>OW052238.1:232296-9837296 GCA_932527175.1 Operophtera brumata
TCGAGTAAGCCGGAGTTCTCACCCATTTAAAGTTTGAGAATAGGTTGAAGTCGTTTCGACCCCAATGCCTCTAATCATTCGCTTTACCGGATGAGACTGTTCAAGTCGACGCCAGCTATCCTGAGGGAAACTTCGGACGGAACCAGCTACTAGATGGTTCGATTAGTCTTTCGCCCCTATACCCAGTTCCGACGATCGATTTGCACGTCAGAATCGCTACGGTCCTCCATCAGGGTTTCCCCTGACTTCGACCTGACCAGGCATAGTTCACCATCTTTCGGGTCCCAGCATCTGTGCTCAGAGCGCGCCTGCAATCTCAAATTGGAAACGAGACGCCTCGGGAGTGCGAGAGGTCGACCGAGATCGACGCACCATCCTCCCTGAGCGGACGGCAAGCGTCCACCTTCACTTTCGTTGCGCCTTTCAGTTTAGACATTTTACTCAATGACTCGCACACATGCTAGACTCCTTGGTCCGTGTTTCAAGACGGGTCCTGCGAGTGCCCGAAACTGAATCATCGCAGACACGGGACGCGTACAGTCCGAGACAGCACGGCTGCGACAGCAGGCGCGCCGCACCCCCGACCGCACTCGGGCAGGAAGGGAGTGAACGACGTAGCCTTGCGTCGGGCCGGACGCGCATAAACGCGTACGCGATCCGTTAAAATACCGTCCGACAGCCGGTCGGCAACCGTAACGGTCACCACTGCAGCCCGAAGGTTGCAACAGTGACTCCCGTACGGCGCTTAGACCGACATCGAACGGGTCGCGATGTATTACTAAGGGAGAAGTGCACGCCGTCCACGAACGTAGAACGACACGCCCCGTACCGCACGGCCGAGACCGACGATATCGAGAGCGCGCCACCACGCCGCGGAATAACGATGAATCTCCCCGTTCGTTCATTCGAGTTTCGCAGGTTTACCCCTGAGCGGTTTCACGTACTGTTGAACTCTCTCTTCAAAGTTCTTTTCAACTTTCCCTCACGGTACTTGTTCGCTATCGGTCTCGCGGTAATATTTAGCCTTAGATGGAGTTTACCACCCACTTAGGGCTGCACTCTCAAGCAACCCGACTCTGAGGAGAGTTCCTCTCGCCGACGTCCTCCGTCGCTACGGGCCTGGCACCCTCTATGGGAAATGGGCCCCGTTCAAGACGAACTTGGACAGGAGTGGACGACGACAAGAAAGCGGAACCTCCCGAACACCACATCTCCCGCCGCCGTTACAACGGCGGGATTCAGTGCTGGGCTCTTTCCTGTTCGCTCGCCGCTACTAAGGAAATCCTGGTTAGTTTCTTTTCCTCCGCTTACTAATATGCTTAAATTCGGCGGGTAATCCTCCCTGATCTGAGGCCAACGTATAAAATGGGAGGCAGACACGATATCCGTTACGACGCTACGACGAAGCGCTCGCGAGAGCGCTGTCGCCGACACGCCCTTCGGACGTCGAGTCCGCCTACTACACGAGGAAATTAACACGACCAGCGGCTGTAAAACGTGATTATAAACAACAACGCAACACGTAATTAAATCACACATCGTGTGTTGTCTAAATCAGTTAACAGCAGCATAAGTTGCATTAATAATTTTCCAACGTATAATGTTTGCACAATATTTAAACGGACTCGTCTCGTCGTATGACAACACGAGAACCGCCAAATGCGCACAATCAAATTGCACGCAATGTGGTTTTGTTTTTATGCAGCCGGCCCTCAGACAGGAGTGGTCCTGGATGTGTATCCACGGACCGCAATGTGCGTTCGAAATGTCGATGTTCAAATGTGTCCTGCAGTTCACACTATGACGCGCAGTTAACTGCGTTCTTCATCGACCCGCGAGCCAAGTGATCCACCGTTCAGGGTAATAGTTTATGGTTACGTTTAAAAGAAAAATAAATTGAAAAAATTACTTAGAACGCAGAGGCGTGCGTCGCTCGACGACACCTCTCACTCTAAACCGTGGGGGGCTTTGTTTTGTTGACGAGCACGCTTACGAAACGCTAAGACTCGGGGTGCGGATTTTTCACCCGTCATAATCTTAGGCGAGAGCGTGACGCGAGAGCGACGCGCGACGAAATTAATCGCCGACGCGTCCCACTCTTATCATTATATCTGGATGGATTTTTTATTATGTCACAATGCTGACGCACCGTTACACGTTAATGATCCTTCCGCAGGTTCCCCTACGGAAACCTTGTTACGACTTTTACTTCCTCTAAATGATCAAGTTTGGTCAACTTCCCAACGACGCCAACGGCCGTGAAGCCACCGCGTGTCGGTCCGAAGACCTCACTAAATCATTCAATCGGTAGTAGCGACGGGCGGTGTGTACAAAGGGCAGGGACGTAATCAACGCGAGCTTATGACTCGCGCTTACTAGGAATTCCTCGTTTATGGGGGATAATTGCAAACCCCAATCCCCAGCACGAAGGAGTTTCAACGGGTTGCCCGGGCCTTTAGGCCAGGGAGAACATGTTGATTCCTTCAGTGTAGCGCGCGTGCGGCCCAGGACATCTAAGGGCATCACAGACCTGTTATTGCTCAATCTCGTGCGGCTCGAAACCGCCGGTCCCTCTAAGAAGAATTTTAATACGTCGCCAGTGAGTTGCTTGACCGAAGCCATGCACACCGAAATGACGACGCCTATTTAGCAGGCTAGAGTCTCGTTCGTTACCGGAATTAACCAGACAAATCGCTCCACCAACTAAGAACGGCCATGCACCACCACCCACCGAATCAAGAAAGAGCTGTTAATCTGTCAATCCTTCCGGTGTCCGGGCCTGGTGAGATTTCCCGTGTTGAGTCAAATTAAGCCGCAGGCTCCACTCCTGGTGGTGCCCTTCCGTCAATTCCTTTAAGTTTCAGCTTTGCAACCATACTCCCCCCGGAGTCCAAAATCTTTGGTTTCCCGGAAGCTGCCCGCCGAGCCATTGTAGTAACGTCGGCGGATCGCTAGATGACATATTTACGGTTAGAACTAGGGCGGTATCTAATCGCCTTCGAACCTCTAACTTTCGTTCTTGATTGATGAAAACACCTTTGGCAAATGCTTTCGCTGATGTTCGTCTTGCGACGATCCAAGAATTTCACCTCTAACGTCGCAATACGAATGCCCCCAGTTATCCCTATTAATCATTACCTCGGAGTTCTGAAAACCAACAAAATAGAACCAAGATCATATTCTATTATTCCATGCACGAAATATTCAAGCAGCATTTTGAGCCCGCTTTGAGCACTCTAATTTGTTCAAAGTAAAATTGTCGGCCCACCTCGACACTCAATAAAGAGCACCGCGATAGGATTTTGATATTGAACCGGCGTTTTACCGCCGGCTCACCGACGATATGCTCCGCAAACGTGTCAGTATCACCGCGGATGCGGTGCACCGACAGCGCGGCGCACAAATGCAACTACGAGCTTTTTAACCGCAACAATTTTAGTATACGCTATTGGAGCTGGAATTACCGCGGCTGCTGGCACCAGACTTGCCCTCCAATTGTTCCTCGTTAAAATATTTAAAGTGTACTCATTCCGATTACGAGGCCTCGTAAGAGTCCCGTATCGTTATTTTTCGTCACTACCTCCCCGTGCCGGGAGTGGGTAATTTGCGCGCCTGCTGCCTTCCTTGGATGTGGTAGCCGTTTCTCAGGCTCCCTCTCCGGAATCGAACCCTGATTCCCCGTTACCCGTGACAACCATGGTAGTCGCAGAAACTACCATCGAAAGTTGATAAGGCAGACATTTGAAAGATGCGTCGCCGGTACTGGACCGTGCGATCGGCAAAAGTTATCCAGATTCATCAAAATTAACGACTTTGGACGCGAGGCCCTCCGTCGATTGGTTTTGATCTAATAAAAGCACTCATCCCATCACTGGTCAGAGTTCTGATTGCATGTATTAGCTCTAGAATTACCACAGTTATCCAAGTAACTGAGTAAGATCTAAGGAACCAAAACTGATATATTGAGCCATTCGCGGTATCGCCTTAATACGGCTTGCACTGAGACATGCATGGCTTAATCTTTGAGACAAGCATATAACTACTGGCAGGATCAACCAGGGAGCTAAACTCGAACAGTCGAACTTTACCCCGCTAGGCCGGCTTCGGCCGCGTAAAGGGTTGTCTTCTGATTGAGAGTAGTCACATTAATGACGCGAGTATCGTGTCTCGCGTCGTTAACAGGCATGAACATTTCAGCCTCACATTGAAGTTTCCTTCAGGTCATATCTCCACGTTATTATAATAACATTTCCACGTGCGATCTACCAGAGAACGATCACGCCCGGAGGATGGAGAGAACATAGCTCATGACTGCGTTTACTACGCTCGGCGTCAATTAAGGCCTCACTGCTTTGTCAGATAAATAAAGTTATCAATTATCGCATCACATGAATATTATCTCTTAAAATAACATTCAGAATGAGATCCAAACGAGTAGAGCCACACGTATGGATTTTTATTTAAAGACACAGTACTATAATATATATATATATATATATATCAAAAATTTCTTTCAAAAATGTTGCATGAACGACGGTTATGAAACAACTTACGCTACATTATTATACTTCGACTACGATAATAGTTTTAGAGTTTATTATAATTCAGAGATTCTAACTATAGTGTATACGTGACACACGTAAGAATATGAAAAAAAAACTCCAAAACTAATATAGTTATCGATTATCAAGAAAAAAAAAACATTAAAAAAAACACATGGTACATGTCAATGTAAAACATTAAACACAAACACACTCGTCCCCGCGCTCTCTGTACGCTCGCACAGACCGCGTCGATCGACATCGTGTTTTGAACCATGCGCGCCGTCTCACGCGCTCACACAACATCTTGTCTGCTACCGACGTTATACCGGCGATAGATTACGTATAGCAATATTGTCACACCAAAAAAGTTTTTAGACATTTTCATTTTAATGCTTTATTCGCTTATTTACGATACGTACATAAGGTGTAAATGATTAAAAAAATATTTAATTTAAAAAAAATAAAAATAAAAAAAAATAAAAAAATAAAAAATATTTTTGTTTAATCTCTTCGTTGTAATCGAAATATACATTACTCAGGTATATTACTCATTGATTGCTTAATAAATCAAATTAACTATTAATAAAAAAAACACCAATTGAGTGTTCGCAATATAAATTTCGTTAAAGAGTTCGCACCTGGGAGTGCTCCTTTAAGAGTTCGTACCCGACAACGCAATATTCGAAAGATCGACGACCATTTGCATTTTAATGCTTTATTAGCTTATTTACGATACGTACATTAGGTATAAATGATTAAAAAGTAATTTTATTTATTAAAATTTAAAAAAAAAAAAAAAAAACATGTAACATGTCTTCGTTGTAATCTAAATATACATTACTCGGTTATACATTGATTGCTTAATAAATCAAATGAACTATTAATAAAAACACCAATTGAGTGTTCGCAAATATAAATTTCGCTAAAGAGTTCGCACCCGGGAGTGCCCCTTTAAGAGTTCGTACCTGACAACGCCATATTCGAAAGATATGCCGCGGCACCAACTACATTTTGTTAACGATTCATGATTTATGATAAAAGACGAATGAAAAAATAATTGTTTTAAAACTTGTCAACAGTGCACTGGGCTTGGTCTTGTCTGTCGCTCATAATAATACATTCATAGCTTATTTTTCTTTCAAATCTACCCACTATTACTTTTTGTATTATTTAGTTATTCGTTTTGTATTTGTCATGTAGAATTACGCGCATTAAAAATAAGCATAAATCATAAGTTCTATAAATTCTTAAACCAGAATTATTTAAAACAAATATAATATCTTAATTAAAATAACAACATGTCCATACAAAATAAACAAACAATACGACAAAAGTTTCGTAAAAATACGACGTAACTGACAACGCCATATTCGAAAGATCGACGACCAATATTAATGTAGTTCTGTACTTTTGCTTCAGAGGCACATGTATGTATGTATGTACATATATGTAAATCATTTATATTTAATAACTTCAAACATCACATATATAAGCGATACGCGTGCACGATTGACAATACACAATACACTCAAGCGCGCTGTACGCTCGCATAGACGCGTCGAACGGCAATGCGCTAGCTAGGTATTTCAATAGTTCGCACCTGCGAGACGACGTCGATATGCGCCTGGTGCGAACTCTTTTTAAATCGTAAGTTAAATAGTTCGCACCAGGGAGTGCTCCGATAGCAGATCGACGCGATTTGCCGTGGCACCAACTGGTATTATTAACAACGGTTCACGATTTTCAACTTGAATCGAAAGCATTTTCGTGTCGATGCCTGTATGGTACCTGAATACCGTTAATATTTATAATCCATTCAAAGATAACTTTCATAAAATAATTAATAAAGTGTTCGCACCATAGATTTATTTGAAGAGTTCGTGCCTGGAGTTCGTTCTCCATGATTTTAAATGAAGAATTATCAGTACAATAATAACAACAATTATATAATACACAATCTTAATACAACTAATTAGATGTAAAAATACGTACCTATTGAAAGGGTTCGTACGTAAGAGACAACGCCATATTCGGAAGGTCGACGATCGCGATTATAGTATTTATTATTCTGTACTTTTGCTTCAGAGGCACATGTATATGATACATATATTGTTAAATGTACCTACACACAAAATAATATTATGAGAGGTAAATTATTTATATTTAATAACTTCAAACATCACATCTATAAGCGATACGCGTGCACGATTGGACAATACACAAAACACTCAAGCGCGCTGTACGCTCGCATAGACGCGTCGAACGGCAATGCGCTAGCTAGGTATTTCAATAGTTCGCACCTGCGAGACGACGTCGATATGCGCCTGGTGCGAACTCTTTTTAAATCGTAAGTTAAATAGTTCGCACCAGGGAGTGCTCCGATAGCAGATCGACGCGGTTTACCGTGCCACCAACCAGATAGAATCTCTAAAGTATGCGATAAAAAAAAAAGAAGATAATGCAAAAAATAACAAAAAAAATATATATTTATATTTAATAACTTCAAACATCACATCTACAAGCGATACGCGTGCACGATTGACAATACGCAATACACTCAAGCGCGCTGTACGCTCGCATAGACGCGTCGAACGGCAATGCGCTAGCTAGGTATTTCAATAGTTCGCACCTGCGAGACGACGTCGATATGCGCCTGGTGCGAACTCTTTTTAAATCGTAAGTTAAATAGTTCGCACCAGGGAGTGCTCCGATAGCAGATCGACGCGGTTTACCGTGGCACCAACCAGATGGAATCTCTAAAGTATTCGATAAAAAAAAAGAAGATAATGCAAAAAAAAACTCAATAAAGACATATAAATATATTGTTTTCGTAACACTGTAAAAGTAAGCTCATTTTAGCCAACGACCATGCGCGCCTCTTTAAATCGCGCAAGTTAAATACACAGTTCGCACCAGGGAGTGTTAGCTTGATAACAAATTATGCGTAAGAGTGTGTTAAGTTTTTAAGTTTTAAACATGCGAAATAAAGGCGATTTTAAGAGTTCGCACCAGGCGTAATTTAAAGAGTTCGCACCTGTAGCGCAGTATGCGAACTCTCAAAATTGCGCCAAGTGCGAACTCTTAAAATTGACAAGTTTTGAGAGTTCGCACCTGAACGAAATATAAAAAAAAATAAAAATCCGTCCTCGGACGAATCACCTGGCGTAGGGCTGAGTCTCAACAGATCGCAGCACGACGCTGCTCTACCGAGCACAACACCCCGCCAGGAACGTAAGTCGTCTACAGACTATTCCGAGCCCCGACATCGAACTGAGTTAAATCCAGACCTTCGGAGCCGTGGTGCACGTGTTAAACCGTACGCACCGATCTCCGTGGTCCAAATGGGCTTCGACGTCACACCTTACGAAGTAAAGCGCAACTAGTAAAGTCACATTGTTTAGAGCCTCCCGACTCTCGGGGCTCCACAGTGAGCATATCCTTGCCGGATTCGGCTAGGCTGGCTTCGGCCTTAGAGGCGTTCAGGCATAATCCCGCGGATGGTAGCTTCGCACCACCGGCCGCTCGGCCGAGTGCATGAACCAAATGTCCGAAACTGCGGTTCCTCTCGTACTGAGCAGTATTACTATCGCAACGACAAGCCATCAGTAGGGTAAAACTAACCTGTCTCACGACGGTCTAAACCCAGCTCACGTTCCCTTTTGATGGGTGAACAATCCAACGCTTGGCGAATTTTGCTTCGCAATGATAGGAAGAGCCGACATCGAAGGATCAAAAAGCAACGTCGCTATGAACGCTTGGCTGCCACAAGCCAGTTATCCCTGTGGTAACTTTTCTGGCACCTCTTGCTAAAAACTCTTTAGTACTAAAGGATCGATAGGCCGTGCTTTCGCAGTCCCTATGCGTACTGAACATCTGGATCAAGCCAGCTTTTGCCCTTTTGCTCCACGCGAGGTTTCCGTCCTCGCTGAGCTGGCCTTAGGACACCTGCGTTATTCTTTGACAGATGTACCGCCTCAGTCAAACTCCCCGCCTGGCAGTGTCCTCGAACCGGATCACGCGGGAGTTGTACGGCGACGAGCGTTGCCGCCACGTCGCCACTCTGCACGCTTGGAACGAAACACCGTGCGCCCGCCGATAAAATCGACCGCGCACCGCTTCCGCCCAACCGAGTAAGTAATGAAACAATGAAAGTAGTGGTTTTTCAGCGACGACCGCGAACGATCTCCCACTTATGCTACACCTCTCATGTCTCCTTACAATGCCAGACTAGAGTCAAGCTCAACAGGGTCTTCTTTCCCCGCTGATTCTCCCAAGCCCGTTCCCTTGGCTGTGGTTTCGCTAGATAGTAGATAGGGACACCCTCCAACCTCCCATGGTCCTACCAACCTTACGGTTATACGGACCGAAACTGCGAGAGATGCGCCACACAAGTGCGGATCATCTCTCTACAAATGTTTACCTAAACGCTGTCCCGTCACTCTCCCCCTTCTGGGGCATGACATGCACGAAAACGTACTTCATCGCCGGGCTGTCCGACTCCATATCGTTCCGTGTTCCCTCCCTTCCCAGTGCTAAGTCAAATAAATACATATATATGTCAATAAATAAATAAATAAACATACTTAAAATACTTACATGTATTCCTCCGCACGCCTTCTGCAGTGCCAACTTCGAGCAAACTTTTTAAGCTGCGCAAAGTTGTCACTGGAGCTTACAAGATCCTCGTGAAACAACGGTCCCTCCTGAGCGCCCGGGCGCCTTATAGCACCTAACATTTCCCCCCTTATATCCTCATAAAGAGGACATTCCCACAAGATGTGATCGCGCGTCTCCTCAAGCTCTCCGCATCCGCACGCGCTTATACAGCATAAGGTGAGGTCTTTGAGCCTCTTTCTAAAGCAACCATGTCCCGTTAAAATTTGCGAGGTCTCATGATCAGGCTCCACCCAGTACGCGCCCATCCGCACGCCCACATCTGGGAAGAAGCTAAACAACTCCCGCCCCTTTTCCACGCGTTCCCACCTATCCTGCCATGACGCCAACACCTCAGCGTCCACCACCCTACGTATCCGGCGGTAGAACTCTTTCGGCTGGTTCTCTACTTCCGCCAACCTTCGACCCGCCCTAACCAACGCCAGGTCCGCTGGCAGAACCCCAGCCAATACTGGCAAAGCCGCAGTACTGCACGACCGGTACGCCTTAGTGAGCAGCACCATCGACGGCCTCTGAGTGCGCAACAAAATGCTCCGAATGACATGAACTGTCGCGCGATGGTACCAAACTCTGGCAGCGTACGTGACCGTGGCCACATACGTCCCCAAGTACAGCACCCTAAGCGCTCGGTAGCAGACACCCCAGGAATTTGTAGAAATACGAGCCATTTTGGCGAAACATTTAGTGGCCCTTTCACCTATTGATGCCGCATGGGGCGCGAACGAAAGGGTGGTGTCAACTACGACGCCCAACACCATGGCCTCTGATACTGTGCGGATCGATGTGTCTGACGCGTTAGTCTTAAGCTGGGGCGGCCGTTGCATTTTCCCTTTAAGGGTCAATGTAACAGACTTGGCCGGAGCAAAGTTTAGCCTGTTACGGGCCCCCCACTCCGCAGCCAGTCCTAGCACGGCGGCTCCCTTTCTTTCTATCTCTCTACGAGCGTCCCCTGCTACCAACACCGTCACATCGTCCGCGTATGCCAAAAAGGACACCCCATCCGGCACCGGTAGGCTGAGCAGATCATCCATCAACAAATTCCATAGGGTTGTGTAGTAGATAGGGACAGTGGGAATCTCGTTAATCCATTCATGCGCGTCACTAATTAGATGACGAGGCATTTGGCTACCTTAAGAGAGTCATAGTTACTCCCGCCGTTTACCCGCGCTTGCTTGAATTTCTTCACGTTGACATTCAGAGCACTGGGCAGAAATCACATTGCGTCAACACCCGCGAGGGCCATCGCAATGCTTTGTTTTAATTAGACAGTCGGATTCCCCTTGTCCGTGCCAGTTCTGAGTTGACCGTTGAACGGCGGTCGTAAAGGCACGCACCGGCCGAAACCGATACGGCCCCATGGCTAGGGAGATCCGCGGAAGGCCGGAGCACGAGTCCGGATTCAGCCCCCCCGAGAGGAGGCATCAACCAGGCCCGGCACCGGCCGCATCCGCTTCCCTCCCAAACCCGACACACCCCGGTCCTCAGAGCCAATCCTTATTCCGAAGTTACGGATCCAATTTGCCGACTTCCCTTACCTACATTATTCTATCGACTAGAGGCTCTTCACCTTGGAGACCTGCTGCGGATATGGGTACGAACCGGCGCGACATCTCCACGTACATCCCTCACCTGAATTTTCAAGGTCCGCAGAGAGTATCCGGACACCGCCGCAAATGCGGTGCTCTTCGCGTTCCGAACCATATCTCCCTTCTATAGGATTCCATGGAACTCGAACGCTCAGGCAGAAAAGAAAACTCTTCCCGAACCTCTCGGCGGCGTCTTCAGGCCACTTTGGGTTACCCCGTCGAACTCTCGCGTTAAAACGAGTGAACGATTATTGAAACGGTTCCGCTGCCGGGTTCCGGAATAGGAACCGGATTCCCTTTCGCTCAAAGGGCGTTATTTATCAGATAAACACGCCGCATCGACATAAGATTTCTCCTTGAGCTTAGGATCGACTGACTCGCGAGCAACTACTGTTCACGCGAAACCCTTCTCCACGTCAGTCCTCCAGGGCCTCGCTGGAGTATTTGCTACTACCACCAAGATCTGCACCGACGGCGGCTCCAGGCGGGCTCACGCCCAGACCCTTCTGCGCTCACCGCCGCGCTCGTCCTACTCGTTACGGCTTAATGATATTAATAAAAACATCGCTCATGCCGGTAACGGTAGTGTATAGGCAAAACGCTTCAGCGCCATCCATTTTCAGGGCTGGTTGCTTCGGCAGGTGAGTCGTTGCACACTCCTTAGCGGATTCCGACTTCCATGGCCACCGTCCTGCTGTCATGAGCGACCAACGCCTTTCATGGTGTCCCATGAGCGTTTTTTGGGCGCCTTAACACTACGTTTGGTTCATCCCACAGCGCCAGTTCTGCTTACCAAAATTGGCCCACTTGGCACCGTCATCAGATCTCCGGCTTCATCGTTCGAGTAAGCCGGAGTTCTCACCCATTTAAAGTTTGAGAATAGGTTGAAGTCGTTTCGACCCCAATGCCTCTAATCATTCGCTTTACCGGATGAGACTGTTCAAGTCGACGCCAGCTATCCTGAGGGAAACTTCGGACGGAACCAGCTACTAGATGGTTCGATTAGTCTTTCGCCCCTATACCCAGTTCCGACGATCGATTTGCACGTCAGAATCGCTACGGTCCTCCATCAGGGTTTCCCCTGACTTCGACCTGACCAGGCATAGTTCACAATCTTTCGGGTCCCAGCATCTGTGCTCAGAGCGCGCCTGCAATCTCAAATTGGAAACGAGACGCCTCGGGAGTGCGAGAGGTCGACCGAGATCGACGCACCATCCTCCCTGAGCGGACGGCAAGCGTCCACCTTCACTTTCGTTGCGCCTTTCAGTTTAGACATTTTACTCAATGACTCGCACACATGCTAGACTCCTTGGTCCGTGTTTCAAGACGGGTCCTGCGAGTGCCCGAAACTGAATCATCGCAGACACGGGACGCGTACAGTCCGAGACAGCACGGCTGCGACAGCAGGCGCGCCGCACCCCCGACCGCACTCGGGCAGGAAGGGAGTGAACGACGTAGCCTTGCGTCGGGCCGGACGCGCATAAACGCGTACGCGATCCGTTAAAATACCGTCCGATAGCCGGTCGGCAACCGTAACGGTCACCACTGCAGCCCGAAGGTTGCAACAGTGACTCCCGTACGGCGCTTAGACCGACATCGAACGGGTCGCGATGTATTACTAAGGGAGAAGTGCACGCCGTCCACGAACGTAGAACGACACGCCCCGTAACCGCACGGCCGAGACCGACGATATCGAGAGCGCGCCACCACGCCGCGGAATAACGATGAATCTCCCCGTTCGTTCATTCGAGTTTCGCAGGTTTACCCCTGAGCGGTTTCACGTACTGTTGAACTCTCTCTTCAAAGTTCTTTTCAACTTTCCCTCACGGTACTTGTTCGCTATCGGTCTCGCGGTAATATTTAGCCTTAGATGGAGTTTACCACCCACTTAGGGCTGCACTCTCAAGCAACCCGACTCTGAGGAGAGTTCCTCTCGCCGACGTCCTCCGTCGCTACGGGCCTGGCACCCTCTATGGGAAATGGGCCCCGTTCAAGACGAACTTGGACAGGAGTGGACGACGACAAGAAAGCGGAACCTCCCGAACACCACATCTCCCGCCGCCGTTACAACGGCGGGATTCAGTGCTGGGCTCTTTCCTGTTCGCTCGCCGCTACTAAGGAAATCCTGGTTAGTTTCTTTTCCTCCGCTTACTAATATGCTTAAATTCGGCGGGTAATCCTCCCTGATCTGAGGCCAACGTATAAAATGGGAGGCAGACACGATATCCGTTACGACGCTACGACGAAGCGCTCGCGAGAGCGCTGTCGCCGACACGCCCTTCGGACGTCGAGTCCGCCTACTACACGTAGAAATTAACACGACCAGCGGCTGTAAAACGTGATTATAAACAACAACGCAACACGTAATTAAATCACACATCGTGTGTTGTCTAAATCAGTTAACAGCAGCATAAGTTGCATTAATAATTTTCCAACGTATAATGTTTGCACAATATTTAAACGGACTCGTCTCGTCGTATGACAACACGAGAACCGCCAAATGCGCACAATCAAATTGCACGCAATGTGGTTTTGTTTTTATGCAGCCGGCCCTCAGACAGGAGTGGTCCTGGATGTGTATCCACGGACCGCAATGTGCGTTCGAAATGTCGATGTTCAAATGTGTCCTGCAGTTCACACTATGACGCGCAGTTAACTGCGTTCTTCATCGACCCGCGAGCCAAGTGATCCACCGTTCAGGGTAATAGTTTATGGTTACGTTTTAAAGAAAAATAAATTGAAAAAATCACTTAGAACGCAGAGGCGTGCGTCGCTCGACGACACCTCTCACTCTAAACCGTGGGGGGCATTGTTTTGTTCAAACCTAACCTAACCTAACCCACGGTTAGGTTTGACGGTTTTTCGCGTATATTTTCTTGCGTGAGTGAGTTTTTTCTTTAGTTGTTGCCGAAACACCATCCCCCGACGATCGCCAGTCTACCTGTAACAAAAAGAAAAAAATAGCACGCGAAAAAACAAAAATTTGCAAATTCAGTTCCAAAAATTTGATTTTCCCAAGCTAATTTCCTTGAGAAATTGCATTTGATTTTGAAATTCTTGGAGTTGTTATTGTGAATAAGAATAATTCCAAGTGCGCATAGGTATCTACACCTGTTAATTATTAGTTTCTACGTATTTTATCAGTGGGTTTGACTCAAAATAAGTGTCATTTATGACCATTTTTATACAAAAATTAAAGTTCAAACCTAACCTAACCTAACCCACGGTTAGGTTTGACGGTTTTTCGCGTGTATTTTCTTGCGTGAGTGAGTTTTTTCTTTAGTTGTAGCCGAAACACCATCCCCCGACGATCGCCAGTCTACCTGTAACAAAAACAAAAAATTAGCACGCGAAAAAACTAAAATTTGCAAATTCAGTTCCAAAAAGTTGATTATATACCCAAGCTAATTTCCTTGAGAAATTGCCTTTGATTTTGAAATTATCGGAGTTTTTTTTGTTAATAAAAATAATTCAAAGTACGCATAGGTATCTACACCTGTTTATTAGTTTCTACGTATTTTATCAGTGGTTTTGACTCAAAATAAGTGTCATTTTTGACTTTTTTTATACAAAAATTAAAGTTCAAACCTAACCTAACCTAACCTACGGTTAGGTTTGACGGTTTTTCGCGTGTATTTTCTTGCGTGAGTGAGTTTTTTCTTTAGTTGTAGCCGAAACACCATCCCCCGACGATCGCCAGTCTACCTGTAACAAAAACAAAAAATTAGCATGCGAAAAAACTAAAATTTGCAAATTCAGTTCCAAAAAGTTGATATTCCCAAGCTAATTTCCTTGAGAAATTGCATTTGATTTTGAAATTCTTGGAGTTGTTTTTGTGAATAAAAATAATTCCAAGTGCGCACAGGTATCTGCACTTGTTAATTAGTTTCTACGTATTTTATCAGTGGTTTTGACTCAAAATAAGTGTAATTTTTGACCATTTTTATACAATAATTTAAGTTCAAACCTAACCTAACCTAACCCACGGTTAGGTTTGACGGTTTTTCGCGTCTATTTTCTTGCGTGAGTGAGTTTTTTCTTTAGTAGTAGCCGAAACACCATCCTTCGACGCTCTCCAGTCGATCTGCAACAAAATAAAAAAATTAGCACGCCTAATAACTAAAATTTGCAAATTCAGTTCCGAAAAGTTTATATACCCAAGCTAATTGCCTTTAATTTTGAAATTATTGAAGTTGTTTTTGTGAATAAAAATAATTCCAAGTGCGCATAGGTGTTAATTAGTTTCTACGTATTTTATTAGTGGTTTTAACTCAAAATAAGTGTCATTTTTGACCATTTTTATACAAAAATTAATGTTCAAACCTTACCTAACCTAACCCAACTCACGGTTAGGTTTGACGGTTTTTCGCGTGTATTTTATTGCGTGAGTGAGTTTTTTCTTCAGTAGTAGCCGAAACACCATCCTTCGACGCTCTCCAGTCGACCTGCAACAAAATGAAAAAATAAGCACGCGAAAAAACTAAAATTTGCAAATTCAGTTCCAAAAAGTTGATAATATACCCAAGCTATTTTCCTTGAGAAATTGCCTTTGATTTTGATATGATTGGAGTTGTTTTTGTGAATAAAAATAATTCCAAGTGCGCATAGGTATCTACACCTGTTAATTAGTTTCTACGTGTTTTATCAGTGGTTTTGACTCAAAATAAGTGAAATTTTTGACCATTTTTATACAAAAATTAAAGTTCAAACCTAACCTAACCTAACCCACGGTTCGGTTTGACGGTTTTTCGCGTGTATTTTCTTGCGTGAGTGATTTTTTTCTTTAGTTTTAGCCGAAACACCATCCCCCGACGATCGCCAGTCTACCTGTAACAAAAAGAAAAAATTAGCACGCAAAAAAACTAAAATTTGCAAATTCAGTTCCAAAAAGTTGATATTCCCAAGCTTATTTCCTTGAGAAATTGCATTTGATTTTGAAATTCTTGGAGTTGTTTTTGTGAATAAAAATAATTCTAAGTGCACATTGGTATCTACACCTGTTAATTATTAGTTTCTACGTTTTTTATCAGTGGTTTTGACACAAAATAAGTGTCATTTTTGACCATTTTTATACAAAAATTAATGTTCAAACCTAACAATAATAATACACCCAAGCTATTTTCCTTTGAGAAATTGCCTTTGATTTTGAAATTATTGGAATTGTTTTTGTGAATAAAAATAATCCCAAGTGCGTATAGGTGTTAATTAGTTTCTACGTATTTTATCAGTGGTTTTAACTCAAAATAAGTGATATTTTTGACCATTTTTATACAAAAATTCAAGTTCAAACCTAACCTAACCTAACCCACGGTTAGGTTTGACGGTTTTTCGCGTGTATTTTCTTGCGCGAGTGAGTTTTTTCTTCAGTTGTAGCCGAAACACAATCTTCCGACGATCGCCAGTCGACCTATAACAAAAAGAAAAAATTAACACGCGAAAAAACTAAAATTTGCAAATTCATTTCCAAAAAGTTGATATACCCAAGCTAATTTCCTTGAGAAATTGCCTTTGATTTTGAAATTATTGGATTTGTTTTTTTGAATAAAAATAATTCCAAGTGCGCATAGGTATCTATACCTGTTAATTAGTTTCTACGTATGAAGGCTAATTAGGAATTCATACACAGTGACAATTTCCTTTCACTCGCACTTGTGCAAAATCCATATTCCTCGCCTATATCTACCTTTCTTTGTCTCACCCGCGTAAAAGTGGGATACCTAATCACGGAGCTGTTTTGAATAAGCGACGCCCGCGCCATCCCAGTGCAATTTCGGTAACATTACGATGCATTCATAATAACGAAGAACAATAAGAAAAATCAATTAATATCACTAATTAACGCGTGTGATGCCCCTAACATTACGAAGACCATGAACAAATGCCGTGTGTGTACATGTGAAAACTGACATTCAAAATTCGACGATATATAGACGAAATTTGCAACAGCAGACCACGGGTGAGTCCTTTTATATTTTCCTTCCTTTCCGTCACTGTGTATTGAGTTGGGATAAAATAATTATCACTATAATCAACAAAAGTAAAAACAAAGAATCTTAGCGCAATCAACGTATTTTATCAGTGGTTTTGACTCAAAATAAGTGACAGTTTTGACCATTTTCATACAAAAATTAAAGTTCAAACCTAACCTAACGTAACCCACGGTTAGGTTTGACGGTTTTTCACGTGTATTTTCTTGCGTGAGTGAGTTTTTTCTTCAGTTGTAGCCGAAACACCATCCCCCAAAGCTCTCCAGTCGACCTGCAACAAAAAGAAATAATTAGCACGTGAAAAAACTAAAATTTGCAAATTCAGTATCAAAAAGTGGATAAACCCAAGCTAATTTCCTTGAGAAATTCCCTTTGATTTTGAAATTATTGGAGTTGTTTTTGTGAATAAAAATAATTCCAAGTGCGAATAGGTATCTACACCTGTTAATTAGTTTCTACGTATTTTATCAGTGGTTTTGACTCAAAATAAGTGTCATTTTTGACCATTCTTATACAAAAATTAAAGTTCAAACCTAACCTAACCTTACCTAACCCACGGTTAGGTTTGACGGTTTTTCACGTGTATTTTCTTGCGTGTGTGAGTTTTTTCTTCAATTGTAGCCGAATCACCATCCCCCGGCGCACTCCAGTCGACCTGCAACAAAAAGAAAAAATTAGCACGCGAAAAAACTAAAATTTGCAAATTCAGTTCCAAAAAGTTGATATACCCAAGCTAATTTCCTTGAGAAATTGCCTTTGATTTTGAAATAATTGGAGTTGTTTTTGTGAATAAAAACAATTCCAAGTGCGCATAGGTATCTACACCTGTTAATTAGTTTCTACGTATTTTATCAGTGGTTTTGACTCAAAATAAGTGTCATTTTTGACCATTCTTATACAAAAATTAAAGTTCAAACCTAAACTAACCTTACCTAACCCACGGTTAGGTTTGAAGGATTTTCACGTGTATTTTCTTGCGTGTGTGAGTTTTTTCTTCAATTGTAGCCGAATCACCATCCCCCGACGCTCTCCAGTCGACCTGCAACAAAAAGAAAAAATTAGCACGCGAAAAAACTAAAATTTGCAAATTCAGTTCCAAAAACTTGATATACCCAAGCTAATTTCCTTGAGAAATTGCCTTTGATTTTGAAATTATTAATTCCAAGTGCGCATAGGTATCTTCACCTGTAAATTAGTTTCTACGTATTTTATCAATGGTTTTGACTCAAAATAAGTGACATTTTTGACCATTTTTATACAAAAATTAAAGTTCAAACCTAACCTAACCTAACCCACGGTTAGGTTTGACGGTTTTTCACGTGTATTTTCTTGCGTGAGTGAGTTTTTTCTTCAGTTGTAGCTGAAACACCATCCCCCGACGCTCTCCAGTAGACCTGCAACAAAAAGAAAAAATTAGTACCCCGAAAAAACTATTTAATTTTGCAAATTCAGTTCCAAAAAGTTGATATATCCAAGCTAATTTCTTTAAGAAATCTCCTTGGATTTTGAAATTATTGGAGTTGTTTTTGTGAATAAAAATAATTCCAAGTGCGAATAGGTATCTACACCTGTTAATTAGTTTCTACGTATTTTATCAGTGGTTTTGACTCAAAATAAGTGTCATTTTTGACCATTCTTATACAAAAATTAAAGTTCAAACCTAACCTAACCTTACCTAACCCACGAATAGGTTTGACGGTTTTTCACGTGTATTTTCTTGCGTGTGTGAGTTTTTTCTTCAATTGTAGCCGAATCACCATCCCCCGGCGCACTCCAGTCGACCTGCAACAAAAAGAAAAAATTAGCACGCGAAAAAACTAAAATTTGCAAATTCAGTTCCAAAATGTTGATATACCCAAGCTAATTTCCTTGAGAAATTGCCTTTGATTTTGAAATAATTGGAGTTGTTTTTGTGAATAAAAATAATTCCAAGTGCGCATAGGTATCAACACCTGTTAATTAGTTTCTACGTATTTTATCAGTGGTTTTGACTCAAAATTAGTGTCATTTTTGACCATTCTTATACAAATATTAAAGTTCAAACCTAACCTAACCTAACCTAACCCACGGTTAGGTTTGACGGTTTTTCACGTGTATTTTCTTGCGTGTGTGAGTATTTTATTCAATTGTAGCCGAATCACCATCCCCCGACGCTCTCCAGTCGACCTGCAACAAAAAGAAAAAATTAGCACGCGAAATAACTAAAATTTGCAAATTCAGTTCCAAAATGTTGATATACCCAAGCTAATTTCCTTGAGAAATTACCTTTGATTTTGAAATTATTGGAGTTGTTTTTGTGAATAAAATTTATTCCAAGTGCGCATAGGTATCTGCACCTGTGAATTAGTTTCTACGTATTTTATCAGTGGTTTTGACTCAAAGTAAGTGACATTTTTGACCATTTTTATACAAAAATTAAAGTTCAAACCTAACCTAACCAACGGTTAGGTTTGACGGTTTTTCACCTGTATTTTCTTGCGTGAGTGAGTTTTTTCTTCAGTTGTAGCTGAAACACCATCCCCCGACGCTCTCCAGTCGACCTGCAACAAAAAGAAAAAATTAGCACGCGAAAAAACTATTATATTTTGCAAATTCAGTTCCAAAAAGTTGATATATCCAAGCTAATTTCTTTTAGAAATCTCCTTGGATTTTGAAATTATTGGAGTTGTTTTTGTGAATAAAATAATTCCAAGTGCGCATAGGTATTTTCACCTGTTAATTAGTTTCTTCGTATTTTATCAGTGGTTTTGACTAAAAATATGTGACATTTTTGACCATTTCTATACAAAAATTAAAGTTCAAACCTAACCTAACCTAACCCACGGTTAGGTTTGACGGTTTTTCGCGTGTATTTTCTTGCGTGAGTGAGTTTTTTCTTCAGTTGTAGCCGAAACAGCATCCTCGGACGCTCTCCAGTCGACCTGCAACAAAAAGAAAAAATTAGCACGCGAAAATACTAAACTTTGCATATTCAGTTCCAAAAAGTTGATATACCCAAGCTAATTTCCTTGAGAAATTGCCTTTGATTTTGAAATTATTGGAGTTGTTTTTGTGAATAAAAATAATTCCAAGTGCGCATAGGTATCTACACCTGTTAATTAGTTTCTACGTATTTTATCAGTGGTTTTGACTCAAAATAAGTGTAATTTTTGACCATTCTTATACAAAAATTAAAGTTCAAACCTAACCTAACCTTACCTAACCCACGGTTAGGTTTGACGGTTTTTCACGTGTATTTTCTTGCGTGTGTGAGTTTTTTATTCAATTGTAGCCTAATCACCATCCCCCGACGCTCTCCAGTCGACCTGCAACAAAAAGAAAAAATTATCACGCGAAATAACTAAAATTTGCAAATTCAGTTCCAAAATGTTGATATACCCAAGCTAATTTCCTTGAAAAATTGCCTTTGATTTTGAAATTATTGGAGTTGTTTTTGTGAATAAAATTAATTCCAAGTGATATACCCAAGCTAATTTCCTTGAGAAATTGCCTTTGATTTTGAAATTATTGGAGTTGTTTTTGTGAATAAAAATAATTCCAAGTGCGCATAGGTATCTACACCTGTTAATTAGTTTCTAAATATTTTATCAGTGGTTTTGACTCAAAATAAGTGACATTTTTGACCATTTCTATACAAAAATTAAAGTTCAAACCTAACCTTACCTAACCAACGGTTAGGTTTGACGGTTTTTCGCGTGTCTTTTCTTGCGTGAGTGAGTTTTTTCTTCAGTTGTAGCCGAAACAACATCCTCCGACGCTCTCCAGTCGACCTGCAACAAAAAGAAAAAATTTAAATTATTGGAGTTTTTTTTGTGAATAAAAATATTTCCAAGTGCGCATAGGTATCTGCATATGTTAATTGGTTTCTACGTATTTTATCAGTGGTTTTGACTCAAAATAAGTGACATTTTTTACCATTTTTATACATAAATTAAAGTTCAAACCTTTTTTTTTTTTTTGTGACGAGGTGAAAATCTGCTAACAGATACCCTACCACATTGAGGGTGTGGTAGGGTAATGTGAGGTTCACGGACTCGTGGACTCACTAAAAACACCCTGGTGGCCGGCCTCTATGCATGTCAAGGGGCTCCGGGATCTCCATACGGAACGCACCGGTGCCCCTCTCGCATTTGCCTCTAGAGCACAGTCCCAGGCATGACTTCCATAGTCACGCCCAACACCCTCGCTGGTGTTCACAGCGACAACTTGCTACAAGTTGTCGCTGCCTTCCCGGAATAACCTAACCTAACCCATGGTTACGTTTGACGGTTTTTCACGTGTATTTTCTTGCGTGAGTGAGTTTTTTCTTCAGTTGTAGCTGAAACACCAGCCCCCGACAATCTCCAGTAGACCTGCAACAAAAAGAAAAAATAAGCACGCGAAAAAACTAACATTTGCAAATTCAGTTCCAAAAAGTTGATATACCCAAGCTAATTTCCTTCAGAAATTGCCTTGGATTTTGAAATTATTGGAGTTGTTTTTGTAAATAAACTTAATTCCAAGTGCGCATAGGTATCTAAACCTGTTAATTAATTTCTTCGTATTTTATCAGTGGTTTTGACTCAAAATAAGTGACATTTTTGACCATTTTTATACAAAAATTTAAGTTCAAACCTAACCTAACCTAACCCACGGTAAGGTTTGACGGTTTTTCACGTGTATTTTCTTGTGTGAGTGAGTTTTTTCCTTCAGTTGGAGCCGAAACACCATCCCCCGCCGCTCTCCAGTCGACCTGCAACAAAAAGAAAAAATTTGCACGCGAAAAAACTAATATTTGCAAATTCAGTTCCAAAAAGTTGATATACCCAAGCTAATTTCCTTGAGAAATTGCCTTTGATTTTGAAATTATTGGAGTTGTTTTTGTGTATAAATTAATTCCAAGTGCGCATAGGTATCTACACCTGTTAATTAGTTTCTACGTATTTTATCAGTGGTTTTGTCTCAAAATAAGTGTCATTTTTGACCATTTCTATACAAAAATTAAAGTTCAAACCTAACCTAACCTAACCCACGGTTAGGTTTGACGGTTTTTCGCGTGTATTTTCTTGCGTGAGTGAGTTTTTTCTTCAGTTAAAGCCTAAACACCATCCCCCGACGCTCTCCAGTCGACCTGCAACAAAAAGAAAAAATTTGCACGCGAAAAAACTAAAATTTGCAAATTCAGTTCCTAAAAGTTGATATACCCTAGCTAATTTCCTTGAGAAATTGCCTTTGATTTTGAAATTATTGGAGTTGTCTTTGTGAATAAAATTAATTCCAAGTGCGCATAGGTATCTTCACCTGTTAATTAGTTTCTACGTATTTTATCAGTGGTTTTGAATCAAAATAAGTGTCATTTTTGACCATTTTTATACAAAAATTAAAGTTCAAACCTAACCTAACCTAACCCACGGTTAGGTTTGACGGTTTTTCAAGTGTATTTTCTTGCGTGAGTAAGTTTTTTCTTCAGTTGTAGCTGAAACACTATTCCCCGACGCTCTCCAGTCGACCTGCAACAAAAAGAAAAAATTTGCATGCGAAAAAACTAAAATTTGCATATTCAGTTCCAAAAAGTTGATATACCCAAGCTAATTTCCTTGAGAAATTGCCTTTGATTTTGAAATTATTGGAGTTGTTTTTGTGAATAAAAATAATTCCAAGTGCGCATAGGTATCTACACCTGTTTATTAGTTTCTACGTATTTTATCAGTGGTTTTGACTCAAAATAAGTGTAATTTTTGACCATTCTTATACAAAAATTAAACTTCAAACCTCCCCTAACCTAACCCACGGTTAGGTTTGACGGTTTTTCACGTGTATTTTCTTGCGTGAGTGAGTTTTTTCTTCAGTTGTAGCTGAAACACCATCCCCCGACGTTCTTCAGTAGACCTGCAACATAAAGAAAAAATTAGTACGCGAAAATTTTGTATTAAATTTTGCAAATTCAGTTCCAAAAAGTTGATATATCCAAGCTAATTTCTTTCAAAAATCTCCTTGGATTTTGAAATTATTGGAGTTGTTTTTGTGAATAAAATTAATTCCAAGTGCGCATAGGTATCTTCACCTGTTAATTAGTTTCTATGTATTTTATCAGTGGTTTTGACTCAAAATAAGTGACATTTTTGACCATTTCTATACAAAAATTAAACTTCAAACCTAACCTAACCTAACCCACGGTTAGGTTTGACGGTTTTTCGCGTGTATTTTCATGCGTGAATGAGTTTTTTCTTCAGTTGTAGCCAAAACACTATCCCCCGACGCTCTCCAGTCGACCTGCAACAAAAAGAAAAAATTAGCACGCGAAAAAACTAAACTTTGCATATTCAGTTCCAAAAAGTTGATATACCCAAGCTAATTTCCTTGAGAAATTGCCTTTTATTTTGAAATTATTGGAGTTGTCTTTGTGAATAAAATTAATTCCAAGTGCGCATAGGTATCTGCACCTGTTAATTAGTTGCTACGTATTTTATCAGTGGTTTTGACTCAAAATAAGTGTAATTTTTGACCATTTTTATACAAAAATTAAAGTTCAAACCTAACCTAACCTTACCTAACCCACGGTTAGGTTTGACGGTTTTTCACGTGTATTTTCTTGCGTGTGTGAGTTTTTTATTCAATTGTAGCCTAATCACCATCCCCCGACGCTCTCCAGTCGACCTGCAACAAAAAGAAAAAATTAGCACGCGAAATAACTAAAATTTGCAAATTCAGTTCCAAAATGTTGATATACCCAAGCTAATTTCCTTGAGAAATTGCCTTTGATTTTGAAATTATTGGAGTTGTTTTTGTGAATAAAATTAATTCCAAGTGATATACCCAAGCTAATTTCCTTGAGAAATTGCCTTTGATTTTGAAATTATTGGAGTTGTTTTTGTGAATAAAAATAATTCCAAGTGCGCATAGGTATCTACACCTGTTAATTAGTTTCTAAGTATTTTATCAGTGGTTTTGACTCAAAATAAGTGAAATTTTTGACCATTTCTATACAAAAATTAAAGTTCAAACCTAACCTAACCTAACCAACGGTTAGGTTTGACGGTTTTTCGCGTGTCTTTTCTTGCGTGAGTGAGTTTTTTCTTCAGTTGTAGCCGAAACAACATCCTCCGACCCTCTCCAGTCGACCTGCAACAAAAAGAAAAAATTTAAATTATTGGAGTTGTTTTTGTGAATAAAAATAATTCCAAGTGCGCATAGGTATCTGCATATGTTAATTAGTTTCTACGTATTTTATCAGTGGTTTTGACTCAAAATAAGTGACATTTTTTACCATTTTTATACAAAAATTAAAGTTCAAACCTTTTTTTTTTTTTTTGTGATGAGGTGAAAATCTGCTAACAGATACCCTACCACATTGAGGGTGTGGTAGGGTTATGTGAGGTTCACGGACTCGTGGACTCACTAAAAACACCCTGGTGGCCGGCCTCTATGCATGTCAAGGGGCTCCGGGATCTCCATACGGAACGCACCGGTGCCCCTCTCGCATTTGCCTCTAGAGCACAGTCCCGGGCATGACTTCCATAGTCACGCCCAAAACCCTCGCTGGTGTTCACAGCGACAACTTGCCACAAGTTGTCGCTGCCTTCCCGGAATAACCTAACCTAACCCATGGTTAGGTTTGACGGTTTTTCACGTGTATTTTCTTGCGTGAGTGAGTTTTTTCTTCAGTTGTAGCTGAAACACCATCCTCCGACGCTCTCCAGTTGACCTGCAACAAAAAGAAAAAATAAGCACTCGAAAAAACTAACATTTGCAAATTCAGTTCCAAAAAGTTGATATACCCAAGCTAATTTCCTTCAGAAATTGCCTTGGATTTTGAAATTATTGGAGTTGTTTTTTAAATAAACTTAATTCCAAGTGCGCATAGGTATCTAAACCTGTTAATTAATTTCTTCGTATTTTATCAGTGGTTCTGACTCAAAACAAGTGACATTTTTGACCATTTTTATACAAAAATTTAAGTTCAAACCTAACCTAACCTAACCCACGGTAAGGTTTGACGGTTTTTCACGTGTATTTTCTTGTGTGAGTGAGTTTTTTCCTTCAGTTGGAGCCGAAACACCATCCCCAGCCGCTCTCCAGTCGACCTGCAACAAAAAGAAAAAATTTGCACGCGAAAAAACTAATATTTGCAAATTCAGTTCCAAAAAGTTGATATACCCAAGCTAATTTCCTTGAGAAATTGCCTTTGATTTTGAAATTATTGGAGTTGTTTTTGTGTATAAATTAATTCCAAGTGCGCATAGGTATCTACACCTGTTAATTAGTTTCTACGTATTTTATCAGTGGTTTTGACTCAAAATAAGTGACATTTTTGACCATTTCTATACAAAAATTAAAGTTCAAACCTAACCTAACCTAACCCACGGTTAGGTTTGACGGTTTTTCGCGTGTATTTTCTTGCGTGAGTG
This sequence comes from Operophtera brumata, assembly GCA_932527175.1. Classification (NCBI taxonomy): domain Eukaryota; kingdom Metazoa; phylum Arthropoda; class Insecta; order Lepidoptera; family Geometridae; genus Operophtera; species Operophtera brumata. The sequence goes on from OW052238.1 coordinate 257,475, forward strand.
AGTTTTTTCTTCAGTTAAAGCTGAAACACCATCCCCCGACGCTCTCCAGTCGACCTGCAACAAAAAGAAAAAATTTGCACGCGAAAAAACTAAAATTTGCAAATTCAGTTCCTAAAAGTTGATATACCCAAGCTTATTTCCTTGAGAAATTGCCTTTGATTTTGAAATTATTGGAGTTGTCTTTGTGAATAAAATTAATTCCAAGTGCGCATAGGTATCTTCACCTGTTAATTAGTTTCTACGTATTTTATCAGTGGTTTTGAATCAAAATAAGTGTCATTTTTGACCATTTTTATACAAAAATTAAAGTTCAAACCTAACCTAACCTAACCCACGGTTAGGTTTGACGGTTTTTCACGTGTATTTTCTTGCGTGAGTGAGTTTTTTCTTCAGTTGTAGCTGAAACACCATCCCCCGACGCTCTCCAGTCGACCTGCAACAAAAAGAAAAAATTAGCACTTGAAAAAACTATTATATTTTGCAAATTCAGTTCCAAAAAGTTGATATATCCAAGCTAATTTCTTTCAGAAATCTCCTTGGATTTTGAAATTATTGGAGTTGTTTTTGTGAATAAGATTAAATCCAAGTGCGCATAGGTATCTTCACCTGTTAATTAGTTTCTATGTATTTTATCAGTGGTTTTGACTCAAAATAAGTGACATTTTTGACCATTTCAATACAAAAATTAAACTTCAAACCTAACCTAACCTAACCCACGGTTAGGTTTGACGGTTTTTCGCGTGTATTTTCTTGCGTGAGTGAGTTTTTTCTTCAGTTGTAGCCAAAACACCATCCCCCGACGCTATCCAGTCGACCTGCAACAAAAAGAAAAAATTAGCACGCGAAAAAACTAAACTTTGCATATTCAGTTCCAAAAAGTAGATATACCCAAGCTAATTTCTTTGAGAAATTGCCTTTGATTTTGAAATTATTGGAGTTGTCTTTGTGAATAAAATTAATTCCAAGTGCGCATAGGTATCTTCACCTGTTAATTAGTTTCTACGTATTTTATCAGTGGTTTTGAATCAAAATAAGTGTCATTTTTGACCATTTTTATACAAAAATTAAAGTTCAAACCTAACCTAACCTAACCCACGGTTAGGTTTGACGGTTTTTCACGTGTATTTTCTTGCGTGAGTAAGTTTTTTCTTCAGTTGTAGCTGAAACACCATCCCCCGACGCTCTCCAGTCGACCTGCAACAAAAAGAAAAAAATTAAATTATTGGAGTTGTTTTTGTGAATAAAAATAATTCCAAGTGCGCATAGGTATCTTCACCTGTTAATTAGTTTCTACGTATTTTATCAGTGGTTTTGACTCGAAATAAGTGAAATTTTTGACCATTGCTATACAAAAATTAAAGTTCAAACCTAACCTAACCTAACCCACGGTTAGGTTTGACGGTTATTCACGTGTATTTTCTTGCGTGAGTGAGTTTTTTCTTCAGTTGTAGCTGAAACACCATCCCCCGACGCTCTCCAGTAGACCTGCAACATAAAGAAAAATAAGTACGCGAAAAAACTATTAAATTTTGCAAATTCAGTTCCAAAAAGTTGATATACCCAAGCTAATTTCCTTCAGAAATTGCCTTTGATTTTGAAATTATTGGAGTTGTCTTTGTGAATAAAATTAATTCCAAGTGCGCATAGGTATCTGCACCTGTTAATTAGTTGCTACGTATTTTATCAGTGGTTTTGACTCAAAATAAGTGTAATTTTTGACCATTTTTATACAAAAATTAAAGAACAAAACCTAACCTAACCTAACCCACGGTTAAGTTTGACGGTTTTTCACGTGTATTTTATTGCGTGAGTGAGTTTTTTCTTCAGTTGTAGCCAAAACACCATCCCCCGACGCTCTCCAGTCGACCTGCAACAAAAAGAAAAAAATAGCACGCGAAAAAACTAAACTTTGCATATTCAGTTCCAAAAAGTTGATATACCCAAGCTAATTTCCTTGAGAAATTGCCTTTGATTTTGAAATTATTGGAGTTATTTTTGTGTATAAATTAATTCCAAGTGCGCATAGGTATCTACACCTGTTAATTAGTTTCTACGTATTTTATCAGTGGTTTTGACTCAAAATAAGTGACATTTTTGACCATTTCTGTACAAAAATTAAAGTTCAAACCTAGCCTAACCTAACCCTAGGTTAGGTTTGACGGTTTTTCGCGTGTATTTTCTTGCGTGAGTGAGTTTTTTCTTCAGTTAAAGCTGAAACACCATCCCCCGACGCTCTCCAGTCGACCTGCAACAAAAAGAAAAAATTAGCACTTGAAAAAACTATTATATTTTGCAAATTCAGTTCCAAAAAGTTGATATATCCAAGCTAATTTCTTTCAAAAATCTCCTTGGATTTTGAAATTATTGGAGTTGTTTTTGTGAATAAAATTAATTCCAAGTGCGCATAGGTATCTTCACCTGTTAATTAGTTTCTATGTATTTTATCAGTGGTTTTGACTCAAAATAAGTGACATTTTTGACCATTTCTATACAAAAATTAAACTTCAAACCTAACCTAACCTAACCCACGGTTAGGTTTGACGGTTATTCGCGTGTATTTTCATGCGTGAGTGAGTTTTTTCTTCAGTTGTAGCCAAAACACCATCCCCCGACGCTCTCCAGTCGACCTGCAACAAAAAGAAAAAATTAGCACGCGAAAAAACTAAACTTTGCATATTCAGTTCCAAAAAGTTGATATACCCAAGCTAATTTCCTTGAGAAATTGCCTTTGATTTTGAAATTATTGGAGTTGTCTTTGTGAATAAAATTAATTCCAAGTGCGCATAGGTATCTGCACCTGTTAATTAGTTGCTACGTATTTTATCAGTGGTTTTGACTCAAAATAAGTGTAATTTTTGACCATTTTTATACAAAAATTAAAGTTCAAACCTAACCTAACCTAACCCACGGTTAAGTTTGACGGTTTTTCACGTGTATTTTCTTGCGTGAGTGAGTTTTTTCTTCAGTTGTAGCCAAAACACCATTCCCCGACGCTCTCCAGTCGACCTGCAACAAAAAGAAAAAAATTAAATTATTGGAGTTGTTTTTGTGAATAAAAATAATTCCAAGTGCGCATAGGTATCTTCACCTGTTAATTAGTTTCTACGTATTTTATCAGTGGTTTTGACTCGAAATAAGTGAAATTTTTGACCATTGCTATACAAAAATTAAAGTTCAAACCTAACCTAACCTAACCCACGGTTAGGTTTGACGGTTTTTCACGTGTATTTTCTTGCGTGAGTGAGTTTTTTTCTTCAGTTGTAGCTGAAACACCATCCCCCGACGCTCTCCAGTAGACCTGCATTATAAAGAAAAATAAGTACGCGAAAAAACTATTAAATTTTGCAAAAATTCAGTTCCAAAAAGTTGATATACCCAAGCTAATTTCCTTCAGAAATTGCCTTTGATTTTGAAATTATTGGAGTTGTCTTTGTGAATAAAATTAATTCCAAGTGCGCATAGGTATCTGCACCTGTTAATGAGTTTCTACGTATTTTATCAGTGGTTTTGACTCAAAATTAGTGTCATTTTTGACCATTCTTATACAAATATTAAAGTTCAAACCTAACCTAACCTAACCTAACCCACGGTTAGGTTTGACGGTTTTTCACGTGTATTTCCTTGCGTGTGTGAGTTTTTTATTCAATTGTAGCCGAATCACCATCCCCCGAAGCTCTCCAGTCGACCTGCAACAAAAAGAAAAAACTAGCACGCGAAATAACTAAAATTTGCAAATTCAGTTCCAAAATGTTGATATACCCAAGCTAATTTCCTTGAGAAATTACCTTTGATTTTGAAATTATTGGAGTTGTTTTTGTGAATAAAATTAATTCCTAGTGCGCATAGGTATCTGCACCTGTAAATTAGTTGCTACGTATTTTATCAGTGGTTTTGACTCAAAATAAGTGTAATTTTTGACCATTTTTATACAAAAATTAAAGTACAAAACCTAACCTAACCTAACCCACGGTTAAGTTTGACGGTTTTTCACGTGTATTTTATTGCGTGAGTGAGTTTTTTCTTCAGTTGTAGCCAAAACACCATCCCCCGACGCTCTCCAGTCGACCTGCAACAAAAAGAAAAAAATAGCACGCGAAAAAACTAAACTTTGCATATTCAGTTCCAAAAAGTTGATATACCCAAGCTAATTTCCTTGAGAAATTGCCTTTGATTTTGAAATTATTGGAGTTATTTTTGTGTATAAATTAATTCCAAGTGCGCATAGGTATCTACACCTGTTAATTAGTTTCTACGTATTTTATCAGTGGTTTTGACTCAAAATAAGTGACATTTTTGACCATTTCTATACAAAAATTAAAGTTCAAACCTAGCCTAACCTAACCCTAGGTTAGGTTTGACGGTTTTTCGCGTGTATTTTCTTGCGTGAGTGAGTTTTTTCTTCAGTTAAAGCTGAAACACCATCCCCCGACGCTCTCCAGTCGACCTGCAACAAAAAGAAAAAATTAGCACTTGAAAAAACTATTATATTTTGCAAATTCAGTTCCAAAAAGTTGATATATCCAAGCTAATTTCTTTCAGAAATCTCCTTGGATTTTGAAATTATTGGAGTTGTTTATGTGAATAAAGTTAATTCCAAGTGCGCATAGGTATCTTCAGCTGTTAATTAGTTTCTACGTATTTTATCAGTGGTTTTGACTCGAAATAAGTGAAATTTTTGACCATTGCTATACAAAAATTAAAGTTCAAACCTAACCTAACCTAACCCACGGTTAGGTTTGACGGTTTTTCACGTGTATTTTCTTGCGTGAGTGAGTTTTTTCTTCAGTTGTAGCTGAAACACCATCCCCCGACGCTCTTTAGTAGACCTGCAACATAAAGAAAAAATTAGTACGCGAAAAAACTATTAAATTTTGCAAATTCAGTTCCAAAAAGTTGATATATCCAAGCTAATTTCTTTCAAAAATCTCCTTGGATTTTGAAATTATTGGAGTTGTTTTTGTGAATAAAATTAATTCCAAGTGCGCATAGGTATCTTCACCTGTTAATTAGTTTCTATGTATTTTATCAGTGGTTTTGACTCAAAATAAGTGACATTTTTGACCATTTCTATACAAAAATTAAACTTCAAACCTAACCTAACCTAACCCACGGTTAGGTTTGACGGTTTTTCGCGTGTATTTTCATGCGTGAGTGAGTTATTTCTTCAGTTGTAGCCAAAACACCATCCCCCGACGCTCTCCAGTCGACCTGCAACAAAAAGAAAAAATTAGCACGCGAAAAAACTAAACTTTGCATATTCAGTTCCAAAAAGTTGATATACCCAAGCTAATTTCCTTGAGAAATTGCCTTTGATTTTGAAATTATTGGAGTTGTCTTTGTGAATAAAATTAATTCCAAGTGCGCATAGGTATCTGCACCTGTTAATTAGTTGCTACGTATTTTATCAGTGGTTTTGTCTCAAAATAAGTGTAATTTTTGACCATTTTTATACAAAAATTAAAGTTCAAACCTAACCTAACCTAACCCACGGTTAAGTTTGACGGTTTTTCACGTGTATTTTCTTGCGTGAGTGAGTTTTTTCTTCAGTTGTAGCCAAAACACCATTCCCCGACGCTCTCCAGTCGACCTGCAACAAAAAGAAAAAAATAGCACGCGAAAAAACTAAACTTTGCATATTCAGTTCCAAAAAGTTGATATACCCAAGCTAATTTCCTTGAGAAATTGCCTTTGATTTTGAAATTATTGGAGTTATTATTGTGTATAAATTAATTCCAAGTGCGCATAGGTATCTACACCTGTTAATTAGTTTCTACGTATTTTATCAGTGGTTTTGACTCAAAATAAGTGACATTTTTGACCATTTCTATACAAAAATTAAAGTTCAAACCTAGCCTAACCTTACCTAACCCACGGTTAGGTTTGACGGTTTTTCACGTGTATTTTCTTGCGTGAGTGAGTTTTTTCTTCAGTTAAAGCTGAAACACCATCCCCCGACGCTCTCCAGTCGACCTGCAACAAAAAGAAAAAATAGCACGCGAAAAAACTAAAATTTGCAAATTCAGTTCCTAAAAGTTGATATACCCAAACTAATTTCCTTGAGAAATTGCCTTTGATTTTGAAATTATTGGAGTTGTCTTTGTGAATAAAATTAATTCCAAGTGCGCATAGGTATCTGCACCTGTTAATGAGTTTCTACGTATTTTATCAGTGGTTTTGACTCAAAATAAGTGTCATTTTTGACCATTTTTATACAAAAATTAAAGTTCAAACCTAACCTAACCTAACCCATGGTTAGGTTTGACCGTTTTTCGCGTGTATTTTCTTGCGTGAGTGAGATTTTTCTTCAGTTGAAGCCGAAACACCATCCCCGACGCTTTCCAGTCGACCTGCAACAAAAAGAAAAAATTGAAATTATTGGAGTTTTTTTGTGAATAAAAATAATTCCAAATACGCATAGGTATCTGCATCTGTTAATTAGTTTCAACGTATTTTATCAGTGGTTTTGACTCAAAATAAGTGACATTTTTGACCATTTCTATACAAAAATTAAACTTCAAACCTAACCTAACCTAACCCACGGTTAGGTTTGACGGTTTTTCGCGTGTATTTTCTTGCGTGAGTGAGTTTTTTCTTTAGTTGTAGCCAAAACACCATCCCCCGACGCTCTCCAGTCGACCTGCAACAAAAAGAAAAAAATAGCACGCGAAAAAACTAAAATTTGCATATTCAGTTCCAAAAAGTTTATATACCCAAGCTAATTTCCTTGAGAAATTGCCTTTGATTTTGAAATTATTGGAGTTGTTTTTGTGAATAAAAATAATTCCAAGTGCGCATAGGTATCTACACCTGTTAATTAGTTACTACGTATTTTATCAGTGGTTTTGACTCAAAATAAGTGTCATTTTTGACCATTCTTATACAAAAATTAAACTTCAAACCTAACCTAACCTTACCTAACCCACGGTTAGGTTTGACGGTTTTTCACGTGTATTTTCTTGCGTGTGTGAGTTTTTTATTCAATTGTAGCCTAATCACCATCCCCCGACGCTCTCCAGTCGACCTGCAACAAAAAGAAAAAATTAGCACGCGAAATAACTAAAATTTGCAAATTCAGTTCCAAAATGTTGATATACCCAAGCTAATTTCCTTGAGAAATTGCCTTTGATTTTGAAATTATTGGAGTTGTTTTTGTGAATAAAATTAATTCCAAGTGATATACCCAAGCTAATTTCCTTGAGAAATTGCCTTTGATTTTGAAATTATTGGAGTTGTTTTTGTGAATAAAAATAATTCCAAGTGCGCATAGGTATCTACACCTGTTAATTAGTTTCTAAGTATTTTATCAGTGGTTTTAACTCAAAATAAGTGACATTTTTGACCATTTCTATACAAAAATTAAAGTTCAAACCTAACCTAACCTAACCAACGGTTAGGTTTGACGGTTTTTCGCGTGTCTTTTCTTGCGTGAGTGAGTTTTTTCTTCAGTTGTAGCCGAAACAACATCCTCCGACGCTCTCCAGTCGACCTGCAACAAAAAGAAAAAAATTAAATTATTGGAGTTGTTTTTGTGAATAAAAATAATTCCAAGTGCGCATAGGTATCTGCATATGTTAATTAGTTTCTACGTATTTTATTAGTGGTTTTGACTCAAAATAAGTGACATTTTTTACCATTTTTATACAAAAATTAAAGTTCAAACCTTTTTTTTTTTTTTTTGTGATGAGGTGAAAATCTGCTAACAGATACCCTACCACATTGAGGGTGTGGTAGGGTTATGTGAGGTTCACGGACTCGTGGACTCACTAAAAACACCCTGGTGGCCGGCCTCTATGCATGTCAAGGGGCTCCGGGATCTCCATACGGAACGCACCGGTGCCCCTCTCGCATTTGCCTCTAGAGCACAGTCCCGGGCATGACTTCCATAGTCACGCCCAAAACCCTCGCTGGTGTTCACAGCGACAACTTGCCACAAGTTGTCGCTGCCTTCCCGGAATAACCTAACCTAACCCACGGTTAGGTTTGACGGTTTTTCACGTGTATTTTCTTGCGTGAGTGAGTTTTTTCTTCAGTTGTAGCTGAAACACCATCCCCCGACGCTCTCCAGTTGACCTGCAACAAAAAGAAAAAATAAGCACGCGAAAAAACTAACATTTGCAAATTCAGTTCCAAAAAGTTGATATACCCAAGCTAATTTCCTTCAGAAATTGCCTTGGATTTTGAAATTATTGGAGTTGTTTTTGTAAATAAACTTAATTCCAAGTGCGCATAGGTATCTAAACCTGTTAATTAATTTCTTCGTATTTTATCAGTGGTTTTGACTCAAAACAAGTGACATTTTTGACCATTTTTATAAAAAAATTAAGTTCAAACCTAACCTAACCTAACCCACGGTAAGGTTTGACGGTTTTTCACGTGTATTTTCTTGTGTGAGTGAGTTTTTTCCTTCAGTTGGAGCCGAAACACCATCCCCCGCCGCTTTGCAGTCGACCTGCAACAAAAAGAAAAAATTTGCACGCGAAAAAACTAATATTTGCAAATTCAGTTCCAAAAAGTTGATATACCCAAGCTAATTTCCTTGAGAAATTGCCTTTGATTTTGAAATTATTGGAGTTGTTTTTGTGTATAAATTAATTCCAAGTGCGCATAGGTATCTACACCTGTTAATTAGTTTCTACGTATTTTATCAGTGGTTTTGACTCAAAATAAGTGACATTTTTGACCATTTTTATACAAAAATTAAAGTTCAAACCTAACCTAACCTAACCCATGGTTAGGTTTGACCGTTTTTCGCGTGTATTTTCTTGCGTGAGTGAGATTTTTCTTCAGTTGAAGCCGAAACACCATCCCCGACGCTTTCCAGTCGACCTGCAACAAAAAGAAAAAATTTAAATTATTGGAGTTTTTTTGTGAATAAAAATAATTCCAAATACGCATAGGTATCTGCATCTGTTAATTAGTTTCAACGTATTTTATCAGTGGTTTTGACTCAAAATAAGTGACATTTTTGACCATTTCTATACAAAAATTAAACTTCAAACCTAACCTAACCTAACCCACGGTTAGGTTTGACGGTTTTTTCGCGTGTATTTTCTTGCGTGAGTGAGTTTTTTCTTTAGTTGTAGCCAAAACACCATCCCCCGACGCTCTCCAGTCGACCTGCAACAAAAAGAAAAAAATAGCACGCGAAAAAACTAAAATTTGCATATTCAGTTCCAAAAAGTTTATATACCCAAGCTAATTTCCTTGAGAAATTGCCTTTGATTTTGAAATTATTGGAGTTGTTTTTGTGAATAAAAATAATTCCAAGTGCGCATAGGTATCTACACCTGTTAATTAGTTACTACGTATTTTATCAGTGGTTTTGACTCAAAATAAGTGTCATTTTTGACCATTCTTATACAAAAATTAAACTTCAAACCTAACCTAACCTTACCTAACCCACGGTTAGGTTTGACGGTTTTTCACGTGTATTTTCTTGCGTGTGTGAGTTTTTTATTCAATTGTAGCCTAATCACCATCCCCCGACGCTCTCCAGTCGACCTGCAACAAAAAGAAAAAATTAGCACGCGAAATAACTAAAATTTGCAAATTCAGTTCCAAAATGTTGATATACCCAAGCTAATTTCCTTGAGAAATTGCCTTTGATTTTGAAATTATTGGAGTTGTTTTTGTGAATAAAATTAATTCCAAGTGATATACCCAAGCTAATTTCCTTGAGAAATTGCCTTTGATTTTGAAATTATTGGAGTTGTTTTTGTGAATAAAAATAATTCCAAGTGCGCATAGGTATCTACACCTGTTAATTAGTTTCTAAGTATTTTATCAGTGGTTTTAACTCAAAATAAGTGACATTTTTGACCATTTCTATACAAAAATTAAAGTTCAAACCTAACCTAACCTAACCAACGGTTAGGTTTGACGGTTTTTCGCGTGTCTTTTCTTGCGTGAGTGAGTTTTTTCTTCAGTTGTAGCCGAAACAACATCCTCCGACGCTCTCCAGTCGACCTGCAACAAAAAGAAAAAAATTAAATTATTGGAGTTGTTTTTGTGAATAAAAATAATTCCAAGTGCGCATAGGTATCTGCATATGTTAATTAGTTTCTACGTATTTTATTAGTGGTTTTGACTCAAAATAAGTGACATTTTTTACCATTTTTATACAAAAATTAAAGTTCAAACCTTTTTTTTTTTTTTTTGTGATGAGGTGAAAATCTGCTAACAGATACCCTACCACATTGAGGGTGTGGTAGGGTTATGTGAGGTTCACGGACTCGTGGACTCACTAAAAACACCCTGGTGGCCGGCCTCTATGCATGTCAAGGGGCTCCGGGATCTCCATACGGAACGCACCGGTGCCCCTCTCGCATTTGCCTCTAGAGCACAGTCCCGGGCATGACTTCCATAGTCACGCCCAAAACCCTCGCTGGTGTTCACAGCGACAACTTGCCACAAGTTGTCGCTGCCTTCCCGGAATAACCTAACCTAACCCACGGTTAGGTTTGACGGTTTTTCACGTGTATTTTCTTGCGTGAGTGAGTTTTTTCTTCAGTTGTAGCTGAAACACCATCCCCCGACGCTCTCCAGTTGACCTGCAACAAAAAGAAAAAATAAGCACGCGAAAAAACTAACATTTGCAAATTCAGTTCCAAAAAGTTGATATACCCAAGCTAATTTCCTTCAGAAATTGCCTTGGATTTTGAAATTATTGGAGTTGTTTTTGTAAATAAACTTAATTCCAAGTGCGCATAGGTATCTAAACCTGTTAATTAATTTCTTCGTATTTTATCAGTGGTTTTGACTCAAAACAAGTGACATTTTTGACCATTTTTATAAAAAAATTAAGTTCAAACCTAACCTAACCTAACCCACGGTAAGGTTTGACGGTTTTTCACGTGTATTTTCTTGTGTGAGTGAGTTTTTTTCCTTCAGTTGGAGCCGAAACACCATCCCCCGCCGCTTTGCAGTCGACCTGCAACAAAAAGAAAAAATTTGCACGCGAAAAAACTAATATTTGCAAATTCAGTTCCAAAAAGTTGATATACCCAAGCTAATTTCCTTGAGAAATTGCCTTTGATTTTGAAATTATTGGAGTTGTTTTTGTGTATAAATTAATTCCAAGTGCGCATAGGTATCTACACCTGTTAATTAGTTTCTACGTATTTTATCAGTGGTTTTGACTCAAAATAAGTGACATTTTTGACCATTTTTATACAAAAATTAAAGTTCAAACCTAACCTAACCTAACCCATGGTTAGGTTTGACCGTTTTTTCGCGTGTATTTTCTTGCGTGAGTGAGATTTTTCTTCAGTTGAAGCCGAAACACCATCCCCGACGCTTTCCAGTCGACCTGCAACAAAAAGAAAAAATTGAAATTATTGGAGTTTTTTTGTGAATAAAAATAATTCCAAATACGCATAGGTATCTGCATCTGTTAATTAGTTTCAACGTATTTTATCAGTGGTTTTGACTCAAAATAAGTGACATTTTTGACCATTTCTATACAAAAATTAAACTTCAAACCTAACCTAACCTAACCCACGGTTAGGTTTGACGGTTTTTTCGCGTGTATTTTCTTGCGTGAGTGAGTTTTTTCTTTAGTTGTAGCCAAAACACCATCCCCCGACGCTCTCCAGTCGACCTGCAACAAAAAGAAAAAAATAGCACGCGAAAAAACTAAAATTTGCATATTCAGTTCCAAAAAGTTTATATACCCAAGCTAATTTCCTTGAGAAATTGCCTTTGATTTTGAAATTATTGGAGTTGTTTTTGTGAATAAAAATAATTCCAAGTGCGCATAGGTATCTACACCTGTTAATTAGTTACTACGTATTTTATCAGTGGTTTTGACTCAAAATAAGTGTCATTTTTGACCATTCTTATACAAAAATTAAACTTCAAACCTAACCTAACCTTACCTAACCCACGGTTAGGTTTGACGGTTTTTCACGTGTATTTTCTTGCGTGTGTGAGTTTTTTATTCAATTGTAGCCTAATCACCATCCCCCGACGCTCTCCAGTCGACCTGCAACAAAAAGAAAAAATTAGCACGCGAAATAACTAAAATTTGCAAATTCAGTTCCAAAATGTTGATATACCCAAGCTAATTTCCTTGAGAAATTGCCTTTGATTTTGAAATTATTGGAGTTGTTTTTGTGAATAAAATTAATTCCAAGTGATATACCCAAGCTAATTTCCTTGAGAAATTGCCTTTGATTTTGAAATTATTGGAGTTGTTTTTGTGAATAAAAATAATTCCAAGTGCGCATAGGTATCTACACCTGTTAATTAGTTTCTAAGTATTTTATCAGTGGTTTTAACTCAAAATAAGTGACATTTTTGACCATTTCTATACAAAAATTAAAGTTCAAACCTAACCTAACCTAACCAACGGTTAGGTTTGACGGTTTTTCGCGTGTCTTTTCTTGCGTGAGTGAGTTTTTTCTTCAGTTGTAGCCGAAACAACATCCTCCGACGCTCTCCAGTCGACCTGCAACAAAAAGAAAAAAATTAAATTATTGGAGTTGTTTTTGTGAATAAAAATAATTCCAAGTGCGCATAGGTATCTGCATATGTTAATTAGTTTCTACGTATTTTATTAGTGGTTTTGACTCAAAATAAGTGACATTTTTTTTTTACCATTTTTATACAAAAATTAAAGTTCAAACCTTTTTTTTTTTTTTTTGTGATGAGGTGAAAATCTGCTAACAGATACCCTACCACATTGAGGGTGTGGTAGGGTTATGTGAGGTTCACGGACTCGTGGACTCACTAAAAACACCCTGGTGGCCGGCCTCTATGCATGTCAAGGGGCTCCGGGATCTCCATACGGAACGCACCGGTGCCCCTCTCGCATTTGCCTCTAGAGCACAGTCCCGGGCATGACTTCCATAGTCACGCCCAAAACCCTCGCTGGTGTTCACAGCGACAACTTGCCACAAGTTGTCGCTGCCTTCCCGGAATAACCTAACCTAACCCACGGTTAGGTTTGACGGTTTTTCACGTGTATTTTCTTGCGTGAGTGAGTTTTTTCTTCAGTTGTAGCTGAAACACCATCCCCCGACGCTCTCCAGTTGACCTGCAACAAAAAGAAAAAATAAGCACGCGAAAAAACTAACATTTGCAAATTCAGTTCCAAAAAGTTGATATACCCAAGCTAATTTCCTTCAGAAATTGCCTTGGATTTTGAAATTATTGGAGTTGTTTTTGTAAATAAACTTAATTCCAAGTGCGCATAGGTATCTAAACCTGTTAATTAATTTCTTCGTATTTTATCAGTGGTTTTGACTCAAAACAAGTGACATTTTTGACCATTTTTATAAAAAAATTAAGTTCAAACCTAACCTAACCTAACCCACGGTAAGGTTTGACGGTTTTTCACGTGTATTTTCTTGTGTGAGTGAGTTTTTTCCTTCAGTTGGAGCCGAAACACCATCCCCCGCCGCTTTGCAGTCGACCTGCAACAAAAAGAAAAAATTTGCACGCGAAAAAACTAATATTTGCAAATTCAGTTCCAAAAAGTTGATATACCCAAGCTAATTTCCTTGAGAAATTGCCTTTGATTTTGAAATTATTGGAGTTGTTTTTGTGTATAAATTAATTCCAAGTGCGCATAGGTATCTACACCTGTTAATTAGTTTCTACGTATTTTATCAGTGGTTTTGACTCAAAATAAGTGACATTTTTGACCATTTCTATACAAAAATTAAAGTTCAAACCTAACCTAACCTAACCCACGGTTAGGTTTGACGGTTTTTCGCGTGTATTTTCTTGCGTGAGTGAGTTTTTTCTTCAGTTAAAGCTGAAACACCATCCCCCGACGCTCTCCAGTCGACCTGCAACAAAAAGAAAAAATTTGCACGCGAAAAAACTAAAATTTGCAAATTCAGTTCCTAAAAGTTGATATACCCAAGCTTATTTCCTTGAGAAATTGCCTTTGATTTTGAAATTATTGGAGTTGTCTTTGTGAATAAAATTAATTCCAAGTGCGCATAGGTATCTTCACCTGTTAGTTAGTTTCTTTGTGTTTTATCAGTGGTTTTGAATCAAAATAAGTGTCATTTTTGACCATTTTTATACAAAAATTAAAGTTCAAACCTAACCTAACCTAACCCACGGTTAGGTTTGACGGTTTTTCACGTGCATTTTCTTGCGTGAGTAAGTTTTTTCTTCAGTTGTAGCTGAAACACCATCCCCCGACGCTCTCCAGTCGACCTGCAACAAAAAGAAAAAATTAGCACTTGAAAAAACTATTATATTTTGCAAATTCAGTTCCAAAAAGTTGATATATCCAAGCTAATTTCTTTCAGAAATCTCCTTGGATTTTGAAATTATTGGAGTTGTTTATGTGAATAAAATTAATTCCAAGTGCGCATAGGTATCTTCACCTGTTAATTAGTTTCTACGTATTTTATCAGTGGTTTTGACTCGAAATAAGTGAAATTTTTGACCATTGCTATACAAAAATTAAAGTTCAAACCTAACCTAACCTAACCCATGGTTAGGTTTGACGGTTTTTCACGTGTATTTTCTTGCGTGAGTGAGTTTTTTCTTCAGTTGTAGCTGAAACACCATCCCCCGACGCTCTCCAGTAGACCTGCAACATAAAGAAAAAATAAGTATGCGAAAAAACTATTAAATTTTGCAAATTCAGTTCCAAAAAGTTGATATATCCAAGCTAATTTCTTTCAGAAATCTCCTTGGATTTTGAAATTATTGGAGTTGTTTTTGTGAATAAAATTAATTCCAAGTGCGCATAGGTATCTTCACCTGTTAATTAGTTTCTATGTATTTTATCAGTGGTTTTGACTCGAAATAAGTGACATTTTTGACCATTTCTATACAAAAAATAAACTTCAAACCTAACCTAACCTAACCCACGGTTAGGTTTGACGGTTTTTCGCGTGTATTTTCTTGCGTGAGTGAGTTTTTTCTTCAGTTGTAGCCAAAACACCATCCCCCGACGCTCTCCAGTCGACCTGCAACAAAAAGAAAAAATTAGCACGCGAAAAAACTAAACTTTGCATATTCAGTTCCAAAAAGTTGATATACCCAAGCTAATTTCCTTGAGAAATTGCCTTTGATTTTGAAATTATTGGAGTTGTCTTTGTGAATAAAATTAATTCCAAGTGCGCATAGGTATCTTCACCTGTTAATTAGTTTCTACGTATTTTATCAGTGGTTTTGAATCAAAATAAGTGTCATTTTTGACCATTTTTATACAAAAATTAAAGTTCAAACCTAACCTAACCTAAACCCACGGTTAGGTTTGACGGTTTTTCACGTGTATTTTCTTGCGTGAGTAAGTTTTTTCTTCAGTTGTAGCTGAAACACCATCCCCCGACGCTCTCCAGTCGACCTGCAACAAAAAGAAAAAATTAGCACTTGAAAAAACTATTATATTTTGCAAATTCAGTTCCAAAAAGTTGATATATCCAAGCTAATTTCTTTCAGAAATCTCCTTGGATTTTGAAATTATTGGAGTAGTTTATGTGAATAAAATTAATTCCAAGTGCGCATAGGTATCTTCACCTGTTAATTAGTTTCTACGTATTTTATCAGTGGTTTTGACTCGAAATAAGTGAAATTTTTGACCATTGCTATACAAAAATTAAAGTTCAAACCTAACCTTACCTAACCCACGGTTAGGTTTGACGGTTTTTCACGTGTATTTTCTTGCGTGAGTGAGTTTTTTTCTTCAGTTGTAGCTGAAACACCATCCCCCTACGCTCTCCAGTAGACCTGCAACATAAAGAAAAAATAAGTACGCGAAAAAACTATTAAATTTTGCAAATTCAGTTCCAAAAAGTTGATATATCCAAGCTAATTTCTTTCAGAAATCTCCTTGGATTTTGAAATTATTGGAGTTGTTTTTGTGAATAAAATTAATTCCAAGTGCGCATAGGTATCTTCACCTGTTAATTAGTTTCTATGTATTTTATCTGTGGTTTTGACTCAAAATAAGTGACATTTTTGACCATTTCTATACAAAAATTAAAGTTCAAACCTAACCTAACCTAACCCACGGTTAGGTTTGACGGTTTTTCGCGTGTATTTTCTTGCGTGAGTGAGTTTTTTCTTCAGTTGTAGCCAAAACACCATCCCCCGACGCTCTCCAGTCGACCTGCAACAAAAAGAAAAAATTAGCACGCGAAAAAACTAAACTGTGCATATTCAGTTCCAAAAAGTTGATATACCCAAGCTAATTTCCTTGAGAAATTGCCTTTGATTTTGAAATTATTGGAGTTGTCTTTGTGAATAAAATTAATTCCAAGTGCGCATAGGTATCTGCACCTGTTAATCAGTTTCTACGTATTTTATCAGTGGTTTTGACTCAAAATAAGTGTCATTTTTGACCATTTTTATACAAAAATTAAAGTTCAAACCTAACCTAACTTAACCCACGGTTAGGTTTGACGGTTTTTTCGCGTGTATTTTCTTGCGTGAGTGAGTTTTTTCATCAGTTGTAGCCGAAACACCTTTTTCCGACGCTCTCCAGTCGACCTGCAACAAAAAGAAAAAATTAGCACGCGAAAAAACTAAAAATGCAAATCCAGTTCCAAAAAGTTGATATACCCAAGGTAATTTCCTTGGGAAATTGCCTTTGATTTTGAAATTATTGGAGTTGTTTTTGTGAATAAAAATAATTCCAAGTGCGCATAGGTATCTACACCTGTTAATAAGTTTCTTCGTATTTTTTCAGTGGTTTTGACTCAAAATAAGTGACATTTTTGGCCATTTTTATACAAAAATTAAACTTCAAACCTAACCTAACCTAACCCATGGTTAGGTTTGACGGTTTTTCGCGTGTATTTTCTTTCGTGAGTGAGATTTTTCTTCAGTTGTAGCCGAAACACCATCCCCGACGCTCTCCAGTCGACCTACAACAAAAAGAAAAAATTGAAATTATTGGAGTTGTTTTTGTGAATAAAAATAATTCCAAATACGCATAGGTATCTGCATTGTTAATTAGTTTCAACGTATTTTATCAGTGGTTTTGACTCAAAATTAGTGACATTTTTAACCATTTTTATACACAAATTAAAGTTCAAACCTAACCTAACCCACGGTTAGGTTTGACGGTTTTTCACGTGTATTTTCTTGCGTGTGTGAGTTTTTTATTCAATTTTAGCCGAATCACCATCCCCCGACGCTCTCCAGTCGACCTGCAACAAAAAGAAAAAATTAGCACGGGAAAAAACTAAACTGTGCATATTCAGTTCCAAAAGTTGATATACCCAAGCTAATTTCCTTGAGAAATTGCCTTTGATTTTGAAATTATTGGAGTTGTTTTTGTGAATAAAAATAATTCCAAGTGCGCATAGGTATCTGCACCTGTTAATTAGTTTCTACGTATTTTATCAGTGGTTTTGACTCAAAATAAGTGTCATTTTTGAACATTTTTATACAAAAATTAAAGTTCAAACCTAACCTAACCTAACCCACGGTAAGGTTTGACGGTTTTTCACGTGTATTTTCTTGTGTGAGTGAGTTTTTTCCTTCAGTTGGAGCCGAAACACCATCCCCCGCCGCTTTCCAGTCGACCTGCAACAAAAAGAAAAAATTTGCACGCGAAAAAACTAATATTTGCAAATTCAGTTCCAAAAAGTTGATATACCCAAGCTAATTTCCTTGAGAAATTGCCTTTGATTTTGAAATTATTGGAGTTGTTTTTGTGTATAAATTAATTCCAAGTGCGCATAGGTATCTACACCTGTTAATTAGTTTCTACGTATTTTATCAGTGGTTTTGACTCAAAATAAGTGACATTTTGACCATTTCTATACAAAAATTAAAGTTCAAACCTAACGTAACCTAACCCACGGTTAGGTTTGACGGTTTTTCGCGTGTATTTTCTTGCGTGAGTGAGTTTTTTCTTCAGTTAAAGCTGAAACACCATCCCCCGACGCTCTCCAGTCGACCTGCAACAAAAAGAAAAAATTTGCACGCGAAAAAACTAAAATTTGCAAATTCAGTTCCTAAAAGTTGATATACCCAAGCTTATTTCCTTGAGAAATTGCCTTTGATTTGAAATTATTGGAGTTGTCTTTGTGAATAAAATTAATTCCAAGTGCGCATAGGTATCTTCACCTGTTAGTTAGTTTCTACGTGTTTTATCAGTGGTTTTGAATCAAAATAAGTGTCATTTTTGACCATTTTTATACAAAAATTAAAGTTCAAACCTAACCTAACCTAACCCACGGTTAGGTTTGACGGTTTTTCACGTGCATTTTCTTGCGTGAGTAAGTTTTTTCTTCAGTTGTAGCTGAAACACCATCCTCCGACGCTCTCCAGTCGACCTGCAACAAAAAGAAAAAATTAGCACTTGAAAAAACTATTATATTTTGCAAATTCAGTTCCAAAAAGTTGATATATCCAAGCTAATTTCTTTCAGAAATCTCCTTGGATTTTGAAATTATTGGAGTTGTTTATGTGAATAAAATTAATTCCAAGTGCGCATAGGTATCTTCACCTGTTAATTAGTTTCTACGTATTTTATCAGTGGTTTTGACTCGAAATAAGTGAAATTTTTGACCATTGCTATACAAAAATTAAAGTTCAAACCTAACCTAACCTAACCCATGGTTAGGTTTGACGGTTTTTCACGTGTATTTTCTTGCGTGAGTGAGTTTTTTCTTCAGTTGTAGCTGAAACACCATCCCCCGACGCTCTCGAGTAGACCTGCAACATAAAGAAAAAATAAGTACGCGAAAAAACTAAACTTTGCATATTCAGTTCCAAAAAGTTGATATATCCAAGCTAATTTCCTTGAGAAATTGCCTTTGATTTTGAAATTATTGGAGTTATTATTGTGTATAAATTAATTCCAAGTGCGCATAGGTATCTACACCTGTTAATTAGTTTCTACGTATTTTATCAGTGGTTTTGACTCAAAATAAGTGACATTTTTGACCATTTCTATACAAAAATTAAAGTTCAAACCTAGCCTAACCTAACCCTAGGTTAGGTTTGACGGTTTTTCGCGTGTATTTTCTTGCGTGAGTGAGTTTTTTCTTCAGTTAAAGCTGAAACACCATCCCCCGACGCTCTCCAGTCGACCTGCAACAAAAAGAAAAAATTTGCACGCGAAAAAACTAAAATTTGCAAATTCAGTTCCTAAAAGTTGATATACCCAAACTAATTTCCTTGAGAAATTGCCTTTGATTTTGAAATTATTGGAGTTGTCTTTGTGAATAAAATTAATTCCAATTGCGCATAGGTATCTGCACCTGTTAATGAGTTTCTAGGTATTTTATCAGTGGTTTTGACTCAAAATAAGTGTCATTTTTGACCATTTTTATACAAAAATTAAAGTTCAAACCTAACCTAACCTAACCCATGGTTAGGTTTGACCGTTTTTCGCGTGTATTTTCTTGCGTGAGTGAGATTTTTCTTCAGTTGAAGCCGAAACACCATCCCCGACGCTTTCCAGTCGACCTGCAACAAAAAGAAAAAATTGAAATTATTGGAGTTTTTTTGTGAATAAAAATAATTCCAAATACGCATAGGTATCTGCATCTGTTAATTAGTTTCAACGTATTTTATCAGTGGTTTTGACTCAAAATAAGTGACATTTTTGACCATTTCTATACAAAAATTAAACTTCAAACCTAACCTAACCTAACCCTCGGTTAGGTTTGACGGTTTTTCACGTGTATTTTCTTGCGTGAGTGAGTTTTTTCTTCAGTTGTAGCTGAAACACCATCCCCCGACGCTCTCCAGTAGACCTGCAACATAAAGAAAAAATAAGTACGCGAAAAAACTATTAAATTTTGCAAATTCAGTTCCAAAAAGTTGATATATCCAAGCTAATTTCTTTCAGAAATCTCCTTGGATTTTGAAATTATTGGAGTTGTTTTTGTGAATAAAATTAATTCCAAGTGCGCATAGGTATCTTCACCTGTTAATTAGTTTCTATGTATTTTATCAGTGGTTTTGACTCGAAATAAGTGACATTTTTGACCATTTCTATACAAAAATTAAACTTCAAACCTAACCTAACCTAACCCACGGTTAGGTTTGACGGTTTTTCGCGTGTATTTTCTTGCGTGAGTGAGTTTTTTCTTCAGTTGTAGCCAAAACACCATCCCCCGACGCTCTCCAGTCGACCTGCAACAAAAAGAAAAAAATAGCACGCGAAAAAACTAAAATTTGCAAATTCAGTTCCAAAATGTTGATATACCCAAGCTAATTTCCTTGAGAAATTGCCATTGATTTTGAAATTATTGGAGTTGTTTTTGTGAATAAAATTAATTCCAAGTGATATACCCAAGCTAATTTCCTTGAGAAATTGCCTTTGATTTTGAAATTATTGGAGTTGTTTTTGTGAATAAAAATAATTCCAAGTGCGCATAGGTATCTACACCTGTTAATTAGTTTCTAAGTATTTTATCAGTGGTTTTGACTCAAAATAAGTGACATTTTTGACCATTTCTATACAAAATTTAAAGTTCAAACCTAACCTAACCTAACCAACGGTTAGGTTTGACGGTTTTTCACGTGTCTTTTCTTGCGTGAGTGAGTTTTTTCTTCAGTTGTAGCCGAAACAACATCCTCCGACGCTCTCCAGTCAACCTGCAACAAAAAGAAAAAAAAAAATTATTGGAGTTGTTTTTGTGAATAATAATAATTCCAAGTGCGCATAGGTATCTGCATATGTTAATTAGTTTCTACGTATTTTATTAGTGGTTTTGACTCAAAATAAGTGACATTTTTTACCATTTTTATACAAAAATTAAAGTTCAAACCTTTTTTTTTTTTTTTTGTGATGAGGTGAAAATCTGCTAACAGATACCCTACCACATTGAGGGTGTGGTAGGGTTATGTGAGGTTCACGGACTCGTGGACTCACTAAAAACACCCTGGTGGCCGGCCTCTATGCATGTCAAGGGGCTCCGGGATCTCCATACGGAACGCACCGGTGCCCCTCTCGCATTTGCCTCTAGAGCACAGTCCCGGGCATGACTTCCATAGTCACGCCCAAAACCCTCGCTGGTGTTCACAGTGACAACTTGCCACAAGTTGTCGCTGCCTTCCCGGAATAACCTAACCTAACCCACGGTTAGGTTTGACGGTTTTTCACGTGTATTTTCTTGCGTGAGTGAGTTTTTTCTTCAGTTGTAGCTGAAACACCATCCCCCGACGCTCTCCAGTTGACCTGCAACAAAAAGAAAAAATAAGCACGCGAAAAAACTAACATTTGCAAATTCAGTTCCAAAAAGTTGATATACCCAAGCTAATTTCCTTCAGAAATTGCCTTGGATTTTGAAATTATTGGAGTTGTTTTTGTAAATAAACTTAATTCCAAGTGCGCATAGGTATCTAAACCTGTTAAATAATTTCTTCGTATTTTATCAGTGGTTTTGACTCAAATCAAGTGACATTTTTGACCATTTTTATAAAAAAATTAAGTTCAAACCTAACCTAACCTAACCCACGGTAAGGTTTGACGGTTTTTCACGTGTATTTTCTTGTGTGAGTGAGTTTTTTCGTTCAGTTGGAGCCGAAACACCATCCTCCGCCGCTTTCCAGTCGACCTGCAACAAAAAGAAAAAATTTGCACGCGAAAAAACTAATATTTGCAAATTCAGTTCCAAAAAGTTGATATACCCAAGCTAATTTCCTTGAGAAATTGCCTTTGATTTTGAAATTATTGGAGTTGTTTTTGTGTATAAATTAATTCCAAGTGCGCATAGGTATCTACACCTGTTAATTAGTTTCTACGTATTTTATCAGTGGTTTTGACTCAAAATAAGTGACATTTTTGACCATTTCTATACAAAAATTAAAGTTCAAACCTAACCTAACCTAACCCACGGTTAGGTTTGACGGTTTTTCGCGTGTATTTTCTTGCGTGAGTGAGTTTTTTCTTCAGTTAAAGCTGAAACACCATCCCCCGACGCTCTCCAGTCGACCTGCAACAAAAAGAAAAAATTTGCACGCGAAAAAACTAAAATTTGCAAATTCAGTTCCTAAAAGTTGATATACCCAAGCTTATTTCCTTGAGAAATTGCCTTTGATTTTGAAATTATTGGAGTTGTCTTTGTGAATAAAATTAATTCCAAGTGCGCATAGGTATCTTCACCTGTTAGTTAGTTTCTACGTGTTTTATCAGTGGTTTTGAATCAAAATAAGTGTCATTTTTGACCATTTTTATACAAAAATTAAAGTTCAAACCTAACCTAACCTAACCCACGGTTAGGTTTGACGGTTTTTCACGTGCATTTTCTTGCGTGAGTAAGTTTTTTCTTCAGTTGTAGCTGAAACACCATCCCCCGACGCTCTCCAGTCGACCTGCAACAAAAAGAAAAAATTAGCACTTGAAAAAACTATTATATTTTGCAAATTCAGTTCCAAAAAGTTGATATATCCAAGCTAATTTCTTTCAGAAATCTCCTTGGATTTTGAAATTATTGGAGTTGTTTATGTGAATAAAATTAATTCCAAGTGCGCATAGGTATCTTCACCTGTTAATTAGTTTCTACGTATTTTATCAGTGGTTTTGACTCGAAATAAGTGAAATTTTTGACCATTGCTATACAAAAATTAAAGTTCAAACCTAACCTAACCTAACCCATGGTTAGGTTTGACGGTTTTTCACGTGTATTTTCTTGCGTGAGTGAGTTTTTTCTTCAGTTGTAGCTGAAACACCATCCCCCGACGCTCTCCAGTAGACCTGCAACATAAAGAAAAAATAAGTACGCGAAAAAACTATTAAATTTTGCAAATTCAGTTCCAAAAAGTTGATATATCCAAGCTAATTTCTTTCAGAAATCTCCTTGGATTTTGAAATTATTGGAGTTGTTTTTGTGAATAAAATTAATTCCAAGTGCGCATAGGTATCTTCACCTGTTAATTAGTTTCTATGTATTTTATCAGTGGTTTTGACTCGAAATAAGTGACATTTTTGACCATTTCTATACAAAAATTAAACTTCAAACCTAACCTAACCTAACCCACGGTTAGGTTTGACGGTTTTTCGCGTGTATTTTCTTGCGTGAGTGAGTTTTTTCTTCAGTTGTAGCCAAAACACCATCCCCCGACGCTCTCCAGTCGACCTGCAACAAAAAGAAAAAATTAGCACGCGAAAAAACTAAACTTTGCATATTCAGTTCCAAAAAGTTGATATACCCAAGCTAATTTCCTTGAGAAATTGCCTTTGATTTTGAAATTATTGGAGTTGTCTTTGTGAATAAAATTAATTCCAAGTGCGCATAGGTATCTTCACCTGTTAATTAGTTTCTACGTATTTTATCAGTGGTTTTGAATCAAAATAAGTGTCATTTTTGACCATTTTTATACAAAAATTAAAGTTCAAACCTAACCTAACCTAACCCACGGTTAGGTTTGACGGTTTTTCACGTGTATTTTCTTGCGTGAGTAAGTTTTTTCTTCAGTTGTAGCTGAAACACCATCCCCCGACGCTCTCCAGTCGACCTGCAACAAAAAGAAAAAATTAGCACTTGAAAAAACTATTATATTTTGCAAATTCAGTTCCAAAAAGTTGATATATCCAAGCTAATTTCTTTCAGAAATCTCCTTGGATTTTGAAATTATTGGAGTAGTTTATGTGAATAAAATTAATTCCAAGTGCGCATAGGTATCTTCACCTGTTAATTAGTTTCTACGTATTTTATCAGTGGTTTTGACTCGAAATAAGTGAAATTTTTGACCATTGCTATACAAAAATTAAAGTTCAAACCTAACCTAACCTAACCCACGGTTAGGTTTGACGGTTTTTCACGTGTATTTTCTTGCGTGAGTGAGTTTTTTCTTCAGTTGTAGCTGAAACACCATCCCCCGACGCTCTCCAGTAGACCTGCAACATAAAGAAAAAATAAGTACGCGAAAAAACTATTAAATTTTGCAAATTCAGTTCCAAAAAGTTGATATATCCAAGCTAATTTCTTTCAGAAATCTCCTTGGATTTTGAAATTATTGGCGTTGTTTTTGTGAATAAAATTAATTCCAAGTGCGCATAGGTATCTTCACCTGTTAATTAGTTTCTTTGTATTTTATCTGTGGTTTTGACTCAAAATAAGTGACATTTTTGACCATTTCTATACAAAAATTAAAGTTCAAACCTAACCTAACCTAACCCACGGTTAGGTTTGACGGTTTTTCGCGTGTATTTTCTTGCGTGAGTGAGTTTTTTCTTCAGTTGTAGCCAAAACACCATCCCCCGACGCTCTCCAGTCGACCTGCAACAAAAAGAAAAAATTAGCACGCGAAAAAACTAAACTGTGCATATTCAGTTCCAAAAAGTTGATATACCCAAGCTAATTTCCTTGAGAAATTGCCTTTGATTTTGAAATTATTGGAGTTGTCTTTGTGAATAAAATTAATTCCAAGTGCGCATAGGTATCTGCACCTGTTAATCAGTTTCTACGTATTTTATCAGTGGTTTTGACTCAAAATAAGTGTCATTTTTGACCATTTTTATACAAAAATTAAAGTTCAAACCTAACCTAACTTAACCCACGGTTAGGTTTGACGGTTTTTCGCGTGTATTTTCTTGCGTGAGTGAGTTTTTTCTTCAGTTGTAGCCGAAACACCTTTCTCCGACGCTCTCCAGTCGACCTGCAACAAAAAGAAAAAATTAGCACGCGAAAAAACTAAAAATGCAAATCCAGTTCCAAAAAGTTGATATACCCAAGGTAATTTCCTTGGGAAATTGCCTTTGATTTTGAAATTATTGGAGTTGTTTTTGTGAATAAAAATAATTCCAAGTGCGCATAGGTATCTACACCTGTTAATAAGTTTCTTCGTATTTTTTCAGTGGTTTTGACTCAAAATAAGTGACATTTTTGGCCATTTTTATACAAAAATTAAACTTCAAACCTAACCTAACCTAACCCATGGTTAGGTTTGACGGTTTTTCGCGTGTATTTTCTTTCGTGAGTGAGATTTTTCTTCAGTTGTAGCCGAAACACCATCCCCGACGCTCTCCAGTCGACCTACAACAAAAAGAAAAAATTGAAATTATTGGAGTTGTTTTTGTGAATAAAAATAATTCCAAATACGCATAGGTATCTGCATTGTTAATTAGTTTCAACGTATTTTATCAGTGGTTTTGACTCAAAATTAGTGACATTTTTAACCATTTTTATACACAAATTAAAGTTCAAACCTAACCTAACCCACGGTTAGGTTTGACGGTTTTTCACGTGTATTTTCTTGCGTGTGTGAGTTTTTTATTCAATTTTAGCCGAATCACCATCCCCCGACGCTCTCCAGTCGACCTGCAACAAAAAGAAAAAATTAGCACGGGAAAAAACTAAACTGTGCATATTCAGTTCCAAAAAGTTGATATACCCAAGCTAATTTCCTTGAGAAATTGCCTTTGATTTTGAAATTATTGGAGTTGTTTTTGTGAATAAAAATAATTCCAAGTGCGCATAGGTATCTGCACCTGTTAATTAGTTTCTACGTATTTTATCAGTGGTTTTGACTCAAAATAAGTGTCATTTTTGAACATTTTTATACAAAAATTAAAGTTCAAACCTAACCTAACCTAACCCTCGGTTAGGTTTGACGGTTTTTCACGTGTATTTTCTTGCGTGAGTGAGTTTTTTCTTCAGTTGGAGCTGAAACACCATCCCCCGACGCTCTCCAGTCGACCTGCAACAAAAAGAAAAAATTAGCACGCGAAAAAACTAAACTTTGCATATTCAGTTCCAAAAAGTTGATATACCCAAGCTAATTTCCTTGAGAAATTGCCTTTGATTTTGAAATTATTGGAGTTGTCTTTGTGAATAAGATTAATTCCAAGTGCGCATAGGTATCTTCACCTGTTAATCAGTTTCTACGTATTTTATCAGTGGTTTTGACTCAAAATAAGTGTCATTTTTGACCATTTTTATACAAAAATTTAAGTTCAAACCTAACCTAACTTAACCCACGGTTAGGTTTGACGGTTTTTCGCGTGTATTTTCTTGCGTGAGTGAGTTTTTTCTTCAGTTGTAGCCGAAACACCTTTCTCCGACGCTCTCCAGTCGACCTGCAACAAAAAGAAAAAATTAGCACGCGAAAAAACTAAAAATGCAAATCCAGTTCCAAAAAGTTGATATACCCAAGGTATAAATTAATTCTTAGTATTTCTTTGGGAAATTGCCTTTGATTTTGAAATTATTGGAGTTGTTTTTGTGAATAAAAATAATTCCAAGTGCGCATAGGTATCTGCACCTGTTAATTAGTTTCTACGTATTTTATCAGTGGTTTTGACTCAAAATAAGTGTCATTTTTGAACATTTTCATACAAAAATTAAAGTTCAAACCTAACCTAACCAACGGTTAGGTTTGACGGTTTTTCACGTGTATTTTCTTGCGTGAGTGAGTTTTTTCTTCAGTTGTAGCTGAAACACCATCCCCCGACGCTCTCCAGTCGACCTGCAACAAAAAGAAAAAATTAGCACGCGAAAAAACTATTATATTTTGCAAATTCAGTTCCAAAAAGTTGATATATCCAAGCTAATTTCTTTCAGTAATCTCCTTGGATTTTGAAATTAATGGAGTTGTTTTTGTGAATAAAATTAATTCCAAGTGCGCATAGGTATCTGCACCTGTTAATTAGTTTCTTCGTATTTTATCAGTGGTTTTGACTCAAAATAAGTGACATTTTTGACCATTTCTATACAAAAATTAAAGTTCAAACCTAACCTTACCTAACCCTAGGTTAGGTTTGACGGTTTTTTGCGTGTATTTTCTTGCGTGAGTGAGTTTTTTCTTCAGTTAAAGCTGAAACACCATCCCCCGACGCTCTCCAGTCGACCTGCAACAAAAAGAAAAAATTAGCACGCGAAAAAACTAAACTTTGCAAATTCAGTTCCAAAAAGTTGATATATCCAAGCTAATTTCTTTCAGAAATCTCCTTGGATTTTGAAATTATTGGAGGTGTTTTTGTGAATAAAATTAATTCCAAGTGCGCATAGGTATCTTCACCTGTTAATTAGTTTCTTCGTATTTTATCAGTGGTTTTGACTCAAAATAAGTGATATTTTTGACAATTTCTATACAAAAATTAAAGTTCAAACCTAACCTAACCTAACCCACGGTTAGGTTTGACGGTTTTTCGCGTGTATTTACTTGCGTGAGTGAGATTTTTCTTCATTTGTAGCCGAAACAACATCCTCCGCCGCTCTCCAGTCGACCTGCAACAAAAAGAAAAAATTTAAATTATTGGAGTTGTTTTTGTGAATAAAAATAATTCCAAGTGCGCATAGGTATCTTCATCTGTTAATTAGTTTCTACGTATTTTATCAGTGGTTTTGACTCAAAATAAGTGAATTTTTTTACCATTTTTATACAAAAATTAAAGTTCTAACCTTTTTTTTTTTTTTTTATTGTGACGAGGTGAAAATCTGCTAACAGATACCCTACCACATTGAGGGTGTGGTAGGGTTATGCGAGGTTCACGGACTCGTGGACTCACTAAAAACACCCCGGTGGCCGGCCTCTATGCATGTCAAGGGGCTCCGGGATCTCCATACGGAACGCACCGGTGCCCCTCTCGCATTTGCCTCTAGAGCACAGTCCCGGGCATGACTTCCATAGTCACGCCCAACACCCTCGCTGGTGCTCACAGCGACAACTTGCCACAATTATGTTTTTGTATCTGTTTTTGTATGTTTTTGGTTGTTATTTTTTATTTATTTTTCTGTTTTTTGTCCTCCTTTTTCCTAGCATTCTGTTTGTTCTGTTTGTTTTTTTTGTTTGTGCCAAATAAATGTTTTTCATTTCATTTTTCAAGTTGTCGCTGCCTTCCCGGAATAACCTAACCTAACCCATGGTTAGGTTTGACGGTTTTTCACGTGTATTTTCTTGCGTGAGTGAGTTTTTTCTTCAGTTGTAGCTGAAACACCATCCCCCGACGCTCTTAAGTTGACCTGCAATAAAAAGAAAAAATTAGCACGCGAAAAAACTAACATTTGCAAATTCAGTTCCAAAAAGTTGATATACCCAAGCTAATTTCCTTCAGAAATTGCCTTTGATTTTGAAATTATTGGAGTTGTTTTTGTGAATAAAGTTAATTCCAAGTTCACCTGTTAATTAGTTTCTACGTATTTTATCAGTGGTTTTGACTCAAAATTTGTGACTTTTTTGACCATTTTTATACAAAAATTAAAGTTCAAACCTAACCTAACCTAACCCACGGTTAGGTTTGACGGGTTTTCGCGTGTATTTTCTTGCGTGAGTGAGTTTTTTCTTCAGTTGTAGCCGAAACGTTTCAGTTCCACCTTTATAATGCGAACTGCTAAGGAGTAGAATACACTACCGTCGTCTGTCTTTCCTGAAAACTATAATCTGGGTCTCTTCAAGGCTAGAGTGAATAGGTGCCTTCTAGACCTTTGTGCTCCATCTTCGGCCACATCGTCACTTTCCAACAGGTGAGATCGTGGTCAAACAAAGGTCTATCAAAGTTAAAAAAAAAAAAAAAAAAAACCATCCTCCGACGCTCTCCAGTCGACCTGCAACAAAAAGAAAAAATTAGCACGCGAAAAAACTAAAATTGCAAATTCAGTTCCAAAAAGTTGATATACCCAAGGTAATTTCCTTGGGAAATTGCCTTTGATTTTGAAATTATTGGAGTTGTTTTTGTGATTAAAAATAATTCCAAGTGCGCATAGGTATCTACACCTGTTAATAAGTTTCTTCGTATTTTTTCAGTGGTTTTGACGCAAAATAAGTGTCATTTTTGACCATTCTTATACAAATATTAAAGTTCAAACCTAACCTAACCTAACCTAACCCACGGTTAGGTTTGACGGTTTTTCACGTGTATTTTCTTGCGTGTGTGAGTTTTTTATTCAATTGTAGCCGAATCACCATCCCCCGACGCTCTCCAGTCGACCTGCAACAAAAAGAAAAAACTGAAATTATTGGAGTTGTTTTTGTGAATAAAACTAATTCCAAGTGAGCATAGGTATCTACACCTGTTAATAAGTTTCTACGTATTTTATCAGTGGTTTTGACTCAAAATAAGTGTCATTTTTGACCATTCTTATACAAATATTAAAGTTCAAACCTAACCTAACCTAACCTAACCCACGGTTAGGTTTGACGGTTTTTCACGTGTATTTTCTTGCGTGTGTGAGTTTTTTATTCAATTGTAGCCGAATCACCATCCCCCGACGCTCTCCAGTCGACCTGCAACAAAAAGAAAAACTTAGCACGCGAAATAACTAAAATTTGCAAATTCAGTTCCAAAATGTTGATATACCCAAGCTAATTTCCTTGAGAAATTGCCTTTGATTTTGAAATTATTGGAGTTGTTTTTGTGAATAAAATTAATTCCAAGTGTGCATAGGTATCTGCACCTGTTAATTAGTTTCTACGTATTTTATCAGTGGTTTTGACTCAAAATAAGTGTCATTTTTGAACATTTTTATACAAAAATTAAAGTTCAAACCTAACCTAACCTAACCCACAGTTAGGTTTGACGGTTTTTTCACGTGTATTTTCTTGCGTGAGTGAGTTTTTTCTTCAGTTGTAGCTGAAACACCATCCCCCGACGCTCTCCAGTCGACCTGCAACAAAGAGAAAAAATTTGCAAGCGAAAAAACTAAAATTTGCAAATTCAGTTCCAAAAAGTTAATATACCCAAGCTAATTTCCTTGAGAAATTGCCTTTGATTTTGAAATTATTGGAGTTGTCTTTGTGAATAAAATTAATTCCAAGTGCGCATAGGTATCTTCACCTGTTAATTAGTTTCTACGTATTTTATCAGTGGTTTTGACTCAAAATAAGTGTCATTTTTGACCATTCTTATACAAATATTAAAGTTCAAACTTAACCTAACCTAACCTAACCCACGGTTAGGTTTGACGGTTTTTCACGTGTATTTTCTTGCGTGTGTGAGTTTTTTATTCAATTGTAGCCGAATCACCATCCCCCGACGCTCTCCAGTCGACCTGCAACAAAAAGAAAAACTTAGCACGCGAAATAACTAAAATTTGCAAATTCAGTTCCAAAATGTTGATATACCCAAGCTAATTTCCTTGAGAAATTGCCTTTGATTTTGAAATTATTGGAGTTGTTTTTGTGAATAAAATTAATTCCAAGTGTGCATAGGTATCTGCACCTGTTAATTAGTTTCTACGTATTTTATCAGTGGTTTTGACTCAAAATAAGTGTCATTTTTGAACATTTTTATACAAAAATTAAAGTTCAAACCTAACCTAACCTAACCCACAGTTAGGTTTGACGGTTTTTCACGTGTATTTTCTTGCGTGAGTGAGTTTTTTCTTCAGTTGTAGCTGAAACACCATCCCCCGACGCTCTCCAGTCGACCTGCAACAAAGAGAAAAAATTTGCAAGCGAAAAAACCAAAATTTGCAAATTCAGTTCCAAAAAGTTAATATACCCAAGCTAATTTCCTTGAGAAATTGCCTTTGATTTTGAAATTATTGGAGTTGTCTTTGTGAATAAAATTAATTCCAAGTGCGCATAGGTATCTTCACCTGTTAATTAGTTTCTACGTATTTTATCAGTGGTTTTGACTCAAAATAAGTGACATTTTTGACCATTTCTATACAAAAATTAAAGTTCAAACCTAACCTAACCAACGGTTAGGTTTGACGGTTTTTCACGTGTATTTTCTTGCGTGAGTGAGTTTTTTCTTCAGTTGTAGCTGAAACACCATCCCCCGGCGCTCTCCAGTCGACCTGCATCAAAAAAAAAAAATTAGCACGCGAAAAAACTATTATATTTTGCAAATTCAGTTCCAAAAAGTTGATATTTCCAAGCTAATTTCTTTTAGAAATCTCCTGGGATTTTGAAATTATTGGAGTTGTTTTTGTGAATAAAATTAATTCCAAGTGCGCATAGGTATCTTCACCTGTCAATTAGTTTCTTCGTATTTTATCAGTGGTTTTGACTCAAAATAAGTGACATTTTTGACCATATCTATACAAAAATTAAAGTTCAAACCTAACCTAACCTAACCCACGGTTAGGTTTGACGGTTTTTCGCGTGTATTTACTTGCGTGAGTGAGATTTTTCTTCATTTGTAGCCGAAACAACATCCTCCGCCGCTCTCCAGTCGACCTGCAACAAAAAGAAAAAAATTAAATTATTGGAGTTGTTTTTGTGAATAAAAATAATTCCAAGTGCGCATAGGTATCTTCATCTGTTAATTAGTTTCTACGTATTTTATCAGTGGTTTTGACTCAAAATAAGTGAATTTTTTTACCATTTTTATACAAAAATTAAAGTTCTAACCTTTTTTTTTTTTTTTATTGTGACGAGGTGAAAATCTGCTAACAGATACCCTACCACATTGAGGGTGTGGTAGGGTTATGCGAGGTTCACGGACTCGTGGACTCACTAAAAACACCCCTGTGGCCGGCCTCTATGCATGTCAAGGGGCTCCGGGATCTCCATACGGAACGCACCGGTGCCCCTCTCGCATTTGCCTCTAGAGCACAGTCCCGGGCATGACTTCCATAGTCACGCCCAACACCCTCGCTGGTGCTCACAGCGACAACTTGCCACAATTATGTTTTTGTATCTGTTTTTGTATGTTTTTGGTTGTTATTTTTTATTTATTTTTCTGTTTTTTGTCCTCCTTTTTCCTAGCATTCTGTTTGTTCTGTTTGTTTTTTTTGTTTGTGCCAAATAAATGTTTTTCATTTCATTTTTCAAGTTGTCGCTGCCTTCCCGGAATAACCTAACCTAACCCATGGTTAGGTTTGACGGTTTTTCACGTGTATTTTCTTGCGTGAGTGAGTTTTTTCTTCAGTTGTAGCTGAAACACCATCCCCCGACGCTCTTAAGTTGATCTGCAATAAAAAGAAAAAATTAGCACGCGAAAAAACTAACATTTGCAAATTCAGTTCCAAAAAGTTGATATACCCAAGCTAATTTCCTTCAGAAATTGCCTTTGATTTTGAAATTATTGGAGTTGTTTTTGTGAATAAAGTTAATTCCAAGTGCGCATAGGTATCTTCACCTGTTAATTAGTTTCTACGTATTTTATCAGTGGTTTTGACTCAAAATTTGTGACTTTTTTGACCATTTTTATATAAAAATTAAAGTTCAAACCTAACCTAACCTAACCCACGTTTAGGTTTAACGGTTTTTTGCCTATATTTTCTTGCGTGAGTGCGTTTTTTCTTCAGTTGTAGCCAAAACACCATCCCCCGACGCTCTCCAGTCGACCTGCAATAAAAAGAAAAAATTAGCACGCGAAAAAACTAAAATTTGCAAATTCAGTTCCAAAAGTTGATATACCCAAGCTAATTTCCTTGAGAAATTGCCTTTGATTTTGAAATTATTGGAGTTGTTTTTGTGAATAAAATTAATTCCAAGTGCGCATAGGTATCTTCACCTGTTAATTAGTTTCTACGTATTTTATCAGTGGTTTTGACTCAAAATAAGTGACATTTTTGACCATTTCTATACAAAAATTAAAGTTCAAACCTAACCTAACCTAACCCACGGTTAGGTTTGACGGTTTTTCGCGTGCATTTACTTGCGTGAGTGAGATTTTTCTTCAGTTGTAGCCGAAACAACATCCTCCGACGCTCTCCAGTCGACCTGCAACAAAAAGAAAAAATTTAAATTATTGGAGTTGTTTTTGTGAATAAAAATAATTCCAAGTGCGCATAGGTATCTGCATCTGTTAATTAGTTTCTACGTATTTTATCAGTGGTTTTGACTCAAAATAAGTGACTTTTTTTACCATTTTTATACAAAAATTAAAGTTCAAACCTAACCTTTGTAAAATTTAGTAAAAATGTGAAAAATTTAGGTGTAATATTTGATCAAAATTTGTCATGGGGTCCTCAACTCCAATCGGTGAGTAATAAAATATTTGCGTCTGCGGCTTCCCTTAGAAGGCTTCGTAACTTCTTACCGACTGCCACTAAAGTTGCGTTGGCACAGACTCTCTTGCTTCCCATTCTCGACTATGCTGATATATGTTACCTTGATCTCACAGAAGATCAATTTAACAAGCTTGAGCGCCTACAAAACTTTTGCAATAAGGTTCATATTCGGTCTAAGTAAATATGACCATGTTTCCCAGTTCCGCGCTAAGCTCAAGTGGCTTCCCATTCGCCTTCGCCGGAATACTCATATCCTCTCACTTCTCCATAATATATTGTTTAATCCTTCTGCTCCACCGTATCTGAAGGAGCGCTTTGAGTTTCTCCATTGTTCCAACCCTCATTCTCTTCGTTCATCAGAAAATCTAGGTCTAAAGTTCCCCATTCATCACAGCTCTTTCTACACTGACTCTTTTACGGTGCAAGCTGTTCGGCTGTGGAATTCATTACCGTTGTCGATTCGGCTTGCTCCGTCATTGCATACTTTTAAAGATCGTGTCAAACTGTTTTATCTCCAATCGTCTTCTTCGTCCTGTTGAATTTCATTGTTCTTGTCTGTTTTTATGTTGCGTTTATATTATTATGTATATATTTTATGTATTATAATGTAGGTTTGTATATATTTAATGATATGTTTATTTGTCAAGGTGATAACACCACTGTCCCATTCTTCCATATAGTCCTCTCCATCCTAAGGTTGTCTGGAAAAAATCGCTATAAGCGATAAGACCGCCCATTGTACATTTCTGTTATTTCTTTTGTTATTGAGTTATGTTTTGTATTTCTGTGTGTTATTTGTGTACAATAAAGAGTTAATCTATCTATCTATCTAACTTAACCCACGTTTAGGTTTAACGGTTTTTCGCCTATATTTTCTTGCGTGAGTGCGTTTTTTCTTCAGTTGTAGCCAAAACACCATCCCCCGACGCTCTCCAGTCGACCTGCAACATAAAGAAAAAATAAGCACGCGAAAAAACTAAAATTTGCAAATTCAGTTCCAAAAAGTTGATATACCCAAGCTAATTTCCTTGAGAAATTGCCTTTGATTTTCAAATTATTGGAGTTGTTTTTTTGAATAAAAATAATTCCAAGTTCGCATAGGTATGCACCTGTAAATTAGTTTCTACCTATTTTATTAGTGGTTTTGACTCAAAATAAGTGACATTTTTGACCATTTTTATACAAAAATTTAAGTTCAAACCTAACCTAACCTAACCCACGGTTAGGTTTGACGGTTTTTCACGTGTTTTTTTCTTGTGTGAGTGAGTTTTTTCTTCAGTTGTAGCCGAAACACCATCCCCCGACGCTCTCCAGTCGACCTGCTACAAAAAGAAAAAATTAGCACGCGAAAAAACTAAAATTTGCAAATTCAGTTCCAAAAAGTTTATATTATACCCAAGCTAATTTCATTGAGAAATAGCCTTTGATTTTGAAATTATTGGAGTTGTTTTTGTGAATTAAAACAATTCCAAGTGCGTATAGGTATCTGCACCTGTTAATTAGTTTCTACCTATTTTATTAGTGGTTTTGACTCAAAATAAGTGACATTTTTTACCATATTTATACAAAAATTTAAGTTCAAACCAAACCTAACCTAACCCACGGTTAGGTTTGACGGTTTTTCACGTGTATTTTCTTGTGTGAGTGAGTTTTTTCTTCAGTTGTAGCCGAAACACTTTCCCCAGACGCTCTCCAGTCGACCTGCAACAAAAAGAAAAAATAAGCACGCGAAAAAACTAAAATTTGCAAAATTCAGTTCCAAAAAGTTGATATACCCAAGCTAATTTCCTTGAGAAATTGCCTTTGATTTTGAAATTATTGGAGTTGTTTTTGTGAATAAAAACAATTCCAAGTGCGTATAGGTATCTGCACCTGTTAATTAGTTTCTACCTATTTTATTAGTGGTTTTGACTCAAAATAAGTGACATTTTTTACCATTATTATACAAAAATTTAAGTTCAATCCTAACCTAACCTAACCCACGGTTAGGTTTGACGGTTTTTCACGTGTATTTTCTTGTGTGAGTGAGTTTTTTCTTCAGTTGTAGCCGAAACACTTTCCCCCGACGCTCTCCAGTCGACCTGCAACAAAAAGAAAAAATAAGCACGCGAAAAAACTAAAATTTGCAAATTCAGTTCCAAAAAGTTTATATTATACCCAAGCTAATTTCCTTGAGAAATTGCCTTTGATTTTGAAATTATTGGAGTTGTTTGTGTGAATAAAAATAATTCTAAGTGCGCATAGGTATCTACACCTATTAATTAGTTTCTTCGTATTTTATCAGTGGTTTTGACTCAAAATAAGTGAAATTTTTGACCATTTTTATACAAAAATTTAAGTTCAAACCTAACCTAACCTAACCCACGGTTAGGTTTAACGGTTTTTCACGTGTATTTTCTTGTGTGAGTGAGTTTTTTCCTTCAGTTGCAGCCGAAACACCATCCCCCGACGCTCTCCAGTCGACCTGCAACAAAAAGAAAAAATTAGCACGCGAAAAAACTAAAATTTGCAAATTCAGTTCCAAAAAGTTACCCAAGCTAATTTCTCTCAGAAATTGCCTTTGATTTTGAAATTATTGGAGTTGTTTTTGTGAATAAAGTTAATTCCAAGTGCGCATAGGTATCTACACCTTATAATTAGTTTCTACGTATTTTATCAGTGGTTTTGACTCAAAAATTGTGACATTTTTGACCATTTTTATACAAAAATTAAAGTTCAAACCTAACCTAACCCACGTTTAGGTTTGACGGTTTTTCGCGTATATTTTCTTGCGTGAGTGCGTTTTTTCTTCAGTTGTAGCCGAAACACCATCCCCCGACGCTCTCCAGTCGACCTGCAACAAAAAGAAAAAAAAAAAAATATTGGAGTTGTTTTTGTGAATAAAAATAATTCCAAGTGCGCTTAGGTATCTGCATCTGTTAATTAGTTTCTACGTATTTTATCAGTGGTTTTGACTCAAAATAAGTGTCATTTTTTACCATTTTTATACAAAAATTAAAGTTCTAACTTTTTTTTTTTTTTTTGTGACGAGGTGAAAATCTGCTAACAGATACCCTACCACATTGAGGGTGTGGTAGGGTTATGTGAGGTTCACGGACTCGTGGACTCACTAAAAACACCCCGGTGGCCGGCCTCTATGCATGTCAAGGGGCTCCGGGATCTCCATACGGAACGCACCGGTGCCCCTCTCGCATTTGCCTCTAGAGCACAGTCCCGGGCATGACTTCCATAGTCACGCCCAACACCCTCGCTGGTGCTCACAGCGACCACTTGCCACAAGTTTGCATTTGTACAAATGTACAAACTCATACCCAAAAAAGTTCCTTACTATAAATACACACCTGAAGTAATTCTAGAAAACAACGAATACAATATGTATTGGGATAGAACCATAATCACAGATAGAACCGTTCATTTCAACAGGCCAGATATAACTTTACTAAATAAATGAGACAAAATAGTCTTCGTAATAGATATAGCCGTATGCAACACACACGATTTGGTCAAAACCCATTCAGAAAAAATTGCTAAATACACGGATCTTGCAGTTGAGATAAAGTCTCAATGGCAAGTCCAAACAGTCAAAACTATCCCTATAATTCTCTCAACAACTGGCGTCATCCCGAAAACACTGCACACCAGCCTAAAAACTCTCGACATTCATCCATCCACATACACTCTTCTCCAAAAGACAGTCATACTCAACACATGCAGAATAGTAAGGAAATTCTTAAACATAAATTAACTTTTAACTAAACTAGCACTTGGCTCAGGCCCGTGCATAAAACACCTCTTCGGAGAGCTAAAAGAATATAAAGACACAATAATAATAATAATAATAATCTTAGTAGTTCGCATTATGAAGGTAGAACCGAAACGTTTAGTACGAATAAAATGTACCTATAGGTAATAATGAGGTAAGTATGGTACTAACTGAGCCTTGGGTCTGCTCGTCCTGTGATAAGTAGAGTTCTGCGTTCGATTTCCGCTGTGGTACAAATGTTTGAATGATCTGCAAATAATAGTTTCCTGTCTGTCTGTGTGTACATTCCTGATAACCACGACACAAGAGGACCCTAGTGTGGGATCACGACTATTTATGTGACTGTTGGATGTACTATATTTGTTCAACGTCTTACCTGTCAAAGCATTCCTGAGTGGCCTCCTGTTTAGGATTGTTGTTAGGACAAAGCTTCATCACAAAGGTTCCTAAATGATTGGCTGTTAATTCCACTTCCACTTCGATTTCCTGAAACAAAATAAACAATTGTTTATCATCCTACCTACCTACGCAGGCAAAATAATAAATCAGTACCTACCTAATACTTAGAACTAGATTTCGTGACGACAGAAATCGTCAGTTCAAGAAAACAAAACAGCCGGCCTAGCCAAGTGGCATTCGCTTCGAAGCGATTCCATTTCTACAGTCATAATACAGTACAATATACCACGTGATATTTCGATAGCTTACGTCAGTCTTATATACTTTGTTGGATTTTCTACTATATAGCGACATCGTTATTAGAATCTTACTTCGTCTACGCCCTCAGGTGAAGAGCGCATCGGACCTCGCGCCTGTTTTACAGTCTTACCCACATGCTGGACCTGATTAGTTTTTTTTCCATGCCACTCTTTATAATACGTGAGCCCCTCTATTTTTTGGGTATATACCTATATATATGGCTTTGGGTCAGTAAGATACATAAATAGTGTAAATAAGAATTGCATACAAAAATTTAAGTTCAAACCTAACCTAACCTAACCCACGGTTAGGTTTGACGGTTTTTCACGTGTATTTTCTTGTGTGAGTGAGTTTTTTCTTCAGTTGTAGCCGAAACACTATCCCCCGACGCTCTCCAGTCGACCTGCTACAAAAAGAAAAAATTAGCACGCGAAAAAACTAAAATTTGCAAATTCAGTTCCAAAAAGTTTATATTATACCCAAGCTAATTTCATTGAGAAAAAGCCTTTGATTCATCTGGCTTGATCCATCTGGATCATGCCAGCTTTTGCCCTTTTGCTCCACGCGAGGTTTCCGTCCTCGCTGAGCTGGCCTTAGGACACCTGCGTTATTCTTTGACAGATGTACCGCCTCAGTCAAACTCCCCGCCTGGCAGTGTCCTCGAACCGGATCACGCGGGAGTTGTACGGCGACGAGCGTTGCCGCCACGTCGCCACTCTGCACGTTTGGAACGAAACACCGTGCGCCCGCCGATAAAATCGACCGCGCACCGCTTCCGCCCAACCGAGTAAGTAATGAAACAATGAAAGTAGTGGTTTTTCAGCGACGACCGCGAACGATCTCCCACTTATGCTACACCTCTCATGTCTCCTTACAATGCCAGACTAGAGTCAAGCTCAACAGGGTCTTCTTTCCCCGCTGATTCTCCCAAGCCTGTTCCCTTGGCTGTGGTTTCGCTAGATAGTAGATAGGCACATCCCTCCAACCTCCCATGGTCCTCTACCAACCTTACGGTTATACGGACCGAAACTGCGAGAGATGCGCCACACAAGTGCGGCACATCTCTCTACAAATGTTTTCCTATTCACTGTCCCGCCATTCTCCCCATTCTGGGGCATGGTAACACACAAAAACGTACTTCATCGCCGGGCTGTCCGACTCCGTACCGTTCCATGTTCCCTCCCTTCCCAGAGCTAAGGTAAATAAATACATAAATAAGTATATACATAACAAATAAATAAATCAATTTCGTATACTCCTCCGCACGCCTTCGTTGATGCCAACTCCGTGCAAAGTCAAAGTCAAAGTCAAAAGTATTTTATTCATTGAAATCATAAGGATAATTTTAAATCGTCTTAAAAAATAAATTTACATTTACTCCTGTTCCAACGCAACCAGACCTAGAAGAATCAGGCAACAAACACGGTCTGTTTTTCTTTTGATGATCCTTCTTACTACTAGGTGGGGAGCGCCTGTGTGGTGCCTCGAGAACAAGTGGAAGCTGAGTCAAGGAAAAAAGGAAAACCAAATTAAAAGCCTTACTTAGGTAGGCAGTCAAAAGTAAGATGATAGAGAGAATCAGCAAAAGTTCATAAGGCAGCACACACTTCGCTTGATATACTCATAAATAACACATCAGTAATAAATTATATGCAGGTACAGACATTGCAAATTGACTAATTAGTTGTCGAGGGGCAGAGCGACATCAGGCCACGCGGCTTTATCATTAACATAGTCATGTAGTGTGTAATACGCTTTCTTCATTAAATTATTCTTTATGTAAGATTTAAATCTTCGAATCGAAAGTTTAGAAGCACTTTCTGGAAGTTTATTATAGAACCGAACAGAATTCCCCATAAAAGACCCACTTACTTTTTTTAATCTAAATTTGGGAATACTCAGTTTATTTTTATTTCTCTTGTTAAAACAATGCACGTCACTTTTTTTCATAAATCTAACTAAGTGTTTATGTGTATATAATAAGGTTTCGTAGATGTATTGCGATATTACCGTGAGAATGTTAATTTCCTTAAAACGCTCCCTCAAGGAGTCACGTGGCTTCATTTTATAAATGGCACGTATTGCCCGTTTTTGTAAAACAAATATTGCTTGGATGTCTGCTGCTTTCCCCCACAGTATGATGCCATATGACATAACACTATGGAAGTAGCCAAAATAAACTAGCCTAGCTGAAGCTTCATCAGTAAGCTGCCTTATCGTACGAACTGCATATTCAGCGGAACTAAGTCTACCAGCAAGTGCCTCAATTTGTGGTCCCCACTGCAAACTTGCATCAATATTAAGTCCTAAGAAAACAGTAGATTTTACAAGATTGAGTGTCTCGCCATTTACTTTAATATTAGTTGGGTAATGTTTTACATTTGGCAAAGTGAATTTAATGCATTTAGTTTTTTTAGCATTAAGCAACAGATTATTTACAGTGAACCAATCAAGAACTCGCGATAGTGATTTATTTACATCATCGTAATTAACTTTTGACCTATCACCTTTGAAAATTAAAGATGTATCGTCAGCAAATAAAACTATATCACATATGTCTTTTACATAAAAAGGGAGATCGTGAATGTATACTAAAAATAGAAATGGGCCTAGTATTGAACCCTGGGGCACTCCCATAACAATAGACGATCCTGAAGACCTTTCACCACCAACGTCAACTTTTTGTACTCTATTGTATAAGTAAGAATTTACAAGGTTAATGCCTGATTTTGGATGCCATAATGTTTTAACTTCAAAATTAGAGTAGCATGACTCACGCAGTCGAATGCTTTGGATAGGTCGCAGAATACTCCGATCGCATCTTGCGAGTTTTCCCATGCTTGAAATATGTGTTCCAAAAGCATGGTACCAGCATCAGCTGTTGATCGACCCTTGGTAAATCCAAATTGATGACTATGAAGTAGTCTGTGGAAGTTAAAGTGTGACAATAATTGAGTAAGAATAAGTTTTTCAAAGATTTTACTTAAAGCGGGCAATATAGAAATCGGCCTATAATTAGCTGGATATTTTGCATTTCCAGACTTGAACAAAGGAATTAATTTACTATGTTTCATAAGATCTGGAAAGATTCCGTCGTCAACACATCTATTAAAAATGTAGGCTAAGCATGGAGCAATATCAATAATTATAATACCTAACACCTTTGTGGATATTCCCCAAAGATCTTCAGTATTTTTAATATTAAGTGACTTAAATGTCTTAACAATACTATCGGCATTTACGTATCTAAAGCTAAACGCGATCTCACATTTAGCAACACTTAGTTCCAATAAAGTAGATGCTCCAGAGGCAGATGATTGTAATGACTGGGTTACAATAACTGGTATATTAGAGAAAAAATTGTCAAAGGCATTCGCGACATCAATCTTTTTTGTCAATATTGTATTGTTTATGTTTAATTTGATCTGCTTATTGCGTGGCTTAGATTTACCTGTTTCATTATTAATTAATTTCCAAGTTGCCTTAATTTTATTCGATGATTTTTCTATTTTTTTGTCAAATGTAATGATTTAGCTGCACGACAAACTTTTTTAAAAGTATTTGAATAGTTTTTTATATACAAAATAAACTTTGGGTCATGCAACATTGATTCCCTAGCCGCATAGAGATCATATAATTTATTCATACTTCTATAGATACCGGGTGTCGCCCAATCAGCTAACCCGATATTAGATTTAGGTATACATGTTTTTAACTGAAATATCTCAGTATGTTGCTCATTTATCAAATTAGACAAGGAGGTAAAAAGGTCATTTGGATCATCTACGCATGGTAAAAGGGGTATTTTAAGTTCAATACTGCTCTGAAACTTCATAATTCGACTCCCTGTGATAGGCCGATAAGTGAATTCTTTAGGTTCATCTACCAAATTACAAGTAAATATAGCACTGTGACCGTAATGATCCGAGGTGAAATGTTTAATTACTGCTTTATCAATTGGAACACTACTGCAATATATATTATCCAAACAGGTGGCTGATGTAAGTGTCACCCTTGTAGGTTCTTCGAAAAGGTGACGTAAATTAAAACATTTAAATAAGTTAAGAATTCTCTCAGATAGAGGATTCACAGGAATATCTATATTGAAATCTCCGCAGACTATTAACATTTTACTACGTCCAAAAGTTTTAAGCAGTACTTCTTCCATAGTGGATTCAAATAACGCGAAATCCGCGTCAGGGGGACGGTAAACACTCACAATGATATGCCGCTCAAGCTCAACACACGACAGCTCAATAGTCCTCTCAATAGTGAGATTTCCAACATCTTTACGTTCTTTGCATTTTAAATTATTTCGACCAACAATTAAGGAACCACCACGTATGGCGTTTTTGCGTTTAAATGAACTTACAATATTATAATTCTCATAATAAGGGAGTAAATCAAATTGTAATAACCAGTGTTCAGTAACACACATGATATCTATATTAAACATGTCTAAAAATAATTCTAATTCTAATATTTTGCTGGGAAGGCCTTGCACATTTTGATGTACTACATGTAATGTGCCAGGCTTTCTCATTGTCGGACTCGTCAGTTTAAACAAATATTGTCAGCTGACCCTCCTGCTTGTGTGTCCCCATTAGTAATACTACTAACTACAGGCACGTCGATTAACTGCGTTATAGTACTTATAACGGGATCAAAAATATTAAATGCTAACAATTTAGCAATTATCAGTTTACTATGTCTACTAAGAAGCACAGTATCTCTGGTCAAACTTTTTCAGCAACGCAAAGTTGTCACTGCTACTTACTAAATCCGCATGAAATATCGGTCCCTTCTGAGCACCCGCGCGCCTAATCCCGCCTAGCATATCCCCCCTTAAGTCCTCATAAAGTGGACACTCCCACAAAACATGATCCCGCGTCTCCTCAAGCTCTCCGCATCCGCACGCGCTTGTGTCGCATAAGGTAAGGTCCCTGAGACGTTTCCTAAAACAACCGTGTCCAGACAAGATCTGTGAGGTCTCATGGTCTGGCTCCACCCAGTGCGCTTCCATGCGCACGCCCACATCTGGGAAGAAACTTAACAACTCCCGCCCCTTTTGCACGCATTCCCACCTAACCTGCCATGAAGCCATCACCTCAGCGTCCACCATCCTACGTATCCGGCGATAGAACCCCTTCGGCTGGTTCTCCACTTCCGCTAATCTTCGACCCGCCCTAACTAACGCCAGGTCCGCTGGCAGAACCCCAGCCAATACTGGCAAAGCCGCAGTACTGCATGACCGGTACGCCTTAGTGAGCAGCACCATCGACGGCCTTTGAGTGCGCAACAAAATGCTCCGGATGACATGAACTGTCGCACGATGGTACCAGACTCTGGCAGCGTACGTGACCGTGGCCACATACGTCCCCAGGTACAGCACCCTAAGCGCACAGTAGCGGACACCCCATGAATTTGTGGAAATACGAGCCATTTTGGCAAAACATTTACTGGTTCTTTCACCTATAGATGCCGCATGGGGTGCGAAAGAAAGGGTGGTGTCAACTACGACGCCCAACACCATGGCCTCTGATACTGTGTGGATCGACGTGTCTGACGTGTTAGTCTTAAACAGGGGCGGCCGTTCCATTTTCCCTTTGAGGGTCAATGTTACAGACTTGGCCGGAGCAAAGTTTAGCCTGTTACGGGCCCCCCACTCCACTGCCAGTCCTAGAACAGCAGCTCCCTTTCTTTCAATCTCTCTACGAGCATCCCCTGCTACCAACACCGTAACATCGTCCGCGTACGCCAAAAAGGACACCCCATCCGGCACCGGTAGGCTGAGCAGATCATCCATCAGTACATTCTATAGGGTTGGACCCAGCACTGAGCCCTGAGGGCAGCCCATCGTGGATGTCTTCCACACAGCCCGGCCGCCTGCGATCATGGCCACCCTGCGATCGCGGAAGTAGTTCCCCAACAATCAGTAGATGTTTGGCGGGCAACCTCCGCGCTTCGCCTTGACCATAAACATGGGACACCAAGCGTTGTCAAAGGCTCCGGATATATCCAGAAAGATAGCCTGAAGATATTTCGCCTTGCAATCTTGGACCGCGCTCAAAAGTGCTCCCAAGGCCGTCGACGTTGACCGCCCAGGCATGAACCCGTGCTGGCAGTCGGAGATTCTCCGGGTGAGCTCTGGTAAACTCCAAAGCCGCACCTTCTCCAGAACTTTACCGAGAACCGGCAGCAAAGTTATAGGCCGGTACGCCTTAGGGTCCGTCATCGGCCTACCGTTGCCCTTGGGCAGGATCAAAAGACGGCCATCCTTCCATACTGACGGAAAGACACCCATTTATTTATTTACAACGGCATTTATTTATAACGTGGGTGAATTCCGACCCCGCAACTTTCCAAACGTGCCTAATTATCCTACCATCAATACCATCCATCCCCGGGGACGTGTTTGGGAGAGACAAGACAATCCGCTCTAGGGACTCGCGGTCGATGTTTCTCGAGTTGGCGCCCGGGGGTACCAGGGCAGCAGCGACTCTGACCTGCCGGTGTTAGGAAGTGTCAGTCGTGG
This sequence comes from Operophtera brumata, assembly GCA_932527175.1. Lineage (NCBI taxonomy): Eukaryota > Metazoa > Arthropoda > Insecta > Lepidoptera > Geometridae > Operophtera > Operophtera brumata. Next base: position 301,255 of record OW052238.1, read on the forward strand.
GGTCATCGTCCGGACAGAGCGACGAGATCAGCGCAGTCATTGACGAATCAATGAGAGATGCGCCACACAAGTGCGATTCATCAATTACAGGCACATGAGACTTTTCATCTATGTCTCAGGGTGGCGGGCGCAGTGCAATGCCACTTAGGGTGCGTCGTAGGTGGACGTGACCTATGAGGTATTGCACTATTCATAGGCAGGGGTTACCGCTTAACATCAGGTGGGCCTCTTGCTTGTTCCAACATCCAAGTAGTAAAAAAAAAAAAAAAAAACTCTCTACAAATTTTTATTTGCCATGTTAAAGTCCCGTCCATTCTCCCCCTTCTGGGGCTGGTCTACACAGAAACAGTCTACTCGTCACCGGGCTGCCCAACTCTAGTTCTATCTTAATTCCATCCTGTCTACAGTTTCTAATTGCTTGTCCGTATGTCTGTCCGAGTCATGTCTTGTCAAAAAGTAATTTTCCTTCACAGTTCTTCTAATCGCCTACGCTTGTGCCAACTCCAAGCGAAATTCACAAGTCGCCTGAAGTTGTCCACACTGCTGACGAGGTCGGCGTGAAAAACCGGCCCCTCCTCAGCACCTTGACGCACAATCGCGCCAAGCATCTCCGCCCGTCAGTCCGCATAGAGCGGGCATTCCCACAACACGTGATCTCTGGTCTCGCTCTGCTCGCCAAACCCACACTCACTCGTGCTATTGAGAGCCATATCCTTCAGCCGCTTACGAAAGCAGCCGTGCCCCGTAAGCATCTGCGACGTCGCGTGGTCCGGTTCCACCCAGTGCGCCTTCATGCGCTCGCCCACGTCTGGGAAGAACTGGAACAACTCCCGTCCCTTTTCCTCATGCTCCCAACGTTCCTGCCATGACACCATCACATCCGTGTCAACAGCACGCCTCACATGGCTGTGCTCCCCCTTCGGTCTGCCCTCAATTTCCGCTTACCGACGACCCGTCCTAATCAACGCCAAATCCGCCGGCAGAACACCAGCCAATACCGGCAGAGCTAAAGTGCTACAAGATATATACGCCTCTGTAAGCAGCACCATCGCTGGCCTTTGAGTGCGCAGGAGGACGCTGCGAACGACGTGAACCGAGGCTCTATGGTACCAAACGCGTGCAGCATAAGTGACAGTGGCCACGTACGTCCCCAAATACAATACCCTTAGTGCCCGATACCGAACACCCCAAGAATTTGCAGATATTCGTGCCATTTTACCGAAACATTTACTTGCCCTTTCACCTATTGATGCCGCATGGGGTGCAAATGAAAGGCTGGAGTCAATGACGACTCCAAGCACTATGGCTTCACTAACCGGACGTATCGACGTTTCCGATCCACTGAATTTTAGCAATGGTGGCCGCTGAAATCTCCCTTTCAGTTTTAGCGTTAGGGACTTGGTCGGAGCGAAGGTTAGCATATTCCTGGCCCCCCACTCCGCTACCAGTCCCAGCACAGCAACTCCCTTCCTCTCTAACTCTGCCCGTGCATCACCAGCTATCAGTACCGTTACGTCATCCGCGTATGCCGAAAACTGCACCCCATCTGGCACCGGAAGGCGGAGCAAATCGTCCAAAAGAACGTTCCATAGCGTGGGTCCCAGTACCGAGCCCTGAGGGCATCCCATTGTGGACGTTTTCCACAACACCCCATCACCCGCAATCATGGCCACCCTGCGGTCGCAAAAGTAGCTCGCCAACATTCTGTAAATGTTTGGCGGACAGCCTCCACGCTTCGCCTTAACCATGATCATAGGCCACCAGGCGTTGTCAAAGGCACCTGATATATCTAAGAATATTGCCTGCAGATATTTGGTTTGACATTTGTTCACAGCCTCCATTAGCGACCCTAGGGCCGTAGATGTTGACCGCCCAGGCCTGAACCCATGCTGGCAACCAGAAAGACTCCTCGTGAGCTCCGGAATACTCCACAGCATCACTCTCTCCAAGACCTTGCCAAGCACGGGCAACAAAGTGATAGGCCGGTATGCCTTAGGATCTGTCAGCGGTTTTCCGTTGCCTTTGGGCAGGACCAGTAGCCGCCCGTCTTTCCAGACTGAAGGGAAAGTGCCTTCAGATACGCACTTGTTAACAACATGGGTGAACAATGCCATCCAAACCTGGAGCTGTGTTAGGAAGGGACATTACAATCCTTCGCAGCGACTCACAGTCAATAGGATTTGCTAGTTGGCCTGATGGTATTATGGCAGCAGCTATCCTGACCTGTCGGTGATATTTGGTGTCTGTCAAGATGTCGTCATCTGGGCAAAGCGACGACATAAGCGCAGTTATAGACTCGCCCTCATCATTCGCTCCATCCGATCCTAAATATGCTACCCCGTTAATTACGTTGGCTGGAGGTCGCGCGCGGCCACACGCCTCTCTGTACGCAAGTCCCCAGGGGTCCTGGTTTCCAGTGTCAGCGAGATTCCTGAAAAACTCCAGCTCTGCGGATTTCATAGCCCTTCTATATTCAGCCCGGTACAGATAAAATCTCACTTTTGCCTCTAGCTCGAGTTCACCCCCAAACTTTCTGAACTTTTGCCATTCCCGTCGCGCCTTCAATTGTCTGCGCCTGAGCCTGTCAAGGTTTGGCGTCCACCATTCGTAACCGCGGTCCGTGGTGATCGCTTTCACCGTGCCTAGGCACTCAGTCGCGGCACGCTCAATAAGCTCAGAGAAGGATTTACTCAAAACCTCAGCTGACTCCCCCAGCCTTAACCTACCTACTCGGGCATGTATGGTGGCCTCGAAGGACCTCCAGTCCACTCCTCGTGGTCTATAGCGCCGCGGGGACACAGGTTCTGTGCACCGCACGACAGCACTAGTGCAGGGATGATCTATCATAAATGTGATAAGGCGGTGATCGCTTGTCGAAATGTCACGCACCCACCAGTCGCGGACGCGAACGCCACGCGTGCTGAGGGTGACGTCGATATTTGACTCGCCATTCGAGGTGCTAAAAGTATACAGCTGGCCCTCCCGGTTGTGTACCACTAGGTTCTGGATCAGATCCTCCATCTTGCTCCATCTCATTCTTAGCCGTTGTTGCACGTTTTTAACCGGTGCTTAAAAGAATGCCACTATCCGGATCGGTGGAAAACGACCCGAGTTATCCCGGTACCCAAAGAAGGCGGCGGAGCTGATGTGAGTGGATACCGCCCGATCGCTGTGCTGTCGGCGTTCGCTTAGGTTTTTGAATCTGTTTTACACAAGTGTATCTATTCGTATGCTTGTCGAATTTTGCTTCGCAATGATTGGAAGAGCCGACATCGAAGGATCAAAAAGCAACGTCGCTATGAACGCTTGGCTGCCACAAGCCAGTTATCCCTGTGGTAACTTTTCTGGCACCTCTTGCTAAAAACTCTTTAGTACTTGGTTGCGCCAAGTATATCGTGGGAAAGTTACTATATATATAGTTATACGTTTTCCCACTGCTGGGAAAGTGGACTGTGTTTGAATGAAATAAAACTGGTGCTAGCAAAACAACGGGAAGGAGGTGAGAGATAAAGGAAGCAGAGCTACTCACGGTCCAACAGCGGTTTTCTGGAGGCCTCCTGGAGACAAGCGCCGGCGCCAATTATGGTTCTTTATTGCACGACCATAAGTTCAAATGTTTTATGAAGATGTATGATGCACTGGTATATATCACAAAGTCTTCTACGCGGTAAGCATAGGTACAGCACATAAGAACACAATTATATATTAAAGGGTGAAAAGTTCAATGCATTATTATTTGAGGGAATTATCGGCTGGTTAGTAGCGCTAACAGTGCGCACGCAGTCAGAACTGTCGTTTTGACAGGAGAGGGCTTGATGTCGCGCGCAGTGTGGCTTGCTGTTAATAGCCCTGCATTTTCATGAGGTGGGGAAATTGGATATAGGAAAGCACCAAAATATATAAAATTAGGAACTTGGCGTTAAAGGGTCACCTTTAAGAAACTCGCATAAGGCGAAAACAAATTTGACTCTATGAATCTAGAGAAGACGCGCAATGCGTATACATACACATTGAGAAGTGTGTAGAGCTACGGATATATAAATATTAATATGTTTAGTAGAATAAAATATAAATATAATAGACTTTATAACCTTACTTAATGTTAAACTACGAAGCTATATTTTACTTTTTTATTGCGTTGGAAGAGGGTATAAACGAACGACCGGGCGGAGGTAAGTTCTCCCGTGGATTCTCACAGTCGCTACGCGTATGATACATCCTTTCGATGGGTGTACTTTCTCTACAACTGCTAGAGGCCAAGCTAGAGTCGGTACGGAATCGTTATACTTTTCTCTAAGCAATTTATAGAGATCGCGAAGATATGAAGCAGCACCTTGAAAGTTTATAGAATTATCGCTGTTCATAACTTCCACAGGTCCTCGTCGAGAGAGGAACCTCTTAAAGTACATAGTATCTTATAACAAAGAAATACCGTAAAACTAATCATTTTAATTTTAAGTCTGTTCGGTTCCCAAACGAATCATGTAATTTTAAGTCTGTTCGGTTTGTTGAACTGTTTGTTTTTTCATAAGTCAGAAATAGCGCTATCTACTAAAATATAATTGAACCAAACTGAAACAAATGGTTCTGAACTGAACTATGAAGTATATGGAGTGATACAATGCTCCCAAGCCAGATTTAGAAGAGCTACTGCGTTAGTTCGCTAGATGGCAGTGCATGGTAGAAAAGCGTGTTCTGAATTCAAACACAGATCTTTAGTACTCATACGATTATCGGCAAACAATTATGTAGGTAATTCAGTGGTACATAATTAAACCTAAATAAAAAGCGGCCAAGTGCGAGTCGGACTTGCCCATGAAGGGTTCCGTAGCAGCAAGTAACATAATATAAAAGTTCTAGGAAGGATTACGATTTATGACGTATTAAAAAAAACTACTTACTGGATCTCGTTCAAACCGTTCAAGTTTACATGGGGGTCGGTTCGCTAGTTTACGGCCTCTTAGTGGATTTGGCAACTTTAAACGGTCAGAAAAAAATTATGTTACTGTTGATAATCTGTACTGATAATGTATTTTGATAGATAAAATATTGTAGTTTCTGATTTCAAAACTGTTTGACGCGAAGTGATCTTAGTTTTTTTTATAATCAATTTTAATCCCAAAAATGACCAAAACGCTAGTTTTCGGCCACAAATTTCAGTATTCGGCCACATGGTATTTAGTTTTAATGGATAAAAAAGTAAGACGAAGCTATTATAGTTACATTAAAAACTCGTTTAAAAAAACTATAAAAATAAACAAAATCAAAGTTTGACTTTGTTTTTTTTTTATAATTTAATTTGAAATGTCCTGCTAGGTAGAAGTTTAGGTACTTATATCACTTCACTGTCTTATAATTTTAAAGTCTTTAAATTTAAATTCTTTTATTACTTTTACATTTTTCTTTTGAATTCTTTTTTTCTTTACTGTTGAAATAGTAATAACAGTTTTTTTAATTGTTAACAATCACAATTCTCGCATCATCAACTATGGTTTCAACAATAATTATCATCTAATATATTTTCTCGACCAGTGTATGCAAATTTAATGAATTATATAGTAATCACAGACTTTAATTCAAATAACTAATGACATTTCAAGTCATAAATTTATCAAACAAATTGACTACTTAACAATCTTTTACGTTTATGGTTATCATCAAAATATCATCTTATTTCTTTTCTTACTTCTTATATATGAAATCATATTAATTATAAGTAGCAATCACTAATTTCGAATAGTTATAAGCATTTTAAACATAACAATCACATTAATAATTTGAAGTTATCACTATTATATATTTTTTGTAAAGATGGCCATTATTTAACATTAACATGAAGCTTTAACAATTAGGTACCTACATTCAATCTTTTTAACCACTCTAATTGAAAATATAATCACTAAAAAGTAAGACAAATGAATGTGCATTAATTAAATAGGAATCAATATTGCATGCATTGCATTGTAAAGGGTTTGTTCTTTGAGTCCTAAAAAATTTGTAAATTTAAATGATACTATTTAGTGCAGAAATCACATCTTGTATTCTTTTCTGCATTTTCTTCTGTGTGGCTTATTAAAATATCATCACACCGGGCGCAGTCCACTTTTATTCTTTCGTTTTCTTTATTTATTTTTGACTTTTGTCACCTTTCGTGTTAAACTTCTGCTTTCTTCAACTGCTTATCTGATCTCTTTCCAATATCTTCAATTTTGACTTCCTTGTCTTTGTTTGCGCACTTCTATCCTTTGTTTTCTTTTTTTTATCTTTAAAGACTTTTGGCATGTTTCAAGACGAAATTGCTGCTGGCATACGTATATTAATAGTTTTCCTTCGGGGATCCGGTATAAATAATTTCATTTTGCTTGTTATAAGGGGTGTTATAGTTTGTGTCAGAGTCAACGTATTGCTCCGAGTTATTATAGCGTCACTGTGTATGCAGAAATGCGGCTACTAGTAAATCTTTGTTTGAATTTGATGTTGAAATTATGTTAAATTTAAACGTAACCCAAAAATTCCGTTCCAGCGGGACTCGAACCCGCAACCTTGCCTGTGATTGGCAATGCCTTTACCAGATCGGCCATAGAACACCATGACGCTGAAGACGAAATTTGTGGACACTATGAACCAGGAAATAGCGCAGATGGGTTTTTTTTTTAAATGTTAACCAATAAATTAAGTTATTCCAGTAAATTTAATATCATCCATAAAGTATGGTTTACACTTGAAAAATAATATACTATTAAATTATGTTGTCTTTATAAGTCGCGATTCCATGAAATTTTAACGGTTCTTCTAATATCGAAGGATTTGGTGGTAGAAAATCAGCAAACTTAATCGGCTGGTCTTGATTTGTTTGACTTTGTGTAATGTAATGTGTCAAAGTTTTAAGTTTTTGGGATATTCCGCTCAATTCATTTCATTTCCACTCAGATTCTTCTCAATTTCTGGTTATTTTTTCATCCTCAACTAATAGAAATGTCAACAAATTAATTTTGGAGTTCTTCCTGTCTCTCGAACATGTTTCATACAGGACATCATCATTTTGGATTTCAGAAGTCCTTTTCTTGAGTTTTTTTCATCTTCTTTAGAATCACAGACACGATTATGTTTTTTACAGTCGGAGTTGGTTTTAAATTTTATAAAATTTTCTTTTGTGACATGAAATCTACGTTCGTTATTTCGGGTTTTTCTCAGTTTAAATTATCCAGTGTGTTTTGGAGACATTTATTATTTTTCCACTGCATATGAATTTAATTTGATTAATGTTTTGCGGTATAAGTGTATTATTGTATCCCGGAACAGTGAACAAAAAATAGTCTTTGTGATAGATCTATGTATAGGTACTGGCTTTGTTATTTTTTTTTGATAATTTAATATTATTAGATGAAACCTGAAGAAAAAATATAGGAATTATACTTAGAAAATCAATGTAGAACACTTATTATAATTTATGCCTATTTGCCTTAAAATTGTGGCAGAAAACTGAATGACGCTATTCAGTTTCCGGCCACAACTTTTCCATACAAATTCAGGTAGGCCGAAAACTGAGTTACAATTTTATTTCTGTTTTAGAATGGATTTAGAATTTAGAATTTTTTGGCATTTTAAAATGGCCAACTTTGATTCATCGTTATTTATTGTATGTACTTTGGTGGCCGAAAACTAATAAGCTAAGCCATCACATGGCTCATAATCGGAAACAGAAGAGAATTTCAATATATGCGTGACCAAATAAAAGAAAGAGACAATTGTATTCTAAGCTGTGTTATGCTAGTTTTCGGCCACTAGGCCGAGAACTAAACATTTTGTTAATTTTCGATGCTACTTTCCGGCCACCTTAATTATCGTAGTTTTAAATCAAATATTGCAATAAACATAGTGGTAATATGTTAATATGTCATTTCTACAGTCAACTAAATGCACATCAACGTCATTTACTTACAAAAACATTTAAAAAAACACCTTGGAGTGAAACGCGTGCCACTAATTTTTTCGTACAATTACGCATGCGGTGTCTGCTTCGATGCTGGTGTCAAACTGATAAATTCACTAAAAATTACTAGTAAAGGTTATTTAGCCGAAAAAAAAACCAGATATCATGTGACTATTTCTTAATGAATTGATCATACTTTCGCAAAAAAAATTGCTAGGAATCGCTATTATCTCCATTTTACTATAGAGCCTTCGCCAAAAGGCCGAAAACTAAAGGCGGCCGGCTAACTAGCGAAATGACCCTAATTGTACATGATATTTGTTTTTAGTTTTATCATTCTCTTATTTTAGAAGTTACGGGGGGGGGGGGGGGGGGACATTTTACCACTTTCTCTCGCACAAACTATTCTAAACTTTTTTCAGTTTAGAAAAAAATTATATTAAGAACCTCAATATCATTTTTGAAGACCTATCCATAGATACCCCACACGAATGGGTTTGATTAAAAACAGGTTCTAAGTATGGGGAACCCCAACAATTTAATATATTTTTTTTTCTATTTTTGTGTAAAAATCTTAATGCGTTTCACAGAATACATCTACTTACCAAGTTTCAACAGCATAGCTCTTATAGTTTCGGAAAAAAGTGGCTATGACATACACGGACAGACAGACAGACAGACAGACAGACTGACATGACGAATCTATAAGGGTTCAATAAGTTACAAACATGGCTTAGAAAAGGCTTAGAACACATTTATTTTTATTCTAGGCTAAGTATAAATAGACTGCTTATTTGTGGATATTTAATTTTCTCTAGTTAGTTAGTCTAGTTAGTTAGTCTAGTTAGTTAGTCTAGTTAGTTCGTTTCATAACCTATATAGCTCACAACTTTTCAAAAACCAGACCTAATCAATCAAATATTGACGATCAAATGACACCGTGCAAGATTAGATATTATCAGACCTACTTACAACGACTTACCGATAACATGGTAAATCGCTACCCCCTATCTCCTAGAGACTATCTACACACTAAAAGGTGTGATAAGATCGAAAAACCTATAAAAAATGTATGATACTAAAACCATGTAAATGTAATTTGTGGTACCTACCTATGTATTTGATCTTTTCCGCATCTTTCATCAGTTTGTATGAAAAGTACTTTCATATTAATTATTTATATTCATTTATTCATGCTCAATGTAGGTACATTATGTAATAAATAATTAAATAATGCTGGACAGTTCACACAACATTACCTTGCCCCAAGCTAAGCAGAGTTTGTGTTATGGGTACTAGATAACTGATACCCACTTAATACAATACATTAGGTACTTACCTAATTGTATTAAGTAGGTATCAGTTAGATACACATTTAGACATAGATAGATATTTTTTATAATACCTATGGAGAAAATACCCAGAACACCCTGATCATCAAATCTGCAGATCGCACAAATATTTGTTTCAAGGCAGGAATCGAACCCGCAACCTCCTGCGCCGCAGGCGAAACTTCGCCCGCCGCGCCACAGAGGTCATCAATATAAGCTTATATGCAATAGTAGTATACAGCTAATATGTTAGTTCATCACCCTGGTCAGTGAGTGATCTGATTCAGTTGATAATTTGATCAGTGCTCACTCTCGCGGTCTATGACGTCATCACGGGGTTAGAACGGAGGCTAAAACGACTGGACCAATTTTGATAAAATTTTGTAGATATATGGATAGACCAAATCCTACATTAATACGAGAATAACGTGGGTGAAACCGAAGGCGACAGCTAGTTTGCATATAATTATGCAAAATAGGTAAAAAAATATTGATAATAATAATAATGATTGCTGCTAGGGTGGATTGTCCTTATACTAGGCACTGCTGCGAGCGACACCTGCCCAGCAATCCAATTATACTAGGCACTGCTGCGAGCGACACCTGCCCAGCAATCCAATTATACTAGGCACTGCTGCGAGCGACACCTGCCCAACAATCCAATTAGTTTTTAACACGCTTTTATTAGCTTGGGTTGTATCTATGTATGTATGTATGTATGTATGTATGTATGTATGTATGTATGTATGTATGTATGTATGTATGTATGTATGTATGTATGTATGTATGTATGTATGTATGTATGTATGTATGTATGTATGTATGTATGTATGTAACGGAATCTTTGAGCATAATTTTCACCAATTTCCACAAGTCTGATTAATTTGAAACTTTGCATACGTATCAAGGACCGATGACAATGCAATAATTTGATAACAGTTTCCCGTTATCCTTATTAGGACCGCCAGGATTAATAAATTATGTTATAGATCCTCTGTAGTAAATGATGAGATTGCGAAATGATTTGTGAGAAATTTCAATACCACATGTCAACAAATAACTAATTGATAAATCGAACTAAAAATTTTTTTTTTTAAAAAAAACATGCTTTTATAGCTAACCGAACTAAAAAATAGAAAATAATTTTCAATTTCAAATAGTTTATACTACAGTAGTAGAAGATCAAACAATCAATCAGAATTTATCACCTCAAAATAAAATTATAATAAAGTTTAAGTTATTTACAGAAGAATTCAATTCAGAATAAAAAGCGTGTCGTGCATTTTACTACTTTTCATAACTCTCCTCTCATAGATAGTTGCCAACAGAATGATTGTTACATTTACTTTATCAAGCACCCCACGCTTTTTATTCTGAATTGAATTCTTCTGTTAATAACTTAAACATTAGTATAATTTTATTTTGAGGTGATAAATTCTGATTGATTGTTCGATCTTCTACTACTGTAATACAAACTCTTTGAAATTGAAAATTATTTTCAATTTTTTAGTTCGGTTAGGATATTGATGTCGGTTAGCTATAAAAGCGTGCTTTTTTAGTTTTTTTAAACTATTATTTATTAAGGTTTTGATTGTTTAAGTATGTTATGTTAACTCCCTATAAGAGTCACGCTCGAAATAAATTTATTTGATTTGATTTTGATTGATAAGGGTCTACGACGATGCGTTTTTCCGACGTTGATCTCAGTGTTGCGAACTCTGTCGAAAAGTTTGATGGCAACTGAGAGCATTGCGGCCTCCGTGCTGGAGTGCTCGATGGATGCCAAGCATAGCGGCCTCCGTGCTGGAGTGCTCGATGGATGCCTCCATTGCCCTTTATGCAACTCGAACCCTGTGTACAGTTTCCTTAGTGAGCGTCCATGTATCGGCGCCGTATGTGAGGGTTGCTAACGCAGTGGTTGAAGAGACGAGTCTTCAGGCATTGTGGTATCTCTCTCATGTGGAATCCTGATCTGAAAATAATAATTAGAATTCATAACTTTACAATAGTCATTAGTATCATTAAAAGTGACGCCAAATTCTGTCACAATCTAACTCACTCAAGGTGAGTTAAAAAGTGACAGAATAGCGTTCGCAAAACGAAAAGTGTGAGGCAGCTGCTCGACCCGCGGTAATGGACACGTGGCTTTAAAGCAACACGGCACTTAGAGCAACACGACCACCGGAGGCAACCCGATGAAGATTATTAAACATAAGTATGTAAGTATACATCGAGCAACACGGAACCTGCAATGCTCTAAGTATGCATATTAATATTTGAAGTTTATTCGATAAAGTATATAATATGGTGAAAAAAGGTTTTAATCTACCGCAATAATTCGATTAGACGCATAATAACCAAGGAATAAAAAAACATAACATTGCAAAATTACTAACGCTAAAAGACCAACATGTGACATGACGAACCATCCTTTTTAGGGTTCCGTACCCAAAGGGTAAAACGGTGTCCGTCCGTCTGTCTGTATGTCCGTCTGTCACCAGGCTGTTATCTCATCAGCCGTGATAGTTCGACAGTTGAAATTTTCACAGATGATGTAGGTATCTCTGTGGCCGCTATAACAAAAAATACTAAAAAAACTGAATAAAATAAATATTTAAGGGGGCTCCCATACAATAAACGTGATATTTTTGCCGTTTTTATAGATGATATGATTGATAGGATATATTTATATGATTTTATAGATTTTATATACGGAACCCTTCATGCGCGAGTCCAACTCGCACTTGGCCGGTTTTTTTACACATTATTCGCATACAATTTTGCATTTCCTGTCATAATACATAAGCTGGAATTTCCTGATTGAAAGACTATGGACACACTATTAAGTAAATGTCTGATATTTAAAGAATTCGTATAAAAAGCAAAAAATACTTAGGTTTATAGGCATAGATAGATAGATAGAAAATTATTTATTGACAAGACAAAAAGCAGTACATAGGCGAACTTAATGCTAATTAGCATTTTCTTCCAGCTAACCTTTGTGTAATGTAGAGTGGGTGGTAGTGCTATTAAAATTAATTATAGGTTGAGATTAAATGATAAACATAACTAAATACCTACTCTAAATAACTAGCTACATAAATACCTAACATAATATAATATATATAAATAATTCAATAAATAACATAAGCTAGGCATAGTACCTAATTAGTAGATACCTATGCAGCTATTCCACATGGTATCTTCTGCACTGCAGCAATTAGTAGATTCTAACTTAGACATCACAGTATGTTGTTATCATATTTAATGTGTTACTTATCACATTATGTTCATAAGACCTCACAAACAAGAACACCCAGTTATCTCTCTGACGCAACAGCTCAAGAGCCAGTGAGTGTTTTATTATATAACCTAATTAATAACATAACATCACATTACACCAAACAGTCACAACACGGTCCTGACCCCACACCAGGATTTCCTGAGTCGTGGATATCAGAAACGTAGAGTACCACGGTCCTACAACTCTTAGACCCAGAATAAAAATATGCAGATCATATAAACGTCAAATACAGCGGGAATCGAACCTAAAACCTCTCGAATCTCCGCTGGCTACTCGCCCAACTCGCTACAGAGGTTGTCGAATCCCTAATCAAACTAACACGGTATGTGGATGTGGTGTGTCCGGCCCAAGAATAGACCCCTCTGTCTCTTTCCGTGGACGTCGTAAAAGCTGACTAAGGGATTACCTGGACTTCTTGATAAGACCAGTAATGTAACCTATGGTACCAACTGCCGAGACGTGAACACTCACGGTAGGGCTAATCCACCAGTTTAAGGTTGCACAGCGAGCTATGGAACGGGCTATGCTCGGACTTTCTCTGAAAGATAAAATCTGAAATGAGATTATCCGACAGAGAACTAAAGTAATTGACATAGCCCACCGGATTAGCAAGCTGAAGTGCCAATGGGCAGAACCAACAACCGTTGGGGTAAGAGATTTCTTGAGTGGAGACCGTGTCTTGGCAGATATAGCGTGGGGCACCCTCTGGCTAGGTGGATACGAAAGGCGGCGGGTAGGAAGTGGATGAGAAGAGCCCAACACCGGGCTCAGTGGCGCGTATTGGGAGAGGCCTATGTCCATCAGTGGACTAGTGTGGGCTGAAGATGATGATGATTTTGATAAGATTCGTTGGTATAAGATTTGTCCTTACTGTGTTATTACTGAAAGAAAGCGTTAGCCCAGGCAGTCGTGGGAAGCAATGGTAACGATGAGCTTACTACTTGTCACGTCTTTATTCCACGATGGTGCAACCCACTGTGAAAAGAGGCCCATCGAGGCTCTGCCTACCTCTTCGGGGCAAAAGGCGTGTATCTATGTATGTAGGATGACTTCTAACCATAGACAGAACTTGAACGAAATCGACTGAAGCTTATCAGTCAAATAATAATAATATGTAAGAATCTAGGAAGATTGTACTACTACATTCATGGTAAGAATCAAAGTCCTGACAGACTGACTGACAAACACGCACAGCCCAAACCGTTGAACCCAGTGTTTGGAGGTTGTTGAGGTATAATATTAATTTGTGACAAACGGGTTAATTTTCACGTACGGTATGTAGGTACATTAACCTGAAAAACAGTAAAATCAAAAATTCCCATTTTAAAAAATCATCTTAAAATCAATAAAATAATATCCTAGACATAAAAGGTTACTAAAATTAGCCAAAGATGATGTTGCAAGCAGTGGACTATCGTATAGAAACGAACAATTGACTTGACGCGCCGTAGACAGAGTATCCAATTTGTAGAGCGCTAGATGAGCTAGCGTGCTAAATTTGGATTGTGTAAAGGCAGTTAGACAGCTAGTGATCCAATCTAGTGCGATCGCATGGACTCTGCTATCCAATTTGCAGAGCGCTAGACGAGCTAGCGTGCTAAATTTGGATTGTGTAAAGGCAGTTAGACAGCTAGTGATCCAATCTAGTGCGATCGCATGGACTCTGCTATCCAATTTGCAGAGCGCTAGATGAGCTAGCGTGCTAAATTTGGATTGTGTAAAGGCAGTTAGACAGCTAGTGATCCAATCTAGTGCGATCGCATGGACTCTGCTATCCAATTTGCAGAGCGCTAGATGAGCTAGCGTGCTAAATTCGGATTGTGTAAAGTCAGTTAGACAGCTAGTGATCCAATCTAGTGCGATCGCATGGACTCTGCTATCCAATTTGCAGAGCGCTAGATGAGCTAGCGTACTAAATTTGGATTGTGTAAAGGCAGTTAGACAGCTAGTGATCCAATCTAGTGCGATCGCATGGACTCTGCTATCCAATTTGCAGAGCGCTAGATGAGCTAGCGTGCTTAATTTGGAATGTGTAAAGGCAGTTACACAGCTAGTGATCCAATCTAGTGCGATCGCATGGACTCTGCTATCCAATTTGCAGAGAGCTAGATGAGCTAGCGTGCTAAATTTGGATTGTGTAAAGGCAGTTAGACAGCTAGTGATCCAATCTAGTGCGATCGCATGGACTCTGCCGCACTGCCGCATCTCGTACACTACGCTTCATTTTTTCGCTAGCGCGCTAAAATGAATTTGAATTTGAAATTGCATGGTGTAAAGTGGACTAGCGTGCTAAACACTAGCTATTCACGGTCACTCGGTCGGCGTGCGTTCGAACAGGAGGACGTATTTTTGGTTTAAAATCAAAATGACGTAACCATCGACTTCAAATTGTGAAGATCCCAAAGTCAAAAAAAAACTAAAATCAGAAGGCTCCAATACGTTTACAATGTTCATATTTGACAGTTTTATACTCAGTAATAAATATTCTTTGACCCAACATTTTCCGCGCCTTTTAAGGGTTCGTACGGAACCCTAAAAAGACAAGCTCGGCTGTCTCTCTGTCTGTCACCTGGCTGTATCTCATGCATGGACTTAGTATCTCATGAACCGTGATAGTTAGACAGTTGAAATTTTCACAGATGATGTATTTCTGTTGCTGCTATAACAACAAATACTAAAAAAAGCGGCCCAGTGCAAGTCGGACTCTCCCATGAAGAGTGCCGTAGCAGCAAGTAAATGTTTTTTTTTATTTTTATATTTGAGTTGATTGAATTAAAGGTAAATTGCGGTTTACGATTTATGACGTATTAAAAAAAACTACTAACTAGATCTCGTTCAAACCAATTTTCGGTGGAAGGTTACATGGTGGAAGTGTACATCATTTTTTTTTTAGTTTTATCATTCTCTGGGGGGGGGGGGGGGTGGACGTACATTTTACCACTTTGGAAGTGTCTCTCGCGCAAACTATTCAGTTAAGAAAAAAATATATAAGAAACCTCAATATCATTTTTGAAAACCTATCCATAGAAAACCCAAAATGAAAAAAAAAATAAGTTTATGTTCTAAGTAAGTTCTAAGTGGGAACTCACAATTTTTTTTTTTTTTTTTTCATTTTTGTGTGAAAATCTTAATGCGGTTCACAGAATGCATCTACTTACCAAGTTTCAACAGCATATTTCTTATAGTGGCTGTGACATACGGACGGACATATTTAAGGGGGCTGCCATACAACAAACGTGATTTTTCCAAATGTTGGTTAAGCAATGGTCAGTTTTTGGGTCGGTGGTCACTTTTTGCGCGCAATTTTTTATTTTATTATTTTACAAACGTGTTCTTTTTGCCGTTTTTATAGATAATGGTACGGAAACCTTTGTGCGCGAGTCCGACTTGCACTTGACCGCATAATTGTTATTTATTATCATTAAACTTGAACTCGACACCATTGCTGAAGAAATTTCATTTTTCTGGTGTTTTGATGATGCCATATTCGTTTAGTGCTCTTGTAAGGTGCGGTTTGGCCGACGTTCACTACCGAAATGAAAAGGAAGTTAAACTAACTAGCGTCGCTAGCTAGTGTAGTGTAATGAGTGAGCTCTCTTTATATCGCACTGCAGCACTAAATGAAAAGGAAGTTAAACTAACTAGCGTCGCTAGCTAGTGTAGTGTAATGAGTGAGCTCTCTTTATATCGCACTGCAGCACTAAATGAAAAGGAAGTTAAACTAACTAGCGTCGCTAGCTAGTGTAGTGTAATGAGTGAGCTCTCTTTATATCGCACTGCAGCACTAAATGAAAAGGAAGTTAAACTAACTAGCGTCGCTAGCTAGTGTAGTGTAATGAGTGAGCTCTCTTTATATCGCACTGCAGCACTAAATGAAAAGGAAGTTAAACTAACTAGCGTCGCTAGCAAGTGTAGTGTAATGAGTGAGCTCTCTTTATATCGCACTGCAGCGCTAAATTTAGCGCTCTGCAAATTGGATAATGTAATGTGCGCTTCTCGCTCTACGCTTGACGCATAGATGTAGTACAGACCATAGACATAATTTTCACGGTATTTTTTTTACAGGCATTCTTGGTGTAAATTCTAATATTAGAGAACACAACATGTAATATAATGTGTTGACATGGCAATTCTAACTCTAAAAAGAAAAAGCGGCCAAGTGCGGTTCGGATTCGTCCATGAAGGGTTCCGTAGAAGCAAGTAACAAGTAATAAGTAACACAATATAAAAGTTCTTGGATGGATTACGATTTATGACGTATTAAAAAAAAAACTTACTAGATCTCGTTCAAACCAATTTTCGTTGGAAGTTTACATGGTAATATACATCCTTAATTTTTTTTAGTTTCATCATTCTCTTATTTTAGAAGTTACGGGACACACACACACACACACACACATTTTACCACTTCGGAAGTGTCTCTCGCGCAAAATATTCAGTTTAGAAAAAAAAATATGAGAAACGTCAATATCATTTTTGAAGACCTATCCACACGTATGGGGTTTTTTTTTTTTTTTTGCTTAGTTTCAGTTCTAATTATGGGGAATCCCAAAAAAATATTGTTATTTTCTATTTTAGTGTGAAAATCTTACTGCGGTTTACAGAATACATCTACTTACCAAGTTTCAACGGCATAGCTCTTGTAGTTTAGGAAAAAAGTGGCTGTGACATACACGGACACACAGACAGACATGACGAATCTATAACGGTTCCGTAAGTTGGCTTAAATTTTTAGTATGATATTGCCGATGTGGGGAGCTGGACAGCAAAGCTCAAGTGGAAATGGGCTGGCCACGTAAGTCGGATGCACCACGAGAAGTGGCTGAACGTGTAACTCCTTGGGTGCTTGAAGACGGAAGGCGACGACTGGGCCGGTCGAGAAGGTGTTGGCGGGACGATCCGTTATAATGTAACAACTATTATGTAACCATGTGAAAGCAATACCTATACTGAGTATTGTCTATCTCGAAGCTTACGAGAAGGAGTGGTGGGAAACTGCCAAAGGCCGGGATGGCTGGAAAATTTGGGGGGAGACCTTTGCCCAGCAGTGGGACACAATATGTTAACAAAAAAAAGAAGATAAGTAGACCTTTTTTTGACCACGATCTCACCTGAAGTTGAAGGACTTTACTAGAAGGCTTCCTCCAGAACGTTTAGATAGATGTTTTCAGCTTAGTCAGGTTTTAGTTTTGAATCTTTAACTTTATTACAAAGTTGTAATTATATACCTACAACAACTTATTGTTAGCCGGGAGCGTGACTTACATTTTATTACAAAGTTGGAATTATCTACCTAAAACAACTTATTGTTAGCCGGGAGCGTGACTTACATTTTATTACAAAGTTGGAATTATCTACCTAAAACAACTTATTGTTAGCCGGGAGCGTGACTTACATTTTATTACAAAGTTGGAATTATCTACCTAAAACAACTTATTGTTAGCCGGGAGCGTGCCTTACATTTTATTACAAAGTTGGAATTATCTACCTAAAACAACTTATTGTTAGCCGGGAGCGTGACTTACATTTTATTACAAAGTTGGAATTATCTACCTAAAACAACTTATTGTTAGCCGGGAGCGTGCCTTACATTTTATTACAAAGTTGGAATTATCTACCTAAAACAACTTATTGTTAGCCGGGAGCGTGACTTACATTTTCAAAATTACGTGAAATTACTGACTTTGCCTTGTAACTTGTATATTTTATGGATGTTTTGTTTTACCTCTTTCCATCACATCTCTAATAGCTCTTTTTGTATTAAGAAACATTTATTTACAGAAATAATAATACAAATAATACAAGTTGGCATGTACAAAAAAAAAAAAAAAAAAAAAACAGTTTTGCTACCTGAAGACCGCTCCTAACGAGCTATAGGTAGCTAAACTGATCCAAATCACTACCAGACAAAAGCATCCCTAAGATGCTGGCTGTATTGCCAAGCTGAATGGCAATACTGATGCGTTGAGCCAGATAAGTAATTGGTAATTGGTATGTAATTGGTGTGCATATAAGATTTGACTTATGATTATCGTAATAAAATCTGTGAACTATTCTTAAGATTTTTTTTTTGTTAAAAGTGTTGTAATATACACTCGAATAGAGCTATTCATATAATAGTGATAGAATTTCACTTGTGAAGTTCGTTAAATCATCTATTATTGATGTATCTTTTAATAAATAAATAAATAAGAACTAGGTCTCGGGTCACGCGTCGCTTCAACCAGACGCCCTGTAATAATTTTGAAGATGCGAGGGGCCCTCAATTTACAGGCGAAAATGCGGCGAAGATGCGGGTTCGAGACCCGCGGGAACGGAGTTTTTGGGTCACACTTAAATTGAATATTATTTATAAGTGTAGTTGAAAAATAAAAACATACAAGTTGAATGTTTGATCTTTCGTTTTCAGGAGGTTTTCTCCAACTATTGAACTATTGTGTGGCTGTAACATAATAATATGAAGACGTAACCGTCTGAATGTGGACGAAAGCTGCCTATATCGGAACATTTGCAATCACAGCTGTGGTAACGATTACCTTAGTAGGTTGGCTTATATACGAATTCGATGAGGACTTTGATAAGTGAGTACTTGGGCCTGGCCCAAGATTTTAAAACAAAATATGTATTTGTGAAAAATGTTTTTTTTCAATACAAGCTTTTATAAAATTGGTGATCGTAACCGTGTACGTGCGGATTAAAATGAACCTTAACACGGCCAGTCTACTATTATCCATCTAGGAGTTCCGTTGTCCACCTTCCGTCTCCACCATCAGATCAGCTCGCTGTTACCATCATATTGTATTGTCATCGAAACTTGACAGGTAGGTGGTAGGTATGCCAAATTTCAGCTCAATCGGTTAAGAATAACTGCTCTAAAATTCAGTTGCAAGATTCCACCCGGACAAACATATTCCACCCGGACATACATTGTAAGTTAATATAAAGCTTGTAAAATAAAAACAAGCGAACTGGGGCCCAATTCTACTATTTTTTTAAGTAAAACCACTACTACTATGCAATTACGATTCAATTACAATTGTCATTAAAAATGGTTTTCCACTAAATTTATGTTTTTACGAATTTTTAGGTTTTAAAGGTTTTAGGATTTTTTCTAAACGGTCACAATTATAATGCAATTGAAAAACCATTGATGTTAGTAGAATACCAAAAGTGTCAAAAGTGACAAGTATGCGACGATTCATTAACAGTTTTAATACAATTGGTTTAGTAGAATTGGGCCCCTGGTCACCTCCTCGTTGTGTAGTCTTTGAAATTTAAGATACCTACAATGGCCACAAATACAGTTCTCGAAAAGTCTTACATAATTGTGATTTCTGAATAATTCTGAAGGTAACTTCAAACAATTTAAACGGATTTGTCACGTATTTATTTTGTTTCGAATGCTTTGTAGACTCTTTTCTTTTAATGTCAGAGAAGACCATAAAGCATTCGAAACATGGTCGCAGGTAGACAAACGTTGACAGTTTAAGTCTGTACAGAATTTGTAATGAAGTCGGTTAAAGACTAGTACCTACCATCGTCCAATATTTTGAACTAAAACATTCCGATACAGGTAATAAATACTCACTGTGTCTTTAAGTCTTGCAAATAGGCGCTTAATTTGGAATTTGATTATTTTTATAATCGGATTCCAAAAAGGACTAATACTTTATTATATAACAATAAAATACTTAAATATAAAACCAAATGCTAACTAGGTACTATACAATAAAGGTTCTTACGGCAATAGGCGCCAAGAGCACTGGCTGCATTCCCACGTTGAATGGCCAAAGAAATTATATGTTAAAGGAACGAGCCAGCCCTCTTGTAAAAAGAAAATGGAATTAGAATTGGGAAAATGGAATTAGAATTTTAGTCAAAAATAACCTCAACATTTTTTTTTAATGAGAAACAGCCTAGCTTTTTCGTTTTTAATCTACCCAATCCATGTTGTTTCTGTCCACGAAAGAAATTCGTGCGGCGCCATATTCCATGGGAGAATTACACATATCCATGCAGTCGTTTTTTGTGTGATCCTGTTTTTAACCCCCGACGCAAAAACAAGGGTTGACCACAAAATACCTAATGAGGTACCTACAGAAGGTTGACTCCGCAAAATCATTTAAATAAATAGCGACTCTTGCCTACATACAATAAAGTGAAAGGCACCTAGTAGTTACCTCTCTTTCTATCGCGTAAATCTTTTATAGTACGCGTCATGTAAAAAGAGCGCTGGAACGTATGAAGAAGTATGACCGCCAGCGTTCTTTTTACATGACGCGCATTATATCTTGTCTGACTCATTGAAATTACTCGACAAGTCGAGCCCGCCGGGTACCTGTAGCTTCATAGAGTACGCCAGGCCTGGTTTGATCGCTATGTGTTTCTCTGTCTGTCTGCTGTCTGTCTGTCTGTATGTGGCACCGTAGCTCTTAAACGGGTAAACCGATTTGAATGCGGGTTTTTTTATTTGAAAGCAGGTTTTCTAGCGATGGTTCTTAGTCATGTTTTATCAAAATCGGATCTGCCGTTTCATTGCGTTGGGGCTTTTTTTTTGTTGTTTTTTTTCTTTTTCTTGTGATATTTGATTTTCTAAGAACGCTTATCGTGTTTTTGTTAGGTAGTATGTTGTGTCCAGTTTGTATGATATAAGAATCTTCTTATATCTTATCATAAAAAAACAAATAAACTACATTATTCACTTGATTTTAATTAGCAAAAGTAAACTTTATGCTGACTGAATACTGTATAGTTTAGAGTAAAGTTTTTTATCAAATGTACCTACTCATCTTTTTCCTAGTTGATCCGAGGTAACACGACTCTTTCCTTATATACTCAGAAACTGTAATAAACTCCTTATTTCCTATCTCACCACTCCACTAGGAGGTTGATAAAATCTTTGATTATTATCTAGATAAAAAACAATTCATGTAATAATTTTATTAAACCTACAATTAAACTTGGAAGTGTACTATATTATTATCTATTGACTGGTTATCACCTAATTATTTTAATTAGTAGGTACTTAAGCTGAAATAAATTGTGTGCGTAGAGTTCAGTGAGTTTATTGACTTTGGGGAAATATGGTGAAAGAAGTATTACTTGTGTATTTGCTGTTTCTGCTTGAAGGGTAAGTACTGACATTTGGACTATGCGTATAAGTTAAATTAATTGATGATGTAGGTACCGCTAGCCCGCTACATACACAACGAAGTTTGCGCCTCACTCCCCCATAGCACACAAAACGGATTCACTAACTGCATATAAACACACCCTTTTCCATTTTTAGATATCACAATTACTTTATTATTAATAAAACTATGTTCTATGTAATATATCAATTATTTTATGTTTTGTTACCTGTCGCTATATTTGACAAACCTTAAATTTGTTGTTAACACGGTACCTACCTATTCGATAAGAAACTGTATTATACTAAACCTACACTATATTAATTACGTACCTACCTTTGTTTGTGAAATAAATACTACTACTACTACTATACTACAAGTATATTTGGGGAAGAAGCGGAGCTGTTAACCAGTTCGTAGCGCTGCAACCGCTAGGGCTCCAATGAAGGAGCCCTGTGATGCAGAGGGCTTTATCGAGGTGATAAGGAAGAAACGAAAGCCCTCTAGCCGGAACCAGTGTGGTACCTCTGTGGTGGTACTCACCATCTATCCAGTGAGCAGCACTTCCGAGCAGAGGTACCCACTCCGCAGATCTACGTGTCCCGCGTCTTCTTCGACGTGAAGGCCGCGGTGGTGGTGGAATACATAAGCAAGAAAGCCGGAGTGGGTTTGAGGGTCATGAATTTAGACTCTTGTCATAATGTGAGCTTTAGCTCATTTATGGTGAAGGACTACGGAAAATGTGAAGACTTACTTGAGCCCTGACTTCTGGCCAAAAGGGGTGAAGTTCCGGCGGTTCAAGGGACGCCTATCACGTGATCCCTCGGCCGCGACGCGTCGGCAATCACACGTGTGTTAGATTAAGTAACAAAT
The DNA here is from genome assembly GCA_932527175.1 of Operophtera brumata. Lineage (NCBI taxonomy): Eukaryota > Metazoa > Arthropoda > Insecta > Lepidoptera > Geometridae > Operophtera > Operophtera brumata. The sequence continues at coordinate 323,827 of OW052238.1, forward strand.
AAAGTGTTTTTTATGTGTATGTTAGTTTCCAAGGTATTTATGTTGATATGGGCTTGCTGTTTAGGTTTAGTGCATTTCTCAGTAAACCTGAAATAAAGATTTTGAATTGAATTGAATTGAACAAATACTACTATTTGGATATTAATAAATTAATTTAAATTAAATTTTGTAGACGCAATCTAGAGACAGATAACCAGTAATTTGACAGTTTCCTATTCAATTGTTTAGAATCAAAGTAACATGAGTTATAAGATTTCTATACAAATATTTTAGTCAGTATAATTTAGAAACAATATAATTGTATCAAAAAACTGCCAAATTGCTGGTCTATTTTGTACATTTCATGGACTTTGATGGGAAAATATAAAAAAAGTAGAACACTTTGTTTTTATGCAGAGGCTGTTTTTAGACCTAGAAGTGTACATTCCTGCTGAAAAAAGTTTAAACAAATAAAATAAAATAAATAAATAATGCTGGACAGTTCACAACATTATCTAGACACAAGCTAAGCAGAGCTTGTGTTATGGGTACTAGATAACTGATATAGTGAATATATTACATTAAGTACATAAATAGTCATTTTTTTATTAAACATAGAAAATACTCAGAACACCCTGAACAAATATCTGAAGATCGCACAAATGTTTGTTAATAGGCGTGAATCGAAGCCGCAACCTCCTGCGCCCCAGGCGAACCTTCGCCTGCTGCGCCACAGAGGTCGTCAAAAAGGACACTGGGGGGCTATTACATATTCTGTGACAGGGGTAGTTTAAAGGAACGCTGTATGTAACATAGTCTTCACATATATCTAAATGGATACCAAATATTCTAATTCAAATGCTAGGTAAAATTTACCTAGTGTTTGAATTATTTAAATATACTAAATATTTTTGCAGTAAAGTTATTTTAGTCGCAGACATTTCGTAATGTGTATTCATATTAAAATGATTAAGACTGGTTCAATACCTGCTAATCTAGATGGTATTAAATGAATATGCTCTCAAATTAGATACCTATAGAGGTTTAGTTCTAAAAATATAGAAGCAAGCAAGGTCGCTAAGCTGTCGCTCAAAATTATATTTCATTTTATTTTAGAATTATATTAATCGTTAAGTCTTTGATTTTAGGTTCCAATCAGCATCGATATGTAAAACAACCAAAACCAAATTGCTGATAGACCATGACGGAGGAGCCGATGACGCAATGGCCATTTTTATGTCTCTTCTCTATGAGAAGTACTTTGATGGGTAAGAATAGTGTTTAAATATTCCCAGAAAAATACAGCAAAGAACCAGGTCTCTTCTAGGTATACTAGCGCCCGTCATCAAATAAATCTACTATATAAAAATAAGTCGGGTTTTCCTTCCTGACGCTATAACTCCAGAACGCACGAACCGATTTCCACGGTTTTGCATTCGTTGGAAAGGTCTCGGGCTCCGTGAGGTTTATAGCAAAGAAAATTCAGGAAAAACTTCAACTGAAAAGCGGGAAAATCTTTTTTCACATACAGCGCCATCTCTGATACATAGCATGTAGTACAAACCAATATTAGGCTGAAAATTGGTGGGCAGGTAGCTTAGAACCGGGAGATTGACATAGGGGGGAGGGGTAGAAGGGGGGGGGGGGTCACCGGGGGCTACCCGTGCGAAGCCGGGGCGAGTCGCTAGATCATCTATAAATATGCCTTACTGATCACATATGATTTTACAGAAATAGTTTGAAAAGTATTACGCGATAATTTATAGAATAGACAACTGTATAGACAATAATAATATAGTGTGATTCACACTATATTATTGATTTTTAATCTTCAATGAAAAATTTCCTTAGAGTTCGTTACATCCATACCCACGCTTACATCACCATAATTTTTTTATAAAAAAATGTACAGACTGATTAATTTTGTCATTACAATAATTATCTTTAGTCCCTTCAAGATGTATTAGCTCAATTATTTCAATGCTGTAAAAATTCAGAGCGGTCTAGTTACTGGTAGGCGAGTCTACACCGACATAAATTCAGAGCATTCTAGTTACTGGTAGGCGAGTCTACACCGACATACACTCAGAGCGGTCTAGTTACTGGTAGGCGAGTCTACACCGACATACATTCAGAGCGGTCTAGTTACTGGTAGGCGAGTCTACACCGACATACATTTTTGTGGGCTGCGTTATCTTAGAATACTATAAAAATACCGACTTACTTCCGGGAACTAAACAGAGCTAATCCAATTTGACTTGGCTTATTATTGACATTGAGAGATATTAACTCACCCAAAGATTCTCGTGTGGTGACCATGACATTATAAAGATCGCGGGAAGTCGGTGAATAGAGGCAGTTCAAGCCTTTTATTAAAATATCTTTCTTGCACAACAAAAACAAGGAAATTGTACAAATGGAGGACTAAATGCTAAGCAGCATTTTATGGCAGTCATCCATGCGGATGAAAACAATGGTTGGCGTGCTCTAAACTTATTAAAAAAGAAAGATAATAACAATAATATAGCTTACTAGCGACTCGTCCCGGCTTCGCACGGGTAGTTTCAGATGAAAAACAGCCCCCCCCCCCTCGTACCCCCCCCCCCCCCCCCCCCTTGGTAGCCTATGTCACTCAAGGTGAACGTAGCTTACCAATGGTGAAAGAATTTTTTAAATCGGCCCAGTACTTTTTGAGCCTATTCGTTACAAACATACAAACATACAAAAATAGGTACAAATCTTTCCTCTTTATAATATTAGTATAGATAGATAAACGAATTTGTCTTAAAATAAAGACATATCTAAAAATCATACTTCTAACTTAAATGAATATAAAATCATTCCTTACTAAAAAGATAATAACTAAACAACAAAATTAATAAACTAAAATACTATAAAATCTATCTTTATGTTTAATGTATAACTAAGTAAGTAGGAAGTCATAAGTAAGTAAAACAAAAGAAAAAAAAGTTGTACTCAAGAATAAAGATTATAATGGCGGGTTTAGAAGATGGGCCTGTTCAGTAGATCTATGTGTGGCATTGGATGACAACCAGCTGTAAATATCTATTATTTTCAGGCCTGAAGTCGTAGCGTTGACTCTTACCCACGGAAACGTGAATGAAAGTCAGGTGTACATTAACAGCCAGAGAATATTGGACAAAGCTGGTAGACGTGACGTAAGTAGAAAAATAAAACCTAACAGCTAAGATTACTATAGTCATGACAAAACATATTTGATATTATAGTTTTTTTTTAAAAATGGCTTTCTCGCGGCCCAGAAATAACGTGCAATAAATTGTACCTCTTACTAAAATGCTCACAATTGATCTAGAGACACGATAAAATTAGCCCTGCAAAAGCTAAGAGTTGTTTTGTCAAAGTCAAAGTCAAAGTCAAAAGTATTTTATTCATTGAAATCACAAGGATCATTTTAAATAGTCTTAAAAAATAAATTTACATTTACTCCTGTTCCAACGCAACCAGACCTAGAAGAATCAGGCAACAAACACGGTCTGTTTTTCTTTTGATGATCCTTCTTACTACTAGGTGGGGAGCGCCTGTGTGGTGCCGAGTGAACTAGTGGAAGCTGATTCAAGGAAAAAAGGAATTTGCTTTATTATTATGACACGGATGATTCTTCAAAAAAAAAAAAAAACGATGAATGACCGTTATCATTCATGTTAGTTGCTCTCATTTTCTCTCTTCTCGTTTTTTTTTGCGTTGTATTACGTTGCCCCAATCAATAATATCTAATGCTGTTTCGAAGCTTTTTGTATTGGGTTCATTAAATTCGCGTTTCTATATGAATGAATGCATGAATGAATGAATGAATGAATGAATGAAAATACTTTATTGTACACCTTAAAAACTAGTAAGTTAACTATATGTAAGTTGCTATTTTAGGTTTTCGTTTTTGTGTTGTATGTGTATATTATGATACGACGGTCTGAGATCCCTTTATCTTCCACTCTTACTGTGTTTTTGTGTTGTATGTGTATATTATGATACGACGGTCTGAGATCCCTTTATCTTCCACTCTTACTGTGTTTTTGTGTTGTATGTGTATATTATGATACGACGGTCTGAGATCCCTTTATCTTCCACTCTTACTGTGTTTTTGTGTTGTATGTGTATATTATGATACGACGGTCTGAGATCCCTTTATCTTCCACTCTTACTGTGTTTTTGTGTTGTATGTGTATATTATGATACGACGGTCTGAGATCCCTTTATCTTCCACTCTTACTGTGTTTTTGTGTTGTATGTGTATATTATGATACGACGGTCTGAGATCCCTTTATCTTCCACTCTTACTGTGTTTTCCATATCATATCCCACCGAACAAAAATTATGAACATAATAATTTCTTAGACTGGCTTTAGGTTTAGAAGTTACGAGTACGTTGTCATCCAGGTGAGGCACAGTTAAGATAAAGATAAAGGGGTTAGTTTCGGGGTTGAGACTCTGGGCCGGTGGGGTACCGGGCCCTTCGCGTTTTCAATATTCTTTCAGGGCATCTGGTCGAAGCGACGCGTTACCCGAAAGCTGGCTCTTATCTGGCTCAACGCATTAGTATTGCCATTCAGCGTGGCAATGCAGCCAGCATCTTAGGGACGCTTCCGTCTCGTAGTGATTTGGATCAGTTGAGCTACCTTTAGATTGCTAGCAGCGGTCTTCAGGTAGCACAACTGTTTCATATGTATTTTGTACATACCTTGTATTAGTTGTATAATGGTTTCTGTAATTTTTTTCTTTTTCTGTAAGATAAAGATATATTTATTTGCTTGAACATAATGTCATATGAAAGGTCTTAAAAATAAGTATGTAAGTTCCAATTATGTTCTACCTTATCTAGCATGCCAATGCAAGCAATGCAAATAGTAAGTCCCTCTTTGGGGATTCTAATGAACCAGAGGCTCAGTAGGATCCCTTGGGAAATTTGGCTTGGGTCACTCAGCACCACAATACCCAAGCCTCTCGTGACACAGCTTTTTACTTATTCTCTACGGAGGTTTTCACAACAAAATAACTATTAAATTTTAATTTGCTTGACAGGTGAAAATATACAGAGGTGCTACGAGAGCATTAGTGATGCCAATGCCATTTGACTTCTACTTCGGAACGGATGGGCTGGGTGACAATGAATATGTTGAGCTCCAGGAAATTCGAGCCCAGAAAGAGCACGCAGCGTTCGCTCTTATTGAGTTCTCTAAGAAATACAATGGTAGGTAAAGGAAAAATACTTAACTCGTCATCTTTATCGTTGGGAGCTCAGAAAATTACCAAATGCAGGATGTAAGCCTTCTTCCTCAAATGCCAATCTAACCGCACGTGCTATTTCAGACTTTTACTTCAATAGCCTCTGACACTTTGCTCAGGTCAAATTGACAGGATTCTATGGTAAAAAAAGTAGTCTTATAAAAGATATAGGTGTCCCTTAATTAGGTTACTAATAGCAAAGTCGATCCCGTGTCGAAGGTCAGTCAAGGTGGAGTTGAGACGCGAGTGAGTGTGAAGTATGCTACGAGTCGAGGCGTCAGCATTTATGCCTTGTTTAAAAGATGCATTCAACATGCCCACTTCAGAAGACTTAGACGTGCTTGCGCTTATACAAGTTCTCAATTTAAATACAAAAAAGCAATATAGGATTTATAAAAATCCTGTGCTAATAATGTAATGGCACAAAATGCCAGGCGGGCGAGGTAGTCGCGGGGGGAGCGCTTCGAGCCCGCGCCTCGACCCAGCCTCGTCCACGCCTCTACTTTTGTTATATTAGCGCAGGTAGATAGAATTCTACTTGCACCCTCGCCTCGACTCCGCCTTTACTTTCGTTCGTGTTAGCGGCACGCCGTAAGTAGCTGTGATGAGTATCAAGTGCAGACAACACAGGCACAAATGCAGCTAGCTTCAATCAAGATGCAAATAAACGAACATGCAACACACATACACAAATGCAGCTAGCTTCAATCTAGATACAAATAAACTAACATGCAACACACATACACAAATGCAGCTAGCTTCAATCAAGATGCAAATAAACGAACATGCAACACACATACACAAATGCAGCTAGCTTCAATCAAGATGCAAATAAACGAACATGCAACACACATACACAAATGCAGCTAGCTTCAATCAAGATGCAAATAAACGAACATGCAACACACATACACAAATGCAGCTAGCTTCAATCTAGATGCAAATAAACTAACATGCAACACACATACACAAATGCAGCTAGCTTCAATGTAGATGCAAATAAACTAACATGCAACACACATACACAAATGCAGCTAGCTTCAATCAAGATGCAAATAAACGAACATGCAACACACATACACAAATGCAGCTAGCTTCAATCAAGATGCAAATAAACGAACATGCAACACACATACACAAATGCAGCTAGCTTCAATCTAGATGCAAATAAACTAACATCCAACACACATACACAAATGCAGCTAGCTTCAATCAAGATGCAAATAAACGAACATGCAACACACATACACAAATGCAGCTAGCTTCAATCTAGATGCAAATAAACTAACATGCAACACACATACATAAATGCAGCTAGCTTCAATCAAGATGCAAATAAACGAACATGCAACACACATACACAAATGCAGCTAGCTTCAATCAAGATGCAAATAAACGAACATGCAACACACATACACAAATGCAGCTAGCTTCAATCTAGATGCAAATAAACTAACATGCAACACACATACACAAATGCAGCTAGCTTCAATCAAGATGCAAATAAACGAACATGCAACACACATACACAAATGGAGCTAGCTTCAATCAAGATTCAAATAAACTAACATGCAACACACATACACAAATGCAGCTAGCTTCAATCAAGATGCAAATAAACGAACATGCAACACACATACACAAATGCAGCTAGCTTCAATCAAGATGCAAATAAACGAACATGCAACACACATACACAAACAAATGCAGCTAGCTTCAATCAAGATGCAAATAACCGAACATGCAACACACATACACAAACAAATGCAGCTTGCTTCAATCAAGATGCAAATAAACGAACATGCAACACACATACACAAACAAATGCAGCTAGCTTCAATCAAGATGCAAATAAACGAACATGCAACACACATACACAAACAAATGCAGCTAGCTTCAATCAAGATGCAAATAACCGAACATGCAACACACATACACAAACAAATGCAGCTTGCTTCAATCAAGATGCAAATAAACGAACATGCAACACACATACACAAACAAATGCAGCTAGCTTCAATCAAGATGCAAATAAACGAACATGCAACACACATACACAAACAAATGCAGCTAGCTTCAATCAAGATGCAAATAAACTAACATGCAACACACATACACAAATGCAGCTAGCTTCAATCAAGATGCAAATAAACGAACATGCAACACACATACACAAATGCAGCTAGCTTCAATCAAGATGCAAATAAACGAACATGCAACACACATACACAAACAAATGCAGCTAGCTTCAATCAAGATGCAAATAACCGAACATGCAACACACATACACAAACAAATGCAGCTTGCTTCAATCAAGATGCAAATAAACGAACATGCAACACACATACACAAACAAATGCAGCTAGCTTCAATCAAGATGCAAATAAACGAACATGCAACACACATACACAAACAAATGCAGCTAGCTTCAATCAAGATGCAAATAAACGAACATGCAACACACATACACAAACAAATGCAGCTAGCTTCAATCAAGATGCAAATAAACGAACATGCAACACACATACACAAACAAATGCAGCTAGCTTCAATCAAGATGCAAATAAACGAACATGCAACACACATACACAAACAAATGCAGCTAGCTTCAATCAAGATGCAAATAAACGAACATGCAACACACATACACAAACAAATGCAGCTAGCTTCAATCAAGATGCAAATAAACTAACATGCAACACACATACACAAATGCAGCTAGCTTCAATCAAGATGCAAATAAACGAACATGCAACACACATACACAAATGCAGCTAGCTTCAATCAAGATGCAAATAAACGAACATGCAACACACATACACAAACAAATGCAGCTAGCTTCAATCAAGATGCAAATAACCGAACATGCAACACACATACACAAACAAATGCAGCTTGCTTCAATCAAGATGCAAATAAACGAACATGCAACACACATACACAAACAAATGCAGCTAGCTTCAATCAAGATGCAAATAAACGAACATGCAACACACATACACAAACAAATGCAGCTAGCTTCAATCAAGATGCAAATAAACGAACATGCAACACACATACACAAACAAATGCAGCTAGCTTCAATCAAGATGCAAATAAACGAACATGCAACAGACATACCGTTACTGTTGCTTGCGAGATAGACTTCAGTTTTTTTTTTCAAATTATTTGGAACGTGACATATTACTTTCAGGTGAACTGGTAATAATGGCATTAGGCTCGATGACAAACATCGCTCTGGCGAAGAGAATAGACCCTGAATTTATTGGAAGACTAAAACACCTCTATGTAGGAGCTGGAAATATTTACAGTAAGTTTTTGCCTCTTGTTGGTTTAATTTTTAACCCCCCGACTAAAACGAGGGGTAAAATAAGGTTGAGGCTATAGTGTATTTGTCTGTCTGCTTGTCACATCCTCAAACCAAATTGTTACTAGCTAGCAAACCTATGAGGTCAATGCTCCGGTTTGTATACACTCTGAACAAACCCATAAGGGTCTTTTGAGTGTATAATACTTTGTTTGTGTTAATTTTTTAAGACATAATAAAAAAAAAAAAAAAAAAAAAAAAAAACTGCTGCTCTGATTTCAATGCGGTTTTCTTTAACGAAAGATAATGTTTGCGAGGTGGTTCTTTGCTAATTTTGGTTGAAATTGGTCAAGTCGTTTCTAGAATCATCAGCTCGCAACAATGTAGTTGAAAAAACTGAGGCATTTTTGCTGAAGGTTAATTTATTAATTTTCGAGAATATGGGGTTCCAGGGTCTGATGATGACCAGCATAGGATAAACAGGATCTAGGGTACTACTGCTAGTTACTTAGCTCATGTTATCTAGATTACTTCTAGACGTTTACGCACGTTAAGTTAACGAATTGTTATAATCAACGTGGCAATGTAGCCAGCGTCAGGATATTTATATTCGTTAACCCAGATAAAAGTTAACTTTCTGGTCAATCGACGTCAATTTGACCAAACGCTCTGAAATAATTTTGAAAATATTTACAAATGGCCCGGTTCCTTCTAGACTTAAGGGTCCCCGAAAGGCTCAACAAAGTAAGCTCTGTAGTTAACTTGAAACTCATGTTGACTGTTATAAAATTGGTATCGTTCTTAATAAAAGAGTGAGAAAGAGGGTAGATCGATATATCTGCCAATAACATCTACTCGCGAAGACTTCAGTTAGTTCTCCCTTGATTATGGTGCATGCAACTGTGCCGAAATATCAGGAACAATCTAAACTCAAAAATCCTGGTAAATATCCCGTTTCTAGTGAAAAGTATGTACACAACCATGATAGTTTCAAAAGTATGTACACAACCATGATAGTTTCAAAAGTTACATGTTATAAAACTATTCAGTGATATAATTTGAATGGTGACTTGAAAATATTAAAATTTTCAGGCAACAATAGTACCAAGCCGGAATTCAACGCATATATGGATGTAGAGGCTTACCAAATAGTGGTGGATAACACGACTACGGATAAAGTAACAGTCGTACCATTCTCGCAGATCTTGACTACGTTGGATTTCAGTAATGTAAGTATGTAATGTATCAGCTATCATCCAAAGGATTTTATTAAGGGAGGGTTGGCTGGAAGACGTCGAACCTACTGAACCTCTTTCTAATATATACCTATATAAGAGCTGACCTGACTGACTGACTGACTGACTTATTGATTCATCATCGCCGAGCCGAAACCGCTGTACCTAGAAAGCTGAAACTTGGAGCGTAACGCGTTTTTTTTGTAAATTCAACCCTTAAAGGGGTGAGAAGGGGAGAAAACCTTTGTATGAAAAAATTCTTGAAAACTTACAAACTTGAAACTTTGCATATGTACGCTTCAATACAAATTATAAAAGCGGCAATAGGCAAGCGGTTGCAATAGGGTGTTGTATTGGAACGTATTATCGCGTGGTGCCTTTTTCTTTAAACTTGTTATGGGTTCTTAAAATACAGAATAATTAAAATATTTTTTTAGGATTTTTCAAATGAACCCTTAAAAAGTGGTAAAAAGGGGTGACTTTTAGTTTTTTTTGTGATGTGATGCTTAACAAAGCACTTTGGTATTCAGCTAGAGTTTCAATAAAAATGCTTGATTTTAATGAATACAACCATAAAATGGATGTAATACTTTCAGGAATGGCGCAAAGACGTCTTAGGTGCTATACCCACCGAGATAATGGAAGCTCTAAACAGCTACGAGCGGATTTCCATCGCGTCCAGTGACAGCTGGAGCAATCTAGACCCAGCAGTAGCAGCCATCGTGCTTGATGAGAACGTAGTACAGGAATACAAACATTCTGATAACAGTATTATTTTGTGTGGTAAGTTTCCAATAGTTGTTTATCCAGACTTGTTGATAAGATTCGTTGGTATAAGATTTGCCCTGACTGCTAGCTTATTATGGAATGTGAAGAAAGCGTTAGACGAGTCAGTCGTGGGAAGCAATGGCGGCGATTAGCTCACCACTTGCCAACGTTTATATTCCACCATGGTGCTAACTACTGTGAAAAGAGGCCCATTGAGTCTCTGCCTCCTTCCTGCTCTTCGGGGGAAAAGGCGTGTGTATATTTATGTACGGTGGCGGTCTAAAAATGTTTATCAGTTTTCAAATCAGATTCTTTACGACACTGTATGCAGTAATGTCTTAAATGCTATATCTAGGTACTTATTTCTTTTCAATACTCGTAGCATCAGTACTAACAAAAATAATATGAAGACTTTTTGATGATGAAACTTATTTCTTAATTTTAAAGTTGACACAAAAATATGTTTGAGTTTTAATAAATATAAATTGATTGAAATTTGCTAGTTTACTGTAACAAGTAGTTGGCTGTAACAAAGGGCTGAAATATTATTATTATTATTGTATTATTAGCCACGGAGTTGGCTTGAGTATTAGTGCGGTATAGCGAGTTATCACATAAGGCCTGTGGGCTACTATGGTGTGGTTCAACATGCACCGTGACATTCGTCTCATTCAATGGCCTGCTCGATCAGCAGATATAAACCCTATTGAAAATCTGTGGGCCTTAATGGTTCAACGCTGGGACTGTCAGATCGAAAGAAACCCTCAAGCTCTTAGATCACATTGTGCACGGGCATGGGATGATATCATGGGACTCATATATGCGCGCGCCTGGTTTCACCTAAGCGAGATAGACTACGAGCCGTCATAGCTGCTGATGGAGGCTAAAATAAATTGTTGATAATTTGCTTACAAAAATAAAAATAATTTCTATTTTATAATTTCTTTCTATTTTTGCATTTTTAGTAACCTGGGCCCTTATTCGCTATAACCAAACGTGACATAACGCGGGCTCGTTACGATATCTATGTGGAATCATCATTCCGAATACATTGTGACGTCACTTGTTATTGGCAAGTAATCTCCTATGGTCATAGCGAATAAGGGCCACGTTCGAACTCGCTTGGTGGAAAAAGGTTTCCTATATGACAGAGAATCCAATTTCAAAGTTAATAAAAAAAATTGTCTATACCTAATCAAATCCTTAACTATCATCGACCTTGTGACTTAGATGTGTGCATGCAAGGCGCTATAGGGCCAACGAAAATTTTTATGTCAGGGTGTGAAGCACGCGGGGTCGCCCCGCCCACTGAGCGGGACGCAGGATGCGCCGAGTTCAATGACCCGAATTCTATCGGCGGGTAAGAGCGTTTTCACACTTTCCGATCCGATATCCTTATCGGAACACATTTCCATACATTTTGTCGGTATCTGATATTGGAGACCGATAAAATGTATGAAAATTACGGCCGATAACGGTATCGCATCGGATAGTGTGGAAACTCTCTAAGGCGATTTTCGCACATACGGTCATAAAGTAGTACAATATGCGCACAAAAAATAATAAGTTTTAGTGCTAGTAATAAATAAATAATAAAGAATTTTTACGTAAGTTTTTTTATTATTTCTGTTGGATATTTGGATAATCACTTTACCTATAAAAATGTATCGTCAGGAAGGTATCTAATTGTGGCAGAAAATCAGATGTTCCATAAACAAAATAAGTACCTCATGATTCGATCCTAAGAAATTACCTCTCCGTCTCCTCCAGTGGATGTGTGCAGTGGTCTGTCCGACCTAAGACTAGGCCCTCCGACTCTTTCTGAGGAAGAGTGCAGAGGTGTGTGTCTAGCCTAAGAAATTACCTCTCCGTCTCCTCCAGTGGATGTGTGCAGTGGTCTGTCCGACCTAAGAGTAGGCCCTCCGTCTCTTTCTGAGGAAGAGTGCAGAGGTGTGTGTCCAGCCTAAGAAATTACCTCTCCGTCTCCTCCAGTGGATGTGTGGAGTGGTCTGTCCGACCTAACAGTATACCCTCCGTCTCTTCCCGTGGAAGAGTGTCGTGGTGTGTGTCTAGCTTAAAAAATTACCTCTCCGTCTCCTCCAGTGGATGTTTACAGTGGTCTGTCCGAACGAAGAGTAGCACCTACGTCTCTTCCTGTGAAAGAATGCCGTGATGTGTTTCCGGCCTCAGAAAATACTTCTCCGTCTCCTCACGTGGATGTGTGAAGTGGTATGTCCGGCCTAAGAGTTACCCTCCGGTTTTTCCTATGGAAGAGTGCTGTGGTGTTTGTCGGGCCTAAGAAGATACCTGTGCGTCACCTCACGTGGATGTGTGCAATGGTCTGTCTGGCCTAAGAGTAGACCCTCCATTGGTTCCCGTGGAAGAGTGCCGTGATGTGTGTCCGCCCTAAGAAAATACCTGTCCGTCTCCTCAAGTGGATGTGTGAAGTGGTATGTCCGGCCTAAGAGTAACCCTCCGTTTTTTCCTATGGAAGAGTGCTGTGGTGTTTGTCCGGCCTAAGAAAATACCTGTGCGTCACCTCACGTGGATGTGTGCAGTGGTCTGTCTGGCCTAAGGGAAGACTCTCCGTGTCTTTCCATGAAAGTGTGCCGAGGTGTGTGTCCGGCCTAAGAAAGTACCTGTCCGTCACCTCACGTGGATGTGTACAGTGGTCTGTCTGGCCTAAGGGAAGACCCTTCGTGTCTTCCCGTGGAAGAGTGTCGTGGTGTGTGTCCGACTTAAGAAAATACCTGTGCGTCACCTCACGTGGATGTGTGCAGTGGTCTGTCTTGCCTAAGAGTAGACCCTCCGTCTGTTCCCGTGAAATAGTGCCGTGATGTGTGTCCGGCCTAAGAAAATACCTGTCCGTCTCCTTCCGTGGATGCATTGAGCATCACATCAATCTACAAATTCTACCTATATCATTCTACAATTTTCAATGTAATAACTACTCATTTTGATTTCTAGCACAGATAATGTATGGTAGTAAATGTGTTACTACCATACATAACATACATACCATACCACCATCCAAAGGGCGTCGACGATTTTGGCATAGTCGTCAGCCGCCATTTACTTGTATTTTTAAGTTAGAGGCGCACTTTAAAAAAATTACATTTTCTAGAGGGTGATTTTTTGTACGGGTCATTCGCAAAACATCCACTTCTCATAATGTACACCGCACTTTTCAAACTATTTTTTTTTTCAAAAAAGCTGGATATGGGTTACTGGCTCACTGACTCATTGACATCGTTATTCTCCTAGAAGGAGTCGTTTTAGTGATGGGTCATGTTCTAGGAAAGTGTTTAGTTTTTTAATCAGACTCGGGAAAAAATCTGTCATTTCAAAAATCCAAGCTGACCAAAACCTTTCTTCGAAATGGTGACCGATCGGATCCGTTCAAACGACGCATCCTACTGTTTTTTGGGAAAGATAGAAGAAAAAAATAAAAAAAATAAAAAAATAGATTGCTGCTCTAAAATGGGTTTTTCAAACAGACTTGTCCGACTAGACTTTGGTGAATTAAAGTTTTTTACTAAAGTTAACACTCGAAAATTTGGTTTATATAGAAATGTTGTAAGCATCTTGGTGCAAAATCACAACTTTTTTAAAAACCATGATGGCGCATGGCGGATTGTTTGGTGGTCATTTTGTAGAATCGTAAAGTTTTCAATTTTCAAATTGAAAAAAGAGACTGCGGGCAACACCGGAGCTTGATGACTAGTAAAGGGCTATCGTGTGGGAGAACAAGTGGTGTTGCCTGGTGGAAATTGCAACTTTTTTACTTTTCGTTACATTTTACTTGTATTTATATTTTACTTTTAAAACCAAGAAGTAAAAATGTAATCATATGAAAAAAGTAAAAAGTCTAAAATAAAAAAACTCAAAAAAAATAAAATTGAAGTCATTTTATGAAAAGTCCAGTGTACATATTGCGAATAAAGGAGATGTCCAGAAGTGGTATAATATTCTGAGAAAATTTCAGAAGTTATGAAATATATCTAAAAAAAGCTTATTTATTGGGCTACTCGATTATATAAATTTTATATATTTTAAAACCTCCGTTTCCGTGAAAATAATAAAATTGTTCTTGAAGGGAAAACATAATGAAACAAACATGCCAAAACCACACGTGTGCAATAAATAAATAAATAAATAATGCTGGACAGTTCACATTACACATTTCACATTTTTTATCTAGCCCCAAGCTAAGCAGAGCTTATGTTATGTGTACTAGATAACTGATATACTTAATACAATATATTACATACATAGATATTTTTTATTATACATAAAAATACCCAGAACACCCTAAACAAATATCTGCGATCGCACATAAAATAAATATGCTATTTCGTCTTCTTCTGCCTGTGCCCAAAGATATGATGACTAAAATATTCTTCTTGAATGGAATACGTGCTAACACACAATTTACAATAAATTTATCTGTGCCCTGAGCTACCTGAAAAATACATATGTTTATAAGGAGGCGAGGAATGTAGGTACCTATGCATATTGCTAAAGGTACTATTATCATTACAGGCAGCCCCTATCTATTAGTGAACTCTACAACAGTGTAGGTAGGTATCTACTTAGAATGTATCCTGAACCTACACAGAACAGATAAACTAATAAGTGAAGTATTAGTAATAACGCGACAACATGGAACGAAGGTAGGATAGTCGTATGAAAAGTTCTTTGTGGTTGTCTGTCTGCGGCTTGTCTCGCTAGCTAGAGAGTATCAAAATTCCTTAGTCTGCCTGCCAAAGAGCGTCAAGTTCACCTTTTGGGAGTGTTACAAGTTCTAACTTTATTTTGAAAAAAAAAAACATTTCAAATGTTGTTTTTTTTCAAAATAAAGTTTAAAAAAACTGAGGTACATTTATTATTTTTCATTAGCTGAAAAATAGCCAAATAATGAATGCCCTTTCTCCGTAAATAACTATTATGTTGCTTAGAATTTCTAGTTATTTTTATACCGGCCTTCATATATTTTTTGGACATCTTTTTTAGTCTATTTGAGCAAAAAAATTGAGTGTATATTTTGCGAAGTGGAGGTTATGCGAAGTGGTCATATTGAGAATAAGTGCGGTGTAAATTACAAGAAGTGGACGTTTTGCGAATGAGTTGTATCCTCTAGCCATAGCACAATAACTAGTGGGTCGGTGGTGCGTGAGGTGCTGCAGCTGGCGTACAGTTTTCCTTTGCCGCTTACTCGCGTGTATGCACAAACCTCTACAAACCCCTGCAAACCCTACCAACACTACAAACCCTACAAAATCCTACAAACCCTACAAACTCCTTCCAACGCCTACGAACCTCTATAAATCTACTTTGATTTTGACCCTTAACCTTGACCTTGACCTGTACCTGTACCTGTACCTGTACCTGTACCTGTACCTGTACGTGTACCTGTACCTGCACCTGTACCTGTACCTGTAATTATACCTGTACCTGTACATGCTCCTGCACTAATTAATACGAATGTCGCCTCTTCGTTTATCTCACTCACTCGACCATCGTTCCTCTCAGTGGAATCGTTCCACTTCGTGTCACGCTGGTCTCGTTAGCTCGATAAGCTACAGCAAAGTTAATTTGAAGAGAGAAAACTAACGTAATATTCGTAATCAGCACCCACAAATTACTTGAAAACGACACCCATATTAGTTTTTTCTGATCTTACCATTTTATAGGGTTACCAGCTTACCTACTAACTTACCCACGTAACCAAAAAATTTAAGTAATATTCGTAATTAGCAACTACAAATTACTCAAAAACGACACCCATATTAGTTTTTTCTTATATTACCTTTACGCAGGGTTGCCAGGTTACCTTCCTACTCACTTACATACGTACCTGACTGCAAATTTGATGATTTATTCGCAATCGAACGTTACTATCGTTTTTTTCAGTCTCTCGATACAAGCACCGTTTCCTCCCAGGGTTACCAACAATATACAAATTTATATAGTCAAAGGTTATTTTTAAGGGCTTCCTTCATAATACCACATACATTTTATTATCAAAAACTTAATTATTTATATATATTTGGAGAAAATCTAAGAAATTGCCCTAAAAACGGGGAAAATATTTCCACCTGGCAACACCACTTGTCCTCCCACACAACAGCCCTATACAAGTCATCAAGCTAAGTGTTGCACACAGTCTCTTTTTTTCAATTTGTAAATTTTATGTTCCACCATTTAACAAAATGGCCGCCACACCATCTGCCATCTTGGTTTTGAAAAAAGTTAGGATTTTCGTATATTCACCGAGATGCTGGCAACATTTCTGCATAAACAAAATTTTCGAGTGTTAACTTTGGTAAAAGACTTTAATTAACCAAAGTCTAGTCGGACAAGTCTGTTTAAAAAAGCCATTATAGAGCAGCCTTCTATTTTTTTTTTGTTTGTAACATTTTTCTTTAATCTTTCCCATAAAACAGTAGGACGCGTCGTTTGAACGGATCCGATCGGTCACCGTTTCAAAGAACTGTTTTGGTCAGGATCAAAAGTGCGGTGTACATTATGAAAAGTGGACGTTTTGCGAATAAGCCGTATCCTCTAGCCATTTATGTACAGTTTTCAAAGTGCGCCACTAACTTGAAAATAAAACTAAATGGTGGCTGACGACTATGCCAAAATCGTCGACGCCCTTTGGATGGTGGTAGCCGGTAACACATTTACTACCATACATTTTCTGTCCTAGTAATCAAAATGTAGTTAACATTGAAAATCGTATCCTAATGCAATAGGTGGAATTAGTACATTGATGTGATGCTCATTGCATCCACGGGAGGAGACGTAGAGGTTTTTTTTTGGCTGGACACATACCACAGCCCTCTTCCATGGGAAAAAACGGAGGGTTAATCTTAGGCTGGACATACCACTTCACACATCCACTTGAGGAGACGGAGAGGTTATTTCTTAGGCCAGACAAACACCACAACACCCTTCCATAGGAAAAAACGGAGGGTTACTCTTAGGCCGGACATACCACTTCACACATCCACTTGAGGAGACGGAGAGGTATTTTCTTAGGCCGGACACACATCACGGCACTCTTCCACGGGAACAGACGGAGGGTCTACTCCTAGGCCAGATAGACCATTGCACACATCCACGTGAGGTGACGCACAGGTATTTTCTTAGGCCAGACAAACACCACAACACTCTTCCATAGGAAAGAACGGAGGGTTACTCTTAGGCCGGACATACCACTTCTCACATCCACTTGAGGAGACGGAGAGGTATTTTCTTAGGCCGGACACACATCACGGCACTCTTCCACGGGAACAGACGGAGGGTCTACTCCTAGGCCAGATAGACCACTGCACACATCCACGTGAGGTGACGCACAGGTATTTTCTTAGGCTGGACAAACAACACAGCACTCTTCCATAGAAAAAAACGGAGGGTTACTCTTAGGCCGGACATACCACTTCACACATCCACTTGAGGAGACGGAGAGGTATTTTCTTAGGACGGACACACATCACGGCACTCTTCCACGGGAACAGACGGAGGGTCTACTCCTAGGCCAGATAGACCACTTCACACATCCACGTGAGGTGACGCACAGGTATTTTCTTAGGCTGGACAAACAACACAGCACTCTTCCATAGGAAAAAACGGAGGGTTACTCTTAGGCCGGACATACCACGTTACATATCCACGTGAGGTGACGGACAGGTATTTTCTTAGGCCGGACAAACACCACAATACTCTTCCATAGGAAAAAACGGAGGGTTACTCTTAGGCCGGACATACCACTTCACACATCCACTTGAGGAGACGGAGAGGTATTTTCTTTGGCCAGACAAACACCACAGCACTCTTCCATAGGAAAAAACGGAGGGTTACTCTTAGGCCGGACATACCACTTCACACATCCACTTGAGGAGACGGAGAGGTAGTTTCTTAGGCCAGACAAACACCACAACACTCTTCCATAGGAAAAAACGGAGGGTTATTCTTAGGCCGGACATACCACTTCTCACATCCACTTGAGGAGACGGAGAGGTATTTTCTTAGGCCGGACACACATCACGGCACTCTTCCACGGGAACAGACGGAGGGTCTACTCCTAGGCCAGATAGACCACTGCACACATCCACGTGAGGTGACGCACAGGTATTTTCTTAGGCTGGACAAACAACACAGCACTCTTCCATAGGAAAAAACGGAGGGTTACTCTTAGGCCGGACATACCACTTCACACATCCACTTGAGGAGACGGAGAGGTATTTTCTTAGGCCAGAAAAACACCACAACACTCTTCCATTGGAAAAAACGGAGGGTTACTCTAAGGCCAGACATACCACTTCACACATCCACTTGAGGAGACGGAGAGGTATTTTCTTAGGCCAGACAAACACCACAGCTCTCTTCCACGGGAAGAAACGGAGGGTCAACTCTTTGGTCAGACAGACCACAGCACATCCCACATCCACTAGAGGGGACGGAGAGGTAATTTCTTTGGCCAGATCTCTACTCCTACTAGGTATGTAGCTATCTAAAGTAACAGTATGAAGTCAGAGTTTATTTGCAAAACAAATCGGATAATGTATTTGTTTACCTAGGTTTACTTTTACTTACCTTTGTCACAGAATAAATAATAGTACAAGTACCTATGTTGGCTCTTTTCATAATTATGATTTGCGAGTAGCCTGACTTGATAGTTTCCATTTCATCCGTAGTCACGTGACCGATGGCGGGAAAATTGACACAGATCCTGCCTCGATGCGGTCTGCGACCGGTCTGAGCAAGCCGAGCGCACGCTCTGGTACTTATATTTGTGTGTAAAAAATTATATAAAAAAATCCCTTTTAGTTTTGCTAAATTTTGTTAATGAATTCACTAATTTAAATAAAAATGAACATGACACCAAGTGTTTTATAAGTTAAAACGTGAAAGAAGTAAGTCAAAAACATGATTTCAATTTTAAAAAGGTGGTATCTTTGTGTTTTTTTTTTATTGAGTGAAGTAATTCAAATAGTGTATTGAATTAATGATTTCACTAGATAAAATGATCAAGAATATCATATATTTTTTTCTTCATAGAAAACTATAAGAATTCTTATCAAAAACTTTAAAATTCTAGACACATTTGAGAACCTATGGCGTCTAGACCGCGATTGTATGTATGATACGTACAGAATAGATGGAAAATGACGGGCGGAAATATAGATGATCTTATCAGGTAGTAACTTTGCTGTACTATCTATGAAAGATATGATAGATTTAGCAGTGTGGTTGTTCAAAAAATGATGTAAACGTATGATTTAATAAGAAAGCGGCAAAGTGCGTGTTGGGCCACGCACATTGTAGGGTTCCGTAGTTGCCCATCGCAATATGCGGAGTTATAAGACGACATTTGTTTACACAACTAAAAACTTCATTTTTGTAATGTTTCAATGGTATTTACTGTTAACGAAATTTTCCTTTTGACTTTTCCAAGTATATTTAACTAAGTTGTTCGACCAATACTCGTTAGTTCGTAAAGCCTGTGTTGTGGAACGTAACTTTGTGGATAAATACCAGGATTCTATCGGGGCATTAAACGAATGAAATCTTCGAAAGTTAAAAAGTTGTTGATCTAAAGTCATGATGTGTAGAATATCCCCCCCGGGCTTATAGGGATATTATGATACACACTTTATACTACTGCCGTGTTTTTTTCATATATATATCCTGAAACAACAGTTAAGCTGGCAGGAATTGACTCTAACAAAAATTGCCACTTTAAAGCTTATTTCGCAAACGGATCCCTGAATCGAAAAATGGGTTTCACACACCCGCAATATTTTTGTGCGACCTATCCAACGTCAATCCAAAATAAGGGATAGTCGAGAAAAAAAGGTCCCACCTTACATTTATTTATTCTGTGGTCTGTACCTCAACGAAATGAAACGGCTGAACCGAATTTTGATCAAACATAGCTAAGAACACTCCCGACAAAAACACCTTTCAAACAAAATCGATTCTTCCGTTCGGGAGCTACGATGACACAGACAGACACATTTTTTTTTTTTTTTTTTTGAAAACCTTTATTTATCCATTGAATAGGTACAAAATTAAATTAACAACAATTGTATAAGAGTACAACAAACTTAATTAAAAAAGAATCATCATGCTTAAAAAAAATTACATATAAAAGAAATATTCATGCATATTTATTATTATTACTTTTTTATGCAAGGCTAATAAGATTAATAATGGCATTATATATATATATATAGAGATCCCTTTACGGTAAATGTTGATCAGGCGCGACTTCACGCGAGCACTTTGTTGATCCAAAAACACAAGTTGATCCAGGTGACTTTTGTTGATCCAATATGTATCTCCATTAACTAATGTGGCTCCAACAGGATCAACATGTGCGATCATGTGGCACTGAAATCACGTAGCCACTTGTTGATCCAATATACAAATCCACCTTGCGGTGATTACGTAATATGTTGATCTGATTCAAATGGGCCAATCAGGTTGCAGCAAACTCTGTGATTGGCTAATGACGGCTGCGACGTTGCCGCTCTGAACCTTTCTAGGTGCGCTATTACAAATTAATCATTTAAATGGGTTTTAGTCCGACAAGTTGTACGTAATGTGTTTTGCTCATTTTTTCAAAGAGATTGATTTCACTTTGTTTTTAAAAAAAACGTAGGGACTTACTAACTTTCCTACTTGATGAAGATCCAGAAATGATATAGCACTCAGTATTTTTAGCTTTCAATTCAAAGAATATTCCTGTTTAAGGTGACAAGTGGTTATTTTTTAAAAAGAAGTTGTTATTATTTGTAATTTAAATTTCAAACCCTGGTTAAATCTAGATTAAGGTCTAAGGTAAGATAATGTTATCTTGTTTAGGTTAGGGTTTAGGTCAATTTGAAATCTATAATAGTTACAGCCTTCTCGGGCCATTACACATGTTGCTAGGGGTAGTTGCTTTTTAAACATTGCCATGCCTCTATTTAGCATAGTGCTTATTTGTACCTATGCGCATCCTTAACTAATTAAGGATTTATTTTAGTAACTTGCTAGCTAGGCTATATTATATTTAGTATTTGCATGTTTTTTAATTGCATAAAGTTTTATATTATTATTATTATTATTTTATGTTTTTGTATCTATCTACCTGGTAGACGTCCAGACGTAAACAGAAAAACACCCTGCAAAATAAAACGGCAGACCATACAAAGTTTTTAATACTTTAGGTATTTGTAATTATTGATATGTGTACCATTTCATTTATAAAATCGTGAATCATCTAGGAGCCACATTAGTTAATAGATCAACATATTGGATCAACAAAAGTCGCCTGGATAAGTTTGTTTTTTTGGATCAACAAAGTGTACGCGGGAAGTCGCGCCTGATCAACAATTACCGTAATAAATAATAATAATAAATAATGCTGGACAGTTCACACAACATTATCTAGCCCCAAGTTAAGCAGAGCTTGTGTTATGGGTACTAGATAACTGATATATTTAATACAATATACTACATAGTTTTTTTTTATTATACATAGAAAAAACCCAGAACACCCTGAACAAATATCTGCGATCGCACAAATATTTGTTCCGAGGCGGGAATCGAACCCGCAACCTCCTGCGTCGCAGGCCAACCTTCGCCCGCCGCGCCACAGAGGTCGTCCTAGAACTCCTAGACCGTAAAGGGATCGATGTTATGGAACATGTTAATTTGGTTTAAATGGGCCATTTTTAAATTTACTATAAAATACAGAGACAAAAACATTTTAATTATTGCATGGCTACCGAAACTTTGAAACAAAATTACTTTCGTCGACAAACATAGCACATAAAATCAAACATAGAGGCGGGTAGCCAATGTAAACAAATTCATTTAAAAAATCGTAAATCATCTAAGATCCACATATATATTTATTATACTACCGATTGCCGAAACAAGAAGATGGCCCACCTGATGTTAAGCAGTAACCTCTGCCTATGAACAGTGCATTACCTCATAGGTCACGTCCACCTAGGACACACCCTATGTGGTATTGCACTGCGACCGCCACCCTGAGACATAAAGATGAAAAATCTCTTGTGCCTTTAATTTCACCGGCACCCTTACCCTTCAAACCGGAACACAGCAATGCGAGCACTACTGCTTTACGGCAGAAATAGGTATGGTGCTAGTACTTCCTTGGACGAACTCTTTTACAAAAAAGCTCTACTACTACTAAAACACATACACATTACATTAGTTAATGGAGATACATATTGGATCGACAAAAGTCGCCTGGATCAACTTGTGTTTTTGGATCAACAAAGTGCTCGCGTGAAGTCGCGCCTGATCAACATTTACCGTAAAGGGATCGATATTATGGAATATGTTAATTTGGTTTAAATGGGCCATTTTATAATTTACTATAAAATACAGAGACAAAAACCATCTTAATTATTGCACGGTTACTGAAACTTTGTAACTAAATCACTTTCGTCACCAAACATAACACATAAAATCAAACATAGAGGTAGGTAGCCAATGTAATCAATTTCATTTAAAAAATCGTGAATCATCTAGAAGCCACATTAGTTAATGGAGATACATATTGGATCAACAAAAGTCACCTGGATCAACTTGTGTTTTTGGATCAACAAAGTGCTCGCGTGAAGTCACGCCAGATCAACATTTACCGTAAAGGGATCGATGTTATGTAATATGTTAATTTGGTTTAAATGGGCCATTTTTAAATTTATTATAAAATACAGAGACAAAAACCATCTTAATTATTGCATGGCTACCAAAACTTTGTAACAAAATTACTTTCGTCAACAAACATAACACATAAAGTCAAACATAGGGGTGGGTAGCCAATGTAAACAAATTCATTTAAAAAATCGTGAAACATCTAAGATCCACATTTTTTTTATACTACCGATTGCCGAAACAAGCTGATTGCCCACCAGATGTTAAGCAGTAACCTCTGCCTATGAACAGTGCATTACCTCATAGGTCACGTCCACCTAGGACGCACCCTATGTGGTATTGCACTGCGACCGCCACCCTGAGACATAAAGATGAAAAGTCTCTTGTGCCTGTAACTTCACCGGCACCCTTACCCTTCAAACCGGAACACAACAATGCGAGCAATACTGCTTTGCGGCAGAAATAGGTATAGTGGTAGTACTTCCCCGGACGAACTCTTCACAAAAAAGCTCTACTACTACTAAAAAACATACACATTACATTAGTTAATGGAGATACATATTGGATCGACAAAAGTCGCCTGGATCAACTTGTGTTTTTGGATCAACAAAGTGCTCGCGTGAAGTCGCGCCTGATCAACATTTACCGTAAAGGGATGGATGTTATGGAATATGTTAATTTGGTTTAAATGGGCCATTTTTTAATTTAATATAAAATACAGAGACAAAAACCATCTTAATTATTGCATGGCTACTGAAACTTTGTAACAAAATCACTTTCGTCACCAAACATAACACATAAAATCAAACATAGAGGTGGATAGCCAATGTAATCAATTTCATTTAAAAAATCGTGAATCATATAGAAGCCACATTAGTTAATAGAGATACATATTGGATCAACAAAAGTCACCTGGATCAACTTGTGTTTTTGGATCAACAAAGTGCTCGCGTGAAGTCGCGCCTGATCAACATTTACCGTACAGTGATCGATGTTATGGAACATATTAATTTGGTTTAAATAAGCCATTTTTGAATAACATCACACTAATATTATAAAGGTGAAAGTTTGTGTGTGAGTGTGTTAGTGTGTTTGTTGTGACACCGATATTACATAGGTTATTGGGTATTGGCGTACAGGTGTCGGTTCAGGTTTGCTACGGGCCCTACCGGGCCACTCTCGCCTTCGGCTCGCTCGCAGCTCACGTGGTGATCACTGTTCTCTAATGTTATAAATCCATGTCGGACTGTCACTCGTTCTGAAGTATGAGACACCGATATAACATAGGCTTATATAGGCTTACGATGACAACATAACCCCCCTTTATTATCACGGCATAACACAGAGGGAGTAGGGGGAAACAACGTTTGTATAGACTATTTTTGTGTCAAACAACCCCTTCCCACCCTTTAATATGTTAAAGCAATTATAATTTTATCTTTCAAAAAATTCTGGAGCGGAGTTTCACAAAAAAGTGGTCTATGAAAACGTTGTTCTCCTCCACCTCTTCTGTCTAATGCCACGATAAAAAAGAGGTTGTCACGTTAATATCGCGTAATGAAAACATATTCTTGTTTTTGGATCAACAAAGTGCTCGCGTGAAGTCACGCCAGATCAACATTTACCGTTAAGGGATCGATGTTATGGAATATGTTAATTTGGTTTAAATGGGCCATTTTTTGATTTACTATAAAATACAGAGACAAAAACCATCTTAATTATTGCATGGCTACTGAAACTTGGTAACAAAATTACTTTCGTCAACAAACATAACACATAAAATAAAACATAGACGTGGGTAGCCAAAGTTAAATTAAAACTGGGGGGGACCAGTAGCTCAGGCTTACTAAAATGATCTGAATGAATTCCACTTTTGGGCCTAGGTTTTTTATACAAACGCAAACGCCACCGTTGTAATTTGTAGGTACTATTTGGTATGGCAACTGGCTCTGAAATAATCTGGGCGTTGAGTTTGGGTTTTATAATTGAGGACAAATTTTATTGTAGTTTTACATAAAACAAAACAAAGTGGTTTTCTTAAAAAATATCTTTAACACCTTGTGATGAATACTTTTCTGGTAACTACGGGATTGTGAATTGACTACGGAACTCTTACACTGTCCTTGGTTCAAGAGGAGACACACATGACTGGTTCATTTCGCTACTTCACGCATGCGATGTAGTACCTACCTACTTTGGTTGATCCAACATGTATCTTCATTAACAAATGTAGCTCTCATTGAATAGACTTAAAGATCGAGTGAAGCGAGTTCTCCGATTAAACTTGGATGAATAGTTTTTTGTGATATATCTTTCCTAGAATAACTTAAGAACAGTTAATTAAATTACCATGAAATTGGGTGAGTTTTTTCAGTGCCAGCCAAGTGAACCTACACGCTTATCATGTTGGAGCCACATTAACTAATGGAGATACGAATTAGATCACCAAAAGTCCATACCATTTACCTTGCGTTTGCTACGGAACATGTGGATCCAATTCAAATGGGCCATTTTTAGGGTTCCTTACTTCAAAAAGTATCAATAGAACATAGGACATACTACAACTCAACTCAATTCTATTCTTTATTTATCCTTTGACAAGTTACATGTATTAAGGACGCTCTCACAAAATAATACAAATTCAAATTTGGAATACCTATTTCAGTCCAATAAAAACGACATGGTGTTTGACGGCAGAATGGCAGACTCGTGGAAATTTTGTATGGAAATTTTGGAACGATAAAATGTTTTTGTAATTATCACAATATATTTATACAAAGAGCCTGAAAACTGAATCTGCTCTTTGTTCTTTCATTTATTGACATTGATATTATTACCTCTAATAAGTAACATATATATTTCTTTATTTATTCTTGCGTTGGTTAAAACATATTCATGTGAAAATTTTGTATGAAACTCCCCAGTTTTTATTCACTATCTCTAAAGATGAATGTATCATCCTTAATTTTGTACTATAACATTGTCACAATTGTGATTCCTGGTTCATTAAATGGTACCTGAAAAACATTGATATTTGTGAGAGCGTTCAGCTAAAAGACGGTAAAAAAATTACATGTTAATCTTTATCATATTGCCAAGGGCATTATAGCACCTAAAACACGAATCAGATAAATTTTCTCGATTACAAATCGAGAACAATACAATTACCTTTGATAGGGTTTAGCACGCTAGCCTTATTGGCAAGCTTCCTGCCTACGGACTGCCAGTTTAATTCTGCTCCTGGCTCGCAGACTTTCTGAGGGAAAGATCCATTCGAGTAGTTATTGACGGCTGCTCGTCGGATCAATTGGCTATTAACGCCGGGGTACCTCAGGGGTCAGTGCTATCTGCCACACTGTTCTTGCTGCACATTAATGATCTGCTAATGCCCGGTATCATTGGGTATGCAGACGACAGCACAGATGTGGAGAGGTATGTTTCCACTGCGCGAGCTAGGCAGAATGAAATTCAGGAGTTAAGAGATGAGATGCTGCAGCGTCTGAATTTGACTCTCAAGGCTGTATCTGACTGGGGCGATGCCAATCTAGTCAAGTTCAACGCCTCTCAAACGCAGGCTTGTCTCTTCTCGGCGATAAAATATCTGTTTCTCCAAGTTCCTGTATTCCGAGATGTACCTGTAGCTATAAGAGATCACCTCGAGCTCTTAGGTGTTTATCTCACGCCTACTCTCAACTTTGGCTCCTACATCGAGTCAAAAAAAGGCAAAAACAGCTGCGATGAGCTTAGACATCCTGTATAAAGTAAAGCGTTACTTCACACCTGGACAGCTTCTCAGTTTATATTAAGCACAATTCCGGGCTGGTAAGGAGTACTGCTGCCATGTTTGGGATGGCTCGGCCAAATACCAGCTTACTGCCTTGGACTCGATCGAACGTAGAGCTTCCAGGCTTATAGGTGAGCAACATATGGCGGAGACTAAGATCCAGAGTCTCGAGCACCGCCGTATGGTTGCATGCCTTTTGATCTTCTATAGGTTACATTTCGGGGAATGCTCCCAGGAACTGCACAATCTGATCCCACCATCTCCTTTTCATCATAGGACGAACAGGCGTACGGCTCAGTACCATCTTTACTTCATTAGTATACCTTCTATTCGCACAAAACGTTTCAGTTCTACCTTTATAATGCAAACTGCTAAGGAGTGGAATACACTACCGTCGTCTGTCTTTCCTGAAAATTATAATCTGGGTATCTTCAAAGCTAGAGTGAATAGGTGCCTTCTAGACCTTTGTGCTCCATCTTTGGCCACATCGTCACTTAACAACAGGTGAGATCGTGGTGAAACAAAGGACTATCAAAGATTAAAAAAATGAACAATTTCATTTAAAAAATCATGAATCTAGAAGCCACATTAGTTAATGGAGATACATATTGGATCAACAAAAGTCGCCCGGATCAACTTGTGTTTTTGGATCAACAAAGAGCTCGCGTGAAGTCGCGCCTGATCAACATTTACCGTAAAGGGATCGATGTTATGGAACATGTTAATTTAGTTTAAACGGGCCATTTTTAAATTTACTATAAAATACAGAGACAAAAACCATCTTAATTATTGCATGGCTACCGAAACTTGGAAACAAAATTACTTTCGTCAACAAACATTACCTACACATAAAATCAAACATAGAGGTGGGTAGCCAAAGTAAAATTAAAACTGGGGGACACCAGTAGCTCAGGCTAACTAAAATGATCTGATTGAAACCCACTTTTGGGCTTAGGTTTTTTATGCTAACGCGAACGCCACCGTTGTAATTTGTACTAATTGGTATGGCAACTGGCTCTGAAGGAATCTGGGCGTTGAGCTTGGGTTTTATAATTGAGGACAAATTTTATTGTAGTTTTACATAAAACAAACAAAGTGGTTTTTAAAAAAAAATATCTTGAACAGCCTGTGATGAATACTTTTATGGTTACTATGGGATTGTGAATTGACTACGGAACCCTTACACTGTCCTTGGTTCAAGAGGAGACACATATGACTGGTTCATTTCGCTACTTCATGCATGCGATGTAGTACCTACCTACTTTGGTTGATCCAACATGTATCTTCATTAACAAATGTAGTTCACACTGAATAGACTTAATGATCAAGTGAAGCGAGTTCTCCGATTAAACTTGGATGAATAGTTTTTTGTGGTATGTCTTTCCTAGAATAACTTAGGAACAGTTAATTAAATTACCATGAAATTGGGTAAGTTTTTTCAGTGCCAGCCAAGTGAACCTACACGCTTATCACGTTGGAGCCACATTAACTAATGGAGATACGAATTAGATCACCAAAAGTCCATACCATTTACCTTGCGTTTGCTACGGAATCTTAAAGCTAAAGAAGTTACATGCGATTGAATTTCAATACCAATAAATCTAACCCTGTTCGACGGTAGGTGGTATATGCCTGAAATATATGAACCGAGCTTTTTTCATCTAGAGCTTTTAGAGAAAATAGGCTGTGAAAGATGGACAAACAGACAGTCAGACAGACATGAGAGTGATCCTATATTGGTTCTGTTGGTAACTTTTGAGGTAGGTACGGTATCCTAAAACTTACCCTTTAGAATCGGATCAACATGTTTCGTAACATTGGCAAGTTGATGACTTTTGTTGATCCAATATGTACTCGTATTTCCATTAACTAAGTTACCCCCTGTGTGAGGTAGGATTTTGTAAATATTTATCAAATAGGTACCTAACATAATAGGAATAGAAATAGCCTAATGTAATGAAACGGTATGATCTGCCGTTTTGTGTTGAAGTTTATAATAACGTAATATATTTGAACACCACATTACAAGCAACAAGACCTTTTGTTTGATTTGTCACACGATACATTTACAATTTGCACCCAAAATCAGAATTTGTTATTGACGCTATAGTAAGTGATTGGTTCATTTAGGAGCAGCCAACCCGGTCATTCTTGACCCACTGTTCATGTAACCTCTGCTTTTAACAATGCATTAAATCACAAGTTACGACTACCTCGGACTTACCTATTTGGCACCCACCTCCCTGAGACATAAAGATGAAAAGTCTCATGTACCTATAATTTCACCGGCACCTTCAACCGAAACACAGCAATGAGAGCACTAATGTTTTTTGGCAGAAATATGTATTTTGGTAGGACTAGGGTTTAATGCACCGTGGTAGTACTTCCCCAGCCAAAAATTTTCATATAAAATCTCTCTAACAATAAGAACTATTTGAAGCAAATTGACATTTTGCCTGAATGCGTACACTAAGCCTCAAATACCTAACTAAACCGAGCACACTGCAGTAGAAAAATACTACCATAGCGTCAGCCATCTTTATTCACAGTAGAACCCTAGCTCGACATGTACCAGAAGCGGTCAGACCCAGTCACCATACCAATAGTACAAGTTACTACACCGGGGGAGTTGGAGTTTGGAGTGCATAAGATGGAAAAGACTTATTCCCAACAGTGGCTTTCATTCATATCATCTTAGTTAGTATGATTACTTAATTCATCATCTTCATCAGCCTGCAGAAGTCCACTGCTGGACACAGGCAGCCCCTATAGAATGCCACGACGAATGGTCTTGTGCTGCCTTATCCATCGACTACCTGCGAGTTTGTTAATATAATATGTGATGCCATGAGCTTCCCCTTTTTTTCGGGTTTTTGGTTGCCACTCGAGAACGTTTATTCCCCTCTGGTTGGTCTCCTCATTTCATATTATATAAATAAATAAATTAAATAAATATCACGTAGATCCTTTAAACCCACCCTTCACTCACCCTTATTTCTTATAAGCGAGAGTTACGGGCAGAAGCTGATAGGAATTATTTGCTATTCTAAGAAAATAAAACACATATTTGATGAGGTGACAAGAGTATTTTAAATGGAGGTACTATATATTGGATCAATAAAAGTAAAAAACAATAAAAACCATACATTAGTAGGTAGGTAACCTTATACCTTACACAAATGTGGCTCCAACTGGATCAAGATACAATGTATTTTCGGTCTCAAATGAGCGTAGACGTTGATCAAATAAAATATTTAAAAAAAAAACATGTGACTCCAATCAACGTAATGTAATCTGGGTCTCTTCAAGGCTAGAGTGAATAGGTGCCTTCTAGACCTTTGTGCTCCATCTTCAGCCACATCGACACTTACCAACAGGTGAGATCGTGGTCAAACAAAGGTCTATCAATGTTAAAAAAATAAAAATAAAACGTGTTCTGTAACAATCACAAAGTACAGAATTTTACTAGTCCAATACCTATGTATCTCCATTAACTTACGCGAAAAAAAGACGGCCCGCGCGCGGCTTGTTGATTGATGTCCTTCCGTCCATTATGCTATCTCTTTTTATCAAGTTTCGTACTTGTCACACAAAATGCGACGTTGCCGCTTTGCCTTTTAGCACCCACAATGCATTTGTGGCTCCAGATCAACTTTATATAGGCCAACTTCGCGTATAAATTATATATGATATGGATCTAAAAATGACGCTTCAGTATAATTTTTTTGGCCGTTAGTGGATCAACGATAGTTGGACGATTCGAAAACGAGTATCTTGAAAACCAATCAATTCAGATCCAGTGTTTCCTCGCGCACTATAACGTCAGATCAAAGTATATCGGTTAGCTCGATAGGGAGTAAAGTATACATGAGAAAGATGTGGATCAACATTTGTTCAGACTTCATACTGGATCAACATTTACCGTAAAGGGTTAAATATATATATATATATATATATATATATATATATATATATATACACATACAACATTTTTAAGTATCTAATATTATTAATTATTGTTAATGTTTCATTGTAAATTGAAAATAGTAATTTATTAATTATAATACAAATTATTGACTATGCATTCTATAAATATATTTTCGTGCCATCGCCTAGTATTTTATAGTTACTTTTATATTTATTTATTTTAATTTTTATGTTAGATGTAGACCAATATTTATCTAAGTATTTTTTTTTTCTTAGCATTTTTACTGTATTTATGCATAATATATAGATTACATAGTTTATTATAGGTATGTATATTTTATTCAATTCATTCAAGGATCTCTGTCCGAGTAAAGGCCTCCTCCAGTTTGTGCCAAGTCTCTCTGTCTGTCGCCATCTTTGTCCAGTCCGTTCCTGCAGTTTCTTTGAGTTCGTCTTCCCACCTTTCTAGTGGTCTACCTTGTTTTCGTTTGCCGGCTGGGCCGCGCCAAGTTGTTACAATTTTTGTCCATTTTTTGTTGCTCATTCTGGCTACGTGGCCTGCCCATTTCCATTTTAGTTTTCGGCAATGATGTAGAGCATCTATAACCTTTGTCTTCTTTCTGATGTTTATGTTTCTTTGCCTGTGTTTTCTTTTAATGTTCAGAATGCTCCTTTCCATTGCTCGTTGGGTTGTTTGAATCTTGTTATTTGTAAATTTATTGAAGATCCATGTTTGGCTAGCGTATGACAGACAAGGCAGCAGGCATGAGTCCATAATTTTTTTCTTGAAAATAAGTGGTAGGTCTGATTTCAGTAATTCTTTGTAGGCCCAGAACTTGTTCCATGTGATTTTTACTCGTCTCTCAACTTCGTCTCGATGTCGTGATTTTCCAAAAGAAATTTGCTTGCCAAGGTATATATAGTTTGAAACATATTCCAATGGAGTTCCCTGGATTTGCACAGGTTTTTCAATGCTGTTGGTCATTATTTTGGTTTTTGTTGAGTTCAGTTCAAGGCCTATTTTCAGACTAGTAGAGTTCAAGTCGTTAATCATCGTCTCGAGTTGATGCGCTGTTTCAGAGAAAAGTATGATGTCGTCGGCAAATCTTAAATTGCTCAGATAATTTCCGTTAATGAATATTCCTTTTTGTGACCAATCCAAGTGTTTCATGATGTTTTGAAGGACGATTATAAAAATTCTTGGCGATAATGGATCACCTTGTCTCACACCTCTGCATATCCTTATCTCTGGTCCTTTTCTTTCTAGCTTGACTCTACTCACGCTCTTACTGTATATGTCTTGAATCAGTTCTATAAGTTTCAAAGGTGTTCCGCTTTCTTGTAGAGCCAGCCACATACTATCATGTGAAATCGAATCGAATGCTTTGGCGTAATCAATGAAACCTAGATATAGGGGGCGCTGAAGTTCTTCATATTTTTCAATAATTTGATCCAATACCTGTATGTGGTCACTGGTCGAAAAACCTTTCCTGAAACCTGCTTGCTCAGCTGGTTGGTGTATTTCAGTTATATTTGAAAGATGTCGCTCCAAGCTTGTAGCCAGTAGTTTGTAGAGGCAAGGCTGAAGGCTAATTGGCCTATAATTGCCGATATCACATGGATCACCTTTTTTATAGAGCAGGACAATATCAGATTCAGCCCATTCTCTGGGTATCTTTCTTTCCTCTAAAATTTTGTTAAATAATAGCGTTAATGGGGCAGTCAAAATTGATTTCCCAACTTTGAGAATTTCATTTGATATCCTGTCTGGTCCACTACTCTTGTCTATTTTGAGTTTTTCTAAGTTCTTGAAGATTTCAATTTCAGTAAACCGCTCTATATTATTGGTATTTTCTTCGCTTTGCTCTATCACTTGTAAATCAGTAGTGATTCGTTTTCCGTACAATTTTCTGTAGAATTCTGTAGCAGTATGTATAATATCAGGTCGAGAGTAGGTCTTTTTTAGATTCGTTTGTAGGGAAGGTATCCAGTTTTTAGACTTATTTAGCTCTTTATATCCTTTTTTCAGACTACCTGAACTGCATAAATGTTTTTCGAAGATTTTCAATCTATGCTGTTCATATTCTTTCTTGATTTGTCTATGTGTTGATTTATATAATATTTTCAGCTCATTTTTCTCTTCTACGTCCAAAAAATGTTTGTCTCTTAATTCATTCCTTCTCCTTATCATATTTTTAGTTTCTTCTGAAATTATACTATGATTACTATTTTTATCATTCTGGATTTGGTTCAGGCTGTCTAAAATTCCTGTTTTGATTTTATGGTAATACAACTCTACATTGTCTGACTCGCTGAGGTAGGATTTATTTAAGTTACCTTCTAGTTTTTCCAGAAAAGATGTTTCTTCTTGCAAAGTCTTTAAACTTAAAACACCCCGTCGTTTTTGCGTCGGGGGTTAAAAACAGAGCCGATGGGTAGTTTGTATGAGTAATACCTAATTAAAATAGGATCGGTAGTTCCGGAGATTAAATAGGGAGTTATAGAAAGGCCAGCTTGACTTGATGAGACCAGCGACTAGGTGATCGGCCGCATAGTCTTTTTCTATCCTTTTTGCCCACTACAACCAGTTTTTCAAAGTTATCTGGCTGTCTTCAGTCTATGTGTCCAAAATAACTGAGAACTCGCTGGTAGATGGTGGAGAGTCTGGTCTTCATGGCCAGTTGGTCAAGTATGGACTTTCTCCAGCACCACATCACGAAAGCCTCCATCTTTTTGCTATATCTTTGCACAGCAAGATTTTACCGCCTTTTTTTTTACACTTTACCGCACTAGTGCTTCTCACGATACGATACAACTACGATATTATTTGCCAGTTTTCTCACTAATGTATTGCTAAACGTCGTATGATATACGGGGGTAATAGTAGATTACGCACTGAGGAAATAAAGCAGTATCTTACGTCGCTGACGGCATATTGAATTCTAGTATAGAATCCTGAGTGAAGCTAGGGGTTCAAGCTGCTCAAGACGAAGACAGGCTTTATGCCAGAGAAACATACTCTACTTTTCAAACCTTCGGCGAAACAATAATAAATCACTGAAAATCACAGCACCAAACACCGTCTCTTGTTTCATATTCTTTGTAAAAAAAACTTTTACTTTTTTTTGAGTTCTGCTTATGGTGGCCATTTCAATTTTTTTTCGAATAAACTTCTTTACAAAGCCATATGGGCATTTTTTTGTACTCAGAGTTTTCCACGAGTTTCCACATGAAGTTGACGTTCCACATTCAAATCACTTTATTTTCTAGGGAGTTTCATATAACTTTATATACCTAAAGAGATAATGCTTTACTTTACGTTGAGGTTGCATTATATGTAATTAGACATTGTTGAGCAGGTGGTGTGAAGAGCTTATTTTATTATTAGTAGTAGAGCTTCTTTGTAACAGAGTTCGTCCGGGGAAGTACTACCACCATACCTGTTTCAGCCGCAAAGCAGCAGTACTCGCATTGCTGTGTTCCGGTTTGAAGGGTAAGGGTGCCGGTGAAATTACAGGCACATGAGACTTTTCATCTTTATGTCTCAGGGTGGCGGGCGCAGTGCAATGCCACATAGGGTGCGAGGTGGGCGTTACTTGTGAGGTAATGCACTGTTCATAGGAAGAGAGTACCACTTAACATCAGGTAGGCCATCTGCTTGACCTATCATTCCAAGTAGTATACAATTTTAGTTTTTTTTTGTTTCAGGTGACAACAGAGGTATAAACACAAATGATTTTGAATCAAACAATCCGAACGTGAGACTGGTTTATGCAGCCAATGCAGAATATTACAAGAAATTACTGATCGATATATTTTCAGCGGAACTAAAATAATAATAAAATATAATTAAGAAAACGTCATTCATTGTGATATAACTTTTGAAACTATCATATTTGTACATACATACTTTTCACTAAAAAAGGGATACTCGTATTTAGTACCATGATTTTTGAGTTTTGATTGTTCCCGATATTTCGGCACAGTTGCATGCGCCATGATCACGGGAGAACTCACTAACTAAAGTCTTTGCGAGTAGATGTTATTGGCAGATATATCGATCTACCCTCTTTCTCACTCTTTTATTACAAACGAAACCACTAGAGTCCGCGCCACGACTGAAATTCGACGGCCTTTTGAGGAAATAACGGATAGATTTTCGCTTTTGCACTTTTGCGCATAGAAACTAGCGCTCCAGTCACCGGACTTCAGTCGTGGCGCGGACTCTACAATCGGTTTCATTGTCATACTTCACTCCACTTCGACACACAACACTAACGGTTTCGTGAGCAAGTACCACACTTTTTCGATTCCTACACATTCTCACCACAGGCTTCCGTACTCCAGATAGTAATACAAAAAACATGGTAATTATCCCGTTACTAGTGAAAAGTATCCATTGTGAAATCAACGTCATTTTGTATATGTATTGTGGAATTATACATATCTTTCTATTTCGCTTCTTTTACTTATTATCCTACTGGCGATCATTGTACGTTAACTTATTATCTAACATGTATTAGGGTATATAATGTACTAGTAGCGCCCCGCGGTTTCACCCGCGTAAGTCTCGATCCCGTGGGAATATCGGAATAAAAATGTGCCTATGTGTTATTCCGGGAGTCCAGTTATCTCCTTTCCAAATTTCATGCAAATCCGTCCAGCCGTTTTAGCGTGAAGAGGTAACAAACACACTACACACACACACACACACAAACTTTCGCCTTTATAATATTAGTGTGATGTGATAACTGCACGTGTATATACTTTTCTAATGTACAGTTTATCAATTTTATCTTCAAAACAGCTTCACTGACGTCAACAAATAGCTGATAACATCGTATGTAACAATCGAACTTTGTTCTATTGAGATAACACTCTCCTATATCACACCTATCTATAGTAATTTGACAGACCACGTCGGGTCATGTAATGTACCTAAGTAAGCATCTATTTATGTAGTGGTATGATGTTTAGTGTTCCTAGTCCCAAAGTTGAACATTGCGACACAGTTTGAAGGTACTTCCATAATTTTCTTTGCTTAGTTTTTGTTCCTTGTTGTTAACAACTTGTTAAAAAATAAATAAATTAAAATAATTAATTCATTGGACATTGTTGAATAAATAATGAGGGATTTTACGGCTGTCTCGAGACATGATTACAGTGTTGAAAATAGATGCGTTGCAATGTGGTTAAACTATCCGGAGAAAGTTAAATCTTGTGACGTAGTGACTATGACTAACAACAAAAATAGATCGTGACGTAGGTGACTATGACAAACAACAAAAATAGATCGTAACACAGTGACTATGACAAACAACAAAAATATATCGTGACGTAGTTGACTATGACAAAACAAAAGTAATTCAGTAAGAATGTTTGACAGTGAATTTTGAGACAATGCCATCTATCGAGCTAGTTGGTTTACCATTTTTATACATTTTAATCTAAAACGAAAAGACGTCGTTGCAATCAACAGGAACACAAAAAAAAATTTACTAGGTCCTTTTTTTTCCTAGTGTTTTTTTAGATATTTTGTGTTATTTTGATACTAAAGTTTTAGTAAAACGGCCACCGTTTTACCTATGTCCAGCTGTGGACTAGTGTGGGCTGATGATGAGCACTATTTCAGCATGTTTATACACAATTTGACACGATAAGTGACAAGTACTTACTAAGTACTACTTAGTAAGTAGTAGTAGAGCTTTTTTTTGAAAGAGTTCGTCCGGGGAAGTACTACCAACATACCTATTTCTGCCGCAAAGCAGTAGTGCTCGCATTGCTGTGTTCCGGTTTGAAGGGTAAGGGTGCCGGTGAAATTACAGGCACATGAGACTTTTCATCTTTATGTCTCAGGGTGGCGGGCGCAGTGCAATGCCACATAGGGCGCGTATAAGGTGGACATGACCTGTGAGGTAATGCACTGTTCATAGGCAGAGGTTACCGCTTAACATAAGGGGGCCATCTGATTGTTCCATCATTCAAGTAGTATAAAAAGAAAAGTTATAATTACTTAGCTCGTGTAAACTATGCATACTTCAGTTTTCGATTGGCGAAGCGCATTACTTTCGTAGTAGACGGTACTGTAGAGAGAGCACCCTTGTGATAATATTTGTGTTAAGGTATACCTAACCAGCTTGTCCTTCTGTTCAGTTCAGGCTGACTCACAAGAGTTTCGTTGTTTGAAGTGAATGACCGTATTGTGTGTTGTCGTGAGTTTATTTTGCTTTGTTTCATCAATTTTATAAAGACGAAACCTAAGTAGTTTAATTAGCTCTCATATTTAATCAATCTTGCAAAATATTTTGGTTGGTGAAAAGGTTTTCGAAATTGCTGCTGATGGCTGGGTAAGTCAATTTTAACGTTACTATACATATAGCCAAACCGTATACATACACTGCGCCGCAAAGGAAGTGGGTCAGTTAGCGCGGGTCAGTAACTATACATATAGCCAAACCGTATACATACACTGCGCCGCAAAGGAAGTGGGTCAGTTAGCGCGGGTCAGTAACTATACATATAGCCAAACCGTATACATACACTGCGCCTCAAAGGAAGTGGGTCAGTTAGCGCGGGTCAGTAATAAAAAATGCTATAACTTAAATAATTGAGCAATCCTTTTAAAATAAAAACTAAATTAACGTTTATTTCATTATAAAGTAATTAATTTTGTAAAAATTAAAAAAAAACATCCACACAATGAAACCGCTGAACCGATTTTGATTAAACATAGCTACGAAAACTCCCGACTAATTCACCTTTCAAACAAAAAATAATAAAATCAAAATCGGTTCATCCGTTCAATTCAATTTCAATTCAATTTTTTTATTTCCAGAAATACAAAAAAACATTGTGTAGGAAAGTTCACATATAAAGTAGGTAGTAATTATTATCATTCATAAAATTATAATGACAATAAAACATTATAACCAATAAAAATTAAAAAATGTCAAAACTAGAAAAACAAACACATTAACAATTATATAAACCAAATAAAAACAATACAATACAAGATGTGAAGTGATGGACACGTGTGGCTCATTATAATTACGTCAGAACATGGTGATGGGTTTGTATTATTATTATAATTACGTCAGAACATGGTGATGGGTTTGTATTATTATTATAATTACGTCAGAACATGGTGATGGGTATGTATTATTATTATAATTACGTCAGAACATGGTGATGGGTTTGTATTATTATTATAATTACGTCAGAACATGGTGATGGGTATGTATTATTATTATAATTACGTCAGACGTCAGCTGTTAAAAAAATTCACAGCTTGATATCTAGTGCAGTGTTTCATGATGTTAGTATTGCCATTCAGCGTGGCAATGCAGCCAGCATCTTAGGGACGCTTCCGTCTGGTATTGATTTGGATCAGTTGAGCTACCTTTAGATCGCTTGCAGCGGTCTTCAGGTAGCACAACTGTTTCATATGTATTTTGTACATACCTTGTATTATTATTTCTGTAAATAAATATCTGTTAAGACTAGGAGTTATTTTGTTATGAATATTTTTGGTTCCACTCATGATTCGTTCTTCCCATTCCTGATTCCGTTTCATACTCACAGGCATGAGTCAAAAAGCAAGTTTAGCCAAAAATCCTAACAGTACCTGTACATACAGGGCCGGAACAGTCAATATACCCAAGTCGTTGAAATGATTCCTGCAGGATTCCCTTTGAGAGATACGAGCGATTGTTCGGATGCTTCTCTTTTGCAAGATGAATGCCCTCTCCATATTATATTTGTAGCTGTTGCCCAAAAAAAGAATGCTATATCTAAGCTTGGATTCAACTAGTGCATAGTATACCATTTTCAATCATTCAAAACCTACTGATTTCATCACGTAGTGTCCTCAACGCATAGCAGGCTGAAGCAATAGAGCTTTCTATGCCTTGCAGTTCATTTTTCCAATTAAGTAATGAATTATATGCACTCCTAAGAATTTTACCGAGTTAACGTTTTGCACACATTGCTGATCTAGTATCGGTTCCAAAATATCTTTACTGTTTGCAGTAGATTGAAAAAGCATAGCGTTTGTCTTAGTTACATTGATAATGAGTTCAATAGCTGAGAACCCGTATTGGAAACTAGCCAAGGATTCGTTTACTCTTGCGTTAAGTGCTGGCATGTTGGCATGTGCTGGCGTTTGAGAGCTACGATGCCACAGCAGACACACACACAGACACACACACAGAGACACGTCAAACTCATAACACCCTGTCGTTTTTGCGTCCGGGGTTAAAAATATAGGAAGAAGTAAAACCATTAAGGTTTTAAGAATATCTACGGTTCGATATTTGATACCTGCCAAGCCTACACTAGTTGCCTTTCTTGTAAGCAAATGATGTACCGTTCAAGAAAGGAGGAAGTTCTCAATTATGTATGTTTGGTTTATTTATTTATTAAAAGTAGGTAATTAATTTTGTTAGGGGTATAATTTAGACGGATCATAGTATTTTTTAAAGAACAGTTACATAATATGAAGCACTATTACAAATTTTCTAGTTCCTGTATCAAATGGAAGTTAAAAAAATTGGAAATAACAACATTTTGGAAAAAAAACTGCATCAATTACAGTAGATATAGGTGGATATCTTTCTTTCTTTCTTTCTTTCTTTCTTTCTTTCTTTCTAATACACGGACGATCGTCGTCACGATCATAATTACGGTAGTGTTTGTAAGACTCGGACTTGGGGGTACAGGTAACGCCGCTCACAAATACCAACTCACAATAACTCAGTTTGTTTAGTGCTGTGCTGCGAGGCAGATTAGTGCAATTTGAAGCCCAGAGATGTTTGGCAGATACGCCATGTTTGTACAGATTTTATATGTCCTTGTGTGTGTTCCTTTGTGCTTTTGTGATGGGTATGTAGTTATTATCATAATGACAAAGATAAATAATTAAATATAACAAAATAGTGAATATAAAGAATGTGAGACAAAAGTGCCTGACTTACATTGTCCTTAGTTCACTGGTTGTTCTTATTGCTTGCATATTACTATTATGTATGTGTTGTAGGTAGGTACACTACGTTCTTATTGCTTGCATATTACTATTATGTATGTGTTGTAGGTAGGTACACTACGTTCAGTTTGCCCTATTATTGATTCTGTGGTTCAGTCAAAACAGGGAAAAATATTGAAATTAAATCGTATGTTAGGTTAGTTAGGTGGTAATTATATTAATTATATACACCAGTTAAGTTTTTTTTTTAAAACATTGAAAATTAAATACCTAGTTTTACAATTTAATTTAAAGTGGTTAGCCATCGCGAAAAGCTAATAATATTCTATATCTAACTAAATATAAAACTGGGCAGCATCATTGAAATTGAGTCTTAATTATAATTTAGTTAAGATATATTATAATATGATACCTATATGGTTCGATAATGGTCTGTGGGAGGTACCTCCTGTTTCTATGAAAGTTAAATGTAGTTTGGCCATGCTTGAGTAGGTAGGTAGGTAAATTAGGTGTAATCAAACGTGTGGGTAGGACTTAAATCTTCACATTGTAGGTAGTTAGGTAGTATGTATCTTAAAACATTAAGGGAATTCTCTAACACACTAGGCACTTTTCAGGGCCGCCATAGCTCAAGCGAATAGTTATACAATTGCTGTGCCTTCGATCAAGATTACAACTAGATTTTGGGTCACGTACAAAATCAAAGCTAAATACCGTCCGCGTGGGTATATATACTTATATCTATATCTGTTTACTAAAAAACTGAAACAAAAGTTTTAAAACAGTTCTAAGTTCAACCTAATTACAACCATGACACCTAGCAATAAAGTAGCAAACTTTAAATATATTATCTTATACTTACGATCATTCGTCACAAAAAACGAGCAAAGCAATAAATTACTCCTGTCACTTAGAAATGAAAAGACATAGGTTTAACAACATTTAGTGTGAAATCAACCGTAAAGAGCTACGAATAAAGTTCTCACAAATACAAAAATAAATAAGAGCTCACTTAAAAAGTGACCTGTTATTCCCCGAGACGTATTTTTGCGCTGACCTGTCATCTAGTTGTATTCTTGATCGAAGGCCCTAGCAGGGTTCATGGTGAAGCCATCCTAACACAACATGTACCTAGGTACTCAATAAATCCTTGTCTCTTGACCTAGTGCAAGAAAGAGTGACACAAAGTATGATGCATCCAGCTTCATTTTCTTTGAATAATATCTTCTTTGAATGTGGTTCCAACTTCCAGTAGGTCTGAAATTCAAATGCGTCTGCATCGCAATCGATTGAATATCAATTAGGTATGCGACTTATACGTACCTACCTAAATATTGGAGCGAGGTTAGGTAAATAACACTCATAGAATTGAGACTCGTGGTTGGGAATTATTTAATATTTTTCGTCTTTTTGCTGACGTACGGAGACTTCACTTCATCATGAGCGAGGCCTGCGACCGCTGTCTCGAAACGTTAGCAACAAAGCGAAGGTAGTTAGCCGCGTATTTTAATTTTAGGACACATGTGTTAGGAATCGGTCATCTAATTGAATTCTAATTATGTTTTCAGCAATAAAGTAAATAAAGCCAAATTGGTGATCGATAATGACGCCGGCGGAGACGATGCGATGGCTATATTTCTATCGTTACTATACGAAAAGCATTATGACGGGTAAGTTACTCATTCCGAGATGGCAGCGCCGGCACGGTAGCCAAAATTGACGCATCATTTGAAACCTTATCTTCATTACATAAATCCATATTATCGCTTGACGAGCGCGCGCCGTGGGGTCACGCGACTGGTCAAAGAGGGCACGACGGGTGAATTCGTATCCACTGCTATCGGCCACTGCTATCTCATTATAAATTAATAGATTAATACTTTTGAAAAGCAATAGATTTTTGTCATAGAGGCAATTTTTTTCCGTGACATTGTGAAATCATGGTG
Source organism: Operophtera brumata (assembly GCA_932527175.1). NCBI lineage: Eukaryota > Metazoa > Arthropoda > Insecta > Lepidoptera > Geometridae > Operophtera > Operophtera brumata. The sequence continues at coordinate 365,696 of OW052238.1, forward strand.
AAGATTTTTGCCTGTGGTGGACATCGGTCGCGGTCGTCACGGCCGACCATCAGCTGAACGCGTCAGCGTGGCGGACGTAAGTGCACTGACGTGCTGTAGTCAAATTGTGCTCAATCCAGACAAATTGTGGTCAAAAGGGCGTCTATTTGTTTTCTATTACTGTTATTTCTTGCTGACAATCCGCGACTGACGTTTGCTACCACAAGGTACGTAAAGCGGCGACGCGCCGCTATCTTGTGCCGCAAATACTTGTACTACGAGTATTATTAATTCTGTGCCGCAACTGATTTCCGCCACAGACAAAAGGCTAATTTTGAATAAGATATGGCACATCTCGTCTGCAATAAAATTTGGCAGACATCTATTTAGACCAATGAAATCATTCATTATTGACCTGGGTGATAACTGGCTTCCATAAAAAATAGTTATAACACCACCTGCTCGACAATGTCCATGGGTTGGATTTAGAATCGTTTGGCAGGAGGAGGAGGGTGGGAGTAGGAGGAGAGGAAGGGGAGGGGTACCCCTTTGCCCCTGGTACCAGTCCCAGAACAAGGTAACTTATAGTTTTCGAGAAAAAAAAATAAGAAATTTTTGAGTTTAAGTATGAAATTTTTGAATTGGAAGTGTCGGATGTTACGGGTGTCATCGCCAACTTGCAGGTGCAGTAAATTCCAGCCTCGGCCCCCTTGTCCAGGAAACTTGTGCTTTTAAAGAAAAATAATAAAGAAAATTTATTGGAACGTAAAATGATAATATTAATGATTTAATTTATGAGTACCTACTTACCTCTATCTGTGGAGAAGTGATGTTGAAAGAAATAAGAGAGATCCTTATGAGGAATTAATTAATGTTATAAATTATGGATTTTATAAATGAAAAATGAATGTAACTACCTGAGTTTTTTTATTGTTGACTGACTGTGTGACTCGACACAGAGAACCCCGACAATAGTTGGTTAGGTCCGAAAAGAGTGGCAGACCCGATACGGAGCACCCCGACTCCACGTGGTACTGTGCGTCACGCCCCTAGAGTGTATATAAAAACGCGGAGCCAGTAGCTCGCGTGGGAGATCTTGAGTGGAGCAAGCCCGCGAGGCCAAGCGGAGTGAAGGGGGGAGCTGGCGAGCGAAGCGAGCCGGTGACCTCCGTAGCGTAGCAAAGGTCGAGTTGGTGAAGCGACACTCAAGGGCGACCTCGCGGGAGTACTGGCGGGAGCACATACCGGAGTCCGACATTTAAAATATCATACTTAACCAAAAAAAAACTTTATTTTTTTCTCGAAAACTGTAAGTTACCTTTGCATAGAAGTGGTACCAGGGGCGAGGGGGTACAAATCCCTCAGTCCCCCCCTCTCCCATCCTCATTCTGCCAAACGATTGTAAATTTTTACCAAAAACTCAAAATTTTCTTTATTTTTTTTCTCAAAAACAATAAGTTACCTTGTTATGGGAGTGGTACCAGGGGTGAGGGGGTACCCCTCCCCCTCCTCCACCTCCCCTATCCCCCTCATCCTCCTGCCAAACGATTCTAAATTTTTACCAAATTATTTATTGATTTCAGTCCAGAGCTAGTAGCATTAACAACCGCAAACGGGAACACAAAAGAAGACAACGTATGCATCAACAATCAAAAAGTACTGAAAATAGCCGGCAGACAAGATGTAAGTAGCTATAGTCTTATGTACTCGTACATACGGCTGATGTCCTAAAGTCTTTTATGCCTGTAATTTCACCGGTTCTTTACCCTTTAAACTGGAACACCGTAATGCGAGCACTACTGCTTTGCGACAGAAAAAGTTATGCTGGTAATAATTCTCCAGAAAAACTCTTTGACAAAAAAGCAAAGTCAGAGTGATAAGTATAATTATTAGGCTTGCAAGGCCACTATACCTCAAGATGGTTACAATCCTAAGGTGACAAAGACAGAACCAGTGCCTTGAAGTATAATATTGTAAAATATTATGGTTCATGTATTAGTGAATTTCCACCGTAACATAAAATACACGTCTGAACCGATTTAGATAAGTACCGTCACAAGCTTAGAGAATTTAAAAAAATTGTCGGCTGGATATATAATCAAAGGTCAGAAGGTATCGCCTTAGTTACAATAATTCATCATATATGGCGTCTAGGCTAAATTATGTCCCACTTTAAATCACAAAGTCTTCTTTTATCTTTACAATGTTATTATTAAACTAGCGACTCGTCCCGGCTTCGCACGGGTAGTTTCAGGATGAAAAACAGCCCCCCCCTTTCCTATCCCCTCCCTGGTAGCCTATGTCACTCAGGGTGAATGTAGCTTTCCAATGGTAAAAGAATTTTTTAAATCGGCCCAGTACTTTTTGAGCCTATTCATTACAAACATACAAACATACAAAAATAGGTACAAATCTTTCCTCATTATAATATTATAGTGTAGAAGTGTAGATGTAGATGAGGGCTTTCTTACTCTGCTTCGTCCAGTTCGTGATCACCACTTAAGAACTTATAATCTCTACGTAGGCTACCACTTACCACTACGTAGGTGCCACTCTACGGTTGCCGGTTCTGTGAGCCATTAGGTCATTAGGTTCTACCCATCAGGTACCACTGCAACTTGCTAATCATCTCTATCGATAAACGGATGATAAAGGTGTTTAGAGGCTAAAGACCGATCGTCGTGACACTCTATTTGGAGAGGCATTTTTTGACGACCTCTGTTGCGCGGCAGGCGAAGGTTCGCCTGCGATGCAGGAGGTTACGGGCTCGATACCCACGTCGGAACAAATATTTGCACGATCTGCTGATATTTGTTCAGGGTGTTCTGGGTATTTTCTATGTATAATAAAAATATTTCTATCTATGTAATGTACTATTGTATTAAGTTTATCAGTGTCTAGACCCATAACACAAGCTCTGCTTAGCTTGGGACTAGATAATATTGTGTGAACTGTCCAGCATTATTTATTTATTTATTGTTTATTATTGCTCGCAAAACCTTCCAGGTGCCAATACACAGGGGCTCTAAAGCATCTATAGTGGAAACTCAGCAAATTTTCAATTACTACGGGATGGATGGACTTGGAGACAGCGGCGATGTATACACGGACCTGGTGCCAGCTAAGGAGGAAAGTGCCGTTGCTACTCTGCTTCAGCTATCTAAGACTTATCAGGGTAAGAAAAAAAAACTCATAAATACATATTTTTTATTTTTTATACTACTAAGAATTACTGAACAAGCAGTTGGCCCACCTGATGATAAGCGGTACCCTCTACCTATGAACAGTGCATTATCACATAGGTCACGTCCACATAGGACGCGCCCTATGTGGCATTGCACTGCGCCCGCCACCCTGAGACATAAAGATGAAAAGTCTCATGTGTCTGTAATTTCACCGTCAACCATACCCTTCAAACCGGAACACAGCAATGCGAGCACTACTGCTTTGCTGCAGAAATAGGTACGGTGGTAGTACTTCCCCGGACGATCTCTTTCACAAAAAAGATCTACTACTACTACTACAAAATAGGCACACGCCTTTTTCCCGAAAGGGTAGACAGAGCATCAATGGGCCTCTTTTCACAGTGGTTTGCACCATCGTGGGAATATAGACATGACAAGTGGTGAGCTCATCACCGCCATTGCTTCCCACGACTGACTCAGCTGACGCTTTCCTCCAGTAATAACACGTTCCTTAACATATTCTAGTAGCCTGGACAAGTTTTATACCAACAAATCTTACTAGCAGTCCCGGTGATCCCTCAGGCGGCTATTACGACATCCACGGGAGGAGACGGAGGTTTTTTTTTTTTTATACTACTTGGATGACGTATCATGCAAGAGGCCCACCTGATGTTAAGCGGTAACCTCTGCCTATGAACAGTGCATTACCTTATAGATTACGTCCACCTAGGACGCAACCTATGTGGCATTGCACTGCGCCCGCCACCCTGAGACATAAAGATGAAAAGTCTCATGTGCCTGTAATTTCACCGGCACCCTTACCCTTCAAACCGGAACACAGCAATGCGAGCACTACTGCTTTGCGGCAGAAATAGGTATGGTGGTAGTACTTCCCCGGACGAACTCTTTCACAAAAAAGCTCTACTACTACTACTACTGGTATATTCTTAGGCCGGACACACCACGGCACACAACCTATTTTACGTCTTCTTTTCTTTAACCTGTCTGTTGTGTGTAGGCACCTATCTGTTTGTACGAATAAAAGTATTTCATTTTATTTTTCTGATTTTTTTATTTTATATGTAATCCATGAATGGGGCCTTTGCCCAGCAGTGAGACACAAATAATGAGGCCTTTGCCCAGCAGTGAGACACAAAGAATGAGGTCTTTGCCCAGCAGTGAGACACAAAGAATGAGGTCTTTGCCCAGCAGTGAGACACAAAGAATGAGGTCTTTGCCCAGCAGTGAGACACAAAGGGCTAGAAATAGAATATAATAGAATCCCAACCAAGTAAAGCAATTGTGACTTATGCATAATTATAGTTCATAGTTAATGTATTGATAACAATAACTAGTTACAGGTCAGAATAAACAATAATAATAAGATAAATCAATTTTTAAAGTCAATAAAATGCAAAAATTTAATCATAAACTTAGGTAGCACTTACGTTAGTATTATTCCTTACTCTGTGGTAGCACTTACTACATAGCTCTTCAGGTAGCACAACTGTTTCATATGTATTTTGTACATACCTTGTATTATTCTTTCTGTAAATAAATGTAGAATAATACTTAATAAAAATAAATTATTATTTTATCGACTTAAAGTTGCTCATTCAGAAAGTACACTTATAATTGGCAAACACAGAGAAAAGCATTAAATAAAACATTATGGTAAATAAACACATTGGATGGTAATAGTCATATGGACTGCTCAATCAGCCACTTTCAATTACAATCAGCCACTTTCAATTACAATCACTTCGGTAAATATACGAAAATTATACCTAATGACTCATTTTTTTTTCAGGTGACCTTACAGTTGTCACTATTGGTCCATTAACGAACGTCGCTTTGGCTATCGCAATGGATCCAGATTTCTTGAGCAGGATCAACCACTTGTACATTGGAGCAGGACATATTCATAGTAAGTAAATACTCGTAGCTGTCAAAAATAATCCCGTTTGAGACTAAGTTGGAACAAAGGGCGATCCGCCAAAACGGATTGAAATATGACATACTAGTATCGGCCCGCGGCTTCGCTCACGTTCTACTAGAATAAAAACTAGCCAATCCAGGTCATAATCTAGTATCTGTATAAAATTTAATCGAAATCGGTTCAGCTGTTTCGGCGTGATTGAGTCCTAAACACTGTATACCATTGACATTTATATAGTGTCACCATACTAGAAGGATTTTTTACCCCCCGTGGAACGGAGCGGGGTTTATGCGTTTAGGGTGAGAAGTTGTTTTATTTTTATACTACTTTAATGACGGAACAAGCAAAACGCCCACCTGATGTTAAGGGGTAACCTCTGCCTATGAACAGTGCATTACCTCATAGGTCACGTCCACCTAAGACGCACCCTATGTGGCATTACACTGCGCCCGTCACCATGAGACATAAAGATAGAAAGTCTCATGTGCCTGTAATTTCACCGGCACCTTCAAACCCTACAAACCAGAGCACAGTAATACGAGCACTACTGCTTTGCGGCAGAAATAGGTTAGTAGGGACGAATTCTTTGCCAAAAAAGCTCTACTACTACTAAAATGATATGTCTTGTATGTCTGTGTGTTGAAACGAATGACAAAACGATTTTACCGATTTAGATACGGTTTCTATTGATGAAAGATGGTGTTTGTGAGATGGTTCTCAGCTAATTTCGATGGAAATTGGTGCAGCCTTTTTGTATTAGAAGATCATCAGCTCATTTAATTATGATTTTGGAGTACAACTGCAAGGAATGCCAGCTGATAGCGCATTCTATTTTGGAGTACAACTGCAAGGAATGCCAGCTGATAGCGCATTCTATTTTGGAGTACAACTGCAAGGAATGCCAGCTGATAGCGCATTCTATTTTGGAGTACAACTGCAAGGAATGCCAGCTGATAGCGCATTCTATTTTGGAGTACAACTGCAAGGAATGCCAGCTGATAGCGCATTCTATTTTGGAGTACAACTGCAAGGAATGCCAGCTGATAGCGCATTCTATTTTGGAGTACAACTGCAAGGAATGCCAGCTGATAGCGCATTCTATTTTGGAGTACAACTGCAAGGAATGCCAGCTGATAGCGCATTCTATTTTTTTCCTGTGGCGACATCTAGTCGTGAATAGTGTAATTAGTTTGGGCCATAGATTATGCGTGTTATATTTTTTTTTGTGTTATAATTTTAAAGGTTATCCTCAACCGATTGAGATAAAATTTTGCATATCTGTCAAGATCCGGTGGCAATACAATATTATGGTGACAGCGAGCTGACGGAAGGTGGATAACGGAACTCTTCGATAGATGATAGTAGACTGGCTGAGTTAAGGCTCATTTCGATTAGCACATGGTTCAAATAAATAATTTTATAAAACCTTTAAATTCAATTCAATTCAATTCAAAGTTCTTTATTGCAACATAATGTAAATAACAATTAACTTTATCAAAAACTAGCGACTCGCCCCGGCTTCGCGCGGGTAGCCCCCAGTGAAAAACAGCCCCCTCCTAACCCCCCTCCCCCTATGTGCTTCTCCCGGTTTAAAACTACCTCCCCACCAATTTTCAGCCAAATCGGTTCAGCCGTTCTTGAGTTATAAGTAGTGTAACCAACACGACTTTGTTTTATATACAGTGGTGGCCATATAATTAAGAACGCTGATATAAAGGGAAGATTTTTTCCAACTAAGATGCAAAACTAATTGTATGCATTTGTTTTTATTTCTCTCGGTATCGTAAAACATTTCCATATTACCACTGTATTCATTGATACACATGATTGGCTAAAAATCAATAGGCAAACTTTTTACACTACTTTTAAACAAAGTATTCCTTATTACTGGCTGGTCACGTAATTAAGAACGCTAAGTAGTTTATACCTTTATTCAAATTTAAATAGAGAACACTCAGTCGATTTGTTACTGTTTGTATAATTTTGGCGCCATTACGTGCTGTAAAAGATTAAAGGTGATTGCTTCTTTAGAAAAAACAATGGGAAAAAATAAAAGTTGTGATAAATCTACAAGGGAGTAATAATAAAACTTCGCCGGAAGAATTGGTCTTATAAAAAGATAGCCGACCATCTGCAATGTTCAAAAACGATGGTTTTCCACGCTGTAAAGCATTTTGCTACGTATCAAACTACTTCGAATGTTCCACGTGTACCTAAACAGAGAAAAACAACTCCTCGAGATGACCGAAACATCGTTCGTATGGCAAAACAAAATCCTTTTAAAGGGTCCAATGAGCTTAGAAAAGAATATATTGGTGAAAACAACCCTTCAGCAATCTCAGCACGCACTATTCGAAGACGTTTGGTAGAAGAAAAATTGCACGGTAGGATAGCAAGAAAGGTACCCATGTTAAAACTTTGCCACAGGCAAGCCCGGCTTGCATTTGCGAGAAAGTATGAAAACTGGACTGTGCAACAGTGGAAAAATGAACTTTTTTCTGACGAGACGAAAATAAACAGAGTATGTTCTGATGTAAAACGATATGTACGACGTCCCCCGAATACAGCATTCGACCCAAAGTACACGAAAGTTACATTAAAGCACGGCGGTGGAAATGTGAAAATTTGGGGTTGCTTTTCTGGACATGGTGTAGGACCTGAAAAGTTGATAGAAGGTAACATGGATCAGTTCCAATACAAAAATATACTGGAAGAAACAATGTTACCATACGCTGAAGACGTTCTACCGGTCATTTGGACATTCCAGCATGACAATGATCCAAAGCACACTGCACGCACCGTAAAGGAATTTCTTACAGCGCAATTAGTGTCTGTCTTAGACTGGCCTGCTAACAGTCCAGATCTAAACCCAATAGAGAATCTGTGGTTTGAAGTAAAGAAAAAGGTTTCAAATACAAAGTTTGGAAATTTAAGAGAGCTGTATGACGTTTTTTTAGAAGAATGGAACTCTATTTCTCTTGCGAAATGTCAAAAATTAATAGAGTCAATGCCTCGCCGGTGTAAAGCTGTAATTAAAAGCCGTGGATATGCTATTAACTATTAATTTTAGTTAAATATTTATTAAATTTCTTTTTATGTTTCCTGTGCTACATAATATTGTGATTTTTTAAATCTAAGTGTCATACAAAACAATTCCCGAGCAGTTAAATAAATCGTTCTTAATTATTTGTCCAGTTTCAGTACTATTTGAATGTGTTACTTTGATAAAATCAATAAAATGTGCAAAAAATAGTTAGCGATTTCATACTTTATTCTTAAGTCAGGTTGCTCTATTAATGTGACTATTATATAACATAACTAGTTGCTTCTCAGAAGGTACACATCTCTGTGTATGATACGATTTAAATAAAAAACTTCTAGAACTTCAAATCGTTCTTAATTATATGACCACAACTGTATATATGGATATATTTTTCACAAAAAACTTATTAACTCCACTTGTTAGTTTTTATGTTTGGGGCAAATCTTGCTACTAAATTTATTACCATTCCCCCCCCCCCCCCCCCATTGAAATTTGATGAAATTCTGAATACAGCTGGTGACAATACAATATTATGGTGACAGCGAGCTGATCTCATGATGGAGAGAAAGTAACTGCTCGAAGGATAACAGTAGACAGGCCGTGGCAGTAAAGAAAAATAGGTGTCAAAATTACCATAATTCATCAATAAATCTTGTTTAATTACATTCAGGTGCAGCTAACCCGGACACTGAATTCAACGCTAGAATGGACGCAGAGGCGTATCACATAGTGATGAAGCACGCCACTCCAGACAAGGTCACCATATTGCCCTTCTCACAGGCCAAGCAGTACCTTACTTATAGCAAAGTAAGTCGATGGCCTTTTCTCTATAGTTTGGTGATTAAGGCGCGATAGGTTCTCAAATGTCTCTAAAATTTTAAATTTTTTGATAAGAATTTTCATAGTTTTCTATGAAGAAAAAAATATATGATATTCTTGAGCTTTTTATCTAGTGAAATCAATAATTCAATACAATATTTGAATTACTTCACTCGATAAAAGAAAATAACAAAGATACCTCCTTTTTAAAATTGAAATGCTATTTTTCACTCACTTCTCTCACGTTTTAATTTTTGAAACATTTGGTTACATGTTAGTTATTATTTGAGTTAGTGAATTCATCAACAAAATTAAACAAAACTTTGAACGACATTTTTATATAATTTTTTTATACATAAAAACACGGTATCAGAGCGTGCGCTCGCCTTCTTCGCCTCATACAAAAATGTTCGTTGAACCTATAGCGCCTTAAGTCTCTGGACAGTCGAAAGAAGTCAAGAGTCAAGGTAACCAGGAGTAATGTAGGAGTTTTCGTTCTTCTGGAGAAGTACTACCACCATAACCATACTTGGGGAAAAATAAATAAATTGTCTTTATTTTATAACTATTTCTGCCGCAAAGCAGTAGTGCTCGCATTACTGTGTTTCGGTTTGAAGTGTATGGTTGCCGGTTAAATTACAGGCACATGATACTTTTCACCTTTATGTCTCAGGGTGGCGGGCGCAGTGCAATGCCACATAAGGTGCATCCTAGGTGGACTTAACTTGTGTCATAATGCATAGTCAGAGGGTACCGCTTAATATCAGGTGGGCCATCAGCTTGATCTGTCATTCAAAGATGTATTAAAAAAAACCTCTGCTTGCGTTGCAGTTTCCTGTTATTTAATTATGAAACTCATGCTTCACCAACTAATGACTAATATATCACGTCTATATCTTGGAACTTTCTAAATATTGTAGTATTCTTCATCAGCCTCTAACACATCCCAGTGGTCCACGAGATTTCCCTCGGGGTGCTCGATGCCCCCATAGAATCCAATGGGGGGATTTTTCATAATCACCTCTTTTGGCAGGCGGATTGCTTGGTGGATACTGGTGCCCATTCCATGGTGTACCTAATCCCTTAGATGCCTTTTAAAGGGCCCATGGAATGAGTAAGAGAGGAGTAGGCGAATACTAGTAGTAGGTAGAATATTCTTAGGCCGTGACCCCAACAGGTAGTGTTATAGCCATTTAATTTAAGATTCGTGACAGTTTGTTTGAGTATCGATTTAATTATTTGTTTTTTAACCCCCGACGCAAAAAATAGGGTTGCTAATAAGTTTGACCGATATGTGTTGTGTGTCTGTCCGTAGCTTCGTAGCTCTTAAACTGTGGTGAACCGATTTGAATGCGTTTCATTTAGGTTTTCTAGCGATGGTTCTCAGACTTAGTTTAGATGGTTCTTTTTGGAGGACCCTAGTATGTAAATAAAAAGAATTATATCTAAACACAGCCGAGTCAGTCGTGGGAAGCAATGGTGGCGACGAGCTCACCATCTTGTCACGGCTGTTTTCCCATTATGGTGGATCCCACGGTGAAAAGGTGCACATTGATGCTCTGCCTACCCTTTCGTGGAAAAAGGTGTGTATCTATGAATGTATACATATATGTATGGTTTATATAGATATTTTATCAAAACTGGTTCAGCCGTTTAATTGCGTTGGGGTTTTCATACTTTTTATAAAATTAATTTGTGACATGATTTATCAAAAGGATTGGCGGCAAAATGTCCTCGGCGCGATACCGACAGACATCGTCAGGCACATGAATAAGTTCGAGAAGGTTGCGATGCAAAAGGAAGCTGATTGGAGCGCGCTGGACCCGGCCACCGTGGCCATGTTTTTGAGACAAGACCTGGTGGAAGAGTACAAATACTCCAAGAATGACATCATTATATGTGGTGAGTGATGTTTTCTTTTCTTTTTTTTTTTATGAAACTAATAGGCATACTAGCTTACGGTCCACCTGATGTAAAGTGGTCACCGTCGCTTATAGACACCGGCAACACCGGGGGTATTGTCGATGCGCTGCCTACCCTGAAGGAATTTATGAACATTTTTCTTGAAGCGACACATGTCGTAACCAAGCGGGAAAACCTCAGATGTATGGTTTTTCATCACCATCATCATCAGCAGCCTATATACGTCCACTGCTGCGCGAGGCCTCCCCTATAGAACGCATGGGGGGATTTGCCATAGCCACCACGCTTGGCAGGCGGATTGGTGATCGCACCATTGGTGATGAGTACTCAGGTAGATGCTGCTGTTCATCTTCTGGAGTAATCCAGTGGATGAAAGCTTGCATTACTAGCTCTCGTATGTTATGTTGGTTTGGAAATTCCCGAGTGCCTAACACAAATCGGAAGATAGAGTGTAGGTAGAAGTTTTCCCGCTCGATGGACCGATGACATTGTGAAGGTAATGGGAAGACGGTGGATGGAGGTGGCTTAAAACCATTCGTTGTCGCATTGCTGAAGGTATACCTATGTCCAGCTTTGGACTTCTAGCTGATGATTTCGTGAGACGGCAAATTTTTACGTAGTGCATTGTTTGGTAAAGTTACCTACAGATTTCTACCCTATGTATCGACGATGTCGATGACGTTATTGTCTAAAAGGTAAGCAATAATTTAAAAAAAAACTCCAAATCTCTTTTTTTCTCATTTCAGGGGAGAAAAGAGGAATGAATACAAACACTTTCGTCGAAAAAGAAAAAGCGAATGTTAGAATCATCCACTCAGTCAAGACGGAGGAATATCAAAAGTTTTTATTAGACATTTTTGCTAAATAAGTACTAAATCATATTCATAAAATACGAGCAGCTCCATCTTACGCTAAAGGTATAAACTAGCTTACAAAATGTTGCTCCTCACGGAGCTTAGTTGTTAACGTGCGCACGAAGAATACATTGTCGGCTTCTGATCATATTTGGTAGATGGCGCTGGAGTGCTGAAGTTTAAAACTATTGAAAAGTATGATGTTTAGAGATGGCGTTAAATGACTGAAATCTGCAAATAACTAGAGTAGCATTCTGTAAAGTTGAATCGCGACCAGTGGAGGATTTGTAGTCTTGGCCGCTCTAGGCCCCAGGCCATGTGCCGCCCCTTTCTCAGCACCCGTGTTGTCGCGCGTATAACAATACTCTTTTCCTAAATCACGTAGGTATATTACAAGTACGAAATAATTTGTATGTACGAAAAAATTACTTATATTTTTATACGTAAGAAAGCGATTTAGGAAGATTAGCTATACGTTCCGTTGCAGTGCGGCCCGCCATAATATGATATTTAGGTAGGCCTACTTTGCATTAGAGTTATTTCTTGCTATCATCATTGTTTTTTTTTGTCACGATTTGCCGCCCCTAATATCTGGCCGCCCTAGGCCCGGGCCTACTGGGCCTTAGGGCAAATCCGCCACTGATCGCGACAAATAATATACCTATTGAACTCTTTCTAAATGTCTACCAGTTTTAGAGCAACTTGGCTCAAAGGAATAACTATTTCTAACGATAGCTTAAAGGAATACTGCACCGAATCAACACCAATATCGGGCTAAACTTCGAGATGAATTGTATGATCTGCAATTTGTTTCGGTCTGGTATTGTAGTACCTACCATGGTACATGTAGGTAGTTCCTAATTACACTTCCTGACACAGTAGGGAATCCCTAGAATTGAATCAGGACTAATAAGTAAGTGAAGTATAAAAAAAATAGTGGGTCAAATCCTGCAACTGAATTTTAACCCACTTCCACCCAGCCGATCGATCTGCAATTTTACATACTTAAATGTCAAGACACGACGACAATATAATATATTATGGTGACATCGAGCTGATCTGATGATGGAGACGTGGGAAGGTGCCCGATGGAACTCTTCGGTTGAGAAGACCTTTTCAACCTTTACTTGTCCGAGTGAACATTTTACGAAGAGTTATTTTTAGAGTGTATAACTATCAACCCTGCAATAAACCCTCTAACGGAAAATATAAAATTAATGTCGTCTAAACACTATCGCTGGGCCACTGATAATGTATACTACATTTTTTATGATACACATAAAAATAGGCTGTTTGCGGACAACATTTTATGGCAATATTTGTGACAAAAATAAATATAAAATCCATTAACATAGGATTAACATTAGGGTATGCTTAACTTAAGTTAGTTTAGTTAAGTAAGTACATAAATAGCATAGGTATTTTTATACAAGCTTTTATTTAACTTGCAATGTATGTATGTTTGTCTGGCTGAAACCCGGGTGAAATCTTGCAACTAAATTTTAAAGCAGTTATCCTCAACCGATTGAGCTGAAATTTGGCATACCTGTCAAGTTCTGTCAATACAATAATGATGGTGACAGCGAGCTGATCTGATAATGGAGACGGAGTGTGCACAACGGAACTCCTACATGGATAATAGAAGACTGGCCGTGTTTAGGCTCATTTTGATCAGCACACGGTTACGATCACTTGTTTTATGAAATAATGTATAGAAAAATACTTTTTTTTCACAAAACTTATTTATTAAAGGTGTTTCTGCCTAACTTAGTAACTTGATGTAATGCAAAATACTTTTTTTTAACTCTCTATTACAATACCTGCTTATGTATTGAGCAGGATTTATTATATTATTTTCGTACTTTGTAAGTAGGCGAGGAATTAAATACCTTATGAATATTTTTGTTGATATAATTATCAACAAAAATCATAAATTATTGTAGTCTTTATATACGTATTAGATAAAACATATGTTTTTGCTAAGAAATTATTTTATTGGCTTTATGTACCTTCTCCAGTTTACCATAGACATTAGAAACTCAGATATTGTTAGTTGTTTCCATCGACGTAAATAAAATGAATGGACGGGCCTCAGGGAACGATAGTTTTGAAGCTTCTAAACAGACCTAGCTAGTATACTTCGCTTCAGTCAGTCTTTGTCACGGCAACGAGTGACAGCTATGCTGAAAAATACCAAAATTAGATACCTTGGTGATACAATGCCTTCCTGTGCTTTTCTGCAAGTGCAAACAACACAAGAAATACAAATAAAGCTTCAGGCATCGCATTTAATTCGTAAGTAAAGGTTTTGTAATATAATTTTCATCAATTGATAAAAAACTTATAAATCTTCGTGTGGTAGGAAAACTACATAACTAACACATTTTCCGAAATCGACTTTATTGCATAGTTATGATGGCCCATACATGTCGATGGACACGTCTTGCTCTAGAGGACGAGCGACAAGGAGGACTACGCCCCAGGACATTATCTCAATGTTCCCCACTCTGAATGAAAGTTAACAGACACAAGTTTATACTCTTAGATAGTTTTAATTTTAGTCGACATACCTTTTTCTTTTTGATACTTAGAATTATTGTGTTCCACAATTTTTTTTCATTTTGTTGATTTTATAAGCATTAGTCGTATGATAAGTTTGTTATGTCACTTTGAATTTATAAGTCTGCTAAAATAATGTTTCAGTAGTTTTCTAATATTCAGTCTTGATAAAAAGAAATGATTATAAGTTGGTTTTATTTTAAAATGTATTTTAATATTATATAAATCTATACCCATGGATAGGATTGTCATATTCAAATAAGTAAATAATAGATCATTTCAATTATTCAAAACTTTGGCGAGGGAAAAATACATAGTCGTTTTTTTATTTTTTTCTCTTAATCAAAAGAACTAAAATGTATTATCATTAAATTCGAAAATAGATACAGTACCAATCTATAACATATCAAAACACGGACTGAAAAATTAGTTACGATAAAAAAGTTATTGCCATTTTTGACGCAATAAAACAGTAAATCGCGTTTTTCTCGCGATGTCGGTTTTGTTGTTGTTATTACTTATTTAGTTTTCCAACTACAGCGACGAAATATTTGACAAGACTTCACGCATGACGGATGGTCCGGTACAGACTGCAAAAAAATGTGATGCCTAAGGGGTATCGTATTGATTTAGAATTGTAATTTGCATTATTTACGTCAAAACATTGCTAAGCACGTCGCTTTAGGTAATTGCATATAATATGTAATGGCATGTTAATTAACCTTACAGCTTTCCAAAAAAAATCTAAGGTAAACAAAAATGGATAGAAGTCATAAGACGAGCAAGAACAGACGACTTTTGGAAGTGGAATACATTTTCCCGTATTTGCTCTGATCATTTTCTACACAATGAATTCTATACGCCAAAAAACGGTTAGTAGTAGTAGAGCTTTTTTGTGAAAGAGTTCGTCCGGGGAAGTACTACCACCATACCTGTTTCTGCCGCAAAGCAGTAGTGCTCGCATTGCTGTGTTCCGGTTTGAAGGGTAAGGGTGCCGATGAAATTACGGCCACATGGGACTTTTCATCTTTATGTTTCAGGGTGGCGGGCGCAGTGGAATGCCACATAGGGCGCGTCCTAGGTGGACGTGACCTGAGGTAATGCACTGTTCATAGGCAGAGGGTACCACTTAACATCAGGTGGGCCATCTTCTTGATCTGTCATTCCAAGTAGTATAAAAAAACTCATTGTGCAAAATTCTTAAAACTGCACTCTGCAGTTTCTTAAATACTGGAATTTTTATACATTTATGTTTCCGTACGATTTTTATGATATTTTCTTAGTTTATTGAGTGATGAAAAATATATTTTTCACAAATTGATTGAGCTGAAGACCTTAGGTGGACTTGCTTTTCTATTGATTTATATTGTGTATGTTTGAGAGCTGAAAAATAGATACGTAACTACATAAAACAGAAGGGAACCATGTATTTTTGTAAAAGTTTCATTCAATAATTGCATTTTTTTCGGCGATTTTTTGTACTATAAACCTACTGAAATAACTTTAGAAAACACATTGCATCTGTTAAAGTATTAAAAAAATACAGTTTTTAAGAAGTTCAATAATTTAATTTCACCTAGTTTATTTAAAAGACCGCCAGGAGTGGCGCTATAGAGAAGAGGCCTTTACTCAGCAGTGGCTGGATAGATAGATAGATAGATAGATAGTTTATTTGTTGACCGTACCCTAAATCCGAATTGTCTTATTTTTCACGGACGTTTTGTATGGGTAAGGCCAGTCCATTTATTTTACTTTGGTCGAAGGTTGTTTCAATAGTCAACATGTTTGGAAAGACCTATGTTTTTAAGTTGAGACCTTTTAATAGCCTCGTAATAACTATATTAGGTATAAGTGTATCTTTATGTATATACCGATGGTTTTCATAAAATAAATAAATAAAATAAAACAACCTATTCTGAATCCTAGCTTGCTTGCCATAATCACCTCGTTTCGGAGGCAGACTGGTGATCGCGGTATAGTGTTAAGTACTTAGCAGTATGATGCTACCTACCCCTTGGTGCAATCCCTTATTCCGCTTATAGAAAATCCACGGGAAGAGTTCAAGGGCTCTATTTTAGGCCAGACTCACCATGGTAAAGTTATGGATTTAAGACTGTCGAGTGGCGACCGTGAATTACACAATATAGAAGGCCAATAATAATGGGCCTAAGGCATTTTAAATGTTTGAGGAAGTCGGTAGGTGGAGGTGGCTCACGAACATTCATCTTTGCATTCTATGGAGGAGGCCTGTATCATCATCAACAACCTACTGCAGTCCACTGCTGGACATAGGCTCTGACTGAGCCCGGTTTTCGGCTGTCCTCATCCAGTTTCTGCCAGCCACCCCACCCACGCAAGTCTTCGCTCCACCTAGCCAGGGAGTTCCCGACACTACGTTGTCCAAGATGCGGTCTCCAGTCAAGAACTCGTTTACTCCAACGGTTATCGGTTCTTCTGCAGACATGACCGGCCCACTGCCACTTCAGCTTGCTAAAGTGGAGGCCTGTATGAAGTGGACTATTATAGGCTGATGATGATAATGATAATACTGCAAGAATTTGGCTACATAATCGTTGCTAATGTGTGGTGCTACGCAGTCTACACGCATCTACTACGAGCTACGAGCCAGTAGCAAGCACAAGTAATATAAAATAACATAGCATACCACCCAACAGTCACATTTATAGCCATGAACCCACAGTAGGACTCCCTGTGTCGTGGGTAGCAGAAACTACGAGTACCATGGTACCATAACACCCAGACCCAGAACAAATATTTGCAGATCATAGGTACAAACATTAGTCTCGCAGCGGGAATCAAACCCGCAACCTTTCGCATCTCAGCGAGCTACTCATCCGACGTTCTACAGAGGGTAAGTACTAACAGTACCTATATATTGTAGTTTTTGGTACTAACATAATCTACCAAAAACTCATTGATAATAGACAAACATCTTTTACCAAAAGGGGAGCCTAAACAGGGGGGTTACTATGAGCTCTTATATCCATTCAGTTCAAAAACTATTCAGTACAAAATATCGGTTCATCGTTGACATTTTTCATCGTTGAATAACTTTAATCGCAGAAGTCTGTAGACCCTCTGCGATTGTGCCTTTAAATATAGTTGCGGACATCACGGAACCAATATTTTGTACTGAATAGTTTATCAACTGCATGGCAATAAGAGCTCATAGTAACCCACCAGGCCTCGTCAGTTTTGTTTTTATAGAAAAATTTACGTCTACTGACCGTTCATCGTAAGTTGGCACCTGCCATGGAGTATGTACAGGTTATCTTACGATAAAGTATTTACAGGTGCCATCTTACGGTGGACGAGCTGTAAATACTTAATTCATAGAAAGACCGTATAAATGTCAGACAATGTTGTATTATGTACCCAAAGTACGAAGAATTCGTTTCAACTCAAACTCAAAGCAAAATGTATTCAATCAATTTGGCAATGAAATCAGATCTCGGCATTCATCATGGCGGAAAGTTTCAACGGTATTTGCATTGCTTTACTTCAAAGTAAAATGGGACCCACGATGTTTTAGAACGGAGAGCTAATCGTAAAATCAACATAAAGTGGCTCGCATAAGAATTTATTATGATAAACAATAATTATTATGCATAAGAATTTATTATGACAATTTTAGGGTCCCGTACCCAAACGGACCCCTATATTGCTCTCGCTCATCCGTCCGTCTGTCTATCCCTCTGTCACAGGGGTCTAGCAGCTAGAACGTTGAAGCTGCAGTCTTCATTATTAACACTATTTATGTAAAATACTGGACCAAAGCCAAATATATCATCATAAGTCTATTGTTTGTGAGGCGGACTTTGTACAGTATAGTATTATTAAGCCACTTTCATACACCAAGTTCATTTACCAATATGGTGACTATGAATCGATCTGCAGTGAACTTGGTGGCATAGATTGGTGCAAGCTCTTAAGTACTGGGTCACTAGATGACGCAGTTGTACTCTTGTATCGCACTATTAACGATTTGCGCACCACTTACATACCGTCTAAAAATGTTACATCGTCTAGTAAATATCCGCTGTGGTATAGGAAGCCACTGATTAAAGTACTCAAAGAGAAATATAAATTCCACCGCAAATTTAAAACATATGGCAATAAGCATGATTACGAATCCTTTTTAATCCTGAGGGAACGAGCTAGGGTGATGGAAAGTGAGTTTTATAATCAGTACATGGAGAACATTGAAAGTAACATAAGGAAACATCCTAGAGCTTTCTGGTCTTACGTTAAGAGTAAGAAACAATCCAACGCGTACCCATCAGTGTTTCAGTATGGTACACGCTCCTCAGACAAGGGAGGTGAGATTGCTAACATGTTTGGTGAATATTTTCATTCAACATTTCTGAATAACTCACCCACTTCATGTACACAACCTATAATTACAAATCCTGAAGTTTGTACATCATCCTCTGACATAGGTATGATCGAAGTTCTGGAGGAGGATGTTTTTAAATTGTTTAAAACACTGGATCTGAATAAGTCGGCAGGACCGGATAATATACCCGCCATCTTCATTGTGAATTGTGCCAGAAGCCTAACTTTACCGCTGTCTCTTCTTTATAATCGTTCTCTTACGGAGGGAATAGTACCGGATATTTGGAAAAGTGCTTTTGTAACTCCGGTCCATAAAAAAGGACCCAAAAATAAAATAGAAAATTATAGACCTATTTCTAAACTGTGCTTGTTTGCCAAAGTTTTAGAAAAAATCGTACATAGACAACTTTACCCGGCTATTAAACAAGATCTCAACTTAAGTCAGCACGGCTTCATGAGAGGTAAATCCACTACTTCTAATCTTTTGCTTTGTAGTGACTTCCTAACCGAGCATATGTCTGAACCGTCTCAGGTAGACGTAATCTACACTGACTACACTAAATGTTTTGATAGAATTGACCACATAATGCTACTAAAAAAACTTCAACTCATAGGGATTAGGGGCAATTTATATCGTTGGTTTTCCTCTTATGTACGCAATAGATGTCAGACGGTAGTACTGAGTGGCTATTCCTCCTCTTTCATGAGTGTCCCATCTGGTGTACCTCAGGGTTCTTTACTGGGACCTCTACTCTTCGCTATATTTGTTAATGATGTCCATTTATGTTTCCAACACTCCAAAATTTTATTATACGCAGACGATATGAAAATTTTCAGCCCAATACGTAGTTCCGAAGATGCGGTCTGTTTACAGAGTGACTTGTACAGGTTCCAATCATATTGTCTGAGAAACAAGCTAGACTTAAATGTATCAAAGTGCTACGTCTGTTCCTATACCCGCAAACCATTTCCACTGAAATTTAGCTATGTTATTCGTGACATGTACATAACCAGGGTTGATTTTATTCGGGATTTAGGTGTAACGTTTGATGATAAACTTCTTTTTGACCAGCACATTGATAACATTGTTAAAAAGGCATCTCGAGCACTGGGCTTTGTCCTCAGAATGTCGTCCGAGTTCTCCAGCATTAAGACCTTCAAAATTCTTTATTGTGCATATGTTCGAAGCCACCTGGAATATGCATCACAGGTGTGGAACCCTTGTTACGACGTATACGTATCGAGGATCGAGCGTATTCAAAAACGTTTCCTGCGGCATATTCAATTTAGGGCTAAGATTTTCTTATCCAATTATACTGATAGATGCCGTAAGTTCCATTTTCTTCCTCTAAATTTACGTAGGGAGACTGCTGATTTATGCTTTTTATTGAACATAGCTAATGGCTCTGTGGACTGTCCGGAGCTGTTGGAACAGATTGGTATGCGTACAAATACTGCTTCCTTACGTAGGCCGCAACTCCTATACGTGCCTGTGGCTAGGACCAATTATAGAAAAAATGCGTTTGTCAACAGAGCAAGCAGATGTTTTAATATAATGGTAGATAAATGTGATGAACTAGACTTTTATAATACTACTGCTAAGCGTATGAAACGCTTGGCGAGTGACTTATATTTTTTAAAGCAATAGTTTTAATGGGTACTTATTAATGTACCTACTTATTTGTTTTGTGGAATCCGTCTACATTTAGGGACTGTTTTGTATAATTTTAACTGCTATACGTGGAAACTTGTAATTAGCCTTTAAGTACTTACCCATTGTTTCATTATATTTGTGTTTAGCTGTAAGTTTTCCCAAAATTGTAAAAATAAAAATAAAAAATAAAATATAACCGAAAATTTAAATTAGGTCATAATGTAAATTTCTTAATATCGATAGCCTTAGAGCATTGCAGGCCTCTCGATAGCAAAAAGGATCCAACTTATCTGTTCAGTTGACAGCGTCGCTGGCAGGTACTATAAAACCGAATTGCAAGTTGAAATGTCGTTTATCTGTTCAGTTGACAGCGTCGCTGGCAGATACTATAAAACCGAATTGCGAGTCGAAATGTCGTTAATCTGTTCAGTTGACAGCGTCGCTGGCAGGTACTATAAAACCGAATTGCGAGTCGAAATGTCGTTTATCTGTTCAGTTGACAGCGTCGCTGGCAGGTACTATAAAACCGAATTGCGAGTCGAAATGTCGTTAATCTGTTCAGTTGACAGCGTCGCTGGCAGGTACTATAAAACCGAATTGCGAGTCGAAATGTCGTTTATCTGTTCAGTTGACAGCGTCGCTGGCAGGTACTATAAAACCGAATTGCGAGTCGAAATGTCGTTTATCTGTTCAGTTGACAGCGTCGCTGGCAGGTACTATAAAACCGAATTGCGAGTCGAAATGTCATTTATTTGTTCAGTTGACAGCGTCGCTAGCAGGTACTATAAAACCGAATTACGAGTCGAAATCTCATTTATCTGTTCAGTTGACAGCGTCGCTGGCAGGTACTATAAAACCGAATTGCGAGTCGAAATGTCGTTTATCTGTTCAGTTGACAGCGTCGCTGGCAGGTACTATAAAACCGAATTACGAGTCGAAATGTCGTTTATCTGTTCAGTTGACAGCGTCGCTGGCAGGTACTATAAAACCGAATTGCGAGTCGAAATGTCGTTAATCTGTTCAGTTGACAGCGTCGCTGGCATCTGTTCAGTTGACAGCGTCGCTGGCAGGTACTATAAAACCGAATTGCGAGTCGAAATGTCGTTAATCTGTTCAGTTGACAGCGTCGCTGGCAGGTACTATAAAACCGAATTGCGAGTCGAAATGTCGTTTATCTGTTCAGTTGACAGCGTCGCTGGCAGGTACTATAAAACCGAATTGCGAGTCGAAATGTCGTTTATCTGTTCAGTTGACAGCGTCGCTGGCAGGTACTATAAAACCGAATTGCGAGTCGAAATGTCATTTATTTGTTCAGTTGACAGCGTCGCTAGCAGGTACTATAAAACCGAATTACGAGTCGAAATGTCATTTATCTGTTCAGTTGACAGCGTCGCTGGCAGGTACTATAAAACCGGATTGCGAGTCGAAATGTCATTTATCTTTTCAATTGACAGCGTCGCTGGCAGGTACTATAAAACCGAATTGCGAGTCGAAATGTCGTTTATCTGTTCAGTTGACAGCGTCGCTGGCAGGTACTATAAAACCGAATTGCGAGTCGAAATGTCGTTTATCTGTTCAGTTGACAGCGTCGCTGGCAGGTACTATAAAACCGAATTGCGAGTCGAAATGTCGTTTATCTGTTCAGTTGACAGCGTCGCTGGCAGGTACTATAAAACCGAATTGCGAGTCGAAATGTCATTTATTTGTTCAGTTGACAGCGTCGCTAGCAGGTACTATAAAACCGAATTACGAGTCGAAATGTCATTTATCTGTTCAGTTGACAGCGTCGCTGGCAGGTACTATAAAACCGGATTGCGAGTCGAAATGTCATTTATCTTTTCAATTGACAGCGTCGCTGGCAGGTACTATAAAACCGAATTGCGAGTCGAAATGTCGTTTATCTGTTCAGTTGACAGCGTCGCTGGCAGGTACTATAAAACCGAATTGCGAGTCGAAATGTCGTTTATCTGTTCAGTTGACAGCGTCGCTGGCAGGTACTATAAAACCGAATTGCGAGTCGAAATGTCATTTATTTGTTCAGTTGACAGCGTCGCTAGCAGGTACTATAAAACCGAATTACGAGTCGAAATGTCATTTATCTGTTCAGTTGACAGCGTCGCTGGCAGGTACTATAAAACCGGATTGCGAGTCGAAATGTCATTTATCTTTTCAATTGACAGCGTCGCTGGCAGGTACTATAAAACCGGATTGCGAGTCGAAATGTCATTTATCTTTTCAATTGACAGCGTCGCTGGCAGGTACTATAAAACCGAATTGCGAGTCGAAATGTCGTTTATCTGTTCAGTTGACAGCGTCGCTGGCAGGTACTATAAAACCGAATTGCGAGTCGAAATGTCGTTTATCTGTTCAGTTGACAGCGTCGCTGGCAGGTACTATAAAACCGAATTGCGAGTCGAAATGTCGTTTATCTGTTCAGTTGACAGCGTCGCTGGCAGGTACTATAAAACCGAATTGCGAGTCGAAATGTCATTTATTTGTTCAGTTGACAGCGTCGCTAGCAGGTACTATAAAACCGAATTACGAGTCGAAATGTCATTTATCTGTTCAGTTGACAGCGTCGCTGGCAGGTACTATAAAACCGGATTGCGAGTCGAAATGTCATTTATCTTTTCAATTGACAGCGTCGCTGGCAGGTACTATAAAACCGAATTGCGAGTCGAAATGTCGTTTATCTGTTCAGTTGACAGCGTCGCTGGCAGGTACTATAAAACCGAATTGCGAGTCGAAATGTCGTTTATCTGTTCAGTTGACAGCGTCGCTGGCAGGTACTATAAAACCGAATTGCGAGTCGAAATGTCGTTTATCTGTTCAGTTGACAGCGTCGCTGGCAGGTACTATAAAACCGAATTGCGAGTCGAAATGTCATTTATTTGTTCAGTTGACAGCGTCGCTAGCAGGTACTATAAAACCGAATTACGAGTCGAAATGTCATTTATCTGTTCAGTTGACAGCGTCGCTGGCAGGTACTATAAAACCGGATTGCGAGTCGAAATGTCATTTATCTTTTCAATTGACAGCGTCGCTGGCAGGTACTATAAAACCGAATTGCGAGTCGAAATGTCGTTTATCTGTTCAGTTGACAGCGTCGCTGGCAGGTACTATAAAACCGAATTGCGAGTCGAAATGTCGTTTATCTGTTCAGTTGACAGCGTCGCTGGCAGGTACTATAAAACCGAATTGCGAGTCGAAATGTCGTTTATCTGTTCAGTTGACAGCGTCGCTGGCAGGTACTATAAAACCGAATTGCGAGTCGAAATGTCATTTATTTGTTCAGTTGACAGCGTCGCTAGCAGGTACTATAAAACCGAATTACGAGTCGAAATGTCATTTATCTGTTCAGTTGACAGCGTCGCTGGCAGGTACTATAAAACCGGATTGCGAGTCGAAATGTCATTTATCTTTTCAATTGACAGCGTCGCTGGCAGGTACTATAAAACCGAATTGCGAGTCGAAATGTCGTTTATCTGTTCAGTTGACAGCGTCGCTGGCAGGTACTATAAAACCGAATTGCGAGTCGAAATGTCGTTTATCTGTTCAGTTGACAGCGTCGCTGGCAGGTACTATAAAACCGAATTGCGAGTCGAAATGTCGTTTTTGTTTGGTGATAATGATAAGCGGACTTGTTGAGAAACTCTGTAGGTAACATACTTTTAACTAAAAACGGGATATTTACCATGATTATTGAGTTTCATCATGGTAAATACCTACCTATGAGTTCTCGACAAGCTTGCTCATCATTATCACCATACAAAAACATTCACATTTCGACTTGCAGTTCGGTACTAACCCATGATAGTTTTATAAGTTATATCAATAGGTAACACCATACAAAAACACAAATATACAATCGCAAGATAACGAATGGCTTTAGACTAGGTGCTCTATTTTTGAAGCCAGTGTGTCTTAGAATGGAAACAGCGCTGTGCGCGTAGCCTGTGATTAACATAATCAACGCTAAGCTGAAACATGGTGGCCGAATTTCAAAGTTATATCGACGGCAATAAGACCTGATAATGACTTTGGCGCCCTCGTAATGGCTTTGCAAGTTTTCTTGTGCTCATTTGTAATGTTGTTTCATATTATCGACATAAACGAATACGAATTCATACAAAAAATAAGATTAGCGTTTTTCAAGTGTTAGTACTTAGACATACATACATAGACACACGCTTTTTTCCCCGCAAATAGGCAGAGCCTCAAATGGGCCTCTTTTCACTGTGGGTTGCACCATCGTGAGAAATAGACGTGACAAGTGGTGAGCTCATCGCTGCAATTGATTCCCACGACTGATTCTGCTAACGCTTTCTTCCAGTAATAACACATTCCTTAAATTATAAGCTAGCAGCCAGGACAAATCTTATAGCAACGAATCTTACAAACAAATCCGGGTTAATCTGTGAAATGCAGTAAAGCTAGAAAATAAAATCTCTTGTGACTTTTTTAAGGGCATAATTTAAAAAAACTACTTTAAATAGGTTTTTATTGTTTATCTGGTTGGTAATGTATAAGTTAGTAATAAGTTATACTAAGTAATTTATTTATTCAGATACATTGGTACACAAAAAATATTTAATTGCAAAATATTTAGACGAGGGACTGCCCTCTGCACTAGTGTAAACTGTATGACAGCAGGGCAGCATGACGGAATGGTTTAATTATTTAGACGAGTGACTGCCCTCTGCACTAGTGTAAACTGTATGACAGCAGGGCAGCATGACGGAATGGTTTAATTATTTAGACGAGTGACTGCCCTCTGCACTAGTGTAAACTGTATGACAGCAAGGCAGCATGACGGAATGGTTTAATTATTTAGACGAGTGACTGCCCTCTGTACTAGTGTAAACTGTATGACAGCAGGGCAGCATGACGGAATGGTTTAATTATTTAGACGAGTGACTGCCCTCTGTACTAGTGTAAACTGTATGACAGCAGGGCAGCATGACGGAATGGTTTAATTATTTAGACGAGTGACTGCCCTCTGTACTAGTGTAAACTGTATGACAGCAGGGCAGCATGACGGAATGGTTTAATTATTTAGACGAGTGACTGCCCTCTGCACTAGTGTAAACTGTATGACAGCAGGGCAGCATGACGGAATGGTTTAATTATTTAGACGAGTGACTGCCCTCTGTACTAGTGTAAACTGTATGACAGCAGGGCAGCATGACGGAATGGTTTAATTAATTAGACGAGTGACTGCCTTCTGCACTAGTGTAAACTGTATGACAGCAGGGCAGCATGACGGAATGGTTTAATTATTTAGACGAGTGACTGCCCTCTGCACTAGTGTAAACTGTATGACAGCAGGGCAGCATGACGGAATGGTTTAATTATTTAGACGAGTGACTGCCCTCTGTACTAGTGTAAACTGTATGACAGCAGGGCAGCATGACGGAATGGTTTAATTATTTAGACGAGTGACTGCCCTCTGCACTAGTGTAAACTGTATGACAGCAGGGCAGCATGATGGAATGGTTTAATTATTTAGACGAGTGACTGCCCTCTGCACTAGTGTAAACTGTATGACAGCAGGGCAGCATGACGGAATGGTTTAATTATTTAGACGAGTGACTGCCCTCTGCACTAGTGTAAACTGTATGACAGCAGGGCAGCATGACGGAATGGTTTAATTATTTAGACGAGTGACTGCCCTCTGCACTAGTGTAAACTGTATGACAGCAGGGCAGCATGGCGGAATGGTTTAATTATTTAGACGAGTGACTGCCCTCTGTACTAGTGTAAACTGTATGACAGCAGGGCAGCATGACGGAATGGTTTAATTATTTAGACGAGTGACTGCCCTCTGCACTAGTGTAAGCTGTATGACAGCAGGGCAGCATGACGGAATGGTTTAATTATTTAGACGAGTGACTGCCCTCTGCACTAGTGTAAACTATATGACAGCAGGGCAGCATGACGGAATGGTTTAATTATTTAGACGAGTGACTGCCCTCTGCACTAGTGTAAACTGTATGACAGCAGGGCAGCATGACGGAATGGTTTAATTATTTAGACGAGTGACTGCCCTCTGCACTAGTGTAAACTGTATGACAGCAGGGCAGCATGACGGAATGGTTTAATTATTTAGACGAGTGACTGCCCTCTGCACTAGTGTAAACTGTATGACAGCAAGGCAGCATGACGGAATGGTTTAATTATTTAGACGAGTGACTGCCCTCTGTACTAGTGTAAACTGTATGACAGCAGGGCAGCATGACGGAATGGTTTAATTATTTAGACGAGTGACTGCCCTCTGTACTAGTGTAAACTGTATGACAGCAGGGCAGCATGACGGAATGGTTTAATTATTTAGACGAGTGACTGCCCTCTGTACTAGTGTAAACTGTATGACAGCAGGGCAGCATGACGGAATGGTTTAATTATTTAGACGAGGGACTGCCCTCTGTACTAGTGTAAACTGTATGACAGCAGGGCAGCATGACGGAATGGTTTAATTATTTAGACGAGTGACTGCCCTCTGTACTAGTGTAAACTGTATGACAGCAGGGCAGCATGACGGAATGGTTTAATTATTTAGACGAGTGACTGCCCTCTGTACTAGTGTAAACTGTATGACAGCAGGGCAGCATGACGGAATGGTTTAATTATTTAGACGAGTGACTGCCCTCTGTACTAGTGTAAACTGTATGACAGCAGGGCAGCATGACGGAATGGTTTAATTATTTAGACGAGGGACTGCCCTCTGTACTAGTGTAAACTGTATGACAGCAGGGCAGCATGACGGAATGGTTTAATTATTTAGACGAGTGACTGCCCTCTGTACTAGTGTAAACTGTATGACAGCAGGGCAGCATGACGGAATGGTTTAATTATTTAGACGAGTGACTGCCCTCTGTACTAGTGTAAACTGTATGACAGCAGGGCAGCATGACGGAATGGTTTAATTATTTAGACGAGTGACTGCCCTCTGTACTAGTGTAAACTGTATGACAGCAGGGCAGCATGACGGAATGGTTTAATTATTTCAATAATGAATGAATGAATGAATGAATGAATGAATGAATGAATGAATGAATGAATGAATTATTTATTTGCTTAGAATGTAGGTATTAGTAGTAAAAACATAGATGGTAGGTATATATAAATTGAGTTCCCAGTACATTCTGCCGTTAAGCGTGCAAAATTAAATCTTAAAAGCTAGTTATAATTAAGTTACATGCGAGGAAAACAACAACAAATCACTAATTAATTACCAAAAAAAAAAATACAATAATTATATGTAGGTAGGTTACATACAATACCACAAAACTTAGTCCAGAATACACAAACAATGTCAATAAAAAATAAAAATAAAAGAACCACTTCATTATTCTGAGAGAAAGATAAGAAAGAAAGAAATAAACCAATTAGACGCTGTTTTTATAACTAAAATATTCATTCATTGAATAAAAGCACTTCGATAAAAGCCACTTCTGAATTTCACCCTTAAATCTGTTGAGGGGCATATCCTTTAGGTCTTCGGGTAGAAAATTAAATATTTTTATAGACATTACATACGCGTTTTTATTAAATAATGTCAATCTGCAACGCGGCAGCTGAAGTTTTTTGTCTGTAATAAGCCTTAGCTGCAAGGCGCGCCGCGAACTATTTTTAGGAAAAAACTCCGGAAATTGTTTAACAAATATAACAGCTTGTTTTATGTACATACACGTCAATGGTAAAACCCTCAATTTTTTAAATAATGGCTTACAAGAGTCTAGAAAATCTGCCTGACATAAAGCTCTTATACATTTTTTTTGAACCCTAAAAACAAGTTCAATGTCTGTGGAGTTGCCCCAGAATAAAAGTCCGTATTGTAACACCGACGATACATAACCGTGATACGCATTCAGGGCGGTTTCCTGAGAAGAGATTTCCCGGATTCTCCTTAGAGCATAAACAAACCTATTCAGCTTGCCACACACGGATTTTATGTGCAATTTCCAGGTACAGTTCTCGTCAATAATCATTCCGAGAAACTTTGTGCTAGTAGCGCTTTGAATTGGATGTCCATTAAAATTTATATTTATATTAAATAAATTAATATATATTTTAAAATAAATTTATATTTTTTTTTTTTTATAATTAATGATTAAATATTAAAGGTTCTGTGTGAATGCCCAACTTAGTACTACTTAATAAGAACTCAGAACTTTTTGTGTGGCAGTTAGTAGTGAGACTTGTCATCACTTTTACATTGAAAATGTTTATGATGAGATCTTTTGTTTTGTTTTATTCTTGTTGCTGATTTATTTTTTTGCATCAAGCAACACGAGTCTTGCAATGCTCTAAGTGTTTTTGATATAGTATTTATATTTTGGAGTAACTCATAGGTATCGTAAATTCAGCACTCAAAGTACCATCCGATATGGTCTAGTGGCTAGGATACCTGGCTCTCACCCAGGAGGCTCGGGTTCGATTCCCGGTATCGGAATAAGATTTGCGTTCCATTTTTTTTAACTCTCTACTATGGCTGGCCTCGCAACAAGTGAGAGAGTGATATAAAAAAAGCGGCCAAGTGCGAGTCGGACTCGCCCATGAAGGGTTCCGTAGCAGCAATTAACATAAAAGTTCTTGGATGGATTACGATTTATGACGTATTAAAATAAAACTACTAACTAGATCTCGTTCAAACCAATTTTGATTGGAATTTTACATGGTAATGCACATCATATTTTTTTTTTAGTTTTATCATTCTCTTATTTTAGAAGTTATGGGGGGGGGGGGGGGGGGGAACACTTTTTACCACTTTGGAGGTGTCTCTCGCGCAAACTATTCAGTTTAGAAAAAAATTATATTAGAAACCTCAATATCATTTTTGAAGACCTATCCATAGATAACCCACACGTATAGGTGTGATGAAAAAAAGTTTTTTGAGTTTCAGTTCTAAGTATGGGGAACCCCAAAAATAAAAAAACTACTTACTAGATCTCGTTCAAACCAATTTTCAGTGGAAGTTTACATGGTAATGTACATTATATTTTTTTTTTAGTTTTATCATTCTTTTATTTTAGAAGTTACGGGGTGGGGGGGGGGACACTTTTTACCACTTTGGAAGTGTCCCTCGCGCAAACTATTCAGTTTAGAAAAAATTATATGAGAAACCTCAATATCATTTTTGAAGACCTATCCATAGACACCCCACACGTATAGGTGTGATGAAAAATGTTTTTTGAGTTTCAGTTCTAAGTATGGGGAACCCCAAAAATTTCTTTGATTTTTTTTCTATTTTTGTTTGCAAATCTTATTGCGGTTCACAGAATACATCTACTTACCAAGTTTCAACAGCATAGCTCTTATAGTTTCGGAAAAAAGTGGCTGTGACATACACGGACAGACAGATAGACAGACATGAGGAATCTATAAGGGTTCCGTAGTTTTTTTACGGAACCCTAAAAAGGCCACTTCGAAAAACCAATGCAGATGTGGAGAAACGTTTGGTAGTGAGTGTATACGAAAAAACAAATTTCCCACCATAATTCCTATGAAATGTTTATCAGGATTAGCCAATTTTTGAATTTTCATCTGACTGCCGATGAAAGTTATATTTTTCACGAGCCTAGAGCCTACCATGTTCAGGTGGAATCTTACAACTGAATTTTTAATCAGTTATTCTCACCGATTGAGATGATATTTTGAATACCTGTCAAGTTCCGATGCAATATTATAGTGACAGCGAGCTGATCTGATGATGGAGACGGAAGGTGGACAACGGAACTCCTCGAGGGATAATAGTAGACTGGCCGTGTTTAGGATCATTTACGTTTACGTTTTAATTTGCACACGGTTACGATCAAATTTTTTATAAAAGCTTACATTGAAAAATATATTTTTCAACATAAAACTGTGACGTTATATGTTGACCTCTGACACCAGAAGCCAACACAACCTCATACGAAAACAAACCAACCAACCAACATAAAACTTATTTTGACGACCTCTGTGGCGCGGCGGGCGAAGGTTGGCCTGCGACGCAGAAGGTTGCGGGTTCGATTCCCGCCTCGGAACAAATATTTGTGCGATCGCAGATATTTTGTTCAGGGTGTTCTGGGTATTTTCTATGTATAATAAAAAATATACGTATTGTATTAAGTATATCAGTTATCTAGTACCCATAACACAAGCTCTGCTTAGCTTGGGGCTAGATAATGTTGTGTGTTATGTTATTTATTTTATTTATTTATTTTTAATTGATCACAACTGTAATTTCTCCATACTACATAAAATGTAAGCGACCCTTAGAAAAAAATTATAAATAAAAAGTAAGGGCAATAAAGGTTCACGAGTAATTAGGAACCGGATGACAAATTCTAAAAAGGTCGTAGTAAGTCGGTGGATGGAGGCGGCTCAAGACCAGTCATGGCATTATATGAGTAGGCCAGTATACTTCTACAGCCTGATGATGATAATGATGATGAAGATGATGATAGAAAACTAAATTTAACTGAACACAACTCAATGCCACATAGGGCGCGTCCTAGGTGGACGTGACCTATGAGGTAATGCA
Organism: Operophtera brumata; assembly: GCA_932527175.1. NCBI lineage: Eukaryota > Metazoa > Arthropoda > Insecta > Lepidoptera > Geometridae > Operophtera > Operophtera brumata. The sequence continues at coordinate 396,535 of OW052238.1, forward strand.
CTGTTCATAGGCAGAGGTTACCGCTTAACATCAGGTGGGCCTCTTGCTTGATCCGTCATCAAAGTAGTATAAAAAAAAAAAAAAAAAAAAAAACCTAAATCTATAACCAACATGAGTTCATGAAGTAGGTCAAGTGAACAATAGCTAGCGACATTAAGGGATTTACACGATCCCCGATGGATCCGATCGTGTTCATGAAGTAGGTCAAGTGAACAATAGCTAGCGACATTAAGGGATTTACACGATCCCCGATGGATCCGATCGTGTTCATGAAGTAGGTCAAGTGAACAATAGCTAGCGACATTAAGGGATTTACACGATCCCCGATGGATCCGATCGTGTTCATGAAGTAGGTCAAGTGAACAATAGCTAGCGACATTAAGGGATTTACACGATCCCCGATGGATCCGATCGTGTTCATGAAGTAGGTCAAGTGAACAATAGCTAGCGACATTAAGGGATTTACACGATCCCCGATGGATCCGATCGTGTTCATGAAGTAGGTCAAGTGAACAATAGCTAGCGACATTAAGGGATTTACACGATCCCCGATGGATCCGATCGTGTTCATGAAGTAGGTCAAGTGAACAATAGCTAGCGACATTAAGGGATTTACACGATCCCCGATGGATCCGATCGTGTTCATGAAGTAGGTCAAGTGAACAATAGCTAGCGACATTAAGGGATTTACACGATCCCCGATGGATCCGATCGTGTTCATGAAGTAGGTCAAGTGAACAATAGCTAGCGACATTAAGGGATTTACACGATCCCCGATGGATCCGATCGTGTTCATGAAGTAGGTCAAGTGAACAATAGCTAGCGACATTAAGGGATTTACACGATCCCCGATGGATCCGATCGTGTTCATGAAGTAGGTCAAGTGAACAATAGCTAGCGACATTAAGGGATTTACACGATCCCCGATGGATCCGATCGTGTTCATGAAGTAGGTCAAGTGAACAATAGCTAGCGACATTAAGGGATTTACACGATCCCCGATGGATCCGATCGTGTTCCTAATATTGGATCTGCCTCTGTTCAAACGGGCCTCGCTTGTGTCAAAATGTAAGGGTTTGGTTATTGGAGACTACCTACTTACCAAGTTTAAAGAAATTGAAGAGTTTCGCTATTTAGTCAGCGCTGGAATGGTGACTATAAAGTTTAATCGTGTTACTATAAAAATCACGATCACGGTCGCTGGTACACCTCTCGAAGCTGTGCAGGAGTATGTTTACCTCGGGCAGATCATACAGCTAGGTAAACATAACTTCGAGAAAGAATTAAGTAGGAGAATTCAGCTTGGCTGGACAACATTTGGAAAACTTCGTCAAGTTTTCTCGTCGCCCATCCCACAATGCCTAAAGACAAAAGTCTTTAACTAGTGCGTCCTACCAGTTATGACTTACGGATCTGAAACGTGGACACTCACTGTAGGACGGGTCCATAAACTTAAAGTCGCTCAGCGAGCTATGGAGAGGGCTATGCTTGGAGTCTCCCTGAGGGATAAGATCCGAAACGAGGTTATCCGACAGAGAACCAAAGTTCTAGACTTAGCCCAGAGGATTAGCAAGCTGAAGTGGCAGTGGGCCGGTCATATCTGCAGAAGAACCGATAATCGGTGGAGCAAACGAGTTCTTGAGTGGAGACCGGGTCTGGGCAAACGTTCTGTAGGACACCCTCTGGCTAGGTGGAGCGACGACTTGCGCGGGGTGGCTGGCAGAAACTGGATGAGGAGAGCCGAAGACCAGGCTCATTGGCGCGCCATGGGAGAGACCTATGTCCAGCAGTGGACTGCAGTAGGTTGATGATGATGATGATGATGACTATAAAAATTGAACTTTCCTTGGACACACACGTTACACAGTGTTTTTAACCCAAGAGACAAAAAGAGGGGTGTTATAAGTTTGACCGCTATGTCTGTGACACCGTAGGCGCGGGTGATCCGATTTGAATGTGTTTTTTTTATTCGAAAGCAGATTTTCTAGCTATGGTTCTTAGACATATTCTATTAAAATCAGTTCAGCCGTTTCATACAGATGCAATCTGTTTTTAATTTACAAAAATTACTTTTGTCTTTTGTATTGACATATAGTTTCAAATTCGATCGAGTGAGTAAAAACACGGCGTAGCTACTCGAAGGATATTCCGCGTTTATTAGTTGCTACTAATAAAGTATTGGTATGAGTTTAGTCAATTACTTTTAAGAGGGTTTGCCCCCGAAAAGCAAACGATTACTCAGTATCTACGGTTTCTAAGTTTTTTTGTTGGAACATGAAAATTTGATATTTTTTCATTGGACATGAAAACACGATATGAAAAAAAACCTCAATAAAAAATAAATATCGTTGTTTCGCTCACATTTTGAATGAGATCTCAGGAACCCTACGATATTTCAAGATAAATTTTACTTCAACAAGTAGGTATATTAAAACGATAAGAGCAGTTTTTTGATAAGTTGTGTACTTTTGTTGTAACAGAGGCGTAATAATAGTGTATGTATGTGTGTCCTTTTTCCACCCCACAGCTCCAGAACAGGTGCTCCAATTTAAGGCGAGGCATTGATAAAAAAATATTTCTTATAGGATTTCATATAAGGTCGTATACGCTAAAAACCTATTTCTTCCTTTAAGCTAAAAAAGACGAATCATTTAAAAAAAACAAATACAATATAAGTGCGTGTTTGGACGAATCTACAGAGGCTTAAATCAGTACCAATTGTCTGTAAAATGTACATCTCTGTTTAAAAGAGGTTTAATTGTTTTTTTCTCTGTTATTTCTATAACCTGTTATAAATATACATGTTATTAAATTTTAATGCAACCCAAAAATTCCGTTCCAGCGGGACTCGAACCCGCAACCCACAGGCCGATCAGAGGTTGCGGGTTCGAGTCCCGCTGGAACGGAATTTTTGGGTTACATTTAAATTTAATGTTATCCATAAAGTGTGGTTTACACTTGAAAAAATAATAAACTATATATGTTATTTCTATTTTTTTTCTGTTAACTAATCGTAAAACTCTGCAAACAAGCAAAGTATGAACTACACACATCGAATATTACGTTATTCATGAAAATAATTCATTGGAAGTTACTCCTCAATTGTAGGGTCCTTTAAACCTCTGGGCCCGAATTTGTCCAATGCATTATGTAAACAAAACTAATTTATGAGGGTCGCTACCGAGGGACCCAGGGAGAGACTCTGAGATGTCCGCAGATACAGCCAAGATCATAACAATTAATATCGAGGAACCCTCTCGACATCTGCAGCCTAGTGGACGAGTAACCGGCTGAGAAGAAAAAGGTGCGTGATCAAATTTTGCATGATCTGCAAATTTTCACTCGTAGTCTCTGGTACGTACTACACACGGAATCCTAGTGTGGCATCAGGGCTATGTATGTGACTGTATATTGTGTTTATGAGTACCTAATAACCTATCTTAAGTAGTTAATTTCTGGCTCTGCTAATCTTTATAACATAAATCCCTACGACTTACATTACACAGGTTGTCCCAGATTAAGACGATAAAAAATACTGCCATGTATTCTAGCGCTTAACTTAGTCAGTCCCTGAGGTATGGGAGCGGTACGGGAGGGGTGTTTTCGTTACGTCAAAATGAAGCGTGGCTTCATGTCATCTGATAATTTGAGTGACGAAAACACCCCTCCCGTACCGCTCCTATACCTCAGGGACTGACTCAGTTAAGCGTTAGACTTGTAGTAAAGAAAATTAAAATGAAAAAAGAAAACCCTGAAAAATGATCTCAAAATAATTTTGTTACATTTTTTTTTTTTTTTTTTTTTTTTTTATACTACTGAATGACGGATCAAGCTGGTGGCCCACCTGATGTTAAGCGGTAACCTCTGCCTATGAACAGTGCATTACCTCATAGGACACGTTCACCTAAGACGCACCCTATGTGGCATTGCAATGCGCCCGCCACCCTGAGACATAAAGATGAAAAATCCCATGTGCCTGTAATTTCACCGGCACCCTTACCCTTCAAACCGGAACACAGCAATGCGAGAACTGATGCTTTGCGGCAGAAATAGGTATGGTGGTAGTACTTCCCCGGAAGAACTCTTTCACAAAAAAAGCTCTACTACTACTACGTTTTGAGTACATCATCATCATCATATGTATACATTTTACGATTTTAGATAACGACAATTTTTTTTTTATTTTTACTCAACCTGTGTCCCATAAAGCAGACGGCCCAACTGATGTTAAGTGACACCCTCTGCCTATTTACAGAGCATTACCACATAGGTCACATCCACCTGGTCGCACCCTTGTGGCATTGCACCGCGCCCGCAACCCTGAGACATTAAGATGTAAAGTCTGATGTGTCTGTAATTTTACCGGCAACCATACCCTTCAATCCGGAACACAGCAATGCGAGCACTACTGATTTGCGGCTGAAATATGTGTGGTGGACTACCACCACACCAACACATCACATGTGAAGTACTAACTTCCCCGGACGAACTCTGTCACAAAAAATATCTACTACTAATAAAAACAGCCCAGACGTGACACAGAATTATTGTTTTATTAAAATTAATAGAATTTCTTATGTTTTTTTTGGACTAACACAATTAATCCTCTAGGACCACCTCCTCTGCAAGTTTCGTTGTGACACTTCATCGTAAATACATGATTATACGTCAACATTCCATAGAAATTGGTCAAAGACCATACAAATAATCATTACTCCTAAACTACCCGAAATCGTAGAACATACATGGGGTGATTTGGATATCCCATGAGGTCCCCCAAACCCCTTGCTACAGCTTATCGTAGAACATACATGGGGTGATTTGGATATCCCATGAGGTCCCCCAAACCCCTTGCTACAGCTTATCGTGGAACATACATGGGGTGATTTGGATATCCCATGAGGTCCCCCAAACCCCTTGCTACAGCTTATCGTGGAACATACATGGGGTGATTTGGATATCCCATGAGGTCCCCCAAACCCCTTGCTACAGCTTATCGTAGAACATACATGGGGCGATTTGGATATGCCATGAGGTCCCCCAAACCCCTTGCTACAGCTTATCGTAGAACATACATGGGGTGATTTGGATATCCCATGAGGTCCCCCAAACCCCTTGCTACAGCTTATCGTAGAACATACATGGGGTGATTTGGATATCCCATGAGGTCCCCCAAACCCCTTGCTACAGCTTATCGTAGAACATACATGGGGTGATTTGGATATCCCATGAGGTCCCCCAAACCCCTTGCTACAGCTTATCGTAGAACATACATGGGGTGATTTGGATATCCCATGAGGTCCCCCAAACCCCTTGCTACAGCTTATCGTAGAACATATATGGGGTGATTTGGATATGCCATGAGGTCCCCCAAACCCCTTGCTACAGCTTATCGTAGAACATACATGGGGTGATTTGGATATCCCATGAGGTCCCCCAAACCCTTTGCTACAGCTTATCGTAGAACATACATGGGGTGATTTGGATATCCCATGAGGTCCCCCAAACCCCTTGCTACAGCTTATCGTAGAACATACATGGGGTGATTTGGATATCCCATGAGGTCCCCCAAACCCCTTGCTACAGCTTATCGTAGAACATACATGGGGTGATTTGGATATGCCATGAGGTCCCCCAAACCCCTTGCTACAGCTTATCGTAGAACATACATGGGGTGATTTGGATATCCCATGAGGTCCCCCAAACCCTTTGCTACAGCTTATCGTAGAACATACATGGGGTGATTTGGATATCCCATGAGGTCCCCCAAACCCCTTGCTACAGCTTATCGTAGAACATATGGGGTGATTTGGATATCCCATGAGTTCCCCCAAACCCCTTGCTACAGCTTATCGTAGAACATACATGGGTTGATTTGGATGTCCCATGAGGTACCCAAACCCCTTGCTACAGCTTATCGTAGAACATACATGGGTTGATTTGGATATCCCATGAGGTCCCCCAAACCCCTTGCTACAGCTTATCGTAGAACATACATGGGTTGATTTGGATATCCCATGAGGTCCCCCAAACCCCTTGCTACAGCTTATCGTAGAACATACATGGGTTGATTTGGATATCCCATGAGGTCCCCCAAACCCCTTGCTACAGCTTATCGTCTCAAACTGGAACTCCCGATATTCATATTCATTTTTTGCGTATTACGTAATATGTACATTAATGTTAGTATTGTTCATAATTATACTTTTTGTTAGGTACATACACATAAACCCCGTTAGGGCGCTACAATATTATTAGATTAGATTAGATTAGATTAGATTATCACATTGTATGCATGCATTACGATTTGTTCTTATTAATTTATATCTTAAAACATTAAGCTAGTGAATAATAAAAAATCAAGAAAATAATAATAATTAAACAAAATGTCAAAAACAATAGGTAGGTAAATTATATATAGAAATCAAATTATAAAATACTAGCGACTCGTCCCAGCTTTGCACGGGTAGTTTCAGATGAAAAACAGCCCCCCCCCTCGTATCCCCCCCCCTGGTAGCCTATGTCACTCAGGGTGAACGTAGCTTTCCAATGGTGAAAGAATTTTTTAAATCGGCCCAATACTTTTTGAGCCTATTCATTACAAACATACAAACATACAAAAATAGGTACAAATCTTTCCTCTTTATAATATTAGTGTAGATGTCAATTTGATATCTCATATATGTTTGAGGCAGACAACAGCTAAATTGCGTCACTATCTATCTCAGTAAAGTTCCGGTAAGTAAGAAAGAGACAGAACAGCGCTCGCGCTAAGAAAATTTAACGAAAATCACGAAAAACGGTATTTATAACAAATATTTTCTTCGTAATCGAAAATATAAATCGACCATACCCTCTAAAATAATATTATTTGTTACTCTTATTAATTTTATTAATGTATGCTGTTAGGTAATAGAGATATTTACGTTCACCTCATTTTAGAGGTAAGTTTATGATTTATTTTTATTGAGAAAATTTATCGAAGTCGTGTTTTGGGTTCGATCATGCCATATATATGGTGAAGATTAACTTTAGTATTTTTTGTTGTAAGCTATGTAGATTTTTTAAAAAATACCTACGTTTGAAAAAGCCTATTTGACTCTTGAAAGCCTCTAAGTCTTAAGGCGCGATAGGTTCTCAAATGTCTCTAGAATTTTAAAGTTTTTGAAAAGATTTTTCATAGTTTTCTATGAAGAAAAAAATATATGATATTCTTGAGCTTTTTATCTAGTGAAATCAATAATTCAGTACAATATTTGAATAACTTCACTCGATAAAAAAAAATAACGAAGATACCTCCTTTTTAAAATTTAAATGCTATTTTTCACTCACTTCTCTCACGTTTTAATTTTTGAAACATTTGGTTACATGTTAGTTATTATTTGAGTTAGTGAATTCATCAACAAAATCAAACAAAACTTTGAACGACATTTTTATATAATTTTTTTATACATAAAAACACGGTATCAGAGCGTGCGCTCACCTTCTTCGCCTCATACAAAAATGTTCGTTGAACCTATAGCGCCTTAAATAGTAGATATAAGACAGATAGATTGTTTATTGCACACCAATTATAAAAATAAAAAGATAAAAGAACAATAACAGTAATGTACAATGTCTTATCACTAAAAGCTATCTCTTCCAGACAACCATAGTATTGTATTAGTAGGCACAGTCTCGGAAGGTTAAGTTCACATGTTATTATTATTCTGTTTATTTTCAAAGTGTTATATTGCTTAGCTAACTAATGATACCCCGTAGCAGTCTTACAAAAAGCCTTCAACCGGAAGTAGTCGCTGATTGCGAGAGGTGTCGTCAGCATTTAGCAGATAGCTCATTATGTGAAATGTCTGCATTCCGTTTTCCTTATTCCCCTATACGCCTTTTGTAATAAACGGAAAGACAAGGGGTATTTTCTTTGAAAATTTGTCGTAACACCTTATACGCTACACCGTAGAAGATATTACAGTGCAAAATAGTGTTTACCTTGCCGTATAATTTTTTATTTTGGTCGAAGGCCGTAACACAGTTTTTTGACTAGCATGCAAGTAAAGTTCTTTTAGTTTAATACACTTACGACCATCTTCGAAATTAATTCAAAACATCCTAAAACACATTTTTTCTTCTTCTAATAATAAGTGCATCTGTTTTGTTAATTTTAAAGTGATAAAGATAAGTTTATTTCACTTAGAATAGGTGCATCAAGTCATAATTAACATTTGCATTAATTTCAAAGATGTTCGTAAGTATCACACTTATCACACTAATATATATATAATATTATAAAGGCGAAAGTTTGTGTGTGTGTGTGTAGTGTGTTTGTTACTTCTTCACGCTGAAACGGCTGGACGGATTTGCATGAAATTTGGAATGGAGATAACTTGACTCCCAGAATGACACATAGGCACATTTTTATCCGGATATTCCCACGGGATCGAGACTTACGCGGGTGAACCCGCGGGGCGCTGCTAGTATGAAATAAGAGAACTTTGCCTATCTTTGTTGATACCTATTCTAAGTGAAATAAACTTATCCTATCTTAAAATTAAATGTTTAATATTGACACGCACACAGGGAATCCTAGTGTGAGGCCTATAATATAGTACAGGACTATTTATTTAAATGTTGAGTTTTAATTATTTTGTACTAAGTTTAGCTATCTAATAGATACTAGGAGAGGAATATTGGTACTGGACATATTTTATGTAATTTCAGTAATCAAAGATTCAACAATATTTCTTACGTGTTTCCTGCACTTTCAACTATTACTCTAAAACTAAATATGACACGTATGTACAAACATTGTTGTCTATATCAATGCGTATATTCTTAAAATGACAATCCGCTACAATATACTAAATAATTTCAAGTTTTTTAAGAAATTAGGTTTTTTTTTACTGCCATGCCCTGAATTTATTAACCATTTATTTTTTAATCAGCTATACTATCTACATACTTCGTTTATTTAATGCTTTCTTTTTGGTTAAGAGGTACTCTCAAATGACACCGGAAGTGCTTAAAAAATCTCTTCACATTGTGATGAGGGGTTTAGCGGAAGTAGACACTTTCAGGTATAATTTAGGCGCCTCTTGGAGATCAAGCGAAGACTGAAAAAGACCTCGAAATAATTTTGTTACTCGTTTTGAGTACATTATCATCATCATTATCATTTGCTGCTCAAGTAATGACCCACTCAGAGAACTGGGGGCGTTTTTAGGGATCCGTGTCCAAATGGTCCAAACAGAGTCTTATTGCTCTCGTTCATTCGTCCGTCTATTACTAATACAAGAAAAAGGGATTTTCAAAAGCAATCGAAAAGAAAAACAAAGTCTTATGACTTTGCCGGTCTTTTTGGCGGCCTCTTAATAAGAGTTACAAACAATATAAATACAACAAGATTAATTAATGATTACCCAACACTGTTATAACGGATGGCTAACGGTGTTGGGTAATCATTAATTAATCTTATTGTATTTATATTTTTTGTAACTATTTAATGTTTATCTGTTTGTTGTTCCTAAGAAATAAAATAAAATAAATAAAGTAGTCATTTTTTCAAAACTTTGTACTTAACCAAGTTTTTAGGATTCCGTAGTCAAGGCAAGGAACCCTTATGGATTCGTCATGTCTGTCTGTCTGTCTGTCTGTCTGTCCGTGTATGTTACAGCCCTTTTTTTCCGAAACTATAAGAGCTATACTGTTGAAACTTGGTAGGTAGATGTATTCTGTGAACCGCATTAAGATTTTTACATAAAAATTAAAAAAAAAACAATTATTTTTGGGGTTCCCCATTCAAAGAACTGAAACTCAACATTTTTTTTCATCATACCCATACGTGTGGGTTATCTATGGATAGGTCTTCAAAAATGATTTTGAGGTTTCTAATGTAATTTTTTTCTAAACTGAATAGTTTGCGCGAGAGACACTTCCAAAGTGGTAAAAAGTGTCGTCCCCCCCCCCCCCCCCCATAACTTCTAAAATAAGAGAATGATAAAACTAAAAAAAATATATGATGTACATTACCATGTAAACTTTCACTCAAAATTGGTTTGAACGAGATCTAGTAAGTAGTTTTTTTTAATACGTCATTAATCGTAATCCATACAAGAACTTTTATATTATGTTACTTGCTGCTACGGAACCCTTCATGGTCGAGTCCGACTCGAACTTGGCCGCTTTTTTTTTAACTTCCTTAGGAAATGGAAAATTTGTGAATACGCTCTTTATTATATGTAGTTATTTTACTAAAAAAAAGCTATTTCTGAAAACTTGTTTTTTTTTTTAATTTTCTCATTTTTCTATTACCAACAAACTTAACTATGCGTATTTATTAACAAAACATACACAATTTATAACTTCTACATTTGGTGCATAACCTTGAATGCACGAAATCCGACGCGCACTTGGCCGGTTTTTTAATACCCATGTGTACTTTGATTTACGCAAATGTGCAATCTCACGAAATGCTCACAAAATGTTGTTAGAAAAGTTTGTGTTAACCGGCAAAATGTGGCAAGCAAGATAACCATTGTTACAAGGTTTGAATAAACCTCAAAAACAGAGCCTGAGATTAATTTGCAAAATGGAGGTATTGTCTTCTGTCTTCTTGAACGCAGGGAAAATTATTTACCTTTTGCAAAGATATATTTTCTTTGGAGAAAAAGTGCTACATTCAAGCCACAATCTGCTGCCCAGAATAAAAAGTGCTACATTCAAGCCACAATCTGCTGCCCAGCATAAAAAGTGCTACATTCAAGCCAAAATCTGCTGCCCAGCATACAAATTCAGAAGCTTATAACTAAATATCATAATATAAAATAGTGGTTCGACCCGAACTGAGACCTCGTGAATACACGCGATTTAGGTAGGTTACCTTATTTATTTCGAAAAAATATATACGTTTGATTCGTAAAGTTAGACCTACAACGTCGTTCAAATTCCTAGAAACAGGAGGTCAAAAATTGGATGTTATACTGGTTATAGTTTTATAAAGCACAAGTTTAGAAATTCTTCAATTTTAGACTTTTTTGTAAACTGAAGACTGTATTATTTATTACTAGTATCCGCCCGCGACTTCACTCGTGTTTTACCGGGATAAAAAGCTAAATTCAGGTCATATCTATGTGTATACCAAATTTCACCGAAATCGGTTCTGGCGTTTCGGCGAGATTGAGTAATAAACATCCAAGCATCGTAACTTTGGTATTTATGATATTAGTACTGCAAAGTATTCGAATAACAGAAATAAATAAAATACACCATAAATCTGTTTAAAAATGTTTAATTTACAGTTTTATTTATTTCCTTAAATAATAAATCCATTTTGTTTAAGCCCCTACGTGCGAGCATCTGAGCGATAAGTCGCTACATAAAATTCTCGGGTTGAAAGAAATAAATTGTAAACGACAGGCGCTTGGCACCTAATAGTAGAGAGAATGTTTCGTAAAGGCTCTTGCATGTTTTTAATCGAAATTAAAAGAATTTAAAAGAGGAAATCGGTGGATGGATGTAGCTCAGGACAACTCTTCGTGGTATTCTAAACGGAAAAATTATGACCAGTAGTGCATAAGTATAGTTTTTTTTTATACCAGATTTAGATGACGGAACAAGCAGATAGCCCACCTGATGTTAAGCGGTACCCTCTGCTTATGAACACTGCATTATCTCATAGGCCACGTCCACCCAGTACGCGCCCTATGTGGCATCGCACTACGCCCGTCACCATGAGACATAAAGATGGAAAGTCTCATGTTCCTGTAATTTCACCGGGACCCTTCAAACCGGAGCACAGTAATATGCTATGCGGCAGAAATAGGTATGGTGGTAGGGCTTTCCCAGACTAACTCTTTCACAAAAAAGCTCTACTACTAACAATGATTATGATCATGTTTCAAAATCAAATTCGATAACAGAAAGAGCAAAAACTACATTATAATCGTAAAGGTAGGTCATGTTTGGAATTAAATCATTTTATTTATCTACTGTGGAAGCACCACTTCAGAATATTTCATGAATGTCCCAAACAAACAAACGTCATAACATTGTATTTGTATGAATATTTTAGCATTTCCACCGCTTATCAAAGTACGTGGAGCCTTTGACACTCGTGTATAAAGGATTTATTTTTAAAAGGTGTTCAAATGTGATAGCTGTGTTATCTTTTTTTGTGAGTTGAGCATTCATATTGTTGAATAGACCTACTTCATATTGTTGGAAGTGCTAATGGAGTGTGGTTGAATTTAGTACCGAAATAACGCAATTACAAAATAATAAATAAATAATAAATAATGCTGGACAGTTCACGCAATATTATCTAGCCCAAAGCTAAGCAGAGCTTGTGTTATGGGTACTAGATAACTGATAGTACTTAATAAAATAGTACATTACAGAGGTTATACCTAAAACACCCTGAACATCTACAAATCGTACAAATATTAGTTCTGAGGCGAGAATCGAAACCGCAACCTCTGCGTCGCAGGCGAACTGTAACATTACAAAATTATTATAAAAACTTCTAGAAGCTTCCATACTCACACAAGTAGCTTGTTGACAAAAAACTAACGGACAACTCACACATGCACACAGCCATGTTGGTTACATCTCACGTACACATAGAAAGTTATTGACGACTAGGCTCACCTATAAAAAGGTAGGCGCCCTTACGCCAAGCACATTCCAAACTCAGACGGAGCAATCAATAACACATCTATATTCCTACACTGCGCCCAATTTTGGTGAGTTTATTTAAATATATTACGCTCTAGCTAGCACTGTATAATCTGATGTTCTTATCTTTATTTTTCTTAATGTTGTAAATTCTAGCATCACACTTGAAGCACGTCCACTTGTCTACTACTATGTCTGTCCTTCTGACTAACTAGTTCTTAATCTCTGTTGTAAACCCTACGGTGTAATAAGGTTGAAAGCCACGTACTGCCTACCCCTGCGAGCCACGTCTGCGGCAACTAGAGGCGACTTTCAACCAAGTTACACCAGGGGGAAGAATCAAGCCTGTCACTACAACTACGTGATCTTTACAGGGTCCAACTCTACGGGTCGAACCTTACGGTTGGTGGCTTCACAGCCACCAACCGGACTCACCAGCTACCTGCTGTCTACCAGCTGTCTCCAGCCCTACCTGCTGCTACCAGCCTGCCACGAGCCACCTCGCAGACAAGGGGCGCGCTCTTCACCATGACGTCTAGACCACGTGCTTCCGATCTACAGCTCACAGGACAGTACCGTGGAGAGTCCACACCTGTTCTTGGGTTCCGTACTACGCGTGTGTCCAAGTGTTCTTTTCTACAAGCGTGACCTTTTGAGACCTATTCTACTGCTGAGATTGAGACCCTTGATCATACCCCGGCCCATAGCCGTCTGGCCTTCTGCCTGCTACTCTGGCCCTCTGCCTGCACTTCTGCCTTCAGCATAATACTAAAGACTCTAAGTTTAACAATCTATTCAGTGATCTTATTGTTAGCATTTTAAGTTTAATATATGTATAAAAATGTCCTAATCGTTTTTCTACCTACCCTAGCTCTTCTATCAGGTAGGATAGGAACCTAAAACCTAGTCTACCTACCTGTCCACGGCAGCACCGTGACAGTGGCGCCCAACTCTCTTTAAAACTCTCTTTCCAACTCTCTTTACAATTCTCTCTTTACTACCATAAGAGATATATTCACTATACCTATTCCGGCCCATATCAACATGATAATGGTGCCCTATTCATTCTCAATCTCAGTCTCAAACTTATGTCTCATACCAATTTTTGTCATTTACAAACGCTTGGTAAAAACTCGGAACAACATACCTACAAGAACAGAGGTGTAAGCTCGCCTTTATTGCATCGTGGCGGTATCATAATAATAGCTACTAGAAATTATTATTGTACCAAAGCTAATAATCTATTGTCTAATTGTGTATAATTCTTTACAGCTATATCTATCTGTGTATACCTATCTGTGTGTTACTGTGTAATTCTAACCATTTCTGTGTACCTACCTACATTATTGCGTACACAGTGCTAGTTCGTCGTAACAATGGAAACTAAATATCTAAAATGTAGAATCTCACTCAAACGTTCATCTGGTCTACAAACTAGTAGATATGAACGGAAACTATCATAAAGGATATTAAACTCATTCACTATAAAGAATAATATTTGCCTACTTATCTACCTAACTAACAATCTATATATCTATGTATCTATCATGCAATTTCATTGATTCACTAAGCTTGACTTACAACTGACCTTGACACTAGAATGTTGGAAATAGTAAACAACACTAGAACAATCTACCTACTTATAGAATACTAATACTATCAACGCGTGTGCGTGTGTGTGTGTGTGAGAAACACTGACCTTAAATACTTCTTTTACATACTTATAATAAACATGATAACTTAAAATCTAAATCGTACCTACTTACGAGTTCCCTAAAAACTAAACTAAACTAAACGTAAACTTAAAGGTTAACTTAAAATCTATACTATTCCTTTTTCTAAAACTAAACTTGAAACTAGAAACGTAAAATCTACATCGTAGCTACCTACGTAAACACTAAAATCTTAAAATCATAACTAAACTAAACGTAACTTTAATCTACACTAATCGTAATTCGTAATCTATACAAATGCTTTTACCTAAACTAGCTATAAAACTGTAAACTACTTTGAACGTACCTACCAACGAATCATCTAGAAACTAAACTACCTACTATCTACTTGATAAAACTAATCCTACGTGTGAGTGTGGGTCGACTAAAGACTTATTACCTATAACCTAGTTAACTTTGAACTAGAAAATAACTTTACCTACATTCTAAAGACTAAACTATAACCAAATAAAACTATACTACCTACTTAATAAATGCTTATTCAATCTATGTGCGAGGCGGTCTTGAGTATGTTATTCATAAAAACTTTCCAACACAACAGAGGTCAACAAACCTAAAATGTTGCGAAATATACTTTCTTGCCGAGACCCTACATCTCTGGCGGGATATCTGCATTTTTCTCCCAAGGGACTAAACCTTTGGTGGAACAAACGGAGCGGGTCGTGACTCCGATATAAAAAAAGCCATCACTAAATGCTAGCTTACTATTGCCTATAGTAATCTATTTTATAACATACTCATTTCAGACCTCACGCAAGAATTAAATCTAAGAAAAACAACTAACTAGCTAACTAACTATGTATCTATATCTATATTAAGTATGTATGAGTATCTATATCTAAAATCTATAATTCTGAAAGCTCACTATAAACCTACAAAACTGCTATAAAGCTAGCTACTAGAAAAACAAAATACAATATGTTGATGGCTACAACATCACATTACGTCACAGGCATCGTCACTGTTGACCGGTAGAATCTTCCAGAAAACTACCTACTATAAACTGTTTGTCAAAACAACACGCTGTCTACATACCTACCTACCAACATTCCTTGGCTAAAACTCTCTGAAATGAATTTCTTATCTAACCTAAACGATCAAATGACCAATGAACCTACCTACTTACATTTGCAAAAGTAGCTATTCGCTAAATTATGAATGATTTAGTCTGATAATCATTTACTATTGCCTAATTCTAAAACCTAAGCGAATAGAAATAATATGTTAGAAAAACTCGCTAAATAAAGCCTTACCTACACTAAACTTTTACTAAGTACAACACTTTAATCTACGTATTTTATGTACCTAATCAATTATGTATAATACCTTTTATCTAACTTATGTAAAACATATAAGGACACCTAGTCCCCTAAAAATTGCAAAGGAGGTCATAAAATATAATTAAATACCTTGCTTTACTATCAAGCACTTATTTATCGTTGAGGTACTTAAAAATACAATACTTACTAAAGACCTCAATTACTTTATCAAATAACGGTAAATTCTCACTTAGGTATATCTTATTAAATACTATCCTAAAATAAAACATTATCAGAGTTTGATTAAGCCATAATTCTTAACATCTTTCCTATTCATTACAAACACATTCAAATAGGTACTTGAGCGAACATGCCTGACCTACTTACCTTATTTTCTGTCAGGAATGCATAGTTCGTAAACAACTCACGCGTGTCTTATTTAACAGAAACAAAATTGTTAGAATATTAATTAAAATATTTATGAGAATTCAAACTTAAACAAATTAATTAATGCTATTTATTTAAATCTTTAATCATTACTTAAAATCACAAATTATTATCTACCTATTCATCTACATTCAAACCCTATTAGTACTAATACAAACAGATAACTAAAATATTCCTGCCTACCCCTATGATATCTTGTTGCAGTGATCTACAGCTACTAAAAGTGACTATTCGATACTATTACTGCCATCTATGATTTCCAACAGGAAACTAAAGACATTAATACTAAACCTTCCCAACAGATGGCGGTTAAACAATATTGCTATGGCCATCTATATTAGTAATAATGAACTAGAGATAACTTAGAAACTTTCTCAACAGATGTCACCATAAGTTCAGTACAAACAATAACTTCGTAAAAATATTTTTTTTTAATCCCATTGATAAAAATAATAAACATAAACAATTAGGATAAATTCAATAAATAATATGAAGACAAGTAAACACAAAATAAAATAAACTTGACTTAATAATAGAAAACACTTACCTATTTAAGAACTTGCATTTACTTAATACTTTTATTTTTTTTGGATGACTTTAAACTTCCTTAATTTTTTTTTTTTTCTCGATTAGCCTTTAATCTGAAACTCCAACACATAGCGACATACAGTATCATAAACAACAGTCACTATTACAAAAACTCACTCACTTACTCAATCACAAAAAATTTTTTATAGAGCTTACACTACATTTTTTTTTATAGAGCAAACACTTATAATTTTTAGTAACATAGATCTTACACTTAAATTTTTTTTTTTACATAGAGCAGACACTATAAAATTTTTTTTTCCTTTTCACTTCTCATAGAGACATAGAGTCAACACTTACAAAAAAAAAATTTTTTTTTTTTGCTACTTCATCTACAAATAGAAACATAGAATCAACTCTTAATTTATCTTATACTCATACAACTTTAACTACAAATAGAACTATAGAGTTAACACTAAATATTTTCTTATCATAACTGTTATATTTAATAATTAACTTTAACTAATAATTACTTAAACTAAACCTATTGGAACACTCAAAGAAGCAATATGAGCGGTGAAAACTCATTTAAAAATAAGCCTCTAACAACAGAGCGGATTGCTTCAAAACTCTTTAAACAAGCCAATTCTGACTAGGATGCGGATTATGGCAAACATCTAAAATAAGCCTAAAATGCCAGCTTCTCAAAATTAATACTAATCTACACTTAACAACTTAAACTTAAACAACTCTACAATGATAGAGACACTTAGAATTTAAATTAGAACATTAACTTACAGACAGACTAGTACTAAATAACACTTGCCCTTCTAAATGATAAAGCCTCTACTACACTAACAACTAAAACTCTTGTTGATATGAGTATATTTACACACTAAAGTAAATATATTCTAGTTGTAGCTTCTTAAGCCTTCTATGACTTGAGGCTAATGCGGGATGAATAAAAGATTGAAGTATGAAAGACAGTATGAATGTAGAGTCATCAAGAGATAGGTTGCAGTTCTAGCGGGTTTTATCAGGAAAAACCCTTTCTCTGGGAGGGGCGATACTGTAACATTACAAAATTATTATAAAAACTTCTAGAAGCTTCCATACTCACACAAGTAGCTTGTTGACAAAAAACTAACGGACAACTCACACATGCACACAGCCATGTTGGTTACATCTCACGTACACGTAGAAAGTTATTGACGACTAGGCTCACCTATAAAAAGGTAGGCGCCCTTACGCCAAGCACATTCCAAACTCAGACGGAGCAATCAATAACACATCTATATTCCTACACTGCGCCCAATTTTGGTGAGTTTATTTAAATATATTACGCTCTAGCTAGCACTGTATAATCTGATGTTCTTATCTTTATTTTTCTTAATGTTGTAAATTCTAGCATCACACTTGAAGCACGTCCACTTGTCTACTACTATGTCTGTCCTTCTGACTAACTAGTTCTTAATCTCTGTTGTAAACCCTACGGTGTAATAAGGTTGAAAGCCACGTACTGCCTACCCCTGCGAGCCACGTCTGCGGCAACTAGAGGCGACTTTCAACCAAGTTACACCAGGGGGAAGAATCAAGCCTGTCACTACAACTACGTGATCTTTACAGGGTCCAACTCTACGGGTCGAACCTTACGGTTGGTGGCTTCACAGCCACCAACCGGACTCACCAGCTACCTGCTGTCTACCAGCTGTCTCCAGCCCTACCTGCTGCTACCAGCCTGCCACGAGCCACCTCGCAGACAAGGGGCGCGCTCTTCACCATGACGTCTAGACCACGTGCTTCCGATCTACAGCTCACAGGACAGTACCGTGGAGAGTCCACACCTGTTCTTGGGTTCCGTACTACGCGTGTGTCCAAGTGTTCTTTTCTACAAGCGTGACCTTTTGAGACCTATTCTACTGCTGAGATTGAGACCCTTGATCATACCCCGGCCCATAGCCGTCTGGCCTTCTGCCTGCTACTCTGGCCCTCTGCCTGCACTTCTGCCTTCAGCATAATACTAAAGACTCTAAGTTTAACAATCTATTCAGTGATCTTATTGTTAGCATTTTAAGTTTAATATATGTATAAAAATGTCCTAATCGTTTTTCTACCTACCCTAGCTCTTCTATCAGGTAGGATAGGAACCTAAAACCTAGTCTACCTACCTGTCCACGGCAGCACCGCCCGCCGCGTCACAGAGGTCGTCAAAACAAACATTAGCCAAAAAATTACTACATATTATTATTATAAATACTAAACATACAAAACATAACAACAATATTTTTAAAAAAACGGGGGGGTTTGGCTCCGCTTTCCATGTGTTTTTTTAAACTTTCTTTTGAATTTTATCAAAATAATTAAAATAAAACAAGTTCGGGAAGATATTGCTCACAAACCATACACGTTATAGACTTCACTTTAACCGTAGTGAAGCTACCGAGCCGGAGGTACTTCCAGTGTCGTTTGGAGTTGACAAGACTCCATGGAATTCAGTCGTAAAAGAAAATTATTTAAAATTCCTAAATTGCCGCCATCTTGTTTTTGTCCACTTCCGGTACCCGGACGGACTTCCGGTTATCAAAATTGAGTTCAGTGGCCCCCAAAGCTAATTCCAGGATACCTCACACGACTAGAATCGAGTTATAACATGGCTTTTAAGCAAGGGTTCGATTTTGGCCGCCATCTTGAATTTTGAGCAAAGGAGCCGAAGTTGGGATTGTCAACATTCAGAATCGAATTAAGCAGACTTTTTTACATCGGAAAAGTCACGTTGCCAAAATGGCCCACAAAATGCCGTTGAATTTGAAAATGTTTTTGTTAGTGAAAATTATAAAAAAAATATGAAGTTCCTGAAGATATTGTTCTCAAACCATAAGCCCTACGAAAAAAAAATATGCTCCGTGTTATAGAAAATTTTATAGAGATCCTTTCTGTGCTTGACACTTTTTTTCTAACAGTAATACTTTTGGTTAAAATCGTAAAAACCGCAGTTAGAGACATATTTCGAGGAAAAAAGAGGGATAGGGGGGAGCGGAGCCAAAATTCGGCTTCAGAACCGAATTCAGCAGGAATTTTTTACATCGGAAAAGTCATGTTGCCAAAATGGCTCACAAAATGCCGTTGAACTTGAAAATTGTAATATGAGTTACCAGTCTATTTGAGCGCTAACCTGAAGTCCATTTACTTTGAGGTCTATGTAGCCAGGACTATTTATCTTATGCAACAGATTATGCTTTAGCACCTTAGTAGACTGTGAACGGATGTAAGAAAATGACGTAGGAAATGACGTAAGAAATTAAGTTTGTAACGAAAAAACTACGGCTCTCTGAGCCCTTTTTCTTTTTAACCCCCGACGCAAAAACGACGGGGTGTTATAAGTTTGACGTGTATGTGTGTGTGTGTCTCTGTGGCATCGTAGCTCCCGAACGGATGAACTGATTTCGTTTTTGTTTTTGTTTGAAAGGTCAATTTGTCGGGAGTGTTCTTAACTAACTTAAGTGTGTGTTGTTAACTATGTTTGATCAAAATCGGTTCAGCCGTTTCATTGCGTTGCGGGTTTTTTTACTTTTAACAAAATTAATTACTTACTCGTTTACAGATCCATTTGATCATACAATCTATTAGAAAGTCATCAAAAATGGTTAAATTGTTGGTTGGCTTTAAACCAATCCCCTTAGAGAGGAGGTTGCACATAACCAAAGACCATACCGGAGGACTCCATTCCACCATACGGCTTACACTTCGGTGCACCAGACTATTAGGAATGCTTCCTTTGTCTGGTCTCTCAAGCCCAACGAGTGATCGACTGAGGTAAGTCATTCATTTAGACAGATTGTACTGAAGAACAGCCATGCTACTAATAAACTCATATCATCTATTGAATAGTTACACCGTGTTTTGTCTCTTTCGATCGAATTGGAAACTGCCTGTCAATGCAAAAGACAAAACACTGTGTAACTATTCCAAGGATAATTCGAAATTTATAGTAGCACGGTAGTATAGAAAATAATTTATTGCAGGTACTTCTTTATAAAATTATAACAAAAAAAAAAAAAAATTGATATGATTCACGAAAGTTTTTATAGTAAAATAAACAAAACTTCACATAATAATTAAAAGTGGATGTAGGTGTTTGAGTGATTTATTCCAGACATCTTAAGTATAGCTTCAATTTAAACAACACGTTCCTTATAGGTTGCTTCTTATATTTATTTAAACAACACGTTCCTTATAGGTTGCTTCTTATATTTATTTAAACAACACGTTCCTTATAGGTTGCTTCTTATATTTATTTAAACAACACGTTCCTTATAGGTTGCTTCTTATATTTATTTTGCCTGCTGCTTTAGTAAGATACGACTTGTTAGTAAGATTCGTTGGTATAAGATTTGTCCGGGCTGCTAGCTTTTTAAGGAATGTGTTATTACTGGAAAAAAGTGTTAGCCGAGTCAGTCATGGGAAGAAATGGCAGCGATGAGATCACCACTTGTCACGTACATATTTCGTCGATGAAAAGGAGCCCATTGAAGCTCTGCCTACCCTTTCGGGACAAAGATTTGCTTCTATGTATGTGAATAAAACCGTTAATTTACTGTACTTGGTTGTATTTGGCCTTGAGGAAAATGAGAATTTGACAAAATACAAAAAGGAACTAGACGAAGGGATTTGACGAATGTTGGGTTGACATCAGTTCTGTATTTGTATTAATGGAGGCATGGATGCCTCAACTTTTTTTTTTTTTTTCAACTTTATCAACTAATTATGTGTACAGGATATAATAATTATATGCTACTGAATATATGGATTATTTTTTCGGTTTTTTTGCTGGTGAACACTTTATAAAAATCACTTTATGTTGACAGCATCAAGCAACGGAGGCTGCGTTACTTTAAGGTTGCAGCTACAAAAACGTTATTTAATAAGAACTTTTTTCATTTTTTATGCTGTTTTAATAATGTATCAAGAAAGGACACGTACAAACCAAACTACTTACAAACATCATAAAAAAATTGTGAGTTAAATTAAATTTCTTTGCCGTGAGTTCCCATGCATTCTTGCTTTAATTCTTGGCAAGAGTTAGAGTTTTAATAACGCATCTCTGGAATGGTAATTAGTTTAATTTATTACTTGAACTCAGTACATTAACAGCTTCAAGAACAGCTTAGCTACTCCATGGTACCAGCAGTGCTCTACTGTTGACGATTATGAACGAGCAAGTTTTTGGCCCGTACGATAACTTTTTTATGTGCGCTCATTAGTGTTTTTGTGACATATTTTAAGTTACCTTCGCCTGTAGTAAGAAAAAAACTACTTTAAAAGCATTGTTTTCTAACAACATAATGCTTTACAATAACTTTTTTCCATTAAAATACACTACGGCCAGACCAAAGAGGTTTTACAAAAATTTTACTCAAATTCGTGACATAGTCTATGGTTTGTGGCTACGCGCGCTATTATACATGTTCATCGAGCACTCCGGTATGGAGGCCTAGGCCTGCGTTGCTCGATGATACATGGTATGCGTGGTAGAATGTTGTTTTATTTTTTACGCTTATTCATTTGACGCCGTTTACAGTTTATTTTTCATGTGCTTCGTTGGTCAAACCAAATAATTATTGCATGAGTTAAGAGTTATCTACGTTAGTAGCTTATGAAACTGCACATAACTAGGTAATAAAAGAATTGTTTTTTTTTTTACATTTATAGACCTTTGTTTTTCCGTTTGAAACTATTAAAAACCTCGCCAATTCGGGTTTTAATAACCCCAGTTATGTAACAGTTTCTTCGACTACTATTTTATCGCAGTGTTGAAATGTTGAATCTTCAGTTCTGTCGTTTCATGGAGTGGGCCAGTTCTTTTCTACAGACTGCGGTAAAAAGCGTGGTAACGGGTTTAACCGTGATAATTTCCACTTAAAGCCTTTGTTGGAGTACTTCGAAAGGTTCAGTTTAAATTAATATGCTACAGCTGCTGTGTGCCACATAGAATTGTGAAACCACAACCAGCGTATTACCATTGAGGATCTTAGGGCTTTTTCATAATATTTATATATTGATATATACAGTGGTGGCCATATAATTAAGAACGCTGATATAAAGGGAAGATTTTTTCCAACTAAGATGCAAAACTAATTGTATGCATTTGTTTTTATTTCTCTCGGTATCGTAAAACATTTCCATATTACCACTGTATTCATTGATACACATGATTGGCTAAAAATCAATAGGCAAACTTTTTACACTACTTTAAACAAAGTATTCCTTATTACTGGCTGGTCACGTAATTAAGAACGCTAAGTAGTTTATACCTTTATTCAAATTTAAATAGAGAACACTCAGTCGATTTGTTACTGTTTGTATAATTTTGGCGCCATTACGTGCTGTAAAAGATTAAAGGTGATTGCTTCTTTAGAAAAAACAATGGGAAAAAATAAAAGTTGTGATAAATCTACAAGGGAAGTAATAATAAAACTTCGCCGGAAGAATTGGTCTTATAAAAAGATAGCCGACCATCTGCAATGTTCAAAAACGATGGTTTTCCACGCTGTAAAGCATTTTGCTACGTATCAAACTACTTTGAATGTTCCACGTGTACCTAAACAGAGAAAAACAACTCCTCGAGATGACCGAAACATCGTTCGTATGGCAAAACAAAATCCTTTTAAAGGGGCCAATGAGCTTAGAAAAGAATATTTTAGTGAAAACAACCCTTCAGCAATCTCAGCACGCACTATTCGAAGACGTTTGGTAGAAGAAAAATTGCACGGTAGGATAGCAAGAAAGGTACCCATGTTAAAACTTTGCCACAGGCAAGCCCGGCTTGCATTTGCGAGAAAGTATGAAAACTGGACTGTGCAACAGTGGAAAAATGTACTTTTTTCTGACGAGACGAAAATAAACAGAGTATGTTCTGATGGAAAACGATATGTACGACGTCCCCCGAATACAGCATTCGACCCAAAGTACACGAAAGTTACATTAAAGCACGGTGGTGGGAATGTGAAAATTTGGGGTTGCTTTTCTGGACATGGTGTAGGACCTGTAAAGTTGATAGAAGGTAACATGGATCAGTTCCAATACAAAAATATACTGGAAGAAACAATGTTTGGTGGGAATGTGAAAATTTGGGGTTGCTTTTCTGGACATGGTGTAGGACCTGTAAAGTTGATAGAAGGTAACATGGATCAGTTCCAATACAAAAATATACTGGAAGAAACAATGTTACCATACGCTGAAGACGTTCTACCGGTCATTTGGACATTCCAGCATGACAATGATCCAAAGCACACTGCACGCACCGTAAAGGAATTTCTTACAGCGCAATTAGTTTCTGTCTTAGACTGGCCTGCTAACAGTCCAGATCTAAACCCAATAGAGAATCTGTGGTTTGAAGTAAAGAAAAAGGTTTCAAATACAAAGTGTGGAAATTTAAGAGAGCTGTATGACGTTTTTTTAGAAGAATGGAACTCTATTTCTCTTGCGAAATGTCAAAAATTAATAGAGTCAATGCCTCGCCGGTGTAAAGCTGTAATTAAAAGCCGTGGATATGCTATTAACTATTAATTTTAGTTAAATATTTATTAAAAAAAAAATATGTTTCCTGTGCTACATAATATTGTGATTTTTTAAATCTAAGTGTCATACAAAACAATTCCCGAGCAGTTAAATAAATCGTTCTTAATTATTTGTCCAGCTTCAGTACTATTTGAATGTGTTACTTTGATAAAATCAATAAAATGTGCAAAAAATAGTTAGCGATTTCATACTTTATTCTTAAGTCAGGTTGCTCTATTAATGTGACTATTATATAACATAACTAGTTGCTTCTCAGAAGGTACACATCTCTGTGTATGATACGATTTAAATAAAAAACTTGTAGAACTTTAAATCGTTCTTAATTATATGACCACAACTGTATATTCAACTCAAAAACTGTTGAAAAACTGTCGTTGTTTGTTGGTTAACTTTGTTTGGTATCAAAAGAAAGGTATTGATGAGCACATTCTAAATATATACTTATAATATAAACACATAATATATATTAGTACAAGTACAGAAGGCTCACTTCACGAACAAATTTATATAAATAGCGACTCTTGCCAGGACGCAACAAAGTGCAATTCGCGACACATTCGACGCGCGATCAGTGACGCGGTTCGTAAGGGTTGACGACTAGTCGCCATAATTATCTAAAGACATAGGTACGTTAGTCTGTAACTTGTCAATTAAACAAAATATATCGTGTAGGTAAGTATCAAATATGCGTATCAAATATGGAATGACATACGTCGCAAACAAAATAGTCCATAGCAACAAAGGCACTTCAAAAAAGATATCTTGATAATGTCGGTTATTTCGAAGATGTGTAGGAAATTATCTCGAGGTGGACCCGTGAGGTTTAGATCTCATTAAATGTTTTTAGAAATCGGTTAGAAAGGTAAATAAAGTAGATAACCTACCTACATCGCGTGTATTCGCGAGGTCTCAGTTCGGGGCGAACCACTAGTAGGTATTATAGTAGGTAGGTTAGGTACCTATATAGTATTATAGATTAAGTACCTACCTTCGTAATTAGGCAAATAAAAAAGTATGAACGCGCACCCTGTTGTGTACCTACCTACATACAAAGGTTGTCTGGGAGAAATCGCTCTGAGCGATAAGGCCGCCCATTTTACTGTACTAATTGTTTTTGTTTATTTTGTTATATTATCGTTGTGTAAAATAAAGTGTTCATCTATCATCTATCTATCTACATAACAGATAGACATAGAGGACATGGAGGACATAGAGAGGGAGCGTAGGGCATTGGCAGTCAGATGTAATATGCTGGCACGCAGGTTTGCTCGTTGCAGTAGGCAAGTGAAAATAACTCTCTTCAAAGCCTACTGCCAATCTTTCTACACGAGCAGCCTGTGGTTCAGCTATACGCAGAAGTCGCTTAGTGCCCTGCGCGTCCAATATAATAATGGTTTTAGGATGCTGATGGGACTTCCTCGCTTCTGCAGTGCATCAGCGATGTTTGCGGAGGCTCGGGTTGATGGTTTTCACGCCATCATCCGTAAGAAAACTGCCTCATTGCTCAGCAGAGTGCGGAGCAGTTCCAACGGCATCCTGCAGCTCATTCCCGATCGCTATGACCTGCCAGTAATGAAGGCTTTTATCCGGGTCCTGCTCAGGTAGGTAGTCTCACTGGAGTCTGTTTGGTCGGTATTCGGATGAGAGTTTTCACCTCAACTTATAGCTAAGTATAACTAATGTATTTCTAACATAGTTTTTAAGAATAATACTAACAAATAATGGACTTAATAATGTCTGATTTAATAAATGAATTATATTATATTATAATATTTAGTCCTAGAGTACCACCTACCTAGTTTTACCTAGAGTAGGTACCTAGTACATAGTATTATTTTATCTGTGCTAGTATATAACAAAACAAAAATACAAAAATAGAATTAAATAGGTACTAGGTAGGTACTTGCCCGGCTTTCTTCATTCATAAAAGCTAATCCTGGCCTTTTAAACAGAACTTGTAAGTACCTATCTAACTACGTGAATACGGGAGACATAGGTAAAATATAAGTCTACATTTGCTAGGTAGGTATACCTAATTAGGTACCTATAATATAGACGTGCATTTCTATACCTTTCAATGTCCCTTGGAAGTGTGAAAAACGTGAGGTTCGGATCCTTGTTGTTATTTAAGCAGCCGAATGCGATGCAATATACTTTTGCCCTCATTACGGAACGGAAGACGCGCGCGACGCGGCGCGTGCGTCCGGCTGGCGCGCGGTAGCGGTAGCCCCACTGAATTAGCCCAACACGTTTGGCCCGCGCTGGTACTTGTAGCTTCGTACCTAAAGTGCGGAGTGCGCCACGCTTGATATAAATTTGACCAAGTGTTTTTTTAAACGGTCCCACAAACGTTTTTGAGTACTGAAAAGAATGTTGCAGTCTAACGCCTGGTGTAATCCTTTCGTCGGCTTTTACAACATCCACGTGAAGAGACGGAGGGGTTTTATTCTTAGGCTTGAAACTCCGTAGCATATCTTAAAATCCAAGGAGTAATGGTCTGGCACAGGAGATCGGTGATGTTTGCAGAATCTTTTTTCTTTATTTTACTTGCCAGACAATCATCAGCCATAAGCAAAAAATCATCAGGTTATTAGCCATAAGCTTACTTTCAGTATTTTTTTTTTCAGATTTACTTTCCGATCTCCATACACTATCGTTTACGTAATCTCTCTATTTGGACAATTCTTAATGTTTGTGATGTCCTTCAACTGGCTTCTACAAACAGGATGGTCCTTGACTAATGTCAGTAAGTATTTATCATCATCATCATCAGCATTCATCTTTTAGACGTCCGCCTCGTCCAGCAGCCAATGCAATTTGCTATAATTAGCACGATTGCCAGGCGGATTGGTGATCGCTGTATCGGGTTTGAGTACTCAGGTGCTAAGGTCATCCCCTGGTTAGCTCCGTTAGTCAGCTTTTACGACATTCACGGGAGGACACGGTGGGGTCTATTCTACACCACGGCAATGATTTTTGAGGCATAATCTGCAGCTTGACTTCACCCACAACAAGCTTATCATCATCATAAGCTGTAAAAATTCCACTGCAGGCCATAAAAAGGATGCCACAACGAACACAGCATTGATATCAATGGCAAATACATCACTTACCTTCGATTTAACGCTTTAGTCAACATGGGACTGGTGTTTTGTGAATCTGGTATTTTGTGAACCTAGTTCCAAGATTTGAATCTGGTGTTCCACGAATTTGGTGTTTTGAGAATCCGATATTTTGCAATTTATTTGCTGAAAAACCTTGACTCAAAGCTTAGAGACTCAAGATTCAAGATTCAATTTATTTAATACTTCAGTTTCTGAATAAGTGTATCTTAAAATGAACATAGGGTTTTTTTGATGAATTTTCAAACCAATACCTCAAAGGTCATGTCCAACTAATAGGTAACGCCCTACGTGGCATTGCACTGCACGATCAAATCATGATCATGATCAAAGAACATGTTACCATAATTTCACCGGCACTCCTACAAACCAGAATACAGCAATGCGAGCATTACTAGTTGCTTTTCAGTAGAAATATGTATGGTGTTAGTACTTCCCCAGACGAACTCATTCACAAAAAACTACTATTAACTAGGTCATCCTCATGCAAGAGGATTAATACTGACTGTCAAGTGCCCATGACGATAAAGTTAACCCTTAGGTCAGTTAGGTTCAGACCATTGAACTAGTTAGGTCCATCTTCAAAAAAGAAGAAGGACATCATCAGAAGAAGAAAAACTATTGGACAAACTGGCTGATTTAGCGTTGCCTAAATTGATTTACCTAGCCAACGCTATAAATGTCATTTTTAGGGTTCCGTAGTCAAAGACAAGGAACCCTTATAGATTCGTCATGTCCGTCTGTCTGTCTGTCTGTCTGTCCGTGTATGTCACAGCCTTTTTTTCCCGAAACTATAAGAGCTATACTGTTGAAACTTAGTAGGTAGATGTATTCAGTGAACCGCATTAAGATTTTTACACAAAATTTTTAAAAAAACAATTATTTTTGGGGTTCCCCATACTTAGAACTGAAACTCAATTTTATTTTTTTCATTAAACCTATACGTGTGTGGTATCTATGGATAGGTCTTCAAAAATGATGTTGAGGTTTTTAATATCATTTTTTTCTAAACTTAATAGCTTGCGCGAGAGACACTTCCAAAGTGGTAAAAAGTGTGCCTCCCCCCCCCCACCCGTAACTTCTAAAATAAGAGAATGATAAAACTAAAAAAAATATATGATGTACATTACCATGTAAACTTTCACTCAAAATTGGTTTGAACGAGATCTAGCAAGTAGTTTTTTATTTTTGGGGTTCCCCATACTTAGAACTGAAACTCAAAAATTTTTTTTTCATCATACCCATACGTATGGGTTATCAATGGATAGGTCGTCAAAAATGATTTTGAGGTTTCCTTTGTCATTTTTTTCTAAACTGAATAGTTTGCAGGAAATACACATCCAAAGTGGTAAAAAGTGTGCCCCCCCCCCCCCCCCATAACTTCTAAAATAAGAGAATAATAAAACTAAAAAAAATATGTGATGTACATTACCATGTAAACTTTCACTCAAAATTGGTTTGAACGAGATCTAGTAGGTAGTTTTTTTTTAATACGTCATTAATCGTAATCCATCCAAGAACTTTTATATTATGTTACTTGCTGCTACGGAACCCTTCATAGGCGAGTTCGACTCGCACTTGGCCGCTTATTGGTTAAGTCAGTCATCAAATCTAACTCGGATAGGCAGCTGCTGGGTACGCCAATAAGCTGTTCTGACGGAAGACCAGCGTTGGTTGTTAGATTGCTAGACAACCAACTCATGCTGAGGCAGAGTCATTTTGTTACTTGCCAGACAACCAAGACACCAACTTCATACCTTCATATCTGTTTCCTCTCAGTCTAAGTTTATTATGTGTTTCTGTGTAACTCTTGTATACAAATAAATAAATATTCATCTTTCTTTCTTTTTTTCATATCTTTGAGTCACAAATACCGTAGAGACCCAAGCTGATGACGTCATTATTTTTATTCCAGCTAACTTTGTGTTCTACATATCAAGCCTGTCCTCTTCGATAATATTGATGAACATCGGCAGATGCTGGCCACAAATTATGGTGGCGGTGGAAGGCATCGAACCAACTATACCGCCTTTTTCAAGAAACGTCACCAAAACATGCAATGCTGTTATGGTGTTTATACTTATGGCAGCTGTCGGTGAGATATGCATTAAAATATTACACTGTGGAAAGAGGCCTAGTGAGGCTCTGCCTACCCCTTCGGGGAAAAAGGCGTGTGTCTATGTATGTATTACACTATATATAGGCAAATATTGGCCTGAGTTATGACGTCGCTTCGACACCATCCCAAGAATTTGAGATGCCCTGAAGCAGACTGGCAATGCAGTATAATTAAAAATCTCCGGGCGCTTGAAGCTTGTACAGACAAACAGAGAACCGAGCGATTACCTCTTGGTACCTTTGAGAACCCAACTTTAAAAAAGCTATTATAGGTTCTACTTATATAGGACCCGTTAAAAACTACGTTCCATACGACCAATTTTTATGTTTATTTTACCTCCGATAAGAGCTGTTTCCTATCATCTCTGTCTGCTTATCCAATTTACGTATGAGAGGGCGATGTAAGAACACCTGGGGTCGGCAATATTCATGTATAGATATTTTGTGGTAAAATGCTGCGAGGTAAATTGAAGGTAATTGAATTCTTATTTGGGTACATAATAATGAATTTTAGTGGCAACTCTTCGCAGAGAAGTATGTCCTGAATATTAAACGAGCAATATTTGTTCGATATTTTTTTTCTGCATTTATGACGGAAAAAACAGATTGCCTCTCAGCCTTTAACAATGACCTTATAGGTCACATCCACCTAGGACACACTCTAAGTGGCATTGCACTGCGCCCGCCACCCTGAGACATAAAGATGAGCGAAGCGAGGGGAAAAGCTGCCCAAGACGAATACAGGCATGATCCTAAAAGAATATACTCTACTTTTCACACTTGCGAGATAATACAAATTCACTGAAAATCACAGCACCAAACACCGTCTTTTGTTTCTCATTTACTTTCTTTGAAATTGTGAGTTCTGCTTATGATGGCCAGTTCGATTTCCGAGCTAACCTCTTTACAATGTTATGCTATATGGGTTTTTTTTACTTATATTTTTCCACGAGTTTCCATATTAATTTGACATTCCAAATTCAAATCACTCCCTTAGGAGTTACATACAACTTTACCTCCCTAAAGAGGTAATACTTTACGTTGAGGTTGCATGATATGTACCTAATTGGACATTGTCATTACACATTTTGTTTTGACATTTTAGTAGTAGTAGAGCTTTTTAATTAAAGAATTCGTCCGGGGCAGTACTACCACCATACCTATTTCTGCCGCAAAGCAGTAGTGCTCGCATTGCTGTGTTCCGGTTTGAAGGGTAAGGGTGCCGGTGAAATTACAGGCACATGAGACTTTTCACCTTTATGTCTCAGGGTGGCGGGCGCAGTGCAATGCCACATAGGGCGCGTCCTAGGTGGACGTGACCTATGAGGTAATGCACTGTTCATAGGCAGAGGTTACCGCTTAACATCAGGTGGGCCATCTGCTTGTTCCGTCATACAAGTAATTTACAAAAAAAAAAAAAAAACACGAGCAGGTGGTCTTATAAATAGTTATTTTCGTTTCAGTGGAGCATCTCTTGTCAGTAGTGTACGGGTGTTCTGTGGCGTACTCGTGTGATAGCGGGGATGTCACCGAGATATTCTTACGCTTAAACATGCCCTGGATTTTCGAATACACAGCATACTCATTTTGGAAGGGGATTTTGATTAAGGCTGGTATATAATTGTTTGAATCAACGTTAACTGAGTTATTTACTTTTGTTTTCGTGTTTGTGAATCAATTGATTTGATTATCCTATTTCCTTCTACTTTACTATCTCTTTTCTGGTCAGGGTATGAGAAACCTATGAACGTGAAGGTAAAGTAAGTATTTACTATCTCTTTTCTGGTCAGGGTATGAGAAACCTATGAACGTGAAGGTAAAGTAAGTATTTACTATCTCTTTTCTGGTCAGGGTATGAGAAACCTATGAACGTGAAGGTAAAGTAAGTATTTACTATCTCTTTTCTGGTCAGGGTATGAGAAACCTATGAACGTGAAGGTAAAGTAAGTATTTACTATCTCTTTTCTGGTCAGGTTATGAGAAACCTATGAACGTGAAGGTAAAGTAAGTATTTACTATCTCTTTTCTGGTGAGGTTATGAGAAACCTATGAACGTGAAGGTAAAGTAAGTATTTACTATCTCTTTTCTGGTCAGGGTATGAGAAACCTATGAACGTGAAGGTAAAGTAAGTATTTACTATCTCTTTTCTGGTCAGGTTATGAGAAACCTATGAACGTGAAGGTAAAGTAAGTATTTACTATCTCTTTTCTGGTCAGGGTATGAGAAACCTATGAACGTGAAGGTAAAGTAAGTATTTCTTTAGTTTACTTATTTCTATAGTTTGTGACATATAATTTAACAGATTCTGCTTCAAATACTTTTAATTAAAAAGTCTGTGTTACTATAAATTGAAAACTTGACAGGTTTCTTTAAAGTCGCGAAAAACAAGTTTTATATTTTGAGTTGGCCGGCGACGACGAGTTACGAGTTAGTTATTAAGAACTCTTTAGTCCAGTACTGTATTTCTGGAGGCCGGAGCCTAAAAAAACACCCCTCCTTCTCTTCCCATGGATGTCGTTAAAGCCGACTGAGGGATTACACATGGGGATGGGCAGCAGCATCCGACCGAGTACCTACTTAACACCAATACTGAGAGCACCAATCGAACCAATCGGTTAATTAAAGAGGGGACTCCTCTAACACAGGTTATTGTAACTTAACAGAGGAGTTCCCAACCCATGTAACTGAAAGTCGTGTAAAAAAATAAAGATTTTTTATTTTTTTTGTAACCTGGTCCAGCATTGGATGTCTATAGTCTGCTGATGATGAGAACGCCTTTAGAAATACAACAGTATGACTACTCGCTTTAACTAATTACCTCACTTGGGAGCTGAAAATCAGCGCTAAGTAGGTAGACTTTGTTGAGCTGATCGTAATTTTGGTCGACATTGGGTAGTTTTTATGTATGTGTACGAGAGATAGTTCAACTATTATGTGTGGGTACGAGAGATAGTTCAACTATTTAGTAAGTACTTAATTGCACCTAATTCATTTTTTTTTTTTCAACGATCGTCTCTACTGCTTTCTTCGGGAGAGACCTATGTCCAGCAGTGGACTATCTACTGCTTTCTTCGGGAGAGACCTATGTCCAGCAGTGGACTTTATCATACATAATAATGCATATGATTGATTTTTATAATTTTTTTCCTTTAGTTCACCATCAACGTTTGTGTAACTATTTTCAATGTATTTTTTATTGTTTGTCGTGTCTGTGTGTGTGTGCGCGTGTGTAGGTGTGTGTATGTGTGTGTGTGTATGTGTGTGTGTGTGTCTGTATGTCCCGTCGTAGCTCCCGAACGGATTAACAGTTTTTTTTTGTTCGAATGTTGTATTTGTCGGGAGTGTTCTTAGCTTTGTTTGATCAAAATCGGTTCAGCCGTTCAGCGATGGGGGTTTTTAGGGTTCAGTAAAAAAAATAACGGAACCCTTATGGATTCGTCATGTCTGTCTGTCTGTCTGTCTGTCCGAGTATGTCACAGCCACTTTTTTCATTATACCCAAATGTGTGGGATGTCTATGGATAGGTCTTTAAAAATGGTATTGAGGTTTCTGATATCATTTTTTTCTAAACTGAATAGTTTGCGCGAGGGACACTTCCAAAGTGGTAAAAAGTGAGTCCCCCCCCCCCCCCCCCCCCCGTAACTTCTAAAATAAGAGAATGATAAAACTAAAAAAAATATATGATGTACATTACCATGTCAACTTTCACTCAAAATTAGTTTGAACGAGATCTAGTAAGTAGTTTTTTATTTTTGGGGCTCCCCCATAGTTAGACCTGAAACTAAAAAAACTTTTTTTCATCATACCCATACATGTGGGGTATCTATGGATAGGTCTTCAAAAATGATATTGAGGTTTTTAATATAATTTTTTTCTAAACTGAATAGTTTGCGCAAGGGACTCTTCTAAAGTGGAAAAAAGTGTCCCCCCCCCTGAAACTTCTAATATAAGATAATAATAAAACTTAAAAAAATATATGATGTACATTACCATGTAAACTTTCACTCAAAATTGGTTTGAACGAGATCTAGTAAGTAGTTTTTTTTTAATACGTCATAAATCGTAATCCATCCGAAACTTTTATATTATGTTACTTGCTGCTACGGAACCCTTCATGGGCGAGTCCTACTCGCACTTGGCCGCTTTTTTTTTAAACAGATATAAACAGATATAAACAATTTATTGATAATTTGTCAATTATACGTCACATTATAAATACATTATTACATTATTAGATAATTTAGGAAAAAAACATCATTATAATAATAATTAGTACCTATTATAAAATAAAAAAGGTACAAAAAACAAAACAAAATATTTATACTAATTACTGTATCATTCTGACCTCATTGTGTTCTCGGAATTCGTCAAAACTGTAGAACACCTTTTCAACGAGCCAGTTTTTTAGCTTTAGTTTAAAATTCGATAAGCTTGGTGCGTCCTTTAATTCCTACAAAGTTAATTACTTGTGTTTTATTCTTTTTCAAGTCAAATAAAATCATTTATTTTAATTTATAGATCTTCAACATCCAATCTACGTTCATCTGGAGCTTCAATGACTTGCTCATAATGGTTATAAGTATTTACCTCACTGAGCACATTATCTTGCACAATACGTTGCTGAGAAGAGCTGTGAACCAGGTAAATACAATTTGGTTTTTCTTGAAACAACATGTGACAAAAGAAAGCTTCGATACGACTCCCAAAGTCCCAACAACAATATGAAAATGAGGGTCACATGTGTCATACGAAAACTGTATGGTGCAAGATCTGCCCTAACAAATTATTTATGTGACTGCATCATCTGGATTTTGATGAGATGATAAACAAACAAGTTAATTTTAGAATATATATTTTTTTATTCGAGTATATACTACTTGGAATGAAGAATCAAGCATACAGCCCACATGATGTGAAGCGGTAACCTCTGCCTTTAACAATGCATTACCATAGTCGCATTGCACTATGTGCACTGCGCCCGCCACCCTGACACGTAAAGATGAATAGTCCCATTGTGCCTGTAATTTCACCGGCAACTATACCCTTCAAACCAGAACACAGCAATGCAAGCACTACTGCTTCGCCGCAGTGCATACGTATGGTGGTAAGACATCTCCGAGCGAATTCTTTCACTAAAAAACTCTACTACTACTAAACCCGTCATCTATTTGCAGATTTACAACAAAAGTTTATGTTCAAATAAAATCGTAACACCCGTTGCACTCCAGATCTTGTGTGCTGGTCATCATCAGAC
The DNA here is from genome assembly GCA_932527175.1 of Operophtera brumata. Classification (NCBI taxonomy): domain Eukaryota; kingdom Metazoa; phylum Arthropoda; class Insecta; order Lepidoptera; family Geometridae; genus Operophtera; species Operophtera brumata. Next base: position 431,241 of record OW052238.1, read on the forward strand.
CCTCGAGTCTGCGGAAGGAAGACATGTCATGTTATCTTAATTTGAAGCTCGGGCTCATACTTGAACATTCAAATTCAGTATATTTTGGATCTTGTTCATCCAACGCGGTCATCTGCTCACAACATCACACCCTGGAACCTGATGGCATAGGAAATTGGTTGTATTTGGTAACAAAATTCATACAATTCCTAAAAAAATACAAATTGAATTAATTTCAGGAACATTTCTCAGCGACGGAATTTCGTATTCAGTACCTCAACGTTGTACGTCTAGTTAGACTTGTGAATGGGCAAATCGGTATTTATATCCTGACTTCTTTCGGCAGTAACTTGTACTGGATTTGTACTCAGCTGTTCTATACTTTGAAGTAAGTTTCAATACTAAAACATTGGAAATAAATCGTCGAATTTGACCTATTGCGTGTACTTTCATTTTTTTGCTGTTATAGTTTGACCTGTGTTTGTTTCTTAATGAAATGTATCTTATCTTATTTTATATATTACCTATGTAGTCCAATTTATCTTATTTTCAGCAACACACAAAATGGTCACTTCAATGCCTGCCAAAACAAAAGCCCAAATAACTATCAGTGAGTGTTTTTGGTTTAAGAATGTTTCTTTGAGTTGAAAAGCTCACTGTTACACACATCTACGAGTAGAACGATAGTAATAATTGCTTACTATTTGATGGTTTATTTTTTCTCACTCAATGTTGTAACATATTTTATATCACGGACAAATACTTTCTAATAACTCTACTAGGTCAATCTTAGAGCATTGCAGGCCTCCATGAGGTCAATGATCACGGAATTAGTTTTTGAATCTACACTGATCTACATAGACTTAAAATATACGCTAATATCTGAGTCTACACCAACGGGAGCTTTTGGTAATAATTTTCATAATGACACTTTGTAACTATGACATTGACATTGCTATGTCTTCTTTTTGCCGACTGCCGAAGAAGAAGTTTATATTTATCACTTTTATGTTTGAGATTTGGGTTTTTAATTACCTCCTAACACCATTAGGCTCCGTGGCATGTGAGAATCGTCTTGATCCTCAACAGTGAAATAGTGAACAGAAACACATTAATATCATACAACAAGCATAGCAGCTGTCGTCTGCAATATATTATACGTGTACATTTTTCTTTTCCTAAACACAGGGATATACCAATACCCTATGACTGAATTATCATTCAATTAATAAACTTGTTAATTTCATACAAAATTTTAAAACCACGACTATTTTCAGTGTTAGACCAGTTTTCAAACAAAAATGCACTAAAATTTGTTTTAACGAGAGAACATTTTTAATGGCCTCCTGACGAGTTTTTGTTTGAAAGGTGAATTTGTCAGGAGTGTTCTTAGCTATGTTTATGGGCATGTTATGAGGAGGGATGAAACGCATGTAACTAAGAAAGTTATGAACATGAATGTTAGTGGATGGAAGGGAAGAGGAAGACCTGAGGAAAGATGGATGGATTGCGTGAGATATGATATGAATGAGAAGGGAGTGAATGATGAGGTGACGGCTGACAGGGGAGAGTGGAAGAAAAAGACGTACTGCGCCGACCACAAATAATTTGGGAAAAGGGCAAGACAATGATGATGTTCTTAGCTATGTTTGATCAAAATTAGTTCAGGCGTTTCATTGCGTTGAGGGTTTTTTAATTTTTTTACAAAATTCATTACTTATTTAGTTTTGACTATAGTTTATAGTTTTTTTAGTGAAACTACAGTTTGGCTTTTCGATTTATTTTATTCTTTATGTGTTGGTATAATATTTTTCCATCCCGTTACCTTTTACAGGACTCACCACGGGATCGAACACGCCATCTATTTCTCCTACTCTTTTTCATTCATCGTACTGCGTACTCTGCTCGTGTTACTGTTAGCTGCCAGGATACACTCCAACTCTAGAGTACCTCTGATTTACTTGAATGGACTGCCCAGTGAGAAATTTGATGTTGAGGTTAGTATCATAAATAATACAGGAGTTTAAAAACTACTCCAGAAAAACTGAACAAGACGTTTAGAATTGAAACTATCGTGGTTGGGAATCATATTAAAAGATAAACGGTTAATTACCACTATTATTCGTCACTTTGCTGACGTTTCGAGACTGTATTCGCTGGTCCACCGTCGAACGCGGTCGCGGGCGGTGCTCATGATGAAGAGGCTTCTGAACTCAGTCTCGAAACGTCAGCAAAGTGACGAATAATAGTGGTAATTAGCCGTTTATCTTTTAATAAGACGTTTAGACCATGAAAAAGGAAGTATAAAATGGTATAGTTTTTATTTGGGCCTTTTTCAAAATCTCTTTGTGGTGATAGTTGTACTTAACGGTGCCTTCATTTGTCACGAACTAAGTATATTTTTCTATCTTGTGTTTAGATAGCATTGAGAGTTATTGTAAAGTATTCTAAAAATTATATTAATAACCGACATAATCAGCCTAAAGTTCCATAAACTGAGTCCAAAGCAAATTCACTCAAATAATATATATAATATAACTTGGGTACTGAACTGGCTGAGGAAAACGGTATAGAACAAACGTATGGCCAGAAACCTCTGTTCCAAGAGGTTCTACTGTTGGTTCTACTAGTAGAACCTCCTGGAAATTTTCTTCCAAGAGGTTCTAGTTTAAGGTGAAAGGGTGTGTTTGTCAACTGAAAGCACTGAAAGTACTGATTTATACAAATTTTGAATGTGTTTGCTTTCGCTTTTGGCGAGAAAATCATTTTTTTCGTGTTTTTTGCTCATCGCATCTCATCAACACTTTTTCAGATAGCGAAAACTAATTTGCCGGTAATTATATTACCTAACACACAAGTTTTAATTTATAGTATCACATACATATCATTAGTTTAGCTACGATTGTGGTTCAATGGTTTTTACAATGTTTTTTTGTTTCAAGCACATTCATAGCCAAACTAATAATAATAATGTGATACTATAAATTCAAACTCTGACGACCTCTGTGGCGCGGCTGGCGATGGTTCGCCTGCGACGCAGGAGGTTGCGGGTTCGATTCCCGCCTCGGAACAAATATTTGTGCGTTCTGCAGATATTTGTTCAGGGTGTTCTGGGTGTTTTCTATGCATAATAAAAAATATCTATCTATGTAATGTATTATATTAAGTATATCAGTTATCTAGTACCCATAATACAAGCTCTGGCTTAGCTTGGGGCTAGATAATGTTGTGTGAATTTGTCCAGCATTATTTATTTATTTTATTTATTTAAACTTGGGTGTTAGGTCATATAATTATTGGCAAATTAGTTTTCGCTATCTGAAGAAGTGTTGAAGAGCTGTGATGAGCAAATACCACTTGAAAGAAAAAATTGAATTTCGCGCCACAAGCGAAAGCCAAACCTTAAACCCAAATATTTCTGTTATACTAGCTGATTATTAGGGATGTTGAAGATATCTTCAATGGGAATGAAAGTCCTGAGCTGATTTAAGTCCCTTTTGTAATATGGATTTAAATCTATATTTTACTATTAATATGTCTCTCCTTTATATTGAGTAAGTACATTTGTGCTTTTATATACTCATTTCATGGGAACTAATGATACGTGCCAGCTGTAACTTTAGCCGTACTAATGATACGTGCCAGCTGTAACTGTAGCCGTACTAATGATACGTGCCAGCTGTAACTGTAGCCGTACTAATGATACGTGCCAGCTGTAACTGTAGCCGTACTAAGTAGGAACAATTACATAATATTAGTATCCACACACGGTTTCACGTTTTACCAGGATAAAATGTAGCCATGTAGCTCAATCCGTGTCATTATCTATCTGTGTACTAAATTTCATTGAAATCTGTTCAGTTATTTCGCCGTGATCGAGTAACAAACATCCAAACATTCCAATTTATGATATTAGCGGGATTATGATGAGCTGTTAATTGTTTTATAAGTACATACAATCCTCTGAATTGATCTCTCAAGGACAGACTTCAGATTTAAGATGCTTGAAAAATTATGTCATGAACAAAAATCTAATTATAAGCATTTCAACTCCATGAGCAACTCGTTTATACTAAGGATCACTGAATTGTAATTGGGTGTTTAATTAAATTTTTCACAATCAAAAGCATTTTTCAGGTCGAGAGGTTCATTGCTCAAATAAAAAACATCAAAGTGGCACTGAGCGGCTTAGATTTCTTCTACGTGACAAGGACTATGATATTAACTGTGAGTATTTTTAATTAACGATCTAAAGCTCTAACCACACAGACTACGGGACTTATGCGGGGTGGGCGCGAAGCATAGCTCGCCTACGTCACATAGACTGCGGGACTGGCATAGCTCGCCTATGTCACGTAGATTGCGGGCATGATGCGGGGCAGGTGCGAGCCATAGCTCACGTACGTCACATAGAATGCAGGACTGATGAGGGGCAGGCACGGAGCATAGCTTGCCTACGTCACGTAGATTGCGGGAATGATGCGGGGCAGGTGCAAGGCATAGCTCACGTACGTCACATAGAATGCAGGACTGATGAGGGGCAGGCACGAAGCATAGCATGCCTACGTCACGTAGATTGCGGGAATGATGCGGGGCAGGTGCGAGGCATAGCTCACGTACGTCACATAGAATGTAGGCCTGATGAGGGGCGGACGCGAAGCATATTTCGCCTACGTCACGTAGATTGCGGGAATGATGCGGGCAGGTGGAAAAAATAGCTCACGTACGTCACATATAATGCAGGACTGATGAGGTCCGGATGCGAAGCATAGCTTGCCTCATCGAGCAACACGGAATGGAGACGCCATCAAAGGCATTCCCCGCTGTAGTTCCCCTCTAAATTTAATGCCCTCGAGGGCATACAGCTTATAAAAAACTAGCTGTCGCCGATCGCTCTGTCAGACTGAATCGACTCGCGTGGGAGATAGTGCTCTAAGAAAAATGCCGAATTGTTCAGTTTTATGCTGTAAAAAAATGATTGGATCATCAAATTTACAAAAAGATAGTGTTTCCTTTCACATGTACCTGAATTTCAATTAAATTATTATAACTTATTGCATGACAATTGACCAAGTAAAATTAAGCCGTATAAAAACAAAAGTGGCCATCTCAGATTTTGTAATTTTTGAGTTCGTGTTCGGCGTAAAATAATAAAACTGAACGGTTTAACAAAACAAACCGTGAATATTTTATTCAATAACACTGGTTCACTCTTCACTGCGACTGCACTTCAGTACACTGGTCATTCATTACCCTAAAATCACTGCCAAGTTACGTGATTTATTCGCAATGAAAGCTAATTCCCTTACGACTGCCCTGCTCGCTCTTCAATCGAGCTCCACTTAATCGTGTGACACAGGGGTGACATAAAAGTGACCAAAAGCGTAGATATAAATGTGTATAATACATCAATGTGCATTTCAGGATTTATTCTGCTGACGTAAACATGTATATAACGTGTGTAATGTCAGTAAGCCAAGATGTGGATGATTACTTAATATCCTTGATTACTAAATACTATTCATTAAACACGTTCGACATCATGTGACATGTGGAATAACGTGTATTTGTATTTGATGGCTATGTAACCACTAACTAACCGGTAACTACTAACTACTACTACTTCGTGTCACGGGCTCTTTCTTGGTTCACTGACCAGCTTGAGATATAGTGTCCCTGAAAGGGGCCTAGTGACCAATGGTGAAAGAACCAGTATGGTAAAAGGATTAATTGTGCCTCGCAGAGGTGTATGATGATATGTCAAAGTAAATGTCATATTTAAAGAAATATAATTAAATCACACTACTATTAACAACAAGTGTAACATGAAAAAGTTTGTACATTTGGGAACTTTGATTACAAGAGATGGCAAGCATGAAGATGATATTTAAATGAGAGTAAATTCTGGAAACCAGGTGACTTTAACGCCTTATTATCAGCCGGAACGTATCCAAAAAGGCAAGACTGGATGTGCATAGAGGAGTGTTAGTGCCAAAACTAATGTATGGTGGTAGCGAAAGTTGCTAAGGCAGAATAAACATGAAAGTAAAATAAATGCACTGAAGATGAGAGTTTTGAGAAGTATGTATGGTGGACTTTGAGAGATAGAATAAGAAGCTGTGTGTTAAGAAAGCATTGTAAAATGAAAGAGCACGTGTATAGTGACAAGGATTGAGAAAGATATGCTTGGATGGTTTGGGTTATTGGTTAAAGGATGAATGATAGTATATTGACGAAACTAGTTCATAAGATGAGCATGAATGGGACAGTTGGAAGGGGGAGACCTCGGTGAAGGTATTCAGACTAGATCAGGGTCGATCTGGAGCATGGCCAGGCCAAGAGCGCCCTTAACCAATGAGCATATATGAAGAATGTGATGTGAGTGAATCAAGCAAAACAGGTATGCCAGGATCGTAGCAAGTGGAAATACATGGTCTCTGCCTACTTCTCTGGGAAACAGGCGTGAGTTTACGTATGTGTGTATGTATGTAATATTATAAATGCAAAATTTTCTAAAGGTTGGATGAAATTTAAGAACGGCGATGGCTGGACCACTGGAATAGTTTTAAATTTTATTTAGATGTTCCCACAGGATCAAGACTTATGCGAGTGAAACCGCGGGTTGCTTTTAGTTTATAATAAGAATAAAACTGCGTGGTTTATTTGATCAAAATCGGTTATATTGATCATACTTAAATAACTTTACTCTTTTCAGTTAAAAGTAAATAAAGATGCTTTAAAAAAATCGCTGATCGCCAATTGTTAGGTTACTGTACAATCTTCGCACGTTGTGTTTGCCTATAATGAGGGGTTTTCACGGCCATATCAAATCATCTATAAACCCTTGAAAATAGATGTCGCTGCTGTGTAATTAACTGTATAAATAAAGTGACATGTAAAAGTCAATAACGTAGTGATATATTTTTGAGGTATTTTGTTACTATCACACAAAATAACAGACGATGCATTTGTTAATTTTGACAACCACAGTTGAGTCAGGGCCATCAATTGACCCAAATCAAACTACATTTTTTTTATTTGAAAATGAAAGGCCCTTATTGGTTTCTCCTGTAGCTAAAGATAGGTATATAGTTTGTACCTCATATATACATGTGTAGACTGTTGGTAACCACAATAAAAAATAATTAAATAAGCAACTGCTAACAATAACAATAACGTTAGCTGAGTCAGCCGTGGGAAGCAATGGCAGAGATGAGCTCACTATTTGTCACGTCTATCTCCCACGATGGTGCAACCCACTGTGAAAAGAGGCCCATTAAGGCTCTGCCTACCCCTTCGGAGAAAGAGGCGTGTGTCTATGTATGTATGTATGTATGTATGTATGTAACAATAACAGCCTCAATGCACACTGAAATAGCTTTGTGCTCATTTAACAGTTTTTTTTATTTCTCAAAAATTCCTGAAAGTAAGTTGCCCGTGTTTTCTTATATACTACTAAATTAATGATGTGCCTCAATAATAAAGTAGATTTTTTATCGATAAAATAAATGCTCGTTTATTATGTTTTACAAACTATTGAAATTTGATTTATATTATTCGGGAGACGCCATAGCCTAACCTAACCTAACTTGTTATGATTTTAATTTGAAATTATTCATTTTATGCCATATATTGACGCCCTCTGTGGCGCGGTGGACGAAGGTTCGCCTGTAACGCAGGAGGTTGCGGGTTTGATTCCCGCCTCAGAACAAATATTTGTACGATCTGCAGATATTTGTTCAGGGTGTTCTGGATATTTTCTATGTTAATACAAAATAAATATCTATGTAATGTACTGTATTAGGGATATCAGTTATCTAGTCCATAACACAAGCTCTGCTTGGCTTGGGGCTAGATAATAATGTGTAAACTGTGTCCAACATCAAAAATAAAATAAAAATAAATATATATTATTGAGAACTGGTGAAAACCAAGGTGAAAAGAAGCCCATTTAAGGCTCTGTCTACCCTTTCGGGGAAAAAGGCGTGTCTCTATGTATGTATGTATGTAAATATATATATATATATATATAATGAAATTCACTTAGGTACAATGTGAAAGAAAGCACCATCTTTTCGTAAATTCGATGTTCCAGACCTTGATTTACAGCAGAAAATGTAACGATTCGGCATTTTAGTATTTGTAGCACTGTCACACTTTTTACTCTGTGCGTCACACGATCGATTCAGTCTGACAGAGCAATCGGCCCATCATGATACAATTTTATTACTAGCAAAAGCAAAACATGCTTGGTGAGGGCTAGCAAGCTTCTTTTCCTTGATTTTTTATATTTAAACACAGACATGAATTTAAATTACTATGTGATATTACAAATCTAGAGTGTGATAGTTTTTCGTAAAAATTTGCATGCCTACCTAGGTTGTGGGATACGTGATCACGATAAATTAACAAAAGCATTTCCCAGTTTGTTTACTCCTTTTCAAGAAAAGTCGTGTCATGAGTGTCCGTCCTGTGTCGTGGGATTTTCCTATTCAAATCCTATTTGATTGACAAAAGAATGAAAAAAAAAATATAGCTAGTTATAATTTTTTCAACGCGATATTCTGTTCACTATATATAGCGCTAAGTAAAAGAAAAAGAAAAAGAAAGAATATATATTTATTTGTATACAAGAGCTACACAGAAACACAGAACACACTAAGAAGAAACAGATATGAAGGTACTAGGTGTAACTCAAGTAACAAAATGGTTCTGCCTCAGCATGAGTTGATTACTTTACCTACCATCGTTTAGCATCAACATAACTTAACACACCCAACACATACCTACATAGTTCTGATCCCACACTAGGATCCAATGTGTCATGGGATAATCATGCCTGAAATAAAAAAAAAACTAGTTATAAATTTTAATGACTAATCTAGTTTATTGGCACTTAGGATCATGGTTTTTCGTTTTTGACAATAACAGTGAATGACAGATATATATAATACATTGTATATTTCGAGGCCAGAACCGTCATGGATTATGTAGGTTAGTAGGAAGACGGGAGCTAAGTAAAGCGTTTTTTCCTTTTCTTTCCTTTCGTCTCTTTTGACTTGCCAGCCCATAGTTTTATGAAATTATTGTAAGCTTTGAACAAAATTCTAATTAAATTTTCCCAAGAACTAATCATGTCATGAGTTGTTGTAAAGTAAGGTTGTACCTGGGGTACTCAAAATTTTCTTGATTTTTCTCTATACTCTAAGTTTCCGCGTTTACCCCCTCTCTCTCCAGCCTACTACTACCTTTTACTAATCTAAAATATCATAGTTATCCACAAAATGATCTCTATGCTATCCTCGAAAAGTGGGGCGGTTCCGCAGCTCCCCCTTCACAGAGAGCGTTCAACCCCTCCCCTCATCCCTAGCCGCCCTTAAATCCTTTAAATGACCCTTGGTGGTAGGCAAAGTAAGTTCTTACCAAAAAGTTATCGATACTATTCATTTATCGACTTGAGTGCTGGAAGTCCCTAGAACGGATGTTACTGTCAATTTTGTGACATAACATGATGTTTGTACACAGAAAGCATCTATGTGTGTATAAAGATTTTTGATGTGTTGCTGTTTATAAATGTGTGCGTTTATAGCGATAGAACGACTGGTTACAAAAGTGTGCATTAAAGTGTAAGTGAGTGCGTGAATCCCCCCCCAAATATTTCTGAATAAATATGTATCGGTTGACAGCTCTATGGCGTCTCCCCTCCGGTACGGAGGCCTGCGTTGCTCGATGGCTTGCCTACGTCACGTATATTTCAGAAATTATGCGGGGCATGTGCGAGGCATAGCTCACGTACGTCACATAGAATGCAGGACTGATGAGGTCCGGATGCAAAAAATAGCTTGCCTACGTCACGTATATTGCAGGAATTATGCGGGGCATGTGCGAGGCATAGCTCAAGTACGCCACATAGAATGCAGGACTGATGAGGGGCGGTACTATACACAGCACATTAATATAATAAACCGTATTATTTAAAGTGATGATTATGTGTATAGATGATAAAAATCAACATTTTACTTAGGACAACATGTAGAATGCGTGTCAGACGCGACTATTTGGGAAAACGTAAGAGGCGTTTATAAAAAATGGTACTGCCAATACGCTATTCATCTAACACTCTTTTTCATAAAAGAGAGACAAACCAACATAATTGACCTTATTGTATTTAAATGTCCGATCGAATCGACTATTTGAATCATATCGAACCATGTTCCGGGCTGACCCTACTTTACCCGCACCGTGCGCTGTGTGGACAGAGCTTTAATAAAACTAAATGAGTGAGTTAATTTACTTTGAAGTTTCTTCGTTAAAATAATGACAATTCTCTGCTCAAACTATATTCCAGTGGAAGAATTACTCGCTCTGTTGAATCTGTTGTTTGAGATGCAAATGATGAAAGTATAAATAATACTTGGCATTTTTTTCTGGTACCTTAATTTGTTTATGCACAAGGATATGTGATGTTGTTAAGACCTTGATTTAAATTTAACGTCATAAACTACCATGACTAGGAACATATTTCACTACTGTCGTATTATTATTAGCTATTATTTTAATAGACTGATTTGTGAGTCCTTTTCTGGATATTTTTGGGCCCATCTGATGTTAAACGGTAATCTCTGCCTATAACAATGGATAACCTCACAGGACACGTCTATCTATGACGCACCCTTACGTAGCATTGCACTGTCCTCGCCACCCTGAGACATAAAGATGTAGTCTCATGTGCCTGTAATTTCACCGGCACCCATCCCTTCAAACCGGAACACAGCAATGTAAGCACTACTGCTTGGCGGCAGGTGGTAGTACTTCCCGGGCTAACTCTTTCACAAAAATAACTTCTATAAAACATTTTATTAATGTAGTGGTTTTTTAAATATCCTATTTGTTGTGAAAATCTTAATAAAAATAACAAAATGTTCTGTACATATTTAACAATAAATTTAAATTTCAGTTACTCGGAAAAATCGTTACGTATGAGCTAGTGTTGCTTCAGTTTAACAAATAGACTAGTGGCCATACTCATTGAGACACAAATAGACTAGTGGCCATACTCATTGAGACACAAATAGACTAGTGGCCATACTCATTGAGACACAAATAGACTAGTGGCCATACTCATTGAGACACAAATAGACTAGAGGCCATACTCATTGAGACACAAATAGACTAGTGGCCATACTCATTGAGACACAAATAGACTAGAGGCCATACTCATTGAGACACAAATAGACTAGTGGCCATACTCATTGAGACACAAATAGACTAGAGGCCATACTCATTGAGACACAAATAGACTAGTGGCCATACTCATTGAGACACAAATAGACTAGTGGCCATACTCATTGAGACACAAATCATTGATATGAAGATGTGTATGCAAAAATTTTTGAACATAGAAAAACTTCATACATAATCAACTGGTGGATGTCCAATTGAACGAGTCCATTGAACGATTTACCATAACCATACACGCATGGCAGGCGGATTGGTGAACATCGCATTGTTATGTTACTCAGGAGGATGCTGATGCCCAAACCCTGGTGTACCTAATTACCAAGTCGGTATTGACATCCGCGGGAAGAGATACCAGACACACCGTGGCACAGAACAACTTAATTTAATGTTTATATAGTATCGTCGCCCTTGTCTAATTTATAAGTAGCTATGGAGTAGCCTCTAAGGCTGCGTTTCCATTGACGCGGAGCGGAGCGGAGCGGAGCTTAGCGGTGCATGAATTGACCAATCACTATGCTCGAAATCTCTGCTGGCTGCTCGCTCGCCATAGTGATTGGTCAATTCATGCACCGCTACGCTCCGCTCCGCCCAGCTCCGCGTCAATGGAAACGCAGCCTTAGGCTGTGGAAGTAGTGTAGCATGGTGAGAGAATAAAGTTCATATTGGCATTTTATTCGGGATAAAAAATATACCAATTTACATAGTAATTTATATTTCTACTAAACACAAGATAACTTTGAATTTTTGAAACCGGGAATTCAGACACGTGACAAGTTATGACTCATATTTTGAGAACGCTAAATGGGACGCGGGGAGAGTACATCGTGTTTACTTAACTTGAGTACTAGTATAGTAATATTTTATCTGTGACTTGAGAAAGACACGAAATTCGAGTCGAAACCTGTCGTTATCTACAACTATATATCGGAACGTGAAAATTGCCGTTTTTATTGAATGATATACACATTATGTAGTTCACTCAATATGAGTATATTATTTTAGAGGACATAGTAGATTTATATGTTTAATTATACAGCAATATTTGTTTAAATACTGTTTTTCGTGATTTTCGTTCATTTTAAGTTGCACGAGCGCTATTCTGTCATTTTCTATCGGGCCTGAACTTTACTGAGTTAGATAGTGACGGCATTTGGCTATTGTCTGTCTCTTAATTAATTTTCAGTACCTAAGCACAAACTGTTTTCTTTCCACATTTCTATCTAAATTAAACTCAGATACGGACTTAAAGGATTCCACTCAAGTAAAGTACGCGGGATTTTTACTCAAATGGTTTCACGCGTCTCAGTATATTTTTAATCTGTGCACAGAATTAAGAGAATATTCTCAGAACATATTCTCGGATATTCATTTGGAAATGGCATAATACGAATGATTTTTATACATTATGTGAATTTTTCGACGACTGCGTATGTATCGCTTAGTACTTGGCCATATAATTATGTAACTAGGTAGGTATCTAAGAAGGTACATAATGTAAATCCCTTGATTTTGTATTACTTTTATCTTTTATTTTAGTCATAAGTACTTAATTCAATATTGTGTGTCCGGAATGGGCAAACTGTTTGTACTATACAAAAAACCTATCATCCTACGTTGTGTAACGCTTGAGTTAAAACCTATCATCCTATGTTGTGTAACGCTTGAGTTAAAACCTATCATCCTATGTTGTGTAACGCTTGAGTTAAAACCTATCATCCTATGTTGTGTAACGCTTGAGTTAAAACCTATCATCCTATGTTGTGTAACGCTTGAGTTAAAACCTATCATCCTATGTTGTGTAACGCTTGAGTTAAAACCTATCATCCTATGTTGTGTAACGCTTGAGTTAAAACCTATCATCCTATGTTGTGTAACGCTTGAGTTAAAACCTATCATCTTATGTTGTGTAACGCTTGAGTTTTTGTAGCGGATGAAATTAAATAGTATTGTGATCAGATATAAGAAGTTTTATTAAAAAGGTAGTTAAACAAAAATACAGATCAAAGAAGGTTACAAAAAGGAAAGTTATTACGTAATTTAGCTTATAGTTTTACACGGGGTTTGGGCGCCTTGATATTGAAAATTACTTGCTATGAGCAATGAGACCTACAGTGGGTCGTGGAGAATCTATAGCCTACAGATTCTAACTTTCCGTGGAAACCATGTACGTACTAACACTTCACTGTTCGAGTATGTCGTGATACTAGAGGGGTCGACGGGTTAGTAGACGGAACTTGATATTGCAAGGGCTTGCCGCAAGCGGCTTGCCAATACCGCTTTGATCCGGAGGGGCTCGGTGCTTGCCCGAAGGTAGATTGAAGTTGTCCCAGCCTGGCCGGGGACAGGCTGGCACGTGGCCCAGCTCTCTTCGAACTAGCGGACGGACTGCAGGCGACCAGTAGTTGCGATGGCGCCGAGCGCGACTTGTAGGGTGTCGTGTATTGTAGGTGCTTGAGCCAGCAGAACTTTCTGCAAGCCTTGACTGGGCCCGGGGTTGCGCTGAGCGGGCGGTAGCACAACCGGACGGCCCCTTGCTCAAGCGTGGTGTCTGGATATTGAGAATTCCACAGTATTTCGGCGAGGACGGTCCGTGCTCTTGCGGCGAAGAAAGTGCCACGCGGACCCTACAACATTTTCGGATGATATTCGTCTGCTTCGCAGCCACGGCGTAGTGCCTGTGGGCAATTGAAGAAACTGGTATCTCATTTACTTACCAGCCAAGGAAAAATCTTGTAGTATTTAGATTGCGAATATCTACAAAAAACTCTATGGCGGGCGACTATCTTTGTCGAGTCGTCTCAGACAAAAATAATTGTAGGTTGGCTGTCAGCTGCAACTTAGCGTGCGGACTGACATGAGCTTGACACTGACGTTTATTCCAGCAGCTGTCACTGTCAAAAATTGGGCTGAGGCCCTGACCTAGAGACGGAACGTGTGTGTTGCGTCACACCGTTATAGTTGAAACAGTTTACAATTACTCCTACGCCTACTCTCAACTTTGGCTCCTACTTCGAGTCTAAGGCAAAAACAGCTGCCATGAAACTAGGCATCCTGAATAAGGTAAAGCGTTACTTCACACCAGGACAGCTTCTCAGTTTATATAAAGCACAAGTCCGGGCTGGTATGGAGTACTGCTGCCGTGTTTGGGATGGCTCGGCCAAACACCAGCTTGCTGCCTTGGACTCGATCGAACGTAGAGCTTTCAGACTTATAGGTGAGCAACATATGGCGGAGACTAAGATCCAGAGTCTCGAGCACCGCCGTAAGGTTGCATGCCTTGCGATCTTCTATAGGTTACATTTCGGTGAATGCTCCCAGGAACTGCACGATCTGATCCCACCATCTCCTTTTCATCATAGGTCGAGCAGGCGTACGGCTCAGTACCATCCTTACCTCATTGGTATACCTTCTATTCGCACAAAACGTTTCAGTTCTACCTTTATAATGCGAACTGCTAAGGAGTCGAATACACTACCGTCGTCTGTCTTTCCTGAAAACTATAATCTGGGTCTCTTCAAGTCAAGAGTGAATAGGTGCCTTCTAGACCTTTGTGCTTCATCTTCGGCCACATCGTCACTTACCAACAGGTGAGATCGTGGTCAAACAAAGATCTATCAACGTTAAAAAAAAAAAAAAAAAAAAAACAATAAAGACTATTCTGATTCTGATTCTACTACTACGAAAGTCATGGGCCTTGGCTATCATCCACGTAATATGTGCTTGAAAAAGCGACAGGTAGACATAAACGACGATTGCCCAGCCATACTATTTTCCTTGTAGTACTGTACCTAAATACAAAGCTAAATAATAAAATAATAATATATAATAACGTAAGTGAAACACAAAAGCTTGAAGTGATCTCCTATAGTTACAGGTACATCCTGGAACTTGCAAAAATCTACTTTTCTTCGCCGGGAAGAGACAAGCCGGCGTTTTCGAAATGTCGGAATTTAAACTGGAATTACTGAATATTGATTCAGATCGGGCAGAGTAACCTCTGTAAATGTGTTGAAAATATAAACGTTTTTAAATAACTAAATAAGTTAATTTATTTTAATGGAATATCTGAACCTATTTACAGTTAAATTACGAGGGATATAATCTTCAAAAAGATTGGGTTTTCATAAGTTTTAATAGATTTGTTTGATGTAACCTGAGGAAATTGAGTAAAAATTTAATACAGTTATAAAAAAAAACACCACTCTAAGATATTACATACATACACATACATAGACACACGCCTTTTTCCCCAAAAGGGTAGACAGAGCCTCAATGGACCTCTTTTCACAGTGGGTTGCACCACTTAGATAATAATATTTTATTCAGTAATCAGTAATCGAGATGAGCTATACTCCTACTTGAAGGATTGGTCCCAAATAGCCAACAATAGAGACAAATGGAAGGAGGGAAGGGAGGCCTTTGCCCTGCAGTGGGACACCACAGGCTCATAATAACAATAATCAAATCAGTTATCAAATCAGAAAATCGAAAAGTTGTCTTTTTTGGAATATGGTCGTAATGGGAAAGTTGTCTTTTTTTGGAAACTGGACATTATGGGAAAGTAGACATGTATCTAATCGGAAATAATCCACTGTTATTTTATACTTACACCTGCCAGTCTATTGTGTAACTCCAAACCTACTGTCAGAGTACCTGGCTCATAGTGGGATGTCACAAATTTAGTTGTTAGGGGAGACCAGTTAAAAAGGAATACCCCGCCCAAATCGGGTAATCTCTTTAAACGCGCCGCTGTCACTAGACTGAATATGTATATGGAGAAGGTGGGTCCAGGCGTGGATCAATCACAGACTGTCTCACCGCATCAATGGATCACGTGGTTGCAAGGTTAATTGACAACAAAGAATTTTGATGGTTTTGATAAAAAAAAAAGTATTTTATGACTGCTGATTAGTTGATTTTGGTTCATGATATGTTCTTACTAGTTTAGTGATATTATCTTGCTATGGTTGGCCATTCTTATCGGTGGAGTGATTTGTCGCCTGTTGTGCCGGCTAAAAGTTTATGTGCAAAACCTAAGCATGTCTCTGGGCAAGACGGGTAGGGGTAAATCGGGTACTACCCGATTTTCCCATAGCCCGTTTTTGAGCAAGTGTTTTATTAGGTATACTTAGTATCGTTTCTTATTTTGTATATCGTCAAAAAGTACAAAAGAAAAACTGGTAACGCATCATGGAGCGATGGTTCTCATCATCATGGTTATGGATGAAGCTAAAAAAAGGCAGATGCTAAAAAAAAAGCAAAGAGAAAAAGAAGTAAACAAACAAAAGAACACAAAGATAAATGCAGTAAAGAGAAACATAAAAGTTGATCTTAATCCTTCAAAAAGTATGAAAAGACAAAAAAGAGAGATAAAAAAGGAGATAAAAGGGTTAAATCCATTTTTTTTAAACTAGCTTCGAAGCTTTTTGTCCACCGATCTTTAGCGAAATCCACCAGCTGAAGGCTGGATGAAATATGACGATTGTGGGATGTGGGCTCACGAAGCATGCACCTCCTCTGGTGGCAGAGGGTCATATTACTGTGGCATGAAATGTGAATGAATGTGGAGTGAAATTTGATTTTGTTTGATTATTGATTATAATAATTATTTATGGGCTGATTCTAAGGTTGTGATAGCTACATTAAACCAAAACGTTGATTATTAATTTGATTCTAGGATCATTTCGTTGTTAAATTCAAATTCAAATTCATTTTATTTCAGTCTGATAGCTCATAATTTCACACAGACATAATAAAGACTGTAGGAATAGTTATTTCATGTTCAGACTTCTGGTGGTGGTGATGATGATGAAAACACTTTACTATTGAACTACTAATTTAATTAAATAAAGGTTACAAAATGTATTGTCTAAACGACAGTACGAATGTGACTGGCTTGGTTCGGCGGTGCGGGGAGCGGGGCGATATGCAATTGCTGACAACAACATACTGTGCCCCTACAGTCATCCCCTTCTTAAAAAATTTTTTTTACAAACCAAAAAAATATGATTCATACAATTTTAAAATTATTAACAAACGAACCAAAAGCTTCACAAATGCAGATTACAATGTAGTTGTTTCTCTTACTAAGCATTCGCACGCTAGCTCGCCGTGACGTATCTAATTACGAGCGCTGCGAGTCATAACAAAACAATGGAAAAGTTTTAGGAATTGTACTTTACATTGTACTTATAATTGAACAGTTCTAACTAACAATTTTGAAACACGTTAGTTATATAAAAAAAATGCAATAAAATACGAATAAGAATTTTTCACAATAAAATATATCTTATAACAAAAATTTCGTTATACATGTTCATACATAGTCATGTCCTTTACACAAATTTTAAATTTGTTACAAATATTTGTACGATCTGCAGTACGTCTGCTTCCAACAGAGCAAATTATCCGGAGTGGAAAACGCAAAATATCCCGTGAGGATAGACAAATATTCGATACGATGCGATGCGATGCTACTTTTTGTTCTACCAAATGCTACGAGATGCATTGTAAACTAATTACTAGGAGCATAATATCGTAATGCTACGAAATATAACTGCATTACTTATATTTGACAAACATTGAGTCAAAGGCTTCACAATTACAGAATACCATATAGTCGTTCTGTTCGATAAGCGAAAGCTGAGTTCTATTACATTACAAAGTATCAATTTCCGAGTTCCTACGAGTAACATACACACTTTATACTTTAAACATCTTTATACTACGTAGGTACTTTGTACTCAAAACACAAAATACAATCTTTCGATATACAAACATTACTCTGATATCACTTGATTTATTCATTTATTCACACACACTCAAAGCCAACTTACGACTGACTTTACCGACGAGTTACGCTTTTATTTAAGTGAGCCTTAGAGTCACGAATGTAGAAATATTTAAAATCATCCAAAGAGTACAGATGATACATGCATCACACTCTAACAACAGAGAGATTTTGCGATTATACGCTACTCGTCAACAGATGGCGCGATGGCGGTAGCAACTCTTCATTTACATAGCGGTTCTATTCATCATTAGATGGCACTATGAGGCTATAGATGCGTTTATGCCATATATGACTGCTGGGTGTCATACAAACAAAAGTATTATAATAATTAGTAGGTAGCTGTAGTTGAAAAGTTTGGTAGTAAGGTAGAATTAGAAGGTGATGATGGTGAGTTGAACTGGAACATCACCAGCTCGTAGGTAACTATCGTTCCTGCCACCTGGAAATAAAAACAAATCCGTAGAAGATCCAACCAAGGGCACTGACATAGCTCCCAGAATTAGCAAGTTTATGTTGCAATGGGCAGGTCAAATAGCTCACAGAACTGATAACCGTTGAGGAATAAAAGAAGACAGGCTTCAAGCTACCATGGATCAGATATTCCATGTATAGTAAGGCCGATTTCATAGAACAACGACATGTAAATGTCGAAGGAATTCGGTAGATAGAGGTAGCTCATAGCGTCGTGGCATTATATGGCCTATGTCCAGCACTGGACGGCAAAGCGACTGGTGGTGACAATGAAATAAATTATGTCAAAGGTTTGAGGATTCGTCAAGTAGGTACAATAGGGCAATTTAGAACAAATTCTAGGTATTCGTACATTTGTATACACTATGCAGAAAGAATGATTTATGCTAGGCCGAGCTGGGTCCGAGCCGTGGTTCGTGTGAGGCACGCGGGTGTTAAATGGTACGAACATTTTACATGAAGTAGTTCATGATATACCGTGCGCCCAAGACTCGTCCGAGACTCGTCCGAGACTCGTCCGGGGCTCGTCCGAGGCTCGTTTGAGACTACTCCGAGGCACGGCCGTTAACAATACATAACCGCTTTAAAAAATATTTTATTTAGAAACCTACATTACCCTCAGTGATAAAGGATATGATTTATTAGCTTCCGTACGCGGCTACGCTTGCGTTGTGTATGTTCCACTCAGCACGGTAAAGGTTCAGAGGATTTTGATGGTAACTATAATGGATACTAAGGGTGGGAGTTGTGAGTGGGTCTGTTTTTGTCACTATACCACGCGAGGGAAGCCGCGGTCAGAAGGCTAGTTTTAGATAGATGCTTGCTTCGGCCGCACGTAGAACGTGCCTCCCTCGGACCCGGTTCGAACCCGGCTCGGGCTGGCATAAATCATACTTGAGTGATCCATTTATGATCCCAGATCAGTTTCCATGGCAATGTTGATCCCATACAAAATGACTACGTTGCTATGATCTTGGAACAAAGATTGATCAATTATTGGAATTGACAGTAACTTTTCCCCAGAATTTCTTCTGAGATTATCCCTAGCTTTACCAATTTCAGGATTTATCCATTTTCTTAATAATATCTTACGATAACGTAATCCTCCTTTCTTGTCTGCTGCTCAAACGTCAGTTGAGCAAGTTTAAAGAATACTTTAGAACTAGCTAGAACAACATAATTATTAAGACTCTTTATTTTGTCTATTAACGGAACGCATATGGAAACATGTCGGTGTCTCCAAGGTATTAGTTGTATAGTAGTAGAGCTTTTTTGTAAAATAGTTCGTCCGGGGAAGTACTACCACTATACCTATTTCTGCCGCAAAACAGTGGTGCTCGCATTGCTGTGTTCCGGTTTGAAGGGTATGGTTGCCGGTGAAATTACAGGCACAATGGCGGGTGCAGTGCGCTGCCACATAGGGTGCGTCCCAGTGGACGTGACCTATTTAATAATACACTATTCATAGGCAGAGGGTACCAATTAACATCAGGTGGGCCATCTGCTTGACCGGTCATACCAAGTTGTATAAAAAAAAACTGTTTTTGCATTCTCTAACTGGAAAGTTCAGCTTCAGTAGTACCCTTGATCCTGTTCATCCTATGTTGCTCATCATCAGACCCCGGAGTCTGCGGGTAAATGGTAAGCCATGTCGTTTTTATTTTTATTTGAGCTATAATATGAAGATTCAGCTTCAGAAGTATCTTACATTCTGTTCAACCTATGTTGCTCATCATCAGACCTTGGAGCCTTAAATCTAGCAAAAATCTGATTCAGAATTTTGAAGGTAACTCAGATATTTTTGCAGCAAGAACATTACGGCACATATTTGTTCGTATTTCAGACATTAAATATGTCTCAAAAACATGAATTGCCATCACTTGTGCCTGTAATACAAATTTTTGACACATCTACACTAATATTATAAAGAGGAAAGATTTGTACCTATTTTTGTATGTTTGTATGTTTGTAATGAACAGGCTCAAAAAGTACTGGGCCGATTTAAAAAATTCTTTCACCATTGGAAAGGTACATTCACCCTGAGTGACAAAGGCTACCAGGGGAGGGGATAGGAAAGGGGGGCGGGCTGTTTTTCATCCTGAAACGGGCCGATTTAAAAAATTATTTCACCATTGGAAAGCTACATTCAACCTGAGTGACATAGGCTACCAGGGGAGGGGATAGGAAAGGGGGGGGGGCTGTTTTTCATCCTGAAACTACCCGTGCGAAGCCGGGACGAGTCGCTAGTCAAATATATTTCTCCAGGGCAACACTGCCACCTACGGGCCGCCATACTTGCGCTGCGTTTTTTAACACTGTCTAACTTCTCAAAAAGATTTAGCTTTAAGCTAATCAACGTGTTTTTACAGAAGGTGACACTCACCGTCAGAAGCAAGCCTCTAGTTACAGAAAAGAACTGAAGACCACTTAGCGCCACGTTGTCTCCGTTAACTTGCTCCAGAAATCTTTGCACCTAGAAAAAAAGCAATGTCGACGTAATGTTTTTTTTTAATTTGTCCTATATGTTTTTTTTAATAAATTCTCTTTATTTACAGAAATAATTAATACAATTACAACATTTAAAAAAAACAAATGAAACAGTTGTGCTACCTGCAGACCGCTACTAAAGATCTAAAGGTAGCTCAACTGATCCAAATCACTACCAAACGGAAGCGTATATGGGCTAATCAATTTACATAAAACTAGTTCTTCGCCCGCGGCTTCACTCGCGTTTTAGCAGGATAAAGAGTAGTCTATATGTGAATCTGATCTGGATTGACTCGACAAACTGGCATACGGCCCGCCTATAAGCGTTTACCTTCGCCTATTGATATCTGCAATACCAGGGGCATTGCCAATGCGTTGCGTGCCCTGAAGGACTCTTTTTTTTTTTTTTCTGAAGCGGCTCATTTTGTAATTAAGCGGATACACCTCAGGAGGGAGCCCATTCCACAACTTGCACGTATGGAAAAAAGTTAGTTTAGTTTGTATGGAAAAAACACCACGCAGACGAAGTCGCGGGCATTCCACTAGGACAATATACAGCACTAGATAGAGGCCTTGGCAATCTTCAAACTGTCGCATTTTCACTCTCATGCAATCATAATTTCTGTTTCGAAAACACGAAGATTGGCGAGGCGCATAACTTTCATCGCTGTCATGGTGTTTGATCGTGAATGATGGTAATTGATGGCGAATAATGGTGATAAATGATTGCGCTGGTGTGTCCGGCCTGAGAATATACCCCTCCATCTCCTCCCGTGGATGTTTTTAAGACCTAGGCATGGGCAGAAGCGTCCAATTGAGAACTCAACATGAAAACTGCGATCACTGTGAAAATCACTACATTGCGTTCTATGGAGGCCTCGTCCAGCAGTGGACGTCTAAAGGCTCATTTCGTTCTATGGAGGCCTCGTCCAGCAGTGGACGTCTAAAGGCTCATTGCGTTCTATGGAGGCCTCGTCCAGCAGTGGACGCCTAAAGGCTCATTGCGTTCTATGGAGGCCTCGTCCAGCAGTGGACGCCTAAAGGCTCATTGCGTTCTATTGAGGCCTCGTCCAGCAGTGGACGTCTAAAGGCTCATTGCGTTCTATGGAGGCCTCGTCCAGCAGTGGACGCCTAAAGGCTCATTGCGTTCTATTGAGGCCTCGTCCAGCAGTGGACGTCTAAAGGCTCATTGCGTTCTATGGAGGCCTCGTCCAGCAGTGGACGTCTAAAGGCTCATTGCGTTCTATGGAGGCCTCGTCCAGCAGTGGACGTCTAAAGGCTCATTGCGTTCTATGGAGGCCTCGTCCAGCAGTGGACGTTCTAAGGCTGCTGATAATGATCATAAGTGCTTGATAATTATTGATGGTGACTGATGTTGATTGATGGCGATATAAGTTGCAAAAGTAAGAGTAGGTATGTGATCATACCTCGACACAATAAACCGGTGAAGGCACGTCATAGAGCACTGGCGCTGGCATATCAGAGGCAGTGTTCACTTGTGAGGCTATCAGCGAGACGGCTATCGACCTCATAATGAGATAGACCAAGGAAAATATGAAGTATGTGGCTGCTTCGTAGCCTCCTAGGAGTGTTGTTCTGAAAACAGAATTCAATTCACATCAAATCAAATCAATTCAAGTCTAAAAGCTGATGTGATGTACATCAGCTTTTAGACGTCTAATGCTGGACGAGGCCTTATATAACTATGTACTGTATGGACGTGCTATGTATGTTTGTATGTATATGTATTCAATTAACACCAAAAATGATTCGCTCCATCACTATTCTGAAAATATTTGATGGTAATTGAAGCCTCTTAATTTTGGACTTCTGATATTCGTTCAGTGACGTTCGTTCTGTGCACTGGTTAGGAATAAAACACTAACTTTTTTGCTCGGCTGCTACATTCTCCTGTTCCTTTGATCCCATCTCTGAAAACGAGAGAAAATATGAAAGGGTTGTTCTAAACCACATCCCCTTAGTACAAAAATAAAATAGACATAAAAAAACAGACATTTACAAACGAAGTCTTGCCACAGGGCGTATGCAAATTTTTTACTGCTGTGGCTGAGACTTTTAATTTATGTAAGCTCAATTTTATTTATAAAACAGCACAATTTTCAAACAAACTTTCAATGATTGTACTTCCAAATGATCGTTCGTTCGTTTCGTATGAGGTAGTGCTGGCCTCTGGTGTCAGAGTTTGTCAAGCCGCCCGAGGGCCTCTGACATGGCTTATCGACTGCTATTAATCAATAACAGCCGGGACCGACAGCTTAACGTGCCCTCCGAAGCACAGAGGGTGCAAATTATTTCCAAATGATAATAATGATGATGATGTTGCTGAAATTAGTAATCAGAACCTTGAGCTGATCAAAAACCACGGCCAGATTAATATTAACCATCGAGGAGTTCCGTCGTACCTACACCTTCCGTCACCATCATTAGATACCCATAATATTGTTTTAGCATCAGAATGTGACGGGGATGCCTTTCAGCTCAATCGTATATCGGAAAGTGCTTGAAAATTCGATCGTCAGATTTGATTCCAGATAAAAAAACAAGCAGACGTGAAAGTGACCACGATCTGATCCCACCATCTCCTTTTCATCAGATCAGACGCACGGCTCGGTACCATCCTTACCTCATTAGTATACCCTCTATTCGTACCAAACGTTTCAGTTCTACCTTTATAATGCGAACTGCTAAGGAGTCTCCTGAAAACTATAAACTGGGTCTCTTCAAGGCTAGAGTGAATAGGTGCCTTGTAGACCTTTGTGCTCCATCGTCGGCCACATCGGCACTTACCAACAGGTGAGATCGTGGTCAAACAAAGTTCGAACATAGTTAAAAAAAAGTGAGTTAAATAAATGTGTGTAAAAATAACACTTGCTCCAAAGTATTGAACAGCTGAAGACAGATGAAGAATAGATTGTTCGCGAAGGAGATGAAAACGATTCCGCTGATAACGTCATCGACCCTCCTCACCAACTGCGTAGCTCTTCCATATTCTTCACGAGTGCTTCTCCAAAATACTTCGGGCAAGTACTGGAAATCAAATTTGAATACATAATTAATTCAGAATTGTTAGTTTGTCCTGTTAGTTTGTAGTGTACCTAACGCCCGCACCTTCGCTCGTTATGAGTTTTTTCTATAGAAACTTCAACACCCCGCTGCACCCCCTTTGGGGGTGAATTAAAGGATTTCCTTTCTTAGTGTACCCCTACCTTCCAAATTTTAGGTCACTAGGACTTATGATTTAGGCTGTGCGTTGATAGTCCTTCAGTGAGTGAGTCATTCAGTGAGTCAGTCAGTGAATCAGTCAGTCAGTCAGTCAGCAAGTAAGACATGTTTATATTTTATCTCAAATTAAGCCAAAGTCTGCACTACCTAAATATTCAATTAAAAGTTTCCATTACTGCAAATGTCCAACTAAGTCGCAGGCCAATGTCCAAAGTGCAATTACTTGTACGGAACACGAAGTTCCGAAGACTGCTACGATAGATTTACTTAACGAACATAGTGTGAAGAACACAGTTAAACTGAGACAGAGAGAGAGAGAGAGAGAGAGAGTGAGAGAGAGAGAGAATCACAGAGATTTTTATCAGTTTTTATGAAGGGTTTGTGAGTTTCAACCTATTTAATGATCGTGCCATCTTTTTGATGTTTAACATCTGTTTCTTCTCGGTTTGCTGCAATTTATGGGAGTGATTTCGTGATAAGGGATGGAAGTTTGTAACAGGAAGCGCGTATTTTTCTGAGATTTTGGTACTATGAGCCATGTTTCTTATTACCAAGGTGACATGTCAGATGTTACACATCATATGCAACGACTGTAAGGATCGTTCGTTTTTAGGGTTCCGTAGTCAAAGACAAGGAACCCTTATGGATTCGTCATGTATGTCTGACGACATCAGTCACTCGGACGTCTGTCCGTGTATGTCACAGCCTTTTTTTCCCGAAACTATAAGAGCTATACTGTTGAAACTTGGTAGGTAGATGTATTCTGTGAACCGCATTAAGATTTTTACACAAAAATTGAAAAAAAACTATTATTTTTGGGGTTCCCCATACATAGAACTAAAACTAAAAAAAAAAACATCAAACCCATACGTGTGAGGTATCTATAGATAGGTCTTCAAAAATGATGTTGAGCTTTCTAATATATTTTTTTTCTAAACTGAATAGTTTGCGCGAGAGACACTTCCAAAGTGGTAAAAAGTGTCCCCCCCCCATAACTTCTAAAATAAGAGAATTATAAAACTGAAAAAAAAATATGATGTAAATTACCACGTAAATTTCCAACCAAAATTGGTTTGAACGAGATTTAGTAAGTAGTTTTTTTTTAATACGTCATATATCGTAATCCATCCAAGAACTTTTATATTATGTTACTTGCTGCTACGGAACCCTTCATGGGCGAGTCCGACTCGCACTTGGCTGCTTTTTATTTACGTTGGTGTTCTTTGGCCAGGCCACAGAATGTCAGGCTAAAGTTCATGCCCATACCAAACGTTGCACAGCGCCATCTATGTGATTTTTAAGGAACGTATCCTAAAAAGTTCTCATTCGTTAGTGAATATATGAACATTATTCTTATTTCCCCTACCCTTCGTT
Organism: Operophtera brumata; assembly: GCA_932527175.1. Lineage (NCBI taxonomy): Eukaryota > Metazoa > Arthropoda > Insecta > Lepidoptera > Geometridae > Operophtera > Operophtera brumata. The sequence continues at coordinate 456,829 of OW052238.1, forward strand.
AACTTAAGGCGTGGTCTACGATCAACTGCAATTCTTATCCTAAGTAAATCCATGACATGCTATATTATCATCTTTGTTAGCTTGTATCCACCAACTGCTGGATATAAGCCGCCTCCATTTTGTGCCATGTTCCTGTTTTCGACTGATAGCCTCCAGGTCTTATCCACGGTCTTCTCGATATCGTCGCTTCATCTATCAGGTGGTCTGACAGCGCCGCATTTACTTTCCCTAAGCACCTATTGTGTCAATGCCCTACTGTAATACTCAGTCCTGAGTACAAAGCCCAACTCCATTTCGAGGCACATGATCCGGATACCAGTGTGTTGAACCTTATCTAGTCTGTCTCTGAATTGTAGTGTTTCTAATTTTGCTTTTTGACATGCATTCCACTTAAAATTACCACTGTGTCCCATAAAATCTGAATTCATTGAAAATTACAGTGACTGAGTATTTGTCGCTAAGTAGGTACGATTTAACTTTGCGAGTTGCTAATCTGATCGACGCTAAGTAGGTACGTGGTGAAAAATCCATTCGATTCAAGAGGGCTTATAAAGTTTGGAATTTAGATAAAATTAAGATGTCAGATTTTCAGTATTTGTGTGACTTGCTCGATTGGATTTAATATATCTTTCAGTATTGAACCGACTGATTTTAAATGCCGCCATTAGAAAACATAGTACAAGTTCATTCAACTAACAATAAAGCTTAGAATATAGAATAAACCAGAAGGTACGTACGATGCTATCAGTACGGGGCGCTTTGTCGCCAGAACACAATGCCTTCCCCGCGCCTACCATACTTCCCACTAGTAGTGGTGGAACTGTTGGTGGTGTCATTGTTGCCAACATCACCAATTACAAAATGGACGCTAGACTTTTTTCCAAAGAATGAATGGTAAACAAAATTTAAGAATATATATAAATGTAATACTTACGTATGGTGAAATTCTATTCTATTTCTTTTTACGCCTAGCAGAATTTTTAGATGTGAGAACGACACACGACAGGCATGGCATATTCACAAGAAAATCTTTTGAGTTTGACACGACTAGCCGCACGACCGACTACAGCCAGACTGGGTGAAACTATTCTCATTGAGACTAGTTTGCGTGGTGACAGTTTTTACACTTGATACGGGTTCTGGTTTATTCTATATTCTAAGCAATAAAGTTGAAAACAATACAGTCTCGGTTGCCTAAAATATAAAATACACAAGTCGATTGATCTTATTACAGTGCAATAGCATCATTTGGCGCTCTCTTGTGCCACACGCTCCGTCGTGCGCATCAAAACAATAGCATCACTTGGCGCTCTCTTGTGCCACACGCTCCGTCGTGCGCATGAAAACAATAGCATCACTTGGCGCTCTCTTGTGCCACACGCTCCGTCGTGCGCATCAAAACAATAGCATCACTTGGCGCTCTCTTGTGCCACACGCTCCGTCGTGCGCATCAAAACAATAGCATCACTTGGCGCTCTCTTGTGCCACACGCTCCGTCGTGCACATCAAAACAATAGCATCACTTGGCGCTCTCTTGTGCCACACGCTCCGTCGTGCGCATCAAAACAATAGCATCACTTGGCGCTCTCTTGTGCCACATGCTACGTCGTGCGCATCAAAACAATAGCATCACTTGGCGCTCTCTTGTGCCACACGCTCCGTCGTGCGCATCAAAACAATAGCATCACTTGGCGCTCTCTTGTGCCACACGCTCCGTCGTGCGCATCAAAACAATAGCATCACTTGGCGCTCTCTTGTGCCACATGCTCCGTCGTGCGCATCAAAACAATAGCATCACTTGGCGCTCTCTTGTGCCACACGCTCCGTCGTGCGCATCAAAACAATAGCATCACTTGGCGCTCTCTTGTGCCACACGCTCCGTCGTGCGCATCAAAACAATAGCATCACTTGGCGCTCTCTTGTGCCACACGCTCCGTCGTGCGCATCAAAACAATAGCATCACTTGGCGCTCTCTTGTGCCACACGCTCCGTCGTGCGCATCAAAACAATAGCATCACTTGGCGCTCTCTTGTGCCACACGCTCCGTCGTGCGCATCAAAACAAAAGCATCACTTGGCGCTCTCTTGTGCCACACGCTCCGTCGTGCGCATCAAAACAATAGCATCACTTGGCGCTCTCTTGTGCCACACGCTCCGTCGTGCGCATCAAAACAATAGCATCACTTGGCGCTCTCTTGTGCCACACGCTCCGTCGTGCGCATCAAAACAATAGCATCACTTGGCGCTCTCTTGTGCCACACGCTCCGTCGTGCGCATCAATAGCATCACTTGGCGCTCTCTTGTGCCACACGCTCCGTCGTGTGCATCAATAGCATCACTTGGCGCTCTCTTGTGCCACACGCTCCGTCGTGCGCATCAAAACAATAGCATCACTTGGCGCTCTCTTGTGCCACACGCTCCGTCGTGCGCATCAAAACAATAGCATCACTTGGCGCTCTCTTGTGCCACACGCTCCGTCGTGCGCATCAAAACAATAGCATCACTTGGCGCTCTCTTGTGCCACATGCTCCGTCGTGCGCATCAAAACAATAGCATCACTTGGCGCTCTCTTGTGCCACACGCTCCGTCGTGCGCATCAATAGCATCACTTGGCGCTCTCTTGTGCCACACGCTCCGTCGTGCGCATCAAAACAATAGCATCACTTGGCGCTCTCTTGTGCCACACGCTCCGTCGTGCGCATCAATAGCATCACTTGGCGCTCTCTTGTGCCACACGCTCCGTCGTGCGCATCAAAACAATTTAAACTACGACAAACATTTTATGTGGTATTTAATATGTTCACAGACAAATCTATTCTATGTGCAGTGAGTATCTGTATGACAGGCAGTATCGATTGTTGGCACATCTATCGGCCCATACCAGGAGAATTTAATTTAGACTATGGGATTAAATCTGCCGTTTTTGAAAGAAACGTCGTAATTTGTATTTAATTACATTTTAAAGAGTTTTTTTAGCTATTTTGTGTAATTTTAGTGGCATTTTAACCGGTGTAGTGAAATTTAAGTGTAGTGCGTGTCTTTTCGAAATGATCGAATGTTCCCTGTAAAAACTCAGCTTTTTAGCCACTATTTAAACTGGGTTATGACTTGACGGAGACTCATTACGAATTGACTATAAAAATATAATTAATTATATCACTTGACCATGCGAAATTGTTTGGAGCACTCCTCATTATATGAAGAAGAAGAAGAAGAAGAAGAATTTAGACTCGATTAAAGAGGCCTTTGTTGTGAGGTTTTTTCTCATGCATTAGATCATTTTATACAAGTAAAATAATAATAAAGCCGTCATAATATTGTCAGTCGGAGATACATTTAGTTTCTAGACATATTGCGTTACTGTTTAATAAAAATATTTCACCTATAGAAAGCTACATTATCAGCGAGTAAAATAGAGGGGGGGGGGGTGCAGTGAGGAGGGGGGACTGCTTTCCATGCCGACACTACCCGTGCAAAGCCGGAGCGAGTCGCTAGTCAAATATATGTTATTGACCACCGTTTGCCCACTTAAAATTATTCACGCGCAGATGAACCCTGCTATAACCTGGATTCTGAGTTTATATAAAGTCCTATGGCGATGGAGAGATGGTGGTGGGAATGCGGATAACGGTGTATTCGGTTCTTAGCTGTCGATCTGCACATAGGCGGTCAGACGAGAGTGGTCGCTCCTGAAGTCAATCGAGACGAGAGGACGGGTTCGGCAGCACGTCTGACGACAAAGCAGCCCTATTTAGGAACGCTCTGCTTTCCCCTGCATAGGGGAGGGGCCTAGAAAAGGTGGCCTAAAATCTCAGGGGAAGCGTGCACCTGGTGGCCAGTTTCTGCGCTACAAGGATGTCCTTAAGCGCAGCCTATCTTTATGTGATATACCGTGCGATGATTGGGAAGAACTTGCACATCGGCGGTCTGACTGGCGCAGCACCGTTCACAAGGCTACTGTGCAATATGAAGTAACTCGTCTGGAACACCTTGATGCTAAGCGCCAGCAACAGAAGATAAAACCCAAAACCATTTACACCTATACCTATAATTCTTTTGGACAGTTGTACTGTCCCTCGTGTGATAGAACGTTCAAAACTAAGTTTGGTTTTGCGAGCCATATTCGCTCACATAGATAGGGTTTTTTTTGTGAATTGTATAGACATCAAAATTGGGTTATCAGGGTTCGCCATCGACGGATACGTTGAGGAGGACTATATATATGTTATTGGCTATGCTAAGATACTCGATAAAATTACCAAAATGTATTCAATTTTGGTTTAACTGCAGTTGTGTGAAATTTAATAATAGATAATCATGCTTGTATTGACATCAGTCGAGAAGCCCAAATCAGCACTTCTGGGAACATCATAAATATTTTCACTCAGGTTGTCTGTCTACCCACACTCAACAAACTTGACTTTACAAATAACTTTCACAAAACAAATCAAAAGACTCGCAAGTTAAGTAAAGGATAAGTTTACCTTTCCCTGCGCCGCTAAAAGTTTCTTATTGACTTGTCCCAGCCGCGAGGTGAGATAGTAGCTCATGCAAATCACGAACAAGTCGGAGAAGTTCCATATAAATGTGGATTGGAAGTGCAGGAACTGAAATGAAATCAATGAGCCGGTTTAGTGAGTTCATCGCTAGGATTTATGTGAAAACTTCTGTTCGAGTCCTTGACATTTTTTATTATTCATCTTAATAATCAATTCAGCTAGTTGACATGCACTGCTGAACGTTGGATATGCACCCAATAGAATTATATGATGAACGGGCTTGAGCCGCCTCCATTCACCGACTTCCTATGTCCTTAATAATGACAATGGTCCATCGAGTGGAGCCGTCTCACCGTTGACGCTGCTCAAAAGAACATTATTAGTATATCATAAATAATGTATACTACATATTGGAAATAAGTACTATGGCGACTTATGCAAAATAACCCATTCATAACAAATAAATAATCTAACTTCTGAAGCTATCATACTTTTCACTAGAAACGGGATATTTACCATGATTTTCGGGTTTTAAAGAGTGAGAAAGGGAGTAGATCGGTAGATCTGCCAATAACATCTACTTGCAAATACTTTAGTTAATTTTCCCAAGTGATCATGGCGCATGCAACTGTGACGAAATATCTGGAACAATCAAAACTATCAAGGTAAATATCCCTTTCTAGTGAAAACTATAATTCGTAGACCAACTGAGATGGCCCAAAATATCTTAAGGAGATCTTATGATTATATATTACTGTACTCGGAACCTTCGACCAAGTCGAAGCTCAGAACCCTAAAGTGGAGGAGTATATCAATTCGGTGGCTACTTTTTCACCTACCTGAGTTATAATACCAAGCCAGGGTGAATACGGCATACTGTTGAAGACCCAGGGGTAGAAGTGCTTCACAAACCCTTCGTAGGTACCCAATTTGGGGTAGCATATCTCTGCTCCGGCGAACGCGGATAGCAGTGATAGTATGTGTTCCGCTAAAATAGTAAATCATATCATATACTAATAAAAATATTATTTTCCTTTGTTTATTTGGAAGCCGGAAGTTTGCTGAAGAGATAAGGTGTCCCATCCCTCTTTCTAATTATTGGCGACAGTTCTATTTCAGTCTAGATCATCCCAACACGCGACAGCAAGAGAAAGGTGCGGTGCGGATGCCGTGCGTGGCGTGGCACGTACAAGGTGAATATTAGGCCTATTTTTATGTCCGCAAGTACATTATATAAATATAGTTTTTACCTAAGGCTAGGAATAACACGATCCCACAGGTGATATTACATTTCCTCGTAAGGGTGTAGTCAAAGTTAGGGTCCATCTTTTCTGTCTTGGAAATCTTCTGGACCAGCTCCGGCCATTTCTTGGCCATTCGGAAGAACATCATCATTGTGATGCATGTGGTCGCATAGAATATGAATGGAGCTGAAAGGGTAGAATTAATAATAATAAATAAAACCTGGTCTTGTTTGTAAGATTCGTTGGTATAAGAATTGTCCTGGCTGCTAGCTTATTTAAGGAATGTGTTATTACTGGAAGAAAGCGTTAGCAGAGTCAGTCGTGGTAAGCAATGGCGGCGGTGAGCTCACCACTTGTCACGTCTATTTCTGACGATGGTGCAACCCACAGAGGTGGTTCTGCCTACCCTTTCGGGGAAAAAGGCGTGTGTCTATGTATGTAAGTATTTATGAAAATTAGCCTATGAGAGTGGTGGCTCAGGATGGCAGGCGCAGTGCAATACCGTGTAGGGCGCGTCCTTTAGGACAAAATAATTAAACAGAAAGCTTACTTGTTCCCATGAGCGTGGTTGTCGAGTTGATCAATTTGTTTAAACACATAACTGTCATGAAAATTTGTCCAGCCATCGATAGAACAGTATAGATGCATTTCCAAGACGTTCTAACAAATCTGAAAATATAAAAGAGCTATAAAAAGCATTGCTATGTTCCGGTTTAAAGGGTATGTGTGCCGGTGAAATTACAGGCACATTTCACTTTTCATATTTATGTCTCAGGGTGGCGGGCGCAGTGCAATGCCACAAAGGGCGCGTCCTAGGTGGACTTGACCTATGAGGTAATGCAGGGTTACCGCTTAACATCAGGTGGACCATCTGCTTGTTCCCTCATTCACGTAGTTAAAAAAAAGTCCCAATGTATGTAATTATGCTATCTCGAAATTACCTCTTTCTACAAATAACAGCGAACCAGTTTATGGCGCGGCGGGAGAGAAGCCGGCTGAGATGCGAGGTTGCGGATTCGATTCCCATTAGACTAAGTTTTGTTCCAAATAATCACGAGGAAAAAACGAGTTTAGAAGTTGTACAATTTCTTACTTGACATCATTGGCGTTGCTGCTGAAGACGCCGACAAAGGGCATCAAGGAGAATATTTGGCCGACAATAACTGTTATACGTAGAGAGCCCTGCAACGTCGCGACTTGTTTTGCCGTTATATTTGTCACGTGCACTTTATTATCTAAAAATTAACGAGAAAATACCAGTCTGTAGACTGTAGACGGCCGAGTTTGGTAGTAAACAATGCAAGAAAGTACATTTTACAAAAATTACAGTTACCTTAGACCTTTTCAATACTTGTTAACGAGATACAAAAAAAAAGGTCTACTGTTTGTAATCTTTCAACAAAAGATTAATTAAAAACATACTAGGTAAGTACTTAACTACTCACCTTTAGTTTGTTTAAATTATTTTAGGAAAATAAAACCGCCGTAAATTTTCAAACAAAAAATTACTTACGTTTAGCTGGAATCCAAAATGAAAGGTTTTTCTTGAAATACTTCTGGGCCATCATTTACTTACGAACGAGTGCCTTTTGTTTCCGAACGACCTTCATTCTGAAGTTCGAATCACTAATGGACACGGCTTTTTGTCCAACAAGCAGCAATTAGGGTTCCTTAAATTAAAATCCGAAACAGGAAATATGCGCACACATTCACTAATAGCACAGAATATATACAGTGCTAATAGTTAAATGTGAGTTAAATATAGACTAATTTCATTTGATTTACTATTTGACGTTATCATTTGACGCTCTACATGTCACCGTAAGATGGCACCTCTCCTTTAAAATAATAAAGAAAAAAAAATGCCACCTGTAAATACTCCATGGCAGGTCCAACTTACGATGAACGGTCGAAAAAAACTTTATAAAACTGAAACAAACAAAAAAATTATTCAAACACTGTAGTGAATTGGATTGAGACATAGCCACAACCAAAAGAAGAAGAACCTAAGAACGCAATGAGGTTTTCAGTTACTTGTCAGTTCCCAGGAGGTGGTGGCATGGAGAGGTCCATCTTCCTAGGGTGGTGGGTGAAATTATCTTCCTAGGTGAAATGTAGCCGATTCAGCCAATTGAAACTAAATTTACCAGCTCTTCATTAAAATCTGTCAATTTGACATGCGTGAAATATGTTTTTTTTGTTGTATAAATGCACATAAAACTAACGGGTTTGTGCTTTGCGTTGTTAAAGTCTGTCACGCAATGATTTTACAGGATTATTAAGATTTTTACTATAATGATAAAAGTAGAAAAAAAAACGATACGTCAAATAATTTCTACAATACTATTTTCCCAAGCTTAAAAGAACATCAGAGTTACAATTTTAACCCTATTTATTGTAGTACAAAGTTTAATTTTGTGTTAATAATGATGACCCTGAATGGTGCAAGTCTGAATAAAACTAAGAGTTAAACTATTAGTAATATTAACCAAAGCTCTCTTTGATTTTCCTACCCTTGCAATAACAGAAAATTATGACAATAATTTTACAATAGTTCTAAGGCGAATTCAGCCGCTATGGTCACTAACTTGCTATATAGGTACTTCATATTCACCTACCTACACGGATTGTTGAAAAAATAAGTTCTAACACTACACAATAAAATTGGTTTGGATTACGTCCATCGCGTGAACTTGTTAAGGCACATGACATGACGTAGGTACAGCTTTGAATCAATAATGGTCGAGTTGTTGTTTTGATTAGTGGTGGCGGTTCTCAAACTGTTTATGAACACAATATCAAACTTATAACTGTTACGGGACCCTGTAGATTTAAAAAGAATTAGTCCAGCAGCCACCGCCTGTTTTTTTTTTTTTTTTTTTTTACCTAAAATAGGCTTGCTTTTGGCTACATCTCACCTGATGGGAAGTGACGATGAGGCCTATTTAAGCACGCTCGCCTAGAAGATGCCTATTAACTCTTCGTTTGAAGACGCCCAAGTTGTATGATAAAGGGAACAAAGAAGCCGGAAGAGAGTTCCAGGCCTTTGATGTCCGCATGATGAAAGAGTTTGAGAAACGGTTTGTACGTGACGGTGGTATGTCAACAACAAAAGGGTGAAACGCCTCTCCACGTCTGGTCGTCAGGTGGCGGAATGGAGACGAGGGGATCAAATCGTGCAGCTCCTGAGCGCACTCACCGAAATGTATGCGGTAGAAAATACACAAACACGCAACTCTTCGACGATGCTCTAAGCTTTGTAACCCTTTCGCAACCAGTGCCTCGTCATTAATTAGTTTTATAGCACGGCGCTCTATTGAGTCCAAAGCAGCAAGCTGATATTTTGCGGAACCATCCTATAGGTGGCTGCAATATTCCATGCATGACCTCACTTGAGCTTGGTACAGCGTAAGTAACTGCTGGGGCGAGAAGTAGTATCTTACCTTAGACAGAATACCAAGCTTTCTGGCCGTAGATTTTGCCTTAGACTCAATAGAGAGACCGAAGTTGAGATAGATAGATAAATAGAAAATACTTTATGAGGTTGAAAGAGTTGTTGAGTTGTTATTTGAGGTTGGAAGAAATAAATTGTTGCTTAAAGTGATTAACAACAGGCTGAATCTTCGTGAGTTCGTTCGGTTCGACGAGACGCCCAAGTATTTCTTCTATGCACATTCTTATATAGGTAGCTAATGAACTGCGCAGATGTAAAACATGCCGATTTGTTTTTTTTTGTTGACTTTTACATTTCACTTTATTTTGAAAGCTAGGTTCAAAGCAGCGCCATCTATTAGCGCATGATTTGAAACGTCTGTGAAAACCCCTCATTAACAACACCATTAACTACATCTCGTTCACCGTAAGATGGCACCTGTAAATACTCCTTGGCAGGTGCCAACTTACGGTGAACGGTCCAGCTCGTTCACCGTAAGATGGCACCTGTAAATACTCCATGGTAGGTGTAGAAACGATTTATTTTCAATTTGTATGAGTAGCTTTTTTTTTCTTTTTATTTAGCTTGAGTACCTTCCGATAATAAATGCAATGGAAACCTGCAATGGAATATTGGATATATTCATATCTGTTTAATTTGTATTTACAAAACAGGTATTTTATTTATAAATTAACACATTATTGAACATTATTATTTTAATAAAAAAATTGATGGACAAATAATATAAACATTTGAAGGTGGATCGGACTATGTGATGTCCAGAGAACCCCAGAAGCGGTGATAGACAAGTAGGTGGATGGAGGTGACGTACAGGGAAATAAATAAAAAAAAAATTATGACTTTAAGTAATTTATGTAGCATAAAATCTGTCATTTATAATATTATATTCAATATTATTTTCTTAATTCATGAATTATGAAATCTGGCATTCCATTCATTTTATATTTAATATTTTTTTCATATTTGACAAAAAAATGTAACATAAAGTATTCAATGTTATTTTGTTAATACTTTATTTCTGTATTGTAGTACATCCATTTCAATGATCTTGTACCTATCTTAGATTTGACATATGAATTATCTTATTTTCTAATAACATTACATTTTATTATTGCACGTCTTGATGTGGCAAAGTGTAAAAATGAAAAAAAAAAAAAAATTGTGTTTATTTTGTATTCCAAAGTAGATATAATACAATATATTTTATGGTTCAACTTCATACATTGGCAGTAAAAAAAACAATAAATAATACCTATCAAATTATTATTTTCAATTTGCTTCAGAATGTAGCGCACAATGTTTTTCCTACTTATACAATTCGTTTCAGTTGTTTGTCAAGAATTATCCAATTATGATAATATTATTGTTGGTAATCTCAAAAAGAGAGAACAAATACCACTCTCTCAAATTAACAGAAGGTTTATGAGTGACAACTTAAATTATAGAAAGACTAAGGATATTCGAAATGAATGGATGGATCGAAGGAAGCAGGAAATTCTGGATAGAAAAAAAGCCGACATTGATTTCAATACGGACATATTCAACCGAAAAAAAAATGAAATACCAGATAGATATAGAGATGAAATGCTTAACCAAAGAAGAGATGCAAACAGATATGAAATTAAAAGAGACGACACTCACGAAAGAAAACTGGAAGAAATGTGGAATAGGAGAGATGATAATTTTTTTAAGAAAATGAATGAGTTGGTTGATCGGCAGAAGAAAGATAAAATAATCGATAGAGAGAGAGATGACGTAATGGATAGAAAAAGAGATGAATTAATGGAAATAGAATTAGAGGTAAGTTATAAAAGCTATTAAGTTCAAATTAGAACTACTCTTCTAATTTTCTTTGAAATCTAGACATTGTTGAAAACAAATGAAATCAATTTTTTTTTGATTTTATTTTATTTATAACTTAAGTGTCTAAATTATGTTTTTGTATCTGTTTTTGTATGTTTTTGGTTGTTATTTTTTATTTGTTTTCTGTTTTTTGTCCTAATGTTTCCTAGTATTCTGTTTGTTCTGTTTATTTTTAGGGTTCCGTAAAAAAACTACGAAACCCTTATAGATTCGTCATGTCTGTCTGTCTGTCTGTCTGTCTATCCGTGTATGTCACAGCCTTTTTTTTCCGAAACTATAAGAGCTATACTGTTGAAACTTGGTAGGTAGATGTATTCTGTGAACCGCATTAAGAATTTATACAAAAATAAAAAAAAAACAATTATTTTTGGGGTTCCCCATACTTAGAACTGATCCTCAAAAATTTTTTTTTCATCAAACCTATACGTGTGAGTTATCTATGGATAGGTCTTCAAAAATGATGTTGAGGTTTTAAACATCATTTTTTTCTTAACTGAATAGTTTGCGCGAGAGACACTTCCAAAGTGGTAAAAAGTGTGTCCCGCCCCCCGTAACTTCTAAAATAAGAGAATGATAAAACTAAAAAAAAAACATGATGTACATTACCATGTAAACTTTCACTCAAAATTAGTTTGAACGAGATCTAGTAAGTAGTTTTTTATTTTTGGGGTTCCCCATACTTAGAAATGAAACTCAAAATTTTTTTTTCATCAAACCTATACGTGTGGGGTATATGGATAGGTCTTCAAAAATTATATTAAGATTTCAAATATAATTTTTTTCTAAACTGAATGGTTTGCGCGAGAGACGCTTCCAAAGTGGTAAAAAGTGTCCCCCCCCCCCCCCCCCCCCCATAACTTCTAAATTAAGAGAATGATAAAACTAAAAAAAATATATAATATACATTACCATGTAAACTTTCACTCAAAATTGGTTTAAACGAGATCTAGTAAGTAGTTTTTTTTTTAATACGTCATTAATCGTAATCCATCCAAGAACTTTTATATTATGTTACTTGCTGCTACGGAACCCTTCATGGGCGAGTTTGACACGCACTTGGCTGCTTTTTTATTTTACTTGTTTGTGCCAAATAAATGTTTTTCATTTCATTTCAAATGAGTGGGTATATTATACAAGTTCAACGTGAACTATTAGTTAATTATGTATTTATTTCCTGTAGGTAGGTATGTTTATGCAATAATTATTCTGACTCTATTGTAAGTATATTGTGTTTTATATATATACGCATTGAACTCGTTATTTTTAAGTAAAAGCATATTTTTTTTATGGTTTTTGTCCACGTTCTTACGTTTATTATAAGTTCTCCCAATCCTCTAAGGAAGAAAACTTTTGGGGTTAAGCTCATTTTTGTAAGTTTTTTCTGATATTTTATTTACAATAAACAAGAAACTCCTTAGAAACACAAGTCAACAAGGATTTGTGAGCTTCTATTGTACTGTAATTAGCAAATATTTACATAAAAATGTTCTCGCAATTCTCCGTAAAATAAAATAATTCCTGGAAACGAATCCCAAAGTTATTGACTTAGTATGACAAAGTAGTAACGCTGACGTTTGGTTTTTGAGTTGAAACGGAGGCCTGCGTTGCTCGATGGTTGAAACTCACGATTTTTAATTATGATTTATTTATTTAATTGAAATATATGATTAAACAATGGCTCCTGTAACCATTTTTCAATTCATCTTGAAAATTTGTCTCTCTTTCTATTTAGACGTTTAAAACTACCGACACACATGCTCGTTACTAGTGTACCATTATTACGCCATTGCTCATTACTAGTATGTGATAACATTTGCTTAGCAATAAGCATGCTCAATTCGAGTATGCTCAAAAAATCAACACTTCCTTGTTTTTCGAGCATGACAACATGTACATTAGCAGGACATGCTTGTTTTAAGCATGATAACAAGCATGATTTTTCTTGTGTATATTTATAATTAAATAAATAGTTACGTACCCAGATATTGTGGAAGAATACATCTATAAATTATAAATCTTGCTTTTTTATTTTTAGCAATCGGAACGAGTACTCAATCGCATGGACGAAACCCAAAACAATCTAGATAAACTACACCAAGACTTACGGTGGCTCACTATCGATACGGAAGGAGCCATTGATATTGGATAATAAAATCTGTTAGACCATTAAAAGCATTTTTATCCAACTTGTTGAAGCCTAGTTCTTTTAGAGAATAATACGCAAATATTTAGATACCTACATGGGTACCTCAAACTAGCATTTCATATGAATCAGGGTGACAAAAAAATAACCATGACAAGAAAAGTATGAAAAATGGATCCAAAGAAATAATAATAATGCCTAATATATGTTAAAAAGCATATTACTTGGAAACCTCAATTCTATCAAAGGCGTTTGCCACATTATATGTTCATTTGTGTATTCAATTCAGCGATCCAAGCAAGTATTTAATCTATGTCCCTACGCTAGCAGCATCAAACTTATCTCAATATGAGTTTCGTTCAAACAAACCAGATTCTTGTAACAGAACAGCCTCGCGCAATATCGCGAGATTTTACTTAACAGCCAATATTGTGTTTAGTAAGACGATATTCAAATTACAAATTAGTCTATTCATGCTTAAACAAGGCAGATGTCTACATACATACATACATAGACACACGCCTTTTTCCCCGAAATGGTAGGCAGAGCCTCAAATGGGCCTCTTTTCGCTGTGGGTTGCACCATCGTGGGAAATAGACGTGACAAGTGGTGAGCTCATCGCCGCCATTGTTTCCCACGACTGACTGCTAAAGCTACAAATTTTACTAACGAATCTTACAAACAAGTCCAGGTAATTAATCCCTTAGTCGGCTTTTAACCATCCACGGGAGGAGATAGAGGGGTCTATTCTTGGGTCAGACACCATATTTATACGAATTATATATGTCCAAATTAACTGTGTTAATAAATCGGAGCAAACCGAATCCATCTAGAGTTTTTTTAAAGGGAACTCCTGAACGGTTCCTTTTGAACGATTGTCGTAAGTGAAGATGGACGAAGGGCAATAAGAGTCTTCTGGGGAGCTTATTTTATAGCAATTTATTTATTTTTATTCGTTTCATCGTCATCAGCCCTTAGACGTCAACTGCTACGAGACCTCGTCCATAGAACGCCATGGAGGACTTGCCATAACCACCCGCTTGGCAGGTGGATCACCCATCGTCATCAGCCCTTAGACGTCAACTGCTACGAGACCTCGCCCATAGAACGCCATGGAGGACTTGCCATAACCACCCGCTTGGCAGGTGGATCACCCATCGTCATCAGCCCTTAGACGTCAACTGCTACGAGACCTCGTCCATAGAACTCCATGGAGGACTTGCCATAACCACCCGCTTGGCAGGCGGATCGGTGATCCACCTGCACCAAGCACCGCACGAAAAAGCAGTTTTTATTGAATATCTCGTAAAGCACAGATAATTTTACAAAACCCCCACAGTTAACTCTCGGCTTTCTTGTATTGATTTTATTCATCTAATTTTTTAACCAATAATATGCACCATTTTAATAAACAATCGAATCTAGCCAAAAGTTTCAGGTAAATTTGGGTTTTTTTTTCTATCGAGAAAATATTGTCCTATCGTGTTTCTGCTACAACGATCCCTCGGAATTATAAAGTAGTATCCATGCATATTTATAATTAGAATCTTCGACCAAAGTTTTACGTCGATGATTAGAATATTGTACTTGATATAGTCTGTTAAAAACCAAATCTAAGATTGGTAATTTTGCGTTATACGGCTACCTTAAATGATATCCCATCCCCTGGTATAATCGATTAGTCGTCTTTTACGTCTACGGGAGGAGACGGAGGGGTATTTACGTCTACGGGAGGAGACGGAGGGGTATTTTCTTAGGCTGGACATACTACGATCGATTGTAGTTTCCTTTTAATTTGAAAAATACAAGTCAGATAAATGTCAAATTGTAGAGATTTAATCAAATAAGACTTATCAAGGTACATAATTAGGTGTTTCTTCTAAAACAATGAACTAAAAAAAAAGAGTCGAACCGTGATCCATTCTGAAAGTTCGTCAGTCCGACGGGGACCCTTAAACACTTACCTTTCGTGTTGTTTACCTGCTAACTTTGCTATTGATTGGTGTTCTCAGTAATCAAACGCTATTTGCTGATAGAATCTGAAGTATTCGTGATTGATTGAATTGCTTAGACACCTGTATTTGAGGCTTCGTTTTGTCTAATGTTTACTTCAATTTGGAGTTACAGCCACCATCAGGAGAAGCTGAGCATCTAGCGTGTCTAAAATACATGCACATTAAATATTAAAATCTGTATCATTTCAATGTTCTTCTTCTTCTTTCGTGTCCATGGTTCCCTATCCAAATATTTTGGAGCACTTCTCTGCCACGACTATGGCATTATCAGTGGCTTTGTAAAGGTATTTCAGTGTGCAGGTGTGAGGGAACTGCGTGCACGAAATCTTTTCAGTGTAGGGTTTAGATTATTAGCACGAGTTAGTAACATGTGTATGATATCGAATCAACTGTGAAATAAATAAAATAAATAAATAAATATTGCTGGACAGTTCACACAACATTACCTAGGCCCAAGCTAAGCAGAGCTTGTGTTATGGGTACTAGACAACTGATATACTTAATACAATATATTACATAGATAGATATTTTTTATTATACATAGAAAATACCCAGAACACTCTGAACAAATATCTGCGAATCGTACAAATATTTGTTCCGGGGCGGGAAATATTTGTATGATCTGCAAATATTTGTTGCAGGTCTGGTTGTTACGTGATAGTAATCTAGTTCCTTATACCTACGATACAGGGAGTCCTAGTGTTGGATCAGGACTATGTATGTTAGTTGTTGGATGTTATGTTATGTTATAATTTGACAAATTTTTATTACAAGAATTGGGCTTCTGGGTTGTTCAGCATAATATGACAGTGTCTGTGTTCACCTATCATTTACTATGTGGTTTGTCTAATGTATACTTCAATTTGGAAACAGGCTAGGTATTTTGGAGTTGTTTGTGAATCGATCACGAACCACTTTAGCGATCGTGAGAGATTACAGTTGTTTATTATTGAGAGGCGATTTTATTTTAATTAAAGTCTGTAAAACAAGCCTATTTCACACTCTCACTGTCGCGTCTTGAGGAGATCCGTAGAAAAAATAAGATCACCGACATGCTTAGCTCAGAATTAGCAAGTTGAAGTGGCCATGAAATGAAATGAAATGAAATGAAATGAAATTATTTATTTGCGTGAATACAGGTAGTTTGGTTCATAATCTATTTTTAGTATCACTGTACTCGACCAGATTGTCGTGCAAATATTTAATTTTTAATTTTAGCATTATACATAGGTACCTAATAATTCTTATAATAATAATTCTGTGAAAAATTTCATGCATTTAAATTAAATTTAATATAATACTAAAAAACACGGTAAATACAAGTTATGCAGGCCATATATAAAAAATAAGATCACCGACATGCTTAGCTCAGAATTAGCAAGTTGAAGTGGCCATGGGCAGGCCATATAGGTCACAGAACTGATAACCGTTGGTAATAAAGGTTCTCGAGTAGCAATTACGAACCGGACGATGCAAAAGAGGAAGGCTGAATTCTCGATGGTCTAACGTTATAATAGAGGACGCAGGTAGACGGTGGATGGAGGCAGCTCATGACCGTGCATCGTGGCATTCTATGAGGGATGCCTATGTCCAGCAGTCGACTTCTGTAGGCCGATTATGATGAGACAGCTGATTCGCGTCTTAAAAAGCAGGGCCCTATTTGAATAAAAAACTGTTTTTACTGCCATTTTATGTGTATTATCAAGTTCAGCAATATCACACGCTATATTATCTGTATTATCAAGTTCAGCAATATTACACGCTATATTATCTGTATTATCAAGTTCAGCAATATCACACGCTATATTATCTGTATTATTAAGTTCAGCAATATCACACGCTATATTATCTGTATTATCAAGTTCAGCAATATCACACGCTATATTATCTGTATTATCAAGTTCAGCAATATCACACGCTATATTATCTGTATTATCAAGTTCAGCAATATCACACGCTATATCATCAACCAATAGAAGTCCATAAGCCATAAACCTCCCTCATTAAATGTCACAATGAACGGTCTTGACCCACCTTCTTTCACCTTCCCGCAAGTTTCAAAACATACTTTTTTCAGACAATATAAATGTAAAAATACTTCCATGGACAAAATAATATTCTACGCTTTGACCAAAGCAAAAAGTAATTGTACGTTTGTTTTGGTTGTATATGACTGAACTATGTTTAGCAATTTCAACTATTCAAAGTCAAGGTCAAAAGTATTTTATTCATTGAAATCACAAGGATCATTTTGAATCGTCTTAAAAAATAAATTTACAGTTACTCCTGTTCCAACGCAACCAGACCTAGAAGAATCAGGCAACAAACACGGTCTGTTTTTATTTGATGATCCTTCTTACTACTAGGTGGGGAGCGCCTGTGTGGTGCCTCGAGAACAAGTGGAAGCTGATTCAAGGAAAAAAGGAAAACCAAATTAAAAGCCTTACTTAGGTAGGCAGTCAAAAGTAAGATGATAGAGAGAATCAGCAAAAGTTCATAAGGCAGCACACACTACGCTTGATATACTCATAAATAACACATCTGTAATAAATTATATTGCGAGGTTATTCACTCTATAATCTACATCACAACCCATCTGTCTTTATCTTCTGTTCTATACTAGTGGTTTGCCCCGAACTGAGACAAAAAAACACTGACTCGTCCTTAGACCTCTAAAAAAATAAAGCCTTTCAAACTTGAAATTTGTCATGAATGTTCCTTTTGGCTTTTAAGTGTTATTATGAAACGGTATTAACCTTTTAGGGGCGTGCCTGGCTTAACAGTAGACCCCTCCGCCTCCTCCCGAAGATATCGTGAAAGCCGACAAACTATTTACATCAGGGGATGGGCAGCAGCATTCAATTGAGTACCTAAAACCAATACGTGGATCACCAATCCTAACTTAACGTACAATATTAATAATCACGTCTTTTATTTTATTATATACTTCATTGTTATAATTTGTTCATTAATTATGTATAATTATTTATTGTGAAGCAGACATCCGTGTTTTTCATTCAGATGGTTTCAGCGGAAGATCAGCGTTGTGTTGCTACAACACAACAAATGCTGAGCTGGACGCCAATTTGTGTCAGTGATGCATGGCTAGTACTAAGAGGCACAAATTAGTTTTATTTTTCTTTGTTTCTGTGTGTGTGTGTGTGTCTTTTAGTGTGCAATATTGTTTGTTAACTCATTTTGTTGACACAAATAAATGCTATTTCTTTCTTTCTTTCTTTCTTTCTTTCAATCCGCCTGCTATGCGTGGTTATTATAGAAAATCCCCCCATTGCATGCTATGGGATTGGCCTTGTCCGGTAGTGGATGCCTGATGATGATGATGATGATGATAACTGCACTGTGATGTTAAAAAGGAGGTGTTTTAAAGTTTCTATGAAAAAGTTGTACCGTGCTCATCCTTGCTACATTGAATCTTAAGACATAGCATATTTTAGATTGACATTAGATTGGAAGCCGATGCTATTTCGTAAAGTCTGATGTCTTACATATGTTGTTTTTTTGTTGTACTTGACAATAAGTTATAAACATTTATTGATGGGTGACCACAAACCGGACGACGCAGTGTAAGAAGACCAAAAATCTCGATAAACCAAAGACATCACGAACTTAGCTTCATTTTTATAAGGTACCTCAAGCGTTAAGAAAAACTCACTTTCACTAGAACAATCCATTTTTACAAAATCTTAATAATAATAACATTCACTAATTATTTTTCGCGAATCGCGGTCGGCCATTCAATAATAGTAGATTATGAAAACTCTTATTTTAATAACAGGGGATTTTACGAGTACCTACCTAGATAATAGTAGATTGTATCATAAGGGAGCAACATAATATTTTTACGGCGAGGGCGCTTTTTTGAATCCAGAGCGAAGTGAGAGATTCTAGAGTAGAATCCCGAGCGTAGCGAGGGATTCTTTAGTAGAATCCTGAACGTAGCGAGGGATTCAAAGTACGTCGCCCGAGCCAAAAATATATGTTGCGCCCGTGTGATACACTCTGCTTTTCATCACCCACTATGAGAAAATAAAAGGCGCCGCATATGTTATTGTAATATTATTATTTAATAAAACAAATGGTTGTTTTTTTGTGTTTTTGTGTTTTTTTTGTTGTTTTTGTGTTTTTTTGGGTGTTTTTTTGTGTTTTGTGCTTTTTTGTGTTTTTTTTGTGTTTTTTTAGTTTTGTGTTTTTTGTGTTTTTTTTTGTTTTTTGTGTTTTTTTTTGTGTTTATGTGTTTTTTTGTGTTTTGTGTTTTTTTGTGTTTTTTGTGTTTTTTTTTGTGTTTTGTGATTTTTTGTGTTTTTGTGTTTTGTGTTTTATTGTGTTTTTTTTTGTGTTTTTGTGTTTTTTTTTGTGTTTTGTGTTTTTTGTGAGTATTGTGTTTTTTTGTGTTTTTTGTGTTTTGTGCTTTTTTGTGTTTTTTTTGTGTTTTTTTTTGTTTTGTGTTTTTTGTGTGTATTGTGCTTTTTTGTTTTGGGTTTTGGGCCGTCGTACCAGCCAGTATTTATTCAAACAATATTTGCATTCGAATTATTTGGCGCTGGTTCCAAATTCAATAAGTGCGCCGCAATTATCTTTGCCGCGCACTTTTTGAATTAGGAACTTAATAAGTGCGCCGCAAAACTCATTACTGCCCGCTAAAAGTTTCTCATAGAAAACACCACCGTTGGGTGCACTTAAAGGCGAACCCAGTCGTCCTTTTCGAATAGATGGGATGAAAACAATATTTTCGACCAGTAGTTCCTAATTTGAACGCTTGTATATGAACTTATTTTTCATTTTACAGCAAACATCAATGATTTTCCATAACTAGATGACGCTGCAAAATATGTCGGAATCCTAGATAGCGCTGGCGAAAACGATTGGAGGACCCAATTAGCATTGTTTCAATCGTGACCAGGACGAATTATGTTATTGATATCCATACAACTTCAAGAGTTTAGAATAGCTACGTTGTGCTTTCAAATAATTGTTTACGTGAAACCGCACACGTGAAATTACTAGGTAGCAAAAGTTTTTAACCCCCGACGCAAAAACGATGGGGTTTAATAAGTTTAACATGTCTGTGTGTGTGTGTGTCTGTCTGTCCCATCGTAGCTCCTGAACGGATGAAACGATTTCGTTTTTATTTAAAGGTGGCATTTTCGTGTTTGTTCTTAGCTATATATGATCAAAATCGGTTCAGCCGTTTCATTGCGTTGAGGGTTTTTGAAATTTTTACAAAATTAATTACTTGTTTATTTTATGGGTTTCGAAAATTATTTGCAGACAAAGTCGCGGGCTGATCAGCTAGTTACCCAAGAGTACTTAACAACTACATATTATACATTTATTTACAGAAAGAATAATACAACTAATACAAGTAGGGATGTACAAAATTTCAAACAATACATATAAAACAGTTGTGCTACTTGAAGACCGCTGCTAACGATCTAAAGGTTGCTCAACTGATCCAAATCACTACCAGACGGATGCGTCCCTAAGATGCTGGCTGCATTGCCACGCTGAGTGGCATGCTAGTGCGTTGAGCCAGATAAGAGGCAGCTGTCGGGTCACGCGTCACTACATATTACTACATTGAATATTGAGTTTCGCTTGTCAGAATAATTAATACAAAACGCCTTCTGGGCGCCCGTACATCTATCTACTCGTGATCTCGTATATACACAATTATTATGTCGAAATTGAATCCTCCGACGTTCCGTACTGTAATAGGTTCATAATTAGATATTTTCCGTTAGCTTGGAATCGCATAGCAACCACTGGGCACAGGTAATTTGAATGTTATTAAAATTGGGGACAAAAACAATATAATATTAATCTGTGGTAAGTTTTCAGGGTGCATTTTACGGGATGGTAGGAGCCAAGCGGTAGGATTTCTTAGAGGCAAAATGTTAACATTTTGGGGTTGCTGCGTTACGTGCTCACTCAATAACGGTAAAGGTTACAAACTTGATGTTAAGGTGGGGTATGCTGCAAAATTCCTTATCTTAGATTTGATTTTTTACTGACTAAATCAAGTACAACATTCAAATTAAAAATATTTATAGATACTAAATTATAATTCCGAGGAATCACTGTACCAGAATCATGTGATAGGATAATATTTTGTCGATGAAAAATAAAACAAAGTTACCTCAAATTTTTGGCTAGATTCTAGTACAACAAAGTCGAGGGTTTACTATAATATTTGACGAGATATTCAATAAAAGCGGCTTTTTCGAGCGGCGCGAAGCTTTCTTTTTGTATGAAGATTTATTTTGAGGTTGGTGGTGTCTTAATACAGCAATGATTTGAAAATGTAATCTAAATAAATTAAAAAAAGAACTAATCCACGTTTGTTGAAGCTATTCTCGACGAATCTCGCGAGCATAAACTTTTTTCTAACAGTTGTGTTCAGTCTGTGCATGCACTATGAGATGGCACTATACATGATGCATCATATATAGTGCCATCTCGAATATATACATTCTCTGTCAGTATCCCCGAGCAGTCACCGTCTCAAGATGGAATTATACTCGGCTTGATCCGAAGAGACTAGATTTGACGCTTATATAATATACTTGTAGTTGCGCTAGCATTCACCATCCCTATTGCACTTATTTGAGACATACCTCTATTTTTTTTTTTTTTTTATTGTGTGGGTAGTCGCACCTTACTCTGTAGCTGAGTGTCCTCTGTTCGTCATTCGCGATTTAGTGCTCAACCATTCCGCACAAAATCTCATCAGAAAAATATTTTTTGGTTAAAACACGAAGTGAATAGTTCATCAAGATGCCTAAAAGGATTCAAATTACGAAAAACTGTGTAAAAAGATAAAAACTCTCGAAGAAGAAATTCATCGTCGCAGAATACCTGGCGCAGAAGTGAAACGACTACGTGTACGTGTCTTATCCAGCTCACCGTCTGCATCGTCGGCGCCATCACTTGACTTATCACCTGATCGTCAGTCGCAACGTGCAAGTTAGTACAAGGTATTTGCTATAGTGCAAGAATAACCTACTTACTTGTGATATAATATAACCTAGGCCATTGAAATTTGCATTGGGTATTGTGGGCAGCTTTTGAGGCTGTCTCGTGCCACATTATAGTGTTGTGGATAGCTTTTGAGGCTATCTCTTCACTACCATCTGCTCCACCTCACGGTATGAGCATGCAATATTCGATGAGCATAAGATATTGGTGTTGCGGTTAGCTTATGGGCTATCTCATCACTACAATATCTCTGACTTGCCTGCTTATTTTGCTGTCATCTTTAGCCGCAATAAACTGTAACTTGTTGTTGCCGATGTTGTACTTACTTCTGCTGAACAAAGTTCGAAAAAAAAAAAAAAAAAAAAACGCCTTATTACCAGAAACGGACCGATCTGCGGCACCTGCTGCAAGCAAGCGTCTACCAGCGCTTAGCAGATTGCGCCAACCATTGAGGCAGGCCCTTCTACAATTTCTGAGACGCCGAATGACGTCATACCTGAATTAGATGCCGAAATTCTAGATAGTTTTGGCGTAGACCCTACACTTACGAAGAAATTAGGAAATGCGGTCCAGAAGGACGTTTCCGCGTACGGTTTGAACACGTCGCAATAGCAGGATTATCGAAAATAAATTCTAGATAATATGAACTTAGTACCCAGCAAAACTTATTGCCGCGCCAGCCTTGAACCCAAAAGTTAAAGCAGAGATGGTAATGAAGCGCGACAATGCTATTGAATCAAAACAGATTGTAATGGCTTCCGCTCTTTCGAGCCTAGGCCAAGCTGTTACGAGAATCCAGCGAGAAGCTCAAGATTCCGGCACCAAAGCCACCACCGAGCAAGACTAGGACCCCAGTCAAAAAACTGGAAGGCTCCGACACCGGTTCGGAGGCAAGCAGCGAACTCAAAGTCGAAGGCACGACTACTGCCGACGGCGAGGAACTCCCACGCGACCTCCTACTGGCAGTCGCAGAGTCGGCGTCCAGCGTCTGCAACCAGCCGCCCGCAGCGCCGCTAGCCGCCGCCGCGCTAACGCCGCGCCGCTGCCGTCCCAGCCACCTCGCAGCCCGCTCCGCCACCGGTAAATTACGCTGGTAGGCTAACTCAGTTCTATGAACAATGGAGTCTAATCACTATTGATCCTGTCATTTTGACATACATTGAGGGCTTTGGATTCCTTTTACCAAGCCAGTTTTTTCCAGCTTGATGTGACGAATAAGTACTAATGTCGAATAAGTACCTAAATACAATGAATTACTGTTAATGGAGGCCATTGAACGATGGTAACATCAAAACCGAATGGTAAAATGAGATTTGTTCTAAATCTAAAAAAAAAAAAAAAAAAAAACAATGAATTTGTCAAAGCACTTCAAAATTGAAGACTTTCGTACAGCGTTAAAGCTTGTTTCATTGCTCATACACGATCTTAAAGACGAATATCTATTTTGTTAAAATTCATCCAGACTATAAAAAACACCTACTTTTTCAATGGGAAGGTAATCTTCACCGATTTAGCGTCCTAACTTTTGTACTTAGTACTTCAACGTACGTGTTCAGAAAATCATAAAACTAGTTGCAAAACTGCACCGTACAGTAGGTATTATATCTAATGCGAACTTAAAAAAAAAAAAAAAAAAATGTTGTACTAAGCAAATCTTGTCAGTCTTCCTCCAGATATTGTATGTCGAACTAAAAGATAAATATACCTAAAGGTTTATCTCTATAAACAGATGTAAAATAAGGGAGTTCGCCCGGTTCGTTGGTTTAATTGTATTTGCGTATCTATCTAGCAATAGAATATGGAACGCTATATACAAAATTGTTTAAACGTATCAAGTATCTTAACAATAAAAATAATAAGTATGACATACTTATAATAAATATTGGAATTGACGATTCCAACATCTATTGAACCCAACCTGAAATGGTGAAAACAGGCAATTTCGACCTCGGTTAATAACATTAAACACGACATCTATGACTTAGAATTGTTTTTCGGATGCCTCAACCACGGTATGGGGTGTCGCTTGCGCTGAATAAAGAGCCAGCGGTACTTGGTCTGTACACAGGGACGCGCTAGGCACATATACTATCTAAGAAATCCTAGCAACATTCTTTTGTTTCAAAGTATTTACAAGAGATTTAGGCAATTGTCAAATATTATTGCGCATTGATAACACGACTGCCATCTCTTACATAAACCGCATAAATCATAAATAATTTATTATTTATGAATCTAGGTAAAATACAATTGCATGGGTGGTACCCTCACCTAACCGAGGTTACTAAAGCTTTATTGTAGTAGTGTGAGAAATGTAATTTGTACATGTATGCCTCCTACATTAGATCAGTAGATAACTTTGAGGTTGATTTTAAATCTAGAAGAGTTCATCCGGATATAGTATGGGAGTTGTCTTTGAACAACTCGCAGGAAAAAAAAAAAAAAAAAAAAAAACTGATATAGATGTTTTGTCTAGCAGGTAAAATAAATAATGCATTAAATACATTTCCTGGCACCGCGATCACGAGGCTTTTGCGGTCAATGCATTTACGGTAGATTGGACACCTTTCTACTTCTATTAATATAAATTTATTTATTTATTTAAAGATAATAACTGATGATACCAAGGGTACCTATCATATCTTGGTGGTACCAATGTGGCCTACCCAGCTCTGGTATCCAATCTTTAAATGTTTAGTGTGTTCCGTGATTATCATTATTAAGCCAAACTAAGATGTAATTCGGTGCTCTTATTCTAGCACGCGCAAGATGCACTCCTGAATTACCGTGGTGGCCACAGTATTATCAAGTTCCGTAGTATCGCTCCTCAGGCGACAAACTCGCCTCAATGCTTGTCTCTCTATCGCTAAACTCTATTAAGCAATATGATGTGTACATACAAAAGTGGTTTGTCTATTGTTCAACTAAAAATATCGATTTACACAACGCTTATTTACCAGGCGTAATAGCCTCTTACGTTATTGTACAGTGAAGGAGCTCAATATGGAACTCTAAATACTTGTCGGTCCGATATATATATATATTTGTAGGTAACCATGTAGGTTCAGACAAGTCAAACGTTTCTTTAAAGGAATATAATTTATGTCCACCCATGCGCAAATATGGGATCCTGACATAGTTTTTAAATTATTTTGGAATGTTTCGTCCCCTAGAAGAAATATAACTTGAAAATTTCAGCATCATCATCAACATCATTGGCAGCTTAAATAACAGCCCACTGCTGGGTATAATAAGCCTCCTCCCTCAAATGCCACTCCAATCGGTTCTGTGCGATTCACATCTAGAAAAGAACTGAATACAGAATTTAAATTAACTGGTCACTCTAGTACCCATAGTAACCGCACACACCTAGTGTACAAACTCTTTCATAAATTTTGATTGATAATATATCCATTACAGCGTCTACATAACAATCAGACAACATCATAACATAACATAGCAGTCACATTATTAAAAATTCAAAAATCGGCTCTCCTAGTTTTTAATGAAAAACCAGTTATATGCCCTACAAAAACTTTGCAATACTGTTTGTTGAAAATCAGAACCCCTGCGTGAGACTGCAAGTGCAAAACAACCACACGGTGGCGTTTCCAGTCAGACTATAGGTCATTGGATTAGAATCACACATCACGAGAGCGGCCGGCGTACCGGTGCGCGGCGGCGTTCGGTGCGCACAGCACGCGGCGCGCCGCGCCGCCGCCTCGCGAGCTCACTCTCTCGGCGTCAGCTATAGACGTGATCAGGAGATCGCTGGCCGGACCGCCACCTCTAATACTTTGTTAAAGTTTTATAATAAGCCTTTGGATATTACGAGTACCATTGTAGGTGATTCATTTGTCAATGCAATCATAAATAATTCTTCCGAAAAAAGTTAATTCAATAAAAATAAAAAGTATATTCTTTTTATAATATAGTACTTAATTGTATGGCCTAAATATTTTAGTTATTTAATAATAACTTAAGTGGCAAAAAATATAGATTAAATTCTATGTAGAGTCTTCAAAGAAGTAAAAGATAATATTTCACAAATAACTAGGCTCTAAAAGTCTACAAGTATATTATATAAGCGTCAAATCTAGTCTCTTCGGATCAAGCCGAGTATAATTTGTGATTAAACGAACTTACCCTGTAAGTGAAGTTCTATCATAATTATGCTCGGCTTGTCCGAAGAGACTAGCGCAAACCCACCTCTAACATTAAATTCATTTGGAATGATTATTGTTACCCACCCCATTGTGAAATATTACATAATAGCTCTAAACTAAATGACGAACAGAGGACACTCAGCTACAGAGTAAGGTGCGACTACCCACACAATAAAAAAAAAAAAAAATAGAGGTATGTCTCAAATAAGTGCAATAGGGATGGTGAATGCTAGCGCAACTACAAGTATATTATATAAGCGTCAAATCTAGTCTCTTCGGACAAGCCGAGCATAATTATGATAGAACTTCACTTACAGGGTAAGTTCGTTTAATCACAAATTATACATGATGCACCAACTGAACTTTTTGCAACTGTTGGAAAAATGTTTGTGCTCGCAGGTTTACATTCGCAGAACCAGGATCATATAGCTCTCAGAACTGATAACGTTATGACATTAAGATAAATACGAACAAAAAACCGGATGACGTATTGTATGGAGGTCCTCCTCTCGATTGACCAAAGACATGATTGAAGCGGCTAAAGACCGTTTCTCGTGGCATTCTATGGGAGAAGCGTATGCCCAGCAGTGGACTTCTATTATAGGCTGATGATAGTCATAGAGATTCTCAAGAATCTCGGGCACTTTACCTCAGTTAATATGGTGAATGTACGATCAACAACCAGTCTATAATAAGTAGATCTATAATGAGAAGTAATCAGTTTTACAAAATTTATCTCAAAAAGGTAACATTATTTCGGAGAAGAACTTTATAAATAGATTCAAATTAAATAATGGCCTGTAAAATTCAAAAATGCTCTTAATACGATAAAACCTTCAATTTACTCTCATTGCTCCAGCACAAATAAATACTTAGTTTCTATTGAACAACGAAAAAGCTTTCCCTTATTCAAAAGTGTTTGATAAAACCCTAGTCATACAGACTTATCATAAAAGGTTCAGCTAAGTTCATATTTACATATTTTTGAACGTAATTTTAACGCAATATAAAAAACACAGCTGCTCCTCTTCCGGCTAATAGTGACATTGTAACGCCCAGTGTTATATATTCTCAAACTAGCGACTCGCCCCGGCTTCGCACGGGTAGCCCCCGGAGAACCCCCCCTCCCCCCCCCTCCCCCCCTCCTACCCCTCCCCCCTATATCAATCTCCTGGTTCTAAGCTACCTCCCCACCAATTTTCAGCCAATTCGGTTCACCGTTCTTGAGTTATAAGTTATAATTTCTCCCGTTTTTTACACATTTACCACTATATCTTTGCTCCTATTGGTCGTAGCGTGATGTTATATAGCCTATAGCCTTCCTCGATAACTGGACTATCCAACACAAAAATAATTATTCAATTCGAACTAGTAGTTTCGGAGATTAGCGCGTTCAAACAAACAAACAAACAAACAAACAAACAAACTCTTCAGCTTTATAATATTAGTATAGAAGTATAGATAAGAACGTGCTTTAGGGACGCGCAGTTTTTATAAACTTCAACAGGTCAATCGCGATTTCATTGTGTCCTCAACGCGGCTTTTGAAATAACCATACAGCAACTAACAGTTATTTTTAATGTAGTCAAGCTAAGCAAATCCTTTCACTACGTTAGTTCAACGTATTATATCTCAGGACCCAGTTTAGAGAAGAACTTGTAGCATTTTACACGCTTTTATAAGCTTTACTTATAAATAACAACTATGGGCCGGCCACCTTGTCACATGTCGAAAGATCTGTGGACAAAAATGACTACTGATTGGGTTCCTAATGCAAGACGGCGCGCGGCAGACCACCACGAAGATGGCGTGATGAGTTGGATGTGCACCTACCAGACTGGCGCACTGCAGCAAGGGACAGAGAGATCTGGAAAAAAGGGAGAGAGGCCTTTGCCATGCAGTGGGATAATACGGGCTGAGAAAAATAAAACATTGTATCAAATCCTGAAATTGCATTTTCGACCACTTCCCGATATCGGATTGAACTGAAATTTGGCATTCCAATGACAATACAAATGTATGGTTACAGCGAGCTGATCTGATGATGGAGGTGAAAGGTGGACAACGAAACTCCACGATGAATAATAGTAGCCTGGCTGTATTTGGACTCATTTTGATCAGCTCACGGTTCCGTTTATTAACCTTAGAATATAATGTTTTGAAAAAAATATTTTTTCTATAAATAAATTATTTTTGCCAACACTTCACTTGATGCTACTTCAATGTACCGCCTCATATAGACAGCGGTTGTTCGTGCCTCATACGTGCCCTCCATGTTCTGTGTGACCGAGGCTTGTGTTTACAACACCCACAACAATAAACCCTCTTGGCTCCAGTAAAAGCCACTATTCGGCAACCGACTCGTACCAATGCAAACTTATTTGCTTGCGCTAAAGTATGTAAATAGCATGTAGCGTAAAGCTAGCTCGCAAACAACGTATCAGGTATTTTCTCAAAGTCATTGAACTGTCTAGAACAAACTAGATTGATTCTTGAAAAGTATTTTTATCGTATCTACTTTTTTAATAACAAACTTTGAAGTGATACGATTCACGTCACGCACTCGCTAACTCAAAAGTTTATAGCTGTCAGTAACACTCTTTGGTTTGGATAAACCTGAACAGAAAACCTGTAGAGCGAGCCGTTAACTTTCGTAGAATACCCTCTACGACGTAGAAAAAGCTACGAAAACTCTACGAAAGAGGAGTCATGATTACAACATAGTAAAGAGGAGTCATGATTACAACATAGTAAAGAGGAGTCATGATTACAACATAGTAAAGAGGAGTCATGATTACAACATAGTAAAAAGGAGTCATGATTACAACATAGTAAAGAGGAGTCATGATTACAACATAGTAATTTTAGGCTACTTACCGCATTTCATCGCAGCAATGCCTTCTAATTTGTCGTAAGTATTGCTGAACACCGTCGTGCCACTGGCTCTTTCTGGTGTAAACAAAACAAAAAAAAACACCGAGGAAAAAAAAAATGTTGCCGGTATAGACGATTAATTCATACTTTTCCATTGTAAGTTATGACCAAGCCTGAGCAAACTTGTGTAATTTTTCAGTATCAAGTTTGATTAATAAAACGCTTACTCCATTACATTCCCTAGTCTCAGTATATGCAGATTCATTGACACCGACATAAGTACGGGTAACGACATATGACAAGGGACGCATCGAGTATTAACTGGATTTATTGATCTCATTTTTATTGAGCAGGTTAAGTAGCTAGAACAGCTTTTGAACCTTTTATATCATTCAGTACTTTTATATCATTCAAAAACTGAATGAACAATGTTTTTTATTAGTAATTTCTTCTAAGGCGAAATAAAGAACTTGACGTTGGCAAAGGCTCTAAAACTTAGAGCATTGCAGGCGTCCGTATCGCTCTAAAAAAACATAACATAAATACCCAACAGTCACGTAAATACAGTAGTAGTAGTTGTAGTTCCGATCCCACACTAGGATCCCCTGTGTCGTGGGTTTCAGTACCTATAAGTACCGTAGCCATGTAATTTGTACCACAGCGGGAATCAAACCCACAACCTCTCACATCTCGGCCAGATTATCGCCCGCCACGCTACAGAGGTGGTCTGCTTATTGCTTATTGATCTGAATAGTGTAGACGTAAAAGGTTTTTCATCGACATACAATTCTATGAAAGAGTATTTAGTTTTATAATCATTCTGAATCAAGAAAAGAAAACAGAAAGAGGAAGAAAACAAACCAGAAGAACCCCAATTCAAAACGTATTGAAATCATACCTCTGATCTCCGTCATAACGCCAAAGTGATACTAACCAAGTGGAAACAATCCACGTGGTATCTGTTAGTCTATCTGGAGGTTATTTCAACAAGGTCGCATATAAATCAGTGGGTGGAAGATATAAATCCATTACGGCATCCGCCCAGTCGCCATCCGTGGGAAAACTGGTGAAAATAATACTTGAGATGGGCACAGTAAAACAAATTAAGAAGGGAATTATCATAACAGACCTTAAGAGCGGCCAACCAGATCATTCTTTGTATATAAATGCTCGTACGGAGCTCGTACGTGATTATCGTGAAGTTTTTTTTAAATATGTTTTGAACAAATAAATATCATGTGCACTATGTTTAGGTTCATAAGGGACTAAACATTTAAAATATTGTGATACAAATTAAAAAAAAAAAAACTTGCAATGTATGTCCGGGTGGAATCTTGCAACTGAATTTTAAACCAGTTTTCCTCAACCGATTATCCTCAGTCAGAGGGTGAAGTTACACTCACAAGTAGGGTCACTTCGCAACAATACTGGAGTGAGCCCAAACTGTAAAATGATGGTCTTTAATATTATCCTACTCTCCAAGTTATTTTTTATATGTGATAATTTCTCCATACCTAACCTCAAAACTAAAAACATCACAATAAAATGAATGGTAGAGTTTCGTGCTCCCCCCTTTCACAGAAGAGAGGAGGGAGCCATCTTCTCCCCCTACTCCGAGCCTCCTATTGAAGTAGCACGATTCTAAAGTTGTACCTATTTTAGGACTGTAATACTCTCTCAGAAGAAACGCCCGTGAACGCCGCTCAGCGACGGGAGTTATCAGAACCAATCTGACTACCCTGCTTCTGTTGGTGTCTTTTCCTGCAGTCAGGCTAGCCTCATCTACGATGTCCACTGACTAATTGTCGAGCGATCTCGCCAGGACGTCCCAAGTTTATATAGCTGCTTTAGCTTCCGCCTTCATGGTTACAATCGGAACCCTGAATCAAATGAATGTACAAAGTTCAGCATATAACAAAGTGCATGTCTGCGTGATCAACAAATTGTTAGTCTAGTTACACTATGGCATCGGATAATTTATACATGATCCCACTTTCGGTAAGCACTTATGGAGCGGAGATAGGCAATTTCGGTAAGTTTTGTCATGGTAAATCTCAACCTTTGTTGAGAAAGTTTTGTTTTGTTGTAAGAAAGTCCTTGTAATTTGTTAGTGAAATGGATTAAAAGGGTTTATTTATTGACAAATATTTTAGTCAAAAACCACTTGTTTTGAATAATATTTTAGGCTAAGGAATTTTCACTAAATTTTCCTTGAAAGTAAACTTGTCGTTCCAAGAAAAATTATGTGTTCTATCGTATCAAGGTATAAATTTTTGGTCTTTGCTTACTCCTGTATATATAAGACTTTGCGTACTCCTGTGTAAATAAGACTTTGCGTACTCCTGTGTAAATAAGACTTTGCGTACTCCTGTGTAAATAAGACTTTGCGTACTCCTGTGTAAATAAGACTTTGCGTACTCCTGTATATACAAGACTTTGCGTACTTCTGTGTAAATAAGACTTTGCGTACTCCTGTATATATAAGACTTTGCGTACTCCTGTGTAAATAAGACTTTGCGTACTCCTGTGTAAATAAGACTTTGCGTACTCCTGTATATATAAGACTTTGCGTACTCCTGTGTAAATAAGACTTTGCGTACTCCTGTGTAAATAAGACTTTGCGTACTCCTGTGTAAATAAGACTTTGCGTACTCCTGTGTAAATAAGACTGTACAAATTATTTTTTATATTATGTAATCTCAGCAAACTCATGTTATTTTCATTTAAGGCCCACGGTACGCAAATATATGGGGAGTAAAATCAGAAAGTTGAGCGTTAACAAAAAGTGACGTCCTTTATGTTTTTTTTCTGCGCAACATATTCACGCATCTTATACTAAACTGGACTGGAGGAACCTTCAGTCGCGCGACGGAGCTGACAAACACCATTTTTAGGGTTCCGTAGTCAAAGACAAGGAACCCTTATGGATTCGTCATGTCTGTCTGTCTGTCCGTGTATGTCACAGCCTTTTTTTTCCGAAACTATAAGAGCTATATTGTTGAAACTTGGTAGGTAGATGTATTCTGTGAACCGCATTAAGATTTTTACACAAAAATTTAAAAAATACAATTATTTTTGGGGTTCCCCATACTTAGAACTGTTAGAACTGAAACTCAAAAATAATTTTTTCATCAAACCTATACGTGTGGGGTATCTATGGATAGGTCTTCAAAAATGATGTTGAGGTTTCTAATATTTTTTTTTCTAAACTGAATAGTTTGCGCGAGTGACACTTCCAAAGTGGTAAAAAGTGTGTCCCCCCCCCCCATAACTTCTAAAATAAGAGAATGATAAAACTAAAAAAAAATATGATGTACATTACCATATAAACTTTCACTCAAAATTGTTTTGAACGAGATCTAGTAAGTAGTTTTTTATTTTTGGGGTTCCCCATACTTAGAACTGAAACTCAAAAAAATATTTTTCATCAAACCTATACGTGTGGTGTATCTATGGATAGGTATTCAAAAATGATATTGAGGTTTCTAGTATCATTTTTTTCTAAACTGAATAGTTTGCGCGAGAGACACTTCCAAAGTGGTAAAAAGTGTGTCCCCCCCCCCCCCATAACTTCTAAAATAAGAGAATGATAAAACTAAAAAAAATATATAATGTACCATGTACCATTACCATGTAAACTTTCACTCAAAATTGGTTTGAACGAGATCTAGTAAGTAGTTTTTTTTTAATACGTCATTAATCTTAATCCATCCAAGAACTTTTATATTATGTTACTTGCTGCTACGGAACCCTTCATGGGCGAGTCCGACTCGCACATGGGCGCTTTTTTACAAGCTTTTATTTAACTTGCAATGTTGGTATACGTATGTTCAGGTCAAATCTCGCAACTGAATTTTATAGCAGTTATTCTCAGCCGATTGAGATGAAACTTTACATGCCTGTCAAGTTCCGATGACCGTACAATATTATGGTGACAACGAGCTGATCTTATGGTGGACAACGGAACTCCTCTACGGATAATATACACTGGCCGTGTTTAGGCTCATTTCGATCAACACAGGGTGAACAACTTAGGGGGTAGTAAGTTGCTATTCTCATCAATCTAATACAATAATATACCTCTCTAAGGACCACTTCCGGGGTCAATTATTTACGCTGAAATTTACCTCCCTTTGGTAATACTTCAAAGGTTTCTGCAAATTGTTCATAGTTTGCACTAATGTACGGTTTCCCTACTTTCATTGATTGCAATTACGTGCTGCTTACGTGTGGGTGAGCGTGAACTTTCGTTGTATCTTTGTAATGAAGGGTCATTTTGGTGAGGCGCGTTGTACATGAAACAGCGCGATATTGACCTTCAGATATAAGACTGAATTAGTGATCAATAGGTTAATGTTTGTATTAATTTTTGTATAGTGTTTTTGTTTTTTTTTTATTAATTGATTACTTATGTTTTTAGTACTACTATTACTTTGTGTCCCTGGTTTTTCTTGATCACCATACGTTAGTTCAGTGACCAGTTTATTGGCCCTTAAAAGGGACTGGTGGGTTACTATGAGCTCTTATTGCCATGCAGTTGATAAACTATTCTGTACAAAATATTGGTTCCGTGATGTCCGCGACTATATTTAAAGGCACAATCGCAGACTTCTGCGATTAAAGTTATTCAACGATGAAAAATGACAACAATGAACCGATATTTTGTACTGAATAGTTTTTGAACTGAATGGATATAAGAGCTCATAGTAACCCCCCTGGTGACTAAAAGTGCAATAAGCTATGAGTATATTTTATGTGAAGTGAAAAAATGCCTCTCTATGCGATACTAAAAGAAGTTATTTACCTCCTGGGATTATGATTAAGATAATAGTAATTATCTAATATTGTAATTACCCCAGAGGATTGAACCCCCAACAGAGTAGAGCTAATTGGCAATAACTTATTATTTATAAGCGGTACTCTTAATTAACATTTGATTAGGCTTATCGTACTAGACATACGTTGGAACGGCCACGTGGAAGGTCCAGCCGGCGGAATAGGTTAGAGGCCACTGAATAGCTCAAGGCAAAAATCTATGGATGTAAGAGAGGTTTCTGAAATGAAATTGGAAGCATCCAGCTTATTATTTAGAACAGATAAGTAAATAAAAGTTTATAACCGTGACTTAAGTAGAGCCACGTTAACAATAACAAGTCCAATTTGTCCTATTTAAGTACTTAAACATTCCAAATAATAGTACCAACCTGAAAGAGGCAATATGCAATAATAGTACCAAACTGAAAGAGGCAATATGCAATAATACATAGTACCAACATGAAAGAGGCAATATGCAATAATAGTACCAACCTGAAAGAGGCAATATGCAATAATCCTTTCTGTAAGCATTGGATTAAATCGTTGATCATTTCGTCTTCACTTTTCAGTCACACAAGCAAAAGGAAAAAAGTAAGTTGACTTTAAATCGAACTGGGGGGCAATTGTCGGATTGTAGAGATTATCTCTAAATTAGAGATAATGTCGAAGCATGAATGTCTACAAAAAATGTCACGAAAATGTCACAATAACCATCAAATCGTATTAGTTTTGAATGATTTTGGTTGACTTATGTCTATTTGTGACATCACGAGAATAGCAAATTAAGATTTTATTCGACATTCGCCATCTTTTTCGACATTGTCGAATTTGACTTAATCTCTACAATCCGAGAATTGCCCTCCTGATCTGAGAACTGTAATAAGACTTCGCGAATACTACAAGCTGCCCAGTATTGTGGGATTGCCTAGAGAAGTAGGTACTCTAGTGGTTTTCTTGTTTAATAAATAAATAAATAAATAATGCTGGAAAGTTCACACAACATTATCTAGCCCCAAGCTAAGCAGAGTTTGTGTTATGGGTACTAGACAGCTGATATACTTAATACAATATATTACTTATATAGATATTTTATATTATATATAGAAAATACCCAGAACACCCTGAACAAATATCTGCAGGTCACACAAATATTTGTTCCGAGGCGGGAATCGAACCCGCAACCTCCTGCGTCGCAGGCGAAGTTTCGCCCAACGCACCACAGAGAACGTCAAAAACTATGCACTTGTTTAATATAACATTCACTCAGCCATAGACATACTTACCCATAGAATTGTACTAACACTCATAGAATTGAATTTACCGTGGCTTGGAATCATTTTAGTAAAATTACGAATTAATTATATTATCTTATCTTATCTACCTTCATACCATATTTTATGAAAATCGGACCAACAAGAACAAACATACATACATAGATACACGTCTTTTTCGCCAAAACGCCTCTTTTCACCGTGGGTTGCACCATCGTGGGAATATAGGCGTGACGAGTGGTGACATCATCGCCGCCATTGCTTCCCATGACTGACTCAACTAATACATTCTTCCAGTAACACATTCCTTAATAAGCTAGCACCCAGGTAAAATTGTATACCAACAAATCTTACTAACAAGTCCGGGTAAACATACATACAAACGCCAGTACTTCCAAGATAACTCGGAAAATTCGCTTCGCTTGTTCAATAAACGAAATGTTTAGTTGCTGAACAAGTAGGTACTTACAGCAAGCACATCTTCACGAGTTATTTGGAAAAACATTAAGCCGCTTAGACCAACTTTTGAGAGGTAAACTTGGTTCATAAGCCTTCGCATCTGAAATGTATACATGAGTTACAACTTTATGCACGATCAAACTGTCGCTGGAGAAAATAATTTGGGAGATGATTTATTTCACAATATTTCTCAGAATAAATCATACATTTTTAGCAAATTGGCTAAAAATAGAAGGTAATAGGCAGAAGTTAGAAAGCCGTGTATTAAAGTGTCATCCTGCAATTTAACAAAATAAAATATCAAAATGGGAGTCAGGACTTTGGGTGCAGGCACTTAACACACCATCCGAACTTTTATGGATCCAGTTCTCTCCTCAGTTTCAACTTCTCGATAGTTGGGTGCAAGGTGCTGTGTGCCAGTGCGGTACGGCGGTAGAATTGGTCAACACGGATTTTCATGCACCTGAACAGCCGGTCCCAGCAACGTTAGCTTTATTCGTTTTTCGTTTTTCGTATGAGGTAGTGCTGGCCTCTGGTGTCGGAATTTGTCAAGCCGCCCGAGGGCTTCTGACATGGCATATCGACTGCTATTAATCAATAACAGCCGGGACCGACAGCTTAACGTGCCCTCCGAAGCACATTATTAACTTAGAAAAGTCATTGGTGCGGAGCCTAGGATCGAACCCGGTATCGTTGGATTCTGAGTTGCACTATTGAACCGTTAGGCTACCATCGCTTATAGCTAGCTTATTGATTCCATGTCTATTTATGTCAAATGTCGGTGGCAAAAGAGCTTCACTCAGTGTTTTTTTTAAATCGTGTTTACTAATTGTGTCGCTACCCTTACGATATCTAATGTTCCTCTTCAGCCAGTATACTATTTGACTTACCAGCCTAAGCCTATTCGATTTTCCAGGATTATTTATTTTAAATTCTTCATTTCTTCGCTTCTTATCCTTGGCGGCAAACCTGCTTTTCTTCTTGTGACCCGACGGTCTGTGCTGATGCCGTTTCGGAGGTGATCAAAAGAGCAATGGAGTATTTTATTCCATTCTCCGATGCTTCACCTTCAGGCAATGCTCGCCCATGGTTTAGTCCCGCGTGTGCTAGCGCAGAAGCGCTTAAACATGCGGCTTACCTAGCCTGGGTCGAAGCAAGAAACGGTAAAACCTCGGATGCACGGATTAAGAAGAAAGCCTTTAACAAAGCCGCCAAGTCTTGCAAGAAGGTGATACGGAAGGCTCGCTTCGATCGGATTGGCCGTCTGGGGGCTAAGCTTGCCGCATACCCTGCGGGAAGTAAAGCTTTCTGGTCTCTGGCTAAGTCGGTGGAAGCGAACTTCAGCCGCCCTTCACTCCCTCCACTACTGAAACCGGACGGGTCCCTAGCTCACGCTGCGGTTGAGAAAGCAAATTTATTTGCCACTCAATTTGCGGAGGCTTCGCGTCTTGACACCTCTGGCGAAACTCCACCCAGCCTTCCTCGGTGCGAAGCTTCAATGCAGGAAATTCGCATCCAGCAAAAGGAAGTGCTCAGAACGCTACGTAGTCTCGACGTGAATAAAGCTAGCGGTCCGGATGGTATCTCGGCCATAGTGTTGAAAACCTGTGCCCCTGAGTTGTCTCCAGTATTAACGCGTCTTTTCCGCCTCTCTTTGAAAACTGGTGAAGTCCCTAAATCTTGGAAGCTCGCTAACGTGCAGCCTGTACCCAAGAAAGGCAGTCGTGCTGACCCTTCAAACTATCGCCCTATTTCAGTCACCTCCCTACTTTGTAAATGTATGGAGCGTGTACTGAATAGGAAGCTCCTTGCATACCTCGAAGGTAACGACCTCCTCAGTGATCGCCAATACGGGTTTCGCCAAAACCGGTCTACTGGGGACCTTCTTGTGTATGCCACGCACATTTGGAGCGAGGCCATCGAGAAATATGGTGAAGCACTGGCTGTTTCATTAGACGTCTCGAAGGCTTTTGATAGGGTTTGGCACGCTAGCCTTATTGGCAAGCTTCCTGCCTACGGACTGCCAGTTCAATTCTGCTCCTGGCTCGCAGACTTTCTGAGGGAAAGATCCATTCGAGTAGTTATTGACGGCTGCTCGTCGGATCAATTGGCTATTAACGCCGGGGTACCTCAGGGGTCAGTGCTATCTGCCACACTGTTTCTGCTGCACATTAATGATCTGCTAATGCCCGGTATCATTGGGTATGCAGACGACAGCACAGTTGTGGAGAGATATGTTTCCACTGCGCGAGCTAGGCAGAATGAAATTCAGGAGTTAAGAGATGAGATGCTGCAGCGTCTGAATTTGACTCTCAAGGCTGTATCCGACTGGGGCGATGCCAATTTAGTCATGTTCAACGCCTCTAAAACGCAGGCTTGTCTCTTCTCGGCGAAAAAAAGTCCGTTTCTCCAAGTTCCTGTATTCCGAGATGTACCTGTTGCTATAGGAGATCACCTCGAGCTCTTAGGTGTTTCGCTCACGCCTACTCTCAACTTTGGCTCCTACATCGAGTCTAAGGCAAAAACAGCTGCCATGAAGCTAGGCATCCTGAATAAGGTAAAGCGTTACTTCACACCAGGACAGCTTCTCAGTTTATATAAAGCACAAGTCCGGGCTGGTATGGAGTACTGCTGCCATGTTTGGGATGGCTCGGCCAAACACCAGCTTGCTGCCTTGGACTCGATCGAACGTAGAGCTTTCAGGCTTATAGGTGAGCAACATATGGCGGAGACTAAGATCCAGAGTCTCGAGCACCGCCGTAAGGTTGCATGCCTTGCGATCTTCTATAGGTTACATTTCGGTGAATGCTCCCAGGAACTGCACGATCTGATCCCACCATCTCCTTTTCATCATAGGACGAGCAGGCGTACGGCTCAGTACCATCCTTACCTCATTGGTATACCTTCTATTCGCACAAAACGTTTCAGTTCTACCTTTATAATGCGAACTGCTAAGGAGTGGAATACACTACCGTCGTCTGTCTTTCCTGAAAACTATAATCTGGGTCTCTTCAAGTCAAGAGTGAATAGGTGCCTTCTAGACCTTTGTGCTTCATCTTCGGCCACATCGTCACTTACCAACAGGTGAGATCGTGGTCAAACAAAGGTCTATCAATGTTAAAAAAAAAAAAAAAAAAAAAAAAAATCTTTCAGGGCATCTGGTCGAAGCGACGCGTGACCCGAGAGCTGGCTCTTATCTGGCTCAACGCATTAGTATTGCCATTCAGCGTGGCAATGCAGGCAGCATCTTAGGGACGCTTCCGTCTGGTAGTGATTTGGATCAGTTGAGCTACCTTTAGATCGCTTGTAGCGGTCTTCAGGTAGCACAACTGTTTCATATGTATTTTGTACATACCTTGTATTATTCTTTCTGTAAATAAATGTATTATAAAAATTACATTTATTTATTATTTATTATTCCATATTCTGTATTGAGTGACCCTGATACTGTTAGCCTCAACCATCACATAGTTGGTCAAAGGCCTCCCCCCATTTCCTCCAGTCACTCTGATCCTGTGCTATTGTTTGCCAGTATTTATTTAAAGAGTCATCACGACGTCTCCTGCATGGTCTGCTGCGACGCTGTCTCGCTGTATCAGGGCTCCACATAATGGTTATATTGGCCCACAGCTCATTAGGCATATTACAGATATATCTAACCGAATTCCACTTCAGCTGGCAGCTTTTTTCCTTGTATGCTTTTTCTGCAGTATGGTGTTTCGAATCCGGTTGGTTAATAACTCCCAGCATACTGCACTCCAACAAACCTGACATGGTGTTGTCAAACCTTGAGTTTGGATTGTACTCCTGAATGTTTTTCAAAGACCAGTTTGCGAGCCATAAGTGAGAACGGGAAGGATGCATGTGTCCATAACTTTGCGCTTTAGTATTATCGGAAGGTTACACTTCATCAGTTCCTTCATTGGCCTCTCCGTCTGGTAGTAATTTGGATCAGCTGAGTTCTTATTAGGTCATTTACAACAATCTGTAGAAAGTTCAACTGCTTCATATGAATTATATAAAAAAAAATGTATTCTTGTTGAATTATTCTTTCTGCAAATACCATTAACATTATATTAAACATGACATTGTGATAATGATGTCTAACTAGATGGTGATTTTGCAACAGGAAAGCCTAAGGGACATAAACATACGTTTCTTGTCTAGAGAATAGGATAAATGGAACTAACCTTGTTCTTGCTATGGAAAAAACATTGATGCAAGTGCTAGATAAAACTTAGAAAGAATTGAAAATTCCTCATCTAAATTGCTATAAAAGTAAGATATAAAGTTTATCACCGTGACAGGTCGGTGAGCTGGCAAATACACACTCAGAATAATGATAATATTTAACAAAGAACACATCCTGTATGAACTGTAAGCATGGAGTCAATAAATAATTATGCATCCCTTATTGGGACTCGAACAGCATTCAGAAGTGAACAGCACCGTGCAAAACTTTGATGAGGCATCCCATATTGAGAATATACTAAAAGTTATTGAGATTCTTCTCCAATTCACGATTCACTCTTGGATGCTAGGCAACTTACGAGTACTTACAGATGATAACATTTCAAAGGATTAAAGAAACCAAAAAAACAAAACAAATGGGACAAAAGATAGGATTGTATATTGATGTATTGGAGTTACTCAAAGGGTGTAAAGAGGCATTAGTAACAGGAATAGCCTAGATTTTAAAGAGGTTATCACGTTAGGATAAAAACTGACGGTAAACGCAATTATGGAGAAATCTGATTACTCTTGCCAATAAGCACAGTTTACTGGCTGAATTTTATGAGAGGAGCCAGCCGGGGCTACAAGTGTGTTCTTATTTGTTCGCTATAATAACCTTGGCAGCGCTTGCCTCTAAACATAACGTGCGTAATTTTGATAGCTGTGAAACGCGTTAATCTTGTAGCGTTTTTCATACAATAAAAGTTTTCATACAATTTTGCAGACACATTTTGGGTAGTCGTTTGGAAAAAACAGGTAATTTTTATAAAACTGACTGATTTGCGACCGGTATAATGCTCGCCTGGCCTCACCCTTAAGAGGAGTATACTGCTAGCGCGCTTGAGCCCTCTGTATACACAGGAAGTTTGTTCCCATTTTGGATATTATCTCATCAAACTCCATTAAATTCTGTAAACATGATAAATACACTAATATTATAAGGCCCGTAGATTGTCAGTTTATTTATGGTTTTAGGTTTTGATTACATCACACCTATTTGTATGGAAATATTATAACTCATTTTAGTTTGTTTTTTGATTCTATACAAGTGGCAAGTCATTAGTTAGATAAATAAGATTTGGTTTACGAAATTATTTTATTTATTTATTTATTTAATTATGCACATAATGATTGAATCCGACGACCTCTGTGGCGCAACGGGCGAGTAGCCGACTCAGATCCGACAGGTTGCGGAGTTAAATTCCCACTGCGGGACAAATGTTTGTATGACCTGCAAATATTTGTTCCGGTTCCGGGTGTTAACACGCAACAAATATTTTGTATTATATTATTAAAAAACAGTCGTGTGAGCTCTACATGTTGAACCAATTTTGTTACTCTGAGACACACGTAAAGTGACAATGTAACTAATGTACAGTGACTAAGTTTTATTGCAGTCGTAAAAATGTGATAAATTGTTAAAATGTTTCGGATATTGCAATTTTGTTTATTGCAATGAACAATAGGATATGTTTTTTAGAGAAGCTCCTGGTTTCTCAGGAAGGCGGTCAACATTGATCACCTTTAATAGTTACCCATCATGAGGTATGGTAGCATGGTTAGCCTTGAAAACAGAGGCGGATTAAATGTTGACAGAGCACCAGGGTAGCAACTCATCGGGGTCTCTTTAAAAAATTTAAGCTGCCAG
Source organism: Operophtera brumata (assembly GCA_932527175.1). Classification (NCBI taxonomy): domain Eukaryota; kingdom Metazoa; phylum Arthropoda; class Insecta; order Lepidoptera; family Geometridae; genus Operophtera; species Operophtera brumata. The sequence goes on from OW052238.1 coordinate 498,508, forward strand.
ATTTTTTACTTCTAACTTCTTATTTTGCAAATAAACTATAACTGCGTTTTTCAACCTTTTCGTACTGGTATGTGATTTAGTTGAGCATATATATAACACACTGTTTTTTTTCAGTAATTTTAATACACCAGAAATGGTTTGATAAAAGTCTATCAAAATAGTATTAGTCCAGTCAAGATGTACATCCGTGCTTGCAAAAGTTCGGGTCACGCTGATTTTTTGATATGTTGTTAGCATCTTAACCAACATTAAACAACCAAATTTGAAATTTTCCAAGTGCTGTGCGTTCGGCGGTGTGCCCAAAAAACCATGAAATTTAGGGCGGTTTTTTTTTCAGTTTTTGGTCAATATCTTAGTAAAGGAAGGGTCTGACCGGTACAGTTACTGCGAATACTTTTAAAGTAGACTAAATTTGCTACAATTTCATGGTTTATTTTGGTGGCATTTTAACCGGTGTAACTTGGATAAATAGCACATGTGTGATGTAGTGAAATTTAAGTGTATTGCGTGTCTTTTCGAAATGGTGTTTTTTTCCTGTAAAAACTCTGTTTTTCTGCCACCATTTAAACTGTGTCAGGACTTGATGGAGACTCTCGACGACTTGACTATAAAAATATAATTATATTACTTGACATTGGCGAAATTGTTTGGAGCACTCCTCAGAAGCCATTATATTAAGAAAAGAAGGAAGAAATATTGTAGTACCTAATAGACAAAACATGTCAAGTCTATTGGTATGGACCCCAAATTCAATGAAGACAGTTTAGCCATCACAAAATCAAGATATCAAGATTGTTTGTACAGACACAATAGGATGTAATAATATCGCGTTTCATATCAAAACATCGGGTTGATAACAACATTTTAATGATCTTGTTATTAATCCAGAAGGAGTTTTTTTTAATTATTGCTGTGAATATGTGATCAAAAACGGATTAAATTAATAACAGAAAAAACTACTCAATTACATAAAATGCTATTTTTTTTTTTTTTTTTATAATTTTATTCATTGAAATCACAAGGATCATTTTGAATCGTCTTAAAAAATAAATTTACATTTACTCCTGTTCCAACGCAACCAGACCTAGAAGAATCAGGCAACAAACACGGTCTGTTTTTCTTTTGATGATGAGCTCAGTTCATAACAAAATAAGAGCAGCCGGCACCAAGGTAGCCGGAACTTACCCTCAATAGGTTCCATCAATGACTTTTAATCTTATTAAAAATCCTGTCAAAAACCCCTCTACAGAGGTTCGTCGCCACATCTTCATTATGAATGTGACTGCGGAACTAGTATTAAGTCCATGTCTAAAATGCTCGCTTATACCTAACCTCCCACCTGCATAAGGGATGACCTATGGAAGTTGACAAATTTTACTCAAAAATAGCGTTAAGCTATTGACACGCTGAAGAAGATTACCAAAATAGATAGTATCGCTTGACACGCGGTCGTGCGACTGCTCAAATAGGAAACGCGCGAAGACGCTGTTTGCCGCTGCCAGCCGCTGCAATCTTGGTATGAATTGGGCCTTACTGGCGTTCTACTCGGTTAAGTACTCGGAAGTAATTCAAATATTGTATTGAATTATTGATTTCACTAGATAAAAAGCTCAAGAATATCATATATTTTTTTCTTCGTAGAAAACTATGAAAATTCTTATCAAAAACTTTAAAATTCTAGAGACATTTGAGAACCTATCGCGCCTTAAAGACAGAAGCCGGTTCTTTTGTAGAAATGCTAACACCAGCGCCTTAGCTAGCTACAAAGCTGGTGATGGCATTTTTTTTAAAATCTTTAGTTATTTATGAGTGTTTAATCATAAGATTATGCCAACCTCGGAGTGATAACATTTCAAAGCATTGCTGTGTTAGCATTAGCCCCTAGAAGCTGGCCACGGCTGCCAGGGGCACAAACCTCAAAAGGGCGGATTAGCAGCCCTGCAGCCTGCGGGCCAGTAATTCGTTTTGCAATTTTGACTAAAAACCTTAAACTTACACGGCTCGTTCCGCTCACCAGAAACTTCAGTTACAATATCTACTCTCGCTCTTAAAAACACGGCATTTTTGCGGCTCGCACCACTCACCGGTAACTTATATTACAGAATTGGCGGCTTTCGGTGCTAAAATGCTTGAATGTTTAACTTAAAAGACTTTAAACTTGTTGTATTGTTTCTCTTCCTACCAAATAAGTTCTGGGGGCGTAAAATTTATAATCATGCCCTGGGCGCTCATGACCTTAGCTACAACACTGGCTATCACGTTTCTATTTGGTGCAACATCCTGCGTCTCAAAATCATTGCAGCTTATAGCTTTTCACCACAGTAATCAAAAATATTGTTCGAAAGATATCATCGTGTCCCGTGAATCAATCGATACCCCACTCGATTGCGATGCGACATTGATATGTCAATCATGGGATTATCGGTGAATGTAAATGATAATTTTGAAGTGTTTGTCAGATACCAATTTTGAATAATTATGTGGAGATGACCTGTCATTTTCAGATGTTTTTTGTGTATTGTTCAGTTTTATTCTTATTTTTTGTGCTGTGAAGGACATACCTATGTCCAGCAGTGGACTTCTGGTAGGCTGATAATGACGATGACTGTAAAGGGAAATCTCAGTTTAAACTTGGTGTGTTGTTATAAAGCAAACCTCTTACGGTGAGGAGCAGACTTTAATAGCCAGTTAGGATGAAAATTGATACGATTAATTATGACACATTTTGCCCAAACAGACATATTATTTATCTATAAGGACTATTCAACCCAGACATTATTCTCACATAAATGTCCCTACAATCCAGGCTATATGATCCTTTGTTGGGAGCTGACGTCTTCAATGCTAATCGAAGATTTTTGAAAGGTATTTTTTTCTGAATTTGAAAGACGGTAGGATAATTGCAAAAAATTCGGCCGGCATTATTCTAATATGCAGAAAAATTCAACTTGCTATCATGCGTTTCTATATCTAGCTACAATCAACTAATGAAAGCTTAACTTACTTCTAATAATACCTACTATATACTACTATATACTACTATATACTACTGCCACCTTTGTTTATAAAAGTAAGACAGGACGAGGTCAAAGTCTAGTTGAGGAAAATTGTGAGCTTACAATAATTGTCACGTTAGATAGTGGACACCTGACAGGTCAACACCATGTTTAATAATTCATAGAAAACACAATATGTAAATCATTCTACGAAATATCGGGGAAAGTTTAGTTGGTCAAATCAGTTTTCGGGATCAAGTGTTTTTTGTAATGATGGAAAATTTTGACAATATGACAAAGCCTATAGGTAAGAGGTACATAATTTCATTCCTACACCTACCTATATTCAAATACAATACAGCTCTGATTTTATTTCCGCCATGTGGTCAAATTGCGTTTTACATTTTCAGATATATCGAAAGAATTGGAAAACATAAACTTCAAGGAATTACTGAAACAGTTTCCCGAGTTGAAAACAAGGTATTTTCTATTCTAAATTTTAGAAATAAATAAAACTTTTAAAACAGTGCAACCACCACAGTGATATGAGGCCCATTTCAGGCTCTTCCTACCCTTTAGGGGAAAAAGGCGTGTGTTTATGTACCTATGTATGTATTGTAGTAGTTAGTAGTAGAGCTTTTTTGTGAAAGAGTTCGTCCGGGGTAGTACTACCACCATACCTATTTCTGCCACAAAGCCGTAGTGCTCGCATTATTGTGTTCCGGTTTGAAGGGTATGGGTGCCGGTGAAATTACAGGCACATGGTGCTTTATGTCTCAGGGTGGCGGGCGCAGTGCAATGATATACATAGGACGCGTACTTGGTGGACGTGACCTATGAGATAAAGCACTGTTCATAGCCAGAGGGTACCGCTTAACATCAGGTGGGCTATCCGCTTGTTCAATCAATTAAATTAGTAATAAAAAAAAACGTAACTACCAATCCGCCTTCCCAGCTTTGTTCATCTCTCCATCGCAATGTATGGGGGAGGCCCCGTCCAGCAGTGAGCATGTAAGGCTGCTGCTGATGATGACGATGACGATAAAGATTAAAATTAAAAAATAACTTTTAATTTCAGTAAAGAAGAAATCAGTAAAATCACTAAACATCGGAAACGTAATCGATGGTTTATTAACAAAAGTAAGTAAATTACAGATTTAATTAATTTACAGAATTAAATAATTAATTTAATTATTAATTATGTGACCTGGAACTTCCGATTCGGTGAGATACGAACTCGTATATCTTCCTCTAGCCAACAATGCACTTTCCAATTCAGCTATGGATCGAGCTAACGTTGCGAAATTATAAGCGCCTATGATATAGCTAGCTCTTGGTACAATATCGTACCGACCATATTGACGTACAATTCATAAATTAAATAAATCGGAAACCTTTCTAGTCAATCAGTATATAATATTATCTGATAACTAGTGTTTCTTCACCATTTATATCAGCATTTATGTGGTTTACCTACTCATTTTAACAAGTTTATCAACCAGTACCTTATTATAAAACATTTTCAGAGGTGTATCCTGAATCAAATAAAACGGGCAATGAACCCAAAACACAACTGGTAGCCTTCCAAAAAGCAATGAAATTGTTGTTCATTATCGGGCAGTGTCTGGGCTTGAATCCGATTACAGGCGTGCTGGGGACAGATGTTTCAAAGATGAGGTAAATATCCGGTCAAATATATAATATAATTATATAATTATTTCTGCCGTAAAGCAGTAGTGCTTGCATTGCTGTGTTCCGGTTTGAAGGGTAAGGGTGCCGGTGAAATTACAGGCACATGAGACTTTTAATCTTTATGTATCAGGGTGGCGGGCGCTACTTTGGTCGAAGGCGGGCGCAATACAATGCCACATAGGGTGCGTACAAGTAGTATAAAAAAAAAAAAAAAAAAAAAACAGCGACAATGCATGTGAACTGTTTCCCAGATACGAACAAATAATCAATAGAAAAACTAAAGGTTTAAGCACTTAACTGAGTCAGTCCCTGAGGTATGGCAGCGGTACGGGGGGGTGTTTTCGTCTCTCAAATTATCAGATGACATGAAGCCACGTTTCATTTTGACGTAACGTTAACACGCCTCCCGTACCGCTCCTATACCTCAGGGCCTGACTCAGCTAAGCGCTAGACCTGAGTAGTCACAGATAGTGAGTGACAGTGCCAGTAGTACGCCTTAACTAAATTAATATCTGCGCTATTCTTTAAGTGCCCCGTCTTCTGCATTCCTAATAAACTTTGTTAGTTTGCATTCCTGGAACACTTTGGAGAGTTTTTATTCACTAAAGTAGAGTTCATCTTTCATTAAACGTAGAGTTGAGTTAAAAACTCTTTTCTTTTCTCTTTCTTCATTCTCTGTTTAACATGGATATCTGAATTAAGGAGAAATGTTATTCAGGCTGTAATATAGTATAGTAACAGATGCGTTTTTTCTCCACAACTTTTTACTTTTTTCTTATTTTTATTCCAGGTTTTCAGCTTTCAATTGGAGATTTATTTACAGTATTTTAATAGGTTTATCACAGGCCATAGGAACGGTACTTACTTTGTACAGGTTTTCCAAGAATTCTATAACCGTCACAGCTCTAGGTAAGTATTGCGCTTTCATTTTTAATCCAGTTAGAGTGGGGTTTTTCACGAAAACGGAAGTATATGTGATTATTAAGTATAATATTAAGTATTATTAGAAGTATACGTGCACGTGATCTATTAAAAGAAGAAATTAAAAAATTTAATAACCCCCAACGCAGTGAAACGGCTGAACTGATATTGATAAGCATGATCTCAGTGAGCTTAAGGCCGCCATTGTTTCCCACAACTGACTACTAAAGGGTTTTTTAATTTTTTTTAAGAGGTAGTCTACGCGCGTTTGATGCCTCTGGTATTGCAGGCGTCCATAGGCTACGATAACAGCCTACCAACAGGTGGGGTCGTATGCTTGTTTGCTACTTGGGTAGTATAGCAAAAAAAAAACAGCAACCGTGGTAGTTAGTTTAAATTTTCACAAATTATGTATTCTGGTGAGGAATGAACCATGAAAATGTAAAAAATGTATAAAACCAAATTCCGTGGGTTGTAAACACTGGTCCTTACACTATGCGTTCCCGTACGCATTTAGCCAGTTTATTAGTTTAAGTTCCATAGCTATTATTGTTTCCTTATATAATTTATAACTGGTTTTCTGTTTGCTAATAACAGCGGTCTATTTGAGCCATTTTAGGACCCGACTAGAACCTTTCCATACTAGTAAATCAAGATTTTTCTTTGGTGTCGCATTTGACATTTGTCGTGTTCAAAGTCGCCAAAGACTTCCAAGACGTCAAAATCACAGTCAAGTCATGTTTTAGTAAAACGGTGGCCGTTTGGTAAAAAAACTTTGGTAGACAATTTCCACCAATTTGAAAAGTCACGCAATACACTTCCATTTCATTTCACTACACTTGTGCTCTAAAGATGAGCTGCATTGGTTAAAATGCCACCAAAATAACACAAAATAACTCAAAAAACACTAAGAATTGAAATAAAATAAAAGTAGATGACGTCTCTTTTCTAAAAAGGAGGGAGGTGTCAATCAAGATCTTGTTATGTATTATTAAGTTGATTAAATCAGCTCTCCCATTGTCTAACGAACTAACAATCGCTTTCGATCACGATTTCGCAATACATTGCGTAGCATGTTTTCGCGTATTTTCACGAGCAGTATATTCAAATTGTAACTGCGCAATGTATTGTTAAAACGTTATCGAAAGTGATTACCAGTTTAACAATTAGCCCTAATTGCATATGCAACCAAGCCACTATTGATATAAATATCCTTAATTTATCATAGTCCCAACAATTTCAACAGTTCAAAAATTATATTGAGACTCATTATCAGGTTTTTTTTTCAGGGTATCTTTCCTTCTATCTAGTGTCCTGCATCACCACCTTCTTGTTCTGGCATTTGTGCACAAAATGGCCAGCACTAATGACCGAATTAGCAAATTCCTCGTTAAATAACTACATTGATCAGTCCATGAAGTTCAAATGTTATACTGCTTGTATAGTCATTTTGATTTTAGCAGCAGGTAATAACCAAAATGAGCATACTTTACTTTTAGCAGCAGGTAATATCCAAAATGAGCATACTTTACTTTTAGCAGCAGGTAATATCCAAAATGAGCATACTTTACTTTTCACACCTTTTTTTTTTTTTTTTTTTTTATACTACTGGAATGGCGGAGTAAGCAGATGGCCCACCTGATGTTAAGCGGTAACCTCTGCCTATGAACAGTGCATTACCTCATAGGTCACGTCCACCTAGGACGCGCCCTATGTGGCATTGCACTGCGCCCGCCACCCTGAGACATAAAGATGAAAAGTCTCATGTGCCTGTAATTTCACCGGCACCCTTACCCTTCAAACCGGAACACAGCAATGCGAGCACTACTGCTTTGCGGTGTTTTGGGTGGTAGTACTTCCCCGGACGAACTCTTTCACAAAAAAGCTCTACTACTACCTTTTGCGAGACAATAAAAATCCAGGGCTCCATAAGCCTAACACCGTGTTTTGTTTCACATTCTTTGAAATCGCATTTTTTTTTGAGGTCTGCTTATTGTGGCCAGTTCGATTTTCGAACAAACCTCTTTACAATGCCATATGACATTATTCCACGAGTTTACCCTCGAATTTGACGTTCCAAATGCAAATCACTTTACTCCCTAGAGCTTTTCATACAACTTTACCTCCCTTAAGAGCTAATGCTTTACTTTACGTTGAGATTGCATGATGTATCTAATTGGACATTGTCGAGTAAGTGGTGTGAAAAGTATCTTTCTTTTCTAACAGTGAGCACGTAGGTAATTATTGTTATCACATGTAGAAGTTCAACGCTGGACATGTGCATCCTTCATAGAATGCCACTATCGCCTTCATCCAGCGCCTTCCTACGACCTTTAATTGGTCATCGGTCCATTGAGATGGGGAGGCTTTCCTACACTATGTTGCAGTCGTCAATAGGTACTTTATTTAAGTTGCTATACAAATATGCATATGTTTGTTGCATTATAATATTAACATTGACAGCTACAATAGCAGATACGATACACGGTTGATAGATTGTATTACAAAGGCGCAAAATAATATTTTTACGGAAAGAGTGCTATTTTAAATCTTTGTAGGAAAAATCCCTACAAAATCTCTATAATTCGGCATAGTAGGATGCTAAAACAACAGTAGTAGTAGGTAAGTAGTAGGGTGCTAGTCTTACTCGCACTTTTCTTATTTATTTGAAAACGTCTTGATCTTGACCATCTCTGAGGCAAAACCAAAATTGTTGTTTCTCTTTCAGCTGAGCACATTTTATCTCTCATATCAACTCTATCCAAGATTGAATACTGCCTCATTGAGGATACATACGATGAGTTACTGAGACGAACGTTCACTTGGTACTACGAGCTGGGGCTACCAAATAATAAACCTATCGGGATCTTTATACAAGTAAGTAATAGTCTTTTCACACCACCTGCTCGACAATGTCCAATTACATATAAATAAATAATAAAATAAATAATGCTGGACAAATTCACACAACATTATCTAGCCCCAAGCTAAGCCAGAGCTTGTATTATGGGTACTAGATAACTGATATACTTAATATAATACATTACATAGATAGATATTTTTTATTATGCATAGAAAACACCCAGAACACCCTGAACAAATATCTGCAGAACGCACAAATATTTGTTCCGAGGCGGGAATCGAACCCGCAACCTCCTGCGTCGCAGGCGAACCATCGCCAGCCGCGCCACAGAGGTCGTCAATCGTCGATCATGCAATCTCAACGTAAAGTAAAGCATTACCTCTTAAGGGAGGTAAAGTAGTATGAAACTCCCCAGGGAGTAAAGTGATTTGAATTTGGATGTAAAATTCCTGTGGAAATTCGTGGATAACTCTATAAGGCATTGCAAAAAGGTTTTTTCGAAAATCGAACAGGCCACCATAAGCACAACTCAAAAAAAAAGAAACAATGCGCAATATAAAAGAATGTGAAACAAAGGACTCATCCCGCCATTTTAGAAAAGAGACGTCGTCTACTTTTATTTTATTTAAATTCTTAGTGTTTTTTTTTTTTTGAGTTATTTAGTGCAATTTTGTTGTCATTTTAACCAATCTAGCTCGTCTTTAGAGCACAAGTGTAGTGAAATGAAAAAGAAGTGTATTGCGTGACTTTTCAAAATCTCTACCAAAGATTTTGTAAAACGGCCATCGTTTTACTAAGACATAACTTGACTGTGACTTTGACGACTTGGCAAGATTGTAAATTATATTTAAAACACAATAATAATTTCTACTGAAAATGGCAAATGCAAAAGCCGTGCGATGCCAAAAGAAAAAAAAAAGTGGAACAAAAGATGGTGACGCAGACCTAGGTTCGTGAATACCGCGCGCTTATGTAACTAGTGTCTGCCCACGGCTTCGCTCGCATTTGACCAAGATAAAAAGTAGCCTACAGCTCAATCCAGGTCACAATATGTGTACCAAGTTTCATCGAAATCGATTCACCCGTTTCGGCATGATTGAGTAACAAACATCCAAGCATTGACATTTATGTTATTAGTGTGATTGACCTGACTGAAGAACAAATCTTGTTATTGATTTTCAGATTATAAACATAATATCCACGATTAATTGGAATTATTCAGATATGTACATATTATGTTTGAGTATGTATTTGGTGTCAATACTGGAGCAGATCAATACTAAAATAATTTTGGCTAGTGAAAATGTAAGAATTAATCACTTTACCTACTGACTAAGCTAACATTTATTAAGACTGATCTTTAGTAAGTTTTAATCATTTGTTCTTAATTTCAGACAACTTGTCTTCACTTTTTACAAGCTTTATATAGACTAACTAGCGACTCACCCCGGCTTCGCACGGGAAGCTCCCGATGAACTCCCCCTCCTCCTACCCCTCCCCCTATGTTATCTCCTGGTTCTAAGCTACCTTCCCACCAATTTTCAGCCAAATCGGGGCACCCGTTGTTCAGTTATAAGTGGTGTAACTAACACGACTTTGTTTTATATTATAGACAACCTCCCAAACTAGCCTATGTCACTCAGGGTGAATGTAGCTTTCCAATGGTGAAATAATTTTTCAAATCGGCACAGTAGTTTTTGAGTTCATTCATTACAAACATACAAAAATAGGTACAAATCTTTCCTCTTTATAATATTAGTGTAGATGTAGATAATATTACCCGGATAAACTTGCAATGTTTATCCGGGTGGAATATGTTTGTCCGGATGGAATCTTGCAACATATCCTCAACCGATTGAGCTGAAGTTTTGCGTACCTGTCAAGTTTCCGATGACAATACAATATTATGAAGACAGCAAGCTGATCTGATGATGGAGACGGAAGGTGGACAACGGAACTCCTCAATGGATATTAGTAAACTGTGTTTGGGCTCATTTTGATCAACTTACGGTTCTGCTTAATAGTTTCATCATCACTTCTTAAAAGCTTGTTTTGAAAATATGTTATGCAGTAAAAAAAAAACTATCAATTTTAGCGTTATACACCATCAGCTCGTTGGAGGTCTCTACGGGAAGATTACTGTAAAGCTACGGGATTGGTTCGTTCGTTTGATGACGTCGTCAGTGGTATTGTCTTCATTTCATTCGCAAGCAATCTTTTTTTCATCTGTCTACAGGTTTTCAATATTCTTGCGTAAGTTTTTATGAATTTATATCCATTTATAGGGTTCCAGTACCGCAACAGGAAGAAACGGAACCTTTGTCTTATCAATTTGTTGGCCTTCTGTCTGATGTTCAAGATCCTTTTCCTCAGAACAGGCTAAAGTTATCAACTTGAAATGTATAATAATAATAAATAAATAAATATTGCTGGACAGTTCACATAACATTATCTAGCCCCAAGCTAAGCAGTGCTTGTGTTATGGGTACTAGACAACTGATATACTTAATACAATATAGTACATATAGATAGATATTTTTTATTATATATAGAAAATACCCAGAACACCCTGAACAAATATCTGCGGATCGCACAAATATTTGTTCCGAGGCGGGAATCGAACCCGCAACCTCCTGCGTGGCAGGCGAACGTTCGCCCGCCGCGCCACAGTGGTTGTCCACGTCGTGGTATACCAACTCTCTCTGTCTCTCTGTCTCCAACAGACTGTGAGTTTATGGTGCCCCAAAAAAACAAGCTTCTAATTAATTGCAAGGATGTTTTTTTTATGGAAACCGCTAAAATGAATGTCTGTTGGATACCTACTTCAAGTAACCTGATGATTCTGAAATTTGGAATGCTAGAAGGCTATGTGACATAAAAACTAAGGGAAAAAGTCTCAAATTTAGGACCGTCACGCCCCCTAGTATGAATGTTTAAATTTTTAGAAAAAAGATCCATTAAGCTTTTACAGTACATAATGGATGAATGAATGAATGAATGAAAATACTTTATTGCACACCTTACAAACTAGTTAAAATCATACACACACATCACAATTAAACAAAAAACTAAATGTACAATGGGCGGTCTTATCGCTTAAAAGCGATCTCTTCCAGACAACCTTTGGATGGAGAGGATCTAAACTTATATGGAAGATTGGTTGGGATAATCCTCATGGACCGAGTTTTGCTGGCACTTTTGAATTATGAAAAACCAAAGTAATCAGAAATTAAACGAAAGAGATCTTGAATTTTTCCGGCAAATTGCTAATGATACGTTTTACCACAAGTGTATTACTTGAAGATCTTTGAAAATTCATGAAGGAATTTATGGAAAAAAACGAGGTCTCGTATATATCACGTCGAGCTTTTTGAAGATAAACTTCAAGATAAAGTCAATACAGTCAAAGCAGTAAGGAAGTCTGGGTTGGAATTGATTAATATGTTTCTGTTTCATCGAAACTGACTTGCAATTCTTATTTTATCAGAGAAAACAATTATAACAAAACAAAACAATTATATTTCAGACACGGATTAAAAGCTAGAGACCCTATCAAACATATATGTCCAAATTCAAGTGGGTAAGTAAAACTTACATTTAACTATAATTTAACTTATAAATGAATACAACTTAACTTACATTTAATATAATTTAATTTAAATTTAATATAATATAATATAACTTCAATTTTATAAAACTTGCAGAAGCGACAACCGCTGAGGAAATATGCTATGTATGTTATGTGTCGATGGAAATCGTTGGACGGAGGTGGCTCATACTTCGTGGCAATTATAAACAGGGGAGGCCTATTGCCATAAGTGGACGTCAACTAGTCGATGATGATGATAATGATGACAAATATGCCAATTCTGATGATTAATTATCTGGTCAAATAAGGTCCAGTAGTAATTCAGGCTTCAACAGATATAGATTCTGTTGGATTTTGTTTGTATAAAAACCATTTACCATGTTTTTTCAGCATATTTGTCGGTAACGAGTACACAGTTTACCTGGGGTTCTCTACTGTCTACCTCTTCGTTCGGTCTTTGACCGTGTCGCTGGTAGCAGCTTCTGTCAATTCCGCATCATTGGCGCCAGCCACCGCTCTTTACAATGTCCCCTCTTCTGCTTTCTATCCAGAGGTAATTTCTGTATGGATTTCGTACCCAAAGGGTGCCTAGGAAACACTATTACTAAGCCTGTGCTGGTTCCAACCGTCTATCTGTATTACTTCACAGGGGGTATATATCAGCAGCCGTAAGATATAGCCAGTTGAAATTTTCACAGATTATGTGTTTCCGTCACTGACCTCAAAGTGAATGAACTTCGGATCAGCGCTCAAAAAGTGTCCGAACCAAAAGAGAAATAAAACGCACAATCAACGTGCAAGTTTTATCCGTTCACTGCTTGATTATTGAAAACATTTGAACTTCGAGCAACATTCCTAATCGAAGCATTTGAGCATTTTGAGTGTGAACCGGCAGTGTAGGAACTTATTTGAGCATTTTGAGTGTGAACCGGAAGTGTAGGAACTTATTTGAGCATTTTGAGTGTGAACCGGCAGTGTAGGAACTTATTTGAGCATTTTGAGTGTGAGCCGGCAGTGTAGGAACTTATTTGAGCATTTTGAGTGTGAACCGGCAGTTTAGGAACTTATTTGAGCATTTTGAGTGTGAACCGGCAGTGTAGGAACTTATTTGAGCATTTTGAGTGTGAACCGGCAGTGTAGGAACTTATTTGAGCATTTTGAGTGTGAACCGGCAGTGTAAGAACTTATTTGAGAATTTTGAGTGTGAACCGGCAGTGTAGGAACTTATTTGAGCATTTTGAGTGTGAACCGGCAGTGTAGGAACTTATTTGAGCATTGTGAGTGTGAACCGGCAGTGTAGGAACTTATTTGAGCATTTTGAGTGTGAACCGGCAGTGTAGGAACTTATTTGCCATCATACTTGTACTTTTATATATTCTGTGCCATTGTTCGAATTTTCTAAGGCTAAGTCCATCGTAGAGTTGTTAGAAAGTCTTTGACTAAACAAGTAATAAAGATATCCTATGTTTTTAGTGTTTTTACCGTGCTGAATAAACGCTGAAATCCTTGGGATAGTTACACTTTGTTTTGTCTCTCTCGATCGAAATTTTAACTTATTGTATTACAAAAGACAAAAAACTGTATAACTATTATTATGTGTTATTTTTAGGGTTCCGTAGTCAAAGACAAGGAACCCTTATGGATTCGTCATGTCTGTCTGTTTGTCCATCCGTGTATGTCACAGCCTTTTTTTTCCGAAACTATAAGAGCTATACTGTTGAAACTTGGTAGGTAGATGTATTCTGTGAACTGCATTAAGATTTTTACAAAAAAATTGAAAAAAAAAACAATTAGTTTTGGGGTTCCCCATACTTAGAACTGAAACTCAAACTACTTACTAGATCTCGTTCAAACCAATTTTGGTTGGAATTTTACATGGTAATGTACATCGTATATTTTTTTTAGTTTTATAATTCTCTTATTTTAGAAGTTATGGGGACACTTTTTACCACTTTGGAAGTGTCTCTCGCGCAAACTATTCAGTTTAGAAAAAAATGATATTAGAAACCTCAATATCATTTTTGAAGACCTATCCATAGATCCAACACCTATAGGACTGACGAAAAAAATATTTTTGAGTTTCAGTTCTAAGTATAACCACAAAAATAATAGTTTTTTTTTCCATTTTTGTGTAAAAATCTTAATGCGGTTCACAGAATACATCTACCTACCAAGTTTCAACAGTATAGCTCTTATAGTTTCGGAAAAAAAAGCCTGTGACACACACGGACAGACAGACAGACAGACAGACGTGACGAATCCATAAGGGTTCCTTGTCTCTGACTACGGAACCCTAAAAATGGTCACCTGATGTTAAGCAGTAACCACAGCTCATTATAACTGCAAGACCACTCAGCTGATATATTCGCGCCCTACGTAGCATTGCACTGGGTTCACCACACTGAGACATAACTTATGTTCCTGTCATGTTGACGTCTATCGGCTGACGATGATGGTGGTGATCATGATGACGATGATGAATGTGATTTTGATCTCTTTGTGAATATTTTAGGTCGCAAGATTTTTGGATCAAGTCCACGCAAACACAGTGGCTCTGAGCGGTTTGCAATTCTTCTACGTCACTAGAGAACTAGTCTTATCAGTAAGTCAGAAGATCAGATGGCCTATTATGAACTCTCATTTCCATTCAGTTCAAAAATGATCTCGTGATGTTCGCAAATATATTTTAGAGCATTTTTTATTTTTTATTTTTTATACTTCTTGAATGACGGAACTAGCAGATGGCCCACCTGATGTTAAGCGGTAACCTCTGCCTATGAACAGTGCATTACCTCATAGGTCACGTCCACCTAGGACGCGCCCTATGTGGCATGGCACTGCGCCCGCCACCCTGAGACATAAATATGAAAAGACTCATGTGCCTGTAATTTCACCGGCACCCTTACCCTTCAAACCGGAACACAGAAATGCAAGCACTACTGCTTTGCGACAGAAATAGGTATGGTGATAGTACTTCCCCGGACGAACTCTTTCACAAAAAAGCTCTACTACTACTAAGCATAGTCGCAGGAGGTCTTATTTATAGACTTCTCTTCGAGAATTAAAAAAGAGCGGCCAAGTGCGAGTCGGACTCGCCCATGAAGGGTTCCGTAGCAGCAAGTAACATAATATAAAAGTTCTTGGTAGGTTTACAATTTATGACGTATTAAAAAAAAACTACTTGCTAGATCTCGTCTATACCAATTTTCGGCGGAAGTTTACATAGTAATGTACATCACATATTTTTTTATTGTTGATAATAAAAAAAAAACGTTTTTCAGTTCTAAGTATGGGGAACCCCAAAAATTTATTGTTTTTTTTATTTTTGTGTGAAAATCTTAATGCGGTTCACAGAATACATCTACTTACCAAGTTTCAACAGCATAGCTCTTATAGTTTCGGAAAAAAGTGGCTGTGACATACGGACAGACAGACAGACAGACAGACAGACAGACCTGACGAATCCATAAGGGTTCCGTTTTTCGCCATTTGGCTACGGAACCCTAAAAAATGGGCTGGATATATAATCAAAGAGACTTCTGCAATTAAATTTATTCAACGATGGAGAATGTCAATGACGAACCGATACTCGTATTTTGAACTGAATAGTTTTTGAACTGAATTGAAATAAGGGCTCATAAGAGGCCTCCGACCAGTAAAATACAAAAAATATTACTATGTACTTCTTATCATCAGTTATTTGTTGGTCACCTAGCTATGGTGGATCTGAAAAGGCCTCAGTGACCATAAATATTACTATGTACTTCTTAGCATCAGTTATTTGTTGGTCACCTAGCTATGTTGGATCTGAAAAGGCCTCAGTGACCATCAATCGTGAACGCGTTCAGTGAGCCTCAACAAAAATGTATGTAAGGAATACAGAAGTGATAATTTTCATATTGTTTAGTCATCATTTTAAAATGAGATGAAATATTGCATAACTGTCAAGTTCTGATGACATTAAAATATTATGGTGACAGCATGCTGAAAGCAGGAAGATGGACAACGAAACTGTTCGATGGATAACAGGAGACTGGCTGTGTTTAGGCTCATTTCGATCAGCACGCGGTACCGATCACTAATTTTATAAAAGATATTATTTAAAAATATATTTTTCACAAAAATCTTATTTTCCGTTTAGATGATGTGGTCTCACAGCGACAATGACCTGTTTTATCTCCTAATAAAAACACTTTTATTGCAGGTAGCTGGTACGATAGTTACGTATGAACTAGTAGTTCTTCAAGTCAGTAGTGATGAAATACACAGCGAAACCTAAACGTGATGCATGAATGTGATCATCACAATCATGACCAAAAATGACGTGCAAACTTACTAGCAGATGACGAAACTCAATTAGATCCTGACAACCCTAGATATAGTTTTGAAATAAAATAAGTTATTTTTATAAGCTTTTAATTAATTTGCAATGTTTTTATTTCAGTAGGTATAGGTAGATATAGGTATAATTATAGGTAGATATAGGTATAGGGTCAAATCTTGCAACTGAATTTTAAACCAGTTGTCCTCAACCGATTGAGATGAAATTTTGCATACCCGTCAAGTTCCGATAACAATACAGGTTACAACAATTATAGTGACAGCGAGCTGATCTGATGATGGAGACACAGAGGCAACCAGGTGAACAACGAAACTCCTCGATGGATAATATTAGACTGGCCGTGTTTAGGCTTATTTCGATCAGCAGACGGTTCCAATCACTAATTATATATAAGCTTGTATTGTTTTTTTTTTCAATAAGCTTAAGGCGTATATATATGTGAAAGGTGGTGCATTAAAACCTTTTCCTCCAAGATCTTTATAAACAAAAAACGAATATCATATAAAGCATGTCCTCTTGTTTACAATTTATTTTTAAAATAACTTAAAGTGTAAGTAATTTAGCCTCTGTTTTCGTAGTTACAACCATTTTTCTCCTAAACTATCAATCTTTTTGTTGCCTTCATACATACTTACATACATAGACACACGCCTTTTTCCCCGAAGGGGTAGGCAGAGCCACAATAGGCCTCTTTTCACAGTGGGTTGCACCATCGTGGAATATAGACGTGACAAGTGGTGAGCTCATTGCCGCCATTGCTTCCCACGACTGACTCCAGCTAACGCTTTCTTCCAGTAATAACACATTCCATAATAAGCTACCAGCCAGTACAAATCTTATACCAACGAATCTTATCAACAAGTCCGGGTAATCCCTTAGTCGGCTTTAACGACATCCACGGGAGGAGACGGAGGGGTCTATTCTTAGGCCGGACAGTATATTGCCTACAGTATATTAAATAACACAAAGCCAAGAGGACCCTGTTTTTATTTTTGAAAAATACTTCTGTCACTTTCTAACTTACCTGAACTTTACTGAGTTAGAGAGTGACGGGATCTGGCGTCCATCAACTTACCTGAACTTTACGTGAGTTAGAGAGTGACGGGATCTGGCGTCCATCAACTTACCTGAACTTTACTGAGTTAGAGAGTGACGGGATCTGGCGTCCATCAACTTACCTAAACTTTACTGAGTTATAGAGTGACGGGATCTGGCCTCCATCAACTTACCTGATCTTTACTGAGTTAGAGAGTGACAGAATCTGGCGTCCATCAACTTACCTGAACTTTACTGAGTTAGAGAGTGACAGGATCTGGCATCCATCAACTTACCTGAACTTTACTGAGTTAGAGAGTGACAGGATCTGGCGACCATCAACTTACCTGAACTTTACTGAGTTAGAGAGTGACAGGATCTGGCGTCCATCAACTTACCTGAACTTTACTGAGTTAGATAGTGACAGGATATGGCGTCCATCAACTTACCTGAACTTTACTGAGTTAGAAAGTGACAGGATCTGGCGTCCATCAACTTACCTGAACTTTACTGAGTTAGATAGTGACTGGATCTGGCGTCCATCAACTTACCTGAACTTTACTGTGTTAGAGAGTGACAGGATCTGGCGTCCATCAACTTACCTGAACTTTACTGAGTTAGATAGTGACAGGATCTGGCGTCCATCGACGCCTTAAGATGGTTCCATGTACAAAAGGGTGCAATGGCACACAGCCTAGGCTGCCCGTGCCGTTTGTCGTTCCGTCTGTCTGTATCATATCTTGGTAGCCGTAAGAGAATAGCCATTTGACACTTTCAGAGATCATGTGTTGTTAGGACATAAAGCCTATGCAAATGATATTATAGATATCCTGTGATGAAAACTTTCATACCTACATAGTCATTTATAGTCATTTATTAATAAATTATCATTATACGTCAATACTGAAGTCAATATTATAGTCAAAACTGTGATATGAAACGGAACGAGAGAGGTTCAGATTTGATTCCCGCTAAGGTTAAGCATGGTTCTGTGAGGTAAATATGTTCGGATTTGATTCCCGCTAAGGTTTAGCATGGTTCTGTGAGGTAAATATGTACGGATTAGATTCCCGCTAAGGTTTAGCATGGTTCTGTGAGGTAAATATGGTTCAGATTTGATTCACGCTAAGGTTTAGCAGGGTTCTGTAAGGTAAATATTTTCTATTTTACAGCACAGAACTTTATTGTACTAGTTCCGAGCCACACTTCCGTGTGGTCCCCCCTGGTAACTGTAGTGAGAAGTATAGAAAATTGTTTTATTGTTAAAGTCCGTTTCTCCAAGTTCCTGTATTCCATGATGTACCTGTAGCTATAGGAGAACACCTCGAGCTCTTAGGTGTTTCGTTCACGCCTACTCTCAACTTTGGCTCTTACATCGAGTCTAAGGCAAAAACAGCTGCCATGAAGCTAGGCATCCTGAATAAGGTAAAGCGTTACTTCACGCCAGGACAGCTTCTCAGTTTATATAAAGCACAAGTCCGGGCTGGTATGGAGTACTGCTGCCATGTTTGGGATGGTTCGGCCAAATACCAGCTTGCTGCCTTGGACTCGATCGAAAGTAGAGCTTTCAGGCTTATAGGTGAGCAACATATGGCGGAGACAAAGATCCAGAGTCTCGAGCACCGCCGTAAGGTTGCATGCCTTTCGATCTTCTATAGGTTACATTTTGGGGAATGCTCCCAGGAACTGCACGATCTGCGATCCATCTCCTTTTCATCACAGGACGAGCAGGCGTACGGCTCAGTACCATCCTTACCTCATTGGTATACCTTCTATTCGCACAAAACTTTTTGGTTCTACCTTTATAATGCGAACTGCTAAGGAGTGGAATACACTACCGTCGTCTGTCTTTCCTGAAAACTATAATCTGAGTCTCTTCAAGTCTAGAGTGAATAGGTGCCTTCTGGACCTTTGTGCTCCATCTTCGGCCACATCGTCACTTACGAACAGGTGAGATCGTGGTCAAACAAAGGTCTATCAATGTTAAAAAATAAAAAGTGAGCGGGAGAAAAACTCAAGACGCACTGACCAGCGTGGCGTTTTATGGCTGAACCCTCTTTGTATGATAGGCACAGGCAAAGGGAGGCCTATACTCAGCAGTGGGTGAAATGAGGCTGTGGATGACGATGAAGGTTAATGTATGCATGTTCTGCAAATATTTGTTCTGAATCTGGGTGTTATGGTACCATGGTACTCGTTGTTCCTGATTCAACACACGGAATCCTATTGTAGCATAATACTATGTATGTGACTGACGGTGTTAAAACACATCTACTTTTTGTTTTTCTCAAGTCTTTCGCAGAATATACAGAATATCTGAATAAAAGCAGCCAATATCCTCACGCTGCAATCAGTTGCAGGAAATACATTCTTGATAAACTTACTCGATGTTAAATTTGAATTAATTCACCGTATATATGCGGAAAGCGTTCAGCGCCAAACTAAGCTGAAATGAGTTAGATACGCTATCGTAAATGAGTTAGATACGCTATCGTAAATGAGTTAGATACGCTATCGTAAATGAGTTAGATACGCTATCGTAAATTAGATTTTTTGCTCTATATTCTTGCAAAACAATTGTGAAATCAAGTTTCCTACATTAAAATAACAGTTTAGTTTAGTTAACCCTGGTAAACCAAACCATGGTAAAGTAAACCATGGTTTATTACCCAGCATTTTATTTTTCATTTTAATTTATTTCATATGTATTTTTAACATATGAAACCTTGTATTAGTTAAGTGTATTATTCTTTCTGTAAATAAATATTTTAATTTATTTAATATAACATTTCATTTACGCAATATAATAAAAACATGAAAAAATAACCATTTACCATTATATCTCAAAACCTGTTTTTTGTAGTAGACTCTTTCTGCATTAATAAGGTAAATTGTGTTATCACATCAATTTGAATCAATTATTCAGACATTGCTAATGGCACTTAATTATTCTTCTCTCAGTATGAGCCAGTTGAAGTGGCAATGGACAGGCCACATAGCTCGCAGAACTGATAACCGTTGGAAAAGAAATGTTCTTGATTGATGACCACAAACCGGATGGAGGCGGCTCAAGACCGTTCGTCGTGGCATCCTATGGGGAGGCCTATGTCCAGCAGTGGACTTCTGTACGCTGTTGATGCTGAATGGTACTTAATGTGTTTTCCTAGGGCTTTTCTTCCGTAATTCTTCTGTGATTTTCCCAATAGACAATAAATTGTATATCGGCTCCGACCCGCGACTGGAGTTTTCTACAGTCCAGTTCACTATAAGATGCGCAAATATGTTGCGCAGCGGACTTCACTTTTTGTGAATGCTTAATTTTTCGAATTTACACCTCATCTAGTAGCGTACCGTGGGCCCTATATGAAAATCGATCCATAAAGAGTAAACTCCAATAAACTTCACCTTAGACCTAACATTATTTTCTTCATTGAGAAATATTATAGGGGAAAGAACTTTGACTTTATGTCGTACGCGAATACCTTAAAACGTTCCTTCTGACGCATAATGACCAACACGCTTTTTGACTAATTTTAAATACGCATCTTGACATATACGCAAGAAAAAAAAAAAAGGACCCAAAAATAAAATAGAAAATTATAGACCTATTTCTAAACTGTGCTTGTTTGCCAAAGTTTTAGAAAAAATCGTACATAGACAACTTTACCCGGCTATTAAACAAGATCTCAACTTAAGTCAGCACGGCTTCATGAGAGGTAAATCCACTACTTCTAATCTTTTGCTTTGTAGTGACTTCCTAACCGAGCATATGTCTGAACCGTCTCAGGTAGACGTAATCTACACTGACTACACTAAATGTTTTGATAGAATTGACCACATAATGCTACTAAAAAAACTTCAACTCATAGGGATTAGGGGCAATTTATATCGTTGGTTTTCCTCTTATGTACGCAATAGATGTCAGACGGTAGTACTGAGTGGCTATTCCTCCTCTTTCATGAGTGTCCCATCTGGTGTACCTCAGGGTTCTTTACTGGGACCTCTACTCTTCGCTATATTTGTTAATGATGTCCATTTATGTTTCCAACACTCCAAAATTTTATTATACGCAGACGATATGAAAATTTTCAGCCCAATACGTAGTTCCGAAGATGCGGTCTGTTTACAGAGTGACTTGTACAGGTTCCAATCATATTGTCTGAGAAACAAGCTAGACTTAAATGTATCAAAGTGCTACGTCTGTTCCTATACCCGCAAACCATTTCCACTGAAATTTAGCTATGTTATTCGTGACATGTACATAACCAGGGTTGATTTTATTCGGGATTTAGGTGTAACGTTTGATGATAAACTTCTTTTTGACCAGCACATTGATAACATTGTTAAAAAGGCATCTCGAGCACTGGGCTTTGTCCTCAGAATGTCGTCCGAGTTCTCCAGCATTAAGACCTTCAAAATTCTTTATTGTGCGTATGTTCGAAGCCACCTGGAATATGCATCACAGGTGTGGAACCCTTGTTACGACGTATACGTATCGAGGATCGAGCGTATTCAAAAACGTTTCCTGCGGCATATTCAATTTAGGGCTAAGATTTTCTTATCCAATTATACTGATAGATGCCGTAAGTTCCATTTTCTTCCTCTAAATTTACGTAGGGAGACTGCTGATTTATGCTTTTTATTGAACATAGCTAATGGCTCTGTGGACTGTCCGGAGCTGTTGGAACAGATTGGTATGCGTACAAATACTGCTTCCTTACGTAGGCCGCAACTCCTATACGTGCCTGTGGCTAGGACCAATTATAGAAAAAATGCGTTTGTCAACAGAGCAAGCAGATGTTTTAATATAATGGTAGATAAATGTGATGAACTAGACTTTTATAATACTACTGCTAAGCGTATGAAACGCTTGGCGAGTGACTTATATTTTTTAAAGCAATAGTTTTAATGGGTACTTATTAATGTACCTACTTATTTGTTTTGTGGAATCCGTCTACATTTAGGGACTGTTTTGTATAATTTTAACTGCTATACGTGGAAACTTGTAATTAGCCTTTAAGTACTTACCCATTGTTTCATTATATTTGTGTTTAGCTGTAAGTTTTCCCAAAATTGTAAAAATAAAATAAAAATAAAAAATAAAATAAGTGCAAACGCATAATGCCAAATTAATTCACATATACGCAAAATGAGAAATACGCATTTTGACATACTTTCTGAAATGTAGGTTTTTTTTTTTCTTTAAATTTATTTCATACACAATATTACACAGTTATAATTATAATATAGTACCTTAAAAACCTTCAAAGGTTTGACTAGGTATAATCACCAAAAAGTAGGCGCACACCGCGCACATTCACATTCATTATTGATATAAACAAACAAGGTAGGTAATGTAAGAAATTATTATGCATAACATTCCACAGCCGATATGCACTCATGCCACGGCTGAGTTAGAAAGTAACAGTTTATTTTTTACTATTTACTCCATCTTAGTCGCTTCCGCGTCCGAGTGCATAGCGGGAGTGAGAAGAACGACAGCACGAGCTAATACAAAACATCTGGTAATCATTCTGCTTAGTGCAAAACAGACTCAACTGTATATGCACTTTGTATTTTATTTTATTGTTGCCATTGCAGTAAAGTTATTATATTTATTATGGCCTAGTTTTCACTTGGTTAATATTGTTATTAGGTAGAACAAAATAAAATCCTAGAAATTAAATATGCATTGGTTAAAGATTATAATACGTATATATTTTTTCTCAAATACGCAGCTTCTCTAGGGGCATGTCTCACCTTCTCTAGGGGCATGTCTCACCTTCTCTAGGGGCATGTCTCACCGTCTCTAGGGACATGTCTCACCTTCTCTAGGGGAATGTCTCACCTTCACTAGGGGCATGTCTCCTGGTGACAGACCACAGACTGACTTCTCTAGGGGTATGTCTCACCTTCTCTAGGGGCATGTCTCACCTTCTCTAGGGGCATGTCTCACCTTCTCTAGGGGCATTTCTCACCTTCTCTAGGGGCATGTCTCACCTTCTCTAGGGGCATGTCTCACCTTCTCTAGGGGCATGTCTCACCTTCTCTAGGGGCATGTCTCCTGGTGACAGACAACAGACTGACTTCTCTAGGGGCATGTCTCCTGCTGACAGACAACAGACTGACTTCTCTAGGGGCATGTCTCCTGCTGACAGACAACAGACTGACTTCTTTAGGGGCATGTCTCCTGGTGACAGACAACAGACTGACTTCTTGATTTTTATAGTGAAACGGATTGCTAACGGTGCCGGCCTAGACCGGTAAGGTAGATTTATCTCGAAGACGGTCCTCGAAAAAATATATTAACACCCATGCATGTTTGAGAAATATTAATTAGTTGCTATTATTTACTCACGGAGACCTTAGAGACCTTTTGGGCCATGAATTTTGTTTGGATAACTTATTTGTGTCTTTCTTTGACCATTCGTTTCTGAAACGACTTAAACCGATTGTGAAATAGGTTTTTTATGTTTGTATTACGTCGTTTTATAGATTGGTTTAATAGCCATACACCACAGTAGACTACAGAATGTTCGCTGTCGAGGGTTTTCTTAAATATTTAATTTTATTATATGTATATTCAGCCTCTGAATCCCAGTTGCCACTTGCATTAGGACAATTCATCTCACCGTCGCTTCATATGGTTCCCGACTGGCGCAGCCTTAGAAAGCACCGAGTGAACATGGATGCTGTTGTGAATAATGGGTAGGTTGCCTTCTCATGAGCAAGGCCAGGCTTAGCATTTGGCCTAAAAAAGCCACGTGAGTTACTGAAATCTGTTTATTATTTCATGATAACAGATAAGTTGATATTTTATAATACGCGTACTGGCTTAGCACAGGAGATTGATACCTTTTTTTTTGTGTGAAAACATGGGCACTCACAAATGAGCACGTATATACTATAAGAGCTGCTCAAAGAGCCATGGAGCGGGCCATGCTAGGTATCTACCAAACGTCGAGATTCGTCGCCGGACGATGAAGTAGGTATACGGATTGGGAGGCTCAAGTGGAGATGGGCGGGACACTTAGCAAGGCGAGAGGATTACCGATGGACCAAAGCAGTCACTGAATGGAGGCCGAGAGATATGCGGCGGCCTCGAGGCAGACCACTTGCCCGATGGTTAGACGATATTGTGCAGGCAGTAGGAGTGCAGTGGATCCAGCTGGCACAAGATCGCCAGGAGTGGCGTTCTAGAGAAGAGGCCTTTACTCAGCAGTGGGTGTTACCGGCTGAATAAATAGATAGTGTGAATGAGAGAACTAGCAGATGGCCCACCTGATGTTGATCGGTAACCTCTGCCTTTAACAGTGCATTACCTCATGGGTCATGTCCACCTAGGACGCACCTAATGTGGCATTGCACTGCACCCGCCACCCTGAGACATAAAGATGAAAAGCCTGTAATTCCTGTAATTTCACCGGCACCCATACCCTTCAAACCGGAACACAGCAATGCGAACACTACTGCTTTGCGGCAGAAATAGTTATGGTGGCAGTACTTCCCCGGACGAACTCTGTCACAAAAAAGCTTTACTACTAACAAAACTTCATTATCGATGTCAATAAACATTTTTTCCTCGCAAAATAAAGAAAACTTTTCATCTTTAACTTTTTCATTTTCATCTCAGGGTGGCGGGCGCAGTGCAATGCCCCATAGGGCGCGTCCTAGGAGGGCGTGACCTATGTGATAATGCACTGTTCATCGGAAGAGGGTACCCCTTATGTTTCGGCGTGTTTGTAAGATGATGTCTGTGGATAATCCATTTAAAACTTCTCTTAAAAAGTTCAAGTATCGCCATTTAGGCGATCTGGCAGTTGGAATGGGTCAATCATCTGTCGCAGGTTTTGACCTCGTAGGTAGAAAATAATGTCCTTGAACAACAAAAATGGGTTATTTTACTATTGTTTATGTGTAATACAATCTCCAGACTGCCAGATTTCTTTTAATCCCGACTTGTAGATCATTTTGAAAAACTCGTTTCTTAACTAACTTTTATTAAATTGAGTGTTTTTTTTATATTCCTGTGCAAGGATCTGGAACAAGGTTACATGACTGACACACTGGTTAGCTGTCACATCAGACATATTTTTAAGATAGGTTTGGATGAAAAAGTTTATGTGACTTTTTTTTAAACGATCATTGAAAGTAAGTGATTAAACAAAAAAAAACATATCTTCATAGTATTATTTTAATTTTAATGCAATAGTAGGTGCTATTGATGTAAATGCTATCAAGCCAGGTAGCACTAGTATTCAGCTCATTAACAAAAAAAACAGGCCTCTACCTCAACTAATCAAGTCACAATGACCAAAAAAGTGTAAGAGCTCCGATTGTCTTAAAAAAAACAATAAAAAACATAATTCGAAAACTACTAAAAATCGCGGAATATACATGGGGCTGATTCGGGTACCTCTGGGGGTAACCTTTCTTTGGACTTCAGCTTGACACTACTTTTTGGGACACCCTGTATACAATTCAAGACAAAATACCCACTGGTTTTGTTAATTTATCAGGGAAAATACTATATCGGCCGATATTGATAAATTGGTTTATTATAAAGTTTATCGATATCCAGTATCAAATTGGTGGTCCACGTAAAAGCAATGTTAAATGTTATTATGAACTTTACAGATATTCAACTGATACCTAATACCTATATTTAGATACTTACTGACTAGATATTCAACTGATACCTAATACCTATATTTAGATACTTACTGACTAGATATTCAACTTATAGTCGATTAAAAACGACAAATTGTAGTTCAGTGCCTCATCTACTGATTCATCGTGAGACTCGACAATGTTTCGAATTGCACTTTCATTCAGAAATTTAAAATAAATAAATAATTTAAAGTGGAGTTTCGTATCATAACTTTGACGTTATACCGCATTATAACGATACAACTATACAAATGAATCATCCCTCACGTTTCTGTGATACGGTCTATATTTCATTTTTTTTAATTTTTTTAGGAAAACCATCAACTCATAAAAATTCAATGTCTAATAATGTAACTACGAGGCCATTATAAGGTCTCCACTTATAGAAACATACTGGCTAACTAGAAACAACTTTTCATCTTTATGTCTCAGGGTGGCGGGCGCAGTGCAATGCCACATAGGTTGCGTCCTAGGTGGACGTGATCTATGAGGTAATGCAGTGTTCATAGGCAGAGGTTACCGCTTAACATCAGGTGGGCATCTTGCTTGATCCGCCATGCAAGTAGTATAAAAAAAAAAAAAAAAAAACTAACATACAAAAGAAAAAACGCTATTTAAATATGTTAAGTAAGGTGTTCAAATTATTGATGTTTGTATGTATGTTTCAAAACTAAAAACTAAAGTATAGCTACTCACGTGCCATAATATATATGCCCAATTTAAAAACAAAAAATCGACGCAAAATGGTTGGTCAGCTAATTAATCATATTGAAAAGGTTTCAGCACAAAAGATTGTCTTTACCAAAATCCCTACCATCAGATGCGTGTGCGCAAGTGTGTGACGACCTTCCAAAAGATGATACGGAGCCTGTCTGTATGATGATAAGCCGGTACAAGAAAAGCTATCAATACTTTGTGAACCTTTGCCACGCTAGGCGGACCATCTGTAAGGATAACCTACGTAAGTGACCTAGCCATATTATGAACTCGTATCCTCCTGCGGCTTCACTCGCGTTTAACCAGGATAAAAAGTAGCCTAATCTGTGTACCAAATTTCATCGAATTCGATTCAAAACGCCTTAACCGATTTCGATGAAATGTTGTACACCGATAGATTATGACCTGGATTGAGCTATAGCCGGACTTGTTTGTAAGATTCGTTGGTATAAGATTTGTCCTGGTTGCTAGCTTATTATAGAATGTGTTATTACTAGAAGAAAGCGTTAGCTGAGTCAGTCGTGGGAAGCAATGGCGGCGATGAGCTCACCACTTGTCACGTCTATAACTCACAATGGTGCAATCCACCGTAAAAAGACGCCCATTGAAGCTCTGCCTACCTACACCTTCGGGAAAAGAGGCGTGTGTCTATGTATGTATTATATCTGTGTACCAAATTTCAAGAATTCTAGAATTCACTTCAAAACGCCTGAATCGATTTTGATGAAATTTTGTAAACAGATAGAATGACCTGAATTGATGTATAGGCTACTTTTTATGCAGGTAAAACGCGAGCGAAGCAGCGGGCAAACATTAGTATTACAATAAATTTTGTTACTGAGTCTGACCAAACTACTTTTAGGTTTGGTATAAGTACCTAAACATAATAAGTTTGCACGAAAAACGGGTTATTTACCATGTTTATTGAGTTTTGTTTCGTTAGTGAAAAGTATGTACATATACAAGGTGGAACGAAGGAAGAGGACGTCCACTTCCCGTAATCTGTGCGGAACTGCCGTATCGACTGAGCTGAACCAGCCGTGCTTGCTGCGTGCGGAGGTACCCACAACTCCACTGTACGTGTCCCGGGTTCACTACGCCGTGAAGCCCGAAGCAGTGGTGGAGTACCTCAAGCAGAAGACAGGGCTAACCATGAGGGTCGAGCAGTTGGAATCTCGCCATGATGTCAATTTTATTTCCTTTATGGTGAGGGTGCCGACTGACCGTCTATCGACCTTCATGAATGGAGAGTTCTGGTCGAAAGGTGTCAAGTTCAGGAGGTTCTTCGGACGCCTGACACGAGACACCACGCAGGTGCATTTTCATTTTTTTTTTTCATTTTATTTATTTCACCTTATGACACAGTTTGTCACACTAGGCAAGTCACACACACAAACATATTTATAAAATTTCAAAGATTCACAAATTTAAATTTAAATTCTAGTAGATATATAAGTTATATAAGCATAAAAATTCAATCTCAAGTTTAATATTTTACAATAGCTACTTACCCAAAACAAACAATAATAAAAATACAAAAGTCAGATTAAAATCAATTAAAATCTAATTATAATCCAAAAATAAACAACCTAGGTGCATCTAAACAAAAAAAACAAAAAAATAAGTACTATAAATCATCATATCACACAATATCGTTATTTAGTAAAAATGAGGAATCTAAAACAGTCATGTTCATAAACTCGTTTATGCAGTAAAATGCATTTACCTCAAAGATATGTTTAATTATCCTTTTGAAGTCTGATGTGTGTTCCAGATTAGTTATTTTATTGGACAATTTATTGTACATTAATATTTTATTATATTCTCCTTGTTTCTGAACCTTTACTAGCCTAACTTTTGGTATACAAAGTTTATCTTTATTTCTTAAATTATAATTATGTATATCCTTTTTTTTTAAGTAACTTTTCCTACTACGCTTTTATAAATGTATAAGGATATGACTGTCATTATTTTATTTTGTACAAAATATTTCCTTGCTGATGTCCTCCTTCTAATACCACAAATAATCCTAATAGCCCGTTTTTGACAAATCAAAACATTTTTGATGTCAGAGCTATTTCCCCACACCGTTAACGCATAACTAATGATCGAATGGACATAAGCGTAATATACTGATATCAGAGATCTTCTGTCAATCATAGGTTTTAATTTTAGTAGCGCATAGTTTGCACTTGCTAACTTCTTACAAACCTTATTAATGTGGGCTCGATGACTAACTGATTGATCCATCGTATACCCAAGGAAAACATGTGCCGATGTTCCTACCGTTTGCTTCATATTTCTAGTTTGGTAACGCATTACAATACTTTTATCCTTATTTAAAATGATTCCACTAGCTTCAAACCAATTTTTTAGTAATTTTATGGAACAATCGATTCTTTCATCTAGACGAGATTTTGTATCTTCCTTTAAGCCTATGTGTGTGTCATCTGCAAATAAGTTAATGAAAGCCCAATCCGGTACACATATGGCGAGATCATTAACGTATACAAGAAAAAGCACTGGTCCTAATATTGAACCTTGAGGTACACCTACATCAACCTGACCCACATCCGAGCTTTTACCATTAACAGTAACAATCTGCATTCTTTCCTGAAGGTACGTAGTCATTAATCTAAGCTCAGTTCCACCAAATCCGTAATATCGTAGTTTTTCCAATAAAATGTCATGTCTCAAACAGTCAAAGGCCTTGGACAAGTCACAAAAAACACTTGCACATTTCTGCGCACCATCCAATGCCTTCAATACAAAATAGTTAACATTTCGTATAGCCATTTTGGTCGATTTGTTTTTTCGGAACCCATACTGCGCCGAACTAAAAATATCATTTTCATCAAAGTATTCAACAATTTTATTTTTAATAATAATTTCTAAAATTTTAGATATCGTGGGCAGTATACATACAGTTGTGGTCATATAATTAAGAACGATTTGAAGTTCCAGAAGTTTTTTATTTAAATCGTATCATACACAGAGATGTGTACCTTCTGAGAAGCAACTAGTTATGTTATATAATAGTCACATTAATAGAGCAACCTGACTTAAGAATAAAGTATGAAATCGCTAACTATTTTTTGCACATTTTATTGATTTTATCAAAGTAACACATTCAAATAGTACTGAAACTGGACAAATAATTAAGAACGATTTATTTTACTGCTCGGGAATTGTTTTGTATGACACTTAGATTTAAAAAATCACAATATTATGTTGCACAGGAAACATAAAAAGTAATTTAATAAATATTGAACTAAAATTAATAGTTAATAACATATCCACGGCTTTTAATTACAGCTTTACACCGGCGAGGCATTGACTCTATTATTTTTTACATTTCGCAGGAGAAATAGAGTTCCATTCTTCTAAAAAAACGTCATACAGCTCTCTTAAATTTCCACACTTTGTATTTGAAACCTTTTTCTTTACTTCAAACCACAGATTCTCTATTGGGTTTAGATCTGGACTGTTAGCAGGCCAGTCTAAGACAGAAACTAATTGCGCTGTAAGAAATTCCTTTACGGTGCGTGCAGTGTGCTTTGGATCATTGTCATGCTGGAATGTCCAAATGACCGGTAGAACGTCTTCAGCGTATGGTAACATTGTTTCTTCCAGTATATTTTTGTATTGGAACTGATCCATGTTACTTTCTATCAACTTTACAGGTCCTACACCATGTCCAGAAAAGCAACCCCAAATTTTCACATTTCCACCACCGTGCTTTAATGTAACTTTCGTGTACTTTGGGTCGAATGCTGTATTCGGGGGACGTCGTACATATCGTTTTCCATCAGAACATACTCTGTTTATTTTCGTCTCGTCAGAAAAAAGTAAATTTTTCCACTGTTGCACAGTCCAGTTTTCATACTTTCTCGCAAATGCAAGCCGGGCTTGCCTGTGGCAAAGTTTTAACATGGGTACCTTTCTTGCTATCCTACCGTGCAATTTTTCTTCTACCAAACGTCTTCGAATAGTGCGTGCTGAGATTGCTGAAGGGTTGTTTTCACCAAAATATTCTTTTCTAAGCTCATTGGACCCTTTAAAAGGATTTTGTTTTGACATACGAACGATGTTTCGGTCATCTCGAGGAGTTGTTTTTCTCTGTTTAGGTACACGTGGAACATTTGAAGTAGTTTGATACGTAGCAAAATGCTTTACAGCGTGGAAAACCATCGTTTTTGAACATTGCAGATGGTCGGCTATCTTTTTATAAGACCAATTCTTCCGGCGAAGTTTTATTATTACTTCCCTTGTACATTTCTCACAACTTTTATTTTTTCCCATTGTTTTTTCTAAAGAAGCAATCCCCTTTAATCTTTTACAGCACGTAATGGCGCCAAAATTATACAAACAGTAACAAATCGACTGAGTTTTCTCTATTTAAATTTGAATAAAGGTATAAACTACTTAGCGTTCTTAATTACGTGACCAGCCAGTAATAAGGAATACTTTGTTTAAAAGTAGTGTAAAAAGTTTGCCTATTGATTTTTAGCCAATCATGTGTATCAATGAATACAGTGGTAATATGGAAATGTTTTACTATACCGAGAGAAATAAAAACAAATGCATACAATTAGTTTTGCATCTTAGTTGGAAAAAATCTTCCCTTTATATCAGCGTTCTTAATTATATGGCCACCACTGTACTTGTCTGTAATTATTGAGGTCATTCCTTTCACCTTTTTTAAAAAGAGATAACCCTTCCTGCCTTAAGGACATCTGGAAATACTCCTTCCAATAAACATGTATTTAATACACTACAAATCAATTTCAATAATATGTCATTTCTTAAAATTAGAGATTTAATTATTTTACTATTCACGTCATAGATATCTTCAGATTTTTTATCTTTCATACCTTTTACTATCTTAATTACTGTCTTAATTCTGTACAAGTCACTGAATTAAATTTAATTTTATCATGAGGTCTTTCTTTATTATTTAAGTAATCTAAGCATTTTTCTTTGTCAATATTTGTATGTTTAGTTAGATTTCCAGCAATATTACGAAAAAAGTTATTAAACAAATTAGCTATTGTTTTCGGGTCTTTTATTTTCTCTTTCTTCTCATTTATCACCTCCTGTATTAATTTATTTTGGGTGCGATTTACATTAATTTGTTCATTTATTATTTTCCACGATTCCTTTATTTTGTTATGAGATAGTTTAATTCTATGTGTGTATTGTAATTTCTTCGCTCTTTTCAAAACTTCTCTTAAAACCTTTTTGTAAATTTTTAATTTTAACCTACTTTTCTCACTCGGAAGAATCTCTTCTAATAGTTCTAATTTTTCCAAGTTAGATTTCGATACCAGTATACCTTTCGTTGTCCATTTTTTAAAGATAGGTTTTGATGCCTTCGTTTTAGGAAATGCCACATTAAAATAAAACTGTATAGCGACCAATAGAATACTCATCTTTGCATTTGGATCACAAATAGTGTCAATATCACCCTTTAATTTAACATAATCTTGGCTAAATAAGAAGTTAAAGTAACCACAATTTTGCTCAGAAAAAAAAATAGTTAAGGGTCTGTCAATCTGTTTTTTACTTAAATATATTTCCCTACCTATGCAGTTCAATTGTATCACATTATGGTCAGATAACTTGCAGTCCAAAACCATACCTTCAACATTGTCAAAATTAACTATAAAATTGTCAATACACGTAGAACTAGTACTCTTAGTAGTGCACTTGGTTCTAGTAGGCCTGTTTATGACCATCCTGCATCTAAAATTTACAAGAATACGTTTTAATTTACGTATATTGCTTGTATCTGTCAAAATGTTCAAATTAAAATCTCCAGCTACTATAATATTTTTACCTTCACGACTTATTCTATGTAGAAGTTTAGTTAATATGTCAAAAAATAAAGAAAGATCTGTGCCCGCCCTGTACACGCAGACTGCGACGGTCTTTCGTTTCCGAAGCTCTATAGCAGCTATCTCGCAGTTCATTTCAAATGATAAATTATTTAAATCTTTTCTAACTTTATACTCCATACCTATTCTTGTAAAAATTGCAGTTCCCCCGTGCTCAAAAATTTTCCTGTTGAAGTATGTTGAGAGTTCAAACCCATCTATTTTAAATCCTTGTACTTGGTGATCATAAGCCCAAGTCTCTGTTAGACATAAAATTTCACAATCTGTATCATTAATTATGCATTCGATTTGTAAAAACTTCCTATGAATACTTTGAACATTTGCATGTACGATTATTAACGATTTATGTGGAGTATCAGACTTTTGTGAAAATTTGTGTTTTTATTAACTAATTCTGTACCAGCATTCACATTTGTTTTTTATAAATGTTAATGCGGATTGTCCTCTAAAGTTTACTCCACTCAGAGAGCTTCCTATTTCTGTTGATAAATACTTTTTCCTTGCTGCGAAACTTTCAAAAACGCGTCATACGCCTACACGTGTCTAAATGATAGTCTAGTCAAAAAGTGTTTTTTTTTAATGTATATTAGTTTTTAAGGGATTTATGTTGCTATGGGCTTATTGTTCAGGTTTTTGTAAATTTTCAAATAAGCCTGAAATAAAAATATTTGATTTGATTTGATATAACCATGACAGTTTCAAAAGGTACTAAAAATAATGTTGTAGATTAGAAGTACTATGTTTCACTTATTAGTATACTAACGTAACTTACACACATCATGAACAAATAATGTTGTAGATTAGAAGTACTATGTTTCACTTATTAGTATACTAACGTAACTTACACACATCATGAACAACAAAAGATATCGTAAGAAGCAATATAAACAAAATTCTTAGAATTTGATTTGCTGCTTGATTTTGAACCCTGTGTGTAAACGCTCTTACGCTGACTCAAAAAGAGCGCGCGTGTCAAAGCAAACTGATCCTTACCCTGAGAGGGCTTCAAGTTCACGACTACTTATAAAACGCTGACTCCAGGCTTGAGAGCACTTTGTCAAACCTTCAATACTCTCAACCTTTTCTTGAGCAATTAACTTTTTTAGACCAATTGAGATTTTGACCAATCAGCATATTTCTCGAACGTTCGTTCAAAACACTGCCTTAAATGACTGAGTACTTATATTAAAAGGAGGCTCTTTCCGTTATTTTCGGATTGTCTACTTTTATTTTATTTATTTTTCTAGTGTTTTTTTGAGTTTCCTATTTTGTGTTAGTATAGTGTCATTTAACAGCACGTAAGAGCACAAGTGTAGAGAAATGAAATGGAAGTGAATTGTGTTACTTTTCAAATTGGTGGAAATTGTCTACCAAAGTTTTACTAAAACAGCCACCGTTTTAATATTGAAATTGAAAAACTTTATTTCAGGCTTATTGAGAAATGCACTAAACCTAAACAATAAGCCCATAGAAACTAACATACCTACATATAAAATGCACTAAACCTAAACAATAAGCCCATAGAAACTAACATACCTACATATAAAATGCACTAAACCTAAACAATAAGCCCATAGAAACTAACATACCTACATATAAAATGCACTAAACCTAAACAATAAGCCCATAGAAACTAACATACCTACATATAAAATGCACTAAACCTAAACAATAAGCCCATAGAAACTAACATACCTACATATAAAATGCACTAAACCTAAACAATAAGCCCATAGAAACTAACATACCTACATATAAAATGCACTAAACCTAAACAATAAGCCCATAGAAACTAACATACCTACATATAAATACACTTTATTTATCTATATATATAAAACAAAGTCGTGTTAGTTACACCACTTATAACTCAAGAACGGGTGAACTGATTTGGCTGAAAATTGGTGAGGAGGTTGCTTAGAACTAGGAGATTGACATAGGGGGGAGGGGAAGGAGGAGGGGGGATCACCGGGGCTACCCGTGCGAAGCCGGGGCGAGTAGCTAGTAACTTATAATCTAACACTCGGATCACACTTTGGATGTCCAACTCGGGACATCGTGCCCCTATTCGCCGAATGGTTTAGTACCATAATCTTTACTTTACTGAAATTGATTTATTCTCTTGTTCTTCTTATAAATTTAAAAATCAGTTAATTACTGCGCTTTCCTGAGTAGATTTACGTATAATATCATTCTTAGTTTCTTTGTTGTAATCTTTTTTGTCGTAATATGTAACATTTTGTAATCATGCATAAAACTAACAAGTGGAGAACGTTGTGGACTACATTATTAATAAGTCTAACATAATTACATTTATGTATTAATACTGATTGTACCTATATATATTGTAGTTGTTTGTTTTTCCTTAATAAATAAAATAAAATAAACACACGTGTGATCGCCGACGCGTCGCGGCCCGGGGTTCACGTGACAGGCGGCTCTTGAACTGCCGGAACTTCACCCCTGTCAGCCAGAAGTCAGGGCTCAAGACCTACTTCACACTTTCCGTATAGACCCTCACCATAAAAGAGCTAAACCACCATAATGAGAATGTTTCTAGTAACTAACCTGGGATAAGAAACCAACTGGTTGGTCAGCCAACATCTAGAACTAACTTGCTCAAATTTGCCCCAATGTCACACGCCATCCGTTTAGTTAATATTCTCTCAGAGAACAATGTTGACATTTTTTGTCATAGCTTGCCGAAGCTCATGGAAATGGCGCAGCTTGTTTTAGAGAATATTTAATGCAAGTAGTTAGTGTTAGTTATTATTGTATGTCTATCCTCGGTAGGCCTACTTATTCTTAGCTTGGTTGTTTTTATTTTTTATTGTTATATAATTGTGTGCATGCAACATCGCTTTGGATTTCTGTTATGGTGTTGTACTTGTTTCTTAATAAATAAATAAATAATAAATAATAAACTATAACACAACGTGATCCAATGTTTATTGAAATAAATGAAATTATTATTATTACCTACTAATCGTACACTTAACTAAAATTAAAAAAAAAACAAAGAATGACGGCCGATCTAAAAAATGAATCTTAAAATGTGGCCAATAATTGTATATTTTTTATAATTTTCAGTTTTACACATGGTTCACTCGACCAGATGTTTGAAGACCAATACATTTTTCATGCCAATAAACTAATCTGAAATGAGAGAGCAAGACAGAAGATACATCCTTATCAGACCGAGACCCCAAGGGTTATCTAATGGACGGCGCATTTTTTTACATATTTCCAAAATTATTTCGTTAATCTTAGGGGAAATCGAGAGTTCGTGTGTACTCATAATATATTTTTAGAAGGTCGATGGTTATGATGGGAATAAATGTTGTTATATGTCACAGCTAACTGACGGCTAGCCGTTTCTACACGTTTAATTGGACGGCGAGCCAATTCATTGAATTATTTGTATATAATCAGTTTTTTTATGTAGAACGGCTAATCAAATAGTAAAAAAACTAACAACCTAACTGGGGACTACAATATCATGATGATACCTAATACATATTATTACAGCTATTTTCTCAAGGTTCCAGGTTTTTTTATATAGGTTGTGAATGGCGTTGTTTAATGATAGGGCTAGCTGTTCAATTAAAAGGCTGAATTCAACCAGTTGGATACGACACACATGCCATTTAAAGACAAATAAATTTAGAATCCTCTAATTATTTTTACAACTAGCAGCGCCCCGCGGTTTCACCCGCGTAAGTTTCGATCCCATGGGAATATCGGGATAAAAATGTGCCTATGTGTTATTCCGGGAGTCCAGTTATCTCCGTTCCAAATTTAATCCAAATCCGTTCAGCCGTTTCAGCGTGAAGAAGTAACAAACACACACACTAACACACTCACAAACTTTCGCATTTACAATATTATTGTGATTATCCCGCACCACAAACTGATGTTTGATGCCATAGAATATCATGAAGAAGAAGAAGAAGGCGTGCCCACTGAATATCATGAAGAAGAAGAAGAAGGCGTGCCCATAGAATATCATGAAGAAGAAGAAGAAGGCGAGCCCATAGAATATCATGAAGAAGAAGAAGAAGGCGTGCCCATAGAATATCATGAAGAAGAAGAAGAAGGCGTGCCCATAGAATATCATGAAGAAGAAGAAGAAGGCGTGCCCATTGAATATCATGAAGAAGAAGAAGAAGGCGAGCCCATAGAATATCATGAAGAAGAAGAAGAAGGCGTGCCCATAGAATATCATGAAGAAGAAGAAGAAGGCGTGCCCATTGAATATCATGAAGAAGAAGAAGAAGGCGAGCCCATAGAATATCATGAAGAAGAAGAAGAAGGCGTGCCCATTGAATATCATGAAGAAGAAGAAGAAGGCGAGCCCATAGAATATCATGAAGAAGAAGAAGAAGGCGTGCTCATTGAATATCATGAAGAAGAAGAAGAAGGCGAGCCCATAGAATATCATGAAGAAGAAGAAGAAGGCGTGCCCATTGAATATCATGAAGAAGAAGAAGAAGGCGAGCCCATAGAATATCATGAAGAAGAAGAAGAAGGCGTGCCCATTGAATATCATGAAGAAGAAGAAGAAGGCGTGCCCATAGAATATCATGAAGAAGAAGAAGAAGGCGTGCCCATAGAATATCATGAAGAAGAAGAAGAAGGCGTGCCCATAGAATATCATGAAGAAGAAGAAGAAGGCGTGCCCATAGAATATCATGAAGAAGAAGAAGAAGGCGTGCCCATAGAATATCATGAAGAAGAAGAAGAAGGCGTGCCCATTGAATATCATGAAGATAATGACGAATGTTCTTCTGCTGCCTCATCCACTGAATTTCTGTGACTGTTATAATTTTATTGGCCTATCGAATGGCCATCCAATACTGCACATGCAATACAGAAAACTAGTTTATTATTGCACGCACCCGACACAAAAGACTTTGGCAGAGCCATGTAAGTTAGAACCAGTCCCTGACAGGGTAAGTCAGAGGCGAAAAAGTAAGAAGCGGGTAAATTAGGAAATAAAAAAATGTGAGCTATAAAGCCGCTAGAAAACGATATGCTCGCTCATCACCCAGAGTTGGATAACTTTAAGGATAGCGTAAATAAAGTCAACGCCAGTAGGTATACTTGTTTACCTTAGTTCTACATTTAAAACTGGGAATCTGTAGAAATGAGCATAAACCGAGTGTTTCCCAGTGGTCAGATTGGTGGTCAGACTAGTATGGCCAACGGAAATAAACCATTGTTACGTGTGGGTGACACCTATCATCACATTGAAGTACTAAGAGCGCAAGTAGATGTTGTCACAAAATGACGCAGTGCTCATCCAATAGATGGTGCTGTCGCCAATAAATATCAAAGTTCTGAATCACTCAAACGAAATAATTCTGGAGTTTGACCATATATAGAACCTCCCAACAACATCCTGTTGGTCGTACGACCCCTGACATGTAGACCGGCCGGATGGAAGATCTTCCCTTTTCAATGGAGGACATTTATTTCCAACCGCCATCTATATATATAAAACAAAGTCGGTGTTAGTACCACTTATAACTCAAGATCGGCTGCATCGATGTTAGTTATCTCTTTTTTGGTGGATTCTACTCCGCTCCGAATAGCAGAATAAGTAATAAGGGGGGGGGGGGATACCAGGGGCTACCCGTGCGAAGCCGGGGCGAGTCGCTAGTTTTTTATAAAACTCGTTGAATTCCATGAGTTGCAAAGTAATAAGTAGGTAAATAAATAAATATAAATTGAAGTTAAACCTACTTCATTCAGACTTCTGTGTTCTCGATTATTCTTTTCTGAAAAACACCTGAATTTAAATTACGTTCTTGTTTTGTTTAATAACTTTCCTCATAAACCCTGAGTTCTAGATATCATGCTGCATGCATTGAATATCTAGTTCGTATAACCGCAGTTTCAATACAACTTGAGCTTCTGAATCTCCTAATTACATTTCCTCGTCAGTCCTAAGCTGCACTTGCTCGGATTAAACTTAGATGTGAATCTCAAGTGGTGTTTTGAATGAACACTCAACGCTACAGATTTACAGTATACTCGTATCACCTATTAGTATTATCGTAATCGCTATAAGCGATAAGACCGCCCATTGTACATTTCTGTTATTTCTTTTATTATTGAGTTATGTTTTGTATTTCTGTGTGTTATTTGTGTACAATAAAGAGTTAATCTATCTATCTTTTTATTGCACATAAAAGAAAAATGTACTTACGCACAAATTGATAACAATGCATGTACCTAATAACGTACAGTCCTATTGCGCATCATCTAGGATTTACTAGTCCTTTAACATTTTTGCGATGCACTTCCTCAAGAAGTAACTAAGTAGTGAAATAGTAGTAGCCTCTTTTTTGTCCCCACTGATTGGATTAAACTAAGTAAAGTACAGCAAAGATTAATTTGCAATCTTCACACCGGGGTGCAGCGGCTGGCAGCACACACAAAATTTACGAAGCATATCCTAAAGTTCAGTGCCATTTCGGTATGAATTGAGCCTAATCGGCTCTTTTGGTGTTCGCGATACAGGCTTGCCTAGTGCGAACACCACAGGATAGTTTTAAGTATTTGTAAATCTTTTTTTCGGCAATTAAACATTTTTCATTTCATATTTTTTTTCATTTTTTAACGACAGAATAAATAATATTAGGCCTAACGTTTAATCGCCCGCACCACAACCTCCCGAAAATTAAAGAAAATAACGTTTTTTTTTTTTTTTTTTTTTTAAATGATCTTTGTGATTTCAATGAATTTTATCAGATAATACGAGTAAAGTATTACGTTATTATTTACACCCATCAATATAGTAAATTTAAGTGAAATTTAAGAGAACACTGCTATTTATACGATGCCTTATCATAAATGAACGTCTGAAAGCTTGTCTCGAATAGGCTACGAAACAGCTCAATAGATTTCCATACATACATAGACATACGCCTTTTTTCCCGAAAGGTTAGGCAGCTTCAAGTGGGCCACTTTTCACTGTGGGTTGCACCATTAGATATTTATAAAAATATTAGGGATTCACAGGAATTTTAACTAAAATTTTCGTGTAAATTTTATTTCAATATTTTTTGCAGGGTTCAGAAGTTATGAATATACCGCGCGAACAAAGTCACGAAGTCTATTTTTATTAATAATATTTTTTTTTTTTTTTTTTTTTTTAAATTGTTCACACAACATTATCTAGCCCCAAGCTAAGCCAGAGCTTGTGTTATGGGTACTAGAGTAACTGATTTACTTAATATAATACATTACATAGATAGATATTTTTATTATGCATAGAAAACACCCAGAACACCCTGAACAAATATGTGCAGAACGCACAAATTATTTGTTCCGAGGCGGGAATCGAACCCGCAACCTCCTGCGTCGCAGGCGAACCATCACCAGCCGCGCCACAGAGGTCGTCATTTAAATTATAATGTGTGGTTGTATGTTGATCGTATCACTTATATTCTTAAAGCTGCCAACAGCAGCCATCGACAAATATTTAATCCATTATTATATGCATATTCAGCGCAAGGACATTTATCTCCGAAACCGGAGTTTCCAAACTGAAAATAAAACGTAGAGTTACATTTCGATCACGTTTCGGCCCTGTCCCGTAGGTCATCCGTCACGGTCCAAACTTAGGGGGGGTAGGTAGATAAAGTTAGCTAATTATCCCGCCTATCAGTTGAAAGGAAAAACATTTTAGACCGAAAACAGTTAAAAAAAGTCTTCCTAATTTATCTTTTTCAGGCGCCAATTGTGTAAAAATAAGGTGAAGCAACATAAAACCCACTCTTTTAATGAACCTAGTTACAGTGTTTTTTTAAATAAATTTTCATAAAAATTACCTTCCTGCATTTTCATGGATCAAAAGTTAGAGGTTTTATTTATTTTATACATCGTATCAATATTTTCCAAGCGTGTTTTATACATCGTATCAATATTTTCCAAGCGTGTTTTATACATCGTATCAATATTTTCGTATCGTGTTTTTGGTACAGTGATCCCTCGGAATTATAAAGTAGTAGTTCCGTGCATAGTTTTAAATTGTAAAGTAGTAGTTCCGTGCATAGTTTTATATTGTAAAGTAGTAGTTCCGTGCATAGTTTTAAATTGTAAAGTAGTATAGTTCCGTACATAGTTTTAAATTTTAATATTTTGCTGCATGCATTTTACTTTGATTATTAATACATATAACATACATACAAATAAATATTTTAGTGTACCCATATTTCTGAATAAATAAATTATTTACTAAATTACTTACATACTATGATTATAGGCGAAGTTGCGGGTTCGAGTCCTACTGGATTATAATTTTTGGGTCGTTCTCATTTGTGAGAATGCTGTAACATTGTAATTTGTAACGCGAGAGCATTTTCGGCGAGTATTTCCCGTGAAATCCAGCCAGAAATAAAAAGGGACCTGGTTTAATTATATCATGCACGCTATTGCATATCACGGCAAAACGTGACGGAGGAAGCCTGGAGCCTTAATTACATTGTAATATTCACTACATTTTCATCCCAGGGCTACGATGAACTAATTTATATTGTCTAACCAGATGAAGTAATCTTTATTTTCAAAAAAATATGTCGGTATTCATTAGAGCTACCGAAGTGTAACTAATCAGGTTCAGGTGTTGATTTTGTGCAGCAATCTCTAAAATAAACCGCATTTAAATGGGTTAAGAGCTACGGTGCCACAGACAGACACACGCACACATATAGCGGTCAAACCTATTAGGCAAATTAGTTTCTAAGCTATATTATAAGCTTTCTTTTGTAATTAGTTTTAGCACGCCAACCTTTTTGTATCATCCTCATGGATGACTGGCAGAAAATGCTACTTAGCATTAAGTGCTCCGTTTGTACAATTTCCTTGTGTTTTGTGCAATAAAGAATTAAATACAAACCTATAACACCCCTCTTTTTGCGTCAGGGGATGATAAAATGTAGTAAATGTACCTACTAAAAGTATTGCTGTCCTTTTTTTACCCCCGACGCAAAAACGACGGGGTGTCATAAGTTTGACGTTTCTGTGTGTGTGTGTGTGTGTGTCTATCTGTCCCATCGTAGCTCCCGAAGAACGGATGAACTGATTACGATTTTTTTTTCTTTGAAAGATGAATTTGTCGGGAGTGTTCTTAGCTATGTTTGATCAAAATTGGTTCAGCCGTTTCATTGCGTTGAGGTTTTTTTTTAATTTTTACAAAATTAATTAAAATAAAAGTAAAACCAGACCAATTTTTTTTTGACGTTTTATAATTCTTCTGTAAATTCGTGTTGGTGGTCAGGCCAACATTTTTGATGCAACACTTTTTGAATGTAAATCCTAAGGATAAGGACATTTCTTTTATCGTTTTAGTATTCCTCTGTTATCAGTCCTCAGACCTGTCTGGTGTGGGTAGTCAGTCAGGCTCGTAAGAGAAATGCTCCAATCTAAC
Source organism: Operophtera brumata (assembly GCA_932527175.1). NCBI lineage: Eukaryota > Metazoa > Arthropoda > Insecta > Lepidoptera > Geometridae > Operophtera > Operophtera brumata. Next base: position 540,666 of record OW052238.1, read on the forward strand.
CGTCTCCTTTTCTTTATATATGTATATCACTTGTGTCCGCTTACCCGGACTTGTTTGTAAGATTCGTTGGTATAAGATTTGTCCTGGCTGCTAGCTCATTTATGGAATGTGTTACTGGAAGAAAGCGTTAGCTGTGTCAGTCGTGGGATGCAATGGCGGCGATGAGCTCACCACTCGTCACGTCTATATTCCACGATGGTGCAACCCACTGTGAAAAGAGACCCATTGAGGCTCTGCCTACCCCTTCGGGGAAAAAGGCGTGTGTCTATGTATGTATGTCCGCCCATACCTTCGCTCGCATTACATAAACATTAACCTTTCGTTAAATGTCTGCCATAGTAATATCTGTGTACCAGGTTTCAATCAAATTGCTTCAGATTTAGCGACGTCATTACGAGTATTAGAGTGATTGAGTAACAAACAAACTTATTCATTCAAACTTTTGTATTTTATTTTAGTAGAATATAGTAGGATTTTCAGTCGAGTTCCATGATTGGTAATAGTGGTAGAGACAGTGTCAATCGCCAGATTAGCTTTTAAAAAATGTTTTACAGGATCCTGGACAATTTTACATATATTTCCTGTACATCATCATAAACATCATCTCAGCCTGGAATCACCCACTGCTGGGTATAGGCCTTCTTTCTCTTTTGCCAGCCTCCTCTGTCCTGTGCGTCTCTCAACCACACATACTCCTGCACATAGCGTTAGGTATTATCAGCTTTTACAACAAAAAGTTTTACAGCACACAGCACACGTAATGTGGGCAATAGTTCATTTCGTAGTACTTTGTAGTAATTTTATAGCACTACGTATGTGTATTTAGGTCGTAATGTTAGTGAGGTTTTGGTGACTAAGCTCAGCCACGTCTCCTTGTTGGCTAAACTGCAGCATGACCAGTTCATAAGTAATAATGGTTCCAATTACCTGAAAGACAAACATATTATTAATAAATAATAATAATAATCAATAAATAATGCTGGACAGTTTACACAACATTATCTAGCCCCAAGCTGAGCAGAGCTTGTATGATGGGTACCTACTAGATAACTTCAATACGTTTTTTTTTTAATTAGACCCATAACAATTATCTGCAGATCGTACAAATATTAGTTCCGAGGCGGGAATCGAACCCGCAACCTCCTGCGTCACAGGTGAACCTTCGCCCGCTGCGCCACAGAGGTCGTATTATCCAAGGACTGTTGAGCATAATAAATTTATATAAAATCGTTGCGTGACTGACTGACTGACTGTCTTACTGGCTGACTGTCTTACTGACTGACTGTCTTACTGACTGACTGTCATCGTACAGCCTAAACCGTAAGTCCTAGAGACCTGAAATTTAGAGGGTGCGTTCCTTTTGTGGTCTGAGAGTGCATTAAGAAAGGAATTCGAGAAATTCAACCACTAAAGGCATGCCTTGGGCTGTTGAAGTTTGTATGTCATACACACAAAGTCTACCACTAGTGAAAATATAATAACCCGACTTTGACAACAACCTCGCGCCAAAATTATGAATTATTTAGCTGCTCTTAAGGGGTCGTATTTGAGCCGCAGTTCAAGAAGTAACTTACTCTCAATATTAGAGTTCTCTCAATATGGAAAAATATTCCGCTCAATCCGACTTTGTTGTAGCGAACTTGGAGTTGAAATCTTTGAACCTAAAACAAGTACAAAAGTTCATGTGGTCCGATCGGTAGGACAAAGGCAGTAGGACCACGTGGTCAGAGGGCAAATATAAAGGTGATGGTAGTTCGTCGTAAAGTAATGCAGATCAAAAGTCAAAGCGTAAGTAATACAAATAATTATTGAAATAAACTAGCTAGATAAAAGAAGTCGCATATGATGTGTATACATCTGACATCTCACCTCCTAGGTAATTTTATTTATTTATTTATTTTCTTATAAGCACACAAGTAACAAATAATTTAACAATCAAAAGGTTTTAAAAATACATAATGGCTTAGTTTACATTAAAAAGCAAATATTCATTAAGAAAAAAAACATTCATTAAGCGCCTGATAGTACTAACGTCTCGGAAAAATGCGCGCCTCCTGTAACACACTTCCGTTCATTTCACGAAATCAGTCCCATAGATTACAGGAACGCAAGAGGAAAGATGTTACAGATAATAAACAAAAATTCGTTTTTGAAACGATCTAAAAAGCATAAAACAAAAATGTAAAACGAGTCCTTCAGGGCAGGCAACGCATTGGCAATACCTCTGGTGTGGCAGATGTCAATTGGCGACGGTAACTGCTTACCATCAGGCGGGCCTCAAGCCAGTTAGTCAAGATATCACATTAAAAAAAAAACATTGCTACGTACCCCTCGTAACATTTAAAACCAAAAACTTGTGCTGTATAAAGTGCCGTCGTTAGGATAACAGTACCCTTAGTACGAGAATTTGTCAGTATTCGAAACTATATGAAGTTTCGTTTCCTTCAATACATTTTCTGACAGCGTCCTTAGTTTTCTCCTCGTTTTCGCTAGGGGCGCTGCTAGTAAATGTATGGAGGGAAACGAAACTTCATGTAGTTTCGAATACTGTCAAATTCTCGTACTAACCCCCCAGCAGGACGCACGTGGACACAATAGTTATTGTTGTTATATAAGAGTACAAAAGAGTCTGTGCTTAGGATAACAGCAGGATGCACATGGACACAATAGTTATTGTTGTTATATAAGAGTACAATAGAGTCTGTGTCAGTCTTGTCTGGCCTGCCTGACTCCCTGTCTCGTGCATCTGAATTCGGCAAGTATTTCTTCTTCTTTTTGCAATTTCTCACTTTAAACTAAATAACCTAACTCTTATAATAACCTGTTTGTTGCACTATATCTCTTCTGAAAACCGGTTTGATAAAATAATTTATATCCACAGACTGACAGTAACAGATGACTATGACTTCACTTGATTTCTTCTTCTTCTTTTTTTGTTTGCGTGTTTGTGTCTTGAGTCTTGGGTCTATGGCTTGGAGGGTACTTTCTGCCACAGACTTAGAGCATTGCAGGCCTCCGTACCATGTCCGCACCGGACCCCACAGACAATGAATTAAATTACTGCCTCATTATTTTGCAGTTGCCTTATAATATTTTTTTACCTACTTATTTGTTTTTATGCACTAACATATTTATTCATTTATTGCCTATCCTTCCCCTAATGTGGTTTATTTACTTCTTTTTTGTTTGCGTGTTTGTGTCTTGGGTATATGGCTTGGAGGATACTTTCTGCCACAGACTTAGAGCATTGTAGGCCTCCTTACCATGTCCGTACCGGACCCCACAGACAATGAATTAAATTACTGCCTCATTATTTTGCAGTTACCTTATAATATTTTTGTACCTACTTATTTGTTTTTTACGCACTAACATATTTATTTATTTATTGCCTATCCTTCCCCCGATGTGGTTTATTGATGTTCGTGGCATCATTTAATTAGGCCCTGTCTGAAAACCAGCGCTGCACTAAACCTAGGTCTGGTGCAGCATATTCTGAGACAGGGACCTGTTTGACCCCACATAACACACACAACCTATCATCTTACCAATCAGGTTATAACAGTTTTTATTTATCTTGATCTTGTAATACCTATACTTAGTAGATTTTTGTTTTTGTCTTCTTGTTTTATGTGTGTGTTGTGCGTGTGGTAAAATAAATAAATTTTCTTTCTTTCTTCTTTCTTTCTGTGCTTAGGATAACAGCAGGACGCACATGGACACAATAGTTATTGTTGTTATATAAGAGTACAAAAGAGTCTGTGCTTAGGATAACAGCAGGATGCACGTGGACACAATAGTTATTGTTGTTATATAAGAGTACAATAGAGTCTGTGCTTAGGATAACAGCAGGACGCACATGGACACAATAGTTATTGTTGTTATATAAGAGTACAAAAGAGTTTGTGCTTAGGATAACAGCAGGACGCACATGGACACAATAGTTATTGTTGTTATATAAGAGTACAAAAGAGTTTGTGCTTAGGATAACAGCAGGACGCACTTGGACACAATAGTTATTGTTGTTATATAAGAGTACAAAAGAGTCTGTGCTTAGGATAACAGCAGGACGCACGTGGACACAATAGTTATTGTTGTTATATAAGAGTACAAAAGAGTCTGTGCTCAGGATAACAGGAGGACGCACGTGGACACAATAGTTATTGTTGTTATATAAGAGTACAAAGTTGCTTGTTAACCGCATGCTCAATTTTGATGACCGACCAAGCGAAGAATTCTAAAATTATAATCCTGAGCGTTAGCGAGGTGAAAAATCTTTGCACTCTAGTGCAACACGTAACTTTTCATCCCACCTCAGCTTTTACACTCAGATATTGAAGAGCAAAAATACTCATTCCGAGATGGGGAGATGAAAATGGTTTTTACCTCGACATTATATTCCGAAGCAGGCACCTCGTACAGAACCAACACGTCACTGTTAGCTGAGCGATGCACGTTTGCCGCTAAACACGACATTAACAGCGCTCTCAACAGAAGAAACACGAAGGAGAACAGGTAGTATGCCAGATAATCCAAGCCTATTTTTCTAAAAAAATAAAAAAACACCTAACTTTCAAACAGTGCAGTAAGGTAGACCACCAGGCCATGTTCAACTTCATACTTACTAACCTGTCTATTTTCTTTACTACAGAGTCGCAAAACATGTTTCCTAAGGCGTATCCATTACTGAAAATGTATTTTTTAAAAGTCATAATTTATCAATCTGGTGTCCTAAACATATGGACTAGTTTTATTTTCTATTTTAGTAAAAAGTATGGACGGGCCTTTCCCATACAAAACGTCCGCGAACAATAAGTCACAGTTACAACATACGTACGACCATGAACGTAGTAAGTCCATGCGTATGACTCGTTGCCGTCACAAAGACCGACTGAAGCGAAGTGAAGTGCAGTATTCACTCACTTTATAAGATTCAAAACTATCGTTCCCTATAAGGCCCGTCCGTACATTTTTGTTTATTTCGGTCATAGATTTTAATTAAACAATTTTGTAATTTGTACACAATCCCCAGAGATTGTACCCATATCATCACTTTGGCAGTAACATTTACATAAATAAGACTCACTGCAAACTATAGAACAACTGCACACAGATGAAGCAGAGATCACTGAATGCTGTAAGAAGAATCAAGCCTCCCAGTTGAGAGTTGATCTGATTCACCAGCGACACCAGACGAGAGTAGTAAAGTCGTAACTGGCCCCAGTTCTGTCAAAAATATCGTCATAGTAAGGACTCAAATGTTAGGCATTGTTATAAAGATCTAAATATAGGTACCTATTCAACGTGATAAGCTTAGAACCAGTATCAATTTGTTATTTATTTAACTCCCTAACATTATTTCTGCACAATACCCTTGGCTCTTTAGAGTTGATAGCCTTCCCAAGATCCTGGAAATACGATGTGAGGTAGACGCTGACGCACATCACCATAACATCGGTGAAACTCCACATAAATGTCGCTTGCATGCAGAGGAACTGAAATTACAAAAAAAAGGTTAAACCTATAATGTTTTGTATAATGCTTTTTTATAAGCCGTAGAAACATAAAAACTTGTATTAGCCGTTCGGGAATAATTCATAACCTCTGTTTCGAGAGCTACACCGTGCGTTCGTATGACAAACGGAAAAAAACGATTCAGAATCGTGCCAATAGCGCCAGAATAGTTATTTGTAACTTGTAGCTAACTTGCTGTGGTTCGTAGAATTCCAAATTAGTATTCCGTTCATACATCGAATCAGAAAATGGCGCATGTGCGGTGTTAAACGCTCGGTGAGGTTTCGCAATGTCAAATGTGCACCAACGATCATGATAACGGTCAAGGTATAACTGAGTTACCTACTTTTTGTTTAAAAAGATACTACATCTACATGTTATGATTGTTATGCATAAAAGATTAAAAAACAATGATTACTTACAATTAGCGTTAGATAATAAGATTTAGAAATGTTTTTGCTAGGAGATTAATTGGTTTTAATGGTTTTACAATAAATATAATTTATTTACTTGCCTCTGCGATAAATCCAAGCCAGATATTGTAAGGGATGTAGTCAAAAGCATATGACAATCTGAACTTGAAGAATCTTTCTAGGATGTCGAAGTCCAAAACCATATATTCAGAACAATTCACCAGATTTAGGTAGAATACATTACAAAGTATGTGTTCCACTGAAACGCAAGTTGGCTGATTAATTATCAGTTCGTATAGCTATCTAAAATAGGTACTACTTTGTACAAAATGTACAAAGAACTTATGTTCTTGGTAGGTATACATATAAATTTAAAACATGAATAAAAATTTGATGATAATAAATATCGTCACCGTATTTGCCTGGCCTAAGAATATATCCCTCTGTCTCCTCCCATGGATGTCATAAAAGACGACTAAGTGATAACACCCGGGATAGGCAGCAGCATCTACCTGAGTGGACTCAACACCAATTCTTCGGTCACCAATCCGCCTGCTAAGCGTGGTGATTATTATGTAACCATTGCATTCTATGGTCGAGGCTTCGTCCAAAAGTGGACTTCAAATAGATGATTATGAAACATTGATGAGTAATAACAATAACATTAACCGTTCATTGTAAAGGTAGCTCAGAGAGCAATGGAGTGGTTGATGCTACGGCTATACCTGCGAGATGAAGTACGAAATCAGGAGATTCGCAGAAGGTCCAAAGTCACGGACATTCGGGAACGCATCTCACAATTGAAGTGGCCATGGACAGGATACCTCATGTGCTGCACAGATAACAGATGGAGCCGCAGGATAACCGAGTTGAGCCCTTGGGTAGGAGGCCACAGACTAGGCAGGCTGAAGGCACGATGGACCGATGACATCAAAAACGTAGCTGGCCGCCAGTGGAGTCGTAATAGTCGGAACAGAGACGTCTGGAAGAAATCAGGGGATGCATATGTCCAATATTGGACGGAAAGATGCTGATTAATGATGATGATTAACCGTTCCCGAGAAAAAGGGTATTTGCAGAAAGACAGACGGACAGCGTACCTACCCTTTTAAGGTATGAAACCCAAAAAAAAATTAAATTGAATGTTTTGTCAATTTTGGAAATTATTAATAGGTGAACCACCTATTAATAGGTTAATAGGTTCGTTCTTCCGGTAACTGGTTCTTTCTTAGTAACTGCTATCACCAATTACCAGCACGAGTAAAAAATTGCACTTCGTATTATAAGCAAAAAAAAAAAACATATTATTGGCAAATAAATTATCTTATCTTATCTTATCTTATCTTATCTTATCTTATCTTAGAATTACTTACCTAGAGCCAATATCATTACGGTATACGATAAAACTGTACATACTCTAGGTATGTTCTTCGTCTTCCGTATACCACGAAGCTCCTGTTCTGTATCCATGGCAGCTTTTAAAAGACTCTGCCAATTAATTGCCAGTCGCAGTAATAACAAAGTAGTCATAAATACAAAACTGAAGAATATTAAGTGCGCTGAAAAAAATAAGAAGTTGACAGCATTTTTTTTTATATAAGTAGTAATGGCAGGTCAAGCAAATGGCCCACCAGATGTTAAGTAATAATACGAGTATCTAATAAACCAGGATAAACCCCTTCAGGCATACTGGCATTAAATTAGTCTTTAAAGTAAGTGTACCAAAAAATATAGTAGCTAATGATATTTTGGATGAATGTATGTATGAGAGATGTCACACCCATGTATTATTCGTGGTATTCGTTGGGAACGATATCATCGAAGTTGATGTTGACCACTACGTCCATTTGGGTCAAACGATTCAACGTCCAACTCGTAAAGGAGGTCAGCCGAAGATTCCAACTCGTATGGGCAGTGCTCGAGAAACTACGCCATATCTTCTCTTAACATATACCACAGAGCCTCAAAACGAATATCTATATAGTGCGTAGTGTATCAGTGCGTGTTGCTAATGATAAATATTGGCCGCAAACAAAAGTTCAAAGTCAGCCGGCTATCGAGAGACCATTAGCGAACTTTCACTACGTGATAGAATCCGAAATGAGGAGATCCGTAGAATAAACAAGACCAGCATAGCTCTCAGAGTTAGTAAGTCTAAGTGGCAATGGGCAGGCCATACAACACGCAGAACGGAAAACCGTTGGGGAATAAAGTAACAAACCAGATGACGCAGAAGAGGAAGGTTCTCTTCCCCCGATTGATCACCGATATAATAGAAATCCCAGAAAGTAAGTAGATGGAGGCGGTACAAGACCGTTTGTCGTGGCATTCTATGGTACTTTGAGATTTTAACTGTTATAATTGTATTTTCTAAGATCAAAATAATAAATATGCGTCTGCACAGATTTTGACAGTATTTCAATACAATGGTATTTGTACTTTTATACTCACAGATGGCAATCAAACGCAAGTTGTGTACCACTGCTCCGTGAAAGGACAAACCTGTAGTGATTATTACACATAGTACTGAAGCGCCGTAGTACACACTGTAGACAGATCTCAAGTTAAACCTGAAAGACAATGAATAAGTTGCGGAGAATAAGTTCCTAAATAACTTTAAATATAATAAAAATAAAAGCCTTTGCAACTAGATGTTAGGGGCAGATATAATGATCTACCCTCTTTCTCACTCTTTTATTACGAACGATACCACTACCATCGGTTTCATTGTCACACTTCACTCCACCTCGACAGCGTCCGCCTGCCAAGCGTGGTAATTATGGCAAAAATCCCATTGAATTCTATGGGAGAGATATCAACCAGTAGTTACATCTAAAATAATGCTGAACTGTTCACACTTAGCCCCAACGTAAGCGGAGCTTGTGTTATGGGTACTAGATAACTTATATACTTAATACAATACTTTACATAGATAGATATTTTTTATTATTCATAGAAAATACACAGAACACCCCGAACAGCAGATCTGCAGATTGTAAAAATATTTGTTCCGAGGTGGGAATCGAACCCGCAACCTCCTGCGTCGCAGGCGAACCGTCGCCCGTCGCTAATCTAACGGTTAGTGATAATGAAGCATTACTGAGAGTTTCAATTAACAGCCCGTTTACAGGTAGATGTACTGGGATGTGTGAAGTAGATACAGTTAAATTATACCTTACGCGTCCAGTTTTAGAGTCGTTCAGACCTTCAACCGGAAAGAAGCCAGTCCAGCGGCATAGTCTCATGAGATGCCGTAGACTCGAGTAAAACTCACATGGGTATTTCTTCATTATAATTTTTGACATAAGTGAACAATCTACTGTACCACCTAGTATTTAAATAATGTTGACGATGACTGGACGAAACAGGAACAGCGGCACAAGTAACTTATCTTTTATGAATGTTTCGTTCAAAACTTTGACAATATATTTTCGGACAATCTACAACGAACTGTAATTATATTGGAAATTGATTTAGGTTAACGATAATATTTATCTAACACTGGATAGGTAACTAAAGGATATTTATCCAACACTGAATAAGACAGGTTATTCAAAACAGTGCGTGTTATTTCATCGTAGACAAACTACGCACTATGGTCCGACACAGTTTTTTTTTACGTTTCCTTACCCGTATGGTAAAATGGGTCCCTATTACTAAGACTCCGCTGTCCGTCCATCTGTCTGTCTGTCTGTCTGTCCGTCTGTCACAAGGCTGTATCTCATTAACCGTGGTAGTTAAAGAGTTGAAATTTTCACAGATGATGTATTTCTGTTGCCGCTATAACAGCAAATACTATTAAACAGAATAAAATAAATATTGAAGGGGGCTCTCATACAACAAACTAGATTATTTTGCTCGTTGTTGCTCGATATTGGTAACGGCAACAGGTAGACGCTTAAAATATTCACATAATATATAGTTAAGCTATATTTTCACTTTAAAAATAAATAATTAAATTAAAATAAAACAAATATTTAACTGGGTCTCCCATACAACATACGTGTTTTTTTGCTGTTTTTATTGATAATGTTCCGGAACACTTCGTGCGCGAGTCCGACTCACACCTGGCAGGTTTTCTTATTTGATATGAATGACTGAACTAGCACATGACCCACCTGATGTTAAGCGGTAACCTCCGCCTATAACAATGCATTACCTCACAGGTGGCATCCACCTAGGATGTGCCTCATGCGGCATTGCACTGCACCCGCCACCCTAAATCATAAAGATGTAAAGTCTCATGTGCCTGTAATTTCACCGGCACCCAAACCAGAACAGAGCAATACGAGGTCTATTGCTTTGCTTTTGATTTGAAATTGATTGAATTGGATTGGGCTGGATTGAAAATTATTCGCAGATGAAATACGGGGACAGCTAAAGTGAAATAATTATATAACAAATTATTCTTTTTGAATTTATTAAACATCATTTCCAAAGACATTCCAGGGCCAAATCAAAATACTGTTCTATTTTCGAAATGTCACTTAATCGTCCCAATAACGTCAAATGAAACGAGACCCACCTGGCTCTTCACTCGGTTTTATTATTTCGGACAGAATTACGACGGGACGGGAAAATAATTTCAATCTCGGTAAGGTACTTAGCTACTCTACTTAACGTAGAGCACGACAAAAAAGATTACACGCTCTTATAGATACTCTCAACAAAAAGTAGTAGTAGAGATTGTCGTGAAAAAGTTTATTTTTTATCTGGTTTGAATGACGGTACAAGCCGCTGTCCCACCCGATATTAAGCGATCACCTTTGCCTATAACAATGCATTAGCTCATGGGTCACAACCTCCTAGGACGCACCCTATGCAGCAACGTACTGCGCTAAGCACTCTGAGACATAAATATGAAAAGTCTCATGTGCCTGCAATTTCGCCGGCACCCATACCCTTTAAACCGGAATACAGCAATGCAAGCACTACTGACTTTGTGGTAGAAATAGTTATGATGACACAACTTTTATCAGACGAACTCTTTCAAAAAAAGCTCTACTTCTATTTTAAAGCTTTAAATAAAACTTTTGTCGTCAGGAGAAGCACTACTGCCATACCTATTTCTACCGCCAAAATGTCGCCAAGCATCAGCATATTGTTTCAGAATTGAAGGGTGAAAATTACAGGAGACTTTTCTAGTTTATGTCCCATCAGGATAACAGCTGCAATGCCATGCGGCATGGTATAATCTCTCAGTGAGGCTTTTTCTACGTCTGGGAGGTGATGGAGGGGTATATTCCATCATACTCACTTATAAAACAATCTTGTTAGAAGTACTATGAGTCTTTCTATGATCTGTGGTAAATTATTATAGGAATTTTTCATTTTTTCAGAAAATATTTTATTTGACTCGTTACGCGTGACTTTTAAAAAAAAACATTGTAATTAAATATCTTAGCTATATTATTAAGTATTTTGATTTTGACGTTCATTGGATTTAAAACCCACTGGTAAATCCGTATGTAAAGTGTTAATTACAAACCATGTGTTTAATAACAAACTTCATGAAATTAGTCTTGTCGCTAATATTGCTAAAAACCCTAAGCACAGCTAATCCAGGAGTTATGACACCCGCCTTACGTCTTTGTCATCAGATAAGGTAATTGCATCCTTATTAAAACCCTAGGTACAGGTATGCAAAATTTCAGCTCAATCAGCAATGTGATTAATATATAATTTTCACTAGAAACGGGATATTTACCATGATTTTTGAGTTTTATATGTTCCCGATATTTCGGCACAGTTGCATGCGCCATAATCACGGGAGAACTGACTAAAGTCTTTGCGAGTAGATGTTATTGGCAGATATATCGATCTACCCTCTTTCTCACTCTTTTATTACGAACGATACCACTACCAACCATGATATGTACCATGTACATAACCATGATAGTTTCAAAAGTTATATTGTGATTAATATATCTTTAAGATCGTCGATGTTTCTTTTAAAGACAGGTTGCTCGATTGCAGGTTGATACGCATTTCATACAAAAGCTTCTAAACTTTATTTGGTTGTAATTAGATAACTTCGCCGCAAACTGCGAACTTGCCAATCTCAACGAATCCTTTGCCGATTAAACTCTTACAAACTTGCCACATCTGTTCCACCAAACTTCCATAGTTATTGAATCAACAGTCACGCAGTCAGTGTTATCGATCCCATCAAGCATACATACATACATACATACATACATACATACATACATACATACATACATACATACATACGAAAGTGACTTCAGGCGCTTACAACAGCCAAATTCCGTCACTAGAAAGTTGGCTGTTTTAATATCGTACCGCCGTCTTAATAGGTATTCGATTCTGTCCGTTACTCCTTTAACATACGGCAGATAAACAGGACATCGTTCCACTCTAGCTGGTCGTCTTTGTTCACTACCACTAGCCCAACGGGAACATTGACGAACGACATGTAACGACTGAGCTGGAACATGTGAGATCGGTACTGGAGGCTAATGGGTACAACTGGCGCCAATGTTCCCGTTGGGCTAGTGGTAGTGAACAAAGACGACCAGCTAGAGTGGAACGATGTCCTGTTTATCTGCCGTATGTTAAAGGAGTAACGGACAGAATCGGATACCTATTAAGACGGCGGTACGATATTAAAACAGTGTTTCGTCCCCCGGGGCAACTGAGGAATATGCTGCGGTCACCAAAGGATAAGGACCCATTAAATGTGCCTGGGGTGTATAAAAAACCATGTGATTGCGGCAAATCCTATATAGGGGAAACACGTCGTAATGTTAAGATCCGACTCGCCGAACATATACGTAGTGTCAAGAATGTGGATGTGGTAAAATCGGCTGTAGCTGAACATGCGTGTCTCCCGGATGCGGTTCATTTTATTAGGTTTGACCAAGCTTCTGTACTGGCAAGAGAGAAGTTTTGGGTGCCAAGGAAAATACGCGAGGCTATAGAAATTCACGGCCATTCGAATTTCAACACAGACCAGGGATAGATGTTGCCGCATGCTTGGAAACCAATTCTTGACACTGGACCTGCAAAGTCTTTGACAGCGATAGTCAATAATCCGGACACTGTGTGTTACGTGTGTTCCCGCCTTTACGATGATCAGCGCAGTACGGGCGATGATTCATGCCATTCGGGTGATGACGGGAGTGCGAGCGTTGCCGAAGTTCCGGCACCTACCAGGCGTGAGCTCCAGGCGCGCGCCCGCAGTTATCGCCGGGAAGCCGTCGCGTATACTCCTTGAGGAAGGGGGTATTAAGTCCCAGAAACTCGAGTCGGGTGTTTGACTCGGAACAAGTACATACGTGAGTTATTACCGGTTTTTTCAATTAGGTGGAGTATAGTTTCGTGTTCATGTGTTGAATTGCTCTACGTTCAATGTATGGAATTGTTTCAAACTATCTTCTGAATTTCGTGAGCCAAATTGAGTTTTTAAAAATAAAATCTGTCATGTTTCATATAAATGTTTTTGCCCTCTATCACGGAATAAATAATAGTACAAGCATCTATTCATAATACAATCTCCGTGGCGTGGCAGGCGAGCCAGCAGATATGCGAGAGGGTTTAATACATAATACAATCTCCGTGGCGTGGCAGGCGAGCCAGCAGAGATGCGAGAGGGTTTAATACATAATACAATCTCCGTGGCTTGGCAGGCGAGCCAGCAGAGATGCGAGAGGGTTTAATACATAATACAATCTCCGTGGCTTGGCAGTGGCAGGCGAGCCAGCAGAGATGCGAGAGGGTTTAATACATAATACAATCTCCGTGGCTTGGCGGGCGAGCCAGCAGAGTTGCGAGAGGGTTTAATACATAATACAATCTCCGTGGCTTGGCAGGCGAGCCAGCAGAGATGCGAGAGGGTTTAATACATAATACAATCTCCGTGGCTTGGCAGGCGAGCCAGCAGAGATGCGAGAGGGTTTAATAAATAATAGTAGGAATAAATTATATGATCTCTTTGCGGCTAGGGAATCAATGTTGCATGACCCAAAGTTTATTTTGTATATAAAGAACTATTCAAATACTTTTAAAAAAGTTTGTCGTGCAGTAAAACATTACCCAACTAATATTAAAGTAAATGGCGAGACACTCAATCTTGTAAACTCTACTGTTTTCTTAGGACTTAATATTGATGCAAGTTTGCAGTGGGGACCACAAATTGAGGCACTTGCGGGTAGACTTAGTTCCGCTGCATATGCAGTTTGTACGATAAGGCAGCTTACTGATGAAGCTACAGCTAGGCTAGTTTATTTTGGCTACTTCCATAGTGTTATGTCATATGGCATCATACTGTGGGGGAAAGCAGCAGACATCCAAGCAATATTTGCTTTACAAAAACGGGCAATACGTGCCATTTATAAAATGAAGCCACGTGACTCCTTGAGGGAGCGTTTTAAGGAAATTAACATTCTCACGGTAATATCGCAATACATCTACGAAACCTTATTATATACACATAAACACTTAGATAGATTTATTAAAAAAAGTGACGTGCATTGTTTTAACACGAGAAATAAAAATAAACTGAGTATTCCCAAATTTAGATTAAAAAATGTAAGTGGGTCTTTTATGGGGAATTCTGTTCGGTTCTATAATAAACTTCCAGAAACTGCTTCTAAACTTTCGATTCGAAGATTTAAATCTTACATAAAGAATAATTTAATTAAGAAAGCGTATTACACACTACATGACTATGTCAATGATAAAGCCGCGTGGCCTGATGTCGCTCTGCCCCTCGACACCTAATTTGTCAATTTGCAATGTCCGTACCTGCATATAATTTATTACTGATTTGTTATTTATTAGTATATCAAGCGTAGTGTGTGCTGCCTTATGAACTTTGGCTGATTCTCTCTATCATCTTACTTTTGACTGCCTACCTAAGTAAGGCTTTTAATTTGGTTTTCCTTTTTTCCTTGAATCAGCTTCCAATTGTTCTCGAGGCACCACACAGGCGCTCCCCACCTAGTAGTAAGAAGGATCATCAAAAGAAAAACAGACCGTGTTTGTTGCCTGATTCTTCTAGGTCTGGTTGCGTTGGAACAGGAGTAAAAGTAAATGTATTTTTTAAGACGATTCAAAATGATCCTTGTGATTTCAATGAATAAAATACTTTTTGAGTTTGACTTTGAATACATAATACAATCTCCGTGGCTTGGCAGGCGAGCCAGCAGAGATGCGAGAGGGTTTAATACATAATACAATCTCCGTGGCTTGGCAGGCGAGCCAGCAGAGATGCGAGAGGGTTTAATACATAATACAATCTCTGTGGCTTGGCAGGCGAGCCAGCAGAGATGCGAGAGGGTTTAATACATAATACAATCTCCGTAGCTTGGCAGGCGAGCCAGCAGAGATGCGAGAGGGTTTAATACATAATACAATCTCCGTGGCTTGGCAGGCGAGCCAGCAGAGATGCGAGAGGGTTTAATACATAATACAATGTCCGTGGCTTGGCAGGCGAGCCAGCAGAGATGCGAGAGGGTTTAATACCATGGTGCTCGTAGTTCAAATATTTGTACCGGGTCTGGGTGTTGTGATACCATGGTGCTCGTAGTTCAAATATTTGTACCGGGTCTGGGTTTTGTGATACCATGGTGCTCGTAGATCCTGATGCCCACGACATCAGAAATCCTAGTGTGGGATTACAACCATGTATGTGACTTCTGGGTGTTATATCCGTCTGTTTGTAAAAAACATTTCTAACCGATATTTATGACTTTTTATAAAACTGGATTTCAATGCCAACGATATCAATGAATGACCCTTTTCAAATAGGTATGTATACTAAGAAAGAAGCACAGACACGAGCAAGAAAATATATTTTTGAACACTAGGAAATATACTACACTAACTAACTAAAACTAATTAACTAATTAACTAACTAATTACTAGCAGCGCCCCGCGGTTTCACCCGCGTAAGTCTCAATCCCGTGGGAACATCGGGATAAAAATATGCCTTATTCCCGGAGTCCAGTTATCTCCATTCCAAATTTCAACCAAATCCATTTAGTAGTTTCTACGTGAAAGAGTAACAAAGATACATCCATCCATCCTTACAAACTTTCGCGTTTATAATATTAATAGGATTTACAGAAAAAATAATATAACTAATACGAGGTAAGTACAAAATTAAAAAAATACATATGAAACAGTTGTGCTACCTGAAGACCGCTGCTAACGATCTTAAGGTAGCTCAACTGATCCAAAAGTACCACGGGCAATAAACGAAATAATTGAACTTCTCAGACCTTTCCTAATTGCGTTAATTTCGTGAAAAATTATCAAATCATTGAATATAATTTCAAGTTTTTTTTTTTTTTTAAACTAATAGGCAAACTAGCTTACGGCCCACCTGAGGGGCTAGTCTGCAAAATTGACAAGCATCTTACACGGCCGTGTGGTGTACACTACACGGATTTTTGTATGGGATTTGAGGTTCTCAAGGTGCCCGCTAGGGGCGCTCTTCGATTTCTCCATACTAAAATCCGTGTAGTGTACACCACACGGCCGTGAAAGTTGCTTGTCAAATTTGCAGACTAGCCCCTCAGATGTAAAGTGGTCACCGTCGCTTATAGACACCGGCAACACCGGTAAAAAAATAAAAAAATAAATAATAAAATAATAATATTTTAACATTAGTAAAATTTGTAATATAGTGTTAAATCAAAAACAAAAGATTGGATATGTGCATAAATTCGAATTTCAAGGCCAGCCTACCTGTTGGCCTTGAGTTTCAAGGCCAGCCTACCTGTTGGCCTTGAGTTTCAAGGCCAGCCTACCTGTTGGCCTTGAGTTTCAAGGCCAGCCTACCTGTTGGCCTTGAGTTTCAAGGCCAGCCTACCTGTTGGCCTTGAGTTTCAAGGCCAGCCTACCTGTTGGCCTTGAGTTTCGGACTATAAAAGTATGAAGTATGATCTTTAACAAGAAAATATACATACAAAATCTGTTGCTTAGTAAATTCATTAAAAGTTGTCCACTTTGCCCAATAATCGTGGATTAGGGAAGTCTTATCTTTAATACGTCTGGCGCTCTGCTTTTGAAAACATACTCATATATTTTGCGACTCTATACGTACGATATGGTATTTGTGCTTTACTCACTATCACCCAATGCTAGGCCAATCCTTTTCCAAATCTTACCTGCTACTTTGCTAGACACAAAGATATGCAAAACCGTGTGGTCGAAACGAGCGAAGTGACCAATTATACGTATGTTGTAATTTTGTGGGCTTTCTTCTAAAGTTCTAAACACATGAATTGTTGTTGTGTTTCCTAGTATGTAACAAAAACCGTTGCATTTATCACCTAACTGGAAGTGTTTGTGGCGGTTATTTATTTGCGGATAGGTGCCTAGTTTTCGGATACAAAGTAATTAGATAACGCTTTATTATTTATTTTATTATCTACTTATTTATATATTGATTAGTTAGTATATATAGGCAGATATTTATTTTATTTTATTAATTTACAGATCATCATGGATAGCTTATCTTCCTCGATTTCCTGTGATCTGTTTGTCTGGATGGACTCCGATAGCTTTGTGGATGCTCTGGATGATAGTGGTAGTGGAACACTCTTATGTGACTCTTTGAACGATGCATTTAATTCTTTCAAAAACAATTTCAACGTTTTCCATATTAATGCACAAAGTTTAACCGCCCACTACTCTGAACTGCTGACCACGTTCACCAGTGATTCTATTGATGCCTGTCTGGTGTCTGAGAGTTTTCTCAAACCTAGCCTACCCTCATCTTCAGTCTCTCTGCTCAAGCTCTGGACTGGTCACAACTGTATAATGCTAGCAATATTGATGATATGGTCAGTGCTTTCAACAAGAGTCTCACTGCTCTGTATGATAAACATGCTCAAATTGTACCAGTAAGGATGAAGAAGCGTCCAGCTCCGTGGTTGACGGATGGCATCCGTAAACTTATGGCTAAGCGTAACTCGTTATATCGTAGGTACAGGAAAAGCCCATGTGATGAAACCTTCTCCAAATTTAAAAAGGCAAGAAATTTTCATTTTTTTTTTTCATTTCATTTATTTAATTCAATAACAATTTACAATCGTGTCTGAAATCACATAATAAAATAACATACAATAAGGACTTTATACAATTAAATTTTAAAGATAATTAACTATTGTACCTATTCAAAATGTCAAAATAGTGAAACCGGTGTAACCAGATGATTAGAAATGCTAAACGTTGCAATATTTCCAGCGCCATCGAGGACTGTACTGCGGATAACGTGTGGAAAGTTCTCCGTGATCTTGGCTTTGGCAAAAGTAAGTGTACAGCTGACCCATCTGTCAGTGTCGATGATTTGAATCGTCATTTCTCATCGGTTCCGTTTCAACTTAGCGGTGTTGCAAAAGAGGCTACAATTGACGCACTAGCTCGATTACCTATCGACAATTACACTGCCTTCAGCTTTATTAAAGTAAACGGAAATGAAGTGAGTAAGATTATTTCGAGTATCAGCACAAAAGCGGTTGGTCACGATGGTATTGGTAAGAAAAGAATTATCCCAATTCTTGACTTAATCCTTGCCCAAATCACCGACATCATTAAATGTTTCGCTCGTGCATGACTGTTTTCCTGATACATGGAAAAAAGCGGTTGTCACCCCTATTCCTTAAAAGGCTGTTACGACCGAACTTAAGGATTATAGACCGATTTCAATTCTTCCGTTACTCTCAAAAATTATTGAGAAGGTTGCACTTCGTCAGCTCTCATCCTTTCTCCTTAGAAATAATCTTCTATCTCCGTTTCAGTCTGGTTTTCGGTCTTCGCATAGTACGTCAACCGCTCTTGTCAAAATAACTGACGACATACGGGCTGCTAATTGACAACCGAAAACTCACCCTCCTCACGCTGTTTGACTTCAGCAACGCGTTTAACTGTGTCAATCACGATATTCTCTTAGCTGTTTTGCGTTCGATGAATCTATCACACTCCACTGTAGCCTGGTTCAACTCTTACCTTAGTGGACGTCAACAGTGTGTAAGGGTTAATGACAACTCCTCAAACTGGTGCTCGGTTGATGCGGGTGTCCCTCAAGGAGGCGTGCTCTCACCTCTCCTTTTCTCAATTTTTATAAACACCCTTGCCAGCAAAATAGTTTTCTCAACCTTACCATTTATACGCTGATGATGTCCAGCTTTATATCAGTTTCGAGCCGAATGATGTTGTCCAGGGTATTGAAAATTTGAAGAAAGATCTTGATGCTGTCTACGGCTGGACCCAGAGTTTTAGACTACTTATTAACCCGAACAAGACACAGGTTATGATCGTTGGTGGTAATTATTTCATCTCCATACTTGACCTCAACTCTCTCCCTTCTGTTAATTACAACAGCTGCCTGCTACCTTTCTGTACAGAGGTTAAGAAACTGGGTTTATTTATCATCACCAATCTGTCATGGGACCGTCATATTGCCATGGTCAGTAAGAGAATGTATGGTAGCATGCATTATATGAGGCTGATGAGAAATTTTCTTCCTCTATCAGCCAGGATAACACTGGTAAACGCGTTGCTTCTCCCTCTTCTTGACTATGCTGATGTAGCTTTTTCTGATGCTACTGAGGTGCAAATAAATAGACTAGAAAGGCTGCAAAACCTTTGCATACGTTTCATACATGGGCTTCGCAAGTATGATCATGTATCTATTTTCCGCGCTCAGCTGAGGTGGCTGGAAATTAGACAGCGTCGGAACATCCATATACTAGGCCTTCTTTTCAACATCTTACATGATCCCTTGTCACCCCACTTTTCCCCTCTGTATGGTGCGGACCGTTCTGTGCGCCCCCAGCAGCAACTCCAATTGTTAACCCCAACTCACAATACGTCTGGTTACTCCGATTCATTCACAGTTACTGCGATTCGGTTGTGGAATAGTATCCCACACCATATTCGAGATGTATCATCCATCGGTGCCTTCAGAGTTGGAGTGTTTAATCACTTTTTTACTCTCATGATTAACTCATATAAAGTAAGCGGTATCCTGAAATAATAATTCTTAGTTTATTTTGAAATACCTATGTATTTATTGATATGCATAATTTAATATCCAAGTAACGTAGCTTTACGTTTATGCATATTACCTATATACTTACTATTATTTATTTTAGTACTATGTAATTATATTATATATTTATATTATACATTATTATTTATTTTTATAATATTAATTATGTTACTTACATATCTTGTATTGATATACTACAAAGGTCTTTTTTTCTTCTCCTTATTACGTTTTTGTGCACTACCTACATAAATGTATCCACAATACACAAAGGTTAGCTGGTAGAGAATGCTTCTTAGCATTAAGTTCGCCTACGTACCTTGTTTGTTTTGTGCAATACAGAATATTCTATTCTATTCTATGTTTGTGCTCGCGTACAGGTTGTGTTTTCCAACTACATGCATACTATTTGCGTTACCCGGAAGGGTATGCAGACACCACGGATTTACACTAATGTTGACAAAACTCGATACCAATACAGGTTCAAAATTTTAAAAAGATATTAAATAAATTGGACATGATATGGGTAGCGGTTGTCAACAAGATCTTGTCCCGTATGTTTTTCTTAGAATCTGGTAATCTAGAGATTATTTGATATCGCTATCTCCGCCACATTTGCCTGGAAATAGACTGTTCGGTCCTGTCTCAAGTTTAAATATCATATTTCTAAACTTTGTTTTCGGGGATGAAAGGTAATCTCAATTGGTTAAGCCGAGGCTATGCCGCTGACGTCTGTGGGTATCGTTTGATAACGTCAAACGCAGGATTTTTAACCACCGACTGGAAGAGGGGTGTTAGGTGAGCGGCCATAGTGTTTGTGTGTCTGTTTGGCTGTCTGTGGTTTAATAGCTCCGGAACGGCTGCTCTAATTCCCATGCAATTTTTTTTTAAATATTAAATCTGGTGTTTACGAGATAGATAAGCTAAACCTATTGTCAATATAAATTATGTAAAATGTTTCCGTTCCGGCAAAATATAAACAATACCGTTTGTGGATACAAAAAATGTTCTTGGCTATGTTTGGTAGAAATTGGTGCAGCCGTTTCCAGGATCTCAGTCAGCTCGCAACAATTTTTTTTAAGGAACAACTGCATTTTTCCCAGTTTTTTTTTTAAGTAGACTGAAAATAGTCCGGTTATCTCATTTTTGACAACCTCTGCGGCGCGGCGGGTGAAGGTCTGCCTGCGACTCAGGAGGTTGCGGGTTCGATTCCCGCCTCGGAACAAATATTTTTACGATATGCAGATATTTGTTCAGGGTTTTCTGGGTATTTTCTATGTATAATACAAAATATCTATCTATATAATGTATTGTACAAATTTTGGTAGAAGGTATTTAGTATATCAATTATCTAGTATCCAAAACACAAGCTCTGCTTTGCTTAAAGATAGATAAATTTGTGATTATTATTTATTTATTTATTTTGTATCAATTGTATTGTCGGATTTAATGACACTTCCTATATTCTATTGGTTAAGAAAAACATTTATTTACAGAAAGAATAATACAAGGTATATACAAAATACATATGAAATAGTTTTGATACCAGAAGACCGCTGCAAGCGATCTCAAGGTAGCTCAACTGATCCAAATCACTACCAGAGACGGAAGCGTCCCTAAGATGCCGGCTGCATTGCCACGCTGAATGGCAATACTAATGCGTTGGGCCAGATAAGAGCCAGCTCTCGGGTCACGCGTTGCTTCGACCAGATGATCTGAAATAATTTTGAAAACGCGAAGGGCCCCGGTACCCCACGGACCCAGAGTCTCGACCCCGAAAGGCTCAAATAAGTAAGCTCTGTCGAGACTTGCATATTTGCGTCTTTTGAGGTCCTCAGCGGAATCTGCCACCGCACCGGCCCTTACTGATGTCCCGGACAGATATCAACGCATGTAGCGTCCCACACCAAAGGCCTACCCTTCTCCCACGGAACAAGAGGCCGTCAGGCCGCTTACCATCGTCACGTAGCAGACCATTCGGTTCTAGAATGGCTGGAATGTTAACGCTGGTAAGGGCCCGGCGAATGATATCATTAAGGCTAGCGTGGCGGGAAATCCTACCGGCAGCCCTGGTGCACGATAATCCGTGGTGACCAAGCTGATCAATAGCAGTACCGCACTGGCAGTGATGAGGGACACAGCACCCTGCACCCAACCGTAAAGAAGTTGCAATACGGAAAGAAACTGGATCCATTAAAGTATCAGTATTGTGTGATGGAAGTGCTTGCAACCGAAACCCTGATTCCCATTTAGAAACGGCCAGGAGACGAGCACGATCTGTGGAGCTTGAGCACGTTTGTAACGGACAATTGCGCGTCAGCTCGCACAGAGGCCCGTCCCATTGCCGTTGAGACGAAAGAGATTTGGGGGGAGTAGTACTGAGGCAAGCACTATTCTAAGCATTTCGAGCCTCGTCTAAGTATGAAATTTCGAGAGTGTTGCCAGAAAGAGCAACAAGAGAAAGAGATATAATTTTGTTAACCAAAGAACAAGTGCTATATACGGAAGACAAGAACGCTGGTAGGGCTACACTTGAAATTTTACGAATACCTAAGCCTCCTAATTTAACAGGCAAGGAGGCTTGCGACCACGCCCTGTCATCTAAATCGATATTCAAAACCGACGATAACGTGTTCTTTATTATGTTGTCCAAGCCTTCCACCAGCTCACTGTGTTTCCACAGTTGACAACATCTTAAAGCATATGTAAATTTTGGCACAAAAAGGCAAAATTTTATAATTGTAAAAGCCATATGGGCGTTAATTTTGAGCAATCGGTCGGAAGTTCTCATAAAATTTTGAATTTTCTCATCTACAAATGCCGGAAAAGACTCGTCAAGAATAGGTGAACCAAGGAGGCGAAGCAAACAACTGTAATCTACAACTGTACTGTTTGAGGCCAAACTTTGAAATTTTTCAATGACTGATTTTCTATCCAAACAAGTGTCGGAAACAAAAAGTTCGCACCTAGAAAAATTTAGATCTATTTGCCGAAATTCATCAATGATGAGTTTTAGATCGCCAAGAACAGTGTCCACGTCGCCACCTAAGGTTCCGTCATCCAAATACCAAACGTTTAGTTTGGATTGGATACGTTGAATAATCGGATGGATGGCAAGGCTAAAAATGGCCGGACCTAGAGGGTCACCCTGCTGACAGCCAACAGCAGACCAAATAATATTGTTCTGATAGATTAATTTAGAAGGTGAGCCGTAACACTGCCAGAGAAATGGGTAAATTTCAGGAATTTTGTCTTGAATTGAATGTTAAGAAAAATGCAACGACATCAAAATCTTTTAAGCTTTTTAAGCTAAAGGATGTAACAAAGGAACATACATACATACATACGCCTTCTTTCTCAGCAGTAAGTAACGATTCACATTAAAGTTGCATTGTAACATGTAACATGACCAGATTTTCATCATTGGTTGTATTATTATGTTACTGATTATTAATTTGTTTAACTTCATTTGTTGTTGTTTTTCATCGATCTAATATCCATTGCGTGTTTGTAGTTGTCAACAAACAGACCTACATTCTCATAAATGTGGGTACCTAAAATCGATCGATCATTAATCATAACCTACAGTAGATATGCACCTTACAGTGTCAAAACACATGAACGTCGTTTACAATAATAACATAACTTGTTCAAATAATAAACGTGAAAACGTCCTAAGCCCGGAGCCATGTCCGATATGGAAACATCAATACTGGTGGAAAAACAAACTAGTTGGGCATGTCTAGTGTATAAAAACAATGTACAACATAACGCTGCAACGCGGTTGCAACGCTTGCCATTTGTAGATACGACTCTTGAAAGGATTGTTATATAAGAGCAAGATAGATAGATATATAAATACTTTATTGCACACCAAATAGACAAATAAAAAGATAAAAGAACAAAAAACCATAACAGTAATGTACAATAAGTTGCTGGAAGAAAACTCTTTTAGGGTTAAGCTCGCCTTTGTACATGTCGTATATTGTAAGTTGTTTTTCTTCTCTGTGTGTACAATAAAGAACAAAGAATAAAGGTTCATTCTGTTCAGTTTAACTTGGGTTTTTCCCCTAAAATCTCTATAAACTGTATCAACACTGACTAACTACACTAGCCAAACCACTGGTGAAGATAGAAAGAGAAAAGTGGAGCGAGAGACCACGACAGAGGCATCTGTCTCTTTCTTCGATTTGTTTTTTTTTTGTTTTTTTGTAATTTTTCAATCATTTTTACATATAGTTTCACTTTTGTTTGTGAACAGCGGATAGCTACCGAGTATCATGGCTGCTGTGACGACAGCAGCATTCTAAGACGAGGCTGAAAAACTGCGTGGCTGAGCCCTCGACCTTTTCTCTAACACTAGACTAAATAATTTTCACTAGAAACGGGATATTTACCATGATTTTTGAGTTTTATATGTTCCCGATATTTCGGCACAGTTGCATGCGCCATGATCACGGGAGAACTGACTAAAGTCTTTGCGAGTAGATGTTATTGGCAGATATATCGATCTACCCTCTTTCTCACTCTTTTATTACGAACGATACCACTACCATCGGTTTCATTGTCACAATTCACACCAACTCGACACACAACACTAACGGTGTCCGGACGCGTAGCAGGTACCACACTTTTTTGATTCTTACACATTCTTACCACAGGCTTCCATACTCCAGATAATTGAAAACCATCTTCTCTATTGAAGTTTCTGTACTTAGTAATCTCAATTGCCTCTTGTACCATTCTCGGTATGTAATGTCGCTCTGTCGAGATTACCTGCGGACTGTGTAGCTCTATCCAATGATTTGAGCCAGATTCCAAAAGGTGTTCTGCTATGGCTGACTTATGTATGTCCCTGTTCTTGACCGCTCGTATGTGCTCCTTAACCCGACACGCTATCGTACGTTTCGTTTGGCCAATGTACGAACTCCCACAGCCACAATCAATTTTATACACCCCTGGCTTTTCAAGTGGAAAACTGTCTTTTGGTGAACGCAAGTAGTGCGATATCTTCTTTAAGGGAGTGAAGATGGTCTTTACGGAAAACTTTTGCAGGACTTTCGCAATTTTGTCCGTCACCCCCTTAACATATGGCAGAAACGCTGGCCTACGTTCTACTCTGCATCTGTGGGGTCTTGGCCTAGGTCGGGATGGTAATGACCGAAGCTTATATCCATTCTTACGCAACACATGCTGGACATGAGCTAGCTCACTTTCAATGTGATTCTCATCACACAGGTCATGACAGGTCAGGACCTGTGTGATGAGGAAAATTATGTACATAACCATGATAGTTTCAAAAGTTACTAGACTAAATATCAATATGTTATTTTTGTACTTATATTATTAGTGTAGTTTAAAGTATAACTGCCATTTTATATAATTTTTGAATTTTTTAAACAGGCTTTTTTTATTATTCGCATAATATATGCGTATGTTGCCTCTCCCGAAATCCTGAAATTCACTTTCCCATATTTGCATCTGTGGCAATATATGGGAAGGTAGTTTTTTTTACTTCCATTTTGGTTTTAAATAACTCTGATTATTATTTAGAAATGACTTCATGTGGTAAGGCGATCGACCTGTTTTTGGCCCCCGGCTACGGGGTCGTTAGGATCTTGGTCAGAGTAACCTTAAGCGTTGGGTTCAAATGTATTTTTCTTAAAAGAGGGATTGCCGCAATGGCGGCGATTAATTCACAACTTGTCACGTCTAGATCCTACGATGGTACAACCCACGGTGAAAAGAGGCCCATTCGAGGCTTTGTCTACCCTTTCGGGGAAAAAGGCGTGTGTCTATCTATGTATGTATGTATGTATGTATGTAAAAGAGGGAGGAGAAAATATAAAAATACAAAAAAAATACAAAATACAAAACATACAAACACAAAATAAATACAAAATACAAAAAATACAAATACAAAACTAATGCAAAATACTTTCTATGTTTTAAATATGTATTAAAAATCCTTTCATTGTTATTCGGAGAACTCCAATCTATCTGTATCACGATCGCTTCATTGACCGATCAAGGCTGTAAACAACGATAACTACTCTATTAAACCCAAGCCCGCATGCTTGTACACAAGATGGATATGGAAGCCATCGAGATGGAGACATTTCACAAGTACAAAAGTGACTGGACCTGTGAGTACCAACCAACATAACCTTATAGATAAGATAAACGTGTCTCGATTTAGAAGATAATAATTAGGTAATTGACTTAAACATGCTGATCAGATGAATGGGCGAATTACTTAATTAGTTTTTTATTTAATTCATACCTTTACATGTGTTCAATAGAATTTATACTAAAATAAAGTAATATTTGTTTTCTTAATCATATTTGGCCTCTATTTCACTTTTACCTACATAATAAACAAGTAATATCATTAAAATTAAAGTTTGGATCTTTGATTGTTTGTAACTCAATCAGGCTAAAACGGCTAAACCAATTTCGACGTAATTCGATACACATATAAATTATGACCTGGATTGAATTATAGGCTCCTTTTATTCTGGTTACACGCGAGTGGGTAGATACTAGTTTTCAATAAGTTGTCTTAATCGGGGCCATAATAATTATGTTTTAAATTTTGTACTCATTGAGATGGCCTACAATTATGAAAGTATTTATTTTTTGTGTGCGCAGTATTCATCTGAGTTGATGTTGAATAACCTAGTACATTAACTATATGTATAGGATATAAAAGTAGGTAGTTGTTTTTCATATGCACAATAATCTAAAATAATCGTAACGTACTGTACGCATCCCCCACCATCGCATTTAAATAATGTAAAGCCCTCTGAACAATTTGCTTATTTGAAAAAAAAAAATAGTGTATTTGCTGACCACTGCAATAGCACCTTGAAACAAAGTAAAGCATGAAGCCTCGTAGTGTAAAGTAAGCACAGCATAGTACCGTAGCACTGTGTAGCACTGCGTAGTACAAATAAGGACAGTGTAGCACTGCGTAGCACTGCGTAGCACAAATAAGGACAGTGTAGCACTGCGTAGCACTGCGTAGCACAAATAAGGACAGTGTACCACTGCGTAGCACTGCGTAGCACAAATAAGGACAGTGTAGCACTGCGTAGCACGAATAAGGACAGTGTAGCACTGCGTAGCACTGCGTATCACAAATAAGGACAGTGTAGCACTGCGTAGCACTGCGTATCACAAATAAGGACAGTGTAGCTCTGTGTAGCACTGCGTAGCACAAATAAGGACAGTGTAGCACTGTGTAGCACTGTGTAGCACTGCGTAGCACAAATAAGGACAGTGTAGCACTGCGTTGTAAACGGTTAAACAGATTTTTAATTCGCTGCATTAATACCACGGCTTCTCCTCAGCTTCATCTTGAATTAATAATTTAATTTTTATAACTTGTCAAAAAATGCTCCCATGTTTTTATTGTCATATTATTTTAATATAAATTTATTAATCTATTTAATTATTTTGAATATAGCTCAAATGGAGGATTGAACCAAATTTCCCTTGGTTTTTTTTTTAGCCTATTCTTCTATCAATAAACTTAAATGCCTCCAGAAGAGAGTCTATAATAGTCAGTTAGAGCATAAAGCGCAAAAGTCCACAAAGCAGTACAATATAATTGTCCCTTAAGTAACCCGCTTTGATGTCGCGAACCTTTGTTTCTCGACTGTGTAATTACTTAGAACATAAAGCGAGAACTGAAAATGCTTGCTTGGCAGAGAAACGAATTCAAATAAGTCGATGATTACAGAATGGTACTCAAATGGATTTATTAACGTGGAATATTGAGTTTTTTTTTTATACTAATGAATGACGGAACAAGCAGATGGCCCACCTGATGTTAAGCGGTAACCTCTGCCTATGAACAGTGCATTACCTCATAGGACACGTTCACCTAGGACGCACCCAATGTGGCATTGCAATGCGCCCGCCACCCTGAGACATAAAGATGAAAAGTCTCATGTGCCTGTAATTTCACCGGCACCCTTACCCTTCAAACCGGAACACAGCAATGCGAGCACTACTGCTTTGCGGCAGAAATAGGTATGGTGGTAGTACTTCCCCGGACTAACTCTTTCACAAAAAAGCTCTACTACTACTAGGTATTGAGGTATTGGCAAAACTATATAATTTTTAGTATTAGTATAGAGCTTTTTTATGAAAGAGTTCGCCCGGGGAAGTAATACACCCAAACCTATTTTTGGATTGAAGGGTATGGTTGCCGGTGAAATTACAGGCACATGAGACTTTTCATCTTTATGTCTCAGGGTGGCAGGCGCGGTGCAACGCCACATAGGGAGCGTCCTAGGGTGGGCGTGACTATATGTAATAATGCACTGTTCATAGGCAGAGGGTGCCGCTTAACCCTTAAACAAACGCGAGCCCCTGGTAATGGTAATTACAAAAAAGATGGGATTTCTAGGTAATTTGGGGTCTCCGATTACATTTCATCAAAAAACCAAAAAAAGGGGGTGGAAAAGGGTGATTTTTCGGTGGTATGTATATTACCATTGTCCGTGTAGGACTTGTAAAATAATGTCGGTGGTGGTATCTATATTACCATTATCCGTTACGGTCTGTTAATAATTTTAGACTAGTTATTTCCCCTGACGTGAATGGACAATGGTCAAATATATACCACTTATAGTGTCTACTTTGAGCGATCAAAAACTATACAAATATCGATATTTATCCCATCATTCAATGTGTAAGACCACTAAAACACAATAAAGTTTACTTTTTGTTACTCCTAGAGCACTTGCCATAACTTTCGCCTCACAAAAATCACAAAAGTTTGAAAGTGAAATTCAAAACTGCAACCTGCCAACAGAAACAGGTGCAAATATGTTTTTGACATTGATTTTCACTGACAGGTGTAAGTGAAAAGTAAAATGTTGCCAGTTTATAGATAGCAAAAATATCCTAAAATACTATTACTTTGTAATTAAAGTGTTGCCAACCTCAAGAAAATGTATTTTTTTGTTCTCAAACTAAGTGGTACATATATGACTTTTATTTGATTAAGGGTTAACATCAGTAGGGCCATCTGTTTGATGTCCATCATTCCAAGTTGTATAAATAAAAGAGAAAAAAACGCTTTTTAACCCTTGAAACGTTCAGGGGGGGGGGGGATTGCTATCTAAGCAACAATGTTGTTCCGAATGCGATTACTCTGTAAATCATTGACAAATAGCTTTTTTTATTTTATCTATTTTATCTTAACTCACTTTTAATTTTCAACTGATAAGTACTTACACTAAATATTTTTTGTGTGATTCTTTTACATCTAAAATTTTATTACTTTAGGAACATATTGTATTCTCTTCAAGCGTAACATTACTTTACTTTGCGCTACTTATGGACTCGTGTTCAAAAGAGGCTAGCTACCCACAACACAGGGTTTCCTAGGGTGGGAGCGCGCACTTACAAAGTTTTTTTTTTTTTTTTTTAACTTACAAAGTAATTTGTGATTCATGTTTTTGTTTATACCAACACTTTGCAACTTTACCTTTATTTGTAAAGAATGCATTGTTATAGATTGTAACACCCGAATAAACTTTTATACCTCAAGAAATGACTGGCTAAATTCAGAAAGCTTACTCTTCAGATAGTTAGGTTATTTCAACAAATAATGTTATCTGAGAGCATAGCGGCAATGTGCGGAAGACATATATAATATATACAGGGTGTAACATATTATCCTTGTAAGTCCGGGGAGGGGGTATTCTACACATCATGTCGAATAACTTTAATTCTACGACTTTTTAAATTTCGAAGATTTTCATTCATGAAATGCCTCGTTAGAATCCTGAAATTCCTCCAAAAACGTACATAAAACAGCATAAGGATGTTACGGTACGCTAGGGGGTACCTTGCGTGGGGCTGCCTCATGTTCTGTTAGGTACATTTTCTGAACGAGTTTCAGGAATTTCTAGAGGAATTTCAGGATTTTTACGAAGCACTTCATGAATAAAAAACTTCGAAATTTAAAAAGTCGTAGAACTAAAGTTATTCGCCATGATGTGTAGAATACCCACTCCCCGGGCTTATAGGGATATTATGTTACACCCTGTATAGAAGACGCATATTTAACGGGCGATCTACATCTGAAACGCGTGATGCTAGGAGTTGTCTATAGAAAGCTCGTGTAGTTCTAATAATACCACTTTGCAAGTATATTTTTCCAGAAATATCTCGTAATATGAGACGAAAATACGATCAAAAGCGAAAGATGCGGTAGTCAGAAGAAAGGGACGATTATGTAGAATCAATAAGTGGCCAATATTGGCTTTATAACGAAAATAATAATTTAATTAAATTTCTAACAATGTTGTTAGGATGGTGCAACCCACGTGAAAAGAGGCCCATTTGATGCTCTGCCTACTCTTTCGGGGAAAAAAGCGTGTCTCTATGCGTGTGTATGTATGTATGTTGTTACGGTTTTCACGTAAATTCCTACGGTTGGGACACGAATGAGCCCAATTTTTTAATATAGATGTTTAAGTTATTTAAAAAATAAGTCTAAGCATACTCATACGACCATACGACATCGGCCGTGTTTGAACCCGATTGTAAAATGAATCATATAACTCATTTTATTGTCGTGACCCATCCTTGACCCACGTCCTTAATAAAACAGTTCCTTATGCTCTGGGCATCAGAAACTAATAGGATCATGTACCCACAGGTCCCAGGCAATTTCAATAATGATGCCAGAATGATGAGGTTACCAAAATCTGTCGAAAATCAGTCCAGTGAATTTTCTCCGTGATTTTAGTAACGCTCTTTTAAATGCCTTGTGCACAATTTTTTTCTAGACATTTGCTCGAATATTGTACTTACAAGGCCAGTAAACATAGCTTGAAACCGTCTTGAAACTTAATTTTAGCGAACTTTTTTTTCTTCTCTAGTATGTTTTCTATATTCAAGTCGAACAAAATTTTTAATAGAAAAGAGTTTTAGAAACATTTGAGACTAAATATAACGATCTTTTTTTTCTTCTCTAGTATGTTTACTTTATTCAAGTCGAATAAAAATTTTAATAGAAAAGAGTTTTAGAAACAAATGAGACTAAAATTATGTTGACTTTATACTTAGAGCATGACGGCCTCCATTTCTTTATAACTATAAACGAAGAAAAAAATATTTATAGATGAAACGAAGCAATGAATTTTCAATGACGGTCAGATTTTCTACGACAAAAAAAAAATTTTGTAGATCGACCGCATCTTGCTATTTAAATCTATGATCACTACCCTTACAACCTGAAATATTCCTAAGAATAAGCCTGTTCAAAATTCAAATTTAGATTAGCAGTGGACGTGGACTGAAAAATTATTCAATATTCTGTGCGGACTGACACAGAGTAGCAAAATAGCGAAAAGTTTATTTTGTCAATTATCGTTTTCTCAGACATAGACTTTTTTTTTATACGATGGGAAAATGCATTACGCATGTCCATCAGCTCGGGGAGAGCTGAGGGGGTCTGTCGGGCTCTCCGTTGGCTAGCACCCAACGACATACCGACTAAAAACTCATCGATATTCCTTCCTTCACCTTAATGCTAGTGCATCATCAAACCTCTCATCATCTGACGAGTGGTTAAGCGATGTACTAACACTTGACAGGGTCACGGGGTCCCGGTTGGATTCTACCGCGGTCTCAGACATAGACCTAGCCAGATCGATTTTTCGCCCCAAAAAACCCCCATACTACCATGCGTGTTGAAGTTATAAGTTCCTTAAGAAACCGATCCAATTTTCAGGTTATATGAGCTTAGGCATACTTCAGGATCTATCGTTCCCACAATCAGAGAATACACTATAAACTAAGGGCTTAGTAAGTGAACCTCTAACTACACTTGCCTAGTTTAGGACAGGCTTTAACTCAGACTTCATTTCGAGGGAAATGTTCCTCTGTAGTGATTACAGCTTACTTGTTCGTAGAGCTTCCTTGTATTGGTGGCATACATTTATTTCCTTGGCTTTGATTTTTATTAAAACCAGAATTAAAAAATAACTCGTAGAGTGACCACGAGAGCTGTCTAATTTGAAAATTACATCTACAAAAAATCCTTTGGGCTTCTCAAGATCACTCGCAGACATTAGATCTATTTAAGGTGGAAGCTCTCGCTCGTGGCGTGAAATGCAAATTTTTAAATCAAATATCATTAGTTTAGCTACAATACCCGTGAACACATTTTTAGAGTGTTTTTGTTTTTGTTTAGTGGTATCTTAGCTAAACTGATGACATTTTTGAGATACTATCAATTACAACATGTGTTAAGTCTCCTAGTTCTCGCGAAATCAACTTTTGCTATCTGAAGAAGTGTTGAAGAGCTGTAATGGGCAAAACACACAAAAAAACATCGTGACTCAAGCCAGAGCACCCACCTTAATAGAACAGACCGGAAAGTGGATTCGTCAACTCTGTACTCTTCACGTCTACCGCTATATATGCTTTCAAATAAGTACTTAATAGAACAGATCGGAAAGTGGATTCGTCAACTCTGTACTCTTCACGTCTACCGCTATGCTTTCAAATAAGTACTTAATAGAACAGATCGGAAAGTGGATTCGTCAACTCTGTACTCTTCACGTCTACCGCTATATATGCTTTTAAATAAGTACTTAATAGAACAGATCGGAAAGTGGATTCGTCAACTCTGTACTCTTCACGTCTACCGCTATGCTTTCAAATAAGTACTTAATAGAACAGACTGGAAAGTGGATTCGTCAACTCTGTACTCTTCACGTCTACCGCTATGCTTTCAAATAAGTACTTAATAGAACAGACCGGAAAGTGGATTCGTCAACTCTGTACTCTTCACGTCTACCGTCTACCGTCTGCTTTCAAATAAGTACTTAATTTCATAAAAGTCTAATAGAATCTGATAATCTCCGGTCAAGGAAAGCAAGCAGATGACTATAGGATGATATTTTATGCTAGGCCAGGGTCCGAGCCGTGGAACGTACGACGCTTGGACGAGGCACGGATGTTATATATGGACGAACATTTTATATGAAGTACATGCTATTTCCCGCGCCGCCGTACCTCGGACGAGTATGAACTACTTCATGTAAAATGTTCGTGCCATGTTACATTCATGCCTCGTCCGAGCGCCGTACGCGTCACGGCTCGGATCCGGCTCGCCCTTGCATAAACAATCCTAGGAAGTAGCAGCCGCCATAATGATGACGGCCAGCAATTGAGGGTTTTTTAAGACTAGTCAATGGGGTAAATACCGTAAGAGATAGCAAAAAATATTAAAAGGAACCATTTTTTACGCGACATAAGTATTTTTAGCAATTTCCTAATTCGTCTTTGCTCATGGCGCGTGCTCTAGGTGAGTATACGGCAGGGGAATTCCCACCTATCACGTGTGAGATGCTAACTATATCATCATTGTCTTGCCCTTTTCCCAAATTATTTGGGGTCGGCGCAGTACGTCTTTTTCTTCCACTCTCCCCTGTCAGCCGTTACCTTATCATTCACTCCCTTCTCATTCATATCATCTCTCACGAAATCCATCCATCTTTTCTTAGGTCTTCCTCTTCCTTTCCATCCACTAACATTCATATTCATAACTTTCTTAGTTACATGCGTTTCATCCCTCCTCATAACATGCCCATACCAAGCTAAACGATTTCCTTTCAATTTTTCTGTCACTGTGGCAATTTTCAAACTTCCTCTTATATACTCATTCCTTATTTTATCCATTCTTGTTACTCCACACATCCATCTCAACATTCTCATCTCTGCTGCATGCAATTTTCTTTCATCCTTCTTCTTCATGGCCCAGCATTCCGATCCATACATAACGACAGGTCTTATCACGGATTTGTAAATTTTACCCTTCAACTTGAGTGGCATCCGTGGGTCACATGTAGTTGCTGTGACCTTTCGCCATTTCATCCACCCTGAGTTGATCCGATGCGTTTCGTCTCGGTCAATCTTACTATCCCCCTGTAAGAGTGACCCGAGGTACCGAAAATCAGATGCTAACTATATGTTCCGAGTATAACATTGCTTGGAGTTGCCTCAGACTACCCCCTTGTTTGATTGATTCTGGACGAAGATTAATCGGGCAAGTTTATTTACAATTGTTATAATGATGTGTTAAGTATTATCTGTTAAAGATCCAGTGAAAATTCGCCGTGTGACGCCTGGTAGTCCTTACAAAGGACGCTGCGTAACTTTCCAGGAGGCTATGAAGGCCACTCTGGTTACTGGCCAGTGCTTCAGCTTGATCCCTGTAATTGGAGTATCTAATCCAGATGCTTCTAAACTTAGGTAAGAAATCCTGACGATGGCGTCACGGGAATCTTCGCTAGAGGAATAATTCTTCTAGAGAATGGAATCGACTACACACATCATTATAATTATTCCCGGTTATCTATAACGTTTTAACACGATTTTATGTTCTAATATATTAATGAAACGTTTTCTTTACAGGTTTACGTTTAAATCTTGCCGATTTATTTACTCCATTATAACTATACTTTTAATGTGTGTTTTGAACGTGTTATGCTTTTTGAAGACTTTCAAAGACACAGATTCTTCTCTTGGATCAAACAGTAAGTAATATTCTGAACTTTCTATCTACACTATTTTTACGAATGAAAAGCCCAGTCAAGGATTTGTTGATATATACAGGGTGTAACATAATATTCCT
Organism: Operophtera brumata; assembly: GCA_932527175.1. Classification (NCBI taxonomy): domain Eukaryota; kingdom Metazoa; phylum Arthropoda; class Insecta; order Lepidoptera; family Geometridae; genus Operophtera; species Operophtera brumata. Next base: position 575,278 of record OW052238.1, read on the forward strand.
ATAAGCCCGGGGAGGGGGTATTCTACACATCATGGTAAATAACTTTAAATCTAGAATGACTTATAAATTTAGAAGATTTTCATTTATGAAATGCCGCTTAAAAATCCTGATTTCCCTTAGGAAATGTACCTAACACCTTCGACCAATTTACTTTGGTCGAAGCCTAACACAAAATGAGGACGTTACGGTACCTTACGTAGGGCTGCCTCGCACGCATAGAGGTGTAAGGCACATTTCTGGAGGCACATTTCATTATCACGAATTTTTCGAGGACTTTCAGGATTTTTACAAGGCATTTCATGAATGAAAAACATCAAAATTTAAAAAGATTATATATTGTGTAGAATGCCCCCTCCCCGAGCTTATGTTACACCCTGTATATATATTAATTTGAGAAGCGGATGGCCCACCTGATGTTAAGCGGTAACTTTTGCCTATAACAATGCATTACCAGGTCACGTCTACCTTTGACGCGCCATATGCGGCATTGTACTGCGTCCGCCACCCTGAGACATAAGGATGAAAAGTCTTATGTACCTGTACCACTTCAAACAGGAACACAGTTATGTAACCACTACTACTTTGCGGTAAAAATAGGTATTTTCCGGTGGTAATTGGTGGTAGTTTCCCGGACGAACCCTTTCAACAAAAAAAGCTCTCTACTACTCAAATGTGTACTACTAATATCATCGAGTTTTTCTGTTTCAGCATCTTTAATATTCCATATAATGACTTGTATAACTGGAATTATATTCCTACGCATAGCTATGAAATGGCCGCGACTTAGTCTGCAGATTTCCAAGACAGAAGCTTCGGATCCTAACATGGACTACGGCTTGATAAGGAGATGTAATCTTGCGTGTTTCACAGTTCTTTCGTTGGCACTGTGTAAGTATTTTTAACCGAATTCAAAAAAGGAGGAGGTCCTCAATCCGTCGGAATCTTGTATTTTGTATGTATGTTCCCCGATTAATCAAAAACGCCTGGACAAATTTGGAAAAGTTTTTTTTTTGTTTGTAATTGTATACTTCCCAGGTAGTCCCATGGTCATCAGGCCAGGATCTGATGATGGGATCCTTTGGAAATCGAGGGAAGTCTTCAAATTTTAAAACTATGAATTTGGTTATTTTTTTTTATAAATGTATCTAATTTAAAAAAACATGTTCCATCAAAAAACTACAGTTTCACTAGAAGACATTTGATGAACAATGATTCAAAGTTTCAGGGAGTCGCAACATGTCACCTGAGACATCGCACGTGAGACATCGTGCAGCAAGACAAATTGAGTTTGGATTGCAGAAGAAATTCCATATGAGGAGTACCGGTTTAAATATTTTTTTATAGAAAAATATTATTTTGAAACCACACTTTTCTAAAATTAGTAATCGGATCCGTGAGCTGGTCAAAATGAGCCCAAACACTATCAGGCTATTATAAATCATCGCAGATTTCCGTTGTCCACATTCCGTCTCCATCATCAGATCAGCTCGCTGTCACCATTATATTGTGTTGTCATCAGAACTTGACATGTATGCCAACTTTCAGTTCAATCAGTTATAGGGAAGTGGTCGAAAATTTGATTTCAAAATTTGATTACATTGTTTGTTAGTTAGCATAGTGAAATTATCAAAAGCGTTTTCAAAAATAAACATCAAATTATTTACTGGACAAAAGATTTAAAATTATGTTATCTGCAATATCATACTATGATGCGGCCACTTACCATTGTTAAATAGCTAATAATGCTTATTTATTTTCAGGCGAGCATACACTATCTGATGTTTATGGAATCTCAAGAGTAAAGGACTGTGACCCACAGTTAAACTTGTACGAGTCGTTCATAACCCATAGCTTTCCGTGGATATTCAACTATATAACGTATAATCATTTCTTCGGGCTCATCGTGCTGGTGAAATATTTTTATACATTAGCTATATTATAGTCAAATTGTTCATAGCTGGTGTGACTCCATAGTTTAACGTGGTCACTAAGTTATTTTGCTGACTAAAATAAATGAAGTGGTTCAAATGGGCCTGATAAAAAGGCTACTGATACTTTGACTTTGGATGATAATGAAATGTAGGAGCTGCATAACTTGTACGAGTCGTAATTGTATGTCCCTAATAATTACTGTGGCGGCAGGAGACATAAATTATTATCGGTGCCTTTTTGCAGAACAGTAGCGCGCGCCCAGTCTCCCATTCCGCGAACCCTCAGTGCGCTCAATGCTCTCCTGGACGCAAGGTCTGATTGTGATGTGTTTGTGGATGGATGGAAGGTGATTCTGTCCGAGTGCTTGACGTTCTGTGAGGAGAATGTGTGATTGTTTGTGCTTGAATGTTGACATGAAATTCTTTTTTTTCTTTTTTTTTTTTTTTTTTTAACATTGATAGACCTTTGTTTACCTCTTTTACATCTGTTTTTATTTTTGAATGTGATTTACCTAATTTTTTGTGATAAAACTTTGACATGCTTTTTATTTTATTTTTTTATTTATTTATTTGCTGTAATTTAATCTTTGTTTACTTAAATAAAAAATAAAGAAGTAAAAAAAATTGTTATTATTTATTTAATATGATTACCCAATAATTGTTTATATTTTAAAATTCTTATTGTTTAATTTAATATGTTTACCAAATCATTGTTTATATTTTTTAAATTGTTATTTTTAATTTAATATGATTGCCTACCTATGTTAATTTTTATACCTATGTAAATTCATTAGTGTAATTGGCCTGTGCCGTTCTAGATGAATAAATAAATAAATACAAATAACAAAGGAGGAAACGGGGCATTGCTTGCCAATAACAACATACGCAGATAAGTGATAGCAACTGTTGTTGTAGTATATGTTATTATCAACATACGCAGATAAGTGATAGCACCTGTTGTTGTAGTATATGTTATTATCAACATACGCAGATAAGTGATAGCACTTGTTGTTGTAGTATATGTAATTATCAACATACGCAGATAAGTGATAGCACCTGTTGTTGTAGTATATGTTATTATCAACATACGCAGATAAGTGATAGCACCTGTTGTTGTAGTATATGTTATTATCAACATACGCAGATAAGTGATAGCACTTGTTGTTGTAGTATATGTAATTATCAACATACGCAGATAAGTGATAGCACCTGTTGTTGTAGTATATGTAATTATCAACATACGCAGATAAGTGATAGCACCTGTTGTTGTAGTATATGTTATTATCAACATACGCAGATAAGTGATAGCACCTGTTGTTGTAGTATATGTTATTATCAACATACGCAGATAAGTGATAGCACCTGTTGTTGTAGTATATGTTATTATCAACATACGCAGATAAGTGATAGCACCTGTTGTTGTAGTATATGTTATTATCAACATACGCAGATAAGTGATAGCACCTGTTGTTGTAGTATATGTTATTATCAACATACGCAGATAAGTGATAGCAACTGTTGTTGTAGTATATGTTATTATCAACATACGCAGATAAGTGATAGCACCTGTTGTTGTAGTATATGTTATTATCAACATACGCAGATAAGTGATAGCACTTGTTGTTGTAGTATATGTTATTATCAACATATGCAGATAAGTGATAGCACCTGTTGTTGTAGTATATGTTATTATCAACATACGCAGATAAGTGATAGCACCTGTTGTTGTAGTATATGTTATTATCAACATACGCAGATAAGTGATAGCACCTGTTGTTGTAGTATATGTTATTATCAACATACGCAGATAAGTGATAGCACCTGTTGTTGTAGTATATGTTATTATTGGCAAGAAATGTTCCGTTTCCTCCTTTATTATGCAGCTCCTGCATTTCATTATATATTTTTTTACCCCCGACAGAATGGAGAAGTAGTATGCATTTAGGGTGAGAGGTTGTGAGTTTGTGTTTGCAGACGAATGTTTCCATTTACCAATTGAATGATTTAGATACGGTTTTAATTATATGAAAGATGTTGTTTGCGAGATGGTTCTTAATTATTTTCGGTGGTAATTTGTGTAGACATATCCATTCCAGGCGCACCAGCTCACAGAAAAGTTTTGCAAGACAATTGCAAGTAATGATGGTTCTTTTTTTTCCTGAGGCGACACATTAGTCGTGAATAGAGAAATAAGCATAATGGACCACCCATAGAGTTCGAATGCGGAAAAGGGAGTTCTTTAACATTTAACATTAGAGTAATAAGCTTCGAGGCGCTACTTAATGCGTGGACACCGATGTGCGTCCATAAGTGTTCCTTTTTCCAATTATAATGGGACAATGAAAAAACGTGTTCGTTTTTTTTTATTAAATTAGCTTGTAATCCAATGTTCTCAGTTTCTCAACATCCAATGCACGTTCAACTGGAATTTTGCGGATGTTTTTGTTATCTGCATGAGCCTGTACCTGACGTCACGGCTCGACCAAGTCAACCTGAGGATTAAGGCTGTCAAGGGGAAGGTAAATCTAGTTATAAACTAAGACTGTTATGAGCTTAGTTAAAGACATTGCACTGCGCCCGCCACTCTGAGACATAAAGATGAAGACACTCATGTGCCTGTAATTTCACCGGCACCCATACTCTTCAAACTGGAACACAGCAGTTCGAGCACTACTGCTTAGCGGCAGAAATAGGTATGGTGGTAGTAGTTCCCTGGACGAACACCTACACTTCAAAAAACCTACCAGTTTAAAAGATCTTTTTTTTATATTTCTAGTATGTCCCATCTTCCTTCTGGCGAACAATGCGAGAGGAATATAACAGAGTATCGAATCTCGTGAGGACTGTAGATGAGATTATAGGAGGAGTGGTGTTCATCTCCTTCGCCAGCAACTTGTTCTTTATCTGCCTGCAACTTCTGCACACTCTGGCGTGAGTACTTAAAGGCTACAACCAAGTAAATATACTGATAGGAAGAAAACCATTAAGCACAGCACAAAGTATTCACAGTGGTATACCGAATACTGCATTGCTTACGGCATAAACTTTGCCAATCTTAAGTAGAAAAAATAGTAACAGGTTAGATGTCCATGATGAATAAGTCCCAATCATTCGAAGGACCGGGTATTGGATTACCTATTTATAGAGTTACCAGACTGCGCAGCTCTCCATTGGGCAACTGAAGGAAACCGATGGAAATAACAAAGTAGAAACTGCACCAAAGGTGTTCTGAACTCAGTCTCGAAACGTCAGCAAAGTGACGAAAAATAGTGATAATTAGACGATCGTCTTCCCTTATCCATAAAGGAAAGACAGAGGAGGAAGTGGATTTGTTTATTAGATTGTAAGTTATTGCCGATGTAATTGGCACAGGTTATATCAAGAGAAACATGGGAATAATTCAAAAGAAATGTTCATAATAGAGCTTTTCATAATTTTTCAGGGAAGGAGTCAAAGCCACACCTCGTTGCAGACTTGATCTTGAAGTAGACGAACGGTAACACCTACTTAACTCTTACTAACATAATCATTTCCAACCGCAACCGTTACTGTCTCTTTTCTCATTCTAGGCCACTCAAAGGGTATGAGCAAGCAGTGTATTTCGTGTATTCCTTCATATTCCTCATGGTTCGTTCACTGGCAGTGTCACTGACAGCAGCTAAAGTTCATACTGCGAGCAAAGCACCCGCTGTTTTGCTGTATGATGTATCTTCAACTGCTTATTGTATTGAGGTAGGTGTTAACTTCTTATTATTGTATAAAAGATTTTGGCAACATAAACCATTTAATTTATCTCAAAAAAAATCTGGTTGAATTTTTCTGATGCTAAAAGAGTATTATATTGTAGTTCAAAATTGTTTTATTGAAGCAAAATAATACATGGGTCCAGTCTATAACTATGTGAGTGCAATTATGTAAGTTAATGACATTGACCCATAACATTATAAACGCAAATGAAGACCAATAAATGTCCTTTAACCGCTGAAACTGAGTCATACATAAGTAAGTGACGTAATCCTACGCAATTTACTGACAAATCCGCCAACTTTGTACATAAAGCCTTGAGTTCACCAGCAGAACATTGAGGAAAGATTATTCTTAAAAACGCGCAGAAAACCCGTTGCCCTGGCAACTAGAAGAAAATAGTGGATTTGCTGTTGTTTCCGCCATTAGATGACACATCACGCATTGGCCAATGGGAGGGTGTTTCAAAATTAATGCATTTTATTCTCATCGCCAGCATAATCAAGCGAAATATGAACGTTTGATCAGCCAATTGCTAACAACAGATGCTCTTTTATAGTGGTTCTACCGATCACTCGGCGATAGTGCTTTTACACAGCGATAGCCATTTGTTTTTGTGAGCGGTGGCATATAAGCTAAGACAAGACATGTTTCCTTTGCACGATGCACTCATTCTATTCTCGTATATTCGGGTCTCGCCAAGTATATGGAACCACAATTACATTTTAGACAAGCCTCCAGTCCATTAATTATTTTTCTACAATAAACACAACTCATTTAGAATTTATATTTCTTTTTACTCGGTATTCTTATGTGCAAAAAGCCAGCCAGTCGGCGAAGTTTCAAGATCACCTACCTACTTAGGAGGTTTATGAAACAAGTTGGTGTGAGTTTGTTCTGTAAGTTACTGTGTTAAACGGTGACGTTATGTATTTTTTAGACATACCCAGACACAATTAATCACCGTCATCAGCCGTCCACTGTTTTACATAGATCTCCCCCAAATAACACCACGACGAATTATCTTCCAAACTCCCACGACCACCACAGCTTCATCGGTTTATCGAGCCGTCATACACAGCGTCTGTTATCCAATTCGTCAATCGAGAGTTCCGATGGTCTTGTAGGAGGGACCTGACTTCCGATCTCGGTCGTCTGATCTCGACACTGTACTTTACTCGAAAATATTTGTGTTCAATATTAGTGCTCTCAAACAGTGAAAGGAAACATCGTGAGGAAACCGACACGTTCTAGAACCAAAAAATCTAAGCCATGAGACATGTGGATGTAAGGAGCCTCTACGACGTGCATTGAATCGTTGCACCACAATGATTCTTAAACCATTGGTCACTAAGTCATTTTCAGGGTCACCTACATCAAGCTGGTCTCTAACCTTTTTTTTTTTTTTTTTTTTTTTTGTCGAGGTGAAATCTGCATACAGATACCGTATTGCATTGAGGGTGCAATACGGTTATGTGAGGTTCACGGACTCGTGGACTCACTAAAACACCCCGGTGGCCATCCTCTGCGCATGTCGATGGGCTCCGGGATCTCCTACGGAACGCACCGGTGCCCATCTCGCGCGACGCCCAACAGGGCCCATCCCGTGGTTGGCCAAAAAGCCAACCACAAACACTCCCTCCAAATGTGGCAGCACAGGGTCCACTCTGTGCTGCCACCATCCAAAGGCTCGTAGGAGGGTGGCCAGAGCCCTCACTCCGACCACCACGCGAGCCCAGTGACATTTCTCTCCTCCACCACGAAAACGAGCTCATGTCATCGTGGCGAAAGAGGGAGATGTCACTTCCTACCTGGCCATCATCTATCCTCCGAACATAGCTCGGCGGGAGTGGCACCAGCTACGCCCGGAAGGTAGAGAGGGCAAACTACCTTTTCGCCGTTTATTCCCACATTTGAGTTTGGATTAACCCAAAGTCAAACAAGGGAATAAACAGCCCTTCCCTGCTGTCTCATCATCCAGGCATAGTAGGGAGCCACTCTGCCTGGGTGATGAGAGGGCAGCTCCTCCCCGTTGCGAGTGGCGTCACGCTCGATGGATCGAATGTGCCGCCAGTCACAAACAAGGGTACTCCACCTCACCCATCGGGCACCTCTGACCGGCCCTCTCACTGTGCCCTCTGCTAATCAGAGGGACACGCGGAGGGCCAGCTGCCTTCCCACCCCAAATATGGGGGGAACGCCTAAGGTTGGGGTCAGGGCGATAGTCGGCCCACTCTCCAACTCCTCGCAAGTTAGAGAGCCAACACACCACCACCCTAACCCCAACACTCCATCCCGTTGGCGGTCTCTTTCCCTTTCACTGCAGAGATCTGCCATGCAGTGATCTGGAGAGAGACCGCCTGTCTTCCCTCCGTCGTATCCTCCAGATGAACCACGAGTACACCTAGAGGATACGAAGGAAACGCCTCCCCGTTTGCAAGTGGAAGCAAACTCACGAGGGTAATGAGTTCACTGCCAGTCTCAAACAGGGGTACCTACCTACCTACCCACCAAACCACCGACGAGGCGCCACCCCACCCAGAATCCCGCAAGAAAACTGACCCATGCAGCCGGCTCGCGGGAACTGAGCGAAACGACACCCCATCAACAGTTCAGTCGGCACCTACACCAACACGGTCCCTAGTGGACCGTGAAGGCGCCTGATGGTTTCAGTTACGTCTATTTCAGAAAAAATAGACCAAAAACAGGCAGCAACCACGTGAAGGATGACCACCAGACTTGCCTTGGGGATCTCAGCGACCCGCGCTCCTCCCAAGACCATTCGCCTCCTTGCCAACTCACTCTTGAGTGGGCAAGGAAGGCCTGCATTTATCCAAAACCGGAGTTAGGCCGCAGCAACTATTAATGGATAAACACAGACCCGCCCAAGCTGGTCTCTAACCTATCGCAGGGTGACCTAGAAAGAACCGGCGACACAAAGTAATTAGTAGTTCGTCAATTTAAGACGGCACATACGATTTATTTATTTATGTCTTAAGGTGATCAGAGAAATGCAGTGTTACGTAGGTCATGTCCTAGGTGGGCAAAGTCTGTGTGGTCACGGGGTCTCATCCCAAAGAAAAAATATTTCGTTCTATTAAAGTTCAATAGATGGCGTTACAGGTATAGATTTGGTATTGAAGTATGTAAAAAAACAATATAAAGTCATGAAAAAATATTTTCTAATATCAAAAAATACCCACAACACGGGAAAATTAAATAAGTGTCTCTACAAGTTTAATAATTTTTAATAATGATGTCGTTTTTCTGATGGTAATAATTTGAACTAAATTGATGATGACACCAGTTTGCTTGTAGTACCACAGGTAGTAACCACAGGTAGTACTGACTTGAGATGGCGTTATTTAAAAAAAAAACAGATGTCACGCCTACGACGTCATGCCCGAAATGAAAGAGAAAACTATAGTAATTCCTTTATATTCCAAAATTTTCAAATAAAATGTCAGACATCATTTGATATCATTGTAACCAAAGACGAATATACATATATATGAAAAACAATGTCCTGACTAACTGACTGACCGAGTGACAACGCACAGCCTAAACCGCGTAGAGACATGAAATTTGGAGGGTGTGTTTGTCTTGATGCGAAGGGTTGTCACAAAGAAAGGAATTTTCAAAATTCGTATGATAAGTGGTTCAAATTTAAAACAAAAATGCTCTGTATTTCGGAAAGCGTTGGCAGTAGATAGGTTCTTGAAATTTCCGCTTCAGCCGTCAAGGAAACCGGCGTTTCGTAACTGGTTCATAGGTAGTTTCCTCAAATAAAATTAACAAAAAAAAAATTTGCAATACATGAAAAATGCCACGGGAACGAAATATGCCAGTGTATTTTTTTACAAAGTTCTCTTTTTAAAAAAATACACTGGCATATTTTAGCGTATTTCGACGTAAAATATAGTTTCACGGTATAGGTAGTTGCTGGGATTCAAATTTTTTCAGGAGTGGGACTCCTAAATTGAAATACTTGAGTGTTCGTTCGTTTCAAAGGTCGTGTCACGGTGTGGTTGTTAATGTTAAAGTAGTTGTCTGCACGCCAGGAAAGTATTCTGACAACGTGCGGACGAAGTCGTGAGCGGGTCATCTGTTGAGTTTGAAAAATCATAATCGTCATACAGGGTGATTGGAAGACGTGTGCAAAGCTGTAAGGGGAAGTTCTAGACCATTTAGAACTATTTAAGCCACAATAGTTATAAGACGAAGTCCGACTATTTCTTTTTTACCGTTTTTTTTCGTAATACCCAGAAATTTTCAATTAATTGCTAATAATTGCCAGTTTTATTTATTGATATTTTCTTTTATTTTATTTTATAATTTAAGTAATGTGTAAGCAATCTTACAAAACATGGTCTAAGCATCTGTATCATTAGACATTTTCAGTACAGACACTTTAGTTCACAAAAAAAAAAGATTTAAATAATCAGGTTTTTGGAAACTTAGTTACAAAAAACCAATGGTGCTTTTTTTGTTCAAATCTTTTTTGAATACATGAAAAGAAAGAATTAATTCAACGTTTGAAACGATGAAGCTGGAGATGATGTTGAAAGTAACTACAACCGAAGTGAGACGAAGGGCCCTATTAAAATTTTGTTTTATTAGACTGCCTAAAATTTTAAATTTTCTCCTTCTATCTGGTTTTAGGTCCCAATTTTATTAATTTGGAACATATCCGCGTAAATGATACCTCAAATAAAAGAGTATGAATACTAAGCATGTATTTAAAAAGGATTGAACAAAAAAGCAACTTAAATCTTTTGTTTTTTTTAGCTGATAGTCACTGCATGATGCCGAGTTCTTGGAGTATGGACTGATTGGTACGAAACTCTATCCTCCTTTTCTCGCTCTCCCTAAGAGTCCATGTTTCAGCAGCATAGAGGAATATGTGAAACACCAACGCTCTAACGAGACGGATCTTAGTAGAGTTATGCTACGATTTTTCCAAATCTTCCTTACCTTATCGATGGCGGACCTTGAAATCGCCATACGCCGCTTGATTTCGTCAACGCATCCACCATTGTTTGTGATCAAACATCCGAGGTAAATGTATGATCACACATCACTTTCGTTTTATTGCGGTTGATCTTCAGTCCAAACTTGATGCTGTTGTTTTACATCTTGAAGAGACTACCTTTCCCATACATCTTTGCACTCATCTTCCAATCATCCTGTGTACGTGTCTAAGTTTTTTAAGAAACACCATCTATTGAGTGTGCGTTTTACGCGGTAATTACAGTTGCAGGTGCTAGGTGGCTCTAGCTAGCATTTCCCTGCTAGCGGCATCTAGCGCCCAGGTAAGGCAACCAAAATAGCCCGCACAATAGCCCGAGTTATGGCGGTCGCGTTTCGTTGTATGGCATGAGGTATCTGTACTAGTATAGTATTATTTATGAAGTTGTTATAGATCGATTTTACTGCAGATTTCCTGTCATTTTTGTTATTTTTGACATTCCTTTAATATTATAAATGCGACTGTTTGGATGTTTAGATGTGTGTCAAATGATGGGCTACCCGCCATCTCCATAACATAACAAAATTAAATGAAAATCTCACGAAGTTTAAATAATTCCAGATTCAAAGGTTTCTGGAACAGATACATGGAGATACAGTTGCTTTGAGTGGGCTCCAGTTCTTCAATGTGCAACGTGGTTTGATCTTAGCGGTAAGTCATTTCCATATGCCCCCTTTCGATGGAGCAAAGTCATAATAAAAGTCGCAGGAAGGCGGTGGATTGTCGTGGCATTCTATGGGAAGACCCATGTACAGCAGTGGACATCTATAAGCTGTTGTTCATCATCATCAGCTTATATCAGTCCTGTGCTGGATAAAGGCGTACCCAATGCGTGCCATTTAGACCCATTTCCAGGTCTTGCCACTTATGTAAGCAACCGACACCGTGTCACAGAATAATAAACAGAAGCTGCTGTGAACCTGTGTTTGCGACTTTTTGCGGTTGGAAAACCTTTTCAGTCTCCATACCATTTATACAAACTCATTTTGTCCCACGTAGAGTATTTGGTAATTAGAGCACGGCAATTAAGGTATGAACTCACGGGATGTAGGTAAGAACACGCTGATTAAAACCGTGCTCACGGTCAAAGTTAAAACATAACGCATAAAGAAGCTAACCTACCTATTATAGTGCAACTCGACTTGTTATTTTTTAAAATGCTTATGTTTTACCGTCATTGGCAATCATCAACAGACGAATATAAATTACACTAGCAGTCGTCCACAGTTTTACTCGCGTTATTTTCCCAAAGTAACTGCATTTTGAAGTTAATGATTGATATCAAGTTCTAATGTATCTGTGGACCGAATTTCACCAAAATTGGGTTGTTCGTTTTGAGGTGGAAGCACAAAACTCATCATCATTAATTTCACTCCAATATAGGTATTTGGAAAGATGGGGATGAGGGTAAAATGATCATTTTTAGGGTTCCGTAGTCGAAGACAAGGAACCCTTATGGATTCGTCATGTCTGTCTGTCTGCCTGTCTGTCTGTCCGTGTATGTCACAGCCACTTTTATCCGAAACTATAAGAGCTATGCTGCTGAAACTTGGTAAGTAGATGTATTCTGTGAACCGCATTAAGATTTTCACACAAAAATAGAAAATAATAATAATAATTTTGTGGGGTTTAGACCCCAAACTTAGAACTGAAACTTAAAAAAAAAAAACGAACCCCTGCGTGTGGGGTTCTATGAATAGGTCTTCAAAAATGATATTGATATTTTTAATATATTTTTTTTCTAAACCGAATAGTTTGCGCGAGAGACACTTCCAAAGTGGTAAAATGTGTGTCCCACCCCGTAACTTCTAAAATAAGAGAATGATAAAAAAAAATATGATGTACATTACCATGTAAACTTCCAACGAAAATTGGTTTGAACGAGATCTAGTAAGTAGTTTTTTTTTATACGTCATAAATCGTAAACCATCCAAGCACTTTTATATTAATTTACTTGCTGCTACGGAACCCTTCATAGGCGATTCCGACTCGCACTTGGCCGCTTTTTTCTGATTTTAATTACCCTATATATTAGCTGGATGGTTTTTTTTTTAAATAAGAGCGTTCTTATCAGTTATTTTTTATTTGACTGATGGACATGTAAATTTAAGTCAATGTTTTAGATGGAATATAAGTTTGTTTTCTTTAAAAGCTATGTGAGTTGTGTTTTTAATTAAGAGCTACGCTGTTGGTGGCGTATAATGCAAGCCGCATTTACTTGTTTTCAAAGATGCCTCTTTCAGCTCCTTGTTCTCGAAATGGCAGCGACCTTCTTTATCTAAATGGCAGCGACCTTCTTTATCTAAATCACGAAGCTATTGGTGTCTTTTTCCACTCTTCTTTTTTCCTTTCTTTCAATGGTCATACAATATGGAAAATCATAGTATGGTCGGTATATTGTAATAATATACTTGCTAACCACTACAAGGTTGTAAATAATATCTCACCTCAGGTTATTTTCAGTAGTTGAGTTTAGTAGTAGTAGAGCTTTTTTGTAAAAAAGTTGGTCCGGGTAAGTACTACCTACATCACTACAAGTTTCTAAATAATATTCCATCTCAGGTTATTTTCAGTAGTTGTGTTTAGTAGTAGTAGAGCTTTTTTGTGAAACAAGTACTTACCTCCATACCTATATCTGCCGCAAAGCAGTCAACATCGCATTACTGTGTTCCGGTTTGCAGGGTATCGGTGCCGGTGAAATTACAGGCCCGTGAGACTTTTCACCTTTATGTCGCGGGCGCAGTGCTATGCCACATAGGGTGCGTCTTAGGTGGAGGTAACCTATGAGGTAATGCATTGTTAAAGGCAGAGGTTACCGCTTAACATCAGGTGGGCCATCAGCTTGTTCCGTTGTTAGTCATCTTTTTGAATTAAGATTCGACCACATTATATTAGTCTAATATATTTTCAGTCAGTTGCAACCTCTAGGCTTCCACTACAGGAGGAGACCTGCCTTTAGAATACAAGGGGGTATTTTTCATAATCACCAAGCTTGGCCGGCGGTTTAATGAACGCGTTATTGGTGTTATGAACTCAGGTGGTCTGCTGCCTTTAACCCTGGTGTAAATCCTGAGACAATTTTTAGGACATCCAATGGAGGAGACGGAAAGGTCTATTCCTTGGCCAGACACACCTCCACTTTTTTATATTCATTTTCTTTTCATTCAGTCTTTTAGTTCCTCATAACAAAATAAGTTCAACGAACTAATATTTCCATCTCAAACTCTGTAATAAATTAGGTTGATTCTGCAAAAGGCTCCTCAAAGAAATTAGCAACAAGATTCTGATCTAATTAGTTGCTTTGTGGGTTTCTGACATAGTACACAAAGGGGAGCATCTAAAGCCTTACGACATAAAGGTTGTAACTGACTGTTTCGTATCTAGGTAATACTCTCACGAGGCTTGCTATAAATATTACCAAAGTTTTATATAATACTAGTAGTTCCGCGAACAGTAGCCCTTGCGAGCACAAACTTTTTTGCAACAATTGGGTCCAGTTTACATCCAAATATCATCTTAATTTTTGTAGTTAGCTCTTTCTTAACATAACGTTATCTATTTCAAAAACTCCCCTTTTGGGGGGAAATACCCTCCCATTCAAAAATCGCCGACGACATAAAATTCTATGAACCTGAACCTGTACATCAAGTTTCGTCAAGATTAGTTGAAATATACGAGCTGTACGTGAATACCAACATACCTACATCCGGACAGATGAAAGCAATTTTTGCCAGTTGTCGCAAAGGCACCGCTCGTTTTGCTCGCTTGGTCAATTATTTGAAATATGCGAACAGTAGTTATCAAGTTCCTATAAGCTGTAACTTTATCAAGTTATCAAGTATTCTGCAGCGGGAGGAGTAGGTAGACCGCGGTGACTTTCCTGGACGGCTCGCCACAATGAGCCTCTACCAGATAGGTACGATAAGTTTCAATCCAATCATTTACTGTTTGTGATTTTGTGTTTGTACATACATTCATGTGTTGTGGTTGGTAAGACGACTAGAACACTAGATCCTGCTAGTCAGCGAATAACAGCGGCCCGCACCTCAGCCGGCAACTCGCCCGCCGCGCCACCGAGGTCGTACACTTAGAAACTCTGTATTAAATGTGCTTTTTTTCAGATTGGTGGAACCATAGTGACTTACGAGCTAGTTCTGATGCAGTTCACTGGAGTATCACCTACAACCCATTGACCAATTTAAAAAAAAAAACATTAATTTTATCCGTTTAGGATGGAAACACTAAGCCCGTGGGGACCAGGGGCACATACAATTTTCAAAGAACTTGCGGAGCTACTTTTCGAGTCCATGCGTGACCGGAATGCTGGCTCAACGAATAAGCATTGCCATTCAGCGTGGCAATGCAGCCAGCATTCTGGGCACGCTGCCGTGCCGGGTGACGGCAACGTGATCTGGTAGGTAGGTTTATGTTTAGTTTTAGATTTACTTAAGGGTTATTGTTATATTTTAAAATTCAAAATAAATAATAACTTTATAGATTTTATATTTCTTCAGTATGTAGTGAGTAATCGCAGAAGAGTAAAACAACTTTATAAAAGAGGTTTCATAAAAGCTGTTCGGTAATTCACTTCACAAGCTTGATTTAAGTATTATTAGATTTATAACTCTTAAAACTATCTCCAATTAGCCATATAAGTCCATAGTTAGTTACAGAAAAAAGCTTATAATAATTAACTGTCTGGATAAAATTGAACCTGTCAAAAGTGAATAAATATAATGAGTCAATGACTCGAATGAATGAACAGATGCCACGAATGAGTGAACGATATAATAAAATCTGATATGATATGGCAGCAAAAATACTGATGAACGAATCAGAGTTAACAATATAATACGTTTCCCACTACCCTACACGATTGGATTCTTCTCCAATTACGGAAGTCTCAATACTGTCAGATTTCTGAAACCAGGAATAAATGAAATTATTTTCCTCAATAAGGTAGGTACCTACCCAAATTAAGATATTGTCCGTCATAGGAGCTTGGAATGTATACCTACGTATGGAGGACAACACACTTTCACTACGTCTTAGATGTATATTTCCTGGTACCCTTGCAAGCATGACGTTTTAAAATTGTACTGCATCAGTTATTTACAATGCATACGTCTACAGAGGCCCTAGTCGGAGTTTTACAAACACCATCGTAACGATGAACGTAACGACGATCGTACGTGTATAACATAATAACTAGCTATTAATCTGTGCCAAAAATGTCACAGATTAATGGCTAGTTACTACGCAATACACGTACGCTCGTCGTTACGCTCATCGTTACGATGGTGTGTGTAAACTCAGACTTGCCCCTCAGACCGTTCACCGTAAGATGTCATACCATGGAGTATTTATTTTTTCTATGGTTGGCACTATTTGGCGCTATTCTCCAGGCAGACTTACACAGACTAAGAGTATAACGCAGGGGCCATCTTACGGTGAACGGTCTGTAAGCAAGAATTTTCATAACTGATACAAAATTAGGGTTGTTTTATGTTTTCAAAAAAAGTATATTCCACAACAGTAACTATATGATCTCACAGTTAAATAAAAAACAATATTTCCGGGATTTATTTTGTATAATAATCTACATAAATTACATACTCGTCCTAGGTGACCGTAATCTTTTAATTTATGTCATAAGTATAAATAAAAAAAACATGTTAAGTATTGTACCCTATTTGTAGCAATTTTGTTTTTTTATTGATTGATACATAAATTATTTAGAACCTCACAAAATAGTAGAGATAAGAACTAAATAACACCCAAAAGTCACGCATCTACATAGTCCTGATCCCACAGTACGAAGGTGCCATGACAACTAGACCCGGAAAAAAATTGCAGATCTCGCAAACGGTTGTCTCGCAGTGGGAAACAAACCCGCACCTCTTTTATCTCAGCCGGCTACTCGCTTGCCGCGCCAAGCACCTTGAAGGAAGTAACGGTGTATAAATATCCCAGAATGTCAGATGGACATAAGTCAGTTCTAATGAGCAGAGGCTAGAACCTAATCAGTTCCAGCAATGAATAATTATGAGAAAAACTAACCAAAAAAAAAAAAGAAGAAGAGAAAAACTAACTAAACACTATGAAAAAAATCATGTTCGAAAGGAAATGGGCAACCGCTGACCCAGGTCAAAAATAAATGAACCAGAGCCCCTTCATGGAAGTAATTAGTACAGTTCTTAATGTTGTTTTTAGTCCAATTTTTCTAAAAAACTATTTTATTCTTTTATAAGTTGGAAAGCAAACGTTGTGTTTCTAAATAATTAGATAAATCAATTCATTGCATTTGCAAACAAAACGCAACAAGCTTCATTACTTCCCCACAAATTCTACACAAGAAATTAAATTAGATTTTTCATCTTAACATATATTATCAATAACCAAAAGCATATCAACTGTACGTTACGTTAGACAAAAAAGTTGGGGCAACAATGTATGGGGAGTTGCCCATGTTCTTTGAATTTTAAGTTTGGTCACCACAGCTCTTCTTATAATAAAATTGTTCACAAAAATATAAGATCTTATTAAAAACCAGATCTACTTTCGTAATTATTCCCTGATGCATAAAACAAACACACTTCCATGTAATTGTTTAATTCAACTGTTGTCGTACTGTAGCAACACGAGCTCGTACTTCAGAATAACAGCTGCTACCTGAAACAACACGATGTGGAAAATAAAATAAAAATGTGAATAAAATGGATGAGCCATTGTTAGATAATGTCAGGCAGATGATAAATTTGCATTAAGGAGTACCAGAGGGGATAAAAGCTCGCGGTACTACCACAGTCAAACCTTGTTACCATAAAACGCAAATTATTTGTTTTTAGGGTTCTTGAAATTAAATATATTTATTGGCACCTTACACTCTAACATTTTACACAGTATAAATAGGGCATAGTACATTTACACAGGCTTAAAGGTTACTACAATAACAGTTTTACTGTACAGTTTTTAGTAGTAGTAGAGCTTTTTTGTGAAAGACTTCATCCGGGGAAGTACTACCTCCATACCTATTTCTGCCGCAAAGCAGTCGTGCTCGCGTTGCTGTGTTCCAGTTTGAAGGGTATGGGTGCCGGTGAAATAACAGGCACATGAGACTTTTCATCTGTATGTCTCAGGGTGCAATGCAATGGTACGGTATGGTGGTAATGTAGGGTACGTCCTACGTGGACGTGACCTATGAGTTAATGCATTGTTAAAGGCAGAGGTTACCGCTTAACATCAGGTGGGCAATCTGTTTGTTCTGTCATTCAAGTAAGTAGTTAAAAAAAAAAAAAATTTAGTGTCGCAACTGATGCCTAATCGTATTGTATTTATTATATTATCTGTGCCTAAACTAAGACGATAATAGGTATCTATCTTGTATGATAGGCATCAGCGCCCACCCTTAAAATAAATTAAATGGTTCCTGCAAATAACTTTCCAGATTTAGTTAAGTTTCAAGAAAAACAGAAAAATTATTGAGAGGTTTTGTAAAACTGACTACTTACAAAGAATTTGAAGTTCCACTTTGTGCATCGATCAACTACCACTAAATACGACTGTAGAGATCGAAGACTTGAAGATTAGAAATCAATTTTATTCTACCTGACAGATGTATATATATATATATATATATATATATATATATATATATATATTATACATGTCTGAAGGAACTTCCGTAGACTGATCTGATGACTGTATTGTCTGTTGTTCAGTCATAGCTCGGCTAGCCAATGACCTCATCTGTCAGGTAGAATAAAATTGATTTCTAATCTTCAAGTCTTCGATCTCTACAGTATATATATGTATAGATATAGTACGAACCTGGAGATTGAAATAATAAAACAACTTAAAATAGAAGAAATGATTGCATTAACATGCAAATTTTCTTATTTAGGAACAAAGTTTGTAAAACATAATTGAAATGAGGTACTTTAAGTCACTTGAGCACAACAATTTATGAAGTTGTGAACGAAAATGAAAGCTTAGTGGTTTATTATTTGCATTTTAGATATCACAAAACAAAAATGTTGAGTTAACATCGTAGTTTAATTGAAAAGCTTTCTTCGTCTCAGGGTTAAGACAACGCCGTCATTCTTGATTATCAGTTTGATTTATAGCCAACTATGGAAAAGCAATGTTATGGAATGGAAGGGTTATGATTTAAGCAGTCTTACGTCCGTAATTGCAATAGCGGTTGAATCTCTATTTGACAGTTTAAACCATTTGCGTCCATCGACAGAAATAGTTTAAACTTAGAATTATAGCTTGCTAATGATATTATGGACCTAAGTATTTTCGTGTGTACGTACCCACGTATGATCCATCTTAGCGCCTAACCTACTTATCAAATTTTGATGAATTAAGGTGAAAATCGATTTGATATCCGGGTGACATAGGCTACATTTTATACAAACACAATCAATATGACGGATGTTACATTCAAAAAAGCGGCCAAGTGCGAGTCGAACTCGCCCATGAAGGGTTCCGTAGCAGCAAGTAACATAATATAAAAGTTCTTGAATGGTTTACGATTTATGTCGTATTAAAAGAAACTACTTACTAGATCTCGTTCAAACCAATTTTCGGTGGAAGTTTAGATGGTAATGTACAACATATTTATTTTAGTTTTATCATTCTCTTATTTTAGAAGTTACGGTACAACTACAGGGGGGGCACATTTTACCACTTTGGAAGTGTCTCTCGCGCAAACTATACAGTTTTGAAAAAAATGATATTAGAAACCTCAATGTCATTTTTGAAGACCTATCCATAAATACCCCACACGGAACATTAAAAAGTGGGGGCCTCGGATTGTTTTTATAATTTAGAGTGGCATGCAAAATTAAATAGAAGAAAATTCTGAGATCAATAAGATTTTATTTAAATTTTTTACTGAGATATACTTTAAAATATTGTATTTATATGTGCCTAATGTTTTTTTTTGTTTTTTTTTTGTTCTCCGTATTTGGGCTATAATGTATACAACTCTTTACGTAAATTTATGTTGTTTGAAATTACATATGCTTTATGTTGATAGATAAAACTGCAGGGTGTAATCTCTAAAATTATAAAATGAATACACCGAACGCGCCGTTTCAGGCTGCAGCCGGACTGCAGACACCCACGTTTGGTGTGGCGGCAACTTTTGGTGTTTATATGACATTTATGACAAAAACATGTTTATATGAACATGAAACTCGGTGAACTCATTTAAGAACCGATATGATAAACATTTTAAAAAACTCAGTGCACTGATATGATATACACGCATCAGCTTATGCTGCTAGTGTATTAAATATAATAATAATAATAATAATAATAATATATAAAATTATCTTACCTGAAGCATAAGTTTTCGGTTCAAGCTAAAAAAACCCATCCCAGTCAGTGCGACATCATCGTTACAAAGCTGGTTTATTAGTCTTTTGATCTGAAATAAGAAATTAAGCTTTACAATGATGTGTATAATCATATTATGAGGATTTAATAAAAACAGCCCTAGTGTTGGTCTAGTTGTAAAACAACCCTAGTGTTGGTCTAGTTGTAAAACAACCCTAGTTTTGGTCTAGTTGTAAAACAACCCTAGTGTTGGTCTAGTTGTAAAACAACCCTAGTGTTGGTCTAGTTGTAAAACAACCCTAGTGTTGGTCTAGTTGTAAAACAACCCTAGTGTTGGTCTAGTTGTAAAACAACCCTAGTGTTGGTCTAGTTGTAAAACAACCCTAGTGTTGGTCTAGTTGTAAAACAACCCTAGTGTTGGTCTAGTTGTAAAACAACCCTAGTGTTGGTCTAGTTGTAAAATCCCGTTGGTGTCGTTCAACAACATGCGTAGAATAATGTCAATCAATCGAGTGATCACAAGCTTGAAAATTCAGCTTCAATACTACCTTAGATCTTGTTTATCTTATGCTGACCATCAAACATACAAATGATACCAAACAGTCACATACTTAGTCCTGACCCCACGATAGGACTCTCAGGCCCTTTGTCTTAGGTATGAGGAACCATGGTACCGCAAGACCCATAACCGGAAAAAATATTTGCAGATCATGCAAAAATTTGTTCCGTGGCGGAAATCGAACGCGCAACCTCTCGCATCTCAGCCGGCTACTCGCTCGATACGCCACAGAGGTCATCATCAGACCCTGGAGCCTGATGTGATCGAAAATTAACATTTTGAGCTAAAACTGAAAGCGCTAGCTATAAAAATGCCTGAGTTCCCTTCAAACAAATTGTTTCGAGCTGATGATGCTGGAAACAGCTGCATTAATTTCCACCAAACATTGCTAAGAACCATCTAACAAAAACTATACTTCACCCAAAAAAATACATTGAAATCAGTTCCGCACCCGTTCCGGTGCTACGTGGCAACAAAGAAATATGCCATACAGACAAACAAACTATGGCCTCTAACTAATAACAATACAATACAATACAATACAAAAATATTTATTTTGTTAAGTCTAACTTAAGGAATTTGGGGGAGTCCTTTGCCCAGCAGTGGGACAATAAAGGTTAAGAAAAAAAAAGACAAACTTACAGAGAAACTTACAATTAAAATATATCCATATTATTATCAGCAAAAAAGGTCGCCACTCAGCGTATGGTGCGACAACGCAAACGTTGCTGCAGCGCTGGTTTTACGTGACGCCATAACATTACTCTTTTTATTCAGGGGTAAAAATAACATTTAGTTAGAACATTAACGATACACACCTCAACATTATAACTAGACCCAGGGCACTCGTACAAACAGGGCAAAGCTAGAGTTGAATGGTCATGGATATCAGACGCCGCCAGGACGACACTGCAGGCCCGGAAGAGCAGCCAACCCAGAGATAAAAAGTAGTAAGCCTTATTTATGAACGTACCACTAATTTTTCTGAAATCAAAATTGAAAAATAGTTATTGTGTGGTATTTTCGTGTAAATCCCTAAAAGCAATACGTGATTTTATATTTAAAATCAGGATTATTCTAATACAGATTCATAAAGCCCTATCTTTAATATGAGTTTGATTCAGCAAATGGAAATATTATTTGAATCGAAACGTTCCTTTTTTGATCAAAGAGAGAAATCGTTCATTGAGCTTTTTGTAAAGTAATTTCTTTAAGGCTAAAAGCGTGAAGGGTTGATGACATGGCTGGCGATGTAGATCGCACTTTAAAGGCTGATAGGTATCAACACCATAGGCTGGTAGGTAGGTTCACTAGTGGAACGATTACCACACAGATATTAGGACATTGAAACACGACTACAAGATGTTGAAGCATTCATTCAGCGCTAAAGGAGCTAAAGGAGGTGGGCAACCGCTGACCCAAGTCAAAAATAAATGAACCATCGAATTAATTAGTACGGTTCTAAATGTTGTTTTTTGTCCAATTTTTCTAAAGAACTTGTATATTTTTAGAAGTTGGGAAGCAAAGATTGTTTTTCTAATTATTTAGATAAATCAACTCATTTAATTTGCGTGAATCAAAACAAGCTTCATTACTGTCCCGCAACTTCTACACAAGAAATTATATTAGCTTATTCATTAATAACCAAAAGTATCTCAACTGTACGTTAAGTAAGTCAAAAAAGTTGGGTCAAACAATGTATGGGGAGCTGCCCATGTTCTTTACAATGATAAAATGATCGAAACTCTGTATCCCGGTAGACTCATAAAATTGTACTGACCAACAGTAACACTACTCTGCGATTAGACAAACGGGTGGCCCGAAATGGTCTGTTCAAAAGGTTCAAAATGGATTGAAAACTAAGGGAACTAATCCATCATCATCACCATCATCAATTTTTGACGTCTATTCCTGAACATAGGCCAGAGTTGAATACCACGAATGCCATAAAATTCCATGAAGTACGGTTTTGAGGAAGCCTCCTTTTTGAGCGTTCTATGGACGCCAGATTAGGGATGCTGTACCAAGCGAATACAATTTTTATTTTACCCAATCCCCAAGAACAGCTGTAGGCAGATAAAGTAAAGGTTGTTGACATTGGACAGCAGGATCAAGGCACCAAGCTTGCGGTCCACCTTGCGAACGAGAGCGGCTTGCCGGACGTACGCCTCTCTCACTTTTCGCCAGACTTGCGTTTGGATGTAGGCATCTGTTCCGAACTGTAGATAAATCATAGAGTATAGATTAGTATAGATCTTTTGATTCTTGCACACGTCAGTTTTTACGGAAAGTTTTTCTTATCCGTTTTTATTATGAGGTAATGTGCACATACATATTGCAAGTGGGAATATGTCACTCTAAGTTGGAATGTGCACTTGCAGGCAGTTTTTCCTCGCATAGGAAAATTAATATATGTATTTAAGATTCTCAGAGCTGCCGCTTCGCCAGACACTCTGAAAATGGTCTATTTTGCGCTTGCACAGTCTTTGCTATCCTACTGCATCACAGTATGGGGGGGTACTTTTGTTACCCACATGTTAAAAGTAGAGAGAGCGCAGAGATGTGTTTTAAAAGTTATGCTTAATAGACCATACAGGTATCCCACTGCGGAATTGTTTTCAGACTGTTCTGTCCTAACTGTGAGGCAACTGTATGTAATGCAAATCATTCTAAGGAAGCATTCTGAAATCTCTTACGATCCAGAGCTAAATATGAATAGGCGATTAAAGTATAGGGTATGCCCAATTGAGAGGCACCGGCTAGCACTAACAGCACGTCACTATCATGTTTTGAGTTCCCGGCTTTATAATAAGGCTAACAAATCGTTGGCAATATATCACCTATCCAAGAGTAAGTGCAAAGTGGCTGTAACAGACTGGGTTAAGGGGATGACTTATAGTGATACTGAAAATCTTTTCACTGTAATTAAATAGCTTTTACACATCACACCACATCAAAACATATTTACCTACACTTTAAACATTAATACGTGCACGCATAATATCCACACATAATATGTAACGTTGTGTATTCTAGAATAAATACGACTATAACTTCACTGACGTTTGTCGTAATTTTTCTAAAATGATACGGTAATTTCAATTCTATAGTGTTATATGGTTGTTTTCTTCCTTTTTTTTTTTTTTAATTTTTCTGCATGTGTATTAAGATTTGTGTATTGTTTATTTGATATGTATAAGTGTCATGAAATATTTCTACATAATATTATATTATCAATAAGTACAGGTACTCATCCACATGCCCAGACATTAAATGCAATGTAGATACTTTGATAGGTACTTAATAGGCATGCACCTGAATTTTTTAATTCCAATCTTGTTTAAATCTAATTTTATAATTTTTGCAATTGCTTAGAGTTATTTTAATTTCTGTTTTATTTGTAGTATTCATTTTTTTATTTTTTAAGAAATTACACTTGAGCATGTACATATTTCCATGTAAAAAAAAAGGGAAAGTACTACTAACCAAGACACAAGTTTTCTTAACTTAATTTGGTTGGTAGGGCTAGTTAACACAGTAATGTACCTATTAAGTGAAATAAAAAATTTGAATTTGAATTTGAATCGCCAGCTTACTATACCTACCTTTTCAACTTCTTTATTCCTCTGCTCTCGTCTGATTACATGTTTAACAAAGATGTTCAGTCTATGGTACCTCGACGTCAGTCCCATGCTAATCAGAATTATGATCAGATCTTGGAAATTCCACAGTATAGTCGCTACTTTGCTCATTATGAATATTGGAATAGCAAGCCATAGGTTGTACTCGTCTGAAAAGTTGTTATTAATATATAACCTGCTACAAACAATTTGAAAATGGCGTTTTACTGACCGGATGATACCCCCCCCCCCTGTCTGTGGACAGAGACATTCATTTTCCAGGCGTGGTCCCATTGATAATCGAAAACGAATATCCTTAGCATGAGTTGTTCGCGTCAAAAACTGCTGAAAAACCTCAAAAAACACTTTTGTTTCTTTTAATAGATTTTTGATTTATTGAACTGACTATAAATTTATAAATCAACTCACAAGTCTGCAGCAAAAATCCGTGCGAGCTCAAAATATATCGTTCAAAATACTCTTCTGGGGGACATTCCAACCCAGTTGCAGACATCATACTCAAAATGTGTTCCACTAGAACAAATAACAACTTCTGAAACATTAGAGCGAAAATGTAAAAATATATATCGTTACTTCCTATGAATCCACCAGGGTCAGACACAAAATAATACGACTAATACCAAGGGTCTCAGGCGCAGAGAATACTAGGCCTCAAGCTATGGCCCACGGCTTATCTCACTTCCTAGCCATTTTGAACCTAATATTTAATAGACAGATTAATAGTTACTGAAGAACCTGACCGAGGCTGAAGAACAGGTTTATGACATGTCTAAGATGATGTGGGTCGACCGCAACTACTTTAGGCTTAAACAACTTGAGTCTTTGAGGTGTTGCCCTCTAAGCAGCCGCATTACTACCCGTTTAGGTGTTGGTAAGCTTTAATGCTAATCGCTTACCAATAGCACATGTGGCCACAAATACCGTGACTATGATTGTCCTCCTTCGTATCTTCACATCAGGTGGAAGCTGGAATCCTGTTATCGAATCTGCTTTAAACCACAAGTACGACAGATTCGTCCATGATGTTATGAACTTTAAGGAAAGGACTAGTGAGAGAAGTGCGTTCCCGTAGAATATTGAACCAGATAGTCTTCCTACGAGGCCTCCTGAAATAAATAAGGACGGAGAAGGTTGAGAATGTCTCGCATCGTGAGGCTCCCGTATGCGTATCGTTAGTTTGGCGTACTTGGCATACCGTGCCGAATCGTTGCATTTACACCATTCAAACTCCTCAATTAACATGCAGAGAAGCATAAACATATATATTACTATACTAGCTTAGGGACAGGGCGAATGACGTGATAAAATGGCTGCCAATGAAAGTAAATGGACTTCGGATCAGCGCTCAAAAAGTGTCCAAACAAAAAGACAAACCAAGCGCATATAATAAATAAATAAATAATTCTGGACAGTGTTACACAACATTATCTAGCCCCAAGCTAAGCAGAGCTTGTGTTATGGGTACTAGATAACTGATATACTTAATACAATATAATTCATAGATAGATATTTTTTATTATACATAGAAAATACCCAGAACACCCTGAGCAAATATCTGCGATCGCACAAATATTTGTTCCGAGGCGGGAATCGAACCCGCAACCTCCTGCGTCGCAGGCCAACATTGGCACAACGCGCCAAAGAGGTCGTCAAAAAAAAAAAAAAAAAAAACTGACATGTTTTATCCGTTGCTTGATTATTGAACAAATTTGAATGACTACAGTGTGAACTGCCATGTTATCGAACTCATTTGTCATCGTTAAAATTTCGAATGAGTCCATAGTAGAGTTATTAGAATGTCTTTGGTAGCAAATCGCACGCGATAGGTGGTGTTTGCTGCTACTTTTGTAGATCGAACCTCATTTGCATCTTGATATGAGAAAAAAATATGTAGAAAAATTAAGTTTCTTTAATTTTAATCCCTTTATTTATAACTTACAGGATTTAATTTCAGCCACTAGTGTAATCATTGTATTGAATTTAACTTGAAGTGCCCTAGAAATTTAAATTTTGGATATTTTAGTTTAAGATAAGGCATAACAATGCCTGTATCTTTCAATGCATTTAGAAAGAAAGAAAGAAATAAAAGTTTATTTATGACTATATAAACACACACCAAGAAAAACAAACAAACAAGATATGAACTATATAAAAACTAAAACAAAAACAAATAACACAGATATAATAAAGGCAATGCAAGGCATTTTTTTTTTTTTTTTTTAAATAATCCTGGACAAGTTCACAACATTATCTAGCCCCAAGCTAAGCCAGAGCTTATAGCATTAGAAAGATACGGCGGCACCGTTGAAAAAGCTGAAAATAATCTTGACAGACAGAGAGACGGACAACACAGTTCAATGCGTGGTCCGTCTCTCTGTCTGTCATGATTATTTTCTCACCTTTTCCTATAATTTTTTTAACAAAATTATCTTTTATTGATATAAATTGAAAAGGTTTAGATTGAAAAGGTAGCCTATAAAATTATTAATAGTCATCTAAAATAAAAGTGAGCATAGAAGGATAAAATTCAAATTTTGCAATAATATCTGATATAAAATCCAGACTCGGAGGTAAAACGAAATCCTTGTTCCAGACAGAAGCGATTATTCAAATGCAAATAATAAAATCGTATATAATTTTCGACTCTAAAACTTCAGGTTTGAATTAATGTGGCCTTTTGGCAAAGATCTCTTAGTTCGTATACGATTATTGAAAATTTTCCTGAAGTCTTATCTAAGGATCAACTTCAGTAAGTTGATCCTGCTTTTCAGGGGCCGTAGCCAAATTGAAAAAACTGAACTATTATAATTTCGTGCAGCTTTTTCAAACTTAGTAAATTCAATTCAATCCTTACATTGGGATTAAGTAAAGTAAAAACTTCTGTAGTAGCTTTGAATTGCATAAAATAACCAAGTTTTGTACATACCTACTTGTATTAGTTGTATTATTATTTATGTAGATAAATGTATTTTTGAGTAACAAGTGTTTTCCTCTATAAACTACTACGTAGCTGTGCCCGCGACTTGGTTCACGCGGTACATTCATATCTTCTGAACCCTGCAAGTTATCGAAATGGAACATACACGAAAATTTAAGTGAAATCCTCAAAATTTTCTTCGAAATTCATTGAGCCGTTTTGGAGCCTATTTAAGATAAACTTTCATATAGTGACAACGTGTCTTAAAGCGGTAATTTATTAGGCATCGTATAAGGAGTAGTTTTCATTTCTATTGGCATTCATTTTGAAAACACAGACAGACACTTCAATTTAATGATATTGGTATAGGCTAAGTTCAGATCTGAATTTTTAAAACATGTTAATGTAATAAGATTGCAAAGCATATATTTTTGACTTCCTGGTTTAAAATTTTTTACACTTTCCGTCGATAGCCAGCTAAATATATATATATATATTTTTAAGTGTAACTCACGTCCACTAGAAGTATGGTTTGCCCGTCCCGCCAGCAGCCTGATGACCTTCCACAGTGCGGCCACCTCTATAGCTGCCAAGGAAATGAACACGATGACCGTCCACACGAAGAAACCATTGTATCCGAGGTTTGAGATCCCAATGTAGCGGGCGAGGGAGAATACCTTGTTTATTTTTGGAAGAAAGTCCTAAAATTGTATATTATGTTTAGAGTATTGAAACTTTTTTTTAATGTAATGGCTCGACAAACTGGCTTACGGCCCACCTGATGGTAAGCGGTTACCGTCGCCTATTGACATCTGTAACACCAGAGGCTTTGCCAATGCGTTGCCTGTCATGAAGGACTCTTTTTTTTTTGTAGCGGCTCATGTTGTAGTTTAGAGGAAACACCTCAGGAGGGAGCCCGTTCCACAACTTGCACGCGTATAGGGGAGAAAAGATCTCGTAAAGCGAGCTATACGAGACACACCCGTGTCGATGATGTGTGGATGACCTCCCTTGCGTTGTCGAGAAGTAAGATGATAGAACCTGGATGCGGGTATGAGATTAAACAGCTCATCAGAGCACTCCCTCCTCAGAAACTCTTGTGAAATAAGTCTTTCAGGTTCCAAATGCAGGGATCTCCTTGGGAGCATTACAAAAATGACATGGTTTAAAAAAAAAAACCACACGTTTTTGTCGTCGCCTGGTTGGTAGACAATACGTGGGACAATACTCGACGGAAGATGCATCGCAAACGTTTGCAGCAATCTCTCTAAAAACCGACGAATCGGCGACAATCCTACGCAAACACCCTATTCGCACTTTTATGTTTGATTTGGTTCTTTTTGCTTGTAGCTAGTTAAGCATACGCACCTAAAGGCCTAGTAGTTAGTTGGCGGAAATGAGAGATATTTACACTATTCACAATAAGATAAAAAATAACCTTACATTATTGTTAAATGTAGCTCCATTTCTCCGGGAAAACAATTTCATGTTAGAACGAAACACTTTTCACTCGGTGCTGGTAACACTGGTGAATAAGGAAGTTTTAGTTACATACTTAATTAGAAGCTTGTTATGAAATGTAGAAAAAGGTTTAATTGTGTGTTTGTTAATTTACAATACAGCTAATATATGTATTAAATAAAACACGTAAGTGATTCCAGTGGGATTACAATACAACTAATATATGTATTAAATAAAACACGTAAGTGATTCCAGTGGGATTACAATACAGCTAATATATGTATTAAATAAAACACGTAAGTGATTCCAGTGGGATTACAATACAGCTAATATATGTATTAAATCAAACACGTAAGTGATTCCAGTGGGATTACAATACAGCTAATATATGTATTAAATAAAACACGTAAGTGATTCCAGTGGGATTACAATACAGCTAATATATGTATTAAATAAAACACGTAAGTGATTCCAGTGGGATTACGTACAGGGCAATAATAAAATAGATTAAAAAACTAGGCTTCAATAATTTTGAATGAACTTTTCAAATTCAACATATTAATTTTTGCATAAAAAATGCCATTGACTGCGAAGTCTGTAAATAATGAAAGGTCTTTGCCCAGCCGTGGGAAAAGAATTGCCGATAATAATATGAAAATGACTTTTTATTGAACTTGAAATATATTTGTAGAAAAATCTAGAAACATACCGTTGAAACTCCATCGACACAAGTCCTTTAAAATAAAACATGAATTGTTCTGTTTATGAATCACTGAAATAAAGGCACATAAAGCGCTGTTTCCAAACTTTCAGTAACCACTTACTGTAAAACCACTTATTAGTTAAATTGTGTCGGAATGTAACTTTGTTTTTGTCACAAAATATGTCTAGTACTAATAAAAATGGCATGTCATAAAACAATTTACTATCAACTTGTCATTTAAACTTTTCCACCGTTACTTCAGCTTTTAATTTACTGCCTTAACGAAGAACGTGTAGAGTTCAAAATGGTTTGAAAATACGAAAACAATTCAATGTATTTACTTTAGGTAGGTAAGGATTATAAAAATGACATGTTATTACGAACCTACAATTTGTACTGAACTTAGATAATTGTGGAGAGTTTTTTCTACCATTTTTTTGTCGTGTTATTATCAGGTTCATAATTATTTTGACAAACCATTGTGATCGTAAGATTAATTATTTCTTTAATCGTAACTTTAATGACTGAATAATAATATTGAACTTTTTATGCGTTTACTTTACTACTTACATATATGTGTCACTTTTCTTTTTAACGGACAAAGGAGGAGGTTCTCAATTCTTTGTTTTCCCTAATGTTTGTTATAGCATAACTACGTGTTTTCTAAACGGAATTTTAATAGTAGTTTATGCAACTTTCATATAGGAAGGGGTATTAAAACACGAGAGTCTGTTTATCACATGAGGCGCCTCGACTCGAGTGTTTTAATAGCTAAGTTATATGCAGTTTCATACACTACTTTATCTTCACTCATAGGAAAAATTTAAATTAAATAAATAAATTATCTACACTCAAATCGAAGAATTCGAATTACGAATTCAAAGACGGTTCTATACAGACGCACTTTATAGACGCATATACATAAAATTAAGAATAAAACTCATTATAGTACCGCCAACTGTATCATAAAACTCATTATAGGACCGCTATCTTTTTTTTAATTAATTAATTAAACTAGTCTATGGTTATAGCCTGAATATGAAAAAAATGGCGCACGCATGCGTAGTTTGAACTTAATTTCCCACGCTTCCCATAACATTTTTTGCCGATCGTGTTTTTCTTTGTTTAATTTAAATTTTTCTTATGAGTGAAGATAAAGTAGTGTATAAAACTGCATATAACTTAGGTATTAAAACACTCGAGTCAACCTATTATCCTATTACCCTTCTTATATGACAGTTGCATAAACTACTATTATTCTAAATGTTATGTATATGCGTCTATAAAGAGCGTCTGAATAGAACCGTCTTTGAATTCGTAATTAGAATTTTTCGATTTGAGTGTAGATAAAATTATTTTTTTATTTAAATGTTACGTGATTACAGGTTTTGCCTATAAGTTTTTTTTGTTGAGAAATGTGAGTAAAATCTGGATGTTTTATTTAAAAAACCGGGCTCGTTTGCCTTAGACTTTTAGTTTTAACCGAAATTTTGTAGGTAATTTCCTTACATACGTAGCATCAAAAATGTTGACTAATCGGAAATTACAGTCTTTAAAACGTAACAAGTAACAAACTTTGAAATTAAAGTTATTATAAAAACACATATTTTTCAATCAACGTTTATTTTAAAATCTTTAATACTCGTAATGTCTAGCTTTGTGTTAAGTTAAAAGCAGTGTTGTCGTTCACAACTGGTATGTTATCACCTCCATCGTCGAATTGAATCAAAACCAATTCGTAAGTAATTATTGCTCCTGCCATCTGAAAAATAATAAACAAATAAACCATGTTAGATAAGTAGACAGGTCCTCTTAACATCAGGTGGGCCATCGGCTTGATCCGTCATTCCAAGTAATATAAAAAAAACAGTCAGTCAGAGAGTAAGTACCAGAGACATTAACAGTTAACTCATCACTGCCAGTTAACAGTAAATGTTGTCGACAGTTGACGACCTCTGTGGCGGGGCGGGCGAACGTTCGCCTGCGACGCCGGAGGTTGCGGGTTCGATTCCCGCCTCGGAACAAATATTTGTGCGATATGCAGATATTTGTTCAGGGTGTTCTGGGTATTTTCTATGTATAATAAAAAATATCTATCTATGTTATATATTGTATTAAGTATATCAGTTATCTAGTACCCATAACACAAGCTCTGCTTAGCTTGGGGCTAGATAATGTTGTGTAAACTGTCCAGCATTATTTATTTATTTATTTATTTAATGTCTCTGGTAGGGCAGTGATGAGTTAACAGTATGAGTATTATTCTACAATTCAATACGTTGAATAAAATTACTTATGTAACAGTTGTAACGCCGTTCAATTGGCAATTCGTAACATCTGTTACTATTTCGTTCAATGGCATTATATTGTATTTATTTATTCATCCACAGACATTGTAACATGTACCTACTTAGATAAGTCATCAAACCAAATAATATTATGTAGAGTATGTTCTACCGACTAACTCACATTTGATAATTATAATGATTTACAAAATATTTCAGCAAAAGCGTCGTCGTATCTACACTAATATTATAAAGAGGAAAGATTTGTACCTATTTTTGTATGTTTGTAATGAATAGGCTCATAAAGTACTGGGCCGATTTAAAAAATTCTTTCACCATTGGAAAGCTACATTCACCCTGAGTGACATAGGCTACCAGGGGAGGGGATAGGAAAGGGGGGGGGGCTGTTTTACATCCTGAAACTACCCGTGCGAAGCCGGGACGAGTCGCTAGTTTTGTATAAAATTATTTCACCATTGGAAAGCTACATTCACCCTGAGTGACATAGGCTACCAGGGGAGGGGATAGGCAAGGGGGGGGGGGCTGTTTTACATCCTGAAACTACCCGTGCGAAGCCGGGACGAGTCGCTAGTTTTGTATAAAATTATTTCACCATTGGAAAGCTACATTCACCCTGAGTGACATAGGCTACCAGGGGAGGGGATAGGCAAGGGGGGGGGGGGCTGTTTTACATCCTGAAACTACCCGTGCGAAGCCGGGACGAGTCGCTAGTTTTGTATAAAATTATTTCACCATTGGAAAGCTACATTCACCCTGAGTGACATAGGCTACCAGGGGAGGGGATAGGCAAGGGGGGGGGGGGCTGTTTTACATCCTGAAACTACCCGTGCGAAGCCGGGACGAGTCGCTAGTTTTGTATAAAATTATTTCACCATTGGAAAGCTACATTCACCCTGAGTGACATAGGCTACCAGGGGAGGGGATAGGCAAGGGGGGGGGGGGGCTGTTTTACATCCTGAAACTACCCGTGCGAAGCCGGGACGAGTCGCTAGTTTTGTATAAAATTATTTCACCATTGGAAAGCTACATTCACCCTGAGTGACATAGGCTACCAGGGGAGGGGATAGGCAAGGGGGGGGGGGGGCTGTTTTACATCCTGAAACTACCCGTGCGAAGCCGGGACGAGTCGCTAGTTTTGTATAAAATTATTTCACCATTGGAAAGCTACATTCACCCTGAGTGACATAGGCTACCAGGGGAGGGGATAGGCAAGGGGGGGGGGGCTGTTTTACATCCTGAAACTACCCGTGCGAAGCCGGGACGAGTCGCTAGTTTTGTATAAAATTATTTCACCATTGGAAAGCTACATTCACCCTGAGTGACATAGGCTACCAGGGGAGGGGATAGGCAAGGGGGGGGGGCTGTTTTACATCCTGAAACTACCCGTGCGAAGCCGGGACGAGTCGCTAGTTTTGTATAAAATTATTTCACCATTGGAAAGTTACATTCACCCTGAGTGACATAGGCTACCAGGGGAGGGGATAGGCAAGGGGGGGGGGCTGTTTTACATCCTGAAACTACCCGTGCGAAGCCGGGACGAGTCGCTAGTTTTGTATAAAATTATTTCACCATTGGAAAGTTACATTCACCCTGAGTGACATAGGCTACCAGGGGAGGGGATAGGCAAGGGGGGGGGGGCTGTTTTACATCCTGAAACTACCCGTGCGAAGCCGGGACGAGTCGCTAGTTTTGTATAAAATTATTTCACCATTGGAAAGTTACATTCACCCTGAGTGACATAGGCTACCAGGGGAGGGGATAGGCAAGGGGGGGGGGGCTGTTTTACATCCTGAAACTACCCGTGCGAAGCCGGGACGAGTCGCTAGTTTTGTATAAAATTATTTCACCATTGGAAAGTTACATTCACCCTGAGTGACATAGGCTACCAGGGGAGGGGATAGGCAAGGGGGGGGGGGGCTGTTTTACATCCTGAAACTACCCGTGCGAAGCCGGGACGAGTCGCTAGTTTTGTATAAAATTATTTCACCATTGGAAAGCTACATTCACCCTGAGTGACATAGGCTACCAGGGGAGGGGATAGGCAAGGGGGGGGGGGGCTGTTTTACATCCTGAAACTACCCGTGCGAAGCCGGGACGAGTCGCTAGTTTTGTATAAAATTATTTCACCATTGGAAAGTTACATTCACCCTGAGTGACATAGGCTACCAGGGGAGGGGATAGGCAAGGGGGGGGGGGCTGTTTTACATCCTGAAACTACCCGTGCGAAGCCGGGACGAGTCGCTAGTTTTGTATAAAATTATTTCACCATTGGAAAGTTACATTCACCCTGAGTGACATAGGCTACCAGGGGAGGGGATAGGCAAGGGGGGGGGGGGCTGTTTTACATCCTGAAACTACCCGTGCGAAGCCGGGACGAGTCGCTAGTTTTGTATAAAATTATTTCACCATTGGAAAGTTACATTCACCCTGAGTGACATAGGCTACCAGGGGAGGGGATAGGCAAGGGGGGGGGGGGCTGTTTTACATCCTGAAACTACCCGTGCGAAGCCGGGACGAGTCGCTAGTTTTGTATAAAATTATTTCACCATTGGAAAGTTACATTCACCCTGAGTGACATAGGCTACCAGGGGAGGGGATAGGCAAGGGGGGGGGGGGCTGTTTTAAATCCTGAAACTACCCTTGCGAAGCCGGGACGAGTCGCTAGTTTTGTATAAAATTATTTCACCATTGGAAAGTTACATTCACCCTGAGTGACATAGGCTACCAGGGGAGGGGATAGGCAAGGGGGGGGGGGGGCTGTTTTACATCCTGAAACTACCCGTGCGAAGCCGGGACGAGTCGCTAGTTTTGTATAAAATTATTTCACCATTGGAAAGTTACATTCACCCTGAGTGACATAGGCTACCAGGGGAGGGGATAGGCAAGGGGGGGGGGGCTGTTTTACATCCTGAAACTACCCGTGCGAAGCCGGGACGAGTCGCTAGTTTTGTATAAAATTATTTCACCATTGGAAAGTTACATTCACCCTGAGTGACATAGGCTACCAGGGGAGGGGATAGGCAAGGGGGGGGGGGCTGTTTTACATCCTGAAACTACCCGTGCGAAGCCGGGACGAGTCGCTAGTTTTGTATAAAATTATTTCACCATTGGAAAGTTACATTCACCCTGAGTGACATAGGCTACCAGGGGAGGGGATAGGCAAGGGGGGGGGGGCTGTTTTACATCCTGAAACTACCCGTGCGAAGCCGGGACGAGTCGCTAGTTTTGTATAAAATTATTTCACCATTGGAAAGTTACATTCACCCTGAGTGACATAGGCTACCAGGGGAGGGGATAGGCAAGGGGGGGGGGGGCTGTTTTACATCCTGAAACTACCCGTGCGAAGCCGGGACGAGTCGCTAGTTTTGTATAAAATTATTTCACCATTGGAAAGTTACATTCACCCTGAGTGACATAGGCTACCAGGGGAGGGGATAGGCAAGGGGGGGGGGGCTGTTTTACATCCTGAAACTACCCGTGCGAAGCCGGGACGAGTCGCTAGTTTTGTATAAAATTATTTCACCATTGGAAAGTTACATTCACCCTGAGTGACATAGGCTACCAGGGGAGGGGATAGGCAAGGGGGGGGGGGGCTGTTTTACATCCTGAAACTACCCGTGCGAAGCCGGGACGAGTCGCTAGTTTTGTATAAAATTATTTCACCATTGGAAAGTTACATTCACCCTGAGTGACATAGGCTACCAGGGGAGGGGATAGGCAAGGGGGGGGGGGCTGTTTTACATCCTGAAACTACCCGTGCGAAGCCGGGACGAGTCGCTAGTTTTGTATAAAATTATTTCACCATTGGAAAGTTACATTCACCCTGAGTGACATAGGCTACCAGGGGAGGGGATAGGCAAGGGGGGGGGGGGCTGTTTTACATCCTGAAACTACCCGTGCGAAGCCGGGACGAGTCGCTAGTTTTGTATAAAATTATTTCACCATTGGAAAGTTACATTCACCCTGAGTGACATAGGCTACCAGGGGAGGGGATAGGCAAGGGGGGGGGGGGCTGTTTTACATCCTGAAACTACCCGTGCGAAGCCGGGACGAGTCGCTAGTTTTGTATAAAATTATTTCACCATTGGAAAGTTACATTCACCCTGAGTGACATAGGCTACCAGGGGAGGGGATAGGCAAGGGGGGGGGGGGCTGTTTTACATCCTGAAACTACCCGTGCGAAGCCGGGACGAGTCGCTAGTTTTGTATAAAATTATTTCACCATTGGAAAGTTACATTCACCCTGAGTGACATAGGCTACCAGGGGAGGGGATAGGCAAGGGGGGGGGGGCTGTTTTACATCCTGAAACTACCCGTGCGAAGCCGGGACGAGTCGCTAGTTTTGTATAAAATTATTTCACCATTGGAAAGTTACATTCACCCTGAGTGACATAGGCTACCAGGGGAGGGGATAGGCAAGGGGGGGGGGGCTGTTTTACATCCTGAAACTACCCGTGCGAAGCCGGGACGAGTCGCTAGTTTTGTATAAAATTATTTCACCATTGGAAAGTTACATTCACCCTGAGTGACATAGGCTACCAGGGGAGGGGATAGGCAAGGGGGGGGGGGCTGTTTTACATCCTGAAACTACCCGTGCGAAGCCGGGACGAGTCGCTAGTTTTGTATAAAATTATTTCACCATTGGAAAGTTACATTCACCCTGAGTGACATAGGCTACCAGGGGAGGGGATAGGCAAGGGGGGGGGGGCTGTTTTACATCCTGAAACTACCCGTGCGAAGCCGGGACGAGTCGCTAGTTTTGTATAAAATTATTTCACCATTGGAAAGTTACATTCACCCTGAGTGACATAGGCTACCAGGGGAGGGGATAGGCAAGGGGGGGGGGGCTGTTTTACATCCTGAAACTACCCGTGCGAAGCCGGGACGAGTCGCTAGTTTTGTATAAAATAAGAAACAAGTGAGTACTTTTTACAAAAAAATAATATATATAATTAAATGCAAAGAACTATAGAGGTTGCTCATAAATTAAAATAATATATAATTAAATGCAAAGAACTATAGAGGTTGCTCATAAATTAAAATAATATATAATTAAATGCAAAGAACTATAGAGGTTGCTCATAAATTAAAATAATATATAATTAAATGCAAAGAACTATAGAGGTTGCTCATAAATTAAAATAATATATAATTAAATGCAAAGAACTATAGAGGTTGCTCATAAATTAAAATAATATATAATTAAATGCAAAGAACTATAGAGGTTGCTCATAAATTAAAATAATATATAATTAAATGCAAAGAACTATAGAGATTGCTCATAAATTAAAATAATATATAATTAAATGCAAAGAACTATAGAGATTGCTCATAAATTAAAATAATATATAATTAAATGCAAAGAACTATAGAGATTGCTCATAAATTAAAATAATATATAATTAAATGCAAAGAACTATAGAGATTGCTCATAAATTAAAATAATATATAATTAAATGCAAAGAACTATAGAGATTGCTCATAAATTAAAATAATATATAATTAAATGCAAAGAACTATAGAGATTGCTCATAAATTAAAATAATATATAATTAAATGCAAAGAACTATAGAGATTGCTCATAAATTAAAATAATATATAATTAAATGCAAAGAACTATAGAGGTTGCTCATAAATTAAAATAATATATAATTAAATGCAAAGAACTATAGAGGTTGCTCATAAATTAAAATAATATATAATTAAATGCAAAGAACTATAGAGATTGCTCATAAATTAAAATAATATATAATTAAATGCAAAGAACTATAGAGGTTGCTCATAAATTAAAATAATATATAATTAAATGCAAAGAACTATAGAGGTTGCTCATAAATTAAAATAATATATAATTAAATGCAAAGAACTATAGAGGTTGCTCATAAATTAAAATAATATATAATTAAATGCAAAGAACTATAGAGGTTGCTCATAAATTAAAATAATATATAATTAAATGCAAAGAACTATAGAGATTGCTCATAAATTAAAATAATATATAATTAAATGCAAAGAACTATAGAGATTGCTCATAAATTAAAATAATATATAATTAAATGCAAAGAACTATAGAGATTGCTCATAAATTAAAATAATATATAATTAAATGCAAAGAACTATAGAGATTGCTCATAAATTAAAATAATATATAATTAAATGCAAAGAACTATAGAGATTGCTCATAAATTAAAATAATATATAATTAAATGCAAAGAACTATAGAGATTGCTCATAAATTAAAATAATATATAATTAAATGCAAAGAACTATAGAGATTGCTCATAAATTAAAATAATATATAATTAAATGCAAAGAAATATAGAGATTGCTCATAAATTAAAATAATATATAATTAAATGCAAAGAACTATAGAGATTGCTCATAAATTAAAATAATATATAATTAAATGCAAAGAACTATAGAGATTGCTCATAAATTAAAATAATATATAATTAAATGCAAAGAACTATAGAGATTGCTCATAAATTAAAATAATATATAATTAAATGCAAAGAACTGTAGAGATTGCTCATAAATTAAAATAATATATAATTAAATGCAAAGAACTATAGAGATTGCTCATAAATTAAAATAATATATAATTAAATGCAAAGAACTATAGAGATTGCTCATAAATTAAAATAATATATAACTAAATGCAAAGAACTATAGAGATTGCTCATAAATTAAAATAATATATAATTAAATGCAAAGAACTATAGAGATTGCTCATAAATTAAAATAATATATAATTAAATGCAAAGAACTATAGAGATTGCTCATAAATTAAAATAATATATAATTAAATGCAAAGAACTATAGAGATTGCTCATAAATTAAAATAATATATAATTAAATGCAAAGAACTATAGAGATTGCTCATAAATTAAAATAATATATAATTAAATGCAAAGAACTATAGAGATTGCTCATAAATTAAAACAATATATAATTAAATGCAAAGAACTATAGAGATTGCTCATAAATTAAAATAAATCATAAACATTAAACATTAATTGGTATCGGAAGTACCCGTTTAATGTTATGTTTCCTAGTCACTAAAAAGTTTGCTCAATCGCGCATCTTAAACTGAATTTGACTGGATTAAATTCCAGTCGCCAGTCGGAGCCACGGACTCCGTGTCGGAGCTGTTACCATAGCTGACACCCAATTAAAAATCTACAGATACACACCATTTTTACTAATAATTAGGAACCACTCCCTAATGTCACCAGGCAGGTTTTTAAGATTTATTTAAAACCTTGAAGGCGGTAAGCTCACCACTTGTCACGTCTATTATTCCCACGATGGTGCAACCCATAGTGAAAAGAGGCCCTTGAGGCTCTGCCTACCCTTTCGTGGAAAAAGGTGTGTGACTGTCTGATCTGTCAGTCTGTTGAAGGGTATATTGTGCGAATTAATGTAAAAAATTGCACTTATTATGAATCTATCTAAATAAAAAATTGATCAAGAAGATTTTCGTTGGCATCGCATCACTTGAAAAGATCTGAAAAGATTGGGCATTTTTTTTTGAAATTGTTCTTTATGGTCCTTGTAAGGTGCTTAGAGAAAGAAACATTTTAAATTTGAACAATCTGAACCGTGATTAAAGTAGTACACTTCCTAGATCTGAACGTACTTTTTTCTATGTTTTTTTTGTATAAACTCAAGACAGGATAATTCTGCCGAGTCAACGGTTGAGCCGATTTGGACGATATTTGGTGTGTGGATGGATGATGGAGGGAGGAACAGGGGAAAGGGGTTGCGTGTGAAGCCTTGGGCAAAGGCTAGTGTTTAATATTAAGCGTACGAACTGCCCGAGCACCTCATCACCTATCGAGAGTGTCTACTTTACATTAATGTTAGATGTTATTTCTACTTTGTTCAAAAGTTCGTAACTTAAGTTTATTTTAATCTGACTTATTTGTTAAAGTTACTAGTTATTCATCAAACTTTGCAGGTTTCTTTGCAACTAAATTAGAAACTTGAATTAGAATTAGAAGTTGAAAATAAATGATGAAGCATTGTTGTTGACCTGTAGTAGAATAGTTCTGCTCAAGTAGAAAAATCCCAGTCCACTGAGTGCGACGTAGTCTTTGACGAGCTGGTTTTGAAGTCTGTCCATCTAGAACATAATCTTATGTTAATAATATTAGTGAGAGAAGTAATAAGTTTTTTGTGAAAAATATTTTGTTTTATAAAAGTTTTTATAAAATTAGTGACCGTAACCGTATGCTGATCAAAATGAGCCTAAGCAAAGCCAGTTTACCATTATCCATCGAGAAGTTCCGTTGTGCACTTTCCGTGTCCATCATCAGATCAGCTCGTCGTCACCGTCATATTATATTGTCATCGGAACTTGACAGGAATGCCAAATTTCATCTCAATCAGTTGGAGATAACTGCTTTAAAAATCAGTTGCAAGATTCCACCCGGTGCATGTTAATATAAAACTTGTAAAAAGGAAAATTTCATACAAACTCTATTGAAAGTTACTGAGATGTAGATGTTAGTTGTGTAAAATAAGAAAGCCCCTTTTTATGTCCGCAAATTGTGACGGGAAACTATGGAACCCTACAATGGCCGGCCACGCTCTTCGCAGTTTTTATTAAAATTATCTCGTATTTACTGGGCATAAACAGCAGATATGTAGGAAAAAGTGATTATAATTTTATAAACTACAAAAAAATGGTTTACGAGCATTATGCCTATAGCTTTACCTACTTGGGACATGAGTACGTACTCAGATAAATAAAATGATCATAAATATTGCTGGACACAGTTCACACAACATTATCTAGCCCCAAGCTAAGCAGAGGTTGTGTTATGGGTACTAGATAAATGATATACTTAATACAATGTATATTACATAGTTTTTTTTTTTTTTGTGTTCATCTGTAATTGGAATTGCATGTAAATTAAATCTTAAGCTAGCAATAGTAAGCACCCAACCATGTAAATTCTGTTGATGTTCCATAATAAAAAAAAAAAAAAAAAAAAAAAAAAATATTGTTATATATAGAAAATACCTAGAACACCCTGAACAAATATCTGCGATCGCACAAATATTTTTTCCGAGATGTTTTCAATGCAAAAATCCTTTCTTGATAAATCCTCTAGTTAACAGAGAAATTTATGTTTAATATAACTCGAGCTATAAGTGTACATATAAACAACAGTAGGTACAGAATTTGCCTGAAGAGAAGGAGGAAAAACCTACTTCAACGTTGTAACAATGAGGTTCACAATCGTATATGTAGTTCAGCGCACCCCTCGAATAGACGTTTATGTCTGCCGCAGCCAGCACCACACTGCCAATCCTTATGCACAGCCAGACCAACGACACGACGAAGTAAACTCTTCTAATGTTGGAAATTGATTTTCCGGTCCTGAAATGAAGAAACACAATGATCATGATTCGATTTGAAACTGTATAAACTTCAATCCACAGCTTTGATACACATATCAAATCTTTTATAGTCAAAGGCTAAAGAACCGATAATTGAAAGCAGTATTTCAAACCTCTGACGATAGATAATCAGAGCCAACAGGAAGATAATAATAGTGTAAGTGTAACTTACGTGATCCCTAGAAATAGTTGCAAGCAAATAAAGTAGAAGTTACAGGAGCAAGACAGTACAATCATGCCTCCGATGGAACCGTCCACCTTCCTTACAAGGGCTGCTTGCTTCACGTACGCTTCCCTTATTTTACGCCAGGTGTACACTTTCAGAGCTTCTGTTTTCTGCGAAATTAAAATACACCATACATTACTCCTTTCTTCACGTTCCTACTACTGGGGTTCCTGACTTATGCCTAAATATAGCATGTAAATTGCTGCGGGAGTCCAGTGTGGTGTATTT
This sequence comes from Operophtera brumata, assembly GCA_932527175.1. Taxonomy (NCBI): domain Eukaryota; kingdom Metazoa; phylum Arthropoda; class Insecta; order Lepidoptera; family Geometridae; genus Operophtera; species Operophtera brumata. The sequence goes on from OW052238.1 coordinate 616,779, forward strand.
TCGTCATCGTCTCTTTCTGCATAGTTTAGTGCTGACCAGCTTGAGGGTACGGTGGCACAATACACCTGACATTTGACATCACAGGGTCAGCTAGCGCCGGGTAAAACCTGTGTCACCTATTAGAAATTAAATATTAATTGACCCATTCATACTATCTGTACAAAAACCTTACATTATCCCATTTTATCTGCTTCTTCTCAAACGCACTGATCTTGGCCACGAATTTGTTTAGTCTGTGGTACCGTGACGTTAGGCCCATGCTCAATAATACTATAAGCACGTCTTGAAAACTCCAAAGTGCTGTGGCCATGCTGCTTATGATGAGGAGTGGTATGGCCGCCCAGTCTGAATAATCATCTGGAAATTGCAAAAAAATATGAAACTCCATGTAATAATTTGATTATCACACACAATGAACATGATAATTGATACTGCTCTAAGCCTCCAAAAACATCAAGTCACTTTCAATGAGCAAAGTCCACTATGGCCCGTGGACACAGTCGTAAACAAATTGATGCAAATCGCAAATGTTTCTACTTACTCCCAAGAAGTATAAATCCATGGGACTGCAAAATGTACCTCTTCAAGATGAGTTTCGGAGGGCAATCTAGTCCCACAAGTGAGATCATGCTTATCCAGTGTTCAACTGAAAGTATGATTGTACAATAAACAATTTGATATTTTAATTTAATTTTATATATACTGATTTATCGCATATTTTATTTATATTTATTATTCCTGGCACGAAAACCTGAGAAATTACTATAAAAATATAATGTTATATAGTTGCTTGAGTTTTGGTGTAGTTTACCTCTATTACACACAAAAAATAAGTTATTGGGCTGAATAAACAAGGCTTTTTATTTGATTTGAATGAAGATGACCCATTCGATGCTAAGCCAAAATATCTGCCTATAACAATGCATTATCACAAACGTCACGTTCACCTAGGACGCGCCCTATGCGATATTGCATTGCGCCCGCCACACTGAGACAAAGAAAAAATTATCATGTGCTTCTAATTTCATCAGCACCCATACTAAATTACTAGTAGTTTAAATATTATATTAAACTAATAGTAGTAGTAGGGCTTTTTTGTGTAAGAGTTCGTCCGGGGAAGTACTACCACCATACGTATTTCTGCCGCAAAGCAGTAGTGCTCGTATTTCTGTGTTCCGGTTTGAAGGGTAAGGGTGCCGGTGAAATTACAGGCACATGAGACTTTTCACCTTTATGTCTCAGTGTGGCGGGCGCAGTGCAATGCCACATAGGGCGCGTCCCAGGTGAACGTGACTTATGAGGTAATGCACTGTTCATAGGCAGAGGTTACCGCTTAACATCAGGTGGGCCATCTGCTAGTTCCGTCATTCTAGTAGTATAAAATAAAAAAAATAATAAAAAAAAATTGTCTTTACTAATCTACTTAAATAATACATTTATTTACAGAAAGAATAATACAAGTTATGTACAAAATACACATGAAACAGTTGTGCCACCTGAAGACCGCTGCAAGCGATCTAAAGGTAGCTCAACTGATCCAAATCACTACCAGACGGAAGCGTCCCTAAGATGCTGGCTGCATTGCCACGCTGAATGGCAATACTAATGCGTTGAGCCAGATAAGAGCCAGCTCTTGGGTCACGCGTCGCTTCGACCAGATGCCCTGAAAGAATTTTGAAAACGCAAAGGGCCCCGGAACCCCACGGACCCAGAGTCTCGACCCCGAAAGGCTCAAATAAGTAAGCTCTGTCGAAACTCGCATATTTGCGTCTTTTGAGGTCCTCAGCGGAATCTGCCGCCGCACCGGCCCTAACTGATGTCCCGGACAGATGAGATGGCGCAAGGGTATCAACGCATGTAGCGTCCCACACCAAAGGCCTACCCTTCTCCCACGGAACAAGAGTCATGCCGTCAGGCCGCTTACCATCGTCACGTAACAGACCATTCGGTTCTAGAATGGCTGGAACGTTAACGCTGGTAAGGGCCCGGCGAATGATATCATTAAGGCTAGCGTGGCGGGAAATCCTACCGGCAGCCCTGGTGCACGATAATCCGTGGTGACCAAGCTGATCAACTAAAATTAAATATACTCAACACTCACACACACAAAACCCAGCCATGAAACATGTCACCATCACAATCCTTTTCTTCAGCGTCTTGTCATCAGCCACATTTATCAGCATCATCCGTTCCACGTTCGCCCAGTACGCTGAGAGCTCGTGCCAGCAGAGGGATAGTCGTGAGCCTAGGATGAGAGATAATGTGGCGATGGTGTAGAAGATGGTTCCTGAAAGACGGGCTGTGACGCTTCCTGTAAAATAGTATTATGCATACCCAACTACCAGTAGGCGGCTCAAGAGTGAACGAAGTGGCATTCTTTGGGGAGGCCTATGTCCAAAAGTGATCTTCTGGCTGATGATGATGCTGAACTAACTGCTGAGAGTGAGATATGTATTTTTCTGATGTTATCGTGATTTGATCGAAGAGTATACTTTGAAGTTTATTTATTTTGGAGCAAAATTTTACACGAGAGATCGGTACCAAAATGAACACTGAATACTTTTAAGAGAAGGATACATTTTAAATTTTAAAGATATATTATTAGGCTCCAGAGGCCGTAGACAAAGTAACATTCTTATAGCTGCTTTTCATTCCTGGATTAATAAAATAAAATAAAAATAAATAAATAAAATAAAATAAATAGCGATGACGCTAGTAGAAAAGCCAACAATGTATGAGATTGACGTAACCTATCGAAATGTCACGTGGTCTATTGTAATGTACCACTACGACTGTAGAAATGGAATCGCTTCGAAGCGAATGCCGTTTGGCTAGGCCGGCCGATACAGCTACGAGTAATGAGCGCTCGGGGAAAGTGGTGGGGTTGATTGCGCTTGTGTACATTCGCGCACAGCATTTCTCGATAAGATTTTTCGAAATCCTTCTAACATTTGCTACAGACGTTTGTGTAGCAAGTGCTGTTCTTTTCTGACCCGGTTTTTAATTTGTAATGATCGATGTATTTTATTTTCAACGATTATCGACTATTTCATCTGTTTCCTTGTTTTTACAAGTAATTAATGTTGTAAAAATTAAAAAAACCCTCAACGCAATGAAACGGCTGAACCGATTTTGATCAAACATAGCTAAGAACACAACCGAAAAATCACCTTTCAAACAAAAAAAAAACGTTTCATCCGTTCAGGAGCTACGATGCCACAGACAGACACACACGCACACACGCACACACACACAGACACGTCAAACTTATAACACCCCGTCGTTTTGGCGTCGGGGGTTAAAAACAATTTACGTCTTAAACCATTTTTCTGGCCTTCAAAGTTAACACATTTTTTTCGGCATCTTTTCCACAACGAAACGAAAACAACAGTATCATTAAACTAAGTCTCAAAAACATGTGTGCGCGTCTGTATTTAGGGAGTGCGAGACGCGAGTGTGGGGCGCGCGGTACAGAAGGCGACTGATCAACCAATAGCGTGCCGGCGCTGGCTGCCTCTCCCGTCACGCCTCTCTCCCTCCGCTAAACAGACCCAAAAAGTGACTAAGTGACTCCGCCGTCAGCGCTCAAAACTCGTTGCGCGACCTATATCTGACTAAAGAAGGAATCAGCAAGTCTCAAAAAACATAAATTCAAAGATATTTGATAAATACTACGATTGGAAATCATATTTGACTACTATCAGTGGACCCGTGGTAACATTGAAGGCAGTTGTACTACTTACTATGTCCAGTAATGTCACTCGCCCATCCCGCCAAAGCTTTGATCACCTTCCATATAGCCAAGGTAAGGACTGCCAGCAGACAGGCCAGCACCAGAGAACTCCATGCCCTGATGATGATCTTCCTGGACCCCATGATCCCAAAGAGTGAAGAGTACAGGAATACTTTATTCATTACTTGCAGAAACTCCTGGATGTTAGCATGTCATTATTTTGAGGCAATTTGAAAAGAGTTTGGAACGTGTAACCCGGAACTTGTCTTATCAAGAGACTGTGAGTTCATAACACAGGTATTGAGCAATGCTCTTGAGCCGGTGGTCCTATTATTATGACGGCGTAATATAGCTAAGAAATCAAGTAATCTTAGGTTGAAAGGTTGAATTATAGGAAGGCTATAAATTAGTAGAGAAGGATTATAGATTCGTAAACCAGTGGATGGAGGTGGCTCATATCGTTAGTCTAGTGGCATTCAAAAAGACAGGCATATTTTCATCAGTTGGGTTCAAGATGATGATGATGATGATGAAGTATTTTTAAAATTACTGTCACAGCTTTAAAACGGCCTCCATAATGAAAGTCGTGACTTCAAAAGTGATCTCTAAGAACTAGTTTCATGTCACCAAGTCAAAGTAGGTTATTGAAGAGTAATATATATAATCTTATCAGTGTGTATGATTATGGTTATAGAACAATGAATCATAGATAGATTCATAGGTTCTCTTGAAAAACTAGTCGAAACTTCAAGCCTCATAGGATTTCGTAGCGTAGTTCGTAGCCTGTTCGTAGACTATTCGTAGCAAGTCCGAAGCTCTCAATTATCGTCGGGTGATTATTTATCTCAATAGCAAGGTACCTCACGCGATATTGTACTTACATCATGATTAGGCTGTTGGGGCAAAATGAGTTTATTCGGCCCCAAAATATCCTTAACAACAACCGCTTTCTTCATTTTCCAGATTTTCTATACACTTTACAAACAAGCCTTCTATTCAAAATAGGATTCGTAGTAATTACACTGTAGGAAACAATGCTTTTGAAATGTCACTGTGTTGGATTGATTCAATTTATTAGGGGTTACGAGTAATTTTAATTTACTGGAAGTTGATTTATTTCCTCTAAAGCTCTTTATAAAATGGTCAATACACTATTTTATAAAGAACTCTAGGTAAAATAATTTTACGTTTATAAATAATCAGGGCTGAGTCAATTTATAATCAATCAATTATACAAATATAAAACTTTTATTAAAATCTATTAAATTCATTATTAACCGAAGACCATTTTGATAGATTATGCATGTGGCATATGTATACCTGAGCTCACCAACACAATAAACGGCCTTTTAGATTAAATATAATTTTCTGAAGCCAAGAATTTCTTTTAGGATATACATATATTAACATTTTGTAATAAATCAACAATGTTTTCACTGGTGTGTTGTGCATAGAATATAGTGTGGGTATTATTATTTTGACACTGAACCCTAAAATGATGTTGTTTTCAACACTATAAAGCTCAATTTACACTGGTCTGTTGGTAATAGTACGCGCGATAGTCCGAGCCAATCGATGTGTAAACATCTAACCACTGTTTAATGGCCACTTACTAGCGCTAATTGTTTCCAATGGCTTTAGAATAGAGTTTGAATAATTAGGTATAACACGAAAGCATTTGGGTGGTTCATTAGAAACTCCTTTCCATTCAAACTATTTAACCAACGGGACTTTAATATGTTGGTAACATAATACGTTAGTATTCATTTTGTAAAACGGGTATACGTACCAACGGCACCGACAGGTTTCTACCCTAATTGAGGGTCTTCTCCATTGGAAATTTAAGGACATAAGATTTTTGTTAAACTCTCTCATGATAAATAAACCTTTTTTTTTAACCTGTTTTACACAGTAAGTGCATTGTTAATAAAAAAAGCTAAATGTTGTATAATAGGAGACCTATTAACATAATAACAACTAGAAGTACACAAACATTATAATTTCAAGAAAGTAACTGGCATGTATAACGTGCAGGGCTTCGGCCTATTGTCGTATGACAACTAAATTATCTGTCTGATTCATATCAAACTGATGTACTTAGATAAGAAATATGTGCTCATAAATATTTACCTCCGGCCTTTTTTCTCTTTCATAAAATTTGTAAAGGATCCAACTTATTACAGGCAGTTATCTTAATATTCATAGATAAATTGCGAATATAATCCGAATGCAATCTATTATTATCCACCTCTCCCCTGGAGAAATATTCGTTCCTCAATACATAGACACATGCCGTTTTCCTCCAAAAGGGGTAGAAAGAGCCTCTTTTCACCGTGAGTCGCTCAATCGCAACAAGAAAACTTTACGAACCATCGCCGTCTTAGAGCATTGCAGGCCTCCGGCCGCCATTGCTCATCCTCGCCATTGAGGTTATTACTGCTTTACCGAGCTTTTGGCGTTGTCGGTGTGAGTGCCGCGCCGCGTGTATCTACATGCAGTACTATGCGTTGTCGGTGTGAGTGCCGCGCCGCGTGTATCTACATGCAGTACTATGCGTTGTCGGAGTGACTGCCGCGCCGCGTGTATCTACATGCAGTACTATGCGTTGTCGGTGTGAGTGCCGCGCCGCGTGTATCTACATGCAGTACTATGCGTTGTCGGTGTGAGTGTCGCGCCGCGTGTATCTACATGCAGTACTATGCGTTGTCGGTGTGAGTGCCGCGCCGCGTGTATCTACATGCAGTACTATGCGTTGTCGGTGTGAGTGCCGCACCGCGTGTATCTACATGCAGTACTATGCGTTGTCGGTGTGAGTGCCGCGCCGCGTGTATCTACATGCAGTACTATGCGTTGTCGGTGTGTGTGCCGCGCCGCGTGTATCTACATGCAGTACTATGCGTTGTCGGTGTGAGTGCCGCGCCGCTTGTATCTACATGCAGTACTATGCGTTGTCGGTGTGAGTGCCGCGCCGCGTGTATCTACATGCAGTACTATGTGTTGTCAGTGTGAGTGCCACGCCGCGTGTATCTACATGCAGTACTATGTGTTGTCGGTGTGAGTGCCGCGCCGCGTGTATCTACATGCAGTACTATGCGTTGTCGGTGTGAGTGCCGCGCCGGGTGTATCTACATGCAGTACTATGCGTTGTTGGTGTGAGTGCCGCGCCGCGTGTATCTACATGCAGTACTATGCGTTATTTTGTGTAATGACCATAGTTTTCGGCTTCTTGGATGGTGCGGCGTGTTCTGTCTGAACAAGTAAATTTTGTCGTAAAGTCAGCCGAATCGTGCGGTCCTAATTATGGTGCAGCCTTCACATCCAGAATGAGGTGGGCCTTTGTCTAACTTTGCCCGTTCAGTTTACGAGTACAGTATACATTTTGTTTGGGAAAGTTTATTGAATGTTGTAACGCTGGGTCGAGATACTACCGACCCGAAAGTTTGCGGATTTGTGTCATTTCTGCGCAGATATTTGTGAATTAAAGACTAAATAACAGACAGAGACAAAAATTTACCTTTGGTACCGTCAACGGTATAGGAGGGCAATTCTCGTGCTTTAGAGATTAAGTCGAATTCGACATATGTTGAAAAAAGATGGCGAATGTCGAATAAAATCTTAATTTGCTATTCTCGTGATGATGTCACAAATAGACATAAGTTGAACAAAATCATTCGATTTGATGGTTATTGTGACATTTTCGTGACATTATTTGTAGACATTCATGCTTCGACCTTATCTCTAATTTAGAGATAATCTCTACAATCCGAGAATTGCCCCCCTGGACCCTAGAAAATAAATTAAAAGTATGAAAGCAAAATCTGCCGTGGTGGTCTCGGTTGTCGTGGTGGTCTTGCATATCGTGGTGGTATTATATCTCAACCTCAACCCTGACAAAACGCGTGCTTTAAAAAAGTTTTCAACCCCTGACACCAGGAAAGGGAAGCGTATGTTTCACTTCACCCGGCTTGGGTGTCTTCACTTTCCCCACTTGGAATTTTTGAGGTTGGTTTTTTGTTCGCATAATAAAATACTCTCAGTGTGTGATTTGCTTAGTATTTTACGTACAAAATCAAGACTTGACTTTGAATACGTCACCTCGTGGTTCTGAAGTTTGGCAACATAATTTGTTGCAGTTTATTTTACATACACATATTCTTTAAGATAATACATTTATTTACAGAAATAATAATACAAGGTATGTACAAAATACATATGAAACAGTTGTGCTACCTGAAGACCGCTGCAAGCGATCTAAAGGTAGCTCAACTGATCCAAATCACTACCAGACGGAAGCGTCTTGTATTAATTATTATTAATTAATTATTAATTCACATATTCTTTTGTCATTGCACCATCTCTGAGTACATAATTTGGAACAACATTCTAATATGCTCAATGAGTGAAATAAGATGTATAGTTCATAGTTCATAGTAATTTATTTGTCAGAATGTAGGTACATGATGTAGATGTCAAACAATAATAATAGATCCGTTACATTCTTACCATTATTTGGTATCCAAATATATGTCGTTACAGGTAAATATTTAAAAGTATACTAAAAACTAAACATTGCTCAAGTCGTCAGTTAAAAACTCCGTCACTGTGTAATAACATTTCTCAAGCAGAAGTGCCTTTAGCTTATTTTTAAAACGTATAGTGTCATTCTCTTTTATGCTCTCTGGTACCTTATTAAAGATTTTTGTAGCCATACAAAAAATACTCTTTTGCATAAGTGTAGTTTTATATTTTACATTACATAATCTATCCTTATTACGCATATTAAAATTAGTGATGTCACTATAGCTTTACATTGTGCAGTTTTCTAGTTTCTAAACAGACCCATTTCCCGCGTAGTTCCTGTTACCCCACCTGACCTTGCATGCCCATAGATCCCATGTCAAAAGACAGACAGTAAAAAGCCGTGGCAATCTAACTTAATACACATCAACGTGTGTTGTTTGATGTTGTTCAGTCGTTTCACACAAATAAATGAAGCCTTGTTGTTGAATGACGGGCTCCTGCCCTGAGGCATTTCATGTTCATCCATTAAGATCCCTCGTACCTACAAACTCCCACCTACTACGTACTCCCCGTCGAACTCTTCACCTGAATTACGCTTCAACCATTTTGCCGGTTCATAGTTTCTAAATGGAAAGTTAAAGTCAAAGTCAAGAGTGTTTCATTCATTGAAATCACAGCGATCATTTTGAATCACCTTAGAAAGATATAACTTTTGAAACTATCATGGTTATGTACATAATTTTCACTAGAAACGGGATATTTACCATGATTTTTGAGTTTTATATGTTCCCGATATTTCGGCACAGTTGCATGCGCCATGATCACGAGAGAACTGACTAAAGTCTTTGCGAGTAGATGTTATTGGCAGATATATCGATCTACCCTCTTTCTCACTCTTTTATTACGAACGATACCACTACCACCTTAGGAAGATCCTTTCGTCTCTTCATGAGTCTTAAATTATCTCAGTACGAAAATGGGTGATCAAAACGCATCAACAGTATTTTATATTTATATTTAAATTAATATCTTCAGTATATAAGAGAAGCAAATGCTTTTTTTTTTATATTAAACTAGTCTTTAGCCCGCAGCTTCGCATGGGTGGTGTTGGAATAAAGACAGTCCCACTCCTGCCCCTAACTATCCATCCACGCACCAAATAGTTTTTTTTTTTCGTTTTTATACTACCAAGGTAGCAAACAAGCATACGGCCCACCTGCTGGTAAGCGGTTACCGTAGCCTATGGACCTGCAAAACCAAAGGTATAACGTTTTGCCGACCCTTTAAAAAATTCCAAACACCCCTTTTGAAGAACCCCCACTGTAGTCACTTGGGAAAACCTCAGCAGGGAGATCATTCCACAACCATCAAAATCCGCTTAACCATTACGGAGTTGTGTGGAACCAATACATAACGCTAATAAAGAACAAAGTCAAAAGTCAAAGTCAAAAGTATTTTATTCATTGAAATCACAAGGATCATTTTGAATCGTCTTTAAAAATAAATTTACAGTTACTCCTGTTCCAACGCAACCAGACCTAGAAGAATCAGGCAACAAACACGGTCTGTTTTTCTTTTGATGATCCTTCTTACTACTAGGTGGAGAGCGCCTGTGTGGTGCCTCGAGAACCAATACATAACGCTAATAAAGAACCAATACATAACGATAATAAAGAACCAATACATAACGCTAATAAAGAACCAATACATAACGCTAATAAAGAACCAATACATAACGCTAATAAAGAACCAATACATAACGCTAATAAAGAACCAATACATAACGCTAATAAAGCGTAGCTTATCACACTCAGCAATAATGTAGCTTCCTATAATTGCAAAAACTTTTTGAATTATAGCACAGATAGATTATAATTTTGGAGATTATAGATAGGGTTTTTATTTAATAGAATATTTTTAATCCTGATTTACTAAAGTTTTATTTTAAATATATGTTTGTTTGTGAAGATACTCTATCATCATTTTATGAATACCACTGACTTCTCGTAAAGTAGAGCCACCAGACCTATAAAACTTAGTTGCATTAGTCCTCCACTCTCTGAGTTAGCGAGCAGTCCGTAAGTGCACCTTTTAACACAATAGCAACTGCGACTGTCTCTTAATTAGCGACTGCTAGGAACATACAAATTGGCAGAGAATAAAAGAAACGAGACTGCAAAAGTAGAAAGCGGTACCTGAGTGGTGCCCTTGTGCTAGTTGCCCCATCCTAACTTACCAGGTTAAGCGCCATCTGCGCTCACCAAAAGCCCAGTCACGCAGTCATGACCCGAGGAGGCCAACTGCATTTAACACGTTCACTGCGGCAAGTAATTTGACTATTTTTCAGGTGGTGCGATAGGGGGCTGATAAGCCCTAACGGTACCTTTTCACCAGTGCGATAAGGGTATTTCGACCCCCTAGTCACTCAATGGTTTCAAATCCTATTTTCTTCGCGACAACCTATTTTCTGCCTAATTAACTATAACCATGGTGTTATAAAAACCTCAATGCATCATGTGGTTGCTTCGCCTGGGGTTCTGCTGGTGGAAATGGAAGAAAAACACGAAAAATGCCAGGGGGCATATAAACCCACTATCGCACTGATTTATACGTACAGTTACGAGTCTAGCTAGTGATGTATTGAGCGGAAAATGAAACCAAATTATCGATACTAAGTAATTTTTATTTTGAATAGTTCACAATCACAACTTACATACTACACAAGATTACAACTTACGTGAGAGAGTTTTAAAAACAATCAAGACACAATTATAGTTAAAAAAAAACTACGCAGAATGATACGTATGCTCATTTACATTTATTATACGTATCACGAATACCCAGCGTAATGCGTAGCTTTTCATAGCAGCCAACACATTTCCTTCTTTTGCCCCCTTTTTTTTCATGGGTATGGTTCTTCATTAGCTTCACACGAGGATTATCTGTAACAAAAAAAAATTGAAGTTATACCGTATACAATCTCAATTTATATTCAAATTAGTCAACACAACAGGATAAAACATAAAACAGAAGTAAACATTGTACAAAATACAAAATGATAAACATAGTTACCTGTGCGAATGGCTTTTATTGGTGTATTTGTGAATCGACGCGTACACAACACTAATTGCTAGAAAGAAAATAATTAGCTAAAACAAGTGCGTGATGGGGTGGAAATGCCCCAACTCGGTTTGAGGGTCTATAGGCCCCTTAGCCGCACTGAATAAAGTTTTTTCACTTTCAGTGCGGTAATGGGCCGATAGACCCGTACGTAGATTTTCGCTTTTTCGAGTCACAGATATAAAGGCAAACACAAAAATATATCTATCTTTGTGTTACTCCCAGAAACCTCCGAGATATGGGCTCCGCACCAGAGGGAAACGGTAGGATTTTGTTCCGCACCGCGCGCGAGTATACGGAAGGGGTTTACAGGCCCCGTGCCGCAGTGAACGTGTTAAATACATTCGAGAAAAAAATAAAAAAACTGTACTCTTCTCTTAATGCTGGGGCTCTGAACCAAATGGTTAGAATGAATGAGCTATGGTAGGTACTCCACCATAAATTTGTAATAATTAATAATTAGTAGTACAGCTTTTTTGTGGAAGAGTTCGTCTCGGGAAGTACTACCACCACACCTATTTCTGCCACAAAGCAGTAGTGTTCGCATTGCTGTGTTCCGGTTTGAAGGGTATGGGTGTCGGTGAAATTACAGGAACATGAGACTTTCCATCTTTGCGTCTCAGGGTGGTGGGTGCAGTGCAATGCCACATAGTTTGTGTCCTAGGTGGGCGTGATATATGAGGCAATGCATTGTTAAAGGCAGAGGTTACCGCATAACATCAGGTGGGGCACAAGCTTGTTCTATCAAATACACAGTTCAAAAAAACCTTAACAAATTGGATGTCTCATGCAGCTGATTGTTACACATTATGCAGATGTAAACTAGCTTCTAATCTAAGCTGAACTGTATCATGTGGCTTAGTGGCGCCCCTGCCAAGTCCAGCGGGCGAAACAGAACCTTCACAAAAAAAAAAAAAAAAAAAAAAACTGTTTTATCTCCAATCGTCTTCTTCGTCCTGTTGAGTTTCATTGTTCTTGTCTGTTTTTATGTTGTGTTTATATTATTATGTATATATTTTATGTATTATAATGTAGGTTTGTATATATTTAATGATATGTTTATTTGTCAAGGTGATAACACCACTGTCCCATTCTTCCATATAGTCCTCTCCATCCTAAGGTTGTCTGGAAGAAATCGCTATAAGCGATAAGACCGCCCATTGTACATTTCTGTTATTTCTTTTGTTATTGAGTTATTTTTTGTATTTCTGTGTGTTATTTGTGTACAATAAAGAGTTAATCTATCTATCTATCTATCTATCTTCACTCATCACTTGAATATTCATAATTAGGCACCTACTTTTCATTGTTGATTCACTTTATTCAACTTTTCATTGTTAGATCCGTTTATACTTTCATCACCCGACGTTCATGGTTCGAATATCACAAAATTAAGATTCGTTAGCCTTACATTTACACATTCAAATAAATACACAAGTCAAACGAGTGAATAACTTTTGCCCAAATACATTACCGACACTTGTGCAAGGTTTAACACTTGGGACAGGGGGGGGGGTTAACACTTGGGACAGGGGGGGGTTTAACACTTGGGCAGGGGGGGTTAACACATGGGACAGGGGGGGTTAACACTTGGGAAAGGGGGGTTTAACACTTGGGACAGGGGGGTTTAACACTTGGGACAGGTGGGTTTAACACTTGGGACAGGGGGGTTTAACACTTGGGACAGGGGGGGCTTAACACTTGGGACAGGGGGGGTTTAACACTTGGGACAGGGGGGGTTTAACACTTGGGACAGGGGGGGTTTAACACTTGGGACAGGGGGGGGGGGTTTAGGATTAGATAACAGGAGCTTATTTATTTATCTGATAGTATTTTTTATTCTCAGAGCAGTTTGATATTGGATGACGTCTAATTTAAACAGAGTATGATTGTAAATGTACACTACGACCGTGCCCAGCAAATGGACGAATGTTATATGTACACATGATGCCCGCGCATATACGTTATATGTACACATGATGCCCGCGCATATATGTTATATGTACACATGATGCCTGCGCATATACGTTATATGTACACATGATGTCCGCGCATATACGTTATCTACGTCAAGATTTACTCTATGGATAAGGGTTATGGATTTTTATAGTGATATTTCCTTTGTGAATAACATACTAGGTTCTATTCTATTATTGCCGACCTAATTTTCGAAATAATGTACTTAGACAGCAGTCTTTAGACTTCCACTGCTGGACGAGGCCTCCCCATAGAACGCAATTTACAATTTGCAATTTTTGGGAGAATTTGCCATAATCACCACGCTTGGCATGCGGATTGGTGATCACAGTGTTGGTTTAAGTACTCAGTTACCTAGATGCCTCAGCGTATCTTATTCGGCTTTTACGATATCCACCGTAGGAAACAGAGGAGTATACTCACGCCACGGCTTATATACTATTACTAGGCTTCGACCAAAATAAAGAAGTATGGACAGGCCTTACCCATACAAAACGTCCGTGAAAAATAAGTCACAATTACAAAACACGTACGTTACGTCACTCGTTGCCGTCACAAAGACCGACTGAAGCGAAGTGAGTGAGCTCACTCACTTGTTATGCTTCAAAACTATCGTTCCCTAAGGCCCGGCCCGTCCGTACTTTTTATTTTGGTCGAAATTACTAGGTATGAAAACATATAAAGATTAAGCTTAGCTTGGGGCTAGATAATGTTGTGTGAACTGTCCAGCATTATTTATTATTATTATTATTATATATTTCTTGAAATTTGTTGTTCTCTATTTGTGATATTTCAGTCACATACTGCACACACCAAATATTTTCATACAGGTACGTAATCAGCACAGCTGTAACGAACACATAAAAATTACTGGTTTCCATAAAACAACTTCATGATTTTAACAAGTTTATTTAACTATTTGGGCATAATTCTACGTTATTTGATCTACCAGTTTGATACCACGATTAAAAGAGAATTTTCTTGTCCATGCAGTAACGTAGCATGGTCTCCTTATTTCATCCCTGCTTCAATCTTTCTTGATAATACAGTCGGCAGGATAGCGTTGTTTGCTCAGACCGTTCGTAACTTATAAGAGGGATAAAAGTTGCACAATAAACCTGTCCTGTTCTCGACTTCTGATTAACCCTAGAGTTGTAAGCAATTTTTATAATTTGACAAAGTATACCTATGTGATACTGATACTTACCCAGTAAGTTATCAGTATCACGTATTTTTAATCATGAGGAAGCCTTAGTTGCTATTAGTATGGATAATATGCTGACTTATTAAGAAAATCAATATTGTGATCACCAATTTGCCTTAGCGATTATGGCATGACATTAAATAAATAAATAAATAATGCTGGACAGTTTACACAACGTTATCTAGTCCCAAGCTAAGCAGAGCTTGTATTATGGGTACTAGATAACTGATATACATAATATAATACATTACATAGATAGATATTTTTTATTATGCATAGAAAACACCCAGAACACCCTGAACAAATATCTGCAGAACGCATAAATATTTGTTCCGAGGCGGGAATCGAACCCGCAACCTCTTGCGTCGCAGGCGAAACATCGCCAGCCGCGCCACAGAGGTCGTCACATTCGTGGGAAGCAGTGTATTTTTATAAGATGACTGGCGGGAGCATTAGCCAAGTTCGTTGTGAGAGAAGAATGGGCTGATAATCTCTAACAGGATGAAAATTAAAACGAAAACTTTCAAAATAATGTTTATTCTACAAAGATACATTCATTTTATAAGACACAAAATAATACAAGTAAGTACGTCTTTGATAAACTTTCTTCTCTATGATCTTAATTTCATTTAACACTTTTACATTTTAAATTGAATGAGGATCTAGTTACATTAAAACATTGAGTTTTCTTATAATATACCTTAAAATAATATTGCCGTTTTTTTTAGTTGATTAAAGGTTAGATAACGGTATTATTAAAATTTCGCATGTCACGTTGTATTCCTAAAAAAAAAAAACTTTCATATTTTGAGACGTGAAATTCCGTCGCTTTTTTTTAGTATTACTTAACTTCGCACAACTATTTTAGTGAAAAGTATTTCACAAGAATTTTAGATTTTCATTAAAAAACTTGGTGTAAACCGCTATTAACAGCTAGTATACAATTATTTGGCATATCATTCCATCATTTCTCTTAGAGAAACTAGCTTATTGAATAAAAATAACCACTTTCTCAGGAAATAATACACAACATCGAAAATAACTATATAATTATTTTTTGGCAGCGTTTCGAGTCCATTTAGTCAATTAGATTCATTAAAACTTGGCAAAGACATTCAATACTAAAACTAATATGGATTTACAAAACAGGCTATGCACAACATTTACTATTAATAGTCCGCATATAAAATCATCCATAATTTTGATACAGTACTAACCAATACTACATACGATACAAAATCACACATGTTATTGCTAAAAATCGTCAAAAATACTTCATATCAAGAGTCGTTTGTAAGGACAAGAAGGTGGTTTTCAGTCAATACGTACAGAAATATCTAGCAGCCTATCAAACAAAGATCAGAGAAAATGGAATGAAAAACATAACATAACATAACACCCAACAGTCCTGATCCCACACTAGGATCCCCTGTGTCGTGGGTATCAGGAACTACGAGTACCATGGTACCACCACCCAGACCAGGAATAAATATTTGCATATTATACAAACATTTGTCCCGCTGCGGGAATTGAACTCGCAATTTTTTCGCTTCTCAGTCGGCTACTCGCACAATGCGCTACAGAGGTCATCAAAGAAGTCAGACACTTGCTAATATCGCATATTATAATCACCCAAGGGCGCTTCAATGAGCACAGTTTCCGTGGTCTCCCCGGGAACCGGTGACTGCGTCCCCTGGCGCATCCCGGAAGGTCGGAGGGATATGGCGAGAGGGAGCGCTGACCTGGCGCAGAGCTGCGACGCGCCGCGAGTGGACCCAACTGAACGGTAACGCGTGCAGCGTCCGCGTCTGGTGTAAGAAAACCTTTGAGAGAATTATTAGAGCAAGACTCACTGACACTGTATTCCGGTTTAAAGGGTAAGGTTACCGGTGAAATTACAGGCACATTTGACATTTTGTAATGCCACATACGGTGCGTCCTAGGTGGACGTGACCTATGAGGTAATGCATTGTTAAACGGAGAGGTTACCATTTAACATCAGGTGGACCATATGCTTACCAGACATTCACGAAGTTAAAAAAAAAAGTGGCCAAGTGCGAGTCGAACTCGCCCATGAAGGGTTCCGTAGCAGCAAGTAACATAATATAAAAGTTCTAGGATGGATCACCATTTGACGTATAAAAAAAAACTACTTACTAGATCTCGTTCAAACAAATTTTCGGTGGAAGTGTACATCATATATTTTTTTTAGTTTTATGATTCTCTTATTTTAGAAGTTACGGGGGAAGTTAATTGGGAAAATAAGTAATAATTGAAATTGAAAGGTGAAATGATAAGGATTAAGCAAGTTATTTTCAAATGTAATGAATGGTAGTTTTATTGCGTTGTATGTCCCACGTCATGTTGTTCTTTCAGGAATCATCACAAGAAGTCGGTCGCATACTCGATTTTAATTTCAATCTCGATTTTGTTCAAGAGTGCTAAATTTTGTGAAAACTGGATTGGGATTGGGATTGGGATTGGATTGGGATTGAAACTGTTTTCAAGGGTAGCCACCCAGAGGCCCCCACTTTTTAAGGTTCCGTGTGGGGTATCTATGGATAGGTCTTCAAAAATGACATTGAGGTTTCTAATAATATCATTTTTTTCTAAACGGAATAGTTTGCGAGAGAGACACTTCCAAAGTGGTAAAATGTGTGTCCCCCACACATTTTACCACTTTGGAAGTGTCTCTCGCGCAAACTATTCAGTTTAGAAAAAATATATATTAGAAACCTCAATATCATTTTTGAAGACCTATTCATAGAAACGCCAAACGTATGCGTTCGATGGGAAAAAAAATGAGTTTCAGTTCTAAGTATGGGGAACCCCTAAAATTTACTGTTTTTTTTCTATTTTTGTGTAAAAATTTTAATGCGGTTCACAGAATACATCTACTTACCAAGTTTCAATAGCCTAGCTGTTATAGTTTCGGAAAAAAGGTGTCTTTGACATACACGGACAGACAGACAGACAGACAGACAGACGTGACGAATCGATAAGGGTTCCGTAATTTTTGGTTACGGAACCCTAAAAACACCTGATTTCTGATTCTATCACGCGGTGAAACTCCGAATAACACACACACGTTGCTGCTTATTAAATACATCCAGTCAAAATAATTCCTTATAAAACCAGCAACCTAACTGAGTTAAGGATAAATATCGCCGTAAGTTTAGATTTGATTCCAGGCGTGGTGTACGGAGTCAGCTAGTTATGCGTCAGGTCGGGTCAACATTGTTGTCCTAGGTAAACTGCAAACAGACGTGATGTGAACTTAGCACTCAGGCCAGTAGTGTCTTGGCTTGGAGACTATGTGCTTATGTGACGCTCGAGTGCATAGTTTGTGTTGATACCTAACATTGATGAGTAAGCAACTACTCGCCATGTAACTTTGCGGCTGTAACTTTTGTGTGTTTTTTGTTGCTCGTCGCATATCTCTCACCTGAACATTGCATTGCTACCCCGCGAATATGGGCAGTTCTTCCCACGAAAGAACGAAAAAACTTCCAAGAAAAAGAAAGTTAAATTTCCACTTTTATTTTGTTAAAAATGCCTTTAACACATATATAAATTAGCTGTTTCTGAGATTTTATCCGTTTTTTTTCCCAAATTTGATCGAGAGAGACAAAACATATACAGAGTTAAGTGACCCAATCACGGACGTATATCGTTATTACTATTAGTCTGTGATGTCCCATTGTTAAGCAAAGGCAAAGGCACTTCCGCCAATCGATTCGATCTTGTGCTAGCAATTTCCAGTCCGTCTCAAGGCGTCCAGTTCGTCCCAGCACCTACTGCCGGGTCTGCCAGGACGCCCTCGCTGTATCAAGGCTTCTCTTAGGGGACATTGTGGCCTACAGTTCGTTGGGCATGCGACAGCTGAGGCCGGCCCAATCCCACTTCAGCACTACTATAGTGTATCGGTCGCGATCAGTTATTTAGGTAAAACGAAATTAAACGGAACTATATATTGGGAATGATTTAACCGCATGTAACTTAGTTGACACATTTCCTGCGGTATGTCTAAGTTTACTATTGCAATTTCCGATTTCCATTTTAATGCCTGGAATGGAGCCAGACCGCAATGTTGCATGACAAGCTGCATATCGGCCGGTTGACACCGAAGCAGTTTATTTCTTACTAGCGTCTGCCCGCATCTTCGCTCGCATTTTACTAAGATAAATAGTAGCCTAGCTCACCGTCAGCCTTATAGCATCTACGAAATATGATATAAGCAGCGTCAGCTAAGCATTTGCCCTCTCCACTGACGCCACATCGCCTGGGACACATTTTTAATACCGTAAAGGCCCCCAGGAATTTACGCTACCCTCCCGACCTTGCCGACAGGACCCACAGGAATGACGAGACATATAGCTCAACCTAGTTCACAATCTCACTGTATACCAAATTTCATCAAAACCAGTTAAGCCGTTTCGACGTGATTGAGCAACAAACATCCAAATCCAAATATACAAACATCGTAACATAGATAATTATTAATAATAATAGTGGCATATGTCGTACTAGAATTCCGCCCGCGCCTTCACTTGCGTAGTACAGGGATACACAAAAACTACTAACTCGTGTCACTGGTTCTTTCTTGGTCATACTACGTTAGATCAGTGACCAGGTTGAAGTATGAGGATAAGTATGGTGGCCCTGAGATAGGCCTTCTAAGCAATGCTGAAAGAAGTCATGTGCGCTTTGCAGAGGCTCCTTTCATGGACGAGAGCACGTGATGAGACCTTAGGATAGGAAGTCCGAGTCCCTGATGGTCCACCAGACCATCAGTGTACTAGTACAGGGATTTAACCTTTGTTTCAATGCAGCCCATACTCTATCTCTCTACTAATTCAACAAAATCGGTACAGCTGTCACAGCGTGATTTCATAATCACGCTATGACAGTTGTAACGATTTAAAAATTAAAAATATTTATGACATTTCCTGAAAAACAAGACGCCTAATTACAGACCGTTCACCGTATGATGCCACCGTCACCGTTGGCACTATTCCCAAGGCAGGAGACATCTTACGGTGAACAGTCTGTATACAATATTTACCTCGTACAGTGACACCTCAGAAGCCTCAAAAAGGCGGCTCTGAAGGTCCTGTTGAAGACTGTGTAGATGATGGGGTTGATGGTGGAAGACACGTAGCCCAGCCATAAACAGATGTCCACAACGTGTTCTGAGAAAGACAAGACCCAAATTAGAAACTTTAATTACGCAATAACGATTTCGTCACCCCTCGCGGAAAGATTTACAATGAGCATAAAATAACTTAAAGTTGCCCACGAGATTGCGCAGAAAATTCCGTCTTTCTAGACATCAATAGAATTGCTCGATCCATTTTCTTCACACAAAATCCGGTAACCGTTCAAAACCAATTTATTATGACATGTCTCGTATTAGAGGAACGTGGTACGGAAGGATAGATATGATAATTCCAAAAGGCTGTATGCCACTGTTCTGTGGTTGTAGTACCAATGATCAGACTGAACATAAAAGGGACCAATCCATGACCCAGCAGAATAGGCATATAACAAAATAACCAGTGAAATTAGTCATAGTTTTTATTTATTTATTTTATTTTTATTTTATTAATCCAGGATTTACAGTTATCTTATAGTTACTTATAAGCTATACACTATATGCTATTCTGAAACCAATTTAAATCCACATTATGTACACAGTTCGTTTAAAAAGAAGGTAGGTACGCATGCAAGGTCAACAAAAAACAAAAACGTAGTATATCTAAAAATAAAAAATAAAACCCATAATTTCATGTTAAATGCGAGATTGTTATGATTCTGAATAAAATTTAATATAATAAGGATATCGCCATACTATGCGAAACGCCAATCGTCATGCCTCTGAGCTCAAGAAAATACCCAACGTGACCCAAAAGTACCACCAGTACAGATTAAATAATATGTATTATCACCGACATCGAAACAGATTAAATAATAGTTACTACGCTGGCTTTCCTGCTATACAAAATCGTGACGTCACAAGCAGACGCCATTATATCTGCGTGCGTTTTAACGCGAAATTCAGAGTTGGTTTTATAAATACTTGTTTTTGCCAGTAGTACATTCATAGAACAGTTTTTTTTAAATTAGTAATCGTGCTTATTCAGACTTTGCTGCTAACATTAGTGTTGACTCAAATAAGATTCAACAAACACTCATTGATGTAAAAAGTTTGTCTTCTATTTCATGAAAAGTTTTTACTATTTGATTCGGTGAATTCAAAACCCATTCACCATTTTAACGGGAAATCAAATGAGCTGTTTTTTTCCGTGAAATCATTGCGCCTCAGAAGAATTGGGTAATAGCAGCTACCTACATACAGAATTTACGTGAATCTGTAGCATGTACTTGAACGAACCTAAACTAGTGCAGTGCTTCAAATCATAGATAGATAGATAGGTAGAACATATTTGGCTCTTTATAATAATACTAGCTGACCCGCTCGCGATCGCTTCGTCGACGCGTAGACTTTCATACAAACTTTAACACCCTTTTTCAACCCCTTAGGGTGCGAATTTTCAAAAATCGTTTCTTAGTGCGCGCCTGCACCCCTTAATGAGTGCTTGTGTCAAATTTCAGACCTCCTCCAGTAGTTTCCGAGCTTTCGTGATGAGTGGTCAGTGAGTGAGTGGACTTATATTTTATATATTTAGATTATTTGTTACTCTTATTAATTTTATCAACGTACGTTGATAAGCAATAGAGTTAGTTATGTTAGAAGCGCATTAGTGGTGGATTCGTTTGTGGCGTGAAATTCAATTCACATCTTGAGAGAGCGAATCTGATTTAGCGGAATCTAGGAGACCTAAACGCATATTTAGCGGAATCTAGGAGACCTTAACGCATATTTAGCGGAATCTAGGAGACCTTAACGCATATTTTGATTGAAAGTCTCATAAATATAATTTGATTAACTACGAACAACATCACAGTTTTTTTGGACTCTCCAAGGGATTTGGAAACTCTGTGGTGTATCTGCCTTATGAATATACCCCTCCGTCTCCTCCTGTGGATGTTGTAAAAGCCGACTTACGGATAACATCACGGGATAGGCAGCAGCATTCCACTTGAGTACTTAACACCAATACTGCGAACACCAATCCGCCTGCCAAGCGTGGTGATCAAGGCAAATCCCCATCGCATTCTTTAGGAGAGGTCTCATCCAGCAGTTGACGTGTAAAGGCTGCTGATGACGCCTTGATGATGATGATCAAATTGGGGTCTCTTATCTCTTCAAGGTGTGCCAGTAATGCATGTGCCTGTCATTCCAAAATTACCATTAATTACCTGGTACTATACAAGCAGGGCAGGAGGCGAACAGAATATTCAGCAGAAAAAACGGGGCCCAGCACAGTACAAAGGTGAAGAAAACCAGGCCGAGAACCTTCGTGGCCTTCTGCTCGTTAGCGACAGCGTTCGCTGAGAGAGCGCGGTCTTTTTTGCGGTTGGCAAGAAACCTGGAACAAAGTTGGCAAGTTAGTGAGAGGTTACAACTTTTTGCGCCTAAATAGCTTGCTGGTTCACATCGTGGGGTCATAATATCATGTGCTCCAACTATTCTCAAATTTATTCTTATGTCCAAACAGATTCTGTTCTATTTGTTAACAAATCAGATGAAAATGAAAGCTATTTTGATTGTGCTTCAATCAAAATCAACAAATCATCAGTATCACCATAGTGGTGTAGGGAAACGTTTTGGTTTAATCTGGCATAATAAAAAAAAAAAAAAAAAAAAAAAAAAGACTTTATTTCAGACACACAGACATCCACAAATCCATAATTTGGTTAGTACACAAAAATACAGCACTTATGAAAAAATATTATTAATTCCTATAATGGGGATCCTACTTCCTTCAGTATTCAAAAATCAGCAGCCCCTACGAACTTTTATGTTGTGTGCTATTCCCTTTTTTCTTTCATTTGTAACCGCAAATGGAATTTCACCGAGTTAATTCATGATTGTACATTTATGTTTTAAAAGATCCCAACTGCCTGATTACTTTTCAAAGGAGTTTTATCAACCACACCAATTGATGTACAGTTCACTTTGATCCAAGTTTAATTCGTTCTTAACTTTCACCCCAAAGTGGTCACTGTATAAAATTTCGCGTAATTTGTTTTTTACTACACAAAATAAAAGTTTGATGGAATTTCTTTTAAAACTCTGAACAACATTTCCTGGACATAAAAATGCCAAAACAATTCAGAGTATTCTCAACAGACCTAATTTGTAGAGATCTGAACCATTGTCCCTTTTCTAAAGGGATATAGCCTTTTTATTGCCCAAATAGGGTCCAAAATGTCAGACATGTTGGGATTAACTTCGTTTTGTTTTCGCGACAATTGCAAATGGAGGAGCCTATCGTAGGAAACCGTTCTATTAGCCTCAGAATGGTGTGAAGATAGGAATTGTTTTATGCCTTTACAGAGACGTAGACAAATTGATTGTTTCAACAACACGATTGAAGAGATAACCCAATCTTCTTACAGTAGATAATCAGTCCGTGTGAATATCTAGCTACTTTCAAAATATGTAAATAGAAAACACTTTGCTCAATGACGAATGTTGAACATTTTAAAACCAATTTAAAATACAAGTGAACTGGGTATTATATTTTACAACTCATGCGCCGAAACAGCAATTCAATTCCTATATTATTTCAGTTACTAGCAACAGAAATAGATGTACTCAAGGTGTATATTTGTTCAATCTAACAGGCTACGGGGTCAGAGCGATCATAAACCCAACAGTCTCTAAGGATTGCGATTGATTTCAGCCATCACCGAAACCTATTTGTTTCATGTACGTTCCGACTCGTCTCAGGAGTGTTGGAACGGAACCGAAAAGTTGATATGCTGTTAGTGCATTGAGTTTTTGATATTTTATATTATACAGGGTGGGGCAAATTTTTGGCCCCTTAAGGGTTTGTAGTTTCCTTTTCTTTTGTAGTTAGAAGGTTTTGTTCTTAGGAACCATCTATTTAATTTTGAAGAAAAAAATATTGAAATTTTTTGATTTTTGAAAAAAATTACGGTTCACCCAAAAAATGTAATTTGTCAAAAAAAACAAGTAAGTCTTAATCGACTCTACTTCCAACCAGGAACACTTTTCCCAAAGTAACATACCAAATCAAATCGTAAGTTTTGGCAATAATTAAAAAAAACATTCCCATTCCATTTTCTATGAAAAAACGTGTACCTAAGTGAAAACAACAATGTCACTCATTCAATGGTCCTTAATTTAAATCCGTATGTAAAACTCCTTTTTTATGTTGGTAGGCTAATTTTGAAGGCTTATGTCCCTCCCTACCCATGTTCGCTCTAACGACGATGGTTTATACGCAAAAATGTCACCAGACCAAAATAAGAAACATACCTACCTAGTTACTTGTTAGTAGCAAAACACACCCATTCTACAGAGTTAAAATAAAAAAAATACTTGTTTGGTAAGTAGATAAATTGCTTTATAATAAAAATAAAAAATAAATAAAAATTTAATTCCAGATATGTACTTGACTACACAGATTGGCACGCGTTAACACACTTTGCGTAGCAGCCCTTACCTTCTTGTAATGCATATTTTACAATGCACTTAGAATGCCGTGTTTCAGTTCGGCGGGACTTTCGAAATGCCCAGCGTATACATTATCTTTCTGGTAACCCCATAGAAAAAAATCGCAGGGGGGTCGGGAGGTTTTTATAACTTTCTTGTCTGGTAGTGGTATTTCTTCATTTTCTCTAAGAAATGCTTCTAAAGCTGGTTGAATACGACGGTTATTTCTAAAATAAGCTTTTATTACGTTTAGCCGCTGTTGATTCGTAAGAGAAATTTTGGAATTACAATTTAAAAAATATTTTCCCCCTATTTTTTCTAGCGGTATTGTCATTCAAAGAGGTGGTATATCATTGTATCAAGAAGCTTTAATAACAAATATCAATAAATAATTTGAATTTAAAACAAATTGCTTTCCGTGTTCGAATGGTATGAATGACTTTGTTGCGGCGAATGGCGCTTCTTAGAAAAATGTATGGAAATAGATTTTTTTAATTATTGCCAAAATTTACGATTTGATTGGGTAAGTTACTTTGGGAAAAGTGTTCCTGGTTGGAAATAGAGTCAATTAAGATAAACTTGTTTTTTTTGACAAATGTAATTTTTTGGGCGAACCGTACTTTTTTTCGAAAATCTAAAAATGCCAATATTTTTTCTTCAAAATAAAATAGAAGGTTTCAAAGAACAAAATCTTCTAACTACAAAAGAAAAGATAGCTACCCTTAAGGGGCCAAAAATTTGCACCACCCTGTTTATTGTCTTAAAAAAATGTTTTTTCCTTGCAAAGCGTTCAAATCACCGTGACACAACACACACATATCTCACACATGACACACATGTTTTATAAAAATATTTTTTTTAGAAATGCAGCAAAAAAAACTATTTGGTTGATGTTTCACATTTGGCCATAGTGACAAGACTTGTTCAATCGTCTGGCTTTCACAATTATATTGCAGAGCGGGCTATGGAGAGAGCTATGCTCAGAGTTTCACTACGTGATAGAATCCGAACAGAGGAGATCCATGGAAGAACCAAGATAACCGACATAGCTTTCAGAGTTAGCAAGTTGATGTGGAAATCGGCCCATATAGCTCGCAGAACTAAAAACCATGAGGGAATAAAGGGCGCAAAAGAGGAAGCCTCGCCCCTCTCGATGAACCAAATATATTATAAAAAGGTCGTAGTAAAACGGTGGGTGCAGGTGCATCAAGACCGTTTGTAGTAGCATTCTATGGAGGAGTCCTATATCGAGCGGTGGACTACTGTGGGCTGATGATGATGATGACGGTGACACTGTAGACTCAGCGTGTCAATGTCTGTTCCGCGTTTTGTCCCGAACGAGCCCTCATTTAAACAAGTAATTAATTTTGTAAAAATTAAAAAATCCCGCAATGCAATGAAACGACTGAACCGATTTTGATCAAACAAAGCTAAGAACACTCCGGACTAATTCACCTTTCAAACAAAACAAAAAAACCTAAATCGATTCATCCGTTCGGGAGCCACCATGCCACAGACAGACACACACACACACACACACACAGACAAGTCAAACTTATAACACCCCGTCGTTTTTGCGTCGGGGGTTAAAAACTAAGCTCCAGTAGTGTTCTTACCTCAATGTAAGTGCGTTGGGAGCAGTCATCAGCTTCAACGGCCTGAGTCTGGCTCGTCTGGTTTCCGCGACAATACTGGGAGGAGTTTGTGTGGCGACGTCTCTTCCTCGCTTTGAGCCTGATGAGCCAGAGTTGGATCCGCATCCGTTCATGTAGCTGAGCTGGGGGTGTGATACGCTCATGCCGATTTTGTTGCGTTGTTGCCTGTTGGAATAAAGAAGAAATCGGTGCTATGGAAATTAGTGTTTTCTGTTTGGCTCTTTTCGAAAGGCTTTTTTTCAGCCTTATTTGTTTTTCTAAGTTGATGATTAATGTTTACATTAATTCTATATTTTTTTTTGGACAGTTAACACAACATTTTCTAGCCCTAAGCTAAGCAGAGCTTGTGTTATGGGTACTAGACAACTGATATACTTAATACACAATATATAACATAGATAGATATTTTTTATAATACATAGAAAATACACAGAACACCCTGAACAAATATCTGCATATCGCACAAATATTTGTTCCGAGGCGGGAATCGAACCCGCAACCTCCGGCGTCGCAGGCGAACGTTCGCCCGCCCTGCCACAGAGGTCGTCATATGCCTAACTAGATTGTAAACTAGGCTTTTAGGTATGCCAAACGGAACGCTGAGAATGTACCAAATACCAAGGCCGACATATATTTACTGTGCTGACGTTGTCTCGCTCGAACACTCTGCTATATAATACTTATGTCTCACCTGGCAGCACTTGTCACTCTCCAAGTGAGCTGTCTGCTCATCGACCTGCTTGGAGACAAGTCTGGTGAGCTCCTGGCTCCAACCCTTCGGGCTCCTTGAATAGGACCGTTGTCAAAGCCTCCGCATTGTCTGGAAGAGGAACACTTTATTGAATTATCAAATATAATAGACCCCTACGTCTCCTCCGATTACCCGGACTGTTAATAAGATTCGTTGGGATAAGTTTTTTCTTGGCTGCTAGCTTATTTAAGGAATGTGTTGTTACTGGAGGAAAGCGTTAGCTGAGTCAGTCGTGGAAAGCAATGGCGGCGATGAGCTCACCACGTTTTTACTCCCACGATGGTGCAATCCACGGTGGAAAGAGGTCGATTGTGGCTCTGCCTACCTCTTCAGGGAAAAAGGCGTGTTTTATGTATGTATGTATAAAATTTAAAAATACGATGAAACAGTTGAGCTACCTTTAGATCGTTTCCAATGGTATTTAGGCAGCTCAACTGATCCAAATCACTACCAGACAGAAGCGTCCCTAAGAGGCTGGTTGCATTGCCACGCTGAGTAGCACTAATAGCTTTTATAAAGTTAGTGATTGGACCCGTGTGCTGATTGAAATAAGCGTATACCGGCCAGTCTACTATTATCTATCGAGGAGTTCCGTTGTCCTACTTCCGTCTTCATCATCAGATCAGCTCGCTATCACCGTAATATTGTATTGTCATTGGAACTTGACTAATATGCAAACTTTAATCTCAATCGGTTGAGGATAACTGCTTTAAAATTCAGTTGCAAGATTTGTCCCGAATATACATACTACATAAAAACATTGCAAGTTAAATGAAAGCTTCTAAAAATAATTCCTTTCACATTATTCGAACACAATAAAAATCGCGACCCTAAAAGGTATCCAAAGCTATAATATAAGCCGCGATAACCTACAGGTAAGAGTTATTCAATAGATCCAATACCGATCTCATTCCCATAGGATTTGGCTTACAAAGGGCCTTTATCTAAACGAGTTTTTAAAATGTATGGTATCATCGAATCCTGAGGGATGATAATCTCCAGGCTCAGTAGCTCGATCTTT
This sequence comes from Operophtera brumata, assembly GCA_932527175.1. Lineage (NCBI taxonomy): Eukaryota > Metazoa > Arthropoda > Insecta > Lepidoptera > Geometridae > Operophtera > Operophtera brumata. The sequence goes on from OW052238.1 coordinate 644,350, forward strand.
TAGGGATTCGGCTAATATTTTTTGGTTATATCGTGGATGGTGTATGTACTATTGTCGAGTAGAATAAGAGCTCTCATGACACATATTTTTTATATACCTATACCAAACCCAATGACGGATTAGGCCGGTGATAGAAATTGATAGGTTTATGCCCGTACGAGGAAAAACGAGTGTGTCTATGTCTATCAAAACTTGGACCCATCACGATCATCTTAAGTGGCCTTAATGACTGGATAAGAATAAATAATAATCTATTTTAGTCTTCTTTGCTGTTTTCGTAGTAGTAGAGCTTTTTTAAAGAGTTCGTCCGGGGAAGTACTACCACCATACCTATTTCTGCCGCAAAGCAGTACAGCTTGCATTGCTGTGTTCCGATTTGAAGGGTAAGGGTGCGGGTGAAATTGCAGGCACATGAGACTTTCATCTTTATGTCTCAGGGTGGCGGGTGCAGTGCAATGCCACATAGGGTGCGTCCTAGATGGACGTGACCTACGTGATAAAGCACTGTTCATAGGCTGAGGGTACCACTTAACATCAGGTGGGCCATCTGCTTGACCCGTCATTCCAAGTAGTGTAAAAAAAAAGAAGAAGATATTGACAGTGTTATGCATTATCCTTAGTACCGTGGCGTGTCTGACCTAAGAATAAATCTTTCCGTCTCATCCCGTCGATGTCGTAAAAGCCGACTAAGATATTTCACACGATGATGGGCAGCAGCATCCACCTGAGTAATTAACACAAACGCTACGATCACCAATCCGCCTGACAAGAGTGGTGATTATGTCAAATACCCCATAGTGCATCTATGGGAGGCCTCGTCCAGCAGTGGACGTCTAAAGGCTGGTGATGATGATGATGAATACAGATGAGAATGATGACAGTATTGCACATCTAGAGCTACAGATGTAAACCCAACACATGTGATCTCGAAGTATTGCACATCTAGAGCTACAGATGTAAACCCAACACATGTGATCTCGAAGTATTGCACATCTAGAGCTACAGATGTAAACCCAACACATGTGATCGCGAAGTTTTTTGAAAAACAACTTCAGTTCAATCAGGTTTATGAAAAGGAACTGAAAACTGAATTTCGCTCGACGTCGTTTCGTCGTTTCGTATGAGGTAGTGCTGGCCTCTGGTATCAGAGTTTGTCAAGCCGCCCGAGGGCCTCTGACATGGCTTATCGACTGCTATTAATCAATAACAGCCGGGACCGACAGCTTAACGTGCCCTCCGAAGCACAGAGCGATGGAAATCCGCACATAACTTAGAAAAGTCATTGGTGTGGAGCCTAGGATCGAACCCGGTATCGTTGGATTCTGAGTTGCACTATTGAACCGTTAGGCTACCATCGCTACTGAATTTCGCTGTGATGCGCATTCGTTCGTTGCTATTTCACTGATCTTGAAATAAATAGATTTTGTATTGACGTAGGTACATTGAATAAGACATAATAAAAGCATCAGCTGCTAATCCGCCCACACGTTCGTAAACGTCGGCCGGAGGATCGGATGCTTCTTGACACTCGAAGGCTATTTCGTATCAATTTACTAGTCTTTATCTTCGTTCGTCAAGTCACTGGTTCTTTCTTAGTCACCCTGCTTGATGCTTAGTGCATTAGTGCTGACCAGCTTGATGGGACTGAAAAGGCATGTGACTGATGTTGAAAGAACCAACATGGTGAAAGGATTCAGTAATATAGGATCATTACCACATATTTATGTAAAAAGTTAGGTAATTTTTAATCATGAAATTACTTTTTTAAACTTTTTATGTAAAATTTAATCTTAAAGTTACTACAATTTACTACAGTTAAGACAGATTTTAAGTCTACTCAGGGAATTTCTGTGATTAATGATTGTAGATAATTTATTTTCTGGGTAATTATAATGAGGCAATTTTTAAACCTAGTAATTACTACTATTAACTTATTTTTAATCTCTGGTGCTACAAAGATGGAAACCAGTCTATTTAAATAAAAAAAACATTATTTGATGTTTTAAGTTCAAAGAAGAAACCGAACTGAAAAGTCGAGTACCAATCAAACCAATGTCGAAATATCAATAACAGAGGCCATATTGCGAACAATAAGCAAATCCCGAACTTATTGTGCAACTCAACAAACCGAACTTAATGTAAACAGGATTAAAACAAATCTATGTGATAAACTCTACGGAATACTGGTGGCATACCGTCTACACCTTATAGTTAAAGATGTAAGGTCGAAAGTCGCAGCGATTATCAAGTTTACAAAATAATCGGCAATAAACGCAAGTAATTGTTTATTCTCCGATATCAGATTCGCTTTGTTTGCCGCACCAATTTATGACTTGATGCGTGGTCGTAAAGTTCTAGATTGATTGGGCTGTTATTTTAAGGAGTTATTGCAGAATCAACGGCTTCTGGACATAACTTTTGTATTTTATTGAACAATACTTTTATTGATATTGGATCATAAGTGAATATTATGAGGATCTTGTAATAGAAATAGTAAATAATTTACTAAAATACACGAATGGTAAACGCTATACAAAATTATCGTTTATTTCTAAGTAATGTAGTAATTTGTAGGTACCTGTAATACCATTAGCTCTATAGCTTATGGTGTCCCTGAGCGGGGTTCATTTTGTTTGTTAATAAAGCATTGAGCATTTTTTAATTAATAATTAAGCACAGACAAAATAAACTTAAGATGGAACATGCCCTTTAAAAAACTGAAGCTTCTTTTTTATGCGCGTGTGCATGTTACACAGATAGCACACACAAACACACACACCGAGAAAGACTAACAATTGATGAGTATAGTTTCGATGCATTGTCTTTGTGAGTGCGTGCATTTACTATTAGTTATTCTGACCATAGTTTTCGGCTTCAGTTGTATTGTACGGGTTATTTTTTGGGTTCCGTAGCCAAAGGGTAAAACGGGACCCTATTACTAAGGCTCGGCTGTCCGTCTGTCTGTCTGTGTCTCCGTCTGCCACTAGGCTGTATCTCATGAACCGTGATAGTTAGACAGTTGAAATTTTGACAGATGATGTATTTCGCTTGCCGCTATAACAAAAAAATACAAAAAAATAGAATAAAATAAATATTCAAGGGAGCTCCCATACAACAAACGTGATTTTTCCAAATCTAGGTTAATCAATGAACTGCGATATCAGTTTTTGGATGGGTGACCACTTTTTGCGTGCAATTTACTTTTTATTTTTTACAAACTTGTTTTTTTTGCCGTTTTTTTATATAATGGTACGGAACCCTTCGTGCGCGAGTCCGACACGCACTTGGCCGGTTTTATTTTTATTTTGTTCTTGCTTTGTCATTTAATTTCAAATAACACGTGTTAGCAGCAATGCCAACGTGCGACTGAAGTCTTGCGTCCATGAAAGCAAACCTCGGCCCTCCGCACCGCTCCACAACCGCAGGAAGTTCCTGCGGTAGTGGAGCGGTGGTTCCTGCAGGAACCCACTTAGTTAAGCACCTTGCTTTCTGTAGAGCTTTTTCTGAAAGAGAGCGTCATTCCTGCGGGTTTTACGCGCGGAATCGATACGCATCTTATGAGAAGGCTAATAAACACACGTAAAAAAAATAAAAGTTCCACGCAACATAACCTCTCTGAAATCACCAATAATTGTTTACTTTGTCTGTAAAAAATATTGCTGTTAGAAAGGTGAAGATCACATTTACATAAGCGTAAGTAAGCTGTTTGGAGTGAAAAAGTTTTTCTTTGTTCGCTAATCTCAGTTCGAAAAGTTCCATTGTTAAGGAATATTCTCAATGTCGGCATTATTCTAATTCAGACTTTTATGTACCTTTTTAGATAGGCCTGCTTCTTAGGTCTTAGATCGTATTTAATTATGAAATCCTTCCCAATCTGTTTAACGGGTACCTATACTACTCTGACCCAAAGCAAAATGCAACGCCAGTAATATATACGTACCTAGCTTATTTGAATAATGTTTCTTTGTATCCGGCTCATCATCCGTCCTATAAAAATGTCGTAAAAACCGACTAAGGGTATAGGCAGCAGCATCTTTTTTTTTAAAACTAATATATACCTTTGTTTGAGCACGATCTCTGTTGGTATGTGACGATGTGGCTGAAGATGAAGCACAAAGCTCTAGAAGGCACCTATTCACTCTAGCCTTGAAGAGAGCCAGATAATAGTTTTCAGGAAAGACAGACGATGGTAGTGTATTCCACTCCTTAGCAGTTCGCATTATAAAGGTAGAAATTAAACGCTTAGTACTAATAGAGGGTATACTAATGAGGTAAGGATCCACTGCGCCGACGACGATGACGAAACGAACACAAGCTATATTCGTACCCGCGCGCCCCACTACACGAGCAGAGCGGGCTGCAGCTCGCACTGAGCGGATTAGTGCTACGCGAGACGCGGGTGGAGTGCGTCGCGTTCATTCACCTTGAAAAAGACTCTCGAAACGGGTCGAAACTATGTCGGTGCTTACATCGATTTAACGGTACGTGAAAATTTCAGAGCTGTGTGCATATATCTGAGTATTCGACACCAACACTGTGCACACTAATCTGCCAAGCGTGGTGTTAGGGCAAATCCGGCCATTTCATTCAATGAGTCGGACTCGTCCACTAAAATTCTATCAGATTGCATTTCTACCATTTTCTCATATCTTAAAACTAGATTTTTTCATGCAGAGCTGGGGTTTAGGATCCCAAACCCAAAGGGTAAAACGAGACCCTATTACTAAGACTCCGCTGTTCGTCCGTCTGTCACCAGGCTGTATCTCATGAACCGTGATAGTTAGACAATTGAAATTTTCACGGATTATGTATTTCTGCTACTGCTATTACAACAAATTCTAAAAAACAGAATAAAATAAATATTTAAGGGGGCACCCAACCTAACAATACAACAAACCTGATTTTTTGCTCGTTTTTGCTCGTCATCGGTAACGGCAACGGTAGACGCTTGAAATATTCACTGAATATTTAGTTATATATTCTCTTTATAAATAAATAGATAGTGAAATTAAAATAAAACAAACGTTTAAGGGGGGCACCCATACAAAAAACTAGTTTTTTGCCGTTTCTATGGATAATGGTACGGAATCCTTCGTGCGCGAATTTGAGTCGCACTTGGACGGTTTTTTTACATATTAATACACAAACCTACCTTACCTTTGAGTATAGGTATTATATGTCTATGACTCGGAGCCATTTCAAATGAGGTGGTTATAAGACTAATCTGACCGACTATTAGCATCAGAAGACGGCGTCAGATCCCACTGGGCTATCCCATCTTACGTAATGTATCTCCGTGACTTGAAGGTCGACTTGGCAGTCGCATCCAGCCACTCCCACTTGAGTAGTTTAGATATCATTTCAGTTTAATTGGCGCTTTGTTAGTGAGCTTAATACAGCTTGGCATATTTCCAAGATATTGGAGACTACTGACAGTCCAATCTCAAACTTTAATTGTATACCCAATCAGGTTGGGCGCGATGCCACTGCGAACTCCTTGATTATATTTCCAATATATTTTGTAAAAATATTTTGTTGAGTTTTTTTTATTTCCAAAAACTTAGCCATTAATTAATTTTTTTATTTTAATTTATTTTTTTACAGAAAAAATAATACAAGGTATGTACAAAATACATATGAAACAGTTGTGCCACCTGAAGACCGCTGCAAGCGATAGCAACAACTGGTAGCTGGTGGTTGGTAGCTTAACTGATCCAAATCACTACCAGATGAAAGCGTCCCTAAGATGCTGGCTGCATTGCCACGCTGAATGGCAATACTAATGCGTTGAGCCAGATAAGAGCCAGCTCTCGGGTCACGCGTCGCTTCGACCAGATGCCCTGAAAGAATTTTGAAAACGCGAAGGGCCCCGGAACCCCACGGACCCAGAGTCTCGAAGTTTTGATAAATAACAAGTAATAATAAATATACAAGTCGTCAAGAGTCTCCATCAAGTCATAAAGTTACCTACTTAAGATATAGGAAAAAAACATGACACTCATATGAAAGGATGCTGTGGGCCACACCTGACATCTTAGGTTCTTCTGCTTTTTCTCTTCTTGAGGAATACACCAAAGATTTACGCCAATGTCAAGAGGTTCTAATGTAGTATAATGTTGATTTATTGATTTTATTGAAATTTTAGTTGACAGAGTTATGTTATGATATCTTGACCTCTTTGGCAATAGAGTTGTAGAAACCCAAGTCAAATTATCTCGAAACTAACTGAAACTAATTTAACATAGTATTTTTTTCTCTGTATAGTTCTAACTGCCACAAAATATCTGGGATAGACTTAATCCATGATTTTTATTTAAATCGATTTTATATTGTTTTTCCAAGTTAAATCGTGTAATAGTGATAGCATTTTAAGGCGCGATAGGTTCTCAAATGTCTCTAGAATTTTAAAGTTTTTGATAAGAATTTTCATAGTTTTCTATTAAGAAAAAAATATATGATATTCTTGAGCTTTTTATCTAGTGAAATCAATAATTCAATACAATATTTGAATTACTTCACCAGATAAAAAAAAATAACAACCTTTTTAAAATTTAAATGCTATTTTTCACTCACTTCTCTCACGTTTTAATTTTTGAAACATTTGGTTAAATGTTAGTTATTATTTGAGTTAGTGAATTCATCAACAAAATTAAACAAAACTTTGAACGACATTTTTATATAATTTTTTTATACATAAAAACACGTTATCAGACCGTTCGCTCGCCTTCTTCGCCTCATACGAAAATGTTCGTTGAACCTATAGCGCCTTAAGGTGAATGCTCACGTTTGCGGCGCGAGATTCAAATTTTTTGGTGTTTTTTGCCCTTTACAGGTCATCAACACTTCTTCAGATGACGAAAGTTGAGTTCGCGACAACTAGGAGACCTAACACACATGTTTTAATTGATTGTATCTCATAAATATCATCAGTTTAGCTACGATACCCCTAAACAACCAAAAACACTGTAAAAATGTGTTTAGGGGTATCATAGCTAAACTGATGATATTTATGAGATACTATCAATTAAATCATGTGTGTTAAGTCTCCTAGTTGTCGCGAACACAACTTTCGTTATCTGAAGAAGTGTTGATGAGCTGTAATGGGCAAAAAACACCAAAATATTTGAATTTCGCGCCGCAAGCGTGCGCATCCACCTTAACGGGTGCAACTTAGTTAAACGTACTTGTACTATTATTTATTCTGTGTCACTTGTGAGGTTTAGTTAAATATTATCACATTTCGTGTGTTTTCGTTTAGTGCAATTTGTCCTTTAAAAACCAAATTATTTCTGCCACCGTTTTAAACTAGGTTATAACTTGACAGAGGCTCTTACGACTTAACTTAATTTTACCACAATAATACGCTTGACATTGGCAAATTTCAAAGAGACTTTCCTGAGAAGCCATTAAGAGAAGAGATGACGAAGAAGTAACACCGTAATATCTGGGATAGCCATCACAATTTGACAGTCCTCGTCAATTCACCCGACTAGATTGACCCGCTTATGAGATTTAATCGGGCCGTGTGGCACTTGCAAATTGGGCATAAATCATAAATCATCAATCATAATGAACGCTCTGGAAGAGAATTTGTTTTCGTATAATGCTTGAATAAAATAGGGTAGTGTTCAAAGTAAAGGCTTTTGTTGAAACTGTTTTGCAATTCACAGAGCTACGAGATTCTGGCGACGGATGAATTTCAGGTGTTTTTTTTGTTGTCCATACAGTCCATACTCCTACAGTTTTTACTTTACAAAAAGCAATTTTTGTACGTGTTTTATAATTTTATGAATTATAATCACACTCGTAGCATTATCGTAGCAATACTAATGAACCTGTTCGTAGCAAGTGCTACGCAGAAACAACGATTTGTTTGTCTTTGAAAACTTGTTTGTAACATATAGCTTTAATTTGTTTCGCGAATTGCATCAGTATTCCAAACGTAATATACAGATACATTTTGTGCCCATCGGATTTTTCGACAAAAGCCCTAATGATGGAACGACATAATCCACTGTTCCGTATCGAACCTCCCTATTGAGGACAGAATCACGGAAGTGATTTATGTAACTTTTTATAATAGCGTAGCGTACCCCACACCCTAAATCCTTCCACCACACAAGACCTTTTTAGTAACAATCAAATAATATATAATTTTAATGTTTACTGTTTATTTGCCCGTGGTTACGCACGCGCAGTGTCGGGATCTAAATCAGACCCTTTTCCCCTCCTCTTGCTCCTGCCCCTCATGAAATCAAACACGAAGACCTCTGTGGCGCGGCGGGTGAAAGGTCGCCTGCGACGCAGGAGGTTGCGGATTCGATTCCCGCCAGGGAACAAATATTTTTACGATCTGCAGATATTTGTTAAGGGTGTTCTGGGTATTTTCTATGTATAATAAAAAATATCTATCTATGTAACGCATTTGTATTAATTATATCAGTTATCTAGTACCCATATCACAAGCTCTGCTTAGCTTGGGGCTAGAAAACTTTGTTTGATTTGTCCTGCATTATTTATTTTTTGTATTAAGTATATCAGGTATCTAGTACCCATAACACAAGATTTGCTTAGTTTGGGGTTAGGTAATGTTGTATCAACTGTCCAGCATTATTTATTTTAATTTATGCACAAAACATGCATGGTTTTTAATATGTCAGGTGTTTTCAAGACTTTATGAGCATGCATTTCATAAAGAAGTTAGCATTGATCCTACCAAGTTGTTAAGCGAAAACTACTTACTGCTTAATAAATCATCAACCAAGTACTCTTTCCCTCATAGGAAGTTCTTCACACCGAGCTTAATTATAAGTAAACTAACACGAAGTCGATTATTTCCAAAACAATTGAAAATACTCCGCGCATATCGAACGGAGCCAACGAAAGAGATAATGCTGATTTATATGTAAGTCGGTGTAGACGGAGCGAGCGATGTGCACCATTGCTCGCGTCTGTACTGGACAGTCGAGAGGTTAAGTGAAGAGTACAATGCCAAAATAAACTATTCATAGTTTTAGCACATGGAACATCTGCGTGTTGTCCTTTCACCACGCTGGGTTTTTTCACTACAGGGCCCTTTTCAAGGCCACCATCCCCAATCTAGTATTTGTCATAATTCAGAGTGACCAAGAAATAACCGGTGACCTGAAGTAGTAACGGTATTAGGTGGTAGACAATAGTTTTACACTGTTTTCTCAGAGCATTTTCTTTTTTCATTTCTTTACTGCATCAGTGACTGAACAAGCAGATCGCCCACCTGATGTTAAGAGGTAACCTCTGCCTTTGACAATGCATTAACTCACAGGTCACGTCCACCTAGGACGCGCCCTATGTGTATTGCACTGCGCCCGCCAGCCTGAGACATAAAGATGAAAAGTCTCATATGCCTGTTATTTCACCGGCACCCATACTACCATTCAAACCAGATCACAGCAATGCGAGCACTACTGTTTTGCGGCAGAAATAGGTATGGTGGTAGTAATAACGCGGACGGACTCTTTCAAAAAAAGCCCTACTACTACTAAATTAAAAAAAAGGCTAAACCAAGGAACTTATATCCTAAATATATTCGTATTGTACGAAACTTTTTGGTGACATATTTTTGCAACTGGTTGTGAATAAAGAATAAATGCTTTTTACATAACTTGTTACGAAACTTGATTGCGAAATCTGTTCAAAATTTAAAAAATATTCTTTATTTTCCTGTGTCCAAGCAACATAATGCCAATTACGGAGAAAACAGATCGAATTACATGCACCGTTGCACGCGTCTGTACCGGACAGTCGGGTAGAGTGGGTCGTTTATTGATAAGAATTGAAGTGGATGGTTCATGCTTTAGTGGACACGATTGCCTTCGTCCATTTTCTTGAATGAGATATGTAAAACTTATTTTGCCAACAGCTTATAATTATGTTGAGACTCGTGAATAACTAATGTCATATATGTATGTCAATGTGACGATGATTAGATGTAAGTTACTGAATCACGCAAAAATGGCTGAACAGATTTTGATGAAACCGATAGATGGTACACCGATAGATTGTGACTTGAATTGAGCTACATTTTATCCTGGTAAAACGGGAGCGAAGCCGCGAGCGAACACTAGTAGGATCAAAAATGTGTAGGGGTCAGTTAAGGTAGTAACGCTCCCAGTATCTATTATTCTATCAAAATGTGTACGGGTCGGTTAAGGTACTAACGCTCCCAGTATCTATTATTCTATCAAAATGTGTACGGGTCGGTTAAGGTACTAACGCTCCCAGTATCTATTATTCTATCAAAATGTGTACGGGTTGGTTAAGGTACTAACGCTCCCAGTATCTATTATTCTATCAAAATGTGTACGGGTTGGTTAAGGTACTAACGCTCCCAGTATCTATTATTCTATCAAAATGTGTACGGGTTGGTTAAGGTACTAACGCTCCCAGTATCTATTATTCTATCAAAATATGTACGGGTCGGTTAAGGTACTAACGCTTCCAGTATCTATTATTCTATCAAAATTACTGTTACTCGCAGTCGTAAATAATGTAGTAATCTTAGAACCATAAGGGGTCTAATGTTCAAAAAACACTAGATATATTTTAAACTCTCCTTTAATACAAATAATTCAGTGAAGTTGGTTTCCACTTTAGTATAAAATAGCAAACCATTCTAAATTGCAGAAGTTTAAGCTTCCACGTCCAGCTGTTATTTACTAGTTGGGGCAATATTAGCATTTCTGTGAGAGGCTTTCATTCGAAATAACATGCAGTGCTTGTTCCAGACTAGACTGAGTAGTTTCAGAGGCATTTCAGACCCAACATAATGTTTAATAGTGGTTACCTATCCAGTTACTTAATAGTAGGTACAGTTTTACCCAAAATATAAATCTGATGGACTGTTTTCGTTCGCAGAAAAGCGGAAACTGATTTCCGACAGTAGCCGAACGTATAGTATAGCTCTAACCCGCTGTATAGCTCTGTCCCGCTCACATTTAAAAGTCGACCGGACGTGATTTTGTCACGAAACCGATTAACTGATAACAGCGCAAGATTTTAGCGCGCGATTGCTATTGGTAGAAAGACGGTTCCCCTGCTATAGAAGTTGGTCTACGGCGCAGGTACATCGGGGTAACTTATATTTTGGGTACCACAAAGCCGTGGCGTGTCTGACCTAAGAATAGATCTCTCCGTCTCTTCCCGTCGATGTCGTAAAAGCCGACTAAGGCATGACATCACGGGATGGGCAGCAGCATGCACCTTAATAGTTAACACCAAACTACGATCACCAATCCGCCTGCCATTCATAGTGTTTATGGCAACCCCCATAAAAAAAATGGAGAGTCCTCGTCCAGCAATGCACGTATACTCGGTGGCGATGATCTACAGTTGCCGGCTCTTGCTGCAACACATTGTTAAATAACATAACATAACACCCAACAATCACACATATTATGTTGATTAGCACGCATGTTGTTAGTCATTTATAATTGTGGTAGCACTTGGCATGTATAACTTAACTATCTTGTGTGTATTTACTTTTATCGGTGTATACTATGTTGGTGACTCTAATAAATAAATATAAATATAAATACATATAGTCCTGACCCCACACTAGAATTCCTGTGTCGTGGGTATCAGCTACGAGTACCATAGTACCATAACATCCAGACACGGAACAAATATTTGCAGATCACACAAACATTTGACCCGCAGTGGGAATCGAACCCGCAGCCTTTCGCATCTCAGCCGGCTACTCGCCCGACGCACTATAGAGGTCGTCAAAAAATTACGATGGGGAATTAAATACTGAGAGGTTCTTTTACCATAATTGTTGATAAATTTTGGTTTAAGTAGTTTTTTATAGATAATGCTTCTTGTGGCTACTGGATGACTTTTTAGGACTTGAATTTCTGTGCGAAAATATTGTTCAAGATGTAAGTTAAGTTCAACTTTTCTATGAATGGGTAAAACTCCACAGTACTTAAAAAGTTCTATGGGGTCTTCAGAGTATTTATTTTTTATTTTAGGGGGAACCAACAATTTAAGTATCCTATATTGAATACTATATATTTGATCTAGGTATGTTTCATAAGTACGCCCATAACTGCTCAGACCATAAGATATTATGCTTTCTACTAAAGTTTTATACATCGTCAATAATATAATATGTCATAAGGTACTTTACATTTTATTACATACAATTTGGCCATAACAGCTCTAAGTTTACCACACGTTTTATCTATATGCTTCGCCCAATTGAATCTGTTATCAATCACCAGTCCAAGGTATAGATGCTCTGTCACTTGCTCAATATCTAAACAACTACTAGGACATTACTTATAAGGTGAGTGGAGGCAACCATGACTATGGGCTACTACCTTCACACTCTCTTTACCAGCATAATAATTGTGACTAGAGTGGACGTGAATAAGTTTAGTTTTGTCAGCGTTGAGTACAAGTCCTGAGTCATGTGACCACTTGCATATTGCAGTGAAATCAACTTGTATACGATCTTGTGCAACCAAGGGATCTACATCGGCTGCTATTAAACAGGTGTTATCAGCAAATTGGTACACAGTGCAAAGCTTTATAACATTATTGAGATCATTTACATATGTTAGATAATGCAATGGGCCGAGTACTGACCCCTGTGCAGTTCCTTCAGTAACATTGACACTATCACTAAACATATCTCATATCTTAACTTGGTAACTGCGGTTAGAAAGGTAATTTTTACACCATTCCAACAAATTGCCTCTAACTCCACTATTATCAAGCCTTTCAACAAATAGGTCATGACGCAGCGTATCAAAAGCCTTCCCATAGTCTATGAAGACTAACATAACATGTTTTTTATCATTCAAGAAGCTGTTTATATCATCTGTAAAACGAGACAGCAAAAGCGAAGTGCTTTTATTCGGCTGGAAACCATATTGCTGAGAAGACAATATACTGTTACCAGAGTAAAATTTCTGTATCTTACCACAAATGAATTTTTCAACAATTTTATCCAGCACTGGTAATATCGTAATTGGACGATACTTACTGTAGTCCTGTCTACTACCACTTTTATGAATCGGACGAACGATACCAGTTTTTAGCTCTTCGGGGTACCGCCCAGTAGCGATGCTGGCATTTATGAAGCGTGTTATCGCACCCACTATTCTATCTGACAGTCTTATTACGTCAACTGCTCGAATGCCATCAACACCTGGTGCTTTGTGTGGATTGGTATGTTTTATAATTTTATGTATTCCAGAATTTGTAGCTTTAGGAAAGAACATTGACTTATCTATTGGTCTGACGTAATAACTTTTATTTACTAGATTATGTGTGCAACTAGGAACTATTGATTTGACATTGTATTGAAACTGGTCTGCAAAGTTATCAGCTATGTTTTTTAAGCTTTTTTCTTGACTAAATGCTTTTGTAATTAATTTATCAATTGAATTTGTTATTTTGCCTGAAATGTTATTTATTATATGCCATAGTTTCCTAGGGTCTTGTTTACATCTGTTAATTTCATCCCTTATACAACTATTTTTACTCTTATATACAAGCTTATTTGTTTTATTTCTTATTTTATTATATTTTACTCTGAGTTCCTTATTAGTGGTATCCTTTATCCATTCGGAATATAACTGGTCTATTTTTTGTGTAATATTTATAATATTTTTACTAACCCACTTTTGTTTATTACGCTTTGAGTTGCTAACTTTTTGCACATACCTAGATTCATCGTAACAATCATTAAAGCTTTTACTAATAAATTTGTAAATCGCATCTGGGCAACTCATATCCAACGGATGTATGTACCTCCAGGCAATGGCGTGGCCACCAAACTCGCTTGTCTCTTCAGCAGTTGCACTGTCAGCGCAAAATCTCATCATCTTCAGCACAGTTACTTCACACTTTCTTACCTTCTCTGAGTACCTCCAGGCACTAGCGTGGCCACCAACCTCGCTTGTCTCTTCAGCAGTTGCACTGTCAGCGCAATAGCTCATCATCTACAGCAGAGTTACTTTACACTTTCTTACCTTCTCTGAGTACCTCCAGGTACTGGCGTGGCCGCCAACCTTGCTTGTCTCTTCAGCAGTTGCACTGTCAGCGCAAAAGAGACCACCATCGTCAGCATCGGTATGTAGAACGCAACCAGCGACCCGAAGATCCAGAAGAAGCGGTTGTTGATGACGCACAGGTCTGGAGTCGGCATAATATTCTGTCGGTTGATTAATCCTGGAAAAGGAGATTTTTTTAAGATTCCTGGTAAAGTTTATATACCTAATCGTTTTTTTTTTAAGTTTATTGTTTGGTTGATCATCCCAGTTGTTGATCTGGGACGCAAGGGATCAATAAAACTGCCACGTACCACTAAGTATCCCCGTAAATCTTATTCTGGGCAATAGTTTGTGCAACCTCAATACAACACTGTGAAAAATAAAACTTTGGTATCGATGGTCAAACGGATCAAGTTTCCATCTAAGAAATAAATTCTAGAAAATTTGAAATAATAATTCTTTGTCTACACCTCCAGGAAAATAGCGTGTGTATGCAGGTACGTTTTTCTATTAAAAAAAAAACTTTGGTAACTTTAGTAACTTGAATAAAATTTTCACCAATACAACCAACTCTTTAGCATCGGAACCTCGCTAGAAAATTTGACTCCAAATGTCTTCAATTTGAATGCCTCATCGGCAGGCGGCAAAGAAGCAAATTGTTGGATAACTCGCAAAATTGCCATCAATTTGAGTTCCAGAGCAATCGAATACTGACTTCATCTCACTTCTCTTATAGGAAATTTGAATAAATTTCGGTACCTACAGCTTTCAAAATGTTTTGTCAAATTCCATGGTTCGTTCGAAATTGGTATAAACACGAATTTGCACTGGTTTCTGTGGATATTGGTACGAGTGCAAGTTACTAGGCAAACCTTTTAAGATAGGAATGACTGAGCCGGACAGTTTTGAATGTGGTAACTATTTCGTTAATAGAAATAGTTCGAAATAGTTAGACATTTCTACGGTTAGCGAAACAAGAAGAAAAAGATGATTTTGTAGGAGAAAGCCCAGACCAACGCGCTCAGCTCGCGTCCGCGGTGGCGTGCACGGTGGTGATCCATTGTCTTACCATTGATCGCCACCGAGCACGCCACTGAGGACGCGGGCTGGACGCATTGGTCTGACCTTAGGCGGCTGGATAATTTAAAATAATGCCAAGCTATCTTTGATGTCCTGATTCTTTTAGGTATGGCTTTGATGGCGCGCTAACACGAGTAATCACCTACCGTGCGATGCAACTAATAAAAGCGGAATATCCTTGGACTAGTTACACCATATTTAGTCTGTTTCGATTGAATTTGAAATTGCTAGTCAATACAAAAGAACAAACACAGTGTATCCAATGATGATCAGAGTTTATAGTAACAATAGCCCTATAGACATAGGTCGAGTGGCGATCACGAACCAGATAACTCCGTAGGGTAGAAACCGTCTGCAAAAAGTGGGATACTGGGAAAAGTCTAAAAATTAAGAATTTCGAAACTTGTACTCTATAAAACGATAACCAGTATAACATACATTGTTGACCTCCCGTTTCTTAGAATTTTAATGATGTAGTAGGTCTAACTTTTCGAACCGACAAGTAAGTTTATTTCATGTGACAGAAAGAAGTAGAAAGAAATAAGGTACCTAACTTACCTAAATCACGTGTATTCGCGAGGTCTCAGTTCAGGGCGAACCACTAGTACCCATAACACAAGCTCTGCTTAGCTTGGGGCTAGATAATATTGTGTGAACTGCCCAGCTTTATTTAAATATTTTATTAACATTTTGAAGGTGAGTGAGTGTGAGTGTGTTATACTGGTACTCGTAGTGTATAATACTAGAGTGTGAGTGTGAGTGTGTTATACTGGTACTCGTAGTGTATAATACTAGAGTGTGAGTGTGAGTGTGTTATGCTGGTACTCGTAGTGTATAATACTAGAGTGTGAGTGTGAGTGTGTTATACTGGTACTCGTAGTGTATAATACTCATTTGTCATCGTTTGATTTTTTAAAGGTGCCATATTTGGTGTTGTTAGTGTATTGAATGCTAAGTCCATAGAGTTATTAGAAAGTATTTGCACACTCGTATGTAGTTAAAATAGTAGGTACTATCTAACTTCAAGGCACGTATCGACTACACTACATTGTTCATTACAATGTTTACTGATGGTAGAGCTCAGAAAACAGGTGATCTCCCCTTTGGCCTCGCTTGCTTCCCGTTACTTTTAAACTTTGCCTGCAGATGGGGTGTTCTTACAAGCTTTTATTATGTATGTTTGTCCGGGTGGAATCTTGCAACTGAATTTTAAAGCAGTTATCCTCAACCGATTGAGATGATATTTTGCATACTTGTCAAGTTCCGATGACAATGCAATATTATGGTAAGAGCGAGCTGATCTGATGATGGAGACAGAAGGTGGACAACGGAACTCCATGAGGGATAATAGTAGACAGGCCGTATTTAGGCTCATTTTGATCAGGACACGGTTACGATCACTAATTTTATAAAAGCTTCAATTGAAAAATATATTTTTCAAAATTTTATAATATACCTGTCTAGATCGATATTCAAAACATATGGCATACCTTCAGTAGTTTAGATTAATGGAGCAATATACTATACGGTACTAAGAAAACTAATTACTTTACCTGCACATTAGTAAAGCTTAGTTACATACTATGGATACTTTCTGAAAAAACTCGTTATATTATTAATTTTATGGTTGTCTTGGTAAGTAGGTACACCCTGGTTCCAAATAATAATTTCAATATACATAATTTACACGTAAAACAGGGTTTATCTAACAAAAGTCGATTTGTTTTTTCATTGGGACCCGATTGCTGATACTTGGATGGCTTCCAACAAATAAAGCCTCATCTACGTAGATAGCAGCTGTGGGTAGCAGTTTGCCGGCGCTTAACGGTATGAACGTGTTCAGTAGAATAAACATTGATTATTGAATGCCTATTGCATCAGAAACATATTTGACGAACAATGTGGCGCGGCGGACGAGTAACGGCTGAGATGCGAGAGGTTAAGGTTCGATTCCTGCTGCGGGACAAATTTTTGTATGATCTGCAAATGTTTGTTCTGGGTCTGGATGTTGTGGTGCCCATGGTACACGTTTCTGATATCCACGACACTGGGGATCCTAGTTTGGGATCAGGAATATATGTGACTGTAATGTGTGGTGTAATGTTTTGTGTTATTTATTTATTTAATATGTTTTATTTGGTTTTACTTTCGCTAAAGCCACTGTTTTTTTTAAATTTATTTTAAAGTTATCTGGCTGGGCGATAACACCGTTCCGTATATACAACAAAATAACAAAAAACTACAAAAAACAAAAAACCTAATAAAATTTAAATCAATTCTTAGCTAACGCTAAATTAGCCAGTTTTTACAGCAGTTTTGCTTCTTCTGATGAAGGACATGCTAAAATACTATTCAGGAGGCCAATGTGTTCCACCCTGTTCCTACCAAAACATGATATTCTAAATGTTTCGTTCCGAACACACTCCACCAAGATATGTTGAACATCCTCGATTACTCCGCATTCGTCACAATTCGGCGACGGGACGTTTTTCATCAAGAATGCAAACTTATTTGATGGAATGTGTCCGGAGCGTAATCTGAGAACCGTTTTTAAACAATTTCTGTTAAGTAGGATATTATCTATCTATGGATATTTATATATATTTTGCGGCTGGATGGTTCTGTACCAAATACCCTTCTCACGCGATCTTTGGTCAAAGTACTCCTGCGATACCGCTGCATTGATCTTTTACTAATTTTACGTGATCTGAGAAAAGAGGTAATACATTTAATGGAACCCCGTCTACGGTCGCTTGTAGCTAGCAGATCTACGTCATCATTTTCTTTTAACTGAATATGAGATAGGATCCATTGAAGCATCACCCGTTTATAATGTGACTGAAAATTTAAGATAGATTCTAGTATTCGATAGGCAATTCAAATATGATTTACCGCAAATAACGACCAATATATGTAAAATCAAATGACAGTCATTTCATACACTATTCGCCCATATTTGGAAAAATACATTAGTATAAAAATCTATCACCTTAACTACAAATAAAACTATTTCTGATAGCCAGTGGCTAGGCGCCGGCAATCTGCTTGCATGTGAATAAGGTACATCTACTTGTTTACGAAGTCGGAAGCTCTAACATGCAAATTTTAAGGTGAAGAAAAATGTTTGGATGAAAGAATTGTAAGTTCAAATTACTTTGTGTTTAGAACTACTATTGTCTGTAATGCGCTTAGCTGAAAATATTGTCATTAGTTCTGTTAAAAGTACTTAGATGGATACTGGATGGCCCAAAACCGTTTCCCATTTTTTGGTATTTTAATCGGGTTATAAAAAGTATGTATAAACATGGTACGATCTGATGATTAACATGACATGTTTTGATGCAGATTCATATGACGCAACTTACCTAAAACCGTGATGGAACTGGAGACGAACATGCTGAGCAGCCAGACCAGCGCGATCTTGATGGCCACCACCCGCTTCGTGGAATGATGCCGGCTCTTCAACGGATTCCTTATGCCTAAGAACCTAGAAACATATTTTTTTTTAAATAGAATGTACATTTAACATCCTAATAAAACCTTCCTCTGAAATACCACCACCCAAATATCACAATTGCTACTGACAGAAACCTCCAGATTTATCAGATTGTTCATCAATCAAACGAAACACACTGCAGCCTCCTTTGGTATTACATATTTACAGTACCTATGTGCGACTGAGATTCTCTCGGTGTTTTCTTTTTTTAAATCGTGTTTCCTAAGTGTATCGCTACCCTTACCGTGTTTAGTAAGTGTCTACCCTTACAATCTCTGATGTCCGTCTTCAGCCACTATTGTTAAATTCGAATCCATTCGCTCCCTGCAAACTGGTCATTAATCTGTGACTGATACAGATGAGAGAATAGCGAATGGTAAAAAAAAAAAATTTTTTTGTGGATTTACGAATTTTCTTAGATATGAGAACTAGCAAGACCGATTTTCGCCTCCAAAACCCCCCATATAACAAATTTCATCAAAGCCGATAGAGCCGTTTTCGAAATGTAAACAAAAAACCTTTATTCTTATTAAACATGCCCGCGAGTAGGGTATAACGTGCGTGAAAAGTCTTTAAATTACTAAAAGAAATCTCAAAAGAAAACAAAAGCTACTTTTCTTATCGTTTAAAAATTAAGTAATTAAGTATTTCTGAAAACAACATTTGCAAAATGTACGTTAGTTATAATGGAACGGTTATAAAACCTCACAAAACGGAAGACTCGACAGTTCAACCAGCCGTTTTACTGATGTTATCAATACCCACACCCCTTGCATAAGCAGCCGAAGTGGAAGCATGCCGCGTACTGTGTGCCGAAAAAATTGAATGAATACAAATATATGTATATACATGTGAATGATTACAAATATATATACAAAAATATTGTACATCCTTGTTCGTTAAATAGTATAGGATACAGGATATTAATTTGGGTACAAGAGAGCTTTCAATGCATGAGAACATCCCGGTTGGTGGTTAGTTCTAAGAGCGAATAGTTGTCCCGTTCAGAGGCCCGATAAGAGCGTTCAGTTACCCTCGCGTGACTCTAAT
This sequence comes from Operophtera brumata, assembly GCA_932527175.1. NCBI lineage: Eukaryota > Metazoa > Arthropoda > Insecta > Lepidoptera > Geometridae > Operophtera > Operophtera brumata. The sequence continues at coordinate 664,018 of OW052238.1, forward strand.
TAAAAACCAATGGCTGTAACACACAGACAATTCATCTATCAAAGTCAAATTTGTTCAAAGTTGTTGTTCAACTTAAGGCGCGATAGGTTCTCAAATGTCTCTAGAATTTTAAAGTTTTTGATAAGATTTTTCATAGTTTTCTATGAAGAAAAAAATATATGATATTCTTGAGCTTTTTATCTAGTGAAATCAATAATTCATTACAATATTTGAATTACTTCACTCGATAAAAAAAAATAACAAAGTTACCTCCTTTTTAAAATTGAAATGCTATTTTTCACTCACTTCTCTCACGTTTTAATTTTTGTTACCTTTGGTTATTTGTTAGTTATTATTTAAGTTAGTGAATTCATCAACAAAATTAAACAAAACTTTGAACGACATTTTTATATAATTTGTTTATACATAAAAACACGGTATCAGAGCGTGCGCTCGCCTTCTTCGCCTCATACAAAAATGTTCGTTGAACCTATAGCGCCTTAAGTGTATATTCGTTCAGAGCCTCGAGCATGGTTAAAAAACAACTACCCATTGTACGCGTGGCATTGCTGTTCTTGCTAAGACAGCATCAAATCATAAATAAACTTAAGGTTTATTTATGATTAATAAATTAATAAATAAACTTAAGGTTTATTTATGATTTGATGCTAGTTATAATTCGTTTAGGCTCTACTTTTGGTGCTTTAGGTCCAAGTAAATACAAAAATTTTACCTACTTTGTACCGGAAAGTAAATAGTGAATTATTTTCTATGATGCTTTTCTACCCAACTATTGTATCGCTAATATGCTGATATGGTTCACATAATATTTGACTTCAAAGATAAACCATCTTGTATTTTCTATGGAAACAGACACAACTTCCTCATCTTCAATCTCAGCTGTTCTTAACCTTATTATAAAGGAGCTACAAGTACGTTCATCTCACAAGCTCATAATTTCACCGTCAATTGATTACCGAACTATATAAATGTGTTTCAGTTTGGAATAAAACTTTTATAGTTACGGACCGATATACCTGCCCAGATATTAAATTTCGGTTTGCGAAAATGTTAAAGGTTTTTGATTCATTAGTGAATATATTTGAAGTGGCTCTTCAATAACTCTCTGTTATCGGTAAAATTGCTGGATGGATACCTTTAGCAATCATTGCAAATTGGTGATGCACAAATAACTTAATTTTCTTTAAAAGAAGTCTTCAAGCGAATACAGATGAAAGCAGTATTGGGACCGCCATTTTTCGGAAGCGATCCCATTAATAAGCTACAATAAAACCTTGATTTTTAACAAATAAGTATGAACTAGTTCACGTGTTTTGCGACTGAGGCCACGTATGGTATTACGTGCTCCCTGAGGCTTTGGACATATCTTGTACTATACAGAATTGTAGCATTTTGTGTGTTTATATTATGAATTCTTGATACAAACTTCATTCTCCTATAAATTGTTTACCTTTTACATTTGTCATTAGTGGCCACTTATCTTGGTTTCTTAAGGCACCAAGAAACCACACCAACTAAACTAATCACAAAATAAACAAAAAGTTGTATTTTGGAACGCCTAGTGCGACATGACGAGTCTCAATAATCAAGGTATAAGTTTCAACAGAAAATTATAAATCAAATCAAATCAAATCAAATCAAATCATTTATTTGCTAAATAGGGTTGAAGAGGTTCTTAAAACATTTATACACAGCACCATTCTATTTCACCATTCTAGGATAAGCAAATTACAGTTTACAAACATATTATTGATTAAAAGATTATTAATTTATATTAATTCAAAGAATGAACAGACACACATGGACACACAGAACAGATGGATACACATGTGTACCATTAGATACCTGATGTTTTATTCGATTGGTGTAAAAAAAACTTTTAAATATGTAGTTCACACGAATCTTTGCCGACTGCAGAACTTATTATTTTCATAATGAAGTCCGTATCTACTAACCACTTTTCGATAACTCTCACGGTTTCAGACTCCACCTAAGTGGCCCTGAAACTTTGTATATCTAGACAACCTATCGACTGATTTTGCTCATATTGATTTGACCTTCGCTTAACTGGCCTAATGAAAGTTACCTGGCTGTTCTTTGTCTGATATAAGAAAAATAATTGAGCCACAAAAGTTGCTTTAAAACCTTGAATTATTATGGCTTGAAATAGTGACACTTCAAACAACCAATTTTGTTTGGAAGAGTCATATAAACAGACGGCGACAGTTCAAAACGTGTAAAACTTTAATGCGGATCTCTCGCGCTACGAATAAAATTCCGATTAGACCACACTTGCTCTATAAACTTGAAATTCGAATAAGCAAAGCGTATCTGCTAGTTCTATTGAAAATGTAAGGGTCACATTGACTTATTTGAGAATTAACTTCAGGTGCAAGTCAGCTTAGGTAAGTACCAAGTTTAATCTAAGCAGTAGACTCCCCAAACTATTGATGAATATGACTGATGATTGATTCCTTTTACGTCGCGCCATTTTGAAACATTTCAAACCTTCAAACCTAACGTTTTTCGTTTTGTCTAGATTTCGTGTAGCTAATCTAAACAAGTAGATACCTATATAGTATACTAGCGACTCGTCCCGGCTTCGCACGGGTAGTTTCAGATGAAAAACAGCCCCCCCCCCCTCGTATCCCCCCCCCCCTGGTAGCCTATGTCACTCAGGGTGAACGTAGCTTTCCAATGGTGAAAGAATTTTTTAAATCGGCCCAGTACTTTTTGAGCCTATTCATTACAAACATACAAAAATAGGTACAAATCTTTCCTCTTTATAATATTAGTGTAGATTAACAAAAAAAACGACTGACTTAAAATGCTTTCTTTCTTTTTGCTTGTTTAATTAAGTCTGAAATGCAGTATTATCTCCTAGCACCTGATCAATAAGGAGTGCTGTGGCTTTCATCATCAGCTCACGAGCATGAGGTAATGTGTTCTAGACGCAAATACCTTAATAAAAATGAAAAATTTACAAACACACTGAACATTCCAGTAATTTTTGAGGATTTCTCTCGATTTAGCTGAGATTTCATCATCAGATCTTTATTTGGCACATAATCTGGAGTAAACCAATTCAAACATTTTTTTTATAAATTCGTTCACAACGGACGGATATATCGGTGAACATACATAAAAAATACAAATATATACAGAGGTAAATAGAACCTCCTCCTTTTCTAAAGTCGGTTAAAAATAGTATTGTGCCATTTTCATAACGATTGAACCGTTAATCGTTCGTACGTTTCGATAACGTAACGACAACTCAAAATAAATTTCTGAATTTTTTGGAAGGTTATCCCAGTAATTTACTTCTTAGTTTAGAAAAACCAAAACTCATTTTTTTTAATATTAGTTAGTTTGTTTAACTTGGGAGTTCCTAAATTCTAAGCCCAAATCAAACTAGGATCCCTCACTCCAAACGTAGGCAAAGTTCGATCGATCGCTACACCAAGGTATCTTCTAAAACAAAGCTAAAACATTCTAATGATTGGCACTTCATTAAATGTGTTTAACGTAACGTATTCTGGTTGTGGTTTTATTTTGGTATTATCGTTAAATATGAGCGCGTTTGAGGACAATATATAAGTCTAACTTTAGAGTACAGTTTTACCCAAAATATAAGTCCGATCGACTGTTTTCGTTTGCGCAGAAAAGCGCAGACCGATATCTAAAAGTAGCTGAACGTATAGTATAGCTCTGTTCCGCTCACATCTAAGAGTCGACTGGATGACAAGATGCGTTGATTTTGCTGCGAAAGCGCAAGATTTTAGCGCGCGATTGCTATTGGTAGATAGAAGGTTTCCGCGCTATAGAAATTGGTCTACGGCGCTGGTACATCGGAACGACTTATAACTTGGGTAAAACTGTACCCCATTGATAAAAAACTAGATTAATTCACTTTGACATTCCTCCCACCATTTATAAAGCGAGGTTTTCACGCGCGACGCGGAGCTGTCAAGGCTGCCGGCAGTAATTTGACGCGACCTCACTCCACGTGACGCGGGCAATGATCCGGATAATCACAATGAGACTTCATCTGACGTTGTGTCACGGAATATGTAGCAAAGGCATAAGATATGGTACAGCGGCTTGAGAATGTTTCATGCCTGCTGAAACAGAGACAAGCATTTTGTACAAGGAAACTAAGGGTTATCTTGCAGAAAAATCTTTACCTACTTACATGTATTTTTTTCTTATATGGGAAAATCCACGGGAATAGTCGGAGGGGTCTATTCTCAGGTCGGACACGCTTCGAATTTACTATAAGACCAGATAAACAATATAAAAAAAATGGTACGAGTATAATAAAAATGACAATACCAGTTACGTAATAATTTAATATCTTATCACGTTTTTACCAACTCGGCTGCCTATCTTTTTATTCCTAAACCGCTACGAACATGTAACAATTTTGCTACGGTTTCGTAGACCTCTCAACGCGCGATGAGGCGGCCGAAGACTGTTTAACTTGTGGACACTATTAAAGTCAAAGTCAAAAGTAAAAAACACACTTTAAAAATACACTTAAGAAACATTTATTACATTCACAATTTATACCATCCAGAGGAAGTCGTTCTGGGCCTAAATTTAGTTTAGTTTAATACAGCATTAGTTTCACAATGTTCTCTCTTCTCTTTTGTTTGTTTTGTTATTTGTTTATTTAATATAATTTAATATAATATAATACTTATAGAATCATAGCTCTACCACGATTGTATTTAATAATATTTCATCTTTTCTTTTCTGTGTAAAACGCGTGTCGCAGTGCTGCCCAACACACTGGCGTCACGTAAAACCAGCGCTGCACAGCGTTTGCGCTGTCGCAGCATACGCTGAGTGACGACCATTTTTGCTAATTTAATTAATTGAATAATGTTTTAGTTGTAAGTTTTTGTGTCATTGGCAAAATAGATATATATTTGTATTAATATTTGTATTTGTAAAAGTCAAAAAGTATTTTATTCATTGAAATCACAAGGACCATTTTGAATCGTCTTAAAAAATAAATTTACATTTACTCCTGTTCCAACGCAACCAGACCTAGAAGAATCAGGCAACAAACAAGGTTTTTTTTATTATTTTTCTTACTACTCGTTGGGGAGCGCCTGTGTGGTATCTCGAGAACAAGTGGAAGCTGATTCAAAGAAAAAAGGAAAACTAACTTAAAAGCCTTAGGTAGGCAGTCAAAAGTAAGATGCTAGAGAGAATCAGCAAAAGTTCATAGTTTACAGTTCACAGTTCACCACTCTTTGGGAAAAAACAGAGACAGCACCTAGTGTATTTTATTTATTTATTCTAGTTTATTATATCTAACAATACTAGTGGTTAGCTCCAAACTGAGGACCTCAGAATAATAATCGGATTTATTAGAATAATAAATTGATACGTAGATTTTATAGATTATATTATTGTTCGTGCAAAATCTTCTACATTGTAGAACGCCATCTCAAAGAGCCATTAATCAAATTTATGTTAGCTGATTTTGTTCGGTGGTGAATATACGCTATGTCTACTTTTGAACCGGAGTAACTTCAAATAATATTTAGTAGGGATCACTTTCTCACCGGACCACCTAATACAGTGATGAAAGAACCCTTTGTATTGAAATAACTAATATTTTTTTTATCTGTTTTTTTTGTTTTTGAATTATCTGATTATTATCTAAAAGCGTCTCAAGATGGCAATTATTGCAAAACAACTAAGGTAACATTTTAAAGGTTGTTCATTCATGTTAACTCGTTTCTTTCAACATTGAATATTGTGAGAAATAATGAAATATAATAATGGTAGCGGTCCTTTTAAGGTAATTTATGTTGATTTCACACATTACTGACTTATTAGTTCTATGACTTCGTAGACTACAATTTTTGCTCCAGTAGCGAAATCAGTCTACGGTTTCGTAGACCCTCTACGCGTGACGTGCTACGAATCCGATAGCAAGTCACAATTGTTCCGAAAGGCAATGGGGTGAAAAACGGTCGGAAATGCTTTTGTAAATCGCACTTGGGTGTCGATTCGATAGCGCAGTAAATCGCGTGTTAGAACTAAAATATTGTTTCTAGATTTTCTATTAACCGAATGAATGTGTACAATGTGTTTTAGTAGAAGTAGAGCTTTTTTGTGAAAGAATTCGCTCGGGAAAGTACTACCATTGCTGTGTTCTGGTTTGAAAGATATGAGTGCCAGTGAAATTACAGACAAATGAGACTTTCATCTTTATGTCTCAGGGTGGCGGGCGCAGTGCAATGTCACATAGGGTGCGTCCTAGGTGGACCTGACCAAGGTTTACCGCTTAACATCCGCTAGTTTCGTCATTCTCGCAGTAAAAAAAGTTTCTGCTACTTTTTTTTCACTTATGCACACATCTTTTGTTTTTGAAAAACCCTAGGTTTTTTACCAACGTAACAGTGGTTTCGTTTAGTTCAATGTGTAAAACGCAATGTTTTGAAGAAAATGACGATACAATACATAATTTGTAACAAGCAGCCCTCTCGTGACTTCGTTAGCGTGGTCCTGTGGTCCCGGTGGTCTAGAAACCTTTCCTGGCGGCGGACAACAACTTAAGGAAGTGGTTATTTTAACTCTCCAAAGTACGTACCGTAACGTGCCGTAGTAACTATCAACTAATCTTGCCAGCCGTGAGATATACACGCGCCGATGCTATTTTGTTTTACCTATGAATTACATTTTCTTAGACTTGACATAGACACACGCCTTCCTCCCCGGAGGGGGGAAGACAGAGCCTCAATGGGCCTCTTTTCACAGTGGGTTACATCGTGGTTTTCTATCGTGGAATATAGACGTGACAAGTGATGAGCTCATCGCCGCCATTGCTTCCCACGACTGACTCGGCTAACGCTTTTTTCTAGTAATTAACACATTCCATAATAAGCTAGCAGCCAGGACAAATCTTGATCAGTACTTGATTTACATAATTAGTTTTGTTTTTGAGTAGTTCCCATTTGTCCCCGAATCTGTCCCCATTCGGACGGACAGGAATTGACGATTCCTGTTCTTACCTAAAATTTTAATGAAAATTTTTATAATAGTAAAATTAGTCTATATTGATAAAGGTGTAGCTTTCTATTCTAGAGCTTTGTTTTGCAATCTTTATCAGGTAGTTCTAGAGATCACTTCCTACGAACAAAAAAATTTTACCTCTAATATAGAAAGTGTAGACAATTCCGAGATTGAAAATCACGTAAATCTTTTCCTGTCAAAAATAGGCTTTATCCCACGGGACTAGTTTGAGTGACGTACCTTTTAGTACCTGCTAGTAATGCGTACCTTTCAGTACCTGCTAGTAATGCGTACCTTTAAGAGCTTGTCAACGTCCTGAGTTGAATACATTATGCTCAATTGGCGTAATGTTTGCACATTATTGAAATAAGTCGCGATCTGAATTTAGAACAGGAGGCAGCAAGTTTCAAAATGGAGCAGATAGAACTTGGGCTTAAAGCTTTTCATTTGATATAGTTATAGCAAATATTGAGGTTGAAATAGAAATCACTTTAATGAAAAACACATACTATTTTTTTAATAATTATTTAATATTTAATTTATTGCTTGCACTTGCTAGTTTCAAATTACAGTTATTTTCTTTAACTTAGTGAATGACGGAACAATCTGGTACCCTATCTGATGGTATGCGGTAACCTCTGCCTTTAACACCTCGTGGTAACAGGTGGTAAAAAAATAGTACTAGTACTGGTGGTAGTACTTCCCTGGACGAAATGTTATACAGCTCAGAACCTAACTCCGGTTGATCAAATGCAGAAATATTAAAATTAAATCAAAATAATGTACTTATGGGTAAAATTAACAATATACATACCTACAGTCAAACAAGTTGATTTTGGGTTCAAGACCCTATAGATTTAAGATTAGATTTAGTTTTTTTATACAATATACAAATTAATCACGGAGGTACAATGGTCAGTACTTGTGTCATATTTTTTTTTAGATCTTTTGACAAACAATACAAAACAAACAAAGAAAACTTTTTGTTATTATAAAGTAATAGATATTCCCTCTTAATTCGTCATCGTTTGTGTTCATTACGTAACATGGTTTGTGCATTGATGGAGTAATTCTAAAGTGAGTTCCTGCTTGAATATCACTAATTAAGATTTAGGAGGATCTACGCCAAATACATGAGGCTTTACGATTCCAGTACAATACCGACAACTAATTCTAAAAGCATGTTGTTTCACAAAAGCTTTCAATCATTAAAGATTAGAAGCCCAAATAACAAAGATATGTCCTGTCATTAATCGAGACTCATCAAAACCAACGATATTGGAAGGTTACCTTCGCCAGTAAATCAAAACAATGGATATTTGACATTTCCTTTAGCATTCCTTGTCTTATTTCATTTCCGGCTACGTTTTACGCCATACAGTCCAGAACTGTCTAGGCCGTTGGCTCACTCAATTATTTGTTGATGATCATCAGTATTAAATATAATCTGTAAAAGCGTTTACAACAATTATATAATTAAAACCTAATTAATCTACAAAATGAAATTAGTAAGCGTACAATTACTTTCGTGACATTAATATCGTCAGTTATTTCACGTGAATCGTTTTTTTTGTATTTTTTACGAAATAATATATATCTTTATTACCATTCACCTTTGAAATCGGAAATGTCGTCATAATGTGGGAGTTATGAATTAGTAAAACCTACTATTTTTTAAATAAGACTGGCTGTTTATACTGAACCTCTCAAGTTACATGAAAGTATCACGAGAAAACGACCTAACTATATGGCGACGACCTCTGTGGCGCGGCGGGCGAAGGTTTGCCTGCAACGCAGAAGGTTGCGGGTTTGATTCCCACCTCGGAACAAATATTTGTACGATCTGCAGATATTTGCTCAGAGTGTTCTGGATATTTTCTAAGTAAACAAATACAAATACAAATATTTATTAATAAAATACAAATTTTACAAGTCCAAACATTTTAAATATTACAAGTATAAACATTATCGCATTTTAATTAATTACGACAAGAACACTACGACAAGAAATATAAATTATAAGAATAGACATTTTAATTATTTAGTGACGATAAAAAAGACATTCTACAGATCAGGTAATTCGTAGAATTCGCCTACACTGTAGAATGTCTTTTCCAACAGCCACTTTTTAAGTAATATAATAAATAATATATATCTATTTAATGTATTGTATTAAGTGTATCAGTTATCTAGTATCCTTATGGGTACTAGATAACTATAGAGAGTTATCACAAGCTCTGCTTAGCTTGGGGCTAGATACTGTTGTGTGAACTGTCTAGCATTATTTATTATTTTATTTATTTATTTATGTCTCACAGCTGCGAAAAATGTCATAGCTACAAATAGTCGTACGCTTAACTAAGCCGTTTTCGGTCCAATTCCCCAGGAAAGATCGTAACATTTGAATCGAGTGAACCAGCTGATACTTTGTTAGCTGTCGCAACGCTGTATGTAATTTTTTGTCCCGTAGTGAGCTTAAGATGTATCCGACAAAAAAGATATTGATGGAGAAAGATTTTGGGTCTTGAAAATATAAGTAGTTCAATTATATGAATTTTACTAGCGTTGAATATCGGTGCTGTTGGGAACTATTTATTCGAGTTTGTTATATTTATTGAAATTTAATCTTCCTTTTCATCACAGGACAAGCAGGCGTACGGCTCGGTACCATCCTTACCTCATTAGTATACCTTCTATTCGTACTAAACGTTTCAGTTCTACCTTTATAATGCGAACTGCTAAGGATTGGAATACACTACCGTCGTCTGTCTTTCCTATAAAAACTTTCCTTGAAAACTATAATTTGGGTCTCTTCAATGCTAGAGTGAATAGGTGCCTACTAGAACTTTGTGCTCCATCTTCGTCCATATCGTCACTTACCAACAGGTGAGATCGTGGTCAAACAAAGGTCTATCGAATTGCAACGTACAAATCATGAAAACCAACAACTACTAATTAATACATTTAACGTCAGAGTAGACATCTTCCAATTATCAATATATATGTCGCAGCCAACTGGTTGAATCAGCCATTTAATTGGACGGCTAGCTTGTTCATTGAACAACGGCACTCAACTACATGTATGTATATCGATAAGCCGAATGGCTGAACACAACGTTCAACAGTACAGCTGGTTGAAGTCAGCTGTTTTATCAAACAGCTAGCCCTTTGAGTAAACCTGCGACTATTTTGAATTACTTGCACTAATAAAAAAATATAGGGAACAAAACATTTTTTAACAATTTTACCTATGTTCCGTGAGGAAGTGTTTAGTATCATGGGCAGAATCTGACCCTGAAATATTATCCAGATACATATTTTGGAAACAATTTCAAAAATCTTAGAATATACAAGTTAAATTTATAAAAAAAAACAGTCCCCCTACTGTTGGAAATGTTCCAACACCTCGAAATCGGAGCAACAGTTACACCTTAGATCCTGTTCATCGTGTGCTGGTCATCATCAAACCCTGGAGTTTGCTTTTTTGCGACAAAACAACTCTCAACGGTCAAAAACATTTCAAAGAGCATCAGCAGTTGACGCCATCTTGGAAAAAAATGCCCGCAAGCGCTGCGGTGGTGGAGAAACGAACTAGTTCAATGTTATGACGGCTTTTCAATCAGCCGTTATATTGAACGTTTTACACGTTTTAATGATTCAACTACAAAACTAGACATGTAGTTGAGAGCCCTTGTTCAATGAACGATCTAGCCATTCAATTAGTCAGCTGTTTGAACCAGTTGGCTGCGACATATATAAAAGAAAAATACTTATCACGATATCTCAAGATTTACAGAGCCTACAAACTTGAAATTTGCATTCATGTGCATTTCGGCTTCAAAGTTCCTTCTTAATTTTAATGAATTATAACGTATCTACTACGCCTCTTCTAAGTAACTTGTGTACTTATTTATTCTAAAATGTTATTAACCTAAATGGTGTTTTTTCAATGATCTGAGCTAAAACTAAAATTTTGCTCCAACTTATTCAGCACCAACAATTTTTCCCGGTAGCTTAATCACTTCATACATTATCGTGATAGCAAAATCCCCTAAGCTGGATAAAGGTCACAACATAATGCTTTTGCCTCACTAAACGCGGGCCTTCGTTTCAGGTATGGATTCAACGCAGAACTTGAAAGATTTTTATGTAGATTTTATAAATTGTTGGATGGATATGATGTGACTCAAGTTAATAATATAAAAAGCTAATACACGTGCTTACGGTATACCCTACACGGTTTTTCGTATGAAAATTGAGGTTCTCTCCTCAAGGGGCGCTTTTCGGTGTTTCCATACAAAAATCCACGTAGTGTCCGTCATACAGTCACGAAGTTGCTTTATATTTTTCTGGACTCTCGAGGCTTTGGCCAATAATGTACTCCTCATAAAAAAAACAAAAGACTTCTCAAGTTTATGTTTTTAATGGATTAAAAGAAAAATATTGTATTATAAGGAAAAAAAAATATGTCGTATAACATAGGGATTTCAAAACCTTGTACTATTTATATAAAATTTTGTTTTCCTTTTTTTTTTTTCAATAATCCATTAAAAACATAACTATATTTGAGAAGTCTCGATTTTTTTGATGAGAATTATATCATTATTTTGCTTCGTCTTCTTCCCTGGAATAGTTTTTATTTTATTGTAATGCACCGGCGTTACCCGATTCAGAGGTCACAATCTCGAGTAAAAAGTCGAAGTGCCAACCACTGAGCCAAGGCTCATTGAGATAATTATGTACCTAGTACTAGAGGAGACACTGCCTTCATTACGCTATCCCATTCATTGCGGCGTATGTACTGCACTTTATTACTGTTTTACTATTCTCCTTCATCCGCCCGCGATCCTTCTTCACGCGTGTGGCGCACTCGGAATAAGAACTAAAGCATGGAACTAAGGCTAAAAACGAAACGGTATCGATTATACCAGTCTCATTCTTTTATATGAATGTATTCATGTGTTGGAATGAGACAAGCATAAATCTATCTGTTCTTATTTGTGTTAGTCGTACCAGGCCAAATGTCAAATTACTAGTACATTCATGGTAACAATCTAGGGAGATGTATATGCATGATACCAAAATTCAGGGTACGGAACGGAAAAACGACTGTCGTGTGACAATACATTTGTTTCTCTTTAACACAGGATAGCATGCTATCTTCTAGGATAGGAGTAAGAAGGAACACTCTATGCTATTTTAGCACTCAATCCATGTACTACTACATTCCTGGTGGCGCATGATGGTCGTGTCATCTAGTAAACAATAACGCTATAAACGAACAGCAAGGCGGCATTTTTTTGCTATACTTCTTGGAATGAAGGATCAAGTATATGGCCCACGCGATGTTAAGTGGTACCCTCTGCCTATGAACAGCGCATTACCTCATAGGTCACGTCCACCTAGGACGCACCCATTGCACTGCGCCCGCCACCCCGAGACGTAAAGATGAAAAGTCTTATGTGCCTGTAACTTCACCGGCACCCTTACCCTTCAAACCAGAACACAGCAATGCGAGCACCACTGCTATGTGGCACAGTTAACACAACATTATCTAGCCCCAAGCTAAGCAGAGCTTGTGTTATAGGTACTAGATAACTGATATACCTAATACAATACATTACTAAATTAGATATTTTATTATACATAGAAAATACCTAGAATATCCTGAACAAATATATCCAGATCGTATAAAAATATTTGTTCCGAGGCGGGAATCGAACCCGCAACCTCCTGCGTCGCAGGTGAACCTTCGTTCTGAATATTTTTCTTGGTTATATTTGATCTGAGCTAATTAAACACATAGAATTGAAAAGTGACGAATAATAGTGGTAATTAGCCGTTTATCTTTTAATATAATTAAACACATGTTTTTTCACTTGACTGGCTGCATCGCTGTTTGCTTGCTGTAGGTCTACCATGAAGCGAAAATCCGAAGTTTCGGACCGAAATGTCGGGCAATTCGTACCATGAAACACACACATTCCGAAATCGGGCCCGATGACGGCCCGTGACGTTTCGTTCGTCCTAAACCCTACCATGAAGTGGTCCGACAAACGAAGTTACGGTACTTTGACAGCGAACGTGCTGTCAAAGTACCGTGATTTTAACCTCAAATTACACGAAAGCTCAAGAGGTAACTTTTTACTTTCGTAAATACTAATTTTATTGTTAAAATGCATCTAAAAGTGGTTGATTAATGATTGTGATGATGTTTTGAAGTGATAAATGTGTTAAAAGTGAACTTATTTGGTGGAAATGCACTTTTTTTAATATAGACATACGATTTAACATACTAGCTTGCTTTGCTTTATATTTTAGTTATATTTTAGGCTACAATGGGAAGATTAGCTTTGATTCTTGAGGCAATCTAAGAAGAAAATGTTGAACGTCGCAGAAACTGACGCTAAATGGGTCTTAGGTACAGTAGGTAGGAGTTTTTGTTTCATATCTTGAACACCATGATAGAATAAGAGGAGAAAAAATTAAAATGTATTTAATAGGTATTTAAAATTTATTCCAAAAGTTACCTAGGTACTAACAAAAAAAAAAAAATTTATTAGGTACACACTATCTACGCCAAGTTCTAACTTCCGCCAACATTTCTTGTAAGCCAGCTTGTACAACCCTACACAGTTCCTGATGTGACGGTGATGCAGGTGATGGTGGTCCAGGGGATGTGAGCTGCGTGCTTCCACCTGTTGAAAATATTCTTGGAGAGTAGGGTTTTAAAAAAGTAAATTGTATGTTTAACTTACATAGATAGTCACTAAACTATGTAAATTGTATTACTTAAGTAGCACTATACCTGTGGGAATGCAGATAGATACACGAGCATCTGACTCTGGTTCACCATAACCCTCTCCTATCACCGATATGATCGTAGATCCTGTGCTGACAGTAGCCCGGTAGTAGACGGTCCTCCCCCGGTGGCCGAGACAGATCGTCGAGCAGCGGGAGCAGCTTTTTTGGCTAAGTTCTTGTTATCGCAGCCCAAACCTTAAATGTTAAAAGTTAGATAGAGACCTATTTTACATATAGTTACTAAAAATAGACACAAACTAATGAAATACATGAAATTTGCTTACTTTTTGCCATTGCTTAATATTTTTTATGCATCCACCTAGTGCATTCAGCTCGTCTGTGAGCCGAGCCTATAGAAGCTCTTTGAACGGCTGCGACCGCGTGCCGGTGCCCGGTGCTCTTCGAGGAATGTCAGGAGGGCATCCATTTGAGCTGTGGTGGTTATGATACTCATCTAAAATATTAAATACATAAAATGTTGTGAGTTGGATATATTGGTCCCTGCAGATTTATGCAACTTAGTAACAAAGAAATTACTTACCATAAGAGATTTCCTTCAATAGACACTTTCACAATGATATACCGAACATAATAAGTAACTTTGTAGACGAGGAAGAAAAATACAATAAAATTGTTTGTATCTCGCGCCAAAGATACCATACTGAGAATACGCCATGTCTACGTCAGTGTGGTAAACATTTTTATGCGACAAATTTCAGTGGTTTATAAATGCTACAGTGTACTTCACAAACGAATGTATTTTTAATTTATTCGTTTTATACCAATTCATTTTTAGCAGAGTTAGATTGTAAGCGAAAACAGACTTGTCATCCTTCATTCACTCACGAACATACGTTATGGTTCCCGAACGAAAGAAATAAATCCGATGATGTTTCATGGTAGCAAAAGCTACGTCTTTCGTGCGTGCTTCGTTTCGTTCCGAAGTTGCGGATTGTCATCTTCATGGTAGACTAGCTGTTTACAGTGCTATGCTGTTGTATCCGCGCGTCAGCATACAATCAGCGTAAGGTTTGGCCAAGGGTTAAATATTCACATAACAGTAAAAAAACAATCTCTATTGATACTTTGATAAAAGCTATGGAATAATGTTGTGATAAGGCGGGATATTGAAAAGATATGAATAAAAAGCCCAGTTTTTTGTGAACTTCGGTCCCTTTCTGACGCCTACGGAAAGATTTAACCGTTCTTTATATATTCCACTTAAGGATTTTTGACCCAAGCGTCTGTGAAGTGTCAAAAGAATGAAATTGCTTTTGACAGCTCAGTCAGTGCCTACTCGTAGAAGGTGAAAACTTATGAGCGCGGGTTGAAATCTGCCATTTTTGAAAGAAACGTCGTCATTTTTATTTTATTACATTTTAATGTGTTTTTTCGAGTTATTTCGTGTAATTTTAGTGGCATTTTAACCGGTGTAACTTGGATAAATGGCACATGTGTGATGTAGTGAAATTTGAGTGTATTGCGAGTCTTTTCGAAATGGTAGATTTTTTCCTGTAAAAACTCAGTTTTTCTGCCACAATTTAAACTGGGTTAGGACTAGACGGAGACTCTTGACGACTTGACTATAAAACTATAATAATTATATCACTTGACATTGGCTAAATTGTAGCAAATAATGCACAGAAGCCATTACCTAAGATAGTAGTAGTAGTACTCATGAGCGCATGTAAATCAAGTACAATATTCAGATTAAAAATATGCATGGAAACTACATTATAATTCCGAGGGATCACTGTACCGAAAACTCGATAGGACAATATTTGATCAGTAGAAAAAAAACACAAAGTTACCTCTAACTGTTCTCTCTGCCTCTACGGCTAGATTCGATTGATTCACAACATGGTCACATATGGTGCAGATTATTAGGTCAAAAATTTGAGAAATAAAGTCAATTGAAACTGTGAGGTCTTTGTAAAATTATCTATATTTTACGAGATATTTAATTAAAATGGCTTATTCGAGCGGTGCGAGGCGTTTCCTTTGTATGTTTCTTATCTCTGTTTGGGGTTAGCGCAGCCACAAGTTTTATTCAAAGGAGCCAGCTTGTATGTTTCTTATCTCTGGTTTGGGGTTAGCACAGCTACAAGTTTTATTCAAAGGAGCCAGCTTGTATGTTTCTTATCTCTGTTTGGGGTTAGCGCAGCCACAAGTTTTCTTCAAAGGAGCCAGCTTGTATGTTTCTTATCTCTGTTTGGGGTTAGCACAGCGACAAGTTTTCTTCAAAGGAGCCAGCTTGTATGTTTCTTATCTCTGTTTGGGGTTAGCACAGCGACAAGTTTTATTCAAAGGAGCCAGCTTGTATGTTTCTTATCTCTGGTTTGGGGTTAGCACAGCGACAAGTTTTATTCAAAGGAGCCAGCTTGTATGTTTCTTATCTCTGGTTTGGGGTTAGCACAGCTACAAGTTTTATTCAAAGGAGCCAGCTTGTATGTTTCTTATCTCTGTTTGGGGTTAGCGCAGCCACAAGTTTTCTTCAAAGGAGCCAGCTTGTATGTTTCTTATCTCTGTTTGGGGTTAGCACAGCGACAAGTTTTCTTCAAAGGAGCCAGCTTGTATGTTTCTTATCTCTGTTTGGGGTTAGCACAGCGACAAGTTTTCTTCAAAGGAGCCAGCTTGTATGTTTCTTATCTCTGTTTGGGGTTAGCGCAGCCACAAGTTTTCTTCAAAGGAGCCAGCTTGTATGTTTCTTATCTCTGTTTGGGGTTAGCGCAGCCACAAGTTTTCTTCAAAGGAGCCAGCTCTCGCAAACATCAGAGTTTTGATCGGTCAGCAGCAGTTTAATTAGTTTTATAAAATTATCATGAAAACTTAATAAGTTGTTACGGCGCAACACGTATATATGTTATTAGCGTATGTAGTTGTATGCTTCGACCAATGAGCGAGTTCAAACAGATATACTTTTAAACTGACCTGTAAATCGGACGTTCTATGTGAACGCGCCCTTATCTGTGGTTGCCTTAACAAAGTGAGCACAGTGAAGTTACATGTAGGTACTTATTAATTATTGGCAATTCTTATTGGTGTGAAGTGCCCGTTATTTTTTTTCTTTGGGAAGGACGGAACTAGCAAATGTCCCACCTTATGTTAAGTAGTAACCTCTGCCTTTAACAATGCATTGTCTCAAAGGTCACGTCTACCAAGGACGCACCCTATGTGGCATTGCACTGCGCCCGCCACCCTGATACATAAAAATGACAAGTTTCATGTGCCTGTAATTTCACCGGTACCCTTCGAACCGGAACACAGCAATGCAGGCACTACTGCTTTGTGTCAGAAAAAGGTATGGTGGTAGTACTTCCCCAGACGAACTCTTTCGCAAAAAAGCTCTACACTAACAAAAACATTCTACCACTAACATTTGTCTTAGAATAGACAAATGGATGTCGTAACAGCCGACTAAGGGAATACGTCAGGAAATGGGCAGCCAGCATCCGCCTGAGTACTTAGCACCGATACTGCGATCACTAATCTACCTGCCGAGCAGCAAGGACGGTAACGGCATGGAGATCCGTAGGAGAACCAAGATCACCAACATGAGAATTAGCAAGTTGAAATGGCAATAGGCAGGTCTTAGAGCTCCAACCGTTGGGGAATAAGGGTTCTCGTGTGGTGACCATGAACCGGATGAAGCAATGTAGGAAGGCCCCCCTCTCGAACGACCGATGACATTTTAAAGGTGGCAGGACATTGGGTAGATGGAGGTGGGCCAAGACCGTTCGTCGTGGCTTTCTATGGGGGAGGCTTAGCAGTGGACTTTTGTAGCCTGATGTTGAATCCTTATTGACCGAGTGAAGATAGTGTTAGCTCAGTGTTAACTATGTTTATATATCTATTTTTTGTGAGTTTGTGCAACGAAAACTATTGCTTGGGTAACTGTTTGTCCAATCGCCATGAAAAGTAGGCGATATCAATACAATTGGCTATTATGTGTATATGAGCCTAATCGGTAAATGCCTTCGATAAAATAAGGTAACTGTTAAGTTTAAGATAGGGCGAATATTACGAGGTTGAAACCTTAAAGTGTTTTACAAAATGAAACATCGCAAGATCTCAGAACGGGGCGAGGAACTGGTTACCTAAGTGCAACCCACCCAAGGTTTCTAAATAATTGGCTATATCTCTACTACAGCTCAAGCCGTACGAATCTTGAACATTTGGCCTATCGATCGTCTGCAGTCTGCAGGCAAAGTACCTAGTCAACTTGATAAAGTTATATCACATTTATCTAGCTTTAATTAGCAGTATTGTGGAAGGCTAAGTAGGATTAACAAACGATCATCATCATCATCATCAGCGGCCTTTAGTCCTCCACTACTGGACGACACCCCTCATAGAATGCAATGAGGGGATTTGCCATAAGCACCATGCTTGGCAGGCGGATGGTGATCGCAGTATTGATGTCAATTATGCAGTTGGATTCTGCTATACATTCCCTGGTGTAACACCACGGTAGGAGACAGGGGGATCTTTTCACAGGCCGGAAACTCCACGGCATACAGATGACACGTACGTAGAACTGCAGGCATATTATGAGCTCTTATTTCCATTCAGTTCAAAAACTATTCAGTACAAAATATCGGTTCCGTGATATCCGCAACTATATTTAAAGGCACAGTTGCAGAGAGTCTATAGACATCTGCGATTAAATTTATTCAACGACGCGGATGTCAACGATGAACCGATATTTTGTACTGAATAGTTTTTGAACTGAATGGAAATAAGAGCTCATAATATGCCTGCTGACAAGCTTTGAATAAATGATCTCGAGTGGTAACCACAAGCTGGAATACGTGCTGAGTTCTCGCTCGATGGGCAGTGGTGGAAAGATGCAGTTTTATAAAAAATAAAATAAATAATAATGTAAAGTAAATGTTAAAATAGTGCATCTTTCTTGTTTCCCACGTGATGTTAAGCGGTAACCTCAGCCCATTAGGTAAATGCTCCTATGCTACAAATCCTCTCCACGTCCCGTCGTAACATTACACTATGCCCGTCATCCTGAGACGTAAAGATGAAAGTCTCATATGCCTGTAATTTCACCAGTATATCGGCAGATATAGTCTCAAGACTGATCTTCATGGCATTCTTTAGGGGATCTGTGCTCTGAAGGATGAACACTGGACTCAGCGGCGCGTATTAGAGAAACCTATGTCCAGAAATGGACTAATGTCATGATCATGCTTATTATTATTTTATACTCCTTATTGCACACGAACAAAAGTAAAAATTAGCCGAATGTATAAAAGCTAGACCTAGAACGAGTGTTTTCCTTCAAATATTTGATTGTGATGTTCCACAGTGGATTTCTTCGGGCTGTTAATGGTGATGATGATATACTGACCTGCCAATACTGATAAAACACATGTGCATGATGCTGGCCGAGCACGCCAGCACGTCGCATGTCACGTACACGTTGCACCACACCACGCCCAGCGGCCAATAACCTGAAACAGCAGGAGTCAAGTTATCATTGAATTACACGCTAGAGCACTGGATGGTCTAGTGGGATGGAGCCTGACTTCCGAGCGTAAGGTCTTGAGTTCAACTCCCAGGTGTGCACCAAAGGACGATTTTACTCCAAAAAAATATGTTTGCAATATAACGTGGTCTCAAACGGTAAAGTAAACCACCACCATGAGGAAACTGACAAGTTATAACATAACACCCAACAGTCACATAGATAGCCCTGACCGCACAAGGATTCCTTGTGTCGTGGGTATCAGGAACTACGAGTACCAAGGTACCACAACATCCAGACCTGGAGCCCTCGCTGCGGGAATCGAATACGCAACCTCACGCATCTCAGCTAGCTACTTGCCCGACATGCTGCAGAGGTCGCCAAGCACCAACAGATTGAAGATAATCGAACTAAGTATAACATAATAACATAACACCCAACAGTCACAAACATAGTCCTGATCCTACACCAGGATTCCCTATGTCGTGGGTGTCAGAAACAACGAGTACCATGGTACCATAACACCCAGACCCGGAACAATATTTGCTGATCATACAAACATTTGTTCCGCAGCTGGAATCGAACCAGCGACCTTTCGCATCTCAGCCGGCTACTCGCCCGACGCGCTACAGAGGTCGTCGTCAGTATTAAATAACCTAGTGGCATACTGCAATTTTTCATCACACTGCCTCTATCAACTTAAGTTACTAGGCCATTTTAAGGGCTAGTATTCCAGCTGCTAGTCTCTGTCAAATCGCAAAAAACAAGAAAGAACAGGTGACAAGGAGTACTCAAAAATTGGTCCATTTTATCTTTTGGCGTCATTACGTCACTACTAAAATGTGTCCTGCTCGTTACGTGCTCTAAACGGTGAAAGAAAAGATGGTGAGGTATTTGGCATGAACCAAACAATCGGAGACATCTGACATGGGAATGAAAAGAGTCTCCTGTAACTCTCGAAATGAATTGGGCGTACCTTGAATCCTTTCACATAATCAAAGGCAACAAATACAAGCCTACGGATGACTGAAAGAATTAAATGATACACACTGTGTATTACACAGAGACTGTATACAGCCCTTTTCTTGTTATGGAGGTTGCTTTCTCATACTAACGTATTTTACCAAATATGGGGGAACAGGGTATAATTTTACACAGAAATGACTGTTGTTGCCGCAAATATTGGTCATTATTTGCGGCAAATCATATTTGGTTGAAGAAAACAGTGGATTAATAGCGAAAATAATACCAAAATGTTGGTCCATACAAGTCATTTCGATGTTATTTTCGCTATTAATCCGCTGTTTTCTTCAATTCGTGATGGTCTAAAATTATACTCTATTCGCCTATATTTGATAAAATACGTTAGTATGAAAAAAGCGGCCAAGTGCGAGTCGGACTCGCCCATGAAGGGTTCCGTAGCAGCAAGTAACATAATATAGAAGTTCTTGGATGGATTACGATTAATGACGTATTAAAAAAAAACTACTTACTAGATCTCGTTCAAACCAATTTTGAGTGAAAGTTTACATGGTAATGTACATCATATTTTTTTTTTAGTTTTATCATTCTCTTATTTTAGAAGTTACGGGGGGGGGGGACACACTTTTTACCACTTTGGAAGTGTCTCTCGCGAAAACTATTAAGTTTAGAAAAAAATTATATTAGAAACTTCAACATCATTTTTGAAGACCTATCCATAGATACCTCACACGTATAGGATTAATGGAAAAAAAAATTGGGTTTCAGTTCTAAGTATATGAACCCCAAAAATAATTGTTTTTTTTTAATTTTTGTGTAAAAATCTTAATGCGGTTCACAGAATACATCTACCTACCAAGTTTCAACAGTATAGCTCTTATAGTTTCGGAAAAAAAAGGCTGTGACATACACGGACAGACAGATAGACAGACATGACGAATCTATAAGGGTTCCTTGTTTTCTTGTCTTTGACTACGGAACCCTAAAAAGCAACCACCTGAAACAAGAATAATGGAGCTATATTTCATTGGTAAAATATTCAGAGCACAGACATTATTTGTCCAATCTCTATTTCAATCAGCCACACAGACTTCTTACAATCAAGATGTCTTCATACTGAAATTCCTACTTCTGCGTTTCATATCTATGATGTCAAATTACTTCAAAAGAATTCATTTTCCCTTACACTTCCCAGATTTTAAGTAAATTGATCTTTCTAGTACTCGTTCGTTTTCATCTTACTGGTTCTTTCTTGGTCACTCTTTGTTTGATCAGTAATTAAGTATCCCATAAAAGAGCTTTTTACTTAAACTATTGAAATGCCTAAGTCTTCGTGCAAGTGGAGTTTTTTCAATACAAGCTTCAACACCTCGCTGCTCCCCATTGGGGCTGAATTTCGGAAATTCCTTTCTTAGTGCACCTCTAGACCACAAAAGGAATGTACCCTTCCAGGTCTTTACGATTTATGATTTAGGGTGTGTATGTCATGGAAGTAATAAGTACTACGTACAACGTACTTATTACTTCCATGGTGTATGTAGATAGGCTGTCATTCTGTCATTCACACCCTTCCGGCCCCAAGGCATGACTATATATACTCAACTGGTTGTACCGTGGCGTGGGTACTTTTGATTTCCTTTAACGAATTGGTCCGTTCGGGTAAAAAATGTACCTATGGCCCAACTGACAAAAACTGGAATCCCTGGTTGTGCCGTGGGTGCTTTTGAGACACAACTGATTGATCCGTTGGGGAAAAAAAGCACATCGTATTTATGCCATATTGATGTTGCCTTTTTAACCTCCGACGCAAAATCGACGGGGTGTTATAAGTTTGACGTGTCTGTTTGTCTGTGTCATCGTAGCTCCCGAACGGATGAACCGATTTTGTTTGTTTTTGTTTGAAAGGTGCATTAGTCGGGAGCGTTCTTAGCTATGTTTGATCAAAATCGGTTAAGCCGTTTCATTGCGGTGAGGGTTATTTTAATTTTTACAAAATTAATTACTTGTTTTATGATGTACGCATAAAATATTCATAAATTCCTTCAGGGTAGGCAGCGCATCGACAATACCCCGGGTGTTGCCGGGGTCTATAAGCGACTGTGACCACTTCACATCAGGTGGGCCGTATGCTAGTATGCCTATTTATTTCATTAAATTTTCATTTCATTAAGGCTTCATGATATATTATTTCATTGACCGATGAAATTACCGAATCAATTTCAACGCAAACGTTCTGTGAAGTTTACTTCAGTGTGTCAGACGTAATATTAAGTTACAGAGAACGCATGTGAGCAATCGTCTTCGTTTCCTGTGAAGACGCCGCTGAAATGACTGCGAATAAGGAGTAGCTATTCTAAAGATTACAGGTACAAACTGACGCTTCTGTATGGTACCTACATATGGAGTGAGGTATGTTTTATTCGCCTCCATTTATAGGAATTTGCGGGATTTATCTGTGAGTCAATTTTATTTTGCCTGATGTGGAAATCGTGTATCAAGTGCTTTCTAATAATTTGACTGGCTCATTTTAATGGTGAATGGGTGTATAAATGAAGCCTGCTGGGTATAATCGTATTAACAAGTCGTGAAATTTAAATTTAGAATATGTTTGTGGGTTATTATTATAAAAACGGGAAATTTTCACGTACCGTTAAATCGATGTAAGCACCGACAATTAAATGTAGTTTAATGCATGGATGAAATTTCCCGTTTTTATAAAATAATTGATATGATTCACGAAAGTTTTTATAGTAAAATGTTTGTGTGTGATTTCAGTATGTGTTTTTTAAGTGTAACCCGTTGTGGGTTACACTGGGTATCCATATGGGAAAATATTAATAGGTCATGTTGCTAATAGGAAGTTATGCTAATATGCCGTTTTACTTTTAGGACGTTCTGATAATAGGGCGTTCTGCTTATATGTCCTTTCGATGAAAACCGATTTTATTAAGATCCCAATAAAATTAAGTATTAAAAATAATTAATTAATCAAAATAGTAAAAGATATTACAAAATCTTAGTATTTTCCCATAAGTGTGAGTTACACTTTGAAAAAACATAACCATTCGTCAATTAACTAAAACTTAAGTAGGTGGAGGGTATGGCGCTTTGAGTCGAATATAATATCCCATAAATACATCCAGTCAAGAATTCGGCCAGTGATAGCGGTCTAACGCATCTCCGTATCAAGGAGATGGTCTTGGGTTCTAATCCCAAGTAGTTGGTAATTGTAAAAAAAAAAATTTTGGTAATTGAAATCACAAAAGATAGTATATAAACTTACCTAAAAACCCTGGTATAGCTCCCATCGGCATGACGAACAGACTGACAAGCAGATCCGCGATCGCCAGCGACAGCAGAAAGTAGTTTGTCACGTTCTGCAACCGCTTGTCCAAACACACAGCCAGACACACCAATATATTACCCACCCCACCAGCTATTATAAATACTATCACAAATAGGAAACTCCAATCGTACCCCTTCCCGCTCGGCGCGTCACTCACATTCCGAAAATCCCAGTTACATTGAAAAGTATCCACTACGCTACTCAGAGAACTGTTGACTGAATCGTCAATATACAACGTCCGATTCAAATCACCGTAACAAAGTAGATAGTCTTCGCAATTGTACGGCAGTCGAAGCCACAAGTTTTTGAGAGCACTTTCGAACAGGAACGTGATCATTTTCAGCTTGAATCCAACGTCACACGAAGTAACGTTGCTGATAAAGTCCACGGTGTTATTAGGACACGCGAAACAGCTGTAGGAGGTTTCATTTTGTATGTCTATGTTCAGTTCGCAGTTGAACTCCGTGTAGTTTTCTTCGCCACAATCCAGGCCGAAGACTATATCTCCACATCCCTTGCCCGGGATGAGCCTGCAGTGCAAGTCTTGGAGGGCTGAGTCCAGATAGGTGAAGTTCGACATGTCCAGGGTCATTCCATTGGGGAGGTGCTATGACACCTCGCGAGGCATCATGACTTCGCATCACTGGCTCATTTTGAAGTCATCTGTAACAAAAAAAATATCTTCTTGATTTTTGGAGCGATTTTCATACATTGCGCAAAGTATCCAGATTGATGGGGACTAAAATCGAAAAACAAAAAGTGATGTTTTCCCTCTGTGCAATATAAACGCGCATTTTATATTGAACTTGATTGGAGTAAACTCCAGTCGCGTATCGGAGCTGGCACACACCATTTTCTTATTTTCTATTACTAACTCCTAGTATGAAACTGTTTTTAGTAACTTTATTTTGATTGGACTTTTATTTCGCTGCAGGAAAATAGGAATGCCTATGGGCAATGCAGTTGTAAAGTTATGACCAACTTATTGTAGGTACTCATATTACAGGCGCTTAACTGAGTTTGCCCCTGAGGTATGGGAGCGGTACGGGAGGGGTGTATTCGTCTCTCAAATTATCAGATGACATGAAGCCACGCTTCATTTTGACGTAACGAAAACACCCCTCCTGTACCGCTCCCATACCTCAGGGACGGACTCAGCCTGTAGTTTCCCGATTTGCGCATCACACGTTCGAGTTAAATCCCTTGGTTCCGTTCCAAATCAAAAATAAACCTAGTTACCGGCGCAACTAATTGTTCCAAGTTCTTCTAAAATATTTTCAGGATAATCTAAGAATGTTATCATTATAAAGTAGGTAAGTATCGGCCTAACTATCCTTTGTTTCATTATGAGCACGTAATCAGATAAAAGATTTTTGTTGAAAAAGTGATAATTTTTAAGAAATAAAAGAATAACCTTCATGACGTATTATTCAATCCTTCATAAGTTAAAGACAAAACTGGGTCAAAATCATCTTATAAGTATTCAGGAGAGGGCTTGTAGATAAATAAAATAAAAGTTTTTGTATTAACATTCCTCCTTGACAACTTCCTCACACGGAGACAATCAAGAAAAACAACTTTTTCAACGGTTTCTCCTTTTAAAGAAGTAAATAAAGTCTGGGATGTATTTGATTACCGAAATAGGCTTCATTTGAATAATTTTTAGGGAAAATTAGTCTTTTAGGGAAACTTCTGGCTATTCTTAGACACAAGAAATGATGAACGAATCTTTTATAAATTTAATCGAAGATTAGTAAATTTTTTGTACAAACGTCGGAAATAACGTGTCCTCTGTTGGTTTTGTGATGTAAAGTATAATATTAAGTCTATGTATATGAATAAAAAATATATCATGCAATTTCATATAATTTTAATATGCGCATTGATATTCATGCTTGTAATGGCCTTGAAAGTGGAGGGTGCTTCATACTACGGCATGTTAGTGTGGGCGACATTGAACAAGTCTTTAAACGCAGTGTACCTACCAAGGCTAACACTGCGTATAGTATGGATTTTCTCTTCAAAGTGAAAAATAGTACAACTAAGAATGAAACAGATTCATATAAATTCTAGAAACAAGTAGGCGGCTAAATATGAGAAGGCATGTGTACCTTTCCCGCAAACGGACAGCTTTTCAAATAATTGATATAAAATTCAACTATTCGCTGCTTAATTTGCATGGTACCGAAATAGAAAATAAATCGAAGTTACATCCTATCAATGCGGGAAATTTAAAATACATCGGTTTATCAGTTTCAGCGTGATTAATAAACAAACAAACAAAAATGCGCACTTATAAAATTAAGGTGTACTTTTTAGTTCCAAGTCTTAACGAGCAATATTTTTCACATAGTTTTAAACAAGTATCCAGGAGAGCGCTTTATGTAACTTATATTTCGTAAGTGTTTAAGTAATCATTCAATATTCTACGAGTACCTACATCAACAACGGGATTCCTTAATATCACTTAGCTGAACCAAGTGCAATTACGACGACACGCAATTTATTGTTTCCAATAAAACTTCTCAAACACTAGTAATTCAATATTTACCAGAACAATATTTACGTCTCCTCCCGTGGATGTCGTAAAAGCCGACTAAGGGATTACCCGGACTTGTTGATAAGATTCGTTGGTATAAGATTTGTCCTGGCTGGTAGCTTATTATGGAATGTGTTATTACTGGAAGAAAGCGTTAGCCGAGTCAGTCGTGGGAAGCAATGGCGGCGATGAGCTCACCACTTGTCACGTCTATATTCCACGATGGTGCAACCCACTGTGAAAAGAGGCCTATTGTGGCTCTGCCTACCCCTTCGGGGAAAAAGGCGTGTGTCTATGTATGTATGTATGTATGTATGTATGTATGTACCAGGACACAGATAAACTAGCTGCATCTACATACTTAGCAGCATCACAGTTGACCTGACAGTTACTAAAAAGTCTAGTCCTACTAAGTACTTTCTAGGAGGCTAGGCTATACAGACAGGCTACAAAACAAATTACATCATGATAGACAAACACTAGCATCTCATCCGGCGATGCTATGGTTTTCAATATGAGGAAATAATTAGAAAAGCCGGAAAATTAGTACGCATAGTTTATTCGGAGATGAAAGCTGCTAGTGAAATTCAGAAACTGATTAAAATTTTGTCTTATTTTCAACGTATCTATAAAATCAGAAAATAACTTAAATAGAAGGTTTCTCGATAAAATTGCGAAACACGATTCAAGCATAATTATTTTAAAGTGTCGGATACTGCAATGCCTCAAGACATATATAAACAGTGAGTGTTGCCAGTAATGACTTAAGGCACCGAGGCGTGGCCGCTAGCGATTGACCGCATGGGCAAGCTCAAAGTTGTGCAGCAGCCTATGGAGAAAGCTATGCTCAAAGTTTCACTACGTGATAAATCCAAAATGAGGAGATCCGTAGAAGAACCAAGATCACCAAATTAACTCTTAGAATTAGTAAGTTTAAGTGGCAAAATAGCTCGCAGAAGTGATAACCGTTGAGGAAGAAAGAAGAAAGTGGCGAACACAAACCAAACGACGCATTTATGTATCCCCCTTTCGATGAACCAAAGACGTTATGGAGGTCGGAGGAAGGCGGTGCATAGAGGCAGCTCAAGACCCTTCGTTGTGGCATTCTATGCGGAGGCCTATATCCAGCAGTGGACTTCTGTAGGCTGATGATGATATGAATGTAAGAAATATTCCTTGCTGAGGAATCCTCATCGTACTTAGTGGTAGTAGAGTTTTTTTGTGAAAGAGTTCGTCCGGGGAAGTACTACCTCCATACCTATTTCTGCTGCAAAGCAGTAGTACTCGCATTACTGTGTTCCGGTTTGAAGGGTATGGGTGCCGGTGAAATTACAGGCACTTGAGACTTTTCATCTTTGTCTCAGGGTGGCGGGCGCAGTGTAATTTCGCATAGGGCGCGTCCTGTGTGGACGTGACCTATGAGGTAATGCATTGTTAAAGGCAGATGTTACCGTTTAACGTCAGGTGGGCCATCTGCTTGGTCCGACATTCACAAAGCTAAAAAAAAATTGGGACGAGTTGTGAAAACATCGGATATCAATATTTCTGACTAGACATAGGTGAAAGGTCGGACACGGAAATACATCTCTGTGCCTATGCTCGGTGAATGGCCTGGCAATCGATGATTTGTACTCTCTCTAGTAATAATGTCTATAGCAGAGGAGAACTCATCTCATCATGTAAATATGTAGGTAACGTAGCGAGTTCCTTGTTACACTGGAAATTGGTTTACGCGTAAGTATGAAGTGTTGCGTTATGAGAATCACAATGAGGTGGGCTATATAATATATAATATAATATATAATATAATATTTTTTAAAATTTTCTGAGACGCTGTAAACATGTTGAAACTCTTTTGTCACAATTTTTCAAAACATTTTAGCAGACTAAATAAGTATTTTATTATAACAACGAAGAACTGATTTATATTCTTATAAATAAACTACTGAAACAGCTTTAGTTTTCCCAAACTAAGTTATTTTATCATTTCCTAAATATTTTCCACGAAATTTATCAATTTCCTTATCTGCCCCGACCTTTTCGATAACCAACAAAATGAAATAACCTCCCATTTTCATATGCAAATACCTATCCTTGCATCCTTATCCTTACAAATTATATTAAAGTTTAACGTTCTCTGTATATGAGTTTTTATTGGTTTTGCTCACGCCTATGCGGTTAGGCCAATTTTCATGAAATTTGGTTCGCAGGTAGAATGAAACCAGGACGAAAATAAAGCATACTTTTAGTCTCAAAATGAAGTGCCCTTGGGAAAATAACGTGGTTGAAACTGAAGGCAACTTACGGTGAACGAGCTGTAAGATAGGGTGTGGAAGCATAGAAGATACGGATATATACAATTGAATAATAAACTGTTTTATTTCTTGTATTATACAACTCTTTGATCTGTGTTTCTTGTACTCATGGTAGAAAAAACAATATTTCCAAGAACTGAAAAATTATCACTTTACGCCCACCACAATCGAGCGTCACGGGGACCAGAAGTTTGAAGAATGATCTTCAGAGTATTTGGTCCCGTGTCTTGAGTAGGTGAGACTTGGTAATAGTAGTTTCTGATTCCTTGCAGGGTACTGAAAGGTAGCCTTAGTCAGACTAGTGCAAGTTGTTATTTATTAACACAATCCTGTATTTATTTATACATCGGGCTGAATCAGCCAATTGATAACCAACCTGATGGAGTTAAAGCGTTAACTGGATGGCGCTCAATGAGTGAATGAATAGGTACAGACTCAACAGTTATCCAGCAGCAAGATGGGCAAGACGATATACCTACCTATAGCAAGCATCGCGGGTTGAACCTGGATGAGGCCTAATACTCAGCAGAGAGTGAACTCTGCCTGTGAATTATTTGTGTGAATTGGGCAACGTTTTATTTATTTATCTTTCCATTTCCAGTATGAACGAGTCCTATGAGTACTTAAATCGTCAAGTTAATTGGAGCCCGGACAATAATTACATGAGGCAGCGCTAAACTCGATTTAAATTCCATCAGCGCGTGTTTATTACCTTAGCAGGCAGTATTTTGTATGAACGCTATTTACATCATTTTTGGTGTTTAATTGTTGGTCAATTAAACAAGTAATTAGACGCTTGAAACATAAGCGATAGCCTGTTAACCCGGCTAGTTGATAGATAGCCTGTTAACCCGGCTAGTTGATAGATAGCCTGTTAACCCGGCTAGTTGATAGATAGCCTGTTAACCCGGCTAGTTGATAGATAACTAAAATCACTTTACGTCGGCTCCTATCCTATCCTATCCTTTATGTCTACTTTCATACCTCCTCTTCCTCGAGCGAATGCTCAGGTTGTGGAATGATCTCCTTGTTGAGGTATTCCCAAGCGACTACGTATGGGGTTCTTCAAAAGGGGTGTTTGGAAATTTTTTAAGGGTTAGCGCGCGTGTGATGCCTCTAGTATTGCAGGCGTCCATAGGCTACGGTAACCGCTTTCCAACAGGTGGGCCATATGCTTGTTTGCTACATAGGTAGTATAAAAAAATAAAAAAACAAGTAGACAAATCGTCTGATATCTTGCCAGGTGGAAACCGGTATGTACAATCTAATCACGCAAAGCGATGTGCATGAAAGCAACCTCTGCGAGGCGCTCTGAAACCTTTCACCACGCTGGTTCTTTCGCCATTGTTCACTAGGCTCTTTTCAAGGCCACTGTATCAGCTAATCATTTCTGTTCCTCGACCGGGAAAGAAGCAGTGACACAAAGTATAGTGGGAGTGGCAATGGGTCGGCCATGTAGGTCTATATGTCCAACAGTGGGCAGGCTGATGATTTTGATATGTTATTAGTATTTATGCTACTAGAAATCTTCGCCAACACCGGAAAAACCAGGCCATCACTAGGTTATACTCATAGACAAAGACGAAAAATAAACTTTGGACTACACGATTTTTCTGATTCGATATTTGTATATTTTAGTGTTTTGGCATATGTTTAGCACCTATAGTGCTCCACCCTGTGAAAATGCAATACCTAGGATGTGAATCACTATACAGCTTGTGTTAATTTAGGTGTTGTCAGTCCTGTAACTAATTCAACTGGTTTCAACTGGATGCAGAAGGTTGCGGGTCCGATTCCCGCCTCGGAACAAATATTTGTGCGATCTGCAGATTTTTGTTCAGGGTGTTCTGGGTATTTTCTATGTATAAAAAGAATAATACAAGGTATCTACAAAATACATATGAAACAGTTGAGCTACCTGAAAACCGCTGCAAGCGATCTAAAGGTAGCTCAACTGATCCAAATCACTACCAGACGGAAGCGTCTCTAAGATGCTGGCTGCATTGCCACGCTGAATGGCAATACTAATGCGTGTAGCCAGATAAGAGCCAGCTCTCGGGTCACGCGTCGCTTCGACCAGATACCCTAATAAAAATGTATAGTAAAAATATTTAAAAAGTAATGTATAGTATTCAGTATATTAGTTATCTAGTACCCATAACACAAGCTCTGCTTAGCTTGGGGCTAGATAATGTTGTGTGACCTGTCTAGGATTATTTATTTATTATTTATTAACTAGCAAAGCTAATCTCAGATTCAGTTTGGAGGAATCGGCGGTTGTATGTTATAAATAAAACATGTGTATACATTACTGCCGGGGCCTGCAAGTCAGACGTTGATGGTCGAACGTGAGAATATGGATACCATGAGTCCATCTAGCACCAAAACGTGTATAGTTTTTTTCTCAAAATTATCTAGCGTTTAATATCTTACAATGCGGGCCTAGACCAACAAGCTCAGTTTATCTAGAAGTAGGTCCTTAAAAAAAAAGTATGAAAATCCCAGCAGGTTTGAGAGAAACTAACTTGAATGCTAAGTAGAAGATAGTTTGATGGCGCTGGCTTGAGTGCAGTCCTGAATTAATATTCTGCACACGATTCAAGATGGACAGACGGACGTCGAATCAAGGTTGTCTCATAGAAGTGTTATGGGTTGAGGTCAGGATGTAGATAATAATTGCATTGAGACCCTGATGACATTGTGTCATGTATGGGGGGCATAGCTGGGCCAATGGTTGGGCCAGTATTGGTAATAACATACACTGTCCCAATTATTAGCGCAGTGGCTTCGCGAAACGTTAGTCAAACTTTTGATAAGGTTAAAACACACCTGTACGGTACCTTCGACACACGCAAGCGTACCAAGCGCTTGGCCAACAGGCTGCTCAAGATCCTATGTTCGCATAAGGACAGATTCTCAAAAAGGCAGAATCGCATAAGGACAGATTCTCAAAAAGGCAGAATCGCATTAGGACAGATTTTCAACAAGTTAATAATTTTGTAAAAATTAAAAAACCCTCAACGTTATGAAACGGCTGAACCGATTTTGATCAAACTCAGCTAATAACACTCCCGATAAATTCACCTTACAAACAAAAAAAAACTAAAACGGTTCATCCGTTCGAGAGCTACGATGCCACAGACATACACACAGATACACACACAGACACACACACACAGAAACATACACAGTCACAGATACGTCAAACTTATAACACCCCGTCGTTTTTACGTCGGGGTTAAAAAAACAGATTCGCAAAAAGACAGAGTACATATAATAACAATTTAATTTATTTTGTTATCTTACGATATAAGTAGTCCGAATTATATGTGGCAGTCTGTGGGCGAGGCCTATGTCCAGCAGTGGATGGATGATGATGACAATAATAAATAAATAAAATAAATAATTAATAATGCTGGACAGTTCACACAGCATTATCTAGCCCCAAGCTAAGCAGAGCTTGTGTTATGGGTACTAGATAACTGATATACTTAATACAATATATTACATAGATAGATATTTTTTATTATACATAGAAAATACCCAGAACACCCTGAACAAATATCTGATAATATTGATATCTCCATAGCCAACCACGAGGAGTGGGCACTTACAGATGCTTTACGTAATAAGTTATTCTATTTGGTGACATTTAAAACGGCGCAATACGTGATAATCCCCAAAATAATCCCTCATAATATTAGCCGACGATCTTTATCCCTCTTTGATATCGACATCGTCTTACTTTTCGCAACCAGACATCAAAACTCCCACGCCCCAAGCAAAAGTCATAATCCTTACCCAATGTAAACGAGCCCCTAATTCTAACTTTATGGCTTTTAAGGTAGACTTCCGAGAGACGTGATAGTGCGCGACACTAACGCGCGTCATTGTCGCCTTGATAGTGTCAACCTAGATCAAACTTACAGGGTTTTTATGCGCCATGACAACTTTGAGACTGTGCATAACGCAAATAGGGTAATCAGTAGAAATATAACAGAATATATTTGTAAAAAAAGCGGCCAAGTGCGTATCGGACTCGCCCATGAAGGGTTCCGTAGCAACAAGTAACATAATATAAAAGTTCTTGGATGGAATACGATTAACGACGTATTAAAAAAAAACTACTTACTAGATCTCGTTCAAACCAATTTTGAATGAAAGTTTACATGGTAATGTACATCATATATTTTTTTTAGATTTATTTTTCTCTTATTATAAGTTACGGGGGGGGGACACACTTTTTACCACTTTGGAGGTGTTTCTCGCGCAAACTATTCAGTTTAGAAAAAAATGATATTAGACACCTCAACATCATTTTTAAAGACCTATCCATAGATATCCCACACGTATAGATTTGATGGAAATTTTTTTTTGGAGTTTCAGTTCTAAGTATGGGGAACCCCAAAAATAATTGTTTTTTTTTCAATTTTTGTGTAAAAATCTTAATGCGGTTTACAGAATACAACTACCTACCAAGTTTCAATAGTATAGCTCTTATAGTTTCGGGAAAAAATTACTGTGACATACACGGACAGACAGACAGACATGACGAATCTATAAGGGTTCCGTAGTTTTTTTACGGAACCCTAAAAACACCTCGTGCCGCTCGAATAAAGTATTTGGTTTCGCTAGCATAACTAATGCATCTTTTCTTCTAATTTTCGTACATATTTGTGGCTTATTAACAACTAGGTACAACCCGCTGCGCTGGCATTGCCGCGTGGCGTATATACCTATTCGAATCCAGACTTCGGGTGCCCGGGGAACGAACATCGACCAGCCAGTCTCAAGGTAGGACTCTGTATCTATCCCGAATCCCATCCTGATTGTGTCACTTTGAACTGCCAATTTGCAACAAAGCTACAACCTAAAAACCGCGTTCCTTAAAGCGAATTCTGTTGGAACTCCGCATCCAGGTTTTAGAAGCTGGACAAGAGCTACCAGCTCATGCTATATTGTCATCCCCACTCAAATGAACGCACAGAAAGACTTCCTCTGAAGCACTTTGCGCGTACAGTATTTTTAAGTGAATTTCCGGTAAAATATTGATAATGTTACAAATACATTGGCAAGACAAACTAATTTTTTTACCCATTTATCTGGACTATATTGAGATTCAATCCAATCTAATTAAAAGTTAGAAGTAACTTTTTGGTTTTTTTTTCTATAAAGAAAATAGAACGTGTTGGTGATAGAGTCATTTCTCGGATTAATAATGTATGTTTTTGTATACATATATTATATAATATTAATAATATATTTTTTATATGAATATTGTACTTGATTTATTCGGGTAAACCCATATCTATGATTGTCATTTTGCTTTAACGCAAAATGGATGTCACTCTAAAGTAATTTCACTTACATGAATCGAAAACTCTGTATTCTAAATCGAAAATATCCAAAGTATATCCTTATTTTACATTTTAGGTAAGCTGTTCTAATTACGGGCCAGTGATCCGCAGCACAGCCCATACACAGTCCAGTGAGGTTTTGGTATAACGCACACTTTCTACAAATAGGCTGGAGTCAATGCTCGTAGAAGCCACGCTTCGATCGCTCGCACGAGAGTCATGCGTCAGTGATGTCCACTATCGCGTTGCTCGTAAGTCTACCTTTACCAAGACTGAACTTAATGGCTGTCGCAAACATCTTAACGTAAATTGTCCACATTTGCCACACTACGGCAATTATCACGTGAACTTGGCACAATGTGATAATAATAATGAACCAGAAACGCTACTTGTAGGAAACGACATGCACACATTTGAGCTTAGGGCTTGTACACAAAACTGCGATGCGACGCGATGCGAATTCGCAAGTATATGATGTAAGAACTCGCAGATTTTTGCGATATGCGACGTCGCATCGCAGTGTTGTGTACAAGCCCTTACAACAGCCGCTACCACAGAATAAATAATAGTACAACCGTTACATATTCCTAACAGCTTACACAGCTTTTTGTCTTCTGAATCGCTGATTACGCCAATTTGGTGATACATCGGAAGCAAAATAAAAGAAGCCCTAGCCGTAGATTTTTCGTTTTTATCAAAGACGTTCTAATAACTTTGAGGTCAATGATTTTGAACGTCATTTATAACGTAATTTCCTGGCAAACATTGCATCATTTTTTTTTGCCTGGCCACCCACCTGGGATACCCACCAAAATGTCAAAAAACTACCAACTTTGTTGTTTTAGGTTTTTAAACTAAAACTACTCAACTCTAGACGCTCCCAGCTATCATGGTAAAATATTTTATTTTTCTACCATGCTATTAAATTTCTTTGTCACACGCAAAAACGACAACCGCCGAGTGGTTATTATGACGAAAAAGAAAACGAAAAGATATAGAACGGCACCCCGTACTATTATATATTATGTGACTCCTCCCCACTCGATGGATCTAATGATATTGTAAAGGAAAGTGGGTTGATGAAGGTGTTCCTAGTTGCATTCTATGAAGGAGGCCGGTGTCAAGCAGTGGACGTCTTACCGCCTGAATATCTGACCACGTGGAATCGAACACTACTAGTATAAGTTGAGGTACTGTTATCCTCTTTAGACACATTACCACGGAGTAAATGAGGAGCGTAATGGTATTGGGTTCCCGCCGGATTTGGATGTTGTGACTCAGGGCTTCTTAGGGGTTTATTCGAGTGGCTGGATGAGCTAGCTTTTTGTTAATTAAGTACTGAGTGCCTACTCAGCGAAATAGGTCTCCAAACAACAGGGCGAAAGCTGCCTAGAAACTGAGTTTTACAACTGTCTTCTTAGAATACAATTATACCTTGAAAATATTATACTTTCAACATAACCTCTGTGGCGCGGCGGGCGAAGCTTGGCCTGCGACGCAGGAGGTTGCGGGTTCGATTCCCGCCTCGGAACAAATATTTGTGCGATCGCAGATATTTGTTCAGGGTGTTCTGGGTATTTTCTATGTATAATAAAAAAATATCTATTTATGTAATATATTGTATTAAGTTTATCAGTTATCTAGTACCCATAACACAAGCTCTGCTTAGCTTGGGGCTAGATAATGTTGTGTGAACTGTCTAGTATTATTTATTTATTTATTTATTATTTATAAACAAAGAGAATCGCACAAAACATCATAAAACCAGCACAATTAATCGAAATACAGTAACTCAAGTGGATGTGTCCGGCCTAAGAATACACACCTCCGTATCCTCCCGTGGATGTAGTAAAAGCCTAAGGGACATCGGGGGGACTACATCATGGGTAGCCGCATCCACCTGAGTACTTAACATGAAACTGGGATCACCTATCCGCCTGCCAAGCGTGGTGATTATGGTAAATCCTCCCATTACATTATATGGGGGAGGCCTCGTCCAGCAGTGATCGTTACAGCCTGGCAATGATGATGAAAGTCAAAACTTACTGGCAGCAAGGAATTGCACCAAAACAAATTAAAAGTAGTATCAGGAAACAGAGAGAAAATAAACATGGAATAAAAGTTTTATTGTCTCACTCGCATCTTATTGGGAAATAGAAAATATGGAGCATCTCGTACGCAAGATTCATCCGGTTGTATTGAGCGTCTGAGCGACAGTGCAGCGGAACTGAAATATGGGTACCAGAAACACTTTTATAAAACTAATACAACTGAAAAAGAGAGAGTGTGACTCGAGCCTTAAGGGTTTTTTTATGTTCCTTTTTATCTGCAATTGGCTGCCTGAGGGTTAAAGTATTTCGAAATCATTAGGACTCGTTTTGACACTAGTTTCAGACACTTTTTCTTCAATTCGATACCTTAAGCCGTTCCTGCGAAAAAGGGTATTGACAGACAGACAGAGAGACGGACAACAAAGTGATTCTATACAAAGTACAAATGTTTATTTCATTAACTTAAGGTCTACAATTTAACAGGGTTTGGACAACAACAACCTATAACAGTTCCGCTTGTGTAATTTCAAGTACGGAACTCTAAAAATTAACGAAATATACAGTTAAACCCATTTATTTCAAGAAAGATGGTTTTAATTAATTACCTTGTTCATTTAAACAGCTATAGACAGGAAACAGCTAAACAGGATACCTCATAGCATTAAAAATAAGGAATAGGTTAATTTCCCGTTTTTATAATATAATTGATATGATTCACGAAAGTTTTTATAGTGAAATAGGTTAATATTTTATAATACCCCTAAAACTCAACCTTTTAAGGATATAAAGTTGGATTGTTATTTTCAATGTATTTCAGCGGGGACTCTAGCAACACAATCTTTTCTTATAAAAATATCTTGATTAATGAAAGACAAAGTATAAACCTATAAAAAACTAAA
This sequence comes from Operophtera brumata, assembly GCA_932527175.1. Classification (NCBI taxonomy): domain Eukaryota; kingdom Metazoa; phylum Arthropoda; class Insecta; order Lepidoptera; family Geometridae; genus Operophtera; species Operophtera brumata. The sequence continues at coordinate 700,821 of OW052238.1, forward strand.
ATAAAAATATAAGTCTTGAAAATTTTAAAATTTGAGGTATGATGTCACCGTCAGATTTTATCGATTATTGCCCGTGGTACTACTAGTATTACTACCAGTAGTACCACGGGTTGAAAAAAACCATAGAACTACCAAGCAGCTCAGGAGTACCACGGGAAGTTTTTTTTTTTACTGTCACTGGAACTTGACAGGTATGCAAAATTTCAGCTCAATCGGTTGGGTAAAACCAACATACGATCCATGGGTACTCGTATAGTATTATTTTATCTGTGCCATGGGTAAAACTGGCTTAGAATTCCGTTACAAGATTTAACCCGCACATAACAGGTGAAATTATATTAAGCTAAAGTATAACATTTCAAGAAGTTATCTTGAACCTTCCTCGAGTCACAAATCTCTCAAATATTTAGGAAATCTGAAACATTTTGTTCATATTCCTGTTCATGTATGTTCAGGCCCATCTTCCTTAATAGTTCCGAAGTTACCGAGTTTTAGCGACAATCTGAAACTTGTATTAAAGAGTCGAGGGTGTCATTGGGTCAAGAGCCAAGTAAAGATAAGTGGGAACGAAGCGTGAAAACATCACAAGATGCTCAATGCAAAAAGTTTCTTTGACTTGCAAAGGAATAATAAACGCCTGATGTATTTAAATAATTATACTTTAGTGAATTGTGACCGAAACTTGTGTAAACAGGCTTTATTTTAATTTTGATGGTCTCAAGAAACTCTCATGCGAGGCCTTTGTCCGGAGCTAATGACGAGGTTGGGCGTGATCTCACTATATGCGGAATTGCATAACTTGATCAACGTCACGTCCACCTAGGACGCGCCCTATGCGGCATTGGACTGCGTCCTAAGACATTAGAGATAAAAAGTCTGATGTAGGTACCTGTAATTTCACCACCTTTTAAACCGGAACACAGCAATACGAGCACTACGCTTTACGGCAGAAATAGGTATAGTGGTAGTACTTTCCTGGTCGAACTCTTTCACAAGAAAGCAATATAGCAGTATAGTAGCAGTATAGCAGGAAGCAGTTAGAATAGGTATTAGATTATAAGTATTATTTGTTATAGTAAGAAAATAAAATAAATAAATTAATTATAACACTACTCTCGGCCTGTCTCGGGTACCTCGATGCATACAGGGGGACCTAACACATTTTAGTCAATTTATATTCTGGAGTGTACCTACTTACTTCACAGCTTCCTAAGAAAATAAAGCTTATTCAGAGTTACGAACGCGGACTTCAAGGAAAATCAATTCCGAAAAGACACTTCCCAATATTTGTTGCCGATTATGTAGACACTTCACTGTTTTCCGATGTGATCAGTCCCAGGAAAAAAGAATAACTTGTGTACACATGAACCCGGAGATTACATGCGTGTTCAACAAAACTGCAAAGTAACGTCATACGTCGAGGAATCTCGAACATACTAAACTGGACAACTCTCATAAATACATATAATATATATATATAGACACACGTCTTTTTCCCCGAAAGTGTAGGCAGATCCTCAATGGGTCTCTTAATCGTGGGTTAAACCATCGTGGGAATATAGATGTGACACGTTGTGAGCTCATCACCATCATTGCTTCCCATGACTGACTCTGCTAATGCTCTCTTCCAGTACTAATACTTAATTGACCGAGCGAGCGAAGCGAGCCAAATCCTTGCCACAACTGGCATTTGCTTTCATCTGTCCAGATGTTGTATGAGGATATGTTGGTACTCGCGTACAGGTCGTAGTTTTGCAACTAATCTTGACGAAACTTTGAAATACATGTTCTACAACTTCATAGTTTATTCTTGACGTTGGCGATTTTTGAGTGACGCGATCTCTGTGATCGTAAATCATACAATTCGCTACTGCGTTCGTGCGCATTCGTCATTCTCTGTGATTCTATTGTAGGACTTGCACAGTAGGTCCACGCATATAATATATTTTTTGGGAAACCCTCATTTATGAAAGATAAGACAAACATGATTTTTGCAACAAACGTCGAGAAAAGGAGGCTTCGCAATTTTCTATAAAAGAAAGGCTTCAAGTTAGTTCAAGCCACAAAATCAATTCCCAAATCACCCAATTCGCAAAATTTGTTGGCGATTACGGAGACCTCTCTTTGTTTGCCAAAGAGATGCAATCTCAGGAAGAAACGAACACTCCTGTGTACACAGGGGTGTTCACACAGGCTGCTCGCCCACGCTGTTGACGCATATTGGGCCTTTGTGTGGCGAGAAGGCGATGTATTTGCACCGTGAGTGTGAATTAGAGGGTTGTATGGGGTGCTTTATATTCATTCAAGTTTGTATAACGTACATCCTCGATGAAATACTTAATAATGAGTATGTACCATTTGAATAATAAATTATACTCGTATAGAGCCTGACAAACAAATTCTCAGATTTTTTTGTATTTGGATTAGGACATATGTAAAAAAATTATAAACTGATGAAATAAAATTATACATCGATAAATTTTTGAGTGACCTACATCATTAACATCATCAACCGGTACAGGGGGGTTACCACGAGCTCTTACAGCCATTCAGTTCAAAAACTATTCGTACCAAATATCGATTCGTTCTTGGCATTCTCCACCGTGTAATAAGTTTAATCGCAGAAGTCCATAGACCCTCTGTGACTGTGCCTTTATAATAGTTGCGGGCATCATGGAACCGATGTTTTGTACTGAATAGTTTTTGAACTGAATAAGAGCTCATGGTAACCTAGCAGGTCTACTGCTCGACATAGGCCTCTCCCGTAGAGTGGCACGACGAATGGTCTTGAGCCGCCTCCATCCACCGATATCCTGCGCGGCAACATGGTTATGTTCCATCGGTGATAATTGCATTTCAAACGTAAAATACCTGACTTAATTCATTATATAGTAGGTTTCACATTTTGCCTTCTTTCCCAGTTTGTCGATTTACTTCTCAGAGATATCTAGTTGAAGTGTGTCCTACTTCAAAGTCCTCATGGCTGACGTCACGTATGGAGACTGGAGTGACCTTCGTTTAGTTCGTAATCTTGTAATCTAGTTCAGCTTCACGTAACTGAGAGCCCTTTATGGAAATTTCTTGATTTACTGGAACATTCTTTAGATTCTGTTCAGGCCGATTGTAATATAGAGCCTTTGTTTGAAAAGGGCAAGTTGTAAGTTTTTTGAAATATGTATTACCTTCTTGTCATGAAATATTTTGGTCTAGAATCAAACACATATGTTACTTGTGTAATCTATGTCTACAATGTACCTATTATATATGAGACCTCGCAGAGTGATGGAAAAGTCTCGGAACCAATAATATCTACAACAAGTTTTATATTTTATAATTATTTTTTTCTATTTTGAAAACGAAAAAAATATGAACTCTTATGAAATTACTATCAGTAGTGACCAAAATGATCAAAATGAGCCCAAACTCTGATGAGTTCCGATGTCCACATTCCGTCTCCATCATCGGACCAGCTTGTTGTCAACAATATCGTGTGGGTGGAAATAGTTTATAAAAGATTAGACCATACGCGTAGATTTTTATTTTTCATTTCTGTTTTCCACTACCTACTAACGAGTGAAAAAATATAAAAAAAAAAAACATCTTCGTAGTTGGAAGAAAAACCTTTTATAAACAGAATTGAAGGAGCCCTAATCTATGAATGTAATGTATTAAGTATATCGCAGTTATCTAGTACCCATAATACAAGCTCTGCTTAGCTTGGGGCTAGATAATGTTTTGTAAACTGTTAGCATTATTTATTTATTTATCTGGCTATAAAAATGTGATACACATCTAACATCGATTTTTTCCAAAATATATTAGTAAAATTCACTGATGAGTTGATTAGAGAGTTATATATAATATAATTCACTGATGAGTTGATTAGAGAGTTATATATAATATAATTCACTGATGAGTTGATTAGAGAGTATATAATATAATTCACTGATGAATTGATTAGAGAGTTATATATAATATAATTCACTGATGAGTTGATTAAAGAGTTATATATAATATAATTCACTGATGAGTTGATTAGAGAGTTATATATAATATAATTCACTGATGAGTTGATTAAAGAGTTATATATAATATAATTCACTGATGAGTTGATTGGAGAGTATATAATATAATTCACTGATGAGTTGATTAGAGAGTTATATATAATATAATTCACTGATGAGTTGATTAGAGAGTTATATATAATATAATTGGACTGTAATTTAATTGCTATTTCTAAATATAGTTCCGCGTTGAACACCACTTCAGGTATTCACTTCATCGAGCTTTCAAGTGATAGCCGAATATTACCAATGTTTTGGCCCAAGTTATTTAGAGCAGTTTCAATAAAGTGGCGTTAATACTATGAGTTATATCCATTTGTACCGCTCGTCCGAAAATAAATTCGCTACACCCACATACATAGTCCTAATACCACACTAGGGTCCCCTGTGTCGTGGGGAACACGCAAACCCGGAACAAATATTTGCAGATCATACAAACACGTGTCCCGCAGCGGGAATCGAACCCGCAACCCATAGCATCTCAGCCGGCTACTCAACCGAGTATTTGGGTGAGAACTATGTTTGTATGTTTGTGTTATATGTGTTATGTTATGTTATTTTATGGAGGAGGCATTGCCCAGCAGGTAACTTCTACAGGCCGGTGATAATGATGATGATATCATAATAAACATTATCAGTAGTTCATCCATGGCATCCTGCACGTACACAGTACGTTTCATTACAGGATGAAACTGTTTGCATAATATTGGAATACCACGAACTTGTGTAATTTTAGATCGTTCCATTGATCCAGTCTAAGATTTATTACGCCATTAACTAGGGACCTTACCCACTGATAGAAAGCATTCTTGTGGTTTAAGCCCTGTGTATAGTATTGTTTTATCTGTGGCCCTGTTATCCGCTTGTCAGATTTAAACTTAAGGTGGATGCGCACGCTTGCGGCGCGAAATTCAAATTTTTTGGTGTTTTTCGCCCATTACAGCTCATCAACACTTCTTCAGATAACGAAATTTAAGTTCGCGACAACTAGGAGACTTAACACACATTTTTAATTGATAGTATCTCATAAATATCATCAGTTTAGCTATGATACCCCTAAACACATTTTTACAGTGTTTTTGTTTGTTTAGGGGTATCGTAGCTAAACTGATGATATTTATGAGATACAATCAATTAAAACATGTGTGTTAGGTCTCCTAGTTGTCGCGAACTCAACTTTCGTCATCTGAAGAAGTGTTAATGACCTGTAAAGGGCAAAAAACACCAAAAAATTTGAATCTCGCGCCGCAAACGTGAGCATTCACCTTAAGGTAAATGGAATTTATCCGAACATGTATAGTAAACAAAACTGTGATAATTTTAATTGATAATGAATTCAATAGCAAGCCAAAAAATAGTAAATATTATAAACAACCGTATCCACACCGGTTTTCTAAAACCGAAATTAAATCAGGGGAATCACACCCTTGATCTTATTAATTGTGTGACCATCCTATTCTTCATCAGACCCTGGAGCCTGCGGACGAAAGACATGGCATGTCCTCTTCATCAGTTTGAGATCAAAATTGAAGATTCAGCTTCAGAAGTACCCAAGACCCTAGTCATCCTATGCTGGTCATCATCAGATTCTGGAGCCTAATAACGTCGAAAATTAACAATTTGAACTCCAACGTAAGACTGGAAAAATAAAAAATAAAGTGGGTTTAAAAAAAAACAGGGTAATGCTGGAAACGGCTGGAAAAACCGGGACGAGCTCTCTAGCCCCTGCAGGCTTACCCTTGGGAACTGGCCCTGGACCTCGATCGAGATTTTCAAGGAGGCCAACGCGAACACTACCTTCTATAGGATACATTTCAGGGAATGTTCCCAGGAACTTCACGATCTGATCCCACCATCTCCTTTTCATAATAGGACGAGCAGACGTACGGCTCGGTACCATCCTTACCTCATTGGTATACCCTCTATTCGTACTAAACGTTTCAGTTCTACCTTTATAATGCAATCTGCTAAGGAGTGGAAACCACTACCACCGTCTGTGGTTCCTGAAAACTATAGGTAATCTGGGTGTCTTCAAGGCTAGAGTGAATAGACGCCTTCTAGACCTTTGTGCTCCATCTTCGGCCACATCGACACTTACCAACAAGTGGGATCGTAATCAAACAAATAAATAAAATAAAATAAATAAATAATGATGGACAGTTCACACAACATTATCTAGCCCCAAGCTAAGCAGAGCTTGTGTTATGGGGTACTAGATAAATGCACAAAGGTCTATCATAGTTCAAAAAAGCCTTACAAACACAAACACAACCTCATCACACACCGAAGAAAAATGCTCAACACCGCGTTTGTTTGATTCACTTCACATTCAATTTAAAACACAAAAAGTAATTCATTAGTCATAATTCACTACCGTTCCTCGAAAATGAATCACTTTGGATAAACCGTCTTATTTTGCCTTTAGGCTCTGAGATCGTTTTCACTCGGTCAAGTACCAGCCAGCGGTTTTATTCCATCCAATCCACTGAAAACTAACCACTACACACCCTAGGCGTACACATTCAGTACCTAGCATTGTTATGTGTACATTATTGTTAAATTTATTAGTGTAATTGTTCTGCGACATCTTAATAAAGGCCTACCCTCACTTAATCGCAAATCACTTTATCCTCGCTTCGCATTGTTTACATATCACACGCGAAACTACTTAACAAACTAAATAACTAGATAAACACGCCATAACAAGCTCTTCATTAGGAATTCCACGTAGACTAGAGATTGTACACGTCCCGGTTTAGTGTATGTCTCCCGGATTAAAGTCACGAGTACATAGGACATTACCCGGACTTGTTTGTAAGATTCGTTGGTATAAGCTTTGTCCTGGCTGCTAGCTCATTTATGGAATGTGTTACTGGAAGAAAGCGTTAGCTGAGTCAGTCGTGAGAAGCAATGGCGGCGATGAGCTCACCACTCGTCACGTCTATATTCCACGATGGTGCAACCCACTGTGAAAAGAGGCCCATTGAGGCTCTGCCTACCCCTTCGGGGAAAAAGGCGTGTGTCTATGTATGTATGTATGTATGTACATAGGACAACTGTTTCGTGTTGTACTCTAGGAGTAACAATTTTTGTATGATCTGCAAGTATTTGTTCCGGATCTGGGTATTGTGTTACCATGGGACTCGTAGTTCTTGATACTCACGACACAGGGGATTCTAGTGAATCAGGGCTATGTATGTGACTGTTGAGTATTATTATGATATGTAATATTAATATATTATAAGCCCATTACATCATTGAATTTTGAAGAAATGTACCCCTACTTAAAACGACCTGAGTACATAAAGAAACAACCCTTAACAAAAACATCGATAAATCGAACTAAGCTCGAATGGAAACAAAAAGATTATTATTTAAATTACTTAAAAAACAACATAACGTAAGTTTTAGAACAAATATCAATAACGAAATGGTATTGGTATATTCAGAAACCAATGAAGACACATTAAGCACGGCCATTGTACTTTTATTGGTTCTGGAAGATCGCCAGCGGCATTATAAGCGATACCTATGCCCGTAGCAAGCCGAATTAAACTTCAGAAACCACACTGGATACATTTGCGTACTAGATATTGATTTGCAAGGCTTTCTTTAAGACTGCGCTCCCGCCAGGCAGAAATCTTCATACAAAAAAAACGCCACGCGCCGATCGAAAAAGCGATTTTTATTGAATTTCTCGGGAAATGTAGATAGTTTTAAAAAACCCTGTGGGTGAACCCTCCACTTTATTGTATTGATTTTATTTATCCAATTTTTAATAATCTATAACATATTGACAAACAATCGAATTTAGCCAAAAGTTAGAGGTAACATTGTGTTTTTTTTTATTGTTTTTTTTGTCCTATCGTGTTTCTGTCTGTGTGATCCCTCGGTATGATAATGCAGTATCCATGCATATTTTTAATTTGAATATTGAACTTGAGTTAGTCCGTTAAAAATCGAATCTAAGATTGGTTAGATTATTAAAAAGATTTATTAAAAAAAGTGACGTGCATTGTTTTAACACGAGAAATAAAAATAAACTGAGTATTCCCAAATTTAGATTAAAAAAAGTAAGTGGGTCTTTTATGGGGAATTCTGTTCGGTTCTATAATAAACTTCCAGAAAGTGCTTCAAAACTTTCGATTCGAAGATTTAAATCTTCTGCACTACATGAGACTTTGGCTGATTCTCTCCTATCATCTTACTTTTGACTGCCTACCTAAGTAAGGCTTTTAATTTGGTTTTCCTTTTTTCCTTGAATCAGCTTCCACTTGTTCTCGAGGCACCACACAGGCGCTCCCCACCTAGTAGTAAGAAGGATCATCAAAAGAAAAACAGACCGTGTTTGTTGCCTGATTCTTCTAGGTCTGGTTGCGTTGGAACAGGAGTAAATGTAAATTATTTTTTTAAGACGATTCAATATGATCCTTTTGATTTCAATCAATAAAATACTTTTTGACTTTGACTTTGGTAATTTTGCGTTATACCCCACCTTAAGGCGCAATAGGTCCACAGCACGTCTATAATGAGCACTAGAATTTTTAAGTTTTTGATAAGCGTCCTTACAGTAAGAACAAAATAATAAATGGTATTCTTAAACTTTTTATCCAGTGAAATCATAAATTCAATACACTATTTGAATTACTCGATAAATAAAATATCAAAGATACCATATTTTTTAAATTGAAATACCATTTTAGACTTACTTATTACACGTTTTAATTTTTGAAACATTTGGTAACTTATTCATTATTATTTCAGTCATCAACAAAATTTAACAAAACTGTAGAGGGCATTTTTATATGTTTTTTTTAACACGGTATCAGAGCGTGCGCTCGCCTTCTTCGCCTCATACAAAAAAGTTCGTTGAAAATGGTTGAACCTATAGCGCCTTAAGAATTTTATCATTGCTGGCGATGCGATAGTTTTCTGAGGTGTAAGAAAGTCATAGTCTGGGTCTTATTAAATTTAGGCACCTGAAATTTTCTCCGTTTCGCTACAAAGTTTGATTTCCCATTCTATACAAAGTTCGATGATAAATTTTTTCACCCTCATCCAATGCTGTACCCATGCATCGGCACAGAATAAATAATAGTACAAGCATCGGTGATAAATCACTGCGTTGCTCTCCGCCTGTCAGCAGTAAATTTTCAGAGTTCAGTCCGATCACAGTATTGTGTCGTGAACATGAGGTGACCTCTCTCCACATCGATCACGATTCCAAAATTGGAATAGAAAATACATGCATAAATAAATAAATAATAAATAAATAATGCTGGGCAGTTTTTGTTAAACAAAACATTATCTAGCCCCAAGCTAAGCATAGCTTGTGTTATGGGTACTTAATAATACAATACATTACATAAATAGATATTTTTTATTAGGTAGGTATACATAGAAAATCCCCAGAACACCTAAACAAATATCTGCAGATCGTACAAACATTTGTTCCGAGGCGGAAATCAAACCCGCAACCTCCTGCATCGAAGGCGAACCTTCGTCCGCCGCGCCACAGAGGTCGTCAACATTCATACATAGACACATGCCTTTTTCCACAAACCGGCAGGCAGAGTCTCAATGGGCCTCTTTTCGCCGTGGCTTGCACCATCGTGGGAATATAGTTTTTTTTTTTTTTTTATAGTACTTGGATGACGGATCAAGCAAGAGGCCCACCTGATGTTAAGCGGTAACCTCTGCCTATGAACAGTGCATTACCTCATAGATCACGTCCACCTAGGACGCAACCTATGTGGCATTGCACTGCGCCCGCCACCCTGAGACATAAAGATGAAAAGTCGCATGTGCCTGTAATTTCACCGGCACCCTTACCCTTCAAACCGGAACACAGCAATGCGAGCACTACTGCTTTGCGGCAGAAATAGGTATGGTGGTAGTACTTCCCCGGACGAACTCTTTCACATAAAAACTCTACTACTACTAAAATGTACTAATGTACTAAGATGTGACTAGTGGTGAACTCATCGCCGCCGCTGACTCTGCTAACGCTTTCTTCCATTAATAACATATTCCTTACAGCTAGCAGTCAACACATCTAATAATAAATAAATAATGCAAGTAGGTATAATATACCTGCTTATATTCGTTTAATCCTTGTACTGGTTTTTTTCAATTTTGTTTACTGCATAAAACAGTTGAGTCATGATCTCACATTATTAATAACTTTATTTATTATGTTTCTTTCATATTTATGTATTTCCGGTTTGTTCGTAAGTGCCGAAAAAAAAAAAATGTGTGCCGGTGAAATTACAGGCACATGAGACTTTTCATCTTTATGTCTCAGGGTGGCGGGCGCAGGGCAATGCAACATAGGGTGCGTCCTAGGTGGACGTTACCTATGAGGTAATGCACTGTTCATAGGCAGAGGTTACCACTTAACATCAGGTGGGCCATCTGCTTGTTCCGTCATTCATTAGTATAAAAAAAAAAAAAAAAAAAAAAAAATGTTTTTCTCTCCGGTTCTAATTAGTATCCGAATGAGCTAAAAGGCATGCCTGTCAAGTTTTCTTTGACTATCAAGTCTAGGAAGATGGACTAAAGGCATGGAACTAAGGCTAAAAACGAAACGGTATCGATTATACCAGTCTCATTCTTTTATATGAATGTATTCATGTGTTGGAATGAGACAAGCATATATCTATCTGTTTTTATTTGTGTAAGTCGTACCAGGCCAAATTTCAAATTACTACTACATTCATGGTAACAATCTAGGAAGATGTATATGCATGGTGCCAATATTCAGGGTACGGAACGGAAAAACGACTGTCGTCTGACAATATATTTGTTTCTCTCTAACATAGGATAGCAAGCTATCTTCTAGGATAGGAGTAAGAAGGAACACTCTATGCTATTTTAGCACTCACTCCATACTATTATACCTCCATGTAGATACCTAATCTACCAAAGATGACTTTAACTTGATATGACCTTGAGCGATGGTAGCCTAACGGTTCAATAGTGCAACTCAGAATCCAACGATACCGGGTTCGATCCTAGGCTCCGCACCAATGACTTTTCTAAGTTATGTTGCGATTTCCATCGCTCTGTGCTTCGGAGGGCACGTTAAGCTGTCGGTCCCGGCTGTTATTGATTAATAGCAGTCGATAAGCCATGTCAGAGGCCCTCGGGTGGCTTGACAAACTCTGACACCAGAGGCCAGCACTACCTCATACGAAACGAAACGAAACGAAACGATATGACCTTAATTGATAAATAGCAACTAACAGTCCGATAGTAATAAGCATGTATCAAACTAGATGAATTTCCATAAATCAAATATCCCCGGATCAATATTGCAAAGCGCTCACTGAAATTAGACTAAACTATAGCTTTCAGTAAAGCCTCAATGACATATCTATGTCGATTTATTAAAATCTAGATAAGCTCCAAATGTGCTAGATAGTAATGTGACCGAGCACCGAAAGCTGAAGACTGGCTTTTATTATTAGATCAAAATTCATCACTGGTTTTCATGTTACAAATGTTACATGTTCCCATAGAAACATGCTTTTGTACATCGAGAATCGTTTACAATCGAGTAAAAAGTTATAAAAACCAGCCAAGTGCGAGTCAGACTCGCGCACGAAGGGTTCCGTACCGTTATCTATAAAAACGGCAACAAAAACACATTTGTAAATATATAATTTATTCTGTTTTTTAGTTTTTGTTGTTAAAGCGGCAACATAAATACAAAATTTGTGAAGATTTCAACTGTCTAACTATCACAGTTCATGAGATACAACCTGGGGACAGACCGATAGACAGACGGACGGACGGGCAACGGAGTCTTCGTATTAGGGTCCCGTTTTACCCTTTGGGTAAGGAACCCTAAAAACGACCTTATAATGACCTATTGTCAGTTCTGTAAGCTATATGGCCTGCTTATTGCTACTTCAACTTTCTAATTCTGAGAGCTTTGTCAGTGATGTTGATTGGTTCTTCCACGGATCTCCACTTTTCAGATCCATAGTGAGCTCTGAGCACATCTCCGTCACATCCCTACCCTACGTTCACGCTCGATAAATTCTAGATATCTTACATCTAACTGGCGGTTGTTAGAAGACGATTGTAAGAGTGTGATTTCTATCTCCTAATGGAACTTGGGCCATATCGTTATGCTCTCATTTCAGTGGAATTTATTTTGAAAAGGTAATCAGATAAAATGCCGGTTACGACTCAAGTTACTGGAACCCAATCAAGTTACTGGAACCCAAGCAGGCGATGCAGGCTCAACATGAGCAAATAGGGCTATATTGGAGATACAGTGACACGCTATGAATGTGGCATGGATTCCCAACCCATGCCACATGCCACACATAAAAGCCAGGAGTATTGGCTAATCCTTTACACCACCAAAAAATGGGGTGCAGCAGTATTGATCCCATGGATTCATCCCACGAATATTTATTTACGGATTCATACCAAAATGTAGTCCGGATTCATACCACGGTTTTAACAATGGATATTAATATGGTCTGACAGAAAAATGCAAGATCCTTGCTATAATTTTCATATATTTTTGTTGGATGCAAATTATTAATAATTGGCGTTTGTATGTTTGTATGTTTTTCCGAGGATAACTAGCGGACTGTTGATATATTCTTTATAAAATTTGGTTATGGGTAGGTATATGGTATTAGTATAATTTGTGTAAGGTTATGAGCTAAATTGGTTTGGGGGTTGTAGAATATATTGGGGCCCAAGAAAGGGTAAAAAAGTGAAACAATCGTAGACGTTTCAAAACTAGTTTTAATTTTATTTTAGACATTGTAACTTTTGGTATATAAGCAAAAAAGTAAAAATAAATAACCTCTAGGGTTCTTCCAGTAATCTACTATCATCTATTGAGGAGTTCAGTAGTCCACTTTCCGTCTACATCATCAGATCAGCTCGATATAAAATGAAGTTTCAATCATCTTCTATCTATCTACATCTATATAAACGCTTAACCTGACTGGCTGACTGACTGACTGACTGATTCATCATTGCCGAGCCCAAACAGGTGAATGTAGAGACTTGTTACTTGCAGGGTGTATTCTTTTTAGGGCGTAGGGACGCACTTCGAAAGTAATTTGAAAAAATCGCCCTCTAAGGGGTGCAAAAAGGGCTTTTAAAGTAAAACGAAATATCTCTGTATTTCGGAAACCCTTGGTATAAGACACTTGAAATTTGGTATGTAGAATCATCAAAAAATAAACAAAACGAGTTCCAGCATTTTCTGAAATTTTACTGAAAAAATGCACAGGAATGTTTTGATTGGGCTTAGAAACAAAATAGTTCTGTATTTCGGAACCGTAGTAGACACTTGACATTTTACATGGTGATTCCTCAAATAATATTAACAGTATGTGTTTTAGCATTTCCTGATTTTTTTCTGAAATAGAGCACAGGAATGTTTTGATTGAAATAAACTTCCGAGCCGAAACAGCTGGACCCAGAGACTTGTTATTTGGAAGGTGTATTCTTTTTAGGACGTAGCGGTGTACTAAGAAATAAATTTGGAATATTCGCCCTATAAGGGGTCCAAAAACGGCTTTTTAACTAAAACAAAATAGCTCTGTATCTCGTAAACCATTGTTAGTAGATACTTGAAATTGTACATGTACACTTCTGAAATAAACATAACAAAACACGTTTCAGCATTTCCTGAAATATTTCTAAAAAAAGGCACAGGAATGTTTTTTTTTTAAAAAAACTACAGATCTAAAACTGCCGGACCCAGAGACTTGAAATTTGGAGGAACCGCCGAGGAATAAACAAATACAAAAAAAAAACAATATTCTGTGACTGACATAGATAACCGAATAGCTAATCGTAAAAAAACAATCAATCGCATTTTCCTAGAGATGAGACCTAACTAGATTTTTCACCCACAATAATCCCCTATAGCAACTTTCATCAAAATAGTTAGAGCCGTTTTCGAGAACGTGATAACAAACATTTATTTAATATACGAATCTTTGCTCGTTGTATAGGATATTGATGTTATCTAAAAGCTTATGTTATAAATAATTGTAAAATTCTGATTCTCTGAAACGATAGCTACACCAGTCTGTGATTTTACGAAAAATGTTTTAAAAATGGCATCCACTTTTTTTTATTTTGTAAACATATTTTTGATCTGTTATGACAGTGAACCTCAACCTCAATTTTTAAAGTAATCGATCCAGTAACAAAAACAACTGCTATTATTAAAAATAATTTAATATTTAGTGACCGTTTGTTAGGTAAAAAGCTTTTATAAGACTAGAATAAAAAAGGTCAATTAATAAGTTTGAAATAATGCAAAAAAAATATTTTTCGAGTTTAATTCCATAGTTTATAATTATATTTGATTACTTTGTTGATTATTTTATACCGACAATTTTGTGAAATAAATAGTTGTTCCATAGTAACGTATTTTTTTTGCTGACGTTACTTCCACTCCTTTTAGATGTAGGTACTTCTAGGTGGGATAAATACGGACTCTAAAATTGACATGAATATGAATGGTATGAATCCGGAATAATTATTATTACTTTTAGCTCGTGGGTTGAATTTCTGGGATCAATACGAATGCACCCAAAAAATGTTCTAAAATGTTTAGATAGGAATTCGTTTTATGTTCGTTGTTTAATTTGATTTGTGTTTACTGATTGGGCGAGTTGGTCGCACAGCGACAAAGCCCTGTTTTTCCTCCAATAAATAAATAAATAAAATAAACTGCAATCCGCTATAAGCGTCCCAGAAGTACTGGAAGCGTAAAACTGAATGTCTTCCTGCTACTACAGGTCTAGCGCTTAACAGAGTCAGTCCCTGCGGTATAGGAGCGGTACGGGAGGGGTGTTTTCGTCTCTCAAATTATCAGATGACATGTGACATAATGTGAACAAAACACCCCTCCCGTACCGCTCCCATACCTCAGGGACTGACTCTGTTAATCGCTAGACCAATAATTGATCTCTCATCGGTACGTCGTCATAATTAGGTTTATTTTTCTAATATGAAATTCGAATTTTCCTTGAAATTGTTGTAAGTACAGTGTTTTGTGTTTTGCATTGACAGGAAGTTTCAAATTCGATCGTAAGAGACGACAAAACACGGTGTAATTATTCCAAGGATGTTCCGCTTTTATTAGTAGCACAGTTTATGACACATCTGTAAAATTTAGGGTTGGCAGCTATGCCAAATTTTTTGATGCAACGGATGCAATGTAATGACGTTTAAAACTAAAAATCTACTGCTTGTACAAACTTGTCCCATTTATTTTAATGTTAAATAGTTTATTTCCAACAACACGTAGATTTAAAATTAAAATACAGTCAAAAACATCAAGAATTCTATCCTACTAATATTATAAATTCGAAAGTTTGTGTGTGTGTGAGTGTGTTTGTTACTTCTTCACGCTGAAACGGCTGGACGGATTTGCATGAAATTTGGAATGGAAATAACTGGACTCCCGGAATAACACTAAGCACTTTTATCCCGATATTTCCACGGGATCGAGACTTACGCGGGTGAAACCGCGGGGCGCTGCTAGTACATATCCCCTAAACACATTTATCCAAGCGTAGGTGAAATTAATTCAATAAAATGCATACATCATTCTAAAGGCGTGCTCACACCGTGTTCGTTTATTGAATATTGCCGATATTTGTGCTGATATTGACGTGAATGCACCCTCATTTACATTACACTGGATTCTGTACGTTGTAGGCAGCGTGGATAAACTACGGAGAAATTTATCTCTGGTGTAGTTTTGATCTAACAATTTACATACTTACATTGTCGAAAATTTAGATAGTACTTCATCATCAACATCAGCCGAAAAAAGTTAACTGCTGGACTCCTAGGGCCTTCACCAATCGCACGATGGATGGTCTTGAGCCAGCATCATCCACCGACCTCTCGCGACAGCCATAACTACATTACATCTTCTGCTTCGTCATGCACTGAGATTCAAGCTCCATCCAGCTCTCTACATATGCCGTTGCATGCATTTAAGCTTGTGTTTGCGATCAATAGTTAGTAACCACGTCTGAGTATCGAAGGATAGTCATAAAGTTATAGATCCCGCAAACAGCTTCTGAGATCACGGTTGGATTAATAATAAATCTGAGCGTTATACTGCGAATTCATAACGTCTTTGAGATGATATATAATTAATATGAAAATTAATACGTTGAAGCTACGCATGACCCGAGAGCTGGCTCTAATCTGGCTCAACGCATTAGTATTGCCATTCAGGACAATGCAGCCAGCATCTTAGGAACGCTTCCATCTGGTAGTAATTTGGATGTGTAATAATAATAATGTATTTTTTGCATTTTGTACATACCTACTTATATTAGTTGTATTATTCTTTCTGTAAATAGTATAATAATATGAAAAAGTAATAACGGTATTCAGTCTCCTTTCCATTTAATGGTAATAAAGGTATTTTAATTATTTTAACAATGTATTCTTACGGGAACTGCAGCGATCTACAATATTTAAATTTTAACTTTGCAATGCGTGCTTAGGCACAGATAAAAGAATACTATACTAGTAGCTTAGCTTACAAAGTTGTATTTAATATGAATTCAATTTTCTCAGTGTCACCGCAACATGCAGACGACAGTACACGTTAGGGCATGCATTTGCGCGCATTTAGACTAGTAGAGCAGGCTCTGAGTGCTTTTTAATAGAGCATAAAGACGACGACGCGGCAGCTCAAGTTACCCGGCGTAGTAACTGCTAGCAATCTGCGGTAGACTTGGACTCTATGTAGAGTACTGCCAAGACAGGTTAAGTAGTTGTACTTTGAACAAACGTGGCATAGAGAAAAATCAGTGGACGTGATATCTAAATACATAAAAGTTGGAGGCAGAAATGCAATCGTTGGCCCAAAGAAATTGGCGAATTCGGCAACGCGCGTGTGATGCCTCTGGTATTGCAGGCGTCCATAGGCTACGGTAACCGCTTACCAACAGGTGGGCCGTATGCTTGTTTGCTACGTTGGTAGTATAAAAAAAAAACAAAAAAAAAACTATGCCGAGTTAGATAGTGACGGAATTAAGCTCTAGTCTGCCTCTTAATAGTGCTTATTTCGATTAATTTAAGTAGGTAGGAGTGACTAAATTAGATGTTTCAATGGTTAGTTTTACGATCTAAAATATTCTTTTAAGCGGACCCCGCATAACTGTAGCACGTACACCACTCTTACCAATCACATTCAATGTTATAATACCACATCTGAAATCCATGAAGGCTGAGTCTGCACGTGTACTTGAGGGTGGCTGTAATATAGAGCTCTGAAATTTGATTTATGGAGTTCTTTTCACACGTAATATTCATGCGGAGAGCGTACGCACTTCAATAATGTATTGTGATTTTTCTCAATTTCACTTATACGCTCTACTGCTACTAACAGCCTTTCATCCTCATAAAATTAAATGTTCGAGTTACGCTTGTAAGGCAGGCTGGGCTGGTGATCGCAGTATTGAGTACTCAGTTAGAAGCTACTGCACATACCACATACCCTACCGTACTATATAACACATATAACGTACTAAATTATCCCTCGAATAATTACATAGTGTTTTGTCTTATGCATTGACAGGCATTGCATTGCATTGCATTGCATTTCATATTCGACCGAATGAGACAAGACACGGTGTAACGATTTTAAGGATAATTCGGTTTATTAGTAGTACGGCTAGTGTTTTACGACATCCACGGAAGGAGACGGAGTCTATTCTAAGGCAGCACATACCACGTCGAAATTAAACGTTTTTAATTTAATTAAGAAGCAAGGTTCAAAGCTATTTCATACAATGTTATTACCGTTTTTAGGGTTCCGTAGTCAAAGACAAGGAACCCTTATGGATTCGTCATGTCTGTCTGTCTGTCTGTCTGTCTGTCCGTGTATGTCACAGCCTTTTTTTTCCGAAACTATAAGAGCTATACTGTTGAAACTTGGTAGGTAGATGTATTCTGTGAACCGCATTAAGATTTTTACACAAAAATTGCAAAAAAACAATTATTTTTGGGGTTCCCTATACTTAGAACTGAAACCCAAAAAAAAAAAATCGTCGAACCTATACGTGTGGGATATCTATGGATAGGTCTTCAAAAATTATGTTGAGGTTTGTATTATCATTTTTTTCTAAACTGAATAGTTTGCGCGAGAGACACTTCCAAAGTGGTAAAAAGTGTGTCCCCCCTCCATAACTTCTAAAATAAGAGAATGATAAAACTAAAAAAAAAATATAATGTACATTAACATGTAAACTTTCACTCAAAATTGGTTTGAACGAGATCTAGTAAGTAGTTTTTTTTTTAATACGTCATTAATCGTATTCCTTCCAAGAACTTTTATATTATGTTACTTGCTGCTACGGAACCCTTCATGGGCGAGTCCGACACGCACTTGGCCGCTTTTTAAGGCATAAAATTGTTAATTCGTAGTTTTTCTGTTTTTGAGGTACCAAAATAAATATATTTTTCTTTAAACTTACGTAGACACCAGAACGACTTTTTCCCCGAAAGGGTAAGCAGAGCCTCAATGGACCTCTTTTCAGCGTCGGTTGCACCATCGTGGGAATATAGAAGTGGCAACTGGTGAGCTCATCGCCGCCATTGGCTTCCCACAACTGACTCGGCTAACGTTTTCTTTCAGTAATAACAGATTCCTTAGTAAGCTGGCAGCCAGGACAAATCTTTTACCAACAAATCTTACTAACAAGTCTAGGTAATAGACAACGGACAGGTATTTTTATTTATAATGGTACTATTTTTTTATATAGGGGAGACCGGGGAAAAACCATATAGCTAAGAATCAAAGCCTGTAGGTCGTTCATTTTAATACAAAAAGTATCAAATCAAAATTTTTTATTATTCGATCTAAATATATAAATTAATTATATGGATAGTAAATGTTTATAAATGATTTATTTATAGTTATTATTGGTTTATTTATTTTAATTGGTGTTGCTTTTTTTACTTTGTTAGAGCGTAAAGTTCTAGGTTATATCCAAATTCGTAAAGGTCCTAATAACACACAATTACATAAAAATATTCCTAGAATTAAGGCACATAAAATAAATTATACAAAAATAGTAAACCTCTACCATTTACGGTTTTACCCCGACACCTGGGTAAAATTGTATACTATATACGATATTGCCCCGGCAGTAATTAATCAATGCATCGACGACGTAACGGTCGGTTTGTCGTCCTAGGCCCTTACTTATTGAAGAGTTCAGATCATTTTTCTTTCCGTATTTGTTCACTCTTATAACGTCGACATCCGTGCCTCATATTTTTAGAAGCTTTCAGGTATCCCATACTTCCATCATAAATGGATTGGACTTCTGATGTCATACAATCTGGATCCCAGCTTTGTCTATCAGTAATTCTTTTGAAATACATAGCATTTTTGTGGCATCCGTAAACAAAATACAAGGAAACTCATCTACTTGGGTCATAATTGTATATGGCCGATTTTACCCCGTACGGTTTTGTCCCACGGCTATGTTTGAAAACACTTCCCTCACTACTATAAATACAATGCTAATTTGACGGTACAATTTTCATTAGTTACGCATAAATACACAACCTTCGACATAGATGATGAGCTACTTACCTGCAGTTCACGTTCACTTCACCACAATTGCTTGAATTTTCAGAATTATAAGATCAGGACCTCTAGATAACAGTAAACTCAAATATTTTCGTAACGTGTGTACCTGCCACAACCAGTGTTTGTTGACAAAACACTCTGATTGGTGGACTCCGGTGAGCGGCTTGGCCGCGGAAAATATGAATGATTGACGATAATATACATGCCATACGGTTTTACCCCGGTATACGGTTTTGCACGGGTCTCCCCTATATATATAGCTTGGATTGTAGATGTACTCGGTATTACTCACAAATTGACATTAATCCTTCAGACCGAGAATCATAAACCTCTCGTTTAAGTTTTCGAGAGAAGTCTTTGTACACCATGTATTAAGAAAATGGATTAGAGTCTAGATTACATTTGAGACGGAGACTTAGATCAGAGATATCCAAAAAATCCCGCTGACTTCGTTAGGACTAAATGCAATGACAGACTGCAGTTTAACTTTCAACGTTTTATTAATGAAAACTATTATAGTCCATAGTAGGGTTGGACCTTTATTGTTTTTTTGAGCGGCACATTAACCCCTTACTTATGGCCGAAAGGGGTGAAGTTCCGGCGGTTCAAGGGCTGTCTGTCACGTGATCCCCGGGCCGCGACGAGTCGGCGATCACATGTGTGTTAGAATAAATTAACAATAAAGTGTTTTTGGTATGTATGTTAGTTTCTAAGGTATTTATGTTGCTAGGACTTATTGTTTTTTGAATTTGAATTTGAATTAAATACATCATCATCATCATAGCCTACAGAAGTCCACTGCTGGACATAGAATGCCACAACGAGCAGTCTTGGGATCAGTTCTGCGAGCTACATGGCCTGCCCATTGCCACTTCAACTTGCTTATTCTTTGAGCTACGTCGGTGATCTTGGCTCTACGATCTCCTCATTTCGGATTCCATCACGTAGTGAAACTCCGAGCATAGCTCTCTTCATAGCCCGCTCTGCAACTTTGAGCTTTTGTATTAGGCAAATAGGAAGCGATCACCTCTCAGAGTATGTCATCACTGGCACATTAATTAATGGCCTAATTAAAAATAAAATACATATGTATTTCTGCCGCAAACCAGTTCTAATGCTCGCAATCGGTGAGATTACATACACATGAGACTCCATCATTATGTCTCAGGGTAGCGAGCGTAATGCATTGGCATGTAGAGGCGTCCTAGGTAAACGTTGCCGTGGGGGTAATGCATTGGTAAGGCAGAGGTTACCATCAATACTTAGGCCATCAATACATTAACGGACGTTTAAACGGTTGTTTAGCTTAAACAACTGTCGTCGTCGTTTACAGATCGAAACTGCCTATGGTGTAGGTGAAAACTATAACAGATGACAATATCAAAAACTCTAACCGTGCTACTAAAAAACGTGAATTACCTTGGAATAATTACATTGTGTTTTATCTTTCGAACAATCATTTTCAAATTCGATTGAGAGAGAAAACACGGTGTAACTATTACAAGTATATTTTAGCGAGACGCTAGCGAGACGATAGTTAATGTCAAATATTGGCCAATGACATCGGGGTGACTAGAAATCTTAATAAACTAACTAACTCTTATCTGGCTCAACGCATTAGTATTGCCATTCAGCGTGGCAATGCAGCCAGCATCTTAGGGACGCTTCCGTCTGGTAATGATTTGGATCAGTTGAGCTACCTTTAGATCGCTTGTAGCAGTCTTCAGGTAGCACAACTGTTTCATATGTATTTTGTACATACCTTGTATTATTCTTTCTGTAAATAAGTGTATATGAACACTAATTCGTAAATTTTTGATATTTGCTACCGTGTCGCTAATGTTAATTATTCGTGCTTGAACCAGAGATGTGAAGCGGTAAATAATGCATTGCCACCGTGGCATTGCACTGCGCCCGCCAACCTGAGACATAAAGATGAAAAGTCCCATGTGCCTGTAATTTCACCGGCACCCTTACCCTTCAAACCGGAAATTAGCAATGCGAGCACTACTGCTTTGCGATATAAATAAGTATAGTGGTAATACTTCCCCGGGCAAACTCTATCACAAAAAAGCTCTAGGTACTGCTAAGTTTTTAGTCTAACACCTAGATAATTCTAGCACCCAATGTCATATTAAAATACCCTCATAACAACAGACAGTTAGGTACTGCAAAGCGAAGTAAAGTTTACGGCAAAATCTCATTTTTTGTAAAAGTTGTACGGTAATATCGGATTGTATAATACCGAGCCCGCGCATAAGAGCCTGTAACGTTGAAATTTGAGAAGTGCCAATTAGCGAGTATACAAAATAATAAACTTATAACTACAATTGTTTTTAACATTTTATTTTGTGTTGTGGCAGCCCGCCAGCTTCCCGGTGATGACACGACCGACTGTCAGGAAACGAGTGTTCTCATGCGTAAATAAACGTCACTCCCTTAGTTTTAAAGTTAACATAAACAATGTGTTGCGGCGCCAAATGTGGCACGCTTTTGGAGTTCATTTTCATATATGGCCCACGGTACGTAGAGGAGTAAATCATAAAAATTAAAGTCGTTATGTTTTGTTCCGTTATATAAGTCAGGCATGTTTTCCGTTAGAGTAAACTCCAGTTGCTCATCGGAGCTGACACACACATTTTTTTTATTCCTAAAAACAATTGCTATAGAAAAACAATTAAAGTTGCCTAATTAACAAATATACAACATCATCCCAATCACTCTCTCTTTCTCTATCTTTCTTTCTCTCTCTCTCTCGGTCATCTTGTACTTTTCTATGTTTAATTTATATATCTTTTGTACACTAGCTTTCGAAAGTGCGTAAAAATCATGGCAGGCACAGAATGAGATAGATTTTTATAGAATAACAAATTCCAAGTTCTACAGAGTGTTCTGTCCTGGCAAAGTAACCCACTCTATGAAATATCTTTAATGTAAAAAAAAGTGCAGTTGAACTTGGAAATAAATGTATTTATTGTTTATTGTGCAAAATGACAGCCTTTCGGGATATAGTACCAATTTCATAGGTTATGTATAAAAACTGTATAAAAATTTATTAAATGTATTGTTAAAGGAAAACTTATGAACACGCAGAATGTTTAATACGTAAAACGTTTAAAACGCAAAATGTACACTTTCACAAAACGTTCAAAACGCAAAAGTCTGTCATCGCTTTGTTCAATAAGAGATCCAGTACCTATGTAAGTAGTATAATCATTTCACGGTAAAGCTCTAATAGCAAGATAAACATCTTGAAACGCAGTAGGTTCATTTGTATCTTCTCACAGTATTTAGGTCAATCATGTGTATTCAGGCCCAATAAGTTTATTTACAGGATCGGATAACAAACAAGTATCATCTTTCGTTATCAATCATAGATTAGTAATGTTCCAAAACTTTTAATTATAAAGCATATCTATACGAATAAACAAAAAAGTAGGCCGGATAAGTATGCTATTTAAAAAAATGTTACCACGTTTTTTTTTTTCACTTATAATATTCTACTATTATGTATATTTTACCCGCAAATAATTAAATTTTAGAAAACTTGAAACATGGTGAGAATTTTTTGGTATGGAACGGAATGGTACGGAACCCTAAATGCATGAGGTCCGACGCGCACTTGGCCGGTTTTTCCATTCCGTGTCTTGTCCATAATCTATCATCTTCTTTTTTTTTTAAACAACGGTACACATAATTGAAATTTTGATGTTAGACTTATCGAAGAAAGGTAATTATTGTAATTATTTTAATCCAAAGAGCCAAAAAATACAGCGAGCTGAAGCCTGATTCTACCGATAAAATTGGCGATGACTTCGCAACAGACATTATCAATTTCAAAGAAATGGAAAGAAAACCTGACTCTAATCTCACTTGTAACTAATCAGAAAGTTTGAGAACGGACTGGTTTTTATCACTTTTCTTGATCAACTTACGAATGGGACCTGTCACTATACAATATACAGTCAATGAACTGTTCAATTATATCTTTCACTTTTATAGTATCAGTAGGTATATATAAAACTAAAAATATAAATAAAACATTTGAGCTACTTAAAAACGTTGCAATAGATCTAAAGATAGCTCAACTGATCCAAATCACTGCCAGACTGAAGCGTCCTTAAGATTCTTGGCTGCATTGTCACGCTGAATGGCTATACTAATGCGTTGAGCCAGATAAGAGCCAGCTCTCGGGTCACACGTCGCTTCGACCAGAGACCTTAAAGAGTATTGAAAACTTCAACAAAATACTGTTTTATTAGTATTTTTCATCTACTCAGTGAAAGTAATATTAAGTCCCGTAATGTTAAACATCTCATAAACATTATTTAAAATAATACCTGAGTATCATTTATCAAGGTTATAACGGTCGCTCAAACCACGGCAGCATAATGAGAAAGTAAATCAACTCTAAAAGTTATTACTTTATTAAACTACATCTTTTCACTCCATCCACATTGGATGCGCAAAAAATAATAACAATTTTGTGCCAGTGCTCCAGCAAAATGCAAAACTGAGATATAAATGAAAAATGCAAGTCTGATGAAAATCACTTGACTTCGTTACTCGCTGGATCAGAGTCATGTTTCATTAACTTCTTCCTAATAAAAATACGGAGTGAATTGTCTCTCGAGAGATATTTTTAAAAGTAATTAGTTTCGTAATTGTTCACTTAACACGCAAGCAGGAAACGCGATATAAAAACAACGCAATAAAATTGTATGAAAATCCATTACATCCCACTTTCAGTTCTCATTTCAAAAATATTGAAAAATAGAAAGTACTGGCCGAAAATAAACATATCGACATAACGAGCATCACAGGTACATAACAGATTAGTATCCCGCCAATTTATGTATACTTTTTAAATTTTAAATATGGAACTCACCGCGTAATTGTTGCGGCTTATTCCGCTCAAAGAAGTTTGCGCTAAGTTCACACTGGCTGTTTAGAAAGTCACATGGCCGCAGCATTTTTTTTTTATTATTATTTTTTACACAAAACTCTTCACAGCCGACAGCAGTTCTATTTTTAAAGTTCATTCCAGCCCTTAGGTGGGAAGTAATTTGTATGAGTTTTTTTTTTTTTTTTTTTTTAACTTAGATAGACCTTTGTTTGACCACGATCTCACCTGTTGGAAAGTGACGATGTGGCCGAAGATGGAGCACAAAGGTCTAGAAGGCACCTATTCACTCTAGCCTTGAAGAGACCCAGATTATAGTTTTCAGGAAAGACAGACGACGGTAGTGTATTCCACTCCTTAGCAGTTCGCATTATAAAGGTGGAACTGAAACGTTTAGTACGAATAGCGGGTATACTAATCAGGTAAGGGTGGTACCGAGCCGTGCGCCTGCTCGTCCTATGATGAAAAGGAGATGGTGGGATCAGATCATGAAGTTCCTGGGAGCATTCCCCGAAATGTAACCTATAGAAGATCGAAAGGCATGCGACCTTACGGCGGTGCTCGAGACTCTGGACCTTAGTCTCCGCCATATGTTGCTCACCTATTAGCCTAAAAGCTCTGCGTTCAATCGAGTCCAAGGCAGCAAGCTGGTGTTTGGCCGAGCCATCCCAAACGTGGCAGCAATACTCCATACCAGCCCGGACTTGTGCTTTGTACAGACTTAGAAGCTGTCCTGGTCTGAAGTAACGCTTTACCTTATTCAGGATACCCAGCTTCATGGAAGCAGTTTTTGCCTTAGACTCGATGTAGGAGCCAAAGTTGAGAGTAGGCGTGAGTGAAACGCCTAAGAGCTCGAGGTGATCACCTATAGCTACAGGTACATCTCGGAAGACAGGAACTTGGAGAAACGGACTTTTTTTCGCCGAGAAGAGACAAGCCTGCGTTTTAGAGGCGTTGAACTTGACTAGATTGGCATCGCCCCAATCGGATACAGCCTTGAGAGTCAAATTCAGACGCTGCAGCATCTCATCTCTTAACTCCAGAATTTCATTCTGCCTAGCACGCGCAGTGGAAACGTATCTCTCCACAACTGTGCTGTCGTCTGCATATCCAATGATACTGGGCATTAGCAGATCATTAATATGCAGCAGAAACAGTGTGGCAGATAGCACTGACCCCTGAGGTACCCCGGCATTTATAGCCATTTGATCCGACGAGCAGCCGTCAACAACTACTCGAATGGATCTTTCCCTCAGAAAGTCTGCGAGCCAGGAGCAGAATTGAACTGGCAGTCCGTAAGCAGGAAGCTTGCCAATAAGGCTAGCATGCCAAACCCTGTCAAAGGCCTTCGAGACGTCAAGTGAAACAGCCAGTGCTTCACCATGCTTCTCGATGGCCTCACTCCAAATGTGCGTGGCATACACAAGAAGGTCCCCAGTAGACCGATTTCGGCGAAATCCGTATTGGCGATCACTGAGGAGGTCGTTACCTTCGAGGTATGCAAGGAGTTTCCTATTCAGCACACGCTCCATACATTTACATAGCAGGGAGGTGACCGAGATAGGGCGGTAGTTCGAAGGGTCAGCACGACTGCCTTTCTTGGGCACTGGCTGCACGTTAGCGAGCTTCCAAGACTTGGGAACATCACCAGTTTTCAAAGAGAGGCGGAAAAGTCGCGTTAATATTGGAGACAACTCAGGGGCACAGGTTTTTAACACTACGGCCGAGATACCATCCGGACCGCTAGCTTTATTCACGTCGAGACTACGTAGCGTTTTGAGCACTTCCTTTTGCTGGATGCGAATTTCTTGCATAGAAGCCCCGCACCGAGGAAGGCTGGGTGGAATTTCGCCAGAGGTGTCAAGACGCGAAGCCTCCGCAAATTGATTGGCAAATAAATTTGCTTTCTCAACCGCAGCGTGAGCTAGGGACCCGTCTGGTTTCAGTAGTGGGGGGAGTGAAGGGCGGCAGAAGTTCGCTTCCACCGACTTAGCCAGAGACCAGAAAGCTTTACTTCCCGCAGGGTATGCGGCAAGCTTAGCCCCCAGACGGCCAATCCGATTGAAGCGAGCCTTCCGTATCACCTTCTTGCAGGACTTGGCGGCTTTGTTAAAGGCTTTCTTCTTAATCCGTGCATCCGAGGTTTTACCGTTTCTTGCGTCAACCCAGGCTAGGTATGCCGCACGTTTTTGCGCTTCCGCGCTAGCACACGCAGGACTGAACCAAGGGCGAGCATTGCTTGAAGGTGAAGCATCAGAGAATGGAATAAAATACTCCATTGCTCTTTTGATCACCTCCGTAACGGCATTCGCACAGACCGTCGGGTCACAAGAAGAAAAGCAGGTTTGCCGCCAAGGATAAGAAGCGAAGAAGTGCCGCATCTCATCCCAATCTGCCGACTTGTAACGCCACACTCGCCTACTACCTCTGGGTGAGGGATCGGGTGGCGAGTATGAAGATACAGACCTCACCACACAGTGATCAGATGAACCCAAAGGGGGCATCACTGATACCGAGTGGCGATCCGGCTCGTTTGTCAGCAGAAGGTCCAGGCAGTTGGCTGTGTGGTCCTCAACGTCCGGAATTCTGGTTGCCTCATTGACCAGCTGAGTGAGATTTAGCGTGAGTGCAAGGTTGCACGCCTCTCTCCCAGCATGGTCAGACAACTGGTAAGGGAACAGCCACTGTTGGTGGTGGGCGTTAAAGTCCCCTAGAATCACCAGTTGGGCATCAGGATAACGTTGTTGGGCCACATCCGCCGCTTCACAGATGTAATTGAACAACCTGGTTGTCTCGTGGTCTCCGGAGTGCGATCTATATAAACCAGCATAGATGATTTTATCCATGCCGGAGTCCACCAAAGTCCATAGAACGGAGAAATCGGGTTCTTCAAGGTCACGAAGACGCAGACAACAAATGTCCTCCCGGACAAATAAACAGATACCAGCTTTGGATTTAAAGTTGTGCTCCAGAGCATAGCCTGGGTATGTGAGGTATGCTGTATCGGGAGGACATTGAATCTGTGTCTCCGTGAGGAATAATAAGTGTGGCTTGGCGGTCTCTAGGTGGTGGTGGACCGGATCGAGATTGGAGTGCAGTCCTCGAATGTTAGAGAGGTGCACTTGAAGCGAGAGGAAGTGCTTCCGCTGTAGAAACGACTTATTATTTTTTTCCCTTTCTATGGAGGGAAGCAGCGTTTTCCACCCAATAATCAGATAAAAACAACACTGCTTTCCGAGTATGAGAAATGAAAAATTATAAATGTACCTCCGTTTTTTTTAAACTTGATTCAAATGTTGAGTTTTTCAATAACTTGCAACACTCCCAAAAGGTGAACTTGACGCTCTTTGGCAGGCAGACTAAGGAAAGAAAGAAAGAAGAAAGAAACGTTTATTTATGACTAAACAATCAAAGACACACACATGCAACACGCAAAAGCAAACATCATAAAATAAAAAACTAAAACAAAAACAATAACACAGATATAAAAAATAAGGCAATTTGTGTGTGTGCCTGACGTAAGCCACAAAAGGGTCCTCAACTCAGCGTTTGCTAGGCCGCGTTGGCAACCCAGCGCTGATCTTCCGTTGAGGCCCAGAGTGAACCACGGATATCCGCTTCGGTTCCGATTGAGTACCGTGCATGCAGATACAGGTAATTTAAAAATAAAATACATTTTCAGCATACTTAAAGATTTTTGATACTCTCTAGCTAGCGAGACAGGCGGCAGACAGACAACCACAGATAATTTTTCATACGACTATCCTACCTTCGTTCCGTGTTGTCACGTTATTACTAATACTTCACTTATTAGTTTATCCGTTCTGTGTAGGTGCAGGAAACCTTCTGAGTAGGTACCTACCTACACTGTTGGAGAGTTCACTAATAGATAGGAGCTGTCTATAATGATAATAGTACCTATAGCAATACGCATAGGTACCTACATTCCTCGCCTCCTTATTAACATTTGTATTTTTCAGGTAGCTCAGGGCACAGATAAATTGTATATTATGTAGCACGTATTCCATTCTAAGAGAACATTTTAGTCATGATATCTTTGGGCACAGGCAGAAGAAGACAAAATGGCATATTTTCGTGTTGAATAGATAGGGATAGCACTATCAACTTGTTTCCGTGCCCAAGAGATGGCGATGTATGTCCTCCTCTACATTTTACATACTTCCAATCATGTTATAAATAACATTTGATATCAGGTATAAATAATAATTTTAAGTTCAGTTCAGTTCAGTTCTTGCACAAGTTTACAAGACACTTTATCAAATACCAATAGAACGTTACTGACAGTGACACATAGAGAATAGTAATGTTTTGTTTGAGTTTGTAAAGGATTTGCGTGATTTTTCCGTAGTTCGTTTTAGTAAAAACTCAATATATATTGTTTTTTTTTTAATACTACTTGGAATGGCAGATCAAGCAGATGGCCAACCTGATGTTAAGTTGGTAGGTACGCTCTGCCTATGAACAGTGCATTACCTCATAGGTCACGTCCACCTAGGACGCACCCTATGAGACATTGCACTGCGCCCGCCACCCTGAGACATAAAGATGAAAGTCGCATGTGCCTATAACTTCACCGGCACCCTTACCCTTCAAACCGGAACACAGCAGTGCGAGCACTACTGCTTTGCGGCAGAAATATGTAGTACAAATAGGTGGTAATGGTGGTAGAACTTCCCCGCACGAACTCTTTCACAAAAAAGCTCTACTACTACAACCACAAAAAAGCTCTTCTACTATAATATTGTATTGCATAGACTACACAATTACGACCAGTGGCACACACAGTCACGACCTCTGTGGCGCGGCGGGCGAAGGTTGGCCGGCGACGCAGGAGGTTGCGGGTTCAATTCCCGCCTTGGAACAAATATTTGTGCGATCGCAGATATTTGTTCAGGGTGTTCTGGGTATTTTTTTCTATGTATAATACAAAATATAATCTATGTAATATTAAGTATTAAGTATATCAGTTATCTATTACCCATAACACAAGCTCTGCTTAGCTTGGGGCTAGATAATGTTCTGTGAACTGTCCAGCATTATTTATTTATTTATTAAACACGTGTGGTTGGGTTAGGTTAGGTTAGGGGGCGGGTCTGTTTTTATCCATTAATAGTTGCTGCGGCCTAACTCCGGTTTTGGATACATGCAGGCCTTCCTTGCCCGCTCAAGAGTGAGTTGACAAGGAGGCGAATGGTCTTGGGAGGAGCGCGGGTCGCTGAGATCCCCAAGGCAAGTCTGATGGTTGTCCTTCACGTGGTTGCTGCCTGTTTTTTGGTCTATTTTTTCCGAAATAGACGTAACTGTTCATAGGCAGAGGTTACCGCGTAACATGAGGTGGGCCTCAAGCTTGTTCCGTCATCCAAGTAGTATACAAAAAAAAAAAAAAAAAAAACTGACCCCATCAGGCGCCTTCACCGTCCACTAGGGACCGTGTTGGTGTAGGTGCCCACTGAACTGTTGATGAGGTGTCGTTTCGCTTAGTTCCCGCGAGCCGACTGTATGGATCAGTTTTCTTGCGGGTTTCTGGGTGGGGTGGCGCCTCGTCGGTGGTTTGGTGGGTAGGTAGGTAGGTACCCCTGTTTGCGACTGGCAGTGAACTCATTACCCTCGTGAGTTTACTTCCACCTGCAAACGGGGAGGCGTTTCCAGGCTCTAGGTGTACTCGAGTTACATTTGGAGGATACGACGGAGGGAAGGCAGGCGGTCTCTCTCCAGATCACTGCATGGCAGATCTCTGCAGTGAAAGGGAAAGAGACCGCCAACGGGATGGAATGTTGGAGTGAGGGTGGTGGTGTGTTGGCTCTCTAACTTGCGAGGAGTTGGAGAATGGGCCGACCATCGCCCTGACCCCAACCTTAGGCGTTCCCCCATATTTGGGGTGGGAAGGCAGCTGGCCTTCCGCGTGTCCCTCTGATTAGCAGAGGGCACAGTGAGAGGGCCGGTCAGAAGTGCCCAATGGGCGAGGTGGAGTACCCTTGTTTGCGACTGGCGGCACATTCGATCCATCGAGCGTGACGCCACTCGCAACGGGGAGGAGCTGCCCTCTCATCACCCAGGCAGAGTGGCTCACTACTATGCCTGGATGATGAGACAGCAGGGAAGTGCTGTTTGTTTCCTTGTTTGACATTGGGTTAATCCAAACTCAAATGTGGGAATAAACGGCGAAAAGGTAGTTTGCCCTCTCTACCTTCCGGGCGTAGCTGGTGCCACTCCCGCCGAGCTATGTTCAGAAGATAGATGATGGCCAGGTAGGAAGTGACATCTCTTTCTCTTGCCACGATGACACGAGCGCTTTTTCGTGGTGGAGGAGAGAAATGTCACTGGGCTCGCGTGGTGGTCGGAGTGAGGGCTCTGGCCACCCTCCTACGAGCCCTTGGACGGTGGCAGCACAGAGTGGACCCTGTGCTGCCACATTTGGAGGGAGTGATTGTGGTTGGCTCTTTGGCCAACCACGGGATGGGCCCTGTTGGGCGTCGCGCGAGATGGGCACCGGTGCGTTCCGTAGGAGATCCCGGAGCCCATCGACATGCGCAGAGGATGGCCACCGGGGTGTTTTAGTGAGTCCACGTGTCCGTGAACCTCACATAACCGTATTGCACCCTCAATGCAATACGGTATCTGTTTGCAGATTTCACCTCGACAAAAAAAAAAAAAAAAAGGTTGTTTAGGTAATTCCGGGAAGGCAGCGACAACTTGTGGCAAGTTGTCGCTGTGAGCACCAGCGAGGGTGTTGGGCGTGACTATGGAAGTCATGCCCGGGACTGTGCTCTAGAGGCAAATGCGAGAGGGGCACCGGTGCGTTCCGTATGGAGATCCCGGAGCCCCTTGACATGCTTCGAGGCCGGGGGGCTTAACACCGGGGTGTTTTTAGTGAGTCCACGAGTCCGTGAACCTCACATAACCCTACCACAGCCTCAATGTGGTAGGGTATCTGTTAGCAGATTTTCACCTCGTCACATAAAAAAAAAAGGTGGTTTAGGTAGGTTATGTTTGTTTCATTATGTTTTACCTTCAAGAACATTTTTATTATTTTCTCGGAAACGGAGGTTTTATAAAATATAAAATTTATATAATCGAGTAGCTCAATAAATAAGCTTTTTTTTGAGATATATTTATAACTGCTGGAATTTTCTCGGAATATGATACCACTTCTGAACATCTCCTTTGGAGACGTGGTGGTTCTCTGTCGAAATGAATTGGAGCGATTCGAGTGATGCGACTGAAAATTACTTTTCAACACACTTACCCGTAAAGTGGCCCTTAGAAAAGCAGGTTTAGGGCCATAATGCAGCATATTACACACGTGTGCTTTTTACTTTACACTACCGCAGTACTGCGGTAATGTAATTTATTTCTTACAGTCCAATAATAAAGTTTACCACCAAGTTTAGAAGAAATTGATATGGACTTTGTACGAAGCAATTAATATATAATATTTATTTAATTTATTGTAAACTGTGTTAATTGCCGTGTATTAACTCAAGTGTACATTTCAGGTTCTCTTTCGCGATTTTCTTACAATTCTGTCATAATTTTTTTAGCAGGTATTTTTTCAGTCCAATCAAAACTTACTTCCAAGGAGTTTAAATAAAATAAGGATAAAATTATGTCGAATTTATACGAAAAAATAATAATATTGAGATACCTATACCTATAGATATTTAGCAGGATATTATTTTACCTTTTTCCTCGTGTTGAAAAACGGCATATGAAACGCGTGAGCATTGGTCATTACAGTCGAGGCGGGATTGCAGCCCGACCCCATAGGCGAGGACGTAATGGAGCCGAGAGCGTACTTAGCACACTTGTATCATAATGTACTATTTTAAAGTCTCGCTGTAGTTGAAAGAAGTGACTTCTTGTTGTGTGTTTTACAGCAAAAAGTCACTTTCCACTCGGTGCAACAATCTACTATAACAACATTCCCTGAGAGAATCCATGGTTGCCATGAGTAATGGGGTAAGAACGAGTAATAAGCTTGGAATCCAAGTTCTTAAATCTATTCATTCATCCACCTACAGTCCACCAACTGATTGGGAATACCATTCAGAACAAATAATAACACTTTTATCTGAAAACAATCAGAAAACTTGGAAATAAATTATTTTGATCCTCATTGACGTGTTCCAGTAACCTCATTATCTTCAATCCGAGACAGCCAATATAAAAGTAATAAAATTTCAATAAAAAGTAAGTAGGTACTATGATGACGTATTCGAAATTTTGGTGAATTCGAATACAAAACTGATATTTGGTGACCTGATTGTTCATAACTGATTTATTTTTTTAAGTTGTGTTTCCCGACTGGTTAACTTTAAACAGACAAAAAAATATCCAAGAAACCTCTTTTAAAAAAGAGATTAACATTTTGCAGGCAAACGGGAACGATAAATTTTCTAGGTAGATTCATCCGAACACACATTTCACTATATTTAGTAGTTGTTTTTGAAACACGAATGGACGTTTTTAATTTTAAAAAAAAATTAATTAAAAAGAACCGTTTTATGTGGTGTACGACCTTTTAATTATAAATAATAGTTTATCAGTGGTCACTCCGGTTATTTTGACGTCGCGTAAATTAAACGCTTATTCCAAGTTGCGCGTTTACTCTAGGGTTTCCCCAGTTTTGCAAATGTCACTTACAGTGACATTTTTGAAAGTTCACGTCACGTATTGTTGTAAAGTATACTTGTTGTATACTTTAATTTATTAATTTTATTAATTTTGCGTTTACGCGTTTTAACTGCGATGCCCACACTAGGCCTACCGATACTTCGAAACTGAAAAATGATGGTAAATATCCCGTTTCTAGTGAAAAGTATGTACATAACCATGATAGTTTCAAAAGTGATATTCATTTTAATGTATAAATTGTCCAAGTAAGGCGCCTGAATGTGGCAAGAGGATTTTCCTTGGGTTCGGGCAGGTGTTAGATTTACTATAGGTGTTAGTGAAAATCCCTCTAACAGTAGGGAAATTCTAAGTCTAGAGATTTCACAAAAGTAAGACGAATTTTAAATTTCGCAAACGGTTTTCATTCAGTATTTTATGTTTGCAAAATACGGCGGCTTATATCTACTTAATTAGCTGAGGCTTCCACGCAATGTGATGGCAGCTAACTCCCCCTCACGGTAAACAGGCGTAATTTGATGAAGAATAAATAATTGGCTAAACAAATATGTAGAAAATATGAACGTTGAGGTTGTAATTCCTAGAAATCAACTCTGGGTTTTCAATGTTACATAAAAGAGATATTTCATTGAATTAGGCTGCGTTTCCATTGACGCGGAGCTGTGCGGAGATGAGCGGAGAATAGCGGTGAAAAGTGGTAAGTGTTTCCACTGAAGCAGAGAGGAGAGGAGCGGAGCGTAGCTGAGAGGAGAGGAGCGGAGCGGAGTGGAGCTAACTTTGGAATTGCGCAATTTTGGGCTCAGTTTGTCTCCATCTTTCAGAAAGAGCATATGTCATGTTGTCGCTTAAAAAGAAAAAAGCAATCCTTTTATATCTTTCTTTTAGCTCTCCTAGCTACCCTCCGCAACGCACCGCCCCGCTGTCCTCCGCTCCGCATAACCTCGCTACGCACCGCTCCGCTGTCCTCCGCTCCGCATCACCTCGCTTATTTTATATGAATATCCGTTCAGCTCTGCCCCGCTCCGCTCGTGCTGTTTCCATTGAAGCGGAGCAGAGATTTCGAGCATAGTGATTCATGCACCGCTAAGCACCGCTCCGCCCAACTCCGCGTCAATGGAAACGCAGCCTTATACGTAGAATAGATAAACTAATTAAAGGAAACCGAGCAAATAGGAGTTTGTTCGATAATTACGGACTTAAAGCCTTGGCCACAGCAAACTGGGGCGTATTTAGGGCGGGTTCTGTGCGGGTCGTGTGCTGCACAATTGTTTTTACCTATTTTTTATACTACTTGGAATTGCGGATCAAGCAGTTGGCTTAAGTGGTTAAGTGATGGTTAAGTGGTACCCTCTGCCTATGAACAGTGCATTACCTCATAGGTCACGTCCACCTACGACGCGCCCTATGTGGCATTGCATTGCGCCCGCCACCCCTGAGACATAAAGACCTAACTGCGAGGAAGCCAGAAAAGGAGGATTATGTGTTGAAAATTTGGAGCAGACCTTTGCTCAGCAGTGGGATAGAACAGGTTAAATAAATAAAAGTGTATGACCTGTATGTATGTATTTGAAATGAATAAACAGCTTATTACCCCTTGAAAATTATTCTTAACCACGATAGTTTCAATTCTGTATGTATGTATGGATGGATATCCGTCCCTAGTTCCCTCGTAACTACTAAACGGCTGAACCAATTTCGATAAATGAAATGTCGATAGAATCGTCTGTATTGCACGAGTATCACTAAAAATTACTTACTTTCACTATGTAATTGGCGTGGAAGCAGCTAGTCAATTGTTTTCCAAAAGCCTTTCAAGACGGGCACGACCTCCATTAAGGTGGTCGCTTTTCCATACAAACGTATTAGCACAAATATGGGCGAACAGGGTATAATTTTATACTGAAATGACTCTTGTTGGCTTTTATATTGGTCCTTATTTGCGTCAACACATATTTGGTTGAAGAAAACACTGGATTAATAGCGAAAATAACATCGAAATTTTAGTTAATTTATGTCAGTGTGTGAGTGTACACTGACAGTGTGACACACATAGCCGCAGATTAGATAACAGTTACATGTCACTTACACGCGACGTTGTCAGCTCGTGACTTACGCCGGCTAAGCGCTGTTGCCGCTTTGATCTGTCATCTCATAATTAGCTCGAATATAAATTTTTAGAAAACCAAACATTTAGGATTGGTCATGTGTATTGCAAGCATATGAATTTTGGATAATTATGGGATAATAAATAATAATATAAATACGTAAAAATGTAATGAAATAAAAACTACTAGATGATCATAATTATTATGTTTACTAACGTGTTTTTTTTGGATAAATAGAAAAATATTAGCAAACTCAAAATAAGGTGAATAAATCTAAAGCTGATGCTGGCATCACTCTGACAAAATGCATGGCGTTGCCATGGCAACATGTTTGTGATTTGTGAGTGCGTATCAAAAACTACAATATATACTGGGGTGCGTATGTTGAGGATTTTTCATATTTACCTACTACGCATTGTAAAAAAAATTACCATGGAACCACGCTCTTCCATGAAAAATTACAAAGCACATCAATATTCTGGGCCGAGGAAAAGCCTCAAACGAGTTCATGGACAAATGAAACGATATCATGGAGAAAATAAAAGGTTAGTACAAGTACACCAAGTAATTATTTTTTCATAAAGTTATAACATACAACAACCAACAGTCACATACCTCGTAGTCCTGCCTAATCCCACACTAGAATTCCCTATGTCGTGGGTATCGGGAACTACGAGTACCTACCATGGTACCATAACACCCAGATTATCGTAGATTATTGTGCTTTCGGCTAACTTACAAAAACAACCTCTTTGACATGTTTCAGTCGAAGTGAAGTGTGGGGCAAAAAGATGAAAACGGACAATTCCAATGTTTCTTCATGTTCTGTGTAAGTGAAACTACAATTTTCAAACAAATTCGTTGAAATGGTTCCTCGGGTTCTTTTATTCATAAAAGTTGCTGGTTTAGGGACTTCGGAAGACTCAGATATGCAGGCCCAGGGTTGGTATTGAACCTGTTGCCTCCTGCTTGGAAGACAAGCGTTTACCCAACTATGACATCACAATCATACACATCATCACATTCATCATCAACTATGATTTATTTGGCTCTTTCGCAAAACGTCCACTTCTCATAGAGTACCTACGAGCGGCGACCGCATGATCTACTTCGTCATTTGATAGATACTAAGATAAGACACATGGCACATGATTATAAAAGTTATGCTTAGTTTAGAATAAAAACCGACCAAGTGCGAGTCATTCTACGCACGAAGGGCTTCGTAGGTACCATTATCTATACAAACGGCAAAAAATCAAGTTGTAAGAGAGCCCTCTTAAATATTTATTTTGTTCTATTTTTAAGTATTTTTTGTTATAGCGGCAACAGAAGTACATTATTTGTGAAAATTTCAACCGTCTAACTATCACGGTATATGAGATACAGCCTGGTGACAGGCGGACAGATGGACAGCGGAGCCTTAGTAATAGGGTCCCGTTTTACCCTTTGGGCACGGAACCCTAAAAAAACTACCACTTCCGGTGTTTTTTTTAATGGTATTTACGTCATTTGATACAGAGATGATACTTGTGGCATCAAATAGCATTATATTAGTAGTTACAGAAAAATCTAGTCTGCAAGTTCCTGTATGGAAGTGCTCGGCAGACAGTTTCAAAGATAACGATCCGGACCCCGAATTTACGTCATTTGATACAAAGATGAAGTTAGTTGCAAATGTTAGATATTAATCGTACATTTAATTATGGACCAGTCTGCCGAAGGTATTCTGGCCGAAATCCTCCCCAATATACCAATAAAAACACATTTGTATAGTGTTTTATTTTGTAGCAGAAGTCAAGTGTTTCCACACACTATCAATTAAAATTAAAATTAAAATCTAATCACTGCTTTCAACAGAAGCTTCAGAATGCTACTGACAAGGATTGTATTACACTGAGCGCTACGGTTACGCACAGTGCAACTATAATCGGTACAGTACAGTTTTTTACGGTAAGAAATAAAAAAGGGAAAGGAATTAAAATATTTAAAAAAATATAAAAGGAAAGAAAAGTAAATATATTGATAAGAGTGAAAATCTTAAATAGAAGAAAAGTAAAAGAGTTAAAAGAAGTAAAAATTTCAAAAACAAAGAATAGTCAAAAGTTTAACATAAGTAAAAATGTAAAAAACCAAAGGAAAAAAAGTAAAAACATAAAAAGTAAAAGGGGTAAATAAAGTAAAAGTAAAAATGCATAGAAGACACAAAACTAAAAAGTAAAAATGATATAAGTGAAATTGTAATAAAGTGAAGAAAAGTTACAAAGTTCATAAAATATTTTTTTGTAATAAACATGAAAATAGGTACAAAAAGCAAAAATAAATAAAAAAAGTACAGAAATTTCAAAAGTTTACCATGTAAATAAGTGTAAAGAAGTAAAAAAATTAAATAAAAAAAGGAAAAATGTAAATAGTAAGACAGTAAAATAAAAAACAGTAAAATTTGAAGTTGAAGTAGTTTTGAGAAAAAGTCAAGTGTACATTTTTTGGAGTGATCATTTTGAGAAAACTGAAATTTTGAGTGAACTGTACATTTGGCTAAAAAATCGGGTGTATATTTTGCGAAGTGGACGTTTTGCGAAGTGGTCATATTAAGAAAAAGTGCGTTCATCGGGTGTATATTATGAGAAGTAGACGCTGAATTAGCTGAAATTGTGTATTCTGTGTATTCTCTCATTGTTTTCTATTTCCGTAGTATTATTTTTATCGTAATGTACCCAAAGGGTCCCAGAGCATATCAGCCCCCCTATTCCCTAACTGAAAGTCACTCGGTGACTAACGTTTGACAAGAAGAATGATCAACAATTAAAAAAAAATATTATGAAGAATTGTCAATTGATGGTCATTTTACTTGTCAAACGTTGGTCACTGAGTGACTTTCAAGATAGGGAATAGGGGGGCAGGTTCTTGTAAGTCTGAGACAAGTTGCATTTGCCAGTTTATTATTTTGAAGAGTAATCAGTATAGCTAATGGGAAACACACTAAATTTTCAATTATTTTTTTCTAGCACACCGATTGACACTTTGAGAACATACAGTACAAATAAAATAATATATCACAAAGAAGCAACATATACACAAAATGAACTGACACAAAACACTGAGAAACAGCCCACACTATCAGAACCTCTGGACATAAATTGGCCACTAATCGATCCTACTGTCCTAAGTCATGAGTTGATTGTTGAGCATGTTCCACAAGATGATTTGGCTGGCCTGTCAGGGAATAGAATTGTTGACCTCGCACATGTCCTTCAATGGGCTTTTAAAATCGAGAGACACCGGTCACAATGTGGAGGCAGCAGTATTGTATATGTGGGTGAATTGAAAGATGGCTTCAACAGCATATTTACGTTCAAATGCAGTATGTGTGGGAAAGAGTTTCGGAACAGTAATGAAGATGTTCAAAAATTTAACAAAGCTTTCGTTTGGGGAACTTTAACAGCCGGCAGCTATTACGCCCAGGCGGCTCACATCACAAATTTGATGGACATCCCTACAGTGTCAGCAAGCAAGTTCCTAAAAACTGAAAAATTACTAGGCGATGTTTGGATGAACCATCTAACTGAGGTAATAAAGAAGAATGGAGAACAGGAGAAGGCCATCGCCATTGAAAAAAACCGTGTTGATGAAAATGGTATTCCACATGTGACTGTATATGTGGATGGTGGCTGGCCTAAACGATCCTACGGTCACAACTACAGCTCTGCATCAGGCATGGTAAATTTTCCTTCTCTTGAAAACTTTTTTGTTTATCTTTTATTTGAATGCTGTACATAATAGATTATAATTTTGAAATACATTTTTCAGGCTTGCATAATTGGTAAAGAAAGCAAGAAATGTTTATTTATAGGCATTAAAAATAAATATTGCTACCACTGCCACATTTATGAAAAAGAAACGAAGCCAGTGCCAGAGCACACCTGCTTCAAAAACTATGAGGGACCATCAACGGGGATGGAGTCGGCCATTCTAGTAGAAGGATTTCAGAGGAGCCAAGAGATGCACGGGGTCAAATATTTAAATTTTGTTGGAGATGGAGACTCATCGGTTTTTGCACAACTGAGAGAAAAGGTCTCTTATGGAATGCAAATAAAGAAAATAGAGTGCAAAAATCATGTTATTAAAAACTACACGGGTGCATTGTACAAGGTAATAATATATAACCAATGTATTCAATATGTTGTATCGAACTTGGATGGGAAGCGTTCCATAACACTGCCCTGATTCTTATCAAATCTTCTTTTTTTCAAATCTCTAAATCTTCTTATTTTTCAGATTCTGTCAAACACAAAATTGCCATTAGCAGGCAGAAAAATACTAAAGCCTAAATTACAGAAACTAACCGTTGTGGCACGGAAAATAATAATAGAGGCAGACCGTAAGTCACTGAGGGAGGATCTCAAAAATGGCCCATCTCATGTTTTTGGCTGCCACAAAGACTGCAAACCATATTACTGTCGATTCTGCAATAACAGTGATGAGACTGATACCGACTCTCTACAAGACCTAAAAACTAAGACACCCACAGTTTGGGCGCTCATTTGTGCAGCAAACGAGGCAATCATGTCGAAATGCCATCGGCTATCAAATGACACAACAAATGTGGTGGAAAATTTTATGAGCGTCTTGAGCAAATTCATCTGTGGCAAAAGGTTAAATTTGCACAAAGGTGGATCATATCAACGCAGAGTATATATTGCAGGTACGAAGAGTATATTATGTCCATCCTCAGGGTTTCAGTTATCTCCGTACCAAATTTCATCAAGATAACGGGTCAGTCGTATAGTGAAGTCATGAAAAGTAGCGAACAGACACGAATCAGAGATACTTTTGAATTATTATTTAGGATTATAGGTATGTAACAATTTAGTGAAAAATGTATATATCAATTTATTTATTTTGATATATTTAATATATTAAAGGACTTTCACACTCTACGGGCCAAAAATGGCATGCAAGTGCCTGGAAACATCACACAAATTCTAGCCCTGGGCCAACTTTCCAAAAATATATTGTCCAGAAAGAAAAATCCCACTCTAGGCGAAAAAAATGCACTCGAAGACGGCTTTTTGCCCACAAGACCAAACCTGACAAACATTATGGCCCAAAGGCACAAGAGGCAAATGAGCCTATTATAGAATCAGATTTGAAGGATGCATGCCTCTCAAAACTTCAAGATTTTCAAAAAACAGACAATGAAATAAATGAAATTGAGCTACTCACCATAGGGCAACATGACAATGACAATTATAATACATATAGAGCTGATAGGCTCACAGCAAGCCAATTTGGAACGGTTAGTTTATTCCCATGTTCTTCTTGCTGGTCAATGTCATTCGTGCTATGCCACAAATAGTACGAGTGGCGACCGTATGATCTACTTCGTCATTTGATACTAAGATAAAACACATGGCACATGATCACAAAAGTGATGCTTAGTGTAATGGTATTTACGTCATTTGATACCAAATGACGTAAATACCATTAAAAAAAACACTGGAAGTGGTAGTTTTTTTGTACTTTCGGCCGATTAAAAATTTTGTCACATATTTTTCTAGACTAAGCATTACTTTTATAATCTTGTGCCATGTGTCTTATCTTAGTATCAAATGACGAAGTAGATCATACGGTCGCCGCTCGTACTAAAACGTTTTCGTAGCTTCAACAAATCAACTGATTTGTAATAGGAGGGTAATGTTTAGTGTGTTTAGAAGTATGTTTGTATGTAGGTTTGTCATTGTACCAGTAATGTAATACCAAGATCGGGTACAATTTTGAGTAGAGGTTTTTGTTTTTCTTATAATAAAAGTACTTGATGCAGGAGGTGGTTAGGTTGTGTTTCAAAATAAATTAGAATATGATTAATTTTGGCATTATTACAGATATGTAAAAGAAAAGCAACTACACCCTGCCACAACCACGTGAAGAGCATTTTATACAAAAGCAACGTTCTAACGAGTGACATGGCATATGGTCAACGTAATGAATCGGTGGCACGAACACTGTTCATAGAAAAAATGAAGAAAGCTGTAAGACCAGCAGGGCTTTTTATTGACAAAGAATTTGGCTTTCTAGGAGCTAGTCCAGATGGTACGTACCTAGTACTAATTTATTACAAGTAATTGTTTTCATACTGTACTAGCCTTTTGGCCGTAGCTTCGCAAACAAACGAACAAAACTACAAAGTTTACCTCTTTATTATATTAGTGTAAAATATTTTAAACATAGTGTAATTAGTGTAGTGTAAGTGATAATTTGTAATTATCAATTAATTAATTTCAGGGGTTATAGAAGAAGAAAAATCAATTTTAGAAATAAAATGCTTCCCCTCACTGGCTCGCAAAGGTCTAGACATTAGTTCCGCTGCCAAAGCTGGGAAAAATTTTCCTCTCTGCGTGGCTGGCGATGGAAGTTTGCAAATGAATAAAAAACACAACTTCTACTATCAGGTTAGTATAGACTATATTTTATTTTTGCAAAAACTAACAAAAATAATTAGAAATACATTTTTCTAATGAATGGTAACCTTTCTTCTTGCAGATCCAGGGTCAACTGCGGATTTCATCAATGATGAAATGTTACTTCGTCGGCTATATTTCTCCGACCCAAGAAATCACGATAATAGAAATTGAGCGCGATGAAGTTTTCATAACTAATATGTTACCGAAACTGGTGACATTTTATAAAAATTTTATATTGCCCGAAGTTGTTCTTCGAAGAGTACGCAATAACCAGAAATGCTTAGAAATTTCATTCTGGTAAATAGATGTGACTTCCTCAGCGATCGGCAATTATTATCGATCGCCGAGGAAGTCACATCTATTTACCAGAATGAAATT
The DNA here is from genome assembly GCA_932527175.1 of Operophtera brumata. Classification (NCBI taxonomy): domain Eukaryota; kingdom Metazoa; phylum Arthropoda; class Insecta; order Lepidoptera; family Geometridae; genus Operophtera; species Operophtera brumata. The sequence goes on from OW052238.1 coordinate 743,006, forward strand.
TCTCCGAAACCGGTCTACTGATTGTGTATTTTGAGCACATTTGTAGCGAGGCCATTGTGAAACATGGTGAAGCACTGGCTGTTTCACTAGATTTCTCGAAGGCCTTTGACAGGGTTTTGCATGCTAGCTTTATTGGCAAGCTTATTGCCTACGGACTGCCAGTTCAATTGCTGGTTCGCACAATTTCTAAAGAAAAGATCCATTCGAGTAGTTTTGACGGCTGCTCGTCGGATCAATTGACTATGAACGCCGGGGTACCTCAGGGGTCAGTATCTGCCACATTGTTTCTGGTGTACAATAATGATCTGCTAATGCCCGGCATCATTGTGTATGCAGATGACAGCACTGTTGTGGAGAAATACGTTTCCACTGCGTGTGCTAGGCAGTATGAAATTCAGGTGCTAAGAGATGAGATGCTGCAGCGTCTGAATTTATCTCTCAAGGCTGTATACGACTGGGGCGATACCAAAATCTAGTCAAGTTCAAAGCCTATAAAAGGCAGGCTTGTCTACCCTTGGCAAAAAAAGTCTAAAAAAAAAGTTTCTCCAAGTTCCAATTTTCAGATATGTACCTGTAGCTATAGGATCACCTTGAGCTCTTAGGTGTTTCAATTACGCCTACTCTCAACTTTGGCTTCTACATCGAGTCTATAAGGTAAAAACAGCTGCCATGAAGCTTGGCATCCTGAATAAGGTAAAGCGTTACTTCACACCAGGACAGCTTCTGAGTCTATATAAAGCACAAGTCCGGGCTAGTATGGAGTACAGCTGCCACGTTTGGGATGGCTCAGCCAAACACCAGGGACTAGATCGACCGCAGAGCTTTCAGGCTTATGGATGAGCAACATATGGCGGAGACTAAGATTCGGAGTCTCTAGCACCACCGTAAAGTCGCATGCCTTTCGATCTTCTATAGATTACACTTCGGGGAATGCTCCCAGGAACTTCACGATCTGATCCCATCGTCTCTTTTTCATCATAGGACGAGCAGAAGCACGGCTCGGTACCATCCTTACCTCATTAGTATACCCTCTATTCGTACTAAAAGTTTCGGTTCTACCTTTATAATGCGAACTGCTAAGGAGTAACTTTTATATTATGTTACTTGCTGCTACGGAACCCTTCATGGGCGAGTCCGACTCGCACTTGGCCGCTTTTTTTTTACTTGTAAATATATTACGTAATATTTGTAAATAAAGAAAATTAAAATTACCTATGTTTTTGATTACTTTAACAACTACCTAACGAAGTCCTATAAGATTGCCTTTGCTAATACCTACTAGTTATGAATCATGTAACTACTAGAGCAGCACAGAATCACTACCAAAGATACGCTGAGTGAGATACGCATAGTGATTATGTTACCTGAGTTTCTATGTGCATTATATGGGGGATATCTATGCCCTGCTGTGGACTTCAGTTGGCTGACGATGATCTATCCATAAAAGCTATAAAAAATAGTAAATAATTATTTAGAAAAAAAACTGTGTGCTGATCAAAATGAGCCTAAACACGGCCAGTCTATTATTAACTTATCAAGGAGTTCCGTTGTCCACCTTCCATCTCTATAATCAGATCAGATCGCTGTAAATTAGTGATCGGAACAGTGTCCTGTTCAAAATGAGCCTAAACACGGCCAGTCTACCATTATCCATCAAAGAGTTCCGTTTTACACTTTCCGTCTCCATAATCAGATCAGCTCGCTGTCACCATCATTATTGTATTGTCATCGGAACTTATGACAGGTATGCAAAATATCGGAAAGTCTGCCTTATCGCCACCCGTGAAATACTTATCATTGAGAAGTTCCAATGGCCATCTCTGGTCTTCTTCATCGGGTCCACTTCACAAAATGATACTTTCTGAACGCACATGCTTGACTTGTTGCTGAAAATACCGAAATCGCTATATGTGTGCCTATAATATTTGAGGAGTTCCCTCAATTATTCATGGATTCCATCATCAGAACCCGATATTGATGAAAATTAGACCAATCTGGAAGTATTTTTTTTCAAATCGGTTCATAAATGACGGAGATATGACATAACAAACATTGAGAATTGAGAACCTCCTCAATTTTTTGAAGTCGGTTAAAAATTGATTTGAAATAAGGACACACCAAAACACTCACTTCACAGTCTTAACACAGAATAAATAATAGTACAAGGTCATAATATTGGCTGGACCAGAATCAGGGTATTTCGTTAATCATGACAAAAACATTTATAAAAAAATTAGTCTGGTATCGAACCCAGTACCGTGGTTTAAGTGTCGAGAGTTCTAGTCACTGGTTCACCAAAAAAACTAAAAAAAGAAAAAGAAATTAAAAAATATAGGCAGTATAGAATCGAACCCAGTGACGCGGGTTTAGAACTTCAGAGTCGAGAGTCCAAGCCAATGGTCCAACCTTTATGAAATTCGCGCGCCGAAATTAGCTAATAGTTCTAATACAATAATATCCTTGTCTGTGTGCGTGAGTAGGCTTTCATATTGTTCGGAATTTGCTCGGCACAAGTATGTAAAAACTAGAGACTAAAATAACCTGAAATATAGCTAGGTACATAGCAAATAATTCACCATTTGCGTGAACGTTAGTGTTATGACATAATATGCACATTTTAATTCATAAATATATAAAATACTTCCACATTTGGCAACAGCGCCATCTATTGACGCTGTTGTGCCTAGCTGACCACGAGGAACAACCTTAATGAAGAAAACGACAAAGAGGACGACTGAACAGTTTTAGCTACTGATTTTTTTTATCTTCTTTTATTTTAGCTGGTCATTTCTTGGTTTTAATTCTAAACTGTCCAGTAGGTAAGTAGGAATAAAAAGACGCGCCACACGCCACAACAAAGAATAAAGGCTAAGGCTAATATAAGGCTAGGCATTGACTCACCGGCACGTTCGTGATTCTCCATACAAAACGGTAGATATGCGTTTAATTATTAGAAAACGAGTACATCCACTGGTGCCTACTTTCTTACAGTTCACAGCTACATAACAATACATAATATACACATAACATATCACAACTAAACGTTGGTATAACATTATGTATACGAACCGGATCCAAACTGAATATAAGCCCGCCATCAGCACGAACCGCATCCGCCCCGTGTTTTGCATAGCCAAGGCTTTACAAACTTAAACTTTTTGAAACAATATTATCATTTTGTCGAATTATAACTTACGGTGTTTATTCAGGTCGGTGATTAGGATGATATTAAATAATTTATGAAAGTTTTGAGGGCCGGTAAGTAAACCGGTTTCAACGTAAATATCGGAAATTGTTATGGGTACGATACGAACCATGTTATGTACGATCTGTAAAATAGCGGTTTGTTTATTATTCGGTACTTCTGGTTTAATATTAGTACATAACTGTATGATGTGGCACATGTTTGAGCTGAACAATGGTGTGGCTTATTTTTATAAAAACTTTAATGTACCTATTAATAAAAAAAAGAATTTTATTTCATTTATTTTCATTTCATGTCTACAATTTTACATTCAGGGTTTTGGAGTCTCCTTTTAAGCAAGAAATATGCTTGTGTTACGAGATACCGCTCCATGGTTAGAAATTGTAAGTAGAACATAAACAAAACAATAAACATTTTTAGAAACACATCCAACCAACAAACAGACTTTGCAGAGAAAAGTTTGATAATAAGTGTAACCAAAAGTGAGGAAGTGAGTGTGGTGTGTGGGGCGGTGTGAGTGAATCTCTTAAGAGTCTGGGTATCAATGGAGAAACCCTGATGAGTGAACCCTGATGTTTATGTTCAATATTCCATTTTGACCCAAGTATCGTAAAGCAAATATAGGTAAAATAGTCGTAATAAAGTACCGATGAAACTCACAATACAACACAGAAATGTAATGTATAGAAATGTAATATATAGAAATGTAATATATAGAAATGTAATATATAGAAATGTAATATATAGAAATGTAATATATAGAAATGTAATATATAGAAATGTAATATATAGAAATGTAATATATAGAAATGTGACCGAAACTTGATTTTCACAGATCATGTTTCGTTGGGCCATGAACCCGTAGTAGTAGTTCAGTAGTAGTGGAGCTTTATCTGAAGGAGTTCAGCCGGGGAAGTACCTACTACCACCATTCCTAATTCTATCGCAAAGCAGTAGTGCTCGCATTGCTGTGTTCCGGTTTGAGGGTATGGGTGCCGGTGAATTTACAGGCACATGAGACTTTTTACGAGTATATTTATGTCTGAGGGTGGCGGGCGTGAAAACTGAACCCTATACGACGGGTTTATTTTTTTGTATTCAATTTTGAATAGGAACCTACCGTCACCATGACATGCGTAATGAATAGCCTAAGTATTTTACAACACTCACAATAAATAAGGCTCTGTAATAAATAACACACGATATCACGCTAATGTTTATTACACGAAGAACTTTATTAAACAGAAATGTATGGGCCTTCGCAAATTGTCTACCTCATCGCACCTATGAGCACAGCCAATAGAAGACACGGCTTGTACACTCCTCACCTACCTACTAATGGAGTTGGAGTTGAATATCAACTAACGAAACAGCTAACAAATAAGTAGACACATACATACACACGCCTTTTTCCACGGAGGGTAGGCAGAGCCTCAATGGACCTCTTTTCATCGTGGGTTGCACCATCGTGGAATATATATTTTACGATACAAGCTTTTATGAAAATAGTAATCGGAACCGAGTGCTATCAAAATGAGCCTGAATACTACCACTATACTACCTGAGTCTACTATTATCTATCGAGGAGTTACATTGTCCACCTTCCGTCTCCATCATCAGATCAGTTTGCTGTCCCGGACTTGCTAAGTAAGACTTGTTAGTAAGATTTTTCGGTATAAGATTTGTTTTGGCTACCTCATTTAGGAATTTGTTATTACTGGAAGAAAGCTTTAGCCAAGCCACAGATAAAAGATTACTATACTAGGCCGAGCCAATCGTGGGAAGAAATGGCGGCGATGAGCTTACTTATCACATATATATTCCCACTATAGTGCAAACCCACGGTAAGAAGAGGCTCTGCCTACCCTTTCGGAGAAAAAGGATCTATTTATGCATATAGTATCATGGCTTTTTCGCATTGTTAGACGATATTTACATTATTATGTAATACATATACTGTAATGTGCCGTGACGTGTCCTCTCTAAGAATAGACCCCTCCGTGCGTCTCTCCCCGTGGATGTCGTAAAAGTTGACTAAGGGGTACACCAGGGGATTGGTAGTAGCACCACCTGAGTACCTAATCAAGAACAACACAGTGATCGCCAATCCGTCTGCCAAGCGTGACGATTATGGCAAATCGTCCATTTGCAAGAAAAGAAAGAACGAAAGAAAATGGTTATTCGTGACAAAAAAAAAGACACACCAACAAAAAAGCAAACAAGATTATGAACTAAATAAAAACTAAAAAAAAACAATTACACAGAAACTATGGCAAATTGTGTGTGTCCCTGACGTAAGCCACAAAAGGGTCCTTAACTCAGCGTTTGCTAGGCCGCGTAGGCAACCCAGCGCTGATCTTCTTTTGAGGCCCAGAGTGAACCACGGATATCCGCTTCATTTGCAGCATTGCATTCTAAAGGGGAGGCCTCGCCCAGCAGTGGACGTCTAAAGGCTGTAAATGATGATAATGATTTACTATATCTGTAGTATAGGAAACAAGCTGGTTCTCTTTAAGCCATGGCAACGTGTAGAACCGTAATAAATAAAAGATATGTATTATATTCGACGCTAAAGCACTAGTAATAACTTTCGCATCGTGCTACTAAATAAGGGTAGGAGTCGTAATTTCGGCGCAATATTAGAGCTTTGTACCTCCACTTTAATGTTTGCTTATTAAACTACAGAATTAAACCTGATTATCAATTAAGTTTTTATGTTCATATGTATGTTTGTATCTACGTATGTTCAATCGTAGCGTATAAAGTAGGTACTTATCCGATATTATTTATTTTAATTATCTAGGATTCAAAGTTATCTTCTAGTTAGTTCAGACCCTGCACATACTGCAGAATTTCTATCGGCCGATAGTTCAGTCAGGTACTTAATCAGTACCTATGAAAATGTGTGCGCACATTATAACGATTGGTTATCGGTCGATAATGCCTTCAAACTGATTTGTCGGCGGACTATCGGCCGATAGAAAGTCTGCAGTATGTGCAGGGTCATATCTACTGTTCTGAAACAAATTTGAATCAACATTTTGATTGATTGATGTATCAATCAATTCGATATTCGTCCGGGTACAAGCAAGTGAGCAAGTGTTGCCTCAGCGGAGGTTAAACGCGAACTGGTATTTTTGTATTAACGGCGCGGATCACGTCCACCTAGGACGCACCCTATGTGGTATTGCACTGCGCCTGCCACCCTGAGAGAGATAAAAAGTCTCATATGCTTATAATTTCACCCACCTTTTGCAACCTTACCCTTCAAACTGGAACACACCAATGCGAGCACTACTGCTTTGCGGCACAAATAGGTATGGTGGTAGTACTTCTCCGGATGAACTCTTTCACAAAAAAGCTCTACTAATACTACTATTACTATTACTACTACTACTTTCATAATTCGAGCAAATGCAATGCAGAACTTTATTACTACCATGATACATATGATACCATTAGGTATTTGTATGTCATAATGCATGACTGAAAATGTTATACTACAAGCCATAATAGTAGTTTATGCAACTGTCGTATAAGAAGGGGTATTAAAACACGAGAGTCTGTTTATCGCATGAGGCGAAGCCGAATGCGATAATAGGTTGACTCGAGTGTTTTAATACCTAAGTTATATGCAGTTTCATACACTACTTTATCTTCACTCATAGGAAAAATTGAAATTAAACAAAGTAGGTATAAGGAAGTACTTTATTTGGTATAGTAATTATTTAAATTGTGGATGGCGCAGCTATGAAATTGAATGTTAATTACTGCACTCTCGTCAGATACGGTATATCTGCTTGTAGTTGGTGCTGGTATGTTTATATTTACTTCATTGGCTTTATTTTCTATGGTGTTCATTATAGTGTTGGACAAAACCGAATACAAAAACACGATCGGCAAAAAAATTTATGGGAAGCGCGGGAAATTAAGTTCAAACTACGCATGCGTGCGCCATTTTTTCACAGTTTGAACTGCGCATGCGAGCGCCTTTTTTTCATATTCAGGCTATAACCATATACTAGTTTAATGAATTAATAAAAAAAAAAAGATAGCGGTACTATAATGAGTTTTATGATACAGTTGGCGGTACTATAATGAGTTTTATTCTTAATTTTATGTATATGCGTCTATAAAGTGCGTCTGTAGGTATAGCACCGTCTTTGAATTCGTAATTCGAATTTTTCGATTTGAGTGTAGATAAAAATAATTTAGTTCCCATATTATGTAGGTTTTACCACAGAATAAATAATAGTACAAGGTTGTACTAGGAAGATACATCCACTACCATGTTATTATAATAATACACTTCACCGATATCTCCATTAGTGGTGAACTAGCATGTGTCCGGCCTAAGAGTGCTGTGGTGTTTCCGGCCTAAGAATAGATCCCTCCGTCTCCTCCCGTGGATGTCGTAAGACAATTTGGGAAATTCTTTGAAATCAAAATTAAATAATAAATGTCAATGAGATAAATATAACTTTACATGTCAAGAAATCCTCTATTGAATAGAAACTAGTATTTGCAAGCCATTCTTTAAGCCATTATAAAAGGCATTGCCCCTCTTTTTTACTAACAATTGCAGTTTTGTTATTCAAGTTGCGGCTATAGGCTAAGGTTCAAGCTCCCAAAACACTTTGCTAAAAATTGAGTTCGACATTCATGAATAGCCTTCACCCGGCTGTCACTGACATGCAAGCAGATGAATGTAATACTGCCTCGTCAGTATTCGCAGTGCAGGCATGTTATTAGCTTAGCTGTTGCCCTTTTAAATGTACATGTCAATCTAAATGTTGCTTTCAAGTTAATGTTCAGTAACGCAACGTTCTGGCTGACATGCGAGTAATACATTTTGTTTTAATTACTTTATATTGTTTTTAAGGTTCCATAGCCAAATGGCAAAAAATGGAACCCTTATACTGTCGTCCTGTCCATTGGTCCATTGTGTTTGTCTTGTACACCCAAGCAATTTTAGTTGGAAACTATTGGCACTTTGTAGATTAAGTTTGAAAGGTATGTGTTTTCTATGAAACGCTATAAAAAGCTGTGATGAAATAATGAAACAAAAAATATTATAGGTATTCATTAACTGAGGAATTTAAAAAATCCCGGTACACTCAATCATGTGGGGTATCATAGGCAGTCTTCTAAAATAATATGGAGGTTTAAACATCACCAAGTCAATAAATATTTGTTGAGATGCGCTTCTAAAGTTTTTAAAAAGTGTGTGTCCCTTCTCTCTCTAATTTTCAACTAGAGTGTGGAAAAGAATTGGAAGGAGGACCCACTTTTTATCTCGACACCACCCGTGTGAAGCAACAGGCAGAAGGCTAGTGTAACTATAAAGTAACATGTTGTTTGATGTAAAAGGCTAGTGTAACTATAAAGTAACATGTTGTTTGATGTAAAAAGGCTAGTGTAATTATAAAGTAACATCTTGTTTGATGTAAAAGGCTATTGTAACTATAAAGTAACATGTTGTTTGATGTAAAAAGCTAGTGTAACTATAAAGTACCTTGTTGTTTGATGTAAAAGGCAAATGTAACTATAAAGTAACATGTTGTTTGGTGTAAAAGGCTAGTGTAACTATAAAGTAACATGTTGTTTGATGTAAAAGGCTAGTGTAACTATAAAGTAACATGTTGTTTGATGTAAAAGGCTAGTGTAACTATAAAGTTACATGTTGTTTGATGTAAATAGCTAATTTAAATGGAGTCTTTTGGTAAAGGCTTTGTTTATTTATTTATCTAATGTTAGAGATACTTACACTGATCAGTAAATGGACTTCGGGCCAGCGCTCAAAAAGTGATCACGTCTCTCGTCACATTCACTAGGTTCGCCTATAAATAGATGCTGTTTATCATACTTTCATCTTTAGCTGACTTGTACGAGTAGTTATTCTGAAGTCAATATTGGAGCAGCAAGCAATGTGGTTTTTTAAATACATTTTTTGTATGTACCTTGAAGTTAAGTTTGTAGAAAGAGTTTGAAGCTTTTTTTATTTAGGCTTTCGTTCCTAAAATGGTACCAATGGAACCATTAAAAAGATTTCTTCAAAGGTACAGAGTTTAGGTGGTCCAATCAAGGACGTAAATAAACGAATGCAGTTTTTGGGGGTTTATTTTGGAGGACAAACTAGGAAACTACAAAAACTTTTTCCAAGTGCAAAAGTCAATCGATGATGATACTTAATGGTGAAGTGATTTATCTGACAAATTAAATGAAAGGGTTCATTATTAGTTTTATTACATACAATTTTTAAACAAAAAATGCTTCCGTGCTTTTCTAGCGTGCTGAAATGAAAAGCATGTCGATATATAAACGCTGGCAAATTTTTATTTGGAGAATTGTGCATTGAATTGTGGTCAGTTGAGGTGTGTGCCCTTGTGTCCAATGGTGAAATAACCAGTGTGGTGAAAGGATTCATCCTACTCCTGTCATGCACTGACTGATTCATCAGAATTAGACACCTTTTTCAGAATAAATTATGGAAAGTATTGATAACTTCGAATGATATCCTTGTCCCTTGATTAGAATCGGTACGATTCGGAAGTCGTCAAGTTGGCTCTTCGCCTGATCTTGAAAGGAAATGAGACTACCTATCGATGGTGGAATTACAGCATACACCCAAATAAGAAAGGCTCAATAGCTATCAATCTCGTAAAGTTGACTCATCAGAATCCTCCGGAATAGTCTACGACTTCGTACAAGCAGCGACAAAAGTATACAAGTTCAAAATAAACAATCGACATCTGAAACTCAAGTAGGTATATAAATAAAATCCAAAAACCAGCCAAGTGCGAGTCGGACTCGTGCATGAAGGGTTCCGTACCATTATACATAAAAAAGGCAAAAAACAAGTTTGTAAAAAAAATAAAAAATAAAATTGTACACAAAAAGTGGTCACCCATCCAAAAACTGACGTTGCATATCTAGATTTGGAAAAATCACTTTTGTTTTATGGGAGCCCCTTTTAATATTAATTTATTCTATTTTTTTGTACTTGTTGTTATAGCGGCAACAGAAATACATCATCTATTATAAAAACGGGTAATTTTCACGTACCGTTAAATCGATGTAAGCACCGACATACATCATCTGTGAAAATTTCAACTATCTAACTATCACGGTTCATGGGATACAGCCTGGTGTCGGACAGACAGACAGACGGACAGCCGAGCCTTAGTAATAGGGTCTCGTTTTACCCTTTGGGTACGGAACCCTAAAAACCGTAGATAACATTATCATAGAAGACATTCTATGAGACCTACATTGAACAATATAACTGATACTAATTGATTTTAGGACCCTAAGGAACATTTTTTTTTTTTTACAATACGATACGTTTCAACGAATAGAAAAATGTTTATTAGACAGAAAAAACACATACAAGGCCATAAAAAAAACAAGCACCATAAGTAGGCCGTATAAATAAAAATATTTACCAAAATATCTTGCGGGTATAATATCCCAAAAATAACAGTACTAACCCGCGACTAAATTAAATTAAAAATAATTCTAAATCTCAGGGAACTTTTGCAAAGAAACATCATGTACAATGCGCGGGGTTGTAGAAAGGTCATACAGGTTGGTTCACCCAGTTTGCGATAGATTTATAAAAATAACATTTTGTTCTACAGGTGCGCCGGACGGCGGCTGTGTAAACATCATAAAACGTACAATTACCTCCGTGGCTTATTTTGTCTGTTTTCTGGCATCAAAACCATCGACGTAAATAAAATGAATGGACGGGCCTTAGGGAACGATAGTTTTGAAGCTTCTAAACAGACCTAGCTAGTACACTTCGCTTCAGTCAGTCTTTGTCACGGCAACGAGTGACAGCTATGCTGAAAAATACCAAAATTAGATACCTTTGTAATACAATGCCTTCCTGTGCTTTTCTGCAAGTGCAAACAACACAAGAAATACAAATAAAGCTTCAGGCAACGCATTTAATTCGTAAGTAAAGGTTTTGTAATATAATTTTCATCAATTGATAAAAAACTTATAAATCGTCGTGTGGTAGGAAAACTACATAACTAACACATTTTGCGAAATCGACTTTATTGCATGGTTATGATGGCCCATACATGTCGATGGACACGTCTTGCTCTAGAGGACGAGCGACAAGGAGGACTACGCCCCAGGACATTATCTCAATGTTCCCCACTCTGAATGAAAGTTAACAGACACAAGTTTATACTCGTAGATAGTTTTAATTTTAGTCGACATACCTTTTACTTTTTGATACTTAGAATTATTGTGTTCCACAATTTTTTTTCATTTTGTTGATTTTATAAGCATTAGTCGTATGATAAGTTTGTTATGTCACTTACTTTGAATTTATAAGTCTGCTAAAATAATGTAGGTGTTTCAGTAGTTTTCTAATATTCAGTCTTGATAAAAAGAAATGATTATAAGTTGTTTTTTTTTTAAATGTATTTAATATTATATAAATCTATACCCATGGATAGGATTGTCATATTCAAATAAGTAAATAATAGATCATTTCAATTATTCAAAACTTTGGCGAGGGAAAAATACATAGTCGTTTTTTTATTTTTTTCTCTTAATCAAAAGAACTAAAATGTATTATCATTAAATTCGAAAATAGATACAGTACCAATCTATAACATATCAAAACACGGACTGAAAAATTAGTTACGATAAAAAAGTTATTGCCATTTTTGACGCAATATAACAGTAAAACCCCTTTTTTCTCGCGATGTTGGTTTTGTTGTTGTTATTACTTATTTAGTTTTCCAACTACAGCGACGAAATATTTGACAAGACTTCACGCATGACGGATGGTCCGGTACAGACTGCAAAAAAATCTGATGCCTAAGGGGTATTGTATTGATTTAGAATTGTAATTTGCATTATTTACGTCAAAACATTGCTAAGCATGTCGCTTTAGGTAATTGCATATAATATGTAATGGCATGTTAATTAACCTTATAGCTTTCAAAAAAAATCTAAGGTAAACAAAAATGGATAGAAGTCATAAGACGAGCAAGAACAGACGACTTTTGGAAGTGGAATATATTTTCCCGTATTTGCTCTGATCATTTTCTACACAATGAATTCTATACGCCAAAAAACGGTTAGTAGTAGTAGAGCTTTTTTGTGAAAGAGTTCGTCCGGGGAAGTACTACCACCATACCTGTTTCTGCCGCAAAGCAGTAGTGCTCGCATTGCTGTGTTCCGGTTTGAAGGGTAAGGGTGCCGATGAAATTACGGCCACATGGGACTTTTCATCTTTATGTTTCAGGGTGGCGGGCGCAGTGGAATGCCACATAGGGCGCGTCCTAGGTGGACGTGACCTGAGGTAATGCACTGTTCATAGGCAGAGGGTACCACTTAACATCAGGTGGGCCATCTTCTTGATCTGTCATTCCAAGTAGTATAAAAAAACTCATTGTGCAAAATTCTTAAAACTGCACTCTGCAGTTTCTTAAATACTGGAACTATAATCTGGGTCTCTTCAAGTCAAGAGTGAATAGGTGCCTTCTAGACTTTTGTGCTTCATCTTCGGCCACATCGTCACTTACCAACAGGTGAGATCGTGGTCAAACAAAGGTCTATCAATGTTAAAAAAAAAAAAAAAAAAAAAATTTTTATACATTTATGTTTCCGTACGATTTTTATGATATTTTCTTAGTTTATTGAGTGATGAAAAATATATTTTTCACAAATTGATTGAGCTGAAGACCTTAGGTGGACTTGCTTTTCTATTGATTTATATTGTGTATGTTTGAGAGCTGAAAAATAGATACGTTACTACATAAAACTGAAGGGAACCATGTATTTTTGTAAAAGTTTCATTCAATAATTGCATTTTTTTCGGCGATTTTTTGTACTATAAACCTACTGAAATAACTTTAGAAAACACATTGCATCTGTTAAAGTATTAAGTATTAAAAAAATACAGTTTTTAAGAAGTTCAATAATTTAATTTCACCTAGTTTATTTAAAAGACCGCCAGGAGTGGCGCTATAGAGAAGAGGCCTTTACTCAGCAGTGGCTGGATAGATAGATAGATAGATAGATAGATAGATAGTTTATTTGTTGACCGTACCCTAAATCCGAATTGTCTTATTTTTCACGGACGTTTTGTATGGGTAAGGCCAGTCCATTTATTTTACTTTGGTCGAAGATCAAAACTATACTTTTCCTGCATAATTTGCTATTTGAGGGTTTTTTTCAAAAACGAAACGGACAAGTGCGAGCGAGACCCGTGTCCTTACTCTAAAAGCTTAATCGTCATGCTCGTTTCAAGTTTCACGCTCATATTCCAAAATAACTGCACAATCCCATTGCCCCATACCTAAGGATTCTCCATTTTTGCGATTTCTATACAAAAGTTAGACATTCATTGGCAAAGTGAACATTGAGTTAGAAGCTTCACATTTTTACAGCACTTCATGCTCACAAACCTTTATTTTTGGTTAAAACAAGCTGATAAACTTAGCTATTCCTATGAAAAGAGGTCTCGACAGAGAGACAGGCAGACAACATAGTGATCTTATAAGGGTGCCGTTTTTCCTTGTAAGATACGGGAACCCTAAAAACTCTTTTAAATCAGAGATTTATGTTAATGGGTTAACAAAACTAGGTGGAAGTAAAATTATGGAATATAATTACCGTGGATGGGAACCATTATAAAATGAATTAACCCTATGTTTTGTCCTACTGCTGAGTTTTCGAGACATTTTAGAAGCTTTTAGACTTATACATTATTTTTAGATTTTGAAGACCTTCTAAAAGTTCTTGAAACGTCCAATAGAAGGACAAAGCATAGTGGTAATTAGCCGTTTAATCACTTTAAAAGTAGGCAAGTTAATTTATTTAAAAGACCCTCTACAGTTCCCAGTGTTCCAACGCAAATTATTGGTTCCATCACCAGTTTTCATACAAAAAAAACCGCATCAAAATCGGAACACCTGTTGTACCCTAGATCCTATTCATCGTCAGACCCGGGAGTCTACTGGAGGAAGATACATATCATCTTAATTTGAAGTTCTAGCTCAAGCTTCAGTAGTATCCTAGATCCTGTTCAGATCAGAATCAGATCCTGCAGCATGATGTCGTCAAAAATTAACATTATCAGCTCAAACTTAGTTCTTGATGCAAAAAACTTCCCGTTCATAAATTGTTGCGAGTTGATGATCCGGGAAACGGCTTCACAAATTTCCACCAAACATAGCTAAGAACCATCTCGCAAACACCATCTTTAATGCAAAAAGAACCTTAAAGAAATCGGAGCACCCGTACCGCAGCTACGTGGCTACAAGAGACATGGACATACAGATATAAATGGGCTCCAACACAATACCCCTCTTTTTAGTCAGGGCACAGTCGGGGGTTAATAAAAGTATCTGTAGACTTTTGTAGGTGTCTGTACTGTCTGTGTAGGTCTGGATGCTCACTCGTATTCCAAGATGTAGCACATTAATCAAGTCTGAACACAGCCTCATTAATTTAGCTGTTCATTTAAATAACGAATATTTTTAAACTTTATTTTGCGTTTTAATCTCCGCTGAAAATTATTTATTTGCGTACAAATGATTATATACTAGCTGGCGCCTGCGGTTTCACTAGTGGTATTCTCCTTTTAATGCAGGTTTTCGTCTACCTATATATCTAACAAATTTCATCAAAATTGGTCCATTCGTTTTAGCGTGACAACAAGACTAACAAAGCAAACTACTCCTGCAGCCTGTTGATATTATATAATTTCCGATACTGGGAATATCAAATCCAGTACCTAACAATAACAGTATACCGCGACTACTCTTGCAGCCTGCTGCTCGCCTGGTATATTGGATAAATTCCATATACCCAGAAAATTCATACTGGATAGCAGTCGCCCTTATAATCTATCTGTGTACCAAATTGTACAGAAATCAGTTCAGCCGTTTTCAAAACTACATCCTAATTGGTTCAGCTATACGATTAGCGCGAACAAACGCACATACAAACTGACAATTTTAAAACAGTTGTTTTAGGCTTGGTAGCGTGGCTTCAGTACAGACCGTTCATCGTAAGATGTCTCCTGCCGTGGAGTATTTTTTCTTTTCTATGGTTGGCTTGGCACTATTCCCAAGGCAGGGGGACACAGACTAAGAGTGTAACGGCACTATTCCCAAGGCAGGGGGACACAGACTAAGAGTGTAACGCAGGGGATATCTTGCACAGACTAAGAGTGTAACGCAGGGGATATCTTGCACAGACTAAGAGTGTAACGCAGGGGATATCTTACGGTGAATAGTCTGTTGGTAGCACTGACTTTTACTCTAAAATATTAAATGTACAGACTCAGCTTTCTTACGATTTCATAATATGTATAGATATAAAGTTTTTTGTCCTGGCTGGCGTCTGTGAATCTAGTTGTTGTAAAATACACTTAATTGTTATTATGAGGGAGCAGAATACCAATTATCAGTCATTTCACAATTCACTCTCGATTCGGTCAAATGTGGATTAAAAATAATTACGAGAATTGAAAGACATCAAAGATTTTGCAAACATTTTAGAGATCAAATTAAATAGCCTCATTCGAGCGGGCGGGTTTTAGACTTTATTTTACCCTATTTATTTTTCGCTTGAATGTTAATTACACAATGATCTAAAATTGTTGTAGTTATTCAAGTGTTTCCATTGATGGCAGTCATCATTCACTTATAATAGATAACATCACTACAAGGGGTGTACACCGTACAGTATGCGGCATCTTCCACCATTAACAGATAAATTACCTGGTATTCTTAATTAAACATTTCGTTTCGGCAAAATGTTTTCACAGGAACATAACAAATTTACAGCCACATGCATCAATATGCACCATCTCTCTTTATAGTCAAGTTGGTGTGGCTTCTATAACAACACAATGTTTTATTTCTTTGCTTTTGGATCACAGAAGTGGTTATTGGCTTTCAGTAAAATTAAAAATTAAAATTGAAAAATTAAACAGTAAAATTGAAATTGACAAATGTTAAACCTTATACGTTTGGCGGTTGTCTGTCTGTGCAAAATACTTCAAATGAGCTCTATTTTGATAACATTTCAATGTATTTGGGATGAGAACAACTTATCTAGCTCACCATCTCACCAGGTGCCATCACGAATGTTTTTATTAGATTGCATACAATTTTTCGTCGCAGTTTCACTAATTTGAGATTTAATTCGTCAGAAAGAGCAATGAGAATGACCTTCCGTCTCTTCCCGTGGATGTCATAAAATCTGATTAAGGGAGGCATCAGCATCCACGTGAGTATCTAACATCGACACAGCGATCAACAATCCGCCTGCACAACGTGATGACTATGGAAAATCCCTCATTTATATTTGGGGGAGACCTCGTCAGCCGTGGATATCTAACAGCTGGTGATGATGATGAAAAGCAAAGTATGTTATTTTTATGGTCTTTGGAAAGTAGACTTGCTGCTTTTTTCAGAATAATGTTTTTTTTATGGATCTTATAGTTTAACTTGCATACATGATGTAAAGTGGTCACCGTTGCTTATTAAAGACACCGGCAACACCGGGGGGTATTGTCGATGCGCTGCCTACCCTGAAGGAATTAATGAACATTTTTCTTGAAGCAACACATGTCGTAACCAAGCGGGAAAACCTCAGATGGAAGCTCATTCCATAGTTTGTAGGTATGGGGAAGAAATGATCTCGAGAAACGAGTCGTACGAGAAACCCGGGCTCTATGATCTGTGGATGAGCTTTGTCGGTGCCGGTGCCGGTGTCACTTAATTTACATATGTAACAACCTGAACAACCTTGTTCTAATCTATACCTTACACGGCTTTCCCGCCGTTTTGTTACCTTGCATGCGTACCGACCACATACTGCATGCGTACCAACCACATACTGCATGTGTACCGACCACATACTGCATGCGTACTGCAATACATGCATACTGTGTAAACGACCCGAATACAAGTAAAATTGGTTCCAGAACAGCATGTATTAAATAGCTTAAAACTAACTATAAAATAACTGTGAAATTACAGGCACATGAGACTTTTCATCTGTATGTCTCAGGGTGGCGGGCGCAGTGCAATGACACATAGGGTGCGTCCTAGGTGGGCGTAACCTGTGAGGTAATGCACTGTTCATAGGCAAAGGGTACCACTTAACATCAGGTGGGCCATCTGCTTGACCCGTCATTCCAAGTAGTGTAAAAAAAGTGTAAGTAAATCCAAGATTAATAAAATAAATTAAGCTACTTAGTTGCTCGTCATTATGAGCATGTTTTTATTTGGATCATTGTGTTAAAATACTTTGTTTCATGAAAGCTCTCTGACCTGACATTCGATATAGAACGCACACAGGACAATGTCCACGTTTTGGACTTTTTCAAACAATTAGAACGCACCGTCATCTGTGAGTCAGCAGCTATCAATCACTATCTGACCGCTATAAGATAGGGTTTCGGCAAAAAGCTGATAAATTATGGAACTAGGGACTCTAAACGAATTTCCTTCCATCGGGGGTTTGATTTTGCTACTACCGGGTTTCAGAAAAGTCTAAATTTCTAAAATTCTAAACTGAAAATGCTTACTACAAATTTAAATTTAAAAATATTTTATGCATAGTAAGGAAAAGGATTATTTGGGATCGTCTTATAAACTCCTGTATCAGCAAGACCAACCCTAAATGAGGCAACAACACAGCTCATTATAGGTCTGTGGGCAACAACCACGGCTTGGCTTAATTTGATGATCCTTTGACTACTAGGTGGAATACGCCTTTGTGGTGCCTGGAGAACTGATTCATATAATGCAAGAATTTAAAATTAATTAGAAACATAACAAATTAAAAAAAAAAAAAACGCGATGGGCCCCGTTTCTCCACGGTCCAAGAATCTCGACCCTGAAAGGCTCAAATAAGTAAGCTCTGTCGAGACTTGCATATTTGCATCTTTTGAGGTCAAGACTTATAATTTTGCAAGTACTTATAAATTAGTAAGAGGTATTTTTTATAGTTAATTGCTTCCGTTTAGTTTCAGTAAGAACCTTGCGGGCCTTATTACAAAAAACTAAATTAGTCCTGGTTTAAACCCGAACTACGTAGTCTAGGCTTGTAGCGGTATTTAAGTTATATACAACTTTAATACAAAGGCAGATGGTTTGTTTTCCGAAGTCAACTCTAGAGCTAGATAGTTCGATATTATGTCAAAAATGTTAAAGTCTCGGACTATCTCTGGTTTTTCTTAAACCAAGCAGCCCCCTAGTTTTACAATGGTCTAAAAATTGACAGTTGATTGCTTGTTGGATAGAAGTTTGCATATCGATTGTGATGTGACACTTTGACACAAGATCCGTCAGTTTGACACGTCGGAAATATGTGTAGTTTAGAAAATAAACCATCTGTCGTTGTGTTAAAGTTATTTATAACTTTAATACCGTGACACACCTAGACTACACTTAGTTCGGGTTTAAACCAGGACTTTATAATGTTTATAATCTTCAAGACTTCATTGTGTGTTTGTGTCATTCAATACGACTACAACACTTGCACACCTGAATTAATTGTTTAATAGATTATTTTATTTGGTATGTAGCTCGCGGCATCTTTAATATCTTTCATATTTTGTTCAAAATGAGCCAAATCTTTTCACGAAATATTTTGGAAGCAAAAAGATGCAAATGTAAGAGCATGAAAGACCATTGAAAATGCATCAATCAGCCACGGACGAGCGACTCTGCTATTCACTTGAGTTAAATGTACATTTTTGTTTAAATTTATAATGATGCGGCCAGAGCATGTCATTCATACTACACAAATTGTAGAGGTCTGTTGGCTCTCAACGCAAATTTTACACAAAAGAACTACATAACCAGATACTTACGTAGGTACTTATCTACGTATTACCAAAAACTACCTACTTATGTAGATAAACTGTGTAATAAATATATTAATGGATAAACTCTTGATACGATAAAAATACAATTACTTGTGACAAACTACATATTGGTGTCGATTCTGTGCAGCATTCTCTAATTTTAAACCGCGTTAAAGTTGTCGCGCGCCCTTTCTAATAGACTGAAATAAAAGAGACCGCGATAATTTTAAAGCGGTTTAAATTTAGAGAATGCTGCACAGAATCGACACCATTGTTAACGTACGTACGTAATTTAAGTCGGGCGATTTTATTTTATTTTTCATTTCAAATCTATATATTTGGAATCAAGTACCTTACCTTCCTAATGGTTGTATGTAACTAAAATAATGAATAATTAAGCAAAAGAAACTTTTGTTTGCTAAATCCTAACTTTTATTCAAGCTCTGTGGTGCGGCGGGCGAAGGTTGGCCTGCGACGCAGGAGGTTGCGAGTTCGATTCCCGCCTCGGAACAAATATTTGTGAGGTCGCAGATATTTGTTCAGGGTGTTCTGGGTATTTTCTATGTATCTATATATATAAAAGAGAAGTCCACTCACTCACTGACCACTCATCACGAAATCTCGGAAACTACTGGGCCGAGAGGGCTGAAATTTGGCACAAGCATTCATTATGGGGTGTAGGCGCGCACTAAGAAACAGTTTTTGAAAATACGCACCCTAAGGGGTTGAAAAAGGTTGTTGAAATTTGTATGAAAGTCTACGCGTCGACGAAGTCGCGAGCGGGTCAGCTAGTACCTAATAAAACATATCTATCTATGTAATGTATTGTATTAAGTATATCAGTTATCTAGTACCCTTAACACAAGCTCTGCTTAGCTTGGGGCTAGATAATGTTGTCTGAACTGTCCAGAACTATTTATTATTATTATTTATTGATATTAATTTAATGTAAATTACACAATATCATTAATTAGCCGTGATGTGTCCAGCCTAAATAAAGACCCCTTTCATCTCCTCCCGAGGATGTTATAAACGCTGACAGGTCAGGTAACAGCATTCGCCTAGGTACTCAACAGCGATCATAATTTCGCCTGCTAAGCGCTAAGCGCTAAGCGCGGTAATTATGACAAATCCCTATTGCATTCCATGGGGGAGACCTCATCCAGCTAAGGACGTCAAGATGATGATGATGATTATTTTGGTGATTTAACATAAATATAAGTACATATCTACACCAATATCAGTACCACAGAAGCCGTTAGCCTTTCCATCCATGGTTCAGCATTAATTTAAAAGTTTTCAATTTACTGCAAAAGTACTGAAATAGGTGAATTATCTTACCGTTCCCAGGCGGAATACCGCTTCAACTTTAACTTCACTAAATATAACTCAACTAAACCACAAAGCCACTAACAGTCACTTAAAAACTTTTATATCACGTTCGGCCAAACTTTTTTAAAAATGAAGTCAAACTTTTTAATTTCCAACACAAATCAAAGAACGTTCGAAATACGAAAACCCGGCGGGAGATTTTCGCGATGACGTCACAGCCGTCCGAAGCGCGCAGTCTCTCGGTGGAAACTGGCGGGAAAATCTCTCTCACAGATATTAGATGGATGGATGAAATGATCTAAGGCTGGATGTTGGATCACATCACAAATTCTGGACACATTCGTTTCTCGTTTTCATCGCTTGCAATTATTGTGTTTGATGGATCGCTTATTCCGTTGATATGATCGTGCTGTTTGGACTGTGATGAAACATTTCAGTTTTTGCATTCATTTTAAATGTTTACTAAAATAGTCATTGATGTTGTACTTACCTATCTACGTCTGATCTAGCAATGATTGTGTTTGATGGATCGCTTATTCTGTTGATATGATCGTTTTGTTTGGACTGTGAAAAAACCGTTTCAGTTTTTGCATTCATTTTAGATGTTTAACTAAATAGTCATTGCCATTGTACTTACCAATCTACGTCTGATCCAATCTCAGGCAATGATCTCATGTAGAAGGCCTCGGGTTAAAAACTTGACTGTACCTTAAGTGGCTGTCAAAATTCAAATAGGTAGTGGTGTTGCAGATGTCCTTAGGTGGCGGTGACTGCTTTACATCAGGGTCTGCTTGTTTGTAACCTTAAAATATTTTAAAAAAGGAATAGGCTTCTCTTACACGTTTATAGCAAAATCTAGACAGTTTATGACAACAAGTCTGCTGATTGTTCCCAAGGTGCATTTGTAGTGAAATGTTATCGAGTAAGTATTACTTGGTTTACCTACCTCATTTACTTATTGAAACTGTGTTTATAATCAAATGTTTATTAGTTTGTCTATACTAAAATTAGTGTAGCATCCCTACTTAGGCTTGTCTGTTTATTCGTGGCTTTAAAAAGTCTTTCCGTAACTATTTGTTTTGTTATACTATAGTTTTATTTAATCTGTGGTTATACCTGTTTTGCACATAATGTGCTTTGACATAACCAAGTATTCTGTAAAGTCCCTACGGCGAATAAATAAGTATAACTTACCAAAAATCTTTTTTATTTTGGTATAATGTTTATGGTTTAGTTTGTTTATTTTATCTGTGGTGTAAAGACAAGAAAAAGCTTGACCCTATTATCTCGTCCACGCAATGACATCACACACAAAAATGGCGACCACATTTTTTAAAATAATGGAACGTATTTGTGTTCTGCAATCACAGGTGTCCGATACCGATTTTGAATGTAAGTAATCGGTCCAATAAATATAGAATTGAGAAAATTGGTTCGGTGATTTATATGTTTGTCATTGCTACAAGGATAAGTAAAATAAACAAAGAAAATATAATAAAATAAAATATCCTGAATCATAAGCGTGACCATCATAGAGGATAGTTTTAGAATTTTACGATAAGACTACACAAATACCAGTACATATAGGTATAAGATTTTCTCGTAGCCAAATAATTTTGGCAAAATAGTTGGACCATGAAGCACAACCAGGTTTTTCAGTTCTATTAGGTTTATCCATACAATACAACCATACCTACACATACGTACTTTAATTTAATTAACCTTCTTCACTCAAGCGTGACCTAGCGTGTGAGCTTCACTAATATAGTTATTATTATGTTGCTAACATGTCCCGTGCAGATACCGCAGAGCATAAAGCAACACGGCCACCGGCTATGCCACAGAGCCTCAAGACGAAGGTCTATAAGCAGTGTGTAGTGCCTGCCTGCCAGTGATGAGTTACGGTTACTGTCACGTGGTCGCTATTTATTGGCCTCATACAAAAGCTCAATGAAGCTATGCTCGGAGTGTGATAGAATCAGAAACTACGAGAGCCGTAGAAGAACCTAGAAGAAGAAGTAGTAGAAGAAGCCGTAGTAGTAGAAGCCGTAGTAGTAGAAGCCGTAGAAGAACAATATCAGCGACATACCTCTCGGAATTAGCAACATGAAGTGGCAATGGGCCGGTCAGCTTGAAGAACTGATAACCGTTGGAAACAAAGGTCACAAGTGGCGACCACAAGCAGACGACGCAATAGAGGAAGGCCCCCTCTTAAGCACGTCAGTGGATGGTGTTGGCTCAAGACCGTTCCTCGTGGCGTTCTATGAGGGAGATTCTGAATCCAGCAATGGACTTCAATAGGCTGACGATGATGATGAAGGTGATGATCATGTCACGTGCAGTTGGGCGTTTGAGTAAATACATACTTATAGAAAACATGGATTGTCCCATAAACCACACTGCTATCGCGCGATGGGGAAAATGGGAGATGAAATCATTTGAAGTATCCCAAAATCCACACGGGGGGGGTTTTGCTGGTGGAGCATTCTGGAATGACCTATCTCGCAAAGTAAGCCCCTTAGAAATAATGGTTTTATTTCAAGATTTTAATGCCATAGCACGAGATTTAAATAAAAAATAAAATAAATATTTCTGGACAGTTCACACAAAATTATCCAGCCCCAAGCTAAGCAGAGCTTGTGTTATGGGTACTAGACAACTGATATACTTAATACAATATTATATAGGTATTACATAGATAGATATTTTTTATTATACATAGAAAATACCCAGAACACCCTGAACAAACATCTGCGGATCGCACAAATATTTGTTCCGAGGCGGGAATCGAACCCGCAACCACCTGTGTCGCAGGCGAATGTTCGCCCGCCCGAACGTCGACGTGTTCGTCGTGATTTCTCCGAGACTCACTCCCAGGTCACAGTCCCAGGTGGACTGAATTTCCGAGTCAGGTTCCTAAAATCGCAATAGGTAGCTATTCCAACAGCTTCGTGGGTCAATTGTCACACTTCTTTGAAAGCCGTTAACTTAATGAAGCTTCTCCGAAGTAAATTATTTAATTTTATTGCTCTGAATAATTTAGAAACACGTTCTCAAAGCCAGTGTTGTGTTAAGTTAAGATCCGTATTATTTATCGATATAACAGTAAGATCTGTTATAACAGTTTTTTTACCTGTTGTACCCCACTGCTGGGTAAAGGTACCCCAAAATGTTCCATCCACTCCGGTTTTTGGCAGTTTTTTACGTCAAAGTTTGAATGTTTGGATATTTGTGTGTTGGTTACTCGATCACGCCAAAACGGCTGAGCTCGTTACGATGAAATTTGGTACACAGTTAGAATATACATTTGAATTGACAAATCTTAAATAGACGTCAATTTAGCAGATAGGTTTGCTGTTGTGCCTAAGAAGTAGTAACTAGTTTTGCTGGAAAAACATTTTTTTTTGTTCCTTTTTATTTGCAATCTGCTGTTCAGCCATAATCAGATGTTTTCTGGGTTGGTGTGGTTCCAATGAAATAACACCATTTAATTTGAAGAACTTGTTAGGTTCTCTGGTCTAGGTCAAGTATTTGCCATATCTTTAAGCGTTTAATATTTTCTTGTGCGTTCTTAGCCAGTTCGTTTGAGTGGTTTTCCAGCCTTTCCTTATATTTTATGCAGTACTTGCTAACTTCTTCCTTGATGGTCGGTATTTCTAGGTATTCGTGCATTTATCTGTTCCTCACAAACCATTGTGCACTTGAGACAGCTCTAAGGGCAATGTTTTGAAATCTTTTGAGGTTTTCTATATAGTTTTGAAAACATTGCCCTTAGAACTGTCTCAAGCAACTCATGAAAAATATGTCAATTTATATCATCCAGTTTTGAACATTAGATATTGAGGAGGATGATAAACTTATCTAGTGCTTATTCAATAGCTTTGGTCGCAGTGATTTTATTTATTTATTGCCATTAGAAAGAGCTCAAAGACGTATACTGAAAGTAATGTTGTTTAAACCATTTAGATACCCAACAAGCCAATTATACAATGAATGTAAGTTACTTACTGTAAGACAAACTTACATACTACAAATTATATTAAGAAAACATAAAATAACACCTTATGACAAAACCCTACCTAGCAGGAGGACAAAATACAAAGTTTGTTCTAATACTCTGCCTCGTACAGCTTATGTAAAGTTTCAGTCTACATATATGTCTAACTACTTATATAATAAAATTAACAAAATTTTAAATATTCATGAACTTATGTATTCAGAATGTAAATTAAAAACAACAAATTGGCTTTTGTCATTGAATTACGATCAAACAGAAGAATGTATTACTTTTATAACCTAATGCATGCCACTCGTATAGGTATATACACACACACCATTCACCCTCACACCCACACACATTCACTTTTTAAACCTACACACGACACACACAACTCACGCATACTCACACACGGGAAATCCCTGCAATACCCAGACTCTTTAGAGGCTGGTAGTTTTGCAGGGATAACCCCTTACACTCACACAATACACCTATTACACAAACCCCACACACACCTTCACGCTTTACACACATGTTTACATACACCCTCGCTTATTTAATCTACTTAAAATTGCCTTAGCCTTCGACCTTAGGCTGGGTTGAAATATATTATAATATATATATACTCATACATACACACAGTTAAAGTTAATAACGTACTATTAAAAATTTACTTTTTTTTTTTGTATCATTAAGGAAGGAGGTCCCCAAGATACAGGTTAACCTAGTTTGGGGACCAACGATGTCATGTTTTTGTTATTGTAATTTTCCTGTTCAATAAACGTTATTGTTGTTGTTGTTGTTATTTATATCTCGATATCGATGTTTCCAACTCTTTGCTCGTAGCACAACACTATTGGCAGTAACTGACCTCCTTTTAGGAGCTTATAAGAGCTTCTGAATTGGATTTCACTCAACTATTTTCCGGTAATATTCCCGCATAAAATAAATGGTCCTTTGTACGCCATCACTGAAGTTTCATTTGCGCGTTAGGAAGCTCAAAAAGCTCTCAACTAAATGACCGTGGAAGGCACAGTCTAGATCCAGAACTGTATATTTTCCGAGTTACCAGATTTTTGCAAGTTGGCAGAAGGTATTCATATGGGCGAACCGAGGGGAGGGCAGAGGGGGCAGTTGCCCCCCTGAACCTGGACTGCTACCCCTGGGAACTTCTTGCCTCTTATACAATAATAATTATTATTATTATAATTCATTTATTAAATCAGACATTATAAGTCCATTATTTTTTAGTTATAGTTTGTTAGTTTGTTATATTCTTTAAAACTACTTATGTTATAAATACATTAGTTACAGCTATAAGTTAAAGTGGAAACGCCCATCCGAACCCCGACCAAACAGACTCCAGCGAGACTACCTACCTGATCAAGACCCGGATAAAGGCCTTCATTGTTGAACACAATCAGCTGGTTAATTCCGTGACTTTGCCTATGTATGGTATTTTAGGTATTCCATTTTCTGGAGGAAGCTCAGGGTGACCAGGAAAAGTCAGTCAGATGATGCTCTTTCTTCTACATCCACAATAATTTTGCCTTGAATCAATTTCGTTGGTCTCGTATCTTAAAATGCTAAACCGAGGTTCGCTTGATAATTTTTTGATCCGTATCTTTACACCCCTTTATATGCTTTGAATTTTGGCGGATTATGGGAGGTTATTTTTGGATACTTAATATAAGAAAAACTTGCTTTTAAATGAGCAAGGTTCGCCAGGAAAATTTGCCAAAATGGTCAGTGAAAGTCAGGAAAAGATAGGGTTTTTTACCCTGTTATTTTACCTTTTCTAATAATTGTTCAATTAGTGGCACGCCCGCGACTGTGTCCGCGCGTGGAGTTTTTTTCCATACAAACTTCAACATCCCGCTGCACCTCCTCAGGGGTTGAATTTCGGAAATTCCTTTCTTAGTGCATACCTAGATCACAAAAGGAATGTGATACCGATACCAGATCTCGAAATTTCAGGTCTCTAGAACTTACGGTTTAGGCTATGTGTTGATAGTAAATACGAAAGATTTTATTAATGTTTTTTTATAAAACTTAACTTTTGTAAAACTTTTTTTTTCTTTTTCTAATGGATTTCCGCGTGGTCACGCACGTGTGAATCAATTAACTAAATTCCGGAATGTGCTTTTTGAACAACACCCCGGAGTTTTTATTTGTTGAACTTTGTCTGTACTTTTCAGTACTCTGAACATTTTGAGAAGTAAACTAACGGCCTATTGAACAAGACTTGTATTTTTTAATGTGTTTTCGAGTCACAGTTTTCACTACGTAACTCTAAAAGTTTTCAAGTCACAGTTTTCACTGAGTAATTCTAAAAGATTTCAAGAGACAGTTTTCACTACATAACTCTAAAAGTTTTCAAGTCACAGTTTTCACTACGTAACTCTAAAAGTTTTCAGGTCACAGTTTTCACTGAGTAATTCTAAAAGATTTCAAGAGACAGTTTTCACTACG
The DNA here is from genome assembly GCA_932527175.1 of Operophtera brumata. Lineage (NCBI taxonomy): Eukaryota > Metazoa > Arthropoda > Insecta > Lepidoptera > Geometridae > Operophtera > Operophtera brumata. The sequence continues at coordinate 769,871 of OW052238.1, forward strand.
TAACTCTAAAAGTTTTCAAGTCACAGTTTTCACTACGTAACTCTAAAAGTTTTTAGGTCACAGTTTTCACTGAGTAATTCTAAAAGATTTCAAGAGACAGTTTTCACTACGTAACTCTAAAAGTTTTCAAGTCACAGTTTTCACTACGTAACTCTAAAAGTTTTCAGGTCACAGTTTTCACTGAGTAACTCTAAAAGATTTCAAGAGACAGTTTTCACTACATAACTCTAAAAGTTTTCATTACAGGATATCTTTATTATTTGCTTTACAAACCCCAACAACACATGTCATGATCTGTGAAAGTATCAACTAGATACATACCTTGGCTGCCGAAATATGAACAGGATCTGTATGTGTTATGTGATATGCAGAATTCCGACAGCCTTCGACCAAAGTAAATACTTTGGTCGAAGCCGACAGCCAGACAGACGGACTGATAGAAAGCGAAAATAAAAAAAAACAGCAGCAATCAAGTAGTATTTTCGATCAAGTAGTAAGTAAATCTAAACTTATTTATGTATAGACCTATAAATTGCCTTTAACAATGTGAATTAAAATCGCTTCAAGCATTTGGTTTATTTGCGTAAATCTTATGAAACTTTGTAATGAAGAAAGAAACAGGCTCTTGTATCCGAGTCATAGATTTTTCGATTCAAGCCAACAATTATTAAACGTCATTTCCTACCTGAACATTGCAGGCCTCCGTTCCGTGTTGCTCGATGTTTCCTACCTACGTCTTTTCCTTGCATCCGTTTCATCCTCCGGTACGGAGGCCGCAATGCCACAGATTACTTAATAGTTACTACGTAGCAATGCTCTAAGGTTTCATCCGGTACGGAGGCCTGCAATGTTCTAAGGTTTCATCCGGTACGGAGGCCTGCAATGCTCTAAGGTTTCATCCGGTACGGAGGCCTGCAATGCTCTAAGGTTTCATCCGGTACGGAGGCCGCAATGCTCTAAGGTTTCATCCGGTACGGAGGCCGCAATGCTCTAAGGTTTCATCCGGTATGGAGGCCGCAATGCTCTAAGGTTTCATCCGGTACGGAGGCCGCAATGCTCTAAGGTTTCATCCGGTACGGAGGCCGCAATGCTCTAAGGTTTCATCCGGTACGGAGGCCGCAATGCTCTAAGGTTTCATCCGGTACGGAGGCTTGCAATGCTCTAAGGTTTCATCCGGTACGGAGGCCGCAATGCTCTAAGGTTTCATCCGGTACGGAGGCCTGTAATGCTCTAAGGTTTCATCCGGTACGGAGGCCTGCAATGCTCTAAGGTTTCATCCGGTACGGAGGCCGCAATGCTCTAAGGTTTCATCCGGCACGTAGGCCTGCAATGCTCTAAAGTTTCATCAAACAGTTTGTCCTAGCTACCAACATTGGAGGAATACTAAGTAAACTAGCAACCCGAAAATACAGACGTTTTAAAAGACAAAAATAAACTTAAATAGGTACCTATATTTTTATCAGTAAACGACTACTATAATATTTATTTAAAGTATTTGGGTTATCCGTATACTTACCTATAAGAAGTATGCTTTCAAAGAGAGGTGTCGTATATTGCAGTTTGGAACCCACAACAACACGTGTAGGTTTATCGGTACCTATATCATTGTGTAAGTAGGTAATTGCCATTCGCTGACAATGATTAGGGCTTGATTGGATTCTGATCTGAACCATGTTATCAAGTAGGAACAGACTACAAGATAGGTACTTAGATATAGGTACCTACTTAGGTACTACAAGGCTTCTTAGCTAGAAGGTAGACACTTAGGATAGGTATAATTTATGTATGATGTAAGCCGATATTATTATCAGATTACGTGTACATTACTCTTCATAGTTGAATAGGTAGCCTAGAATGTCTACCTACTCAAGTAGATACCTACACGGCCTCATCAAAGCTGTAAGTGCACTGCACAAAATTAGGTAGACCTAACTATAAAGTAGCTACGTAGGTACCTACTAGTGAACTTAATAGCTGTTTCGTGTTATTTCGTTCATTTACTACCTAAATCAAGATGGGTAAGATAGATAGATAGATAGATAGAAAATACTTTATTGTACACCTTAATAGCTAATAATACAAACAAAAAGAAACAAACTTAACTATATAATTAAACGTACAATGGGTAAGATGTGGTAGATAGGTACTGGATACCCAGGAAGGAAGGTAGGTATATAAAAATCTCAATGGTTTTGAACATAGTCACGTGTATCTAACCTGTCTAGAATTAGGTGGTAAAAGAACAAAATAGCTATTACATTCTTGGTGGTGGCGTTTTAACTAAACAAGTCACGCACTCGAGGTATATACAGGTAGGTACCTACCTACTGCAAAAATCTTTCTAAAATAAAGAGATTTCAAGTGCGAAAGCGATGCTAGAGATGGGACAGAAAGATTAGTACGGATTAATTATCCGTACTAAACTTTCCGGAGCGTATATTATTTATCGCCTCTTTATGGGACACCCTTTATTATAAGGTATCAAGGTGGTCAAGCAAGCAAAACATGGATGACCCAGCATGACCCTGATGTGTTCAGCCTAAGAATAGAACCACCCGTCTCCTTGCGTGGATATCGCAAAAGCCAACTAAGGGATTAGTTATACCAGGGGATGGGCATCAGCATCCACCTGAGAACCCTATATCAATACCGATAATGAGGACTCTATATCAATACCGATAATGAGGACTCTATATCAATACCGACAATGAGGACTCTATATCAATATCGGTATTGATAAAGAGTCCTCATTAGGACTCTATATCAATACCGATAATGAGGACTCTATATCAATACCGATAACGAGGACTCTATATCAATACCGATAATGAGGACTCTATATTTAGTAGTAGTAGAGCTTTTTTGTGAAAGAGTTCGTCCGGGGAAGTACTACCACCATACCTATTTCTGCCGCAAAGCAGTAGTGCTCGCATTGCTGTGTTCCGGTTTGAAGGGTAAGGGTGCCGGTGAAATTGCAGGCACATGAGACTTTTCATCTTTATGTCTCAGGGTGGCGGGCGCAGTGCATTGCCACATAGGGCGCGTCCTAGGTGGACGTGACCTATGAGGTAATGCACCGTTCATAGGCAGAGGTTACCGTTTAACATCAGGTGGGTCTCTTGCTTGTTCCGTCATCGAAGTATTATAAAATATATACCGCGCGCGATCTCCAATCCGTCTGCGAAGAGTGGTGATTATGGCAAATGCTCCAGCTGAGGCCTCATCCAACAGTGCAGTCTAAAGGATGCTGATGATGATGATGATGATATTTATTTGACGAAATATGTTTCACAGATAAAGTTGAAGCCTGACAATGTAGGTACTGTGCGCGTCATGTAAAAAGAACGCTGGCGGTCAAGCTTCTACAGGCGTTCCAGCGTTCTTTTTACATGACGCGTACCTTACCTATGTAGGTAGGGGCCTACCTCTACCTACCTAACCGAAAAACCAGTCAAAACCGATCTCCATGTCGGTCCGTCATTGTTGAGGATCATGACTCCTTCCCAGCATTTTGTGGATTGTTGATCTTCGATTCATTTTTCATTTAATTTCATTTATTTAATTAAATAACAATTTACAATCGTATCTGAAATAACATAATAAAATAACATACAAGAAGGACTTTATACAATTCAAATTTTAAAGATAATTAAGTATTATACCTATTCAAAATGTCATATAAATTCACAAATAGTCAGAATAATAAAAATATAATGTCAGGTGCTATCAATATTTACATTAGTTAGGACAAGGTCATCTAAAGAATAATAGCAACCTTCCAACAAAAGCTTGTTTAGTCTATTTTGGAATACACTTGGACTATCAATGGTCTTCTTTACAACAGGTAGCGAGTTATATAATTTAACTGCCTGATACCGACAGCCATGCATTGCAACTCCTAATCTAGGACACAGAGGGGCCTCTAAATCTTTCCTTCTTGTTTTTAATCTAAGTTCTCTTTGTACTGGCGTTTCATACTTAGAAGGATGCCTTGGAGGATTGGAGCGATCGGTGGCTTGATGAAGTGCTTTATTCACAAGCATTTCCAGTTGCTCCCCAATTTACCGCACTAACTTACCTATCACTTTGTTATTAGGTACTACTTGTACTAAGTATTACTTATTCTGTGTTATTACCTACCTATTTGAAGAAGTCTTATTTTTGGCCGCAATAAAATTATTGTAGGTATTTACAAAATAATCCGCCAATTGTATCCGTAGAAGATCATCACACCACTAGCACCCCTACCACAGAATAAATATTATTAGAACCCCTACTTACAACTTTGTTTGCGGCGCGCCTACTTAGGTATTTTTTTACGGGCCGTCTACGAACGCCCTATTTATGTAATTTAATTAGAGAAAACTAGCTTTTTCATAGTTTATTTTGATGAAATATGTAATTGGTACCCTAGGTCATATTTGAAAATAAAAACGCGAGATATTTTTAGTTCTTTAAACCTTATCACCTCGACCTTAGAGAGTAATTTGCAATGATGTTTTATTAACGACGAGTGATAATATCTACCTACTAAATTCTAACATTGATATATCTAGTTGGCTAGCAAGGGAATCAGTAATCAGATTATTATACCCAGCACCGAAATTGTATTAAAAGATTTTTCAACACACTTGCTCATAAAGTGGCTAAAATTTCACCGCACTTAAGCACATGACACCTGTAATGAAACTGTGACTTTTTCATTGCTATTATTCACAATTGAGCTGAGGAGACAGTTGAACATTTACACAGAGTGTGTATTTCTGCTTTATTATTATTTTCTTCGCAAGTGTATTGAAAAACGTCGTTTGGTACACGTGTGTATTGATGATTATCGTCCTCGGCTCTCTTAAGACCCTCACCTAAAGGCTCGGGCCTCAATGGCGCCTCAGCGGTAATCACCAACATTACACACTAGTACCATAATGTAGGTACCTACTATTAGCCAAAAAAAATTGAGTTAGCTTCACCTGTACCGGATTAATCAGTTAGATATTTTTTTTTTCAGTGTAGCTAAACGGACAAGGGCGTACAAGACTCTCGCGTCGAGGGTTCCGTATGGTAAAAGCGTATTGAAAAGCCACTTTTGGAATTGGAAGTCATACAGCCGGTTCATTCCCGATGCCCACGCAGCCAGCAAGCAGCTGAAGGTTGCTAAGTTAAATCATCATCAAAGTGATCATATAAAGGTCGCGCTTTTCCCTGTCCAGATACGAAAACTAAACAATAACAAGTAGAGTTATAAACACTAGAGCCCGACTGCGGTGAACCATAACATTAGGTACTTATGTGCCTAAGTACAATATATTTGTAAAGTAGGTATAGGTATCTTAATGCAAAATGTAAATAACTAGTGGTCCGCCCCGAACTGAGACATCGCGAATTAATTTCGAAAAAAAAGCGGCCAAGTGCGAGCAGGACTCGCCCATGAAGCATTCCGTAGCAGCAAGTAACATAATATAAAAGTTCTTGGATGGATTACGATTTATGACGTATTAAAAAAAAACTACTTACTAGATCTCGTGCAAACCAATTTTGAGTGAAAGTTTACATGGTAATGTACATCATATATTTGTTTTAGTTTTATCATTCTCTTATTTTAGAAGTTACGGGGGGGGACACACTGGTGGTTCGATACCGGGTTCGATCCCCTAGGCTCCGCACCAATGACTTTTCTAAGTTATGTGCGGATTTCCATCGCTTTGTGCTTCGGAGGGCACGTTAAGCTGTCGGTCCCGGCTGTTATTGATTAATAGCAGTCGATAAGCCATGTCAGAGGTCCTCGGGCGGCTTGACAAACTCTGACACCAGAGGCCAGCATGCACTACCTCATACGAAACAAAACAAACATTTATTTAATCTTTTACCCAATTATATGCGCCAATTGAATCGAATCTAGCCAAAAAGTTAAAGGTCGTTTCGTTTCGTTTCGTATGAGGTAGTGCTGGCCTCTGGTGGCGGAGTTTGTCAAGCCGCCTGAGGGCCTCTGACATGGCTTATCGACAGCTTAACGTGCTCTCCGAAGCACAGAGCGATGGAAATCCGCACATAACTTAGAAAAGTTATTGGTGCGGAGCCTAGGATCGAACCCGGTATCTTTGGATTCTGAGTTGCACTATTGAACCGTTAGGCTACCATCACTTTTAAAGGTAACTTTGGGTTGTTTTCTATAGAGAAAATATTGTCCTTTATATTGTTTCTGGTACAGTGATCCCTTGGAATTGTAATGTAGTATCCATACATAGTTTGATTTCATCTTTAAAATCAAATCTACGATTAGGAATTTTGCGGCACGCTCGCATATCTATATATATAAAAGAGAAGTCCACACACTCACTCACTCACTCACTCACTGACCACTCATCACGAAATCTCGGAAACTACTGGGCCGAGAGGGCTGAAATTTGGCACAAGCATTCATTATAGGGTGTAGGCGCGCACTAAGAAACAGTTTTTGAAAATTCGCACCCTAAGGGCTTGAAAAAGGGTGTTAAAGTTTGTATGAAAGTCCCATGTTTTTAAAGATAGAGACGTGAATTTTGGCATGCATGTTCCTTTTGGCTTCCTGGTGCTCTCCTAGAAAGGGTTTTACGAAATTCAGCCCTTAAGGGTATAAAAAGGGGTATTTAATGTTTGTATGAAAAATCTTAATGAACCAAATTGAATCTTACTGCAACGTGTTACTGCATATTTTACATTGAAATTCAAATATGTAAGCAGTACAAAATTGAAATTGAACCTTACGTCAAGGCGTTATTGCATATTTTACATCGAAATTAGAATTTGGAAGCCCATGTATGTTTGAAAAGTTCCTTGAGATTCAACTTCGTTACCATGACAGTTTTTTTATTCTAATTTCTAGATGGCCAGTACCTATGTTTCATTCTATCAAAGAAGTTTTTTTGAAAAAGTTCAATGCGTTCGAGCAACGTAGGTACTCATCTTTTATTTTTATACTACTTGAATGACGGAACAAGCAGATGGCCCACCTGATGTTAAGCGGTAACCTCTGCCTATAAACAGTGCATTCTCACATAGGTCACGTCCACCTAGGACGCGCCCTATGTGGCATTGCACTGCGCCCGCCACCCTGAGACATAAAGATGAAAAGTCTCATATGCCTGTAATTTCACCGGCACCCATACCCTTCAAACCGGAAAACAATAATGCAATGCAAGCACTACAGCTTTGCGGCAGAAATAGGCATGGTGGTAGTACTTCCCCGGACGAACTCTTTCACAAAAAAGCTCTACTACTACTAAATGTAATGTAATGTACTATGTCTGTTCTCATATATAATTTATTTGTTTCTTTGTCTGTCTGTCTGTACAAATTATCTCGAAAAACTGCTCTTACAATTTTGACGAAATAGGATAGGGTAGGATATGGAGTTTTAAGGCCGAGAAAACCGTTCTAACTTAGTCCCACACTAGGAATAATAAAAAACCCAAATTCTGAGCAAAGTCGCTTTGTTCTATAACGTCTGAAATGGGGTCGTATCGGTTTGTGAGTGTTTCTAGGGTTTGTAGGTGTTGTATAAAAAAAAGGGAGTCACACAAGGAGTTTTAAGGCAGAGAAAACGATCTAATTTGGTTCCTGCCTGAACTGGTAAAAATCCCGACTTCCAAGAAATTCTCCTGAGCAAGGTACGTCGTAATGGGGTTGTATGGGTTTGTACGAGGTTTTAAGGGTTTCTCAGAGTTTAAGGCATTGTATGAACTCTAAGGAGTTAGGGTATGGTATAAACCCTGTGTTTTTATGAGTTTGAATGGCTGTTTAGAGGTTTGTAGGGCTTTTTAGGTTGTGAGAGTTTTAAGGGGGAATAATTAGTTAATTTTTTGATGATCTGTATTTTTTGGGAGTTTGTTAGTTTCTCGCCCATGATCATTTGGGATTATGCTATGATGGTTTAGACCACTATGTCTGCTTGGGTAAACGATTCAACTAGGAAGGTGCTGGACTTTCTATGATGAGGTTAGGCCACGAATCCAACTCAGCTGAGTAGCTTTCAGGAAACTACGCTATATCTTCACATCACAGAAACTGGAGAGCCTCAAGATGAAAGTCTGTAATGGGTGCATGCTGCCAGTGATGACTTACGGTACTGAGACGTGATCACCAACTTTTAGCGTCACACCAGTTCAAAATCGTGCAGCGGGATATGGAGAGAGCTGTGCTCAGAGAATCCGTACATGTACCTACCTGAATCCGAAATGAATCGGGACCACTGACATGGCTCTCAAAATAAGCAAGTTAAAGTGGCAATGGGCAGGTCATATAGCTCGCAGAACCAACAACCGTTGAGGAATAATTGCTCTCGAAAGGCAACCTTGGACCGGGCGAGTAGAAAGCCTCCTCGATGGGCCAACGACATGTTAAAAGTCACAGAAAGTCGTTGCATGGAGGCAGCTCAGGACGTTCATTGTGGCATTCTATAGGGGTGGCCTATGGCCAGCAGTGGACTTAAGTATACCTACAGGTTGATATTTGTACTAGTAACTATTTACAGAATGCATAGTACGAGTAGGTAGATACTACCTAATCTACGCGCGGACGAAGTAGCGAGCGGGTATATAAGCTAGCGCTGACGCGTTATTGCATATTTTACAATGAAATTAAATTTTTTGAAGCCGATATAGGTAGATTTATACTGAACTAGCTGTACCCGCGCGGTTTCACTCGCGTGTTTCATACGTTCGAGTTTATAAGAAAGTTGCAGTTCCAAGCACAGACAAACAGTGTAGTTCCAAGAAAATGAACTAAGTGCACTTCAGACCTCGCGCATTATGGGTTCCGTACCAAATGTAGTAAAATAAAGTAAGTATTAAGTACATTACCTAATGGGCTCTAAAAAATTATATCCTACATGCATTTTACACACCGGACAGTTTTTAGGGTTCCGTACACAAAGGGTAAAACGGGAACCTATTACTAAGGCTCGGCTCATGAACCGTGATCGTTAGACAGTTGACATTTTCACAGATGATGTATTTCTATTGCCGGTATAACAATAAATACTAAAAAACAGAATAAAACTAATATTTAAGGGAGCTCCCATACAAAAAACTTTGTTTTTCTTAGTTATGTTATGTTCTTAGTTATGTATATATTTGGATTCTGGTCAGTAAGATACATAAATACCTAATAAATATGACATTGATTGTAATTGTGGAAAGTTGTTCTTCCTCGATGCGCCTGGTGGAACGGGAAAAACTTTCTTATTGAATCTACTGCTGGCCACGGTAAGACGCGTCAAGAATATTACCGTTGCCGTTGCTTCTTCGGGTATTGCCGCTACCTTACTCGACGGTGGCAAGACTGCTCATTCTGCTTTCAAGCTGCCTCTAAACCTAAACTCTTGCGAGTCTGCTCTTTGTAACATTCCCAAACAAAGTAATATGCATCGGGTGCTTAAAGAAGCAAAATTAATTGTATGGGATGAGTGTACTATGGCTCACAAAGGCGGTGTAGAGGCTCTTGACAGAACTCTACAGGACATTAGAGCTCAAAACCGTCTAATGGATGGGTTGACGGTCCTTTTGGCTGGTGACTTTAGACAAACCTTGCCTGTTATTCCACGAGGCACACGTACGGACGAAGTCAAGGCCTGTCTTAAATCGATATTGTGGCATCACGTCAAAGTTCTGTCCTTAAGAGTTGAAACTTTTAACTGAACGAGTAACATATAAATCTGTGGATGAGGTACTAGAGGTTGAGGAAGCTGTTTACTATCCTGTGGAGTTGTTAAATAGTCTCGACCCACCAGGATTATCACCACATGTAGTCCACCTCAAGGTTGGTGCTCCAATCATTTGTTACTGCGAAATCTGCAACCGCCTAAACTATGCAACGGTACAAGGCTGCAGGGCCGCCAACTTCAAAAGAATGTGATCGAAGCAACTATTTTTACAAGCGTCAGTCAAGCAGAAACAGTTTTTATCCCTCGAATCCCACTTATCCATTCAGATTATCATTTTGAATTAAAACGATTACAATTTCCCGTAAAACTTTGCTACGCAATGACTATCAACAAGGCACAGGGCCAAACTTTAAAAGAAGCTGGGGTGGACCTGAGAAGTGACTGTTTCTCACATGGTCAGCTATATGTGGCGTGTTCTAGAGTCAGTTCACCCAAAAACCTCATAATACTGCAACCAACATATACAAAACGAAATGTAGTTTACAAGGAGGTCTTGCAGACTTATAATAACCGGATGTAAAAAAAGATAATTTGTATATAGCATAGATAAAATAATACTGTGTATAGTATACTTGTAAATCCATCTCTTTTCTATAATCATTCCTTGCTTCTTTTAAAAACTATCACAAAAACTATTCAAAAAATGCAATTTTTGACGAATTTGTGTCCTTCCGTTCCATCCGTCCGTCCTTCTGTCACATTAGAGTCTAGCGGCTAAACCTTTTAACCTACAGTCTTCATATTTATTAGGTATTTATATATCTGACTGACCAGAATCCAAATATATACATAACTAAAAACTATTTTTTTTTTTTTTGTGAAGATGGCTCCATTCAAGTAAATAATAAAACCGGCCAAGTGCGAGTTGGACTGGCGCACGAAGGGTTCCGTACCATTATCTATAAAAAGGGAAAAAAACACGTTTGTAAAAAAAAAAACAATTAAAATTGCACGCAAAAAGTGGTCACCCATCCAAAAACTGACCAAACAGATCATTGCTTATACTATATTTGGAAAAATACACGTTTGTTGTATGGGAGCCACCTTAAATATTTATTTTATTGTATTTTTTAGTATTTTTTTATATAGCGGCATCAAAAATACATCATCTTTGAAAATTTAAGTTGTCTAACTATCACGGTTCATGAGATACAGCCTGATGACACCATTATCTATAAAAACGGCAAAAAAAAACAAGTTTTTTGTATGGGAGATCCCCTAAATATTTATTTTATTCCATTTTTTAGTATTTGTTATTATAGCGGCATCAGAAATACGTAATTTGTAAAAATTTAAACTATCTAACTATAAAAAAATAAAAATAAAATGCTGGACAGTTTACACAACATTATCTAGCCCAAAAGCTAAGCAGAGCTTGTGTTATGGGTACTAGATAACTGATATACTTAATACAATATATAACATAGATAGATATTTTTTATTATACATAGAAAATACCCAGAACACCCTAAACAAATGTCTGCATATCGCACAAATATTTGTTCAGAGGCGGGAATCGAACCCGCAACCTCCGGCGTCGCAGGCAAACGTTCGCCCGCCGCGTCACAGAGGTCGTCCAACTATCACGGTTCATGAGATATAACCTGGTGACAGAAGGACAGACGACGGACAGCCGAGCCTTAGTAATAGGATCCGGTTTTACCCTTTGGGTACACAACCCTAAAAACAGGAAAAAAAAGGTTTTTGTATGGGAGCCCCCTTAAATATTAATTTTATTCTGTTTTTTAGTATTTGTTGTTATAGCAGCAACAGAAATAGAAAATTTCAACTGTCTAACTATCACGGTTCACGAGCCGAGCTTTAGTAATAGGTTCCCGTTTTACCCTTTGGGTACGGAACCCTAAAAACTGTCCTGTGTGTAAAATGCATGTAGGATTTTTTTTATAGAGCCCGTCATGTAATGTAAAAAAAAACTTCTTGATTATAATACATGGCATGGAATGGATGGTATGGAACCCTTAATGCGCGAGGTCTGACGTGCACTTGGTTCGCTTTCTTGGAACTACACTGTTTGTCTGTGCTTGGAACTGCGAAACTCGAACGTATGAAACACGCGAGTGAAACCGCGCGGGTACAGCTAGTATCTCATATATTGTTAGCCTTTTTTACTAGCGTCATCACTAATAGAATGTAACATTGGTTAAGATATGACCTACCTTATTAACCCAGGTCTACCTGCAATTATCTGCTCACCTAAAGGACAACAACCGAAATTTTAAATAAAACTTAGGCCTTCAGCAGACGAGCGACTAGGTATATAAATATCGGTGATACTAGTTTCACAGGCTTTTGCCAGACAGTTAAAAGTCGGTCGTCTGCTTTAGGCCTATCAGGGTGTTTTTTTTTAGCGTTTATTAAAGAAAATGAATGACGATAATTTAGAAGGTACAGCACGATCACCGTAAGTTGGCGCCTGCCTTGTATGGCGTGCCAACCAAGGCAGGTGCCAACTAACGGTGAACAGTTTGTAGCTGTACTTTTACTAACTTAGGTAATACTTTTAGATAAACTAAAGATTAGTACAAAATGTGTACCTTAGTTGCAACTTACTTTCACTAATAATACAAAAGAAACATCAAATCAGCATTCAGAATTCGGAATCCTGATAAAATAAAAACAAATAAGTAGCAATTGATACAGATTACTTACAAGCGAGACATGTTTTTCTATTTTTCTAGAGTAAGTAAACCCTTACCTACCCTTACCTAGGTACTATAAAACTCGAATTATCCTAGGTACAGTTACACAGTGTTTTGTCTCTTGCATTGACAAGCAGTTTCGAATTCGATCGAAAGAGACAAAAGACGGTGTAACTGTTTTAAGGATACATTTATAAGTAGCACGGTTATTGTAGGTATTAGGTTTATAGGGTTCAACCTCGGAGAAATACAATAGGTAGGTACCTACAGAGACCGGTAGGTACCTGTTACAAAGCATAGCTGCACTGGCTAGCTAGGCTAATGATCAGCAAGTACACATCAGGAATAGGTACCTAAATATAAAACACCTACCTAATTGAAATCAATTTGTAGTGGGTACGTTACCCAATTATTTACTTTTATTTCGGTAGGTAGGTAAAATGATAATATTAAGTATAAGAATATCAGACAAAGGAAACATTGGCGAGCGATCGGAAACTGTCGGCCACGCTGCGTGCGCGGCGAATAGGTAGGTACCTAGGTAGATAGATACCTACTCGACAATCTTTATGAAAGAATGTTCAGTTATTTTTTACCTATAATAACATTAAAGTAATAAAGCCCACACCACGAATTATTTTCCAGCGTAAGAGCAGATTGCAATGCAGATAGCAATGTTTTGTGATTTGATAAAGTAGTGCAGTGCTTATTAGCTTAAATTCGCTATTATTTAGCTATAAAACGTTGTTTACGCCGTAAACACTAATTATTGTAGTACCTACCTATGTCAGGGTGGGGTCTGTTATTCTAGGTAGTGTCATCTTGTTGATACGGTGACTTTATATATATTTTTTGGGGGTAATCGGGTTTTCCCTTAATTTGCCCCCGAGGTTATTAAGATGTTTAAATTTTTGGTGTCTGACACTGAAGTGTAAAATTTAGGTAAAATGTAGGGAGACGTAGGCCTTCTGATAGTTGAAACTGTTGACAGTTGCAGGCAGCAGGCGACCGTCAGAACGCGGGTAACTAGCGTCGAGCAGACCTTTGTATGATCGATGTAAGGTAACTACGCCGGCCGATCCGGTTGGTTGGTTTGGTCCGGCGGGTGGAACACCGGGGGGAGCTGAGAACAAGGCCTTTTCCTTCTTTTCTTTTTCTTTGACATTTGCAGGCAGCAGGCGACCGTCAGAACGCGGGTAACTAGCGTCGAGCTGACCTTTGTATGATCGATGTAAGGTAACTCCGCCGGCCGATCCGGTTGGTTGGTCTGGTCCGGCGGGTGGAACACCGGAGGGAGCTGAGAACGAGGCCTTTTCCTTCTTTTCTTTTTCTTTGACAGTTGCAGGCAGCAGGCGACCGTCAGAACGCCGGTAACTAGTGTCGAGCTGACCTTTGTATAATCGATGTAAGGTAACTCCGCCGGCCGATCCGGTTGCTTGGTTTGGTCCGGCGGGTGGAACACCAAGGGGAGCTGAGATCAAGGCGTTTTCCTTCTTTTCATTTTCTTTGACAGTTGCAGGCAGCAGGCGATCGTCAGAACGCGGGTAACTAGCGTCGAGCAGGCCTTTGTATGATCGATGTAAAGTAACTACGCCGACCGATCCGCTTGGTTGGTTTGGTCCAGCGGGTGGAACACCGGGGGATGCGGACACGAAGGCCTTTTCTTTCTTTTCTTTTTCTTTGACAGTTGCAGGCAGCAGGCGTCCTTCAGAACGTGGGTAACTACCGTCGAGCTGACCTTTGTATGATCGATGTGAGGTAACTCCGCTGGCCGGTCCGCTTGGTTGGTTTGGTCCAGCGGGTGGAACACCGGGGGATGCGGACACGAAGGCCTTTTCTTTCTTTTCATTTTCTTTGACAGTTGCAGGCAGCAGGCGTCCTTCAGAACGCGGGTAACTACCGTCGAGCTGACCTTTGTATGATCGATGTGAGGTAACTCCGCTGGCCGGTCCGCTTGGTTGGTTTGGTCCAGCGGGTGGAACACCGGGGGATGCGGACACGAAGGCCTTTTCTTTCTTTTCTTTTTCTTTGACAGTTGCAGGCAGCAGGCGTCCTTCAGAACGCGGGTAACTACCGTCGAGCTGACCTTTGTATGATCGATGTGAGGTAACTCCGCCGGCCGATCTGGTTGGTTGGTTTGGTCTGGCAGGTGGAACACCGGGGGGTGAGAAGACGGAGGCCTTTTTTTTCTTTTTATTTTCTTTGACAGTTGCAGGCAGCATGCGACCTTCAGAACGCGGGTAACTACCGTCGAGCAGAACTTTGTATGATCGATAGAGGATTGCATACGCTTTATTGGCTTGATCCAGGTAGGTTTTGATGACCTTATATCTTTGTTTTAGTTTGTGGTATTTGGATGAGTACTTGTCGCCTCGATTCGATTTCATAATTTCAATATATTCATAATGTAATTTCAGTAATTCGTCAGTAGCAGATACTTGGGCGCACTCATCTGCTGCGTGGCGCTCCTGGGTGGGATCCGCAACAGATTCCATGAGGGGGTACCTGGTTCTCAGATCGATCTCCAACTGGAACCGGGACAGCAGACAAGACAGCAGGTAACGCAGACGATGTAGGCGATGACAATGCACAACAAGATGGCGGAGACAGGTGACACCAGTGGATATTATGCGGTTGAATTCAACTTGCCTGGTCTGTTCGATGGCTTCGCTATGCAGGTAGAAAAGGCGTAGGCGTATTCGGCTGCCAGGGTTTTAATTTCTTCAGAGATGGTACTTTCTGTGGGCTCAGGCTCACTTGGTCACAATTTTATTGTTTAACTTATACACGACGAATATCACGATGATGTGGCGCTCTTCGTAATTCGCTTGGTAATGTGAACTCGTGTCTCGTTTGTTCCTGTCTGTGTTCGTTCACAGCGACAGACTGTTCTGAGAGTGGGGATGTCGGATGATCATTTTCAGCGACCACTCGCTGACTGCTCGTCACCTGCTTTTCATTACCCTACTGAGTTTTAAACTAAATTGATCTGGAATAATACAATTTTGAAAATAGAACATTTTAATTTGATTTCATTTTGATATTAAAATTAATATGTGACACATTGTTGCAATAAGGATTATGAATTATATTAATTATATGATAGGACTAGCAATTTTGGCGAGTACGGGTAGAGCACCTATACTGGCAGAAATAGCTAGTGGACGATCAGGTTTGCGAGTGCTAGCATTTTTGGCGAGTACTAGCAGAAATGGCAAGTGGACGATCAGGTTTGCGAGTGCTAACAGTTTTGGCGAGTACTCGCAGAAATGGCTAGTGGACGATCAGGTTTGCGAGTGCTAACAGTTTTGGCGAGTACTCGCAGAAATGGCTAGTGGACGATCAGGTTTGCGAGTGCTAACAGTTTTGGCGAGTACTAGCAGAAATGGCTAGTGGACGATCTGGTTTGCGAGTGCTAGCATTTTCGGCGAGTACTAGCAGAAATGTCAAGTGGACGATCTGCTTTGCGAGTGCTAGCAGAAATGGCTAGTGGACGATCAGGTTTGCGAGTGCTAACAGTTTTGGCGAGTACTAGCAGAAATGGCAAGTGGACGATCAGGTTTGCGAGTGCTAACAGTTTTGGCGAGTACTCGCAGAAATGGCTAGTGGACGATCAGGTTTGCGAGTGCTAACAGTTTTGGCGAGTACTCGCAGAAATGGCTAGTGGACGATCAGGTTTGCGAGTGCTAACAGTTTTGGCGAGTACTAGCAGAAATGGCTAGTGGACGATCTGGTTTGCGAGTGCTAGCATTTTCGGCGAGTACTAGCAGAAATGTCAAGTGGACGATCTGCTTTGCGAGTGCTAGCAGAAATGGCTAGTGGACGATCAGGTTTGCGAGTGCTAACAGTTTTGGCGAGTACTAGCAGAAATGGCTAGTGGACGATCAGGTTTGAGTGGACGATCAGGTTTGGTAGTGCTAGCATTTTCGGCGAGTACTAGCAGAAATGGCTAGTGGACGATCAGGTTTGGGTGTGCTAGCATCTTCGGCGAGTACTAGCAGAACTGGCTAGTGGACGATCAGGTTTGCGAGTGCTAGCATTTTTGGCGAGTACTAGCAGAAATGGCTAGTGGACGATCAGGTTTGAGAGTGCTAGCATTTTCGGCGAGTACTAGCAGAACTGGCTAGTGGACGATCAGGTTTGCGAGTGCTAGCATTTTTGGCGAGTACTAGCAGAAATGGCTAGTGGACGATCAGGTTTGAGAGTGCTAGCATTTTCGGCGAGTACTAGCAGAAATGGCTAGTGGAAGATCTGGTTTGCGAGTGCTAACATTTTCGTTACCCTACTGAGTTTTAAACTAAATTGAGCTGAAATAATACTATTTTGAAAATAGAACATTTTAATTTCATTTCATTTTTTAAGATTAATATGATAGGACTAGCAGTTTTGGCGAGTACGGGTAGAGTACTGGCAGAAATGGCTAGTGGACGATCTGGTTTGCGAGTGCTAGCATTTTCGGCGAGTACTAGCAGAAATGGCTAGTGGACGATCTGGTATGCGAGTGCTAGCATTTTTGGCGAGTACTAGCAGAAATGGCTAGTGGACGATCTGGTAAGCGAGTGCTAGCATTTTTGGCGAGTACTAGCAGAAATGGCTAGTGGACTTTTTGGTTCGAATTAATGGTAACATCGAATCTAATTTAATTATGTATAATTAATAAATAATGCTGGACAGTTCACACAACATTATCTAGCCCCAAGCTAAGCAGAGCTTGTGTTATGGGTACTAGATAACTGATATACTTAATACAATACATTACATAGATAGATATTTTTATTATGCATAGAAAATAACCAGAACACCCTGAACAAATATCTGCGATCGCACAAATACTTGTTCCGAGGCGGGAATCGAACCCGCAACCTCCTGTGTCGTAGGCCAACCTTGGCCCGCCGCGCCACAGAGGTCGTCAAAGCAATAAATATCAATGCATATACCTATACTAGTACTATTATTAATTCTGTGCCTGTACATAGTAGTGATCCTGTTTTCAGGGTTCCGTGTCCAAAGGGTGCCAACGGAATCCTATATGCTATTACTAAGCCTCCGCTGTCCGTCCGTCCGTCTGTCAGCGGGCTATATCTCATGAACCGTAATATGTAGACAGTTTAAATTTTCAAAATGTGAATGATAGCTGATATAACAACAAATAATGAAAATTAAATTAAATGAAAAATTAAAGGTCTCCATCCACCGCCTTCCTACGACCTCTATAATGTCTTTGGTGTATCGAAAGAGAGGCATTCCTCCATTCTTTCATTTTAGGGGGGATAAAAAAGTGCATACCTAATGTTAAATGTTGTACGACGGTACGGAACCATTCGTGAACGAGTCGGACTCGCACTTGGCCGATTTTATTATATGTCTTTTATAATTAATAAAAAACTTTGTAGGATTATAATAAATTAAGGAAATATTGAAGGAATAACGGCTGCAAATTAAAAGCAGCGAGTTCAACATAATGAGTTTTGTAGAAGGTTGGAGAATAATACATTTAAAAAAAATGTATTAGGCCATTTAAAAACCCCGATTAAAAATAAGGGTGTTATTAGTTTGAGGCCATAGTGTGGATGTATGTCTGTGTGTAATTATTGAATTTAGTACACAGCTAAATTCAACCCTAGATTAAAACATAGCATCCGGACTTATTAGTAAGATTCGTTGGTACAAGATTTGTTCTGACTGCTAGCTTATTATGAAATATGTTATTACTGCAAGAAAGCGTTACCCGACTCAGTCGTGGGAAGCAATGGTGGCGGTGAGTTCACCACTTGTCACGTCTATATTCCCATGATGGTGCAACCCACGGTGAAGAGGCCCATTTGAGGCTCTGCCTACCCTTTCGAGAAAAAGGCGTGTGTTCATGTAAGTATGTACCTGTTATCCCAAACATCTGTTCTCGGGAGAATAATATTGAAATAACACCCACCCCATAACATAACATAACACCAAACAGTCACACACATAGTCCTGAGGGGCTAGTTTGCAAATTTGACAAGCAACTTACACGGCCGTGTGGTGTACACTACACAGATTTTTGTACGGGATTTGAGGTTCTCAAGGTGCCCGCTAGGGGCGCTCATCGATTTCTTCATACTAAAATCCGTGTAGTGTACACCTCACGCCCGTGTAAGGTGCTTGTCAAATTTGCAGACTAGGCCCTCTGAACCCACACTAGTATTCTCTGTGTCGTGGGTATCAAAAACTACGAGTACCTTGGTCCCATAACACCCAGACCCGGAACAAAGATTTGCAGATCATACAAACATTTGTCCCGCAGCGGGAATCGAACCCGCAACCTTCCGCATCTCAGCTGGCTCCTCGCCTGATGCGCTACAGAGGTTGTCCAAATAAAACTATATTTAGTACAAAATTACTGTAATTCTCCACAATTGCTTATAATCACTTTGGCCGACACTGTGCCGGACTTGCTGCCGAACCGCTCCATCTTCTTGAGCACGTCCAGGCCGGATATCACGTGGCCGAATACCACATGCTTGTTGTCCAGCCACTCCGTCCTGGAAGTAGACAACTTTGTTTCAAAAACATGTTTCAAAACACGCTTTTATTAAATAAGTCTCATTGATTGATGAAATGGGTCACTGTGAACTGATCAAAATAAACCAAAACACAGTCAGTCGATCTCAGATCTGTTCAGGGAGTCAGAAGATGGACAGCAGAACTCCTAGGTGAACAAGTTAATTGACAGAGCGAGCGAATCGTCTCTGCTTCAAGTTCAATTTGCTTTCCTCTGTCAGTTTGTTGGTACATACATGCATACATAGACACACGCCTTTTTCCCTAAAAGTGTAGGCAGAGCCTCAATGGGCCTCTTTTCACAGAGGGTTGCACCATCGTGGAATTTAATATTTGTTGATAAATAATAGTTATTTATTGCTAATACCCCAAAAACGGGGGAAGTTTGCTGCGGCGCCATTTACCGACAGATTTTGATAATATTTGGCAGAAACATTCGGTAGTCAATTCTAAACAAGAATTTCTAACACAACATTACAGGCACATGAGACTTTTCATCTATATGCCTCAGGGTGGCGGGCGCAGTGCAATGCCACATAGGGTGCGTCCTAGGTGGACGTGACCTGTGAGGTAATGCACTGTTCATAGGCAGAGGTTACCGCTTAACATCAGGTGGGCCATCTGCTTGTTCCGTCATTCAGTAGTATATAAAAAAAAAAAAGAAAAAAAAAAAACATGAGCAAAATCAATCAAGAAGTTGTCAGAAAAACTAAATACAATTTTCTACTTTTTAAATGCAGAACTTATTTTTTAAATTAATCCTGTAACTGCAAACATTAATTTTCGATAACTCTCACGGCTAAAAAAAGCTCCCACTGTACAGTAGGAGTTTGTTTAGTTTCACTCAGGCGAGCCGTGAGAGTTATCCAAAAGTTCTGCATTCAAACAAGTAAACAAGAAATTAATTTTGTAAAAATTAAAAAACCCTCAACGCAAAGAAACGGCTGAACCGATTTTGATCAAACATAGCTAATAACACTCCCGACAAATTCACCATTCAAACAAAAAAAATACGAAATCAGTTCATCCGTTCGGGAGCTACGATGCCACAGACACACACACACACACACACACACCTACACACACACACACACACACATACTTATAACATCCCGCCGTTTTTGCGTCGGGGGTTAAAAATAGATTTAAGTTTTTCTTCTTTTTTTTTTCTTTAAAAAAATTTGTTTTTGTGTTCTTTGTTTGATCATTATGGATCAACATGATGCATAGTTTCATACAAGTTTGTGCTCGCGAGGTCTACTGTTCGCAGAACTACTAGTTCTAATTTTTTTTTTCCCTAGACTATGGCCAATTGTCCATGCCAATAGGCTAGGTAAATTTAAATCGATCTAAACCACGCTGCTCGAGACAACTGCACTAGGGAAATGGCCATTTCCCTGATTTGACTATCTTACTGTGACTTATACATTTGACGGAACAAGCAGGTGGCAGCCCCCTTATTCGCTATGACCAAACGTAACATAGCGCGGGCTCGTTACGTTATCTGCGTGGAATCATCGCTTTGAATACATTATGACGTCACACGTTATTGGCAAGGAATCTCCAAGTGCCCTGATGTGAAGCGGTAACCTCTGCCTTTAACAATACATTACCTCATGGGTCACAACCACCTAAGACACACCCTATCTATGTGGCATTGCATTGCGCCCGCCACCCTGAGACATAAGGATCAAAGTGTCATGTGCCTGTAATTTCAACTGAACACTTACTTAGCCGTGCACAAAAAGAACTGCGATCCGTTGGTGTTGGGCCCGCTGTTCGCCATGCTGAGCACGCCGGGGCCGGTGTGTTTCAGCGTGAAGTTCTCATCGTCGAACTTGCGTCCGTATATTGATTTACCGCCCGTCCCGTTGTTGTTAGTGAAGTCACCGCCTTGGCACATCTTGCATGTATTTGTCAAGGAATAACTATTCGTTTCGTAAGACATAGCATACAGAGAATTGGAACTAAGTGAGCAATCTACAGAGACACAACTCAGAGAGACAGCTCGGACAAAAATGAAGCTAGAGCAAATAAGGAGAAAAAAGGACTTCAGAAGCTGATCACGTCAGCTACACCGGGGGCACTGGAACAGTGCTGCCATCAACACAAAGTCCTTCACCATTATTTTAAGGAGTTGGGCTGGCTGGGGTAGGTTAGCGGGGACAGTACTATTGAAATAATAACAAACTGTACAAACTTGTACAACACACCCCAATACGGGACATCAGTGTAGATATTACCTATCTCATTTTTTATATGAAAACAAAGCATACTTAAACCCTGTTTGGATGATTGATATTGGTATGGCCACATAGTGCAGGATTATCTACCTAGGTACCTTGGGTTATTTGGTTTCCTTTGTGTTGTTGTGTACCTACTTTATGTGTAGATGTGGAGATGATGAGTACTTGCCTACTTTATTTTCTTACGTGTACCTATACAAACCTAAATTCCAAGATCGTACTCATACCTACCTAATGTTTTAAACTGTTTAAACTAAGTTAATATGTTAAATCCTCTGGAAGAGACTAGCCAGCCACAACACAGGGTGTCCTAGTGTGGGGGCTAGTAAACCACTTATAATTGAAAGTTTAACAGATTACGTGTCTGTGGTGTGGCCGCCGTGTGCATGTATCCAACTGCTCCCGTGGAAGTCGAAAAGTTGGTCAAGCGATTATACAAGAGGATGGGCAGCAGCTATCTACCTGAGTACTTAACACAAATACCGCAATCACCAATTCACTTACCAACCGTGGTTATTGGAAATCCCCTCTTGTCTGTGGGGAGGCCTCGTCCAGCAGTGGACATCTACCGCCTGATGAAGAAGAAGATGATGGATGACGGCTGATGAAGAATCTTAGAAAATAAACCAAAAGCCATCATCCAAACAGGGTTTAAGTATAAATAAATAAATAATGCTGAACAGTTCACACAACATTATCTAGCCCCAAGCTAAGCAGAGCTTGTGTTATGGGTACTAGATAACTGATATACTTAATACAATATATTACATAGCAAGATATTTTTTATTATACATAGAAAATACCCAGAACACCCTGAACAAATATCTGCAGATCGCACAAATATTTGTTCCGAGCCGGGAATCGAACCCGCAACCTCCTGCGTCGCAGGCAAACGTTCGCCCGCCGCGCCACAGAGGTCGCCACGGAGATAATAGGTGTGTATGTTATGTGAAAAGGATACAAATTCCGGAATAATCCTATGAAAGCTGCTTCCCTGGTAGCCGAACCCCTTCTCGTGCGTGCAGAGCACGCGGAAGTTCTCTGCAGTCCGCGGCACCACGTCGGGGCGCAGCATTATGATGACGCGACCGAGCTCCTGCTTGCCGGCGGACACGTCGAAGTACACCTGCGGGTTGCGCTTCTCTGCGGGCTTCACGGGTATTACCTGGAACCATTCAGAACAAAATGGAAACATGATGTTTTTTTTAACCATTGTACATGGATTCTTTGAGTGCAACCAACAGAATTTAAGGTAACGCTAAATTACCAATCTTAGATTTGATTTTTAACTGACTAAATCACGTACAATATTCAAATTATAAATATGCATGGATACTGCATTATAGTTCCGAGGGATCACTGTACCAGAAACACTATAGGACAATATTTTCTCGATAGAAAGAAAAACCAAAGTTATGTCTATTTTTTGCCTTGATTCGATTGTTTATTAAAATGGTGCACACTATTGGGTATTTTTTTTTATAAATAAAATCAATAGAACAAAGCCCAGGGTTTACTGCAGGGGTTTTGTAAAATTATCTAAACTATACGAGATATTCGATAAAAACTGCTTTTCCGAGAGCCGCGAGGCGTTTTTTTTTTGTATGGAGATTTCTGCCTGAGGTTGGCGCTTTATCATCAGCCGGTCCTTATGTCATTAATCCATCGAGTGGGGTCTGTTCTACACTGCAACCACGAACCGGAGTTCGTGGTCGCCACTCGAGAACCTTTACTCGCCAGGGCCTCGCCTTTACCTTCATTCTTGATTTTATCATGTAGTGAAACCCATAGCATAGCTCCCTCCATGACACGTTGAACGAGCTTGAGGATTAGGCCAATATTTGGCGACCACTATGTCATCGGTCTAGCGCTTAACTGAGGCAGTCCCTGAGGTATGGGAGCGGTACAAGAGGGGTGTTTTCGTCTCTCAAATTATCAGATGACATGTGAAATAATGTACGAACGACGTAGTAAGAAAACACCCCTTCCGTACCGCTCCCATACCTCAGGGACTGCCTCAGTTAAGGGCTAAACCTTTGCAAACACACACTGATATACTTTCTTCCGAGGCTCTGCGGTATCTGTGATAAGCAGATATGCCGTAGTTTCCCGAATGCTGCTCATCCGATTTGGATTCATCGACTGACCTCTTTGTATCTACTTCAATTTGTTTTGGAAAATCATAGAACATACATTCAGACGATTGGATGTCCCTGGAAACACTGCCTCTCTGCTTTCTGCTCCTAAAGTCTGTAAATTCCCTCGGACAGACACCACCCTGGATGCTTCCCTCAATGTAGTATCGGACCCATCAGAAGTTGGACGTCCAGAACTTCTACCGAATATTGAAAATATACCGCCCATTCTTCAGTGCAAGGGCATATCCTATCCAATATGGTGTTATTTACAATTAGTTTGGATGGGATCTGCAACTGCTTCATAAATATCAGATGTTACTATCAAGATTTTCAATATGCATAGTTTTTTACAAAGTATGATGAAAAGGACAATTTAAACATACTACAATATCTACCATACTTATGTTTTATAAGGTTCAGTTCAATTTTTATAACAAAGTTTGAAAAAAAATTGTGCATAGAAAGGACTGTGACAATATTCACGTCATTTGACAAGCTATTTATTGCTATTGATGTCAATGTATAAGTTCTCTGTGGTCTATGTCAAATTGTCAACTAAGCAATAAAGCTACAGCTCTGTAAGCAGGTCTGTAATCAGCTCCGGTACGGAGGCCTGCGTTGATGTCAATGTATAAGTTCTCTGTGGTCTATGTCAAATTGTCAACTAAGCAATAAAGCTACAGCTCTGTAAGCAGGTCTGTAATCAGCTCCGGTACGGAGGCCTGCGTTGATGTCAATGTATAAGTTCTCTGTGGTCTATGTCAAATTGTCAACTAAGCAATAAAGCTACAGCTCTGTAAGCAGGTCTGTAATCAGCTCCGGTACGGAGGCCTGCGTTGATGTCAATGTATAAGTTCTCTGTGGTCTATGTCAAATTGTCAACTAAGCAATAAAGCTACAGCTCTGTAAGCAGGTCTGTAATCAGCTCCGGTACGGAGGCCTGCGTTGATGTCAATGTATAAGTTATCTGTGGTCTATGTCAAATTGTCAACTAAGCAATAAAGCTACAGCTCTGTAAGCAGGTCTGTAATCAGCTCCGGTACGGAGGCCTGCGTTGATGTCAATGTATAAGTTCTCTGTGGTCTATGTCAAGTTGTCAACTCAGCAATAAAGCTACAGCTCTGTAAGCAGGTCTGTAATCAGCTCCGGTACGGAGGCCTGCGTTGATGTCAATGTATAAGTTCTCTGTGGTCTATGTCAAGTTGTCAACTCAGCAATAAAGCTACAGCTCTGTAAGCAGGTCTGTAATCAGCTCCGGTACGGAGGCCTGCGTTGATGTCAATGTATAAGTTCTCTGTGGTCTATGTCAAGTTGTCAACTCAGCAATAAAGCTACAGCTCTGTAAGCAGGTCTGTAATCAGCTCCGGTACGGAGGCCTGCGTTGATGTCAATGTATAAGTTCTCTGTGGTCTATGTCAAGTTGTCAACTCAGCAATAAAGCTACAGCTCTGTAAGCAGGTCTGTAATCAGCTCCGGTACGGAGGCCTGCGTTGATGTCAATGTATAAGTTCTCTGTGGTCTATGTCAAGTTGTCAACTCAGCAATAAAGCTACAGCTCTGTAAGCAGGTCTGTAATCAGCTCCGGTACGGAGGCCTGCGTTGATGTCAATGTATAAGTTCTCTGTGGTCTATGTCAAGTTGTCAACTCAGCAATAAAGCTACAGCTCTGTAAGCAGGTCTGTAATCAGCTCCGGTACGGAGGCCTGCGTTGATGTCAATGTATAAGTTCTCTGTGGTCTATGTCAAGTTGTCAACTCAGCAATAAAGCTACAGCTCTGTAAGCAGGTCTGTAAGCAGGTCTGTAATCAGCATCTAGGCAAGATAACTGATGAAGACTCAATGGTATAAAACTTAAATTGTATAAAAGAAACGTCGTAATTTTTATATAATTAAATATTAATATGTTTTTTCCAGTGGTTTTGTGTAATTTTGGTGGCATTATAACTGGAGTAACTTAGATAAAGAGCACATTTGTGGTGTAGTTCAATATCAGTGTATAACGTGTCTTTTCGGATTGGTGGATTTTGTCTTTAAAAAACTATGTTTTTCTGCCACTATCTAACCTGGGTTATGACTTGACGGAGACTCTTGACTTGACTAATTTTATTAAAATAATATTTTCGTTTGCGAAATTTCTTGGAGTTTTCCTCAAAAGCCATTAAGGTGGACGCGCAAGCTTGCGTCGCAAAATTCAAATTTTTTGGTGTTTTTTGCCCATTACAGCTCATCAACACTTCTTGAGATAGCGAAAGTTGAGTTCGCGAGAACTAGGAGACTTAACACACATGTTTTAATTGATAGTATCTCATAAATATCATCAGTTTAGCTATGATACCCATAAACACATTTTTACAGTGTATTTTTTTGTTTATGGGTATCGCAGCTAAACTGATGATATTTATGAGATACTATCAATTAAAACAGAAGTGTTGATGAGCTGTAATGGGCAAAAAACACTAAAAAAATTGAATCTCGCGCTGCAAGCGTGAGCATCCACCTTAAAAAAGATAATAAGAAGATGCTTACTGAGCCATTCTCAGGTTTACTTTCTTAAAATATAAATTTTATTTGCTAAAACATAACTTTTGCCTAATTTTTGGGCTTGATAGATCATAGCTCATTGAGCACAGTAGGTTACATTTATTGTAGCGAAATTTTAAGTCTTAGCTTTTTGGAAGCTAAGACTTAAAATTTCCAAGACTTGTACATCTTTAAACATATAAACTTCTCAACCTAAGCTTTTTCATTTGTCAAGTTTTAGATGTGTTGGTCATTGCTTAGTCTGTCTCCAATGCCATTGTGCTACGTGATTTGGAGCAGTTTATGGAGCTCAGTGGATATTGACCACTGACAATATTCACACAATATTCAATATTCAATTGATTGGTAATTGCTGCAATGGAGATGCATAAAGCTTTAAAAATATGAATTCTTCAAAACTTACACTAGAACCAGTCTTTGTTGTATCTTTTGTCCCAGCATCTTCCTCATTTTCTTTAATAATCTGTAATGTTTCTCCCGCATGTTTCTGAAGCCAGGTGTCGTCCGACCACACGGGGCGGGTGGAGCCTTCCTTGATGCGCTGTGGAGCCGCTATGTTTACTCGGATGGTGCGCCCAAAAAGTTCTGAATCATTCTGAAATGCAGTTGTTTTAGATATTAGAATTTATAGTCAATTGATCCAGACATCACATCAGGTGGGCCTCTTGCTTGATCCGTCTTCCAAGTAGTATAAAAATAAAATAAAAGACATGACTTTGCGGAAATACATTATTATATTCAATTGTGAGGCTCATTTGGAGATGATTAGCAGAATTATACATCATCAGCCAGTAAGTGTCCACTGCTGGACATAGGCAACCCCATTGAAAGCCATGACAAATGGTCTTGACCTGCCTCCATCTACCAATCTAACTACATATCAATGTCACAATTTCATTGATTCATAGAATGGGGGTCATCCTGTGCTGAGACTTGCAAGTTTGTGGTCCTCGAGAACCATTATTCACCAGATCTGTTTGTCCTCTCCCGTATGAAGGTGTTCCAATTCAAAACCTTTACTATTGAATATTTATGATTATTTCTTTATTAATCTGTAATGTTTCACACACAGTCCATGCCACACTTGTTGGTGTGCCCCTCGTGCCCAAACACCTGTACGAGGGAGACCTCAACGCGGCCACAGATAATGCGATTAAGGTGGCCACATATTACTCCAAAGTCATTTGAAATACATGGTATAAATATATAGCATCGACACGAAAAAATCAACGAAAGAAAAAGAAAAAAAGAAGAAATAAGAAGAAGATTACATTTACAGTCTATAACATACCACCCAACAGTCACATACATAGTCCTGATCCACACAAGGATTCCCTGTGTCGTGTGTATCAGGAACTACGAGTAGCATGTTACCACAACAATCTATATAAGTATAATGGTAGAATACTTACAACAGGTTCGTCAACAAGCTTTTCTACCTGCAAAGTTAAGTTCAGTAAATACTCTTACCATGTTATCTATAGCAGCAGCGGCATCTTCTGCATTCTCGAACTCAATAAACGCAAACCCTCGATGCTTCTCAGACTCGTAATCCAAAGGAATCTGAACATCCACCAAGTCTCCGAAAGGCACAAAAGCAGCGTTCAACACTTTCTCATCCACTTCCTCCGCTAAACCGCCGACGTAGATCGTCCTTTTTGAGTTGGGCTTACTAGTCATTGTGTTAATTAATATTACTCAGAATAAAACTAATATTGCCGGTAAAATGTTTGTATATTGGAATTTAAAAAACTCAACTCTGCGATCGGTCCACGACTACACTCACTCACTCAACTCAATCAAATTCTTTAGAGTAGGGTCTCAACTCAATCAAACTAACAAAACCATAATTACACAGCCACCGATTTTAAAAACAATAAACATAACCTCACTCAGTCAGCCAGAAACACAGACAAATAGCCAGTTTAGCCATAAAGTGACCATGACAGACGACAGTTGACTGACACCTGACACACAACCGTTTTTTTTAATAACTTCGTTCAGAAATCGATAGCCATGAAAATACCTTGGAATACGGACATATTAATTATTTGAACAGGCCGCATTCATCTAAGATTTGAACGAAAGGACAGTTTAATTTCTTGTTCCGAGAATTTATAAAATCCGCTTCCATGATTAAATCCACGAATAATCATAGAAGTTGCGTATCCTTCATACGAAGTGTCGCTTTCAACTATATTTAATTTCTAAAATCATAGATGTCGCTATGAAACCTGAACAAAACTTATAAAATAAAATGAAAAATACTTACCTAAAATTATCAAAGTACCTATCAAGATACTTTACTTTCTATAAAAATTATAGGTATTTGTTGAATGGATTGCCTACCTACTTACCCTTCAGTTAAAATTAAATTATAGGTGTAGGTACCTATACTAATATTTATTCTGTGGTGTAGGTAAGTATGTCATGCAAATACATAGGTAGGTATATCCTTCAATAATTCGTGAACAGAGTAACCTACCTAGTATAGGTACCTATGCCTTTTCAATCAGCTAGTCCTTGAGGGCATAACTACCTACCTACTTGAACCACAGATTACTTAATAGTTATGATTGAACTCCGTAGGTATGGCTTTGTTTGGCACCATCGAGCAACGGATGCCTGCAATGCTCTAAGCATGGATGTAGGTACCTACCTACTAGGTAGGTATATTTCGACTCGCGCTCTCATCCGGCTCGCCTCGGATCCCGTTACGTCGATAGTTGTAATTACTTAGATTGCTGTTAGTATAGTGTAATGGTGATTGTGGTTGTGGACTGAGTAATTCACAAAACTCACACACAATTTAGGTACTTTTACATGTCTGCACAATCAAATATATGAAAATATGATAGGTATCAAATAGGCTCAAAGGCAAATAACTTTCAAAATCCCATTTTTGCCAATGATACAATTTGTTATAGATAGATAGATGAAAATTCTTTATTGCACAAGACAAAAAGCAGTACATAGGCGAACTAAATGCTAATTAGCATTTTCTTCCAGCTAACCCAGCTGTTATACTACCTATACCTATTGACGACCTCTGTGGCGCGGCTGGCGATGGTTCGCCTGCGTCGCAGGAGGGTGCGGGTTCGATTCCCGCCTCGGAACAAATAATTTGTGCGATCTGCAGATATTTGTTCCGGGTGTTCTGGGTGTTTTCTATGTATAATAAAAAATATCTATTTATGTAATGTATTGTATTATGTATATCAGTTACCTAGTACCCATAACACAAGCTCTGGCTTAGCTTGGGGCTAGATAACGTTGTGTGAACTTGTCCAGCATTATTTATTTATTTTATTTATTTTTATATAAGAGGTGATCTTGTTCCTTCGGACTTTTGTAACAGTTTAACTTAAATAGGTAGTTGTAGGTACTTCGACGAAAGCTTTGGTCGAAGTGTAGGTAGGTATTTCCTTTTCCACTAATACATAGGTACAAAACCTAAGTCCAATACTTACCTGCGTTAATTAGTACTTATATCTATTCATTATTATAAATAGCTTATGTCGATTCGTACCTAATTAGACGTAAGTACCTATAGACTCGAGATTGCACCAGCACAAACCTCAGTGGTTTTTATATGATACTAGCGACTCGCCCCGGCTTCGCACGGGTAGCCCCCGGTGACCAATCCTACCCCTCCCCCCTATGTCAATCTCCTGGTTATAAGCTACCTCCCCACCAATTTTAAGCCAAATCGGTTTACCCGTTCTCGAGTCATAAGTGGTGTAACTAACACGACTTTGTTTTATATATATAGATTATAAGCAAATTGTAAGTAGGTAACTCAAAAACACGTTTTCCAACGTTTATTAATTCACCCACAAAGATCGACTACAGCAATTAATAGGTTGATGTACCTACGCTCTCTTGATTACTCGGCCATTTCACATCTTTTAATAGCAGAATCAACCTGCAGGTGGACCTAACATAACTATGCCTATTAGACAAGTAGCAATGAGAGCGATAACGATTAGGAACTATGCGATACATGGAGATGACATAAGCAGTACAAACACCATCAAGGTCAACAATAATTCCGTTCATTTTGTTAAATGTTTTGGCTTACGCTAACGCTCCGATTGCTACTTTTCTGAGAGTCAATGTAGTGAAGCAGCTACACCATAAATCCAGGAATACACGAGCAACATTTTCAATTTGCAACTTTGTACATGATTGAGTGTAAATGTAGGTAGTGATTTTTGCATTATTAAGTACAACTATAATAGCAGCAAAAAAAAAGTTAAGATACCTTTGTTGTGAAATAGTACATTTGTAATACAAGGGTCGTAAACAGGTTATTACAAACGAGTTGACGTTTTCTAAACCCGAGCTGAATTGCGAAAGAATATATATTTTTAAATACAAGATTTTATAAAATTCATGATTGATCAAAACACGGTCAGTCTACTATTAATCATCGAGGAATTCCGTTGTCCACCTTCAGTCTCCATCATCAGATCAGCTCGCTGTCACCATTATATTGTATCGTCATACAACAGTTTATATAGTTAGTTTTGTACAGTTTGTGCATAGCTGTTAGTTTCTATAAAATTGAAAAATAAAATACTTGACAGGTATGCGACAGCCAAATCGGTCGAGGTAACTAGTTCAAAATTCAGTTTCAAGATTTGATCCACACTACTAACTTACTGTAAATTCTCTATGAACATACCTGGTGCCTTTAACAATGCATTACCACATAGGTCACGTCCACCTAGGACGCACCCTATGTGGGATTGCACTGCGCCCGCCACCCTGAGACATAAAGATGAAAAGGCTCGTCAATTGAAATAAACATTTCTAAAAAACATAGTTTCTTGAACGAATCATCATCATCATCAGCCTACAGAACTCCACTGCTAGACATAGGCGTGCCTCATTGAATACACGACGAATGGTCTTGAGCCTCCTCCTTCCACCACCTTCCTGTCCTCTATTAATGTCGTTGAACGAATCACCAGAAAGAAATATCTATCGTTTTTTTTTTTTTTTAATACTACTTGGATGACGGTACAAGCAAGAGGCCCACCTGATGTTAAGCGGTAACCTCTGCCTATGAACAGTGCATTACCTCATAGGTCACAAGCATTAGCCCTACAAACAAAACAATAAACATTACAAGCAGTAGCCCGCGCTTTCTTCGGCGAAACTGAATTTCGTGATAAAAAGTATTAGTGTACACAAAGGGGTTTGAACATTATTGTATGGAGGGTGACATCGCCGACAGCGGCCATGTTTTTTTAGGTTGTTTCGCTCCATGAAACCTATAACTTTAATACACATTTTCAGCCTGTGAGTGTATATGAAAGAGGGCCCATATACGAACAAAAACTATTATGTAATATATTGCCCTAAAGCGTCACATTCTGAGTTATTTGGATGGTAAGATAGCTGCATGAACACCAATAAAATAAGAAAAAACAGCAAATCAACTACACTTGGACGTGGCAGAAGAAACTACTTGCTTATTTTACCAAGGAACACACCTAGACCATTTCCTACCATTGTTTTTTTTCAAGAATATGTAGTCTTAATTGGCCTCTTTTCACCAGGGGTTGCACCATGCCTGTAGCCCTTCCATGTGAAGATGATGAATGATTGATTGAGATGGCAGCTAAGGCCGCCCAGAATGAGAGGGATTACTAATATCGCCAGTCGGATTGCGGAAGGATTTCGTTCCCGCCGTCTGGCAAACATGGCGCGAGAGGAACACCGGAGTAATTTTAATCTGGTATTCTGCCCTTTTCAGGGCGGTGAGTCCGACATAATTCCGGTCCTCCCCGGACCGGTTTACTCGTAAATGAATTTTATACTCTGAAGACAAAAAAAAAAAAAAAAAAGGGGGTTGCACCATCGTGGGATTATAGACCCACAGCGAGTTTTAGTGGTGAGCTCATCGCCGCCATTACTTCAACGACTGAATCGGCTAACACTTTCTTCCAGTTATAACGCTAGCAGCCAGGACAAAATGTTATACCAACTTATACGAGTACCTACCCATAAGTTCATAAATAAATGGTAGGTACTTTACTAGGTACTTCACAGCTTTTTATTACTCTTCGTAATATTCTATCTCATATTTTATTCATACCTATTATTTATTCTGTGATCATACCTGACAACACCACCCATCATCATAGAGGAATGGTCAAATGACTCAATAAATGTTATTTTTGCAATCATAAAAGTGATGTGTGTTAACTACCTATATAAAATCGCGAAAGTGGCTTTACAATCTGATAAAACATTTACCATTTGGTTCCATAGAAATTGCCAATTCAATTCTAAAATATAATCTAACTGCGGTATATAATGTAGACTAAAAGCTCAATTAAGAGACTTTATGATTCCCATATAATTTGACACGCTATCCAAGTCGAACGAGCGTGCGAAAGAAATGCTGTTTCGTAGCCAATATGGAATAGTACCTAGTCACTATCCCTTTACCATCGTCATCATCAACAGCCTGGCTTCCCAAGTATGTGCATCTTCCTGCCTGTGCAGGACGGTCATGTGCCAGCCTGTAGATTCTGCCCTAGATCTCTAGATTTTGGTAATATCTCACTGGTATCCAAATGCAAATTTTATTGCTATTTCCTCCGTAGACCGAGGTTCGTACCTAAGTAGTGCCGTTGCGTTCGTTGTCTTTACCTTGTACCCAGTTGTACCTATTGCGCTCGCCTATAGTTCGGTAAAGCAGTTTTGACCATCTGAGATTTTCCGTAAAAAGTCCATTCGAAATAATAATTATTATTTCACACCACCTGCTCGAAAATGTCCTATTACATTATCATGCAACCTCAACGTAAAGTAAAGCATTATCTCTTTAGGTATATAAAGTTCTATGAAACTCCCTAGGGAATAAAGTGATTTTAATTTGGAACGTCAAATTCGTGTGGAAACTCGTGGAAAAATATAAGTAAAAAATTCCCATATGGCATTGTAAAGAGGTTTGTTCGAAAATCGAACTGGCAAAAAAGGTTCGTTTTCAAAGAATGTAAAACAAAAGATGGTGTTTGGAGCAGTGATTTTCAGTGAATTTTTATTGTGTCGCAGAAGGTGTGGAAAGTAGAGTATGCACCTCTGGAATCAATCCTGACTTCGTCTAGGCAACTTGAACCCCCTCGCTTCACTCATCAGGACTCTATACCTATATGTATAACTCCAGAGTCTCCCTCGTTACGCTGAGGGTTCAATAATTATGCCACCCGCGACGCGACGTAAGACACTGCTTTATTCCTCCTCTTTATTCTTTATTTTGACGACCTCTATAGCGCGGCGGGCGTAGGTTCACCTGCGACGCAGGAGGTTGCGGGTTCGATTCCCGCCTCGGAACAAATATTTGTGCGATCTGCAGAGATTTTTTCAGGGTGTTCTGGGTATTTTCCATGTATAATAAAAAAAATATATCTATGTAATGTATTGTATTATGTATATCAGTTATCTAGTACCCATAACACAAGCTCTGCTTAGCTTGGGGCTAATTAATGTTGTGTGAACTGTCCAGCATTATTTATTTATTTATTTATTCCCTTAGAGCATAATCTACTATTGGAATGAGACTACAATTTAATATTTTTACTGGTATATTACAACATTAGCCAAAACTGCACTAGGCTGCTGCAATTACATCTTACCAAGCTTCGGCAAGCTTCTACAAGCTGTTGGCTAGGCTTGCGTGAGCTACCCCCCCGAGGGTTCCCGCCTTGCCGTGGCGGGGGGGCTTAGTAACCGTGGCTTGGTCACCCGCGGTGAAGCTAAGAGGGGCCCGTGGTGGACCGCTCCTCTGGGCTTTGGCTACAAGCCCTGAATGGAGCGGTACCAGTAGGTTGCGGTGCTATGTGGGAAGCAGCGCAACTGAGGTGGGCTGTGGTGTTGTATGGCACCGCGGCTGAGGGATTGAGGCCGCGGCGGGAGAGGAGTGCCGGTATTGCGGTGAGCCGCTCTACCTACCTTCCGCGGCCTTGGCGGGGTCGCCACCGTTTGATGGCGGACGCGGTGGGGCCGCAGTGGAAGAGGAGTGTCGGTATTGAGGTACGCCGCTCTCCCTATCCTCTGCGGCCGAAGTGGCAGGCGATGGGGCCACTGACCTGACCCGTCGCATAGGGACCTCGAGCGTCCAGACACGGGGTCGTCTGGCGCTCATTGGCTTGGTCCCGTGGTGGTTGCGGCATGCCATGTGGCTAACCGTAACGGGGGGCGTCCCGGTCGTGAC
The DNA here is from genome assembly GCA_932527175.1 of Operophtera brumata. Taxonomy (NCBI): domain Eukaryota; kingdom Metazoa; phylum Arthropoda; class Insecta; order Lepidoptera; family Geometridae; genus Operophtera; species Operophtera brumata. The sequence continues at coordinate 803,923 of OW052238.1, forward strand.
TGTGGGTGTTGTGGGTGTCATTCCCGGGATGTCCCCAGAGAGGGGTCCGGAAACGGACGGCCGCGGCGGGTTCGCGGAAGAATGCGAAAGCGTCCCCGTGTTCCCGCCACCAAGCGGCAGTGGTGGAACCCGTGGAGTTTTAGTGGGTTGGAGTCCCACATAACCTTGTTGTCTCCTCGTGGCAACAAGGTATGCATGAGCATTTCTCCAAGTCAAAAAAAAAAAAAAAAGGCTTGCGTGGGCTTGGAGAAGCAAGTCACCGCTTCGGTCGTTTTTTTTTATACAACTTGGGATAACGTATCAAGCAGATGACCCACCTGATGTTAAGCCGTACCCTCTGCCTATCAACAGTGCATTATCACATAGGTCATGTCCACCTAGGACGCACCCTATGTGACTTCCCCACCACCCTGAAAGATAAAGATGAAAAGTCTAATGTGCCTGTAACTTTACCGGCACCCCATTCCCTTCAAGCCGTAACACAGCATAGCGAGCACTACTGCTTTGCGGCAGAAATAGGTATGGTGGTAGTACTATCCCGGACGAACTCTTTTACAATAAAGCTCTACAACTACTTACTACCTACTGTTTTTGAATCAAAGTGCGCTTGCGTCAAGCGCTTGCGACGTATTCCACACGTTGATGCGGGTTTAGTACTTATGCATCGGGGACGAATGTTTCACGCTTTGCCTAATTTAAAATAAGTGCATGGTCGAACGAAGACACTTTTTTTTCCTTTCTTTAATTTTGTAATTATTTAAAGTACACTGTGACGCAATCAATAGTGTGTAAGTGACTTCCAAATGCTAGCCTGCTTGTTGACGCTTGCTGAGGCTTGGCAAGCATGTAAAACAGTGCACTCATTTACTCACTCAGTGCAGTAACTTCGACTCACTAGGATCTTACGTTTTGAATACAGGCTAGTATTTGTACACATTATTCATTACCTTCACCGAACTCATCGCTTAACTAAATAGTTCATCTGCATGTGTATGTATGGGCCGCACGCGATCTGGCACAAATCAGCACACGAGGAGCGCAGCTAATCCTTCTGTCACACGAAAGTGACACAGTTAGCATTGTTTATTTTTAAATAGAAACGAGATATTATAATATGAAATCTTTTGGCCGTTGGTCCAGCAACTTCAGATAACAGCATCATCAGGTAACCTTTAGACGAACACAGCTAGACCCTATTGGATGCAACCGGAGAATTTGACACAAAAATATAACGCAAAATAACACAATGACAAGCAGACTGGTGGTCGCAGCACTGGTGTTCTACTTGGGTAGTAATAGTAGTAGTAGTAGTAGTAGTAGTAGTAGTAGTAGTAGTAGTAGTAGTAGTAGTAGTAGTAGAGCTTTTTTGTGAAAGAGTTCGTCCGGGGAAGTAGGTACTATTACCATCACCTATTTCTGCCGCAAAGCAGTACCTAAGTTCTCGCATTGCTGCTTTCCGGTTTGAAGGGTATATGGGTGCCGGTGAAATTACAGGCACATAAGGCTTTCATCTTTATGTGTCAGGGTGGCGAGCGTAGTGCAATGCCACATAGGGCGCGTCCAAGGTGGACGTTACCTACCTCACGTCCACCTTGGACGCGCCCTATGAGTGGTTACCGCTTAACATCAGGTGGGCCATCTGTTTGTTCCTTCATGCAAGCAGTTAAAAAAAACTGAGGCTCATATCCTGGTGTAATCCCTGGCGTTTACGACCTCCACGGGAGGAGCTGAAAGTGGTCTATTGTTAGGCAGGATACACCACGGTAACTTCAAATTGTGAAAATTTCTTTTGAAACTGCTCCACAACAATTGGATAATCGTATTGAAGACAGTGATATTATTAAACGAAAGGTTGTTTCGATTTGTTCAAGTATGCAAAAACAGATAATGGCTTCCTATCAATAAATTACTATACCTACTAGATAAGACAGCTCTCTGATTAGTAGTCATTGATGTACCAACCAGGGATGATTTAAGGTATAAAAGTGCTGTGGCGTGTCCGGCCTAAGAATAGACCTCACCGGATACTTTTTTTTTTATGAATTTAATAGACAAACTAGCTTACGGCCCACCTGATTTAAAGCGGTCACCGTCGCTTATAGACACCGGCAACACCGGGGGTACAATGCGCGTCATGTAAAAAGAACGCTGACGGTCAAGCTTCTTCAGGCGTTCCAGCGTTCTTTTTACATGACGCGTACTGTATTGTCGATGCGCTGCCTACCCTGAAGGAATTTATGATCATTTTTCTTGAAGCGACACATGTCGTAAACTCGTAACCAAGCGGGAAAACCTCAGATGGAAGCTCATTCCATAGTTTATAGGAAAAGCTAATTTAGAAGAAATGATATCGATGATACTCCCGTGGATGTCGTAAAAGCCGACTAAGAGATACTCGGACTTGTAAGTAAGATTTGTTGGTATAGATTTATCCTGGCTGTAGCTTACTATTGTTATTTCATGGAAGAAAGTGTTAACCGCGTCAGTCATGGGAAGCAATGGCGGCGGTGAGCTCACCACTTGTCACGTCTATATTCCCTCGATGGTGTAACCCATATGGTGAAATGAGGCCTTTTGAGGCGTTGCCTACCCCTTCGGGGAAAAAGGTGTGAGTATGTACCTATGTAAAGTCGCTAAATTTTTTGATTTCTAACAAGATAAACACTTTTGAGTTAGTGTTCATGTGATTTTTAAACGGTGTTCTACAAACCACAGATTAGATAATAATCTACGCATTCATTTTCTCACACTCCTTGTCCGCCGCCAGCATCTCTCGCACCGCAGAGAAGCCAAGCCCCAACGGCATGATTACGCTTCTGCAGTGGCTAGCAACTCGGCTGCCTCTCAGAAAAAGGGGAAGAAGCGGAGCTGTGAACCAGTTCGCAGCGCTGCAACCGCTAGAGCTCCAACGAAGGAGCCCTGTGATGCAGAGGGCTTTATCGAGGTGATAAGGAAGAAACGGAAGCCCTCTAGCCGGAACCAGTGTGGTACTCATGTATCCAGTGAGCAGCACTTCCGAGCGGAGGTACCCACTACGCAGGTCTACGTGTCCCGCGTCTACTTCGACGTGAAGGCCGTAGATGTGGTGGAATACATCAGGAAGAAAGCCGGAGTGGGTTTGAGGGTCATGAAGTTGGACTCTCGTCATAATGCGAGCTTTAGCTCATTTATGGTGAGGGTCCCTACGGATAATGTAAAGACTTCTGGCCGAAAGGGGTGAAGTTCCGGCGGTTCAAGGGACGCCTGTCACGTGATCCCCCGGGCCGCGACGCGTCGGCGAGCACACGAATAAAGTGTTTTTTATGTGTATGTTAGTTTCTAAGGTATTTATGTTGATATGGGCTTACTGTTTAGGTTTAATGCCTTTCTCAGTAAGCCTGAAATACATTTTTTTTTTTTTTTTTTTATGAGTGCTTTTTTGGGAGACACAGCTCCAACTAGATCATATCCTTGATCCATCCCTGGATCAGACCAGCTAATTACCCATACGGGTTACTTGAGCCACAGATTAGATGAAATCAGGATTGCATACATTTTTTAGAGTTCCGTACCCAAAAGGTCGAAACGGAGCCCTATTGCTGTCGCTCATCCGTCCGTCTGTCCGTCACAAGGGTCTAGCGGCTAAATCGTTAAAGCTACCGCATATTTGCACTATTTATATATAGATAGAAAATTATTTTATGCACAAGACAAAAAAGCAGTACATAGGCGTACTTAATGCTAATTAGAATTTTCTTCCAGCTAACCTTTGAGTAATATAAAGGGGTCATAACAATCTTACTGTATGTAAGTATCTTACTGACCCAAAGCCAAATTATTATTTAGAGTTCAGTATCATTTTTAGAGCTCATTAAGTAGAGAGGGACCCTATTTTTATTTTAAAAAGTAATGGAAATGAAAGCCTTCGAAGAATACATCTCAGAAAGTGAACCGCGTTTTATTGGCAAGTTCCTAAGTAATTAGTAACTACTTATGTACCACTAGTGTCCGCCCGCGGCTTCGCTCGCGTTTTACCAGTATAAAAGTAGCCTATAGCACAAACCTATCTGTACACCAAATTTCACCGAAATTGGTTTAGTAGTTTTGGAGTGATTGATTAACATACATACAAACAATTATTCGTTCTGGAAATAAAAGTTACATACTAAAAAAATATTGAGATCGGATAATCTTTAGGAGTGGAAAAACATTTATTTTAAACTTTTTGTATGGATGAGTGTTTACAATGACGTCATCCAGGCCGATTTCGGCCAAGGCACTGTGCCACACTTTTATTTATTCTGTGGCCACGGTATCTGCTTTATACGGAAGAGCTTCGCTGGTGTGCTCTTACATACGTCTGGGGAACAGTTCGTCCGGGGAAGTACTACCACCATATCTATTTCTGCCGCAAAGCAGTAGTGCTCGCATTTCTGTGTTCTGGTTTGAAGGGTAAAGGTGCCGGTGAAATTACAGGCACATGAGACTTTTCGTCTTTATGTCTCAGGGTGGCGGGCCCAGTGCAATGCCACATTAGGGTGTGTCCTAGGTGGACGTTCATAGGCAGAGGGTACCACTTAACATCAGGTGGGCCATCTGCTTGATACGTCATAAGTCATAACAAGTAGAATAAAAAATAAAAAAAACTCTATTTTGTCTGTAAACGTGCGTTTGCAGTAGTTGCACGTAAAAACAATAAATTTTGGGGGTTCCCCATACCACAGATAAAATAATACCCCATACTTAGCTCTGCAACTATTTTTTTTTTTTTAATAAAACCCATATGTGTGGGGTGTGATGGATAGGTCTTCATAAATGATAATATAATTTTTTTCTAAACTGAATAGTTTGCGCGAGAGACACTTCCAAAGTGGTAAAATGTTTCTGTTTTTGATCGCGATTTTTCATCAAAATAATTTCATCAAAGTTTTTATTGGCCTACCTATAGATATTTATTATTTTTACGCCGACTGTACTTCACTAACACAATCGACAAGGGCTCCAACAGGAATTTGAAAGTTGTCTAAAAATGTTAATGGATCAAACAGGACGATCAAACTCCAATGGATCAAACAGGTACTACTCATTATTTTCATAATGGTACACTATGTTAGAAGGCGGTCTTCTTTTCAGATCGTGGTGCTTACTATACTTCCCTCATAACTTCCTATATGTGTCCGAGACGCAGATAACGCGGATATTTATCATTATTTATTTATAAAAAACTATCAGTTTTGGTTTGCATCTACAATGATGCAAATGCCTTACCACCCATTGTGAGTTAAATGAATAGTGCGAAGGTAGTTAGATAGTACCGGCCGGCCACCCAAGGAACGCAATGTTGAATCGGAAGTCTCATAACTCTACAAATAACACCTTTTGCGTAACGTGCAGTAGCGTAGGGTAAAAAACTGACAGAGTATTGTGAGGTGGTAAACTAAACTAAGTATAGGTAACTATGTTCGGGCTGGTAGACTTAGTTCACCATCATCAGCCTTTAGACGCCCACTGCGGCACGAGGTCTTCCCCATAAAGTTAAAGTCAAAGTCAAAGTATATTTATTGCTAAATTACATTAGTTATAATCTTGCAATAAATAATAATTGTAGTAATATGAATACACAACAACACAGAAAATTAAATTAACGAAACATTTCACATTTATTAGTAGCACGGTAAATGTCTAGGTAGGTGATACAAAGAAGGTCGGCAACTCCTGACCCAGGTCAAAAATAAATGAATCAGCGCCCCTTCATGGAGGTAATTAGTACGGTTCTGAACGTTATTTTTTTTACAATTTTTATAAAGAACTTTTATATTTTTAGAAGTTGGGAAGTAAAAGTTGTATTTCTAAATAATTAGATAAATCAACTCATTGCATTTGCTTGAAGCAAAACGCAACAAGCTTCATTAGGAATTTACGATTCATTTCTACGATGAACTTGATAGATAGAGGGACCAGAGATACTGTTGTACCATGAAGGAAAATTCAATGTAAATTAGTCAAAAAAGTTGGGTCAACGTACGGGGAGTTGCCAATGTTCTTTACGATTACTTAATAATGGTACCTATGTAAATTAGGTGCATTAATTAAATTAATTATTTCAATGATTACATTAGGTGAACGAGAACGAGATCGCCCGCAACACGGGTTGCATGCACCCAAATCTAACAGTTCTTCCGGAGACTCTCTACGGTCGCTGGTATGATAATCCTTTGTTTCAGATAGAAATGCTTCAATCAAAACCAATACTCGAGTATTATTGATAGCTTTTTAAAGTAAAGTTAGCTAACCATTACGTGCCGCGCAGTTGCGTAAACGGCAAAAAGCTGATAGGAGGAGGCATGGGCTATGGTCCCCTTTTTCCATCAGGTGCAATCACCGCGGATGGTGCTATCTCAACTGGTAACTCTAAGTAGCTAGACGATACACACTAGCGTTTGGTTTGGCGAACTCAAAACGCTGACACGTTTGGAAATAACCACTAGATATCACTGATAGGAATGCATGTCGTGTGAAAAGTGGTTTCACGTACATGCGTCCAACGAATGTGTCTCTGCTCGGACACGTGAGCCGGTGATTCTGATTCTAATTCTAGTAGGAGACGTCCAAGTGCGTGAGCCACGATGGAAATATAAAACTAGAAGATACCTACAGCTGTTTCGCGTCTACTCGCAAGTGCGTGCCACGTCAAAACATAGAGGAGATATTACTCCTCGCTGCATACTTGCGTCCACAGAACGTATTTATGCTCACATCACCATAATAACCGCGTGTGAGTCAGTGGTTCTAATTCTAAGAAGGAGATGACTCGCGTGAGCCAGCTATGGGAGGGTATCGCGTCTACTTGCAAGGTCAAGTCAGCGTGGTATCATTACTTCACACTGCATACTTGCATCCGCAGAATACTCTAAGAGCCTTTGCTTAAATGCTCGCTTGCTTAGAAGCCTGTGTGAGCCACCAAGATGGGAGTATAAAACGTGAACGTAGAGTGGTTTGGCGTCTACTCGCAAGGTCAAGTGCGCGCAGTCATTGCTCCTCTGAGCATACTTGCGTTCGCAGAACACTATAAAGAGCCTTGCTTGAATGCTCGCTAGCTTATGAGACCGTGTAACCCTCCGATGGGAGTATAAAACGTGAACATAGAGTGGTTTCGCGTCTACTCGCAAGGTCAAGTGCGCGCAGAGTCATTGCTCCTCGCTGCATACTTGCATCCGCAGAACGCCTCTGCGAGTCCCGGAGAGAGATTGTGCGGTGAGTGTTTTTTTTAGCTATATTTTTGTTTTGGTGTAAAATTTGGCGTTTCGTTATGGACAACTTGTGCAAAGTGGTTGAAACAAAGCGCATTTTTCACAATTTTGAAAGCTTCTTCAGACCGTCCGATACCTAGGGTCATCGACCAAAATCTTATTTATTTTGGTCGAAGCATAGGGTTACAAAAGGAAAAAAATAAAAGAAATAAGATAGCTAGAGAAGGATAAAATGAGACTTCGGGATCTATCTGTCTAGATTCAAGATTTAAGATAATTTGGTCATTAAGGGGGTTTATAAGGGTGTATCATTTTACTTATTGGCCCTTTACAGGTATTGCAAATTATCAAGGGAGCTAAATTTAAAATTACTTAGCTACTTGCTTTAGTTGCTTTGGCTATGTTTTTTATGGGAACTTCCTTTTTTATATACATTTTAAGAAATTCAAAATGTATATTCTTGGGCAACAAGTGGAACGCAACTTTGAGGGCGCGGAGTTTTAATCATAAGAGTGAATTTTGGAAATGACCACAAAATGTACCCAGCGTATAGTATTATGTTATCTGTTACCCTGCAAATTGCAGGTAGGTATCTAGCTAGGCCTGACGGCTTAGGCTCTGCGTTGATAGGCAGCCAATCACGCAAAGATTTAGTTAGATACTAGCTGACCCGCTCGTGACTTCGACGACGCGTAGACTTTCATACAAACTTCCGGTTTTTATACTTCTTCCCTTTTTCAACCCCTTATGGTGCGAATTTTCAAAAATCGTTTCTTAGTGCGCGCCTACACCCCTTAATAAATGCTTGTGCCAAATGCAAAGTTTCCGAGCTTTCGTGATGAGTGGTCAGTGAGTGAGTGGACTTCTCTTTTTATATATATAGATTGATACGGGAGGATGCGGGTTCGATTCCCGCTACGGAATAAATGTTTGTATGTAATTATCTGCATATAATTTTTCCGGTTCTCCGTGTTGTACTACATGGTACTCGTAGTTCCTGATACCTACGACACCAGGACTACGTATGTGACTGTTGGATGTTATCGGGAACTTGTCTTTACATAGTGTCTCATCCTTCGACCAAAGTAAAATAAATGGACTGGCCTTACCCATACAAAACGTCCGTGAAAAATAAGACGATTCGGATTTAGGGTACGGTCAACAAATAAACTATCTATCTATCTATCTATCTATCCAGCCACTGCTGAGTAAAGGCCTCTTTTCTATAGCGCCACTCCTGGCGGTCTTGTAAATAAACTAGGTGAAATTAAATTATTGAACTTCTTAAAAACTGTATTTTTTTAATACAAAAAAAAAACAAAAAACTTTTTTGTTTTTTTTTGTTTTTTTTTTACTTTAACAGATGCAATGTGTTTTCTAAAGTTATTTCAGTAGGTTTATAGTACAAAAAATTGCCGAAAAAAATGCAATTATTGAATGAAACTTTTACAAGTTACGTATCTATTTTTCAGCTCTCAAACATACACAATATAAATCAATAGAAAAACAAGTCCACCTAAGGTCTTCAGCTCAATCAATTTGTGAAAAATATATTTTTCATCACTCAATAAACTAAGAAAATATCATAAAAATCGTACGGAAACATAAATGTATAAAAATTCCAGTATTTAAGAAACTGCAGAGTGCAGTTTTATGAATTTTGCACAATGAGTTTTTTTATACTACTTGGAATGACAGATCAAGAAGATGGCCCACCTGATGTTAAGTGGTACCCTCTGCCTATGAACAGTGCATTACCTCAGGTCACGTCCACCTAGGACGCGCCCTATGTGGCATGAAACATAAAGATGAAAAGTCCCATGTGGCCGTAATCGTCATCGGCACCCTTACCCTTCAAACCGGAACACAGCAATGCGAGCACTACTGCTTTGCGGCAGAAACAGGTATGGTGGTAGTACTTCCCCGGACGAACTCTTTCATAAAAAAGCTCTACTACTACTAAACGTTTTTTGGCGTATAGAATTCATTGTGTAGAAAATGATCAGAGCTAATACGGGAAAATGTATTCCACTTCCAAAAGTCGTCTGTTCTTGCTCGTCTTATGACTTATATCCATTTTTGTTTACCTTAGATTTTTTTTGGAAAGCTATAAGGTTAATTAACATGCCATTACATATTATATGCAATTACCTAAAGCGACGTGCTTAGCAATGTTTTGACGTAAATAATGCAAATTACAATTCTAAATCAATACGATACCCGTTAGGCATCAGATTTTTTTGCAGTCTGTACCGGACCATCCGTCATGCGTGAAGTCTTGTCAAATATTTCTTCGCTGTAGTTGGAAAACTAAATAAGTAATAACAACAACAAAACCAACATCGCGAGAAAAACGCGATTTACTGTTTTATTGCGTCAAAAATGGCAATAACTTTTTTATCGTACTTAACTAATTTTTCAGTCCGTGTTTTGATATGTTATAGATTGGTACTGTATCTATTTTCGAATTTAATGATAATACATTTTAGTTCTTTTGATTAAGAGAAAAAAATAAAAAAACGACTATGTATTTTTCCCTCGCCAAAGTTTTGAATAATTGAAATGATCTATTATTTACTTATTTGAATATGACAATCCTATCCATGGGTATAGATTTATATAATATTAAAATACATTTTAAAATAAAACCAACTTATAATCATTTCTTTTTATCAAGACTGAATATTAGAAAACTACTGAAACACCTACATTATTTTAGCAGACTTATAAATTCAAAGTAAGTGACATAACAAACTTATCATACGACTAATGCTTATAAAATCAACAAAATGAAAAAAAATTGTGGAACACAATAATTCTAAGTATCATAAAGAAAAAGGTATGTCGACTAAAATTAAAACTATCTACGAGTATAAACTTGTGTCTGTTAACTTTCATTCAGAGTGGGGAACATTGAGATAATGTCCTGGGGCGTAGTCCTCCTTGTCGCTCGTCCTCTAGAGCAAGACGTGTCCATCGACATGTATGGGCCATCATAACCATGCAATAAAGTCGATTTCGCAAAATGTGTTATTTATGTAGTTTTCCTACCACACGACGATTTATAAGTTTTTTATCAATTTTTTTTTTTTTTTTTTTTTTTATGTAATAAGGTGACAAACAAGCAGACGGCCCGCCTGATGTAAAGCAGTCACCGCCGCCTATGGACATCTGCAACACCCACGGTATTGCAAACGCGCTGTCTACCATTAAGAACCCTATTGATATTTCTCTTGAATTTACCCATATTGTAGCCCTGTGGGAAGACATCCAACGGGAGCTCATTCCACGCCCTGCAGGTACGCGGGAGAAACGAGCGCGTGAAACGCACTGTGCGAGACCTCCACGCATCCAAAATGTGCGGGTGAGCTCGCTCACGATGGCGGGATGTGCGGATGATGATTGATGTTCAATTGATGAAAATTATATTACAAAACCTATTCTTACGAATTAAATGCGATGCCTGAAGCTTTATTTGTATTTCTTGTGTTGTTTGCACTTGCAGAAAAGCACAGGAAGGCATTGTATTACCAAGGTATCTAATTTTGGTAATTTTCAGCATAGCTGTCACTCGTTGCCGTGACAAAGACTGACTGAAGCGAAGTATACTAGCTAGGTCTGTTTAAAAGCTTCAAAACTATCGTTCCCTAAGGCCCGTCCATTCATTTTATTTACGTCGATGGTCTCATCTATATATGTATATATAAAACAAAGTCGTGTTAGTTACACCACTTATAACTCAAGATCGGCTGAACCGATGTTAGTTATCTCTTTTTTGGTGGATTCTTCTCCGCTCCGAATAGCAGAATAAGTAATAAGGAGGGGGGGGGGGGGGGGGGTCACCGGGGGCTACCCGTGCGAAGCCGGGGCGAATCGCTAGTGTTATATGAAACTTATTATTACTATTGTTTATTATTACATAATTGTACTATTATATAATCATTTATTATTACATACTTGTACTATTATAAAATAATTTATTATTACATACTTGTAGTATTATATATATTCTGTGCTATTACGTTAACTTTATTTTAAACTACAAGTTCTTTGTACAGTTTGTTCGTAGAAATATTTGCTTAATCGTTTTTTACCGAACGCTTAGTTATGTTAAAAAACTTCTTTCAAAATGGACTCTATTCTAAAGCATCAAGACTTTAAATAACTAGGTACGTATAAACTTGTGTGAAAAACGTGATGATAGGGGCGAATCAACATTCTTTACTTTTTTCGTGAGTTCGAGTTCGTAAGTAAATATTGTAAATAGTTTTTCTAAGTTCTTTATGTAGGCAATGGACATTGAATTGGACAGCCAATGTAACAATTTTATAACTTCAGCAAATAAATCTTTGAAGTACTTAGTAAAATAATATATGTAGGAACCTATACTATAGATATCTAGCTCGTGTTTTTATTGTAATTAATGGAAAATCCCCCCAATTGAATTAAATGGGGGAGGCCCCCATTTAATTCAATTGGGGGGATTTTCCATACTCACCACGATCACGATCACCAATCCACCTGCCAAGGGTCGATTGGTGATCGCAGTTATTGGTGTTGAGTAGGTACTCAGTTGGATACCCATACCCTGGTGTACCTTATCGTTTTTTCCTTTTGGTTTTTACGATATCCATGGGAGAAGATGGAAGGCTGTATTCTTAGCCTGGATACACCATGACACCTACATAATTATTGTCACATTTATTGTCACATGTTGTAACATAATATTGGTATTGTACTGTAATCCTACTTATTATTATAATTGTCAACATTACGATGTTTGGATGTTTAGATGTTTAGATGTTTGTTACTCAATAACGCCGAAACGGCTGAACCTATTTTGATGAGATTTCGTATACAGATAGATTATGACCTGGATTTTTATCCCGATAAAACGCGAACAAAACCACGGGCGGACACTAGACGAACATTATATCTAACAATAGCATATGTATTAAAAAAAAATTAAATCCTCCAAATGTCGTTGTTCAATGAAATGGCTAGCCGTGCAACATGATCAACCAGTTGGCTCCGACATAGGTAGATGAAGCCTTATCTTCTTTTGGGAACTGTAATCCTCGCACTATAATTAGATAAGTTTTTTCAAGCATATAATTAACTGTTGTGTTAAACTGTAACGTTATAATAATAATCGCGAACCGTTATTCAAATTACATATAAATTATCCAACGCTCGCCTACTGTGTTAAAGATATTACAAAGTTTGTAATACTTTTATATGTGGTAATACTTAGAATACGCCACGAATTATTTCCAAATGAATATCGTATGCGTGTTGTTCTTACCGTACTATAGAGCTGAATCTACGGATACTCTAATGTATAAAAATAAAACGTAAAATTACCAATCTTAGATTTGATTTTTAACAGACTTAATCAATTACACTATTCAAATTATAAATAGCATACTACATCTATATCACTAGGTGCTATACATATCATGGATACTGCATTATAATGCCGAGGGATCCACTGTACCTACCAGAAACACGATAGGACAATATTTTCTCGATGGAAAAAAACAAAGTTAAGTAGGCAGGTACGTCTATTTTTTTGCCTAGATTCGATTGTTTATATTAGGTATTGGGTACAAAATTAAAATCAATACCACAAAGCCGAGGGTTTACTGTAGGTGTTTTGTAAAATTATTGATATTTTACAAGATTTTCTGCCTGGGGTTGAACCGACTCGTATGCCGTGACGGCACAGATTAAATAATAGTTACTTCGTAAGCGACGGGGCGCGGCGGGTTGGTACCACTATTCCTACCATGAATACCAGTAGGTATAGTGAAAATTTTCTTCACAGTTCACCTACCAATTTTATCGCTTTGAATGTTGATAGGAATAATGTCATCTATTGTCTCGTTATTCCTACCAGCTTCTTTATATGGCATGTCTAGTTGTAAATAATGTCATCTATTGTCTCGTTATTCCTACCAGCTTCTTTATATGGCATGTCTAGTTGTAAATAATGTCATCTATTGTCTCGTTATTCCTACCAGCTTCTTTATATGGCATGTCTAGTTGTAAATAATGTCATCTATTGTCTCGTTATTCCTACCAGCTTCTTTATATGGCATGTCTAGTTGTAAATAATGTCATCTATTGTCTCGTTATTCCTACCAGCTTCTTTATATGGCATGTCTAGTTGTAAATAATGTCATCTATTGTCTCGTTATTCCTACCAGCTTCTTTATATGGCATGTCTAGTTGTAAATAATGTCATCTATTGTCTCGTTATTCCTACCAGCTTCTTTATATGGCATGTCTAGTTGTAAATAATGTCATCTATTGTCTCGTTATTCCTACCAGCTTCTTTATATGGCATGTCTAGTTGTAAATAATGTCATCTATTGTCTCGTTATTCCTACCAGCTTCTTTATATGGCATGTCTAGTTGTAAATAATGTCATCTATTGTCTCGTTATTCCTACCAGCTTCTTTATATGGCATGTCTAGTTGTAAATAATGTCATCTATTGTCTCGTTATTCCTACCAGCTTCTTTATATGGCATGTCTAGTTGTAAATAATGTCATCTATTGTCTCGTTATTCCTACCAGCTTCTTTATATGGCATGTCTAGTTGTAAATAATGTCATCTATTGTCTCGTTATTCCTACCAGCTTCTTTATATGGCATGTCTAGTTGTAAATAATGTCATCTATTGTCTCGTTATTCCTACCAGCTTCTTTATATGGCATGTCTAGTTGTAAATAATGTCATCTATTGTCTCGTTATTCCTACCAGCTTCTTTATATGGCATGTCTAGTTGTAAATAATGTCATCTATTGTCTCGTTATTCCTACCAGCTTCTTTATATGGCATGTCTAGTTGTAAATAATGTCATCTATTGTCTCGTTATTCCTACCAGCTTCTTTATATGGCATGTCCAGTTGTAAATAATGTCATCTATTGTCTCGTTATTCCTACCAGCTTCTTTATATGGCATGTCTAGTTGTAAATAATGTCATCTATTGTCTCGTTATTCCTACCAGCTTCTTTATATGGCATGTCCAGTTGTAAATAATGTCATCTATTGTCTCGTTATTCCTACCAGCTTCTTTATATGGCATGTCCAGTTGTAAATAATGTCATCTATTGTCTCGTTATTCCTACCAGCTTCTTTATATGGCATGTCTAGTTGTAAATAATGTCATCTATTGTCTCGTTATTCCTACCAGCTTCTTTATATGGCATGTCTAGTTGTAAATAATGTCATCTATTGTCTCGTTATTCCTACCAGCTTCTTTATATGGCATGTCCAGTTGTAAATAATGTCATCTATTGTCTCGTTATTCCTACCAGCTTCTTTATATGGCATGTCCAGTTGTAAATAATGTCATCTATTGTCTCGTTATTCCTACCAGCTTCTTTATATGGCATGTCTAGTTGTAAATAATGTCATCTATTGTCTCGTTATTCCTACCAGCTTCTTTATATGGCATGTCTAGTTGTAAATAATGTCATCTATTGTCTCGTTATTCCTACCAGCTTCTTTATATGGCATGTCTAGTTGTAAATAATGTCATCTATTGTCTCGTTATTCCTACCAGCTTCTTTATATGGCATGTCCAGTTGTAAATAATGTCATCTATTGTCTCGTTATTCCTACCAGCTTCTTTATATGGCATGTCTAGTTGTAAATAATGTCATCTATTGTCTCGTTATTCCTACCAGCTTCTTTATATGGCATGTCCAGTTGTAAATAATGTCATCTATTGTCTCGTTATTCCTACCAGCTTCTTTATATGGCATGTCCAGTTGTAAATAATGTCATCTATTGTCTCGTTATTCCTACCAGCTTCTTTATATGGCATGTCCAGTTGTAAATAATGTCATCTATTGTCTCGTTATTCCTACCAGCTTCTTTATATGGCATGTCTAGTTGTAAATAATGTCATCTATTGTCTCGTTATTCCTACCAGCTTCTTTATATGGCATGTCCAGTTGTAAATAATGTCATCTATTGTCTCGTTATTCCTACCAGCTTCTTTATATGGCATGTCTAGTTGTAAATAATGTCATCTATTGTCTCGTTATTCCTACCAGCTTCTTTATATGGCATGTCTAGTTGTAAATAATGTCATCTATTGTCTCGTTATTCCTACCAGCTTCTTTATATGGCATGTCTAGTTGTAAATAATGTCATCTATTGTCTCGTTATTCCTACCAGCTTCTTTATATGGCATGTCTAGTTGTAAATAATGTCATCTATTGTCTCGTTATTCCTACCAGCTTCTTTATATGGCATGTCTAGTTGTAAATAATGTCATCTATTGTCTCGTTATTCCTACCAGCTTCTTTATATGGCATGTCCAGTTGTAAATAATGTCATCTATTGTCTCGTTATTCCTACCAGCTTCTTTATATGGCATGTCTAGTTGTAAATAATGTCATCTATTGTCTCGTTATTCCTACCAGCTTCTTTATATGGCATGTCCAGTTGTAAATAATGTCATCTATTGTCTCGTTATTCCTACCAGCTTCTTTATATGGCATGTCTAGTTGTAAATAATGTCATCTATTGTCTCGTTATTCCTACCAGCTTCTTTATATGGCATGTCTAGTTGTAAATAATGTCATCTATTGTCTCGTTATTCCTACCAGCTTCTTTATATGGCATGTCTAGTTGTAAATAATGTCATCTATTGTCTCGTTATTCCTACCAGCTTCTTTATATGGCATGTCTAGTTGTAAATAATGTCATCTATTGTCTCGTTATTCCTACCAGCTTCTTTATATGGCATGTCTAGTTGTAAATAATGTCATCTATTGTCTCGTTATTCCTACCAGCTTCTTTATATGGCATGTCTAGTTGTAAATAATGTCATCTATTGTCTCGTTATTCCTACCAGCTTCTTTATATGGCATGTCTAGTTGTAAATAATGTCATCTATTGTCTCGTTATTCCTACCAGCTTCTTTATATGGCATGTCTAGTTGTAAATAATGTCATCTATTGTCTCGTTATTCCTACCAGCTTCTTTATATGGCATGTCCAGTTGTAAATAATGTCATCTATTGTCTCGTTATTCCTACCAGCTTCTTTATATGGCATGTCTAGTTGTAAATAATGTCATCTATTGTCTCGTTATTCCTACCAGCTTCTTTATATGGCATGTCCAGTTGTAAATAATGTCATCTATTGTCTCGTTATTCCTACCAGCTTCTTTATATGGCATGTCTAGTTGTAAATAATGTCATCTATTGTCTCGTTATTCCTACCAGCTTCTTTATATGGCATGTCTAGTTGTAAATAATGTCATCTATTGTCTCGTTATTCCTACCAGCTTCTTTATATGGCATGTCTAGTTGTAAATAATGTCATCTATTGTCTCGTTATTCCTACCAGCTTCTTTATATGGCATGTCTAGTTGTAAATAATGTCATCTATTGTCTCGTTATTCCTACCAGCTTCTTTATATGGCATGTCTAGTTGTAAATAATGTCATCTATTGTCTCGTTATTCCTACCAGCTTCTTTATATGGCATGTCTAGTTGTAAATAATGTCATCTATTGTCTCGTTATTCCTACCAGCTTCTTTATATGGCATGTCCAGTTGTAAACTGAGAAGTACGATAAGATAAAGTTTTAAAAAACTTTTAATATTTTTGCAAGTCGAAAATTAAAGGAACATAAAAGCTTATAACAAGTACTTATATGTTGAATATTTCTTTATAACTAAGAAGTAAGTTATCCGTAAAAAACATAAAAAGTACCAATATTTACATAGCACTTCAATAATTTATTGTAGGTACACCTAACTCATTATAAGTGTGTGACTTGCCCGGGGCTCCCATACAACAAACGTATTTTTTTGGCATTTTTTTTTAGATTATGGTGTCACCAGGCAGGCATTATCTCATGAACCGTGATAGGTAGTAAGACAGTTGAAATTTTCACAGATGATATATTTATGTTGCCGCTATAACAACAAACACTAAAAAAACAATAAAATAAATATTTAAGGGATATACATACAATAACCCATACAACAATACAATACCCATACAACAAACGTGTTTTTTTTTTCCTTTTTTATAGATAATGGTATGCGCGACTCCGACTCGCAGTTGGCCGGTTTTATTTTATTTTCTTTTACTATAGTAATATTTTTACAAACAGAGAAAATAACTTCAAAATGATCGCTATGAGCATATTGTATGGCGCGCATTTTAAAGATAAAAGTAAAAATGCTGAAAATAATAAGGATAATTATAATAGTTATGCAAACCTAGATGAACGAGGAGGTCCTGACAGACACTTGAAAATTAATAACATACAATTGGCATGCGCAGAAATTCAACAAGCTGGTTTAACCCGATAACCACTTGACTGGTGCAGCAAAAACAAACAATAATAAAACAAAATTACAACCTAGCTCTAAAAATAGCCCTAATTATTCCCGTTCTGTGTCAAAAACAGGCCCCTGGTGTGAAGGTTCTTGGCATACAAGCGACACACGTCTTTTTAACCGAAGTTGTATTCTTTTCACTGTGGGTCATACAATCTTATAGGAACACAGACATGACTAGTGGTAAGTTCACCGCCGCCGCCGTCGTTGCTTTCCCACAACCATCTTCTATAATAACCTCACTAAGCCAGCACCATCAATCAGTCTGAAGCCTCTCTCAAAATAAAGTTCGGATCATATTCCGATCTAGTACCGATATTCTAAATGGTATTCTAATCAAGTGACAATACAACATGGAAATATGATTATGTGACCGAAACTTGAACGCCTTAGTTTTTTTGAGAATTTTGTCTAGAATTTATCATAATTACACGCGTCTCTCTTCACTGTTTCCAATGATAAACGCTATCTTACGCTAATCTAATGGTCGCCATTTATGGTATGCTAAATTGGTATTATGTTGCAAAATATAAATTTTCAGTCGATGCAGAATTTAGACTAGATTCAGACAACTTTGGTTTTTAAAAAAAGTTAGGATAATTTGGCCTCCTGTGAGCGATCGGCTTGCAGACAGAAGTAGCAAGTATTATTGCTAACATTAGATATTCTGGCACGACGAGGAGTAGCGTTTTACGGGTAGCACTATTTAGTCTTCACTGTATAGATTACTCAATAAAAATGATGCTTCACTCATAATGCTTCTCGTTCTAAAATTGTCTAAGCCATTGAATCAACGGAGCAGTTATGTTATAACAATGTAACGGTTAGTGATTTAACCGCTACCTTTTCTCACGTTGAACCTTTTATTTTATTTACATTGCTTTGAACTCGTAGATTACCTCTAGCGAATGGTCAATCTTTATGAGCATTGATTCTAGAGAGCAAATGATTACAATTTTCACTTGGCACAGTTTGTAGCATAAACCTGATCTACTAACTGATCTAGTAATCTATCTTCTAACTATGTATGCCTATTTAAACAAAACTAAAAAGCACTGCCTCATCTTCAGATCTCCGAAACTTTAAAGCCTTCAAAATTAAGGCATGATTGTTCCTCTCTTTCAAGCGCTCAAACTGCGATCAGAGATCTGTGATCGAAGCGCTCAAGATCTGTGATCGAAGCGCTCAAGATCTGTGATCGAAGCGCTCAAGATTTGTGATCGAAGCGCTCAAGATCTGTGATCGAAGCGCTCAAGATCTGTGATCGAAGCGCTCAAGATCTGTGATCGAAGCGCTCAAGATTTGTGATCGAAGCGCTCAAGATCTGTGATCGAAGCGCTCAAGATCTGTGATCGAAGCGCTCAAGATCTGTGATCGAAGCGCTCAAGATCTGTGATCGAAGCGCTCAAGATCTGTGATCGAAGCGCTCAAATGATGTTTTGGGAAATCAACCCCTAAGTACCCCCTTTAATAACAGAGGGTCTAGTACAGGTTCGTCTTAGTTTTGCATTCGGTATCCCGACTATCTAATTCCGAGTCGATATTTGTTTTTATGTAATGGTTTTCATGAGTTTTTCACCAAGTCCGCTAGGGGCGCTAATCATTTTCTCCATACAAAAACGACATTTGGACTCGCAATTCGGTTTTCGGTATTCCTAGTTGTAACAAATTACAAACCTCTGGTAGGCCCTCAGGGTGGTTACTCTACGATTTTTGATAGTTTACGAGTAATGATTATATTTGTGACCCCAATTTTAATATCCATTCGGTACACTCTATTGTTATGCAAATAAAGGGTTCACGTAGAATCACGTTTTTATGATGAAGTTGTTGGATACGAACACAGTAGTACAACGAAACTTGCAGGCCGTCTTGCACCGCTCTCACGGATGCGTGTCCAGCCGAGCCTGTCCGGTCGGACCGTGGTGAGCCGGGCCGCGGCCGTGTTGGTAGTGTATGAAGTGAAGAAGTTTTATGTATCAATATTATAATTAAAATCGTTGCGTGACTGACTGACTGACTGACTGACTGACTGTCTCACTGACTGACTATCTAACCTGCACAGCCTAAACCATAAGTCCTAAAGACCTGAAATTTCGAGGGTACGTTCTTTTTATGGTCTAGGGGTGCACTAATTCCAGAAATTCAACCCCTAGGGGGCTGCAGCGGGTGTTTCAGTTTGTATGGAAAAGTACACGCGGACAAAGTCGCGGGCATTCCACTAGTTAGAAATAAAAACGTTACCTATCGGATTTGTTTGAAAAATATTTTACTTTATTATTACTTTTAAAATTATATTATTTGGTAGGTACCTACTATACATGTTTTAAGCATCACGTTTTAAAGTTCCGTCACCAATAAGATCGGCTATAGAAAAAAAACAGTTTTTATTATGTACTTGGTACTTTCGAAATTTATACGTCGACGTCAAGAGTTTCTAATTAAAAGTTTTTTTCAAAAACTTGCTTTCCTAAAATTAGTAATCGGAACCGTAAGCTGAACAAAATGAGCACAAACACTGCTACTATTAATCATCGAAGAGTTCCGCTGTCAACGTGTCTTTATCATCAGATCAGCTCGCTGTCATGATATTGTATTGTCATCGGAACTTGACAGGCATGCCAAATTTTAGTTCAATCGGATATCGGGAAGTGGTCGAAAATCTGATTCTAAGATTTGTTTACATGGTTTGTTAGTTGCAATTTATAAAGTAACTAGCGACTCGCCCCGACTTCGCACGGGTAGCCCCTGGTGAACCCCCCCCCCCCCCCCCCCCGTCCTACCCCTCCCACTATGTCCTATCTCCTGGTTCTAAGCTACCTCCCTACCAATTTTCAGCCAAATCGGTTCACCCATTCTTGAGCTATAAGTGGTGTAACTAACACGACTTTTAAAAAAAAAAAAAAAAAAAAAAAAAAAAACGTATAAACCTCACGGAGCCCGAGACCTTTCCAACGAATGCAAAACCGTGAAAATCGGTTCGTGCGTTCTGGAGTTATAGCGTCAGGAAGGAAAACCTGACTTATTTTTATATATTAGAATAAAAGCTTGATAAGAACAAGGTAAACACTGCTACCAACCCTGTACCTACTACGGTGAATGGTCTTGAGGTGCCTCAATACAACGGCTTTCCACGTCTTTTAAATTCAAATGTCAACAGAGACTTTATTATATAACAGCGATTTCGCGTTCTATTTTTCCATTCGCGACATCTATTTTTGAATTGAGTAAACTTTATAAAGCAATAAAAGCATGATAAGCACAAGGTAAACACTGCTACCAGCCCTATACTAGGTCTCACGAGGGCACACTATGACGAGCTTCCATAGATCAAGGCCCTTTATTACTAAACAAGTAGCACGAAGGCACTTCGTGTTTAACCCTAGGCTCTTTTAATTAACCTTAGACGATCTAGCTAGGCCAGGGCATCAAAGGGCATCGCACCTGGTTTCTTAATGGGCTTTTGGCAACCAGTGAAATTGGCACGATGGCCTGGGACTCGTAGAATATTCGTAAGAGCTCCCAGAAGCTCAATTCATCATCATCAGCCTGTAGAAGTCTACTGCTAGACATAGGCTTCCTCTTAGAATGCTAAGTTGATTGGTCTTGAGCCACATCCAACCAACGAATTCCCGCTTCAACAGAGACTTTTTTTTTGTACTACTTGTATGACGGAACAAGCTGATGGCCCACCTGATGTTAAGCGGTAACCTCTGCCTATGAACAGTGCATTACCACATAGGTCACGTCCACCTAGGACGCGCCCTATGTGGCATTGCACTGCGCCCGCCACCCTGAGACATAAAGATGAAAGTCTCATGTGCCTGTAATTTCACCGGCAACCTTACCCTTCAAACCGGAACACAGCAATGCGAGCACTACTGCTTTGCGGCAGAAATAGGTATCTGCTAAAATTACCCTCCTACTACCCTATGTTATGACAGCGATAACGCGTTCTATTATTTCCATTCGCGACATCTAGTTTTGAATTGAGTAAACTTCGGAACCTACATAATGCTTGGTTTGAAAAAATAAACATATCTGGTTTATTTTATTTTTTGACGACCTCTGTAGCGCGGCGGGCGAAGGTTCGCCTGCGACGCAGGAAATTGCGGGTTCGATTCCCGCGTCGGAACAAATATTTGTGCGATCTGCAGATATTTGTTCAGGGTGTTCTGGGTATTTTCTATGTATAATAAAAAATATCTATCTATGTAATATATTGTATTAAGTATATCAGTTATCTAGTACCCATAACACAAGCTCTGCTTAGCTTGGGGGCTAGATAGATAATGTGTGAACTGTCCAGCATTATTTATTTATAGCTCAGACTGTTTTGATAAAAACTACTGTTTAGATTCTACACAACATAATAAATTGCATAAACCAATCTTCCAAATGCCTGTTTGTATGTTGATGAAACCGCTTTGCACAGATGTTTCATTAACCATGACTTTTCCGTTATATTCTTCCACACAGGACGTAAGAGCTATTACTTTTTTGTGCATATCAAGTATTACCGACTCTGACTCAGGCTGTTAAAAGGCGGATGTATCCACCTGTGGAACTGGACTGAGTACACAGATGTAGGTACAGTTAGCGCCATCGACATTGCCTCTAATGCCCGGTTTCTGAAGATGTCCGATAACTGATCAATAGTTATTGGTTCATTAAAGTTATGAAGAGTTTAAACTGCGTTTAACTGACACTTCGTTTTTGAGTACGCTACGATCCGTTCAATAACTATGTAACTGTTAGGTAGTTCCTACTTTTGGCAGTAGATGGCGCGATTTAAGATATCAAATTGAATTTAATTTTATTTATATTATTTAGCTTTTACTACAAGTTTCCTTTATAAACTTGGTATTTCCTAAATTAAAATAAGTTGCAAAACACTATTTAAGCCGGGCATAAGTCACTGTAAATACCTCTAACGGATTCCCTTCTTTGTATTTGACGACCTACGTAGCGTGGCGGGTGAGTAGCCGGCTTAGATGCGAGAGGTACGGGCGCTATTCCCGCTGTGGAACAAATATTTAAGTACATCATCCCGCTGCGGGTACGCTACTAATTTATAACTCTAGTGTCCGCCAGCGGCATCGCTTTCGTTTTCCCAGGATACAAAGTAGCATATAGCTCAATCCAGGTCATAATCTATATGTGTACCTAACACATATAGATGTGTGGGGGACGATGGCGCTTTTTTGCCAACGTCGCCCCAGTAAGGCCAGATAAATATGTTGGATATGGGGACGCTGGGAATAAACGGAAAAAATAGCCGTTTTAGAAAAATACCACAGAATAAATAATAGACAAAAATAAAGTCCTGGTTCTGTAATGTTGCCTTCAGAATTAAATATAATACTAACTATATGCTCATTTGAAGTTGAAACTTTGTAACCTTTGTATGCAATGTACTACTGCTCTCACAGAATAAATAATAGTACCTATACTGTAGATAGGTAGGTATACGTATACCCCGTATCCCCGTAGCTCACACAAATTGGACCGGTGTGCGCAAACTGATCATTTGCTCGTGATTATCTACTGATATAAAAACTTAAGTACCCACCTACAGTACACACCATATCTGTTAGCTAACCGTTCAACAAAAACCATTGGACTGTGTACTAGTGCTGGGTAGATGAAGACAGTAGTGGGTAATTTTTAAACCACAGAACTTACAAAGAAAAAAGAATACTGAGTTAGGTAATGCTTTTTTTCTTTATAATTGGCGCCGCACGGTTGTGCATTTTATTGCCGTTTTCAAGTTATTTTTTAATTTTCATTAGTGTAGGTATTATCAATATAATTTGCAACGTTACACTCCTTCCAAGTCGTCAAAGTCAAAGTCAACTCGTGTTTTAATAAAACGGTGGCGTTTTACTGAGCGCTTGACTCTGCTGTCGGCCTTGGTAGCGAATAAGCTTCCGGGGTTGTTTTTGAGTATTTTTGGCTGTTTACTTATTCCAATTTGATTTAGCTGACTTATTAAGTGTTTGTGTTGTTCTGTGTGGTGGTGGTTATCGTGGTTTAGGGTTGTTTTTGCTGTGGTTGCTCTCTGATTCGAGTTTGAGGTCTGACAACCCGAACTCGCATCATGGAATGCGACCAGGTACCGCCTGTCCCACCTGCTCCGCCGGACCCTCCTGCTCCGCCGGACCCTCCTGACCCTCAAGAAACTACTGCTGGTAGTAAGCGTCGTAGGCCTGAGACTGAGTCCCACGCCCCTAACAAGAAGGTAGTATCTTCTGATGATCTGAGTGTTCCCTCTATTCAAACTGTGTACACACACCCATCCATAGTTGTAGGTGCTGTACAGACCTACACAAGCTTGGATAAAGGTCCATTTATAGTTCATGTGTCGCGAGCTGAAACTGATCTTACCGCGGGCACTATCATGAAACCAATTAAGTTTGGCCAATTCTTGGCCACTCACAAATTCGAGAATATTTGCCCCGGCGATGGTGTCAAAAAAGTTGGACGCAACAAAGTCTCAGTGGAGTTCATTTCCGCGGAGTATGCAAATAAGTTCATGGTATCTCCACTATTACCCATGTGTAAGTACATTCCAAGCATACCTACCTACAATGTCACTAAGATGGGACTTGTCCGTAATGTTCCTACAGACCTTTCCATGGATGAGTTTGCTAGAGATGTTGTTCTTCCCGATGGTTGTGGCATTATATTGAAGGCTCGACGTCTCAACAGAAAAGTGACCGATGATGGTAAAGTGTCTTGGGTACCTACCCAAACTGTCGTCATCACATTCCAAGGTCAATCACTACCCTCTCGAATCTTCCTTTACTACGTGTCCCTCCCTGTTGAACTATACCAATATCCAACAATTCAGTGCCATACTTGCTGTCGATTTGGTCATACAAAGGCACAATGTAGGTCAAAGCCAAGGTGCTTCCGTTGCTCAAAAGAGCATTCAGGGGAATCTTGTGAGATTCAAGAAGCAAATGCTTCCTGCCTACATTGTTCAGGTCGACACTTTGCCACCAGTAGAAACTGCCCAGAACAGGAAAGACAAAAATCAATTAAAATGGTAATGGCACAAAACTCCATCTCATACGAACAAGCTGCCAGCCAATTCCCTAAAGCCACACGATCCTTCTCTGAGGTGACCCAAGAACTTTCTGACAATAGCTTGCAGAAATCTGTTGCTGCAGGCCCATCTCACCGTCCTACTCACTCTTATGTAAAGACCGTGTATGCTACTCCTAAACCAAAAGCTACATTGGGTAAGTCTTATGATAAGGCTACCCATAGAGAAATAGTGACAAACCCAGAGTCATCATTACCAAATGGTTGTGCTCTTGGCAATAACCAATCTACATCATCCCCCCTTAGTGAAAATTTGATTGAAACTCTCCTTTCTATTTTAATTGATATTATCTTAACAAAGCCCCAGTCCATACCGTCCAACGTCGCCTCCAAACTCACACAATTAGTAGCTCAATTCGCTTGCAATGGATCCAGTGGTGGTTCTCCAGTGGAATGCCCAGAGCATGCGTGCAAAAATACATGATTTAATCCACTTAATAAATAAATTCCGCCCGTCAGTCATTGCCGTCTCGGAGACTTGGCTGAGGCCTGGATCCCATTATAGGATCCCAGGTTTCACCTGCCTCCGGGACGACAGGGCTGACGGGCATGCTGGGAGCGCTTTATTAATAAAGCGCTCCCTTACCTTTTCCTCAATCCCTCTCCCGTCCCTCCCCCCTGATATCAACGCTGTTGGTATCAGGTTCTTAGGTATGTCTTTTATATCCCTTTATATTCCTCACCCGAACTCCTCATTGATCTCTGACATTCTTCTCCTATTCTCTTCAATTCCGTCTCCCATGATTATCATGGGAGACTTTAATGGCCATAACACTGTGTGGGGTCACAGCCACTCAGATTTGTTTGGCCTATCTCTCCTTGAGATCATCGATGAGGCAAACTTATGCATCCTCAATGATGGTTCCCCTACCCGTAGAGTACTCCCCACCCAGAATCCGAAAAGCGCTGTTGACCTTTCCCTATGTTCTTCTTCACTCTTCTCTGACATATTATGGAAAATCTTACCACAATCGTATGGAAGTGATCACTTCCCCATAGTAATATCATTACATGTAAATCTTCCCAATAGTGTAACCCCTTTTAGTAATCCCTCACCCTCTTTAAAATACAGACTATCTGGTGCTGACTGGTCATCTTATTCAGCATCCCTGGACCTGAAAATGGACTCATTTTCCCTCTCTTCGGACTCATTCACCTCGTATAATAACTTCATTGATATTATAATATCTAGCGCCGACCTTCACGTCCCTCTTAAAAAACCTACTCGTGGATTTAAAGTATCCACTCCGTGGTGGGACGCCGAATGTACAACGGCTGTTGCTGAGCGTAAAGCGGCGGAAAAAGCATATTGTCAAAACATGACCACTCACAACTTCATAAATTATAAAAAAGCAGCAGCCAAATATAGAAAATTAACTTGCAAGAAGAAGAAGCAAGGTTGGATAGACTTCTGCGAAAATTTATCACCCCGAACTCGCCCCTCTCTTGTTTGGAAGCAAATTAGACGCTTCAGAAATTCTGTTAACATAGAGAATATTACATCTAATGATCCTGTATCATGGATCGAAGCCTTTTCGGACAAACTGGCTCCTGCTTCTGTTCCTTCTGATTCTTCCTTCCCAGCACCTCGATCTTTCCTCCCCAGTACGAGCGACTTGGATACCCCTTTTGAGTTCGATGAATTATTACTCGCACTTGACGGACTGACTGACTCTTCTCCTGGTATAGACGGTATTCCTTATTCCTTCCTTACCAAGGCTCCCCAAAAAACTAAACAATTTTTTTTAACTCTTGTAAATTCTTTTTTTGATAATGGTATAGTTCCTGAACAGTGGAAATCCCAAATCATTGTTCCGATCCTGAAACCTGGTAAAGACCCCTCGGATCCTGCTAGTCGAAGACCTATAGCGTTATCATCTGTCATGGCCAAAGTTGCAGAACATTTGATCAAACGCCGTCTCGAGTGGTGGGCCGAACATGGCGCCGTCCTTGCAAAATCCCAGTTCGGATTTAGAAAAGGCATGAGTACCATGGACAACCTGAGTTTGATAACGACGGATATTCACATTGCTTTTAGAGAGAAAAAGTACCTAGTTGGAGTCTTCCTCGATATAGCGTCAGCATATGACAATGTCCTGCTTCCGGTTCTCAGGAGGAAACTCCTCCAGCTGAGAATTCCCGAGAAACTTGTTCGTTTCATTTGCAGTTTATTAATGGAGAGATCCGTTGTTATTAAATCTCCTCTCGGTCTCCTCCCTCCTAAGACAGTTTGGAAAGGATTACCACAGGGATCTGTCTTGAGCCCATTACTCTATAGTCTTTACACTTTCGATCTTGAGCAAACTGTAGATTCTTTTTGTGAGGTTTTGCAGTACGCTGATGATCTTGCTCTCTATGTCTCCTCTTCTTCTGTGACAGAGGCAAGTAGACGGCTTAACTCCGCGCTGTCTTATCTCGGTGAATGGCTCCTCTGCCATGGTTTGTCCCTCTCTGCATCCAAAAGTTCTGCTGTTATTTTCTCAAAGAAAAGAACCATCCCCTCTGTAGAGATTTACATTGATCAGGAAATCATCCCCATGGCCAATAGTGTAAAATTTTTGGGTATTACATTAGACTCCAGAATGACAGGCACCCCCCACTTTATTTCTACTAGCCAAAAGTGTGAAAAAAACATTAACATCTTACGCTGCCTCTCTGGAGTATGGTGGGGCTCTCATCCATACACCCAGAAACTATTATATAATGCCATAATACGAACCCATTTTGACTATGGAGCATTCCTATTTAATCTATGCAACAAATCTGGTTTAGACAAAATTGATAAAATCCAGTCTAGGTGTCTTCGCATAATACTGGGAGCTATGAAGTGTTCACCTATCAACGCTATGCAGGTTGAATGTGGGGAACCTCCCTTAAGCCTGCGAAGGCAATATCTCTCGGATAGGTTTATTTATAAAATGGCTCAAAATTACAATCACCCCCTTCTCCCAAAATTAAAACATCTACTTAGATTATTTGGTCCTGCTGACAAAATTCCCTGTATACTCCGTAGCTTCAAAACGTTTTTAGAACTACCTAATCCCATTAAACAGTACCCAACATACCCAATATATCTCATCCCCTATGATGCCCTAGTTTTTCTACCCCATGTTATCTTAGATTTTGGTATAGCGAAGGATTCTGTAGACGCCAGAGGGATGTTTAATGCTGAATTGAATTTGAAATATTTAGGGTGGACTTCAATTTTCACCGATGCATCCAAACTATCAAAGGATAGTGAAGTTGGAGCTGCTGTGTGGATTCCCTTTACCAACATAAGTTTGACATTTAGATGTCCCTCATCTTCGTCAGTTTTTACTGGCGAGGCTGTCGCACTCCTAGAAGCTGCCTGTTTTGTAAAATCTCATAACCTTAACAAATCCATCATCTTTTCGGACTCTAAAAGTTGCTTGCAATCTTTATTGTCCAATCCTTTCAGGTATATATCTCGTCTTCCCATTATTCTTGAAATTAAACGTGTTCTTCATGAATGTCACAAACTAGGCATCAAAGTAATCCTTGCATGGATACCAGGTCACTCTGGTATTCCAGGCAATGAGACAGCAGACGCTTATGCAAAAGATGCAGTCCAGTTAGGTTCTCTTGAGCACTATCATACATATTGCCACGACCTATGCCTTCTACCCAGATCCCAACTTGAAAAATCTTGGTCGGAGGTATGGAATGCCTCAAGACTTATTAAAGGCAAGTACTATTCAGACATCCAACCAGATATCCCGCCCTCACCATGGTTCTTTAAGTTTCGCAGGTCTAGCAAAGTTGTAACTTCAACTATCTGCCGTCTCAGACTAGGATTCACATGTACTCCAGTATTTCTAGCAAAATTAAGGATCCGGGATCACTCAATGTGTGAATGCGGGCTTGAAGAAGGAAATGTGGATCACATTTTCTTCAATTGCCCAAAATTGCAATGCTCCCTCTATGACCTCCTCCCCCCTGAAATCCTTCGTCCTACTTCTTTCAAAATTCTACTATCCCTAACCTTTTCCCCCTTAATAAACTTTTTACTCTGTAAATTTGTAAAAATTAATGGAATTAGGTTATAAAAATATGTATATATTCATGTAAACATATATTTGTATATAATATTTATTTTGCCATAATAATCATTATGCTTTTCATATTGTTTTGTCTTTTTGTTTTAGCAAAATCATTTTGATGCTAAATCTAAAAGATTCAGCGTTTACAGAACCGATCATATTTTTAATTATTTAAATATTTTTTTGAAGTTTACGGCACTCCTTGACGTTGACACTGGCAGAGTCGTAGCGAAAAGCAAGCGCGGCGCCATAAAAACAAGAAGTTGAAGTTGAAGTTACTGAGCGCTTTTTATTATGTGTTTTTATTATTATTTATTTGTGCAAAACACATAAATAAACCTCTCACCCTGAACGCATATCCCTTCTTTGCTCCGTTGGGCCAAAAGTCTGCAACACAAAAACAAGACGACGACGCGACGGTCCATCACTATTGTAAACTGTTTTTTGTTTCAATCATGATGTTTTTTACTCCAATAAGAAATTATGGAGTGAAGCCATAAACCGATACAAAATTGATCATTATCTGCTAGCTCTTTGCACTTTTTTATACGATTATGTTACTCCTACGTACGTAAGTTTAATTATTAAGCCAGGCGAAAGAAAATAACACAAACCTCCTACTACTTTGTGTCACCTGTTATTTCTTGGTTATCCTGCATTAGAGACCAGTTCGAGTTTAGGTGGCCCTGAAAAGAGAATATTAGAATATTATTTACCCAGGTAACCAAGCTCTTCATGGCCACCATACCCCATGGAATCAACCACGTACAGGAAAGTCAGCAGACCCACCAAATTTACAGTTGTGGTTATTTTACAGATTCCATTCTACTTCTGTATAATCCCTCTAATATCATAATGTTAAAGTTAAGATGTTTGGTTGGGTGTTTTTTTTTTTAGTACTACTTGGATGACTGAACAAGCAAGAGGCTTACCTGATGTTAAGCGGTAACCTCTGCCTATGAACAGTGCCTTATAGGTCACGTCCACCTAGGACGCACCCTATGTGGCATTGCACTGCGCCCGCCACCCTGAGACATAGATGAAAAGTCTCATGTGCCTGTAATTTCACCGGCACCCTTACCCTTCAAACCGGAACACAGCAATGCGAGCACTACTGCTTTGGGGCAGAAATAGGTATGGTGGTAGTACTTCCCCGGAAGAACTCTTTCACAAAAAAGCTACTACTAAAAATAGTGTTTGTATGTTTGTTACTCAATCACGCCGAAAAGGCTGAAACTGTTTCGATGAAATTTGGTACACATATAGATTATGACATGGATTGAGCTATAGGCTACTTTTTATCCTGGTAAAACGCGAGCGAAGCCGCGGGCGGATACTAGTAAATAATATAATGTAGAATTATTTGAATGCAATTAGTCACACCGGCGGTAGGATTCGAACCTGCGCTACCAGAGAGAAACTGATTTCTCATCACAGAACCAAACCAGCGTAGATTGTATTGGAGATTGTGTTTGTGAGTAGAGTTTGATTGCAAAAGCTAACATATTAGATTTATCTTAGTATACGCACAGAATAAATAATAATACAAGATTTTAGTTGACGGACGACGCGACCCGGCGCTGAGTGTGTTTACCGAACTAACTAAACTAACGTGAGATCCGGCTGCCAGCAGTGCCAGCCCCCTGAATGGATTGACTCGTCTAGACGAGTCCGCCGGGTACTTGCAGCTTCATACCTAAAGTGCGGAGTGCGCCACGCTTGGTATACGCAAAAACTGCATGGGTATAGGTACCTACTAATGATCTACAGAGTAATATTTCTAAAGTATTATTACATTTCCCGTGCATAGTTCAATAACATTTCATAAACGCTGATCATAAAATAAATATAACCTTTGAAACCAGCTCTGCCGATCTTGATACTTATTTATATCATAAATAGGTGTTTAAATATTGAGAGACACATCCGACGGCTACTAAGATCTTAATAATTACATAATTACTAAGTGCTTGTTGCTTCAAACCTGACGTAGGGTTCTGTATATTTGCCGTTTTGAGACAATAACTAAAAACTTACGCACATGATAGAAACTAATATTTTGGGTGAATATAAGCCGGCCAAATGAGTAGGTACGGGGTGAATAGGTACGCATAGTATAGGCACAGAGTAAAATCATAAGGCATAGCATTGTAGCTGACCGCGGCGGCGCGTTAGGAGAAAAAACCATACCACCAAATTTTGTCATTAGAAAACATCACAAAGTTGACATCAGTCAGTCAGTCAGTCATGCAACGATCCAAACGGCATTCGCTTCGAAGCGATTCCATTTCTACAGTTATAATACAATACAATTGACCACGTGACATGTATCGATTGATTGTTTTTGGCTTTTCTACTAGCGTCATCGTACTATAATATTAGAATGTTACTCTGTCTACGCAACGATATATTAAATTACATTAGATACGCTATTCCGCGCTCAGAGTGACGACAAAAAAGTGAGGCATTATGCCGCAAGTTCATTTAGTCGCTCGCGGACTGTGAACTACGACGCACGCCACTACTCATAGGCCAATTAGGATTGACCAACACAAAATGCCATCATGCGTCTTTCAAAAGTGCAAAAATTATACGGTGACCATAAAAGGAAAGAAAGACATTTCATTTCATTCGTAAGTATTAAATAATTCTATTGAAATTTGTTTATTTAACAGTTTGTTTCATTAAAACAATTCATTTGCGGCGTTGCCGCTCTGACATAGGTGTCGGGTGTGGTTGTAGGCACGAACGTGATGCGTAATACAATTCGCCAAGGTACGACAGAGAGACACGACCGCACGCGGCTGGCCGTCATGTTAGGGTAGAATGGGCTAGTTAGGACAGTCAATAATCACATCAAAATTTTTTTTACTTACTCTTATCTTATTAGATATTTTAATTAATTTAATTTATTCTGTTTAATTGTATAATATGTAGGCAGCTAGTACATACTAAACTGACTCAAAATAATGTTATTAATGTATTTTTAGACTTCCTCGAGACGGGTTGATAAAAGAGAAATGGATTAAAGTCATCAGAAAACAAAGACATGAAGATGATTGGATGCCAACGTCCTAACGAAATTCCTGGAAGACCTGACCTGTGCTTATAAATAGAAGCGAAATTAGAGCCAGGCGGAACGAAAAAAGTAATATAAAAACAAAACAAGACAATTTTTTTGCAGATATTTTATCTGATAAGACTAATCAAAGTTCGTCGCGTCGGCGATTCCCGAAACAATGAACCAGAAAAAAATCACCGTAATTCAACCAAAAAGCTCGACGATGTTATACGTAGCCCTAAGAAATTTTTGTAAATAATATTACGTAGCCTTATTATATTGTAAATAAACAATTTAATTGTTATCTATTGTCTTATTTTTTCCTAATATTTATCAATAGGTGCAGATGGAGTGGTCTATTCCTACGTGAGACCCACCAAAGAAACAGCACACATATTTCTTAAGACGAAATCCATAGGTGCAGATGGTCCAATGATAGGTATGGAGGAAGGAATGGTCCAATGATGATGATGATAGGTGCATCGTCTATTCCTACGTTAGACCCACCAAAGAAACAGCACAAATATTTCATAAGACGAAATTCATGCGTTCCAACAAATCTGATCCCGCGGGACTCGAACCCGCTTTTTAATGTTACTTATCCATAAGTGTGGTTTTTACTTTAAAAAATAAATTATAGCAATAATCTATGTTTAAAAACAGGTGTCTAACATTCGAGCTAAAATGAATCGACCCGACCCGCCATGGCCCCAACTTACCCTAGCTTGGCGATTAGCTAAACCTTGCTTGACACAACTTAGAACATATGTTTATCTCGTTCTCACAACAGGGTTTCCGTATAGCGCTGTGATTTTACGTCTTTTTCGTCAATATAAAAACACAAAGTAAGTAGCTATAGTACATAAAACGCCACTTTCTCAGTGGAGTGGGAATGAGTAAAACATGTCTACTTGATAACATGTCTCTGTGTCTACGGCCTCAGGTTCTTTGTTTGACGGCAGAACCTGACTGCATAATTACATTACCTATTTTTACTTACGTTTAAAGGTTGTTGGCGGTAGATAATGCTTGGTAATTCTTTATTGCCCAGCCCAAGATTGTAAGTGCATAATCGGTAGATAATTTTAATGATAATCTCTGATATCAGATGGTATAGTTACGTACTTATGGTCAATGCTATCATCTATTTCTGTGAACGGAATCAGTCGCGCTGAAAAACGTTCTAAAAAGAATCATAAACATGCACCCAACCCAACAGTCATTATATTGTCCTGATTCCACACTAGGATTAGGGTTATAGGTTACATTTCGAAGAAAACTATTTATTTATTTTATTTTAGGACGACTAACAGCACAAAAAACGTCATAAATATATATAAATTTAGAATCAAAAGGCTAATGATAAGTCTTCACTCTTAAAAAACAAAGTAACAGAGCAAGTTATAAGTAGGTACAAGTTAAACATAAACATAAAACGAAGTTAACAAAAAACAATAATAATGAAATATTTATAGATTAATACAAATAGTAGTAGTAGAGCTTTTTTTGTGAAAGAGTTCGTCCGGGGAAGTACTACCACCATACCTATTTCTGCCGCAAAGCAATAGTGCTCGCATTGCTGTGTTCCGGTTCGAAGGGTAAGGGTGCCGGTGAAATTACAGGCACATGAGACTTTTCATCTTTATGTCTCAGGGTGGCGGGCGCAGGGCAATGCCACATAGGGTGCGTCCTAGGTGGACGTGACCTATGAGGTAATGCACTGTTCATAGGCAGAGGTTACCGCTTATCACCAGGTGGGCCATCTGCTTGTACCGTCACTCAGTAGTATATAAAAAAAAAAAAAAAAAAAAAAAAACAGATTAGACAAGCAGTACCTACACATTAATCTTAACCACAGATAAAATAATACAATATTATGTTAACCAAACAACTCTGAGCTCAACAAGCGCCTCATCCTCGGTATACTACAGTTGAACAAATCAACAGTAGTACAATGCTGTTTATTGTAATTATCACACGTACGCCATGTATAAGAATTACAACGATAATTTGTGGACACAAATTCTAAACTGAATGTGGGAATAAACCTACGAGACCTGCCAGGAACGTAGAGTTGCAACTTGCTTAGCAACTCAGGACAATCAACATGACCAGATACCAACTTACCCAGATAAAGAACATAAGCAATTTCACGTCGTTTAGTCAATGGTAAGAGGTGATACCTCTTACAAGCTAATTCATAACCACGTATATACATTCTTGACAGAAAATTTAGGAAACGTATAAATTTCTTTTGTGTTTGTTAAATCCGATCTATATAGATATTATAGCGAGGATTCCATATCTGTGATGCATATTCTAAATTACTCCTCACAAAAGTACATTTTCTTTTTTATGTTTTGATATTCTTGAAGTCTTTTGAAGTCCTCATAATAAACCCCAGAGCTTTATATGCTTTAGAGATTATAGAATCAATATGTTTGTCAAACAGCAACTTACAATCATGGCTATAGCCTGGGTCTCTTCAAGGCTAGAGTGCCTTCTAGACCTTGTGCTCCATCTTCAGCCACATCGTCACTTACCAGGTGAGATCGTGGTGAACAAAGGTCTACCAATGTCTTAAAAAAACGCAGAAAAAACTTAACCGATTTCGCAAAAATTTGGTGTACAAAGTTATGATCTGGATTTGAGCTATAAATGTAAATGTCTTTCAAACTTTCACGCTGCTAAATGCAGGTACCTAATTCTCAAACAAAAGCTTGCATGTTATACTGCTCATATCTTATTGGTTAAGTCTTTATAAGTTTCGGTAGTTATATTTTACTTTACAGTTTTTGATAAGCGCATTAGTCGTTACACCCTAGGATTAAATTTACACTGGGAATGCACGTGCGTTGTAGTTTTTTATATGGAAATAAATGAACTCTTAAAAATAAAAATAAAACAATTAAAAAATAAGTAAATCGATGTTTTCGTTGCCAAAAGAAGCATATCTACATGCAACACAATATTATCCAACATATAAATAACCGCAAGGGTTCCCGAGTGTGGTTTACGCATCCCTATTTATCTAGGCATGGCTCGGTTTGCTGATTTATAGCCAAGTTTTTTTTTTTTATTCTGTATTTGTTTTCTTTTGTTCTCAGAATCACAATGCAGAAGGCAGTGTTGTTAGTAGTCGCCGTGTGCGCCGCATGCACTGCAGTGCACGCGCTGGACAGTGGAGACAACAAATTCATTAAGGACTATGCTATGCTAAAAGTAAGTACACAATAAAAAATAAAAAATTGTACATTCAATAATTTGTAATGATTATTCACATATTAAAAAGTGTCAAAAAATTCGCAGGCGGTAGGATTCGAACCTACGCTCCCAGAGGGAATCTGATTTCTAGTCAGACGCCTTAACCGCTCGGCCACGCCTGCCCCTGGGAAAATGGCTGAAATTATTTTCTAGATTTTCTCAGCATTTTATAAAATGAATGTCCCAAAAAACTTTTTTTTTAATTCTATCCAGATTTATGAAAGCTGTTTCGGCACAGCACTATTGAAACAAATCGCTACAGAACTAAAAGAGGCTTACGCAAAATGCTCAATAGCGCCACCTATGAGAGAGCAGACGAACCAACAAGCAACTGGCGGCATGCCTATTTTGCTCAGCAAGCTGCCGCCCGGGTTCGCGATGGACCCAAACTCGCAAACCATAACCAAACCGTCAGATGGCGCTAACAACTATAATCAAGAAAATGATTTGCCGAACCAAGATGAACCTCAGCAGCATCAAAAAGTTCCAGTAGGCGGCGTTTTGGCTTTCAGGCCTCATGGGGTAAGAAAAAACTAAAAAAAAAAACTACAAAAGCAGTTTTTCTACTGATGCCTCCTGTGAGGATTGAACTCACGACCCCTGGTTTACGAGACCAGTGCTCTACCACTGAGCTAAAGAGGCGATAAATAGAATGGCGAAATTATCAGTTAATTTACAATAGACCAGTTTATCAATCTTGTTTACGTCCCAATGATAAATAAAAGTGTGACTCAAGTTTAGTTGAAAAACTATTAGGTACGATAAACATGGTTGATTGGAGTAATGTATCTCTTTAGTAGTAACAAACATTTAATTAAATAAATAGGTAATTTAAACATTCCGGTTCACAGAATTATGTCAGCAGGAAAAGATAAAATAAAATGAGTGATTGTATCTACTCGTACCTACAAACACATTTCCTTGAACCTGTTGGGTACGTACATACGTACAGACATTCCTTTGCTAACATAGACAAGAAAGGGTAGGCAGAGCTTTGTTCGTAGATCGACTTCGCAACAAGAAATACATTGAACCGTATTCTGGGGCCTTTATGCCCCGTGGGTTGCACCATCATAGGAATACAAATGTGACAAGTGGTGAGCTCATCGCCGCCATTGCTTCCCACGACTGACTCAGCTAACTTTTTATTTCAGTAATAACACTTTTTTTTTGTGTTTTAAACATTTCTTAATGGCGTTCAAATAATGTAGGTATAGAATAAACCCCAATATATTCGGGATTGTATTCATATGTTATACAAGTGCCCGCCCGCGGCTTCGCTAGTGATTTACCATGATACAAAGTAGCATTTAACTCAATGCAAGGCATAATCTATACCTGTACCAAATTTCACCGAAATCGGTTCACCCGTTTCGGTGAAATCAAACACAAATATCCAAACATCGTAACATTGACATTTATGATAATGGGATTATGAGACAGTCTGTATAATAATTTTCACTAGAAACGGGATACTTACCATGATTTTTGAGTTTTAGTTAGTTTTTTCTTGTTTTTTTAGTCTGTATAATAATTGGGTTCTTCCTCTTGGTCTAACTGGATAGTCTAACTAACTGATTTGTCTAACAAAACTTGGGTATTGTGGGCCTTACAAGGTTTTTTTTTGTATACTACTGAATGAAGGAACAAGCTGGTGGCCCACCTGGTGTTAAGCGGTAACCTCTGCCTATGAACAGTGCATTACCTCATAGGTCACGTCCACCTAGGACGCACCCTATGTTGCATGGCCCTGCGCCCGCCACCCATTGAGACATAAAGATGAAAAATCTCATGTGCCTGTAATTTCACCAGCACCCTACCCTTCAAACCGGAACACAGCAATGCGAGCACTACTGCTTTGCGGCAGAAATAGGTATGGTGGCAGTACTTCCCCGGACGAACTCTTTCATAAAAAAGCTCTACTACTACTCCGGTACTAGTAGGTACTAGGTACTCCGTGAGGCCTGAGTGAAATCAACCAAATACATAAACTTTTTTTTTTTTAACTATGATAGTCCCTCGTTTGACCGCTATCTCACCTGTTGGTAAGTGACGATGTGGCCGACGATGGAGCACGAAGGTCCAGAAGGCACCTATTCACTCTTGCCTTAAAGAGACCCATATTATAGTGTCAGGAAAGACAGACGACGGCAACTTGATCCATTCCTTTGCTGTTCGCATCGTTTATTTTGCGAAACATGGGTACATAAGATTAGGCAATATAAACGAAAAGGTAGGTACATGACCATAATGCAGAGGCCATGATCAGCTTTACAGCATGCAAGGACTTGCATAACATATTTGACTTTCCTGACGCTTGCCTTGTATGGTACTCCACGCAAGGGCGTAGCGAGGTACGGGCAGGGAGGGGCAGCTCCCCCCCTTAGAAAAGCGGTCGTTCGCAGGGAAATATCAGTAGGTATAGTATTGTTTTATCTGTGCTGTAGGTAATTCTGACGAGCTTCATAGCTTGCCTGGACAAGTGTTTATTGCTTGACTAAAAAACTTTGCAGGGTCAATTCCAGTCCCCAGCTATGAGCCCGTTCATGATGCCAGGGATGCCCCAACTGCGGCCGTACAACGCGCCGCTCCAACCCTTCCCTTACGGTGGGATGTACTACCCCCCCGGCGTGCCGGCCTACAACCCCTACTACCCTCAGCAGTACCAGCAGGCACAGGGGTACTACCCACAACCATATTTCGCAAATAATCGGGTATCGGTAAGTTTACTTATTTTATTCATACAAATTCCCCTGAGGCAGAGCCTCAAAAGGCCTCTTTACACCGTGGGTTGCACAGTCGTTGGAATATCGACGTGATAAGTGATGAGCTCATTGCCGCCATTGCTCCCCACGACTGACTCGGCTAACACTTCGTTCTAGTAAATATAAGCTAGTAGCCAGGACAAATCTTATACCAACGAATCTTTCTATATATATCAAGTCCGGGTAAGCCGCGTAGTCGGCTTTTATGAAATCCACGGGAGGCGATGGAGGAATATATTCTTAGGCCGGACACACCACAGCACACATTATACAAATTCCTTCTAACTTCCAGCGGCAACTGAACCTCAGAACCCGTCTAGGCCTGAACCGTCCCAG
Source organism: Operophtera brumata (assembly GCA_932527175.1). Taxonomy (NCBI): domain Eukaryota; kingdom Metazoa; phylum Arthropoda; class Insecta; order Lepidoptera; family Geometridae; genus Operophtera; species Operophtera brumata. The sequence goes on from OW052238.1 coordinate 842,123, forward strand.
CAATGAAAACGTGACCTGTGTGATGCAAGCGCTCGGCTACATCGACCACAACCTGGAGCCGAACTACGAGCTGATCACCCAGCGCATCAACAACCTGCCGGTCTCTACTGAACTGAAGAGCGATATACAGGAAGGGCTAAACTTCTGCCAGAAGTTTTCGGTAAGTTCCTAAGACGACCATGACCGAGCAAAAATCAAAATAAAAAATATTTATTCAATTGAAAATTCTTCTTACTTAGTTCACCATCAGCCCACATTAGTCCACTGTTCGAGAGCACTGATGGCACAGAATAATTAATAGCCGATGGCCTAGTAGTAGGAGAGCCCCCGACATCCGATCCTAGGGTCACGTCAAGTCACGTGGGTTCAAAATCCCGGTCGTGGATTGGACCAATGGACCAATGGATTTTTACATGCATAGATTTGACTTGTATGGGGTATTATTTTATCTGTGGTATGGGATTCATCTTGAAACTGAATTTTGAACCAGGTAAACTCGACCGATTGAGCTGAAATTTGGCTTATCTGTCAAGTTCCGATAACAATACAATATTATGGTGATAGCAAGCTGATACGATTTTGGAGACGGAAGGTGGATAGACAACGGAACTCCTCGATGGGTATTAGAAGACTGGCCGTGTTTAGGCAAATTTTGATCTGCATTCTGTTCCGATTATTCATTTTATAAATGTTATTTAAAAATATATATTTCACCAAAAACTTATTCCACTTGAAAAATGTATGTGCTCTTAAACGGTTAAGGATAACATCGTGAGGAAACCGGCCTGTCCTTACAATTCGAAGATATGTGCTAAAAGGCACCTCTGTGAGGCGCTCTGAACACTTCCACCACGCTGTGAGGCGCTCTGAACACTTCCACCACGCTGTGAGGCGCTCTGAACACTTCCACCACGCTGTGAGGCGCTCTGAACACTTCCACCACGCTGTGAGGCGCTCTGAACACTTCCACCACGCTGTGAGGCGCTCTGAACACTTCCACCACGCTGTGAGGCGCTCTGAACACTTCCACCACGCTGTGAGGCGCTCTGAACACTTCCACCACGCTGTGAGGCGCTCTGAACACTTCCACCACGCTGTGAGGCGCTCTGAACACTTCCACCACGCTGTGAGGCGCTCTGAACACTTCCACCACGCTGTGAGGCGCTCTGAACACTTCCACCACGCTGTGAGGCGCTCTGAACACTTCCACCACGCTGTGAGGCGCTCTGAACACTTCCACCACGCTGTGAGGCGCTCTGAACACTTCCACCACGCTGTAAGGCGCTCTGAACACTTCCACCACGCTGTGAGGCGCTCTGAACACTTCCACCACGCTGTGAGGCGCTCTGAACACTTCCACCACGCTGTGAGGCGCTCTGAACACTTCCACCACGCTGTGAGGCGCTCTGAACACTTCCACCACGCTACCTGGTTGTTTCACCAATGGTCGCAAGCTTCAGGGACACAATACCAGCTGATCACTGAACTAGCGTAGGATGACCAACAAAGAACCAGTGATACGAAGTAGTTATAGTAGTCCTCTGTTGGTCATTAGGGCTCTCCCAATACGCCTCATGAGCCCAGAGTTCAGCACTTCTCATACCTTAAAAAAAATATGAAATTCCCGGTTTCATTTCAGGCCCATGCATGAGACTTTTCAGCTTTATATCTCAGTGCAATGTAGGGCGCATCCTAGGTGGACGTGACCTATGAGACAATGTATTGTTATAACAAAACATAGGCACGCGCATTAGATGGGTCATCAGTTTGTTCAGTCAAACATTGAAATAAAAAAAGTGCCAGTGCAATGCCACGTAGGGCGCGTCCTAGGTGGACGTGATCTGTGAGGTAATGCATTGTTATAAGCAGAGCTTGGTGGGCCAACTGCTTGTTGCGTCATTCAATTAAAACAAAACCATCTCTACACTGAGCTTTTGTCGCAGTACTCTAGTTTAAGAATGTATTCTCATAACTAGTAATTAGATAATTTAATGCGCGTATAAATAACAAGCGTGCTACATCAATAAAAACATCTCAATATAAGCTCAGGTATATAATATGACAAGCACATTACAAATAACAGCTAAGCATATTCAAAACCGGAGATGATTTCATTTGAAAGTTAGTGGGTAGATTTGAAAAACATTATGAATGTATATGTACCTACTCCCGGGATATAACCCGCGCTGTCTGGATTAGCATATCTATATTAGACCGAGAGATGTAGATATTAGTTAATATTGATATCCGTATGTTAATTCACAGCAATGCGTGCCTGAAGACAAGAGGAACATCGTACCGCGCCCGCAGGAACAGATCAAGGCTATCTTCTTCTTCAGGTGCTATAAGGTTTGTATATTATTATCTTTCGTATTCAGGCTCCCTCGATACAGACATAGCCTATTGAGGAAGCCGACACTAACTCATTCAATATAAGTTCCCAGCATAACAATGTATATCCTTATTATTATGTTCCATTTAAAACCTGATACTTTGTTGTTGGTTCTTTTTTTTAATTCAACTACCTTGCCGATTTTGTTATCTACTATATAAAAATAAAACTATATAAAAATAAGTCGGGTTTTCCTTCCTGACGCTATAACTCCAGAACGCACGAACCGATTTCCACGGTTTTGCATCCGTTGGAAAGGTCTCGGGCTCCGTGAGGTTTATACTTTTTTTTTTTTTTTTTTTTTTTTCAAGTCTTGTTAGTTACACCACTTATAACTCAAGAATGGGTGAACCGATTTGGCTGAAAATTGGTAGGAAGGTAGCTTAGAACCAGGAGATGATAGGACATAGTGGGAGGGGTAGGACGGGGGGGGGGGGGTTTCACCGGGGGCTACCCGTGCAAAGCCGGGGCGAGTCGCTAGTTAACGATAAAAAACATAAAAAAATAAAAATTTGCTGTTGTAGATTTAATTTTGCATCTTCTTAATTATGAAGCGCTAAGATTGTTATCATACATATTACTTATTAACGTTTGTTAATAACCTGTATGCCACACACTATGGAATTATCCTTTTTTTTTTTTTTTTTTGTCGAGGTTAAATCTGCAAACAGATACCGTATTGCATTGAGGGTGCAATACGGTTATGTGAGGTTCACGGACTCGTGGACTCACTAAAACACCCCGGTGGCCATCCTCTGCGCATGTCGATGGGCTCCGGGATCTCCTACGGAACGCACCGGTGCCCATCTCGCGCGACGCCCAACAGGGCCCATCCCGTGGTTGGCCAAAAAGCCAACCACAAACACTCCCTCCAAATGTGGCAGCACAGGGTCCACTCTGTGCTGCCACCATCCAAAGGCTCGTAGGAGGGTGGCCAGAGCCCTCACTCCGACCACCACGCGAGCCCAGTGACATTTCTCTCCTCCACCACGAAAACGTGCTCGTGTCATCGTGGCGAAAGAGGGAGATGTCACTTCCTACCTGGCCATCATCTATCTTCCGAACATAGCTCGGCGGGAGTGGCACCAGCTACGCCCGGAAGGTAGAGAGGGCAAACTACCTTTTCGCCGTTTATTCCCACATTTGAGTTTGGATTAACCCAAAGTCAAACAAGGGAATAAACAGCCCTTCCCTGCTGTCTCATCATCCAGGCATAGTAGGGAGCCACTCTGCCTGGGTGATGAGAGGGCAGCTCCTCCCCGTTGCGAGTGGCGTCACGCTCGATGGATCGAATGTGCCGCCAGTCACAAACAAGGGTACTCCACCTCACCCATCGGGCACCTCTGAGCGGCCCTCTCACTGTGCCCTCTGCTAATCAGAGGGACACGCGGAGGGCCAGCTGCCTTCCCACCCCAAATATGGGGGGAACGCCTAAGGTTGGGGTCAGGGCGATAGTCGGCCCACTCTCCAACTCCTCGCAAGTTAGAGAGCCAACACACCACCACCTTAACCCCAACACTCCATCCCGTTGGCGGTCTCTTTCCCTTTCACTGCAGAGATCTGCCATGCAGTGATCTGGAGAGAGACCGCCTGTCTTCCCTCCGTCGTATCCTCCAGATGAACCTCGAGTACACCTAGAGGATACGAAGGAAACGCCTCCCCGTTTGCAAGTGGAAGCAAACTCACGAGGGTTATGAGTTCACTACCAGTCTCAAACAGGGGTACCTACCTACCTACCCACCAAACCACCGACGAGGCGCCACCCCAACCAGAATCCCGCAAGAAAACTGACCCATACAGCCGGCTCGCGGGAACTGAGCGAAACGACACCTCATCAACAGTTCAGTGGGCACCTACACCAACACGGTCCCTAGTGGACCGTGAAGGCGCCTGATGGTTTCAGTTACGTCTATTTCAGAAAAAATAGACCAAAAACAGGCAGCAACCACGTGAAGGATGACCACCAGACTTGCCTTGGGGATCTCAGCGACCCGCGCTCCTCCCAAGACCATTCGCCTCCTTGCCAACTCACTCTTGAGCGGGCAAGGAAGGCCTGCATTTATCCAAAACCGGAGTTAGGCCGCAGCAACTATTAATGGATAAACACAGACCCGCCCACTATGGAATTATCCTAGCGTAGGATCAGGGATGTAGATGTAGGGATTGTTGGATGTTATGTTATGTATGTATGTTATGACTTGGACAAGCTTTGATCAACTAACATTATTATTCGACCGACTCCATTCAGCTGAATAACAAACCGATCATCATCATCATCAAGCTTAAGATGTCCTCTACTGGATAAGATCACCCCCGTTAAATATACAATTTTTTTTTTTTTTTTTTTATAATGCTGTACAGTTCACACAACATTGTCTAGCCCCAAGCTAAGCAGAGCTTGTGTTATGGGTACTAGACAACTGATATACTTAATACAATATATTACATAGATAGATATGTTTTATTATATATAGAAAATACCCAGAACACCCGGAACAAATATCTGCAGATCGCACAAATATTTGTTCCGAGGCGGGAATCGAACCCGCAACCTCCTGCGTCGCAGGCGAACGTTCGCCCGCCGCGTCACAGAGGTCGTCCTATAGAGGTGGTTTCCCTTAATCAGCACGCTTGGCAGGTAGATTGGTGATCGCAGTATTGGTGCTGAGTACACAGGTGGATGCTACGGCCCACGTTAGTCGGGTTTTACGACAGAAGACGCGCGGAAGAGGAGACGAAGGGGTCTGTCAGGCCGGATACACCACTGCAATCGATAAGCCAAATATATTAAATTATCGTTTAATGGAACATGGCATAACCATCACCATCTTTATCATTGGCTTACGGCTCGGCTTACGAAAATATCAAAAAGCTACTATTGTACTTCAATTAAACTGTATAATAGGATACCCCTTGACATAAGAAATATGAACGATTGTAGCTTTAAATCATACTTAAAAGATCATTTGTTAACAAAAAGTTATTATAAAATCAGTGAAGCTATGGCAGACGGAAAATTATTTAAGACGCTATGTTAAAATTTTGGAGTCGTTTCGTTTCATGCTCACTCATTATCAGTAAAGGTTACAAACTTGATGTTAATACAGTAATTACTTGAGGATGTAATCTAAATAAATTATAGACTAGAAACACGATTCGCGAAACTTTTCTCGATAGCTTTATTTTTTGAAATTGGCTCTTCTAAAGCCCTTTTTAGGTCCCTCCGTCGACTAGAGAAAGTATTAAGCATATTTTTTTATATTATTCAGTAGGTAATCACATTACTTACATTAATTATAGATAATTTATTTTTATATTTGCTACTTTAGAAGCTAAACGAAGTTTTATCATTTGTCGCTTACGTCAGTTACTTCCGAGTGGCAAAAATCTATACCTCACCTTTTCCCGGGTTCAAGTGAGCAATAGCGCTGTCACTGTCTTACAGCTATTGTTTTCAGGCTAGACTCCGCCCATTAGGTATTTTAACATATCGCCTTAAGTCAGAAACCGACAAGAACTCTGTAATATGTTTTTTTTCTTTTTAACGATGTCTTATCGGCTGAATCTTATGTGTAATTTCACTAGTCCTTTTTATTAATAGCATTACCACATAATATTTACAATTTTTAACGATGCTATTGCTGATTTTTCTTTAAATGTTGGTAACATTAATCATTTTACAGTCTGTTCTGTTTTGTTGTTGTTTGACTTGTTTGTTTGTCTTTCGAGTAAGTAATGTGTTCATTGACATTTTAATCTTAATTTTTCTAGTTTATTAATTCACAATCTTTATTTGCTTTTTTCATTGACATTCCTGTATTTTAAATGTAAGTCTGTAAGTTAAATTTATTTAAGTGATAGGTAATTCAAGTATACCTACCGTGTTTTATATTGTCTGCATGTTTTCAGTACCTTTAGTATAAAGAGAGTTGTTTTTTGACATGTCTAAGTGCGTATATTGTGCCTATAGATAAATAAATAAATGAAATGAATTGGCAGCTTAAATAATAGCCCACAGCTGGGTTTATAGCTTCCTCAAACGCCACTCCAATCAGTTCTGTGCGAATCGTACCCAGGTCTTTCCCTCTACGGCCTCTATATCTTCCGCCCACCTGGCTGATGGTCTGCCACGGCCTTTAGTGCTCGCTCATTTATAGTCATTTATAGTCATTTATAGTCATTTATTGATAAATTATCATTATACGTCAAAAACACAGTGTAAAACAATAAAAAGTCGATAATAACATTTATAGGTAAAAAGGCACCTACATAAGTACAAACATACCTACAGCAAAAAGTAGGTAAAAATAGAAATACCATTACTACTAATCACAAATTGAAATACATTATTTTACGACTGTATGAAGTCATCATATCTGTAAAAAGTGTTGTCGATAAGCCAGCGATTTAGTCTGGTTTTGAACACGGTACAGTTTGGTGCATCTTTTATGGACTCTGGCAGCTTATTGTACACTGCTGGGCCCATAATATGAGTTAATCTCGATGACTTCACGAGAGTCCGCGGCAACGACACGAGTTTGTGCTGGTTACGTGTTTGATGAGCGAAATCCCCGTGAGTCGCGTAAGAACTTAGGTTTTTCCTCACATATAGTGCCACTTGTGAGATGGCAATACAGGGCAGCGTAAGAATACCTAATTCTTTGAAATGCGGTCTCACTGTTTCGTCACTCCGTATCCGCACAATCGCCCGTACGGCTCTCGGCCACCACTCAGTCAGGACCTTACACCACCTGCTGTTGCTAATAATCGTCACTAATCGTCACTAATCTAAATTGTGCCCAGCGCCACTTTAGTCTCGCAATACGGTCTCCAATATCTGCCACCTGTGTTCTCCTTTGGATTTCCGTGTTGCGGACAAGGCCCAGTAAAGATATTCCAAGCAAGGTACAATAGAAGAACTACCAAAAAAAAAAAAAAATATTAACCTACTTCCTCTTTTTAGCACTACAGTATAGTATTATTTTATCTGTGGCACTAACGTATCTAATTACCAACGTATGTTGCTTTTCACCTTGTTACTCTTTTCCGTCCAAAACCATTGAATGGATTGGAATAGTGTTTTCATTCTTGAATGGCTTGGTTCTTCCACAAGGTCTCCAAACGTGTGGACTAAGTCGCGAGCGGTTCAGCTAGTGAGAGAATAACATAACACCCAACAGTCACATACACAGTCCCAATTCCCACACTAGGCTCCCCATTGTCGTGAGTATCAGGAACTATGAGTACCATGGTACTTGGTAATAAAATGAGATGATTTTGTTTCCAGCACAAGAAACTTGAAGCGTGTATCATGAAGGACATTAGTCAACACTTCAGCAAGGAATACGTCGTCGACACCGAGCCTGAGTTTGGGTAAGAGTCATTGGGATCATTTTTACTAATTCTATGGAATATCATCATCAGCATCATCAGCCTGTAGTCCACTGCTGCACATAGGCCTCCCTCATTTGTCGTAGATATTCCCCATCGTTGAATAACTTGAATCGCAGAAGTATATAGACCTTCTGTGACTGTGCGGATATCACTGTACCAATATTTTGTACTGAACAGTTTTTAAACTGCATGGCTATAAGATAAGCTCATGGTAACCTAGCTGGTAGGCCGTCAGGTTAACCCAGGTTTAAACCATCGTTCGTAAGGAGACCTGATAAGTTTCTCTGTTCTGGGCCTATCCGAGTATGCAATGTACGACCGCAGACTAATAGCAATATTCACGTTGGAATGTTTTTTTTTTAAATTAGGTACATATATGCTTTGAGCTGCACTTAATATGGCAGTTGATTTGATGATTTTTGCAGAGAAAGTACCTTTGTAAGATGAATGATATGGATTTTTATTAACCTCCGACGCAAAAAGAGGGATTCTATAAGTTTGAACGCTATGTGTCTGTCTGTCTGTGGCACCATTAGCGCTTAAACGGGTGAACAGAATTAAATTGTTTTTTTATTTGAAAGCAGGTTTTCCAGCAATGGTTCATCAAAATGTTTTATCAAAATCGGTTCAGCCGTTACATCGCGTTTGGGGTTTTAATTTTTTTTAATTTCTTCAGGTACATTGCCGGCCTGAAATATCAATTTAACTCTAACAAAACGTACGATTTAACATATTGTAAATTTCCCAATCTCCAGATCATTCTCCCGGGCAGGGCGCTCCACGCGCGACGCTCCCCCGCGCGACCCCGGCATGGAGGCCCTCGAGGAGATGGAGGTCTACCTCTACGACTACCTCAGCGGCGGCGGCGCGTTCGACTTCGACCTCTACATCTAAGACTGGAAGACTCGTATTCCCTTGAGATTTGTAACACAGTCAATAGGATAGTAACTTTACAGGTACATTTTGTAAGTAATTCATGATTGAAAGATTTTTGTGTTCATGATGTGGTTTGGCCGTCCGTAACTAAACTGATGCGTAATTTGAACAATTAACACCTAAGTTTAAGGGACCACTTTATGTAGGTACCTACAAGAAAGATCGATATTTCTATGACGCGGAAACTAGTAATTATAGAAGCGTGTAATAAGGGCCCACTTAGGCTTAAGATTCGATGATGAATGATGATGTCATCATCATGAACTCAGTTGAGAATAGGAATAGCTTGTTTAGTGTAGAAATGTAGGTGAATCTATTATTCATTTTTACCCATCAAATTTTTGTTACATGGTCTAGTAACAAGTGATGAATAGGCATGATGACACTAAGGCTGAGATAAATACACGTTACTTAGGACGTACTAATGCTTAGTAATGTCTCTGTCCCTCTCTAGCTCGCGTGTCTTGACATGTGTGTGAAAGTGACGGGATAATGCTAAAAGTAAGATCTATTTATATCGGCCTAAAAAAACAGTAAAATTACTGAATTCAAAATTAGAATGGGAAAAAGAATACATGAATGTTTGATTAATATAATTTTTAATAAAATAAAATACAAAGTACGACTATCCGCCATGCTATGCGAAACGCCACTCAGAGTCCAGTCAAGGGCATGACGTCTTCGAGATACGCAAAAAATCCGCTGAAGCTCAAGACCAAACTAGGACCAAAAGCACCGCACTGGCAGCACTGGCACAGATCAAATAATAGTTAGTACGCTGGCTTCTCTTTGTTTACAAAATCGAGATGTCACATCCAGACGCCATGACACTTGGAAGCGTTTTGACGCTAAAATCAAAGTTGGCATAAAAAAAAAACAGAAAAAAGTTATTTTTGGCAATAGTAGACCCGTTATACATTATGGAATAGTTTTTCAAAATCAGTCATCGTGCCTGTTGTTGGTATGAGTAAAGTATCAAGATTGCATTTATAATAGTATACGATAAGAAATATAACTGTGTGTGCATGAGTCTAAAATAATGAAGATAAAATAAATACTCACTATACGGGCTAGTTTATAAGATATTGCTCGAGGAACATGGTAGATAAGGTTAAATGGGAAATTTGCTACGAACGTAATAGTTTGAGGTTTTATTCACAAAGACAGATCTCTTACCACTACGGACACCTAAAAAAAATAAGTTTTTTTTTTTAAAGAAATTATATAACACTCTCTTTACACAATTTTATTACGTTTTGTAGCAAATTAATTGTTTTTGTCCAGAAAGCTTTTAATGCTTTAAGCTTTCTTGACGACAACTAATTTAATAAGTTAACTAATTTAATTAGGTGTTAGTACAATAATTGGCGTAACTGCCTGCCTTTAGGTAGCAGATTTAAATTTTAGTATGTGAACGTTGCATTTATTAATGTATTAAGATGTAGTTACAAAATATATAGTTGTAAAATTTTATTTTAATAACATTTGTAATATTAAAAACTTCAATTTACTAAAGAATATTTTATTTGTGCTGTTTGTTATTTGAATATTATGATACAAATACAAATATTTAAATACTAGCAGCGCCCTGCGGTTTCACCCGCGTAAGTCTCGATCCCGTGGGAATATCGGGATGAAAATGTGCCTATGTGTTTTTCCGGGAGTCCAGTTATCTCCATTCCAAATTTCATCGAAATCCGTCCAGCCGTTTCAGGGTGAAGAAGTAACAAACCCACTAACACACAAACTTTCGCATTTGATATTATATATAGTGTGATTACTTTGCTCGTCAACTAGGAACTAAAGTCCCACAGTTGCTAAAATTTGTAGTCAGCCAATCTAAGATTTTTACCAGCTGTGGGACTGAGCTAGATTGTTTACTCGTCCTTAACATTAATATTTAATGAGTACCTAAATATTTGTTGGAGTTTATAACTTCTCTCAGACAGGCTTTATAACTTCAACTAGTATAACGCACGTGATTTTGCCCAGGTGGTTTTTTTTTTTCCAGAAATTTCGTTCTTTAGTACCCTTTAAATATTCGGACTCTAGGTTTTGCGGTTTCTCTTTAGGCTGTGCATTGATAGTCAGTCAGTCACGCAATGATTTTATCCAAATTGATAACGAATTAGGTAATAAATATCTATAAATTTATTTACAGAAAGATTACGAACAACATTAAAAAAAAAACATGATACAGTTGTGCTACCTGAAGACCGCTGCTAACAATCTATAATTATATAATAATCAATGATAGGTATATAATAATTAATTGCCTTGTAAATAAAATTAAATAAAAATCTAATTTCGTAAGTGCTGCGGTCGAACGATTATGTACAGATAAACAAACATACTCTATTTAGCTAATAGCGGGATTCAATTCAATTCAATTTATTATGTTTATTTCAGACAGAAATACATTATAATAAAAATAAAAATTAGTTAAAGTGTCCATATTTCGATTAAGTATCTGAAAGATTCCGAAGACAACGTATGATTTCTTGTCTTGCATTTCAATTGTTGTATCATCGGAATTTATTAGTTTTTCACATAATACTTATTTAATTCATCATTCATGCATAAAATTACTTTTGGCATCTGTCACTGCCATCGAGCAACACGGAATGGAGACGCCATCAAAGGCATTCCCCGCTGTAGTTCCCCTCTAAATTAAATGCCCTCGAGGGCATACAGCTTATAAAAAACTAGCTGTCGCCGATTGCTCTGTCAGACTGAATCGACTCGCGTGGGAGATAGTGCTCCAAGAAAAATGCCGAGTTGTTCAGTTTTATGCTGTAAAAAAATGATTGGATCATCAAATTTACAAGAAGATGGTGTTTCCTTTCACATGTACCTGAATTTCAATTAAATTATTATAATTTATTGCATAAAAATTGACCAAGTCAAATTAAGCCGTATAAAAACAAAAGTGGCCATCTTAGATTTTGTAATTTTTGAGTTAGTGTTCGGGGTAAAATAATAAAACTGAACGGTTTAACAAAAAAAAACCGTGAATATTTTATTCAATAACACTGATTCACTCTTCACTACGACTGCACTTCAGTACACTAGTCATTCATTACTCTAAAATCACTGCCAAGTTACTTGATTTATTCGTACTGAAAGCCAATTCCCTTACGACTACCCTGCCCACTCTTAAACCGAGCTCCACTTAAGCGTGTGATAGAGGGGCGACATAAAAGTGACCAAAAGAATAGATATAAATGTGTATAATACATCAATGTGCATGTTAGGATGTATTCTGCTGACGTAAACATGTATATAACGTGTAATTTCAGTAAGCCAAGAGGTGGATGATTACTTAGTATCCTTGATTACTAAATATCATTTATTAAACACGTTCGACATCATGTGACATGTGGCATTAACGAGTATCGTATTTGACGGCTATGTAACCACTAACTAACCGGTAACTACTAACTACTACTACTTCGTGTCACAGGCTCTTTCTTGGTTCAGTGACCAACTTGAGATATAGTGTCCCTGAAAGTGGCCTGTGACCAATGGTGAAAGAACCAGTGTGATAAAAGGTAGAGGTGTATTATATGATATGTCAACGTAAGTGTCATGTGAAACTATATTTAAAGAAATAAAATTAAATCACACTACTATTAACAACAAGTGTAACATCATAAAGTTTGTACATTTGAGAACTTTAATTACAAGAGATGGCAAGCATGAAGATGATATTTAAATGAGTGTAAATTCTGGAAATCAAGTGAACTTAACGCCTTATTATCAGCCGGAACGTATCCAACGAAAGGCACGACGTCTGGATGTGCATAGAGGGGTGTTAGTGCCAACACTAATGTATCTGGTGGTAGCGAAAGTTGCTAAGGCAGAATAAACATGAAAGTAGAATAAATGCAGTGAAGATGAGGTTTGAGAAGTATGTATGGTGGACTTTGAGAGAGAATAAGAAACTGTGTGTTAAGAGAGCATTGTAAAATGAAAGAGCACTTGTATAGTGACAAGGATTGAGAAAGGTATGCTTGGATGGTTTGGGTATATATAAAGGATGAATGATAGTAGATTAACGAAACTAGTTCATAAGATGAGCATGAATGGGACAGTTGGAAGGGGGAGACCTCGGTGAAGGTATTCAGAATAGATCAGGGTCGATCTGGAGAATGGCCAGGCTAAGAGCGCCCTTAACCAATGAGCATATATGAAGAATGTGATGTGAGTGAATGAAGCGAAACAGGTATGCCAGGATCGTAGCAAGTGGAAATTCATGGTCTCTGCCTACTTCTCTGGGAAACAGGCGTGAGTATGTGTGTATGTTTGCAATATTATAAATGCTAAATTTTCTAAGGATTGGATGAAATTCAGAACGGCGATAGCTGGACCACTGGAATAGTTTTAAATTTTATTTAGATGTTCCCATAGGATCAAAACTTATGTGAGTGAAATCGCGGGTTGCTTCTAGTTTATAATAAGAATAAAACTACGTGGTTAATTTTATCAAAATCGGCAATATTGATCATACTTAAATAACTTTACTCTTTTCAGTTAAATGTAAATAAAGATGCTTTAAAAAAATCGTTGATCGCCCATTGTGAGGTGACTGTATAATCTTTACACGTTGTGTTTGCCTATAATGAGGGGTTTTCACGGCCATACCAAATCATCTATAAACCCTTGAAAATAGATGTCGCTGCTGTGTACTTAACTGTAAAAATAAAGTGAAATGTAAAAGTCAACAACGAAGTGATATATTTTCGTGGTATTTTGTTACTATCACACAAAATAACATAGGTACGATGCATTTGTTGATTTTGACAACCACAGTTGAGTCAGGGCCATCAATTGAGCCAAATTGAATTAAAAAAAAACGAAAATGAAAAGCCCCCATTGGTTTCTTCTGTAGCTAAAGATAGGTATATAGTTTGTACCTCTTCATATATGCATGTCGGATCCTTAAGATCCCTCCGAGCGGCAAAAGGCAACTTAGGGGCTTTCCAGTGGGTCTCGTGCAAATGAAGAAAATTCAAAAGAGGTTTCACTAAGATTTTATTCAAACAGACTTTGAACTTGATTTTGTATTTTGTTGATTAAATCGTGTGCACTCTGCCAACGCCGATGTAATAATGAGCTCTGGCGCTTTCGTACGCTCCTTTTATATCTGAGCGTCGATCGCTTTGCGTCTTTGCGTAACCAAGACTCGGGCGCATTCGTTTGGGTGGCGCGACACGACAGAATACGATTGTTCGCAGCCGTACACGTGGTGTTTATAAGCCTTCAATCTCAGTAGATCTATTCTCCAGATTCATCATATGACTCCTCTCTCCGACATACATGTGTAGACTGTTGGTAAACCTAATATTTTTTTTATTAAATAAGCAACTGCTAACAATAACAGCCTCAATGCACACTGAAATAGCTTTGTGCTCATTTAACAGTTTTTTTTATTTCTCAAAAATTCCTGTATGTGAGTTGCCCGTGTTTTCTTTTATAGTACTAAATTAGTGATGTGCCTCAATAATAAAGTAGATTTTTTATCGATAAAATAAATGCTCGTTTAATATGTTTTACAAGCTATTGAAATTTGATTTATATTATTCGGGAGCCAATAGCCTAGCCTAACCTAACTTTCTAACCGTTAATCCAATCACCATGAAGGTATTGGTATGTAACAAGGTAGGTAACTGTTATGATTTTAATTTGAAATTATTCATTTTATGCCATAAGTTGACGACCTCTGTGGCGCGGTGGACGAAGGTTCGCCTGTGACGCAGGAGGTTGCGGGTTTGATTCCCGCCTTATCATGTTTTTTGGTTTTTGACAATAACAGTGACTGACAGATATAATACATCGTATATTTCGTGGCCAGAACCGACATGGATTATGTAGGTTAGAAGGATGACGGCAGCTAAGTAAAGCGTTTTTTCCTTTCCTTTCCTTTCGTCGCTTTTGACTTGCCGACCCATAGTTTTATGAAATTATTGTAGGCTTTGAACAAAATTCTAATTAAATTTTCCCAAGAACTAATAATCTCATGAGCTAGTGGTTGTACCTGGGGTACTCAAAATTTTCTTGATTTTTTCTCTATAGTCTAAGTTTCCGCGTTTACCCCCTCCCTCTCCAGCCTACTACTACCTTTTACTAATCTAAAATTTCATAGTGATCCACAAAATGATCTGTATGTTATCCTCGATAACAACTCCGGAACTCCTCCTTCACAGAGAGCGTTCAACCCTTCCCCCCATACCTAGCCGCCCTTAAATCCCTTCAATGACCCTTGATGGTAGCACAGAATATATACAGTACGCAAAGTAAGTTCCTACCAAAAAGTTATCGATACTATTAATTTATCGACTTGAGTGCTGGAAGTCCCTAGAACGGGTGTTACTGTCAATTTTGTGACATAACATGATGTTTGTACACAGAAAGCATCTATGTGTGTATAAAGATTTTTGATGTGTTGCTGTTTATAGATGTGTGCGTTTATAGCGATAGAACGACTGGTTACAAAAGTGTGCATTAAACTGTAAGTGAGTGCGTGAAGCCCCCCCCCCAAAAATTTCTGAATAAATATGTATCGGTTGACAGCTCTAAGGCGTCTCCCCTCCGGTACGGAGGCCTGCGTTGCTCGATGGTCACTGCACAAGATATTCAGCGACATGAAACAAGTTTTTGCATTAGCTCAAAACATAAAATAAAATATAAATGAATAACCCACACATTATATCTGTCAAAAGGCTAAGGACGTTTTCCGTCATTACAACTCCTGCATTTTGACAGTCGATCGAAGCAGATTATTGTATAAATATTAAATTCGCTGAAAGGTCGCGCGTGTCAAAGTACAAAGGGGACTAAAGGTGACTGTCCATCAAACTGTAACTGACGTAGGTTCTACAATAATTTTCTTGTCAACGGTGAACTGATTTTATTTTTCGAGGTGGTGCATGCCGCAAAATTACAAATTGTGCATTTGATTTTTAACTGAGCAAATCAAGTAAAATGTTTAGTACAAATATGCTAGGACATTATAATTCCGTGGGATCACTGAACCAAAACCACGAAAAGACGATAGAAAAAATAACAAACTTACATCTAACTTTTGGTTATACGAGTATTCGATTGTTTCCCAATATGCTGCAGATTAGTGGCTCAAATATTAGATAAATTAAATCAATACAAAGGTAGACTTATTATGAAGCTTTTTTAACTACCTGTATTTTTCAATAATCAATCAAAAAGGCTATTTCGAGTGTAGCAACGTGTTTTTTTTATCTTTAGGGTTGATCTATACTTCTTCTGAAAGTGACAACTTTGAACACAAAAACGAATTAACTATATTATAAGCCTAGAAACATATGTTATACCCATCGAGCAACGCAGGCCTCCGGTTATACCTATTATAAGCCTAGAAACATATGTTATACCCATCGAGCAACGCAGGCCTCCGGTTATACCTATTATAAGCCTAGAAACATATGTTATACCCATCGAGCAACGCAGGCCTCCGGTTATACCTATTATAAGCCTAGAAACATATGTTACACCCATCGAGCAACGCAGGCCTCCGGTTATACCTATTATAAGCCTAGAAACATATGTTATACCCATCGAGCAACGCAGGCCTCCGGTTATACCTATTATAAGCCTAGAAACATATGTTATACCCATCGAGCAACGCAGGCCTCCGGTTATACCTATTATAAGCCTAGAAACATATGTTACACCCATCGAGCAACGCAGGCCTCCGGTTATACCTATTATAAGCCTAGAAACATATGTTATACCCATCGAGCAACGCAGGCCTCCGGTTATACCTATTATAAGCCTAGAAACATATGTTATGCCCATCGAGCAACGCAGGCCTCCGGTTATACCTATTATAAGCCTAGAAACATATGTTATACCCATCGAGCAACGCAGGCCTCCGGTTATACCTATTATAAGCCTAGAAACATATGTTATACCCATCGAGCAACGCAGGCCTCCGGTTATACCTATTATAAGCCTAGAAACATATGTTATACCCATCGAGCAACGCAGGCCTCCGGTTATACCTATTATAAGCCTAGAAACATATGTTATACCCATCGAGCAACGCAGGCCTCCGGTTATACCTATTATAAGCCTAGAAACATATGTTATACCCATCGAGCAACGCAGGCCTCCGGTTATACCTATTATAAGCCTAGAAACATATGTTATACCCATCGAGCAACGCAGGCCTCCGGTTATACCTATTATAAGCCTAGAAACATATGTTATACCCATCGAGCAACGCAGGCCTCCGGTTATACCTATTATAAGCCTAGAAACATATGTTATACCCATCGAGCAACGCAGGCCTCCGGTTATACCTATTATAAGCCTAGAAACATATGTTATACCCATCGAGCAACGCAGGCCTCCGGTTATACCTATTATAAGCCTAGAAACATATGTTATACCCATCGAGCAACGCAGGCCTCCGGTTATACCTATTATAAGCCTAGAAACATATGTTATACCCATCGAGCAACGCAGGCCTCCGGTTATACCTATTATAAGCCTAGAAACATATGTTATACCCATCGAGCAACGCAGGCCTCCGGTTATACCTATTATAAGCCTAGAAACATATGTTATACCCATCGAGCAACGCAGGCCTCCGGTTATACCTATTATAAGCCTAGAAACATATGTTATACCCATCGAGCAACGCAGGCCTCCGGTTATACCTATTACCTATGTAGTATCTCAAGTCTTGTGATAATTTAACAAATAAAAGCCGAATCAAAATGGCAGATGCCAAACATTCACAAGGTTTAACGCGAATAGAAATAGAAAAAAAACACATCTGTTTGTGAAATCCAAAACCCTTTTGTAGATTCGGAGAAAGGTCCGAACTTTTTCTCAAATATCCGTATAAAAAACTGCATTATGTCTGTTTGTTCGCGAGCGGATTTTTGGAAGACTTTCACCGGGGTATTTGGCCATTTTTTTTCTTTGCGAAAAATAAGAAATCTTTACCTGTATCACTAAAGAGGTTGGTCAGTGGGAATGCAAATATAGGGTACTTTCTATGAGACAGTAGATGACAGTTTGCAGAAATAGAACTGGAGTAATTTATACTTTTGTCTTGGTAAACATAGTGTACGTAATGCCGCGTAGGGCGCGTCCTAGGTGAACGTGACCTATGTGATAATGCACTGTTCATAGGCAGAGGGTACCGTTTAATGGTGGGCCAAAACCTTGTTCGGTTATTCCAAGTTGTATAAAAAAAATGTGTGGCGTCACCCTGGGCTAGTATAGTATTATTTTATATGTGCCCTGGGTGTGTCCCCCTGGCTAGGTGGAGCAACGATCTACGTAAGGCGGCTGGTAGAAAGTCGATGGGCTGAACATCGGGCTAAATGGCGCGCATTAGGGGAGGCCTATGTCTAACAGTGGACTGATATAGGCTGATGATGTTGATGAAGAATGCTGTTAGCAGGCCGTTAATGGAAATATTTGTTAGAAATGTTGTTATTTTCAATTAATTTTGACAGAATTAAAGAGGAGGACGATTTAGACTCCCTTTTCAACGCAGACGGTAACTCGCACGCCATCTCACTCTAGCCCGCTTCGTGCTCATAAATGTGTGTATTATTTCATACGGTTAAAATAAAGACAGTTTTTCATAAATTACATACTTTTATGTCTAGTTCAATTATCATTTATCATGCAGTCTCAAGATCTTATTTAAAGTACTTACTCATTGAATGCTAGCGGTTTATTGTACAAGATCTTATTTAAAGTACTTACTCATTGAATGCTAGCGGTTTATTGTACAAGATCTTATTTAAAGTACTTACTCATTGAATGCTAGCGGTTTATTGTACAAGATCTTATTTAAAGTACTTACTCATTGAATGCTAGCGGTTTATTGTACAAGATCTTATTTAAAGTACTTACTCATTGAATGCTAGCGGTTTATTGTACAAGATCTTATTTAAAGTACTTACTCATTGAATGCTAGCGGTTTATTGTACAAGATCTTATTTAAAGTACTTACCCATTGAATGCTAGCGGTTTATTGTACAAGATCTTATTTAAAGTACTTACTCATTGAATGCTAGCGGTTTATTGTACAAGATCTTATTTAAAGTACTTACTCATTGAATGCTAGCGGTTTATTGTACAATTTGGAAGCTGATATTTTATATTGCATTATTTGCGGCAAATCATATTTGGTTGAAGAAAACATTGGGTTTCAAAATAACATAAAATTTTTAGTCCATACACGTAGTTTGATGTTATTTTTGCTATTAATCCGGTGTTTTCTTCAACCAAATATGAATTTATTTATTATTTATTTATTTATTTATATTTGGTAAAATACGTTAGGTAGTATGAAAGAGCAACCACCAAGAAGTTTGTAGAATCTTTAAAATTGCCTTAATTCCGATAATAACGAATCGAAAATCTAAAAGATAGAAGTGGCTGCGACATCGATATGGTAATGGATATTCTTTTTCAGAAACTATCGAACAATTTCTACAAAAATTACTTAAGTATTTAAAATTGACAAAATTATTTAGTTAAGTATTAAACTACTACCCTTCTATGACGTAACAGTCCTATAGAACAAATGGGAGTTACTGTTCAATACAACACATGTCATTCAGCAGATGTGTTCGCAAATAAACACTTACCAACCAATATTTTGCATTATTTTCAGTAATTCACAAATATCACATTTATTTGTAAAAGGATAGAGTCCAATTTTAATAAATTTGGATGTCATCTAAGTACATATTGCACAGGCTCAACCCTTACAAAGCACACCTTTTGAGCAGTTTAGGGTAAAGGATACAGTTACTGAATAATAACTTGAACTTACTGAAACATCAAAAGTTATACCAGTAAAACTTATATCATACATGGCACATGTGAACTACTTCTTTTTGACATATGAAGTTCCAGAAATTTTGACAGCCATGTAAAAATGATTACATACAATACTTCGTTACAACAATGAAATGAGTACTTATAGCATTTTTTTCCTTCAATTGGCTGTCTACATCGACGGGACCACAGAATATATATAGTACAAAGACTTGAAAAGGATTTGTAAATGTGTCTGCACTAGGCATAGGTTCTTTTTTAAAACATGATATGACGGAACAAGCAGATAACCCACCTGATGTTAAGCGGTACCAGCTGCCTATGAACAGTGCATTACCTTATATGTCAAGTTCACCTAGGACGCGCACTATGTGGCATTGCACTGCGCCCGGCACCCTCAGACGTAAAGATAAAAAGTCTCGTGTGCCTGTAATTTCACCGGCGTTCATATCCTTCTAACCGGAACACAGCAATGCGAGCTCTACTGCTTTGCGGTAGAAATAGGAATGGTGGTAGTACTTCCCTGGACAAAATCTTTCACAAAAAAGCTCTACAACCTGACTAGGACTTGAATAGGATTTGTTAATGTGTTTGTAGTATGTAAAAATATTTTTGAAACATACATAGACATAAGCCTTTTTCTGCAAACGGGTAGGCAGAGCCTAAAAAGGCAGAGTCTTCAAAAATACATTTCTAGATTTTTAGATTTATAGAAATACATTTTCATTTAGTTATTTATACGTAATTTAACAAGTACATGAGTGAGAAAGGAACGAAAATGACAAATTAAAGATTCAAGAAATTGAAAGGTGAACATTATCACAAGAATTGAAAGAATTATTAATAATAAATTCATTATTAAGAATTGAAAGGTTTTAATTGCGCAGCAAAATAGTAGTTAGCCAAATGGGAACGTTTACCCTACTCTCTAAAATGTAGAGCACCTTTACAGGTAAATATGAATAGAAAGATTTTTGTCAAATAATCGCCTGCGCAAGTGTTTCCACAAAAGGATGCTCCGCAAAAAATGGCAAAAATGAAGAAAAGATTGGAAGGATTGATGTAAATGGTTTTTGGTTTGCTCGTTTGAATAGAAATTGCGATGATGCATTACATATTCGACATCGGAAAGGTGTTTTGGTTTCAAAAATATTGGGGCAACAAAAGGTCATCTTACCCCATTTGGTTTTCTGGGTAAAAAAACAATAATACGTGTTAAATATGAATAAATAAATAAAAGTCATTTATTATTTTAAAAATCAAGACGTAATTAAACTAAGTTTCAATCTTTACAAAAACTGACATTGAAATCTTCAGGGCTCACAACGATCTGAAATTGACTTAAACATACTAAATGAGCTTTCTTTGGTGTGTTCAGCCTAAGAATATGCCCTTGGTCTCCTCCAGTGGATGTCGTAAAAGCCGACTCAGGGATTATACCCACCAGGGGATGGCAGCAGCACCCATCAGAGTACTCAACACCAATATGCGATTACCAATCCGCCTGCCAAGTTCAGGGTGGCGGGTGCAGTGCAATGCCACATAGGGCGCGTCCTAAGTGGACGTGACCTATGTGGTAATGCATTATTAAAGGCAGAGGTTACCGCTTAGCATCAGGTGGGCCAACTACAGGTTCCGTAATACAAAAAGTTAAAAAAATGGGTCTCGCAAGCAAGTGAACATGTGAAGGCTGAATGATATTGATGATGAAAAATGTATGTATATAATTTATCATCTTTTGGACCCTGGGTAGTTCTTATCGCATGGAAGTGCATGGATGGTCTGGTGATGGTCTCTCAGAACCTATAGCTATCAGCTGATATTCTGGCAAAAGGAAGATTGTTCATCTTTAAGAAACCAACCTAAAAAGCTCCAGTTACCTTACCGACATCAAAATCAGTTGTGGACGGGTCTTTCGGACTCATAGTATCTTAGTAATGCGATAATGTTATCCGTAGAAAGGCCATCCTGATTCCTAGATTACCAAAAACTGTTGTTCTACTTTTAACACCAATTCTATCATATGCCCTCATCCAAAAACCAACCTTACCATCTCACAAATAAGGTCAACCTACTAATAAATCGGAACATATATCGGTGCATCCAGGCTCCATCATCCAAAACGCTCTTATAGCTCTTAAAATACAGATCATACTCGTCTAACAAAGCAAGTCCGCCTCAACGTTTACAAGAGTGTGAACAACTCCAACTTCGAGTTCCGTAAAGTGTGAAATCCTGTAAAAAAAGTTTCAAGTGTCCACGTGCGCCTGCAGGTGGTTCCGTACTTCCGAAGCTAATGATTGGGGTCCCACGGGACACGAACCCTGAACCGTCGAGTATTCGAGGCATTTCCTAGGGGCCGCCGATGTACTAATTAAGGGTATCCATTTGACATCTGAGGTGGACTTAATGAGTGTGAGTTATGGTTGTATGGTGGTATAATTGTGCCCTGAAAGAGTATTTGAAATGCTAATGAGACTTTCGACCTTAATAGAAAAACACTTTTTCTACTCAACGCAGTTTTCTTGTGTATTTTGAACGCATTAAGACGATAAATGTTAAAATTTTGGAGTCGTTGCTTTACATGCTCACTCAGTAACAGTAAAGGTTACAAACTTGATGTTAATACAGTAATTACATGAGGATGTAATCCAAATAAATCGTAGACCAGAAACACGATTGGTGAAACTTTACCCAATAGCTTTTTTTTTTAAATTGGCCCTCCTAAAACCCGTTTTTGGTCGCTCCTTCGATCTTTTTTGCGTCGAGGTTAAAAATACAGAGAACGCAGTTTTCTTGTGTATTTTGAACGTGTTAAGACGCTATGTTAAAATTTTGGAGTCGTTTCGTTACATGCTCACTCACTATCAGTAAAGGTTACAAACTTGATGTTAATACAGTAATTACTTGAGGATGTAATCTAAAAAAATTATAGACTAGAAACACGATTCGCGAATCTTTTCTCGATAGCTTTATTTTTTGAAATTAGCTCTTCTAAAGCCCTTCTTAGGTCCCTCCTTCGACTAGAGAAAGCATTAAGCATATTTTTTTATATTATTCAGTAGGTAATCACATTACTTACTTCCGCCTCGGAACAAATATTTGTGCGATCGCAGATATTTGTTCAGGGTGTTCTGGGTATTTTCTATGTATAATAAAAAATATCTATCTATTTAATGTATTGTATTAAGTATATCAGTTATCTAGTACCCATAACACAAGCTCTGCTTAGCTTGGGGCTAGATAATGTTGTGTGAACTGTGTCCAGCATTATTTATTTTATTTTATTTATTTTTACTTACATTAATTATAGATAATTTATTTTTATATTTGCTACTTTAGAAGCTAAACGAAGTTTTATCATTTGTCGCTTACGTCAGTTACTTCCGAGTGGCAAAAATCTATACCTCACCTTTTCCCGGGTTCAAGTGAGCAATCGCGCTGTCACTGTCGGTACACTACATTCGGTATTTTGACATATCGCCTTAACATCGGGCTTATCCCATCAGCATCATTATCATCAGCCTGTAGAAGTCCACTGTTGGACACAAGCCTTCCGCATAAAATGCCGCGACGAACGGTCTTGAGCCGCCTCCATATACCGACTTCCTGCGACCTGTAAAATGTCGTCAGTCCATCGCCTTCCAAAACTGCGTCGTCCCGTCCTTATCGTGGTCTCCACTCGCGATCTTTTTTTCTACGGTTGTCATTTCTGCGAACTATATCTGCCCATTGCTATTTTGTTAGTAGAAGAGCTTTTTTTGAAAGAATCACAAAACAATAGTGAGATGAGATACAATGACACAATTATAAATACCTACTTACCCCTACTGCAATATTGAACTTTTTAAAGTTTAGTGCTTTGGTCAAGAACATAAGGAGTCACAAAACATGTATTTTACTTTCGTCGAAGGATACAATGACACAATTATAAATACCTACTTGAAACTCTTCCCGCCACTTTCGAAAAGAGACGTTGTCTATTTTTATTTTATTTCTTTTCCTAGTGTTTTCTTGAGTTATTTTGTGTTATTTTGGTGGCATTTTAACGAAAGTAGCTCGTTTAAAAAGCACAAGTGTAGTGAAATGAAATGGAAGTGAATTGCGTGACTTTTGAAATTGATGGAAATTGTCTACCAAAGTTTTAGTAAAATTGGCCACCGTTTTACTAAAACATGACTCGACTGTGACTTTGACGACTTGGAGGGAGTGTAACGTTGCAAAATATATTGAAAATACAATATAGTGAAAATACAGATACTTGAAAATGGCAAATGCACAAGCCGTGCGGCGCCAACTGTAAAGAAAAAAAAAACCTACTTACCCCTACTGCAATATTGAACTTTTTAAAGTTTAGTGCTTTGGTATGTATTTTTCCTATCAAACCTCTTTGATTTGTACATTCAAGCCGCTCTAGACCACAGAACAGACTTGTCATCCTTCATTCACTCACGAACATACATTATGGTTCCCGATTAAAGAAATAAATCCGATGATGTTTCATGGTAGCAAAAGCTACGTCTTTCGTTCGTGCTTCGTTTCGTTCCGAAGTTGCGGATTTTCATCTTCATGGTAGACTAGCAGATCCTCTTGACAAACGGTATTCGTATTTATAATAGTCATAAACTTATAATACAATAGAATAGACCACGTGACATTTCGATGGCTTACAATGCATCAATGTATCATAATATCAAATGATATTATGGACTTTTCTAATACCGTCATTGCTAATAGAATGGGCCTCTGGTGCCAAATGTGAGTGCCATCCAGGATGCTCCTTATCACAAGCGGACGTAGCAACAAATATAGCAAAACTATGAGAAATCTATTTTGTTTCATGAAAATGTATTTTTTACCCACATCCAGCTATAAATCACGTCATATTTTAATAGTGGGAAGTATTGCAAAGTTCCGGATTGGCTCTCCCCCGGGGTCAATAAGTCAGGAGCTTGGCATATTCCCAAAACAATCGTAATATCATCCGTGTAAACGAAAAACACAACTTTATCCAGGGAATTAGTTCGGATGTGAACTGCTTTGTAGGGACCACATTAATTTATTTTTAACGGTTTATCTTCGGTTTAATTTTTTACCCGGACTTGTTAGTAAGATTTGTTGGTATAAGATTTGTCCTGGCTGCTAGCTTATTATGTAATGTGTTAATACTGGAGGAAAGCGTTAGCCGAGTCAGTCGTGGGATGCAATAGCGGCGATGAGCTCACCACTTGTCACGTCTATTTCCCACGATGGTGCAACCCACGGTGAAAAGAGGCCCTTTGAGGCTCTGCCTACCCTTTCGGGGAAAAAGGCGTTTATCTTTGTATATATGTATGTTATCTTCGTTTTATCATAAGTTCGTGCTAAAAATGCGCCTAAGGCGCGTCACACCACCATGACACTAAGGCGCGTCACACCACCATGACATTAAGGCGCGTCACACCACCATGGCACTAAGGCGCGTCACACCACCATGACACTGAGGCGCGTCACACCACCATGACACTAAGGCGCGTCACACCACCATGACACTAAGGCGCGTCACACCGCCATGACACTGACTTACGTATTGTATACGACATACTGAAAGGAGTCTCTGCGGAGCGCACTCAAGTATTTCACCACACTGTTCTTTCATTATTGGTCGAACTTTTTTACGGCCGCCATACCGTAAGCTGATTTCTGACCTAACCAAGAAGAAACCGGTGACATCAAGTAGCAGTTCTGAACGTATTGTTTTATGGCTCCTACTTAGGTAATAGGTAGATATCTAGATAGTTTTTTTATGAATAAATTATAAATTTTCAGACACAATGGATTAGGAAAAAAACTGTGTTCTCAGACATTGTGTCATGGCTATTAAAAATTGTTTAAAAAAGAAGAATAAATCATAATATACATGTTAGTTTTTATTGGCTTAAAAAGGGAGGTTAACTGCTATGCATTTTTTTCCCCCTCGCTTAAAGCATTAGGGTCCACAAACCGTTATTTTAAATCAAGTATTTGTATTATTATTTTTGCAAATAAAGTATTTTTATATACATTACTAGGCCCCCTGATCATTATTTCATTATTCATTTCAGTTATTCAGACAACAAAAGGTTCATTTAGTTAGTAAGGCTTCAGAAATACTTAGGTTATTGTTTACACAATTATATAGGTAGTTATTTTAGTGAACCTTCGCTCTTGCGATCCAATAGACTCTACTGAGACTATCTGATCAGGACCCGACTGAAAGACTTCACAGGAAGATCATTTAATTTTCATCATCAGAACAGCTTCTTTGCTCAGCAGTGTGCGCGCTAATATAGATTATGGCCTGATTCGGACCATGGCCCATGTCCACGGTCTTATTTCATATGGCTTTATTACATAAGCTTTCGCTGAATCGAACCGCGCTAATATCGATTATGGCCGATTATGGCCTGATATGGACCGTGGCCCATATCAGTAACTGTACCTGTATCCCAATCTGTACCTGTAGAATGCTATTGGTGCTACTCCGCACTCTGCTGAGCAAAGAAGCTGTTCTGATGGGGAAAATTAAATGATCTGCCTGTGAAGTCTTTCATTGGGGTCCTGATCAGAGGGTCTCAGTAGAGTCTATTGGATCGCAAAACCGAAGGTTCACTAAAATAACTATATAACTGTGTAAATATATGTTCACCTAATGGATCTAATCGGCTAATCTCCATTGTAGCTAGTCCTATCAAGTTTTCCTTAGCTGCATGTATTAGGAAAAATTAATTAAAATTTCAAGAAAAATTATATAAATTGGACGAGCAGATACATTTTTCAAAATCTTAAAGCACGAATTTTAATCTTGTGAACTTGATGTTATTTGATGTTCTTGTTATTTGGATGTTAAAAATTACATCATCCGAACGAATTGTATTGATAAATCCTCCGATGCGAAGGCCGGCGTGCTCTAAGGATAAATCACGCCGTATTTGTCATTGAAATATAATGTTAAGACTCTATGATGAAGTGAGTTCTTTTGAGTAATTAAGCATAAAAATAGCATTTAAAATTATACATATTTTAGCGTAAATTTAGCCGGTTTTTTTTTTGTTTGACTGAATTACGGGACAAGTAGATGGCCCACCCGATGCTAAGCGGTAACCTCTGCCTATAACTACGCATTACCTCTTAGGCCACGTCCACCTAGGACGCTCCCTATATGGGATTGCACTGCGCGCGCAACCCTGATATATAAAGATGAAATGTGCCTCATGTGCCTGTATTTTACCAGCCTTCACACCGGAAAACAGCAATGCGAGCACTACTGCTTTGCTGCAGAAACAATTGATAGTATTTCCCGGACGTAGCTACTCTTTCACAAAAAACCTCTACTACTTACAAAACTAAACTCATCATCAAAACATCATCCATCCAAACCGCAGCTGAATTTCTACTAGATCAGACTTGAGAATCCGTCCACTGGCTTTCTGCGAACTGTAAAATGTCTTCAGTCCATCTCTCTCCCTGTACAGCTTCATCCGGTTTGTGGTCCCTGATAGAAGCAGTACCTAAATTATGTTTTCAGGAAATATAACATTATGTTAGTGCGTATAATTCCGAATGTACGACATTACAGTCTAATTCTGAATCGCAAAACCCGATTCCGCCAATAACGATTCAACGGTACATAAAAAAACAGTATGAATCCGTAGATCCAAAGAAACTTGAAGATCCAGATCAACTACAACCATTTCTTGATTATCAACAGTCCTTGTATCATCCTAAGTTCGTAGATAAGTTCTGTCGTCAATCTCCAAAACTTCCAGAACAAACCTGAAACCCGATCCAGCCTAACGAAACGACAAAAAGCTCTATCACCGCCCCCTGCCGCCAAAAACGAACATTTTCGATGATTTATGGAGCAAATTAACGAGTACATATCCTCATTCCAGAGCATCATTTCCTGGTAGAGCGAACTTGCGGCAACCCTGAAGGAATTCAGAAAAAAAATGGGCAAAATGTTAAATGACGGTTTGCAAGTTTTTAGGGTCTATCTTTTCGTGAAGATAATTATATTGTCTGGTTGGTATCTCATTACGTCAAAATCTATATGTGGATAGTCGGTCTGTACGCTATTCTATGCCCCCTTTCTAATTTTGTCTACAAATTCCTCATTTTATACAAATTGTAGATTTTCGCCCCCTTTTCGGAATCATTTACGTTTTATTAGTATTTAAACCACTTTTACATCTCTCATATTCGGTAAGCAGGTCCTTATTACCCCCAAATGGGGCTTGTAGGTGAACAATTAGCGCTCTAGGGTTATAATGTAAATAGAAAAGCCCTAGGGCGGTAAGTAATTAAAAAAAACTTTACTGGCAATAGACATCATGCATTCAGCCCAATGACAAAAGAGGTCACTTCGCTATTCAGCCTTGTCTTCGTATGAGTATACTAATCATCAATTTTAAATATCGAACGGCGAAGCTCAATTTCGTTTTTGAAAAAAATAATTTAATAAAAGTTGAAAAAAGGCGGTAATGCCGGTTTTTTGTACTTACCTCACAAAGCTTACGTAAAGCAGAGTAGTTAGCTCGGGTGTAAGCATCAATGGCACGCTCGTGCGCCTAAATATCTCGGGCTGCAATTGATGCCTTACAGCCCTTGGCTACTAATTTACTATTATGTTATACTATAATATTTTGGTCGATAATATGGCCTTTTGTTGGTCAAAACTTCACAGATATGAGTCTACGCAACTATCAGAGGGTGTTGGAAACAAACCTGGGACTTTATATGTTAATTAAAAGATCTGCTATGATACTCTGCTCACCCTATTGATGTAGAAAAATCTAATTATTAGTTATACAAAAGAAAAAAAAATGGTGTATGTCAAAAGCGACGCGCGACTGTAATTTACTCCAGTCCAGTTCCGTATAAGATGCGCAAATATGTTTCGCACAGGGAAAACGCTCGATTTTAATATTTTACTCCCCATCTATTTGCGTACCTTTTGCCTTAAATGAAATTCTATTTTTAAGGAGTAAACTTAAAAAATCGGCTGTTTTATAAATGTTAAAGTTATATCGATTCTTTTTATTTTCTTATGAACTTAAAAGTAAAAACAAACTACTTTCTAAACCATTTTATAGACCTTTTTAATTGAAAGTAAAGGCATCAGCATCGATCGAAAAAAAAACAATGATAAAACCACTTTACTAAGTTATTTCCTAGGCCTAGTGTATTCGTTCAACTTTATTACAGATGTAGCTAGTGCAAGGGTTTTATTTCCAAAAGTTGAGGGGTAATCTAGTTCTTGGTTTTAAAATTAGAATCAGAATCTTCAGTATTTTACCCGTAAAATCCACCCTTTCTCAATGGTAAATTCTTAAAATAGTTGACTTTGAGCTGTGGCGGCTTTGAACTTTGTAAGCAATCAATTTGTAAGACAAGAATTTTTCAACTACCATATGTAGTAGGTACAGACGGCACAGCTATATGGCTACCTCCTCCAATGTGTTTGGATTGAAGATTGGGACGAAATGATTAATATAGTCTAAGATCCGCACTACAAACGATCTTCACCCATCTGTTTAATGGATGAAAATGATTTTATATTTATATTAATGATTATTTATATTAAAATTCCTGTCAAGACAATGAATAATAAAAAAAAAACTTTTTACTGTTTTAATAAGCGTGATAGTTAGACTGTTAAAATTTTCACAGATGATGTATTTCTGTTGCGGCTATAACAACAAATACACAGAATAAAATAAATATTTAAGGGGGCTCCCATACAACAAACATGTTTTTTTTGCCGTTTTTATAGATAATGATACGAAACCCTTCGTACGCGAGTCCGACTCGCACTTGGCCTGTTTTTATAGATAATGGTACGGAACCCTTCGTGCGTGAGTCCGACTCGCACAAGAATGGTTTTTTAAATTTTTAACGAATCATTGTGTGTGCAGGAATTTTTTAGACAACCCACTCGAGATATATTTACTAATATTAAATCTATATTATATCAAACAAAGTCGAGTTAGTTACACCACTTATAACTCAAGATCGGCTGGACCGATGTTAGTTATCTCTTTTTTGGTGGATTCTTCTCCGCTCCGAATAGCAGAATAAGTAATAAAATATCGGGGGGGGGGGGGGGGGGGGGGGGGGCAGTTTTTCACCGGGCGCTACCCGCGCGAAGCCGGGGCGAGTCGCTAGTTTGATATAAAATACTTGTCATCCATTAAACAGATGGGTGAAGGTCAACGTATAGGAGTTTGTTGTCAATATGAGCCCAAACACTGCCAGTCAACCAATTACCCATCGAGGAGTGCCGTTGTCTACCTTCCTTCTCCATAATCATAATCATCAAAATATTGTATATCCATCTGGGGGGTTACTATGAGCTCTTATATCCATTCAGTTCAAAAACTATTCAGTACAAAATATCGGTTCATCGTTGACATTTTTCATCGTTGAATAACTTTAATCGCAGAAGTCTGTAGACCCTCTGCGATTGTGCCTTTAAATATAGTTGCGGACATCACGGAACCAATATTTTGTACTGAATAGTTTATCAACTGCATGGTAATAAGAGCTCATAGTAATCCACCAGAACTTGGCAGATATATGCCAAATTTCGGCTCAATCGAACACCGGAAAGTGGGTCAAATTTAACTTGAAACTAAATAAAAGCTTGCAATAATTAAATTAAGTTTGATACAGTTATGTGATTTTTATCAAAAAATTTGTGTATTATGGATATCCTGTGATGAATACTTTCCAAATATTAAGAAACTAACTTCACTTCGGAACCCAACACTACGCGTGTGTCGTGAGGCCACGGCTGGTTTATATATATACATGTAAAAATGAAGACGATTTAAAATAGAATTTTTGTAAAGATTTTTAAAACAATAGTGCTACAAAAAACGTTTTCTCAGTTGAAATGGCTGAACAACCGAAGTTAAGTTACAAAAAACTTAAAAGCCATGAAATGCGCATCTAGTTAAATCTTTCCATGATGAATGGCAATCAGAAGAATGCAGAACTAACATCCGCATACTGGAAAGCTCGTGTTTCGCTATTGTTTTTTATCTGGAAATAAAAAGGTTACTATAAAAAGTTGGCTACAGGCGGCAGGACAAGTGCGGCTCATGCCGAATGCTTACGTGGTGCAAAGAATCATAAACAGATCGGACAGGTTTGTTTTTTTATCAGGTCTTACAATATCGTTGTTATTGACAGATTCAGCGCAAAGCTCTCCTGGATCCCGTTGGGAATAACTTCAAGAAAACTTTCCAGTTATGGAATAACAGCATTCACACGTGCTTCTAACCATCGACGTAAATATTTACTTTGGTCGAAGCTTCTAACTGCGTTTTTCTCCCGAAAGAACATTTATTAGAAGTATACTAAGTTCCATGTTTTAATCTATTTGTGTTACAAATTTTATATACTTAGTTGTTTTTAAGCCCAGACGCAAAAAGAGAGGTGTATAACTATGTGTGTGTGTCTGTCTGTGGCACCGTATCTCTTAAACAGGTAAGCCAATTTGAATGCGGTTTGTTTTATTTGAAAGCAGGTTTTCTTGTGATGGTTCTTAGACATGATTAGCAAAATCGGTTCAATAGTATCATTTAGTAGGGGGTTTTAAAAAAAAAACCTCTTCTTTTCTCTTTTTGTAAACTAACTAGTTCTTCACACCACCTGCTCGACAATGTCCAATTACATAATATCATGCAACCTCAACGTAAAGTAAAGCATTATCTCAGTTGTATGAAACTCCCTAGGGAATAAAGTGATTTGAATTTGAAACGTTAAATTAGTATGGAAACTCGTGGAAAACTCTGGATAAAAAAACTTGGAGTAAAAAAAAACCTATTCTTTTTTCTTTTTCTTCTCTTATATATTCTTATGCTCGTTATCACTAACTAATTACGGAATACGAGCTTCCACTACGAGCGGAACTAATTGATTTACGAGACACATAAAACACATCGAAACTGACAGTTTTTCATACAAACCTGTCAAAAATCTTTAGAAGAACCAAGACCGCCTCTAAGAATTAGTAAGTTGAAATGGCAATGGCCAAGGTCAGTGGAAAGTTGCGGCTTGATACCAGTTGTCGTGGAATTCTATGGGGGAGGCCCATGTAGAGCAGTGGACTTCTCAGACCAATGATGATGATGAAGTATTGTCCCGTAAGATATTAATTATATGTAGGTCGGTGAAAATCACCATTGTTCTCCTTAAATAATAAGCTGTTTATTTCTACTTTTCCGAGTCCAAGTTCGAGAATTCTCGAGAAGAGTCTACTGTGTCGAGTTTCACTGAGGACAACAGCACGAAGGCACATCATTACTCTCTGCACCATTCTGTACACTCTCTGCCTAGTTGATCTTTGTCAAATCCCGTCTCATTCATTAGCCGGGTCGTTCGTCTTCATTGCATGTGACGGAGATAGTTTATAGTTGGAATTGATGTTTGGAGTCCTTAAAAAGATACGCCGCTTATTACCATAACTATCACTCTTAACTTGTTTGGAAAATACAGAAGCACTTGAGAGTGCCTTTTGAAAACTATTAGTCTATTTGCACCAATGGTCCTTGTCATATTTTTGACGACCTCTCTGGCGCGGGGGACGAAGCTTGGCCTGCGACGCAGGAGGTTGCGGGTTCGATTCCCGCCACGGGACAAATATTTGTGCAATCGCAGATATTTGTTCAGGGTGTTCTGGGTATTTTCTATGTATAATAAAAAATATCTATCTATGTAATATATTGTATTAATTATATCAGTTACCCATAACACAAGCTCTGCTTAGCTTGGGGCTAGATAATGTTGTGTGAACTGTCCAGCATTTTTTATTTATTTTTATTTATATAGATATACCATTTGAATATTACTTACGTAGGCACTATTGGTTGGCGTATAAAACATTAGAGTGAATGTCAGCCCATGTATATAATGGGGTAATTTAAAATGTTCTTTAGATGTTATGTATCTGATTTGGGGGAGAGGGAGGGAGAGAGGGGAAGAATTCTCCCTAAGCCACCAGTTCTTGCCGGAGACAAACGGTTTTATACCGTAGTTATTTTTTATTGTTATAGAAAATGTAATATTATGGACCGTTGGGGGTCGGGGAGGAAGGAGTTTAGGGCAGGCTCCCCGGTGATGGGGGCTAAATCACCCCTCTTTTTAAAGTATTTTTACGTCCGCTCCCCCTTCCCCTCATATCTGGTAGATTAGATGATATATAAAGCCAACCCCAGGGTCTCCACCATATCAAACTATTATTTAATCTGTGGGCATATGGCGTGAGTTGAAGGTATGGAGCCGACATGGACTGTCATCGTGCAGAGCGCACCCTCGTCAAGAAACAGTTTTGCACTTTGCATGTTATAAAAATGCCCACATTTGTAAAATAACTAGTTTTTCACACCACCTGCTCGACAATGTCCAATTACATATCATGCAACCTCAACGTAAAGTAAAGCATTATCTCAGTTGTATGAAACTCCCTAGGGAATAAAGTGATTTTAGTTTGGAACGTTAAATTAGTATGGAAACTCGTGGAAAACTCTGAGTAAAAAAATGCCCATAAATATGGCATTGTAAAGAGGTCTGTTCGAAAATCTTCAGGCCACCATAAACAGAGCTCAAAAAAAAGGTGCGTTTACAAAGAATGTGAAACAAACGACGGTGTTTGATGCTGTGATTTTCAATGAATTTTTATTGTCTCGCAGTAGGTGTGAAAAGTAGAGTATGCTCCTCTGTAATAGAGCCTGTCTTCGTCTAGGGCAGCTTGACCCCTCGCTTCACTCAACTCTAAGAGTCCCTCGTTACACTCAGGGTACAATATGCCGCCCGTGACGTAAGACACCGACGATCACTGGTGCGCCATCGACGCAGTCTTTCAAGTACAAACTCAGAAAGTGGCTGATTGAGCAGTCCATTTATGACTACAATGAATTTATTAATATCTAATGTGTATAATTATTATGATGTTTTATTTAATGCTATTTTCTGTTGCCAATGTTATGTGTACCTACTGACTTATTATTCAACTTATACCTAGTCGATAAAATAATCATATAGTATTATTATTATTATGATTTAACTTTTTCATTTTATTAACGTTTTAATTAATTTATGTTATTAATTTATTTATTATTTTTTGTTCTTTCTTATTAATATTCTTTATTTAGACCTGTAACTAATTATTGTTATTAATAAATGAACACATTATCCAGACGTTACCTAATATAACATCTCATTATCATTACACTCATTACGCATAACCACATTTGCCGTGAAGATAGCTTATCTACTCAGAAAAACTAGATACTTGACCACGTGCGATTCAATAAAGATCTCTTCAGTATCACCCGTCTAACATGTAATCCACACTTTCCAGTGTCCGAACAAAAACGTGCTCCAGCTGCCCTAGGGGACATCGGGACATCTTTTTACAAAGACCCCTAAAATGACCAGAAAAAATCACACTCTTTTTACTCACAATAGCCCCTGATGCGAGGGTGGACGATCAATAATCGAAACAAAAAATATACTAAAATAATTGTAAATTTTCTGGAAGGAGATTTATGTACGCAGTAGTCATTGTGGTCTAACGTTATCGCTTAGTGTCCGGTTCCAGATGCAGAATGATAAAAAAACTTGCATTGTTGAGCCAATTTATAAAAAAAGACCATAGACCATAGAGTAAGAGCGGTTTCTCAGTGATCCTCTTTTTTGCACAGACCACCGGCGTTTTTTAGAGCTTTCGAAACTCTTTTGTGCTAGTTTGTTTTGCGAATGAAAGTATTTATAATCTATGCTATGGGGTAATCCAAGTGTAGACCGTAATACTCGTGTAATCTGTCTCCTTTGTAAAAATAGACACTGCACTACGTAAGTGCTTCTAAATATTAAATCATATGATGTGTTTATTAACATAGGTATCTAGTTATAAAAGATGTCATAAATGTTCACTTTATTACCAAGGTAGGTGTACAATTACAATCACAAACTCTATAGAAATTAGCATATAGAATTACAATACAAAAATTTAATTACACAAAAATAACATACAAAACGCTTAGGTAAAATACCTATAACAAGTTTTTTGTTTGTTTTTTTTCATTAATTTCCTAAGTAGAAATAGCGAAGTTACATTCCAAGATTTTATATAGTTTCAGCTTGGTATATTTAAAAAAGAAACGTAGTTACCCATAAAAAAGTGACGTTACAGATAGAAAACACATCCTAAAAGTATAATATCCATTAGTTAAATAAGCACACACTCTAACGGGTGGTCCATTGGTCAGTTTTAATTGTTGAATTGTGTTCGAGAAATCGTAGGTGGTAAGATGTTAGATAACAGCCAGTTGCCACCTGACTACAAATTACCTCATGCTTTGACAGATGGAGATTAATTTGCAACTAAAAACGATAAATTTAGACAAAAAACAACGAAAAAAAACTCCAGTTTGACGCCAGTGTAAGAAGCCACTATACGCAAACAATTAAAATTGAATAATTAGTACCTACCTATTTTAAAATTTATAACATAAAAAACTACTAATTTAGTTAGGTAGGTTAATATTAAAACCTAATTTAAATCCAAATCTGTGTCCTAGACGGATTTTAGGAATCTAAAATCCGTGGTGCCAATAAACGCGGAATATTCTTGAAATGTAGTTACCAACACCGTGTTTTGTCTCCTTCGATCGAATTTCGAACTGCTTGTCAATACAATAAACATAACAAAGACATAACACTGTAACGACTCCAAGGACTAACAGAGTGTTATAATAACAGACGGTAACCCTCCATGTAGGTAGGTAACATAGGTATCACATAGGTAACATAGGTATCACATAGGTAACATAGGAATAATCAGAATAATCAGAATAATCAGAATAATCAATTTATTGGTAAATAATTTTTACACGTCGTTCAGTTAATAAATAAATTAATAATAAAGAATTGTTAGTAAATAGTAATAATAAAAAAAATACTAATTAAAACAATAATAATATAAATTAATTAGGTTACAAATTGTAACCAACATTAAGTTTCCAATTAACAATTAATTATTTAAACAACATGTCAATTAATAAATAAAAATCGAATAGAATTATGATTTAATATTACCATGATGTCATCGGATTTTGGGCACAAAATCCTCAACATTATAGAATGCCTTCTCGACTAGCCATGATTTCAGTTTGGCTTTAAACGAGAACAAACTAGGTGCAGCAATGATGTGCGCTGGCAGGTGGTTGTACATTGCGGGCCCCAGGACATGCGTGAGTCTGTCAGACTTAGCAAGTCTGCGGGACACCGCAGCGAGCTTACAGGTAGGTGCTTAGGTATCACATAGGTAACATAGGTATCACATAGGTAACATAGGTATCACATAGGTAACATAGGTATCACATAGGTAACATAGGTATCACATAGGTCATCATCATTGTCTTGCCCTTTTCCCAAATTATTTGGGGTCGGCGCAGTACGTCTTTTTCTTCCACTCTCCTCTGTCAGCCGTCACCTTATCATTCACTCCCTTCTCATTCATATCATCTCTCACGCAATCCATCAATCTTTTCTTAGGTCTTCCTCTTCCTTTCCATCCACTAACATTCATATTCATAACTTTCTTAGTTACATGCGTTTCATATCTCCTCATAACATGCCCATACCAAGCTAAACGATTTCCTTTAAATTTTTCTGTCACTGGTGCAATTTTCAAACTTCCTCTTATATACTCATTCCTTATTTTATCCATTCTTGTTACTCCACACATCCATCTCAACATTCTCATCTCTGCTGCATGCAATTTTCTTTCATCCTTCTTCTTCATGGCCCTGCATTTCGATCCATACATAACGACAGGTCTTATCAAATAGATTATAATATAACTCAGTAAATAGTACCAACATTTATCAGGAGCTGATCTTCATCCAAACCCCGTCTGTTCACATCATGTATTAGTGTTATTCCCGCATTGATTATTATCATAAATAATTAAGTAACTTATTGTCCATATTGTCCATGATTTATTTTCAATTCCATCAAATTTTCATACAGAACATAGAAGAACGACAGAATACGGCGTGTGTTATTTGCTGTTTGGAAGTTTAGAAAAGTTTTCAGATTGTTTATGTCAATGGCATGATGATGGAATATACCTAGGATCCACAAACTCCAGAGGTAAAGACTCGATCGCCATGTACAGTCCATCTCACCCCAGTTGGTATGTACCTATGTAATGTTCAGCAGAACCATACTGCACATGAACAAAGACAGGTGTATCAGAACTTTTTTCAAACCACATGTCACCAGAGACAAGGCGTTCGAAATTC
The DNA here is from genome assembly GCA_932527175.1 of Operophtera brumata. NCBI lineage: Eukaryota > Metazoa > Arthropoda > Insecta > Lepidoptera > Geometridae > Operophtera > Operophtera brumata. The sequence continues at coordinate 879,029 of OW052238.1, forward strand.
AAACGGCAGCTGAAGATTCGAATAAATAAGGCGTCCGCCACGCGCCGTTCTCCCTCCATTTTATAATTATTACATTTTATTTTTAAATTGTTTTTTCAACTCCACAAGGTTTCCCCTCTATGTTCTCCCGATCCAAAACAATGTCCCCCTCATACCTAATGGCTCCATTCGGTCGTGCGTTGTTTTAAATTGGATACGGGTCCATAATAATAAATTGTCGGTTTCAACCCGGCTTTAGAGCGTGTGAGTAATGATAATTAAATTGATGTTTATTTTTATCTATTTGTATACCTACTAGAAAATGTTCAGATTAAGCATATGAGGCAAGTTTTTCATTAAACAAAATAATTACGTACCTAAGCTGCGAACTTGATTACGTACTACCACAGAATATATAATATGGTACCTACTACTAAATCGTTCCACATAATTTAAGAATTTAGTATTCATACGTTTTGTGCCCACGTTTGGGCAATCTTCTTTTGTGGCACAAATAAAGACAAAAATCTAGAGATAAGATATTTTTTACTATTCTACCTCTAAAAGTGTAAAGAGAGGGTGAAGTTGGTATTTAAAATAACATAACATCCTAATTTTCACTAGAAACGGGATATTTACCATGATTTTTGAGTTTTATATGTTCCCGATATTTCGGCACAGTTGCATGCGCCATGATCACGGGAGAACTGACTAAAGTCTTTGCGAGTAGATGTTATTGGCAGATATATCGATCTACCCTCTTTCTCACTCTTTTATTACGAACGATACCACTACCATCGGTTTCATTGTCACAATTCACACCAACTCGACACACAACACTAACGGTGTCCGGACGCGTAGCAGGTACCACACTTTTTTGATTCTTACACATTCTTACCACAGGCTTCCATGATATTTTCAAAACCATGATAGTTTCAAAAGTTACATAACATCCTCTTCAATACCTTACGTAGAAAGTCTTTTAGTTATAAGGCGTTTGGAAGACAGCGTGTCATATGATGACCATTGGTACGTACCTAGGTGTATCAGGGTGTACCCGTGTGTGCTGTATTATATTCTTAAATATACTGTAATGTCAGTTAGGTCAACTATTATTTATTCTGTGGTTAGGTACACAGCTACACAGGTACAGTTCTAGAAAGATGTACTACTTCATCTGTGGTACAGTTACACTCGCCTATACGTTTTCATGACATACGTTGTCAAAAACATGTATACCTAATCTACCTATGTTAAAAAATGATTCATATTGAACAGCCCAACGTTTTCCACATTTGAGCGGAAACAGTAAGTAACCGGAGCGCACTCAACACATCGCCGAGTAAACATTACAATATCTAGAAACTCGATATTCGTTAGGGCAGGCCACGCGACCGACCTAAAATAGCGCCCACAGCATGCCATATTGACAAATCTTACGGCCTCAGTGAACCAACACACGCTGTGTATTATTAAAATCCCAAGTAACTCTAGCAATATATCAAGCCGTCACTCCCCTTCCGAAGGGAGAACGGAATAATGCTATTTTTAAAATACTTCCCTGCCGTTTATTTTATATTTTTTCCGTGTGTGTATTTTTAAGCGGGACAAACCATTTTACGAAGACCTTTCTATACATTGATGTAGTATGTTTATGACAGTCTTTTTACAATGGTATCTTTTTAATAATAAGTTGACGGCGCGCTACCGTATGTAACAACATACGGTAGCGCGTGCGTTCCTTATTTGAATTTGAATGGAGGAACGCTTGCGCCATAGCACGCGTCTTTATCTTTTTTATTGGGGGAACGCGTCCAATGGGAGGGCTTTTTATAACGGTAAAAAAGTTAGGGGACTTTTTTATGTTATTTATATGGCGATATATACAGTTTTTATATCAAAGGAGGCGTGTTCTGAGTGCTACAATGGTGCTACGATAGTGCTACAAGAGCACTACTCTAGATAGATAAGTAGACAGGTAACGATTTTAAATGATTTTGAACTGTTAGATTTAGTTAGGTACCTACTACTACTTAGGTTTTACACGGTACGAGCCGATACCACTTTAAAGTACCTGAAATAATATTTTAATCTCTTATTATAAAACTGCTAGAAGCGGAAGTATCGTGGTCATCTACTAACATAATTTCTTGTATTAAATACTACCATAATAACACAGTTTTCGCATGTCAAATATTATTCTGCTAATCTCATTATTTTCAGTCCAGCAAATACTAGCATAGAGTCATAATAATAATTACAGGTCAGGTATGATCGTAAGCATAATTGTCATAACTCGAACGTCAGCCTATACGCATATATTATAGTCCATGCAAGGAGATTTGATATAATACACATAAAAACACTACTTACATGGTCAATGGCATTTGAAAATACAAATTGTAAATCTAATAGATTTTAGTGTCACATAACATTTTACCGTGCTACTAATAAACAAGAATTATCCTTGAACTCGTTACACCATATTTTGTCTCATTCGAACTCGTTACACCATGTTTTGTCTCATTCGATCGAACTTGAAACTACTTGTCAATGCAAAAGACAAAACACTGTGTAACTATTCCAAGGCTTTATAGTAGAACGGTAGGTGATATACGCCACGATATATAATATTCTGTTGCTGACGTTTGGTGTGTATAGGTAATCATATTTTTTCGACGATGGTAGCCACGATAATTTCAATTCTATATTACCTATATGCAAAAATATAGTTTTACTTCTATATTCTACATTGTAATATTATGTTGATGTGTCTCGTCATCCTCTAATTCAATTTCTAGTGTGTTTTCGAATTAGAGCGTGGTGTTTTGATGCCATTTTAACAAATTTGGCATATTTCAAGTACTGAAAAGAAATAAAAGTGTCTGCATGATTTTTCAAATTGGTGTAAATTTACCACCAATTTGTTTGTAAAACTGGCGCTGCGTTACTGTAGTCTGACTTGACTTACTAGTATAGTATTCTTTTATCTGTGCTTGACTGATAGGAAAGAGTGTAACGTTTCATAAATAGGCTAAATCTGGCGAGTTGCAAGACATGCCATGCCGTTTTACTTGTATATCCTTAGGCAATGTCAAACATTAAAAAAAGCGGCCAAGTGCGTGTCGGACTCGCCCATGAAGGGTTCCGTAGCAGCAAGTAACAAAATATAAAAGTTCTTGGATGGATTACGATTAATGACGTTGGTACGTAGGTAGGTACTTGCAACGCTAACGTGTCCAAACGGTGTTGAGCCGCCAATCCAACGGGTTTCTACGGCCGAAGCAATATCGTCGGTCAATCGAGTGAATTTGGCATACTTGTCAAGTTCCGATGACAATACAATATGATGGTGAGAGCGAGGTGATCTGATGATTGAGACAGATGGTGGAAAACGGAACCCCTCGATAGATAATAGTAGACTGGCCGTGTTTAGGCTCATTTTGATCAGCTTACGGTTACGATCACTAATTTTATCAGGTTGAACGTCCAGGCTATATAAAAATACCAAGACTGTGTAGATTACTCAAGGAGTTATCAAGCAAAGATAATACCATAGACATCTTTAATGATAAGCTGACTACGTTCAAAACTAAAATATATAGGGTCTTGAACCCTAAATCCACGTGATTGTATAAAGGGTACGTAAATTTTAATTCAATGTTTTTTTTTTTTTTTAAGTTAGGTTTTTTGTTCAATTGTTTGTAGGTATAAGCATGTCAAAAAAAACAGATGGTTTTTTTTTTTTTTAAATTTAATTACTTAATTTATTTTTCTGATGCCTTGATGATTATAATTATGTAAGCAAGTTGTGTTGTATTGTCTGCCTTATATTATGTCGTCTTTTTTTAACTACCTTATGTTTATGCAAAATGTTTAGTGCACGATGTGTTCATCTGTAATTGGAATTGCATGTTAATTAGATCTTAAACTAGCAATAGTAAGCACCCAACCATGTAAATTCTGTTGATGTTCCATAATAAAAATTAAATTAAATTAAATGTATACCTAGCCTGGACAGTCGATTATAAAAACTTATATTGAAAAATAAATTTTTCACAAAAATCTTATTTTTCTACAAAAATACATATATTTACTTACCATGTGCAAGTTATGCAAGCGGAAATCTTCCACCGCTTTACAATTAAAAACAACTAACTTCTAACCAGCCAGGTAGGTAACAAGCTAAAAACACACACAGTATAGACGAGTACAAAATATTTTCGCAATAAGAAACTAAAACAATGGATCAGGTCATGGATCTACAACCTCTTGGTTTTTGCTTAATTAACCACTGCTACCTGGTTATATGCTAAACAACATGGCATAACGTTTAAAATGTTTAGTTACGTACAAACTTGAATCAGAATAACAGCAGTTTTTTATTTAAAATGCTGACTTATTGAACTTTACGAAAATCCATTGTGACGTTACAAAAAACAGCAAATAATTACATAATTATATACAAGTACTATGTATTACTAATATTTATATAAATAGAGGTACTTTACCCTCTTCCAACACTAGGTATAATAATTACAATAATTTTGTGTGAACAAACATTAGTCATTGTGTTTACAATGAAGTAATAGTTACAACATAAACAACATAATAAATGATTAATTTTAGGTCATAATGAATGTCATCACATAAAGATATACCCTGTGACAGACCCACACATATAGATGGACGGACGGACAGCGACGTAGGCTTACAAATCGAGTTTAGTAGTAGTAGAGTTTTTTTGTAAAAGAGTTCGTCCGGGGAAGTACTACCACTAGAAAATAGGCATCTATTTCTGCCTCAAAGCATTAGAGCTCCCATTGCTTTGGTCCGGTTTGAAGAGTAAGGTTGCTGGTGAAATTACAGGTACATGAGACTTTTCATCTTTATGTCTCAGGGTGGCGGGCGCGGTGAAATGCCACATAGGGTGCGTCCTACGTGGACGTGACCTGGACAGACATAGAAAATACGTATCTATAAGTGATTTACGAGTAGGTACCTAAAGTTTAACGGATTATCGACGGAAATAATCAACACGTGTATGCTAATAACAAGTTTATTACAATCGGGAAGTGTATAAAATACGATTTAATTAACGACTCTAGAATAAATAGATTTTGAAAAAAAATGGTACCATACGTATGTCGTTAACAGAGGGGCTAGTCTGCAAATTTGACAAGCAACTTACACGACCGTGTGGTGTACACTACACGGATTTTTGTACGGGATTTGAGGTTCTGAAGGTGCCCGCTAGGGGCGCTCTTAGATTTCTCCATACTAAAATCCGTGTAGTGTACACCACACGGCCGTGAAAGTTGCTTGTCAAATTTGCAGACTAGCCCCTCAGACATAATTTTGGCACATTTAAGGCTATTAAACTCCCGAGAGAGTGACTATAATGATGATAAGGAGCCAAGGCGTTTTACTCATCCCGCAATCATCATCATGGTAGCAAGCAAGCACGGCAACTTCATGCATAGTTCGGCTCATATCGGTGCAACCGATTTACCTTCTTATAAGACATGATAGCTACCTTCTCCTTTATCTGGCTCATGTAAATTGTTCCCAGTCTCCCTCTTCTTCACTTTCCATCTATTCAACAAGCTTTTATTTAACATGACCTATTGGTATGTTAGTTAGAAGTTTGGGACAAATCTTGAAACTGAATTTTGAACCAGTTAACCTTGATCGATTGAGCTGAAATTTTGCATACCCGTCAAGTTCCGAGTAATATGGTATGCCCGGTCTGACAACAGACTCATCAGTCACCTACCGTAAATGTTTTTTTTTTTTTTTTTATACTACTACAATGACGGAACAAGCAAATGGCCCACCTGATGTTAAGCGGTAACCTCTGCTTATGAATAGTGCATTACCTCATAGGTCACGTCCACCTAGGACGCGCCCTATGTGGCATTGCACTGCACCCGCCACCCTGAGACATAAAGATGAAAAGTCTCATGTACCAGTAATTTCACCGGCACCCTTACCCTTCAAACCGGAACACAGAAATGCGAGCACTACTGCTTTGCAGCAGAAATAGGTATGGTGGTAGTGCTTCCCCGGACGAACTCTTTCACAAAAAAGCTCTACTACTCCTGAACGCCGTCTAAGGGATTATACTAGGGGATAGGCAGCAGCATCCACCATTGTAGTAACACAAATACTGCGATCACCGATCCGCCTGCCAAGCGTGGTCACTATGGCAATTCCCCCCATTGCGTTCAACGGGGGAGGCCTCATCCAGCAGTGGACGTCTACTGTCTGATGATGATAATGAAGTGAATAGTTTATGTACAGACCGTTCACCGTAAGATGGCACCTGTAAATACTCCATGGCAGGTGCCATCTTACGGTGAACGATCCGGCTCGGTCACCGCAAGTTGGCACTTGCCATGGAGTATTTACAGGTGCCATCTTATGGTGAACGAGCCAGACCGTTCACCGTAAGTTGCCACCTGCCTTGGAGTATTTACAGGTGCCATCTTACGGTGAACGAGCTGTAGGTACTGAACCTCTGAATATAATGTCTATATCGCTCCGATCAAAATTCAGACTTCAGACCACACTTCAGACTGGTGCAAAATAGAATTTCATTGCGTATTCCATGATTGAAGAATGTTCGTAAAAGTTTTCACTCGTTCAAATATAGAATATCCCTTTCACTTCCCATAAAAATATTGATGCAGCTTTCAGCGGGTCCATTCTAGGCGGGGCGGGCGTTGCCATGGCAACCGGCGACCCTCCGAGGGGAAAAAACGGGTAAAAATTGCGGGTGCGGTCCGGCGCGGCGCGGCGCTGATTTTTTATAGCATCGTACATTTTTTCCGAAGGAGTAGAGATGTGGGTGGAGTGATACAGGCTGTTTGTTTTACGTTTAAGTGACATTTTCCTTCAGAAATATAATTTAGTTAGAAGTATATAGAGGCATGAGAGCGATCATTAGTACCCATATACCCATAACTACAAAAGAGGTGCATAAGAGCTGTCTAAAACTTACACAGCACTGAATCCTTGCGAACCATATCATTTAAATGCGAAAATATTTTAACATTAACTGGAATTTATATCCTGGATTTATGTTTGTTTTTTAAAAATAACCCGGAATATTTTTTGACCCGTAAAATTCGTAGTAAATATAAATATAACATTATATATCCCTCAGGTGAATAATTGCATGTATCAAAGAAGCTCCTATTACTCAGCTATTAAAGTATACAACCATATACCTTCGCCGTTAAAATCACTTTACGGAAATTTATTTGGAAATAAACTTAAGAAATGGCTAATTACGAAGGTTTTTTATACATTAGTAATTTTTCGAAGACTAAGTATGTATTCTATGTATTGCTAAGTGCTTGGCTATATAATTATGTAACTAGGTATCTAAGAAGGTACATATGTAAACTCCTTGTTTTTCTATTCTTGTTTTTTTTTTTTTATTTTAGTTATTAGTACTTTATTTAATATTGCATGTCCGGAATGGGCAAACTGTTTGTACTATACAAAAAATCAATCATCATAAAAGTTGAAACAGTTAACAATAAAGAATATTCTGATGCATAACACAAGCTCTGCTTAGCTTGGGTCTAGATAATGTTGCGTGAACTTGTGGTGTTTCCACTCATAATTACCAATGTGGGTAGTTTCGTCCGCGATGTGTGAGTACCCACGCGCTAAATAATATACTTTCATTGTGTGCCACTATCCATGAAGTTTCATTGCTCCTCTATAAAATCCCGTATAAACCAGAACTGTCCAGCATTATTTATTTATTTATTTATTTATAAAAAGGGGAATTACTAATGAAGAATAATAATAACTTTCAGACACGTTTTTCTCCGTAAGAGTAGGCAGAGCCTCAATTGGCCTATTTTCACCGTGGGTTGCACCATCGATCGTGGGAATATAGACGTGACGTTACTTTTGTCAAAATCATTCCAAAAATCATATATGTGTAACCATAAATGTCAAAATGCCATTAGAGTGAACAGATGCCTTCTTGACCTTTGTGCTCAATCTTCGGCGACATCGTCACTTACCAACAGGTGAGATCGTGCTCAAACAAAGATAAGGTTTTTTTTTGTTTCTTTTTACCACCGACAGCAAAGCTAAAAACAAAAAATCATGTTTGTTACTCAATCACGCCAAAACGGCTGAACCCATTTCGATGAAATTTGGTACACAGATAGATTATGACATTGATTGAGCTATTGGCTGATAAAACGCGAGCGAAGCCGTGGGCAGACACTATTCATTTATAATTAATGTTGATGGAAATGATTGACGCTTGCAGGAGTGTCTCAAACGCCTTACATGACATTATGAATTACGGTGATAGCCTGCCCCCTTATTCGCTACGTCTAAACGTTACATAACGCGGGCTCGTTACGATATCTGCGTGGAATCATCGTATAGAATGCATTATGACGTCACACGTTATTGGCAAGGAATCTCCTATGGTCATAGCAAATAAGGGTCAGTTGGTTAAAACATATAAAAAATATTATTAATTAAAAACGCAGCATCCTGTATGCAGTCCGAAACTCTCCACGGAGTGCTAAATCGCGTCTCGCTTGTGTGGGTGTGAGTGGAGGCTACAAATATTATAAGTATGGATTTTATTCCCTCTCCCTCTGGCCGGCCGTCCCTCTCTGCCGCGGAGGGAGTCTAAAATATGAGGAGAGCTTACTATTGGAACTGGATAAGTCAGAATATAGCAAAAATTAGATGATGTACCTTTTAGTAATGCACCCTATTAATATAATAATCTAGGCAGGCGTATAATTAATATAATAATCTAGGCAGGCGTATAATTAATATAATAATCTAGGCAGGCTTATAATTAACATAATAATCTAGGCAGGCGTATAATTAATATAATAATCTAGGCAGGCGTATAATTAATATAATAATCTAGGCAGGCTTATAATTAACATAATAATCTAGGCAGGCTTATAATTAATATAATAATCTAGGCAGGCTTATAATTAATATAATAATCTAGGCAGGCGTATAATTAATATAATAATCTAGGCAGGCTTATAATTAATATAATAATCTAGGCAGGCGTATAATTAATATAATAATCTAGGCAGGCGTATAATTAATATAATAATCTAGGCAGGCGTATAATTAATATAATAATCTAGGCAGGCGTATAATTAATATAATAATCTAGGCAGGCTTATAATTAATATAATAATCTAGACAGGCGTATAATTAATATAATAATCTAGGCAGGCGTATAATTAATATAATAATCTAGGCAGCCTTATAATTAATATAATAATCTAGGCAGTCGTATTATTAATATAATAATCTAGGCAGTCGTATTATTAATATAATAATCTAGGCAGGCGTATAATTAATATAATAATCTAGGCAGGCTTATAATTAATATAATAATCTAGGCAGGCTTATAATTAATATAATAATCTAGGCAGGCGTATAATTAATATAATAATCTAGGCAGGCTTATAATTAATATAATAATCTAGGCAGGCGTATTATTAATATAATAATCTAGGCAGGCTTATAATTAATATAATAATCTAGGCAGGCTTATAATTAGTTTAACTTTATTAACTGACTGTATTTTGATAATGAAATGTAAAACCAATGCTTTATCAATTCAAAAATGTGTATGCTTTGTCTATAATGATAGTGACCTCTGTATCGCGTCGGGCGAGTAGCCCGCTAAGATGTGAAAGGTCGCAGTTTCGATTCCCGCTGCGGGAAAAATGTTTGTTCTGCAAATAATATTTGTTCCGTTTCTAGGTGTTATGGTACCATGGTACTCGTAGTGTCTATGATCTGCAAATATTTGTTCCGGGTCAGGGTGTTGGTACCATGGTACTCGTAGTGTCTATGATCTGCAAATATTTGTTCCGGGTCAGGGTGTTGGTACCATGGTCCTCGTAGTGTCTATGATCTGCATATATTTGTTCCGGGTCAGGGTGTGGGTACCATGGTCCTCGTAGTGTCTATGATCTGCATATATTTGTTCCGGGTCAGGGTGTTGGTACCATGGTCCTCGTAGTGTCTATGATCTGCATATATTTGTTCCGGGTCAGGGTGTTGGTACCATGGTCCTCGTAGTGTCTATGATCTGCATATATTTGTTCCGGGTCAGGGTGTTGGTACCATGGTCCTCGTAGTGTCTATGATCTGCATATATTTGTTCCGGGTCAGGGTGTTGGTACCATGGTACTCGTAGTTTCTGATACCAACAACACAGGGAATCCTAGTGTGTGGTCAGGTCTATGTATATGTGACGGTTGTGTGTGTGTTTTTTTTTTCTTTATAATTGGCGCCGCACGGCTTGTGCATTTGCCATTTTCAAGTATCTGTATTTTCACTATATTGTATTTTCAATATATTTTGCAACGTTACACTTCTTCCAAGTCGTCAAAGTCACAGTCAAGTCATGTTTTAGTAAAACGGTGGCCAATTTTACTAAAACTTTGGTAGACAATTTCCACCAATTTCAAAAGTCACGCAATTCACTTCCATTTCATTTCACTACACTTGTGCTTTTTAAACGAGCTACATTAGTTAAAATGCCACCAAAATAACACAAAATAACTCGAGAAAACACTAGGAAAAGAAATAAAATAAAAGTAGACAACGTCTCTTTTCGAAAATGGCGGGAAGAGTCGTGTGTTATTTTAATTATGAAAGTTATGAATAGATTTTGACGTGGCACATCATCATCGTCGTCATCAGCCTGTTAAGTTCCTCTGCTGCACATAGGCCTCCCCATCAAATGCTACGATGTTTTACAATAGCTTTTGATGGAGATATGTTGAAGATCACACATAGTTGAAACGTTGCATAATTATATTAGATTTTAAAACAAAATTTATTCATACCAGCTTAAAAGAAAAAAAAAGCGGCCAAGTGCGAGTCGGACTCGCCCATGAAGGGTTCCGTAGCAGCAAGTAACATAATATAAAAGTTCTTGGATGGATTACGATTAATGACGTATTAAAAAAAAACTAATTACTAGATCTCGTTCAAACCAATTTTGAGTGAAAGTTTACATGGTAATGTACATCATATATTTTTTTTAGTTTTATCATTCTCTTATTTTAGAAGTTATGACGTGGACGCTGCGAGAAGTCGAGAAGAAAAAGATAGATGCTCTGGAAATGTGGTGCTGGAGGAGACTGCTTGGGGTATCGTGGACAGAGTTTCGTACTAATGTGTCAATACTTCAAGAACTTGGCATTAAGCAGCGTCTATCCGATCTAGTTCAAACTCGCATCCTTAAATTTTTCGGACACGTCTCGAGACGGAGCACTGACTCCATTGAGCGTCTTGTCGTACAAGGACGAGTAGAGGGCATCAGACCGCGCGGAAGGTCGCCCATGCGTTGGACCGACCAGATCAAGTCTGCAGTGGGTGGCAACCTGTATGAATGCACAAGGATGTCCACGAATAGGCATAAATGGCGAGATATCGTGAGGCGAGCAACATCAGCCCCTAATAATAGTACAACATGAGGACCACGACCGCTCTGTCAAGAGTGCAACGACTGAGAAGAAGAGAAGTTATGGGGGGGGGGGGACACTTTTAACCACTTTGGAAGTGTCTCTCGCGCAAACTATTCAGTTTAGAAAAAAATTATATTAGAAACCTCAACATCATTTTTGAAGACCTGTCCATAGATACCCCACACGTATAGGATTGATGAAAAATAGTTTTTTGAGTTTCAGTTCTAAGTAACCCCAAAAATTATTGTTTTTTTTTTCAATTTTTGTGTAAAAATCTTAATGCGGTTCACAGAATACATCTACCTACCAAGTTTCAACAGTATAGCTCTTATAGTTTCGGAAAAAAAGGCTGTGACATACACGGACAGACAGACAGACAGACAGACAGACAGACAGACAGACATGACGAATCCATAAGGGTTCCTTGTCTTTGACTACGGAATCCTAAAAAACTACATGAACTTGTTCAAAATGAATTTGTCAATCGGGTCTTTTGGTTTTTGTTTCAATATTTATTTTTGCATTTTTCCACTTATCTGGTTGTTGTTCTACAACCACTAAGGAAGTTTCCTACTCGTTATATGAAAAGGAAAACTGAAGTCATATCGCTTCATAAATCTCGCGATATTCATTCTTGATACGATTGTTTGCGTTGCAAAATGTTCCTCTTTATTTCCTTTCGCTTTTCGTGATATTCATTTTCGTGATTATTTTTGGATGACTCTCTGTTTAGTTCTTTTTTTTTTTTTATATACTACTGAATGACGGTACAAGTAGATGGCCCACCTGATGATAAGCGGTAACCTCTGCCTATGAACAGTGCATTACCTCATAGGTCACCTAGGACGCACCCTATGCGGCATTGCCCTGCGCCCGCCACCCTGAGACATAAAGATGAAAAGTGTCATGTGCCTGTAATTTCACCGGCACCCTTACCCTTCGAACCGGAACACAGCAATGCGAGCACTACTGCTTTGCGGCAGAAATAGGTATGGTGGTAGTACTTCCCCGGACGAACTCTTTCACAAAAAAAGCTCTACTACTACCAAAAAACTCAAACTCAAACTCTGGTTTTAACAATTGATTCAAAGTCAAAAGTGTTTTTTTTTCACAATCACAAGGATTATTTTGAATCGTCTAATCGTATTCCAACGCGACCAAGTCCTATACGAGGCCTTTGCAAATAGGAACACTGGATGACTGAGAGGTTTTTTACAGCACAGAACAGAAATTTGATAATCCTTCTGTGTGGTGCCTCGAGAACCAGGAGAAACTAATTCATAGAAAAAGAGTATTTACCAGAGAATCAGCAAAAAGTTCATAAGATACGCTTATAAATAACTACCCAAGTAAAAATGTTGGTACAGATATTGTGAATAGACATGTTAGCTGTCGAGGGGCAGAGCGACATCAGGCCACGCGTCTTTATCATATCATATAGGTTTTATTTATCTTTATGTAGGACTTAAATCTTAGATTATGAAAAACAAACGGAATTGACAATTGGTATGCTACATCTACTGAAGATGGATAACATTGATATGGTAACACCTTTTCATAAAATTATGAAAGTTTTAGTGGTAGTAGAGCTTTTTTGTGAAAGAGTTCGTCCGGGGAAGTACTACCACCATACCTATTTCTGCCGCAAAGCAGTAGTGCTCGCATCGCTGTGTTCCGGTTTGAAGGGTAAGGGTGCCGGTGAAATTACAGGCACATGACACTTTTCACCTTTATGTCTCAGGGTGGCGGGCGCAGTGCAATGCCACATAGGGCGCGCCCTAGGTGGACGTGACCTATGAGGTAATGCACTGTTCATAGGCAGAGGGTACCACTTAACAACACGTGGGCCATCTGCTTGTTCCGTCAGTCGAGTAGTATAAAAAAAAAAAAAAAAAATTTATTCTGGTAAAAACTATTAATTCTATCTATAGATTGATATGATGACGAGTAAGAGAAAATAATTATTCAATTCATCATGTTGTTTCGTTTACCACATTTTAAGACTATATAAATAAATAAACCAACAGATTTCAATAATCTGAAATATTAACTTTCATTATAAGGAAACACTGTTTCCCAATATTACTAAGTGCGATTCACACGGCACTTGGTAACCATATACAATATAAAGGGTGCTTTAGAAAAGATGCTCTATTGTATTCACCCCTTTCGCAAAATCACGCGAGTAGTTACCAGATTAAAAATATATGTATAGCTGAAGATAATATAAGTGAAAATAGGGTTGCGTTGATGTCAAATAATGGGGTAAGTCTTTATTTACTGCCGTTTTCAACATTTGATGTGATCCGTGATCCGCCGATAGATGCCGTAGTAAAGTAATTATCACTACCTTTTTAGGGTTCCGTAAAAAAAATTACGGAACCCTTATGGATTCGTCATGTCTGTCTGTCCGAGTATGTCACAGCCACTTTTTTCCGAAACTATAAGAGCTATACTGTTGAAACTTGGTACGTAGATGTATTCTGTAAACCGCATTAAGATTTTTATACAAAAATTGAAAAAAAACAATTATTTTTGGGGTTCCCCATACTTAGAACTAAAACTCAAAAAAAACGACAAACCTATACGTGTGGGGTATTTATGGATAAGTATTCAAAAATGATGTTGAGGTTTTAAATATCATTTTTTTCTAAACTGAATAGTTTGCGCGAGAGACACTTCCAAAGTGGTAAATAGTGTGTGTGTCCCCCCCCCCCCCATAACTTCTAAAATAAGAGAATGATAAAACTAAAAAAAAAAAAATGTTCATTACCATGTAAACTTTCACTCAAAATTGGTTTGAACGAGATCTAGTAAGTAGTTTTTTTTTAATATGTCATTAATCGTAATCCATCCAAGAACTTTTATATTATGTTACTTGCTGCTACGGAACCCTTCATGGGCGAGTCCGACACGCACTTGGCCGCTTTTTTTAACTGTATGAATGACAGATGGCCCGCCTGATGTTAAGTGGTAAATTCAGCCTTTAACAATGCATTACTACATAGGTCACGCCACCTAGGATGCACCCTATGTGGCATTGCACTGCAGCCACTACCCTGAGACATCAAGACGAAAGTCTGTGCCTGTAATTTCACCGCCAACCCTTCAAACTGGAGCACAGGTCGAGCACTATTGCTTTGCGGCAGAAATAGGTATGGTGGTAGTACATCCCCGGACGAGCTCTTACACAAAAAAGCTCTACTACTAATAAATACACAATGTTATTATAGTAAAATGAATGATGATGATGAAGGTTTGATATATGTTGTGCTTTCTCGCCAAAATGACTGACTGATAGATTAAAACACAAACAATACAATTGACGAAATCTGTGGCGCGGCGGGCGTAGGTTCGCCAGCGACGCAGGAGGTTGCGGGTTCGATTCCAGACTCGGAACAAATATTTGTGCGATCTGCAGATATATGTTCAGGGTGTTCTGGGTATTTTCTATGTATAATAAAAAGTATCTATCTACAGTGGTGGCCATATAATTAAGAACGCTGATATAAAGGGAAGATTTTTTCCAACTAAGATGCAAAACTAATTGTATGCATTTGTTTTTATTTCTCTCGGTATCGTAAAACATTTCCATATTACCACTGTATTCATTGATACACATGATTGGCTAAAAATCAATAGGCAAACTTTTTACACTACTTTTAAACAATGTTTTCCTTATTACTGGCTGGTCACGTAATTAAGAACGCTAAGTAGTTTATACCTTTATTCAAATTTAAATAGATAACACTCAGTCGATTTGTTACTTTTTGTATAATTTTGGCGCCATTACGTGCTGTAAAAGATTAAAGGTGATTGCTTCTTTAGAAAAAACAATGGGAAAAAATAAAAGTTGTGATAAATCTACAAGGGAAGTAATAATAAAACTTCGTCGGAAGAATTGGTCTTATAAAAAGATAGCCGACCATCTGCATTGTTCAAAAACGATGGTTTTCCACGCTGTAAAGCATTTTGCTACGTATCAAACTACTTCGAATGTTCCACGTGTACCTAAACAGAGAAAAACAACTCCTCGAGATGATCGAAACATCGTTCGTATGGCAAAACAAAATCCTTTTAAAGGGTCCAATGAGCTTAGAAAAGAATATTTTGGTGAAAACAACCCTTCAGCAATCTCAGCACGCACTATTCGAAGACGTTTGGTAGAAGAAAAATTGCACGGTAGGATAGCAAGAAAGGTACCCATGTTAAAACTTTGCCACAGGCAAGCCCGGCTTGCATTTGCGAGAAAGTATGAAAACTGGACTGTGCAACAGTGGAAAAATGTACTTTTTTCTGACGAGACGAAAATAAACAGAGTATGTTCTGATGGAAAACGATATGTACGACGTCCCCCGAATACAGCATTCGACCCAAAGTACACGAAAGTTACATTAAAGCACGGTGGTGGAAATGTGAAAATTTGGGGTTGCATATCCGGACATGGTGTAGGACCTGTAAAGTTGATAGAAGGTAACATGGACCAGTTCCAATACAAAAATATACTGGAAGAAACAATGTTACCATACGCTGAAGACGTTCTACCGGTCATTTGGACATTCCAGCATGACAATGATCCAAAGCACACTGCACGCACCGTAAAGGAATTTCTTACAGCGCAATTAGTTTCTGTCTTAGACTGGCCTGCTAACAGTCCAGATCTAAACCCAATAGAGAATCTGTGGTTTGAAGTAACGAAAAAGGTTTCAAATACAAAGTGTGGAAATTTAAGAGAGCTGTATGACGTTTTTTTAGAAGAATGGAACTCTATTTCTCTTGCGAAATGTCAAAAATTAATAGAGTCAATGCCTCGCCGGTGTAAAGCTGTAATTAAAAGCCGTGGATATGCTATTAACTATTAATTTTTGTTAAATATTTATTAAATTTATTTTTATGTTTCCTGTGCTACATAATATTGTGATTTTTTAAATCTAAGTGTCATACAAAACAATTCCCGAGCAGTTAAATAAATCGTTCTTAATTATTTGTCCAGTTTCAGTACTATTTGAATGTGTTACTTTGATAAAATCAATAAAATGTGCAAAAAATAGTTAGCGATTTCATACTTTATTCTTAAGTCAGGTTGCTCTATTAATGTGACTATTATATAACATAACTAGTTGCTTCTCAGAAGGTACACATCTCTGTGTATGATACGATTTAAATAAAAAACTTCTAGAACTTCAAATCGTTCTTAATTATATGACCACAACTGTATATGTAATGTATTGTATTAAGTATATCAGTTATCTAGTACCCATTACAAAAGCTTTGCTTAGCTTGGGGTTAGTTAATGTTGTGTGATTTGTCCAGGAAAATTTATTTATATTTATTTATTTATACTCTTTATCCTGAAAATTTATTCCCTCGGAAAAATAAATCGGGTGAAACCGCGGACAATCACTAGTATGTCATATAATTAAAATACGCTGCACTGGTAGCTCTACGGGGTTCAATATTAAAAATAATAATTACTGATCAATTTGGTGTAAGCGGTGTGTTTCTATTTTTGATAAACAATGGGTTTTCAATGTAGCTGAAAAGGTTCTACTGATTAATTGAACCAATGATTGATACCAAACCAGATTAAAAAATATATATAAAAAGTTTATTTCTGTGACAACAAAAACATATGAAACGCGACAGCAAAAACATATGACGCGCAATTTTTACAAAATTAAGTAGGAGATAGTATAGTATATAGCATATAGTATATAGGTAGAGGATACAGCAGAAAAATCTGATGTCATGAGATGGGAAATGGGAAAGACAAATTTTAATTTAAAATAAAATATTGCACAAATTTAAGTGAAGTCAGATAATTTCTTAGTAACAACCCTTAGCTGAGTTGGTAGTGGGAAAGCAATAGCGGCAATGAGCTCATCACTGGTCATGTGGTTCTATGATACCCACAAGAAACCCATTGGGGTGCTGCCTAACACTTTGTATGTATGTATGTATGTCATTTGTGTAACGTGTTTAGGAACCTCTATTATAACAACGGCCGTACTCTGATGCGTTCATTTAATTAAACGAACCAATAAAAAAGATGATTTTGCAAATTATAATTAGTATTAGTAATTAATTAATTAAATAAGTAGTAGAAAAAATGAGAGTGATGTATTTTTAACGTCTGTGTTTACGGTTCATAGTTCATACGTCTGTGGTTACGGTTCATAGTTCATACGTCTGTGGTTACGGTTCATAGTTCATATACGTCTGTGGTTACGGTTCATAGTTTTATTTTTCTTTGTTTCTGTGTGTGTGTGTGTGTCTTTTAGTGTGCAATATTGTTGTACTCATGTTGTTGACACAAATAAATGCTATTTCTTTCTTTCTTTCTTTCTTTCATAGTTCATACGTCTGTGGTTACGGTTCATAGTTCATACGTCTGTGGTTACGGTTCATAGTTCATATACGTCTGTGGTTACGGTTCATAGTTCATACGTCTGTGGTTACGGTTCATAGTTCATACGTCTGTGGTTACGGTTCATAGTTCATACGTCTGTGGTTACGGTTCATAGTTCATACGTCTGTGTTTACGGTTCATAGTTCATACGTCTGTGGTTACGGTTCATAGTTTATACGTCTGTGGTTACGGTTCATAGTTCATATACGTCTGTGGTTACGGTTCATAGTTCATACGTCTGTGGTTACGGTTCATAGTTCATACGTCTGTGGTTACGGTTCATAGTTCATATACGTCTGTGGTTACGGTTCATAGTTCATACGTCTGTGGTTACGGTTCATAGTTCATACGTCTGTGGTTACGGTTCATAGTTCATACGTCTGTGGTTACGGTTCATAGTTCATACGTCTGTGGTTACGGTTCATAGTTCATACGTCTGTGGTTACGGTTCATAGTTTATACGTCTGTGGTTACGGTTCATAGTTCATACGTCTGTGGTTACGGTTCATAGTTCATACGTCTGTGGTTACGGTTCATAGTTCATACGTAGCTCGTAGCACTTATCGTAGCAGCCCCGTAGACCCCATAAAACAGTATTTTTAGTAGTGCTTTAACGTGTATAGTATTTCATCCTTATCTAAGGCAGTCGCATGTGGGCCGTGGCCTGGTCGAGTTAATTAATACTAATACTACTACTACTACTGGACAGTTCACACAACATTATCTAGCCCCAAGCTAAGCAGAGCTTGTGTTATGGGTACTAGATAACTGATATACTTAAGAGCATTCAATTCCAGTACTTTCGATAAAAACGCTGGTGCTCAGCTCGTACGTGATTATAAAGTTGTAACAATTTTTTCGTCAGATGTTTTGTACAAATATGTATCTTGAAGAATATATCTACGTACGTGATCTTTTTTTGTTTTTTTTTTGTTTACCTCTAAATTCTGTATAAGCCTTCTAAAATCAGCTTATTTGCACAATTTTACCTGAACTTTGTATGTTCATAATGTTCTTACAAACTGTAAAAGTAAAAAAAAAAAAGATCAGGTATCTAGCCCATGTTGTGTAGAATCTAAATTACATACATTTTTTTCACAAAATTGAAAGACTTTTTCAAAAAAACGTACGAGCTGGAACAAGTTTTAGAATATTTTGCGCGTTTATTGCCGTTTCGCAACTAAGTAGCGGAATTTTCCGAATTCCAACCACAGGATCTGGCACTAGCTCTCATTTTACACAGTGCCTCTCTTTCAAAAATTGAATTGTACGAACCTACAAGATTTTAGTTCAAATCGAATTGGGGCCCCTTAATACAATATATTACATAGATAGATATTTTTTATTATACATAGAAAATACCCAGAACACCCTGAACAAATATCTGCGATCGCACAAATATTTGTTCCGAGGCGGGAATCGAACCCGCAACCTCCTGCGTCGCAGGCCAAGCTTCGCCCGCCGCGCCACAGAGGTCGTCAATGAATGTATCCTTTGTAGCTTTGGCATTACACTAAGCCATAAAGATGAAAAATCTCATATGCCTATAATTTCACTGGCTCCCATGCCCTTAAAACCGGAACACAGCAATGCGAGCACTACTGCTTTGCGGTAGAAATAGGTACGGAGGTAGTACTTCCGTGGACCAACTCTATCACAAAAAAGCTCTACTACTAGGTAATTAAAATTATATACAATTATATGGATTACAAAATATAAAAAAATATATATAAGACACTGACAAACAACGGACAGATATTAGTGTAGTGATCATATTGTGTACAAAATTAATCTAGTTAGATGGTACCCAAGATAGGGCAAACTTTGTTTGCATACAAAAGGGCTCAAGCGCCCTAGCAGTGCAATCCTCTTAAGGACGCTGTCATTTCTTATTATTACTATGTTCTATGGTCCTATATTCTATGGTTTCTATCAATCAAGTATTCTAAAACACAAATGTCTCGGTATCAACTCGTCTAAGAATAGACCCCTCCATCTCCCGTGGATGTCGTAAAAGCTGACTGAGGATAATTCTGGTTTGTATGATTTGTTGGTATAAGATGTGTCCTGGCTGCTAGCTGATTATAAGCAATGTGTTATTTACTGGAAGAAAGTGCTAGCCGAGTCAGTTATGGTAAGTAATGGCGGCGATGAGCTCACCACTTGGCATGTCTATATTCCCACGATGGTGCAACCCACGGTGAAAAGAGGCTTGTTGAGGCTCTGTGTGCCCCTTCGGGGAAAAAGGCGTGTATCTATGTATATTATATAATATTATTTTTTCTGTGGTATAAATAAATAAATAAATAATGGAAGACAACTGTCAATAGCTTTTGCATGTGCAGAAATAGGTGTACAAAAATTCCCAAGTGATTTTGCATTAAGGAGAAAGTGGGAAAAGCATTGAGAAGACTTTATTATAAATCAAGTGATTTTTCGAGATTATGTGGAAAACACTTCACAGAAACTGACTACCTATTCAATTCAATTCAATACATTTATTTCAGGCAACAGTGAAAAATGTACATTGTACCTAGACAAAGGCCATAGTAATATATACCTTACAACGAACATACATATAAATATATTTATAACTTAATCTAACACACGTGTGATCGCCGACGCGTCGCGGCCCGGGGGATCACGTGACAGACGGCCTTTGAACCGCCGGAACTTCACCCCTATCGGCCAGAAGTCAGGGCTCAAGTAGATCTTCAGATCCTCCGTAGGGACCCTCACCATAAATGAGCTAAAGCCCACATTATGACGAGAGTCCAACTTCACGACCCTCAATCCCACTCCGACTTTCCTCTTGACGTACTCCACCACTTCTGCGGCCTTCACGTCGAAGTAGACGCGGGACACGTAGATCTGCGTAGTGGGTACCTCCGCTCGGAAGTGCTGCTCACTGGATAGATGGTGAGTACCACACTGGTTCCGGCTAGAGGGCTCCGGTTTCTACGAGTATGAGACCACTTCTAAGATAACAGGTATTACTGTGAAACATGTCTCTTACTAAGTAGGTTATCCATTATATGCGAAGTTTCAATGTTACTGAACATTCTCCATTGTTATAGATAATTTTATTTTATTTTGTTATTACTAAATTTAACTAACATTTGACGAATAAGTGTATGTTAGAATTAATAAAATCAAATTTAACCAAAATATTGTCCTGAAAACAGCTTAAACTTAGTAAAATGGTAATTAAAATATACGTTTCGACTAGTTCGGCCTTCTTTCCTTGGAGCGATGCACCGGAGGCCACTTCTCAAAAAGTCGTCAAATGGCGATTCCCGTTGGACAGACCATTCCCACGCCGACAACCAGTTTCATTGTGTTAAGCATGATTTCTTGAACAAGAATAGACTGGTTGTCGCTTTCTAAAGTGGTGGAGGGGGGAGAGAGGGGGAGCGAAAGATGCGAAAACCGGGTATAAGGTTTTGTTAATATCTCAATAACTGCTTGGCCGATTTAAACAAATAGGGTGTCATACGATAGGTAATGAATTTTTAACATAAAGAGTTTAAAAATGGTTTTTGTAAATATCATACTTTATTAAATATTTCGAAAAAATGCAAATTTATAAAAAAAAAAGATTTTGTTTTTGTTGAAAATGGCAGTAAATGACACCTAACTAAAAAGTAATGTATTACAAAGAATTGGTCAATTTATTCAGCAGTAGTTTTCTTTTTAAATTTTCAAATTCGGTTGAGAAACGACAAAACTGTGACAGGTTTTTGCAAATACCATATTTTATTATATATTCAAAAATAGGCCAATTTCAAAAATATGTTTTTGGTTTTGTTTATTTTAAACTTTATTTTACTTTTATCAGGTCTGGTTAATTCCATACATTTTAGAATTAGTTCACACAAAATATCGATAGATGGCAGTACTGGTATTGCTAGGAATATTGAACACATTAATTAGATTATTTTTTCACTTTTTTTGACGGCATTGCGTAAATAGTACCTCTAGAAGACTTTTAACTAATAAAATAACAAAAATCGTTATAAAATAGTTTTTTTCTTCAATGTTTTTACTGACATCTAGCAATTTCTAACCGAAACATTTTGATTGGGTTCTAAGGTTCTAAGTTTGGTCAAGAAACACATAGATGGCGTTGAAATAAAACCATGTTTCGGAGCAGTGTATTATTCGATAATATTTCGATAGTTACTCCACAGAGTAGTAAGAATACTAACGTGTTACTCTATGATATGATGTGATGAAATACGCTTGATTTCTCAAGTATCATCTAGTGCGCTGTAAAGAAGGCAAGAGAGAAGCGCCATCTAGTACGCTGTTAAGAAAACAAGTAAGAATGCATATTAGTACGTTAGTACCGAGCGCGCGCCACGGGCGCTGCTCTTGCGCGACTTATCGTGGCAACGATCGTAGTACTAAGATTGTCTCTCTGTTGTACGTTAGTATTATTCCTTACTCTGTGCTTTTATTATGTTTTCTTGTAGAAACTACAGCAGTACTCATTCTGTGAAAATATCAAGTTTTTAACTATTACGGTTCAAAAAATACAGCTCTTATTAAAATCGAGCTAAAGCAAAAGTTTACTATATTTTATTTTTTACTTTATTTTATTTTTGTTATGTTTTCTTTTAGAAACTATATAAATACTTATTCTGTGAAAATTTCAAGTTTATATCTATTACGGTTCAAAAGATACAGTCGTAATCAAGATCGAGCAAAAACAAAAGTTTATTCTTATGTTTTTTTTTTAATTTAATTTTTATTATGTTTTCTTATAGAAACTACAGCAGTGCATATTCTGCAAAAATTTCAAGTTTCT
Source organism: Operophtera brumata (assembly GCA_932527175.1). Taxonomy (NCBI): domain Eukaryota; kingdom Metazoa; phylum Arthropoda; class Insecta; order Lepidoptera; family Geometridae; genus Operophtera; species Operophtera brumata. Next base: position 901,728 of record OW052238.1, read on the forward strand.
AACTGTTACGGTTAAAAAAATACAGCCCTTATAACGAGCAAAAACAAAAGTAAAAAAATATGCTACAATTACAAAATTTTTAACTTTATTTTATTTTTATTATGTTTTCTTGTAGAAACTACAGCATTACTTATTCTGTGAAAATTTCAAGTTTCTAACTGTTACGGTTCAAAAGATACAGCCATTATTAAATCAAGCAAAAACTTCAAGACATGGAGAATAAGCGCCCAATTCTTTGTCATACATTTCTTTTTAGTTAGGTTAATTTACACTATCATTTTCACCAAAGCCAAAAGCGTCTTTTGTTTGAAATTCACATTTTTCTAAATATTTAATAAACTAAATAAACTATGGTATTTACAAAAACCAGTCACAATTTTACAGTTTTTCATCGAAATTAAAAAAAACGGTAGGAAAGGTTTATAAAGTTCCCAATTCTTTGTGGTAAATTACTTTTTAGTTAGATGCCATTTACTGTCATTTTCACCACAGCCAAAAAATCTTCTTTTGTTTGAAATTCGCCTTTTTCTAAATACTTAATAAACTATGACATTTACGAAAATCATTGTTAGACATAGTATGTTAACCATTTAATTTCCTATCGTATGACATCTTATTTATTGAAATCGGACAAGCGGTTATTGAGGTATTAACCAAATCTGATACCCGGTTTTCGAATCATTCCCCTCCCCTCTCTCCTCCCTCCACCACTTTAGAATGCGACAACCGGTCTATTCTTGTTCAAGAGATCACGCTGAACACAATGATACTGGTTGTCGGCGCGGAACTCGTCTGTCCAACGGGAATTCAATTTCGGAGGACTGGCCTCCCTACTATCTTATTTTCAACTCCTCTTTCAACTGGGCGATACGCCAGGTAGAATACATCACAATATATATTAAAAAGCTCGCCAAAAACCAAACCAATGCATAGAAAATCTTAAAAGCAATAGAATTTTCTTACCAAGATATTTTGTCAGGTAACAAACACACAGCGCCCTCTACCGGAATAGTTTTTGATATTCTTCCCCATTCACACAACATTATCTAGCCCCAAGCTAAGCAGAGCTTGTGTTATGTGTACTAGATAACTGATATACATTACATAGATAGATATTTTTTATTATACATAGAAAATACCCAGAACACTCACGTGATACATATAGTACCTATGTATTAACTCGTTTGAAATCATCTGGATAAATTGTCAGTTTTATGGTCTGTTTAGCTAATTTACTTATTATAGCTGACTATAAAAATTATCCAACGATGTGACATATCCAATCTATGCTAACTTCGATGCTCAAGAGCCCGTCTGTTCCATGAACACATGGCATGGACAGCTTTATCCATCATTCAACTATCGCAGCTTTCCCTCAAAAAAATATCGATTGGCACCCATCGCCCCCTTCAACTGTCGCAAAAAAGCGGGGTGAGGGCATTTATTAAAGTCAGGGAAAGGGTTGCCCGCCCCCACCCCGTGGACCCATGTTTTATTCATGTGGCGTTGGAACCGAATCAGGGCTCTGTATCTGTGATCTCGATCAAATCTTTTTTGTTATTTACTCTTTTGTGATACGAGATAGAAAATCAAATTAAGCTGGCCTACGATAATCCAAAAACTGCATATCCAGATGATTTCAAATGAGTTGATAAATAGGTACATACATAGATACATGCCTTTACCCCGAAGGGTTAGGCAGAGCCTCAAAAAGCCTCTTTTCACCGTAAGTTTTTGATAAAAGTTCATGACAAACCATTCTGTAAATTCAATATTGAAACTGTAGAGAACCTTTATTCTCGAATTGTTATCAGTTCTGCGAGCTATATGGCCTGCCCATTGCCACTTCAACTTTCTAATTCAGAGAACTATGTCGGTGAACTAGGTTCTTCTATGGATCTCTTCATTTCGAAAGAGGAAGGCCGATAGACTAATGACATTGACATTATAGAGATCGCAGGAATTCGGTGGATAGAGGCGGCTCCAGGCCGTCCATCGTGGTACTTTATGGGGGACGATTGATTGGCAAGTTGCTTTGGGTAAAGTATTCATGGTGAGAAATAGAGTCCAACTTGTTTTTTTAGAAATGTACTTTTTCAGGACAATTAAAAAAAAAAAGCAATTTTTGGTTTCTTTAAAATTAATTGAATATTTTCTTAGAACAAACCTCTAAAATAAATAAATAAAATAAAATAAAATCCATTTGTTTCAGGCACAAAAAAACCCATATCACACAGAAGATACCAAATTTAAAAATAAAATACAATTATAACACTAATAATTATAAGTCACAAGACTAGGTATGTATAGTACCTACTGTGACTCGTCATTTCTTGTTTCCGTCCATGTGGACGGAAATCCAGTGTTTGTCTAACTACAGCAGAAAAGGTACTTATCCTGAGAGTCCCATTATCATGCTTCACCTATATACCACCCACCTATTTATCAAATAAGTCTACGAATTTTATTTTTAAAATTAAAAAAACTACGTTTCCTGGTGGGCCCTTAAGGCGCGATAGGTTCTCAAATGTCTCTAGAATTTTAAAGTTTTTGATAAGAATTTTCATAGTTTTCTATGAAGAAAAAAATATATGATATTCTTGAGCTTTTTATCAAGTGAAATCAATAATTCAATACAATATTTGAATTACTTCACTCGATAAAAAAAAATAACAAAGATACCTCCCTTTTAAAATTGAAATGCTATTTTTCACTCACTTCTCTCACGTTTTCATTTTTGAAACATTTGGTTACATGTTAGTTATTATTTGAGTTAGTGAATTCATCAACAAAATTAAACAAAACTTTGAACGACATTTTTATATAATTTTGTTATACATAAAAACACGGTATCAGAGCGTGCGCTTGCCTTCTTCGCCTCATACAAAAATGTTCGTTGAACCTATAGCGCCTTAATAGGGTTAAATTATTACATTTCAGTTTTTTTTCAGTATGTAAATAGAACATAAACAATATATTTAACGTAATGACGTAACAAAGATATGTTATATCCTTTAATTCTTATACCATTATAATAAGTGAATTGTGTTGTATTTAAATTATTTATCAATAATATTCAATAATTTAAAACCTTTCTTATAACCTGGTTATCAAGAAGAGTTGTTTTAGTCTGAGCCGAATGCAAAAACAATTTACAAAATATCTAAAAATAAAAAACTTAGCATAGTAAGCCGTTGTGTTCCCAATGCTGGGCTCCGGGCTATCGATGACCTACAGTGGAAGGACTACGCGAGCACAAACTGGCTGTATGTCACATGCTGGGGAATATGTGGTTTTAGGGCATACTAGGTACAAAAACCATGCAACGAAATTATGGCTTTATTTGTGACGCGACAAATCTGTGAAAACGGATCGATAGGAAATTACCGACAAAATTCAGAAAGCGTACTGTTTTGAAAATCTAGTTAATTAGGTTGAAGTAACTAAGAGCATAGCTGCCGTGTGCTGAGAAGAGACAGAAATTTCATATTTTATAGGCGGTCTTCGGGTTTATAGAAGGCATGAAGCTAGAACGACAGTCGAGCATGGGAATCCCTTAGGGATATTACGCACTGTCGACTAGTCGCCGGCGACCGGCAGTTGCATGTGCGTCGCCACTGCGCGGCGAGTCGCCGAGTCGCCGTGACTAGTGCGTAAACACCTATTTAAACTATACAATATTACAGTCGTCGACAACCTGAGTCGCCGGCGACTAGTCGACAGTGCGTAATAGGCCTAAATAATTATGTCGTTCTAATACACTACCTCAAGTACTGGCTTTAATAACAATAATCAAAAATAAATAACATTGGAAACGTATATTTTTTTCAGAAATATAAGCCTACTTGAGACGGAATTACAACCAGAAGCGAAGAATACGACAATAAAAGGAAAAAGACGATCAAGGAGAACCCGAAAAGCACCTAAGCAATTAACGAAAATCAAAATTTTATGATTCTTATAATATTGTTATGTATATATTGGTAATGAACGAGCAGCAAAGCTGACACAAACTACCATTATCTCTGACCAGTAAATTCAGGGTCACCAAGATACAGGCCTCGCCTTGTTTGGGACCCTATATAATGTCTCAAATTTGCATGTTTTTACTTTTTATTGTTATTTTTGTAAAGATCACTGTTTGATACCAAATATTAACCTGTGTTTGTTTCGTAATCAATTTATCTTATCTTATCTATCTTATCTTACTTAGGGACGCTTCCATGTGGTAGTGGCTTGGATCAGTTGAGCTACCTACCTTTAGATAGGTTGCAACGGTCTTCAGAAAGCTCAACTGTAGGTATCATTGTACATTCCTACTTAAGACAGAGTAATTTTTTTTTCACCGTTTAGAACACGTTTGTTTTTGTAAAATAAACACATATCAAATTAAATAAAATCTTTACTTAGCAATTGTTATTGATCAATGCGCAGGTGCAGATTATCGATCAATTGTGGCATTTACTACCTATATTTTGTGACGATAAATGCCCAGCAAAATGGACATACCTAATCGCCTTGTCCTTTAAAAAGCACAAAAGAGGACATTAAAAAGTACTATTCTCCGAACTGAGAAGCCAAATCGTTTTTATTGAATTACAATTAGATCTAAATACCCAAGCAACAAGGGTTAGTTTTAACTGGCAAGTATTGTAAGACGATTGTCCGTAAAAAATATTAAGGACGTAAAAAATCACATCGATCTTACATATTTGTGGCAGCAAAAGATTTAATTGTTGCCTACGTGTTTTGTGTTTGCGAAAGGAATTTGGCTGATTTTAAAACGCAAAGTTTTTAAGTTACTCAGAAAAGATTTAAAAAGTATGGACAGTATAAATAATTCCTCATGTGTTACCAACGTTTTCAATGTATGTTTTATAGTGAAAGAATGTTGGTTATCAAATAGTTTGCCACTAGAAAACCGTTGCAGCTCTCCGAAGAAAAATGACTGTATGGACTATCAATGTAACGGTCTGGCCTATATTTCATTCGACACATGGGCCCGCCTTTAAAATGTTCTGGCACATAAGTTCGACAATAAATCGCCGTCAAGGGGTATTTTGGACCATTTTTAATTTATCTGCCCTCGGCCATTATCTTTACCGAGGGGTCAAGTTTGACAATGGTTTTTCGGCCATTGCTATTATTGTCGTATGTATTTTATTGCTACAATTTTGAACGGTACTATTTAAAAGTTTTAGAGACACAATAAAACCTAGACAAAACTATGAGAGTAAACCCAGCAAAAAGAGTAATAACCTGTTTACACGATAAATTAAGAAATATAAGGTATAAATGAAATTAGGTAAACTAATTTTACCATTTTTTTTTTAAGAATTTAAAATTTGAGTTTTATGTAAAAAGGTCCTACCTATTTTCGCTAAATAGGTTCACATAGGTTCATAGGTTTGAATTTTTGCACAAAATCAGCCTAAACAGACGCACAAACAGATTTTATAAAAAAAAATACTGAATAGAATTTGGATAATGATACAAAATTCATAAAGTTTCAAAATGGTGAATGAGAAGGCGATCACGCTGTGCTCCGAAGCGATCGCAAATTGGCGCTAAGCCCGCGCTGAGGCCCGCTGGGGTCACGCACAATGCGCCGGTCACACATATTGACACCCTGACAATACCCAGGGGTCACTTTTATTTGTTGCAGAAACTTAATTTATAATCTTTTCACACACGCCATTAAGAAGATTACCAACTACCCTTTTTCCTTGATAACAATTGTACATTGTAACATTTTTGGCGAAATAAATAAAATGTAACCGTATATTCTCGGCGGCCATTGTCCGGCCGACCATTGCGTTCGATTTTGACACATTTTAAAATGTCGAATGCGTTCGATTCTTTGATTTATGTTGGAAATTATTTAAAATTGGAATTCTTTAGGATGGGAAAAAGATGTTTAGATTACGGGTCAATAGGTTCGATTGTGTTGGGATATAAATGAAATAACGGTCAGTAGGTCACACACGTCTTAGGATCATAGGTTAACGGTCGTCTTGAACTGAGTCTTATTTATTTCGAGACATTTTGTGTTGTTACATAAAAGTATTATGACAGTTTAAAAAACCAGTAACTACAACTAGCAATTAACGGATTAAGAAAAAACTATTTTATAGTCATGTAAAACATACTGCGAAGTTATTCGTTTTATTTAGCAGGCAATCTTCGACACACCTTTCTTATTATTAACAAACTATTTCTACTCACGCACAAAATGTTATAAAGTTTCAAACAATTACCTATTTTTAAGTCAATTTTGGTGAAATATTTCTGAAAATGCAATAAATCGTTGACCCCTCGACCATTTGACCCTATTGAGTGGACAACAAAGACCCCAGCGTCTTACTGCCAGCGGGCCGCAGTAATAACACCAATCACAATGATTATTGAGATAACATAAATTATAAATTACTCACTATTTACAATAGAAACGCACAAAGGTCACCATTAAATAAAGTATTTTTGAATTCAATATAACGCTCCATTTTCTGGCATGGGTCAGTTTGACCCTGACTCAGAAAACAATTACATTTTGAATTATTATAGCAAAAAATTGACCCCAATTGTATTTCATGGGATTTTGTTATCTTGCGAAACGAAAATATTTAATTTAATGATGATCCTGGAAAACGCTACAAAATTTCCACCAAACATTAGCAAAGGACCATCCCGAGAAAACATTCTTTCATAAAAAGACAACCGCATTGAGCGCCCGTTCCGGAGCTACGTAGCTACTAAGAACCATGCATATACATACTACATACAAATAGACAAAAACACTATGGCATCTCCCCTCTTTTTAGTCAGGGGTAAAAAATAAGGTGAAAACACAAATGTGTCTTGGTCCACATTTAATTTCATACAACAAAGCAAAAATAACCTAGTTCCCAAAAAATACCGACCTTCACAAAATAACAGCCTAGCCCCTAAAACATATTTACCGATTACATAACACCAATAAAAGAAAACATTAGCAAACACCATTAAAAAAACATTTAAAAAACGTGAGAGAGATCGGTATCTCACAAAAACCAACCTGTAATAACTGGGGTGGGTAAAAAAGACCCTCCCGAACCGCGCCTGATCGTTTTATGTTAAAAACCCGCCGCGTTTTTTACGAACCTGTTTAAAACGACCCCGTGAAATGAATTGGCTTTTTTAATTCATATTGCAAGGAGCACGATCGGTACACTTATTTTTGCAAAAAACCATTATGTAACCTTTTTTGGTACACCTTGGGTTTTTGAACATAAAGACTGGGAGCAAGTTTTTTGGACGGCAAATCTTTTTTATAAAAAAACTTTCATTTTCGTTCCATCAAAAATAAAAGCGATGACAAAGAGACAGATTTGCATTCACTCTCATTTCTATGCAAAGTTATTGTTTTGTGCAAAATCCTTCCGAGAATGAACGCAAATCTGCTACCGGGCTTGCGACACCCACGAACTTAGCATCAAAACAATAGACAAGATACTGTACACAGTTGAGATTTTCAAATGTAATTCCAAATTGAAATTCAAGATGACATAGGGGATCAAAGTAGCATATTTTGAGCCTAAAATCTGGATTATGATAAGCAGATCTTGTATTTTTTTCAGTAAACATTTTGTAGCATTTGTAACGTAACGCATGCAAAAATAATAAAACCTGCGCTTTGATTTCTTTGGCGACAGCTCTCCAGTTCCAATACTTGTGATTTTTTATGACATTCGGAAGAGGAAGCACGGCAGCTGCGTCTCGTGCCTCTGACATGCGCCCGCGCAGCTTTTTCATGCTCAACTAACTGCCATTTTTTCTCCAAACCATTTTGTTTTTAGAACTAATTTTTTTGTCATCTTCTGCAAGTATTCCTTCCGCAACCTATTGAATTTGCATTACGTAATAATAATTATGACATGGAACAAACAATTTGAATAAGGTGACAATTGTTATGCGTAGCGTACCCCTAATTACTGAATAATCAATAATGTAAATCCACATTTGATTTTTAAAAACTAGTTTGTATTCAAATGTGTTACAAAACTAAAAGAGTATGTGCATATTAGTAGCATATTATGTAATTTTAACTAGTTGATTAAAATAATGAATATTTATAAGGCCAATAAAACTCGGAAATACATAAAATCAATACTTATACGTAAAGCATTGTTTAATTTTTAAACAAATTGTGTGAATTACGTCACAGGAATCCGTCAATTTGGCTACTGAATTGGCCAACTTGATTTATAGTTTCTAGCCGGCAGCTGAACTATACTGCAGTGCCCATACAAAGTAATACAAAAAAACAAGGTTCACTTTCATTGGTCAGTTAAAACTTATACAGGCAGATGCGATAAAATACAATATTAAGCCTCTTATAAAACAAATCTACATGTGATATTTTAATAAAAACGTGTAGGTTCTCTTATAAAACAAATCTACATGTGATATTTTAATAAAAACGTGTAGGAAAGTTTAATTTCATGAGTTCTCATTTTTCTATGACAAAATTTCTTGGAGGTTCAGTATTAGCATTTCAGTAGCGTATAGTAACACCCTATAAGTAGCTATTGTAAAACGTGGAACAATAGCAATGGACGTCGCAAAACGTGGCAAATTTGGGTCGAAACTGCCCCGCCGGTATTCGCTAGACAATTGCCTTCATTGCAATGTACCGCAATAAATTATATTATTTTAGCAGAAAATGCTTTTACTGCCACTCTCGCTTTTTTGCTACTTGTTTTTTGCTTCCGCGTTCTACGATTTGGGGCGAAAAATCGACACGTGGCCGTTGTTACCCTGTTTTACGGCGAAACAAAAACACGTCAGCACGTCACGGGTTAGGTACCAAAGGATATGTTAACGACATATTGAATCGATTTTTAAGACACTGTTCAAAGTGTTTTTTTTTATGAATCTGTATCCAGCTCGTTCGTGTTTCCAAATAATTCCATTTCAAAGTCAAAGTCAAAAGTATTTTATTCATTGAAATTACAAGGATCATTTTGAATATCGTCTTATTTTTTTTATTTTTTATAAACTACCAAGGTACCAAACAAGCATGCGGCCCACCTGTTGGTAAGCGTTTACAATAGCTTATGGACGCCTGCAATACCAGAGGCACCACAGGCGCGATGCTGACCCTTTAAAAATTTCTAAACACCCCTTTTGAAGAACCCCATACTGTAATCACTTGGGAAAACCTCAGCATGGAGTGGGAGTGGGAGATCATTCCACAACCTGAGTGTTCGCGGTAGGAAGTTCCTCTGAAACTGCACAGTCCGGGACCACACTGGCTCTAAGGTGTGCGGATGAATCCTCTGTCGAGCGGTGCGGTGCGGTTTGGGGTTCTTCAAAAGGGGTTTGAAGAACCCCAAACAGTAGTCACTTTTCAGCCACTTGTAGGTTTAGGTCTTCTATCATGTTTATTAGTAGCATGCTACTAATTATTTGATTTGTAATTTTAATTATTTAATTATTTATCAGATTTGTAATTTTCAGTGCGAGCGGCAAAAACCATATAATTAACATTTTTTTTTCCAGTCAACTCAATATCTTAGTGAAGGAATGGTCTGACCGGTATTGTATAGTCACTATTCATACTTGTAAAGTAGACAAATTTTCTACAATTTGAGATTAAGGCGAGCTCCATGCAGCCATTGGTTCCCAAGATACAGTTCTTCGAAAATAGTTTTTTTTTTCCAAAAAGTGTTATATTTTTTCAATATCTTCACTTATTTTGTCAATGATCTTCTAAAATATGCCTCTTGGAAATTGCAAATCTGGTTTTTTAATACCTACCTATTGGTTAAGGTCCTAACAACATATAAAAAATTCAGAGTGACTTTTGCAAGCACTACCCCCTTTTCATTTTTAACTTACTGGACTACGTGGTTTAAAAAAAAAATATTATGATTCCTTTTTTGAACATAGTTAAATAATCCATGGCCGCCGAGGAGCTGGAGGCCGTCATTGTGCGACACTTGTTAGTGTTACTCGTAACACAAAACCATCTAGATATTTACTCAAATGTTCTAAAACCATTGTATTTCATCGTATTTTTGGATGTTTTATTTGCTTATTTTTTTATATTCCATTACGTGCGTAATCGTCTAAGTAAAATATTTGGTTTGCTCAAGTGATAACATAGCATTGTTTATCGTATAACAAAATGGAATTTATATGTTAAAACTGAGTATACTCACGCACACGTAATGTGATTTAATTAAACAGCTGAAAATAAAATTGTTAAAACTTCAGACATAATACAAAACGAGAAAAAAATAAGTAGGTACCTTATTTTGGATATACGGAAAAAAACTATAATTTATCTAGTATTTTATTTTATTTAATAGTAATAACGCAAAGTGGATTTGATAGCAATGTGAAAATAGACTTAAAAATAATTCTGTTTATTTCCGTGTCGACTCTAAGAGCTAAGTAACAAAAACTGTATATCTGCGGCTGTCCTCACCCGCCAATATCTTCTATCTTTATTCTTAAGGGATTACAAAAGTGCATTGGCAGCAGCATCAACACTACTCAACACTAATGTTGCGATCACCAATCCGTCTGTCTTGACAGACATTTCAGAGTCTAATGCAATGCTACGTAGGGCACTTTCTAGTACATAGAACATGCCCTACATACCTGGAATCTAGGAGGTCGTGACCTATGTATTGCATTAAAAAATGGGCAGAGGCTTTCGCTTACCATCCCGTGAGCAATGTGCCAGTTCCATCTCCCATAAAAAAGTCTACAGCCGTTTCTTTATAAATCTCCCTTATTTGTAAGAAACCTCTGCTTAAAAGACGTTAGATAAGTCGGAGTCGTTCGGGGGGCGGTAGGAGGGCTGGAGGGTCGCCCCCGGGATAGATTTGAGCGTACAATCATTTTTTATGCGAGGGGGAAGATTCGCGTGGTGATACACCGGGAGAAAGATACAGTTGTGGTCATATAATTAAGAACGATTTGAAGTTCTAGAAGTTTTTTATTTAAATCGTATCATACACAGAGATGTGTACCTTCTGAGAAGCAACTAGTTATGTTATATAATAGTCACATTAATAGAGCAACCTGGCTTAAGAATAAAGTATGAAATCGCTAACTATTTTTTGCACATTTTATTGATTTTATCAAAGTAACACATTCAAATAGTACTGAATCTGGACAAATAATTAAGAACGATTTATTTAACTGCTCGGGAATTGTTTTGTATGACACTTAGATTTTAAAAATCACAATATTATGTAGCACAGGAAACATAAAAAGCAATTTAATAAATATTTAACTAAAATTAATAGTTAATAGCATATCCACGGCTTTTAATTACAGCTTTACACCGGCGAGGCATTGACTCTATTAATTTTTGACATTTCGCAAGAGAAATAGAGTTCCATTCTTCTAAAAAAACGTCATACAGCTCTTTTAAATTTCCACACTTTGTATTTGAAACCTTTTTCTTTACTTCAAACCACAGATTCTCTATTGGGTTTAGATCTGGACTGTTAGCAGGCCAGTCTAAGACAGAAACTAATTGCGCTGTAAGAAATTCCTTTACGGTGCGTGCAGTGTGCTTTGGATCATTGTCATGCTGGAATGTCCAAATGACCGGTAGGACGTCTTCAGCGTATGGTAACATTGTTTCTTCCAGTATATTTTTGTATTGGAACTGATCCATGTTACCTTCTATCAACTTTACAGGTCCTACACCATGTCCAGAAAAGTAACCCCAAATTTTCACATATCCACCACCGTGCTTTAATGTAACTTTCGTGTACTTTGGGTCGAATGCTGTATTCGGGGGACGTCGTACATATCGTTTTCCATCAGAACATACTCTGTTTATTTTCGTCTCGTCAGAAAAAAAGTACATTTTTCCATTGTTGCACAGTCCAGTTTTCATACTTTCTCGCAAATGCAAGCCGGGCTTGCCTGTGGCAAAGTTTTAACATGGGTACCTTTCTTGCTATCCTACCGTGCAATTTTTCTTCTACCAAACGTCTTCGAATAGTGCGTGCTGAGATTGCTGAAGGGTTGTTTTCACCAAAATATTATTTTCTAAGCTCATTGGACCCTTTAAAAGGATTTTGTTTTGCCATACGAACGATGTTTCGGTCATCTCGAGGAGTTGTTTTTCTCTGTTTAGGTACACGTGGAACATTCGAAGTAGTTTGATACGTAGCAAAATGCTTTACAGCGTGGAAAACCATCGTTTTTGAACATTGCAGATGGGCGGCTATCTTTTTATAAGACCAATTCTTCCGGCAAAGTTTCATTATTACTTCCCTTGTAGATTTATCAGAACTTTTATTTTTTCCCATTGTTTTTTCTAAAGAAGCAATCACCTTTAATCTTTTATAGCACGTAATGGCGCCAAAATTATACAAACAGTAACAAATCGACTGAGTGTTCTCTATTTAAATTTGAATAAAGGTATAAACTACTTAGCGTTCTTAATTACGTGACCAGCCAGTAATAAGGAATACTTTGTTTAAAAGTAGTGTAAAAAGTATGCCTATTGATTTTTAGCCAATCATGTGTATCAATGAATACAGTGGTAATATGGAAATGTTTTACGATACCGAGAGAAATAAAAACAAATGCATACAATTAGTTTTGCATCTTAGTTGGAAAAAATCTTCCCTTTATATCAGCGTTCTTAATTATATGGCCACCACTGTACATGCCTTGAATTACGTCTATGATATACTTACACAATCGAAGTATTTTTTATGTTTCCTCAGTAGTAAGCAGTATTCAACATACAAGACACATTTCGTACAAAAACGAGGCTTGATGAAATGTAGACAAAATCTACAGACATCTAGATATTAGTCTCTTGATTTGACTAGCCGGTCTGGATCTGTGGTTTCCCATCATATTTTATTGAATAAAACTATCATGGGTCCAGATCTAGATATATCAGATTCAGATTCAAATTTTAGATGTGTTTCTAGTTTCTAGACCCATTCAATTCCATACAAATCCAGTCTATTTCCATACAAATATTTAACTCAGTGTGAATTGAAAGAAACTAACAAAGATAGATAGATAGATTAACACTTTATTGTACACCATTAAAAAACACAAAAAGGACCAAATCAAATTACAGTACAATGGCGGCAAACCACGTGTCATGAGTGTTGTTGTTGTTGTGTTGTTATATGTTGTTGTGTTGTCACGTGTCATGTGTACACCACTCATGAAGTTTGTAAATTCTATCCTATCCTATTCCTATTCCTATACTAATATTATAAACGCGAAAGTTTGTAAGTATGGATGGATGGATGTTTGTTACTCTTTCACGTAAAAACTACTGGATGGATTTGGATGAAATTTGGAATAGAGATTAACTGTACTCCCGGAATAACACATAAGCACATTTTTATCGCGATATTCCCACGGGATCGAGACTTACGCGGGTGAAACCGCGGGGCGCTGCTTGTATCCAATATAAGAGCAAACTTCATTTGTATGGAGAGGGCTCGGCGCCCTAGCGGTACACTCCTCTTAAAGATATAAATGTACAGGGTCACTATATACCTCAGTCAGGCAGAACCGGTGCCAGCGACACGCGAAAAGTACATTAGAGTACCACTGTTTTTTTTACATATCTATGTCCATTTTCTCCCAATGTCCACCGCCCTTCGCCAGGGTCCGAGCCCTTCGGCCCTCCGTAATAAAGAGCGTGTCCCGAAACTGCCATAAAAGCTGGACGCATTACTTTTTACTCGCGATAAGGGCGGTTTTCTTCACGACCTTAAATGCGGGACATATTTCTGCGTAAGTACCGCCGAAGGAACTTCTATTGAATCCATGGTTTGGCTGGTAGCAATGACGTGCCAGATCATAAGCTGGATCCTAGGATACGGATACGGAATTCCTAGTACCTGTATCTCCTTTTGATTCACTAGAAGTACTAATCAAAAAAAACTCCTATTTTCTACTTCACATTGCAACAAACAATTATTGCAATTGCGTTCAATTTAAAAATTTTTGCATATACATTTTTATTTTTAAATATGTGGTGCGTGAATACGGATCATCTCGGGGCCCATAACACCACCTGGAACGCACACAAAATACAAATAAAACCGGAAACAAACTATCCTGGAGCATTTATTTAAACCAATATTATAACGATGCGACTGGTAATTGCAAAAAATATTCTGGCGAAAAATGTTTTTGGGTAAAAGTAAATTACATTACGGCTGTTTTGATTTTCACTGCAACCCGTACAGATACGGAAACTATCTAACCGATACATGCCTCTTTTGACTTCTGATTTAACCCGCAGTTACACATACGGAATGGATACGGAAGAAAATCACGTCTCTTGTACTATGGAGCGGTGACCGGGAAATGGACATTACCAACGGAGGGTCATTTCCACAGATACCGCTCGAAGGACCATAGACACTTCGAAATGCAAGTTTGGCGGTACAGTTTTATAGCACCTTCATTCGTGCTCGTACTAAATAACGTACAATCCCAGTATAACTTAGCGCGACTTGCGGCCGCCGTTGTGGCACTGTTTGATGATTGTAGATTTATTCCTAATTAGATTTAGTTAGTAGATTTAGTTCCTCAAAAGCGCCACGTGCCCAATGATCCTTGGAGCACTGTATCTGCTAGCCGAACCACTTCCAGTGGCGGTCGCAGGGGGGGGGTCACGGGGGTCATGACCCCCCCAAAGCATTCACAACAACTTGCAAAATCTCCTAAAACTAAAAAAAGCTACAAAAAGCAGGTTTTTTTTCGCGGCTCGCTCCGCTCACCTTTATAGATAGATAGAAAATTCTTTATTGCACATAAAACAAAGAAGTACAAAGGCGAACTTAATGCTAGAAAGCATATGCATAGCTTTATATGTTCTAGTAATCGCTATCTTTATTAGGTACTGCACTTTGCTCGAGCTATAAAAACAGAATTTTCGCGGATCGCTCCGCTCGCCGTTATATGTTCTGTTATTGGATTTCTTTGTTACTGCACTCTCCTCGAGCTAAATACACAGACTTTTTCGCGGCTCACTGCGCTCGCCTTTATATGTTCTAACAATTGCTATCTATGTTACTGCACTTCCTTCGAGCAAAAATACAAAAAATTCGCTATATGTTCTGATAATAGCTATCTTTATTACTGCACTCTCCTCGAGCTAAATGTACAGAAATTTTCGCGGTTCTCTCCGCTCGCCGTTGTATGTTCTCTTTAGTACTTCTCCTCGAGCTAAAAATATTGAATTATTATATCGCGATCGAAAGGTCGCGTTGAAACAGGAGTATATAAGACAATTCAAAGTGATCCTTGTGATTTCAATGAATAAAGTAGGTATTTTTGATTTTTGTACTAGAGCCAAGATGACCCCCCCCAAATCTTGAGCTGCGACCGCGCCTGACCTCTTCATCAGTCTGGTTCTTTTGCCAACCAACGGAACCAGTCAAGGGTTTTTTCAAAGCCGCACCACCTCAGGCAGAAATCAAGAAATAACCCAGTGGTAAGACAACTGAAGAACTGTAGAACGTGAGTGAGATTAGATCGCTTCAATTGTCAACCTCTGTGGCGCGGCGGGCGAAGGTTTGCCTGCAACGCAGGAGGTTGTGGGTTCGATTCCTCCTAGGAACAAATATTTGTACAATCTCCAGATATTTGTTCAGGGTGTTCTGTGTATTTTCTATGTATAATAAAAATATCTATCTATGTAATGTATTGTATTAAGTATATCAGTTATCTAGTACCCATAACACAAGCTCTGCTTAGCTTGGAGCTGGATAATGATGTGTGAACTGTCCAGCATTATGTTATGTTATGTAATCAACAATCTAGGCAAGCAGTTCATGTCCACTGCTGGACAAAGCCTCCCCTATCTAATACATACAAACAACGATACACGCTTGTTTCCCCGAAAGGGTAAGCAGACCCTCAATTGGCCTCATTTCAATGTGCGTCGCACCAGTGTGGGAATATAGACGTGACAAATGGTGAGCTATCGCCGCCATTGCGTCCCACGGCTAACTCAACTAACGCTTTTTTCTAGTCTTCAATGGCGGATATGCCATTATCACCACGCTTGACAGGCGGATTGGTGATTATTCATGACCATCTCCTGGTGTAATCCCTTAGCCAGCTTGTACGACATCCACGGGAGGGGACGGAGCGGAGGGGTTTATTCTTAGGCCGGACACATACCACGGCCTCCAAATACAGTGTTGTATATAAGGAAAAACTTGCCTATAACTTGTAAACCTAAATTGCATAAAAAACTTGATAATTTGTAATGTATTTCCAATATGTCTGTAATGGAAAGAGCAATTGCGGTTTTTTCAACTTTTTGACTAAATTACTAAATCCATTAGTTGAATAATGCCGACAAAGTGAACAAAATACATAAAATAAAATAATCTAGACTGGTGTCTAATGCTGATGGTAATATAATAACTAAATACATTAGGTCGGCGCCACACAAGCTTATACAAACAAATATTTGAATATAAGTACCTACTATAAATTGTTTATCAGTTGTTTGATTTTTAGTACTGGATCACCAGCTGACGCAGACGATTAGGGTTTTCAAATGTTTCTAACTTGATATGCAAAATCATTGCCTACATATAAATCAGCTTACGTAATTGATCCTTTCGGGGCCGTGACTCTAAGTCCGTGGGGTCCGGGGCGTTCAAAATTGTTTCAGGGCATCTGGTCGAAACGACACGTGATCCCGGAGCTGATCTGGCTCAACGCATTAGTATTGCCATTTAGCGTGGCAATGCAGCCACAATGGCAATACTTATTTGAATGTTGACAGACTGATTGAAAAATGCATTAGACTGTAATTACAAATAGTCATCATATTATTTAACATAATTATGACATAATATTTGACATTGAGTTTCCCAGCTTTAATATATAAGAGAACAACGAACTTATTATGATATCTTCTTCTTAGCTTAGGTAATGGCTTCTGTGCATTATTTGCAACAATTTAGCCAATGTCAAGTGATATATTTATTATAGTTTTATAGTCAAGTCGTCAAGAGTCTCCGTCTAGTCCTAACCCAGTTTAAATTGTGGCAGAAAAACTGAGTTTTTACAGGAAAAAATCCACCATTTCGAAAAGACTCGCAATACACTCAAATTTCACGACATCACACATGTGCCATTTATCCAAGTTACACCGGTTAAAATGCCACTAAAATTACACGAAATAACTCGAAAAAACACATTAAAATGTAATAAAATAAAAATGACGACGTTTCTTTCAAAAATGGCAGATTTCAACCTCCATTATGATATCAGTAATTGATATAATATGACAGCCCAGCCCTAGAAATATTCTTGTCAAATTAAATAGTTAGAAAATATATACTTTGTCACGAGTCAGGAATCGGACTGTATAAATATTTGACTTAAAATTCCTAGTCTGGTAACTATATTTTTCACCTATCCATAAAAGTAATGGCAAAGGAACGAGGTATTTAACTAATTACAGTAAAGACTTAAAAAGAATGAAACAGCCATTAAACTCCACTTTATTTTGAGTTAGAGATGGAGTGGTTTGTTGTTCGATTTATTTAAATAAAACCTGTAAAATTTATTTCTAACGAAATTTTATAGAAATACAACTACGAAAAAAGATTTGTATGCGTTTTGTTTTAACTTCATGAATGGTGGAACAATCCGATAGCCCACCTGATATTAAGCGGTAACCTCCTGCCTTTAACAATAACATAACATAATACATAACACCCAACAGTCACATACATAGTTCTGATCCCACACTAGCAATCCCTGTGTCGTGGGTATCAGAACTACGAGTACCATGGTACCACAACACCCAGACCCGGAACAAATATTTGCAGATCATACAAACATTTTTCCCGCAGTGGAAATCGAACCCGCAACCTTTCGCATCTCAGCCGGCTACTCGCCCGACGCGCTTCACAGGTCGTCAAACAATGCATTACACATAAGTCAGGTCCACCTGCGCCCTATGTGGCATTGCACTGCGCCCTGAGACATAAAGATCTCAATGGCCTGTAATTTCACCGGCACCCTTCAAACCGGAACACAGCAATGCGAGCATATGGCTCACCTGATGTTAAGCTGTAACCTCTACCTTTAACAATGCATTACCTCATAGGTCACGTCAACCTAGGACACACCCTATGTAGCATTGCACTGCGCCCGTCACTCTGTCAAAGATGAAAAGTCTCATATGCCTGTAATTTCACCGGCACCCATACCCTTCAAACCAGAACACAACAATGCGAGCACTACTGCTTTGCGGCAGAAATAGGTATGGTGGTAGTAGGTACTTCCCCGGACGACCTCTTTCACAAAAAAGCTCTACTACTGATAAAATCAGGAATTTAAAATAACAGCAAATTATTCCCCGATGGGCTAGACAGAGCTTCAATGGACATATTTTCTCAGTAGGTTGCACCATCGTGGAATATAGACGTGACAAGTGGTGAGCTCATCGCCGCCATTGCTTCCCACGACTGACTCATTTACCTTCAAAAGTAGTTATCGATTTTCACATAAGGCCCATCGTTACGCAAATAGATGGGAAGCCAAATCGTAAAATTGAGCGTTAACAAAGAGTGAAGTTGTTTTGTTTACATCCGTCGGATATGTCAGGTATGTCATCGTTTAGAGTAAACTCCAGACGCACGTAGAGTGTTTTATTTATTTATTTATTTAATTCTTTATTGCACAAAACACAAGGAAATTGTACAAACGGAGGACTTAATGCTAAGCAGCATTTTCTGCCAGTCATCCATGAGGATGATATAAAAAGGTTGGCGTGCTAAAACTAATTACAAAAGAAAGCTTATAACATAGCTTAGAAACAAATTTGCCTTAAAATAAATACAAACATATAACAAACAACATACTTATAATTTAAATGAAAAAATAATCATTCCTAACAAAAAAAATATTAATAGATAGATAAACAAAATAAATAAAGTATACTATGGTATGGATGGATCGCCTGCGACGCAGGAGGTTGCGGGTTCGATTCCCGCCTCGGAACAAATAATTTGTGCGTTCTGCAGATATTTGTTCAGGGTGTTCTGGGTGTTTTCTATGCATAATAAAAATATCTATCTATGTAATCTATTATATTAAGTATATCAGTTATCTAGTACCCATAACACAAGCTCTGGCTTAGCTTGGGGCTAGATAATGTTGTGTGAACTGTCCAGCATTATTTATTTATTTATTTATTTATTTATTTATTTATATATATATATATATATCATGTATAATAAGTATCAAAGATATGCAAAATGTGAAACTAAGAAAGTAGGACACACACATGTTTATAACAGACTGGAAAAAAACCATGGAACATAGTTACCCAGTCCACAAGTCGTTTTCTAAGAACAAGGAAAACATTTCTAGAATATCTAGTGTAGATATGTTCTCTATTACCGATTTAATAGTCAGTATTAGTTAATATTATCTAAACTTTCCCACACATTAAGTTGTCCTTACTATGAAAATATACATTTAACCCATTTTGTATTTACTTAACCCTCATTTGGTCGTTAAATAACTAATATATAGATTACATTGGCGTCGCCCAAAGCTAATAATGTTACGTAAACAATGCGTTCCAAAACAAAGTGAACAATCAATATACCAGTAACTGGCACGTAGTACTTTGAACATCCTACTAGTATTATGTGAACGCCCGAGAATTAGTCCGCGTGGAGATTGTACAAGCTTCAACACACCGCTGCATCCCTAAGGGGTGAATTTCGCAAATCCTTGTCTCAGTGCACCCCTAGACCACAATACGAACGAAAACGAAGGCGACGAATCCAATTGTTTTTTTTAAAACATTGATAGACCTATGTTTGACCTCGATCTGCTAAGTGATGATGTGGCCGAAGATGGAGCACAAAGGTCTAGATGGCACCTATTCACTCTAGCCATGAAGAGACCCAGATTATAGTTTTCAGAAAGACAGACGTCGGTAGTGTATTCCACACCTTAGCAGTTCTCATTATAAAGGTAGAACTGAAACGTTTAGTACGAATAGAAGGTATACTAATGAGGTAAGGGTGGTACTGAGCCGTGCGTCTTCTCGTCCTATGGTGAAAAGTATGACGGCGGATGAGGATGAGGCGTGTTGCCAGTGATGACTTACGGCACTGAAACATGGCCGCTAACTATTGCCCACATCATCATAAGCCTATATCAGTCCACTTTTGGGGATAGGTGTCTCCCAATCCACGCCATTTAGACCGATTTTCACCTCTTCCCATCCACTTTCTACCAGCCGCCTTACGCAGCTCGTCGCTCCACCTCGCCAGGGGGCGCCCACACTACGTTTACCAAGACGTGGTCTCCACTCTAGAACACGTTTATACAAGCGGTTATCAGTTCTTCTTTATTATGCATTTATATGAAAGACGCAAGAAAAGCCCCTCTTCCATGGAACAAAGACGGAGATGGAGGTGGCGTGAGATCGTTTGCCGTGGCATTCTAAAAGGGAGGCCTATATCCAGCAGTAGACTTCTGTGGACTGATAATGATGATAAGACCACAAAAGGAATTAACCCAGCAAAAAGTAGTGGGTCAGTGAGTCAGTCAGTCAGTCACCCAACGATTTTATGTATATATTGATTGATTACTCGTATAATGTGAAAGTTTGTGTTTGTTTGATATACAATCACAATCGGCTCAGCCAATTTCAATATTGGTAGGAAATGGTTATTTCAGTACCACGTACACAAAGACAAGGGTGGATGCTAGTGTCAAATGAATAGGTAAATCACATCACACTAATATTATAAAGGAGAATGTTTGTGTGTGTGTGTTTGTGTGTGTAGTGTGTTTGTTACTTCTTCAAGCTGAAACTGCTGGACGGATTTGGATGAAATTTGGAATGAAGATAACTGGACTCCCAGAATAACACATAGGCAAATTTATATCCCGATATTCCCACGGGATCGAGACTTACGCGGGTGAAACCGCGGGGCACTGCTAGTTGTATATAACACCAGATTTCTACTAATTTAATAAATGTATAACCTTCAAAAACCTACCTGTCTCTAGTTACTAAGCAATAGGTAGGTAGGATAATATGAAGGTCGTAGGCCGCAATGGCGGCGATGGCTCACCACTTGTCACGTCTCTAGTTACTGAGCAATAGGTAGGTAAGATAGTTTGAAGGTAATTTTCACATAAATAGAGAATTTGTCCTGGCTGCTAGCTTATTAAGAAATGTGTTAAAAGCGTTAGCAAAGTCAGTCGTGGGACGCAACGGCGGCAATAAACTCACCACTTGTCACGTCTATTTCCCATTATAGTGCAACCCACGGTGAAAAGAGGCCTATTTGAGGGTCTGCCTACCCTTTCGGGGGAAAAGGCGTGTGTCTATGTATGTATGTATGTATGAATATACGGGTATACTCCTAAAAAAGTCCAAGAAAAATACCTGCCCGTTATTTACAAAAAAAAAAAGTTTTATTGCTCTCTCAATCGTTCCGCCCTAACAGGAATAACATAAATTGTATGGGGATTCAAATAATCCCAAAAATTCGCACAAACAAACAACCTTTCATTTTTTTAGCGGTACTGATGACAAAGGTGTTGCTCTAACGGTACCGCAGGAACTCTGCCAAGCATTGTTCTAACTACAGCAGTCGGGCAATAACTTAATGTGCTCTATCACCACCGCCGCGGTCACTTTTGACTTATTTCATAACCCAAAATTCCATTAAATTCGACTTGTAGTAGATAGATAGATAGATAGAAAATTCTTTATTGCACAAGACAAAAAGCAGTACATAGGCGAACTTAATGCTAATTAGCATTTTCTTCCAGCTAACCTTTACAACCTACCTTTTTTACCTTTTTTTTTTTTTTTTTTTTTATAGTACAATTTACTTACTTTTAGTAGTTAGTAGTACCTATAGTACAGCTTTTTAGGGTTCCGTAAAAAAACTACGGAACCCTTATAGATTCGTCATGTCCGTCTGTCTATCTGTCCGTGTATGTCACAGCCACTTTTTTCCGAAACTATAAGAGCTATGCTGTTGAAACTTGGTAAGTAGATGTATTCTGTGAACCGCAATAAGATTTTCAAACAAAAATAGAAAAAAAACAATAAATTTTTGGCGTTCCCCATACTTAGAACTGAAACTCAAAAAACTTTTTTTCATCATACCATACGTACGTGTAGGGGGGGGGTATCTATGAATAGGTCTTCAAAAATGATATTGAGGTTTTTAATATACCTATATTTTTTCTAAACTGAATAGTTTGCGCGAGGGACACTTCCAAAGTGGTAAAAAGTGTGTGTGTGTGTCCATAACTTGTAAAATAAGAGAATGATAAAACTAAAAAAAAATATGATGTACTTACATTACCATGTAAACTTCCAACGAAAATTGGTTTGAACGAGATCTAGTAAGTAGTTTTTTTTTAATACGTCATAAATCGTAATCCATCCAAGAACTTTTATATTATGTTACTTGCTGCTACGGAACCCTTCATGGGCGAGTCCGACTCGCACTTGGCCGCTTTTTTGTGAGAGAGTTCGTCCGAGGAAGTACTACTACCATACCTATTTCATCCGCAAAGCAGTAGTGCTGGCATTGCTGTGTTGCCGGTGAAATTACAGGCACATGAGACTTTTCATCTTTATGTCTCAGGGTGGCGGGCGCAGTGCAATGCCACATAGGGCGCGTCCTAGGTGGATGTAACCTATGAGGTAATGCACTGTTCATTGGCAATCTGCTTGACACGTCATTCCAAGTAGATAACAAAAAAAAAAACTTTTTACACTTTAGTTTTTATCCCTGTGTTTAAAGTTTTCCACTAGAAACCCACTAAAAGTATAACCTATGCATTGTGCATTATCAAATTATATAATTGAGCTTAACCTGCAGAAGTACTTATCATTTCATAAATTAAAATATGTTAGCTCGATAATAATAAACACTACAAAAAGGTATACAAAAATTGTATTCTTTATTTTGACCAGTCGATAAAATACTTAATAATAATATAATATAATTTTTTATTTCAGACCTATGATCCATATTGGGTTAGTAACAGAAAAATAACTTAAATTATATTATTACAATAAATTGCTTATAAATAAAACACTAAAACTTAATTTAATTTAGGCGCTTGTTAAGTATATAAATAGCCCTTTACATATTCTAATGATGACTTCACCAACTTAAACAGTAATTTATAAGTTAGGTATGTACTCCAAATATGTAAGTTAACCTCCAAACTTCTTATTGTGCTAAACTTTCAATACATAGCAACTAATATCCTGCGTACGTAAAAAAGTATAAGTTCCTTTTTTAATCGGCGCCCTGCGATTGGTTGATTGCACCGCTAAAAAGTTGTACTACGCCCCTCGAAGCGCCTGCCTTTTGACGGCTTTTTACCGTTTATTTTTAATCTATAAAAAATCTCTGCATGTGGAGGGTGATACACTACATGTAGTGTATCACATGTATGTGTGTTATGTACAAAATATGTAGAGTACGTTGCTGAGGTTGATATAATATAACACACAGTAATGCAGAGTCGAAGTATTATTCAGGCTCTGTCGGTGAAAACATAAGCACAAAATAACATAATGAAAATATTAAATTAACGGAGTTGTTATGTTATTATCCTGTTAGTAACATATTAATTTATTTACAAAATTAGCTACATTTGATAAACGAGACAAACAAATATAAAAACCACATTACAACCGTACAATACAAAAACAATCTAATTTCCCTTTGTGTTCACCGTTATATTGTCTTATAATAACTGATACAGTAACGCCTATAGTTTACAACAACAACAGCAGCAAAATCACCAAGGGATGCTTATTTTTTATTATTAATATCGCATAAACAATAACTTAATAACTTGATCCCCTCCCACAGTAGCTCGCTTCGTATTGGTTCGAATACTTCGAATAAAAATAAGGCTGTGGGGGAGCGAAAGGGACCCGCGTATCTGGCTCTATGTCCGTCTCTTTTCCTTCGAGAAAACTCGTCGCCTTCAAATGTAGAATACATTTATCGATGTTTGGAGCATAAAAATTGACAGATTTTTTTCAGTTCATTGTGAGAGTCAGCGGCGCGCAGACGGGTTTCGGCCGCTGCAGCGAACAGACACAAAAAAACGATTTTGTTATTTTTTTCGTGTGTAATCAAAATTATTTCGTCTGTGAAAACTATACTTTTGTGAAGAAAGTTGCACTTTAATGAGAACTATCGGTGTGTTGTGATATTAACTTCTGCCGTGCAGTTAAGCAGAAGGTATGTATGAGTACTTGTATATTAGTTATTATTATATATACTTTACTTATGTATATTGTTTTTTTTTATTTGTTTATTTTACAATTTATATACGGATTAGGGTTGATGATGCCATGCATTTTTACCACGTTTTTTTAACATTTGTTCAACTACTTTCACAAATAAATTAATTCGACTACCTTTTAATATATTTTAATTTTATATCAATTAACTTTTTAAATAATTATAATAATATCTAACAAATCTTCTTTATGTAGGTATGTATATTACTATATATATAGAATACTACTAGTAGAAAGTAAATAGTTCTAGTAGTAGTAAATACCAACTAATCCTACCGCTACTGTAGGTACCAATAATATACCTACCACTGATTACATCCACCTACTGATTAGTTCTACTTATATAATAGTGAGGTTGAAAAACTCGTGATCACTAAAACCAACCAAATCTTGATTTTAGTAACCACGCACGTTATGTTTTATTCCCTATAACTGCTGAACGGATTTCGAAGATTTTTGATAGAGAGATAGATTCCGACCTAGATTAACACAGGCTACTTTTTGACCCCCGACGCAAAAACGACGGGGTGTTATAAGTTTGAC
This sequence comes from Operophtera brumata, assembly GCA_932527175.1. Lineage (NCBI taxonomy): Eukaryota > Metazoa > Arthropoda > Insecta > Lepidoptera > Geometridae > Operophtera > Operophtera brumata. Next base: position 926,623 of record OW052238.1, read on the forward strand.
GTGTCTGTGTGTGTGTGTGTCTGTCGCATCGTAGCTCCCGAACGGATGAACCGATTCGGTTTTTTGTCTTTGTTTGAAAGGTGAATTTGTCGGGAGTGTTCTGAGCTATGTTTGATCAAAATCGGTTCAGCCGTTTCATTGCGTTGAGGGTTTTTTTAATTTTTACAAAATTAATTACTTGTTCTTACATGCAAACGGAGCCGTGGTTTCATACAAGAGTAAGTTTTTTTTTTAACTGTTTTGCTATCGGAACAAGCAGATTGCCCACCTGATGTTAAGCGGTAACCTCTACCTTTAACAATGCATTACCTCATAGGTCACGTCAACCTAGGACACAGCCTATGTAGCATTGCACTGCGCCCGTCACTCTGAGACAAAGATGAAAAGTCTCATATGCCTGTAATTTCACCGGCACCCATACCCTTCAAACCAGAACACAACAATCCGAGCACGACTGCTTTGCGGAAGGAATAGGTATGGTGGTAGTTCTTCCCCGGACGAACTCTTTCACAAAAAAGCTCTACTACTAACAAGTAGGTATAACCATTTACTTCCATTATTGCAATAAGGATCGTAGCAATATGGGGCACCACGCGTGCCGAGCGCCCAAGGAAATATAGTATAAAGGTTATGGTATAACAGTTGTTGTCGGTTAATTTATATAAGAATAGTATCCGCCCACTGCTTCGCCTGCGTGGTACTAGGTACATGTACAGGTAGCCTATGTCACCGATATACGTTGGGGACAAATGATCTAAAAAGGTCAATAAGAACTGGACGATGCAATGAAACGCCACCCTGGTGACGTTCGAAAGGTCGTAGAAAGCCGGTGGATGGGGGTGACTCAGGATCATTCGTCGTGGCGTTCTATGGAGGGAGGTCTATGTGTGGTGTTCTAGTATAAAAAACTAAAATAAAAACCGCCTTAAAAACTAAAATAAAAAATTATCTATAAAACCGGAAAAAACACGTTTGTTGTTTGGGAGCCCCCTAAAATATTTATTTTATTTTTATTTTTTATTATTTGTTGTTATAGCGGCAACAGAAATACATCATCTGTGAAAATTTAAACTGTCTAACTATCACGGGTCATGTGATACAGCCTGGTGACAGACGGACAGACAGACAGACGGACGGACAGCGGAGTCTTAGAAATAGGGCCCTGTTTTACCCTTTGGGTACGGAATCCTAAAAACTAAGAAATTACAAATTTATATTATGGATTTAGTAATTTCTTACTGTTTATTTATATAGACATTGGTAGGTAAGTCCGGTCTAGAACTGAGGTTGAGCAGCAACATCCACCTGAGTACTTAACACCAATACTTCGATCACCAATCCGCCTGCCAAGCGTGGTGATTATGAAAAACCCCCCCAATATGGTAAACTTTGTCGTGGCATTCTATAGGATAAGCCTTTGTCCAGCAGGTGACTTTTGCAGGCTGCTGATGATGATGAGTTAGACGGTCTGAATCAAGGTTCTCTCTACAAATATCAAAATCAGCTCAGCCGGTACGGCGCCGGCAGTATTGAGTACGAAACACACACACTTTCACATTTATAAAGTTAGAAGGAAAAGTTAGGCATATCATCATCATCATCAGCTCACAGAAGTCCACTGCTGGGCATAGGATAGGAGTAGTTCCTATTCGATCCATTCAGATCGATCCATTGTCCTGTTCGATCCATTATACCTATAATTTTGTTCCTGCTCGATCCTGTCTCCAGTGGATCATTTTAAAATGATTATTTTAATTATAGTTTGTTCCTGTTGGTATATATATATATATGGATAGGATCTCCCCCATAAAATACCACGACAAACGGTATTGAAATTAAATTAAATATAGTTATTGCATAAAATATGGTTAAATTAAAGATATTAAATAATTATATCAGGTATGTCAGCCACATTCCACTTAAGCTTAGCATACAATTATTATTATATGATATCACCTGAATATAAAAATAGGTACCTAGTTCAAGTCATATTATTAAACACAGTGAACAATTTAGTAATTAATAAAGCACCATGTAAAATCAATTTTACTTAATGTCACGAAATATTGTGATCAAAATCACACAGTTGAAGGTCCAAAAAACTCATTTAAATTATAAATAAAAACAACTTATAACTAAACAATTTTTTTAATTTTTTTATTTTACATACCAGGATTTCTATTATTTCGTTTGGCACGTGATTAAATATTTTTATTGCCATATAGTAACAATTTCTCTTTCGTAAAGCGGTTTTTGAGCTGCCTCCATCCACCGTTTTCCTGCAACCTTTTTTTTTTTTTTTTATACTACTTGGATGACGGGTCAAGCAAGAGGCCCACCTGATGTTAAGCGGTAACCTCTGCCTATGAACAGTGCATTACCTCATAGATCACGTCCACCTAGGACGCAACCTATGTGGCATTGCACTGCGCCCGCCACCCTGTGACATAAAGATGAAAAGTCTCATGTGCCTGTAACTTCACCGGCACCCTTACCCTTCAAACCGGAACACAGCAATGCGAACACTACTGCTTTGCGGCAGAAATAGGTATGGTGGTAGTACTTCCCCGGACGAACTCTTTTACAAAAAAGCTCTACTACTACTACCTTTTATTGTCTTTGGTCCATCAAGATGGGGGCGTTCCTCTATTGCATCGTCCGGTTTGCTTGCCGCTCTAGAGCCTTATTCCCCAACAATACTTATAAGTTATTTCTGTAAGTACTCAAAAAGTGCAAGTACTTACAATGAAATAACAATAAATTTACATTTTCCTCCGTCTGTCCTATGGATAAGCTATTTTAAATAAGTTCACAATAAAACATAATTGTTTTAGCGTAAACAGGATAGGAAAAATATAGTGTCAAATATAGATACCCCCTTTACATCATTGTCATTTAAAATTGAATAGGTATCATTAGTAGCTGCTTAATAGTTGAAAGAATAGTTACCGAAATTAGTAAACAAACAAAGTTACGTCTCAAATGTTATCGGCTTCTAATAAGGGAAGCTAATCACTGTAATTTGCTTTTCAAAGAAAATTTACCTAAGTAGTCGTCTAGTCGGCGCCTTTACGAATTATCTAATGATTATTGCAAATCAACAACAGCTTGAATACGCTCACAATGCTAAGGTCTACGATCCACCGTAGCTACCATAAATCATGGTAGGTAAAAGTAAGAGGCAGAGTCAAATGGGCTTATCTAAACGTATTTTTAGCAGAATATACACTGTTTATGACCACAAAAAATATATGTTATTCTTCATCATATTTCCAAGGACATGACAGAGCCCAAAACACGAATACGATAAATTTTCTCGATAAAAAAAAATGGTGAACTTAATGCGCTTATATAGTAAACACCTCTATTACATTGATACAATATAATAAAAGTAACAAATAATATTACTTTAGAGGGCATAGTATTTATATTTTCGATTACGCAGCAAATAGACGACCTCTGTGACGTGGCGGGCGAACGTTCGCCTGCGACGCAGGAGGTTGCGGGTTCGATTCCCGCCTCGGAACAAATATTTGTGCGATCTGCAGATATTTGTTCAGGGTGTTCTGGGTATTTTCTATATATAATAAAAAATATCTATCTATGTAATATATTGTATTAAGTATATCAGTTGTCTAGTACCCATAACACAAGCTCTGCTTAGCTTGGGGCTTTAGACAATGTTGTGTGAACTGTCCAGCATTATTTATTTATTTATTTATTTATAGGTACTTGTGTAAATACTGTTTTTCGTGATATCGTTCAATTTTCATTGCGCCAGTGCTATTCTGTCACTTTGTAACTTACCTGAACTTTACTGGGAATTCAGCTGTTGTCTGTCTCTAAAGGTTCAAAATAATATAATGGCCTATAACAATTTTACAGCGTCCGTACTAGTGGCCCAACAGCAGTCTCACTGCAAAATGTCACTTAGGTCACAGCTATACATTGTACGCGTTTTTCTGACGCCGTAGTAGACAAGGGCCTTAAAAATACGTGACTAACGCGTTCCGCATTTTTTACGTCGTAATTTTTGCTAAATTAGCGGTAATTTTGAGGATTACCTACACGTTTTGTTGATCAAACGCAATGTCACGAATACTTGGCTCAGCACTTTTTATACGAAAATTGTTGAAACAAGATCGTACACAATAACTGACCTCATTTGATAAAATAACTTTTTGAATTAAGATTTATTTGATAATTATTTTTTTCCGTAGGAATGTTAAGTTGCGCATCCCCCGCCGGCATGCCGCCTGCGCCCCATTCCGGACACCCCCAAGCCTGGGGTCCGCTACTCCAGCCCCCACAAGTTGTAAGTATCCCCCTAATAAACAGATTACATAAAACATTGCATTGCATTGGTTTTTTGATTGCACAGTAAAAACAAATACATAAACAAAAGTAAGAGTTAGCGGACATTACACGGCAAGCTTCACCTTAACAAGAGTTAACTTACAACAAATCTTTCTAAAAAATCGTTATTAGGTTTTTTCTTACATTCCAAAAAACCATTGCGGAAGTAAAGATATGCTTATTTATATTGAAAATATATTTATAGAAATCAGAGCCGATGGACGACGGAAGCTTCGCCAAGGAGCAAACCAGCGGGTTCTACTCTGAAGGGTTCCACAGCGCGTCCCCATCATCATCCAGCAAGGACTCCAACGGTCACTCGCCCCGCAGCGTGGGCAGCGCCGGCGAGCCTTCGCCGTTCTACGACAGTATGCCATTGAAAGCTAAGGCTAACTTAGGTATGCATTTAGATGCTTTCCGCAATGCACTACCTTACAGTCTTCTCACACCGCCTGGATTTGAACCTCGTTCCAACGATGGTCGAGAACAATCTCCAGGGTACGACAGTTACTCGCCTAAAAGTCGAGGTCCACCTACTCATGTGTCCACACCGTTAGTTCGCGCCGATGCTACACCACCCAAATCACCCAGAACACCCTCCTCACCCGACAGAGATAGTGAAAGACGGTCCTACGAACGTTTTCACGATTCTGGCTTCGACGGACAAGGCAAGGAACATGGTGATGAAGGCCGTGATGGTTCTGGATTGGACGAGGACTTTGATGATGAGCCTGGCTTACGAGTTCCAGCAGTAAACTCCCATGGTAAAGTGAAAACCTTCAAATGCAAGCAGTGCGATTACGTCGCTGTAACCAAGCTAAGTTTCTGGGAACACAGCAAAGAACACATTAAGCCAGAGAAGATGCTGTGCTGCCGCAAGTGTCCGTTCGTGACTGAGTACAAGCATCATTTAGAATACCACATGAGGAATCACATGGGTTCGAAGCCGTTCCAGTGCACTCAGTGTTCATACTCCTGCGTGAACAAATCCATGCTGAACTCACATCTGAAGTCGCACTCCAATATATACCAGTACCGCTGTGCAGATTGCAACTACGCTACTAAGTACTGCCACTCTCTGAAACTGCACCTCCGTAAGTACCAACACAACCCAGCTATGGTACTCAACATGGATGGCACGCCCAACCCTCTGCCTATAATTGACGTGTATGGAACGCGTCGTGGACCGAAACAGAAGCCTTTCTCTAAAATGTTTGACCACCACTCCTTGACGGGCAACAACCAACAGCCCCAACAGCCGACACCGACGCATCCGCTCTTCGGCAGCCACTTCCCCGTCAACTTGCCTTATTTGCCACCAATCCTCCCCCACTCATTCTTATTCCCACCGAACAATAACTACGAGCAAAGGACTTCTCCTAAACAACATGAAATGGAGAAGCGAACTCCATCGCCTTCTCCATCTCTATTACATCAGCGCTTAGCTTACGAACGGCCAAACGAATCTGGAATCACTTCTCCACCGTCTAAGTCGCCAGTTAGTTTGCCCACTACGCCAACAGCCCACAGACCATCGCCTTTAATCCAAAGAGCTTTACCATCTGTGGGTCAATCCAATGATGCTTTGGACTTAACTAACACAAAAACTAGCGAAGCTGGGTCCCCGCCTCCTACTCAAGAACGCGCCACTCCCGTGACTCCTACCACAGCGTTGAAGAACAGGAGGAAAGGACCCGCGTTCAAACTTCAGCCTGCCGCTTTGAGGCTTCAACATGAAGATGAGAAAGTTCAGAATGACGAAGTTTCAGAGTCTGAATCAGAAGCCTCAGTCGAAATACCAACCATGACTGCTAAGAGCTCGTACACTTGTCAGTTCTGTGACATCACCTTTGGAGATCTCACAATGCACACCATCCACATGGGATTCCATGGATATAATGATCCGTTCATGTGTAACAAATGCGGCGAGAGGAGCGCTGATCGCGTTGCGTTCTTCATCCACCTCGGGCGAGCTCAGCACTTGAGCTAGGTTCTCTCAGATAGCTCGGTCCGGCTAGACAAGTTGCAATCAAGCATTAGTCAAGTTTACAAAGGCCTAAAAAAATTATAAGATTTTATCACCATCACTATTTTTGATGTCCACTCAAATCCATATATTATTAGCAACGCTTCAATTGTTACTTGTCTATCGAGGCAGTAAGCATAAGTTTATCTATCCCTAGTCAAAGCTATCTCGTAGGGTGTATTGTATACAAATAAATTATTCTAGAGTGTGGAAAATTTGAGCCAAAGACTTTAATGTCGTGTCAATCGTTTGTTAGCGGAACTTTTCATTGTAATCTAAATTATGACTTGCTTTTATAACCGCGTACGGCTAGTTATAGTTTTAATTAAGATTGTAGTATAAATAGATTTGTATTTAATATATCTCCTTGTATAATAATAATAGAAAACGTGTTATTGAAATAGTATTTTAGTCGATCTAGTGTGCTACTAGCCCGCTCGATATAAAATAGTATTTTAGTCGATCTAGTGTGCTACTAGCCCGCTCGATATAAAATAGTATTTTAGTCGATCTAGTGTGCTACTAGCCCGCTCGATATAAAATAGTATTTTAGTCGATCTAGTGTGCTACTAGCCCGCTCGATATAAAATAGTATTTTAGTCGATCTAGTGTGCTACTAGCCCGCTCGATATAAAATAGTATTTTAGTCGATCTAGTGTGCTACTAGCCCGCTCGACATAAAATAGTATTTTAGTCGATCTAGTGTGCTACCAGCCCGCTCGATATAAAATAGTATTTTAGTCGATCTAGTGCGCTACTAGCCCGCTCGATATAAAATAGTATTTTAGTCGATCTAGTGTGCTACCAGCCCGCTCGATATAAAATAGTATTTTAGTCGATCTAGTGTGCTACTAGCCCGCTCGATATAAAATAGTATTTTAGTCGATCTAGTGTGCTACCAGCCCGCTCGATATAAAATAGTATTTTAGTCGATCTAGTGTGCTACTAGCCCGCTCGATATAAAATAGTATTTTAGTCGATCTAGTGTGCTACTAGCCCGCTCGATATTTAAATAGTATTTTAGTCGATCTAGTGTGCTACTAGCCCGCTCGACATAAAATAGTATTTTAGTCGATCTAGTGTGCTACTAGGCCGCTCGATATAAAACTAAGTTTGTTCTTATCTGGATGTTAATTAATTCAAGGCATTTTTTTGTAGACTCAATCTAGAAACTAATATGTAGATACAATGTCAAAAACCTGTGCTTTATCAGAAGAGTTCTTCTCCTCTTATATTGTATATAATCAAACTAGCATGTGTATTAAGATGCTATAAGATTTCCCTTAAAATCTTTGTTCAGTGTGATTTGGAAACAATATAATTTCTTAAGAAACCGACAAGCTACTCGATATTAGTGTTGATCATCAGTATTCCCCAAATGAAATAATATTAAAAAAGGAGCAAACTTTGTGTGTATTGCAGAGGGCTCAAGCAGTAAACTACTCTGAAAAATAATAAAATTTAAATTAAATAAGGATACAAATATAATGTTTATTGTTGTATGTATTATAAGGCTATAATAAATACCATATATGTGTTATTTATAAACCCTTACAAAATATAGATAAATAATAAACAAGTGACCAATGTAAGACAAGACTGTAACTCTGTACAAAAATAGAATTCTCGTGGTTTTATAATTAGCTTTAAGTGATTGTACATTTTAAAACGAAACGGTAAAGTTACCTATTAGTCATATATCTAAATTTAAATAATAATGTCAGACAATTAAAAAATATAACATTATGTGTAATTAAATTAATTAGGTGAATCAGAGTGTTATTTATATCGATCGAGAAAAGTTTATACTATTTATTTTATCCTCTACGGCTTTGGTAGTGTAGAGAATATTAATATGAATATGGTAGTATGAGAATTATTACAATATAATTTAAGTTTGGTTTACTTATGTGTAGAATATCAGGCATATATGTGTGCTTAAATGTATGTACTAATATGTAACAAACTCATGTACCTCAATTTACGTAACCATCGTACTATTAACTATTATTTGTGTTTTGGACGCGTGCGCATTAAAATAAAAATGGACTTTTAACTCAAATTTGAATATTTATTTTATATCGCCTCTTACAAATGATACGAGTAGGTATATGACAAAACAAACTCAAATTAATACAAGTAATTAATTTTGTAAAAAATTTAAAAAAACCTCAACGCAATGAAACGGCTGAACCGATTTTGATCAAACATAGCTAAGAACTCCCCCGAAAAATTCACCTTTCAAACAAAAAAAAACAAAATCGGTTCATCCGTTCAGGAGCTACGATGGGACAGACAGAGACACACACACACACAGACACGTCAAACTTATAACACCCCGTCGATTTTGCGTCGCGGATTAATAAAAGAAAACACAATTTACAAAGAAACATCTAATAAGTGTACATTCGACTGATAACCGTGAGCTGATCAAAATGAGCCTAAACACGACCAGTCCACTATTAACCATCGAGGAGTTCCGTTGTCCATCTTCCGTCTCCATCATCAGATCAGCCCGCTGTCACCATAATGTTGTAATGTCATTGGAACTTGACAGGAAATGCTCGAAAATTGGATCTTCAGATTTGATTCCAAGAAACAAGCAAACAGAGACTTGAAAGTGTGTAAAAAATATATGCTGTGGTTATGGAATAAGCTACCGTCTGAGGCTTTCCCGCCCAGATACGACATGAGACACTACAATAAAAAATATAAAAAATGTAGGATTAGCAAGCAAAGGTAACCACTAGCCACTAGGTGGGGGGCCTAAGCTAGTTTGTCTATTTGTTTCTTGAAGAATACTACAATAGCTAAATACAAATGAAACATAACATAACACCCAACAGTCACATACATATTCCTGATCCCACAATAAGATTCCCTGTGTCGTGGGTATCAGAAACTACGAGTACCATGGTACCATAACAGCCAGACCCGGAACAAATATTAGCAGATCATACAAACATTTGTCCCGCAGCGGGAATCGCACCCATAAAGTTTCGCGTCTCAGCCGGCTACTCGCCCGACGCGCTACAGAGGTCGTCAGTTGAACTATCTAAAGAACGGTGCAAACGATCTAAATATAGCTCAACTGATATCACTACCAGACGGAAGCGTCCCTAACTTACTGGCAGAATTGCCACTAAAAAAAACTTTAAATACTTTAATTACTTTGTATGTATCAGATATGTATTTTGTAGATTATGAAAAAACTTTATGAAGGATGATAATAAAATCAAATTCATGAGAACAAGAGTTATTGCAAAATAACAAGTTTCAAAACAAATACGTAGATTTTTTCACATGCAGAACAAATTGATTCCACTAACGTAGAACAACAGTTTAAAATTACATATTCTCTTGTATCTGTCCTAATTGTTATATGAAGCAGCTATTTTTTACGAGACAATACTGTTTTTATGTCACCGTTACGGTAAAAACTCTACTATGAATATTAATAGCGCGTTATTTTCAGACACTTATCTGTTTTAATGTCTGAAAAGAGTTTTAACGTACTGAATTTGGACGGTCTATAGTCCTAAAACAAAATAGAACTATTTTGGAACGACAAAAATGTTTGTTCATTTATAAACCGCGAGACGAAACGGTTGTAGAAGAGTTTGTAAGATTGTTAGTTAGTGTTTGTCTGCTGTATACCTGTCTCCAAACGGTTGTAGAAGAGTTTGTAAGATTGTTAGTTAGTGTTTGTCTGCTATATACCTGTCTCCAAACGGTTTCAGAAGAGTTTGTAAGATTGTTAGTTAGTGTTTGTCTGCTACATACCTGTCTCCAAACGGTTGTAGAAGAGTTTGTAAGATTGTTAGTTAGTGTTTGTCTGCTACATACCTGTCTCCAAACGGTTGTAGAAGGGTTTGTAAGATTGTTAGTTAGTGTTTGTCTGCTACATACCTGTCTCCAAACGGTTGTAGAAGAGTTTGTAAGATTGTTAGTTAGTGTTTGTCTGCTACATACCTGTCTCCAAACGGTTGTAGAAGAGTTTGTAAGATTGTTAGTTAGTGTTTGTCTGCTATATACCTGTCTCCAAACGGTTGTAGAAGAGTTTGTAAGATTGTTAGTTAGTGTTTGTCTGCTATATACCTGTCTCCAAACGGTTGTAGAAGAGTTTGTAAGATTGTTAGTTAGTGTTTGTCTGCTACATACCTGTCTCCAAACTGTCTCTAAACCTATTTACGTGGCTATTTTGCAATCGTTCTGTCTGACTTCAAGAAAGATTCTAATCACATGGCTGATAGTACCAACCTCTCGGAAAAATGCGCGCTTCCTGTTGCACACTTCTCAGTTCCGTCCCTTTTCACGAAATCACTCCCACAGGAAAGCGAGAGGAAAGATGTTAAACATCAAAAAATTATGGACGTGTTTTTTGAAACATAATAATTGATAGGTATATAGCTATAATTGATTAGGTATAATTGGTTAGATAAATGTTATTAGTTTTAATCAATAAACACTAATAAAATTTAATCATTGAATATAAAAAAAGATAAACGTAGGTGTCATATCCTACTTATAGGTATTATTAATGGGATAGTTTGGATGTTTTATTTCTATGTTACTCGTTCAAGCCGAGCTGAACCTATTTTAATGAGATGTATAAAGATCTGGATTGAGACAGGTTACTTTTCCAGCCCCCCTATTCCCTATCTTGAAAGTCACTCAGTGACCAACGTTTGACAAGTAAAATGACCATCAATTGACAATTCTTAATAGTATTTTTTTTTAATTGATGATCATTTTTCTTGTCAAACGTTAGTCACCGAGTGACTTTCAGTTTGGGAATAGGGGGGCAGGTATATTTCAATGAGCACTATTTTTTTAATCAGCTAATGCGAGCGAAGCCTCGTGCAGATACTAGTAAGTAATAAAATCCTGGTATTCGTCATCGTTTCGTATGAGGTAGTGCTGGCCTCTGGTGTCAGAGTTTGTCAAGCCGCCCGAGGGCCTCCTGCTATTATTAACCTGCTACTTAGCATTTGCCAGATATTAACCAGAAGGTCAATTCTCGTAATAAAAAATAGTCAAATTAAAGTTCGGATCATGTTACGATCTAGTGTCGATGTCACAAACGTCAAAAATTGTATTCTGCTCACCTGACAGTACAACGCGGAATGTGATTATATCGAAATGTGACTGTAACTTGAATGTTTCAAAGTTCTGAGAATTCTCTCTTTCACTCTTTACAATTATTATATAGCACTATCCTACTCTAATATATGGTCGCAAGAACCGAAATTAGATTATATTGTTGTTATGAGGGAGCAGAATACCAATTTCTCAGTCAATTTACAATACAATCTCGTTTCGGTCAACTTGCAGTGTGGTTATAAAATAAATATGAGAATTGGGCTTCAGATAGTTGGTTACAGTCTTATTAAAATTTTAGTAGTATTTTTGTTTTTTTTTTGTTTTAGCTTCCAGCTCCTACATGTAACCATAATACACACAATGTTTTTTAAACAATTCAAAACATACTCTTTTTGTTTAATTATTGTTCTACAAAAAACTACACGTACTTTAACTAGAGACAATGGAGTCTTAAGGTCACTTTAAATGGAAAGGTTAAAGTTATCTTTAAACACCTGAGTTGTAAACGCTAAGCTAAAACAGTTTTTTAGCGCAGAAAATTAAACAACCTACATTTAGCTATGGAAATTTCCTTACAGGTGTGACCTCGTGAGGCGCGTTGTCGCAACGCTCATGTTTTTCGTTCGTTTTTCATTTTTCACGGAACTGTTAGAAACTATTAGAAGATGCGAAGTACCTTTGACGACCTCTGTGGCGCGGTGGTGTTGTTCGATTCCCACTGCAGGACAAAATGTTTGCATCATCATCATAACATAACATAACATAACATAACATAACATAACATAACATAACATAACATAACATAACATAACATAACATAACATAACATAACATAACATAACATAACATAACATAACATAACATAACATAACATAACATAACATAACACCCAACAGTCACATACATAGTCCTGATGCCACACTAGGATTCCCTGTGTCGTGGTTATCAGAAACTACGAGTACCATGGTACCATAACAGCCAGACCCGGAACAAATATTTGCAGATCCTACAAACATTTGTCCCGCAGCGCGAATCGAACCCGCAACCTTTCGCATCTCAGCTGGCTACTCGCCCGACGCGCTTCACAGGTCGTCCAAGAACCATCACCATCACCACCATTGGCCTCCTCTTTACGAGGAGTTTGCCGATACGGCGCTTACGCCCTTATGCATGCGAACGAAAATGCCCCCTATTTTGGCTATTATCTCATCAAAGAGCGTGCCGATGATTTGTAAACTAAGTCCCTGATACCCGAGGTTCGTTAGTTTCTTATATGGTTACAAAATCATTAAAATAAAAAATACAATTTATAAGAAACTAACCTGGAACAAATATTTGTAGATCTTACAGATATCTGTCACGTCCACCTACGAACTAACATACATCTGTCACGTCCACCTAGGAACTAACAGACATCTGTCACGTCCACCTAGGAACTAACAGACATCTGTCACGTCCACCTAGGAACTAACAGACATCTGTCACGTCCACCTAGGAACTAACAGACATCTGTCACGTCCACCTAGGAACTAACAGACATCTGTCACGTCCACCTAGGAACTAAAAGTCACCCTATGAACCAAAAGCTTTCTAAAAAAAACAGTCAGCAATTTGTAAAATATAGATAGAATACCATTTCCCCTGGAATTATAAATTGAAAAGGCCCTGTCAAGAGCATTAGAGTCCAACTTGCACTCACGTTATAAGTTTTTTATTCTTCCAAGAAGGTTCATGCGTTGCACTTTTTCTTTGCCAATATTTTATCAATATTAATGTCTATTCAACCCACTGATCGAACGTCCCAATTGTCGCCTGACCCAAATCCAGCGGATGTACGATTGTATGGAGTTTAGAAAAAACTCTTAAAAAGAATTCGACTTTACTCCATACAGATAGTGGAACAGAAAATGATTGGAGATACTACGGAGAGTATCTCAAAGGTTTGCTGTCAGAAAACTCTCTAGGGTTAAGCTCGCCTTTGTACATATCTTTTGTTTTTATTTTATTTGTAATGTGTTTTTCTGTGTACAATAAAGAATTATAAGAATTATAAGAGAGTAACACAATATTATTCGTTCATTTACTAAGCGAGTATAGTATCGCGCCACGCATCAATTGATTCTGAGAAATAGTTTTCGTTAATAAGCTTTGTTTGCGGAGGCTCGGGTTGATGGTTTTCACGCCATCATCCGTAAGAAAACTGCCTCATTGCTCAGCAGAGTGCGGAGCAGTTCCAACGGCATCCTGCAACTCATTCCCGATCGCTATGACCTGCCAGTAATGAATGCTTTTATCCGGGTCCTGCTCAGGTAGGTAGTCTCACTGGAGTCTGTTTGGTCGGGATTCGGATGAGAGTTTTCACCTCAACTTATAGCTAAGTATAACTAATGTATTTCTAACATAGTTTTTAAGAATAATACTAACAAATAATGTCTGATTTAATAAATGAATTATATATGATATTATATATAAGTGTCGACAAACTCACGTCAGAGCCGATTTGATTGAAATAATGCTCGTTTTTGCATAAAACAAACCTCAGTAACTTTGTAATTATTAAGTACAAATAGTCCGCCGGTGGTTTCGCTCGCGTTTCACTAGGGTTAAAAGTAACCTATAGCTCAATCCAGGTCATAATCTATTTGTGTACCAAATTTTATCGAAATCGGTTCAGCCATCTTGGCGTGATTGAGTAACAAACAAATATCCAACCATCCTAACTATGACATTTGGTATTATATATTATAGTTGTATATTGACACTATGATATTTTCGTGATTAATAAATCCTGACCAAATCATCGGCTCTCGCCTGCAATTTAATTAGTCCTTAATTTTCCTGTTATAAAAAAATCGGTATTAAAATAAATACAGCACCCGTGTGTCACATACATCAAAATTGACATAGGACATAGGTTGCGTCGTAGGTGGACGTGATCTATGAGGTAATGCACTGTTCATAGGCAGAGGTTACCGCTTAACATCAGGTGGGCCTCTTGCTTGATCCGTCATCCAAGTAGTATAAATAAAAAAATAAAAAAATAAAAAAAAATTACTTGCCCGTATTGCTTAAATTTTTTGTAACTTCAGACAGATTCATCCTGCAAGATCCAATCCTATTCATTAGGCACCGTTTTCGCAATGTCGACTCTACCCATTTCTATTCTCCATACATTCCTATAAAACCATGAATCGGTGGCTCTATAGAACAGCACTTTTTTGCAAAGTTCGTGCCTATGCAGGTGTCATTGCAGGCTGCACGAAAAAAACTCAACAGACCTGTATTTAAAACACGCATTTGAATCGCAAAACCATTGAATTTGAACATTATGGTTAGATACTTAAGTTTAACGTGCGTAGAGAACGTTACAGAGAGAATAGCGCCTTGTAGGTAGTTACTTTTTTGTATATTACCAAGGTAGCAAACAAGCATACGGCCCACCTGTTGGTAAGCGGTTACCGTAGCCTATGGACGCCTGCAATACCAGAGGCATCACACGCGCGTTGCCGACCCTTTAAAAATTTCCAAACACCCCTTTTGAAGAACCCCATACTGTAATCACTTGGGAAAACCTCAGCATGGAGTGGGAGTGGGAGATCATTCCACAACCTGAGTGTTCGCGGTAGGAAGTTCCTCTGAAACTGCACAGTCCTGGACCACCCTGGCTCTAAGGTGTGCGGATGAATCCTCTGACGAGCGGTGCAGTGAAAAAAGGTTGCTGTAGGCATCATGTCAAACAATTCCTCGGAACAAAACCCATTATACAAACGATAGAACACGCAGAGAGAGGCAAAGTCAGACTAAGGGCTCAATACCTCGAGATATATAATTATATGCAGATGCTTACTGCCTTATGTACTTTTTAATCATCATCATCACCAACAGCCTTTAGACGTCCACTGCTGGACGAGGCCTTCCTTATATAATGCCATGGAGGGAATTGCCATAGCCACCACGCTTGGCAGGCTGATTGGTGATTGCGGTACTCATGTTGAGTACTCAGGTAGACGCTGCTGCCTATCTTCTGGTATAATCCCTTACTCGGCTTTACGACATCCACGGGAGGAGATGGTAAGCAATGGCGGCGATGAACCACCACTTGTCATGTCTATACTCCCAGGATGGTGCGTGCAACCCTCGGTGAAAAAAGGCCCATTGAGGCTCTGCTTACCCATTCGGGAACAAGGCGTGTATATGTACGTGTCTATGTATGTATGTATAATATACTATTGATGCTACGAATTTTGGTTAAAATGGATGTAACATACAACTTAATACAATTTAAAAAGAGGTTTATATTTTTAACACGCTTTTATTAGCTTGGGTTGTATCTATGTATGTATGTATGTATGTATGTATGTATGTATGTAACTGAATCTTTGAGCATAATTCTCACCAATTTCCAGAAGTCTGATTAATTTGAAACTTTGCATAGAGAGAGAGAGAGAGAGAGAGAGAGAGAGAGAGAGAGAGAGAGTTAGAGTTAGAGTTGTAGAAAGAGAGAGAGAGAGAGAGAGAGAGAGATAGAAAGAGATAAATAAATAATATTTAAAAAAAAAAACACTCTTCTATAGCTAACCGAACTAAAAAATAGAAAATAATTTTCAATTTCAAAGAGTTTATATTACAGTAGTAGAAGATCGAACAATCAATCAGTTTTTTGTTTTTTTTTAAAAGCGTGGGGTGCTTGGTAAAGTAACTGTAACACTCATTCTGTTGGCAACTATCTATGAGAGGAGAGTTAAGAAAAGTAGTAAAATGCACACCAAGCTTTTAAAAAAAAAAACTGATTGATTGTTCGATCTTCTACTACTGAATTATAAACTCTTTGAAATTGAAAATTATTTTCTATTTTTTAGTTCGGTTAGCTATAAAAGCGTGTTTTTTTATTATTTTTCAAATATTATTTATTTAAATAAATCAAAACTACTTACTTTATAAATTCTCAAAAATACTTACGAATTACTTTTTAAAATGGTTTTGCAAAATTCCAGTCGGACCTCTAACGGCAGCATCAATCAAAGGTCGCCGATTAAATTCCGAAAACGACTCAAACTGCTATTGACCGCTAATTTGAGATTATTCACGCACACCTCTCCATTCAAAAAATTTAACATGATTAATGAATGTTTTAAAAAACGGTAGAGCCGTTTAGATAGTCTGCAATTGTATGTTAATAAATCTTAGGGTTTTGTAAAAATAAAATCTTTACTATATTATATGTAAATATATACTGAACTTGCCAAAAGTAGATAAAGAGAATAGCATAGAAAATACTTTAATCTCAGAATAACGTAAAGAGGTTTGTCCTACATAAATGAGTAATTTTGATAAATATACGGTTAGCTCCCAGGAACTTCATGATCTGATCCCACCATCTCCTTTTCATCATAGGACGAGCAGGCGCACGGCTCGGTACCACCCTTACCTCATTAGTATACCCTCTATTCGCACTAAACGTTTCAGTTCTACCTTTATAATGAGAACTGCTAAGGAGTGGAATACACTACCGTCGTCTGTCTTTCCTGAAAACTATAATCTGGGTCTCTTCAAGGCTAGAGTGAATAGGTGCCTTCTAGACCTTTGTGCTCCATCTTCGGCCACATCGTCACTTACCAACAGGTGAGATCGTGGTCAAACAAAGGTCTATCATTGTTTAAAAAAAATAAAAATAAAATTGTACCTGGGTCATTGATTACTTATAATGGGTTCGTTTCGTTTAATATCTTTTGGATCATTCATTTATTCATTCATCATATTTATTTATTTATTATTATTTGTTATTTACACATCCACTGCTGCACAAGTTTCTAAAACAATTTGTTTTTAGTAATATTATAATCAATCAAAACCTGTGCCATATGGTTCACACTGACCACATACAGACCTTCTGTCCTTCTGCGATTTTTTTATTTAATCTCGTATCAAATAAAATTGCAGTTTTTAACGCAAAGAGGCGGTTCGAAGGCGGCACGCTTCGAAACCTCATACGCGCCCCATTTTTTTATATTTTCGCCGCAGAAGCCAGCTGTTGTTTGATGACCACTCATGTTCTCCGTTTTTTTTAATTCCAAGGATAACTGATACTTTTTCGGAGTACTTCAAGTACCAGATGTTTAAGATTTTGTTCCGAGAAATACGAAAATGTTATGGCGACCGATATGAGGCATAAAAATAGTGAAATTAAGTGGTAACCTCTGCCTATAACAATGCATTACCTCACAGATCACGTCCACCTTAAACGCGCCCTATATGGCATTGCACTATACCCGCCACCCTGAGACAAAAATGAAAGTCTCATATGCCTGTAATTTCACCGGCACCCATACCCTATAAACCGGAACGCAGCAATTCGAGCACTGCTGCTTAGCCGCAGAAATAGGGTAGTAGTATTTCCCCGCACGAACTCTTTCACAAAAAAGCACCACTGCTAACAAAACGACTACGTTACGAAGTATAAAAGCGTACCTACAGCTACGTGCCTCTCGATCTAAGCTGACACACTGCACATCTGCATTATAAAGCAACTTTTTACGCCCGAATCCGTATTTTTTTAAGAGTCCTAATCCTCAAAACAGGCGAGGATATTATTAGAATTTCGATTTTGGCGCGTTCTAGGAAGAGAACGCCAAAAACACAGTAAATAGTTGTAGCAGTAAAGTCACTACTACAAGTCTCTAATATCTACATAATGTATCACTCGCTCGCTACGTCCCCTTCCTCAGGAAGCTTATAGTGGAGCATAGCTTATCAAAAGCTTTCAGTTTACTAGCCAGGCCAAAACATTTAATGCATCGTATGCAAGAAAATTACGTTGGAAAACTTCTTTTATTTTTTTTATACAGCTCGTATTGGCGAATCAAGCAGTTGGCCCACCTAATGTTAAGTGGTACCCTCTGCCTATAAACAGTGCATTACCTCATAGGTCACGTCCACCTAGGACGCACCCTATGTGGCATTGCACTGCGCCCGCCACACTGAGACATAAAGATGAAAAGTCTCAAAAATCTACGACTAGAATAAACTGAGCTTATTTCTTTTGCCAGATGTTTCATCTTATTATTTGCAGTACCTAACGTATTCATGAAGCCTTCATGGAAACCAGTTAAGTAGAAGTTAAAAAAAAAACATTCTAGGAAACCAGTTACGAAACCCCGGTGTGCTTGACGGCCAAAGCGGCATTTATTGAGAGCCACATGAAATGCGCTATGCATTGCGCATGCAGCCGGAGCATTCCAACAGGGCGTGGAAATGGAATTTCTTGATAGTGTCTCTACTGGAAGTCCAGTAAACTGTGCCAGAATGCAACACTTGCTTAATCTTCCATCGACACATGCCTCTCTATTATTTCATAAGGACACGTGTTTCGCGTTAGTTCTATGCGTTTTTTATTTCACGAAAACATATCCCCGTTTCGTGGTCGATACTTACTCCTGGTTCTCGATAGTGAATCAAAAGCCTTTATAAAACTGATTTCATAGAGAAGACGGAGGGATATATTCTTAGTCCCGACACAGCACGGTACCATGATCTTTCCAAACCTAGTTAGCCTGCTTTAAAATCTCGTAAGTTTTTAATACATAATTAATAATTATACATATATATACACACACGTTTTTCCCTGAAAGGGTAAACAGAGCCTCTTTTAACCGCTGGTGCACAGCGTGGGGAATATAGACATGACAAGTGGTGAGCTCATCGTCACCATTGCTTGCCACGACTGACTCGGCTAACGCTTTCTTCCAGTAATTAGGGTTTAATTTTATTTTGATTTATAATTGTAGTAATTATTGTATTAACTTGAATTGAAGCTCGACCCATTGCTAGCAGCCAGGACAATTTTATACTATCCAATCTTACTAACAAGTACGGGTAGTCCTTTAGTCGGCTTTCACGACATCCATGGAAGTAGACGGGGAGGTTTATTCTTAGGCCGGACACATTACGGCAAACGGTAGGTAAATGATTTTCTCTCTTTTTACTTACTGTTACACCAGGATTCAGGATACAAAAAATCTGAATCAACGTAACCTACCTACCTAATAAAAATACTAAACTCGTAACTTATTACGTAAGTATACGTATGATAAGAAAATTGTGTATTATTTAGAAATATCATTATTTAAAGTAAGTAAATGAAACTTTTATTTTGACAAAAAACTATACACAACACTAATAAGTAATATAACTTTTGAAACTATCATGGTTATGTACATAATTTTCACTAGAAACGGGATATTTAAGTTATATCGCGAACCGGTACGGGCCGGATATCGTCATAGTGGTGAAAGAACTAGAACGCTTGCGGAAAAAGTGTGAGTGCCTGCGTGAGTCTGTGAATTTCTTAGTGAAGTGTCGTGACGCAGACCTAATACCTCTGTGCGTGCGGATTAAATCACGCAGTGACATTCCGGGATCCGCGAGTATTCTGCGACAAGCGAGTGTTAAGTTATTGAGAAAGAGGGTAGATCGATATATCTGCCAATAACATCTACTCGCAAATACTTTAGTCAGTTCTCCCGTGATCATGGCGCATGCAACTGTGCCGAAATATCGGGAACATATAAAACTCAAAAATCATGGTAAATATCCCGTTTCTAGTGAAAACTAATAAGTAAGTAAAACATATAGGCTTTGACAGCGTTTTTGGCGAAAAAATTGTGTAATTATGGATTTAGAACAGTACCTACAAATTATACTTAACTTAAAGTGGCGATGTATCGTAACGGTATCATTATGAAACAATACCACACATGACTCTTTTTATGCCGGAAACTGTCGCATGTCCTAAATCGTTCCAAATTCAAAAATAAGTCGAATGAAACTTGAATCAACATTTTATGAAATTATCACCCGTAGTAGGTAAGATCTTGAGTTGGAACCTTGGAAGTTAGTTTCAAATGAGTTTACTATCCTATCTCGCAATCGACACCTGAACACCGCAAGCCATCGCGCCGAGGATTACAGAATTACAGTTCCACACAATAATATGCTTAACAGAATGCTTAACTTCCATCATGATAAGGATTTCAAGACAGGTAACAAAAATTTTCCTTTTATTAAAACTAACACCGTGAATCACTTGATATTTTTAGTTGTTTTTGGTAAGTTCTTTGAGATGTGACAAAATGTTCCTTTATTTAGAAAGTCTGACTGATTGGTAGTTTACATAAGAATTACACAAAAAATTATAGATTGTTCAACAAGGGACTAAAACATGCCTTTTTATATGAGATAGAGAACCATGATGAGTAGCTGCTACTTCGCATCTGTGCACTCGCTTCTCCAGTATGGCGTAGAGCTGTACGGCAGAGCCGCAGACTGGGAGCGAGTGTTCAGAATGCAGAAAAGAGCAATACGAGCTGTAGTACTAGTGCCGTGGGACACACCCGCTCGTCCAATATTCCGCTCTCTGAAGATCATGACGGTCCCCGGTCTAGTCATGTTCCATGCCGCAATGTATGCTCGGAGTCACCAAGACAAGTACTCCAAGTTCGGCGACGGGCGCGGGTACCCCACTCGTCACGTACACAAGCTGAGAGCTGTCCCTCGGCGTCTCATGAAGTCGTCGAAGCTGGTGCATGTAATGGGGCCGGCTGTTTATAACAGTCTTCCATGGCGATCATCAGTGCTTCTTCAACGCAATCCTTCAAAAGCAAACTAAAGTTCTGGCTTATTGAAAAATATTATTATAAATTTGATGAATTATTTGATTGAATTTAATTTTATATTTATGAACATGATATTCAATTGGATAATCAATGTTTTTTTTTTTTAATTAGTTTTTAATTATTATTACTAGGTATGTTATTTTGTAATACCCATGTATTAATGTACTCATACAATTAATTGTATATTATATTTAAGACCTGACATGTAACCTACAACGTTATTAATAAATGAACTGAACTGAACAGAACTGGTAGGCTTTAGAATCTAGTATGAATGGGTCTAGTACGATTGCGAGAAAATAAGAAAAAAAAAAAAAGTAAAAACTTCTATCGATTTCGCGGCAACACCAACTTTTTTTTTTAAATCTCTTCTTGTTGACTCGCACTTACGCATACAAAATGATCGCCTGTTCAAGAACTGAACTGAAGAAAAGCCACTTTCAGTTCCGTATTAAAAAAAACAAATAAAAATATTTCAAAAATGGAACATCTAAAAGTCGAGTCTTTATTGATTAATTTTGTAGGTTGTAGACATCGCTACGGAGGCCTGCAATTAAAAAAGAACTTAGGTCCTAGGATTTATACTAACTAACTAGGCTAACTAATACACTTTAGTTCGCCTACGTATAGCTAACATTACACGTTTAGACCATGCGAAGTGAAAAAGTTTTTATTAACTGGCGTTTGGCCCACATTATGATAAGCGGTAACTTCTTTAACTGCAATAGGTACTTAGGTCACGTCTTTCTTAGGAGGACTGGGCCTGGGTGACCGTCATAATAAAGACACATGAAGTCCCGAGGCCTATAATATCACCATGTGTTAGAATGATGTTTATTTTTTTATTAATAGTAATATTTTTTGTACTAGCTGTCCCGCCCATGACTTCGTCTGCGAGTAGTTTTTGAAAGTCAAAAACTAATCAATCTGCAGGTAGGTACTATAAAATAAATAGTATAGTTCGCCCCCAACATGACATCGCGAGGACCCCTTCAAAAACCCTGTAGGTACTATAATAAAACCCTAAAAATAATGTTACGTGAGTAGTGAACTTACATTGATAATTACTTATATAAATTAAAGGTAGGTAAGTTAGTACCTAGTTGCTTTACACCCTTATGTACGTACGAGGTAACTAATGTTATCACTTGAGTGAGTGAAAAAACGATAGGAATAATGTTGCCTGTTGTTTTATTTATTTCAAATGTGATGAATACGCGAGCCTTTCCACCCTCCTGGCTCCGGAGCTTTAATAAATGCACTGATTGGAAATTCAGATGAGACTGGCCGAATTTATGGCCACGCTCCCTCTTCGCCAGTCCACCCTCTTTACTTCTACACCTACATCTCTTTACCTACATCTTCAAATCAGTATATTTCGTAGCACTATTTTTGAGGAAGAATAACCTACCTACGCTAGCATTTTATTTTGGCAAAATATAAAAAAAGTGAATACAGCCATAGACAATTATTATTTTACGTTGAATCCCTGTCAAGCGATGTCGGGATTATTTATTTAAAAGAAAGTTTTTATTGTAAAAAGTAAGGAAAGGAAATGCAAAAACGCGAGTACCTGCTTTACACTGTCCCTTTACAACCACATGCACATTCCATTTTTGAATGTTATTCCAGTGATTGCCATATTACAAAAATATCTTCCATACCATCTTTACCAGAGAGAAAAAATCGTTTGTCATAATAGCCAATTCTTTGTCCAATTAAAGATGGGTAAGGGATCTCAAAAATGTGTTCCGAATTTTAATCCTTTTATTCTACGCACAACGCATGTTCCACTTAATTTGCTTGTGAAACTTACAAAAGATGTTTGCTTGTGCGTGATTTTAGGTATTAAGATGACAGGTAGGTACCTACCTAAGAAGCATCTTTTATCTTTACATATTGCTGCTGAAGGAAGGCTGAAGGTGTTTATTTACGCATGTAAAACTACCTAAAAGCTAAAATAGTTCATATTGTTGAATGTCGTATTCATTTAAAAACATTGAACACGTAGTAGGTAACTACGCACCGACCTATAATATTTTTAAAGTAATTTTAGCTGAAAAGTTTTTTTGTGCTACAATGACAATACCTTTCTTTTTGATCTCAATACAAATGCTCTTGTATTTTAGGAAACTGTTTTCTTTTAATTTACATTTTATTATTTTACCTCATTGTGTCAAACGTGAGCGACATAAAAATTAACCCGTCAATAGCAAAATGGGTACAAAATGCAAATCTCCTGTTTGAATATGCAAATATATTACTTTAGTGCTGAGTACAAAAGGCCGGCACCCGACGTCGTGGCATGTCGTAAAAAGCTTAGAAAACTTACAAAGAAAATGTTCTAAATATTACCGAAAGTAACGGCACTTTGTACCGACCGACGATAAAAAAGGGTTGGCCAGTATCGGACATCAAAAGCAAAGTTTTTTGCGATCGAAAATCCCTTTAACTTGATTAATGGACAATGGTATTAATTTTGGAGCTCTTTGTTTTTTTAGGCTGTGTACATAGATGGAGTAACGGAATTCTAGAGAACAGCTTTCATGTTTCCGTCCGAGAGAGATTATTGCGAAAAAATACGACCGGTAAACAAATAAAACTACTATGAAAATATACTCGGCTTTTTTCAGACAGCCAACCATAAAATAAAAGATTATGTCCTTCTTTTTGTTTTAGTAGAATTCATGACGCGCCCCCTCACCAGAATAACGTGGCATAACATAACAGTCACATACAAATACAGACATAGTCCTGGATCCCACTCTAGGATCCCTAGTCGTGTGCGTCGGTTTGCAGATCATACAAACATATGTCCCGCATCGGTAATCGAGCCCCCAATCTCTCGTAACTCAGCCGGCTACTCGCCCGCCACACCTCAAAGGTCGTCAAGAATCGTAGAATCGTCGTAGAATGATCCTTTTGAATGCAAATATTAAATTTTTTTTTTTTTTTTTTTTTTTATACTACTGAATGACGGAACAAGCCGATGGCCCACCTGATGTTAAGCGGTAACCTCTGCCTATGAACAGTGCATTACCTCATAGGTCACGTCCACCTAGGACGCGCCCTATGTCGCATTGCACTGCGCCCGCCACCCTGAGACATAAGGATGAAAAGTCTCATGTGCCTGTAATTTCACCGGCACCCTTACCCTTCAAACCGGAACACAGCAACGCGAGCACTACTGCTTTGCGGCAGAAATAGGTATGGTGGTAGTACTTCCCCGGACGAACTCTTTCACAAAAAAGCTCTACTATGACTATGATGTAATGTAATAGGTAGTAGAGCTTAGTATAAAGTCTTACTCTATACGTAACTTAGCAAGTTAGGCACTGGTAGCGATTTGAGATTGTATTCTCTAAAGTTAAAACTAAAAATAGTCTCCCTGTCCTTTGCATTTTATATACAAAAGAAAAGGACGGCGATACGTTTAGTTAGCTTTAGATAATGCAACTTCAAATCGCTACTAGTGTCTAGCACTGTTAGCATTGTCTCTGTCCCTCTCTAGCACGCGTGATGTGACATGTGTGTGAAAGTGACAGGGATAATGCTAAACATTAGTACGTGCTAAGTTTAGAGCATTGCAGCCTCCGATGGTGCTAAGTAAGATCTATTTATCTCGGCCTTGAGCAATGCGGCCTCCGATAAAGTATATGTCCTATTATAGGTGACTATTGTACGATAAGCCAAAATCGCAACCTTATTATATAACAAGTAATTAATTTTGTAAAAATGAAAAAAAACCCTCTACGCAATGAAACGGCTGAATCGATTTTGATCAAATATAGCTAAGAACACTCCCGACAAATTCACCTTTAAAAAAAAACAAAATCGGTTTATCCGTTCAGGAGCTACGATGCCACAGACAGATACACACACACACACACATACACACACAGAGACACGTGAAACTTATAACACCCCGTCGTTTTTGCGTCGGGGGTTAAAAAACACAACTACCAACGCGTGGTAGAGCCATGTAGTAGAGCCTAGATGGAAAGGTGGGTTTGATTGAAGAGAAGTGTGTTAGTGTGGGTAGCGTTATTCCTAAAAAATACTTCCCTTCTTAACCTCGAGGGTTGAACACAATACCGGAACCACGTCACTTGACATTTGCCCGCCCCAAGATAAAACCATAGATTATAAAATAAAACACGCACGCGCCGTGGAAAAAACGTTAAATTATTTATTTATAAGTTTTTAAGTTAGCCCCGACGCGGAAGCTGCGGTTTTTGTGCTTTTTACCGCAAAAAACGCGCAAGTGGATGTGTGGTTGAATTGCGTGTGACGTGTGATGATAGCTCTAATTGTGGTAGGGGACTTTTTATATCAGTTCTTTATTATCATTGAATGTCACATGAGCCCGTTGACGTACAAGATAGTATATAGAAGAGCTGTTCTGTGTGTGCAAGCCTATGTTGTAGGTAGTATATTCATTGCGTTCTAGCATTGCTTTACCATATAATATGTCAACGCATGAACACAATATCAGCTGAGATATATAATACCTATAAAGCAAAAGAAGTTCCATATTCAAGACCTTTTTCGAATATAGGCAAGCTAAAATTACTTGAAAAAAAAAACGGCCAAGTGCGAGTCGGACTCGCGTACGAAGGGTTCCGTACTATCTATAAAAACGTATGTTAATTAAATATTTTTTTTTTATTTTTTTTATTTGGTATTTATTGTTATAGCGGCAACAGAAATACATCATCTGTGAATTTCAACTGTCTAACTACCACGGTTCTTGAGATACAGCCTGGTGATGACAGCTGGTGACAGCAGACGGACAGCGGAGCCTTAGTAATAGGGTCCCGTTTTACCCTTTAGGTACGGAACCCTAACAAGGTACTACAATGTGAGATGAAATTATTTTACTAATAATAAGTGTTACAGTGATGGGCGGCTTTTCATTAGAGCGATTTGACCAATCTAGCTAGATTTTAATCTTGATGCTTGAGCATTGGAACAGACTGTCGCGGGTTCGAATCCCGTCTGGTTGGTAATTTTTGGAATAATCTTTAAATCTGAATAAGACAAGTGTGCAAAACCAGTGTGAAAAAACACCACTTACGTACCAAGTACGAAACATAACTAATATATAAAAATCTTTTTTTCCTTAGGTAGGTTTTTTTTTTTGCTTAGAGTTATCAAGTAAAATCAGAAAAAGTATATTTTTTAATTATTCATATTTATTATATGTATCATATATTTGTGAAGGAGTTTTGTCCCGGGAAGTACTACCACCATACCTATTCTGGCCGCAAAGCAGTAGGTAGTGCGCGCATTGTAATTAAAATCTTCTATGTACAATAAAAAATGTCTATTTATGTAATGTATTGTATTAAGTATATATATCAGTTATCTAGTACCCATAAAACAAGCTCTGCATATCTAAAATATTAAAATTGGAAATATGAACACTTATGGACGCACATTGGTGTCTAGTACGCATAAAGTGGGCCCCAAAGCTATTCTCGACTACATGTCGCCCACAAGAAAAAATATAACGCGCTGTCAGCTGACATTCCTTGTACATTTTTGCGTGCATATAATCCTGGAAATGCAACCTACCACCAAACTCAGAATCCAACGATACCGGGTTCGATCCTAGGCTCCGCACCAATGACTTTTCTAAGTTATGTGCGGATTTCCATCGCTCTGTGCTTCGGAGGGCACGTTAAGCTGTCGGTCCCGGCTGTTATTGATTAATAGCAGTCGATAAGCCATGTCAGAGGCCTTCGGGCGGCTTGACAAACTCTGACACCAGAGGCCAGCCCTACCTCATACAAAACGAAACGAAACGAACCAATTTCCACCAAACATAGCTTAGAACCATCTTGCAAACACCATCTTTCGTATAAAGTATACATTATCCAAATCGGTCACGCTGTTTTGGAGATAAGTGGGATCATTCGTTTGCACACACAACAACCTCTTACCCTAAAGTGCCCTAAACGCATAGGTTTTCTTCCCTGATCCGGCGCCGGCGCCGCTGGGGGCAAAAAGTGGCGCTAATACATAAAACATATTTTTGTCTTTCTTGTAATTTAACTTAACAATAATAAACGCCTATGAAAACCCATAAGATAAGATAAGATAAGATAATTAATTTGCGAGAACATTGTAACAGTATAACATAATAATCATTGCGGTCCCCCACGATGCAATTTTTTACCAACAATATTTTTTACGAACCTTGTTTTAACACCTCTCGTTCATACTTCCGTCAACAATAATCTCAGGTTAATATAATAAAAACCTCCCTTGAGCTAAATTGGGGGGCAATTCAGATGAGGTGCGGTTAAAAAACTATGGGGGACTTTTTACCGTAGTTTTTTGTCGAAAAGTGTGTAAAACGTGGTTATTGGATAAGAAATAGATAAAGCAAGGGAACAAAACGTCATAATCACATGGCATTATGTGGAGAAAGATAAACGAAGCCGGAGATCGGGGTACCTACCTAAGCGATGATCCTTACTTTGATAATGAAAATTGAACGAACGAGCGAAGCTGCTTCAAGTTTTGCTTTCCTCTGTCAGATTGTTGGTACTCCTCTACAGGTGGTATTTTACAACCGATCTGGTACTCGTATTTCTAAGCTTGGTTCTAAATAAATAATAAATAAATAATAAATAATGCTGGACAGTTTACACAACATTATCTAGCCCCAAGCTAAGCAGAGCTTGTGTTATGGGTACTAGATAACTGATATACTTAATACAATATATAACATAGATAGATATTTTTTATTATACATAGAAAATACCCAGAACACCCTGAACAAATATCTGCATATCGCACAAAAATATTTGTTCTGAGGCGGGAATCGAACCCGCAACCTCCGGCGGTTCTAAAACTTCATCGATTTTTTTGTCGTCGGCGTTTTTTGATAGGAGGGTTATTTCCCCCAAAAAAGTGGGAAGTTTGCTGTGGCGCCATTTACCGGCCGACTTTGATTATATTAGCAGAAACGTTCGGTAGTCAATTCTAAACAGAATTTGGGTGTTATCAAAGTGATGTTACTATATTACAGGCTCAATTTTTTTTTTTTTTTTTTTTTAAAGTTCTTTTTAAAAAAGAAATTTATTAAATAAAAACTTTTTGTTTCTTTTTTTGATCATTATGGATCGACATGATGCATAGTTTATACAAGTTAGTGCTTGCGAGGTCTGCTGTTCGCAGTTGCAGCTGTTTGATAACAGTAGTCTTGGCCGGTCGAACATCAAGCCTCATTAATTATGGCATTTTGTGGACATGCTAGTGTAGTGTAGTGCGTCCCTTTTATCTCTTACTCCAAAACCTCATTCGAAGGATATTAATGTGTTTTGCGTTTGGAACAACGAACCTGGAAAATTGTAGAGCTTACCTACATCTTGTCTTACTTAGGAGTCCTGATAAAAACATCTTAAGGTGGTTGCTTTTTCATATTAACGTATATGACCAAATATAGGCGAACAGAGTACCTATAATTTTACACTGAAATCACTGTTGTTGGCTTTAATATTCTTCATTATTTGCGGCAAATCATATATTGTTGAAGAAAACACTAGATTAATAGTGAAAATAATATCGAAAATACTTGTATGGATTAAAATTTCGATGTTATTTTCGCTATTAATCCACTGTTTTCTTCACAAATATGATTTTCCGCAAATAATGGCCAATATAAAAGCCAACAGCAGTCCTTTCAGTGTGAAATTTTACTCTGTTTGCCAATTACATACCTATTTGGTAAAATACGTAAGTATGAAAAGGCAACCTCCTTAAAGCATCTGTCTGAAACACGTGCCCATAAATTTTATCACTCCATCACACAATTGAGTTCGATTTTTTGCAAAACTAGCCAATTTCACGACCCATCACGTGGGATATCTTGATTACGAGATGCGTATCAAAATCAGTTTAGCCTATTTCTGCGCACGCGCAAATCAAGATGTTGTAACTGATCCCCTATTTTACGGATACTTTTGGACCCGTAGGAAGGTTTAATCCGCTATTTCATGATGTGTTGCACAAAAGTTGCTCGTTGGTCAGTCAACAGGGCTCCTAACCTTTTGTCCACCTTTTTCGACTTCTGCACACAATGGGGAATAATCTCCAAAAAGTGACCCCAAAGAGTGCTCAGGATTGCGCCCGTGGACCATTGAATCGGACAAAACGGCAGCCGTCAAAAAAAACTATAATCGCGTATTCGTCGAAATTTTTATGTGAGTTGATACAGCGTGATTCAAAATGACCTTTCTTTCAAATAGTATCAAAAAACTTTATCGTCACTTGATAAACCATTTAATGAACTGAATAAACCGCAGAGAAATTAAATTCTGGTATATATATTGGTTTTACCTTAAGGGGCTTCTAAACGGGCCATATTTTCACTGCAATAATTATGTGGCCGGCAACTATTGATGTCCCTCTCCTACTCACATGTTAGAGAAAGACACCAAATAGTTGACGGCCACGTATTCCAGTAAAAATATGGCCCGTTTAGAAGCCCCTTTAGAATACTAAATTCAATGCTTAGAATTAGACTAGTACCTACTTAGGTATGTTTTATAGTCATTTGTTTTATCGATTCTATTTTTAAATACTTATTCTACTTTTTGTCACCTTTTTATACTCAGGTAAGTAATGTTAGCACA
This sequence comes from Operophtera brumata, assembly GCA_932527175.1. Classification (NCBI taxonomy): domain Eukaryota; kingdom Metazoa; phylum Arthropoda; class Insecta; order Lepidoptera; family Geometridae; genus Operophtera; species Operophtera brumata. The sequence continues at coordinate 956,424 of OW052238.1, forward strand.
AGTGTGGCAAGGCGCTGTTTAAACAACACATTTAATTATATTATCGGCATTGTCGTGGCACCACAGAACTACTGTAATAACTTTGTTCTTTTTATTTTTAATACAGTGATTAATATAATAGATTCAAAGGTAAATCACGATATGACAAAAGAAAAAAATAACAGTTCATATAATTATAATTATACTTTTTTCAACAGCGAACTGACAATAGGAAAGCTCAAAGTTGCTCAGCGGGCTATGGAAAGAGATTCAGTACGTCATTGAATCCGGAATGAGGGAATCCGTGAAGAATCAAGGCATAGTTCTCACAATTAGGAAGTTGAAGTGGCAATGGGCAGGCGATATTACTCACAGAACTGATAACCGTTGGGGAAGAAAGGTTCTCCCCACAACCACCACAAACCGAACGATACAATAAAGGAATGCCCCCCTTTCGATGAACCAATGACATTATAGAGTCAAAGTCAAAGTCAAAAGTATTTTATTGATTGAAATCACAAGGATCATTTTGAATCGTCTTAAAAAATAAATTTACATTTACTCCTGTTCCAACGCAACAAGGTTGCAGAAAGGCGGTGGATGGAGGCGGTTACAGACCGTCGTGGCATTATATGGGAGGCCTACTATGTCCAGCAGTGGACATCAACAGGCTGATTATGATGTATTCTGTAAACTGATAACAAAAATATTATAGTCACATACATAATACGACATCTGTGGCGCGGCGGGCGATGGTTCGCCTGTGACGCAGGAGGTTGCGGGTTCGATTCCCGCCTCGGAACAAATATTTGTACGATCTGCAGATATTTTTTCAGGGTGTTCTGAGTATTTTCTAGGTATAATAAAAAATATCTATCTATTTGTATTTATATTAAGTATATCAGTTATCTAGTACCCATAACACAAGCTCTGCTTAGCTTGGGGCTAGATAATGTTGGTATGAACAGTCCAGAATTATTTATACAAAACTTGCTATCCTGTTTTCTGCATTAAAAGTATCCATAGGAAATATATAATATACTAACCGTGCAACTAGGTGGACAGCGTGGTCGGTCGGTTGTTAATAGACGTATTGCACCTCAGTACATCCTGTATATTCACAATGTGCCCACTCCAAAGTATCGTTGGAGCAGCTTGTCCCGGCGTAAAGGGATGGACGCTCGCGGACGACGGCACACCTGTCCCGCAAAAAATAAGAAAAATATGGAGTCTGCTCTTCAAACGCAGATACGTACTACATCTTCAACTTATTGATCTGCTGGACCACTTAGAGCAAAGGGTTTTACTTAATTAGAATAAGTTATTTGTGAAAAATATGTTTTTCAATACAAGCTTTTATAAAATTAGTGATCGTAACCGTGTGCTGATCAAAATGAGCCTAAACACGGCCAGTCTACTATTATCCTTCGAGGAGTTCCGTTGCCCACCTTCCGTCTCCATCATCAAATCAGCTCGCTGTCACCATCACATTGTATTGCCATTGTAACTTGACAGGTATGCCAAATTTCAGCTCAATCGGTTGCGGATAACTGCTTTAAAATTCAGTTGCAAGATTCCACCCGACTGGCCGTTTTTAGGCTCATTTTGATCAGCACACGGCTACGATCACTAATTATATAAAATCTTGTATTGAAAAAAATATTTTTCAAAAAAAACTTAAGTTATCTATTCTTTAGTTCGCAACAACATCAGGAACTAGCTTGCAGCCGTAGGCCGTCGCACGCTCCGTGGCGAAGCTCCACATTATGGGGCTAATAATCTAATCTGCCTGAAGCCCTAGTCGATCAGACTTTCTACAATTTTGGAGAATTAATTAATTCGTAGATATGAATGTAGACTTTAAAATTAGCTTTGATACAATAATTGAAATATATTTTTAACCCCCGACGCAAAAACGACGGGGTGTTATAAGTTTGACGTGTCTGTGTGTGTGTATATAATGTGTGTGTTTGCGTGTGTGTCTCTGTGTGTCTGTGTGTGTGTCTGTCTGTGGCATCGTAGCTCCGGAACGGATGAAACGATTTCTTTTTTTGTTTGTTTGCAAGGTGAATTAGTCGGGAGTGTTCTTAGCTATGTTTGATCAAAATCGGTTCAGCCGTTTCATAGCGTCGAGGGTTTTTTACTTTTTACAAAATTTCTTACTTATTATATTTTTACTGTAACTTTTTTGTATCAATGTGTATATCAAATAACTAGAAACAACATGTATGACTTAAAAAACTATTTTGTTTTACCTATTAAATACTATGGACTATTGTTCTATGAATAACTAGAGACTCGCCCCGGCTTCGCACGGGTAGCCCCCGGTGATCCCCCCCCGTCCTACCCCTCCCACTATATCCTATCTCCTGGTTCTAAGCTACCTCCCTACCAATTTTCAGCCATATCGGTTCACCCATTCTTGAGTTATAAGTGGTGTAACTAACACGACTTGAAAAAACAAAAAAAAACTTATAAACCTCACGGAGCCCGAGACCTTTCCAACTAATGCAAAACCGTGGAAATCGGTTCGTGCGTTCTGTAGTTATAGCGTCAGGAAGGAAAACCAGACTTATTTTTATTTATTAGATAAATAATATGCTCTACACATCTTTAAAATTGTAGAGCAGTTTGTTCGACATTGCTGTAGATTAGAATTATAAAGAAAATCAATGAAAAGTATACTGTTTTACGTACTCCGTAATAAAACAACAATTCGTACAAAGAACCCGTACAATAAAGGAATATAAACGTCAGCCGCGCCCAGCAAAAACCGCAAGAAAAATATCAGAAATTATAACGAGTCTCAGCCGGATCGATACAGCTCGGCGTTTCATCACGTCGATGGGAAAAAGAGGAAAAAATACATAACTTTTTAGGGGCCGTCTCCGCAGTTACCCTCCCTCGCCCCACACTCCCTAGAGGGGGAATACCCACACACGTATAACAAAAAAATATAAAATACGCGAGTCTCGCGCGTGCTACAATACTCTATAAAATATCGTATCAAATTTATATAATGGGAAGTCCTTTTGTTGGCTCGAGGAAGGAGCAAAAAACCTTTTGATTCGACTTGTGAATGAACATTGGGGATGTTTTGATGTATTTAGTCGACTATGTGGCGCGTGTTTACATTAGGTGGTCGTAACGGTAGAACACGTGGCTGAACGTTACCGTGCGTCCTAGGTATTAGGTACCTTATTACATGTAATTATATAAATGGAACAATAAGTATCTGGTGTGAAAAAAAAAAACAAGTCAATGGATCACGGCAACGGCAAGACTCTAAACATCACCACGCGTTTTAAGTACCTGGGTCATTGGCTCACTGATAACCTGAGGTATGATCTCGACCTGGAAAGAGAGCGTAGGGCATTGTGTGTTCGCGTTAATATGCTGGCCCGGAGGTTTGCAATGTGTACTGAACAGGTGAAGGTAACGCTCTTTAGAGCATATTGCCAGTCCTTTTACACTTGCAGCCTCTAGACCAATTATACGCAGACAGCATACAATGCCTTACGCGTTCAGTACAACAACGCGTTCAGGGTGCTGATGGGGCGGCCTCGTTTCTGCAGCGCCTCTGACATGTTTGCGGAAAGCAGAGTTGATGGCTTCCATAGCATCATGCGCAAGAGGTGTGCGTCAATGAGGGGTAGGGTCCGTGGAAGCCCGAACAGCATCGTGAACGCGTTGTCGGGCAGGTGGGACTGTCCTATAGCAAACCGCTGCATGTGCCTGCATGTTGGGTTTGCGAAAAATGATTTTATTTAATTTTTTAATTGTAAATGTGTCTCCCTACTAACATTATCATAAGCGCGACTAACAAAATATGGACAATGTCTGAAATAAATAAATTGAATTGAATTGAATTGGATCAGAAATATTATAAAGGTTGCAGGAAAATGGTGGATGGAGGCGGCTCAGGACCATTCGTCGTTGCATTCTTTGGGGGAGGCCTATGTCCAGCAGTGGACTTCTGTGGGCTGACGATAATGATGATGAAGTGGAGTTTCTCTCTGTTCTGTGCTTAGGTCTACATACATCATCTCCACAGACAGGCCTCCTCCACGGAATACAACAACGACCGTTTGAGCTGCGTCCACCCACCGACATCCTGTAACCATTAAAGTGTAGTCAGTAGACAAATCGAGGACCGAAGTCTTCCGACACTGCGTCTGGTTCGTCGTCTATATACTCTTAATAAAAAATGACTTCGTGTGATAGCACTTGTTTAGTTTAGTTACCGTGCTCACCTCTACTCCAATATGTTCAACTATCTGTTCAACCAGTTAAACATATTGGATGACTTTTGTCACGGTACTCGCTGTCAAAATCTCACGTGAACACGCACTGGTGACCCTGGCCGTGTCAGGGTCGAGACTAATTGCTCCTGAGCTTACGCACACTACAACAATATGCATGTGCATGCACTAAACAAACTTAGTCAAACGTAGTGAAATAGAATATCTATAACAGATTTCTGTTGTACAATTTTTATAAGAAATAATAAATGCTTAAGTATAAAAGTTCATACAAAATTTTAAAATACATGATATAATATAATGTTTACACACTGAGCTATCTTAAGACCGTTTGCAAGTGATCTAAGGTTAGCCCAACTAGGAGTAAAAAAGCAAGTTCTTGAAAAAAAAAAAAGCGGCCAAGTGCGTGGGGGGGGACACACACACATTATAACACTTTGGAAGTGTCTCTCGCGCAAACTATTCAGTTTAGAAAAAATATATTTGAAACCTCAATATCATTTTTGAAGACCTATCCATAGATACCCCACACGTACGGGTTTGATGTTTTTTTTTTTTTAGTTTCATTTCTATTTTTTTTTGTTTTTTTTTTTTATTTTTGTGTGAAAATCTTAATGCGGTTTACAGAATACATCTACTAACCAAGTTTCAACAGAATAGCTCTTATAGTTTCGGAATAAAGTGGCTGTGACATACACAGACAGACAGACAGACAGACATGACCAATCTATAAGGGTTCCTTGTCTTGTTTATTTTATTTTATTTATTTATTTTATTTATTTTATTTTATTAATCCAGGATTTACAGTTATCTTATAGTTACTTATAAGCTATACACTATATGCTACGATTATGATTTGTTGACTACGGAACCCTAAAAACATGATGTTTTGACTCTGAATAATTCACTTTCCTTATTTTCCGAGTGCGCCGGGTTTCGTTTAGACTTAGAAAGTTGGTATAAAGCTCAAAGGTTGGGCAGAAGCCAAATAGTATATACATACATACATAGACACACGCCTTTTTCCCCGAAGGGGTAGGCAGAGCCACAATAGACCTCTTTTCACAGTGGGTTGCACCATCGATGATTTAATTAATCTGTTCTTGAAACACGGTGTTTTGAGCAAATACCCATTTGTGCCTTTTATACCAACGTAAGTTATATATCCACTTTCATAGTTAGTACTATAAGTACTAATATAAGTATAAGTAGTATTATAAGTAGTACCTACTTAGATAATTCCGCTGTTTTTACATGGACCCACTGATTCGTTTCACAGATGAGACCACTATTCAGTACAGTATTACCTACTATGAAAGCTTCGTATGAAAGTAATAAGCCTCGGCAATCATCAGCTTTTCGAAACAGAAATATGATTGCAAGTGATGATTGCGCGACAGTTAGACACAAATAGTACCTACCTACTTATTTATAGAGCCTGTAAGTACTAAATGCTGTGGGTGGTGTGTCCGGCCTAAGAATACACCGCTCCATTTCTTCCCGTGGATATCCTAGGGATAACCATGGGGGATAAGGGGATGGGGAGCATCACCAGTGCAGCATCCACCTGAGTACTCAGCACCAATATTCCGAACACCAATCCGCTTCCCAAGTCAAAGTCAAAGTCAAAGTCAAAGTATTTTTATTACTTGAAATACATGTTATAAAAGATGTCAAATATCAATGTAGTATCAATGTATTCCTACCTGAGGCATGCAATATTTTTATTAACAGTACAATCATAAAAAACAAACAAGAATTAATTAATTATTAAAATGTCAAAATCCAAATAAATAGCTAAATAATTAATATTAACAAATTGTAATAAGTTTGTCGCTCATAAATTCCTCTATAGCGTAACAAGGATGGTGGTTATTACATTATTTGGGGCATCGTTCGGTAGTGGACGTCCATAGGCAAAGACGTTGATGATGACACACATTAATATTTCGTTCAGAAATTAGTGTACAATAAACTACGCCACAAGACAGATATGTTGTTCACAATAAAAAGACTTCAAGTAGGTAAACCATGAACAGAACATAACAAGTAATTAATTTTGGAAAAATTAAAAAAACCCCCAACGCTGAACGGCTGAACCGATTTTGATCAAACAAAGCTAAGAACACTCCCGACAAATACACCTTTCAAACAAAAAAAAACGAAATCGGTTCATCCGTTCGGGAGCTACGATGGGACAGACAGACACACACACACAGAGACACGTCAAACTTATAACACCCCTTCGTTTTTCGTCGGGGGTTAATAAATCAATAAAAAACAATATTTCGTTTGGAAATCAGTGTGTGTTTTCACTACGGCCTACGCTACTAGACAGATAATATATGTTGCTCACAATAAAAAGACTTCAAGTACACCATGGACATAATAAAATACAATTAAACGGTTCTCAACTGATCATGCTTCAGCTGATCCTTTCAGAAGGCTGTGTCAGGGGTCCATCCAACGGAAGCGGCCATCAGCCGTCAGCGTCATCCAAACTACATTGTAATGTCGGAAAAAATACCAACATCTGGCCATTGTCTAGCGGTCGCGGGGGAGTCTGTCACAGAGTCGGTGGCTGTGAATACGGTTATACAGGGTGTTCGCGAATTTGTATGGTCGGACTACTCTAACGGTTACTAAGGCTGAGGTACCCTTACTTGTTGATAGTACCTAAACCACAGAATAAATAATAGTGCCTAAACACTATACATGCCAATAGTGGAATCAGTAGGTAGATATAGAGCTTTTGTGAAAGAGCGTCTGGGGTAGTAGTTACCCACCTACCGACCTCGTACCTTCTACCATCGTATCTATTTCTACCGCACGCAAGTAGTAATGTAATGGGCGTTCTGGGCCACTTCGCTATCGCTCCGTGGCCCATTTCGCCCAATACATTGTTAAAAAGTTACATTAAAAATTGTCTTTGACCGATGTATTTAAGGAAGTTATTACGTCTCTTAGAGCATTCCATCGAAAACGCTCTTACGATGAAGTTCGTAAAACAACCGCTAACGTTACAATTCGAAAACATTACCATTGACTCTGAAAAACATAATTTTCGACATGGAAACCTTTTACCAAATTCAATACGTTGCATAATATGTGGTCCATCAAATTGTGGAAAAACTAATTTAGTAATTGGTTTACTGCTACACAAAAATGGTTTGCAATTTAGAAATTTATATTTGTATTCGAAAACTCTCTATCAACCAAAGTATGTATTTTTGGAACAGATTCTACGAATGGTTCCAAGTGTATCATTTTTTAAATATCGTGAAAATGAAGAAGTTCTTACTCCAGAGGCAGCAAAATGTGATTCAATAATAATATTTGATGACGTAGCGTGTGAAAATCAAAATAATATGCGTGATTATTTTGCAATGGGTAGACATAAGCATATCGATTGTATTTATTTAAATCAGACTTACAGTAAAATACCCAAACAGCTAGTAAGAGATAATGCAAATTTAATTGTCCTTTTCAAGCAAGATGATATAAATATGAGACATATATATGATGAACACGTCAACGCGGATATGACTTGGCAAGAATTTAGAAATATGTGTTCAAACATATGGAAAGAACCATATAGTTATTTAGTGATAAATAAAGATTGTGAAAAGAATAAGGGATGTTATAGAAAAAAATTTGATACATTTGTTGTGTTTAATTAGTTGTATAAATAATTATTGCATATAATAATTTGATTCAGTAACAGTTTCACTACTCAAAGAATAAAACGTGTTCTATAGTAATCGAAAAGATATTATTATAGTTTATTAAAACATGGAAAAAAATCTAAAGAGACAAATTGTGAATGCAGCAGCTGCTGTTAGAAGAAAGGTTCGAAAGATGCGGGATATTGAAACTGAAAAAAATGATGTTCTGGAAACTGTTTTTAAACCAATTACAAATTCTCTCAATCAATTAGTTGATGAAAAGAAAGATACTATTAAAGTAAAAGAAAATGAAACTAAATTAAACACATTAAGTCCATTAAACTTTGATACAACTCTTAAGAAGAGAAAGCCTAACGTTGGATTTAATGATGATAACTCTAATGATGAGTTAGATGAGAAAGATGATTGTTCAGAAAGTTCTGGATATGAATATGATGTGAATGATGAATCTTTCAAATCAGCTGATACAAGTGAACCTAATCAGAGCTCTAACATTTCATCGTGGTCTATTTCTTCTGAAGCTTTGGGTAATGTTCCGTTTGGTGTGAGAAATGAACGTGGTAAGCTCATGATGGGTTCAGCACGTGTGGTGGTTTCTAATGATTACATTCAAGTTGGTACAAATAAGTACAAAAAAACGTTTGGAATAAATGAGCTTTTATTCAAAAGATTGCCTGATTCAACAGCAATCACTGCAGAAGATTTGAGACATTATAAGTTAATGTTGTTAGAAACAAACGTTCATCGAAGAGACTATGATTCACGCAAACCAATTAAAAGTAGCAAAGGACGAAAGTACTTAAACATAATAAAACCACTATTCAAGCTACGTAAAGTGTCTGTAAGTACTGATGGTAGTCAGTCAAACTTATACCAAGGAGAAGGGATACCATTATTAAAGAAATGGAAAAAGAATGTTGATTACGTTTACTGGGATGATCCTAACGAATTGATCGATAGATTAAAATTATTAATTGCATCTCAGGATGCTGGTAACACTGGGTTGGATAATGAAATCATATGCATTATAGAAGAATTGCGTGAGAGTGGTATTATACCATGATAAATAAGATGAAATACATCATTTTGTTTCATTTGAACTTTATCTCTGACCCCTATCAGTTCATCATAAGTAAAATGGATAAATTTGGTCATCACATTCATAAACGACTGCGATTACCAGAATTCTTCGAAATCTTTGACAAGGCATTGATGAAAACAGAAAACGAAGAATTCGATTTGTTATCAACGAGATTGACAGGTGTTACAAATCCTTTGAGACCGAACGATGCAGCTAACAAAGAATACGTAGATAAGCACTGTGAATTATTTGCAAACAAGCAAGAAGTTTATAACACTCTAAACGCTTTAAAATCGGATATTGAAAAATATATTCAGCATTTTAGAGAAGACTACTACACAAAGATTGAATTAGAGAAATTCATTAAATCAAAAAATGAGTAAGCAACAAGTTGTTAATGAAATTCATAAAGCTGCACGTAAAAACTTTATTCGACGGTTTGTGGTATTAAAGGGAATTGATGACTTATGGCAAGCTGATCTTATAGACTTTCAAAATTTAAAAAGTTATAACAACAACTATGCTTATATATTAGTAGTATTAGATTGTTTTTCAAAGTTTTCTTGGGCTATTCCAGTCAAAACTAAGACTAAATCCGAAATAGCAAATGCATTTAATACAATTTTAGTCACCACCCATCGTCAGCCAATTAATTTACAAACAGACATGGGTACAGAATTTTATAACGATGAATTCAATAAAATAATGATGTTTCATAAAATTAACCATTATTCTACATACTCCATAAAAAAAGCCTCTATAGTTGAACGTTTAATTAGAACTTTAAAAAACAAATTATATAAATGTTTCAGTTTTAATGGTAGTTATAGGTGGGTTGGGAGGCCTTTGGAAAGTGTTATGATTACATACAATGATACAATACATCGAATTACAAAATATAAGCCGAACGAAGTTAGTCAGTCAAATCAGGATATAGTCATGAGAAACATAAAAAGTTCACAGATGATAAATATGAAATCAAAGAAAAGTAAATTTTTTATAGGAGATGTTGTACGTATAAGCAAATATAAAAGTAGCTTTCAAAAAGGTTATACACCAAACTGGACTACAGAACTATTTCGTATTAAAAAAATTAATAATTCAAAACCTTTTACTTACGTAATTCAAGATATGTATAAACAGCCGATTTTAGGAACTTTTTATGAAGAGGAACTTCAGAAAACTAGCTGTCCTAATGTTTATCTTATTGAAAGAGTTTTAAGAAAAAAAGGAAGCAAACTTTTTGTCAAATGGTTAGGTCTCCCTGATAGTGAAAGTTGTTGGATCGAAAAACGTACAATTTTATGATCGTGTAAGAAAATCTATAAAATTATATATTAGTAGTAAAAAACAGTCATTAATAACTCGGCAATGCGAGGTGGAGGACTGATTAATAGTTTAATAAATAGTTTACCCTTTGAAGTCCATTTACCTGGATATAATTATTGTGGACCCGGGACACGATTAAGAGAACGATTAATAAGAGGTGATAAAGGAGTTAATCAGTTGGATAGTGCATGTATGCAACACGACATTGCATATAATAACTCTAATAACTTAGAAGATCGACACAGAGCTGATTTGGAATTAATAAGCATGGCTAAACAGCGAATGAAATCCAAGAATGCAGGAAAAGGAGAGAAAATAGCTTCGTGGTTGGTTAACAAAGTCATGAAAACCAAAGTAAAACATGGTGCAGGAACTAAATCATTTAAATCTATTATTTCTACTATAAGTACTCGTATCAAGAAGCTAAAACCAAAAAATAATTCTAAAGCTATACAAATAGCATACTCTGCTGCAAAAAAACTCGTTAAAAGTAATAAAGGAGTTCGTTTGCCTCGCATCATACCGTTACCGAAGACGGGTGGTATTCTTCCCTTGATACCAATTTTTGCTGGATTGTCTGCATTAGGTGCATTAGCTGGAGGAGCTGCAGGTATAGCTAAAGCTGTAAATGATCACAAATCAGCTAAAAAAAACTTTGAAGAGGCGCAAAGGCACAATCAAATTATGGAATCTATTGCTATAGGGAAAGGTTTATATATGAAACCTTACAAGAAAGGCAATGGGCTTTATGTAAAAAGTTCAAAAAACTAATGAAAAGGTTACCCAATCGTGCTCTCACCAATATTGACATATTAGAATATGCTTGTGGACTCATACCCTATTTTAGAGGTGTTTATATGAGAGATGAATTACCAAAAAAACCAAAAGCCATTGAATGTGCTATCGTTAATTTAGATAGTTCAGAGAATGAAGGAACACACTGGGTAGCCTACGTAAAGTATTTTGATTATTGTGAGTATTTTGATAGCTTTGGAGATTTAAAACCTCCGTTAGAGATTGTTACATACTTAAAAACGAATATAACATACAATTATTGTAATTATCAAAAATTTGAAACGTCGAATTGTGGACATCTTTGTTTAAAGTTCCTTCAGAAATTTTGGAAAAATAAATGTAAATAGATTAGGTACCTATACGAATTAAATATGTATAAATTTAAGAACTAGTTTTATTTAATTCATTTGTATAATGTCTTTCACACTGTCTATAACCGGTAATACAACGATTTTATCATCTAACTTTTATCCTGCTTTAGAATTTGATGGAGATTATGAATGTGCTCTGCTGTATTTGTCTACATTTAATTCAATTCCTAATATTGACTCAAAAAACAATAAATTTCATTATGGTCATAATGAAATCATAGAGATACCGGAAGGTGCCTACGAACTTCAGGATATCAGTGATTATTTAAAAGCGAAAGTCAAAAATGCAACCTTTAGTTTATTTTGTAACAATAACACTTTGAAAACTTTTCTGTGTTGTGCAAAGGATATACATTTTGAAAAAGAAAACTCTCTTGGTACTTTACTAGGCTTTGGTAAACAAACTCTGAAAGCAAATATAATAAACGAGTCACAGTTTCCTGTTAACATTTTATCAACGACTGTGGTCAGGGTTGAATGTGATATAGTGAGCGGCTCATATATTAATGGAAAATCAAGCCACATAATTTATGAATTTGCACCCAACGTACCACCAGGATATCGACTGATAGAAATACCTAAAAATATCATTTATTTTCCTATTAATCAAAATAACGTTAGTACTATTAACATCAGATTATTAGATATTCATAATAATTTGATAAATTTACGGGGTGAAGAAGTTCAAATATATTTGCATATGAAAAAAAGATGATTGATTATAATAAATATGCTAACATGAAAACAAAACACATCAGTGCTAATCGGACAACCTGCAAAGGAACAGCTCAAAAAACAAAAATTACAAAAGAAAATAAAAGGTTTCTAAAATTCATCGGACTTTTGAAATGAGTATTTTAGACATATCAAGTTCTCCAGCATACGATAACACCATAGATGGTATTGAATATCATTCGTATAAACCATACGTAACAAGTTTTAACAGGAATGATGAAGTTCGCATTCCGATCAATCAACAAGATTTATACATATTACCATCAGCCAGTACCCTTTATTTGGAAGGAACAGTAAAAATTGTCAAAAAGGATACGAGACAAAAAGTTGCAAGCTTTGAATTTACAAACAATCCATTACTTTTTCTCTTCCAAGATATTCGATATGAGCTTAATGGAGTCGAAATAGATAAAATTAAAAATGCTGGTATTACTACAACTATAAAAAGTTTATTATCCATGAATGAAAATGAAGCTAAAATATCAAAGGCTTGGGGTTGGGATATAGATGGTACAAAGGATCATGGAGGCAGTTTTTCAGCTTCAATACCACTAAGTAATATTTTAGGTTTTGCTGAAGATTATAAGAAAATCATCATAAACTGTAAACATGAATTGATATTATTACGCAGTAATACCGATTTAAACGCATTGAAAATTCCATCTACTGAGGTGGTTGAAGACATAATAATAAATAAATTAGTTTGGCGCGTTCCACACATTAAGGTGTCTGACAAGGAAAAAGTTCGTTTACTGAAGCTTTTAGAAAAAGATCGACCACTAAATTTCGCGTTTCGAAATTGGGATCTGTATGAGTACCCATTGCTACCTCAAACCACTAAGCATACATGGTCAATAAAAACCTCATCACAGATAGAAAAGCCGAGATATGTAGTCATTGGTCTACAGACCGGTAGAAAAAATGTAGCAGAGAAAGATATGTCATGCTTCGATCATTGTAATTTAAGAGATGTCAAAGTGTATCTTAACTCTACATACTATCCGTATGAAAGTCTTAATGTAAATTTTATAGATGAAAAATTTGCTTTATTATATGAACAATATGTAAAATTCCAACAGTCTTATTACGGACGCAGGAGCGAACCGTTGCTGAGTGCATCTGAGTTCAAGGAAAAGGCACCGCTCTTTGTTATCGATTGCTCTAGACAGTGTGAAAATCTTAAGTCAGGCCCTGTAGTAAGCGTACGTGTGGAGCTTGAAAGCAACTCGGAGATACCTAATCATACGTCAGCATATTGCCTCATTTTAAATGACTGTCTAATAGAGTACAGACCACTTAGCAATTTAGTGAAGAAGATAACATGAATCCTGATACTGTTATCGTTGACCTACAAGGATTTAAGGATACAAAAAGCACCTTTATTATAAAAGAATTTGCAATTTTTATCAATGGATACACTCAAACTTTTCTTGTCAAGCCTCCGTACTCATTTAATAACTTGACAAACGATGAAAGAAGGCAAGTTCGGTGGTTAGAAAAAAATCGTGGAATTTTTTGGAGTGAAGGATTTATTGACTACAAAGAGTTTAAGCGTACTATTACTCCATATTTAAATAATAAAAAAATTATTTGTAAGGGAACCGAAAAAATTAAATGGATTCAGGATTTGTGTCAGAACTGTAAAATTATAGATATAGGTGACAAAGGCAGTCCTAATTTTTTTAAATTGTATAATGATTATGAGAAATTAAAATGTATAAGTTTTAACTGTGTAAATCATAAGAATAAGTGTGCTTTAAAAAATGTACTGTGTATTAAGATGTGGTGTGATGACAATAATTTTTATAAATTTCTACCTAAACTTTTTAAATAATTTAACTTTTTAATGAATTCTAAGGATTTGTTACTTAACTATATTTATTTTTTGAAATAAAAATCATTTTACTTATTAAATATTTTATTTTTATAACTCTAAGAACTAGGTAGAAACATTAAATTTACTTACGTAATTACTCATTTATTTACACAACTTTACGTATCACACGCAATATTTTCTGATATAGCTCTAATAATTCTCTCAGTTTTGTCCATAATATCGTCCACAAATTCTTTCACTACATATTGCGCAGATAAAATCACGTTATTTTCACTATCACATGTGTCACTTATGTCTGTTACTTTTATCTGAATTAATCTTCTCCCTGTGCATGCTTCTCGGGTTAGTACATATGAAGATCGCTGCACTCGACGTTGACGCTTTTCAAGGACTTCGCAATGTAATGTTTTTTTTGGTTTTCGTTTGGGTCGCTTTAGTTTTTTGGTCTTCAAGTCGAGCAGCGGGAAGTCTTCATCAGGATTTTGTGCACAGTGAAATAGCAGATCCTCAGTGTTTATCCCGAAGAGTCCCTCCGGAGTCTCAGAATCCTTAGTTAAGAAGTCAGCCATATCTGAGAATAAAAAATATACTAATATTATAAATGATAAAGTTTGGATGTTTGGGTAACCGCTATCAGGTGTTTATTATACAGGTTAAGAGGAATTTATCCAATGTACCAGGCAAGCAGCAGGCTTCAGGAATAGTTTTGTTTGTTATTCTTCGATTTTGATGAAATTATTTGATAGATATATAGATGATTAAAACCTACAATAAAGACTAAGAACGCGGGTGAAAACGCAGGCGAGAGCTAGTAATTATATCACTTACTTACACAATATTTGAAGCTGAATTGAGATAAATTATGTTGAAAAGTAAATACACTTACCGTAAGTATTAGATAGTTGAAATCTGTATACGTTAGTTACCACCGTTGTTTCGAAACAGAATGAATCAAATAAATGTATTTTCTGCAATGTCGATAAATTCATGTTAAGACATGTTCTAACCAGCTCATGCAAAGTACACGCACAAACTACATAGTACTTACTTAGTTACTTATTTGCTGCGTAAGATAATTGCAACATACTACTATCGCTTCTGATTCATGTAATGAATGGTATAAGTTTTTACTGTGGCTTCTCTTGTCAGTTTTACTTAGTTTGATTACAATAATTTTAAGTAGGACTTTAATTTTAAAATTGAGTAGGTACGTGATTTCTAAGAAGAATAATAAAATAATAACAATGTTTTTAATCATCAAAAAATATATTTATTTTCTTAAAACTACTAAAATTTAATTCTTTTTAATAAGGTTTACATTCTAGGTGGTTATCTATATTTAAACACACAGTTTATTTATATAGATCTTAATAGCTAGGTATACATTTTAGGTAGGTACCTATTTTATTTATTTTCTAAATACATTACTTAATAGTTAGGCTTACATTTTCGATGGGTACCTACATATAAACATAGTAAAAAAGTAAAAACTAGATATATCAACTCATATCCCAAGAATGGATACGTGACCCCATGCTCTGCTTGATTTTTTATTACGTGAAATCAAACGTTTATCGTCATTACTAGAGAGTGCTATTTTGTTTACTGAACGTGTGAATATATCATGTTTTATGCTCTTAAATAATATATTCTTCCTTCGTAAAATATCTTCAGTTTCCAATGTGTTTTTATAGTCTAACATATCTAAATCACGTACGACACATGCCTTTATTCCTTTAGCCTTTTTTATTTCAGTGTGGGTATTTTTTATACAGTACAGTTTTGAGCGCAACCCCACAAATTCCATTATTATTTTCCCTCCCATTTCATCTTTAAAAAGACCTGGTACTTTTTTATTCATTATTGGTAATTCATGATAATTATCTAGAGAAAAATTACTGGTATCGAAATATTCCATAAAATTTATTTTTAACTCTTGATAAAATTGTTTTGTTTTGATATGATAAATGAAACTGTCTGTATCAGTGTAACACATCTGTAAATGGTTTCCGTAGAATGGTTGAAATATTGAATAATGAAAATCATACATATGTGCTTTTGACAATTCAAGTACTGTGAATCCTATATACAACGGCTTGTCTAAAACTATACGACTGGGTTTCAATTGAATTGCAACTAAATTTTCTGTAAATACTGAAGCACTATGAAAATTGGGACTAGCGATTAGGTTTTTTGCACTATTTCGTTTTTTTGTTTTATTGTTTTGATCAATCCACTGATTTATTAGCTGAACGTTGACTTTTTTTCGGTTATTTTCTAACGTCTTTCCAAAAACACTATTATTGAGCAGTTTAAAAAAATCTTGTTCAAAAGTTGACGTGGCTTTTTGCCGCAAACTTGTATTAAGATCAATATATTGTTTTAAGTAGGCACTTTGTCGAAACGTAATAACACGATGGATTTTTCTCAATATTAAACCATGTTTGATACATATTTTTAAATGCTTGTAATGTATCACATAGTTAAATTTATCATACAAATTAGGAATAAGCTTCGGATGTTTTCCACCAGGTGGAATATCTTTTTCAGGGCAAAATGGTAAGTCGTTATGTTTGCAATGTAAATTTTTAGGATAAATCAAGTCTACTTCTAGAATGAAGCCATACTCATCATCGTCTAAAACACTGTTAACATCCAATTTATCGATTTCGGTTTGATTGAGAAATCTAAAGTTTGATAACGGTAATGTTTGACTCATGCTGTATCCATAGAGATTGTTACAATCTATATATACAATGTAAGATTCTGGCATCAACGGATCATAATCTTCGATAAATTCATTATTGGCTTTTGCATATCTTTGTGAACACATACATACTCCACCTCTTATGCCTGATTGAATCATATTTATCATATCGAAATCATCAATGAGTTCCAATTCAATGCCAGTTTTATAAAGCATCGCATCGAATGATAAACTAGGTGCAGTTACATAAAAAGCAGGATCTAAGCAATAGTGATGTTTACAAGTTTTTCTAAAATTTTCAAAGATATCAGTCAACAACAACACGTCTGTTTTTAAATATAAATCAGTATATTGTCCCAAGTCCTGAATACCGAATTGATCCCATACCATTAGTGCATGTAAATAATCTTCGTCTGAAATGTGTTCGTTGTTTAAAGAGCTATAAAAACTGTTTTTACATGGAAGATATTGCTCATTGTAGCGTTCCCATGTGTTCATATACTCGTATGGGTAGACACCTTTACTAGTAAGAAGCGAAAACTGTGATTCATTTGGAAAAAAATGATTTAAATGAATGAAGTCAATAGTTTTCATCGTTTTAGCTAATTTTTCTAAACTGGTTCCCAAAAATTTGAAAGAATCAACAAACCGCAATTGTACATATTCATTTTTGGATATTGGAATAAATTTAGTAAATGATATGTAATTTTCTTTTGTTTTAGGAATAATTCTTACTGACCCAGGTGCTTCCCCCAATTTTTTTATGAACAAGTGGCAATCGTAACCTGCCAAATTATGAAAAAAAATTGGAACAAACTTTGGGACTTTATACTGTAAATTGCAGAAGCTGTGAGCTGCTCCACGGTACTGACCTGTAATATGGCAGTGATCTCTAACCCTATCACCAAATAAAAAGTTCTGACAAATATGGCATCGAATGGCATTTTCATAGTCTATAGCATCAATAACGCTAAATTCTATAGACACATTTTGTGACAAAATTTCATGAATATTCTTAGCGTCTTTGTAAAGAGACGAAACAAATTTGTCAACACAATCAAATCCCCGATACGATACAAATTTATTATAAGAAGGGTTGACAGAACAGACAATATTGTATGCGAACGCTACAGGCACATGTTTTTGTATGGTATGTGTATAAGTACCTTCAGTTTGTAATTGTGTAGTGTTGCATACATCTATCAACATAGTTTCAAAGTCAGCGTAAATTATAAATGGTACGTCTTGCTTCCGATCAAAATTTTTAAATTTTATAACAGATCCCTTTTTTGGTAGCACGGTAACGATACCATTACACGTGTGATTTTCCACACTATCTGCTGTTGTAAAAAACAGTAAGCATGTATCACAAAAGTATATTTTCCCATTATGTTTGGTTATTTGACTTCTCACCAGTCGCGACAAGTTTTTTATGAGACAATAATGCGATTTTAAACTATTTTCTATGTATAGTAAGTGTATAATTGTTTTATTGATAGAAGGTTCTGATTTGTAGAGTGGACCAATAACTTTTTTATTTTTTTCCAGACCATAAATTATGAAACTTAATTGCGGATTATTATTTTCAAAAACCTTTATATCAGACAATGTCATGGGAAATAACATATTATCAATGTTCAATACATCACTAAAATGTGGGTATGATGTTATTCTATTTTGATGTTTCTTAGCAGGATAGAGAGCTGCTACTACACACCATAAGAAACAATACTGATCTATGTTACGAATATTTAAACAAGCTTTTTTTTGTTTAATGAACCTCGGTAAATCGATAAAAGAGCTACCACCAAGCGGTTGAAATTTATTTACATTTATTTCTAAACTAATACAATACAAAAAACCCCAACCCGAATCACGGTCTTGAAATTCATCAACTTTCGTTCGTAATGTATCCCTCAACGATAAAAACAATGACTCAAAATCATAATTACTATAGATAGGAGTGTTTTTTGTACCAAATGATTTGATTTCTTGTTCATTATTTTTGAATAATAAAAACTTTGAGAAAAGCTCAAAGTTTGCTTTTATACATACATGTTTTTGTAAGCATTCGTCTAAAACATGCTTTATTTTATCTCGGATTGAGTTTAAAAATATATCAATATTGATTTGGTTTTCATCTTTTGCTAATATTCTATAAGAAACAATTCGACACCGAAACGCTGAGGTTACAGTATCAACCCCATCAATATGTGGCTGACTTAAATTGTTTTGTCTATGTTTATTACTACGTAAATGCCCAATCCAAAACCTATTACATACACTTATTTTGCATACTTCACAGAACGGCATTTCGATGATATTATACTTACTTAGTGTTAAAATGCTAGCTATCTTTATTGGAAAGCTTTTTGATAGCTCCAAAACCACTTTTTAGAATATAGTTTAGTTTATAATGCATAAAATCATCATAAAAAATCCTAGCTATAACCATGGGTATAACTATCTATATTGCAAAGTATATTTGTTAGCTTTAGATAGCACAAGCAAAATGTATTTTTTACTATAACATTAAAATTGGTTTTTATTTATAAGTGATTCTGTTAGAATAAAATGTTGGTTCACAGTCCTTAAATCGTTTAAATACTGTAGTAAACAACTCTTGCAGAGTTTCCCACTCAGGACTGTGATCACCTAGTCGTAATTTAACCGATGTTAAAGCCTTTTTGTACCTTTCTTGCGGGTCGGTGTTTTCAACGTCCTCAACGCGATAGAACTTCAGGTCACAGAAGAAGTCACCATCGCTGATCGCTGCGGTGCGGCGGGACTGTCCATCGGAGACTCGTGACGTAAATGATGATGTATTCACTGCATTGCCACGAGCCTTGATGCTTGGTGAGGAGCTGGTTTTTTCTTCTGCCTTTAAGATGGTGAAAATATTTTTTTTTGATTTTTTGTTCCTGTGAGCGAAAAAGATATTGTTAAGGTGAGGTATAACGCAAATTACCAATCTAAGATTAGATTTTGAACTGACTAAATCAAGTATAATATTCATATAAAAAAATATGCATGGATAATACCGAGGGATTACTCAAACAAAAAAACAATAGGGTAAAAAATTATCGACAAAAAAATTGAATTAAAAAATTTGATAAATTTAATCATTGCAGTAAAATGGAGGGATCACCCACAGGGTTTTTAAAATTATCTATTAATCTTTTTCAAGCGGCATGTACTTTTTTTGTATGAAGATTTCTGCCTAGGGTTGGCGCAGTCTTAACGTTGTTGTTTAATCAATCAACATGCTTGTATTATTTTTTTATTTCTATGAAATGCTATATTTTAAAACAAATCATAGTTTTGAGTGAAAGAGTCCATGAAAATCGTTGAGTCAAGGGACATACATGATATAAGTGTTTTCAGGTTAAGGTGATTTGTCACCCCAAATTCTGTTACTATCTAACTCAAGTTTGTTAGTTATATTTACCAACGGAACTCTTCTCGATTAGGAGAGCGGGTGACACCCGCAGCTGCTGCACTGGCTGGAGATGTCTTACGTTTCTGCACCTTAGCTTTTGATGTCGCTGACTTCTTGATTGGTTGAGCAACTAGCATTGATGTGGCCGAGCTGTCGTATTCTGAATCATAATCCGACCTGTAAATAATAAAATACATTACAATATATGTATACTAATCGCTGCAAATGCAGGGGGGGTGTGCGGTTGCACTCGCCTAAACGCACATCCTCTATAACTATGTTCAGTTATGAATGAAGACTGAAGAACTTTGGAAACAGATTTTTATTGCAATCTTTCACAAGTTTCGATTCAGATTGAATTTATTTTTTTACTTTGGTTCAGATTCAAGATATTTTTTGTAAAGAAAGGTATTTTTGTATTTTTTTTGTAGCAAAAAATAGGTGCTCCTAATTTAATAAAAAAAGTTTATTAAATTAGGTTAATAAACAGGCTAGGTATGTTATTCTAACACAGATATGATAAGTAATCAATATTTTGTGGTATATATTTTTGAGTTATTTCAGTTATTAACAAAATTATCAAGCAAAAATATGCAAAAAGTTTCCAGAAAAACCGAAAGAAAAGTAGAGAATTTGTACCGAAATTGGGAACTGAATTTTCAAACTTTTTTTTGTTGTGTTTTCGAGCATTTCCTTTCATCAGACCGGTGTTAATACGTGACAAAATTATTCTACTATCAAATTTAATCGCAGGATATATCCATAGTCGTCTAAAATTCAAATTTAGAACAAAATAACAAAAGACGTCTGCAAATGTTCAAATTGTTGCGTGGGCAGTTAAGGCGCTATAGGTTCAACGAACATTTTTGTATGAGGCGAAGAAGGCGAGCTCACGCTATGATACCGGGTTTTTATGTATAAAAAAATTATATAAAAATGACGTTCAAAGTTTTGTTTAATTTTGTTGATGAATTCACTAACTCAAATATTAACTAACATGTAACCAAATGTTTCAAAAATTAAAACGTGAGAGAAGTGAGTGAAAAATAGCATTTAAATTTTAAAAAGGAGGTATATTTGTTATTTTTTTTTTATCGAGTGAAGTAATTCAAATATTGTATTGAATTATTGATTTCACTAGATAAAAAGCTCAAGAATATCATATATTTTTTTCTTCATAGAAAACTATGGAAATTCTTATCAAAAACTTTAAAATTCTAGAGACATTTGAGAACCTATCGCGCCTTAAGACCGTGTAAAATTCGGCTCCTAAATTCGCAAACATCTTGGGACATTATTTTTTCTGGTATGAAAGTTGCGCGGGCATGTGAGTGGTAGGTAGTTGGTTTGTGTTAGTCGTAGGAGAAGCCGCGGATCACTACACTACCAGTAAAACATGATCCAAGCAAAAAAAAAAAAAAAAAATTCGCTGGCTTATCTGTTTTGTGCGACATTTGTTTGTTTGTTTACAAAAAATATCTCGAATAACCAGAGTATAGAATACAAGTAATAATGCTGGACAGTTCCACACAACATTATCTAGCCCCAAGCTTAGCAGAGCTTGTGTTATGGGTACTAGACAACTGATATACTTAATAAAACATATTACATAGATAGATATTTTTTATATAGAAAATACCCAGAATACTCTGAACAAATATCTACAAATCGCACAAATATTTGTTCCGAAGCGGGAATCGAACCCGCAACCTCCTGCGTCGCAGGCGAACGTTCGCCCGCCACGCCACAGGGGTCATCAAAACATAGCAAATAATAACAGAGTAAACTTACGAACATTTTCGTTGATGGTGTTGATATCGCAGTGGGTAGGCAGCGGTAGAGAATGCTTGAATATGTGGTGACTGCGTCGAGGCAGAAGTACTAGCAGCGTAGTAGCGTTGTACTGCAAGGCGGCTAGTGCAGCTGGGCGGGTGGCACTTCAGGTGGCAGCAGTGGGCGGGCGGAGAATCACTGGGATGACACTCGTACAGCACTTGATTCTGATCGCTTGACGAATAGACTGATTTTAATTCGATTCAATCCAAACACTGTTTTTATATGAAAATTTTGCTGGATCAAGCAAAAATTTAAATTACATATAGCAAACATTTTATCAATAATGTTGAATAAAAAAGTATATTTTATTTTGCACGTTACCAATTATTGTAAACAAGAATTTAAATAAGATAATGTTAATAAGATAAATAAAATAGCATCATCATCATCATCATCATCATCATCATCATCATCATCATCATCATCATCATCATCATCATTGCTGTTAGTTATAATTGACGACTAATGAACATTGAAAAACTGACCAAGTGCGAGTCGGACTCACGCATAAAGGGTTCTGTTCCATTATCACCATTATCATTACTATTATCTATAACAACGACAAAATATCACGTATGGTGTATGGGAGCCCTCTTAAATGTTTATTAGTATATGTTGTTATAGAGGCAACAGAAATATATAATCTGTGAAAAAATCATTTTGTCTAACTATTACGGTTCATGAGATAAAGCATAGTGATAGACAGACAGAAAGACAGACGAATGAACAGCGGAGTCTTAGTAATAGGGTCCCGTTTTACCTTTGGGTACGGAACCCTAAAAAAACTAATTTAATGTTGTCTGACCTATTTTCACTTGCTTTTTTTATTTTGACATGCCACCCTCTGATAAAAATGTTTATAATCCATGTTGCTACGTTTTTATAAAATAACCATATGTCATGACAAACAAATATATCAAATTCGTTGATTGTTATTTGACGACAAAGTAAGCCGCTATATTGCAACATTGTTGAACACAAAATGTTGTAGTCATCATACAAAATATATTTCAAACTAGTTAGTTCTGACTTTACCAATTTATATTTACTGTTTTGAAATAAATGTAAATCATTAGGTATCATAATCAACCTATTATAATACCTATTGGAAGGATATATAGATAGATAGAATATTCTTTATTGCACAAAACAAACAATGTACATATGCGAACTTAATGCTAAGAAGCATTCTCTACCAGCTAACCTTTGTGTATTGTGGATACATTTATGTAGGTAAGTATCTCCATGCTTGGTAAGTAAATGTTATGTATACACTAACGTAATACAAACTCTATATGAGATGAGTTGAGATGGAGAGAGAGATAGAAATAAATATTCCTAGGACAGATAAACAACGTTTTGGAATAAAATGTTAGACAAGAACGATACATATTTTGACTCTAGTCAAGAAAATCTAGTCTAGAAAGTTTCAATGCTGCATGTTTTAATTATTGACTGCAACTTATAACAACAAAACATCAAATTAGTAATAATACAATTTCTAAGAATCCAATAAGACCTACTTCACAACCTTGATACTGTTTGATCAAATTATATTTTATAAGAGTATGTGAACCAAGCTATAGGCTGTTTGTTAGCAGAAAATATTTGCATTTGATAGTAACATAGCATAACTCCAACAGTCATCTAGTTCCTCACTAGGATTCTTTGCGTTGTAAGTATCAGGAACTATGATTACCATGGTAACACAACACTCAGTCTCGAAACAAATATTTAAAAATCATACAAAACATTTGTCTCGCATAGGGAGTCGAACCCACAACCTCTCACACCTTAGCAAGCTACTCTACCAACGCGCTACAGAGATCATCAATAGTGAGGGTGAAATTATGAGTCTCTTATCTATACAAGTACCACTGGTGAGTATAGTAGTTCAGTGTACCTACTTATTTACTTACAAAATGTATATTCTTATTATATTTTGGAATGTAAGTGAGTATGAACCTTCTTATATGTTTTCGATTTTGTTTGTTCATAAGCAGTAGTCAATGTATAATATAATTACTCTGTAAGACGATAATGCTGAGGATGAGAAATATCACTACTGTGGGACACACTTGTTGTTGACTTCGTTACACTTAACCTGATTCTTCCTGAGACATCAAAACACACGTATATGGATTTATAAGTCTGTAACGATGAACCATAAGTTTACATTTTCAGGATATTAGGTAGATATTTACTCTCAGATTCGTTGGATTTCCAGAAGAGAAAAAAACTGCGACCGCTGAATTTAGTTTTAATTTTTGTTTACTGTTATCTAGTGTGGGCACAGTGCAATACCACATAGGATGCGTCTTAGGTGAACGTGACCTATATGGTTATGCACTGGTCATAGGCAGAGGGTACTGAATTTAGTTTTCATTTTTGTTTACTGTTACCTAGTGTGGGCACAGTGCAATACCACATAGGGTGCGTCCTAGGTGAACGTGACCTATGTGGTAATGCACTGGTCATAGGCAGAGGGTACCGCATCAGGTGAGCCTTCTGCTTGATCCACCAACCAAAGCAGTATTTAAAAAAAAAAAAAAAAAAAAAAAATCATTTTTATTTACAAACCTTTATTATTTGCCTTTTCAAAATAATCATCTTATATTTTTTTCATTCGTCATTCTTTCTCAATGATAACTTAAAATAATAATGAACTGTGGACTGTCCTGCTAAATACGTAAAGCATGGTATACCTATATGAGCATCTAACAGCATGCAATAATGCGTTCTCAGCATAACAGCAGAATTCTAAGTAACAAACGAGTAAGTGTGAGACATGAAACCTAATACATTTCTTTATCGCATAACCATTATACTGATTATGGTTATAATACTGGTTAGGTACCTATGTTATTGTTAAACTGTTAAGACTCTTTCATCTTACATTTTTTAAGTTAGTACTATTAATGTCCCTAGGACGCGTCCTTGGCATTACACTGCGCCTGCTGCTCTTAGACAAAGATAAAAAGGTAAAATAATAAAAAAAAATAAAAAAAAAATAAAAAAATAAAAAAAAAATAAAAAAAAATAAAAAAAATAAAAAAAAATAAAAAAAAAACAAAAAAAATTAAAAAAACTCTGTAATTGGGCGGAATGGACCACGAGCGACAGCGAAGTGGACCAGAACGCCCAATTACTTTACTACTCACGCAGCCAGCATAGCAGAGCTCGCATTGCTGTGTTCCGGCACAGATAAAATAATGCGAGATCTCCACGCATCCAAAATGTGCGGGTGAGCTCGCTCACGATGGCGGGATGTGCGGTTATAAAAGTGCGAAGCTGGGATTAGCTCAAACAGCTCCTCAGAGCATTCCCCGTTAAAAATCTTATAAATAGGTTCCGGTTTGAAAGGTATGGGTGCCGGTGAAAATGCAGGCACGTGATACTTTCACGTTTACGTCTCCGGGAGGCCCATGGCGGGCGCAGTGCAATGGGGTTCGTTCGGTCTGAGCACACGAAACAGCCCGATCGAAACGTGTGATCCCTACCACGTAGGGTGTGTTCCAAGTGGAGCCTGCTTCCTCAGTGGCGTACACGGTCAATGGTAAGACAACGGATCGCCATCGTGTACCTACGCCAAAGCAGACGCGGGCTGCACGCGTTGGTTTGGCCTTAGCTTCAGGTTATAGGCAGTAGTTACTGCATCAAATCAGGTGGCCCGTCAGCTTATTCCGTCGGGGTCAGCTTGACCCCGAAGAAGTTAAATAGGTAGGTAGACACAAACTACCTACATTTCCTAATGTAGGTAGGTAGTGGTAAGTAAACATCCAGTTTCAGGCAAAGAACTGAGACATATTTCATGACAACACCCTGTATATTATTTTGGATAGGTACAAAATAAATAAATAGGTAACACAACGTCGCCACCGCACGCGTCATTATTCAAGTACGACTGACAGCCACTTCCATGGGTCGCCTTTTGGGTTTTGTGTCGATGTCGGGTCGCGAGTTCAATAATACGCCTAGTTATTGATGCTGAGCCACGCCATGTAGGTGAGACTTGTAGGTCTTGATCCGGGGGCAATTCAAACATTGTAGGTAAACAGAATAGGTACCTATGTCGAACTCTTCATTTTCATACCAGTCTTTAGAGTTCGAGTAGGTACCTACTCCTATGTCTATAATCTGAAAATTGGCGTGTAGGCATAAAGTTAACTGAAAAATCCAGAAATTTTACCGTTCAGACTTAAATCCTTATAATCTAACACAGGTATCCACTTTTAATTTAAAATATCTAGGTACTACATTTTTTTTATTACAACACCTAAATACCTATAATACTCACCCTTGTAGGTATTGGAAAGAAGAGAATGGATAAGAGCTCTCAAAGCAGTCGGAGTTAGTAGAGGATGGACTTTTATCTACAGGTTACGAAGGCATATAGTTACAGTGCCACCAACTTATGTCCAGTTCCTACTAGGTATCTTACCTACCCAATCTTTCTTTTTCAGCCCCAGACATATACCTACCTACTTATATTACTGCGGGTTTCAGCTGTGGTTTCTGTGTACCCTATATATCTTTGTCAAGGTAGTATCAAGATGTGATGGAATGAAAACGTTCGTTAGGGTCTATTTTTGATTGGTCTATGTTGAACTGCAATATTGTGTCAATATTACGGAAACGATAACAGTCTGCTCAGAAGGATAGTACAAACGATTCAATAAGGTAATACCTATGTGCTCGCGACATGCTAAGGAAATTTCTTTTAAAACTTACGAACATTTTCATTCCGCCACTGTACCTCTGGCCACAGAATAAATAATAGTACAGTAGTACTCTGGCCATCTGGCTTGTTCTGTAATTCACGCAGTTCAAAAAAACCTACATCAGACTGAACTCTAGGCTAAGAACCAAACTTTAACTAGCTATATGTATGTGATTTATCAATTATCATACATCTAAGAAGGATAGGTACTAAGGTACCTTATGTGAAAGTATCAAAATTGTAACGCAGCCTACAAAAAAATTCAACTTTTTGTAAGTAGGTAAGTACCTACTTTTTAAGACGTGTGCCATCGTCGGTGAACAACGGTGGCGAATCGCAATATTCATGAATAATATAAATTCGATATTCTATTGAATAGAAGCGTCGAATAAAACAGCGATTTATCATAAACGTCGCGTCCATTCAATGCGATGCTCTTTTATGTAACTTTAAATAAACATCGTTTTTGGGATGACGTACAAAACGGTGCGTGGCGAATTTAATCTTTTTCTATTTTTTCTAAAGATGCGTTTTTGGAGGGACAAGGGAAGCTAATGAGTGGGACACCCACGCACCGATGACGCTGCGATTTCCATTGTATGAAGATAATGTTTGTTTGGCAATTTTCTCCTGTAGCACTCGTGTCACAACCTCTTCCAATTGCATCTACGAGTGCCACCTACGTACCTATCGTTAGAGTCCTATGGGTAGGTACCTAAATATATCTTTATTTAATTAACACCCAGCTTAGACAACTGGACAACAACTGGGTCTAAGCTCTCTATAGTGTTGACCACACTAGTACCTACCTTACAGAGAGCTTCAAAGTCAAAGTCAAAGTTAAAAAGTATTTTATTCATTGAAATCACAAAAACCATTTTGAATCGTCTTAAAAATAAATTTACATTTACTCCAGAGGGGCAAGTCCGAGTTTACACACACCATCGTAACGATGATCGTAACGGCGAGTGTACGTGTATTGCGTAGTAACTAGCCATTAATCTGTGACGTTTTTGGCACAGATTAATAGCTAGTTATTATGTTATACACGTACGATCGTGTTACGTTCACCGTTACGATGGTGTTTGCAAAACTCAGACTCACCCCTCTGTTCCAACGCAACCAGACCTAGAAGAATCAGGCAACAGACACGGTCTGTTTTTTTTTATGATCCTTCTTACGACAATGTGGGGAGCGCCTGTGTGGTGCCTCGAGAACAAGTGAGGGAAAAAAGGAAAACCAACTTAAAAGCCTTACTTAGGTAGACAGTCAAAAGTAAGATGATAGAGAGAATCAGCAAAAGTTCATAAGGCAGCACACTCTACGCTTGATATACTCATAAATAACACATCAATAATAAATTGTATGTAGGTACAGACATTGCAAATTGACAAATTAGGTGTCGAGGGGCAGAGCGACATCAGGCCACGCAGCTTTATCATTAACATAGTCATGTAGTGCGTAATACGCTTTCTTAATTAAATTATTCTTACTCCCACCTTTTAATAGAAAATTGGTAAGTATCTTTAGTTAGGTCTGTATATATTCTGTGGTTAGGTAGGTACCAAAAATATAACATACTACTTATATCATAGCATAACATAATATAGGTAACACCCAACAGTCACATAGACCTACCTATGTGACTGTTGGGTGTTACTAGGGTAGGTAAACTGAGGTTCTACATATAAGTTGGTGGATCTCTAGCGGTACTTTTTTTTTAACTTTCTCATCTTTCTGCTTTCTCACAGCTTCTCGTCGATCGTAAATACTAAAAAGAGCTACGATCGTGCATATTGCTTATTGTGTGGATGAATGAAAATGAGGTGTTTTCGCCAAAAAATAAAAATAAGTTCACAATCCGACAGTGACATTCTTAAATCTGTGACAGTGACAACGACATTTAGGTCTTATCATGAATCATGACGAACCGTTTTGTATGGAATTTTGTGTTGCACTTGCCGTTGCCGGGATTACCGTGACTTTCATAAAATTATTTTGCTAATATTTGAAATTTATCACGTAAGTATGCCTATAAAATTGTTAATAATTCAAGCAATGTGCTAATGAAGTTACTACCGTGTCTGATCCGTCTTACATTATGTGTATTGGTGCATAACCAACACAATAAATAAACGAGTCCTCCTCGATCTGCAACCTATCTTGTTTTATGGATTACATTTTAATTGTATTATAATAGGCTTATTCCTAATAACAAAGATGTCTTTCATAATATATAACCTGTAAATAGGTCCAAACAACAAAAACAAATTCGCTTTCGACTCATACCTTCGCGTCATTGTTTTCCAAAACTGTAAAACCAACGGCACACAACCTCAGCCTACATCACAGTGGATCCTGGTCCACACAACGAAATTTTGTCGAAAGTCTTTTTTCTTCAGTGCCTCCTTATCTACACCCCAATCTGAATCCTTATTAGAAATCTCCAATTTACAGTATAATGGCGACATCAGTGGTCAACTCATACGCGGACCCGTCCATGAGCTGGATGAATGCTCCTCACAGCACAGGTACTTCCATCATGGCTTGTGAGTTTGACGGAGGCGTCGTCATTGGGGCTGACTCCCGCACCACTACGGGGGCCTACATCGCTAACCGAGTGACTGATAAGCTGACCAAGATCACGGATCATATTTACTGCTGTAGATCTGGTTCCGCTGCAGATACTCAAGCTATTGCTGATATTGTAACCTATCATCTAAGTAAGTTACTCATTTTGTAATCCAAGATATATTGTTTTCTGCATACTTAAACTTTTTTGACAATCTTAGTCTCGGTATCCCCGCGATACAGGCTTTTCCTAGTGCAGAGCCCATTGTAATGTTACCATATAGCCACTATTATTTGAAAAGAGAAACATTTGTATTTGTATGACAAATTCAATTTAAATTACCTATGATATTTGTCATAATGCTCTTGAATCACTGTTTTATTGCTTCTATTGTAACATTTATGGCATTGCATTGATTAAGAACAAACAAGAATTATGCTTTTTAAATTTAAAAAAATAAGTTGTATGAAAAAAGTACTTCAAAAAATCACCTGGGATGTTTTATTATGTTTTTTTTGCAAACTTATTGAATCCTAACTATTTCCAGATTTTCATGAAATGGAGCTTGGTGAGCCCCCTATGGTGGAGACCGCTTCCTCCATATTCCGTGAGCTGTGCTACAACTACCGTGACTCACTCGTTGCTGGAATCTTAGTCGCTGGCTGGGATAAAAAAAAAGGAGGTAATAATACTGCACAATATTGAGCTAAGTCATCATCAATCAGCAATCCATGAATAAATAGTTGTTAGCCTAACGGTTCAATACTGCAACTTAGAATCCAATGATACCGGGTTCGATCCTAGGCTCCGCACCAATGACTTTTCTAAGTTATGTGTGGATTTCCATCACTCTGTGCTTCGGAGGGCACGTTAAGCTGTCGGTCCCGGCTGTTATTGATTAATAGCAGTCGATAAGCCATGTCAGAGGCCCTCGGACGGCTTGACAAACTCCGACACCAGAGGCCAGCACTACCTCATACGAAACGACGACGAATAGTTGTTTGTGCAACTAATATGTGTCAGTTGTACCATCAATGTGGTAGTGGCTGATGGTACAAAGTCCAAAAGGAAAAATGGTCTTCAGCTTTTGTTGGCCCGGCGTGGTGTATCCGGCCCAAGAATAGACCCCTTCCATCTCCTCCCATGGATGTCGTAAAAGCCGAACTAATAGATTACCCAGACTTGTTTGTAAGATTCGTTGGTCAGGCTGCTTATTTAAGGAATGTGTTATTACTGGAAGAAATCGTTAGAAGAGTCAGTCGTGGGAAGCAATGGCGGCGATGAGCTCACCACTTGTCACGTCTCTTTCCCACAATGGTGCAATCCACAATGTCTACCCTTTGGGGAAAAAGGCGTGTGTCTATGTATGTATGTATGTATGTATGTATAGATAGTCTGTTCCCATGTTAATTATTTATTGTCATGTTGAATATAATGTGCAACAATGTGATGCAACATTGAAAACATTAAGTGATGAATGAATGTAGGGTTGCCATCTCTAACATTTGGCAACCAGGACAAGACGCGTGAAAACCCCGGATTTTGGAGCCCAGAACCCGGACATGTCAACAGTTTTTTTTATAAACTAATAATAAAAAAAAGATCAAAATGTCATAAATCAACTTTTTATTTATTTTCAAAGACATGCGCAGCGCGTGTTTCGTGCTTCCGTTGCGCACAAAACTAGAAATGTTAAAACCCGGACTACAAACGAAACCCCGCCCGGATGCTCCCCGGACGCCCTACTAGGACAAATCCGGGGAAACTCGGACGCCCTTTGATCTAGGACAAATCTGGGGAAACCTGGACAGATGGCACCCTAGATGAATGGCACTTCTTAAAACATTGATTTGATACCTACTTTTTATGCGCTAGTAGTAACAAATATGTATTCATCACTTTACATAACATTCTCTAAAGATTAACTGAACTAAAATAAGTGCAATCCTTGAATAAAACCATATTTTAATGCAGTTTCTATTCAGATAATGCTGCACAGAATCAACATCAGCGTTTGAATGAATTCCTAACTTAATAGTCCAGTCAATTCAATAATGATGATAAAATGTTTCCACTTAGATAGATAGATAGATAGATAGATAGATAAAACGTTTATTTGCATCTCCAATCACACACGTACATTCTAAACAAATAAAAGACAGTGCACTAAAAACTAGATAATACAACCACAGAGTAAGGATACAACCATCGTTACACAAAAACAAAGCAATGCACTAAAAGTAAGTAAGTACTTACAAGTTGTAAATAAAAAAAAACATACCCTTAGGGTAAGGTGGGTCCGGAACGATAGACTCTGCGTATTTTAATCATCATCATGAGCCTTGGACGAGGCCTCCCCCAATCCAATGGGGGATTTCTCATAATCACCATGCCTGGGAGGCAGATTGGCAAGTATTTAACATGAGCATACTTGTGTATTCCAGGTCAAATCTACTCAGTCCCTATTGGTGGCATGGTGCAGCGCCAGGAAGTCTCCATCGGAGGGTCCGGATCCAGCTATGTCTATGGCTATGTGGATGCCAACTTCAAGCCTAACATGACCAAGGAACAGGCTATCCAGTTTGTCACCAACACCCTCACGCTAGCTATGCTTCGAGATGGTTCTTCAGGGGGTGTGGTGAGGCTTGGAGTTATTACAGAGAAGGGTGTTGAACGTTCAGTGGTCCTGGGTGATCAACTGCCGAAGTTCTTTGAAGGTTGAGTGTATTTTAAGGTTTATAATAAAGCATTTGGATTTTAAAGCTTTTTTTTTTACCTTTGTACTTAAGGCATTAAACATTAGGGGATTAATAACATGAACAGGCGATGAAGTCTGCCACCCACACCGTTGATTTGTTATGTCCTAGAGGAGACACTGCACTCACACTGTCCCATTCAATTGGGGTGTATGCACCACACTTCACTCAACTGCATGACATCTGTTGGTCTTCATCTCCAGTCTTCTTCTTTCGCGTCAGTGGCTAATAATAATAATATAAACGTTTATTTCAGACCAGAGATCCATATTGGGTTAGTAACACAAAAATAACTTAAATTATGTTAGTACAATAAATAACTAAAAACAAACTATTGCACCTTAAAACCTACTTGGACACTAATTTAGAGATCGGCCCAAGCACCTCCATCCAGTGTCTCATGAAACATGAATACATGTCTTCAGCAACAACGGTCAGAAGGCTGTTGGAGCTCCCGCGCATGCGGCTCATCAGGGATGCAGTTCTTCTACGCATAATTGCAAAGAAGTCATCAGTGCATCTAAACATGACAAAATTTTATTGGACCAATAGGAAGCAATCGCTAAGCCCCTTTCCGTTGCCTGGTTCAGGTCTTCTAGTGTGCAGGTGGTCGGGCAGAGAGAGCAAAAGCACAGGTGAGTCATGCTTTGTATAGGAGCTCCGCAGTTACACTGACTCGATGTAACCCCACTTTGCCAGGTTTTCTCGGCAGCGACCAACTTGAGTCCTCAGCAGGTTTAGGGACTTCCAAATTGGCCACTGCTGCTCGTGGCCGGGAGGCAGGTGTTCTGCGGGTGGGATAAAATCGGAGGGGGCTGGGTGTTGGGAAGACCATAACTCACATCTTGCGTCTTTTGGGCTTTTATCAGTGGTCTTCGTAGATCGCAGGAAGCTCTTGCGGCTCTTTAAGCGGACCGGAGGTGGCTTGTGGCCGTGGAGCGGATGCCGATTATCAGCTTCCTGCTTGATCTTTTCAACGCTGTAAGCAATCTCACGGCGAACGTTTGGTGGTGCAATGCCTGCCAGTGGATAGAGCATTTCAAGGGGGGTGGGTTTTAGGCAGCCTGTTATAATTCTGCATGTGTCGTTGATGAGCGCGATATCTACCTCCTTCGCGCGGGCAGACCGGTGCCACACTGGACACGCAAATTCGCCCGCCGTAAAGGAGAGTGACAAGCCAGTTGTCCGCAGCACATGAGGTGATGCCCCCCAGGCGGTAGAGGTTAGGCGCCGCAGTAAGTTATTCCTAGAACCCACTTTTAACTTAGCCTTTTGGCAATGGGCTTTGTACGTTAAGGCCCTATCGAGCGTATCTCCAGTACCTAGTACATCATAAGTCAATGCCCATATAGGCCAGTCATATCGTACAGAAAAAGGAGTGGTACCAGGTTCAGGAGTGGTTGTGGGTGCACAAGACCCCTACTGATTGGTGATGGCATCACAAGCTCCGGTACGGAGGCCTGCAATGCTCTAAGATCACAAGCCCTCACAAAAAGGGTAGGTATAGTAGTGCAGAGTGTTGAGAGCTTCTTGGCCATCTCCGCCACACAGAGCAATTAAAAATGCGTCGCCTGCACTCTCGATCTCTTCTGGAAGGGAATCTGGCTGCAAGAACATTTCCAGCTGGTGAACGAGGTTGGGGTTTTCCCGCTTTGTATAAAAATAGAGAATATTGGGAACCCTGTATCTTGGGAGCTATTAGACCTAGAAAATTGGATTAGGACTTAATTAGACCTAGAAAATAGGAAAAAAAAAAAAAATTGGAAATTAGAAATTCACTGTCCGGAATTTGGATTACTTTAAAAAATTAAGTGACCTTTCTCGTCAGAACCTTACTATGTCGTTTTTTTTTTTAACAAAATGGTGCAAACGTAAGTCTGCGTTTCCATTGACGCGGAGCTGTGCGGAGATGAGCGGAGAATAGCGGTGAAAAGTGGTAAGTGTTTCCACTGAAGCAGAGAGGAGAGGAGCGGAGCGGAGAGGAGTGGAGCTAACTTTGGAATTGCGCAATTTTGAGCTCAGTTTGTCTCCATCTTTCAGAAAGAGCATATGTCATGTTGTCGCTTAAAAAGAAAAAAGCAATCCTTTTATATCTTTCCTTACTTGACGACGAAGATAACGAATCACGCACCGCCCCGCTGTCCTCCGTTCCGCATCACCTCGCTACGCACCGCTCCGCTGTCCTCCGCTCCGCATCACCTCGCTACGCACCGCTCCGCTGTCCTCCGCTCCGCATCACCTCGCTTATTTTATATGAATATCCGTTCAGCTCTGCCCCGCTCCGCTCGTGCTGTTTCCATTGAAGCGGAGCAGAGATTTCGAGCATAGTGATTGGTCAATTCATGCACCGCTAAGCTCCGCTCCGCGTCAATGGAAACGCAGCTTAACCGGGGAACTAAAAATGTTAAAAAAATAAATAAAAATAAATAACTGCGAAGTCTATTTGAAGGAGACCACAGAATCAACACCAATAAGCCCACTGTACGAGGAAGCACCGGTTGTACGAGTACCACCGTGATAGTTTGTTACTACTACCTGAGGACTTTCACCATAGATGCAGCCAAGATCCATTTTGTAGTCCAGGGGCACATGTTGGAGGGACTACGTGTAAAAGCAGCAACATGGGATTAGAAAGTAAAACAAACATTTATGTACTTCGTTTATTGTGTACATTGCATATTTACAATAAGACTTACTTTAAGCTTTAGACTTAGATGCTAATACCATCCATTATTTACATCAAATAATCTACTACCACTGTCCTCCAAATTAATTATTAATAAACTCAAAACAAAAAGCCATGCAAATTACGAAAAAAAATTGGTGGTACACAAACTTTACACCGATAGCTACTTTTTACTACATATAGCCTGAAACTAGGTGACGGCAAAGTACTTCTGTAGTGGTAGATTTGAGTGAGACTACCTCTATATTATAATACTGTGGCAAGCTAGTACTTACCCCTAGGAAAACTAGAAAGCTTAGAACACATTACTGCTACTTGAAATTATGAGTAGACTTTTGAAAGATAAGATTGATACGCAATTATGAATAAAAGTATCCGCACTAGTTGACATGCAAATTCATTCAACTAGTACGACTTCAGGCTCTAATCTCCATTATAATCATATTAATATTACATAGTCCGTTGCACACTTGTAGTAAAGTTCACCAACTTTACTTTCTAGCTGATGTTAAACTAACCAATTTTACCAGATCTTTTGCATATATTATCTGTCATCATGACCGCAGGTTACAGTAACCGCCTGTTTATATTTTGGAGAACTTTGGCCTCAATTTGTCTTGTTTGCGTTTTGTCAGTTGTCGTTTCCGCGCGGGTACCAACACACACGGCAACAATACACGCGCTGTCTTGAGTGCACCCTTCACTGCAGTTTTCCCTTTGCTCTTAGAAGGGTTGCTAACTTCACTTGTAAGGTCGCACTCGTTGCTGTCTTCACGCGGCTCCGCGTGAAGGGCCTCCGGTTATGTGATGACCCCGAGCTCCTCCATGGTGTCGAGGTCTCTCATGAGCATCTGCACGGTCTGCTTGATGCGCGGGTAGTGCTCGGCGGTCTCGTACTGCTCGCCAAACGATGGCTCTTGAGATTCAAGCTCTGGAAATAAAACGATTCAATGGTTAGCTGAGATTATTACTAAGAGTCTGAAGGACGACGATTTAGGCTCAGGCGGTTAGTTTATTTAAATTTTTAACGCCTAAAAGTAGGCTTTTCAAAAAATGTAGAAAAGCATAGCCTTTACATCTAGGTCAATTATCATAGTCTTACGATTTATTGTACAATTTGGAGGCAACGTTCTGTTTTCTTAACTAGAATCTTTGTTCGCCTGTCATAGCACATGCTGAGTGGTTGCCTTTTTAACCGCCGACGCAAAAACGACGGTGTTATAAGTTTGACGTGTCAGTGTGTGTGTGTGTGTGTCTGTCTGTCTGTGGCATCGTAGCTCCCGAACGAGTGAACCGCTTTTTTTTTTTTTTGTTGGAATGGTGAATTTGTCGTGAGTGTTCTTAGCTATGTTTGATCAAAATCGGTTCAGCCGTTTCATTGCGTTGAGGGTTTTTTTAATTTTTACAAAATTAATTACTTATTTGCGATTTTAACACCTAAAATATTAGAATTTGTTGTATGTGGTTACAAAATAAATATAATTTTAACTTTTTTTTTAGATGTTTACAATGCTTCGAATTAATCCTCAACATGACCCTATATTAATAAGAAAGTGAATACTTTAGTACTGTTTTGTAACAGAGGATCCTGCTAAGCCATGTGAGCTAACTTGGATTGCTATAGTCGGTGTAACTGATGCTGCATACTGATGCATAAGTCCGCAAGGATAATGGTTGACACAATTGCTTTATGCTTTACCACGAAGCCGCAGACAGATGCTAGTGACAGTATATACGTGGTACCTGCGACTTGCGCCTCGATGGAGTCGAGTCGCGAGTCCAGCAGCGCCTGGCAGCGCTGGATGTGCTTGAGCAGTCGGTCGCGACACACCTCGTTCTCGATGGGAGCCTCGGGCTGCGGCGCGGCCGCGGCCTGCGCCTGCCAGTCCGCAGCCGCCGCTTCTGCAGGGGAATACACGTTAAAGATCAATTTAGCGTTTTGAGTATGTGACGAAATTAGCTACAGTTTTACCCAAAATATAAGTCACCCGATGTACCTGCGCCGTAGAACAATTCCTATAGCGCGGGAACCTTCTTTCAATCAATAGCAATCGCGCGCTAAAAACTTGCGCTCTTATTGGTTAATCAATTTCGCTGCAAAATCACGGCCGGTCGAATCTTAGATGTGCGCGGGACCTATATGTTCGGATATCAGTCTGCGCTTTTCTGCGCAAACGAAAACATTCGATCGGACTTATATTTTGGGTTAAACTGTACCGCAATACGTCATAGATCACGTACGGACGCGCTCTACGTTCAGTACAACACCCTTCTTGCTGAGACAAACTTGAATATCCACAAATTTGTCGGCGACGCATAAAAACAGAAAACACAAAACTTTCACATCTTCCACCTTCAACACGGAACACAGCAATGCGAGCATTATGCTAGTCGCAAGAAAAAGGTCGATATTTTTAACAGGATTTTGTGCACCGCCTTTTTGTAGCCGCCTCATATACCATGGTTTGCCAACATTACATTAAATAGGAAATTTATCATAGTCACCCATAGACTGCGCTCCGGACATATGCCATTAAATAGCTTCAAATATTTGATGAGGAAAGTTGATAGCCCTAATTGTGAAGTATGTGGCGTAAAAGATGTATACCACCTTTTAATGGAGTTTTTATTTGTGAATTTTTTAAATTGTATTATTATGTGACTTGCCCAGTGTGACAATCTATGTTACAAGGCGAAATAAATGAAATGAAATGAAATGAAATGTCTTCGGAGTGCAGCTATGAGAGTGCAAATGTACCAGTGTAAAGATGTTGTACGCTCGATGTGGGTCTGTTTCAGAGCATGTTGTCTACGCAAACATCAGACGCAGCCATCATGCTCTATCAGTCCATATATGGGCTGGTTCAATAAATTTGATGAGTGATTTAGGAGAGAGACCAATGGAACTGGCATAGTCGTCAATCGACAAAAGTTCCGAAAAAAAAAATAGATTAAAAAAAAAAAAAAAGGTCGATATTTTTAACAGGATTTTGTACAGCTGCCGCATTTAGTAGCCAAGAAGAATGTATATGAGATATACCTTGAACAGACTTGCCGAGTCGCTCGAGCTCCGAGGTGCTGATGGGCAGCTCCAGAGAGGCCGCGCTCGGGCTGGACAGCAGGCCGCTGAGTAGCGCCTGCGAGCCGAGCTGTATGTATATGAGATATACCTTGAACAGACTTGCCGAGTCGCTCGAGCTCCGAGGTGCTGATGGGCAGCTCCAGAGAGGCCGCGCTCGGGCTGGACAGCAGGCCGCTGAGTAGCGCCTGCGAGCCGAGCTGTATGTATATGAGATATACCTTGAACAGACTTGCCGAGTCGCTCGAGCTCCGAGGTGCTGATGGGCAGCTCCAGAGAGGCCGCGCTCGGGCTGGACAGCAGGCCGCTGAGTAGCGCCTGCGAGCCGAGCTGTATGTATATGAGATATACCTTGAACAGACTTGGCCAGTCGCTCGAGCTCCGAGGTGCTGATGGGCAGCTCCAGAGAGGCCGCGCTCGGGCTGGACAGCAGGCCGCTGAGTAGCGCCTGCGAGCTGAGCTGTACGTCACGTTGAGAGTATCTGCTAATTAAATAGATCCATTATTATAGTTCAAGTATTATAGTAATATTATGAGATTCTTAGTGCCGTGCACTCTGGACGGAAAATAGCCTACGGCACGAATGAGTGGCATAGTCCTAACGGTAAAGACTCTCCAGCAGTGAGGATACCTGTCGCTGTCCGGTTCGTCCTCACTGGCCGTCCGGATGTCCATGAGGTGCAGCTCGTCCGGCTTCATCGGCAGGTTCTCCTTGTCCATGCCGTTAATCATGATGCTGAGGTCTGAGTAATCAGAGTTCAGCTTGTACGTCATCTGTGCCTGCTCCCAGTCTTTCGCCCACAGGTACAGCTTGGGGTGGTCTTTCTTACTGTGGACAAATACAGTAGTGTTATCGCAAAGTCTCAAGACTAAATAAAGTCTACAATCAGTGCGTGTTGCCGGTGAGGACATATGGCATAGAGATGCTTACTATTGGCCTTAAGCTATGGGTGCGATGCAGCTACGAGTTTCACAGCCGGTCCTGGTCGTGCAGGAACGCTTGGAGCGCCGGCCGCGGCGAGGGTTAAGACAGATAATAGCGATAATGGTAACTCACGTAGCCACATAGTATTTGACCCTGAGCGCGTGCAGCGCGTCCTCGATGCGCAGCAGGTTGCCGGCGAGCTCGTGCGAGCGCCGCACGGACTCGTCCGCCTTGGCGCCGGGCAGCAGGCCCTCGTACAGCCGGTCCTGGTCGTGCACGAACCGCTTGGAGCGCCGCCCGCGGCGAGGGTTCAGGCAGATGCTGCATGTGTACTTTTCTGGCACCTAGCAAATTAGCAAAGTGGACATGAGCGGGACACTTGGCTTGGTAGCTGCATTGGCCGTGGCCGATTGGTAAGCTCGCGAGGGCCACTGTACACCAGGAATACCACCAGACAGATGGTCCGATAATATTGTGAGTTCCTACCTCACTGGATTCGATTGGTACAGGATCAACAGAGTGTGGGTGGGTTCCAAAAATGCAGTTTTAGTTTTCTTTAAAATTCACTTAATGTTTCCCGTTGTTACTACTTGGATGAATGAATGAATGAATGAAAATACTTTATTGTACACCTTACAAACTAGTTAAAAACAAGACATAACAATTAAACAAAAAAAAACTAAATGTACAATGGGCGGTCTTATCGCTAAAGAGCGATCTCTTCCAGACAACCTTTGGATGGAGAGGAGCTGAACTTATCTGGAAGATTGGTTAGATGACTGAACAAGCAAGAGGCCCACCTGATGTTAAGCGGTAACCTCTGCCTATGAACAGTGCATTACCTCATAGGTCACGTCCACCTAAGACGCACCCTATGTGGCATTGCACTGCGCCCGCCACCCTGAGACATAGATGAAAAGTCTCATGTGCCTGTAATTCCACCGGCACCCTTACCCTTCAAACCGGAACACAGCAAGGCGAGCACTACTGCTTTGATCTAACTACTAACTATTTGACTTTTGACTATTGCTGATCTAAACCTCTCTAGCTACAACAGAAAAGGTATCAGGTGTCCCATTATCTTGATACAACCTGTATATTCTTATTCAAAATGGGGGAGATAAGATCTGCACTGGGGTGTGTTGAGCATTGTCCCCTGCTAACCTGACCCCAGCCAGCCATACAGTAGACACAGAAGAACACACACAGAAT
This sequence comes from Operophtera brumata, assembly GCA_932527175.1. Taxonomy (NCBI): domain Eukaryota; kingdom Metazoa; phylum Arthropoda; class Insecta; order Lepidoptera; family Geometridae; genus Operophtera; species Operophtera brumata. Next base: position 996,431 of record OW052238.1, read on the forward strand.
CTATACCCACTCTGTTTGAATGGGTTTGATAGTTGGATGGTAACCACTTTGTTTATTACCAGGACGGTTGATAAAAACGTTTTAGTCATCATTCGTCATCAGGCTAAGTCCACAGCTGGACATACGCCAGCCCCATTACAACGCCACGACGATGTCTTGAGCCACCTCTATGGCCCAGACCTTCTGCGACCTTTATATTATGTCTTTGGTCCATCGAGAGGGATGGGGCATTCCTCTACTTTTGCAATAACGACTTATCATGCTTAATTTGGTGTGATGCTTGCGTGTTACCTCAGATTCCTTCTGTATGTTATGACATAGTGCGTGCTGCCAGCAGAGACACAGCTCGCACTGCACCATGAGCCCGTCCTCCTCGCGGAACCCGCAGTGGCAGTTGATGATCTCCTCGCGGCGCATGTGCACTATCTTGATGCGCTCGCCAGCTGCAATACATTCAACTCAACGTGATTACAGACCGTTCACAGTAAGACGTCACTTCACATCTTTTGACGCGGTTAGACGTATTTTACGGTTCGCTCAGTTCATCAGAAAGCGTCCGAAATGTAAACGGAAGCTATTTATACCTACCTTTTAATTCTACATTTATAAACACTAATTATTAAATGTAGAACTCAAAACTGAACCACGGCGGCCGCGACAACGCGCGTTCAACGCCTGACAAGGGCGCAGAACGCGCGTTGAGTGCTTGTCATCTGAACGTTCCTGAACGAGCTGCACATGTTCGTATTCTGGGACCTTGACAATTCCTTGTCAAGTTACTGTAAGATCGTAGTACCCGTAAATAGTTTTATAAGGGCATGCCATACTTTAATCAAACTTCTGTAAAAACAATGTCTGTGCTGTGGTGTGTCCGGTCTAAGAATAAGCCCCTTCATCTCCTCCAATGGATGTCGGCACTGCACCAGTGGATAGGCATCAGCATCCACAATATACAAGAGTGCAACATACGCAGTATTGATATACAACATCAACACTGCAATCATCCATTTGTCTGCCCAGCTTGGTGATCATGACAAATCCCCCCATTACATTATATGGAGGAGGCCACGTGCAGCAGTGGAGGTCTAAAGGCTGATGGTGATGACGATGATTTAAAAAAAAACAGAAATCAATTAATATAATTTTACTCGTTTTTAGACCATATTTATTCCTGAAGATCTAATAACGATGGTAATCAATTTTCGTTACCAGAGGAGATGAGTGACACCTGCAAAAACTCCAGCTCCGCAACTGGTTACGAAACTCGATTGTAATCGCGTCCGAAATATATTCTAGGGGGCTCTACCAAGATATGGATAATATTTTTTACTGATTATATACTAGTTACTTCAAAACAGTACACATTACTGCTTTTAATGTACACAGAATGTACACATACATTACATCATTAAATAAATAAATAAATAAATAATGCTGGACAGTTCACACAACATTATTTAGCCCCAAGCTAAGCAGAGCTTGTGTTATGGGTACTAGATAACTGATATACTTAATACAATACATTAAATAGATATATGTTTTTTTATTATATATAGAAAATACCCAGAACACCCTGAACCAATATCTGCAGATCGCACAAATATTTGTTCCGAGGCGGGAATCGAACCCGCAACCTCCTGCGTCACAGGCGAACCTTCGCCCGCCGCGCCACAGAGGTCGTCATTATTACATTACATTAGAAAAATGGAGTAAAAAAACTTACATTCCGTAAATGTATACAAAGACGGATCCATTGGGTCATCCATCAGATCTGAAGACATCAGCAGCCCCGACTTTGGGTCAATCATTTTGGAATCATCCGGTGTGGCAGAGCGCGGGAAACTAAATCTTGTGTCCACCTCATCAGAGTTCATAGCGAACCATTCCTCATCTTCGCTTATGTTCTTTGCGAACGAAGCGAAGGATTTCTGCTTTTTGTCTCCTTTCTTCTTCTTCTTCTCCAAAGGCTTTGTCACAGTGTGGGTGGAAATCGCAGTTTCGAAGTCTAGTACATCCGAAGGGGGCACATCGACTGAAGCGTCGAGGCTATCCAAATCGTCGTCGGGCAAAGAATCTGGTAATGATTGTTCTGGTTCCGACCTCCGCACCGGGAGTAGGACCCGAGGACGCTTCACAGGTTTGTTAACAAGTGCGTTGCGTAGTTTGGGAGAGTCCTGGCTTCGCGGTATTTTGGGAGCCGTGTCGTCCTTTGTGGGGGTACGCATGATGTCGACGTCTATGTCCTGCTCGCGCTTGTGTTCGTATTTGGGCTCATCGCGTTTCGGCGGCCTGTTTATTTTCACCTTGATGACTTTCGGATCGGTTCGGGCGCGCTCGGCTCTGGTCGGCTTGGTGCGCGCGGCCGCGAGGTCTAGTACTTTGGGCGTGGCTCCCATCATCTTGCGGAGTTCCCTGTGGTAGTGCTTGATGTGCATTTGAAGGAGCGTGTTGTTTCGGAAGTTTTTGAAGCATCCGTCGGCCGGACAGCGGAGCAAGTTATCGATCACTTGTACTTTCAGCGAGCCAACCCACACTGTAACACATTTTTTTATTATTATTACACATCCGACACAATTATGTGCACCCTTTTCTAAACTGAACTAAATTTGACAACACTCAAATATAGCCATCCTTTTCATTTGGGTCTATTAAAGGGATGGATACATTTTTAGTACTGTCAGATTTAATTTTGTTTAGAAAATGTTTCAACAGAATAATATTATATTTAACCCCCGACACAAAAAGAGGGGTGTTAGAAGTTTGGTGTGTGTAGCTGTGTGTCTGTCTGTGGCATCACAGCTCCCAAAAGGATGAACCTATTTTGATTAGTTTTTTGTTTGAAAGGTGAGTAGGGTCGAAAGTATTCTTAGCAATGTATCGTGTACTATTATTTATTCCGTGGTTTGGTGGAAATTGGTGCAGCCATTTCCAGGCTAGCAACAATTTTTTTGAAGGGATCTCTGGCAGCTGTGAATTTAGTTTGAGCTCAAACTGTTTATTTTCGACGACCTCAGGTTCCAGGGTCTGAAGATGACCAGCATAGGATGAACATTATGATGATGTCCTACTGAAGCTGAAAACCATTGAAGGTGACGTCTTCCGGAAGCAGACTCCAGGATCTGATGACTAGCACACCATGAATAGGATCACCCTGGGTGCAGAGTCCTCCGATTTCATACATACATAGACACACGCCTTTTTCCCCGAAGGGGTAGGCAGAGCCTCAATAGGCCGATTTCAATGCGGTTTTATTTGTATAAAAACGTGAGTTTCCAACTCACGTTACTGTAAATAGTTGGGGGTTTTTAAATTAACTTGTGTATTATTCTTAGAATCAGATTTGTATATGGAAATGTCAACTCACCATAGCCGTCTTCAAGAGCCGGCAGTAGTGGTTGTTCGGGCACATTCACGGTCGAGCTGCCTGATTTGTCTCCCTCCGCATCGACTAGTTGCGAATCGTACTGCAAAATATACAAAAATGTAAACAAACTTTATATTTACTGGAACAATTTCGAAGAGATATATTAGTCATAGAAAACATTTTCGCGTCTCACAAGGAACCTCAATTAAAGGTGGGGTATGTCACATAACCCACCTTTAATTGAGGTTCCTCAGGTTATCAGTAAAATATCTCTTCGAAATTGTTCCAGTACACACAACACACACAACCTATCAAATTTCCTACCAAAGTTTATGATTATTTTAATTTTTTGTTTCTCATGATATTGTAATGTCTACCTGTGTACTTTTGTAACGTCATCTCTTATACGTCATACTTATGTACCTTAGTGGATTTTTGTTTTTGTCTTCTTGTTTTATGTGTGTGCTGTGCGTGTGGAAAAATAAATAAATTTTCTTTCTTTCTTTCTTTCAGTAAATATAAAGTTTGTTTACATTTTAGTACCTTCTTTGTACATATATTACTGTATGTATGTACAAAAAAGGTACAAAAATGTACCTATGTCGCAAAATTCTTATTCGGAGATTTGATTTTTAACATACAAAATCAAGTACAATATTCAAATTAAAAATATGCATTGATATTTGTATATCAGTATAATTCGAAGGGATCACTGTTCCAGAAACACGATAGGACAATATTTTCTCGATAGAAATAACCCAAAGTTACCTCTAAGTTATGGCTAGATTCGATTGTTTATTAAGGTTAAGGTGGATACTCTCACCTTGCGGCGCGTTTTTTTTTTTTTTTTTTTGTTTTTTTTGCCCATTATAGCTCATCAAAACTTCTTCAGATAGCGAAAGTTGATTTTGAAATTCAAAAAAATTGAATTTCGCTGCTCTAGCGTGAGCATTAACCTTTAAATGGTGCATATTATCGGGTAAAATCAATACAACAATGCCGAGGGTTTAGTGCAGGGTTTTGTAAAATTATCTATGTTCTACGAGATATTCAATAAACACGGTTTATTCGAGCGGCGCGATGCGTTTTTTTTGCATGACGATTTCTGCTTGGGGTTTTTGGATGACGGATCAAGCAAGAGGCCCACCTGATGTTAAGCGGTAACCTCTGCCTATGAACAGTGCATTACCTCATAGATCACGTCCACCTACGACGCAACCTATGTGGCATTGCACTGCGCCCGCCACCCTGAGACATTAAGATGAAAAGTCTCATGTGCCTGTAATTTCACCGGCATCCTTACCCTTCAAACCGGAACACAGCAATGCGAGCACTACTGCTTTGCGGCAGAAATAGGTATGGTTGTAGTACTTCCCCGGACGAACTCTTTCACAAAAAAGCTCTACTACTACTTGGGGTTGGGGAAGCCTTAAGAAAACTTATTCTTGCACTTACAGTATGCATTCTACGCTGCAGCTTCAGCTTGATGGGCCGTTTCTTACTCTTGTCCTTCAACTTCAACCCCACTGCCCTTCTCTTAAGGCTCAAACTCTTCCGTTTCACCAATGGTGACAGGCAGCTGGTACTGTTCGCTGGCAGGATAGTTTCTGGGGCCTCAGTGACCCCGTCGGGAGTGCTGACAATCCACCCCAGCTTGCGAGCGAGCTTCAAATGTACGCCGAAGTCCATGAGGCAGGGCTCGTAAGCTTTTATAGAGTCGTCTGCAGTTTCGAGGAAGTTGCGCATATCCGTTTTGGTGTGAAATCGTTTGTTTCCCGGACTGAAAATAAAATCATTGCTTTTACCTTGCCTGTTCATGACTAAAGGCTGAGCTGATCTAGATACAATTTCACAAAGTTATAGTGTGTATCGTGAGGCAGGACGTAACATACTTTTTTCAGGAAATATACGTTTTATTGTCATGGATTTCTGATATCCAAAGGCTGAGCAGCACACTGTGCCACAGAATAGAATATAATTCACAGTTAGCGAAGCGAGGGTATTCAGCTGGGGAGAGATAAACGTTCTTCACCTAAACAACGGCGGTAGAACTGAGCTCCAGAAATAGTAACATAACTGACCTCATCCCAGTATAAAATGGCCACCTTCATAAAATAAAAGAGTATGCGCAGACAATACATGCTGAGATGGTAGCCAATTGAGATGGACGACCTCTGTGGCGCGGCTGGCGATAGTTCGCCTGCGACGCAGGAGGTTGCGGGTTCGATTCCCGCCTCGGAACAAATATTTGTGCGATCTGCAGATATTTGTTCAGGGTGTTCTGGGTGTTATCTATGTATAATAAAAAATATCTATCTATGTAATGTATTGTATTAAGTATATCAGTTAACTAGTACCCATAACACAAGATCTGGCTTAGCTTGGGGCTAGATAATGTTGTGTGCACTTGTGCAGCATTATTTATTTATTATTTATTTAATTAGTAACGGACGATGCGTGTGTGGCGCTGTGAGACACGCAATCTCAACTAGCTTGTTTTGCTAGGGTTTTTATATTTTTTATAATATTATAAGGTGACAAACAAGCAGACGGCCCGCTTGATGTAAATCAGTCACCGCCGCCTATGGACATCTGCAACACCCACGGTATTACAAACGCGCTGCCTACCATTAAGAGCCCTATTGATATTTCTCTTGAATTTACCCATATTGTAGCCCTGTGGGAAGACATCCAACGGGAGCTCAGGTGCGGGGGAGAAACGAGCGCGTGAAACGCACTGTGCGAGACCTCCACCCATCCACAATGTGCGGGTGAGCTCGCTCACGATGGCGGGATGTGCGGTTATAAAAGTGCGAGGCTGGGATTAGCTCAAACAGCTCCTCAGAGCATTCCCCGTTAAAAGATAGATTAGATAGATTGGCACTTTATTGTACACCAAAAAAATATAAAAAACACAAAAATAAAAGGATTAACTAAATCAAATTATAGTACAATGGGCGGCCTTATCGCTGAAAGCGATTTATTCCAGGCAGTAAAAATCTTATAAAAGTCGCTAAGCGCGCCAATATCTCGGCGCCCGCTCAACGGTTCTAGATCCCTGGCTGGTGCAGCTACAGGTTAGTTGTTAATTTGTTTTGAGTATTCGAGTCCCGCGACTTGCTCATTGATACAAATAAACGATTTTTCTTTCTTTCAGTAATGGTTGCTCACCTGACTAGCACTACGTCCCACTTGCCGGCCGAGTGGCCGACGCTCCGACGCACCATGTGCTTGTAATGGTTGCTCACCTGACTAGCACTACGTCCCACTTGCCGGCCGAGTGGCCGACGCTCCGTCGCACCATGTGCTTGTAATGGTTGCTCACCTGACTAGCACTACGTCCCACTTGCCGACCGAGTGGCCGACGCTCCGACGCACCATGTGCTTGTAATGGTTGCTCACCTGACTAGCACTACGTCCCACTTGCCGGCCGAGTGGCCGACGCTCCAACGCACCATGTGCTTGTAATGGTTGCTCACCTGACTAGCACTCCGTCCCACTTGCCGGCCGAGTGGCCGACGCTCCGTCGCACCATGTGCTTTTAATGGTTGCTCACCTGACTAGCACTACGTCCCACTTGCCGGCCGAGTGGCCGACGCTCCGTCGCACCATGTGCTTGTAATGGTTGCTCACCTGACTAGCACTACGTCCCACTTGCCGGCCGAGTGGCCGACGCTCCGTCACACCATGTGCTAGTAATGGCTGCTCACCTGACTAGCACTACGTCCCACGTGCCGGCCGAGTGGCCGACGCTCCGTCGCACCATGTGCTTGTAATGGCTGCTCACCTGACTAGCACTACGTCCCACTTGCCGGCCGAGTGGCCGACGCTCCGACGCACCATGTGCTTGTAATGGTTGCTCACCTGACTAGCACTACGTCCCACTTGCCGGCCGAGTGGCCGACGCTCCGACGCACCATGTGCTTGTAATGGTTGCTCACCTGACTAGCACTACGTCCCACTTGCCGGCCGAGTGTCCGACGCACCATGTGCTTGTAATGGTTGCTCACCTGACTAGCACTACGTCCCACTTGCCGGCCGAGTGGCCGACGCTCCGTCGCACCATGTGCTTGTAATGGTTGCTCACCTGACTAGCACTACGTCCCACTTGCCGGCCGAGTGTCCGACGCACCATGTGCTTGTAATGGTTGCTCACCTGACTAGCACTACGTCCCACTTGCCGGCCGAGTGGCCGACGCTCCGTCGCACCATGTGCTTGTAATGGTTGCTCACCTGACTAGCACTACGTCCCACTTGCCGGCCGAGTGTCCGACGCACCATGTGCTTGTAATGGTTGCTCACCTGACTAGCACTACGTCCCACTTGCCGGCCGAGTGTCCGACGCACCATGTGCTTGTAATGGTTGCTCACCTGACTAGCACTACGTCCCACTTGCCGGCCGAGTGGCCGACGCTCCGACGCACCATGTGCTTGGCCCAGCCCGCCGGCAGCCTCTTGTCTATCACCTGCAATCAACATTTTTACTACTAAACGACTGCACCAATCCATGTTTTATTTGATTTGATTTGTATGAAGGAACAAGCCGTTGGCCCACCTGACCTGACCTGACCCTGCACATCATCATCGTCAGCCCACACTAGTCCACTGCTGGACATAGGCCTCTCCCAATACGCGCCACTGAGCCCGGTGTTCGGCTCTTCTCATCCACTTCCTGCCGCCGCCTTTCGTAGGTCATCGCTCCACCTAGCCAGAGGGCGCCCCACGCTACGTTTGCCAAGACGCGGTCTCCACTCAAGAACTCGCTTACCCCAACGGTTGTCGGTTCTACGGCATACATAAATACAATAAATAATATATGACCAGCCCATTGCCACTTCAGCTTGCTAATCCGGTGGGCTATGTCAATGACTTTAGTTCTCTGTCGGATAATCTCATTTCGGATTTTTTCTTTCAGAGAAACTCCGAGCATAGCCCGTTCCATTGCTCGCTGTGCAGCCTTGAACTGGTGGATTAGCCCTACCGTGGGTGTCCACGTCTCGGCACCGTAGGTACACATAGGACGCAATGACTTTAGTATTCAGGCATTGTGGTATAGGCGACGAGAAGACTTGGCGTAGTTTTCCGAACGCTCCCCAGCCCAACTAAATCCTCCTTTTGGCCTCCTTCTCAAAGTTGTGACCCTGCCCATTCACCCAGTGCCACGCTCACAGCTGAGCTAGCTACACTGTGTACGCACCTCCACACTGCGGCGAGGCAAGGCTGGCTTGCCGCTGGCGTCGGGCATGCAGTCGGTCTCCATCTCGCTGACCCTGCCCACAGGCTGCCCGTTCACCCAGTGGCACGCTCACAGCTGGGCTAGCTACACTGTGTACGCACCTCCACACTGCGGCGAGGCAAGGCTGGCTTGCCGCTGGCGTCGGGCTTGCAGTCGGCCTCCATCTCGCTGACCCTGCCCACAGGCTGCCCGTTCACCCAGTGGCACGCTCACAGCTGGGCTAGCTACACTGTGTACGCACCTCCACACTGCGGCGAGGCAAGGCTGGCTTGCCGCTGGCGTCGGGCTTGCAGTCGGCCTCCATCTCGCTGACCCTGCCCACAGGCTGCCCGTTCACCCAGTGGCACGCTCACAGCTGGGCTAGCTACACTGTGTACGCACCTCCACACTGCGGCGAGGCAAGGCTGGCTTGCCGCTGGCGTCGGGCTTGCAGTCGGCCTCCATCTCGCTGACCCTGCCCACAGGCTGCCCGTTCACCCAGTGGCACGCTCACAGCTGGGCTAGCTACACTGTGTACGCACCTCCACACTGCGGCGAGGCAAGGCTGGCTTGCCGCTGGCGTCGGGCTTGCAATCGGCCTCCATCTCGCTGACCCTGCCCACAGGCTGCCCGTTCACCCAGTGGCACGCCCACTCGTTGGGCAGCAGACAACTCTCTGGTAGCGGCACGCCTTCGTTGACCTACAATACACACAACATTGTTAAACAATCTTCAAAATAATAAAACATAAATGCTTTTAAATTTTCGAGGGTTTCGTTAAATTACATCTGAACACATGAGCATGAAATTCACGGAATACAAAGCTGCTATATTTCGTAAACTTTGGCGTCTTTGCGGCAGTAATGTGCTATTCAACTACTTTACATTTGAGTAGTATAGTAATAGCACATTACTGCCGCGGTCCGAGACTCTACGATGATGGACGAACGTGAGAACGTCGTCGTGAGAACGTATGTTAGTCGAAGAGTGGCGTGAATAGAATATTCTTAAATATGCAATAATAAGTTGTGTCAACTGGCACACTGGCACATTACAAGTTTAGAATCGATTTTCAGATTTTCATAGCGTAAAGTGTGATACGGATTTTCATAGTAACATCGCCGGCTTAATTAGGCCGATTTCTCTCGAAAAAAATCCTCGAAAACATTTATGAACATGCTTATGGGATGTTCATAACATAACACCCAACAGCGTAGAAATAAACCAATCTAAAGCTGAACGCACTTCACAGCTTTTATTAGGCACTCGACACAACCTTGACATTTCAAAATGACCCTTGTGTGTACCGAATAAGGAATATTTTGTTTTGACGTTAATTGAATGTTATAGCGGCGTGTTCAGTTTTCGACTGGTTTATCTCTACCATAGTACCACAACATCCAGACCCGAAATAAATATTTGCAGATCATGCAGTCCCGCAGCTGGAATCAAACCTACAACATCTCGCATCTCAGCTGTCTACTCGCCTGCCGCGCCACCGAAGTCGTTATTTACGCTAGTTAGGCACTAACTTCGTATGAAGCAGGCAAAACACACCCAAAAAAAAGCTCTCACTCCGTGAATATTGAATAACTAATGCTGGTGAAACTGCTCGTTTGTAATACATGAAACATTTTCTAGCCTTATTTTATCTCTAACCAACAGTTACATACAACATCTACAACTAGTACATACCTGCTTCTCCCGTTCGATCTCTCGCATCATCTCCTTCATCCGGATCTTCATCTCGGCGAGTTCGCTCTTGACCTGGTCCACTTCCGCCCATTTCTGATGCAAGAGCCTCCTCTTTTGTTCTTTTTTAACTTTTCTCCTTGGCTTTTCGAAATCCTTCAGCCTTAGTTTCTTGGAGTTTTTTGTTTGTGTTTTTTTGAACGTACATTCTGGTGGGTCGTTATCGAGCGGAGCGTCAATATCGACCAGAATAGGTTGCGAATCGATGTCCAGTCGTGGCGACTCATTACCCATTTCAATGTCCGATTTCGTTGTATCATCGTCTGGTACAATTCTTTCGAAATCTGCATCAGATGTCTCAATTAAACTTGGCGATGGTACATCTGCTATCAATACTTCGATATCTGTGATTGATGTTTCCACATCAAGTGTTTCAGTACCAGGAAGCGGTGTCTCAATATCTGGTTCTGGTTTTGCAATAACTATTTCTGGTATGTCAGTTTCTGGTTTCGTTGGGTCAACAACTGGTATTGGTGGGTCAATAACTGGTTTAAGGTTGATAATTGGTTTAGGTGAATGAATGCGATCTACTTTCGGTGAATGTATTTCTTGTTTCAACCCACATTCTAGTTTACTAATAGCCTCTTTCATTTTGTCTATGACTTCTTCGTGCATCACTTGGTCTGGTTTATCAAATCTTTCCAATTTATCTTCTTCATCAACCTAGATTTGTATAAATTCAATAGAATATATGTTACTTACTTATTATACATTATAAGGAGATAAAACAAGGAAAGAATTTCAAGATAGAGGTCCAAAACAATTTTATAAGAGATGAAAACTACATACCATCAAAAATTCTAAAGTCAAAATTACTTATTGTGATCTTCTATTTGGCAAAAAAACAAAATTACAAAATGATAACTATTTCAAACAAAAAACTGCTCTAATTACTCTACGAAGGCAAGCTAAAAGACAAGTGGGGTACAGTCACACATTAATTTGGTCCACAAATAGGTCCAAGATCCTTTTGACAATTTGAAACAGAGGTTGATTTGACATAATGGTACAGATTCTGTTCAGCAATCTACAAATTTAAACCGCGCAAAAATTATCGCTGTCTTTTTTATTTCAGTGTAAGAGCGCGCGATAATTTTAGCACAAATTAAAATTTGCTTACTTAGCTCTATAGATTTTAAACTTCAAACAAATTGTCATATGAGTGGTCAACAAATTAAACTGTGACCGTACACAATTATTAAAAAGTTCACTCACGGGATCTAAATCAGGTTTAGAGTCTAATGAATTGTCCGGCTCGTCCATGCCATCGAACTCAACTTCCATTGGTTCTTCTTTTAATTCTGTTTTTATTTCGTTTTTAACTGAACCAATAATAGAAGCCACTGCATCTGTGAAATATTTTTTTGGTGAAAATAGTACATTACGATTATGATACATGTAAGCTTAGTTGGTTGGACACTCGGTTAGACTTCTGGGATTTGGCCTTACAGTCCAGGCGGGATTGCAGCCCGACCCGATAGGCGAAGGCCCAATGGACCAGAGAGCTGTAAAAGAGATTTTTCACTAACTTCGAACGCAGAGCTTTCAGGCTTATAGGTGAGCAACATATGGCGGAGACTAAGATCCAGAGTCTCGAGCACTGCTGTAAGGTCGCGTGCCTTTCGATCTTATATAGGTTGCATTTCGGGGAATGCTCCCAGGAACTTCATGATCTGATCCCACTATCTCCTTTTCATCATAGAACGAACAGGCGCACGGCTCGGTACCACCCTTACCTCATTAGTATACCCTCTATTCGTACTAAACGTTTCAGTTCTACCTTTATAATGAGAACTGCTAAGGAGTGGAATACACTACCGTCGTCTGTCTTTCCTGAAAACTATAATCTGGGTCTCTGCAAGGCTAGAGTGCCTTCTAGACCTTTGTGCTCCATCTTTGGCCACATCGTCACTTACCAACAGGTGAGATTGTGGTAAAAAAAAAGGTCTATTCAAAAATTCGTCTATTCAGATTGTACAAAAAAAATAGGGGTCTCTTAACGCTTAAGGGGCCAAATCTTACTCTTTTTAATCTTTATACCAAATCTTGTAAAGTTTCGTAGAAATATGTCAATTTGACGTGGGATAGGTGTCCCGTAAAATAAGTATAGGTCGGTGAAAATGGACACGAGTGCACTATAATAAGGGCCACTTTACGAGCGAGTGTTGAAAATATATTTTTCAATACTAGCTTTTTAGCTGTCACCATAATATAGTATTGTCATCAAAATTTGACAGGTATAAAAAATCCAGCTCATATGGTTAGGTGGAACTGGTTTAAAATTCAGTTACAAGATTTGACAACATATGTTCTTATTACACGGCTGTTTGGAACTATTTTAATACTTTCTTAATACCTGGTATATCCAGCTTCTCAGCTTGGACCGTCGCCTTCTTAGTTTTTACAGGCTTCTTAACCACTTTCTTCTCTTTCGGCATTTTCTCCTTCTCAATCCTAGGAACCTTTGGCTTCTTCTGTCCAATATTAAATATCTCCTTGATATTCAACTTCCGCTTCATTTCACGACGCTCGCTTTTCGACCCCAAGTAGTCTCTAGTGGGGTCGAAGAGATGGGTATGGAAGGTGGGTACGGGCGAGGGGGAGCCGGAGCTTGGCCCTCCCGGGAGGACAGGCGAGGGGGCGCCGCTGGGGGAGGGTACTGTTGTGTCGATGGTGAGGACGTCCCGGTGGTCCTTCAGTTTGCTGAGACGGGATAGGGGACAGGGCCAGCGGAAGCCATCGTCGAATATTACTTCAAATTTGCCTGAAAAGGAGATATTTTTGTTTGAAATCTACCGTAAGTAACATGATGTAACAGTGTAACTTACGTATAACTGTTTTTCTTGATATTTACTCTACTCGAGTTTCATTGTTCATATGGATACCGAGTAAATATCAAGAAAATAAGTTATAGGTAACTTTAAACAGTGTACGAAAACTATTAAAATACCGCTTTATGTATAAAGCGGTATGTATGTATAAAGCGGTATTTTAATAGTTTTGGTACAAGCATACACAGATCCTATAAAATCCCATGGATCGAAGATATCCTCCAATCTCCTACACATGCTGATTCTCATGCTGAGGCAGAGCCATTTTGTTACTTGGGTTACAATTCATACCTTCATATCTGTTTCCTCTTAGTCTAAGTTTTTTATGTGTTTCTGTGTAACTCTTGTATACAAATAAATATATACTTTCTTTTTTCTTTCTTTCTTTCTACGTATCTGCGAGGAGATATAACAAGGGTTACAGAAAATCACAAATTATTTATTATGCCTACTTTTTCCTTAGTAGTCAGCACTATCGGATGTTATATGCATCAGGTTGCAATACGATGAGACCATCAGCGTTAGAAAAAGTCGCAGGGATTAGCACTGGCTCTGGCGCGCCACCGCCACTAAGCTGCCATATCTGGCTTCAGGTAGTCAACCACTTGTGGCTATCACCGGTGACCCACGTACAGTGAGGTTTGTCCGGGGAAGTACTACCACTATACCTATTTCTGCCGCAAAGCAGTAGTGCTCACATTGCTGTGTTCCGGTTTGAAGGGTATGGTTGCCGGTGAAATTACAGGCACATGAGACTTTTCATCTTCATGTCTCAGGGTGGCGGGCGCAGTGCAATGCCGCATAGGGCGCGTCCTAGGCGGATGTGATCTATGAGGTTATGCACTTAAGAACAGTGCAGAGGGTACCGCTTAACATCAGGTGGGCCACCTGCTTGACCCATCATTCCAAGTAGTATAAAGAAAAAAAAGTTTAATATCATTTTAACTCACCATCACCAAGATCCTTATCAATAGTAGCAACAAATCTCCTATTATCCCTCCATCGAGCGAGGCACCTTTCTCCCACTGAGTACACCTTGCTTCTATCCTCCGTCTTAACCTCCTTGGGTTCTAGTTTCACTTCTTTGAGAAGCTTCAGAAGCTCCGGCTGTTTCTCTTCAATGTTGGGAGTGCTGGTGCCAGTGAACGGACGGAGTCTTGGACTGCTTACACTGATCCACTCATCAGGCCTGGAATTGTTAATTTAAAAGCTTTTATTTGAGGTTGTATCGTTAGATATAAGGCCAAGGGGGGATTGCAATAGCTCTACATATTCGCAGGTGATATCATTTGGCCTACCCATTGCCACTTCAACTTGCTAACTCTGGTGTGTCAGTCAGTTTGTGGTCTCCACTCGAGAACCTTTATCCCGCAAATATTAACAGTTCTGCCAGCTATATGGACTGCCCATTGTCATTTAAGCATGCCGATTCTGATAGCAATGCCAGTGACCTTGGTTCTTCTACGGATCTCATTGTTTCGGTTTTGATCAAGCAGTGAACCTCTGTATAGCTAGGTACTTTATGTTTATAACGGGGTTCACAGTTATAGGGCTCTGATATGATGTAATATGATTGTCCTTGAGGTTTATGGGAACGCAAACGAACGGTTTTCTCCCGCGCTAGTGATCAAAAAGCTGCCCACGGGAGTTCTGTTTTGTATGTGAATTTATGGCACTGCCTAGATAAATGGGAAACGCTTAACATGTGTAGGTATTCAAAAGCGGGTTTCAGCAAAACTTTCAGTAGAAAAACAGAGAGGAACTGATAAAAATATATTCATCAAGCTAATCAAGAATAAGAATTAATCAGCTGGGAACGAATAAATCAGTATCAGTGTCACAGAAGTGCTGCTTTTTGCTGTTAACTCGTCTGCGAAAACTAATAAGTTTTATTTGAACATTCAATTTACCTTTGTTCCACAGTTCCTCGGAGCCGCGATTTAAAACGGGTTTCATAAGAATACGACATGATAACAAAATAAAATATTGAATTCCAAAACTATGCGGCTCCGAAATCCGAACTCGATCCGTCAATTCGCCAATTTGAATTGAGAACGAGAACAAATGTCATTGTGAATGTGACAGAATTTCGAATAGATTTTTTAAATTGCGAATAAAGTTTAGGAAGTGAGTTTTCATGCAACTAAAGAGGCCTACATTCTACTGCAAACAACTTTCGAAAATTACATTAGTTTTTCGCCCTTCCTTCTTTGTAAGTAGGTAACTAAGGAGCTGAGTTCAGCTGATCAATGAACCGTAACTGGAAGGGTGCTCGTGCTCCCCTTGATTATGGTAAAGCAACCAAAATATAATAGCCCGAGTTACTTACTATCTATGATAGTAGGTTTCGGATATAGTTTTTAGGGTTCCTTGACGGAATTAAGGAACCCAATGCATGTTTTGAAATGTGATTTAAATTTGTTACCTACCTACCTACTTTTGATATAGATCTCAATCATACATTTTAATTTTTAGGGTTACCTACCTACTCCATGCATAGTATATATGTAAAGGCGGGGTTTTTTAGCCCTCGCCCTATTGTCAGCGAGATATAGCCGCCAAAGTTGATTACAATGAATAAAGAGGTATTTTTTATGAACAAAATAAAACTGTAAATCTATAGTAATTGTTTCTTAACATTTATGTGGTGTCTTAAATAAGTAGTTAGTATTGTGTTGTTTTATTGGTTTCAGGTAGGTAGCCAGATTTATACAATAAATGCTTGATTTAATGATTTAATCTATGTAGTATGGCCATAAAATCTGAAATCAGCCATTTTTTTTTAAAACACCCGTCTTTCTCTGTCGTTTGCGGCTTGAAAACTACTGTACCTACTTACTAAATGACGCGAACTAGTGGCAACACCACCTCAAACCCTTCATCTAGAATTGAATTGAATTCCTTTCGGTCGCCATCGTAAACTCCGTAACCCATTTTATTAACAAACTATTATAAATAAATAAATAAATAATGCTGGACAGTTCACACAACATTATCTAGCCCCAAGCTAAGCAGAGCTTGTGTTATGGGTACTAGATAACTGATATACTTAATACAATGTATTCCATAGTATCCATACAATATATTTTTTATTATACATAGAAAATACCCAGAACACCCTGACAAATATCTGCGATCGCACAAATACTTGTTCCGAGGCGGGAATCGAACCCGCAACCTCCTGCGTCGCAGGCCAAGCTTCGCCCGCCGCGCCACAGAGGTAGACAGAAACTAGAATAGCTAGAAACTTGTAATAGGAATGATGACGGTGCCAAAAACGGTAACCCAAACCCGTGAAAAATGCTTACTTTGCCACTTTTTAGGGTTCCGTAGTCAAAGACAAGGAACCCTTATAGATTCGTCATGTCTGTCTGTCTGTCTGTCCGTGTATGTCACAGCCTTTTTTTTTCCGAAACTATAAGAGCTATACTGTTGAAACATGGTAGGTAGATGTATTCTGTGAACCGCATTTAAATTACGTGAAAATTTCCCGTTTTTATAAAATATTCGCATTAAGATTTTTACACAAAAATTGAAAAAAAAACAATTATTTTTGGGGTTCCCCATACTTAGAATTGAAACTCAAAAAATGATTTTTCATCAAACCTATACGTGTGGGGTATCTATGGATAGGTCTTCAAAAATGATGTTGAGGTTTCTAATATATTTTTTTTCTAAACTGAATAGTTTGCGCGAGAGACACTTCCAAAGTGGTAAAAAGTGTGCCCCACCCCCCCGTAACTTCTAAAATAAGAGAATGATAAAACTAAAAAAAAAATATGATGTACATTACAATGTAAACTTCCACTGAAATTTTGGTTTGAACGAGATCTAGTAAGTAGTTTTTTATTTTTGTGGACTGAAACTCAAAAAAAAAAATATCAAACCCATACGTGTCTATGGATAGGTCTTCAAAAATGATATTGAGGTTTCTAATATAATTTTTTTCTAAACTGAATAGTTTGCGCGAGAGACACTTCCGAAGTGGGAAAAAGTGTCCCCCCCCCCCCTCCCCTCCATAACTTCTAAAATAAGAGAATTATAAAACTAAAAAAAAATATGATGTAATTACTATGTAAACTTCCAACCAAAATTGGTTGGTTTGAACGAGATCTAGTCAGTAGTTTTTTTTAATACGTCATAAATCGTAATCCATCCAAGAACTTTTATATTATGTTACTTGCTGCTACGGAACCCTTCATGGGCGAGTCCGACTCGCACTTGGCCGCTTTTTTGAGATATAGAATGATTAAACAGAATTTTAAAAAAATGGAAGTACTGTGTAAAAACAATTCATAAATCTAGCCATAATTCAATGACATTGTATTAACAATGAATTGTTATTCAAATGTGGCAAAGTTAACTACCACTTCTGGTAAGATTGACAAATGAAAAAATTAATAAATTGATAAATTCAAATTCGAAAACTTTATTTCAGACTTATTGAGAAATGCACTAAACCTAAACAATAACCCCATAGCAACATAAATACCTCAGAACATATAAAAACACTTTATTTATAACTTAATCTAACACACGTGTGATCGTCGACGCGTCGCGGCCCGGGGATCACGTGACAGGCGGCCCTTAAAGGTGCGCGTTTGCTATAGCAACGCGAACAGAGTTTAGTTAGTTTAGTTTAGAGTAGTTAGTTTGGGTAGAGGTAGAATAGCAAATCTCTTTTTATACAGAGAGATTTTCTATTCTACCTCTACCCAGAAAAACAAAATCAAAACATTACGTTATTTAGCACTGGTAACATAATTCTCCATACAAGTGGCAAAGTCACCAACTGTTTAACATTTCTTCATACAAAACAGAATAGTGTGTCCAGGGTGTCACAAATAGTAGGTTGTTTATCAAGTAATCAATTCGAATTGACTTAACATCTTACTTTTGACTATCTAAGGATTTTCTTGTAATACAAATAATATTCCAATACAAATTTTTACCGACATGCTAACGAAGCAAGTTAAATAAAAGCATATTAAAACCGAACTATCAGCACAATTAATGTTGATACAAAGGGATTACTTCAAAATAACATCCACCTTATTACACTTCGAGTGACGTCACATAGTCGCGAATCCTTTTGCGCCAACCCTAACCCCAACAAAAACATGGCAAAGTCGACATCACAGCACTTTGATTGGGGTTGGTGACTATTGTATTCAGTCAGCCCCATAGGTCAGGCAACATTGCCGGGTCAATTCTGTTTAAATCTAGGCTATTTTTAATGGAAGTACTAAGTACAAGGCTAGACAAATAAATAATAAGTTTGTTTCTGTGAAGGCTCCTTACCAGCGTAGCCGAAAGTTGTCGAGGAATACAATAATACTCACTTTTTCAAAGAGTTCTCATAATGTACAAGAACTTCCATTTCATCATAGTCCACCTCGGTAATTTCGGCTGGATGCCACTCCTCACAGAAATCTTTGGCCTCAACTTTGGACCCCGCTGATAGAGGCATACCGCTGTTCCCTGTAACAGATTAAGATCAAAATAACTAGTAGTTCGTCCTGAACGTAAAATCGAATGGACACCCGTAGCTCAAAAACTGATCAAACTCATGTTCGAACTAAAAAATTCTATTCACATAACACCTACCTAGCTACGAAGTTTCATCACGATTGGATCAAAGGTTCTGCAGTTATCGTCGGACAAACAGACTTACAAACGTATATACATATTTATATTTTTGTATATTTTTGTATATTGATATTTTTTCGGCGTCTTAATTCTAGAATGATAGTACGGAACCCTTCGTGTGCGAGGCCGGCTTGCACTTGGCCGTTTTTTTTTAAATTATTATTATTATTTAAAAGCCTTTATTATTCATAAAATATACAAATTATTATATATAAATCTAAACACCACAGTATAGTAATTACAGACTAAATTAGAAGCAGGCTATGGCGCCTAGTTTTTGGAAACAAATCCATATATGTAAATATTGGATACTTAAAACCCATTATTTTTACGACAGATTTGTGTTATGATAGAAATTGTACAGTCACTTTGTGCTGTGTTAGGTTTTCTGACTATCCTTTGTGCACCCAGCTAAGGAAAATAAATCTACAATTTGTAATATTATAGTGCAATTGACATATAATTACATGCGCGCGATATTTATGGTCAACAATAATACTAACAGGTTTAGCGGGTCTAGGTCTGAGTCAGTCCCCGAGGTATGGGAAACGGGAGGGGTGTTATCGTTACGTCAAAATGAAGCGTGGCTTCATGTCATCTGATAACTTGAGAGACGAAAACACCCCTCCCGTTCCGCTGATTCTCCCATAGCTCAGGGACTGACTCAGTTAAGCGCTTGACTTGTAGCATCCGAATGTGGCTTACGCGGTACCAGGATAAGAAGCCTATTAGCCTATGTGACTTCCATGCCGCGGCGGGCGTTCATCCGGCTGAGACGCAAGAAGTGCCGGTTCAATTCAGTCTGGGACAGGGGGATCCCAGTCTGGTGTAAGGACTATGTATGTGAATGTCGGATGTTATATGTATACCTCTGTGTAGAGGCGCGGTAGGCGATTAGCCGGCTGAGATGCGAGAAGTTGCGGGTTTGATTACCGCTTCGGGACAAATGTTTTTATGATGCAAATATTTGTTTTGGGTCTGGATGTCTGGTAAGACTACTCGGTAAAACTACTGGGAATAGTCCCTTTTTACATGACGCGTACTATATAATTGTAGATCCTGATACTCAAAACACAGGAAAGATATTCTTTTATGTAAAATATTATTTTCTCAAACATTCTTGAAAAAAACATCAAAAACTCACCAGGATTAATTGTTTGTTTAGGCATTTCTTTCTCATCTTTGCATTTCGAGGATTTCATCTCAGTTTCACTCAAAATCATTTCCATGACACTTGAAGCTACTGCCATTGTTTCATCGTCAACAGGATTTTTAACGCCCTTAACAGGATTTTCGACATTTTCGGCAGGCTTTTCAACATTTTCAACAACGTCCTCAACGGGATTTTCAACATTTTCGGCAGGCTTTTCAACATTTTCAGCAACTTCCTTAACAAGATTTTCGATATTTTCGGCAGGCTTTTCAACATTTACAACTACGTCCTTAACTGGGTTTTCGCCATTTCCGGCAGGCTTTTCCACAAGCTTTTCTGAGTTCTCAAGATTTATTTCTAAATTCCCAACAAGCGTGTCTATGCTCACATCAGGCTTTTCTACATTTTCATCAGATTTTTCAGCTAACTCATTGAAGTTGTTTACTTTCTCATTTTGACTTGATTTAAGTGCTTGTATATGTTTCTCTTGGGCTTCAATGAATTTCTTTATGTTATCAAGGTTCTCGACATCAGATGCTTTAGTACAAACAGGGACATTGGAAACATTTTCTTCTCCATTTGGCTTGACTGGTTCATCTGTTGATTCAGCCTCATTTTCTGTACTTTTTTTTGCGTCCATGTTACCAGTTTCAACATTCCATTTAAATATTGAAGGGACAGCATCTGAAAATTAATGGTGATGGATAAGAATTATAATGTCATTAAGGTTTAGCATGCTTTATTTGAAGAATAATTTACTAATGATGCATTAATTTAAGAATGAATTAGGTATATCATTTATAGTTTTAGAATTAAAACATTTATGATAGTAAGGAAAGTATTCTTATTTTCAAACATGCATACTACATTAACAAAGTGACAACAGTTTATTGATTTACATAGTACAAGTAGGTAATTAATTTTGTAAAAATTTAAAAAACCCCCAACGCAATGAATCGGCTGGACCGATTTTGATTGAACAAAGCTAAGAACACTCCCGACTAATACACCTTTCAAACAAAAAAAAGAAAGAAATCTGTTCATCCGTTCTGGAGCTACGATGGGACAAACAGACACACACACACACACACTGACACGTCAAACTTAAACGTTTTTCGTCGGGGGTTAAAAAGACGATTCAAAATTATCTATGATTATAAATTATTTAGAATTAAGCATTTTGACAGTAATAGGTGTCTTATAAAAAATTGTATCTATGAAATATTTCTTTGTTTTTTTTTGTTTACATCCTATTTTTTTTTATTTGTTATTTTTGTCAAGTGTGTGTGCTACAAATAAATCTTTCTTTCTTTCTTTCTTTCTTTCTTTCTTTATACATAATTAATGAAAATAAGTATTAGTGATTTGAATGCATGTATCATATTTGTGATTTTGATTGGAGTGCTATAGCTGATTATAAAGATTTTTGATAATGTGTGTTAAATATTAAATAATTTAATGTTAGCACCATTGATATTGGTTCAAATGAATTCATACAAGTATTTTATTGAAGTAGCATTAGGTATAATGCTACCTCAATAAAACACACACCCACACACACACACACTTAATAGGTATACACATAGATAACAATGAACTCACTAACTCTTATTATAAGTTAGTTGTGAGAAAGCTAAGGAGGGGATGAGTTCACCACAGGTCATGTCTATACTCCTGCATTTTAACAACCCACAGTAAAGAGGCCCTTTGAGGCTCTGCCTACCCCTTCAGGGAAAAAGGTGTATTATGTTATTGTGATAAGGTAATAATATTCTAAGTAGTTTCTCAAATACTGTTACATTAGACAGCCAAATAGCATATTCCCACAGCGATTGATGAGAGTTACTAGAACATGCCAATAATACACAACTACAGAGAGAGGAAACAACAAAGCAAGCATTTAAAAGTTAAAAAATAAATAACTAAAGATAAAAATACAGCACTACTACTCAAGAAAAACATTTTAAACAACATCTACAATAAATTTACTGAATACCTGACTTCAAATTATATTTAGAGTCCTTGTTCTTTAGAAAATCCTCTTTACAGAAATGCCTTGAGCACACAAATGATGGGGGATAGTTTTGGACTGTTACATGTGTGGCAGCTGTCCATTTAGCACGCAATTTAGCATCTTTTGGAAATTTGTGGTAAGTAACACCTTTATCTTCATTTCTTGTTGAACTCGACTTACACTTTTTAACACAACATCTTTTTTTAAGCATCCTAGCGTTTGTTATTGTCTGAGAACAACCACACCCTCATTTGCTACAAGATTAGATATTACAGGTGTTATTCAGGTGGTTAGGCTGGTGGTGGGTTCAGTTTGATGAATTGTGATGAACTACGACACAGCAAAACTGTAAACATATTTCATAACAATGCAGGCTTGTTACATCAAAGCAATGATGTCGATGTATCAATGGGAGATTTATGTCATATACCAAGAAATCTTCAAAACAAACAGTTAGTACACGTTTTATCAAAACATTTGAACTGTGGAAGTATAAGGTATCACATTTTGACGCACGAGACCAGCAAGAAACTCACCCAGCACAGCCAAACTTCGATCCGACGAGTTTTTTATGTTTTGGACTTTTCAGTAGGTTGAATAATTTATGTAAGCCTAAATTAATCTTGTTTCCACAGAAATACTGTTCACCATTTCAAATCATTAGGTTAATTCAATGCATTTATATATCATTGATCACAATCACAGCAGACCTTGTTGTCACTATTCACTATTCTCAAATTCTCAATTAAAACGTAGTGCTTACTTCCTCAATGTTCTCAATGAGGGCCAGCAGAAAAAAAACAAGAAAGAAAACACTGCAGTTGTAGTCTGTGACTCAGAAGAAGGATGGTCTGTTACTATATACAGAGAGTAGAGAGTAGTACACTCTTGGTCTGGACCTAGGAAGATATGACGACATCTCTTGGTCTGTGGTCTGGACAGAGCATGGACGTAGTATACATACGTTTTTTAACATGTTTATAGCCTTGAAAATAGATGGCGCCAGCTCCGTACAAAATAAACTAGCTCTGTCAAAATAAAGTGAAATCTCAACGTCAACAACGTATAGATATATTTTCGTGATATTCACACAAAAGCACAGAAAAGGCATTTGTTATTTTGACAAGGATACTTGAGTCAGCGCCATCTATCGAGCCAAATCGAACTACTTTTTAGATTCGTCATGTCTGTCTGTCTGTCCGTGTATGTCACAGCCTTTTTTTTCCGAAACTATAAGAGCGATACTGTTGAAACTTGGTAGGTAGATGTATTCTGTAAACCGCATTAAGATTTTTACACAAAAATTTAAAAAAAACAATTATTTTTGGGGTTCCCCATACTTAGAACTGATCCTCAAAATTTTTTTTTTCATCAAACCTATACGTATGGGGTATCTATGGATAGGTCTTCATATATGATGTTGAGGTTTCAAATATATTTTTTTTCTAAACTTAATAGTTTGCGCGAGATACACTTCCAAAGTGGTAAAAAGTGTGTCCCCCCACCCCGTAACTTCTAAAATAAGAGTATGATAAAACTAAAAAAAAAATATAATGTACATTACCATGTAAACTTTCACTCAAAATTGGTTTGAACGAGATCTAGTAAGTAGTTTTTTTTTAATACGTCATTAATCGTAATCCATCCAAGAACTTTTATATTATGTTACTTGCTGCTACGGAACCCTTCATGGGCGAGTCCGACACGCACTTGGCCTCTTTTTTTTAATTATTTGGTAATTAAAAGCCCTTCAATGAACCTACGTTCTGTCTACCTAATGGAACAATCAATGAAACACCGAGGTCGGGAACTGACTGGTTTATTACCGATATAACGCCTACCCACATTATACAATGTACTAACTCATCAGATGTTTTTGTTTCTGGATGCGCCGGGGAACACAAATCACACATAAAAGAATACGTGGCTTTGCTTTTCCAACCACAGTTATCGACAACGACACGCGCAGTGTCTCCTTGACTTTTTACACACGTCAAACTTATAACACTCTTCTTTTTGTAATGCAATCTAGGTAATACACAGTATTACCTGCTAGCATAATATATTTATTTTTAGGTAATAAATTATTGTTTAATTAAATGATTCTTACTGATTTTAATAAATAAACTATATGTATAAAAAAAATAGTAACAAAAGTATCAAGACGCTACACGGTTGGTACGCTATACGGTCACAGCGGGTGGCCATATGACCAGCACAGTGGCGGCCTCCGGATTTTCTACTCTTTTTTGCCAAGCTGTACATTATCTTGAAACTGCTACAGACCGTTACCGTAAGATGGCACCTGCCATGGAGTACTTACTTTTCTATGGTTGGCACTATTCCCAAGGCAGGGGCATAGTACAGCAGGGGTATTGCGTAGTAGACTGACGTTTGATGTCGATTACCAGTTTGCTGTTCATTGCGCAGCGTGTTTTAGCTTTTTTACAAGAACAGAAATATTTAAAGCACGCTGCGCAACGAATAGCAAACTGGACATCGAAATCTAACGTCAGTCTACTACGCAATAACCCCGCATGGCAGTGGACACAGACTAAGAGTATAACGCAGGGGACATCTTACGGTGAACGGTCTGTAATATCGGTACGGTAATGGTACGGTAGCATACCAGTAGTGAAATCAATCGTACGTGTACCACTTTACATAAACTTATTTCACACTTTGGTCCTATACGTATACAAGACACAGACTACCTATTGAGATTTATTTATTATCTGTCGACTTAATTCAACAAACAACGCACTCTATTCTATTCTGACGTTTGTTTGACCTTTTGAAAAGAAAATCAATAGTTTTGTGAAATCTGGTGGGTGAAAACAATAAACTAGAACTGTGTGTGTTTGCTTGTTGGCATCTATGTGAATGTTAAATTGTTAAACCATGGATTTGGCCAAGTCCCTTTTCAGCTCTCGGGATCATGATGGCTATGTTGGACGTGAAGATCATGAACGAAAGATATGTGGCTCGTTAGCAGACGATGACCCAGAAGATGTAATAGATGCAATACGAGGGCTAAACATCGCCGATGAACTGCTTCCCGCTCCCGGTGGGCCCTTCTCTGCACTGACTCCAAGTATGGTCCCCCAAGATATCATGGCTAAATTAGCTCAGCCAGAATCTGAAGGTCACGGTGGTGGCCTTCCGGATTATAGATTTGATGAATTTGGTTTTTGTGTTGATGATGATGATGATTCAGAACAAAATTCAAATAAATCTCAACTCTCAAATGCAATTGTTGATGATGACCAGCACTGTCTTCAGTGGGAGTTTTACAGTAAAGAAATAAATTTCTCCGATGGTGATGGCAAATTAGAAAAGACAGACAAATTGCAAAATATGGTTAAAGATGGTGTGCCTCATTCACTTCGCCCACAGGTGTGGATGCATCTGTGCGGGGCCAACAAAAAAAGAGCTGCAACAGAAATAACTTATCATGATATTGTTCGAGCGTCGAGTGACGATGGCTTGGTGACTAGTAAGCAAATTGAGAAAGATCTAGTGCAGATTTTGCCAAATAATGTATGCTTTTCACATCCAACTAGCACTGGTGTGCCCAGATTACGCAGGATTCTACGAGCCTTGGCATGGCTTTATCCTGATATTGGCTACTGTCAAGGAACAGGAATGATTGCTGCATCTTTACTACTGTTGATGGAAGAAGAAGATGCATTTTGGATAATGTGTACTACTGTGGAAGACCTGTTGCCAGCTTCATATTATTCTTCAACATTGATTGGCATACAAGCAGACCAAAAAGTATTAAGGAGTCTCATCTCAACATATCTACCAGGAATTGATCAAGTATTAAACGCCCATGATATAGAGCTTTCTTTGATAACAATGCATTGGTTTTTGACCTTGTATGCAAATGTTGTCCACATGAAAATTTTACTAAGGGTATGGGATCTCTTCTATTTGGATGGATCTCTTGTATTATTTAAAGTAACATTAGCCATGTTGAAGATAAAAGAAAATCGTTTTACTGAGATTTCAAATTCTGCTCAGATTTTCAATGCCCTTTCTGATATCCCAGGTGAAATAGATGATGTTGATCTGCTCATAAAAACGATTGATGATGTGTGTGGTGATACTTTGAGCCCAACTTTGATAGAGACTCACAGACGACGGCATCTTGCATACCTGATGGCAGATCAAGGGGCTTTAGTGGGTAATCCAGGTGCTGTATCAAACTTACCAAAACAACAATTACAAAGACGTCAAATTAAGAAAAACAAGTCTGTGATACAAACAATTCTTTTTGGAGAAGAAAGTAACAATGACGATGCAATATCAAAGAATGTTAAGCAAACAGAAATACTTGTAGATCTTAGGGAAGCTATTTTACAAGTCGCTCGCCATTTTCTTGCTCTTGAACCTCAATTAGCCTCTGAAGTACAGCTGACTGCTGATTATACCATGCAAAGTCATGCTGCAGATAGGCAACGATATGTTAATGTATCAAAGAGCAAAAAAAGAAGGGCAAAAGCCTTGTTAGACTTTGAAAGGAGAGATGGTGATGAACTAGGTTTTAGGAAAAATGATGTTATAGACGTATTAAGTTCTAGGGATGAACACTGTTGGATTGGTGAATTAAACGGATTAAGGGGATGGTTCCCAGCGCGATTTGTGAAATTATTGGATGAAAAAGGAGTTAAATACAGCAGAGCTGGTGACGACTCAGTCACAGAAAAGAGTGCACACCTAGTTCGAGGTGTGTTGGCACCAGCTTTCAAAAGAGTTCTTCTACATGGTATAAAAAGACCAAGTTTTCTCGATGGACCTTGTCATCCATGGCTGTTTATTGAAGAAGCCTCATCAAGAGAAGTAGAAAAAGACTTCAACTCTGTGTATAGCCGCTTAGTATTGTGTAAAACATATCGATTGGATGAAGATGGTAAAGTACTTACACCTGAAGAGTTACTCTACAGATGTGTTCAAGCAATCAATTTATCACATGACAATGCCCATGCACAAATGGACGTCAAGTTACGAACTCTAATTTGCATGGGTCTTAATGAAGAGGCACTTCATTTGTGGTTAGAAGTCCTCTGCTCTTGTGTTGACGTTGTTCAAAAATGGTACCACCCCTGGTCATTCATAAATTCACCAGGGTGGGTCCAAATCAAGTGTGAGCTAAGAATACTTTCCCAATTTGGATTCAACTTAAATCCAGAATGGGAACTTCCAGTTAAAAAGGACACACAAAATCAACCGTTGAAAGAAGGTGTAAGAGACATGCTTGTGAAACACCATTTGTTTTCATGGGACTTATAAAATCCGAACCTGTTTAAATATAAATAATGTTAAGCTTTACAAGAATATGAATAGGTACCTAGTGTAAATTATTAGCTAATTTATTATTGTAATAATATGAATAGGTACCTAGTGTAAATTATTAGCTAATTTATTATTGTAATAATATGAATAGGTACCTAGTGTAAATTATTAGCTAATTTATTATTGTAATAATAAATATTTGCATGATCACAACCCAATAATGATCATATCTTAGACTCTTATAATAATTTGAATAGAAAAAAACACTTATTTACATATTATGTAGACACACGCCTTTTTCCTCGAAAGGATAGGCAAAGCCTCAATGGGCCTCTTCACCGTGGGTTGCACCATCGTGGGAATATAGACGTGACAAGTGGTGAGCTCATCGCCGCCATTGCTTCTTACAACTGAAAAGAGGTCCATTGAGGCTCTGCCTACCCCCCTTCGGGGAAAAAGGCTAGTGTATATATGTATGTATGTATTATTAGGAATAGGGATTGCGAATATTCGAATATTTTTGTAGTCCTATTCGAATATTCGAATATTTCAGCAAAATCAAAGATGTACATAATTTGACACATTTTTACTGCCTTACAAACTAGTAACATATTTTTATGTAAGTAGAGGCCTAAACATCCCAATCACAACCAATATTTTAACATAAAACTCTTAATCAAATAAAATTAATAAAAATTCTGCGAACAGTAGACCACGTGAGGACAAACTTGAATGAAACTATGCATTATGCCGATCCATAATGATCAAAGAAAGATCCCAAAAAGCCATTTTTTTTATAGAAACTTTCTTTTCAGGTAAACTAAAAACTAATTTCAACTTTTTTGAATGCAGAACTTATTTTTTTCAAAACCTATCCTGTAACTCCTAACTCTCAACTCAATGTCTCACTCACGGTTCCAGACTTCGCCTAAGTGGCTCATCCTGCATATCTAAACAACCTCTTGACCGATATGGCTCATATTAGAAGTTCTTGTTTAAAATTGGCTACAGAATGTTTCAGATTCAGATTAATTTATTTATTGCGAAAATGGGTACAAGGGTAGCTGTCAAATAAAAATAAAGATCCACCATAATCCACTTCACAGCATGCAATATGACTTCGTACTAAACTAAACAAAAAGTCAATTTTAAGTACCTACTTATCTCTTTAGAAAAAACAACAAGCACAATTTAATATATATACCAACGAATCAACACAAAATAAAACAACATAACATGATACAAAATTAAATGTCATTGAATTAATAATATTTTATTAATCATGTCGAAAAAAATTAAATCTAAAATGGGTATCAATAATAAATCATTAGTTCCGACATGATATCAATTAAAATATAGGCATCAGAAAATGTGTTCAAACTTGAATAGTCATCAACACTATAATAAACTTTTTGAAGAAAACATTTCATATTTTAATTCAATTTTTTCTGACAAACATTATTCAAAATCGGCCGGTAAATGGCACCGCTGCAACATTCCCCCTTTTTAAAAAAAAACTATAAAAAGTTAGATCCCGTACACCAAGTTTTGTCTTGATCATTTGTAAAATACGACTAGAGGAGTACAAACAAAATGAAACTAACAGAGGAAAGCAAAATTGAACTTGAAGCAGAGATGCTTCACTCGCTCCGTCACGAATTCGTAATAAA
Source organism: Operophtera brumata (assembly GCA_932527175.1). NCBI lineage: Eukaryota > Metazoa > Arthropoda > Insecta > Lepidoptera > Geometridae > Operophtera > Operophtera brumata. The sequence continues at coordinate 1,025,377 of OW052238.1, forward strand.
ATTGGAAGTAATATGAACTTCAAAAATAACCAGTAAATCAAAATGCAAATAAAAATACATATATTAAAAAAACTATCAAGTTGACAACCAAATTTCAACGTTTTATGTTCGTATAATATAAACCACTAGCCCAAAATGTCTTCACAAAATAACAAAATGCACCGCTGTGTTGTAAGAAATTGGGTCTTGTGTAGTGCTTGTGAGTGAAATATACTCAAAATGGCGGCAAGCTCCCAGCGAGTGGCAGTCAGCAGAGGAATGTAGGCCGTTGATTGGTTTATTTAGTATTTATTAATTGTTATGATAATATTCGAATATTTAAAATTTACTATTTGAATTTTAATTTCAAACTAATATTCGAATAATTCGAATATTCGATTGCAATCCCTAATTAGGAATTGTATATAACGTACCTAAGTAGCATCTTTAGGTAGAGCTACGTACCTACGTAGTTCTACCTAAAGGCTGTCTACCCATCATCTACGTAACCTGAAGATACCTATGTCGATGCGTACGTACTTTAAGATATTCTGTCTGTGCTTTAAGTACCAAACATCATAGGAAAATGGCACATTATATTTCTAAGAAGCCTGTATACATATAAGCTAGTACAGTAAACTTACCTACCTTAGGCCTACCTATATATGCGTATCGCCCTTTGCTAAATTAAGTAAATTCATAAATCAGTTTAGTAATATATTTTATTGATGTTACCTTTGTAACAATTATTAAAAATTAAATTAATTGCGCGTACCTACAAGACTCTTATTTGATATCCTTCCTACCGAACAAGGGTTTGTTATATTATACCTATGCAATCAAAAACCTACCTAACACTATTGCACTAAGCTTCTTTCCTAGAGCTAAAGGTGAATTTTCCAACTGTACATGAATGGCCAAATCCGGAATTTTAAATAAATAGCCCAAACATATTATAACACTAGCGTATGGACAGGGCGGACGATATGTCAGTTTTCGTAAGTATTTATGTAACAAACTAAAAACCAATTTCGTAAACACCAGCTTTCGTAGGTATATAATTAAAAATGATGGTATTTTTATTTCATAGCTAAATGAAATCATGAGGACAGGGGTAGTAAGTTAAGGTGGATGCTCACGCTTGAGGCGCGTTTTTTTTTTGTTTTTTTCGCCCATTACAGCTCATCAACACTTCTTCAGATAGCGATAGTTGATTTCGCGAGAACTAGGAGTTTTAATTTATAGTATCTCATAAATATAATCAGTTTAGCTACGATACCCCTAACACATTTTTACAGTACTTATTGTGTGAAAATTTCAAGTTTGTAACTGTTACGGTTCAAAAGATACAGCCATTATTAAGATCAAGCAAAAACATCAAGACATGTGAATAAAGCACCCAATTCTTTGTCATACATTACTTTTTAGGTAGGTGTAATTTACAATATCATTTTCACCAAACCCAAAAGCGTCTTTTGTTTGAAATTCGCCTTTTTATAAACTAAATAAACTATGGTATTTACAAAAACCAGTTACAATTTTGTAGTTTTTCATCGAAATAAAAAAAAACGGTAAGTAAGGTTAATAAAGCTCCCAATTCTTTGTGATACCTACATTACTTTTTAGTAAGATGCCATTTACTGTCATTTTCACCAAAGCCAAAATCATCTTTTGTTTGAAATTCGCCTTTTTTCTAAATATTTAATAAACTATGACAATTACGAAAACGATTGTTAGAAATAGTATGTTGACCATATAATTACCTACCGTATGACATCTTATTTATTGAAATCGGACAAGCGGTTATTGAGATATTAACCAAAGTCAAAGTCAAAAGTATTTTATTCATTGAAATCACAAGGATCATTTTGAATCGTCTTAAAAAATAAATTTACAGTTACTCCTGTTTTGATGATCCTTCTTACTACTAGGTGGAGAGCGCCTGTGTGGTGCCTCGAGAACAAGTGGAAGCTGATTCAAGGAAAAAAGGAAAACCAAATTAAAAGCCTTACTTAGGTAGGCAGTCAAAAGTAAGATGATAGAGAGAATCAGCAAAAGTTCATAAGGCAGCACACACTACGCTTGATATACACATAAATAACACATCAGTAATAAATTATATGCAGGTACAGACATTGCAAATTGACAAATTAGGTGTCGAGGGGCAGAGCGACATCAGGCCACGCGGCTTTATCATTAACATAGTCATGTAGTGTGTAATACGCTTTCTTAATTAAATTATTCTTTATGTAAGATTTAAATCTTCGAATCGAAAGTTTAGAAGCACTTTCTGGAAGTTTATTATAGAACCGAACAGAATTCCCCATAAAAGACCCACTTACTTTTTTTAATCTAAATTTGGGAATACTCAGTTTATTTTTATTTCTCGTGTTAAAACAATGCACGTCACTTTTTTTCATAAATCTATCTGAGTGTTTATGTGTATATAATAAGGTTTCGTAGATGTATTGCGATATTACGGTGAGAATGTTAATTTCCTTAAAACGCTCCCTCAAGGAGTCACGTGGCTTCATTTTATAAATGGCACGTATTGCCCGTTTTTGTAAAACACATATTGCTTGGATGTCTGCTGCTTTCTTCCACAGAATGATGCCATATGACATAACACTATGGAAGTAGCCAAAATAAACTAGCCTAGCTGTAGCTTCATCAGTAAGCTGCCTTATCGTACGAACTGCATATGCAGCGGAACTAAGCCTACCCGCAAGTGCCTCAATTTGTGGTCCCCACTGCAAACTTGCATCAATATTAAGTCCTAAGAAAACAGTAGAGTTTACAAGATTGAGTGTCTCGCCATTTACTTTAATATAAGTTCGGTAATGTTTTACATTTGGCAAAGTGAATTTAATGCATTTCGTTTTTTTAGCATTAAGCAACAGATTATTTACTGTGAACCAATCAAGAACTCGCGATAGTGATTTATTTAGATCATCGTAATTAGCTTTTGACCTATCAACTTTGAAAATTAAAGACGTATCGTCAGCAAATAAAACTATATCACATATGTCTTTTACATAAAAAGGGAGATCGTTAATGAATACTAAAAATAGAAATGGGCCTAGTATTGAACCCTGGGGCACTCCCATAACAATAGACGATCCTGAAGACCTTTCACCACCAACCTCAACTTTTTGTACTCTATTGGATAAGTAAGAATTTAAAAGGTTAATTGCCTGATTTTGGATGCCATAATGTTTTCACCAAATCTGATACCCGGTTTTCGAATCATTCCCCTCCCCTCTCTCCTCCCTCCACCACTTAAGAATGCGACAACCGGTCTATTCTTGTTCAGGAGATCATGCTGAACACAATGATACTGGTTGTCGGCGCGGAACTCGTCTGTCCAACGGGAATTCAATTTCGGAGGACTGGCCTCCCTACTACTATGTTTGATAAAGGTATCATGCATATTTGCCAATCATCGAGCAACGCAGGCCTCCGTACCGGAGGGGAGACGCCATAGAGCTGTCAACCGATACATATTTATTCAGAAATATTTGGGGGGGGGGCTTCACGCACTCACTTACACTTTAATGCACACTTTTGTAACCAGTCGTTCTATCGCTATAAACGCACATATCTATAAACAGCAACACATCAAAATTCTTTATACACACGTAGATGCTTTCTGTGTACAAACATCATGCTATGTCACAAAATTGACAGTAACATCCGTTCTAGGGACTTCCAGCACTCAAGTCGATAAATGAATAGTATCGATAACTTTTTGGTAAGAACTTACTTTGCCTACCACCAAGGGTCGTTTAAAGGATTTAAGGGCGGCTAGGGATGAGGGGAGGGGTTGAACGCTCTCTGCGAAGGGGGAGTTGCGGAAACGCCCCACTATTCGAGGATAGCATAGAGATCATTTTGTGGATAACTATGATATTTTAAATTAGTAAAAGGTAGTAGTAGGCTGGAGAGAGAGGGGGTAGACGCGGAAACTTAGAGTATAGAGAAAAATCAAGAAAATTTTGAGTACCCCAGGTACAACCTTACTTTACAACAACACATGAGATGATTAGTTCTTGGGAAAATTGAATTAGAATTTTGTTCAAAGCTTACAATAATTTCATAAAACTATGGGCTGGCAAGTCAAAAGAGACGAAAGGAAAGAAAAGGAAAAAACGCTTTACTTAGCTCCCGTCTTCCTACTAACCTACATAATCCATGACGGTTCTGGCCTCGAAATATACAATGTATTATATATATATCTGTCATTCACTGTTATTGTCAAAAACCAAAAATCATGATCCTAAGTGCCAAAAAACTAGATTAGTCATTCAAATTTATAAATAGTTTTTTTTTTTATTTCAGGCATGATTATCCCACGACACAGGGGATCCTAGTGTGGGATCAGAACTATGTAGGTATGTTTTTTTTTTTTTTTTTTTTTTTTTTTTATTCATTAATAGACCTTTGTTTGTCCACGATCTCACCTGTTGGTAAGTGACGATGTGGCCGAAGATGGAGCACAAAGGTCTAGAAGGCACCTATTCACTCTTGACTTGAAGAGACCCAGATTATAGTTTTCAGGAAAGACAGACAACGGCAGTGTGTTCCACTCCTTAGCAGTTTTCGCATTATAAAGGTAGAACCGAAACGTTTTGTGCGAATAGAAGGTATACCAATGAGGTAAGGATGGTACTGAGCCGTACGCCTGCTCGTCCTATGATGAAAAGGAGATGGTGGGATCAGATCGTGCAGTTCCTGGGAGCATTCCCCGAAATGTAACCTATAGAAGATTGAAAGGCATGCAACCTTACGGCGGTGCTCGAGACTCTGGATCTTAGTCTCCGCCATATGTTGCACACCTATAAGCCTGAAAGCTCTACGTTCGATCGAGTCCAAGGCAGCAAGCTGGTATTTGGCCGAACCAACCCAAACATGGAAGCAGTACTCCATACCAGCCCGGACTTGTGCTTTATATAAACTAAGAAGCTGTCCTGGTGTGAAGTAACGCTTTACCTTATTCAGGATGCCTAGCTTCATGGCAGCTGTTTTTGCCTTAGACTCGATGTAAGAGCCAAAGTTGAGAGTAGGCGTGAGCGAAACACCTAAGAGCTCGAGGTGATCTCCTATAGCTACAGGTACATCACGGAATACAGGAACTTGGAGAAACGGACTTTTTTTCGCCGAGAAGAGACAAGCCTGCGTTTTAGAGGCATTGAACTTGACTAGATTGGAATCACCCCAGTCGGATACAGCCTTGAGAGTCAAATTCAGACGCTGCAGCATCTCATCTCTTAACCCCTGAATTTCATTCTGCCTAGCTCGCGCAGTAGAAACATATCTCTCCACAACTGTGCTATCGTCTGCATACCCAATGATACCGGACATTAGCAGATCGTTAATGTGCAACAGAAACAGTACACATGTAACAGAACAGTATGTGTTGGGTGTGTTAAGTTATGTTGATGCTAAACGATGGTAGGTAAAGTAATACTTAGCGCTATATATAGTGAACAGAATATCGCGTTGAAAAAATTATACCTAGCTATATTTTTTTTTTCCATTCTTTTGTCAATCAAATAGGATTTGAATAGGAAAATCCCACGACACAGGACGGACACTCATGACACGACTTTTCTTGAAAAGGAGTAAACGAGTTCAAACTGGGAAATGCTTTTGTTAATTTATCGTGATCACGTATCCCACAACCTAGGTAGGCATGCAACTTTTTACGAAAAACTATCACACCTCTAGATTTGTAATATCACATAGTAATTTAAATTCATGTCTAGATAAGTTCACACATGAAAAAACTAGTAAAAATAACTTGGAAGCCCTTGCAAGCCTAGCTAGTAATATCTTGGAGCAACACGGCCGCCGCTGGAGGTCACACGAGAGAGACACGATGAGGTCGCGGCGGGGGGCGACATCAAGTAAAGGCGTTCCCCTCTGGCTATGCACAATTTCATTTGGGCATACGCGTTAATAAAACTGTTTTACTAACTGTTTTAAAAACTATCCGTTGTAATTTAACATAGTAATTTAAATTCATGTCTGTGTTTAAATATAAAAAATCAAGGAAAAGAAGCTTGCTAGCCCTCACCAAGCATGTTTTGCTTTTGCTAGTAATAAAATTGTATCATGATGGGCCGATTGCTCTGTCAGACTGAATCGATCGTGTGACGCATAGAGTAAAAAGTGTGACAGTGCTACAAATACTAAAATGCCGAATCGTTACATTTTCTGCTGTAAATCAAGGTCTGGAACATCGAATTTACGAAAAGATGGTGCTTTCTTTCACATTGTACCTAAGTGAATTTCATTATATATATACATATATTATACATTATATATTTATATATTTATATATACATATATATATATATATATATGTATTTACATACATACATACATAGACACACGCCTTTTTCCCCGAAAGGGTAGACAAAGCCTTAAATGGGCTTCTTTTCACCTTGGTTTTCACCAGTTCTCAATAATATATATTTATTTTTATTTTATTTTTTGATGTTGGACACAGTTTACACATTATTATCTAGCCCCAAGCCAAGCAGAGCTTGTGTTATGAACTAGATAACTGATATCCCTAATACAGTACATTACATAGATATTTATTTTGTATTAACATAGAAAATATCCAGAACACCCTGAACAAATATCTGCAGATCGTACAAATATTTGTTCTATGGCGGGAATCAAACCCGCAACCTCCTGCGTTACAGGCGAACCTTCGTCCACCGCGCCACAGAGGGCGTCAATTTATGGCATAAAATGAATAATTTCAAATTAAAATCATAACAGTTACCTACCTTGTTACATACCAATACCTTCATGGTGATTGGATTAACGGTTAGAAAGTTAGGTTAGGTTAGGCTATGGCGTCTCCCGAATAATATAAATCAAATTTCAATAGTTTGTGAAACATAATAAACGATCATTTATTTTATCGATATAAAATCTACTTTATTATTGAGGCACATCACTAATTTAGTAGTATATAAGAAAACACGGGCAACTTACTTTCAGGAATTCTTGAGAAATAAAAAAAAACTGTTAAATGAGCACATAGCTATTTCAGTGTGCATTGAGGCTGTTATTGTTACATACATACATACATAGACACACGCCTCTTTCCCCGAAGGGGTAGGCAGAGCCTTAATGGGCCTCTTTTCACAGTGGGTTGCACCATCGTGGGAGATAGACGTGACAAATAGTGAGCTCATCCCTGCCATTGCTTCCCACGACTGACTCAGCTAACGTTATTGTTATTGTTAGCAGTTGCTTATTTAATTATTTTTTATTATGGTTACCAACAGTCTACACATGTATATATGAGGTACAAACTATATACCTATCTTTAGCTACAGGAGAAACCAATAAGGGCCTTTCATTTTCAAATAAAAAAAATGTAGTTTGATTTGGGTAAATTGATGGCCCTGACTCAACTGTGGTTGTCAAAATTAACAAATGCATCGTCTGTTATTTTGTGTGATAGTAACAAAATACCACAAAAATATATCACTACGTTGTTGACTTTTACATATCACTTTATTTATACAGTTAAGTACACAGCAGCGACATCTATTTTCAAGGGTTTATAGATGATTTGATATGGCCGTGAAAACCCCTCATTATAGGCAAACACAACGTGCGAAGATTGTACAGTAACCTAACAATTGGCGATCAACGATTTTTTTAAAGCATCTTTATTTACTTTTAACTGAAAAGAGTAAAGTTATTTAAGTATGATCAATATAACCGATTTTGATCAAATTAACCACTCAGTTTTATTCTTATTATAAACTAGAAGCAACCCGCGGTTTCACTCGCATAAGTCTTGATCCTGTGGGAACATCTAAATAAAATTTAAAACAATTCCAGTGGTCCAGCTATCGCCGTTCTTAAATTTCATCCAACCCTTAGAAAATTTTGCATTTATAATATTACATACATACACACATACGTAAACTCACGCCTGTTTTCCAGAGAAGTAGGCAGAGACCATGTATTTCCACTTGCTACGATCCTGGCATACCTGTTTTGCTTGATTCAGTCACATCACATTCTTCATATATGCTCATTGGTTAAGGGTGCTCTTGTCCTGGCCATGCTCCAGATCGACCCTGATCTAGTCTGAATACCTTCACCGAGGTCTCCCCCTTCCAACTGTCCCATTCATGCTCATCTTATGAACTAGTTTCGTCAATCTACTATCATTCATCCTTTAACCAATAACCCAAACCATCCAAGCATATCATTCTCAATCCTTGTCACTATACACGTGCTCTTTCATTTTACAATGCTTTCTTAACACACAGTTTCTTATTCTATCTCTCAAAGTCCACCATACATATTTCTCAAACCTCTCATCTTCAGTGCATTTATTTTACTTTCATTTTTATTCTGCCTTAGCAACTTTCGCTACCACCATACATTAGTTTTGGCACTAACACTCCTCTATGCACATCCAGTCGTGCCTTTTTGGATACGTTCCGGCTGATAATAAGGCGTTAAGTTCACCTGGTTTCCAGAATTTACTCTCATTTTTTTTCTTCATTTTTGCCATCTCTTGTAATCAAAGTTCCCAAATGTACAAACTTTTTCATGTTACACTTGTTGTTAATAGTAGTGTGATTTAATTCTATTTCTTTAAATATAGTTGCACATGATATTTACGTTGACATAATATCATCATACACCTCTGCGAGGCACAATTATTCCTTTTACCATACTGGTTCTTTCACCATTGGTCACTAGGCCCCTTTCAGGGACACTATATCTCAAGCTAGTCAGTGAACCAAGAAAGAGCCCGTGACACGAAGTAGTAGTAGTTAGTAGTTACCGGTTAGTTAGTTGTTACATAGCCATCAAATACAAATACATGTTTTTCCACATGTCACATGATGTCGAACGTGTTTAATGAATAGTATTTAGTAATCAAGGATATTAAGTAATCATCCACATCTTGGCTTACTGACCTTACACGTTATATACATTTTTACGTCAGCAGAATAAATCCTGAAATGCACATTGATGTATTATACACATTTATATCTACGCTTTTGGTCACTTTTATGTCGCCCCTGTGTCACACGATTAAGTGGAGCTCGATTGAAGAGCGAGCAGGGCAGTCGTAAGGGAATTGGCTTTAATTGCGAATAAATCACGTAACTTGGCATTGATTTTAGAGTAATGAATGACCAGTGTACTGAAGTGCAGTCGCAGTGAAGAGTGAACCAGTGTTATTGAATAAAATATTCACGGTTTGTTTTGTTAAACCGTTCAGTTTTATTATTTTACCCCGAACACGAACTCAAAAATTACAAAATCTGAGATGGCCACTTTTATTTTTATGCGGCTTAATTTTACTTGGTCAATTTTCATGCAATAAGTTATAATAATTTAATTGAAATTCAGGTAGATGTGAAAGGAAACACTATCTTTTTGTAAATTTGATGATCCAATCATTTTTTTACAGCATAAAACTGAACAATTCGGCATTTTTCTTAGAGCACTATATCCCACGCGAGTCGATTCAGTCTGACATAGCGATCGGCGACAGCTAGTTTTTTATAAGCTGTATGCCCTCGAGGGCATTAAATTTAGAGAGGAACTACAGCGGGGAATGCCTTTGATGGCGTCTCCATTCCGTGTTGCTCGATGTTGCCAATGACTATAGTCTGAAATATTTGCATATTAGAAATAAAAATATATATAATTAAAATGGCAACATTTATTCTGTGGAATACTTTGTTCCAGAAAAAATTCAACAAGACTTTTAGCGTTGAAGCCAAGCCAAGCGAAACAGTTGCATGGACGTAGTATACAAATTGTTTCGATGGAAAGAGATAGCAGAAGATAATGCTAAAAGACTGAGCCGGCACCTTAAGGTTATCAACAAAACAAGTTGACAGATGGATGACTGACAGTTAACCTCCTCTTCTTTCTTTCAATTTGAGAAGTCAATCGTGCTTGTTCTCTCCGAGCTAAGGCCTTTCGGCAACTTGCACGAAATTAATAAAAATGGTGTCCAAGGCTGAATTAGCTTGTGTTTACTCTGCTCTCATCCTCGTTGATGATGATGTTGCCGTCACCGTAAGTTTAAAACATACCTTTCGTTCATACACTTCGAGGTTAGGAAATCCCGCCTTATCCTGGTGTTATCCGTGTTCATCTAGCTAATTCCAAGTGAAAATTTCATAGAATATGTATTACTTATCCCCCATAGACATTGTTTAGTGATACTCAGTTGTATTTCCGTGAAATGTTGTGGCGCGAAGTAATGTTTACGTTGTGTTTGTGTAGGGTGAGAAGATCTCCACCATCCTGAAGGCGGCTAACGTTGACGTCGAGCCTTACTGGCCGGGTCTGTTCGCCAAGGCGCTGGAGGGCGTGAACGTGCGTGAGCTCATCACCAACATCGGCTCAGGTGTGGGGGCAGCCCCGGCTGGCGCGGCGCCCGCCGCAGCCGCCGCGGCCCCTGCGGCTGAGGCCAAGGAAGAGAAGAAGAAGGAGGAGGAGCCTGAAGAGTCCGATGATGACATGGGCTTCGGTAAGAATCTTGTCCTTATTTTATTAAGATAACAACAGACCTGCATGTTTATGTATTTAAAAAGCAATCAACATGGACGTATGGTGTGGTACATGGATTTTTGTATAGAAATTGGGATTCCTAAGTGTCCGCTAGGGCTGCTTTCCGTCTTTCTATACAAAAATGTATGTTACCATTGATATGTCCATGTCAATTGCCTGTTAAATCTTGACTTAGGTCAGTTGTTGCATGCCACATGTTTCTTATGTGGCTAGATTTCCAAGTTCACTAAAGCAAGATGATACTCTAAAATTCCAAGCCAACTGGCGCCTAAACCTTACTGCCACTTGTCTCATACTGTTACATTTTTAACCTTAGGTTATGGTCAGACTTTACCCTTTTGCGGTACAAAATAATGACACTTTGTAGCTTACACTCAAAAAATAAAGATACCACTTGTTTATAACTACACGGTAATGTGACCGAAAGTAAAAAAAAAACATTAAGTTGGTATTCTCGTTCATATTTAAACATCAACACAGACACAGAGACACACACATAGTAGCACCTGCATTCAAAGCTATGATGCCACAAGCAGACAGACACACATAGCGTTTTTTTTTTTCATCGGGGATTGAATGGATTTTGTTAGTTCATTCAAACGTAATCAGACAAAAGTAAACTAAATTGTTATATGAGGGTGCAAAATCAATTTGTAGCCACAATCTTTCAATGATGCTTGCATGTATTAGCTGCAGAAAACATAATGTTGAAAGCAATTTATCACTGAGAAAGATTATAGACTCCAAATAGTTGCATAATTATATCTGTTAGACATGATCTAATAATATTTTATCCTTGTTTCAGGTCTCTTTGACTAAAAAGCTGTATGCTAAAGCTGTGGTATTCCATTATAAGCTTTACGGAGCGTTTAGTTGTAAGAAAATAACTTTTTATTAAAGTTGATAAATTTATTTTGGTGTTTTACTGTTATAATTATTATATATAAGAAATTAAGAAAAGATTGCCTGCAACGCAGGAGGTTGCAGGTTCGATTCCCGCCTCGGAACAAATATTTGGGGTTGGGTTTAGAATCGTGCCGCACGAATTAAGGGGGGAGAGTGGGAGGGAGGGGTGGAGTGGGGTAGGGGACGCCCCCCCCTAGAGTGGGGATGTGCGGAAACTTATAGTTTTGGAGAAAAAAAATAAAGAAGTTTTGAGGTTAAGTATGAATTTTTTGTGAGGTTAAGTATGAAGTTTTATAATTGGAAGTGTCGAACTCCGGTATGAGACTCAGAATCGACTCAGGGCATTCCGACATGAGTAGGTTAGGTTCAAAATAAGTGACAGAACCGACACGGAGCACCCCGACTCCACGTGGTCTTGTGCGTCACGCCCCTAGAGTGTATATAAAAACGCGGAGCCAGTAGCTCGCGTGGGAGGTCCTGAGCGGAGCAAGCCTGTGAGGCCGAGCGGAGCGAAGGGGGGAGGTGGCGAGCGAAGCGAGCCGGCGACCTCCATAGTGCAGCGAAGGTCGAATGGGTGAAGCGACACTCAGGGGCAACCTCGCGAGAGTACTGGCGAGAGCCCATACCGGAGTCCGACACTTCCAATTATATAACTTCATACTTAACCTCGCAAAAAAAAACATACTTAACCTCAAAACTTCTATATTTTTTTTCTCCAAAACTATAAGTTTCCGCACATCCCCACTCTAGGGGGAGGCGTCCCCTAAGACCCTCCCCCTCCCCCCCCCCACCCTCCCCCTTAATTCGTGCGGCACGATTCTAAACAATACCCAAAAACATACTTAACCTCAAAACTTCTTTATTTTTTTTCTCCAAAACTATAAGTTTCCGCACATCCCCACTCTAGGGGGGGGCGTCCCCTAAGACCCTCCCCCCTTCCCCCCCACCCTCCCCCCTTAATTCGTGCGGCACGATTCTAAACAATACCCCTCTGCTTAGCTTGAGGCTAGATAATGTTGTGATAATAGATGATAATGTTAGATAACCGTCCAGCATTATTTATTTTATTGGATCTGATTTTTATCAGTTTGTCCTTTCTCCTGTGATATTTCATTGTCATTGGATCGTGCAATGCAATGACAATAAAAATAGGGCTTGTGTTTATCCTATCATCACCCCCACCAAAGAATTTATTTATTTATAATACACAGGCAGCTCTCTGAGCTGATGTTTGTATAATCTTAGTCCTTATCAGAGCGCTTTACATGTTTGTCGAGTCTATTTTTGAAAGAATTCACTGATGGGGCACTGACCACTGAGTCTGGTAGCCGGTTCCAAGTAGAATATACTACCTATTAACATAGGTCCCAAACTCTCTACCTCTCAGTAGAAAGTTCTGCAAATTAAGATTTGCTAAAGATACCTGTAGAAGTTGGAATAATAGTACCCACATATTTTACTAGATCATCATCAAGAGCCTATGGAAGTCCACTGCTGCACATAGGCCCAATCAGTACAGTAGTAGTAGAGCTTTTTTGTGAGATACCTGTAGAAGTTGGAATAATAGTACCCACATATTTTACTAGATCATCATCAAGAGCCTATGGAAGTCCACTGCTGCACATAGGCCCAATCAGTACAGTAGTAGTAGAGCTTTTTTGTGAGAGTTCGTGCGGGGAAGTACTACCACCATACCTATTTCTGCCGCAAAGCAGTAGTGCTCGCATTGCTGTGTTCCGGTTTGAAGGGTAAGGGTGCCGGTGAAATTACAGGCACATGAGACTTTTCATCTTTGTCTCAGGGTGGCGGGCGCAGTGCAATGCCACATAGGGCGCGTCCTAGGTGGACGTGACCTATGAGGTAATGCACTGATCATAAGCAGAGGTTACCACTTAACATCAGGTGGGCCATCTGCTTGTTCTGTCATTATAGTATAAAAAAAAAAAAAATGTGGATCATGATGTAGACAATGCATGTGGATTGGTGATAGCAGTATTGATGATTAGTCATTCCTGAGTAGGCTTTTACAATGTCCATTGAAGGAGAGGGATGGGAAAGTCTAGGCCGAACATACATTTTACTAAAAAGAAGTAATAAGTCTTTAGAAATATTCACTAACATGTTCTATTACTTTTCAATAAGAACATGACCTATATTTTATTGGTCTGATAATTTTAAGTACATAAATAGCCTAGTAGACTACAAAAGAAAATTAAAATTCACTTAAATTTTTCTATCAATAATTTATTTTAACTACCTATTACATATAAAATGTTATCTATACTATCCCCACATGGCTCTCTGGACTCCTGACAGCTTGTTGTAGTCTGCAAGGTGTCTCCAAACAATACGGCTCATGCGCCACTCGGGGACAATACCACGAGGCCTAAAAACAGAATATTGTGTAAGCAAATTAAATACACACAACAGTGCAACATTTTCAAGAATTCAGACAATCGTATTGCTTGACTTCCTTAAAGTAAGCCTCCTTTTATCATGAATTAGAAAGTACCTACCAACTTCAGTGTTGAAAAAGACTAGTTTTTGAAATGATTCCTAAACAGACTAGGTATGTTATATACTCCATGCTAAAACTGATATCTAGTGGAAGAGAAACTAGAACTTACCTTGATGTTACAACGCATCTGTTGTTTATTCTCATCGGGATAGCATTCATTTCGAATTTATTGATATCTTTATCAGCGAGTTCTCTTATTTCTACAGGCAGTACATCATTCTTCCTCATGGCATTTATCCTGGTCCTCTCGAGATAGTTCTCGGCGCTCAGGCGGCGTCTCTTCACGTCACGAATCATGTGCCAGTTCGCCCATTTGTTACGAACTTGTTGGAACTGAAAAATATCGGATCTTCGGATCATTCTGAATATAAATGAGAACTATGGTGTTCCATGAATCACTTACGCCAAAACCAGCTACAGCTTGGGATTTCCAAACAAATCTACTTGCATTAGATACATTCAAATTCATGACTACCATTAAACACACACTGCCTTTTGAAATATTTCAAAACTTCTAATTTGCAAAAAAATAGCAGAAAGAGGCTCAGCTCGCAGAAGATTATTCCGGCTGCAATCGCAGGGTGCGTTCCGAGTCACGATAAAATCGATGTGAGCGGTCACAGTGCTATTTTGCGTTCCGATTCAGAAATCGCGCTTATGGCAGTTTGAGCGTTGACGTGACTCGGAACGCTTTATAGAAGATATTATCTTCTTCTTCTTCTTTTTTTGGCGTGTTCAGCGGACCGGTAGTGGTGCCACAAGAGTTTGCCAATGACAGGTGATTAACTTGACATAAAACCAAAAAAGTGCTGGGAGTTTGAGGAAAGATAAAGGTACGGTTTAAAGGGAGAATCGTACGAGATTAAGTAATACAAATTGATTCACACTTAACTGAAAAAAAAACTAATACACATAACAACAAAACAAAATATTCACACAATCAATATACATACAAAACTATACACATAATATACATTTATATTGTACATGATCTTACAATTTTATGTTGTTTCTACTGATAAATTTACACAATATACATATAAAGCGAGTATATACAAGGATGATATTATCAATAACCTCTGTAGTCTGTCACTTTGACAGTAGCGCTCACAGTAATATCGGTTTGGGGCATGGTCGGTGTAATCGCTATATGGCGGATTTAATGACATCATTCATGACGTCACACGCAATATCGTAGTCGCGCTCACAGCGTTTCGGAACGCTAATAATAGCGATCACATCGATTATAGCGTGACTCGGAACGCACCCGCAATCGCAATGTAAAGTCAAGGGAAAAAAAACATTCACTCGTGCCGTCTACGTCTCTAGCGAGAATACTCTGTCTACGGCCTACACATTCACCCATCGTACACCACAGTGTACTCTGTGAACCAGTGGTGATGGAACAAACAAAGATATACTTATAAAAACTAAATCACCGGAGATTATCCGGATAATCTCGGGTTATTCAAAATACTCTAAAACAATAACACATTATTATATATGAATTATCGCCATGGACTTACTATACAAAAGGACTGAGCGCTCTAAAAAATTATAATACCGAAACAAGACTTTATTCCATTAGGTTAAGACGCAATTTAGATTACCGTCATAGATAGAGGAAAAACGAGCCAAGAGAGATAGTTAGAATAGAGGCAGTTTGTCCCTTTCTAACACTTGAAATGATAGCTTTATGATAGCATGGGTGACCATGACCATTGTATAGGTAAATACTAAGAGGTCATCGATACTACAAATTTGAAAGTTGGCCGTCGCGGGTCGCCCGGCAGACGAGAATCATCACGGCATGGCTGCATCACGAGTCACGCCGTTTGCTGACACTGAACACTCGGCAAGTAATCAGTAACAAGGTTCGATAACACTTTCAGTGATATTGGAAAAAAAACGTGTTTCCTACAAACGCAAGCCCAGTCCCGAGTCATCTATTAGGGGAGGTCAACATTTTATTTTACGAAATTAACAAAAAGTGTTATCGATCCGTGTACGGTCGCGGTCTAAAAATGTTTACCAGTTTTCAAATAAGATTCTTTACCGCACTGTTTGCAACAATGTCTAAAATCCTATATCTTATTACTTACTTACTTGTACTTATTACTTTTTAATACTCGTAGCATCGATACCAACAAAAATAATATAAGGATTTTTTGATTATGAAACTCATTTCTTAATTTTAAAGTTGACACATTACCATAATGACATTTAACAAAGAAAATATGTTTATATAGATTGATTGAAATAAAATGCAACAAAGGGCTGAAATATTATTTCTCCACGGAGATGGCTTGAAAATGAGTGCAATATCACGAGTTACAAGGATGTTGATATCACACAAGGCCCGGGCTACTACGGCGTGGGTCAATATGCATCGTGACATTCGGCCTGCTCGGCCAGCAGATATGAACCCGATTGGAAATCTGTGGGGCATAATGGATCAACGCTGGGACTGTCAGATCTAAAGAAACCCTGAAGCCTACGATCACATTGTGCATGGGGCACGGGTATGGGATTATATCCTGGTACTGATTTATGCGCGCGCCTTGTCTCATCTATGCGAGATAGACAACGTGCCGTCATAGCTGCTGATGGAGGCTATACTAGTTAATAAAACAATAAATTGTTGATAATTTACTTAAAATATCAAATGATTTGAATTTCTATTTGATTATTTCTTTCTATTTTTGCATTTTTAGTAACCTGGGCCCTTATTCGCTATGGCTAAACTTGATATGACGCGGGCTCGTTACGTTATCTACGTCGAAACATCGTTCAGAGGCAAGTAATCTCCTATGGTCATAGCGAATAAGGGCCAAGTTCGACCTCACTTGGTGAAAAAAGGTTTTCATGAGCACCCAATTCCAAAGTTAATAAAAAAAAAGTCTATTCCTAATCAAATATCATCGTCCTTGTGACATAGATGTGTGCATGCAATTATAAGCCTTAAGGTGGTAAACATTCTCAGACCGCGATTGTACCTACCTACCTACATAAGTGTCTCTGGAAAAAGTTTCCTGGACATGTTTTTTTTTATGGTCACCGTATTAGAAAGAGACACACTGTCTCTATAGTATATATCTAGCTCGGCTCGTTTTTCAGCTGCGAGTGCTCAGTCCTTTTATATACCATGATTATCGCAAACTCCAATAAAAAAAAATACTTTCAGTTACAGGCACAGATCAGTAGGAACAGAAAATACTTGTACTAATGAACACAAAATATTAAACACTATTCAATCAAGGTTTTTAGGGTTCGGTAGCCAAATGGTAAAAAATTGAATCGTTATGGATTCGTCATGTCTGTCTGTCTGTCTGTCTGTCCGTCCGTATGTCACAGCCACTTTTTTCCAAAACTATAAGAACTATGCTGTTGAAACTTGGTAAATAGAGGTATTCTGTGAACCGCATCTGTAACCGCATTAAGATTTTCACACAAAAATAGACAAAAAAACATTAAATTTTGGGGGTTCCCCCAACTTAGAACTGAAAAAAAAACAAAAAAAATATCATCAAACCCATACGTGTATCTATGGATAGGTCTTCAAAAATTATATAGTTTGCGCGAGAGAAACTTCCAAAGTGGTAAAATGTGTGTGTGTGTGTGTGTGTGGCTTACCCCCCCCCCCCCCCACATAACTTCTAAAATAAGAGAATGATAAAACTAAAAAAAAGTATATGATGTAAACACCACCATGTAAACTTCCACCGAAAATTGGTTTGAACGAGATCTAGTAAGTAGTTTGTTTTTAATACACTATTATTAAAACATCGATCAAAGTTACAACGAACTACAAGAACTTTTATACTAGGTTACTCGCTGCTACGGAACCCTTCATGGGTGAGTCCGACTCGCACTTGGCCGCTTTTTTAATTAGTCAAATAATTACTAAAAGTGCACTGCTGCCCGCCGCGGCCGTGCCTAAAATAATCGTTCTCAGGCTTAGAGCATTGCGGAGGGCCTACCACAGGTTTGTAATTTGCTACAACTCGGAATAACGAAAACCGAATTGCGAGTCGAAATGTCGTTTTTGTATGGAGAAAATGATGAGCGCCTAGCGGACTTGTTGAGAAACTCAATAAAACCATAGGTACTTAAAAACAAATATCGACTCGGAATTCGGTAGTCGGGATACCGAATGCAAAACTTAGACAAACCCTGTGATAGGCCCGGCTCGATGTTCCCAGGGTACGGACGTAGCAGGTCCCGATAAAAAAAATATCTTGACAAATGGGATTTAAACTGTAATTAGGAGAAAAAACCGATTTGGCTCCGGTAATCATTCCAGTCAGTGATTATCCGGTTTTTTGATAACCGGTTCACATCTCTACTCGGACCGAATGAACTAATGAAATGAATGAGTGAAAAACTGAAGTTTTATTTTGTGGTTTTGGTTTGAATATTTTTGACTAGGCGGTATGGTCTTAGACTATAGCCTGCCCAAAAGGGCGAAAGAAAAAAAAAAAAAAAAAAAAAAAATTTAATATTTTTGACTGAAAAAGATAATTTTATAAATGTGAAATCCACAGCAAAGAACTTCGTAGACTAGACAAGACAACCTACCTTTATGTAGGGAGAATTCAGTGAAATGAAAAACTGATGTGAAAAAGGCGCCGACGAAGCGACACATTGACAACTGAATTGTGTGGTTTACTTAGTGTATTGTTTAGTTCAATTCAAACTTGAAAAATGAGCTCCAAACGTACATTATCTCAGCGATCCAACAGTGCTACCCGAAGTGACTCGAAAAAGTTGAAAGTAGTGGACTCGACCAATTATCTTCACAAAACTCTAAAAGATAGTGGGCTCATCCTGAAACACCCACCCGAAAAGTGTACATCATCATCACACAAAACTATTGATATCACTCGCAATATCAAGAAGAATCTTGAGAAACATTTTGAATATCCACGTAATGTATCGGAGTTCTATACGAGCTTTGTCAAAGAATGCCATGATTTGGACATTTTCAAACATTACCTGTTC
Organism: Operophtera brumata; assembly: GCA_932527175.1. NCBI lineage: Eukaryota > Metazoa > Arthropoda > Insecta > Lepidoptera > Geometridae > Operophtera > Operophtera brumata. The sequence goes on from OW052238.1 coordinate 1,044,365, forward strand.
CCAAACATCGTAAGGATTACTGATGAAGGTGCTGAGGAGCACCCGGTAGGCGACAGTGTAATTAAAATACTGCTCAGTATACCGATTCTACAAAACAAAATGGTTGAATATGTTTTTGAGAGAGCCATTGATTTAGCAGTACGGTCTACATGCGGGCCTTGGATTAAAATGATCCTGAAATGCTTCTCGGCCCTTGATAATATCATGGACAGTGAGAAACTATTCACAAACCTCATTAACCTATTGGATATAACATCAGAAAAAATTGTTCGCCTTGAAATAATAACTGCCATTCCAGATATAATTGGAGACCAAGAACATCAGAACATTGCAGCAGAAATGAGCAGGATACTGAGTCGAGACCATGACCTTGTCCCGGCTGTCTTACAGTGTCTGTCGTACCTCTGTCTATCAGAAGAACAGTATGACCAGCTACAAAAGAAAACCTTGAATATATTGATGACCGTATCAAAATGCAACTACTTCCCACTATTTGTGGAATTCCTGCTGATTCCCAATCGCCTGACAGACACTTCATATTTGGAAGCAGTGCAAGGATTAAGAAATGCTCTCGGGTGGCCCAGTCTTGGAGCCAAGCCCCAAGACATAGCTTCCAGCCAAATACTAACAGCTACTGCTATAAGAAACACTATGGTGTCATCCAAAGTAATATGCAATGCTTGGCTGAAAGTGATAACAAACTGCAAATTGAATACAGATCATAATCCTATAGACTTTATCATAATTTTGATATTGTTTTCAACTTCAGAAGAAAAGCAATGTCAAGTGGAAAATATAATCAGGAAACAAATAAAAATGGGCATATTGAGAGAAAACTTGTTAGACGAGTCTTTTCAGAAATTCAAGCCAATATTGAAAGATTATTTGAAAAACCTGATTGAACTAGCAAACTCACTGTTGAAGACCAATGCAGACCCAGAAGTTGAGTCATTTGCATCACATTTGTACACACTGATGTTCTCTGAATTAGACGACTGTTGCCAAACTATTTTAGCAGAGTTGCTCCAGTTGAGTTTGGATTCAAAGCAATGTGTCATGAATGTACTATTCTTACTCAATAATGTTGCAAGAAAAGACATGTCTTTATTGAAACCTTTAAGTATTCAGATGCTGACACTGTTGGATAGAACAAACAACATGTCTCTAAGCGAATTGAGAGCTGTAATGAACCTGCTATGTGGTCTTGCATATAGCTACGAAAATTCCATCATCAGAGATGACCTACACATGATCATAAGAAAACAGCTGAGCAGTTGTGACTCAAAAACAAAAGTTCAGGGCATCCTAGCTGGAATCCATGCTGTGAAATACCTCATGGCTAACACTGATGACAATGATGATGAGAACAAGGAAATGCCAGGTAACATAAGTTATGGTTCCGTGACATATCTAGCAGAAGGTGATCTGCGTGAAGCTGCCCAGATCATAGAACTAATAAGTTGCAGTACAAAGCAAAACCCAGATATGGTTGCTTTTTTCTATGATGAACTATCTAAAATTATTTCATCTGCTTCGTACATCAACAAGCATTTCATTTCATGGCTAACTGAAGCAGTCACTAATGATCTTCAACAAAATTTCGTAGTTGATACAATAGAGGAAGGTCAGATTAGAGATTTAAAGCTTGTTATGCAATATTGTCTGAATTCTGATAGTGAGATGGATGATATAATAGCTGTAAATATTGCAGGCCTAACTTTGCAGCCCAAGAGCGATATATGTGTGGCCATACTCTCACCACTGTTTCAACTGGCACAAACATTACACAGCAAACAACAAGATGACAATTTATCCAGTATTGATGCATTGTTGGGATGTCCCATTGTAATGCCCAATTTTGAAGTTGATTTAGTAGAACACATGGAACAAGACAATGTTACTAACATTTTGGACTGTCTGGTGCATTGTGTGAATTGGTTCAGAGAACTACTGAATGCATTCTCCACCCAAGATGATGAGGCACTGCACTGTAAAATCCTGAGGAGAGTCGTTCAAATAGAAGAATTAGAGCTGGTCATATGCGAGATCCTCGTAAGAAGTAAAATATCATACAAACCACCTGAGACGACTTTCAACATCAAGAAGTATACTGGAGAACAAACAGAGAGGAGAGCTCCAAAAGTTCAAAGTACGAAACAAAAACAGAAGAAATCTGCCCCTGATGATACAGCTCTGCCTGAAACATTCAGAACACAAACAACACAGAATGCTGTGAAAAATAAACAGGATGCTGTCCATAACATAAACTTCAGACAGCTAAATTTAAATCTGCTACAACTCTTTAAATTAAACATGTCCACTGAAAACGAATCAGAAACGAATCTTACTCAAAAAACATTGAGATTCCTATTGAGATGCGTGAACCAGAATATCGAAAATATTCTAATTTCAAAGATAAAGAAAAAGTCATTTCTCTCTAAGCAAGAAGACATTGCATATGACCCACAGAAAGCTGAAGAAACTGCTAAGGCTGTTGGTGAAATATTGCCCAAATTGATGGACCATCTACTTCAAGTTACCAATCATATTGAGCAACACATAAACCCCAATAGTCAGAATGAGAGTGAAATGGTACGTACTGCTGAGACAATAGAATACATAAAATGTTTAGAAAATATTTATAACATGCTGACAATCTTCTTTAAATGGATAGGATTCAGAAACCATCACAATGCCCTCCTCAAGTCTTCTCTAAGAACTGTGGCTAACTCAGACAGTGCTATCATAATATTACTGAAGGATCTACTGTTAGCTGTTGCAAAGAAATTTGAGGAACACGAAAAGTACTGCTTGCAACTGTCTACTGCTGTTTCTTTGATAGAACTTGTGAAGGCTATTCAAAACCACACAGACAACAAAATTGTCCGGAAGATATTGAAGAAAATGGCTGAGAACTTCATGTGTCAGCAATGGAAAACCATTGATGGATTACAAGAGAAGGGACTACAATTCAACCAGAGTGTGGATCGACTTTTAACAATCTATTTCGTAAACAACGAAATTATTTCATTGAAAAATTTGTCTTTACAGCTAACTAGCGAAATAAATAATTTGAAATCTCGTAATGATACGTTGACTTCTATGAAATGCATAAATAAGAGCAATTTCACTATCCTTTACCGAAATATGGGAACTGCATTGTATGAATCAACTAAAAGTTCTCTCACTAAAGGATTGACGAATTCGGAGCACCTTAGTCTTTGGAAAGATGTTGCAACAACTCTGAAATACATGTCTGATATCGCCAAAACTCTAGACAATCGTAACAACTTGTCTGCATTCTTCAAGAAATCTCTGCCCGTTTTGAAATTGTTCATGTCTCAAGGGATGCCGATTTTAGAACTACAGTTCAAGAATGAAACTCAAGAGGTGCTGGAAATATTGAATATTCTTCAGAAATCTACTAGGTTCCTGCAATCTCTATGTTGTCACTCGAGATTGAAGAACGACTGTGCTTTGATGAGCAAGGTTCCCTTAGTGAAGCAGTTGCTTGAGACACTTTTGTATAAGGTAAAGGCTGTTTTAGTTGCTAATAAATGCTCGGAAGCATTTTTGATGGGGAATCTAAAAAATAAGAATATTCATGGTGAAGTAATATCAACACAGCAGAGCATAGCGAGTGAGGAATCTCTTGAAGACTGCGATGAACAACTGCCTGAAGATGACGATAGTAATGACAGCGACGAAGACATGTTAGATACCGATTCTAAACGCGATAGTGATATTGTCTAACGCGTAGTAATAATAATGTAGACTAGGTGTTATGTATACGTCAATCATTGTACATACATAAATAAAATAAGTTTTTTGTGTTTTTCTTTTTTTATATTTTAGAATAGGTAGGTACAAGCTTTTTAAAAATTAGTAATCTGACCGTGCGGTTATCGAAATGAGCCTAAACATGGCTAGTCTACTAGTATCCATCGACGAGTTCCGTTGTCCACCTTCCATCTCTATCATCAGATCAGCTCGCTGTCACCATAATATTGTATTGTCATCGGAACTTGACAGGTAGGTATACAAAATTGTATCTCAATCGGTTGAGGTTATCTGCATTCAAACTCGGTTGTAGCATGCCTACCATCCTTTTATTTTGCTCCCTTTCTGAACCTCCGTTTACCAAATAATTTCGTAGGTAACTATGCTAACAGAGCCGTCTCTATTGACGCACCATATAAGCAATTACCGAACCCGCCTTCCATCTAAAGGTCGTGGGTTCGAATCCCGATAATTTAAATTATATTTCCGTAAGCTACTTAATCTAGTGCTTGAGTAGGTAAGTGAAATGAAAATAAGGCCGTTTGGATTCAGTGTCAAAAAAGTGCAGTAGGTTTTGTACGTGTATCAATGTGATAAATACCTACAACGTTTTGGATCGAGACCTAGGGTAGGTATATTTAATCTTTGCTAAGCTAAGCCCCAACCATATTTACGCTTCTACTTCAATCGTCACAAGACAATATATGCGACATGAAGGGAAAGTACCTTTAATATTGTAGATAGGATATTTTGCTGAATGGAGACTCTATTTTACTTTAAAACTTAGTAATACTGCATTCAAAGGTTTCCTAAAAATTACTTGCTTCGTCTGGGAATCGAACAAACTTAAACTTGAAAAAACAACACCTGTATTTTTATGATGTCAATCGAAAGTAGGTATGGATAAAAAAAAACCTCGTAACATACATACATACATACACAGACACACGCCTTTTTCCCCGAAGGGGTAGGCAGAGCCTCAATGGGCCTCTTTTCACAGTGGGTTGCACCATCGTAAAATATAGACGTGACGAGTGGTGAGCTCATCGCCGCCATTGCTTCTTACCACTGTGAAGAGGTCCATTGAGGCTCTGCTTGCATTGCTTTCCACGACTGACTCAGCTAACGCTTTCTTCCAGTATTAAGTATCACTTTTCATAAATAAGCTAGCAGCCAGGACAAATCTTATACCAACGAATCTTACAAACAAGTCCGGGTAATCCCTAAGTCGGCTTTTACGACATCCACGGAAGGAGATGGAGGGGTCTATTCTTGGGGCGGACACACCACGGTAATAGTATCTTATAACGAAAGAATAACGTAAATGTTCGGTTCGATGCCCAGAGTAAGCAAGAAATTTGTAGAAAATCCTAGAATGCAGTATTACTATGTTTTAAAAACAAAATGAAGTTTCCTTTCAGCAAAATATCCTGTCTAAAATATTTAAGGTACTTTCCCTTCATGTCGCATAGTTAATAGATAGAAAATTATTTATTGCACAGGACAAAAAAGCAGTACATAGGCGAACTTAATGCTAATTAGCATTTTCTTCCAGCTAACCTTTGTGTAGTTGCAACTTTTCTTTTGGGTGGTGTGCTATTCATAATAATTATAGGTTGAGATTAAATGATTAACATAATTAAATACCTACCTATATAAATACCTAACATAATATATATAAATAATTCAATAAATAACATATGCTCAATTTTGTTGGACATTTTGAAATGACAAAAAGTATTGGTACAGTTTGGACTTGAAGACTCCCATGGAAGCGGCATCCTGACTTCTACTGGAAGAGAGTTCCACAAGCGGATCGAAGTGACCGTAAAAGAGTAGGTGTAAAAAGAGGTCTTATGGGCAGGGGTCATGAGTAGAAGATGTTGAGAGGATCGAGATAGATGGTCAGGAGAAAAACGGGGAGGGAAACGTTGTTTTAAATAGTTTGGTGAAAGAGGATTGTGTAGGATGTTGTAAAGGAGACAGAGTAAGTGTATATCCGACGGTATCGAATTTTGAGCCATTTTGACTGTGATTGGCAGTGTGAAATGTGGTCGTACTTACGTACGCATATTCAGTCTTGCGACGCCCTGTATATGACAACCCTCGTTCCTCCCTTTCCTCTTGGTACCTCTTCCATCCATATTTGCCTAGTAAAATATTGTAATCATATCCAGATTCCACATGAGTCAGCAGTGGACATCTACAGGTTGGATGATGAATGCTCGATTAGACAGAACCAGCCGTAAGGTTAACAATTCTGCTACGCCATCTGTGGCGCGGTGGGCGAACGTTCGCCTGGGACGCAGGAGGTTGCGGGTTCGATTCCCGCCTCGGAACAAATATTTGTGCGATTTGCAGATATTTGTTCAGGGTGTTCTGGATATTTTCTATGTAATATGTTGTATTAAGTATATCAGTTGTCTAGTACCCATAATACAAGCTCTGCTTAGCTTGGAACTAGATAATGTTGTGTGGAACTGTCCAGAATTATTTATTTATATCTAGATGATTTTTTTAAACTAGTAAGGTCGTAATGAACCGGAATATGTACTCAACAATTTGCGATCACCTATAGATCTCGGACACATTCGTCAGAATAAATTATAGGCTGTTTTTTTTCTGACGAAAAAGGATATTCCTCTATCCACCTGCCAAGCATGGTGGTCACTTATGAATGGCAAATCCCCTAATTGCATTCTATGGAGGACGCCTCGTCCAACAGTGGGACAACAGCTGATAATGAATATTAAGTAAAGGCAGGAGTGAGTGTGCGTGGCACAATAACGTAAGGGTACAGACCCGTGCTCCAGATAGCAAATATCTTGAAAACTATATCAGCTATATATTTATTCTGTAGTTTTATGTAGACTGACATCCATAACGAAGTAATAGTGGCCAAGTTGCTGCGAGAAAAGGTTACGGTACACCTTCGCCCGCTCAACTTGGCGGCACAGAGAATAGCATGCTTAGCTAGACTGCCGGGCGTGCTTCTTGCAACGGGTACGTATTTCAAATGAAACAAATTATAAACTTAAGTCAAGGTATATTGTGTCAGCTTAGTACAATCTCTGAGGTGGTCCCATGGTGGACTTCATGTGCAGCGAGCGGACATTCTGCCAGTGCTTCTTGAGGAGGGACACGAGGAAGTTGATGGACAGATGCACATTCTGAGCCAGCTCATCAGGCGTCATGTCCACGTGGCCGACCGCAACCGACAGGCACAATACCTGGAAAAGGTGATTTGGAAATAAGATACTGGTTTTGTGTTTTGAAGTGGAATGGTTTGTGGATAAAGGACTCCACTCACATTGGGCCAGGGCCGGGCAGAACACAGTATGAATGTGTGTGAAAGAGCTCATACAAAATGTATTAATGGATACCTAATTTTGCTCTTCAGATGGAACCATGGCCACTGTCGTGATGTATGTGATAACTGGATGTCCGCCGCCATTACCAACATGTATACTTTGAGAATGCATTATCATGGAGTAAAACTAAACTGATAATCAGGTAGCCAGTAATTAAGCCTCATTTGTGCCTACTACTGGCCAGCCTACACCATTCTCTGCAGACTACTACTGGCCAGCCTACACCATTCTCTGCAGACTACTACTGGCCAGCCTACACCATTCTCTGCAGACTACTACTGGCCAGCCTACACCATTCTCTGCAGACTACTACTGACCAGCCTACACCATTCTCTGCAGACTACTACTGGCCAGCCTACACCATTCTCTGCAGACTACTACTGGCCAGCCTACACCATTCTCTGCAGACTACTACTGGCCAGCCTACACCATTCTCTGCAGACTACTACTGGCCAGCCTACACCATTCTCTGCAGACTACTACTGGCCAGCCTACACCATTCTCTGCAGACTACTACTGGCCAGCCTACACCATTCTCTGCAGACTACTACTGGCCAGCCTACACCATTCTCTGCAGACTTTGCAGATGATTAACACCAAAAAGAGTAGAATTATCAAGATGTGTGATAGGTTTTAGAAATATTACCTTCTTCATCTGGAATTTGATGGTAGCCTTGACCTCATCAATCTTCTGCGTCATGGACTCCTGGTGGGAGAGGAGACCAGGGAACTTGCCGGCCTTGTTCAGCCCCGGGCCGAGCAGACGCGGGATCTGCTTGATGAGGGACTCTGATGCGAGGAAAGCATCGAACCTGGAATTAAATTTTTGTTTATTATATTTCTGTAGTAGATTTTGATTCAGCTTAAAATATGTCCACTCAAAAAATTAAGACAATACAACAAACTTTTCTGTCCAGGAACCAAAACCCTAGTGTGCATGAGTGGCATACTGCATCCATAACCTAACACAAGATAACTAAGAGACAACTAAATAAACCAGCCAATTGTGTATCCCCCTACGCAATTAGCCAGGTAAAGTGTTTTGTTTTCAAATCACTGTTATCACTATGTAACTAGAGTATCTTTATAATTTGTTCAGAGAAAAATTCAACTAGCCACCTCTTATGGCAGTTGAGATATACCCCTATGATAGAACACAGACGGATGGACGGACGGTGTAGGCTTAATAATAGGGTCTCGTTGGCACTCTTTCAAACAAAAACATGAAGTAGCACTTAAATGACTTAGTCTTGAGAACAGAACAAGGTGGTATCAGACTCACTTCTTGGCTAGCTTCTTCACAAGTTTCTTGTTCTTGTTAAGTTTCTTAAGAGCCTCGGCATCCATGCACGGCACGTCCAGGGACTTGGCCTCATCACAATGCTGCTGGTCTCCAAGAATGCACACTTGCATCTTTGGCCGGGGAATGTACTTTAGCCTGAAAGAGAGTTTATGTTCGTGTTTATTTTTGTTCCAGGTTTCTACAGAATATTATGATATTCACGTGTATGGATCAGTCTTATAGTATTCATCAATATCAACAGATAATACATGCAATTATAAACATCATGTAAAATAATATGGTGAGCTTTGGATAATCAAAGCACTAGGAGATGGCTACTTTATTCTCAAGGATGCAGCCACTTTAATCCCATTTTAATAAGTAAGTAATAAACTACATCTTTCAGGATCTGAATTGTGTAAAGAATTAGTACCTAATCACATGTTAATGATATTCAGTCAGATAACTGTGTATTAATTATGTGCATTCAACAATTTTTTTTTAAAAATAATCACGTAGACCTGCCGGCCTAGCCAAGTGGCATTCGCTTCGAAGCGATTCCATTTTTACAGTCGTAATTCAATACAAAAGACCACGTGGCATTTCGATAGCATACGTCAATCTCATACATTTTTGGCTTTTCTACAAGCGACATCGCTATCCGATTGTTACTTTGTCTACGGCCTCTGATCTCACTGCTGTAATTACTAGCCATAATGTGCCCCATCCTAAGAAAAACTAACTAAAGTATTACACCAGTAGTAGTATCCACCTGAGTACTCAACACCAATAACCCAATTCACCTGCCAAGTGTTGTGGATAAGGATAGGGAGCTAGCTAATAGGCAGTAGTAGCTAATTTAAGTGGTTGGCATTAGAAACGGGCCTCCTGAGTGAGACGAGTAGAGTGCTAGCTACCCCCTCAAACCCAGGACGCATTTAGGTTTTTGGGTAAAAAGAACTATTTTATGGTTATGTATCAAATTTAAGGTGTTGAAAAATCTGGTGGGGAGGGGGATAGTTCTAACGGCCCCTCTCCTGTAAGCGGGTAAACGCGGAAATTTAGTTTCTGAAAAAAAAAGACACTGAGATTAGGGATGAAATATTATAATTGGAAGTGTCGTACGCCGGTACGGTCTCTCGCCCACGAGTGCCACGAGTTTGCCCATGAGTGTCGCTTCACCGAATTTGATTTTAGTTACAGAATCAACGCAGGGCACTTCGACATGAGTAGGTTAGGTACAAGATAAATGACAGAACCAACTCGGAGCACCCCGCCTCCACGTGGTCTTGTGCGTCACGCCCGAGTATATAACGCGGAGCCAGTAGCTCGCGTGGGAGGTCTTTGGGTGAAGCGACACTCAGGGACAACCTCGCGAGAGCACCGGCGAGAGTCGATACCGGAGTATAAAATTCCATACTTAACCCCAAAAAATTCTTAATGTTTTTTCTATACGTTTCGGCATTTCCTCGCTCATAGGGGAGGGGCGTCCTCTCCTCAAACCACCCTCCCGCCCCTGCACCAGCTTTTTCAACACTTAAATTTATTAACATCAAAATTTACTTTTCTCAACTAAACGTGTCCTAAGTTGAGGAGTAGTACCGGGGTGAAGCACCCTTTTCCTACCCTCCCCCCCGCAAATTCGGGAGGCTCGTTTCTAATGCATAGGTAGGTATCCACTTAGCATTTGGGAATATCAATATGTTTAGCAAAAAATTAAATGTAAAATACCTCTTGGAGTAACTTCACCAGGCAACCAGCTTACTATATCGGTATGCCGAAGCTAACCTACCCATTATTTAAAGACTCTGGGTCAAGTCCCGTCAGATAAATCCGACTCCCTGTCCAGATTCACTTTGGTGGAACATAGAATCAATCAGGAGTCCCACCAAAATGCTCTTTCCAGGTAAACATACTTAACGGTGCCGGAGAAACGCTTGTCCTTCTGGGGATCATAGTTCTTCAGGCCAATTTGGATTTCCACTGTCTCCAAAAAGTTGCGTTTCTTGTCTTTCGACGTCTGGATAACGGCGTTCACACACTCATAGAGCGTATCACGGGATACTTTGGACCTGAAATAGTTTAAGGTGAAAGGTACAGTTTCGCATTTAGGTTATGTCAAGTCCTTTTTCCCATTCAATGAAATATATCAAAAAATCGTTTGCACTGGTACACATATATTATTCCACGAGCTATTTATGATCTTACGTTAATTGATTACAGGGATTGTGAAAGATTTATAAAATACTTACGACATTGTCGACGAAATAACCTCCTCCTATCACAACGTTACACAATTGAAAGAAAGAAAAATAATAATATAATTTGACAGCTGTCAATTAATTCGTTTCGTCTGTCTGCCACAGATTATATAGACTAGTGCTTTAACCACATGTATTTATTTGTCTATGTATAATACATGACATGCCTCCCGCGTGTCCAGCCCACCGTGACCAAAGGGTGAAATGTGTTCATCAGACGTGTTCTTGAGTCGGGTGTTCGCAGTAGGTATATCCCCAGCCTAAAGCCGGGTGCGATTTACAGTATCCTAACACCCATGCCTAACACCCAACACTCGCATACATACCGTGCTACTCACAAACATACAAACGCGGGTTAGTTTGTGTCTCCCATGAAGTTATAGGTAAATCATGGTGTAATCACCAACCCCTGTCTTTGGAATAGTGCCAGCCATAGAAAAAAAGCTCGTTTAAAAAGCACAAGTGTAGTGAAATGAAATGGAAGTGAATTGCGTGATTTTTGAAATTAGTGGAAATTATCTACGAAAGTTTTAGTAAAATTGGCCACCGTTTTACTAAAACATGTCACGTTGCAAAATATATTGAAAATACAATATAGTGAAAATACAGATACTTACTTGAAAATGGCAAATGCACAAGACATGCGGCGCCAATAATAAATAAAAAAAAAAAAAAACAAAAAAAAAAAAAATGGCAAATCCACAAGACGTGCGACGCCAAAAAAAAAAAAACGATGATGTTATACTCTGTATATACCCTGTGTATAACCTTTGATGATACAGGAATCCTAGTACTCTGTGACTGTGAGTCTGTGGATACCATCGAGCAACGCAGGCATGCGTTAGCATCCTAGTAGTCTGTGACGCAGGCCTCCGGTGGATACAGCCGAAATGTAGAAGACCTATGTGTTTTTTTAGTTGTTTGTAAATTACAGGATAAGAACACAGCACACTAACGTATAGAAGAACGAAAACGTTGGGATGGAACATCGTGTAAAAATAAAGGTCAAATCCTGTAGATTCTGCCTTGCAGTAGAAGTAAAAATGTTCAAGCTAGGAAACAATGATGCAAGGCGTTTTATTGAAAATATATTTGTACAAAAAGGTTTTAAACAGGTACGTAATACCTACCTAATTATCAAGCACCACACCCCAAGACAAGCCTTTTCGAACGCAGTGATTACATGCTCAGTGTTTTTACGGATAAACCTGTTGCCTGGAAGAAATAGCTTTCAGCGATAAGGCCGCCCATTGTACTATAATTTGATTTAGTTAATCCTTGTATTATTGTGTTTTTTATTATTATTTTTTGGTGTACAATAAAGTGTTAATTAATCAATCAATCAAACCTGGAAAAAGTTGTAGCCCATATTACGAGCATTTCTGGTTGGGGTGTACATAAAGGGACACTGAGGAAAAAAGACTTAAAAAGTTTTTAGCAAAATATTTTTTTCTTTTTATTTTATCTTATCATGTAGGCTTTTTCTCAGGCATCAATTAATGTATAATGCATTTTTTCCATACGACTTATCGTTTTAGAGATATGAAGTATGAAAAAAATATTTTTTTGTTAGTACCATGTTGACAGTCCGACATGGATTTAAAACACTAGAGAACAGTGATCACACCCGTGATCACTGTTCGCTGTTGTTACTGATCGTGAGCGTGGCCCGGTAGGGTCCGCAGCGAACCAGAAACGACATATGCACGCCAATTCCCAATAGCCTAGGTAATATCATAGGACTCTGACAAATGAAATAATTTCAGAATTCATATCTCAGAAACGGTAAGTCGTATGGAAAAAATGCATTTAACATTAATTGATGGATAAGAAAAAAGCTACACGATAGGATAAAAAAAAATGATAAAAAAATTCTCAGTGCCCCCCTTATGTACACTCTGACCCGACCTATTGAGTTCGCTTTTCGAAATTTCGCATACCTACCTGTCATGTCAAGTTCTGATAAATATACTATATTATGGTGACAGCTAGTTTATATTTATAGGCTGTGTATAGGCTCATTTTAATCAGCTCACGGTTCCGATCACAAATGTTATAAACAGCTTGTAATTAAACATACATTTTTAAAATTAAACAAATTTAATAACAACGAACAAACTGTTTTTTGTAGAGCCTTATTTTTTTTGCAGGGTTTATGTGCGTCCCACAATATCTGCTATGAGTGTAAAGCTTTATTGCAGAAGTCATTCAATTTCATACAAAGAGTCCTTACAGCACAAGGGATCCTATTTAATACATTGATGAAGCATAAAAAGGTATGTTTACAAATTTAAAAGTAGTTTATTCACTGAAATCAGAAAGATTATTCTGAAACATCATTTTTTGACATTAACTTTTACATAAATAGGTAGTCCTGATCCCACACTATACCTTGTGTCGTTGGTATCAGGAACTATGAGTACCATGGTACCACAACACCCAGTGCTGGAACAAATGTAGGTGTGCATTAGAAACGGGTCTCCCGATTTTGGGGCGGAGAGGGTGAGGGGAGGAGAAGGGCTACCCCTCGGTACCACTCCCCAACCTAGGACACGATGTGCTGATTTTTTGAGAAAAAATAAAGTAAAGTTTTGAAGTATGAAATTAAAAAAATGGAAGTGTAGAAAATGATGGATGAGGGTGGTTTGCGGGGAAACGCGGAAACTTATTATTTTTGTTGTTTATTTCATACTTAACCTCAAAAAATTCTATATTTTCTTCTCAAAACTAAACACGTCCTAGATGGCAGAGTTGTACCGAGAGGTAGCCTCAATCCCTCTCGCTCCCGCCGACCCTGCCCCGAAAATAGGAAAGTCCAATTCTAAAGCCAACCCCGGTGGACTTCTACAGGCTTATGATGATGAAGGTGTGAGATCTTTAATAGGTACCTGCTGAGAAATTTAATAAAAAAAATGGGGTCATCGTTGTGTCACTGGTTCTTTACTGCCTGCATTAGGTCAGTTATATATTAGGTTGAGGTTGTGTGGTGGCTACTGTTCTATCATCACAATCAGTGTGATGATGATATAACGACTAAATGACTATATAAAGAAAATGATACAGAAAATACCAGTTCAAACAGATGTTACAATAGTACACAATAGACCAGACATAATAAAGAAGAAAACAAAATATATTTAATTGATGTCACCGTGCCGTCTGACTACAATATAGGAGCAAAATAAATAGAGAAACCATGCCTTAAAACAAGGGATTACCAGACTTTGGAAAACACTAACCGAACAGCTATTGTAGTTGTCGCCGCGGGCGTTGTAGCTAAAATAATAATAAATAAATAATACTGGACAGGATCACACAACATTATCTAGCCCCAAGCTAAGCAGAGCATGTGTTATGGGTACTAGATAACTGATATACTATTTGCTAATTGCTATTTTTTTTTTTTTTTTTTTTTTTTTATTTTTTTTTTTTTTTACTATTTTACTTTATTTTATTTTTTTTATTTTTATTTTTACAATACGTTACATAGATAGAATTTTACTTAGAAGATACCCAGAACACCCTGAACAAATATCTGCAGATCGCACAAATATTTGTTCCGATGCGGGAATCGAACCCGCAACCTCCTGCGCCGCAGGAAAAAATCGTCGTAAAAAATCATAAAAGCTTAAGAAGTTGGATTCACACACATTCAGAAACAAGCAGCCATTCACACAGTAACAATTAGAAGTAAAGTTAGATTCACACACATTCAGAAACAAGCAGCCATTCACACAGTAACAATTAGAAGTAAAGTTAGATTCACACACATTCAGAAACAAGCAGCCATTCACACAGTAACAATTAGAAGTAAAGTTAGATTCACACACATTCAGAAACAAGCAGCCATTCACACAGTAACAATTAGAAGTAAAGTTAGATTCACACACATTCAGAAACAAGCAGCCATTCACACAGTAACAATTAGAAGTAAAGTTAGATTCACACACATTCAGAAACAAGCAGCCATTCACACAGTAACAATTAGAAGTAAAGTTAGATTCACACACATTCAGAAACAAGCAGCCATTCACACAGTAACAATTAGAAGTAAAGTTAGATTCACACACATTCAGAAACAAGCAGCCATTCACACAGTAACAATTAGAAGTAAAGTTAGATTCACACACATTCAGAAACAAGCAGCCATTCACACAGTAACAATTAGAAGTAAAGTTAGATTCACACACATTCAGAAACAAGCAGCCATTCACACAGTAACAATTAGAAGTAAAGTTAGATTCACACACATTCAGAAACAAGCAGCCATTCACACAGTAACAATTAGAAGTAAAGTTAGATTCACACACATTCAGAAACAAGCAGCCATTCACACAGTAACAATTAGAAGTAAAGTTAGATTCACACACATTCAGAAACAAGCAGCCATTCACACAGTAACAATTAGAAGTAAAGTTCTTGGGGATACAATTAGTTGGGATTAGTTTTGGGATAGTTCTTATATTCCTGAGCACAGTGGCCGAGTGTGTGGATGGTCCGATTCTCAGGCACTGGACCAAAACGCATGTGCTGCCATGCCACTCAATGCGGTGTGCCAAGTAACTTTTATTTAATTTTAATTTTAATAATTTAATTTTGATTTAATTTAATATTTTTAATTTTAGAAATATTATGTGATAATATCGTCTACTAACAACTCTTTACTAACATAATATAGTGTGAAACCGAAATAAATGATATAATAATGATACAGTAGGTATTTGCCAATCGAGGGGATCAAATAGAAATCAGGTTCTGAGTAACCAGTGAGTCTGAGTAACCCTGAAGCACAGAATATATCCTGAAGGTCTCAGGGCGGGTTCTTGAGAGTAACCGAGTTTTAAAAAACTCGAGAAGAAAAGATTATTCTTTATCTTTTATAAATATTTTTAATTTCAGGTTACTATCGCATCTTTAAAAAATATAGACAGACAAAAAACCGGTATTTCCCCTTGTTTTATGACACATCGTTTGAAAAACATTGACATATTTGCTACTGGTGATGATGATAAATCTACTATTCAAAATGAATGCAATGTACAAAATAGAGGATCTAAAGAGGTTGATATAAAAAAAGAAGTTGATTTTAATACCATTGATGATACCAGTAGTTCTACTAGTGAACTCGGAACTATTGAGGAACTTGAAACGATCGATGATTCTGTAAAAATAGAGTATGGGGATCATCTTATAGAATATGAGGATCAACTAATAGAGTATGAGGATCAACTTGACAATGAAACACTACCGACATCTGAAAAGAGTGTGATAAAAGTTAATAATGATGAAAATGATCCAACATTTTCTATTACACAGCATTTAAAAGGCAAAAGGAAAACAATAAAACGTAACAGTGCTATTGATGTGAACAAAACGCCTGTTAAGAAAAAATACGCGAGAAAGTTGGAACCTTCGAAGTTTATCTTAAGTTTGTCGAATGTTGGCGATAAAAGAGAAAGGCGGACAAATAAACGATATGTAGTTGGAGAAGAAGATGATGAATTAAATGAGAAATATGCAGATAAAACTGAACGTGATGAAGCATTTGAGCCAGATTCTTTTGGAGAATCTTCAGACTCCAATTATGATAGGTATGATGACAGCGGTAAAAGAATTAAGAGACCAGAGTTTCGAGAGTACCCAGTGAAATGTGACGATGTGAGTATTCTTAAAATAAACTGATTGTTGCTCTCGCATACAATTTACAATTAACCTCACGAGTGTAAAATAGTAGATTATGCACTAAGGGAATAAAGCAATGTCTTACGTCGTCGCGGGCGGCATATTGAACCATGAGCGTAACGAGGGAGAGTTATGTAGAGTCCTGAGTGAAGCGAGGAGTTCAAGTTGCCCAAGACGATGACATGCTTTATTCCAGAGGAGCATAATCTACTTTTCACATCTTCTGCGAGACAATAAAAATTCACTGAAAATCACAGCATCAAACTCAGTCTTTTGTTTCACAATCTTTTAAATTGAGTTCTGCTTATGGTGGCCAGTTCGATTTTCGAACAAACCTCTTCACAATGCCAATGGTCATTTTTGGACTAGTTTCCACACGAATTTGACGTTCCAAATTAAAATCACTTTATTCCCTAGGGAGTTTTATACAACTTTATATCCCTTGAGAGAATGCTTTACTTTACGTTGAGGTTGCATGATACCTATGTAATTGGACATTGTCGAGGAGGAGGTATGAAAAAACGTATTCTATCATTAAATGTAAGGATGTAACAATACGTAATTTGCTGATACAATACCGATAACTAACTGAAACAATCAAGATACCGTGATACTAATAAAGCAAATATCCTTGGAATAGTTACACGGTTTTTTTCAAACTTTTGTGTTGACAATCAGTATTCAACTCAATTAAATTGTATTGACAAGCAGTATTCAACTCGATGGAATTGTATTGACTTTGACAAGCAGTATTCAACTCGATTGAATTGTATTGACAAGCAGTATTCAACTTGATTTAATTGTATTGACAAGCAGTATTCAACTCGATTGACAAGCAGTATTCAACTCGATGGAATTGTATTGACTTTGACAAGCAGTATTCAACTCGATTGAATTGTATTGACAAGCAGTATTCAACTCGATTTAATTGTATCGACAAGCAGTATTCAACTCGATTGAATTGTATTGACAAGCAGTATTCAACTCGATGGAATTGTATTGACTTTGACAAGCAGTATTCAACTCGATTGAATTGTATTGACAAGCAGTATTCAACTCGATTGAATTGTATTGACAAGCAGTATTCAACTCGATTGAATTGTATTGACAAGCAGTATTCAACTCGATGGAATTGTATTGACAAGCAGTATTCAACTTTATTGAGTTGTATTGACTTTGACAAGCAGTATTCAACTCGATTGAATTGTATTGACAAGCAGTATTCAACTCGATTCAGAAGGGGCTGCGAGGTACACCTAAGATTGTACATGTAGTTGTAGATAGATTGGCGCGATATTATGGGTCTAACGATGCTCGGGACGAGCACGTCTAAGGAGGGGGCAATGTTACGCGCCAACACAGAATGAATATGGCACCACAGATAATGTCATTCGGCAACACATTTAGAGCCTCGTAACGCCATCTATTGACGAATAGCTGAACCTGTGGTGCCATATTCATTCTGTGTTGGCGCGTAACAATACTTTACAAAAAACACACTAGACTGCGCGTGAAAGAGTATGAGCAATTTGCGCACACTCTGGTGACCTATAGTAGAGCATTGCGGCCTCCTGGTGACACGCATAACGCCTCCTTAGTATTGCTCCGTTATATTTTTTGCATGTGGCGTAGGGGTGACGACTTTTGCATTTTGTATGGTACTTGGTAGCAGTACTATTATGTATTCTGTGATGGCAGCTCACGTGTTAGGTAGAATAGAGGAAATTAAGTAAGTATTTAGGTGTTAGAGCCTGCGCTTGACCCACTTGTGAGATTACCTCCTTAAATTTTGCGCGATTGCAGTGTGATTCCTACCTCTATTGTCTATGTATGATCACGTGACCCGGCGCGAGTCGACGCCGACATCGCTGGCCAGTTGGAAGTTCATCAGTACGTCTTTGTATTTAGGTGTTAGAGCCTTCGCTTGACCCACTTGTGAGATTACCTCCTTGAATTTTGCGCGATTGCAGTGTGTTTCCTACCTCTATTGTCTATGTATGATCACGTGACTCGGCTGCGGGTCGACGCCGACATCGCTGGCTAGTTGGATGTTCGTCAGTACGTCTTTGAATTTTGACAGTGCAGTGTCAGATAGGTTATAAATATTTTAAATTTTTACAGTTTGAATATTTTTATAGATTGGCGTAATATATCAAAACGTTAGTTTATTCTGTTTACAGTGGTTATAACAAAAAAAAAAAAAACTACACATGTCTCCCTCGGGAACATGTGTGAAGGTCAGTGCTCTGTACGAATGCCCGCTCTTCGGACGGCAGATTCGTTACATACAAAGCGTGTGCAATTCAACGCTTGTGCGAATGCCCGCTCTCTGGACGGCAGACTCGCTGTAGAAATTACCATTTAAAAGTAGCTGACACTGTCAGCTGCATAGCCGCCCTGTCGGCTGCGTCACCACGCTGTCGTCTGCATAGCCGCACTGTCGGCTGCGTCACCGCACTGTCGTCTGTACAGCCGCACTGTCGGCTGCGTCACCGCGCTGTCGTCTGTATAGCCGCACTGTCGGCTGCGTCACTGCGCTGTCGTCTGTATAGCCGCACTGTCGGCTGCGTCACCGCGCTGTCGTCTGTATAGCCGCACTGTCGGCTGCGCTGTCGACTGCATAGCCGACTTAAGGGTTAGCACTCAGGCGAACATCGTGAGAAAGCTGTCATGTCGGCTAAGCGGCCGTCAAATCGGCACTTTCTAGATTTAAAAATCTCTTGGTCCCAGTGACGACCATAACTGTGGTATCTTTTTGATCATGGGTCCTACAACACTCGGCGAGGTAGCCAAGTGGGACCCTCCTCCCGAGCAAGAGCAGTTCTATAAGAATGTTATCGACATCCTGGATAAATGTTATCCTCAAGACTGGAAGTCCTGGGAGGTCAGCGAAACTTCATACGAAGATCTGTTTGGTGACAAAATATCATCCGATGGTGAGAACCGCCTTTAGTTTGCAATTCCAACGGTCCTCCTGGCAAAAGCTCTCTAACTTCGTTAAGTGTACGCAAGTACAGATTGATCAAAAGAATACTTCTCAATTGGCCACTTGGCAGGGCTCTCATTTATTCACCACTTGCCATGGTGAAGAAAATTCGTCCTACTGATGATTATAGCGGGTTCATGCGAAACCTGTCGGATATTAAAAGTCATCTACTTTCACGCCAGGCAGCTTCAGCAACGCTTAATACTCGAGCTGAAGCTCCGACAACTTCTGTCGAGCCATCGTCCCCGTCAGTTGTCTCATCAGCATTCACGACCGGGAATGCAAAGAAGAGGTTTCATAGTCCGGAACCGTTCCAAGCCGCCGTTACAAAAGGTCTTGAAACTTTTATGGATCAGCAAAACAGATTGTTGGAACAACATGTACCTAGTATTGTCTAGGCATCAAACTGACCTGTTAACGCATAAGGCACATCATCTACGCTCTGACAGTCTAGATGGACCGGAGGTAGAGGAACCTGCTGAATTACAGGCAGCAGAACCCATAGAAGACCACTTCTTCGATTTTGCTACGGATAGGTGCTAAAGAATCTGAAAGTAAAATAGGAATCGCGAAATAAGCTCTGCTAAAACAGGGACCTCGTTGTCTAAGGCTCGGAGAAGCCTCTTGGCAAAATATTCGTTACGCCGACGTGCAGAAGCAATTCCAGGCCGCTCCGGTTTTTACTAGTCTAATAGTAAATAGCGTGTTAGCAACCGTTACCCATATTTGGCAAACAGTAGCCCTTTTGAACAAAATGGATGCCTGCCTAGGTGCCATCATTCATGGGATTCTTCAACAAAGAAAGCATTTTCAGAATATTTATAACGCTGCGGCCTTGGAAATTAAGACACACTTGAGCGAAAACTTTCTTGCAACAGATTTTGAATTCCGTCACACATCTGACTCCCTATTGCAGTACACCTGCGGAGACGAGTAGGAATAATCCAGCAGCGTAGATCGGTGTATAAGCCAATAAATAAAACTCTGAACGAACTCCTACACGCCATCCCACAGTCGAATACTCATTTATTCGCAGAGCCGCAGCTAGGGCACCTAATTAAGGAACATGGTGGAATCTACAAGTTTTTTCCTACCTATCAGAAAGCATCTTACTGCCGTTAATAAATCTAAGCTGCATAACAAAACTGTCACAAACCGTGAAAGGAGCCAGAATTACAAGCGATTCAACGACAGTAGGCCAAATTACCGAACCCCAGCCCAGGGCCAAACGAAGAAAGCTTCCTTTAACACAGGTTCCACGTTTGGTAACAAAAAACCTAGATATGAGGGTAAAACCAAGCCCTAAAGAGATTAATAACTTTGAAGCGGGGCAGGTAAGCAAACATCTTGAAGCTTGGAACTCTTTTGGCGCTCCGAAATCTATAATTTCAGTTTTATCAAGGTACAGGATACCCTTCGTACGCTCTCCTCTCCTGAGAACATTTAATTCTGCCAACAGCAACCGGCTTTTGGTAAAATTTTCCTCACATATGGCAGTGAAAATTCATAAAATGCTAGCCTGTAAGGCAATTGTTAAGTGCTCGAGCGAATCAGGCTTTCTCTCTCCATTGTTTTTAAGGTAAAACCCTGATGGTTCTAATAGGCCCATTTTTAACCTAAGAGTTCTCAACAATTACCTCCGGCCCCCAAAATTCCGGTTGATAAACCACCATAGAACTCGCTCTATGTCTAAATAATCTTGATTACATGATTAAAATAGATTTATCACAGGCATATTTCAATATCCCGATCAGTAAACCTCATCGGAGATTTTCGGCGTTTAATTTCGATAATAGGTACAATGTACGAAATGACTTGCATTCCTTTTGGTTTAGCGGCAGTTCCCTATATATTTGCAAAAATCACTAAGTGAGTTGCTAATTTTTTCAGGGAGAGGGGAATCAGAGTTATTGTTTATTTAGACGGCTTCCTTCTATTACATTCCGATCCAGACATTTTAGACCAACAAAATCAGTTTGTTCAAAAGCACTTATTGCATATGGGTTGGTGCATAAACTACCAAAAGACCTCTCCCGTGCCATCATGAGCAGTCGAGTATCTGGGACTCCTTTGGAACACCGAACAAAACATCAAACGGTTATCAGAGCAAAAATCCAGAAATGTACTGTGCTGTTAAAACGTTTCCTGGACAACCAATGGTGGACGTGGTGGCTTGCAAAAGTTTTGTTGGGGAACATGAACTTCGCAAGAAGAATATACAGTCGTCGAACGCAGATGGCAGCAAACTACCAATGAACCAGAAACATAAAAGATTTTCGTTACCAGTCAACGTGTCAGAGAACCTGAGATGGTAGCTAAAAACATCTCTTATTCATCTCCGGTCCTCCAACCAGAAGCAACGGTGTTCATAACAACCGATGCTGCGACAATAGGGTTGGGCGCTACAGTAGGAAAGGAAAGGTTGAGTGGTCTCTGGAACAAGAGGAAATGGAACTGGCACAGCAATCAAAGGGAGCTGTAGGCGGTACAGAAAGTTCTCAAAAGAAAAGGACTACAGTTACGGGGTCAAACAATAATGGTTCAATCAGACAACAGTTTGGTTGTAGCTTATATTACCAAACAAGGAGGCACCAAATCCTTACGCCTCCTTCTTACAACTCACAGAATCCTAGAGCTTGCCAGCCGATACCAAATAAACTTGGTAGCACGGTATCTGCCCGGAAGGTACAACGACACCGCAGATGGCCTATCACGGTCGAAGGAACTGACGGAGTGGACGTTGAGTCAGGAAATCCTTCAAGTTATTTTCAAGAAGATGGGGACACCAGAAGTGGATTTATTTGCGAGTGTACGGTCCGCCATTATCCACAGATATGTAAGCGAGGACGCCAGAGATTGAGAATGCCTATTTGTAGACGTTTTCAGTCGATACTGGGACTTCAGTCTCGGTTGGCTGTTTCCCCCACCAGCACTAATACCACGAGTCCTGAGAAACTTAACTAGACAGGAAATTCTGGAAAGCAGAATTGAGGCAGAGAACTCTGAGTCGCCCATCCAAGATTCCCAACCTACAGAAGAATCTGATCGATCTCAGAACCGGAAGGTAAAAAAAATATGTTTGTAGGTTTGGAAGATACCGGCTGGTCCCTCTTTGTAGAATCCTGGTCAAAGGAGAACCGTAGCATTCTGGAATCCTCATGGTGTAATTCAACCTTGAAAACATACAGCTCAGCCTGGATACGTTGGAAATCCTGGGCAAAAGATAATAATGTCCAAATTAACAACCCAAATCCTGAAGATGTTGCGAAGTATATTAGTTTCCTTCACAAGGAAGTTAAACTGGCGTCAAGTTCTATTGCATTACATAAATCGGTGGTCACCACGTTTGCTAATCCTGAGAATAGCGACAAGCTAAGTAATCACCCACTGGTGAAGCGAATATTGAAAGCTGTATTTGCGAGCAGACCACCGCCTCCAGGTTTGCCACCTGATAGACCATTTAAATAGCTATGATGTTGATTTCAATAGCCTATTTCAGGTATCTCGTTATTTATCCGCGTTGCTGCTTCTATCTTCTGGGCGTAGAATACATGATTTAACCCTTCTGGACATTGGTCCTGACTATTTAGAGGAACATGTAGATCATATGTTATTCTGGCCCCTTTTCGGTTCAAAGACCGATTCGGCTAATTTCAGACAGTCAGGATGGAGACTGGCTAGAAATAGCATTCGTAAATTGGATGTGGTATTTTGGATACATAAATTAAATGTCGGCAAAGTCCGACGTGATAATAGAACTTCCCGATTGTTTGTTACCACCAGAACCAGGTGAAGGCTGCATCACGAACAGTTATTGCAGGATGGATTCGAAACTTGTTCAAGTCCGCAGATATCGTAGCTTCACCTGGCAGTTTTAGAGCGGCAGTAAATTCCGATAATTGGTCCAACAGAAACTTCAATTTGGATGAGGTTCTTTGTCGAGGAAATTGGAGAAGTAACGTTACAACATTATTGTTCCACAAAAAAGGCCACAACTAAATCAATTTTGTCTCAGTGAATTTAAAATATAATATTAACATTTATAGCGCGAGAGGCGTTAAACATTTGTTTATTTTTAGTTTCTCTTTTATAAGCCCTTGAGACTTAAAGATGGTTAAATAACAGAGTTTTGTAATAAATTTTGGTTATTTCATATAAGCCTATTACCTAGTCCCTATGTATACCTATAACTACCTCGAGGTAGGTATATATACCTACCTCGTAGATATAATCACAGTACGCCTTGCCATCGCCGGCAGAATATAAACACCTCTCACAAGTGGGTCAAGCGAAGGCTCTAACACCTAAATAAAACCGTTTTCCCCCCGAAGGGTAGAAAACGAATATTTAGGTTTAAGCCGTAGCTTGACCCACTAAATTTTGCATTCCTTGCCGGCTTGTGAGAGTACTGACGAACATCCAACTAGCCAGCGATGTCGGCGTCGACCCGCAGCCGAGTCACGTGATCATACATAGACAATAGAGGTAGGAAACACACTGCAATCGCGCAAAATTCAAGGAGGTAATCTCACAAGTGGGTCAAGCTACGGCTTAAACCTAAATATTCGTTTTCTACCCTTCGGGGGGAAAACGGTTTTATTTTGTCAGTGCAGTGTCAGATAGGTGATAAATATTTGTAATTTTTTCAGTTTGAATATTTTTATAGATTGGCGTAAATATCAAAACGTTAGTTTTATTCTGTTTACAGTGGTTATAATCAATTTTTTCTACACATGTCTCCCTCGGGAATATGTGTGAAGGTCTGTGCTCCGTACGAATGCCCGCTCTACGGACGGCAGATTCGTTACATTCATTGCATGTGCAATTCAACGCTTGTGCGAATGCCCGCTCTCCGGACGGCAGACTCGCTGTAGCAAATACCATTAACAAGTAGCTGACACTGTCAGCTGCTTAGCCGACCGTTCGTCTGTATAGCCGACCTTTCGTCTGTATAGCCGCACTGTCGGCTGTGTCACCGCGCTGTCGTCTGTATAGCCGCACTGTCGGCTGCGTCTCCTCGCTGTCGTCTGTACAGCGCACTGTCGGCTGTGTCACCGCGCTGTCGTCTGCATAGCCGACATAAGGGTTAGCACTCAGGCGAACATCGTGAGAAAGCCGTCATGTCGGCTAAGCAGCCGTCAAATTCGGCACTTTCTAGATTTAAAAATCTCTTGGCTCCAGTGATAACCTTAACTGTGGTTTCTTTTAGATTATGGGCCGTACAACACTCGGCGAAGTAGCCAAGTGGGACCCTCCTCCCGAGCAAGAGGAGTTCTATAAGAATGTTATCGACATCCTGAATGGATGCTATCCTCAAGACTGGAAGTCCTGGGAGGTCAGCGAAGCTTCATACGAAGATCTGTTTGGTGTTAAAATATCTTCCGATGATGAAAACCGCCTTCGGTTTGCTATTCCAACGGTCCTCCTGGCAAATGCGTATGGCTCTCTAACTTCGTTTAGTGAACGCAAGTACAGATTGATCAAAAGAATACTTCTCAATTGGCCACTTGGCAGGGCTCTCATTTATTCTCATTTATTCAAAATTCATCCTACTGATGCTTATAGCGGGTTCATGCAAAACCTGTCGGATATTAAAAGTCAACTACTTTCACGCCAGGCAGCTTCAGCAACGCTTAAGACTCGAGCTGAAGCGCCGACAACTTCTGTCGAGCCATCATCCCCGTCAGTTGCCTCATCAGCATACACGACCGGGAATGCAAGGAAGAGGTCTCATAGTCCGGAACCGTTCCAAGCCGCCGTTACAAAAGGTCTTGAAACTTTTATGGATAAGCAAAACAGATTGTTGGAACAACTTGTGGCATTGTCTAGGCATCAAACTACCTGTTAACGCTTAAGGCAGATCATCTACACTCTGACAGTCTAGATGGACAGGAGGTAGAGAAAGAAGAAACTGAGGACTGGGTTGCCCCCGCTATTGTCGATCTTGAACCTGTTGAATCACAGGAAGCAGAACCCATAGAAGACCATTTCTTCGATTTTGCTCCGGACACTAAGGAGTCTGAAAGTAAAATAGGAATCGCGGAAGAAGCTCTGCTAAAACAGGGGTCTCGTTGTTGATGTTGTTGTTGTTGTTGTTGTTGTGTTGTTGTTGTTGGGGTTGTTGTAATGTTTTGCCAAGAGGCTTCTCCGAGCACGCCGACGTGCAGAAGCAATTCCAGGCCACTCCGGTTTTTACTAGTCTAAAAGTAAACAGCGTCCTAGCAACCGTTACCCCTGGTTGGAAAACTGTTGCCCTTTTGGACAAAATGGATGCCTGCCTAGGTGCTATCATTCACGGGATTCTTCAACAAAGGAAGCAATTTCAAAACATATATAACGCTGCGCCCACGGAAATTAAGACATATTTGAGCAAAAACTTTCTTGCAACAGGTTCTGAATTCCGTCACACGTCTGACTCCCTATTACAATACACCTGCGGGAGGCGAGCGGAAATATTCCAGCAGCGCAGATCGGTGTTCAAGCCAATAAATAAAACTCTGAACGAACTCCTACACGCCATCCCACCGTCGAATACTCATTTATTCGCAGAGCCGCAGCTAGGAGACCTAATTAAGGAACAAGGTGGAGTCCACAAGTTTTTTCCTGTCAGAAAGTATCTTACTGCCGTTAATAAATCTAAGCCGCAAAACAAAATTGTCACAGTCCAAGAGAGGAGCCAGAATTACAGGCGGTTCAGCGACAGAAGGCCAAATTACCGAACCCCAGCCCAGGGCCAAACGAAGAAAGCTTCCTTTAACACAGGTCCCACGTTTGGTAACAAAAAACCTAGATATGAGGGTAAAACCAAGCCCTAAAGAGATTAATAACTTTGAAGCGGGGCAGGTAAGCAAACATCTTGAAGCTTGGAACTCTTTTGGCGCTCCGAAATCTATAATTTCAGTTTTATCTGGGTACAGGATACCCTTCGTACGCTCTCCTCCCATGAGAACCATTAAATTCTGAGAACAGAGACCGGCTTTTGGTAAAATTTTCCTCAGACATGGCAGTGCAAATTCATAAAATGCTAGCCTGTAAGGCAATTGTTAAGTGCTCGAGCAAATCAGGCTTTCTCTCTCCAATGTTTTTAAGGAAAAAGCCTGATGGTTCTAATAGGCCCATTTTTAACCTAAGAGTTCTTAACAATTACCTCCGGCCCCCAAAATTCCGGTTGATAAACCACCATAGAACTCCTCTTTGTCTAAATAATCTTGATTACATGATTAAAATTGATTTATCTCAGGCATATTTCCATATTCCGATCAGTAAACCTCATCGGAGATTTTTGGCCTTCAATTTCGATAATACAGTCTACGAAATGACTTGCCTCCCTTTTGGTTTAGCGACAGCTCCTTATATATTTGCAAAAATCACTAATTGGGTTGCTAATTTTTTCAGGGAGAGGGGGAATCAGAGTTATTGTTTATTTAGACGACTTCCTCCTATTACACTCAGATCCAGACATTTTAGTCCAACAAAATCATTTTGTTCAAAAGCACCTGTCGCAAATGGGTTGGTGCATAAACTACCAAAAGACCTCCCTCGTGCCATCACGAGCAGTCGAGTATCTGGGACTCCTTTGGAATACCGAACAAAACATCAAACAGTTACCAGAACAAAAAATCCAGAAATGTGCTGTGCTGTTAAAAAGTGTCCTGGTCAACCAATGGTGGACATGGTGACTGGCAAAAGTTTTGTTTGAGAACATGAACTTCGCGTCGTTTGTAATTCCGTTAGGAAGATTATACAGTCGTCGAACGCAGATAGCAGCAAACAAACTGCCAATGAACCAGAAACACAAAAAAAAACCGTTACCAGTTAACGTATCAGAGGAGCTGAGATGGTGGCTAAAAAACATCTCTTGTTCATCTCCAATCCACCAACCAGAAGGCCACCTCCAGCGATAAAAGAAATGTGTTTGCAGGTTTGGAAGATACAGGCTGGTCCCGCTTTGTAGATTCCTGGTCAGAGGAAAACCGTAGTCTTCTGGAATCCTCATGGCGTAAGTCAACCTTGAAAACATACAGCTCAGCCTGGATACGTTGGAAATCCTGGGCAAAAGATAATAAAGTCCAAATGAACAACCCAAATCCTGAAGAAGTTGCGAAGTATATTTGTTTCCTTCACAAGGAAGTTAAACTGGCGTCAAGATCTATTGCATTACATAAATCGGTGGTCACCACGTTTGCTAATCCTGAAAATAGCGTCAAGCTAAGTAATCACCCACTGGTGAAGCGAATATTGAAAGCTGTATTTGCGAGCAGACCACCACCTCCAAAGCCGTTAACGTGGGAGGTTGGCCACCTGATAGACCATTTAAATAGCTATGATGTCGATCTCAATAGCCTATTTCAGGTATCTCGTCATTTATCCGCGTTACTGCTTCTATCTTCTGGGCGTAGAATTCATGATTTAACCCTTCTGGACATTGGTCCTGACTATTTTGAGGAACATGAAGATCGTATGATATTCTGGCCCCTTTTCGGTTCAAAGACCGATTCGGCTAATTTCAGACAGTCAGGATGGAGTCTGACTAGAAATAGCTTTCGTAAATTGGATGTGGTATTTTGGATACATAAATTAATAAATGTCGGCAAAGCCCGGCGTGCTAATAGAACTTCCCGATTGTTTATTACCACTAGAAACCAGGTGAAGGCTGCATCACGAACCGTTATTGCAGGATGGATCCGAAACTTGTTCAAGTATGCAGATATCGTAGCTTCACCTGGCAGTTTTAGAGCGGCAGTAAATTCCGATAACTGGTCCAACAGAGACTTCAATTTGGATGAGGTTCTTTGTCGAGGAAATTGGAGAAGTAAAGATACTTTTTTAAAACATTATTTTAAGTTGTTTCCACAAAAAACGCCACCACAAAATCAATTTTGTCTCAGTGAATCATTCACACCTATATAGGTGAAATTTAAAATATAAGATTATTTATAGCGCGAGGAGCGTTAAACATTTGTTTATTTTTAGTTTCTCTTTTATAAGTCCTTGAGACTTATAGACGTTTAAATAATAAATTTTGGTTATTTCATATAAGCCTATTAGTTTCCTTTGAATACCTCGTAGATATAATCACAGTACGCCTTGCCATCGCCGGCAGAATATAAACACCTCTCACAAGTGGGTCAAGCGAAGGATCTAACACCTAAATAAAACCGTTTTCCCCCCGAAGGGTAGAAAACGAATATTTAGGTTTAAGCTGTAGCTTGACCCACTAAATTTTGCATTCCTTGCCGGCTTGTGAGAGTACTGATGAACTTCCAACTGGCCAGCGATGTCGGCGTCGACTCGCGCCGGGTCACGTGATCATACATAGACATTAGAGGTAGGAATCACACTGCAATCGCGCAAAATTCAAGGAGGTAATCTCACAACTGTTCTTCCACTCTGACCAACTAAACTGACCAACTGAAACGGATAAGTGGGTCAAGCTACGGCTTAAACCTAAATATTCGTTTTCTACCCTTCGGGGGGAAAACGGTTTTATTATATTACTTACTGCATGTTTAGTTATTTTTCAAATAAGGCTTATTTGTCCTAATTTGTTTTGCAGTGTGAATATGAGGTGCCGGAAGCAAAAGAACACTACAGACATTACTTGATTGTTCACCCTGATAAGCCATATCCCTACACATATCAGGGACCAGTATATGTATGTCAATTCTGTGGAAAAATTACTAAGGCAAGTACGCAACAATGAGTTTCTAAGTTCATGTGATGGAATGTGATAATACAGGAAGAAATATTAGGCAAATCAGTCATAGGAAGATTGGGAAGCAATGGTGGCGATAAGCTCACCACCTGTCACGTCTATATTCACAGGATGGTGAAACCTATACTTTGAAAAGAGGCCCATTGATGATCTACCTACCCTTTCGGGGAAAAAGGCGAGTAAATAGGTGATCCAAAAAATAAAAGTCGTGTTCCTAGAAATCAAGGTCTGCTACTGAGAGAGTTCAGATGACGTCAAGTGCGAACCAGAACCGACAACCTGCACGCCAATACCCAATAGCCTATGAATTATTATTTTGGCGACAGATCTACCATTTTGCGGACAAACCCTTTTGGCGATAGCTTAAATCATAAGTATTTTTAATTACAGCGTAAAAAACTACATGAATATCATGAATTAACACACAGCCACAACAAAAGCCACCGTTGTTCGCAGTGCCCTAAGAAGTTTCACAATCGCGAACGTCTAGGGCGACATGTGCGAAGTGCACATCCTAAAAAGTTACTCGAATGCGATTATTGCGGTAAAAAGTTCAAAGTGAGATCAGATATAAGGAGACACTTCAGGGTAAGATTTTTTAAACACTTTTTTATTACGTCATTCATTTTTACGTCTATACTTGCTTGTTTGTTTGTCTGGAAATCTGGAAGATCCATTTGAGACACTTTTTGTTGATGAAAAATTCTGAAACTTTGCATATAAGTAGCTTGGTTTTGGATGACAATACAATATTATGGTGACAGCGAGCTGATCTGATGGACAACGGCTAGCTTATTACGTATCTTGCAATAGCAATGCGATAGCAATAATTGCGCGATTATCGCATCCAAATCGCAAATTCGTATTACGTGTCAGCAATCCGTAATATGAATTTGCAATTTGGAAGCGATGATCGCGCAATTCTCGCGCGATTCTTGCTATAGCATTGCTATTGCAAGATACGTAATAAGCTAGCGGAACTCCTCGATGGTTGTCAGTAAACTGGACGTGTTCTGTCTCATTTTGATCAGTTTTTTTATTATTTTGTTTATACACCAATATATCTTTAATATATTTTGATATATTACACCAATATATTTTTTTATTTTTTTTGTTCTGAGTAGTTCCTGGTTGTCCCCCCCGTATCTGTCCTCATTCGGGGACAGACAGGTGTTGCCAATTCCTCTCTATCCCCGAATTTGGATTGAAGGAAACACAAGAATTAAAATTACCTGTTGCCACTGAATTTCACGGCTCTACTTACTAATTTCATCATCATCATCATTATCAGTCGGATGTACACTTCTTAAAAGTATGTTTTTAGATACTTTTTGTTGACAAAAATTCTGAAATCTTGAATAGTCCTTGGTATTTTTAGTGCTTATTTCGTGTATATTTTTTGAAAAGTACCTACCTATGTATATAATGTTATAATTTTTTGACTGCCCTCTTGTTTCTATTACACGACACTAGTGTCTGCCCGCGGTTTCGTTCGCGTGTTGCTGGTATAAAAAGTACCTAGCCGTTCGGACGAACTTAGTAGGTAGGTAGGTACCTATTAGTAACATGGAAATCTTTATTCAGCATTGTAATAAATGTGATGACGAAAAACAAGGTGTCCACTATCTGGAAAACTGTTAGAATGTGGTAACATTGTTGTTATCCATACACCATCATTTGTTTTACGTTATGGCAGCTTTATTGCGGACTGTCATATTTCTTTTCTGACACTGATTGACACTTCCTCTTTCTCTTTGGACTGCCTTCGAGTATGGCCATGTATATAATTATACTAGAAACAATTTTTTTTAATTTAATATGACAAGCTAATTGTTACCTAGTCTTATCGTATAGAATAAACAGGAACAATCAGACACCGTGTACTTCATTTGTGTTCTATCTCAATTGACTCTGAATCTATCACCACGTGCTAGCCTACACCATCTATTAACATTTGTGGAATCAAACACGCAGAATGACACTGGCTATTCACACCGTTTTAACAAAAACAGGCAAGCTCATGTTGTTATGAGAATGTCTGCCAAATTGAAGGAACCATCAGAATGGTCGGGGAAATTAGACTTTTCCAATGATGGTAATAGACTTTTCCAATGATGGTAATAGACTTTTCCAATGATGGTAATAGACTTTTCCAATGATGGTAATAGACTTTTCCAATGATGGTAATAGACTTTTCCAATGATGGTAATAGACTTTTCCAATGATGGTAATAGACTTTTCCAATGATGGTAATAGACTTTTCCAATGATGGTAATAGACTTTTCCAATGATGGTAATAGACTTTTCCAATGATGGTAATAGACTTTTCGCTCCCTCCGACACAAAAATTCACATCATCAATTTAGTAGTTGGTTAGCACTCACTGTGCACCCGATATACTGTTTTTTCGCGGCTTGCTCTGCTCGGTGACATCGTCTGTGTTGTTTGTTAGCGCTGTTCAATCTGCTTGCTGCTCTCTTAGCAACCAATAGATACAGGTCGCGCAACGAGTTATGAGCGCTCGGCGAAAGTGGTGGGGTTGATTGCGCATCTGTACATTCTCGCATTTGCTAAACAGACACAAAAAATTACTACTGCGCATTGAAGGTCAGCGCTCATAACTGAACATTTCGCAGATATCGTTAGGAGTTGATAAAGTTGTTAGGTTAGGCTACTTTCTCCTACTAATATCATAAATGTTAAAGTGACGATGATACTCAATCACGCCGAAACAGCTGAACTGATTTCGGTGAAATTTCGTGTACAGATAGATTATAATCTGGATTGAGTTATAGGGTACTTTTTATCGCGAGCGAAGCCGTAGACGGATTCTAGTTGCTCATAATCTAACTAAGCCAATCATTTAACACTGTAGTTGGAGCGATTGGCTTAGTTAGTAGTTTGTCATTGTGTCATTGTGTCATTGTCATTGTGTCGGATGCGATTCTCGGCGTTTACAGTATGAGTGCGGGTTCGAGTCTTGTAGGTACTTTTTAGTGCAGCCGCAAAATGTCAGTATTTTATTTAATGGTTTGTTGCACGAACTTGGTGTTAAGAATTTTATATTTTTCAGATTCATACCGGAGAGAAACCGTTCAAATGTCATATGTGTGACGCCACATTTGCGCACAAGGGCAATATCCGCATACATATTCGCTCAAACCATGAAGAGTTGGACAGAGAAAAGAAGAAACTAAAAAAAACTAAACGTAAACGGGAAAGAAAATATTCCAGTGATGACAGCATAAACCTGTCACAATTGAAAAATAAAAAGATCAAGAAAAAATATATGTCAAAAAGAGATTCTGGTAACATAGGGTAGCAACACGACTTAAAAAAAAAACGAGGTTCTCAATTCGACTATATATTTCGCGTGACCCTACTGATCTGGCTCAATGGCAGCCAGTAGCCAGTGTGTTCAGGGAGAACAACAATATCATTTGTATTTTTAAAATGTTGTATATACTTACCTACAAAAAGTTATTATAAAAATACCTATCTCTGTAGGTAATTAGATATAGTACTTTGTTAGTCTTTGTTTTTGCCTAATGCGATGTTTTGCGATGCCTAATCGTCTGAAATATATGTCTGAACCAATTCTTTATTTATTCCTATATTTATTTATTTTATTTATTTATTTATTGAATAAAAACCACAGCCCTTAATATAAAACAACAAATACTTACTTACTTACAATACTTATTTCTAAAAGTATTCTATATTCTAAGTTACCTATCAGTAGGTATGTGTTTCCTGTGATAAGTAGGTAATGTAAAAGCTTGATTATGACTAAAATAGTAAGACTTTATAGGTACCTATTAGGTACTAGTGTAAGTTAAATGTTTAGGTGCAGCCTATAGTGCCAAATACCATGATTTTTAATGTCTACACCCTATTTATAGTTTTTATAGTAATATTATATGCATTGGTCTGCCTGCATGCTCTATTTCATATTTTTTAGTTATGTGACATGACGTAGGTAGGTAGCTATACCTACAAATATGTGCATAATATTCTGCAGATTGCTCGTTCAGCTGTAAAATCCACTAATATCATAAATGTCAAAGTTACGAGTTTTGGATGCTTGTTACTCAATCACGCCGAAACGGCTGAACCGATTTTGATGAAATTTGGTACATAAGTACCCAGATAGATTATGACCTGGATTGAGCTTCAATTCAAGCTAGGTAGGTTCATACTTTTGATTATGGTGAAACGCGAGCGAACCGCGTGAAGCGGTTACTAGGTCTAAATAAAAAAAAAGCGGCCAAGTGCGTGTCGGACTCGCCCATGAAGGGTTCCGTAGCAGCAAGTAACATAATATAAAAGTTCTTGGATGGAATACGATTAATGACGTATTAAAAAAAAACTACTTACTAGATCTCGTTCAAACCAATTTTGAGTAAAAGTTTACATGGTAATGTACATTACATATTTTTTTTAGTTTTATCATTCTCTTATTTTAGAAGTTATGGGGGGGGGACACACTTTTTACCACTTTGGAAGCGTCTCTCGCGCAAACTATTCAGCTTAGAAAAAAATGATATTAAAAACCTCAATATCATTTTTGAAGACCTATATCCATAGTACGTGTGGGGTATTTGGTATTTTTTGAGTTTCAGTTCTAAGTATGGGGAACCCCAAAAATAATTGTTTTTTTTTTTCATTTTTGTGTATAAATCTTAATGCGGTTCACAGAATACATCTACCTACCAAGTTTCAACAGTATAGCTCTTATAGTTTCGGAATAAAAAGGCTGTGACATACACGGACAGACAGACAGACATGACGAATCTATAAGGGTTCCGTAGTTTTTTACGGAACCCTAATAAATGAATTAACCCATCGACCTAGTTGGGTGAAAAGTGGCAAAATCATAGTGGTCACTTTTTATCAAAATAAACCTCATTTTGTTAGCGAAAATTACATCCTACTTTAATAAAGCAATCATTTAGTTTGTTTTATCGGGGACGGGGTTGTGTGAACTAGTGGCCTCTATATCTATCACTAGCGACTCGCCCCAGCTTCGCACGGGTAGCACCCGGTGAAACAGTTAAAAAAACAACAAGGTGAAACAGTTGGTGAAAAAGTTGTATATTTACCAGTGCATTCGCCGATATCACCGTCTTACTGTCCCAACATTAATACTAAATCAAAAAAGAAGAAACCTTTACCCGGTTCCACATACTCGTTGTTATAGGTATAGCTCGGTGTCACTACTCTTATAACGCACCACGCTTATACAAAAACATTGATTCCAGATTGTGTATCAATCAGTGTAGCAACTACCAACTAAAACCTATTTTAATTCAATGGTTAGAGTCCTTTGACTACTATCAAACTGAGAACTTAATTAACTAGCGCACACACCCTCTCAACACAACCTCATACACACACTTACATACACACTCACCCACACACCCTGCGGGTTCTCCTGTGATACCCAGACTCTTAAGAGACTGGTGGTAGCAGGAGAGCCTGCGCACACATTGAACTTCACTTTTCACACACGCTACACCCACACACCACACACAACACACTCACACACTACACTAACATAATACACCCTAACTTTTACACTCACTCTCACCGCCACCCATACTACCACCCATTTTCATCAAATTGCAAATGTAAAAATTGTGCTATTTTAATTGGGAGAGAACTGTTTCCTGGGCCACAGCTTACGCTTTTCCGGGAGACAGGGCTTCAACTTTATCTGTGTAACTTTAATTTGGTCAAATAACCCCCCCCCCCCCCCCCCCCTAAGATCTCCTGGTTCTAAGCTACCTCCCCACCAATTTTCAGCCAAATCGGTTCGTGCGTTCTGGAGTTATAGCGTCAGGAAGGAAAACCCGACTTATTTTTATATAGTACAAATTTTACCAAGGATCCCTAATTTTTTTCAAAATGAAATGTAGCCTATGTCAAATTGGAAGAATGTAGCATTCTATTGGTGAAAGAATTTTTTAAATCGGCCCAGTACTTTTTGAGCCTATTCATTACAAACATACAAACATACAAAAATAGGTACTACAAATCTTTCCTCTTTTAAAAGTCAAAAGTCAAAAGTATTTTATTCATTGAAATCACAAGGATCATTTTGAATCGTCTTAAAAAATAAATTTACAGTTACTCCTGTTCCAACGCAACCAGACCTAGAAGAATCAGGCAACAAACACGGTCTGTTTTTCTTTTGATGATCCTTCTTACTACTAGGTGGAGAGCGCCTGTGTGGTGCCTCGAGAACAAGTTGAAGCTGATTCAAGGAAAAAAGGAAAACCAAATTAAAAGCCTTACTTAGGTAGGCAGTCAAAAGTAAGATGATAGAGAGAATCAGCAAAAGTTCATAAGGCAGCACACACTACGCTTGATATACACATAAATAACACATCAGTAATAAATTATATGCAGGTACAGACATTGCAAATTGACAAATTAGGTGTCGAGGGGCAGAGCGACATCAGGCCACGCGGCTTTATCATTAACATAGTCATGTAGTGTGTAATACGCTTTCTTAATTAAATTATTCTTTATGTAAGATTTAAATCTTCGAATCGAAAGTTTAGAAGCACTTTCTGGAAGTTTATTATAGAACCGAACAGAATTCCCCATAAAAGACCCACTTACTTTTTTTAATCTAAATTTGGGAATACTCAGTTTATTTTTATTTCTCGTGTTAAAACAATGCACGTCACTTTTTTTCATAAATCTATCTAAGTGTTTATGTGTATATAATAAGGTTTCGTAGATGTATTGCGATATTACGGTGAGAATGTTAATTTCCTTAAAACGCTCCCTCAAGGAGTCACGTGGCTTCATTTTATAAATGGCACGTATTGCCCGTTTTTGTAAAACAAATATTGCTTGGATGTCTGCTGCTTTCCCCCACAGAATGATGCCATATGACATAACACTATGGAAGTAGCCAAAATAAACTAGCCTAGCTGTAGCTTCATCAGTAAGCTGCCTTATCGTACGAACTGCATATGCAGCGGAACTAAGTCTACCCGCAAGTGCCTCAATTTGTGGTCCCCACTGCAAACTTGCATCAATATTAAGTCCTAAGAAAACAGTAGAGTTCACGAGATTGAGTGTCTCGCCATTTACTTTAATATTAGTTGGGTAATGTTTTACATTTGGCAAAGTGAATTTAATGCATTTAGTTTTTTTAGCATTAAGCAACAGATTATTTACTGTGAACCAATCAAGAACTCGCGATAGTGATTTATTTAGATCATCGTAATTAGCTTTTGACCTATCAACTTTGAAAATTAAAGACGTATCGTCAGCAAATAAAACTATATCACATATGTCTTTTACATAAAAAGGGAGATCGTTAATGTATACTAAAAATAGAAATGGGCCTAGTATTGAACCCTGGGGCACTCCCATAACAATAGACGATCCTGAAGACCTTTCACCACAAACGTCAACTTTTTGTACTCTATTGGATAAGTAAGAATTTACAAGGTTAATTGCCTGATTTTGGATGCCATAATGTTTTAACTTCAAAATTAGAGTAGCATGACTCACGCAGTCGAATGCTTTGGATAGGTCGCAGAATACTCCGATCGCGTCTTGCGAGTTTTCCCATGCTTGAAATATGTGTTCCAAAAGCATGGTACCAGCATCAGCTGTTGATCGACCCTTGGTAAATCCAAATTGATGACTATGAAGTAGTCTGTGGAAGTTAAAGTGTGACAATAATTGAGTAAGAATAAGTTTTTCAAAGATTTTACTTAACGCGGGCAATATAGAAATCGGCCTATAATTAGCTGGATCTTTTGCATTTCCAGACTTGAACAAAGGAATTAATTTACTATGTTTCATAAGATCTGGAAAGATTCCGTCATCAACACATCTATTAAAAATGTAGGCTAAGCATGGAGCAATATCAATAATTATAATACCTAACACCTTTGTGGATATTCCCCAAAGATCTTCAGTATTTTTAATATTAAGTGACTTAAATGTCTTAACAATACTATCGGCATTTACGTATCTAAAGCTAAACGCGATCTCACATTTAGCAACACTTAGTTCCAATAAAGTAGATGCTCCAGAGGCAGATGATTGTAATGACTGGGTTACAATAACTGGTATATTAGAGAAAAAATTGTCAAAGGCATTCGCGACATCAATCTTTTTTGTCAATATTGTATTGTTTATGTTTAATTTGATCTGCTTATTGCGTGGCTTAGATTTACCTGTTTCATTATTAATTAATTTCCAAGTTGCCTTAATTTTATTCGATGATTTTTCTATTTTTTTTCTCAAATGTAATGATTTAGCTGCACGACAAACTTTTTTAAAAGTATATGAATAGTTCTTTATATACAAAATAAACTTTGGGTCATGCAACATTGATTCTCTAGCCGCATAGAGATCATATAATTTATTCCTACTTCTATAGATACCGGGTGTCGCCCAATCAGCTAACCCGACATTAGATTTAGCTATACATGTTTTTAACTGAAATATCTCAGTATGTTGCTCATTTATCAAATTAGACAAGGAGGTAAAAAGGTCATTTGGATCATCTACGCATGGTAAAAGGGGTATTTTAAGTTCAATACTGCTCTGAAACTTCATAATTCGACTTCCTGTGATAGGCCGATAAGTGAATTCCTTAGGTTCATCTACCAAATTACAAGTAAATATAGCACTGTGACCGTAATGATCCGAGGTGAAATGTTTAATTACTGCTTTATCAATTGGAACACTACTGCAATATATATTATCCAAACAGGTGGCTGATGTAAGTGTCACCCTTGTAGGTTCTTCGAAAAGGTGACGTAAATTGAAACATTTAAATAAGTTAAGAATTCTCTCAGATAGAGGATTCACAGGAATATCTATATTGAAATCTCCGCAGACTATTAACATTTTACTAGGTCCAAAAGTTTTAAGCAGTACTTCTTCCATAGTGGATTCAAATAACGCGAAGTCCGCGTCAGGGGGACGGTAAACACTCACAATGATATGCCGCTCAAGCTTTATAATATTAGTGTAGATAGTAAAAGTAGAATAATAACTCCATGGCATACAGGCAGGGGTAATACTCCTTGACAGATTTTAGTTATTAAATATTAGTAGTTAATAGGTAAACTGGTTTTCTGGACCATCTACATAAACTTAACCAAATTATTGAAAAATATACATAAATATAGATTTTCATAAGCCTCTCTATATAGCCTATATATGGATTACACAAAGGCTTTTGATAGCCTAAAACACTCAGCCATATTTAAATATTTTGAAATACAGCTAGTACAAAAAACATACATAGACCTCATCAAATTAATTTACATCCATAGTACAGCAGTTATAAAACTCCATTGCACCGGTCATACGTTCCAAATTCAGAAAGGAGTAAAGCAGGGCGACCCTCTCTCTCCCATTCTATTTACGTGCTCTCTCGAAGAGGTATTCAAAACGCTGGAAGTATCTTGGGCAACAAAGGGCATCAACGTCGGTGGTAAGCGCTGAGCGCGGCAAGTCTTGAGGTTGGACTTCAAATGAACCGGTCAATGACGCAGGTAATGTCAAACAGCACGAAACGTAAGATTGAGGTTGATGGGCAGGATACATAAATCATGTAATGGTGTCGATGAGTACACCTACTTGGGCCTGATAGCATCCTTCGAAAACGGAAATCGATCGTCGTATCGAAAATGCCTGGAAGAGCTACTTTACTGGTCCATGAAGGAACACATGAAAGGCGACCTACCCCTAACACTAAAGCGCCAACTCATCGACATGTGTATCTTGCCCGTCCTCACCTACGGTGCGCAGACATGGTCACTGACCGAGTACCAGAAGTCTAAACTCAAGATTTGCCAAAGGGCAATGGAACGCAGCATTTTGGGTTTCAAGAGAACCGACCATGTTAGAAACACCACGCTGCGTTCTCTGACCGGTATTGCCGACGTAGGTGACAAAACAGCCGGGCTTAAATGGGACTAGGTGGGGCACGTCAGTCGAATGCTTCCCAACAGGTGGGCGAACATCATCACACCTGGTGACCTGAAGGACGGTGACTTCGGGGTCGGCCGAGAAAGCGTTGGCGGGACGATCTTGTAAATTTTGAGGAGTGGTGGGAGACTGCCAAAGACAGGGACAAGTGGAGGAATTTGGGGAGACCTTTGCCCAGCAGTAGGACAAAATCATGGACATAGTTTACAAAAATACGTCCATGACTAAGCATTGACTTAGTACGTCCATGGACAATATAAGTTAGGAAAAAAAAAAGTTTACACGAACGACTGTCACTGTCAAAGTCAGCTGTTGAGACTCTTCCCGCCACTTTCGAAAAGAGACGTTGTGTACTTTTATTTTATTTCTTTTCCTAGTGTTTTCTTGAGTTATTTTGGTAGCATTTTAACAAATGTAGCTCGTTTAAAAAGCACAAGTGTAGTGAAATGAAATGAAAGTGAAATGCGTGATTTTTGAAATTGGTGGAAATTGTCTACCAAAGTTTTAGTAAAATTGGCTACCGTTTTACTAAAACATGACTCGACTGTGACTTTGACGACTTGGAAGGAGTGTAACGTTGCAAAATATATTGAAAATGGCAAATGCACAAGCCGTGCGGCGCCAATTATAAAGAAAAAAAAAACAAAGTCAGCTGTTCTTAGTTTGAGGTTATGTTATGATTGATTTTTAAATTCAATACACAGACTAGCAGTGAACTAATAAAAACAAATTTGCTATTTGTGTCTTGTTTTGTAGCCAGAAAGTGATAAAATGCTTTTTTTACCACGTCTGCACCGTCTCTTAAGATATATCAACAAGACTTCTTATAAGAAATGTCGATGTTACTCTGAAACTAAATTCGTAACTTCTATCACAGATAAATTGAAAACAGGGCCTGATTTGAAGGACTTTATCACTGGAAGTAGTGAACCAATTCTCATAGAACGTCCTCATATACCGTACTTGCCCGAAAATGTTCAATACGCGTCGAAAAGAAAAGTTTTCTTTGATGTGTACGGATGCCAGATGAATTTGAATGATACAGAAATTGTGTGGTCAATATTAAAGAAAGAAGGCTTTGAAAAGACTGTAGTTGAAGAAGAAGCTGATATATTCTTAGTTATGACGTGTGCGATCAGAGAAGGGGCTGAGAGCAAGATATGGCATAGGTTAGACCATTTACGGGGCTTCAAAAGGCGAGCCATGGCCAAGAATAAGAATAAGGAAGTAAAAATTGGTATTTTGGGATGCATGGCAGAAAGGCTGAAGGAGAAATTGATTGAGAAAGAAAAAGCAGTTGATATTGGTAAGGCAAAAAGTTTAGTTAGTTACTGTCTACTGTCACTACCTTTGAGCATGTTTGTGGTCCGTGCTCATGAGGAAGGACCTTTAAATGATTAGTAATTGTCAGAGTAGATTTAAGGCTGTTTCTGTCTTACCTTCTGGTGTTGATCATGCTTTTTAGGGTTCCGTAGTCAAAGACAAGGAACCCTTATGGATTTGTCATGTCTGTCTGTCTGTCTGTCTGTCCCTGTATGTCACAGCCTTTTTTTTCCGAAACTATAAGAGCTATACTGTTGAAACTTGGTAGGTAGATGTATTCTGTGAACCGCATTAAGATTTTTTATATCTCTTTTCTTTTTTTTAATGTTATTTTGATATCACTCTCAGCGATAAGGCCATTGTACTGTACTAATTGTTTATTATTTTCGTTGTGTACAATAAAGTGCTCATCTCTATCTATCTTTAAATACAGTGTTGACAGACTTGCAGTTTTTCAGAATTAGTTCTTTTAGTGACCAAGTTTACGCCAATCGGTCGGCATAACAGTATTTGGTGTATATTTACTATTATTACTATTACTATTAGCCCATACGAAAGGGAATAGGAAACCGTTGCACAGGACCGTGGTGACTGGCGGAAGTGGGGGGAGGCCTTTGGCCAACAATGGTGTATATTTATTTTTCAGAATTAGTACATGTTAGTGACCAAGTTTACGCCAATCGGTCGGCATAACAGTATTTGGTGTATAGTTATTTTTCAGAATTAGTTCTTGTTAGTGACCAAGTTTACGCCAATCGGTCGGAGTAACAGTATTTGGTGTATAGTTAATGATACCAAGCATCGGTATTTAATTTCTATGATGTATCGATTTAACCGGTTATTTTTACTAGTTGCAGGCCCAGACAGTTACCGAGACTTGCCCAGACTGCTAGCTCTCACAGAAAATGGGCAAACGGCAGTTAATGTGATACTCTCTGTCGATGAGACCTATGCTGATGTGGTGCCTGTCCGATTAAATCAAGACAGTGTGTCGGCATTTATGTAAGTTTTGGGCAGTTATAGCATCCATATGAAACAACCCAGTCTTTGAGGGACGCCGCACTCCCCTCCTTCGTTTTTTGACGGCATTGATTACATATTTTTTTTTAAATATTTGAATGACTGTAAGTTGTTCAAGATAAACATTTTACTTTACTTACTTTCCCGTACGACCCATCCTTTTATTATTATTATTATTAATTTATTTCAGGTTATATATACACCCATATAACAAAACACATTAAAACACAATAGACTTAAAACTACTACATACAACTTAATAAATCAGAAATACTACAAAATTAACTATATGAATGTCACAAAATTTACAAATTAAAATAAAATTACACAAAATGGACAACACGAAATTAAAATATGAATTAAATTGAATTGAATTGTGAATTATAATATGAATTTAAATTTGATCAGATGGAGCCCATCATTATTAGCATCCACCTGTTTTGGATGGGGCAGTCTGCTCGCGCTACAATCATCTTCAGGATGCCGTTGCCGCTGCCTCGCGCACGCTGGAGTAAGGAAGCGACTCTCTTGCGAATACTCGCTTGAGAGCCGTCCGTGCGCGCCTCCGCGAACATCCCCGATGCGCTGCAAAAGCGAGGCAGCCGCATCAGCATCCTGAAGATATTGTTGTATTGGACTCGCAGTGAGCTGGCAGCCCGCCGGGTGTGGTTTTGTTTCCTGTATAAACCGTTCCTTTCTATACCATGCAAACCATCCATTTATTCCACATTGTAGGTATGCTTATTACATACCCTGTTTCATGTATCTTTGGTTCATGGTTATCAGTTTTGCTGGCTAAATGGCCTGCCCATTGCCACAACATGATTCTATACGGCTTCCTGATTCATCATCATCATCAGCCTATATAAGTCCACTGCATGAGATAGGCCGCCCCCAAAGAATGCCACGACGAATGGCCCTGAGCCAATATTGCAATATTACATACACCGACTTCTTGGGTAGCAAGAAGTCGGTGCCTGTAATATCGTTGGTCCATCGAGAGGGGCGCCTTCCTCTTCAATGTCATCCGGTTTGTGGTCGCCATTTGAGATCCTTGATTGAGCTATACATGCCCATTGACGGTGACTTTGGTTCTTCTACGGATCTCCTCATTTTTGATTCTATCACTCAGTGAAGCATCCAGCATGGCTTCATAGCCCACTGCGCCAATAGTTAGCGTCGTATTAGTTTGCCCTAAGTCAGCACTGGTACAACACTCACTGTCCCCAAAGGATGTCTAAAGACTATGCAACATGAAGGAAAAGTACCTTAAATATAGTAGATATGATATTTTCCTGAAAGAAGACTTTATTTTATTTTTAAAACTTATTAATACTGCATTCAATGATTTTCTAAAAATTACTTGCTGCGTCTGGGAATCGAACCGACTTAAATGAAAAATTAAAATGATTAATTTTACTTTTTTTTTTTTACTTTTTTTCTCAAGAGGCATTTTGTTTTTTTGTCTATTCTTTCGATTGGCATCATAAAAATACGGGGTATTTTTTTTTCACATTTAAGTCGGTTCGATTCCCAGACGAAGCAAGTAATTTTAAGAAGATCTTTGAATGCAGTATTACTAAGTTTTAAAAATAAAATAAACACTCGTTTCAGCAAAATTTCCTATCTATAATATTTAAGGTACTTTCCCTTCATGTAGCATAGTCTTGGGACGCCCTGTATACTCTCGTCTTGTTCCTGATTGGTCAATGTATAATGCTTGCAGCTCAATAATGCGCGGCTGTGACAACATGTGTACCTACTGCATCGTCCCGTTCACGCGCGGCCGCGAGCGGTCCCGCCCCGCCCCCTCCATCGTGGAGGAGGTGCGCGAGCTGGCGGCGCGTGGGGTGCGGGAGGTCACACTGCTCGGGCAGAATGTCAACAGCTATAGGGACGCGAGGGAGGAAGGATCACAGACGCACGTAGCAAGAGGTAAGCCAATCGCGCATCTTAAAAATAAAAAAATGTATAATACTGGACACAGTTCACACAACATTATCTAGCCCCAAGCTAAGCAGAACTTGTGTTATGGGTACTAGATAACTGATATACTTAATACAATACATTACATAGATAGATATTTTGTATTATAAAATAGAAAATACCCAGAACACCCTAACTATAAATAACAGAACAAATATCTGCAGATCATATAAAAATTTGTTCCGAGGCGGTAATCGAACCCGCAACCTCTTGCGTCGCAGGTCGTCATATTAAGGTGAAAGCCTGCTGATCTGATTGTGGAGACGGAACGGTGGGCAACGGAACTTCTCCATAGATAATGGTAGGCTTTTT
Source organism: Operophtera brumata (assembly GCA_932527175.1). Taxonomy (NCBI): domain Eukaryota; kingdom Metazoa; phylum Arthropoda; class Insecta; order Lepidoptera; family Geometridae; genus Operophtera; species Operophtera brumata. The sequence goes on from OW052238.1 coordinate 1,088,058, forward strand.
TGGGCTTAAATTGATCGGCTCACGATTATGATGGAATTACAGGCACATGAGACTTTTCATCTTTATGTCTCAGGGTGGCGATGGCGGGCGCAGTGCAATGCCACATAGGGTGCGTCCTAGGTGGACGTGACCTATGAGGTAATGCACTGTTCATAGGCAGAGGTTACCGCTTAACATCAGGTGGGCCTCTTGATTGTTCCGTCATCAAAGTAGTAAAAAAAAAAAAAAAAAAATGATCAAAAGTTTGTAAGTACCCATCGTCTGGACACTACTAAATGGGTCGCCTATAGTTTTACCAACTTTGTTCTTTATGGACTCCACTTAAAATGTTTACAACTGACATCTATGCCGGTCTTGCCCTTTGAAAGTTTTTTATTGCAATACATTCTAAACTATACCATATTTTAAATGAGTTATGGTACAAATCTGATCGTCTTCTTTTACTGAAAATCGGCATATCAAGCAAATACATACAGCTTTCTTATTCTAATATATAAAAATAAGTCGGGTTTTCCTTCCTGACGCTATAACTCCGGAACGCACGAACCGATTTCCACGGTTTTGCATTCGTTGGAAAGGTCTCGGGCTCCGTGAGGTTTATACTTTTTTTATTTTTTTTTATTTTCAAGTCGTGTTAGTTACATCAATTATAAATAAAGAATGGGTGAACCGATTTAGCTGAAAATTGGTAGGGAGGTAGCTTAGAACCAGGAGATAGGACATAGTGGGAGGGGTAGGACGGGGGGGGGGGAGGGGGGGGGGGGGTCACCGGGGGCTACCCGTGCGAAGCCGGGGCGAGTCGCTAGTTATTGATAATATCACTACTAGACGGTATTCATTTGATCTTAGTCTAACTTCGTAATAGTTCTAGTTGATTTTCTTCTTATATTATTTAGTGCTAGGTATAGTCCTATCCTTACGAAAATTACATAGAACAATAATTGAAATTTTCCTTAATTTTCTGTTTAAATTACATTTTTGATTAGTTTCTCTATGTTCTGTATTTTTTCCTTTTTCTATTTTCTAACCATTCAGATAATTGATTTATCTCCTTTTGCAATTATTATTTAAGTTGTAATGTTACTTTTGTGACTGTGACAATGTTGACTGTGGTGTGTCCGGCCTAAGAATAGACCCCTCCGTCTCCTCCCGTGGATGTCGTAAAAGCCGACTAAGGGATTACCCGGACTTGTTGATAAGATTTGTTGGTATAAGATTTGTCCTGGCTGGTAGCTTATTATAGAATGTGTTATTACTGGAAGAAAGCGTTAGCTGAGTCAGTCGTGGGAAGCACTGGCGGCGATGAGCTCACCACTTGTCACGTCTATATTCCACGATGGTGCAACCCACTGTGAAAAGAGGCCTATTGTGGCTCTGCCTACCCCTTCGGGGAAAACGGCGTGTGTCTATGTATGTATGTATGTATGCAATGTTAGTTTGTTGTTCAAATCTTTTAAGCTGAATTAGAAGCACTTCTTGACATCCGATTGAGCTGAAATTGTGCATACCTGTCAAGTTCCAATACAATACAATACGATGGTGACAGAGAGCTGATCTGATGATGGAGACGGTAGGTGGACAACGGAACTCCTCGATCGGCAGAAGTGCGTGATCTGGCAGTTTTTGGGCTCATTTTGATCAGAACACGGTTCTGCTTAATAATCATCATCATCAGTCGGATGCTAACAGCTTGTTTTGAAATATACATTTTTACAAGCTTTTATTTAACTCGCAATGTATGTATGTTTGTCTGGGTGGAATCCAGGTGGAATCTTGCAACTGAATTTTAAAGCAGCTATCCTCAACAGATTGTGCTGAAATTTGGCATAAGTACCTGTCAAGTTCCGATGAAAATACAATAATGATGGTGACAGCGAGCTGATCTGATGATAGAGACGGAAGGTGGACAACGGAACTCCTCGATGGATAATAGTAGACTGGCCGTATTTAGGCTCATTTTGATCAGCACACGGTTACGATCACTAATTTTATAAAAGCTTGTATTGAAAAATATATTTTTCACAAAAAACTTATTCATCAATAACGTTATTCCAGGTTTCAAAACAGTGTACAAGCCGAAGAAAGGCGGTCTCCGGTTCGCTGATCTACTGGACAGAGTGTCGGCCGTGGAGCCCGAGATGAGGATCAGGTTCACGGCCGCGCATCCCAAGGACTTTCCTGATGAGGTTCCTATTCATTTAAATATGGGGGCAAATTAAAAAATCTTATGCCAAGAGTGGGAGGCAAGGCAAGGACTTTGCCCTGCAGTGGGAAACTTCCGGCTTATAAATAAATCAATAAATAAATATAAGCCAAGAGTGCATCATGTGCAAATGTGATATAAAATAAATAATGCTGCACAATTCACACAACATTATCTAGCCCCAAGCTAAGCAGAGCGTGTGTTATGGGTACTAGATACTGTTAAACTTAATACAATAGATACAATACATAGATAGATATATTTTATCATACATAGAAATTACCCAGAACACCCTGAACAAATATCTGCAAATCGTACAAATACTTGTTCCGAGGCGGGAATCAAACCCGCAACCTCATGCGTCAAGTTATGAAAATGTTGACCTAAAGTGAAATATTTACGTTCGGCAAATTTTGACTTAAATTTTCAACTTTAAATTAAAAATCTAATCAGGTGACTTCTTGGTTCTTAAGTAGACCTCAAGAATGCGCCAGAATCTCAGCTTGCATAATCATTAAAAAAAGTAGTACTTAATAGAGCTACTTTCGCTAAAATCGGCCTTCAAAGATAGCGAGGTGGAAAATACAAAAAATTAGCCAAGTGATTAAAAAAAATAGTTTTGGCCATTTTCTCTTTCCTAAGGGAATTAGTATTTAGTTTAGTTTTCATAACTTTCATCACAGTTACAGAACTGTTTATTTTATGCATAAAAGTGATACACTTAAATATTCAGCTGCAAAAAAAATGTCGACAAAGTCTTATACTTTTTTTTTTAGAATATTTTTTAATTGATCTGGTTGAAAATTCTCAAAAATTCAGAAGAATAAAAATTACTAACAAACTAATGAAAAGTCGCGGAACATAAATGGGGGTGATTCGAATACCCCAGAATACGAGGGACCTAAGTTTTTTTATTGGACGTCAATGTGCCGGCCATCCCTCTGGCTAGGTGGAGCGACGACTTGCGCGGGGTGGCTGGCAGAAACTGGATGAGGAGAGCCGAAGACCGGGCTCAGTGACGCGCCGTGGGAGAGACCTATGTCCAGCAGTGGACTGCAGTAGGTTGATGATGATGATAATGTGCCGGCCATCCTGTATTCTTCTTGTAACTATTAGTTAGTAGTAGTAGAGCTTTTTTGTGAAAGAGTTCGTCCGGGGAAGTACTACCACCATACTTATTTCTGCCACAAAGCAGTAGTGCTCGCATTGCTGTGTTCCGGTTTGAAGGGTAAGGGTGCCGGTGAAATTACAGGCACATGAGACTTTTCATCTTTATGTCTCAGGGTGGCGGGCGCAGTGCAATGCCACATAGGGTGCGTCCTAGGTGGACGTGACCTATGAGGTCATGCACTGTTCATAGGCAGAGGTTACCGCTTAACATCAGGTGGGCCATCTGCTTGTTCCGTCATTCAGTGGTATAAAAAAAAAAAAAAATTGTTACACGCCGCAGGTTCTACAAGTGATATCAGAGCGTCCTAACATTTGCAAAATGCTGCACCTGCCCGCGCAGTCGGGCTCCACCGCGACGCTGCAGCGCATGCGCCGCGGCTACTCGCGGGAGGCCTACCTGGACCTAGTCCACCACGTCCGGGACACCATCCCAGGAGGTAAGGATCACTGAGCGAAGAGACACACCCTTTCACCACGCTGGTTGTTGTACATGTTATGTTATTTTATCGGCGATTGACGATATTTCTGCGTTAGTGATATTAACGTTCTTAGGCCGTTGGTCTATAGTACCAAATTGTTTTTGAGAAATGTTTTATGGTACCATTATGTGATAAGGGTTTGTTTCTTGCTAAAATACTGGCCCTAGAATTTAGAAAAAAAAATACTGAATTTGTAGCCTTAAGGAAAACCTGAACGAAAATCCTTCTTTAAATTCCCACGGCAAACGGAAAATATTCATGAAGTGATCATTACGTACGGAACCCTCTCCATGCGAGTCTGACTCGCACTTGTCCAGTTTTTTTATTTATTATTTGTGTTCAATTAATAATTCTGTTGATTAATGATTTGTTTGTAATCAATTAATTTATCAATCAATCAATTACTTTTTGTAGTTTACTCCTTAAGAATCGATTTTCATGTCACGACTTTTTATGAATGCTTATGTTATCTTGTAGTGGGCCTGTCAACGGATATGATCTGTGGATTCTGCGGAGAGACGGATGAAGAGTTCGAACAGACCCTCTCCCTGATGCAGATAGTGGATTACAACGTCGCCTTCCTGTTTCCGTACAGCATGAGAGAGGTGAGCTATGATGAACTATTTTATTTAAATCACGAGGGTCATTTTGTATCGTCATATAAACTAACTAAACTAACTCCTTGTCCAACGTGAACAGACCTAGAAGAATTAGACGCGCACTTTATTAGATGATACTTCTTACTACTAGGCGGGATACGTCTGCGTGGTGCCGCGATTCAAAGAAACAAAGAGAATCAACTTAAAAACCTTAGGCACTGTTACAAGAATATCATAGCACAGTTACCAGGCCCGGACTTAGAGACCCAGGGCCCGAAGGCACTTGATATTTAGGCTACAAAAAAAATGGTTTACTTTATTCCAAACTAGCAAACCCGGCGAACTCCGTTTCGCCACCAGATGGCTTCTTGTCACATGAAATTAACTGAGCAGAGAACAATGAGTAGCTGTCAAACAATGTATCACGCACCGGCGCCATCTACTTAAAATATTGGTTTGTAGTACATGCTATGTATCAGAGATGGCACTGTATGTGAAAAAAGATTTTCCCGCTTTTCTGTTGAAATTTTTCCTGAATTTTCTTTGCTATAAACCTCACGGAGCCCGATACCTTTCCAACGAATGCAAAACCGTGGAAATTGGTTCGTGCGTTCTGGAGTTATAGCGTCAGGAAGGAAAACCCGACTTATTTTTATATAGTAGATTACAAACCCTGCGCTACGCCCTCAGATTGAACGCTGCCGCTAACGCCCGGCGATAATGAATGACATGTCTTTTGCATAAGTTGAATTTATGTATTATGGTATCCTGCTATCACTGATAGCCTATCAGTGATGAGCGGGGCGTTGCGTGGCGGGCGTTAAAACTGAATTCAGCCTCGGTGCAGTGTTGTGTGTTGCAGATTTGGCGATAATTACCTGGTTACCCTAGGGTTGCTGGGTGTTTGGGGACCCTAGGCTCACTGGGCCCCTAGGCTCGGGCCTTGTAGGTCTATAAATGAAATCTGGGCCTGACAGTTACCTTATTTATTTGCAGAAAACAGCAGCCTACCGCCGCTACACAGACGACGTACCGCACCACGTGAAGCAAGCTCGCCACAGCCGCATGGTCGCACTGTACCGCACTAAGTGCCAACAACTGAACGAGGCTGAAATAGGCAACACGCACTTAGTGCTAGTTGAGGGCACTCAGAAGAAAACTGGACAGATTCTAGCCAGAAATGAGCTGTATATCAAGGTGGTTTTTGATCAGACGGAGGTCCCAATAGGGGGTCAATTTCAAGGTTGCTTAGGGAGTGAAAAAGGGGTTTATGTAATAGGTGGCGAAAACAGAGGTATCGTAAAAAAGAGGGTTGAGAAGGGGGATTATGTAGCGGTGAAGATAGTAGGTGCTAAGTCTTCAGTGTTGAGCGGAGTGCCGTTGTATCATACGAGTTTGAGCGAGTTTTATAGAGATAGAGGCTGGGGTGAGAGACATGCTGTAAGGTTATAATTATATATAAGAAATAAATGTGTTACATACATACATAAACTCGTAGGTAGAGCTTACCGCTTTTTTTTTTTTTTTTTTTTTTTTTTTTTTATACTACTGTAATGGCGGAGCAAGCAGATGACCCACCTGATGTTAAGCGGTAACCTCTGCCTATGAACAGTGCATTACCTCATAGGTCACGTCCACCTAGGACGCGCCCTATGTGGCATTGCACTGCGCCCGCCACCCTGAGACATAAAGATGAAATGTCTCGTGTGCCTGTAATTTCACCGGCACCCTTACCCTTCAAACCGGAAGACAGCAATGCGAGCACTACTGCTTTGCGGCAGAAATAGGTATGGTGGTAGTACTTCCCCGGACGAACTCTTTCACAAAAAAGCTCTACTACTACTAAACATCAGGTGGGCAATCTGCTTGTTCCTTCGTACAAGCAATTAAAAAAGAGTGACGGGTAGCGAACCTCATTGCCATCACTGCTTCAAAAGGAAAAATCTAAGCAAAGTTGTAATGTGCTGTAAGTTGTATTGAAACTGTTCTTCTATGGAAGTATTAGTACCTAGTAGTATTAGTATTAGTTGTTTTTGTAAATAAAACTAAAATTTGCTTAGTTTGTGACACTTCAGAAGTGAGTTTTATTAAAATCAATAAATCAGTAGAAAATTAAATGTATAGTTACTTAAAACACAATAAATTAAAATATTTGTTACATACAAATGTTTAGAGCTTAATTCTAAGAATAGGCCAACTCTCCATACACGTATACTACGGTGAAAGATGTATGTCTTAGTAGTTATTGCATCCTCATTGGATGCAATAAGCAAATTTTTTTGTGAAAGAGTTCGTCCGGGGAAGTACTACCACCATACCTATTTCTGCCGCAAAGCAGTAGTGCTCGCATTGCTGTGTTCCGGTTTAAAGGGTAAGGGTGCCGGTGAAATTACAGGCACATGAGACTTTTCATCTTTATGTCTCAGGGTGGCGGGCGCAGTGCAATGCCACATAGGTTGCGTCCTAGGTGGACGTGATCTATGAGGCAATGCACTGTTCATAGGCAGAGGTTACCGCTTAACATCAGGTGGGCCTCTTGCTTGATCCATCATCCAAGTAGTATAAAAAATAAATAAATAAATGTGTGTGCCCTCCGGCAGCTGTGTAAGATTACAACGTCTTCCTAGAATTACAACCATGTTTTTTTTTTCATTTTAATAGGCGTCTCTCGGCTTCTGCATTTGCCTGCGACGCAGGAGGTTGCGGGTTCGATTCCCGCCTTGGAACAAATATTTGTGCGATTCGCAGATATTTGTTCAGGGTGTTCTGGGTATTTTCTATACATAATAAAAATACCTATATACCTATTTTTTTTTTTTTTATATACTACTTGTATGATGGAAAAAGCAGATGACCTACCTGATGTTAAGCGGTAACCTCTGCTTATGAACAGTGCATTACCTCATAGGTCACGTCTACCTAGGACGCACCCTATGTGGCATTGCACTGCGCCCGTCACCCTGAGACATAAAGATGAAAAGTCTCATGTGCCTGTAAAGTTATTGTATTAAGTATATCTATTGTCTAGTGCCCATAACACAAGCTCTGCTTAGCTTGGGGCTAGATAATGTTGTGTGAACTGTCCAGCAATATTTATTTATTTATTTATATTTTTCTATCGAGAACATATTGTCGTATCCTATTTTTGGTTCAGCGATCCCCTGAAATTATAATGTACTAGCGGGTAGCCCCCGGTGAACCCCCCCCCCCGTCCTACCCCTCCCACTATGTCCTATCCCCTGGTTCTAAGCTACCTTCCTACCAATTTTCAGCCAAATCGGTTCACCCATTCTTGAGTTATAAGTGGTGTAACTAAAACGACTTGAAAAAAAAAAAAAAAAAACAAACAAACGTATAAACCTCACGGAGCCCGAGACCTTTCCAACGAATGCAAAACCGTGGAAATCGGTTCGTGCGTTCTGGAGTTATAGCGTCAGGAAGGAAAACCCGACTTATTTTTATATAGTAGATTATCCATACATACTTTTAATTTGATTATTGTATGTACGTACTTGAAATCTACGATTTAGAATTTTGCGGCTTGCCCCAACATAAAGATGTGGGTGGATGCGGATGTTGGGTACCTACCTACTTATGTCCTATTTTAAATCTACGATTTAGAATTTTGCGGCTTGCCCCAACATAAACATGTGGGTGGATGCGGATGTTGGGTACCTACCTACTTATGTCCTATTTTAAATCTACGATTTAGAATTTTGCGGCTTGCCCCAACATAAACATGTGGGTGGATGCGGATGTTGAGTACCTACCTACTTATGTCCTATTTTAAATCTACGATTTAGAATTTTGCGGCTTGCCCCAACATAAACATGTGGGTGGATGCGGATGTTGAGTACCTACCTACTTATGTCCTATTTTAAATCTACGATTTAGAATTTTGCGGCTTGCCCCAACATAAACATGTGGGTGGATGCGGATGTTGAGTACCTACCTACTTATGTCCTATTTTAAATCTACGATTTAGAATTTTGCGGCTTGCCCCAACATAAACATGTGGGTGGATGCGGATGTTGGGTACCTACCTACTTATGTCCTATTTTAAACCTTTTATTTATAATAGATTAAATGTTTACTCTTAGTACAAGAGTTTTACTTGGTTTTTCTTCTGTTTTCACCATTGTTTAGAGAGCCCTTTGAAAGTGGCGGCGCGGCCGCTGTTGACCAATGAGGATGCAATAACCTATAGACTGTACGCAAGCGATTGGCGAGACGATCTCTTCTCTTATAGAGTGGCTTCTGAGGAATACTCCAAACAATTTCGCCAACGAAGAGAGTTTCTGAGTTAACTTCGAAGAGTCGGCGTTTGTATGTTTGTCTGATGAAAACTTCGTTAATCTGATCTTTATACAATTTTGTAGGACAACACAGACAGACAGACAGTTTGTAGGTAGGTACCTAAAGAGTATACGTAGTACATCTCTTGGTCTGTGGTAATGAGTTATATCGGGGTCCAAGAGGGGGTCAAAAAGTAAAATTAAGTAAAACATACAAATCAAGTGGAGTAGGTGTCATGTGAAAGTGCTTTGCTTGGACATTTCAAAGATGGGTGTGCCCTATGAGGTAATGCATTGTTAAAGGCAGAGGTTACCTTTTCCCCTCTTCACTAGTGCCCGCTCATGCCACACCCTGATACCAATTTCAAAAAGCATACCAGTCTAGTATATTATTATTTTATCTGAGCCAGTGTGTTGTAGGTACTCGTCGTCGTCGTTTCGTATGAGGTAGGGTGGGTGTGGCACGAATGAGCCACCTAAATTTTGAGGACAAATTATTTCGCTCCTATTCGTTTAAAACCTATGTTTTATACGTCAAATTGTTGGTAATTTATTTGACTTTACGATTGCATTTAAGATTTTTATTATAGTGAACATTGGTTCTTAGAAAAAAGTTTTTGAAAAAAAAATGGAAAATGGCTCACTGTGTACATCCCGGGGTACACAATGAACATAGGGGGTGGTATTCAATAAACCAGAGGGTACTCAGTGAATCACGTGTGTTAAAATTGATGTTAGGATTAATAGCCGGAGCTGGGAATAATGGAACAACAAAAAAAAACTACTTCATTGTGCTTGAACTTTATTTTTATTAAAAAATCTGAGGTAGGGACATAATTTTCGAAACTTCTAAAAGAAAACAAAAATACTCTTCCGAAATAAAATAAACAAAACTTACTTCTACATTATTAAACTTATCAACGTCACACAACCAAGTAATTATTTATCAGACTTTTCAAGTAGGTATTATTAAGTTCGACATAAACACTTCTAAAAGAAAACAAAAATACACTTCCGAAATAAAATAAACAAAACTTACATCTACATTATTAAACTAATCAACGTCACACAACCAAGTAATTATTTATCAGATTTTTCAAGTAGGTAGTAAGCACTTTTCAACGTGCAGGTCTATAGCTCGTTTCATATCTTCTTTAGAAGTTGACCCTTTTTTTCTCAATTCCCTTCCCTTTGAATTTCGTCCCATTCTGAAATTTATAAAAAAACACTATTTCAAATCAATAATTTTATTAATCGTCATTTCTATTAATCGTCCTCTTAACTCAAGCCAAAAGTACACAATGAACCATGATTCACTGTGTACACAGACAAAATGGCTCACTGTGTGCCACACCTGTTCCACAAACTTGTAGGTTATATAGCTTCCAACAAGAAGCACCGAATCAATTGTGAATAATACTCAAAAAATGCAATTTAAAAGTTAAAAACAATAATCATATTCATTACTCAGCAAGTATCTTACAATTAAAGTAGGAAGAAAAGTTAACTCACCTTTTTTTTTAACTTTTTCGCCCTTGGAAATTGAAAATGCTCCGCACGCGCGCGTGTTCAACAGCAGCTCGCCAGCGACTGGGGAGGGGTAATTGAAGCGGGGGCTACGTGTATTCTTGCGAGTTGCACGAACTGGCAACGCCTCGTTTTCAAGTTACCATGGGTGGGTCATTGTGTGCACATGGCTCATTGTTGGCATCCCTACCCTAGTGCTGGCCTCTGGTGTCGGAGTTTGTCAAGCCGCCCGAGGGCCTCTGACATGGCTTATCGACTGCTATTAATCAATAACAGCCGGGACCGACAGCTTAACGTGCCCTCCGAAGCACAGAGCGATGGAAATCCACACATAACTTAGAAAAGTCATTGGTGCGGAGCCTAGGATCGAACCCGGTATCGTTGGATTCTGAGTTGCACTATTGAACCGTTAGGCTACCATCGCTCGTTGTAGGTACTGAGGGCCTAGTACAGGGTGTGTCTATGTTTTGCATTCGGTATCCCGACTATCGAATTGCGAGTCGATATTTGTTTTGATATAGGTAAGGTTTTAAAGAGTTCCTCAGCAAGTTCTCTAGGAGCTCTTATCATTTTCTGCATACGAAATCGACATTTCGACTCGTAATTCGGTTTTCGTCCCCTTAGACCCTGCGCTGAGTCGCGGGCGGCGCGGCGCCATGCCAGCGCCCCGCAGGTACCTGTACTAATATTTATTCTGTGCCGCAGGGCGCTTCGGCGCCGATCTCTCAAAGGCCCTGCCTGCACCTGTGTTATGGCCGTAGCCGGGCGCGGTAGCAAAGCAAGCCGCGCCACGAGTGGCTCCTTTAGGGTCAATTTATACTAGCGCAGAGTCGAAGCGTCTTATCCAATACAAATTCAACCTTAATAACCGATTAATAACTTGTAACTTCTGAGATTTTAAAATCGTTGTTCACGCGCAGACGTGCGAATTCCGAAGAATGCGCGCGTCTTTTTAAAATCTCAGAAGTAATGTGTGCGTTACGCTGTGGAGTTTAAGGTTGAATTTGTTATGTTCAGTTTTGGATAGACGCTTCGATGCGCTTCGACTATGCGCTAGTATAAATTGACCCTTACTCTACCTACACTATAACTTTGATTACAGTGAAATCAGCCTAAAAATTGATATTTGACGTAGTGTCGCATCGCTACAAAAGGCGCGTGCTGGCACCTGTTTTGATTTGTTTGAAAACACGCAGAAAATCATTGCGAATTCGGCTGTATTAGAATAGTATAAAATTAAAATTGCCAGGGACGCAGAGTTTCGGGGGCGGCAAGTTTTGGGGCAAATTTTTTGTTGTCTTGACAAAAAAAACCTAAATATTTAACAAAGTTTACCGAATGTACAACCTTGAGCTAAAAAACTGAATTTTTCGCGGCTCGCTTATTACTGCACTCACCTCGAGCTAAAACAGAATTTTTCGCGGCTTGCTCTGCTCGCCGTTATATGTTCTACTACTAAATATCTTTATTACTGCACTCATCTCGAGCTAAAAAACAGAATTTTTCGCGGCGCGCTCCGCTCGCCGTTATATGTTCTACTTCTAAATATCTTTATTACTGCACTCACCGCGCGCTAAAAATTTGAATTTTTCGCGGCTCGCTCTGCTCCCCGTTATGTCCTACTACTAAATATCTTTATTACTGCACTCATCTCGAGATACAGACATAATTTTTCGCGGCTCGCTTGGCTCGCCGTTATATATTTAAGTAATACCTATTTACAGCAGGCCAATATTATTATTTTTTTTGGCCTCGGGCTAAATCCGGTAAGTATTCCATTTTAACCGCGCGCCTACTAGAGGACGCCAAGGTATTGATTGCACACAGGCGCTACATGGCCTAGAGCCGGCTCTGCGAAAAGACACGCAATACACTTATACCTATAATTACCTAACTACACCACACATGTGCTCTTTATCTAAGTTACACCGGTTAATAGAATACCTACCACCAAACCAAAATTATACGAAATAACTCGAAAAAACATTACGACCACTGAGGGGCAAGTCCGAGTTTATACACAACGTCGTAACGATGATCGTAACGACGAGTGTACGTGTATTGCGTAGTATCTAGCCATTAATCTGTGACGCTTTTGGCACAGATTAATAGCTAGTTGTTGTGTTATAGACGTACGATCGTCGTTACGATCATCGTTACGTACGATGGTGTTTGCAAAACTCCGACTAGGGCCACAGATAAAATAATACTATACTAGTAATAACGACAATGTTTCTTTATAAAATGGCGGCTTGAGTCAATTCAGTCTTGAAATCCACTTGACTCAATTACTAAAGAATCCTATGGACTTGACATACCTACAGAAAAAACGTGTACAAAAACTGCATGAGAAACTAATATGGCGATTGTTTTAGTGCTGGCCGTATAGCAATTGATATTTTGTTATCGATAAAGCTATAAAAATATATATGTACATGTCAACACGCTTAGGGTGTAGGTAGACAGAACGTAGGGTCAATAAGGGCTTTTCATTACCAAATAATTAAAAAAAGTAGTTCGATTTGGCTCTATAGATGGCGCTGACTCAAGTATACTTGTCAAAATAACGAATGCCTTGTCTGTAAATTTGTGCTTTTGTGTGCTAATCACATATCACGAAAATATATCTTTACGTTGTTGACGTTGACATTTCACTTTATTTTGACAGAGCTACTTTAGCTTGTACAGAGCTGGTTTTTTCAAGGCTATAAACATGATGTGAAACGTCCCTGAAAACCCCTCATTATCGCTCATTGATGTCCCAACGTGCCAAGTCCATTGGTTTTTTTAGTCATTGACTAGACCTCAGATAAAATAATACTATACACTAGACTATAAAAATATGACTTGACATAAGCAAAATTGTTTGGAGCACTCCTCAGAAGCCATTATATGATGAAGAAGAAAACCACTACAAAATTGAATTAGCCGGTAAGTCAATGTCATGTCATTGTTAAAATCCAATAAATCTTAGTCAGTTGTTTTTCTGCCACTATTTAAACTGGGTTATGACTTGACGGAGACTCTTGACGACTTGATTATAAAAATATAATAGTACATCACTTGACATTGGCTACTTTGGCTAGCCATTACCTAAGATAAGAAGAAGAAGAACAGTCCGAACTCCCAAAATAAATACACACATTTAATAATTCTCTACAATCATCATCATTTTATACAAATTATCAAAAATCCTCATCAAACCATTACACTGGTTGGTTTGCGCTCAAACAATATACCTACTACCTATGTTTCCGCTATATTCCTTTTGCAGATTATTTAATTGATTTTTCAAAAGATTTATTCGTTTCTTGACCCAAATGTTGTCCAATGTTCACCTTTAGACATATTGAAGACAGATGTGAGTATTAACAAGTAATATTGTTCTCCACATAATGTAGCTAAAGTTGAACTTTAGCGGCTAAGAACCTTAGTTTGCAAGTGCGGCAGCTTGCATGCCTAGTTATAAGGTAGAACATAAGTGGACTGCACCTAGTTTAAGAACTTTGTACAATGTTCTGGCAAATAAATTATCTTATCCTATCTTTTGCGAAGGCAACTCCAATTCGATAGGCTTAACTGATCAAAATCTTAGATGACGTCCTGCCCAGCCAAGGTCAACAATTCAGGCAAATGTAAATCCAACTTCATTGTGTCTTAACCTCTCTGAATGTATCTAAAACTATTCCAACTAGCTAATTTATTTACTTGGTTCGTACCTACATTAGAGCTTTGTTGTGAAAGAGTTTGTCCGTGGAAATGATACCACCATACCTATTTAGGTGCAAAGCGGTAGTGCTCCCATTGCTGTGTTCCGTTTTGAAGGGTATGGATGCTGGTGGAATTATGGGCACATAATTTCATCTTGATCTCAGGGTGGCATGCACAGTGCAATGTCACTAGGGTGTGTTCTAAGTGGACATGATCTGTGAGGTAATGCATTGTTATAGGCAGAGGTTACCAATTAAAATGGTGGCAACCTGCTACTTCGGAAAAATAACAAAATTAAAACAAAACAAAGCTGGAATAATTATGTTTAATTTTAATAAATTCATGAGAATTTGTGCATCTGTCGGACAATATAAGAAAAAAAATGGGTTTGCTCATTATTGCTCCTACTTATATCACCATGCTATAAGTAAGCTAGTGTAGTGAAGTTAACTACCTAAATTGACTTAAGAGTTTTTTGTTTTGTTTTTAGAGCAACAGGAGTTGTTGAATCTTTTACTGATGAATAACAATGGATGCATCAATAAGTACAAGTGGGAGCTAATAAGTGTAACAATAAATTACACCACACTGTACGTAGTGTATTTACGTAGAGCCTACACCTACTTACATTGTGAAGGAAACATAAAATGGCCATCAAAATATGCAGAATCTGCCTAGCACTGGATGTCAAAGTCTTCAAATTAGGGAACACGGAAGCAAAGTGTTTTATTGAAAATATTTTCAAACAAAATGGTTACAAAAAGGTATGTTCTTAAATGTTTTTATCTAAGTACCTATACATATTCCTAATGAAAGATACACAACACTGTTTGCTGATAAACAGCGTGCTGTGATGTGTGCAGCCTAAGAATAGACCGCTCCATTTCCTCCCGTGGATGTTGTGAAAGCCGACCAAGGGATTACACCATGGGATGGGCAGCAGCATCCAATTGAGTACAACACCAATACTGTGAACACACGGCAAGGTGATTCTTGCATTCTTTGGGGAGGTTTCGTCCAGCAGTGGACGTCTAAACGCTGTTGATGATGATAATGATGAATAAACAACAAAAAAGTGATAAAATAGACATAACTTAAGAAATATGTTTGGTTCTTAACGGCACTTAAGGAGCACTGCTAAGGAGTGGAATACACTACCGTCGTCTGTCTTTCCTGAAAACTATAATCTGGGTCTCTTCAAGTCTAGAGTGAATAGGTGCCTTCTAGACCTTTGTGCTTCATCTTCGGCCACATCGTCACTTACCAACAGGTGAGATCGTGGTCAAACAAAGGTCTATCAATGAAAAAAAAAAAAAAAAAAAACTTCCTAAACCAAGAAGTGCCCATGAATAATAACTTTCTAATAGAATATAAACTTTGTAAGGCAACCCACAGTAGATGTAGGTAATAAAGTATAAACTTTGTAAGGCAACCCACAGTAGATGTAGGTAATAAAGTATAAACTTTGTAAGGCAACCACAGTAGATGTAGGTATTAAAGTATAAACTTTGTAAGGCAACCACAGTAGATGTAGGTAATAAAGTATAAACTTTGTAAGGCAACCACAGTAGATGTAGGTAATAAAGTATAAACTTTGTAAGGCAACCACAGTAGATGTAGGTAATAAAGTAAAAACAATGCATGTACTTCATATGTAAGTTTAAATTCCCATTTATCTTTATCTACTTTAGTACAAATATTATTTTCTGTTCCAGGATTTACAAGAAACGCATTACATCTGCTTCGAGTGCAAAGCACTATTGGATAAGTCATACAACTTTATAAGAAGGGTGCTCAAAGCACAGGATATCTTATTTCACATGGTGAAGGAAAATAAAATGGTAAGTAATTTATTTATTTAAGATTGTAGTGGTCAGAGAACTAAACTAAAACAGCCTTCTTTAAGGGATTGCAATACTCGCTAAGTGAGAAATAATAGTTTAAGGTGGTTGCTTTAGCTTGTGGCGCGATATTAACACTTCTTCAGATAGCTAAAACTATGTTGCCGCAAATTATGTGACCTAACACACAAGTTTTAAATTATAGTATCAGATTAATATCATTAGATTGGCTATGAATGTGCTTGAAACTAAAAACACTGTAAATATCGTAGAAGCACAATCGTAGCTAAACTAAGTATATTTATATGATACTATAAATTAAAACTTGTGTGGTAGGTCACATAATTTGCGGCAACATAGTTTAAGCTATCTGAAGAAGTGTTGATGAGCTGTGATGAGCAAAAAACACAAACAAAATTTGAATTTCGCGCCACGAGCGAAAGCAACTACCTTAAAGTGCCATTTACAATATTGTACATATTTAATAAAGAAGTTTTTATACAACATGGAGTATGGAACAACCAGATAATGATAAGCTGTACCCCCTCCCTTATTGCATTATCCCAATTGGGTCACGTCCACCAAGGACGCGCACAATGCGGCATTGTACTGCACCCTGAGACATAAAGTTGAAAAGTCTCATGTGCCTGTAATTTCAGAGTACTCTTCAAACCGGAACACAGCAATACAAGCACTACTGTTTTGTGGCATAAATAGGACGGTGGTAGTATGGTGGTATGAGCTTTCACGAAAAAGCTCTACTACTAGTACTACTAAATTTAATACAATTTAATTCAATTATTTGGATAGATTAGACCCTCCTCCAGGAGGACATCCGGACATCCACGGGTGGACCCGTGGATGTCGTAAAACCAGACTAAGGGATTTACACCAGGGGCATCCACCTGAGTAATCACACTAATACTGTGAATACCAATCGCCTACAAAGGGTAGTGATTATGGCAAATCCCCATAATCACCTTACTGTTTTCTATGCTTCTAGGCCTCGTCCAGCAGTGGACAGCTGATGTTAGAATAATTTTATTTTTTTATTTTTTGTAGTTTGATTTTATGTTGTATTCACGGGACGATGTTGTCGCTCAGAGACAAAGTCCTTTTAATACATTTAAAAATAAATAAATGATGATGATGAATAAATGAACTTTTTTTTTTCAGATTACTCCTATAAGTTTCAAACAAATAGATAGGAGAATAATAGGTTTCAATCTAGTAAAGGATACTAAGTATATTGATGTTTTTATGTGGGAAGATGAAAATATAATCAAAAAAGAAAAAGAATCCAATGAACTGCAGGAAGTTGAATGTAAAGTTGAAGTCGATGATGATCTTAACATCCCAGACCCATTAGAAAACCCGGTTGGTGATCATGAAAAGAAAGAAATAGAGATTGACTTTGGTCTAAATTTAAAAGTTGATCATAATACCACTGAAATAGATTCCAAAATTGACATAAAATTGCCAGACTTCAAGTTCAATAACACGGTATTTGAGCAAGAATTAGAATATACTTTATTTGATGATTTCGATAATACAATACAATATGAATTAGATGAAACAGTCCTCATTGAACGAGTTAAAGAAGAGATTGTTGATGAAAGTGACAATCAAATTCAGAATAGAAAAAGGCGATGTTTGAGTAGATCCAAAAAATCTGATAAGGGTATAAAAACTCCTGCTAAAAAGAAAACTAGGAATAAAGTTAACCGAACTACAAGTAAAAGTGTCGGAACAAAAACAAGTCGAAAGAATAATAATGATAAAGAAATCAAAAAATGTAAAGCAAACATTAAATCTAATAAACAGTGTGGAAAACTTAAATATGATGATGTGAATGCAGACCTGTATGACGGACGTGTGGACAACAGCCAACAAATACAGCAACCTGACATCCCAACGTACCCTGCAAAATGTGATCATGTATGTTTTTTAAATATATTTGAGTTACTGACGAACCAAACCTCAATGGACCGTCAACAATTTTAAGATCGCAGGAATTCGGTGGATGGAGTCATCGTTTTGGGGGAGCCTTAATGTCTAGCAAAGGGTTATGAAATGATGAAGTAGTGACTCACTTAAAGTCGAGAGGATAGTAAATCCTATACAACTGCAGTACGTCCCCCTAGGACGCGCCCTACGTGGCATTGCACACCCACCACCCTGAGACAAAGATGAAAAGTCTGTGTGTCTGTAATTTCCCCAAAACGTGAAAGAGCTACCAGCTCTACAGTGCGCGTCATGTAAAAAGAACGCTGGCGGTCAAGCTTCTACAGGCGTTCCAGCGTTCTTTTTGTACATTGTTATACTATAATTGTACATTATTTGCAGTAAACTAGGTAGGCACTCATTCAATGCACAGGTATACATCTCTTAAATAAGTAGGTATAGTACGCGTCATGTAAAAAGAACGCTGGAACGCCTGAAGAAGCTTGACCGCCTGCGTTCTTTTTACATGACGCGCATTATACTACTGATTTAAAGCATTGAAAAATTTCCCTCCCGCTCCTTCCGTTTACTCCTTTCCACACGCTTTCCCAGTTTTTGAGCGAAATGAGATCCTACTCATCATCAGCCTCTACGTCCACTGCTGGACAGGTCTCCCTATCACGCCATTAAAGATAAACTGATATCTATGAAAGGCAGATACAGATTACGCAGCTCAAAGCTCTACAGATTACGAGTGTGTTGCTATGGTAACGTTATTATAAAATAAATAAATAATGCTGGACAATTCACACAACATTATCTAGCCCCAAGCTTAGCAGAGCTTGTGTTATGGGTACTAGATAACTGATATACTTAATACAATAAATTACATAGATAGTTTTTTTTTATTATACTCAGAAAATACCCTGAATACCCGGAACAAATATCTGCAGACCGCACTTATATTAATAATAGAGGCGGGAATCGAACCCGCAACCTCCTGCGTCGCAGGCGCACCACGCCACGCCACAGAGGTCGTCAAAATAAACGTGAACTCACTGGCTACGCACTCGTAGCTTATAACTTGTGGCTTTCGAGAAATAGGCCACTGGGAGACTATTCTCGGATTGTAGATAATATGTCGAACTCCACAATTTCATACAAGATCTGTCTGTCGGTTTTGACAAAACTGATATTAAGTTGTATGCAAATGTTTTTTTTTTAATTCTTTTTCTTTAGTACAAGGTGTAGAATATAAGAAAATGCCACGAGAAGCTATAAATTTTCTAAACACTAAAATATAACCCGACCAAGTGAAATTGCTTGTTAGTTTCGTATTACACGTACGGTATGTTACCCTGAGTTGATTGAATTTGGGATTATTTGTTGTTGATTGAATTGTCGCTACGTAGCTTTATTAACAAAAATAGCTTCTCGTGGCGGGGACTTTAGTAGGTAAATAAGTAGTGGGTATAGTATAGTTAGTGGGTCCCAGCTAGCCTATTGCCCGCGGCTTTGCACGCGTGGTGTCGGGATAAAAAGCAGTCCACCTTCGCCACCCCCAACATCAATGGTCAATCCACACACCAAATATCATCAAAATTAGCTCAACCTTTACAGAATGGTCGTTTTCTGTATAGCAACGCTCTATTTCAAGTTGCTACCTCCAGCCGTTCCTAACAACAAGGATGATAAATAAATAAATAAATAATGCTGGACAGTTCACACAACATTATCTAGCCCAAAGCTAAGCAGAGCTTGTGTTATGGGTACTAGATAACTGATATACTTAATGCAATATATTACATAGATATTTTTTTTTTATTGTTCATAGAAAATACCCAGAACACCCGGAACAAATATCTGCGATCGCACAAATATTTGTTCCGAGGCGGGAATCGAACCCGCAACCTCCTGCGTCGCAGGCCAAGCTTCGCCCGCCGCGTCACAGAGGTCGTCAGAGGTCTTGACAGACGAACTAACAAAGTGATCCCATAGTTCCGTTGGTACCTTTTATATTGTCTTGTATAATTTATTTTAATTTAGGTATTTATTATTTTTATGTTGTTCAAGTTTGGTATATACTGTAAGAACCCTAAAATGTTTCGGTTTTGTCTTTTATTTATGATAATTATTATAAGAACGTACTTAATTATTTTCAGTGCAACTATGAAGTACCCAATAGGACGGCCCACTTCCGCCATTATTTACTGGAACACAAAGATAAGAAGTACCCATACGCCAAGCAAACCGGTAAACAGTTTGTTTGTCAGTTCTGCGGACTCGTTAATAACGTAAGTTAAACTAATTAAATATATATTTTCACACCACCTACTGAACAATGGCCCAAGTTGGCCCAACATATCATGCAACCTCAACGTAAAGTAAAGCATTACCTCTTAAGGGAGGTAAAGTTGTATGAAACTCCCAGGGGAGGTAAAGTGATTTTAATTTGGAACGTCAAATTCATGTGGAATCTCATGGAAAACTCGTAAGTAAAGAAAAAAATGCCCCTAAGGCATTATAGAGGTTTGTTCGAAAAGCAGAACTAAATTTAAAAGAATGTGAAACAAAAGACGGTGTTTGGTGGTCTGATTTTCAGAGATTTTTTTATGGTGTCGCGTAAAGTTTGAAAAGTAGATTATGCTCCTCTTGGATAAAGCCTGTCTTCATCTTGGGCAGCTTGAACCCTCGCTTCACTCAGGACTCTACATAACTCTAGAGTCCCTCGTTACGCTCAGGGTTCAATATGCCGCCTCATAGCAAAAATGTAGTCTAGTTTCGTTACTTTCGTAGTAACTGAATAGGAGTACTGTGAGGAACTGTGTAGGAGTGGAATACACTACCGTCGTCTGTCTTTCCTGAAAACTAATCTGGGTCTCTTCAAGGCTAGAGTGAATAGGTGCCTTCTAGACCTTTGTGCTCCATCTTCGGCCGCATCGTCACTTACCAACAGGTGAGATCGTGGTCAAACAAAGGTCTAACATTGTTAAAAAAAAAAAAAAAACTTTTTTTTTATGTATTAATTTTTTCCACAGAAAAAAGCGCGACATATCGACCATGAGCTGACGCACGGCACTGTTAGTAACTTCGCGTGCTCGCGATGCCCTAAGAGCTTCGCGAATAAACACCGACTCCGGAAGCACACGTACCGCTCACATCCTCTTCAAATGCTGGAGTGCGACTACTGCGGCAAGAAGGTTAAGAGCAGGGAAAGTCTCATGATACACATAAGGGTCAGTTGATTTTAACTTCTAATATCAGGAGGGTTAGTACGAGTTTTAATAGATTTAGAAACTATATGAAGTTTCGATTCTTTCCATTAAGGACGCTGTCAGTAACTGGGGGCAATACATTTTCAGACAGCGTCCTTAGTTTTTTCCTCGTTTCCGCTAGGGGCGCCGCTAGTAAATGTATGGAAGGAAACGAAATTTCATATAATTTCGAATACTGACAAATTCTCGCACTAACCCCCCAGGAAACGAAACTTCCTATAGTTTCGAATACTATCAAATGATTCTAACCTAGCATAATGTTAGTACCGTATTTTGTCACGCCTATTCACTTTACGAACAGACTTATTACGAATTAATTGTTGTGACTCGATTCGGCAGCAGGCAAGCCTCGCCATCATTGAATAATGTTCTTGTTTAACCCGTTCACGGCTTGGAAAATTATGACAATAGTTACTCGTTACAGCGCCATCTCTTATCAGAACAACCAAACCTAACATAAACCAAGTCTATGTAAATATTCAGGTCTTTAGTTTTGGCACAGATAAAAGAATACTATACTATACGTTTTGGTAACTACTGCAATAGGCCGATTGTTTCTCCCAGCCAAATGTGAAAAAAGTGAGATTTAATTAAATATTTTTATTTCAGATGCATACGGGTGAAAGGCCATTTAAATGCCCATACTGCGGAGCGGGTTTTGCGCATAGGGGTAACATCCGCCCTCACATTCGCACTAACCACGAACAATTCCTGGAAGACTCTGATACTACAGTAAAAACAAATAAAAGGAAAACAAAGTATGAGTCAACTGATAGTAAAATATTAGCAACGGATAATGCGAGGTTATGTGCCTCAGAAATGTTAATGCATCTAAGTAATGTTATGACTGTTAATTAATTAAATGCAAGAAAGAAGGTACTTTTTGTTTTACAATTTTTGTTTTACATCATAACGCACCAGCGGTTAACCACGGGAGTGGCTAACCGCACGGCTAACCGCTTTTCCAGTTTAATATGCAACCGCCTGAGATTGTACGCACTTAACCGCCACAAAATGACAACCGCGGCGGTTGAATGGAGAGCTGCGGCTCGCTTCGCGGCTGGCCGCCATCTTGTTTAGACGCACTCCGATTCAGCGATTCAGTTTGCGTCGTGATGACAGATGCGCAGCCAAAATGTCTCTGCGGGCGGTCCAACCGCTTAACGCGGTTTTATCGCGGTTGGCCGCCGTAGCGGTCTAACACTATTTGACCTGAGCGACGCTAAACGAACCGTCTAGGCAGCCAACCGCTAGTACATAACTAGCTATCTCTCTTCTCAGTCGTTGCACTCTTGACAGAGCGGCTATGTTCGTCATGTTGTACTGTTTGTTGTTAGGGACTGATGTTGTTGCTCGCTTCACGATATCTCGCCATTTATTCCTATTCGTGGACATTCTAGTGCATTCATACAGGTTGCCACACACTGCAGACTTGATCTGAGGGGCAAGTCCGAGTTTACACACACCATCGTAACGATGATCGTAACGGCGAGTGTGCGTGTATTGCGTAGTAACTAGCCATTAATCTGTGACGTTTTTGGCACAGATTAATAGCTAGTTATTATGTTATACACGTACGATCGTGTTACGTTCACCGTTACGATGGTGTTTGCAAAACTCAGACTCACCCCTCTGGTCGGTCCAACGCATGGGTGACCTTCTGCGCGGCCTTTTGCCTTCTACTCGTCCTTGTACGACAAGACGCTCAATGGAGTCCTACGCAAACAAAGTTAGCTAACTGATAACACTAATAAAACGATAGGCATACACATGCAAGCTACTGGCATGTTTTTGAGATAATATTTAATATTAAAGCCATTTGGAAGCAATGCAAGAGAGATTGTGTTGAAGGTGCGTGCCTTTTGTAAGTAAAGAAAAGGGAAACAAAGCCCCGTTTTTTTTTTCTTTATAATTGGCGCCGCACGGCTTGTGCATTTGCCATTTTCAAGTATTTGTATTTTCACTATATTGTATATATTTTCAATATATTTTGCAACGTTACACTCCTTCCAAGTCGTCAAAGTCACAGTCGAGTCATGTTTTAGTAAAACGGTGGCCAATTTTACTAAAACTTTGGTAGACAATTTCCACCAATTTCAAAAGTCACGCAATTCACTTCCATTTCATTTCACTACACTTGTGCTTTTTAAACGAGCTACATTAGCTATAATGCCACCACAATAACACAAAATAACTCAAGAAAACACTAGGAAATGAAATAAAATAAAAGTAGACGTCTCTTTTCGAAAATGGCGGGAAGAGTACAAAAGCGCCGTTAATTATTCCACTCAATCATATGACAGGTTAGTAAAATAGGGATACCAGCTTCCGAGACAATGTCTTTAGTATGGGTAATTAGAATTTACTAACAACGAATTCAAATAAAGTACATAATCTGAGTGAATTTAATTTATTTCTTTGATATTGTCCTTGTTTGTGTTTTTAAAAATATTTAATTTTATAAAAAAATAAAAAAATTGTATCTATTTCAGGCATTTCGGAGAGAAGCGTGAGTAGAATATCTAAAGAAGGTGAAGTTGCTGCCTCTACCACTCTACTCTACCCCCTACCAGTGCGACTTAAATGCAATTGAGTTTATATGTGGAGTCTTATAAAGAGACGAGTAGCTAGCAATAATGTCGGCCAAGAAGCTGGGAATATCGTGAAGAAGCTATTTCATCTATAACCCCTCAGGATTGGCAAAAACAGTGAACACGTAAAAAATGTAGAAGACAAATTTTATGAACTTGATGTCTGGATGGATTACCAACTGATAATTGAACTAGGAAATGACAGCAGCACAGATTCGGATACGACAGATGATGATGACGTTTATGCAAGTGACAGTGATATGTCTGGAATCGTTCCTTTCGACCATAATTACTGTCAGAAAAAAAAATATAAATAAATAGTTTATAATTTAAATTGTGTCATCATTTACAACCTTACTTGTCTTGTAACTGTATATTATTTAAAAATAGGCAAGTAAAACATATTAATCGGTGGTACATACAAGTTTAGATAATGTTGTCGGCGACCACCAATCACCAAGTGGGGTAAATGCTACATATACTGTTGGCAGCACCGTAGGCAATGCTGCCAATACACAAAATAAGTGCCTTGCTTTTGTGAACGATCTGTACATTCAGAGTTGTGTCAACTTCTAATACGGTGACCATAAAATAAAGTCATGTCCAGGAGACTTTTTCCATAGACACCTAATTACCTGGAGTGGAACAAACATTATTTATCACAGTTATTTATGCAGCCAGATTCATACTGGAGGCTTGGTAAGTGATAAGTACCACGAATCAATAACACTATTTGTTAATTTCGTAAAATAAAATTGACCTCCCAAAAATTACCTCCTCCTCCTCCTCCTCGTTTGTAGGAAACACGTTTTTTTTTTTTTTTTTTATTTTTTTTTTTTTACTTAGATAGACCTTTGTTTGACCACGATCTCACCGGTTGGAAAGTGACGATGTGGCCGAAGATGGAGCACAAAGGTCTAGAAGGCACCTATTCACTCTAGCCTTGAAGAGACCCAGATTATAGTTTTCAGGAAAGACAGACGACGGTAGTGTATTCCACTCCTTAGTAGTTGTTAGCTTGTTTTACTAATATCACAAAAAGTGTTATCGAACCTTGTTACTGATTACTTACCGAGTGTTCAGTGTCGGCAAACGGCGTGACGCAGCCATGCCGTGATGTTTCGCGTCTGCCGGGCGTCCCGAGACGGCCAACTTTTAAATTTGTAGTATCGATGACCTCTTAGTATTTACCTATACAATGGTCATGGTCACCCTTGCTATCATTTCAAGTGTTAGAAAGGGAAAAACAAACTCTATTATACTCTATTATACCTATCTCTCTTGGCTCGTTTTTCCTCTATCTATGACGGTAATCTAAATTGAGTCTTAACCATAGATGTAGAATTTTCGCTACGCTGAATAGACAAACGAAGCGTGGGAGAGAGAAGACATTTTTAAATGTACCCCGTACAAGAAGAAAAGTGACAGCAACAATTGTATTGAATGTGACATGTTTTTGCTTGGGTAGATGCCCATAGTGTCCGGTCCATAGACGTAGAATTTTCGCTTGTACAGTGGTGGAATTAAAATGTTCGTCACCTTAGGGCCTATTTTTGGTTGTTCAATGCAAAAAACATAGGTACTGCTTTACCGACATAGTATTGCATGGGTACTGTTTTACCGACACAGTATTGTCAATATTACGAAAATAACCTTCAGTTGCCATGACAACGGATATTAGCAGCGATTGAATGACAGATAGTCTACGAATAAAATGACAAAACTTCTAGCTAACTCAATAAAAAACTGGCCAAGTGCGCATCGGACCTCGCGCATTCAGGTTTCCGTCGTATAAACTATTATATAATTTGTGGATCCGTAACAAATGTAGAAGTTATAAATTGCCTAAGTTTAGTTAATCCACACGCAAAATTAAATCTGTTTGTAATAGAAATATGAGAAAATTCTCAAAATGTTTCTAGTTTCTAAAATATTATAATTTTTTGGTAAAATATTCATAATAAGTATGTAGAATATTTAATAAAAAACTAGTTCCTGGGTTAAATGGAAATTAAATTGAACTTAGTAACAAAAATACAGTCTTATTCTAATTAATAAGCTCTTAAATTATACTCCACATGCTAGGGTACGACAGATTTATTTTTCCCTCCCCACTTTAACTTGTACGGGAACCATACTTCAAAATAATTTTTGGTTATTATTTTTGGATTTGGGTCAGTAGGATACATAAATAGTAGAAATATGAAAACTTCAATGGTTTAGCCGCTATAGACCCATGTGATTGAGAGACGGGCAGACGGATGAGCGAGGGCAATAGGGCTTTGTTTGGCCCCTTTGGGTACGGGACCCTAAAAAAGTCGTTCCAAACTTAAACAAGCAACTGATCAAAGGTGTGCGATTTTGATCTTTATAATAAACATTTAAATTATGGTTTTCTATACAGCAGTCTGCTACGTAGAGTAGTTGGAAAAGGTAATATGTGCTTGTGACAAGCTAAGGGGATTACTTTGAAAACTGACGAATGTTTTCATTCCGCCACTGTACATACTAGATCTATGGTCTTAACCTAATGGAGGTCTTGTTTCGGTATTATATTTTTTTAGAGCGCTCAGTCCTTTTGTATGCTAGGATGGTTTTTATGCTTTTTATGGCTAGGAAGATGGACTAAAGCATGGGACTAAGGCTAAAAACGAAACGGTATCGATTATACCAGTCTCATTCTTTTATATGAATGTATCCATGTGTTGGAATGAGACAAGCATATATCTATCTGTTTTTATTTGTGTAACTCGTACCCTCGTACCAGGCCAAATGTCAAATTACTACTACATTAATGGTAACAATCTAGGAAGATGTATATGCATGGTGCCAATATTGAGGGTACGGAACGGAAAAACAACTGTCGTGTGACAATATATTTGTTTCTCTCTAACATAGGATAGCAAGCTATCTTCTAGGATAGGAGTAAGAAGGAACACTCTATGCTATTTTAGCACTCACTTCATACTATTATACCTCCATGGTCCATGGTCCTTGCAAATAGCACATTGAGCTTGTGCATAACACTCTTGGACCAAGCTGGCAACGGTCACTAAAGTCCAAAAGTCAGTGTAAGTCCCTTTTCCTACTTCCTTTGTTTACCAACATTTTTGTAAAACGGCCACCATTTTACTTAAACATGTCATGACCGTGACTTTGAAAATTTGGAAAGATAGTAACGTAGCAAATTAAAATACAATAATTATACTTGAAAATGGCAAATGCACAAGCCGTTCAAAACCCATACGTAGCGAAGCCATTATTAAGAAGAAGAAAAACACTCTTTCTCTGTCAATAATCAAATCACCATTATTATCTGTGGTACATGCCTTTTGTATAGTCTATGGTATTGTAAAAATATCTATATCTAGTCTAAGATTGTCTTGTTTGTCCAAATCCTAAAATAACAATATTTTTTTAATATCTCTATTAATTTCCGTCCAAGCTATTCATATTGTGCCTCGAGTATAGCTCGCTCTATTTTCTTATTATCTGCAAATAAAATTATCTTATCCTAATTAACTTATCCTGCGTGTGCTGCCGGCCGAATCGTATGTATAAATAGAAACTGAAACGCACAGTTTCGTTGCTTGCTGCATTCATTTACCTACCACCAGTGTTGGTTGTGTGACTTTGTGTGCATTGCATTCTAACCACAAACTTGTAATAGTATCTTTTTGGTCTTTCAAGAGTTTGGTCACCTACGATTTCCTACAACCATGGAAGCGGTAAGAATGTACCTACTCATTTTACACCCTTCATTTGTCCTAAGAAGCATTACAATAACACTAGGCCAAAAGGATCCCAAATAAAGTAGGTTGCTTGCATCTCACTTGA
Source organism: Operophtera brumata (assembly GCA_932527175.1). NCBI lineage: Eukaryota > Metazoa > Arthropoda > Insecta > Lepidoptera > Geometridae > Operophtera > Operophtera brumata. The sequence continues at coordinate 1,115,530 of OW052238.1, forward strand.
TGACATCATAAACTTTTGAGTCATGAGTAAAACCAACAACATATGTCTGTACCTACCTAAAGATAATTAAATTCAACTGTGATAACAAAAGATCTCAAACTTGAATAGTCTCAAACACTCGAGATAGACTGTCTGAATAATAATATCTTTGTTATTTTACATTTTCAAGGAAAGCCACATAATTTTCCAACCTAACATGTATTATGTTTTCAGTTTGGTGAGGAGTCGAAACGTGAAGTTCCACCGATGTTAAGGAAAATACTAAATTACGATGTTCAGATCACTAAGAAACTTGTGGAAGTATCATTGAGAACCACTCCATTGAGATCTCTGCGCAACCATTGCCAATTCCTAGAGGTAATTTTTCATTTGTATGTGTACTAAGAGGGGCCTTAGCATTTGTATGTGTACTGAGAGGGGCCTTAGCATTTGTATGTGTACTGAGAGGGGCCTTACTTAGCAATTGTATATGTACTGAGAGGGGCCTTAGCATTTCTATGTGTACTGAGAGGGGCCTTACTTAGCATTTGTATGTGTACTGAGAGGGGCCTTACTTAGCATTTGTATATGTACTGAGAGGGGCCTTAGCATTTGTATATGTACTGAGAGGGGCCTTACTTAGCATTTGTATGTGTACTGAGAGGGGCCTTAGCATTTGTATGTGTACTGAGAGGGGCCTTAGCATTTGTATGTGTACTTTGAGGGGCCTTAGCATTTGTATGTGTACTGAGAGGGGCCTTACTTAGCATTTGTATGTGTACTGAGAGGGGCCTTACTTAGCATTTGTATATGTACTGAGAGGGGCCTTAGCATTTGTATGTGTACTGAGAGGGGCCTTACTTAGCATTTGTATGTGTACTGAGAGGGGCCTTAGCATTTGTATGTGTACTGAGAGGGGCCTTAGCATTTGTATGTGTACTTTGAGGGGCCTTAGCATTTGTATGTGTACTGAGAGGGGCCTTACTTAGCATTTGTATGTGTACTGAGACGGGCCTTAGCATTTGTATGTGTACTGAGAGCGGCCTTAGCATTTGTGTGTGTACTGAAAGGGGCCTTAGCATTTGTATGTGTACTGAGAGGGGCCTTAGCATTTGTATGTGTACTGAGAGGGGCCTTAGCATTTGTATGTGTACTGAGAGGGGCCTTAGCATTTGTATGTGTACTGAGAGGGGCCTTACTTAGCATTTTTATGTGTACTGAGAGGGGCCTTAGCATTTGTATGTGTACTGAGAGCGGCCTTAGCATTTGTGTGTGTACTGAAAGGGGCCTTAGCATTTGTATGTGTACTGAGAGGGGCCTTAGCATTTGTATGTGTACTGAGAGGGGCCTTAGCATGGCCTTAGCATTTGTGTGTGTACAGAGAGGGGCCTTAGCATGGCCTTAGCATTTGTATGTGTACTGAGAGGGGCCTTACTTAGCATTTGTCTGTAACCCATCTAAGTGAAGGAAATGTCTAAAATAACCTAATTCTGGACGACAGCTGTATCAATACTGACAGAAAGGTTGAATAAATCATTTTTCTAAGACAGTTTGGGAATCATTGATACTCCTACAAAATGCTCTCCGCCGATTTTGCTACATTTGACATTACCCAAATAGGTACTGTGCGCTGTGGGTGTCCAGCCTAAGTATATACCCTACCATCTCCTGCCATAGGTATCATAAAACCTGACTAAGGAATTACACCAAAGCACGGGCAGAGTAGCATCTGCCTGAGTACTCAACACCAATACAATAAGCAACCAACATATGCAATAGCCAAACCATACCAATATAAGCAATCCGCCTGCCAAGCCAGGTGATTATGGCAAGTCCCCATTGCATTCTATGGGGCTGGACTCTGATGATGATGATGAAATAGGTACTGGCTGGTTGCCATAACATTGTTAAGCCCAAAACGTTGCATAAATGCAATTCAAGTTACTTTGGGTTTTGCCATGATGTGTTATGGTTGATGCAGTTGTGACCTGTGATGTATGTCTTATGGTTGATGCAGTTGTGACCTGTGATGTATGTCTTATGGTTGATGCAGTTGTGACCTGTGATGTATGTCTTATGGTTGATGCAGTTGTGACCTGTGATGTATGTAATAAACATGATGTCTTATGGTTGATGCAGTTGTGACCTGTGATGTATGTCTTATGGTTGATGCAGTTGTGACCTGTGATGTATGTCTTATGGTTGATGCAGTTGTGACCTGTGATGTATGTCTTATGGTTGATGCAGTTGTGACCTGTGATGTATGTCTTATGGTTGATGCAGTTGTGACCTGTGATGTATGTCTTATGGTTGATGCAGTTGTGACCTGTGATGTATGTAATAAACATGATGTCTTATGGTTGATGCAGTTGTGACTTGTGATGTATATAATAAACATGATATCTTATGGTTGATGCAGTTGTGATTTATGTAATAAAAAAATCCTCTAAATATTTTTAAACTTAGATGTATTTTTCAGGTGTCATGTCATGGCATAGTGTGGTTGGCAGGATGGCTCACTTTCATCTGGTTGTTCAACAATAAGGAACTCTATCAGTTACAAGTTAATCTGTTAATTGGTAAGTAATTTTGTAATATCATCTTAAAAAATAACTAATAATCATAATTAAATGATTTGTTAAATGCTCTTGAAGCAGATTTTGAACCCAATTTCATCATTGTAATGTTTACTGCTGATCTATTGTTCTTTTGCTATAATATTGTTTTTTTTTCAGCCCTTATCCTGGACATAGTAATAATAGCCACAATCAAAGCCTTTGTGAGAAGACGTCGGCCCATACCCATGAACAAACTGCTGTCTATAAACCCAGATAAATTCTCGTTCCCGTCAGGCCATGCCAGCAGATCTGTAATGATTGCATTCACGTTGATCTACCTGGACCCTGTATCTATGGTGTTTTTTCCTCCCCTCCTGGCTTGGGTATCAGCCATATGTTTGTCCAGAGTATTGGCAGAACGCCACTACATTTTGGATGTGGTCTGTGGGGCAGGAATAGGCATATTGGAAGGTCTGATTATGTGGATGCTTTGGATTTCTCAGAGTACCTCAGCAAGTATCCTATCCTCTTTGTCTGATGAAAAGTTGGATGGGGGAGAATTTCATGTCTAGTAGTGCCTACTAAGTACACGATGTGACTGGATTTAGTAAGAAGCTTGTAGTCATACTTATTAGAATACAACAATATTTATGTTTTATATAATGATTAATGACCTTAGACCAGTAAGGCTGTGTTGTGGACTTGTGGTCCAATTTAACGTAACTTTTGAATAAGTAGGTATCATATATATTTTCACATTTTAATTTTATTGATAACAATGGATTTCTCAGAGTACCTCAGCAAGTATCCTATCATCTTTGTCTGATGAAAAGTTGGATGTGGGAGAACTTCATGTCTATTAGTACCTACCTACTAGACATGACAGGCAGAGGATACACAAACAAAATGTTATCTCAATCGGTTAAGGATAACTGCTTTAAATTCGATTACAAGATAATATACCTACGTAATAAACATAAATACATAGAAAGTTAAATAAAAGCTTGTAAAATAAAGTTTTTTTGCATTTACTTACCTACCTAGGTACTATGCCTACCATCCTTTTAATTTGCTCCCTTTCTGAACCGCTTACCAAATAATTTCGTAGGTAACTATTATAACAGAGCCGTCTCTACTGACGCACCATATCAGCAAGTACCGACCCCGCCTTCTGATCTAAAGGTCGTGGGTTCGTATCCCGAAAATGTAAATCAAATTTATTTAATTTAATATTTCCGTGAGTGCTTTCATTTTTCATTAGAGTAGGTAAGTGAAATTAAATGAAAGGCCATCTGGATTCAGTGTTCGTTTGTAAACACTGTCATTGTCAGATCAGTTTTAAGGGTGTCGTACCCAAAGTGTAAAACGGGACCCTATTACTAAGGCTCGTCTGTCCGTCCATCTATCACCAGGCTGTATCTCATGAACCGTGATAGTTCAACTGTCTACAGATGATGTATTTCTAATGCCGCTATAACAATAAAGACTAAAAAACATTTACCTAAATATTTAAGGGGGCTCCCATACAACAAACGTAGGTTATGCGATGTTCTGCGGGGTCAGTTTATGGACGGGTGCCACTTTATGAGTTTTCTTTTTTTTTGCAAACTTTTTTTGTAGTTAATGGTACGGAACCCTTGTGCGCAAGTCCGACTCGCACTTGGCCGTTTTTTTTAGATTGATCTGTGCCCTTGGTTAGCCTGATTTTAATTTATAAAAATGTCGATTCTTAAAAAATGGTACATTGAGTCGTTAAAATGTAATAAACAAACATACTAGGTAGGTACTAACAATCAATAACTAGAACCAATGAGCTTGAATTTGGGTAGTCTATAACTTCATGACTAGAACATACTCTTACCACAGTGTAAAAACCATAGACGTAGAATTTTTTCGCTACGCTAAATAGACAAACGAAGCGTGGGAGAGAGAAGTCATTTTTAAATGTACCCCGTGCAAGAAGAAAAGTGACAGCAACAATGTATTAAATATGACATGTTTTGCTTGAGTACATGCGCATACCGGACGGTCTCTTGTGCAGTTTAACTAATTTTGTAATTATTTTAGTAATCTTACTATTAAATAACAAATATTACTTTGTATGACAATGGTGTCGTGTTCAGTTTGTGACTGCGAAGACACAAGACGTAATAATCCGGGAATATACACGTTTCACAAGTAAATAAGAGATTATTGGTAGTTCGATTGTATTGCTTATTTTATCAATTCTGCTTTAGTAAATGGCCTAAAAACTAGTTTCATTCGTAGATTAGGACTTTCCCTTATATTTTTTAATAATATTTCGTTGCTGCACCTAGAAATAAACAATATTTTATGTAATATATTATAATGTTTGATTACGATAGGGCTTCACCAAGTGATGACGTCAGAAATATCGATAGTCCTGTTGCAGTCTATATCGTTGTATGATGCGCATCATGTAAAAAGAACGCTGGCGGTCAAGCTTCTTCAGGCGTTCCAGCGTTCTTTTTAAGAGATTACTTACTTTTCTACTTATTTAAGAGATGTATACCTATGCATTGAATGAGTGCCTACCTAGTTTACTACAAAAAATGTACAATTATAGTACGCGTCATGTAAAAAGAACGCTGGAACGCCTGTAGAAGCTTGACCACCAGCGTTTTTTTTACATGACGCGCACTATACCTACCTATAAATTAAATTTTTGTCCATCCTAGAATGGAGGTTTACTTTGTTTGGAGTAAATATGTGTGCTCTGTTAACATTTTACCGTTTTTTTAAAAATCTATAATAACCAGGTGGACATTGAGGTGTGTGTTTTTGTATTGACTATAGAAAAGGTAACTTTAAAGCACCACGGGTGTTTTTATTGCAGTTTGTGTAGTAGATATTTTGGAGTAAATATTTACGTTGTTGATTATTACACACGCCTTTTTCCCCGAAAGGGTATATTTATTTTTTATTTTTTATAAATAAATATTGTTTATTTCTGCTTAATAAAATAATAGGTAACAAATTAAATTTAAATATACCCCAAAAATTCTGTTCCAGCGGGACTCGAACCTGCACCCTCGCCTGTGATCAGCGATGCCTTTACTTTCGAACTTTGAACAGGTTTCCAATGAAACACCTGTAGATACACCACTATCAACTTGGCGCTATAGCCGAGTTGATAGTGCCCACAAATTTCGTCTCCAGCGTCATAGCTCGATCTATGGCTAAATTGTTTAAGGCATCGCCGATGACAAGCGAGGGTGCGGGTTCGAGTCCCGCTAGAACGGAATTTTTGGGTTACATTTAAATTTAATGTTATCCATATAGCGTGGTTTACACTTGAAAAATAATAAACTTTGGGGTAACAAATTGTCTATAGATAAAGTAACAGAGTGAAAAATTATATGGGCGTAGCACGGCTGATATAAAATGTTTTTGTGCTTTCAGATTTCCAAGTAATCCTATGCTACGAGAAAAATGGTTATCGGTTATAAGAAGAGTGGGATGGACTCAAATAAGAACTCCACTAGTCAGCAAACATTTTAAGTTTAAATTTAAAAAAGAAACTCTAAGATCCCACCTATAAATAAAACCGTAATATTTAGGGGTCAATAAATAATAAAGGTTTATTTATTAACTGTATTCAAAATTGGAATAAGAACCTTATTCTCTTTATGACGTCAAATCTGGCAAACTGTGTTATTCATGAAAGACTTAATCTGCATTAAGATGTATTTATCTACCATACACATCACGGACGGATGATGAATTCTATCGACAATGTAAAAGTGTTGGTCGAGGACAACACTATTTTTAACTCAGACATAGACTTTCACCAACACGTGCACATATTTTTTTTGGTTCCATCTTCGATCTCTGATTGTAGATCTAGTACATATACTAAATCTATGGTAAAAACATAATATACTTAGTCTGTGCTGTTACGCAGAGTTACGGATAAAATAATATTACGCATACGAAGTCGCGGGTTACAGCTAGTATAGTACGCGTCCCTAGTGATTACTAGGTGTGATTAAAACGTAGTGATTTTTCTGAGGTGACGGGTGGTAGGTAGTAGAGTCCGCGCCACGACTGAAGTCCGACGGCCTTCTGAGGAACTAACGGATAACAGAGGTAAATTTCCGCTATTGCGCATAAAAACTAGCGCTTCAGTCGTGGCGCGGACTCTGGGTATTGCGAGATTGCTACGGAGGTAAACAAGTTTTTTTTTTCTTTTTAATTGGCGTCGCATGTCTTGTGCATTTGGCTTTTTCAACAGCCTTGACGTCAGTGACAGTAGATTTTCGATGTAAATTGGGTAGTGCAGTAGATTTTCAGTATTTTTTTAAAAAGTAGCGGATTTCAGTAGATTTCTTTGACAGAACGTTTTCCTAATTTGATTACCAATGATAATGGTCAACAATTAATTGACGAGGAGTACCGTCAGTTAAAATTTGATAGTAGCGTTCAAAATTTATCAGCGTCATCCAGTCAATCAACAGTTTCGTTTGACACGGACAAATTTTGGTCAAATGTACATAAATTGACAGACATTAACAATAAAATAAAATATGATAATCTATGTAAATTTGCAAAAGCGATGATGTGTTTGCCGGTATCAAACGCCTCTTGTGAGCGTATATTTTCACAATTAAATTTGGTGAAAACAGAGCAGCGCAATAGGTTTCCAAACACTCACATATCATCGATTTTACATGTAAAACAAGGTTTAATTGATAACGGCAGTAATTGCACGAATTTCCAACCTGACAACAATATGGTCAAGCTAATAAAAAAATCAAAATATGTCAATGATGAATCTAATTAGGTATGTACCTAATAGTATAAATAAAACCTCGTAATATTAAACTTGTCTTTCATTTCTTTATCAATTTAGGCCCTTTACTAGTACGGTAGAATTTCAGTAGGTTTTTTCCAAAACGTTAGTAGATTTCAGTAGAAAAATAAGTTACGTTTAGTAGTTTATGCGGTTTTTGAAAACGGTCACACCTGTGCGGCGTTGAATTTGCCACTGCTATTTTGCTTCATGCTTTTGTTGATGTTATTATTTTTCTGGTATTTTAAATCTGAAATATAAAGTTTATTACAAGAATTTCATAGCAGGTATTTATAGTTATCCAGCAGTGTTTACATTATTTGCTTAACGTAGCTGAATTAACTTCTAATCCCAAAATAGTGCACGCAAGAATAGGTGCTAGCCAAGGGATATACGTGGCATGTGTTTTAATATATAAATTCATGTTTCAGTAGCTCATGATGAGGAAGCTCAAAGGCGCTGTGAAAGAAAACGCGCGACAGAAACGCGAAAGGAAACAGGAGTTCGCAAAATCCCGGCAACAAATCCATACAATTGTTTTGCCCACTTTCGCTGTAATCTTTTTATTTATATGCCTGTACGTGTACATGAAGACCAGACCAAGCTCGATGCAGTACGCGTAAAATAATAATCACGATTTCTATTGTTAATATAGAACTACTTAACAACTTGTTATCAGAAGAAAGTGTACATTTTGTTCACCGAGGTATATTTTTATAGAAGAGAAATTAATATGTACTTTATTAGGTATTTTTATTATGCATTCCAGGCATTTTACATATCAGTTATATTTATTTTTTAGTTTCAAGAGTGTAAATACATATTTTTTTTAATGTTTTTGTTTTATGAAAGTATCGGAGATGATCATGTGGATGCTGGGAGATGTTGAAAGAAAGATGGTTGGAAGGATTTGGGGGGAACTTTGCCCAGCAGTGGGATGTTAATAAGGTTAGGAAAAGAAAATGTAATAATTTACTTTTTATACACAGGCAGCTTTCGGAGCTGATGCGTGTATATCTTAGTCCTTATCAGTGCACTTTTAATGTTTGTCAAGTCTATTTTTGAAAGAATTCACTGAGGGGGCACCAATCACTGAGTCTGGTAGCCGGTTCCAAGTGCGCACGACGCGATTAGGCATCCTCGGATTGCTGGTACTTGGCCGGCGTTGCAGCTTCAGCGAGTGTCCTTATGTATAACACACAATCACAAGTGTATCCACATACATATTAGTCTATTGTAGTCATTAAGTAGGTAGTCAAAGTAATGACAGCTTATTGTAGGTGCTACACAAGCCATTCCTAGTAGCTTTATCTTTCATCGTCATCATCAACCTTTAGACGTCCACTGCTGGATGAGGCCTCTCCCATAAAATGCAATGGGGGAGATTTTCCATAATCACCACACTTGGCAGGTGGATAGGTGATTGCAGTATTGTATGCCGTTGCCCATTCCCTGTAATCCCTTATCTGAGTGACTAGTCACTTTTAAGGTACAAAATATACCTGTGTGTGACAACCTCTGTGGCGCGACGGGCAAGAAGCCGGCTGATGCGAAAGTTTGTGGGTTCGATTCCCGCTGCAGAATAAATATTTGTTCCGAGTCTCAGTTGGGTGTTGTGGTACCATGGTTCTCGTAGATCCTGATACCCATGACACAAAGGATCCTTGTGTGGGATCAGGACTATGTATGTGATGGTTCGATGTTGTGTGGGTGTTCTTCGACACATTTATGGTTAAAAGACGATCCAAAATCATTCTTGTGATTTCAATAAAAAAAAAACACTACCTAATGATTTTGAGCTGCATGAACTTCTGTTCAGTTTTGTTTAATTTAGTTAGGTAGCAGTACTTCCATTCCGACCAAAATGTCTTCAACTTTGACGCTATTTTGTTATCATAGCAAAAAACATTTGAAAAGTAGATTTGTCATAGTACCTACGTAGTAGACTTTATATTTATCTCCTTAGCTTAGCTGTTTTCATTTGTATTTTAAAACTATGACATGTGTTGACATGACTGACTATTACTCACTGACTGCATTGCCTAAACTGAGTCCTGCTGAGCCCAAGTCCTGGAGACGTTAAATTTGGAGGATAAATTCCTTTTGTGGTCTAGAACAGATTCACCACCAAGGTGGTGCAGCGGCCTGTTGAAATTTGTATTGAAAAAACAACACGCAGACGAAGTCGTGGGTGTTTCTAGTAAAGTATTATTCTTTACATATTAGTAGTAGTAGTAGAGCTTTTTTGTGAAAGAGTTCGTCCGGGGAAGTACTACCACCATACCTATTTCTGCCGCAAAGCAGTAGTGCTCGCATTGCTGTGTTCCGGTTTGAAGGGTAAGGGTGCCGGTGAAATTACAGGCACATGAGACTTTTCATCTTTATGTCTCAGGGTGGCGGGCGCAGTGCAATGCCACATAGGTTGCGTCCTAGGTGGACGTGATCTATGAGGTAATGCACTGTTCATAGGCAGAGGTTACCGCTTAACATCAGGTGGGCCTCATGCTTGATCCGTCATCCAAGTAGTATAAAAAAAAAAAAAAAAAAAAATTTAGGAATCGTTAAAAAAGTCGTGAGTAGGTAATTAAAGAGTTGTTAAATATATTTTAAAGTATTTATTTTGTTCATTAAGTAAATATATTTTGTCTACCATAAAATTCTGATTAAAAAGTTTTTATGACATATTTTATAATACCTTCGTCATTAATAAGAAAAAAAAACTATAAATAAACTATACGCCCTGATCTAGGAGGTTTATTATATATTATACTCTTTTTCTTGTCAGTCTATGGCTTATGCACAACGTTTGACGCCATTTACGTTATTATTTGTTGGTCAAACAAGTTTTATTGTATAGGTTTAGATTTTTTAACATTAAAATACAGTAAGGCCAGATCAAGGCTTTATAAAAAAAAAACGTTCTACTAATAAACGCAAAATATTAAGTAAGTAAGTTACACCGTGTTTTGTCTCTTTCTATCGAATTTGAAACTGCTTGTCAATGCAAAAGACAAAACACCGTGCAACTATTCCAAAGATAATTCGAATTTTATAGTAACACGGTCACTCTTTTTCGTGACATAGTCTATGGTTATGGCGGCGTGCGCTACTACGTTTGACGCTATTAACGTTATTATTTTTCATGAGCTTTGTTCGTCAAACACAAGTTCAGTTTAGTTTATAACTAGGTACGTATTCAATCGTGTGAAACTATTAAAAACCTGGCCAACTCACACTCATGTAACAGTTTCATAAAAGTACTAAAGTACCACCTAATATTATAAAGAGGAAAGATTTGTACCTATTTTTGTATGTTTGTATGTTTGTAATGAATAGGCTCAAAAAGTACTGGGCCGATTTAAAAAATTCTTTCACCATTGGAAAACTACGTTCACCCTGAGTGACATAGGCTACCAGGGGGGGGGGGGGGGGGGGGGGTACGAGGGGGGGCTGTTTTTCATCTGAAACTACCCGTGCGAAGCCGGGACGAGTCGCTAGTAAAATATACATTGATAGTGGTAAAGATTAAACAAATTAAAACTGCACGCTACATTATTTTATTACGTCAAAATAAAATATTCCTTATTCCCTAAACACAAGGATCATTTTAGTGGCAAATAAAAGCAGTAGACTGGTTTATATCTATACTCACAAAAATCTGGTATAACATTTTGGAGTAGAATTTAACTCAAGAGTGGGTACAGTTTTACCCAAAATATAAGTCCGATCGACTGTTTTCGTTTGCGCAGGAAAGCGCAGAGTGTTATCCGACAGTAGCCGAACGTATAGCTCTGTCCCGCTCACATCTACAAGTCGACCGGTCGCGATTTTACCGCGAAATCGTTTAACCAATAACAGAACAAGATTTTTGCGCGCGATTGCTATTGATGGAAAGAAGGCGCTATAGAAATTGGTCTACTTATATATCCTGGTCTGGTTGATTGGTATAGTCTGGTTGACTTATATATTGGTCTACTTATATATCCTGGTCTGGTTGATTGGTATAGTCTGGTTGACTTATATATTGGTCTACTTATATATCCTGGTCTGGTTGATTGGTATAGTCTGGTTGACTTATATATTGGTCTACTTATATATCCTGGTCTGGTTGATTGGTATAGTCTGGTTGACTTATATATTGGTCTACTTATATATCCTGGTCTGGTTGATTGGTATAGTCTGGTTGACTTATATATTGGTCTACTTATATATCCTGGTCTGGTTGATTGGTATAGTCTGGTTGACTTATATATTGGTCTACTTATATATCCTGGTCTGGTTGATTGGTATAGTCTGGTTGACTTATATATTGGTCTACTTATATATCCTGGTCTGGTTGATTGGTATAGTCTGGTTGACTTATATATTGGTCTACTTATATATCCTGGTCTGGTTGATTGGTATAGTCTGGTTGAATTATATATTGGGTAAAACTGTAACCACTTGCAATGTGTAATAAGCTAATTCCACTCAAATTAGAGTTAGCTTTGGTATAGCTGCACAGTGTTTTGTCTTTTGTATTGACAAGCATTTTCAAATTCGATCGAAAGAGACAAAACACGGTGTAACTTTGCGAAGGATATTTTACTTTTATTAATAGCACGGTTAATTGGCAGACTGTAGGTACATAAATTGTAAAACGACTTGGTCAAACCAAATATATCACTAAACACTATCACAGCCTTATTTATAACAAACAACTGAATAAAGGCTTGGGGGCAGAATGTCCTCTTAATAAAAAGCGCAAAACGTCTATTTATCAAAATATTTAGCTCAGTGTAATTAAAAAGAACTAGAGTGGACGACCAAGCTTTTGCTTGGGAACATACACGTACAAACGCCTAAAAACAGCTACAATCCCGTACAAATTTTAAAAACGCCTACCGTTTAGGACCTTAATATCAATAGCAGTTTAACCTATGATTCTAAGTTTAAACCAATTCCGTCCCTTGATAGAAATAGTTTAAACTATGATTCTAAGTTTAAACCAATTCCGTCCCTTGACAGAAATAGTTTAAACTATCATTCTAAGTTTAAAATTCCGTCCCTTGACAAAAATAGTTTAAACTATGATTCTAAGTTTAAACCAATTCCGTCCCTTGACAGAAATAGTTTAACCTATGATTCTAAGTTTAAACCAATTCCGTCCCTTGACAGAAATAGTTTAAACTATGATTCTAAGTTTAAACCAATTCCGTCCCTTGACAGAAATAGTTTAAACTATGATTCTAAGTTTAAACCAATTCCGTCCCTTGACAGAAATAGTTTAAACTATGATTCTAAGTTTAAACCAATTCCGTCCCTTGACAGAAATAGTTTAAACTATGATTCTAAGTTTAAACCAATTCCGTCCCTTGACAGAAATAGTTTAAACTATGATTCTAAGTTTAAACCAATTCCGTCCCTTGACAGAAATAGTTTAAACTAACGATTATAGATTAAACTGCTATTGATGTTTATCTCTAAAAACCCTTAACAACAAAACAATGTTTAGTTCAGACACAAAAATAGCAATGTTGTTTGTGAATAAATCAAATGAAATGATCTAGATTAAGAACCAATGCTATGGCCCTAGGTACCTTATACGTGACCTAACGCATAAGGTCGGTTTATTTCTTATTCCTCAACTTTGATAAAAAGGTAAATTTTGCAATGTGGACATTATGCAAAAGAGATGTTCTGCGAAAGGAACATTTTACATAGATTTTGCAATAAATAGCTATTTCTGAAACATGCTTGGTCTTCACACATTTTTTCGTGAACCTTATTTGATATAAACCGGCCTAGGCCGATAATGTTAGTATGAAAATCCTTACCTGACGTGATATCACAAAGGGGATTTAATATGAAAATCTGGAACATAAAGGGCTGTTATTCGCTATGACCATAGGAGATTACTTGACAATAACGTGTGACGTCACAATGTATTCTGAACGACGATTCCACGCAGATATCGTAACGAGCCCGCGTTATGTCACGTTTGGTCATAGCGAATAAGGGGGAAGTTCATGTTGTACGTTGGACTTATGAACATGTTTGAGAAAGATTCTTTAGAAGCCTCGCAAATAGGCGTAGATGGGACTAACGTTTCCATGCATCCCACACTCACATTCTAACGTCTTGCCGGCCGAGGCAGTAATGCACTATTACGTCCGATATGCATTTTGCGAAGTGGACATTTCGTGCCTGAGCCAAAATAATTAATTGGTGCTATAATTTGTTGTCTTAACAACAAATTATAGCACCAATTATATAAGGTACTACTTCTACGCAAAGAATCTCACTATATAATATTATAGATGACATAGTTACGATGTTGGATGTTTGTTACTAAATCTCGCCGAAACAGCTGAACCGATTTCAATGATAATATTATGACCGGGATTGGCTACTTTGTATCCAGGCAAAACATGAGCGGATTATTATATTTATTACTAGCAGCGCCCCGCGGTGTCACCCGCATAGGTCTCGATCCCGTGGGAATATCGGGATAAAAATATGCCTATGTGTTATATACCGGGAGTCAAGTTATCTCCATTCCAAATTTCATCCAAATCCATCAAACAGTTTCAGCGTGAAGAAGTAACAAACACACAAACACACTCACAAACATTCGCATTTATAATATTAATAGGATTATTTCTCGCAGTGCAGGCCTAGTCGGGTTAATATATTATGGCAGTAGCCCATACAATAAAATCCTGATTAAGAACTCACAAATAGTGTTCATAGAATTGTTTTCCAAACAAAATAATGCTTTAAGTAACTTTTTTCCCATATATTTGTATATTGTATTTTTTTTGTGTATTTTAACACTACAAGTCGGTGTGATTATAATTTTATAAGAAACTGACAAACCACGTGTCTAGATACTAGTGTATTGATTATGTGTATACAATTTCATGGAGTTGTTGAGACAATATCCAAAATAGAAGTGCACTAGCGGTACACTCCACTCCACTTAATATAGAAAAAAAAACTAACCGTTTCCCCTCTCACCGCCTTCACCCCTCCCGCGTAATCATCTTTCATAATTCATCGTATTTAAATATATCACTGAAACCAAGTTGCCTAAAAAATTATTTCTATTGCTAATTCTATTTCCCTAGATGTCGTGTCCGGCACAAGAATAGACCTCTCCATCTCCTCCCATGGTTATTGTAAAAGCCGACTAAGGGATTACCCGGACTTGTTTGTAAGATTCGTTGGTATAAGATTTGTCCTGCCTGCTAACATACTGTTAGCTTACCCCCACAAGGGGGGGGGGGGTAGGCAGAGCCTCAATGGGCCTATTTTCACAGTGGGTTGCACCATCGCAGAATATAGACGGGACAAGTGGTGAGCTTATCGCCGCCATTGCTTCCCACGACTGACGCGGCTAACGCTTTGTTCCAGTAATAACACATTCCATAATAAGCTAGCAACCAGGACAAATCTTATACCAACGAATCTTATCAACAAGTCCGGGTAATCCCTTAGTCGGCTTTTACGACATCCGCGGGAGGAGACGGAGGGGTCTATTCTAAAGCCGGACACACCATTCATTTAATCAACAGTGTTGCCATCAACCCAAAGTCCTGCTCCGTTACTTTAAGGAGCTGGACTGGCTGGGGTAGGGTTAGCACAGGGGGATAATGCACAATACACCCCACAGCGGGATGTCAGTGCAGGTCTTACATCCCCACCTAGAATTAGAATTAGAGTGCCCTAAGATTACTATCTTACTGCAACACAACTAGTAAAGTCGTCATCAGGTACTGGTGAGGTTGGCAGACTGCTTCTGCCTGCACAGCTGCAGCATCCAGCCCGCCATCCAGGCTGACGCCAGCAGCATGAAGAGACCGCTGACGGAGTAGAACTGGGACTGTATCGGCAGCTGCATGCTCTGAATGAGGACTAGCGTCAGTATCGCTTGCAGGCCGGTGCCGACGAGTGTGTTCACTCCGAATATCAGTCCGAAGCAACTCTCGTCGCTCAGTTGGCTGGCGATTTTTGCACTGAAAAGGAAAGCAAGTTTTAGGCTGTGACCTATTTTGCAATGACAGGAAAGCAAGTTTTAGGCTGTGACCTATTTTGCACCGAAAAGGAAAGCAAGTTTTAGGCTGTGACCTAGTTTGCACTGAAAAGGAAAGCAAGTTTTAGGCTGTGACCTATTTTGCACTAACAGGAAAGCAAGTTTTAGGCTGTGGCCTAGTTTGCACTGAAAAGGAAAGCAAGTTTTAGGCTGTGACCTATTTTGCACTGACAGGAAAGCAAGGTTTAGGCTGTGACCTACGTGGTCTTTTTTTGCACTGAAAAGGAAACCAAGTTATAAGCTGTGACCTACATGGACTTTATTCAGCATATACTAATGCTATATCAGTGTTTTTTTAACTTGGACAGCATGGGCATATCCGAATCCTTGAGATACAGGAAAACTATCTTTGGAACCATTTACTCATTTTGTATGATAACGATTTTGGCGTAGTTATTTTTTTGGTCAATCGTGAGTTCTCCATAAAAATGAGTTGTTCTAGTCTATTTTTTTTAATGCATACGCATTAAAAAAAAATAGACTATGGCTCATTTTTTTGTAAGGACTGTTTCATTATACTGGAAAAAAAAAATAAGCAGTTAGTCTTTAATCAAATGTTTTCTCATACAATTTGTAAGTAATCTGGTACATACATGAGTTTGAGTCTCGATACAGTACCGTACAAGAATTAAAACTTGAAGTCCTATACCGTACGAGAGTTAAAACTTGAAGTCCTGTAACATTTAAACAACATTCACCACACATCTTTGTCTAAGGTGCCACTAGAGGTGTGCTAAAACGTGTCCGTACCTGTATAACAGCAAGAGGAAGGCCATATTGAACATTTATTGTGATAGGTAGTTTTATTAACGTAGGTACCAGATTACTTACAAATTGTATGAGAAAACATTTTATAAAATTTGACTAACTTCTACTGCTCCCTTTCTTTCTTCTGCTTTTTTTCTTCCAGTACAATGAAACAATCCTTAAATGAAACTGAATCGCTACGCATTAAAAAAAAACTTGATAAAAAAAAAACTCATTTTTAAGGAAAACTCACGCTTGACCAAAAAAAATAACTACGCCAAAATCTTTTTCATACAAAATGAGTAAATGGTTCCAAAGACAGTTTTCCCGTATCTCTTAAGGATTCGGATATGCCCATACTGTCAAAGTTACAAATAACTTTCTGTATATTAATCCTAGTATAATATTATAAATTCGAAAGTTTGTGAGTGTGTGCATGTGTGTGTTACTTCTTCACGCTGAAACGGCTCGACGGATTTGGATGAAATTTGGAATGGAGATAGCTTGACTCCCGTAACACATAGGCACATTCCCCACGGGATCGAGACCTATGCGGGTAACACCGCGGGGCGCTGCTAGTTATTAAAATATATATATATATATATATATATCACAAAATGGTCAGCAAACTGGTGGGGTTTTTGGCAATGATCATTAGCGAACACTAAAAAAACTAAATGCTAACTATACAATGAATTTGGTTCATACGGCAAGGTGCCAAGATCTGCATTCCCATGTTTCATGGCCGAAGAAGTTCTTCGTGCGAGCAAAGAGTAGTAGTAGAGCGTTTTTGTGCAGGGAAGTACTACCTCCATAAGTACCTATTTCTGGCGCAAAGCAGAAGTGCTCGAATTGCTGTGTTCCGGTTTAAAGGGTATGGTTGCCGGTGAAATTAAAGGCACATGAGACTTTTCATCTTTATGTCTCAGAGTGGCGGGCGCAGAGCAATGCCACATAGGGCGCGTCCTAGGTGGACGTGACCTATGAGGTAATGCATTGTTAAGGTGGTTGCTTTTTCATACAAACGTATTTGCACAAATATGACCAAACAGAGTATAATTTTACACTGAAATGACTGTTGTTGGCTTTTATATTGGTCATTATTTGCGGCAAATCATGTTTGGTTCAAGAAAACAGTGGATTAATAGCGAAAATAACACCGAAATTGTAGTCCATACAAGTAATTTCGATGTTATTTTCGCTATTAATCCACTGTTTTCTTTAATTAAATATGATTTGCCGCAAATAATGAGCAATATAAAAGCCAACAACAGTCATTTCAGTGTAAAATTATACTCTGTTCGCCCATATTTGTGCAAATACGTTAGTATGAAAAAGCAACCACCTTAAAGGTTACCGGCGGTTACCGCTCAACATCAGATCTGCTTGTTCCGACACTCACGTAGTTCAAATAAAACTTTATTCCTCTCTGGTTGTTGGGTTGGCGAGCTATATGGCCTAGCCATTGCCCATTGCCTACCCTTGCCTGGTGGATTCGTATTGGTGTTAAGTACTCAGGAGGATGCTGCTGCCTGTACCGTGGAGTAATTTTTAGTCAGATTTTACTACATCCACGGGAGGAGACGGAGTGGTCTATTCTAAAGCCGGTACTAATCTTGGACGACCTCTGTGGCGGGGCGGGTGAATGTTCGCCTGCGACGCAGGAGGATGCGGGTTCGATTCCCACCTCGGATTAAATATTTGTACGATCTACAGATATTTGTTCAGGGTGTTCTGGGTATTTCCCATGCATAATAAAAAAATGGGTATTGCATTAAGTATATCAGTTATCTAGAACCCATAACACAAGCTCTGCTTAGCTTGGGGCTCGATAATGTTGTGTGGAATGTCCATCATTATTTATTAAATCTGTAAAAAGACTCACCTAGCCAAAGTGATGGTGAAATGGAACAGCATGCCCATGACGATATATCCGGCGTAGGACACGAAGATATTGGGTACGAACGAGCCCAGGAACAAGGCCACGCCTTGCAGCGCGGCCGTGGGCGCGGGCAGTGCAGAGCGCGTCCACGTCGAGGCGAGGTAGGCCCCGCCCGCGCCCAGCAGCGTCTGCACCGCCTCTACTGCGCCGTTATACGCTATCTGGAATGTAACCGACAATAATGTCATTAACACGGAACAATCTACACCAGGGATGGGGAAACTACGGCCCGCGAAGAGTTGAAATCCGGCCCGCGACCATCAAACAAAAATAAATTTTCGTATTGTTAGAAATCATGCAGAAAGGCCAAGTGCGAGTCGGAATCGCGCACGAAGGGTTCCATACCATTAGCTTTAAAAACGGCAAAAAAAAAACACATTTGTAAGAAAATAAAAATAAAAATTGCACGCAAAAAGTGGTCACCCATCTAAAAACTGACATCGCAGATCATTGCTTAACCTACATTTGGAAAATTCACGTTTGTTGTATGGGAGCCCCCTTAAATATTTATTTTTAACACGCTTTTATTAGCTTGGGTTGTATCTATGTATGTATGCATGTATGTAACTGAATCTTTGAGCATAATTTTCGCCAATTTCCCGTTTTACCCTTTGGGTAGGGAACCCTAAAACAGTTCCGCATGTCACATGTCCCCACAAAGACCAGCGCACCTCTACCTTCTACTTCGCAACTAACTTAATTGCAATTTCTTTCTTATTTCAATAGTTATTCTGTAATATTTAACAATAAATTAGTGTTTCAGAAAATACATATCAATATTTTTATTATAGTAAATAATATAGTCAACTTGGTCCACCATATATTTCACTATTAAATATTGGCACGCGAAGGAAAAAGTTTCCCCATCCCTGATCTATTTATTTAGCCTGTGTGCACCCCACTGCTGGGTATAGGCCTCCTCTCTAATACGCCACTCTCTCCGGTCCTGTGCTGTTCTCATCCATTCTCGTCCAACTACTTTAACGATGTCATCCGACCATCGGACAGGTGGTCTGCCTCTTGGTCGCCGAGCATCTCTTGGCCACCATTCCGTAATAGCCGTATTCCATCTTCCGTCATTCCTTCTAGCCAAGTGTTCCGCCCATCGCCACTTAAGACTTGTGATCCGCATACCTACGTCTGTACGTCGACGTACCTCGACATTGGGTATGTGATCAATGTGACCAGATCATCCCTGATCTACCACTAATCTAAATATTTATTACTAGTGTCCGCCCGCCGCTACGCTCGCTTTTTATTAGGGTAAAAGTAGCCTCTAGGCTCAATCCAGGTCAAAATGTATCCGTGTAGCAAATTTAATCGAAATCGGTTCAGCCATTTCGCCGTGATCGAGTAACAAATATATAAAACAGATGTCATGTCATGCCAGTAGTCATGTTGATGTTGCACGGTGCAAATACTAATTATTGCTATTTATAACTCAAAACGTACTGCAAAAATCAACACTGCCGCAACGGTTATCAGATAAGTTATATTTGCGGACATAAACCTAATTTGAATTATCATTTTAATCTGCTAGCCGTACAAACAACTTACAATTACACAATGTCTTAAAATAATAACGTCAAGATAGGCTTTGTTGCGAGATTCTGTTATCTTGTGTGTGTTAATGCATTATGTGTATTTACGCAAAACTCCTAAGCTCAGGATTGCCAAGGTTTAGGACAGCGCATTGAGACGGTATACCTGCCAATATTTTTCAGCAAAAATGCTCCTCTGTTTTGTGTTTGGTGGAATGCCAACGCGAACGAACGTGCCAATTACAAAATCAAAACAATTTGAAATATCTGTACCTACCTACCGACCCACATGTAGTCCAGTCCCTTAAGTCTGAGGAGAGACTTTGCCTCTCTCTGCGTGTTCTACCGTTTGTATAATGGGTTTTGTTCCGAGGAATTGTTTGACATGATACCTACAGCAACCTTTTTTCACCGCACCGCTCGCCATCGGCAGAGGATTCATTCGCACACCTTAGAGCCAGGGTGGTCCCGGACTGTGCGGTTTCAGAGAAACTTCCTGCCGCGAACGCTCAGGTTGTGGAATGATCTACCTGCTGAGGTTTTCCCGAGCGACTACAGTATGGGGTTCTTCAAAAGGGGTGTTTGGAAATTTTTAAAGGGTCGGCAACGCGCGTGTGATGCCTCTGGTATTGCAGGCGTTCATAGGCTACGGTAACCGCTTACCAACAGGTGGGCCGTAAGCTTGTTTGCTACATTGGTAGTATAAAAAAAAAAAAAAAAAAAAAGTCGTCAGGTCGCAAAAAATGGGATTAGATGGAAAAAGGCCAAAAGTTAATGAAACTTTGGGATGTTGTTCAGGGATAGTTAATTATCATAATTTCAAGATTTGGACCTCGAGGACCCTGAGCGAAAAGTGGAGGCGGGGGGGGGGGGGGGGGGGGGGGGGGGGGAACTGCACCTTCCGCCGGTTTTTTCTCAATAACTATTTTCCCTTACATCCTACGGCAAAAGTACGGAGCACTTTTTTGTATGTTAAATTTACTATAATTTTTATTATTCAAACTTGATTGTATGTTGATAAATTACCGAGATATGGCGATTCGCAACAAAACTTTTTTAAATTTGCTAAATTATGCCTAAAAATGCAAAATTCCACCTTATTTCTTCTGTTATACCCGAATAATGATAAAATGTTGTTATAATTATGGTTCCTGGTTACAATCACCTACTTTGGAAACCCCCACTCCACTCCACCCAAACCAGTTCTCAAAAGCTGATTTTCTTCTCTGATGAAAACCGACCATATTCACATCATCATGTTGGTATTCATATTATAGTCCAGTCAAGTTAAACATGAAAAAGGGGTCGTGCTTGCAAAAGTTCCTGTCACGCTGATTTTTTTTATATGTTGTTAAGACCTTAACCAATATTAAAAATCCAGATTTTCCAAGTGCTGTACGAGCGGATCAAAAAACCATGTTTTTTTTCAGTTTTTGCTCAATTTCTTAGTGAAGGAAGGGTCTGACCGGTATAGTTACCGTGCATACTTTTAAAGAAGAATAAATTTTCTACAATTTGACACTAAGGCGAGCTCTATACAGCGATTGGTTCCCAAGATAAAGTTCTTCAAAAAGGCAATTTTTCCCCTAAGTGTTTTTTTTAGAAATTTTTACTTATTTTGTGAAATATCTTCTAAAATATGCATCCCACGTCAAATATTATTTGAAATGAAGTTGTAGTAAATTAAATAAGCTTTCATTTGAAACCACACTGGTACCTATAGGCCCGGCGGTTCTCTCAAAAACGACAGATAATCAAAACCAGTCATAAGTGGATTTTACCGCGTGACCGGGTGCGATACCACCTCAGCACCGTTTGGCCAAGGAAATACTACACTACACTCCTGAGCAAGAGTGAACCACTTGCTGAGCAAGTGGAGGTCTTCACAAGCCGTGAGAGAAGTAGGTATCAAGTGCTTTGTGACTCTATATGGGGGTAACATCGCGAGGGATACTTTGGATTTTCTCAAGTGTAAGTCGTTTGTCACTTCAACTAGCATAAACCTCGCCCTTTTGCCACCGACGGAAGATGCCACACACAGGCCACCATGCAGCAAGATTCTACCTCCAAACAATTGCAGAACTGGCGGGAAGTCTGTATCCCACTAATTGGTGGTGGAAGCAGTCTTATCAGGGACGCAGTCTTCTCTTCTCAACCCCATCCCCACGGATGGGGTTGAGAAGAGAACGCCACGACCACGCGACGACGCGTGGCCGCGAGTACGTGACGCGATATCAGCGTAGCTATGTGACGCAGTGTGCGCACTCACCGGCGCGGCGCTCTCCTCCTGTATCTGCTTCCAGAGCAGCTGCACGTACACCTGCGCCTGCACGAAGAGCGCCATCGCGGCCGCGTACAGCGCCGACCACGCGACGACGCGCGGCCGCGAGTACGCCGCGCACGCGTGACGCGATATCAGCGTCGCTGCTTCCGTCACGTTGGACCGGAACGACTGCTGCAACAATACAGAACGCTACTTCACAACCGAGCTTCGATCGAAACACATCATCATCATCTCGAGCAATGGGATTCTACGCATCGACATCTCTAGCGACGTCCAGTACCGTAGTCACTTAGAACATAAGGTCAAGCTGGCGGCCGGAGCTGGGAGCGAAGCTGTACTTCACTGCGAGGCAAAGGCTGCTTTTTTATAAGTCACAAAACATTGCTGTTTATTTTTAACTGCTGTCACCTCTTGGCAGGGGCACCTGGATGCCAGCTTGGACCTGGTTTTGACTCGGTTCAAAGGCGTGCAATGAGAGTTGTCGACAATCCCAAGCTCACGAACGGTATTGAGCCCTTTCGGTTCAGTAAGACTCGCTTATAGCATTATTTGTTTGCAAACCTTTGTGGTTTTTAAATTGCTATATCTATGTTATATGTTGTAACAGTAAGTTTAAATGATAAATCAATTTAAAAAAAAAAAAAAAAAAAGTCTGAGGATAGACTTTGCCTCTCTTTGCGTGTTCTACCGTTTGTATAATGGGTTTGTTCAGAGGAATTGTTTGACATGATGCTTACAGCAAGCTTTTTTCACCGCACCGCTCACCATCGGCAGAGGATTCATCCGCACACCCGAGCCAGGGTGGTCCCGGACAGTGCGTTTTCAGAGGAACTTCCTCCCGTAAGCACTCAGGTTGTGGAATGATCTCCCTGCTGAGTTTTTCCCTAATGACTACAGTAAGGGGTTCTTCAAAATGGGTGTTTGGAATTTTTAAAGGGTCGGCAACGCGCGTGTGATGCCTCTGGTATTGCAGGCGTCCATAGGCTACGGTAACCGCTTACCAACAGGTGGGCCGTTTGCATGTTTGATACCTTGGCAGTATAAAAAAAAAACACCAGCCTTTAGAAGACCACTGCTGGGCGAGGCCCACAGATCCCATCATTGCATAGAATGGGGGAATTCTATGCAATGAGGGGATTTGTCAGGGAAGTTTTTTCTTCGTGAATGACGGAACAAGTAGATGGTCCACCTCCTCTAAGCTGCTTTAACAATGCATTACCTCGCAGGTCACGCCCACCTAGGACGCAGGTGCGTCCTAGGCATAGCAATATCTATTTCTTGCGCAAAGCAGTAGTGCTTGCATTGCTGTGTTCCGGTATAAAGAGTATGGGTGCCGGTGAAATTACAGGCACGTGAGAATTTTCATCTTTATGTCTTAGGGTGTACATTGCAGTGTCAAGTCCTAGACGGACGTGACTTATGAATGCATTGTTATAGGCAGAGGCGATTCCATCAATTATTAAAATGTAAAAATAAAAAAAACAACACCGCGCTTGGTGATTGCAGTATTGGTGTTGAGTTTTCAGATATATGCTCATCCCCTGGTGTAATTCCTTAGTACACTTTTAATACGTCCAAGGGGGTTTGGAGTGGGTCTATTCTTAGGCTATTCAAACCAAGGTCAGAACAACAACACTGGTCTGGAAACACCTTCAAACCCTTAAAAACCCTTTTCTAGACCGATACTACGGAAATACTCGGGAATTGTAATTTTTTCCCAGCTGTGGGACTTGAAACCACCTATCCTGCGAATTTCAACAAAATCAGTAGAGCCGTTTTCGTTAATCTGTACAGAACACTGACAGACAAACAATGAACTTAAGAATAGTAGAAAAGATGTAGTACCTATATTAAGAGGGGTGTACCGCTAGCCCGCCTGAGCCCGCTCCGTACAGAAGAAGTTTGCTCCTATTTTATATATTATATTATGATACAATTAAATACCGTCACCTCCCATGGATGTCGTAAAAACCGATCAAGGGATTGCAGACTTGTTGATAAGATTCGTTGGTATAAGATTTGTCCTGGTTGCTAGCTTATTATAGAATGTGTTATTACTGAAAGAAAGCGGAGTCAGTCCTGAGAAGCAATGGCGGCGATGAGCTCACCACATGCCACGTCTTTATTCCACGATCGTGCAACTTACTGTGAAAAGAGGCCCATTGAGGCTCTGCCTACCCCTTCGGGGAAAAGACGCGTGTCTATGTATGTATGTATAATGATTCTACACGTGTCGGTAAAGTAATGAATAAATAAATAAATAATGCTGGACAGTTCACACAACATTGTCTAGCCCCAAGCTAAGCAGAGCTTGTGTTATGGGTACTAGACAACTGATATACTTAATACAATATATTACATAGAAATATACATTTATTTACAGAAAGAATAATACAAGGTATGTACAAAATACATATGAAACAGTTGTGCCACCTGAAGACCGCTGCAAGCGATCTAAAGGTAGCTCAACTCAACAATAGAAAATACCCAGAACACCCTGAACAAATATCTGCAGATCGCACTAATATTTGTTCCGAGGCGGGAATCGAACCCGCAACCTCCTGCGTCGCAGGCGAACGTACCGCCGCACCACAGAGGTCGTCAAAATGACTATAGCGTACCTTATCCTCTATCCGCGGCTGCTTGTCGATGGGCGTGCTGAGCGAAGAGTTCCGGCGATGGAAGTAGATGCCATACTGCATCGGTGGCAGCATGAACGCGCAGATTGTCGCCAAGATCTGAGCTGGAAACACCTAGAACTATCAATCAAACAGCCTGTTGATTCTGAAGATTTCCATGGACGCCGCATGTGATTCCAAGCGTCCTGTATTTACACGTGTGCTGAATTTCTGGAATTCCTTTCTTAGTGCACCCCTAGACCACAAAAGGAACATTCCCTCAAAATTTCAGGTCTCTAGCAATTACGGTTTAGGCTGCGCGTTGATAGTCAGTCAGTCAGGCAACGATTTTATATACACGAGTGTAATCTCAGCCCGTCAGCGGCTCAGCAGAGACTTTTTCGTAGTTTAGTTTGAACCGTACCTTAGTTAGTTAATGATGTATTTATGTATCTTCGTACCATATATCTGCAGGGTGTTCTGGGTGTTTTATATGTATAATAAAAAATATCTATCTATGTAATGTATTGTATTAAGTATATCAGTTATCTAGTACCCATAACACAAGCTCTGGCTTATCTTGGGGCTAGATAATGTTGAGTGAACTTGTCCAGCATTATTTATTTATTTATTTATTATTTATTTATATCTGGGCATTTATCTGTTGACCAGTTTGTTATATTATGCTCACTACACGTGAAAACGTGTAATTGGCTTTTTGATGTATTTCTAGATAGCTGTTGGTTTTCCTAATAAATACATATATATAAAAAATAATATATTAAAAGATAAACGGCTAATTACCACTATTATTCGCCGCCGCCGGTGTCCCAGCGAGCTGAGCGCGCGGTCCACCGTCGAACGCGGTCGCGGGCGGTGCTCATGATGAAGAGGCTTCTGAACTCAGTCTCGAAACGTCAGCAAAGTGACGAATAATAGTGGTAATTAGCCGTTTATCTTTTAATATGATTCCCAACCACGATAGTGTCAATTCTATAAATAATATATATTGATGACTAGTTAGCCGTACTTAAATAAGTACATAAACTTATTAGGTAGCCGATATCAGTACCTAGAAAAATGTTGATAGGTATCCAGTAGATAATATAAATTGGTGGTAATTGAATGGAAGCGATGTAGCGCTCCATACAAGCACGTCACCTCTATTTCATCATAGGCCAAGTGCGAAAAACGCCACGTCCACCTAGGACGCGCACTATGTGGCATTGCACTGCGCCCGCCACCCTGAGACATAAAGATGAAGTCTCAATGCCTGTAATTTCCCTTACATCATTAACATTTTTTAAACTGTGGTATACCGTGGTGGTAACTGTGGGTGTGGTGTAATCTTTTTTTTTTTTAGTAAGATAATGTTTATGTGCCTACTTTGTGACGAGTGTGAGTACCTGCCTAGACAAACTTTTGGAGGTTTTTAACGTACAATATTATAATTAACTTTGCAAGGTTATTGTGTATGAAATAAACAAGTAATTAATTTTGTTAAAATTAAAAAACCCCCAACGCAATGAAACGGCTGAACCGATTTTGATCAAACATAGCTAAGAATAAACATAGCTTTCAAACAAAAAAAAAAAAAAAAACAAATTCGGTTCATCCGTTCGGGAGCTACGATGCCACAGACAGACAGACACACACACAGACACGTCAAACTTATAACACCCCGTCGTTTTTGAGTCGGGGGCTAGTAAAATAAAAACAAGCATTTTGTCGCGGCTTCGCTCGCGTGGCACCGGGATAAACAGGAGCCTATCATCATCACTATCTTCATCATCATCATCAACATCTTACAGAAGTCAACTGCTGGACATGAGCCTCCCCCACAGAATGCCACGACGAACCGTCTACGCCTTCATCCACCAACTTTCAGCGACCTGTATATAATGTCTTTAGCCCATCGTGGGGGGATTTCCCCTTCTTCATCGTTCGGTTTGTGATCGCCACTCGAGAACCTTTATTCCCCAACGGTTATCAGTTCTGAGAGCTTTGAGGCCTGCCATTCCCACTTCAACTTACTAACGAGTCTGTTGTGGTAAGCAATGGCGGCGATGAGCTCACCACTTGTCACCTCTATATTCCCACGATGGTGCAACCCACGGTGAAAAGAGGCCCATTGAGGCTCTGCCTACCCTTTCGGGGAAAAAGGCGTGTGGCTATGCATGTATGTATGGATCAGTAGTTCCGGAGACAACTCGCCCCGGCTTCACATGGGTAGTGTCAGGATGAAAACCAGTCAAACCAATACCATTAAAATCGGCTGAAGCAGCCCCCCTTCAACCTCCTCCTCTCTATGTTACTCGCTGATAATTGACACTTAGAGTGAAAGAATTTTTAAAATCGGTTCAGTAATTTTTGTGTTTACCCATTACAAACAAAACAAAGTTTACTCACCTCTTTGTAATATTAGTATAGATAAAGTATAATATAATTTAATATTATCTCATCCAGGGCCGAACCTGGATAAAATAAATAAATAAATAATAATGCTGGACAGTTCACACAACATTATCTAGCCCCAAGCTAAGCCAGAGCTTGTGTTATGGGTACTAGAATAACTGATATACTTAATATAATACATTACATAGATAGATATTTTTATTATGCATAGAAAACACCCAGAACAAATATTTGCAGAACGCACAAATTATTTGTTCCGAGGCGGGAATCGAACCCGCAACCTCCTGCGTCGCAGGCGAACCATCGCCAGCCGCGCCACAGAGGTCGTGGATGAGACTGGCATGGGACTGTAAGGAATGGCACAGGCAAAGAGAGGCCTATACTCAGCAGTGGGTGAAGTCAGGCTGTGGATGATGATGATGAAAGTATAATATAGGTAGTGTAGATATGAAGATAGCAACTGCATTGAATATAAGTTATATACATAATATGAGTCTTTATCAGGAATTGGGCTCAACGTGTTAGTCAGCAATTTTGTTAGATTGGTATTTAATAATCCAGTAATGTTTCATACTTATAGCGTATGTTATTGATGCTATTACGCTGACGTGATGCAATTCAGTTGTAGATAGATAGTACATCAGTCCGTGCCGTAGTGTGTGATGGATGCTGACGCTGTACAAGACGCGCCCAGTCAGCGTTTATAATGCGGGTGTAGGGCGAAACTACAGGGTTCAATTATATATTCGGAAACTAGATTCTGACTTCATACCGATATACGACCTCTGTGACGCGGCAGGCGAGTAGCCGGCTCAGATGCGAGGGGTTGCGGTACCGATTCCTGCTGCCAGTTTTTTTTTTGTATGATTTGCAAATATTTTATTAGATCTGGGTGTTGTGGAGCCATGGTACTCGTAGTTCCTGTTACCTACGAGCACGAAACAATCATGACTATGTCCGTGACTGTTGGGTGTTATCTACACTAATATTATAAAGAGGAAAGATTTGTACCTATTTTTGTATGTTTGTATGTTTGTAATGAATAGGCTCAAAAAGTACTGGGCCGATTTAAAAAATTCTTTCACCATTGGAAAGCTACATTCACCCTGAGTGACATAGGCTACCAGGGGAGGGGATAGGAAAGGGGGGGGGGGGGGGCTGTTTTTCATCCTGAAACTACCCGTGCGAAGCCGGGACGAGTCGCTAGTCTATATATATAAAACAAAGTCGTGTTAGTTACACCACTTATAACCCAAGAACGGGTGAACCAATTTGGCTGAAAATTGGTGGGGAGGTAGCTTAGAACCAGGAGATTGACAAAGGGGGGAGGGGTAGGAGGGGTTCACCGGGGGCTACCCGTGCGAAGCCGGGGCGAGTCGCTAGTGTTATATAAAATATGTTATTGACCTGTGAACGTGATGTAGTTCAGTTGCCGGTAGTTCATCAGTCCGTAGTGTGTCAGCAGTTGGGCGCTGACGCCGGACAAGAAGCGCCCGGTCAGCGCCGCGATGCGCGTGTACGACGACACTATTGGGTACTTTGATGAGTCCACCTGAATCATACAAAAACATATACACCTAATAGCCTATTCTAATCAGTAAGTCGTCGTCGTTTCGTATGAGGTAGTGCTGGCCTCTGGTGTCAGAGTTTGTCAAGCCGCCCGAGGGCCTCTGACATGGCTTATCGACTGCTATTAATCAATAACAGCCGGGACCGACAGCTTAACGTGCCCTCCGAAGCACAGAGCGATGGAAATCCACACATAACTTAGAAAAGTCATTGGTGCGGAGCCTAGGATCGAACCCGGTATTGTTGGATTCTGAGTTGCACTATTGAACCGTTAGGCTACCATCGCTCCTAAGTTAATAATCCTCCTTTTAATCAATAAGTTAAAAGCATGGATGGCTATTTACAACATCAGTGCCGTGGTGTGTCCGGCCTAAGAATAGACTCCTCTATCTCCTCCCATGGATGTTGTAAAAGTCGACTAACGGATTATCCGGACTTGTTGATATAAGATTTGTCCTAGCTGCTAGCTTATTATGGAATGTGTTATTACTGGCAGAAAGCGTTAGCCAAGTCAGTCGTGGGAAGCAATGGCGGCGACGAGCTCACCACTTGTCACGTCTATATTCCACAAGGTGCAACCCATGGTGAAAAGAGGCCAATTGTGGCTCTGCCTACTCCTTCGGGGAAAAAGGCGTGTATCTGTTTATTAAAAGTGCTGACATTCCGAAATTAAATTCAGAATATATTTTTTTTATTAAATTTTCGCTTGTCGTTTTTGAACAGCGTTTGTGTAGTTAAATAGATCAAAAAAATATAGAATTACTTTAAATTAATAAAATATTGAAATAGGTAGAGGTTGTTGAGAGAATAAGTCATCATCATCAGGAGGAGCCTTTAGACCTTCACAAAAGAAGTACAATACAAACAAAGTAACGTTATACAGGTAGCACTTTACAACATCTTTGGTAAAATGTGCTGACATTCTGAAATTAGATAAATTCCAGTATTTTTTAATTAAGTTATCACTTGTTAGTGTTTGGCTAGCAAACGCAAAAAATATAACTCAAAACAAGAAATTGGCTTTAAAATAATAAAATACCTGAAGTATTTGAGAATACTTCATCATCATCATCATCATCATCAGAAGGCCTGTTGACGTCCACAGCCGGATGAGGTCGTCTCTATAGGATGCAATAATCACCACGTTAGGCACGGCGGTTGGTGACGGTAGATTGGTTTTAAGTACTCAGATGGATGTCATCCCCATGTGGCCCGCTAAGAGAATACTTACTTTTGCATAAATATAGGTAAAATAAGCTACTTCCGTAGCCATGTACAGTCCGTAGAAGAACTGCGATGCCTGGAGCCATTCTAAGCTGGTTGTCCACAGCAGGATTGCATACACTGCTATTCCACTCAATCCTGAAAATAAGGAAAATAAAATTACCTAACTTACCAGCCACAGATTTTGTCTCAAAAGAACTAAGTCTGATCTACACCCCAACCAGCCTCTGGTACCCACGTCGATGCTGGCTAGGAAAAGAAGGATGACTTCAACGAAACACCTTCCTTTTCCGAGGAGGCAGACACCCGACAGTTACATACCTAAATGTATATTGTATTGTGTGTGTATATTTCTACCGCAAAGCAGTAGTGCTTGCATTGCTGTGTTCCGGTTTGAAGGGTAAGGGTGCCGGTGAAATTACAGGCACATGAGACTTTTCATCTTTATGTCTCAGGGTGGCGGGCGCAGTGCAATGCCACATAGGGCGCGTCCTAGGTGGACGGGACCTTTGAGGTAATGCACTGTTCATAGGCAGAGGTTACCGCTTAACATCAGGTGGGCGTCTTGCTTGTTCCGTCATCCAAGTAGGATAAAAAAAAAAAAAATTTTTTAGACCCAAGCTAAGCAGAGCTTGTGTTATGGGTACTAGATAACTGATATACTTAAAACAATACATTAAATAGATAGATATTTTTTATTATACATAGGAAATACCCAGAACACCCTGAACAAATCTGCAGATCGTACAAATATTTGCTCCGAGGCGGGAATCGAACCCGCGACCTCCGGCGTCGCAGGCGAAGGTTCGCCTGAGACGAATATGTATGTTTTCTGCAAATAATTAAGTAGAAAACCACATTTTTTTTTTTTTTTTTTTTTTATGAAACTAATAGGCAAACTAGCTTACGGCCCACCTGATGTAAAGTGGCCATGAACTTGTGTTTTCTATAGACTCATCAATTGGATCAATAAATCATACACAATTTAAATGACTGAAATGAATGTGTTTATGACGAGCTGTGTTAGGAATATATAAAAATAAACAGAAATACTAATGTTGTGGTAATATTTAAATTTGACTGAAGAATGTGATGAGACTGAATGAACAAAATAGATGTTACAGGATTGTAGCATGAGGAAATCTGCAATATCTGCTTACCCCTCCAAAAAGGAGGCATGAGTATGCCAAGAAGATATGTTAGATAATATCGCTTATTAAAGATTTGTCCTCTGTGCCCTATATTATTGTTCATGGTATATAGTGTCAAAACATTTGTCCCGCAACGGGAATCGAACCAGCAACCTCTAGCATCTCAGCCGGCTACTCGCCCGCTATACTAAAGAGGTCTGGGATAATAATGACACATGAAATAAAACATTATCTTAATTCAATAAATTACAGCAATCTTTTGAATTAGACTAGATTTATTTGTGACTAGTGACCGGAGTCACATGGACACTTCCTGGCAAACCCCTGGATGCCCCCGGACACCCTCCCAAAGTAGGGCAAATCCAGGGATACCCCAATGGATGGCAGTCCTAATTATAAAGACATAGGTCTAAATAATTTAAATCACAAACTTGTATTATTTACCAAAACATTTGTACCTGTGTATTTATTTTTGCCCAGTAGTATTCACAGTTCTTAATTTAAAAGCATGCTGTGGTTACCTATAATTGAAGGGCCACTAGATTTAACTCACTTGCACAACAGGTGAGACCTGTGGTCAAACAAAGGTCTAAAAAAGTAAAAAAAATAAGTAACTTCAGAATTCTATTTTTGAACGATTGTGCCTCTTTCGTTCGCGATACAAATAAATAAAATAAATAAAAAAGTAGGACTTGCAACTTACCCGAAAGGATGATGATAGGCTTGAACCTCAGAAAGTCAGTGACAAGGAAGACGAAAACCAACAGCCCCAAGTAGAAATATGTTCCAAGAGGGTACACGTCGCGGTTCAGCTGCTCCTCAGTGATATCCCTCCACTCTCCGAGCAGGAATTCAGACACGAATGGTTCCGACGGCCGAATCTCCCGTAGCGTGCCGAAAGCGCATAGAATCAGCATAACTTTTACCCATTCTTGCATTGTGATCGCGGTGAGATACGGCTTACGTAAGGTAGATACTCTCGCGGTAACACGGTCGTCTTGTCATGGGATCGTCCGCCAACTGGCTGCGTGAGTGAGCGGCGCGCGGTGCGCCGCATGTTTTTCTGCACACCACAGCCACCATTTTTGACGTAAGTAACGTGCGTAATCGAAACAACAAACGCGCGAGCTAAAAACTGCCTTTTCCGCTATAGGCACAACAGACCAAGAGTGTACTATAGGAAAAAATTATTCATAGTTTACTCTAGGTGGACTGGTAAATGCAATGTTGGTTTATCACAAACACGGACACAGACAAATTTTGCAATATCTTTTCTATCAATTTGCACTTTATTTTCAGTTTTTGTTTTTGGCACTTTCAAAGTTTCATTTGATTTCAAAAGATTTTTAGTCTCGGTCATAGAGAAAAAAATACGCTACGCGGTTGTGAAATGAATTTCTATAATATAAATTAAAAAAAAATGTATTATTTACCTACAGACTGTTCACCGTAAGATGGCACCTTCCATGGAGTATTTTCTTTTCTATGGTTGGCACCATGACGGTCTGTCCGTCTGTCTATCAGGCTTTATCTCATGAACCGTGATAGTGAGACTGTATAAATTTTCATAGATGATGTACCTATTTCTGTTGCTGCTATAACAAAAATACTAAAAACAGAATCAAATAAATATTAATTTAAGGGGGCTCCCATATAACGAGTGTTTTTTTTTTTGCCGATTTTTATAGTAATTGGTTCGGAACCCTTTGTGAGTAAGTCCAACTCGCACTTGGCTGGTTTTTTAATTTAATATGCATGCTGTGGTTTGTTACATTTATTTGAAGGAACACTACAATAATGCAAATAAATATCTTGTATCTTGTATCTTGTATCTTGTATCTACAAAACAAGCTCGTTCACCGTAAGATTTCAGTTTTCACCTGCCTTGGTTGGCGCGTACGAACCCATGGTGCCAGCCAACCAAGGCAGGTGCCATCTTAGGGTGAACGGTCTTGTAGATTTACAGATTTACTAACTTTAGAATGAGGGGTTTTCACGTCCGTTTCACGTCATGCCTATAAACCCTTGAAAATAGATGGCGCCATCTCTGTACTTAACTGTCAAAATAAAGTGAAAAGGCAAAGTCAACAACGTAGTGATATATTTTCGTGGTATTTAGTTACTGTCACACAAAAGCACAGACAATGCATTTGTTAACTTTTATAACCACATTTGAGTCAGCGCCATCTATCGATCCAAATCGAACTACTTTTTTTTTTGTATCAGAAAATGAAAAGCTCTCATTATATTTTTGCACGACAGTGCTTCTTTCGTTGGTGATCCAAATAAATAAAATAAAATAAATAAATTATTATGTTTTTTTGAACTACAAAGTCGTCTCTACGTATAAAGTAAAGAAGTGTATTCGTGCTTTGTGACAGGCACGGACATAAAAACACGACATCGACATGGACAGGCAACATCGACATGGACCGAGACGTCGCATCGCATCACTATCTATGGGATGGGATCTATCTAGGATCTCAGCATGGATGTTCTGTGGATCTCACTCAGGATCTCAGCTGCTTTTGACGTGCTTTTGTCAATTTTGACATTGCGGAGACATCTGTGTTTGTTTTGTAATAGTTTTACCAATATCATTCGAATTTCAAATTTTTCTTAGTTTTTAAAATACAAACTAATCTCCTTATATACGGCCCTACAAAGGAATATTGGAAGGATATTGGATAAGCCAACCACCCAGATTTAAGGTGTTATCGCCAAATACACCCGTTGTGTCTAAACATCCATCCCGATTTACGTCACGGCTGCGTTTTTTCAACGATTGTTATCAGTGTACGTGAGATAAGAGCCTAATAGATAACAGTTCTGTGCGTAAAAGTAACTGGCAGCTTGCAATGAAGGCAGAGGTTGGAGGAATACGAGAGGCAGAGGAGGAGCCGACTGTCAAAATGCAGTGTAGCCATTGTCCTAAAGAGTTTCGATACAATAGTGAGAGGAAAAGGCACGAGTTGAGCCATTTTCCGCGTTTTGAGTGTGAAACTTGCAGTAAGAAGTTCAGCTTTGTGTAAGTTATTGGTCAAACCTGCTTTTTAGGATATATGCATTATTTAGGCAAAGATTCGTAGTAGGTAAATCAAACAAAGATTTAAATCGTAGATATGCCCTTACCGTTGAGTGACCGCGCCGTAATGTTTCCACGTGAAATAAGATAGCTCGCTCATTTGGTCTTAGTGCACATCTAGACACAGTATCAGCTGGTCGTTTATTTTTTCACAAAAGTTCGTGCAATATGATTGCACAATAAATGGTAATCAACAGTTAAGTTTATAGACAAAAATCTCAATTTTTAACTGTTCACTAGTGTGCGTGCGTCAGACTTTTGATTCAAATACAATGCAACAGTTTTCGGTGTCTGGGCGTATCTACGATTTAAATCTCTGAAATCAAAACCAAATTTTTGTTAGGAACTTAGAAATTGTAAGTAGGTACTTACTATAATTATAATTTTTTAATATATTACAAGCAGTTACCTAACTTAAGTTAGGTTAGCAGTTAGGTATTAACTTACCTAATGGTCAAAAACTAGTAAAAACCTGACATTAAATTTTAAAGTATGTAGTTCTATTCATATATTGTTGTTATTGTTTTGCACAGTTCTGCTCTGCGGCGGCATCAGAAACAGCATGAAAGGACAGGGAGTGTCAAATGTGAGGAGTGTAAGCGCAAGTTCAGAGATGATGTGCTTCTGAAACGGCACATAAAATATGCTCATAAAGGTAATTTTATTCTCTCATCATCTTCATCATCCACTACTGGACATAGGCCTCCCCATAGAATGCCACAATGAACGGTCTTGAATTGCCTCCATGCAACACCTTCCTGCTACCTCTATAATGTTGTTGGTCCATTGAAAGGAGGGCATTCCTCTTTTGCGTCATCCAGTTTGTGATTACCACTCGAGCACCTGTCTTCCCCAACGGTTATTAGTCAATATGGCCTGCCCATTGTCACTTCAACCTCCTAATTCTGAGAGCTGTGTCAGTGATCTTGGTTTTAAATATGTTAAATACTTTGATTAAAGTTTTTGACGATAAAAAAGTCAAGCTTATGTTTTTTGTTTATTTTCTAGACTAAGTATATTCCTTTCAAGTTGTTTTAAATCAAGTAAAACAGGGGTTCCCAAACTTATTTTGTCTACTGCCCACTTTGAAAATAAATTATTTTTTAGCGCCCCCATAATTATTTATTAGCGCCCCCATTTTTTCACCTACTTAAAAACCACTATAACTTCGAATTACGCATGCACAAAACGGGTTATTTAACAAAAACTTGGTCTATTATCTACGAAAATGACCTATCTAGGAATACTAATAACTATTAAAATGCGAAAGTGTGTCTGATTTGACGCCTCCATTTTTTTTTGGTTTCTTACCGCCCCCTTTTAGGCCTGCAGCGCCCACAAGGGGGCGTTATGGCCCACTTTGGGATCACCTGATGTAAAAGATCAATTTAACTAAATATCATACAGGTATTTTTATCGCCTTATTTTTTTTAAATGTCTTTGTGTCGCTGATACTTACATAACTAACAATTGATATTGCATCGGCAAAACCATGTATTGTTACATTTCTGATTAGAATCGGTTCACAATTAGCAGAGATATTACGTTACAGAAAACACAGGCAAATACAGAACCTCCTTTATTGAAATCGTCTATAAATTACTATTACGACTACAAGAGCTTAACTGAGTCAGTCCCTGAAGTATGGGAGCGGTACAGGAGTGGCGTTTTCGTCTCTCAGATTATCAGATGACATGTGACACAATGAAGCCATGCTTCATTTTGACGTAACGAAAACACCCCCCTCCCGTACCGGTCCCATACCTCAGGGACTGACTCAGTTAAGCGTTAACCTGTAAATTGTTACTTTGTTCAGGTACATTTGTGTGTGAGAAATGCGACTCCAAGTTCAGCAGCGAGCTCGCGCTACGCACACACACGAAGACGCACAGGCCCGAGTCGGAGCGTAGGTTCAAATGCAGCCACGAGGGATGCACCAAGTCGTTCAACTTCTCCCACCATCTGAAACACCACGAGCTGACGCACACCAATGCGAAGCAGTATTACTGCAGTTTCTGTGGTAAAGGTAGGAATGATGATGCATAGCTTTTTTCATACTTTTTTAACACCAGGTTATGGGAGTAGCATCCACCTGAGTAGGTAGTTAAGTCTGCGCCAAACCCAGGCAGAAACCTTCCTACAAAAAAAAAACCGTTCCGCTCGATAAAGCCATTTTAATTAAATATCTCGTAAAATATAGATAACTAGCTGTAACCCGCGGCTTCGTCTGCGCAGGATTATTAAGCAGCGGAGTATTATTAAGCTAGTATTATTAGACTTACGCGGGTGAAGTTAGTTTCACCCGCGTAAGTCTCGATCCCGTGGGAATATCGTGATAAAAATGTGCCTATGTGTTTTTTTTTTTTTTTTTTTTTTTTTTTTAAAGTATTATTTATTGCGTGAAATACATGTGTACAAAGGTGGTTTAGGTATAAGCATGATTCAATGTATTTCTACTGTTACGTGTGCAATGTCTGATTTCATGATGATTTAAATAAAGAAAGTAAGCTAACATTGGAATAAATATTATCATTAAACATTTTGTAAAATATGAGTAATAATATTGAAACTTGTATTAAAATTTAATAATAAATAAATAATAAAAAAGAAATACGAATGTCAAGCTGTAAGATCTTTGTCATTAATGAATTCATTTATATCATAATAACATTTGACTGTAAGTATCGTTTTTATCTTTCTTTGGAACTCCAAATTTGGCAGTAGTCTTATGCTCCGTGGTAGTTTATTATAAATAGATGGAGCCATACCAAATATGCTCTTGCTCATCATTGTGGTTTTTCTTTCTGGAAGACAGATTTTATGGTTGTCACGCCTGTTGCGGACAACGATATCTGAATGAGTACGAAAGGAATCTGGATTAGATTTGACAAACATAGCTGTCTCCAAAATATACAGTGATGGTAGAGTCAAAATTTTATACTTTAAGAAAAAAGGTTTACAGGAGTCTGTTGTTTTAAGATGGAACATAGTTCTTATGCAGCGTTTTTGGTACTTAAATACTTTTAGGATATCTGTGGAGTTACCCCAAAACAATATTCCATACCTTATATTGGAGGCAATTATACCATGATAGGCAATAAGAAGTGTATCTACGTCGACTGTTGGTGCTATTTTGTAAAGGGCATATGCTAAACTATTGATTTTCTTACAAAGTGCTTCTATATGGGATTTCCAATTCAGTTTTTTGTCAATATTTATTCCCAGAAATTTTGTACTATCCACCTCTTCGATTTCGTTATTGTTGTAAAAAATGTCATTTCTTTTTGATGCTGCATTATCGCGTTGTCGGAAATTTATGATTTTTGTTTTATTTATATTGATTTTCAGATTATTATTATTTAACCATTCTATAATAGATGTCAATGCTAAGTTAATGTCAGTTTTATAAGTGTCCATGTTCTTACAAGCTATAGTAACCGTGCTATCATCTGCGAATAAGGACATAACGTGGCTAGTTGCTTTTGGTAGGTCATTTATGTATATTATGAATAAGAGGGGGCCTAGCACACTACCTTGGGGGACGCCATATTTCACAATACTTTCTCGTGAAAGGTGACTTTCTTCAATTTTGGTTTTATGATTAATTTTAGTGATTTTAGTGAACTGTTTCCTATTTTCTAGATACGACTTGATCAACTGTAGAGTGTTTCCCCTTACACCGTATACTTCTAATTTCCTAAGTAAAATGTCATGCTTAACATAATCAAACGCTTGTGTCATGTCACAAAAGATTGAACAGACGGGGTTTTTATTATCGACGTTCCTTGTAACAAGTTGCAGAAAATTGTAAATAGCCATGTTAATTGTTTTGTTTGCTCTGAATCCATTTTGTTCCTTACATAAAATTTTATTACATTCTAAGTAATTGTATAGTGATCGGTAAATATACTTTTCAAATATCTTAGAGATGACAGGTATCAGAGATATAGGTCTATAATTACCCATGTCTTCTTTGTTTAGTTTTTTATGTACGGGTTTAACAATTGATATCTTTAATGCGTTAGGAAATACACCTGAGCTTATGCTTAAGTTAATAATATAGCTGATTGGCGTACATATACTTCCAGCTACGGATTTTAGAGTCTTCGTGGATATATCATCATAGCCAACACTGTTTGTGTTGTTTAAGGACGCTATTATACTTAGAACATCATTAGGTATGCAAGGTTGTAAATACATGGAGTCCCTTTGACTAGTAAGTCTTGAGGTTATGTTTAATCCGGAGGATTGAATTGGTACTATTTTATCTATAAAGAAGTCATTGAAAGCATTTGCTATGTCCGAAGGTTCATTTAATATAGAGTTGTCATGTAAACGTATTCTTTGTATTGAATCTACGGGGATATTCCGTTTCGCATTATTTATTATACTCCATGTGGTCCTTGATTTGTTATGAGATGATTTTATTTTCTGATTGTTTTGTGCTTTCTGCGTGAGCTTTATTATTTTATTAAGGATTTTCGTGTAATTTTTTAAGTTATCTTTACTTTTTTCAGATGGTTTTTTCCTGTGTTCCCATAAAAGTTTTCTCTTTTTTTTACAGCATAACTTTATGCCGCGAGATATCCAGCGTACTGGTTTATTAGTCTTGATAGTTATAAATTTAAATGGAAAACATAAGTCATATAACAATTTAAAAATGTCAATAAATATGTTATAAGCTATATTAGGGTCCTTTTCACTGTATATCTCTGAGAAAGATAAACCTGCTAGAGCGTTTGAGAACTTGTTTAAATTTTCAAAACAGTAATCTCGCTTTTTCACCCGCCAATATTTAAGTAGAGCAAAGTTATTGATAGGGCATTTAATCAGTTGGGCAGTGTGGTCAGATAGCGCGAATTCTATTACTTCAGTTGTACACAGATTTTTGAAGTTATGGGCAAAGTTATCTATGCATGTTTGACTCTTCAGCCGCGTAGGTTGTTTCAGAGCAAGTTTGAGATTGAAGTTCAAAAGTAGACACTGAAAATCAAGCGATACATTCGTTTTCTTTAAGATGTCAATATTGAAATCACCAGCAATTATAATGTTACTATAAGGTTTTTTTGAAATTTCTTGTAAAGCATTTTCTAATTTAATCATAAAAATGTCAAAATTGCTAGCTTTGGGTACTCTATATACACATAAAATGACAATGTTATAGCTATGTAATTCTACAGCACAGCATTCAAATATTCCTTTCACAGATAATTCCGATATTTTCTTTAGATCTTTCCATTTGTGATCGCTGCGGATTAGAATGCAGGCTCCTCCTCTCTTGCTATCACTCCTACAGAAACATGAGGCTAGCGTGTAGTTAGGGATCATCAAATGTTGCTCATAGGTCTGCATCATAAAGTGTTCTGTAATGCATACGACGTCTACTTCATTATTTTTTTCCTTAAGTTCATTTAGACATACAGAGAGTAAATCCGATTTGTTTAAAAGACCGGCAATGTTCTGATGTAGAATAAGAAGTTGATTGTTAGTCAAGAAAAAACTGTTTTTTTTCTTGACTTTTCATATTATTTTCAGTATTCAGCTCCACTCTATATGAGTCCCTGTACCTTGTTGTATTACAAAGTTGGTTATGCTCATCTTTTATAAGTTTGGTTAATTCCCCCAAGTTGTGAAGAATGATTTGAAAACCATGAATATTCACTTTTCCATTCAATTTTGAAAACATTCTGTAGTCGTATGTAAGGTTTAAATTGGAGTCTAGTAGGTAGGCATATTTCTTTGATTCATTGTCGATGTAAAGTAAATTATTGAAGTTTTCAACTCTCCAATTGAACATCGTTGCGTAATTATGGCATTTAAAAGTTGGTAGGCATAATATAATGTTAGTGAACTGGACTTTCTGCAACGTTTCTCTTATATACATAACCAACTTTGTGTTATTCCGGGAGTCCAGTTATCTCCATTCCAAATTTCATCCAAATCCATCCAGTAGTTTTTACGTGAAAGAGTAACAAAGATACATCCATCCATCCATCCATCCATCCATACTTACAAACTTTCGCGTTTATAATATTACTAGGATTTTACAAAACCCCCACAGTAAGCCCTCGGCTTTATTGTATTCTATTGATTTATCTAATGTTTGATCCATATTGAAAAACAATCGAGTCTAGCCAAAAGGTTTCACTATTTTTTTTTGTATGTAACTTTGTGATTTTTAGGTTTCCGTACCGAAAGGGTAAATCGGGACCCTATTACTAAGACTCCGCTGCCCGTCCGTCTGTGCATCTGTCACCAGGCTGTATCTCATGAATCGTGATAGTTAGACAGACGAAATTTTCACAGATGACGTATTTCTGCTACCGCTATAACAACAAATACTAAAAAACAGAATAAAATAAATATTTAACAAACAAACAACAAACGAAACATTGAAACATAGACCGTTAGAAACATTTGTTCCCATAGAACAAACGTGTTTTTTTTGCCGTTTTTGTAGATAATGGCACGGCACCCTTCGTGCGCGAGTCCGACCGCACAAAGCCTAGAAAAATATTAAGGAATAAGAATATTAAAAAAAACTAGGGAAAACACTGTCATTAAGAACTTTTTTGAAAACTTAAATAATAAAGTGACGCGGTAATGTTGCAGGTTTCATCCAGTCCCACCATTTGAAGAGCCACCTGAAGGCACACGACCCGGCCGGCTGGCTGTTCTGCGAGGCTCGCGGCTGCAGGAAGCGCTTCCACACAGACTACGCTAGGAAGAGGCACATGGCTACTCACAGTAAGATTACTAAAAGCGTCACTAGCATTATAAGCACGACCCGGCCGGCTGGCTGTTCTGCGAGGCTCGCGGCTGCAAGACGCGCTTCCACACAGACTACGCTAGGAAGAGGCACATGGCTACTTACAGTAAGATTACTAAAAGCGTCACTAGCATTATAAGCACGACCCGGCCGGCTGGCTGTTCTGCGAGGCTCGCGGCTGCAAGAAGCGCTTCCACACAGACTACGCTAGGAAGAGGCACATGGCTACTCACAGTAAGATTACTAAAAGCGTCACTAGCATTATAAGCACGACCCGGCCGGCTGGCTGTTCTGCGAGGCTCGCGGCTGCAAGACGCGCTTCCACACAGACTACGCTAGGAAGAGGCACATGGCTACTTACAGTAAGATTACTAAAAGCGTCACTAGCATTATAAGCACGACCCGGCCGGCTGGCTGTTCTGCGAGGCTCGCGGCTGCAAGAAGCGCTTCCACACAGACTACGCTAGGAAGAGGCACATGGCTACTCACAGTAAGATTACTAAAAGCGTCACTAGCATTATAAGCACGACCCGGCCGGCTGGCTGTTCTGCGAGGCTCGCGGCTGCAGGAAGCGCTTCCACACAGACTACGCTAGGAAGAGGCACATGGCTACTCACAGTAAGATTACTAAAAGCGTCACTAGCATTATAAGCACGACCCGGCCGGCTGGCTGTTCTGCGAGGCTCGCGGCTGCAAGACGCGCTTCCACACAGACTACGCTAGG
The DNA here is from genome assembly GCA_932527175.1 of Operophtera brumata. Classification (NCBI taxonomy): domain Eukaryota; kingdom Metazoa; phylum Arthropoda; class Insecta; order Lepidoptera; family Geometridae; genus Operophtera; species Operophtera brumata. Next base: position 1,157,023 of record OW052238.1, read on the forward strand.
AAGAGGCACATGGCTACTCACAGTAAGATTACTAAATGCGTCACTAGCATTATAAGCGTAGTCCATAACGTTCCCACTGCTGGGATTCGAGTACTACTCCACGAGAGTAAATCAAATAGCTCAATGCGGGTTGGTGGATGTCTTACTTATTTAGTTTTCCGTGGTGTAATGTTTGTTTGCATTAGTACCTACATCGTTTAAAGAGTAGAATCTAATTGAAAATTGGTACCTGGGGGCCTACCACCACAGGTTTGTCTTAGTATTGCATTCGGTATCCCGTCTATCGAATTGCGAGTCGATATTTGTTTTTGTGTATGGGTTTAATGAGTTTCTCAACAAGTCCGCTAGAGGCGCTTGTCATTTTCTGCATACAAAAACGACATTTCGACTCGCAATTCGTTTCTCGTTATTCTGAGTGGTTCCAAATTACAAACATAGGCTAAGCCCTCTGCTTTCATCACATAGAAACTTATAAAAATATCTGTCTTTATCGTTGGTTGAAGACGATAGATTGACACCCGTAAAAAGCACAACTTCTCACTAGAATTTTTTCTTTCTGTGGGGACACGGATCGCGCGGGGCGCAGAGTGGCCGTTCAGTACGTGGTACTTATATATTTTTTGGTATTGGTCAACTTTTGGGTTATATGTTTATGGCTAACTGGGGCCGATTCATTTGTTTCTTCAAAAGGTTTTTTTTAACTTAACTTTTTGTGTCTCTGCTGTGGTGTGTCCGGCTTTAGAATAGACCTCTCCGTCTCCTCCCGTCGATGTTGTAAAAGCCGAGAAAGGGATAATAATAAATAAATTATTAATAAATAATGCTGGACAGTTCACACAACATTATCTAGCCCCAAGCTAAGCAGAGCTTGTGTCATGGGTACTAGATAACTGATACACTTAATAGGCCGGGTTCCCACTACGCCGGACCGGCAGATCTGCCGGAAACCGGACACCGGACAGAGTATTCACATTACATCGGATCCCGGAAGAAATTCAGACAGTCAAGTACTTAGCCTAGCTCATCGAAGTTTGGTTTTAGTATTAAACATACTTCACGCCATGCTGCTAACTTTAAGTTTTTGTCTTTATAGACGTCTTCGGTCTTATCCCACAGAACAGGTCTCTCTTGGACAAGCGTAATTAAAGTTTCTGCTTGAATATCCATGCTAAACGTCTACTTTTACCAGAAAATGCGAGCCGAATGACGTGAGTGGAACACGGGCGGGGCGAGGGGAGCACGAGCGGGGCGAGCGGGGGACAGATACCGGCACAAACTCGTTCACATTACTCCGGGCCCGGTCGTTCTACCGGCAATTCGTAGTGACAAAACGCTCGGTAAAAATGCCGGGCTCGGCAAAAATGCCGGACCCGGGATAATGTGAATAGCTTCATATAAATTGTACAGCCACTAGCCCTTCCGGCAGATTTACCGGCGCGGCAGATCTGCCGGTCCGGCGTAGTGGGAACCCGGCCTTACAAAACATATATATCTATATATATATATATATACATATATATATATTTATATTATTTTTAATAGAAAATACCCCAGAATGCCTGAAAAAAAATCTGCAGATCGTACAAATATTTGTTCCGAGGCGGGAATCGAACCCGCAACCTCCTGCGTTGCAGGCAAATTGCCGCCTGCCGCGCCACAGAGGTCGTCATAACATCAGAGAATGGGCAGCAGCATGCATCTCCCTGAGTATTCATTACCAATACTGCGATCACCATCCTGCCAAGCGTCGTAATTATGCCCAATACAGTGAGGTCTCGTCCAGTTGTGGACCTCAGCAACCTGCTGATGATAAAAGTGGCAAAAACAAAACAGAACCTTAAAGAACCTTACATTTAAATGTGGCCTTTTAATTCCGTTCGTGACGTCAATATGCGAGAATGCTCATGCACAATAAATATTTTATTTCATACATTTTTCTTTTTCAGAAAACAAACCTGATAGCGGAATATCTTCCGATTGTAACTCGTGTGATGCTTCTCTTTCTTCTTCCAAAGACTGTACTGAAGGTATGTAAAACTGAATAAAAAAACTCGACTAAATATTTATAATAATATCGCCAACTTTTTAAGGGATAGGTACCTAACACGAGTAAAGTGCTACAAGGATCAAGTGTTGTAGCCGCCGTTGTGGCGCTGTTATTAGATTAAAAGATGGCGGAGTTAGTTCTGATTTCGACCACGTGCTGAATGATCCTTGTAGGTAACAAGCAGGCTTCTAGAAATAAACTCATAAATATTAGGTCTCCCGTAATAAGTTGGTGAAAAGAAGTAGGTGGATACTTAACATTTTCTTTCTTGTTTCAGAATCTATCCTATGTGCCACTTGCGGAGAAACCATATCACAAAAGGAATATAAAATTCACATTGCAACATGTATCAACAAAAAATATTCTGACATAGCTGCTATTATTAACGAAGATTCCGACACAATCAATGAGGAGTGGCCAGACAGCCCTTTCAAGCCAAGCGCTTTCAAAGATCATTCTGCTCCTAAATCTATCATAGATAGAGATATTGGCGACTGTAGTATGCTGCTAGGTTGCGGTATAGTCAATGGAGAGAATTGTATATGCGCACAAATGGCGAAACCTTCAAGTGGAAACTACGATTTAACGCCTCTTGTTATAAATATCAATACTGTAAACTCTGCTAATGAAAATAATATCAACATAGGTACATATAAGAATAATCCAACTGGTGACTTACAACATGGCATTTCTAATAGTGAAATTGATGAACATAAGCCTGAAATAGTGAAAGTAAGCTCAGCAACTAATTGCAATCAACATGGCATTTCTAATAGTGAAATTGATGAACATAAGCCTGAAATAGTGAAAGTAAGCTCAGCAACTAATTGCAATCAAATTAGCCAAAATGATATGTGTGAAGGATGTGACTGTGCAAATATTTGTAGTGCTAAAGTATCATTATATGACCTCACACCGAAAATTGTTAATAGAGACAGTGCAGCGCCAAATATAGAGTATAGAATCGATGGAGTGATCAAAATCATAGATAATTTTGACGATGATTTAGTAGTAAAAACAAAGAAAGATGATTTTAAAAGTAAAAGGTTTGTTCCGTTTAGAACTTGTAAAGATGTGATTGGGAACTGCCTCGTTAGCGGCGGCGATGGTTGCTTGTGTGCTAGGATGATGGCGGATGAAGACCAAGCGATCATGGCTCAAGAGATAGACGATATCACGCCGCAACCTAAGACTGAATCTTCATAGCACAGTGATGACGTAATACCTAATGTATAGTGTAGTAGTTAGTGTAATAGAGTAGGGACCGTCTAATCTAAAACTGAACGCCTTTCCAATGTGTTGACGCTAACATGCAAAGTAGGTGTATAGACGCAATACAGACAAATTAGTCGTCAAAGTAGACCTCTTCTTCTAGATTCTTGAGAGTAGTTAGGTTCCTTAAGCTAGACACAAACTTAAAGTATGGTCAGCATGTCGACGAAAAGCATTTTCGGAGTCAAATTAATATATTTTTGTTTCAACCTCACTTTAATCATTTTATTGTGTTTATAAAATTAGTTTTGTGCAAGCGTTTAATTAACTTGTAATGTAAGTTTGTTTAGGTCAAATTTTGCGTACCTGTCAAGTCCCGATGACAAAACAATGTTATGGTGGCAGCGAGCTGATCTTATGATGGAGACGGATGGTGGACAACAGAACTCCTCGATGGTTAATAGTAAACTGACCGTGTTTGGGCTCATTTTGATCCGCTCACGGGTCTGCTTGATAATTTCACTATCATCATCATCAGTCGGTTGTACAATACTTAAAAGCTTGTTTTGATAAAAATTTAAGATTTTCCAACAAATAACTTATGACCTATATGTGTAATTTTACAAGGCAAATTAATTACTTAAGTGATAAGGTATAACACCGAATGAAATATGAAGCAGAAAATGGAATTTAAAATCTAACTGATACCAGATGGCGAACTGTTCAAGCTGTAGGTTAAAGCGAGCAACCCATAACAAACATATACAAAACGAAAGACAAGCTCATTCATAGACTAATTAATATACCGTTGCTTATATAATACTCAACTAGTGATGGTAGCCTAACGGTTCAATAGTGCAACTCAGAATCCAACGAAACCGGGTTCGATCCTAGGCTCCGCACCAATGACTTTTCTAAGTTATGTGCGGATTTCTATCGCTCTGTGCTTCGGAGGGCACGTTAAGCTGTCGGTCCCGGCTGTTATTGATTAATAGCAGTCGATAAGCCATGTCAGAGGCCCTCGGGCGGCTTGACAAACTCTGAAACCAGAGGCCAGCACTACCTCATACGAAACGAACGAAACGAGTTTTGGGTGTCTTGGTACATAATACTAATCAAATCAACAAATTCGAAGAAAATAACGTCTGAAGTTAGCTGTAGTGTACTAGCCTCCGCTCTCATATTTCGTCTTGCACATTGAAACAACCATATTTAGTGAGGGGCTCAGTTATAGATTAGACGATCTCTACTTAGTTTTTGAAAATAGAGAATTTATAATGTTACTGTACTTACTTGTAGTTCAAGTTGGTTAGATAATTGACAACACGTTTTGTAATTATTAAGTTAAAATTTATTTACAATTTAATTTTTACAATATCAACCATTTATACAATATATTTAGTTAACAAATAGGTACTTACTAAATTAATTATTATTATACATATATCAGACCTTAGTTCTGTTATAACTAAGTAAATTTTTATATAATGGAATGTAGGTATCACATACGGCATGGCAGACAAAGATTCCCTTAATAACACTCAAACAACAAAAAAGGTATAGTTGAAAATATCGTTCATAATTTCGATCGAAACTAAAATATACATTTAGCTATGGTAACAAATTGGAAAGAATAAAAATTAAAGTCGAGAATAAAATTGTTTTTGAAATAAAATCTTATCTTTACATATTAAAATAATAAAGAATGGACTGAATTTGCGTATTCTTTGATAACTTATACAACTCAGTAGGTAAGTCAATCCGTAATATTCTTATTACGAAGCAATAAATAAATCTATGTAATTGTTCAAGATGACTCCTTTCTAGTTTGACTAGTCTAATGAAAATTATTCGCTCATTAACATAAAATTGTAAGTAGGTACATAGTTCAATATGAAAACAGCAAAATTGCCTTTCTATTATTAAAAGTACCTAGTCTGTAGTACCCAATAAAATCTCTTCAATAGAACCGACAGCATCACAGGATACGAAGATATACACAAGTGACAGCTTACCCTACAAGTTATGATTACTACTACGCTTCATTATTAAGTACCGAAACGAGTTCTGTTTTATTTAATGTCCTTCTGTCACTCTTTTTTGGTGAATCACTTATATCATTAAGTTCTTGCATACTTTCACTACTGTAACTTTTCTTCAACGCTTCCATTTCTTCCGATCTTTCTTCTGCAATAGGTACGACACTCAAATAATCACTATCATCTTCTGCTGAAAATGGTGGAGTAGCATCTTCATTTTTTAAGTTATTCTCTGCTATCGTTGTTTTCTGTTCAGTCGTGTGTTCTTGGCTGATATCCAAGTCATCAGTGTCTTGTAAAAACGTAGAAATTGGTAACGTTTCTTCATGGTCCGCGGTGTTCTCTTCACTCTTTACAGCGTCCACCGCTTCTTTCGCACCTTCAGTTTTGTTTACTTGAAAGGATTTTATAAGTTCATCAAAAGTGGTATATTCTTTAGTGTTTACTGGTGCAATTGTTGAAGTGGCATTATCATGGTTTGCTTCAGAAACGTTACTGTGTTCTTCGGCATTTTCATTTTGACTTTCTGTTAGATTATTAGGTTCAATATCATGACCCTCCTGCAGCGTCTTTACTAGGAACTTGTTGTTTTCTACTTCGGGTAGAAAAGGATTCATTTCTGTTTCATGATCTTCGAAATTAGCTGCTGGTACGTTAGCATCTTTAGCAGCACCCGACGAATTGTGATGGCTAGATATTTCGTAAATTGTAACATTTAAGTTGTTGACTGGTGTTGTATTTTGAGATTCTGTGTCGCTATTGGAAACAGTTTGAATGCTACTTGATGTTGAAGAGTCAGACATGAAAGACCAAGATGGAGATTCAGTGGATTGCGATTGCGTGGCTTCAGCTGCGACAGTAGTTGTAGATGACATCTCTAGGGGCATCACAATTTCATCGATCTTGACATCACGGGTAGTGGTTGTTGGTGTTTCTTCATGAGTGTCCAGTGGTTTCAGTAGTTGTTTTACTGTTATATCGCCTTCAGATTCTTCCCATACAGGAGCAGGCTTGGATTCCTGTGAAAATGGTGCTTCGGTTGACGAGTTTACTACAACGTTATTGGAGGTAACCGGTCCTTCCGTCGACTTTTCAGATGATTTGTATATATAATCGATGACTGTTGTTGCATCCACTGGCATAGGCGATTCCGTTACTGATTTACTATCTGTTTCGCTGGATCCCTTAGCAGCATCTTCAGTGGCGACTTCTTTTTTTGTGTTTATTCTTTTCATTCTTGAATCTTCACTATCGTAGTCATGTGCAAACCCAAACAGTGGTTCGTCTTGTTCTGACATTTTGTTATTTGAACTCATGTTATTCAAGTAATCGGGTTCAAAATCATCTTTTGATTTTCCACTGCTAATAAATTCCTCAATTTTGCTCAAAGTTGATTCTGTAGTTTCGTGTTTTCCTAGCTTGTTCATTGCTTCCTCATATTTGATTTCGGAGACTGGTTCTAAAAGCCAATTGGATTCCGTAGTGCTCTCTTTTTCAACATACACATTCAAAAGAGAGTCAGTAGTTTCTTGTTTTGTCTGATTATCGATTGACTTAGATGATTGGTTGTAGAGATTATTGATAGTATCGAATGAAATGTCCATGCCCTCATTGGGCTTCCCGATTTCTGTGGTGATTTCAGGTTTTGTAACATACTTCTTGTTTAGCGCGTCCATCAACTGTTTTTCTTCATCATGGTTGGCAGCTTGTTGATTAATGTAATGTAGATCCTCCGATTTTGGTTCCGGAGTTGTTGTTGTACTTTCATTTGTAAAAGGGTTTTGAGACTTTTCATCATTATTTTCTGTTGGCATTTCAGTGGTTGGAACTTGAATATTATGTTCATTTATTAAAACATCATTACCAGGGGCCTCATCCATGTAACTAAATTTCATTGTTGTAGTTTTGCTTTTTTCTGTTGGTGCATTTGTAAAAACTTCTGATTTGTTATTTTCTTGAGCCATACCCGGAGGCCATACTCGGATTTCTTCATCTGCACCAGTTTCCACATTTATGGTAGTAGTTGGTTCGTCATCAAAAATGTCAATAGATCTAAATGGCATTGTAGTAGTGGTTAGTTCGTCATCAAAAATGTCGATTGATTTAAATGACCTTGGTTCTGACTCACTGTTTTTAGGGGTTTCAGGTTTAACTACAGTTTTTTTTTCATTTTGTTGTGTTTCGAGCCAGTCGTTGGTCTCAGTAGTTGTAGTCTCACTGGTCTCTACTGCCACTAACTCAGGTTTAGGACTATGTTTGCTAAAGATTGAAACTATTTCTGGTATCGGCGATGGTTCATCGATGATGTTTGGTTCTGAAATAGATGCTTTAGTTGGGGTCTTTTCCATTTCTTCAGTTGAGTTGGAGTCATATTTTTCTTTATTCATGAACAAAGTAAGTTTTTCATCAGTGTTGGCTGCATGCTCATTTTGTTTTAATTCAGTGAGTTCAGAAGAACTTTCAGGATCTGGTTCTGAAGTAGGAAGTACGTCAGAATTTGTTGACTCTACATATACTGCAGGCTCTGACATCGGCTCGGGTTCGGATTTCGTTTCTGTCTCTACATTCGGTTCTGGTTCCGGTTCTGGTTTAGGTTCTGATTCTGAAGCTGGTGTTGGTTCAGCTGTTGGTTCCGGTTTGGATATCGGTTCGGGTTCCAACTCAAACGGGTTAGTGGTTGGTTCTGGTTCCGCAGTGGGTTCAGGATCCGGATGCGCTTCCTGTTTTAAAATAAATTCTAGATCGCGTGGTTTTTCTGAAGTGGGCTTATCAGCGAAGGATGATTCCGGTTTGAAAGCGGATTCAGGTTCTGGGGTAAGTTCGGCTGCAGGTTCAGCTGCAGCTTCCGCCGCTGGCTCAGCACTAGATTCGGGTTCTGCTACTGGCTCAGACGTTGGCTTTGGCTCAGCTTTAGGTTCTACCGTCGGTTCTGGTGCAGAGGTCGGTTCTGGAACGGGTGCCTCAGTTTTGTACTCGTTTATGCCATGACCGAATATGTGGGAGAAGTTGACATCTGAGTCGCTTTCAGCTGTAGTAGTCTCGGGTATGGCGTGGTTCGTTTCTTTCCAGTCGAAATATTGGTTTACAACTGACTCTGTGATTGGCTTTTCTTTATCTGGCATGGGTTTTGTCGTAGATGGATTCGAATTAACTGACAGCTCTTTAACTTCTTTGTCCTTATTTCCAGCAGATTCCAAGGGGTATGAGTTTTCTAGTATCATCAAGCATCGCTTAGGGTTGGTCATGTCTAGCATCTGTCCATGTGGGCATGTGCAAGTGAATTCAAGGGTCATCTCATCAAATTCGCATCCATGCTCACACTGGTTTTTGTCTATCTGACATATATCGAGGACTGGTTTTGCACCAATCTTCCCGTCGGCGATGTGGTACACGCTGATCATCCGGCTGTTCTGTGCGAGGTATTTGTCGAGTTTCGTCGTCAAGGAGTCTGCTGTGAGGAGTTCGGTGGAGGGTTCGGCATTCAGCTTCGGCGTCCAGTGGATTCGGTAGGTAACAATTACTGAGCTGTTCCTGCAAAGAAACAATTGAAGTATTATTTCTTTGAACTTATTCGAAAAAGTCTGGACATGATTCGTACCTGAAAATGCCCAATTTTAACCATAATATACTTCATCTAGTTTTATTGTCCATGGACACGAAATAGAGTTCGTTTATTTTCAATATCAATTTCCGGGCCCTTTATTTTAATAGTTGCAACTGGGTTTGCTTGATAGAGGTTCGTTTGAGGCAGCCAATATAAACCATTGCAATCCGACCTGTATAAAGTAACCTCCACGATGACATCATTGTCTCTATTCTACAGTGTGTTTCTATCGAAGACAGCGTGTCTCAGCGCCTCGGTTAAGCTTGCCACTCTCTGTACTCTACTCCTTGGATCTCTTACCTGAGCTATATACTCGTAAATGACATCTCTTCAGGTTTCTAATGAAAACAGCGCGTCTCAGCGCCTCGGTGAAGATTTCCACTCTCTGTTCTCCTTGGATCTCTTACCTGAGCTGTATAAATGACATCACTTCAGGTTTCTATTGAAGACTGCGCCGTCTCAGCACCTCGGCGAAGATTGTGACTCTCTGTTCTCACTGGATCTCTTACCTGAGCTGTATAACCTTCATAATGGTCCCTGTTCTTCAGGTTCCCATTGAAGACAGCGCGTTTTAGCACGTCGGTGAACCTTGCCACTCTGTACTCCTTAGATCTCTTACCTGAGCTGTATAACCTCCACTTTGATGTCGTTGTCGTCTTTCTCCAGGGTGCTCTTATCGAAGACAGCGCGTTTCAGCGCCTCGGTGAAGCTGTTCACGAACTCGCGGTACTCTTTGCTATCGGTGTCTTCGAGTTCTTGCGAGAACTCCTCGTTGTCGATCTCTAGCTGACCTTCCAAGGTTCGCGGTACTGAAAAAAACATTTTTTTTATATTATGTAATTATCGATTAGATTATGATGTAAATATCGAAATTGAGTAGGAATCAATTTGAGAAAACAAAATAGGCCCGCGCCACTCATAATGGCTTTGACTAAAGTAAAAAGTATTTATTTTGGTCGAAGTCGAAGCACAATGGCTAAGTAGGTACAAAAAATCAAAACAACCTCTATAACTAAAATGCTCGTGTGGGGTTCTCCATTTGGGAGGGTATTTAAAACACTAAGCAGCAAACATTCATAACCCGACTCGCTCCCGTTCGGAGACCGAAATGCCTTACCGACAGTCGCGAGTCGGGTCACCTCAACTGTCACTCTTTATTCGTGAACACCCTCGTGAACACCACAGCTCGAAATACTGACATGGTTATACGTTATCATTGATGTCCACAAATCTCTACACCGATACCTACCATTTTTGAAAAGGCAGCGTCTATCTGTATACACTTATAACTCGAGATCTATTAGACGGATTAAAATAAGGTTTTTACTGTCGGTACTAGATAGTATTCTTTTATCTGTGCTGTCGGTTACAGTTATGGCAAATGTTTGTCATCCTTGTGCCTACTTAGTTCTGAGAAAAAAGATACGTTCGGCGAGGTCAGTGCTTGGATGGGTTTCCCGGCAGGACTACTTTCTGCGCGTCAATTTTATATTCGTTTCGTTTCCTAGGAGGTAATGCTGGCCTCTGGTGTCGAATTTTATATTAGAACTCGTATATACCTAATCTTCGGATTATGATGCAGTTTTCAGTTATATAGCGAAGGAAGGTTTTTGTGTGTAGCAAATGCCTGTACGTATCTAACGTATAAATTTATCATACTATAGGCCTAGCGTTTAACTTAGTAGCCTCCTGAGGTATGGCAGCGGCACGGAAGGGGTGACATGTGGCGTAAAGAACTGTCGGGCTACACACGTGATGAAAATTAGTGAAGATATATCTTACGATATTTACAAATAAGTACCTAAGTCATTGCGAAAGAGAATAAAATACTTGTTCAAATAATTATTATATTTAATACTAATATCAATATTTTCAACTGAACTTTCAATTTATTAGCTTATGTCCATATCGCTACTCGAATCACTGTCAGTATGACTGGAATCACTTTCGTTATCTGAGTCGTTTATATCGTTTTCATGCTCGGCAGAATTTCGATCAGATTTCCTAACCTTGAAAAAATTATATACATTATAAACAACATCTTAAGTTTGAGCTCTAATCCGAGGTCCCATCTTCGGTTGCTAATCTCGTGTGCGTCTTGTCTAAAGCGGCCGGTCCAAATAACACGTATTGACGGCAGCGAGGTCGCCGCCCGACTGACGTCAAGTGACGAAAATCACCACCCTCCCGTGCCGCTGCCATACCTCAGGAGGCTACTAAGTTAAACGCTATACCTATAGAGACCAACGTCCAATTCTGGTATATAGATTCGTGTGAGATACGAAGACGGAACAAGAGACAGGATTACGATAATGCTGACGTGCTCTCTTATCAATCCTGCGGATTTCAGATTATTTTACACTCTGACAGGTATTAATAGGTATTAGATCCATTCATGATTGCGGCAGGTGGCGAAAAGTACCTACAACTGATTACTTGATGCGTCAACTTTTTTGTAATAAGCAAGTAGGGACATAAATATAAGTAAGTAGGTAGATATGACTAAGCCCAGAAGAATTCGAACTTCGTGTTCAGACATAAAACCACACTGAAAGTTGAGCGAAAAGATACTATATTGTGAACTGACTGAAAATTCTGCTTATAACAGTTTAGCCTACTTTCAACTTTTCTTAAGCCATCTGCTTGTTCCGCAGTATTAAAAATACTAGAAAAACATCCCGTACTACGATGCCATAGACAGATACAAGTAGTAGTAGTGGAGCTTTTTTGTGAAAGAGTTCGTCCGGGGAAGTCCTACCACCATACCTGTTTCTGCCGCAAAGCAGTACCTAGTGGTCGCACTGCTGTGTTCCAGTTTAAAGGGTATGGTTGCCGGTGAAATTACAGGCACTTGAGACTTTTCATCTTTGTCTCAGGATGGCGGGTGCAGTGCCATGCCACATAAAGCGCGTCCAAGGTGGACGTGACCTATGTGATTATGCACTGTTCATAGTCAGAGGGTACCGCTTAACATCAGGTGAGCCATCTGCTAGACACGACATGCCATGTTATATAAAAAAAAAAACTAGTACCTACACAGATACACACGATAAGACTTATAGCGTCGGTTTGTGTTTCCGTTAGGGATTCAAACTAGTACTTACCATACAATGACGTGTCATTCTCATCCAGCCCAACAGTTTGCACATTTGCTTCATCACTCAGCGTTTCAGGTCCGTGTTGAGTCTCGGTCGGTTGCGTGGCGTTGACACTTTGATCATGGCTGCTGTTGTGTCCGCTGTGATCAAGGCCGCTGTCGTTGTGTCCGCTGTGATCAAGGCCGCTGTCGTTGTGTCCGCTGTGATCGTGTCCGCTGTGATCGTGTCCGCTGTGATCGTGTCCGCTGTGATCGTGGTCGGGATGTGGCGCGAGGCCGCCGAAAGCCCGCGCTGATGATACCGTCGTGTTGTATTGCTCGAGAGTTGTGGGCGACCCTGAGAAGAGGATGCCAGCTGGAAAAAAGAAAATTGAAAATTTACACGTGTCTCTTTTTTAGTGCCACTGGTTGTTTCATGGTCTGCCTGAGTTAAAGAGAACCAGATTTCTAAAACATAGGTGCGGGCGCTGCAAGTTGGAATCTCCTTGCACACATTCACTTATCATTTAACTTTTGTTTTCCATTTCGTGTTCCACACACAGATTTGTATGCCGCTTTTTAGGGTTTAGTAGTCAACAAGACAAGGAACTCTTAAGCTGTTAACAAACTATCCATATCCGTCCATCTGTCTGTCTGTCAGCGGCTTCGCTCAGAGACTCTTAGTACTAGAAAGCTGTAATTTGGCATGTGGGTAGTGGTAAAATAAAATCTTATGTTTTTGTAGTGGTACCTAAAGTGCACGTAAAGCGGGGATGTTTTTTGTCTCGTCTATACCATGGCGTTGGATAGGTCGTTCAAAATATTGCAAAAACCATTTTTCGATCGTGGGAAAAAAAACAAAACAACTTCTAGGTATTTCTTAAATGCTCGTGTCGTGGTGTGTGTAATATTAAGCTCTTAAGTGCAAATTTTTGCCTGCTAAACTGTTGTTTTTGGATATGTGAAAAAAACACCGCATTGTGTACAGGGTGGATTGTTGAGACGGGACAGTAAGGGCAGGTACCTTAACCGTTATATTTACAGGAAAACGTTCCTAGGACCATCCATAACTTTTTGAGATATTCTGATCTGCATTCACAGATTTTGGAAAAAATGTACCTACAGTCAGCAAGAAAATGGTTATTTTACACAAAAACCTTTTTTGAATGCCAATCGATCCTGTTTCTTATATGGATCAAAAGTCTCTATTAGACTGACTGAGGTTTATGTACTAGAAATGCCAGAAACCCGAGACCCTACATCTAAGCCTACGCTGTCGTTCTGGCTGACTGTCTCGAGATCCGACTGGGTAAAGTTATCTAGGCATTCGTAGGTACAGTGGTGGAATTAAAATGTTCGTCACCTTAGGGCCTATTTTTGGTTGTTCAATGCAAAAAACATAGGTACTGCTTTACTGACATAGTATTGTATTGGTACTGTTATACCGACATAGTATTGTCAATATTACGAAAATAACCTTCAGTTGCCATGACAACAGATATTAGCAGCAATTGAATGACAGATAGTCTACGAATAAAATGACAAAACTTCTAGCTAACTCAAAAAAAAACTGGCCAAGTGCGCATCGGACCTCTTGCATTCAGGTTTCCGTCGTATAAACTATTATATAATTTGTGGATCCGTAACAAATGTAGAAGTTATAAATTGCCTAAGTTTAGTTAATCCAAACGCAAAATTAAATCTGTTTGTAATAGAAATATGAGAAAATTCTCAAAATGTTTCTATTTTCTAAAATATTATAATTTTTTCGTAAAATATTCATAATAAGTATGTAGAATATTTGAAAAAAAACGAGTTTTTGGGTTAACTGGAAATTAAATTGAACTTAAAAAATACAGTCTTATTCTACTTAATAAGCTCTAAAATTATACTCCACATACTAGGGTATGACACATTTATTTTTCCCTCCCCACTTTAACATGTACGGGAACCATACTTCAAAATGGTTTTTGGTTATTATTTTTGGATTTGGGTCAGTAAGATACATAAACAGTACAAATATGAATACTTCAATGGATTAGCCGCTATAGACCCGTGTGATAGAGAGACGGACAGACGGATGAGCGAGGGCAATAGGGCTTCGTTTGGCCCCTTTGGGTACGGGACCCTAAAAAAGTCGTTCCAAACTTAAACAAGCAACTGATCAAAGGTGTGCGATTTTGATCTTTATAATAAACATTTAAATTATGGTTTTCTATACAGCAGTCTGCTACGTAGAGTAGTTGGAAAAGGTAATATGTGCTTGTGACAAGCTAAGGGGATTACTTTGAAAACTGACGAACGTTTTCATTCCGCCACTGTACATAGGGGCCGCGTATTGAAATTAGGTACCTTTGTGGTATATTGGCATAAATCTTGGCAAATAAAAAAAAAAAAAATACCCATATCCTTTGCGAACTTACAAAAGATCTCTAAAAATTGTAATAAAATATAAACTTAAATGCTTATCACATTTATGACACACCAAGGGGATTTTGCTACCTCACACCAAGGGGTTTGACAGCGGCATCCACCATGAGAGCAGCACCAATACCTAATTCCTCATTATATTCTATGGGGATTTTTCCAGCAGTCCTAGTCGTCTACCAGCTTATGATGATGAGAAATGGAATTAAATGAAATTGTATCAAAGAATACTTTCTGTCTGCCAGCACGATGAGGGCTACGATAGCTGCCACCAGCAGCACCAGCAGGGTCCAGCAGAGAGGCCGCTTGCAGACGCCTTTCTATTGAAGAATACTTACTGGCTGCCAGCACGATGAGGGCTACGATAGCTGCCACCAGCAGCACCAGCAGGGTCCAGCAGAGAGGCCGCTTGCAGCCGCCTTTCTATTGAAGAATACTTACTGGCTGCCAGCACGATGAGGGCTACGATAGCTGCCACCAGCAGCACCAGCAGGGTCCAGCAGAGAGGCCGCTTGCAGCCGCCTTTCTATTGAAGAATACTTACTGGCTGCCAGCACGATGAGGGCTACGATAGCTGCCACCAGCAGCACCAGCAGGGTCCAGCAGAGAGGCCGCTTGCAGCCGCCTTTCTATTGAAGAATACTTACTGGCTGCTAGCACGATGAGGGCTACGATAGCTGCCACCAGCAGCACCAGCAGGGTCCAGCAGAGAGGCCGCTTGCAGCCGCCTTTCTATTGAAGAATACTTACTGGCTGCCAGAACGATGAGGGCTACGATAGCTGCCACCAGCAGCACCAGCAGGGTCCGGCAGAGAGGCCGCTTGCAGACGCCTTTCTATTGAAGAATACTTACTGGCTGCCAGCACGATGAGGGCTACGATAGCTGCCACCAGCAGCACCAGCAGGGTCCAGCAGAGAGGCCGCTTGCAGCCGCCTTTCTATTGAAGAATACTTACTGGCTGCCAGCACGATGAGGGCTACGATAGCTGCCACCAGCAGCACCAGCAGGGTCCAGCAGAGAGGCCGCTTGCAGCCGCCTTTCTATTGAAGAATACGTACTGGCTGCCAGCACGATGAGGGCTACGATAGCTGCCACCAGCAGCACCAGCAGGGTCCAGCAGAGAGGCCGCTTGCAGCCACCTTTCTATTGAAGAATACTTTCTGGCTGCCAGCACGATGAGGGCTACGATAGCTGCCACCAGCAGCACCAGCAGGGTCCAGCAGAGAGGCCGCTTGCAGCCGCCTTTCTATTGAAGAATACTTACTGGCTGCCAGCACGATGAGGGCTACGATAGCTGCCACCAGCAGCACCAGCAGGGTCCAGCAGAGAGGCCGCTTGCAGCCGCCTTTCTATTGAAGAATACTTACTGGCTGCCAGCACGATGAGGGCTACGATAGCTGCCACCAGCAGCACCAGCAGGGTCCAGCAGAGAGGCCGCTTGCAGCTGCCTTTCTATTGAAGAATACTTACTGGCTGCCAGCACGATGAGGGCTGCGATAGCTGCCACCAGCAGCACCAGCAGGGTCCAGAAGAGAGGCCGCTTGCAGCCGCCTTTCTATTGAAGAATACTTACTGGCTGCTAGCACGATGAGGGCTACGATAGCTGCCACCACCAGCACCAGCAGGGTCCAGCAGAGAGGCCGCTTGCAGCCGCCTTTCTCGCCGCGCTTGTCCACCGTTACGTATAGCTTCTCGCCCCTGGAACAAACAAAACACAATTTGAATCAATATTATTGGTAAACAATATTTAGGCTTGACGCCCTCTGTGGCGCGGCGGGCGAGTAGCGGGCAGAGATGAGAAAGGCTGCTGGTTCGATTCCCGCTGCAGGATAAATGTTATATGATCTGAAAATATTGTTTCGGGTCTGCGTGTTCTGGTACCATGGTATTCGTAATTCCTGATACACACGACACGGGAGTCCCAGTGTGGGACCACTACTAGTGTAGGCAGGTATGTGAGTGTTGGGTGTTATGTCATGTAAAGGAATACGAAATAGTCTTACAAAACGTTACAACTCATGTTTGACAGTTTCAACCAATTTTTATCAAGATTTGAAAGCTAATAGAATTCAAATAAATGAATAAATCAGACCAATTTTATTAATGCCTACTTTCTGTTCGTTTAAATTCCAAGCTTTATATTTTTAAGTTTTTGCGAAAGTCCATAGAAATGCTCCAGCCACAAGTAATTAATTTTGTAAAAATTAAAAAACCCTCAACGCAATGAAACGGTTGAACCAATTTTGATCAAACATAGCTAAGAACACTCCCGACTAATTCACCTTTCAAACAAAAAAAACAAAATCAAAATCTGTTCATCCGTTCGGGAGCTACGATGCCACAAACAGACACACACACAGACACGTCAAACTTATAACGCCTCCGTCGTTTTTTCGTCGGAGCAGTTTAATTACTGAAAATGGGTTTCGTAACATATTTTATCAAAATTGTCTCCATTTATCCTCTTTGTAGGAACCCTAGAATTCGAAAATGTAATCCCAATCGGTTGAATTTATCATACGGAAGCAGTTACCTATTCACACTTTATTGTACTTTTCATGTGGGTGTGGATGTGGGGTCTGCACATTTTTTTCCTCCATCCCTGTCTATCTGCCGTCATCTTTGTATCTATATATGTACCTAGTCACTCCTTCCTTTTTATCCATCTCATCTTTCGCTTAGTCCTTCTTTTGACACCACGTCACATGATACATTACACAAAGCAATAACCGAATAGTCGCTAACAGAGTAGACAAAATGGCGGCCCTACTGTGCTATCAACCTTCACTAATAGAAAAGTGAAAGAAAAATTACAAAATTCTAAGTCGTTTAGAACTAGAATCAAATTTTCAGTCGAAAACAGCTGTACTTTGTTTTTTTTTTCACATGGTTTATATAATAGATAGAACATTTATGTACATTTTGGTACTTTACAGATAAAAAGCCAATGAAACACATGTATTTTTTTCAGAACATAATATCGAGGAGATATCGTCCAAATAAGACCAATCAGCTGCTGTATAAATACGCCTTGACACAAGTTTATGCCTTATTAGTTATGCTGCACACTGCATGATTGAGCTCCATTTTATATTCCCAACCACTGCCTCGTTAAGTATGGTAGCCTAACCACAAGACGCACGATAAAAAATCTATCAGACAAAACCAGAAATAACGAGAAAACAATTAGAAACTAATTATGTATTCCACTGTACGTACTGTTCATAATCTCTCTTGGCATCGCTTGTGGTGAGAATGTGCTGTTCAGCCGGACCGTGCTCCATCGTGGCCTGTTTGCTGTTTAATGTGTCACTTTGTCATTCGCTAGCTGCTAATTTATTTAGAAACTACCCTCTTCGAATTGTATCTGCCCTCATTTATGGATTAAAGTCAGCGTTGCTTGCCATCTGAGAAAATATGCGAGGCATTGATAAACTATTATTTCGTATATGGTCGTACCGACGATAAAAATGTTTAATCCCTTTAAATTAAAAAAGACGATAAACAAAACAAAAAAAACAATATTGAAGTGTGAGTTTGAACGAATCTACCTGAATCTACCTGAATCTACCTAGGACAAGATGCTTAAATCGATCCTATTTGCCTTGAAATGTAAATCTCTGTTTCAAAAGGAGGTGTGTTTGATATTTTGTTCTCTGTTATAAAAGTTAATCAATCGTATAATGAAGCTACAAAAAAAAGTCAGTGATATAAAGAATCCCAAATATCACTTTAATATGTTTTATAATTGCTGAGATAAATCTAGATCCCTGCCACAAACATTTCCAATGCGTCATCCGAAATAACATTTTTCTATATTTAGACGACCTCTGTGGCGCGGCGGGCGAAGCTTGGCCTGCGACGCAGGAGGTTGCCAATTCGATTCCCGCCTCGGAACAAATATTTGTGCGATCGCAGATATTTGTTCAGGGTGTTCTGGGTATTTTCTATGTATAATAAAAATATCTATCTATGTAATATATAGTATTAAGTATATCAGTTATCTAGTACCCATAACACAAGCTCTGCTTAGCTTGGGGCTAGATAATGTTGTGTGTTCTGTCCAGCATTATTTATTTATTTATATTTGGGCGATGTTTATTTATGTGCTCATAACCTTTGACCAAAATAATACATTTTATTTTGGTCGAAGCTCATAACTGATATTACTAACTTATTATGAAATGTATATGGGAATGGTGTTGACCTTGAAAGTGTTTATCGATCGCTTCTGTCATTACATTACACTTTAGTTGGCGCTTTTGCATTACGCTACACGCTACATACAGGCAGCTCAAACAATCAAACATGGCGGTTACGGCTACACCTTTGTAAATACGAGTTTATTAAAAGGTCGGAGTGCGTCGCGGGTGCATTCTTAACATAGCATGAATATTGTGAGTCTTTAGGTCTATCATTCTGTATTTTAGTAATTTAATAAGGAAATTCATAGATTTCAATATCAAGATGTGGTGTGTGTGGTTGGTCCAAATTGAAGTGTGTGTTTGGATGAATCTACCTAGAAAATTTATGGCTTAAATCGGTACCTTTTGCCTTTAAAATGCAAATCCATGTTATAAAACAGGTTTTTGATTAAAAAAATCTGGTTTAAAGCTTACCAATCGTGAAAAGTTACTACAAAAAAAAGACAGTGATATGAAGAATCAACAAATATCACTTTCATATGTTTTGTAATTGCTGAGAAAAATCTGGATCCTTGCCACCAAAATTTCCAATTGCATTGAGAATGTTTTTTTTTTTTTTTTCTTTTTTTTTTCTTTATACTACTTGGATGTTGGAACAAGCAAGAGGCCCACCTGATGTTAAGCGGTAACCTCTGCCTATGAACAGTGCATTATCACATAGGTCACGTCCACCTAGGACGCACCCTATGTGGCATTGCACTGCGCCCGCCACCCTGAGACATAAAGATGAAAAGTCTCATGTGCCTGTAATTTCACCGGCACCCTTACCCTTCAAACCGGAACACAGCAATGCAAGTACCACTGCTTTGCGACAGAAATAGGTATGGTGGTAGTACTTCCCCGGACGAACTCTTTCACAAAAAAGCTCTACTACTACTAAAATGAACTATGATTGCATTGCAGCGCTTGTTTCTACTGAACTTCTACGGAGTTCTAGGTACTGCTGAGGGTCTGCTGCTTTTATTGCCGTGCAGGTTATTTACCTAGGCAGGTTTCCAAGTACTTAGTAGGATGGATATTTAAAAAGGCAGTCGCAGGGAAAACAGATTATCTAGTAATTACGTAATCTCGAACTTAGGTTTACTGTTATTTCTACCGCCCCTTTTCCTTAGTAGGTAGGTAGAGTAGGTACCTACCTACTAAGGAAAAGTAGTTCGTACAGTAGGATAGTAATGAGCCTCGGTAGTCTTCGTTCGTGACTGATTGTCACTTTTTCACTTATTCATCATGCAATCATATATTTGTTCGAAAAAACGAAGATTGCCGAGGTACATTACTTTCGTAGTTGTTCTGTACATAAGTCCAGCGGGCGAATTGCGTAGTAGACTGACGTTTGATGTCAATTACCAGTTTGCTGTTCATTGCGCAGCGTGTTTTAGCTTTTTTACAAGAACATAAATATTTAAAACAAGCTGCGCAATGAATAGCAAACTGGTAATCGACATCAAACGTCAGTCTACTACGCAATAACCCCACAGGTCCAAGAGGTGAGCGAGGTCGAGGGGTCGACGACCTCCTTTGTTCCTAGCATTCCCGGATCGGAACAATCAGCTTTGTTATGAGTAGTCTTTCAACGGGCACGAGACCACGCGGACCCTAGATGTGCTTTACGTGAGTACGGCAGGTCAAAGTGTCCTGGGTGATACTTATTTGTATGCTATGGTCTCTAAATGAACCTATCTAGGACAAAATATGTTTTACTAAAAACCTATTTACCTACTAACTATGACCTACCCTTTATACCTACTACGTTGAGTTCCACACTTAGACAAAATGTTACTGATAAGTTACATTTAATATTGTTCCAGAAAGAATAATACAACTTCAAGAAGTAGATTTAAACAAAATTTAAAAATAACAAATGAAACATTTGCGCTATCTTAATACATAGTTATATAGTTCAATTGATCCAAATCACAACTTAGAAGTTTGCTTGGTCAGAATTTTAATAATATCTGTAAATTGTATGGTGTCAACATCACATTTTATCTCCTTCTGAGGAATACTCCAAATAAAATCGGTAAAAGTTAGTCAATTCGTCAAGAGTCTTCGTAAAGTCATAACCCATTTCAAATGGTGGCAGAAAAAACAAGTTTTTGGAAGACAAAATCCACCAATCTCAAAAGACAAGACAGGAAGCACAGGAAACGCATCCATTAGTTTATTATATTTTTAAGTTATGTGTATTACTCATTGGAAATCCTAATAAATAAAATAAAATAAGAGACGCAGTACACTTATATTTAATTACACCATACAGTGCTTTTTCTCTAAGTTACACCGTTTATTATATGCCACCAAAATTACACGAAATAACACGAAAAACACATTAAAATTTAATAATATAAAAACGACGACGTTTCTTTCAAAATTGGCAGATTGAGTCTCCCTCCTACCCGTGATTTCTGTGCCGTGATGGAGATTTTTAGGAACTTCTCATACAAAACGTTTCGAAAATCTGTCTTGCGTAAGATCTTAAACGCCTTGAAGCAATGTTTCGGCTATAATTAGAAGATTTATAATCTTTGTTTTACCATGATGAGATGACCCGGTTTCAATGAGTCGTGATCAGATGACTGAGTGCCATTGAGCAAGCCTTTACAAACCGTTCAATGGATTCAAATATCATTGTGTCAACTGCCATTTCACTGCTTTTCGAGCATGTTGCCTCAATAGGAAAAAGTACTCATACAAATATTTAAATGTTTAGACTTGCAATAAAAGCAGGACTGCAAGTAAAAAATATATAAGTATGGACGTCAATATCGTTAGTATTTAAAAAAAAAATGTAAATACTAGCACTGTTAGTACTGTGTATGTAATACTATGTGTATGTAATACTGTATGTACTTGTATTAGTTGTATTATTCTTTCTGCAAATAAAATAAATAAATAAATAATGCTGGATAGTTCACACAACATTGTCTAGCCCCAAGCTAAGCAGAGCTTGTGTTATGGGTACTAGACAACTGATATACTTAATACAATATGTTACATAGATAGATATTTTTTATTATATATAGAAAATACCCAGAACACCCGGAACAAATATCTGCAGATCGCACAAATATTTGTTCCGAGGCGGGAATCGAACCCGCAACCTCCTGCGTCGCAGGCGAGCGTTCGCCCGCCGCGTCACAGAGGTCGTCAAAATACATTATAAATGTTCCTAATAATTTGCAATCTGACTTGAATACTTTATTAACTAAAATTATTAATAAGTGACTGGTAAGTGTCTATAAATAAGTGGTAATTGGAATTAGATACCAGAGTGCATGATAGCTACTAATAGTAATTGAATTAATCTGTGCTATTACAATATAATAATAATATAATTATTTATTTATTTTAGGCCACAGTGAAAATTTTACCTAGAAAAAGGCCCATGGCATCTTAAAAACTATGGTATTATTGCACACGTGTAGATGTGCGTGTGACGTGTGTCGCAACTGCGCGGTGTCTCGTGTCAAGCGTCCAGTGAACTTTCTGAACTTGACTCCCTTCGGCCAGAACTCTCCATTCATATAGGTAGATAGGTGGTCAGTCGGCACTCTCACCATAAAATAGATACAATTCACACTATGACGAGATTACAACTTCTCGAGCCTCAAGGTGAGCCCGGTCTTCTGCTTGAGTATTCGTTTCTCCTAGGTGCTCCAGTCTCTATGGAGTCTCTAGGGAAATGCATACCTATGTAGGTATTGGGTATAGCTTGATTTGGTATAGAGTAGCAAATGAAGTAAACCTGTGTTCGCGACTCTTCCCGCCATTTTCGAAAAGAGACGTTGTCTACTTTTATTTTATTTCTTTTCCTAGTGTTTTCTTGAGTAACAAGTTTTAGTAAAATTGGCCACCGTTTTACTAAATCATGACTCGACTGTGACTTTGACGACTTGGAAGGAGTGTAACGTTGCAAAATATATTGAAAATACAATATAGTGAAAATACAGATACTTACTTGAAAATGGCAAATGCACAAGCCGTGCGGCGCCAGTTATAAAGAAGAAAAAAACCTGTGTTCTCTAGAATCCAAACTAACAATCTTGTCCAATATTTAAAACAGGTAAAGCAACAGATAAAATTACTTAGATTGTGATAAAATGTTAGGCGGAGGAATACAACGCATATAAACTATAGTTAAAAAGCCACAATACCGCATGTGGGGTCTTTCAGATTATTGTTTTGGAGACCGCAAAGAAAGAAAGTAACACCTATTTCAATAATAGTAAGGCTTAATATAAGTTGAAGGAGCTGCATCTCGCGATAAACGCGTATGGAATACCTATGGATGTTATGGATGTTAAAGACAACTGTGTAATTAACTGTAACATGATTGTGCTTTGCATTTCATTTGAACGAGAGCACAAAGTTTATTTGTGTGATACTTACAAGTTTGTATAGTGTCACACCAAATGGTCCAATTCGTTTCCTATACAAAACTTTGAGGAACCAAGGAATCATGGAATCTTGGAAGGTCATGGAATCTACTCATGTTTTTTTTTTTTTTTTTTTTTTTTTTTTAATGCTTCTTGATTGACGGAACAAGCTGATGGCCCACCTGATGTTAAGCGGTAACCTCTGCCTATGAACAGTGCATTTCTCATAGGTCACGTCCACCTAGGACGCGCCCTATGTGGCATTGCACTGCGCCCGCCACCCTGAGACATAAAGATGTAAAGTCTCATGTGCCCGTAATTTCACCGGCACCCTTACCCTTCAAACCGGAACACAGCAATGCGAGCACTACTGCTTTGCGGCAGAAATAGGTATGGTGGTAGTACTTCCCCGGACGAACTCTTTCACAAAAAAGCTCTACTACTACTAAAAATAAAATATCTATTCTATGAACGACATTGGTTCCTCAAAGTTTTGTAAAGGGGAACGGATATGATATCAGCACCATATCGCAAAGACGCCCGCCATTATTTCACTTGGATAATGGAGATTTATCCTTTCCCGTACAAGCCATTACTAAACAAACAGCGTTCTTAACAATGTTCACAAATAACATTACCATCTAGCCGTAAGCTAGGCTAATAAGTACTTTAACATTGACCTAGATTTAGAAGATAAACTACCTCTGTGTCTATGAATCCATTGTCGTTCATGTCCTTTAGCACCTTTCTTGCTGTCTCTATGGTCTTGTGTTTTTATTAGCTAGCACTGGTTTGCACTATATTACACTATTGTTTACACTATACTGTAATAACTCATAAGGTTTCTTTCTTTCTTTTGAGTCTTCTTACTATGTGCGTGGAGTCATCCCTTCTTAGGGTTCCGTAACCAAATTACGGAACCCTTATAGATTCGTCATGTCTGTCTGTCTGTCTGTCTGTCCGTGTATGTCCCGGCACTTTTTTCCGAAACTATAAGAGCTATGCTGTTGAAACTTCGTATGTAGATGTATTCTGTAAACCGCAATAAGATTTTCAACTAAAATATAAAAAAAAACAATATTTTTTTCTAAACTTAATAGTTTGCGCGAGAGACACTTCCAAAGTGGTAAAATGTTGCCCCCCCCCCTGTAACTTCTAAAATAAGAGAATGGTAAAACTAAAAAAATATATGATGTACATTACCATGTAAACTTCCAACGAAAATTGTTTTGAACGAGATCTAGTTAGTAGTTTTTTTTTAATACGTCATAAATCGTAATCCATCCAAGAACTTTTATATTATGTTACTTGCTGCTACGGAACCCTTCATGGGCGAGTCAAGTGCCAATGGTTCCGATTGAGCTGGGCATACCTCAAGTGCCAATAGCTTCCGATTGAGCTGGGCATACCTCAAGTGCCAATAGCTTCCGATTGAGCTGGGCATACCTCAAGTGCCAATGGCTTCCGATTGAGCTGCGCATACCTCAAGTGCCATTGGCTTCCGAATGAGCTGGACATACCTCAAGTGCCAATGGCTTCCGATTGAGCTGAGCATACCTCAAGTGCCAATGGCTTCCGATTGAGCTGGGCATACCTCAAGTGCCAATGGCTTCCGATTGAGCTGGGCATACCTCAAGTGCAAATGGCTTCCGATTGAGCTGGGCATACCTCAAGTGCAAATGGCTTCCGACTGAGCTGGGCATACCTCAAGTGCCAATGGCTTCCGATTGAGCTGGGCATACCTCAAGTGCCAATGACTACAATATTGTCGTGATTCCATCGATATATTGGTAAGAGTTGAGTTAGCTCGCAGGACATTTACTTCAACGCGATTCAGAAAAGGTCACTTTTTACTACCGACATCTAGTTGTGTTTTAATTTACAAAACAAACTTTTGTGACATTTGTCCGCAACAACTAACGACATCTCTAATTTTATGTTTTAAGTTGTAATTATTTCTGAAAAACTGCAAAGCCTCCAAAAAATAAAATATATGTAGGTCATGTCATGACCTAGTTATGACACATATTTTGGGGGACCTCTTGGACCCAACTCTATCCAGTAGCTCAAAAACACCTGTACCGATACAGCCCATGACGGACTTATTAAAAAATATATTCACATAACCTACCTATCTCCCAAGTTTCATCAAGATTGGATCAACGGTTGTGCAGTTATTGTTGGACCAACACACACACATACATAAAAACGGCGCATTCTGTAATAGAGACCTCGCTTGGTTCGCTCGGTCAATAAAAAACTTATTTCGCTAGCTGTCTAGATGCAAAGCAGTTGTTTTGGAAAAAAAAAACTCAGAACTTACTTTCATATTACGTGCCTGAGTGGCAGTTTCAAGTTGCACAACTGCTTCATTGTTCTTAAAGCCTTAAAATCCGGCAGAAAGTTTTAAAACTGAAAAGTCTCCTGTGCTAGTTGTCGAATAGCTGGTCCATTGTGTGAAAGTGTTGCATATTCAAGAGATGGAGTGAATAGAAGATACATAATGTGAGACCGCGCTCGACCGGAACGAAGATTTGCTTTTTAGAAGCATTTGTTCCTAACAGTAAATAAATATACGTACCTACGTACAAGTATGTTTATAGACTAGTCTGCAGGAACAATGACAAAATCTATTATGAAAAGTTCTTTATGAACGAATATGGGCATTGAAATAAATAAGGTTATTTGAATGGTATTGATTGATGCGACATTTGATGACCGCTGACGACCCCTGTGTTGCTGCGGGGGAATAGCCAGCTGAGGTGCGAGAGGTTCGATTCCCGCTGCGGGACAAATGTTTGTATGATCTGCTATTTTTTCGGTTCTGGGTGTTGTACCGTGGTACTGGTAGTTCCTGATACCCACGACACAGGGTATCCTAGTGTGGGATCAGGACTATGTACCTACTTATGTGACTGTTGAGTGTTATGTTATAATCTCCGAAACTACTGATCAGATCCTGAAAATTATTTCATTCAGGAAGCTACAATGCCCCTGAGTGCTAGGGCTATATTTTACTAGCTTCCGCCTGCAGCCCCGCTCGCGTTATGTGTAGTTCCACTCAACTCCGTAACGGTTGAGCAGATTTTGATGATATTTGGTGTCTGTGTAGATTCTGGGGGAGGGGACTGCTTCTTACAAGCTTTTATTTAACTTGCAATGTGTATATCTATGTATATATGTGTATCTGTGTATGTGTTGTTCGGGTCAAATCTTGCAATTGAAATTTGAACCTGTTAACTTCGACCGATTGAGCTAAAATTTTGCATACCTGTCAGGTTCCGATAACAATACAATGTTATGGTGACAGCGAGCTCATATGATGATGGAGACGGAAGGTGGACGACGAAACTTCTCGATGGATAATAGTGGACTGGCCGTGTTTGGGCTCATTTTGATCACATTTGGTTCCGATAACTAAATTTATAAAAGTTTGTATTGAAAAATATATTTTTTACAAAAAACTTATTATACTCTCATGGCATCGCTATAGGGTTGTGTCACGGGGTATATTGATTTCCCATGACACACCCTGGTGGTTGGTGTCTTTTGATGGTGTCAAAGGCAATGAAAGACGTCGCCCGTTTGTACTGCGTACAGAAAAACTAATACCTACATGCACTGAGCTGAGGTAATCAGTGTAAGTCCGAGTACTCGTATTTCCTATTAAAACTTAACCGTTTGTGAGCGAGATGGTTTATTACCCGTTGCCGCAAACCACCCATTAACGTGAATAAAAGGCACCTGCCGGCGCAGCCTGCAGTGACCATAAAATAAATAAAGTGGGAACACGGTGCGCTGCGCCATCGGTACGCGGCATCGCAATGCAATGCAATTTCTACGCAACTCCGGCCATTGTAGGGACATCGACGTAGCTCCGTAGCACAGCGTAGAACAGCGTAGCAACACTGACTACATCGCATCGCATTTTGTATTGGAGGTCTGGGGGGTTAGTACGAGAATTTGACAGTATTCGAAACTATATGAAGTTTCGTTTCCTTCCATACATTTACTAGCAGCGCCCCTAGCGAAAACGAGGAGAAACTAAGGACGCTGTCAGAAATTGTATTGAAGGAAACTGAACTTTATATACTTTAGAATACTGTCAAATTCTCGTACTAAGGGTACTGTACCCGTGTGTTTACTTTTAGGGTTACTTTACCTAAAAACGTAAAAAAAAAACATTTGCGGGCTGAAAACGAACTTTTCTGATGAATCACATTTTTTTTTTTTAGTCAAATGATTTAAAACTAATGTTAATTTAGTACCTTACTACATACTTATCAGGTGTGATCTGACTTAGAAGTATTTAGATTAAAACGAAACTATTGCTGGCCAGGCCGAAATAAATAATTTAAAAAAAAAACAGTAAAAAGTTGAATAGTTTTAATTTACTAATTTACGTAAGACTTACACAATATTCAGATCTCTATCAATTTGTGAAGATATTGAAGGGGATAAGACTGGTCAAGGTATCAATTCACTTTTGAAACGATAAAGTACAAATATATTGAAGACAGGTGAAGCGTGATTTACCGAGAAAATTCATGCTTCTTGCGGGAGACTCCTATTGGCAGGAGTTAGTTGTACGTTCGTAAGAGACGTTGGTCTTACGGTCGATCGAACTTTTCAATATATATAAAATAGCGCGATACCATTTCTTATACCAGCTAAACTAAATTCATGCTTCTTGCGGCAGACTCCTATTGGCCAGGAGTTAGTTGTATGTTCGTAAGAGACGTTGGTGTTACGGTCGATCGAACTTTTCACTAAGTATATATAAAATAGCGCGCTACCATTTCTCATATCAGCTAAACTAAGTCTAAACTGAAACCAAAAACGTTACGTTCGAGCGTTTGAAACGTTCCATATAGCGCGATTAAGGTCCAGAGGGCCTAGATATCTACAGGTTTGTCTAAGTTTTGCATTGGGTATCCCGACTATCGAATTGCGAGACGATATTTATTTTTATGTAAGGATTGAATGAGTTTCTCAACAAGTCCGTGCTTATCATTTTCTGCATACAAAAACGACATTTTGACTAGCAATTCGGTTTTCGTTATTCAGAGTGGTTTCAACTTACAAACTTGTACTAAGCCCTCAGGTCAACTTGATTATCACTGTATCATAATTAAAGGTCTTCGATAACACATTATAAACCTATTTTTATTCAAACCATTGATTGTTTTTTGAGAAAAACAAATAAAATATAAAAAAAACTCCTTCTGATACAACAAAACCTTCGGGTCTGACTCGCTCTTGGCCATTTATTGAGACTCGTGACCGCAGACATGAGTGCGGCGGTGTCATACACCAGTGAATGTGAGTTGCATAATATTATTAAGTAGGTACTAAGTTGGTTTACAGCCTCGTGATGTGAGCTTCTTCGGAATTTCCGGCCTTTCAAACGTGGGATACACTTTATTAAGTTTAAGTGAAAGTGCCTCAGAGGCGTATTAATTGTCATTGCCCTAAAAATTACTAAATAATGTGTTAATTTGGCAGAAAAACTCGTTGATTGATGATGGCCTCGTTGGACCGTGGCCTTAATTTTAATCCTACTCAACTCATTTTCATCGCACTGTGCAGTAATAGGCACTTAGGTACCTACTATTTTTCAGGTGGAGATGAATGACTTTATCAACTTGACTCCTACTTAACTACGAGTATTATCAGTTCGATGACTTCTGTGCCTTGACGGGCTTGCCGGCTGAGTTGCGAGAGGTGTGGGTTCGATTCCCGCTGCGTATTGTATTTGTTTGATCTGGAAATATTTGTTCCGGATCTGGGTGTTGTGGTACAATGTTACTCGTAATTACGCACGACACAGGGGATCCTAGAGTGGGTGCCTGAACTAGGTATATGTTATGTAGGTGACCAAAAAAACAAATGTATGTGTTGTTGGTTATAAAAAAACTATAATGAGTAATGAGACATATTATTATATTTCCAGTTCAAGATAAAATTGAATAAAGTGAAGGGATCAATATCAGTTTTTTTGTATTAGTTATAACTCTGACCTTGTGTGAGTTTGAGCGAAACAGATCAGATTTTAACCTTCACCGTGTAGGTGAATAGTATAATAGTATAATTTTGGGCTATGAATACCTACTAAAAACTAGTTATCCAGTGGCACGCAAATAACTGGTTTTAGAAATGGTAGGTGTAACAGTGGCAGGGCCGTCAAACAAAATGGGATAAAAAATATTGAAGTATGCAATGTCACAGTTTTATGGATTGTAAAAGTGTGGCAATGTGTTCTATGTAGATTAAGCTATGTTATATTCCACGATGGTGCAACCCACTGTGAAAAGAGGCCTATTGTGGCTCTGCCTACCCCTTCGGGGAAAAAGGCGTGTGTCTATGTATGTATGTATGTAATAATACTCAAAAAAAAAATCGTGGACTTATAAAAAGCGGGCAAGTGCGAGTCGGGCCACGCGCATTGCAGGGTTCCGTAGTTGCCCGTCACAATATGCGGACTAAGAAGGGGGCTTTCCTGTTTTACACAACTAACACATCTAAGTACTTTTCAATCAAATTAGTATGACTTTTTTACTTCACAAAGTAAGACAACTTATAAAATGTTGTTCGATTATTACTCGTTAACTTGTAAAGCCTACCTACTTAGCTGTGTTAGTTTTCCTGTTAACTGCATTATATATACTACTGCTGTGTTTTTTACATATCCAAAAACAAATGTTCAGCTCTCCTGTGAGCTAGAATAAAAAAACAATGGACTCTAACAAAAATTAGCAATTTAATAATTCATTAATAATGAATAATGAAAATGAAATTCATAAAATAATTAATTCATAATTCATTTCATTAATGAATTAATTTTTTTTTGTTTGTTTAAATTGGCCATTTCGACTTATCTGTTTAATGTTTGTACGCTGAAAAGCAGAATCTAGCGATCTTACCTACAACCGAACATCTAATGCATTTTGTATTGTACCTAGATTCATAAACAAATAAATGATTTATGATTTTTTTATGATTTTTTTTCTCATAATTGAATAATGGTTTTCACAGACCCGCAATATTTTTAATTTTATTTAATAGACGGAAAAAAACATCCCCACTTTACGTGTACCCAATTTTTTTTACAGATTTTATTTTACCACTTTGTTGGCGTCATTAATATTTATACCCATGCTAAATTAGAGCATTCTAAGAGTTTCTGAGCTAAGCCGCAGACCGACAGACAAACATGACAACATGGGCATGGCGAAACCATAAGGGTTCCTTGTCTTGATGACTACGGAACCCTAAAACAGGAACTTAGGTTTGTTACTTCTTCACGCTGAAATGACTGGACGGATTTGGATGAAAAATGGAATAGAGATAGCTGGACTCCTGGAATAACACATAGGCACACATATTTGTTATTCCGATATTCCCACAGGTTCAAGACTTATGCGGGTAACACCGCGGGGTGCAGCTAGTTTTACATAAATATAAACGAATTCTCACCTAAGGTCACACAGACTCCTGCAACTTATAATGTGTGAGGGTTTCAGTATTACTACACCTTTTGTAGTTTTCTTGTACAGTCTATGTTTGCTGGTGAGTCAAGTTCTCGAGCACAAACAAAGTAAAACACATTGCAATGACTTAACACTTAAATATTTATGCTAGCTTAAGTAACAATGGGGTGCCTTTTACTTAGTACACTAGAACTAGTTGTAAATAATTGTATTAAGATAATTTCGTAGGTTCCTTACAGTTCCTTATCCCCATCTCTGTCTATCTAAGTATTTGTCGTGGTAGTACCTTATTGGCTTAACTCAAGGATGCCTTTCACGGGATTTAAGAGGCTGTCAAGAGTCAAATAGGCTTTTCTTAAAGGTATTTTAAGCAAAATCTTTAAAATGATGTTTCCATTTTAGTGAAAGATCTATTTTTAACGAGATTTGAAATAAATTAGTGTAATAATAACAATAAAATAATTGAATTAATTAATTAATTAAATTTTTGTATTTTTACTTATTAAGTATTTTTGTACATACCTTGTTTTAGTTCTATTATTCATTCTGTAAATAATAAATAAATTTATACATTGGTACAGTTGATCTAACCTAACTAAAGGCCGTTGCAAACAATCTAATTAATTAAATTAAATAATGTAATATACGTATATATAATATTAGCTATCAACGCAATTGATAAAATTAATAAGATTAACAAATAATACCTATTTTTATAGAGGGCATAGATATGTATTATTTTCGATTACTTAGCAAATATTTGTTTAAATACTGTTTTTCGTAATTTTCGTTCACTTTCCGTTACACAAGCGCTATTCTGTCACATTCTAGCTTACCTGAACTTTACTGTGACGGAATTTGGCTGTTGTGACCTATCTATTTCATGTTCCATATACTACGTGGTTGGCGATTTTGGCGAACTAGGTTGCGGTCTATTGTACAAAAGACACCAACTAAATACCTATTATTTTTTTCATCAAGTATGTAAGCACGTTAACCATTAGGAATAGGAATTACCATTACCATTAGGAATTTTATGTACGTTAGTAACTTATTAGCAATTCATAAGGGATCTTACATGGATGGCTGCCTGTCGGTCCGTTTGGATTTTTTTTATGGCATGTAGCGCGCCGCCAATATCTTCGAACACGCAAAGACGACTAAATTATTAAAGGTAGGAAAAATAATTTCGGATTAAACAACTGAACACATCTGAATAAACAAACTATTTGATAATATCACCACCGCCACACTTAAGGCAAAAATATTTGGGTTTAAGTACCTAATTTATTTTTAATGCATAATTAAGTACCAATCAGTAATTTATAATTTTGAAATGTAACATATTGTTTATTACTAACTCATAATCTACCTACATTATGCATGAGGTTCACATTATTCTTTCAGGGCGTCTGGTCAAAGCGACGCGAGACCCGAGAGCTGGCTCTTATCTGGCTCAACCTTCGATCAAGAATATTCTTTATAGAACGGCTCAACGCATTAATATTGCCATTCAGCGTGGCATTGCAGGCAGCATCTTTGGGACGCTTCCATCTGATAGTGATTTGGATCAGTTAACCTACCTTTAGATCGTTTGCAGATCGTCTTCAGATAGCTCAACAGAAATATTGAAATTTTGTACATACCGGTATTAATCTTTCTGTGAATAAATGTATGCATTATTATTATTGTTTTTTGTCTTCCCAAAGGTTTGAAGGTTTTTAGCGATTACATCATCCTTAAAACTCAAGGCCAATTCACAAATATGCGGGAGCTAACTTTAAAACGTGCTCCATTCCTACTGGTTACAAACAAAAAGTTTTGACTTAACACATTTATCATGAAATTAATAAAAGAAAAAAGAAAAAATGTATAAACTTACCGAAATACTTAATAAATAAAACTATGACAAAAATAATGTGTTAATAATACCTTGGAGAATTTATAACTGGCGTCAATAATTATCAAAGGTTAAATATCAAATTAATATAAATATCACTTCCGTCTGGTAGTGATTTGGATCAGTTGAGCTACCTTTAGATCGCTTGCAGCGGTCTTCAGGTGGCACAACTGTTTCATATGTATTTTGTACATACCTTGTATTATTCTTTCAAATTAATTAAAAAAGTTAATTATCAAAGTTTTCAATTTAAATGTATGTCTAGTGATCTCACACTATGCCTATGCCCATGCCGTGGAGATCAGATCTGAGGCCTAGTTCAGGTTTGTCAATGTTTTTTATTCGATATCCCGACTACTGAACGCACCCGAATTGCGAGTCGATATTCCGTTTATCATTTTCTGCGTACAAAAACGACATTTCGACTCGCAATTTGCTTTTCGTTATTCCGAGTGGTTCCATTACAAACCTGACCGAATATCCAATTTACAAAAAATTTGGTAGTACTTTTATTTGGCTGATGAAAGAAAACCATTACCTACAAACGGGTTGAAAGTCGTAAAATGATACATGTTCTCGGTCTCTGAGTATGACAATCAAAGGAAAATCTCCATATAATGGTGAAATACTATAAGTACCGGATTTTATTAATACCGCTCGTATGTCACCGAACAAAATAATTGTTAGTTCTTTGGCAAGATTCATCAAATATTAGCCAAATCATTGCAAATGCTAATTCATTGGTCAAACAAATGATGTGAGGTCTGAATGACGTCACCGTTCAGTAGTCATTGCATAACCAATCGCATTCTGTGCCAGCTCACGACCAACCCAGTGGGGTCGATGTGGTAAATACGAAGCAGGTTTTATAGATACTGGTTTTTGCTAAATATAACATAGATTGTTGAAGTTTGTTTTTGTAAAAAAAAAGCTGCCAAGTGCGAGTTGGACTCGCGCACCGAGGGTTCCGTACAAACCTGTAGGTATATAAGTAAAAGTTATGGTATTTTTATTGCTACATGAAAACATCACGAGGAAAGCGGTAGTAAGTTTAAAATTATGTTTTTTTTATTATATGATGTAACTAAAAATTTATTCTTTTCGCAATTTTTCCTTTATCTATGCTTTTATTTTAGACGTTGCTTTTGTACCAAATTTCAAGATTCTGAGTTCACGGGAAGTACCCTGTAGGTTTTGATTCCCTTGCGAGTGTCGAAAATTTCCAGCATAAGCGGCTGTATCTTTTGATTGCGTTGGCTTAGAAGTTTGATTTTTTCACAGCTCCATGGGATAGTAGACTTGCTTATTTGATATGAATTTCAGCTTGATACCTCCACGCGTTCCTAAGAAAAAGGGTCTTGCTTGACAGACAGACAGACGGACAACAAAGTGATCCTATAATAGTTCCGTTTTTCCTTTTGAGGTACGGAACCCTAAAAAGGAGAATTTGTTGAAACAATTACAGCAAAAATGCCTTTAGACGCATTGACTATGCCCCCGGTTTTGCCGGTGTCTATAAGCGACGGTGACCACTTTACATCAGGTGATCCGCCGTAAGCTAGTTTATATACTTCAAAAGGTAGGTACTTAACTTAATTTACTTAATTTGCCCATGTAACTGATATATACCTTATCCGGCTTTCCTGCCGTTTTTGTTTTTTGTTGACCTTGCATGCGTACCTACCTTCTTTTTAAACGAACTGTGTACATAATGTGGATTTAAATTGGTTTCAGAATAGCATATAGTGTATAGCTTATAAGTAACTATAAGATAACTGTAAATCCTGGATTAATAAAATAAAATAAAATAAATAAAATAAGATTTTATCTTAAGAAATAAGAAGGCATATCTCCCTCGGTAGACCTAAGCCAAGTAAGACCAATCTAGTAGCGACAAATGGAAATATACGATAATTTAAAGGACGTACTCTGCAGCACCGTGGTGTGTCCTCCTTAAGACACCTCTGCCCCCTCCTGTGGATGTCGTAAAAGCCGACTAAAGGAGTACAGCAGGGAATGTTCATCAGCATCCACCTATCACTCACCACCAATACTGCACCAATCCGCCTGCCAAGCGTGGTGACTAATGGCAAATCCCCCCATTGCATTCTAAGGGGAAACCTCGTCCAACAGTGGAAATTCAACGGCTGATGATAATGAAGATGAGGTCAAAGCAGATATGACATAGTTGCTAGCTGAGCTGATGATTGTAGATTTCTTAATAGAATTTGATGGTCAACATGATGACTGGTGGTATGTGCGACCAATGATAATACCTAGAGAAAAAAGTCTCAGGAGAACAATGCTGAAATGAATGGCAAGTAGATAGATAGCCTCGGTAGAAGATGAAAATGTTCACAACTGAGCATGACAATTCAAAGAAAAGCTGCTCAGGCATGAACACTGAGCACTCAGGTCTTCACCCTAAAACAAAGACGTCTTCAGCATTATTATAGAAGTACTTTACCACGGATTAGGACAGAAGTAAATTGGCAATTTCACACAATCACAGGCTAAAGGCCTCAAGGACGGACCGAATCGAAAATAACTTAAGTATAAAGCGGAAATACGGGTTGTAACTAATTGTCAAGAGACAAGACACGCTTGAGGGATTTGACTGATTCATCAACGGGTTCATTCGCGGTAAGGCTTCTAAAACGAGCTGGACTATTTCTATGGACAGCGGGAGTGCTATTAGAACCTTCGACTAAAGTAATTAGAACTGTCCTTTTCATCTACACTAATATTATAAAGAGGAAAGATTTGTACCTATTTTTGTATGTTTGTATGTTTGTAATGAATAGGCTCAAAAAGTACTGGGCCGATTTAAAAAATTATTTCACCATTGGAAAGCTACATTCACCCTGAGTGACATAGGCTACCAGGGGAGGGGATAGGAAAGGGGGGGGGGGGCTGTTTTTCATCCTGAAACTACCCGTGCGAAGCCGGGTCGAGTCGCTAGTGCTAAATATAATTATCATTCTACTAGTGAGACCGAAATAAGGTAACTTATAGCTCAATCTAGGTCGTAATCTACATGTGTGCCAAATTTAATTTTAAGCATCTTTTAGTAGCTGTTGCGTGATGAGTAACAGACAAACAAGTCCTAATTATAGTAGCACTTAAAAACATGAAGGGACCAACAAAGTCAATCGTTATTAAAAGGGATAATTAAAAGGATCAAGTTCCATAGATAAATTCCCATCACCCATAATTTAGTATTTATCTAGAATCAATGATGAGGCAGTCGGTGGATGAAGGCGGTTTAAGGGCTTGTACACAAAACTACGATGCGACGCGATGCGAATTCGCAAGTAGTAGAAAGTGTAAGAAAAAAGTGTAAGAACTCGCAGATTTTTGCGATATGCGACGTCGCATCGCAGTTTTGTGTACAAGCCCTAATACCGTTGTCAAGGCTTTTTATGGGGGAGGCCTATGACCAGCAGTTGACTTCTACAGGCTTGCGATGATGATGATGAATAATGAGGGGATTATCGCCTTGTTATAAACGTCATGAAAGGTGTTTACAAATACAATTTTCGTGTAGTCGTGATCATGTTCTTTACCCGTTTAAAGTAAGATATTTTGGTGTAGATATCTGCAAAACAATTTACATACTCACATCCTCGTTGCATGTTTGAAGAGTTCATCTACTCTACGTGTAATCAATAATGATTTTATTATTCTGTAAGTAGCTAATTGAACGTGGTTACGTAGGGGGTCACATAAATCAGTTCAGCCTACGCCATAGCCTGAGGTGAGGAAACCGTGCTCGAGGTATAAATCTAGATGCCGTTCTAATAGATCGATGCTTTGATTAGTTACACCTGTGGGAGTACATTCCTAGAGGAATCCTTCAGTTGAATTATTTTATGCTTTCGATTGAAAGTTAAGTATGACGACCCCTGCGGCGCGGCGGGCGAAGCTTGGCCTTTGACGCAGGAGGTTGCGGGTTCGATTCCCGCCTCGGAACAAATATTTGTGCGATCGCAGATATTTGTTCAGGGTGTTCTGGGTATTTTCTATGTATAATAAAAAATATCTATCTATGCATAATATTGTATTAAGTATATCATATTAAGTATATGCTTGGGGTTCTGCGAGGTGAATGTGTGAGAGGGATGTCTGACATTTTGACATTTATCTATTGCTTGCTTTTATGTTGTTATTGTTTAGGATTTAATATTACTAACTATTTTTTATTTTTGACATTTTATGTGATTGATTTATTAATTACCTAATTTTATGACTTAAATTTAGTGTAACTGGCCCAGGCCGTACTAAGTTGTTGTATAAATAAAATAAATAAATCAGTTATCAAGTACCCATAACACAAGCTCTGCTTAGCTTGGGGCTAGATAATGTTGTGTGAACTGTCCAGCAATATTTATTATTATTTATTTATTTATTCAATTTAATCACAAGGATCATTTTGAATTGAATTTGATTACTTAGGATTAGATGATGATTCAAAGTTTTTTTCTAAGTATGTGGATACTAGATAAAGAGAAAATACGAGGCCATAATAAGCACATGCATAGCGGAACAAGCAGATGGTCCGCCTGATGTTAAGCGGTACCCACTGCCTATGCATTATCACATAGGTCACATCCACCTAGGACGCGCACAATGCGGCATTGGACTACGCACCATCCTGAGACATAAAAATGAAAGTCTCATTTGCCTGTAATTTAACCGGCGCCTATACCTTCAATGCGAGCACTACTGCTTTGCGTCAGAAATAGGTACGGTAGGTACTTCTACGGACGAACTCTTTTACAAAAAGTTTTATGTGAAAAATATGTTTTTCAATGCAAGGACTTATTCGCTATGACCATAGGAGATTACTTGCCAATAACGTGTGACATCACAATGTATTCTGAACGATGATTCCACGCAGATATCGTAACGTTTTTTTTTTTTTTTTTTTACCTTCTTGGATGATGGAACAAGCAAGAGGCCCACCTGATGTTAAGCGGTAACTTTCCCGCGTTATGCCACGTTTGGTCATAGCGAATAAGGGCCCTGGCTGATGTGTTATTACTGATGAAAGCGTTAGCAGAGTCAGTCGTGGGAAGAAATGGCGGTGATGAGCTCACGACTTGTCACGTCTATTTCCCACGATGGTGCAAGCCACTGTGAAAAGAGGCCCATTGAGCCTACTCCTTAGGGGAAAAAGGCATGTGTTTTTTTATGTATGTATGTATTTACCGCCAACAAAAGGGATGATCTTATCACCAGATTACTGTGATACCTAATAATGGAAAAAAACTGTCTTATCTACCTAAGATTTTTACTGTTATCTACCTAATTCGTTTTGGTTTGATATCTATTTCATTGCATGTAATTGTTTACCCTTTTCTAGTAGTTACAAGTGGGGCGCTATTTGGACCACCATGACAATTTGAAAATGAGTGAAACTGGTTCTGAGGGCCTACCACAGGTTTGTAATTTGTTACAACTCGGAATAACGAAAACCGAATTGCGAGTCGAAATGTCGTTTTTGTACGGAGAAAATGATGAGCGCCCCTAGCGGACTTGTTGAGAAACTCAATAAAACCATACATAAAAACAAATATCGACTCGGAATTCGACAGTCGGGATACCGAATGCAAAACTTAGACAAACCTGTGGTAGGCTCTCTGAACGGATCTCTAGATCGGAACATGATCCGAACTATATGTTTTGACTATATTCTTCAGGATAGAATATAGTAATGATTTGGGTTTCACCGCAGCAAAGCACGGGTAGGAACAAATTTATAGGTATAATGGATCGAACAGGACAATGGATCGATCTCAATGGATCGAACAGGAACTACTCATTCATGCAGCTATAAAAATAATATAAATAAACAACTTGCCTCATAAACTTCCTATGTTCATTAACCGGCACGAAGTACTCGTCATAGGGGTTGCTCGCGTTCATATCCACGGCCGCTGTGTCCTTCTTCGACTTATTCTTGGTTGTCAAGTTTATCAGTTCCAAGTTGACGGCTTCAAGCTTCGCGTCGCCGTTTGGCTTGTGTCCGTTCGGTTGGGTCCCGTTGGCTGCTCCATTGGAGGTGAATGACTCGTTGTGGTTAGGATCGGACTCGTCGTACTGGTACGCTCGGTTGTCGAAGGCGGCTGGCGAGGGCGGTGAGGGCGGGCGTATTTGCGGCCGCATCGGCTCTCGAGGCGACGCCGATCTGCTGTGGCTATCCATTATTCTTGGAGCGGACTGACATCTGTGGGCAAAGATTGTTATGGTTAATTATAATTATACCACCAATTAATACATATATAAAATCCGTAATAGTTCCGTGTGCCGAAAATATCGGGAAAAATCAAAACTCTAAAATCCCGTTTCTAGTGAAAACCATGATAGTTTCAAAAGTTATATATAAAATCGTTGTGTGACTGAATAAATGACTCTTTGCGCACAGTCTAAACCGTAAGTTATTATTTTTGATGTTGAAATCAGGCCCGCATAATTGTTTTATCGTTTTTTTTTTTTTTTTTTTTTTTTAATACTACTTGATTGACGGAAAAAGCGTACGGCCCACCTGATGTTAAGCGGTAACCTTGCCTATGAACAGTGCATTACCTCATAGGTCACGTCCACCTAGGACGCACCCTATGTGGCATTGCACTGCGCCCGCCACCCTGAGACATAAAGATGAAAAGTCTCATGTGCCTGTAATTTCACCGGCACTTTAGGTTGTTGATAATGAAAAAGCTAATATAATTTCTTGCGTAGAAGTTGTGGAAAAATAAAGAAGCTTGTTGCGTTTTGTTTCACGCAAATATAATAAGTCGATTTATCAAATTATTTAGAAATACCACTTTTCCTTCCCAACTTCTAAAAATATACAAATTCTTTAGAAAAAATGGATAAAAAACAATCATTAGAACCGTACTAATTACTTCCATGAAGGAGCCCTGGTTCATTTATTTTTGACTTGGGTCAGTGGTTGCCCACCTCCTTTAGAAGGTGTTTCTTTGGGGTGCACTAAGAAATAAATTTACAAAATACGCCACCTAACATCAACATCATGCAACATACATATCTAAAATACGGAACCTACATATATCAAGATACGAAAGTAGAGTTATCTCATGGTACTGCCATAACATAACTGTAAGATCAACGGCTAACGAAAAAAATTACCAATACTGCATATGCAATTTCGGTCCAAATAAAACATACTTATTTTGAAACTAGACTTTTAATTAACCATAGCTTGAGGCAATCAGTCAAGCCTGACAGAATTTTGTTCATCTCTCGAACAATGCAATATATCACTGGCAACAAATACATACAAAAACGAATTGTTATTGTTTGTCAAATCTATTGTCCAGGATGTATTAACTGCAAGAATATAACTGGCATTACCGATGTAGGTAGGTAAGTAATCAATGACTGGCATGCGACGTTTTGACAATATTACGACAGGTAGCGAGTACGTATTTTTCAACATGTCCAGAAATATACCTACCAAAGATACAATGAAACATGTTTTCCTGCTTTGGTTTCTACTCAAAATATTTTGAAACTGAAAAACTAAACTGACACTTTTCAATTATTGTTATGAAGGTCGACATTTTGGAGTAGGTACGTCTCTACTAATCTTCCTTTATCTGTCTCTACTTATATAAGTAGAGCTCGCCACAACAATACCTGTTGAGCTATCTTTAGATCGCTAGCAGCGGTCAGCACAACTATATCATCATAGTTTATTATTTTTCAAGTGTAAACCACACTTTATGGATAACATTAAATTTAAATGTAACCCAAAAATACAACAACAACAACAACAACAACACAACAACAACAACAAACCAACAACTATATCGTTTGCATTTTTAAAATGTTGTACACACCTACTTGTATTAGTTGTATTTTTATTTCTGTATATAAGTACA
Source organism: Operophtera brumata (assembly GCA_932527175.1). Lineage (NCBI taxonomy): Eukaryota > Metazoa > Arthropoda > Insecta > Lepidoptera > Geometridae > Operophtera > Operophtera brumata. The sequence continues at coordinate 1,197,307 of OW052238.1, forward strand.
TACATAGACACACGCCTTTTCCCCCGAAAGGATAGGCAGGGCCTTTTTTAGGGTTCCGTAGTCAAAGACAAGGAACCCTTATGGATTCGTCATGTCTGTCTGTCTGTCTGTCTGTCTGTCTGTCCTTGTATGTCACAGCCTTTTTTTTCCGAAACTATAAGAGCTATACTGTTGAAACTTGGTAGGCAGATGTATTCTGTGAACCGCATTAAGATTTTTACACAAAAATTGAAAAAAAAAACAATTATTTTTGGGGTTCCCCATACTTAGAACTGAAAATCAATTTTTTTCTAAACTGAATAGTTTGCGCGAGAGACACTTCCAAAGTGGTAAAAAGTGTGTCCCCCCCCCCATAACTTCTAAAATAAGAGAATGATACAACTAAAAAAAATATATGATGTATATTACCATGTAAACTTTCACTCAAAATTGGTTTGAACGAGATCTAGTAAGTAGTTTTTTTTTAATACGTCATTAATCGTAATCCATCCAAGAACTTTTATATTATGTTACTTGCTACTACGGAACCCTTCATGGGTGAGTCCGACTCGCACTTGGCCGCTTTTTTTTTATTTTTTTATTTACCTATTACTTTTGATTACTATTATATGTATACCTTTTAACTATCTTTAGATTGTTTCCAATGGTCTTAAGAAGCTCAACGGTGTCATTTGTATTTACAAACTTTTATGTAGGTATTAGTTGTATTCAAATCAAATCAAATCAAATCAAAATAATTTATTGCGTAATATGGGTTTGTTACAGAATGTTAATTGCAACTGTTTAAGTCCTGCCATAATCAGCGTTTCACGCATGCAATTTAGTAGAAACCTATACAGGTGACATTATAATTAATTTCATATATCAGATTTACATTAATATTATACAAAGTACATTACATTAGAAAATTACATTAGTCCAAGTTCTTATCATCTAAATACTCTTTTGTGTTATAATATGCCTTTTCTATAAGCAGTTTTTTCAATTTCCCTTTAAACACATTCAAGCTAGGGGCATCCAATATAGATTTAGGAAGGTGATTATATATACGTACAGCCATACACATTACACTCTTGTTGTGTAAGGCAGTTTTATTATGAGGAAAACAGATTTTGTTGATGTGCCGTTTGCTCTTCCGGTTTACAAAGAGGTCCATATTAGTTTTTACAAAAGTAGCTGTTTCATAAATATACAAACAAGGTAATGTTAGAATTCTCAGTTCAGTGAAGTATTGCTTACAGCTATCAGTTTTATGAAGTTTACTTATGGCTCTGATACATTTCTTCTGACTTATAAATATTCGCTCTTTCAGTGTAGAATTACCCCAGAATATTACCCCATATCTCAAAACAGACTCGACATATCCGTGATAAGCAGTCGTCACAGCAGACTCATTAACAATTTTACGGAGCATGTACATTGCATATGAAAATTGATTAAGTTTCTTACATATAGTGTCAACGTGAGCTTTCCAGTTTAAGTTACTGTCTAAATTTAATCCTAAAAATTTGGTAATGTCAACGTGTTTAATATGATTTCCTAAATAATTTACATCAATGTCTGGTTTATTAATGTTATTATAATTATTTGAAAATTTCATAATATGAGTCTTATCAAGATTGATATTTAAATTATTTTGTTTTAACCAGTTAATTATTATTTCTAAGGTGGAATTGACTGTGGACTCTAATTGAGATCTACAAGTATCCGAAAACATCACCGTGCTATCATCTGCAAATAGCACCATCTGGTTAGAAATTGCCTTTGGAAGATCATTAATGTAGATAATAAAGAGAAGTGGCCCTAAAACACTTCCCTGTGGTACTCCATACTTAGTTTTACGATATTTAGACCTATACAGAATCTCTTTTTTCAACTTCGGACAAATACGTGATATTTCAGTTGCCTGTTTTCTATTACTCAAGTAGGAGTTTACAAGGCTTAAAATGTTGCCTCTTACACCATAGGCTTCAAGCTTGGATAATAGAATATTATGATCGACATAGTCGAACGCCTTAGTTAGGTCCATATAGAGAGCACATACCATTCTCTTGCTATCCAGGTTACTTAACACAGTTTGAAGAAACCTAAAAATTGCTAAATTAATAGATTTATGCCTACGAAACCCTATCTGTTCTTCAGCAAATAAGTTATAGGTTTCAAAAAAATTATATAAACTATTATTTATGACCTTTTCGAATATCTTTGAAAACACTGGTATTAAGGCAATAGGTCTATAACAATTTATATTATCCCTGTCTGTTCTTTTAAATAAAGGCTTAACGATAGTAATTTTTAATTTATCTGGAAATATTCCAGAAACTATTGAACTATTGATAATATGACTTAAAACTGGTGAAATTAATTCAGATGTTTCTTTTAAAATTTTCGTACTTATTTCATCATAACCAGTACTACTACAATTTCTTAATGAATTAATAATTCGATTAATGTCAACTGGTGTTATTGGAGTCATAAACAAAGAATGTGATAAATAAGATGTCATATTATTATATTTAGGATTTGTTTGCGGTGCAATTTGGTCAATAAAATAGTCATTAAATAATTTAACAATGTCCGAGGGATTGTCTACAATTTTTCCTTCAATAATCAGTTTATTTATTTCATGCTTGGGCATATTATTTTTGTTTTTGTTTAACACCGACCAAGTTGCCTTTGATTTATTAGTCGCTGATTTAATAAAATAATCATTTTGGGATTTTTGTGTCAATTTTATTATGCGGTTTAGGCGGTTAGAGTAAGATTTAAAAGTAGATCTGGTATTATCATTACGATTTTTCCTATATTGCCATAATAACTCACGTTTACGTCTTGAACAAACTTTAATACCATTAGTTATCCATTTAGGTTTCTTATGAGTGCAAATTTTAATCTTCACTACAGGAAAGCATAGATTATAAAACAATATAAATTTGTCATGGAACAAATTATAGGCTGAGTTAGGGTTTTCAGTATCGTAGACTTCATCAAAACTTAAAGAGCTCAGACAATTTTTAAATTTCCTAACATTATCCTTGCTGTAATCCCTTCTTTCAATGTACCAGTATTTGAGTGAGCAATTTTCTGCCACCGGGCAAGACGCTAACTGTGCAGTATGATCTGATATAGCTAATTCGAGTACTTTTACTTTTAATCCCTTTACATTATGTGCAAAATTATCCAAACATGTTCCGCTTATTGGTCTGGTTGGTTCAAACACAGTAAGTTTCAGATTGTAGCTAAGTAGTAATTGAGTGAAAGTTTCTGTGTTTTTGTCCGGTTTCAGTAAATTTATATTAAAGTCACCACATATAATGACTTTCTTCTTAGTGAAACAGAGGACGTTAAGTATAGAATCAAGAGCTTCGAAAAATTTGTTAATTTCCTTAAGATTGGTTCTTGGTGATCTATACATACAAATTATTATCATTTTATATTTCGGTATTTCAACAGCACAGCACTCTGCAACATTTTCAATACAAAATTTATTTATTTGCGGAAGCGGAATAAATTTATGTTTATTGTGAACTAAAATGCACGATCCACCGTACCGCTTCATTCTTGTATATACGGACGAAATGTTGTAATTAACTATGTGTATGGACTGCAGGTCATCCTGTACCATATTGTGCTCAGTCAAACACAGAACATCTACGGGAACACCTTGCTCCTCAAGATTTTCCAGATGAACTGTCAAGAGATCTGATTTCGAATTTAAACCATCAATATTTTGATGTAGAACATGGACTTCCTTATAAACGAAAAAGATTATTACTTTTTGTTGAATTCGTCACACGTCGTGTATTATTAAACGCTACCTATATTATGTACTTATGTGCCATGCTCCGGCTTAGAATAGACCCCTCTGTCTCCTCCAGTGGATGTCGTAAAAGATTACACCAGGGGATGGACAGCAGCATCCACCGCGGTCACCGATCCACCTGCCCAGCGTTGTGATTGGTAAACACGCTTACCTTTGTCGTGGTGGCACTCTATGGAAGTGGCCTGTCCAGCAGTGGACTTCTATAGGCCGATGATGATGATATCATATATCAAGGATTGATACCAATGTATAATTTTTTATAAATTTAAACTTTACTCTGTTTGTTCATTATAAACTTACTTGATTTAAATTCCATTCGAACACAGCGCAACGCTCCGAAAGTAATCGCATTGTTTTGGTTACAATTATTCAAAACAGTAAACAAAACCAACGCATAAATTCATTGTATATCCACATGCAGTAGGTATGTACGTATGGTATGTTTGTTCAATAGACACCGGCCTTAAGGTGGTTGCTTTCGCTCGTGGCGCGAAATTCAATTTTTTTCGTGTTTTTTGCTCATCACTTCTCATTAACACTTCTTCAGATAGCTAAAACTATGTTGCCGCAAATTATGTAACCTAACACACAAGTTTTAATTTATAGTATAACATAAATATCATTAGTTTGGCTATGAATGTGCTTGAAACAAAAAAACACTATAAATATCGTAGAAGCACAATCGTAGCTAAACTAATGATATTTATGTGATACTATAAATTAAAACTTGTGTGTTAGGTCACATAATTTGCGGCAACATAGTTTTAGCTATCTGAAGAAGTGTTGATGAGCTGTAATGAGCAAAAAACACGAAAACATTTGAATTTCGCGCCACGAGCGAAAGCGACCACCTTAATCCCAATAGTACCTACGCAAGTGACGAGGCAAGCCACCTTTTACCAGCAATGTAATAGCGTTGACACAGGGTCAATTGGTTGAGATTGTTTGTCATAGTGAAATTATGGCTATGCTTTTGTGATACGATTATGGCAGATATGTATTTTTATACACAACATTGCCGGTCGATTTATTGAGGTTGGTAATCACTGGATTTATTCAAGACTAAGGGCAAAAATCGTTATTTTTATTCGGTTGGAATCAACTAAGAAAGTCAAATAGAACTTCAAGCATGGTTTAGGTATACGATGGCAGTGACTGGACCCAGTGATTCGGAATTTCGGACCCAGTCACTAGGTACATGCGGTAGTAAGTCAGTTTGCTGTGGATTATTGACACTGGCCCGAGAATAGACGGGTAGGTTTGTCAACTGGACTGACTTGAGGGCGCGAAGTCAGCACTGGATTAGGTTGAAACTAGAGTCTACACGAGCCCAGTAGCAAGTCAGCGCTGGACTGTGTTACTGTACTGCCATGTTATCTGACCTCGTATAAACTAGGGTTTAGTCCGACTGCTTTAAGTAAGTAGGTACAGTGAACTACAATATCACAATATGGTATTAGGTAGTTGAATAAATTGAGTTGCGGCGCGAAATTCAAATTTTTTGGTGTTTTTTGCCCATTACAGCTCATCAACACTTCTTCAGATAACAAAAGTTGAGTTCGCGACAACTAGGAGACTTAACACACATGTTTTAATTGATAGTATCTCATAAATATCATCAGTTTAGCTATGATACCCCTAAACACATTTTTACAGTGTTTTTGTTTGTTTAGGGGTATCGTAGCTAAACTGATGATATTTATGAGATACAATCAATTAAAACATGTGTATTAGGTCTCCTAGTTGTCGCGAACTCAACTTTCGTCATCTGAAGAAGTGTTGATGACCTGTAAAGGGCAAAAAACACCAAAAAATTTGAATCTCGCGCCGCAAACGTGAGCATTCACCTTAAGCACAAAATGGAAGTATTGTTATTTATAAATAATATTTTGTACTATGTTACAAGTCTAATCAAAATTGTTTTTCTAATATTCCGTAAGATGGTTTCTAAATTCCGAAGGAATCGTATAAGTACAAAATAACCTTTACTCGGGATGCCTTAGAAATGTTGCAATTGTTGAAGGCGTGCATCAAGATTGAAGGTGCTTTGTTCATCTTTGAGGGCGAGTAGGTACTTGGTACTTTGCTACTGTTGATTCACAACTTCCCAAACATTAATTACTCACACTTTCAGTAGGTTTTACTAAAACCCATAAACGAAAGCACACGATACTGAAGAAAAACATCGCGACGAATCATGTAACTGAAATATGACATGTGCATGAAAGGAGTCATTGAATCCTTTCACCGTCGGTCATCATAGTCACTAACCTTAATCAGGGTGACCAAGAAAAAACAAGGTTACTCGTCAACTGAATTTGATCGGCCCTCTGCTGACCGATGATGTCTAAGAAGAGTCCGCACATGATGGGTTACAGAGGCTGAATCCTCACCATCGACCATCAATATGTAAAATCATCGCGTGACTGAGCAACTTATTGACTGACAAATTTGAAATGAACCCAAAATACTTAATTTCGGAAATTATGAGGGTCTAGCAGGGTGACGAAGTTTTTATGGAAAACCCTCCACGCGGACAAGTGACCAAGTCAAATAGCTTTCCATTAAGTAGATACAAGTGCATTGACTCGCTTTACTTCTTACCTCTTCCGGGGAAAGCCCCGCCTCCTCTCAGGTGAGTCCATCACCAGCGACCGGCTGTAGTAGTAGTGGGCATGGGCCGACCTCGGCGTCGTAGGAGCCCTCCGATACCGCTCATACCTTACCAAGTTGCCCCCACCCGTCATACTCACTATCACTCACATTCTACCCAGCGAAAAGGTTCGCTTTCCCAAGGAATTTGTTTCTTTTTTCCTCAATATGGAGCCGCGGTTAGACTGTTTCAGGCGAGAAACTGCCGCGCGATGGCCGTGCCCATCACAGTTGACGAAACATACAATTTTGTAAACAATAAACATTGTTTTCTTCGCATTCACGGGATGATGTGTTTTGAAAGCAAATTGTGTCGAAGAAGGCACGTCGAGTCTTCAATTACTATTCTAGACTGGTTATTGAAATGTAAATATTCTATTTGCATTGTCTCGTCTAGATAATATAAGTAGAATTTTAAACACAATTATTGAAATAGCTCTTTACAATGTCAGACTGAAGCTACGAGAGTTGGGGTACCTATTGGATCATACTTATACCTGCTTTTGTTTTTTAAAAGGAACACACTTATTTGATAAAACAGATAATAGACACCTTATTAGCTCTGAGGTGCCAGCACGAACAATGAAGAATAAAACAGATAATAGACACCTTATTAGCTCTGAGGTGCCAGCACGAATAATGAAGAATAAAACAGATAATAGACACCTTATTAGCTCTGAGGTGCCAGCACGAATAATGAAGAATAAAACAGATAATAGACACCTTATTAGCTCTGAGGTGCCAGCACGAATAATGAAGAATAAAACAGATAATAGACACCTTATTAGCTCTGAGGTGCCAGCACGAATAATGAAGAATAAAACAGATAATAGACACCTTATTAGCTCTGAGGTGCCAGCACGAATAATGAAGAATAAAACAGATCATAGACACCTTATTAGCTCTGAGGTGCCAGCACGAATAATGAAGAATAAAACAGATAATAGACACCTTATTAGCTCTGAGGTGCCAGCACGAATAATGAAGAATAGAGAAGAGAATGCCAAACTGGCAACATTTGGAAGTCAACATGTCAAATTGACCATGTTTGAATTTGTATTTGGACTAGGTTACTTAAATAACTGGTAATAATACATTTATTTACAGAAAGAATAATACAAGGTATATACAAAATACATATGAAACAGTTGTGCCACCTGAAGACCGCTGCAAGCGATCTAAAGGTAGCTCAACTGATCCAAATCACTACCAGACGGAAGCGTCCCTAAGATGCTGGCTGCATTGCCACGCTGAATGGCAATACTAATGCGTTGAGCCAGATAAGAGCCAGCTCTCGGGTCACGCGTCGCTTCGACCAGATGCCCTGAAAGAATTTTGAAAACGCGAAGGGCCCCGGAACCCCACGGACCCAGAGTCTCGACCCCGAAAGGCTCAAATAAGTAAGCTCTGTCGAGACTCGTATAACTTATATATATATATATATATATTACAGAAGAAATTTGAAGATAATTTTATTTTCTTCTCAACCTTTTTCATATCTCCCCCTTTTTGCAAAGAAAACATTTAGAAAGTAGCTCTTCACTAAATACCTATGTTATATAGATTTTTCTATAGGCAATGCTAATTGAAATTCATAGCAAAACAGCATCCTGTATCGGGTATTTGTATGGAATGACTTCACGCTAAAAGAATAGTATGGCGGACAATAAGTCGCCATTCAGAGAATAGGCTTTGAGTCGAGCCGTTTCCCGACACATTGTGGGCCACCATGCATGCTTAGTATCTAATTAATAGGAAAGAAAAGTGAAAATAAATTTGATTAGGGGGCAGTTTGATACTGTCGAAAGTTTTAGGTTTTTTTTCTGAATCCTATTTGTTTTTTTATGCATTTTTAGGGTTAAATACCTTTCAACGTACCAACGGAAACATTATAGGATGCCTTTGTTATACGTCTGCCTGTCTGTCTGTCTGTCTGGTATATAAAGGTATCAAACATTATAGGATGCCTTTGTTATCCGTCTGCCTGTCTGTCTGTCTGTCTGGTATATAAAGGTATCAACTTTAAGTTTATACCAAAGGTATGTGAGCTTAAAGTGCCGTAAATCAAGCTTCGAACTTATATAGCAAAGAATTTTGAATGCATTTAGATACTTTTTATCTTATATTTAGAAGTTTTTTTTTTACGATAGTCGAAACTTTACAACGATGCATTGTACGGTTTTCTTGCAATACTGCCACCATGACACACTTGCTATATTAACTTGGGATGATAACTGACTTCACAGAAGGAAGATCAATTAATTCGTCAGCTACTTATACTAATAGGTATGTTTATGACCCGTTGGTTAGTCATATTTAAAGGTTCTTTCGATGATGTGTAGGAAACTATCTCGAGGTGGACCCCTGACATTTTGGTCTCAGTAATTTTTTTTAGAAGTCGGTTAGAAAGGTAAATTAAGTGGTTAACCTACCTACATCGTGTATTCGCGAGGTTTCAGCTCGGGGCGAACCACTAGGTAATATTGTGACTTTATTCAGTGTTCGTAAGCCAAAGTTTGTTTTTATGGTCTAAGAAAGTAATTTCCGAAATTCACCCCATAAGGGGGTGCACCAGGGTGTTGAAGTTTGTATGCAAAAAACAGCACTCAGACGAGGTCACGATACCTACACGAAAGACACACCGAAACTGGAGTTCTGGCCGAAAGATGTCAAGTTCAAGAGGTTCTTCGGACACTTGACACGAGACACTGCGCAGGTGCATAAACGCCGTCGCGCGTCGCCACACGTCCAGATGGCCACATTATTGATATGTATGGGCCTTATGAAGCCACAAAATCAGACGCAGAGATTTTGAAAGAAATCTTTTATCTTCATGACGTAGACGACCCGTTCCATTACTTTTTTAATCGTGACGATGTGTTCACAAGGGGTTATGGGGTGATTTTCGTAAATTACTTTCTTAAACCACAAAAACAAACGTGTTCATTAGAACACGTTTTTTACCGCGTCTTTTCAATGAAAGTGCTAAGCCTCAACCTAACGCAATGGTTTATCAATTCATAACCACGAATACCTATTTGCAAATACAGTTTTGCTAAGTATAACAGACCTAGTATTTCACAAAACTTTGCACTTGCAACGAAACACCTAAACGAATCAAATTCCAAGGCTTCACGTTTCGTTATAATTTCAATATTCTGGCACGATCCTTCTAGTCTCTATTGCTGTGGAAATAAAAGTCATTACATCGTATTTCTGGTAAGCGACAGTAGATTATGGTGATAGGCGAGGCTGGCAACCAATAAATTAGCATTGATTAGATATTGCAGGTCGTGTAAGGATATAAGCTATATCACAGATTAGATAATAGTTACTCCATTCATATTGTCAATCACTTTGGACACAAATATACCTACATTAATATGCATTGTAATATACCTAAACTGCATTTTACGGAAATTACAAAGCCTTGGGAATCGATAATGTACCTACTTACTACATAGTTACAATGACCGTGAAAAGAAGTTTTCAGTAGTCACTTGAAGGATGCTACCGCTTGTAGCGCGATTAGGGCTTGCAAATATTCGAATATTCGTTTTTTTTCACGTAATATTCGAATTATTCGAATATTATTCGAATAATAGAAAGTTAGTTAAGTTCTTTCAATAATCATGTCTATATTTGTTGTTTTATTAAGGCACTACACGCAGTCATACAAAAAAATGTCTTTACTAAAGACTAGAAGGCAATCGACACATACACAACCAAAAAAAATTCAACAAAGTTTTATAAATCGAGATGTGTTTTGAAATTTTATAATATTTTCATACTTTATGCATTCTGCATGAAGTCCATCCGAAAAAGTTCCATATCGACGGCTTGCCGCACAGCATACCTGTGGTACACTTTAAATTCAAGTATCTGTTGCTCCATTATTATTTTGATGTTAAATGTAATACATGCAACATTTTAAAAATACCTAGAAATTACCACACTCCACTCCTAAATATTTGGACTAAATCTCAGAACTATAATGAATACTTAATCACAAAAAGAGAGTTACGCTCGCGCCCTAATGGCTGGTACCAAATATTTTATTGAGCTAAATTGGTCTGCAAAATCCACAATACCTATCAACAAACTTACAGAGCCTTGGCTACAAGACCCTCTCTTAGAAACCAACAGAACTAATAAACGGATAAAGATCAGTGCTTGGTCAATCAAATCAAACAATTTGATTTGATTTGGGTTCTTTAAATCAGAACGTCATGTTGATTCAAAATATTCAAACACTCGTAATTAACCTCTATTCGTTGAGGAGTTCCCTTGTCTAGCAGCCGTGTGCATCATCAGATTCAGCTTGACTGTACAAATTATTATATTTTCAACAGAATTACAAACATAAACAAAGCTTCAAGTTGATACGACAGTTAAAAGTAGGATAAAATTGATTTAATAGATTTAAAAATACAGAATATGAGATAGTTACTAAAGTTTCAACTCAGAACGGCAGGAACTAACCGTAAAAATAACACTTTTATTTTTCAAATGTATATTATGAATCTTCCATCCATCTCAGCAAGCACGCTAAACTGATTAAAATCTTATCAACTGGATAAAATCCACAATGCATAAAAAAATATAAAAAAATGCGTAAATGAAAGACAAATGCGCAGGATTTGCGAGCGTTTCCAACTTTTTTGACGAGTCCTGCCTGTCGTGTTGCCCTCGCGCCCACATGACGTGGCATTGCTTAGACGTCGAGCTTATTTTGTGCAAATTATAGTCCTGAGTTTGGTTATATGGTTTTTTTTCGATTATTCGAATATCACAATTTTTGTATTCGAATATTCGACCTAGTTTATAATTCGAATTATTCGAATATTCGACTAGGCGCGATATTGTATGCCTAGAATCTAATGCATTTTTTATGTATTTTGTATGCTAGCATAGAATAATAGACAGGTGTTATAAGGTTTTAAGATGCACTAAGTTAATTTTAATTTATATTTATAAACAATGCTTGGCAATGCAGCCAGTATGGATCAGTTGAGCTATCTTTAGATAGTTTGCAACGGTATTTAAGTTTGTGTTTTTTTATACCTATTTGTATTATATTTGTTGTATATTATTATTCTTTCTGCAAATAAAGTATTTAAATATAATAAAAGAATTTAAAAAAAATGGATAGGTAGAAAATTATTTATTGCACAAGACAAAAAGCAGTACATAGGCTAACTTAATGCTAACTAGCATTTTCTTCCAGCTAACCTTTGTGTAATGTAGTGTATGTATATGGTAGTGCTATTGTGAATCATTATAGGTCGAGATTAAATGATTAACATAATTAAATATCTAGATATTATAATACCTACCATATTATAATATATACAAATAAATCAATACATTACATAAGTGCTCAATTTTGTTGGATTGGCACAGTTTGGAAAAAAGGGTACCAGGGTCGTCAAAGATAATGTATTCTTTTAGATCAAGGTGAGCAACTTATATTTGCTCCAACTAATGATACCAGATTTTATATAGAAAGCCTAGACACGAAACTCAAAACAAACCCAGCGTCGCACCTGACTGAAAACAACACTGCATAGAACGTTTGTGGTGTATGCATCCACATTGTGTGTGCTCATTGAACCGACGCACCTAGCCGCTGCGATTGTTCCATGTACTTCCACTTGTGGTGAAAGGTAGCCGGCAGAGGTCACTCGTCTGAAGATGAATCTGTCTACCTCTCGATTATCTTTTGTTTTTGCTGATTTTCTAGACCGCATGGCCGTCAAAGCGGCATCCTGCTTTTATATAAGCCGTAAATACCCAGTCACTTAAACTCTTGACGAGAAAGTATAAGTAAATACCAAGAGGACAAAATAGGTATGTAATATCTACTATATAAAAATAAGTCGGGTTTTCCTTCCTGACGCTATAACTCCAGAACGCACGAACCGATTTCCACGGTTTTGCATTCGTTGGAAAGGTCTCGGGCTCCGTGAGGTTTATAACAAAGAAAATTCAGGAAAAATTTCAACAGAAAAGCGGGAAAATCTTTTTTCACATACAGCGCCATCTCTGATAAACTCAAGAACGGGTTAACTGATTTGGCTGAAAATTGGTGGGGAGGTAGCTTAGAACCAGGAGATTGACATAGGGGGGAAGGGGTAGGAGGGGGGGTGTGGTCACCGGGGGCTACCCGTGCGAAGCCGGGGCGAGTCGCTAGTACTGGATAGTAGCTAAGATGATGCTGTGTTTATCCGAACCTGCATCTAGGTATTTCGCATTAGCGTATTTTATTTTGTTGCCTCAAACATTTTGCACTAGGTTGCAAAAAGGAAACGATTAGATTCTTAATTTAGTTACTAAACATCACGGAAAATAATAAATCCATGACGAACAGTAGAGAGAACAGACGAAAGAAGATATACAAAACAAGTAAGTAGAAATAGAATTAGAAAAACGTTTATTTGACATAAAACACATAAATACATAAAAAACATAGGCAAGCATGAATGGGATTGTTGGAAGAGAAAAACCTTGATAAACGTATTCAGACCAGATCGGAGACGTAGTTTATAGTTCATAGTTTCTTTATTAATAACTGATTATAGTTTCAGGTCAAAAATAATAATATAAAATAATATAATAAATTGAAATTAATTAAAACAAACAGAAAACATGATTATTTTAAATTAATAATAGTAAGGTACCTAAGTCATAACTTCTAATACGTAATACCTAATGAAGTAAGCTCGTTACAATCTGGAGTACTTCTAAACCGATGAGCATAATATAATGTGATGAGAGTTAATGAAGCAAACGACGTATGTGAGGATTGTAGCAAGTGAAAATCACTTGTCCGCCTACCCCTCCGGGAAACAGGCGTGAGTTTAAATAAATAAAATAAATAAATAAATAATGCTGGACAGTTCACACAACATTATCTAGCCCCAAGCTAAGCAGAGCTTGTTTTATGGGTACAAGATAACTGATATACTTAATACAATACATTACATAGATAGATATCTTTTATTATACATAGAAAATACCCAGAACACCCTGAACAAATATCTGCGATAGCACAAATATTTGTTCCGAGGCGGGAATCGAACCCGCAACCTTCTGGGTCGCAGGCCAACCTTCGCCCACCGCGCCACAGAGGTCGTCAATGTGTCGGTATGTTAATGTTACATAATGTAGTTTATGTTAGTAACAGTAGTTATACAACATGTGTACCTGTGTTCTTATTATTCAAGGTGTAGGTAGGTAATTGAGCTTTTCTCGACCTTTCAGAAGGTTAAGCTAAAAAGTCTGACCAATTAAGCCGATAATTATGGATAAATTACAATGAATGTGATAAGTATCTAATAAAACGATAAAAGTTGGTGCCTATCAGTCTGAATCAATGTTACGCGCTATCTTCATAAGCCCTGCCGATCACACTCGAGTAGATACAGATAGATAAATGTAATTAAAGTACCTATTAATAACCCAGTTACTCATATTTATTCTGTGACTCAGTTCCTTCTTCCCCTCTCACCCTTATCCCCTTCCACGACCTGGGGCACGATTACGTAACTCTGTTGGTATCGATTTCAAGGTTTATTTATAGGTAACTTACAAACTGGGTAATCACAAAAACGTCATCAATATACATAAAATCGTTGCGTCACTGACTGACTGACTCACTGATTGACTATCATAACACAGCCAAAACCGTAAGTCTTAGTGACCAGAAATTCGGAGGGTACATTCCTTTTTTGGTCTAGGGGTGCACTATGAAAGGTGAGGGGTATTGAAGTTTGAATATTAAAAAAACTAGCTATTTCCATAGATCCATATGTGGCGGGCGTTCCACTAGTTTCAGATAGAAACAGAAATGCAACTGATAGCAACAATTTTCTGTAATCCGCAAAGAGGACTAATCAGGAGTCCTTCATTTTTTATTGTAGAGTTTCCTATTTAAATCTATCCAGAAAATAATTGACACGTCGATAAGGAAGCGATACATGGTTTATAAGTATAAAACCCTTATCTATTCATGTTGAGACATTGTAAAGGCAATGAGTCTAGAAGGTGAAGTTACTGCACTCTAGGAAGTAATCAACAACTAACCGGATTCAATTCAAGTACCTTAGTACCTACCTATTACTTGATCATGAATGTGTCAACTTTAAATTATAGCAGGAAACCCCTTTTGAATCAGCATATCAATGCTTTACTAACGGAAGGCGCTAGGAAAATAGATAAATGAGTTCATTATTTCTGCTCTTGAGCTGGGTACCTACCTAATAGGCATTAAATATTGAAAAAAAACCTATAGTCGATCGCATTAGTGTAGCGAGTGGAAAGTCTAGTACGAACGTGCAGTTTTTGCGTTTAATACTATCTCCCTGATGGAAAGTGACGTAGTACGCTTGTCTAGAGGATATCTACTTAACCTCGACTTACGATAAGATAAGTTTATTTCACTTAGAATAGGTACAAAAAATCATAATTAACATTTGCATTAATTTTAAAGATGTTCATAAGTATATGAAATTAAGAGAACTTTGCCTTCCGTGCTAGTTGTTAAAATATTCCTCGATCGTATTTATCGGGGAAAATAGACGCTGGCAACGCGTTCTATTCTTTTGCTGTTCTAATAAGGGAATTCGTGGACGAACCAAAATCACCGAAAAGGCCTCAGTGACAATGACAATGACAGTGGCAATAGCTCGCAGTACTAATAGTACGAGAGCCCACGACCAAAATTTTTGCCTTATCGTTTATAATAACCGTTGAGACACAAAGGATCACTAGGTAATATTGCGACTTTATCCAGTGTTCTTAAGCCAAAGTTTGTTTTTGTGGTCTAAGAAAGTAATTTCCGAAATTTACCCCATAAAGGGGTGCACCAGGGTGTTGAAGTTTGTATGCAAAAAACAGCACTCAGACGAGGTCACGATACCTACACGAAGATATTCTGCTCCTATATTCTAATGAACACGTTTTTTACCGCGTCTTTTCAATGAAAGTGCTAAGCCTTAACCTAACGCAATGGTTTATCAATTCATAACCACGAATAGCTATTTGCAAATACAGTACTTGAGCGGCGACCATCAAACAGGACGACGCAGTAGAGTAAGATCCTTTCAATGGACCAAGGACTTTATAAAGGTCGCTGGATGTCGTTGGATGGAGGCAGCTTAAGACTGCTCGCCCTGGCATTTTATGGTTTACTAGCAGCGCCCCGCGGTTTCATCCGCGTATGTCTCGATCCCGTGGGAATATCGGGATAAAATTGTGCTTATGTGTTAGTCCGGGAGTCCAGTTATCTCCATTCCAAATTTCATGCAAATCCGTCGAGCCGTTTCAGCGTGAAGAAGTAACAAACACACTACACACACACACACAAACTTTCGCCTTTTATAATATTAGTGTGAAGTGTGATGTCCAGCAGTGGACTTCTACGTGATAATGTAAATGATGAATAATTAACGTCAACTGAAACCGTTTGATACAGACAGGTTAACAAAGGTTTTCAGAAAAAGACAAAATATTCTAGTGTCTCGCAAAGAATGAGATACCATTGTGGCAGTAAAAAATGCCTTTCTTTGGAGCTACGTAGTATATTAGGGTGACCAGAAAATAACCATAGACCCTAGAAAAGACAAAAAAGAATACCAACTCGACTACTACTTATAATGTTGGGGGGTTGGGAACGAGAATGGAGATTCAGTCGCACTCACCAGCCCGGGTGTTCGCTGCTACAGACTTTACCAAATGCGTCGCAACGACCACCTTGGTGGCAGTTTTCGGGGGTGGTCGTTAAGAATACATCTCTTGCCTGAAATAGCCATTAGGAATTAAATAAGTTGCCAAGAGGAACCCTTAAGGCTGACATGCCATGGCCATACTATATTTTCCTCTGTTGGATACGGGCCACGCATTTTAAATCGGTGATGCAGGTGGCAGGCTATTAATTAGCATTCAACTTTGGTGTACTTCCCTTTCTTGAGATTTGAAAGGAAAACGCTAGAGAAATCTACATGCCTTCGGTGTCGATGGCAATGTAAGTTTTCAAAATAACAAAAAGCAGGAAAACCGTGTGATTTTAGTGGGGTAAAAACTACGTAAAAACCAAACGTACACGTCAGGAATACCTACCTCTATATGCGCTCTATATGGCTTGTCATTTAGTTGACGTATACTAGCATTCATAGTTAATCACACTAATATTAAAAATGACAAAGTTACGATGTTTAGATGTTTGTTTTGTTGCTACGCTGAAACGGCTAAACCGATTTTGATAAATTTGGTACACATTTGGTATAAGTTGACCTGTATGGACAGTCTACTTTTACCAAGGTAAAGAGCGTGCGAATGATTCTAAAAATTGTAACCCACGTCTCCAATTCCAAAGCGCTCTAGAAGAGATCGCTCTCAGCGATAAGACCGCCCATTGTACTTCCGTACTTATACTTTGATTCTTTTAATGTGGTGTGCAATCAATCGTTATCAATCTACCTGCTTAGTTGGTACTTCATCCAAAGCTTAGATTTCACGTCCTGAATTCGCATCTAATCTATACTAATATTATAAAGCTGAAGAGTTTGTTTGTTTGTTTGTTTGTTTGAACGCACTAATCTCCGAAACTACTGGTTCAAATTGAATAATTCTTTTTGTGTTGGATAGTCCAGTTATCGAGGAAGGCTATAGGCTATATAACATCACGCTACGACCAATAGGAGCAAAGATATAGTGGTAAATGTGTAAAAAACGGGAGAAATTATAACTTATAACTCAAGAACGGTGAACCGAATTGGCTGAAAATTGGTGGGGAGGTAGCTTAGAACCAGGAGATTGATATAGGGGGGAGGGGTAGGAGGGGGGGGGGGGGGTTCTCCGGGGGCTACCCGTGCGAAGCCGGGGCGAGTCGCTAGTGAAGGTAATATGTCAACTAAATTACAATCACAACCAGCATGTTTGTGATTCCTCGCGTGTCTCCTCAAGGCCGGAAGGTATTAACATAGCCTCGGGTAGGTGATCATACAAATTACTTAAAGTGGACTCAGAGATTCATTCGATGTTCTCTGTAGTCAGTGTGATGTTAGGCAATTCTGATCATGCCGAGTTGCGGAATATTTTGGCATCTGCATACAACCGCGAGGTGGTTGGTTCTGCTCGAATGCCTAGCTTAGGTAGGTTTTGTAGGAAGGTTTGTTCGATACTATTCCGGTTTTTTGTGTCTGTGGACCCTTTTTATAGTTGTAATTTTAGTTCTTGTATTTCTGTTCGGTTTAATCTATAACGGACTTACGTACTTTATTTTTACATTTTAGGATTTTCTGTAATATGTTTATATTTTTTTACCTTGCGAATAAATAAAACGTACCTATACATAAATAAATAAATAAATAAAATAAAAAAGCCTTTATTTCAGCTACCCTAACACAATAAATAGTATAGATGAATGTCTTTTCACACTATCACTTCTAAAACCTAATACAGGTACACATAATATTTTTATACATATTCAAAAAACTTATATTTTATGTAGTTGTCGCCTCTGCGGCGTAGGCCTCCCCTAAATCATTCCACATTCCAATCATATACAATACTACGTTTTATTTATACGCAGTGCTTATTTTTATGTAGGTACTTATTTGTAACTATTTTTTTTTTGTTTTTTTCGATTTTTATCCTTGTTCCGAAAACCGGCGTTGTGAATCTAGTCACAGTCCTGAAAATTTATTTTCGTACAACTCTGTATATGGCGGAGTTCCCCATGCGGATACATTGGTTTTCTTGATGTATTTTCTGTGTATGTGTATATTTTGTATGAATAAATTACTTCTTATATTATTATCTTTTATCTCTCTTAAAATATATTTTTATCAAAACTTTGCATAATTTCAAGCATTCATAGTTTATACAAAGTAGGTTAGTACCTACTAATAGTACATCTGGCATCTCAATAACCCATACAATGCAAGAATATCTCTTAAGGCGCGATAGGTTCTCAAATGTCTCTAGAATTTTAAAGTTTTTGATAAGAATTTTCATAGTTTTCGATGAAGAAAAATATATATGATATTCTTGAGCTTTTTATCTAGTGAAATCAATAATTCAATACAATATTTGAATTACTTCACTCGATAAAAAAAATAACAAAGAAACCACCTTTTTAAAATTTAAATACTATTTTTCACTCACTTCTCTCACGTTTTAATTTTTGAAACATTTGGTTACATGTTAGTTATTATTTGAGTTAGTGAATTCATCAACAAAATTAAACAAAACTATGAACGACATTTTTATATAATTTTTTTATACATAAAAACACGGTATCAGAGCGTGCGCTCGCCTTCTTCGCCTCATACAAAAATGTTCGTTGAACATATAGCGCCTTAACTACTCACCATTTTATAGTTTAACACTTTTTGGCCTCGAAATATTCACATAACTATCTAATTTAAAGATCAAACGCATTATTTATCTTATTTTTTTACTAAATAGCATAAACTAAACCAGTCTGTTATGAAATAACCTCATAAAAATGTAAACCACGTCAGTTGAGTTAAAAAGTAGTATTTGGAGTTTTTGTGAACAGATGAACGAACTTTATAGCCGATTCTTACGTCAACTGGCTTTAATCTTGATTTTATAACGGTCCACATGGTGAACGCTGATTCTGCAGAGAGGACCTAAGGCCTAGTCTATAAATGTAACAAACTAATACATGGGCGTGTCGTGTACACTACACGGATTGACGTATGGAATACGCGGTTAATATTTATTGTCTCATTTAGTTACGTGCTGGAAGTTAAATCTTGGAGCATTGCAGGCCTTATATACGTATCCTTAGAGCATTGTAGGCCTTATATACGTATCCTTAGAGCATTGTAGGCCTTATATACGTATCCTTAGAGCATTGTAGACCTTATATACGTATCCTTAGAGCATTGTAGACCTTATATACGTATCCTTAGAGCATTGCAGGCCTTATATACGTATCGTTAGAGCATTGTAGACCTTATATACGTATCCTTAGAGCATTGTAGACCTTATATACGTATCGTTAGACCATTGCAGGCCTTATATACGTATCCTTAGAGCATTGTAGACCTTATATACGTATCCTTAGAGCATTGCAGGCCTCCGTACGTGTTGCTCTATGTACGTATCCCATGGCAGATATTATTTTCAAAGTTAGTCAGGTGCTACGAACATAATACTTTAGTTCAAAAGACTTGAACGCGCTCTCTGCGACAGCACATGAAGACAAAATGCGCTACGCGGATTGTTAGAAGATTGACTCAATTTCAATCAGCATTATTGTTTTTTTTAGGGTTGGGCTTGGCTGTCCGTCTGTCCGTCCGTCTGTCTGTCACCAGGCTGTATCTAATGAACCGTGATAGTTAGACAGTTGAAATTTTCACAGATGATGTATTTCTGTTGCCCCTATAACAGCAAATGCGCTGCGCTGGTCTTTGTGGGGACATGTGACATGCGGAACTGTTTTAGGGTTCCTTACCCAAAGGGTAAAACGGGACCCTATTACTAAGGCTCGGCTGTCCGTCTGTCTGTCTGTCTGTCCGTCTGTCACCGTATCTCATGAACCGTGATAGTTAGCCAGTTGAAATTTTGACATATGATGTATTTCTGTTGCCGCTATAACAAAAAATACAAAAAAACAGAATTAAATAAATATTTAAGGGGGCTCCCATACAACAAACGTGATTTCTCCTAATGTAGGTTAAGCGATGCTCTGCGGGGTCAGTTTTTGGATGGGTGACCTCTATTTGAGATATATATTTTTTGAAACCTGTTTTTTTTGCCGTTTTTGTTGTTAATCAAATCAAAAAACAAAATCAAAATCAAAATCATTTATTTCAGGCTTACTGAGAAATGCACTAAGCCTAAACAGTAAGCCCATATCAACATAAATACCTTAGAAACTAACATACACATAAAACACTTTATTACTTAATCTAACACACGTGTGATCGCCGACGCGTCGCGGCCCGGGGGATCACGTGACAGGCGGAACCCTTCGTGCGCGAGTCCAACTCGCACATGGCCGTTTTTTTTGTATCAACAAGATAGGTATAAATCAATCAAATTCACACACGCATTATAGTTTTGTCTAAAAACTTAAAATAACGCATCAAGTAATTTCAAATCAAAATTCAAATTCAAAGGTATTTTGTTCATTGAAATCACATGGATAATTTTGAATCATCTTATAAAATAAAGTACTCAGAGGAATAGTAAACGCACCCTGGTACGTAAGAAACGACGATCTCCACCGGGACCTTAATATAGAGTTCGTCAATAAAGTCATTCAAAAGTATGCAGAAGCTCACGAACGTAGACTTCATCATCATGTGAACGTCGAGGCAATCCAGCTTCTCGACAACACGGACATAGTGAGAAGACTCAAAAGAATTAAACCTTATGAGTTAGTGTAGTGTAAACTATAGTGTAATGTAGTGCAAACTAGTGCTTGCTAATAAGAACACAAGAACAAAGTGTCCTCCCCTTAAATAGAGACAGTAAGAAAAGTATAACTTTTGAAACTTTTGAACTTTTTTTTTGCACATAGTAAGAAAAGTGTCCATGGACACATTCTTAGGTATAATTTATATTATAAATCTAGGTCAATTTTAAATTACTTATTAGCCTGCTTTATGGCTAGATTGTAATGATATTGTACATTTATTATATACACAAAATAATAATAAAAAAATAATAAAATAAATTTACTCCTGTTCCAATGCGGCCAAACCTAGAAGAATCAGGCAAAAAACACGGCGCGCGCTTTATTTGATAATCCCCTTGAAAGGTGCTCAAAGTGGGGAATGAGTGCAGGATCAGTGTGGTTGGGAAGGGGGGGAGGAGGGGATCCCAACACCACCTGTGTGAAGCCAGAGCCAGTTGCTAGTTACTTATATAACATAATAACAATAATAACATAATTAGTAGTAGTAGAGCTTTTTTGTGAAAGAGTTCGTCCGGGGAAGTACTACCACCATACCTATTTCTGCCGCAAAGCAGTAGTGCTCGCATTGCTGTGTTCCGGTTTGAAGGGTAAGGGTGCCGGTGAAATTACAGGCACATGAGACTTTTCATCTTTATGTCTCAGGGTGGCGGGCGCAGTGCAATGCCACATAGGGTGCGTCCTAGGTGGACGTGACCTATGAGGTAATGCACTGTTCATAGGCAGAGGTTACCGCTTAACATCAGGTGGGCCTCTTGCTTGTTCCGTCATCCAAGTAGTATAAAAAAAAAAAAAAAAAAAAACAACCTACCAATAATTATGAAGGTGTATATGACAAAATGTCATGTTAGCTGTCGAGGGGCGGCTTGATTCAAGTCACGCGGCTTGATTCAAGTGGTTTATGTTGTACGTTATTTCCTCTGCGGTTCGTTTAGTGTAGATTAGCCCTAATGTGAGTGCCGGCCGTGTGCGTGGGACCTAGCTTGGTTATTGTGTTTACGACTCGTATCATTATGAAGCCCACACCGCGAGGTGCAGATTAGAATCCTGCGAACGAGGATTTATGAATTGATTTACAACAAGTGGCCTTTGTGAAATTATTGTACTTACATAATTATAGTCAATTTGTAGATGTAAACTCTGCATTTAAGTGCTTAGTTGTCTATGCCGTTCATAAAATACAAAACATGAATGCGATGTGATTGAATTTGAATAAAGGTACAGATATTCTTAAATAAATCTCATCATGTCTTAGTGATTTGTATTTATATTTATATTTATTTATTGCTTACATGTACTTACAATATTGTTAGTACAAGGTCTTATTTCTACTGTTAGTTGTGTAATAGGTACATGAGCCCCGTTAGGGCCGTTAGCCGTTGTTAGTCAAGAGTGAATAGGTGCCTTCTAGACCTTTGTGCTTCATCTTCGGCCACATCGTCACTTACCAACAGGTGAGTTCGTGGTCAAACAAAGGTCTATCAATGTAAAAAAAAAAAAAAAAAAAAAAGGGCGCTGCAATTTTTGTGATCACGACCACATAATAATATGTCAACTAGTAGGTAAGTATATAACACAAAGCAATTACAAAATAATGTCCTAAATCAAATAAAATAAAAATTTGCAAAATCAATAATTAATTAATAAGAATAGTAGCACTACAAATCGTTCACAAAACAAGGCACTTTTAACTGAGTAGGTACCTACATTTGGTTATTTAAAATTTGTCAGCGATAAATTCATCAACAGAGTAATAACATTTTCTGAGTAATAAAGATTTAATTTTTTTAATAAATAAATTGTCCTTGGTTTCGGTTTTTAATTCTTTTGGTATTTGATATTTTGAGGTTAGCTAGAATTTAGCTACCTATCATCTTTTTATCATATTTTCTTCTCTTCTTTTAATCGCTTCTGAGAAATACTCCAAGCAATGCCAATGTTAAATGATATTATTGTAATAAAATTAAGCCCTCAATGAGGATAACTCGTGTTTTTTGTGTTTATGAATTGTGCTGTATAGAAAAGTAAAAATTTTAATTTATAGATAGAATATCTACTTCAACTAATACAAGTAAATATAAAAAAAAAGTTGCTAACGATCTTAAGATAGCTCACTTTATCCTAATTACTACCAAATGTCTCTAAAGTGCTTGCTGCATTGCGCTGAATTTTGTGCATATTTTGCCTATTTTACGAAAATTGAGCTTGAGGTTCGAATCACGCGTAAAAAACCAAATAATAATAAAATAATCCAGCACTTTTCGTTCTAGGTATAAGACCATTTTGATTTTCCTTACCACGTACTTAAGGCAATTTGTAGCACAATCACAGATCAATTTCAAGGAATGTTCAAGTGTTAGTCAATCCGCTCTCGCAGGGCGCTGTCGCGTCGTGACACCGGCCGACCTCGCTGCGACTTTGAATCGGCTCAGGAGGGCAATTCTCGGATTGTAGAGATATCTCTAAATTAGAGATAAAGTCGAAGCATGAATGTCTACAAAAAATGTCACGAAAATGTCACAATAACCATCAAATCGTATTCGATTTGAATGATTTTGGTCGACTTATGTCTATTTGTGACATCACGAGAATAGCAAATTAAGATTTTATTCGACATTCGCCATCTTTTTTCGACATATATGTCGAATTCGACTTAATCTCTAAAGCACGAGAATTGCCCTCCTCCCCGATTGGAATTGTACCACAAACGCAAATTAATCATAATACTTATTATTCGTTTGTTAGTTTTGTTAGTAGTAGAGCTTTTTTGTGAAAGTGTTCGTCCGGGGAAGTACTACCACCATACCTATTTCTGCCGCAAAGCAGTAGTGCTCGCATTGCTGTGTTCCGGTTTGAAGGGTATGGGTGCCGGTGAAATTACAGGCACATGAGACTTTTCATCTTTATGTCTCAGGGTGGCGGGCGTAGTGCAATGCTGCATAGAGCGCGTCCTACGTGGACATGACCTATGAGATAATATACTGTTCATAGGCAGAGGGTACCACTTAACATCAGGCCATCTGCTTGATCCGTCATTTCAAGTCGTATAAAAAAAAGGTTTGTAGATTCAATCATCATCACCACCTGCCTGTGACGTCCACAGCTGGACGAGGCCTTCACTATTGGTACTCCGGTGAATGGTGCTGACTATTCCCTAGAGTAATCTCATAGTACGGCTTTTACTGCATTCATGGAAGGAGACGGATGGGTCAATTCTTAGGCCAGACACACCACAGCCTCGGCACGCTGGACCTTATTCGACTACAAATGAGTTATTAGCTTCTTTTATTAGACAAACGTACATTCGATTGCTACCATAATACGAATAAGTGGACAGGTAAAGAATATTTAAAACGCAGTTTTATAAAAAATATACCCAAAAAAGGTACTAAAAAAGTCCGAGGTTCCAGAACGTATTCATATTACGTTCCGTGGATTCGCCGGTCCACCGTCGAACACGATCGCGGGCAGTGCTCATGATGAAAAGGCTTCTGAATTGATTCTCGAAACGTCAGCAAAGCGACGAAATACAGTGGTAATAAGCCATTATTTATTTAAAATGTTCCAGAACGTGTCTCAAATAAAGCTTCTCAGATTTGCAATGTACTTTTCAAAACAAACTTCTAACAGGTGTTAGAACATCCGACTTATAATGATTATGATGATTTAACGAAACCAGTGTGCTGGTCAAAATGAGCCCAAACACGGCTAGTCTACTATTAGCAATCGAAGAGTTCCATTGCCCACCTTCCATCTCCGTCAGATCAGGCTCGCTGTCACCATAATATTGCCAAGGTCTTTGTCAAATTTTTCATCGACAACAACTGTCTCAAATAGAGCTTCTCTGTTTTGAATCCAGACAAACAAACAAGCGAACAGACGTGAAAGTGATTTTAATGGCTTTTGTGTAGTATTTCCAACAATTGAGCCAATGCCAAGTAGGTAATAATAAATTCAAGCGATAAAACTAAGTCAAGTCGAACCCAGGTTAAAATGGTGGCAGAGAAACCAAGGTTTTGCAGGACAAATCCACCATCCCGAAAAGACACGCAATGCACTTCTATCTACACCTGATTTTTATGAATATTACACCGGTTAAACTGCCACCAAAGATACACGTTTTTTTTTTCTTCTTTATGACTGGCGCCGCACGGCTTGTGCATTTGCCATTTTCAAGTAAGTATCTGTATTTTCACTATATTGTATTTTCAATATATTTTGCAACGTTACACTGCTTCCAAGTCGTCAAATTCACTTCACAACAAACGCAATTCACTTCCATTTCATTTCACTACACTTGTGCTTTTTAAACGAGCTACATTAGTTAAAATGCCACCAAAATAACACAAAATAACTCAAAAAGCCACTAGGAAAAGAAATAAAATAAAAGTAGACAACGTCTCTTTTCGAAAATGGCGGGAAGAGTCCATAATATACACGATATTACTTTAAAAAACACAAGAAATAAATGAAAACGTTTCGTTCAAAAATGGCGAATTGAAGTCTTGTTGACCCATGTTGACCTCAAACGTTGTTGACCTTGACGACGTTTGACAAACGTTTGACGTTTGACTAGTTACTATTAATTAACCTGTGCTGTTTCTGCCATCGCGTGGCACAGAATTATATATAGTTACTATTAAGTCACGGCGATCGCTCGCGCCTCACAAAACGATAGTTGCAATGCAAATAAACGTTTGTGCATCGGCAGGTTGTGGCAAGTTTATAGACGTTAGTACTCGCTCAA
This sequence comes from Operophtera brumata, assembly GCA_932527175.1. NCBI lineage: Eukaryota > Metazoa > Arthropoda > Insecta > Lepidoptera > Geometridae > Operophtera > Operophtera brumata. Next base: position 1,222,984 of record OW052238.1, read on the forward strand.
ACAGAGTTACCTGAGTACACAAACACAAGTTATGACTCTGTGTCAATCGGAATATAATTGATGGTTAAACAAGCAAACTTACCTTGTGACGTTTGACCATAAATTAGACTGCACCTTGCATCCGAGGAGATTTATAATAAGATAGGTAAATGTTTACTATGTAGTCCGCTCGTATGTACGGGACACCAAGCACAATTTCAGAGCCCCAACGGCACGGAATCCTAAAAAAATTGTAGTGTCTCCGGCCGCGCATTGACATCTCCATTCACTTTTTTTGTGCAGACATCGTAGCATCGAATTATTTACAATATTCTTAAAAATCAGTATCTGAGTCTGTTTTGGTGTTGGATTTGGTGTTTTTTTGGTGTGGTTTATCGAGTTTTGTTCCTTGTGTTAGAGGAAGTTCAACGGAATGTTTCTGAAGACCGTACGTTCAGTTATGAGTAATTTGACTACAAAAGTCTTCGATCGAAGACAAAAGTTGACGCCTTTAGCCGTTGAACGTCAGAATGCAGAAGCTGGGTTTGACGCCTGCTCCTTATATTTCTGTACCTATCATATTTACCTTAGCTACTAGTATAGTTTTATTTTATCTGTGCCTTAGCGTTGTTAAAATTGTACTAATAAAAATTGTAGGCAAATTATTCATTAAAAACAGTTACTTATATTACATAGCTAAAATATTAAAGGCTGTGAATTTATGTCTCAGGATGGCGGGCGCAGTGCAATGCCACGTAGTGCGCGTCCTAGGTGGACGTGACCTGTAAGGTAATGCATTGTTATAGGCAGAGGTTACCGCTTAAGATCAGGTGGACCACCTGCTGGTTCCGTTATTCACTTAAATAAAAAAAAAACCTGTTACGTTATTTGGTACTGGATATTTACTTAACCATCTTTCGTAATGAGACCCTTTAAGTTTAACTTTATTTTATCAATCTAGGTCAATGTTAAATGATTATTAGCCTGCCTCACGGCTTATGTTATTAGGGTTTATTTACAGAAATAATTGTACAAATAATACAATTAGGTATGTACAAAAACAAATGAAACAGTTGTGCTACCTGAAGACCGCTGCTAACGATCTAAAGGTAGCTCAAAAGATCCAAATCACTACAGGACGGAAGCGTATTAGGGTACATTTTACGTATGTTATGAAAAAAAAAACTATTGTCCACATGTCTGTCACAACGTTGACGTAGTACAAAATACTGAGCAGTACACGCCAGTGGCAGTAAAGCACTAACATACCGTGCGTGTAGAACAAACACCCACACAGCTTGGTTCGTTGGCCAAGTCGCGAATGGTCACTGACCATTTTACTTACAGTTAGGTAGGATGGGTACATCCGAAACAGACCATTTCCGTCTACGCGGTAATGAAGATGATCAATCATTTCAATGCCAAAATAATAGCGGTTCAATCGTAATTTACGCGTGATTGAAATGACCAACTTTTTGATTTTTGAGCGGCTGATTTTGTTGTGGTTCATCTTTAGAAAGTATTGATTTTATACATTTACCAAAACATTACACTTTAAATTTTTAAATAAAAAAGATTTTTAAATTCAACAAGGTGAATGCTCACGCTTGTGGCGCGAAATTATGATTTTTAGTGTTTTTTGCCCATTACAGCTCATCAACACTTCTTCAGATAGCAAAAGTTGAGTTCGCTAAAACCAGGAGACGCTATCTATGAGATACTATCAATTCAAACATGTGTGTTAAGTGGCGAACTCAACTTTTGCTATCTGAAGAACTGTTGATGAGCTGTACCGGGCAAGCGGCAAACACCAAAAATTTGAGAGCATATTGCTGTGTCGGGGTGTATCGTGGCGCGCCAGAACGCAATCGGTTACGTTTATTACCTATTACTAGATTCCCATTAGTAGGTTCACGCGCCACAACACAACACAACCTACTAATGTGAATCTAGTCATTAGGTAAGAAACGTAACCGATTGCGTTCTGGCGCGCCACGACATACCTCGACACAGCAGTATGAACCTGGTTTTATTCACGAACCACACTATCCCATTTAGAAGTCCCAAGTCCCAGTCTGTCTGTCTGTGGTTCTACCCAACCGATTAAGCTGAAACTAAGTAGCTTTGCACTGTGCCCGCTATCCTGAGACATAAACTTGTACAGCCTTATGTTTCTATAATTCTTGACTGATTTTCCTTGATATGGTGTTGCTGTCGATGCTGGTATACATAATTTTAATATTTCTGTCTCTTTGTTCCTTTGTAAGGTTGTATTGGAATGTCAATTCCACTTAAATCTAAAATGGTAATAAATGTCACGACTGAGTGAATTTTTATCAACTGTGTCATTGAAAGGATTAGGTTTGGAATCGAGGAAGTCATTAGAAGTCATTATTTTATGTCACGAAGGTCTGATCTCATTATGGACGTATAAAAAAATAGGGTATTGTATGGAATCTCGTTTTGTCATTGCTTCATCTTAACAACATACATACATACATACATAGACACACGCCTTTTTCCCCGAAGGGGTAGGCAGAGCCTCAATGGGCCTCTTTTCACAGTGGGTTGCACCATCGTGGAATATAGACGTGACGAGTGGTGAGCTCATCGCCGCCATTGCATCCCACGACTGACTCAGCTAACGCTTTCTTCCAGTAACACATTCCATAAATGAGCTAGCAGCCAGGACAAATCTTATACCAACGAATCTTACAAACAAGTCCGGGTAATCTTAACAACATATTACAAGGAATATGTCATCATCAGTCGTAGGTGTCCACTGCTGGACGAAGCTATAGAATGTAAGGGGGAGATTTATCTATCTATGTATAATCACCACGCTTGCCAGGCGGATTGGTCATCGCTATTGGTGTTGAGTATGTGAATACTGCTGCATATCCACCCTACTGGTGTAATCCATTAGACACCTTTTACGACATCCAATAGAGGAGACGGAGAGGTCTATTCTTAGGTCTGCCATACCACGGCACAAATACTGATAGGTAATATATTTAGCACTAAAAATCAATAGCGCTCGTCGTCGTTTCGTATGCGGTAGTGCTGGCCTCTGGTGTCAGAGTTTGTCAAGCCGCCCGAGGGCCTCTGACATGGCTTATCGACTGCTATTAATCAATAACAGCCGGGACCGACAGCTTAACGTGCCCTCCGAAGCACAGAGCGATGGAAATCCACACATAACTTAGAAAAGTCATTGGTGCGGAGCCTAGGATCGAACCCAGTATCGTTGGATTCTGAGTTGCACTATTGAACCGTTAGGCTACCAAGCGCTGGAAAGCTAGAAATGAAAACAACCAATCCGGTTTCTTTAAAAAGCCAGTATTATTATAAACCTCGTGCAATTTAGAAGGGTGACATACCAATGCAAGAACAAGGTTAAAAACCTGCGTTCCAATGTAGCAGCGATAAATCTCTATAGTGACAAGATATTACTTACATTTAGTTAGCTAAATAAAATTGCCAAGGTGTCCTTGAGGAAACAAAATAGACCAATTCAATCCTTGGTGAACGATTTCAAAGCCACAAGAGAAAAATACGAAGCGAAAAAGCAGATAAAGTTTGTATGTGTTATTTAAAAAGGCATTAACCTGGGCGCATCTCTTAGCCCGGTATTTCCGTTGAATAAACCCCTCCGTACCCTCCCGTGGATATCGTAAAATCCAGCTAAGGATGACCAAGGGATGAGTAGTGGCGTCATGTAAAACCAGCGCTGCAGCAGCGTTTGCGTTGTCGCAGCATACGCTGAGTGGCGACCTTTTTTGCTGATAATATTAGCCTGCCATCGGCGCTATAGCCGAGTTAATAGTGCCCACAAATTTCGTCTTCAGCGTCATAGTGTTCTATGGCCGAACTGGTAAAGGCATTGCCGTTCACAGGCAAGGTTGAGGGTTCGAGTCCCGCTGGAACGGAATTTTTGGGTTACATTTAAATTTAATGACAATAATTATGTATATGTTTTAATTGTAAGTTTTTCTGTAAGTTTGTGTTGGCAAAATAAATATTTTTGTATTGTATTGTATAGTCGTAACATCCACCTGGATTTTTCAACACCAAACTCAAACTCTTTGGTAATGCGATATCAAATCCGCCTACTTAGCGTGCATCGCCACATTCTCAAATTGTATTCTATGTGAGAGGCCATATCCAGCAGTAGACATACGACTGATAATGATGATACCTCTGTAGTAAACAGGTAGGTAGGTTATGAGACTTGAATCGGATGCAACTGTAGTTCCAAACCCACAAATGTGCTGAAAAACAATAAATTTAATGCAGTTGCTATTATCAGCACCTCAGTAAGAATGCATTATCAATTGAAGTTGGTGCCTGAGCTGAATTACAATTGCATTTCAACGTGATCAAGCAACATAACTACGTGTATTCTAGAATGTCGTCTTCAAGGATACATCCATCCGTCAATAGTAGATACCACTTCGCAACTTAACTACATGAACTACATGAATGACGGTACAAGCAGATGGCCCGCCCTCTGCCTTAAACAACGCATTACCACATAAGTCACGTCCACTTAGGATGCACCCTATGTAGCATTCTACTGCGCCCGCCACCCTGAGACATAAAGATGAAAAGTCTCTCATGTGCCTGTAATTTCACCTCTGTAATTGCACTGTTTGGAATCCAACTGAAGACTGTAGTGAGCTTAGATAATATAACTATATCTTTTAATATCAAACAATATTGTGCGTTTTACACTAAAATATAACATCGATATTGACATTCAATAATAAACTAATGTTTTTTTTTAAATCTCATAAAATATTCTTTGTTTCAATTTATAATTTAGTCCAATAACTAATATTTCCGCAAATTCATAATTTTGATTAGATATACTGAGATATATATCACCATAACCTCCAAATCTAAGAGCATATTATCATCAGAAGCCTCATTCAGATACCTATTTATATATAGGTAATAAAAAAAAACATTATACATATGTTCCTCTACATTGCAATGTCGTTGTAGTAACGTGTGTAGTGTCGGCTAGTATAAAAATAGTTTTTATTGAACTCGCAAAAACATAACTTGTTAAGCTTTTTACGTAGAGTTCTGCGTTGCAAAAAACAACAATTTCTCAATAACTTTTTGCAAAGTTCATGTTTTTCCTAAATGCATACTCGTAAGAGCGTATTGCACGTTTTACTATAGTATCATTGACATGAGATTGTCAGCGCGCAAGTATTTGGGCGCGACTTGCATTCTCTTGCATGACACAATAGGAAGGTTATCTGAATACATTACTATTGTTGAGGAGGTAATTGAGATGACAGTACGCATAACTTAGGGCGGGCTGTGAGTGGCTGGTAGGTATCGACGGTATGCAAGGGCTCGGGTTGGTGTTACATAACAACAGAAAGTGCACAAGCTCTTTATCGCGTCGTTTAACAAAATGCTGATCTCTGCCTCTACCTTTAAAATCTTCATAAAATATATATCAATATATGTATATAAAATCGTTGCGTGACTGACTAACTATCAACACACAGCCTTAACCCTAAAGACCTAGGTCCTAGAGACCTGAAATTTGGAGGGTACGTTCCTTTTGTGGTCTAGGGGTGCACTAAGAAATGAATTCCAGAAATTCATTCATTCCCTAAAGGGCTTCAGCGGAGTGTTTAAGTTTGTATGGAAAAGTACACGTGGACGTAGTCGCGAGCATTAGTAATAAATAAACCACGTTAGAACAGCAAAAGAATGGAACTCATTGCCAGCGCTCTGTTTTATCCGACAAATAGGTACAATCAAGGAGACATCAAGTCTAAGGCAAATATGCATTGTATGGCGTACCTATACCTACTGCATCTTTGACCATCAGAGGCCATAGTTTAATCCATTAAGCCCCCCCCCCCCCTCCCCTCTCATTGGACCAAGGACATTTTAAAGGTTGCAGGAAGTTAGTGGATGGAGGCGGCTCAAGACCGTTAGTCATGGCCGCTTGTTCCATATTCATGTTGGCTTATTTAGGAATGTCTTATTGCTAGAAGAAAGCGTTAGGCGAGTTGTTAGCTCACCACTTGTCACTTCTATATTCCACGATGGTGCAACCCACTGTGAAAAGAGGCCCATTGAGGCTCTGCCTACCCCCCTTCGGTGAAAAAGGCGTGTGTCTATGTATGTATGAACATGAAAAATATCCACATCCTCCATGATCTATTGATAGTCGTTCGTTTCACAAGGAAGTACTTTTTGTACTGGACTTTTACTTGACAATGATCATGGCGACCTCGGCATTCGACCGAAATAGTTTTAACTTTGAGAAGGTCCATTGGAAATAATGCCGTGAGCGGTGAGTCATCTTGAAATTCAAAAAGGCCATGTGGCCAAGCCACTGATATGGTCATTCGGGATTTTCCTAAGTACCTACTTACCTTGAGATGATGAATCCTGTTAGGAGTGTTCTGTATTTCAATGTCACACTAACGTCACTTCGCGTTGTGCAAGTTCATTGACACTTGATCCCTATTTAGCTAACATGAATAGGTAGTTCATGGTGTGTCCGGCATAAGAATATACCCCTCCGTCTCCTCCCTTGGATGTCATAGAAGCCGACTAAGGGATCACCCGGACTTGTTGATAAGATTCGTTGGCATAAGATTTGACCTGGCTGCTAGCTTATTATGGAATGTGTTATTACTGGAAGAAAGCGTTAGCCACGTCAGTCGTGGGAAGCAATGGCGGCGAAGAGGTCACTACTGAAGTGTCACGTCTAAATTCCACGATGGTGCAACCCACTGTGAAAAGAGGGCCCATTGAGGCTCTGCCTACCCTTCGGGGAAAAAAGGCGTGTGCGCATGTATGTAGTTCATTCTATCCTAGCAAGACTCGCTCATTGACGGTAAAACACTGTAATGTCCATAGACAGAATTTTAGCTACGCTGTTATGTCGCTGTCGAGAGAACTTTGTCTTATCGTTTTCGTTCTCGTACTATAATAATAAATCCTATACATTACACTATATCTCGTACAATTAGAGATATACATAATAAATACATGGTAAGTAGGTAAATCCTGTCTTTTCTTTAAAAATGTGAAGCTTCGTGTTTATAATTTCACAGCATCATCCGACGATCATACAAGAAATAAGCGAATGCAAATTGCAATTTTCACGGCAACTCTTTACACTAAAAAGATTTCTCAAAATCTGACACCTACTTAAGAAAGTCGATATACATCATAGACATTTACAAGCACAGAATAAATATCAATAGCAAAAACCAGCTACCTATTTCTAATGTACAGATATTCCACGTAATACTATGTCTGTACTATATATGTAGCAAGAATAATATATAGTATAATCATTTATTGGCATAGTAGTAACACATTAACTAGATTAAGAATGATATAAGAACTAAATTAAGTGCTACGTACTACGACTCGTCAATTCAACAATAAATAAGTTAAGTTAAAAGTTAAGCTTGTATTTAATTTCAGAAAACAAGCACCTGCCACCCAAATTATTCGGAATTTGAATCGATCCCATCTAAAATGAAGTAAAATGATTCAAATCATTGAACTCTGCCCTAGCTGGTCCCAAGCCCGGATGAGAATAAGCAGGGTTGGACGAGGAGAACATCAACCTAGATGTAAAACAGAAGGAACGCCAAAGATCGGGCGTTCAAATATCCCGTACAACAAAAGTCCACTGTTGAAGGAATCCACCACAAGTATATTTCCCAATAAACCTTTGTGAAAAATGGACTGTATGGATACCAAAGCCCTACATGAAGGTCACAACCCCAGCAACGAGGATATCGACGCAAGGAGAACGAGATCTTTATTTGGTCTTCATTTTTACGAGGTGCATTATTGAATCTTACAATAAAGTAAATTTTACGTTGAGAGCCAAATAGGAGTGACAGCATCTAGACTTGTGTATGCGCACGCGACGATGCCACCGTTACTTCCGGTGCAACCGGATGTAATGCACGGTTATTGGTCTTAACCCGTAACGTAACGAATAGTAATAATTGCGATTAAATTATTCGTACTTAACTGGCACGCGTAATCACCTTTACGAATGAACGCTGACATTTATTTGCATTCACCGGTGCTGGGCTCACACCGGCCGAGTCACTTCGCCTAGTAGCTTGGCTGTCTTAGTCGGTGACACAACATAATAGTGCCTGAGCTTTTCATTACATTTAATTATTATGCTTTGTAATAAATGTAGCTAATTACTAATCTGAAACCCCCTCACGTCCTTTACCATCCAGTACATTCAAAGGTTGTCTGGAAGAAACTATTAATTGCGATAAGATAGCTATATGAAATGTAATTGTTAATGTTAAATACAATTAAGAGTTATCTATTTAATTGGTGTTATAAATGAGTCTCTACTAATACTCCATCTAACTAACCTGTAGATCTTCTACGACTCTATAGAACTCTCTTATTATTTGCACCTTATTCATACGTTCCCTCTTGGGAACACACTAAAATGTTTTTTTTTCATACTTGCCCTTTGCAATTGAATATTTGTATTTCAATAAAGGTCTGCAAGATGGAATGCCACTCGGTTACACAACAATTTTGTAACTGATTCAACAGCTTACCTAATTTATGCGGATTATCTCTTGACTTTTACATAAATTGGCTTTTGAAAACGCTTTCAATGTTTTCATGTTGCATGTTGTCATGAACACATTTGCGTTGATCATTGGAACCCGTGGGTGAAATAAACCTGCAACAGCTTTATCAGATATATCGAAGGCAATCCTAAAAAGTATTTCATATTATGCTAAAACATAAAAAAACATTGTAACTTTAAATATTTAAATAACTATATTGTATAGATGATGCATGTTGATTAGTCACATTATGTTCATAGTTTTTTTGTTGTTGTACTATTCCGCTACCTATCCGTGAAAACCTTCAATAAGCTTTCTGATATTTATTAATTTGTAAGTCTGTTAATTTTAAACCTTTGGTTTTCCTTCAAATAAATATAAATATAAATATATATATTTATATAAATATAAATATAAATATAAATATAAATATAAATATAAATATAAATATAAATATAAATATAAATATAAATATAAATATAAATATAAATATAAATATAAATAAATAAACTATAATCAATAAAATGAAATATTATGATGCTTTCGCATTTGGCATCACTTGATCAACCCAGTGTGAAAAGGTTCATTGGGGCTCTGTCTACCCACTTTCGGGGAAAAGGCGTGTGTTTTATGTATGTATGTAGGTAGATAAACTTTGACTTTTGCCCGTGTCGCGAATACAAATACCTGAAATCAAGATCTTTCACCTCTACTTGACGACAAAATAATCTGCAACCTGCAAGGCTTCGAGTCAGTTAACTTGCCGTAGTGTAGATAGCGGTCTAAATGCTCTTAATTAAATCACTCTGTTGAAATTGAGAGTGACGTGTGGGCGCACACAGACGGCCCTGAGTTACGCCCGCGTGTCTGAAGACAGCGCTTGTACGCCGCGACAAGGTTGTACATTGAAAAGCTAGCGGTAAAAGTGAACATATAAGGAATGCAGAAAAATTGGCTTATCTGGTAATACATTGCTATTTCAGTGGATACCTAAAAGGACCAATTGGCTAAAGGCCATGAACATAATTATCATCACCGAAATCATTCGATTTTCGCTCTCCAGGTTTGAATGCATAAAACCTCCGAAAATTACATCGCATCCATTACATTCCGCTCGCCATCGGCAGAGGATTCATTCGCACACCTTAGAGTCAGGGTGGTCCCGGACTGTGCGGTTTCAGATAAACTTCCTCCCGCGAACGCTCAGGTTGTGGAATGATCTCCCTGCTGAGGTTTTCCCGAGCGACTACAGTATGGGGTTCTTCAAAAGGGGTGTTTGGAAATTTGTAAAGGGTCGGCAACGCGCGTGTATTGCCTCTGGTATTGCAGGCGTTCATAGGCTACGGTAATCGCTTACCAACAGGTGGGCCGTAAGCTTGTTTGCTACCTTGGTAGTATAAAAAAAAAAAAATGGGTTTGAATAACTGCGGTCGTCTTGTCTACGAACCATTAAATCATCAAATACATAGGTATTCAATTTTTCCATAATTTGTTTTCTTCGGTCTATAAGAGTTGGTTTGTTGGTGAGAGATGTTAGAAACTTTTTTGTAGCGCTTTCAACCTCATAGTCGGTATCAATTTGAAACTTGAAATATCGTGATTTGAAAGCATCGACGCATGCGTGAATAGCGTATGTGGTGCGTGCGGTCCCAAACATAACTTCAATCCAAACAACTCATACTTGGTCAAACTGTGGTTAGCCTTGCGCGCAATTAATAGATTCGAACACCACACCAGTGTCGAAATATAGCATACTTTGCTGCGTTTTTAGTGTTATTACAGAGCCTTAGCCAATACAAAGCAAAAAGTAATGTTTATTTGATCATTATGTAAATCCGCAATTATGAGTTGCGTGTGTATAAATTATGATGTGTAGGTAAGTAGTTGTGCTGTGTGGACAGATCTCGGGGTGCTGAAGCTATGTTTGTATTATTATGATGTGTAGGTAAGTAGCTGTGCTGTGTGGACAGATCTCGGGGTGCTGAAGCTATGTTTGTATTATTATGATGTGTAGGTAAGTAGTTGTGCTGTGTGGACAGATCTCGGGGTGCTGAAGCTATGTTTGTATTATTATGATGTGTAGGTAAGTAGTTGTGCTGTGTGGACAGATCTCGGGGTGCTGAAGCTATGTTTGTATTATTATGATGTGTAGGTAAGTAGTTGTGCTGTGTGGACAGATCTCGGGGTGCTGAAGCTATGTTTGTATTATGATGTGTAGGTAAGTAGTTGTATTATGATGTGTAGGTAGGTAGTTGTGCTGTGTGGACAGATCTCGGGGTGCTGAAGCTATGTTTGTATTATGATGTGTAGGTAAGTAGTTGTGCTGTGTGGACAGATCTCCGGGTGCTGAAGCTATGTTTGTATTATTATGATGTGTAGGTAAGTAGTTGTGCTGTGTGGACAGATCTCGGGGTGCTGAAGCTATGTTTGTATTATGATGTGTAGGTAAGTAGTTGTATTATGATGTGTAGGTAGGTAGTTGTGCTGTGTGGACAGATCTCGGGGTGCTGAAGCTATGTTTGTATTATGATGTGTAGGTAAGTAGTTGTGCTGTGTGGACAGATCTCCGGGTGCTGAAGCTATGTTTGTATTATTATGATGTGTAGGTAAGCAGTTGTGCTGTGTGGACATATCTCGGGGTGCTGAAGCTATGTTTGTATTATTATGATGTGTAGGTAAGCAGTTGTGCTGTGTGGACATATCTCGGGGTGCTGAAGCTATGTTTGTATTATTATGATGTGTAGGTAAGTAGTTGTGCTGTGTGGACAGATCTCGGGGTGCTGAAGCTATGTTTGTATTATTATGATGTGTAGGTAAGCAGTTGTGCTGTGTGGATATATCTCGGGGTGCTGAAGCTATGTTTGTATTATTATGATGTGTAGGTAAGTAGTTGTGCTGTGTGGACAGATCTCGGGGTGCTGAAGCTATGTTTGTATTATTATGATGTGTAGGTAAGCAGTTGTGCTGTGTGGATATATCTCGGGGTGCTGAAGCTATGTTTGTATTATGATGTGTAGGTAAGCAGTTGTGCTGTGTGGACAAATCTCGGGGTGCTGAAGCTATGTTTGTATTATGATGTGTAGGTAAGCAGTTGTGCTGTGTGGACAAATCTCGGGGTGCTGAAGCTATGTTTGTATTATGATGTGTAGGTAAGCAGTTGTGCTGTGTGGACAAATCTCGGGGTGCTGAAGCTATGTTTGTATTATTATGATGTGTAGGTAAGTAGTTGTGCTGTGTGGACAGATCTCGGGGTGCTGAAGCTATGTTTGTATTATTATGATGTGTAGGTAAGCAGTTGTGCTGTGTGGATATATCTCGGGGTGCTGAAGCTATGTTTGTATTATGATGTGTAGGTAAGCAGTTGTGCTGTGTGGACAAATCTCGGGGTGCTGAAGCTATGTTTGTATTATTATGATGTGTAGGTAAGCAGTTGTGCTGTGTGGACATATCTCGGGGTGCTGAAGCTATGTTTGTATTATGATGTGTAGGTAAGCAGTTGTGCTGTGTGGACATATCTCGGGGTGCTGAAGCTATGTTTGTATTATGATGTGTAGGTAAGCAGTTGTGCTGTGTGGACATATCTCGGGGTGCTGAAGCTATGTTTGTATTATGATGTGTAGGTAAGCAGTTGTGCTGTGTGGACATATCTCGGGGTGCTGAAGCTATGTTTGTATTATTTCGCTGACTTTGGATTTTCTGTACCTCTAGTCCGAGTTTTGCACATACCATGGTAACGATGATCGTGACGACAATCGTCAGTGTATGTAAAAACATGGTTGCAAGATCCTACTGTCGCTCCTAGATATAAAACTACATGAATCTTCGTCCGGCTTCTTTTCTCGTACATTGTATCACTGATTATTTCTTGGTTGCTCCCTTTATGGTAAACCTTAACATTAGGTTTAGAAAAACAGATATCCTCTCAGTTGTATTGTGCCCAAAGAATCCTATTAATATCATAAATATCAAAGTTACGATGTTTCGATGATTGTTACTAAATCACGCCGAAACGGTTGAACCGATTTCGATCAAATATAGTACACACATAGATTATAGAGCTATAGGCTACTTTTTATCCTGGTACAACGCGAGCGAAGCTGCGGGCAGACACTAGTATGTTATAAAAATATATGAACATTATTGCTGTGGTGTAAATAGACTCCTCCATCTCCTCTCGCAGATTTCATAAAAGCCGACTAAAGGATTACGCCAGGGGATAGGCAGCAAGCATCCACCCGAGCACTCAACACTTATACTGCGATCACTAATCCACCTGCCAAGTGTGCTGATTATGGAAAATCTCCAGTGCATTCTACAGGGGAGGCTTCGTCCAACAACGGATGTCTAACAGACTACTAAGGAATCATCATTATCAGCAGACATCCATTGCTTTTACTGAGAAATACAGAAATAGGTAAATTAATAAAGATCTTCAGTAGGTAGTTTAGACTGGAATTGTCTACATGGGATCCCAAACCAATTATTAACAAATAGTCACTTTTTGAATCAGTTTGCGAACAAAATTGGTGTGGCCTTGGACATCAAATTATGGCCAAATTCAATGCCATGCGCGCTAACGACACAAGAGTATCCTGCATTTAAGATCATTGAGACAATTATCTTTAATAATCAAACATTTAAACATAAATCATAAAGCTTTTTCAATTCGGAAGGAAATCTTTTTTTCTATTTCATTGTTAAAACGTTGCTACTTACCTACTCTTTTGGTCAAATTGTACAATGTTGATCCTGATTGAGAGGAAAATACAAATATGAATGAAATAAGACGTTGAGAACACCAAGTTCCTTTTATTTGGTACTTGGTAAATACATACTTAAGTAGTAGGAAACAGAACAGTTTTTTTTTTTTTTTTTTTTTATGAATCTAATTGACAATTAACAATTTTTTATGAAGTATTGCTTCATCATCATCATCATCATCATCAGCCGTTAGAAGTCTACGACGAGGGCGAGGTCTCCCACGTAGAATGCAATGGGGGAGCCATAATCAGCACTCTTGGCAGATTGTATAGTGATCGCAGAATTGGTGTTGAGTACCTACTCAGGCGGATGCTGCTGCCCATTCCCTGATGTATCCCTTAGTCGGCTTTTAAGACATCCACGGGAGGAGATTACAGAGATTATTAGAGGGGTCTATAATTAGACCGGACATACCACGGCCTTGCATAGATACAACATATTTCCATGGAAGAAACAGTACGCACCCATTCAATTAATATAAACCAAGAGTAAAGTAGCCCGTTTGAATTAATCGAAAGTTTACTACTGATAGGTAACCCATCTTCAAATATATCTAACCTTTGTAAATAATAGCCATCTTATAAGTGTAACGGTCAGTGAACTCATCATCAGTTCAGACACCAGCGCTAACCGGACAGTTACAGACAGACAAAGCCTACACTATATTTACTTCTATTTGGCCGTGTAGCAATCGCAAGCTTCACCACACAATGCCGAACTGAGACAATCAATTTGCTCTCTTAGTCTCTACCTTCAAAGTACAAATTAGTTTGTACGTGATGTGGTTCAGTTGAGGCTTCGCGAAGACCAATTTGGCATTGTTCATGTGTGAGATGTTTTGAAGCAACTTGTTTTCAGTTACTTTCTAAAAGTAGTCGCCATTTAGTACGTACCTACTTATTGCTAGCTTCTCCTTGTTAACGAGACACCACACAGACCCTTCCCGCCTAGTAAGGAGAATCAAAATAAAGCCAACCCGTGATTTTTGCCTGATTCTTCTAGGTTTGATTGCGTTGGAACAGGAGTAATTTTAGTTTATAAGACGATTTAAAAAGATCCTTGTGATTTAAATGAATATAATACTTTTAAAATTGAATTTGAATTGTTAGCAGGAAGCTAGACGTAGTTTTATATTCATATTCGTCCATCTCCATTTATCATTAGTTGATAATAGCTATATAGACTGTTAACGGGTAAATAGCTAAAGCAGCCGAGTTCGACTTTTGCTTATAGTCAGCTAACATTTGCCTGAAATACACGTCAATTGAACCTTCCGGTTCAAACTCAATCTTTTTTTTTTTTTTTTTTTGTTGTTGTTTGTTTTTATCCGCAATCAGTTCGTGGACTACAGGCGGATGAGGTGGATGGTTTCTTGTCGTTTGGGATCCGGACTCATCAGACCTTCTTCCCTCATTATAGTAGGTTTTCCAGAATATGGCTTCTCTTCAACCTCTTTGTGTCGCTTGGGTTTTCAACTAACGCTCTTGCCAGCGGATTAGAGTGTGTTTTTAGGAAATTCAAACTTTATAATTGTTTTTTTTTAAACATTTGTGTATTGGAATGTTGCAACTTAACAGTAATTATGTAAGAGCTCAGCTAGGTTTCCAATGCAGTCTTGGTTTAGTATTGTCATCTAGATTATTCGATACGACTTGTCAGCTAAAAAACCAAATAGCTTACGTTTAAAACAGAATACTGCCTCCGTGCCCAATATATGACGTGGTTATATATCTGGTTGTATATAGTTATTGGCATGTCTCTCATAGTCCCTGATAATCCCTTTAAATCTTTCACCACAGACTGTTGCGTGCGATTTGAAATATTTGTGAGATTAGTGATTGTTAAGGCCCACGTGATGTTAAGAGGTAACCTCTGCCTATGAACAGTGCATTACCTTATAGGGCACGTCCACCTAGGACGCACCCAATGTGGTACTGCACTGCGCCCGCCACCCTGAGACATAGATGAAAAGTCTCATGTGCCTGTAATTTCACCGGCACCCTTACCCTTCAAACCGGAACACAGCAATGCGAGCATTACTGCTTTGCGGCAGAAATAGGTATGGTGCTAGTACTTCCCCGGACGAACTCTTTCACAAAAAAGCTCTACTAACTGATGAAGAAATGCAGTCACCATAATTAGTGAAGTGACCTTAATCTGACTAATATTATGGGCTTATATAATCTGTCTCTTCGTAAATCAACAATTTCATTTCCGTCACCAGCATACCATGTTCGTTATAAAACGACATTTCAATCGTCACCATCGGCCGTCCGTATCCCCATTAGTGCATCTTCAGTTCACAAACATGTGTCGTAGAAAGTTCACTTATCGTTACATCATTTGGTGAGAGCAAACGGACAAACATTACGACCGGTTTTCGTTTTGGTATTATACAATCAATTTCGGTCGATAAACAATGATCAATTGGCTGCCAGAGATCATTGAGGTGGCAAGCTATTAGGTTAGGTCATTAGGTTTTGAGTCTAAAAGACACACCTAACATCACTGACTGTTTTCGCAACTCAAACAAACGATGTTCAGCCAGTTTCCTTGTTCAATGAGTACCTACTTTAAATTATAATGTTTCTTTGTGATAAAACTAGGTACTAAATGCTCTCATTTATTTTCAAGAACTGTGAATGGGAAATCCGGCCAGTTTTTGCATCCATAGATCAGTTGCCAGTTAAAATAGATTGTTGAAGTTTTTCAGATGTTTTTTCGAAACTTACGTATAAAACGTGAAATCCCGAGATTTTGCAATTAATTTTAATTCTTTTTTAGCTTATATTTGCCAGTCTTTATTTTCAGTAAATGCTTTTCCACGCTTACAAGTATTTGAATAATTTGTTGAAGGAATCGATTTTCAAAAGCACACGGTACTCACATAGATGGGGAGCAAAATCGTATAATCGAGATTTAACAAAATGTTGTATCGTTGTTTTCCCTCTGCGCAACATAATCGCGCACCTTATACTGAACTAACTGGACTGGAGTAAATTCCAGTCGCGCCATACCTCTTTATGTTTCTTTTAAAATATATTAAAGCAGCTCTAGTTACGTAAGTCTGAACTGTGACTCCTTTGTACTTTAAGAGAGCTTTATTATCAGTAAATGGATCTATCTATCTATAACAGTTTACAATACTATGTTAAAAGCTGATTATATAGCATGTAACAAATTAATTTATCGAAAGTATCACGATTTTAGATCTCCTACAATATATCTCTAACAACAGCTTAACTAACTGATGATCAGTTCCGTTTGCGTAATTCTTTTTCAAATTCTCAAATTCCAATCATTGCTAATATGGGTAAAGTTATCGAAATGCTATTTTAATTACTGTCTACATACGTGGTCGAGGTAAGGCATTAAGAATGTCCCAAGATGGCTTGGTATGTTTACGGAACACAGATAATGTGTATTTAATTTCATTCCTAGATATGTAATATTTACATAGACATCGCAATACGTAGTTAAAAAGGTAGGTACTAATTGTTAATTGACACATATTACTTAAGGATTTCGACATTGATTTGCGGATCACGAGTGAAGCCATGGTATGTTTGCGATTTCACTAAGATATTGCAATGTTAGAGTTTTCAGCAAAATGCGCTAAGTATACCGACACGGATGTTAGCGTCACAGCCTTGTGACTATTGCAACAAGGGGCCGCCACCCTGAGATATAAAGATGAAAAGTCTCATGTGCCTGTAATTTCACCGGCACCCTTACCCTTCAAACTGGAACACAGCAATGCGAGCACTACTGCTTTGCGGCAGAAATAGGTCAAAGTCAAAGTCAAAAGTCAAAGTCAAAAGTATTTTATTCATTGAAATCACAAGGATCATTTTGAATCGTCTTAAAAAATAAATTTACATTTACTCATCTTCCAACGCAACCAGACCTAGAAGAATCAGGCAACAGGTATGGTGGTAGTACTTCCCAGGACGAACTCTTTCACAAAAAAGCTCTACTACTACTAAAATAGGTATGGTGGTAGTACTTCAGAAATAGGTATGGATAGGGGAAAATCTTGCGTCAACGAATCCAGTAATACTGCTGAGTACATAGATCAAGATTAACAAACCAAGACTATGAACAACTAGCTGTGTTTTAGCACTATGCAGAAATTCATACGGTTGACGAACGACTCGGTCTAGCCTTTCGATTTTAGCTCCAATAAAAAGATTGTGAAACTTTTTACTAGCACTGTGGAATAAAATAGGCAAGCACGTTTCAGTTCGCCGTGTTTGGAGTTTTATTTGACCGAATTAAAGTTCTTTTCATGAAAACATGCAACATGGAAAGGACAGACCCGACAACCGCAGAATGTGGAATATAGGTTGTCGAGTGGCGACCATGAACTAGACGACCTAACGACGACGTATATAACGTGTAGCCTCCCTCGATGGAACGACGACCTTGAAGTCCTTGCATGTAGGCGGCTACAGTCCATTAATAATGGCATTATGTTGGCGAGGCTTATATATTTAAATTATATTTTTTAAATATAATTTATAATTATGAAGTAAATAAATAATGCTGGGCAGTTCACACAACATTATCTAGGCCCAAGCTAAGCTAGATAACTGATATACTTAATACAATACATTACACAGATTGATATTTTTTATTATTTGTAGAAAATACCCAGAACACCCTGAACAAATATCTGCGGATCGTACAAATAAATGTTCCGGGAATCGAAACCGCAACCTCCTGCATCGCAGGAAAACGATCGCCCGCCGCGACACAGAGGTCGTCAAATAGTCTTCAAATAGTCGTAATATAGTGTTTTGGTTGTTCTGAATGATGTAGGTAGTGAAACTCCGAGCATTTATCTCCCCATAGCCTACTTGCGCGACTGAGCTTGTATATGATAAGACCATTCTTGGGGGTATTATATGGGGTAGGCAGTGGATATGGACCAAAGACATTATAGAAGTAGCATGAAGGCTAGTGGCGGTTCAAGGCCGTTCATTATTGAATTCTACGTGGAAGACCTATGCCCAGCTGTGGACATCTGTAGGCTGATGATGATGATGACCATGGAACATTTTAAGAGCCCACGTAGAAAGTATGTTTCACTTGCTTACTTTAATGAAATCAGCCATGTTTAAGTGTGTAAATATGTTTCTTTACGCTTTTCCAAGAGCCGTTGGCCGCATCAGACGGCTCGGCTCGCGAAAGCAGCCGCTGCCATATTCGGCGCGACCACTACTTCAACTTTCTGATGTCCTGGTATCCGAGCGTCGACTTTACCTGACTATCCAGTTTTTATCGAAATGCTGATGAAGATATATTTTGTAATGATAGGAATGTTGTACGAGAGCTTTGTCTGATTTATTATAAATTTTAGGTATTTAATAGTTATCATTTATGAGATCAAAGAGAATTGTGTCTTCTGTATTAAATCAATGCTATAATTTGCAGCAGAATTAGGCATTTTTTTACACTATCTTAGGATTTGATATGGTCGAGGTCGTTGCCTAGTAGTTTTTGCTCGATGTGCTGTGAACTTTGGTTCTCGTCCGATTAGTGCTGCTTGCAATGATTCTCTCTTTGTCATTTTAAGGAAATATACCACATTTCTTATCCATATTAGGTCACAGGGAATCTGTATATTCAACCATTGGTAGTATTGTAGTTTTTGGCTTTATTTACATCAGGTTTACAGTTTTTAGTACGTCGTGAATTGACAATACTCTTTTTTTTTTTTTTTTTTAACTTTGACTGTCCTTTGTTTGGCCACGTCGCTTTTACTTTTAGCATTTTTTACGTACCAATAACTTGTTTTAGGTACTCGTAATTTTTTCGTCGTAGTGTTTCAATTTCAAGATTTTTGGACTCAGAACGATAGGATTCAGTGAAGCCCAAAACGATTAAAACACATGTATATATACTTTTACTTTTACGCGCATTATTTTTATTATTTGTCTGGCCATTTTCGATGCATTCGATATCATTAAGTGAATTGCAGAGATTGCAGTAGAGAGTAGATGTGGTTATGTAAAGGAACAGGTTCGGCTTGGAAGTGGGTCGGTTCGGCTCGCTTCAGCTTTCCAGCGGTCCCTGCCCTCGCTGCAAGCGAGATAATCTATCTTTCGTACACATGCCAGCCTGGCTAGTATAGCTAAAATGCTCAAGATGTCCTGAACAGTTTGTGAGGCTACGGTTTGACTCTTCTTGCTCAGGAAGTAACAAAATTTTCCACAATAGTGTATCATTCCCGTAAAAAAAAGGCAAAAAAACAACAACAAAAAAAAAACTGCGTCAATAGAAATCGAAATACAAAAAACAAAATATACGAATTCCATTAAATTAAGCGCATCGTAGATTCTACCTTCATGAGTGTTTATATACGCATGTATTATATGCGTGTTTATCTTCACTTTTCGATGAACAATACAATGCGTGTAGACATTTAAAGTGGCGGACCTCTCAATGGATCAAACAGGAACTACTTAATCTTTGTTAATCAAGAATTCATAAGCTTTCAAAACAACATCGATTATAAATAAAATTCATTCCTCGAGCGGTTTTTATTTAACGTCAAGTGCTAGAACCAGGTGTCCACATAAGGAACAGGTCCAGAACCACGGCACACCCTTACTTTCCCTAGGACACGCATGCAATGCATCTTGCCTTCTGTCTTCGGGCGGACCTCACACGTTTGTGACGTCATCAAACTTGAGATTCAAATTGAGTCTGGAGACTTTTAGTCAGCACGTACAGATAAAGAAAGGCAACAATTTGGCAGGTCCAGTATTCAATTAGAAAATATTGTCTGTAGATATTGTAGTTGTTTGGTGAAAGTCAAGGAATTACTAATAACTCTACCATGGACTTCTATACACTATGAACGCCAAAATATGGCACCTTTGAAAATTCGAACGACATATGAGTTCGATACACTACCGGTTCATACTCTAGCCCTTCAAATGTGTTCAATAATCAAGCAGAAATGGACGAATAAAACTATCTTTATGAGTTTTGTCTCTATTTTGGTTTAGACACTTTTTGAGCGCTGACCCGAAGTCCATTTACTATGAGGTCAATGGTGATAGTTCTGCATTTGATTGTCATCTACATATTTTCTTCGTTGTCTATCCCAAGGTTGACTGGAAGAGATCGCTCTGATATGATCATCCATTGTACTCCATACTAATTCCATGATTATTTTAAATGTAATCATAAAATTGAAATTACTGTGTTTTTTTATCAAGATACACACTCGGTTGACCGCGATCTCACCTGTTTAAAACCGTTTTTAAAATATTATAAGGTGACAAACAAGCAGACGGCCCTCCTGATGTAAAACAGTCACCGCCGCCTATGGACATCTGCAACACCCACGGTATTCCAAACGCGCTGCCTACCATTAAGAGCCCTATTGATATTTCTCTTGAATTTACCCATATTGTAGCCCTGTGGGAAGACATCCAACGGGAGCTCATTCCACGCCTTGCAGGTGCGCGGGAGAAACGAGCGCGTGAAACGTACTGCAAATAAATTTGAAAATATGCTTATAAATTATCGAGAATTGTCTCGTACGTTTAGTATTGAACCCTGAATGACGCGCACTTGGCCAGTTTTTATATATCTAATTCATTTATCATTGGTATGTCCCCATGTCATGTTTATTTGGTTCCACTTCACGTCCCAGACTAATTTTACATGAAAAGTATCTGCGACATGTATGACCATAGCCTTGTCCACCGTGGACAAGGGCAGTAATCCACCAGTAATCACATCCGATGGCAGAATAGCCCTGAATAGCGCCATCACGATGACAGCTGGCAGTGACGTTATTTCCTGTTATAACGTGCTAGGGAAAACTAGTATCAAGGGAAACACTTATTACCCAACAAGCTGATGATCGCTTTCGATTACGATTGAATCTATTGCGCTGTTTTGATTTTTTCTGCTCATGAAAATAAGCACACACGGCGTAATGAACTGCAAAATTTAACGCGCATTCTACTAATAATCGAGTAATATCTTAGGAATAGATACACCATGTTTTGTTTCATTCGATAGAATTTTAAACTGCTTATTAATGCAAAAGACAAAACACTGTGTAATTATTCCAAGGATAATTCACGTGTATAGTAACGCGATAACCGTCTTACTAGAAATACATTTAATCAGTAACCAAGCGAAGAGAGAAGCCAGTTATTTTTTAAAAAATTTGGATTAATCCATTCAACACTGTGCGTTTTTAGTCTCTTTAAAATTTAAAATTTTAAAAGTCAAAACACTGTGTAACTATTCCAAGGATAATTCGGGTTTTATATAAGAACAATAACCATCTTACTAGTAATTTGTTTAATCCGTACCCGTGCTAAGAGAGCAGATTAGTTCCTTTTTAAAAATTTCGAATTAATACATTCAACACTGTGTGCGATTTTTGTCTCTTTATCAAATTTTAAAAGACAAAACACTGTGTAACTATTCTAAGGATAATTCACGTTTTATACTAGCACGGTAACCGTCTTACTAGTAATCCGTTTAAACTGTAACCGAGCCAAGAGAGCAGATCAGTTCCTTTTTAAAATTTTCGTATTAATCCATTCAACACTGTGTGCGGTGAGAGACAAGTTTAGTTTTTGGGACGTAATAAATAATTATTTTATTCGGTTTGTTCGCACCTTGAAATGCGTTTACCATCTGTAGCAATAAAATTATTAATAACGGTTTTATATCGCGTACCTAACTGTGCAAATACTTCCAGTATCCTAGGTATGAATCATGCCTCCAATTGTATAAATACAAACTTTTGGGGGTGATGATGTTCTGTGATGACTAATATGAAGAATCATTAAATTCACAGAAATATTTTTATAATTTTTTCATTAAAAGTAATACATTTATTTACAGAAAGAATAATACAAGGTATGTACAAAATACATATGAAACAGTTGTGCCACCTGAAGACCGCTGCAAGCGATCTAAAGGTAGCTCAACTGATCCAAATCACTACCAGACGGAAGCGTCCATAATTATTAATATATTATTAGCAGAAATAATTATATTTAAATTTCGGGTCCTAGGTATCTCTGTAATCGTATATTAACGTATCTGTACCAATGTATTAATATTTAATTGTATAACCAAAGTTCCAATAGTAGGATTTAAAAACAGTTTTTAGTCTCGTCTAGGGAATTTATCGAGAAAGGTGCCTCGAACATCCCTGTAAGTACTTTGGTTCAAAGTGGGTGCAGCCGCGGGAAAATGCTAATAAAAATATATATTAAACGAAGAAAAGGAATGGCTTATATTTTTCATTAATCTCATAAAAGATATAAAGATTATTTCTCAAGTAGAGGCTAAAAACCGGTAATGTTGAGAGATGACTTGATGCATCACATACTACATACTAACTATACGACTATCTTTGTATCTGTGGCATGTTTTCCATAGAAACGATATAATAATCTGTGGCATGTGTGTCGATTAAACATGATCGCGTTATTCCGGGAACACAACTATAGTCTTTTATCTTGATACGTACGCGAGGAAAACAAATGTGCGGATGAGAAAAATAACGAAGATTACTAGGTTTTTAAAGGACTATGTAAAAGTATTAAAAAAAAATAAAAGTAACTTGGTTTAACATAGGTAGCTGTAGAGCCCGAAAAAATGCATCAATGAATAAGGTTTTTCTATAGCTTTTTTGACGATATTTAAAATGTTATTATGGTTGAGATATTATTTACAAAAAAAATAACCTTAGCCTAATTAAAAAAATACTTCAATGTTAAGTCAAATTAATAAACTCTTAAAAAACTTATAAATGAATTGACGGCCAAGACATCTTTTTGTCCATCTCAAATAACCCATAAATTGTTTTGCGGTAGACGAAAGCGCCTACAACTACAAAACAAATGTACTTACATACTTCGACCAAAATAAAAAGTACTTTCATAGATAGTAAGTAGGTACATTAGTAACTACTAAATAGCCTAATTAGTTAGAGTGATTTTTGCGGTGAACAGAGGGCCTAGTCTAGATTTTGCATTCGGCATCCCGACTATCGAATTGCGAGTCGATACTTGTTTTAATGTATGGTTTTTATGAGTTTCTCAACAAGTCCGCTAGGGGCGCTTATCATTTTCTGTTTATAAAAACGACATATCGGTCACATTTTCATCGCAATTCGGTTTTAGTTATCCCGAGTTGTTCCAAATTACTAACTTATAGGCCTCTGAACATGTGGTGAAATGAACCTAACTCACTAAAACATTATAAAAAATTCACTGTGACTGATATTTTAGCATTGGGTTAAAACAATAATAGGAAAATAAAATTGGTTGAACCGATAAAAATAACTGAATCGGTTGAATATTATTGTGTTGAAACCAAAAGTACTCTTAAACAACTTACCAAGGAATAACAGCCAAGTGAGAAATGCGCCGTCCCAATCCAGGACACTGCACTGCACTAGTCGATAGGCGATTGAGTAAACACCAGTTTGTAGATTTAGCACGATAAATCTAAATACTCGCGTTCATACGTTTAACATTTTATATTTAGCGGCCAGTTACTTCACAATCTGGAAAAAAGAGAAAACAAAATTTAGCAAAAAAAAACACTCATGCACTGAAGAATCGCCCACTGGGATTTGAACTCGCACTTCTGTCTCCGATAGAAAACGATCTAACCACTTTGCTACGGCAGCTAACCGCCCCGACTTCGCAAAATAAACCTTCATCGGAAAAGTCCTTGCAAGTAGGTAGTTACATATTTACTATGCCGTGAAGTTTTCTAAAAACTTTTATCATTATCATCATCAGCATGTAGAAGTCCACTGGACATATGCCTCTACCATAGAATGGGACGATCGGTCTTGCGCCGCCGCCCTCCATCCACCGATTCCAGCGACGTGTCCATCGATAGGGACCTTTTTACACTAACCTTTGTATTGGACTAAAAATGATAACTAATCAGTCTTTTGAGTCCACAATTTAATATGTAATTTTGCTCAATAAAATCGTCCTACAACTCACTATCTACGGGCTCTACAAGTCAAATATTTTGGAATATACATTTTTTATGTTTTTTTATTGTTGTTGTACGAATGAAACCACTATAATGAAAAAAACCTTGAAGAAAAGTAAATAAAAAAAAACCTTGTTTCACACACGTTTTGAATAAGAACTCAGTAACTATTTCAAGATAACTTTTATTATAATAAGTAGGTAATAACCATTTATAAAAACTACAAAGGCAGTTTTTTAATAAGTTGTCTCTTAGATCAACTTGAATTTATGAAGTTGAACCTCACGCCTCATTTGACACAGACCCCCAGAAGGTTTCTCACGTTCTATACAATCCAAGTTATGCGTCAGGATAACTTAATTCCATCTTTATTGTTTTTCAATAATGGACGCGTTTATATAAAAAAAAATATTATTACACTATTTATGTTTAGAGTTTATGTTAGAACAATGGTTTTAAACCATTAGTTTTTAGGAAGATTGTAATAAATGTATTTTAATGATTTTAATCAAAGCTATTTGTTGTATTTATAGGTAGTGTTACAAAGTATTAACATAAACCTAACTTACCAGCGCTAAGTTTATTTTAAATAAAGATTATATTATCAATTGAACTCATCATAACATTACAAATACATATATATTTATTTCGTCAGAATTAAATATTTAGCATTTCATTAATTAGCTTAGTTCGTATTTGTTTGGAATCAGTTTTCGAAGTTTTGTTCATCGAGACGGGATTTTGTAATGACCCAGTTAAACAATGAAATAAACGTGATATAGGTAACATATTTTATAGTTGACATGGCCTTGTGACATAAATATTGTCGACAAAATATGTAATTACAGTGTAATAAAATCTTACGTAAATAAAGTGACACTAAGTTATATGATGTTGACAGTGTCGCTTCGATTGAGCAGATAAAATCGACTAAATTAAATTTATTTTAAAATTCTAGAGCAAACAAATATTGCTATGATGCAAAACATGGAAACATTTCTAACAAAGAGTTTCCTATATCTTGCCCTTGTAAAGTCATCATTTAAATGATGTAGTTTAGTAAAACTTATATACTATGTAAATAAATATGGCCTCCCATAGAAAGCAATAAGGGAATGTGCCATAATCGGCATGCTTGGCAGACGGATTGGTAATCGCAGTATGGTGTTGAGTACTCATCTGGATGCTGCTGCCCCTCAATCCTTTCACCACATTGGTTCATTCACCATTGGTCAGTTGGTTCTTTTCAGAGCCCTTAAGCTAGTCACCGACTTAACTATGGGCGACCAAGACAGCATCGGTGACTTGAAGTAGTAGTAGTAGTAAGTACCTAATGTGTCCGTTAAGCTAAGACCAAACCAACGCGTTCAGCCCGTGTCCTCAGGGGTTAGGTTCATGTCACCCCAGGTTCAATTCACCCCGAAAAAGATTACAAAATAGTTTCTATGCGCGAAATCAAATCCAGCACTGTCGCAGAAAAAACGTTACAGTACTACTTGTTAAGATAACTATTTACGTATACGTACGTACACTTCAAACATATTATATTATCAATTGTTTTTCTCTATAGGTAGGTACCTACTTAAATTATTTGAATGAAATATCTCGAATGAAAAATCTCGAATGAAAAATCTCGATTGAAAAATCTCGAATGGAAAACCTCGGATGAAATATCTCGAATAAAAATATCAAATAAAAATCTCGAATGAAAAATCTCGAATGAAAAATCTCGAATGTAAAATCTCGAATGAAAAATCTCGTGGCGTGCACGGTGGCGATTAATGGTAAGACAATGACAATGGTCGGCTTTTACGATATCCACGGGAGGAGCTAAAGGGATCTATGCTAAGGAAAGCGGACACACCACGCCACGATAATGTGTTCCAGCAGTTCTAAATTAGGTACAAAAACGAATAGGTACCTACTTGCTTCTATTTAAGGACGTGCTACTTTTTGATCATGTTGTTTTGGAAGAAGGTGACATTTTAGGTACTTAGTAGGTAACTGGTTCCAATTTATAGCTGAAATCACCGTTCACTTTATTGGTTCTCTCAAACTAGTACGTTCCTATGCATACCAACTCAAACTATCTGTGGAGTTTTTCCTTTAGCGATGTAATTCGATATACAACACGGAGCTGTTTTCATAAATCGTAGTTCAAGACAACGGGGCTGGTTACTCTTATATAACCTGTTATGTTTAGTCCTATATACGACCTCTGTGGCGCTGCTGGCCATGGTTCGCCTGCGACGCAGGAGGTTGCGGGTTCGATTCCCGCCTCGGAACAAATATTTGTGCATTCTGCAGATATTTGTTCAGGGTGTTCTGGGTGTTTTCTATGCATATAATAAAAAAATATCTATCTAAGTAATGTATTATATTAAGTATATCAGTTATCTAGTACCCATAACACAAGCTCTGGATTAGCTTGGGGCTAGATAATGTTGTGTGAACTTCTTGTCCAGCATTATTTTTTTAATTTTATTTTTTTATATAGCACTACATAAGTGTAATAATAAAAAGAAGAGCATCGCATGTTTTGACCGTGAATTAAAATTTAAAAACTGTAGGTTTTATAAGCCTGCACTCTCCGTTCGTGGTTTCACAATGTTTGGAAACGATACCATGTACCAGATACTCTATTTAAACTGTTAGGCTGACCACTAAGGACTACTATTTAAAAAGTCGTTAGAGGAATTTAGACGTAAATAAACACATAATGAACACAGTCCAAATAGATCTGGGTCAGTTATTGGGGGTCGTGCACACGAGCGGGCAACGCACGACTGCACAGAAAGCTGGTATTGCAACGAAATGTGCAGGTAATCAGTTTCGTTACCGTGCTCAATGCATGAATTTATTAATTGCTGATGCTTTTTAATTGTAGTTACGAAGCCTGCTGGCCTATTAGTGAAGTGGTTTGCTAACATAGTTATCGTCATTTAGCAGAATAACTCAAACGTGACATTGCTGAATCTAACCTATAAAATTAATGGAATAAACCTCTGATTTGGCGCATTCTGAATCCTCATACAACACTGTTTTTCAGTGACACGAGAGATGAAAACCATTGCATTACAGAACCATGTCATTTGCATTTTTAGTGTTGCACATGTACCATACTTTTTATGTACACAGGGACAGTTGAAATTTTTTTACTATTAAAATAAACAAATTTTGTTCTAATATTTTCGGGAACACTAGGTACTTTTTTCTGTAAATTTCAAGGTTATAAAATCTAAAATAAGTTTTTTCTTGAACTCATAAATCATTGAAGGGCTGAAATGGGCTCTCACGAACTTGACTAATTTAAAAAAAAACTTACAATATGTAACCTCAAAACTTTAATAAAAAAGTTAGAATCCAAAAATATACTAAAGCAAAAGTTGTTTATTTTAATGATACCATTTCGGGCCTAAACCAGTTTGTGCATTTATCAACTGGTCCTGTATATTATGAGTGTAGCATATAACAAATAAGTAGGTGATAGATATTCTTAGTAGATAGAATATTCTTTATTGCACAAAACAAACAATGTACATAGGCAAACTTAATGCTAAGAAGCATTCTCTACCAGCTAACCTTTGTGTATTGTGGATAAATTTATGTAGGTGGTGCACAAAAAAAACGTAATAAAGAGAAGAAAAAACAAGACCTCTGTAGTCTAACAATACAAGATATGTAAGTAACATAATATTATATTATAAAAATAAATAATAATGTATAATATAAATATATAATATAATTACATAGTACTAAAATAAATAATAGTAAGTATAGGTAATATGCATAAACGTAAAGCTACGTTACTTGGATATAAAATTATGCATATCAATATATACATAGGTATTTCCAAATAAACTGAGAAGTATTATTTCAGGATACCTGATACTTCGGTGATACTTAATATCCTATTAATTTTGCTTCACCATCAAATTATGAGCATAGATTTATTACGGGTCAGAAACGAGTTTTCGGCTCACATTTCTTCTATGTAAAACTCAAGGTTGACAATCTTATTTTACATAGTTACATCACTACGATTTGTTCTTCATGTTGGATTCCTCGTAAATGTCAAATCGTTCGATCGAGTAGGCGTCCTCGTCACAAATTGTTGACCCACTAGTCCCCGCACCTGCGATCGCCGAAAAAACACGTTTACGTAATTTGCAGTCGCCAGTGAATATGTAATGAGTGTAGATGCCGCTTTAGACATGTACGTGCAAATATTGTTCAGTGGTTTTGATTTGACGAGATCGTGATCTATCGGGTTTGAAACATGTGGCGCAACGTCGTCATCTAATGCGGTATGTGCTGACATGACAAATATTATACTCGTAGTATAGTGCCAAATATGCTTTTCTTTTGGGCTAGATCACTAACTAGCAGCTACTGCACCGCACTGCACCTTTTCTACTGTTCCACGAATAGCACCAAGCGAAAATATTGATGCTCTAAGTGAAATAGCATTGGTGCTATTCAGATAGATGCTCTTCAGATTGGTGCTCTTCATGGAATGTCTTAGATCACCTTCACCTTCTGAGAAACTCAAACATTTTTTCACCATCATCAGTAGCCTTTAGATGTCCACTGCTGCACGACGTTTCCCCCATAGAATGCAATGGGGGGGATTTGCCATAATCACCACGCATGGCCAATGGATTGATGATCGCAGTACCTACTGGTGTTGAGTACTCAGGTGGATGCTGCTGCCCATACTATTCCTCAGTCGATTTATATGACATCCACGGGAGGAGACGGCAGGGTCTATTCCTAGGCCGGACATACAACAGCACTATGGAGTAAGCCCTCAGAATTATCGTTTACTAGTGTCCACATGCGGCTTCGCTAGCGTTTACCAGAATAAAAAGTAGCTTATAGCTCAATTCAGGTCATAATCTATCTGTGTACCAAATTTTATCAAAATAACTTCAGCCTTTTCGGCGTGATTGGGTAACAAACATAGAAACATCCAAACATCGTAACATCGTAACTTTGACATTTAGTGGGATTCCCATTTGGCGCTACCTACTAGATTATCACTAACCGTCCTGTCCTGTTTTATTTCCATTTGTAGAAATGGAAATAAAATCAATGAATACATGAATATTATTTATGTTTTTTTTATTTTACTTGATTTAATGAGGCAAAAATCTGATTTACGAGTGGCGGTTTGCGTTAGGCGCAGCCTTTTATTTACATGAGAACTTACGCGTTTCGATATGTATCGAAGCTGAACAAATATTTGTTTCATCGTACCTACAAGTAAGTAGGTAGGTAATTACATAATTTATACAAAGTTAATGCCATCCTCATGTCGTT
The DNA here is from genome assembly GCA_932527175.1 of Operophtera brumata. NCBI lineage: Eukaryota > Metazoa > Arthropoda > Insecta > Lepidoptera > Geometridae > Operophtera > Operophtera brumata. The sequence continues at coordinate 1,252,662 of OW052238.1, forward strand.
GTAATACAGACACAACCATAGATACTGTACTCTAGGTTTATGTTCGTGACTCTATCTGCCTCAATCTTTGGTGTAGAGTGGTTGGTCTAGGCTGCCACAAATAATACGTCGGGACGATATTGACAGTAAAGATTGGCCAAGGCGTGTCATGCCATGCTATATTAGTGTTCAGAAGTTGTGTGTCTCATTTCTCCAAATGTTATCAATGAAAGTCTGTTAAAACCATTTTTGTTAGTAGCTAAATGCTGTTTTACCTTTTTTTTTGTTTTTTTTTACTTCTAAGACGTCATGTTTGAAAGTTTGGTATAAGAGCACATGATTTTAGCAACTGAAAAGTTCTCAAACTGAGGTTTTAAATTAAAAGTTTTTTCAGGAAACCTCCACTTTTTAAAGACCTTTTAAACGATAATCAAAAAAATCACCAGTTTTACAGAGACAAAAAATATTTTCCTTAATATGTAGGTATAGTGTCTGGTGCTAGAATGTTAGAACACTTCCGTATTTAATATGTTATGCAAATAGGTGTAAAACTGAGCCAGTGGGTAATCGGGGTACGATGAATGACGTATGGGCGGATATACAAATAAACGGGCATGGCAAAATGCTTAAGGGCCTATTAAATTTTTTGCTTCGGAACCCTAAACGCAGTCTCGTGTAATCGGGACGGTAGCCAACTCTTTCCACGTCAAGACTTGCCTAAAAGCAAGTACGAAAAGGCGTCCTAAAAACAAAATATGGTTAGGCTGATATCGGCTGAACAGACAGACGTTGTACTTTCTATAGATCATATCTATCGTTATGTAAATTTTATTGCTTGTTATGTCCATGAGTATTGTAATGGTAGATTATTGAAATACAATTTATTAATAAAAGATGTTTCCATAAACCGTACATTTTATTATTATAATTAGGTATACAGTGATATGTTTATTTCTGTCTCTCAAATGATAAAAGGTTATGCGAATCAGTTTAGAATACCGGTGCAGGACATGATCCGAACTATATTTTGACTAGTTTTGATGTAACATCTTCCTCTCGCTTTCCTGCAATACTTGGGAGTGATTTCGGGAAAAGGGATGGGAGTGTGTGACAGGAAACGCGTTTTTTTTGTTACTAAATACCAAGGAGGTGAGAGCACGCATTTTTCCAAGAGGTTGGTACTATCAGTCATGTTACTTATTACCAAGGAGGTGAGATGTCAGATGTTACACATCATATGCGACTACTTTAAGGCTCGGTCGTTTTTAAAACGTTTTTTATAATTACTTGAATGGGTCTTCGGTGTGATACTTACAAATATTCTATTTTGTAAACTCTTGGGAACTAGTCAGACCCTTCTGATTAAGAAATGTTGTTCTAGATTACATTGAATAAACGTGACCTCAGAATAATGCCCTGCAAACAGATATAGCTCACACATAACAACAGAAGGTCATTAATGAAAGTTAATCTGTCAAACTGGAGTACCTATTGAGCAAGAAATGCTAATTGATCAGATTCATTTATCATTAACGTACAGGTTTCAAGTACAAGTGTGTTGAGTTAAAATTACTTCGACTACTCACTGGGTCTGGTTAGTATGAAGATGAAACTAAACCCGTGGACGTGATTCCTTACGAAAAATTTAATCTTTTTGTAAATGAGTAATTCCTATTTAAAAGTAAACTAAGAAAATGAAAAATAGAAAATGTATGTAATTGAATAATCGAAACTCGTAATAATTATATTTACATAAAAATACATAGAGCTTGAGAAGGTCTGTTCGGTATTTGCCCCCTTTCTGATTTTTTCTACGAATTCTTAATTTCATATAAATTAATTTTCACTAGAAAGGGGATATTTACTATGATTTTTGAGTTTTATATGTTCCCGATATTTCGGCACAGTTGCATGCGCCATGATCACGGGAGAACTGACTAAAGTCTTTGCGAGTAAAGTTTTTTCATATATATTGTAGAATTTTGCCCGCTTTTTGGAATCATCTACGATTTATTAGTATTTAACCCACTTTTAAAAGATGAATGCCCTTTGCATTGCTCCTTCCAAAGTGTTGTAACAAAGTTTATTTATCATATCCTACTACAAATTCAGACAAGGCTGAACACGACTGACTTGCGAAAACCTTCTAATTAAAGCAATTAGCAGCTACACTTTTCTCAGCTGAGCACTGCGCTGAACAAATGAAACAGTAGCGTAATGAACAGTCTATCCTGTTGTAAATTCCCTTGAATATCGTCGCCATGGTTAGAGCTAGAGAAGGACCTCTAGCTGGTTCTTTTTAAGTTGAATAAAGAACAGATTGTGGGTCAAGAACTTCACGAGGGATATGGTTGCTAGAAAGAACTGTTAAGATTGTAATATAGTTGATATATGTGAAGAAACTGGCGTAGCTGTTTAAAATAAGTAATGATCAATATTTGATCAATAAAAGTGCCTTTGAGCATTAAACCCGCGGCTTTATTCAGTAAAGTGAGAATAGTATAATGGAAATCGATCCAACAACTCAAAAGCTCGAGGTTTTACAATCCTCTTCCCGGGCCGTGACAAAGCTCACCCACTCATCATCAAACCATGGATTTTTTCGAAAGACTTGTTTCTCAAAATATCTTCTTCCTCTATTTTTTCTTGATTATCACCAGTGGGGACAATTGGGAATAGTCGTTACTTACAAGTTGTAGAATGGGCTACTATCTGAGGGTTTCCTGCTTAGTACATATAGAAAAAAAAACTGAGTAAACAACGCATCGACAATGCCCCCGGTGTAGCCGGTGTCTATAAGCGAAGGTGACTACTTTACATCAAGCAGGGTCGTTATCTAGTTTGTACATCGTTTAAAAAATGCAAAAAATTGCATTTTCAAAATAGTATCTATTTTGTATCTAATTTTATCTGGCGCTGATTGATGGTTGGCTTATATTCGATTTCGATTGCTTTCTTGTCAATTGTGAGAATACGATCTTGGGGTTATCGATGGCATCGATGGCGTTTTGTCTCACTTTAGTGAGGCACGCGGATCCTGTTAGGTACCTACTCTTTTGTCAATATTTAGTCACTCCACTCATAAGCTCAAGAACCTGCCTATATGACTCATGGACTGAAGCCAGAAAAGATTGGTTTGAGAGCTCACATACTTTTTGTGTTCTCACATTCCTCAGACATATGGCTACAGGTACATCCGTATTTCTCAGGCAGTAAATTTTTGCATTTAGGAGTAAAAGCAATTATTACTTTGTAGACCATCGAGCAGTACGGAAACGGAGGCCTGCAATGCTCTAAGTTGTAGACTAAATTTACACCCTAAGACCACCTGCGGGAGCACAATCTGTTTACGAATTCCCACATAATGCATAAGCTTTACTAATGAATTGAATAACCAGCTAAATGCAAGTGAATTCAGCAACAAATCGAACAGTTGATATAATTGAGTCTGCTGGTGGATGCAATACGAAAGTAAGCGGCACCAACCGGTCGGTCGAAGGCCGCCCGGCACGGCGGCGCGGGCGCGCTTTTGTCTAACGCGGCTGCAAGCCACGAGAGCCCGCGGTGTTACGCGTGTCTGTTACCCGATACAGCTGAGCTTGCATTCTCAATTACTGATAGAGCACGAATTCTTGAACAGATGCGTCAGCAAGGTAAGGTACGCAAAATTACCAACATATAAACAGGGGTTTATTACAAGGTTTACTGACATAAAGAATTGGATAGGTTAGTCGTATAACCGCTCAATTACGTGTTGAAATGAAAATTAAATATTTGCCAAGTTACTAACGTTATTTTATTATTGTGTGTAATAAGTTCTAAGGTATACTAACGCTGTCATACTCGTAACCACGTGGTGCGTTCTGACAAGGTATCGAGCAAAAATACGTTCGTTACTATAAAAAAAAAGCACCGGTATGGCAGCGGCACGGGAGGGGTGACTTGTGACGTAAAGAACTGTCGGACTACACACGTGATGAAAATTAGTGAAGATAATAATATATCTTACGATATTTACAAATAAGTACCTGAGTCATTGCGAAAGAGAATAAAATACTTGTTCAAATAATTATTATATTTAATACAATATTTGTCAATATTTTCAACTGAACTTTCAATTTACTAGCTTATGTCCATATCGCTACTCGAATCACTGTCAGTATGATTGGAATCACTTTCGTTATCTGAGTCGTTTATATCGTTTTCATGCTCGGCAGAATTTGGATCAGATTTCCTAACCTTGAAAAAATTATATACATTATAAACAACATCTTTAGTTTCAGCTCTAATCCGAGGACCCATCTTCGATTGCTAATCTCGTGTGCGTCTTGTCTTCTCCTCTCGCGACATTTGACATAAGAAAATCACCACCCTCCCGTGCCGCTGCCATACCTCAGGAGGCTACTAAGTTAAACGCTACACCTATACGTTAATTATTTATCAACAAGCAACAATATGTAGATGTCGCTGCCATATCATGATATCGCGATTCGTGTGTTCTACAAGTAGTTCATCATCATTGTCATCGTCAGCCTGTACACGTCCACTAAAGGACGAGGATTGAATACAATGGGGGGAATTGCAGGCAGATTGGTGATCGATCGCGTACCTAATCAAGTGGATGCTGCTGTCCATTCCTGATCGAATCCTATGGTAAGGCTTTTACATCCATGGGAGGAAACGGAGAAATTTATTCTAAAATTATAATTCGAAGTAAAGAACACTGTTGGATTGGCATTTGGTCAGTTCAGGTTCTTCGTTCGAGATTTATGGTTCGTGATATTTAATACTTGATTATTCATTCGAGATTTTAAATTCCATATAACTGTAGAACTTTTTGCGTGGGCTACTAAATAAGGTAACGTCTACTACCTATATCAAAAACTCCCACTAGAATACACAATGCCAACTCAACGGCACTACTTGTAGAACGCACGAATCACGATCATCTTCGTTGTTTATCAAAATGTCGACGCACGAATCGTGCCTATATCTACACATAGTATACCTACAACATTTTTAGTTTTCTTGATTTTAAAATAATACCGCAAAGAGTGCGTTTACACCCAAACCCAAAGAGCACAAAGACGAAAAAACAAACGCGAGAAAAATCTTTAGAACTCTGACAAAATCAACAAACACGTTCAGACGCACTTGTCGTAATGTTTATATACCTTTAAATGCCTGTAGTAAACATTTCTTAAACCATTGCAAAAATGATCCGATACAGCGATCCGGGGTGCTGACGAAATTACATGCTCAAAAAAGATATGATAAATCAACAGCACCTAATAAACTTGACGTAGTGGTCACGGCCTAAGAATAGGACCCCTTCCAAGTATGTCGTAAAAGTGAATAAGGGATTTACACCAGGGGACGGGGAGCAGCACCCAAGGCGCGATAGGTTCTCAAATGTCTCTAGAATTTTAAAGTTTTTGATAAGAATTTTCATAGTTTTCTATGAAGAAAAAAATATATGATATTCTTGAGCTTTTTATCTAGTGAAATCAATAATTCAATACAATATTTGAATTACTTCACTCGATAAAAAAAAAATAACAACGATACCTCCTTTTTAAAATTTAAATGCTATTTTTCACTCACTTCTCTCACGTTTGAATTTTTGAAACTTTTGGTTACATGTTAGTTATTATTTGAGTTAGTGAATTCATCAACAAAATTGAACAAAACTTTGAACGACATTTTTATATAATTTTTTGATTCATAAAAACACGGTATCAGAGCGTGCGCTCGCCTTCTTCGCCTCATACAAAAATGTTCGTTGAACCTATAGCGCCTTAACACCAATATTGCGATCACCAATCCACCTACCAAGTGAGGTGATTATGGAAAACCCTCCGTTGCATGCTACGGGAGAGGCCTCACCCATCAGTGGATGTCTACCGACTCATGAAGAAGATTGACACACAAGGATTGAAAGATTTAAATAGTTATTGAGTATTGCTTCTAAATACCTGACGGCCTCTATGCCGCGGCGGGTGAGTAGTCAGCCGAGATACGAGAGGTTTTGGGCTTAATTTCCGCGGCGGAACAAATGTTTGTATGATCTGCAAATATTTGTTCTAGGTCTGAGTGTTGTGTAACCATGGTACTCGTAGTTCCTGATACCCACGACACAGGGATCCTAGTGTGGGATCTGGACTATGTATGTGACTGTTGGGTGTTAAGTTAAAAATAAAATCGACTGATCTATGTTCAGGCTCTTCCGCTCGTATCACAGCCCATAGCCAAAACTGCAGAAATGCAACAGCAAAAACGCATACTGCACCACTCCTACCGCCAAATACTACGTGCCTCTCGCTCCGACCTCGTTCGTAGACGGCATGCCGTCCTTGTCAGGGACCCATGACGAAAGTTCCAATAAAACGAAGACGTTAGTAAAGGAACTGCAAATCTGAAGTCGAAATAGCTTCTATTCAGTTGAAATAGAAACTCATACGTCTGTCCATCCCCAGGCTACGAAGAAAATGACTCACAAAAACCATTTGAATTATGCGAAACTTTTACTTAACTCGTTCAAGGGACTGCAATAACCTTAGTTAATTTTTAAGTAATGTTTAATAGAATGTGGGAATGCCTAATAACTTAAAATTCACTGAAAGCCTCTACCTACTTATTTAATAGGTAAGAGTAATCCCAATTTAAGTGGTGATTAAGTTTAATCCATCACTTTTCAATCCACGCTGTAAGTAGAAAGTGAAGGCTGCTAGCAATCAATAAAGCTAACCTCAAGTTATTACACAATTTACTAACTTAGTTAAAAGGAATTTATTTATTTTTTAACCTTTAACCGGTGGCGGCCTGGGAGCTGAATATTTCTAGTACCTACCAATAAAATAATAAAAATAATTCGTATTATCAGATCCTTCTACAGAATAACGATCGAAAACAAAATGTGTTCAATTGTATCGAAACAGTAGGAAAAGTAGCCCAAAACGAAGAATTTTAAAAGGATACTAAGCACCTAGTTCCGGTACCTACCAGTCGTGAGCTCCGGGCGCGCGCCCGAGTTATCGCCGGGAAGCCGTCGCGTATACTCCTTGAGGAAGGGGGTATTAAGTCCCAGAAACTCGAGTCGGGTGTTTGACTCGGAACAAGTACCTACGTGAGTTATTACCGGTTTTTTCAATTAGGATACTAAGCAGTTGAATTACAAATGCTACAAAAATAAAACATGATATTTGTTAATTAATTACTTCTATGCAAGTTGACTGAACTTAATGTTCAATGATGAACATTTACTTAAAAGGAATTTATTTATTTTTTAACCTTTCAGCGGTGGCGGCCTAAGAGCTAAATGTTACTAGTAACACTAGCCTTTATACATTTTTTTTATAGTCGCATGTTAGTATTTTGGAAAACAGTAATTTGTATTATCAGCTCCTTCTACAGAATAATGATCGTAAACAAAATCTGTAAAATTGTATCAAAACAGTAGGTAATGTAGCCCAAAACAAAGAGTTTTGTAACAGGTATCGTGTTACTCCTCAGGGGTCATATTTTATCGATACTGGAACTAACGCGAGGGGTGACTCAGGTTAGAAGGGATTGTGGATTAATAACTATATTTTAACATCTTGCGATAAAGGCAAAGACTTCTATAAGTTTTAATAGAAGTCTTTGGATAAAGGAGGGTAAAAAAAACTATAATATAAGGATTATATACTTACTTAATCCTAGCAGTTTTAAAAGCATTGGTATTTAATATTGTAGCTCTATTATTTATTAATTACATAAGTAGGTAGCTTATTGGTTTTTAACAATTTGGATAGTTTAAAAATATTTTACATTAGATCTCCCTCATAAAGATGATAAGCTCATAAGCGGGGATTAGATAAAATTATATAACTTATATTCAAATATAAATATAAATTTTATTTCAAAAGCTAATAAAGTTATTTTAAAAGCTGCACTGACTTCTAAAAAACTTGTAGTGCTAAACCGTGCTAAGCAGTATTTTACGCCGAATCAATGGCTGTTGCTTTACTAAGCACAAGTTAGGCCTTACGTAGAATACTGTTCCCATCTATGGCATGGGGCACCCAAGTACCAGCTGCTTCGCTTTGACTCCCTACAGAGAAGAGCCATTAGAATCATCGGCGACCCTAAGCTCTCCAATAATCTAGAACCGCTTAGCCAGCGCAGAGCTATTGGATCGCTTTGCGTGTTCTACCGCCTGTACATCGGGGAATGCTCTGACGAGCTTTTCGATCTCATCCCCGCATCGAGATTTTACCATCGCTCTTCCCGGCACCGTGACAAAGCTCATCCACACATCATAGATCCCTGGGTTTCTCGTACGACTCGTTTCTCGAGATCATTTCTTCCCCATACCTATAAACTTTGGAATGAGCTTCCATCTGAGGTTTTCCCGCTTGGTTACGACATGTGTCGCTTCAAGAAAAAATTTCATAAATTCCTTCAGGGTACGCAACGCATCGACAATACCCCCGGTTTTGCCGGTGTCTATAAGCGACGGTGACCACTTTACATCAGGTGGGCCGTAAGCTAGTTTGCCTATTAGTTTCATAAAAAAAAAAAAAAAAACACAACGACACATCTTGAATTTTGGGTTATTTATGTATTTATTCGATTTTATCTGTTTTTATTAATGTGTCCTGAATGCATTTTACTTTATGTTAAATAAATCTGCCCCTTTTATGGTTTTGTTTTGATATCTTTGTAAAATAAAATATATTAAAATAAGATTTGGATCAGGTTTGTTGAAACGAGGTTTTAATATTCTTTACTTGACCTTCATTGGTTTTGGTTTTCCTTTTTATTATTATTTTTGTCTTTGTTTGTGTTCGAATTTTTAATTCATCATTAAGTTCAGTCATAGAAGTAATTAATTAACAAAAATCTGGTTTTACTTTTGTAGTATTTGTAATTATTTAACTGCTTAGTTTTTTTCTTCAAATTGTATTTATTAGTTATGTTGAACTATAAAGAGTTACATAATGTAACCTTGAATATTTCAAAATTGTCAAATCTAGTTCTATTAGTGCAATGTGTGTGACTTAGTTTGCATCAATTTAAATGTTGAGATGATCTAGAATGCAAAACACTACGATGCAAAGATTGCTAAGAGCCTGAGCAAAGACTGACTTCTATTCTTCGCAACTTATATAATAATTTGTCAATGTTACAGATCATTAGTTAAAAACGAATACAGGATCAAATACATTTTCGTAAGCAGCAACAACATTGACTAAAATAATCGAACGAAGCTGATAGGAGATCATTCAGGCCCCATACATTTTTGGGCATTTTCTGAAAGTGCCGGCCAACAAAAAAAAAATATTACGTATTGTTAGAACTAGCCATTTGGAGCAATAGTTAATATCGCGTTAGTTAGTTAATGGCTAGTTCTAACAACAAGTACCATTTTTTTTGTAGGCCGACACTTTCAGAAAAGGCCCAAAAAAAAATTAGGTCCTTTCATAGACGTAGTCATATTAATTTGGCATGTATTTAATTATGACATAATTTTAATCAATTGATCAATGTGTGTACCAACTGAATAATATATATACAATAGTTTAAATTATATTATGTACAACCTAGTAGTAGTAGAGCTTTTTTGTGAAAGAGTTCGTACTACCACCGGGGAAGTACTACCACCATACCTATTTCTGCCGCAAAGCAGTAGTGCTCGCATTGCTGTGTTCCGGTTTGAAGGGTAAGGGTGCCGGTGAAATTACAGGCACATGAGACTTTTCATCTTTATGTCTCAGGGTGGTGGGCGCAGTGCAATGCCACATAGGGCGCGTCCTAGGTGGACGTGACCTATGAGGTAATGCACTGTTCATAGGCAGAGGTTACCGCTTAACATCAGGTGGGCCATCGGCTTGTTCCGTCATTCAAGTAGTATAAAAAAAAAAAACCTTAAAAATTTGCATATTTATTATAGGTTGAATTAGTGGAACTGGTAAAGGTTTAGAATCGTTTGGCAGGAGGAGGAGGGTGGGAGTGGGGGGGGACGAAGGGGAGGGGTACCCCTTCACCCCTGGTACAAGTCCCATAACAAGGTAACTTATAGTTTTCGAGAAAAAAAATAAAGAAATTTTTGAGGTTAAGTATGATATTTTGGTAAAAATTTAGAATCGTTTTGCAGGGGGAGGAGGAGAGAAGGGAGGAGGGGGGGAGAGGTGCCCCCTTACCCCTGGTACCACTCTCATAACAAGGTAACTTACAGTTTTCGAGATAAAAAATAAAGATTTTTTTTAGGTTAAGTATGATATTTTAAATGTCGGGACTCCGGTATGTGCTCCCGCCAGTACTCTCGCGAGGTCGCCCTTGAGTGTCGCTTCACCCACTCGACCTTTGCTACGCTACGGTCATTCAAGTAGTATAAAAAAAAAAAACCTTAAAAATTTGCATATTTATTATAGGTTGAATTAGTGGAACTGGTAAAGGTTTAGAATCGTTTGGCAGGAGGAGGAGGGTGGGAGTGGGGGGGGACGAAGGGGAGGGGTACCCCTTCACCCCTGGTACAAGTCCCATAACAAGGTAACTTATAGTTTTCGAGAAAAAAAATAAAGAAATTTTTGAGGTTAAGTATGATATTTTGGTAAAAATTTAGAATCGTTTTGCAGGGGGAGGAGGAGAGAAGGGAGGAGGGGGGGAGAGGTGCCCCCTTACCCCTGGTACCACTCTCATAACAAGGTAACTTACAGTTTTCGAGATAAAAAATAAAGATTTTTTTTAGGTTAAGTATGATATTTTAAATGTCGGGACTCCGGTATGTGCTCCCGCCAGTACTCTCGCGAGGTCGCCCTTGAGTGTCGCTTCACCCACTCGACCTTTGCTACGCTACGGAGGTCGCCGGCTCGCTTCGCTCGCCACCTCCCCCCTTCGCTCCGCTCGGCCTCGCGGGCTTGCTCCACTCAAGATCTCCCACGCGAGCTATTGGCTCCGCGTTTTTATATACACTCTAGGGGCGTGACGCACAAGACCACGTGGAGTCGGGGTGCTCCGTTTTGGGTCTGCCACTCTTTTCGGACCTAACCTACTCTTGTCGGGGTGCTGTGTCGAGTCACACAGTCAGTGAACAATAAAAAAATATGTTTTAATTTTTCAAAACAAAAAAAATTTTTTTTTTTTTTTTTTGCAAAATATTCTTTATTATTTATCTTTAAAAGTACATGTTTCCTTGACAAGAGGGCCGAGGGTGGAATGCAGGGCAATGACTCCCGTAACATCCGACACTTCCAATTCAAAATTTCCATACTTAACCTCAAAAATTTCTTTATTTTTTTTCTCGAAAACTATAAGTTACCTTGTTATTGGACTTGTACCAGGGGTGAAGGGGTACCCCTCCCCTTCCTCCCCCCCCACTCCCACCCTCCTCCTCCTGCCAAACGATTCTAAACCCAACCCGTGGAACTGGATAAATATGAATAACATCTACATTTGTAAACCCTTTTTCTGCGAAATAAATAATTCAGTCATTCACTGTGTCATAGGTGTCAGGCAATACGAGTACCATGGTACTACAACACCCAGGAACGGATCAAATATTTGAAGATCATATAATCTTTTGTCGCACATCGGGAATTGAACCCGCAACCCCTCGTATCTCAACCAGCTACTCGCCTGCCACGCCTCAGTGGTCATCAGAACAACGTCATCGGCAAAAAAAAAATACAATAAATCAACTATACTAAATGTTCACGTCTAAAATATTTTCCACTCTGATATTCAAAAATTGATTGATTTAACAAAAAAAAAGGCTAACAGGTATGACATTGGCGCGTAAAACAGTTTACCTCATAATTTCCACTGCATTTAGTTAAATATATCAAAGATTTTAACAATAGAACAATAGATTCTGCATTCTTTCCCAATGCCGGCCAGAACGCTCTAGTGATTGTGCTAAGTAACCTTTAGTACCTTAAGACGCTGACAAGAGTCAAAAAATAGGCTTCACTTAAACGGAGTTTCTGCAAAATCTACACAATACGTAAAAAAGGCAGCAAAAAAAATAAGTAGTAAAATATAAGTAGGTGTTTTAACCTTTATCATATCTCCATGAGCTTAGAAAAGTCCAAAACACGATTGCGATACATTTTCTCGATAATAAAACCAGGGAACTAACCTTGAAAATGCACTTCTAACTTTTAAATATCTATTTAATTTTTTTTTAACATTTATTTACAGAAAGAATAATACAAGGTATGTACAAAATACATATGAAACAGTTGTGCTACCTGAAGAACGCTACAAGCGATCTAAAGGTAGCTCAACTGATCCAAATCACTACCAGACGGAAGCGTCCCTAATATCTATTAATTATGAGCAAACGCTGATAAAATCAACTACAGAAACATATTATTATAAAGAGCCAAGTAGACCATTTTTGATTATGCTTTAAATATTTGTTTAAATATTGTTTTTCATGATTATCGCTGACTTCGTTTCGCGAGCGCTATTATCAAACTTTATAACATACTTGTTTAATGAAGTTAGTAGGACCAGAATTTAACTGTTGTCAGCGCTTTAAGTCAGTTTAAATTAAGCAGTTAAGTTACAATCTGTGACGGTGTACTTTGTAACTTAAAGTACCTAGTTAACCTTTTAAATATCTTCAGATTTTATTTGTAAGTAAGGCTAACTTTTTGCTGTAGTTTTTACACATGTATACGAATATTCTTAATTTTTACAAAGTATTGTATAGCTTTCTGACGTAAGTAAGCTTCAACTAGCCTTATTCAGCATTTATATACCGAAAACGATAGGTAGTTCTTAGTAGAATTCAAGATGGCAACTCTTTTATCTTTTGAAACCTTTTTTACAGACATACATACATAGACACACGCCTTTTCCTCCGAAAGGGTAGGCAGAACCACAAATGGACCTCTTTTCACCGTGGGTTGCACCATCGTGGGATATAGACGTGACAAGTGGTGAGCTCATCGCCGCCATTGCTTCCCACGACAGACACTGCTAACGCTTTCTTCTAGTAATAACAGCTAGCAGCTACGACAAATCTTATACCAACGAATCTTAGAAACAAATCCGCGTTTTTAAACATCATAATTACGTGTATTCTTTGAAAGCCTATCAGCAACATGCTATTGAGTAACAAAATATAATTTTCGACGTTATTACACGTCAGTTAGCTATAATATAACTTGCACATTTCATTAACACGATTATTATGTTCACCGTGATGATAAGTCACGTTGCACATGTTATACGAGACACGCACAAAAACGGCTTATTCAATCTATTATTGAAATGGGGAAAAAAGATGTAATGGGGAATTATTTGAGGGTCACGTTTTAATCGTTAGGTAAAGCAAAAAAGTGTATACATATTAAAATGGCTGTTAAGTAATCAAAAGGTAGGAATGTATGTAAGCATTATAACTAAGTTATATTAGTGAATATGCTTAGACACAACAATATTGTTGTTATAGAGTCCAATTTGGAGAATATGGTAAACTCGATAAAGAAAATATACATACATAGACACACGCCTTTTTCCCTGAAAGGGTGGGCATAGCCTCAAATGGGTCTCTTTTCACCGTGGGTTGCACCATCTTTGGATATAGACGTGACAAGTGGTGAGCTCATCACCGCCATTACTTCCCACGTCTGACTCTGCTAACACTTTCTTCCAGTACAATCCTAAATAAGCTAGCAGCCAGGACAAATCTTATACCAACGAACCCTACAAACAAGTCCGGGTTATCCCTTAGTCGAATTTTACGACATCCATGGGAGGATTGTGACGAGGGAAGCATTATGCTAGGCGAAACCACAATATTTAAATTAAAAAGTTGATAAACTAGACAGTTTACCTAAATTGCCTAGTTTTTCAACTAAAGTCTGTGATGAAACATAAAATTGTAACTTAATATAAATCTGAACACGTGTAAATTAATCTCATGATTATGTTACGTAATCTTATATTTAATTTTAGTAATAAAATAGATGGTTTATGGCATACATATTAGAATCGAATTAATTTGTAAGATTTTACCTGTATTTAGCAAAGCCTATGAAATCCGTTACGAAAACGTTACGCTTGATTCACTCGTTGAAGTCTTTTCGAAGGCGAAGACGATACGAGACGGGTTGAATATGAGCACATTTATTTTTAAACCTTTTTGCATTACTATATTTTCGGAAAAACCTTTTATGTACTTACATAGATAAGTCTATGTTGGTAGGGGTTAGTTTTATTTGAAGTCTACCTAACTATATATAAAAACGCATAAAATACTAAATATAAATGTATAAACTTACGTGTAAAAATGCTGGCACACAATAAATACCACTATCACAAAATCCTCAATCAGTTCGTGTCACTGGCACAATAAAAAATGTAATTTGAAAAAAATAATGGAACGTTTTAACGTTCGAGATTCAAATTCGAACGGCGGCGTCGGCGGTGCGCGCGCGAATGTCGCCCGGTCACGTGCGCCCGCCCACCGGCCGCAGGCACCTGCTACCCTGTCAAATTAAAATGGTAGGTGCAAGCTGTGCGAGGTAGGTTCATGTGCAGTGCACCATCTAAACATAAGCTAAGGTTCTTTCCTTTTTCCGGTCCCTTATTCCTTTGTGGCAAAGTTTAGTGAACAGGGTTGTGACTCATTCGTTTTCTGTGGTTTATGTAGAGCGGCATTATTTTAAATTGCAAGTTTTTTTTTTGGTATATTTTTGTTTTTTGAATTAAATTATAATATAAGAAAATTTGTCTGACATACTGGCTAGAATTTCCCTTTAAATGTTTTCCATGTAAAATATTTTTTACATTTTAGTTTGGAAAATTTTGTTATTAGTACCTGAAGTGTAGAGGAGTAACATTATATCATTTATCATTCATAAATTGTTGTCTAGTACCGTTATCATGGGTAAATTCCTAATTCTACGCGCCCCGTATGACGTTTGTAGAGTTATTTCACCAATCTAAAAACGTTTGTCAAGATTTACCAATCTTTACGAAGACCAATTCTTTTTTACAATTCAGTAACAATAGGTAACAAATAATTGACTAATACCTACGATCCATTCTAAGTACGCAAACAAGGGCACGCCGTCATTTAGATAATTTATTTTTATCTAGACGTTAAAATAGTAGGTACGGGCTGCTTTTTGTCCGTGTTTAAAAGTAGACACTGAGTAAGTTTTGTTTTTGTCTGTCTCGTCAAGAGAGCGTTTTCAATTCGCTCTATTTTGAAGGCATTAATAGATGCAACATTATTGCATTTTAGAACAGAGACGGAACTTTCTGTTACACATTTTGTTAGTAGTAGCGCAGTTTTTTGTGGTTGCTCTTTCATACTAACATATTTGCACAAATATGGGCGAACAGAGTATAATTTCAAAGTCAACCGAATGGTCCTAAAGGTAATTTTACACTGAAATTACTGTTGTTGGCTTTTATATTGGTCATTATTTGCGGCAAATCATGTTTGGTTGAAGAAAACAGTGGATTAATAGCGAAAATAACACCGAAATTTTTGTCCATACAAGTAATTTTGTTGTTATTTTCGCTATTAGTCCACTGTTTTCTACAGTGTATAATTATACTCTGTTCGCCCATATTTTTGCAAATACGTTTGTATGAAAAAGCAACCACTGTTGAGGATTAATATGAAGAACTTCTTGTATTGAATCTACGTTTAATATTGTATTTCTAGTGATTTACAGATAGGTTCTAAATATAAATATATTAATCTGGTGCCGATATGTCGGCGGTCCACGGCTAAGTCCGTTCTAGTCCCCCCGCGCAGGGAAGCGAGGGGCGAGGCTTCTCGTGTGTATTTGTTTGCGTAAACAACCACCTTAAAGAGTTCGTCCAAGGAAGTACTTTTTATGTTTATGTCTTAGGGTGGCACAGGTTACCGCTTCACATCAGGTGGGCTACCTGCTTGTTCCGTCATTCAAATCAAATAAAAAACCAGATAAGTGCGAGTCAGAATCGCACACGAAGGGTTCCGTACCATGGTACAAGATTTAGCACTATGTACTCATACTTTTGAAGTTCGAGCAAAAGACGCCCCCCTTCCTCACACCTTCCCTTTTTTTCTAGTCCCTTTAATTTATATTATTTTTTGTTATTGAAATACCCACTGAAAGTGTCAAGTGAAACTGTCTACCTATTACGGCTCATTAGATACAGCCCGCTGACTGTCATACGGACAGATAGACGAACGGACAGCGGAAGCTTCGCAGTAGGGTCCCGTTGGCACCCTTTGGGCACGGAAACCTAAAAAATAACAATATTTGATTTTTTGTACTCTGAAGTTTTGCAACTGTCTCGACATCCAAGCGGCCTTTCTAATTCGGCTGGGTTATACACCTCTAGCGACGGGTATTGGCAAAGCTCGGCCCAGGTAAGCTCGTTATCGCCCCTGGAAATACTTGGAATTGCTCGATTATTACCAATAGCACCGCGTTCTAATGCATTTGTTCTAACTTCTCTACAAACGCATTCTTGCAAATAAATAGAAATAAAGGTTATACTTTGTTTAGTTTTTTTTTTATTTTACTTGAATGCTGAATGGTGATTTATATTTAGTAGGTGATAATATTGCGGATATTTAATAAATTAATTATTTAGGTAAAAGCGGCTAAGTGCGAGTCAGACTCGCCCATTAAGGGTTCCGTAGCAGAAAGTTTCATAATATAAAAGTTCTTGGATGGATTACGATTTATGACGTATTCAAAAAAACTACTCACTAGATCTCGTTCAAACCAATTTTCGTTGGAAGTTTACATGGTAATGTACATCATATTTTTTTTATAGTTTTATCATTCTCTTATTTTAGAAGTTATGGGGGGGGGGGGGGGGACACTTTTTACCAATTTGGAAGTGTCTCTCGCGCAAACTATTCAGTTTAGAAAAAAATGATATTAGAAACCTCAATATCATTTTTGAAGATCTATCAATAGATACACCACAAATATTCTATTTTTTTGTGAAATTCTTAATGTGGTTCACAGAATACATCTACTTACCAAGTTTCAACAGCCTAGCTCTTATAATTTCGGAAAAAAAGTGGCTGTGACATACACGGACAGACAAACAGACAGACATGACGAATCTATAAGGGTTCCGTAATTTTTAGTTATCGAACCTTAAAAAAGGAAAAATTCATGCTCTATGAATCTTTACAATTATATTTCTGTAAACAGTTTTTTTTTTGTCTCCCACAGACAGACAGGAAAGCAATTTAAATCAAAACTTGTAAAGTACTTTCAATGCTAAAATAAAACATATATACTTTTTTGTTTAGCTTACATCCTCAAGTAATTACTGTATTAACAACAAGTTTGTAACTTTTACTGTTACTGAGAGTGCATGTAACGCAACGACTCCAAAATTTTAACATAGTGTCTGTTTAGTGGATCTACCACTTATCTAATTGCTATAAAACAAATCTATTTGGGGTGATACATTATAACTCCTCAATTACGTTATGGGGTCGATGCGGCGAGTCATGGCACAAATTATGGAGAGCTTTGAAATCACTCCATCGCCGATTGATCACGAGCGAGCGATTTGCTCTAATCAGAGTTGTTGTTGGGTGAAATTAGTGAAAGTACTAGGTGCGAAAATAACACGTGTAAAATTTCAAGGTACAGTGATATTCGTCGGTGTTATTCGGGATATGACTATGCTCCGAAATACAATGTGTACTAGTGAAGTTATATTTATTTTTAAATACTAAAATTTGATTTACACATATATAACTAAAACAGACTTACAGATATATACAAAATTTTAAAAAATATGCCTGTTAAGTTGTCTATTTTTTTTTTTTTGCATTTTTTATTCAACTTTTTACGTTTCCCATCTTTCCTCTCACTTTCCTGCAATATGTGGGGTGGGAGAGATTTCGTGAAAAGAGACCGAAGTGTATTACAGGAATTACGCAATTTTCTGAAAGGTTTGTAGCGCGCATTTTTCCGAGAGGTTGGTACTATCAGCCATGTTGCTTATTACCAAGTAGGTCAGATGTTACATATCAAATATGCATTTTTTTTTTTTGTATACCTCATGATTGACGGGTCAAGCACATGGCCTGCCTGATGTTAAGCGGTAACCTCTGCCTATGAACAGTGCATTGCCTCATAGGTCACGTCCACCTAGGACGCGCCCTATGTGGCATTGCACTGCGCCCGCCACCCTGAGACATAAAGATGAAAAGTCTCATGTGCCTGTAATTTCAACTTCTTGAAGGTTCGCTTATTTTTTTGTTTTTTTTCCTTTGATCCATCCATTTATAATTTATCTAAGGCGTTATCACATGGTTGGACTGTTTGGAAGACGTGTAGGAAAGGTGTGAGTACTGACGCGAACATCGTATTACGACGAGCGATAGGGGAGAATGGAAGAAAGGAACATGTTGTGCCGACCCCACTTAAGCGAGATAAGGGCAGGGAGATGATGGTGATGATAATCACATAACCGTCATTAGCCATATGGCTTTACCACCACCATGGATGATAATCAAGTACCTGCACATTTTTCAACTTCAAAACCAGCAACACCACCTATTTACCTAAATCACACGTTCCACATAATATGACATCTTCATACATAGGTACTTATAACAAGTAATGGAACCGGTGAAGGCATGCGTCGCGACAGGAAGCGGGTGCACAAGTAGGGCTCCGCTGGCGGCAACGAACCGCGACGCAGGCGCTAACAAACATACAGTAATCGAACTTAGTAAATAAGCCTTTTCATTTCCAGTTATTATTTTACGACAAATATAATGACCCAGGAGCTCATACAAATACAGAAAGAAAGATGGAACCTTATCGCAAACTAAAGCCGTTTTCCATACGTGTGCGTATGCTACACATATAACACACTGACACATTGAGGGCTTTCCATTTTAGAATAAAATAAAAAAAAAGTAGTACGATTTGGCTCGATAGATGGCGCTGACTCAACTGTGGTTGTCAAAATAACAAATGCATTGTCTGTGCTTTTGTGTGAATATCATGAAAATATATCACTACGTTTTTGACGTTGACATTTCACTTTATTTTTACTTTTAAGTACAGAGCTGGCGCCATCTATTTTCAAGGCTATGAATGAGCATGATGTGAAACGGCCGTGAAAACCCCTCATTGGTTCATTTCATTTATTTTGTTTCCTAAAAACTCTGCACTGCCTTCTGTTTCTGCTTAGCTAATTTCTGTCCATTCAAAGGTTGCCTGGGAGAAATCGCTCTCATTGATAAGGCCGCCCATTGTACTGTACTAATTGTTTATGTTTACTATTACTATAAGCCCATACTGTCCCATTGTTGGGCAAAGGCCTCCCCTCAGTTCCGCCAGTCACCACGGTCCTGTGCAACCGTTTCCCATTCCCTCTCATAGGCGTCCAGTTCATCCCGCCTCCTCATGCGTGGTCTGCCGCGACGCCGCCTGGCAGTATTAGGGCTCCATGCCGGGGTGATTTTGGCCCAAAGTTCGTCGGGCATGCGGCAAAAGTGACCGGCCCAATCCCACTTCAGCCGCGCGGCCTTCTCTCCCACATCGCCGACTTTGGTTTTGGAGCGCAGTATGGTGTTTCGGATGCGGTCAGTTAGTTTAACGCCTAAAATACTGCGCTCCAATGCTCTTTGGCAAACCTTGAGTTTGGGTTTCTGGATGTTTGTCAAAGACCAAGTTTGTGATCCGTAAGTCAAGACGGGAAGGATGCATTAGTTTTGTTTTTTTTGTTTATGTTTATTTTGTTATATTTTCGTTGTGTACAATAAAGTGTACATCTATCTATCTATCACACCATCACAGACTAAGGAGTGATGAGCATAGTTCGGATGCATTGTTTTTACTGAGATCTCTGTTTATATCTACTCTGTGGCCGATGCAACTTTGACCGTGACCACGGCCCACTTCATTCACCTTGACTGCGAGGGGATTTCTTACCCTCATTCAAATTTTGAGATAATTACTGTTATAGTACATACTATAAGTTTATTTATTTATTTTTTATACTGTTTTGAATAACGGGTCCAGCAGATGGGGCCCACTTGATGTTAAGCGGTACCCTCTACCTATGAACAGTTCACTATCACATTGGTCACACCACCTAGGACGCACCCTATGTGGCACTGCACTGCACCCGCCACCCTGAGACATAAAGATGAAAAGTCTCCTGTGCCTATAATTTCACTGGCAACCATATACTCTTCAAACCGGAATACAGCGATGCAAGCACGACTGCTTTACGGCAGAAATAGGTATGATGGTAGTACTTCCCCAGACGAACTCTTTCACAAAAAAGATCTACTGAGTAGCGTACATAGGATAATCCCCTAATCAAATAAATCAAATTCCATTTCGGGCGTATAGCCTCTGAGAATCTCACGCTACGGGGTAGCATATTTTGTAAAATACACATTATCGTGGTTAGAGTAAAACTTGTTTAATTAGTAAGTATTTTAAACTATATCTTTTCTCAAAATTGGGCTTATGACCGGCTAAAGAAGGTTGTTGAACAGATGTTTCCACAAAGGTAAATAAAGAATAAATCCTTTTGGAATTCTCTTTCTTAGAATAATACCTTAAAATAATAACGACTCATCTCCGCCTACCTGGCTCCATGAATGAGAGGCTGCAGATGCTCAATGATTCAACCAGCAATGCATTCAGCTTTGCACAATAAGGTTTCCACTCATAGGAATTTTCTTGTTAGGTTCGTAGTTATGAATTAATGAATCAGTGGGTGACATTTTCTTGTTAGGTTCGTAGTTATGAATTAATGAATCAGTGGGTGACATTTAAGGCTTTCCAGTTTCTATTGTCTAAATTCATTACATAATCATGAGATCATGAGCTTTTCGACCTTCGCTTGGCTTTTTAACCGATTTGAAAGCCAATGGGGTTACTTCAGTAGGTACTACTAAGGGACGCAATGGACCTCGGATACTTCGTCTTTTCGAAATAGAAATATGTGAACTATGTAGATCCGAACAGCATATATATTTATTAGCTTAAACTTACTGAATCCTGGATTAATCAAATAAATAGAAAAAAACTACTCTTTCATTTGAAACTACACTCTATACGATAGCAAAAAAACAGACACCCACTTTTTTGGCTGTAACATCCGTCTGATTGATTTTAATTTTGTGATTTCATACAAACATAATGTTTGAAACATTGATCAAAATCGGATGAGTATTACGGTGAACTTACGTAAATATAATCACAGTTCCTACATACACAGACAACTAAAAACATAACCCTTTTGTCAGCTTTGTGGTAGTCGGGTTAAAAGCGGCAGTTAGTCACGAAGGAAGACCTAAGCGCATTATTTTCGTAAATGGCGGCGATGAGCTCACCACTTGTCACGTCTATATTCCCAAGATGGTGAAAACCACGGTGATTAGGTGCCCATTGAGGCTCTGCCTACCTTTTCGGGGAAAAAGGCGTGTGATTATATATGTATAACACAAGCTCTGGCTTAGCTTGGGGCTAGATAATGTTGTGTGAACTGGTCCAGCATTATTTATTTATTTATGTATGTACTGTAATGTTGAAAAAATACAGTTTGATTTTTGAAGTGTAGTCACCTAAATGTGGAATCTATAACATTTTATTGCAAGTTTTTTTTTTTTAAATAAAAGCGACTCGTGCGTACCGGGTGTTTGTCCGGGTGGAATCTTGCAAATTAACAGATTGAGATGATATTTTGCATACCTGTCAAGTGCCGATGACAATGCAATATTATGGTGACAGCGAGCTGATCTGATGATGGAGACGGAAGGTGGACAACGGAACTCCTCGAGGGATAATAGTAGACTGGCCGTGTTTAGGCTCATTTTGATCAGTACACGGTTACGAATACTAACTTTATAAAGGCTTGTATTGAAAAAAAAAAACATAAAAACTTATATCGTTTCAAATAGCATTTAATTTCAAGTTGATACCAATATAGTTGATCCCAAAGCGTAGCGTGTGAACTTGAAATCTGTTTGTTCAACAAAGATCCAAAAAAGTTTGAATCCTAACGGATGAGATCGTTGGAGCTTTACGATCCGTTGCATGAGTCATCGCAAGGAGGTCGTTTCCTCTACACTGGTATTATAGTACGCCGAACTGTAACCTCGCCTCGCCTCGCGCTTGATATCCTTTACAAACTGCCAATATGAATGTGACAGTAACAAAACACCAGTGAGTTTATTGCTTAAAAAATTAAAATATGTAAGAAGATATCCAAAATGTGTTCTTAATTTCATATAAAAAGCAAGATTATAAAGAAAATAAAATAGAAAATATGACTATCCGCCATGTTATGCGAAATGCCAATTACTACGCTAGCTTCTTTCTGTGTACAACTCGTGACGTCACAAGCAGACGCCATGACACTTGCGAGCGTTTTGACGCGAAATTCTAAGTTGGTTTCAAAAAGTTAGTTTTAGACAGAAATACGATATTTTTTGCCTAAACTAGACCCATTTTTCAAAATATACCTTTCCTAGTTTTTTAAATATATCTTTTTGGTATCACCAACCTTACCACCAAATTTAATGGCGATTGGATTCGAAAGTTATAGTCAAAAAAATAAAAAAATATTTTTTTTTTAGAGCTAACGTTTCTAATTAACACTGCTAACTTGCTTCGCTCTTTCGATTATCTGATTTGTGACGAGCTTGATAGGTATTTCCTAAGGTTAATTAAGGTTTATTATTAGGTTTTTTTGTTATATTGGTGGTATGTTTGCCACTAGGCCCGTTTATAAAGTTTGTATTTATATCACTAATGCCGGCATTTGAAACCGGTATCCTGCCAGGTAGGAGCGGTGTAGAGGTCAGATACCTAAAATGTTAAAAAGAGTATTAGTCCTAATACGACCTCCGTGGTCGAGTTTCATTGTAGACTTGTAGTCGAGATGCAAGCGGGTGGGCTCGATTCCCGCTGCCCGTCAGAAGGTGGACAGCGGAACTCCTCGATGGATAATAGTAGACTGGCCGCGTTTAGGCTCATTTTGATCAGCAAACGGATCCGATCACTAATATTATAAAAGCTTTTATATTGAAAAATATATTTTTCACTAAAACTTATTACTGTAATATACCATGTGTTATGTTTGTGTGTCTTATTATTGTTACTAGCTACCGTGATTCACAATCACGATTGAACAAATTGGTTTTTCGGAGACGTACATCCAGTTTTGATCAATAAGCTGATTATCTGATTAAGCAGATAATTTTAATCAGGCGTAAGTTTATTTTGACTTGTATTATCCATTTGACATATTGTTTAATAATATTTGTATACTAATTAATTTGTTAATATATTGTCTTTAGATTTTTGTAATAATTCTTAAAATAACTAAATGAGTAATGTATTTGGAATTTAATAATATATTTTAAAATGTAATTTTTGCATGCCTATAGTGGTAGAAATAGTTGGTACTTTAAAAAAAAAATATAACATCTTTGTAACACTATTTGTAGCAAATAAACAATTTGATTTGATTTGATTTGACTCTTATCTCTTTGCTGGATCAATAACACTAAGCTTAATAACATGAATCATCATTTCCTAGTTCCAACGTTGTTCATCTCTGAAGACAAGCCTTCTAAGAATCGGCTCAGGGTTAACAGGACTGGTGTCATCGCCCGGTTGCGAACCTGACGTCATGATTTTGTTCCCAAGACCACAGAATAAGTGATAATAACTATGAAAACAAGTCCTTTTTTTGCAAAGTTGAAGGTATAATCTTCTTTTGTCAGAGGGCCCCTGAAGGTTAGGTTGAGTGGTTTGTTTAATGGGTTAGGAAGAGCTACAAGGCTCCAATCATCATCAGCATTAGACATCGGATTATATGCACTATCAAAATGCCAAAATATGCATGCAAATATGCACTAAAACAGGGCGAAATATGCATAAAATATGCACAATCAAAAATACAATTATAATAAGAACTTACGTTTGATATATTATCTATCACAATAATAACTTGCTTGCAATAAAATTATTATATAATACTCATGTAATAAGTTATTTAATAATAACTTATTTATTTATTTATTACTAGCGACTCGTCCCGGCTTCGCACGGGTAGTTTCAGATGAAAAACAGCCCCCCCCCCTCGTATCCCCCCCCTGGTAGCCTATGTCACTCAGGGTGAACGTAGCTTTCCAATGGTGAAAGAATTTTTTAAATCGGCCCAGTACTTTTTGAGTCTATTCATTACAAACATACAAACATACAAAAATAGGTACAAATCTTTCCTCTTTATAATATTAGTGTAGATAGTGTAGATTTATTCTTGAGACAGTAAACAATAACATATTTTTCTAGGTTTCCTGCAGCAAACTTGTGACGTTTATTTATGGGCTGAAAATGACCTTTCGACGTCAACTGACGGTACAGGACAGAACTTAAAATTTGGCGCCATTTCTGCAGAGACCTCATCAGGCAGAGTTTATCCGGTGCCGTTGATAAATGCGTTAATTTCCTTTATTCCTTCAAGACCGGGATTTTTATGCATAACTGCACTTAATTTGCCACGAACCTTTTAAGATAGTGAACTCGGAAGGGCGTTCTGTTCAATCATTTTTTCTATTATTTCAAAGGACTTGCACAGAGGCATGTTTTTAGTTTCTAGTAATACCAAATGCCTTACTCTGCCAACGTACTCGCATATCTACTGAAATAAGCACTATCAATGAAAAAGTACCAAAATATGCAATAACGCTATATAAATAGCATTATATGCATTTGCATATGCAAACATGCAAATGCATATAATCCGATGTCTAACATCATCATCAAAAGCCTATCAAAGTCCACTGCTGGAAGAAAGCCTCCCCATAGAATCAAGCCGTGTGTGTTGCTTGATTCTTCTAGGTTTATAGCGTTGGAACATAAACACACACGCCTCTTTCCCCAAAAGGGTAGGCAGAGCCTATATGGGCCTCGTTTCACAGTGGGTTGCACCATCGTGGAATATGGACGTGAAAAGTGGTGACCTCATTGCCGCCATTGCTTCCTACACTTCGACGTCTGGTTCGTGGTGACTCGAGAACCTTGAAGATTCTCAAAGCCTGCAAAAGATATAATTATTTTAGCCATCAAAAGGAAAAACAGATTTTATTCAACATTGCATTTTTGGAAAATATAATGTTATTATCAAATTGTTTTGCAAAATTAAAGGCATTTGCCTGAGGATAAAAATATACAGATAAAATAATACCTGAGGCTAAGCCACGGGCTAAACACTCGTGAGAGAGGTAACATCTTTGTGAAGTGCAAAGCTGTTTTGAAAGGTCTCTAACTTCGGCGCACATTTCCATTGATCACACGTTAACGTCAACTGATAAGTTTTGCAAATATTTCCTTCCTATCGTCCTAACCGTGTACCCCCTGTGTGTGTGTCACACCACTCTATTTACGATGTAAAGTTATTTCTGGTGCAACACCCTGAAACAATGATCAGTGTTTCAAATACACACTCCTTTTTCCCCGAAGGGGTAGTTAAGCCTCAACGGGCCTCTTTTCACGGTGGTTCGCACAAACGTGGGAACGTAAAGTCAAAAGTGATGAGCTCATTGCCACCATTGCTTTCTCACGACCATACCGGTTAACGTTTTCTTTTAGTTATTTACCGCAAAAATCAGAAAAATCTTGATGTTAGGAGACACTGGCGTCGCTGGGTTTTTGATATAGGATTTTAAGTCATTGATTTTTTAAATTAATTTTAAATTTATTGTCTTGTCTTGATATTATTTTAGAATTTTAATTGTATTTATCTAATTGATTTTATAAAGGTAATATTTAAACAATTCTTGTGAGTTTTTTTAGGTAAATATTGTTGTAGTAAATAGATAGATAAGTACCAATACTCGTAATGTGTTCCAACACTATTTAGCAATAACTTTTGTGAATAAAATAAATGAAAATGAAATGAAGTGAACACTGTTAACTTCTCGTCGATGTTTATTTTTCCCTGATTGGTATTGTACGCACAAACTTCTACCAACGGCAATGCAGTTACATGAAACGACGAACAAACGAATGTTATCGTTTTGTGTTTGTGGAAACAACCACTAATCATCGGGTCAAACAAAATAATGTTGTTCTCACGAAAATCATCCGCCATTGGGACTTTTTAACCCAATGACTGTGCAATGACTCATTTGTAAAACTGAATATAATTGTAGGGTTTAAAGCATTTTAAGTTCATTAACTTCTTGATTGAGGAAGTTTAACTTTTTTGTTGGGAAGTACTTTTTTCAAGAATAATGTTTACCTGTAGGAGCATATAGTCACAGGATCGACTCTATACGTAACTCGGTCGTAGGTAATAGTTTACAATCCTCTGGAAGAAGATCAAAAACAATTATTGGGGTTCCGTAGCTCGAAATACGTAACCATTACATAATCACTTTGTCGTCTGTCTGTCTGTCAATACCCATTTTCGCAGGATCTGCTATAAGTATAAACTGGAAGTTTATACCCAATATAAACCTGTCCTGTAGAATTGTGAGCTTACAGAGATGTAAAAAAAAACAGCCAAGTGCGAGTCGGATTCGCACACGAAGTGTTCCGTGCTAGCGTACAAGATTTTACTTTATTTATTTTAATTTTATTATTAGTTGTTATAGAGACTGTAGTATTGCTCACTCTGTAAAAAATCAAGTATTTACCTATTACGGTATATTATTATTATATTACGGTTCAATAGATACAACCAGTTTTAAGATCGAACAAAAACAAAATATTTATTAAATGGGGTCCCCTTTTTTTATATCAGCTTTATTACTAATTTTATTAAAATTTAAAGTGACATACAGCCCGCTGACAGACAGACGGACGGATAGCGGAGGCTTAGTAATGGTCTCGTTGGCACCCTTTGGGTCTGATACTTGGTCCTTCGAAAGGCCTCCTGCCTACATTGCTTCGTCCGATTTGAGATCGCCGCTCGACAACATGTATTCCGCATTTATATTATACTAGTGTTCGTCCGCAGCATCGCTCGCGTTTTACCATGATAAAAAGTAGCTTATAGATCAATCCAGGTCATTATCTATCTGGGTACCAAATTTCATCGAAATAGGTTCAGCCGTTTCGGCGTGGTTGAATCAATCTGTGTATTTGTATGTTTGTGACTGAGTTAAGCTAGGTTTATATTGATATGTCGGGGTGTGTCGTGGCGCGCCAGAACGCAATCGGTAACGGTACGCGCCACAACACAACACAACCTACTAATATGAATCTAGTTATGGAGTCCCCTGGCCCTTCGGCCCTAGATTAAGTCTAGAATAACGAATAAGCACTGTAGTATTTGCTGATGTAAGGTCTAGACAGGCCTGCGAGCCTGGGCTCTCACACAGATTGGACCACCACTACCGTTTCACCTCTAAATCGGAATAGACGTGTAGTCATTATTCTTAAAAATATAAAAATTAAGTAAAGAAAAGTTTTTTTAAAAAGCCCGTTCACCGCTTCCAAACCAAGAGTATCTAGTCATAGGTAATAAACGTAACCGATTGCGTTCCGGCGCGCCACGACACACTCAGACACAACAATATGAACCTAGCTTAACACATACAAATATAAAAACATCTAAACATCGAAACATTTATGATATTAGTCGCTAATATCAAAAAAATCACACTAATAATTAATGGGATTTTGTATATAATATACTAGCGACTCGCCCAGGCTTCGCGCGGGTAGCCCCCGGTGAAAAACAGCTCCCCCCCGATATTTTATTACTTATTCCACTATTCGGAGCGGAGAAGAATCCACCAAAAAAGAGATAACTAACATCGGTTCAGGCGATCTTGAGTTATAAGTGGTGTAACTAATTAGTTATTTGTCTACTTTATGAGTACATATGTATAGTTATATATATATATATATATATATATATATATATTTGTGTGTGTATTATACTTATCTATTATTCTGTAATTTTTTTTTTTTGTAATAATGTGTAAGTTTATTTAATGGAAATATTTCTTTTACATTTAAATATGGGTACACCCCAACCAATCTTCCAGATAAGTTCAGCTCCTCTCCATCCAAAGGTTGTCTGGAAGAGATCGCTCTCTAGCGATAAGACCGCCCATTGTACATTTAGTTTTTTTTTTGTTTAATTGTTATG
The DNA here is from genome assembly GCA_932527175.1 of Operophtera brumata. Lineage (NCBI taxonomy): Eukaryota > Metazoa > Arthropoda > Insecta > Lepidoptera > Geometridae > Operophtera > Operophtera brumata. Next base: position 1,280,760 of record OW052238.1, read on the forward strand.
TCTTGTTTTTAACTAGTTTGTAAGGTGTACAATAAAGTATTTTCATTCATTCATTCATTCATTCATTCATTCATTCATTCACGACTTTGTTTTATATATATAAGATGTATAATCAGGAGGAACTTATCAAGAGGTAGGTACGAGGTAATACAGATTTTTTAAACAATCAACCAGAAAAATGTTTGATAATTTGCGTAACTGTGCACAGGGAACTTTATGTACCTATGCAGTTTCTCCAGGGAACTTTATGTACCTATGCAGTTTCTCCAGGGAACTTTATGTACCTATGCAGTTTCTCCAGGGAACTTTATGTACCTATGCAGTTTCTCCAGGGAACTTTATGTACCTATGCAGTTTCTCCAGGGAACTTTATGTACCTATGCAGTTTCTCCAGGGAACTTTATGTACCTATGCAGTTTCTCCAGGGAACTTTATGTACCTATGCAGTTTCTCTAGTTTCTGTAGATACCTACTTCCGAAACCAATAATGCAAATGTGTGCAAACAGTGACAAAAGAATAAAGAATGAAAGTGAAGGGCATGAGAGACACGAAGACATCGCTATTTACTCGTTCGTTACGTATTATAATATAAATACTAGTTTTCGTAAGCTTACCTGCTAATTTAGAAATCGAGGTGACAGTGACGATGCGGCTACCGAGTTATCGTGAGATACTCATTTTGTCTCCAAATTGCTCTCTCATTCTTGTATATTTAATTAATGCAAACTGTAGCCTTGAACCTTTGTGACGGCATTCCTTCCCTTCATACTACTCGCCAAAAAAACAAAAAGTTGAAAAGAGGGGTGGTGAACATGTTTGAGTCGAGCAAACCTTGACAGTAGAAATATTTCATTGATTTCCGTCTGTAATCCAAATTGTTCTCTCATTATTGTGTATTGAATCGATGCAAGCCGTAGCCTTGAACCGGGAATAAACCAACCTAAGTGACGCCATTGTCTCCCTTCATACTCGCTAGAAACACAAAAGTTGAGAAAAGGGGTGGTAAACATGTTTGAGTCGAGCAAACCTTGACAGTAGAAATATTTCATTGATTTCCGTCAGTAATCCAAATTGTTCTCTCATTATTGTGTATTGAATCGATGCAAGCCGTAGCCTTGAACCGGGAATAAACCAACCTAAGTGACGCCATTGTTTCCCTTCATACTCGCTAGAAACACAAAAGTTGAGAAAAGGGGTGGTAAACATGTTTGAGTCGAGCAAACCTTGACAGTAGAAATATTTCATTGATTTCCGTCCGTAATCCAAATTGTTCTCACATTCTTGTTATAGAGACGATGTATACCGTAGCCTTGAAACTTTGTGACGCAATTCCTTCCCTTCATACTCGCTAAAAAAACAAAAAGTTGAAAAGAGGGGTGGTAAACTTGTTTAAGTCGTGTAAAACTGGACAGTATATTTTATTGATTCCCGTCAGCAAAAAAAATACTGTTTTTGCAAAGTTGATAAAAAAATCGTAACAGTGCGCGTTGATGTCTTTCATATGAAAATTTTTACTTATTTAAATCTTACTGTTTGGTTTGCCGTGGTGTCTCCGGCCTATAAATGGAATCTTCCAGTAGATTACAGCAGGTGATGGGCATGAGCAGCCACCTGAGTAATCAACACCATTGCTGCGATCATCAATCCGCCTTCCAAGTTAGGTGAGGCGAATCCTCCTATTTGTGGAGGCCTCGTCCAGTAGTGGACGTCTAAAGGCAGTTGATGATGACGATGAGGCCCAAGATACAGGCATTCACGCCTAGTTTGGGTCTTACTATTAATCTTTAGGACTAAGGATATCATTGTGTACCTGTAAGTAACTAACTTAAGTCACTCTGTAAACTTTTTTCTTGGCAATAGTTATTTACTTTACTTTACTTTATGTTATGATGTCCTTTTTAGTACTCTATGGTTATTAACAAACACAATTTCTTAAGGTGGATGCGCACGCTTGCGGCGCGAAATTCAAATTTTTTGGTGTTTTTTGCCCATTACAGCACATCAACACTTCTTCAGATAACGAAAGTTGAGTTCGCGACAACTAGGAGACTTAACACACATGTTTTAATTAATAGTATCTCATAAATATCATTAGTTTAGCTATGATACCCCAAAACACATTTTTACAGTGTTTTTGTTTGTTTAGGGGTATCGTAGCTAAACTGATGATATTTATGAGATACAATCAATTAAAACATGTGTTAATTGATCTCCTAGTTGTCGCGAACTCAACTTTCGTCATCTGAAGAAGTGTTGATGACCTGTAAAGGGCAAAAAACACCAAAATATTTGAATCTCGCGCCGCAAACGTGACCATTCACCTTAACAATTAAATTGTAACGTGGCACAGTTGAAACCAGTTTGTAATTCCTATTTTATTTCGATTTGACATTTATGCGATGTCAAGGTGAACTGATCCTCGATCCGTTAAACCAGTATAACTTTATGGATCGTCAACTTGTTGTTTGTGGTGCGAATGTAATATTAATGAATATAATATTGGCAGTCTCCAAAACTGCTCAAATAATAGGAACGAACAGAAATAATTTGAAACAGATAAAAAAATAGAAGAAACAAAAACTATTGCAATGAAGTAGTTATAATAATAGTACCTACTTGCTACCGTCACGTGACGGACGAGTAGAAAACAATGTGTTTTGTAAATAACTTCTTGAATGAGTGAACAAGCAGATGGGCCCACGGTCCACCAGATGTAAGCAGCTTAGATAATCTATAGGTAAGCAGTAACCTCTAGTTTGTTTGCGATATCCGCGAAAATGGTGGCGCTAAACACGCGCGGAGTTTTTATGGTTCCGTAACCAAACTACGGAACCGTTATAGATTCGTCATGTCTGTCTGTCCGTGTAAGTCACAGCCACTTTATTCCGAAACTATAAGAGCTATGCTGTTGAAACTTGGTAAGAAGATGTATTCTGTAAACTGCATTAAGATTTTTATACAAAAATAGAAAAAAAACAAGAACTTTTTGCGGTTCCCCATACTTGGAACTGAAACTCAAAAATTTTTGTTTTCATCAAACCCATACTTGTGGGGTATCTATGGATAGATCTTCAAAAATGATATTGAGGTTTTCAATATAATTTTTTCCTAAACTGAATAGTTTGCGCGAGAGACACTTCCAAAGTGGTAAAACGTGCCCCCCCCGTAACTTCTAAAATAAGAGAACGATAAAACTAAAAAAAAAATATGATGTACATTACCATGTAAACTTCCAACGAAAATTGGTTTGAACGAGATCTAGTTAGTAGTTTTTTTTGAATACGTCATAAATCGTAATCCATCCAAGAACTTTTATATTTATGTTACTTGCTGCTACGGAACCCTTCATGGGCGAGTCCGACTCGCATATGGCCATTTTTTTTTATATGTGGAAAATTACCAAAACCAAAAATTCTGGTTTATCCTATCGTTGAAAAGGTAAAGATTCACCATCAATGAGGATTTCAATCAAGAACGCAAGCACATAGGGTGGAAAAACGGAGTCCTTTGTTATTTATTCGGGCGAAGCTTGGGCTGCGACGCAGGAGGTTGCGGGTTCGATTCCCGCCTTGGAACAAATATTTGTGCGATCGCAAATATTTGTTCAGGGTGTTCTGGGTATTTTCTATGTATAATAAAAAATATCTATCTATGTAATATATTGTATTAAGTATATAAGTTATCTAGTACCCATAACACAAGCTCTGCTTAGCTTGGGGCTAGATAATGTTGTGTGAACTGTCCAGCATTATTTATTTATTTATTTAAAATTCCGGCCAGATGGCGCCAACTTTTCCGAAGCTTGATATAATGAGAGTTGGCCTTCTCTTTATTAAAATAGTAGTTTCCTGTCTTGATTTCAACGATGTGGTGATACGGACAGTGTTAACGGAACGCGTTGAGTGGATCTTTTGTTTTGTTTTCAAATAATTAACGTATAGTTTTTTTTATATAAAATTTAATTGTAAATCAAGAATAGCATATCAAGGTCACCTCAATTTTATGAATTTGCATGGAGCCAAGGTTCTCGAGTGGCGATCACAAACAGGATGATGCCGTGTAGAAAGGCTCCCCTATAGATGAACCGACGATATTTTTAAAGTCACAGGGAGTCGGTGGATGTAGGCGGCTCAAAACTGTTTGTTGTGAAATTCTATAGAGAAGGCCTATGCCCAGCAGTGGACATTTACAGTCAGTGATAATAATGATGACTCTGCATTGTAAGCCAAATGTTTTCACCCCTGTCGCATAAACATCGTCTTGCCCATGTTGCCCTTGAGATGCATATGACTGATTCGTGAGTGTTTCGTTTAGTTCGACACGTTTCTGTGTGGATTGAACATTAGATTAAATTAATGACGCCTGTCGAAGTGTAATCATCACTGGCACTATTGACCATGGTAAAGATTCGACTGACCGCGTGGTTTACTGTTTCCTAGTGGTAAAGGTTGAGTTAATAGGCATATTTATCTGATATAGAGCCCTAAATAGCCTTATGCAAATTACCTACTGTACAAGTTACATTCTAGAACGCTCTGTCGTTCTAGAATGATATCAATGTAAAAAAAAACACAACTAGATGGCACTGCTAATTATGTCTGAAAGTTAGATCGCGCTATCGATGCGTTTTGAAGCTTGGATATGAAGTACCGTGATAACTACGTTCATTTTATGTGGATATACTCACGTAGGTACATAACATAGATATTTTTTCTAAATAAATAAGGTAACCTACCTAAATCGCGTGTATTCGCGAGGTTTGGGGCGAACCACTAGTTTATTTAGTTCAGGTACTCGTAAGTAAAAAACTGACAGAAAACGCCCACGCAACAAAAAGTGCGCAAATATTCAAACAAATAATTGCTGCGTAATCGAAAATATAAATCAATTATGCTCTCTAAAATAATTTTATTTATTTATCAATGCGGTGCAAGGTATTTTTTTTTATTTCGTGAACTACGTCACGAGCATGTAGCTCACTTCTGCCTTTAACAATACATTACCTCATAGGTCACGTCCACCTAGGACGCGCCTTATGTGGCATTGCACTGCGCCCGCCACCCTGAGACATAAAGATGAAAAGTCTCAGGTGCCTGTAATTTCACTAAGTTCTAGAACACTCTGTGCAAAATATAATGGTACATAGTTATACATAGTTGGTAACTATGTACCATTATATTTGTACTTAGATAATTCGGAACTGGCTGGTTCAACTATTTAATACCTCCTACCTCGAGGTCAAATAATACAGCTTCTACTCAAACGAGGATATATTTAGTCTGGGAGGTTGTGGCTGAAATACGAAGCTTCAGTCGTGACTTATGCCCGTTCGACGGGTTCTGTACGGTATGCTGTTGTCGCTTGCACTGTACGCATATTATACACTAGCGACTCGCCCCGGCTTCGCACGGGTAGCCCCCGGAGAACCCCCCCCCCTCCTACCCCTCCCCCTATATCAATCTCCTGGTTCTAAGCTACCTCCCCACCAATTTTCAGCCAATTCGGTTCACCGTTCTTGAGTTATAAGTTATAATTTCTCCCGTTTTTTACACATTTACCACTATATCTTTGCTCCTATTGGTTGTAGCGTGATGTTATATAGCCTATAGCCTTCTTCGATAACTGGACTATCCAACACAAAAAGAATTATTCAATTCGAACCAGTAGTTTCGGAGATTAGCGCGTTCAAACAAACAAACTCTTCAGCTTTATAATATTAGTATAGATTCCTACGGTCATGCTATATGGAGGACAAGTACTTTCTATACTGAAATTAGGAAGTTTTACATAATTTTTTATAGTCTTCCTTTAGTTTTACATAATTTTTGTAGCTTTCCTTTATTTTGTATAGTCATGAATACTTCATTCAAAGATATAAAAAAGTCACTTGCCTAAGCCGGGACTCAAACCTGCTAAATTACAAAAAAGATTAGTTTAAAAATAATATAATAAAATATGTTTACCCGGACTTGTTGATAAGATTCGTTGGTACAGGATTTGTCCTGGCTGCTAGCTTATTATGGAATGTGTGTAATATTAAATACTGGAAGAAAGCGTTAGCCGAGCCAGTCGTGGGAGGTAATGGCGGCGATGAGCTCACCACTTGGCACGTCTATATTCCACGATGGTGCAACCCACTGTGAAAAGTGGCCCATTGAGGCTCTGCCTACCCTTTCGGGGAAAAAGGCGTGTGTCTATGTATATAATGTATAGTTGTAAAAAAAACTTAAATAATTCCTTAAAAGACGATACGTAAGTGAAAGACGTGTTAAAATTAAAATTCGTAGACTTGTTGAATTAATATAGATGGAATACAGATTTAAGAAAAGTACCAGTTATCTCAATAGTGACCGAGACCTGTGAAAAGTACCAGTTATCTCAATAGTTACTGAGACCTGTGAAAAGTACCAGTTATCTTAATAGTTACTGAGAGCTGTGAAAAAAGTACCAGTTATCTCAATAGTTACTGGGAGCTGTGAAAAGTACCAGTTATCTCAATAGTTACTGAGAGCTGTGAAAAGTACTAGTTATCTCAATAGTTACTGAGAGCTGTGACAAGTACCAGTTATCTCAATAGTTACTGAGAGCTGTGAAAAGTACCAGTTATCTCAATAGTTACTGAGAGCTGTGAAAAGTACTAGCTATCTCAATAGTTACTGAGACCTGTGAAAAGTACCAGTTATCTCAATAGTTACTGAGATCTGTGAAAAGTACTGTTTGTTGTGTAAGGGACTCTTAAATCTATGTTAGTGTTTTGGACATTTTGGGACGATTTTAGTTGTAATTTATACCTAAACTAAGTAAGCTACTTGTATGAATGTAATGTATGTATAAATTAGATAGATAGAAAATTCTTTATTGCACAAGACAAAAAGCAGTACATAGGCGAACTTAATGCTAATTAGCATTTTCTTCCAGCTAACCTTTGTGTAATGTAGAGTGGGTGGTAGTGCTATTAAAATTAATTATAGGTTGAGATTAAATGATAAACATAACTAAATACCTACTCTAAATAACTAGCTACATAAATACCTAACATAATATAATATATATATATTAATTCAACAAATAACATAAGCTCAATTTTATTGGACATTTTGCAATGACAAAAAGTATTGGTACAGTTTGGACTTAAAGACTCCCATGGAAGCGGCTTTCCTAACTTCTACTGGAAGAGAGTTCCACAAGCGGATCGAAGTGACAGTAAAAGAGTATGAGTAAAAAGAGGTCCTATGGGCAGGGGTCATGAGTAGAAGATGTTGAGAGGATCGAGATAGATGGTCAGGAGAAAAAAGGGGAGGGAAACGTTCTTTTAAATAGTTTGGTGAAAGAGGATTGTGGAGGATGTTGTAACAGAGACAGAGTAAGTGTGTATCCCGACGATATCGAATTTTGAGCCATTTTAACTGTGAGCGGTAGTGTGAAATGTGGTCGTACTTACGTAGACCATAAATGTACCTAATGCAGAGATTCAACAACCGCTCAAGTTTGTTAAGCTGTTCTTCGGTAGCATCGGGATAACACACGTCTGCATAATCTAGGATAGGAAGTAGGATAGAGTTTACAAGAGTTACTTTAGCGGAAAAAGGTAGAAAATTTTGCATGCGCTTCAGAGCATGCATTGAACCATACATTTTCCTGCTGACTTCAGTGATATGCTGCTCCCAGGATAGGTTTTCAGAAAGGATAAGACCAAGATTCTTTACCTCAGAGCAATAGACCAAAGGAATGTCATTATATTTGACGGAAGGGAGAGAGTTTTTGTCAAGTCTAGAAATAAAAGCCCTACTACCGGTGATCATCACTTGGGTCTTACTGGTGTTAATATGAAGACCAAACTTCTGTGACCATGAAGAAACAGCACGTAAATCTTCAGTCAGCAGGTTTACCGCATCAAGAATGTCGTCAGGTCGGAAAGAAAGATATAATTGTACGTCATCAGCATACAAGTGAAAAGAAGCAAAACGTAGACCAGAAACTAGAGTATTTATGAAGATAGAGAAAAGAAGAGGAGAGAGTACTCCGCCCTGCGGAACGCCGGCAACTACGTTACACCAATCCGAGTGAGCATCATCGACTTGCACCCGCTGTTGGCGTCCGCAAAGGTAAGATCGAAACCATTCACAGGTATATAGGGAAATGTTTAAGGATCGTAGTATGGCTAGGAGTATGGAGTGATCAACACAGTTGAAAGCGTTACTGAAGTCAAGAAGAGTTATAAGGGTGAGCTGTCTATCGTCCATAGCAAATCTGATGTCATCAGTGATTTTGATGAGAGCTGTGCTAGTACTATGTGCAGCGCGGAAGCCCGACTGGAAAGGATTTAAGAGAGAATGAGATTGAAGGAAATTGGAGAGTTGATGGTAAACAATACGTTCCAGAACCTTAGATAAAAAGGGAAGAATGGAGATAGGGCGAAAATCTTTAAGTTCAAAGGTAGCAGATTTTTTTGGTATAGGAATAATATATGCTTTCTTCCAGATGGAAGGGAAACAACCAGAGGAAAGAGAGAAGTTTATGATATGAGAAATGCAAGGAAGGAGATGTTTGAGGATAGGATCTATAAGGTCACGGCCGAGTCCGTCCTGTCCCACTGCTTTACTAGTGATACTAGATATAACACGTTGTATTTCGTCCTCACCCACAGAGCAGAAAGAAAAAGGTGTAAAACTGAGTTGTGTTAATGTACCTAGTTCAGCTATGGTACTCTCCCTCACGACATCACTAATACAGTGGGTGACAGTAGAAAAATGTTTATTATATAACTGTTATATGTTATATGTTAATGTTATATGTTATATTATATGTTATATGTTTATTTATATTATATAATTATGTAAATTGTATAACTACATAATATAAGTTTTGTGATGGTTCTTATATAAACTACCAAACGTCTTAATTTGAAGCAGTTAAGTATTGTTTACAATCTAAAAAGTCTTTGTTAACCAATGTCCTTGCTTTCGAAAAGGGTATTATCTTATCTCTGAATTTATGACTTTTTAGACTAACTCAACAGCTTTGATTGCACTACCGCTATTTTCCGTTCTATCTAGCTTTCAATATCAATAAAACCTTCAATGGATGCTGAATGGCTAGATTTTGTCAAACGAGAAAACATTATTTATCTTGGCGTGTTTGTTGTCTATACAATCTAGTCTAGACAATTTGTTTTCATTCTAGTCTATTTTGCAATGTTATTTGATAGCACGTTGTTAGTTGAAATAGTGACACAAAAGAATTTGGTTTGATTGAAACTCGACTGAAAGCAGCTCTGGGGGGTTACTATGAGCTCTTATATCCATTCAGTTCAAAAACTATTCAGTACAAAATATCGGTTCATCGTTGACATTTTTCATCGTTGAATAACTTTAATCGCAGAAGTCTGTAGACCCTCTGCGATTGTGTCTTTAAATATAGTAGCGGACATCACGGAACCAATATTTTGTACTGAATAGTTTATCAACTGCATGGCAATAAGAGCTCATAGTGACCCACCTGTACGCAGTAGGCTAGGTAGAACAGATTGTTTATAATTAAATACAATAAAGCAGGCAAGTGCGAGTTATACTTACACAAACGCACACATAGGATTCCGTACCAAAAATTAGGAACTTGGTATTGTTTTTTCGTCTTCTTATTATTTGGTGCAACCTACAGTGAAAACAGACCCATTTGAGGCTCTGCCTACCCTTTCGGTAAAAATGGCGTGTGTCTATGTATTATGTATATATGTGTTATTTGCATAGCGTTGAAATGGGGTATCAAATTTTATACGAGATGCTGTATGGATAAAGTTGAGCACGGTAGATTATATTGAAACTTATCCAGAAGATTCAATCTTTTCGGGTTATCGTGACTTAAATTCGGAGCCCTACACTGCGTGGTTCAATACGCTCTTGGCCAGTTATTATTATTTACAAAGGGTTCATGCCACTGCAAAACATAATGTGTGAAAATTTCAACGGCCTACCTCTTGTAACTGCCGAGATATACTCTTGTGAGAGAATACAAACAGACAGACGAACGGACGGTGTAGGCTTATTAATAGGGTCCCGTTGGCACGCTTTGGATATGTAACCCTAAAATTTATGAATTTAGAATAGAATAGAATAGAATATTTTTTTATTTGTAACAACACAGATATAAACAAAATAAAACATGAAAATACACAAAATTATAGTTACATTTGCTGTTACAAAAAGGTCTCTAACTCAGCATATGCAGGCTGTAAACAACCTGCGCTGGTCTTCCGTTAGAGCCTTTTTCTAACCAAGAGAAACATATAAAATAGCAGACGTGTACATGAATACTTATGCATTCATTCATAAATTCAATCGTAAAATATTGCACATCGCAGAGAAATTTGCAGTAAAACGGAGAGTTGTGCGAGAGAGAGTGCATGAGCATGAAATTACCGAAATGCAATGTTATTGGCCTTTTGCGGACACGCTGTCGGCATTTATTATTGCATCATTTAAATGTGAATTATTTAAGATGAAAGAAAGAAGAAAGAAAGAAATAAAATTTATTTTAACCGAAACTGCACACAGAATCAATAAAAAACTACCTAAAACAAATGTAAGTACAGAGCTGTGTACAGTAGTACTTGTACGTTAGTATTATTCCTTACTCTGTGGTAGTACTGTCAAAAAAGGTTCGCGCTCAGCATAATGCTGCAGTTACCTGCAGCGCTGATTTTCAGCGCGAACCTCGATTGATGCACGGACACGGCACGGCGTGCGACACAATGTTTAAAGCAGTAAACAAGAAAGTTTACAACTTATACAATATACTTAATCTCGGTGAACTAAATACAACAACAAATATAATATAAATCCTACTGGTTACTACAGAATAACTATTTATTTTTATTTTATTTATTTTATTTTAGGAAGACTAACAGCACAAAAAACATCATAAATATATATAAATTTAGAATCATAAGGCTAATGATAAGTCTTCACTCTTAAAAAAACAAAGTAACAGAGCAAGTTATAAGTACAAGTTAAACATAAACATAAAACGAAGTTAACAAAAAAAATGATAATGAAATATTTAGATTAATATAAACAGATTAGACAAACAGTACCTACACATTAAGATTAACCACAGATAAAATAATACTAAATTAAGTTAACCAAAGAACTCAGAGCTCAACAAGCGCCTCATCCTCGGTATACTACAGTTGAACAAATCAACAGTAGTACAATGCTGTTTATTGTAATTATCACACGCACGCCATATATAAGAATTACAACGATAATTTGTGGACACAAATTCTAAACTGAATGTGGGAATAAACCTACGAGACCTGCCAGGAACGTAGAGTTGCAACTTGCTTAGCAACTCAGGACAATCAACATGACCAGATACCAACTTACCCAAATAAAGAACATCAGCAATTTCACGTCGTTTAGTCAATGGTAAGAGGTGATACCTCTTACAAGCTAAATCATAACCACGTATATACATTCTTGACCGAAAATTTAAGAAACGTATAAACTTCTTTTGTATTTGTTCAATCCGATCTTTATAGATATTATAGCGAGGATTCCATATCTGTGACGCATATTCTAAATTACTCCTCACAAAAGTACAATATAAAATTTTCAATGTTTTGATATTATTGAAGTCTTTTGAAGTCCTTATAATAAACCCCAGAGCTTTATATGCTTTAGAGATTATAGAATCAATATGGTTGTCAAACAGCAACTTACAATCATGGATGACCCCGAGATCACGAACAGAGGAGTCTCTAGCGAGAGTGTGGCCTTTAAGACTGTAATCAAAATCCAAAGTTTTTAACTTTCTAGTGAATGTGATACACGAACATTTAAGAGGGTTCAGGTCCAACTTATTACATTTACAATAATTATCTAAACGTTGAAGATCCTCCTGTAGTAATACAGCATCATCAACGTTTTTGATGGCTCTAAAAATTTTCATATCGTCTGCAAAAATTAGGACATCAGAATTAATAAAACATTTATTTATATCAGATATAAAAATTATGAAGAGTAGAGGACCTAAAATGGATCCCTGGGGCACACCACTTGGAACCTGGACCCAGCTGGACATGTAATTACTGACCACAACGGCTTGCGATCGATTTCTAATATAGGAGTTGAACCAACGAAGTAAGTCACCACGAATCCCTGATAGCTGTAGTTTAATAAGCAGTAGATCATGGTTAATTCTATCAAACGCTTTGCTGTAGTCAGTATAAATGACATCAACAGAAAGACTGTTGTCCATACTACTGGTTAAATAGTCATTAAACAGGATTAAATTAGAAACTGTGGAGCGCCCCTTAACAAAGCCATGCTGAGATTGGTGAAAGGAATCTTTCAAAACAGAATAGAGCTGATCATGAACGATAGTCTCCAATACCTTTGCAATAACACAGAGTTTAGAGATGGGTCTATAGTTTGTGACATCGGTTTTTAACCCTTTTTTATGTACTGGGGTCACAAAAGCAGACTTCCACAGGCCTGGTACAGTGCCCAGAGAAAAAGATTTAGTAAATAGCAATGCCAAAGGGATAGAAATATAACGAGCACACCTAATGAGCAAAATAGGTGGAATTTGGTCAGGGCCTGCAGATTTATTAGAATCAAGCTTGCAAAGTTTACTATAGACTGTGCTTTGATTAATTTCAATTGAGAAAATGTCACCATTAAGAATAGATTCATCATTGATTTGAGATAATGAACACGAGCTATTCTGGGTTGGATCAGAAAAAGTCGAGTAAAAGTAGTCAGAAAACAGCTTGCAAATATCATCACCGGTTACAGCAGTTTGACCCGATAAAGTCATGTTTCGAGGCAAAGAATTAGAGTTAGATTTACTTTTAACATACGCCCAAAACGATTTTGGATTATGTTTAATAGATGCTTCAATATTAGATATATAATTCTGAAAACATTCATTTTCAACTTTTTTTGTTTTGTTACGAAGAAAAGCAAAAGATAGATAGTCAGATTTGTTCTTGTAAGTTTTATACTTACGTAGATATTTGAACTTCTCTTTGATTACTTTCCTCAAAACTGACGAGTACCATGGTACTATACATATAATAACAACCTAATTACATACAAATATGTTAGCAAAGGTGAAAGCTGAGTAGTAATAACTATTATGAAAAAGTAGAATTAACATAGGTACTTACTTATACATACAATCAATAATTACACAGTATAACTGGTTTATTCAACCATCAGAATGAGATAAGATACATCGTAAAAGCCGACTAAGGGATTACCCGGACTTGTTTGTAAGATTCGTTGGTATAAGATTTGACCTGGCTGCTAGCTTATTTAAGAAATGTGTTATTATTGGAAGAAAGCGTTAGCAGAGTCAGTTGTGAGACACATTGGCGGCGATGAGCTCACCACTTATCACGTCTATTTCCCACGATAGTACAATGAGATGAAAAGAAGCCCATTTGAGGCGTGTGTGTATGTTATGTGTGTATGTAGTTTTTTTTTAATTCTCCTTTATTTCTTGTAATCTGCCTTTCCAGGACATTGAGCAAGAGTTTTGTGCTACTTTTGTGCTTGACATGAATGGTATACGCCCAGTGGCATATCCACGACTCTAATTCAGTACCTAGGTATATATTCTTTTAGATAGATAGATAGATAGAAAACTCTTTATTGTAATCACCTTAAAAATAAAATAACAGCATACTTACTTACTTACTTTTTTTTTAGATACTAGATGAGGTCTTGAGGGGCTCTCCTCTTTATCCTTCTGAAAGTTGTGGACTTTTTCATGAGACTGTTTGCAAGCTGGTTAGGGTGTTGCTCCATTCGTTTGGCATAGGATTTGAGCTTGCTGCAAATATCTTGTTTGCCTCCAGGTCGTGATGTAGTTGACAGTTTGTAATGTACCATGGTGCATTCGTTATCATGCGTAGCATTTTAGATTGAAAGCGTTGCAGAATTTCCAGGTATGAGTTTGCCGCTGTACCCCACAGCTCAGCTCCATAGGACCATACGGGTTTTAAAATGCATTTGTAGAGGAATTTGTTGTCCAAGGATAATTTGGATTTCCGAGCCATTAGCCAGTACAACTTCCTAAGTTGTAGGCTAAGAGCCTTTCTTTTTGTGAAAATGTGCTTCTCCAAGTGAGGCGTCTATCCAAATATATACCCAGGTAACGCACATCGTCGCATTGAGGTATCTGATTGGCGAATTAAGAAACAGTCTAATCATTAAACTGTTGAATCAGCAAAATTGACGAATAAGGAAACTGACCGGCGATACGCTAATTCCTGGATTTCATTCAACTTGACTACGGGGCATGAACCGTGTCTAAGAGCATATGTCACATGCACAGATTTGGTTTCGTTTACTCTACTACGCCAGTCCCTTAGCCAGATAGAGACTTCAATTAGCCTTTCTTGTAGCATGGCCAATGCAACAACTGGGTTTTCGTGAGTGGCAATGAGAGCTGTGTCATCACTGTGTTCCCACAAGGACGTATTCTGTTGTTGGTAGGTCAAAGGTGTATATGAGGTACAAAACTGGGCCCATAACGCTACCTTGGGGGACACCAGCATTTATACAATGGAGTCCAGTTCGATCCTCTCCATGCTTCACATAGAAGTGCCGTTGATTTAGGTAGGATTTTATCAGAAGATAATAATTTATAGGTAAGTCTGAAAGACTGTAAAGAAGACTGTCTTGTAAAGCAGACCTCATACACGGTCAAAAGCCTGAGAAATATCAAAAAAAGCAGCCGAGCTATATTGTTTGTGTTCAAACGCGTAGTTTATCTTAGCAACCAAACGATGGACTTGTTCGATTGTCCCGTGGGCTGCACGGAAACCAAATTGATGTGAAGGGATCAGTTGTGTTAAAGCTATCTCATAAGTTAGTCTTTTCATTAATAATATTTCAAATATTTTAGAAACGATTGGAAGCAAACTTATGGGACTATAAGACGCAACATTTTCAGGATCTTTGCCGGGCTTGGGAGTTAGTATGATTTCTACTTTGTATGTAGATAAGATAAATTTATTATTTCATAAACACTGTTTCAAAAGTCGTCAACAAGCGCAGTTATAAATATTACAATGAGTAGGTACTAAAGCTACACCTTAGGGAGTTTCATACAACTTTATACCCCTAAAGAGATAATGCTTTACTTTACGTTGAGGTTGCATGATATGTAATTGGACATTGTCGAGCAGGTTTTTATAAATAGTAAAAAAACTAAAGTATTAAACATTCGTTCTCTCCCCTCAACCTCTTTCAATCAGGATATTAAATAAAAAAAAATATATGATAAATGTACTTTATTGACATCACAAACTTATATCTGAGCTAGGTACGATCTGTTCTACTTGTGCTGCGCGCCGCGGTACCGGTGGTCGAGGCTGCCGTACGTGGGGTAGTACTTGGGCGTGCGCTGGCTCCAGGGGCTGCGGCGGTTCTTGAAGGACGAGCACGCGATCAGCGAGTTCATGGCGGGCGGCCGCGACTGCTCCACGCTGATGCCGCACCGCCGGCTGTAACGGAAACATTCATCGTCAACTGTGTGGCCTCCCGGAAAGAATGCCATGACCAAGGGCGGATTTAAAAGGGGGGCGCATGAGATAGCCTTCCTATACATACTTGAACTTGTAGAAATAAACTTGAAGTATCCTGTATCTTGAAGATACTTCAAGTTTATTTCTAACAGTTATTGTTGTTTTTTTTGCAGGTCCGCCATTGTGCCAGAAAAAAATCCTGGATCCGCCCCTGGCCATGACGAATGTTCCTGAGCCACCTCCATCCAACGACTCTCTGAGACCGTTACAATGTAACTCATCGCCAGCCTTTAGACGTCCACTGCTGGACGAGGCCTCCCGAAAAGAACGCCATGACGAATGCTCCTGAACCACCTCCATCCACCGACTCTTTGAAACCGTTACAATGTAACTCATCCCCAGCCTTTAGGCGTCCACAGCTGGACGAGGCCACCCCAAATAACGCCATTACGAATGCTCCTGAGCCACCTCCAGCCACCGACTCGCAGAGACCGTTATAACAATGTAACTGATGGGGATGTGCCATAATCACCACGCTTGTCAGGCAGATTGGTGATCAACAGCACAATGCAATTGGTTCATCAAGAAACATGGGCATCTTTTTTTTTTTGACGACGTCTGTGACGCATCGGGCGAAGGTTCGCCTGCGAAGCAGGAGGTTGCGGGTTCGATTCCCGGAAAAAATATTTGCACGATCTGCAGATATTTGTTCAGGGTGTTCTGGGTATTTTTAAAACAAGTAGTTTTTGGCCTGACTTGACTGACTGACTTTGAAGTGACTTTGTGGCCCATTGTAGTAGGAACTATTCTGATATAATATAATTTTATAAGTCAGAGGAAAAGCTATCGCATTTGTAATTAATTAAATTTATTACGTCATTCAAATTTCTAGAATTAACAAGTAATTAATTTTGAAAAATTCAAAAAACCCTCAACGCAATGAAACGGGTGAACCGATTTTGATGAAATATAGCTAAGAACCCTCCCGACAAATTCACCTATCAAACAAAAAAAAAAACTAAATCGTTTCATCTGTTCGGGAGCTACGATGCCACAGACAGACACACACACAAACACACACACACACACACACACAGACACGTCAAACTTATAAAACCCCGTCTGTTTTGCGTCGGGGGTTAAAAATGCTCTGCAGTAGTTACCTCCTCTCACGCGGCACCGCCGGGAACTTGTCTCCAATCAGCACACTCTCGTCCAGCGTGCCGTCGATTTGTAGCAGGTCTCCAGCTGACACAGACACGTCCATCTTGTATGAGCGGTCGCAGACCCACAGGAATATTAGGACTACCAGCGCCTTTATAACAACACAGACACTATTAAAGTGGAACATTAGACAAGCGGCATGAAATTCAAATTTTATTGTGTTGCTCATCACTGCTTATCATCACTTCTTGAGATAGCGTAAACTGATTTTCCGGACACTAGACAGACATGTTTTGATTGATAGTGTATCATAATATCCAAGTACTTATATGAGTTTGAGACTCCAGATGAATATAGTTTACGTGTTGATAGTAGAAATAAAAACATTATAAAATCAATCCTTCTCTCAACATAGTCAAACACTCTACGAGGTATCAAGCTGTAATAATTTTTAATAAACTGCCACTGGACATCAAGTGTCTTATTCAAAAGAAAACTAGTTTAAAAAAAAATTTTTTGAGCCTTTCGTGGTCGAGACTCTGGGTCCGTGGGGTTCCGGGGCCCTTCGCGTTTTCAAAATTCTTTCAGGGCATCTGGTCGAAGTGACGCGTGACCCGAGAGCTGGCTCTTATCTGGCTCAACGCATTAGTATTGCCATTCAGCGTGGCAATGCAGCTAGCATCTTAGGGACGCTTCCGTCTGGTAGTGATTTGGATCAGTTGAGCTACCTTTAGATCGCTTGCAGCGGTCTTCAGGTAGCACAACTGTTTCATATGTATTTTGTACATACCTTGTATTATTCTTTCTGTAAATAAATGTATTTTACCCTAATTAAAGAGTTTCCTTCTGGACAGGTGCCTGTATTCTATTGATGAATTATAAATTTTAATTTAGGGACATCATAATTGTTATAATATCATAATATTTTTTTTAAATGAAATTTTTGTTGGATCTCTAGTGTTGCTTTGTGTTTTTTATTGTTTTCTTAATTTTATTGGATTTTACTATAGATTTTAAACTTATTTACATGTTAATTATTTGAAATTTTTGTATTATGTCATTTTTGTGTTTGTAGTGTAGGTTAATTTATAATTTATGAATAGTATGAATATTTTGGTTTTTAGATTTAAGATTAATTAATTAGTTCCGCACACAATATATTTTGTTTAAGGATTAAATAAATGAAATGAAAATGAAATATCATTAGTTTAGCTATGAATGTCAATGAACAACAAAATACTGTACCATTTCATAATCATTATCATCAAAGATGAACAATATTGATTGACGGAACTAGCATATTGCCCACCTGAACCAATTAAACTCTGCCTTATATAAAAATGCATTAGGCCACGTCCACGAAACCCTATGTGGCATTGCCCTGCGCCCGCTTACCCTGAGACATAAAGATGAAAAGTCTCAAGTCGCTGTAAATTTTCCCCGCACAGATTTATCATAGTTACTGGCTTATTATAAAAGTGTTATTACTTGAAGGAGTTTAGTTATTACTTGAAGGCGCCGGATTAGTTGAATAAATTGATGATTAATTGATTAGTTAAAGCAATGGCGGCGATGAGCTCACCACTCGCTGGCTACGTCACGCACGTCTAAGTTCCTACGATTGTGTGACGCACAGTACAAAGAATTTGTGTGGGCAAGTGCAACCCCATACCTATTTATTCCACCAAGCAGTAGTGCTCACATTTCTGTGTATTCGGTTTGAAGGGTATGTATGGGTGCTGGTGAAATTACAGGCACATGAGACTACTTCATAGTCATCAATTTGGATTTACCAAGGGTCGATCAACAGCTGATGCTGGTACCATGCTTTTGGAACACATATTTCAAGCATGGGAAAACTCGCAAGACGCGATCGGAGTATTCTGCGACCTATCCAAAGCATTCGACTGCGTGAGTCATGCTACTCTAATTTTGAAGTTAAAACATTATGGCATCCAAAATCAGGCAATTAACCTTGTAAATTCTTACTTATCCAATAGAGCACAAAAAGTTGACGTTGGTGGTGAAAGGTCTTCAGGATCGTCTATTGTTATGGGAGTGCCCCAGGGTTCAATACTAGACCCATTTCTATTTTTAGTATACATTAACGATCTCCCTTTTTATGCGAAAGACATATGTGATATAGTTTTATTTGCTGACGATACGTCTTTAATTTTCAAAGTTGATAGGTCAAAAGCTAATTACGATGATCTAAATAAATCACTATCGCGAGTTCTTGATTGGTTCACAGTAAATAATCTGTTGCTTAATGCTAAAAAAACTAAATGCATTAAATTCACTTTGCCAAATGTAAAACATTACCCAACTAATATTAAAGTAAATGGCGAGACACTCAATCTTGTAAACTCTACTGTTTTCTTAGGACCTAATATTGATGCAAGTTTGCAGTGGGGACCACAAATTGAGGCACTTGCGGGTAGACTTAGTTCCGCTGCATATGCAGTTCGTACGATAAGGCAGCTTACTGATGAAGCTACAGCTAGGCTAGTTTATTTTGGCTACTTCTATAGTGTTATGTCATATGGCATCATTCTGTGGGGGAAAGCAGCAGACATCCAAGCAATATTTGTTTTACAAAAACGGGCAATACGTGCCATTTATAAAATGAAGCCACGTGACTCCTTGAGGGAGCGTTTTAAGGAAATTAACATTCTCACCGTAATATCGCAATACATCTACGAAACCTTATTATATACACATAAAAACTTAGATAGATTTATGAAAAAAAGTGACGTGCATTGTTTTAACACGAGAAATAAAAATAAACTGAGTATTCCCAAATTTAGATTAAAAAAAGTAAGTGGGTCTTTTATGGGGAATTCTGTTCGGTTCTATAATAAACTTCCAGAAAGTGCTTCTAAACTTTCGATTCGAAGATTTAAATCTTACATAAAGAATAATTTAATTAAGAAAGCGTATTACACACTACATGACTATGTTAATGATAAAGCCGCGTGGCCTGATGTCGCTCTGCCCCTCGACACCTAATTTGTCAATTTGCAATGTCTGTACCTGCATATAATTTATTACTGATGTGTTATTTATGTGTATATCAAGCGTAGTGTGTGCTGCCTTATGAACTTTTGCTGATTCTCTCTATCATCTTACTTTTGACTGCCTACCTAAGTAAGGCTTTTAATTTGGTTTTCCTTTTTTCCTTGAATCAGCTTCAACTTGTTCTCGAGGCACCACACAGGCGCTCTCCACCTAGTAGTAAGAAGGATCATCAAAAGAAAAACAGACCGTGTTTGTTGCCTGATTCTTCTAGGTCTGGTTGCGTTGGAACAGGAGTAACTGTAAATTTATTTTTTAAGACGATTCAAAATGATCCTTGTGATTTCAATGAATAAAATACTTTTGACTTTGACTTTGACTTTGACATCTTTAAGTCTCAGGGTAGCGGGCGACTGCAATGCCAAGTAGGTATTGCAGTTGTAAGGGATTTGATTGTCAAGCTGCCCACGCTTGACAATTCCGTCACTAATATACTCAAATAGGCGAAAACTTGAAAAAAAAATTTTTGATGACCTCTGTGGCGGGGCGGTTGAGTAGCCGGCTGAGAAGCGAGAGGTTGCGGGTTCGATTACTGCTGCGGGACAAATGATTGTATGATCTGCCAATATTTGTTTCGAGACTGGGTGTTGTGGGACTCGTATTTCCTGATACCCATGACACAGAAGATCTTGTGTTCCTTAGGACTGTGTATGTGACTGTGGGGTTGTTGTGTATGTTTCTTACCACAAAAACGTGCAAGATACTGATAAAGAGGGTCGAGCTTCGGAATCCAATGGAGTCGAAGAGTATCCCTGAGACTGTGGGCCCGATGAAGGCTCCCAGAGCGAAGGTAGAGGTCCACATGCCAGATACGAGCCCGTACGTTTCTATGGAGTTTGGTAATCCACTGGCACTAAAAGAGAGACTTGCATTTATACTTGAGTCAAATGGAGTTGGACCAAGATTCGTCGTGGCATTATGGGCCCAGTGTCCTGCAGTGACCTTCTATAGGCTGATGATGATCATTGCCTTAATTTATATTTTATTTTTGGTTTATTATATCTTCGTTTGACCGCAATCTCACCTATTGGTAAGTGACGATGTGTCCGACGATGGAGCACAAAGGTCTAGAAGGCACCTATTCACTCTAGCTTTCAAGAGACCCAGATTATAGTTTACAGGAAAGACAAAATTAGGGCTGAAGACAGCCACTACTATAGTCGAGGCCGCCACGTATAATACAATGGGGGGATTTACCATGGGTTATCACCACGCAGATGGATTAGTGATCGCAGGATTGGTGTTAAGTACTCAGATGGATGCTGCTGCCCATTCCCTGGTGTAACTCGGCTCTTACGACATCCACGGGAGCAGACGGAGGGGTCTATTATTAGGCCAGATATACCACGGCACAAGGTCGGACACTCCACGGGATTACATTAAACTTATTTTTGTGAAAATTAGTCCGACGTCTAGGTTCAGTTCCCCACATTAGGACAAAAAAGTAATGTCGCAAACACATTGTTAGATATACCTATTTGCGGTTTATTAACGCATCGCTAACCTGTCTTCTGATATAGGCTAGGAGACATGCCAGAACAACAGTATTTGTCTCAGATTAAGGTGTCTCTCAACTCTTTCCGCCTTGATCAAACTAACAGGTTTAATCGTTTGATCGAAGCAAGCGGGCACACTGGTGTGTATTGCTACCTCAAATCATCAGGAGTGCTATCGGGTGTGTTGTAGGAGGTTGTAAACAAAGATATTAAAACCCGCGCATACTGCAGACTTTCTATCAGCCGGTAGTTCAGTCGGGTACTTAATTAGTATTAAATTTTATGCAAGTGCGCACATTATAACGATTCGGTATCGGTCGATAATGCCTTCAAACTGATCTGTCGGCGAACTATCGGCGGATTAAAAGTCTGTAGTTTGCGACGGCTCTTAGTAAATTTTGATAGACTTACATGGCTGTTCCAAGAGCGTCAGAAAATGATGCCACCAGCTGACTGCCGATGCCAAGACCATGGAGCACCAGCCCTGACACGCACACCCACAATATCCTGAAAAAACATTCCCTTGAAAAATAATGAGAGCAATGAGCATCCACCTTTGCTCAAGGTGGTTATGATAGACCAGACAGAGAAAGATAAAGATAAAGATAAAGATAAAGATAATTTATTTGCTTAAACATATGTACAAATTGATGGTTTAAATATTAGTAAGACACAATATGTTTGGCCGCTGCCGGCGTGCAAATGGAGAGGATGGCATGCTAATTTAGTTAGTTTAAATTATTTATTTTTACATAGAAAATTTATAAACACAACCAATTAATTTAAAATAATATCATTCAAATTCCATTATTAAATACAATTATTATGAGTCTATGTTACATTAAATAAAAATAAAAATTAGACAAATTACTAAGAACACATTTAAAAAAAAAAAACATTAATTAGGTACATTATATTAAAATTAAAATTTGTCATTCAGGAATTCGTCAATATTATAATAGCATTTCTCAATTAATAACTTTTTAAATTTTGACTTAAAACATAATTAGTATACCACTATGCTTGAGTTCCTTATTCCATACGAGCTTTTGAGAAATTTCATCTGGGAATAATATAAATTCCCGAGAAATGCTCAGGTAAAAATCCCAATTTCTGACCAAAGCCGCCGTCTAATATCAGTCTAGAATGGGGTTGTATGGGTTTTTAAGTACGAGTTTTAGGGGCGGTACAGACTTGTAGGGAGGCAGCGTGTTTCAGAGTTCTTTTGGAGTATTTTTTTTTATATTGATAGACCTTCGTTTGACCGCGAACTCACCTGTTGGTAAGTGACGATGTGCAATGGCCAACGATGGAGCACAAAAGTCTAGAGGCCACCCATTCACTTATGTAGGGACTTATTTTTAGGTAGGGGCTTGTAGGAGATTTTAGGGTTTTTAGGAGGTGTAGGGGTTTTGGGGGTTTTTAGGTGTTTTATGGCTATTTAGGGGTTCGTAAGTGGTTTGTTCCCTAAGCTCGGTTATTAACCAATTACTTATTATTTTACTTCTGTGAAGTAATAAGCTGATACTACTGGGGAGAATATTCTAAATTCTGGGGAGCCTAAATTTAGGTGAGACCTTGAATGGAATAACTCCTTATAAAACTTACGTGGGCATATCGAAGAAATGTGCTGGACCAATCAGTAGGAAAGCGCCCGCGACGAAGAAACAGCCAATCACAGTGACGTATTTAGGCTTAATGTAGGGCTGGTCACACATCCAGCCCCAGAATGGTGCTGAAATGGCGTAGACGCCTCCGTTGATGACGAACATCAGGCCGAGGACCATGGGGGAGAGGTTGAACTGTGAAAATTACATAATGTTTTCAGTATTTAGCCGGACTGGCCACTCCACTTTTCTATCGAGGGTTTCTGGAGGTGACATGAAACATATAAGCTCAAAAGAAATACAAAATTTAAGTTTTTTTTCAATTCATACTGTCTGTCTGCATAGCAAAAACTACAATATACATAGGATGTACCAAAACAAAGGTTCCTGACATAAAATAAGAAAGGAGTTTTTTTTTTTTTTTTTTTTATGAAATAAATAGGCAAACTAGCAAACGGCCCACCTGATGTGAAGTGGTCACCGTCGCTTATAGACACCGGCAACACCCAAGGTATTGTCGATGCGCTGCCTACCCTGAAGGAATTTATGAACATTTTTCTTGAAGCGACACATGTCAACCTCAAAAGCAGATATTTGAAGCAGACAAGACATTTGATGTACATACGTCCTAAAAGCAAAACTGATGTGCGATAATCAGCTAACCACTATCAATTTTGAAAAGATGCAATTGGCTTTTGTACTAGTTTCTACTGGGCTGACCTGCCGCTAAGGACAAGTTAAAATACTACAAATTTTTGGGGTTCAGGTATTTCTGCATACAGTACCTTACATTAACGAAAATATCTGGTGGTGAAATGATAAACGGTTATTAAAATATTAAATACCTGTCTGAGATGTGGTTCCAGGGTCGCCTGCAGAAAACCAATGCTCATACTGGTTGAGATGATGCTGATTGCCGACAGAAAAACACCAGGGATCTTCACGAGTGTCATTAATGTTGCTAAAACGAAAACATGCCACGTTGTTAGGCACTGAATAAGAAGAATCAGAGGTAAATATTAGTGCATTATTGTTGTGGCCTCCAAGTCAAGCGATGATGGTCGAACGCAGCCGAGGCTCACATACCTACATGAGAACATCATCGTCTGGTTGCGGCCAAGGGTGTATAGAATTCAGACATTCTATTAAACATGACAGATTTGATGATTTTCATAGTGAATTCCCTTTGTGATAATAAGACACATGGATTTTCTTAATAACAATGACGGCCAGGTCAAATTTTTTCTTAGAAGATCATCGAAAAACTATATAAAGATAGTATCGTCGTTTTGTATGAGGTAGTGCTGGCCTCTGGTGTCAGAGTTTGTCAAGCCGCCCGAGGGCCTCTGACATGGCTTATCGACTGCTATTAATCAATAACAGCCGGGACCGACAGCTTAACGTGCCCTCCGAAGCACAGAGCGATGGAAATCCACACATAACTTAGAAAAGTCATTTGTGCGGAGGCTAGGATCGAACCCGGTATCGTTGGATTCTGAGTTGCGCTATTGAACCGTTAGGCTACCATCGCTCTAAAACTAAAAGATAGATAGATACAAAAAGATGATAGTAAAAAGCATCACAACAAGGTAGCTAGCTAGCTAACTTGCACAACTAACGTTTTCGTGTTCTAGCAGTGTTCTCACAGTTATTTTTACTACGTGTGACGGAACAAGCATATGGCCCACCCCACCTGATGTTAAGCGGTAATCTCTGCCTTTAACAATGCATCACATCATAGGTCACGTCCACCTAGAACGCGCCCTATGTGGCATTGCAATGCGCCCGCCACCCTGAGACATAAAAATAAAAAGTCTCATGTGCCTGTAATTTCACCGGCAAACAGGAATGCGAGCACTACTGCTTTGCGGCAGAAATAGATATGGAGGTAGGACTTCCCCAGACGAACTCTTTCACAAAAAAGCTCTACCAACTACTACTAAACTACAGAGCTTTTAGTATGGGCGCGATGCTGATGCATTCAATGTTATGTAGCTTGGCCCTAAGTTAAATTACAAATCTAGAGGTGTGATAGTGTTTTCGTAAAGTGTACCACAAAATTGCATACTTTGTGGGATCGTGGATATATGAAAAAAAATTAACATGTTACTTTATTATAAAGGTCGCACGCAGGTAGTCGGTTGATACAGGCGCCTCAATACAATTCGTCCTGGCGTTCTACGGTCGAGGCTTATGTCCAGCAGTGGACTTCGACAGCCTGAAAATGATGATGATGATCTATGGTTCGGTACAAAGTAACAAATGATCATTACACTCACGCCCAGAAGGCGACAAGTCCTCGTCATCATGGTTCCTCGGCAGAACGACGCAGCTCATGATGGCAGCGCAGAACAGGGCAAACCCGAGCACGGCAAACGGCAGAGAGTACCCCCCGTACGTGTACAGAGCACCACCGACTGTAGGGCCTACGATGAGGCCGAGACCGAAGAACGTTTCCAGCGATGCCTGGAAACAGTATGAAAATGAAAACTTTTATTGGACGCAACACAATAGTGCTATCGTGAAGACAGCCGAGAGCGACCTGATTGGTGGCTTGCTACTATTAGCTGTGCTACCTATGTAGGTACATTGCGCAAGCTTTCGGACAGGCAAAGTGACATGCAAAGTAGGTGCACTTGCGGTGTCTATCTTGATATAGGTCTGTGGTTAGTACCTACATAACAACATTACCTAAGAGGTGAAATCCCAAGCACGTCCGTCCCGTAAAGATGAATTTTATTCAGCGCTATAGAGATAACGTATATAATATAAGTATATATAATAATTATATACTATACTAAGGTATCTCTGCCCACAGCAGGTCTTTCCCCACATTGAATTAGAGATAGAAGCTCAAGAACCTACCATATCTGCTGATAAGTATAACAGTTGTCTGATACAATTATTATATTTCACTCAAGTAGAGCCCATTAAAATAAACCCATTATCGCGTAAGTACTGATATTTACGAGTACCACACATGAGCTGGAAACCATGAACGAAGGATGCATCATACATCATCATGCATCATCATCAGCCTTTGATATCCACGGCTGGATGAGTTCTCCCCCATTAATGCAATGTGTATTGCAATTGCCATAGTCAGTCACCATGCTTGGCAGGCGGCCCGTTGATCGCAGTAATGCCGTGGATACTAAGGTCCATCCCCTGGTTTAACCCCTTAGTCAGCTTTTATAACATCCAACTCCCGTGGTTGTCATAAACCTCTAGATAACATAGAGACCTCTACTAGATAACATAGAGACTCTAGATACCTTCTCGGTGGGGTTTATTTATCCAGCCGACAATGTACAATGAATGGGAATAAAAGTCTAAAACTATTTTATTTTCTAATTGTCTCTTATCAGAGTAACTGATCTAAAATAGTGAGTGTGTCAGTGGGGGAAGTATATATGGGGTGTACTCACAAACATGGTAGCAATATTGTTGGGGAACTCTTTGGCGATGATGGCAAAGGAGGCTGTCAAGAAAGCTGCATTGCCCATCGCCTCCACAATACGAATTATGAAGCTTAGCGTTATGAAGGCCATGTGATCTTCGAATCTGTCTAGCATTCTGTAAAACAATAGGTATTTATAAAACTCCATAACTTCAATGACTACAATGTTATTAAAAGATAATTGGCTAATTACCACTTTTTCCACTTTTTTCTATTTTTTTTTTAATTCAGTGTTGAAACGTCAGGAAAGTCACGAAAAATAGTGGTAATTAGCCGTTTATCTTTTAATATGATTCCCAACCACGATAATTTCAATTCTATGACTACAATGTTCCTGTTGTATATTTTTAAGATTCAGATACAGCCAGATTGTTTTTTCGTGGCTAAAAACCAAGAAGGTATTGAATAGTAAGAAACTGATACAAAGAACCTAAAAGTTGGTTCTCTGTTTTCTTTGAATCAGCTTTTCTTGTTCTCTATAGGCACCACACATACGCTTTCCACCTAGTAATAAGATGGATCATCAAATAAAGCGCGCGCCGTGTTTGGACCAAACGTAACCAAACATCGATTTTGACATTTATAATATTACTGGGATCCGTTCGAGGCACACTACATATTAACAACAACAACAACAAAATCAGAAAAATGCCTGATTTTGTTTTAATTTTTCTGTATAATATTACTGGGATTCGTTCGAGGCGCACTACATTATTACCAACAACAACAAAATCAGAAAAATCAGGCATTTTTATGATTTTGTTTTGATTTTTCTGTATAATATTACTGGGATCCGTTCGAGGCGCACTACGTATTACCAACAACAACAAAATCAGAAAAATCAGGCATTTTTATGATTTTGTTGTTGTTGTTAATATGTAGTGCGCCTCGAACGGATCTCAGTAATATTATAAATGTCAAAATCGATGTTTGGTTACGTTTGGTCCAAGACGAGGCTGGAAGTTTGCGGCGTGTGACTAAACGTGGGTCTCAGTTAGGGGCGGTATATGTCAAAGTTACGATTTTAAGATATTTGGATGTTTTTTGTGTTTGTTACTGAATCACGCCGAAACGGCTGAACCGATTTCGATTAAATTTGGTAAAATTATGACGTGGATCGAGCTATAGGTTACTTTTATCCTGGTAAACGAGTACTGTTGGGCGGACGCTAGTTAGTAATACATATTTAGGGTAGGTCTTCTCTTTCAAACTCTTTCGGTAGATTGAAGATAGCAGGCGCTCTCTCCACTACTACCACACTCACCCAAACAAAATGGCACATGTGCCCGTAGTTAGGATCCCTCCATTGAACAGAAGCTTAGGTCCTATCCAGTTGAGGTGTGCGCCGTAGATCGGACTGACGAGGAATACCACAAGTTCAAAAATTCCGAAGACCAAGCCATATTCAGTAGCGGTACAGCCTTTTTTCTCAGCCTGGAATAAAGAAGCATTGTTATTTTCTGATGTATTAATTCGGGTAACTCAAGAGCTGGCTCTTTTTATGATTCAACGCATTGGTATTAATATTCAGCGTGTCAATGCAACGGTTTTTTTATTTTTTATTTTGTTTTGCCTTGTATTGTTTATTTTGAGTATTCTCAATGTTAAAAATATATAATTTCCAATTATCTTTTTTTTTTCAATTATTGAGTGTAGGTGAAATTCTCGGTATTTGGTTCTTTTTTAGGGTTCCGTACTCAAAGGGTAAAACGAGACCCTATTACTAAGACTCCGGAAGCATGATGTATTTCTGTTGCCGCTATAACAACAAATACTAAAAAACAGAATAAAACAACAAACGTGTTTTTTTTTGCCGGTTTTATAGACAATGGTACGGAAACCTTCGTGCGCTAGTCCAACTCTCACTTGGCCGGTTTTTTGTTTTGGGCCACTGTACTACTATGACATATCATGGTCGTGTCATCGACTGCCGTCAAGAGTTAGAGGTATGTCAGTTGACATTTCCCAAATGATGTGTGTTAAAAACATTGGAGGTATCACAATCAATAGCCGGTAGAAATCCACCACTGGACGAGGCCCCCACAAAACTATAGGGTATTACTCTTTTGTTAATTTAATGTTTCAGCAGAATATACGTTGAGAGGCGATACTTTGGGAAAAGTACCTAGTTGTAGAAATGTACCTTCGTGATTTTACGTAGCAGATTTGTGACGTTACTGTTTTTTCTATGTAGAATAAATTTTATACATAAATTATACAAAAAAAACAATTTTGCCACTATAATGTTAAAATATGCTAGTTTTTGCTTTTACTGCTTTGAATGGTAGTTCAAAAAGCAGTATCTGGCTGGAATAAAGCAAAGCCTGTGCACACGTAGGGATGGTACAGGTCACGTTGGTTTGACCAGTCTTGTAGTGCCTTTATCTCCCACGTGTCTGTAAATCGTAAAATTACCAATATTGTCATATCAGATAGCTTTGGATGGTCAGCTGTTATTTCGCCTATTTTGTTCAACGTATGAACATACGTCTTGTCCTTAGAGAATTAAAAATGTTGTCTGGTGCCAATATATAATCAAAAGTCTTGTCAGAATTGGTCTAGACTCTGGAGACCAATTCTCGGAATGTAGAGATTATCTCTAAATTAGAGATACTGTCGAAGCATGAATGTCTACAAAAAATGTCACGAAAATGTCACAATAACCATCAAATCGTATTCGATTTGAATGATTTTGGTCGACTTATGTCTATTTATGACATCACGAGAATAGCAAATTAAGATTTTATTCGACATTCGCCATCTTGTTTCGACATATGTCTAATTCGACTTAATCTCTAAAGCACGAGAATTGCCCTCCTGTTCCGCGACCTCTGTGGCGCGGCTGGCGAACGTTCGCCTGCGACGCAGGAGGTTGCGGGTTCGATTCCCGCCTCGGAACAAATATTTGTGCGATTTGCAGATATTTGTTCAGGGTGTTCTGGGTATTTTCTATGTATAATAAAAAATATCTATCTATGTAATATATTGTATTAAGTATATCAGTTGTCTAGTACCCATAACACAAGCTCTGCTTAGCTTGGGTCTAGATAATGTTGTGTGAAATGTCCAGCATTATTTATTATTTATTTATTTATTATGTTCTTTTGCTTCAATTTCGGTTTTTGCCGTCTGAACTTCTTAAACGAAATTATATTTCCGTGGTCTCTTGGCACATATCAACCATCCATTATTTACACAGATGACAATAAGCTGTGAAAATAATACCATATATATATAATCTCTTTGTTCTCACAACAAAGCAACCATCAGGATGTTTGCAAGGTCCACTCCTCCAATGTGTGCGTTGTTCTGTTTCACAATTTGGGTACAGTCAACATCTGCCCTGGATTTGCTCTCTTTAGAGCAGCGTTTGAGATTGCTCTCTTTAGAGCAGCGTTTGAGATTGCTCTCTTTAGAGCAGCGTTTGAGATTGCTCTCTTTAGAGCAGCGTTTGAGATTGCTCTCTTTAGAGCAGCGTTTGAGATTGCTCTCTTTAGAGCAGCGTTTGAGATTGCTCTCTTTAGAGCAGCGTTTGAGATTGCTCTCTTTAGAGCAGCGTTTGAGATTGCTCTCTTTAGAGCAGCGTTTGAGATTGCTCTCTTTAGAGCAGCGTTTGAGATTGCTCTCTTTAGAGCAGCGTTTGAGATTGCCCATCGGAAAAGATAGAATTATAGCCTTGTCAATTCAAGTAACAACCGCAACGTTCTTGCCATTGCAGACAATTTGCTTACACGAACCTCCACCTTTTTTGATATCAACATTGTTAGAAAAAGCAAATAAGTATGTGCATAAATTTACCGAATATTATTATTTCAAAAACGCACTGAATCAGACACTCACGCCGTTAGTACACTGAAATTGCGAAACAACATGTCTCGCTCTAACTCTAGCGGGATTTCTATAGCTTCTAAACCTTATCATCACAGTTCCGCTCGCTGCCGGATGCGAATGCGTCGGTATACTAACGGCGTTAAAGTTCATAGCCCATAGCTCGAAAACAAAAAGTTTTTTCTGGGGCCACTCTCAAAAAAAAATTTAATAACACCGTGCGCGACACCATCCTCTACTCGTAATAATATAATGACAAGTAATTAATTTTGTAAAAATTCAAAAAACCCTCAACGCAATGAAACGGCTGAACAGATTTTGATCAAACATAGCTAAGAACACTCCTGACTAATTTACCTTTCAAACAAAAAAACAAAATCGGTTCATCCGTTCGGGAGCTACGATGCCACAGACAGACACACACACAGACACGTCAAATTTATAACACCCCGTCGTTTTTGCGTCGGGGTTAAAAATAGCAATAACTAATTTATATTACGAAATTTTCGATATTTATCTAAGCAATACAGTTTTTGTATATTTTTTCGAGTGCACCTTTAATTTTAATAATACAATATCTAAATAATGTCTAAAAGACGCTGCGTAAGCGCAAGTCGTGTTAAAATGAAAATTCGAATACTTTTTGAATAAATAGGTGAAATATAACTGTTAATTTATATGATTGAAAATTGTTTAGACGGAAACTTCTTTTTATACCAAGGGCAACATAACCTCCAGATTGATGGGGTGGCCATGGGCCGGGGGTGGCTCCGGCTTAGGCTAACATCTGGATGGAGCAATTTGAAAGTGGTTTAGTTTTCACAGCCCATGGTGTAAAGTTGTGGAAACGGTATGTAGATGACGTTTTCTGCATATTAAAGGGAGGTAAACAGGAAGTTGATAAATTTACAGAGTATTTAAACTCCATTCATCCTAAAATCCAGTTTACTCATGAGATGGAGGACAAGAGAGCGCTGGCTTTTCTGGATGTTAATGTCATGGTGAAGTCTGATGGATCTTTGGCACACTCTGTATATAGAAAGCCGACGCATACTGATCGGTATCTGAATGCTGCGTCACACCAGCATCCTCTTCACCTGCTGTCGGTTGTTTCATCTTTGACGAACAGCTAGCACATGATCTCTGTGACCCTGAGCATTTGGAGGGCGAGTTGGCACATGTTCAGGAGGTTCTTAAACGTAACGGTTATAGTGAGAAAATACGCCACCAGAGGCGCACCGGCAGAGGAAAACAAAAGGAGGTCAGCAGACAGCCTACATTCCTGCCTTATGTGAAAGGTGTAACGGAAAAAATTGGTAACATTCTGAAGAAGTACTCAATTAAAAAGTCAATTTTTGCTCCTCTCACAAAGGTGGCGAAGGAGTTGCGAACACCGAAAGATAAAATATCTTTGCAAGTACCAGGTGTGTACAAAGTGGATTGCAATTGTGGGCGGTCCTATGTCGGGCAGACTAAACGAACTATAGCCGAACGAGTAAAGGAACATATCGCAGCGGTGAGAACCGTCAGGTCAACAAATCTGCGATAGCCGAGCACCTAGTGGATTCAGGACCTAACCACTGGATTGAGCTTCATGATCCCAAGGTACTTTCTAGTGAACATTATTACAAGAGAATCATTCGGGAGGCTATTGAGATCAAGAAGTACCCGAATTTAAATCATGAGGATGGTTTTAGACTTTCTACGTCGTGGAATCCCATTATCAGTAGGTGTGCGCGTAGTGGTTTGTCATCCCAGTGTGTAGATACAGTTAGTGTGGTGTGTCGGAGTATGAACGCGGACATTTCTAATTCTGAAGACCAAGTGAGGGTAGTTCCTGCGACTGCCACCGCTTCTCAACGATAGCTCCATGTACTCCAGTCAGCCCGCGACCACGATTGTTGCAACACAATCGAAACGTCGGGGAAAATAAATAATAAGGTAATACGCGATAAATACCCGTGATAATATCCATAAATATGAGTACTGATCGCGAAAGTTTAAAAAATACAACTGTTAATTTTAAAAAGTATACGATATCTCAATAGTTATTGAGAGGTTTGCGCTGTGAAAAGTACTGTTTTCTGTTTTTGGTCCCTGAAACTTGAATGGGCTCTTAAATCATGAATTGTTTTGAACGCATTGCAATTCATTTTCGAATACATTTATCACAAAACCAGCTAAACAACGATTTTATAAGCTTTAGAAATCATAAAATAATGGTCAATAATTTTCGGGAAAATAAGCAAAGTAGGATCAAGAAAAGCACGAAAAATAGAAGTAAATGAACAAAATGAAATGTGATTGACCCTTGAAAATCACGCTTTTCGCATCGCCCAGTCGACGCAGAGTCGATTATGTATGTAACCAATGCCTTTTAACAAAGGTTATCATGAAAGGTTCCCAAACATGAACCAGACAATATGATTATTTGGCTCTAAAATTGACACTATTGATACTTGCATTATTTATAGTAGTTAATTAAGGTTATATTGACTGATATCGTGTATTTTTGGTTAAATTTTAACCGGTTTAAGTATTACCTTAGTTAAAGAGAACATGTTAGTAGTTTTGTTAGTAGTAGAGCCATTTTTGGAAAGAGTTCATCCCAGTAAGAACTCCGCCTTAACTTTTTCTGCCGTAAAGCAGTAGTGCTCGCATTGCTGTGTTCTGCATTGCACTGTTATAGCACAGTGTAAAAACATACATTGGTCCAACGCCTTTGATGTTTGCGTAAAAGCCGACACCGCAAGACACTGGCCACAGCGCCTGTCAGTTTTTCCCCGACTAATTTAGATAGTGAGCTTGGCCTCTATGTATTTTTTTAAGTCTGTATGGATAAACCTTGAGAGCTCGAAAACCATTAAACTGATTTTGACAAATAAGGTCTCAATCGCTTCGCTTTTTCCATGGGGTGGCTCTATAGACTGTGGTTATAGGCAGAGGTTACCGCCTAATATCAATGGGTCCATCTGATTTTCCCGTCAAAATTATGTTACAATCAAAAATAAATCAGTAAATAAATATTAGTCTGTTGCGTGTCTTCTTGAATGGTTGGAATTTGCCCACTAAAGTCTCAGTAATGCTGCCTCCGCTTTATTATAACGACTTAACTATCTTAATATAACTTAAACCGGCAAAATTGGGGAGCTAGTGATTTACCTCAACAGCAATTGAAGGAAAAAATATAAAAAAATTGTGCTCTCTTGATCCATGCATGACACAGCTCTCGTGAGAGACGTGTTTCTCAAAGGGAGAAAAACTATTTAGCAGTAGGCTTTGCTTCCCTTTTTTAGTAGAATAATGTCTATAAAAACTTTCGTCTAATATAATTTTGCATGCCTGATTGCTTACATGTTTTGCTTGCTTGCTTGCTTGTTCGTTTGATTGCTTGCTGTAATTATTTGTTTTTGTTGTATGTTTTCTTTTTTAAATGGCAATAAGTAATAGTTGTTTGCTGATTTGAATATGACAGGCGGTTTAAATGATTTGATTGTTGTATTATTTGTTGATTACGTTGACATTATGTGGAATAATGATTAGCTAAATGTTATAATGAAGGGTATATAGAACATATTTTTGTACACGTATAATTTTCAATTTTATGTTTTTGTGAACATGACATGCTATTTGTAGCTTTACTTTTTGTTACTTTTTGTTAGTTACCTTTATTGTGAAAGAGTTCATCCGAAGAAGTACTACCACCATACCTATTTCTGCCGTAAAGCAGTGGTGCTCGCATTGCTGTGTTCCGGTTTGAAGGGTATGGGTGCCGGTGAAATTACAGGCACATGAGACTTTTCATCTTTATGTATCAGGGTGGCGAGCGCAGTGCAATGCCACTTAGGGTGCGTCCTAGGTTAGGGTCTGACCTATGAGGTAATGCATTGTTAAAAGCAGAGGTTAACGCTCAACATCAGGTGGGCCATATGTTTGTTCTGGCATTCAAAGAGGAAAAAGTATATAGAAAAACCAGTTAATTTTATTCAAAAATGTTTAGTTTATATGTTTTCTTCTCTGGCACATTAATTTCTTTAATTCACGCATTATGCATTAAGGTGAATGCTCACGCTAACGGCGCGTTTTATTTTTTTGTGTTTTTTGCCGATTACAGCTCATCTATACTTCTTCAGATAGCGAAAGTTGAGTTCGCGAGAACTAAGAGACTTAACACACATGTTTTAATTGATAGTATCTCATAAATATCATCAGCTTAGCTACGATACCCACAAACAAAAAAAAAACACTTTAAAAATGTGGAACCCATTTTTAAGGGGTATCATAGCTAAACTGATGATATGACATACTATCAATTAAAACATGTGTGTTAAGTCTCCTAGTTCTCGCGAACTCAACTTTCGCTATCTGAAGAAGTGTTGATGAGCTGTAATGGGCAAAAAAATTTACAATTGTTTTTTTTTTTTTTTTTTTAATTTGGCACCGCAATCGTGCGCATCCACCTTAATTACTCAGCGGATACACAAACGAGCAGCAACATTAACCCAATCAGCTAGGTACCATTAATTCTATATTATAAAATCTTGGGTCACCAAAATACAGGGTCACTGTGAGTATATCATTGGGGGATAAAACATTGGGGATGATACTTTCAGCAAGATACCATTTATAAAATAAAAGCATTTAAATAAAAGATGTGTACAAGCCTGTTTCCCGGAAGTAGGACGACACTAAAAACAATTTTTCATGCTTGCTAAAATCTTTACTGCTTGCTAAAATTTTTTTTTTTTCTTTTTTCTAATTAATGTCGGATTAAGCCCACCTGATGTTAAGCGGTAACCTCTGCCTATACAATACATTACCTCAGAGGTAAAGTCCACCTAGGGCTTGCCTTTTGCATTCCACAGCACCCGCCACCATGACACTTAGCGATTAAAGTGACAAGCGCCTTGCACCCATACCCTTCAAACCGGAACATAGCAACGCGATCACTATTAAGTACTGTTTTGCGGGAGAATTAGGTATGGTGGTAGTATTTCTCTGGACGTACTCTTTCACAGGTTTATATGGTCATTGATCATGATTTTAGTTTTATCTAAGTTCATGCCGAGACCAATTTGTCGCGAGGATGCAGCAAGGCTGTCCAACATCTGTTGCAATTCCTGCAGCGACTCCGCCATTAGGACTATGTCATCCGCGAATCGTAAGTGTGAGATGTTCTCGCCGTTTATGTTTATGCCCATACCATTCCAGTCCAGCGTCTTAAATATATCCTCCAATACGTTAGTGAACAGTTTCGGGGATATGAGATCCCCCTGTCTCACTCCGCGTCGCAATTGGATGGGTTCAGACTGCCGATCCTGTACTCGGACACTCATAGTTGCAGCATCATAAAGAAATCTCAACACTTCGATGTAACGATAGTCCACTTGGCACGGACACCAGCCAGCTTTAACGGATTCCAGAACAGCCCCGGTTTCAACAGAGTCAAAGGCTTTCTCATAATCCACAAATGCCAGACACAGTGGCCGATTATACTCTTCAGATTTCTGTATAATCTGCCGCACAGTGTGTATGTGGTCTATGGTGCTGTATCCTCCTCGAAACCCAGCCTGTTCCGGGGGCTGAAATTCGTCGAGTCTTCGTGCGAGACGATTTGTAATGACTCTTGAGAACAGCTTATAGGCGTGACTCAGGAGCGAGATGGGCCTGTAGTTTTTTAGAAAGGTTTTGTCTCCCTTTTTGAAATTTTGAAAAAGAGAACAACTATGGTCCTGTTCCACGCCTCCGGAGTTCTCCCACAGTTAATAACGGAGTTGAAGAGGCTCTCTAGTTCCTTCAGTACAGGAACACCGGGGGCTTTTCCATTTTTAAGCTGCCTCAAGGTCGCCCCAATTTCGTCTAAGCTGACTGGCAAATCATTGGTGTAGTGGCGCGTGAGTGTGGCCCTGGAATGATCAATGACCATATAAACCCGGGATCCGTCGCCGTTAACGGCCTTCCTCTTGAAGTCGTTCGAGAGTACGTTTACCTCGGGCAAGCAATACAGCTGGGTAAAAACAACTTTGAGAAGGAGGCCAAGCGAAGAATTCAGCTGGGCTGGGCAGCTTTTGGTAAATTACGTCGAGTCTTTGCATCCCCTATACCACAATTCCTGAAGACGAAAGTCTTCAATCAGTGTGTCCTACCGAGACGTGGGCACTCACGGTACGCATGGTCCATCAGTTCAAGGTCGCTCAGCGTGCTATGGAACGAGCTATGCTCGGAGTTTCTCTGAGGGATAAAATCCGCAACGAAGTTATCCGACAGTGAACTAAGGTCATCGACATATAGCTCAGAGAATTAGCAAGCTGAAATGGCAATGGGCTGGGCATATATGCCGAAGAACGGACAACCGCTGGGGTAAACGTGTTCTAGAGTGGAGACCACGTCTTGGTAAACGTAGTGTGGGCGCCCCCTGGCTAGGTGGAGCGACGATCTGCGTAAGGTGGCTGGTAGAAAGTGGATGGGAAGAGCTGGAAATCGGTCTAAATGGCGAGCATTAGGAGAGGCCTATGTCCAGCAGTGGACTGATACAGGCTGATGATGATGATGATGATGACTCTTTCACATAAAAGCTCTACTACTAACATATTTTGTTGTTATACCACGGTAAAGACACGTCATACAAGCTCGCCGGCTCAGGGTAAACAGGCTGATATCCAGAAAGTTACGATTAGAAAATAATAACGTTCGTTTACGTTAGCGGTTTCCCGAAATACTTATATCCTACAGTGAATTCGATTTTTCTTGCTGGCGTGGCAATGATAATTTTTCCGAGGAAGTTTGAACCATGAGTTAAAATACTTACCTCCTGAGGGTAAAATGGTGCTTGCAATGCAACACAAATTGCATTGCAAAAGTCTGCTATTGAAATCACTATTATTGTCATCCACTGTCTTCTTGTAAAGTTGAAGCCCATTTTAGTTTATTTTATCTAGTCTTTTGATTTAAAAGTGAATTAGTAAAATTTATGATTCTCACTAGTTTTTATGTATCATTTTTATGTTTCTATCAATATAAATAAATAAATTGCAATTATTTCACCCTAAGTGCTTTGATTCGCAACGCGGTCACGAAACTAAATGCGAGATCATAAATTCTGGACGCAATCTGGACCTCTACATACTATGAACCTCTCCGACCGATTACACTTTAGACCAGATTGTTTTAAATTCTCAGTTACACATTGCTGCTTAAGATTTCACATCTCTTATAAATACGGGATGTTTCCAGCAATGTATAATAAGTTCTTGAAGTTTTCTTCCGAACCAAGGTCAGTTTTGGTGTTGGGGCGAGGGAGCAGAAGTAATGACCGCGAATAGATAACAAGACAAAAATATCTATAGTCGATAAGGCGCTTATTCATATTTTTTTTAAAGTACCGGGTTAAAGATTCAATTATATAAGCAAATGCTAATTTGAAGATTATCTATAGTTTTCACATATAAATATTACATTATTAATAGATATAATATTAATTTTCGATATGGCTCAACGCATTAGTATTGCTATTCAGCGTAGCAATGCAACCAGCATCTTAGGGATGCTTCCGTCTGGTAGTATTTTGTATTTTGTATTTATTTTAAAACATCAGATTTGGATTGATTGATTGATTGATTGAGTGATTTGGATCAGTTGAGTTACCTTTAGATCGTTTAAAACAGTCTTCAGATAGCTATTCATTTGTAACTGTAACTGTTTCATTAATATTTTTTAAATTGTGTACATACCTTCTTGTTTAAGTTGTATTATTATTTCTGTAAATAAATGTATTTATTTTCATATAGAAATAAAAGATTATTAATAGATATAAATATAATGTTTCACATAGAAATATTAGGGTTTGAGCATCAATTACGAAATTGAAATAGAAAGGGACATGCAGCAAGAATGGAAAGTGTCAATACAATGTTAATTCAACAAGAATAGGTAGAGTAGACCGTGTGCCCTATCGTTGGATTAGTACTTAGAACAGTATTAGCCCCAAACAACTCGTTAAACACAATCGAAATTAGTTTACCCATTTTAGAGGTACAGACGAATACATCCACAAATTGTTAGTTCAGTCAGTCGTGTTTTTTAAATTAATTACCTTCTTGGTGTGGATGAATTTGAAACAAAAGAATTAACAAAAAAAATTTTTTTTCTGTATATGACTATGTACCTCTTTGTTTTAAGATATTGAATTGTATTTCCCTATGGTATGCATGCTCTTAATGCGTGTACGTTTTTGACTTATACAAGTGTAGTTACTATTTCATCTTAAGGAATAACAACAATATTGAATTGTATATTGCAATTTTTGCAATATTGTGTAGATCTGGGGTGAGAAGGGGGGTTACCTTGCCGTAACCACAGGTAAAATAATACTATACTAGTACCGTAAAACAGTTTTTTAACTAAAATAAATAAATAATAAATAAATAATGCTGGATACAGTTCACACAACATTATCTAGCCCCAAGCTAAGCAGAGCTTGTGTTATGGGTACTAGATAACTGATATACTTTATACAATATAATACATAGATAGATATTACATATTTATATTTATTTATTAGAGTCACCAACATAGTATACACCGATAAAAGTAAATACACACAAGATAGTTAAGTTATACATGCCAAGTGCTACCACAATTATAGATGACTAACAACATGCTATTAATAATAAAGAGCGAGAACACATTAAAAAACTAAAAATAAAACATTATCACAAATTAATTAAAAAACACAACATGTCCTACAAATTGAAATTAAATTTTAACAAAACAAAAAAACATTTAAAACCTAAATTTTAAGTGAAAACATTACTTACAATACCCAGAACACCCTGAATAAATATCTGCGATCGCACAAATATTTGTTCCGAGGCGGGAATCGAAGGAAGGAAAAGTTCTCTTATTTTTATAAACTTACGAACATTTTTATGTTTTGTTGTACCTATTAAGTGAAGTTTATTTATAAGTGAAATAAACTTATCTTTATCTATTTCATACCATTTCACGAAACCACCACTGTCCTCCTTTTTTTTTTCTCTTTATAATTGGCGCCGCACGGCTTGTGCATTTGCCATTTTCAAGTAAGTATCTGTATTTTCAATATATTTTGCAACGTTACACTCCTTCCAAGTCGTCAAAGTCACAGTCGAGTCATGATTTAGTAAAACGGTGGCCAATTTTACTAAAACTTTGGTAGACAATTTCCACCAATTTCAAAAGTCACGCAATTCACTTCCATTTCATTTCAATACACTTGTGCTTTTTAAACGAGCTACATTAGTTAAAATGCCACCAAAATAACACAAAATAACTCAAGAAAACACTAGGAAAAGAAATAAAATAAAAGTAGACAACGTATCTTTTCGAAAATGGCGGGAAGAGTACTGTCCTCCTTGTTCCAGCCTTTTAGTAATGATATAATGAGTCACGGAGTCAGCTTGAACAGCGATTAACTCGAGCAACAGGCATAACATTAGACATCACGTCCTACAGTCTTCCTTATGCGTTAGTAAAGAATTTGATGGTGAAGTGGGGAGCTGAGGGATGACGAAAATCACGCGCAAATAAAACACATAGCCCTGTGCTTTCACCTCAACAAAATGAGACGACCGCCTGTCTGCCTCCGCCATTACGAGCCTATCGCGCCTATTGCCAACTAAATCCGAAGAACAACGGACGCGGACGAAAACGAACTGCCCATTTTTTTAAATTAAAAATTCGAAAATCGAATACCAGGCACAAAATATTAAAAACAAGCCAGTGATTTATGATCTGTGATAACGAACAATGCATTGCTGTTGAAATAAAAGAAGTGTATTTTTATTGTTTTTGAGAAAAAAGTAAAAATGAAAATGGCTGATCGCTATGTACTTTCGATCTTCATTTTGAGCTTGACTGTAATCGGACAGAATGGAGCGGCAGAAGACAACTCCGTCACAGTGCGTAAGTAATCATTAATTAATACAAAAAAATATTATTAATTAGTTACATTATTAAAAGACATAATGTCTTCATTATTAATTTGAAGACTTACTTGAGCCCTAACTTCTGGCCGAAAGGGGTGAAGTTCCGGCGGTTCAACGGTTCACGCCTGTCTCGTGATCCCCCGGGCCGCGACGCGTCGGCGATCACACGTGTGTTAGATTAAGTAATAAAGTGTTTTTTATGTGTATGTTAGTTTCTAAGGTATTTATGTTGATATGGGCTTACTGTTTAGGTTTACTGCATTTCTCAGTAAGCCTGAAATAAAGATTTTGAATTTGAATTAAAATCATCTAATATATTGAGTTGTATTACAACAAGCGTACCATATGATTTACAAGCTGTCACCTGTAGTTTCACCAGCGTGAACTATGCATAAACTCTTTAAAATTTTAGAACGTTTTTTTTTAGATTGTTATAGTAATGATAAGGACAAATAACGACAATAATAATTAATAAATAAATAATAAATAATGCTGGACAGTTCACACAACATTATCTAGCCCCAAACTAAGCCAGAGCTTGTGTTATGGGTACTAGATAACTGATATACTTAATACAATATATTACATAGATAGATATTTTTATTATATATAGAAAATACCCAGAACACCCGGAACAAATATCTGCAGATCGCACAAATATTTGTTCCGAGGCGGGAATCGAACCCGCAAACTCCTGCGTCGCAAGCGAACGTTCGCCCGCCGCACCACAGAGGTCGTCGCACGTGATTGCACTGTGTCTTTATCACACAGAACTTAAGTGAGAAGGTTTATAATTTTAATAATTTTCAGAGTTATTTTCAGTGTGTCCGTCAGTCAATGGTTTATGCCGTTCAAATTATGGTTGGAAAAATTTAAAACGTGACAATTAAGTCAAGTCTTTGTTTGCACATTGCAAAATATTAGTATTTTTGTTTAATTCAACCCGGTAACTCTTTTAATCATAAGAAGAAAATGCGAATAAATATTCGTGCACTTCTTTTCTCCGAAGTACTTAAATATAAAACAATATCCATACTCTACACAAAAGAAACAGATCAACAGAACGATTTTTTGCCCGACAAAATGTACTTTTACTGTTATGAATTTGAAACGTTTTGCGAACTTTTGTTTGCTAGAGCTAATTCACACTTGACCGAATTTATATTAGTAATGAACGCACGATAATACGTACCTAATGAGTATAAGAAGCTACTCAAGTTTTGAATGGTCGAGTGAGTGGATAAACTGACCACAAGCTGGGTGCGATCGCAGACGCGGTTGAGGCTAACACACCGTTGGATATCTCGTAGGTTGGAGACAAGAAAAAAAGTAAAAAAAAAAATAAGAGTGAATGAGCAACGATCATGCATTTGTACAGGAGTGTACTTCTGGGGCGTTTGTGCGCTCTTCATACAAACGAGGTTGCTCCTATTTTGGATAATATCTCATCAAACTGCATCAAATTTTGTAACATTTTGGGTAAACATCGGTTTGTATGTAGCGGACTAGCGAAGGTGGTTGCTTTTTCATACTAACGTATTTCACCAAATATGACCAAACAGAGTATAATTTTACACTCAAATGACTGTTGCTGGCTTTTATATTGGCAATTTTTTGCGGCAAAGTATATTTGGTTGAAGAAAACACTGGATTATTAACGAAAATACAAACTAAATTTTAGTCCATACAAGTCATTACGATGTTATTTTTGCTATTAATCCAGTGTTTTCTTCAAGCAAATATAATTTGCCGCAAAAAATATTAATATAAAAGCCAACTACAGTCATTTCAGTTTAAAATTATACTCTGTTTGGTCATATTTGATAAAATATGTTTGTATGAAAAAACAACTACCTTAATTGCAATCTTCTGACAGGATTAGGCCGCTGCAATTAATAAAGAATGTGATTCCCATATTTGCATGAAAATACGTCAGAATACCTGAGCTGTTTTCTTTAACTCTTTGATTTACGGCCTAGTAGGGTTGTAGGAAATTTAAATATTATATAAATTTTATGATTAAGTACAAACAAAATAATAAATAAATAATGCTGGACAGTTCACACAACATTATCTAGCCCCAAGCTAAGCCAGAGCTTGTGTTATGGGTACTAGAATAACTGATATACTTAATATAATACATTACATAGATATATATTTTTATTATGCATAGAAAACACCCAGAACACCCTGAACAAATATCTGCAGAACGCACAAATTATTTGTTCCGAGGCGGGAATCGAACCCGCAACCTCCTGCGTTGCAGGCGAACCTGCCAGCCGCGCCACAGAGGTCGTCAAAAACAAACATTTATTGAATATTTGCTAAGCCTAAAATGCTGTTGTTTGCAACGCCTGACACTCAAGATATTATACTCAGTAGGCCCACATGTACATGAAGTAGGTGTGACATAACGCTATCTGATTTCAAACTCGGTTGCACGTGTCTTGGGCAACACGTGAAATACCATAAAAGCAGTTATTTTATAGTTGTTACAATATTTTAAGTGTTTCAGTTAGATTATCGCTCTTGCAAGATTTTGGTCATAAACTTTGTTATTAGTTTCTCAGCTGACTAGAGCTGATACATTGTTCTATCTCTTATGAGGGTAATATCCACAAATGTCCATAATATTAATTGCATGCATTTGGCAGCCCTGTGAACATTCTAAAGAATTGATAAATGTACGTCTACAGGAAGGCAATTCTCGTGCTTTAGAGATTAAGTCGAATTAGACATATGTCGAAAAAAGATGGCGAATATCGAATAAAATCTTAATTTGCTATTCTTGTGATGTCACAAATAGACATAAGTCGACCAAAATCATTCAAATCGAATACGATTTGATGGTTATTGTGACATTTTCGTGACATTTTTTGTAGACATACATGCTTCGAAATTATCTCTAATTTAGAGATAATCTCTACAATCCGAGAATTGGCCTCCAGCTCGTGCACCGTACGGTGAACGTACGGTAGGGTTGGTGATTTTGAAAATAAAGATTTTTTTGGATTCCTCTACAATATGTGACCGTTATATATTTCTAAGAACCTTCTATGGGGTCGTACTTAATAGTTTACATAAAACTGCATGCAACTCGGTGTAGCACTTTTAGAGATAAATACCAATAAACACAATCAAAATTGGTGAGCCATTTTGGAGGTACAGACTAATAAATACTCATTAGTTCAGACGGTCAGGTTTTTTTTTAATTATTCTTTGTTGTTTTGAACAAACAATATGGGTTGTCGATTGACTGAAGACGTTATTGAGCCTACAGCTGATAAATGATAAGAAGTGTGTAAGCAGCGCACGCTGATCCATAGTTCACCAGCTACAATTCATTTTATGGTTCAACTTTGGTGACTAAACCACCCATCCAAACCAATGCCAAAAATTACTCTTGCCCTTTAAAATTGCAATGCCTTGACATCAGTTACATGTAGCTATAGCTCATTTCATTGTATTTAAATCAACTTACATAGAAGAACCAACATCACCAATATAGCTCTCAGAATTAGCAAGTTAAAGTGGCAATGGGCAGGCCATATAGCTCTCAGAATTAGCAAGTTGAAGTGGCAATGAGCAGGCCATATAGCTCGCAGAACTGAAAACCGTTTTGGCATAAAAGGAACCGTTCAATACGCGTACAGGCAAGGATCGATGGATCGACGACATTTTAAAGGTTTCAGGAAGCCAGTGGATGGAGGAGGATTACAATCATTCTATGGGGAAGGTTTATGCTGATGTAGAAATCGACCTATGAAGAAATTGTAGATGTCAGTTGCTCTCCACCTTTTTGAGAAAATTATGAAACTTGGAGAAGAAATCCAACTGCGTTTCCTGAAATTGACCTTTGGTTGGTTGCCGTTTTAATTAACATAGAACAAAGCCGACAAACTGACAGTATGACATGGTACATTCATACCACAAGTAGGTATTTTTTTCATGCAGCAAAGATATACAATTAATAAAATATTCTAAAGCTATAATTGATAAATTATTGTTGCGTATTAATTGTTTCATGACATCGATTTGTAACTAACTGGTAGATTTGTGAATTTCCGTAATAATTTAGACCCATTGGCTTTTACATACTTACAAATGCGCTAGATTCGTAACCTCTATGCTCTTATTTGGATTATGAATCTTGGCATCATAATTCTGCGCTCCTATTTGAGTTAGGAATCTAGGCACCGTATCGGAGCTTCTGTATTCTGTGATCTTATTCGGTTTATGAATCTGGGTATTATATCCCAGCCCCTGAATTCTGTGCTCTTACTTGGGTTATGAATCTAGGCATCGCATCGCAGTCTCTCAATAACAGATCAATTAATTAGAATGTCTTTCAAGACTGTTTACATACAAGGTATTTTACATTGCAGTTGGTAACGTCGGTGACCTTAGTGCATCTACGGGTGCCCACGTTAGAAATTCTACCACGTAGTAAAAATCCAATCATAGCTCTCTCTATAGCCCGCTGCGCGACTTTAAGCTTGTGGTATGAAGTCAATAAGTCAGTTAGTGACCCCGTCTCAGAGCCTTAAGTAATTACTGGCAATGCTCACTAATTAATTAATCACTAATGACTTTAGAATTAGCGAGTCGTAGTGGCAATGGGTAGGCCATATAGTTCACAGAACTGAGTTCACAGATCCATGAACGGGAATACACTGTGTAGAAAAAGCAAAATTTATCACTCGACGCTTACGTCAATTACTTAAGAGTGGCATAAATCTATACCCTTTCTCTTCCCAGGTTTCCCGATTTCAAGTGAGCAATAGCGCTATCACTTTCTTGAAGTTTTTGTTTCCAGACTC
The DNA here is from genome assembly GCA_932527175.1 of Operophtera brumata. NCBI lineage: Eukaryota > Metazoa > Arthropoda > Insecta > Lepidoptera > Geometridae > Operophtera > Operophtera brumata. The sequence goes on from OW052238.1 coordinate 1,325,714, forward strand.
CGCCCATCCGATATTTTAACATATCACCTTAAAAGCTAGTTAAACAGGTGTTAGCGGTTGAATGGAAACACTTGTTCGTGACTTAATTTAATTACAAGAGTTTAAATCACACTAATATTATAAAGGCGAAAGTTTGAGTGTGTAGTGTGTTTGTTACTTCTTCACGCTGAAACGGCTGGACGGATTTGCATGAAATTTGGAATGGAGATAACTGAACTCCCGGAATAACACATAGGCACATTATTATCCCGATATACGCGGGTGAAACCGCGGGGCGCTACTAGTTACTAATAAAATCTCGACCAAAATTGGTCGAAGCGTTCGATGAATATCAGATTTTGGAGACGTGAGTTTTTGAAACTAGTAAAGCGAAATAGACGGAATTTCAGATTACGTAGAATGGAGTAACAGATGACACTTCAACTTGACATGACAGTTAGACAGTGATTTCATAATATGCTGTGGGGGACGTAGATGCTGTGGCACTGTATTATATTATAGTGTTCATTCCTAACACATATACAACTTAGATAACCTCAGAGATCATTGTGTTGGGAAGGGAGGCCTTTGCCCTGAAGTAGGAAACATGCGGATTGTAAATTATCAATATATTACATTCTGAAAGACATGTGATCATGGTTTTACGGATACTGATTGTAGGTTGTTACGGTATTGCCAAATACCTCACTCAACCTGAGAAACAAAACAAATAAAGGTAGTGAGGTGTTTGAGGTGTATGTTAGTCCTATCCAGTTTCGTAAACGGAACCAATAACAATGACCTTGACATGCTGGACCTTCTCTAATCACCGTCTGTCACAAAATGACGCAGTATTACCTCATCATCATCATTATCATTAATATGATTATTGAGACTGGAAAAATCTCATAGAATATCATGATGGATGGTCTTGAGCCGCCTCCAACCACAGACTTCCTGTAACCTTTAAACAATCATGATATAACTATCAAATAATACTTTGTTTACCTGGTAACACTACGCATATAAGTAAAGCAAACATTACGTAATCATTTGCACGTATATATCCGCCGAGTACGGCTATGAATCTTAATTCACTGTCCATACAATCATTCCTCAACGGCCTGTCATTAACTAACCGGCTTTGTCTATTTATCAATGAAAGAAAGAAAGAAAGAAATAGCATTTATTTGTGTCTACAACATGAGTTAACAAACAATATTGCACACTAAAAGACACACACACACACAGAAACAAAGAAAAATAAAACTAATTTGTGCCTCTTAGTACTAGCCATGCATCACTGACACAAATTGGCGTCCAGCAGTGCAGTGGAGATGAGAGCTTTGAGAAGTATGTGTGGTGTGACTTTGAGAGATAGAATAAGGTATAGTGTGATAAGAGACCGTTGTGAAATTAAAGGAGACGTACCTGTAGTGACTAGGATTGAGAATGGTTTGGGCATTTAGAAAGGATGGACGATAGTAGATTGACGAAATGGGTACATAAGACGAGCGTGAATGGGACAGTAGGAAAGGGAAGACCTCGACGAAAGTATTCTGACCAGATTGGAGACGTTCTGGAAAAAAGCCAGGTCAAGAGTACCCTTAACCGACGAGCATGTATGAAGAATGTGATTAGAGTGAATGAAGCAAAAGAGGTGTGTCACGATAGTAGCAAGTGGAAATCCGTGGACTCAGCCTACCCCTCCGGGAAACAGGCGTGTGTTTATGTATGTATGTATGTATGTCTATTTATCTATTGTATACGGTAGCATAAACACACGAGTTAATACCATACATAATGTTAATATCTAAATAAGATGAACAGTTTTTAAATGAAAATGATAAATCCAGTTTAAATAACAAACGCAGTGTAGGACTCCGACGAAATTGTAAAGGTTTTAGGAATTATGTGAATGGAGGCGACTAAAAACCGTTCGTAGTGGAGATCTTTGTGGAAGATTATGCTCAGCAGGGACGTCACGCAGCTGATGACGATGATGGTGAGCTTGAAGTGATCGAATCAAGACGATTCAAAATGACCCTTGTCCTTGATGATGATATCAATTAATAAAATATTTTTGTCTTTGACTTTGAGATCAAATTGTACTAAGATCAATAAAAACATATTTTTTCTAAGATCCTGATGGCCATACAAGGTAAACCTTATGGTATTAACCTTAGAACGCTAAAACATCCCCAATAGCTACTTAGATATATTTTAGACACATTTTTTAGAAAGATCATGATGGTCATACTTACTATGTTGGAATACACAAATTAATCTGTACTACATGACATGACATGACATGTGGAGTCTGTCTCTCTCAGACTTATTTACAAGAAAGCCTTGTTCATTGTTAGATATTAATTGATTACTTTAAAGGCTTAGCGGTATGGTAGACCGTTCCGTATTCTGAATTCGATAGAGCATCGTAACACACATACCTCTGCTAAATAACGATTAATTAAATCCACAGTACTTATTATAAAATCGTTAATACGTCTTTTATTGTCACCTAATCCCAACAAACTATTGTTTTTTAAAAAAACGCTAAAAAGTCTCAATAGTTATACTATGTACTTACACTTAGATATATTTTAGGAGTCACTGGGTTTGACAATGAAACATTAGTTTGAGTACCGTCTCTGTGTACTCGTATCTATCGATAGCATCAGCTGACCATCAACACTCATGACTAAAGTCATCGTCAGAATAATTTAATTGTTTCGTCTTATGGATGTCTTCCAGCCTTGCGATTCCTTTTCTATAGGCCGTAATATTTTTATGGATACAGCACTCGTGTATTGAATAGGTATTGAAATTTTAATCAAAGGAATACGAGGAAAAACATTCTGCGCTGTGCACTGCGTGTTTGGAATTTCAACGATCTGATTATAAAATAAGGATTTATGAGAACTTTTATAAGTAAAGCAGTTCGAGTTTACTAAGATTGAATTAAAAGAATCCAGGAAACAAAATGGACCTACTTGTATTCAATGATTTATGACATAAAGTAGAGTCAATGAACGGCTACCAGCTGGCAACCAATATATTTGTTAACAAAAGCGTCATGCTTAAAGATAATACATGAATAATAAATTACTTGCGATGTTTTCTTAATATTATACTGATAGTTTTTGAATTAATTATAGCAAATAATAAAAGTAGTCACAATTTATCGCGTATGTTATTTAAATTTGTTTTGATTGAAGTTTTAATGCTTTTTTCCTCTCTATTTTGTAATGGCTTTTGAGAAATACTCCAAGCAGTTTTGCCAAAGTCAAGTGAGATTTTTCACAAATATCATAAGTGTCGAAAATACGATGTTTGAATGTTTGTTAATCAATCACGCCGAAATCTGGTACACAGTTATTATACGCAACTTTAAGCGAAGTACACTAGTAAGTTATAAAATTAAGTCATGTCAGTTCAGTTCAGTTCTTGAACAAGTGGCCTTTGCGGAGTAGCCCACAATTTCGCCAATGTCACATTTTAAAATAAGTTCAGCTTTTGCACGAAGGATATTCCGGTGTATGGAGAGTGAACGGTGTTTAAGTCAAGTCGTCAAGAGTCTCCGTCAAGTCATTACCCAGTTTAAAATGGTGGCAGAAACACAGTTTTTGGAGGACAGAATACACCTCTCCGAAAAGATACGCATTACACTTATTATTATTACAGATGTGCTCTTTATCTAAATAACTCCGCACCTGTTAAAACCTCACCAAAATTACACGATATAACTCGAAACAACAATGATATGAAATTAAATAAAAAAAAGCGGCCAAGTGCGAGTCGGACTCGCCTATGAAGGTTTCCGTAGCACCAACTAACATAATATAAAAGTTCTTGGATGGATTACGATTTGACGTATTAAAAAAAAGCTACTTACTAGATCTCGTTCAAACCAATTTTCGTTGGAAGTTTACATGGTAATGTACATCATTTTTTTTTTTAGTTTTATCATTCTCTTATTTTAGAATTTACGGGGGACACACATTTTACCTCTTTGGAAGTGTATCTAGCGCAAACTATTCAGTTTACTAAAAAAATTACATAACATATATAGTAACCTCAATATCATTTTTGAAGACCTATCTATGGATAGGTCTTCAAAAATGTTGTTTGTTTTTTTCATCAAATCCATACGTGTGAGTTATCCATAGATAACTCACACGTATGAATCCATACGTGTGAGTTATCCATAGATAACTCACACGTATGGATTTGATGAAAAAAAAAATGAGTTTCAGTTCTAAGTATCTACTTACCAAGTTTCAACAGCCTAGCTCTTATAGTTTCGGAAAAAAGTGGCTGTGACATACACGTACAGACAGACAGACAGACAGACAGACATGACGAATCTATAAGGGTTCCGTAATTTTTGGTTACGAAACCCTAATTACGACGTTTCTTTGTATGGTCGTAGACGTGACAGGTGTAAGAACAAAATTCTTAAAGATACTCGTACGTTTTTTTAAATTTAATTTGTTTAACAATACAAAAAGCTATTATTACTATGCAGTCACAATGTTGAGGCCAACACCTCTCAGTTCAACGTATTTCTGGATTTGTGAATAAGGGTATTTCAAGAATTACATAACCCAGGTGTACACGAAACTTTACGTACATACTTGCTTTTTAATTGAATAGACATTACGAAAAACTAGTACAGTTTCGTATAGTGACCATAAAGAGCAGACCTTAACCTTCCATAAATCTTTATCACCTTCGAGATAATATCGGAAATGTTGCCCGAGGGCGGTGAGGACCCGGCGGTTGTCAACAAGGCTAGTAAATATTATTAGCTCAAAAATATGAATTATTATTTGATTATAACGAAAAAGGCCGTGAACTTTATCAGAATGTAAATGAAACGGGTCGCTGCCTACTAAGTCCCGCACATTTAAACAGTCATGGTTAGGCTTCCGTAAAACCAAACAGTGCTAGCAAAGCTCATGCACGTAGAATGAAGCATAATTTGTTAGTTATAGAGCTTTTTTGTGAAAGAGTTCTTCATGGGAAATAGGCAGGTTACCGCTTAAGGTGAGTGCTCACGTTTGCGGCGCGAGATTCAAATTTTTTGGTGTTTTTTGCCCTTTACAGGTCATCAACACTTCTTCAGATGACGAAAGTTGAGTTCGCGACAATTAGGAGACCTAACACACATGTTTTAATTGATTGTATCTCATAAATATCATCAGTTTAGCTATGATACCCCTAAACAAACAAAAACACTGTAAAAATGTGTTAGGGCATCCACCTTAACATCAAATGGGCAATCTTCTAGTTCAGCCATTCATAAATTTAAAAAACACCCACAAATAAGTTCTCATTTTGGCGCTTAAGATATGGGCAATGCTTATTATACTATAACTATAACTTCTCAATTAAAAAAAGGAATATAATATTGTAGTAGGTGCCACAAAAATTCATAAAGATACAAAAATGCTTGTTCCAATCTCAATGATTTTTGTACTTTGGGGTTATATCTACCAAGCGGCCGGTGCACGCGCAGCCTTGACAACGGTTGCATCAACGTTTGCGAAACTCACCTTTGTAGTAACCTCACGAGCGGCTCCCTTATTCATGAGAGCCTTGGATGTCACATGGTTATGGAATACTAAACTAATCCTATAAGACAAACTTTAATTTGAGATTAGTTTCTGACACCACTTAAAATAAAGGTCATTATTAAAAATAATAACTAGGGAACTAAGGAACTTCTTTTTAGGGTTCCGAAAAAAAATACGGAACTCTTATGGATTCGTCATGTCTGTCTGTCTGTCTGTCTGTCCGTGTATGTCACGGCCACTTTTTTCCGAAACTATAAGAGCTATTCTGTTGAAACTTGTTAGGTAGATGTATTCTGTGAACCGCATTAACATTTTCACACAAACATAGAAAAAAAAACCAATAAGTTTTTGGGGTTCCCCATACTTAGAACTGAAACTCTTTTTTTTTTTCATCAAATCCATACGTGTGAGTTATCTATGGATAGGTCTTCAAAAATGATATTGAGGTTACTAATGTAATTTTTTTCTAAACTGAATAGTTTGCGCGAGAGACACTTCCAAAGTGGTAAAATGTGTGTCCTACCCCCCCCCCCCCCCCCCGGAAATTCTAAAATAAGAGAATGATAAAACTAAAAAAACAATGTTATTTTGTTATGCAAATCTTTCGAACACCAATTTGTTTTAACAAAGTTTTGACGTGATATCCACAATCAATACCTAGAGTTCATGTTGCCACTGATATTACTAAGGTTATCATTAAGACACAGGCGCCAATCAAATGTCTTCAATAATATTACGTCTGTTCGACATTATAACATAAAATAAATTCGAAAAATGCAGATTAATTTGTAAAGGAGGAGGTTTATTATGTTCGTCTGTATGTTTTTTAAATAAATGTTCATCGATATCTCCGTCAATTGTGAACCAATTTGTTTTTTTTTAATTTGTATGGTTATACTCCCGAAGGTATATTCACCAAGCCAGGATCTGATGATGGAATCTCAGATAAATCGGGAGAAATCCTCAAAAATGCATCGTACGTACAGTGCGTTGTAATGTTTAATAACTTACTCAGGTGTTTACCACAGAATAAATATTAGGTTTACGCCTGAGAGTCAGCCACAGCACTCCTTATCGGTTATGAGTTTAATACTGAATTTCAGACTTAAGTAAACAGACAAAAATGAGCATAAGATTTTTATTTAAGAAAGAAAGAAAGAAAGAAAGAAATAACATTTATTTGTGTCAACAACATGAGTTAACAAACAATATTGCACACTAAAAGACACACACACACACACACACACACAGAAACAAAGAAAAATAAAACTAATTTGTGCCTCTTAGTACTAGCCATGCATCACTGACACAAATTGGCGTCCATCTCAGCATTTGTTGTGTTGTAGCAAAACAAAAAAAAAAGTAAAGAAAAAAAAATGTTAAAAAAGTATTGAACTCGGTTCTTTTAAAACTAAAGTATATACTTGCGTTCTTTTAGCTTAGGAAAATTTGACGTTTGCGCTTTTTGTACGTTTATGTTTCCAAAGTTTGATTACTATAGGCCTTTGTCTGCGCAACGGTTGTTTTTACTTCGACATGAATCCAACGTGCGGCGTGTTACGGCGTGTCACGCCTCTGGCTACAGTTTCACCATATTACGAGATAACCCAACTGATTGCTTGGTGTGAATAGGGACAGGTACCATGAGTCCACATAATTAAAGTAATCGACGCAACACTTGATTGAGTGATTGTTTATTAGAGTGAAAATGTTTCGTACATTTTCACTCACGCTATGTTAATGATTAGATTATTTATGTAAATGAAATACGTTCCCACCATATATAAAAAATACCCAGAACACCCTGCAGATCGCACAAATATTTGTTTCGAGGCGGGAATCGAACCCGCAACCTCCTGCTTCGCAGGCGAACGTTTGCCACAATAACAAACTACCACAAACAAATTAAACAATTCCTAAACAAATTAGGAATGTTGAGACACCTGCCTGTCTGCCTACATGTCTGTATCTTTGAAAAATCATCTGGTTCCCACCTGGGCGCTAATGTTTAAGACTGCGCTCCCGCCATCCACCAGGCAGAAAGCTTCATACAATAAAAACACCACGCGCCGCTCGAAAAAGCGGTTTTTATTGAATATCTCGTGAAATATAGATAATTGTAAATAACCCCGTGGGTAAATCCTCCGCTGTATTGTATTGATTTAATTTATCCAATTTTTGACCAAATAATCTGTACCATATTGACATACAATCGAATCTAGCCAAAAGTTAGAGGTAACTTTGTGTTTTTTTTATCGAGAAATTTTTATCCTATCGTGTTTCTGTCTAGGTGATCCCTCGGTATTATAATGTAGTCTCCATGCATATTTTTAATTTAAATATTGTACTTCATTTAGTCAGTTACAAAACTAATCTAAGATTGGGTGATTTTGCATTAAGGTGGGGTACCTTAACGTGTTTATCAAAGCTAAACCATACCGTTGACTTTAATTAATTTGTGGCGACGCCACCAAAATTTATCAGGTAAAGTTCGAACGTTCGAACGTTTGAGGCCCCTAATATCAATAGAAGTTAAGTTTAAACTATTTCTGTCAATGGAAATAGTTTAAAGTTATTGATATTACTGAGTCGTTCCAATTTAAGGCGATCGGGGGCCCAGTTCCGTTTTCTTGCTATATCTATCTGAAGTCTGATCTTTTCAGTACCTTTTTCTATGGAAATAGAAATTGCCACCACAAGAGTGGAAGCACTACAATGTACTTTGAGTATATTAAGCATTGATATTATTACTAACCCAATGATATTATACTCATTTGCAAGTGGAGGTTAAATAAAAACCTTATGAAATAATAATATGACATGCATAATAAATTCCAAACGATATCCTTACATTAAACTACCTGACTGTTGCTATCTCAAATCTAATCTAATACTGTCGATGTAGTTATTTCTTAGCATTTATATTCGTATCGGATAAAAAGCCAAACTAAACTATGCACTGGTTAATAGAAACACGTGCGCTTTTGTAATAATTAGGGCTCCAAGTTGGATAAATTAATGTAGGTCCTTAACTTAATTTACCTATGTAACTGATATACCTTATCCGGCTTTCCTACCGTTTTTGTTTTTTGTTGACCTTGCATGAGTACCTACCTTCTATTTAAACGAACTGTATACAAAATGTGGATTTAAATTGGTTTCAGAATAGCATATAGTGTATAGCAGAAAGTGCTTCTAAACTTTCGATTCGAAGATTTAAATCTTACATAAAGAATAATTTAATTAAGAAAGCGTATTACACACTACATGACTATGTTAATGATAAAGCCGCGTGGCCTGATGTCGCTCTGCCCCTCGACACCTAATTTGTCAATTTGCAATGTCTGTACCTGCATATAATTTATTACTGATGTGTTATTTATGAGTATATCAAGCGTAGTGTGTGCTGCCTTATGAACTTTTGCTGATTCTCTCTATCATCTTACTTTTGACTGCCTACCTAAGTAAGGCTTTTAATTTGGTTTTCCTTTTTTCCTTGAATCAGCTTCCACTTGTTCTCGAGGCACCACACAGGCGCTCCCCACCTAGTAGTAAGAAGGATCATCAAAAGAAAAACAGACCGTGTTTGTTGCCTGATTCTTCTAGGTCTGGTTGCGTTGGAACAGGAGTAAATGTAAATTTATTTTTTAAGACGATTAAAAATGATCCTTGTGATTTCAATGAATAAAATACTTTTGACTTTGACTTTGAATAGCTTATAAGTAACTATAAGATAACTGTAAATACTGGATTAATAAAATAAATAATTAAATAATGAAACCCTCACAAGATCGTTCGCGCCGTCTTTTGGTCGCCTCCATCTCAGTCTGTGATAGCAAATGCATGAAATTTTATAGTTTATAGAGATCTCAGAAGTTAAGGAAATAAAACGTGATACAGTGAGTTTTGGAGGTACCCATACTTGTAAGGTCCTGTTTTCTTCCATCGTGTTTATCAGCACTTCTGTGTCCGCAGTCCCGTTTCAAAATCATTTTACGTACAAAATTGAAATTAAATTATTTCTCCATGTAAGTGGATTAGGGCAAAAACTTCCACAAAGCCTTTCTCATCCTGCGATGAAAAAATTCGAGTTATCAAGAAAAACTGTGACTTGACTTTGGAACCTTACACTATGCGTAGTCCAACACGCCCTTGGCCAGTTATTTTAATGCGCTGTTTTAGGGTTCCGTACCTAAAGGGTGTGCCGTAAGTCTAAGTCACGCCGTCCGTCCGTCCGTCCGTCTGTCATAGGGGTATATCTCGGTAGCCATGAGAAGTAGCCACTTGAAATGTTCACAGATTATTGTTATTGTGGAATGAATCTTGAGCAAATAATAAAGAAATACTGTGATTAAAACTTTTTTGTAACTTGAAATCGGAACCCTACACTATGCGTTCCCCCATACGCATTTGGCTGGTTTACTTTAGTATTGATTGATTGGTGGTGGATGGAGGCGGCTCAGAACCGTTCGTCATGGCATTCTATAGGGGAGGAATGTGTAGCAGTGGACGTCTACAGGCTGATGCTGATCCGTTTGCTTAAAACGGGGTCATCAGGCCGCAGCAATTTCGTTACATAACGGCTTACGTTAACTGACCTTGTGAAACAGCCTTATTGAACGAGATTGCGGCGTTCAAGTTCAAATTCATTTGCATAATTCACTAAACATTTGTTATTATGTCATCTTTCTGAATAAAATGTTACTTAATCCTAATTACAAACAAGCTAGCTGAATGAAATTTCAGTAGTAGTATAGCCTCTTGTGTTAGAGTTCGCCTGGGGAAGTACTACAACCATATTTATTACTGCCGCGAAGCAGTAGTTCAACGTTCTTGTTTGAAGGTTATGGTGCCGGTGAAATTACAGGAATACACTTTTCATCTTTATGTCTCAGGGTGGCGGGCGCATTGTCACGTAGGGCGGCGTCCTAGGTGTACCTGAGGTACAGTTGTCATATAATTATGTATGTACGTAGTTTATCCATACCTGTGCGTAGTCGAGAGTTTCGATTATGGTTGACTGTCGTGTATCTATAAATTAATGATTTTCGAATTTTTCCTTTACTTGTGTCTTGCCTCTTACCGAATTTCAAGATTCTTGGTCAACGGGAAGTACCTTAAAGATTTTGATGAGTGAGTTTGCGAATATCAATATATGTAATAAATAAAATAAATAAATAAATAATGCTGGACAGTTCAAACAACTTTATATAGCCCCAAGCTAAGCAGAGCTGATGATGATGATGATCATGAAGCAGAGCTTGTGTTATGGGTAACTAGATAACTGATATGCTTAATACGATACATTACATAGACAGATGTTTTATATAATACATATAGAAAATACCCAGAACACCCTAAACAAATATCTGCAGATCGTAAAAATATTTGTTCCAAGGCGGGAATCGAACCCGCAACCTCCTGTGACATAAATGGCCGCGTATATTACTTTGATTGCGTCGACTAAGGAGCTTGAATTTTTTTTCACACTCCTCTCTCCTCCAAGGGACCGCAAATCTTACTATTTTATGTTAATTTCAACTTCACCCGTTCTTGAGAAAACAGGTCTTAACAGACGGTTAGACAGACGGACAACAAAGTGATCCTACGTGGTTCCGTTGGTAACTTTTGAGGTACGGAACCCTAACCCTAACAACATGATTTACTTTAGTTTTGTAGTTTTATGCTCGATCGTGCTCGCCTAGTCTCAGAATATGACGCGTGACCCGAGAGCTGGCTCAACGCATTAGTATTTCCATATAGCGTGGCATCGCAGCCAGAATCTCTTCTGGTAGTGATTTGGATCAGTTGAGCTACCTTTAGATCGTTTACAACAGCCTGCAGATAGCCCAACTGCATCATTTGTTTTTTTTTAAATTTTGTTACATACTTACTTGTATGATTATTTCATCAGTAGAATACTGAAGGGTTCTTCAGGTTAAGCTTTTACTTAATATCCGACTTTCTGAAAAAGGGTTCGTGTCGTTTTTACAATTATAAAACATGAATGTGACATAAATGTAATAAATAATAGATTAATTTGATTAATTTGATATTACCTATTGACATAATTATATTGTTTTCATTTTTAAATTTGTATACCTATTAAATATTTGCACGCTAGCAGTAACTAGTAAAAATATGTGAAACTAAATATCTATTAAGAACATTGTAATTACCATATTTTTAAGCGAATAAATGAATAACTAACTTTTAAATATCCAATAAGATTCTTGAGAATCATTTTGGAATAACCTCAAAGTTTTACGCAAACCACTTCAGGAAATGATCTTGCAACAAATAAGGTAGTCTAAAATAGCACTTATAAACAGTCTACTTATAGCACTCGCCTTGACCCACAAGCCTTGACCACATTGTCCATTGACGACTAATAGTCAATTCCATAATAATAATAATGATTTTATGTAACGTAACATACGTACGCGGGATTTGGCAATGTGTCCTTGGACTAATAAACGAGATTTCACTTTTCTGCGGCAAAGTTGTCGGTCATCGCACTTTGTGTCACCTTGTCACCGATAGCCAGCACCTAGTGGTACACTTCAGCGGTTATGTAAGGAACGCACCTCTACGCATTTGCTTGTTTAGTTCAGTGGGGAAATACAGTCGTTCGACATTCTTTAGCCCATTATGTTGTAGTTTTTTTTATACTACTCAATGACGGAACAAAGAAAGAAAGAAAGAAAGAAAGAAAGAAAGGAATTTATTTTGACCAAAACTGTACACAGAATCAATAAAAAAACACATAATATGTAAGTACAGAGCTGTGTACAGTAGTACTGTCAAAAAAGGTTCGCGCTCAGCATAATGCTGCAGTTACCTGCAGCGCTGATGAACAAACAGATGGCTCACCTGATGTTAAGCGGTAACCTCTGCCTATGAACAGTGCATTACCTCACAGGTCACGTCCGCCTAGGACGCACCCTATGATGCTGATTTCTTGGAATAATTCTTGATCTGTCAAGTTTGTGCTGCTTCATTCAATTTTTTCTACCATTTTCTACCGCGGCGGACGAGCAGCCAGCTGAGATGTGAGAGGTTGCTTGCGGGTTTGATTCCCGCTACGGGGCAAATGTTTGTATGATCTGCAAATATTTCTTCCGGGTCTGGGTGTTGTGGTGTACGGTGGTACACGTAGTTCCTGAGTGATATGTTATGTTATGGATTCTTACCTTGAAAGAACCAGTGTAGAACAAAAAGAAAATAGAAGAAAACTCTCAAGTCAGACTTTTCTCGAATAATTTGAGTTGCAACACGTCGTTTAAAAATGACAGAATTATACGAATAGAAGTCCGAAAATCAACACGGCGTCCGCTATAATATAAAAAAAATGCAATTGAAAATATTAATTTTGCACGCTTACAAATACAGAAAAAAAACAAGAAAAAAAAAAACAACCAACAAACAAAATGATGTGCGGCAATAAACTATGAAAAATAGAAAAATAATAAGAAATACAAAATACTCATGATAACTCTGGTAAAAGGAGTTTCCTATTCTGTAACGGAAACTGTTATTTCTAATTTTACTACCTACCTGGGAAACGTTTCACTTAGGCAGGTACATCTATAGTGTGGAGGCTTACCACATCGTGGTTACTTCGGCCAACTCACCATCTGGGACTGATACTCCTTCGTTAGAAAGCAATATTATTCTAACAAATCATTTTCTTAATTCCAGCGGACTACATCCTACCATGCAGCCAAAGCGACCCTCAGCTGGACAACTGCATCAAGAACTCCTTCAACCACCTCCGACCGTACCTGGCTAAGGGTCTGCCGGATCTGGGCGTGCCAGCCGTGGAACCGCTGTTTATCGACCGGCTGGTGATGGAGAACTCTGCAGGCCCCGTCAGGGTCACAGCTGCCTTCAGTAACATCACCGTTATGGGGCCCAGCAACTATACCATCACTAAGATCAGGTACATTGACGAGATTTAATTATTAATTTAACAATTATTAATTCCTCCAAAACCTACTAATTTCTAAAAATCCCGCTGTTTTTGATGAACACAGGGGCGGATAGATTTTGATGACATACAGTTTGGATGATTTTAAAGATATCAGCTGTTCTCCACTTGATGGATAACGATTATAAATGTGATTTTATCTTTTGCTGGCTTTATCTGCAACGCATTGGTAGGTATTCTATTCAGCGTGGCAACGCAGCCAGCTTCTTAGGAATGCATCCATCTGGTAGCGATTTGGATATGTTGATGCTTATCTTCAGATCGTTTCCAACGGTTTTCAGATAGCACGACTCTTTCTTTTTTATTTGTATGTGTTGTACTATTATTTTTGTAAATAAAGATTATTTAAGCGCTGTGCTGCCTTTGCACAATACATAAAGGAAAAAGGTGTCATCCAAACTTTAAAAAATATGCAAAATCTGAAACGTTTAGCAATATTCAAGGCACTTGCTTATTACGAAATGCAATTTGCAATAATCGCGAGGCGACAGTCTGGACACTTGACCCTGATTGATCTAGTGATTTAACGCTTTTCTTTTGAAATTACTTTGGTCATAACTAACTAATCCTTGCCTGATGAGTCTGATGGCAAAACTTTAATGACCGACTATCATTACAGGTAGCCATGTTACATGGTAGTACTTGATGGGAACTTTAGATTACGCCGATTACGTTTATTACGCGTGTTTGTGGCGAAATTTGCTAATGCTACGCCTAGTCACAATTAGCCTGCGCAACACTTAATGAGATGGGTTGCGACAAGCTTGCCTTCGATCTCTACTTACGCATAGCTTCTGTAACCTTGGTCCTCGTAGGCATCTTTGATACCTTAGCAATACACCCATGCACAAAGAGTATTGTTCTATTTATATTCTGTGAACCGTGACATATGATTCGGCTCTGTTTGTGCTGTTTGTGTCGATGCAATCCACCGGTGTCTTCCTTCGAGAGAGCTCAGTAAACATTGCCTCATTTCAGTGGCTTGAGTATTTTTAATCCCCGACTTAAATGTTATAAGTGTTAGTGTGGTATTGTTATAGTAGTTTGTTTCTTTGCTAGTCTGTATGTCTGTTTGAGTACGGCTTCGTAGCTTCGGACTGGGTGCTCTGATTTCAATATAGTTTTTATTTATATGAAGGTTGGCAAATGATGGTTCTTAGCATGTTTAGTGGAAATTGCTGGCCACTTGGGCCTTTTTGGAAAACCTTCAGTTTGAGCTCCAATACTTTCGCCGAAATCAAAATAGGTTAAAAAGGACCTAGGGCACTCCTGAAGCCTAATCTTAGTTTGAGCTCAAACATTAAATGAAAACGACATAACATATGTTTCTTCCACTGACTCAGGGCCTAATGATGACCAGCATAGCATGAATAGGATCTATGGATTGAGTTTGAAACACATTGTAGTAACCTATAAGTTTTTTTATTTTAATTTTTTATACTACTTGGATGACGGAACAAGCAAGAGGCCCACCTGATGTTAAGCGGTAACCTCTGCCTATGAACAGTGCATTACCTTATGGGTCACGTCCACCTAGGACGCACCCTATGTGGGATTGCACTGCGCCCGCCACCCTGAGACATAGATAAAAAGTCTCATGTGCCTGTAATTTCACCGGCACCCTTACCCTTCAAACCGGAATACAGCAATGCGAGCTCAATTTGGAGATCGAAGTTACCCGCGTCCGTAGGAAAATACCCTTGCGTCCCTACACGTGATCTCTGGGTGGTGCCAAACGGGTAACAACATTTCTGGTGGTAGGCTTCGGCCGTGGCTTGTCACCACCCACTGGACAAAGCCAGTCCGTGAAGCGACATTGTCGTGTTTCGGACTGATGTCCAGTGTAGCCATCGTGGAAGTGACGGGTTTGAGCAGTTCGTGCACTTGATTCAGCATGTGCGGTTTAGAGACCGCAGTGGTGCAAGTGTGCCCGAAGGCTAGGCTTGGAGGGTAGCGGGATCCGAAGCACGGTTCTCCGCTGGCCGACCGCAGGTTGTAGGGGGCCCAACTAGTGAGTTAGCCACTCATGAAAGGCTGCCCCGCCGCCTCGCGAAAAATCCCAGAATGCTCCATCGTGCCGGTTGGCGACCGGATGAGAGGACCCGATGGCCATTCCTGGGGGGGTTCGGGCGTCCCCGCAGTCTCCAGTCAGTCTCCCACTGGCGCAAGAGCCTGCTGTAAGTCTCTAAGTTTTCGCTGGTCAGTGCCTCGCTCAACAGCCGTTTTTCCCACAAACCTAACACTCAAAAAACAATATGAAAAAGTCCAGAAATAATAAGTTGTCTTTACAGCGGAAGCACTTCCTCTCGCTTCAAGTGCACTTCTCCAATATTCGAGGACTGCACTCCAATCTCGATCCGGTCCACCACCACCTAGAGACCACTAAGCCACACTTATTATTCCTCACGGAGACGCAGATTCAATGTCCTCCCGATACAGCTTACCTTACATACCCAGGCTATGCCCTGGAGCACAACTTTAAACCCAAAGCTAGTATTTGTCTATTTGTCCGGGAGGACATTTGCTGTCTGCGTCTTCGTGACCTTGAAGAACCCGATTTTTCCGTTTTATGGACTTTGGTGGACACCGGCTTAGATAAAATTATCTATGCTGGTTTATATCGGTCTCACTCTGGAGACTCCGAGACAACCAGGTTGTTCAACTACATCTGTGAAGCGGCGGATGTGGCCCAACAACGTTATCCTGGTGCCCAACTGGTGATTCTGGGGGACTTTAACGCCCACCACCAGCAGTGGCTGTTCCCATACCAGTTCACCGACCATGCTGGGAGAGAGGCGTGTAAACTTGCACTCACGTTAAATCTCACTCAGCTGGTCAATGAGGCAACCAGAATTCCTGACGTTGAGGACCACACAGCCAACTGCTTGGACCTTCTGCTGACGAACGGGCCGGATCACCACTCAGTATCAGTGTTGCCTCCTTTGGGTACATCAGATCACTGTGTGGTGAGGTCTGTATCGTCATACTCACCACCCGATCCCTCACCCAGAGGAAGTAGGCGAGTGTGGCGTTACAAGTCGGCAGATTGGGATGAGATGCGACATTTCTTCGCTTCTTATCCTTGGCGGCAAACCTGTTTTTCTTCTTGTGACCCGACGGTCTGTGCTGACGAGCGATGTGACGAGCAGGCGTACGGCTCAGTACCATCCTTACCTCATTGGTATACCTTCTATTCGCACAAAACGTTTCAGTTCTACCTTTATAATGCGAACTGCTAAGGAGTGGAATACACTACCGTCGTCTGTCTTTCCTGAAAACTATAATCTGGGTCTCTTCAAGTCAAGAGTGAATAGGTGCCTTCTAGACCTTTGTGCTTCATCTTCGGCCACATCGTCACTTACCAACAGGTGAGATCGTGGTCAAACAAAGGTCTATCAATGTTAAAAAAAAAATAAAAAAAAAAAAAGAGCACTACTGCTTTGCGGCAGAAGTAGGTATGGTGGTAGTACTTCCCCGGACGAACTTTTTCACAAAAAAGCTCTACTACTACAAAACTTTTCTAGTTCCCTAAATGACCCGTTTTTCCAATTTTAATGGCATTCTGGATATAATCACAGTTTTAATTATTGTATTAATGTATTAATGAACATAATTTTAAACTTTCAGGTCTGACCTGAAAAAGCTGCGTATTGACATGGGTCTCGTCCTCCCGCGGATTGAAATCACAGGCAGATACGAAGTGTCAGGACAGGTGTTGCTGTTCCCGGTGCGCTCCCAGGGTGACTTCTGGGCTGCTTTCAGTAAGTACTCGTCTTTAAATCTTGGAGCTGTTGCTGTAAGCTGGAATCTTGATTCATGACTTTGCTTTCTAGCATGTGAGAATGGTGATAGGTCTTACAAGTCATGGCAAATCATACGATTTTTATTTTTTTTATTTATACTAATGAATGACGGAACAAGCAGATGGCCCACCTGATGTTAAGCGGTAACCTCTACCTATGAACAGTGCATTACCTCATAGGACACGTTCACCTAGGACGCACCCTATGTAACATTGCAATGCGCCCGCCACCCTGAGACATAAATATGAAAAGTCTCATGTGCCTGTAATTTCACCGGCACCCTTACCCTTCAAACCGGAACACAGCAATGCGAGCGCTACTGCTTTGCGGCAGAAATAGGTATGGTGGTAGTACTTCCCCGGACGAACTCTTCCACAAAAAAGCTCTACTACTACTAAAGTAAAACTACTACTACTCACTACTACTACTCTAAAACTATTTTTCTGTATATTGATTTACCTTGCTATCAGCAATTCACAGCCATATTTTTGAGGTAATTTCATAGATGCTACGGGCTGTAGAATATATTATTATGTTCATTTTATGAACGGCCTGCGCAGACTCTAACGAATACTTTACTATTATAAAGGTGTTTTTAGGGTTCTGTAACAAAAATTAAGGAACCCTTATGGATTCGTCATGTCTGTCTGTCTGTCTGTCTGTCTGTCCGTGTATGTCACAGCCACTTTTTTCCGAAACTATAAGAGATATGCTGTTGAAACTTGGTAAGTAGATGTATTCTGTGAACCGCA
Organism: Operophtera brumata; assembly: GCA_932527175.1. NCBI lineage: Eukaryota > Metazoa > Arthropoda > Insecta > Lepidoptera > Geometridae > Operophtera > Operophtera brumata. The sequence goes on from OW052238.1 coordinate 1,343,817, forward strand.
ATAAGATTTTCATACAAAAATAGAAAAAAAAACAATATATTTTTTGTGGGTTCCCCATACTTAGAACTGAAATTCAAAAAACTTTTTTTCATCGTACCCGTACCAATAGATAGGTCTTTAAAAATGATATTGAGGTTTCAAATATTTTTTTTTCTAAGCTGAATATGTTGCGCGAGAGACACTTCCAAAGTGGTAAAAAGTGTGTCCCCCCCCCCCATATCTTCTAAAATAAGAAAATGATAAAACTAAAAAAAAATATGATGTACATTACCATGTAAACTTCCACTGAAAATTGGTTTGAACGAGATCTAGTAAGAAGTTTTTTTTTAATACACTATTATTAAAACATCGATCAAAGTTACAACAAACTACAAGAACTTTTATATTATGTTAACTTGCTGCTACGGAACCCTTCATGGGCGAGTCCGACTCGCACTTGGCCGCTTTTTTGTTGTTATTGAATCATGCCATAACGACGAATAAATTAGGTACTCACATAGATATATTATCACCTGGATTGAGACACAGGCTAATTTAATTTATTTGTCGCAGGGAGATGGCATTTTTTCTAGTACAGTTGTCTCGAGCTTCGTGTTTTCTATTCGGTTTCTATATATGCAGAGGTAGTGTCCATGTACGAATCGCGCCTGTACCGCCGTGTCGACGACCGTGGCGCGGCGGGCGAGTAGCTGGCAGAGATGTGGCAGGCGCGGGTTCGATTTCTGCTGCGGGACAAATGTTTACATGATCTGCAAATATGAGTTCCTTATCTGTGTGTTGTGGTAGCATGGTACTCGTAGTTCCTGATACACACGACATTCACTGTTCCCTAGCGAAACAAAAACCAAATCTAAAACATGCTGCTCGGGACATCTGTACTAGGGAAATGGCCATCTCCCTGATTTGACTACCTAACTAAGACATTAAAAAAAAAAAAAACTACGTGAATGACGGAACAAGCAGATGGCCCACCCGATGTTAAGCAGTAACCTCTGCCTTTAACAATGCATTACCACAAGGTCACGCCCACCTAGGATGCGCTCTATGCAGCATTGCACTGCGCCCGGCACCCTGAGACATAAAGACGAAAAGTCATGTCCCTGTAATTTCACCGGCACCGATAATCCATGTCAGAGGCCCTCGGGTGGCTTGACAAACTCCGACACCAGAGGCCAGCACTACCTCATACGAAACGAAACGAACCGGCCCCCATGCCCTTCAAACCGGAACACAGCAATGTGAGCACTACTGCTTTGCGGCAGAAATAGGTATGGAAGTACTACTTCCCCGGACGAACTCTTGCACAAAAAAGCTCTACTTCTATTAAAAAACAAAGACATGTACTACTTATTATGATTTTACAAGCATAATGAAGCTAGTTCATCAATAAAACTAATTCTGTTCACAGTGGACGTAGCCGCTATCGCGAAGATCTTCGGCAAGGAGATAGAGAGAGATAGCGTCAAGTATATGGCAGCTGAGCGCCTGCTGGTGGACTTCAAGCTGAGGAGTTCCCGGTTCAAGGTCAAGGACACCGTCAATCATGGCAGCATCATCGGTGAGTTTTACCATAGACTAACTAAACAAAATAGACTGCCAATCTCATACAAGAAAACGTGCATCGAAAATGGACAAATTCCAGGCTATTTCTAGATGGCGCTAGTAAATAGCCTGGAAATCATTCAACCAGCGTTTTAAACCAATTAGCTAATCTCCTTTAATTCTTTAAAAATAAACATTGAAATTTATATTTTATTTTTAATTATGAACATGTCTATCGTTACATGTAAAAAGTATTACATTATAGCAGATTCAAAACACTCGGCGACATCTAGCGTCATTGTAGGAAATCATTTATACATGCACGTTTTCTTGTATAAGATTGGCAGTCTAAGTTTAGTTAGTCTATGGTCTTACTTTGATATACTTGTTGCTAAGTTTTACTTACAAGTAAATATTACGCCCTTTAATTCCCACGGGAAACAGAAATATTCATGAAGAGAAAATGATGTATGGAACCCTCTACGCTAGTCAGACTCACACTTGACCGGTTTTTTTATGGGAGTGTAAAGTTATAGACCTTGGTTTTTGGTATCACTTGGTTCTTTCTTGGTCACAAATCTTGGTCTTGATGGCAGACAGATGAAAAGACAAGTGATCGTATAAGGGATCGTATTCTGTTCCTCTTTCCTTTTGAGGAACCCTACTAACTCAGTAATGCTGTGACCTTGACCTTGAATAACAAGTCACAGAGGTGTCAAAATCAAGGGCAACCGCACTGGCCCTAACGATGTTTCCCTGCCCTTATCAAACGAAAGATTTAAACGCGCTCTTTTCTGCTACTACTTCATTATTCACTGTTTATAATATTTTTCGGATCACTCAGGCGGTTACAGGTGATTATTTGGGAGAGAGTTCACTCGAGTGACTGTTAATTTCTAGGGTTCCGTACCCAAAGGGTTCTGACGGGACCCTATTACTAATTAAGCCGACGCCATCCATCCGTCTGTCTGTATTCTGTCACAGGGGTGTGTATCTTGGCATTCATAAGACAGCCAGTTGACATTTTCACAGATCATGTGTTGTTGGAGCATGAACCCTGAGCAAAAAAAGATGTGATGAAAATTTTAGAGTTACGTAGTGAAAATTTTAAATTGAAAACTCGGTCAAATAGATAAAGATAAGGCTGCTCCAATCCCAGGCAGAAATCTTCATACAAAAAAATTCATGTTCCGACATTCACTTAAATACATATAAAAAAAAGTTTCGCACCCTGATGGTTCCGATTATTAAGTTACATCGAAATCTTCAAAGTCCTTTTCGACTTTCAGCCACTTTAGCCTACAAACTTCATCAACTTAATATGTGCTACAAAGCCTTCCAGCATTAACTGTGAGGTCAGGAAGTACCCTAGAGGTTATCTATTTTCACGATTTCCATACAAAAATAAGACATTCACTGCCATATCTTTTTAATGTATTGAGCTTGACCTCATAGACTTTTATTTTGGTATGAAATTCAAGTAGAAAAAGGGTATTGACAAACATACAGATGGAAATGTGGTCCACTTGTTCACTCGGCACCACACAGACGCTCCCCACCTAGTAGTAAGAAGGATCATCAAAAGAAAAACCTATCCTTATTTAACTCCTACCTCACAAATCTATAACGAAACCAAGCTAATGAACATTAAACAGTTATATTTTTACAACACGTGCATACTTGTCCGTAAAATATTAAAATGCTCTCTCCATACTAGCCTGTCCTTTAGGACAGCGCGACAAGTAACAAAACAAACAACACGTCGAGCCAGTTTTCTGGTGCTACCGAAGACTCGCACTAACTACGGCAAAAAAATGTTCACTTTTGAAGGCGCACAGCTTTATAATAAAATACCCGCAACTATAAAAAACGTAAGCTCATTCAATGTTTTTAAAGCCAAACTTATGGAGCATGTTCTTGATAAACTCTGACTCTAATGAAGTACCTATCAACATAAATAAAACCTAAGTTTCCAGATGCTATTCATATCTACTTATCTACTCATACGTACGCTACCTACTAGAACGACCTACCTATTTTTATATGTACCTACCTATGTTAAATATTTTCTCATGTAAGTGACTTTTGTCTTTTTGAGAATAAATATCTTTAAACCGAAAAACAGACCGTGTTTGTTGCCTGATTCTTCTGGGTCTGGTTGCGTTGGAACAGGAGTAAATGTAAATTTATTTTTTAAGACGATTCAAAATGATCCTTGTGATTTCAATGAATAAAATACTTTTGACTTTGACTTTGACTTTAATGGTTCCGTTGGTACCTTTTGAGGTACACTCTAAAAATGGTGAAATATTCTCACCCTGCAAATGCTCGTTCCAGGTGAAGCTATGAACCAGTTCCTGAACAACAACGCAGCTGAGATCATCGAGGAGATGCGGCCGGCCGCCTCTCAGTCCATCGCCAAGCACTTCCAGGCCTTCATCAATGCAGCCTTCACCAAGATACCTCTGGATGTCTGGCTGAAGCCTTAGTCATCTTATACAAAACCATGCGATAGCGCCCCAGTTCTTATTTATTTTTGGCAGAACAATGTGGTCAACGTTACTTTTATGCCTATAACAATTTCAGTGTGTGTTTTAAAGGATTTCAGTTTTAACGGGTGCAAGGAGTATAATCCTTTCATAAAACGGTGGCAGTTTTACTAAAACTTTGGTTAACATTTTCCACTGAAAAGTCACGCAACTCACTTTCATTTAATTTCACCACACTCTTTAAACGAGCTACATTGGTTAAAATGCCAACAAAATTACACAAAATAACTAAAAAAATACTAGGAAATGAAATAAAATAAAAGTAAACGACGTCACTTTTCGAAAATGGCGGAAGGAGTCCGTTGATTTGTTTCAAATCTTTGAATAAATGTGATCTGTGTGTGTGTGTGTGTGTGTATATGTGTGTTGGTGTGTGTATATGTGTGTTGGTGTGTGTAGATCACAGAAACCTGAAGTAAGGAGAATTAGTATCCTTTTTTTTTTTTTTTATACTACTGAATGACGGAACAAGCAGATGGCCCACCTGATGATAAGCGATAACCTCTGCCTATGAACAGTGCATTACCTCATAGGTCACGTCCACCTAGGACGCACCCTATGCGGCATTGCCCTGCGCCCGCCACCCTGAGACAAAGATGAAAAGTCCCATGTGCCCGTAATTTCACCGGCACCCTTACCCTTCGAACCAGAACACAGCAATGCGAGCACTACTGCTTTGCGGCAGAAATAGGTATGGTGGTAGTACTTCCCCGGACGAACTCTTTCACAAAAAAAGCTCTACTACTACCTGCTATCCTGGCAGATGCGCGTCACAAGGCATACCCTTGTAAAACACTACCACCATACCTATTTCTGCCGCAAAGCAGTAGTGCTCGCATTGCTGTGTTCCGGTTTGAAGGTTAAGGGTGCCGGTGAAATTGCAGGCACATGAGACTTTTCATCTTTATGTCTCAGTGTGGCGGGCGCAGTGCAATGCCACATAGGGCGCGTCTTAGGTGGACGTGACCTATGAGGTAATGCACTGTTCATAGGCAGAGGTTACCGCTTAACATCAGGTGGACCATCTGCTTGCTCCGCCATTCCAATAGTATAAAAAATAAAAAAAACAATCTGGCATCATCGCTTTCAATACAACACAATACACACACTTCTCCTTAATTCAGATTTCTATGGTGCGGATATATGTTTGACTTGTGACAAGTAGTTGGAGAGTAGGGATTTGCCTTACGAAATACCTACCTATTTAAAATATCTTTGTAAAATACGTAGGTATCTAAGTGATATGCTGATAACCTAAGTGGGTCCTCAATAAATACAACTGAAGAGTAATTATCTTTAAATCCCAGTAATATATAGGTTCGATAATTTTAAGCTTTATTTATTTAAGTTAGTAACTAAAATTATACTTTAGTGAATTCTTATTGTAAAAATTAATGAATAAAAAACAAAATCTGATTTTTCTATTTTATTTATAGCTAAAACCCAATAATTTTATTAATCATCCTACAGAAGTCCACTGCTTGATATAGGCCTTTCCATAGAACGCCACGACGAAAGGTCTTGAGCCGCCTCCATCCACCGGCATCCTGTCACCTTTATAATGTCTTTAGGCCATCGAGATGGGGCCTTCTTACTGCGTCGTCCATTTCGTTGTCGCCACTCAAGAACCCCACTTGATAAAATTAAATCAACTAAATAAATAGGAGAGCCAATTAAACAGCACTTTGAAAAGTTTAATTAAAATAAATAGATTAAAGTACATAAACATGTATTAGTCCTAAATGGCCAGCACATCGTCTGCGTCCAGCGTAGCGAAGGCGTGGTCAGCGAGCGGCTTGAGGAAATCACGCAAAGCCTCCTCCATCGGCACCTGCAGCTCCTCAGACAGATTCTTCCAGTTTTCATTGAGGAATTTGTTCATTGAGTCGCCTGAAATATAGTATGCAACTTATGAGATATTTTTTTGTTTTTTTGTATACTACTGGGAATGTCAGATCAAGCAGATGGCAGATAGATAGATAGATAGATAGATTAAACCTTATTGTACACAAATAACACACAGAAATACAAAACATAACTCAATAAGAAAAGAAATAACAGAAATGTGCAATGGGCGGTCTTATCACTTATAGCGATTTCTTCCAGACAACCTTAGGATGGAGAGGACTATATGGAAGAATGGGACAGTGGTGTTATCACCTTGACAAATAAACATATAATTAAATATATACAAACCTACATTATAATATATAAAATATATACATAATAATATAAACACAACATAAAAACAGACAAGAACAATGAAACTCAAGAGGACGAAGAAGACGATTGGAGATAAAACAGTTTGACACGATCTCCGACGGAGCAAGCCGAATCGACAACGGTAATGAGTACCCTCTTGCCTATGAACAGTGCATTATCACATAGATCACGTCCGCCTAGGACGCACCCTATCTGGCACTGCAATACGCCCGCCACCCTGAGAAATAAAGATGATAAGTCTCATGTGCCTGTAATTTCACCGGCAACCATACCTTTCAAACCGGAACACAGTAATACGAGTACTACTGCTTTGCGGCAGAAATAGGTATGGTGGTAGTAATTCCCCGGACGAACTCTTTCACAAAAAAGCTCTGCGACTACTAAATGTGTCTTGGCATAGGTATAAATGTTCGGAAATATTCTTCTCAGGCGTTGCATGTACAGTGGCGGAATGAAAACATTCGTCAGTTTTCAAAGGAATCCCCTTAGCTTGTCGCGAGCACATATTACCTTTTCCAACTACTCTACGTAGCAGACTGCTGTATAGAAAACTATAACTTAAATGTTAATAATAAAGATCAAAATCGCACACCTTTGGTCAGTTGCTTGTATAAGTTTTAACGACTTTTTTAGGGTCCCGTACCCAAAGGGGCCAAACGAAGCCCTATTGCTCTCGCTCATCCGTCTGTCTGTCTCTCTGTCGCACGGGTCTATAGCGGCTAAGCCATTGAAGTCTTCATATTTGTACTAAGTATTTATGTATCTTACTGACCAAAACCCAAAAATTATTTTGAAGTATGGTTCCCGTACAAGTTAAAGTGGGGAGGGAAAAATAAATCTGTCGTACCCTGGCATGTGGAGTATAGTTTTAGAGCTTATTAAATTATCAATTCCATTTAAACTTAGTTTAAATGGAAATTAAATTGAACTTAGTAACAAAAATACAGTCTTATTCTACGTCATTAAAAAGAACTAGTTTTTTTTAAATATTCTACATACTTATTGAGAATATTTTACCAAAAAAATTATAATATTTTAGAAATTAGAAACATTTTGTGAATTTTCTCATATTTCTATTACAAACAGATTTAATTTTGCGAGTGGATTAACTAAACTCAGGCATTTTATAACTTCTACATTTGTTACGGAACCACAAATTATATAATAGTTTCTACAACGGAAACCTGAATGCGCGAGGTCCGATGCGCACTTGGCAAGTTTTTTATTGAGTTAGCCAGAAGTTTTGTCATTTTATTCGTAGACTATCTGTCATTCAATCGCCGCTAATATCCGTTGTCATGGTAACTGAAAGTTATTTTCGTAATATTGACAATACTGTGTCGGTAAAACAGTACCAATGCAATACTATGTCGGTAAAGCAGTACCTATGCTTTTTGCATTGTACAACCAAAAATAGGCCATAAGGTGACGAACATTTTCATTCCACCACTGTACTCTTCACAGAGCGGTCGTGGTCTTATGTTGTACTGTTGTTAGGGGCTGATGCTCGCCTCACGATATCTCGCCATTTATACCTATTCGTGGACGTTCTGGTGCATTCATGCTAGTTGCCACCCACTGCAGACTTGATCTGGTCGGTCCAACGCATGGGTGACCTTCCGCGCAGTCTGGTGCCTCCTACTCATCCTTGTACGACAAGACGCGCAATGGAGTCAGTGTCCCGCCTCGCGAATTGTCGTACATGCGAGATTGTACTGATAGACGCAGCTAGTGATAATCTAGGAAATCATGCTAGTGAAGAGACATCTTGTTACTAGAAAAGGTTTTCTAGTCTAGATCAAAGTGTTTTATGCAATTACTCTGAGTTGTTTAATTAATTCGCGGTACATTAATTGTTCTGAACCATGCAAGATATCGAAGTAAAACATACACGAAAACTTAAGTTTAAATTCCTGGTGGATATTCATCCATTAGTTACCAAAAAATGCAGTTGTAACGGCCAATCCTCTTCCTTTCTCCTTTCCGCATGCACGCACGCATATAGCCGTCTCAGTTTGACGGCCGAGACACACCGCATCACACCGAAGACATCTTCGGGCCCCGCCATTTCAAAATCAGAAGCAAATTGACTCTCGTGTGAATCGGATCGTGCGAGCGAACTTCCCTTGAATCAACGCTATTTTGTGTACCTTTCTCTAATACGTGTGTGACCCAAGAAGAGACTAGACCAGGTGTTAGTGTCATCACCAAATTGAACATTACTGTGTACGTGGTGCCAGGTCAACGCCTGATCTTGGCGCGGAGTGTTCCCCAGGACCTTCGGAGACAACAGGTACGTCGTGCATGCTCCTTCCTTTGTAGCTGCTGTACTTACGTCCTATGCCTTACCACCTGCAGCAGTGAGTTCTCCCTACCGAAGGCCTGTGCAACTGCATAGGTATTCAAACCGCAAACCTATTCTACAGTCCATTAAATCGAATAAAAGAACCTTCTAGTATTTCCCACCATAAAGTGGTCAATCGAGACGGATTTTCTAAAAAATATTGCATTTCTACTTAGTTATCCGTAGGTATAGTTCATCGCTAATACCTATTTACCGCTGGGCATTTGAGCTTCATCTCTGTCCGTTTAATGACACTAGCCTATATCTACTTATATTCACTATTTCTTTATCCCCGCTAATATAATACGTCAAATCCTGCTGATAAATTGAATAAGTTGTTTCAATTCTTTTGTTATTTCGCAACAATCAGTATAGGAACTGCGTAAACTTGCCGCATACCGCTATCACACGTTTTACAAACTTACGCATCTATTTATAACCGCACCGCTAATAGGTAATTCATTTTACCATAATACGAGTCAAATTATCGAAGTATTCATTCGCCGTATATTCGACTACCCGCTATTCTTCATTATTTGAACATTCTCCGCTCGCTCGATTCGTATTCTGTTTTCGCTAGGCCACACGCCGTACTAACTATTACTACCTGTGACTAACGCAGAATAATCATAGTTTCTATTCAACCGCAAAACTCACGACTACTAGTTGCTAATCTGTGTCACTGTCAGTCAACAGAATAGTTAATTGTTTGTACAGTCTCAGTTGGTTCATAGTAACTACTTTGCGGCCGCTGCTATTCTGTGGTAGGCTTTTAATAACTTACTCGACACCGCACCGCTACGAAGATAGGTTTTGATTTTATCTAACTTTGTTCAATAGTTAGGGAAGTTTTTTCTTTTTGCATTCGCTTCTATTTTTACTACTGTTTATAATTAATTCACAATGAGTAAAAAGCAGGAAGATGATTTGGATGAAAGTTATGATGAGGAGAAAGGTCAGCAAGCCATGTTCGAATCTAAACGCGAAATGATATTTGCGCGTATGCAAGGAATTTATGACCTCGCTAAAAAGGTGGAAGCCGATTCTACCAAATTTAAGTCTTTGCAACACAGCGCGTTTAATATCGACAACTTGCACAAAGACTTCGAAAGGGTATTAGATTCATATAACGCTATTTCGCTAAAACTAGACCCTAAGCACACCATAAGGTACCAAGAATGGATGAATTTTGATATCATGTACTGTTTAATTAAGCAGGTAATTCAGACACATTCGCCATCTAATAAACATGAATCGCCCCCTCAACAAGAAACATCGAAACCTAAACTTCCCCGCATAGAACTGATGTCCTTTAATGGTGATGTTCGTTCGTGGCCGCTATTTTACCAACAGTTTAGGTGCACTGTTCACGAAAATACATCTCTGTCAAATAGTGACAAGGTGTATTATTTGGTTGGTAAGCTGTCTGGTACCGCTGCGTCCGTTTGCGCGCGCCTGCCCCCCACCGCTGAGAATTATCCTATTATTTGGGAGGCACTAGTGCAAAAATATGACGACCCCAGACTACTCGCTAGCTCATACCTTAATCAGTTGTTAAGTTTTAAACCGCTAACCGCTAATAGTGCAACTGGTCTTGAATCATTTTTAAATAATTTCGATACGTCTGTAGAAGCCCTTAGACAACTGAGTCTTGGCGACTTGACTGATTTCATGCTGCTACATCTCGCTCTCCAGAGGCTAGACTCTGAGACTGTCAAGTTATTTGAAATTACGCATCGCAAAGATAAAATACCTACTTACTCAAATCTAATTGAATTTGTAAATGAACAGAGTAAAGTGTTATCGAGATCAGCTGTCCCGATCATCAGTGCACAAGCGCAGCACAAAGCTCGCGGCGCGCGCGCACCCGCGCCCAGCACTCGGCCCGCGCAGACCAAGTCATTTGTAAACACGGACCGGGCGTGTGGTGCAAGCGATCAGAACAAATGCGTTTTGTGTCATCGCGATCACCACGATCATCTGTATCGCTGTTCTCATTTTATGAAAATGACGCCATCTGATAGATATAAATTCATAAAAAATAATTTATATTGCAACAACTGTTTAAGTGTGAGACATAAAACGATGGATTGTATTTCCAAGCACACATGTTCTCATTGTTCGGCCAGACATCATTCACTACTCCATTTTAATCCGCCCGCTAATAACAACAAAAATGTTGAAATAAAACCCGCTCATAAATATTCGCCCGCTAACGCGCCCGCTACCGCTGAAGACCCACGCCACACTGCGCATGGGCATCCATATAATTCTGAGTCTCATACTCGTTCGCCCGCTAAAGACCTTGCGCCCCATTCGAATAAGGTCGAATCTTCTTTAGTCGCTCCCGCTATTGATCCGAATAGTAACGCATCAGTCTGTACTGTTTCATATGATCACGATTCGCACACGATAACAACTGCGTTATTGGCCACCGCTAAAATAAAGGTTCTTGATGCCTTAAACCGCCCCCACTTTGTGAGATGCCTGATTGATCCCGGCTCCCAAAGTGAGTATATCTCCGCTGCGTGTAGTAAGCGCCTATCGCTTCCTATTTCAACTCAGAGCCGCTATTCTAAAGTCCAAGGTATAGGAGGGGCCTCTCAGAAAATTCTGGGAGTGACCTCACTTAGGTTCACTTCCCGCTTCGAGGACGGTCATGAGTACCACATCCAGCCCATGGTAGTAGAGAGTATTACGTCACAACTACCTGACTCGCGCGTCGACGTCAGCGCTCTTCGACACATACGCAACCTACCCATGGCTGACGATGAGTTTTCTGAGCCCGGACCTATTGATCTCCTGCTAGGGGTGAATTTGTATTGCCAAATTCTCCTATCCACTAAGATTGCCGCTAATAATAATTTACCCGCTGCCTTGGAAACTACTTTAGGTTACATCGTTATGGGAAATGCGCCCATTATATCGCCGCGCTCATTGTCGCATACCTTTTGTGCTTTCACTTATGACCCGCTACACCAACTCGTGGAAAAGTTCTGGTCCATTGAGGAACCACCTTCCCAGTTGTTTTTAAGTCCTGACGAACAACGCTGTGAAGATATTTATACTTCCACTACTACTCGAAATAAAGATGGCAGTTATGTAGTGAAGCTTCCATTTAAGGATGACCCACAAAAGCTAGGTAACTCCTACATAACCGCGAAGAAAAGGTTTTCATGCCTTGAGAGGAAGTTTTTACGATCACCAGACTTACATGAAAAATATAATGAAATAATTTCTGATTATCTCGACAAAGGTATTTTAACGCGCGTTTCTGCTAACGATTGTATTTCGCCGGGTTACTATCTGCCGCACCAACCCGTAGTTCGGGACGATAAGTCCACGACTAAGGTCCGCATCGTTTTAGATGGCAGCGCTTCGACTGATTCAGGACTGTCTCTAAACGATATTTTGTACAAGGGCTGCAATTTGCAAGCTAACATATTCAACATTTTGTTAAATGTTCGCATACATCGAATCGCCTTTTTTGCTGATGTTAGGATGATGTACTTATGTATATATACGCACCCTGCGCACCGTTGTTACCAACGGATCCTATATCGGTTCTCACCGCACGATTTATTGGAAACCTTTCAGTTTGAGCGTGTCAGCTTTGGTCTCCGGTCTTCACCTATGTTGGCGCTGCGTACTTTACGTCAACTAGCGCAAGATGAGAGACAAAGATGGCCTATAGCTGCTGACGTCATCACTAGGGACGTATATATGGATGACCTGGCGTCTTCTGCTTCTTCTGTAGATCAAGCAGTCAAGACTGCACAGGAATTGATTCAGATGTTAAAGGCTGGTGGGTTTGACTTAGTCAAATGGACTAGCAACTCTTCCGATCTGCTGGAACACATACCCGTTTCGCATAGGCAGTCTGAATCAATTTCATTCGATGACGATGACACGTTCAAGATATTAGGGCTACGCTGGCTCCCCGCATCCGATAATTTTACATTTTTAACTTCAGTCCCGCCATCCGCTGTTACTAAACGCTCTATCTTATCCATGACCGCTCGTCTGTACGATGTCTTAGGACTAGTCGGACCCGTCATTCTATACGCAAAACTGATAATCAGGGAACTGTGGCTTTTGCACATCAATTGGGATGACCAGCTACCCTGTGATATCACCAACTTATGGCAAAGATATCTATCTGAGCTACCGCTAATTTCGCAACTCAAGTTTTCTCGTCATGTGGGTATTGAGGAAAACGATTCAAATATCCCGTTAATCGCATTTTCGGACGCAAGCGAAAAGGCATATGGCTGTGTTATTTACCTACACGTGTCTAATGGTGACCAGCCACCTTTAATATCGCTCCTATGCTCCAAGTCCCGCGTCGCATCAGCTAAACCAACCATCACGTTGGCTCGGCTTGAGTTAAACGGCCTAGTGCTTCTCGCTAAGCTAGTGCGCGCCGTTTATGATTCGCTAACCGGACGCTGTCACATTGATAACGTTTTCATATTTTCTGACTCGACCGTAGCCCTATGTTGGGTAACTTCTTCTCCGCATAAGTTTCATACTTACGTCGCAAACCGCATATCAGACTTTCAGTCTACGTCGCCATCGCAAAACGTATATCACGTCGCAGGAGTTGAGAACCCTGCTGACTTAGTATCCCGCGGGTTATTGCCCTCACAGATATTAAATAATAAATTGTGGCTCCAGGGACCCCCTTGGATGTCCTCGCCGCTGGTAGATTGGCCAGTTGAGATTTTCTCTCCCTCTCAAAATCTATTACCTGAAGAGAAAACTGTGTCTCATGTCACGGTGGTGAAGGAAGAGAATCTACTACTAACTTTAGGTTCCAAGTTTTCATCTTGGCTAAAGTTTCAAAGATCCACAGTTTTCGTACTTCGCTTTTTGAAAGTGCTTCCTCGCAATGACGTTATCACTGCTGAGGATCTAGACACCGCTGAGACCAAAATTATTCAAGCTGTTCAGCAAAGTCATTTCGCTAGTGACATACGGAATATTCAGAAGAACAAGCCGTGTTCTACCGCTTTAAGGAAGCTATCTCCATTCATCTCCAATGAAATCGCACGAGTCGGAGGGCGACTCGCATACTCTAGTCTGGATTATAATCAGAAACACCCCGCTCTAATGCCTAAAAACGGGCACATCGCTGAACTAATTGTAGATTGGTACCACCGTGAAAATAGTCACGCTGGCCCGCAATTACTAATGTCAATATTGCGCCAAAAATATTGGTTCCTATCTGCTAGGCGCCTAGTGCGCAACCGCATTCACAAATGCGTTCGTTGTTTTAGGCTCAACCCTAAACCTACGTTCCCCGCTATGTCAGATTTACCCCGCTGTCGCGTAGAACCTTGCAAAGCTTTTACACACACAGGTGTCGATTACGCTGGCCCGCTATATATCACAACGACTAGAAAGCGAGGTGTACGTAGCCAAAAGGCTTATCTCTGTGTCTTTGTGTGTCTAGTTACCAAAGCTGTTCACATAGAACTAGCATCGGATCTCAGTTCCGCTACCTTCTTGGACGCGTTCAAACGCTTCTTATCTAGGCGTGGTCCATGCTACTTTGTATACAGCGACAACGGCACCAATTTTATCGCATCGCAATCTTACTTAAAGGAATTATTTGAATTCTTAAAATCTGACGAATACTATCAAACGTTTAATAACGAACTCGCTAAACACGAGATCACCTGGAAGAGATCGCCACCCCTAGGAAGTCACTTCGGCGGAATTTGGGAAGCAAACATAAAGAGTATCAAGTCTCTTCTCTTCCGCGTGATCGGAAAGCAGATCCTCACCTATGAGGAGATGCTTACGGTGCTTAACCAGATCGAAGCTGTACTGAACAGCCGACCTCTGTACGTTCTGAGCTCTGACCCTTCGGAGCCGACCGCCTTGACACCGTCGCACTTTCTTTCAACTAAACCGCTACTTTTCTTACCCTCAGCTGATGTGAGTGGAGAACGATCAAATCTTTTATCTCGTCATTCTTTGATGGACTCTCTAGTCCAAACATTCTGGAAGCGATTCAAGAATGAATACCTCCATAATTTGCAAATGCGTGAAAAGTGGAACACCGCTAGTAATCCACTCACAGTAGGCACTATCGTTCTTTTGAACAACGAAAACGCACCTCCACTGTCTTGGAAAATCGGGAAAATTTCCGAGGTTTTCCCCGGTAAAGATGGTAGAGTTCGTTGTGCGCGAGTAGAAACCTGTGATAGTTCGTATGTCAGGCCGACGACAAAGTTGTCGCCTCTCCCTATACAGTAGGGTGACCATACCGCTATGTATTTTTCGGATATTTTTATCCAACTCCGCTATTTTTTATTTTTCCGCAATATTACTTGTTTATCATTCGCTAACCGCTATTATTATTAATTTTAACCGCTATGATATTCTTATTCCTTTCGCTTTGAAGGAGTACTTCAAGGGGGGGAAGATGGTGGATATTCATCCATTAGTTACCAAAAAATGCAGTTGTAACGGCCAATCCTCTTCCTTTCTCCTTTCCGCATGCACGCACGCATATAGCCGTCTCAGTTTGACGGCCGAGACACACCGCATCACACCGAAGACATCTTCGGGCCCCGCCATTTCAAAATCAGAAGCAAATTGACTCTCGTGTGAATCGGATCGTGCGAGCGAACTTCCCTTGAATCAACGCTATTTTGTGTACCTTTCTCTAATACGTGTGTGACCCAAGAAGAGACTAGACCAGGTGTTAGTGTCATCACCAAATTGAACATTACTGTGTACGTGGTGCCAGGTCAACGCCTGATCTTGGCGCGGAGTGTTCCCCAGGACCTTCGGAGACAACAGGTACGTCGTGCATGCTCCTTCCTTTGTAGCTGCTGTACTTACGTCCTATGCCTTACCACCTGCAGCAGTGAGTTCTCCCTACCGAAGGCCTGTGCAACTGCATAGGTATTCAAACCGCAAACCTATTCTACAGTCCATTAAATCGAATAAAAGAACCTTCTAGTATTTCCCACCAATTCCTGTTTCAATTTCTTAAATTTTCATTGTTTTCCGTTGAGCCGTTTCGGAGCCAATAAAATTCTAAAAACGGTAATTTATTATTAGGCATCGTATAGACAGCAGTTTTCACAGATTTTATGGTATTTATTTTTAAGTCACAGACAGACACTTAAATTGTATTATAGATTAACTGAATTATTCCGTTACAATTAGCTCTTTAAATGGCCACCGTACCTCAGGAAAGGTAGCTCAGATATAATGAGAGACTCGATAGAACAAGAGGAAGCTTTTGACTAAAAATGTGAAGAGCTGCTTACGGAAAAACTAAGAGAAGAACATTGATTGGCAAAGTTCTGCAGTCGAAACGTAGGCTCATCATCATTAAAAGACAATAGGTGTCCACTGCTGTAGGCTTCCCCTCTAGACCTGAATGCCACCTTCATCAACAGACTTCATGTAACCTTTAAAAACTGTGGAGTGGCGGGCGAGTAGCCGGCTGAGATGCGAGAGTTTCCGGGTTCAATTCCCGCTGCGGGTTAAATGTTTGCATAATCTGCAAATATTTATTAAGGGTCTGAGTGTTGTCGTATCATGGTACTCGTAGGTCTAGATACTCACGACACACGAGGTCCTATTGTTCAGGACTATGTACGTGACTGTTGAGAAATGGACCCAATTTCTTCAAACGTTAGACAAGTTGAAAGCAGTACTTACCTAAGTCCCCGTCTCCTCCAAAGAGGTTCTCGAGCTGCATAGAAGCGAAGCCGACATGGAATTTCACGTCCAGGTGTTCGCACGTGAGAGCGTCCACGTCATTGAGTCTGGACTTCCTGCCGAGCCCGATTATCACTTTAGCGTCGATGTCACCTGAAACACAACAATAATTACTTGATACGAAACAAGCAGGCAAAAGTCTGAATAAAAAAAATTAGACGCTCGAAAGATGTGAAGAATTCATGGTCAGTATATATTCATATTCATATTCATATTCATATTCATATTCATATTCATATTCATATTCATATTCATATTCATATTCATATTCATATTCATATTCATATTCATATTCATATTCATATTCATATTCATATTCATATTCATATTCATATTCATATTCATATTCATATTCATATTCATATTCATATTCATATTCATATTCATATTCATATTCATATTCATATTCATATTCATATTCATATTCATATTCATTCATTCATATCGGCTGTATACCAACTCGTATGCCGTCACGGCAAACGAGTCGGTTTTACTGCCAAGGCACGATAATAGATATAACTTTTGAAACTATCATGGTTATGTACATAATTTTCACTAGAAACGGGATATTTACCATGATTTTTGAGTTTTATATGTTCCCGATATTTCGGCACAGTTGCATGCGCCATGATCACGAAAAATCATGGTAAATATCCCGTTTCTAGTGAAAATTACGATAATAGATGTTTCACATCAAAAAGTATAATTCAACAGTTTTTGGACGTCACTTACTAAGAGGTTTCAAGAAGTTTTAGCGGAATCGCGATCGAAGTAAATACTAGTCAACCTGATGACGACGGCCACTGAAAGAGTCATTTTAATAAAGTAGTCATTCTGGGGAAGTGATAATTCTGGGAAAGTACCTACCTAGGTAGTAATTTTAGGTTTATTTTTATTTTGGTAAGCGTAGCAATCCTTCTGGTAAGCATAATAGTAATTCTAAGAATGTTGTCATAATAGAAAATTATAGTGATTTTGGACCTTACTCAATTATTGACACCCACCGCTTCAACCTAAAGTTGAAATATGGCTGCCACTATTTCATGAAACCATCGTTTTTTTGTTTGTTTTACACCTACTTACCATCTTCTACACTAAGGAAAATGAAGGCATATTAACCTTTTTTTTAACAGATGTTTTCATATATAATCTGTCGTCATAACAGATAGTTACAGCTCGAAGGAGTATTTATATTGATTAATCTTAGTCATAAACCCCCATGTAGCAAATTTTATAAGTAGATATCGTTGAGCCGTTTTGGAGAACTTTATTCTGTTACAAATATATAAATATTGCTCGTTTAAGGTGGATGCTCTCGGTTGCGGCGTGAAATTCAATTTTGTTGGTGTTTTTTGCTCATTACAGCTCATCAACACTTCTTCAGATAGCGAAAGTTGAGTTCGCGAGAACTAGGAGACTTAACACATGTTTTAATTGATAGTATCCCATAAATCATAGTCACTTAGTTCTCGCGAACTCAACTTTCGCTATCTAAAGAAGTGTTGATGAGCTGTAATAGGCAAAAAACACAAAAAAAAAGAATTCTGCGCCACAAGCGTGAGCATTCACCTTAGTAGATTACGAAATGTAAAAAGGTCTTACCATAAGTTGAAGAGAACTTCCCTTCTCCCTCAATAGGCAGCATAAGCAGCTGTCCAGAGAGTTTGTACTCCCCCTTCATTCTGAGCTCAGGAATGAACAGTTTTCCAACAACTTCATGCTTGTGGGAGTCCACGCTAGAACATAATGGAGATAAGTCGTTTATCCACCCAGCCGTTACTACGTGCAGTTGCCGCCAGGAGACGTTAGCATGGAGTAGCGGAGTGAGGGCGCGCGAGTAGCCAATGATCGACGATGTACAACCGACATGCACCAATCATGCGTCGCTATAACACGTGACATCGTGCTGACGACTTGTGACGTATATTGTAGGCAATTAAAATAGCAGAGTGGTGGCACGTGAGTAGCCAATGATCGACGATGTACAACCGACATGCACCAATCATGCGTCACTATAACACGTGACATCGTGCTGACGACTTGTGACGTATATTGCAGGTTATTAAAATAGCATAGTGGTGGCACGTGAGTAGCCAATGGTCGACGATGTTAGACTGACATGCACCAATCATACGTCACTATGACACGTGATATCGCGCTGACGACTCATAGCGCAAACTGTAACTCACTCGGAATAGCGGCGTGGGGGCGCGCGAGTAGCCAATGGAGTCTCCATCTCCTCCCATGGATGTAGTAAAAGTAGTACTAAGGGATTACACCAGGGGATGGGCAGCAGCATCTATCTTGAGTATTGAACACTAGTACTGCGATCACCAATCCGCCTGCCGTGCATGGTGATTGTGGCAAATCTCCCCATCGTATGCAACGGAGCGGCTTCATTCAACTGTGGACGTCTAAAGGTTGGTTATGATGATCAATCGAAGGGAACACAAGTGGACTCACTCTATCTCCTTCACTCTCATAGTTGACGGCCCATGCACAGTGACGTCAGAGAAGGATGACGTCACGGATATGGGTCCTGTCGACTGCTTGACAGTGAGCGACGGTATAAGCAGCGGCTCGCTCGGTGGAACAGCGTATTGAGGAAGTCCTGAAAATAATGAGGGCTTTTCATTATCGAATTAAAAAAAAAAGTAGTTCGATTTAGCTCGATATATGGCAATGACTCAACTATGGTTGTCAAAATTAACAAATGCATTGTCTGTGCTTCTGTGTGATAGTAACAAAATACCACGAAAATATATCACTACGTCGTTGACTTTGACATTTCACTTTATTTTGACAGTTAAGTACAGAGCTGGCGCCATCTATTTTCAAGGGTTTAAGCATGATGTGAAACGGCCGTGGAAACCATGTGAAAACCCCTCATTGTGGAAGTACATCTATCAAATCAACTAGGTATAATTATAATTTTAACAAACATATTTTTTGCTAATTCAGTCAGATCATGAGGAAGGACTACGGAGGTCTGCAATACTCTAACGGTTAGACCGTTTAATTGACTTGGTGAAATTATCATCATCATCATCATCAGCCTAGAGAAGCCAGTGCAGGACATAGGCCTCCCCCATATGCCACAACGAACGGTCTTGTGCCACCTCGATCTACTGGCCTCCTGCGACCTTTCATGTGGTACCGTGGTATTCGTGGTTCCTGATACCCACGACACAGAGGATCTTAATGTGGGATCAGGACTATGTATGTGACTATAGGGTATGTTGTGTTTATGTCTTCGTTCATCGACAGGAGATCAGTCCGGATATTCATAGCACCCCCTGTTCCGCCGTTACCATGGCTGTAACAGGAATAGCAGGCCGCCGGGGACTGGGGGTCATCTGTTATGCGTGTTTACCATATTGGAGAGATCGCAGTATTGGTGTTAAGTACTCAAGTGGATGCTGCATATACTCTGACTGGTGAGAAAACAATAACTTTTTGCTCTGTCTGTTCTTTTAATGCATATATGGTCTCACATAATAATCCATTGCAAAAAAAAAAACTTTAAAGCTAGGTATTTTAGATGAAAATGGGACCAATCTGTAAGTGTATCCTTTCAAATAAAAAAAGAACTTTCCAAATCAGTTCATTAATGACGGAGATATGAGGTAACAAACATGCAAAAACATATAGCCCAATTCCTCCTCCTTTTTTTTTGAAGTCGGGTTATATAGGGAGATACAAAGTCAACTATAAACTTCTTATTTTGGCTACTGATGCCTTGTCCCAACTTTGTGGCTCACAACATCAACGAATATAATGCAAAATGGGTCACAGTGACAGTGGGGCAAAAAGTCAACATCCCGAATGATTATACGCTGATTATGCTAAGTTTGGCCGCGCAGGCAACAGCGCAGTAAATTTAACTACATTTGTTTAATCCTTGTGATTTAATTCAATACAATACTGTTGACTTTCAAATGGAAATGGATAGGTACAAGTTGCCGTACCTGTTGCTAGTTGAGGGATATAGGCGTTCAAGGCGTCTCGGAGACATCTTCCTAGAGCTCGCTCCTCTCGTGGGCACATAAAGCCTCCAACTAAAGATAAATAATACAATTAAGTATACACAAATATTGAAATACACCCCTGAAGATAGTAGAGCCACAATATTTCTATGGCATAGTAGCTGTTGCCCACGAATTCCTTTGCGCGTTACTTCGATATCTTCTGAACTGCATGATATCATAATGAACGTAACCAATACACGAAAATGTAAGTTAAAATTCCTGTTATTGAAATCTGTTGAGCCGTTTCGGAACCTTTTCGGGACAAACTTTCAGACAGACAAACAAAAATTCTAAACAAGTAATTAATTTTGTATAAATTAAAAAAAAAACCTTAACGCAATGAAACGGCTAAACCGATTTTGATAAAACATAGCTAAGAACACTCCCGATAAAATCACCTTTCAAAACAAAAAAAACAAAATTGGTTCATCGGTTCGGGAGCTACGATGCGACAGCCAGACACACACACACACAGACACGTCAAACTTATAACACCCCGTCGTTTTTGCGTCGGGGGTTAAAAAGGTAATTTATTATTATAGGCGTCGTATAAATAGCAGTTTTCGCTTAAATTTTGTCATTTATTTTGATATCACAGACAAAAACTTCAATTTTATTATATTGGTATATGAATATTTACGTTCATAGCGTGGTAACAATGTAACAAATTTCATCGAAATCGCTTCAGCCGGTAAGGTATGATCAATTTACAAACAAACACTGATGAAACGAAACGACCTTTATGGCACAGTGGGTGAGTAGCTGGCGAGAGGTGCGTGTTCGATTCCCGCTGCGCGACAAACTGACTGAATATATGAAATGAAAATATTTTTACCGAGTCTGGGTGTTGTGCTGTTGTGGTACTTGCAGTTCCTGATACTTACGACACAGGGAATTCTAGTCAGGGAATTCTGGGATCAGGAAGGCAATTCTCGTGCTTTAGAGATTAAGTCAAATTCGACATTTATGTCGAAAAAAGATGGCAATGTCGAATAAAATCTTAATTTGCGTGATGTCACAAATAGACATAACTCGACCAATATCATTCAAATCGAATACGATTTGATGGTTATTGTGACATTTTCGTGACATTCTTTGTAGACATTCATGCTTCGACATTATCTCTAACTTAGAGATAATCTCTACAATCCGAGAATTGCCCTCCAGGACTACTGTGTAAAAAACGTACCTACATCGAATAATCACATATTCATAAACATTGTTGTAGGATTGTATCTGAAACTGAAACTACGCATTTGTGAAGCATCTTTACCTACAAGAATTGCGATTAGATATAAAAACTACGTAGTAATGAAAACGTGAGTAAAAATCTGATAAATAAGGTCAAATATTAATTAGTTCATGTTTAATTACTTACAATTGATAAAACTCTTCTCCGCGCACACGTAAGCGAAGCCAACCGACACACAAACAAACAAAATTAACCGCATTTTAAAATTCGTTCACAATTTGCTCAGCAATAATTTCGACAAGCAACTAAAAGAGAATTTTAGATGCTTTAACTTAAATATCTTGTGGTACGTGAGGATATTATAAACAGTAATCTACTAAATATTATCTTGGAGACGTGTTTTTTTTATAGTTATACAATCGGATGCAGATCAAAGATTTCTGAAGATTCGACCTGAACGATTCATAAGATCATTTTTAAAAAAGCGGCCAAGTGCGAGTCGGACTCGCCCATGAAGAGGTCCGTAGCAGCAAGTACCATAATATAAAAGTTCTTGGATGGTTTACGATTTATGACGTATTAAAAAAAAACTACTTACTAGATCTCGTTCAAACCAATTTTCGGTGGAGGTTTACATGGTATAATGTACATCATATTTTTTTTAGTTTTATCATTCTCTTATTTTGGAAGTTACAGGGGGGGGGACACACAGATTTTACCACTTTGGAAGTGTCTCACGCGCAAACTATTCAGTTTAGAAAAAAAAAAATGAGAAACCTCAATATAATTTTTGAAGACCTATCCATAGATACCCCACATGTATGGGTTTGATGTTTTTTTTTTAAGTTTCAGTTCTAGGTATGGGAACCCCAAAAATTTATTGTTTTTTTTCTATTTTTGTTTGAAAATCTTAATGCGGTTCACAGAATACCAACCAAGTTACCTTACCAAGTTTCAACAGCATAGCTCTTATAGTTTCAGAAAAAAGTGGCTGTGTCATACGAACGGACAGACAGACAGACAGACATGACGAATACATAAGGGTTCCGTATTTTGCCATTTGGCTACGAAACCCTAAAAAGTCTAGAGGTGCGAAAAGGAATATCCGAAATTCAACCCTTTATTTATTCTGTGCCCTAAGGGAGGTGCAGCGGGGTGTTGAAGTTTGTATGGAATGAGGTGAGGTATGCTGTATGGAGAGGACTAAGAATCTGCGTCTCCGTGAGGAATAATAAGTGTGGCCAGGTGGTCTCTAAGTGGAGTGCTGAATCTACGTCCTTTAGTGCGTAGTTTGTATGGAATGAGGTGAGGTATACTGTATGGAGAGCACGAAGAATCTGCGTCTCCGTGAGGAATAATAAGTGTGGTCAGGTGGTCTCTAAGTGGAGTGCTGAATCTAAGTCCTTTAGTGCGTAGTTTGTATGGAATGAGGTGAGGTATGCTGTATGGAGAGGACTAAGAATCTGCGTCTCCGTGAGGAATAATAAGTGTGGCTAGGTGGTCTCTAAGTGGAGTGCTGAATCTAAGTCCTTTAGTGCGTAGTTTGTATGGAATGAGGTGAGGTATGCTGTATGGAGAGGACTAAGAATCTGCGTCTCCGTGAGGAATAATAAGTGTGGCTAGGTGGTCTCTAAGTGGAGTGCTGAATCTAAGTCCTTTAGTGCGTAGTTTGTATGGAATGAGGTGAGGTATGCTGTATGGAGAGGACTAAGAATCTGCGTCTCCGTGAGGAATAATAAGTGTGGCTAGGTGGTCTCTAAGTGGAGTGCTGAATCTAAGTCCTTTAGTGCGTAGTTTTTCTAACATTGAATAGATCGTAGGATAAGTACGAATAGTTAACGTTAGCGAGACTTTAAATATTGACCAATCACATCAGGGTGGCTAGAAATCAATAATTTGGTAATATTTGACATTGCCATCGTCTCGCTGTCGTCTCCTTAACGTGCTTGGACCACTGAACTGATTATGGCCGAATGAAGATTCTACAAACCTCTACTTATTTTTTCTTATAACTAATTCTTTCAATTTCCTCCCTAAGATAATGGTGGTCCTGAGAAGCTTGAAAGAACTTTGTTTCCTTGCAAAGAGATTAATTCATGCACTTTTAAATCTACGATGATGATGGTCAAAGTTCTAGTTTTTAGCTGTCAATAAAATTAGATGACAATGCATTTTTGCATTTATCACGAAATCGTTACAGTGAGGTCTTCGACCCAGAGCCTTGGGCTATCAACTTTATATTAGACTTTCAACAAACAATATACGGTTGATAATTGCTTGTGCAATGTTGAAGTAGTTACAGTGGAAATGTTGTAACTTGGTTACTAAATATGAGGTAACATAGGCCTGGCCTAACCGCTGCAGTTGCGGCATATTGACATACTTTGGGTTTCTTACAACACAATTGTCTGATATGCCTTAATGTGAAGGATATAGGGTTGAAAATGCTTGGCAATTTTGTATTACTCTTGGGTGTTCTGCCGAAGAACACGCTTATAATGTTTACCTTGAAACTGGGGGTATTTCGTAGCAAAGGTTATATTAGCTGAACTATTTTTGATATATCGATGAGCACTTACCGCTTAAGTAATATACTTTGCTAACACATATGAATTAATTTAGTTTGTAATCAGTGCGTGTTGCCAGTGATAACTTACGGCACTGAGAGGTGGTTGCTTCATACACAAGCTCAAAGTCGTGCAGCGGGCTATGGAGTGAGCTATGGTCAGAGATTCACTACGAGATAGAATCCAAAATGAGGAGAACCGTAGAAGAACCATGATCATACATGTAATATTATTTTATCCATAACTCTGCGTAAAGCATAGACTATTATTATGTTTTAACACGGTGGTAATAGTTTGTTCTACTTGTTGTAGTATTAGAATGTTTGGTCTAGTTTATAGGTGAACTACACCGTGAAACTTTTAAATCGACGGTCGGCGGTTTTGCCTGTACATTGTAAAAACTAAAGGTAATCTATCATGTTTCATTAGATAATCTATCATGTTTCATTAGTGTAATTGTCGCTTTTATTCGGACTCCACCTAATTTCCTTGAATGCCATAATGAGGTGCGCGGCTTCACATCAATTTGTCACTCCAATTTTTGCCATGTGGTTTCATTTCCGATCTCTATGGAACACATTAAAAAACGTAAGCTTTCTGGTTTCAAACAGCAGCACTGCGACACGCTTTTTACACAGTTACAAGTTAGAACAATTGGGCTCTGCCCGCCATTTTCGAAAAGAGACGTTGTCTATTTTTATTTTATTTTATTTCCTCTTGTTTTTTGAGTTATTTTGTGTCATTTTGGTGCCATTTTAACCCATGTAGCTCGTCTATAGAGCACAAGTGTAGTGAAATTAAATAGAAGTGTATTGCGTGACTTTTCAAATTGGTGGAAATTGTCTACCAAAGTTTTTGTAAAGTATTTGTAAACCGGCCACCGGTTTACTAAAACATGACTTGACTGTGACTTTAACGACTTGGAAGGAGTGTAACGTTGCAAATTGAAAAGATACAATAACAATTTATTACACTTGAAAATGGTAAATGCACAAGCTGTGCGACGCCAAATATATATGACATAGCTCTCAGAATTAGCAAGTTGAAGTGGCAATAGGCAGGCCACATAGCTCACAGAACTGACAACCGTTGGGAAATAGGTTCTTAAGTGGTGACGTAGAACCGGACGACACAGCGTAGGACGGTCCCCATCTCGATGGACAGATGGCATTTTAAGGGTTACCGGAATTCAGTGGATGGAGGTGGCTCTAGACCATTCGACGTGGCATTATATGGGAGAGGCCAACATTCAGCAGTGAACTTATGTAGGCTGATGACGATGATTGATTCAATTATGTCATAGTCAAATAGTATCTACTTCTTTGGTATTTATACCGCAAGCGACTCGGCATATCTAGTAAAATGAGGATAAAATACATGTTTATTGGGACATTCGGTATTGACATAGGTAAGTATATAGCTTAGACTGTTATATTATCTATGACAGGGTTTCTCTAACATTAAAATATAGCCCCACCTACCCCCATTAAATTTCCCACGCGACTGCGAATGCGAACCCCCTGTAGAAAGGGACCATAGATGGCGAACACCTTCGGACAAATAGAATAGAATAGAATATAATATTTATTTATTAAGACAACAAGAGTCCAACTTATTAGTAACACGACTTAAAACTTGAAAAAAAAACAAAAACAAAACAAAAAAAAACTTGTCATGATAATTATTTTGAAAATCTAGCTATGGAAAAAATTAGGGCTTCAGTTTTCATAAAATGTTACCAAAAATAGCCGTGGTGTGTCCGGCCTAAGAATAGACCCCTCCGTCTCCTCCCGTGGATGTCGTAAACGCAGACTAAGGGATTACCCGGACTTGTTTGTTAGATGCGTTGGTATAAGATTTGTCCTGGTTACTAGCTTAATAAGGAATGTGTTATTACTGGAAGAAAGCGGTAGCCCAATCAGTCGTGGGAAGCAATGGCGGCGATGAGCTCACCACTTGTCACGTCTATATTCCACGTTGGTGCAACCCACTGTGAAGAGGCCCATTTAGGCTCTGCCTACCCCTCTTCGGGGAAAAAGGCGGGAGAAGGATTCGCGTCTTCCACTTTGTGAAATCCTCATCTATGGAATACATACATACATACAAAGACACACGCCTTTTTCCCCGAAGGGGTAGGCAGAGCCTCAATGGGCCGCTTTTCACAGTGGGCCGCACCATCGTGGAATATAGACGTGACAAGTGGTGAGCTCATCGCCGCCATTGCCTCCCACGACTGACTCAACTGACGCTTTCTTCCAGTAACAACACATTCCATAATAAGCTAGCAGCCAGGACAAATCTTATACCAACAAATCTTACCAACAAGTCCGGGTAATCCCTTAGTCGGCTTTTACGACATCCATGGGAGGAGATGGAGGTGTCCATTCTTAGGCCGGACACACCACGGCTAACAGATAACATAATACTATTCCATGGTATAGGTAGGTATTATTTTAATAGACAAAAATATATAAAACAACATTTTAATGCACTGCTTACAAACGCTATGATCAACGTGCAACAGTCACAATAATAAATTAATTTTACAATAAATACTTACCTATGAACATTCGTCATCATAAGTAGCTGAGCAGCTCGTGTGTTAAAAATACCTTATCTCATCATTACCTAAGATAACATTAAAGAAACACAAGAAAGTGCTCGATAGTCGCAGTAATTTTTATGAGTCATTTGTTGGTCATCTATGATGGTGAGAGAATCTCAGCATAATCCATAATACATAATTTACCAACAGGTGAGATCGTGGCCAAGCAAAGGTACATCAATGTTAAAAAATATATATATATAATACACTCATATAATTTAGTACCTTTTATTCTTATTTAAAGAATCACATTAATTATTGATAACCTAAGGTATTTTACATACATTAAACTCCCGAAACGACGCATTTTGTGAGGAAACAATCCTCCAATTAAGTCCCTAATTAGCGAACACCATCTCGGAAGGAATGTGCTTGAGAAACTTGTTGGCGATGTCCTCCAGCACCATCGCAAGCGCGGTCTCCACTGCTGGTTGGACTTCTTTAGCTATGTCTGATGAATGCATGCTCACTATGTGGTCGGTGATCATTTCTGTTGAGGAAAAGACTATGACAATACAAAAGTTAAACGACTCCATACAAGTAAGTCGTACACCTTCTAAAAAACAGGATGCTACTTATTAGACATTATCATTCCACAAGTCTACTGCTGGATATATGCCTCCCCTATAGAAGGCCAGAATGTAAAGGTATTAAGCCACCTCCATTCACCGACTGCGATAGGTCCAAGTAGATACTCAATACAAAATATACAAACTGAACACTGCACATATGGTGAAATATGTTACTGTAAAGTGCGTTTGAGATAACAAAATATTTGTGTTACTTTTTTTGATTTATTTATCTCCAAAACACCTTATCAACTTGTGCGTTTTTTGTACTAATTTAACAAGATATTAAGAATCAGAAGAAGAGATTTTAGTAGTAGTTGAGCTTTTCTGTGAAAGAGTTCGTCCGGGGAATTACTAACACTATATCCATTTCTGCCGCAAAGCAGAAGTGCTCGCATTGCTGTGTTCCGGTTTGAAGGGTAAGGGTGCCGGTGAAATTACAGGCACATTAGACTTTTCATCTTTATGTCTCAGGGCGGCGGGCGCAGTGCAATGCCATATAGGGCGCCTCCTAGGTGGACGTGACCTATGAGGTAATGCACTGTTCATAGGCAGAGGTTACCGCTTAACATCAGGTGGGCCATCTGCTAGTTCTGTCATTGAAGTAGTATAAAAAATAAAAAATAAATGTTGAAATATGTTACTGTAAAGTGCGTTTGGGATGACAGAATATTTGTGTTACTTTTTTTGATTTATTTATCTCCAAAACACCTTATCAACTTGTGCGTTTTTTTTGTAATAATTTAACAAGATATTAAGAATGGTTCTTGAATATATATTATCACCACACACCTCTAGAGGGCGTTGCAGTAGATGACGGAAAGTGTAAAGTCATGAGCTCCAGGCACAAAATAGAATAACCGACTCACTATACGAGTGAAGGCCAGTAAGTATTTACCAAAATTAATCATATTAAAATTAAATTTACCTAAATAATTGCTAGTTGTCACATCTCTGTTCTGCGCTTTAGTCGACATCGGCCCTGATGGTTCCAAAATAATTTAGATACGGAAGACGACCAAGTTGCATGAACAAGGTAATTATATAATCAATTTGTAATATCTTGATGGTAGGTTTGCCATGCTCTACTTCATTTTGCTAATATAGGTTTAATTAATGGGTTTGCGCCATTCAAACAACTCTTAAAACACATTTTGGGCGTGCTTATTGGCAAGACATAATCAGTTTTCACATGAGACCATGAAAACATGGTCATGGGGTCATGAGACTTTTCGTCTTTATGTCTCAGGGTGGCGGGCGCAGTGCAATGCCTCATAGGGCGCGTCCTAGGTGGACGTGACCTATGAGGTAATGCACTGTTCATAGGCAGAGGTTACCGCTTAACATCAGATGGGCCATATGCTTGTACCGTCATTCAAGTAGAATAAATAAAAAAAAAGTTTTTTACAAATGTGTGTTATAGAAAACGCAGCCTAGTGTTTTAATAAAATAAAAATATGATAAGAATATTAAGCGATTGTTTTTTTAAGGTATGCGTACCCATTTCTCCTGTAGTAGAATGAGCTTCCATCAAGTCAGCTTTCACAGCTCCAGTGCAGCGTAGTTTCACCGTCGCGTCGCGGATCAGCATCCTCTTGTGGACCCTGGCGCCGAGGGCTTCGAGCCCTGCTGTGCACATACCTGGGGAGCAAAAATTCACTAAGACACTTAAAAGAATCAAACGGCTTATTAAGTCCGGCCAACCCAGACATACTTTCCATACACTAGTAAGTAACGTGATTATGGCGTTGTAACATTTATTCTCTAGATGTTTTGTACAGTGATGGAATTAAAATGTTCGTCACCTTAGGGCCTATTTTTGGTTGTTCAATGCAAAAACATAGGTACTGCTTTACCGACATAGTATTGCATTGGTACTGTTTTACCGACACAGTATTGTCAATATTACGAAAATAACATTCAGTTACCATGACAACGGATATTAGCAGCGATTGAATGACAGATAGTCTACTAATAAAATGACAAAACTTCTGGCTAACTCAATAAAAAACTGGCCAAGTGCGCATCGGACCTCACGCATTCAGGTTTCTGTCGTATAAACTATTATATAATTTGTGTATCCGTAACAAATGTAAAAGTTATAAATTGCCTAAGTTTAGGTAATCCACACGCAAAATTAAATCCGTTTGTAATAGAAATATGAGAAAATTCTCAAAATGTTTCTAGTTTCTAAAATATTATAATTTTTTGGTAAAATATTCATAATAAGTATGTAGAATATTTAAAAAAAAACTAGTTCCTGGGTTAAATGGAGATAAAATTTAACTTAGTAACAAAAATACAGTCTAATTCTTCTTAATAAGCTCTAAAATTATACTCGACATACTAGGGTACGACAGATTTATTTTTCCCTCCCCACTTTAACTTGTACGGGAACC
Organism: Operophtera brumata; assembly: GCA_932527175.1. Taxonomy (NCBI): domain Eukaryota; kingdom Metazoa; phylum Arthropoda; class Insecta; order Lepidoptera; family Geometridae; genus Operophtera; species Operophtera brumata. The sequence goes on from OW052238.1 coordinate 1,373,581, forward strand.
ATAGTTTAAAATAATTTTTGGTTATTATTTTTGGGTTTGGGTCAGTAAGATACATAAATAGTACAAATGTGAATACTTCAATGGTTTAGCCGCTATAGACCCGTGTGATAGAGAGACGGACAGACGGATGAGCGAGGGCAATAGGGCTTCGTTTGGCCCCTTTGGGTACGGGACCCTAAAAAAGTCGTTCCAAAGTTAAACCAGCAACTGATCAAAGGTGTGCGATTTTGATCTTTATAACAAAACATTTAAATTATGGTTTTCTATACAGCAGTCTGCTACGTAGAATAGTTGGAAAAGGTAATATGTGCTGGCGACAAGCTAAGGGGATTACTTTGAAAACTGACGAACGTTTTCATTCCGCCACTGCAAGTAAGTATCTTGTGCACTATACCTAGGTTTAAGTAGCAGTAACAATAAACAAAATTGAGAAACAAATTTAGTATAAGCCTCCGAGCGCCATTTTTGCACAAATTTTATCTGAGCTTATCATTATGTGCATTATGAACTTTGGTTCATAATGTACAAGCTACTCATAAATTCCTAAAGTAACGAAAAAATTGCAGCAGATACCTGGCACATGTATCTAATGGAGATTCTCAATGACAAAGGTTTTTTTTACAAACTAGTAAGTAAGGCTTTATTAAAAACTCAAAAATTCCAATTGCAACCAAGGGCGCTGTCCCTAATTTTTCACAGTGCTTTTCAGTCTGCAGGTATTTGTTCAGGGTGTGCTGGTAATTTTATTTCATTCTTTCGTACCCATAACACATACTCTGCTTAGCTTGGGGCTAGATAATGTAAACATTGCATTGGACGAACCAACAAGATTTTAGCCGAAACCCGGAAGGGCCCTCTTAAGGGGCCCCTCCCGATTTGAACTAAAATCTTGCAGGTTCGTCCAATGCAATGTTTGGAAGAGAGGCACTGTGAAAAATGAGAGCCAGTGCCAGATCCCTTGGTTGGAATTCGGAAAATTGTGCTACTTACTTGCGAAACGGCAGAAATGCGCAAAATATTCATAAAACTTGTTTCAGGACGTACGTGTTTTTGAGAAAGGTCCTGGTTTGTGACAAAAATGTGAATAGCATGGGTGAGGTCCCTCGGACGTCTATTTTTTACTTTTACAGTTTATTGACATCCAAAGTTCAGGTTAAAATTGTGCATATAAGCGGATTTCCAAAGGTTCTTAATGAATTTAGTGCTAAAAAAAAAACTTTCTCCACGTACCTTGGTATATTTTTCAAGATAAATAATTGTACACGACATCAAAAGAAGAAATTGTTACGGCTTCATAATCACGTACGAGTTGAAAACGAACGTTTGTAGAAATAATTTGGGGTTGGCCGCTCTTAAACGAGTTTTGATGAAAATACTGCACTACTGATTTACAGCAGAAGTGTAAGTATGGAGGTAGTACTTCCCCGGACGAACTCTCACAAAAAAATACTACTACTCCTAAATGATAAAGATGATATACTTACTGAAGTTAGCAGCCATTTTACCCGTCGACTCGACCGGTAACATCTGGAACTCTCCCAAGACTACGTATTCACCATGCATGTGTAACTGAGGTAGACTTATATTCGCTGTCACCTTCAACTCTTCAGGGTACACGCTGAAATAGAATCAAGGAATATTTAGTGATATGCTTTGCTCACCAGTGAAATTAATGTGCCCTAAACAGACCTACATGAAATATTGCTCCAAGGATTTTGAAAGGCTTAGCAACGCTGCAGGCTCTGTACGGTCTACGGCCATTCAGAATATTACAACAAAAATCAGAAACAAATTAAATTATGGCAAATCCTCCATTCCATCATGCTATGGGGGAAGTCTCGTCCAGCAGTGGACATCTACCGGACGACGAAGAAGTTTTTTTAAAACTATTTTAATGACAGAACAAGCGGATGGCCTGATTTTTTATTGCTGATATTATTTTCTAGGGTTGCATACCTCAAATGGTATAACGTAATTCCTTACAGCTTTAACTTGTACCAAATTATTTACTGTGTTAATAAACAGGGAATATCCTTCGAGTTGTTACTCCGTGTTTGGTCTTATTCGATTTTTGAAACTTCTTGTCAACGCAAAGCCGAAGCACTATCTAACTATTCCAATGGACTGTAGTTAGTTTCAATTTGGACTAGGTTATTTTTATTTGCTTTGTTTGCTCAGATACCACAACATTGTAATTGATTAGTAGTATTATTAATGAATTGATTGGTATTTATTTATTTATCCAATGTATGTAATAGAGACGTACCTATTTTAAAACATTTGCATTTGCATTCCTACCATGTGAACATGTGCTCCTCACTATAACATAAGGCCTTCCATGTATCCTACCCTATTTTAGCAAAAAAACTGATTTCTTTTAATTTAATTTAATTTCAATGATAATTCGAATTTTATAGCGACTCGGCTAAAATATAGTTAATGATTACTTCAAGCATGACATCATCCACCATGCTTCGTATTTGAACCCTGTTATCGGCATGCCATGCTGTTATGCTTTTATCGGCATATTATCAGCCTGTAGAAGTCCACTAGTGGATATAAGCTTCCCCATAAAAGGTCACGACAAACGTTCTTGAGCCACCTCCATCCACAGATTTGATACGACATTAAAACTATTGTCGGTCAGACGAGGGGCCTTCCTACTTTGCGTGGTCCGGTTCATGATCGAGACTCGAGACATTATTCCCTAACGATTGTCCGATGTGCGATCTCCTTGTGTCCTCATGCCGCAGCATAATACACAGTATGTATGTTTTAATTGCTCGGCTTGAGTGCAAGCGCACTCTTTGAACCAAGGCCTTACAATAAACAATGAGCAGACTTACTCCAAATTATTGAAAGTGTAGTTCGTGATCCCTTTTAGCATGACATCGGACAGCCAGGCGTCATACTTGAACCCTTTCTTTGGCATATTATGTTGCCTGAGCCTGATGCTTGGTATCTTCAAGGGTTCAAGTGGTTGTATGTTCAGAGAAGGTACTCCTTGAGCTAGGAGGTGACGGGCCTGCTCTGCAACGCGCTGAATGCAGAGAGCCACGTTCGGGTCGCTGTAGTGGCATATTGATGAACGTGCTGTAAAATGTGGACTTATCTGTGAGTGTGACTGTATGTCTGTCGACACCATTGATGTAATTAATCAAATCTAATATTCATATTTAAGGGCACTTGAAAAAAATAACTCTACCTCATGTTTCTAATTTTTTGCTAAGAATAGATCATCTGTCATTAACTAACCAGTAGTACACAATGAGTAAGCAAAAATTTAAATAAAACACATAGGTACTTATAATTTTTTATAAAAGATCTTTGTTTTTGAAAACGCTTCGTAAAGTACTAACTTCCTAACCTGTCAAAAATGTTTTAAGTAGTTATTTTTTTTCTGACAGTCCAGAAGGAGGGTTATGTTTTTTTCTGCAAATGCCTATTTGAGTCCTCAGACCACATTTGTCAAGGGGCTAGTTCAAGATTTAGCATCAATGGCCGTCAAAATCTCAAGCAAAACGCTTATCGTAAAACAACAAACAAACAGAAAGTTACTTACAAATTTCCTCACCGTTCTTCTCCGCGCTCGTGTAATTCTGGAACTGTCTTCCAAAAGCACCACACACAAGCACACCAGCCAACAAAAACCTAAACATCATCGTTCCCTCCATTAATATCGTATGACTGAATTAATCTAGATCTAAGACTTTTATGAACAATTATGCCTTTTAAAAGGACAGGACTGGTATGCCATATGTGGTGACTAAAACCTCGGTGCTAGGTCATCATGCTATTTAAATTCCTAGGTAATATATATAAGAAACTCGGACATTCGCAGTAAGTTCACGACTTTGCATAGCATCTAGACAAATAAGTACAAAATATATAAAGTTCGGAAACACTAATTTATTCACAAATTTATTAGTCGAAAATGCGACAGTCGACTGTTTACGTCGCTCGACCGAATTGAACTCTCCCGAATAGTACGAGAAATACACTGGCCAGTTATAACTTATTTAAAAAACACGATTAATAATACAAAATTAAAATACGTACATCCACTCCAGGTCCAACAAAGGAATTTTGGGTTTAAGGTACATGAGCCGCAATAAATAAGCTCATGCATCATGTGCAAAAGAAATATGGATGAAATTAAAAGAAGAATAAATCTAACCTGGAATAAGTTCTGGAGTTACAAAGAAATAATGAAATCAAATCTACCGATTAAACTAAAAACTAAAGTAATGAATTCATGTTTACTACCCTGCCTCACATATGCTTGCCAAACCTGGATATTTAATGAGTCCGCCAAAAATAAAATACACGTTTGCCAAAGAGCGATGGAGAGGAGCCTATTGAACATAAAGCTAAAACATAAACAAAGGAACACATTGATCCGAAGCAAAACCAATGCAATAGACGCTGTTCAACACGCACAAGCCCTAAAATGGAGGTGGGCGGGCCATTTGGTACGCACAGAAGATGACAGGTGGACTCGAAGAACAACCCTATGGAAGAGCCAAAATGGTAAGAGGAAGAGAGGAAGACCACTGGAAAGATGGCAGGACGAGATCGCCAAAGTAGCAGGAAAGATGTGGTTGAAGAAAGCGAAGGAAAGGAAGGATTGGCAACTTTTGGAGGAGGCCTATACCCGCAAAGGGGCCCCTAACTAAGTTTTAGGTTACATATACTTACAATTAGTTTTCTTATTTAGATGTATTTTAGTTAGGGAATAATAAAGGCTTTTTTATTTTTATTTTTATTTTTTATCATGTGCAAAAAAGACGAAGGTTTTATATTTGGGAACTCTGCAAGTAGAGGACTCATTTCCTATGCAATATTGGTATGCTATTTTGTCCACATAGTGTATGTCATCTTACCCGCACAGGACGGACAAAACGGATTTTGCTCAAGTTCTTAAAAATGTTTTATTATTTTGTTGTTTTAGTGTTAAGTTAAATAATTTCTTTAATTTCGATAAGGTACTGAACCAACGTATAAAATGACTGATCACGTTGTTAAAAATAATTAATAAATCAAGATTTATGACTGATTTAGCAGAGGGTATGTCATTTTATGCGCCTTTCACTTTGTGCCTTCAAAATGAGTGACAGTCCGACAGTAATTTTGTAAATTTAAAATTATCTTTTGGTCATTTCCTAAGGAGTAGCTGTAGGGAACAACCCTATAACGATCTTTTAAAAGATATAACAAAGTTAGTAAGAACTTTGACCTACCTATACCCATAAACTCGTTCTCACCTCTGTATCTCGGTTGTACTTAAACATTTTATGATGGGAAATTTTAAATAAGAGCGCACTCATGATTGCTCTCAGAAATATATCTCTCTACGTCACTTTCAAAGTATTCCTATCCATAAATACCTAACGACCCTATAAAACACAATAGCCAATGGTAAGTTCGACCTCTTTGCTGTTCAATAGATTTACTAACTTCCTGTACTTATGGTGACCTCGTTGCGATAAATGTGTACAGTCGACATTAAGCGTCACTTAGTTATGATAATTATAGTGGGTATTTGAACTCGATATTACTTAGGTATTAGGTAAAATTTAAAACATTCTCGCTTACAATATAATAAGTTTTATTTCGAATATAACCAGTTGATTGAATAAATAAATTATATAATAATAACATTGTAGGATTATGTATTTTCCTATTTGTAATGCACTCATTTGGAAATCTTATGATTTTTGTTCAGGTATTTTTTTAAATATTTGGGCTCGCACGGCTTTTGAATTTGCCAGTTACAAAAAAGCAATTTCTCTTCTCTAGTGGTCAAGGTCTAATTCATGTAAAGCAATGGCAATTTACTAAACCTTGGTGGTACATTTCCTCCAAATTGAAAATTTACGCAATATACGTCTATATTCCCACGCTAAAAAAGAGGCCCATTGAGGCTCTAGGCGTGTGTATATGTATGTATGTATACTTCATTTCACTATAAATACAGTTTTGACTATTTTAAGTTAACTTATTTATTCTTTATTTATTTTTCTGTGACATTTCAAGACCTTTTTCATGATGCTAGAATACCACCTAGTGATATCGCTTCACTTTGCAGAGGACTACAGCTGCATAGAGAAGCTATATCATTATTACTTATTAGGTGCTATGTAAGGTTGTACTACGCTTGTTTAATACATCTTGTTGTCCTCGTCAATCTAAAAGGACCCTAAAAGGAAAGGTTAAGCACTCTGCAGTGAATCTCCCAGGCAAAAGGAAACAAAATAGGGCAAAAAATTGAACGTCTATTTGAAACAGACAAATAATCATCATACTCGAACATCAATCAGTTTGAAGCGGGTATGGGTACTCCACGATAACATGTCTTACTTCTGTTTTATACCGAGTGAAGCGAGTGTTTAGTATTAATAGAGAGGTCTGCTTTCGTATGTATGTGATGCAATGAAACGCTTTGGATCGAGATTCCCGCTGCGGGACAAATGTTTGTATGATCTACAAATATTTGCTCTGGGTATGGGTGTGATGGTACCGTGGTACTCGTACCATAACACATCGTGACGTGGTTCTGAAACCCACGCTACAGGGAATCCTAGTGTGGGATCAGGAATATGTGTTTTTGAATGTGTTATGTGGGTGTTGGGTGACTTAAAAAAAAAAGGAGTAGGTTCTCAGTTCGTGTTTGTATTTTATACGAAACGTAACATCAAGAGGTCTCAGTTCAGGAGGCCAATTCGCGGATTGTAGAGATTATCTCTAAATTAGAGATAATGTCGAAGCATGAATGTCTACAAAAAATGTCACGAAAATGTCACAATAACCATCAAATCGTATTCGATTTGAATGATTTTGGTCGATTTATGTCTATTTGTGACATTACGAGAATAGCAAATTAAGATTTTATTCGACATTCGCCATCTTTTTTCGACATATGTCGAATTCGACTTAATCTCTACAATCCGAGAATTGCTATCCAGGGCGAACTACTAGTTTATACAGACGACTGAAAGTCCACTTTATCCGAAGAGCATCAGATCCAGTAGTAGGAGTAGACCATGTTACAGTAGAACATCCCTACTAGAAAGTACATCTTTGGCCACCGATTAAAACAATAAAAAATATATAAAACACACAACAAAACAAAACGGCTATGCACTAGGAAAATTCGGTCAGTATCGAGCATCTACCAAATTATTCCAATCTTAGGTTATCTAATTACCACATAAAAATAAATAGTATTTGTCATCCAGTCGCTGCTGGAACTCTGAAGAGTTATTCTACAAGGAGCTTATTCAGAGGTATGCTGCCCAGTATTTTGTTGACGAATGCCTTCACGACTGCGGCGGCTGTTTCCTCGATCAGAGGGTTCAGGATGTCGAGGATCAAACGTGGACTCGCATTGAAGAAGGCTGCTGCTGATGTCGCTGGAAAAGATAATAAATAATAAACAAATAATAAAGCTGCAGCCACCTGACTACCCAAAACCAATACTGCGGTCACCAATCCCCTGCCCAGCGTGAGGATTATGGCAAAACCCCCCACCATTTCGTTCCACGGGGGTGGCCTCTTCCAGCAGTAGACGTCTAAAGGTTGCTGATGTTAACTTACCCCTTATAATATACATAAATAAATAAATTAAATAAATAATGGTGGACAGACCACACAACTTTATCATTCAACTGAGTCATTGCAACTTAAAACTCCTGAGCACACTTCCACTTTCTACGGATATTCCTTTACTGTACAAGCTATCCGCCTTTGGAATGATCTTCCTCTGGTTATCAGAACCGCTAAATCTCTTCCTATCTTCAAAAAGCTATTGTTTAATCATTTTTTGTCCATGTCGTAAGGCTGTAAATTCTATTAATAAGTATGTTCAGATATTTTTATTTATTTATTTAGTATATTTTGTGTAGTTATATTATATATTTATGTTATTATAAGTTAGATTGTATGTATACGTATACTTTTATTTATTTATTTGTTTGATCTACACCACCGTCCTTTATCGTTCTCGTCAATTCCAGTCCATCCCAAGGTTGTCTGGAAGAGATCGCTCTCAGCGATAAGACTGCCCATTGTACTTCCATAGGTACTTATTTTTCTGATTGTTTTTAATGTTATTTTTATTTTTGTGGTGTGCAATAAAGTGTTATCTATCTATCTATCTATCTTTATCTAGCCCCAAGCAAAGCAGAGCTTGTGTTGTGCACAAATATTTGTTCCGAGGCGGGAATCGAACCCTCAACCTCCTGCGTTGCAGACAAACCTTCGCCCGCCGGCGCCGCGCCACAGAGGTGTTACATACGAGTGTAACCTAACTAAGATATTGAAGCTATTGAATTTTAGTGTCCTTGAATATGTCCTTAAATATAACGAGACTACAAAATAATTGCAAAAAAGTATTCCCGGTGTGAATATAGTATTAATGTATCTACTTTATAATATAAAAACCTTCGAGCTTCTTGTTTGTTCGCACCATCCAACTCAAAACTCAAATTCAAAGTTCAAAAAAATGTAGGAACAATTACAATATATTATGTTACAATAGGCAGTCTTATCGTTGAAACGATATCTTCCAGACGGCCTGACTATTCTATTGGAAGACAAAAGCTATGCTCTTGACCACAGTGCTTGGTGTATGCATTAGACATTCACCGTCCCCCGAACCAGTGTAAACTAATGTATCTCGGAGGGCAGCGATCTCTTGATCTTCAAGAGTGGTAACATCCTTACCTGCAGCTCCAGCAGAAGCGTCTTCCACAGCGATCTGTGCATCGCCGATCCTAAGCTTAATGACGATCTTGTCAGTTTGCAGGTATTCCACCTCGTCTTTGATGATAGGCTTGGCGTTGCCCTTGGCAACCACTTGGATGCTGGCTGTTAAGAAAATGTACCGATTAATAATAGTTATTTATGATACTAGGGTGAGAAATAATCGAACCTCGAATTGAATTGAGGAGATTGAAACTCCTTGGTGCAATTCTTACCTATACCTATATTTTTAATATTGAAATAAAAAAAACCTAATGGATACGCACGGTGCTATACAACGGAGCGTGCGGTAAAATAGGTACTCTCACCTAAGTACCTATTTTACCACACGTCCCGTTACAACGGAACCACCATACATGGTTCGCAATTTGTAACTTTCGAACAATGTATACATGCTTCGTAAAGGCAGTTTTTGAGCAAATGTGTTGAAAAATATCTTATGTTACTCGGACAGTCTCTAGAGAGCACCGATGGTCTAGCTAACTAGACTAATAGAGGGCAACGGGTCAACCCAACGCAATTTTTATTAACTCTCATGCGAAGCAGACCTAAATAAAAACCGAACATCAAAAAAATATTTGAACTTTTCTCCGTATCCTCTTCATACGGTCGCTGCTTCGAAACCAAGACTTTATGTTCGGCCTGTATTGTGCTAGGAAGCCCTATAGTTTGCGTGCGCCCTTGTGATGGTCCGAATGATGGAACCACATAGAGACTGTCGTGTCTCTGTAGATCAATTCTACCAAGGATCTTACTGTGTTTGATGTGTTTCTTCTTCTTATCTTAGGTAATGGCTTCTGTGCATTATTTGCAACAATTTAGCCAATGTCAAGTTATATAATTATTATAGTTTTATAGTCAAGTCGTCAAGAGTCTCCGTCTAGTCCTAACCCAGTTTAAATTGTGGCAGAAAAACTGAGTTTTTACAGGAAAATATCCACTATTTCGAAAAGACTCGCAATACACTCAAATTTCACTACATCACACATGTGCCACTTATCCAAGTTACACCGGTTAAAATGCCACTAAAATTAGACGAAATAGCTCGAAAAAACACATTAAAATGTAATAAAATAAAAATGACGACGTTTCTTTTAAAAATGGCAGATTTCAACCCCCTTGATGTGTTTATTGTTAGCTCTCAATGCTTACGAGTTTGGAATTACGTTTTATATCATGACGTCTTGTCCATTATTACCAGATTATATACGCAAACATTATACTAACTCAATGAATGCAAACGACGTATTATGTTATTGGTGTGATTGCTCTATTAGATTCCGAAGTGTGATCTGATTCAACAATAGATAGTAATATGAGGTAATCAGAATTCATTGCGTCTGCTAATTCATACATCCTTGAGGATAATGTTTTGTGTGTTTCTAATTTACGGAATTATCATAAACGCAAACTTAACATGTGCGTTTTTTTTTCAGATAGAACGAACATGAGTTACTTTAAATAGTGAGTTACATAATGTAGGTATCCATTGTTATGTTAAAGTCAAGAAAATGTTGTTCTCAAATTTGGAAAATGAGGTATGTATTTTGGTTGAACCACCAAAATTATATTCTTTTTGACTAAAATAACTTTCTTGTATTTCAATCATTTATTTTAAAAAATAGTATCACCTTTTTTCAGTTTCAACCTTATCGCGGTCTTCGCCAGGGCATGGTCAGGGTGAGAGCGAAAATGCCCCACTTTAAACAATGAATAAAAGAGAATCCGAGAGAACTTGGATCACATTGTTACAAGAGACGATCGCAATAGGCGAACCACATAGCTGTCTACATTATATGTTTGTGTATGAATATTTGGCCCTATACAGCAATGTCGGTCCAAATATCGACACGCGCTCTGAAAACACGCTACAGCAGCCGAGCACGAGTGGTATGGCGTCCAATTGAGCTGAAATTCGGCAAAACTGTCCTATTCCAATGACGATACAATATCATGGTTACGGCGAGCTGATCTGATGATGAAAACGGAAGGTTGATAGCGGAACACTTCGATGATGTTCGGACTCATTTTAATCAGCTCACGGTTTCACTACCATATAAAAGAATGTTTTGAAAAAAAAAAGTTTTAACATGTATTTTGTTTGAAATAAGTGGATCATAATATTTAGTTCATAGGAATAACATGTAGGTACAATGGCTTATGTTTACTATAACAAGATATACATAAGTCTAACACTATGTTATTTACATTTACAGGGTTCCCTGTAAGAGGTGAGGCACGAGTCGTGTTCCGGTGTTTTTTTAATACTTTTGGTCTTATTGAATTAATTTATTATACTTAATACAAATATCGTAGTATTTAAGACAGGAAATATACTTGAATTATTCTAGTGCATAACATAAAGTAGTTTTAATTTCATTTAATTTTTACGTAATTATAATATTATTGCCAGTTGTTTGTAATTTTATTTTCTCCCTACTAATACAGGTAGGTAGGTATGTACAAAATTTAAAAATACAGTAACATTAAGTATTATTTGGAAATTGTGTGTCGTAACCATGTTTGCAATATTGTTCCCATATTCTTAGTAAATCAGAGAATTTATTTTCAATTGGATTTTACTGCGTGAGAAAGTTATGAAACCAGATTAGAACCATAAGTAGCCAAGGACTAAAACACGGGGTTACCGTTTCTATTGAATATGTAGAGTTGTATACGATATCGTTGATTCACGTGTTTAGGTGTCGGAATGAGCATGGCCTTTCGAAATTCAGATATTTTTGGATCCATCGATTAAATCGTAACGTTTGCAGCAAGTGCTTAATAAACCACTTATAATCATTTGCATTTTTAGATCGTCGTCGTTGTTTCGTATGAGGTAGTGCTGGCCTCTGGTGTCAGAGTTTGTCAAGCCACCCGAGGGCCTCTGAAATGGCTTATCGACTGTAAGCACAGAGCGATGGAAATCCGCACATAACTTAGAAAAGTCATTGGTGCGGAGCCTAGGATCGAACCCGGTATCGTTGGATTCTGAGTTGCACTATTGAACCGTTAGGCTACCATCGCTCACTATTGAACCGTTAGGCTACCATCGCTCCACTATTGAACCGTTAGGCTACCATCGCTCCACTATTGAACCGTTAGGCTACCATCGCTCCCGCATCGCTCATTTTTAGATGATTGTTACTCAATGAACGCGTCATGTAATGCCTGATCTGATGTGGGCTACGTAAGAAGCTAGGCTCATTGTTATACTGTGTCAGAGATCTAAAGATAATCCATTGCTACACTTTTACGTGCTTGGCTTTGCGTCTACCTTTTTGCTACACTTCTAGCTTGACGACTGTGAAAAGGATGAAGGATATTTGAAGCAATAAAGTTCTGATATTTTTAGTGCTACCCCGCTGGTCAGGTATTTTTAGTGACGTAACATGCAGAAGGCCCTCGCGCTAACGTCTGCCTATAGCGATGGGTTAGCTCGCAAGCCATGCCCACCTGCATCCACCCCCCGAGACAAAACTAATCTATTTATGTAATAAAAATGATTGTTGAAATCTTTTATGTCGTTGCCTTCTTTTCCTTAAAGTCGTGTAGTTAACAACAAAGTACCAAATAAAGCAAAGCAACCTCGCTCAAGGAGATTTTCAGATTCCGATTCATTTATTTATTGCGAAAATGGGTACAAGAATAGCTCTCAAATTAAAATAAAGATAAGATAAGATCATTTATTTGTCCGAAACACAGGTTTACATAAAGATGTCATAATAGCTATAGTATCACCATGTTTCCATGTTCGCAAGGCATACAAATTTTAAAATAAAATAAAAAACACAACAACTAATTATTTTAACATAGTGAATAGGTCAGGTAGTAACATAGTAATTAATTAAATTCATGCAATATCTTTTAGAATTGTAAATGTTGTAAAAGTCAAACAATTATTAAAATACCGTAGAGCGAGAAATACTATACCTACCTACTCCTAACATCCCCCATAATCCGCTTCACAGCATGCAATGAGGGTGAAAAATCTTTTCTGCCTGCAATTTCAGTAGTATCTACACCCATCAAACCGGAACACATCAACGCTTACTCTTATTTTGTGTAAGAAATATGGTGTTAGTATTTTCCCGGACGAACCCTTTCACATAAATTGCAGGATACGGAATTTGTATGTTTGTAAGTATGTGTGTTTGTCCGACGATAACTGCAGAACCGTTGATTCAATTTTAATGAAACATGGTAGCTAGAAAGGTTCTATGTGAATATATTAAGTTCGAACATGAGCTTGATCAATACAGGGGTTTTTGAGCTTTTTTGGTTTTTGTTTGGGGTGAACTACTTTAATTCACATGTATGAAAGCAGCAGTTTTGAATGTTCAATACTCACTGAAATTGCCTCTCAGTTTTCCCTTCCCACTGAGATCCAGAGCCAGAATCCTGGAGCCTCGGATATCATAGTCGGTGGTCACGTACAGCTCGGGGAAGAACAGCTTTATTTCAGCCACGTATTTATTATTGAGGTTTATTCTGAAACATGTTTGAATAACAAGATTATATTATAATTTGGAAAAATAAAACGAGCTTCTTGAAAAATAACCGAACCGTAAATGATACACTGTGAAATATTAGTTTCTGTTTCCTGAAAGGTTTCGATAAAGAAACAACATAAATATAAACATATACCTAATGACATAATCGTTATAATTGAACTTTTAGTTTTAAAAACGTTTAGTACCTACTTGATCTGTTCACGGAGGAACGCGTCGGGAAATAGCTACTTTAAGGTGAATGCTCACGTTTGCGACGCGAGATTCAAATTTTTTGGTGTTTTTTGCCCTTTACAGGTCATCAACACTTCTTCAGATGACGAAAGTTGAGTTCGCGACAACTAGGAGACCTAACACACATGTTTTAATTGATTGTATCTCATAAATATCATCAGTTTAGCTACGATACCCCTAAACAAACAAAAACACTGTAAAAATGTGTTAATCCACCACAAGGTATGATTGGATTTTATTAATTAAAATTTAGTGATATCTGTCTGCGGTTAGTGAATTTGGCTTTTATTTTATTTATGAATGACAAGTTAAATTGTCTATTAAATATTATGTAAAACGAAAGTCGTGAGCAGAATCTGTCATAAAAAATAGTGATCTGTAAAAACAATTTAGCATCAGTCAGCGTCATCACATCATCTAAATTACATCATAGTGCAAGTATACACGCACTTGCAAGAAGCTAATCTCCTAGTACTAATGGGTGTTTAAGAAACTAAGATAAATACAGTGAGGGAACCAGCAAACCGTAAAGCAAAAAGGTCAAGGTTTTTATTTTCGTGTTGTATGAAGATATTACCTACCTACATAAAAATATTGAACTAACATACAAGAGTATGTGAGTTTCGCAAATTCTGCAAAGGAAGTACTGAGTAGTTAAGGCGAGGCATTGAAAGACTGCATCCTGAAAGAAATTGCAAACAATTATGCATGTCCTCTGGTATGGAAACTGTCCCAGAGGACGAAATCTGTGTTAGTTATTAATTACTAACCCCTAATCTTAAGCTTACTAACACTATGGACTATGTTGTCTGAATAAAAAATCTTTATTATTATTATTATTGATAAACTATTATTTCGAATGGTTTTGTAAAGGATTTCGTGTAAGGTAGGATACGCTAAAACGTTTTTTTCCTAGATTATAAACGAAAATTAATTTTAAAAAGTATAGTATTCTTTTATCTGTGGTCTTAACACAATATTGAAGCGTCTGTTTAGATGAATCTACTTAGAAAATTTAGAGGCTCTGTTTCGAAAGAGATTTCTTTGTTTTTTTTCTATATTATAAAAGTTAACTAATAGTGAAATGATACTACAAAAAAGTCAGTGATATAAAAAATCAGGTTACCAAATATCACTTTCATATGTTTTGTAATTGCTGAGAAAAATCTAGATCCCTGCCACCAAAATTTCCAATGCGTCATTTTAAAGGGGGTCAGTGATATGGACATCAGGGATGCCAGTTGGAATTATGCAATCACAGCCATCCTATAATGTGACTTAGATTTGTTACCTTAACTTCTCAACCTTGAAGTTGCTGGCGCCGTACGCTATAGCCTGCTTGATGGTAGCCTTGATCCTCAAGTTCGGAGCGGTTCTGTTCACCTTCAGCCTGGGCACAGTAAAGGGCTCCAGAGCTGGGATATTGAAATCAGGGATGCCAGCTCGCAGCGCGGGCTTCATAGCCTCGATTCCGTCGAGAACGCATTTCTCGATTTGTGGATCGCTTTTCTTGCATTTTAAGAAAAATTCAGCTGAAAATTTAAAAATAAAATAATAATAAATAACACGAAATAATGATTTATGTATGATTTTTTTCTTAAGGTTGGGGCGTACTTATACTTAAGTAAGTAAGTATATTTATACAATTTGGAGGCAACGTTAGTTTTCGCCTAGCTAGCATAATGCTTCCCTCATCATAATCCTCAACGAATAGACCCCGCCATCTCCTCCCGTGGATGTCGTAAAAGTCGACTAAGGGATTAACCGGACTTGTTTGTGGGATCCGTTGGTATAAGATTTGTCCTGGCTGCTAGCTTATTTAAGGAATGTGTTATTACTGGAAGGAAGCGTTAGCAGATTCAGTCGTAGGACGCAATGGCAATGATGAGCTCACCACTTGCCACGTCAATTCCCCACGATGGTGCAAACCCACTGTGAAAAGATTAGAGGCTCTGCCTACCCTTTCGGGGAAAAAGGCGTGTTTCCATGAATTAATTAATTTGCTATATTTTTTTTACAGAAAGAATAATACAAGGTATGTACAAAATACATATGAAACAGTTGTGCTACCTGAAGACCGCTGCAAGCGATCTAAAGGTAGCTCAACTGATCCAAATCACTACCAGACGGAATATATATATTTACCTATTACAAAGTGAATCCTGCAGTATTGTTGATGTAATAGAGGATCATGTGAAGCAATGTGAGATAATAGAGACTCTCATTGTCAAAAGAGTCTATATCTACGTGTCAGAAAGTGTTGACGGATTATTTTTGCAGGCTGGAGTAAAAATCGGATCAATTTACTAACGATTATTGTTTTATCAAACTAAAATTGTGAGAGGCTTGAGACAGATGAAAGGCGCCTTCTGTATCCTGCACATAAGGTTCAATTCACCTGCGATTTCAAGACATAATCTTTGATTCTTTAACTAGTAAACAACACAGACGAATTCAGACCTGACTGCGAACGGGAAACCCACAATAAGGTGAAGTGAACGGAAAAGCCTTGTGCCTTTTGGAATTTCCTTTGCAAATGTCCACTTTGATTTTGCAAGCTTACATGGTAACAAGCAGGTACCTTTGTCGATTATATCCCTTATTACAACAGCGTAAGGTTCACATTGGAAGGATGTCTATGGGTAGCCTCTATGATCGATGAAGTGGTAAGGCTGTCCTAGAATTGGTAATTGCTTTGCGAGTTTGTTATGCATCTAAATATTTGTTTATATAAGCCAGGAAATTGCATAAACACCAACAAAGTTTTACAATGTGTCTCATAAATCTCAGTAAGATCTATCTTTTTCATCCTAATAAAGGTTATTCTACATTTAACATGAGTAAGTCCGATTGTTTTCGAACCATGTTTTGCGAAGATATATAAAATAGAATAATAAAATAACTTGTTTTTTTTATTAGCCTTAAGGGCCTTCCCTCGATTGACCAAGGACATTATGAAAGTCTGTGGCATTCTATGGAGAGGCCTATGTTCAGCAGTAGACTTCTATAGGTTGATTATGATGGTGCTCCTCCTTCCGTTCTTCGGTCCTGTGCTATTTCCCACCAGTCTCCTGGAAGACGTCTGCTCATCACGCCAGCGCTTTTTTTATGGTGTCATCATCCACCTACATCATCCAACCATTAGCGACCTTGGTCCACCTCCCACGTTCTTATGGTTTATCATCATCTTCATCAGCCTGTACCAAGTCCACTGCTGGACATAGGCCTCTTCATAGAATGCGTCTACCATATTGGGTGGGGTTTACCATAATGACCACGCTTGGCAGGCGGATTGGTGATCGCTGTATTGATGTTAGTACTCAGGTGGATACTGCTGCTCAACCCCTGGTGTAATCCCTTAGTCGGTTTTCCAAGATGGTTTGTATAAGGCTGTCGTATCTTAGGATACGTGGTGTTGCCTGATGAAAATATTATCCCAGTTTTCGTTTTTTTTTCCAGACAAAGTTCCCTACTAAGTTAAAAGAAAGACAAGCTACTCTGCATTACAATGTACAACCATCAATATTTTATTAAAACGATACACATCAAAAGACATACCTATAGTACGCGTCATGTAAAAAGAACGCTGGAACGCCTGAAGAAGCTTGACCGCCAGCGTTCTTTTTACAGGACGCGCATTATAGCATGTAAAACATTAAGTAGATATTCTATTAAAGTTTGAAATAATAAATAGCAATCAAGTGGGACTCGAACCCACATCTTCATTTTTAATCTGCAATACCTTGACCAATTTGGCCATGGATCGAGCTGACACTGGCTGAAACCTACTGGTCATTAGGAGCGCCGCAATAAGCCACTGATGGTAGTAAGTGTTATCATATATCTATAAAATAAATGAATAATGCTGGACATTCCACACAACATTATCTAGCCCCAAGGTAAGCAGAGCTTATGTTATGGGTACTAGATAACTGATATACTTAATACAATACATTAAATTGATAGATATTTTTATTATACATAAAAAATACCCAGAACACACTGAACAAATATCTGCAGATCGCACAAATATTTGTTCTGAGGCGGGAATCGAACCGGCAACCTCCTGCGTCGCAATAGTATATTAAATTAGTATAGTAAATAAGACTTCCTTTTCAGTGCCTTTTCAGTACATAATATTTATAATAATAATAATAATAATAATGCTGGACAGTTCACACAACATTATCTAGCCCCAAGCTAAGCAGAGCTTGTGTTATGGGTACTAGATAACTGATATACTTAATACAATATATTACATAGATAGATATTTTTTATTATACATAGAAAATACCCAGAACACCCTGAACAAATATCTGCGATCGCACAAATATTTGTTCCGAGGTGGGAATCGAACCCGCAACCTCCTGCGTCTCAGGCCAAGCTTCGCCCGCTGCGCCACAGAGGTCGTCTGTGAGGTCGATTTGTGTTATTTACACGTAGGTAGCACTACTTCACCTCGTACTAAGTGCAGTATTTCTCGCTGATAAAGTGCAGAGAATTACTACACTAGAACTTACCAGTTAACCTTCTATATCAAGTACACTAAAACTATACTACAGCACGTTCACCGTAAGATGTCCCCTGCCCTGTATGGCGTGCCAACCATGCTAGGGGACATCTTATTGTGAACGAGCTGTAAGTACTTACGCGACTCTTGTCCGTAAACACCGATCAAGCACACAGTCAAGAATATAACCACTTTCATTTTCACTGATCTTATTTTAATAGGTTATCAAAAATATATTTAATTTTTTATTATAAAACTTAATAAGAAATTTTCATGTCATTCAAATCAATTTTTAAAAGGAATGTCGTAATTTTGTATTGTTTAATTATCAATTCAGGATCTACAATCGACCTACAATCCAAGTTTGCAACTCGAATGTCTGATTATGAATGTGCGCACGCGCCGAAAATTGTGATATTTGTAGACCAGTTACTGAGCGGTGCCGGTGGTTGCATTCGCAGTTCAAGAAAAACAAATAACACACAAACAAAAACAAATAAATAGTCTTTTATTCAAGGGCTTCCATTATTTAGGTACCTGCTATAGTTTACCGCTTGAGTCAGTTAAAGTACCAACTTTACTGAGAAAATGGTATTTTCCCACAAACACAATGCATCTTAAAGATCCACGTTGGTTTATTTGGTTTTGTTAATTGAAAATGTAGAGAGCAAAAAACACCGTCCATTTAAGGCGCGATAGGTTCTCAAATGTCTCTAGAATTTTCAAGTTTTTGATAAGAATTTTCATAGTTTTCTATGAAGAAAAAAATATATGATATTCTTGAGCTTTTTATCTAGTGAAATCAATAATTCAATATAATATTTGAATTACTTCACTCCATTAAAAATAATAACAAAGATACCTCCTTTTTAAAATTTAAATGCTATTTTTAGATTCTTTTTTTTTACATCTCTCTCACGTTTTAATTTTTGAAACATTTGGTTACATGTTAGTTATTATTTGAGTTAGTGAATTCATCAACAAAATTAAACAAAACTTTGAATGACATTTTTATATAATTTTTTTATACATAAAAACACGGTATCAGAGCGTGCGCTCGCCTTCTTCTCCTCATACAAAAATGTTCGTTGAACCTATAGCGCCTTAAACTTGACCTTCATACACATGTTATTTAAATTCAGGGTTATTCTCGTAAATAGGATATCTCGTGGAATCACTCTAGACTAGCGACAACACGATGGAACATAATACTCTCACGCGATAGGTCCAGAGGGTTTGTCTAAATATCGAATTGCGAGTCGATATTTGTTTTATGGTTTTAATGCGTTTCTCAAGCGTCCGCTAGGGGCGCTTATCATTTAATGCATACAAAAACCACATTTTGACTCGCAATTCGGTTTTCGTTATTCTGAGTGGTTTACAATTACAAACCTGTACTATGCCCTCAGACATTGTACTTTGGCAGAGCCAGTAGCAGTCGAGAGCGTGAACTGCACTGTTATTCCGACTCTAGAATTGCGAGACGAAATGTAGTTTTTGTCCCTTATTGAAAATAATGAGCGCCCTAGCGGACGCGTTGAGAAAACCAGTAACACCATAAGAAAAAAAAAATTCATCTCTATTCGGTAGACTCAATCAAGATCTTATTTAACGGAAGTTTCATTGTCTGGCAGTTTAATATATATAGTGTGTCCGGCCTATGAATAGACCCCTCAGTCTCCTCCCGTGGATATCGTAAAAGCCGACTAAGGGATTACCCGGACTTGTTTGTAAGATGTGTTGGTATAAGATTTGTCTTGGTTGCTAGCTTATTATTAGAATGTGTTATTACTGGAAGAAGCGTGAGCTGAGTCAGTCATGGTAAGCATTGGCAGCGATGAGCTCACCACTTGTCACGTCTGTATCTCACGATGCTGTAACCAACTGTGAAAAGAGGCCCATTAAGGATCTGCCTTCGGGCAAAATGAGGCGTGTATCGATGTAATTCGGTAGACCAAAGAATTTCAAACCGAGACTAGGCCCTCTGTAATCTACGACGACGGACGATTAGGTGATTCAGTCCGGGTACGTCGCGTTGGCGTTAGAGCTGGGATTCTGCAGCTTCTTGGAGGAATTAAACTCTTAAGATGGCTGCTGTTTTGTGGCTTGTGGCCGAGGAGAGTCCTTGGCTAGAGGTCTGAACGCTGTTGTTTGTTTCTGCACTAGTCGACAGTTCGCAGGAATTCAAACCGCATAAATAATGGAAAAATACGATAATTATTTTACTTCATTTAGTTAAATGTTTTTATTTTTAAGACGCTATAACTACGTCCGTTGATCAAGGCTCACTGGGCAAGTGTTTAAGTTTTTTTATTTTTTAGCTGCACTTATGAAGCAGTCACGCAAACTTCCTTGTGAAGTCAACTCTAAAAATACTTTGAAGGAAAAGTTGCAAGAAACGGCATCGGGAATTTTTTACAAAAACTATTAAAATAACTTTATGTGTAGGTACTAGCTGCCCCCGCGGTGTCCTACCCCCGCATACCTACGTCTCGATCCCGTGGGAATATCGGGATAAAAATTAGCCCATATCTATATCCATATAGATATCTTAGTCTATATCCATTCCAATTTTCATCCAAATCCGTAAAGCAGTTTCAGCGTGAAGACGTAACAAGTACACAAAATCACATATATCCGCATTCATAATATCAGAGTAATCTTGAAAAAACAGCAAAAAAAAAGGTACTACATAGATTTATTGCAATGATTAACTATTTTCCTTAATTTATTGAATACTAGCCTTTTGCCAGCGGCTTCCGGGCCTGATAAAAAAGCAGTACCCCTGCCCCAAGCATCCATCCTCACACCAAATATCATCTTAATCTGCTCAACCGTTACGTAGTTCAGTGGAACCACATAATAAATAAGTGGAACTACACATATAACGCGTGCGCAGCTGCGGGCGGAAGCTTAGCATATTAGCACTCAGTCATAATGAAGCTTCTCATCGCATCTTCCCCATTGCTCAACTAAATTGCTCAACTGCATCAAGTTGAGCAGTGGGTAATACCAACAGCTCAACTAGTAATTGCTCAATGTTTGTGAAAGAGTTTTCGGAATCGAATCAGTAGTTCAGGAAATGATCCCCTACGTCTTCCTCGCGTCGTATTCCTCAATGCTGAGGGTCGTGACCCCCTCCATGGACCTCCTTCTGCCTCCTTCCATCTCGACCATTTCGTCGGGTTTTTTCAGTCGAGTTGGGTAGTCATCTAAAGTGTGTGCTTTGGATAGACGCGGCCGGGTGTTTGCGGGCTTGCCCCACGTTGCATCAATGAGTAGTTCCACGATCCGTTGCATAAATAACTGATCAGTTCGCAATTGCGTTACATAAACCGTGTCCGTAATACTTATCTCATTTCGTACGGATGGGAGCTAAAATGCTGCTATCTGGATGGGTGCTAAATTTGCGTTTACAAATTTAACGAACAAGGAATTTCCTGTAATCTAACGCTTTTATTAGCTTGGTCTGTATAATTCGTATGTAACGAAATCTTTAAACGTGATTTTCGCCCACTTCAAAACGTCGGATTAAATTGAAACTTTGCACACTCATCAAGGACCGATGACAATACAACATTATAACATTGTATTTGTTTGGTTACTTACAGCACAGATAAAATAATACCAATAGTATTTTTTTCTGATGAGAAATATTTTAAATTGAGTCAGTCTTGATTGTTTTAGAAATGGCATTAATCAGGCTGACTTTACCTGTTTTCGAAAATCCAAAAAGGCAGTTTTATTTTTCATCAAAATTCACCTCATGTTTTCTAACAGCAAACCTCTCTAACTATAATAAAAAAGGTACTTACCCTGAGAGATTATCTTGCAACATTCTGTATATAGTAAAATTGTGACTGAACGTTGAAAACGAATACCAAAGCCATGTTATGTTATATGTTATTTTATAGGCAAAGAGGCCTGTGACTACGCCCTGTCATCTAAATCGATATTCAAAACCTAACCTATAAAAAAATAAGGTTCTTCATTATATTGTCCAAGCCTTCCACCAGCTCACTGCGTTTAAATGGCACAAAAGGCAAAATTTGGTAATTGAAAAAAAAAAAACAAAAAAAAACTGGACAGTTCACACAACATTATCTAGCCCCAAGCTAAGCAGAGCTTGTGTTATGGGTACTAGATAACTGATATACATAATACAATATATTACATAGATAGATATTTTTTATTATACATAAAATACCCAGAACACCCTGAACAAATATCTGCGATCGCACAAATATTTGTTCAGAGGCGGGAATCGAACCCGCAACCTCCTGCGTCACAGGCCAAGCTTCGCCCGCCGCGCTACAAAGGTCGTCGTAAAAGCCACATGGGTGTTAATTTGTGGTTACAACGATCTGATCTGGTGATCTGATAAGGTGGAAAATGTTACTCTCTGCCTGTGGGGGAAAAATCTGGCGATCAAATTTTCGACCACTTCCCGATCTCCGATTGAGCTGAAATTTGGCATACCTGTCAAGTTCCGATGACAATACAATATTATGGAGACAGCGAGCATGATGGAAGGGGACAACGGAACTTCCCGATGATTCTGAAGATGATAGTAGCCTGGCAGAGTTTGGGCTCATTTTGATCAGCTCTCGGTTCCGATTACCTAAAGCGCGGTTTGAATTTTTTTTTTTATTAAAGCACTTGTATCCCCTTAGTGTATGAATTATATTTAGTCCTTTCTTAATGAGCACCTAGAAGTCAAATTATCGAAATTATTACCATAGGAACACTTGGATTTAGGGTTCCACTGCATCGAGAAACATCAAGTTTGAGCTGGTGATTATATCCGCAGAATCCAAGGTCAGGTTTGGTGATGACCAGCACAGATTGGTGCAACTGTTTCCAAAAGACAGGGGTATTCAAACCTTGTAAAAATTTACTGAAGAATATATAATTTTATACACTAGCTAGGATACCAAGACACTCATTCCCAAGTTTACTCCAAAAATGCGTCAACGGGGATCTTTTTCAGTAGATCCTGGGTATATTTGTGGACCATCGGCCCGACTTCACGCTCTATCGTAGAACTTAACTCACTCAACATAGATCTCTTGTCATTTTGAAACATGTCTTCTACGTAATTTGCTGGAAAAGAAACCCATATTATAAATAAAAGCTCACGCCATCGGATCGAGAGGTCTATGCTGTTGGATCACGCGTTCACGGGAAAACAACTAGCAGGAAAAAATACTTCATTAGTTGGTCATTATTTACCAGCAAACCGCAAGCACCGCGGAGCCACAGGACGAAAGTCTATGATAATCAGTGCGCATTGCCAGAAATTACTCATGGCACTGAGATGTGATCGCTAACTATAGGGGATAACTATTCTTGACACTTAGTACTGTACATCTTTGTACTCAGCGTGTCCGTGGTTTAACTATGCCCAAAAGGGTTACAATGCTCTGCGAGTCCAGTACAACAATGCGTTTAGGACGCTGTTGCGGCTTCCGCGCTTCTGCAGCGCTTCGGGTTGTATGCCGAGGCGCGTACCGACACTTTTGATGACATCTGGCGCAAAAAGACGGCCTCACTGCTGAACTGGCTTCGCACGAGCAGCGACAGCATCCTAAGCACGTTCTCGAATCGTTTCGATTGTCCTCTGGTTTTGAAGCTCGTCCAGAGAACTAGATCATTGTTAGTTGTTATGTAGTAAGTACTCACTTCCTAGTTTTAAAGTTTTTATACTAACAATTTGGACTCAGTTGTCTGAATAAATAAATATTAATAATACCATGCTTCGAGTGTAATATAATTCGAAATAAGGAGATCCGAGACGAACTAAGATCAATTACTTAACTCTCAACACTCATAACAGTCACATACATAGTCCTGATTCCACACTAAGATACCTGTGTTTTTTACGTGGATGCAGCCACGGGAGGAGACGCAGGGGTTGATTCTTAGGCGGGGCACGCTACAGCATCCGGACACGCCACAGCACCGGGTATAAGCTTGTCAGTAGTTACCTATAAAGTTATCTCCCAAGCTGATAGATCCGTCATCAATTGTTAATTCTACACCGAGTGTTTTCAGGCTCAGATACGTCTTGCCATTCTTCATAGACGGTGTCGCAATCGCTTTCATCATAGCTTTGATCCCGGCTAAAAAACATTCAAAAATAATTTATGGTTGGAATTAAATCAATATATTTACAATAATTATTATGAATTATTTAAGCTAGAGCCAATCCGGCGCGATTAGCCCGCGTCGATCGCGCCGGTTTGGCCCTAGCTTTACAGCTTCAGTGGGTTGGACGACATATTATGTAAGCAAGTATTAGCTCGACGACTGATGGCAGTCATACTATACATACTATACATTTGTTTGTTTGTTTCGTATGAGGTAGTGCTGGCCTCTGTTGTCGGAGTTTGTCAAGCCGCCCGAGGGCCTCTGACATGGCTTATCGACTGCTATTAATCAATAACTATACATTAACAATTAACATTAACGGAATATCCTTGGAAAAGTTACACCGAGTTTTGTCTCTCGATTGAATTTGGAACTGCATGTCACAATGCAAAGACACAACACTGACATTCTTAGTATAATCCGAGTTTTATAGTAATACGTCGTAATATCGCAGTGTGATATGACGTTCCCATATATACGCTATTAAATATGTGAGGTGTGTTGTTGCATGCTTACAGATATGGTCAAACCCTCTAAAAGTCTTACAACACGGGTTAATTTGTTACTTACAGAACTCTCCGCGGAAACTTCCGTCTACTACGTTGTGGAAAATAAGAATATTGAGCGCGCCAAGTGCCTCAGCAGAAGTCTTTCTGTGCGTTCATTTGAGCGGGGATGACAATGAAGCACGAGCTGTGAATCAGCTCCAGTCCAGTTTCTAGAAGCTGGATGCGGGGTTCCAACAGAATTCGCTATAAGGAACGCGGTTTTTGGATTCTAGCTTTGTCGCAAATTGGCAGTTCAAAATGACACAATCAGGATGGGATTCGGGATTAGATACAGCGTCCTACCTTGAGACTGGCTGTTCGATGTTCGTTCTCCGAGGCGCCTGGAGTCCAGAGATACGACTAGGTACGCCACGCGGCTATGCCGGCGCGGCAGTTCGTATCTGGATGTTGTCCTGTTGTTTACACACTAAATTCACCAACTCACGACACCACTGTCACGACGAATAACGTATAACAGTAATATTTATCACAAATCCAATAGTTTTTATATAGTTTGTAGGTTATGCGAGGCTCTCACGATGACAGTCAGTCAGAAACTTGTTGTTTTTCAATGGCGTCTTCACAACTTCGCTTTGATTAGCAGCGAGATCCTTCTGTCTCACACGTAGACGTAGAACGCTGTTAGGGTGTGAGCGGGATAGGATATGTGCATTGAATAAGCCACAATTACGTACGAAAAATAACAGAAATGATGCATTAATTATGCTAGCGAAACCATACCCCCGACCTTAAAGGGTTGCCTTTAGAAAGCAAAACATAAAGGGATAAGGAATATAAGAAATTATATGCGGTAGAGTCTGCTCTATGTAGAGTCAGACGACAACTTATATACGAGAATGTCTGCTCTATATAAGAGTCAGAGCATAAGACATGAATTGTTATAATAATTATCTCTAAACTAGCCTAAGATAAGTAGGTAGCAGCTACTCTACTACTACTCTACTAAAAGTTACTCTACTCATTGACTCGGTAAAAGGCACACTCTGACGACTGGCCTGACAAAGAGGCCTCTACACGTCCTAACGGTAAGAGAGCGCGTTGTTCCGTCTTTCGAGGTATGTACAGCTTCTACTACACCTAAAGGCCATGAAAATACTGGAGCATTATCAACAATAATCACGACAACCGATCCCAGTGGAATCGGAGTAGATGGTATGTTCCACTTGGCTCTAGATTGCAATTGATGCAAGTATTCTGTACGCCATCGCTGCCAGAATGACTGCACCATTTTGTCTAAAATAGAATGCCTTTCTTGAAGACTAACGCGCTCTACGTGTGAAGCAGGTAGAGACCCGAGCGGAGCGGTATTAAGAAAATGAGCAGGAGTAAGAGCCGATGGCTCTGCCGGGTCGCTGCTCATAGCAGTGAGCGGACGTGAGTTTACAAGTGCCTCGATCTGCGTTAGCACCGTTAACAGCTCTTCGTAGGAAAGAATTTGCTGGCCGATGACCTTGAACAAATGAGACTTTACCACCTTTACCATGCTCTCCCAACAGCCTCCCATATGCGGAGCTAGAGGCGTTATGCGTTTCATAGAGATACGGCTTTCTGAAAGCTCATGTTCAAGATGCGGGCGATGTTGATCGAGGAACTTATAAAGATCACGGAGGTAGGAACTACATCCAACGAAATTCGTTCCATTGTCAGTGTATATACACTGCACGGGACCTCGGCGTGCTAGAAATCGTTTAAGAGCAGCGAGGAAGTTGACTGTACTCAACTCTGTAGCGATTTCAATGTGCAAACATCGTGTTGTCAGACACGTAAATATACATAGCCAGGCCTTACGACTTTTGACACCTCTACCACGAACCGGTGTATATTGTAGAGGGCCAGCATAATCGCAACCTGTATGCGTGAATGGCTTGTCTACTTGATTGACGCGAAATACAGGCAGGTCTGCCATCATTGGAAAGGATGGACGCGGTTTCGCTCTGAAACACGTGTTGCACTTATAGATACGGTGACGAATAACTCGTCGCGCTGCCAGTATCCAATATTGATTCCTGAGTAAGGACATCAACAGTTCAGGGCCGGCGTGTAAGTGTTTTCGATGATAGTAATCGATTAGTATATCGACCACGTGATCATGTCGCGGCAGCACACATGGGTGCTTTTGCGCATACTCGAGCGCTGCGTGGGTAAGCCGACCACCGACGCGGATAAGGCCGTTTTCATCTAAAAACGGCTTAAGTTTTTGTAGAGCGGGAGAGCAATTTTCATTGTTTTTTAATTTATTTATATCGTCTCTGAAGTAGACGTATTGTAACGCGAAGAGAACTTTATTTTCGGCAAATTCTAAATCAGACTTCGTTATGTTAGGTTTTAGCGGTAATAGCTTCGAAAAGCGATACACATAAACAATTATGCGTAGTAACTTCGACCAAGAAGAAATGCGTTGAGCGAGCTCATAGATAAGCGGTTTCGCGGTGTTTTCAGTTACAGCGTGTGCAAGCGGTTTTAGCTCCGGCATGTCACTGACGTTTTCGCGATCAAATTCCGATATAGGCCACTCAGAAGGATGCCTAGATGCCCATGGGGGTCCAGTGAACCACAGAGGGTGCTTGTTAAGCAGCGCGGGCGATAAGCCACGCGATAAGCAATCGGCAGGGTTTTCAATGCCTGCTACGTGATGGAAACAGCTGGCAGGAATATTTTCCACAACTTTCACAACGCGATTTGCTACGAAAGTTTGCCAGCGGTGCGGAGAGGAATTGATCCAGCAAAGTACGACTTTGGAGTCAGTAAATGCGAATACATTCGAAATTTTATATCTCGGCTCAAAATTGTCAAGCACTTTACGCATTAGCTTAGACAATAGAACCGTGGCACACAGCTCTAAGCGCGCAATCGATATCGTTTTAAGCGGTGCGACCTTAGATTTTGAACACACCAACCTAACGGTCGTATTATTGGTGTGGCTGCTGACCTGCAAGTATATTACGCTGCCGTAAGCACGCTCACTTGCATCCGCGAATCCAATGAGGTTAGCTAAACAACCTTGCACTACCCCGAGATGCCGCTGAATGCGTATATCGTTGAGTGAGGGGAGTTCGCTACAGAACTGTCTCCATAGACTCGTGATGCGTTGTGGGGGGGCCTCGTCCCAGTCACACTTTAATAACCATAATTCCTGAATAAGGAGCTTGGCATAGAGTATGACGGGAGCCACTAGGCCTAAATTGTCCCATAAGCGTGCGACGACAGACAGGATACTGCGTTTGGTACAGCCTGCATCAGGTTCAGAGACCTTGAACTTGAAGACGTCATCTGTCCTGTCCCAATGCGTACCTAGAATTTTATGAGGTACGTCCTTATCAATTTCGAGATCTGACGAAGCTCTGTGCGAGGCGGGTATAGCGCGGAGAACAGTGTCCGAATTACTCGTCCATTTTACCAGGTCAAATTGACCGCACTTAAATAAATTGATAAGTTCGGTACAGGAATCGATCGCGACGAGCTCGTCTTTCTGCTCTACATCATCTGCCATTATGCTATAGCAAACATCGTCCATGTAGGTCGAAGAAGCTGCTATAGCAGCTGCAGCTGGAAACTTATGACCTTCATCAGCGATCAGCTGATGAACGACGCGGATTGCGTGAAAAACGGACGACTTTATACCGAAAGCGACGCGAGCTAATTCAAAAATGGAGAGTTTATCTTCTGGTCGAAACCTAAAAATAAATCGCTGATATTTTCGGTCTCGTTGGTTCATGCACAATTGGAGGAACATTTGACGACAATCGGCAGAAATAGCTATTTTGAACAGCCTAAAGTTCAACAGGATGTTGTTCAAATCGCCCTGTAAATTTGGGCCGGAATGAAGAACATCATTCAAAGACAAACCTGTGCTGGTTTTACAACTAGCGTCTAAAACCATGCGGACTTTAGTGGAGGTCTTATCAAGGCGCTGCACACAATGGTGCGGAATGAAATGGGATGCGGATTTAGCGGAAATATTATTATCAATAGGTCCTATTTCGGTTACATAACCTTTATCGACGTATTCACGAATGATATCGTCGTAGGCGGCGCGCAGAAAACTTGATGATTCCAACTTCTTTTCTAAGCACAGGAAGCGTCTTTGTGCGGTGGAGAATGAGTCTCCTAATTTATAAACATCGTCACGAAAAGGAAGCGCGACGGTGTACCTACCACTAGCGTCACGCGTGGTGGTAGTGCGGAAATGTGTCTCACACTCAAGATCGTCTTGACTGTGAGCAACCGGTGAGGAAACTTCCTCAAGTTCCCAAAACCTTTTGAGAATGGTGTCCAAAGAATCTTGGACAGTGGCACAACAGGCAGAAGTAGATCCAGGAGGGAGCAGCGCGGGTGCTGCACCCATTAAAATATATCCTAGCACTGTTTGTATGGCGGGCGGAATTCCATGCACGTTGCTATGTACCTTACCAGGCATCAACAAGTGTGGGAATATGGATGCTCCAAGTAGGATATCCACAGAAGCGGGGGTGGCGAACGTACTGTCCGCAAGCTGTAGCGTTTTGATGTGCGTAAACGCAGCCGCGTTCACGGGGACCGTAGGTAGGTCATCCGTTATGCGATCGACGACAAGACCCGCTACATCATAATAAATGGTTTTATTAAACCGCGAAAATATTCTGAAGTCAGTGGAACCCTTAATAGCTTTTTCAGAGCCACCGAAACCTCGAACAATCATTTTTGTATTTTGGTTGCAATTCAAACCCAAACGTAAACAACATTCTGCACTTATAAAATTGCATTGCGAACCGGAGTCTAATAGACATTTAACTGTATGCCTCCTTCCATCACTATCGTATAAAAACACTTGAGCGGTCGACAGCAATATCGTCGTGGGCCGCATGCATTGCGCGGCACGGTCGTCAGAGCTTGCGCTAACCTGCGACGGTGCAGCAATGGATGTGTGAAGTGACGATACCGATGGCTCGCTTATCGCGGCAGGCGATTGCTGAGCCGCACTCATTACATCAGAGACTGCAGGCCGAGCCGCACGCGCCTGCATTGCGTGAACACCTGACGTCTGCGTCAATCCGCTATCGTGGGATTGCGTTGCGTTTTGATTTTCGACCTTATTGAAATGCAACAAGGTATGATGTCTTTGATGACAAGTACGACATTTGAGGGTTGAATTACAATCACGAGTTTTATGTTTAAGACCTAAACAGTTAATACATGCACTATTATCTTTGACGCATTTGAAGCGTGCAGATGGAGTCATGTCATTGAACTTTTGACATTTAAAATAGTGGTCATGCACAACATTGTCACATAGACATTTTTTGTTAGCAGCTGTGACAGCTACATAACTTTGCGGGTTAGGTACATGACTGCGGGATTTAACAGAACTTCGTGTAGAATTTCCAGTTGTGCTAGGCTGCGTGTTTTGATAAATCCTATGTTGGCTTCTAATGAAGCTCGTCAGCTGACTAAAGGAAGGTAGCCCTATGTCACGATATTGTGACTCGAATGCTCGGATCGTTTCTCCGTCTAACTTCTTTAATGCGATATGCAAAAATATAAAATCAGTCAAATCCTCGATTTCAAGGTTTTTAATAGCATTTGCGGCTGTGACATATTGATCCATAAATGACTGGAAGTTAGATGAAGAAGCGGGACCGTTTATTTTTAGATTTATCATCTGATCTAGATACGTAGATGCGAGGACACGTTTGTCTTGATACCTATCAACGAGACATTTCATAATTAATTGATAGTTCGCAGGACATGGCGTGATGCCTGAGAACACTGCCTGCGCTTTAGTGGACAGCTTCCCTATCAAATAATATAACCTCTCAGCGTCCGTTAGCGTCGGATTTTCGTGTATCGTGGACTTATAGCTTTCATAAAATAAGGGCCAATTCCGAATGTCACCGTCGAATGACACAATTTCAATTGGCGCCAAAGTTGGGCGTTTTGTCCTAATGACCTTTTGATCATACTGATCAACGTGATCATTTTCCCTCGAAGGTACGGGCTCAACCCGCTTCAATACACGTTTTATACGACTGAAGAGATCATCAAATGAAATCAATGTCTGAAAGTTAGGTACCGCGGCGGGATTACTTTTCAAAAGTAGCTTATTATGCTCGTTTACAAGGTCCCTAAATTCAGCTCGAGTCTCATCAATAGTTGCGACGGAACATAAGAAATTCTCCAAAGATTCAACGTCAGTGTGCGCCTTTTGCGAATTATTATACACGATTTGAATATATTCGAAAAGGGTATTTCGTTTCTGTTCTACAAGAATTATTTCTAAGTCCATCTTTAATTGCTCGGTCTCTTTTGCCTTTTGAGACATGTTGCAATATTAAACGAAATACGTAAACAAATAAGCAGATAGTAGATCGGTATGCGTGTAGGTAGCTACAGGCGTACGCGCACGCACCTGTCAACAACCTATATAACTAAGTATACCTAGCTAGCGTGATATACCTAGGCTCCAACCGATTAGGTACGGAGCGAAATAATAATGAATTGCTTAGCTAAAGCAGCGTAGTATTTTAGAATGCTATTGTAGCAAAGCTAATAAGCTTAGATAAGACTTATTTTAAATGCGAAAGTATGTAAGTAGGTATTTAAACGAATTTAAATACTTACTTATGAAGATTTAATCACACGAATGTAATTACACTTATAGGGGGGCCTAATTGCATGAGTGCGGAAATTAGCAAATTTAAATAGCACTGTGAAGGTAGGCAGCTCCTGTAAGGGCGGTATGGAATGTTAAGCGAAATGTATGAACTGAACGAATTCAGCCCAGCGAGCGGGTGATCCCTAGGGATAGAAATGAAGCTTGACTGATAGCAGGGATGAGAGCCTTGGTTTAAATACCAATCAGGCTGCGAAGGACCACAAAATGAGCGCGCCAAGTGCCTCAGCAGAAGTCTTTCTGTGCGTTCATTTGAGCGGGGATGACAATGAAGCACGAGCTGTGAATCAGCTCCAGTCCAGTTTCTAGAAGCTGGATGCGGGGTTCCAACAGAATTCGCTATAAGGAACGCGGTTTTTGGATTCTAGCTTTGTCGCAAATTGGCAGTTCAAAATGACACAATCAGGATGGGATTCGGGATTAGATACAGCGTCCTACCTTGAGACTGGCTGTTCGATGTTCGTTCTCCGAGGCGCCTGGAGTCCAGAGATACGACTAGGTACGCCACGCGGCTATGCCGGCGCGGCAGTTCGTATCTGGATGTTGTCCTGTTGTTTACACACTAAATTCACCAACTCACGACACCACTGTCACGACGAATAACGTATAACAGTAATATTTATCACAAATCCAATAGTTTTTATATAGTTTGTAGGTTATGCGAGGCTCTCACGATGACAGTCAGTCAGAAACTTGTTGTTTTTCAATGGCGTCTTCACAACTTCGCTTTGATTAGCAGCGAGATCCTTCTGTCTCACACGTAGACGTAGAACGCTGTTAGGGTGTGAGCGGGATAGGATATGTGCATTGAATAAGCCACAATTACGTACGAAAAATAACAGAAATGATGCATTAATTATGCTAGCGAAACCAAATATATTTGTCAAATT
Organism: Operophtera brumata; assembly: GCA_932527175.1. NCBI lineage: Eukaryota > Metazoa > Arthropoda > Insecta > Lepidoptera > Geometridae > Operophtera > Operophtera brumata. The sequence goes on from OW052238.1 coordinate 1,405,857, forward strand.
TGTAATGAGCTGTTATAGTGAGTCGAGGCACGAGAACGGTGGCTTCCAGATCATAGTGTGACTTGGAAAGATTCACTCTGCAATCAAATCAAAGGTTCATACACCACGTCACAAACCGTCGCTCGTCAACTAGACTTGGATATTATTATACAGGCGAAATTACAGGTACACGAGACTTTCATCTTCGTCCAAGGTCAGGGGTTCCCAAAGTCGGCGATAACGCCCCCTTGTGGGCGCTGCAGGCCTAAAGGGGGGCGGTAAGAGACCCAGGAAAATAATGGGGACGTCAAATCAGACAAGCTTTAGCAACTTTTTTTTTAATAGTTATTAGTATTCCTAGGTAGGTCATTTTCGTAGATAATAGACCGCGGGCAATCATATGTCCTATCATAAGTTATAGTGGTTTTTTAAGTAGGTGAAAAAATGGAGTAGCTAGAAAATAACTAGGGGGCGCCAAAAATAATTTATTCTCAAAGTGGGCAGTAGACAAAATAAGTTTGGGAACCCCTCCTAGGTGGACGTGACCTGAGGTACAACATCTACAGTCAGAACAAATATTAGCAGATCATGATTGCTCGCTCAAATGATTAAGCTGAAATTTTGCATACCTGGTTAATTCAGTTGCAAGATTTAGCCCGCACACCACTTACTAACCTCCGTTGGTCTAATGGTCCGAAGTCAATGTCAGGTTAACTGTCCCGGGGATCGCACCAAGGAACGCAATATAGAGCACTGCTTAGTAGTCGCTACACAGAATAAATTTTAGTACTAGGTAGCAGGGCTTTTTTGTGAAAGAGTTCATCACGAGAAGTACTACAACCATACTTATTTCTGCCGCAAAGCAGTGGTGCTCGCATTCCTGTTCCGGTTTGAAGGGTATGGGTGCCGTCGGTGAAATTTCATGCACATGAGATCAGGGTTTCGGGTGCAGTGCAATGCCACGTAGGGCGCGTCCTAAGTGGACATGACTTGTGAGAGAATGCATTGTTATAGGCAGAGGTTACCACTTAACATTCAGGTGACCATCTGCTTGTCCGTCATTCAAATCACATAAAAAACTTTAGCGAGAGGACCTCAAGTTAATTATATATCTTTATAAATATGTAACTCACTTAAAATGTTTAATTTTAAATTCTCCTCCACGTGTAGCTTTAATATTCCAAGCTTGTACATCAATGTCGTTATAAGTTGTATGGAAATAGTCCATCCTGAAAGGATCGAGTGCAGGAAGGTCAGAGTCAACTGTTCCAGCTATGAGGTTTCCTCGCATTGCCTCAACTGTTTTGAGAAGACAATTTCCAAGTTGTGGGTCATTTTTACTGCATTTCACAGGTTTAGTAACTGTAAATTAGGTTTATCTAGATCAGGTAACACATCTTTAGGTAACTAAAGAATAATAATACAAAACAGCAAGTAACAATACATCAAAAATAACGCACAATATAACACCCAACAGTCACGTACATGCATACTCCTGATCACACACTAGAATTCAACAGTCACGTACATGCATACTCCTGATCACACACTAGAATTCAACAGTCACGTACATGCATACTCCTGATCACACACTAGAATTCAACAGTCACGTACATGCATACTCCTGATCACACACTAGAATTCAACAGTCACGTACATGCATACTCCTGATCACACACTAGAATTCAACAGTCACGTACATGCATACTCCTGATCACACACTAGCATTCCCTGTGTCGTGGTTATCAGGAACTACGAGGAACATTGTATCATTACATCCAGACGACACAAATATTTGCTGAACATACAAACATTTGTCCCGCAGCGGCAATCATAGAATTTTCCATCATAAATTACTCTTACAAATGACTACAGACAGTTCAACGTAAGTCGGCACCTACCATGGAGTATTTATAGGTGCCATCTTACGGTGAACGAGCCGGACCATTCACCGCATGGTTCACCATAAGTTGGCACCTGCCATGTAGTATTTATAGGTGCCATCTTGCGATGAACGAGCCATGTATATAGGTAGAGCTGTTCTGTGAACGAGCCGGACCGTTCACCGTAACTTGGCACCTGCCATGGAGTATTTATAGGTGCCATCTTACGGTGAACGAGTCGGACCGTTCACCGTAAGTTGGCACCTGCCATGGACTATTTACAGGTGCCATCTTACGATGAACAAGCCGGACCGTTCACCGTAAGTTGGCACCTGCCATGGCGTATTTATAGGTGCCATCTTACGGTGAACGAGCTGTTCACTACAAATAAACTAATTGATTAGCAAATGTATATAACGTATGTGAAATTTGACGAGAGTATTTTATAGCTTTTTATCGTAGTAAAAATCTTAGGACAGCAGATCTGGCAGGCAGATTGGTGACCGCAGTATTTGTGCTGAGTATTCAGGTGGATGCCCATGCCTTGGTGTAATCCCTCGGCTTTTACGATATATACGGGAGGAAACGTAGGGTAGGTCGTTTCTTCCTAACTATCATGTGCCTATTTTTTTTACAAATGCCTCCAAAATGTTTGTCGTAACGACTGAACCGAGTTTGGTGAAATTTTGTACACAGATACATCAGGACCTGAATTAAGACATACCAAGGCTACTTTTTACCCTATAAAGCAAGCGTCACTACGGACTAGTGAAATTATAAGTTTTTTGTGAAAAATATATTTTTCAATACAAGGTTTTATAAAATTAGTGATCGTAACCGTGTGCTGATCAAAATGAGCCTAAACACGGCCAGTCTACCATTATCCCTCGAGGAGTTCCGCTTTCCACCTTCTGTCTCCATCATCAGATCAGCTCGCTGTCACCGTAATATTGCATTATCATCGGAACTTGACAGGTATGCAAAATATAATCTCAATCGCTTGAGGGTAACTGCTTTAAAATTCAGTTGCAAGATTCCACCCGGACAACATACATTGCAATTTTAATAAAATCTTGTAATAAAGGTGTTTTTTTTACATATGTACTTACGACGTGTATGTAATCCAAAAGCCACTGTTAGAAACGCAAGTAAGAACAACAAAATTTTCATTTTTGTTAAATTTAAAGTTCACTTTCTCAATTTTTGCCAATTGTTTTGCACTGATGAAATTCTTACAGGATAATGTGACGCCCCGTACAAGTTCATTATATTTATATTGAACAAGTATGGTAGTTAAAACTAATTATTCATAATTTAAATACGTAGATCGGGTTTACACACTGTGTCATCCTAAAATGATATCAAAAATACAGTATTTTTCCTTTAAAAAACCTAGTACTCACCTTCAATTTTCATTTCCAAATGATTTATATTGTAAAAGAATAAAAAAGATAGATTTTAAGATATTTTCGTACACTTTATTACCAAATTAACAGTTTTTGGGGGTAAGTAAACTATTGCTGTATGTACTGGATTTAACAATGAATCAATCCTTCCAACATCTAGGATAGGCATAATAACATAACATATTATGACACCCAACAGTCACACATAATCCTGATCTCACACGGGATCCCCTGTGTCAGGGGTATCAAAAGCTACGAGTACCATGGTACCGCAACACCGAACCGCGTCAAAATTTGCAGATAATATCAATAAACATCTTCATATTATTGTAAGTGTTGGTAAGTGACGATGTGGCCGAAGATGGAGCACAAAGATCTGAAAGGCACCTATTCACTCTATCCTAGAAGGGACCCAGATAGTAGTTTTCATAAAAGACAGACAACGGTAGTGTGTTCCACTCCTTAGCAGTTCGCATTATAAAGGTAGAACCGAAACGCTTGGTACGAATAGAGGGTATACTAATTAGGTAAGGATGGCATTGAGCCATGCATCTACTCGCCCTATGATGAAAAGGAGATGGTGGGATCAGATAGTGAGGGTGGGGCTATGATCTGAGGAAATGTGGGCGGTGTGTATTCCATACAAACTAATTCCCCTGTTTCCTCCCTAACTAATGACACTAGAGCAATTATTGTTTACCATTTTTTTTTTACATTGATTGACCTTTGTTTGACCACGATCTCACCTGTTGGTAAGTGACGATGTGGCCGAAAATGAAGCACAAAGGTCTAGAAGGCACCTATTCACTCTTGACTTGAAGAGACCCAGATTATAGTTTTCAGGAAAGACAGACGACGGTAGTTTATTCCACTCCTTAGCAGTTCGCATTATAAAGGTAGAACTGAAACCATACAATCTATATCTACTACTGAACTGCCATGCTCCTATGATTATTTTTTTCTATAAATAAATGAAACAAAATTTAAAAAATCATAATAAATAACATAACAAATAAAAGGAATACACACAGGTATAGATAAAGTACTTCATATATAAATTCCTAAAAAAGTTAATATCGGTCTAGTTTAAAGGAGAAAACCGAAGAATGCGATCATGATATATGAATGGAGAATATATAAATATGTTTAACAAATCGCGTTTCCTTTTAAGATTTTGGTAGTAAATCTTTTAACAATAACGAGTATATAACCATAAATATATATATTAATAGCGTAAGATAAAATGACTGCCAATTTTTCGGTGTTAAGGCGATATGTCAAATTTACCGAATGGGCGGAGTCTAGCAAGAAAACAATAGATGTAAGACAGTGACAGCGCTATTGCTCACTTGAACCCGGGAAAAGGTGAGGTATATATTTTTGCCGCTCGGAAGTAACTGACGTAAGCGACAAATGATAAAACTTCGTTTAGCTTCTAAAGTAGCAAATATAAAAATAAATTATCTATAATTAATGTAAGTAATGTGATAACCTACAGAATAATATAAAAAAATATGCTTAATACTTTCTCTAGTCGAAGGAGGGACCTAAAAAGGGCTTTAGAAGAGCCAATTTCAAAAAATAAAGCTATCGAGAAATGTTTCGCGAATCGTGTTTCTTGTCTATAATTTATTTAGATTACATCCTCAAGTAATTACTGTATTAACATCAAGTTTGTAACCTTTACTGATAGTGAGCATGTAACGAAACAACTCCAAAATTTTAACATAGCGTCTTAAAATCGGATGTGAGGCACCAACGACAACCAACCTAATATAGCTTAGATCGCACGCAATCGGTGGTTATGAGAAAATGGAAATTTTGTATATCGACCGCATTTTAATATTGCCCACACATTCAAAAACTTAACTTTTATGTAACTTAATGTTTAATTTAGTTTGAAACTGTATTTCCGTGATATTGTTATAGCAGTCCCTAGTTCTTACTTACAATGGTACATGCTGAGAATGGAAACTATAAGAACTTCCTTCATTATTATTAATTGATAGGAATATATAGGTTTTTTAGCGTTTATAATAAGTTTAACTGCACTGTTTATTAACTTTCTGGTAACTTAACAACCCGTTGCTACTCCACAGATTGTTCCATCCAGTTTCATAAATCACCCTAGCATCACCTGCGACTGATTTGTATTTATTAACTTTCTGGTAACTTAACAACCCGTTGCTACTCCACAGATTGTTCCATCCAGTTTCATAAATAGCCCTAGCATCGCCTGCGACTGATTTGTATTTATTAACTTTCTGGTAACTTAACAACCCGTTGCTACTCCACAGATTGTTACATCCAGTTTCATAAATCACCCTAGCATCGCCTGCGACTGATTTGTATTTATTAACTTTCTGGTAACTTAACAACCCGTTGCTACTCCACAGATTGTTCCATCCAGTTTCATAAATCACCCTAGCATCGCCTGCGACTATTTATTATTATTATTAGCCTGTGGTGTCCCACTGCAGTACAAAGGCCTCCCTTCCCTCCTTCCATTTGTCTCTATTGTTGGCTATTTGGGACCAATCCTTCAAGTAGGAGTCTAGCTCATCCCGCCATCTCCGTCTGAACCCTGTCTAAGCCCCTTCCTTCATCGCCTGCAGCTGATTTGTATATATTCATTGCTACCTTATCGTTTAACATATGTGAAGAACTACAGTGTAAACGGCAATGTATTAGAAACTCACGAATCAATAGCAAAGGGGCCATATTTTACAATTGCGTTTGTTTGGCGACATAATTATAACAATCTTGTGTAACTAAGATATATAATAAGTATAAAATCTTCCTTGACTACAATATTATGTACAAAACACCATACCTAAGTAATGTTTACAAAAATAATCCAACAATTCTCTTAAAAATTATCCAAAATTCCCGCCTAAAAATCTTACTATCACATTTTAGATCTTATTACCTCACTACTAAACCCCGGTTCCAACTAGTATCTTTACCGTGGACAACTCATTTTTAGGGTTCCGTGCCTCAAAAGGAACCAACGGAACTAATTTATGATCACTCTCGTGTCCGTCTGTCTGTCATAACCTAATTTCTCCGAATCTACTAGAAAAAAAGTTGAAATTTGGTACATATCTCGAATTAGGTGACCAAATTACGGACATAACGCGTAATTAACACATTTTGATTTGGGGTTTATTTCGTGGTGTAGAAAACTAAAACTTGTGTTAAATTCATCATTGTACATGTGGCATATCCTTTTTTTTGTTGGCAAATCAGAAAAAACCTATGTGACAAGTTTTTTTTTTTTATGAAATCATTCAGAGATTCATAAAATCCGGTAATCGATCGAATCGATAATGAAGCCTAAATCTTAGGGCCTCACTCATAGAACCGAAAAATATAACTAAGTTCCTGTCTTTAGATTCCCACGGGAAACTGAAAATAGTCGTGAAGGGTAAGTGCGAATACAATGAGTTACTTCATTTCACGGAGGATTAATAAAGTTAAATTAGTCTAGTGGTTACTATGGTAGTCTACTTGTACGGAACCCCATTGACGCGGTTCCGCCTCGCATTTGACCGGTTTTTATTCATAGTTCGTATGACTAAATTTGACGTTTGAACAATGAATAAACCGGCCAAATGCGTATGGGTTAAATACGCATAGTTTTCACTAAGTTACTCTAAAACTATTCATCACGCCTGGCACCTGATACGACTGCCCAGATATACCCCTGTGACAGAATACAGACGGACGGACGAAGTAGGCTCTGAATTAGAGTCCCGTTGGCACCTTTTGGGAACGGAACCCTATAAACGAGTCTTCGTCCCTAATAGACTCTAATAGGAACCAGGAGACACGGACATCACAAATTGTAAACTCTAAAATAGCTGGTATCATGGAAACAGTTCTTTATAAGTAAACTTAGACGTTATCTTGTTGGCCATTTCCGTGAAGAGGTCCGCGAGGCTGCGTTCGAGGACGGGGCTGATCTCCGAGAGGAAGACCTGCGAGTTCTCGTTGATGACCCTGTTGGTGGCGGGCCCCAGCACGGGGTCGCCGTCGAACAGGTTGGTGAGGTAGATGGAGGACTGGCCCACGCGCAGCTTCACTCTGAAGGGGTCGAACTGGAGGTACTCCTCATCGCCGCGCTTCTCCTTGTGTCCGCGCATCGTGACGTTGCACGCGTAGTCCTCTGGAATACGGAAACGTTCAATCATCATCGACGGCCTTCAGACGGCATCGGCTGGACCACATACAAAACTATTGCTTTAAGACTGCGCCAACCCCAAGCAGAAAACTTTATACAAAAAAAAAAGCCACGCGCCGCCGTTCGAAAAAGTGTTTTTTATTGAATATTTCGTGATATATAGATAATTTTAAAAAACCCCGTAGTTGATCCCTCTTTTTTATTGTATTGGTCTTACTTATCCAATTTTTGACCCAATAATCTGTACCATATTGATAAACAATAGAATCTAGGCAAAAGTTACAGGTAACTACATGTTTTTTTTATCGAGAAATTTTTATTCTATCGTGTTTTTGTCTGGGTGATCCCTCGGTATTATAATGTAGTATCCATGCATATTTTTTATTTGATTTTTTTATTTGATTTAGTCACTTAAAAATCTAATCTAAGATTGGTAATTTTGCGTTATACCCATCCCCAGGTTGATGAGCTGTAATGAGCAAAAAACACCAACAAATTTGAATTTCGCGCCACAAGTGGGAGAATCCACCTCACGCTTGGCAGGTGGATTGGTGATTGCAGTACTGGTGTTGAGTTCTCAGATGGCTGCTGATGCCCATCCTCTGGTGTAATCGCTTAGACAGCTTTTACAGACAGACAGACACAGGGTGTAAAAATACAACTATAACGAAAACTGACACTCAGGATTACACGTATGGTACCTACTGATATCCCTATTACCCCTGACGCCTAAGGCCTATTGGCCTTGGCTCAAAATAAAATTGAATCCATCGTTTTTGTATTGACCCTGCTGGACGAACGTATTTTCAGGAACTTTCGAGTTATGAAGGATGCTATGAAGACCTCAAATAAACTCAAGTTAAACTAATAGGTACTTAGATCATTTATAGAACATTTGTAGTAGTAGTAGAGCTCTTTTGTAAAAGAGTTCGTTTGGCAAAGTACTCCCTCCATATCTATTTCTGCTGCAAAGCAGTAGTGCTAGCATTGCTGTGTTCCGGTTTGAAGGGTATGGGTGCCGGTGAAATTACAGACACATGAGACTTTCATCTTTATGTCTCAGGGTGGCGGGTGCAGTGTAATGTCACATAGGGCACGTCCTCGGGGGACGTGACCTATGAGGTAATGCATTGTTAAAGGCAAAGGCATCAGGTAGGGCATCTGCTAAGCTTGATCCGTCATTCACGTAGTTAAAAAAAAACTGTCGTTCAGAAAAGGGGGTTTCGAGAAATTACATTCATTAAGTTCTTGACGTATTATGTATTTTTTGTGTTGGTAGATAATCATGGTCTGTTTTACACTCTGTATGTATGCCAAACTTAGAGAATTAAAAATTATAATCAAAGATGCCAATCACACTATTATTAAACACAATATTATAAAAGCGAAAGTTTGTGTGTGTGTTAGTGTGTGAGTGTGTTTGTTACCTCTTCACGCTGAAACGGCTTGACGGATTTGCATGAAAGGAATGGATATAACTGGACTCCCGGAATAACACATAGGCACATTTTTATCCCGACATTCCCACGGGATCAAGACTTACGCGGGTGAAACCGCGGGGCGCTACTAGTGCTTCATAAAGCAACATTTAAAAAAAAATGTTCTTAGACCGCATGAAAAGCTACAGGAAAATATCCTGTTGAATCATTGCGTAGGTACCTACATAAAATACATAAACAAACAATCGTACCTACCTACCTACGTATGTACCTATTGGAAATTTACCAACAACGACATAATTTTTAGTGAATAATAATACCACGTAGGTTTAGGTACGATAATACTCTACTTAAGCCAATAGGTTTACAGCTCGTTCACCGTAAGATAGCACCTGGTGCCATCTTACGGTGAACGAGCTGTAGACCAAAGAATTCAAGCTAACGAACAAACGTCACAGACAATGTAGCTATGGTGCTTGTACACGGCGCGCGTGGGTAAAATGCGCACGATAGGGCACTAGCCTAAGAATAACTTGCCTCGTGTAAACAACCGTGACAAGTGCGCGAATAGCTTGCGCTGTAGCCCGTTACCATCATAAACACACAGGCAAACCCCCTGTTTGCCTGTGTGTTTGCATCCGTATTTATCCCAGGAACTCATCCCACAAGCACATTATGTATCATAACCACAGGCAAACCCCCTGTTTGTCTGTGTGTTTGCATCCGTATTGATCCCAGGAACTCATCCCACAAGCACATTATGTATCATAACGACACGATGCAGTAGTCCGCGCACAAATACACGGAGAACGAGCGTTTCACTCAAAGTTCCTGTCAAAAGTGTTTCCACAAAACAATTTGTTTGAGGTGAAATGTTATCCTAGCAGCCTAGAGTAGTAATAGAGCTTCTTTGTGAAAGAGTTCGTCCGGGGAAGTACTACCACCATACCTATTTCTGCCACAAAGCAGTAGTGCTCGCATTGCTGTGTTCCGGTTTGAAGGGTAAGGGTGCCGGTGAAATTACAGGCACATGATACTTTTCATCTTTATGTCTCAGGGTGGCGGGCGCAGTCAAAGTCAAAATCAAAGTCAAAAGTCAAAGTCAAAATCAAAGTCAAAGTCAAAGTCAAAGTCAAAGTCAAAAGTATTTTATTCATTGAAATCACAAGGATCATTTTGAATCGTCTTAAAAAATAAATTTACATTTACTCCTGTTCCAACGCAACCAGACCTAGAAGAATCAGGCAACAAACACGGTCTGTTTTTCTTTTGATGATCCTTCTTACTACTAGGTGGGGAGCGCCTGTGTGGTGCCTCGAGAACAAGTGGAAGCTGATTCAAGGAAAAAAGGAAAACCAAATTAAAAGCCTTACTTAGGTAGGCAGTCAAAAGTAAGATGATAGAGAGAATGCCACATAGGGCGCGTCCTAGCTGGACGTGACCTATGAAGTAACGCACTGTTGATAGGCAGAGGTTACCGCTTAACATCAGGTGGGCCATCTGCTTATACATTTTATAACACATCCCTCCACTAATATCGTAAATGTAAAATTTACGATGTTTGTATGTTTTTGGTACTCAATCACGCCAAAACGGCTTAACCGATTTCGATGAAATTTGGTACGCAGATAGAATATGACCCGGATTGGCTTATTTTTATTCTGGTAAAATGCGAGCGAAGCCGCTAACGGGCATTAATGGGAAATCAAAGTTCAAATAACAATTGGAAATTCCTTTGGATTGGATTGTCACAGGAAGTTGGTGGATGGAGGTGCCTCAAAACATTCATGGCGTTCGTGCCGCAGTGCCACGTAGGCCTCCTGAGATAAAAGTCTCCTGGGCTGTAATTTCACCGGCACCCATGGCACAGATTAAATATTACCCATGGCCCATTTGTTCGCTTGTTACAAACTGCACATTGCTCGCCAGCACCGTGTCGGAATGCAGCTTGACTTGCAAACTACGCAATATGTTTTTACTAGAATCGCACTTACTGATTGAACTTGACATACTTATGTGTATGCTTGAACATTGCTAGCTCGTTTACAGTTTTTTAGAGGCTTTAATAAATCATATATGCACTGCGCAAACATTACTCAGGATTGCAGTAGCAGGAATTGTGTTAAGGTTTTTGCCGTTGTCGTAGATGTTTCTTTTTTGTTTCTTTTTTGTTATATTTTTTATTGTTTTATGTCAGGTGTGTTATTGTCCGTGACGTCACCAAATGGCTCTGTCGGAAGACCAGCGTTGGTTGTAACGTGTTTACAACTGGCTCCTGCTGAGACAGAGACTATTTTGTGACTCAGTGCAATTTTTTTATTATGTCTTCTATTTTATTTTAGTTTAGTTTTAGTTTTTGATTGAGTTACAAATAAAATAATTTATTTCTTTCTTCTTTCTTAGCAATTGCTAAGACTATTTGTCCTTGTGGGCAGAAATTAGTGGAAGTAAAAGCATAGGTACCACATCAAGAACAGCCTCAGACAAAGTAACATTATATTGACGAGCTCTGTGGCGCGGCGGGTGAAGGTTTCGCCTGTGACGCAGGAAGTTGCGGGTACGATTCCCGACTCGGAGCAAATATTTGTACGATCTGCAGATATTTGTTTAGGGTGTTCTGGGTATTTTTTATGTATATCAAAAAATATCTATGTGTATATTAATGTATTATATTAAGCATATCAGTTACCTACCCATAACACAAGCTCTGCTTAGCTTGGGGCTAGATAAAGTTATGTGAACTGTCCAGCATTATTTTAATTTTATTTGGTACAAGCAGCGCCCCGCGGTTTCACCCGCGTAAGTCGCGATCCCGTGGGAATATTGGGATAAAAATGTGTCTATGTGTTATTCTGGGAGTCCAGTTATCTCCATTCTAAATTTCATCCAAATCCATCCAGTAGTTTTTACGTGAAAGAGTAACAAAGATACATCCATCCATACAAACTTTCGCGTTTATAATATTAGTAGGATATATATGTCGCAGCCAACTGGTTGAATCAGCCGTTTAATTGGACGGCTAGCTCGTTCATTGGAGAACGGCACTCAACTACATGTTTGTATATCGATAAGCCGAATGGCTAAACGCAACGTTGAACTGTACAGCTGGTTGAAGTCAGCTGTTTAATCAAACAGCTAGCCCTTTAATTAAACTGCTTTCACCTTTATTGATTCAACTACAAAACTAGACAATATGTAGTTGAGTGCCGTTGTTCAATGAACGATCTAGCCGTCCAATTAGTCAGCTGTTTGAACCAGTTGGCTGCGACATATATATTAGCGATGACGCTGTTGAAAAGTCCAGCAATTATGGTATAAGCTATCGAAATGTCACGAGGTCTACTACGACAAATAGAATTGCTTTGAAGCGAATACCATCGGGCTAGGCCAGCAGATGTTTGTTTGTTACTCAATCAGGCCGTAACGGCTGAAACGATTTCGATGTAATTTGGAACAAAGAGATTTCCTAGTTTATTTATTATTTTTGTACTATTGTTATAATAATACAATAATAATACATACGCACATATTTTCAGGTGCCCAAGTTTTAGTATTATTAATAATAAGTACATACCTAGATTATAGAATAATAATAATTTATATAATTAATACTGCAATTGAGCAATTTAATTAATTTTATGTAAATATGTTAATTTAGGAAATAAAGGCTATTTTATTTTATTTATTTATTTATTATTGTTATTTTTTAACTCCGCCTGATGTTAAGCGGTAACCTCTGCCTTTAACAATGCATTACCACATAGGTCACGTCCACCTAGGACGCACCCTATGCGGCATTGCACTGCGCCCGCCACCCTGAGACATAAAGATGAAAAGTCTCATGTGCCTGTAATTTCACCGGCACCCATACCCTTCAAACCGGAACACAGCAATGCGAGCACTACTGCGAGTATACAGGTACATCCGAATCAGCGCCACAGTTTAGTTTAGGAGTAATAATTAGATCTTTGGGCTAAAACTGTCACAGTTGATATTATAAACAGTGAAAGCAGTGCGGAAGTGCTGATGTGCTGATGGGTAAGAGTAGAAGGTACTAACTGAATGTGCCCGTGATGTTCCCTCGGCCCTGGAGCCGCAACAGCAGCACCTGGATGTCCATCTTGTACTTGCCGTTGAAGTCTAACTTCGGGAGCAGCAGCTTCATATCGAACCTGTTCTTGTCCAAGTCAGACCTGTAATCAAAATAAAACAGATTGTTTAACATTTAGGCCAATTACACTCAGACAAACCTGGGTCATCACTAACTCTAGACCTCGAAAGGAACATAACTAGGTACCCTCAAAATTTCAGCTCTCTAGGACTTACAGTTTAGGCTTTGCTTTGATAGTCAGTAAGTCAGCCTCGTAACCATTTTATATTTGGCTAGTGGAACGCCTGCTACTTCGCCTGCGTGGAGGTTTTACCATACAATCTTTAACGCATTTCAGAAATAGTGCACTGCTAGACCATAAAATAATGATACCTCCAAATTACAAGTTTCTAGGTTAGGTACGGCCACAGATAAAATAATACTATACGTATGGCTTAGGTCGTGCGCTTGATAGTCATTCATGCAAAGAATTTCGGTGAGTGTGCTCAGGAGCTGAACGATTTGATCCCCTCGTCTCCATTCCGCCACCTGACGACCAGACGTGGAGAGGCGGTTCACCCTTTTGTTGTTGACATACCACCGTCGCGTACAAACCGTTTCTCAAACTCTTTCATCATGCTGACATCAAAGGCCTGGAACTCTCTTCCGGCTTCTTTGTTCCCTTTATCATACAACTTGGGCGTCTTCAAACGAAGAGTTAATAGGCATCTTCTAGGCGAGCGTGCTTAAATAGGCCTCATCGTCGCTTCCCATCAGGTGAGATGTAGCCAAACGCAAGCCTATTTTAGGTAATAAAAAAAAAAAAAAAAGATATTATAAATGTATTAAATTGCTTCAAGCCTGTTTAAAAAACAAATTATCCGTCACTAATTGTTTGAATTTGCGTGGTTAACAATCCCATGGCTCAGACAATGGCCGGAATATATGATTACGCATTTAAAATCACAACGAACATGTAATGTTTACTGTACACCTCATCGAACGGTTCAACTCTCGATAAATATTTTCTGGTTATGTTATTCAAAAATCTAGCGCACGAAACATCTTATGTCTTATCCGATTACATCTACAAAATATCATTGTAATGTGGTTTACTAGACTTAATTCACCTGGATTAGATCACCTGGGTGTATTCAGTCTACAAATATGTAGTATACATGCTCAGAACTATAATTTATAAATTAAATGGAAACTAGAGCCAGATGGAACAAAAAAATGTGGTTCTACAATAATTTAAAAACTAAAAGTCAGATTTTAATAACATTCTGTAGACATAATCTGATAAGACCTAGGGTGCGTTCCGAGTCACGCTATAATCGATGTGATCGCTATTATTAGCGTTCCGAAACGCTGTGAGCGCGACTACGATATTGCGTGTGACGTCATGAATGACGTCATTAAATCCGCCATATTGCGATTACACCGACCATGCCCCAAACCGATATTACTGTGAGCGCTACTGTCAAAGTGACAGACTACAGAGGTTATTGATAATATCGTTTATAAAGCGTTCCGAGTCACGTCAACGCTCAAACTGCCATAAGCGCGATTTCTGAATCGGAACGCAAAATAGCACTGTGATCGCTCACATCGATTTTATCGTGACTCGGAACGCACCCTAAATTTGTTAATCGCAAGGTTTTTGAAAAAATTCGATTCAATTCATGGTTATTATTTGTCGCTTGGGAACAGTGGATAGCTTCCGAGTATCATGGCTGCTGTGACGACAGCAGCATTCTAAGGCGACGCTGAAAAACAGCGTGACTGAGTCTTCGACCTTTTCTCTTACACTACCCTTTATCTTTAAATATCATACGTATAAACTTTGTAATTAATGTATATTGATAGTGTAAGATATAGATGCTCTTTATTTTTATTTTTAGTTCTAACAGGTGTACATGAGGGAACCCTAACTTCTATAAGCACCAATGAAAATAATCTGGGTCCCTTAAGGCTAAAGTGAATAGGTGCCTTCTAGACCTTTGTGCTTCATCTTCGTCCACATCGTCAATTACCAAGAAGTGAGATAGTAAAAAAAAATACTCTACAAATAAACCAATTGATTATCAAAATTGTACCACAACAAATTAAATAAACTGACTAGTGCGAGCGAGACGAATATATTATAATAAACTGACTAGTGCGAGCGAGACGAATATATTATAATAAACTGACTAGTGCGAGCGAGACGAATATATTAGGGATGTTGACAGCCTTGCCCACGGTACGCGGCCCATTGACAGCTCGTCTAGACTATTACTGAGCACATCATGACCATTTAAATATTTGCCGTTGTAGGTATTGTTATTCGTTGAATGTCACTCACTTGAGCACATGGTGAAGTCGCTGGGTCCGCACCTTGACGTCGTTGACGACTACCGTCAGCTTGGCGCCTTGCGGGCCGCGCGCCAGCGCTATCTGTCCCAGACTCAGGGGCTCTATGTCACTCACTTGAGCACATGATGAAGTCGCTGGGTCCGCACCTTGACGTCGTTGACAACTGCCGTCAGTTTGGCGCCTTGCGGGCCGCGCGCCAGCGCTATCTGTCCCAGACTCAGGGGCTCTATGTTACTCACTTGAGCTCCTCGATGATGAAGTCGCTGGGTCCCCGCACCTTGACGTCGTTGACGACTGCCGTCAGTTTGGCGCCTTGCGGGCCGCGCGCCAGCGCTATCTGTCCCAGGCTCAGGGGCTCTATGCCCGGCACGTCCAGCTCGGGTATACCCTGCAATTTGACATAAACAATACTTTTGACAGGAATTTTACAATAAAATATATTTAATAGAGTTCAGGTCGCCGATCGCAAACAGGGTATCCCAAAGGCTGGGAATGATATCTCGTTAAATGGTAATACTGATGACCGAGGTCTCATCTATCAGCCTCCTGGATAATTCCTTGAAAAGGAACTACGCATCATGAAAATTTTTGTGGTATTATTATATTATCCAAGTTTAACCAAGTTCATCCCATACACAAGCGGATACCCATCGGTCATGATGACAGAGATAGATCTATGAAAATATCTGTCAGAAAGAACCTATTTGTGTTGCGTTTGGCCTATGCTAATCAAATATTATTTATTTATTATTATTTATTAATTATTAAGAAACATGTACAACACCATAACAGAAATCCAAAGCGATGTTGCATGCACACAATTATGTAAAAATAAAAAATAAACACAACCAAGCTTAGAATAAGAACAAAAAAAAAAAAAAAAAACGAACAAAGAAAAACGAAGTAAAAAAAAAAACGAGAAAAAAAAAACCAACGAAAAAAAAAGACATCGAATGAGAATGTAATAGCTATGAGCGATAAGACCATCTATTGTGCATTTTTTGTTAGGTGTAAATTTTATTTTTATTCATACGTGTTATATAGCATGGTAATACGATTCTTGTCAACATTTCATGGTTTATTTTTAGTCAATATTGGAATGCGTTCTCTGTGGTTTATGGGGACTTGGGGACGTTCGTTGGGAAAAAAGTGTCGTCATCCCCCACTCGTGACAACGCCAAAATCGGAATTCGTTTACGCTACATGCATTTCTAGGTTACCAAATTTTAATCACGAGGCAGACACGAGGGTTCCGTTAATGGTTCTATAATGGTTACGTTGTCCCGTTTTAAGTACGGAATTCTATAAACCAAGATGTAACCCGGACACCATAATGGTAATACGGGGAAAACTTTATAGTCTCCTAGTTATGCGTGAATTTATTATGTTAATTTTATTTTGAATGTATAAAGTAAGTTTGTTCAAGTAACATGTTAATAATGTTATTTCTTGCACAATTTGCATGACGAATGATTTCGATAAATACCAACATATTTACAGTTTAACACGTGCAATTCCGCAAGAATAATTATTGCGTTTTGATAAAGGATCTTTAATTCTCATGAAAAATCGTCCTCAGAATTTCAACTAAATTTTAGATTGTGAGAAAGGTAACGTGTACAACAAGCAAATAGCCCACCTGACGTTAAGCGGTAACCTCTGCCTTTAAAAATGCATTACCTCACAGGCCACGTTCTCCTAGGATGCACCCTGTGGCATTGAACTGCGCCCGCCACCCTGCGATGTGCCTGTAATTTCACCGGCACCCATACCCTTCAAACCGGAACACAGCAATGCGAGCACTACTGCTATGCTGTTTTTTTTAGTCTGTTTTAAACTACGTTTTTGAAGACTTGACGAGAATGCGGTATTGGATTCGTGTGTCAAGTATTAAGAGAAGTCAGGAGACATACCTAATTCAAATCAAAAATCAAACAATTTCTAGTATTTATACTTATAATTTATTTAAACAAGTTCTTTATTTATCCTATAATTTGTGCAGGCATTCGCATTATCTCATCTTGACACACTTGCTGTGACGAAACATGACAATGACACACTTTCGCTAATGGTCATCTCCTGCTGGAGGTCAATTCCTTTGCACAGAGCTAATGACTCTTGTACCTAGCTTATTGTTTGGATTAGGTACCCCTCCCCCCCAACCGTGGTACTGTAATATGTTCCTACCAGCTGACCTTTCACGTTTCACGAAAATTGATCAAATCAAGTCTTATTTCGTGGTAATTTCGTCGTAGCTCAAACGGGGGTTGTCCGAGGTCGCGAACTTGACCTAAATAATCATATTACTCCGAACAGAAGAGACACATGGGTCCAGGCGTCAGCATGATTATCAGCTGTTACTTCCGCCGCTGGACGAGGTTTGGCCCATAGAATGCAGTGGGGGGGGGGCATCGATGGACGCCAAATTCAGTCACTATCCAACTCATTAAAGTTCAACTCATTAAAGTTCAACTCATTAAAGTTCAACTCATTAAAGTTCAACTCATTAAAGTTCAACTCATTAAAGTTCAACTCATTAAAGTTCAACTCATTAAAGTTCTTCTCATTAAAGTTCAAGTAAGTTAGAAAGTGACACAATAACACTGGTGAACCGAAAAGTGAGCTAAAATCACGTTTTTTTTCCTAAACTGCAATTTTAGACCTGTCTTTGAAAGTCTACGTGTAATAAACGGATAATCTACATACATCTACACAATATTGATAATAGTCAAGAATCTTTTTTTAATGTATTTTTTGATACAGCTTTTGGACGTCATTTGATTTTTAGTTCGTCGTTCGTTTTTGGATAAGACTAACGCAAAAAATATTACTGCTTCCAAATGCAAGAAGCTATTTTACTGATTATTTCACTATATTCAAGGCAATCAATCAAATTCAGGTGGGTAGGTATATCAAAAAATTAATTTAGTTTTTTGGAAAATAATAATTTGCGTGGTTTCGACAGTTGCTGTATTTCGTGATTTTCACTCACTTTTCGTTTCGCGATATTCTGTCAGTTTCTGACTTACCTAAAATTGAATGAGTTATGGGTCCCCGAGACGATCAAGTCCACTTGACAAGTCTACGTGCTGTCAAGTATGGTCCAGCCCGTAGATATATGACGGGACTTGTCAAGTCAACGCTGTAAACGATCAATATTCACTTCAAGCACGTAGACTTGTCAAGTGGACTTGATCGTCTCGGGGACCCATTAGATTGTGACATAATTTGAAGTAAAGAACTTATGTGAATTGTACCCAAGTAAATACTCTTGTGTGACTCGATCGGAAAATGAATAAATATACTTGATATAGAATCACGTACAGAGGTTTCCTAACGTCGAACCGGTCCCGCCATTCACCCTAATTCACGGCTCAAGGATATGTGCCTACTCAACATAGTTATATACAGACAGCGACAAAAGTTTCTGCCTTGGTTCAAACCAAATATTGTCATAAAGACGACATTATTATATAATTCCAAATAGAAAATGAATTGCCGTTAAAATGTGAAAACATTTTAAAATATTTTTGGAAATTAGGTTCCTACTCTCGCAAACGAAGTGATGCACAGCTGATATTTGTTTGATCCAGATATTGAGAAAATGGAAAAACAAGCTATTCTGTAACAACATAAGTTCATCGTAGAAAACGGATGTATGATCTGTGAACTTTTGCCACTGACTGTACCAAGTCCCTTCGCTTGTTGCATCAGGTTTCCTTTCAAACTTAAATACAGGTAGTTAATAGCTAATATCTAGGCTTGCAATCATTGATTAATCAACAGCTTAAATTAAGCATAATTTAGATATGCCGGCGAACGTGCAGGATATCAGCTATTTATATCCTCCAATTGTTTAGGTTAATGGCATCTAAGCAAGTCATATGGCAAACATGTTTTTAAATGCCTCATTGCACGCATCATCCATCATTAATAATGCAGGCAGGCGGTTAGACGGTCACACGCGGGGACATGGATCCAGGTGTGTTACATAATAATGCAGGCAGGCGGTTAGACGGTCACACGCGGGGACATGGATCCAGGTGTGTTACATAATAATGCAGGCAGGCGGTTAGACGGTCACACGCGGGGACATGGATCCAGGCGTGCGTACATAATCTTCATCTCATGGCCGCGGGAAATTCAGAAATCAAACTAATTAAAACCGGTCAAATGCGCGTCGGAACTCGCGTGTTCAGGGTTCCGTACCAAATTTAGAAGTTATAAGTTGTATAAGTTTAGTTAATCCAAACTCAAAAGTAAGTTTTTGGTAATTGAAAAATGACAATAATTCTCATAAATTTTTAATATTTTGTAAAATATTATTATTTGTTGGTATATGCATCATAAGAAGCATATTTTAAATTTTTCTAGTTCCTAATCCTAAGTCCTATCCTAAGAAGTTACAAACAACAAATAACAAAATTTTGGAAAAAGAGCTTGTTTTGGCGGGCTCTCATTAACTTTGTTTTATATAACTTTTGAAAATAAAAAATACAGCATTAGTCTACTTAAAGAGTTCTAAAAAATTATTCCCAACTTGCTGGGGTCCTAACCCAGTTATTTTTTATTTTTTATTTTTTATAGCGTCAATAGAAGACACATTGTGAAAATGTAAACTGTCTACCTATGTTTCATGAGATACAGCCCGCTGACAGTCAGACAGACGGACGGACAGCAGAGGCTTAGTAATAGGGTCCCGTTGGCACCCTTTGGGTACGGAACCCTAAAAAACAATCTGTAATCTGAACACAGACAAAACTAACTAAAACAATGCATTTATTTATCAATGCTTTTACCCGGCTGCCGGAGCGTTACTTTATTATTTCGTTATTTCGTCAAAAACAGGAAATTAAGGGTTATTTAATGACACATCAGCCAGCCTCTTTTCACTGTGGGTTGCACCATCGTGGAATATAGACGTGACAAGTGGTGAGCTCATCGCCGCCATTGCTTCCCACGACTGACTCTGCTAACGCTTTCTTCCAGTAATAACACATTCCTTAAATAAGCCAGCAGCCAGAAAAAATCTTATACGAACGAATCCCACAAACAAGTCCGGGCAAATATATATTCCTAGCATCTATATTCCACGATGGTGCAACCCACAGTGAAAAGAGGCCCATTTGAGGTTCTGCCTACCCCTTCGGGGAAAAAGGCGTGTGTCTATGTATGTATGTATGTATGTACATCAGCCAGCAATTAACGAAATGGTATCTGTGCACATCCTGCAAACAGACGTGATCACCACACCTTGCCATTGAAGAGCTGCCGATAAGCGAATTAAACAAAGTATTAGTTATCTAAACGCATTGTTCTAACGAGCCCTACGTGCTCCTCAGACACCGATAGGGAGACAATGACTGATCATTGGCGAACAATCAGTACACGAAACACAGTATAAAAGGCAAGTGTAATGTAAATATAACAAAACAACACCTCTTAATTATGAGGTACGAAGTGCTTTTAGTGAGTGCCTTTTTGTGCATGCTGCAGGTAAGTTATATTATATTTATAAGCATTCTATGCATTATAAGCATTATATTATATATGGAATCCTGAAAGAGTTTAGAGGGAAATGTTAACATTTTATAATATCCCAATAAAATAACCAACAAGGGGATCGATGCCGCAACCGTCTCGTATAAATCACAATAATATTATAAATCTTTTTAATGTAGTAGAGCTTTTTTGTTAAAGAGTTCGTCCGGGAAAGTACTACCACCATACATATTTCTGCCGCAAAGCAGTAGTGCTCGCATTGCTGTGTTCCGGTTTGAAGGGTAAGGGTGCCGCTGAAATTACAGGAACATGAGACTGTTCATCTTTGTGTCAGAGTGGCGGGCACAGTGCAATGCCACATAGGGTGCGTCCTAGGTGGACGTGACCTATGAGGTAATACACTATTCATAGACAGAGGGTACCACTTAACATCAGGTGGGCCATCTGCTTGTTCCGTCATTCCAAGGAGTATATGAAAAAAAATGCTAAAGCTTGTGTACACTGTGTTCACTAACGTGTTTGTTATTTCTTCACGCTGAAACGACTGGATGGATTTGGATGAAATTTGGAATGGATATAACTGGACTCTCGAAATAACACATATGCTCTGTTTTATCCTGATATTCTCACGGGATCGAGACTTATGCGGGTGAAACCGCGAGGCGCTACTAGTATATAATAAACAGAGAAGCGGCGCCACTGGTTGGGCGAGTCCAGCCGGGACTGTGGTGAGCCGGGACTGTGGTGAGTCGGAACTGTGGTGAGCCGGGACTGTGGAGAGCCGGGTCACGGCCGTCTCTAGTTTGGGTTGAATTTTTGGCATGTTATCATCAGCTCAAAGCACCGAACCTACAAGGCAAACGTTACAAAACGTTACAGTTAAAAAACTAAAGCCAGTTTAGTTATTGGACGAGAGGGGCGCATCTCCGTATCTAGGAGGTCTGATCGCCGTCTGGCTCTTACGTAAATACACGCCCTTTTCTCCAAAAGGGTAGGCAGAGCCTGAATGGGCCTCTTTTCATTGTGTGTTGCACCATCGAGGGAATATAGACGAAACAAGTGATAAGCTCACTGGTAATTAAATAAATAAATAAATACTGGATATTCCACACAACATTATCTAGCCCCAAGCTAAGCAGAGCTTGTGTTATGGGTACTAGATAACTGATATACTTAATACAATACATTAAATAGATAGATATTTTTTATTATACATAGAAAATAACCAGAACACCCTGAACAAATATCTACAGATCGCACAAATATTTGTTCCGAGGAGGGAATCGAAACCGCAACCTCCTGCGTCGCAGGCGAACCTTTGCCCGACGCACCACAGAGGTCGTCGACGTTTTGGGATATTATAAAATCTTAGTACTTCCTATAAAGTGTGGGTTAACATTTCAAAAGAAAATGACTTTTGAAACAATAGTTTAATAATTATTCATATAATCAAACTCCTACACACCTATCGACTTCTAATTTTTATTTTTTATTTCGCCTTTTTTTCAGTTGCATGTCGACAACACCGAGTGTGTTGAAATACAATTAAGGATACCATCCTGTGTCATCAATGGAGATTTGCAAAACCCGCAGTCCCGACAAGGAAATAACATCTGCAACTCTTGCAAAGGCTCAATAAGCAACGGCAATTGCAGATCTAATAACTCGTTCAGGTTTACATATCCTCCAAATTCTTTCTTCATATCATTCCCACACGATAAGAGCCAAAGTGGGAGATTTAATATTGATATTATCACAAAAAAACAATCACCAGGCGATGAGGCAGCTCCTGAAACACCAACACCAGTTAAAGGTGAGATATTCAATGAAATTGTTGAAGTTGTGGCTATACTTGTACCAAAAGATAATATTACAGTAAGTCCTGGTACTTCTACTTCTGGATACTCTACTGCCGAATACAGTGATAAGAATGGCGGAGTTTTAAATATACATGCAAATGCAGTGGTTGATATTCCCCATTGCGATAAAAAAGTTATTGTGATCTTAAAAGTACAAGACACTCATTCAGGCGGTGAAACGCCGGGTATAACATCATTAGTAAGTAAAATAACTGTAGTTAATATAAACAGGACCATATCTGATACCAAAACACAAGCTGAAATAATAAAGACACTTAAAAATATACCCTCGCCTGATCCTAAGCAGAAATACACATCTGCACCTTCTGACGGTAGTGACCCACATGTTACAGGAGGCGAACCAGATCCAGCGACCAAAGATCCAGAAACCGCAGGTGAACCTGAAATAAATAAATCTGTAGAAAAAGACGACGAGGACCCTCAATCAGACGATGACGATACAACACCAGAACAAAATTTACCACCAGGCAATGACAAGGAAGAAGATCGAGAACCAGCATCAGAGGAGGTCGGGCCAAGTGCCAGCAAACGATAAGGAAGCGATAGCAAGTTCTGCTGCTGAGTCTGCAGCTGAATCTGGATAGCCAGCCGTTACCACAAAGACTCGATTCAATCCACATTGAAGCTATATTAATAGAATAAGCAGAATGGCGAAACACCCAATGATAACTTCAGAAGCCTGGCAAGCACGTATATATGATTTAATTATACTTATCTATGAACGGTAAGAGAAAAGGGTTTCATGAAAATGGATCCTGGTTCAAACTGGTGAACAACTACCGCTAAGTAAAAAAAACTTTATGAGTATAACGACAACAAATCCAAGCCATAAACTTTATATTAGTGGATGGGCACCAGACTTGATGGGACTTCGAGAGATAAAAATATTCCAAATGAAGGCATGCTAATATAATTATGAAGAAAAATCTGAACCCGTAAAGGAATCAATTAATAAGACAGAAATACAGTAAATTAAGTTCAGAATACGATGCAAATGAATCAGCGTTGTCAACGGAAATCACATGTTACAGATGTTATGACGGCTCCCAAACAAATGACAGGACATACTGCAGAAACGTTCATCCCAGATGGTGTGACAGGTGAGAAAGACTCAGATAATGTTGATGGATTTTCAGTGTTTGCTTGTGATAAAAAAATAGAAAAAAAAGCGTGAATAGTAAAAAAAAAACCTTAGAAAAGTAAATAACGACGGAAGATGACAATATATACACATCGTCCTATGAGGTCCATAAAGACAACCTGGGCACTTGAAAGAGCTTTATGAGACGAGTCATCAATTACAATCTCAAAAACTACATAATAGATCAAATACTAGGCTTGCAAAAGCAAAAATAGTAATAGAATGAGGCGAAAGATGAACTCAAGAACAGTATTCTAACATAAATCTGAATAAAGCTTCGCAAAACCTTAGCGCTGCAAACAATCAAGATTCACGTGTTACAGAAACAGATATTTCCTTGACTCCCGTGGATAAACCCACAGTTTATACACCGGCAGAAGTGAAAACGGGAGCCGTGGCTACGGGTTCCGAAGTTAATACTTCGGGCCTAAGCAGAGAAGGAGTCATCACTACAACTACAACCGCTGGATCTATAGGATCAGGTCAATCAAATACAGGAGGGACAATGACGGATGGTTCGATAGCTGGTTCCATAGTGACAGAAGAACACAGAGGAGGTGGTGGTACGATGGTTTCAGAAATCACAACTTCCGAAGTTCTGATTCCTAGTGACCTAGACGGCACAACGAATGAACAAGACTCCACCATAGAACCGTCTTCCTTCATAGTCACGTCCCCTGTAGTTTCTAAAGAGAATGAATCAGACGATGATGATGTGGAGAGTGATATATTTTTTGGTGACCTAAGTGATATGCCAACTTAGTGCTGATGTTTTTTTTCTGAATTGTTATAAATATTTTTGTTATCGATTAGTAATAAATGGTGCATAATTGAAACCTTTGTATTAATTATAATTATCATAAACTTCCAGTCTGGTTAAAAAACTTTGTGATAAATACCTTTTTTATTTTCGGCCTGAGTTCCTCCACAGAATTCTTGATGCAAATGTCCAGATTGGGGTCATCTCTGTGGCATATTTTGATGTAAGGAGCTGGAATAAAAATATAACAAATTAGCTTCTTATTTTTATAGAGGTGTGTATTGAGGACAATGTGTACTCGTATTTGTATCATTGGCGAAATGGCGAGAATCGACCACAGTCAGTAGCCCGTCAAATGGCGTGCACACAAAAAAAGACACAAACAAAAACTGAGACTTGAATCTGTTGCTAAAGTTAGGGTTTCCAAAGATCCGTGATATATGGATGGAGTTTTTTTATCAACGATATACCTCCATTTGACCGCGATCTCACCAGTTGGTAAGTGAAGATGTGGCCGACGGTGGAGCACGAAGAACTAGAAGGTACATTCACTCTTGCCTTTAAGAGACTCATATTATAGTTTCCAGGAATGACCGCAGCGATTTTAACTACTTTTTTTAGTGATTTATTTATAGGTTATTTATTGTACTAACATAATTTGAGTTATTTTTGTGTAACTAACCCAATATGGATCTCTGGTCTGAAATAAACGTTTATATTATTATTTTACTGTTGTAACACGGGAAACAACGGAAGAAACTTCTCAACATAAAACTAGATGTCGCTACTAGAAAGATTAGAACGCGCTATCGTTGCGTTTTGCCAAATGCATGCCTTCACTAAGAATATTAGCTTATATGAGAAACTGAGATGAGATACTCTTAGTAGATAGGTAGCGAGTACTAATGCGGATACGGATTCACCCGAACCAGTTAGTACCTCGATCTTATCCAACCTCAAACCGTGCGTTTTGCGGACCGGCTCCCGGACCCTGACCTACGGAGAGAGGGAGGATCTTATCTGACCAAATCTCCCGGGTCATTACTTGTAACCGCGTCACACCTACTGTTGACAATAAACGGACGTTTAAAGTAACGCGCGTTTTTATTCCCGCCGGACCAAATTGTCCTTACATTTGGCGCTCAACGTACGGCTGGTTTGATGTCCCAGGACAACTCCGATTCCGGGACACCAAAGGGACCTACACTTAGGACGAGGACTCGGCGGGTGGTCATAAAGACATCTTCATCGGCAAAAACGGCGAAGAAGCGAGCTAAGAGTAAGATGACGTCCACCGGCGTTAACATGTCACCGGAGCAACTGCAGGAGCTAGTAGCGTCGCTCACTACGGCTGCGATGCAGGCGGTTTCGGCGGCATCGGCGTCGGGAACAGCGGTGGCTGGTGGAACTATGCTGAGGAGATCCTTCTCGGAAGCAACAGTCACCTTTAGCGGAGCGAGAGACGCTGCCCAGGTGGAAGAGTTTCTGGCAGCTGCCTCTATATTTAAGAAGATCCACAATATTAGCGACGCGGATGCAATTATGTGCATGCCGCTAATACTGAAGGGAGAAGCGAGCACCTGGTGGCAGAGTGTGAAGAGTGGCGTCGAAACATGGGCTGAGTTTGAACAACGTCTTCGACACGCATTCGCTTCCAGGAAACCGGCATACATGGTCTACCAAGAGGTGTTTGCAAAAAGTCAACCAGCTGAAGTACTGACAGAGGTATTCGTGGCGAGTAATCGGGCGCTCCTCGCGCAACTACCAGCGCCAGGACATACCGAACAGCAACAGCTGGACATGATATACGGACAGCTGCACGTGAATATCAGGAAACGAGTACCACGCGATAAGGCTCAAACCTTTGATGAGCTGCTGACTGCTGCGAGGGGAGCGGAACAATTGATGCGGGAGAAAACGGGAGCGGAGAGTTCGCTAAGCGATGGAACTGGCAAGCCTGGAGGTATGGCTGATGTGTCAAAGGTGAAGAAGGTTCGCTGCGATTACTGCCGCCGTCAAGGGCACACGGTTGAGGAGTGTCGCAAGAAGCAGAATCAGGCGGGCAAGAAGACTACCGATATCGCATCAACCCAAGCGCCCTCTCCATCTCAACCCATCTTCACGTGTTACGGTTGCGGTGCCCCAGGCGTCGTGAGAAGTAAATGTCCGACGTGCTTGGCTGGCAAGGCCGCTAAGGGCAAGGAGGCGAAGATAGACTTCTGCGCTCTGAATATAAATACGGATGCTCGGCCCAGACCCACCATCGGAATTGGTATCCTGGACATAGTTGGCAACGCGTATTTGGATACATGTGCGAAGTCCAGCGTCGCATCGTATGAGCTATACCGTTGCCTAGAACGAAGGGGGGTACCCTTCGGACGACAAACGGTGACAATCACATTGGCAGATGGGGTCAGAAGAAGGCAGGAAGTATTATCTACTAAAGTTCCCGTTCGCGTATGCCAATACGTGATCCCAACGACGTTCATTGTTTTCCCAGAGGCCCGCGAAAACAAAACGTTGCTCGGCGTCGGATTCTTGCAGGATGCAGGTATAGTCATTGACTTGCCACAACTCTCCTGGTGCTTTGTTACGAATCCGTCAAAGAGATATGACCTGATCTTGGAAGAGATGAACGAGCCGACAGCGGTGCACGCGGTCGATCAGAAAGTCGTACCAGTAAGCATCAAGGCTCAGCGACATAATGCAGGATGCATAATGTTGGAGGCTGACGAGTGCCCCACCTGGCCTGGAGTATATGACGGTGTGACCCAGCCAAGCAAACGCTACAAAGCTAAGGTATTTGACGGATACTCGCCGTTCATTGATTATATGTACGCGGATGCAGCAAGAGCCTTGGAAGAGGAGCAGGTTGAGCTCTCACCGAACAGGGCATCTCTATTCCCCGGGTACACAAGTGATGACATTGGGCTGAATGCTTTCTCACTAGAAACAGTTGAAGAGGGGATCACTGACCTAACGAGAAGGGAACAGGTTGAGGCACTGCTGAGTAAAAATGAAGAAGTGTTCCAACCAGGAAATAAAGCTACAACACTGGCGGAGCACGTGATTGACGCTAGCGAACATGGACCTATTGCGGTACACCCGTACGGACTATCACCGACCCGACGTGATCTACACAAAATGCTGAGAGATGGCATTATAGAGCCATCCACTTCAGCATGGTCAGCTCCTATTGTTCTAGTGCCCAAGAGGGATGGACAGTACCTTGTAAAGGAGCGACGTGGAGCATCAACGTATGTTCTGGCGAACCCAGATAAACCTGAGCAGCCCATTGGGACTTATCACACTTCGGCCCTGAAAGCCTACTCTGGCGATGACAGTAACCTGCCGGCGCCGGTGCAACCTATTAGAGGAAGAGGACGGCCTAAGAAGGCAGCAACGGAATCGCCGACTGTACCCCCGCGTAGGCAGCGAGGCAGACCGAAGAAGAACCAGTAACACGTCCTATATGTTCTACTCGTCGGGACGCCATCATGAACATAGGGGGAGAGTGTAACACGGGAAACAACGGAAGAAACTTCTCAACATAAAACTAGATGTCGCTACTAGAAAGATTAGAACGCGCTATCGTTGCGTTTTGCCAAATGCATGCCTTCACTAAGAATATTAGCTTATATGAGAAACTGAGATGAGATACTCTTAGTAGATAGGTAGCGAGTACTAATGCGGATACGGATTCACCCGAACCAGTTAGTACCTCGATCTTATCCAACCTCAAACCGTGCGTTTTGCGGACCGGCTCCCGGACCCTGACCTACGGAGAGAGGGAGGATCTTATCTGACCAAATCTCCCGGGTCATTACTTGTAACCGCGTCACACCTACTGTTGACAATAAACGGACGTTTAAAGTAACGCGCGTTTTTATTCCCGCCGGACCAAATTGTCCTTACACTGTTGCATTATAAAGGTGGAACTTAGAAGCTTAAGGCCGTCATACACCTAACGATATGCTTGCGCAAGCTTAGACTTGTGCAAATAAACATAATTTCCAAATGACCACAGACGGCACAAGTATGCTTGAACAATAACCATTTTAAAAAAGTGAGCGTCCAAGTGTATTGTGCGATGAATGACGCTTTGGCTTAATATTTGCTACAAAAAAACTGAAGAGACTTAAAAGAAACCAAACCATATGGTGTAAAGAAGAAGAAGGTATAAGAAAAAGAGAGCAATATTTGAACATTAATTTATTAACTGAATTGAAATTTACACCCACAGACGTAACTATCTGCGTGTCTCCCTGTCTCTCGTTTCTGTCACTCGTCATTTTGGCGCGAAACCGATCACAGAACGTGCGTGCAAACAGGCGCCTAGTATACAACTACTGAAACGCGGTGCGGCCACACACGTTCAAGTAAACTTGCGCAAACACGAGTTTGCACAAGTTTTGGAATTACAAATAGCAAATATTTTTCAAACTTTTATAAGTCAGAAATTTGCGCAAGTATCTTCCCATACACGTTACTGTATACTTGTACATGTCTAAACTTGCGCAAGCATATCGTTAGGTATATGGCTGGCTTTAGTCATACGCCTGCTTGTCCTAATTATATAAAGGAAGGCTAACTTGCAAAGCCTAGAACATAGTTGCCAGTTTGCTCGGCTATCGGTATTCTTCAAAATTAACTTCGGACAGTGTGCACGGGAACTCCACGACCTGATTCCAGCATCCCCATTTTGTAATCGGACAACCAGACGCTCGGTGATAATTTTTAAAAGCTTTTATTTAACTTGCTATGTATGTATGTCCGTCAAATCTTGCAACCAGTTAGCCACGTTGAGCTGAAATTTTGCATACCTGTCAAGTTCCAATGACAACATTATGGTGACAGCGAGCTGATCTGATGGTGGGCAACGAAACTCCTCGATAGTTAATAGTAGACTAGCCGTGTTTGGGCCGTAAACGTTACATCGCTATAGACCATACTTTTGGCTCGGTATTGTAGGTATCGTAAAAACCACTTTTGAATATATTCAAGTCGCGATGAATAAACGGTATAACAAGGATTCCATATCTGAGAGGCGTACTCCATATGACTACGTACGTATGCACAGTACTTGATAATAGCTAATTCCGATGACATTCATAATACTAAACCAAGTGCAAGAGATGCCTTCTTGACTATATTGTTAATATGTTCGTCAAATAACAACTTACCGTCGAATGACGATGATGTTTTTTTTTTTTTTATTTTTTTTTTTTTTCAAGAATAAGAATAAATTTATTTTCAACAAAAAACATAAAACAGTTGTATACTTACACAGCTAAACACTCAAACAATTAGAATTTTATAATAAAAATGAAGGTATGTGTAAGTTTATACAGTTAGAAATGTTTACCTCCCGTGCTAGTTGTAAACTGTGTTACGGCGAGGTAATGATTATCTTCCCATACAAACACAAGTCTGCAGTATTAAGTTTACAGAGCAGAACAATCTTATTGAATAGTGTGTACAATCTTATAATAGCTGTTCATAAAATAAAACATAAAATATAATGTAGGTAAGTATGGTACATTCATAATGCTGTGCATTTTGTACCTACGTATAAATATATCTATATATATTATATTTTTAACATAATTATGTACATTTAAAAAAGTGTCTGTTTAAATTGATTGATTGTGTACATAATTGTGAATTTCGTATGCCTGTATTGGTAGAATTTTAGTGTTACGCCTATAAAATAAGAACTGTCTTGTACCTACCTAAAATTCTGACGAAATAAATATATTTGTATTTGTATTTGTAATGTTACACCTAAATTTTTAATTATAGATATTCATCATTAGAACAGTAAAAGAATGGAACACATTACCAGCGTCTGGTTTACCCGGTAAATACAGTCTTCAAGTCGAAGGTAAGTAATACTAGATTTTATCATAAGGGAGCAACATAATAATTTTACGGCAAGGGCGCTTTTTTTAATCCAGAGCGAAGTGAGCTACAGTAGAATCCCGAGCGTAGCGAGAGATCAAAGTACGTCGCCCGAGCCTAAAATATATGTTGCGCCCTAGTGATACACTCTACTTTTCATCACCCCACTATGAGAAAATAAAAGGTGCCTCATATTTTATTGTAATATTATTATTTAATAAAATATGGAGTAGCAACTAAATAGAAATAAAATAGTATCTAATAATAAAACGACAAAAAATTTATATTAAAAATTACCACAGACTTTCATATATATCTCTAGGGATTTTGCAGGTAATAGAATATCCATCACATTTCTTACGTCAGTTCTAATACTTTCAGGAGTGAGTTTCTATACTTTCACTGTCTCTTGAAGAACTCATTTTTCAAAACAAAACCATGAATTTCTAACAATCCGTGAAAATTTACGAAAACGCGGGCTATAGTTAGCGCGTTTTTTTTATTTTTATTCAGCCGTCGGCGCTACTTTGGGCCGTCGTACCAGCCAGTATTTATTCTAACAATATTTGCGTTCGATATTTGCGTTGGAGCTGGTTCCAAATTAATTAATTTGGCAAAGATAATTGCGGCGCACTTATAAAGTTCCAAATTCAATAAGTGCGCGGCAACGATAATTGCAGCGCACTTATAATGTTCCAAATTCAAAAAGTGCGCGGCAAAGATGATTGTGGCGCAGTTATAACGAGGATTAAATACTCATTACTGCCCGCTAAAAGTTTCCCACCTTTGGGTGCACTTAAAGGCGAACCAAGTCGTCCGTTTCAAATAGATGGAATGAAAATATATATTCTCTAAAAGTGTGCTACATCTTCGACCACATCGTCTCTTTCCATCAGGTGAGATTGTCACTGTTTGTCAGTAACGACATAGTTGTAAAACTAGCGTAAAAAACGATTTACGTTTTATTTTAAAAAATGCGGACCTTTCTACACTAATCTACACTAATATTATAAAGAGGAAAGATTTGTATTTTTGTGTGTGTGTATGTTTATAATGAATAAACACAAAAACTACTGAGCCGATTTCAAAAATTCTTTCACCATTGGAAAGCTTCATTCACCCTGAGTGACATAGGCTACCAGAGGGGAGGGTAGGAGGGGGGGCTGTTTTTCATCCTGAAACTAACCGTGCGAAGCCGGGAAAAGTCGCTAGTATTTAATAAAGATGAAAATCAATGTCTCACCGCCTGCCTCAAATCACTCAAATCACCTTGATTACCTTAACACAGTTATGAGCATAATAAACCCTGGCTATAATTAGATATGAAATGGAGCAGCTATACCTAGACGGAAAGCCCTAAAAGATACCTTAGTTGTTTTGATAGTTGATTTCAATTGATAACCTATGTAAACAAATCACGTATTCGTTTCGTTTCGTATGAGGTAGTGCTGGCCTCTGGTGTCGGAGTTTGTCAAGCCGCCCGAGGACCTCTGGCATGGCTTATCGACTGCTATTAATCAATAACAGCCGGGACCGACAGCATGGAAATCCGCACATAACTTAGAAAAGTCATTGGTGCGGAGCCTAGGATCGAACCCAGTATCGTTGGTTTCTGAGTTGCACTATTGAACCGTTAGGCTACCATCGCTTTGGCTATAAAATAAGCTACCAATCTCGTATTTTACAATGTTCATTGAATCTTTATAACTGGTCAAGTAGCAATCGGCTATCTTACGTCAGAGTTACATCGTGCTTGAACGGATTCCGCGCTGGCGCTCATTACGCACGGCAACTGGAGTCGACCAAAAAAAACAAGTGTTTATTTTAATTTTATGAGAGCATTTTTATTTGTCTTACCATCTAATTATGGTTACAAGTACTACGAGTAGTTATAATCACACTAATATTATAACGGCGAAAGTTTGTGTGTGTGTGTAGTGTGTTTGTTACTTCTTCACGCTGACACGGCTGGACGGATTTGCATGAAATTTGGAATGGAGATAACTGGACTCCCGGAATAACACATAGGCACATATTTTTCTCGATATTCCCACGGGATCGAGACTAACGCGGGTGAAACCGCGGGGTGCTGCTAGTTAATAATAATTGTTGATTTGCCAAGCTATGTTTCGGAAGGACAATCAATATTAGACTGAACAGAGCTTACGGATTTGAGAGTAGTTCCTAATAGATTCCTTGGCTGTGGTCCTGTGGACTCTGATCTTTTTAATATAACCATTAAATTTTTAGACTACCTCCAAATTCCTAATGTATTTGAGCATTTAAAGATAAAATATTAAATGTTAAGATAAAAATAAAAACCTGTGGAGATAAAATTGCACAGAATAGCTAATAGTACTACCGCGTTTCATAATTCTTGCATGAAGAAGTTCACAACCTTCAAAAGAATAAAGAGAAGAGCCTTTCAAGACTATATCTAGTACCTACCTACAAAATGTGTACATACTTAAGATGACGCATTAGAAATTTTGATGACAGGGATTTTCATTTTTGTCATTCATTACAAAACATATGAAAGTGATATTTGACTCTTTTTTTTGTAGCATTTCACGATTTGTTAACTTTTATAGCAGAGAAAAAATTATCAAAGACACCTCTTATAAAACAGAGATTTGCATTTTACAGACAAACGGGACCAATTTAAATAAATTGCCTCTAAATTTTCTAGGTAGACTTATCCAAACACACTTTAATATCATAGTAGGATGTTTGAATATTAGTCGTAGTTTTAATTTAAAGGAAAAAAACCGTTTTTATCGTATACGACCTCGAAATAATAGTTTATCAATACGTCGCCTTAAGTAGAATCATGGATATAAGCTCAAAAAAACAAACGTTTTGCTCAATGCCTAGATAGGCAGATTACAAGAATCAAAGAAGAATAAAAAAAAAAAAACGGAGGGACAAGCAAATAAAAAAAAAATTTAAAGTTTTTTTTTTTAATTTGTAAAGAGCTCTCATCTGGTTCAATTCAATGTTATTTCCATTGCGCGTGACAATGCAGCCAGCAACTTCGGGATGCCGCCGTCTGGTAGGTAGTGATTAGGATGGATTAGCTCAACTGTTTCATTAGTATTTTGGAATTCTTGCATATACCTACGTTTTTTTTCCCGTATCTATATATCTATAGATATATTCCACATGAACATAAATATTAACTAGGCAGGTCCATGGCAGGGAATATGTAACAACCGAATATCCAATACCCAAAAGTTGTTTATCATATGATTTCGCAAACAGCTTTTTTGGTTTACAGATAAGTTCACACCTATTTCCCGAAGTGGTAGATATTTTTCACCATCTAATAAAATAGGTAATTAACTATTTATCTATTACTTTTGGCGGTGAATGATGACGTTTAAATACAGTGTCTTAATATACATATATATATATATATATATATATATATATATATATATATATATATATATACAAAAAACATATACCTACATATATATATATAGGTATATGTTTTTTGTTAATAAATCAACCGACGAGCCAACCATAACTACATTTTTCATACGAGATTTTTCGTTCAATAGACTAAGAAAAAACCAGTGAGATAAATAGATGAAAAAACCTACTCACTATAATTCCCATTAATTTATGTCACTGCTAGTACCGTCGACTGGCGCCGTAGTAACTATTCTGTAATCTTTTTCGGGGTGAATTGAACCTGGGGTGACATGAACCTAGCCCTAACCATTAACCATGTAACCATAACTACATAATGAAAGAAAGTGGGCTCCTTTTTAGGGTTCCGTAGCCAAATGGCAACAAACGGAACCCTTATAGATTCGTCATGTCTGTCTGTCTGACTGTCCGTCCGTATGTCACAGCCACTTTTTTCCGAAACTATAAGAACTATGCTGTTGAAACTTGGTAAGTAGATGTATTCTGTGAACCGCATTAAGATTTTCACACAAAAATAGAAAAAAAGTAATAAATTTTGGGGGTTCCCCATACTTAGAACTGAAACTCAAAATTTATTTTTTCATCAAACCCATACGTGGATTGGGCTTCAAAAATGATATTGATGTTTCTAATATAATTTTTTTGTAAACTGAATAGTTTGCGCGAGTGACACTTAACGGTAAAATGTGACACCAAAGTGGTAAAATGTGTCCCCCCCCCCGCCCCTGAAACTTCTAAAATAGGTAAGAGAATGATAAAACTAAAAAAAATATTTGATGTACCATGTAAACTTCCACCGAAAATTGGTTTGAACGAGATCTAGAAAGCAGTTTTTTTTTAAAACACTATTATTAAAACATCGGTCAAAGTTACAACGAACTACAAGAACTTTTATATTATGTTACTTGCTGCTACGGAACCCTTCATGGGCGAGTCCGACTCATACTTGGCCGCTTTTTTATCTATTTTATCCATCACAAAAAAAAATAGCAGCGTTCTTTGCTTAATCAAATTTAACTGTCAAAATGGAGTCGTTAACTTGTCCCTATCATTAATATGTACTTTGAGAAAATTCTGCGTCCATATTATAATCGGTGTTTATCGCAACGTGTTCTGAAATCGTGTGTCAATACTCGCCGGTCCCGATACACGCCGTTACGAGACAAATACGAGACAATATTAGATTTGTGTTACTATTGCTAAATAGATGTTGCGGTATAGGTACGTAGGTACGTCATATTATTGGTAAACACACACAGCATTATCATTACAAAATTCGTGGAAAACATACTTACCTAAATTGGCGAAAAACTCTAAAGAAACTTACGAAATATATCAAACAGTTTGTAGAATCACTGTTACTAACATTTAATAAAAAGGTCCAATAATTTTGATAAGCAATCTTTATAATTTGTTCTTAAAATAAAACAACTGAATGGCTAATCCAAAATTAAAAGGTACAAATTAACGCGTTTTTAGCTCTTTGGTGCAAATGAAAGTTAGACCTCAAATTTTGTTCGAAATTTGAATTAATTCTAACTCGTTCCTAAAGTTTTGCTGTTGGCAGATAAAAGTAAAACTGGCCACAAAGAAAGAGAATACAATGTGCATGCACAGATAAGAACTGCCATGCATTTTTAAAGGTTCAAAAAGGATTTACTGTTTTCCTCTGGTGAAAGTAACCATAGAGCAAGTAAGGCAGAAAACAATCCTACGAAAGACCAAACTAAAAAAAAAAATGCGTCATTTTCCTTTACATAAGACTCGGTTGGGCGTCTAGGTTTACCAGCCTACCCAAACTGCTATAGTTTTATCGGAAAACGTAGCTTTCGATTGACGGTTTTCAAACTATGGTAGTGTAGATTTCCTTAAAAAAGATTGCACTTACGAATTTCCGCAGCAACGTATCGCAGCGCGACCAGAAGCACCGCTGTGGTCAACATTTTTCTGAGTTGCACAACTGTTTCTTCGCGACAGGGCTTGTCGGCCACCTGAGACGCGGTGTCGGCCGCCACTGGCCCGCGCCTGTGCCACCACACTCGGAGGAAGGACGTTTGAACGCAGCCCTACGCTATACTAGATTTGATCATCTTATCCGTAGAGGTCGTGGTTGCAACACTAGTCTGCTGGAATTGTACCTACCTTCTACGGAATTTGATTTCTTCACTATTGAGTGATAGAATAGCTAATACTATGTGGGGTGACGATCTTATCCAGATTCTGATTTTTTGTATCATTATTATGAGCCAACAGAAGTCCACTGAAGGCCCCCATAGAATGCCATGACGAATGGTCTTGTGCCGCCTCCATCCACCGTCTTCCTGCGACCTCTGCAATTTCATTGATTGGTAGATAGATAGATAGAAAACTCATTATTGCACATGACAAAAAAGCAGTACATAGGCGAACTTAATGCTAATTAGGATTTTCTTCCAGCTAACCTTTGTGTAATGTAGAGTGGGTGGTAGTGCTATTCAAAATAATTATAGGTTGAGATTAAATTATTAACATAATTAAATACCTACTCTAAATAACTAGCTATATACATACCTAAAATTATAAAATAACTATACAAAATATATATAAATAATTTAATAAATAACATAAGCTCAATTTTATTGGACATTTTGCAATGACAAAAAGTGTTGATACAGTTTGGACTTGAAGACTCCCATGGACCGTCGTCCGGTTTGTGGTCGCCACCCGACACCTTTCTTCCCCAAAGGCTATCAGTTCTGCAAGCTACATGGCCTACCCATTGCCACTTCAAGTCGCTAATTTTGAGAGCAATTATTTTTTGTATAGACAGTATAAAATATTAATAATGTGCATAGTTGTCAGGTATTTAATAATTTTATAAGATATAGCAACATGCGTGTTACTTTTATGTCATTTAAGTATTCTCAGGTGCATGTACCATCTTAGCAATCAATATATTTTGAATCCGCGTGTTTGCCTGGCTGACTGACTATCAACACACATCTTAACTTAGACCGTATGTCCTAAAGACCCGAAATTCGATATATTCCCTTTGTGGTCTAGGGGTGCACTAAGAAAGTAATTTCCGAAATTCACCCACTAAAGCGGTGCGCTGTGATGTTGTTTTTCTTGGTGGAAAAAACTCCACGCGGTCTAAGTCGTGTTTTTTTTTCGGAAGGATTTATATGCAGTGGACCGCCTGGGGCCATGACTGCTTTACCGGGCTTTTGGTGAGCGCAGATGGCGCTCAACCTGTAAAGTTAGGTTTTGGGCAACGAGCACAAGGGCACTACTTAGGTACGAACCTCGGCTTGGGCTGTTGCCAGGTTGGGAGGATCGGACAGGGTCTAAGTCGTGAGCATTCCACTAGTATACTTATACAACGCAATTTCACGAGTCAAACAATACGCGCTTACGAACTGGAACCTATCGCGAGAGTCAGAAGGCGGTACTTCCCACCACTCCGCTACGTCGCAGTATCACTACAAACAATAATTTACAGAGTTGTAATAAGCATAGTCCGCTTGCAGCAGTCAGGAACTCGAGCTGGTTCCGTTATCGCAGTCGCGCCGCCGGGCCAGGCAGGTCATCGTCGTGATTACCTTTAGATATTGCGAAGCGTCCGCGCGTCCGCCTGAAGGAAGCGAGTGCATTGGATCATTAAACAGTAAAGAACTCGGGCTGGTTCCGTTATCCTGGATGCAGTCGCGCCGCCGCGCCAGGCAGGTCATCCTCATGAATACCCATAGATATTGCGAAGCGTCCGCGCGTCCACCTGAAGGAAGCGAGTGCATTGGGTCATTAAACAGTAGTCATATAATCCTATAAAAGGGAAGTATGAATGTTATAAGAAATCCGTGACCTTGTTTCCATACCTCAAAAGGTATCAACGGTACAACTATAGGATCACGTCTCGTGTATGTCTGTCAGTCACATCCTATTTTCTCCGATACTTGAAATTCGGTGGAAGTTTTTTCGAGAATTTCGGCTAGTTTCACTCTTTCTAATGATATTATAGTATATCACTATCCTGCTCTAATCTAAGGCCAATCGAATTATAGTGAATCGAAAGTAGACTAAATTGTAATTATCATCATCAATATTATAGTAGCGTGACTGACTGACTGACTATCAACGTGCAGCCAAAACCGTAAGTCCTAGAGACCTGAAATTTGAAATGAAATGAAATGAAAATGAAAAAAATGAAATGAAAATTTATTTATTACAACGAAAAGAGTCAGTGCTTACAAAATAATTATTTCCTATAGTTATAACAAAAAAAATATTTGGAGAGTGTGTTTCTTTTGTGGTGTAGGGGTACACTAAGAAAGGAATTCCCGAAATTCAACCGCTAAATGGGTGCAACAGGGTGTTGAAATTTGTTTGGAAAAACACACGGGCGAAGTCTCGGGCATCCCCTAGTGGTTGTGTATACTTAATCCTACGATGGTTATTATTGTAAGAAACTAAAAAATATTATAAAAAAAACAACTATTGATCATTCTTCGGCTTGGTAGAGAACCTCATTGGCCACCGAACGTTTTGAGAAAAAAAAAGGGGAACTGTACATTTTTGAGGATCATCTAATGGATAAAAAAATATGTGAATTTAATTTATGTATACAACGACCTCTGTGGCGCACTGGTGAAGGTTCGCCTGCGACGCAGGAGGTTGCGGGTTCGATTACCGCCAAGGAAAAAATATTTGTAAGATCGGCAGATATTTGTTCAGGGTGTTCTGGGTATTTTCTATAAGTATAATAAAAAAAAAACAATATAATAAATTGTATGAAGTACCCATAACACAATCTCTGCTTAGCTTGGGGCTAGATAATGTTGTGTAAACTGTCCTGCATTATTTATTTATTTATAACCTACTTTTTATTTAAAAATCACTGAGCCTTTTTGGAGAGAAATACGGTTGAAAATAACTAATATAGGTACAGTCCGTCTTGAAGAGTTTTCTTTAGAGTAACGCCATACCATTCAATTCACAATTCAATCTCGATTTAGTCAACTTTCAGTGTGGTTTTAAAACAATTACCGACGAGAATTGGCTTTCTGACTCAATAACAATTACAATAGGAGTTTTTTTACTACCAATTTAAAATGATGTAAATCATGTTTCATGCAATTGAGCACCAATAGATATTACAAAACAAGAATAAAAGCATATCAATGAAATTAAATTAATTGCGTGATTTGTAGCTCTGCGCGTTCCAAGGTTCGCAAATTCGACTTCGTAGTAGCACCAATGTCACTCAGCCTCCCACTAAAGATTTGTATTACATACAGAACTGAACTGAACTACATACCGTCGCTGCGCATGCAAATTCCGCTATGTAAAATAACCTAACTTTTCAGGGGAAGCCTAAAACTGTATTTTTCACAAACGAGTCGTAAAATGTAAAAACTAGGTATTCAAATAATTAGTCTTGGTGTAGGTAGATACATGAACAACAGTTTTTTTTTTTTGCTTTTCAATACAATACTCTAGGTGCTAGAATTTTTTTCACCTGGTTTTTGCTACATACCAGTTTTTTTTGAGCCCTAAATACCGCTTTGTGACTTTTCGTCACACAACGGAATCATTCTTCTACTAGATATTTATTTAATTCGGCCTACTTAAAACACATAGCGCATTTACCAAACTATTTGAAAATAGTTAAACTAGTTAAAACTAGTTTTTGGGGATCAAAGTTACCTGCGTCCGTAGGGAAACACCCTCGTGACCCTACACGGCACCCTGGGTGGTGCTAAATGGGCAAAAACATTTCTGGTGGTAGGCTTCGGCCGCGGCTTGTCACCACCCACCGTACAAAGCCAGTCCGTGAAGCGACAATGTCGTGTTTCGG
Organism: Operophtera brumata; assembly: GCA_932527175.1. Lineage (NCBI taxonomy): Eukaryota > Metazoa > Arthropoda > Insecta > Lepidoptera > Geometridae > Operophtera > Operophtera brumata. The sequence continues at coordinate 1,445,647 of OW052238.1, forward strand.
ATTGATGTCCAGTGCAACCATCGTGGATGTGACGGGACTGAGCTGAGCAGTTCTTGCACTAGACTCAGCATGAGCGCATTCTAATGTGCTCATGCGGTCTCTAGACCGCAGTGGTGCAAGTGTGCCGGGAGACTAGGCTTGGAGGGTAGCGGGATCCGAAGCACCGTTCTCCGCTGGCCGAACGCAGATTGTAGGGGGCCCAACTAGTGAGTCAAAGGCATGACTCCATGATGATGATGAGGTCATTCATGAAAGGCTGCCCGCCGCCTCGCAAAAATCCCAGAATACTCCATTGTGCCAGTTGTCGACCGGATGAGAGGACCCTATGGCCATTCCTGGGGGGGTTCGAGCGTAAGTGCTTTGCTCAACAGCCGTCTTCCCACAAACCTTAACTCACTCAAAAAACCATGAAAAAGACTAACAATAATTAGTTGTGCTCACAGCAGAAGCACGTCCCCTCACTTCAAGTGCACCTTTCTAACATTCGAGGACTGCACTCCAATCTCGATCTGGTCCTACCTAGAGACTACTAAGCCGCACTTATAACTCCTCACGGAGACGCAGATCCAATGTCCTCCCGATACAGCCTACCTCACATACCTAGGCTATGTACTGGACCATAATTTTAAACCCACAGCTGGTATCTGTTTTTATGCCCGAAACGCCATTTGCTGTCTGCGTCTGCGTGACCTTAAAGAAACCAATTTCTCCGTTTTATGGATTTTGGTGGACACCGGCTTAGATAAGATTATTTACGCCGGTCTATATCGATCACATTCTGGAGATCTCGAGACAACCAGGTTGAATCTGTGAAGCGGCGGATGTGGCTCAACAACGGTACCCTGATGCCCAACCAGTGCTTCTGAGGGACTTTAACGCCCACCATCAAAAGTGGCTGTTCCCATACCAGATCACCGACCATGCTGGGAGAGAGGCGTGCAAACTTGCACTCACGCTAAATGTCACGTTGAGGACCACACAGCCAACTGCCTGGACTTTCTGCTGACAAACGAGCCGAATCGCACCTCAGAATCAGTGATGTCTCCTTCGGGAACGTCAGATCACTGTGTGGTGAGGTCTGTATCTTCATACTCGCCACGCGATTCCTCACCCTGAGGTAGTAGGCGAGTGTGGTGTTACAAGTCAGCAGATTGGGATGAGATGCGACACTTCTTCGCTTCTTATCCTTGTCGGCAAACCTGCTTTTCTACTTGTAACCCGACGGTCTGTGCTGATGCCGTTTCGGAGGTGATCAAAAGAGCAATGGAGTATTTTATTCCATTCTCCGATGCTTCACCTTCAGGCAATGCTCGCCCAATGTTTAGACCCGCTTGTGCTAGCGCAGAAGCGCATAACCATGCGGCATACCTAGCCAGGGTTAACGCAAGAAACGGTAAAACCTCGGATGCACGGATTAAGAAGAAAGCCTATAACAAAGCCGCCAAGTCCTACAAGAAGGTGTTACGGAAAGCTCGATTCGATCGAATTGGTCGTCTGGGGGCTAAGCTTGCTGCATACCCTGCGGGAAGTAAAGCTTTCTGGTCTCTGGCTAAGTCGGTAGAAGCGAACTTAAGCCACCCTTCACTCCCCCCATTACTGAAACCAGATGGTTCCCTAGCTCACGCGGCTCAATTTGCGGAATCTTCGCGTCTAGACACTTCTGGCGAAACTCCACCTCGTTCCTCGTTGCGAAGCTTCAATGCAGGAAATTTGCATCCAGCAAAAACATATATCTGCAAACTCTAACTTTGATACCGTCTTTTGGCAAAGAGCAGTCAACACCAGAATTTTTTCGTGTCGATGTTTAATTTTCAGTGGCTTTACTTCTTTTTATCATTTGTCTAACGACCACCAAACCCAAAACGTAGGCTTTTTTGGCTTGCCAAGATGACGGAGACCAAAAATGAATCGAAATTGTCTCTTCGCCCTTGCTCATTAATAATCATAATAAATAATAAAATTTCATTTATTTCTCTTTACATACGTAAACTTACATAAATTACAAGCTTTGAACAAGTTTTGTTAGAGCTGTTGCCTGAAATAGGTTTATAAAAAAACCTGTGCCACAGGTCACCAGGACTCCACTCCACTCCATTGACAGAACCGCAATGAAATGATCTTTCAGAAACGCCGACAGCACCATAGTTACAAGGAAATGCTTTTAGCTGCCTTTGAGGCTTCTTAGTCTGGACCATAGTCCCCCCTGCCTTTACAAGACCATCATATTATTTGCCATATACTCTTAGAACTTGCTTATACTTTCTCTTGTTCTTTATAGATACTATTGTTATACTATATATATACTACTATTATATACTATTGTTATACTATTGTTATTATATGTTGTTTTAGTAGTAGTAGAGCTTTTTTGGGAAAGAGTTCGTCCGGGGAAGTACTACCACCATACCTATTTCTGCCGCAAAGCAGTAGTGCTCGCATTGCTGTGTTCCGGTTTGAAGGGTAAGGGTGCCGGTGAAATTACAGGCACATGAGACTTTTCATCTTTATGTCTCAGGGTGGCGGGCGCAGTGCAATGCCACATAGGGCGCGTCCTAGGTGGACGTGACCTATGAGGTAATGCACTGTTCATAGGCAGAGGTTACCGCTTAACATCAGGTGGGCCATCTGCTTGCTCCGCCATTCCAGTAGTATATAAAAAAAAAAAAAAAAAGATACCTACTATATCATTGTTGTCTCGCTCACTCAGCGTCTGTTTGATAAACCCGCTATGTGCCGGTGCCGGGAGCAATTCCAAGAGACGCGCTCAGAAGTAAATTTGCGCTATGTGTCTATCGCGCACATAGAGCCATTTGCATTACTATATTTGGATTAAAATCACATAGTTGAAAATGATATCTCCTAAACCAACAGAGATGCTAAAAATCGGGGTTAGCCGGGACACGCGCCTTTGAAAATTGAACAAAATGGCATCAAAAACAGTGTTTGATTTCGAGTCAAATTCCATGGGGCCGCCTCCATGTAACTATGGAACCGAGAGATTTGTTCTCTGTGGTAAGAAAAAAAAGGACACTATTCATCTTGGTTTGGGTCGTGTAATTACGCGTTGGATCTTGATTTTGGAAAATAATTGGAATCGGAGTGTATCCGCCTCATCTAGTGAGAGATTTGGACCTTTGCTGGCCTCACGGGAGGCGTAGTTTGTGATACGTGGAATAATTTTGTGATATTCATGTGATTTGTGGTACCGGCGATTACACGTGTCGAGGCCTACCGGAGGCTATTGGTGCACCCTAACCCGTTTCGTTTCAGCTCAGCGAAAGGTACCAAGTAGCTAGCTGGACGAATACCTGGACGCCTGGAGGAGAACTGTGAGTAAACTTTCTACCACATTACTAACCTCTGAAATCATTAACAGAAGAGCATTCGATCAAACCAAGTGGTTGTTTTGGGCATATACGGCTGCGTATCGCGGCCTGAACCCTCCACGCAGCACCACCGGGGGGCTTGTCAGCTCGTGGAGGGAACATTTGGTAGCAAAGAGCGTTGGTTCCACCTAAGTGGTTGTATTGGTTTATGCGCCGTGTATCGCGGCCTAACACCCTCCACGCAGCCCTACCCGAGGGCTGTATCAGCTCGTGGAGGGTACAAACAGATTTAAAAAAAAAAACACATAGCGGAATTTGCTTGCGCAGCAACGATACCTAACTTTTTCAGAAATTCTTCAAAAACAGGAGAAACGCCACATCTATCGATTCCGAGTAGAGATCAACCAACTTATCTGTAGAATGAAATGTATGTAGATCATATAAAAATGTAGGTAAATGGTTCTACAGATAAGTTGGTGGATGTATACCCTCGAAAGTTCATGAATAATTTTGAAGTTCATAATAAATAAAATAAAATGTATGATCATATTTATTGCTGAGAGCTCGTTTATGAGATTATGATATGAAAGCCACAGAATTAAGACTTTATGGGTAAGTAAGGTATGAGCATATTTATTCTGTGGTATGAGTAAGTATTATGAGTCATTATGAGTAAACAAAAGTAGTAGCGATGGTAGCCTAACGTGCAACTCAATAGTGCAACTCAGAATCCAACGATACCGGGTTCGATCCTAGGCTCCGCACCAATGACTTTTCTAAGTTATGTGTGGATTTCCATCGCTCTGTGCTTCGGAGGGCACGTTAAGCTGTCGGTCCCGGCTGTTATTGATTAATAGCAGTCGATAAGCCATGTCAGAGGCCCTCGGACGGCTTGACAAACTCCGACACCAGAGGCCAGCACTACCTCATACCACAGATAAAATAATACTATACTCATACGAAACAAAACGAACAAAAGTAGCAATGAATATTTTTAGATTTTTTTGATATGTTTGATACGTGATGTGACGATCAGCAATAACATACTTTTATAAAAATTAAAAAACCCCCAGCTATTTTCAGTGTCCCAACACCAGATTTCATACAAATAGAACCGCATCAAAATCGGAGCACCCGTTGCACCCTAGATGCTATTCATCGTGTGCTGGTGATCAACAGACCTGGAGTCTGATGATGAAATACATGACATATCGTTTTAATTTTAATTCTTAAGATTCAGCTTCAATAGTATAAGTACACTAGATCCTGTTCATCCTTGCTGGTCTGGTCATCATTTGACCCTGGAGCCTGATGTCACATAGCCTATATCCAGCGGACGATCAAGATGCTTCGAACGATACCTTATTGGTCAAATTATCTTAATTAGTTTAGAAGTTATAAACAGATACATACGTACATATACCTACCTACCTGTCAAAATCATAACCCTCTTTTTTTCTTTGCCTCAGTCGAGTAACTAATAGTTTAATAATTTTAGGTTTAACTGACATATTACAGGTACAGCTAGTTCACCGTAAGATGGCACTTGCGTTATATAGCGTGCCAACCAAGGCAGGTGCCATCTTACGGTGAACGATCTGTAGCTACAAAATTTAATAAACGAAAACATTTATTTACAGAAAGAATAATACAAGGTATGTACAAAATACATATGAAACAGTTGTGCTACCTGAAGACCGCTACAAGCGATCTAAAGGTAGCTCAACTGATCCAAATCACTACCAGACGGAAGCGTCCCTAAGATGCTGGCTACATTGCCACGCTGAATGGCAATACTAATGCGTTGAGCCAGATAAGAGCCAGCCAATTTTAATTGACTTAAATTCATTGACCTCAATGTTATTAGAAACTCTTTGCTTGAATTAATTAATATCCAAATGAGGATTGAACTGCGTTTTGTATGGTACGAGCTAGCGGAGAACGCTGTTCAGAATATCGACTGTAATATGTCGGTCTATCTTGAACGACTTGTAACGCCCATGAGCCTTACTTATAATAATATCTTTCGCAAATCCATCTTGCCGATATCTTGCCAATGCTATATGTCAAGTGGTAGATTGCCTTGACCAAGGCGCGCGGCGTTGCCTCACCGACCTGTCGACGTGTGTGCGGCGCACACTTTGTCCTTCCAAGTGAAGATACTCAACACACTATACGGGAGGATTCCATAGACGGTAATCAGGATAAAATACTAATTTCGGACCCCCTTTTCATAATAATAAATAATAATAAATAAATAATAAATAATGCTGGACAGTCCACACAACATTATCTAGCCCCAAGCTAAGCAGAGCTTGTGTTATGGGTACTAGACAACTGATATACCCAATACAATATTATACATAGATAGATATTTTTATTATATATATAAAATACCCAGATACCCTGAACAAATATCTGCAAATTACACAAATATTTGTTCCGAGGCGGGAATCGAACCCGCAAGTTTTCTGTTCAAGTTCATGTTTTCTGCATAAAGATATTAAAACATTAATTATCAATTCCGTAGCGTTAGCAACAAACAAAGTCACCTTGCGTCATCATAATTGTAAAATGAGCAGTTTCCATAGAAACAGAAAATAAAAAAGCTATCGGAGTCTGTTTGTTTGTCCGTTTAGTTCTTCAGAACAAAACAACGCATTTTGATGCGGTTTACCTACACTATAATATAGAGAATTTCTTCCGGAAGGTTCATATACATATTTTAAATAACATATGTAAACATATGGTACGCCATCAACATGTTGAACAATGTTCAACACTTCGCTACACCCTTCAGGTAGAAAATATCGGAAATTTTGCACCTCTAGATATACCGCAAAAGAAATGCTAGGACTTACAGTTTAGGCTGTAAGTTGATAGTCAGTCAGTGAGTCAGCTAGTCAGTGAGTCAGCTAGTCAGTTAGTCAGTCAGTAACGCGGCCATATAACAAACATAACATAACATAGCACCCAACAGTCACATAGTCAGGATTCCCTGTGTATCAGAAAATCGAGTACCGTTACACCCAGACCCGGAACATATATTTGCAGATCATAAAAACATTTGTCCCGCAGCGGAAATTGAACCTGCAATCTTTCACATCTCAGCCGATGCCCAACGCGCTACAATGGTTGTCAAATATCTGTGTGTTGTGTTGGTCAGATAAATATTGATAATATTGCTGTGGTGTGTCCGGCCTAAGAATAGACCCCTCCGTCTCCTCCCGTGGATGTCGTAAAAGCCGACTAAGCGATTACCCGGACTTGTTGATAAGATTCGTTGGTATAAGATTTGTCCTGGCTGGTTGCTTATTATGGAATGTGTTATTACTGGAAGAAAGCGTTAGCCGAGTCAGTCGTGGGAAGCAATGGCGGCGATGAGCTCACCACTTGTCACGTCTATATTCCACGATGGTGCAACCCACTGTGAAAGGAGGCCTATTGTGGCTCTGCCTACCCCTTCGGGGAAAAAGGCGTGTGTCTATGTATGTATGTATGTTTTTCGTGCAAAGCTGGGGCGGGTCGCTAGTTTGTTAGAAGATAATAGGTGTATGATAATAATTTTATCGCCACCTTCAGAAGGTCAGATAATATACCTACTTAGTAGTTACGTATATACTTGCATTACATTTTTTGTTATAGATGCAGTATTTATTTTGCTTTTGATACAGTAACATCATGGAAAGGTCTTTAAAAAATACTGTGGCAGTTATAACTGGCGGTGCAGAAGGCATAGGCTACGAAATAACAGCCAAGTTTTTGGAACAACAAGCCAAAACTGTGATAGTTCTAGACAACAATGAAGAAAAAGGAGCAGCAGCCGTCGTCGATCTCAACTCCAAGTACGGGGATGGCAAAGCAGTGTTCATAAAATGCGACGTCACAAAAGATTTAGACGATGTTTCAAAGAAGATTTTCGAGACATACTCGCAAGTAGACGTGCTCGTCAATAACGCAGGTACAGTTGACGAGAAGTCTGCAAGAAAAACTATAGAATTGAACTCGATAGCCTTGATCGAGTGGTCGATGAAATTCTGGGAGCACATGAGGAAGGACAAAGGTGGGCTCGGAGGCACAATTTTGAACATTGGCTCGATCTACTCCTTCGCTATTGATCCTTATGTAGTTTTCTACAAGGCATCTAAGTTTGCTGTTCAGGGCTTTACGAGAAGTTTGGGTCATGCCGATAATTACAAAAAGTTTGGTGTCAGGTTGATAATAATCTGTCCAGGATTCACGTATTCTGCACTGACGGATAGACAGCTGTGCTGGGATGAACATAAGGAAGATTTTGCAAAATTCGTGAAAAATGAAATATGGCAGAATGCAGAAGAAGTGGGAAAAGCGGCAGTTGCCGTTTTCCAAAAAGGACACAGCGGATCTTCGTGGAAAATTGTAGGTGGAGAACTGGCTCAAATTATTTTATAAAATGTTTTTTTTATTGACGACCTCTGTAGCGCGTCTAGGGAATCCTAGTGAGGGGTCAGGACTATGTATGTGACAGTTGGGTGTTGTGTTGTTATTTTTGAAACATGTTTTTTGTTTTTTTATTTTTGTTTGTTATTTTTATGTTATGTTTTTTATTGGGTCTTTAGTTCGCTACATTGTGTTTTTTTACTCAATTAATAAATTTCCACTATGTATGTTTGTAGATACGAGTATAACTTATCATAACTTTAATTTGCTTTATTACAATTTGCAATAAATGCCTAGAATGTTAGCATATTATTTGCATCTTAACCTTTGCATAATTGGACATTTATTCAACACCAATATTAGCTAGAATAATACAGATAATATTGTGTTGCTAAATCTTTAAAATTTCAGTTCTTATGCAATTACAAGTATCTACCTACTAAGACAAAGGACAAGACACTTATAAGGTAAAATAATTTCACAGTGCTATTTACTATACATGTACCCCTAACTGGAAGCATTCAAACCAAATTTAGAGAAATATTTAGGTATTTATTCATAAGTCTAACGTTTTACAATAAAAACCGATGTCTATAAAAATCACAGCTTGCTTTTGTTAATTGTTTTCGTATTAAAATGTGTTTGCCTGAGTCATAGTAAAACTTTTCGAAGGTTCTTATAATCTTTTAAATCAATATTTGTCGAGTACAAATTGTACAATAAAGTTCAAGGAGTAAGTGAACTTAAAAAAAAAACGTTAAGCTTTAATGTTCGAGTTATTTAGGTACTTATATTACATGGTAGTAGGTACGTTTCTCCTAAGTGGAGTAATTTTTTAAGGTTTAGGCAGCAATTGGTCCAGGGTGAGATCTTTCACGATCCTGTTTGAAAAGTCCAATAGTAGACTGGAGACGGTCTTCTCGGCGTAGGGCTTCGCAGTCCTGAGGAATTCTTGCTTGTTCTGGTTGATGGCTTGATTGGCTGCTTCTCCTGAAGATAGAAAATATTGTACTGACATTTTTCAAGCTTTTACTTAATTTCAATTGTCAATAGTTTGTGGTCTAATCTTGCAACTTAAGTATGTCATTACGCGTGTAATCTACTATATAAAAATAAGTCGGGTTTTCCTTCCTGACGCTATAACTCCAGAACGCACGAACCGATTTGGCTGAAAATTGGTGGGGAGGTAGCTTAGAACCAAGAGATTGTCTTAGGGGGGGGGGGGGGAGGGGGGTTCACCGGGTGCTACCCGTGCGAAGCCGGGGCGAGTCGCTAGTCCTGTATAGTCAAAGCCACGGACCACATTTCATTCCTTATTTTGATCAATCTTTTATCCAATGTCGTTACAATTAAATGAGAACTTTCTTATTTCAAACAAAATTATAACATTGCTATGAAACTGACCTTGGATCATAGATGGAATAATAAAAAGTAAGTTTTTTTGTAAAAAATATCTTATTCAAAACAACATCATACATACATAAAATTCACGCACGCCTTTTTCCCCGAAATGGTAGACAGAGCCTCAGATGGATCTCTTTTCACATTGGTATACAAGTTGTGATCGGAGACGTGCGCTGATCAAAATGATCCTCTGGCCAGGCTACCATTAATCATCAAGGAGTTCCGTTGACCACCTTCCGTCTCCAACAACATATCAATCAGCTCGCTGTTACCATAATATTGTATAGTAAAAACTGGTTTAAAACTCAGACATTATCGGCAAGAGACCCCAAAACAGGCCTACGATGGTAAACTGACGTGAAGCCGGACTAGCCTAACAGTCACTCTGACTGAGAGAAGACACCAATTGTCTGACATACTAAATAGCTAATTAATTTAGCGTATGGCATAGTTTCCTTTAATCACCTTATTACCTACATTATAATGTTAACAAATTATCCTCTCTAGAGTTCACAGTTTAAAGTAGGTAAGACTCATATCTGAAAAACCTTTTGTTCCTTGATGCAAAACATTTTGGTCACATTAGAAATTAAAAAATACTATGAAATCAATGTCAGTAGATTGTTGAACCGAAGAGAAGGTGACTTTTTGTTTCACCGAGTGTTAGTTTCGAGTTCTAAAACTGAGTGCAACAAGAACTCACTTTGAGCGAGGTTTGTATCCGCTTTTCTGTGAACTACAGCGAGAAAAGTTCATATTTTTTTTTTTTATACTACTTGAATGACGGAACAAGTAGATGGCCCACCTGATTTTAAGCGGTAACCTCTGCCTATGAACAGTGCATTACCTCATAGGTCACGTCCACCTGGGACGTACCCTATTGCACTGCGCCCGCCACCCTGAGACATAAAGATGAAAAGTCTCATGTGCCTGTAATTTCACCGGCACCCTTACCCTTCAAACCAGAACACAGCAATGCGAGCACTACTGCTTTGCGGCAGAAATAGGTATGGTGGTAGTACTTCCCCGGACGAACTCTTTCACAAAAAAGCTCTATTACTACTAAATACATTTAGGAAAGGCGGTCATCTATTTTTACAAATTTATTTTCGGACAGTTTCTTCTTATCTTATCTTATCTTAAGTAATGGCTTCTGTGCGTTATTTGCAACAATTTAGCCAATGTCAAGTGATATATTCATATATTTTTATAGTCAAGTCGTCAGGAGTCTCAGACAAGTCAAGTCATAGTCAAGTTATAACCCAGTTTAATCAGTGCCAGAAAAAACTGAGTTTTTACGAGGAAAAATCCACCATTTCCAAAAGACACGCAATACACTTAAATTTCACTACATCACACATGTGCCATTTATCCAAGTTACACCGGATAAAATGCCACTAAAATTACACGAAATAACTCGGAAAAACACATAAAAATGTAATAAAATAAAAATGACGACGTTTCTTTCAAAAATGCCAGATTCGCCACGGACAGTTTCTTTTTTTACGACATAGAGTCTGTTCAAAAAGAGAAGTGTCGTGGGATTAGAGGGCGCAGCTGTGCTTATGTACTTTTTTGTTTAGCGGGCAATACAATAGCGCGTCTGTTCCATTAAGATAATTTTTCTACTATAACTATTTATTTAGTACAAAATTCAAAATGCCGACAGTTTGAATCCTAGGCTAAAGAAATAGTTAAATAAACTAAATAGAACGTTAGTTCACAATTTCGCCACGACGCTTCTCTTTATGAATAGATTCTAGCGCTAAGAATTTGCAAGTTGAAGTGGCAATGGCAGGCCATATAACTCGCCTATAGATAAGATAAGATAAGATAAGAAAAGTTTATTTCACTTAAAATACCAATCATAATTAACAAAACAGATGCACTTATTATTAGAAGAGAAAAAAAAAAGATGGTAGTAAGTATATGAAATTAAGAGAACTTTGCCCTCCGTGCTAGTTAAAAAACTGTTTTACGGCAAGTTAACGCTTTTATAGAAGTCCACTGCTGGACATTGACCTCCCCCATATAATGCTATGCTGAACGGTCTTGAGCCTCCTCCATCCACCGACTTCCTACTACTATCTATAAAATGTCGTCGGTCCATCGAGAGGAGGGCGTTCTACACTGATGCGTCGTCCAGTTCGTGTTCCCAACGTATAAGTTCGGCGAGCTATATGACCTGCCCATTGTCACTTCAACTTGCTAGTATTTAGAGCTATGTAATTTATCTTATATTAAATAATAAATAAATAAATAATGCTGGACAGTTCACACAACATTATCTAGCCCCTAGCTAAGCCAGAGCTTGTGTTATGGGTACTAGATAACTGATATACTTAATACAATATAATACATAGATAGATATTTTTATTATAAATAGAAAATACCCAGAACACCCGGAACAAATATCTGCAGATTGCACAAATATTTGTTCCGAGGCGGGAATCGAACCCGCAACCTCCTGCATCGCAAGCGATCGTTCGCCCACCGCACCACAGAGGTCGTCCTTCGAGTCGATCTTCTCATTTCGGATTATATCACGTACTTAGGTCTAGGCCGTACGTCATAAGCGCAAAGCGCTTAACTGAGTCAGTCCCGGAGGCATGGGAGCGGTACGGGAGGGGTGTTTTCGTCTCTCAAATTATCAGATGACATGTGACATAATGTAACGAAAACACCCATCCCGTACTGCTTCCATACCTCAGGGACTGACTCAGTTAAGCGTTGAACCTGTAAAACTCCGAGAATAGCTCTCTCGGAAGCCCGCTGGGAGTCATTGAGCTTGTTGTATGAGGTCAATAGTGAAGATTAAACCAGAACTCACCCAGAACTTTGTCTCCGTTGAACAGGCCATCGAGCAGGATCCAGTAGTCCTTGATATTGATGTCCATGTCCAGTTTATCGAACTTCATGTACTCGACGCCGTCCTTCTCGGTAATCACACCATGGAGCACCAACTCAGCGTCGCATTTTACTGTGAAATGCAAGAAAGATCTTTTTTTTTTAACTACTATTTTCAGTGTCCCGACACCAGTTTTCATACTAAATAAACCTCATTGAAATCGGAGCACCCGTCACATCGTAGATCCTATTCATCTGCTGGACATAATCAGACCCTGATGTCGTCGAAAATTAATATTTGAGCTCAAACTGAAGGTTCTTTAAATGCCAATAAAATTAATAAATAAATTCGTAATAATAATTCGTCAATAAATTTAATGAATACCCGAGTTCCCTTCAAAAAAATTGTTGCGAGCTGTCGATCCTGGAAATGGAAGCACGAATTTCCACCAAACATGGCTAAGAACCATCGCGCAAATACCGTTTTTCATACAAAAAACACATAGAAATGAGCATCCGTTCCGGAGCTGCGATGCCACAGACAGATACACACGTTGAGGTGGTTGCTTTTTCATACAAACGTATTAGCACAAATATTGGCGAGCAGAGTATAATTTTACAATGAAATTACTGTTGTTGGCTTTTATATTAGTCACTAGCGACTCGCCCCGGCTTCGCACGGGTAGCACCCGGTGAACCTCCCCCCCCCCCCCCCCCCCCCCCCCCCTTAAACAATCTCCTGGTTCTAAGCTACCTCCCCACCAATTTTCAGCCAAATCGGTTCGTGCGTTCTGGAGTTATAGCGTCAGGAAGGAAAACCCGACTTATTTTTATATATTAGTCATTATTTGCGGCAAATCATATTTGGTTGAAGAAAACAGTGAAAATAGCGAAAATATTATCGAAATTTTAGTCCATACAAGTAATTTCGATGTTATTTTCGCTATTAGTCCACTGTTTTCTTCAACCAAATATGATTTGCCGCAAATAATGACTAATATGACGACCTCTGTGGCGCGGTGGGCGAAGCTTAGCCTGCGACGCAGGAGGTTGCGGGTTCGATTCCCGCCTCGGGACAAATATTTGTGCGATCGCAGATATTTGTTCAGGGTGTTCTAAGTATTTTATATGTATAATAAAAAAAAACTATGCAATATATTGTATTAATATATAACACAAGCTCTGCTAGATAATGTTGTGTGAACTGTCCAGCATTATTTATTTATTTATTTATATAAAAGCCAACAACAGTCATTATACTCTGTTCATCCATATTTGTGCAAATACGTTTGTATGAAAACGCAACCACAACTCATAAAAACGCAAACACAGGGAGTGTTTGCGACGGTGTTTCAAAATACAGTACGTACACCTATTGAAAGTTTTCAATGAGCATCATTGCTGCAGTTTGAGGATCGTGCAAGTGAAATAGCAGGGGCTTATGTTTGCTCTCAATTTGGATATCATCTAATTAAGGCGCGATAGGTTCTCAAATGTCTCTAGAATTTTAAAGTTTTTGATAAGAATTTTCATAGTTTTCTATGAAGAAAAAAATATATGATATTCTTGAGCTTTTTATCTAGTGAAATCAATAATTCAATACAATATTTGAATTACTTCACTCGATAAAAAAAAATAACAAATATACCTCCTTTTAAAATTTAAATGCAATTTTTCACTCACTTCTCTCACGTTTTAATTTTTGAAACATTTGGTTACATGTTAGTTATTATTTGAGTTAGTGAATTCATCAACAAAATTAAACAAAACTTTGTACGACATTTTTATATAAATTTTTTATACATAAAAACACGGTATCAGAGCGTGCGCTCGCCTTCTTCGCCCCATACAAAAATGTTCGTTGAACCTATAGCGCCTTAAACCCCATAAAACCCAATATCTACATACACTCTAATACCGAATCATGTGGTGAAGCGGTATATTCTTAGGCCCGATGCACCACGACAGAACTATACACATATATGTGACTAATGAAAAAATATGATGTGCCTGAAATAGTTATATCTGAAAATGCACCCAGTGGCTTTCATTGTTACCTGCATCAGCAGTCAGCTTGCCTTCTCCGCTGATTGGTAATGCTAGGATTTGAGCGTTCAGCTTGTAGTTACCATCGAAGTGTAGTTTAGGGAAGCGCACGCGAGCTCGTACCGTGAAGGTCTCCAAGTCCACGCTGGAACATGTGAGTGAGGAAATGTACATTATGCTGCCATTCGTCATCGCTCGACGAAATCGGCTGCTGGAAACGCCTCTTTTAAGATAAGATAAGATTTATTCAGATATTTAAAAAAAAATAACGAACTAAATAACTGGACTGCCTAACTAATTATGATTTATCGAAACAGACAAACTTAATATGTCTTCTGTAGTACGTGTGTTTATCACTGAAATCCTAAACAGCTGGACCAATTTCGATGTTATTTTTGTGTGTGTTTGAGTTTAGAAGGTGGCGCTGCTGTCGGGTGACGGGGACCACGTGAGCGAAGTCGCGAATGGGCCGACTGTGTGACTTCATATTTACGTTGGTATATTTATGTGAGTAATTGAATATCACATTTATGTTTCTACGTAGGTTAGAATGCTATGAAGAAATGTCCCAAAGCACCTCCATCCGCTGACCTCCTGCGAGTGTTACAAATATCATCGGTCCATCGGATGAGGAGCCTACACTTCGTATATTGCCTAGGCACATTCAGCCTAAGCGGTCTTCTATTTGTGTTCGCCACTTATGCCCCAGCGGTTGTCCGTTCCACTTGCTACGTGACCTGCTCATTGCCACTTCAAATTTTCTAATTCTGAGAACTATGACAATCTGAAAACACCACCTTATTCGGTAGTAGATAATACAAATCGTTTTTTTTAAAACGTGTCCCGAGACCAGACTTAGACAAATGAGGAGTCAAACTTACGCCAAACTCTTGATGGTGAAGTTTCCAGCGCCTGAGACTTTGATATCTTTTCCAGTGGCTCGGATATTATTAAAACTGCCAGTGAGGGGTAAAATCTGAAATATAACATATAAATCAAGCCAAGAAAGTATTATAACTGTGCCTCTACAGATGGTCACCACGGAATTAAAAACTTCTTTCCCAGATGTACCATCGAACCGTAAACGGATACAATGTTGTGTGAGGTTGAATGCCTCCTCGCAGACAGGATTGCCATATTTGATTGCCTAGGCGGGGCTTTAGGTCTCCAAAATATTTATAAGTTTTTCCGAAGATATGCTCGTCTTGGTGTGTCCAGCCTAAGAATATACACCTCGGTCTCCTCCCGTTGATGTCGTAAAATCCAACTAAGGAATGGGCAACAGCCCATCCCTTAGTTGGATTGTGCATCCACCAGTACTCAACTCCAGTACTGATTACCAATCTGCCTGCACAGCGTGATGATTATGGCTTTCATGGCCATTACATTTCTTGGCCGAAGGCCTCGTCCAACGGTGGACGTCTTTAACGGCTGATCATGGTGATAGGGAAGCCTTTTGCATTGAAGAAGAAGTAGAATATATATTTATTTGTATACAAAAGCTACCAAAAAACACAACACACTTAGAAGAAACATATATGGAGGTACGAGGTGTAACTCAAGTAACAAAATGGTTCTGCCTCAGCATGAGTTGGTTGACAGCAAACTAGCAACCACCGCTGGTCTTCCGGCAGAACCACTTGTTGGCGTTACGGCTAACCACTCACAACGACTATACACACAACTAACATAAAGAAAACTAATAATAAGAATAAGGTTAAGAAAAGTAAGGTATGCTCAAATTTCATAAAACCACTGACATAATGTTAGTAAAGGCACAGAGTAAGGAATAATACTAACGTACAAGTAAAGGTATAGTATTATTTTATCTGTGGTAAAGGTAAGAAATAATTTTTACAATAATCATACCAACGAAAAAAATATAACTTTCCGAAAAGGAAACTTTTACAGAGCACTTGTGTCGTGTCAGACTTTCCTGATCCTTTTGATGGTCAAACAAAAATTTCTTTAATTGCATTTCATTGCAGTTGGTAATGCATTTTAAAAATAAGTACGTCTGTTGAAAAATACATTTTTCAAGGCAAGCTTTTATAAAATTAGAGTTCGGAACCATGTGCTGATCAAAATGAGCCTAAACACGGCCAGTCTACTATTATGATAAGTGCTGTATTTTTGTGTACTAACCAAATTATGGATCTGTGTGTCTGAAATAAAGTCTTTTTTATTTTTTATTTTATTATCCATCGAGGAGATCCGTTGTCCATCTTCCGTTCAGATCAGTTTGCTGGCACCATAATATTGTGTTGTCATCGGAACTTGGCATTTCAGCTCAATTGGATGTCAATAAGTGATCCAATTCAGCTTGCAAGATTAAACAAACAATCTAACATCCAAACATAGCAAGACCAAATGCGTATGAACTCATTGTGTAGGGTTTCGTTCTTAAGTAACAATTTTCACTACATAACTCTAAGTTTTATTTACAGGATACCTTTATTATATCCTTAGGGTTCATACCCTAATTTAAAGTTTAATTTGGCTACCTCTTACGTCTGACGGACGGACAGCAGCGTAAGCTTAGTAAAAGGGCCCCATGGCACCCTTTGGGTATGGAACCCTAATAAACGCTTGTAATAATGTATCATATCATCCATTAAGGCCGCAAAATATAGACAGTGTTATGTCATCATCATCATCATCATCAGCCATCATCATCACAACGATGACGATGAAATATTGAACGGCCCAATAGAACGCAATGGGAGGGATTTGCCATAATCACCATGACTGGCAGGCTGATTGGTGACCGCAGTATTTGCGTTGAGTACTCATGTGTTGCTGTCCATCCCCTGGTGTGATCCCTTTGTCAGCTTTTACGACATCCACGGTAGGAGATGCAGGAGTTTATTATAAGGCTAGACACACCACAGCACGTTATGTAATTGTTTATCAATAGCCCTGGCCTTAGATTCTGCGAGACATAGGTACACTACGTAGACTGCACCAGGATTTTTCCTCATGTTTTATCAATAGCCCTGGCCTTAGATTCTGCGAGACATAGGTACACTACGTAGACTGCACCAGGATTTTTCCTCATGTTTTATCAATAGCCCTGGCCTTAGATTCTGCGAGACATAGGTACACTACGTAGACTGCACCAGGATTTTCCCTCTTCAATGTAGCTTGCTGCCCAGCATAAGGGGGTTCAGCTTGTTCATGAGCCTCAGTCGTAAAGTTTCTTCAAGTATTGGGTGCATGCTTCTATGTATGCCTGTCTGAGACTCTGTGTTGAACTGTCAGTTTTACCTCTTTGATAAAGAAAGGGTCGATGCCAGGCACTTCGATCTCAGGAATGCCTTCGATGAGCTTCGGCCGCAGCGCCTCTATGGAATGCCTGGCGCATTCGTTGATTGTACTCGCTTCCCGTTTGCAGACGTTTATGTAGTCCGCTGAAAAACCACAAGGAAACAGTTCTTGAAACTACACAGACATTATTACTTGTAACTAATCAAAAATATTAGACATACTAGTGTCCGTGACTTCGCTCGCGTTTTACCGGGATAAATAGTAGCCTATAGCTCAATCCAGGTCATAATATATATGTATACAAAATTTCACCAAAATTGGTTCAGCCGCTTCAGCTTGATTGGGTAACAAACATCAGTTTATTTTTTTATTTTATTACATTTGCTTTATTTTTTTATTTGCTTTATTTACTTTATTGCTTACTTATTACATTTTATTTAGTTAATTCTTCAACGTATATGTACAAAGATAGCAAAACTAACTTAACAATGTAACACAATGTCATCAACATTACTTACGGAGGCCGCAATGCTCTAAGCTTAATAATAACAGCAAAATGCGTCATGATTGATGATGTATGATAAAAGGACCTAATTACCAAAGATTGTCTCAGAAACGCAAGAACTTCGTGAAGTCAGCGCATTAGCATTTTGCTCTGACTGTACATAAAATGCACATGCTGCAAAGTCAACTAGAAACTAGCTATTTTGGCAAATGCACAAGCCGTGAGACGCCAAAAAAAAAAAAAAAAAAAAAAAACTATTTTGGGCCACAATGTCAGCGAAAATAATGCAAAACCGGACGAAGTGTCAGTGGGACACAAACCTTGAGCCACAAAGTCAATATCCCATGGAATCGCGAGATAACCCTTTTAGTAGGTATTTATAAGTACGAGAGGTACCTAGGTCATTCATATGCAACATAACAGTCTGTTTCCAGCTGTCGGTCAGCCTTGGCTAGCCACAAATTATTGCATTGTTCATGTAATTAAAGAGATTACAGAAGCAGAATCAAGAAGAGCCGTGAGATATGACAATACATAAATAAATAAATAAATAATGCTGGACAGTTCACACAACATTATCTAGCCCCAAGATAAGCAGAGCTTGTGTTATGGGTACTAAATAACTGATATACTTAATACAATATATAACATAGATAGATATTTTTTATTATACATAGAAAATACCCAGAACACCCTGAACAAATATCTGCGATCGCACAAATATTTGTTCCGAGGCGGGAATCGAACCCGCAACCTCCTGCGTTGCAGGCCAAGCTTCGCCCGCCGCGCCACAGAGGTCGTCAAAACAATACAAATAGAATACTAAGTTTTATTGTGCAAAACCGGTTTACATAGTAGTGGTACACTGGTTCCTGGTATATTAGTTTACACTGTGTGGCTGAAAACCAGTACTATCTTCCCCAATGTGTGAATATTCTTTAGTTTTTTTTTTTTATACTACTTGAATGACGGACCAAGCTGATGGCCCACCTGATGTTAAGCGGTAACCTGTACCTATGAAAAGTGCATTACCTCATAGTCACGTCCACCTAGGACGCGCCCTATGTGGCATTGCACTGCGCCCGCCACCCTGAGACATAAAGATGAAAAGTCTTATGTACGTGTAATTTCACCGGCACCCTTACCCTTCAAACCGGAACACAGCAATGCGAGCACTACTGCTTTGCGGCAGAAATAGGTATGGTGGTAGTACTTCCCCGGACGAGCTCTTTCACAAAAAAGCTCTACTACTACTACTGTATATATTCTGTGCTACTACTAAATTGATTGGATTGATTGGTTGATTGGTTTGACTTGGATCAGTTGAGCTATCTTTTGATAGTTTTTCAACTGATACATTTGTATTATTAAATTATATATATACCTATATGGTACAAGGTACAAGTAGGTACATTGTACCTACTTGTACCTATTATTCTTTCTGTAAAATATAGGTAAAAAAATACTTAGAAACTTAGAGCATGACGGCCTCCGTTGCTCTATGCTTAGAAAGCATCGTCATCAGCCAGACCACATGGACTCCCCTATAGAATGCACCGACTAGGTTTCAGGTTTCCTCGATACAGGCCTCGCCTAGTGAGGAAACCGATGGATATTACCACCTAGGATTAATTAGTTGTCTGCGAAATACTTGTGTCCGATTTATGTATACCTCTTAACTGTGTTAAATTGTGAATATTGTTTTTTGGATGTAATGTATTTTGCTATAATAAAAACATTTTTATTTTTTCATTTCACTAACGGTCTTGGGCTGCCTCCATCCACTGACTTCCTGCGACCTCTATAATGTCTTTGGTCCATCGAAAGGAGACAATATCATTTTTTAAACATAGTTTTTCTAAATAAATGAACATGGCTAACAATGTTAAGTAGTAGTAATGTAGTAGGTATGTGCTTTATTAATTACTAGTGTCCGCCCGCGGCTTCGCTTGCATTTGAGTGGGATATAAAGTAGCCTATAGCTCAATCCAGGTCATGATCAACGAGTGTACCAAATTTCATCGAAATCGGTTGAGCCGTTTCGGCGTGATCGAGTAACAAACATGCAAACATCTAAACATCGTAACTTTCACATTTATAATATTAGTGGGATCGCCTGGAGCCCAGTTCCCGATAGGTTGTAATGTTGCTATTAGTAGTAGTAGAGCTTTTTTGTGAAAGAGTTCGTCCGGGGAAGTACTACCACCGTACCTATTTCTGCCGCAAAACAGTAGTGCTCGCATTGCTGTGTTCCGGTTTGAAGGGTAAGGGTGCCGGTGAAATTACAGGCACATGAGGCTTTTCATCTTTATGTCTCAGGGTGGCGGGCGCAGTGCAATGCCACATAGGGCGCGTCCTAGGTGGACGTGACCTATGAGGTAATGCACTGTTCATAGGCAGAGGTTACCGCTTAATATCAGGTGGGCCATCTGCTTGCTCCGCCATTACAGTAGTATAAAAAAAAAAAAAAAAAAAAGAAGCAAAATCAAAACAGAAGGCGAGATACTACCCGTACGAATTAACTTGAGACTTGGGCCGATGACGTCATTTACAATGTACGGTGTGCAAAATGATGTGTCGTAGTATTTTTATATATTTGAAATTTTTGAGATTAGCATTAGATTATCATTAAGAAAGGGGAGGCCTTTGTCCAGCAGTGGACGACCGGTTTGGGGTTCTTTCGTCACTACACCATTTTTTGTGCAACTTTTGACTTCCATACTTCGAGGGTAAACTCGTCACTATTTAAATTTTCCCAGGTTTTGTACAGTCGGTGTGAGATTATTGTTGAATAAACCATACGGTTTCATATTCTAATTAAAAATCTAGAATTAAATATGTTAACTAAACGAATTAAACATCTCGAATGACAAATCTCGAATGAAAATTCACAACTGAAAATTCTCGAATGAAAAAACTCGAATGAAAAATCTCGAATGTTAAATCACGAATGAAAAGTCACGAATGGAAAATCTTGAATTTAAAATCTCGAATGGAAAATCTCGAATGTAAAATCTCAAATGAAAATTTCGAATGAAAAATCTCAAATGAAAAATCTAGAATGAAAAATCTCGAATGGAAAATCTCGAATGAAAAGTCTCTAATGGAAAATCTTGAACTGAAAATCTCCAATTGGAAATCTCTAATGAAAAAACGAGAATAAAAATCTTGTTTGAAAAATCTCGTTTGAAAAATCTAGAATGAAAAATCTCGAATGGAAAATCTCGATTGAAAAGTCTCGAATGGAAAATCTCGAACTCTCTCTAATTGTAAATCTCTAATGAAAAAACTAGAATGAAAAATCTTGTGTGAAAAATCACGTTTGAAAAAACTCGAATGAAAAATTTCGAATGGAAAATCTCTAATGATAAAACTCGAATGAAACTCTCAAACGAAAAATCTCAAATGCAAAATCTAGAATGAAAAATCTCGAATGGAAAGTCTCAAATGAAAAGTCTCGAATGGTAAATCTCGAACTGAAAATCTCCAATTGGAAATGTCTAATGAAAAAAACTAGAATGAAAAATCTTGTTTGAAAAATCTCGTTTGAAAAATCACGAATGAAAAATCTCGAATGGAAAATCTCGAATGAAAAGTCTCGAATGGAAAATCTCGAACTGAAAATCTCCAATTGGAAATCTCTAATGAAAAAAACTAGAATGAAAAATCTTGTTTGAAAAATCTAGAATGAAAAATCTCGAATGGAAAATCTCTAATGAAAAAACTCGAATGAAAAGTCTCGAATGGAAAATCTCGAACTGAAAATCTCCAATTGGAAATCTCTAATGATAAAAATAGAATGAAAAATCTTGTTTGAAAAATCTCGTTTGAAAAATCTCGAATGAAAAATCTCGAAAGGAAAATCTCTAATGAAAAAACTCGAATGAAAATCTCAAATGAAAAAACTCAAATGTAAAATCTAGAATGAAAAGTCTCGAATGGAAAATCTCGAACTTTCGGGAAGGGGGTCGCATTCAGCGGAGCCTCAGTTAATTCGAACGGGTTATACCAATAGGCAATTAGTATTATCCATGGACTTAGTATACTAAGTCCATGGTATTGTCCCAGTGTGACAGTGACAGGGGCAGTGCTAATCTTTATTACGTGCTAAGTAACTTCTGTTTAACTCAGCGTGAGCATTGTTATAGAAGGTTCTTCTACGGACTTGTAGATACATTACCAAGTTTAAAGCTCCAAACTTCTCGTTATTCTAGTGGTTTTAGGTGGCATTTGATGTAAAACAAAATATACACAAAAACTAAAACAAGGTTGAATTTTATATTTTCTGTCTGAACCTATTACAAATACCTATGCATGTTGCTTCCTGCTCAGCTTTTTTGCTAACGTTGTCCTGTTGTCTAGTGCAGCATTAAATATTTTCCGCGTATAACAACATTTTAACTATGTTAGGTACCTGCCACGATACTGCATATTATTATTAGATTTCCATGACGTGGACCGAGTGTTTCTATTATCATTAGAATGTAATTGCACTGTATGAGTAATCGATATGCACAAAGCTGGATTCCGGTTGTTTAGCTTTGCATCGTTTTTTTATAGGTATACTACTAATATTATAAAGAGGTATGGTATTTAGAGCGATGGTAGCCTAACGGTTCAATAGTGCAACTCAGAATCCAACGATACCAGGTTCGATCCTAGGCTCCGCACCAATGACTTTTCTAAGTTATGTGTGGATTTCCATCGCTCTGTGCTTCGGAGGGCACGTTAAGCTGTCGGTCCCGGCTGTTATTGATTAATAGCAGTCGATAAGCCATGTCAGAGGCCCTCGGGCGGCTTGACAAACTCTGACACCAGAGGCCAGCACTACCTCATACGAAACGACGACGACGATAAAGAGGTATGTTTGCGAAATTGTATCTAGGGGGTAATCTCCGGTTCCAATTCTGAAAACGCGAAAGGCCACGGTACCCCACGTACCTAGAGTCTCGACCCCGAAAGGCTCTAATAAGTAAGCTCTGGCGAGACTTGCATATTTGCGTTTTTTGAAGTCCTCAGCGGAATCTGCCGCCGCACCGGCACTAACTGATGTCCCGGACAGATGAGATGGCGCAAGGGTATTAACGCATGTAGCGTCCCAGACCAAAGGCCTACCCTTCTCCCATGGATCAAGAGTCATGCCGCCAGGCCGCTTACCATCGTCACGAAGCAGACAATTCGGTTCTAGAACGGCTGGAATGTTAACGCTGGTAAAGGCTCGGCGAATGATGTCAGGGCGTGAAACCCTATCGGCAGCCCTGGTGCACGATAATCCGTGGTGACCAAGCTGATCAACAGCCGTACCGCACTGGCGGTGATGAGGGGCACAGCAGCATGCACCCAATCGTAAAGAAGTCTTAATACGGAAAGAAACTGGATCCATTAAAGTACCAGTCTTGTATAATGGAAGTGCTTGCAACCAGAAGTGGCCTGAAAATGAGCAGATCTGTGGAGCTTGAGCACATTTGTAACAGTCAAAGGACTGTTACAAATGTGCGTAATGTAATGTAATGTGTACGTCAGCTCAGCGCATTAGTAGCTCCATAGGTAAAAGTACCTATATATCAAATTTAATAATAAAATGTATCAGTTGAAAAACTATCAAAAGATAGCTCAACTGATCGAAGTCAAACCAATCAAATCTAAAGAAGAGATTATCCTGACTATGAATCAAATGGTATGAAAAGTTGAATCTATTATAATTCCAGGCAGGTTCCACAGCCTGTGTTTAATTACCTGATGACTAAAAAATGCGTAACGAAGCGCAGCCGACTGTACCTATTATTGTGATGGCGGCTGAAGGCGAACACCATTCTCGGAGCCCGGTACCGGTGGGGTACCGGAGGGATACCGGAGGGGTACCGAAGAGGTACCGGAGGGGTACCGGAAAAGAAGTACTTATTATCTAACTAGTAGACTCGCAAAACAAAGATGATATGCATATTTTGTACTCAGAGAGCAGTTTCCTGTTACCGAAAAAGATCATTGGTACTCTTAAGGTATTTCGTTATAATACGTACAAACGCACGGATTTTTGTAAGGAAATTACCAGAATAATTTTAGTGTAGATATGTCTATATAGCTACCTTTTTTAAGGCTTATAAGGCCCTAACCTAAATTCACCTAGCTTTGTAACTTGCAATGCTCCTGATTTATACTTAGATCAGCTTAGATCAAGTAATTTTTATAACAATTGAAGTGAAACAATTTTTTTTTTGTCTAATGATGCCGTATCTAATGCATAAACACAATAAGGCCCAATGTTACGTAATTTTTACCTAAAATAATTTATTTTGTATTGAAATACATAGTGTAATATTAAATGTAAAAAATAAAATAAATAAATAACGCTGGACAGTTCACACAACATTATCTAGCCCCAAGCTAAGCAGAGCTTGTGTTATGGGTACTAGATAACTGATATACTTAATACAAAAAAAAAAAAAAAAAAAATGTAAAAAAAAAAAAAAAAAAAAAAAAAAAGTTCTGTTGGACAATATTTAAATGCTTACTTGTAATTCACAAACCAAATAGAAAAATAAGTGATGAGCCTTATTATTGATATTACCGTAAACCAGATCAACACGCTCCGGCAGATTACACAGAAGACCGAAAAGTACAATCAGCCGCTAATTATTTATTTATTTAAAAACTTTCACACAAGACAATAGTGCAAGGAGGACTTAATGCTAACCGCATTATCTGCCAGTCATCCTGGACGTGCAGAAAGATGGTGAGGCGTGCCTTACAAACAAGTACCACAGAAAATAATAATAACAATACAAGTTAAAATATTAAACTAAAAGGATACCATACTAAGATACGGATAAGGATATCTATGTCAAGCGTGTGTGGATTACGAGAAAGCCTTCGATTCAGTGACACCTGCAGTATTACAGTCACTGCAGCGGTGCCAGATCGACTCCCGGTATATCGAAGTGCATATGCACCTGGATAACTTTTTATTTTTACTTTGTATACTACTTGAATGACGGAACCAGCAGATGGCCCACCTGATGGTAATTCCAATCTTGTTGTTATAATTTTTGCAATTACTTATTGTAATTTTATATTATACTTACACGAGCATCTACATAATTACATTAAAAAAAAAAGAGAAAACACTACTAATCACGACACAAGTTTTCTTAACCTAATTTGGTTGGTACGGCTAGTTAACACAGTGATGTACCTATTAAGTGAAATAAAAATTTGAATTTGTATTTGAATTTGAAGTGCTGAAGTATTTGCACAGCAAGGCAACTGTGTCTACCCATCTTTAGGACAAGAGCCAATTGAAGAAAAAAGAAAGGGTTAGACAGGGAGATGTTATTTCTCCGAAACTGTTCTCTACATTGGAGGATGTTTTGAACTGAAACGGATATGACATCAACATCAATGGTTAATAATTCACTCCGTCGTCACACTGTAAAATTAATAACTGTAAAATTATTATTAAGGAATACGTAAACTTACGTATCTGTTTGAATTGCCCGCCCTCAAACGCGCAGCATAGTAAAATGGTCGTCGCGAAAAACTTAATACTCAACATTGCAACTGCGTTTTCAATAATGTTAGTGAGCACGTCAACGATGCACGGTTCACTACCGTGCTTAGACTAGCCTAGGATATTATATACAACGATCAAAGGCAGCATCAGTGAAGATCAAGGCCGCTCGTACGAAAATATTACAATAAAACCATATACAAAAACGATTGGATTGTTAAATAAAAATTTAGCCCGTTTTCCTTATTGTTTCGG
This sequence comes from Operophtera brumata, assembly GCA_932527175.1. Taxonomy (NCBI): domain Eukaryota; kingdom Metazoa; phylum Arthropoda; class Insecta; order Lepidoptera; family Geometridae; genus Operophtera; species Operophtera brumata. The sequence goes on from OW052238.1 coordinate 1,471,223, forward strand.
AGGAACACTTAAAATTCTTAATCATTTGATTAGATCTTTAAGGCGTTGATGGATGCCAAATACGGACACTATCTAACTCATTAACATTCAGTTACGTTAGAAATTGACAGAATAGCACTCGGGACACATAGCTACATAGTTAGCGAAGTGCACTTTTTTTGAACTTAAAAACCATTAGGATTCTACAATGTTTTTTTTTTAAACATTTTCCTCTCTGCGTTGTTTTATACTGAAAACAAAACTGAAGAAAAATGGTTGCAACTACGAAAACAGAGGCTACTTGGCAAATTTATTACATAAGTTTTTTTTTTTTTTTTTAAAGATGTCATTAACGTAATATGTATTTGTGTAGATTAACATATATTCGTTATGTAGATTTTTCGATACAGATCGTGGAGAAAAAAGGTTTTAATGCACCACATTTTCACATATATCCACGCCTTAAAATAGCTCTATTTAGAGAATAGATAAATAAATAATAGCAAACGTGCATCAACGAACATACAAGTGAAATAACTTTATAACTAATTTATAGCCCCTGAGTTATACCATATTTCATACAAAAAAAACCGCATTGAAATCAGAGCATCCATTCCGGAGTTCATTTGAATTTTCAAAATTCGTATTCATTCGCTCCGGTGCGAACTATTCAATATTCTGTGACTGACAAAGATTAGCGAACAGGGAATAAGTTTTTTTTTTGTTGAAAAACTATTTTTCCCAGATTGCTAGCTAGATCGATTTTTCGCCCCCAAAAAACCTCATATAGGAATTTCATTGAAATCGTAGAGCCATTTTCGAGAACGTGATTACAAATATATAAATGCAAATTTTGCTCGTTTAATAGTGTAGGATATAAAAATCAAATATATATAGGGTCTATGTCATTTGATCTAGTGAAATGTGGAGAAAGATTAGTGGAGGACGCCATCGGAGAGAGAGATTGTGAATAGTGGAGGACGCCATCGGAGAGAGAGAGATTGTGAATAGTGGAGGACGCCATCGGAGAGAGAGATTGTGAATAGTGGAGGACGCCATCGGAGAGAGAGATTGTGAATAGTGGAGGACGCCATCGGAGAGAGAGATTGTGAATAGTGGAGGACGCCATCGGAGAGAGAGATTGTGAATAGTGGAGGACGCCATCGGAGAGAGAGATTGTGAATAGTGGAGGATGCCATCGGAGAGAGAGATTGTGGGAAGATGATGTCGCCAATACTCGACACGATCAATTCTATCGGTCGATTTATTCCAGTTCGATTCAATAAAATTCAATTTCAATTTGGTTCGATTTATTATTTTAGTACAAACTGTTTCAATCTCATCATTGGTGCCCACGAACAATCCTGCCTCATCGCACTAATATCATAATGTCAAGGTTTGGAAGCAAGTAGGTATGTTTGTAACTCAATCACGCAAAAACGAAAATTGGTGAGCTGACTACTTTTTATCCCGGTAAAATGTGGGCGGACAATAACAATATAAATTAAATTAGTAGTAGTAGAGCTTTTTTGTGAAAAGATTTCGTCCGGGGAAGTACACCTCCATACCTATTTCTACTGCAAAGCAGTAATGCTCGCATTGCTGTGTTCCTGTTTGAAAGGTATGGGTGCCGATGAAATTACAGGCACATGAAACTTATTATCTTTATGTCTCAGGGTGACGGGCGAAGTGCAATGCCACATAGGGCGTGTCCTAAGTGGTCGAGATCTATGTGGTAATGCTTTGTTAAAGGCAGAGGTTACCGCTTAACATCAGGTGAGCCATCTGCTTGTTCCGTCTGCAAAAAGAAAATGAGGTTGTTTTTTGGATAAAGAGGTTGTAATCTCGAGAATTACCTACTAATCTGATTCCGAAAATTATTTAACTATCAGGGAGCTACATTATACGTGAGTGCTGTAGGCTTTTTATTAAGCCTCCGCCCGCGGCTACGCTCGCGTTATGTGCCATTCAACTCCGTAACGGCTGAGCGGATTTTGATGATACTTTGTGTGGATGGATGCTGGGAGGCGGGCAAGAGGCGGCAGGACTGCTTGTTACCACGACGACACGCTTGTGAATCCGTAGGCAAAAGGCTAGTATTATATTTACTTACTATATTACTTTTTCTCTGCGCTGTCTGTTTGTTGTCTCTGTTTTGTTGCTAAAAATGTTTATTGATATGTTTATGTACAAATACTACTAAAAAAAAAAAAAAAAAACGATGGATATAGAAGAGCGGTATCTCCTAACACAAGCATATTTTTTGCTTAAACACACAATTACACAACAGGTCTACAATTTAACAGGGTTTGGACACTCCTTTTGGAGTGTCCAAACCCTGTTAAATTGTAGACCTTAAGTTAATGAAATAAACATTTGTATTTGTATTTGTATTTGTATATAGTCTAAGGTTTGTTGAGTGCTGCTTTTTTTATCAAAACTAAAACGGATGTACATAGTCCAGGTAAACAAGACAAGCTTCGCCAAAAAAAGTGGCCACTTATCTAATCAAGGCCGAGCGCTGCGCGGTTTTATTACCCGCTGTATATGTTTTAGGAAAAGATACATCATCATGACGTCTGTGGCGCGGCGGCCGAGTAGCCGGCAGAGATGCGAGAGGTTGTGGTTGCGATTCCCGCTGCTCGCAAAATGTTTGTATGAGCAAATATTTGTTTAACTGCGTGAATGACGGATCAAGCAGATAGCCCACCTGATTTTAAGGTGTAACCTCCGTCTTTAACAATGCATTACCTCATAGGTTACCTCATGCTGCATAGGGTGGACGTGAGTCCACCCTATGCAGCATTGCACTGCGCCCTTGAGGCGACCTTGAGATATAAAGATGAAAAGTCTCATGTGCCTGTAATTTCACCCTGTTGTGGTGAATTTCAACCGTGGTAACGGTAGAATATAAATAGAATGTGCAAGCCTATACGTATTAGTTGTATTTTTTCTCTTTTATAAATTATGTAAGATATTTATGAGCAATACGCAAATTAGCTAAATACGAATAAAAATTTATTCTCGATATGGGTCCCTAAAATATACAGGCAAATAACATTTGTATATATATGAATGCACGGGTGCATCACGGCGAACTTTTTGTACAAAATGACGCAGGAACCTAATAAAAACAGCCTCCAAACAGGTACGTAGGTGAGTAGGTACCTACTGTACCTACTCATATCTTATCAGAGGTTTTACTGACAATTTAATTAAATTAGTAATTCTTGAATATTTTTAGATTTGTGACTTGTGTTTTATATACTTAATAATTTGTATGAATTGTTTGATTTTTATAATTGACGAACTTGTGAACTAAGTACTTAATTTATATTTTTTATTTGTATTAATTTGTCTGTCGTCGTCTTTTCGTATGAGGTAGTGCTGGCCTCTGGTGTCAGAGTTTGTCAAGCCGTCCGAGGGCCTCTGACATGGCTTATCGACTGCTATTAATCAATAACAGCCGGGACCGACAGCTTAACGTGCCCTCCGAAGCACAGAGCGATGGAAATCCACACATAACTTAAAAAAGTCATTGGTGCGGAGCCTAGGATCGAACCCGGTATCGTTGGATTCTGAGTTGCACTATTGAACCGTTAGGCTACCATCGCGCTTTGTCTGTGTGCACCTATAGCTATGACCTAAATGCTTTGTAAACATGTAACAATAACCTGTGATAAATAAATAAACTATATAATAAACTATCTAAAGGTGCGATCAAACAATACGGAACACGTGTAACACTATGTAGGTACTAATGGTTGCAGAAAAAACATAACAAAAACTTGTCTGGTTTGATTAATTTGTTAGGATTATATAATCCGAGGAATGTAAAAAAATATGCTAGATGTTTCTTAATTGGCTTGCAAAAGGACCTACAAAAACAATGCTCGTAACAATTCTATAAAATAACAACAAAAAGACACACAGCAAACAAGATAAGAAATAAACAATGCTCACGGTTGGAGGCGCGAAGTTCAATTTTTTTTGTGTTTATTGTCTATTACTGCTCATCAATACTTTTTCAGATAGCAAAAGATGATTTCGCGAGAACTAAGAGACCTTAACACACATGTTTTAATTGATAGTATCTCATATATATCATCAGTGTTCTGAATGTTGCCATGCCGAATTTTGGCTCCTCTCCCCCCTATCCCCCTTTTTTCCTCGAAATATGTCTCTAACCGCGGTTTTTACGATTTTAACCAAAAAGTATTGCTGTTAGAAAAAAAGTGTCAAGGACAGAAAGGATCTCTATAAAATTTTCTATAAGAAATGGTGCATAAACTTTTTTGGTAAGGCTTGTGAGCAATATCTTTTGGAACTTCATGTTTTTTTTATAATTTTCATAAACAAAAACATTTTTAAATTCAACGGCATTATGTGGGCCATTTTGGCAACGTGACTTTTCCTATGTAAAAAAGCCTGCTTAATTCTATTCTGAATGTTGACAATCCCAATTTTGGCTCCTTTGCTCAAAATTCAAGATGGCGGCCAAAATGGAACCCTTGCTTAAAAGCCATATTATAACTCGATTCTAGTCGTGTGAGGTATCTTGGAATAGGCTTTGGGGGTCGCTGAACTCAATTTTGATACCCGGAAGTCCGTCCGGGTACCGGAAGTGGACCAAAACAAGATGGCGGCAATTTAGGAAATTTAAATAATTTTCTTTTACGACTGAATTCCATGGAGTTGTGTCAACTCCAATCGACACCGGAAGTACCTCCAGCTCGGTAGCTTCACTTACGGTTAAAGTGAAGTCTGTAACGTGTATGGTTTGTACTAATGGTCGTTTGTACTCGGCCTCAAAACTCCGTATCCTGTGAATTTCATCCAAATTCCGTTATTAAAGCCGTTTTTGAGATATTCCGTACAAACAAAGAGAAATAAATACCTACATAATGCTCATAATAAACAAGAAACTCGATAAAAGTGGAATAATGCCAAAACTTGAATTGTATAATGTTCATCAATTAACCACAATGCAGTTAGAAGATTAGTAATAATCCAAGGTTTTCAATGCCGTCACAACAAACTAAACACAACGAATAATTAATTCTGGCTGGCTATGTGATTTATTCTAAGTGATTAATTTTGACGACCTCTGTGACGCGGCGGGCGAAGTTTCGCCTGCGACGCATTGGGTTTGATTGGGTTTGATTCCCGCCTCGGAACAAATATTTGTACGATTCGCAGATATTTGTTAAGGGTATTCTGGGTATTTTCTATGTATAATAAAAAATATCTATCTATGTAATGTATTTTATTAAGTATATCAGTTATCTAGTACGTACTCATAACACAAACTCAGCTTAGGTTGGGGCTAGATAATGCTGAAGGAAATGTTTTTTTTTTTAATTATTTATTTAAATAGTTGGAAGTTCATCGTAGATTAGATACGTACCCCACCCGGTAAAGTTCACCTAACTATGTAGGTATGTAGGACGAATACCTAATCGTATTGCGTCTTTAGTAAGTTTAAGCCGTGGGGTGTCCGGCTTATGAATACACCCCTCCGTCTCCTCCCGTGGATGTCGTAACATGAACAGCATGAACAGCAGCATTCTGCGATCATCAATACGCCTGCTAAGCGGGTGATTATGGCAAATCCCCCCTTTATATTCTACGGGGGAGGCCTCGTCTAGATGCTGAACGTCTAAATGCAGCTGGTGATGATGATGATGAAGTTCATAGAGAAAGTAGTGTAAGAGCAGTGGGACCCACAATTCGGAAGTATAGCGAAAATATGAATACAGTTATTATAGTTTTTTTTTTACAGTAAATTCACAGTGTAGTAGAGCTTTTTTGAGAAAGAGTTCGTCCGGGGAAGTACTACCACCATACCTATTTCTGCCGCAAAGCAGTAGTGCTCGCATTGCTGTGTTCCGGTTTGAAGGGTAAGGGTGCCGGTGAAATAACAGGCACATGAGACTTTTCATCTTTATGTCTCAGGGTGGCGGACGCAGTGCAATGCCACATAGAGTGCGACCTAGGTGGACGTGACCTATGAGGTAATGCACTGTTCATAGGCAGAGGTTACCGCTTAACATCAGGTGGGCCTCCTGCTTGTTCCGTCATCCAAGAAGCATAAAAAAAAAAAAAAAAAAAAACAGTGCTTGGTTACACAATACAATCTATAGTTTTTGCTGTGTATTTGTCAAAATAATTTGCCGTCAAAATATGAGTCCAATTGTGTAACCATTTAGGTACAACATGCAAAAAGTCGTGAAGGCAAACCTCGCGAGGAAATAAAATCATGTCCTCTCGTAATATGTTTACGGTCATAAGTTCTAAGGAAAACCATATTACTGATTGAAATGATAATGCAGAGATAGCAATCTCGTAGGCACAACTGATCGATTAGGTTTTCTTTGAAAACCTTCATGTGTCTTATAAATGTTATTACTTACTGGGTTTATATGTCAATGATACCTATTTCCGCCAAGCACATTATTGGCGCATGAGGCTTCACCTTTGTCTCAGGCAACTACCAGAAGTTCAGTGTAATACCAGTTTTTTAGGGTTCCGTACTCAAAGGGTAAAACTGGACCCTATTACTAAGACTCCGCTGTCCATCCGTATGTCTGACTGTCCGTCTGTCACCAGGCTGTAGGTATCTCATGAACCGTGATAGTTAGACAGTTAAAATTGTCTCAGATGATGTATTTCTGTTGCCGCTACAACAAATACAAAAAAATGGAATAAAATAAATATTTAAGGGGGCTCCCATACAACAAACGTGTTTTTTTTGCCGTTTTTATTGATAATGGTACGGAACCCTTTGTGCGCGAGTCTGACTCGCACTTGTTTTAATTTTATTGAACAATGAATTACCTCATAGGTCACGTCCACCTAGGACACACCCTATGCGGCATTGCACTGCGCCCGCCACCCTGAGACATAAGTCTCATGTGCCTATAATTTCACCGGTACCCATACCCTTCAAACGCGAACCACTCCATATGCATAAAATCACACCCTGGACACTCCATATGTGAACACTCTTAGATAAACTGTACGCCACCCAAACAAAAGACGAACCGGCTAGTAAACACGAGTGCGAGTTTAAAAACCACGCTAATTTAATTACCCCTGTTATCTGACAGTTTAATATACTACTATATACCCTGGTTCAGAATTCGAGATATTTTTTGAAAACAAATAAATCTCACCGTCAAAGAGACAAGCCAGTGGTAAAATCATTTTATTGCGTGGATCATATTTTACTAGTAGGTACTGACCCGCGGCTTTTCCTACGGTATTAAATTTTTGTAATAACCGCCAGCGGGTTTGCTCGTGCGGTATGTATCTTCAATTTGCGGCAAATAAACACAAACCCACTATCTACCTAAGTTTATCTGACGAGTCAATGTGTAAACGGCAAAATGTTATATATACAGCTATTGATACAGTATGACCATTCCATTGTGAAACTGTGCGAAAAGCACATTCGTATTCGGCAAATGAGGAGAAACTAATGAAATTAACAAAATGGGGACCGGCTTTCAAAACAAAGCCCATTGTTAAGAATCTCTGCAGTGTTCCAAGTAACATGAAATATTTTCTACTAACAAATATATTTTTGCTTGATAACTTTGTTAATAACCAAAATAACTCAAAAATATATACGACAAAATATTGATTACTTTATAGTTTATCAGATCTGAGTTAGAATAACATGCCTAGCCTGTTTATTGGCCTAATTTAATAAACTACCATAGAGTACCTATTTTTTTGCTATGGTATCCCCCCAGCTAGCAAAGTAGTGATAACAGAAAATTTATTAACAGTAAAGAGTGATATAAATGTTATACAAAAGCAACGCGGTGACTGCTTGACATAGCATTGCTGTATATTGGTGATTCGGGACATCATTTAGTTGTAAAAGCTTATACAGTTCAATGGTGATAATAAATGGTACTGGATGTACTCCTAGGACTAAGTGGCGTGGTATGTCCTACCTAAAAGAAAACTTTTATTTACACAAATAATACTTAGCAACTAACAAATTAATCCAGACCTCCTTGGCATGGCGGACGAGTTCCCGGCTGAGATGCAGGAGGGTTCGATTTCAACTGCGGGACAAATGTTTGCATGATCTGTTTAGATTTGTTCTGTTGCTATCGTGGCTGTTGTGGTACCATGGTACACGTAGTTGCTACCCACGACACAGGAAATCCTCGTGTGTTTATCAGGACTATGTATGTGACATTTGAGTGTTAGTTACAAAATACTTAAACTTCTGATACAGCGCCATCTCTACCACACACATGCAATTTCTAATACCTGACGTAGCTTTGCGCAAGCGTATAGAGGTTGGTTTCGAATTAATACTTAGTGCGATAGATATAATGCAGAGGGCACTTATTAAACCAATACAATGCCTTCTAAAATCTTAATTAAATAAACGTATAGTTAATTTAATATAAAGTCCGGTCAACTACAGGTATTACCACAAATAAATTAATATTACAGTTACATGAGACTTTTCATCTTTGTCTCAGGGTGGCGGGCGCATTGCAATGGTGCATAGGGCGCGTCCTAGGTGGACGTGCCCTTTGTGTTAATGCATTGTTAAAGGCAGAAGTAACCGCTTAACATCATGTGGACTATCTGCTTGTTCCGTCATTCAAGCAGTTAAACAAAAAACGTGTTCCAGTCAACAGGGCTATCACAACTGTGCTACGGGCAACAAGCGTCTTATACTAAGGCCCAGTGGCGTAACAATAGCGTGGCAGGGCTGGCAAAATGCCACGGCCCCCGACCCAAGAGGGCCCCGGCCCAAGAGGCCGCGAGCTCAAAAATATTTTTTTTACATTGTACCTGAGTATTTTATTTTATTTGAAAAGTATATTTTTGTAAGTTCTGCTTAAATCCAAAGTGAGACAACAAATTTTTTTTAAATTTTCGATTTTGCCGCGGGCCCACTTCAATTTTTTTTTAAATATTCGAATTTGCCAAAGGCCCCAGATGGTATAGTTACGCCACTGCTAAGGCCATAGATTATATAAAAACTAGGTAAAATGTTAACCCTCCTGGTTGGTATAATTAGTCTTAAGAAACAAAAGGCAACTTAAAACTATTCGGGCGTAGAGTTCTAAGGAGCCCTGAAGCTCTTCCTCTTGCATTCAGCATACAATCAGTTTGGATTAATAAAATAACAATTCTAACGATATACTTCTAACTTTAGCCTAATCACTGAGTTAGATATTTACATAAAATAATAAATTATGTCAAATATTTATAACTGTAATAAAAACTTGAGAAACTCTATATCAGTGGTTTCGCTTGATTCATAATAAACACATCATACTAATGTTTTACTGCCAATTGTATTATTTGCTCATCAGTAACTAATAGTATTACTTATGTTAACTGTGGTGTAACTTACATTGATTTGAATGATTGTGCAGAGTTTACTCTCTGCAACGTGGTTAAACCAAAGATAGAAGTCTGGGTTAAACGTCGTATCAAAACCAAGTAACTTTTAGGGTTCCGTACCTCAAAAGGAAAAACGGAACCATGATAGGATCACTTTGTTTTCCGTCTGTCTGTCACGACCCTTTTTCTCAGGAACGCGAGGAGGTATCAAGCTGAAATTCATTTAAAATACTCAAGTCTAATGTCCCTTGGAGCTGTGAAAAAATTAAACTTCTAAGCCAACGCAATCAAAAGATACAGCCGTTTATGCTGCAAATTTACGACACTCGCAAGGGAATCAAAACCTACTTACTTCCCGTGAACTCATAATCTTGAAATTTGGTACGAAGCAATATCTTATATCAGAGATAAAGCAAAAATTGCAAAAAGCATAAATTTTTAGTTACATCATAAATCAAAATATTTTTAATAATTTTAAACTTATTACCCTTTCCTCGTGGTGATTTCATTTAGCAATAAAAGTATCATGACTTTTACTTATATACCTACAGGTTTGTACGGAACCCTCGTTACGCGAGTCCGACTCGCACTTTGCCGGTTTTTTTCTTCTTCTCCTTCTTTTGTTTTGTTTGAATGTGTGATTGTTGCATGCCAGTTGTTACGAGAGTTGTTACAATGCTCCCAGTGTCGGTGTTTTCGTGTCATGGGTCTATGGCTTGGAGGATTACTTTCTCCCACAGACAACGCATTAAATTATCATGCCGACCTGCCTCATCATTTTGCACTTACCTAATAATATGTTTGTATTTATGTATTTGTAGGTAATATTAAGGTTGTATTTAAGTATACGAACATAGTTATTTATTGCTATTCAGCCCCCCTTCCCCTCTCCCCGTAGTTTATTGATGATCGTGGCATCCCCTAGCTAAGCCATGTCTGAAAACCAGCGCTGCACTAAACTTAGGTCTGGTGCAGCTTATCCAGAGACAGGGACCTGAGGGGCTAGTCTGCAAATTAGACAAGCAACTTACACGGCCGTGTGGTGTACACTTCATGGATTTTTGTACGGGATTTGAGGTTCTCAAGGTGCCCGCTAGGGGCGCTCTTCGAGATTTCTCTATACTAAAATCCGTGTAGTGTACACCACACGGCCGTGTAAGTTGCTTGTCAAATATGCAGACTAGCCCCACTGTTTGACCCCACACAACACACATCGATGCCTTTCTACATAACAACCTGCCTACTACCAGTTTTTATATTTATTTTAGTTTTTATTTCATTTTATTTGTGTATAGGTACGAGTTGTCCTTAGTAGGTACTAAATTTTTTTGTTTTGTTTTCATTTGATAGGTGTATCCTCTTGGGGGAAAATATACAAATTGACTTATTTTTATTTTAAGTATAATCGTATTTAAAACATGCATGGATATTAATTTAATAACTCTAGCCAAAACACAACATAACAATATTTTATCGCTAGAAAAAAAACACAAAGTTACCTCTAACTTATCGCTAGATTCGATGGTTTCTCAATATGGTGCAGATTATCTACTATATAAAAATAAGTCGGGTTTTCCTTCCTGATGCTATAACTCCAGAACGCACGAACCGATTTCCACGGTTTTGCATTCGTTGGAAAGTTCTCGGGCTCCGTGAGGTTTATACTTTTTTTTTTTTTTTTCAAGTCGTGTTAGTTACACCACTTATAACTCAAGAATGGGTGAACCGATTTGGCTGAAAATTGGTAGGGAGGTAGCTTAGAACCAGGAGATAGGACATAGTGGGAGGGGTAGGACGGGGGGGGGGGGGGGTTCACCGGGGGCTACCCGTGCGAAGCCGGGGCGAGTCGCTAGTTGGGTCTAAAATGAGATTTAAATCAAATCAATGTCCGTAATAAAACTGAACTCTTTCGGGGATTTTGTAAATTCTAGTCTATGTATTTAAAAATAGCTGAGTGTATGTATGTTCCGTATGGACTCCAAAACGGCTTGGCCGATTTTGATGAAGTTTTCAACCAATCTTCAGATTAACCCAGCGGGTGAGAAGTGTTAGTGCTTCCCGTGACCCGTGCGAAGCTGGAGTGGGTATAATTTACGAGATACATCGTCACTTACCTACAGGTGAGATAGAGGTTAAACAATGTTAAAAAAAATAGAGCGCCTTTGATGTCCAGCTAGATGCCCCTCTCACACAGGAAAACTATTCTTTGGCCTTCTGCAAGTGCCGATGCGGCTTCTTCATCAGCCGGTGGACGTCTACTGCTGGAAGAGGCCTCCCCATAGAATAGCGGGATTTCCAATACTGCGATCACCATCATCACCTGCAGTATTGGTGTGTACTCAGGTAGATGGTTTTACCCATCCTCTGGTGTAATCCCTTAGTCACCTTGTACGAAATCCACGGGAGGAGACGGCCAATTCCACCATAGTCTAACCCACGTGTTGATTCTGCTGCTTCTCCGTAATATATCCGAATTTTTATTTCGGAATTTTCTTTCGAATTCTATATTTCGCAGAATTCCTTCATCTAGACCGTCTCTGTTTAAAACAACCATGTACCTACATGGCTTAGTGATTAATAATAATAAAATCAAACCCAAGATCGAAGGGTATAACAATAAAACCAAGTAATGGTACCTATATGATAAAAGAAAATTAATTACTCAGTAAGTACGTCATTATCTGTTATTCTCTGTCATACTCTGTCATTCTCTGTCATTATCTGTCATTATCTGTCATTCTCTGTCATTCTCTGTCATTATCCGTCATTCTCTGTCATGCTCTGTCATATTTTGTCATTTTCATTCATTTGTCTTCATTTATTTTTTTATTTTTTTCATCGATAATTAATTCCAACAATATCGCAGTGGGTACACGGTTAAACAGGAATTACCACTACACCCACCGGTGGGTGAAGCCAGTGGGTGCACGGGTCGCGGGTCCATATTAGCCTTCATCACAATAGATTTTTCCCTAATTGCCGATAAAAATTGCGATAAACATGTCCTTAAAAACAACTTCATTACCAACAAAACAAGAAGTAACACGACTCCCAGTGACGAATGCCCAAGATCCGATAACAAATTAGTACGAAACGGGCGAGCGATAACCGCGACCCGTGACCCTTTGGATAGTACGCGACCGACTCATCACTAGTAGTGTGTGATCAATGGAGAACAGGATGCAGTGTTTGATACTTTTCGCTTTGTTTTTGAGCGTTTGGACCCAAGGTGATGTATTTATAAGTTTGTCTGAATTTACGAAGTACCTTACGTACACGAAGGAACTGTGTTTGCTTAAATAACTTAGGATGTGTGTTTTTTGTGCTATTTAATGTTTGAGATATTTTACGACGTGTGTGCTGTTTAATGTTTGAGATATTTTACGACGTGTTTTCAAATTCAGTTTTAAGAAGACGTAGCAAAATTGATTTTGTGGAGTTTCTGATTATGAAATGGAACAAGAATATTGGTTCGGTAGCTTTAATATTATGTAACTATGTTAAAAAGTAAACATCTGTGTTAAGCTCAGTATTAGGGTTCCGTAGCCAGATGGCAAAATACGGAACCCTTATGGATTCGTCATGTCTATCTGTCTATCTGCCTGTCTGTCCGCCCGTCCGTATGTCACAGCCACTTTTTCCGAAACTATAAGAGCTATGCTGTTGAAACATGGTAAGTAGATGTATTCTGTAAACCGTATATGATTTTTACACATAAATAAAAATAAAACAATATTTTTTGGGGATCCCCATACTTAGCTCAACAAAAAAAAACATCGAGCCCATACGTGTGGGGGGTATCTATGGATAGGTCTTATATATTGAGGTTTCTAACATATTTTTTTTCTAAACATAATAGTTTGCGCGAGAGACACTTCCAAAGTGGTAAAATGTTTGTTCCCTCCCCCCCCCCCCCCCCCCCCATTTTTTTCTTAAATTATTTACACGATAAAAAGAGAGATTTAAGAATGCTAGAAAAAAAGGCGTGTAGACTGTTATAGTTGCAGTTTTATATGAATGGGATAGGCTCAATGATAAAGAGTAAATACTAGAAAGAATTAAAAGCATATTCTAATTTAAAAAACAATAGCTTCCGTGTAATCGGAATAATTAGAACCCTATACGGTTCATAATTTATATCTAAACCACATTTCAGTTAAATTGGTTCAGCAGTAACGGCGTGATTGATTAACAAACCAACGAACCAAAAACCAATTTTTCTTATATAATACAGACAAAAATAAAATAACTATTAAAACCTATGTGTTCGCAGATGTTCCTGAAGAGGTCACGACCGAGGCACATCTGGCCGAGGGCGAGAAGAAAATGAGTGAAAGCATCCTGGCCTTGCTAGACCACTTCAAGCAACCAGACCCCATAGGCATACCCGGGGCCGAGATACCGGAGCCCTACCCGGTACCTGACATGAAGCAAACCCTGACTTTTGCCACGATGTACTTCAAAAACACAGCTGTGTATGGAATCAGCAAGTTTCGCATTCTGTATGTGAATGCTGAAATTGGGGCTATGGAGGTCAGTGGATGTTATTTTAAAACGTCAAAAAGGAGCCGTATTTTAGGTGTAGCCATTTTACCATGTTTGTTAATAGTATATGAAGGCCATTTTCGTCATATTATGTACCTATGTTGTCGTATTGTCGCACATGGGAATCCATAATTTAGCATAAACTTTTTGTGCTGACAAACTATTTGTATTGTCTCAAACATTGTAGTAAATACAAGGATGAGTAAGCCCATTAATGACTGTACTGACACGCGGGTCAAGCTATATAATACCGTATGCTTCAGCAACGCGCCTTTTTTTTTTTTTTATACTACTTGAATGACGGAGCAAGCAGATGGCCCACCTGATGTTAAGCGGTAACCTCTGCCTATGAACAGTGCATTACCTCATAATGCAGAGGTTACCACTTAACATCAGGTGGGCCTCTTGCTTGAACCGTCATCCAAGCATTATAAAAAAAAAAAAAAAAAGGTCACGTCCACATAGGACGCACCCTATGTGGTATTGCACTGAGCCCGCCACCCTGAGACATAAAGATGAAAAGTCTCATGTGCCTGTAATTTCACCGGCACCCTTACCCTTCAAACCGGAACACAGCAATGCGAGCACTACTGCTTTGCGGCAGAAATAGGTATGGTGGTAGTACTTCCCCGGACGAACTCATTCACAAAAAAGCTCTACTACTACTATGTAATTATTATGTAACCAGCATCGCGCGTGCTTCCGGAATAGCACGTCGTCGTCATCATATACTAAGCTATGGGATACAAGAATACGGTCATAATACATGGGACGAAAGCTGAGCAGTGCTGAGGTATAAGATGTAATGGTTGAGCAGAGCATAAATGTTAGCAGGCACAAAAGATAGGTCAGCAAGTACGTGTTTCAAAGTGTTAAAAAAACACTTTTAAATAACAAACAATGTAATCATATCTTGGAATCGAACTATCGACCACTTCTCTTCTTCTTCTTCTTTTTTTGGCGTGTTCAGCGCACCGGTAGTGGTGCCACAAGAGTTTGCCAATGACAGGTGATTAACTTGACATAAAACCAAAAAAGTGCTGGGAGTTTGAGGAAAGATAAAGGTACGGATTATGATATTCGATTGAACTGAAATTTGGTATACCTGTCAAGTTCCGATGACAATACAATATTGATGGCAAAACAACGGAACTCCTCGATGATTTAGTAACCTGACAGTGTTTTGGCACATTTTGATCAGCTCACGGTTCGTACTTAATAATTTTAGAAAAGCGTGTTTGAAAAAAATATTTTTCAATATCATATTTATTTGATGGAAAACTTTCCACGCTAACAATGTAAATGAGAACTCGGAAATTGTATTTGTTTCGTAATTTAATAATTAAATAATGTACTTGGTCGTGACTTCTTGTATTTCGCATTCTCAATTATACTATTTAATTTAGAGGTAGTTTTGGAAAATCGCTGTAATACCAGCTTCCGTATATCACTATTTGTTTCGGATAATTATTTGATCACAAGCTTGGAGTTACTCTAATAATGGCACTTTTTGAAAACCATAGCTACCAATAACGATTAATTAGGTGTATAAAATGCACTCACTATAACTACTGCCCTTTTAACTTTGTAAAATTATTCAAAGATATTCCAGCCTGAATTACATTAGACTAATTTATGTTTACTAAAACATGTATTATACAAATTTTACAGGTCCAAGCTGCTATGAAAATAGACAAACTGCAAGCTCGCGGTGACTACACTATGTCGACTTGGATGAACAGAGCCTCGGGCCCCTTCACCGTCGACGTCGAAGGCCTCATCATCAACGCCAAAGCAGGCCTCGGCGTGGAACGAGACGGCAAGGTTCGAGCACAAGACATCACTATAGACCTCTCATTCAACAGCATCGCCGTCGACTTCCAAAACCTCGGCCTGTTCGGAAGCATGTTCCAGGGAATCATCAACTCTATCGGAACATTCCTCTTCGACTCCATCAAACCGTACATCCTTAAAGAAGCTTACACGAAAGTCAGAGCCGAAATAAACTCACAGTTGGAAGTAGTCGCCGGTGACATCCAGTTCCCTAACTCAATATCACCATTAGACATGGTCGTCGCAGATGTAAGGAAGAAGGTCCGTAACATGGGTATGGACCCCTACAAAATACAAGATTACAATACAACTGTGAGCATATTCACTGTGGCTCTGGAGCACACGTGGATCACTGGTATCACCTCATTTCAAAGGGTTGGAAATATCACTTTGAAGATGGAGAACAACACAGTTATTGCTGATTTTGAGATCGGGACACAGAAGTTAGAAGGACGGACGCAGTGGGACATATCCGCGATCAGTGGACTCATGTCCAGAGCGGGGACAGCATCGTTCTCTGTTGAGTACATAACCGGTAGAATAATATTAGGCCAGCCTTTAGATACACGAAAGAAGCCGGAGTTCAGAGACTTGGAACTAGAGGTGGGCAATATTCAGGTTAGGTGCAATGGCGCTGGTACTTTAGACTATGTTATTGAATTCGCGGTAAATGTATTGCCCAATCTACTTAGGTATCAGATAATGGATGCTATTGAAGGTCCAATTAAGGAGAAAGTGCAACTAGAGCTGGACAAAATAAATGTAGAAGAGATGATAACGCAGAAGTTACCTGAAATTGACCAAATGCAAGATAAAGGGTTAAAACTATCTTCTCTTATTGACGCAGAAACTGTAGAAGAACCATTTGACGAAGATGAGTTCTTCAATTTTTAGTTTAATATATTAGCTACAAGTTCATAGCTAGGGGGCTTCATACCTTTAAGACGCTGGCAACAGACAAATTATGTCACTATCTAACTCAGTAAACAGGTAAGTTAGTAACTGAAAGAATAACGCTCGCGCAACGAAAAGCGAACGAAAATAACGAAAACCAAATATTTACTGCGTAATCGAAAACATGAATCAAATATTCTTTGTGACTCTTATTAATTTGATCAACGTACATTGTAAGGTAATATAGATATACGTTGCGTATATATTATATTATATTATTATATTATTATTATATTATTAGTATATTGCGTTGGAACAGGAGTAACTGTAAATTTATTTTTTAAGACGATTCAAAATGATCCTTGTGATCTCAATGAATATAATTTATATTATAACGTATATATCTATTTTGTTAGTGCACGATTTTTTTATCGAGAAAATTTATCAAATTCGTGCTTTGGATTGTTTTGGACTCTAGTATGGCGTTAGAAATAAAAGATTAACACAATACCATATTGCTGTCACAAACAACAAAGATTTCGCTAAAAAAAAAACGATTTTCCTATTTGACTCTTGACAGCGTCTTAAATAGTTATGATACATTTAAATCGAAGAGAAAGACGATACTTAATTAATAAAGTTCCAATTGCTATGGATACAAGTAGTTTAATTAAAAAGGTTGTTTTATTACTTAGGTAGTAAAATGAATCATTACGAAGAATGCGGGAACATTGTTTAGCTAAGTACAGGTACCTACTAATGAAGAATAAGTTATGTGTTACGCAAGCCTGCACAGTTGTTATTTCGCGCGAGTACTGGTATTGAAACCTGAGGAAGCCTAAAATAACTATGCTAACGAGCGAAACACAATTTGTCAACTCACTACAGCGAGGAAAATGCTACGAGCAAGAAAAACAGCTTAAATAATATAGTAAATTATAGGTATAGCGTTTAACTTAGTAGCCTCTTGAGGTATGGCAGCGGCACGGGAGGGTGGTGATTTTCTTATGTCAAATGTCGCGAGACGAGAAGACAAGACGCACACGAGATTAGCAACCGGAGATAGGTCCTCGGATTAGAGCTCAAACTAAAGATGTTGTTTATAATGTATATAATTTTTTCAAGGTTAGGAAATCTGATCCAAATTCTGCCGAGCATGAAAACGATATAAACGACTCAGATAACGAAAGTGATTCCAGTAATACTGACAGTGATTCGAGTAGCGATATGGACATAAGCTAATAAATTGAAAGTTCAGTTGAAAATATTGATATTAGTATTAAATATAATAATTATTTGAACAAGTATTTTATTCTCTTTCGCAATGACTTAGGTACTTATTTGTAAATATCGTAAGATATGTCTTCACTAATTTTCACGTGTGTAGCCCGACAGTTCTTTACGTCACATGTCACCCCTCCCGTGCCGCTGCCATACCTCAGGAGGCTACTAAGTTAAACGCTAGGCCTATAGTGTTTATTTATAAATAGTAAAATTGTGGCCGCGGCCCGACTTACCACGCACACATTCACCACAGTCCACGGCTGGACTTGCTCGGATTAATTTAAAATATACCTAATATTATAATTGGTAATGTTGAAAGTAACATTTTTGTAACCGACTGCGGCGAAGCCAAAAAGGAGGGTCATGTTAACTGAGCAACGAGCCAAGTAAACCAAAGTATAATCCACGAAAATAAAATTCAATATATAAAAGGATATGATTATGAATTCAAACCGTGGTATACATAGTACAAGGATTTTTACACTCGATGGAAGTACCTGTAATATATTGTCCAAGCCCATGGAACGCTTATCGTAACAATTTGAATAGAAAAACGCCAAATGCAGAACAGGTATATCGGAAGCCAAAAAAGTAAAATCGACACTAGGGGGCGCTTCAATAGCAAATGGATAGTAAAGGAGGCAGATAGAGGGTATTTTTTATTTAATTTGTTCAAACTTGTATTACTCGTATAACTTGTATTTCTTGTTTTGGTGCCTTCTAGATCTTTGGTTTCCATCGTCGGCCATCATCTACCAACAGATGAGATTGCGGACAAAACAAGGACTAACAAAGCATAAAAAAAAAAAAAAAAAATATTTCATCTTTTGTACAGCGATTGTAAAGCAACCTGCTAAAAAAAAAAAGGTTTTTTTTATTCAGACAACATAGTCCATAGTGTTAGTAAGCTTAAGATTAGGGGTTAGTAATTAATAACTAACACAGATTTCGTCCTCTGGCAGAGTTTCCAAACCAGAGGACATGCGTAATTGTTTGCAATTTCTTTCAGGATGCTGTTGTTGCTCACGCGCACTCTGCTTAGTAGTGAAGCCGTTTTTTTCCGCCAGATGGCGTCGAACGTGTCTGTGCGCTAAGCTTCTAGATTATCATTATCATCATCACCATCTGCCCTAAGACGTCCACTGTTCGGCGAGGCCTCCCCCCCATAGAATGCAATGGGGGGTTTGCTATAATCAGCACGCTTGGCAGGCGGATTGGTGATTGAAATATTGGTGTTGAGTACTCAGGTGGATTCTGCTGCCCATTGGGACGGACGACGGAAGAGTACCTATATTTTTAGGCTGGACACACCACGGCACGAACTCTAATTCTATAAAATCGAGTTTTTTAATTAAATATCTTATATGAAAATCGATTCGTTAGGAGTAAACTCCATGTCATATCCTATCTGTATTCCAAATTTCATCGAAATCGGTTCATCAGTTTCGGCATGATTGATTGACAATCATACAAACAAACATCCAAACATCGTAACTTGGATATTTATTAGTTTGATAAACGCTATTATGATGCCACCACTATCTGCCTTTTTTTTTTTTTTTTTCTACTTGGATGACGCTACAAGCAAGAGGCACACCTGATGTTAAGCGGTAACCTCTGCCTATGAATAGTGCATTACCTCATAGGTCACGTCCACCTAGGACGCACCCTATGTGACATTGCACTGCGCCCGCCACCCTGAGACATAGATGAAAAGTCTCATGTGCCTGTAATTTCACCGGCACACTTACCCTTCAAACCGGAACACAGCAATGCGAGCACTACTGCTTTGCGGCAGAAATAGGTATGGTGGTAGTACTTCCCCGGACGAACTCTTTCACAAAAAAGCTCTACTACTACTAAAATGCCTCTCGTTCTCTTGAGAATTATGCATGAGAGTTACCTACTTGTGTACCTACCCTACCTACATACTACTGATACTACCAACATAACACAACTGCTTACACCTACAATGCACATAGTTGAATAATTTTGAATACTAACGAGATATTTACCATGATTTGCAAGTTTATACCCACCACAGGGGTAGTTGTATTTAGTTTTAGTGGTATTAGTGAACGACACAAGTACTTCTAAAGGATACTTATGATTCACGGCCCAGGCGCAATAGCTTTTGTGTTGACCTGTATCAACTGCAGACCATCGTATCATCAGTTCATCGCATGATCACAAATAAACCCTATACAGATACCTACTCATACTTTGCACATTCCAAAACGTCGTCAATTTGCGGTCAATGTATCTTGGTAAAAGCCTCATCCATAAGGTCCGCAAAACAGCCATTGCTCTCCGCGCGGCATTGCGAGCCGCACGCATGCAGACCCGTTAAAAAAAAACAACTGTCAAAACCAAATTGTAAATTTTTAAATTCAGAACTTTCTTGCCGCGATTTCTGAATGCAATTTTTATTGTAAAATGGCGTATTATCAAGTGTGTTTATTTATTTTCGCGGCTGTCATCGCAACGGGCGCGTCGAACACAAGTAAGTGATAGAAGAAAGTAGACAGACTGGTGCTATACGGTATTTGTGTCATTGGAATATGCATAATCAAAGAGCACAGACAATGCTCTAAAAAGCTTATCAATCGATCAGATTCGATATCTCTTGATCGAACGATTACATTTCAAGGTCGCAGGAAGTTAGTGGATGGAGGCGGCTCAAGACCGTTCGTCGTGGCATTTTATGTCTGTACGAAACATTCAAGCAGCGGTCGTGAAAAGTATTTCTACATTCATCATCATCAGCCTATAAAAGTCCACTGCTGGACATAGGCCTCCCTAGAATGCCACGACGAACGGTCTTGAACCGCCTCTATCCACCGACTTCCTGCAACCATGTATTCTATCACTCATCAAGAGGGTGGCCTTCCTCTACGTCGTCCGGTTAGTGATTGCCACTCGAGGACGATTCCCCAATGGCCCCTAGTTCTGCGAGCTATATGGCCTGCCCATTGCCACATCAACTTGCTTATTCTTAGAGCTACGTTGGTGATCTTGGCTTCCATTGATTTATGCCGCTCAAAAAATCGTGTTTGCAGTGTACCTCAATTTAACGAGCGATTTGTAGAGCAGAAATGCATCTTATTATTTTATGTAGTGAATCTCACTAAGTATACCGCTACAATAACAATAGCCGAAAGTCGTCCTAGTTGTGTAAAATTCCCAGACTAGCCGCGCTACTAATAAACGCGGATTATCCTTGGAATTACCGTGTTTTATCTGTTTTGAACGAATTTGAAACTGCTTTTTAGATTATACATAAAAAGACAGACAAAACACTATTGATATTCCAAGGAAAAACAAGAGTAATTATGTAAACATTTTATTTTAAATTAACACGTTGACACTAACAATGTTGTAATCGAATTTTCGACCACTTCCCGACATCCGATTAGACTGAAATTCGGCATATCTGTCAAGTGCCGACGGACCTAATGAGTGCTGATGGCAATACAATTTGATACAATATTATGGCGACAGCGAGTGGAAAAAAGAACTCCTCGATGATTTATATTATATATTTATGATATATTTATAGCCTGGCAGTGTTTGGGCTCATTTAGATCAGTTCCGATTACGAATTTTAGAAAAGCGTTGGAAGCGTGTGGAAAAATGAAATTTATGCAACTGTCATATAAGAAGGGGTATTAAAACGCGATAATAGGTTGACTCGAGTGTTTTAATACCTAAGTTATATGCAGTTTCATACACTACTTTATCATCACTCATAGGAAAAATTGAAATTAAACAAAGAAAAAGACGATCGGCAAAAAAATTTATGGGAAGCGCGGGAAATTAAGTTCAAACTACGCATGCGTGCGCCATTTTTTCACAGTTCGAACTGCGCATGCGTGCGCCTTTTTTTTAATATTCAGGCTATAAGCTAGTTTAATGAATTAATTAAAAAAAAATGCGGTACTATAATGAGTTTTATGATACAGTTGGCGGTACTATAATGAGTTTTATTCTTAATTTTATGTATATGCGTCTATAAAGTGCGTCTGTATAGAACCATCTTTGAATTCGTAATTCGAATTTTTCGATTTGAGTGTAGGTAGGTAAACTTATTAGTGTAAAGTGTAAAATGCTTAGAATAGAATATAATATGCATTATAATCTACTTCATAAGTGTATCTTAAATAAACACAGCTATTTTATTATTCATCTAATTAAATAGATGACGTAGGTACCACGATTTTACCTTAATTATTTTCTATCTTATCACCGAGATTGGTTCCTCAAAGACGGTTTAGCACCTCCATCAAAATCACAAAGCTACCGACTACATACATTGTCATCATAAAATAAGAAAGCTATTAAACACTTTCACTCGTTATATTAGCGCTTTCATATGTGTATTTTAGCATCTAGGTATCTATCGAAATAATGCTAGTGGGTTTTACATATACAGGTACATTTTTTTCCTGTTAGGATTTGAGTTACCTTTTTTTAGACGACCTCTGTGGTGCGGTGGGCTAAGGTTCGCCTGCGACGCTGGAAGTTGCGGGTTCAATTCCCGCCTCGGAACAAATATTTGTACGATCTGCAGATAATTTGTTCAGGGTGTTCTGGGTATTTTCTATATATAATAAAAAATATCTATCTATGTATTATATTGTATTAAGTATATCAGTTATCTAGTATCCATAACACAAGCTCTGCTTAGCTTGGGGCTAGATAATGTTGTGTGAACTGTCCAGCATTATTTATTTATTTATTTATTTATTCAAGTATTTTTGTCTAAACAGGATCTCACGAAAATTTGTGTCAAACGGAAGTTTTAATCGCATTCCAAAGGATTAGAATCCGGTTTTTATGATTGTATGTTTTTATGATGTAGCCTGATAAAAGTAACAGGTTAAATAGCCAACCAAATGAGGAAGTTATTTAGATGACAACTAGAAAACATGTTAATTTTTTACAATAATTTAATTTCATTTGTATTCGTAAATCTTTTCAAAAATGCCATCAAAAATAGCCAAAAAAGAAGTGGTACACACTTAGGGTGATTCAAGTATCCATCCACCTGGGTTCGGCAGCATTTGGAAAACTTCGTCAAGTTTTCTTGTCACCCATCCCACAATGCCTAAAGACCATTTTATGATGACTTACGGAGCTGAAACGTGGGACACTCACGATGGGACTGGTTTACAAACTTAAAATCGATCAGTGAGCTCTGGAAAGGGCTATGCTTGGAGTCCCTCTAAAGGAATAAGTTCCAAAGCGAGGTTATCCGAAAAGAACCAAAGTTCTCGACAAAGCCCAGAAGATTAGCAAGCTGAAGTGGCAGTGGGCCGCTCATGTCTGTCGAAGAACCGATAACAGTTGGAGTAAACGACTTGCGCGGGGTGGCTGGCAGAAACTGGATGAGGAGAGCCGAAGACAGGGCTCAGTGGCACGCCGTGGGATACACCTATATCTAGCAGTGGGCTACAATACGTTGATGATGAAGTATCCACAGGTTTTCTACCATCTGCTGCCACTATTTTTTGTACAGCCTATATAAAAAAGAGCGTTTCACTTACTCACAGGATTCACTTTGAATATTACAACCACATTTATATGAATGGGGTACCTGAACAATAATACCTAATAATACATACTTTATTGTAGTAAAGTATGTATTATTATTAGCCATTAAAATTACCAGATGAGCGCAAAATTATTCCATTCGTGGTGCACTCACTACGAATGGAATAATTTTGCGCTCATCCGTTAATTTTATATTGTAGTTTTATACTGTATAGTAGTGTATTAAGTAACTATCCCCAATTATCTAAACCCTTTTTAATTACCACATGATTAACACTATTAAGCAGCTAAGTTCGTGAATGAAATAACATCAATAGTATTTAAAAAAACCTATCAAAATGGATTCTAGAATAGGTTGCGAGAAGCGTAAAGTAAATTTTTTAAACAATAACCGATGGAATAGTGCTTCTGTAGTGACTGGCGAGAGCCAGAAATTTAGAATTGCTTTAAATAAAATTACAATTACTTTTAAAATGATTTTTTCCAAGTATCAATTAGTATTTTAATGCTCAAACATAAATTCGAATAAATTAAGAATAACGCTCAATTCGTTTTAATTATCAATGTGTAACGCTTTATTGTTTAATTTTAGTACTAGTATAGTATTATTTTATATGTAATTTTAGTATTACTTTTTTTTTATTGCTAAGAATGACGGGAAAAGCAGCTGGCCCACCTGATGATAAGCGGTAACCTCTGCCTATGAACAGTGCATTATCACATAGGTCACGTCCACCTAGGACGCGCCCTATGTGGCATTGCACTGCGCCCGCCACCCTGACACATAAAGATGAAAAGACTCATGTGCCTGTAATTAGTAGTAGTAGAGCTTTTTTGTGAAAGAGTTCGTCCGGGGAAGTACTACCACCATACCTATTTCTGCCGCAAAGCAGTAGTGCTCGCATTGCTGTGTTCCGGTTTGAAGGGTAAGGGTGCCGGTGAAATTACAGGCACGTGAGACTTTTCATCTTTATGTCTCAGGGTGGCGGGCGCAGTGCAATGCCATATAGGGTGCGTCCTAGGTGGACGTGACCTATGAGGTAATGCACTGTTCATAGGCAGAGGTTACCGCTTAACATCAGGTGGGCCTCTTGCTTGTACCGTCATCCAAGTAGTATAAAAGAAATAAAAAAAATAAAAACCGGAACACAGAAATGCGAGCACTACTGCTTTTCAGCAGAAATAGGTATGGTGGTAGTACTTCCCCGGACGAACTCTTTCACAAAAAAGCTCTACTACTACTTAATAACTTCGTTGTATAACGCTCATATTTATATATAATATATTTTACTCAAATAGCAAAGAAGCGACAGAGCATTGTCCTACCTCCTTTTTAGATAACGAACATTTTACCATTTTACACAATCTAGCAAACCCTGCGAACTCCGTTTCGTCAACAGATGGCTTTTCCCGCTTTTATGTTGAAATTTTTCCAGAATTTTCTTTGCTATAAAGCTCCGGCTCCGGAGCCGGGCTCCGTGAGGGCCCGAGACCTTTCCTACGAATGCAAAACTGTGGAAATCGGTTCGTGCGTTCTGGAGTTATAGCGTCAGGAAGGAAAACCCGACTTATCTTTATATAGTAGATATATTTTACTCAAATAGCAAAGAAGCGACAGAGCATTGTCCTACCTCCTTTTTAGATAACGAACATTTTACCATTTTACACAATCTAGTAACTAAAGTTAGCTAATTGTTGTAATAAGTTTTTATCGTTGCATCTTGTCGCAATGGTCACAAGCGAAGTAAATTGTTCGTTACATAAAAGTGCAGTTTACGCGGAAGACATGGAAAGTGGTAGAAATGTATGCGTTGAGTAACAGCTGGTGCACTGACTCTTAATGACAGTATGCACATGCGGTGTAGTTAGTACAAATCACTGATAATTTGAAAGGCAATCACAAAATTCCACAAAATCCAAATTTCAAAATCCCCAATACAACGCTATGAAACTAATTTGACATGACCGAGACAGCTCGTTCATCGTAAGATGGCACCTTTAAATACTCAATGGCAGGTTCCAACTTACGGGCTCGTTCACCGTAAGATGGCACCTGTAAATACTCAATGGCAGGTGCCAACTTACGGGCTCGTTCACCGTAAGATGGCACCTGTGAATACTCCATGGCAGGTGCCAACTTACAGTGAACGGTTCGGCTCGTTCACTGAAAGATGGCACCTGTAAACACTACATGGCAGGTGCCAACTTACGGTGAACGGTCTGTAAGAACCATCGCCATAAAACCTGCAGTCAAATAAAAAAAACTAATTCAAATCCGGTGCCACAGACAGACATACACACATAGCGGTCAAACTTTGATCGTGGGGGGTTAAAAACAAAAGTAAGCAGGAAATAATTTCAAGTAAAAAGAAAAAAAGTGTTAGGTATAAAATAATAAATAAAATAAATAATACCCTCCTCCTCGCGACGTTTTCCTCAATGCTCAGGGTCGTGACCCCTCCATGGATCACTTTTTGCCGTACGATGCTGCGCCAACGAGATCTGTTGCCAGCGAGCTGCACGACTTCGTGGAGTTTTGAGTCAAGAATGAAGCGGATCTGGTCTTCCACCTCGTGGCCTCTTTCCCTCGATTTTGCCTAGCTCTTCTAAGTTGTCACTGCGTTTCCGTGCTATATGACCAAAATACTCAAGGACTCGCTGGAGGTATATAGGTGGAGTGAAGGAAAACCTAGTAGTTATCTTGAGTTCTTTGAGTATTGAGACGTTCATCCTACGGATTGTACATGGGATTTGCAGCAGTCAAAAAATAATACCCAATACTCAAGTCATTAAAGCGCTTGCTTGTATGGAGATCCTAACATTAATTTATCTGCCTCTGAATTTTATCATACAGTGCTGAGAGTACCTAGCAATTGTATGCAAAAATCAAAAAATAGTACCTAAAAACCCACCCAAAGTACCCAAAAAATCTCGAATAAATACCCTCGAAATTAAAAATCTTAAATGAAAAATCTCAAATAAAAAACTCGAATTAAAATCTCATGTATACGACGATGATGCATTTACTTTTAGGGTTTACAAATGTGTGACGTTACATAGCATATAGGACCTGAAACATTTTTCAATACCTATTTTACCCAAATTCCATACCAATTTGTGTGTCAAATCCATGACACCTACAAATTCCATACCAATTTGTGTGTTAAATCCATGAAACCTACAAATTCCATACCAATTTGTGTGTCAAATCCATGACACCTACAAATTCCGTACCAATTTGTGTGTCAAATCCATGACACCTACAAATTCCATACCAATTTGTGTGTCAAATCCATGACACCTACAAATTCCATACCAATTTGTGTGTCAAATCCATGACACCTACAAATTCCATACCAATTTGTGTATCAAATCCATGACACCTACAAATTCCATACCAATTTGTGTATCAAATCCATGACACCTACAAATTCCAACAATTATGTATAATATACTACACAGAGTTCCGACTCTACATTTCCGCTTTAAAGCTTACAATGATCTCTTGTAGCATACCTAATTCAAAATAAACGTTGTTAGACAACACTACTGAAATAATCAAATTCTGATTATTGATTTTTCCTATAATTTGCTTTTCCTTTCATCTCTATCTGCCTGCCATTATATAATTGAAGCTTCACAGAAGTATCTTTGAGTTTAACCATTTATAATAGCAGTCGATAAGCCATGTCAGAGGCCCTCGGGCGGCTTGACAAACTCCGACACCAGAGGCCAGCACTACCTCATACGAAAACGAACGAACCATTTATAAAACTTGGACTATCCTTGGAGTCGGTAGATTTCACAGTGTCTTGTCTTTTGCATTTTATCACATTTTAGTACGTAGTAGAGGAATCTCAAAAAATCTAATAAATAATATTCAATGTGTATTTTGTGAGTTAAGTGAAACGCATTCTTTTATTTTTAGTCTTTATAAACTGTACAAAAAATATTGGTAGCAGATGGTAGAAAACCTATGGATACTTCGTCATCAACCTATGCAGTCCAAGCAATCCTAGCCCTAACAAGCATTTTAATGATCGAGAGACAAAACACGGTGCAACTATTCCAAGGATATGCCGCGTTTATTAGTAGCATAGATATAACTAGCAGCTCGCCCCGGCTTCGCACGGGTAGCCCCCGGTGAAAAACAGCCCGCCCGCGATATTTTATTACTTATAATTTCTCCCGTTTTTTACACATTTACCACTATATCTTTGCTCCTATTGGTCGTAGCGTGATGTTATATAGCCTATAGCCTTCCTCGATAACTGGACTATCCAACACAAAAATAATTATTCAATTCGAACCAGTATTTTCGGAGATTAGCGCGTTCAAACAAACAAACAAACAAACAAACTCTTCAGCTTTATAATATTATAGTATAGATTTAAATTATAATTTTAGACATATACCTCATATACCTTGCTGTGGTGTGTCCGGCCTAAGAATAGACCCCTCCGTCTCCTCCCGTGGATGTCGTAAAAGCCGACTAAGGGATTACCCGGACTTGTTTATAAGATTCGTTGGTATAAGATTTGTCCTGGCTGGTAGCTTATTATGGAATGTGTTATTACTGAAAGAAAGCGTTAGCTGAGTCAGTCGTGGGAAGCAATGGCGGCGACGAGCTCACCACTTGTCACGTCTATATGCCACGATGGTGCAACCCACTGTGAAAAGAGGCCTATTGTGGCTCTGCCTACCCCTTCGGGGAAAAAGGCGTGTGTCTATGTATATGTATGTATGTATGTATACCTCATAATTTATTATTCTCTTGCTAAAGGTTCGTAGTATGTGCCTATGCGTATTGAGGTCATAATTCACACGCATTCGAGCACAATTTGCGTGCAACCTCCTGCATAAAATAACTAGATGTTACGTCTAAATAAGCACTTATTAATTATCGTAGCCTTCACAGGATCTAGTAACCATGTCTAGGTAAACGAACACGTTTAGATCAGGTCAACTTAAGGCGCATACAGCAACTGATTGGTCTTATTTGGTGGCTTTCTCCTAATAGAGGAGTCAATGATATGTGCTGAAAAAAAAAATATGTATGTCATTCATTGACCTTTTATCTGTAAAGTAAACGAACAAAAATGTTCTACCATACCATGATAAAACATACATACATACAACAGAACATAAAAAAACACATACATGTGTTTTTTTTACAAAATGCAGCTGTTTTTGACTTAAAATTTGTTTCTAAACTACTTAGAATTTTGTACTTTTTCTTTCACTTCATCCTTATCCTCGAGTTTGAACGTTTGATTCTGCGATGCGACGGTTTTTTACGAGGCAAATAATTTATTTTCGTGATTTTCACTTACTTTTTAGGGTCGCGATTAAAATTTAGTTATTATATGATTTTTTAGTTTAGCCTTAAATATATTTAAACTTTTCGAGGTTTTAATTTCTTTTGGGAGAGCATTAAACAATTTGGCCCCTTCAAAGCATATGCTCTTCTGACCATAATTCGTACGGACCTTTGATACATATATGAATATTGTCTGCATTACGAAGTACTACTTTTTTTCCCTTTTGTCTATTTGTTTTGAATGTTGTTTGTGTGTGTATTTGACCGTCTAAAATCTTACTAATTGGAATGCAGGTGTTATAGCTATATATTTGGTGGATATTCATAATTTTTGTTTCTCTATACAATTGTTTTGTCGGTGTCAGGTAATCATAATTCAAAAGCAGTTTCAAAATTTTATTTTGGCTTTTTGTAGGTCTTTCAATGTAGTTTTATTAGCACTGCCCCATATTTCAACAAGATAATCTAAGTGTGGTTTAACTAACGTAGAGTTAGAGTTAGAGTTAGAGTTAAAGAGAGAGAGAGAGAGAGAGAGAGAGAGAGAGAGAGAGAGAGAGAGAGAGAGAGAGAGAGAGATAAATCGAACTAAAAAATGAAAATTAAATAATATTTTGAAAAAATTAAAAAAACACTCTTTTATAGCTAACCGAACTAAAAAATTGAAAATAATTTTCAATTTCAAAGAGTTTATATTACAGTAGTAGAAGATCGAACAATCAATCAGTTTTTTTTTTCTTTGAAAAGCGTGGGGTTCATTTTATACTTTTCATAACTCTCCTCTCATAGATAGTTGCCAACAGAATGATTGTTACATTCACTTTATCAAGCACCAAACACTTTTTAAAAAAAAAAAAAAACTGATTGATTGTTCGATCTTCTACTACTGTAATATAAACTCTGAAATTGAAAATTATTTTCTATTTTTTAGTTCGGTTAGCTATAAAAGCGTGTTTTTTAAATTTTTAAAAAATATTATTTATTTTATATGTCACATGATGCATATGACAAAAACTGTTTTTTTCTAGTTATCCCTCACTGACGGACAGATAGACAGACAGACACGAGAGTGCTCCTATAATGGTTCCATTTTTACCTTTTGTTCCTTAAAAACATATCTTGCTAGAATCTAGAAAAAGTAAGCTATCTGAATTTAATCGGTAATTTTCTATCAGTACCTAGTCAAGAAATTCGACCGCATCCTCTTTTACTCATATGCAACTTTCAACCCAAAACGGTTTTCCTGTTTCAATCCAAAGCACCACAAGATTAAGAGAGTTAAAAATATTGTTAAAGTGATCTAATTACTTTATAGAGGCCGGGTAGAAATAGGCCCATTTGAAACTGGATTTAGATCTCACGACATAAAAACAAAAAATTCAAAAGTGGTGTTGTATCATTAACTGTACTAATAATAACAGTAAGGCGTTTTTGCGAGGTGGGATCGAGTTTGCGGTCCGCGGACAAGGTTAGGTCATCGACCCGGCCGGTGCATTACTCCGTTATACCTATATACAAACCTGTTGGTTTATGAAAATTATAGATTTTGACCATCTTAAACAAATTGTTAGTAAAAAAACTACCTGAAGACCTGTCTAGGTAGCCTTATGGTAAGGAAGGCGAAAGTTGATAGCAGCGCTCGAGTCGTATGATTACTAGCAACAGACACCTATTTTATAAGACGATTGACGACTTCTGTAGCGCGAGTAGCTTGTTGCGGGTTCGATTCCCGCTACGGAACAAATGTTTGCATAATCTGCAAATATTTGTTCCGGGTCTGGGTGTTATGGTACCTACTCTTAGTTTCTGATTCCCACGACACAGGGAGAATCAGGACTATGTATGTGACTGTTGGTTGTTTTATGTTATGTTATGTGATTGACATCATAACATAACATACCAGCCATGATGACGACCTCTGTGGCGCGGCGGGCGAAGCTTGGCCTGCAACACAGGAGGTTGCGGGTTCGATTCCCGCCTCGGAACAAATATTTGTGCGATCGCAGATATTTGTTCAGGGTGTTCTGGGTATTTTCTATATATAATAAAAATTATCTATCTATGTAATATGTTGTATTAAGTATATCAGTTATCTAGTACCCATAACACAAGCTCTGCTTAGCTTGGGGCTAGATAATGGTGTGTGAAATGTGCAGCATTATTTATTTATTTATTTATTTATGTACTATGTGAGGGTTTACCAAGGATTACCAAACCAAAAAAAAAAAATATTGCAATAGAAATACACCATTTTTTATAACAACTCAAAACGATCCTATATTAAACGGAGTAAACTCCGTTTGCATGCAGAGGGCTGTACACTCACCTTAAAGTATTTTCCTTTTGTTTCCTGATGATGAATCGCTCTGGCAGGCCAATAACAGCAAAAGAACAAACAATAATGCAGGAAAACTTCACATACGATGCTTTTCCCGGTCAATAATAATTCCACAAACAATGGTATCTGAATCTTAGTCATTAGGCCTCTTACTATCGTACCGGTATGGTGCCCCATTGTTGTCACTGACCACCGGTAGATACTACCGTTAGAACACCGTCTTGCATACTGATGAGCAACGGTAGCTGGACAAAGCTGCTAACAGCTGATTGATTGTTAGTTGACCTCTATCTTCTCTTCTACTATATAAAAATAAGTCGGGTTTTCCTTCCTGACGCTATAACTCCAGAACGCACGAACCGATTTGGCTGAAAATTGGTGGGGAGGTAGCTTAGAACCAGGAGATTGTCTTAGGGGTGGGGGGGTCACCGGGTGCTACCCGTGCGAAGCCGGGACAAGTTGCTAGTGCTCTATAAAATAGTCCAGTTTACTCAGAAGAATTCGACGCCGAAATAATACTTTTCATTCGAAAGGTCGAAGCTTAGAAATATCACATTCGCGAATATAAAGGATGTCAAGAAATGGAACTAGTGCTCTGGGGTTCATGTAAGATAAGATCCTTTATCGAAGATTTTTTGAAATTTTAGAGTTATGTCATTTTTGATCTATTCATATGGGAAGCGACTTTCTTAGAATCAAGTTTTTATGATGACGCTACATGCTACGTAGACGGAGAGATTATAACCTGGATTCAGCTATAGGATACTTTGAATACCGGTAAAATGTGAGCGAAGCCACTTGCGGACACTAGTAATATATATGTATATAAATTAAGTATCACCCGTGTTTTTCGTTTCCAGAAATCTTCGGTGGTCGGTGTTCGCGACAGGACCCTAATGTCGACGCGTGTCTAGTTCGCAGCTTCAACTCGCTCTTAGAGTACCTTAAGGGTGGAGCACCAGAATTTGGCATTGAAGAGGTATGATACTTACTACCTCATACAACATTAACATTAAGCCGGAGTAGGATTGAGGAGGGTGTTGGCGCGATTGGCCTCCTCAACGTGATCGCCGACCGCTTCGACTGTCCCTACATCAACCACTGTTGTGAGCGCCATGTGCCTCCCAAACCGTTCGTAAGAGCGTGGTGAGTGGCGTACCTACCTGCCTGCCTTACTAACTTGAGTTTGTATTTTTTATTTGTTTTCATTCATTTCATTTTGTATTCCTGTATTTAATTGATTATGTGTGTTAATGTGTATGTGTGACATGTGTTATTTTTGTTATTGAATTTATATGTACCTACCTATTATGAGTCTAAGTAACTTGAATTAAATAAATAAATTAAATTAAATTAATTGAGGGTCATGAAGTTGGACTCTCGTCGTAATGTGAGCTTTAGCTCATTTATGGTGAGGGTCCCTACGGAAAGTGTGAAGATCTTCTTGAGCCCTGACTTCTGGCCGAAAGGGGTGAATTTCCGGCGGTATAAGGGCCGCCTGTCACGTGATCCCCGGGCCGCGACGCGTTTGCGATCACACGTGTGTTAGATTAAGTTATAAATAAAGTGATATGTATGTCAGTTTCTGAGGTATTTATGTTTCTATGGGCTTATTGTTTAGGTTAAGTACAATTCTCAATAAGCCTGAAGATTTTGAATTTGAATTAAAAATAAAGTGAAAAAGTCTCGACGAAGTGGTGGACAAAGTCGGACTGAAAAAATTCGGGTCGTCTTAAAGAAAACGCGTCAACGACATCGTAACCGTCTCAGGAAGCACCTGGATGGGAGACACGCAGGACAGAGGAGGCAGGCAGAAGCGAAGGGAGGCCTATATCAGCAGGGGGTGATTCCGGTCTTAGATGTTCATACATTTGAAAGTTTACCCAGGATCATTAATATTTAGGAACACAAAATGAGCATGCACCCTTATTTCAAATTTGTAATTTATAGATCTTAGAACTTTGTATAATTCTTAATATTTTTTTCAAGTATATTTTTGAAATTAGAGCAATTTAATTTCATACTGAGAGAAAAGTAATGTGAGCGCGTCGATGTCTTTTTTATGAAATGTTTAATATTTTGAAACTAAAAACATCGCGTTTGTCTTTTTTACCCGACTACGAACAATTATGTTTTTTTTCACTCAATATAATATGTATGCGTGCACGTTGAACTGTAAAAAGGGTTAAAAATGTACTACACAGAAACCACGATTTCTATAGATTTTCTACGATAAGAGTGCGGTGAGGTATCGAAGTTTCTACAGAGAAAAAACTTCATAGTTAGTTGTACTAGTTTCCATATATTTTCATGCTAATTGTGGTTTATGTGTTTCTAGTCGGAGCCGATCGTGATCGATGAGTTGTCCATCGCGCTGGGCGGAGGGCCCGACGGGTACCGAGCTACCTTCAAGGACATCCACGCTATGGGAGCATCTAATATGACCATCACCAACGTTAGGTAAGCCTTATCTACTTAGAATATTTGAACCACTGCCTGGTCCTATTCAGGAACTCAAAGCTATAAACTTTGTTCTTCATCGTTGTAAAAACACAATTTATATATAGATCACAGACACAGGGGACATCAGGTGGGCCTCTTGTTTGTTCCGTCATCCAAGTAGTATAAAAAAAAAAAAAAAAAAAATGTCACCGACGAACTTTGCGCCAAAATTACCACGTTGTTATGGAGCCCTGAGCCAGGCGGCGTCGTGGCAGACCACGCATGAGGTGGCGGCATGAACTGGATGCCTATGAGAGGGAATGGGAAACGTTTGCACAAAACCGTAGTGACTGGCGGAAATGCCTTTGCCCAACAATGGGACAGTATGAGCTAACAGTAATATATAGGTCAAAATATGACTTCTTCAATTATTTAACTATGGCGACATCTATTCGTGAATACAGTAATTAGCTTCGGGGTCCATTATGGGTGCTAGACACCGATAAATAAATAAATAAATATTGCTGGACAGTTCACACAACATTATCTAGCCCCAAGCTAAGCAGAGCTTGTGTTATGGGTACTAGATAACTGATATACTTAATACAATATATTACATAGATAGATATTTTTTATTATAGATATAAAATACCCAGAACACCCTGAACAAATATCTGAAATAATGAAATATCTGCGATCGCACAAATATTTGTTCCGAGGCGGGAATCGAACCCGCAACCTCCTGCGTCGCGTCCTGATGGTGTTTCTTTTTACAATTTTAATGGACCCTGATAGACTTTTTTTTAATTGTCTAGTTAGTTATCGTCCTATGAGAACTAGATACTCTACAGGTAGCCATTTATACTGAGATTATAAGAAAAAAATATGCTTCGAAATTATATGGGGGAATTCTATTAATCGTGCCAATCTACGGGGTAGCCTATGTCCAGTAGTGGAGGTAGCGAATGATTTGATGTTTGCAAACGATTTGCTCAAATGTCAATACTTTCACGTTCGTAAACCCACCTATCTTTACATAGAGTAGACTATGTGCATGTGTTCAATCCTGCCTTCAGCATTCGGAGCACGTTCTCATGACACATGAATGCACGACCATTGTCCTTTCGTTCCATCACTTTTACGAGCAGGCTCGGGAGACAAAGACCATAGTGTTTATGAATATTTCAATGGCTTGTTATGACAAAATGTATACAAAGATTTTTGTATACATTTTGACAAATATATTGTAGGTACTACAAAAAACAAAGGCTTTTTATTCTAGTAACTCTACGATGGACGCTCGCGATCAACAGCTTTTCAGGCATCGCGTGCTCACATACCAAACCGTACCATATACCTACCATAAACCATATAGAAATAATATACCATAAAATCATAGTTATACCATTATTAGTGAGTTAAGTATTATTGTACCAAGACTTTCCTTATTATAACCATTACCAATATACAAGACTTTTAAATACCACAAACTATATACAGCTAAAAGGAAGAGTGTCTTAGGGTCACCAAAGTATCCTAAACGGACCTTTTCTTACATGGTCCTAAACGCCAAAATATAGCAACTTTGTAAATTCGAACGCTAACAAATGAGGTCGATACAATGCCGGTTCACACTCTAGTCCTTCAAATGTGTTCAATAATCAAACAGCAATGGGCAGATAAAACTTAACAGAACTTTCTTGTTATGCATTTTGTTTCTCCTTTGGTTCGGTCACTTTTTGAGCGCTAACCCGAAGTCCATGTACTATGAGGTCAATAGAAGTCTTCTTAAACACATTTGGGGAGGCACTTTTAAGTTCATGGAATTTCCTAGAATTTTATGTTTATTTAGTTATGTTTGACGACAAATAAATGGTATAACAAATAGGGAAACAAATAATATTTGTTTTGTAGACGGTCGGATAATCACGTTTTCTTCAAATGACGACTTATTTTAGACGGAATACAAATATCTCGAAGAGTACAACCAATAAATGATAAAGCGATTATATATTTTATATTTATATTTACTTTAATTAGAACGACAAACAGTTATCAGTTACACTAATTAAAGGGTATCTACATAAAAATAGGTACATTAAAATTAACACATAATAATTAAATCAAGAATTTAGATACAAAAATCAACCATTAAAACCAAATGTCAACTTAAAAAAAAAAACGGTTCTACATGTTTTTTTTTTCTACAAGCCCCCAATTTAATTTTAAATTTTATCCGTACTGAATAATGCAGACACCGGTTAGTACTAGATGGAATTATGATCTGTAGGCTCGCGTAATGTTGTAGATCACCAAGCACAGTGCAACTCAGAATCCAACGATACCGGGTTCGATCCTAGGCTCCGCACCAATGACTTTTCTAAGTTATGTGCGGATTTCCATCGCTCTGTGCTTCGGAGGGCACGTTAAGCTGTCGGTCCCGGCTGTTATTGAATAATAGCAGTCGATAAGCCGTGTCAGAGGCCCTCGGGCGGCTTGACAAACTCTGACACCAGAGGCCAGCACTACCTCATACGAAACTAAACTAAACCAAGCACATATCTCTGATATCCTACGATGATAACTTTTGGAATTATGTAGGAAAAACTGAAACTTCGGAACCCTACACACACTAGGCGTGGTCAGACACGCACATGACCAATTATTTGATGAGGTAGAACTGTAAACGATGCTTTATGTAAAAATGAATTTTATAGGTCAGACCTAGAAACCCACCAGTTCCAGCTGACGCTGTTCGGACCCCACATCAGCGCCCGCGCCCGCTACCGCTCTTCAGGGGTGCTGCTATTGGTCAGGGCTTCTGGTGGTGGTGACTACTGGGGAGAATACGGTAAGAACACCAACACGTATTCAATCAATCTTCTAATCTTTTGTATCTGTCCAAACCTAGGAAGATGGACTAAAGGCATGGAACTAAGGCTACAAACGAAACGTTAGCGATTATACCAGCCTCATTCTTTTATATGAATGTATTCATGTGTTGGAATGAGACAAGCATAAATCTAACTGTTCTTATTTGTGGTAGTCGTACCAGGCCAAATGTCAAATTACTAGTACATTCATGGTAACAATCTAGGGAGATGTATATGCATGATACCAAAATTCAGGGTACGGAACGGAAAGACGACTGTCGTGTGACATAGTAGATTGTATCATAAGGGAGCAACATTAGTAGATTGTATCATAAGGGAGCAACATAATATTTTTACGGCGAGGGCACTTTTTTGAATCCAGAGTGAAGTGAGGGATTCTAGAGTAGAATCCCGAGCGTAGCGAGGGATTCTTTAGTAGAATCCTGAACGTAGCGAGGGATTCAAAGTACGTCGCCCGAGCCAAAAATATATGTTGCGCCCGTGTGATACACTCTGCTTTTCATCACCCACTATGAGAAAATAAAAGGCACCTCATATGTTATTGTAAAATTATTTAATAAAACAAATGGTTGTTTTTTTGTGTTTTTGTGTTTTTTTTGTTGTGTTTGTGTTTTTTTTGGGTGTTTTTTTGTGTTATGTGTTTTTTGTGTTTTGTGCTTTTTTGTGTTTTTTTGTGTTTTTTTTGTGTTTTGTGTTTTTTGTGGGTTGTGCTTTTTTGTGTTTTTTTTGTATTGTGTTTTTGTGATGTGTTTTTTTGTGTTTTATGTTTTTTGTTTTTATTGTGTTTTTGTGTTTTTTTTTTTGTGTTTTTTGTGTTTTTTGTGTTTTTTTTGTGTTTTAGTGTTTTTTTTTGTGTTTTGTGTTTTTTGTGTGTATTGTGCTTTTTTGTGTTTTTGTGTTTTGTGTTTTTTGTGTGTTTTGGGTTTTTTTGTTTTGGGTTTTGGGCCGTCGTAGCAGCCAGTATTTATTCAAACAATATTTGCGTGGCGCTGGTTCCAAATTCAATAAGTGCGCCGCAATTATCTTTGCCGCGCACTTTTTGAATTAGGAACTTAATAAGTGCGCCGGAAAACTCATTACTGCCCGCTAAAAGTTTCTTATAGAAAACACCACCGTTGGGTGCACTTAAAGGCGAACCCAGTCGTCCTTTTCGAATAGATGGGATGAAAATATATTTGTTTCTCTCTAACATAGGATAGCAAGCTAGGATAGGAGTAAGAAGGAACACTCTATGCTATTTTTAGCACTCACTCCATTACTATTATACCTCCATGGTAAAACGTTGGAAATAACTTTATTGTTTATTATTATGGAACTACAGGTCTAGCGCTAAACTCAGTCCCTGAGGTATGGGAGCGGTACGGGAGGGGTGTTTTCGTCTCTCAAATGTATCAGATGACATGTGACCTAATGACGACGACGACGACGAAAACACCCCTTCCGTACGGCTCCCATACCTCAGGGACTGCCAGACATGTAGCTTATAGCCCACTCGATGTTAAGTGGTAACCTCTGTCTATAACAATGCATCACGTCTATCTAGGACGCGCCCCATTGCACCCTCTTTCACAAAAAAGCTCTACTAATACTAAAATCTACACCACTACACTATGGATGTCATGTCACAGACATGTTACACGCGCATGTCACAGAGACCCTTTTTAGGATTCCGTAGTCAAAGACA
Organism: Operophtera brumata; assembly: GCA_932527175.1. Lineage (NCBI taxonomy): Eukaryota > Metazoa > Arthropoda > Insecta > Lepidoptera > Geometridae > Operophtera > Operophtera brumata. Next base: position 1,509,370 of record OW052238.1, read on the forward strand.
AGGAGCCCTTTTAGATTCGTCATGTCTGTCTGTCTCTCCGTGTATGTCACAGCCTTTTTTTCCGAAACTATAAGAGCTATACTGTTGAAACTTGGTAGGTAGATGTATTCTGTGTTACCGCATTAAGATTTTAACACAAAAATTAAAAAAAACAATTATTTTTGGGGTTCCCCAAACTTAGAACTGAAACTCAAAATTTTTTTTTTCATTAAACCTATACGTATGTGGTATAGACTCTTTCATTTATATATACGTCGTATTGAATCTAAAATAATATTATAACTTTCCATTAAATCTTTAGCGTTGATTAAAATGCAAATTATGCTCTAGTAGCTGTATTGCCGTTTAACTCACGGGCTCCTCTTGACCTGCTTATAAATTACTCTGCGCCATAAATGCTTCACTGAACCACAGATAAAATACTGAACTGTGTTTTTGTGATATCAGAAAATGGCATGACCTAGTATACCATCATACCTATTTCTGCCGCAAAGCAGTAGTGCTCGCATTGCTGTGTTCGAAGGGTAAGGGTGCCGGTGAAATTACAGGCACATGAGACTTTTCATCTTTATGTCTCAGGGTGGCGGGCGCAGTGCAATGCCACATAGGGTGCGTCCTAGGTGGACGTGACCTTTGAGGTAATGCACTGTTCATAGGCAGAGGTTACCGCTTAACATCAGGTGGGCCTCTTGATTGTTCCGTCATCCAAGTAGTATAAAAAATAAAAAAAAACTGTCAGTTCGCGATGACTCTCCATTAAGCCCTCTATGCCAGGTAGAGTCTGAATTACGGTGATAGAATAGAATATAATTAAGTAAAAACTAATTATAACATGGCAATTACCCAGCTGCATTGCAAAAAATACATTTGAATACTATTAGTGTTAAAATTAATGAAAAATACATTTTTATAAGTGCTACTACAAAAATGCATAAAAATACATTTAGAAATTTATGTTAAGATTAAACTGGCCATTTTGTGGTTAGTTTTTACTTTAAAAAAAAAAGTGATCGTTTCGTTTCGTATGAGGTAGTGCTGGCCTCTGGTGTCGGAGTTTGTCAAGCCGCCCGAGGGCCTCTGACATGGCTTATCGACTGCTATTAATCAATAACAGCCGGGACCGACAGCTTAACGTGCCCTCCGAAGCACAGAGCGATGGAAATCCGCACATAACTTAGAAAAGTCATTGGTGCGGAGCCTAGGATCGAACCCGGTACACACAACACTAGTGATGAAACGATATCTATTATAACACCGACATTGGAGTTTGTATGGTAAACGGTTTTGGACCGTGGAGTGTATCATGAGTATTCTCTCGGGACAAATGAATGTTTTATCTTTTTGTCTTAAAAACTGCCCATTTTGAAGCAACAAACGGTGTTTTCAGACGGTGTGAAAGCTAAGGTGTACTTCCGAGGCGCCCCCTACGAACGCGACGGCAAGACCTACCTGAAGCTGCAGCAATTGAAGCTGGACTTCTCCGTGAAGGACATCCAGATGGGCGTCAACAATCTGCACAACAGCAACGCCGTGCTAGGTGAGTGTATGTGACATGTTAGTTGTGGGTGCACACTGTTATCCAGATGGGCGTCAACAATCTGCACAACAGCAACGCCGTGCTAGGTGAGTGTATGCGACATGTTAGTTGTGGGTGCACACTGTTATCCAAATGGGCGTCAACAATCTGCACAACAGCAACGCCGTGCTAGGTGAGTGTATGTGACATGTTAGTTGTGGGTGCACACTGTTATCCAGATGGGCGTCAACAATCTGCACAACAGCAACGCCGTGCTAGGTGAGTGTATGTGACATGTTAGTTGTGGGTGCACACTGTTATCCAGATGGGCGTCAACAATCTGCACAACAGCAACGCCGTGCTAGGTGAGTGTATGCGACATGTTAGTTGTGGGTGCACACTGTTATCCAGATGGGCGTCAACAATCTGCACAACAGCATCGCCGTGCTAGGTGAGTGTATGTGACATGTTAGTTGTGGGTGCACACTGTTATCCAGATGGGCGTCAACAATCTGCACAACAGCAACGCCGTGCTAGGTGAGTGTATGCGACATGTTAGTTGTGGGTGCACACTGTTATCCAGATGGGCGTCAACAATCTGCACAACAGCAACGCCGTGCTAGGTGAGTGTACCGGACATGTTAGTTGTGGGTGCACACTGTTATCAAGTGATAGAATTTGAGTTCGGCATAAAAAAAACTTAATAGAGCCATGTTATTATATATTATTATGAGCCTATATCGTCCCACTTCAGAGCAAAGGCTCCCTTCCGTTCACTTCTCTCTATTGAATTTAGTGCCTGTGTTGGCTATTAGTCCCTCTTATAGGAGTCCAGTTCGTGTTTCAAAGACGCGACTTCATCCGCGTGGAGTTTCTTTTCCATTTAAATTTCAACTAATTCCCACTGCATCCCTTAGGGTCTGAACTTCCGGAAACTCCTTTCTTGGTGCACCCCTAGACCACAAAAGGAATGTACCTTCCACAGGTCTTTAGAACTAAAAGCTTAGGCTGTGCGTTGATACTCAGACTAAGATGCAACGATGAAGATGTGAGATTGGTTTTTAAAAATCGACTGAAGAAATGGCTTCTGGTCATTATTTTTTATTCTGTAGCAGAGTTCTACGAATTACCCATTATTTCAATAAATTACATCAAATTATGCTAAACTATACTATACTATACCTACGACCTCTGTGGTGCGGCGGGCGAAGGTTCGCCTGCGACGCAGGAGGTTGCGGGTTCGATTTCCGCCTCGGAACTAAGAGATACTACTACTATCGGTACGAACTGCAGATATTTGTTCAGGGTGTTCTGGGTATTTTCTATGTATAATAAACAATATCTATCTATGTAATGTACTGTATTACGTATATCAGTTATCTAGTACCCATAGCACAAGCTCTGCTTAGCTTGGGGCTAGATAATGTTGTTTGAACTGTCCAGCATTTTTTTTTTATTTGTATTTGTAAGAGCGGTTGTACATAATACTGATGGTCTATAACTCGTTCGACAGAGGCGGCCTTGAACCTCTTCATCAACACGAACGCGCAGGAGCTGCTGAAGGAGATGAAGCCGGACCTGAAGAAAGACCTCGCGGAGAAGATGTCGCGTTTCCTCGAGCACATCCTCGACCACGTGCCCTACGACGACTGGATCGTCGACTAAACACTTCTAACATGAGCTATTTCTTAAAGATAGCTGCTTGAAAAGAATAAGGCAACTAGTTCTTACCTATACGCAACTATTTCTTACTTAATACTTATTTAAAAATTAAGCCATTTCCAACGTCTTAAATTGCATAGCTAATTCTGATCATCAAAGCCTTATCAAAGCCTGTAAGTGTCAGAAGACAAGATATTTGTTTGGTAATGAGGGCTTTTCATTAACGAATTAAAAAAAAGTATTTCGATTTTGCTCGATAGATGGCGCTGACTCAAGTATACTTGTCAAAATGACAAATGCATTGTCTGTGCTTTTGTGTGAATATCACGAAAATATATCACTACGTTGTTGACGTTGACATTTCACTTTATTTTGACAGAAATACTTTAGCTTGTACAGAGCTGGCGCCATCTATTTTCAAGGCCATGAAAACGTGATTAGAAACGGCCGTGAAAACCCCTCATTCTGATCATCAAAGCCTGTAAGTGTCAGCGGACAAGATATTTGTTTGCTAATTCTGATCATCAAAGCCTGTAAGTGTCAGAGGACAAGATATTTGTTTGCTAATTCTGATCATCAAAGCCTGTAAGTGTCAGATGACAAGATATTTGTTTGCTAATTCTGATCATCAAAGCCTGTAAGTGTCAGATGACAAGATATTTGTTTGCTAATTCTGATCATCTAAACCTGTAAGTGTCAGATGACAAGATATTTGTTTGCTAATTTTGATCATCAAAGCCTGTAAGTGTCAGATGACAAGATATTTGTTTGCTAATTCTGATCATCTAAACCTGTAAGTGTCAGAGGACAAGATATTTGTTTGCTAATTCTGATCATCAAAGCCTGTAAGTGTCAGATGACAAGATATTTGTTTGCTAATTCTGATCATCTAAACCTGTAAGTGTCAGAGGACAAGATATTTGTTTGCTAATTCTGATCATCTAAACCTGTAAGTGTCAGAGGACAAGATATTTGTTTGCTAATTCTGATCATCAAAGCCTGTAAGTGTTAAGGACAAGATATTTGTTTGCTAATTCTGATCATCAAAGCCTGTAAGTGTCAGCGGACAAGATATTTGTTTGCTAATTCTGATCATCAAAGCCTGTAAGTGTCAGCGGACAAGATATTTGTTTGCTAATTCTGATCATCAAAGCCTGTAAGTGTCAGAGGACAAGATATTTGTTTGCTAATTCTGATCATCAAAGCCTGTAAGTGTCAGATGACAAGATATTTGTTTGCTAATTCTGATCATCAAAGCCTGTAAGTGTCAGATGACAAGATATTTGTTTGCTAATTCTGATCATCTAAACCTGTAAGTGTCAGATGACAAGATATTTGTTTGCTAATTCTGATCATCAAAGCCTGTAAGTGTCAGATGACAAGATATTTGTTTGCTAATTCTGATCATCTAAACCTGTAAGTGTCAGAGGACAAGATATTTGTTTGCTAATTCTGATCATCAAAGCCTGTAAGTGTCAGATGACAAGATATTTGTTTGCTAATTCTGATCATCTAAACCTGTAAGTGTCAGAGGACAAGATATTTGTTTGCTAATTCTGATCATCTAAACCTGTAAGTGTCAGAGGACAAGATATTTGTTTGCTAATTCTGATCATCTAAACCTGTAAGTGTCAGAGGACAAGATATTTGTTTGCTAATTCTGATCATCTAAACCTGTAAGTGTCAGAGGACAAGATATTTGTTTGCTAATTCTGATCATCAAAGCCTGTAAGTGTCAGATGACAAGATATTTGTTTTCTTACTCTGCTTATCAAAATATCCCTATAATTTACTAACTAATTTATTAATTTCGTAAGTTACGAACTTATAGGTACTTATAAGTTAAACTAGTTCATAAGGCTTAGGATTTAAGTTACACGTGAAATTAAAATAAATAACAATTTTATGAATTATTTTTCTATCGTAGGACCTATTTAAAAATTGTTTGCAACATTTGCTTAGCTACCATAGACTTTTAATATCAAGATGCGGTCGATCTACATCCTTTTCATTTTGTAATAACACTAAACACCGATCGGCTGCAAACTAAGTCATATATCACACTAATATTATAAAGGCGAAAGTTTGTGTGTGTGTTTGTTACTTCTTCACGCTGAAATGGCTGGACGGATTTGCATGAAATTTGGAATGGAGATAACTGGACTCCCGGAATAACACATAGGCACATTTTTATCCAGATATTCCCACGGGATCGAGACTTACGCGGGTGAAACCGCGGGACGCTGCTAGTATCTAATAAATCACAATTATAAAAACTAATTACCATTAAAACTAAGACAATAAAACAAAACTAAAATAAAAACCTACCTATCAGATCAGCAAGCCGTCACCCGATGGCAGCGTGCCCAGAATGCTGGCTGCATTGCCACGCTGAATGGCAATGCTTATTCGTTGACCAAAATAAAAGCCAGCATTCCGGTCACACGTGGACTCAAAAAGACGCTCCGCAAGTTCCTTGAAAATTGTATGTGCCCCTGGTCCCCCCGGGCCTAGAGATATATATTATATTATATTATATATTTATGTTTTAGAGTCACCATTGACTGTTTGCCGTTGGAATCTCGCATCCGATTTTGATACCGAAAAATTGGCAGTCATTTTATCACGTCATTCGCCCTGTCCTTACGCTAATAATATATTACGAACTACGAACCCACTTTAAAAAAAAAAGTTATGTAGGCACAATCGAACAATAAACCTACTGACTTATCTTAAATTAATAATATGTAATAGTTCACTCTGTTCGATAGAGTGTGAAGCCAAACAGACCCGGTCTTAGCGTAATACCTACTGCTCCACACGCATAAGTATATGTAACCTTAATATGGACCAACACTGGTTTTCAGACGTGTCCAGGAAGAGCGACTTCCCGGAAAGATTGAATCATACTTACGTATCTGAAAATTCCACATATACAAGTAGCATTGCCAGTACGGTCTACTCTATATTCAGTAGTAGGTAGGTACCTATACGATACACGATATAATAAAATTAGGCCAATCTCACTCCAAATAAAGGATGTAAGCATATGTAAGTACCTGCCATACTTTCTCTGTCGCCACTCGCGCTACGGTGGCATTACGGACCTAGGTTATTAAGTAGACTTAATAAGCTAATTAATTTCATTGTACAGACGTACAGACGTTACTTTGTTATAGTTAGAGATAAGCGAGTAGAGCTCATTTCTAACTATAAAAAGGTAACGTCTGTATGTCTATATTTTGCAACTAGGTACTACATCGTATTCAAGAACTAATTCTTTATTATGAGTACCTAAGTGTACATCTATATACCAAAGAAGGCCTAGACAAAAAACACAGTTTTTAAAGTTTGTATGGCCTAGATGCCAACACTCACGGTGATTGTGGCAAATCCCCTCATTGCGTTCTATGGACGAGGCCTCGTCCAACAGTGGACGTCTAAAAGCTGCTGATGATAATGATGATGGCCCATGAGGTTTTCTACTTCGCTTGGGACACCCGATACATCATCACCCCATTGCATTTCACCGCTGGACATAGTTCTCTCCCATGGCGCGCCACTGCAGCCTGGTCCTCTCAACGCATTTGCTGCGTAAGTCGTCGCTCCATCCAGCCGCTCCGGGCGCCCAATGCTACGTTGGTATACACGCACAAAGTCCCAAAAAGTACACACGGATGCAAGAGTTTTTTTTATTTTTTGTATCTTATTGAATGACCGGACAAGCAGATCTGCCTCTGCCTTTAATAACGCATTACCTCATAGGTCATGTCCCCCTAAAGCTAAGGCCATACTAACGCGTTCAGCCCACGTCCTCAGTGGCGTGCACGATAGCGATCAATAGTAAGACCATGGATCACCACCGTGCACGCCACCGCGGACGCGGGCTGAGCGCGTTGGTTTGGCCTTAGCTTTAGACGCACCTTATGTGGCATTGCACTGCGCCCGCCACCCTGAGACATTAATATGAGAAGTCGCATATGCCTGTAATTTCACCAACACCCATACCTTTCAAACCGGAACACAGTAATGCGAGCACTACTACTTTGCGGCAGAATTAGAAATGACTAGAGGGGGGGCTGGCTTGGACACACCAGTTTGCTTGCGTAAAAACTCCCTGCACCACACCCTGCACTGCAAACTCCCTGCGCCACATCCTGCACTGCAAACTCCCTGTGTCACACCCTGCACTGCAAACTCCCTGCGCCACATCCTGCACTGCAAACTCCCTGTGTCACACCCTGCACTGCAAACTCCCTGCACCACACCCTGCACTGCAAACTCCCTGCGCCACACCCTGCACTGCAAACTCCCTGCGCCACACCCTGTACTGCAAACGCTGCTATTTGGCTATTTGGCTTTTATAGATATGGCACTGACCTCAAAGTAAATTAATTTCTGGGTCGCAAAAAGTGCCCGAACTAAAAGAGAAACAAAACGCATAAAAAGAAACAATTCTGCCAAGTTAAATCCGTATATTGCTACTTGATAATTGAACACATTTGAAGAACTAGAGTGTGAACCGGCACTGTATTAAACTCATATGTCATGGTTCGAATTTTCAAAGGTGGTTATTTTGGCGTTGATTGTTTATGGAATGCTAAGTCCATCGTAGAGTTATTAGAAAGTCTTTGGATATGGTACATTACTCTCATGACACTGTATCTTTTATAATATTCCTCCCCTAATATACCTTGCATTATTTCTTTAAAATCCTGGTAATAAAATAACTGTGCTCGAAACAATATCAAATAGAATAGAATAGAATAGAATAGTAATTTATTTTCATTTCAAGCACATACAAATTATATAAATTACAAATAATAAATTATAAATTAATGGCTTGTATATTATTAAAGTATGTTAGACAGAACCTACACTAAGTCGAGTCGACTTGTGTTGTAGGTTAAATTAAAATAATGTAAATGTTAATAATGTTAATGTAAATGTTAAAATGTAGCCAAAGCTCCACTACACCCTAGAAGTAATCAAGATATTGCACATCACTCATCTTCATAAGGAAATAATTGCATAAGCTTTTGTGGTTTTCTCGTACGTTTATGTAACTGGTCTTACAGCATCCATGGTATTATCATGGCGATTCTGACAGGTACTTTCGAGGATACAGATGATTTTAGGTACATATTAGAATAATCTACCAACAAAGTACTGTACAATAGATACTCCTAGAAGAGCTTAGCTTAGCATAACAACATAACACCCAACAGTCGTCACATACCTACATAGTCCTGTAGAATAAGATCACCTGTGACGAGGGAACCAGGAACTACGATTACCATGGTACCACAACACGCAGACCCGGAACAAATATTAGCAGATTATGCATACAAGTGCCCCGCAACAGGAATCGAACCCGCAACCACTCGACTCGAACGCCGTGCTAATTTATTTTAGAATTCTGGAAACTGCTAAGATGTGTCTAGTCATATCTAGTCTACATTAGTAGAGGCTCGAAAGAAATGATTGTATCGCGAATTCTTTACGAAAGGTCACCACACATAATCTATTGCAAAAGTAACCTCTAGCAATATTGAGCTCTTCACTTCAGCTAAGAACTCTTCCATCAAATGACAACACTTGGGTGTCGCAATCAGCATACCTCGGTTCGGAGGGGCATGCACTTTCGCGGACCTTGCCTTGCCAGACTGCGCTTGACCATACACAAAAACACAAGGCTTAGAATACAGCCTTCTTTCTGAAATAAAACAAAGATTAAAAACTCTTTAACAATTTGTAAATAAAAAGTTTGAAAGCACCGGCCGGTTATAAAATCTGATTCGAAATACGAAAGCTTTAAACCTCTTGTTTTTTTTTTTTTCAATATTTTAATCAAATAATTTAATATTCGAAGTATTTCATTATCAAAATGCGATCGTTAAAATACGTGATTAGTGTAATGGTGCTATATCATTTACAAAGCTCTTCGGCAAAATTCGAAGCTTCGGAAATTGGTAAGTTAAGACTTTGGTTGCTAAAGAACAAATGCACTTTGTACAAAAACTCGTTGTCTAGAGAACGTTTCTTACATCACGCTCTTGGCTTATTTTGTGGTAGTTTGTTTATCTGCGTCGTGAGATACCGAGGCACCTTCTTTTTTTTTTGTGTCGAGGTGAAAATCTTCAACCAGATACTCTACCACATTGAGGGTGTGGTAGGGTTGTGTGAGGTTCACGGACTCGTGGACTCACTAAAAACACCCTAGTGGTATCTACTCCAATGTTTCGAAGTCATACGACGTACCTATCTACATCCTTTACTTTTCTAAGAAAAGGCCACTTGTTTACCTATACTGCCCTTGTCCTTGTCCTTGTTTTGCGAGGATTTCAAAAAATATCTCAAAATTTTGTATATGAATAAGATAGTGTTTACTATGTTGTGGAGGTTTGCCACAATCTCCACGCTTGGCAGGCGGATTAGAGATCGCGGTTATACTCCGGTGAATGCTGCTTCCCATCCACTAGTGCCTAGTGCTTCCTATCCCTTAGTCAGCGCTTACGACATCCATGGGAGGAGAGGGAGGGGTCTATTTTAGGCCGGACACACCACGGTATATACGACATTATGGAGGTCGTGGGAAGTCAGTGGACGGAGGCGGCCCGGGATCATTCGCCGTGGTATTCTATGGAGAGGCCTATGGAGTGGACTTCTATAGGCCGATGATGAAATAAGATAATTGCAAATGGAAGTAGAAAAACAGGACCAGGTAGACAGTATTAAAAATGGTGTATGTCAGCTCTGACACGCAACTGGAGTTTATTCAGTTCAGATCAGTATAAGATGCGCGAATATGTAGCACAGAGGAACATAACGACTACTTCCAAAGTACCTAGCTTCTACGAACAATAAATACACTTATCACTTTGTAACGCACGAGTTTACTATTTTACTCCCCATCTATTTCCGTACCATGGGCACAGAATAAACCATGGGCCTTATGTGAAAATCTAAAAGCCTATCCTAGGTACCTAATAGCGGTCTAAATACATATGCATTTCCACTGGTCTCCAGATGAGTCTTTTGAAAGACATTGTTTAATTATTTGAATGTCTGGTGACGCTTAGATTTAAGGTGTCTTAAAAAATATTGGGTTGCAAATAAAATTAACAATCTTGATACTTTGTTACAAGATTTCGAAACACAAAAGTTTTGAAATGATATACCTACCATTATGTTTGCCGATGCAATCATTCTTTATCAAGGCAAACAACAACCATAGAGTTTTATGAAATTAGGTAGATGTGGTTTGGAAATTATAGAAATTCGGGCCAATAAAGGAGACAGAGTACGCGGTACATTTTGAAATAAGTATTTAATAAATTAACAGTAGCTTCAATATTATTTAATTAAATATGAGAGGTATGAGGACTGAGACAGAAGTGCGGGATACATAAAAAAAGACAAAACACATGATGACAAAAATTGTTTGGTTTGTCTGTTTGTCTTGAAGAGCGAGTCTCGTCAGACATGGATTGAAGTCAAGAGGCCATAGACACGCAATGACGCCAAAAAGTCAAACAATGTTTGATGTAGGTACCTAAGCAATCGAAAGGTCATCCATGGTATAATAATATTATAGCAGTATATTTTGTTGTATTACGTAACGACAGTAAAAATAGAATAGCTTCGAAGCGAATAGGTACCGTTTATCTAGGCCGGCAGTTGGTTTTAGCTCCCATAAACAGGACTCTCTTACTTTCGAAGACGTGTTTCCTGCAATTAGCTAGCCAACTCAACAACAAACTTGCTATACCAAAGTGTGGAAATTGAGTAACCATCAACCATATGAAAAATACTCGCCCAAGGTGCTCACCCAAGCACAGAACATATACTACAGTTAAGGCGTTTCAAGGTCCGAAACATGTGATGTTGGTCGTAAACGAACATGACCGATTTTATAGCCTTTGACGTCTACGTTGTTGATGTTATTTCAAAACCATTGTAGATAACAGGTAGAGCTACTTAAATGGGTTCGTAAAATCTGAATAGACTAGGTAGGTATCTTGATATTAAAACCTACCTAGTGAATCCTATTTGGATTTCTCAGCTACCATCAATTTAATAATTTATCAAGTTAAGAAAACAGCATTTTTTTTACTTTTTTTATACATCTTGAAATGACGGAACAAGCAAATGGCCCACCTTATGTTAAGCGGTACACTCTGCCTATGAACAGTGTATTATATGACCAAAGTCAGTCCACCTAGGACGCGCACTCTGTGGCATTTCACCACGCCGGCCACCCTGAGACATAAAGATGAAAAGTCTCATGTAACTGTAATTTCATCGGAACCCCATACCCTTCAATCCGGAACACAGCAACGCGAGCACTACTGCTTTGCTGCATAAATTGTATGGTGGCAGTACCTACTCTCACGGACGAACTCTATCACAAAAAAAGCTCTACCTACTACTACAAAAAAAATGCCATGTGTGAGAGAAAGGTTAGTTCTCGAGTGGCGACCACTAACCGGAAGTCGCACGACCGTACGACCCTCCACCCGGTGCAGCGACATTGTAAAGGTCGCAGGAAGTCGGTGTTGGAAGTGGTTCAAGGCCGTTTGCCTTAGAATCCCATCTGGAGGCCTATGTCCAGCAGCGGACTTCTACAGGCTGACGATTGATGAAAGGGAAGAAGTGATGCTGAGTTCTTTCACAGTGGCGTAACAATACGTAGGGTGGCAGGGCTGGCAAAATGCCACGGGCCCCCGACCCAAGAGGGCCCCGGCCCAAGAGGCCGCGAGCTCAAAAATATTTTTTTACATTTTACCTGAGTATTTTATTTTATTTGAAAAGTATATTTTTATAAGTTCTGCTTAAAATCCAAAGTGAGACAACAATTTTATTTAAATTTTCGAATTTGCCAATGGCACCCACGGGCCCACAACTAAATTTTTTAAAATTTTCGAATTTGCCAATGGCACCCACAGGCTCACAACTAAATTTTTTTAAATTTTCGTATTTGCCACGGGCCCCAGATGGTGTAGTTACGCCACTGCTTTCAGAAACAGTTTTACGTTTGATTTGACCTCAATATCTACGTAATATGATATACAAACAAATATGCACCTATAAAAAACAAAATGTACCCACTGGCATCAATATAAGTGGGAATTCGGTCAAGTTCAGTTTTGGTCACAGTCTAAATATAAAAGCTAAATCACTACGGGTTTGATCGACTTCACTGTTACGAGTAGGTAATCGGTAATGTAACCTATTACCTGAAACTTCAATCTTCCCTTGATCATAATTTAGTTAACTTATTCCAATTCATCCGCAGTCTTTTGGTGTCCACTGCTGGAAGAAGCCTTCCACCATGGAATGCAATGGGGGGATTTGCCACAATCACCACGCTTGGTAGACGGATTGGTGATCGCAGTATTGGTATTGAGTATTCAGATGGATGCTGCTATCCCCTAGTCTAATCCCTTAGTCAGCTTTAACGACATCTACGGGAGGAGACGGATGAGTAAAGGCCGGACATACCACTGCATTACTCCAATTATATTAATAAAAAGCCCAAAATTAATTAACAAATTGTCGTTAAAGGTAACCATTTTGAGAGCACAAGAACCTGGCACATGGCTGCTGGCAATAAAGTATTTTCATCTCAGCCCAGTCTACAAGCACAGCTACAAGTAAACAAGCTGCCCTACTATGGGCTGTGTTCGTGATCTCTGCTTGGTGCCAACGAGCCTTACTTTCAAATCTGCTCTTGTAACCAAGTTACATAACTTAGATTCAAAAATTGCAGCCAGTTATTATGTTAATTTAAAGTTATCTTATACTGCCACTGTCTTTATGTAACAAATATTCATATTGCACAAGGAGATCATGTTTTTACGATGTCTACTCACCTTCCAAGTTTACCCTTCGGAAGAGAAGTCACCACCAGCCACCAGTTGCTTGGGTGTGAGGGCGAAACACTCCCCTTTTTACCACTGGTGACTAATTTTACCAAGATTTCAGATAATTCCGACGCAATTGTTTCCCAATTAAATAAATATATTAATCAATAATATTGGACAGTTCACACAACATTATCTAGCCCCAAGCTAAGCAGAGCTTGTGTTATGGGTACTAGATAACTGATATACTTAATACAATACATAACATAGATAGATATTTTTCATTATACATATATAGAAAATACCCAGAACACCCTGAACAAATATCTGCAGATCGTACAAATATTTGTTCCGAGGCGGGAACGAACCTTCGCACGCCGCGCCACAGAGGTCATCAATTCACTACTATGAAGTGGGAAGTGTTTTGTTCCTTTTTACCTCTGGTAGCAAAATGGCATCCAATTTACCACTAGTGGTAAAATAGGATGGAATCACCAAGCTAATTCGGGCCGTATTATACGTTGTTAGAGAGCCTTAGATCAAGTAAAATGGTGTTAATTTTTATTTCAGAAAGAATATTTGCGGCTTGCAACAAAACTTCTCCAGAATTCGACGGGTGCATGAAGCGTGCACTGAACAAATTGCGACCGTTCTTCAAAGTCGGTGAGTTGTCTTTTAAATTCGTCCTGGTTCAAAATTCACTTTCAAGATTTGTCCCACACTAACACACCAACTAACAGGTCAAGAATTTATGTCAAAAGCAAAAAATAAGTGTTTATAACAGTAACACCACAAATTGTACCATGGGAAGACTTACATTCCATTTGTATCCTTTCATCATCGGCCACAGGGCCCTTTTCAGGGACATCACGTTACGCCTCAAACTGGCTTGATTTGGAGCCGACTTTTCTGTTTTTCATTTATGATATTATAAAGGCGGTTATTTTTTCTTAAAACACATTTATTAAAACATGTTAAAAACTCTTCCTTTCCCGAAATAGGTCTTAAGTAGATACTTAACGTTTTATCATAAAGCACTATCATCATTAACATCAGCCTATAGAAGTCCACTGCTGGACATAGGCCTCCAGCATAGAATGTCACGACAAACGGTCTAGTGCCGCCTCAATCCACCGACTACTCGCGACCGGCCTCTATAATGTCCTCAGTCCATCGAGAAGCCCCCTCTGACAGGCCTTCCCACACTGCGCGGTCCGGTTGTGGTCGCCATTTGAGAACCTTTATTCCCCAAAGTCGTGCAGTATGGGCTATGGAGAGGTAAGCTCGGGAGTTTCACTAGATACTAATAAAACCCGAAATGAGGAAATCCGTAGAACCAAAATCACCGACGTTGTATTGGCAATTGGCAGGCCATACAGTTCGCAGAACTGGCAAAGCAATATTCTGTTAAAATTAACAGGTATTCCTGAACTGGGAGTTGCACCTTTCGACCCCCACTTCGCGAAAGAGGTGAAGCAGATTCGAGCAATCTCTGGGCTCGGTTACACACTCACGCTCACCGATGTCTACGAGAGGGGCTGGACCACATCCACCGTCACCAAATACAAGTAAGTTTCAGCACTTGTTACATTCAAAGAATAAAATAAGTGTGCCTCACAGGTCGGCACTTGGCATAGGTTGGAAACTTCTAAGCATAAGATTGCTAAGAGCGGTAACCGCAACAAACCTACTTATTTCGGAACACAGGATAAAACACACACATAGATAGTATTCATAAATGGAATGGAAATGAATGAATTCAATAATGGAATAATAGAACTCAACTCTGAAAATAATCAAGAGTCCACCAAAAATACCATATCTGTATCGGAATTTTGAAAATGGAATTTATGTAGGTACTTATTGCTTCTACTTTTTACTGACCCGCGACCCGTGCACCCACTGGCTTCACCCACCGGTGGGTGTAGGGGTAATTCCTGTTTACCCGTGTACCCACTGCGATATGGTTGGAACTAATTATCGATGAAAAAAATAAAATAATAAATGAAGAGAAATGAATGAAAATGACAGAATATGACAGAGCATGACAGAGAATGACGGATAATGACAGAGAATGACAGAGCATGACAGATAATGACAGAGAATGACAGAGCATGACATCTTCGCATTAACTGCTGCGCCCGCGTTGTTTCCCGCATAGGTCTAAATCCCGTGGGAATATAATCGTTTATCAAATTACTCCTGCATTCTGCTGCTCCCCTGGTACATTCGATAAAAAATCTTTGCATTGCTGCTGCACCTCGCGGTGTTATCCACATAAGTCTCGATTACTCCTGCATTTTTCTGCTACATTGGATAAACTTTCGCCCCCATTTCACCGGTATCCTATATATTCGGTTACCTAATTACTCCTGCATTCTGCTGCTCGCCTGGTACATTTGATATCCACATAAGTCTCGATTACTCCTGCATTTTTCTGCTAGCCTGGTACATTGGATAAATAGGTCTAATAGTATATAACGAGGTTTAAAACTTTTTGTATTATTTTTCTCTTTAACATCGAACTTATCGTATTATTATTTTGTTTTTTTCATCGATAATTAATTTCAACCATATCGCAGTGGGTACACGGGTAAACAGGAATTACCCCTACACCCACCGGTGGGTGAAGCCAGTGGGTGCACGGGTCGCGGGTCTTTTTACTTTGGTCGAAGCTTATTGTGCGTTTATCTCTTTACAGAACTGATTGGGATAACCAGCGTATCATCTACTCACAGTATTTCCCCGAGAAGTGGCTCGAAGGAAACTATGAGTTCAAGGTAAGTAGTTTTTTGCCTTTACCAAGACTGTCTGTCATCTACTATTTCAAAGGTATTTCAGTCTATGGGCAGGTGTGTCAATGAGAAGGCCACATTACGCGCAGAATCATCCACCGCTGCCCAAGTGCCGATTACGAACCGGACGACGCATTGTAAGATAGGACCGCCCGATGGACCCAAATTTTAAAGTTCGCAGGAAGTCAGTGGATGGAGGCGGAAAGACTTCCAGCAGAGGACTTATACACGCTGATGATAAACTAAAGCAAATCTTTAGGTACCCTAGTCGATTTTGACCCACTAACCGTTGGTTCGATTGACCTGGAATCACGCACAGGTAACATAAATTACAACATCGAGCATGAAGTCGGAAGGTATACCACGGAACTTCTCAATTGTTAACAGTTGGCAGAGATTAGTCTCATTTTGATCAGCTCGCGGTTCCGAACACTTACTTCATCATCATCCAGCAGTCTCAAGATCAGTTTTTTGTTAGTAGTAGGTACATAGGGTGCGTCCTAGGTGGACGTGACCTATGAGGTAATGCACTCTTCATAGGTACTTCATAGGTAGGTATAAGTTATTTTCTAAGGTATTTATGTTGATATGGGCTTACTGTTTAGGTTTAGTGCATTTCTCAGTAAGCCTGAAAAAGAAAGAATTTGAATTTGAATAGGCAGAGGGTACCGCTTAACATTAGGTGGGCCATCTGCTTGATCCGTCATACCAAGTAGTATAAATAAATAAAAAGGTCCCTTGTTGATGCAGGGTGATGCTTTCGGGCTAGGCGTGCTGCGCTCGGGGCGCTGGAACATGACCCTGCGCGACTACTCGCAGACGACGCGCATCAAGCGCGCCGGGGACAGCCTGGACGTGCGCGTCGAGGTGGACCACATCGGGGACATGGAGATACACGTCGGCAACCTGCTCAGAGGCAGCGGCATTTTGGGTAACACAAACAATATATTCACTTTTCACCAACTATGTTTAGTGTTACATACCTCAACGGGAAAAACGGGACCCTTCAAGGCTCACTTTGTTTGTCCGTATGTCAAGACCCTTTTTAACCCTTTTCTTTTTTTTCTTTTTTTTTTCTTTTTTTTTTTACCCAGAGGTTACCTCTTAACATCAGGTGGGCCATCTGCTAGTTCCGTCATTCTAGTAGTATAAAAAAAAAACAGACTTATAAAAAGGAGGTTCTCAATTAATGTTTTTTTTTTTAGATATAGGTTTTTTTTTACCTAGTAATGAATGTTTAATTTTTATATGGAAATAGCGAAAATTAAAAACCAGTCTCTTCCTGTAACCAACCTCACAATTCTGAAATTTTGAATGCTAGGCTTGTGCCAAAAAAAGTGTACCAAGTCTATAATAGTTTTTTTGCCCCGAGAATGGGACGTTGTAAGTTTGTAAGAAAAAGCTTTACAAAATCACTATAACTCACTATAAATCACTGTTACAAAGGCCCAGGGCGCGAGCACTACTCGCATTTGTCCGTATTTTTAACAATTAGATTGTATTTCGTGTACAGAGCGCATGCTGGACCGCGTCATCAACGCGACGTGGAAGCCCGGCTTCGCGGTGATCCGGCCGCTCATCAACGAGCTCGTGAGCACCGCCTTCACGCACATATGGAGCGCCTCCTTCAAGGACTTCCCGCTCGAGCGCTTCATCAAGGGATGACAACATCACTCTACCTCTCTTTATCGTACTTTTAATGTTTGTGTGAGTCTTAAGCCGAGCATGTTCTTACTTGTTTTTTTACTTAGTAACAAGATGTTTGTTAATGTGGTAAACTAGT
Organism: Operophtera brumata; assembly: GCA_932527175.1. NCBI lineage: Eukaryota > Metazoa > Arthropoda > Insecta > Lepidoptera > Geometridae > Operophtera > Operophtera brumata. The sequence goes on from OW052238.1 coordinate 1,526,992, forward strand.
CATTGCTAACATTAGTTTGTACATACCTATAGGAATGTCTGTAGTTTTTGATGTTTTGTGTATATTATGGGTAAATGAAATACAGAAATATACGACATATCTCAATATTATATTTATTAAAAAATATAACCTAACTATATATATGACTTTATAATCATTAACAAATAACTCGCTCGTTCGCCGAAACTGGAATAATCAACTTCAGTCTCCCAACACAAAAGAATACAAATCAAATATGCGCCACGCGACAACACGCGCGCGTCGCACGCCGCGTACAGCGCGCGTCGCACGCGGCTGGCGGCGCCCACAACATAAATACTACACAATAACATTGCACCTTCCATTTTCTACATTATAATCCAGCTACAGTTTATACACAAAAACATGCCATCAAAAAGTTCCGTTCCACTCACAGCGTCGGCCGCTACCGTCACAAACAAAAAATATAATGGATACAACCTGTTCTTACCAGTGTTTGATTCACTCCGTGTCAGTGGTATTTACAACAAAACTATGGTAGCCTAACGGTTCAATAGAAAAGCGATGGTAGCCTAACGGTTCAATAGTGCAACTCAGAATCCAACGATACCGGGTTCGATCCTAGGCTCCGCACCAATGACTTTTCTAAGTTATGTGTGGATTTCCATCGCTCTGTGCTTCGGAGGGCACGTTACGCTGTCGGTCCCGGCTGTTATTGATTAATAGCAGTCGATAAGCCATGTCAGAGGCCCTCGGGCGGCTTGACAAACTCCGACACCAGAGGCCAGCACTACCTCATACGAAACGAAACGAAACAACAAAACTAAGTACATTTACAGACGAATCGTGATCTCCGACTTATGAGAAACTTCGCTCAGACATAACAGAAGCTACATAATATACTAGCGGACAGAAATTCTAATAAAATTATAAAATATTGTCAGAAATTGTGTGTAGTTTCTAGATTAGGACCCTGTGGACCGCCGCGTCGCGAGACGCAACGTGCTACGTACGGACTAACATCGTTGTAACATTGCAGTCGACGTGTCGATAACATAGACAACATGTTACATACTAACACTTAGTGAAGCTAACAACCGCGTCTAAATTAACGGCACGAGGAACAGTTTTGTATGTAGGTACTTAGTAATATTTACATCCAAATAATAGAACTTTACAGCTATTTTAAGCGTATAATATCAGGTAAAATTGAAAAATGGACAAGATAAATTTATACGAGCGTTGTAGTAGTGTGCAACTACGGGATGCTATTAACACTCGTACACAATAATTTAGGTACAATCAATAGTAGATTAGTAGCAAAGGGCTGTAAGGCATCAATTGCAGCCCGAGATATTTAGGCGCACGAGCGCAGCGAGAGCCCCTATAGTTCGAGAGTGCCATTGATGCTTACACCCGAGCTAACTACTCTGCTTTACATCTCGATTGTGAGGTAAGTAGGTCCTTATTACCCCCAAATGGGGCTTGTAGATGACCAATTAGCGCTCTAGGGTAATAATGTAGCTAGAAAATCCCTAGGGCGGTAAGTAATTTACAAAATACTTCACTCTTTAAAAAAGTTCGCGTACATCTAACCATCATACTGGCAATAGAAATCATGCATTCAGTTTTTTAATTACTTACCGCCCTAGGGCTTTTCTAGCTACATTATTACCCTAGAGCGCTAATTGGTCACCTACAAACCCCATTTGGGGGTAATAAGGACCTACTTACCGAATATGAGACATGTAAAGGAATATTATTTGTACTACACAGTGCAAATATTTATTGTACTATTTAGGTAAAATTCAGCAGTTGTGTTTATTACAGCCCGTTTCACAAGAATGGCGGGATAGTGAGCGGAGACAACTGAACCGCCAGCCCGCTACAAATAAACCGAAGTCTTCTTGAATGACTGTACAAGCAGATGGCGCACCTGATGTTAAGCGGTAACCTCTGCCTATCAACAGTGCATTACCTCTCATAGGTCACGTCCACCTAGGACGCGCCCTATATGGCATTGCACTGCGCCCGACACCCTGAGACATAAAGATGAAAAGTCTCAAGTCTTCTTATTTGCTATACAAGTCAATTAAATTTTGTAGACACAAACTAGAGACAAATTTTTAAACAAGAGGTTTGTCGGTTTGCCTTTAAATTGTATAAAATCAATCTGGGCATAAAATTTCCATACAAATCTTTAACTTTGTGTGATTCAGACACTAATATCATAAATATTAAAGTTACCCAGTTGAATGTTTGTTACCCAATCAAGCCGAAACGGCTGAATCCATTTCGATGAAATTTTGTACACAGATAGATGGAGCTATAGACTACTTTTTATCCTGGTAACGCGAGAGTGGGCGGAAACTAGTAATTATACTAGTTGTTCTGCGAATAGTAGACCTCGCGAGCACAAACTTGTATAAAACTATGCATCATGTCGATCCATAAATGCTTCGACCAAAGTACTTTTTACTTTGGTTTTATAAATGATCAAAAAATTAATCCAAACAGGTTTTATTTTTTATAAAAAAAAAAACAGAAAAGCTGTCGAATCGAATGATTAGTTTCTGCCAAATATTATTAAAATCGACCGGTAAATGGCACCACAGCAAACTTCCCCCCTGTTTGGGACAAAGAACCCACCAATAAAAAACAGAGACAAAAAAAAACAATTTTAGAACCCATATATTAAGTTTCGTCAAGATTAGTTTATAAATACGACCCGTACGCGAGTACCGACATACACACTACATACATCCGGACAGATGAAAGCAAATTTTTCCGGTTGCAAGGACGCTTTGCTCGCTCGGTCAATAAAATACTGACAAACCGCAGGCACAACACAGGTGTATTGATCATGTGTACACAATTTCATGAGAGTTTGATCAGATAATATACAAATAAGAGCACTTCGTTTGTGTGCGACGAGCGACCTAGCGGTACACTGCTCCAAGTAACTATCCCGATCAACGCCGCAGAGTGCAGACAGCAGCAATGCGGCCGATAGCAGCGGCAGGCAGCATAGCGCTATCTGAAGTCGTCAGTGTTGGTCGTAGTACCAGAGGCCGTAGTCTCAGTTTTACAAGGCAATTGACACGGATGTTTGGTGTAGAAACACGGATGTTTTAGGTTCTAGGTTCACAAAGTGTACGTTAGGGGGCGCTCATCTGTCCATCAGTACCACGATTAAAGTAATCCGCCTCGGCAATCTTCGCTTTTTCTAAACAGATATATAATATTAAGTGAAAAAGCGACACACAGTCGCAAACAGACACCGCCAAGGCGCATAACTTTAATCGTAGTTTGTAGTGTAAACGGAATTATGTATGAAAATTGAGGTTCGCAAAGTGTCTTCGTACAAAATATATGAACACACACTACACCACACGTGTGCCAGTTGTTTGTTAAACACTAAGACTAAGGCCTGTGAAAGCTCCACCATTCGTCACAAGGGTTTGGGCCTACGACGCGACAATACCGTTTCTGCCTCGACCATGCGGGAACAGTTTTAATCGCGTTTCGTTTCCAGGTGAACGAGACCAAACTGCATAAGTTAGGAGAGGGCTCTTTACTGTCTCGCCTCTGAATAGAAGCAAATGTCCACACTTCAATCACAATCAGTGATATAATGTTGAGCTTGTTCACGTGAACAGTCTATTATTAAATAACAAAGATAGGATGTATCCGCCCGCGGCTTCGCTCGCGTGATGCAAGGATAAAATACAGTAATACCCCAGTATAACGCGAATTTCACATTTCACGCTAAAATGCCCCGATTTACGCGGATTGATTATCCTTTGTATGCGATCGTGTGTCTCGTCTCTCAGCCAATAGGAATAGCTACCCAATAAGATACTTCTTTTCGTTCGGCTCAGTTTAGTTTTAACACTAATCTACACTTGAAACCGATGCGTTCTTCCGTAAATCGTAAATTGGCGATTAAAGATTTAAAAAATCTACTATTATATATATTCGTCAGACCTCGATATACGCGAATTTAGCTTTACTCCATTTTTTATGTAACACAGCCTCCTGCGAGTACCATGGTACCACAACTATGTAACTCAACCTCCTGCGCGGCTGCGAGTACCATGGTGCCACAACTATGTAACACAACCTCGTGCGAGGCTGCGAGTACCATGGTACCACAACTATGTAACACAACCTCCTGCGAGGCTGCGAGTACCATGGTACCACAACTATGTAACACAACCACCTGCGAGGCTGCGAGTACCATGGTACCACAACTATGTAACACAACCTCGTGCGAGGCTGCGAGTACCATGGTACCACAACTATGTAACACAACGTCCTGCGAGGCTGCGAGTACCATGGTACCACAACTATATAACACAACCTCATGCGAGGCTGCGAGTACCATGGTACCACAACTATGTAACACAACCTCCTGCGAGGCTGCGAGTACCATGGTACCACAACTATGTAACACAACCTCCTGCGAGGCTGCGAGTACCATGGTACCACAACTATGTAACACAACCTCCTGCGAGGCTGCGAGTACCATGGTACCACAACTATGTAACACAACCTCCTGCGAGGCTGCGAGTACCATGGTACCACAACACCCAGACTGGAACAAATATTTGCAGATCATACAAACATTTGTACCGCAGCGAACCCGCAACCTCACATATCGGTCGCCTAATCGCCCACCGCACCACAGGTGTCATCGGGGTATTACTGTATTAGCCTAAATTTCATCAAAATCTGTTCATCTGCTACGGCATCATTTCGCAACAAACAAACATCAAAACTTTCGCATTTATATGATTAGGATGATTAGTAGGATTACTTCATGTGTCGATTTCAGTTCATTCTTAGACACAAAGTCTGGTACATTCAAATGTTGCAAATGCTCTAAAACAAACAAACACTGAATACAGAAAACCGCGATAAAAAATCCTAAACTAAATTTACGAGAAGACTATTAAATTTTGTACTTCTTTCTCGTACGTTTGGCCCCAGATTTTGTCAGAATTTTGTAAAATAATTAGGCCCTTAGATGACCGTTGCGAGTCGAATGCCATATCAAGTGAGTTCATGTAGTATAACGCCCGTAATATCAATAGCAGTTTCATATAACATTGTCAGTTTAAACCATTACCGTTCATTGACAGAAATCGTTTAAACTACTACATGTTGTGTGAACTGTCCAGCAAGTTTTTTTTTTTTTTTTTTACTACACACAGGTACACACAGGTACAGGTGAGATCGTGGTCAAAGCTTTAAAAAAAACTTTTAATCATAGTCAAAACTGCTATTGATATTACGGGCCTAAGACTATAAGACCCAGGTCAGAAAAATAGTCATAAAATTCTAACACTTAAAAAATTATAGTTTCCGCAAAATGCAAAAACTGAAATTCCACTTATTTTTATCATCCATAATGTGTATAAAACAGAATTTGCCTCGTACGGAATAAACAGCGGACTAAGAATAATAAAATCTTATCAAACCAAATTAAAAATTGAAATAACGATACAGAACAAGCAGTCAAAATACATTCTGATTCAGATTTCACGTAGTAATTTAACTCGCCGCGGAAACGGCAATAATAGTTAACATTTAGGAATAAACTAAAGTTTATGATCAATCCTAACGATACCGAAATTAAATTTAATAAATAAAAATATTGTAATACTATTTGCGGCAGTATGCTTGGCTCGACGCCCTCGTAAATATGGTTGGAAGATGAGCAAAATATTTGAACTTCAAGAGTTCCTTTATGTACTCTCCCAGCCGGCAGTTCCAGTTCCGCTAGTTCTCACCCGACAGTACTAGTTCCGGTACGTACCCTCTCACCCGGCAGTACTAGTTCCGGTACGTACCCTCTCACCCGGCAGTACTGGTTCCGGTACGTACCCTCTCACCCGGTTGTACTAGTTCCGTTACGTACCTCTCACCCGGCAGTACTGGTTCCGGTACGTACCCTCTCACCCGGCAGCACTGGTTCCGGTACGTACCCTCTCACCCGGCTGTACTAGTTCCGGTACGTACCATGAAGTTCTGGTTACATACCCTCCCACTATGCAGTTCTGGTTACGTACCCTCCAACCATGCAGTTCTGGTTACGTACCCTCCCACCCTGCAGTTCTGGTAACGTACCCTCCCACCATGCAGTTTGGGTTACGTACCCTCCCACCATGCAGTTCTGGTTACGTACCCTCCCACCATACAGTTCTGGTTACGTACCCTCCGACCATGCAGTTCTGGTAACGTACCCTCCGACAGTGCAGTTCTGGTTACGTACCCTCCCACTATGCAGTTCTGGTTACGTACCCTCCCACCATGCAGTTCTGGTAACGTACCCTCCGACAATGCAGTTCTGGTTACGTACCCTCCCACTATGCAGTTCTGGTTACGTACCCTCCCACCATGCAGTTCTGGTTACGTACGTGCCGGATCGGCACCTTCGTAATGTTTAGATGAGTACATCAAGGAACTGCGCATAACATTAAACAATTCTCAATAATAATGCTGTTCAAGCGAATTTATTTACAAATATTGACTGCAACCAGTTTCCATTCCGATTACGCGCCTTTCCACATCATTCATACCGCTCTCGCAAGTCTCCAAATTAAATCTAACATTAAAATTATTTTGATATGCACTTATTAATAGGTTTTTACAATGAAATGTTGTGCTGTACACTATTCGAAAAGGACAGGACGGAGACGCGCGAACGTTTCCAGGTAATGCACTAGCACGACGGCGGAGCGGAGACGGCGCGTGTTGTAGCACTTTGTACTTATTCATTCACAAATCGTTATAGAAATAAAAATGTGTACGTTCGCGGCGCTCCCGTCCGATCGGCTGCTATTTACAATGACAACTAAACGAAACAATAACTCAACTTATCGACAATCAGATATTCAACTAAATATTTGGCAAACAACGGAACGATGTGCAATGCAAACTATAGTCAGTATGACGAATGGAACACTAGAGCTAGCTTTACAAGTAAAATCGAAGGCCGCTAAGATATCACCGTTCATTACATCGTAATATGTACAGGCTCGTGCGCCCGCGCCGCCTCTTGGTTTGAGCGAGACTATGTACACTGCAGAGCGGAGTGCGGCGCCGGCGCGCGCGTCGCGGCGCCACGAGACGTACACCTGCGAGCTGCGATACAGCGACACACAATACTAAATATGAGCATTATGCTACATTTATCAAGTGGAGCAGACTTTTTTTTAGTTCTCAACGAGAAATGTACTTAGCGTATAACAGTTCGTAGGTCCGTACGTCTCGTGCGCTCGGCTTTCAAAGACGCCATACAACATCAGTTTCACTCGAGGAACATTTCTTTCGACACCATTAAGCGTTTCGACCGACGACCGAATGATGAAACTCGGAACTATGATCATAAAAATTTTAGCACCAAAATGACCAGAAACTAAATTTCGTCGGATGATTGTTTTTCTGGATCCAAGACTCCATGTGAATCTTTAACAAAACAAACGTTCCAATGATAAGACGTATCCAATTAAGTTCCGCGCCTCATCATTGCTATTTCACCGACAAGTCTCCAGACAAGTCTATCTAAATAAATATAAAACTACGATGTATCGTCAAAATCAATATAAAATATTTACCAAAAAGGTAGCAGTTTCAGAAGCCATCACACATGACTTTGGTTTAAGAAAATCCTTCCTGTGAAAGCTGTCACACGAAGATAAATCTATTTGGTAATCTATTATTACGCACTTCGAAGAAGCATTAAAACATTGCCAGCATGTTAATGTTATGCTGAAGACTTTAATTAAAATTGACTAAATCCTGTCCTACATCGTAAAAAAACGTGCAAAATGAGCCATGTGTCTGATGTCAAGAATTCTGAAACAAGCCGGTGTAAGTCCATCACTGATGCGAGCGAACACTTCAACTTTTTGATGTACTGGGCCACGGCCGCGCCCCTACCAGTGTCCGAGAGTGCGGCGGCTGACGTCACTTGAAGTCGAAGTCGAACAGCTCCGCGAGCCCCTCGTCGTGGTCGAGACAGAAGCCGTAGTCGGAGGCCGACATCGGCGGCTCCAGCGCCAGGAACGGCTCCAACTCCAGCGGTTCTGAAACAGTGCCAGCGCACGCTCATGTATCGCATGTCACGTGTGCGTCGTCTGTCTTCTGCCGTGGCGTGTCCAGCCTAAGAATATACCCCTCCATTGTCTCCTCACGTGGATGTCGTCACAGCCGACTAAGGAATTACACCAGGGGATGGGCAGCAGCGTCCGCCTGAGTACTCAACACAAATACTACGATCACCAATCCGCCTGGCAAGCGTGGTGATTATGGTAAATCCCGCCATTGCAATCTAAGTATTATACACATTATACAACTTAATCTAGTTATTTACATTATACAACTAAAGATAGTCAATTTTTAGAGTTCCATCAAAAGAGAGGAGTATTTTACTTTTTAGAGTTCATATCTTTAAATAAATGTACAGCGAATAAACAAATCCACAAATATGAAAATTGCCACGAAGCTCCCTATGTCACCTGCAAATATTTTAGCTAGATTTATACAGCCAACACCCAACTCGAGAACGTGCGACGTGTTATTGGATGTTCGTTCATAGTATGCACGCCTGTGGGGTAAGCACGAATAATTAACATTAGTGAGACGATAGTCCATGTCATTGACATCGGGACATCGAGCAACGCAGGTCTCCGCATGGGGATGACTAGAAATTCTAATAATTAGATTGGTTAATATTTGACGTTGCTATCGTCTCGCAAACCTCTCGCGATTGTTAAAATTATTCGTGCTTAGACCACTACTTAGAAATTCATACTACAGGAAATGTGTTCAAGCATATTCTCAGGTCAGGTTGGCAGTATATCCCTGGCACAACACCGTAACCGCGCCTTAGACAAGTGCACACAGAGCAATAGCGCACTAGCGGCTAGGCCGCAGCGGCCAGGTCGCGGCGGCCATCGAGAGAGATACATTAGTATGAAATCGCCATAGAGCAAGCGCACCTGGCCGCACGCGGCCAGCGGCCACACAAAGCCGCAGCGGCCAGCGAGATCAAAGCGACTCATTTGCGGCCCGTGTTCAGTCGCTGGCCGCTGCGGCCACTGAGATCAATTACATTGTAGTTAAATCACCAGTGTGCGCGCACTAGCCGCGACGGCCGCACGTATTGTGGAACTACAGCGTGATTTTTAATCATCATACAAAAGCTCAACGTCCATTTTGAAGCGCGCTGTATGTGCAACTGACGATCGTAGCCGCGGTTTTGGCCGCGTTGCAAATCGCAACCCCTGCGGCCTAGCCGCGCGTCGTGGCCGCTGCGGCCTAGCCGCTAGTGCGCTATTGCTCTTAAACATAACATTACAACACAGAGGCAACCAACTTTTGCATATACATGTATTAATAAAGCACATCAATAAATGAATTTCCGTTCGAGGATCCAGGAAAAGATTTGATACAAAAACATGCCATCCGAGATAGAGTAAGACTCTGCCTTGACTTACTTTTTACTGATCTCTAATATTATTTAGAAGTACATCCGACCTAATGTCCCGGCTACACTCTCCGTCTTGCCTGCGCGCATAACCGTACAGTACCTGTATAACTGGGTTGCCTATGCCAAACCTGCCGGACTTACCCGAAGCCTTTAAAAGGCGTCATCAGGATGTAGCCTTTTGCCCGCGGCTTCGTACTCGTGGTGTCGGGGTAAAAAGCAGACATCCTCCTGCCCTTTTAATCATCCATCCACATAACAAATATCATCAAAATCCGCTCAACCGTGACGTAGTTGAGTGGAACTACACTTACGAGCGTAGCCACAGGCGGAAGCTAATAAAACCTAGCTCAGGGATAAACTAAAAGTGGACTAAATTTAAAGCGGTTCTTTCACCATCGCTGGCAATGCCCGTTTTATGGCCACCATACACCAAGCTGGTCACTAATACCCTATCCATGATGCCAATAAAAAAGAATCGACACGGCAAACAAACAAATATGTACCCACTTAAGGTGAATGCTCACGTTTGCGGCGCGAGATTCAAATTTTTTGGTGTTTTTTGCCCTTTACAGGTCATCAACACTTCTTCAGATAACGATAGTTGAGTTTGCGACAACTAGGAGACTTAACACACATGTTTTAATTGATAGTATCTCATAAATATCATCAGTTTAGCTACGATACCCCTAAACAAACAAAAACACTGTAAAAATGTGTTTAGGGGTATCATAGCTAAACTGATGATATTTATGAGATACTATCAATTAAAACATGTGTGTTAAGTCTCCTAGTTGTCGCAAACTCAACTATCGTTATCTGAAGAACCGAAGAAGTGTTGATGAGCTGTAATGGGCAAAAAACAACAAAAAATTTGAATTTCGCGCCGCAAGCGTGCGCATCCACCTTAAATGCTAAGAATGCGTACGGCGAAAGAACAGCTGGCTACATGATTCCACGGCTCATTAATGAACTACCTACTGACTTACGCGATAGAATTACGCAAAAAACAAACCATATATTAAAATCCTTTTTTCTAGCTAACATGGAAAGCAAATAAAAATATTGCATCTACCTAGTTCCAGAAATAAGATATATTTGATATATATTATATATATTTGTACCTATTTACTAATATAATTATTTCTATTAATAAAACGTACCTAGGTACGTCGTTTACTTGTTTGATTGTATCGGTTTCAGTAAGACTCGCTTATAGCATTATTTTTTTGCAAACCTTTGTGGTTTTTGAAGTGCTATATCTATGTTATATGTTTAATAGTAAGTTTATATGATAAATAAATTTAAAAAAAAAATAAAAAAACTTATATTTATATTTTTTATGCTCCTTACTGAGCAAGAACTTGCATCCCGACACTATATTGACTGAATTCACGTGTCACAAGTGTAGTCATACTACAATCGAGTTATTTCCACATCGTCACTTTCCAACAGGTGAGATCGTGGTCAAACAAAGGTCTATCAAAGTTAAAAAAAAAAAAAAAAAAAAAAAAACAATCTGAATTGTTCCTAGACCCTCCGCTAGCTCTGCGACACATAAGAAATCCAGTTCAAACAAATACAGAACTTCCGGAACGAATAAGTCGCTCTGAAGTCAGCGGTTTGACTGTGTAATACGTTTTTTTTTGGAATGTATTGTGCAGCTAATCGGCTAACGTCAGGGCGGCCCAGTTATATCGGCAGAGCTGTAAGTTACAGATGAGCGTTGTTACTGCGATGTGGTGGTTAGTAGATGAGTTGTTAGTGGAGGCCGCCGTGAGCTGAATCCCATGGTGCTACAGGACCACTGGAGCCGCACGGAACCCAGCTCGCGACGGCGCCCGTCCGCCGCGCCACGCCACGCCACGCCACGCCACCAGGTCCACGCTTACTTACATTCACAAACAAGGAAATGAATAGATGTGAACTCCACTTAGAGTACGTTCTAAGTAGACGTGACCCACCTTGTAATGGGACATGGGTTACCGCTTAACATCACTGGAATACCATCAAATTCCCTGAATTACTAAAAAGATATAACTTTTGAAACTATCATGGTTATGTACATAATTTTCACTAGAAACAGGATATTTACCATGATTTTTGAGTTTTAAATGTTCCCGATATTTCGGTACAGTTGCATGGGAGAACTAACTAAAGTCTTTGCGAGTAGATGTTATTGGCAGATATATCGATCTACCCTCTTTCTCACTCTTTTATTACGAACGATACCACTACCATCGGTTTCATTGTCACAACAGACAGACTCAGACTTTAGTTAGTTCTCCCGTGATCATGGCGCATGCAACTGTGCCGAAATATAGGGAACATTTAAAACTCAAAAATCATGGTAAATATCCCGTTTCTAGTGAAAATTACTAAAAAGATGTATGAGTATTGAATCGAAATATTAAAATGTAACCATAATTTGTTGGTTTCTGTTAGAGATTAAAACAACTGCTTGATTTATTTATATCTTTGGAGATTGATATGACCGTTGTCTCAAATAATGAATGATATATACACAACATGACTTGATACGGACTGAATGGACACCAAATGTATGATTATGATAACTGTATCCAAGAAAATGTTTACGACAATTCTCTGTACACCCTCGAAACCTTATTTAACCCATATTAAAATGTTCCAAAATGGAACAATGGACACATTTATTCATTTCCTCCCACATTTATTGATACTATGATTTTAAGAAAAGCAAGATATTTACACACAAAACAGTTAGGTAAGTTATTTACAAACTGGTCAATTCAAGCTAATTAATAAATTATTTACACAATTTACAATATTAGTACGGAAATTACTTTACAAGGTTTAAGAAAACTGAGGAATTCAAATAATTTTCATTAATTTTTAACAGTAAATATTTATACGTGGTTTTATTAAATAGAAACATACCTACTCTGTCTGCTGATTTGTAATATTTTAGTCAAAGTTAGTAAAGCTTCAATGAGAGTGAAAATGATACGGACACTGAGTGACAGAATAAGCACGTGATTTCACTTCCCAGGACCAACATTTAGACACATATTCCAGAAGTAAACTCAACCACAGGTTAGATTTTTTTACAATATTGTTAAAAAACAATGCGAGTTCCAGTTCGGTTTGCGTTTGGTACTGGAATATGGGCATTTGATTAAGAGTAGGCAGCATGTTAGGTGTAGTTAGAATTAGCCATATAAATTAGTTATATCATATTTGCATTGATACTTTACAAGACATTTAGTGTTTCAGGTACGAACCACTATTACGAGTATTTAAGATCTAGGAAAACGATACGACTACACCCTTCATTGCTTAGCACAAAATACACTTACCGTGCTGCCAACTGTACATAATATATACACAAATCCACCTTGACGAATATTTACACAAGCCCTGGAATGCGTGATATAATGGCCCTTAACAATAAACTTCTAGGGCCTGTTTCATCACAAATTAAAATGAAAGAAATGAGCGGAGGCTTCTATAAAGGTTTTTAATAAGATTAATTCTAAAATGATTGAAAAGCTGCGGTGTCCAGTTCTCGATATATAGGCCACGTCTAAAGCAGGGACTGCATACCGGTAAAAGATTGGTATCGCTAATAACAAAAATAATAAAAATACCAATAAAACATAACGAGAATACCATTTTTAAAAGACTTAAAAAATTGAGGAGTTTAATAACAACGATAACAATATGTTTTTATTGTCTCTTTCACAATGCGCCCACGCCGCGCGCCCTATAGATCAAGATGGCAACGTCGCGTCTCTCAATACTATACCTAAAACGCGCCCTATCTATCTAGCTGATGACAATGTTTCTTATGAAGCCGCGTACGGACTGCGAATTCCAGTGTACGCGTATTCGGGGACGCGTTCACTGGAACGCGCGGTCCGTACCTGCAGCCACGCGTACACATTTAGACTACGCGTGTCGCGCGAGTCGGGGCTCGGGCTCGCGACGATCAATCGGCAGTCGGTTTTTTGATGCACGTCAAAGCGGCGTTTACACTCTATTTGGACGGCAAAATGGACCACGCGTTCCCGCCATCTTTAAATAATGACAATTGCACGCAATACTGACCGACGCGCGAGTTGGAATGGATCGATTCACCCCGCGTTCAGACTCGCCGCAGCCCATACAGGTGCTGTACGCGTATCTATTTGTACGCGTACCTTGATTAAGCGTACATTGGAACGCGCAGCCCGTACGCGGCTTAACGCTACTGAAGTTTCGGTATCACTAACGTTATTTTGGTTGGCAACGTAGCTTCTCTCGAAACGCTACCGAAAACGCGCCCTATCTATCTAGCTGACGACAACGTCACTCATAACACTACCGAAGTGAAACGCTACCGAAAACGCGCCCTATCTATCTAGCTGACGACAACGTCACTCATAACGCTACCGAAGTGAAACGCTACCGAAAACGCGCCCTATCTATCTAGCTGATGACAACGTCACTCATAACGCTACCGAAGTGAAACGCTACCGAAAACGCGACCTATCTATCTAGCTGATGACAACGTCACTCATAACGCTACCGAAGTGAAACGCTACCGAAAACGCGACCTATCTATCTAGGTGATGACAACGTCACTCATAACGCTACCGAAGTGAAACGCTACCGAAAACGCGACCTATCTATCTAGCTGATGACAACGTCACTCATAACGCTACCGAAGTGAAACGCTACCGAAGTGAAACGCTACCGAAAACGCGCCCTATCTATCTAGCTGATGACAACGTCACTCATAACGCTACCGAAGTTTCGGTACCAGTAACGTTATTTTGGTCTCGACTCCTATTTATCGATATTTTAATTTTACAGGTTGAACGTTTTGAGTTATCTGCAAATTCGATAACAGTCCCTGGTGTAAGGCATCGGCCGGAAAAGAACGAGGTCCCACATAGTTGATAGGAGACCCACAAACTTTAAAACAAAATTGTGTAATGTTAATGAAGCAGGCCCAATACACCATAATGATATGCCGTGTCTTCTCACGCCGTGACGATTCATCGCACCGCACAGCTAGAACTCAGACTGTGATGTGATCGACACACAAATCACAGCCAGAGTACTAGATGCGAAGTGCGATTCCCATCTTCTACTCGTGTACCTGTGTATGTGCTAATGGCTTACGATTACCATGCAAAAATGAGTATTACAACTGCACGAATCAACCAGCCTTAATGAAAACCATGAGTGTGAGTTCCCATGATATCAACTCCCATGAGTGAAAAGTACAACACAGTGACTTTCCATTACAGTGATTCAAAAGTGTGAAAACTGCTGCTGTACTTGTGATTGGCGAATTTCTAACGGGCATTCGTTAAGTATCCTTTATGTTTACGGTGATAACAGCCCGTAAACTGCAATGTAGACCACTCTTTGAAAGTCATTAACGGATAATCCAAATACTGTAATATAATCAACTTTTTTATAAAGGTCTTTTAAAAGTTTGTGTTACTTTTGACAGGAAAAAACCCAGTTTCCCTAAGATTTACGCAAAAAATCCTAGGGCTTCCTTGCCTGCCGCGATTCAAATGATTCTTTCACAATACTAAAAGCAATTTACAGGATTATGAAACAATAAGTTTAGATTTTCGAAAATAATTTATTTCCATGAGGCTGACTGTTTTTCGTGATATTCTCTCACATTGCGTTTCACGATCGCTATTCTGTAACTTTCTAGCCTACCGGAGTTTTAATTGCAGTGACAAAATTTGTGGTAACTAATCACCTTAAGTCAAGTACGTTTATTTGTGCCTTTAACTTTTTTTAAATATATATACTACCAAGGTAGCAAAGATGCATACGGCCCACCTGTTGGTAAGCGGTCACCGTAGCCTATGGACGCCTGCAATACCAGAGGCATCACAACGGGTTGCCAACCCTTTCAAAATTTCCAATCACCCCTTTTGAAGATCCTCGTACTGTAGTCACATAACTCACGAGCGTGTATGAAGAATGAGAGTGAATGAAGCAAAAGAGGTATATGATCGTAGCAAGTGGAAATTCTTGGTCTCTGCCTATCCCTCCGGAAAACAGGCGTGAGTATTTGTGCAAATAATAGTGTAATATTATTTGCACAAATACTTAAATTCGTTAAGTAATAGTGGAGTACCTGACTCCTGGTCCTCAGTCTGCAACTGGAAGCGGCCGCCGCCCATGATGGGCGCGAAGTCGTCGCTGTCCGCGATCAGTGCGTTTCGCAGGCGGCCCCGCGCCCCGTCTGCAATTAGAGATACAACAAAATTAATATTTATTAATTTCCCCAATTAACACAACACGTTATTTTTTTTTCAACATGGCTCCTAAAGATTTAAGTAGAAATATAAATAATGTATACAGAATGTATCATAATATCCCTATAAGCCCAGGAAGGGGGGTTATTCTACACATCATGGCGAATAACTTTAGTTCTAGATCTTTCGAAATTTCGAAGTTTTTTATCCATGAAATCCCTCAAAAAATCTTGAAATTCCTCCAGAAATGTACTTTACACTTTACGAACCATTTCATGAATGAAAAACTTTGAAATTTAAAAAGTCGTAGAACAATAGTTATTCGCCATGATGAGTAGAATAACACCTGCCACAAGCTTATAGGGATATTATGATACATCCTGCATTTAGTAGACAGGCATTGATGTGGTTGCGTAGAGTCAAATAGTTCTCTGTCTCAGCATAAGCTGATGGTAGCCTAACGGTTCAATAGTGCAACTCAGAATCCAACGATACCGGGTTCGATCCTAGGCTCCGCAACAATGACTTTTCTAAGTTATGGGCGGATTTCCATCGCTCTGTGCTTCGGAGGGCACGTTACGCTGTCGGTCCCGGCTGTTATTGATTAATAGCAGTCGATAAGCCATGTCAGAGGCCCTCAGGCGGCTTGACAAACTCTGACACCAGAGGCCAGCACTACCTCATACGAAACGACGAGCATAAGCTGTTACCAGATCAGAGTCCTGTGCGGCGCTGGTTACAGACAGCGCCTTCTAGGTGATGACACGAACATCCATAAACCACGGGGGATAAGCGATAAATAGATTGGTAGGTAAAAATAAGAAGCCAATTTTGTAAAAATGTAACCCCCAACAAATTTTCAGTGTTCCATTATGAGTTATCTGGATTATCCTGGAAACGGCTGCACCGATTTCCACCAAACAAAGATGAGAACCATCTTAAAAACACCATCTTACCAACAAAAATATACCGCATTGAAATCAGAGCACCCGTTCTAGAGCTATGTGGCAACAAAACAAAACATGCCATACAGACACTATGGCCTTAGTTTTGTATCCCAACACCACGCATGAGAAGCTGCGGGCAATGTGTACTAGTGTAATATATGAGACTCACTGTCGGGCGTGGAGCTGGGTGTGTGCGGCGCGGGGGGCGTCTCGCCGAGCGGCATGGTGGGGTCGGTGACGCAGGGCCGGCTCACCACGAGCGCGGCGCCGCCGCCCGCCTCCGCCTCGCGCTTCACGGGGCACTCCTCCGGCTCGCGCTTTATCGGGGTCCTGGGACAAGGAACACTCTTACACACGAGCATAGCGCCGGACCCAATCTACAGCCGCCGGTACGAACAGGGGACAAAATATAAACGGAAATTGTGATAAAAATATTGTGTTACATTTTATATCATCGAAGCATTAACAATACATATGCTGTTAGCCCAGTCAGTCAATCTGTCGGAGTTCGCTCTGCTCGCCGACATCATCTCTCCCTTCATGTTATTCTGTCAGCGTCCAATACAGATAATTTTTCGTGGATCGCTCTGTTCACACTCATCAAATGTACTACAGACACAAGTAAGTTTTATACACATCTTTGCTGCTTCTTAGCATACACAAGTGAACACAATTTTCTCTCTTCGGCATAAAGTCCACAATTTGGTAACTGGTTCCCCAGTACACAATCATGTTGCATAGAAAGAGTATTTAGTAGTAGTAGTAGAGTTTTATTGTAAGAGTTTGTCCAGGGAAGTACTACCACCATACCTAATTCTACCGCCAAGTAGCATTGCTGTGTTCCAGTTTGAAGTGTGAAATTACAGGTGCTTGAGACTTTTTCGTATTTTGCCTAAAGATTACGCGTCCTAGGTGGCCGTGACCTCGAGGTAAAACAGTTGTCATGAGCAAATGCTGAGCAAAAAACAGATCCATCATTTAAAAAAAAGCTCATAACATTTTTCCTTGTCTACAATGCCATTGCGTAATAGGGCATGTATTACAATAAATCTAAACTGTCATCTTGTTTAGTGAATTCTCTTTTTCTTAAGACATAAAATAAATCAAATCAATCGACATTTTAATCTGTTTTGAGGTATGCAAAAGTTAGCCTAAGTCCTCCAGTATTACATAGGCTATTAACGTAATATTGCATAGGCTTTGGCGTGCAGGTGTCGGTTCTAGTTCGTCTCACATGGTGATCCCTGTTTTCTAGTGTTTTAAATCCATGTCGGACTGATTATCACATTTTGAAGAATGATTATCGTTAATTTTGAGGTATCATCCCACTAAAAAAAAAATATATTACATTTACAATAGATAAATTACATTTCTAGAGGATTAAATAATATTATCCCATCACGTAGAGGTATATGGAGGTTATGCACTCACGTGAAGTCGGCTGTGATGGAACTGGAAGGTACTGAGTGTAGCTGAGCGATGAGCGGCGCGAGCAGCGCCTTGTTGTCCTCCAGCAGTGGGTCTAGTAGGACACTCGACACTGGAACAACACCACCCAATTATAACTAGCACCCAACAGTCATATACACACTCCTGATGTGGGTATCACGAACTACGAGCATCATGGTACAGTTTTACCCAAAATATAAGTCGCCCAGATGTACCTGCGCCGTAGACCAATTTCTATAGCGCTTCTACCAGTACGGTTGGGGGGCTTCTATGGGAACCTTATTTCTACCAATAGAAATCGCGCGCTAAAATCTTGCGCTGTTATTGGTTAATCGATTTCGCGGCAAAATCGCGGCCGCTCGTGCGCCACCTTGTTCATTAGCCGACTCTTAGATGTGAGCGGGACAGAGCTATACTATACGTTCGGCTACCGTCGGATATCAGTGTGCGCTTTTCTGCGCAAACAAAACAGTCGATCGGACTTATATTTTGGGTAAAAAATATCGACACTGTCTCATCGTTATGGCTAGACTACAAGTTCTTGAATATGTTTAAAAAAACGTTGCATGACTGACTCACTGACTGACTATCAGTGCACAGCCTAAACCGTAAGTCCGAGGGTCCTGAAAGGACAGCAGCATATTCCTTCTCCCGAAATTCACGCCTTCAGGGGTTGGCTGTTGAAGTTTGAATGGAAAAAACTCCACACAGATGATGTTGCGGGTATTCTACTTATTAATTATAATCAAAGATGGCTGGGTTGTGTTACTATGCGAAAATCTAATACGGGCGCTCTCTCTCCGCTCCGCGGTTATTAACTCCTTTCAACACTCTGGTTTACAGTCATAGACTCTTGAGACCAAGGAACAACCAGTGAGGCTGCTGGGTTTTTTTCTATACTTACATAAAGGTGAAGACGGTCGTTCCTTTGGACAAAGGTACACTTCTATTTCTCCTGATTGTGACTTCAGATGTATCGTGTAGCCTTTCTCGTCTGGAGTGGGGACCTGAAAGGGGGGAAATTATCTTTAACGTGTCATCCAACCATTGGGTTCCATTTCATACAGACATTGAATAAGTACCATTTCATACATCCATGAGGTACTAATATATTGGGTAACATTTCATACATCCATGAGGTACTAATGTATTGGGTAACATTTCATACATCCATGAGGTACTAATGTATTGGGTAACATTTCATACATCCATGAGGTACTAATGTATTGGGTAACATTTCATACATCCATGAGGTACTAATGTATTGGGTAACATTTCATACATCCATGAGGTACTAATGTATTGGGTAACATTTCATACATCCATGAGGTACTAATGTATTGGGTAACATTTCATACATCCATGAGGTACTAATGTATTGGGTAACATTTCATACATCCATGAGGTACTAATGTATTGGGTAACATTTCATACATCCATGAGGTACTAATGTATTGGGTAACATTTCATACATCCATGAGGTACTAATGTATTGGGTAACATTTCATACATCCATGAGGTACTAATGTATTGGGTAACATTTCATACATCCATGAGGTACTAATGTATTGGGTAACATTTCATACATCCATGAGGTACTAATGTATTGGGTAACATTTCATACATCCATGAGGTACTAATGTATTGGGTAACATTTCATACATCCATGAGGTACTAATGTATTGGGTAACATTTCATACATCCATGAGGTACTAATGTATTGGTTAACATTTCATACATCCATGAGGTACTAATGTATTGGGTAACATTTCATACATCCATGAGGTACTAATGTATTGGGTAACATTTCATACATCCATGAGGTACTAATGTATTGGGTAACATTTCATACATCCATGAGGTACTAATGTATTGGGTAACATTTCATACTATTGGCTACTATGGAAATGACTGACAGGTTGAAAAGGTGGCAATTCTACTTTAGCCACCAAGTGCATATCCTACAAGGACAGAGTCAGAGGCAAGTTCAAGCAGTGCATTTGACACATACCCACATTTTGCTCAATGTATAATGTTTCCTACACTATACATTATCAGTGGAAACTATTACAACTTACTTTAATAACATACTCTACAAAACCTCTTGACTGATATACTGGTTAATTACTGGTGATGAAAGTAGCAGGAAGCACTAACGGCGTAGTGGCTTTTGAGCCCGATTTCAAGTGCTAAGGTCCAAGGTCTCAAATCCTGGCCAATGTATATTCTACTAGAAAAAAATCTGTGCACAATACCATGTAGCCACAAGCGTTGAAGGTAAACATCGCAAGGGCACCATGTCCAAGATCCAAAATACAAAGACATGACATAGGAGCTTGCGAGATGCACTGAATGCTTTCATACACTGATTCTTGGACCACCGCACCACCTGGGCCCCAATCGCGTTAATTTAGAACGTTATTACCAAAACAAAACCAGAAACCGTTCACATTATTTTGTATGTCTGGATCGAGGGATTCCTACTTGAATTGACCTGACAGTGTATCTTAGAGCATTAATGCTCTAAGCAGCGGATTAATGTAACTACAGTTCAATTAAAGCAAGTAACCTTCAATTCTGGACTCAATTGATACACATAATAACATGAACGGTTGTGTTTTTGTTTTGGTAATAATGTTCCTGGCCTGTGATGTAGAGTAGGAAGGACCAGTGACAAGGAACGAAGTCAGCCAACTTACGCTGAGCCTGGTATCGGGCGGCGCCTTGATGGGTATCACGGTTTGGTTGCGGAACTCCCGTATGGAGCGCAGGTCCGCGTAGGTGATGTACGCGCCGGCGCCGTGGTCGGCCGACAGCCGGCTGAGCGCCGCCTCCGCCAGCGCCACGGCCCGCGCCACGCGCGCCTCCCGCGCCGCCAGCACGCGCACCTCGCGCCGCAGCCGCCGCGCGCGCCCCTCGTCCGCCTCCACGCCGCGGGTGCCGCCTTCTGAACCCACGCCTACAATACCACACCAGTCTTATTTGTAGCTTGCTAACATTTTACTTTATTCATTTAGGAAACCAAACTAAATTATTATATTAGATACAATCTGTGTACAGTAGTGTGTAGGTAGACGCCCTCTGCGGCGGGGCGGGCCAGTAGCCGGCTGAGATGCGAAGGGTTGTGGGTTCAATTGACCCGTTCAACGTCGCTCGCGTCGTCGACGTCGGTCGGTGCTCATGAAGAAGGACCTCTAAATTGTCAACGAACAGTCAGCAGTAGAATATAAAGTACGTGGTGTATAGACGTAATTTTTCTTAAACGATACCTAGCCGCTGTAATTTCAACTGAGTAGTAGGTACCTACTTAAATAATCAATTTTGTGTGCAGTGGCTTTTGCAATGCTTTTGGTGAAAGCATTGCGAGGAAACAACAGCCACAAGAACAAAAACCATAACTTCGAAGTATGTAACACCCACTATGCGGCGCGGCATAGATGTTGAAACAAGGACATCACACGAGTATTTCCTTCATCATTTTCACTAGAAACGGGATATTTACCATGATTTTTGAGTTTTATAAGTTCCAGATATTTCGGCACAGTTGCATGCGCCATGATCACGGGAGAACTAACTAAAGTGTAATAACTTAACACTCGCTTGTCAATGTCACTACGTGATTTAATCATGGTAAATATCCCGGTTCTAGTGAAAATTATACACATAACCATGATAGTTTCAAAAGTGATTTCCTTCATGCCTAACAGCGTCGATATCATGTGGTGGCAGGGGTTTTGGTACGAAAAAATGGTTATTTCATGATGGTTGTCAAGAACATACCATACCCCCTGCAGAGCGCACTGTGTAGCGTATCGTAACCAGAGACTTATATTACTACTAGCGTAAGGACAGGGCGGATGACGTGATAAATGACGAACAGCTTTTGTGCCTATATCGGATTTTAGACACCAACGAAAGACACTACCTTGTACTAATATTTATTCTGTGCCATTACAGCCAGTCTATCTATGACTGACTTGGCTCAAATGCGAGCGGTCGTGTTTTTTTTTTTTTTTTTTTTTTTTATTCTACTTGGATGACGGATCAAGCAAGAGGCCCACCTGATGTTAAGCGGTAACCTCTGCCTATGAACAGTGCATTACCTCATAGATCACGTCCACCTAGGACACAACCTTTGTGGCATTGCACTGCGCCCGCCACCCTGAGACATAAAGATGAAAAGTCTCATGTGCCTGTAATTTCACCGGCACCCTTACCCTTCAAACCGGAACACAGCAATGCGAGCACTACTGCTTTGCGGCAGAAATAGTGGTAGTGGTAGTACTTCCCCGGACGAACTCCTTCACAAAAAAGCTCTACTACTACTAAATTAATGTAATGGAATGGAATTTTGTAGATCCACTGCATCTTTATATTAATATGCACGAGCGTAACACGTAGTTTCAATAGCCATCT
This sequence comes from Operophtera brumata, assembly GCA_932527175.1. NCBI lineage: Eukaryota > Metazoa > Arthropoda > Insecta > Lepidoptera > Geometridae > Operophtera > Operophtera brumata. The sequence continues at coordinate 1,549,533 of OW052238.1, forward strand.
AGGTATCTAATCCTAACCAGAGTGGGTCAAGTGATCGGGTAGCTCTATGTTTACACAATATTTATGCAACTCACCATACTTCCACTGTATATTATTCTTAGATCTCTTTTCTAATATTCCTATGCCTTCTAGTACGTTTGTGATATCGTAAATACGACGTTTTTGGACCGAAAGATGTTCCGCCGCTATGTTCAAGTCGAGGACACCGTTGGGTGATGACTTCAGCAATGCGACGAACTTTTTTGTGAGTAAACCTAATGATGTGTCAAATCTGGAACAAAGAGAAACTTATGACGCGCCAGACCATACAGAACTACCTCCAGTCCGTAATTCATTATGCGCTGGTATTATGAAGCAAACGCAGAGTTGGGCGTGAGAAAGCAATGGCGGCGATGAGCTCACCACTTGTCTGGGTCACATCTATATTCCTGAGATAGTGTCTTTGGAGCCTCTACCTATACCAGTTCGAAGAAAATGGCGCGTCTAGTATCATTACCATCATAATCAGCCCACTGCCGGACATGGACCTCCCCCATAGAATCCCGCCTCCGTACATATGGCCAGTCCATTGCCACATAAACTTTCTAATTCTGAGAGCTATCGTTGTCGGTGATCTTGGTTCTTCTACGGATCTCCTCTCTTTGGATTTACGTACTTACTTAGTATTTAACTATGTATATATTCTTTATTTAATTTAGAGAAGAATTATTTTTTGACGACCTCTTTGGTGTGGCGGGTAAGTAGCAGGCTGAGATGCGAGAGGCTTCGGGTTCGATTCTTGCTGCTGGGCAAATGTTTGTATGATCTGGAAATACTTGTTCTGGGTCTGGGTGTTGTGGTGCCATGGTACTTGTTGTTTCTGATACCCAGGACACAGGGGATCCTAGTGCGGGATCAGGAATGTATGTGACTGTTGGGTGTTATGTTATGTTATTAGTGAATACCTCCTACAACTAGGAATCTACTGAGTAATGTAATGAGCCAGTATCTAAGGTAGCTAGTTCTGTGATCGAAGTAGCTATGATACGCATTGAACTCCTCAGAATGTGGGCGGAGCAAATAATACAGGCTTTATTCCTAACAATGTCCGAATTCCTACATCATTAATGAAAAACAAATTACCTGTCTCAATGTTCAATACCTGGAACGTTCGGTGTATTTCTTCATAGAACTGGACGGTCGACTGTACGGAGTGAGCACTTTGACTCGCTTCTGTTTGGGAGTCTTGAAGTCAGCCTTCATGGGCACCACGTGACCCTGGCTGCCGGAGCTGCTCTCGCTCAGATTCAGTCTTCTCTTAACCGCCTGTGGACAAACAGATAAACAGGGTAAGTGTGACGTCACGGGAGTTACAAGTCGGGTCTGGCGTCAATTACAACTCATGGATCTAATTGATCCACATCTAAATATTATTATTTGCCTAATTTGCATATTGACTTCCAAAAAGCTTGGAGTGCTAAACCGTGCTAAACAGTATTTTACGCCGAATCAACGGCTATTGCTTTACAAAGCACAAGTTAGGCCGCATGTAGAATACTGTTCCCATCTATGGCATGGGGCACCCAAGTACCAGCTGCTTCGTTTTGACTCCCTACAGAGAAGAGCCATTAGAATCATCGGCGACCATAAGCTCTCCGATACTCTAGAACCGCTTAGCCAACGCAGAGCCATTGGATCTCTTTGCGTGTTCTACCGCCTCTACAACGGGGAATGCTCTGACGAGCTTTTCGATCTCATCCCGGCATCGAGATTTTCCCATCGCTCTACCCAGCACCGTGACAAAGCTCATCCGCACATCATTGAACCCTGGGTTTCTCGAACGACTCGTTTCTCGAGAACATTTTTTCCCCATACCAACAACATACAAACAACAAACAAACAAACAAACAAACAACAAACTACATACAAACTATGGAATGAGCTTCCATCTGAGGTTTTCCCGCTTGGTTACGACATGTGTCACTTCAAGAAAAAATTTCATAAATTCCTTCAGGGTAGGCAGCGCATCGACTATGCCCAGGGTGTTGCTGGTGTCTATAAGCGACGGTGACCACTTCACATCAGGTGGGCAGGATTTCATCCTGAGCTTGGGACTGGGTTCTAACTAAGGCACATGGCTCACGATATCTTCAGTCCTAATATATTTCGGGTACAGAGAGACCCGTAGGCTGCGTCTATGTTGTTCAGACGGTATGCTACTACATACCATCTGAACAACATAGCAAAAACTATACAAGTTGCAACAATGTTTTACCTGGTAAAAAGATTCGTGACCCGACAATTTAACAGTGATAAAAATAACCGTTCCTTTCTTATTTAGAGAGCACTCAAACATCTGAACTCTCATATTTAGCTGTATGAACTCAGATTCTCCTGACTTAGGACCGACTTAGGCTTGAATGCAACTAAATTTAGCACCACTGACCTATTAACAACCTGGTTTATCCAAAATAGCGTGTCCTAGAAGACTAAAGTATCGGTAAACAAATATTCAGCTTTCTAAATTGACTACAAACTCAAAACAAAGTCCGCCCTTATCCTTATCGCATATTTCTAAGTACATTTGAACTTCACTTCAACACAGCTAGTTGTGACAAAATATATTCTCATTCCTAATCTGTACATTGACCCCATGTTTAATTAATTGGTCCAAATGTTTTCAATAGAAGTGTGACGCGAAGAAACCTCGTTGCAGAAACACGAATCACGATTAGAATAGACGCGAAGACGCGGAGGATGCACGCGGCTCTTTCAATAAGCTCTAGCAACAAACTCAATTTGGACACCTAGCGGCAGGCCGCAGCCCCTGAAGGAAGCGAGTGGGGAGGGTACCGGGTAACAATACATGACATAAATTAGTATCAACACAAAAGCCGTCGAGCTCTCGGAAGGGACCTCAGGCGAAAGAATGGCAATTTCTTATCTCACAATTTTTTGTTATTAATAGTGAACTAGGGACTATTGTTAATTTGGCCGATTTTAGACGGAGTACCCCAGCGTTAAGTAAATCAGAGCAGATGTTCTTCTGAGTTTGACGTCTGAGCAGATACATCCCTTCTGTTAGCGTAAACGGTTTTGCACCCCTTCTGTTATGGCGCCTGTTATTAGGTCAACTAGCTGGGCCAGCCTTGGTGCTTGTCGTAGTTTGGCGTTGGCAGTTAGCGTTGGTGCACAGCCGCGCCGTGTCAGTTTATAATTTCGAAGCCAATGTGTCAAGTGCGTTCACACGTTGGCCAAGCGCTCAGTTCGTGGACGTAAGATGACAGTCCAGGTGCGGCAAACATTTGGCCAACGTTTGGTCCAACCACTGACCCAATCGTTGGCAAGCGTGTACAAGCGCGTTTAGCGCAAACTGTTTGCGCCATTACCATAATCAATCTCGCCTTTTGTGCGATCACGGTTATAATAATTAATGCAACCGACATCGCGGGGCTCGGCATAAAAATACTAGGGGTCTTGAAAGGATTAATTTAACCGAACTCATTGTGTCTAAGTCGTCGCCAATTTTTTTCTGAGCCCGAAACTATAGGAAGGGTTACATATAAATTGAATAGATATCAATGAGACAATGCGTATAGATCACGTTGTAAAGTTCTGCGAGATAACAATGAAAAAGAAAGTTCCAAGCATGCGATGAGAGGAAGCGAGTACCTACCTGGCCACGTGAGCAGCCAGGCAGGCAACGATGTTGCCACATGGCGGCGGCGGCGGACCGGCAAACCGTCGCGTCGTCGTCTCCGGGTGAACGGCACTCTAGACATGACAAACTGCCAACATGTGTGGCTCACTGGCTCCTGCCGTTCGCTATTCATATCATCATTTACAAAACGACAAGTTAAAGGATAGACCTCCAGCCGACTGGCTGAAAAACATTAGGATATCACGCGAGAAAGAAACGAAATAGACCGTCTTGTATAAGGTATGTCCGTCACATACCGGAAATAAACAATAACGGTGGGCCGTCACTGCCACTAATTGCAGGAACGTATCTGGTCCCCTTGTCCCTTTCTCGAATTCCTCGGAGACAAGCCAACACCGATCGGCTGTCCCTCGGATCGTATATGCACATTGAAGTTGTCTCAGAAGTTTTGTAATACTGTACTGAGGAATCTCTCGATTATTTTAAGGGTTTCTCATTTGTCTAACGTTCAGCCTAAAAACGACGGAGGATTCTTTTTTAAACATTGTGTGAATAACTAATTTGTTTATAGACTCACAAAACAACGATGAAATGTAACTTCATTGGCGGTCCAGGGGGTCTCGACAACATCGCTACTCGGTTAAGGATCAGGGCTGTATTCGGGTGCGTCCACATTGACCCCATGGATTCATCCCACGATCTAGAGGTGGTCTAGGGGTGCACTAAGGAAGGAATTCCAAAAAATCAACTCTTAAGGAGGTGCAGCGGGGGCCGGCGGTGTTGAAGTTTGTATGAATAATAACTCCAGCACGGACCAAGTCGCGGACAATCGAAAATAATACTTATTTGCTTCTCGCTCCTTTCAATCTATTAAGGATGATCGCGAATCTATTGGCGTCAACAAAATGCTCCATTATTAACAAGCCTTTCAACGGAATATACCATATCTTTGACTTAGGTCGCGGGCGGTGCTCATGATGAAGAGGCTTCTGAACTCAGTCTCGAAACGTCAGCAAAGTGACGAATAATAGTGGTAATTAGCCGTTTATCTTTTAATATGATTCCCAACCACGATAGTTTCAATTCTATTAGGTCTATTTCCCTAAAAACCTAGGTTTTGCAGCTAGCTATTGTTGATTACGTATCTTAGATAATCTATAGACATAATCAAAGTTATGTATGTATATGCATCGATCTCTGCTTTGCGCTCCGAAAGGCCGCGCCAATCCCAGGATGAAAGCCCCTCACACCGCTCGAAAATAATTTAATATCTCGTAAATCTACACTAATATTATAAAGAGGAAAGATTTGTATTTTTGTGTGTGTGTATGTTTGTAATCAGTAAACTCAAAAACTACTATGCCGATTTCAAAAATTCTTTCACAATTGGAAAGCTACATTCACCCTGAGTGACATAGGCTACCAGGGGGGGGGATAGAAAGGAGGAGGGGCTGTTTTTCATCCTGAAACTACCCGTGCGAAGCCGGGACGAGTCGCTAGTTATAGTTTTTTTTTTTTTTTTTATACTACTTGGATGACGGAACAAGCAAGAGGCCCACTTGATGTTAAGCGGTAACCTCTGCCTATGAACAGTGCATTACCTCATAGGTCACGTCCACCTAGGACGCGCCCTATGTGGCATTGCACTGCGCCCGCCACCCTGAGACATAGATGAAAAGTCTCATGTGCCTGTAATTTCACCGGCACCCTTACCCTTCAAACCGGAACACAGAAATGCGAGCACTACTGCTTTGCGGCAGAAATAGGTATGGTGGTAGTACTTCCCCGGACGAACTCTTTCACAAAAAAGCTCTACTACTACTAAAAAACAAAACCCCCAAAAAAGTAAGCCCTCGGCATTGTATTGATTTTATTTATCAATTTTTTTAGCCAAGAATATGCACCATTTTAATAAACAATCGAATCTAGCCAAAACTTAGAGGTAACTTTGGAATTTTGTAACAAAACAGTATGTATTTCAGGGCTTACTGGTAATTGCTCACCGATTGTTTCTTTTTAGGGTTCCGTAGTCAAAGACAAGGAACCCTTATAGATTCGTCATGTCTGTCTGTCTGTCTGTCCGTGTATGTCACAGCCTTTTTTTTCCGAAACTATAAGAGCTATTCTGTTGAAACTTGGTAGATAGATGTATTCTGTGAACCGCATTAAGATTTTTACACAAAAATTGAAAAAAAAACAATTATTTTTGGGGTTCCCCATACTTAGAACTGAAACTCAAATTTTTTTTTTCATCATACCCATACTTGTGGGTTATCTATGGATAGGTCTTCAAAAATGATTTTGAGGTTTCTTATGTAATTTTTTTCTAAACTGAATAGTTATCACGAGAGACACTTCCAAAGTGGTAAAAAGTGTGTGTCCCCCCCATAACTTCTAAAATAAGAGAAAGATAAAACTAAAAAAAAAAAAAAAAGTAACCATGTAAACTTTCACTCAAAATTGGTTTGAACGAGTACTAGTAAGTAGTTTTTTTTTAATACGTCATTAATCGTAATCCATCCAAGAACTTTTATATTATGTTACTTGCTGCTACGGAACCCTTCATGGGCGAGTCCGACTCGCACTTGGCCGCTTTTTTTGAATGTTGCCTTCTTTATACACTTCTTATGAAGCCCCGACCGGCCCTGTTTCATAATCATGTAAAATAATCTATTGAAATACCAATCGAGGAAACAATGATTAAAAGGCGGTGAAGTAAACGATAAAATGAAAAGGCATGATAAAACTCCACACAAGGAACGAAACTCTAGTGGCAATGACTGCAAACCGATTTGGAGTGAGGCATCCGTCGCCGTCGCCATTTTAGAAAAACATCACTTATGCATGGGATATTATTGAGCAACTTGTCCTTGCCCAGACGTTAATTTGATAAGTAACGGCTTAGAATAATGATTATAAACTATGAATCAATCTATTGATGGTTATTCCGCTTACCCCACGATTTCGGAAAATATCTACAATTTTTTTATAGTTTTCAGTAAATTCGAGATCCGGTTCTGGTCGAACCCGCTACCTTCTAGAAACAAAGATACGCTAACCGCTGCGGCTCCGATCCGCTCCAAGTCATGTCGATGTTATTGGGATGGCATCGCCTCGAATCGCCGTACCATCACCTACAGGAGAAACCTTACAGTTATCCTGTCCAATGACTGAAGCTAGTCGAGTTCATTCGCAAGTAATCAATATATATCTTTAAAATTTTAATTAAAATAAACATAAGAATTTTCATCTTCTCTAATAATTAAAATAGCATATATATTTCGTCCATATAAGTCCATTATTGCACTCTTCCATGTCGTGTATAGAAGCGGTTCGTATCGAAAGGAACATGACGGTTAATTTGCCATTAGAAATCAAACTGTACGGTTGTTTGTCTGTATAATATCGAGCCGGTGTTATCTACAACACTACGCGTGTGACACAGAAAGCGATTTACAGACAGACGTTAGTAACGATAAAAATGTTTAGCGTTTTCATGTGAACTGGGCCTTTGAATAATCAATAAAAAAAACTCTACTTTAGTTACTGATTGTTAATTGAATCAAGTTTAAAATGCTAATCCATTTGAAATTAATTTACAAGCATGATAAAAATAATGAATAAAAATAAGTCTTATTTATCAAAATTGTTTTTTTTTAATTCCTTTTCATAACTAATGCAGATATCTTTCTGCATAGTACGAATGAACCAGTAGATTTAATGATGGTTATCAAAAGACATAAGTTTCCTGCTGTTAATCCTAACATATTGTTGATTCGTCGTGATCATTCATAAACTGCGTGTTTCAAAATAAATACCTATAACCAAATAAAGTTGACCAATGTTCAAGGCAAAAAACAAAGAATTTGGCAATCGCTATCACTTCTTAAATCAACATCGACGTGAGAAACCAGGCATCCTTTACAGTTACCAAAAATTCCAATATCTCGTCAGAGGTAAACACTCTCGCTTGCGATTGGTGCTACCCGTGAAGGGTCCTGGCAAGGGCGGTTTAGGGGATAAGCGTCGACACACGCACCCCAAATACGCCGGTTCGCGGCGCCTAACAACCGCCATCTTGGTTTGCTGTAATCATAGCAAATAGGATCCACGAAATACTGTTTTTTTTATAACGCGGCATCTGGAATTTGGCGAATGTCTATCAACAGTTGATAGGATAGTTTGGTTGGGCTCAAGTGGAACCTCAACACAAACCAGTCTCATTTTATATTTCCATAATTCCTTATTAATAACTTTATAATGTTTGCTTTCTTATTTATAAGATAATGTGTCTAGGACTTAGCCAGGTGATTATCATGCATGGCTTATTCATAATTTTTAAGATGATTAAATGTTCCAAAAATTATAAAACTATCAAATATTACAGGAGAGAAAGATACATTGTAGCAACTCACCTAGAACCTAGCTATAGCATAAAATTATTTTAATTTCAATTAGTCAGCTATATATACAAATTACTTGTTATTATTATTATTATTATTTTAAATTGCATCTCCAATCATCTACAGTATCTACCTGATATACTAAAACATTAGTGAAATAACGCCTAGATACCAAAAGAGATAGACATCCTGATACAACTAAGTTCATTGAACCCTTTGGGGCCATTGACCCCATTATTCGTTATGGACCCCTCTTTCCGAATTCTATATACCAGTTCTTATTATTGAAGGCAAAGATTATTCATACAGTAGGATATAACCTCAAAGATTTTTTTATTATTATCAACAAAAATAATTTATTGTTGGGAACTGAAGATGACACAAATCTAACTTCAGACTTCTGTACTTGTTAAGATTTTCTTAGACATAATTTGTCAGAAAATCAAGTTGCATCAAGTATCCTTTTGGAAAGTGAATTCAAGCATGACAAACAGAGAAGCTGAGAGCATTTGTTACAATTTGAGAGACTTCACTTTCCAAATAGGTATGAACTTCCTGTGAAGTGAAGTAGGTATCTAATTTCATTTCAACACGAAGTACCTACATTCTACCTGCCTAATGATTACCTATTTCAAAAATGCATCCATTTCTGATTCACAACTTGTCTTATAAATATCAACTATACCACATATTTGTCATGCTAGAAAAATACCCCACTCGATGAAACTTAACAGCAATTATTTTTGGATTTAGCCTCCATGTGAAATTTCCAATGAACAACTAACTTAAATTAATCATAATCATAGATAGGTATTGTAAAATGTTTGTGTCCCCGTATATTTCTTACTTTGTTAGGCCATAGACCAGCTAGAGACAAGGTGACCCCAAACAGGGCCATGAAAGAACCAGTGTCCTGAAAGAATTCAGTGCACCTTGCAATGCCTACTTTCATGCACATGTCACATGTCTGTGTGGACTGTTGTTTCCTTATCATAAGGATATTAAATGTTAAATACCTAATTCCAACATGATTACTTATGTATTCAATGTGTTTTAGATCTCAGTAGGTATCTAACTGAAACAACATAAAAATACTCTGAAATATTACTGGAACTATTTCCATGGCATTCAAAATCAGTGCCATAGGATAACTTTTCTAGTCAGTAGTACTGAAATTCAAGAGATTCTGTGATATGTCCTAGTTTTTCTTTGGTTGAACTAAATATTAAAATGCATGCAAACTTTCTTTATATACAGCCAACCACAATGCTAATTTAATTAACACAAATACCGAAGACACATTCCATTGGTTGTAATATACAAACCTTGAAATAACTTTTGTTGATTCGGTATTGACACAAAATATATTATAATGGTCTTGAAACAATCTCTCCAGGTGCAGTAGAACTTAGATCAGATCTTTTAAAAAGAGAATTATGGATCCCATAAGTTTCTTATAGACAAGAAACTGTAATACAATAGTGGCTCAATGTCATTAAATCAGCCTACATATAAATGGGGATTAAATTCATTAAATTCAAATTCAAAATGGGGATAATTAAAAGATCTGCACTGTTGTCCTGCATTGGAGAGTATTGTACATTGTCCCATGCTAGCCTGACCTGAACAAGAGTTCTTGAAATAACGGGGGACTTGGGATTGATGGCAGCATTATTCAAGTACCTCCGAGGATGTTGTGGATGGAGCACAGGGCTTGATTAGCCTCTGCAGTCCTGTTTTAAACCTTAATGAAGGATGGTGCTGACAAAGTAATACTAATTACCTACTAGTTATGGCCCACACTGCAAATATATGACTTTATCATGAAGCTTGTGGAAGGCCTCACTTCGGTGGACACCTACTACAGGTCCTAGTACAGGTTCAGACTCTCTTTTGCCATAATTATGATAGCAACATATTTTAGCTGAACTTCAACTTTCAAAACATTATGCAGAGATAAAGTTCAAGTTGTGAATATCAAGTAAACCTTTAGTTGATTTTCAAAATAAGAAAATCCCTAATGTCACGGATGTTTTCAATATTTCATACAATTTTATATGTTTGTTAGTTTTAAGGTATTTATGTTGCTATGGGCTTTATGTTTAGGTTTCGTACAGTTCCCAATAAGCCTGCATTAAATATATTGATTGATTGAATATGCTGGCTCACTAGAACATAAAATAGTTCCAGGGTAAGCTGGAAACTCCCACCTGCAATTGCACACCATGTTCATGTTGTTTATCAATCAGAAAGGACCTTACTTCAGACGTCTTCGGCGGTGCGGTAAGCGCCTCGCGCCGTATCTGATGCTGTGGCGTGGCGCCGTAGCCATGGTCGAGGAGGTGGTAGGTGATGGGCTGGCTGGGGCTGTCGTCCAAGAGTGTGGTGTGCGCCGGAGACGCCCCAGCGCGGACCACCAGCTCGGCCTCGCCCTCCGCCTGCCCTCGCTTCACCCCCCTCGGCATCGCTAACAAACAATACAAAATAACATGTTACTGAACCGATCACGGGCAACTCTTCAAACTGTGACGCTCCCTAATCATTACAATTCAATTAGCAAAGAGGTTAGGGGCGCCGAGCGCGCGGAATTCACAAGTGAGAAGCCTCCAAAGCGGAGTGGGTCGATAGGCAAATTATTATGGTCCGTGTATTACCTAAGGTCCACGGCGTTCCTCCAGCTGACCAGTTTTGCTTACGTCACTTTTTCAAAGACATTTACCCTATAATATCGACATTCTAGCGGCTATAACTTAGCTTAACCGCTTCCTAGACCAGTGTCTCTAAAATCAAGAATTCTGTCTAAAATACCCATTGGGTTTTTGTAATACTTACAAAAGGTGTAAGCGGATGATCTTCAAATTTATAACCATAAAACGACATTAATATTTTCCGACACAAACGCTACATTATCGAGTACTCGAAATAAAATGTCCGCCGCTTTGTTGGTCCCGAGTGAAGTCGTGGACATTGAGACGCTCGATATTTTTTAGATATACGGAAACAATGTTAAAATCACTTATCATTTATTCACTGCTAATCTCACTCACAAAACAATTTCTGTTCAAGGTTCTAGTCAACATTTTAAATTAATTTAAGCAGATAAAATGCGGAGTATTGAAACTGCGACAGGAAGCTTTTCGATTTCGAACATCTGGCTTGCAAGCGAGCGACCGACGACGTAGCAGTGGCGCGAACTACGCGCGCAGGCGCGAAGCGGGCCGAACAAGCAACCCCTAGCGGACGCCGTTCTACGATCAAAATTCCTCCCCTCGTTCGTTGAAGAAGCCATAAAAAATTAACGAATTTTTGAATTTCCATTGTTCGACCGGTTTTGAGCGAGTAGACGCACCGACTTGTGCACCGACCGTGTACGCCCGAGACCCGAGTTGATAACGCCTTCCTCAAATCGACCCTACAAAAGTACCCTCGCTAACAAGTAGCCTATTTAGACGATTTTAATTTATAAGTATCTTCTAATAACTATTCCCCAAATCAAAATTACATTTAGGTCATCTATGTGCGAGCAACTACTATTTTTTTTTTAAAATAATTAAGTTTTCACCGCACTAAAATATATTTCCCATTCGGTGGGCAGGTACAGTCAAATCCAGATAAATTTATGTAAAAATTTGTAATAATCTGATGCGTGAAAACGTCTTGCAACAAGTAGTACATTCAAAATAGGTTTAAAACACTATGTCATGATTTTAAAGTCAACTAATAATATCGAAGTTTGTTCTTGAGAACTACGTGCAGTAAGTACTTAAGAATATAATACTCCCCAAGTTTTAAACATTGAAACTTTTAAAAAAAACGTTTGTTTGTAACAAACGATCAACTTAAGTTTTTTTAAACTTTGTTCTTTTTAATTTGATCATCGTAGTCAGCCTTCTATATTTTTTTTCACATATCCGTTGCTTATCGGGATAACGTGCACATTCAATGATACCTACCTCAATCATCTGAATCGGGCGTCTATAAGATATGGTGGAATAAAGACACATACATAGGTATTTATTTAATTTATTTATTTATACTTTATTGCACTTATATAGGTAATGTTACAAAAGGTGGGCTTAATGCTAACATACATACATATCCTTCTTCTGCTTCTTCGTATCGTTGGTTATTTTAGACCAATATTTAGCCACCTCGACAGCAGTTTCAGTGGCATCGCACAGGTCGTTTAGGTTGCAGGTGTTGGTGCACAATGGACAGGACAGCAAGCGAGGCATCGTCTGAGGAGTGTGTGGGTACACACAGTCACACTGTGCCTCGTCGGAATACCCCCATTTTAACTAAGTTATGTAAGTTAAACATACCCTGAAAACAATACATTTTTTGGGGCAGTAGTGTAAATAAAAACTATTAGTGAAAAAAGTAAAGGTGCATTAGCTATATAGTGAAAATAATTACAAAAATTGCGAGTACAAATCTTCAGGTCAGGGGCACTAGATTTTTGTATATTAGGTACAGGTACAGGGTAGGGTATTGGGTAGGGCGCTATCAATTTCGCGGTCCATAAACAGAAAACAAACAATACTTTTCCGCTCGCAAGCCTCTTCAATAATATATGATACTTTCCCAAGGCACAGGTTGTAGGTATATACAGGTTGTTCGGCAGATCATCAGTGTGTCATCTTATGGAACCATTTGCAACATTATAATGGTCCAATTAAGCCGCTCCAGCCTCACAGCTATTTTTAAGTGTTTTTAAAGAATATTCCAAAAAAACTATTTATTGATCTAAGACTTTGTTTGACGATGAGATGAAGTGGCCCAAATGATTTTACTTGTATCTGTCATGTTTGTCCATTAGGTAATTTGTTGCCATTACATTTCGATTTTGAGGAATTCAATTGCTATGAACAAAGAAATTAACGAGAAGTAAAAAAATACCCTAAAAATCAACATTTAATTCAATTTAAAAAAAGGCCAATTGCGAGTCGGACTCGCGCACGAAGGGTTCCGTACCATTATACATCAAAACGGCAAAAAAAATACACGTTTGTTGAATAGGAGCCCCCCTTAAATATTTGTTTTATTTTAATTTAAATATTTATTTTTAAAGTGAATATATAACTAAATATTCGGTGAATATTTCAAGCGTCTACCTGTTGCCGTTGTCAATATCGAGCAAAAAATCACGTTTGTTGTATGGGAGCCCCATGAATATTTATTTTATTCTGTTCTGTAGTACTTATTTGTTTGTATAATAGCGGCAACAGAAATACATCATCTGTGAAAATTTCAACTGTCTAACTATCACGGTTCATGAGATACAGCCTGGTGACAGACGGACAGACAGACCGACGGACGGACAGCGGAGTCTTAGTAATAGGGTCCCGGTTTTACCCTTTGGGTACGGAACCCTAAAAATGGCGATTCAGATCTTCCAAGACACTAAAAACTTCTCTGGTTTAGTTTTTGCTCATTCTGATGGTACCTATGCTACATGTATAAAACTCCATAAATTACCTCACAAAACAAGATATATTTCATTTGATTTAATTTCATTTATTTCCACCATAGGATCATAAAGGAACACTTAGTTACGTCAAAATACAAGTATTGTAGGTACATATTCATCTAGATAACATTAATATAAATCTATCAAATTACAGACAACACAAAAAACATATAAAATAAGCAATCAAAATTTTGTCATTGTCAGACACTATCTATCGTTGTGGTAGGTAGGTACCTACTTACTAAAATATTGATTAGGTACCGCTGGAATGGGAATGGTAGCTATAGGTACTTGGTTTGGACTCTTTAATTTTTTATTTGTGATATTTTGTCGATTTTGGCTGTTAATTTATTACGTAAGACCATTTTAACCAGTTTCTGACCTTGATAACAAAAATTAAAAGTTGTATGAACCCCCTCTCTTCCTCTTTAAATCTTACTTACGTAAGATCAGTAGGTACCTAATTACCAAATTTGGATGAATGAACCCCCTCTGTTCCTCTTTAAATCTTACTTACGTCAGATCAGTAGGTATCTAATTACCAAATTTGGATGAATGAACCCCCTCTGTTCCTCTTTAAATCTTACTTACGTAAGATCAGTACCTAGGTACCTAATTACCAAATTTGGATGAATTAACCCCTTCTCTCCCTCTTTAAATCTTACTTACGTAAGATCAGTAGGTGCCTAATTACCAAATTTGGATGAATGAACCCCCTCTCTTCCTCTTTAAATCTTACTTACGTAAGATCAGTAGGTACCTAACATCGACTTCTTTGGTCGAAGGTACCTAATTACCAAATTTGCAAAGAACATGGAACAAAAATAAAATGCACGCATTTTGAAAACATAATTTTTGCTTACTTTTGTGATCTACAGAGAACACAGAACAATCAATAGACCCCATCCCGCCCTCACTTATGAAAAAACCCTATACTTAAGACTTATTTGACCCCCCCCCCCCCCCCAAATCGTCTTTTAAAATCCTGTTTTTATATTTCAAAAAGAGAAAATTCAAATTTCTTTCATTTCGGAAAGAGAGAGAAGATTGATTTATTTACCTACTAGACCCATCCAGTATATCAAAAAAAGCTGCCAAGTGCGTGTCGGACTCGCCCATGAAGGGTTCCGTAGCAGCAAGTAACATAATATAAAAGTTCTTGTATGGATTACGATTAATGACGTATTAAAAAAAACTACTTACTAGATCTCGTTCAAACCAATTTTGAGTGAAAGTTTACATGGTAATGTACATTATATATTTTTTTTAGTTTTATCATTCTCTTATTTTAGAAGTTATACACACACTTTTTACCACTTTGGAAGTGTCTCCCGCGCAAACTATTCAGTTTAGAAAAAAATGATATTAGAAACCTCAACATCATTTTTAAAGACCTATCCATAGATAACCCACAAGTATAGGTTAGATGAAAAAAAAAAAATGAGTTTCAGTTCTAAGTATGGGGAACCCCAAAAATAAAAAACTACTTACTAGATCTCGTTCAAACCAATTTTGAGTGAAAGTTTATATGGTAATGTACATCATATATTTTTTTTAGTTTTATCATTCTCTTATTTTAGAAGTTACGGGGGGAGGACACCCTTTTTACCACTTTGGAAGTGTCTCTCGCGCAAACTATTCAGTTTAGAAAAAAATTATATTAGAAACCTCAACATCATTTTTGAAGACCTATCCATACGCACACGTATAGGTTTGATGAAAAAAAAAATTGAGTTTCAGTTCTAGGTATGGGGAACCCCAAAAATAATTGTTTTTTTTTATTTTTGTGTTAAAATCTTAATGCTGTTCACAGAATACATCTACCTACCAAGTTTCAACAGTATAGCTCTTATAGTTTCGGAAAAAAAAGGCTGTGACATACACGGACAGACAGACAGACAGACAGACAGACAGACATGACGAATCCATAAGGGTTCCTTGTATTTGACTACGGAACCCTACAAATGCTTGAAACGCGTACGTTGATAAGCATTTTTCTTGTTAGCAACTGTTTTAGTAATTATATTTATTTTTAGGTAATTTAGAGAGTTTTTTTATTTTTATACCTACTACTTGTATGACGGAACAAGCAGATGGCCCACCTGATGTTAAGCGGTAACCTCCGCCAATGAACAGTGCATTACCTCAAAGGCATAGAGTAAGTGGGATTGAGGGTTGTACCTATATGTATGACGTCATCATCATCAGCAGTAGCCTTTTCCACACCAGGCGTCCACTGTTGGACGAGACCTCCTCCATATAATACAATGGGGGGGATTTGCCATAATCACCACGTTTGGCTGGCAGATTGGTGATTGAATTATTGGTGCTGAGTACTCAGGTAGATGCTGCTGCCTATCTCCTGGTGTAATCCCTAAGTCGGCTTTTAGCGAGATGAGATGGAGGGGTCTATTCTTAGGCCGGACACACCCCGGCCATAGGGTTGTCAGGGAAATGTAGCATTTTTCTTGTGAATATTACGTCATTTTGCTTAATACTTACAAAGTGTGACTTTTCTGCTTGAAGTCGTATTTACGGACATACCCACTGTTCTGTTTCTTTATGCATTGTTGGTATTGTTTAGATTTTATATGAAATAATAGGTGGGTATTTAAAAAAAACACGGGCCGAACCGCGGGCGCTAGCTAAAATAAGCTGAAAAGCTAGTAGTTACTCATATTTATACAACACATGCGTATATATTCAAGGATATACCCTAGGCACAATAGTAGGCCGAAGATTACTTTCAAAAACCTATATACTTACTTACCTATGAGTTGTAGTTTATTTTGATCACCTCTTTAGTATATAAGTATCTGTATAGCCTGTAGCCAGAAAAGATAAGTGGTATTACATAATGTACCTAGGGTAATTATAATATAAAGGTACCTATTTGCTTAAAAATATCTAAGATTTCCCAAAACATTAAATTCATTAACAAAATTATTAAATAAGTCCTACTCACACCATTATTTTGTACATAATTAATGAACGTATTCGTGAAACTTTTAAATAGCTGTACTTCAGGGAGATTTTTTTTTTCATGGTATTGCGGATGCGGACATAACGTACTAAGCCGCGAATTACAGCGGAAGTGAGTAGCTTAAAATAGTGGCATAGACAACTTTCGTTCAGAAACTGAGAGTGTATCATGTAATGCGATTCAAGATTCACAACATAAAATTAGAAAGCGTCTCTCCGGTTCCAGGGAGGGGGAAGGGGCGGTAAAATACAATTATTTTACCCAAAACACCCTTCATTTATTTATTTTTGGCGTTTACTCTTAGATTAATAACGGCCCACGGTACGCAAATATATCGGTAGTCGCCAATTTGTAAAATCTAGCGTTTCGCACATCTTACCATCACACCAAATAAAACGTGTTTTGAAAAAAAAAACCAGCGTGTCCGCATACTCCAGTGATTTGTAACATCTGAGATTTCCCTTTGGTCCATATTCTTAACTAGCTACGAAAAAAGCAATTATTCACCTCTTTGGTAATAACAGCAACATGGCTGATAGCTAGTACCAACCTCTCGGAAAAATGCGCGCTTCCTGTTACACACTTCCGTCCCATATAACGAAATCACTCCCACAGATTGCAGGAAAGCGAGAGCAAAGATGTTACACATCAAAAATAGGTCCAAACCGTAGGTCCAAACGAAGCTTATGCTTTCAATCAATCAGAAAAAATATCAATCATGGACATAACCAAACAGGACGGAGTTTAATAATAATAAGTTAATAATTCCATGATATCACGTGATATCAATACAACTCTGCATTCCATGGCTGTACAATACAATCTTGTCAAGTGTCGATAATGCGCAACCATGGAATTGATGTAGCTACATTGATTTCAGTACTATTTGTAAACAAACTCCATGGCATTCCTTGGGTTTATAATAACCGGACCCGCTCGCGCCTAAAAATTTTTGTCTGGCTCGCGCGCACTCTACCATACCCACCCATGCGAATGACACAGGTCGCGTGTTGACACGTCGGCGGCCGTCATAGCCCGGCAGCCGCGTTGCTCTCATCTAAATATTCCAATGCCATGCCACAACATGTACAAATCTTATAACCAACGAATCTTACAAACAAGTCCGGGTAATCCCATAATCGGCTTTAACGACATCCACGGGAGAAGACGGAGGGGTCTATTCTTGGGCCGGACACACAATGTGTAATGTAATGCGTTTTGTAAAATTGACTGAATCTGTACCTACCTAACTACTTTTTTGTTATGTTATTGTGTTCCGTACGAAAAAAATGAGGCCTTGTAGGATCACTTTGATGATAATTTAACTTGACAACGACAACACAACCTTCAGCTATAGAATAGAATAGAAAATAGAATATTTATTTATTCAGACAACTTAGTCCAACATGCCATGCCATGTGCCATGCCATGGCATGCCAGTGGTTAGTAAAACAACTTAAAACTAGGTTATTACTTGATAATAAACAATAATTTAGTCCTCTGGAATGGAACGATCAGGAAAATAACAAAAATAGAGAATGTCACATATGTACCTAGGTAATAGGTACGAAAACATAAATGGAGATGGGCCGGACACAATCTGCGCGGAAAGGAGAAGTGGAGCAAAAACATTATAAACTGGTGCCCAAGAAACAGGAAAAGGAAACGTGGGAGACAATTTAAAAGATGGGAAGACGAAATAAAAGCAATAGCTGGACAGACATGGTCCAGAACAGCCAGAGCAAGAGAAGAGTGGAAGAAGTTGGAGGAGGCCTTTGCCAAACTTGGGCAAACAGATTCTGTTGTCAATGTCTAACCTGTTTTTATTATTGTAAAGCTTTATGTAATTTAGGAATCTGAATAAAGGCTTTTATTATTATTATTATTATAGTGAAACTAATTTATTCAAAATCTTGTAAAAAAAATATTTATACCATGCCCCCTCTAAAAAGCTTATTTTATTCACTAAAAACAGTGAATAAAACGCACTTTTAATCACGATTTTGGTGTTTGAATTTAGAACACACCAATATACTCGAGCCTCCATCTCAATGCAACACCCTCCAATAACAACTCCTAAACAACCTCCTTGCGCAAATAATACTCGATACAAAATCCTCGTGCAAAGAAAACTCGACATACAAACTAGCAATATCTCCTCGAGATTTGATTGGTCGACATTTTCGACAAGGAGTTTAGCATTAGAATAAAAACTGTTTTGCGTTATTTGCTGTATTAGTAAATTGGCGGTATTGTGAACAATTAAGAAATCGATTGAAAATGTAGGTATTCAACTGATGAAGTAGATGTCTTTTTCTCGTAGTCATGGTATAAAGTATGCAACTCTTGAATAAAACGCATTTATATCGAGGGCCATGAATCACTCGCGTTGCTCAGGATTCTAACACTTGAATCACTCCCTACGGTCGTGATTCAGTCGTTAGAATCCTTCACTTGCCGGTGATTCATCTATGGCTCTCGCTTTAAATACGTCCTTTATTCACTAATTGCATATTAATATACTATTTTTACTATAAAGGAATACTAGGTATCACCGACAAGGACAAGATATTATTATTATTAGTCCTCTGGAAAAGCTTCCAAACCAGAGGACAATCGAACCGATCCGAGAATGCGCTTAGGATGCTGTTGGTGCTCGTGCGAAGCCTGCACAACAGTGAGGCTGTCTTTTTGCGCCAGATGGCGTCAAAAGTGCTATGTACCTAGTGGCTGTTTGACCATGGTTTGACCACCGATTCCAAACGTGGCTTTCACCTTTACTTTTACCGTACGGAACTCTCAGTCTCACTCGCACTTGTCCGTTCATTAAATATAATGTTAACGCTGAAAATAAATGTCAATTAAAAAAACAAAAACGTAGTAACTAGGTACCTAATGCCTTTTTGGTTCATACAAAGTCGTAAGATCATATTTAAAGTATTCAATGAATAGGTACTACTACAATAAGTACCTACAACTAGCCTTTTGCGCGCGGCTTCGCACGCGTGGTTCCGGGATCAAAACACTCCCCGTCTCCTGCCAAAGCATCCATCCATACTCCAAATATATTAATATAAATTTTATGCGTCATAATGTGTTGATTGAGTTCCTATCTATTTAACTTGAACGACCTAAACTATTTTTACTATGTATAATTGATTCTCATGTGAGTGATAATAATTATCTTTTTGAGAATAAATTATTATTAAACTGAAATACCAACCAAATCCACTAAACCGTTACGGAGCAGTGGAACTCGGCAGCTTAAAACAACACACTCATCGGTAATAGCTTCCTGTGAGTGAAATAATTTCGAAACCGGATCAGTATTGTACTTCCCGAGATTAACCCCACAAACAGCACCGCCTACTGTCGCGTTTGGTCCCTTTAGAGAGAGCCAACGGTTCTATGCGGGACTCTGGGTAGACAGAGTCACCGTTCAGATGAGAATTTACCTACCTAGCGGATGGTAAAATAAAGTAGACAATTCAGGATACAATAGTTATTTTATTTAAAGAAGCTCCTATCACATGGTCAGCTAGATTCCTACCTACAGCTTGAAGAGCCAGAAAAGAAGGTGCCAGATGGGCCAAAAGGCTAGTAACGGCTAATGGGGTGGATTTCAATAGTTAGTTCTCTCAATTAGTAACGCAAGCACTGTGGGTCTACAGAGGGTAGCAATGATGGTGAATGTAGTCAATTGGCACTAGTACTGCCCTGTTATTTGAAGTCCGAAGCACGAGGTAGCAGGTGGACACGTGGCAGCTTGGTCAGCCGGCACGGACAGGATTGACGTGGCAGGCTCCGTGGCGTTCGGCGGTTTCGCCGAAGGTGTAGGGCACGCGGCTTGCCTCAAGAAGGCAGCGGCGCGCTATGAAGAGTGCTATGGGCACTAAGAGGATGGCGCGGCTCAGGGCAGCGGCGCCCCCGTGATATGGCGTGCAGCCGCACGTGGCTGGTCGTCCCTCGTTGGGTGGGCGACGGGATCCTTGCAGAAGGTCCAGGAGTATTCGTCGGGCGATATGGCCTCGGTGAGCGCGTAGTGAGAGGCCGCTAACTAGCTGCCGTTTGACTTGCTAGGTGGTGACGTGCTCCCTGTAATCAGGTAGGCCGGGTCAGGCGGGCTTCTCGCGAGTACTGTGCGTGTGTCCGGGTAGCTTGGCGATGTCGAGAAGGTTCCAGGTTCCCGATGGGTGAAATTACAGGACAGCACGAGGCCGCAGGTGGGCACGCGGACACACACACATACGTCACAGTTTTACAGTTTATAATTTCCTAAGGATGCAAGTAATAATGATAGCTTGAGGAACAAACAGACACGCTAACCTGGACACGCCAGCACGGCTGTGAGGATGTCTTCGGCAGCTAGGAGTACGAGTGTAGTAGCCTTGCGCGACCAGGTGTGAAAGAAAGGGCGCGTCCACGTAATCAGTTTTATTGCAAGGTGAACCTTTACGATGGGTTGAATGACCCGATCATTTCGTACGTTCATTGACTTATTCTGCCATTGATTAGTGTCCCTTATGTTTAAGATCTTAAGGTGCATAATGGCGTACGGATTTATTACCGCGCTCCATGCGTCTCGAAAGGGAACTAATATTTCATTAACAGAACATCAATAGGCATTATTTAATGTCAGTGTCTCTCCCCCATGGCTCCGACCGTGTGCCATTAGTAAGGAAGAAGAAGAATTACTTGCCCTTCGTTCTTTTTGCTGTTAGTGTCAGATAAACACCTAATGTCATTGTCTGTGTGATGTCAACTGTGTATTTTGTTTACATTTTGTTGAATGCTATGTGATAAGTTAATTATTTAGAAATTACGCTACAATACCCCCTCGACCAGATAAGGTTTTTCGCTAGAGAAAATCCGCTAGAACTGCAACTCATTCTGCTGTGACTTACTTTCATTCTCTTCTTTCAGACATCATCTTTCATCCTTCCACAATAGTTACTCTCTAATAGCTAGCTGAGCACAACACACAGAGTCCACCTGCATATCAGCAAGCGTACTCAAGATCACAGCGGTTTAAGAAGTTGTCAGTATATATAGCATCAAAGTTCCCAGCAATATTATAAATTTAGTGTAGAGAATTTATTTTTAATTTCTCCTACCAGAACAAGACAGGATTGGTTGTATGATGAGCTGCACAGTGTTTCCTATCAGACATCTACCGTAGTCATGGTTTAGTCCCATGACCACAGTGTTTTTATCAGACAGCTCGAGCGATCATGGTTTCATTACCATGACCCTTCAGTTGTAACCCGTGGTTTAGAGCCAGGGCACAATATTAGTACAGGTTATAGTTATACCCGTTCCTTACAGTACCACTATTTGTAATAAGGTACTATCGCTATTGTAATATTACTAGAAGTTAAAGTTACTTGAATTTTGATAGCATTTCAGGAATAGGGCTTATTTTTAACGAGGTTTCCTGTGAACCGCCTCGAGCTTTAGGCTATGTTTTGGTAAGGAGTTGCTAGCCGCTCCATATGCTATAATGAAAGGAAATTTAGATGAGCGAATGGTATAAGGCTTATTGTAGGGTTACCATTTCACCGCCCTGTAGGAGCACTGGCTTGTTTTTATTGGAGTTATCCTGATTACCGCTCCTAGCTCAAAAGTTAATAGTTATAAAAGCCAAAAGTTAAGTTAATAGTTAACAGTTCTCTACAGAATCTTTTCAGTTAATTAGTGACAGCAAAAGACATAGTATACTTTAGCGATAGCAAATAGACATAGTGTACAGTACAACACAACTCATCAATACCTTATCCAGTTTATTTATTTCATTACTTTTCAGACCCCAAAGATTAAGTTATTTAAGTATTACAGTTCCTTTCAGACATCTTTATTTAGTTAGTTTTAGTTATAATAGATCAAAATAGTTATTTTTCACAGTTCCATTCAGACAGCTTAGTTAGATATAGTTGTATAAACAAAAAAAGGTTAGTTTCACAGAACCTTTCAGACAGCTTAGTTAGTTATAGAAGTAAAAACAAAATAGTTATGTTTCACAGAACCTTTCAGACAGATAGCTTAGACAGACATAGTTATGTTTCACAGTTTCATTCAGTCAACTTAGTTAGATATAGTTGTAAAAGATTACATTAGTTATGTACCACAGACCCCTTTCAGATAGCCTCTATTTAGTTAGATATAAAAGATTATTTTAGTTATGTATCACAGTTTCCTTTCAGATAGACTCTATTTAGTTAGACTAGTTTAGTTAGTTATTGTTGCAAGACATAAATTCATTTATTTATCACAGAACGTTTCAGTCAGCTTCTATTTAGTTGTATATAGTTATATAGAAAACAAAAAGTTATAGTTTTAGTCAAAGCAAACAGAACTCATTCATATTTTAGAACTCATTCAGATTTTACACAACTGACAACAGACTTCTAGTATTTAGAATAGATTTGTATCATTAGAATAGATTAGATTAGATAGAATAGATTGTTTTTATTAGAATAGTAATATTATTCTGTGTATTTAATAAGTTTATTAAGTTTATTAGATATCTTTGATATGCCAGGTACCCGATGATTGGTCCCGCATATCTTCTAGTTTATATAGTATAGGATATCGGTTTAGAGTGATCCTATGTTTGATTATACGTTTGTTATAGTCCCGTGCCATTATGTTTGTTCCACAAGTATCAGCAAGTATAGAGAGTACAAGGGTTGCTTTAGTGTGCAACTGAATATAAGCTTTTAGTAAAATTGTTATGATAATAACAAGCAAAAGTAATTATAGTGAATAAGCCAGTAAAAATAATTTATAGTGAATTAGCAAGTAAAAGTAATTTATAGTGAAAGTAAGCAAGTGAAGTTAGTAGTATAGTTCAGTTTTACACCAGCGCAGCAATTACACAGTTATGAAAGAATGAGACGCTTCGGAGAACCCAGTTTAGGCTGTGTTCACCGATACGTTCAAGTACACAACAGTAAATACAATAGAAGCCAACGTTCGATAAACTAATACTAGTAAGTATTACTAAACCGATACGATGAGTATGTGTCCGGTGTTGAGTTCATTCACCATCCAAATTAGCAAGTTAAAGAAAAGTTAGGTTAAAATTCTAGAAAAATACCATGTGTTACTAAAGAGAGAGAGAATTAAGAGAGAGAGAGAGAGTTGGGCGCCACTGTCGCGTTTGGCAATGGGCCCGGGTAGGTCCAACAGATCCCCTCCACGGGGACAGACTCCACCTCCGAGTGCCAGCTCAAGAACTAGATGTCTCAGGCCGGTAGGGCAGGCTTGTCTCCGAGCAGTGAAGGCAGATGCTGTTGTAAAGAGAGATTTAAAGAGAGTTGGGCGCCACTGTCGCGTTTGACAATGGGCCCGGGTAGGTCCAACAGATCCCCTCCACGGGGACAGACTCCACCTCCGAGTGCCAGCTCAAGAACTAGATGTCTCCGGCCGGTAGGGCAGGCTTGTCTCCGAGCAGTGAAGGCAGATGCTGTTGTAAAGAGAGTTAGAAAGAGAGATTTAAAGAGAGTTGGGCGCCACTGTCGCGTTTGGTCCCTTTAGAGAGAGCCAACGGTTCTATGCGGGACTCTGGGTAGACAGAGTCACCGTTCAGATGAGAATTTACCTACCTAGCGGATGGTAAAATAAAGTAGACAATTCAGGATACAATAGTTATTTTATTTAAAGAAGCTCCTATCACATGGTCAGCTAGATTCCTACCTACAGCTTGAAGAGCCAGAAAAGAAGGTGCCAGATGGGCCAAAAGGCTAGTAACGGCTAATGGGGTGGATTTCAATAGTTAGTTCTCTCAATTAGTAACGCAAGCACTGTGGGTCTACAGAAGGTAGCAATGATGGTGAATGTAGTCAATTGGCACTAGTACTGCCCTGTTATTTGAAGTCCGAAGCACGAGGTAGCAGGTGGACACGTGGCAGCTTGGTCAGCCGGCACGGACAGGATTGACGTGGCAGGCTCCGTGGCGTTCGGCGGTTTCGCCGAAGGTGTAGGGCACGCGGCTTGCCTCAAGAAGGCAGCGGCGCGCTATGAAGAGTGCTATGGGCACTAAGAGGATGGCGCGGCTCAGGGCAGCGGCGCCCCCGTGATATGGCGTGCAGCCGCACGTGGCTGGTCGTCCCTCGTTGGGTGGGCGACGGGATCCTTGCAGAAGGTCCAGGAGTATTCGTCGGGCGATATGGCCTCGGTGAGCGCGTAGTGAGAGGCCGCTAACTAGCTGCCGTTTGACTTGCTAGGTGGTGACGTGCTCCCTGTAATCAGGTAGGCCGGGTCAGGCGGGCTTCTCGCGAGTACTGTGCGTGTGTCCGGGTAGCTTGGCGATGTCGAGAAGGTTCCAGGTTCCCGATGGGTGAAATTACAGGACAGCACGAGGCCGCAGGTGGGCACGCGGACACACACACATACGTCACAGTTTTACAGTTTATAATTTCCTAAGGATGCAAGTAATAATGATAGCTTGAGGAACAAACAGACACGCTAACCTGGACACGCCAGCACGGCTGTGAGGATGTCTTCGGCAGCTAGGAGTACGAGTGTAGTAGCCTTGCGCGACCAGGTGTGAAAGAAAGGGCGCGTCCACGTAATCAGTTTTATTGCAAGGTGAACCTTTACGATGGGTTGAATGACCCGATCATTTCGTACGTTCATTGACTTATTCTGCCATTGATTAGTGTCCCTTATGTTTAAGATCTTAAGGTGCATAATGGCGTACGGATTTATTACCGCGCTCCATGCGTCTCGAAAGGGAACTAATATTTCATTAACAGAACATCAATAGGCATTATTTAATGTCAGTGTCTCTCCCCCATGGCTCCGACCGTGTGCCATTAGTAAGGAAGAAGAAGAATTACTTGCCCTTCGTTCTTTTTGCTGTTAGTGTCAGATAAACACCTAATGTCATTGTCTGTGTGATGTCAACTGTGTATTTTGTTTACATTTTGTTGAATGCTATGTGATAAGTTAATTATTTAGAAATTACGCTACACTACCCTAGAGTAATCCTTTAGTTTACTCCATACCCAAAGGGTAAAACGGGACCCTATTACTAAGGCTCGACTATCCGTCTGTCTGTCTGTCTACCCGCCTTTCACCAGGCTGTATCTCATGAACCGTGACAGTAAGACAGTTGAAATTTTCACAGATGATGTATTTCTGTTGCCGCTATAACAAAAAATACCAAAAAATAGAATTAAGTAAGTAAATGAATATTTATGGGGGCAACAAACGTGTTTTTTTGTCGTGTTTATAGATAATGATAGGTAGAGTACGCGTCATGTGAAAAGAACGCTGGAACGTATGAAGAAGTATGACCGCCAGCCATCGATAACTAGTATATTATATCGATGCCGCCAGTGTTCTTTTTACATGACACGCATTATACAGAACCCTTCGTGCGCGAATCCGACGCGCATTTTGATAACAACTTAAGCTTGCGTATCGGCTTATATTTGAACGAGCGAAGCTAGTTCTCTGAGTCAACTTGGAAGAATCGGCGTTTGTATGTATGTTTGTCCGAGCATAACTTTCGTCATGAAATTTTTGAGGTACAATTTGTTGGTAAGGTTATGAATGAGCTCTATCGGTCGGGGGGTTCTTGAGAAATTGGGGTCCAAGAGGGGGGGAAAAAAAAGGTGAGAATATCAGATCAAATGGGGTGTCATATGAAAGCCCCTCGCTTCGATATTTCAAAACGTTTTTTATTTTTTTTGAAGTTATGTTGTTTTTGAGATATTAGGGTAAGAAAATGTAAAAAACCAAAACCTCTAATCTCTCTCAAATCTAACTAGTGGTTCGCCCCGAACTGAGTCCTCGCGAATACATGCGATTTATGTAGGTAACCTCATTTCTTTCGAAAAAATATATATGTACCTACGTGAGTACCTACCACATAAAATGAACGTACTTGTCCGTTCGAAAAGTTAGACCTACAAAGTCGTTCAAATTCCTCGAAACGGGAGGTCAACAACGGATGTCTACTGGTTATTGTTTTATATAGTACAAGTTTTGAAATTCTTCAATTTCAGACTTTTCCCTGTATTTGTGTCATAAAAGGTACAAACATACCAAATTTCAGCGGATTAGTGGAAGTACCCTAGAGGTTTTGGTTTTTTACATTTTTAATTTAGCCTAATATCTCAAAAACTACACAAGTAAAAAAATTCTAAAAACTTGTTTTGAAATGAAGCACACCTTGCTTCGACATTTCAAAACTACTACTACTACTACTACTATTAGCCCATACTGTCCCATTGTTGGGCAAAGGCCTCCCCCCACTTCCGCCAGTCACCACGGTCCTGCGCAACCGTTTCCCATTCTCTCTCATAGGCGTCCAGTTCATCCCGCCACCTCATGCGTGGTCTGCCGCGACGCCGCCAAAATTAAATTTCAAAACTATTTTTTTATATTAAAACCTTATTTATAATACCTTGATATGACGCCCCATTTGAACTGATATTCTATTCTCACTTTTTTTTTACCCCCTCTTGGACCCCAATATCTCAACAACCAACCGACCGATATAGGTTGCTCATAATCTTACCAACAAATTGTACCAATACTATCCACCCCCAATAAAATTTCATGAAGATCGGATCAACGGTTCGGAAGTTATGCTCGGACAAACATACATACATATTACATACATACAAACGCCAATTCTTCCAAGTTGGATAAGAGAACTCGCTTCGCTCGTTCAATTATTTTATGTACCTATTTGTTCAAACGAAAATGTTTCGAGTGATTAAATTAATTTTGAAACATTTTTTATTTTAATTATATTCTAAGAGTACTTAGATGACGATGGTTTATGGCAAGTTTTTAGCATCAACGGACTTTCTTTTTTTATATTAAAATCTTTTTCAATAAGTTAATTGATACATAATTAAAATAAATAAATAATGCTGGACAGTTCACACAACATTATCTAGCCCCAAGCTAAGCAGAGCTTGTTTTATGGGTACTAGATAACTGATATACGTAATAGGTAGGTACAATACATTACATAGATAGGTAGATATTTTTATTATACATAGAAAATACCCAGAACACCCTGAACAAATATCTGCAGATCTCACAAATATTTGTTCCGATGCGGGAATCGAACCCACAACCTCCTACGTCGCAGGCGAATCGTCGCCCGCCGCGCCACAGAGGTCGTAGACTTATAACTTATAGACTAAATAAGTAATCATAGACTTACTAATAAGTATACCATTTGCCCAGTATATATGAGTTTTCTCAGATTGTTTGTTACCAGTCACCTGACTAAACAATAAAAAATAGTTTTTTCGTGCTTTAGTAAAAAATAATTTTTGATTATTTTTTCCCATTTTATATTGAGTTGTTGTCAAAATTAATCATTTAAAAACATAAAAAAATACCAAAAGTCATCGACAAACATGTAGTATCACAGAATAAATACGTAGTATTTTTCTATTTTAATTGTTAGGAACTTAAATGCTGTCAAGTAAATGATAGTGCCTTAGTGCCTACGCTATTCTTAGTTATTAATAGTTGTCCTTTTCCTTAAATATATCCACACTATTGAAAATATCCTTAAGTTATGAATTAAACTTATATTCTATTCTAAAATAAAACGTTGTAAGCAATCAATGTATATAAAAATATTTTATGATAATCAGATATCAATAATAACAAACACTTCAAACTTATTATCCTTAGGTTCATCAATAACTTGCATGGCTGAATATGTGATAGCTTTCACTTCAGTCCCCTGCGGGTGCCTCCCGATTTGGAACTCCTCACCAAAACACTTACAAACTATCCTAAACTCTTCTGTATTAAATTCTGTAATCTCCAATTTCTTGCAAATTAAAAATGGTTCCACAGAGAATAAAAATAGTAATTCATCAAGGAAATGATACAGTAGTCCCATCATATCATCAGCAGTTGCCTCGATTGTATGAACTTCTTTGATCTGCACATAGTCCAATTCTGTCATGTACCCAAACATAGCCATTCCGCATTGCTCAAAGGTTTCTTTTAGGCTGTCTCCCCATGCATGTAACCTGAAAAGAGAGGTGTTGTCATTTTAATTAATCTATTTCTGATTGAAATACAGGTACAGCCTAAATTAAGAAGTCAATTTGAGTGACTATT
This sequence comes from Operophtera brumata, assembly GCA_932527175.1. Classification (NCBI taxonomy): domain Eukaryota; kingdom Metazoa; phylum Arthropoda; class Insecta; order Lepidoptera; family Geometridae; genus Operophtera; species Operophtera brumata. The sequence goes on from OW052238.1 coordinate 1,578,137, forward strand.
GCAACTTTTCTCTCTAAGAACACAGATTAAAAAGCTAATAACACAGTTTAGTGTAGTGAGTGACCATGTTAGACTCCAGAGTCCAACTTCTAATTTTCGCGGACTTTTTGATGTAATATTTTTACAACAATTAGTTTTAGCGTATAACCTCGATTATGGGTCGATAGTGGATATTACTTACTGCACATCAGCAGTATGATCCAAATCTGTAAAAAAATTATTATTAGTTCTAAACAGTAACTCGTAGAACACGGAAAAGTAATGAACAGATGTTATCTTCATAGGGTGTCAAATTCCGTCAGAAACACGCACTAACTTACATTCATATTTCACAGGCGGTATCTGAAAGTCATCCTCACTGAGTCCTCCCATTTCCTCATCCATTGCAATGCAGATGCAGTGAGTAAAACCGTGTAATTACAAAAAAAATACAAATACAAAGGATCAATCACACACACACATTGTTGATTAAATAATCATAAAATCATTTTTGACACCAGTTTTTTTTCTTTTTATTTGGCGTCGCACATTTTGTGCATTAGCCATTTTCAAGTATAATTTTAATATTATATTTTGTTACAATCCTTCCGAGTCCTCAAAGTAACAGTCAAGACATGTTTTAGTAAAACGGTGGCCATTTTACAAAAACTTTGGTAGACAATTTCCACAGAGGTTTCCAGAGGAAACCGGTATAATCAAAGAATAGAATAGAGTGCCTATTGATTAAGTCCATAGGGTTGACTGACTGTTTGTCTGTGGGTGGTTCGGTCTAAACGTAGTGATTAATTTTTCTATGGTTCCGTCAAACAAACTTGAATTTTCGATTTTCGCGTTCTAATTTTTCGTTATTCAATTTTTTATTTTACTTTTCTTGTCGTCTGGATTTTCGAAATAATCTGCATTTTTTTCTGTAATTCTTAATACAATATTAACATGGATCCTCTTTCAATATTGCAAAACCGAATCGAGCAGCTGGAAGCGAAACTTGGTGTATCAAATAGCCGTAGCGATGGGCAACAAGGGGACTCTGCCACCACAAGCCTTTTGAACACGGCGCAGGCTATCAACAACGCGACTGCCGGCCACGAGAAGCTCACAGAAGCGATGCAGATGGCTAATGAGTTGAACAACTACACAGACCCGAATTTCGTGGAAAAGGTAAATTACTTTGGTTGATGAATCGTCAGCTGCTTGTTCCTGGAGTCTCCATGAAGCAGCAGTAATATTTGAACCAGCTCCAAATTATTTTCTATACATACACATAATTGCTGGGTACTAGGGTAACCTTAGAAGTGTATAATGATTATTTTGATTTATTTTTGTAACAGTTGCAAGAAACTGATATGCATATGCGTGAGGTGGCTGCAGCGGAGCCCGTCATACGACATCACTGCCGCTGCATGCACCATTGTAAACAGGTAATTCCATACTAGATTAGTTGAATTAACCGCGTGAACTGGTAAGTCCTAGAAACCTGCTTTTTGGAAGGTATATTCCTTCTAGGGGTCTAGATCCCTGAAATTTGTTTCTTTTATGGTGCAGGATTTTAACTCCTAAGGCAGTGCAGTAGTTGAAGTAATGGTAAGAGTACCAAACACTATGGTAGGGATAATTTTAAAGTTCGTTTTTGAAGTTGAGGTGCTTTTATAGTTTTGTAAACATTGTATAGGTTTTTTGGAAATGGCTCGAACAACGAACCTATCCTATCTTGTATGAAAGGGCTTTTATTTCTGTTTTATCTATTTTTTTATTCCGAAAATTCCATGGTAATGAGTCCCTAACATAGTTTAGTTAGTAATCATTTAGTTAAACTTCTATTGTGGTTTTCCAGGTTGAACCAGTGCTGGCATCGGAGGCTATTCAGCAAGCCCCTCAGATGCAAGCTCAGGTCAATGAGATGCATGCTGCCGCAGCTGAAGTAAAGGCGGAAGCTGATGTGGTAATTGTTTTAAATATGTATTGAGTTGAAATCTGTGGTCTCTGCCTACCCATGCAAGTTTGAATTTATGTATGATCATCATCATCATCATAAGCCGGTAGAAGTACACTGCTCAGTCTATTGAGACACATTTTGGATTGCTACATTTTTTTTTTTTTTTTAAATTGCCAATAATGAATTTGTGAGAAAGAAGTGTGAAAAACAGTCCTAGTAGATCAATCAACTATACTGTGGAAATTAATTTAGGTCGCCGTCCAATTAGATGCTTGAGGGAGCGCTGCAGTGACGCCATGCCGGCGCAACTTTGGTTTCACTATAAATTTTCATACAATTTCTAGAAGCACAGTTCCAGCACTAGTTCTAATGCCATTTTGTAGTGGCACGGTGCCGCAGTCGCTCCCAACAGCACCACCACTGCACCGCTTCCTCGAGCGTCTAATTGAAGGTGCCAGTTCAACTGCAAAACAACGGCACCCTAAGGTGAAAGCTGAGTTAATTGGTAGAACAAGGGGTAATTGTTTGTTTGTTTCCCAGGTAACCCAAGGCATACAAGAGTTGGCAGAGACGTGCGGCGCGGCCGCATCGGACGCGTCGCAACAACTGGCCGACGTCGCTCAGAAGGTGGAAAAAGTAGAGGACAAGATGTTCCCCAAACGAAGGAATGGACTGGACTAATAGCGAAATTACGAACGTTGGCAATGCTTTTTTTTTTATATTTTTAATGCACTTTTAAATTATTGCAGAGTAAAGAAATATAAATATTAAAAAAATAGGGCTTTCATTAAATTACTGTCTTTTGGGATCATTCTGGGTTTTTGGGACAATATACAGTGTTCAATCATTGAACATGAATGTTCATACTCAAGTATGAACATTAGCTTATCCGAAGTACACACTTCAATTTATTACTCCGTAAATTAAATTCATTTGACATAGTTATGCATTGCAGTGCCCAACCGTCAAGCGCCCTAGATAAATATGCTGTGTCGAAGTTTACACCGACGACACACAACTATAAAATATTAGTAGTGTTGACACAAAGCGCCCTAGATTAAATATGCTGCGTCGAGCACTAACACCGACGACACACAAGTGTAAAATAGTACTAGTGTTTATACGCAAAATTAGTATATAAGAAGTTAAAGACTCCGAATAAAAGTTACTTACCAACAAGTCGTCGAGTTTTACTCATCTCCAAGTCACCACCTACCTACCTAGAAGTACCTAGCACCCGCTAGAGGAGCCGCCCAGAAGTACCCAGCAACCGCTGGACGAGCTGCCCTAGAAGTACCTAGCACCCGCTGGAGGAGTCGCCCAGAGGTACCCAGCAACCGCTGGACGAGCTGCCCTAGAAGTACCTAGCACCCGCTAGAGGAGCCGCCCAGAGGTACCCAGCAACCGCTGGACGAGCTGCCCTAGAAGTACCTAGCACCCGCTAGAGGAGCCGCCCAGAGGTACCCAGCAACCGCTGGACGAGCTGCCCTAGAAGTACCTAGCACCCGCTGGAGGAGCCGCCCAGCATCAGCTGGAGGTGCCGCCCAAGACGTGCCCAGCAACCGCTGGAGGAGCCGCCCAGCTTCCGCTGGACGACCCGTTTTATGTTCCACAGCTTCCTCTCACTGCGGCCAAGACACCTTTAGCCGTCTTACGATCGGTCTTGTGAGCCTGCTTGACCGGCGGTGAGAAAATCATTTCCTGTGTACATTGCACGAAGTACACTACCTTATTTCCTACCCCCCCTTCCGTCTGTTACCTTAGGTCTCATGGTAACAGATATCCCGTACTTATCTATATATACATTATATGTTCATATGGTAGGTTAGGATACACACACGTTAGGGTTACCAGGTAGGGAGGTAGGCGTTACAGTAGGGTAAAAGTAGGGGGACATCTTCTGCTCATTTGTTCACCCGTGTGTTCACACTGACACATGTCGGGTCAAACATACAGCATTAGGTGTCTGATTACTAGGTAGGTAATACCGTAACTCATCTACTAGTCACACACACGTGCGCCTGCCTAGGACGCACGTTGGGTCAAGTGCTGGCTAGTAGGTGGTTTTACATTTGGTCCTTCGAAATATTAAACCAGCAGGTAAAGTTCGTGATCCTCTTGTCCCGTTAGGAAGTTATTGACTGACTAACTCTTTGGCGTACTTCGGGCTAGCGTACTCAAATAGCGCTAGTTTTGGTGTATGTCAAAACGTACTCTAAGCACTTAGTTGTCGTTCGTACGGTAGCGGATTAGGTACCGGCCTCCCACAAGAGGGTCTCACCGGTATTTGAAAAGTCGCATATACCGTAACGAGGTACAGATAACAACTCAGTGTATTTAGGAATTATCCCATAACTAATATCGACAGGAATAGGGCTAGGGGCATCAAGAAAAAATGGAGATACAGAAGATAAATGAAACCATAAGAAGCCAAGAGGCAGACTATAACGAGATAAAACAAGTATATACCAACATTAAGAAAGACTCTGCAGTCAGAAAGACTGACAGATATATTAAAGAGAGGAAAACTCTACTGACAGAACTATTTACTAGAACAACAAACAACCATGCTTTATTGGAAGAACAAGAAGTACTAATCAATCATACATATATTACTACAAACTACTATGACGCTATTAAAGCCTTGTATACACAAGCAATAGAGTACCTAGGAAATTGTGAGATCCGAAACCAAGGTCTCAGCCAACTATTCGTACCACAAGCCATGGAATCACTAAATGATGAAACCATCAGCTCAACCAAAATAGTTGTACAATTATTCCGGATAAGTCAAGTAAAGAAAAAAATTCAAGCATCCAAACAATCTATGTGCGATGAAAAACCTAGCTGGTACTGGGAGTCAACGCTAACATCCATACAAAAACAGTGGCAAGAAATAGAAGAATCGCACATACTGATACTAATAGACGTTGACTTGTCAAAGCATAGCTATTTGCGGGAGAAAATGTTTGAGAACACACAAACTGAGGTCGATAAAGTTATGGAACAGCTGGCTGCAAGATTGAATAAAGGAGCAACAACCAATACAACAAACCATAGAGTGAGACTACCACAAATAATTATTCCGACATTCACTGGTAGTTACGAGTCATGGAGTTCCTTTTACGACTTATTTTTGAAGATAATACACCAAGATGAAGCATTATCTAACACAGAAAAAATGCAGTACCTCAAAACCCATGTGAAAGGAGATGCTGCGAAGTTAATTACACATTTAACAGTTTGTGATTCCAACTATACCACAGCGTGGTCACTTTTAACCAAACGCTACAAAAACGAACGGATAATTGTGAACAAGCACTTAGATAACATTTTAAATATACCAAGAATAAAAAAAGGATACGCTGAGAACCTGAGAAACTTGCATGATACTATCAATGAAAACGTGGAAGCATTGAAAAGCCAAGATGTTAATGTTTCAACATGGGATCCGATTTTGACAAGAATTCTAAGTCGAATTTGGGACCCAGAGACAGACGAAAAATACGAGCAACAGGTAAAAGAACCAAACAAGCCACAATGTTTTTCAGAGATGATGCAGTTTCTGGAAAAAAGATTTCAATGTTTGGAAACTACTAGGTCAAACAAAGACGAGCCAGCGCCTTACAAGCCACGGGTTGAGTCATCAACTACACAAAAACTATCAAGTAGATGCTGGTACTGCCATAGTCATGAGCACACTGTGTACCAATGTGCCAAGTTTAAACTACTCCCAATCCCAGATCGCGCTAAAGCAGTACATGAAAAAAGAATGTGCAGGAATTGCTTAATGCATGAAACGACACAAAGTTGTTATAGCACGAGAGATTGCGGATATTGTGGTAAAAAAGGACATCACTCTTATTTACACCAAGAAGGTCCATATAAATCACAATATACAAAGTCGAATGAGAAACCAAGTGGTTCAAAGAACGTCGGTTCACCCACACAGTCGCCAAATAAACCAAAACCAGTAAATACTATGTCTACTACCACTACCACGAGTGTAAACAAACCAACAACCACCCTGCTCGCAACAGCTATAGTAAAAGTAAAAGCTATTGATGGAACACCGCATCTACTAAGAGTTTTATGCGACCAGGGTTCAGAAGCTTCATTCTGTACAGAAGAATTGGCTCAACTACTAGCATACCCGCGCAGCAAGAGACAAACTGAAGTAATCGGGATTGCTGACGAGAAACCCAAAACATCAAACTATTCGATAGATATCAAACTAGAACCAAGATTTCCCAGTGAATATAAGCTGCCAGTTACGCTTATAATTCTACCAAAACTAACCAGCGCCATACCAAAGGAAAATGTACCACAACTAGAAGCGACCTATTTAGAAAACAAACTGATCGCCGACCCAATATACTATAAAAAGGGCCCAATAGATATAATATTAGGAGCCCAAGAATATAGTAACCTATTATTGAGTGGATTAGAGAAAATGCAAAACGGAATAATCGCTCAAAATACTGAGTTTGGGTGGATTTTATCCGGAATATGTTGCACGAAAACCACTAATACTATAAAAATAATAAACATGAGGACTCATACTACTGAAACCCAACAATTTAACAAATCTTCGGAACTAGACGAAGTCACTGAAACCTACCAACTATCCCACGATGACCAAGATTGTAAAAACAATCACCAACGTACAACAGTAGGAAATCCAGACGGAGCTTACACCGTGAGAAATCCTGATATAGATTACGGAAACTCTCGCCAAAAAGCTACTGCAAGACCACTACAACTAGAAGGAAAATTCGCTAACGACGAAAAACTAAAACAAACATACCAAGACTTCCTCAAAGAATACCTTGAAATGGGTCATATGAGAAAAGTAATCAAACGAGACTATTACCAAGGTAATTACTATATTTCTAACCAGCCGGTGATTAAGGAAGATTCACTAACTACCAAAATAAGATTAGTATTGGATGCTTCAAGCAAATCAAGTATTAATATAAGCCTAAACGACAACATGTTTACAGGCCCGAGATTACAACAAGACCTAGCAGCAACATTAGTACAATTGCGCAAGCATAAAATTGCTTTTATGGCAGATATTGAAAAAAGGTATCGTTTTATAAAAGTAAACGAACAAGATGTAAAAAACCGACGAATACTATGGAAAGACTCTTTCAAACATCCAATTAATGAATATGAGCTAACGACAGTGGCAGATGGAACTTCATCACCGCCGTATTTAGCAATTAAAACACTACAACAGAGATACAAGTGGAATACAGAAAAAGTAAAAGTGACTATTGGAACATTGGTACTTATCAAAGATGAAAACATAACTCCTAGTAAATGGCCACTGGCAAAAGTAAAGGAAATTCACCCAGGTAATGACGGATTAACTAGAGTTGTCACTCCTCAAAAATCAAAATCAAATTTGATTAACGGTTCAACTCAGAAACGATCTATTCACACTTTAGTACCACTACAACTAAAATCCACAACTGCTGAGAGTGGTAACGAACCATCTACAACAGTACAATTAGATGTTGTCAACCTAAGAAACAACAAACCCAAAGCTCCTAAATCTACAAAATGGTCAAAATTACTCGTGGTATTACTGATGAGTCTACAACTAGCTTGTACAACAACATTTACAAGAGAACTCATTACCCAAGACCTCGTGAAAATAAAATCTGTAACATCACAATTTGATAAATTATGTGACAGATCAAAACGGTATGTGAAGGAAACAAACTGCAGCCAATTTAATCACTACTTGAAGGAAGAAGAAGCTAAATTTGAAATAAATAAAGAGTATTGGACAGAAGGTAACAAAACCAGACGGAAGAGAGGATTTATGAAACAACTACTAACATCAGTATTTGGTGTAAAGGATGAAGATTATCGAGACATTGATCCACTCCATGAACAAGTTTCGAAACAATAAACCAGTTTTAAAAACAATTAACCAGTTTGTAACTATGAACCAGTTTCGACAATGAACTAGTTGAAACAATGAACCAGGTTCGAAACAATGAACCAGTTTTGAAAACTTTAAACCAGTTTTAAAACAATTAACCAGTTTGTAACTATGAACCAGTTACGACTATGAACCAGTTTAAACAATTTACCAGTTTAAACTATGAACTAGATTTTAAACTATGAACCAGTTTAAACAATTTACTAGTTTAAACAATGAACAAGATATGGAACTATGAACCAGTTTAAACAATTTACCAGTTTAAACTATGAACTAGATTTTAAACTATGAACCAGTTTAAACAATTTACTAGTTTAAACAATGAACAAGATATGGAACTATGAACCAGTTTAAACAATTTACTAGTTTAAACAATGAACCAGATTTGAAACTATGAACCAGTTGAAACTAGCAACCAGTTTCAAAATGAACTAGATTTTAAAAAATGAACCAGTTTCGACAATGAACCAGGTTCGAAACAATGAACCAGTTTTCAAAACTATAAACCAGTTTTAAAAACAATTAACCAGTTTGTAACTATGAACCAGTTTCGACAATGAACTAGTTGAAACAATGAACCAGGTTCGAAACAATGAACCAGTTTTGAAAACTATAAACCAGTTTTAAAACAATTAACCAGTTTGTAACTATGAACCAGTTACGACAATGAACCAGTTGAAACAATGAACCAGTTTGAAACAATGAACCAGTTTCGACGATGAACCAGTTGAAAACTATAAACCAGTTTTGAAACAAAGAACAGTTTTGAAACAATTAGCCAGTTAAACAATGAACTATACTTTGAACTAAATCATGAAGAATTTGCTTAAAGAGATACTCTCATGTCATTTGTTTTCTAGTGGCGTGAAGAACATGCAATCAGGTCAAAATTGCATTGTTGATCAAATCGTTAAAAACCTAACACAAACAAAATGTCACACTCAGGCGTGTCACATATCTAATAACATACTATGGAATCAACTATACATTCAAAACCATGGCTATTCCTTGCCAAAGATTACGCAACAACAACTGTATTTTAAAAACAGCTAACACCATACCTTCCACCAAAAGAACAAATTCTGTAGAAATCGCGATAGCGTCATACTTAAAACCTATAAATTTTCCCATAAATACTTACCATTCTACTAAAACCATTTTTAACATAACTAGAAAAGACGTAGTAGATAGCTCAAATGACGTTCTTGAACGCATAGCCAATTCAGAACTAGCATTACAAACAGAACTAGATAGAACTGTATAGAATCAAATAACTAACCATACTTACACAGTTAGCATCGTATCAGCATTAGTACTGATAACTTTAGTAATAACAATATTCTGTTGCGGTCCACATATGGGGAAATGGTTGGGAGCACGGACCAGATGCCGTTCCAGAGCCACGGCCAAGCAGTCAGCCAGCCAGCCAGCCCACCAACGGTCACACAAACCCAGTTGCCTTGGAATCATGTACCCAAACGTCCAATCAGCGGCAAAATATAGAAATAAGTTATAACCTTGTCGACAATATTCCTATTAAGAAACCTAGATCTAAGTCTGTCATCAAGATTCCTATTAAGAAACCTAGATCTAAGTCTGTCAACAATATTCCTATTAATAAACCTAGATCTAAGCTTGTCAACAAGATTCCTATTAAGAAACCTAGATCTAAGTCTGTTAACAAGAAACCTGCAATGTTAGGCGAATCAATCGAATTATATCAACTACACTCTCTACCCTGAGAGTCCCCAGAATGTTCAATCATTGAACATGAATGTTCATACTCAAGTATGAACATTAGCTTATCCGAAGTACACACTTCAATTTATTACTCCGTAAATTAAATTCATTTGACATAGTTATGCATTGCAGTGCCCAACCGTCAAGCGCCCTAGATAAATATGCTGTGTCGAAGTTTACACCGACGACACACAACTATAAAATATTAGTAGTGTTGACACAAAGCGCCCTAGATTAAATATGCTGCGTCGAGCACTAACACCGACGACACACAAGTGTAAAATAGTACTAGTGTTTATACGCAAAATTAGTATATAAGAAGTTAAAGACTCCGAATAAAAGTTACTTACCAACAAGTCGTCGAGTTTTACTCATCTCCAAGTCACCACCTACCTACCTAGAAGTACCTAGCACCCGCTAGAGGAGCCGCCCAGAAGTACCCAGCAACCGCTGGACGAGCTGCCCTAGAAGTACCTAGCACCCGCTGGAGGAGTCGCCCAGAGGTACCCAGCAACCGCTGGACGAGCTGCCCTAGAAGTACCTAGCACCCGCTAGAGGAGCCGCCCAGAGGTACCCAGCAACCGCTGGACGAGCTGCCCTAGAAGTACCTAGCACCCGCTAGAGGAGCCGCCCAGAGGTACCCAGCAACCGCTGGACGAGCTGCCCTAAAAGTACCTAGCACCCGCTGGAGGAGCCGCCCAGCATCAGCTGGAGGTGCCGCCCAAGACGTGCCCAGCAACCGCTGGAGGAGCCGCCCAGCTTCCGCTGGACGACCCGTTTTATGTTCCACAGCTTCCTCTCACTGCGGCCAAGACACCTTTAGCCGTCTTACGATCGGTCTTGTGAGCCTGCTTGACCGGCGGTGAGAAAATCATTTCCTGTGTACATTGCACGAAGTACACTACCTTATTTCCTACCCCCCTTCCGTCTGTTACCTTAGGTCTCATGGTAACAGATATCCCGTACTTATCTATATATACATTATATGTTCATATGGTAGGTTAGGATACACACACGTTAGGGTTACCAGGTAGGGAGGTAGGCGTTACAGTAGGGTAAAAGTAGGGGGACATCTTCTGCTCATTTGTTCACCCGTGTGTTCACACTGACACATGTCGGGTCAAACATACAGCATTAGGTGTCTGATTACTAGGTAGGTAATACCGTAACTCATCTACTAGTCACACACACGTGCGCCTGCCTAGGACGCACGTTGGGTCAAGTGCTGGCTAGTAGGTGGTTTTACATACAGAACAAGTCCGCGCGATTTGTGGCATGAAGTGGAAAGAGGCTCCAAATAAGAATATACAAAAATTCTCTCCCATCTCGGCCACTGCGCGGGCCCTAACCAGGTTGTGCGTCAAGCTAGCGACCCCCAAATCGAATTCAGGGTTTTCTTCCCGGCGAATAAATATAGATTGAAGCTAAATACCTAGTGCAAAGGGTGGTCCACATTTTTTTTTTTAGTATATACGAGAATTAAAAAATAAAACTGAAACTGGAAAGAAAACTGCACTAGGTCACAGATAAAATAATACTATACTAGACTAGGTATAGGAAGGAAGTGAGGCTACCCACACCCAGTACCTAGTAGCACCAGATAGCCAAGTGAAAGAAAAGACACTGCCTGGCCTAGTACAACAGAATGTGCGTACAAACTGATCTAAAGTAGTAGCGCTAAGTACCTAGGCAGGCAAACATTGTACATAGTCAAGGTTTAGATTAGAGCATGAATGTATGTGGTTTAGAGAAAGAATTAAAACTCCTCTATCCGAAACAGCGTGGCCGGTTGGGATATTTTAGTCCAATTTCGGACATTTTATTTTAGAGCTGTTTTTTTTAAAATGTTATTTAAAAAAAAACTTTATTTAAATGTTATTAAAAAAAACTTCTGAGCAATATTCCCAGTAATTTAGCGTGTCACAAAAAATTGCTCTAATAATATACATTGATTAATGTTTTGAAATGAGAAGAAAAGGTACGAATTTAGGATGTAGGAATTTGACGTGGATGTAGTAGTACATCTTTTGTGGAATTTGATTGATCATCAAAAAACCTAGTACCACAGACCTATAATTACTTTTGATATATGGTCTGTCCCTAATTTGGTTTTATTATCGGATGATTATTGGTTAGAGTCGGTTTAAATTATCTACAGAACAGGGACTTTTCGCGTTAGGCGGTGGGTGGCAACACCACACGGAGCGATCGAGATCACAGACAGATAATCGAGAGTCAAGAGCGAGATCACAGTAGAAGTACTACATCCTTGATCGAGAGTAAACGTAGTATTTTTTTTATATTTTTGAGCAGTGCTGCCACCTTTTGCTTTCGGTCTTAAAACTAGCGCTTTTTTAGCGCTGAAATTTTAGCGCGTTTATAGAACAGACTAAACTTTGTGGTACCGGTAATCACTTCGCAATCTCGGCAAAAAGTAGGAAGTAAGCAGCACAACCGCAATTCGTTCAATCAAAGTCAATAGTAGATTAGTAGCCAAGGGCAGTAAGGCATCAATTGCAGCCCGAGATATCAGCGAGGGCGCCTATAGTTCGAGGGTGCCATTGATGCTTACACCCGAGCTAACCACTCTGCTTTACATCTCGATTGTGAGGTAAGTCCAAAAAAACCGGCATTACAAGAATAAATAATCTTCATCACTTGCAGAACTCATGTTTTTTTCCTAATTACGTAACACGTAATTATAAAAAAAACACAAAATCAAACAATATTTAGAGTAAAAGTTTTCTATTCCCGCCTTTTCATATTCGGTAAGTAGGTCCTTATTACCCCCAAATGGGGCTTGTAGGTGACCAATTAGCGCTCTAGGGTAATAATGTAGCTAGAAAAGCCCTAGGGCGGTAAGTAATTAAAAAAAAACTTCACTTTTTTAAAAAGTTCGCGTACATCTTAACCATCATACTGACAATAGACATCATGCATTCAGCCCAATGACAAAAGAGGTCGCTTCGCTATTCAGCCTTGTCTGCGTATGAGTATAATAGTCATCAATTTTAAATATCGAACGGCGAAGCTCAATTTCGTTTTAGAAAAAAATAATTAAAAGAAAGATGTAAAAAGGCGGGAATAGAAAACTTTTACTTTAAATATTGTTTGTTTTTGTTTTTTTTTTATAATTACGTGCTAATTAGGAAAAAAACATGAGTTCTGCAAGTGATGAAGATATAAGCTGCACTCCCGATTCAATGAAAATGGAAGCTGAAGCAGCAATTAACAATATTTTACCTGAAAGTTCTAAAGAGAGATATTTGAAAACTTACGACGAGTTCATGAAGTGGCGAAAAGAAAAACGAGTAAAGTCTTTATCTGAGACTGTATTCTTAACATACTTTAGTGAGCTATCAAAAAAGCTGCAGCCATCTAGTTTGTGGTGCATTTATTCCATTTTTATTAAATGTTTTATTCTTGTAATGCCGGTTTTTTTCTACTTACCTCACAATCGATGTGTAAAGCAGAGTAGTTAGCTCGGGTGTAAGCATCAATGGAACTATAGGCGCCCTCGCTGGGCTGCAATTGATGCCTTACAGCCCTTGGCTACTAATCTACTATTATTGTATATTTTTGTTTATGCATTCTAATTCTAAATCACAGAATAAATATTAGTACAATATTAGTAATATTAGTCTAAATCTAATCTATTTTCAAGCGCTTTTAGCGCTGATTTTCCTCAGAGAGGTGGCAGCACTGATCGAGAGTTTCGAGACTCGAGCGCGGGGGCGGGGGTTGATTGAATTGAAGAAATGCAAAACAAAATCTCTAAATTTCAATTCATACACTAAAAAATGGCAGATACAGCCGTAGAAGCCGCTCCAGGCGATGAAAATGATGATAGTTGGTTATATGGAGACGGAACGGAACAATCCGCTGAAAAACAGCAGGAAGAAGGAGACAACAAGGCGCCTGCACCCGGAGCCGCCACAGCAGCAGCCGTAAGTTTTATCACATTAACATTACTTAGAGAATATTATTCTTATCTATAGGGCCCGAGAACTTAACATGTCGAATTCATAATCAACTTTTGAGAAGATGACGTTTCCTAACCTAATAACCTGCAGTGTTAAAGCTTTTGTGTTTTCACTCTTGACTATCATTAGGTTCTATACTAAACGTTTATAAAGTTCACCAACGCATAACTTAATCCCAATATCATAAATGTCTTAGTTTGGATGTTTGTTACTCGATCGCGCCAAAACGGCTGAGCAGATTTCGTTTTGGTGACATTTGGTATACAGTTTTTTTTTAAACAATACCAAATCATTTATTTCACAATAATGTTATGTAGGTAGTTATTACAGAGGTTATGGTATCGGAATATATACAATTAACAAAATCAATTACTAGTGCTCATTGTGAGGTACGGAAACCATCATCGAAACCAAATAACTTTGCTACTGGCTTAAATTTATGCCTTGTGCCACGAATACACATGCTATTGGCACGGATTATTTTGTATACAGATAGATCATGACCTGGAGTGAGTATAGTAGAAACCATTTTTTTATTAAATCTAAAATAGGCTTGCCTTTGGCTACATCTCACCTGATGGGAAGCGATGATGATGCCTATTTAAGCACGCTCACCTTGAAGATGCATATTAACTCTTTGTTTGAAGATGCCCAAGTTGTATGATAAAAAGAAGCCTGAAGAGAGTTCCAGGCCTATGCTGTCGGCATGATGAAAGAGCTCGAGCAACAGTTTACAGCTGCTACTCTCACCAATTTTTGATGAAAAATATATTTTAACTTTGCATGCTGTAAAGCTGATCATGGCCTGGACATTTTTATTTTTACATACATACATACATAGATACACGCCTTTTTCCCCGAAGGGGTAGGCAGAGCCACAATAGGCCTCTTTTCACAGTGGGTTGCACCATCGTGAAATATAGACATGACAAGTGGTGAGCTCATCGCCGCCATTGCTTCCCACGACTGACTCGGCTAACGCTTTCTTCCAGTAATAACACATTCCATAATAAGCTAATAAGCTACCAGCCAGGAAAAATCTTATACCAACGAATCTTATCAACAAGTCCGGGTAATCCCTTTTTTTATTGCCTGCTTATATCATCTTATGTAACTATCTTCCGCAAAATACATGATTGATTGATTGATAATATTAGTTGATGATATTGACCAGTTTAACCCATGAAACACTGGAAAATTATAACAATCATTTTAATTGTGAATTCGACCGCTTTGTTATAATGAACTGGCTAAAAGCAAAAGCACCTATATCTGATGTAGATTTTTAATTTATTTTGAACTAGTGTCCGCCCGCGGCTTCGCTCGCGTTTTACCAGAATAAAAAGTAGCCTATAGCTATAGCTTAATGCAGGTTATTCATAACCAAATTTCATTTGACTTGGTTCAGCCGTTTCGGCGTGATTGAGTAACAAATAGGTATCCAAACATTGTAACTTTGACATTTATGATATTACTGGGTTAATGTGTACATAGCATTCCCACTCACGATGGACAAAAAACCATGTGCTGCAGTAGACTGATGACGATGATGATGACTTAAGCATTTTTGCTTCTACTATCAGTATAATAATTTAAAGTTTTATCATTCAATTCAAACATAATTTATGATAACTTTACCAGGGTTCGAAGTGATAATTATCAAGATAAATATAGGTTGATAATTATCTTGATAAGTATCTTGGTAATAATAACGTAGATTTAAGTTGGATTTTGAATTTCGATTCTTCAGATACAGACAACCCCGTCCGCAGTCCAGGTTGATGACGATGATATTCCACTCATAAATTGAATTAAGTAGTATGTAGTTAATTAACTTCTCGTATTTTGGTTTGCAAGTTTTTTTCACGCAATTATAAACAAAAAAAAAGAGATTACCTTGATTGTAAAATGTGTATAATTTATTTACTAAACTACTTGCTTCTAACATAATTGTTGATATGTGATATCAGTTAAAAAAGGATTCCTAGGCTTAATATCTGTTTTTTTTTTTTTTTTTTTTATACTACTTGATGACGGAACAAGCTGATGGCCCACCTGATGTAAAGCGGTAACCTCTGCCTATGAACAGTGCATTACCTCATAGGTCACGTCCACCTAGGACGATGTTTGATAATTATCGGATAATTATCTGATAATTATCAAAGGGCATATTTATCATGATAATTTCAAACCCTGCTAAACACTAGGTACTAGTTTTTTTTCTAACAATACCTGTTTGATATTTTAAGGAAGGAGAAGAGAAAGATCAGGATGAAGGAGGCAACGACTCTCATTTTAATGATGAACACTTTGAAGATGTCAGTCAGGACGAGGAGAAGGCCAATGGAGAGGATGGTGACTCTGACTCCGATGACAGTGATGATATTAAAGTCACCATCGGAGAGATCAAGTCTGGGCCGGCGGCATACGGCAGCCTAGCTATAAAGGTTGGTAACTATTGATAAATTACAAGGTGATAAATGATGACGACCTCTATAGCGCGTCGGGCGAGTAGCCGGCTGAGATACGAAAGGTTGCGGGTTCGATTCCCGCGGCGGGACAAATGTTTGTATGATCTGCAAATATTTGTTCCGGGTCTGGGTGTTATGGTACCACGGAACTCATAGTTTCTGATACCCACGACAGGGAATCCTAGTGTGGGATCAGGAATATGTATGTCACTGTTGGGTGTTATGTTATGCTATGATTGTGAGGGAACAGATGAACATACATACATACATACATACCGGCCAAAATAATAACCTTTCTTTTTGCTTTGCCGGGTAAAATTTAAGAGTTGATCCAACCATTCAATGAGCCTCTTGCTATTGGTTGAGACTCTTCACTAGCAGTATCGTATTATTATTATTTAGGCTGTCATTAAATAGTAGTTTATGCAAATGTCATATAAGAAGGGGTATTAAAACACGAGAGTCTGTTTATGGCGATAATAGGTTGACTCGAGTGTTTTAATACCTAAGTTATATGTAGTTTCATACACTACTTTATCTTCACTCATAGGAAAAATTGAAATTAAACAAAGTAGGTAGGTTACAAGAAAGTAATTTATTTGGTATAGTAATATGGGAAGCGCGGGAAATTAAGTTCAAACTACGCATGCGTGCGCCATTTTTTCACAGTTCGAACTGCGCATGCGTGCGCCTTTTTTTCATATTCAGGCTATAACCATAGACTAGTTTAATGAATTAATTAAAAAAAAGATAGCGGTACTATAATGAGTTTTATGATACAGTTGGCGGTACTATAATGAGTTTTATTCTTAATTTTATGTATATGCGTCTATAAAGTGCGTCTGTATAGAACCGTCTTTTAACTCGTAATTCGAATTTTTCGATTTGAGTGTAGATAAAATAATTTATTAACAGCTCACCTTCAATGTCCTTATTGTATTGGTCAGTTAGTGAAAACGATTGAAAGTTGCAAAACTGCTCATTCGTGTTTTTTTTTTATACTACTTGGATGACGGAACAAGCAAGAGGCCCACCTGATGTTAAGCGGTAACCTCTGCCTATGAACAGTGCATTACCTCATAGGTCACGTCCACCTAGGACGCGCCCTATATGGCATTGCACTGCGCCCGCCACCCTGAGACATAAAGATGAAAAGTCTCATGTGTCTGTAATTTCATCGGCACCCTTACCCTTCAAACCGGAACACAGCAATGTGAGCACTACTGCTTTGCGGCAGAAATAGGTATGGTGGTAGTACTTCCCCGGACGAACTCTTTCACAAAAAAGCTCTACTACTACTAAAATGTGGTGTTATAATATAAGCGACAACATCAAATTCAATACTGTTTACAGAGAGGAGTTGGGCTGGTAGCGTCAGGCGCAGGGGAGAAGCCGCGCACCATCACAACGACAGGCAAAGTGTCCCTGGAGGACCTGGACGGGCCCGGCAGCATCAACGGAGTGCCTGCCTTGGAGTTCAACATTGACACCATCGAGGACAAGCCGTGGAACAAGCCGGGAGCTGATATCTCAGGTGATGCCTCGTGAGCTCCGCCGATTACAAGCCCGCCCTGTAGCGTCATGATAACAAGCCCGCCCTGTAGCGTCATGATACAAGCCCGCCCTGTAGCGTCATGATAACAAGCCCGCCCTGTAGCGTCATGATAACAAGCCCGGCCTGTAGCGTCATGATAACAAGCCCGCCCTGTAGCGTCATAATAACAAGCCCGCCCTGTAGCGTCATGATAACAAGCCCGCCCTGTAGCGTCATGATAACAAGCCCGCCCTGTAGCGTCATGATAACAAGCCCGCCCTGTAGCGTCATGATAACAAGCCCGCCCTGTAGCGTCATGATAACAAGCCCGCCCTGTAGCGTCATGATAACAAGCCCGCCCTGTAGCGTCATGATAACAAGCCCGCCCTGTAGCGTCATGATAACAAGCCCGCCCTGTAGCGTCATGATAACAAGCCCGGCCTGTAGCGTCATGATAACAAGCCCGCCCTGTAGCGTCATAATAACAAGCCCGCCCTGTAGCGTCATGATAACAAGCCCGCCCTGTAGCGTCATAATAACAAGCCCGCCCTGTAGCGTCATGATAACAAGCCCGCCCTGTAGCGTCATGATAACAAGCCCGCCCTGTAGCGTCATGATAACAAGCCCGCCCTGTAGCGTCATGATAACAAGCCCGGCCTGTAGCGTCATGATAACAAGCCCGCCCTGTAGCGTCATAATAACAAGCCCGCCCTGTAGCGTCATGATAACAAGCCCGCCCTGTAGCGTCATGATAACAAGCCCGCCCTGTAGCGTCATGATAACAAGCCCGCCCTGTAGCGTCATGATAACAAGCCCGCCCTGTAGCGTCATGATAACAAGCCCGCCCTGTAGCGTCATGATAACAAGCCCGCCCTGTAGCGTCATGATAACAAGCCCGCCCTGTAGCGTCATGATAACAAGCCCGCCCTGTAGCGTCATGATAACAAGCCCGCCCTGTAGCGTCATGATAACAAGCCCGCCCTGTAGCGTCATGTTACCTAGTTATGTTGCTATCGGTTATAATGCTGCTTCTAATCCTTGTAAAGAAAGAAAGATCATCTCATGGCCACCAATTTAAACTAGCTCGAGGTGCCAATGCACTTGTTTCATATCACTTCTCCAGTAACAGAGTGGTCCACAATTGGAACATACTACCAGACGATGTTGTGTCTGCCACGTCTTTAAAACAAGCTCGACAACTGGCTACGTAACAACAATTCAGAACTTAAAAAAAAAGTGACCAAAATTAATTAATTTATTTATTTATTCCTCTCTGTTTTGATGTAGTGTAGACATATCAGCAAAAGCTGCTCGTCCATAAATAAATAAATAATTAAAATGACGTTTTTGACTAATTTACTCATCCTAGTTGCAACGAAGCTGTCCTGAAAATTCTTATTTATTTTAAATTCACACTGAATGGGGACCGAATCGAGACGCATTGTGAATTGACTGAAAATTTGTATTACGAGGGACAATAACAGCTTCGTCTATTTTCGATTCATGGCGGCCATAGATTAAGAGTAGAATAGTGCTATAAAGTATATATATACCTATTTCTGCCGCAAAGCAGTAGCGTTCGCATTGCTGTGTTCCGGTTTGAAGGGTAAGGGTGCCGGTGAAATCACAGGCACATGAGACTTTTCATCTTTATGTCTCAGGGTGGCGGGCGCAGTGCAATGCCACATAGGGCGCGTCTAGGCGGACGTGACCTATGAGGTAATGCACTGTTCATAGGCAGAGGTTACCGCTTAACATCAGGTGGGCCTTCTGCTTGCTCCGCCATTCCAGGAGTATAAAATAATAATAATGTAAACGTGAAAGAGAGACGCGTATATTAAGCCAAAATTCTCACGTTCAAGTTTTGGTCACATTTCAATATAACACATTGTCAGTTGAGTAAACCAATTGTGATATTTATGACATAATACAGCATGATCCGAACTATATTTTAGCTATTTTTAATTGAGAGAAAATCTGCTGAAAGGCTTCTATTTCAACCAAATGTAGTGTTCAGACCCCTTGTTTATGACGAGTTCCCTTATCTCCAGACTACTTCAACTACGGGTTCAACGAGGTGACGTGGAGCGCGTACTGCGAGCGTCAGCGGCGCATGCGCGTCGGGGAGGCCGGCGTGATGCTGCTGCCGCCGGCGCGACAGCCCGACAGCCGACGGCCGCAGGGTACGTTAACTATTCCGCTGTGGAACACTCGGCAGCTGTATCAATCATTAAGACTTTATAGGGCGACGACTTAGGCTCTCTCTTCAACGCCTTCCGTCCATTTGGCTCCCCTAACAAGAATCCCCTAGGCAGTCATCCGCAACAGGCGGACCGCGGTCCGTATCCGCACCGCGGAAGGTCGTACAACGGACCGCCGAATATTTTTAAATATACCTACATATAACTGAAATCTTATTTTTAAATAACTAGCCTAGCCCTATATTCCTACGTTTGAAAACCACGTAGAATAGAATCAATTTTTTTAGAGAACTAACTTGATTTGAAAACCAAATGAAGACGGTACTTACTTACTTCATGACTCATTACTTTTCTTCTGGACCTTGATAAAAAAAAAAACACATTGAATCTGGACCCCAGTTAAAACTACTTGCCGACCCCTGCGGGCGTAGGGGATTCATTTGTTTTTTTAGTGCATACGGATTTTTTGTGGCCAAGAAGAATCACTGTAGGATCTATTTGGATCCCTGGGGGATTTATTTGAACTGGGACATAAATAAAAACGAAATTAAATCAAAATACAGGGCTTCTTGCCCTTTCCTTCAACACACATGTCATGTAATGATTAGAAAGTTGTCAAAAAAACAGGCGTCGAACATAGAACTGACTCCTTTTTCTAAGTTCAACAGTAATCTATTAGCCCATACTGTCCCATTGTTGGGTAAAGGCCTCCCCCCATTTCCGCCAGTCACTACGGTTTTGTGCAACCATTTCCCATTCGAAGTTGTTTTAAGTTAAATACTTTTTTCCAAAGTTCAACTGATTGAACTTAGTGGAACAGGTTCTATGGGATGAGTGGAGAAAAATCTAAATGAATCCACCATCCGTGCGTCCCCTAGCTAAGGGATTCGTATGGATTTGGTTTACTGTGGAATTTCACGATGTTGATGACTTGTTTTTTTACTAAAAACCCCAAGGAGTAGGTCTATGTTTTCTACTCCTTGTTACGATAAGACTACAATTCATACATTAATTATCTAAAAACAATGGTTTTTATTCCAGCTTCTCGTAGAAGTAAGTGCACTTGGACTAAGCAAAGGTTTCATGATATTTTGTAGCTCGTTTTTCTATCTAGATTTTACAATGCTTTGATACTGTCTTTTTCAGGACCTTCGAGACATGAAGAGATGGGTCCTCAACACCACCAGCATCCACACCAGCACTCACACCAGCACCCACACCCGCATCAACACCCACATCAGCACCCGCACCACCAGGGACCGCCCATGCAGAACAACTTCCAGGCCAGAGAAAATACTATCCAGGTACGTACAGTCAAATCTTTTAGTCTCCGCTGAGCCGCTGTCGAGCTGAGCCTAAACTCGGGGAGAAAAGATCCATATGTAGTTCCAATGATGACAATATTATGGTGCAAGCAAGCAGGTCTGATGGTGATGGTAGATGCACGATGGAACTCTTCAATAGTTTTTTTTTTTTTTTTTTTTTTTATACTACTTGGATGACGGAACAAGCAAGAGGCCCACCTGATGTTAAGCGGTAACCTCTGCCTATGAACAGTGCATTACCTCAAAGGTCACGTCCACCTAGGACGCACCCTATGTGGCATTGCACTGCGCCCGCCACACTGAGACATAAAGATGAAAAGTCTCATGTGCCTGTAATTTCACCGGCACCCTTACCCTTCAAACCGGAACACAGCAATGCGAGCACTACTGCTTTGCGGCAGAAATAGGTATGGTGGTAGTACTTCCCCGGACGAACTCTTTCACAAAAAAGCTCTACTACTACTAAATAATACACATGACACATAATTAATGCTATAAAAAGGCCAATAGTAGATCTTCCTGAGGTTAATAACAATTTAAATATAACTTAAAGCTCTAGCTAAAATAGACTGTAGCTATGTTTGACTGGACGTTATTTCGTACGCGTGCATTAAAGGGGTGCACTGCTTGAACTGGTCTGACACTAGGCGGATCTTAGAGCATGCTCTAAGAAGTGGAGGAAATTACAGCTCGATTTAAAACGTACGAAATAACGATAACGTGAGTATGTATGGCAGACATACAGTCAGTACATACGTTCAGTAGTAGTAGAGCTTTTTTGTGAAAGAGTTCGTCCGGGGAAGTACTACCACCATACCTATTTCTGCCGCAAAGCAGTAGTGCTCGCATTGCTGTGTTCCGGTTTGAAGGGTAAGGGTGCCGGTGAAATTACAGGCACATGAGACTTTTCACCTTTATGTCTCAGGGTGGCGGGCGCAGTGCAATGCCACATAGGGTGCGTCCTAGGTGGACGTGACCTATGAGGTAATGCACTGTTCATAGGCAGAGGTTACCGCTTAACATCAGGTGGGCCATAAAAAAAAACATGAGATAGCGTCTGTACGTCGTCTGGCAGGCGTGGGGTAGGCAGTCTAACACGAGACAGCGCTGTACTGTGTGTGTGAGTGTCTTGTTGTGTTCACGCAGGTGATGACGGCGGAGCGGCGCGAGTACCGCGGGCACGCGCGCGACTTGCTGCCGCCCGGCGAGTACTTCGGCGCGCCGCCGCAGCCCGACCACTACTACCCGCCGCCCGCGCCCTACAACGAGCACTGGGGTCAGTATTACTACCCTGCACTGCAACTACACTGAGTACAACCTCTCATTAAATGTCGTCTGAAGTGAGAGAGGTGCGGGTTCGATTCCCGCAGCATGGGTCTGGGTGGTTACCTTGGTACTCGCAAAAACTGGTATAGAAATACATAAATGAATCAGCTGAAAAACGCGAAGCCTTTTAAATATTATCTGAGTAAACGCGTCGACGAACGCTCGGACGAAGTCAAGAGACATGTCGCGAGTAGTCGAGAGACATGTCGCGATCAGTCGAGAGACATGTAGCGAGTAGTCGAGAGACATGTCGCGAGTAGTCGAGAGATATGTCGCGAGTAGTCGAGAGACATGTCGCGAGCAGTCGAGAGACATGTCGCGAGCAGTCGAGAGATATGTAGCGAGTAGTCGAGAGACATGTCGCGAGTAGTCGAGAGACATGTCGCGAGTAGTCGAGAGACATGTCGCGATCAGTCGAGAGACATGTAGCGAGTAGTCGAGAGACATGTCGCGAGTAGTCGAGAGATATGTCGCGAGTAGTCGAGAGACATGTCGCGAGCAGTCGAGAGACATGTCGCGAGTAGTCGAGAGACATGTCGCGATCAGTCGAGAGACATGTAGCGAGTAGTCGAGAGACATGTCGCGAGTAGTCGAGAGATATGTCGCGAGTAGTCGAGAGACATGTCGCGAGCAGTCGAGAGACATGTCGCGAGCAGTCGAGATACATGTCGCGAGCAGTCGAGAGATATGTAGCGAGTAGTCGAGAGACATGTCGCGAGTAGTCGAGAGACATGTCGCGAGTAGTCGAGAGACATGTCGCGATCAGTCGAGAGACATGTAGCGAGTAGTCGAGAGACATGTCGCGAGTAGTCGAGAGATATGTCGCGAGTAGTCGAGAGACATGTCGCGAGTAGTCGAGAGATATGTAGCGAGTAGTCGAGAGACATGTCGCGAGTAGTCGAGAGACATGTCGCGAGTAGTCGAGAGACATGTCGCGATCAGTCGAGAGACATGTAGCGAGTAGTCGAGAGACATGTCGCGAGTAGTCGAGAGATATGTCGCGAGTAGTCGAGAGATATGTCGCGAGCAGTCGAGAGACATGTCGCGAGCTTTGGCGAAACATCTATACCCTGGTTCAGAATTCGAGATATTTTTTGCAAACAAAGGGGATACCATAGCAAAAAAATAGGTGCTCTGTGGTAGTTTATTATATTAGGCCAATAAACAGGCTCGGGCATGTTATTCTAACTCAGATCTAACAAACTATAAAGTAATCAATATGTTATCGTAGATATTTTTGAGTTATTTCGGTTATTAACAAAGTTATCAAGCAAAAATATATTTGTTAGTAGAAAATATTTCATGTTACTTGGAACACTGAAGAGATTTTAAACAGTGGGCTTTGTTTTGAAAGCCGGTTCCCATTTTGTTAATTTCATTCGTTTCTCCTCATATGCCGAATACGAATGTGCTTTTCGCACAGTTTTACAATGGATTGGTCATACTGTATCAATAGGTAAGAGTTATATATAACATTTTGCCGTTTACACATTGACTTGTAAGATAAACTTAGATAGGTAGTAGGTTTGTGTTTATTTGCCGCAAATTGAAGGTACATACCGCGCGAGCAAACCAGCTGGCGGATATTAAAAAAAAAAAAAAAATTGGTAAGACGTAGGAGAACCCGCGGGTCACTACTAGTAAAACTTGATCTACACATATAAATGTTTCTGTCCTTCCACTCCGACCAACTGAACCGACCAACTGAACCGACCAACTGGTTGTGCAGAATGGAACCTGATGAGGGTTTTTATTCCAATCTAACCAACTAGTTGATCATTTATTTTATTTTGAGAAATATTATTCCAAAGGGACCAACTGAAACAACCAATTTTAAAACAGACCAACTATTTTCTTTCTCAACCATACAACTTTTTAGTTGGTCTGATAGGAAAAATTATGAATTCAAATTTATCCCCATCCACACAAGTTTGGTATGAAACCTTTTTACTGAACTGGCCAGTTATAATACATAATTAATTAATCTTTTATGAGTAATTGACTGAAGTATTGAGTCATTGTTGGGTAGACTTGTTGGTAATACAATTAATTTTTATTGTATTTGAAAATGTTTGAGGAGTGTGAAAAAAACGGCGGAAAAGATTTTCTATATGAACATTTTCAATATACAAAAGTCACACACAATATATACAATATACGCCTGAAAGGGATACCTACCAACGGCACCATATTCCCTAAAACAAATAGGTGATCCGTTTTAAATTGTGTGGATGGGGATAAATTTGAATTAAAAAAATATTCGTAACAGACCAACCAAAAAGTTGTATCGTTGAGAAAGAAAAATAGTTGATCCGTTTCAGTTGGTCAGTTTAGTTGGTCAGAGTGGAAGAACAGAAATGTTTTTACCACTGGCGTGTCTCTTTGTCAGTGACATTTATTTGTTTACAAAAAATATCTCGAATTCTGAACCAGGGTATACGTGCGATGTTCCGAGATAACCTCGACCGACATTTCACTCGTCCGTAAACCAAGTTGTTGTCGAAGTGTCGCCCGAGAAGGTAGTCATTGGTAGAATGTCGCGAAACAAAGCGACACGCGTCCTCACTCTCTCACGTCTCTCCTGCGATGTCGGGCGATATCCCCTGCCGCCGCCCGTCACGTAGAATTCTTGCCGGTCGGTAGTGAAAACGCTTATGAATGTATTGCAGGGCACGCGGAGGCACCACCTGGTTGGGCGCCGAGCGAGATCAAGGAGCTGACACCAGGGCCCGGGCCGGCGCCGGCGCCCGGCCCGCCCATGGGACCGCCGCTAGGTCAGTATCCAGTACAGTTCCTGACGAGCGACCCGCACTTTCACCTATCAAACCCTTATCGCATACGTGTATGGCACCCATTGCACACTCAATCCAGATCAGTCAGTAGATTGACGGATCTTGGTGCGGCTGGCTGCGACATTAGACGGTCAATCCAGATCATATCAGTCCACTGTTCGCAACCGGCAAATGAACACGCGTTCACAACCACAAAATCGATGGAATGAGAAAAAAGCTTGTGTAGTAATAATTATTGCTTGTGTTCTGCGGTATTATTGCGGTTTGGTTTCATCGTATGTCTTATCAGATGTATGTAGGATGCTTCTTTTTTAAAAGAGGAACATTACACACATCTGAACTTGTTTGATGAAATTCGTAGTACCTCTGAGGAGGAGGAAGATTGTAGACGTAGATTGACAATATTTCACATAAGACGCTCAATCTGGATCGCGATCATAGATTTAAAAAAATCTAGATATTTTCTTATCCGATGTCGCGAATAGTCAGGCGAATTACACAGTCATGTGAAATTACAGGCACATGAGACTTTTCATCTTTATGTCTCAGGGTGGCGGGCGCAGGGCAATGCCACATAGGGTGCGTCCTAGGTGGACGTGACCTATGAGGTAATGCACTGTTCATAGGCAGAGGTTACCGCTTAACATCAGGTGGGCCTCTTGCTTGATCCGTCATCCAAGTAGTATAAAAAAAAAAAAAAAAAAAAAAAAATAGTCGCGATCCGCCAATCTAACAGTCAATCTGGATCGAGATCACAGATCACGATCAAGGATCGTGATCTGGATTGAGTGCATTATGGCTGCCTTATAAACTGATCATGGATCAAATGTTGAAAACAAAACAGCGAGACTTCATCGAAGGGCCTCTTTGAAACAGGTTTATTTATTATTGTATACCTTTCATGGAAATCGGGTTCATGTTTCATGTTTATTGAAGGAATAAACATTAATTCAAACTTTCTCATTTATAGTTATGATGATTTGTTTGTGTTGTCAGGTCCGCCGCCGATGGGCGTGCCTCAGCCGGTGCACATGCCGCCGCCGCTCATGATGCCCGCGCCGCCGTACGGCTCGCCGTACCGCCCGCACCCGCACCCGCACCCGCACCTGCCCCCCCCGCACCCGCACGAAAGGGAGCGAGAGCG
Source organism: Operophtera brumata (assembly GCA_932527175.1). NCBI lineage: Eukaryota > Metazoa > Arthropoda > Insecta > Lepidoptera > Geometridae > Operophtera > Operophtera brumata. The sequence goes on from OW052238.1 coordinate 1,604,542, forward strand.
CGACAGGGAGCGCGAACGCACCCACGAGCGGGAGCGCAGCGAGCGCAGAGAGCGCGACAGGAGAGAAGACGTACGTTCTTTTTAATGCTCCACGCAAAAAGAGGGCTGTTAGAAGTTTGACCGCTATGTGTCTGTCTGTGGCACCGTAACTTTTAAACGGGTGAACCGATTTGAAAGCGGTTTTTTTTAAATATTAAAGCAGGTTTTCTATTGATGGTTCTTAGACATGTTTTATCAAAATTGGTTCAGCCGTTTCACTGAATATAGTTTTTTTTTATTGCTTGTGTTATACATACTCATTGATGTCTATTGTGTAGCTCAGGGGCTCCCAAACTTATTTTGTCTACACTTTGTGAATACCTAAATTATTTTTTTGCGACCCCATTTTTTCACCTACTTAAAAACCACTATAACTTCAAATTAAATGAGCTATATTAGCGGAGATTAAACATGCACAAATCGGGTTATTTAACAAAAACTTGTTAAAACGATTGCCCGCGGTCTATTATCTACTAAAATGACCTACTTATCTAGGAATACTAATAACTATTAAAATGCGAAAGTGTGTCTGATTTGACGTCCACATATTTTTTCTGGGTCTCTTACCGCTTCTTGGCTTCTTGCCCCCCTTTAGGCCTGCAGCGCCCACAAGGGGGCGTTATTGCCCACTTTGGGAACCCCTGGTGTAGCTTAACTCACTTGTTCATGATGACCGGAGTTTTAAAATTGAATGAACAAAACGCTGGCCACCACTTACACCCAAACCAGTACAATGGTCGGCGATGGTACGTGTTGAATTACAGTTTCTCTTGTTATATAATTTATCCTGTTAGATAAGACACTAATTCCCATTTGTTCCGTTCTGTGCCACCCATACTCATTCTCACCTCACGCCTGACCGCAAGTGTACCATCCAACTTACTATGAACGCAGTATGAAATATACTTGGGATAAAAAAAAAACGTTATTTTGATTTACATCAAATATCTCGAGATGTTATTTTTAGTTCTCGGAGTATGCGCTCAAGTTTGCTTGTGTCCAACTTCGAGTCCAAGCAATTTTGAATAACTCCACGATTTGCCGCATTGTTTCAGGAGGACAGAGACAGGGAGCGGGATAGAGACCGTGAACGATCCAGATCCATCAAGCCGGACCGGATCCGAGAAAAGTAAGTAGATTGATCTTTCAGCCAATGCAATAATAATGCGATGTTAATAAGCTCTGTATCAACAAGTATTTTTACAAGCTTTTAATTTGTTTCACCTGTCCCGCTGAAATCAAATCTTGGACTCACTTCACGGTGTGTGATCAAGCTGAAATTTGGTATACTTGTCAAGTTCCGATGACAATACAATACTATGGTGATAGTGAACTGACTAGGAATGATTGAGATAGAAGGTGGCTACAGCACTCCTCGATGTATAATAGTAGATTAATAGTGTTTGGGCTAATTTTGATCACACCATTTTAATCACTAATTTCATAAAAGCTTGTTTTGAAAAAGATGTTTAAGTATCAACATAAAACTTGCTCTGGTAAAGGACCAGGACTTGAGGACTACTATTGAGACAAATCCTGCTGCAGCTAGACTTTATGTCGGAATTGCATGAGTGGTTTTGCGTTAAACTAAAATGTATTTGAATGTTCAGATCGTACAGACGCGAGAGGTCGCGGTCCCGGTCGCGGCGCCACAAGTCGCGCTCCCGCTCGCCGCGCGCGCGCGACCGCTCCCGCTCGCCGCGCGCACGCGAGCGCTCCCGCGACCGCGACCGCTCGGAGCGCGACCGCTCGCGCGAGAGAAGCGTCAAACCCAAGGCTAAGGACAAGGAGGAAAAGGACGAGAAGTAGTTTTATGACTAGTGTTAGGAATGTGGTGCGTGATGTCAGTGTTCTTGCTCGAGCTATAAGAATGAATGAATAAATTCTATCTCAATCCAGATAAACACTGCGTTTTAATGGGGTCAATGTAAATGAACGCTATATCTAGCGTTTGTAGTCTACGAGAGTCTTTGGTTCAGTCGAGACCCTGTGCAGTGCTTCAGTCACAATACTTCACACAGTTCAGATAGTCAAGATCGACCACCGGTATATCTAAGTCTAGGGACACACTATTCCGAACTTCCGCGTCGGTATTTCGGCGCCTGATTTTCCGTTCCGACGTATTCGGCTGAGATGACACACCATTTACGCCGAACGGAATTATCCGCCCGACGGAATTTGCGTTTCTGCGGTATGGACGGAGGTCACGGCAGTGTGTCCATAGAATTTGCACTGATTGGTAGTGCTGTCGTATCGTATTGTCCAGAAATCATGGATTATTTTTCAATAACAATTGCAGTGTTTAGAAGAGGAAAATTTTTTTCTTAGGTGCATCTATTTAATTTATGTGAATACAGGATTTTTCTGCGTGGATCTTTACGCCGCGGATGGGTCGCATCCTATACAAAATGCATAGAATGCGTTGTTGCCGAACTTCCGCCCAACCGAATTCCGCTGTACACCAAAATGCGACGGAATTTCGAACTAAAAAATGTCATAGGTAACTAAAAACATTGTGAGCGTGACCGGCAGGAAATTCCGTCGCGTACTTTCAACATAATGTGTCATAGCCCTAAGAGCAGAGGTATTTGGACAGCAAGTCCACTGTCTATCCGTCTTCAGGAACAGAGCACGGATCCTATCCAATTGCAAAATGAGGAAAGACAGGGAGATGTTTTTTCTTAGAAACTGTTCACCTCTGCATTGGAGAATGTTTTCAAGGTTTATATTATGAGTTAGGGTGGGCTGCCGGTATGTCAAACTGCAAATATGACGAACTCCGATTTGGACCAACTGCTACCAAGTGAATTTGCAGTTCGTCCAGGTTTTAGGACTAACTGCGTATTGGACCAAACGCTTACTGGACAAACCGCGACTGGACTAACTGCATGTAGGACGAACGGCTAACAAATCGTTTTTACTATTAACTATATTTGGTGGTATCCACTGGTGAGGCTGCTAACTTGACAGACACTCGAGAAACCCATCCCATTAATTGGACGAAACCAAAAGTACAACTTTCCCAGAGGTCTTCACAGGCTTCGCGGTATGACCTTGGTTTGTTGACGTCAAGCTGCTACTCCCACGCATTTCATCCAGGACTATGAGGGCAGCAGATTCTTTGGTCAGACATACTGCAATGGGCTGTCTGTGAGTCCCCCATGAAGGTACGAAGTCCTAGTCTCAGAAGGTTGAGCAGGCGACGACGTGTAAGCGTGGTGCGGTATCGGGTCGTATTGAATGAAATGAAACTGCAGAGTAATAATACAGAAATGCTTGTATTTTATAATTAATGTCTAAATAAATGGATCATATAAATGTTTCCTAGAGCGCAGGACGCGGCATCCAGAGCGGCGGATCGCGTCGCTCTCGACGTCGCGTCTTATTCCATCACATCGGGTTTTCCTTCAGGTTTTTTGTACAGAATTATATTTTACAATAATTTTATTTTCAATTACAATCTAGACGTAAAAAAATCTTGAGGTGAGAAGGAAACTAAGCTTCCTATAAAAATAATTACAAATGGAACATGAGGGCTACGCTTAGTGCGACCGGCTGGTAGACCTCGACCTAATCTATCAGTACAGGACTTTACAATCATCACTATAACCTACGGCTTCCGGCGGTGCGCGCCTGCGCCTTATAACATAAGCATACTCCACTCGATAAGCGCTCGCCCCACACTCGGGGGCTCATAACTAAATAACTTAAATTAATTACATAAAAATATACAAAAATATCATTTTCACAAAATTATAATCGACAAACTATACACTCCGGCACTAAAAATATTCGATAACTATGTACGATTTAAGCCGGTTTTAAACTTAAACGAGAGCTTTGACTTGAAATAGTACAAAATAATAATAAACATAATCACGACTATAGTGTCGATTGTCTAGAACTGCCTGCGGCATTTCCTCATCTCTCGAAGATTCAAGGTCCCCTAGCCCAGCTAATAGTAAATCTACATCGAGCTAAAATTACGGAAACTCACGGGATCTTTTCATCAGACCGTTCTTTCCATCGATTTATAAATTACATTGAGAAACGTTCAAATATTTATACATAGATTTTTACGAACAACGAATAATACTAGAACACCTACGACTAACACAATAAAACGTCACGCCGCGGTGAGGCGACGCCGACAGCCGAGCACCGAAGTGTCGACGCTGTACAACTATTGTTACAATTTACCAATCGTTTTATAATACATGCGCCGATATTTACATGCACGCCTCAGTCTGCGCCCGCCGCGGGCCGCGCGCTACATTTACATACAACTAATATTAAACGACTCCGCCTCAGGACGGGCGCGCGACAATTACAAACTAATCCAGAGATTTTACACGACGCCTCGGGGCGCCGGAACTTACGCTACGGCGCGCGGCGCGGCGGGCGTGCGGGGCGCAGCGGCGTCTATACTTTACAAATTTGTATACAATTATTTTTACAATTAGGCGGCTGGTGAGGGGGGGCCGGCGCGTCTCCGCGGACGTTAATACTTGATCGTGTCGCGTGCTCGGGACTACAAGACGGGGTTGGGCGGCGGTGGGCCGATGGGCCCGAGCTCGGGCGCCTTCATGAAGAACTTCTCCAGCTTGGCGATTATGTGCTTGCCGTACGTGTACTTGCGCAGCGAGCCGATGTGCGGCCGGATCTTGTGCATGAGCACCTTGCGCTGCGTCGGCTCCGCCACGTCGATCATCTTCTGCACCACGTAGTTCGCGTACTGGTCCTTCATCATCACGTGCAGTGCGCTGCAACACGACACGACATGATACTTTACTTACTGCATTACTTCATACGATACATACGCTCACGGTATGAGGTTCGGGTTGGTAACCGCCGCGCAGTGAACGTGGCTGAATAGAATGATGTTAGTGCACTCGTCAATAGAAATATAATATGTAAAAAAAAAAACTTATTATTTCTAAAATTAAATGCTTTGAGTAGATCTTTCTTTCTTTCAATTATTAATCTAATATAGATTATGGCCTGATTCGGAGCGTGGCCTAAGAGAGATGTTTGGTTGTGGACTGGTAGCACTCACTTGTCGTTGAAGCCGCACAGCTCGTCGATGAGCAGCGCGCGCTCGTTGCGCGTGGCGTGCGAGACGCACTTCTCGACCACGTTGGAGGCGAACTTGTGCTGCGAGAGCGCGAGCACCTTGCCGCGCACGCCGGCCACGAGCCGCGCGCGGTCCTCCGCCGCGCCGTGCTCTAGCACGTGCTGCACCACGTAGTTGCCGTACTGGTCCTGCACATCACACAACAACCTATTGAATCCGCCTGGACACAACAACATACAAAACGAACAGCCTAATGCACGAGTCGTTTGTGAGTAGTCAGTATTCAACCAATCTATGCACTAGTAATCTAGCTAATAGAAGAACATCAAAACTGCAGAAATTAACATACATACTAGACTCACGCCTTTTTCTTTTTTTTTTGTGGGTAGGCGGAGCCTCAATGGGCCTCCCTATCACCGTGGTTTGCACAATCGTTGAAATATATAATAGACGTGACAAGTGGTGGGCTCATCGCCGCCATTGCTGCCCACGACTGACTTGGCAGAAATTAAATCATTCCGAAACTATTAGGATCTGACCTTCGGCAGCACGGGATCACCTCAGAAGATATAAAACATCTCTTAGGCTTGAGACCAGTTCAGCTATGGTGGAACTTTACCGCTGGCAAAACGCACACATACAATGACGGGTCATAAAGAAGCTATAGAGCGAAAATGATCCTAAAAGTAGGTAGTATAGGTTTGATAAAAGTGCTTTACCGAATATACCTGTATGAGCTGTTCAGTGTGCGCGTGCAGCTCGCCGAGCACGGGCGCCGTCTGCTCGGCCGTGCAGTGCTCCAGGATGCGCTGGATAACGCGGCAGCCGTAAGGGTGCGTCGACAGCGCGTACACCTGCCCCGCGAACGCGTTTATTATGAACTGCAACGCGGATGGCTCCACGCACTCTATACACTTTTGTACCTGGAACACCAAATAACCACCGTTAATTATATAAAAACTTGAGGACCGAGTAGCAGCAACCTATCTTGTTATTATTATAATGTGCCTACTTCGCAAATTGTTTCATTGAATTGACATTTAATAACTTGTATTTACCGTGTTTTTTAGTATTATATTAAATTTAATTTAAATGCATGAAATTTTTCACAGAATTATTATTATAAGAATTATTAGGTACCTATGTATAATGCTAAAATTAAAAATTAAATATTTGCACGACAATCTAGTCGAGTACAGTGATACTAAAAATAGATTATGAACCAAACTACCTGTATTCACGCAAATAAATCATTTTCATTTTCATTTTCATTTCATTTCATTTCAACAATTGTCACGGACATGGAATCATTTGGTTATACAGTTTCTAACTGCCTAAGAATCTGAGACAGCATTGTATGTCTAGAAATACGAATGAGATCATTACTTCGCTCGGCCATAGGCTATGCTCTCTACTTGGCCTCAACTTGCGCCACGGTGTACCGAGCACATAAAACCGTCTCCGTTAAACACACGGCTCACACTGAGGCGCTTTGGAGCATGGGATATTTTCCAACGTAATTTGGCTTGCTGCGCACGAGGGGCCACCATCGCCAGCACAGACTAAATCTCTGCCCACCATCAAACCACAAATGATCCCACCCACATTCACCAACAACAGGCCGCTTATCAGACGCCCTTGTTGTGGACCCACAACTGAACAGTAGTGGCATTAGGAAGGAAGATTAGGCTGTAGGAAGCCAGCTATACAGGGGATGGATTGTTGGGCTGTAATTTTTTTCCAAAATCTGTGAATGCAGATCAGAATATCTCAAAAAGTTATGGATGGTCTCCTAGGAACGTTTTCCTGTAACTATAACGGTTAAGATACCTGCCCTTACTGTCCCGTCTCAACAATCCACCCTGTATATAGAGCGCTGTGTGCAGGTCAGTGCACGTGTAGGGGACGCCCTCCAAGCTCCCATGCGGCACACAAATGCGAGTCGCCTCCCTACAAGGGTGTGTGGTGTATGTAGATGACAGTGGATGCACTCACCACGTGGTTCCCGTTCTGATCCTTGACGCACTTGAGTACGTGTCCGTCGAGCTCGCGCACCACCTCCTGCTGCTGCTCGGCGGGGATGGACTCCAGCGCCTTCTGGATGACGCGGCAGCCGTACATCTGCAGCGCGAGATTCAGCACGTGCCCGCGCACCTGACGCAACACACACTACACATACAAATACGAACCACAACAACACGCATCATAAGAGCTTTTTGTTTTATGTGCTTATTTTGCAATCGTTCTGTATGACTTCAAGAAAGCTTTTATCGCCACACATCAGTTGGGACAGTTGCAGTACACCACGTAACGTTGAATTGAATGTAGTGTTAGTAGCCTAGTTCGTCCAGGTGAGTACTACCAGCATACCTATATCTGCCGCAAAGCAGTAATGCTCGCATTGCTGTGTTCCGTCTGTCCGGTTTGAGTAGGGGGGCGCACTATCTGCTAGTTCCATCATTCAAATTTAATAAAAAAATAACTTCGTAGGCCGCACCGCTTCGCGGCGTTAGAGCTACCGGCTTGATCCACCGCCACGTCGCTCCAACATAGATTCAAGACTTGCTAGTCAATTAACGGGTCAGCCTATTAGCTTGGCAAGCTGGCCTGATGACTGAGATATAGCAGAGACTTTACGGCAAGTAAGCTGGGTAAAAAGAGGGGCGTTTAGGGTGGTATGTTGGTGACCCTAGGACACTCTTTCTAGCTGTATATAGTTTGGTGGTATTTGTGGTATTTAAAAGTCTTGTATAAGATGGTAAATGGTTTGTATTAATAGTCACAATATTACTTAACTCACTAATAATTGTATAACTATGATTTTATGGTATATTAATGGTATATGGCTTATGGTAGGTATATTAATGGTATGGTTTGGTATGTGAACACGAGATGCCCGAAGGGCTGGTGATCGCGAACTGGCTCGGTTTTGGCAAATGCGTATTAAATGCAGACGTTGCTTAATACACATTTGCTGTGTTCGGTTAAAACCTGAACAGTTATTGCAACATTATTGAGTTTTGTAAGGCTTGGATTGTGCTAGTCAAAGCCTAAATTGTTCGTTCTATAATAAGTATGAATAGTTGTAATTTTCATATAGTTGAGATTATACACAGTTGAAATGAAATGCACTATGAAAAATATTAAAGAGTTGATGACATACCTTTTGCGCTAACGTCGTTTTCTGTTCTGTCGTGCCAAATTCGAAAAATTTCTGTATCACATAGTTTCCAAATACATCTGTCATTAGACTATACGCTGCGCCGATTATTTCATTGAATACCATTTGCTTTTCTTGTACCGTTGCCCTTTCTAATTTTTGTTGAATAAATCTGAAAAGAAAGAAGAAATTTTTAAGTTATTACAAAAAAGATTGCAGGTTCAATTTTTTACCTTCATGAATAAACCTTCTATCAGTTACAGAAAATCTTAAGTTAAACTTTATGTAATTAAAATGACTGACTGACTCACTGACTATCAATGCACAGCCCAACTAAACCGTAAGTCCTAGAGAACTGAAATTTTTGAGGGTACAATCCCTTTTTGGTCTAGGGGTACACTAAGAAAGGAATTTCATAAATTCACCCCCTAAGCGAGTGCAGGGGGTTGTTAAAGATTGTACGTAATATAATCCACGCGGACGAAGTCGCGGGCTTTCCACTAGTCAGTCTCTTCATCAGTCGGTAGTCATCCACAGCTAAACGAGGCCTCCCCCCCTATAAGAATAAGGGGGATTTGGCATAATCACCACACTTGGCGGGGGCGATTTGTCATTGGAGTATTGGTGTACAGCACTCAGGTAAATGCTGCTGCCTATCCCCTAGTGATCCCTTAGTCGGTTTTTACGACATCCACGGGAGGACGAGGGGAAAGCCGGCCGGAAACAACCACGGCATCAACCCGCACTAGTCAGTCTATGTAATACAATGTATACAAAAAAACTGATTCATAATTTTATGTTTGTGTAATAATTGGTTAGGTAGATAATTGCTGGTTTACTTGATACGCCAACTAGTAATGAGAGCAATTACATTAAAAAACCCGGCCTGACCTCAATTTTTAATCTAATTTTAACATGTTTTGAACAACAATGTACATACGCTGAATGAAATAAATCCACGGGGGAGTAATCGGGAGTGAACAACAATGTACATACGCTGAATGAAATAAATCCACGGGGGAGTAATCGGGAGTGAACAACAATGTACATACGCTGAATTAAATAAATCCACGGGGGAGTAATCGGGAGTGAACAACAATGTACATACGCTGAATTAAATAAATCCACGGGGGAGTAATCGGGAGTGAACAACAATGTACATACGCTGAATTAAATAAATCCACGGGGGAGTAATCGGGAGTGAACAACAATGTACATACGCTGAATTAAATAAATCCACGGGGGAGTAATCGGGAGTGAACAACAATGTACATACGCTGAATTAAATAAATCCACGGGGGAGTAATCGGGAGTGAACAACAATGTACATACGCTGAATTAAATAAATCCATGGGGGAGTAATCGGGAGTATTCTTTTTGTTATGTTTTTACAGGTCTAGTATTCAAACGATAACGAGAAACTTCGATGACGTGCTACGAAGCTGGACGGGCCCGCGTGGTACATTCAGACAGCACATTAGTGTCCAATACAAAGATCACCAGTGAGTTCCAATAGGAAAAATAACGTGCTCAAAACAGTAAATAAACCGTTTTGCCCTAGAATAAAAAGGTTGTAGCCATGTTCTTCACCAACCCGCATTGGGGTAGCAGCATTGTGGATCACAGCCCACTCACCCTCGTCGAGTCCAGTCCCAGCAGTGGGTATGACTGTGCTTTAGTGATTGTTCTCTTGCTCAATTTAAATTTACAAATTCAATAGACAAGTACAAGTAGTCTTTATGTCTCAGGGTGGCGGGCGCAGTGTAATGCCACATAGGGCGCGTCCTAGGTGGACGTGACCTATGAGTTAATGCAGTGATCATAGGCAGAGGTTACCGCTTAACATCAGGTGGGCCATCTGGTTGTTCCATCATTCAAGTAGTATTAAAAAAAAAAACAAGCAACTCCGAAAGTACCATACTAATGGTACTTTCGTCATAGGCTACCCCAAAAGTACATTCCTAACAACCCCAAGACACTTTTTTCTTAGCCTATACTGTCCCACTGCTGGGTAAATGCCTCCATTTCCTAGAATTTCTCCCGGTGTTGTGCCACCCCAGGTTATTACTATACCTTACACAGCATAGAGAAGGTCTTTTAGTCATCACTGGGTTGTTAATAAACAATTTGCGGGTAGTATTCACCTAGATCCGTGTTGGTCCTGTGAGAATTCTACTATGTGGTTTGCGAGATCTCTGAGTTGTAGGTTGGGGAATCTGTTGTTGCGGAAGTCCTCTAGCAGCCGCGAGCGGCCCGCGGGCGGCTTGTCGCCGACCAGCGCGCCCACCGGCACCCCGCCAACACCCACCCCCACTCCTCCCGTCACTAGTTCTGGAACAAATAATAAAACAATTCAGTACAATTTGGAGGAAAATGGGATTGCTATACTCCCAGAGTTAATTCATGGCAGAAAACTGAAGAAACGGATGTATTAGGTCACCACGTTTTGTATTTTTACATCAGTGGCGGTCCCAGGAGGGGGTCACGGAGGTCATGACCCCCCCCCCAAAACCATACACGACAACTTGAAAAATCTCCTAAAACTTGACGGTTACGAACATTTCAAACAAATTACTACCTGCCTCTACTATATGTCTTTTTACTGCATTCTCCTCGAGCTAAAAAAACAGCATTGTTCGCGGCTCGCTCCGCTCGCCATTACATCCGCTGCTACTATATGTCTTTATAACTGCACTCTCCTAGAGCTAAAAAACAGATTTTTTTCGCGGCTCGCTCCGCTCGCCGTTATATGTTCTCCTGATAGCTATCTTTATTACAGCGCTGTCCTCGAGCTAAAAAACAGCATTTTTCGCGGCTCGCTCCGCTCGCCGTCACATGCTCTACTACTCCATGTCCTTTTACTGCAGTCTCCTCGAGCTAAAAAACAGATTTTTTTGCGGTTCGCTCTGCTCGCCGTTATATGATCTGGTAATAGCTTTCTTTACTACAGCGCTGTCCTCTAGCTAAAAAAACATAATTTTTCGCTGCTCGCTCCGCTCGCCGTTATATGATCTACTGCTTCATCTCTTTTTACTGCACTCTCCTCGAGCTAAAAAACTGAATTTTTAGCGGCTCGCTCCGCTTGCCATTAAATGTTCTCCTGATAGCTATCTTTATTAAGCACTGTCCTCGAGCTAAAAAAACAGCATTTTTCGCGGCTCGCTCCGGTCGCCGTCACATGCTCTACTACTTTGTCTTTTTACTGCATTCTCCTCGAGCTAAAAAAACAGCATTTTTCGCGGCTCGCTCCGCTCGCCGATACATCCTCTGCTACCACATGTCTTTGTAACTGTACTCGCCTCGAGCTAAAAAACAGATTATTTCGCGGCTCGCTCCGCTCGCCGTTATATGTTCTCCTGATAGCTATCTTTATTACAGCGCTGTCCTCGAGCAAAAAAACAGCATTTTACGCGGCTCGCTCCGCTCGCCGTCACTTGCTCTACTACTTCATGTCTTTTTACTGCAGTCTCATCGAGCTAAAAAACAGTTTATTTTGCGGTTCGCTCTGCTCGCCGTTATATGATCTGGTAATAGCTTTCTTTATTACAGCGCTGTCCTCGAGCTAAAAAAAAACAGCATTTTTCGACGCTCGCTTCGCTCGCCGTCACATGCTCTACTACTTCATGTCTTTTTACTGCAGTCTGCTCGAGCTAAAAAACAGTTTATTTTGCGGTTCGCTCTGCTCGCCGTTATATGATCTGGTAATAGCTTTATTTATTACAGCGCTGTCCTCGAGCTAAAAAAACAGCATTTATCGCTGCTCGCTCCGCTCGCCGTTATATGCTCTACTGCTTCATGTCTTTTTACTGCACTCTCCTCGAGCTAAAAAACAGATTTTTTCGCGGCTCGTTCCGCTCGCCTTTATATGTCCTACTAATAGCTTTCTTTATTACTGCCCTCTCCTCGAGCTAAAAATAAGCACCGAATTTTTAGATCGCGATCGATTTAGGTAACTTTGGAACAATTCAGTTTATAAGACGATTCAAAATGATCCTTGTGATTTCATTGAATGAAGTACCTATTTTTTACTTTCGTAGTGGAGCCAAGATGAACCCCCCAAAATCTTGAGCTGCGACCGCGCCTGTTTTACATACACATACATACATACATGGACACCCGGCTTTTCCCCGAAAGGGTAGGCAAAGCCTCAAGGGGCCCCTTTTCACTGTGGTTTGCATCAACGTGGGGCTATAGACGTGACAAGGAGTGAGTTCATCGCCGCCATTGCTTCCCACGACTGACTCAGCTAACGCTTTCCTGCGGTAATATAACACATTCCTTAACATGCTAGCAGCCAGGACAAATCTTATACCAACGAATCCCACTAACGTTCCGGGTAAATTTGTATTTGTATCCATTTTTTTTTAATATAATATAAGTCTTCTGCTTGAGGTACTCCACCACCGCTTCGGGCTTCACGGCATAGTGAACCCGGGACACGTACAGTGGAGTTGTGGGTACCTCCGCACGCAGCAAGCACGGCTGGTTCAGCTCAGCCGATACGGCAGTTCCGCACTGATTACGGCAAGTGGACTTCCTCTTCCTTCGTTCCACCTTGATGAAACTCTCCTTGTCCTTAGAAGGGCCAGCAGGCACTTGCTGTCGCTCAGGTTTCGAAACGCGAGCGGCTGCAACAGCGGCGTATTCGAGTAGCTGCTTCGGCGCGGCCGCGACACGTCACAACCACGGGAGCCGATGAATGTAGCAGGTGACGCGGCGTTGGCAGCGGGGGCAGGGAGGTCGGCCTAGGTAGGGGGGCCTATCTATCTATATAAGAGCTTAACCTGACTTAGTCATGGCTATATAAAAAATAAGATATATAAAGGTGAACTTTTGACGTAATTGACCGAGCGAATTCCTTGCAACAACTGGCAAAACTTCCTTTCATCTGTCCGAACTCCGGTAGCCGTAGTGAGACTTTTTGCTACAAGTTTACGCGCTCTACCAAGACCGCGCAGTTTGTATGAAGAAATGTACAGAGCCCCCAGCGTCGTGTTAAAGAATCATTTTGTGTGTGTTAGTTTCTAACGTCAATTTTGGCGTCGCGTAAATTAAACTCTTATTCCAGTCGCGCGTTTACTCTAGGATTTTCCCAGTTTTGCGAGTGTAAGTGACATTTTTGACAGTTCACGTCACGTATTGTTGTATACTTGTTGTATACTTCAATTTTGCCGTTTACTCAACCAACGCGGTGGTCGCGTAAACGCGTTTTAACTGCGATGCCCACACTAGGCCTACGGATGTATGTATACCCATTTTGTTAATTTCATTCGTTTCTCCTCATTTGTTGAATACGAATGTGCTTTTCAACACAGTTTTACAATGGAATGGTCATACTGTATCAATGGTAAGAGTTATATATAACATTTTGCCGTTTGCACATTGACTCGTCAGATAAACTTCAGGTAGGTAGTGGGTTTGTGTTTATTTGCAGCAAATTGAAGTTACATACCGGGTGAGCGAACCCGCTGGCGGATATTACAAAAATTTAATACATTTGGTAAGACGTAGAAGCCGCGGGTAAAACATGATCCACGCAAAAAAAAATTTTTACCACTGGTTTGTCGCTTTGTCAGTGACATTTGTTTGTTTACAAAAAATATCTCGTATTCTGTACGTATTAACGCCATGCGCGCTTAGGGTTTATTGGTCATCTTTTATGTGTGCTTGGTTTGCGTAGCCACTGAGAGTCCTGAATTTATAGTGTGCTATTGTTTCGGTGTGTGTTTTAATTTTTGACACATTTGGTAACCCTTTAATTATTATTTGAGTCAAGTCATCAACAAAATGTAACAAAACTCTGAAGGGCATTTTTATATACACAAAAACACGGTATCAGAGCGTGCGCTCGCCTTCTTCGCCTCATACAAAAATGTTCGTTGAAACAGGTTGATCCTATAGCGCCTTAATCAACTTCCTGAGCATTTAAAATCTCGTCTAATCATACACAGAGCTTTAGCGAACTCAGCCAATAGGTAGAAGTTATTGGTGTTAATTCTTGGATTCAGCTAATAATACCGAATTCCTCCGTGATAATCGTGACTTAGTCACAAAGCTTTCTAAAAACGCCTCAGGGTCCCACACAATAATAAACCCAGATCCAAGATTGTCGATTGAAACATGATTTAAGTTGTTGTGTTACTCTATTATTGATCTTCAATTGAAGATCAAAGTAGGTTACTGGCACCGACCATATGACGATAGACGAAGGCTGCTATTGAAGATCAAAGTATAAACCCAGATCCAAGATTGTCGATTGAAACATGATTTAAGTTGTTGTGTTACTCTATTATTGATCTTCAATTGAAGATCAAAGTAGGTTACTGGCACCGACCATATGACGATAGACGAAGGCTGCTATTGAAGATCAAAGTATAAACCCAGATCCAAGATTGTCGATTGAAACATGATTTAAGTTGTTGTGTTACTCTATTATTGATCTTCAATTGAAGATCAAAGTAGGTTACTGGAACCGACCATATGACGATAGACGAAGGCTGCTATTGAAGATCAAAGTATAAACCCAGATCCAAGATTGTCGATTGAAACATGATTTAAGTTGTTGTGTTACTCTATTATTGATCTTCAATTGAAGATCAAAGTAGGTTACTGGAACCGACCATATGACGATAGACGAAGGCTGCTATTGAAGATCAAAGTATAAACCCAGATCCAAGATTGTCGATTGAAACATGATTTAAGTTGTTGTGTTACTCTATTATTGATCTTCAATTGAAGATCAAAGTAGGTTACTGGAACCGACCATATGACGATAGACGAAGGCTGCTATTGAAGATCAAAGTATAAACCCAGATCCAAGATTGTCGATTGAAACATGATTTAAGTTGTTGTGTTACTCTATTATTGATCTTCAATTGAAGATCAAAGTAGGTTACTGGAACCGACCATATGACGATAGACGAAGGCTGCTATTGAAGATCAAAGTATAAACCCAGATCCAAGATTGTCGATTGAAACATGATTTAAGTTGTTGTGTTACTCTATTATTGATCTTCAATTGAAGATCAAAGTAGGTTTCTGGAACCGACCATATGACGATAGACGAAGGCTGCTATTGAAGATCAAAGTATAAACCCAGATCCAAGATTGTCGATTGAAACATGATTTAAGTTGTTGTGTTACTCTATTATTGATCTTCAATTGAAGATCAAAGTAGGTTTCTGGAACCGACCATATGACGATAGACGAAGGCTGCTATTGAAGATCAAAGTATAAACCCAGATCCAAGATTGTCGATTGAAACATGATTTAAGTTGTTGTGTTACTCTATTATTGATCTTCAATTGAAGATCAAAGTAGGTTACTGGAACCGACCATATGACTATAGACGAAGGCTGCTATTGAAGATCAAAGTATAAACCCAGATCCAAGATTGTCGATTGAAACATGATTTAAGTTGTTGTGTTACTCTATTATTGATCTTCAATTGAAGATCAAAGTAGGTTACTGGAACCGACCATATGACGATAGACGAAGGCTGCTATTGAAGATCAATTTATAAACCCAGATCCAAGATTGTCGATTGAAACATGATTTAAGTTGTTGTGTTACTCTATTATTGATCTTCAATTGAAGATCAAAGTAGGTTACTGGAACCGACCATATGACGATAGACGAAGGCTGCTATTGAAGATCAAAGTATAAACCCAGATCCAAGATTGTCGATTGAAACATGATTTAAGTTGTTGTGTTACTCTATTATTGATCTTCAATTGAAGATCAAAGTAGGTTACTGGAACCGACCATATGACGATAGACGAAGGCTGCTATTGAAGATCAAAGTATAAACCCAGATCCAAGATTGTCGATTGAAACATGATTTAAGTTGTTGTGTTACTCTATTATTGATCTTCAATTGAAGATCAAAGTAGGTTACTGGAACCGACCATATGACGATAGACGAAGGCTGCTATTGAAGATCAAAGTATAAACCCAGATCCAAGATTGTCGATTGAAACATGATTTAAGTTGTTGTGTTACTCTATTATTGATCTTCAATTGAAGATCAAAGTAGGTTACTGGAACCGACCATATGACGATAGACGAAGGCTGCTATTAGGTCATGTCTTTAGTCGGAAATAAGAAGTCAAAATAATTATTATAGCAGTTTCGATCGTGTTGGACAAGTCATGTTTATGTTCATAAACAGCATGATAAAGCTAAAACACGTCGTTGTAAGTTTGCTATACACTTAGCATATCGGTAAGTTAAATAAGAACGAACCTACCGACTTATGTTGTGGTACTGTATCATTTTATGATATTAATCATTTTATGATATTAAATCATATCATTAACAAATCGATTCGATTATAGACTATTATCGAGGCGATTTTATGAAAATAAGTAATTCTGAGGTGTGGTACAAATTCACAGCTACAACTAAGGCAATCTTAAATTTTGTTTTTATTAACATTGTAATCCTGTTCAAAGAAAACAGAAGACTAATGACTTTATTTCGATAATAACGAGTCCTGTCTCTTAACGTCACACGCACATACGGCTGTAGTAATTCAGTTGCAGATTACAATTGGCAGCAGTTCCTCTTAGTAAATTGTTTGCTATTAGATGACCTTATTAAAATCTCAATATAACGTTGTGTATACAATAACAACATAATGATATATCTCACAGTTGTATAATTTTCCGGCACATCATGGCAATCGAGACGTGAACACAAACATTCGAACTAGAGGTGCCGTGGTTAGCCGCCATTATTCGCCATATTTTCATTATTCGTCGAATAGCGAAAAGTGTCTATTATTCGACAATGGCGAATAAAATAGTCCAGAAGGGCAGATTGTGGAGCGAAAAACAATATTTTCTGCAAGTTTGGGTTTCAGCATGTTGCGCTTTTTTGGATCAGGCCAGTAAAAACAAACAAAAAATTGACATTAAAAAATCTAGAGAATTTCCTTGTATTCCTGGATAACGTCGAAAACTCGAAAATATTTTGATATTTCGCTACGACAATATGTACACTATAACTATAGACATACCAAGAATTCGGTATGTTCGAGAACACTGAAAGAATGTTATGTTATATTTACAAAAAATATACTTAGTATCGTTTTTGATGTCGAATAATTCGAATATTCGCTATAGGGAATACCGAATAATCGCTAGCCGATTATTCGCCTTAACCACTACAGGTACGCGGCATCTCTACATTGAACTACTTATACGACCAAACAAAAAATATTCTTTGTCAATATGTTTTAAGTCCTTGGAATAGAAACATGACGTTAAAGTTTATACAAAAAATACAAAGGTACACAATTTATTTACAATTATCACAACTAATAAATACATACCTACCTAAGACAAACTGAAATGAGTTAGTGTGTTATGCGATAATCAAATTATGTACAAAAATTTACAGAAGTGGTGTAGTAATGTTCGCCGTCGGCGTCGTCGTACCAACCTGATATGGTTCCCACTCCGCTCAGTTTGCTCAACAACGACGATGATGAGCCAAACATTCCGTTCGAAGACAGGCCCTGCGCTAAACTGCTGACAGCCCTGAAACACAACATACACACTGTTCAAGAAAACTAACTCATTGCGAAGTGCACCGTACACTGAATAAAAACAATGAACATGCTGGATCGGCGATAATGTTACAACTGTACAAGCAATGTCGAATTATCAAGGACAACTATTTACAATACATACAAAATGTGGCTATTATTAATATTGGCCGATTCAAACAAACCGTATTCAACTTTCATCTGAAACTCTAGCTCTGGCAACAAAGATGTGCATACAACAATGAGACGACCCAAATCTTAAGCACCGCGGCGCGTTTTAATTGTACCTCGTAAAATATAGATCATATAGATTTACAAAATCCTCTGAGACTTCGGTTTTATTGTATTTATTGAATTTATCTAATATTGAAGCCATATAACTGCACAATATTGAGAAACAATCGAATCTAGCAAATGTTTTAGAGGTAACTTTGTGTTTTTTCTAAAATAAAAATTGACCATCATTTTTGGAAGAGTGATGCCTCATTATTATAATGCATCCACTATTATTCATAGTATTCATGCATAATAATTTTAATCTGAATATTGTATTTGATTTACGCTTGGCATTTTTAGGTGCAGTCTTACCCGTGGTTTATATGAATCAGACTTTGATTAATAGTTTAAATTAATAATTAATAAAATGCTAGGTAGACTATGATAATATTCTGTCCAACACCGAAGTTGCGATTTACCTATAATTTGTATATAAGTAACGGTGTACTGTTTTGATATACACGTGGGCAGTTCATACACAATCTAATTCGGAGAGGTGTATGTTTAGAAATAATATATCTAGTTTCTGTATTTTTTGTGTACTGGAAGTTTGCCATTCAATCACATTTTTATACGACAGATCGTAGTATCATTGATCTGGCACGTAACGCACGTGATGACAGCTAGACAGCATGTCTGACGAGCGAACAGCGCACGTTGCACTACAATAACGCTGATGCATTCACACGAATCCATCGCGATTGCGCTGATTGAACCGAAACGTTTCGCTGCATTTGAAACATACACCATTCCTACACTAATCAAGCAAAATTTGAAGCTGCCTAGCCTATACAGGTGTCCCAGGGAAAATGGTACATTGGGTACAAGCAGTGGACCTGATGTTCCATTCGAATCAATCGAATGTATGTTCTATGATTTACTTTTTAGTGTGGCTATTTATGACCAAGAAATGATATTTCTTTGAAGTAGCTTTACTAAATTTGCGGGATAAATAGCCAGTATATGAATATGTTTATAAAGTTAACTAGTAAAAAGTTCATATGTGGGCAAACTTTTCACATATGGGGCAAAAAAAAAACTAGGAAATCATATAGGGGCCAGATTTGTAATGTTTTTAAAACATTCGACCCTAGGCGTCAACTTTCAAAGATACTAGTCGACAGACCGATTATGGGTGTTGGCGGGCCGGATAAGAACGGTTCGAGCACCGGAGTTATTGTCCCGATGGCCGTACTTTGGCCATCACTGTTCTATACAAAATGAAATCATAGAACATACATGGGCTGAATGGAGTATGCCATGAGATCCGCTCCCTCCATGTATACGCTACACCCCGTCCTGTCTAGGACACTCTGTGATTCTACAAACACGTTGTTCAATGCAATAAGTTTATAAGATATCCTTCATGGGGATTGAAGTCGTGAGTCAATATTCCACCTATGATTTAAGTGCACTACGGAAATGTATATTTTACCTTGACATAAACGACAAATAAATCTGACGTGGCAAGAAACTGTCGTATTCCATAACCTTACTTACAAGTTGCTGACAGATTCTCTCAAGTTGGGAATCATGTGCTAGGACAGAAAGACCTCTGGAGTCAAGTATTTCTCAAATATTTCTAGTTATGTATAATTGGCTGGTGAAATTGTCCGTGAGAATGTTGAATGCGGTGTGTGTGTGTGTGTGTGGTGAGGTAGGTACCTGTATTTGGCGGTCTCCGCGCCGGGCGCAGCGGACACGGGGCGCAGGCCCACGGGCCCGAGCGCGCCGAGCGGCGGCGACAGCGGCGAGGGGCCCCACTTGCGCGCGTACTCCGCCTGCAGCCCGCCGCCGAACTCGAGCGAGTCCCGCCGCGCGGCGCCTGGAACACCAACCATACCTGCGCGCTGCAGCGACCATACCGCTCGTACGTACACCGACCCTTCACACAACGCAACGGCTGAAAGTGTCTATGTACAGGAGCTGATGCTCCGTCCCGCCCATTACATGGACCGAGCGCATAGCGCATGCTATCTAGCCTATCAATGATGCATGAGAGTGGTACGACTATCTATAATATTAAGTAAAACTAAATACATTATGCGTCTGTCGACACAAAAACTACATTACGAGATGTCAGAGAAAACAAAATCGGTAGCGTTACTTTTAGATTAATTATTTACAGAAATATCTACGTCCATAAAACTCGAATTCATAATAATATACAGCGTATAAAAAGTAGCTTAGAAAATATATAAAACTGCAACACACATTATGTACAGCTACAGTTTGTATTAATTACTAGGTATTTATTACTTCTCAAATATCTAAATGTCTACAATGTGACTGAAATATAACACATTTTATAATAATTTACCTACTTACTTGTAAATTAAAATGCCGTTTGTAATATTGAAAATGTTACTTTCGGTATTATAGGTTATGTCACGTTATATCACAAGGAACTCCATTTGTCTTTGACTATCGACTTGTCATGCTTTAGAATAATGTATTAGATTTGTTAAGTTGAATGATTTATAAATTTTATTTACATCGTTAAGTGTTTCAATTAAAGTGAACTCACTGTTGCAGATTCTAGTTCTATTTCAAGGGCATTTATAAAATTTAAATAGTAATTTTATTTAAAATTACAGGTAATTGAGCTATATTAATATTAAGTAATAACCTCGTAAGGTACGTGAAAGGCAATTTTGCAAAATAATTGAATATTATATGATGAAGATCCGTCGAAGGACTGAGAGAAGGTGGGTAGGTATCAGATGAGCTGTAACAGTGAGTTTGTGTAGTACCTGTCTGCTGCTGCATGGGCTGCGAGGCGAGGGCGGGCGGCGGGGGCGCGGGCGCGGGCGGCGGCTGGTACGAGCGCGGCGCGAGCACGCCGCCGGGCGACACGAGCCGCAGCGGCGTGCCGTTGCGCGTTCCCATCACCAGCGAGCCGGGGTCGTAGTACGGGATCACGTACTGGCCCTGCCCGTTCACCTGCTGCTGGTCGGGCTGGCTCGGCGTGAGCGGCCGCCGCGGCTGCTGCGCCTGCTGCTGCGGCCCCGCCACCAGGCCGGGGTACACGCCCCAGGGCGCCGCCACGCCGTAGTACGGCGGCACGCCCGCGATCAGCGCGCTCACGTACGGCGCGCCCTCCTGCGCCGTGTTGATCACGTAGGGGCCCTGCGTGAACGCCTGCTGCGCCGCGAGTTGCTGCTGCAGCTGGAACTGCTGCTGCTGCTGCTGCTGGAGCAGCTGCAGCTGGGCGGCCGCCGCCTGCCCGCCCGCCGCCGCCGCCGCCTGCGACCGGAATAGTTGCTGCAAACAAACAAACAACACCATTCAGTTTATAGTTGCACAAAGTTACCAATAGAGGGAAATGTTAACGAAAATGTTATAACATTTAAATATTATTCTATTGATTGTTGTTGTTGTTACATTGAAAGGAGTCTCTGCGCGAAACACTGAGTCCTTCCACCACACTGGTTCCACCATCATTGCTCACTAGGCCCTCCAGGGCAACATACCTCAAACTGGTATCTGACCTAACGCAGGGTTGTACCAAGAAAGAACCGGTGACACGAAGTAGTAGTAGAGTAGCAGTAGATGTAAGTCCTTAATCTATATGAGCGAGGCAGATGCGAATCATACATTATTCTAGTGCAGCTTATTAATAGTGGAATGGTTATTATAGTTTGTTTTTTTGCAAGAGGTTGCGCGGCGATGCTCGGCGGTGCCTATCGCGCGCGCGCTAATTAACACAATCGTTTAAAAACTTAATAACAAGCCCAGAGCTGTCCGAAGCACATGCTGCTGCAGGCGCTCCGTGCTTTCTTTATTTTACCTAATCCGCAAATTAAAACTCCAGTTAAGCATGAGAAATATACATTTTTGTTTTTTTTACGAGACTGGAAGACTACGTATCGTCGTCGACTAAAACAACAAACTGTTGCGTAACCCAGAAATAATATTATTTTAGTTTGAGAAGATTGTGAGTATTTTGAATGAGGTGATTCATTTCCAAGAGTGTGTCTATAGAGCATGATGTCAGTAGGAGCGTGCGGCTCTATCTACCTGTTGAAGAGATCAGTTGGCGATGGTCCAGCGCGGTGGGAGCTTCTCTCTAAACACGCCTTAACGTCCGTCTCTACCCTCGTAACGCAACTGATTCATCGCTAATTAAACCTAGCTGCAAAAACATTTGCATTTTGATGGCATATTTACGACTTCATATTACTCGTTCGCCAGAACGTGTTCATAATTGTTCCAATGCTGTTGTTAGCTCTGATAGTGTTGATTTAACATTTATTTTATGTCAGCCAGACAACTGATAAGAGTAAAGTTACACGAGTAAAAACTCTATTTCTGGATATAATAATTATCAAAGATATTTCTTCGTAAAATGTAACGGGACTTAAAACAGATGCCTGCCAGCGAGTCATCACTGTAATTTTAATTACAGCTCCTCTCGTCGCACATTCGAAGGCCTATTTTATTTTTCATTAGCTAATTGACACCGAATGATTATTATCTGACATCGTAAAGTTTGCTGGGGCGGTTTACTCGTCTAGAGACGGGTGGATTGCGAAGTCTTATTATTCGAGACGACGGGGTGTCGCGTTTGATCTCCTGACTGCCGCGGCTTTCGGAACAATTTAATTCGTAGAGCCAGCGTAATTGAGGTGTGCGAGACTGCGGGACCGACGACTTAGTGCACGTGCGCAAAACAGACCAGCTTGACCGCAACAATATGAAGACTACGGCGGGTTGTACCCGGGCCGGGAACAACTGTCTCCGAGAGGCGGCGCAGCGGCGGGCGGCGCGTCTCGCATTTAATTAGACGTTCAGTAATCCGGCTGCGGCGAGCTTCGATACCAATTACGGGGTTATTAGTTACGGAACGAGCGCACGAGCACTGCTGCTAGTAGCTATTTGATTCTCACAAAGACCAGGTTAAAGCATCACATTTTTTTGTATTGGTTTCAAGGAAACCGACAATTTTTGTATTTTTCTGCTGATACAACTTACAAAATAACAAAAATGTACTATCGGATGCTTACGACGCGACTACGACAGACGAATACTACCTACGCGTCGACGAGCAATATGGTGTCATGCAATAAGGAAAGGACTGAGGGCCTTTAGACGATCGAATGCATGGTCAACCGGACATTATTAAATAAATACTGCGTAATATGCCACGCATGTATTTTTACAGTATAGGTAAAGAATTATATGTCACCACACATAGCATAGCAGTCGTCGTCAAAACTAACCAATGTAGTTTACTAAATAAAAATAAAAACATTTATAGATTGATAGATAGATAGAAAAATATTTATTGCGCAACTTAAAAAGTATTGTACATAAGCGAACTTAATGCTAGATAGCATTATCTTCCAGCTAACCTTTGTGTATTTTGGAAAACAATTTAGAGGTAGAGATTTATACTCCTACACACCTAATGCTTTGGGTCTACACTTCGACTCTACCAAACGGCTCTACCATCATGGCTTAGGAGTGCTGGTAAGAATCGAAATTAGTTCTTAATTCTGTCATCAACTGCGAAAGCAGCTGCTCCCGAGTCTCTGGGTGTCGCTCCGAGTGCCGTCCTCCTGCCAGGCTTGCATTTTGGGAGAAGCCGTTGAACGAACGAACGTTGGCCGTTTACTCGGCTACGGCAGTGGTACTTACGCATTTAAAGTCTGTCAGTTTTTCATAGAAATGTATTGGTTACTAGAAATGGATAACACACTCACAGGCACAATTAACCGCCCACCTATTTTTTTTTTTGTTAAGTGGGTAATTAAGACAAACTAAACACTTATCTATATATATAAAAGAGAAGTCCACTCACTCATCACTGACCACTCATCACGAAATCTCGGAAACTACTGTGCCGAGAGGGCTGAAATTTGGCAGAAGCATTCATTATGGGGTGTAGGCGCGCACAAAGAAACAGTTTTTGAAAATTCGCACCCTAAGGGGTTGAAAAAGGGTGTTAAAGTTTGTATGAAAGTCTACGCGTCGACGAAGTCGCGAGCGGGTCAGCTAGTACTCGTATATAAAACAAAATCGTGTTAGTTACACCACTTATAACTCAAGAACGGGTGAACCGATTTGGCTGAAAATTGAGCTTAGAAGATAGAACCAGGAGATTGACATAGAGGGGAGGGGAGGGCGGGGGGGGGGGGGGGGGTGTGTCACCGGGGGTTACCCGTGCGAAGCCGGGGCCAGTCGCTAGTATAACCATATTTCGATGAATAATTTTGTGTCAACAAAGCCTTTTTGGAGTTTAGTCGTTTGAAATTGTTGTAGGTACGTTCTTGTGCTTACATTTCTTGTTCTTTTCTGCCATCGTGTGCGAATATTGTTTAATTAGAGTTTTTAGTGTAACATTCTTCTTTGTGGCTGAAAAAAATGCCTCTCAATGCAACTGGTGCTGCTAGGGCAGTGGCTTTTGCTGACGCTGGGTATAGCCAACGTCGCATCGCTCATACACTCGGTGTACCTCGAACTACGGTACGGGATGCCATCAGACGCTTTCGGGAGACTGGTTCATACACGAGGAAGCCAGGTCAGGGTTGACATCTGTGCACTTCAGCTCGGGATGACCGCTTTGTTGTCAGTACCGTGCTAAGAAATCGCTTTAGCACCGCTACTGAAGCGCGTACACGTCTTTTTGAAGTGAGAAATGTCAGTGTGAGTGAACGTACCATTAGAAGAAGACTGGCTGAAAGTAATCTGAAGGCTTTTCGTCCAGCTCGCTCTCCACAACTGCTCCCACAGCACCGTAGAGCTAGACTTGCCTTTGCGCGAGAATATGCTGACTTTACTATGGAGGAATGGAACAACGTACTGTTCTCAGATGAGAGCAGAATAGCCTTAAGAGGTCTAGATGGACGTCAACGTGTATACAGGCGCCAAAATGAACGGTTTGCTCCATGCGCAATAACTGAAACCGTGGGTTATCGGAGAGGGTCAATAATGGTTTGGGGAGGCATCTCTTACGAGGCTCGTACCAATCTTGTGGTGTGATAGAAAGAAAGAAAGCTGTTAGCTGAAAGAAATACAAGGTGGGCGGTTAATTGTGCCTGTGAGTGTAGTACTCTTTAAAAAAAACTCCGTTCTATTCGTAATAAAGTAGAATGTATCTGTTTCAACAACCGCGCCGGTGTGGGTCCGTGGCGTGTCCGGCCAAGGAATATAACCCCTCTGTCTCCTCCCGTGGATGTCGTAAAGCCGATCAAAGGATTACACCACCATGAATGGGCACCAGCATTCACTTGAGCACTCTGCACCAAAACTGCGATCACCAATTCACCTGCCAAGCGTGGTGATTATGCCTTTCTGATGATATGTCTTTCTGCTGATTTTGATGATTTAAATAACATAAAAGAAAAATTACATTCAGGACTCCTGCAAAAAATGTCAAGCCACCTAGCAATTTTCAGATTAATTGAGTTTTATATCCCCTTAGATTCGTATCTTAGCAGCGGGTTATAATGGCATTATTAGTGCAATGCGATTCATCAACGTTAGCCGAGCCGTGGATGCCGAGTCATGGTTGTGGCGGCGCTCCGAGCGAGGTGTTTATTTATTTACGAGGACATGACGAGAGGACGAGCGCCGCCGTGTCCCGCGAGGACCCGCTCCGCCGAGCCGCGAGGCGTCGGCAAACAAATTACGCGACAAAGCAATCAATTACAAGCAAGGACAAGAACGTAGCTAGCTCTACGCCTCTTCAATCGAACGCTACGTAAACAAGAAGCTTTTAGCAGCGACGACTAGGTGCGACGTGCTCCGAGCAAAGCGACACCCTGTTTAATGTCTTTCTCTGTACTATTTGCGAACAGTTACGAGTTCTCCCGCTATATTGCGATGAAAAGATTGCGAAATATTAGATTGTTTGTAAGATCGTCTCTGTAATTTGGGGAGAATGGGCACTGTCGAAGCAGGGAGTCGCAACTAGATTAGGTGGATATCCTGGTACTGTGGCGTGGCGTGATCCCACTGCCGACGTATCTGGCTCTAACGAGTTTATCTGCCCCGCGGGCTACGGCCCCGTCGATGCTCATCTCTCCTCCGTAAATGTAATCAATTTCTAATGGAGGTATTTCTTTTTATCTCAAATAATAGGTAGGTAGAAAACAAACGCCAATTGATCTGTTGCGGATATTCTATAACATTTATCAATCCAAGCACTTCGCTGCTTCGGATTGTTCCTGATGGCTTCTTTAGTTTGGTTATCAATAACCAAATACTACCAGACAACACTATAGCAGACCCGCTCGCGACTTCGTCCGCGCGTAGGTATTATAGTCCCTAAGGTATACATTCGACGACCTCTGTGGCGCGGCGGGCGAAGCTTGGCCTGCGACGCAGAAGGTTGCGGGTTCAATTCCCGCCTCGGAACAAATATTTGTGCGATCGCAGATATTTGTTCAGGGTGTTCTGGGTATTTTATATGTATAATAAAAATATATATCTATGTTATATATTATATTAAGTATATCAGTTATCTAGTACCCTTAACACAAGCTCTGCTTAGCTTGGGGCTAGATAATGTTGTGTGAACTGTCCAGCATTATTTATTTATTTTATTCGAGAAATTATCATGGATGGTCACTTCTAACGGAGTCTACCGAATGGGGTTATTTATAGGGGGATATACATTATAAAGAATGTAATACATTAAAGAGATGATCCAAGAAAATTAAAGAATTTGCAAATATTATTTATGCAGATAATGCGTGCCTCAATAACTACAAAATGGGGGTTGGAACAGAACAGAACAACGAAAAGTTGCAATGGCCAGCATAAGTCCAGGCATGAATCATAGCTAGAGCTTCATAAAAATCAACCAGAACTAGCACATATCCATTAACAGACCCTCGGATGTAATGTAGAAGCATCACGTAAAGCACTGCTTGTAGTTTGGCAACAAACACATAATTTTCAATAATTTTTATTTTACGCTCTGAAAACAACAAGTCGCTTTTGTTTTGTAATAACAATAATAACAATCCAAAAATAATCTTAGAGTGAAGTTGATTAATTTCAGAAAAATAAGAACTTTCGTGAAATTTTCTTGAATATTTTAAGCGAAAGTGAATTTCCGTAAAATAATAAACACAAATACTCAACAAAAGTGACCATTTACATCGATTCGAATTTTTTGCTTTGGTATTTTGGCATCCAAAAATCTAATTTTACTAATAAATAATTGTGTATTCAAAAACATGCCTAGACAATTATAGCTGAAGACGATAAGGTGGAAAAGGGCGAAGGCGTGTCCCAGTCCCAGCTGGGCGGAGCGTGGACCCGCCCACACTCACCCACGCCCTACCCGAAATTCAACTAACTTTTTATATTTATTAAAACGATAGATACCTACTGTAAAACATTATTCTGGGGTACAACTATGTACTTAGTTGTAATTGTACATAGATATAAAGCTTATGCAAACAACTGCATCAGAATAAGTCTTATTTCAACACAAATAAAATGGTGTATATTAATCTTTTAGAATTAACGTTAAGTATGAAGGTACTTCTTACAACGTGAAGAAGCACACTAGGGATCGTTATAGACACGCGTAGAGCTTTTTTTCATCTCAAAAGAAGCCAGACGCTGAAAATTTCTTAGCCAGGAATTGTAGTTTGTTGAAGCCAGACCAATCATGACCTCGGAAAGGAACTCAGTAGTTAAGTTAGCTATAAAATATTTCCGACCATCGATCGCGCAAACTTAAGAGTATAGTTCACGCTCTACCTGTAGACGATTTCAAGGTTTAACGAAGGTCGTGAAGCTAATATTATAACCATCGGTGAAGAAAAGGAAAACGTTTCATAAACAGCTTCTAAAAAAGTAATATTAATTATCTACAAAAAGTAACACCTATGACGAGGCCTAGCAAAAAACTAGCTTGCTGCGTGCTTTGCTTCAAGTACCTCGATATATTATTTTAACATTTAAACATCTATCTATCAGATATTGAGTCTACGAAGTTTATCTCGTCTATTCAAAAGATACAGAAGATTATAATGGCAATGAAGCTTTTATAAACAATTCCAAAACACGGTTCCTTTAAAAAAATACAAGGTAGGTTTAATCGGCGAAGAAATGTCCCCGAACATGGTGCAAACGACAGTAAAAGGAGAACCTTCTCGCTCCTGGCATTCGTCAAATTGCTGGCAGTGGAGTCGAAAGTAACGACTACACGTTAAATATCGTGGAATGTGTCATAAAAGATCAACTTCGCTGCATAAATTGTAACGTGAACATTATTTGTATTTAATTATATAATAACGTAATCAATAATTTAGCAAATCTTTTTTTTAAAATTTGGTCTTCATTAGAAAATTAATTTAATATTCAAATTATTTCATCAAAAAATCTAACATGTTTCTGTGCAATCATCACTTAAAACTCTACAATCATATTTTACAGCAGATGTAACTCCGCCTAGTGTTTAATCAGAGCCAAAAACAAAAAGATCAAGATAAATAATCTTATCAGGCATTCCGATATGTATTACGGAACGTAAGTTCACGTCGTCCGATGTATCTGCTATATTTTATTGGTCACAGCGGTGACGGGTGCGGCCGGCGAAGCTTTTATCGAAATTAGCGGGCGCGCCCGCGCCGCAGCGGCGCGCCCCTATCGTAAAAACACCATCATCGCCGCATCGTCGACGGCACCGGAGCCGCACCTAGCTGTCGCACCCTCGCAACTCACCCCTCATACCGTGTGTTTTAAATATTTTGCTAAAAACTTACATCTAGTTTTAACCCTAATAACGATAGCGGAGAAATGGAAATGCGGATTTAGGGTACGCTGCTGCGATGACAAGTAAGATTGGCTTCGAGGAATAAGGCATGAAATATCCAATGGACTTAAGGGATAGCTTCACAACCGTTAACGTATTCTCTTTCTTTAGCCGGACACGTACTCAGTCGGACTGAGATCAACCGAAGGCACCGAAATGTAAACAAACAAGCTTCACTGCATTAAAGAAAGCTTTGAATACCAAAAATAAATGTCGTTAAATAATCTCACAATAACAATGAATTTATGAAAGGATTATGAATGCTAGATGGTACTAAATCACAAAAAACAAATTACTACATTGTGTGAATATGATTTTTATTAGGGTTCAGTACTTCAAAATGTACCTACAGGACCATTCTCAAAATTTTGAAAATAGTTGAAATTTGGTACATATTGTTATTTTTTTATTTATTTAATTAATAAGTACGGTATAGCGTAAATATAAAAATTCTGAATTTGGAGATTGAATATGGGTGCCAAAATAGAAAAACTTCAAAAACTGATGTAAAAAAACGGGCTCGCTATGAGAAATACAAATATAATTTTATTATTATTGGCAAATGCATGGTTTTAAAGATATGAAGGAAATTATACGAACATCAAGCATTCACCCCCCTTACAAGTATAAATTCGAGACTACTGAGCCAAATATTTACAAAATATACGGAATACTGGGATCCTACTGGGATCCACTCATAGTTTACAGAAAATCCTAACCGAAAATCTTTTCTGATTTTGGGGTGTAAACTAAAATTGGAAAAAATACAGAAAATAGGGATTCACTCATACTTTACAGGAAAATCTAAACGAAAATCGTAACCGTGCTAATCGTAATCGTAACTAATAAACCCGGAATATCGTTACAATAGTTACATCATATTTTGTCTCTTTCGATTGATTTTTAAACTGAAGATTTCCTTACTTAATGTTGAGAGACGAAGCACAAAGAAATACACAACTTCGTTTGAAGAAATTCATTCGGATATGAAACGAATGCTGCGTCGGCAGGTAACTTAACACAATAGACCACGGTGCAGTTTTGCAATAATAGCTTTATCCTAATTTCGTGTGTCCTTCGTGATGTTTGGAATGGTAATGGCCCTAAATATGTCCGAAATGCGCGTTTGGCTCCGTAAGTTGGTCAACCGGCCGAGGTGCGCTTACTTGACAGTTGACACTCTACATGCTTTGATTAGCGTAATCTGTATGCGTGGTTCGCTCTCATCATCTAACTGTTTGAGTTTTTACTGTTGTGGTTTCACTGGCAAGATTTATTGAAGAAGCTTGTAACTAGCACACGTGAATAATGAGTAAGAATGAACTATGCTTATCATCAGTTGTATGTTAGCAAGTTTATTATTAAGTTAGCATGGAACGCAGCATTCTGCTTAAACGCATCGACATCGACCAAGTGCGAAACACCATCTGCGTTCGACAACTGGCATTGCCGATGTGGGGAGCAAAACTGCTAACCTCAAGTGGGTATGGGCTGGCCACGTAAGTCGGATGTGGGCGAATAACGTTACTCTATAGGTGCCTGAAGACGAAAGGCGACGACGGAGAAGGCGTTGGCGACAAAGAGAAAGAGTGGTGGGAAACTGCCAAAAACCGGGTTGATTGGACAGCAGCGACCTTTGCACAGCAGTGGGACACCAAAGGTTAATAATAATAAAAAAAAAACAGAGTGCGGCCGCACACGAGAAAACCTCTACCTATCTTTACGAACTTTCCAAATATACAGACAATGAGAAAAAACATGTGTCAAAATGTTTTTTATAATAACTTCTTTATGTGATGATAGGTTAGTATACCTAGGTAAATAATGAGTGCAATGTTGGAGAGCATCCAAAGACATTTGTTGGTAAATGACACACGATAGGAGAGATTTGGCAGATATATTGTTCGTTCCGTGTAAGCTGCAGTTGCACTATGCAATGCACACGAATTCAACGGAAGACGTTACCTTATCTCTTGCATGCACCTGTCTACACCGCACCGCTGCGCTGCCTACTTCTTTATTTGATTTAATCATCTACTGTATACCAATGATTCACGATAATATTGAAGTAGAGATTATTTTTATTTCACTATGAATTTTTTTAAGGTAAGGTGCAGCGATTAAGGCGCGATAGGTTCTCAAATGTCTCTAGAATTTTAAAGTTTTTGATAAGAATTTTCATGGTTTTCTATGAAGAAAAAAATATATGATATTCTTGAGCTTTTTATCTAGTGAAATCAATAATTCAATACAATATTTAAATTACTTCACTCGATAAAAAAAAATAACAAAGATACCTCCTTTTTAAAATTTAAATGCTATTTTTCACTCACTTCTCTCACGTTTTAATTTTTGAAACATTTGGTTACATGTTAGTTTTTATTTGAGCTAGTGAATTCATCAACAAAATTAAACAAAACTTTGAACGACATTTTTATATAATTTTTTTATACATAAAAACACGGTATCAGAGCGTGCGCTCGCCTTCTTCGCCTCATACAAAAGTGTTCGTTGAACCTATAGCGCCTTAAGTGATTATAATGTGTAAACTACAAATTAAAGAAACTCAATAGCTGTAGCGCAATAGAACATAATAAACAAAGAAGGAAACGTAACATTAAGGATGCGAAGGTGGTGAAAATGTGAATATATTACACGGAACGTAATCATCATACGCACGCAAGAAAACGGGCGTTGCTTTAAACCGGTACGAATATTATTTGTAAAACCGATAATTCATATTTTATATGCTTTAATTTCGGGCAATTTCACAGAGGTAAAATATAGTGTGTTACGCACTAGGATCGGTTTCTTTGTGGGGTATGGTGTCACGGTTAAAAGCATACAAACAAGGGCTCGTTCAGTGTTATTATGTTCCCATAAGTGATGGTGCGCATAGGCGCAAGACGCGCGGGTAACGAGGCCATGTAATGAAGTGGCACGTTAGGCCCTCGCTGGGTCGCACCTCCGCTCCAATTTCCCGCTAACTGGACCCTTAACGCAACGACCTCCGGGGCTTTTACTGCTATCCGCTTGCTCACGAGACTAGATTTAGATCCCATCTCATCCAAGATGGGATACAATTAACTGACATGTGCATACTGAGAATGGAGATCTTTTACTAAATTAATCGTAGAAAGTTTAACAATATTCAACAAAATCTCAGCCGACTTCGGTGAAAATAATTTTCATGAGATATTAAAATCTCAACTTCGTTTTAAGAAAATAAATGAAAGGAGAACAAGCAAAGTCAATCCAATTATGCTGCTTGACGTGGTAGAGGGATAGCGAAATAGCTTCCTTAATTCTTCTTCTTATCATCTCGTAAACTTGTATTAAGTTGCTTTTAAATGTAAACAAAGACGGACAAGCGTGAGTGGGACCTTGAGCCTTGAAAGTTCCGTGCCGTTTCACCATGTCGAATTACAGCATTAAGAAAACGAAAACTTCATTTTAGAAGCAGATAGAAAAGTCAAAATTCCTTAATTTCTTAAACTGAGGCTAACATATTATTTGTGTCGCGCAAGGCCTCCTAGCATGCCAAATTTCAGCAATATGGAGTTACTGTGTTCTTATAAGGTTTTATGACGAACCGAGTTTTCTTTCAACTTAAAAATTTCATTAGTTCTTTAAGGCGCGATAGGTTCTCAAATGTCTCTAGAATTTTAAAGTTTTTGATAAGAATTTTCATAGTTTTCTATGAAGAAAAAAATATATGATATTCTTGAGCTTTTTATCTAGTGAAATCAATAATTCAATACAATATTTGAATTACTTCACTCGATAAAAAAAAATAACAAAGATGCCTCCTTTTTAAAATTGAAATGCTATTTTTCACTCACTTCTGTCACGTTTTAATTTTTGAGTTTTTGGTTACATGTTAGTTATTATTTGAGTTAGTGAATTCATCAACAAAATTAAACAAAACTTTGAACGACATTTTTATATAATTTTTTTATACATAAAAACACGGTATCAGATCGTGCGCTCGTCTTCTTCGCCTCATACAAAAATGTTCGTTGAACCTATAGCGCCTTAAGAAAAGGCTCTTGATCTCATCAGTGCTCCGCTTTATTTTGGTCCTGAGGGCCAATTCTGGGACTGTAGATTTAGACACTTACTTGAAATATGAAATAATAATTTATTGCATGAAATATGGTACAAGAGGATGAAAATAATATATATAAGATTATTTAATCTTAGGACCAGCATATTTCGCCATTAGTTAGCATGCAATTTTAATAATAATGATAGTTACTAACCTACGGTTTAATAGTATTTATTCTTACAATATAATTCAATAATAATAATTATGGCAACGAAACAAGGTAAATAATAGTGAATAATAATAAGGAATCATAATATTAAATGTCACAAATCTTATAAATACCTATATTTTACAATCAAAAAATTCTTTCAAAAAAATTTTGGTACTATGCTTGTATAGTACGCGTCATGTAAAAAAAAGCTGGAACGTATGAAGAAGTATGACCGCCAGCGTTCTTTTTACATGACGCGCATTATAATATCATAATTAAGATTACTTTATGATGGAAAAAGCGATGCATATTTATTTGCATGAAATCAGCATTCGAAGGGGTTATTGTATTGCGCAGTGTTATGACGCCCTATTAGAAAACAAAATAACAACGGTCGTAAGCTTTTTGATTATTTATTGGAAAGTTAATGACTTAACTACCGTGAAAGTAACATTGTTTTTTATATTTTGTTATACAATCTTAGTGTGTATAGTCCACACGTTAGTTTCTTCCTACTATTGGTTGACAAAGAAAATTAGAAAGAAGACTTTAGATTTATACAATAAAGATGTCCCATAGCCAAAAAATAAGCAGAGTAAAATGGAGCTTAAATAATAATATAAAAGTTTTGAAATTTTGTACCGTTACACAACGCAACAATAGAACAAAATCCAACGGTAGTATACATATCCCATACTAGGATTCCCTTTACGTAGGTACTGGTCGGAACTTACACTCGAAGGCTGACGTCCTGCGCTACATAAAGAGCACGAGACTTCCTTTATAAATGTTTGTAGGCTGTCGAAATAAAACGAGCCCTAATTGGGCTCGTTTTATTTCAATACTGCAACGCAAACAAAAGCATTGTTCAAGAAAAATGCAATTGAAACAGCAAATTGAATGTCCGTTGCAAAGCTAGAAAACATTGAGCTCATTGAGTTGAAATCGAAAACCTTAATGATAACGTATTCAGGCGTGTATTTGTAGATTAAACAAATTGCCTATTTTAACATTTTTTGTTATTCCTCTTAGGTTGTTTAGATGGGCTTACTTCTAAACATGCGTCAAAGGTTAAAAATAATGCTTAAAATATCGCCAAACCCTTACTGTTAGATAACGTGAAAACATAAAGCGTTTTTGTAACAGTGACAGTAAATTAAATCGAAGAGAGGGGACAATCTACACTAATATTATAAAGCGGAAAGATTTGTATTTTTGTGTAATGAATAAATTCAAAAACTACTGTGCCAATTTAAAAAATTATTTTAACATTGGAAAGCTACATTCACCCTGAGTGACATACGCTAAAAGCCCCCCCCCCCCCCCCCCCCCCCCCCCCCCCCCTTGCGAAGCCGGGACGAGTCGCTAGTGTTTAATAATCACGAACCTCATATGTTGTATTTGTAGGTTCTAAAACAGTTGAATGCTGCTGGTAATGTCTATGGAAGTTAAAGATAAACGGGTTACAAAATCCAAATATTTTAAAAAATTCCCAGTGTTTATTATAAAGTGTGGGTTTGTGCAATCAGCCAAACTTTATGGTAACAAGAAACAATAAAAAATAATTTAATTAGTTTTTTATGTAAAAACACCATTTGTTTAACAACCGCGAACGGTTCGACAACCTCTAACGGTATTTTGATCCGAATTCATTAGTTTCTCTAGCGTAAAGCTTCGCAATGAATTTCAAGTGCTTTATTTCACAGTCGTGCTTAGCTATTATTTTTGAAACAATGGTTAACGCGTACAAATTAATTAATAAATTGGATGTTTCATATATATATATCCTCATCAGAATTGAAGATTGCTACTTTTGCTAGCTATAGTTTTGACTAGGTAGGTGTGTGACTACACACCTGAGCTACGATTTGGTATACTTATACCCACAAAGGAATTTCCGTAACAGTACATAAAGCAGCAGAGCATAGCTTCAATATTCAAATGTTATGGTGAAGTTTCTAGAACTACATCTTACATTGAGAAATTTCTAGGTTGGTGCAACCCACAGTGACAAGGGGCCTATTGAGGTCCTACCCTTTCGGAGAAAAGGAGTGTATCTATGCATGTATTTATAATAATGGGCACACATCTCGTAACCCGTTATGCTGTTTAAACTGTACAAGTAAATTATCACACGCGTAAAAGCGTTACATTAAGATTATAGCGGTGAATTATAAAATTAAATGTTCTACCTACGGAGAGACGGACCGCTTAAAATTCACCGTTAGATGTGGAAATGTAGCATTAGCAGACTCTAGACGTCCACCGCTGGACGAGGCCTCACCCATGGAATACAACGGAGGGGAATTTCCTTTATTTTCCACGCTTGGCAGACGCGGATTGGTGATCGCAGTATTCGTGTGAACTATTCAGGTTTAGTACTCAAGCAGAAATTAGTAAAATTCTGGATATTGGTATTTATGTACAAGGTGGTTGGAATGCTAACCCGAAATATCCTAAGAGTCTAAAACAATAACCTAAGATTCTAAAACCACCAACGTGAACAAATTTTGCCAAAATCTTTTGGAACTTCCAAAAATTATATTCATTAAAAAAAAACCTTATAAGAAGCAGATTATTGAAGTTAGTAATAAAAGTATACTGATAAAAATAAATGCGCAGGATGATATACAAAGGTATAATATACATAGTGTCAATAATACTTCCAAAAATTATATCCTTTAAAAAAAAAACCATATAAGAAGCAGATTATTGAAGTTAGTAATAAAAGTTTACTGATAAAAAATAAATGCGCAGGATGATATACAAAGGTATATGGTACTATAGTACCTTTATTTACATTAAATGTATACATTTTAAAAACAGAAATTGGTAAAGCTAAGCCCTAAACTAAGTAAAAAAAAAAACTTTTAGGAATCTGTGTTCCTCCTCAATATAAGAAAGATACTCAAAGAATACACCATGAATCCAACATCAAAAAAGTTTTTAAAAACATAGGAAGGTATTAAAAACTAAGTTGGAATACTGATCTTGAGATCAATGACTTTTAATTTCTTGAGATGAATGACTTGTAACTTCAAGAAAAATTTCTTGAGATCAATGACTTTTAACTTCAGTAAACAACTTTTACTGCTGTTTTGATATTAAAGCAAGGAAAACTATTTTTTTTTAAGTTTTCCTTCATGTGCAATGTGAGCCCTAACGGGATACATAATGTACCTTCAAAATTCAAAATTCAAAATTCAAAATTATTTATTCCGTCTTGATACCAATTATTGTATACTAGGAAAAGTCATATTATACATAATTGTTACATAAAATTCTAAAAATTACAGATATTTGAACAAAAATTCAAACATTCAAACACACTAACACTAAACTGGTATGATTACATACTAAAGTCATCAGCTAGAGCTTCGTCAATGTCATAATAGGATTTTAGTAGTAAAAAAGTTCTTACTTGATCACTAAAATCTTTAAAATTTAAATTTCTAATGTCCAAGGGCAATTTATTAAAAAGGTTTATGCTTATGCATAAAAAGCTATTAGTTACTTTAGCTAGT
Source organism: Operophtera brumata (assembly GCA_932527175.1). Lineage (NCBI taxonomy): Eukaryota > Metazoa > Arthropoda > Insecta > Lepidoptera > Geometridae > Operophtera > Operophtera brumata. Next base: position 1,641,201 of record OW052238.1, read on the forward strand.
CTGTGTTTTGGAACAACTATATTGTTTTTATTGCGTGTATTGTAATTGTGGATGTCACTTTTTAATTTTAAATCGTCAATATGTAATTTAGTATAAATTAAATTTTGAAAAAGATATTCGCCGGTAAAAGTCATGATATTTAATTCTTTAAACCTTAGTCTACACGATTCTAGTTTACCAATTTTCAATATAAACCGTACCGCCCGCTTCTGCAACACAAACACTCTATTAGACTGGGATGCATTACCCCAGGCTAGTATACCATACGTCATCAACGAGTGAAAATATGCATGATATACAGCTTTGGCAGATCTGACATCGCTCAATACTCTTATTGTTTTTATTGCATAAGCAGCCGACTTAAGTTTACCTACAAGAGAGTCAATATGTTTGTTCCATGTCAATTTACTATCAATTTGAACACCTAAAAATCTAACATCATTAATTGCATGGATTGAATATTTAATAATTGTATTTTGAGCTGGGTCAGCACTGTGACCATTGCCCAAAAAGAATCTCACAATATTAGTCTTTTCAACATTTAAAATTAGATTATTTGCCTTGAACCATTTATTAATGTTTAAGATCAATGTATCTAGTTTCATACAAACGTTTTCCTTATTTTTATCGCTGACTACGACAGTAGTATCGTCAGCAAAGAGAACTATGTCTGATTCCCTTTCTACACATGTAACGAGGTCATTAATGTAAATTATAAATAATAAAGGCCCTAGGATTGAGCCCTGGGGTACTCCCATTTCTATTACACTAGATTCAGACTTAGAACCATTACATTCTGTTATCTGCTTTCTATTTTCCAGGTAAGACAATATAATAGAAAGCTCGTTGTTGCGTATGCCATAATGATTAAGTTTTGCCAGTAGAATTTTATGACAGACACAATCAAAGGCCTTAGAAAGGTCGCAAAACAAGCCGTAAGTGTTCTTAGAACTGTCCAAATCCCATAGAACTTTCTCCAGCAGAGTGGTTACTGCATGAGCAGTGCTTTTTTTCCTTTGAAATCCAAACTGTCTACTGTTAATAATTTCATTAGATTCTACAAACGCGTACAACTCATTTGCTATAAATTTCTCATAAACTTTGCTAAAAACTGGCAGAAGCGAAATGGGTCTATAATTATTAGCATCTGAGTGAGAACCTTTTTTATATAAAGGTATGACTTTAGCCACTTTAAGCAAGTCTGGAAAGTTACCTCTATTAATGCAATCATTGATAACATTTGCTAATGGGACAGCTAGTTCAAACTTGAGTTTATTTAACCTTAACTCTGAGACACCCGTGTATACCTTTCATCTCGCGTTTTCAAACCTTTTTTAACGGCGTTGCAATCGTCCAATCATATGTCACGGTTTTACAAATAACCCATACTTTTTACAGTAACTGCTAGATTTGGCAATGTAAAAACCGGTAGAGGTGTTCCTAAGCAACGTGGAGACATTGAGATGGCGAGGTGAATGCACGCACTAAGTGTGCCACGCGAAGAAACACTTCGGAATGGATACCGTTAGCGGAACGCGGTCAAGCTGGCAACGCGGTGCCTACTCGCGACGCGACCGTATCCAGCGCCACCTCATCACCTTTCAGGTAGGGTCTCACTGACTCATTGTGACTCACTAACATCGTGGAGCAATGTAAAACAGGAGCAGTTAAAACTTCTTTCTTTGTGAGATATTTCAAATTGTGCCCCTTCCACTGATGCGATGTAACCTTATATTTAAGCGAGTAAATCGAGGTAACTACGTGGGGAGAACATCAGGACAGCAGCGGCGGCAAAGAGTCTCGGAGCGTGGTAACCGGAGCGTTTCTAATACCCACGCTTTGACTCGGTTTCACCGCACGCTTCTTGCCTTCGTTCTTATTTATTCGTTTTGCGAAATCGTTTGAAATATGATAACGTCAAGTCGATTGCAAGTTGCTCTGGGTTCTCACGTAACTTCACACGAACTTCTTGCAGACTGTTCAGTTAGCTATTGAATTCCAGCAACTAACAGCTATCGAGTCGACAGTCGGTTACGGGTGTCGATTTACTCGAGAAAAGAATATCCGCTTCGTAGAGCTTGGGTGAACACAGCGAGAACGCTTCAATTATACAAGATAAAGTTTTGGTCTCTTTGAAAGGAATAGCCGCATTATGGTGATGAGGGGTCTTAAAGCGGACAAATGATTATTTTTCGCAATAATTTCAGTGGTTGCAGCAGGTAAGGCGCGAAGCAGAAAGTGCGGTGCGGCGGCGGGTGCAACGATTTGCATCACAAATACGGGTGGCGAGGGCGATGGCGCAGCGCGCCGCGGCTGCCCGCCCGCGGGCCCTCCCGCGCCGCAGACAATGTCACAATCAACATCGCGTGGATGCTTTTTGGCTATGTAATTGCCGATTGTGGTGTACGCATCATAATCACCAAGAACGAATTTTAAACGTCCGCTCGTGGTCATTTAACCGCTGTCCGCTGAAAGCGATTCACCCGAAACCTCTTTATCATAACAACCCAACGGTCACATACATAGTCATCATACCAAACTAGGATCCTCTGTGTCGTGGATCAGGAACTACGAGTACCATGATAACACAACACCCACATCCGGTTTTTTTTTGCAGTTCATCCAAACATTTTCCCCGCAGCGGGAATCGAACCCGCAAGCTCTCGCATCTCAGCCAGATATAATAGCCCGCCATGCCACAGAGGTCTACTGTACATCTTTTTGGAGCAGAAAAGGTTTCTTGACACGCAAATTATAAATAACTCTCGAGTAATGTTTATGCATAATACGGGCATTTACACCTATAGCTAACTGATAACTGAAGTCTCAAAAAATAATGGTCTTATGCTGGTAAAACCATCCCAAGTTGAGAGGCGTTGAATTAATAACCAACTTCTCCCGCGACGACGCGTGCTGACGGCCTACACGAGTAGCGCATTAGAAGTGAATAAGTTAAGAATTCTTTCAAAAAACCCAGCTAATTACTGATATTTTGCCCGGAATAAATTTCTGACGAAATTATGTAAAAATAGGAACATGAAACTCAACTTAATACTCAAAAGTAATGTTTATTTATAAGTTTCACTGCCCGATTTAAATTAGGTACTTAATTAAGTAATTATAATACAGAGATGGTAGTAACCGAATTTCACAGCCGAGAAATTACGATAAAGAAAGTGTATCGATACAAATACAAATACAAATACAAATGTTTATTTACAAATAATAGTGGCTATTGATAATTAACAATGGGTACCGCACTAGGACAAGCCTGTATCGCGGATACCCGGACTAAAATTAACAAGAAAGTTTATTTATGCAGAGAAAACAATATGCGAGGCAAACATTGCAAAAACTAAATTTAAACAGTACTATAACATAAAATGGGCGAGTGAAAGAAGATTAATTGCGTGTAAGGGTGAGTGTGAGAAGGTGTATAGGTGGGTGTGGGCGGGTGAGCGCGTGTGTGAGGCACTCCTGCTACCACCACGATAGAGTTGACATTAGAGATTCAATAGATCGTTGGATTGTAAAGATCCGTCGTAGGTATTTTATAGTGCTTGAATCAAACTATGAGACAAAATATGAGTAAAGTAAGCTGGACGTAAACAAAATTTTTGTTTGTTTTCAATAAACATTTTGATGATGCTAAAGAAAATTATGTATCAATAAAAGAAGCACGCAAAAAAAAGATGCAACAGGTATACAAAGAAACATGAGCTGAGAAAACGAGGGAGAACCGTCCGCAGTTAAAACAAATGGAATCAATTTATAAAATTCTAAGACGCAGGTTCAGCAATGAAATATGAGAACTATCTCGACTAAACGACGCAATCACTAGCGGATTTCAGAGATTTCATCGCACCGACTTCGTATTAACCTTTTCCTTTGTGAAAAGACACAAACATATTTTTTTAAAGCAAAGAGTGCGAGATCATTTATGTATGGTAATCCTAGAAGACACTACGGTTAGAGTTATTCGGTTGTAACTGAAATGAAACACGCTGCGATACCGTAGAGTCGAGTAAAGCAGACACGTTCAATATTGAAATAAATCTCTGACGGAATGACTTTGTTCGAAATTAGTCGGGGTGGCGTACGTACGGCGTATGGAGCGTTAGGTCGGAGGAACGGGCGGTAAAGCTCTTAATTAAATCAAGTGACACGTCTCCTCGCCAGTTACCTCAATCACACGACCCCAATAAACCTGCGTGCCGAACGGAAATGCTTTATTTTATGCCAAACTACCACTTAAAGACAGCTCAGAACGTTTTACGGGGCTGTTTAATTGAAAATTAGACAGAAGATGTTCTCTCCCCGTCATCGCCGGTACCCAAGATATCATACATGAGCAGACGGGGTCGTAAGACGATGATATTTGATACAAACTACGTTCCAGGTATCTATGTCTACAAGCTTGCAGTTTCTATAAACTAAGCTTAATAAGCTCTCGTCTATGCGACGGCACGGCTCCCTCCACGTTGTATTTTACGTCTCATTTGCCCCGACACTGGGAGTTTTTTTTGTTAAATACGTAGAGTTTTTATATAATTTATACTTTACAACAAAGAAGGTGCTAATCACACCAATAATCAATAAAAGTATTTGCACAAATCAGTAGGTCATGATAGTTGAGGCTGGTTATAGGAAACCAAAACGAGATAACTACTACAATATTAAGGCAAAAACGATTTAAAATGTATAAGTGGTTTATAACCTTTAAAAGCTCTACGCACCGAAAAAACAGAACAAAATAAAAAACTGTTGGTTTAAAAATTAAGAGCATGCTCGAGGAAAGTTGATTAAACTCGTAAAAAATTTGAAATCGAGTATAACAATAAAGCGAAGGGAGCCAGAGTTGTGCATAGAGCTGGTCTGCGGCGGCGGGCGGGCGGCCGCGGTGCGGTCGCGCTCATTATTTCCATAACGAGCTCGCGACGACCTCCGCGCCGCTCGCTTCCCGAGTCCTGGTCACACCAATTAATTAACCGGCTAAACGATACCGTGTTTTACATTGTGATGTTTACGCAACTCTCCAGCGATAATGTCGCCGGCTATCGGAACGACAGCGCTACCGGCGCTCATATTAATTAATAAATTATTGACATGACCCACCGCACTAAAAAATTAAAGAGTTTCATTAACAGGTTGGTTATGGTTGGTTAGTGACGTTCTATGCATACAAATTGCTTATTTGAATAAAGGAAAAGTAAGGGAAACGCTAATAAAATACGCGAACGGGGATGTTGTATTGAATAATAAAAAATGCGAGTGAAAATAGTAATGAAGATTGGTGGCTTAGCTTAGTAAGGGCTTACGAGAGAACAATAAAACGAAAGAACATGAATTTACCGTTGCTAGGGGTCCATGAATCAATGCGCTCGTAATTTTCAAGGCTGGAACGTGAACGTCGCAGTGCTAGCAACCGGTATGTTGTGAAAAATGCGACACATTCAAACATTGGGAAGCTCATCAGATACCAAAACGTAGAGCGATTAATGATGGAATTAATGATCTAACGGGGAGTTACTACTCATCACAATGTCGTAATAGCTGGCAGTGACTGTAACTTAAATTAGTTAACAATGACACATTTCGCTGGCAAACAAACAGAGAGGACTCCCAAATAGACCGCATGCTATTCTTGATGTGGTGTCGTCACACCGGTACGGCACCGGTGTGCGAGCGTGCCGTCTGCTGATTCACGCACACCTCAAGGTGATGTCGACCGGGCCGAATTGCATGACACATTGCGAAATCATCAAATTACAAGAACGTGTCGACAATAAACAATAACAAAATAAAAATGCTGATGTTCAGTGTGTACTTGTGTTGATAATTCAAAGTTATGGAAAATCATTCTATTTCAGATTAATTATTCCATCCTCTAAAATTATAAACTTTCTTATAAACTAACAACTCCGTCATTAAGAGGCCCCTCAAACTACAGACTTTCTATCTGGCGATAGCCATGTTCTTAATCAGTACGAGTATGAAAATGTATGTAAGTACGCACATTATAACGAATCGGTGTCGGCAGATAATGCCTTGGAGTAATGATTACTTAAAACAAGTAATTAATTTTGTAAAAATTAAAAAACCCCCAACGCTGAACGGCTGAACCGATTTTGATTAAACAAAGCTAAGAACACACCCGACAAATACACCTTTCAAACAAAAAAAAACGAAATCGGTTCAGACGTTTGGGAGTTACGTTGGGACAGACACACACGCACACACACACACACACACACACACACACACACACACACACACACAGACACGTCAAACTTATAACACCCATTCGTTTTTCGTCGGGAGTTAAAAAAAAAACTGCTTCTATTTTAGTAATCCCTAATACAAGATTTTATAATATTAGTGATCGGAACCGTGTGCTGATCACAATGAGCCTATACACGGCCAGTCTACTATTATGCATCGAGGAGTTCCGTTGTCCACCTTCCGTCTCTATCATCAGATCAGCTCGCTGTCACCATCATATTGTATTGTCATCGGAACTCGACAGGTATGCCAAATTTCAGCTCAATCGGATATCGGAAAGTCACCCTTATCGCCACCCGTGAAATATTATCATCGAGTAGTTCCAACGGCCATCTCTCTGGTCTTATTTATCGGTTCCACCAAATAGCACTTACTGAATGCACATGCTTTACTTGTTGCTGAAAATACCGATTGTGTGCCTATAATATTTGAGAAGTATTTCATCAAGGTTCTTCTTCAGAACCAAATTTTGATGAAAATGGGACAAATCTGGAAGTATAACGTGACCAATAGAAAAAAAAAAAACAAATCGGTTCCTAAATGAGATATGAGGTAACAAATATGAGAAAAAAACATTAATTGAGAACCTCCTTTTTTTGAAGTCTGTTAAAAACTGGTTTGGCTTCGAACTATAGGCGGATAGAGCCTGTAGTTTGCAGGGGCTCTAAACGGTTATTCAAACCGTAATTAATTAGGAGCAAAAAATAAAGTAAACAACTTTACAAGTTCAGCAGTGTAAGTCAAACAGAGGTAAAGGCTCACGAACGTGTCGCGACTCGAGGTATATATGTGCGGCACAGCTAGCCTGATTGCGCAACCACAATCGGCACCCAGTCAGACAGGACATTGATCTCGTGCTTGAACTTGAATTCGGTGGATATTTATCGCATTATAATAATGTAGGCAGAGCCTCAATGGGCCCCTTTTCACAGTGGGTTCCCTGCTCTGCCTACCCCTTCGGGGAAAAAGGCGTGTGTCTATGTATGTATGTATAATAATGTATTGAGAAATGTGACCACACTATCAAAGAAAATGTAAATTTAAACTGCTACACACTCTGCTTGGCAAGGGCTGGAGCTACCCATCAGATTTACATATTTTTTTTAAAGGAAATGTAAGTTTAAACTACTTCACACAATTTTCACTAGAAACGGGATATTTACCATGATTTTTGAGTTTTATATGTTCCCGATATTTCGGCACAGTTGCATGCGCCATGATCACGGGAGAACTGACTAAAGTCTTTGCGAGTAGATGTTATTGGCAGATATATCGATCTACCCTCTTTCTCACTCTTTTATTACGAACGATACCACTACCATCGGTTTCATTGTCACAATTCACACCAACTCGACACACAACACTAACGGTGTCCGGACGCGTAGCAGGTACCACACTTTTTTGATTCTTACACATTCTTACCACAGGCTTCCATACTCCAGATAATTGAAAACCATCTTCTCTATTGAAGTTTCTGTACTTAGTAATCTCAATTGCCTCTTGTACCATTCTCGGTATGTAATGTCGCTCTACACACATCTACTCGCAAAGACTTTAGTCAGTTCTCCCGTGATAATGGCGCATGCAACTGTGCCGAAATATCGGGAACATATAAAACTCAAAAATCATGGTAAATATCCCGTTTCTAGTGAAAATTATGTACATAACCATGATAGTTTCAAAAGTAATACTTCACACAAAACCAACAGCAAAACACACTCTGCTTGGCAAGGGCTGGGGCTACCCATCAGATTTACATATTTTTTTTTTAAAGGAAATGTAAGTTTAAACTACTTCACACAAAACCAACAGCAAAACACACTCTGCTTGGCAAGGGCTGGGGCTACCCATCAGATTTACATATTTTTTTTTTAAAGGAAATGTAAGTTTAAACTACTTCACACAAAACCAACAGCAAAACACACTCTGCTTGGCAAGGGCTGGGGCTACCCATCAGATTTACATATTTTTTTTTTAAAGGAAATGTAAGTTTAAACTACTTCTCATAAAACCAACAGCAAAACACACTCTGCTTGGCAAGGGCTGGGGCTACCCATCAGATTTACATATTTTTTTTTTACAGGAAATGTAAGTTTAAACTACTTCACACAAAACCAACAGCAAAACACACTCTGCTTGGCAAGGGCTGGGGCTACCCATCAGATTTACATATATTTTTTTTAAAGGAAATGTAAGTTTAAACTACTTCACACAAAACCAACAGCAAAACACACTCTGCTTGGCAAGGGCTGGGGCTACCCATCAGATTTACATATTTTTTTTTTAAAGGAAATGTAAGTTTAAACTACTTCACACAAAACCAACAGCAAAACACACTCTGCTTGGCAAGGGCTGGGGCTACCCATCAGATTTACATATTTTTTTTTTAAAGGAAATGTAAGTTTAAACTACTTCTCACAAAACCAACAGCAAAACACACTCTGCTTGGCAAGGGCTGGGGCTACCCATCAGATTTACATGAAAATAATTTTCCAACTCATCAATGTACCAAAAGCAGGCCGGAAATTGTAGGAAATTGCGAGAGAAAATGAATCCTGCCGTTTGAGAGGTCCGGCTTGCGAAAGCATTTAGGCTTTCACGTTCATTTCATGAGATTCATTGCATTGCACATGTGCTGATATTGCATGGATATTTATTTACCTACATTTATTTTTGGTTTCTAATAGCACTAGATGGAAGTGGCCATCGATTCGCAAGATCACGTGCTGATGTTATCGATGTAGGTAGATATTTATTAGAAAATATGGTTTTTGCTTATTTTACTGGTGTGTATTTTTGTTTTGGACGCGTCAATCGATATGCTCTACCTACAAGTTCATACATTTGTTAAATGTTCAGGCATAAAATGCATTCATTAGAAAGAGACAAAAGTACATAGAAATAGATAGACAGCAGATTCAGTCTATCCCACTAATATTATAAATGCGAAAGTTTGTGTGTGTGTTTGTTACTTCTTCACGCTGAAACGGCTGGACGGATTTGCATGAAATTTGAAATGGAGATAACTGGACTCCCGGCATAACACATAGGCACATTTTTATCCCGATATTCCCACGGGATCGAGACTTACGCGGGTGAAACCGCGGGGCGCTGCTAGTACTACATATGATTAATTTGGACTTTAATATTTATGACTAGTTCCGCCCGCGGCTTTGCTCGCGTTTTACCAGGGTAAAAAGTGGCCTATAGGTCAATACAGGTCATAATCTGTGTGTCCAAATTTCAACAAATTCGGTAAGCCGTTTCGGCGTTATTGAATAGCAAACATACAAACATCGTAAGTTTGGCATTTATGATATTAGAGGGATTAGTAAATATTAAAATAATCACGTAGGTACTAAAACAATATAAGGGATAATCCTTCTTCTATGCTGACGCTTGACGATTGAATATGATTTGATACAATTATATCACGTATTGTTTAAACATAAACATAATATTTGCAGAAAAGAACAGTAAAAATAAAGTGCTCTCCATCAATCACACGAACAGAGCCGGCGCTTCCGGGCGCGGTCTGGTCGAGCGAAACATTTCTTTGAATAATGAATGTAGGTAGGTATCGTGCCCCGTAACTGGACGTGATATACGCCGTCGTCGGCCGCATGCATAATTTCACTTATTTTATGTGGTTAATTGTCGAAAATGACCGCTAGTGAAATATATTACGGCCGTTCCGAGGCCGACACCGCCTGTGGTGGCTAATGTATTCCGCAGTCACTATTCCCGCCCGCCCTCGGCTCCGCGTAGCTTTTGACGGGGTCGTACACTGAAGCAACCCTACGGTATTATTTAAACTGTTACGTATCGCGCCGGTTCGGCAAGTAACATGTTAGAGTACAACATAAATCTGATTGTGCTAAGCCGGTAGTTAGGTATATCTGTGGCGGCGCGGCGGCGTGTACAATCGCAGCAACTCGGCTGTACAATGCCAGTGCGCTGCATTACAATTTTTCAAAGCAGAAACAGGCGACAGAGCGTAACAAAAGAGCTAGGAAGTCTCAAATATAAACGAGCAGCGCTGCGGCAAGGGAAGGTGCACGCACACAGCGCCTGCAATCCACAGATACACCGAGCGTTATTTACGTAAGTATTAGTAGATATTACTATTAGTATTAGATGCTTCGGAGGGCACGTTAAGCTGTCGGTCCCGGCTGTTATTGAATAATAGCAGTCGATAAGCCATGTCAGAGGCCCTCGGGCGGCTTGACAAACTCTGACACCAGAGGCCAGCACTACCTCATACGAAACGACGACGAGTAGATATTAAATGCTTGATCATCATTATCATCATCAGACGATAATGATGATGAAGCAAAACGTACACTGTTGGACGAGGCTTCCCCCAAAGAATGCTATGGGGGAATTTGCCATATTGGTGATCGCAGTATTGATTGGTGATACTGATAAGTACTCAGGTTGACGCTGCTGCCCATCCCCTGGTGTAAGCCCTTAGTCGAATTTTACGACATTCATGGGAGGAGACGGAGGGGGTTTATCCATAGCCCGGACACACCACAACATAGCATTACATGCAGCTAAGGAACTTATTATATTGTTATGTTATTTAAATTTTACAACACCTTAGTTTTATTTCAATCCAGGCCTTTTTGGAAGTTTGCCTGGAAGAGATCGCTCTTAGCGGTAAGCCCACCCATCGTATCACCACAAACTAATAATGCTGATCTTAATCTGGTTGGGTACAATAATGAGTAGGTATTCTACGTTATTTGCCAGAGTTAAGTTTAATACACACTGTTTAACACACAGTCACTTGTAGCATACGCCCTCGGCTTCTCTCCCGTAGATAAAAACATGTCAATTCAGTCATTATCTATCTCTCTATCACATCTAAATTCAGCTTCTGAGGCGAGATTCACATACTAACATCCAAATACAAACTTTCGCATTGAAATACAACCCACTTCAGGATTGTGTGAAATAAAATCAAAATTGAATTGTATGCATTCCGAGTATTTTAAACATGTTAGAGGCCCCTCGGGCGGCTTGTCAAACTCCGACACCAGAGGCCAGCACTACCTCATACGAAACGAATTTTAACCAAAAAAGATTATAGCCAAGATAAATGCAATACTTACGTGAATGAAGTCAACCACATGACTAGATACATTCTAGAAACTGCTATGAATAAAACTTAAATACAAAGACTCGATCCAATTTGTGTAATGTAACTTTTCAACGATGAATGTAAACTCTCAAAAAGCTGGAAGGTGAGTCGGTTGGAAGGACTATCTCCACATTTAGCGCTTTGCGGAGGCAGCAATGAATACAGGGAGATTGGGCGGCGCGATAAGGCCGCGGGCGGGCGGGCGGCCGCGGACGACGGAGCGCGAGCGGACGGCGGAGTTAGGTAACCCCTCACTATAGCTGATAAATCCATCGTATGTTTTAAAAAAGCATTACGGCCTCTAGATGCTCACTAAGAAAGGATTCTACGAAATTCACCCGTAGTAGGATAAAAAGGATTAAAGTTTATATAAAAAAAAGGTAAAAATAAATATGTGATAGGACAACGCGTTATAGCATATTTTGCATTGAAATTCGATTTGGAAGCCAAAGGCCATTTAGAAAAGTCGGGCTCTAACTACAGCTAAAACATCAAATTATTCCTGCGTTCCTTTTGTAAAAAAAAAAACAAAACTAACCTCAATGTTCTCATTCAAATAATAGATTCGACAATATTTATGTGAGACGTATAATTCTGTGGTTCCTGCAAATTTGTCTCATGTCACACCTCATGACCCCACGACAAAATAAAATCGCTCGTAGACACCAATAAATAAATAAGCAATTTAAAAATAGAACTTTTATTATAAATTCCTAATGATGTAATGCAAAATATAGACTGTGTAAAAAACAAGTTTCGTACTTAAGTGAACAACTTTTCTGCATTAGGTATATGAATATTTTCATTATTATAGTTATTCTATTCCAGATTGAAGAGTCAAAGAAATTAGATACCACAAACAGGTTTTTTTTAAGGCCATTAGTAATGGCGTTCACATACCTAACTGGGAATGTATTAACTAACAACATTTCGAAATGTTGTACTAAACAGGTATATCATGCATATTACATGTAATGATGAACATTGCAAAAGCTTGATAAAAACTGAAAAATCAAATGAAACAAATATATCGTAAAGATAATCAGTATGTAAATAAATTGTCGTAATGCAAATACAAAGAAGGGTGTTTACGTAATGTCCCTCACATGGAGTGACACGGGGCGTAGCGTGTGTCCTTAAGGGGCCCCAATTCGATTTGAACTAAAATCTTGTAGGTTCGTACAATTCAATTTTTGAAAGAGAGGCACTGTGTAAAATGAGAGCTAGTGCCAGATCCTGTGGTTGGAATTCGGAAAATTCCGCTACTTACTTGCGAAACGGCAATAAACGCGCAATATATTCTAAAACTTGTTCCAGCACGTACGTTTTTTTGAAAAAGTCTTTCAAGTTTGTGAAAAAAATGTTTGTAATTTAGATTCTACACAACATGGGCTAGATACCTGATCTTTTTTTTTTTTTACTTTTACAGTTTGTAAGAATATTATGAACATACAAAGTTTAGGTAAAATTGTGCAAATAAGCTGATTTTTGAAGGCTTATACAGAATTTAGAGGTAAACAAAAAAAAACAAAAAAAGATCACGTACGTAGATATATTCTTCAAGATACATATTTGTACAAAACATCTGACGAAAAAATTGTTACAACTTTATAATCACGTACGAGCTGAGCACCAGCGTTTTTATCGAAAGTACTGGAATTGACTGCTCTTAAAAGAAAATCAAGGAAAAAAATAAATGACTCTGTACATGAAATAATTTTAAGTTTATATAAACCGTGTATGGATATAGCAAGATTTGTACAAATAAACAATGTAATAATTAGTGTTGTTTTTCCAGTCATTACCTAACGTTGACTACGTTGATTTACGTTTTGACTTTTCGAATGACAGATCAAGCAGATGGCCCACCTGATGTTAAGTGGAACCCTCTGCCTATGAAAGAAAAAAAGAAAAGAAAGAATATATATTTATTTGTATACAAGAGCTACACAGAAACACAGAACACACTAAGAAGAAACAGATATGAAGGTACTAGGTAACAGTGCATTACCTCAAAGGTCACGTCCCACCTAGGACGCACCCTATGTGGCATAGCACTACGCCCGCTATCCTGAGACATAAAGATGAAAAGTCTCATGTGCCTTTAATTTCACCGGCACCCTTACCCTTCAAACCGGAACACAGCAATGCAAGCATTACTGCTTTGCGGCAGAAATAAGTATGGTGGTAGAACTACCCCGCACGAACTCTTTCACAAAAAAAGCTCTACTACTTGCCCCACACAACACACACAACCTATCAACTTTCCTACCAAAGTTTGTAACAGTTTTTGATTATTTTTATTTTTTGTTTCTCATGATATTGTAGTGTCTACCTATATACTTAGTGGAATTTTGTTTTTGTCTTTTTTTTTATGTGTGTGTTGTGCGTGTGTAAAAATAAATAAATTTTCTTTCTTTCTTTCTTTACTACTATAATATCCCCTCTGCTATGTTAAGATAAGATAAGATAAGATAATTTATTTGCCAGAACATTGTACAAAGTTCTTAAACTAGGTGCAGTCCACTTATGTTACACTTGTCTTACTTATGTTTTCCGTGGCGCTCGCCGGAACTTTATTTTTTGAAATATTTAAAAGTAAGCCCATTAGTCTATTTGATGTTAGCTAATGTTGTGCCAACATTGTGCTATCAGTACCACAAAAAGCTCTACTTATCGGTAGAGCCGCATGAACACTTAGATAAAAGCTCAAACACGACACATTCGAGTACATCATTAATCTGATGGAGTGTGTCCACATTCGCGTCATTATGAAGCTATGTTTTACGATAACGTAACGACCGTGTGTCTGTTTAGTATTGAATCAATTGATTCCAACACAATTACAGATCAAACGAAATAAACCTATTTACATTAAGTACCTATTTAATTTTTACTAGAGTTTAACAAGCGCTGATGATCCCAGAAAACAAACTTATCCCCAGTTGCTTTAAATACCAGATAAGCACATAATTACATAACCGTCAAATTATGTTATTTTAAATAACTTGTGATGAAGAACTCCCATGTTTTAAATACTACAATAATATATTAAAATAATACATTTATTTTGTTCATGATGCACTTTTGTTGATTTAGTAGCTTTCTCGCCCAGACTATGGCCGCGCGTAGGTAGTCCGCATCAGAATAAAAATTTGCTTAGAGTACTCTGGGATAATAGAAGGGATCAGGGGGGGGGGGGATATAATATTCATTATTGAAATAGTTTTTAGAATCGGATCAGTAGTTCCTTTTTTTTTAATTTAAATGTTATAACATGATGTAACCTCTTTAATTTAAACTCAACAAAGAAACTTTACCTCTTTATAATATTAGTATATTTATTTATATTTTACTACTTATCGCTCGCGGCTTCGCTCGCATTTAAGTCAAGTCAAGTCATAATCTATCTGCGTAACAAATTTAATCGAATACTGTTCAGCCGTTTCGGCGTGACTGAGTAACAACATCCAAACATGGTAACTTTGACATTTATAGTATTGGTGGGATTGCACATAAAATAATGTTACAAAATGTGGGTTAATGCTAACAGCATTCACAGTATATATGAATATATGAGGAATATGAGGTGCTAGAATCTGCCCGCAGCTCCGCTCGCGTTGTAAGGATAATAAATGTACTCAAATAAAAACATTCCTCGATGAGTATCCTACATGACATGACAATTAAAACTGCATCGAAATGCGTCCACTGCAACTAGAGTTCTAAAAATAAAGGTACGCAAAATATGGTCGAGCCCCCGGTCAGCCATCCAAGTAATGAATTTGCCGAACAACACAAGCATTGGATTTTCTCTCCTTCACAAATATCGCTCAAGCTCCCCGACTACGCGTAAGTACGCGGATTTACAATTTACTAAAACTTTCCTACATATAGCCAACAAGATAATGAAAACTGCATTAGAATCCGTCTAGTTATACTATGGTCATTAGTATTGCGATATTAGCTTCCAATAATTGGTTATACCTTGAAAATGTATACGAGTGATCAGATCAAGTTGAATCAATGAGAACAAGAATAACTGGTTTCATGACAATATCGATATAATTAAATTCCCACATTTCTTCAAGAATACTTAACTAATTCTTACAAAAAATAGTGACTACGCGGATTTGGTCATAACTACCAATATTTGTAAGTAAAAGATTACAACGCTTGTAAAAAACTTCTAACTGAATTGTGTATGTTTTTTTCTACCAAAAGACATCAACGAGTTCAAAACGGTTACACTTACGATCGGGAAACTTGTTTGTGAAAGTTTCTAAATAAAGTTACAAGGCAAGTCAACTTGAGCAAAAGCTGACCAAGTTGTAGGGAAATTTGTACTTTCTAAACACGCATACATCTGTTAGGTAAACAATAACATAGTCTTAAAGTAAGCTAGCCCTTACAATTTGTAACTTGAGATCCTTTCCAGCAGCGGAGGCCGCGGTGACCGACGTCGTCACCGGGGACAGCCACTGGTGCAGATTAATGTAACGTTTAGGTAAAAGTTTTAGTGAAACGTCCGCTTGTGCATAGGCCCGTTCGAGGCAGGCCGCGGTCGCGCCGTCGAACGCCAGTGCCGGCTCCAGCAGGGCGCCACCGCCCTCGAGCACCACCATTGTCTCAACAAATAGTTCACAGTTTCAATAAATAGCACAAAACACTGCGCGTATCACTGGAGCGGCGGCGAGTGTCGAGCTACATGTCTGGCGCGCGGCGTGGCGTTCGCGCGGCGATGGTCGCGGAACTGGCGCGGCACACCTGCCGGCGCCCGCCCGCGCCCCGCCGCCCCGCGCCGCCCACAGCCTCGTCAACAAACACCGTTGCAGCAGCGGTCGCCCTGCATCCACAAAGCTGTGCGGACCACTTTCGTCCCACTTTCAGAACTCTCCATTCCGAACCATCGCAAATGTCGGCCGGTTTTATACAAAGTAGGCTATCGACAATGAAACAAATACGGCCTCATTACATTTCAGCAGTCTAATTTCCTCAAACCAGAGGCGAAGAAGTCTCACCTAGGGTTCACAAAGCTAGGTAAGGTGTAGGCTCTAATTTTAGAAAATTGCTTATAATCAAGGTTTAGCAAAACATCGTATTTTTTTCACATAACCTCTACTTTTGTAACAGTCGTCTACAAGTTGACATTTGATTGCTAGTTAAGAGGTTACAAATTCAACATCTCGATTGTGATATGACGCTTTATAGAAGATCTGGGGTCTTGTTTAGCATCTCAGCAGACGGCTCTAATTAGAGATAATGTCGAAGCTTGAATGTCTACAAAAAATGTCACGAAAATGTCACAATAACCATCAAATCGTATTCGATTTGAATGATTTTGGTCGACTTATGTCTATTAGTGACATCACGAGAATAGCAAATTAGGATTTTATTCGACATTCGCCATCTTTTTTCGACATATGTCGAATTTGACTTAATCTCTAAAGCGCGATAATTTACCTCTTAGAACAAACCAAATTTTACAAAATATTTGTCTATATCATAGAATAAAGTAGACCTAGTTCGAACCACCTTTCATAATGACACAAAATTTTGTTGTTATTGAAGAATTCATCATTGCTATTAATTGCCCTGTGGGTGTTCTATTGTAGACATAAATACTTGGTAATATTGGCTGCGTTATGTTAGACAATAGAGCTCCAATGAATGGAAGTCGAGAAAATGGTCTACCGAACTTTGAAAATTTGCGTCGCCTTTTGCCACGTGACCAATTCTGCAGTTCCACCCTCTTTCAATATTTCAAACATTACGCCTCACAACAGAAAACGAACTTCAGAACAATTAACGAACTCTCAATAATTAACGACCCATGACTTTGCCCTGAACTTTCAGAAACCATTCGCAAATCCATTACCCATAAGGAGTAAAAATAATATTATTTTACTTGTCTCAATCTCAACCGAAATAAAAGCAACATGCGTGATTCAAACTTTGATCCAATTCAGCAGAATGTCCCCAAGAGAAATATTCCAAAACAATGAAAGAAGTTCAGAAATTCGATTGATACACAACTTTTGCCACTAACGGGTAGTTTCATCCTGCCACCGATAGATGGTTTAAATGTTAAAAATATTGACAAAGTATCAGAAAATAAACAAGACGAATAAAATTAAAAAATAATTGATATAGGTACTAAACACAGGAGCAGCTCGGATAAACCAAACTTGAACACGAGGAATAGGACTTAGACGATAATGGTGGTGTTTGTGGCACTACTTACAAGATGAATTAGACCACCTGAACAGGAAAGCTTTTTTGTACTTATTTAGTCATTATTTGTTGAAATTTAGCGAGTCTTATTTCGTATGTTCTACCCACGAGACAAAGGCATAGCACAGATAAATAGTGAGTGTGCCTAGACCGCAGAAATTAATTTACCATAAACACCGGTATTAATAGACGCGAGACAATAAGCCACCCCCCGCGAACAAGTCGCGGCGTAATGCTTCGCGGCACGCGACCGCGCCGCGCGCCCTCGTCGCACCCCGACCTCGAACCCGTTGCTCTTCATTTACATACATACAACCCCTTTGAAGGAGATGTGTTACTACTTCCAATAGCTACAAATCAACTTGTTGGCTGGTTGCTAAAAAATGTTACAAAACGCTACATGATAACTCTGATTAACTAACAACGGCCGATCGTTTCCTTCGTATATTTATGGACGTTAAAGTACCGGCTCTTTACTAAGTAAGATAATGGCAGATACTTTTTCTCAAGGAACGAAAGTGGTTCAAAAATAGCCAACAGAAAATATTAAACAATATCTTTCCTTTGGTTTAAAATTTGTGTAAAATTGTGGAAATCACCTATTTTGAGTGAATTGAATCGAGACTCTAGCCATGCATAGATTTATGTCGTTTTAAACATATGTAATTTCGGGTTGGTAGCCAGGACAAAACTATAATTTCCTCTTTGTTTGATAGATTACTTATAAAAACTGCCAAACAAACTACTTTTCAACACAGTATAAAGTGCCCCTTATTGCAGTGTCTTTAGGATCATAACGCAGCATATTTGACACGGGTGCTTTTTACTTTATATTATCGCACTAGTGTGTTTTTTTCAATTATTTAATTAAAGAAATGAAACTCTACAGAAACGCAGTTCTCTTACATTACTTGGTAATGTGACGTAGGTACTGTAAGTTTATTCACATCCCCACTCTGAACGAGATGCATCACCACAATGGTTTCAACACTTAGCACTAACTCATCAATTATTTCGCAATTGTATAGGATTCAGGAAGAAAGCCTGCCACAGCTCTACCTGTCATTGCAGAGAACATAATTAACTTTCTTTTCCACGGCAGGCAATGTCAAATGCGGCATTATAAATGAACTTAGTAATTATTTCGTTTAATTTTTCAGAAAATAGAAGCTATCTAATGAATGACAGGAAACTTTGTTTGCTCAAGAAGCAGCATGACATTAAAAATTCAAAGCAATCACAGTAAAGTTACTCGGAGTCTGATTTGACAAAATAAACCTTTTGTAGCCATCTGCTCGCGTTTGTGTTAGAAAGACGAATAATCTATTGCTCTCTATAAACTAAGACCCTCCTTGAAGTCCGACCAAAAAGCTTTCCAAGACTGGAACTACAGGAAAATAGAGTTTTAATTTTAATAAACACGCACGCACGCACTGTTGGCGAACGCCTTGACCGTACCGTTGATGACTGTTTATAAGCTTTACTTGGTTTAAGAGTACTGGTCATGTGGCAATAGCAACGGACAGACAGAACGGCGATCCGACACTCGGCCGCGTATCGGCTCAATTATTCACACGGCTCGCCCCACCCGCCGCATCATCCGCTTGCTGCCAAATTAAAAGTAAATAACGAAATGAAAACAAGCGAGCCTGAGCCACGAGGGACTCGCAAACCTTTTACCGCTGTCAAGTAAACAACTACAGCTAAACACACTTCATCATCCTATGGTCTATCTATTTGCGAATGCAGATCAAATTGCTGAATTGAACTGTGCATTGTATCGATTATACAAAGATACAAAGGCAACACTTACTGATTGTCTGTTTTGCTCAGTTTTTGTAGTTGACTGGTATTTGTGAGAAGCTTTTCCATGCACTATCTCTTGTTTATTTTGGTTGCCGTATGTAATATTTGAAAATACCATACCTAATGTAAACAAAGTTTAGCTCTCCAGTGTTTCCAGCTGCGAAAAGTGAATATCTACAGAACAAAACGATGGCCACACAGCATAGCCCGACCCAAAAGCACTATTCTCAGCCGAGAGCAATTTCGAAGAACAATGAACTGGGATGAATAGTGGCGCCGAAGTAAAAAGTATATTTACATCATATGCACATTTCCTATAAAAACAGCAGATAGTGTTGTTGCGTGTGAACACGCAGCTAAGTAATTAGCTGCCCAAGTATAAGAGGAGCTACACAACACAAGTCACGTTAAACAAAGCCTACTAATTAGAGAGTAACTATTAAAATATTTTTCTGTTAGTTTTCATGGTAAGGTTAAGGCTGGATGGAGTTCATTAGGTCGTACCTGCAACATGTGAAAGAAGCACCCTGTGTAAGATTGTGGAATCATTAGCGATAACACCAGGTTAGGGTAGTTAGGGTAGGGGCAGCGAGACATGTGAGACAGTAACGAGCGGCCGCCGAGTCATCGCGGGACATGAGAGGTGCCCCTTGTGGCGAAAATTGTCACAGAGCAAACTATGTCACGGGTCGTATCATTATGTGGACACGTGTAAGTGACATTTTGTCATTAAATTTATTTTAAGCCACTGTTTCTGCACGTACTTACAAAGTAAAAATGCTGCCGTGAAAATGTGAGTTGAAACAGTTAAATTACATTAGCAGGCATTCGGCCTCGGACAGACATTTACAATTCAGACGTGCATTTTCAGATGTTTAATTTGTATGCCTCATGCAAACAAATCTAATACTCCGCATTACACCGATCGGTGGAATCAAACCATTTTGGTAAGTCGAAATTAATAAGTATCAAGACAATGAAATCAGATTCAGAAGCCCAATTCTCTTATTTATTTTATAACCACACTGCAAGTTGACTGAAACGAGATTGTATTGTAAATTGACTGAGAAATTGGTATTCCGCTCCCTCATAACAACAATATAAACTACTTTCGGTTCTTGCGACCATATATTAGAGTAGGATAGTGCTATATAATAATTGTAAAGAATGAAAGAGAGAATTCTCAGAACTTTGAAACATTCAAGTTACAGTCAAATTTCGATATAATCACTTTCCACGTTGTATTGTCAGGTGAGCAGAATACCATTTTTGACGTTTGTGACATCGACACTACATCGTAACATGATCCGAACTTTAAATTGACTATTTTTTATTACGAGAATTGGGCTTCTGATCAAATAAGATCACCAGTTCCAGAGCTATGAGCCAACAAAGAAACATACATAAAGACACTATACCTGAAACTTTAAAAATTGATCCTGAAGTGTCTTCGGAAATTCGTAACTTGTACGGTCGCCGTATACACTAGGCTCCCACTAGAGACCCGTATGCATGGTAAGCAGACCGCACTCTGACTTCTGATATGTGTTGAAGTCATGATCCCAGGCTTCAATATGACTGATGTTGCCAGTGACTATTGTGGTCAGCCGCCCCCCACCCCATCATTGTTAGTATACTTACTTCAAAAAGGTTTTTGGTTTTTTGGATGATGTATGGGGGTCATACATACTTCAATCTATACGTATATAAAGAGCTTAACCTGACTGACTGACTTATTGATTCATCATCGCCAAAAAAAACAGCTGACCTATATACCTGGAATTTGGAGGAGATTGGTTCATTTATAGCAAAACCACTCACGAAGGGATTTTTATAAATTCAACCCCTAAGGGGTGAAACTCATTTTATAAATAATCGTATTCCTTGAAATTTAAACTTTGCATAAGTATGCTTCAATGCAAACCATAGAAGAGTAAAACATTTTTATCCCCAAAAGTGTGGTGACAGAACATCCTTGATATATACAAATTTTTTGCAGAAAAACGCATTACATTCGGGTTAGCCGTTTTGAAGATAAATGGTAAAGACAAACACGCAAACAAACACACAACCTTGAACCCCTAATACATACACCAGCTCAACAAGTTTAAATTTTATGTGTAGGTCTTATTATGTCATATTTTTAATGTGGTGGATTTTGAATAAATTATTGTTCTCTTGTTTTCATCTTTCTCCTTCCGTCGCGGGATATAAAACAAAGACAGCCAAATGACAAGCGTGCGTTCTGCAGGTATGTAGGAAGTGATGGTTCTCGAGCAGCAGGCAAGCAGCAAGCCTGGCACGACATCGAGTTGAACGACCGCGCACCGGAGCGTGACACTGACGGCTTCGCACCTCACACATACCTACTTAACTCAACCTCATACATCAGCATCAAACCTTGCTGAACATAAGTAGAAAGCAAACACCCATTTAGATGAGCTAGACGAATTTAATTTACCGTTCCATAACAGTAACAAAGTTTATTCAAACAAAAGGAATATAAATGTCTACAGAGATGACTCACATTTATGTACGTAAATCATTTTAAGGTTTTGCTAATGAATTGGATTAGCAACAATGAAACAAGGTCTTTAGCGGCTATGGAGCAGGGCGACTTAGCAGATTTATGTGACAAAGCATTTTATTAACAAAACCGCCGAATCGAAACAACAATTACGCGAGTCAAAGCAGGTATCTCGGAAAAGCGCGGCGAGATATAACAAATCGCTGGCGTAACAAAAGAGGCTTTCTCGCGGCCATTAGGACGGGATGCACAAAGAGACGCGAGGCGCGAGTGAAGGCGGCGGCGCGGGCGGATGAGCGGGCGCGGGCTGCTCAGCTGCGATTAGCGTATGCGGCACAGAAAGCCCCGCCGCACTCGGAAAACTCTGGGGACCGGCACAATTTACGATTTCCGCAAAGAATACCTTCGACATGGCATTTTTGCGAGCCGCCAGTGACCAGTAAGCCGTTCGGTCGTCTGCGAAAGTAGGCTGTGGTTTTCTTATTTTACCTTTTTTATTCATCTTTAGCAATTGAATAAATAAAATTTCTTCCAGAGTACGGAGTGGAAGCCAGACGACAGGTCGGTGTGGGAATGTAATAAGGGCTACCATAAAACGTTACATTAGGTAACGGCGGCTTCTGGGGCGGCTATAAATATCTCCGTTTGGAAGTACGGCCAATGTCCCGCGGGAGCACGACACGTCGCAAGACGCCGCCCGTGGACGTGTCGCACGAATAAAAACATCTCTATCGCTTGGCGCACTTGGATAAGCAAGCGACCTCACCTCCGCCAATCAATATCACTCAGCAATAACTGCGACCTCTCTCATAAGTGACCATTATCTTTATGGAGCTACCGAAATTACGACTGTTGCTATTGCTGCGGTATCATCAACTATTTATATTCCTTTATCTTCAATACGAATGGTATAGAAGACAAGGTTCAAAACATCATCGGTTTTGGCATAATCTCCGTCACTCCATGAATTGGGTGTTACTCGTTGGGAACCCTTCATATCCGGGAGCCATTTACAATTTGTTATATTAAAGGGAATTACGGCAAATAAAAAAATAAACTGTTTTTAATGTTTATATTCAAGCTAATATAATTTGTAACTTATAAATACTTATAAATCGATGAGTACAAGAGACTGGTTACGTATAGCTTTCGCGGAGAGAAACGATCATAGTTTCACTCGTTAGTTGCTATTGCTAGTGAAACCTACGCAGCGTTAAAATACGAGCAGCAAACCACATGGCGAGAGGTAAAAGAAAATACCACAGACGTAGCATATCAAATATTTTTTTATAAATGCTGATGTATCCATTAACCTGCCCCCCTATTCCCTAACTGAAAGTCACTCGGTGACTAACGTTTGACAGGAAGAATGACCATCAATTAAAAAAAAATACTATTAAGAATTGTCAATTGATGGTAATTTTACTTGTCAATCGTTGGTCACTGAGTGACTTTCAAGATAGGGAATAGGGGGGCAGGTTTGGTAAAGCACAACCGAATTTAGTAATTCTCAAAACTTGTCTAGCTACCAATGTTGAAAGAGCAACCTTTTCAAATGTGAACATTAATAATTTGGATTACTCTGACTGCTAACACGACCCGACAAGTTGAATAAGTCAAAATCATCAAATCACCTTCGCAAAGCAAGAAAGTAAATAGAGGGAGACCCAAATTGCTTGCGTTATCAAGCGGACCTTAAAAGTTTAGGGTGGACTTAGTTTACAGAGGTAAAAGCTCGAGGTTAGCCTAGGCGAGTTTGTTTTAGCGGAAATATCAACAATACAATTACCAAGTAATGGACCGCCACAATGAATTAATTGTGAACCGCAATATATGAAAACCTGAATTATATATTAGATAGCCATTTGGGAGATGAAGATATAAACGACTGATATTATTATCCCAAACAAACGGTTATCGACGTTCGACAGACAGTCGCAATTACCATTGAACTAATTAAGTAGTTTGCGAATACGTTAATGTGTAGGTAGAATGAAGGAAGCAGATCCGATTAGTTACACATAGGTAGTCCCAGGGCCGGGTGCAGTGCATGCAATATACGCTCGGTGTATGTCCATCAAATGTCACAATCAATTACCGCGACGGCTCGCTCACACCCTCCGGTCGCTCGCCTTCGGGGTAATTAAACTGTCGTGTCGAACCCGACCGATATATGTTTAGTAATTAAATTTACTAATTTGTAAATTGTATATTAAATTGTAATATCTTAACTTAATCTTCCTTCACAGAGATTCTCTATTTGTACGGTCGGCTTCTTCTAGGCAGGAGTAACTCACTTTTCAGAGGTATCGATCATGATCTTGAAAACCTAAAAAGTAAACGTTACGAAACGAAAGTACTTTTTAGGTGGAAAGTATTTTCTTTTCTATTGATGTTTTCGAGCAATTAAGAATCCGACCTAATGCAAATCCAATTAAACGCGAATAAATGAAACTAAGAAAGTAATCAATTTTATACTTGTTTTCATAACGACTCGGAAATAGCTCGGCGTAATAACAATCTGCGGACCGGGTAAGTGAATTTTAAATAAAAGAGCGAAAGCTGGAGTCTCTCCCTCGGTCGAGGCGGCCCTAAGTTTTGTCATTGTTTCTATATTGCGCGGGGCAATTAGCGCAACTCGGACGCGACTCTCTCCGTGCGTCCGCTAGCTTCGTTCTCGCCAATCAAATTACGAGAAACCCACCACTCACTCCTCCCAAACTTAACAAACCTTTCTGTCGCAATATCGACACTTCTACTAACGATCAAACCCCAACAAATTGGATATTGTTTCAGTTTTAAATCAATTTCATTGTACAGTTGCGACCTGTCTTGCTTGTTCAAAATCAGGGATAGGTTTTAAAAGATTTTCAATTTAGGTTTGTGACACGAACTGAAAGGCAACTCGCACACACCCTACCACTGAATAGCTAAATAATGTTCCTTAAAACTTCTTGCTCTAGAATGACCGGGGACGATATCAGGAAATTCCATGTTCACGTTGGAGTTGGTATTTGGCAAATCTAATAGTGGTTGTCAGATCATTCATCGAAGGGTGCTGCATACACATACAGTCAACGCTATACATACACACACTGGGTGTATTATGTTCACAATACGAAAGTAACTAGTTTGGAGAGCCGAGCTGTCTGAACGAACTTAAATCCCTGCTATCCAGGTGGGGCGTTGCGCTTGCTTGTGGTGTTCTCCTGTTGCAATTAACCGACGGTGTGTATATCCAGGAGACGCAGCCGGCGACATCGCCGGCGCACACGGGCGCAGTAATTACCACGGTCGATGGGGCACGGGGCGCGGACGATCTCCTGTCAGAAGGATCGCGTGCCGAGCGGCGGACGCCCGTATTAAACGCTAGCGAAGAACCCGTGCCCCATCAGATAACATGCAATCAATTTCGCGATCTACATGCCTCTACGTCGGCACCGCCCATGGACTGACGTCACGCCGATAAGCGCACAGTGCCAGCTAACCACTTGGTACCACATGGACTAGTTTACTCCGAAATTGACGACATCAATTAAATTTTGATGTTTAATTTCGTCATTCGTATAGTTTCAATCAAAACCGGAAACTCTAACACGGTCCATAAAAATCAGGGGTGACTTTAATTTTTGCCTTTTGTTGCAGGTTTTTTGACTAATCAAGGCATTCGCTGACGCTACACGGTGTGAAGCCGAGTCACGCGACCGTTTTATCGCACACCTTCTTTCTGTTTTATAGACAGATAAAGTTTGTTTAAAAAGCTCGCATGTCTTTACAACATTGACGCCCTTGTCGTGACAAGTGGTGTAACCCTCGACATCCTAATATGAACAAAATGAGGGTTTCCAAGAATAGGTACCTGCTAAACTTTTATGAACTTTGGGAACCAACCATTATCAGATGTTATTAATGTGATCTTATTTTAAAATTACTTATTTAATACTTATAGTTAAATATTTTAAGTAGTTATGCTTTAATTTGAAAGTTAGTTTACAAAAAATAGTAAAAAGAAGTATGCTTTAGTACCGACATATACAAAATGTCTACGAACTCGGAAAAGAGCATGATTTCTAGATACACACATCAATTAAAGTTTGCGATCACTTTTGTAATTGTTTAATACTCGTTTTCTTTTTAATCGATTTCCATATGAACTAATTTAAGATCATTTTTTAAATAAAAACACAATGGTAATAAAATTGTTTTTTTTTTCTAAATGTTGTATTTTTAACAAGGAAACAATTCGTTATACATTTATTAATAATATGTCACCATATAAAAAATATGATGTTTTGAAACTTTTATTGATGTGTGTTTTGTTTTTTATCCTAATATGTTTGTAACAGCACACAAAACATATTAGGATAAAAAACAAGAAGCCTTTCCCGAAATGATCAAGTAATTTTCAGCGTCCGGGGAGATCTGTTTCGTGGAAAACAAAAGTCCGCTGCGATCCTCAAGTCAATTAGGTATCATGAAGTAATGGAGAGTAACGGACATGATTTATTCGACGCAGCGGCTCCGGCGGCCGGCCGAGGCGGCTCGGCGAGAGGTATCCGCGCAAAAGCACAATTATCGGTCCGCGGGCGCGCTCAATTACGGAGAGGCGCGCCCGTGGGAACTCCTCCGGGCCGAACGGACCCAACCACAAATCTTTTAGCCTTACTGTCTTACGCCCAACCCAACAAGTTGCAAATGGATGGGGCTCGTGCCCAATTTGCAGAGTATAAAAAGATTTTCTTTTGTGAAAACAAACAGGATATAGAGCATTTTACCACATAGTTTAGTAACGACGACGCGGCGTCCGGCGTGGTGTGTTTCTTCATACCAAATTTGTATTTTACTACAAAAACTATTGCATCAATCTTGTATAAACGGGAATTTTCCTCGTACCAGTCCATTTTGACGCCAACAATTTTGACTCTTTCGAGAGATATATTATCTTCAGTAGGTCGTGTAATTTAATGTTTTTTGAATGTAATTACTCTGTAAATTGGGAGGCCGAAGACTCTGCCACGCATTTTTCAGCCTAGTCTACCTACGTACCGAGGATGTACCATACCTATTTCAGCCGCAAAGCAGTAGTGCTCGCATTGCTGTGTTCCTGTTTGAATGGTATAGTTTCCGGTGAAATTACAGGCACATGCTACTTTTCATCTTTGTGTCTCTTTATGTTTTGGTGGAGGGCGCAGTGCAATGTCACATAGTGTGCGTCCTAGGTGGACGTGACATATGTGGTAATGCATTGTTAAAGGCGGAGCTTATCATCAGGTGTTCGACCTGCATGTTCCGTTAATTGGGGGGCCTAAAAAAAAAGAGTATTCTGTAAAAATTAAAGTGTGTGTAGAAATGGAACAAGAATATAGTCACGAGTAAATAATATGTTTCGATAAACGATTTGCAGTTGAGGATCGCGGGATGGTTTCGAGGGTCGCGTTTTAATTTGCGCGGCGACATATGAGTGGGGTCGGTGCCGCGATGCGCCGCGTCGAGAGCCCTGCGCCCGCTAATTGCACCAGCCGCGCAGTCCACACCGACACCATCCACGTCGCTCCCGCCGATACTTCACTATGCCACCTACATTAATATTCATACCAATCTAAACTTGTTTACATACCTTACCTTACCTACTAGTAAATTACCGCATAGATCGCCATCGAAATAAATAAGCCAGGTTGTTATCTGCGTTCTGCGGCGCCGCGCGGCAGCATCTCCCGGCGGACTGTCCCCTGATAAGCTCACACCGGGCCGCAATAAACATTATATCCGTGTGAACATTAATTACTTGATTTGACACTACGAGCGCGACAACAATCATTAGTAATTACTCCTCAAATAATTAGTTGAGCCGACACCGGCGCTGGCTGTATAGCAGACAGGGTATATGAGGCGCCCGAAGATGGGCTAAGGGCGAAGTAATTTCTGAAGAAACAAATGAAACTGCTCCCCTCGCGTACGAAAACGCTTTACAAACCGCGCGGCCCATGTAATCGGATAATAAAAAGGGCAAACGCGGTAAATATAAGATGAGGAAGACAGTTTTACGAGCACCGCCTAATTAAGTGGTGAACCAAACAAAACGAAGAAAGCGTTTACAGTTAAATAAATATTGTAAGATGGCGTTTCATGAGTTTGCTTTCATTAATATTACATCGCGGACACGTTCAAACAAATATATTTATTAAATTTAAAAATATTAAATTTTCATTTTATTCAGAAAAACTTGTTCGCATACCTATACATGTTACATGTTTAATACATGTAAAAAGAAAAGCTATCATCAAATCCAGATGTTTGTGCAAATAGTGAGTGCCCTCCTAAAATAAAATGAGTAGAGCACGCGGGCGGGCGGGCGGGCGCGGCGTGCTTATTTCTGGCGCGCAGGTAGGGCGGCCAACGCCGGAATGCGACCTCACCTGAGACTGATTCACTCGTGCTAAATCAGTGGCTCAACTCAACATATTTATTATACATCACCTACTTTTGGACACGCGTAAAAACAACTGTGTTATCAACGCCGCCTAGATGTTACATAATTTTAGTTATACGATGTCATTATAGCGGAACTCGAGGAAAGTCGATAGTTTCACCGAGAATGAGCATAGCATATAAATAATATGGCAGTATTCAATTTTCCAATTAAACTCCGTTTGGAGGGTTCTGAAGCCAAATGGCTGAAACGGAATCATTTTAGTTTCGACGTATACTTCCGATCATCCGTTTCAGGCACAGCCCGATTGCTCCCTCAATTTAGCATCCATCATGATCAAATTAATTGACATACGTGTGATGCTAAAACAAAAGCTCAACTCATAATTTTTGAGAATACAAAAATTACGCACCTATCTCCATTACAATGTAAAGTTTAATATGTTTTTCCCGTCGCAAGTTGCAACCCCTTGTGCTCGGTATCGATGATAAGGTTTTATGCAAAAGAAGTAGAGGTTTTTATAAACACTTTTTTAATTATAAGGACCCATTTCGAAAATTTAGGGCTATCAAATTGTGATATACATACGTTTAATTATAAAAGGGCAAAGGCGTGCCTCGACACGAATTGATCAGCTATATTTTATTTCGATAAATCGCAGTTACAACAAGACGTTATCGGTCGGTGGTAAAACAACATGATTAACGATTTATTTCCAGGCTTGTAACAATTTAAGGGAGTAAACGTTTAATCGTATGAGTATGGCCATGGGTAGGTGCGGGCGCAGACACGGGTCCAGCTCGGGGCGATTCATTAGCTCGGACGCCTCAGAGCAAACAAATTAACGCGACGGTCGTGTTTTACACGGTGATAAAAGGGCGCGAGGGCCACGGGCACCGCGCCAGCTGCGTGCGGGCGCGCGATAAATCTCGGCCAGAGTTCAGGCGGCCGCGGCGGCGAACGACAACGCGCCCAGACGGAACCCAGACCCGACCCGACACACCGCCAGGAACCAGATTACACACTAAACTTACAAAAAAATTACTTATGCAAACATAGAAGGGGCGTTTTTGACTGCATTGCTTTCTTGCTGATAGCCGCTTTAGTTTTCTTTTAATAACACTACAAATGCTAGCTTACCAACTGGTGGGATTACTTTTAAAATCTCTCACAAATTAAACGATGCTTCAATTTATACGTAAAGGGGCAGATCGCTAGCCAAAAAGCTCGGTTACACAAGAAAAAGCGACCGAGTGCGTGTCGGGACACTTGACTCTAACAAAAAGCTTAATATTTCGCAAACGGATCCCTGACTCTAAAAATGGTTTTTAGACAACCGCAATTTTTTTTAACGACCTGTTCTATAACAACCGTCACCAGCTAGGGAAAAGCGAGGAAAAAACATCCCCACTATATACGTGTACCCCACACGTAAAGCTGTTAGCTGTTGTGTATAAGCTGTAAGCTGGTGATGTTTTTTTTTCTGGGTTAATTTTTTTATGTTTTATTTTACCAATACCCATGCCAAAATACAGCTTTCTAGTACTAAGAGTCTCTGAGCTAAGCCGCGAACAGACGGATGGCCATGGCGAAACTAAAAGGGTTCCTCGTCTTGATGACTAACTACGGTACCCTAAAAACTATAAAGCCCAAGGTTCAAATTTAGCTAAGCTTGATGTCGTATTAGAAACAGTGTCAGGCTTAATAACAAGATTGATGCAAAAAAGTGACAAGTAATCTAGGCCGCTGGCGACAGGTGAAGGTAAAAGCATTACAGGGAAAGCGAGCACATAGTACACGTAGCTCGAACTGCTGATGTCAGCCTGGCTTTAGTAGGAGTGGAGTCGGTGACCGATGCCCTATGACGTACAGGATAAAAATAAGGGCGCGCTGGTGTCGCGACACACGGGTGCCGCGCACTGCGCCCCCTGCGTGTAAATGGCTTCAGTTAATTAAGTTTAATCAGTGCCATTACGACAGTGTAGCGTTAGTACGGCCGAGACCATCTGCCTGTTGTTTTACGCCCACAGATACTGTTACAAAAACACACAGCGCATTTTACAGTTCCTTTATGAAACGTTAAACGAAAGGACATCGGCGGCGTAAATGAGTGAAATCAAATCAATATTGACATCAATTATTATATTATTAAGTTGTTGAATGGTGAATCAGATAGCGCGGATGATGAAATAGATACCTACAGGTGTATTGTTCAAATTTATTTCCGATATACGATACGGTATCAAAGTAAAAACCAGCAAACAAAAAACTATTTGAAACAAAGGACAATAAATACACACACACATACACAAACACACGCCTCTTTCCCCGAAGGAGTAGGCAGAGCCTCAATGAGCCTCTTTACACAGTGGGTTGCACCATCGTGGGATATAGACGTGACGAGTGGTGAGCTCATCGCCGCCATTGCTTCCCACGTCTGACTCACCTAACACTTTCTTCTAGTAATAACACATTCTACAATAAGCCAGCAACCAGGACAAATCTTATACCAACGAATCTTACAAACAAGTCCGGGTAATCCCTTAGTCGGCTTTTACGACATCCACGGGAGGAGACGGAGGGGCCTATTCTTAGGCCGGACACACCACACAGGACAATAAATAGACTTTACATTTTCAGTTATCGTTAAATGGATGGAGAACGTTGCCTCTCTCATGATGATAATAAATTCGAGAATTTCAAAGATAATGAATTCAATGCTTTGCGTAGTTAACGTTATGTTCTAAATTCAAAGGTATTCTTGGTCGATTTTATACCGAATCGATAGTTAAAACGAGGATAGTAGTGCAAGCAGATAGTCAAGTGTTGCGTGCCTCGCGTCCATTAACGCAACGTGACAAATCGTCAGACAGTTCGGCTCGGGGAGCCAGCCAGGGTTGTCTTAATTAACTTACAAAAGCCTTCATATTCCTTTGCTAAGTCATGACGGTAGCTTTCTTTCATGGGACATAAAATGTGAAACTGATACAACTTTTAAATATGTATTGAATAATTTCAGAAAAATCTTCCATATTTTGATTACAATTTGCAGATTACTTTATTAGGAAGTACCATTCAGCGAGAAGAATTGACAACATACTTTTGTCAGTGAGTATGCGTAAGAGTTTTAAAATACTGATAAAAACGGTATTCTAATTAAAATTGGGAATAAAATTGAGTTTAAACTTTCTCAAAAATCTGGCATCCCTAAGCGGGCGTGCGGAGCGGAGCGGGCGGTGGAGCGTGCCCGCCTCTCACGCGATCTTATCGCGCCTTCCGTGAACATCGCATCGCACTGCCCGCCCGTGTCTGTTCCGTGACTGACTTGCCCTATCTACTTCTTTGCTCATAAATTAAATTTAGACTTTCACAAAACTTTAAATCGAGCGTCAGTTACGTAGAGAGCTCAGTTAGTTAAAGCACAGAGACAGTTTTAGGTTGACCGAGGGGGTAGGCATCCGGCGTAATGAGCGGCGAATCCTTTGACCAGCTGCACGGCAGAAGCGCTCTGCTAATTAGGCGGCGCAAAATAGCAGATTTGGATCCGCGACTGAATTAGCGCGATTGTGTGGCTTAACCGTCTGTAATGAGCCTCTGCTAAGCCTAACAAGTGTTAAAGTAAATAATTAATTGCGTTTCGTATAGTAAATTACAATGAACTTATGCAAAAATAGCAGCGATAACCAAAGACGATACAATACCGTCACGGATCGACAAGGTGCTCTATAGTACCCCTTGAAAATATCACCGTGAACTTTAAATGTCACATTCGGTGATACGAAACGAGGCCGTGTTTGAAAGAATGATACCACGTACGCTGCATTTTGTAACAATTTTGTTATAGACCTATTAGAACCGCATTTGAAGGATAGAGCCTGGCCACGCTAACTCTGTAGAAGTCAAAATTGTGGTTTTTGAATATCTATAGATACAAAACACCAACCCTACTACAAAGAAAGTTTTTGATACTAGCGTTTTTAGTTTGTTTGATAACTTATGCCTTCCAGGTAAAGTGTTGAGCTATAGAGTATAAAATGTTCGGTAATACAACTGCTCAACTAGTTGAGCAGTGGGAAAGAAGCAAAGGAATGGTCACTTTAACACGATGCAGTGAATATTTGTTTGATACAGTTTTGACAGTTTCAAAATCCTTTAGTTTCGTTGTTTTGCTTTCTTCTTCAGCAGCCTTCTGACGTACAATGCTTGAACGAGGCGATTTGGCATAATCACCACGCGTGGCAGGTGGTTTGATGGTCGCAGTATTAATACTCAGGTGCTACTGCCTGCTACACATCCCCAGGTGTAATAACTTACTCGACTTTTACGAAATGCACGGGTGGAGACGGAGGGGTTTATTCTTAAGCCGGACACACAACAGTCAAATGTTCGGTGTTTTGCTTTTATTAGTTGTAATTTGACAATCTTCTTGGTAACAGGATGAACAGGTGTAAAAGAGTATTCCGAAAAATGCAGGTAACCGGTCTCGATAAATGTTCTGATATAAATAATTTACAATGCAAACATTTTATAGATCAAAAGGAAAATATTAAAATAATCTGATCCACTAGACACTAATAACGTACAAGGACAGCTAACGTGGACAACGGGAGGAATTTTGTGTCTTCCCGCTGTCCACGTCAACGTGGACAAACTAATGTGGACATCGGGAGTAGACCAAATCTTTTTGGGGATAGCCGTTTATTCCATTGCAGAGTTAGCGTGAACAGACTCTGTAACATGCTCTTATGGCAAGGGTTAAACATAAACATACAAACTACCTATTTGTGAAGAAACCTCGCATTTCAGCCTACCTAACAATTACCTCTATTTGAAAGTTATGTAGCTCGTGAAATGTTCCTACCTACGTGCCTATTGTAAACTTTCAACCCAATTCTATCAACAATTCGGGAGTTTACCCAGTTTGAATAGCCATAAACAGAAAAGGGTAAGTTTCATTTGTAACTCACGGCAACGCATTATGGCTTCGTATTAAGAACTTAAAATCCTACGTGGGTTTGATATAGATTGAACGCGCGTCAACGTGAAAGGAAAACTGGAGAAAAGCTATGACGTCAACCGGACCCTGGCTTAACCAATATCGAGCGAGCGCGTAAGTGAAATCGTAACAGAAAGTCATTCATAAAACGAAGTGGTTAATGCTGGGCTTTGCGGCGTGCAAACCAGGCTCATCTCATTAATCTCGGCGTCTGCATTAAGCCGGGATGTGCCGATGGCGACAAGGGAAATCCTCGAGGAGCCGCGGGTCGGACGCGACAAATCCTTTTGTGAAATCCGCGGCAAATATAAAGAGGCTCGTGGGCTTTGCTCACCCATATTACTCTTGTCTGTAGCGCAGGCGGTCACGTTCGACTGCTCTCTTCTGTGATACAATTGCAAACATTTCTAACAATGCAATAACATTTTGACAAATCTAAGAAAATACTCATCAGAGGTAGATGAGTGATGAGATCTGTTTCAAACTATCTGTAATTAAGGTGGACGGTCCAAAACAGTTATACAAACATTAAATAACCAACCTAAGACGTTGAGGTACAATTTATATTTATTCTTTTTTGTTTTTTTTTTGTTTTTTTTTGTTTTTTTTTTCAGTTTTATTTTAGTTATAGAATTGAAACTGTCGTGGTTGGGAATCATGTTAAAAGATAAACGGAAAACGCCACGTACGCGCGCGGACGTATTCGCTGGTCCACCGTCGAACGCGGTCGCGGGCGGTGCTCATGATGAAGAGGCTTCTGAACTCAGTCTCGAAACGTCAGCAAAGTGACGAGTAATAGTGGTAATTAGCCGTTTATCTTTTAATACATAGTAGTTCTTTCGCAGGACTACTTTCTTACTTTACTTACTTAAAACTTACTTTGTTTTCGAATTCGATCGAATAAGAGAAATCACGATGCAATATTCAAAGGATATTCGTTGTTTATTAGTAGCGCGGTTAGTGTTTAAATGTATGTAATGAAAATAGTAGTTTAATACCTAAATGGGTAGAAACTTATTGGGTAGAAGCAAGAAGCACTCGTTTATGAAACTGTTACATATCAGGGGTTATTAAAACACGAGTGTGAGTTTAAAAACCAAGACTTGGCGAGGTTTTTAATAGTTTCCATCCATGTTGGTTCCTCAAAGTTTGTATGGGAAACAGTTTTGGACCATCCACCTTAACACTCGGGTATAAAGGCAATCAGTACACGAATGTGCTGTGCTGTGGTGTGTCCGGCCTAAGAATAGACCCCTCCGTCTCCTCCCGTGGATGTCGTAAAAGCCGACTAAGGGATTACCAGGACTTGTTGATAAGATTCGTTGGTATACGATTTGTCCTGGCTGGTAGCTTATTATGGAATGTGTTATTACTGAAATAAAGCGTTAGCTGAGTCAGTCGTGGGAAGCAATGGCGGCGATGAGCTCACCACTTGTCACGTCTATATTCCACGATGGTGCAACCCACTGTGAAAAGAGGCCTATTGTGGCTCTGCCTACCCCATCGGGGAAAAAGGCGTGTGTCTATGTATGTATGTATGTATGTAGTACATGAATGCAAGGTCCGAGACAATGGCACACTCAAGCATAAAGTAGTGATGCTGTTGGAAATTTAATCACGCTTCTGGCCTACATCATAGAGCAATCGCTAACGTATGTGATGCAAAGCGACACAACAGCACAACACGAGCGAGGTGAGCAAACAGAGTGGCCATTGTGCGTGTCGGCGCCTAGCCCGCGTCGCCAATGTTTCACCGGCCGCAGTTTGCGACTCAACCTGAATCAACAACCCGTGTTGTAAGACCACCTTGTAATTATTAATTATTGCTGGCTCCGACGTAAACATTTATTATTATACCAGCCAACTTCGATATTAACACTCTTCACAGGAATAACAGTGCAGACAAGTTAATTTTATTAAAAATATACTACTGTTATCAGTGTTTTTTCACCAGTTTTCATCATACAAATAAAACCGCACTAAAATCAGAGCAGCCGTTCCGGAGCTATGAGGCCACAGACAGACAAAAATGCTATGGCCTCAAACTTATAACACCCCTCTTTTTAGTCGGGGGTTAAAAACATGTAATAAAACAATAGATAACGGAGACCACACCGTGCAAGTCAGTCGCGTGACTGTCTCGTGAGCGGTTAAATTACTTCCTTTGTTTCTACACATAGCTGGCATCGCACACTTTCAAAGCTAAACATAAATTATAACTTTCGTAAACTAGTGATTTACCAGTGTGAACAATAGGCGTCGACTCACAATCACACGCGAGTTCATAAAAAGATGAAAATAGCGGTACTGTATTTCATCATTTTATCAAAGCGCACTGAGCTTACGACCGGGATTAATTTCTGGGGTAACACAATCCAAGATACTATTGGTACAGGTTATATGGTTGGTATGGTATAGGTTCCAAACATCGAAATAACACGACATGCAAGAAGGGTCAACTAGGGCTGTAAGCAGGTTGTTTGAATCTCTGTGACACTTTATAATTATAATGGTAGAAGGAAGTGATTACTTACGTCTTTTTAAAAGTAATTAGAGTATCAGAAAAAGATTTAACAATGGAGAAAACTTTTTTATCCCTTTGATTACCCTGACAATGTTTAAGCCTATTAATGGAAGAAACTGATTAACTTGGTCTTATTTGATTGATTTTCTTAAAGAAGACCCGATAAAAATGTGATGGGTATATATTCAATATCACGTTCTGCTAGCAGGTCAGTGAACAAAATCAACTGCACGGGTTTCGATCAGCTCCGCGGCGGCTCGTTTATATGATAATCTATTTTATTATTTGCTTCCAACATGACATGTGGAGAC
Organism: Operophtera brumata; assembly: GCA_932527175.1. NCBI lineage: Eukaryota > Metazoa > Arthropoda > Insecta > Lepidoptera > Geometridae > Operophtera > Operophtera brumata. The sequence goes on from OW052238.1 coordinate 1,677,457, forward strand.
TAGATCTTACTATGAATAAAAAAAACCATGTAGACAAAATTTGTACGAGTATCTGACTTATTATAATAAGTCAGATACAATGAGTTAGTTATTCAATGAGTGAGTGGTATACCACTCACTCATTGAATCCATGTTAAAATAATATATTAAACATATTACATATAGTCAATATGTCAATCCAATCCAAATTACATTACATTTGTATCTGTACTTGTTTACTCATTAAAAGTTTTGCAAATCAAAAGATTCTAGCCGTTTTCTGTAACTTTAACCTGATTGAATAAGCTTAGAAGAAAATTAAATAGACACCAAATAACAGCTCAAAGGCATCTGGATAAATTAACTATTTTACCGTAAATTAGAATCGCAAACATTTGCGAAACTAAAATAAAAGCAGTTTAGTTCGTGTAGAGCAACTTTTTATTTGAAGATAAATAGTTGAAGGAGCGAGGCCGCGCGAACGATTAATCTAAGTTTAGAGTAACAAGAAGGTGAAGTGATCAGCGGGAGCGTTGTTGAAGTTTAATAAGCGTTAGTTAGCGGCGGAGGCGCGCTGGCGCCGGCAATAAGGAGACTGTTATCTCCGGTGCAACGACATGCCGCCGCGGCGCGGCTCGGGGCGCTGGGCCTGAACCAATTACAGCCCCAGCGTCTCTCACCCATCACTAATATTCCCTCGCCGTCTACGTCACCAACAATTACATTCATTACCACCCCGCAACTATTAACACCAAGAATCAGGTTTGATACGTTTTTGGAAACATTCAAAAGTTAAGAGGAATGTACCGCTAAAAACCCGTGGTTTTGGTTATGGTTCCCAAATGACCCAGACTCAAACTCGAAAGACTTGTATGGAAATCTTATAACCCATGCTAGTTTGATTCTATACAAATGAATGGGAAACTGGCAAACCATACTAGATATCTAAATTGCTTCTACAAGACATTGACTTGAATTAATTAGTACCCAAATAAGGATAAAACTTCGTTTGTAATGGAGCGGGCTAGTGGTACACTACACACTACCCATAAGTCGCATCTAATCACTAAATTTTGAGCAAGCGCAAATTCTCAGAAAATAATTCAATAGTATTGTGAGCGCGAGGTGAAAATAGGAAGAAACCAATCAATCGCGCGGTAGTACAATGATTCTAACTGCATAGGAAGTACATAATCAGCAATAAACTGATCTACTTCCTTTACAGTATCGTAAAAACTGGGCAAGGCAGCCATGAAATAATAAATATGAACTGAGATGTCATAGAGCGTCTCTGCATAAACATCAAGCAAGACATAATAGGCAATTAGGATTTTAAATGTAAGTGAGGCGAGTGGAACCTAAAAGCGCATCGCGGTGCACGTCGAGCGCAGGCGAGGCAGCCGTCAAAGCGAGAATAATCTCATAACCGCGGCCCGGACGACACGGCCAGCTTATGCTAAGCGCCCTCGGGCTTACAGAGATCTTTCTTTGAGCGCTACAAGTCGCGCCAGGAACAAGCATAGAGCCTTATTAACTTTAAAAACAAGCATTTCGGCGTCACTATTAGAATTAGCGTTGCAATGAATTCCCCGCTATGTCGGCTCGGCGGGCGCGGGACAATTAGGCAGCGAAAAGTTTTGCAAGTGGTTGCCAGGGCAAGTATTCTAGCGGTTCGTGTAGTTCAATTTCTCCACGGTCGGTGATGCGTGGCGCGGTAATCGGGCGCGGCTGACTGATTCCGATCCAATTCGCGGCAGTCTCGATCAGGTTGCAACATTAAGGCTACGTGCGCTTTCAGTTCAGACATAAGGCAATTGAAATCGTTGCCGTCACGATAGCTATAACGCAGATTTAATTTGTCACGGAAGCGATTAGCAACTTTCATACAGAGCATTTAATATAACAGTTACAGCTCAGCTAACATCTAAGAAAAATTTAGTTCGAGTTGAATCTATCATCTATCAGTCTGTCATAATGCTGCATTACGAAACAGATAGTATTCTATTAACACTACGAGTAACATGTTTTATTTTAAACTAGCTGCACCCCACAATTTTACCCGCATAAATCTCGATCCCGTGGGAATATCGGGATTAAAATTAGTCTGTGTTATTCCAGGGGTCCAGCTATCTCCAAATCTGTCTAACCATTTCAGCGTGAAAAACACACACTCTCAAACTTTCGCATTTATAGTGATAATAGTGTGATGCTAGAGTTGTCTTATAATGTGGTGAAATGACCTAAGTTGCGGCACTACGCAACTAGGCGTATGTATCCAAACGGAACGAGTATGTGGTTGTCGAGTACCGTGGCAGAGGGGACTCGAGCACCACACTGATTACGGTTCCATATTTAATGAGCCACTCACGTGGGCCCGCAACTCGCAACAAGCCCGCAAACTAATTTCAATACATGCTTACATATTTAAGAGCCACGTGTGCGCGAATTAAGAAAAACAACTTGCGCACTTACAGAACAAGCTGTAAGCTGTACAACTTTTACTGTAAGATCGAGGCATGCACTTTTGTTCGGACATTTTCACAGAAATGCATGCACTGCTGCAAGCCGTTTATTTGTGCGAGCAGAAAAATCGGGAAATCTGTGAGAGAAAGTGTTCATATGTGAAGAAGGGGGGGGGGAGCTGGGTGAGAGGGCGGCGGGTGGCAGAAGACGGCCGCGCACAGTTTAATTTCCCACGAGGTCGATCTCAGCGCCGCAGAGCTCCGCTCGCGGGAATTAATTGCCAGTAATGAATAGTCAAGTGTACGTCCGTTCATTATACACGTACCCAAATACTAACTTTAACTGATACCATAAAAAAACAGAGTGCGATGACCAGTACAAGAGAGCAGACTTCAAAGCATAGAAACTAATTCCATCAAGATAAGACACCTAGTAGGTAAGCATAGTTTCGCATACACACACATATAAACGGGTTCAAAGTTACCTCGGTGTGTCATGCAGACAAGATTGTTCACACGGGATTGCTTGGAACAATTGGTTTGTGGGATACACACGGTTCAAAAACCTATAACCTATTTGGAAATGATTTCTTACAACTGTAGACACAATGGTAAATTGAGATTCTTTAGTTTTGTATGAGTGTTAATCAGACTTATAAGATTTTTGGTAGGATCAGGGATCTGAAACGATGTTTACAAACTAAAAAGTCATCAAGTGCGATTTGAACTCGCGTGGAGAGGGTTATTATTATTATTATTTATACTTTATTGCACATACAATAATGTAACAAAAAGGTGGGCTTATGAGTAGGCTACCATAGTAACCTATTATTTAGTTCCGGGTGAAATAAAGCATAAATTTTTCCTGTTCACGAATATTTTTCGTTTCCGGTTGGGAAGTTACGTTACTTACTATGAACTTACGTTATCTACTTAGTGAATTTATAATTTACCTGGGATTTTCGTTTAGGTTTACCTAAACCATAAAATTAATCAAATTTTAGGCTTGCCCCTATAAATCTTATCATGTTCTATTATTGGTCCGATAGCACAAAATAAAATAAATCTCTTGCAATTGGACCATTTCAACTTCAATTTAGCGCATGCATGTCTCAAGCAGAAACAATATCGGTGCCATCATCGAGACGACCTACCATCAAAAGGTTGAACAAAAATCACATAAAAGTACACTATCGAGGTGGCACTCGGTTATGTTATGATAGGTCTCCCTTGACAACATGCCAATTCGATAAGGCGTTATTGACACATCGTCGTGTCTCGGCGCGATGGGTTTTCGCGGTGTCTTCATAGATTGTATCGCACATGTGCGCCGTTACAATCGGTAATGGTGTGTGCAGTTAAGGTGTAGGTTTATTACTTCCTAGTGGCGTTGCGGCGTGGGAACAGGGCCGGAGATAGTCGCTCGTTTAGCGGGGCACGCGTCGCCCGCCACACTACACATGTACTGTAACATCCTAGCTAGGCCAGGAGTGTTACTTCATATGAGCTGGCAATGTAATATAAACCGCGCTGGCTTTAGATTCAATATGGCGGAAGGAAGATGCGTGCAAATTAAATCTGTTTTTGTGAAATTGAATCGAGCTCTAACACGCTTTCTTTAATTTAAGTTTAATTACAGCTCGTGTGCGTGCTACAGATCCATACAGTCAGTTTACGCGTTGTCGTTGTTAGCGAGACTTCCATACAGAAGAAGGTCCACCACTATTATTTATTTTGTGGCTAATGGTGGCTCCAGACGCCCAACGTTCCAACTCTGCGTCCAACCTTCGATGTGTAAGGGTGGCTCAGGCCGAGCTAGCATGTCCAAGATTTGAGCGGCGGCGGTAAATCGAACACGAGTAAAGGAGTTCGCGAGCTTTTTGCAAACCAGTCCTCCATGCATAAATCGCGCGCGGCTGAAGACTGCGACGGACTTACATTGTGATTTTGCGAATAACAATGGCGGACCGGTCAAATAGGACGGTTTAGAGCTTTACGAGGACGAGTTGATTTTATGGGAAACAAAGTATGTAATAAACTATAATTGTAGGTCAGATACAGCGCGGCCGCACCTGTTATGATTGTGATACTGGCTCGATGTGTTGAGGCCCGTTTGTGCCTCGCTTGAATTTGAGAGGCTCGGACAAACGCTTGGAGTTGGAACGTAGGCCGAGCGTCTGGAGTCAAATGCTCGTTCACATTGTTTGTAGGACACTGCGTCGCACTAAAATAAACACCAACGCGTTGGATGACTGGACTATTAATCAATTACGCAATAAGGCTATACTTTTTGTGGAGAACAAGGCGTAATTAAATAATTTGCAAAAACTGTCTATTTAATTGTTGTCTTTTAACTTTGCATTTGCATTAAATATGAACGCATTTTATATAATCATATTACAAGTGTTAAGCGGCGCGTGTGAACAGACTCGGATCGTTATTACAAACTACAACTTACAAACTATTCCAGAGCTAAATTCGAGCTGAATCGAGTCTCACGTATTGATTTTTCAACAAAATTTATTCCCAGATGTGGCAATATGCCTGGTCTAAGAATAAAACCCTCAGTCTCCTCCCGTAGATATCGTAAAAGCTAACTAAGGTACACCAGGGCATGGGCAGCAGCATCCACCTGAGTACTCAACATCAATACAGCGGTCTTCAATCCGCCAGCCAAGCGATGCTCATTGCATTAGGCCACGTCCAGCAGTGGACGTAGACCGGCTGGTAATAGAAGTAAGAAGGAACATAGCGGCGGCATCACTACGCCATTCCACATAAGCGAGGCGCGACGCGCAGTATGGTCAATGCTCCCACGTTTTATGGCGACGTCTGCCTTGAAAGTTGCGCTGCATAATTCCTGGTTTAATTGCTATAATTAATAGTCTGATCGATTACTATATTGTAATCTTATATAGTAGTAGTAGAGCTTTTTTGTGAAAGAGTTCGTTCGGGGAAGTACTACCACCATACTTATTTCTGCCGCAAAGCAGTAGTGCTCGCATTGCTGTGTTCCGGTTTGAAGGGTAAGGGTGCCGGTGAAATTACAGGCACATGAGACTTATATCTCAGGGTGGCGGGCGCAGTGCAATGCCACATAGGTCGCGTCCTAGGTGGACGTGACCTATGTGGTAATGCACTGTTCATAGGCAGAGGTTACCGCTTAACATCAGGTGGGCCATCTGCATGTTCCGTCATTCAAGTAGTATAAAAAAAAAAAAAAAAAAAAAAACTTCTGTATAATTTTTGACCAATAAGTATAAATTAAAATAAAAACAAGCTTTCATATTAAGTTTCTCTACAACATCATCCTTAGAGACAAGCTCTAACAGCACATAAGTCGGTTTACTGAGTCGAAAGTAACAGTTTCATCCCGATCGTTATTTGTAAAATCTTTTACTGTAACATGTTTGCATGCTAACGGAGATGAAAACTTCCTAAATATGTTCCAGTATAAAGCAAACAACTTGTCCATTAAAAGCGCTGATATGCAATGATGCGACAAACACATTGCGCCGGGCTCGCAACAGCATTACCAAGCGTGAAACGGTACCAGTTATGTTAATATGGTTAACTAAATATTACCTATTATCCCTACTGTCCAACTAATATTAGTTATTCATAAGTTTTAAAATTATGTTTGTGGGACAATCGAGTCAACCAACGCAACGGCCTGAACGCATTTGGACGATGCAGAAATAGTTATATTGTCCGGATTAGCACATTAGGTTACCACTTCTGTGGTAACAAGCCTTACCAGACTACTTCTTACAGTTTCTACTGTCGCCGTAACTTTTCTTCAGAAAATACAATTACAATTGTTTATGAATCCTACTGATATCACAATAATAAATAATAAACAAATAATGCTGGACAGTTCACACAACATGTTTCGTTGCAAAATTCAAATCAGTTTAGCGCTACCTTTTATTTTTTGCGTTGTTTATAGGGTTCCGTATATTTTGTTCATAATTTTGAAAATGTTCATTAAATTCCTTTTTTTTTTCTAAATAATTAAATAATGCTGGACAGTTCACCCAACATTATCAAGCCCCAAGCTAAGCAGAGCTTGTGTTATGGGTACTAGATAACTGATATACTTAATAAAATATATTACATAGATAGATATTTTTTATTATGCATAGAAAAAACCCAGAACACCCTGAACAAATATCTCCGATCGCATAAGTATTTGTTGCGAGGCAGGAATCGAACCAGCAACCTCCTGCGTCACAGGCCAAGCTTCGCCTGCCGCGCCACAGAGGTCGTCAATTAAAAAATAACAATCATAAATATGAATCATAGATGCCTATATTGGAATGTTGGTTCCCCTTTCTAAGCCCGCATGTTGTGGCGGGCGACTATAGAACCCTACAATACGCGAGCTCCAACACGCACTTTGTTTTTTTTTAAATGTTGCAAATAAAAATTTATTCTATTCTATAATCGTTATAAGAGGTATATCGCAATCTTAGGTAGTCATTGGTTGCATAAAAACTATATTTTGTAGAACGGATTAATGACGCCGTTGTCAATGACAAGGTTGAACTGGCTATCAGTAGTAGGTACGCATTAAATATCAGTCAGGTATGTATTTACAGTTTCCGCAATATTTTCGCCATGACACACACCCTGCAGGGTACGAAGTGAAATGGCAAACTCCAAACTGAGTTGAACCGCATTTATCTGTCCTTTCGCTATTTATATCAGCAATTGAGCCTGTATTTGAGGATAATTAATCTTTTTTGTCAAGGTATATACAGTGGTGGCCATATAATTAAGAACGCTGATATAAAGGGAAGATTTTTTCCAACTAAGATGCAAAACTAATTGTATGCATTTGTTTTTATTTCTCTCGGTATCGTAAAACATTTCCATATTACCACTGTATTCATTGATACACATGATTGGCTAAAAATCAATAGGCAAACTTTTTACACTACTTTTAAACAAAGTATTCCTTATTACTGGCTGGTCACGTAATTAAGAACGCTAAGTAGTTTATACCTTTATTCAAATTTAAATAGAGAACACTCAGTCGATTTGTTACTGTTTGTATAATTTTGGCGCCATTACGTGCTGTAAAAGATTAAAGGTGATTGCTTCTTTAGAAAAAACAATGGGAAAAAATAAAAGTTGTGATAAATCTACAAGGGAAGTAATAATAAAACTTCGCCGGAAGAATTGGTCTTATAAAAAGATAGCCGACCATCTGCAATGTTCAAAAACGATGGTTTTCCACGCTGTAAAGCATTTTGCTACGTATCAAACTACTTCGAATGTTCCACGTGTACCTAAACAGAGAAAAACAACTCCTCGAGATGACCGAAACATCGTTCGTATGGCAAAACAAAATCCTTTTAATGGGTCCAATGAGCTTAGAAAAGAATATTTTGGTGAAAACAACCCTTCAGCAATCTCAGCACGCACTATTCGAAGACGTTTGGTAGAAGAAAAATTGCACGGTAGGATAGCAAGAAAGGTACCCATGTTAAAACTTTGCCACAGGCAAGCCCGGCTTGCATTTACGAGAAAGTATGAAAACTGGACTGTGCAACAGTGGAAAAATGTACTTTTTTCTGACGAGACGAAAATAAACAGAGTATGTTCTGATGGAAAACGATATGTACGACGTCCCCCGAATACAGCATTCGACCCAAAGTACACGAAAGTTACATTAAAGCACGGTGGTGGAAATGTGAAAATTTGGGGTTGCTTTTCTGGACATGGTGTAGAACCTGTAAAGTTGATAGAAGGTAACATGGATCAGTTCCAATACAAAAATATACTGGAAGAAACAATGTTACCATACGCTGAAGACGTTCTACCGGTCATTTGGACATTCCAGCATGACAATGATCCAAAGCACACTGCACGCACCGTAAAGGAATTTCTTACAGCGCAATTAGTTTCTGTCTTAGACTGGCCTGCTGACAGTCCAGATCTAAACCCAATAGAGAATCTGTGGTTTGAAGTAAAGAAAAAGGTTTCAAATACAAAGTGTGGAAATTTAAGAGAGCTGTATGACGTTTTTTTAGAAGAATGGAACTCTATTTCTCTTGCGAAATGTCAAAAATTAATAGAGTCAATGCCTCGCCGGTGTAAAGCTGTAATTAAAAGCCGTGGATATGCTATTAACTATTAATTTTAGTTAAATATTTATTAAATTTCTTTTTATGTTTCCTGTGCTACATAATATTGTGATTTTTTAAATCTAAGTGTCATACAAAACAATTCCCGAGCAGTTAAATAAATCGTTCTTAATTATTTGTCCAGTTTCAGTACTATTTGAATGTGTTACTTTGATAAAATCAATAAAATGTGCAAAAAATAGTAAGCGATTTCATACTTTATTCTTGAGTCAGGTTGCTCTATTAATGTGACTATTATATAACATAACTAGTTGCTTCTCAGAAGGTACACATCTCTGTGTATGATACGATTTAAATAAAAAACTTCTAGAACTTCAAATCGTTCTTAATTATATGACCACAACTGTATATACCCGGACTTGTTGTAAGTTTCGTTGTTATAAGATTCGTTAGCTGCTAGCTTATTAAGGAATGTGTTATTACTGGATGAAAACGTTTGCAGAGTTAGTCGTGATAAAACATGGCAGCGATGAGCTCACCTGTCACGTCTATATTCCTACGATGGTGCAAACAACAGTGAAAAGAGGCCCATTGAGGCTCTACCTACACTTTGAAGGGTAAGGGTACCGGTGAAATTACAGGCACATGAGACTTTTCATCTATGTCTCAGGGTGGCGGGCGCAGTGCAATGCCACATAGGGTGCGTCCTAGGTGGACGTGACCTATGAGGTAATGCACTGTTCATAGGCAGAGGTTACCGCTTAACATCAGGCGGGCCTCTTGCTTGTTCCGTCATCCAAGTAGTATAAAAAAAAAAAAAAAAAAAAACTTTCGGGGGAAAATGTTTGTCTATGTATATATGAATGTATATCCTACACTAGAATTCCTTGTGTCGTGGGGAACTAGGAGTACCATAGTACCACAACACCCAGACCCGGAACAAATATTTAATGACCATGCAAACTTTTGTCCCGCATCAGAAATCGATTTACGGCAGTAAATACATGATAGATAAAGCCTACAGTTGTGGAAATCAAGATTATTATTATTATGTAATTATTATTAGGGTTTTTTTTTTTATACTACTTGGATGACGGAACAAGCAAGAGGCCCACCTGATGTTAAGAGGTAACCTCTGCCTATGAACAGTGCATTACCTCATAGGTCACGTCCACCTAGGACGCACCCTATGTGGCATTGCACTGCGCCCGCCACCCTGAGACATAAAGATGAAAAGTCTCATGTGCCTGTAATTTCATCGGCACCCTTACCCTTCAAACCGGAACACAGCAATGCGAGCACTACTGCTTTGCGGCAGAAATAGGTATGGTGGTAGTACTTCCCCGGACGAACTCTTTCACAAAAAAGCTCTACTACTACTACTAGGTAGGAGGAGGATTATTATTAGGAGTTATTATTTGGTCATGTCAAGAAAGTCCTGGGAGTTCAAATCAAACACATTATGGCGCATTATCTAAATACTAAAACGCAAATAACAGGACATAGCCTATTATTATAAAACTCAAATAATTCATGTTTGATGTGTCAACATCGGATGCCTAAGTAAGAAATGCGCTCTACGGCAGAAGAAAATATGGTAAATCCAGTAAGCTTGCAATACTTTTATTGCAAACATTGATAAAAATCACTTCAGTTCAGTGGCTTTTGAGACCACAATTTCACGTTAGTTGCTTATAACAGATATACATTGTTGTTATACAGGGTGTAACATAATATCCCTATAAGCCCGGGGAGTGGGTATTCTACACATCATGGCGAATAACTTAAGTTCTACGACTTTTTAAATTTCGAAGTTTTTCATTCATGAAGTGCCTCGTAAAAATCCTGAAATTTCACCAGAAAATGTACCTAACAGAACATGAGGCAGCCCCACGCAAGGTACCCCTAGCGTACCGTAAAGTCCTCAAGTTGTTTTACGTACGTTTTTGGAGGAATTTCAGGATACTTACAAGGCATTTCATGAATGAAAAACTTCGAAATGTAAAAAGTAGTAGAATTCAAGTTATTCGCACTGATGTGTAGGATACCCCCTCCCCGGGCTTATAGGGATATTATGTTACACCCTGTATACATCGTATGTCAAATAAATCATCATCATCCTATAGAAGAACACTACTGGGCAATAGGTGTCCTCCATATAAAGCCACGACGAATATAATGTAGTTGGTCCATCGAGAGCGGGACCTTCCTCTTCTAACTCGTCCGGTTAGTGGTCGTCACACGAGAACCTTTATTCCAAAATGGTTAAACACTCTGTGAGGTATTGGTTTGGCCATTGCCACTCCAACTTGCTAATTTAGAGAATATGTTGGTAATACATGATTAATATTATTATGTAAGTGAATGTATAATTCTTTATAAGAATAAATGATCTATAACCCGATCTTAGTCCTTCTACGGATCTCCTCATTTCGGATTCCGTCACATAGTGAAACTCCGAGCATAGCTCTATCCACAACTTTAAGCTATTGTATGCGGCCAATAGTTAGCGACTACGTCACAGTTCTGTGAGTCACTACTGGCAACACGCGTGACGAGATTAGTGGCGTGGAGTAGTTTCCCGAACGCCCATCTGACTTGGATTATTAATCCCACTAATATTTAATATTTTCACTAAAGGTTGGCAGGAAGAAATCGCTTTCAGCGATAAGGACGCCCATTGAATTTGCATATTAGTTAATTATTGTGTACAATGATGTGTTATTGTATCTATCAATCTATCTAATCTAACTAATATAATAAATTTAGAAGCTGTGGTGTATCCGGCCTAAGAATAGACCCTCCGTCTCCTCCCGTGGATGTCGTAACAGCCGACTAAGGGATTAATACAACATTTTTCCTGGCTGCTAGCTATTATGGAATGTGTTATCGCTGGAATAGAGCGTTAGCAGAGTCATTCTGGGAAGCAATGGCGGCGATGAGCACTTGTCACGTCTGTATTCCACGATGGTGCAACCCACTGTGACAAGAGGCCCATTGAGGCTCTGCCTACCCCTTCAGGGAAAACGGCGTGTGTCTATGTATGCAGAAAAATTACGACTATACACCACGTTCTTTACTATTCTCCCGCTGACGTTTCGTTGACCATTTAGAGGTCTTTCTTCATGAGCACCGCCCGCGAGCCCGCTCGAAGGTAGTGAGACGGGATTTTGGAAATTATACCAAGCCACGGTAATTTCAAATCTAGTGAGCCACCAGTGATATTATAAATGTCAACGTTACGATGTTTAGATTTTTGTTACTCAATCACGTCAAAACGGCTGAAGCTATGCCGATGAAATTTGGTACACGGTTATGTTACGACCTGGATTGAGTTTTTGGCAATTTTTTTAACCTGGTACAACGCGAGCGAAGCCGCGGGTGGACACTAGTATTATATACATACATACTTACATAGACTCGCGTCTTTTTCCCCGAAGGGATAGGCAGAGCCTCAATGGGCTTCTTTTCGTCTTTTATAGAATTTAATATAGACGTGACAAGTTGCTCGTCGCCGCCATTGCTTCCCACGACTGACTCGGCTAACGCTTTCTTCCAGTAATAACACATTCCATAATAAGCTAGCAGCCAGGACAAATCTTATACCAACGAATCTTATCAACAGTCCGGGTAATCCCTGCGTCGGTTTTTACGACATCCACGGGAGGAGACGGAGGGGTCTATTCTTACTACACTCTTTTGAATCATATTTTTGTATACAGTATAGAGTAAAATAGACGGATGGACTACACTTTACTACAAGGTTGATTATTTAACTTCACTTGATAGTACGTCGTCAAATAATTGCAAATGAGTGTTGAACAAGTTCCACCCAACTTGCTCGTTTTGTTTTTCGAACCAGCAGAAATCAGTTTCGGTTCCTGCAATAGTTAAATAATGCTTCGCAAAGTTTTTTCAGTACTCAGTTTCATTTTACGCAATACTTTTCAGCAGACAAGCGATGGATCAATTGAGTGACGTAACAGATTACCTTACGTAAAGTAAAAAGTAGTCTTTTTCTTGGTCCATTCCATTGTAAGTCGTTGTCGCATCGTCAAACACTGTGATGATATTATTACTAAATGCAGCTACTTTCACAAGAAGAGGATGTTTTATAAGATCGCCAATTCGAACCGATACTTTATATATAGATTACAACATTTTGAGGATTACAATATGTTGATATTTTATTTACTCTTTTTGACAAGGCCTCTTTACAGCCGCAAATGATTCTAAAATTATACAAGAAATTTTTACTATATTATGGCAACACTAGACTTTATTGTATTTACTTTATTCAAATCGGACATGGCAAAAGGACAAGATTCCAACGCCAAAAAATGTATTTACTCCGAGATTTACAATTTGTTTGTTTCGTTTTGTTTGTGTTTGTTTGGTACAAAATTGCATCACAGACGAACAGATTGTATTTTGTTTGTGTAATTAGTATGATTTTTAGCTAGGTGTACCTACTTAGAATTAATTCAATCAAATGAAATCTGACAAGGCCTATGTTCGGTCCGCTTATATGTTTGTACCTAAGCAAAACCAAGTGCTCCCAGTGTTCCTATGGTGAATTAATGATATGACTATGACTATGACTATGATAGGATTTGTTGGTATAAGATTTATCCTGGTTAAGAAACCGTTAGCCGAGTCAGTCGTGGGAAGCAATGGCGGCGATGAGCTCACCACTTGTCACGTCTATATTCCACGATGGTGCAACCCACTGTGAAATGAGGCCCATTGAGGCTCTGCCTACATCTTCGGGGAAAAAGGCGTGTCTCTATGTATGTATGTAATATTTTTAGGTTTGTACCTGAGTGTCCCGCGAGGACGCTCCAGCCCTCTGCATACAATCGAAGTTACCTCCTATTTTGGATATTGTCTCAACAAACTCGTGAAATTTTGTAGACATCATCAATACCTGTGGTTTGTCAGTTTCTAATAAAATTAAATGTTTTCCAAATCACTTAAAGATTTGTATGGAAATCTTATAATAGCCCAAGCTAATTTGATTCTAAAATTTCTGTTTTTAACATATATTAACATCTATACCTACATTCTTGAGAATAAATGATTAGGATTATGATAAACAATTTAATAATAAACCACAGGTCTAGATACCGATCTGTAGACTGTGTCTACAAAATTTAATTAACATGAATTCATTAATATCCAAGTGATTGTTATATTATGAATAAAGACGTTTTGAAAGATTACAGTTTTTGTTTTAGTAAATAATAATGTAACACGCGATAGATACCCTTGATAATATGAATCAATATCGGTCTACGACGTTGATTCGGAGGGAGTTGGGAGTTTTCAAAGCCAAAAATGTATGAAAAACATTTATGTGCCTGTATATAAGTGAATGTGCACGATCGTGTTGGTCGGGCGTGAAAGGGCTAATGAAAAACATTTATGTGCCGGTATATACAGTGGTGGCCATATAATTAAGAACGCTGATATAAAGGGAAGATTTTTTCCAACTAAGATGCAAAACTAATTGTATGCATTTGTTTTTATTTCTCTCGGTATCGTAAAACATTTCCATATTACCACTGTATTCATTGATTCACATGATTGGCTAAAAATCAATAGGCAAACTTTTTACACTACTTTTAAACAAAGTATTCCTTATTACTGGCTGGTCACGTAATTAAGAACGCTAAGTAGTTTATACCTTTATTCAAATTTAAATAGAGAACACTCAGTCGATTTGTTACTGTTTGTATAATTTTGGCGCCATTACGTGCTGTAAAAGATTAAAGGTGATTGCTTCTTTAGAAAAACAATGGGAAAAAATAAAAGTTGTGATAAATCTACAAGGGAAGTAATAATAAAACTTCGCCGGAAGAATTGGTCTTATAAAAAGATAGCCGACCATCTGCAATGTTCAAAAACGATGGTTTTCCACGCTGTAAAGCATTTTGCTACGTATCAAACTACTTCGAATGTTCCACGTGTACCTAAACAGAGAAAAACAACTCCTCGAGATGACCGAAACATCGTTCGTATGGCAAAACAAAATCCTTTTAAAGGGTCCAATGAGCTTAGAAAAGAATATTTTGGTGAAAACAACCCTTCAGCAATCTCAGCACGCACTATTCGAAGACGTTTGGTAGAAGAAAAATTTAACTGTAGGATAGCAAGAAAGGTACCCATGTTAAAACTTTGCCACAGGCAAGCCCGGCTTGCATTTGCGAGAAAGTATGAAAACTGGACTGTGCAACAGTGGAAAAATGTACTTTTTTCTGACGAGACGAAAATAAACAGAGTATGTTCTGATGGAAAACGATATGTACGACGTCCCCCGAATACAGCATTCGACCCAAAGTACACGAAAGTTACATTAAAGCACGGTGCTGGAAATGTGAAAATTTGGGGTTGCTTTTCTGGACATGGTGTAGGACCTGCAAAGTTGATAGAAAGTAACATGGATCAGTTCCAATACAAAAATATACTGGAAGAAACAATGTTACCATACGCTGAAGACGTTCTACCGGTCATTTGGACATTCCAGCATGACAATGATCCAAAGCACACTGCACGCAACGTAAAGGAATTTCTTACAGCGCAATTAGTTTCTGTCTTAGACTGGCCTGCTAACAGTCCAGATCTAAACCCAATAGAGAATCTGTGGTTTGAAGTAAAGAAAAAGGTTTCAAATACAAAGTGTGGAAATTTAAGAGAGCTGTATGACGTTTTTTTAGAAGAATGGAACTCTATTTCTCTTGCGAAATGTCAAAAATTAATAGAGTCAATGCCTCGCCGGTGTAAAGCTGTAATTAAAAGCCGTGGATATGCTATTAACTGTTAATTTTAGTTAAATATTTATTAAATTTCTTTTTATGTTTCCTGTGCTACATAATATTGTGATTTTTTAAATCTAAATGTCATACAAAACAATTCCCGAGCAGTTAAATAAATCGTTCTTAATTATTTGTCCAGTTTCAGTACTATTTGAATGTGTTACTTTGATAAAATCAATAAAATGTGCAAAAAACAGTTAGCGATTTCATACTTTATTCTTAAGTCAGGTTGCTCTATTAATGTGACTATTATATAACATAACTAGTTGCTTCTCAGAAGGTACACATCTCTGTGTATGATACGATTTAAATAAAAAACTTCTAGAACTTCAAATCGTTCTTAATTATATGACCACAACTGTAAGTGAATGTGCACGATCGTGTTGGTCAAGCGTGAAAGGGCTAATGAAAAACATTTATGCGCCTGTATATAAGTGAATGTGCACGATCGTGTTGGTCGGGCGTGAAAGGGCTAAAGCGTTATTCACAATGGCATAAATATTAATTCGTCCATTTTAAATTCCGGCACAATTCTAATTAATCCGTGTGTTGTAGAAATATAGTACACTGATAATGCGGTATGCATGAATGTAATTTATATTCATCGTGGGTACTCTGTCACAACCCACAGACCAGTCGAAACTGATTGTCTATTCCAATAAATTAAGAAACACCGAAAGCATTTATGATGTAGATGAACTTGAATTCGTATAACGTGTTGATGAAACATGGAGACGTTTGTTTGGCCGACGTTAATATTCCGGCGGGTGATCATTTTGTGTATTTAATCTTGATGTTGTTGATGAACAATTAGGCAATTATCCAGCGAATCTTGCATTCCTCAGTCAGTTAGCATACAGTAATGGCGAAATGCTTAGCACACCTATTGTGTAAAGCTAAAATCAATCTTCTAAATCAACAGTTTAAATAGTTGCATCGCTCACTAATACAAGGCTAGACTTGTCACCCAACCTTAGTCTCTTCTAATTAAACCTTAACATCAGATTCGTGAACTTCGGGCCCCCAATAGAAGAGAATAAATAAGCTAGTCTCAAAATAAGAATCATTCAATGAGCCTCATCCACACTGTGTATCCAGCTCGTCGTCGTCGTTTCGTATGAGGTAGTGCTGGCCTCTGGTGTCAGAGTTTGTCAAGCCGCCCGGCTAGTAACAGTACTTTATTTACTATCTCACATTACTTAGCATGATCCTCTGTTATATCAGCATGAACTGCACACATTCGCTTAGTAATAATAAATATATTGTAAACTTAACTAAAAATTCATTATGTTGAGCGGAAACATGATTTCTTAAACAAAATTATCCTAATTGTACACATGGCATACAACTATAGGGATCAGCCTGCAACTCAAATATTTAGATCATACAAAGAACACAAAAAGTCATGTTAAGGAACCTATCCAATGCACCGTGGTTCTTGATGAATACTGAGCTGCATAGCGAACTGAGGAAGGTGGTGATGAATTAAAATCTATATTCATGTTAATGTTAAAGAACTCCCTTTTCCGCATTCGAACTCGAATCTATATTCATTTAAATACTACAAACATCTTAATGTACATCCGAACCACATGGCCTCACAGCTTACCACCATAAACTACCCGTAGAGGCTAAAAAGACAACACATCATGGAACTCTATAGAACCTAACAAATAAGAAAGAGGAGAGGTGCTCGCTGGACACCTTCTGCTACAAGCCTGACTTGCCACACCAAACCAGCTCATAGTCCGAAACATGACAAAAAATAAAAAAACATTAAGCCGCTAGTATTCAACGAATGACGATCTCTGTGGCGCGGTCGGCGATCAGCCATCTAAGACTCGAGAGGTTACTTTTGTCCCCGCTGCAGGACAAAACTTGTTATAAACAATAACATTTTTTTCGGTTCTTTATGTTGTAGTACCTAGGTTATCGTTGTCCCTAATACCCCCGAAACAGGAGATCCAAGTGTGGAATCAGGTAAAGTGCGCGTCATGTAAAAAGAACGCTGGCGGTCAAGCTTCTACAGGCGTTCCAGCGTCCTTTTTATAATTGTACTTAATATAATTTTACATTATTTGTAGTAAACTAGGTAAGCACTCATTCAATGCATAGGTATACATCTCTTAAATAAGTACAAAAGTAAGTAATCTCTTAAAAAGAACGCTGGAAAGCCTGAAGAAGCTTGACCGCCAGCGTTCTTTTTACATGACGCGCATTATATATGTGAGTGGTGGGTGCAATGTTGTGTTGTATTTACCTGTACGTCGAATGACTGGTGGTGCTGCGCCGAGTCGGGCGCGGGCTGCACGGAGCCGCCGTTGACGAGGCCGCCGCCCGCGCCCGCCACGCCCCCTCCGCCGCCGCTCACGCCGCCCACGCCTTGGACACCGCCGCCATACTAACATCACAAATAAAACATTTATTGATCAAGCGAGTGTAACATCTCTCAAACTTGGGCGATTTGGCGTTGTATGCATGTTTGTATGTATTTATGTATATTTGTTAACATTGATTCGATTTGCATGAAAATTAATAGGTTAATGATAGGTTGTGCTATCATAGACCAATATCATGTCTCTAAGTAAAGTTATAAACATGCAAAGTTCGGAACTTTACAGGTTCGTTCAGGTGTAGTTATAAACTTTACAGGTTTATAACAATACAATATCGATATGGCATATATTTATTTGTATTCCAGACATTCAATATATCTCAAAAAACATGAGTATGACACTTGTTACCGCTTAACATCAGGTGGGCCTGACGGTACAACGCCATCCAAGTAGTATAAAAAAAAAAAAAAAAAAAAAAAACTTGTACATTTTTTGACACATTAAAAATATTGCGCAGGGCAACACTGTCACCTGGGTGGTTCTCAAATAAGGTTTTGAAAATGTCACTTGCAATTAGAGTGCCACCAACTTATCTGTAGAACGGGCAGAATGGAAACTGTAATGTGCTGCCGCTACAGATCAGTGTTACCAGATTATTATTAAATATATTTCCGAAATCGTTGTTTTTTTTCTGATCCTGTGTATGAAGTTGTTACTTTATTTGCACAACATGGTCACAAATGCTTACAGCTGCCAGCGTATCACTGTGAACTAAATCCCATAGAGATGATATGAAGTTCCATGAAACGGAAAGTAGCAGACGTAAACAAACTGTTACTGTTAGTCTAAATCATCCCATTGTTGGGCAAAGGCCTCCCCCATATCCTCCAGTCACTACGATCCTGTGCTATTGTTTGCCAATCTGTGTTAAAAGTGTCTATTTCATCGCGCCATCTCCTGCGTCGTCTGCCGCGACGCCGCGCCGTCTCGCTGTATCAGGGCTCCACAGTGTTTATTTTGGCCCACAGCTCATCAGGCATGCGACAGACATGTCCAGCCCAATTCCACTTCAGCTGGGTGGCTTTTTCTCCTACGTCGGTGATTTTAGTTTTGGAGCGCAGTATGGTGTTTCGAATCCGGTCAGTTAATTTAACTCTCAAAATACTGCGCTCCATCGCTCGTTGGCAAACCATGAGTTTGGATTCATTAAAATTTGTCAAAGACCAAGTTTGCGAGCCATAAGTGAGAACGGGAAGGATGCACATGTCCATAAGTTTGCGCTTTAGTATTATGGGAAGGTTTCCCTTCATCAGCTCTTTCATCAACCAATAACTCCTCAAGGCATTCTCAGTGCGCCTTGCGTCTTTGTTTTTGTTTGCGTTTCGTTTGTCTTATTTTTAAACCCCGACGCAAAAACGAAGGGGTGTTATAAGTTTGACGTGTCTGTGTGTGTGTGTGTCTGTCTGTGGCATCGTAGCTCCCGAACGGATGAACCAATTATTATTATTTTTGTTTGAAAGGTGAATTTTTCTGGAGTTTTCTTAGCTATGTTTGATAAAAATCGGTTCAGCCGTTTCATTGCGTTGAGGGTTTTTTTAATTTTTACATAATTAATTACTTGTTTATGTGTCAACTAGACTGTAACATTAAGTTTCCACAACTGTTACTAGTGCTTGTATAATACTTTTCACTAAACTAAATACATACCTATACAAACGAAATGTGTTGTTATTGGAAATCAAATACTCCTTATTTGTTAACTCCATGGTCCCTCGGATACCACCATAGATCGAAAATTTCAACTCCATGTGCCGTGTCAATTCCATGGATAGCATTTTTTTTAAACATCAAAATTTTCCAATCTAACAGATTTCTAGTTTTACCACACTATGCACGCATTAGAGAAACACCTATACTATAGTTCCGTGCCATTAAATACACATTCTGTGAAATAAGATTCAAAATCATCTTATTTGTGAACCACCCACCTACATGTTGTCAAATCACATAATGTTGTTTACCAAATGATTAAAATCTTCATCAAAGCACAAAATCCGCGTGGTCACGAGATCTCAGTTAGGCACGAACAGTTATTATAACTTATACCCTGGTTCAGAATTCGAGATATTTTTTGTAAACAAACAAATGTCACCGTCAAAGAGACAAGCCAGTGGTAAAAATGTTTTGTATTGTACTAAATGTTACTAGTACTGACCCGCGGCTTTTCCTACGTTATTAAATTTTTGTATTAACCGCCGGTGGGTTCGCTCGCGCGGTATGTATCTTCAATTTGCGGCAAATAAACAGAAACCCACTACCTACCTAAGTTTATCTGACGAGTCAATGTGTAAACGGCAAAATGTTATATATAACTCTTACCAATTGATACAGTATGACCATTCCATTGTAAAACTGTGCGAAAAGCATATTCGTATTCGGAAAATGAGGAGAAACGAATGAAATTAACAAAATGGGGACCGGCTTTCAAAACAAAGCCCATTGTTTAGAATCTCTGCAGTGTTCCAAGTAACATGAAATATTTTCTGCTAACAAATATATTTTTGCTTTATAACTTTGTTAATAACCGAAATAACTCAAAAATATATACAACAAAATATTGAGTTAGAATAACGTGCCTTAACCTGTTTATTGGCCTAATTTAATAAATTACCATAGAGCACCTATTTTTTTGCAATGGTATCCCCCTGTGTTTATAAAAAATATCTCGAATTCTGAACCAGGGTATAGTTCAATGCTACGTGTCATTGCCGTGGTGTATCCGGCCTAACAGCAGACCCCTCCATCTCCTGCCGTGGATATCGTAAAAGCCAACTACGGAATGGACAGCAGCATCCACCTGTGTACTCAACACCATTACTGCGATCAGAAATACGCAGCCAAGCGTGATGATTACGGCAAATCCACCCATTGCATTCTACAAAAAAGAGCAACATATTCACGGCAATATGTAGCCAGCAATGCCCAGCACCATTGTCCAGCACCACATGCTCAATTTATTGCCCACTTATTGCCGTTCAATGTATGGCTAAATCATTGCTGGCAATTAATTGATATTTTAATATTGTTTTACACAACACAATAAAAACTGGTTAATTGTTTCAACAGATAATATCGTACATTGAATTCTTCTCGATAATATCCATAAAATTTAGTGAATAATCAACATGCAGTTTTTAAAATAAAACGAAACTACGTTTTTTTTTGAGTACTCGAAGTTTCGTTACATTTTAATAACCCTTGTTAGAGGCCTTGTTCCTTTGATGAAAATCACTTAGGCTGGATTAAGTGCTCAACCTACGGTGAACGCGTACCTTCAGCGCTGATCGTACGCGCGTAGCTCGTCAGCATCGCACTAAACGCGCGTATATATGTGTCGCAATATTCGCAATAGCGCGTCAGTCGACCGACGAGTACGACCGACGGCATCAGCGCTGCACTGCTTGTCAAAACTAGGAATACGGCATCTGGTGTATTTAATCCCTTAGTCGGCTTTTACGACATCCACATGAAGAGACGGACGCCACTGTATTCCAACAATAACAGAAAAAAATACGAACTATGCGGCCAGATGTCTTAAAACTAAATTGAATATGCGTGGTACCTGTTGTGTGCTTGCGAAACTGTTGTTGTCAAATTGTGGATGATCCTGCATTTGTAGGACTAGTTCAATGTGCTGATTCATGTCATTCATCGCCATTCCTGAAAGAAAAAACAAGAAAAAATTAAATCAAGAAAACGAGAGAAAAGAAGAGGGTGAATCATTTCATTTTTTTTTAAATATTTAATTGGTTTTTGATTAAGTAATATATAAATAAATAACGCTGGACAGTTCACACAACATTATCTAGCCCCAAGCTAAGCAGAGCTTGTGTTATGGGTACTAGATAACTGATATACTTAATAGATACTTATTACATAGATAGATATTTTTTATTATACATAGAAAGTACCTAGAACACCCTTAACAAATATCTGCAGGTCACACAGATATTTGTTCCACGGCGGGAATCGAACCCGCGACCTCCTGACTCGCAGGCGATCCATCGCCCGCCGCGCCACAACAAGCTTGTGCACTAAACCGGCCTTGAAACACCCTCACTAAAAGCTGTGCTGTTGTTGTGCCGGGTGCTAGTTGTCTCATGAAAGGAGCCTCATGGGTGCTTGTGGGTCATACTCTGAATCCTTTCCCCACTGGTTCTCAGTGACACGAGAGAAGAAGTTATGTTACAGACACGCTGTCATATTTCCCACATATGTCGTAACTCTCAATCCTGAAACGGCCATTTCTAGCTAAATGGTATTCAAGAATGCAATTTCTTGTCAAATATCCTCCTGCAGTGTTCAAGAAGCTAAGCAAGTAGCTTGTCACTACAGCATAATCATCAAAAAAATGTACATACCTGGGTGTATTTGCGGATGTTGCGGATGAGGTAAGCCTTGTAACGGTCCGACTCCTAGCATTCCCGGGTGGTGCTGTAATAGAGATCAACATCTTATCAGTGAAAGATACAGTTGGAGCTTTAGGCTGCATTAGCTACGCTGGGTGAGCCCGTGTTTATTCGCCTCATTAGCAGGCATATGGGGCTTTTGAAATAAAATTCCTCACAATAAAAAGTAACCTCACAATGGTATTATGACCTTAGTCCCATGAAATGCTCGCCATCGGCAGAGGATTCATTCGCACACCTTAGAGCCAGGGTGGTCCCGGACTGTGAGGTTTCAGAGAAACTTCCTCCCGCGAACGCTCAGGTTGTGGAATGATCTCCCTGCTGAGGTTTTCCCGAGCGACTACAGTATGGGGTTCTTCAAAAGGGGTGTTTGGAAATTTTTAAAGGGTCGGCAAACGCGCGTGTGATGCCTCTGGTATTGCAGGCGTTCATAGGCTACGGTAACCGCTTACCAACAGGTGGGCCGTAAGCTTGTTTGCTACCTTGGTCATGCCATCATTACATGGGACTGTAAAACTGGCAAGCATTCATAAATTTAAGGACATACCATTGTGAGCTTACTAGGCTCCCTATCAAACAATGTTCTCTCTTAGTATCTCGCTCCATACTTGTCCAATACAACTGATTCCTACTGCATACTGTAAATTGCTCACAGGTTCATGTGCCTTCACATGATTGGTGAACCTGTGAGCAATCATCATCATCATCAGCCTGTGCACAGCCTGGCTATGTGTAGACATTAAACATATAGTATATTTTAGTAGTAGTGGAGCTTTTTTGTGAAAGAGTTCGTCCGGGGAAGTACTACCACCACACCTATTTCTGCCGCAAAGCAGCATTGCTTGCATTGCTGTGTCCCGGTTTGAAGGATAAGGGTGCCGGTGAAATTACAGGCACATGAGACTTTCATCTTTGTCTCAGGGTGGCGGGCGCAGTGCAATGCCACATAGGGCGCGTCCTAGGTGGCCGTGACCTATGAGGTAATGCACTGTTCATAGACAGAGGTTACCGCTTAACATCAGGTGGGCCATCTGCTTGTGCAGACATTCAGTAGTATAAAAAATAAAAAATAAAACTGCCGCAAACCAGTAGTGCTCACATTGCATTGGTGATCCCAGTACTGATATTAAGTATTCTGGTGGATGCTGCTGCCCGTGGCATGTGAGCAATAGCATAGCATTCGCTTCGCGGGGCTCCGCGGCCCAAAGCCATAAACAGTTCTACTTAAAAAGTGCTTAGTGTTGTAGGTGCGTGAAGGCGCTCTGTATGTGTATGGTCTGATTACCTGCGGGTGAGAGAGATGCGGCATGTGGTGCATCTGCTGGTGCGGCAGGTGCTGGTGCAGCAGCGAGGGCGGGAAGGCGGGCGCGTCGCCGTTGTACTAGCGTGAAGGCGCTCTGTATGTGTATGGTCTGATTACCTGCGGGTGAGAGAGATGCGGCATGTGGTGCATCTGCTGGTGCGGCAGGTGCTGGTGCAGCAGCGAGGGCGGGAAGGCGGGCGCGTCGCCGTTGTACTAGCGTGAAGGCGCTCTGTATGTGTATGGTCTGATTACCTGGGGATGAGAGAGATGCGGCATGTGGTGCATCTGCTGGTGCGGCAGGTGCTGGTGCAGCAGCGAGGGCGGGAAGGCGGGCGCGTCGCCGTTGTACTAGCGTGAAGGCGCTCTGTATGTGTATGGTCTGATTACCTGCGGGTGAGAGAGATGCGGCATGTGGTGCATCTGCTGGTGCGGCAGGTGCTGGTGCAGCAGCGTGGGCGGGAAGGCGGGCGTTTCGCCGTTGTACTAGCGTGAAGGCGCTCTGTATGTGTATGGTCTGATTACCTGCGGGTGAGAGAGATGCGGCATGTGGTGCATCTGCTGGTGCGGCAGGTGCTGGTGCAGCAGCGTGGGCGGGAAGGCGGGCGTTTCGCCGTTGTACTAGCGTGAAGGCGCTCTGTATGTGTATGGTCTGATTACCTGCGGGTGAGAGAGATGCGGCATGTGGTGCATCTGCTGGTGCGGCAGGTGCTGGTGCAGCAGCGAGGGCGGGAAGGCGGGCGCGTCGCCATTGCGCACCGCGCCCGCGCCACCGCCGCCGCCCTCCTCCTCGGCGGGCGACGGCTGCCGCGAGCCGGGCGTGCGGCTGCAACCAAACATACTGCGAGTTCTACAGATTGTTGATCATTGAGCTCATTGGGAGGCGTTCATCAGTTTCACCTACTCCATACTGATAGTGTCGACTATTTAGCCTAGGCGTCTACGCAAAGGTCGCATTAGGCCGCATTCACGTAGATATGAGTAATGGACCCTCTAAGACTTAACACTGTGGACATCATCATCATCCAGCCCACAGATGACCACATGGGCCTCGCCATAGACTGCCACAATGAACGGTCCGGAACAGTAATTGTTAATTTTTTTGCTAACAGTCCCGAGTTATTGATCATTTTAAAAGTAGAGATGTGTAGCCCGGACCATGCGCATTTTAAGGGTACCTAAGACCTCCTCCCCCCTCACACTTTATAATGTCGGTATGGTAAACTATACGCTTTACAAATATCTTTACTGCTGTGGGTTTTGCTGTGGGTTTAAAATAAACAGAGTATTATTTGTCTATTTTGCTAAATAAATAAGAGAGCTTATTCATCTCTTTGTATCTGTATAAGAAGAGTCTTTCCGTCTATAGCTTTGATTTAGAACTCGAGTTCCTGGTGATGAGGCCTATGTCCTGCAGTGGACTTCTGTAGTCTGCTGATGATGATGATATCAAATAATAAATACGCTCACGACATTACTTCTCATCCTCAAAGTATATCGTCAGATCACCTTTAGATCAGTTATAACATCCTAGGGGGTAGTCAGAGTCAAATCCAAATTATCTAAATAATTTGAGTTAACATTTCGCCCAGATTTGATCACAAGCCGCGTGGCAACGCGGTCAGATCCGCAGGCAAAAAGATACTAAACTACAAAATCGTTGTAAACTTATCAAATTGAGCTCATCAACTCGACCACAAACGCATTATCATCAAAAACATTAAATCTCGGCTATGAGATACGCGGCAAGCAGTCGGCTTATCGTTACGATGAATCATATTTGTGAACGCTGCTGCGTCTGTGCGTTGTCTGCGCTAAGTGAGAGCTGACGCAGTCGCAAGTCGTTGGTAATCGCGGTAGAGCCGGCCGGCGCGGGATGTGGCATGGCATTGACACAGGCCGTGATCGTAGAGCGGTTATTGCCCGCGCTACAGCCGAGCCGGACGCGCGACAACTTAGCACGCGGCGTTACATTTTGACCACTCGCCTCAATAGTGACCTTCGCGAACATCTCTTATAACAAGCCCGGCGTCACATTACGTATTCTTGTCGCCGACGGTAATTATTCACATCATGTAGACGTTAAATTATTGTGAAACGATGAGAATGATATAGTTACTAACTTATTTATTGGGTAGTGATAGATTAATTTATGTAACGGAAATTAACTTTTACGAATTTTATAGACATATTTCTCGATTAATTTGACTTTGATCTTATACTAACTGACTATTATATATTTGTTTGGTTTGAGAATTTGTGATAATTTGGTGAAATTTGAGTAGAAGTAGAGCTTTTTTGTGAAAGAGTTCAAGTGTAAAGCAGTAGTGCTCGCATTAGGGTGCATCCGTATTGATTCCATGGATTCATCCCAGGAACATTTATTTCCGGATTCTGACCAAAATGTAGTGCTGTGCCCCGGATTGAAGGGTTTGGTTACCGGTGAAATTACAGGCACATGAGACTTTTCATCATCCAAGGGAGGAGACGGAGGGGCCGTCTCCTCCCGTGGATGTCGTAAAAGCCGACTAAGGGATTACCCAGACTTGTTGATAAGATTCGTTGGTATAAGATTTGTCCTGGCTGGTAGCTTATTATGGAATGTGTTATTACTGGAAGAAAGCGTTAGCTGAGTCAGTCGTGGGAAGCAATGGCGGCGATGAGCTCACCACTTGTCACGTCTATATTCCACGATGGTGCAACCCACTGTGAAGAGGCCTATTGTGGCTCTGCCTACCCCTTCGGGGAAAAAGGCGTGTGTCTATGTATGTATGTCTCAGGGTGGCGGGCGCAGTGTAATGCCACGTAGGGTGCGTCCTAGGTAAACGTGTCCTATGAGGTGATGAATTGTTAAAGGCAGAGGTTACCGCTTAACATCAGGTGGGCCATCTGCATGTTCAGCCATTCACGAAGTTAAAAAAAAACCTTAACACCTCCGCGAAAGTATAAATTAAGTGTTTCGTTTTGACAAAGAAACACACATTTGAACCTAGTTTTGTAAAGAGTTTAAGAGGAGTGTACTGCTAGGGCGCTTGAACCCTCTGCATACAAACGAAGTTTAGTCCTATTTTGGATATTATCTCATCAAATTCCATGAAATGTTGTGTAAATAATCTATGCACTAAAATTTTGACCCATGGTTTGTCAGTTTCTTATAAAACTGGTGTTCAAGTCACATCAACTTAACGAAACGAGGACAACGAAACAATGTAACAAATAATTTTTAAGTCTGAGTAAGATAAGAATACATCGCTGACAGAGAATCAGTGACTTAAATACAGATATAATGCAACTGAAGGCTCTCTGTATGCAAATCGAGATACTCCATAGGTATTACAGATACGCTTAGATTACGGGCCCTAGTATAAATAAATTAAAAAAAAAAA
Source organism: Operophtera brumata (assembly GCA_932527175.1). Classification (NCBI taxonomy): domain Eukaryota; kingdom Metazoa; phylum Arthropoda; class Insecta; order Lepidoptera; family Geometridae; genus Operophtera; species Operophtera brumata. The sequence goes on from OW052238.1 coordinate 1,704,296, forward strand.
TGCTGGACAAGTTCACACAACATTATCTAGCCCCAAGCTAAGCCAGAGCTTGTGTTATCGGTACTAGATAACTGATATACTTAATATAATACAATACATAGATAGATATTTTTTTATTATACATAGAAAACACCCAGAACACCCTGAACAAATATCTGCAGAACGCACAAATATTTGTTCCGAGGCGGGAATCGAACCCGCAACCTCCTGCGTCGCAGGCGAACCATCGCCAGCCGCGCCACAAAGGTCGTCGAGTATGAGCGCGATGCGAAGCATACAACGAAATGCAGCTACCCTTAGGCACATGCCGAACAGAAGAAACGGGACCGAGACGTTCTGTTGTAATAAACCTAACAGGAATGCCAGGGATGGCAAACATCCCCCCAACCCGCCCGCACCCCCGTAGCGCTCGCACCTCTAGTGTTTTGCAATATGGCGAAGACGACGAAGCATCGCGTCGCACCCGCGCCCCGACTCCTCTGTATGTTTTACGTCGCGTCACATCTACACATTTTGTATGAAAGTACAATAAATAAATAATGCTGGACACAACATTATCTCAGCAGAGCTTGTGTTATGGGTACTAGATAACTGATATACTTAATACAATACATTACCTAGATAGTTTTTTATTATACATAGAAAATACCCAGAACACTGGGATCTGAACAAATATCTGCAGATCGTACAAATATTTGTTAGGAGGCGGGAATCGAACCCGCAACCTCCGGCGTCGCAGCCGAACCTTCGCCCGCCGCGCCACTGAGGTCGTCAATAAAGGGGCTACCATGTTTTACATCTCTTACGTAGTTATATGTAGCAACTTACTTAAATGCCTTGTCATCTTCCTGCCCGTTGTGCAGTCCGTTGGGCAGGGAGCCGTGCTCGTGCAGCTCATGCAGGTCTTTCTCGAAAGGCGACTGAGACTTGTCCTCGACACGCTCCTCCAGCACCATCCCGCGCAGCCCGGCCACGACGCCGGCCACCTTCTCGCCGCCGGCAGCGCCGCCTGTCACACGCCCACTCTTACACACATATTCAAGTACCACACTTAGCATCATCAGCCTTTACAAGTCCACATACGATCCCCTATAGAATGCCACGACGAATGGTCATGAGCTACCTCCATCCACACACTACCTGCAACTTTTAAAATGTAGAAATAAAACTATCGTGGTTGGGAATCATTTTAAAATTAATAAACCACTGTTTTTCGTCGTTCTGCTGACGTTAGGAGACTGAAAAAACTATTATAAAATGTAGTGTGTCCATTGACATGGGACTCTGCATCATCAGCCCTTCGTGTTCCCTGAGCTGCAACTCCACAAAACTAGCCCAATGCGGGATCTTAAATGCCTACGATTTTTATTTCGGTCATAGGTCATGCCGTTTTCTCATGATGTTTTTCTTGAGCCTGTGTTAATGAGCAAATGCATTAAAGTGAAAGAACCCAAGAAAGTACACCCAGGATTCTAACCCACTACCTTCCCATCGGATCTGAAGTGATGATCCTTGAAAACCACTAGCTTTAAGGTAGCATTCAAATCTAGGCAGTAGTGACCTGGCGGCGGCGACTTCGACGGTCGCGGTATTGGCATTTGTATGCAGAGTAGTCCACACAAATCCCTACAGAGCGTTGGTTCAGGCCTGTCAGGTCGCGGCTGCTGAGTCGGGACTGCCAAGATCTGAAACCTACCTTTATGGTAATTATGCAAATTCCTGCATACTCATCTAAATCTTTTACTGGAAAACTAAGCAACAATTTAACTGAGAGGTACTTACTTCTACTATTTAAATAGCTAAATACCAACAGTCTCATGATAATGCCTCAGAGGTATATTACCTGTGGGTGATCCCCCGAGCACATATTCCACCATCTTGACGCCGAGCCCGGCGGAGTCGCGCGGCGAGAGGATGCTGCCGGCGTCCCCGCCCTGGAACGCCACGCCGCGGCGCGTGCCCATCATCGGAACGCTGACATTGTGTTCCACTCCTAAAAAATATTTTTAGTGTTCACCATGGATGTAAATAGTATGGATTGAGTGCTAAAATAGCATAGAGTGTTCCTTCTTACTCCTATCCTAGAAGATAGCTTGCTATCCTATGTTAGAGAGAAACAAATATATTGTCACACAACAGTCGTTTTTCCGTTCCGTACCCTGAATATTGGTACCATGCAATCCATGCATGTACATCTTCCTAGATTGGTACCATGAATGTAGTAGTAATTAGTACTAAGTTTGTCATTTAGCCTGGTACAAGTTACACAAATAAGAACAGATAGATATGTGCTTGTCTCATTCCAACACATGAATACATTCATATAAAAGAATGAGACTGGTATAATGGATACCTACCGGTTCGTTTTTAGCCTTAGTTCCATGCTTTAGTCCTTCTTCTGAGGTGTTCACACAGCTATAGGAAGAAATTGACATGTGCAAACTCTACATCATAGATCATACATAGATAGAGTCCATGTGAGGCACACTGAATCCTTACACCATCTGTTACAATGATCTTCTGAGGATGGTGACCGGTGTTTTTCTCTTTTTAATTTCCTATCATTGTAGTGATTTCCACTAACTTACCTTGTCCAGACCATGTTGGATCACGCCACATTCCCTCAGGATTCAGTTGCAATGGAGGTAGGTGAGGTGGCCCTTTGCTGTCACCACCTGCGCCTGGTCCTTTATCCCATAGCTTTTTTGCAGAAGGTGCAATCTAAAACAAATATATAAAATTAGATTTTAATATTTAGGCACTATAACAATCATCATTTGGTTTTAGGACCTGACAAAATAATAGTCTGTTAAGTGGCATATAACTTGAGACAAGACAGACAGACCATGTGACTGGGTACAGGATTTGTATTAGAAATTGGTACTGCGCAAGATAGATAGATAGATAACACTTTATGGTACACCAAATGATTGCCTTCTATTACACAAACTGTCATTGTATTACACCCTATTATTAGTAAACTATAGCAGTCGATAAGCCATGTCAGAGGCCCTCGGGCGGCTTGACAAACTCTGACACCAGAGGCCAGCACTACCTCATACGAAACGACGACGACGATTAGTAAACTTAAGCCACTATTCCAGAACTCAACTCAAAATTTAAGAGACTAAAGTAGTAAAGTAGAGATTTAGTTTGAGATTAGCTTTAGAATATTGACATTAAAAACCTAAACAACCATAATTTGTTCAGATTATATATATGACAAAAATGTGGCAGTTTACGAGTAAAGCCAGGCCATAGAGTATACAGGCTGGGGCATATTTTTGGCCCCTTAACGGTAGCTACCTTTTCTTTTGTAGTTAAAAGGTTTTGTTCTTAAGAACCTTCTGTTTTATTTTGAAGAAAAAAAAATTGACATTTTTAGATTTCTGAAAAAAGTACTGTTCACCCTAAAAAGTACATTTGTCAAAAAAAACTTAATCGACTCTATTTCCAACCAGGAACACTTTTCCCAAAGTAACATACCAAATCAAATCGTAAGTTTTGGCAAAAATTAAAAAAAACCATTCCCATACATTTTCTATGAAAAAACGAGTAAGTGAAAACAACAATGTCACTCATTCAATGGTTCTTAATTTAAATCCGTATGTAACTACTTTTTTAAGATGGTAGGCTAATTTTTGAGTAAGGCTTATGTCCCTACCCATGTTCGCTCTACCGTCGATGGTTTATACGTAAAAATGTCTCTAGACCAAAATTAGCAATTACAAAACACACCCATTTTATTGAGTTTAAATAAAAAACATACTTGTTTGGTAAGTAAATAAATTGCTTTATAATAAAAACAAAAATAAGTAAAAATTTAATTCCGGATATGTTCAAAGTGTTAGACCATTTACTTGACTACACAGATTGGCAAGCGTTAACACACTTTGCGTAGCAGCCCTTACCTTCATGTAATGCATATTTTGCAATGCACTTAGAATGCCGTCTTTCAGTTCAGCGGGACTTTCGAAATGCCCAGCGTATACATTATCTTTCAGGTAACCCCATAGAAAAAAATCGCAAGGGGTAAGATCGGGAGATTTTTATAACTTTCTTGTCTGGTAGTGGTATTTCTTCATTTTCTCTACGAAATGCTTCTAACGCTGTTTGAACACGACAGTTATTTTGAAAATAAGCTTTTATTAAGCTTAGCCGCAGTTGATTTGTAAGAGACATTTTGGATTTAAAATTTAAACAAAATATTTCCTGCCAATTTTTTCTAACGGTATTGTAATTCAAAGAGGTGGTATATCATTCTACCAATAAGGTTTAATAACAGATATCAATAAATACTTTGAATTTAGAACAAATTGCTTTCCGTGCTCGAATGGTATGCATGACTTTGTTGCGGCGAATGGCGCTTCTAATAAAAATGTATGGGAATTGTTTTTTTTTATTATTGCCAAAACTAACGTTTTCATTTGGTAAGTTACTTTGGGAAAAGTTTTCCTGATTGGAAATAGAGCCGATTAAGATAAACTTGTTTTTTTTGACAAATGTAATTTTTTGGGCGAACCGTGCTTTTTTTCAGAAATCAAAAGATGCCAATATTTTTTCTTCAAAATAAAACAGAAGGTTCCTAAGAACAAAAACTTTTAACTACAAAAGAAAAGGTAGCTACCCTTAAGGGGCCAAAAATTTGCCCCACCCTGTGTATATGACAAAATTGTAGCAGTTTACGAGTAAAGCCAGGCCACAGAGTATATATATGGTAATAGGCAGCTAATAATGCACCTAAGTCTGCAATTATTAGAGAAGACCACATAAGAAAAGAAGATGTATGGTCCCTGTTTTCTCAAACACAAACTTACTAATCGTCATCATCATCAGTAGCCTTTAGACGTCCACTGCAGGACAAAGCCTCCCATTTATAATGCAATGGGGGGGATTTACTATAACCAGCACGCATGGCAGATGATTTGCATTGATTGCAGTATTTGTGTTTGAGTACTCAGGTGGATGCTGCTTCCTATCCCCTGGCCAACGTTTACGCCATCCACATGAGTAGATGGAATGGTCTATTCTAAGGCCGGACACACCGCGATTAAATAAGTTAACATACAATGAGAACGGACTCAAGAGTAGGTCTAATCTTAGGTCAAGATAAATAGACTTACTTAACCTGTCCTCATGATTAGCACTGTCCCGGTTACTGTCACCCAAATGTAAATCACACACAATGCTTTAGTTAGGATGTATGCATAAGTAAAGTCTATTTATCTCGACCTTAGATCATGCATCCCTAATCATAACTATTTTGCCCAAACCATAACTGGTCTAATAAAACACTACTGTAAATAATCTTTTAAAAAACGTTAGACTGCATCTAATTAATTTTCTATTATAAAATGAATTGTCTATAAATTTTAATTGTTGTTGTTAATTTTTATATCTTAAATTCAAGTCCGGCCTAAGAATAGAGCTCTTCGTCTCCTCCGTGGACGTCGTAAAAACCTACTCAGGCATTACATCAGGGTGTGGGCAGCAGCATCTAGAATACTCAACATGAATACTGCCATCACCAATCCACCTGCCAAGCATGGTGATTATGGCAAATCCGTCTTGTATAAGATGCTAATGACTGGCATCTGGATGAACACAATAATAATGCCCGCAAAAGCTAATGACGCAATATTGCATCACCAAAGCCTGCGACTTAAGTCCCTTTTAAAACATATGTGGTATAGTGATGCCGGTTTGTGCAGACAGCCTAAAGGATAGTGAATAATGGCAGAAGTTAGAGAAGGCCTTCACCCAAGGGGTCCATCCACCAAGCCTGATGAGAAGTTACTGTTAGAGTCAAATTATACTTTGGGATAAAGCAGAATTGTAAGTCCAATTTTATTCTCATGCCATTCTGTCCTGTGGCTATTTTTTAGCTTCTTCACCTAATCTTGATTTGGTACAGTCTTATACAAAATGTTTTGTAGAAAAATATGTACATTCACTTCCATAAATTGTTTTTGACTTTTAACTGATAATTTGATTTGACATACGAAAGTAATTAAATTGCAACCTAACAAACCTAATACTCTGTAGAGGCAACTGTCGTCCAGCCAACCTTGGAGGACATAAACTTCCAGGCTTCCATATAAGGATGCCATGAATGAAATATCTTGGGTTCACACTGGACTGACTCTTAACTTGGAAGGATCACACTAAAGCCAAAAGTGATCAGAAAGAACGGCACTCGATACTAGGTTCAAGAGCTTATTATACAGGCAGGGCCACAATCCTGGCAATCATTATTCAACAAGAGGCTTCTATATAGCAGCATATGGGGTACAAATATGGAGCAAAACCTACAAATCCCACTGCGCAATCATTCAAAATGTTCAAAATAAAATCATGCTCTAGTCAATGCACCATGGTCCACGCACAACCAACAATTTAATCCAAAGTACCTAGAAAACTGTGAACAAGACAAGCTAACCCGCTAGCGAGAGCATACATCGAAAACCCAAGCGAAACAAAGCAGTCGAAGAGAAGCCATATCCTGGACAAACTGCTATAATGACCTGGGTAAAAATATTGCCCATGTGATTCTAGTGATTGTTTTATTGGACCCTCTCAAAGTAGGGTCGGTTTTACTTAAAGATGCAAGCAATGGAGGAAATTCCACCGAGGAATCCTTCATAATCAATTTTAATCAAAAGGTATGATAATCTTAGTCACAATAACATAACACATTGGTTTACCTAACTTGTAATAACATTGGCAACTTATGTCATTTGACTATACCTACCTACTCTATGCTATGTAGATCTCAATGGTCAGTAGCAGAATATTTGGACAAGTTATTAGTATTAGATAAGTTAGTTTTTATGAGCATCTTTGGCTGGTCATGTATAACAAGACAAAAATAATTTTGAGTGTATTATCTTAGTTAACAACATCAAGAAATGCATCAAGAAAGGCTTCAAAGGCATAAACTCGAAATGGTATTAGCCAACACCTTCTATATAGTTGTTAGCGCTCATCTTGCACTCACAAACCAAAGCAAGGAATCAACTCTAGTCAAGAAACAAATCTGAGATTCACATGTGGGTTCACATGTTGTTTATTGTTTGTTATCGTACCAGCAGTTTTCGAAAGTTTAAGTGCCATCATATTCTCTAAAATTTGAATTTTAAGTATTTACTCATAACCATGCACTTTTATTAACCAAAATAAAACCTTATTTAGCATCTATTTCATTAGACTGAACGTTTATATTGTGTCTTGATTCATCCACAGACTTCCTGTAACCATTCTATTCAAATATCACTAAGAAGAAAAGATGTTCGGATCAACCAACTGCAGAACACCTCCAAGCACATTCAATGTAATTAAATTATCTAACCTCATTGATTCTAGACAAGCATCACCATTCCTTTGTTCATTGATTACATACTAATAGAAGCAGTAGATAAATCAGAGACTTCTGTGGTCGTACCAATGTCAATGAATGAGTTTCACGCAGGTACCTTTAGATTTAAGTACATAAACATCTTTACAGGGTGTAAACAACTCAAATTATCCCAAATAAATGACTCCATTAAATATATTTCAAAGCATTACCTATGTGATTTGAGAAAAAACACTTAGATTGAGGCTATCATTGAAGTCTGAAATTAGGCGTAGCAAAAAAAGCTTGCACCGGTGAACAAAACTCCCGAGACTCCGTAGGTATCCAGAAATGGCGGACGCCGGTGTCAAGTAAACAAAACAAAAACGAACCTGTTGCGTTGAAAAAACATGAAATTGATAAATTCATGACTTAAAACTAATCCTAATTACATACATCTACAAAATCAAACGAAATAACTCACCATGTCAGGGCCCATATTCCTAACATCAGTTTCGAAAAAGAAGTCGTTCAAAGGTTTCATGCGTACAATCGGACCGAAGCTCTTTCATGTACGAAAGTTTATCAGGGAAAATAACACTTTACACGTAAATTATTTGTTCTTGTGATAACTTTTTCCAGGCACAACACAATCAATAAACATTTCTTACACAAAAATGATCGAAATCACTAATATACAACCAGAAAAATCCAAACTACAATTCAATGTTATTTGTTTCGAACAAAGGACGTACGCCACCGACCACACCACAACGACCAACAGCGCCTGCGCTAAAATACGGACGGCGGAGGAGCGTCGCAGTCAGTAAGCTAAGTTAACATTCGACAACATAGATGGCGCTCTATACAATACTGGATTGCAATAGAACGTAACCATTCGTGCGATAAGCGGTTCGTACCACAGACGATAGTAGGTAGTATCTTTGTTTTGCCATAGTCTGGTAATAAACTTGAATTAGTGTTCTTAAATAATTAAATTGAACAAGTAGGCAATACAGCCAGCATCTTAGGGACGCTTCCGTCTGGTAGGGATTTGGATCAGTTGAGCTACCTTTAGATCGTTAGCAGTGGTCTTCAGGTAGCACAGAGCTGCTGGTTCATATGTATTTTTTAGGGTTCCGTAAAAAAACTACGGAACCCTTATAGATTCGTCATGTCTGTCTGTCTGTCTGTCTGTCTGTCCGTGTATGTCACAGCCTTTTTTTTCCGAAACTATAAGAGCTATACTGTTGAAACTTGGTAGGTAGATGTATTCTGTGAACCGCATTAAGATTTTTAAACAAAAAAATTAAAAAAACAATTATTTTTGGGGTTCCCCATACTTAGAACTGAAACTCAATTTTTTTTTTTTCATTAATCCTATACGTGTGGGTTATCTATGGATAGGTCTTCAAAAATGATGTTGAGGTTTCTAATATTTTTTTTTTCTAAACTGAATAGTTTGCGCGAGAGACACTTCCAAAGTGGTAAAAAGTGTGTCCCCCCCCCCCCTATAACTTCTAAAATAAGAGAATGATAAAACTAAAAAAAATATATGATGTACATTACCATGAAAACTTTCACTCAAAATTGGTTTGAACGAGATCTAGTAAGTAGTTTTTTATTTTTGGGGTTCCCCATACTTAGAACTGAAACTCAAAATTTTTTTTTTCATCAAACCTATACGTGTGTGGTATCTATGGATAGGTCTTCAAAAATGATATTGAGGTTTCTAATATAATTTTTTTCTAAACTGAATAGTTTGCGCGAGAGACGCTTCCAAAGTGGTAAAAAGTGTGTGTCCCCCCCCCCCATAACTTCTAAAATAAGAGAATGATAAAACTAAAAAAAATAGATATTGTACATTAGCATGTAAACTTTCACTCAAAATTGGTTTGAACGAGATCTAGTAAGTAGTTTTTTTTTTTAATACGTCATTAATCGTAATCCATCCAAGCATAGACCTTTGTTTGACCACGATCTCACCTGTTGGAAAGTGACGATGTGGCCGAAGATGGAGCACAAAGGTCTAGAAGGCACCTATTCACTCTAGCCTTGAAGAGACCCAGATTATAGTTTTCAGGAAAGACAGACGACGGTAGTGTATTCCACTCCTTAGCAGTTCGCATTATAAAGGTGGAACTGAAACGTTTAGTACGAATAGCGGGTATACTAATCAGGTAAGGGTGGTACCGAACCGTGCGCCTGCTCGTCCTATGATGAAAAGGAGATGGTGGGATCAGATCATGAAGTTCCTGGGAGCATTCCCCGAAATGTAACCTATAGAAGATCGAAAGGCATGCGACCTTACGGCGGTGCTCGAGACTCTAGACCTTAGTCTCCGCCATATGTTGCTCACCTATTAGCCTAAAAGCTCTGCGTTCAATCGAGTCCAAGGCAGCAAGCTGGTGTTTGGCCGAGCCATCCCAAACGTGGCAGCAATACTCCATACCAGCCCGGACTTGTGCTTTGTACAGACTTAGAAGCTGTCCTGGTGTGAAGTAACGCTTTACCTTATTCAGGATACCCAGCTTCATGGAAGCAGTTTTTGCCTTAGACTCGATGTAGGAGACTTTTATATTATGTAACTTGCTGCTACGGAACCCTTCATGGGCGAGTCCGACACGCACTTGGCCGCTTTTTTAATTTGGTACAGTCTCACAAACTTATCTGACCCGGTGACGGCGTCGCTGTTGTCGAATTTAGTGTTGCTGCTAAATGAAATAGGACTTTTAGGGTAAGGTAGGGTAGAGTAAAATAATAAAGACTAATTTTTATCTTTAAAATTTAAGTCATTACAACATGAAGCAATTGAAACACAATAATATACGTATGTACGACATTTAGTTCCAGTTTTGGCCACCGGGTCAGATAAGTATGTGGCACTGTACATGCCAACTTGTATTATTATTTCTGTAAATAAATGTTTATATTTCTACAAGTGGGTACTAACCTACCCTACTTGTATTATTATTTCTGTAATTATTCCGAACATATGGAATACCGGTGAAATGGGGGCGACAGTTTATCGAATGTAACAGGCGAGCAGCAGAATGCAGGAGTAATCGAGACCTATGCGGAAAACACGGCAAGGCGCAAGAGCAATGCGAAGAATTTGTATCAAATGTAGGTACTAGGAAAACACAGAAAAATTACAGGCACATGAGACTTTTCAACTTTATGTCTCAGGATGGCGGACGCAGCACAGTGCAATGCCACATAGGGCGCGCCCTAGGTGGACGTGACCTATGTGAGAATGCACTGTTCATAGGCAGAGGTTACCGCTTAACATCGGGGTTCCGTCTATCAAGTAGTATAAAAAAACCGAGCAGCAGCATGCCGGAGTAATTTGGTAAACGAATGGTGGTGCACCATCGACGCAGTCTTTTAAGTACAAGCTCAGAAAGTGGCTGATAGAGCTGTCCATTTATGACTACAATGTATTTATTAATATCCAATGTGTATAATTATTTTTTATTTAATGCTTTTTTTCTGTTGCCAATGTTATGTGTACCTACCTACTGACTAATTATTCAATTTGTACCTAGTCGTTAAAATAATCATATATTATTATTATTATGATTTAACTTTTATTTTATTGACATTTTAATTAATTTAAGTACTCTAACTATGTTCTTTCTTGTTAATATTGTTTATTTTGACCTGTAACTAATTATTGTTATTAATAAACTTACTATGAACTATGAACTATGAATATCTGGAATACCAGTGAAATGGGGGCGAACGTTTATCCAATGTACCAGGCGAGCAGCAGAATGCAGGAGCAATCTGGCAACCGAATATCTGGAATACCGGTGAAATGGGGGCCACCGCTATCCAGTATTTTCACCGGTATTCCAAACATTCGGCAACCAGACGACTCCTGCTGTCTGCTGCTCGCCTGGTATATGTACATGCTGTTGCAAGAGTAGTTGGGTTATTGGATACCTACTGGATAGTACCCTCAATACTGGAATGTATCCAATACAATACCAGGCAAGCAGCAGGCTGCAGGGGTAGTTTTGTTTGTTAGTCTTGCTTTTGATGAAATTTGGTAAATAACGCGGGTGAAACCGCGGGCGACAGCTAGTAGTCAAGTTTTTGCCAATCTACTATCTAAATATCCAGCCGGTAACACCCACTGGTGAGTAAAGGCCCCTTCTCTATAACGCCACTCCTGGCAGTCAATTTTACCAATATTAGTACAATAAAATGTAGGTAGTCCAGTTTACTCTATTGAAACTGACGAATACTTTGCGAATTAAAACTATTTCTAACCAACTTCAAAAATAAGGAAGTACTCGATTCGTGTTTTATTATGTTTTTTCACTGATATCTCCGTCATTTATAAACAATTTTTTTTAATTTCAAAGGTTATTCTTCCTGGTTGGTCCCATTTTTATCAAAATATGATTCTGATGATGGGATCCATGAGGAATTGAAGGAACTGCTCAAATATTATAGACATGAACTTTCGATCAGTTGTATTCTTGATCGAAGGACACATAAACTTTGTCTAGTGATATTTATTTTGAAATTATATTTGAAAAGTATTCGCTATTAGAAAAAAAAATATGGAATTATATTAATACATTTTCAAAATTTTAAGCAAAATATACGGAACCCTATAAACAACGCAATAAATAAAAGGTAGTGCGAAACTGATTTAAATTTTGCAACGATTGTTTTGCAGATAAATTTACTATTAATTAATTAATTAATTATCAAAGTGTTTTTTTTACCATAACTGTGATCCTTATTGAACGTCGACATTTAGTCAGAGAAGTAATTATAAGAGCGATAGGCATGTTACAAGCCGGTGCTATCCAACGCGTGGTTGCTACCTTAAACACCAACCAGACCATCATTGTCTTGCCCTTTTCCCAAATTATTTGGGGTCGGCGCAGTACGTGTTTTCTTCCACTCTCCCCTGTCAGCCGTCACCTTATCATTCACTCCCTTCTCATTCATATCATCTCTCACGCAATCCAAAACACCAACCAGAACGTGGACTGGAAAAAAAGCGGCCAAGTGCGAGTCGGACTCGCCCATGAAGGGTTATTATGGCAGCAAGTAACATAATATAAAATTTCTTGGATGGTTTACGATTTATGACGTATTTAAAAAAACTACTTACTAGATCTCGTTCAAACCAATTTTCGGTGGAAGCTTACATGGTAATGTACATCATATATTTTTTGTTAGTTTTATCATTCTCTTATTTTAGAAGGTGCGGGGGGGGGGGGGGGGGAGAGACACTCACATTTAACACTTTGGAAGTGTCTCTCGCGCAAACCATTCAGTTTAGAAAAAATATATATTAGAAAAAATATATATTAGAAACAGCAATATCATTTTTGAAGACCTATCCATAGATAACCCACAGGTATGGGGTTTGATGTTTTTTTTTGAGTTTCATTTCTAATGAAAATCTTAATGCAGTTCACAGAATACATCTACTTACACTACTACTTACTTAAGTTTCAACAGCATAGCTCTTATAGTTTCGGTAAAAAGTGGCTGTGACATTCACGGACAGACAGACAGACAGTCATGACGAATCCATAAGGGTTCCATTTTTTGCCATTTGGCTACGGAACCCTAAAAAAGTGTTACCACCCCAAGACAGGATCGTTTCCTTCAAAATTCCGTCAGAAGGGAACTCAATCTCACGGCGATGCATCTACATCTCGTTCACCTTAAGATGGCACCTGTAAATACTCCATGGCAAGTGCCAACTTATGGTGAGCGGCTGTAGTGCAAAAGCTCCAGTCAGACCACATGCCGTTAGTAAGCGACCAATCAGAAGAAGCCTATAATGCGCGTCATGTAAAAAGAACGCTGGCGTTCATACTTCTTCAGGCGTTCCAGCGTTCTTTTTACATTACGCAGAACGGTGGCGTTCATACTTCTTCAGGCGTTCCAGCGTTCTTTTTACATTACGCAGAACGCTGGCGTTCATACTTCTTCAGGCGTTCCAGCGTTCTTTTTACATTACGCAGAACGCTGGCGTTCATACTTCTTCAGGCGTTCCAGCGTTCTTTTTACATTACGCAGAACGGTGGCGTTCATACTTCTTCAGGCGTTCCAGCGTTCTTTTTACATTACGCAGAACGCTGGCGTTCATACTTCTTCAGGCGTTTCAGCGTTCTTTTTACATTACGCAGAACGCTGGCGTTCATACTTCTTCAGGCGTTCCAGCGTTCTTTTTACATTACGCAGAACGCTGGCGTTCATACTTCTTCAGGCGTTCCAGCGTTCTTTTTACATTACGCAGAACGCTGGCGTTCATACTTCTTCAGACGTTCCAGCGTTCTTTTTACATTACGCAGAACGCTGGCGTTCATACTTCTTCAGGCGTTCCAGCGTTCTTTTTACATTACGCAGAACGCTGGCGTTCATACTTCTTCAGACGTTCCAGCGTTCTTTTTACATTACGCAGAACGCTGGCGTTCATACTTCTTCAGGCGTTCCAGCGTTCTTTTTACATTACGCAGAACGCTGGCGTTCATACTTCTTCAGGCGTTCCAGCGTTCTTTTTACATTATGCAGAACGCTGGCGTTCATACTTCTTCAGGCGTTCCAGCGTTCTTTTTACATGACGCGTACTCTACATGAAGTTGATATTCTCACAGACCGCTTCGTGTTCCAGCTCTACGTCGAGGCAATCGCGGAAGACGACTGTTTGGGCTCAACAACATTTGTTATGGAACAATGACCAATAGATAGATAGAAAATTATTTATTGCAGAAGACAAAAAGCAGGACATAGCGAACTTAATGCTAATTAGCTTTTTCTTCCATCTAACCTTTGTGTTATGTAATAGTGCTATTGTGAATTATATGGAGAGATTGAATGATTAACACCCTAAGTAAGTTGAAAAAGGTACAAACATTCAGTTTTTGGTTCAGACAATGGCTGCAAAAAACTCTTGAATAAAGTTTAATTAGGATTTTTGCGATACACTGCTTTTAAAATACCCTTTTTACCTAACTTCGCGAACTGTCAGCTCCTTAAGATGACGCATTGGAAATGTTGAAGGCAGGGATCTAGATTATTCTCAGCAATTACAAAAAACATATGAAAGTGATATTTGGTTACCTGATTTTTCATATCATTGTTTTTTTTTGTTGTAGTACTATTTCATGATTTGTTAACTTTTATAGCAGAGAAAAAATTCTCAAAGACACTTCTTATAAAACAGAGATTTGGATTTTACAGGCAAACGGGACCGATTTAAGACTCTAAATTTTAACTTTTTTTGACGTAGGGTTATTTATAATTTATTTTTTAAATAATTCGAAATAATAGTTTATCAATGCGTCGCCTTAAGCACCCCACCATCTATTTCAGAGTCCCTTAAGTGACGTCTGGCGATAAAACCTATGTAAGATAAGTACCTTCCTTGAAGTTTGTTTGAAAACGTTTGCATAGAAGCTACTTCAAAATGGTCTAACTAAACAATTTTGGATTATTATAAGAATCCGTTAGGATATTAATCACAACGCACCTAGTAACAACAAACAAACTAGCCTATTATCACACACTACACCTACACATTTTCGACTGTTCCGTTTTAGGTGAAAATGTAGAAATAAATAAAGTAAATAACAAACAAACAAGTGGTAAATAACCAAACCTAGAAAGAGCTTCAGCTAAGAACAGCCATATATCAAACTTTTATCTACACTCAAATCGAAAAATTCGAATTACGAATTCAAAGACGGTTCTATACAGACGCACTTTATAGACGCATATACATAAAATTAAGAATAAAACTCATTATAGTACCGCCAACTGTATCATAAAACTCATTATAGCACCGCTATCTTTTTTTTATTAATTCATTAAACTAGTCTATGGTTAAAGCCTGAATATGAAAAAAAGGCGGACGCATGCGCAGTTCGAACTGTGAAAAAATGGCGCTCGCATGCGTAGTTTGAACTTAATTTCCCGCGCTTCCCATACATTTTTTTGTTGTAACCTACCTACTTTGTTTAATTTCAATTTTTCCTATGAGTGAAGATAAAGTAGTGTATGACACTGCATATAACTTAGGTATTAAAACACTCGAGTCAACCTATTATCGCACAGATAAACAGACTCTCGTGTTATAATACCCCTTCTTATATGACAGTTGCATAAACTACTATTATCATGCTATTGTAACAGTTTTAATTACAAATCACAATCGATGGCATCACAAAATTGCATTCAAAATTGTAGTTAAATTAACTAACAGTTAACTGAAAAGCCCGACTGCAGTTTCATTGGATTCAATCTACAAACATAATGCCCTTTACAAACATTTATTTCGCCAACCATATCGACGAGGTCAGTAGTTATTTTTTATGGAATACAATTATATTGCTCCTGGCTAGAATAGTTTTTATTTGGTACAAGAAATAAAAACGTCTAAGGATACCTCATTTATTAAAATCCACCCTGCCATTGGGTTACTACTAAGTAATAAAGAATAATATAAAGGTATATAATACCATTGATAAGCTCAAACAACTAAATCTTCTGAGTCGTGAAAAAAAAATTACGAGACATGTGTGATGCAGTACTACTGACTTAAAAAATAAAGGAAAGTCTCCATTATGTAAAACTTCCTAACTTCAATATTTAAGTTACGTACTAACTTAAGTACTTGTCCTCCATGTAGCATGGCCGTTGGTCACACTGTATATACATAATGTTGTGATTAGGGCTTGCAATCCGGATATCCGCAATTTTCAAATCCGGGTAATGACGTCCGCTAAATCCGGATAATTCGGATAGTGAAATTCATCAAAACATTACGATAAGAATCTAAATTTCAAATACTGATCCTTTCTTTTACGTGTTTGTCACATATACATAAAGTACTGGGGGACCTAGCTTACCTAGGTGTTTGCAAAATGCGTGAAAACTCGGAAAACCGCGTTTTACCAGAGATAAGACCTAGATAGCAAGATTTAAAATGCAAGTTTTGCTTTAATTAAAGAAAAATATAGGTAGTTAAGTGTTAACTTGAATATAAGAAAAAAGTTTGTCATTTTGAATTTGTTTATGATGTTTTTTGATATACAATGGGTTGAAATTGAAACGATACCTATAAATGGGTAGAAAATTATTGGGTAGAAACAAGAAACACTCATTTTATGATCACATTATTATTATGATAGTATTTTTAATTTTACCATAAAGAGATCAAATTGGTTAAAGTGATTCATATTTGAATGGTGGGTGAATGTTGGTTTAATTTAATCATGAATAAAGCTATGAATAACCGTAATTTTCTTTTACTTTGATTTTTTTAAAGCTTTTCTAAAATTATCCGTATTATCCGGATATCCGAATACAAAAGTTCACTACCATCCATATTATCCGGATAGTAAAAGTTTACGGACAATGCTAGCCCTAGTTGTGATTAACGTTGTGATTAACAGTAGTCGGGCTATAGTTTTTTTAACTTTCCACTTGTTACAAAAATCCTCGTATACGCTTTTCCTACAAATAACATATTTGTAGACTAGAACGCCACTTCAGGGCATCATCCTTACTAAGAGTGGTCTTCTTAGGTCCCAGTTTAGTGCTTTAGATGCCCAATTATTCTATTATGAGTAGGAATTATATTACAAGCATCGATATAATATACTACTACTAGATGCAAGGTCAGCGGAAAAAATACGTCTCGGTGAATTACAGCTCACTTGAAAATTGAGCTTTTATTTTATTTAGTTCGCTTGCAGCCCAGCCAATGTAAACACGTGTCAAAATGACGCAATGTGTATTCAAAAGTTGCAAAAATAATGCCCGAAAAAACAATTTAACGGCCGGAGTGTCTTACTTTCGGTAAGTATATGTAGAATGTTATATTTTAAGCTTTACACTAATAAATAATATCAAATTTTTATCAAAATTACCGATTTTAAACCACCGCTACAAATGTTTGGTCAAAGTTGGCGCAAAACTTTGTGTAACAGAACAGTTAGATGCATTAGATTTGTATTGTAATAATTAATTAGTTACCAGAACTTTAAAATTGGTCAATACTACTTTTGTGTCTGTTTGTTGGACTCTCATAAGATACTTAGCTTTCCTTTTTTTATTTTAGCTTTCCGAGCAATCCGTTTACGTGTGCAGAATGGATCTCGATTGTCGCCAGAGAAAGAAGAGATGACTTTTATAAGCCAGCTAAGAATTAGGTTATATGTTCGGATCACTTTGATAAATCGGATATATCCGGAAATACTAACCGACGTATTATAAATAAACTATACGATTGGTATGGGCCCGGATTTGAACCCTCTACCTCATGAACGTGAGGCGACCGTTCTACCAACTAGGCTACCACGACTTCACTTCTACATATAAATAAATAAATAAAATAAATAATGCCGGACACATTTCACACAACATTATCTAGCCCCAAGCTAAGCAGAGCTTGTGTTATGGGTACTAGATAACTGATATACTTAATACAATACATTAAATAGATAGATATTTTTTATTATACGTAGAAAATACCCAGAACACCCTGAACAAATATCTGCGATCGCACAAATATTTGTCCCGAGGTGGGAATCGAACCTGCAACCTCCTGCGTCGCAGGCCAACCTTCGCCCGCCGCGCCACAGAGGTCGTCAAATACATATACATAAACATACACATAAACATACACACAACAATACGCTAACAAAACATAGATGCCCAAAACATTAGTTATTTGTTATGATGAAAGAGAGAGTGCAAAGTTGCTTTTTAATCGCGTGCTCAATTTTGATGAACGAGCAAGCGAAGGATACTAAAATTGAATGACGAGCGCTCAAAAATTTTGATGAGTGATCAAAAATTAGAATCCTGAGCGTTAGCGAGGTGAAAAATCTTTGCACTCGAGTGCAACACGTAACTTTTCATCCCAAATCAGCAAATCCCAATCCCAAAAGTATACACCCCAAATACACCATGAAGGTTCCGAGTCAGTGTTTTTAACAAATTAAATAAGGTTGTATGATCAATTCAGCACCATAGAGGTAGAAGTAAATAGGTTTAATGATGTTTTGAATTAACAAACTGTTCTAAATTCAATTTTACTTTATCCTCTAGCGAATCAAAACGGTTTTTACACTCAGATATCAAAAAGAAAAAATACTCCTTCCGAGATTTATTATGTATGTCCGAGATGGGGGGATGAAAAAATAATTTAAACTAAACTTTGCATATTATAAATTATTTAAGTGTCCAATGGGACTACATACCTTCTGTAGTCAAATTTGAAAAACCAAGCAGATATGAAACCAAGGAGGTTTGAGTGACAGTTCTTAGTGGACAGAAGTAATTTATTGCTTTGCTCGTTTTTGTGACGAATGATCGTAAGTATAAGATAATATTTTGAAGATTTGCTACTTTATTGCTAGGTGTCATGGTAGTAATTAGGTTGAATTTAGAACTGTTTTAAAGCTTTTGTCTCGGTTCATTAGAAAACAAATGTAGCTGTCTACGTATATATCCTTGTACTATTATTTATTCTGTGACGCGGACAGCTTTTAGCTTTGATTTTGTATGTGACAATCAATCTAGTAGTAGTATATTATATCGATGATTACAAGTCATTGGTGTCGGTCGTGGTCGTGATACATGGCAAAAAATGACCAAGCCGTGTCAAGCCGTGCTATGGTAGGGTCCCGAAGTTGCTTGTCCAATATCTCCAAAAGTTATAATTGAAAGTCTTTCAAAACAATTTCCGTTAAAGTGTAACCAAAATGCTCTTCCCTTATAGTTTAGTTAAAACAACAAAGATATTCAAAAGTTATTGCAAGATTCAAAAGTTAAAGTGATTACATTATGTTATAGGAATATCCAAAGTAATTTTCGTAGATCCTCTAAAAAATATGCGCCATAAAAAAAAACCCCCAACTGTACAGTGGCGGAACGAAAACGTTCGTCAGATTTCAAAGAAATCCCCTTAGCTTGTAGCGAGCACATATTACCTTTTCCAAATATACTACTGGCAGACTGCTGTATGGAAAATTATAATTTAATTGTTTATTAACAAAGATCAAAATTGCAAACCTTTAATCAGTTGCTTGTTTATGTTTTGATACGAAACCTTTTTTGTTGAGTTGGCCAGAAGTTTTGAAATTTAATTCCACAACTTTTTTAGTTTTTTTTTTCTTTCGCCCTATTGGGCAGGCTATTGTCTAAGACCATACCGCCTTTTTTAGTATTATTCATTGACAGTGTCTGTCATTTGTCTCCATTGTTATTTTCAATAATATCAAAATATTCTAGATAATTATTATTATTCTCTATTTGTCGTAATGCCCAGAAGTTTAACAATAGAGCAAAGGGCAGAAATTATTGCTGAACATGAATCTGGCTACAATATTAGCATCATATCGGCTTGCCTTAATATTACTAGAGACAGTGTAAGGTTCTGGATCAGGAGACATGGCGAGGAGGGGGGTTTTAACAGATCATCGTCATACCAATTCTGGACGCCGCCCGCTTCTTACCGGTGCACAAAAAGATTTTATGAGACAACAATATGAAGAAAACGGTTTCATATCAACAAATAGGTTTGCTCAAATGTTTGAAGTTTGTCCCAGAGTGATCAGAAATGCGTTACACTCTATGGGCCTTCATCACAGACGACACGTCCAAAAAGTTGCTCTGACGAGAGCTCATAAGGAGGCACGCTTAAGATTTGCTCAAAAGTATTTAAACTTCGATTGGAGTACCACTATATTTACGGATGAAAAATGCTTTAAATCTAGCCAACATGGAAGACTTAATTTGTGGAGATATAACGGCACAAGATGTACGGAAGAACATGTAGTGCCCAATTTCAATTCTGGACGGATCTCTGCCAACTTGTGAGGATAGATGTCATCACAATGGTGTAGGCGAGCTCGTTCTCCTTCCATCGAGGGCAAACGCAGAAAATTATCTATCAATTCTGGAAGAAAGTATGCTACCACCTGTCCGTAACGTATTTCCAGCAGACGAATTGCCGCAGTTCAATTATATCCACGACAATGCCCGCATACACACTACTCGTATTGTGAATGAGTGGTTCAATCGACATCGGGAGGTTGAGGTTATTCCCTGGCCAGCAAGATCTGCAGATTTAAACCCCATAGAGAATCTATGGGGTTTAATGGTCCAGCGGTGGGTTAACAACAATTAAAGGACAAAAGAGGCCATAGAAAACCACTGCCAAACCATTTGGGAAGAGACAAGAGGAACGGACCTATGCTCTCGGCTTGTGGGTTCTATGCGGGAGCGATTGCAGAGTGTAATTAACGCTAACGGAGGTTATACCCGTTATTAAAAATATTAAATACTAAGTTGTTTTTTTTATTATCTGCAGTGTATTATCTGTAATCATATGAACAGGCGGACAGTCAGACCGACCGACGAGAGCGTATGGTTAGCGATAGAACCCTAAAAATCATTACAGTCTATCGGCAACACAGAAAAATTGTTTGTTTGGTGGATTGCTGCTAATATCCGTTGCCATGGTAACTGAAGGTTATTTTCGTAATATTGATACATTGGCAGTTCCGATACAGTACTATGTCGGTAAAACAGTACCTATGCTTTTTGCATTGAACAATCAAAAATAGGCTCTAAGGTGACGAACATTTTCATACCATCACTGTACATAAAAAGAGAGGGTCCGCAAATTTTCCTTTATATTTTAGCGCTTGATTATGCATGTAAAACTGAGTGACTAATCGAAGTTTGACAAATACCGGACAAATGACGGAGAGACAGGCAGATGGACATCGTTCAATTTTTTGTATTGTGTTTCTGTTTTGGTTTCAGTACCCTAGCAAACACAATCGGGAAATTTTGTGTCCTTGTCGGGATGTCGCGTCGGGCAGGACAGAGGGCTCAATAACAGTGACAGTCCCGATTAATAGATAACTACAATTTGTGCCACCGGTACTTTCATGGTCACTACGTTAGGTCAGTCACCAAGCTTGATCTATGGTGGACATGAAAAGGGCCTTGTGACCAACGGTGAAAGAACCAGTGTGTTGAAAGGACTCAGTGCGCCTCGCAGAGGCCCCTCTCACACATGTCTATGATTTTTTGGTTCTAAGGACATGCCGGTTTCCTCAATATGTTTTCCTTCACCGTTTTGGATTGATGGTAATTGTAGTACACTCATGGACATTACAAGAACGGGACAAAAAAGAAACAGATCGGAACTTAAACTATTGTTTTTACAAGCTTTTAATTAACTTGCAATGTACGTCCGGGTGGAATATTGCGACTGAATTTTAAAGCAGTTATCCACAACCAATTGAGATTATATTTTGCGTACCTGTCAAGTTCCGATGACAATGCAATATTACGGTGACAGCGAGCTGATCTGATGATGGAGACGGACGACGGAACTCCTCGAGGGATATTAGAAGACTGGCAGTGTCTAGGCTCATGTTGATCAGCACACGATTATGATCACTAATTTTATAAAAGCTTGTATTGAATAATATATTTTTCACAAAAAACTTATTGTAGTTGTGGGGCCGCGCATTATCCTGCATTAATTGAAAATTCTCTCCGCGGCGGCGCAGCGGGGCTCTCGCGGGATGGCGGGCAGCGCGGGCCGCGGCCCCCATACTAGCTTAGTTTGCGCACCACTTAAACGTTGGGTGTGTTTTAGGGTTCCGTAGACAAATGGCAAAAAACGGAACCCTTATGGATTCGTCATGTTTGTCTGTCCGTCCGTATGTCACAGCCACTTTTTTCCGAAACTATAGGAACTATGCTGTTCAAACTTGGTATGTATTCTGTGAACCGCATTAAGATTTTCGAACAAAAATAGAAAAATAAAAAAACGAATGGGGGTTCCCCATACTTAGAAAAGAAACTAAAAAAAAACATCAAACCCATACGTGTTGGGTATCTATGGATAGGTTTTTAAAAATGATATTCAGGTTTCTAACATCATTTGTTTCATAACTGAATAGTTTGCGCGAGAGACACTTCCAAAGTTGTAAAATGTGTTTGTCCCCCTGTAACTTCTAAAATAAGAGAATGATAAAAAAAAAAAAAAAAATGATGTACACTTAACACTTACTTCTTCCATGTAAACTTCCACCGAAAATTGGTTTGAACGAGATCTAGTAAGTAGTTTTTTTTTAATACGTCATAAATCGTATGCCGCAATTATATATTTTGAACTTTTATGTTACTTGCTGCTACGAAACCCTTCATGGGCGAGTCCGACTCGCACTTGGCCGCTTTTTTAAGAGCTATTTTTACAAGAGTTGTCGAATAGATAATTATAAAGGCAATACCTCTGTGTATGAATGTACCTCGACAGCGAAATTAAAAATGTTTTTTTATTTAATTGATTGATGTGAGGTAAGTAGTATCTATAATCTCGGAATACGTACCTGCAGTCTGCAGTCTATATTGGTACTAATATTGTCTAATACTATTATTTATTTCGCACGAATTAATACATTCCTGTAATGTACATAGTAGTAGGCATAGTAAAATTGAGTTAGGGCTAGAGAAAATCCACAAGAAGTTTTGCAAAAAAATGTAGATACAATATAGATAGTTCGGTATATTTATTTAATAACAATGTACTACCTACTGTATTGAAATTTTTAAATTGATTTTGATTTTACTATTACCAACAAGAGGGTTATAATGGAAAATATAATTTGCACCTGTTTTTTTGTAACCATGTGAAAAATTACCTATCTTTCAACAAAACTTAAGTTTTTATATCGACATTCAATATGATTTCTAGGGGAGATTTTTATAAAAACAAAACTTACTTTCTGTTTTTTTTTTATATTACTATCTAACTTTCGGGATGCTCCGGGATGCAGTTTACAAAGCACATCATTCAACCAATTACCTTAACAAAATTGGTAAAATCTTTCCTTCTTTGTTGGATCCAAATTGGTAATTCAAATAAACCAGGAATTAACTAAAATATTCACAGTTAGTAAAACATTCTATACCCTGGTTCAGAATTCGAGATATTTTTTGTAAACAAAGGGGATACCATATCAAAAAAATAGGTGCTCTATGGTAGTTTATTAAATTAGGCCAATAAACAGGCCAGGCATGTTATTCTAACTTAGGTCTGATAAATTATAAAGTAATCAATAATTTGTCGTATATGTTTTTGAGTCATTTTGGTTATTAAAAAAGTTATCAAGCAAAAATATATTAGTCAGTAGAAAATATTTTATGTTACTTGGAACACTGCAGAGATTCTAAAAAATGGGCTTTGTTTTGAAAGCCGGTCCCCATTTTGTTAATTTCATTCGTTTCTTCTCAATTGCCGAATACAAATGTGATTTTCAGCACACAAATATGGTTCCTCTAGAACTTTAGAAGCTCTGGAGCAACCCGAAGATAACCAAAGGTGATGAATGAAAGTAGTATAGTATTTGTATTAATTGTTAGTAGAAAATATTTTATGTTACTTGGAACTTGCAGAGATTCTAAACAATGGGCTTTGTTTTGAAAGCCGGTCCCCATTTTGTTAATTTCATTCGTTTCTCCTCATTTGCCGAATACGAATGTGCTTTTCGCACAGTTTTACAATGGAATGGTCATACTGTATCAATAGGTAAGAGTTATATATAACATTTTGCCGTTTACATATTGACTCGTCAGATAAACTTAGGTAGGTAGTGGGTTTGTGTTTATTTGCCGCAAATTGAAGGTACATACCGCGCGAGCGAACCCGCTGGCGGATATTACAAAAATGTAATACCGTAGGAAAAGCCGCGGGTCACTACTAGTAAAAAATTATCCTCGCAAAAAAATGATTTTACCACTGGCTTGCCTCTGTGATAGTGACATTTGTTTGTTTACAAAAAATATCTCGAATTCTGAACCAGGGTATACTGCTGTGCAGGTGGCATAAATATTGCAGAAACTGTAATCTTATCTATAATTTACCTGATTTCTGATGGCAGCAACTGGAGTCAACCCAATTTGACTTTGTCCTTGCTGCAGAAACTGATTGGTGCCAGGAGCGAGCATTCCTGCCTGGCTCAGATACATCAGATGTTCAGCATTTTTCCCAATGCCGTTCATGGCTTGAATTGGATTTCCATGATGTTGGTGAATGTCATAAATTCCTTGCTGTCCTAACTGTTGAGCGTTTTGTATCCCTTGAAGGGATGGTATCATCATAGCACTATTTTGAATAGTCATATTATTTCCCATAGCATGGTTTTGCATTGGTGCCAGCTGTGTGTGAACCATATTGGTAGTAATATGAGCTGGATGACTCCCAATTACTGAAGGGTTCATGGTCAAATTATTGACGGACGAAGCAATTCCATGATTAATGTATTGTTGTGGATTTGATTGAGAATTTTTCAAATGAACATGGCTTTGTTGGTGCAAATTGTTCATGTTAATAGGTGTAGCGTTCTTCCATTTATCTTGATTCTGAAATGCAAAACATTGAAGATGATGAGTGATGGTGTAACTTTTTTTTTTTTTTTTTTTTATACTACTTGGATGACGAAACAAGATGACGATTATTTTTAGGGGCCCCGAAATCATGAATTTAATTTATTTATTTATTTATAATACACAGGCAGCTCTCGGAGCTGATGCGTGTATATCTTAGTCCTTATCAGTGCACTTTAAATGTTTGTCAAGTCTATTTTTGAAAGAATTCACTAAGGGGGCACTGATCACTGAGTCTGGTAGCCGGTTCCAAGTGCGCACAACGCGATTAGAGGCAATATGTGCATCCTCGGATTGCTGGTACTTGGCCCGCATTGCAGCTTCAGCGAGTGTCCTCTGAGTCCTATATTATTGTTCATGGTATATAGTGTGATAAATCTGGTATACTGTAGTGGTTGTTTAGGATCTTGTAATTGAATTTGTATTATTTGTCTTGAGCTTAGCGTATTCTTTTTTTGAAATCGTGTTAACTAAGTATATCGCTCCCATTAACGTGTTTAGTGTCTATCCTAACAATCTCTTAAAGCCCTACCATACCACTCACAAGCTTCACCAGTTTTGCCTGCGCACCAGTTTTACCAACCACACGCATGGTGTTCGGTGTACAAACCGGCCTGCGCAGGCAAAACTGTGAAGCTTGTGGTAGGCCTATAATTACTGCCTTCAGACAGTATTGTCATTTGAATTTTCAAAATTCGAATTTACTCGCGTCGCTTGGGAATAGTAAACTATTCAATATTCTGTGACTGACACAGATTAGAGAATAGTGAAATGTGGAAAACTAAATGTTTTTTCTGTAAAAACCAATTTTACCAGATATGCACGAGAGAGAGAGTCCCAGATTGATTTTTCGCCCCAAAAACCCCCATAGCCCATTTAAGCAAATTTCATTGAAATCGTTAAATCGTTTTCGAGAACGTGATTACAAATATTGCTCGTTTAATAGTATAGCAACAATATACATACAAACTGAAAATTTCGACAGTGTACCTATGACGGTTTATGACATACAGCTCAATTACAGAGAGACGGACGGACAGTGGAGGCTTAGTAATAGGGTCATGTTAGGAACCTTTGGGTACAGAACCTTAAAAAATAAAAAATAACTAACTTAATTAGCTAGGTACTCATAATTGTTTGAATAAACAAAACCTCTATTTATTATCTATCTTGTTGTTAACGACAGGTGAGGTTATGTTTATCAACAAACGATAAAGTATTGATGTAAGTAGGTACAAAAAATGTAGTTATCGATTATATGGACGCCAAAACAAATTTGAAACTAACCTCAACAATAGCATCTTCGCCTACAGCCCAACGTTGTTTAGGGGCCAGAGAAGGCAATTCTGCTTCTTGTGGTTCACGTTGAAAAACGTAATGGACTGTTGTATCATCTTGGCTGCGAGCTTGCGAGACGCGGGCGTTTTGCAACCCTGCTTCGCCCGCCTCTTCTTCCGCTCCCGTTCCCGGCCACTTCATTGGGCTACCGTGAGGTTCAAGCATTCAGTTTCACTTCTATTCGATCCTTTTCAGCCGTAAACACAAAATGTCTCACAGTGATCCTGTTTACAGTACACAACACGAATTTAGTAGTATACTTGACAATGAGATAAAAACCATCTCACATGATAATACTAAACAATGAACCGTGGTAAAAACCAAAGCTATTTATCGATATCCACAGTCTTTTTCTGTATTTAGTGACAGAACATAATTAACAGAACACTATGACAGCCGCCTATTGAAACCAAAATATTATCCGTACGAACAACGGTCTCCTTGACGGATCGAAACAAAGATGAATATGTAGCACGGGTAGTGAAACTTATGTTCGTGATTAAATTTGCTTGAAAATACAATTTAATTTGTAGATCTAATGGTACTAACTCTGTGACTTCACAACTATTTTGTCGGCACCGAAAACTGAACTGATAAACACTCAAACTAATACACTATTCACACTTATCATCGAAAGACCACAAATATAACAACTATATGTACACGGAACTATTTACAAATTGTTTAGACTTAATTTTTTTAAGTTATTCCATTGGCTGTTGCCGATATTCCCTGATTTAGAAAAGACGACAAACATTCTTCATTGCCTGTCCGCCATATTCGGTCGGTCGGGCAGATGCGCGCGCAACGCGCAAAGATACAATACAAACATAAATACAACGCTGAATGACGTTCCCTTATACGCAGTATTGCATTGTTCCGTGCAAAAACAATTTATATTTTTTTTAATCTATAAAGTCAGTAGATTCATTGAGTTACATAAATTCAATACACAAGTTATGAAAGACAATTTTATCACAAAATGAATATTTTTATCTTTGTTTTAACGGAACGTAAATGGTTGATACAATATGGGCATAGAACGTAACTTGGTAGGTACGTGTTTTTTTTGTAGGAGTAAAAAAAAACATCTTTTATGGTTCCATTGGACACAAGAGATTTTTAATCTGTGTGGAGGTGGGTGAAACTTTGATTATATTTTTATTTTAAACCAGCCATGTTCGAGTCGGACTTGCGCACGTAGGGTTCCGTATCATTATCTATAAAAACAGCAAAAATAAAAACACTGTTGTATGGGATTAAATATTTATTTTATTCTATTTTTAACCCCCGACGCAAAAACGACGGGGTGTTATAAGTTTGACGTGTCTGTGTGTGTGTCTGTCTGTGGCATAATAGCTCCCGAACGGATGAACCGATTTCGATTTTTTTGTTTGCTGGTAAGGTGAATTTGTCGGGAGTGTTCTTAGCTATGTTTGATCAAAATCGGTTCAGCCTTTTTTGAGGATTTATTTAGTTTTTACAAAAATAATTACTTGTTTAGTATTTGTTGCTATAGCGACAGCGGAGTCTTAGTAATAGGGTCCCGTTTTTACCCTTTGGGTACGGAACCCTAAAAACATGGATGGCACCAACCATGTACGTACTTGGTACTGTGGTATGTGCATGTGTACCTACATTTTTCAAATTCAAATTCAAATTCAAAATTATTTATTCCGTCTTGATACCAATTATTGTATACTAGGAAAAGTCATATTATACATAATTGTTACATAAAATTCTAAAAATAACAGATAATTGAACAAAAATTTAAACATTCAAACACACTAACACTAAACTGGTATGATTACATACTAAAGTCATCAGCTAGAGCTTCGTCAATGTCATAATAGGATTTTAGTAGTAAAAAAGTTCTTACTTGATCACTAAAATCTTTAAAATTTAAATTTCTAATGTCCAAGGGCAATTTATTAAAAAGGTTTATGCTTATGCATAAAAAGCTATTAGCTACTTTAGCTAGTCTGTGTTTTGGAACAACTATATTGTTTTTATTGCGTGTATTGTAATTGTGGATGTCACTTTTTAATTTTAAATCGTCAATATGTAATTTAGTATAAATTAAATTTTGAAAAAGATATTCGCCGGTAAAAGTCATGATATTTAATTCTTTAAACCTTAGTCTACACGATTCTAGTTTACCAATTTTCAATATAAACCGTACCGCCCGCTTCTGCAACACAAACACTCTATTAGACTGGGATGCATTACCCCAGGCTAGTATACCATACGTCATCAACGAGTGAAAATATGCATGATATACAGCTTTGGCAGATCTGACATCGCTCAATACTCTTATTGTTTTTATTGCATAAGCAGCCGACTTAAGTTTACCTACAAGAGAGTCAATATGTTTGTTCCATGTCAATTTACTATCAATTTGAACACCTAAAAATTTAACATCATTAATTGCATTGATTGAATATTTAATAATTGTATTTTGAGCTGGGTCAGCACTGTGACCATTGCCCAAAAAGAATCTCACAATATTAGTCTTTTCAACGTTTAAAATTAGATTATTTGCCTTGAACCATTTATTAATGTTTAAGATCAATGTATCTAGTTTCATACAAACGTTTTCCTTATTTTTATCGCTGACTACGACAGTAGTATCGTCAGCAAAGAGAACTATGTCTGATTCCCTTTCTACACATGTAACGAGGTCATTAATGTAAATTATAAATAATAAAGGCCCTAGGATTGAGCCCTGGGGTACTCCCATTTCTATTACACTAGATTCAGACTTAGAACCATTACATTCTGTTATCTGCTTTCTATTTTCCAGGTAAGACAATATAATAGAAAGCTCGTTGTTGCGTATGCCATAATGATTAAGTTTTGCCAGTAGAATTTTATGACAGACACAATCAAAGGCCTTAGAAAGGTCGCAAAACAAGCCGTAAGTGTTCTTAGAACTGTCCAAATCCCATAGAACTTTCTCCAGCAGAGTGGTTACTGCATGAGCAGTGCTTTTTTTCCTTTGAAATCCAAACTGTCTACTGTTAATAATTTCATTAGATTCTACAAACGCGTACAACTCATTTGCTATAAATTTCTCATAAACTTTGCTAAAAACTGGCAGAAGCGAAATGGGTCTATAATTATTAGCATCTGAGTGAGAACCTTTTTTATATAAAGGTATGACTTTAGCCACTTTAAGCAAGTCTGGAAAGTTACCTCTATTAATGCAATCATTGATAACATTTGCTAATGGGACAGCTAGTTCAAACTTGAGTTTATTTAACAGTAATGTAGAAACACCCCATAAGTCGCATGAACTTTTACATTTTAGATTTTCAATAATTTTTACGACGCAAACTGGAGTAATGTTTCTTAGGGAGAATGTATTACCATTGGGTGAGACAAACTTATGGAGAAATGTTACAGCTTCTGCCTCTGATTTCATCAAATCTTTTGTCAAAGTAGTCGCAATCTGAGTGAAGAAGTCATTGAAATGATTGGCAATTTTAGAAGGCGACGTTAACTGTTCATTATTAGGACCTTGAATTTTATGAATATAATTAGAACATGCTGTAGCTTTTCCTGTTTCTTTTTTTATAATATTCCATGTCGATTTTATAATATTGTCTGAAGCTAAAATTTTCCTACGTATATAATTTTTTTTGGCCAATAGGGCACATTGTTTAAATATTTTACTGTATTTTCTTATATTATTTTGATATGATGATCTATGTTTTTTCTTTTTTTGCTGTAACCTGTAGCTGTAACGCTTGGACTAGGTCCATGCCAAGAAGCTTGAATGTCCATGCTGTACCGCATGGACTTACTACCCAAGTCCATGCTGTACTGTGATGACTCTATGAACAGCAATAGATTATTCAGATTTCGAGCGAAGCATCTTTATCTTTAGAGTGTTGTGGTGCAGGCCTCGAGGCACTCGATGTCTTTATCAAATCTAGGGCTAAGATAGCAAAAAAGGTATTCGTTTTTTTAAACCAAATAATATTTATTTCTATAGGCTGATGGTACAGCGAGTATAGTGTAATGGTATTATGAGGTGTTATGGAATGTAAAACTTCCTTCACTCATAATTTTTTATCAAGGTCTCATATGAAAGAAATAATGACCGCTTGATGTTATATCAAATTATTTATTACACTCTAACACAGACATTACTTATATAGGTTTAATTTTAAAATGGAGACCAATGAGGGAAAACACTAGGCACTTCAGATCTTGGACCAAGTAATAGAATCCACGGAGGCCTTCAGGATCACGAGATTGGTTGACATCCACTAGTGAGCCAGTTTTAGATGTAGTGAATGAGATATGCTCTTCACCAATTACAATTTCCAGTTCCTGTAATACAAAATTAAAAGTTACACAGCAGTAATGATAAATAATGACACTAATTTTAAAAAAACTCTAGTACTAACATACTAGAGTTTTTTTGTTAAAGAGTTTGAGGGAAGTACTACCACCACACCTATTTCTACCACAAAGCAGTAGCGCTCACATTGCTGTGTATCGGTTTGAAGGGCACAGTTGCCAGTGAAATTACAGGCACATGAGACTTTTTATGTTTATGTCTCAGGGTAGCGGGCGCAGTGCAATGCCACATATGATGCGTCGTAGGTGGACGTGACTTATGAGTTAATGCACTGTTAAAGGCAGAGGTTCCCGCTTAACATCAGGTGGGTCAACTGCTAGAACCGGCATTTAATAAGTTATAAAAAAATATATGAATGTTTGGATTTTTGTTGGCTACTCAATCATGGTATCCCAGTTGAACAATTTGCCTGAACCTGGGATCGACACAAACTCAACTTATCTCGAGCGAAGCTACCAGATGGACCACAATAAAGTTTAGTGCTTGTGTGAGCTACTATCATGTGTAACAAGGTTCTGCTAATAGCTTGTATGCTATTACTATCATGCTAGGAGATTACAGGCAGCAACACTGCATGACTCGTGCAACTGCAAACTGGCATGTGAGCTATGGGCTTGTGTATCAGTTAGGCACAGAGTACCAGCACCTGGCTTGCCAGCTTGCCTGTTTCTATCTATTTTATGCAAATTTTGAGTTTTGTTTTGGATTTGGCTTTGCAAGCATCAAAAGTGGCTTGCAAGCAAGCTCTTACAGTAGATAATATCAATTTTGTATTAATTTTGGCTGTAAACATAATCACAAAGTAGGTACGGGCATGGTAGTTATATGAATATGATAGTGGTAGTCAAAGTTATGAGGGAAATGGGAGATTCATTCATTTCATAAATATAAACACATGAGTTTTATTCAGACAAAAAGTTAATGGAAATGAAAGTAAAACACGAAACTAACCTGTCTTCCGACGCGATCTGGTTGTGGCCACAAACGGTCATCTTCGTGCATGATCTCAGAGTCAACAATTACTCTTTTCAGTTCCTCCATAACACAGGGGTGCACGTAAGCTTCTTTGCGGATCATTGTGTCATTTTTGTAATTGGAATTATTGGCGTATCGAAGCTTGCCATCCGGCCGAAACTCGAACTCGAGGAATTCATGTCCAAACTTTCCTTTATGTCCAACATAATAACGTATGTAGAAGTCTGTAGACATTGCAGCTAAAAACTCTGTATACTGTTATAAAATTACGTTTGATTTACACGCTACACTTTCCAACCAACCAAACGGTGAAATTAATTAAACTATAGAATTGTTGTAGATCTATCGTATAGCCTCCGAATTCCGACGCGCGCGACCACAAAGTACCTTTATATATGCACCAAAGAGGATACAATAATGATTTGCGCGCGACGACCGGAATATAAAGCGCACGCACCTTAGAGTCAGACTGAAAAAATAGAAAAAAAATACTACGTAAACAGACCATGGACTTAGTAAACAAAAGAACTGAGCGCTCGTAGCTGAAAAACGAGCCGAGCAAGATATGAACTACAGAGTTAGGTGTCTACTTCTAATACGGTGACCATAAAATAAAGTCATGTCCAGGACTGGAGACTTTTTCCCTTATGAACGGGGAGTGAAACCATAGATCTAGTATGTACACCGAAAAAAATCTACGTCTATGAGTGAAACAAACATTATTTAAATCAAATAATTGTCACAGTTATTTATGCAGCCAGATTCATACTGGAGGCTTGGTAAGTGATCAGTATCACGAATCAAGAACACTTTTTGTTAATTTCGTAAAATAAAATGTTGACCTCCCATAGTAGATGACTCGGACTGGGCTTGCGTTTGTAGGAAACACTTACGGGAGGTCTAGTCCCGATTTTTATGAAATAACCGATAAATTGTAAACGCAATCTTCATTCCAGTTTTCTTTTAATATCAGACAGAATAAGATGTCAAGTTTAGCTTTTTTGAATTGATACGCTATCTGTTATCTATACTTAAACAGGTTGCATCATGGTTGCATGCTCTAACCTCAACAGCAACACGTTTTTTTTTCGAAAGTGTTATCGAACCTTGTTACTGATTACTTACCGAGTGTTCAGTGTTGGCTCAGAAGAAGAACTAAAGCATGGAAGTAAGGCTAAAAACAAAACGGTATCGATTATACCAGTCCCATTCTTTTATATGAATGTATTCATGTGTTGGAATGAGACAAGCTTATATCAATCTGTTTTTATTTGTGTAACTCGTACCAGGCCAAATGTCAAACTAGGTACCATTCATTGTACCAATCTAGGGAGATGTACATTGATGGTACCAATATTCAGGGTACGGAACGGAAAAACGACTGTCGGACAATATATTTGTTTCTCTCTAACTTATGATAGCAAGCTATCTTCTAAGATAGGAGTAAGAAGGAACACTCTATGCTATTTTAGCACTCTATCCATGTACTACTTCATCTGTGAGTGTCGGCAAATGGCGTGACGCAGCCATGCCGTGTTGTTTCTCGTCTGCTGGGCATCCCCCGACGGCCAACTTTTAGATTTGTAGTATCGATGACCTCTTAGTATTTACCTATACAATGGTCATGGTCACCCTAGCTATCATAAAGCTATCATTTCAAGTGTTAGAAAGGGACAAACTAACTATATTCTACTCATCTCTCTTGGCTCGTTTTTCTCTATCCTCTATCTATGACGGTAATCTAAATTGAGTCTTAACCGGTCGAGTCGTGCAACTGTCGCGCGACTTACGATTTTGTTCTAAGGTCAAGTACTGCAACTGTCGCGCGACAGACTCCACAGAGTACTTTGTCTATCATTCAATTGTTAGGAACCGGATGTTAGATATTCATCAGCATTCTTGTAGTGGTATTAGTTTTATGATCCCTCCATTCATTAGGCCACAATTAGCGATTTAGTGGAGTTCTTATTTGAGTCCATCCCACTCTTCTTATAACCATTTTTGTCGTAGCAAAGGATTACTTGAAAATCTGAAAGCACAAAAACATTTTATATCAGCCGTGCTACGCCCTTATAATTTTTCACTCTGTTACCTCAAAGTTTATTATTTTTCAAGTGAAAACCACACTTTATGGATAACATTAAATTTAAATTAAACCCAAAAATTCCGTTCTAGCAGGACTCGAACCCGCACCCTCGCCTGTCATCGGCGATGCCTTTACCAATTTAGCCATAGATCGAGCTATGACGCTGGAGACGAAATTTGTGCGCAATATCAACTCGGCTAGGCTATAGCGCCAAGTTGATAGTGCTGCATCTACAGGTGTTTCATTGGAAACCTTCTGTTCAAAGTCCAAAAGTAAAGGTATCGCCGATCACAGGCGAGGGAGCGGGTTCGAGTCCCGCTGGAATGGAATTTTTGGGGTATATTTAAGTTTAATTTGTTACCTATTACATTATTAAGCATAAATAATCAATATTTAGAAATAAAAATAAAAACCCTTTCGGGGAAAAAGGCGTGTGTAATAATCTACAACTTAAATATTTACTCCAAAATATCTACTACACAAACTGCAATAAAAACACCCGTGGTGCTTTAAAGTTACCTTTTCAATAGTCAATACAAAACACACACCTCAATGTCCACCTGGTTATTTTAGATTTTTTTTAAAACGGTAAAATGTTAACAGAGCACACATATGTATTTACTCCAAACAAAATTAAACCTCCATTCTAGGTTGGACAAAAATTTAATTTATAGGTAGGTACTACGATATAGACTGCAACAGGACTATCGATATTTCTGACGTCATCACTTGTCAGAGGCCCTCGGGCGGCTTGACAATTTCCGACACCAGAGGCCAGAGGGCAAGTCCGAGTTTACACACACCATCGTAACGATGATCGTAACGGCGAGTGTACGTGTATTGCGTAGTAACTAGCCATTAATCTGTGACGTTTTTGGCACAGATTAATAGCTAGTTATTATGTTATACACGTACGATCGTGTTACGTTCACCGTTACGATGGTGTTTGCAAAACTCAGACTCACCCCTCTGGCATCGAGCAACACAGGAGGAGCCAGGCTAGGAGCCAGGTAACCAACAAAAACTTTTTGCTTGACCAAAGACAAAAAGAATATGTGTTTGCGGTGCACGAACCTTTTTATATAAACTGGATATCGCAGGCCGCAGTTTATCAATAGCAACGAGCCAAGCGAGTGGTTTCAAAGTTGTATAGGTAGAGGTACTACAATCTTTGCCTACAACTTAAAGGCTGGTCAAAGTAATCTGGTACTGGGGTACTGGTAAGCAAATATCTACAGTGACTGAAGTGAAAAGCTGACCAGCCATCCATTGCGTCTAGAAAGATAACGTGTTGGACGTGTTCTCTCAGGTCGGGGTGTTAGCAGCGTTTTGTTGTGTAGTGTGAACTTTAAATATACCATAAACAAAAGTTTTGCTACTCTGTGGTAATGTAGAAGTTTCTTGGATAGATGTCAAAAACTGACTGACAGTTCTTTTCTTTTTCAGCCCAGCCAAGATGGGTGAGTAGTTTTGAGTTCGTGAATTAAATTTTTATCCATTTGAATCTTTACCGTGATAATTTCGTGCAAGTAATCTGGTTCCTAAATATCATACAAATGACCTATGTAATTGTTTCTTGGCTGTATTTTGTGCATAAGCCTCGACACTCGAAAATTGTTTTCTAAGCAGTTACCAACCTACCAATTGTGTCAGGAAAGTGTTGTGTGAAAAACCATGTGTTTTATGATATACAGGTATCAGTCGTGATCACTGGCATAAGCGAAGGGCCACGGGCGGCAAACGCGCGCCCATTCGCAAGAAGAGGAAGTATGAGTTAGGTCGCCCGGCTGCCAACACTAAAGTAAGTACCTCTGGATAACCTCTTCACAACATAACATGCTAATTAGTTCTAACCTCAGTACATGTGTCTGTCATTGGGACATCGCTAAATTAAGTATTTATCTGTTTTAGCTTGGATCTCAGCGTATCCACTTGGTGAGATCCCGTGGTGGTAACACTAAGTTCCGTGCTCTGCGTCTTGACACTGGAAACTTCTCCTGGGGCTCAGAATGTAAGTGACCTGATTTTCTCTGCTTTAGCAAATGAACAAATCAGTGGGTCAGTTTTATTAAATTGTATTTGCAAAGGTCTTTGTGAGTAGGAGTACAAAAAAACATGTTTGCAATTTTCAGGCTCAACTCGCAAGAGTCGTATCATCGATGTGGTCTACAATGCCTCCAACAACGAGTTGGTGCGTACTAAGACCCTGGTGAAGAATGCTATTGTGGTGGTGGACGCCACACCCTTCAGGCAGTGGTATGAGTCCCACTACCTTTTGCCCCTCGGCAGGAAGAAGGGAGCTAAACTGGTGAGTTTTATCATCCTTTATTTGTAACATTTACTTGTTATTATGACTGATAACTGTCACTGTTATCGAGTCCTTTGTCTGGACACCTGACGCGACGACGTCTACAAGTCACACACTTAAAAGTCCAGTATCTGTACAAAGTGCACTTGCAATGTTTTGATTGACACAGGCGGTAGTGACTCGAGCATACATTTCTCGCGTGCTGTTTCAAAGTACGCGGGGGTCCGTCGCCCGTCGTCAATACGACAACTATATATTATATTTATACCTACGTATAATGTGTTTGTATTTGTTTAAATATTGTTATAAATATTTGTCTATTTTAAAATAGACTGTTTTTTACTCCCGTTCAAGAACATCCTGATGATACCCTAGCAATATATGGCAGCCAAAGTTATGACTGACCCACTTTACCCATAGATGAAGCCTGTCCAGGATGTAACTAGCCCGGTTTTTATTTACAACTGGGTTTATAAAGTTTTACAAATTAGCTGCTTTTCTATTTTGTAAATAAACCAAGGTACATTATTAAAATTTTACATCAGAGCTAGTTGGTACATGAAAAACTTGTACCTTTGACAGGCAATTGTTCTATTTGTAATTTTATTCAAAAATATACCTATTGTGTTTTTAGTTTACTGAGATATAAATAAATAATAAATAAATAAATAATGCTGGACAGTTCACACAACATTATCTAGCCCCAAGCTAAGCAGAGCTTGTGTTATGGGTACTAGACAACTGATATACTTAATACATTATATTAAATAGATAGATATTTTTTATTATATATAGAAAAAAAAAAAGCTGCTAAACTAAAATGGGACTGGGCTGGACATGTGTGCCGTATGTCAGAAGAACTATGGGCAAAGACCATGACAGATTGGATCCCAAACCGACGACAGCCACATGGAAGGCCTAGATGGAGATTGCGGGATGAGCTAGAGTCCTGCTTGAAGGATTGGTCCCAAATAGCCAACAATAGAGACGAATGGAAGGAAGGAAGGGAGGCCTTTGCCCTGCAGTGGGACACCACAGGCTCATAATAATAGTAATAATAACAGGCGAACGTTTGCTCGCCGCACCACAGAGGTCATCATAAAGAGATGCTAAAGAGCTGGTAATATATGTGAAGCTTCTTGTTTTCACACATTATTGTGTCTTTTTAATAAATGGGTAGGCTTCACTGCTTCATGTGCAATTATCAGCACATGGTGAAAAAACTAACATAGAAGACTATTTTGTTTTACCATATAATTATTTTCAAAATTTATTTTAATTGCGTACCTATTTTTTATTTTGTTTTCTTCTTATCTAAGATCTACAGAGGACCTAAATTGTTTTTTAAATTTCTTGTAATTGCATATCCTATCACATAATTTTGTTGTTACATCTATCAATGCTCTATAGTCTTAATTGTATTTTATTTGCGTATCCTATTATTTTGTTTATTGATGTCTCTTGTTAATCTATGCCCAAGAAGCTTGAGATCATAGTCAAACTTGGCTTGGAACCACTATTGTTCAGTTTTAACTAGAAGTTCGATATCAGTTAATTGATTTTAACTTATTTATTTATTTATTGAGTTTTTATTTATTTTATTTATTACTTGTGAGTGTTTTTGTACTTATATTTATATTATTAATGGGAACTCATATATTATTTACTGTAGTTATTTCGTACTGTGGTGCAGTTGTTTAGTTAGATTTAACCCAAGAGTTAAAATGATAACCCTGATTTTCTGATTATCTTAATCCAATTGGTCTTTATTCTCATTACAATGATGATAAACTTTGCGTGTCATATGAATGTTTTCACATATTGATTATCTGTCAATATCTGAGCTCGCCCACTCCAGCATCAGGGTGTAACACTCACCTTTTATTAATTACCTCGTCATCCAGACAGAGGCAGAGGAAGCCATCATAAACAAGAAGCGAAGCAAGAAGACTGCCAAGAAGTACGTGTCCAGACAACGTCTTTCCAAGGTGGAGGCTGCTCTCGAGGAGCAGTTCCATACAGGACGTTTGCTAGGTAAGCTTACTTACGCATTCTATCTACTGCTGTACCTGATTGTCTAAAGAATACTAGCAACCGCTTGCAGCTTCACTTCCGTGTCCTGTCATAATCTATTTCTCTACCAAATTTCATCTTAATTGGTTCAACTGTTATAGTGTGAACAAGTAAATTACAAAACTGATTGTTTATTTTAGTAGGATGGATTATTCATATTTTCTTTTGG
The DNA here is from genome assembly GCA_932527175.1 of Operophtera brumata. Classification (NCBI taxonomy): domain Eukaryota; kingdom Metazoa; phylum Arthropoda; class Insecta; order Lepidoptera; family Geometridae; genus Operophtera; species Operophtera brumata. The sequence goes on from OW052238.1 coordinate 1,742,404, forward strand.
ATATTTCAGTGAAAATAGAAGGTGATATATCTGTTAATGATCCATAATTTTTGACTACAAATGTTACTGTAAGGAAATAGAGCTTAACTTGTGGGTTTAGAGAAATAGGGCCCAGATATAAGTATTTTTTTTAAATTTAATTAATGGTTGAAAGAAAAATGTTAACAATATACATTATCTCTGGGCCCTATTTATCTAAAGTCACAAGCCACAAATTACGAGAAACTAGCTTTGTTCAAGGCTTAACCAGACTTTAGGCAATTTTGGTTGGTCTTATTCTTTCCCACAATTGTGTAACCCACAGTGAAAAGAGGCCCATTGAGGCTCTGCCTACCCTTTTGGGGAAGTTGTCTATGTATGTTGTAAAACACCCTTAACCCTTCATAACTTGTATCTTTCGAGAAACAGGCCCCTGGCTGTTGAAGCAAATTTATTTGGCATGTCTTGCCCTATAGCTATAAATAATAGATACCCCCCTTTTCAATGATGTAAAAAAAAGTTTGAAGCTGCATTCCAGACTGGAACCGTTTTGGGAACAGTCTCGTGGCTACATGATCTTTACTTGTCATAGTTACTCTGAGAACCCACCTCAAAACGATCACGGCCTGTTTGGTTTAGTTCAGAAGTAACCTGTTGTGTTTGTTCCAGCGTGCGTGTCCAGCCGGCCCGGCCAGTGCGGTCGTGCTGACGGGTACGTACTCGAAGGCAAGGAGTTGGAGTTCTACCTAAGAAAGATCAAGTCCAAGAGGGCGAAGTAAGGAGAATGTAAAATAAACATAAAAACTCAAGTTAACTCTTTCATTTGATCAACTTTTCCTTGTAGGAAGTAGTTAATACCACACACCTTACCTAAGCCTATTAAGGCATTCCATCTGTAAATTTGTACAGAAAACACATAGTTGGTTATAGATAACCTAAAACTTAAACCGAAAGGTCTCATTAATTGAGATTGATATCAGTGTCACCACAGTACGATGAATGACCAACAAAATAAAATACTGTTAAATAACCATACAAGAGGAGCTCTTTTTGAACCACGCATAATGTAGGGTTCTGAAGTTTACTTAAGTCAAAACTAGATGTCGCTACTAGTAGAATATACCGCACTTATAGCTGTCATGGTGGAAGTAATTAAGGGCCGTACCAAATTGTAAATACTTTCATTTGCATTATAATAACCCTGAGTAACAACCATTATTCAACCTTAGAACCTGGAGTTTGGAAAATCGGAGTTTTTATTTCTTGAATTTGTAGGCGTCACCATTTGCATTATGCAAAATTTCAGTTAAATACTAAGGCGCTGTCTCCACGAGCGAGAGAATCGCGGCGATATTAACGTCGTGCCATGTATTTCTATGAACGCATCTCCACACGCGCGAGCGCGGACTCGTCGCGATTCTCTCGCTCGTGGAGACAGACGGACATGGAAGGTTTTTTAAATCGGGGTTTACCTTACCTTGTTAGCATATGAACAAATATCATGTTTTCTATGCCTTTCTACTTGATGTAAACCATATCAGAGCCGTAGGGGCGAGTCAACTTGCCTAATGCCAACCTACCTATCTAGAGCTAGAAGATCAATAAAACACATTTATGGCGTAAATACTATAATATCCTCGAGTTGAGCGGGTCCACCATCTTGCCGGCCATCAGAGAGACGTGGATGGTGGCGTCCATCACGAAGTACAGGAAGGGATAGGTCGCGTGGAACGTTACTGGCTCTCGGTTGTGCACGTATCCTGACACAAATAATGAGATTTGTTTAATAATCCATCATTGCAATAATGGAATTGAATGTGCTTATCATCTCAATCACTCAATAAAATAACCGAATTGTAGCAACAGGAAACAATCATCTAGTATTTTTTCAGTTAAAAATCATAATTGAACCGGAGGACTATCCGCAAATCATTTCGTCCCGCGATTAGGCATTCAGGTCGCAGTAATATGATGCAGCGATTTTCCCTAATTGTCGATAGCGTAGAGAGCAGCGTGCATCAATGGAGGCAAACGCGCGTGTCTCCGCGTTGCAACACCGCGCCGAGACAATGGTGGACCACTCTCGCCACTTACCACCTCGGCTCGGCTTTTGGCAACGATTATCTGAGTCCCTGCGCCGGAAAAGTAGGCCACTAAAGACCGCCTTCGCACCTAATTACCACCATTCAAGAATGCCTGTTATGTACCCCTTGCTTGCGAGCCGAATATTGCGTTAATCTGTCTAACGACAAAATGGCATAAAATTGTGATGTTCGTGCAAAATATTGAACGACCTTTACGCTGTCAATTCCATTAATCGTGCAAAATTATTACCTATGGTGAATTTTTGGAGCACAATGCCACTCAAGGATGTTCCGTAGCGAGGCGGCGATCCGTAACGGCTGTGAGCGACCCTCTTGATACCCAGACACACGCGCACCACATACTATCGTACTCGTACAAATCATGGGGTTGGCCGGTCGGCCGGTGTCGGCAATTAACTGGATCATGCCGGAACGGCTAGGTACCTGAGAGTATTGTTGCTAGAAGTATAAACACTAAACGTAACTAATTGGTAGGTAGGTACTGCCCCCAAGTTTATCGAACTTACGATTTTTCTTATGGTCGTCGGGTCGGTACTTGCGTATGGCCACGGAAACGGCTTGCTCGATGGAGCGTACGTAGACTCCGCTCTGAGGCGTCATTAGCGTGAAGTCGCGCTGCCGGGGCTCGAACACGTCGCGGATTCCCAGCTGTGGATTCAACAACAGACGACTCAACTAATGGCTGCTTTGGTCATAGGATCTTGGTATAAATTAAAGGAGCCTCTGAGGGGCAGTGATTCGGTTATTTATATCCCTATCGATCGCAAGGCCCTTTCCAGGATCACCATTCCTGAATCTGGTTGCTAGAAGAAAGAAAGAACAAGTGACACGAACGAAAGTCAGACGCACTCTTTACACTCACTCCCTCCATACCGTTTCTCTAAGTGACTGAGAGCGCAGGTTCGATTCTCGAATTGTTTCATGCGATTGCAGCATCCTGTCGAACCATAGCTCTGATCTCAGGTCTCAGCTCATCTAGATAAATCTATTCTGTAAAACAGGTCTAGGACCGACTGACAGAACATTACGCTCAGTTATAGGTGAATGATGGGTTTCACATAATTGTTCTCAATTTTGTGACCTTGGATTGCGAGGCCTAAGTTAACATTTAAATAATTTTTAGGGTTAAAAAATAGCAAAGTGCAGGAGTTTTCGACTGACAATTTGATTCAACTTCTAAACAACTTAGAATTTTGTATACATTTTCTTTCACTTTAATCTATATCTTCGAATTGAACGTATGATTCTTGATGCGACGGTTTTTCATGTGGCAAATATTGTTTTTCGTTATTTTCATTTACTTTTCGTTCCGCGAGTTGTATTTTGTCACTTTCTAACTTACCTGAACTTTAATAAGTTGTGACGGAATTTGGCTCTGGTATGCGCTTTAAGTAGGTAGAGGTTTTATAGACTTATTAACTGTTTTTGGCTGAGGTATGCTAGGTTACGTACAAATTGTTTCAATCTTCCTCGGTCTCCCCTACACCATGGAAGTTCGTAAACTGCGGGTAGGTAGTTAAACTCTAATTTACACAGATCGCAACAGATCGCGATAAACATTGATGCAATAAACATTAGTTTTATCTAACTGGGGCAGAGACCATCGGAATGCATTGTTCAGGTTCGGCCTATTTTGTGACGCTGCTAGCTGATGATGAAGATAAACCGTGCTAATAAACACTAATTCTCCTTGGAATAGTTACACCGTGTTTTTTTTTTTTTTTTTATACTACTTGGATGACGGAACAAGCAAGAGGCCCACCTGATGTTAAGAGGTAACCTCTGCCTATGAACAGTGCATTACCTCATAGGGCACGTCCACCTAGGACGCACCCTATGTGGCATTGCACTGCGCCCGCCACCCTGAGACATAGATGAAAAGTCTCATGTGCCTGTAATTTCACCGGCACCCTTACCCTTCAAACCGGAACACAGCAATGCGAGCACAACTGCTTTGCGACAGAAATAGGTATGGTGGTAGTACTTCCCCGGACGAACTCTTTCACAAAAAAGCTCTACTACTACTAAACCGTGTCTTGTCTTTTTCAAAGGATGATTCGCGTGTTAAACTATCACGGTAGGTGTTACGATCCAACCTACTTAATGTTGACTGTTGTGTATTGTTGATCGAAAAACGCGAAAGTTTGTAAGGATGGATGGATGGATGGATGTATCTTTGTTACTCTTTCACGTAAAAACTACTGGATGGATTTGGATAAAATTTGGAATGGAGATAACTGGACTCCCGGAATAACACATAGGCACATTTTTAACCCAATATTCCCACGGGATCGCGACTTACACGGGTGAAACCGCGGGGCGCTGCTTGTAATTCATATTCTTAACCAACTTCAACAAAAAGTAGGAGGTTCTAAATTCGTTTTATTTTAAAATGTTTGTTATGTTATCGCTTCCGTGATTTAAAAACCAATTTGGAAAAATCTTTTTTTATTTGAAAGTACATACCTACTTCCAGAAATCTGGTTGTTATGATGGGATAGTACATGAGGAATTGAGGAAACTCCTCAGATATTAGGTATAGGCGTAGATATAGCGATTCCACTCAGCAACAAGGCAAGCATTTGCGTTCAGAAAATATCATTGGGTGAAGTGGAACTGATAAGGAAGACCACAGGTGGTACTGCAACTCCTCAATAATGTAAGTATTTCACGGGTGGCGATAAGGGTGACTTCCCGTTAACCGATTGAGCTGAAATTTGCCATACCTGTCAAGTACTATGACAATACAATAATTATGGAACAGCGAGCTGATCTGATGATGGAAACGGAATATGGACAACGGAACTCCTCGACGGACAATAGTAAGACCGGCCATGTTTAGGCTAATTTTGATCAGCACACGGTTCCGATCACTAATTTTACAGCGAACTGATCTGATGATGTAGACGGAAGGTGGATAACGGAACTCCTCGATGGATAATAGTAGACTGGCCGTGCTTAGACTCATTTTGATCAGCACACGGTTCCGATCTCTAATTTTATAAAAGCTTAACTTGAAAAGGATATTTAAATGACTAGTAAAACTTTTTATTTACTAGTCATTGTGTAGGTATGTTACGCGATATCTTCGCCGATTGTGAACCAATTTCAATAATTATTTTTACATCTCTCATATTCGGTAAGTAGGTCCTTATTACCCCCAAATGGGGCTTGTAGGTGACCAATTAGCGCTCTAGGGTAATAATGTAGCTAGAAAAGCCCTAGGGCGGTAAGTAATTTAAAAAAAAACTTCACGCTTTAAAAAAGTTCGCGTACATCTAACCATCATACTGGCAATAGACATCATGCATTCAGCCCAATGACAAAAGAGGTCGCTTCGCTATTCAGCCTTGTCTTCGTATGAGTATAATAGTCATCAATTTTAAATATCGAACGGCGAAGCTCAATTTCGTTTTAAAAAAAAATAATTAAAAAAAATATGAAAAAAGGCGGGAATAGAAAACTTTTACTTTAAATATTGTTTGTTTTTGGGATTTTTTTATAATGACGTGCTAATTAGGAAAAAAACATGAGTTCTGCAAGTGATGAAGATATAAGCTGCACTCCCGATTCAATGAAAATGGAAGCTGAAGCAGCAATTAACAATATTTTGCCTGAAAGTTCTAAAGAGAGATATTTGAAAACTTACGACGAGTTCATGAAGTGGCGAAAAGAAAAACGAGTAAAGTCTGTATTCTTAACATACTTTAGTGAGCTATCAAAAAAGCTGCAGCCATCTAGTTTGTGGTGCATTTATTCAATGTTAAAAGCAACTATGAGTACTAAACACGACATCAAATGTTTTATTCTTGTAATGCCGGTTTTTTTCTACTTACCTCACAATCGAGATGTAAAGCAGAGTAGTTAGCTCGGGTGTAAGCATCAATGGCATTCTCGAACTATAGGCGCCCTCGCTGCGCTCGTGCGCCTAAATATCTCGGGCTGCAATTGATGCCTTACAGCCCTTGGCTACTAATCTACTATTATTGTTAATGTTATACTTAGTAGGAACCTATGTCTCGAGGGTGATCCCATTTAAATTTAATTAAAATACTAGAAAAGTTATAGGAGATAAATTTCTACTTTTGAAGCCAGTTTTTTAGTAGGTATCTACCTAAGGAAGGGCATTTTACTATAAGTAGGTAAGTATACCAACCGACGACATTGCAATAATGTCATGTCATGAGCATACTTTAAATACCTTGGGTATTTATGAACTCGTGTGAATCTTAGACGCTCATAATGGTGCAATGATTAAAATCTTATTCAAGGAAGTGCTGTATTGTTTCGAGGAATGGAATGGAGGTTACGTCTCAAGATAACCTGAGTCTTTGAATTAGGTACCTAATCATTCTTGACATGTGAGTCCGGCCTAAGAATAGACCTCTGAGTCTCCTCCCGTGGATGTTGTAAAAGCCGACTAAGGGATTGCACCAGACGATGGGCAGTACTACAGCAGCATTCACCTGAGTACTCAACACCGACACTGCAATCATCAAGTCACCTGCCGGGTGCCGCTAGGCGTGGTGATTATTATGGCTAATCACCCCATTGCATTCTATGTATGCGTCGTCCAACAGTGGACATCTACAGACCGTTCACCGTAAGAGATCCCCTACCTTGGTTGGCGTGCCAACCAACGGACATTACGGTGAACGGTCTGTAAGTGCTGATGATAATGATAATGAACCGCTTGGTGCAACTTACCTTTTGCAAATCAGTAGTAAGCGTGACATGGCCTTTGACAATGAAGCTGGGGACGGTCGCCCTCACTCGCCGCGGGCGCAATGCTGCGTAGATATCCGCCAAGTCGGACTCCCGCGCCATCCGGCCCAGCAACCTCCCCAGCTCAGGAGGACCGCCTCGGTTCGGAAGCACCACGAGTAGATAGTATCTGTCGCTGTCCAGCGGCAACCGCAGCGCGGAGGCCTCCAGGTGCGGCAGGAACGCATGCTCCAACACCGCGTCGTAACGCATGTACGTCACCTACAAAAACTTTAATTAGTTTCACTTTTTGCCCACAACGAATCCCAATTACGGAACCTATTGTCAATTTGTGTCGTTTGTGAAAAATTGGATTCAGTCATAATTATTGGCACTGATACGATGACTCGTATAACATAATGGCTTTTGGAGTTCCGCACTAGTCATGTTGCGTACACATAAATGTCGGTACACCTGCACAGTAGGTAAATGCTCAAAATATATGTTTTTGCGGTTAGGTACGAACCTGGACATTTTTTAATCCATTTGCCAGGAACATTTTGTCGTCGAACCCTGGACCAGGGATATCCGGCCCCACATTATAAGATCTGTAGAAGTAATCGTCTACGTATGGAGGATTTGTGAATATGAAATCTACGATCGATTTCTTCCGCCGTTGAAGGGTTTCTAAGGATGATTCGCTGACCGTCGTTGAAGAGTCAGCTGCAGTCATAGCATCGACTGTAGACGCTTGTTCTGTTGCTGACGTAGAGGTCATCATCGTACTTTCAGTCATCTCATTTAAGCTAGCTGTCGACATTTCAGAAGTGGTTTCAGACGTCATTGCTCCCATATCTACAGTCGATGAAATTACTTCATTAGTAGCAGTAGGTTCCTGTGTCAGAGCTGAGGTGGCCTGTGATGTCTGCTGGACGACAGACTCTGCGTCCGCGTCCGGACTTGCAGCGATCACAATCGCTATCGTCGTGTCTGGTTCGGGAGTCATCGGTGTGTTGCTAGAAGACGCTGTAGATATCAGTATTGTTGTGGTTTCCGGAGGTGCTGATGTTGTCGTTGTGGTTACAGTTGGTGGGACAGTTGTCGTTTCAGTGGGAGGGATAGTTGTCGTTTCAGTGGGAGGGATAGTTGTCGTTTCAGTGGGAGGGATAGTTGTCGTTTCAGTGGGAGGGATAGTTGTCGTTTCAGTGGGAGGGACAGTCGTCGTCTCAGTCGCAGGTACAGTTGATATGACGGTAGTGCTTTCAGCATTCGGTGCGGAGGATGGACTCATCGTGGTAGCTTCTGTAGGTGTTCGTATGTCAACATCAACGGTTTCTGCATTAGGATTAGCGGTGGTCTCCTCCTTGGTTGAAGCTGTTGATGCTTCTGTCATACCTGCTGTGCTCATCGCGAGTGTTGTCATTGGTGTCGTTTCCGATCCACCGGCAGGAATCATTGTCGTTGTAACTGGACTGTCGTTGGAACTGTTCGCTGGAAGAAGGGTTGGTAATTGGTCGTTCTCCAAATCAAACCCATAGAATCGTAAAATCTTTTTGTACCCGTCGTTGAATGTCACATTCTCGTTGTTTAAAGCCAAGCCTGCAAGGAATCCTTCCTCAGGAACGAAATATGTCTGAAAAATAAGCGCATTTCATATAATAATGAAAGGTTATCGTGGTTACCGGCCTAAGAATAGCCGCCTGCGTCTTCTCCCGTATAAAAGCCAACCAAAGTATTACCTACAACAATGCCAAGGGATCGATGGGCAGCAGCATCCACTTATGCATACCTACTCAACACTACACTGCGATCAACAATCCACCTGCGAAGCGTGGAGCGGGAATCCCTCATTTCTATGGGGATCGCGTTCTATGGGGGATGTCTCATCTAACAGTGGACATCTAACGGACCCTCGAACTGCCACCAGGTTTTTGAACACTTCGAATTTTTAAAGTTTTGAGATCCTGTATTCACGACTAGATGGCGCCCGGAAAAAATAGAACGCGCTATCAGCTGTCATTGAATGCAAATGCACAAATAGCAATGCACAGCAACAAATTTTTTTTTTTTTTTTGACTGTGTGTATGCTGCTGTTCAAAATAAATTATTTCTATTCTATTCTATTCTTAAATGCCAAAGTTCCCTTCAAAAAATATTGCGCGCTGGAAACGATCACACCAATTTCCACCAAACAGATATGAACACCCTCGATCAAGTCACCTTTCTAGTAAAAAAACGAATGAAAAGCGGTTATCCGTTTGGGAGCTACTGAAGACCATGAACTTAGTATGCTGCAGACAGATACACACACACACACACACACACGTCAAACAACACCCCTCTTTTTGGACAGGGGTTAAAAAATAAATGTGGTAATATAGAATTGTTTGGCTACGTATAGATTTATAGTACAAAAAAAAACAAGTGCGAGTCGGACTTGCGTAGAGAGGGTTCCGTCCGTACAAGTAGGCTAGCATAAGCATCTTACAGGACCATACCTCGATTGAACTTATTTCTCGGTGAATTAAGCAACACAATTTTTACGCATTTTCTCTTAACGAATATTTTTCGGTGCACGGGGAATCTAAAGCTTTGGATTTTCATGGGGGCTCGATTTTCCTATATTTCCATATATATTTTGAATGATACCTAATTACGAGCCTTTAATTTGATAGTACGTTTTGATTTACTAATTTGCCCCCCAAATCAGAATTTGACCGTGTTTGATGACTCGTAACAATTTGGGTCACCTGTCCCTAAACTTCTTATCTTAGGCTTCTGTGCATTATTTTCAACAATTTAGCCATTTTCAACTGATATTACATAGGTATTTATATTTTTATAGTCAAGTCGTCAAGTCTATAATACATAATAACATAACATTAATGAATTAATTTTCACTAGAAACGGGATATTTAACATGATTTTAAAACTCAAAAATCATGGTAAATTTCCCGTTTCTAGTGTAAATTATGTACTACATAACCATGATAGTTTCAAAAATTAATATATTATTACATCTGTCAAACACCGGTATAGTGCCACCAACTTATCTGTAGAACGGCCAAAATGGAAACTATTGAAAACGTCACTTCGCTGTCAGTGGTTGTAGTGTGCTGCCGCTACAGATCAGTGTTACCAGATTATTATTAAATAAATACCCGAAATCGTTGGATATTATATATATATATATATATATATATATAATTATGTTTTTTCTGATCCTGTTAATGAAGTTGATACTTTATTTGCAAATGCTTACGACTGCCAGCGTATCACTGTGACATAAATCCCATAGAGATGATATGGAGTTCCATGAAAAGGAAAGTAGCTGTCGTAAACATAGAGCACAAAAATGAAAATATGCTGCAAAGAGTAACCAAAGCGTTCATTACTATTAGCGCCTCCGATTGGCAGAAATATTGTGCACACGTACACAAAATTGAAGAGGAATATCGACAAAAAGATGGATATTTAGATCAGCCTTTTATTGACAGTTTAGACAGTAGCTTCAGAGCCAAAATTCAAAATTCCAAAATTCGGTGTCAGCACCGATAGTGACAGTGACTCAGATTTCGATGTAATAAGTGTAATTTCTCCACTCGATCATACGTAATATGGTAGTAATTCATATAAGTACTTCGGTTTCCTTTGATCATAATTACTATGTGAAAAGTTTTCAATAAACGAAAAATGATGCTAAAATATAACGATATTTTAATTTTAAATGTCATTTAATTTAGTTATTACCAAAAGTTATGTAATTAATCATGAATGTATTTTTTAAATATTTATATTTGACTAAAAAAATAACTCAGATAAAAGATTATAACATAAATGTTATGTTTCTAGACTATAGTTCAAAGGATAGAAGCACTTTGAACTTAACATAATATTTGTAACCCTGAACTAATCATCACACTAATAACGGTGAAAGTTTGTGTGTTAGTGTGTGAGTGTGTTTGTTACCTCTTCACGCTGAAACGGATCGACGGATTTGGATGAAATTTGGAATGGTGATAACTGGACTCCCGGAATAACACATAGGCACATTTTTATCCCGATATTCCTACGGGATCGAGACTAACGCGGGTGACACCACGGGGTGCTGCTAGTTTAATCTAAAATACATTTATTGAACGAGCGAAGCGAGTTCTCTGAGTCAACTTGGAAGAATAGGCGTTTGTATGTATGTATGTATGTATGTCCGAGCAATACTTCCGAACCGTTAATGCAATCTTCATGAAATTTGATTGGTGGGTAGATAGTATTGGCACAGATTATTCGTAATTTAAATACAAATACCAAATACGTGTTTGTATTTCAATTACGTATTTTAATTAAAAGTAATTAAAAAAACAACAATTCAAATACTGCCCAACCCCTGAAACTAATGAATAACTAAAAAAACAATTTCGTCAGGTCCGTGTACAACCATGTTTATACCGATTGCAGCAAATTATTTAATAGGTGGCCAGTGGCCATCCTTTTCAGTGGTGGCGCCCTCGAATCATTATACAGATAAGTTGGTGGCACTATACCTATATTCTAAGTCGTTTCTCCAACTTTTCTCGACTCGACACTCGACTTAGCCTCACTCGAGGAAATTTTGTATTTGAGTATATACATTAACAAAATCTTAATTTAAATGACAAATTTCCTTGAGTTTTAGTACCCATATTCTGAGCGATTCCACTTATTTTGGTAGGTACCAATCCAAGTTTAGATTTTTTTAGTCCAGTAGATTCGGCGAGCACAGGGTGCGACAGACAGACACGACAGCTCATGGTTCCACAGGGAACCCTAAAAACTTGAAAAATGAAATTATCCTTGTTGGTAACTTACTTTCAACGTGCGGTGTATATCCCTAAATCCTATCCTCATGACGTTCCTGTTCCACGGTAGTTGCATCCCTCTCTGTATCTGGTACGAGGATTCTCCATCCACACCCTCGTACAGGGCCACCATGATACCCATCAGTCCATAGGGCGAGAAAGCTATGTTGTTATCGTTCAAAAAGTTATGTTCTGCGAGCACTTTCAAACCGAAACCGTTGGTAACGTCCACCATGTGGGCAAGTGGGCTCCGGCCGGTGTCCCAGACCTTTATTTCCACCGGCACTCCGTACTGCCTGCCGGCCACAATCCTAACGAAAATGAAAATAAAAGCGAGTGGCGGGAGTAGGCCCCCGAACGCGCGACCGCCTCCTCGCATTGTGGCGCGCTTGTGATGTGAATTGTGACTTGTGACCGTGCTTCACTGACCACAAGCCCGCTGCTTCGCTCGGGCCTCGAGGCTATCTTTGCTAATTTGCATAGAAACCCCGAACTTTCGGTGAATGCCCTCTGCGAAATTATTTGCCAAGTTTGTTGCGGTTTTTGTCTCGACTTTCAAGACGACCGACAGCTCGATTTTGTTTGCGCGAGCAACGGTGATTTGACTTTGGGTTTTTATTATCTTCGTTTATGTAGATACGTGGTTTGGGAACATCAATAAAATAGGTTGGGGTCATTAATACTTCGTCGTAGGTACCTACTCGGGGTAAGATGTTCCTATTCTTATGCCTTCGAGTTTCAGAGGCCCTCGCGATGATGCATAACTTTCGAAAACCCATTGGTAGCTGGATTCGAAGCTACTAACTACATAGGTACTGTAGTTTTTGCTAACTACTTCCTGAAGGTAGGTAGGTACCTTGATTAGGTATTATTATTTTTAACCTTAGAATATAGAATAAGCCCGACAGCCGAATGGTAGGTACCTACGTAGTCCCGATCCCACACTAGGATTCCCAGTGTCGTAGGTATCAGGATTCAGTAGTGGTAGGTACCATGGTAGATAGGCTGTCTACCATGGTACCTAACGTAAGAACCAGACCAAATATTTGTACCTATCCTGAAGTATACTCGGAACAAAATATTTGTATCTTAAGACCGCTTGCGTCCCTAGAGCATTGGCAGGCCTCCGTACCAGGCTTGGGTCTCACACGCCGCGCCATGCCCCACCACCATAGAGCACTCCGATACGTACGAAAGCCGCATAGCAAGCTCGCCACAGAGGTCGTAAAAAAATGTAGACACCGCGGCACAGTAACTATTGTATAACGCCACGGTAAATAAATTAAAAAAAAATGTATAGTGACTTATTTTTTTTTTTCTTCTAAATAAATAGCGCCGCACGGCTTTTGCATTTGCCATTTTCAAGTATCTGTATTTTCACTAATTGTATTTTCTTCTTCTTCTTCTTCTTCTTTTTTTGGCGTGTTCAGCGGACCGGTGTAGTGGTGCCACAAAATTGTATTTTCAATATATTTTGCAACGTTACACTCCTTCCAAGTCGTCAAAGTCACAGTCGAGTCATGTTTTAGTAAAACGGTGGCCAATTTTACTAAAACTTTGGTAGACAATTTCCACCAATTTCAAAAGTCAAGCAATTCACTTCTATCTCATTTCAAAAAACCAAAAATAACACAAAATAACTCAAGAAAACACTAGGAAAATAAAAAAAATAAAAGTAGCCAACGTCTCTTTTCGAAAATGGCGGGAAGAGTCCGTATAGTGACTTCTAGCGCCTGTTGTGAGTATGTAGCATGGACGTAGTATACTAAGTCCATGGTATGTAGATGTAGCTAGAGAGATGTACTACTTCATCTGTGGTATGTAGGTACTTATTTACTCCCCCAATTAAACAATTATTATTTATCATAATGGGCAAACCTCGGATTAAGAAGATTCATGGGGCAAACAGAAACATTGTGCTTATTTTTATTCTGTGATAAGTCCATAATACACTGCAGTGAGCTATTAGAGCGGTTCCCGCTATACGTGCCATTCAACTATCCCCGTCAACCAATACAGAATATATTTAATACGCCTCGATCAAGAACTAATATGGGCTTACAAGTACCTACCACGCGAATGTGTAACCAATACAATGATTTGAACAACAAAAACCCAGACATAGACATATTTTGCGACCCCCTACGAATCTTTAAAAATAAGATTTTGAGCCACTTAGGCTCAATCACAAGTTTTTAAAATGTAATTGTTTTTTTTATGTTTTAGTAATTTTTAGCTTTAGTTTTTAGTTCTTATTTTAATTTAGTGTTTCTTACTGTTATTTTATTTTATTTTCCCTTTGTGTACAATGTTTGTGGTAAATGTTATAGAACACCATTATTGTTGTACATATCAGAACTTATTTTGTCCTTGTAAATTTTTTTTGAATGTGTAATATGTATGATGTGTGTGTTTTTTAAATAAATAAAGTATAAAGTATAATCCATAACCCAGTTTTTTTTTGGTCTATGGCAGATTGCGATTTTTTATTGTTATTATTAGCCAAACAATTTGAAAAGGTATCTAAAATTGATGGCTGCTAATAGTTTTCTCTCATTCTATCTAAAAAAAAATATGCTCTGACGTACGACTCCTGCTCCTATTCTTGTTTCACAATTTCACATGTCATTTATCAACCACCACGCCAACATTTTTAGTTGGGTAATTAAATTAAAAATGGAGGACGGATTGCCTCGTTGTAGGAGCGTCTCGTCTCACTAAGATTCTATAAATTCTCAAAGTTCTCCATTTTACCGTGATATTCATTTCAACGTGATGTAGAGTTCACGTGTGATTTATTATTACAGTGTTGTGTAAACTGTGATTCGAAGTTAATCATATTTTGTTTCATCCTCTCGGCACTTTCAGGTCAGTAAACTTTTCACATAAGAATTTTCTTGCTGCATTGAGAATAGTTTTATATACAAAACGATTTGCTTACTGATCAATTTCTTTTAACCACGTCTACTAAAGAACTTCTTTAAACACCGTCTGATCTGAGCCGATGAAAGGAATATTCACATTAATTTAATAGATTAAATATGTTCCTTGTACAGCTGTTCATGAGAAATTTATATGAATTTACTCGTGCTTATTTAGTTTTATTTTTATTTTCTACAATTTATACTAGAAGAATTAACAATAAGAACGTTGTAGTAGGTGTGTGTTATGAGATGCATCCAGTGTGTTATGAGATGTTTGAACAAGAGAGTAGGTAAAACTACACAAAAATTAAGTTAAAATTCAAATATCAATCTCAAAATAAAATAGGTAGGTAGTATTCTAGGTACCTAGGTAGGTATCAATATCTAATTTTTTTCCATTAAAAGCGCAGATCGCCTGAAGGGTGGATATTCAAGCTGTAAATCAATCAGCTCAATGATGTCTTGCTTCAACTACACGTAGGAAGTTAGGTGTGGCTAAATTATATCAATAGATTTGAATCTGAATGTTATTATTATTCCTGAAACATTGTTAGTGGTTCTTGATAAAACAACAACCATATTATATTTACATAGCACAAGTGATTAGAAAAACAGGTCAGCGTGTACATAGGGGGGCACTGAGAAAAAAAGTATTTTTTTGATTGTATTGTGATGAGCTGGACTTGTTCATCAGCGATTGGCAGGAGACAGCACGAGATTGAGTAAAGTAGAAATAAAAAGGGGGAGGCTTTGACACAGCAGTGCGGCAGCATAGGCTATGAAAAGAAATGGTCATGATTTTGCTCTTAATGACGGTAAAGTTTTCCAAATAGCAGATTTTCCGCAATTTAATAGAGATTAACATTGACAGTGGCTCGGCCAGTGTTATTAAAAATAATTAAAGTTGATTTTAAACAATCTTTTGTAAATATTGGTAAGTCACCTTACAACAATTTGTTCAGAAAAGTAAAGTTTGTCTGCTTCCGATCATCAATCATTCATTAGGAGAAAATGAAATCAAACCTTAGTAGGAATAATATTAAACAAACATAGTATGCAGCTCAAATGGGAATTGTATGACAAGTTTTTTTTTATTTTTTTTTTTTATTTATTTCATACACAATATTACACAGTTATAATTATAATATAGTACCTTAAAAACCTTCAAAGGTTTGACTAGGTACAATCAAAAATTAAGTTAATTAATTAATCAAGTAATTAAGTGAAAAAAGCTTTGTTGTAAAATTATGGCACTACAGAATTAGTAAAAATTCTTTTGTATTCACAAGGATGAAATTTTCAGTTAAACAACTTCTATGCTATAATCTCTGAAAAATGTGTTCCAATGTCTATTAGAGCAACTTTTTCAATAGATTTGTGCATTTAGGACATCATTATGCTCCTGTGTAAGTATCAACTCACGGATCGAAGGAAGTAAGTTATAATTTATTTGTAATAAATATATTTATTAATACTTGCTCTATCAGTGTTCTGATGTACAATGGTTTACGTTGCAGTGTCAATGGGACCTGATTGCTGACTGAAGAAAGAAGAGAGTGCATCCATAAATTGAACATTAGAGTGTCAAGTTTATGGCCGGTTAATGGTCATAAACAATCAAGTGTAGTGCTTCAAGATGGAACTTCCCGACTGCCCCCCGGGGGCAGAGGGCTATCAAGACTCAGTGGTGGAAATGCCCAAGAAACCTGAAGGCGAAGAATCAACTTGCACCAAGGTAAATACCACTTTCACTTTTATAAACAAAGGAAAATAATTAATAGCAGTTTACTGGTTATAAAAGTTATAGGTAGTAAAAACATTATTTAAAATTTTAGATCATAAAATAGTTATAGTATGCTTTACAAATCTAACGTTATACACACCCAAAGTATGGTTATATAATTATTTAGGTCATAGAATTGAAATTATCGTGGCCTGGTATCATTCAGGAACCAGGGGAATAGTAAAGTATGTGGTGTTTAGTAGTAACATTTCTAAAATTCTTTATGTGGAACCTCTTATTTTTAGGTTTGTTTACCCTTTTATGTTGCTTACTGAATAATAAAATTTCCTAGCAACCATTTGAAGTATCTACCTAAGTAACCTTTACTAATGTGAAGTAAGTTTATAACATATAGCTACTTATATTTATTAAACAATCTGAATGATTAGCAAATGATACTAGGAGACCCTTTCCAAAAAACATTCAACATAGGTACTATGTTTGGGGACATTGTGATTGAAGAATAGTATAAAATCGCTGAATGAATGGTTGATTTGAATCATAACAAAATATTAAGGTGGAGGCGCACGCTTGCAGCGCGAAATTCAAATTTTTTGGTGTTTTTTGCCCATTACAGCTCATCAACACTTCTTCAGTTAGCGAAAGTTGAGTTCGCGAGAACTAAGAGACTTAACACACATGTTTTAATTGGTGGTATCTCATAAATATCATCAGTGTAGCTATGTTACCCCTAAACACATTTTTACAGTGTTTTTTTTTGCTTAGGGGCATCGTAGCTAAACTAATGATATTTATGAGATACTATCAATTAGAACATGTGTGTTAAGACTCCTAGTTGTCGCGAACTCAACTTTCGCTATCTGAAGAAGTGTTGATGAGCTGTAATGGGCAAAAAACTCTAAAAAATTTGAATCTCGCGCCGCAAGCGTGAGCATTCACCTTAATTACAATTATCATTTACTAGTTTTTGCCGGTGGCTCTGCCTGCATTCACTAATGCAATGTTTTATTTAGCCAACCTTTCTCGATAAACAAAGCTCGACATGGTGTGGTGGTCAAAACTGCATCAGAATTGGTGTTTATTGGTGGTAGCATGTCATATTGATATGACCAACAGCAGCAACACCATATAGGATCAAATGAAAAAAAACCGTCATAACCTTTATTTTTTTACCACAATTTCTCTCTTGAGGTTGCTGAATGCAAGTGAAGTTAGAGCTTGAATATGAACTACCAGGAGACTCAAATACGTCTTTACGACGGCAAGAGTAATAATCGTATATACCTACCTACTTTATGACGAATGTGAGTATCTAATCTAACCTTTGGAGGTTTGTAATGTGGCTACAAGATTAAAATTCTTTGTAAATTATGCAGAGTATGAAATTTAAAAAAAAATACATCCGGCTCAATATCTGATTCTGGAAGCAGGGCTAGGGCAGAGCCTAAACCCACAACCCTTCAGTCTCTTTTACAGTTTCTTTAACACAAAAAACAGCTTTGATTTTTCGTTTAAGTTCTACTTTATAACGTATCAACATAAGGTATTATTTTTATGTAAGTTTTCCTGGACCAATGTAGGCGTTCCACGTACGCGACGTTTTTGAAGGCAACACTACATAGGCCTTATCAATGCGAAATTCCATGACGTACTTTCTTTAACTCCATTGCTAAGGAAAAATATGGTAATCTCAACGAGGTCTCCGCGCAGCTATGGCGACAGCGACTTGCATACTTCTTCAAGGACATGTACTTCAATGGTTTTTAATAATAAAAAAGATGAACTGGATTGAGTTTTGGGGAGACCCACCAAAATCTAGCTTTTTAAGATAAATATACAATTTTACATAGTAAAAATATTATTGACCGAGGGAGCGAAGCGAGTCTTTGCAACAACTGCAAAAAATGGCTTTCATCTGTTTGTATGGCGGTTCTCGCGTAAGGTCGTATTTTCCAAGCTTTTATTTAACTTGTAATGTAGGTATGTATGTTTGTTCGGGTGGAACAAACTGAATTTTAAAGCAGTTATCCTCAACCTATTGAGATGATATTTTGCATGCTTGTCAAGTTCCGATGGCAATACAATATTATGGTGACAGCGAGCTGATCTGATAATGGAGATGGAAGGTGGACAACGGAACTCCTCCAGGGATAATAGTAGACTGGCCGTGTTTAGCCTCATTTTGATCAGCACACGGTTACGATAACAAATTTTATAAAAGCTTGTAACGAAAAATACATTTGACACAAAAAAAAAACATCTAATATTGACGAAACTTGTTATACAGGTTCTACTTTTACAATTTCATAGTATTTGTAGTGGGCGATTTTAGATTGGAGAGTTATTACTCCCAAGAAGGGGGGAAGTTTGCTGCAGTGACATTTAAAGTATGGCTGGGAACAAACACCTATCCTGTCTATGAGATTAGTGTGTTCTCGAGATTTAACCCAATTTAATCTCTTGTACAAGGTGTATCGTAATTCCCCTATAGGCCCGAGGGGGGTTTATTTAGACCAAACAATTGAATAATTTTACGTATGCAAAGGTCCCATACATCGTATTTGAAATTCCCATTCAAAAGTAAAACTATTATTATCTGAGGAAGTTTGTGACAACCCTAAGTCTTTGTTTACTACGAGTGGGTACCTATTTGCGTAGGTATCCAGCTGTAACACACACGCACACTGCTATCGCATGGGACCCACATGCCACACGCACTTGAATCCTTTCACCACACTGGTTCTTTCACAATTGGTGGCTAGACCTTTTTTTTAACAACGCATTACCTCATAGGTCATGTCCACATAGGACGCGCCCTATGTGGCATTGCACTGCGCCCGCCACCCTGAGACAAAGATGAAACGTCTCATGTGCCTGTAATTTCACCGGCACCCATACCCTTCAAACCGGAACACAGCAATGCGAGTACTACAGGGTTGCCAGATCGGAAAACTGAAATATCGTGCGTGACTAAATTCCAGAATGTTGGGATTTTGGTCGAGTTTTTGTCTGAAAGAAAAATATTATGAATAAAAATATTTCGTATAATGTGAATATTCTCTGTTTTTTTATGATAAACGATTAAAATTAGTTTAATAGAAGTTGCTGGCGAGCGGACTAAGCCGCTCGAAATTATTTGTATGTATTATTAGTAGCGAAGAACATCCAATACAAGTTAGAAGTTACCGTTGCGAGAAGCGAGCCTCAAAATTCGGTGGTTTTAGGATAAACGAGCGACCTGCGAATAATACTGAATTTTGGGAATAAATAAAGCATTTTACACTTTACAAGCTCTTTTCGATAAGCTGTTTGTCAGGAGTCTGGACATCATATGAAACGTCGAGAGAATCCAGGTGAATCCCGACCATCTGGCAACTCTAAGATACGTCGTGTTACGTAAAAAGAATAGGGGGGCATGAGTTTTCGCATGGGTCCAGTTGCGCACAACTGACGAACCAATAGCGCGACGGCACAGACATGTGACGAACCAATAGACACATGCGGCGAGGTATCCTCCCGTGACGCCTCACCTCGTAGCACCAAATATACCCATAACAGAAATCGCCTACTGCGCAGCGTTCTTTTTGCGTGAGACCTGCCCCATTATTCGCTATGATCAAACTTAATATAACGCGGCCCGTTACGATAACGTTACGTGCGCGGAATCATCGTTTAGAATACATTATGACGTCACACGTTATTGGCAAGGAATCTCCTATGGTCATAGCGCAGAAGGGATCTAGCAGGCGTACCACGTGACTTGCGCGGAAGCAATTTCTAATACGAAATCCTCTGCTGCGCAGTCACATGGTACGGGCGCTAGGGTTGAACTTATTTGCCGCTTACACACTGTACGAGGCGCCTAATGACAACGACTGTCCACGATAAGGGCATAAAATACTAGGGTTCGCTGGTAGACTGGTAAACTATTGGTAAGGCTTATTGATGCATTACGGTGTTAGAGGCCTGATTGGCGCTGCTGATTGGTACTGTTACGGCACTATGGCATTTTACGAAAAAGTTGAAAAAAAAAAACATTATTAGGCATACATAGGATACAAAGGTCATAGAAATATATAAAATTTAATATGATAATGGTGCAAGAAAATGTATAGGAAACGGTGTTTTGTTTTCTCAAAATCTTACGGTTTGATTTGGTTGGCTGATTGCCACTAGTAAATTGGCATTGTTTGACTGCTAGTAAATTATTTCTGATGAAAAATAGAGTCGATTGCGTCCAACTTGTTTTTTTCAAATAAATTAATTTATCAGACTGACCATTTCTCAATAAGCAGTTTTTGTTTTTCTTCAAAATTCACCTGTTCAATGTTTCCTACGAACAAACCTCTAACTACAACAGAAAAGGTACTTACCCTGAGAGTCCCAATATCTTGCCAAACCCTGTATAAGTACCGTTTGTGATATACCTACCCAAGTTGTTAGAGGTCCTCTTAAAAATACTAAGTTATCGAACTTAGGGGACGCAGGCGTGATGACGCTCGCCCACCTAGATTGAAAACTTAGATTTAAATGAGGACCCAGAACTCTAAACAAATGGTACACTGCTTTAATTTTAAAAAAAAAAAACACTTTATTTAGAAAAAACGCCTGTAGATACACGTAGTACGACGTATAAATACAGATGTTTTTTTTTCAGGGCCGTTAAGCTTATTATGAAACCGTAAGACTTATCGAAAAGTTATGTTAGACCTTACAAGCTCGATTTATGAAAATAAGAAATACTGCATTAAAAAAAAGGGTTCTTTGTTTGGTAATATGAAAATAAATGTATGTTATGGTATGTGTCTAAAGTTGTTCCAACACCTTCAAAATTGAAATTGTTTTGTCCCAACAACTTTAGAAGCATAGTTATCATACTTACATTTATTTCGTTATTATCAAACAAAGAATCCAAATAAGGTTTTTTTTTGTATATTTTTTTAGACTAAAAATAAATTTCAACTTTTTTTAACGCAGAACTTATTATTTTCTAAATCGAGCCCATACCTGCTAACATCACTCCGATTACTTTCACGGTTTAAGAATTTGCCCATGTGTCCCTGAAAAAAAAGAAAGAAATCCTGTATGTTCTAGCAGGGGTTCAAAATTCCCCCCTGTATATTCTAGGGGGGTTCCCAAACTTATTTTGTCTACTGCCCATTTTTAGCGCCCCCATTTTATTACCTACTTAAAAACCACTGTAATTTCAAGTTAAATTATTTATATTAGCGGAGATTAAACATGCACAAATCGGGTTATAAACTTGTTAAAACATGATTGCCCGCGGTCTGTTATCTACGAAAATGACCTATCTAGGAATACTAATAACTATTAAAATGCGAAAGTGTGTCTTATTTGACGCCCCCATTTTTTTTCTGGGTAAGAGACCCAGAAAAAACCGCCCCCAGTTAGTCCTGCAGCGCCCACAAGGGGGCGTTATCGCCCACCTTGGGAACCCCTATCTAGAGGGTATCTAGAGCTACTATTTACTATGTGTGACGACAACCGACACTGTCTCTTTCTCTTGAAAAGTAAAGATCTCAAAAGAAACCATTTTTGGTACATCGACGTTTCTCTTCGCGAAGTGAACTTGTTAGGGTCTCTTAACGTAAAATAATTATGCTAGAATACACGACGCACAACGTCTGGTGAGTATGGTTTCGAAAAAGAACATTTGACGGTAAATAAATAAAATTGTTGTTAAAAAATCTTGTTTATTTTATTGAATTATCCCATGATATGTGTGCAACAATAGATGTAAGTACGAGGCAAGCATTGCTCGCGAGTGGGTGGAGAATGAGAGAACGAATTGTAATACGTTGTATGGGTGTTTACAGGCGGAGAAGGAGTTCCAAGAGCACCTCGGGAGTTTGAAGATCCGGCTCGAGAATGGCGAGACGCGGCCCATGGTGGAGCGGCGCGGCCGCGACATATCCGGGAAATGGATCTACCTGTGCTACCCTTGCGCCGCCGTCTGCAGCGGCGAACTCACACTTCAGGTAAATAAATCATCGTCAGCATCAGCAGCCTTGGACGTCCACTGCTTCCCCATATAACGCAATGGGGGGGTTCCCCATAACCACCACGCTTGGCAGGCGGATTGGTGAACGCAGTGTTGTTGTCGAGGACAGAGTGGCGACTATTTGACACAACCGTATAGTGTAGTGTAAGACGGATTTTGTATGGAGACAGTAATGAGCGCCCCTAGAACCACAATTTACATACAAAAAACAGAGTTACACTACACCGTACGTCCGTGTCAATTGTTTGTCATAGCTTAGACTCTGCACTCTGAGGTGGCAGCTGTTGCCAGTTGTGGTGTAATCCCTTGGTCGGGTTTTACGACATCAACGGGAGGAGACAGAGGGTTAAATTCTAAGGTCGCCGGTCACACCAATAAATTAAATGATAGTAGGTATATTACTGCCGCGGCCGGAACATCATGCGTCAAGCGTGATAATGTGGGCCGCTCATACACATCGTGAGTCCATCTCGGCGTAGTTGCGGCTTGTGTAAGATTTTTTCCTCAAACATGTCGCTATGCGAGTGTACTTATTGATAAAGAATAATTATTACTAGTTGGTTTTATGATTTTCATAGTGAATTTGCCTAAGCGCCTGCTTTAGCAGATTTCGATGGTATTCGGTGTCAGTATAGATGAGGGGGTTGGGATGGCGGGGAGGGAGTTGGAGTGGGGTTTTGACTGCTTTTCATCCCGACACTACCCGTGAGAAGTCGGGGCGAGTTGCTAGTCAGAAATCAATTTGAAACATACCCATACATTGATACTACCATTTTTCGCCAATCACAAAATTTTCTGATTGCCATCAGTATATAACATAACAAAGCGCCGAAGAACTGGCTTATTTTTGCAAATAATTTTCCTAATTTTGACTGATTTTTTTCGTGGTTTCGTTCGCCTTTCGTTTCGTGGTCGCTATTCTGTCACTTTATAACTTACGTGATCTTTATATGAGTTAGATAGTGACGACAGTATTTGGCGTCTGTCTGCGCCTTTAACAGTTTTGGTTGATTTCCAGGGTCATATATCGGGCAGAAAGCACAAGGCCAAGCTGAACATGCGCAATACGTGGCCCGTCAGCATCTTCGACGACCACCCTTTCAACCAGTGCCAGAAGGGGGGAGAACAGAAAGAGAAGCCAGTTGGTGTGTAACACGAGTTTGTTTTTAACCCCCCCGACGCAAAAACGACGGGGTGTTATAAGTTTGACGACCTCTGTGGCGCGGCGGGCGGACGTTCGCCTGCGACGCCGGAGATTGCGGGTTCGATTCCCGCCTCGGAACAAATATTTGTGCGATCTGCAGATATTTGTTCAGGGTGTTCTGGGTATTTTCTATGTATAATAAAAATATCTATCTATGTAATATATTGTATTAAGTATATCAGTTATCTAGTACCCATAACACAAGCTCTGCTTAGCTTGGGGCTAGATAATGTTGTGTGAACTGTCCAGCATTATTTATTTATTTATTTATTTATTTATAGCGGCGTTTTAGCCGACATAATTGAAAAATATACTAATTTTTTCAAAAACTTTTCACAGCTGCGAACATTCTCCAGAAGATGAAAGAAGAAGTGGATCTCCACAATTCGAATGCTGTGGAGTTCGACGATAAGTTCACCAAGTACCGGGACGTGACCTGCCACATTCAGTACTCCATTGATGCCATCAAGTAAGCCCATTACACTCGGATCTGGATCTTAAATTTATGTATTGACTCGACAAGCTGGCATACGGCCCGCCTGATGGTAAGCGGTTACCGTCGCCTATTGACATCTGCAACACCAGGGGCATTGCCAATGCGTTACAATCAGATCTCCATTGTCCATTTTTTTATTTTTTTTTGTTTATGTAATGACTCGGCAAACTTGCATACGGCCCACCTGATGGTAAGCGGTTACCGTCGCCTATTGACATCTGCAACACCAGGGGCATTGCCAATGCGTTGTCTGCAATTTTTTTGAAGCGACTCATGTTGTAGTTTAGCGGAAACACCTCAGGAGGAGCCCATTCCACAACTTGCACGTATGGGGGAGAAAAGATCTCTTAAAACGAGCAGTACGAGATACCCACGTGTAGATTAACCGTTTTAAATCTTGTCGACATTGACATTGGCCAAAATTGAGGAAACTAAAGCCACAGAAACCACAAATAGAAAAAGCTAGTTTTTATTTGTGTTTAAAAGGCCTGTGATATATATATTTAATTCCTAAGTTTTGTCAGTTTCATGTATATTTGAAGCTGCGGGCGGATACTAGTGTCAAATAAATTTGCATGTTTTTAAAAGAACTTTGAAATGTGCCACTTTTGAATAGCATAACAGCCCCCATTTTTAAAAAATATTTTGATCCATGAACAACCCCCGTGCCGCAGACGAATGGATCGACACCTCATTTGTCAAAATTGGTTCATTGGTTTTTGTGTTCTGAATGTTCATCCATACAAACATAGTCGGTAAACTCATAAGCTAATAGCTCACTGATTTGCTATGGAATCTCTAAACTAGTCTGGCAAAAAGAGCTCTAATGATATGATATCTTTTAGGCCGCCTAACGGAGTAGGTTTTAGTAATTTTGATTAATTGTTAAGGTCGCCAATGATCGGCATCGAGTACCTCGTGGAACACCCGCCGGAGGAAGAGCACTACGAGCCCTCGTACATCTGCACGCTCTGCACCAAGCAGGGCCATCCGCGCACCATCATCAACCACATGACGTGCTTCTGGCACCGATACAACTACCTGGTAAGTAACAAGAGCACTACGAGCCCTCGTACATCTGCACGCTCTGCACCAAGCAGGGCCATCCGCGCACCATCATCAACCACATGACGTGCTTCTGGCACCGATACAACTACCTGGTAAGTAACAAGAGTACTACGAGCCCTCGTACATCTGCACGCTCTGCACCAAGCAGGGCCATCCGCGCACCATCATCAACCACATGACGTACTTCTGGCACCGATACAACTACCTGGTATGCAACAAGAGTACTACGAGCCCTCGTGCTGCTTTAGAAAGAGTCTTTATATTAAGAGTCCGCAGGATGAGGATTTAGACTCCCTCTTCAACGGACGCGGTAACCCGCGCGACATTACGATCTCACCAGCGGGCGCCATGTTTTTTTTTATTGACAACTGTTAAAATAGTGACGTTTTCAAAAAATTAAGAATAGTAATGCGTTCTTTGTACCTAGTTCAATTATAATGCAAAATCTCAAGATCTTGTTTAAAGTATTCATTGAATACTAGCGGTTTATTGTACAATTTGGAGAAGTTTGTGTTTTAATTCTGTGCATATTTTTTATGGAATTGGTCACATAACAGTAATTATTGGTATTAGTCCTCAACTTTACCATATATATGTATTTATAGCAAAATGAACGCTGCAGGATCGTGCCAAGCAATGTGAGGTAGTACAAAGTGTTAACATGGCAAGAGTTTTTTTTTTTTATAATTGGTGCCGCACGGCTTGTGCATTTGCCATTTTCAATTATATCTGTATTTTCAGTATATCGTATTTTCAATATATTTTGCAACGTTACATTCCTTCCAAGTCGTCAAAGTCACAGTCGAGTCATGTTTTAGTAAAACGGTGGCCAATTTTACTAAAACTTTGGTAGACAATTTCCACCAATTTCAAAAGTCACGCAATTCACTTCCTTTTCATTTCACTACACTTGTGCTTTTAAAACGAGCTATACATTAGTCACCAAAATAACACAAAATAACTCAAGAAAACACTAGGAAATTAAATAAAAGTAGACAATGTGTCTTTTCTAAAATGGCCGGAAGTGTCCTCTTGGTGAGAGTTAGTTGTGATCGGTATACGTTCCACAGAACCGTCACTTCCCGAAGGCGGTGCAGCGCCTGAAGCCGCTCATGTCGCTGCAGCGCTACCGCGACGGCATCAGCATCATCCTCAACCGCCTCGCGCAGCGCATCGAGGACAAGCACGGCCGGCTGCGCCCCATTAACATCGACAAGGAGATCTATGAACGGGAGAAGTGAGTCACAACATCAGCCGCTACAAGTACACTGTGGGTCACAGTCACAGGGCCTGTCCCGTAGAATGACACAACGAATCGTGTTAACCATATTGAGCACGCAAAAACGACGGGGTTTTATAAGTTTGACGTGTCTGTTTGTGTGTCTGTCTGTGGTATCGTAGCTTCCGAACAGATGATCCGAATTTGTTTTTTTTTGTTTGAATGGTGTATTAGTCGGGAGTGTTCTTAGCTATGTTTGATCAAAATCGGTTCAGCCGTTTCATTGCGTTGAGGGTTTTTTTAATCTTTACAAAATTAATTACTTGTCCATACTCAATTTATCGTGTTTTGTTAGGAAGGCGGATTGGTGATCGCAGTATTTTTGTTGAGTACTCAGGTTGATGCTGCTTGCTGCCCATCCCCTGATGTCGGTAGTAGTGTAGTAGTGGTTTAACGACATCCACAACTGTGGGGTATATTCTTAGACATCAATAGGCTTAAATATTAATTAAATATCACGAAGAAATTTAAAAGGTTGCAGGAAATCGGTGGATGGTGGTTGCTCAAGACTATTCGTCGTGGCATTCTATGTGGGGTGCCTATCTCTAGCAATGCACTTCTACAATAGTGGATGAAGCTGTACAACTTTACTAAAATTTCGAGAGTGACATTTCTTGGTTGGCAACTGTTTTCATGAATAATGGAGCTGTGAGTAACGGAACAAGCCAATATCGAAAATGATTATGTTACAAAACAGTTCTGACAAAATAAAAGTGAAACGTATGCAACGTATGTATTTGTTTGTTCGTTGGTCGTGCTCTCACGCCAAACTGGCAATTACAGTGGCCAAATTTTATTCCACTACTTTATAAAAAAAACTAAATGGTGAAACTTTGACACGAAAGAAGAAGGAGCCAAACTGGCTGGGCAAATTTTGATGAAAGGTAAACAGATACAACCCGGTCAGAATATCTGTGCTCCTCGCTGGAATGCGGCGCCGTACACACCGTACCCAGACCGCCGATATGACGTCACGAGGTCAGGTGCACAGATATTGTGACCGGGTTGTATCTCAAAACCTGGATAAAACCGAGGTTACTTTTCATACCGAACTTAGTTCCCTCTGGATAATAATGCAAGTGAAATGACAGGCTACCGCTAGTTTTAATAAGAGTGTGTGGTTGTAGGGATAAGCTGATGCAGTGGATCTTCAAGGGGCGCCACCTGTCCGAGCTCGACGGGCCCACCTTCGAGGAGGTGGTGGACCTGGATCTGATCGAGAGCCTTTACTCCGGTGAGTTCACATCAGCCGACAGAATAAATATTGCACACCACGACGACCATTACATATGTGGCGCGGTGGCCGAGTAGCTGGCTGAGATGTGACAGGTTGCGGGTTCGGTTCCCGCTGCGGGACAAATGTTTGTATAATCCATAACTATTTGTTCCGGGTAGCTTATTACGTATCTTGCAATAGCAATGCGATCAAGAATCGCGCGAGAATTGGGCGATTATCGCATCCAAATGGCAAATTCAAATTACGTATCAGCGATACGCAATTTGGATGCGATAATCGCGCAATTCTTGCTATCGCATTGCTATTGCAAGATACGTAATAAGCGAGCGGGTCTGTGTGTTTCGTACCATGGTGCTCGTAGTTCCTGATACTCACGACACAGGGGATCCTATCCTACTGTGGAACCAAGACTATGTAGTCATAGTTATTTATTTTTATTATTCATAGAAAATACCCTGAACAAATATCTGCAGATCGTACAAATATTTGCTCCGAGGCGGGAGTCGAACCCGCAACCTCCTGGGTCGCAGACGAACCATCGCCCGCCGCGCCACAGATGTCGTGTAAACTAACACAGACAGATGAAGCTATGAATAAACAGACAAACATAGGGATGCTACACTAATTTTACTATTAGATACCTACACGATTTTAAACCAGGGTTGGCCTGATCGTCCTCAACCCAAAAAAACTCACTGGGTTAAATTGGGTAAAACCCAACTGAAAAAACCCGTGGGTTTTTGACAAAAGTGGGTTTTTTAAATAATTTACATATAATATCTGATTTAAGCTGTAAAACGTCTTAAATTATATAATGGTTAGCTACTACTTTATAAATTCTTATATTTTTTGGTAAAACTTAAGATTTTAATTAATTTGAGGTTTAGTAAATTAAATATATACTTAATATTTTATATAATGTTATCATATTTATGAAGTAGTAGCCAACCAATCTATAATTCATCATCATCCTCCGTTATCTCCCGTGGGAGGAATATACTAATTAAATGAATACAAAATTAATAGCATTTATATTAAGGAAAAATAAAAATTAAATACAAAATATTGCTTTTGTTTTGATCGTACATTTCTTTATTGCACATACAGTACGTACAGGCAAAATCAAGTTAACAATCAATTTTCGGGGTAATCCCCTTAATTGTCAACTAGTGTTGCCATACTATTCAGTTACAAAAATATTTGGTAGAAAAAATGCAATTAAATTAAATACATTTAAATCTAAATTAAAACAAAAAAACTTTATTATCCCGAAATAACCCGAAAAAAACCGAAATTACCCAGTGGGTAGATATTTTTGAAATAAAAAACGGGTTTTTGCCAACCCTGTTTTAAACACAGTTAAATACATTATAATTTAGAGAGATATGGGTGTCAGGGGCTGCTGTAAAGGGGCATTATCAAAATTATAAATATAAAATAATGGGCTGCTGTCTAGGAGCATTGTCAAATAGACACAATAATCTAGAAATGATATTGACATGTAATTGTTTGCTGCTGTATAGAGGTTATATTTGTGCTCATTTGTTTGATCTTGTATCCCCTTTGCTTATACAAAATATTTCTAAGATAAAAAGATAACACGATCTGCGTTGGTTGATAAATGGGCTTTGCAACAAAATTCAAAGATGAATCATTTATTTCAGATCCGAGCCAGACTGTCAGTATAAAGTAAGTATTATGATATCTGTCCAGGGATGTCTGTAGGCACAATATATAATACAAAAAATAAATAATTTTCGCATCAAAAAAGAGATTATTGTAATTTTTAATAAAATAAAATAAAATATACGGCTTCCGCCATGTTATGCGAAACGCCAATCAGAGCCCAGTAGAGCTTTTTTGTGAAAGAGTTCGTCCGGGGAAGTACTACCACCATACCTATTTCTGCCGCAAAGCAGTAGTGCTCGCATTGCTGTGTTCCGGTTTGAAGGGTAAGGGTGCCGGTGAAAGTTTGAAGGGTAAGGGTGCCGGTGAAATTACAGGCACATGAGACTTTTCATCTTTATGTCTCAGGGTGGCGGGCGCAGTGCAATGCCACATAGGGTGCGTCCTAGGTGAACGTGACCTATGAGGTAATGCACTGTTCATAGGCAGAGGTTACCGATTAACATCAGGTGGGCCTTCTGATTGTTCCGACATTCAATTAATATAAAAAAAAAAAAGGAAAAAAAGTCACACCTGTGACGTAATCGTCAAGCCTGAAAGTACCAAATACCACGGCACCGGCAACTATGACACAGATTAAATAATAGCTACTACGCTTTGCTTACAAAACCTGATGTCACAACCAGATGCCATGACACCCGCGTTTTATAATGAAATGCAAAGTTGGTTTAAAAAAAAAAGTTTTAATCAGAAATATGATAATTTTTGGTAATAGAGATTAGTTGTTCTATTGTTGCGGCTGCTTTTGTGGTTGAATCCAGATGACTGAATACATCTCTTGGGACGGTTTTTATTTTTATTGAAACTATGGAATTATTTGAAGTAACCCAATGTTAAAATAGTTGATATAATCTTGCTTTTAATTTCATTGCTAGACCCAAAAAGGACCCCTCGCCTCCTCGCGTCGCGGCGCCCAAGTATCAGAAACCCCAGAACGTTGTGAGTAATAAAAACGTATGTTTATTGTTTATTTTTTGTTATGTTTAATAGACTGCTTAGGCCCGTAATATCAAGCAATTTAATCTATAATTCTAAGTTTAAACTATTTCCGTCCATTGACAGAAATTGTTTAAACATAGAATTATAGTTTTTTTTTTGGCCCACCTGGTGTTAAGCGGTAGCCTCTGCCTATAAACAGTGCATTACCTCATAGGTCACGTCCACCTAGGACGCAACCTATGTTGCATTGTACTGCGCCCGCCACCCTGAGACATAAATATGAAAAGACTCATGTGCCTGTAATTTCACCGGCACCCTTACCCTTCAAACCGGAACACAGCAATGCGAGCACTACTGCTTAAATTAAACTGCTATTGATATTATGGGCCTTAAATAAATAAGTGACAAGCTACAATTACAATTTTATAAACATTTAAAAACCCCCGACTATTTTCAAGGTTCCAACACTAGTTTTTAGACGAATAAAACCACATTTAAATCGGAGCACCCGTTACACCCTAGACATCCTATTCATCGTGGGCTGGTCATCATCAGACCCTGGAGTCTGCGGGAGGGTGACATGTCATGATATCTTAATTTGATGTTTGGGGTCAAACTTGAAGATTCAGCTTCAGTAGTATCCTAGATCCTGTTCATCCTATGCGTTTCATTTACTTCAAACTCCCAACACAAGCTTGATGAGTTGATCTGCCGGCTGATATCCACTGTTGGAGGAGGCCTCACCGATACCCCCCGGCTTTTACGCCCCTAAAAGACTTTGACGACATCCACGGGAGGAAATGGAGGGGTCTATTCTTAAGTCGGTCATAATTTTGAGTTGTAACAGGAACTACCAAATTGCAACTGAAACGAACTTCGGGAAGGGCGTAAATCGAACTGCATGGTTTAATTGTTAGTTAGATAGACAGCTGTGAAACTTAATCATCATATCTGTATCATCAGTCTACAGAAGTCCACTGCTGGACATAGGCCTCCCCGTAGAATGCCACGACGAATGGTCTTGAGCCGCTTCCACGCACCGCCGGCCTTCAATGTATTTGTCTCATTGAGCCGTCCTACACTGCGTCGTCCGGTTCGAGGTCGCCACTCAATAACGTTTACTTTACAACTTGTTAATTCTAAGAGCTCTGTCAGTGATCATGTTTCTTCTACGGCTAGCTTATTACGTATCTTGCAATAGCAATGCGATAGCGAAAATTGCGCGATCATCGCATCCAAATTGCAAATTCGTATTACGTATCAGCGATACGTAATACGAATTTGCAATTTGGATGCGATGATCGCGCAATTCTCGCGCGATTCTTGCTATCGCATTGCTATTGCAAGATACGTAATAAGCTAGCGGACCTTATTTTGGAAACTAGGAAATAGTAGTTTATTATAAGGTGTTGTTTCAGCGTTCATATCGCAATGAGCGTCGCCTGTCCATGGACTTATCGGACATCAGCGATGAAGAGGTCAAGCGTAACAATAAAGATGAATACAAAAGCAGGTGAGAGTTCTCTCTTAGTTTTGATATTGAATTTGTGTTTCTAAGTGGACAAAGAGATGGTGGTGGTAAAGATTTTTAGTAGTAGTAGAGCTTTTTTGTGAAAGAGTTCGTCCGGGGAAGTACTACCACCATACCTATTTCTGCCGCAAAGCAGTAGTGCTCGCATTGCTGTGTTCCGGTTTGAAGGGTAAGGGTGCCGGTGAAATTACAGGCACATGAGACTATTTATCTTTATGTCTCAGGATGGCGGACGCAGCCACATTGGGCGCGTCCTAGGTGGACGTGACCTATGTGGTAATGCACTGTTCATAGGCAGAGGTTACCGCTTAACATCAGGTGGGCCATCAGCTTGTTCCGTCATTCAAGTAGTATAAAAAAGATATCCTGCAAAAAGTTGGAGAATTAAAATAAATTTAAAAATTTAAAAATTCCCTAACTCTATGAAACGGCTGAACCGATTTTGATAAAAAAAATCGAAGAAACCTGCTTTCAAATAAAAAAAGGCATTCAAATCGGTTCACCTGTTTAAGAGCTATGGTGCCATAGACACACACACAGCGGTCAAATTTATAACACCCTTCTTTTTGCGTCGGGGTTAAAAATGGCGCTAGACAGGCCACATGACAAGATGAAGCTACGAAGAATTGGATGGTAAAAGAAACAGATAATAAATACTTTTTGAAGACCTCTGTGGCGCGGCGGGTGTATAGCCGGCACAGATGCGAGAGATTGCGGGTTCAATTCCCGCTACGGGACAAATGCATCTGCAAATATTTGTTCCGGGTCTGCCGCGTGAAGCCTCACGTGAATATTCACGATTTGCGCAGTAAGAAATCTGCACTCGGTAAAGTTCGGCGTGTAACGCGTATCGCGCAACGCGTGAATTAGTTGACACAAAATATGAAGTGAATTGGCTCAACTAACGGTACCCCGAATATCATAGCTGCTGCGGTACTGGCACTCGTAGTTCCTGATACCCACGATGCGGGAACGGCGAAGTTACAAATACAGCTTAAACTATGTTTTAAGTACCTGCGCATGCGAGTATAATATGATGTTTTTTGCAGGGCGGAACCTGCTCACAAGCCGCGATGGGAGCCGTACCAGCCCAAGCGCTTTGAACCCGAATTCAAATCGCGTTTCGCGCTCAAGAACATGCCCAAGAACGCGGCCGATAAAGGGAAGGATGAGAAGGTATCTTATCTAGCTTTTTACAAAGATTTCAATATCGTAGATATGCCCAGACCCCGAAAACTGTTGCATTGTATTTGAATGTGTGCGTTAACAAAGTGCTGATGCGAGAATATATAAATGAGAGAATAGCAGTAAGACACGCTACCTCCGTGCCTAAGTGGTGTCTTTGTGCTAGTTGCCCTATACTAAATATATAGGTACCTGCAAAGATAGCAAAAAAAAAAATTTGCTCAAGCGCCTTCTGCGCTCACCAAAAGCCCGGTAACTCAGTCATGACCCCAGGAGGTCAACTGAATTTAAATCCATTCGAAAAAAAAAGAAAAAAAGACACGCCGCCTTTAGTAAAATTATCTAGCGGAAATCTAAAATATTAAATTAAAACAAATGTATAAAATATTTAAATTATTTATCTTCTAAAATATGAGAAATATTTTTTTTAAAATGTATATAGCATTTATTTAGTGGTTACCACTACCAGTATTGCATGCAATAAATTAAAACTCAATCAGAGTCCAAATGAGCGAGCTATCTTACTTCACGTGGAAACATTTCGGCGCGGTCACTCAACGGTAAGGGCATATCTACGGTATTGAAATCGTTGGCTTTTTATACGACTGCCCAAAGCAGTGTAATGTTTGTATATCTGCTGGGACTGAGGTGGAGTCTCGAATAAAACCTCGCGGACACCATGTGTGAACTTAATTACCAGACTACGGCAAGGCCAAAAGATATGAAGGAATTTCCACCATAGGCCCTAAACTACTCATCCGTCTTTGATGAATAATTCAATCAGTTTTGAGTCAATAGATTCGTCAGTTCAGTTGAGGGCCCTTATCCGCTATGATCTTAGGATATTCCTTGACAATAACGTGGACGTCATAATGACTAAACGATGATTCCACGCAGATATCGTAACTAGCTCGCGTTATGTTGCGTTTGATCATAGCGTATAAGAGGGCACTTTTTCAATATGGTCCGGGTGACGGGTGACGGGAAATCAATATGACAGATGTTACATCTAAAAAGGTGGGGTCTTGAATATTTTATTAAGTGGGATGACGTATCAAAGATAATAAAAATAAGAGTTCATTGAAATTTTTATTTACATTTTTATAAAATGAAAATAAAATGATGTTGACTGTAGATGAAGAAAAATTAATCTCGAGATAGGAATTTGGCGGCTAAGATATTATCTTTGTTTTCTCATAACTGTATTGAAAAATGTCGTGTGATACACGAACGTAAAGGTTATTACAAACTCGTGTCATGCTAAACCTGTTTGGCTCGGGTTTACAAAACGGCAACTCGGTAATAACCTTACGAAGTTACGACCATTGTTTCACATTGTACTGTTGTTTTGTTTCTCTGAGGTGGTCAATAATGAGTTTATCTATCAATCATACACACTGTTACGAGCTAAGGGTTTGGGATAAAATAATCATACTGAACACCGGTTACCAAAATTACACTTTAATAAAATTATAAAAAAAGACACTCTTCACTAAGACTTTACTGCACTACACTGTTCACTAATTACTCTGAAATCACTCTCTATTCACACTCTAAGCCAATTTACGATCGACTGCTCTTTGAGTGAGTTCCGTTTGTATATGTGTAAAAAAGCGATGGTAGCCTAACGGTTCAATAGTGCAACTTAGAATCCAACGATACCGGGTTCGATCCTAGGCTCCGTACCAATGACTTTTCTAAGTTATGTGCGGATTTCCATCGCTCTGTGCTTCGGAGAGCACGTTAAGCTGTCGTTCCCAGCTGTTATTGATTAATAGCAGTCGATAAGCCATGTCAGAGGCCCTCGGGCGGCTTGACGAACTCTGACACCAGAGGCCAGCACTACCTCATACGAAACGAAACGATATGTGAACAATAGAAACCGAAAACGTTCCAGTACTTATGAGCATTCAGTAGAATTCTCTCGAAACATCCAAAGAGGAAAGATGATATATGCGTCCTGCTCTACCACAGATAGAAATAGCAATTCTACGTCCACTCGTCAACAGATGGCGTTAAGAGGCTCTAAATGTGTCTACACCAATAGGTCGACGTGACTATACATACCAAATGCCGATTCGTCCAATTCAGAGAAATCGCTTCGCTCTAACTAACAGCATTATCTTGTGTAGACGCAACGGCCACCGAACTACGAGTACAAAGTGAAGCTCTCCGAAGAGAAGCGGCAGGCCGCCGAGGACTCCGCTAAGAAGATGCTGGCGTACCACGAGAAGAACCCGGAGAAGCACCCGCTCTACCCCGAGGAGTGGAAGAAGTTCTGGAACCGCCGCTACAAGGAGATTCAGACTGGTAAGCCGTTATCATACACTAGCCCTTGTGCACGCGCCTACTCCTCATCACAATAAAAAACTGCCTGTAGCACTCAGGGATAATGTGTTTCTCTATTTGTGTTTTTTTTCTGAATCGTATCTGTACTTTCGGAAATTATCATAAATATAATTACCCGGACTTGTTGATAAGATTCGTTGGTATAAGATTTGTCCTGGCTGCTAGCTTATTATAGAATGTGTTATTCCTCGATGAAAGCGGTTGCGGCGGGATTACGGCGATGAGCTCACCACTAGTCACGTCTATATTCCACGATGGTGCAACCGTGAAAAGAGCCTCATTGAGCCTCTGCCTACCCCTTCGGGGAAAAAGGCGTGTGTCTTTGTATGTATGTATATATAAAATCGTTGCGTGACTGACTGACTGACTATCAACGCACAGCCTAGACTATAAGTCCTAGAGACCTGAAATTTGGAGGGTCTAGACCGCTAAAGGAAAGTACCCTCCAAATTTCAGGTCTCTAGGACTAGGGGTGCACTAAGAAAGGAATTCCAGTAGTTCAACCCCTAAGGGGGTGCAGCGGGGTGTTTAAGTTTGTACGGAAAAGTACACGCGGACGAAGTCGCGGGCATTCCACTAGTCTCCTATGTACATTTAAAATCAGAAACAAACTAGCTTATTTTATAATAACGGGAATTTAGGTACCACTCGGTGTAGGCACCGCCGCATATAGCAAACTGTACCTCTTTGTATGTCAAATTTAGGTACCACTCGGTGTAGGCACCGCCGCATGCAGCAAACTGTACCTCTTTGTATGTCAAATTTAGGTACCACTCGGTGTAGGCACCGCCGCATGTAGCAAACTGTACCTCTTTGTATGTCAAATTTAGGTACCACTCGGGTAGGCACCGCCGCATGCAGCAAACTGTACCTCTTTGTATGTCAAATTTAGGTACCACTCGGTGTAGGCACCGCCGCATGCAGCAAACTGTACCTCTTTGTATGTCAAATTTAGGTCACTCGGTGTAGGCACCGCCGCATGTAGCAAACTGTACCTCTTTGTATGTCAAATTTAGGTACCACTCGGTGTAGGCACCGCCGCATGTAGCCAACTGTACCTCTTTGTATGTCAAATTTAGGTACCACTCGGTGTAGGCACCGCCGCATGTAGCAAACTGTACCTCTTTGTATGTCAAATTTAGGTACCACTCGGTGTAGGCACCGCCGCATGTAGCAAACTACCTCTTTGTATGTCAAATTTAGGTACCACTCGGTGTAGGCACCGCCGCATGTAGCAAACTTTACCTCTTTGTGTGTCAAATTTATGCACAATCGGTACAAAACAATTCGGTATAACAAAACAAATGCAAACAGATTAGTCAAAGCTATGAAAACCAGACAATAATGTATGCAACACATTTTTTGAAAGATGAAAAGTCTCATGTGCCTGCTATTTCACCGTGTGAAGTTGCCATTGATTTCCTGGCTAACCCTAGCTCGTGTACCATAGAATAGAAGACTTTAAGGGGTTCAAGTAAGAAACTTTTAATTTAATATGCGGTTTTATTTGTATGAAAACTGGCGTTGAAAAACTGAAAATAGTCAGGGGTTTTTAAATTAATAAAATTCGCTTGTATTTATAAATTTTAATCTTTGTAACAGAGGGCAAAGACCCATCCAAGCATGACTTCAAGCCAGAATGGATATTATACTGGACAAAGCGGATGAAGGAATTACACGAGGAGGAACTACGAGTGTCGGTTATCGAGATATACCGCAAGATGAACGTGTCCCCTCCAGACATGAACAAGAAAGAGCCTGCGCCCGTTGACAAGGAACGCTTACGGCCTCTGGAGAGGCGGAGAACTCCAGAGCATAAACGGTTCCAGGAAAACAGGAAGGCGCCTCCTGATTACAGAAGGTATAGTAGTCGGAGCGTTGCAAGGGGCCTAGCTTTACTAAGTATTTTCCAACTGCGGGCTATGTAGACTCGAAACCCTAATATTGTAAAAAAAAAACCTTGCAGCCCTTTCCCTGATTTTCTGTACCGTCAAACTATAACATGTGTATAATGTTTTAATCAACTTCATAAATATATATCTGTAACAAATTTCATCAATATCGGTTCAGAC
The DNA here is from genome assembly GCA_932527175.1 of Operophtera brumata. Taxonomy (NCBI): domain Eukaryota; kingdom Metazoa; phylum Arthropoda; class Insecta; order Lepidoptera; family Geometridae; genus Operophtera; species Operophtera brumata. The sequence goes on from OW052238.1 coordinate 1,779,763, forward strand.
GTTACGGCGTCATTAGGTAACAAACAGACAAACACACATCCAAATATTCAAATGCATTTATAATATTAGTAGGTTATTGTGTGTTGTGGGATATTATAAAAATAACACCCGACGGTCACTGCTTTATAGTCCTGCCTGGGCCCATACTAAAGAGGATTCCCTGTGTCGTGGGTATCAGGAACTTCGAGTGTCTTTGTACGCCACAACATCCAGACCCCGGAATGAATATTTGCAGATCAAGAAAATAAATTTGTTTCTCAGCGATCGAACTCACACTTGCGACGACCTCTGTGGCGCTGCGGGCGAAGCTTGGACTACGACGCAGGAGGTTGCGGGTTCGATTCCCGCCTCGGAACAAATATTTGTGCGATCGCAGATATTTGTTCAGGGTGTTCTGGGTATTTTCTATGTATAATAAAAAATATCTATCTATGTAATATATTGTATTAAGTATACAGCAGCAGTGCAGCAGTAGTGCTCGCATTGCTGTGTTCCGGTTTGAAGGGTAAGGGTGCCGGTGAAATTACAGGCACATGAGACTTTTCATCTTTATGTCTCAGGGTGGCGGGCGCAGTGCAATGCCACATAGGGCGCGTCCTAGGTGGACGTGACCTATGAGGTAATGCACTGTTCATAGGCAGAGGTTACCGCTTAACATCAGGTGGGCCATCAGCTTGTTCTGTCATTCAAGAAGCATAAAAAAAAAAAAAAAAAAAAATATCAGTTATCTAGTACCCATAACACAAGCTTTGCTTAGCTTGAGGCTAGATAATGTTGTGTGATCTGTCCAGCATTATTTATTTATTTATTTATTTATCTTAGTGGGCTACTCACCCGCCTCCCCACGGAGGTCGATTATCAAAATGTATCTAGAGCTGGTTTGTCGTCAGGTCTCCGGAAGGTCGCCGCCGGTCCCCGGCGCGGTCCCGCGAGCCGAGGGACGCGCGGCGCGAGCCCGAGCGGAGGCGCGAGCCCGAGCGGCGGCGCGAGCCCGAGCGCAGGCGCGAGTCGGACCGCGCGGCGCTACCCGACTACAGGATAGGTCGCAGGTGGGTTCGCCGCTTACACTGTAACGTACACGTTATACCTCGTAAATGAAAAATAACAAATACTAAGAATCTGTACCAAAATAACGCTCAAATTACCAATACTTCATAAACGCTACGAACAATCGATCGTACGGTACGGTTGCTCGTCCGCGCCGAGCGAGCGAGCGAGACGGCACGCGGCGCGGTAAGAGGGACATAAAATAAGTTATAAGTATTGGTAATATTATTCTACTTATTTCGCAATAAGTATCAATACCTAACATTTAGAACGTTATTTTGTTTTACTGAAATTATGCATAATTTTCAACCCTGCATTGAGCAGACAAGCCTTTATGCAACTGATGTTGTATACAGATCTCCGGAGTTCCGTCCGATCCCAGAGCTGCGTCAGTCCCCAACGCGGCGCCAGTCCCCGGCACGGCTTCAGTCCCCGGCGCGGCGTCAATCACCGGCGCGGCGTCAGTCTCCGGCGCGGCGTCAATCACCGGCGCGTCGACAATCACCAGCGCGGCGTCAATCCCCGATGCGGCGTCAGTCTCCGCCGCGGCGTCAGTCTCAGGCGAGGCGCTCAGCGTCGCAACATGCTCGCTCGCGCAGCCCGTTATCAAGGTATGCTGAGTACAAGTTATCTGCAGTTGTAGGTCGCGCAACGAGTTTTGAGCGCTCGGCGAAAGTGGTGGGGTTGATTGCGCATGTGTACATTCGCGCATTCGCTAAATAGACCCAATGCGCATTGAAGGTCAGCGCTCATAACTCGTTGCGCGATTTATACTACATCCGATGTATTTTTGCCAGACTACTTGAGCACTGAGGCATAGCGGAGCTAAGTTATCTAAAAGGGGCACGATGTTTTTTTTCTCGTTGTGTCGTGTGATGTGTCGTTTTAAAACAAATGAGGTTAAATTGGTAAGGCAAAAGAGAGGAGTGAGGAAAAAAAAAAGTTTCAGCTTTTCTATTCAGCATGAAGCCAGAAGTTCGTGCGGAGAACCCAACCTGTAGCGACGAACTCACTTAACCGACGTGAAGCAAAGGGAGAAATGGCGAGCGTAACGAGCCACTGCCCCTGTGTGGAACGATGTTCAAGTGACTGAGAGAAGCCAAGGGGCGACACGCGATCACAAAAATATAAAAAAAAATCTGTCCTTATTTCTTTCAAAATCGATATCTGTTGGGCTCTGTGTTCAGAGAACAAGAACATTCTGAGTAAAAATGGGCGCCATTTTGAACATTTTGTTACTGGACCGATTGCTTCCAAAATCGATAGTTGAGGTTCCCTGTGGTCGGCGAACACGAATATATTAACAGAATAAAAAATATTGTTTTTGATATATATAAATATTGCATCATATTGTAATATTGTAGTGTTTCTACCTAATGTTGTGATTTACAGTAGTCGGGCTACAGTTTTTTTTTACTTTCCACTTGTTTATACAAATAACATGAGAGACGTGAGTTTATGTTATGTTTGGTTGTAAGGCGCAGTCCCCCGCGCACCAACATCGTGCTGGAGTCGATGGAGCGCAGCCGCAGCCCGCTGTCGCGGCGCAACGCCGAGCTGCCGCTGCGCAACCGCAGCCCCGCCGCGCGCGCGCCGCCGCCCTCGATGCAGACCGTGCTCGTCTCGGACGAAGAGTTCAGGCCGTGAGTATACAGCAAGCAGGCGCACTACCGGCATTTTTAGGGTTTCGTCTCCAAAGGGTGCCAACGTGACCCTATTACTAAGCCTCCGCTGTCCGTCTGTCTGACAGCGGGCTGTATCTCATGAACCGTAATAAATAAAATAAAAAATAAATAAATAATGCTGGACAAGTTTACACAACATTATCTAGCCCCAAGCTAAGCCAGAGCTTGTGTTATGGGTACTAGTTAACTGATATACTTAATACAATACATTACATAAATAGATATTTTTTATTATACATAGAAAACACCCAGAACACCCTGAACAAATATTTGTTCCGAGGCGGGAATCGAACCCGCAACCTCCTGCGCCGCAGGCGAACCTTCACGCGACGTGCCACAGAGGTCGTCAAAACAGGTTGACAGTTGAAATTATCACCGAATGTGTATTTTTATTGCCGCTATAAAAACAAATAACGGAGACTCTTGACGACTTGACTCTATAAATATAATTTAATAAAACACTTGACATTGGCTAAATTGTTGCAATAATGCACAGAATCCATTACGTAAAATAAGAAGAACAAATAACTAGCTCAAAACACACACAGACAGACACAAACGAACACAGTCTTGTAAGGGCTCGCAAGATATGCTCGCAATATAACACATCTAGACATGAATTCAAATTACTATGTGAAATAACAGTGTGTTAGATTTTTCGTAAGTGAACCACAAATTTGCATACGTTGTGGGATAGCAGACTCACTTCAAGAAAATGTGATAATGTTTTATTTTTAATTTTTTAATCTGTTCTCGCTCTTTATTATTAATAGCATGTTGTTAGTCAACTATAATTGTGGTAGCACTTGGCATGTATAACTTAACTATCTTGTCTGTATTTACTTTTTTCGGTGTATACTATGTTGGTGACTCTAATAAATAAATATAATATAATATAAATAAGAAATGTATTTCTTCGGTGTTTTTTGGCTCGACCTTAAAAAGTCGTCATCAGCCCACAGAAATACATAAAAAAGCGGCCAAGTGCGAGTCGGACTCGCCCATGAAGGGCTCCGTAGCAGCAAGTAACATAATATAAAAGTTCTTGGATGGTGTATAGTTACGTACCTACATCGCCAGTGTGCAACTCACGCGACCGCACGACGGTCGCGTACCAAAACATTGTGAGTGTATTAAATGCCAAAATAATAACGATTGTGTTTAACTACTAAAATTAACGTCACATAGTACGTACGACCACCTAACTGGAATTGTACAGATGGATTACGATTTATGACGTATTAAAAAAAAACTACTTACTAGATCTCGTTCAAACCAATTTTGGTTGGAAGTTTACATGGTAATGTACATCATATTTTTTTTTTAGTTTTATCATTCTCTTATTTTATAAGTTATGAGGGGGGGACACACACTTTTTAGCACTTAGGAAGTGTCCCTCGCGCAAACTATTCAATTTAGAAAAAATATATATTAGAAACCTCAATATCATTTTTGAAGACCTATCCATAGATCAATACACGTATGGTTATGATGAAAAAAAGTTTTTTGAGTTTCAGTTCTAAGTATGGGGAACCCCAAAAATTTATTGTTTTTTTTCTATTTTTGTTTGAAATCTTATTGCGGTTCACAGAATACATCTACTTACCAAGTTTCAACAGCATAGCTCTTATAGTTTCGGAAAAAAGTGGCTGTGACATACACAGACAGACAGACAGACATGACGAATCCATAAGGGTTCCGTAATTTTTGTTACGGAACCCTAAAAAGGAAAAAAAACTACATAGTAAAAAGCCACCACCATTGTAGTACCGTACAAGATTGAACATTAGTGTTCAATCTTGTACGGTACTACAAAAAAAAATCCGGTTCCGTAAAAAAAATCTTGTACGATGATACAGAACCCTTCGTGTGTGAGTACGATTCGCACTTATTGTTATTTTGTTCTATTGTTTTGTTTTCCAGTGATGAAGGTGGTCTATCTCCGTGGAACAGTGACAACGACATAGAGTCTGTGTGCTCGGTGGCCGACATGCGGTCCGTGGCCGGCAGCGCAGTGTCGCGCGGCTCGCGGCGCTACGACGTGCTGATGTCGCGCGGCACCGACCCGCTCGAGATGGGGCCCGTCGAGAACGTGGTCGCGACGCTCAGGATGCTGGTCGCCCTCGAAGACTACCTGGGCAGCATCGGACCCAAGATCGTCGATCTGTTGACTGAAGCATTGAAGATGGAGAAGGTCTCTTACGCATTACAATATATCCTACCATAGAGAGATCAGCTCGCTTACTCCGATCGTTACACTGGCCGATCGTTTTTGGAGATCGAAGTTACCCGCGTCCGTAGGAAAATACCCTTGCGTCCCTACACGTGATCTCTGGGTGGTGCCAAACGGGTAACAACATTTCTGGTGGTAGGCTTCGGCCGTGGCTTGTCACCACCCACTGGACAAAGCCAGTCCGTGAAGCGACATTGTCGTGTTTCGGACTGATGTCCAGTGTAGCCATCGTGGAAGTGACGGGTTTGAGCAGTTCGTGCACTGGATTCAGCATGTGCGTTTTAGAGACCGCAGCGGTGCAAGTGTGCCGGGTGGCTAGGCTTGGAGGGTAGCGGGATCCGAAGCACGGTTCTCCGCTGGCCGACCGCAGGTTGTAGGGGGCCCAACTAGTGAGTTAGCCACTCATGAAAGGCTGCCCCGCCGCCTCGCGAAAAATCCCAGAATGCTCCATCGTGCCGGTTGGCGACCGGATGAGAGGACCCGATGGCCATTCCTGGGGGGGTTCGGGCGTCCCCGCAGTCTCCAGTCTAGTCTCCCACTGGCGCAGGAGCCTGCTGTTTGTCTCTTGGTTTTCGCTGACCAGTGCCTCGCTCAACAGCCGTTTTTCCCACTAACCTAAACACTCATAACAACCATGAAAAAGTTCAAAAATAATAAGTCGTTTCTACAGCGGAAGCACTTCCTCTCGCTTCAAGTGCACCTCTCGAATATTCGAGGGCTGCACTCCAATCTCGATCCGGTCCACCACCACCTAGAGACCGCTAAGCCTCACTTATTATTCCTCACGGAGACGCAGATTCTATGTCCTGCCGATACAGCATACCTCACATACCCAGGCTATGCTCTGGAGCACAACTTTAAACCCAAAGCTGGTATCTGTCTATTTGTCCGGGAAGACATTTGCTGTCTGCGTCTTCGTGACCTTGAAGAACCCAATTTTTCAGTTTTATGGACTTTGGTGGACATCGGCTTAGATAAAATTATCTATGCTGGCTTATATCGGTCTCACTCTGGAGACTACGAGACAACCAGGTTGTTCAACTACATATGTGAAGCGGCGGATGTGGCCCAACAACGTTATCCTGATGCCCAACTGGTGATTCTGGGGGACTTTAATGCCCACCATCAACAGTGGCTGTTCCCATACCAGCTCACCGACCATGCTGGGAGAGAGGCGTGCAAACTTGCACTCACGCTAAATCTCACTCAGCTGGTCCATGAGGCAACCAGAATTCCAGACGTTGAGGACCACACAGCCAACTGCTTGGACCTTCTGCTGACGAACGAGCCGGATCACCACTCAGTATCAGTTTTGCCTCCTTTGGGTACATCAGATCACTGTGTGGTGAGGTCTGTATCGTCATACTCGCCACCCGATCCCTCACCCAGAGGAAGTAGGCGAGTGTGGCGTTACAAGTCAGCAGATTGGGATGAGATGCGACATTTCTTCGCTTCTTATCCTTGGCGGCAAACCTGCTTTTCTTCTTGTGACCCGACGGTCTGTGCTGATGCCGTTTCGGAGGTGATCAAAAGAGCAATGGAGTATTTTATTCCATTCTCCGATGCTTCACCTTCAGGCAATGCTCGCCCATGGTTCAGTCCCGCGTGTGCTAGTGCAGAAGCGCTAAAACATGTGGCTTACCTAGCCTGGGTTGACGCAAGAAACGGTAAAACCTCGGATGCACGGCTTAAGAAGAAAGCCTTTAACAAAGCCGCCAAGTCTTGCAAGAAGGTGATACGGAAGGCTCGCTTCGATCGGATTGGCCGTCTGGGTGCTAAGCTTGCCGCATACCCTGCGGGAAGTAAAGCTTTCTGGTCTCTGGCTAAGTCCGTGGAAGCGAACTTCAGCCGCCCTTCACTCCCTCCACTACTGAAACCGGACGGGTCCCTAGCTCACGCTGCGGTTGAGAAAGCAAATTTATTTGCTACTCAATTTGCGGAGGCTTCACGTCTTGAAACTTCTGGCGAAATTCCACCCAGCCTTCCTCGGTGCGAAGCTTCAATGCAGGAAATTCGCATCCAGCAAAAGGAAGTGCTCAGAACGCTACGTGGTCTCGACGTGAATAAAGCTAGCGGTCCGGATGGTATCTCGGCTATAGTGTTGAAAACCTGTGCCCCTGAGTTGTCTCCAGTATTAACGCGACTTTTCCGCCTCTCTTTTAAAACTGGTGAAGTCCCTAAATCTTGGAAGCTCGCAAACGTGCAGCCTGTACCCAAGAAAGGCAGTCGTGCTGACCCTTCAAACTACCGCCCTATTTCGGTCACCTCCCTACTTTGTAAATGTATGGAGCGTGTACTGAATAGGAAGCTCCTTGCATACCTCGAAGGTAACGACCTCCTCAGTGATCGCCAATACGGATTTCGCCGAAACCGGTCTACTGGGGACCTTCTTGTGTATGCCACGCACATTTGGAGCGAGGCCATCGAGAAATACGGTGAAGCACTAGCTGTTTCATTAGACGTCTCGAAGGCCTTTGATAGGGTTTGGCACGCTAGCCTTATTGGCAAGCTTCCTGCCTACGGACTGCCAGTTCAACTCTGCTCCTGGCTCGCAGACTTTCTGAGGGAAAGATCCATTCGAGTAGTTATTGACGGCTGCTCGTCGGATCAATTGGCTATTAACGCCGGGGTACCTCAGGGGTCAGTGCTATCTGCCACACTGTTTCTGTTGCACATTAACGATCTGCTAATGCCCGGTATCATTGGGTATGCAGACGACAGCACAGTTGTGGAGAGATATGTTTCTACTGCGCGAGCTAGGAAGAATGAAATTCAGGAGTTAAGAGATGAGATGCTGCAGCGTCTGAATTTGACTCTCAAGGCTGTATCCGACTGGGGTGATGCCAATCTAGTCAAGTTCAATGCCTCTAAAACGCAGGCTTGTCTCTTCTCGGCGAAAAAAAGTCCGTTTCTCCAAGTTCCTGTATTCCGCGATGTACCTGTAGCTATAGGAGATCACCTCGAGCTCTTAGGTGTTTCGCTCACGCCTACTCTCAACTTTGGCTCTTACATCGAGTCTAAGGCAAAAACAGCTGCCATGAAGCTAGGCATCCTGAATAAGGTAAAGCGTTACTTCACACCAGGACAGCTTCTCAGTTTGTATAAAGCACAAGTCCGGGCTGGTATGGAGTACTGCTGCCATGTTTGGGATGGTTCGGCCAAATACCAGCTTGCTGCCTTGGACTCGATCGAACGTAGAGCTTTCAGGCTTATAGGTGAGCAACATATGGCGGAGACTAAGATCCAGAGTCTCGAGCACCGCCGTAAGGTTGCATGCCTTTCAATCTTCTATAGGTTACATTTCGGGGAATGCTCCCAGGAACTGCACGATCTGATCCCACCATCTCCTTTTCATCATAGGATGAGCAGGCGTACGGCTCAATACCATCCTTACCTCATTAGTATACCTTCTATTCGCACAAAACGTTTCGGTTCTACCTTTATAATGCGAACTGCTAAGGAGTGGAATACACTGCCGTCGTCTGTCTTTCCTGAAAACTATAATCTGGGTCTCTTCAAGTCTAGAGTGAATAGGTGCCTTCTAGACCTTTGTGCTCCATCTTCGGCCACATCGTCACTTACCAACAGGTGAGATCGTGGTCAAACAAAGGTCTATCAATGTTAAAAAAAAAAAAAAAAAAAAAAAAAAAAACTGGCTCGCAACTGAGTTGAATCCCACTAGTAATGTTTGGTACAGCACGACATGGCTTAGAAGTCGCGTCGGAAAACGACTCCTATATAAGTGTCGTACTGTACCACTCCTTACTCTCGTTGAACATAATATTTAAAACACGGGCTGAGAGGATGTCGCATAGAGAGTGGGTTCTGGTGTAACGTGTTGTTGTGTTGCAGGAGAAGGGGAACTCGTCGGAGGAGCTTCTGGAGCGCGAGTCGTGCGTGGTGATGATAGAGACGGCCAAGGAGAGGCTGAAGGGCGCTGCGCAGGCCGGGCTCGTGGCAGCGGCCGCCGCGCCTGCCGTGCGCGCCGCCGTGGTGCGCGCCGCCGCCACGCTGCACGAGGCGGACACGCGCACCAGGCGAGCGCAGGCCAACGCACAGGTACTACTGACTGTAAGGAGAGGCTGAAGGGCGCCGCGCAGGCCGGGCTCGTGGACTTTCTTCGTCACCCTGTATTAGGTCACTGGCTAGGTTGAGATATTTTCCTGAAGTGAGCCTTGCGACCAATATGTCGAACGTGGTCAAACAAAGGTCAAAGTTAAAAAAAAAAAAACAAGAACTGTGTGGTGAAAGAATCCAGTGCGCGTTGCAGAAGCTCCTTTCATGCTCAATTTACACAGGAATCTGTCTGGAGCGTAGCCCGCTCATCTCACACTGAATCCCAGTTGTTCCCTTCGCTTCATCTTATTATGTGGTAATCTTCTGTTTCAGAAAACAGCCGCCATAAAGAATAGTGCAGAGCCGATGCCTGTGGCAGGCGTGGGCGATGTCGATCGCGCCCAAATCGCTCAGCAAATGGCGGCCGCGCTCATAGCGCAAGGGAAAACTGACGTCACCAGCGAGGAGTTAGCACAACTTGTCGACGCAGTGGTCGGAATGGCAGAAGCGAAGAAACGGGAAGCCGAGGCCACTAAGAAAGTGGAAGTTCTAGAGAAGACGAAACCTCAGCCGAAACTATGCGGCACGGCGACCGCGCTGCAGATGTTGCAGACCGCGTACGATGAGAATGATAAGAAGTAAGTCAATGGTGGTAGTAGTCAGTAGTCTTTTACTAGTTAAAAAAGAGATTTTATCTACACTCAAATCGAAAAATTCGAATTACGAATTCAAAGACGGTTCTATACAGACGCACTTTATAGACGCATATACATAAAATTAAGAATAAAACTCATTATAGTACCGCCAACTGTATCATAAAACTCATTATAGTACCGCTATCTTTTTTTTTATTAATTCATTTAACTAGTCTATGGTTATAGCCTGAATATGAAAAAAAGGCGCACGCATGCGCAGTTCGAACTGAAAAAATGGCGCACGCATGCGTAGTTTGAACTTAATTTCCCGCGCTTCCTATACATTTTTTTGCCGATGGGGTTTTTTTGTTTAATTAAAAAAAATCCTATGAGTGAAGATAAAGTAGTGTATGAAACTCTCGTGTTTTAATAACCCTTCTTATATGACAGTTGCATAAACTACTATTCCAAGTCAGGTTCTCTATATAAATTTAGGTGTTTTTTGTAATTCTTATAATTGCATACTCTTCTTGTTTATTTATATTTTTGCGATAAACAAGTGATTTTAAGTTTTAATAATAATAATAATAGGTAAATACTTAATTCATAATCAAATGTTACGTTAGATACAAATAACACCCAACAACTAAATACAAATTTAATTAAACCAATAATTATTCAATTGAGTATTAGTATTTAATTATATTTTACGTTGCATACAAGACTAGATACAAACGTTTTCCCGGAACGGGAATCGAACCCGTACCTCGCGCCACAGTCGACGTCAAAGAATGAATACAGATTTTATTCTTTGTATGACTTGACTTCAGATTAGCTCTAAAAGTGTCCAAATCAAACGAGAAACAAAACGCATAAAAATAAACAATTCTTTCAAGTTTTATACGTCCATTGCCGCATTATTATTGAACACATTTGAAGTAGTGATGCAACGAATACGAATACGAATATTTACTGAATATTCGTGTTCGGCGAATACTAATACGAATATTTAAAAAACTAATATTATACGTACAAACGCAACTCTAGTTACTGACAGACTTGGAAAACGCGCGTCGTCGGCACGTAAAAATACGCACGTGTGCAGAGGGCCTTAACCGCAACGACGACGCGACGGGGGACTCCCTGGCCATGGTTTATACAGTACCGCGGCTCCGGGAGTTTCCCTATCATTACAATTACGACCCATTGATTGACTTGTGTCAGTCGAAATCACAAGTCAAGCGAGAGAGTATTGTTTTATTTATTTTCTTTCTGAGGTTGCTGCGAAGTGAAAGAAGTTAAAGTTGAGTTGAAAATGTCTGATCCACTGGTATTTTGGCGAGAAGATGTCCATTTTCCAAGTCTGAAAAAACTCGCCCAAAAATATTTTTCACTGAAGCTATGTACAGTCGCCTCGGAAAGACTTTTCAACGGCTGGGAACATCCAGACTGAAAAAAAAAATCGCCTTAAACCAGAAAATCTTAAAATTTTATGTTTTTTAAATAAAAATTTGCCTATTGTAAATTTTAATTATTAAAAGAATAGAAATTTATCAAATAAAATAGTCTTTTATTATCATGGCATGATATTCGTATTCCTATTCACCGAATTGTAGGTTTGATATTCGTATTCGTATTCGTAAAAGTACTATTCGTTGCATCACTAATTTGAAGCACTAGAGTTAGAGAACCGGCAGTGTATTCATATTCTTACATTTATTCAAACTTTAAGCACACAATGGGAACTCTTAGTTACGTCAAGTTACAAATAATTTTTGATACATTTTCGAATGAGAGATGCAGGCGTATAGGGGCTTTGTCAGATAAGTAAGTCTAGAAAATCAAATTTAAGTTACCTAATAGAAAAAGAAAATTGGCGGCTGTAAAAGGCCTTGTCACATTATAAACTAGGGATGTACACTACCAAAACTCATGTATGTGTACGTAAATACAAATAACACCCTACAAAAATATACTAAAACACAACATGTACCTGCATCAAACTCATTTGTCATGACTTTGTGTGTATGACTTCTCCAGACATACTAAGAGGTAATAAATTTATCCTCTTTTTCACCAATTAATTACGGGATACCTAACACTTACGAGACACTTTTTTTTTTTTTGAAACCTATCTTTCAGTGTGTCGTAATGTAATGGTGAAAATCAGCATAAGGGGTTTTCTTTTACCGAGTTACTTTTCCCTAGAAGTAAACCGTGTTGTTTACATTGGCGCGTGCGCACATTATTTGATAGTGAGTATTTACTCGCCTTATCAAATCAAATCAAATGAAATATCTTTATTTCAGGCTTATTGGAAAATGTACAAAAACCTAAACAATAAGCCCATAGCAACGTAAATACCTTAAAAACTAACATACATTGTTCCACTCCTCGAGCTGACAAGCCCTCGTGGTGGGCTGCGAGGAGGGTGTAGGCCGTGATACACGGCGCATAAACCAATACAACCACTTAGGTGGAACCAACGTTCTTTGCTAATACTTTTGCAATGTGGGAGAATTTGTACTCACAGTTTTCTCCGGACAATGTCCAGGTGCCCGTCCAGCGAGTTACTCAGATCTTTTCACAAAGCTAGAAACAAAACGGGTTAGGGCTCCAAAACCTCAATAGCGGCCGTCACTCGTGGTGTGCCGGTAACCACAAAATCACATCAAAATCCAAACTTAGTCCATCCAAGGTCGTATCACAAACTACGCCTCCCGTGAGGCCAGTAAAGGTCCAAATCTCTCACTAGATGAGGCGGATACTCTCCGATTCCAATTATTTTCCAAAATCGAGATCCAACACGCAAATTTCGACCCAAGATAAGATGAATAGTATACTACGTACTTTTTTTTTCTATTACCACAACTCATAGAGTGTGTATCTGTCCAAGTCAAAAACCACAGAGAACAAATCTCTCGGTTCCATAGTTATACGGAGGCGAGCTCCAAGGAATTTGAATCGAAATCAAACATACATATAAAAACACTTTTATTCTAATTATGAATGGGTACTCTATTTTCATTCCATTTCATTCTATAACTACCTAACTGGTGTTTGTGTACAGAGGTCATTAGAAACGGTGGTGTGTAAGTTTCTTACTATAGCTTTGATGAACAGGGAAGCGTTGAAGGAGGAAGTGCCCGACGCGATGGACGGCCTCTCTGACTCAGACCTCGAGACACTACTCAAGAACTTCAATGAGCTATCTGCTGAGGAGCAGCACAGCCTCATCGCATACCTCAAGAAGTTGGAGGCGAGGGAGCCGCAGCGTGTGGAACGGTTGAGGCAGTACGTGAGTGCGGCCGCTACGACCTCTGCGTCCTCTGCGTCGAGTGCTGCTGCGCCGGCGGTGCAGCCCGAGCCGTCTCCGCTGCCGCCGCCGCAGCCGCCGCCGCCGAAGGAGCCGGCGCCTGTGCTCCTCGAGAGCGATGACGACGATTACACTGTTGAAGAGGTAACAATATCCATCCACAACATTTGTTAGTAGTAGAGCTTTTTTGTGAGAGTTCGTCTGGGGAAGTACTACCACCAAGCCCATTTCTGCCGCAAAGCAGTAGTGCTCGCACTGCTGTGTTCCGGTTTGAAGGGTATGGGTGCTGGTGAAATTACAGGCACATGAAACTTTTCATCTTTATGTCTCAGAGTGGCGGGCGCAGTGCAATGCCACACAGGGTGCGTCCTAGGTGGGCGTGATCTATGAGGCAATACTTTGTTAAAGGCAGAGGCTACCGCTTAACTCCTTGGGCTAGCGATGACATTCGGGTGGCCCACATGAAAACCGACACTCTGTATCTTTTATATAATGCACTGTGGTGTGTCCACCCTAAGATTAGAACCCTAGTGGATAACGTAAAAGTCGACAATAAGGGGTTACACCTGGGAATAGGCAGCAGCATCCACCTGACTAGTCAACACCAATACTGCAATCACCAAGTGTGGTGAATATGGCATAGCTCCCCATTGCTTTCTATGGGGGAGGCCTCCTCCAGCAGTGGATGTCTAAAGGCTGCTGATGATGATATTATACACGGTGTCATGTCAGGGTCTCATAAAAGAGAGCTGGGCAGTACAGGATGTCTGCGCATGGATACTGTTTTTTTTTAACTTTTATAGACCTTGCGCTTGCTTGTCCTATGATGATAAGGAGATGGTGTTTAGTTGTGCGAAAGTAAACCCCTTCTCAATTTACTAACCCCGTGACCCTCCGGAAATTCTGAACTGCGATACCTGTTTTCATCTATAATACCACACAGATTCACCCTTAGATAGAACGAGTAAGTGTAGCTACCCTACTCCCATAAAAAGACAAGTCAAATAATATCTTTATTTTATTATTTTCAGGTCATTGAGTCTGCACAGCAGAGAGTTAAAGAGGATCAGATGCGTAAAGAAATCGAAATAGTGAAAAAATCACTAGAAGAGTTAAAGGATAAAGAAGCCACGCCTCCGAAAAAACCCGTCGTGGTGGATATCTCCAAGAATTTATCATCTGCATCGGATCTCTTAGCGCTGGTCCATGCGTCGATTCAATCGAATGCGCCGATATCCGCCCCTACTGCTATAAGCTCGCATACTTCTAATGCGGTCGTGAACAGCACTCAACCGCGCTCTTTCGGAGACTTACCGTCGTCAATCGAATCACTGGTCAAACCGCAAAACACCCAATTCACAGCACCAGCGGCCGCGCCCATAAATACAGCGCCAGCGGTTGTTGATGAACCAATGCATCATTCTCCCATCCCTAACGTCAACGAACCGTTCAATCAGCAAGAACAGCCTATGGAACATTCCAGCGATAGCTTTAATAATGAACCTTACAATCAGAATGAGAATTACAATCAGAATCCATCTTACAACGAGAGCGATAATTACAACCAGGTTGATACTTACAACCAGGTTGATTCTTACCAGCAAGATGATCCTTACAATCAGGATGTGTCTTACAATCAGCCTGAATCTTACAACCAGGGTGAATCTTACAACCAGAGTGAATCTTACAACCATAGTGAACCTTACACCCAGGTTGATTCTTACAATCAGGCCAACTCATACAATCCGAATGAGCCTTACAACCAAAATGATAATTACAATCGAAATGATTCTTTTGCCCAGAATCAGCCATACAATCAAAACCAGAACCAGCCGTACAATCAAAACCAGAACCAGCCGTACAATCAAAACCAGAACGAGCCATACAATCATAATCAGAACCAATCTTTCAACCAACCATGGAACAACCAAAGGCAGAACATGCCCTTAACCAACACAGGGCCGATTAACCAGGGATTCAACAATTTCAACCAAGGTGCGCCACTAATGCCAAACCCTGGACAGAACCAATTCCAACCCAGAGGAAATTTCATGAATGGCAGACAGGATAACAAGAACATGAACCAGTTTGGTAATTTCAATAACTTTAGGGGTAGAGGACGAGGCAACTTCAACGTAGGAGGAAGAGGACGCGGAAGAGGGAGATTTTAGTTTGTACTGTGTGCGTGAAAATAAATGTATTTTATGATTTTGTTTCATCATCAGCTGGTAGAAATCTATTTCTGGGCATTGAGCCACATATAATGCAATGATGAAAGCTCGTGCGATCATACACTGCATCCTTGGAGGCTCAATATTATTTTACAAGCTTTTATTTAACTTGCAATTTTTGTGTTTGTATGTGTGTGGGTCAAATCTTGATACTGAATTTTAAAGCAGTTATACTCAACTATTTGAGATTAAATTTTACATACCTGTCGAGTTCCGATGACAATACAATGTTATGGTGACAGCAAGCTGATCTGATGATGGAGACTGAAGGTGGACAACGGAATTCCTCGATGGATAATAGTAGACTGGCAGTGCTAAGGCTCATTTCGATCAGCACACGGTTCCAATCACTAATTTTATAAAAGCTTGTAAAGAAAATTATATTTTTCACATAAAAGTTATTAATAATATAACTTGGTTTGAATACAATAGTAGTGAACTTAATACGTCAGAAACTATGAAATGTGTTTATGTTAAAGATGCATTTTATTTTTAAGTAGTGACACAATATTATTTAGAATATGAATTATTGTTTAGGTTCTATGAGAAATAAACTGCTGTCATAATATCAACGTTTTTTAATTAAAAGTTATAATAATATGTACACAATACATCTAGAAATATACATTGGACAGACACAATTTTTCTCAGATAATAAAAATGTTATCTAAAATTCCTGTTTTCACCAACTGCTTTGCACCTTGTTCATTTAAAATTGACTGGTTTCTATGAAAAACTCGCTGAATGCCACAAAAGGGATGCGCAAGTGACCAATAATGCTGGGTAATAACGACCGGACAACCAGACTCGACCCTTGTAAATGTAAAGGTTTGAAGTGTGAAGGAGTCACTACTATGAGGTGGCAATGTTAAGAGCTGTGGTGGGAACTGTATGAGCCAACGCTGAGCGAGTTGAGCCACAACATATTACAGAACCGCTAATAGAATTAAATGATGAAATAAATCAAATACCGTTCAACATGTAAAATAAAAAATATCCTATCCTACCATCATCCATTTTGAAGTGATTAATATAATTTTGACACGATAGAATGTAACTTTAAATGAAATCAATATAACGGAAATCAAATAATAATATGCATTATTTTTTATTGGCGCATTGTATAATGCGACAACATATTTTTCAAGTATTAGTTCCGCGCGATTCACTAAATACGTGGAATTTTGATTTACTTCACAATGTCCGTATAACGTCAAAACGGGCCTATTATATTGCAACAACTTAAGGTAGTGTTGACTTAACAGATTTTGTACAATTGTTTAGCAGAGTGTACAATGTCGGTGTTGGCCATACACAGAGTTTGCATGCAAGGGTCGTAGAAGTTTTCAACGTTAATAAAAAATATTGTTTGGCACTCTATGCACTCGGCTCTTCTTTTTCGGTTAAGTATCAGCTAAGTAATTTTAGTGTTGCAAGTTGAGCAGACTTCGTAATGGATCATTTCCGTTCGCACTCATAACGCTGGGATTAGGCCGGAAATATGTTGGTTTCGTTTCGTTTCGTATGAGGTAGTGCTGGCCTCTGGTGTCGGAGTTTGTCAAGCCGCCCGAGGGCCTCTGACATGGCTTATGGACTGCTATTAATCAATAACATCCGGGACCGACAGCTTAACGTGCCCTCCGAAGCACAGAGCGATGGAAATCCGCACATAACTTAGAAAAGTCATTGGTGCGGAGAGCCTAGGATCGAACCCGGTATCGTTGGATTCTGAGTTGCACTATTGAACCGTTAGGCTACCATCGCTTTTTTATGTTGGTGAATTCAGGCTTTAGACTAATAGGTCCCCATTTCCAATAACGCATCAATCTGTTCAGTCTCAGGCAGGATATCAATCTCTATGGGTTCATTCTTCAGTTTGTTAAGTTTAGGATCTATTGTGAAGAATCTAAACAGTTTAGATATGTTGATGATGGAGTATGCGGAGTGTGCGAGGGAGTCTTCCACCATTTCTTTCAGTACTTGGAATGCTGCTGTTATTGAAGGCGATACTCGCGCTTCTGTAAATAGAAATAATATAATTGTAGACAATATAGTCACTGGCGTCTTAAAATTTTATAATAGTATTTCCGTGGTGGGTCCAGCCTATGAATATATCCCTCCGTCTCCTCCCGTGGATGTCGTAAGAAGCCGACTTAGGCCCGTAATATCTATTGCAGTTTAATTGAGCGAACAAGCGAAGCGTAATAATAAAGGAGTGTAAAAGCTAATAAAAAAGTACACAGCCTCTTTCCCTACAATTGCCTGTGTGATGTGTAGACAGTACGTACTAAGCCTCGAGTCCGCAAATTTAACGAGCAACTACACGGGTGTGTGGTATTGTACACAACACGGATTTTAGTATTGAACAAAACCAAAAGCGCCCCCAAGCGGACACCTTGAGAACCTCAATTTCCATACAAATATCCATGTAGTACCACAAGCCCATGTAGTTGATTGTTACATTTCTAGACTGAGCCCTCTAGTAGCAAGTAGTGTGATTGGTAAGTCCGGTACTGTCTAACCACAAATATAACCGAGTGGGAATTTCGCTTCTATACGCTAGTACTTATTTTATAGCTACTCTGGGCTACTCTGAACTACTCAATTTATAAAATCTGTGTATATTTCTCGAAGCTTACAAGGCAAAAATGACAAGTGTGTTGCTGTGGTAACACTGTTTTTTTTTGTAAGTATAAACACGCGTAACCATAGCTATTCACTCGTAGCTAGTAACTTGTATCTTTTAAGAAATAGGGCCCAGCGTTTCTGATTTCATTTATGTTTGAAAAATTATGTACTCACAATGACAATGTTACTTACTTGAATTATTGCTCTTGCTGAGATCAAACAGGAACAAAAAGAAGTTAATTTGCAGATAAAGATCCTTCTCCGTGTATTCTCTGAACATAACTCCTTTCTCACAAAGTCTGCACAGCGGGTACCCGCCAGCAAACGTCTGCGGTAATCTCTGAGTGCGGTGCGCGCACGCGGGGTCCTCGCACGCCAGCCAGCCCGCGTAGTACAACGCATGGTACTGTCGCATCTGGAGACTCAGCTGATTCTGAATCGATGCGACATAGTCCACAGGCCTAACAGAACACTTCTCATTCTGACACCGCTCCAAAAACGTAACACTCTCTTTATCCAACTTGATACAAGTTTCACGCACTCTATTCTCGGTTTTACAGTTCTCGTTCACGCAAATGAACGTGAACTCTTTGCACTGCCTGTATTTCTCCTGCTCGTTTTCTACTTCGTATGTTTCAGTGTTGCCTGTTTCTCGTTTGATTTGTCTGTACCCTGAAGGGTCTAAGCCTAAGCAGTCGGCGACGCGCGACGGGTCCATGCCTTCTATAGGCTCGCATATTCTGGATATTACCGGGTGGAGCTGATGAGCTAAGTAATACTTGAAGTCTACTTTTAAGTGTTCAGAGTTTTTTAGTTCCTCTATGTGATAAGCGCGTTGTGTTGCAGAGTTGGCTGTTCCGTCTTCGCACATAATGTAGGGCACGATGTCGCCTTTCTTGAACCGTCGGCTGTTTTTGATGTTCAGTCTCAATGCGACTTGCACGTGAGGTTGTGAATGCTTATCGGCGTATTCGTTGGGGTTTTTTGTGAGCTGTTTGGTGATCGTTAACATGGATAGAGGCATTTTGCCGTTCATTAAATCATCTTTTAGTTTATTCAGATGTGCCTGTATGCTCTCTAATCTCTCGTCTGCAGACTGTTCGGAAAGTATTTGGCTTAAAATGAATTTTCCCGCCTCTGCAGCCAATTGTGACCAATCTCGACGCACAATATCCAAACCCTTGTGTTCTTGTGTGAAAGTGAATTCACCATTTTTGTTTTTGCTTATCAACACAGCTGCATACTTCTTTTTCTTCAGAAGCAGTAGATATCTGAACACTCCATCGATATCCAGTTCGATCTGTTTATATTTCTTGTTGATTTCTTTCTTGATATCAACTCCGATTTTGAAGACGTTATCGTAATCCAGGCAGTTGGTGTTGATCATCAAGCTGTCTGTGTCGCCGTATACCACATCATAGTTTGATTTCTGAACTATATCCTTGGTATCCATCAGGATTTCTCTGCCTTTCATAGTAACTAGAGCTGCGAGCGGTTTGGCGTAGAATCTCGAATGGGTGAAGCCAAGACATCCGTACATAGAGTTAGCGGTCAACTTCAACCCCATTTGTCTGATGTTGTACTGCATGTATTGTTCTTGAGACAAGTCCGGGGTCTTCATCAGCTTCTTGACTTCTCTTCTACTCTCAACCAGTTTACGAATCTGCGTAGGAAGTACTCCTAGGTCCGTGTTTGGTTTCGGCAGCACCAGGTTAGCTACGTCATCGTCTGTAGCGGACGAGCTTTTTCTTTTGATTGTTGTGAAGCAAATATTGTACTCTTGGATGATGCTGGGATACAGGGAATTGAAATCCATCAGTAGGATGAGTTTATCGTAGAATCCCTTCTTAGGCTCTAAGACGAGACCTCCCGAATAAGCAGCTTTCTTCTTTCCTTGCTTTTTGGATACATCTGCAGTTGGACCGTCTTCTTGGTCATCTCCGGTTCCCTCATTGACTGCGGCAGCTTTTCTACCGTACATTTTGTCTGGCACTATGTAGTTCTTCTCTGTAAATGCGTGGAGTAACAAGAATTCGTTTCTTTCCGAGCGTCCGCCCATCAAAGTCCGCGACATAACGTTTCCAGCTATCTGCGTTATTTGTTTCGCTAGCGGTATCACGTTGAGTTCGCACATTATTTTGAGAATGTACGCGGCGTCTTGCATGCTCAATGAGACGAGTTGGAATAGATCTCTGCTATTCTCGTAGTATCTCGGCAAGTCTTCCAAAGCTACGTCTACACGTTCGCCTTCTTTCATCTTTAGAACATTGACACACAACGTCTCTAAATCGAAACTCCTCGCCCTTATCAGTTCCATTGCTGATAGCTTGATATCGCAGACAAGTCTTCCCAAAAACGCATCTTTGGCCGCGTACTTTCTTTGCGGGGCCACTGACCTTTTCAACCGGCCCAGTCTAGACCAGTTAGGTATGTTCATATCTAGAATGTTCCCTATTAGTAAATCTTGTTGAAATCCTTGCAAATCATGACCAACCACTAAGTCAGGGTCTAACTTCCAGAACTGAACCATGAAATAGTTGAGGAGTTCGCGTTCTGTGTCGCATTTGGTGAGTTTGGTCGCTTTGTACTGGGGTAACGCTTGTTTTAAATCCAGTGGCCATATTTCATTGCATTTTGTCATTACTAAAAGAAAAAACACAGTATCATAAGACTATTTTTATTTACATTGTATTGCTCAGTTTTGTCCAGCAGTGGGAAAGAAAGTACTTATATGAGGTTTTGACGACCTCTGTGGCGGGGCGGGCGAACGTTCGCCTGCGACGCCGGAGGTTGCGGGTTCGATTCCTGCCTCGGAACAAATATTTGTGCGATCTGCAGATATTTGTTCAGGGTGTTCTGGGTATTTTCTATGTATAATAAAAATATCTATCTATGTTATATATTGTATTAAGTATATCAGTTATCTAGTACCCATAACACAAGCTCTGCTTAGCTTGGGGCTAGATAATGTTGTGTAAACTGTCCAGCATTATAATGAAGAAAAAAAATGCTCACCACAAAAATGTTGTTGAAATGGTGGGTTCGGCGGCGGCTTGTGTATCGGGAAGGTGCTATGAGTCAAGCAACTCAACATTAGTATCTTCGTCTTGCGAGTCTTTGGGTCCATCGTTGTCCTCATGTTGATCTAGAAGTCAAAACAGATAAGGTAATATGTAATGCACGTTGGAAGACATCTATGCCTATCATCGATATCTAGTACTATATTATATCGATGATGCCTATGCTAAAAAGCTGCCTAATGTTTTTTTCTTTTTTCTTTATTAATTCTTAGGAGTTTTGTCACTGTGTGACAACGTCACTGCATAATGTAGCAGTACATCTTCCTAGAATAAATAAATAAATAATAAATAATGCTGGACACACAACATTATCTAGCCCCAAGCTAAGCAGAGCTTGTGTTATGGGTACTAGATAACTGATATATTTAATACAATATAATAACATAGATAGATATTTTTTATTATAAATAGAAAATACCCAGAACACCCTGAACAAATATCTGCATATCGCACAAATATTTGTTCCGAGGCGGGAATCGAACCCGCAACCTCCGGCGTCGCAGGCGAACGTTCGCCCGCCACAGAGGTCGTCCTAGAATGTAGCTAAGTAATCTTTTTCTATGCAACAGCTTCTCATTGATCTCGAGGCATCACACAGGCGCATCCCACCCAGTAGTAAATAGGATCAGCAAATAAAGCTAAGCCTGATTCTGATTCTTCTAGGTTTGGTCTCGTTGGAACAGGAGACAATTAAGTTAATTCTGTGAAATCCGAGTGATTTCAATGAACAAAATATTTTCGACTTTCAGTGTACACTATACTCAAGTGCTGTCACTTTATCATCATCAGCCTATAATAGAAGTCCACTGCTGGACATAGGCCTCCCCCATAGGATGCCACGACAAATGGTCTTGAGCCGCCTCCATCCACCGATTTCCTGCAACTTTATAATATATGAGATCCCCATCGAGAGGGGGAGCCCTCCTACACTGCGTCGTCCGGCTTGTGTTTGCCACTTTTGATCCTTTATACTCGTACCATGATCAGTCTGCAAGCTATATCGAGAGCCCCTCAAGACCTCATCTAGTATCTAAAAGAATATGTACTGAATTAGAGTCGTGGATATGCCACTGGGCGTATACCATTCATGTCAAGCACGAAAGAAGCTCAAAACTCTTGCTCAATGCCTGGAAAGGCAGATTACAAGAGACAAAGGAGAATTTAAAAAAAAAAAAAATCGTCTTCATACAAAGTAATTAGTTAACTTACAATGAGATATAAAATAATGCGAATACTAATATGTTAACTCATTCCGGCCTCTGGAGCCTCAGATAATGTACTTATATTATATAGAGTATAATATATATTTCTTAAGTTTACTTGTATAAATAGGTATTTTTAAGTTGTCACACTCTTTTACATTGTTTGGTAACTTATTATACAGATGCAATCCCCCACACAATATTTTTTTCTTTCCATAGTTAGTTCTTGTATTAGT
Organism: Operophtera brumata; assembly: GCA_932527175.1. Taxonomy (NCBI): domain Eukaryota; kingdom Metazoa; phylum Arthropoda; class Insecta; order Lepidoptera; family Geometridae; genus Operophtera; species Operophtera brumata. Next base: position 1,802,112 of record OW052238.1, read on the forward strand.
AAGATGTAGTTCAATTTTGGTTCTTAGATTGTTTTTTTTTTTTTTTTTTTTTTGTACTACTTGGATGACGGAATAAGCAAGAGGCCCACCTGATGTTAAGCGGTAACCTCTGCCTATGAACAGTGCATTACCTCAAAGGTCACGTCCACCTAGGACGCACCCTATGTGGCATTGCACTGCGCCCGCCACCCTGAGACATAAAGATGAAAAGTCTCATGTGCCTGTAATTTCACCGTCACCCTTACCCTTCAAACCGGAACACAGCAATGCGAGCACTACTGCTTTGCGGCAGAAATAGGTATGGTGGTAGTACTTCCCCGGACGAACTCTTTCACAAAAAAGCTCTACTACTACTAGGTATGGTGGTAGTACTAAATTACTACGGTTTACTAAATAATTGTATATTGGACTGAATGGACTTGGTGGTGATATTTTTTACTAGAATACAAGTGTGGTATGTGTAAAGTGTTGCCAGGTTTTTAATACAAACTTTGTTTGTTCGTACAATTGTTTTGTTGGCGTACCACTTCAACTTAGTAGTAGTAGTAGTAGAGCTTTTTTGTGAAAGAGTTCGTCCGGGGAAGTACTACCACCATACCTATTTCTGCCGCAAAGCAGTAGTGCTCGCATTGCTGTGTTCCGGTTTGAAGGGTAAGGGTGCCGGTGAAATTACAGGCACATGAGACTTTTCATCTTTATGTCTCAGGGTGGCGGGCGCAGTGCAATGCCACATAGGGTGCGTCCTAGGTGGACGTGACCTATGAGGTAATGCACTGTTCATAGGCAGAGGTTACCGCTTAACATCAGGTGGGCCATTTGCTTGTTCCGTCAATCAAGTAGTATAAAAAAAAATCGTATAAATTTGCTAATTCTGAAAGCTATGTGATCTTGGTTCTTCTACGGATCTCATTTCACTTACCGCGGCGATAACAACTGGCGGCGGATCTAAATTGTCATCACTGCGTATAACGGTGACGTGCTCCATCTTGTCGCAGGTGGCCTCCAGCTTGCACCAGGACACCTTGCCCGCGGCGGCCTGCGCCTGCCGCACCTCCAGCCAGCACGGACCCTTCATCTTACGGTCCAGCAGGAAGGTTTCAAGCGAGGACGTGCTCGTGCCGAATATGTGCGAGAATGTCAGGTGTTTCTTGTTAGCCGGCGGTGGTGGAAACGACGCCTGGAAATTACAAATACTAGTTCTAATCCTTGTAATTCAAATATATCCGTGAACAACTTACGTTTTGGATAAGTAGATAGGATAGATTGATAGATAGTTTGGATAGTATCGATAACACTTATCTATCTATTTATATATTACTTATTAATAAACAACAAAAACCGTGGAAAATATAGCGTAATATCTATATAAAAACCAGCCAAGTGCGAGTCGTACTGTTAAGGTTGAGCAAAAAAGCTGACTTTAACGGCCTCTTATGAATTTAATTTCCATAACTTTTAAAATAAAAAATAAAGTCTTACTTTACTTAATGAGTTCTAAAAAGTGATAGATACCCCACATGCTAAAGGTCAGATTTTTTTCACGCCCCCTTTTACTAGTACGTGAGGCCACTCTAATTTAATTTAATTTTTATTATTGATTTTATAGTTATACACACAATGAAAATTTCTACTGTCTTCCTATAACGGTTCATGAGATACAGCATGCTGACAGACGGACGGACTGACTACTGTCTGACAGCGGCGGCTTAGTGATAGGGTTCGTTGTCACCCTTTGGGTAACCTAAAAAGAGTTGAAGTAACTTACAGAGTATTTAACCTCGAGGTAGTCCGACTGCGCCGGGATATCGGGCAGGTTAAAGCAGTAGCTCTTGGTAACCTTCCGCGACTTGAACTCCTTGAGCCCCAGTGCACCGGCCACCGAAGAGTTGAACTCTTCATACATGTCCATCATCGTCACTTCGTGGTCCGTCGCCTCTAACGTTACTGGGTCTAACTTCTGAAAAACGCACACTTATCTGACGACCTCTGTGACGCGGTAAGCGAGCAGCCGGCTGAGACGCTAGAGGTGCGGATTTGAGAGTACTCTCTCTCGCTAGTCCGCCACCAAAAAATCCGGACTACCGGCGGGTTCTAATGTACAGGAACATCAAATTGAGGAGAACAACAAAAAAACATAGTAATTTCGTATTAGTAGTTATGAAGGTTCGACATATGTATTAAAATTTAAAAATAAACTCTCAAATTTGGCTTGTTTTTTACCAGAATAAATCTTCGTAATAACATGATCAAGCATTTTACGTAAATTTTTAACCATATCGTATGACATTCTATTGCAAAAAATGGGCGGATTCTAGTAGTTGTCGGATTATAAGCTCAAGCACAAGCTCTGCTTAGCTTGGGGCTAGATAATGTTGTGTAAACTGTCCAGCATTTTTTTTTTTTTTTTTTTTTTTTTTTTTTTATATTATCAATCGGCGGACTAGCGATAGAGTACTGTAATCGTTTTGGGTCTATGTGCTGTGGTAGTCTTTCCCAATATTCAAATCACAGGGGTTCCTAGTGTGGGACCAAGACTTAACAGTTGGGTGGTATCTTATTGTATGGTTTCATTATGGGCGAAGGCCTCCTTGATTCGAAAGAGTGGATGGGCCATAATAAACCATCAAAACGAAAAGAAGATTGGTGGATATTACGTTATTACATTATGTGTTATACATGTCGTGGTGTGTCCGGCCTAAGAATAGACCCCTCCATCTCCTCCCATGGATGTCGTAAGAGCCGACTAAGGGATTACCCGGACTTGTTAGTAATTGTTGTGTTGCTGTTTGTGGATTTGTTGGTATAAGATTTGTCCTGGCTGCTAGGTTATTATAAAAATAAATAATAAAATAAATAAATAATGCTGGACAGTTCGCACAATATTATCTAGCCCCAAGCTAAGCAGAGCTTGTGTTATGGGTACTAGATAACTGATATACTTAATAGAATATATATCATAGATAGATATTTTTTATTATGCATAGAAAATACCCAGAACACCCGGAACATATATCTGCGATCGCACAAATATTTGTTCCGAGGCGTGAATCGAACCCGCAACCTTCTGCGTCGCAGGCCAAGCTTTGGCCGCCGCGCCACAGAGGTCCTCAAATTATAGAATGTGTTATTACTGGAAGAAAGCGTTAGTTGAGTCAGTCGTGGGAAGCAATGGCGGCGATGAGCTCACCACTTGTCACGTCTATATTCCACGATGGTGCAACCCACTGTGAAAATTGGCCCATTGAACCTACCCCTTCGGGGAAAAAGGCGTGTGTTTATGTATGTATGTATGTACATTATGTGGTTCTCCCATCCTGCCACCCGCGTTAGGTAATGATGTCAAGATGGCAATCAAGAAACATAGTCTGATACGTAGTTCATGTGCCTGAAAGGAGCCTCTGCGAGACGCACTGAATCCATTCACCACACTGGTTCTTCCACCATTTTCACTAGGCCTTTTTCTTGACCACCATACCTAAAACGCTGGTCTGTGTCCTAACACAGGGTGACCAGGAAAGAACCAATGACACGAAGTGCAGGATTCTGTGTCGTAGGTATCAGGAACTACGAGTACGTTTGCTGGTGCCACAACACAGACTCTGAATATATTTTCAGAATGTGCAAATATTTTTCCCAAAGTGCGAAACAAGCTTCTCGCTCTCAGCCGGCAAAAGACTGGCAAAAGTATCACCATAGTTGTGAGTTCTGTGGCCATTTAGCTATCTTAATTTGGGGCCAGATCCTACAATTATGACAGATTTTAAAGTGATCTAGAGCTGGAATAAAAATATGGTTTATACATACATATACATATACATAGTACTTACATATTCTCTCGGCAGCAAAAACATTTGCCGATTCACATTCTTCACGACCAAACAGCAGGTGACACATCCCCCTTTCTTATTGGCGGGGTTCACGTAAACCTTGCCGAACAGATAGACCACTCCCGGCTTCACAAATCTATCCTCCCAAGCATCGAGCCAGTAGAATTTCAGTACTTTCTCTCCGTCCTCATTGGTTGTAAGTGGCAGTTGACCATCTGTTTGGACTGAGACAGCTGTTTGATTTTCGCCCATTTGATCTGACCATGTGCTGGTTAGTGGTTTCAATTCTTTTGCAGGTGTTTTCTTTGCAGGGAATATTTCAAATTCAGCTTCGAATTCTTCAGCGACATCTATGATAGCATTTGTAGATTCCTCTTTCTTGACTTCAGTCTTTGGTGTAATTGGTGGTGGTAGTGCAGCATTGCTGAAGTCATCGTCAAAGTTGAAGTCTTGGGTGTTGAATTCCTCTATGTTCTGTGTTGCTGAGTCTTCAAGTTCTTGCTTTATTTCGTGAGCTATTTTCCACTCTGGTTTCTTAGCTGGTTTGCTTGTGGAAGCTTTGTGTGTTTCCCCATTTTCTTTCTAAAATTTTTGTATGGTATTAGAAAAACCATTTATTTTTTTATACAACTTGTAATGACAGGTCCGGCAGACGGCCCACATGATGTTAAGTGGTATCTATGAACAGTGCATTATCACATAGGTCACGTCCACCTAGGACGCACCCCATGTGGCATTGCACTGCGCCCGCCACACTGGGACATAAAGATGAAAAGACTCATGTGCCTGTAATATCACCGGCACCCATACCCTTCAAACTGGAACACAGCAATGCGAGCACTACTGCTTTACGGCAGAAATAGGTATGGTGGTAGTACTTCCCCGGACAAACTCTTTCACAAAAAAGCTCTACTACTACCAATTAATACAACAGTGTTGGAAATTACTTGAGAGTTACTTACTGGTGAGGCTTGCTTGGATACAACAGACTCAGGATTATCTACGCTTTGAACCTGAAATAAGTTACAAACTTATGTTATTATGTTACTTAGAACAATCCAGGGCCTAGAAAATGCTAGGAGTACAGTAAACGAAACGAAAACCCAGGGCAATCTTCTTATTTTCGAAACTGGGAAATCGTATTATGATTGCCAGAAAAACGAACGAAGATTCCGGAGACGTATTACTTTCGCCAATGTATGTGTACCCATAGACCCCTGGCACAACGTAACTAGGCTTGTTTTTGCGCAACGCAGAACATTTCTTACTGGCAAATTATTGTCACATAAGTACTGTGTGGGACACTAGAATTTTCCAAACAGTGTGTTTTTTTTTTGTAACATTGATAGACCTTTGGTTGTGTGTATCAGTACTCGTAGTTACGTACGTATGTACTCGTAGTTACAACCCAAAACCAGGCCAAATATTTGAACATGCAAACTTTAGTCCTGCAGCAGGAATTGAACCCGCTGCTCTCGCGTCAGCTGGCTACTAGCTCACCGCCCCGCTCGAGGTGTCAATTTTATTGCCTATTTCTTAGAATTGTTTTGAAAATAACTTACAAGTTTCTCTTCTTTGAATGTATGTGTCTCCTTGTTCAATGTTACAGTTTGTTTCTTCACCGCTGACGACAGACTCTTGAAGTAGTTTTGCGCATCTTTCTTGCTTGACTCCACAGTGTTTTTAATGTGAACCACTGGCTTAGGCTTCAGCGCTGCCGATGATGCATTCCCGTCCAAGTCTGACATAATGTCTGAGAGGATGTTGTCTTCTGATATTTTTACATCCTAGAAACAAATTGGCAAAAATTGCATCAATACTGTAAATAAATAAATAAAATAAATAATGCTGGACAAATTCACACAACATTATCTAGCCCCAAGCTAAGCCAGAGCTTGTATTATGGGTACTAGATAACTGATATACTTAATATAATATAATACATTACATAGATATATATTTTTTATTATGCATAGAAAACACCCAGAACACCCTGAACAAATATCTGCAGAACGCACAAATATTTGTTCCGAGGCGGGAATCGAACCCGCAACCTCCTGCGTCGCAGGCGAACCATCGCCAGCCGCGCCACAGAGGTCGTCGTAAGATAGATAGATGCGCTTTACTGCATTCAAAGGAGGTGGGCAACGACCCGGGTCTAAAATAAATGAACCAGGGCCCATTTATGGAAGGAATTAGTACGGCTCTGATTGTTGTTTTTTGTTAAATTTTTCTAAAGAACTTGTATATTTTTAGAAGTTAGGAATCAAAAGTTGTATTTCTAAATAATTAGATAAATCTACTCATTGCATTTGCGTGAAACAAAACGCAACAAGCTTCATTACTTTCCCACAACTTCTACGCAATAAATTAAATTAGCTTTACCATTATCTTAAAATTGTTCTACAGTTTTATACTAAAACAACCTAATAGCACTGTCTTTCTGTCTGTCATTTAAGAAAGAAAATGGAGACTAACCATTGTTATAATGAAGCTATTTTGGGGCTTCAAAACAAGGCAGCTTATGCCTTACCCTACACCTACCCACCACCTACCTTACCCAATACTAGTCAACAATCGAGCTTTGCTTGAGAACTGGGTTTTTTCCATAAGTATTTCTCAGGATCAGGAACTTTTACAAGGCCAATATAGTTTTTCTTGGCCTCAAACCCCCCTGTAAACCTCACCAGTAGAATACGCCTCATCAAAATAGTTATAGCTGTTCTCGAGATAATCTATTCAGACAATAGTAGATTGTATCATAAGGGAGCAACATAATATTTTTACGGCGAGGGCGCTTTTTTGAATCCAGAGCGAAGTGAGAGATTCTAGAGTAGAATCCCGAGCGTAGCGAGTGATTCTTTAGTAGAATCCTGAACGTAGCGAGGGATTCAAAGTACGTCGCCCGAGCCAAAAATATATGTTGCGCCCGTGTGATACACTCTGCTTTTCATCACTATGATCAATATGAGACTATGAGAAAATAAAAGGCGCCTCATATGTTATTGTAATATTATTATTTAATAAAACAAATGGTTGTTTTTTTGTGTTTTTTTGGTTGTGTTTGTGTTTTTGTGTTTTTTTTAAGTGTTTTTTTGTGTTTTGTGCTTTTTTGTGTTTTTTTTGTTTTGTGTTTTTTGTGTGTATTGTGCTTTTTTTGTGTTTTTTTTTGTATTGTGTTTTTTGTGTTGTGTTTTTTTTTGTGTTTTGTGTGTATTGTGTTTTTGTGTTTTGTGTTTTTTTTGTGTTTTTTTTGTGTTGTGTTTTTTGTGTGTTTTGGGTTTTTTTGTTTTGGGTTTTGGGCCGTCGTACCAGCCAGTATTTATTCAAACAATATTTGCGGTCGAATTATTTGGCGCTGGTTCCAAATTCAATAATAAGTTCCTAATTCAACTTTTTGAATTAGGAACTTAATAAGTGCGCCGCAAAACTCATTACTGCCCGCTAAAAGTTTCTCATAGAAAACACCACCGTTGGGTGCACTTAAAGGCGAACCCAGTCGTCCTTTTCGAATAGATGGGATGAAAACAAATATATGTTGATTGTTTAATAAATAAGGAACGCAAGAATAGCAAAATCTTACCTCCTTCTTCTTTGTGGGCATAGCCCCAAGCAGGTTCCTAATGTTTCCCTTGGCAGAAGGTTGTGCTGCCAATCTAGCTTTCCGTTTCTGGCCTCGGCCCAACTCTTTACTGCTTGCAGCCTCATATTCTCCCTCATCATCATCAAAGATTTCTCGACCATCCTCAACATAGCCCGTACCATCTGAAAGAAGTCAATTTCATAATACAAAACCTACTATTAGACATATTATTGTTTTACAAATCAACCTTCCATGATAAATGCCTTACACAACAGTGGAAACCGCATCCTCCAGTACATACAACTCAAGTTATGAGTTATTTTTTTATACAACTTTGAATGATGTTACAAGCAGATGCCCCTCCTGATAATAAGCAGTACCCTCTGCCTATGAACATTGCATTATTTCATAGATCACATCCACCTAAGATAAGCACTCATACTGTTTAAACCGGAACACAGCATGCAAGCACTACTGCTTTGCGGCAGAAATAAGTACGGTGGTAGAATTTCCCTAGACAAATTCTTTCACAAAAAGCTATTAAAGTGTGCCGAAAATAGCCCTAGTCCTAAATGGCTTTATTAACATTTTAGTCCACTACTTAGTACATTTTATAGTTTGAACTTACCGTCGTCTTCAATCCAATCATCTTCTTGCCTCCGCAGCACTCTATCGGAGTACTCTCGCTCATCGACGGTGTCGTACACATTATCAACATCATCCACATCGTATTTATGTTTATTGCCCTTCCCCTTGAGCTGTTTTAGTTTCTCCAAAGCCGAAAATCGACCGTGCTTGTCGGTTTTCTGCCGTTTAGCACGTGAGCCAGCTGGAATAGGGGTAAGTTTGGTTAGATCTAAACACACAACGAAATCCAACTTAGTAACTACTGTATCTGCTTTTGACTGTACCAAGTGAGTCTGCCATGGTACTAGCTTATAAATTACACATAAAATCAATGTAAATTCGCGTAAATCAGATTTAGTTCATCTCATCACAGCACAAAAACAATAAAACTTTAATCAACAAGCAGTCAACAAGTTGTTTAATTGACTGACCAGTGTTGCCAGATGAGAATGTTAAAAAGGCGGGAACGGTGCTTCCAAAACGCGGATTTTCAATAAAAAAAGCGGACATGTTAAATTTTTACATCGATAATCTCTCAATTCATACGCTTTATTTTATATTTTTATAATAAAAAAACACGCATGTCAGGAAATCTTATTAGGCTTTAGTTACAATAAAGTACAAGCGGGCACCTAATCCTAAGTCATGGAGTTATACTAGTCCTAAAAATAAACTCATAAAACAAAAAAACAAAAATTATGTTCCGTTTCATCTGCAGGTGCCATCTTACTGTGAAACTATGAACCATAGAGTAACTTGTAAGCATGGACTTGTAAGTCCGGAATCCGGTGGTATTCTCGACGCGACGTGTTACTACATACGGAGGCCTGCATTGCTCGATGTATTACTAATGTAACGGGATGTTTTAGCCATAGATCTAGATTCTATGTCTATGGTTTTTGCATATTTGAAAAAAGCGGATCCGCGTAGGTTACGAGCGGAACGCGGATCCATTGGCAAAAAGGCGGTGTAAAAAGCGGAAAAGCGGTGTATCTGGCAACGCTGTGACTGACGTTTGTTTTGTTTGAATTCGCGGGAAAAATTTAAAAGAAAAAAGTTGGTTTGTCTATTGTCTATAGACACTGGAGTATTCCATCGAGCAAAACATCACAACAATTTTTTCAAGCTTCAAATATCGCAACGATAGGGATATATTCTGTGACGCAAGTGAGTGACGTTAGTTCGGTTTATACTCTTCTTCTGAGGTTTATATTAACCGGTAATATTTATTCGCGCCATAATTTGTGTTGTCAAACTTGTCGGTCAAAGCAAAGAAAAAAAGGCTGACCCGGCTGTTCTTCAGTTTTTATATAATTTTGTTTTGATTTGTTTTTCTGACACTGTTGATCTTTGAAAAAATGGCCAAAATGCGAGATTATGCTGCGGACAAAGGTATGTTGTTTTTGGACTAAGAACCTGGAAAACCTTAGGTACACAAAACATCTTCACATCTCATTGTTTGTTGTTTAAATTTTTTCAGAAACATTCAAGAATTTCTTTGTGGATTTCTGCCAGACCGATGATGAGGGGACCAAGAACTTCAAATACGCTGAACAACTTACTAAAGTAGCCCACCGAGAATCGGTTAGTTACAATTGAAAAAAATTTAAATTGAAGGTTATGTTTGCATGGACCATAACACTTAACGACCTCTGTGACGCGGCGGGCGAACGTTCGCCTGCGACGCGGGTTCGATTCCCGCCTCGGAACAAATATTTGTGCGATCTGCAGATATTTGTTCAGGGTGTTCTGGGTATTTTCTATATATAATAAAAAATATCTATCTATGTAATATATTGTATTAAGTATATCAGTTGTCTAGTACCCGTAACACAAGCTCTGCTTAGCTTGGGGCTAGACAATGTTGTGTGAACTGTCCAGCATTATTTATTATTTATTTATTATTATTATTATTTAAAATTATAGACGAGCAGCTTTCGCTGATGTGCCTATTTCAGAGTGTTGAAATGTCTTAGTTTCACTCGCTGCACTGATTACACTTTAATGTCTTTAATTGTTAACAGTTTGTTCGTTCGCAACCAGTTATCTAATTTGTTCTTGAAAGCGTTTATTGATGTGGCAGTAACAACATCTTCAGGTAAATCATTCCAATTATGGACCACTCTGTTACTAAGGAAGTGCTGTGCAGTGTTTGTGTTGGATGGTCCACGTGATATTTTTCGACTATGCCCTCTCAACGACATAGAGCTTTCTTTTAAAATGTAGATAATATAGAATTTATATATATATATAATTATATATAATTTTTAATATAGAATTAACATTGAACCTCGCACTTTTCTAACGGCTTATCGCTAGAATTGCACACTCTTTGTCGTTGTCAATTTTAAGAATAAAAGGACCTTGTGAAAAGATTCATGAGCGTTGGCCACAAACATGAAGATGTAGGAAGGACCTCACTCATTTTCGTTGACATCCCAAGACGGTCTGTTGTATGTGGCTTTCTTTAGGGTAGGCGTATGTTCAGCAATAAACAGCTTGATGACGGTAAATATTTGTTTTGACAGGTATCATTTGTAGTGGAGCTGGATGATTTGCACGAAGCCCAGGAAGAGCTTGCGGAGGCGGTGCGACAGAACACCCGGCGGTACACCAATATGGTCTCTGATGTGGTCTATGAGATGCTGCCTGATTACAAACATAGAGAGGTAAGGAGCAATTTTATCAATGAAAACTGTCACGGATGCTTGTTTTTTGGATCGAACTGTTCCATTCCAAGGAATTTAGTTCATCCCAAGGTCATATCCAAAAAATCTTTGGTAACTTTTTTTAACCTAGATTGAAGCAACTTGTCTATATGTAACTGACACTTATTTTGTAGCCTTGTTGCTGATTAATTAGATCTAAGTACTTTAACTTAATACTGAAAAGTGTACCAGCTTGCAAAGGCCTCCTCCAGGGACTTGATAACTGGACGGTTATTCGCTATGACAAAACGTAACATAACGCGGGCTCGTTACGATATCTGCGTGGAATCATCGTCTAATCGTATTCTGTATGCCAATGTCAGATTTCATAAACGCAACGAGGCTCGTTACAAGCTTGTTACGAACTGCCAAAATAACGTGCTTCTATCTTCCGCGTTTCGTAAGACATGGACGAAACGCGGTTTAGTTTTTTCATATAACAAGATAAATAATAACAATAAACACCAAATTTGTGTTGTTATATCATATTTAATAATGTGTCTACGATAAATATAGTATGGTAGTAGTTTGGGATTAATTTGCTGTTATTGCTTGGTGACAAACAAAACACATTTTAGCGCAAGTATCTTCGTAGGACGAACGTGTCAATACTCAAGGAACTCAAGATAACTCCTCCATCAGCTTTCCTCCATCTGCCTCCAGCGAATCCATGAGTATTTTGGTCATATAGCATGGAAAGACAGTAACATATAGAAACTCATTATCACTGGCAAAATCGAGGGAAAGAGTCCACGAGGCCGTAGGCCGTTACGTTGGTCAGACCAGATCGGCACCACTCTCAATTTAAAACTCCACGAAGCCGTGCGGCTCGCTGGCAACAGATCTCATTGGCGCAACATCGTCCGGAAGAAAGTGATCCATGGAGGGGGTCACGACCCTCAGCATTGAGGAATACGACGCGAAGAGGATCTTTAATTTAATTCCTAATAAAGATGAGCCGATCAATTAATTCAGGGTATTCACATTATTTCACATTTCAAGCCAATACTTTATCCATAAAAGACTAATACTTGGTAGGGTAGCCTCTGTTATCGATAACAGCTTTACAACGACGTGGCATTGATTCTATCAATTTTTCACACGTTTCCAAAGGAATATATCTCCACCATTCTACAAATACGTCGCAGAGATTGTTGATATTGGTGATCTATTTATCCTACAATGTTTTCTTTACATTATGCCACAAATTTTCTATCGGATTCAAATCCGGACTATTTGCGGGCCACTCTAACATAGTCACCAACTGTTCTCTGAAAAACGTTTTAACGCTATTCGCTGTATGCTTTGGGTCATTATCGTGTTGAAATATCCCAGTCACTGGCAAATTTTCATCTGAACATGGTATCATTGTCTCATCCAAGATATTTTTGTAGGTACTGCAACTGATCCATCATCCCTTCAATCTTTCTCACGGGACCAAACCCGTATCCCGAAAAACACCCCCACACTTTAACATTTCCACCGCCGTGCTTAACTGTCTTTTTGGTATATTTGTTATTCAATGCCTCGTTGATTGGACGTCGTACGTATCGTTTTCCGTCTGAATTTACCAAATTTATTTTAGTTTAGTCTAAAAATAATACATTTTTCCATTGAGGAACAGTTCAACTGCCATATTTTCTAGCAAAGGCTAAACGATTTTTTCTATGTTGTCTGGTAAGGAGTGGTACTTTCCTCGCAAGTCTTCCAAACAATTTTGCTTCAACCAAACGTATCCGCAAGACTAGTCCGCAGGACTAGTCTTGCGGATACGTTTCGAGGGTCTTCTTGTGAAAAAACGTCCTTTCAAATTAGATTAGAACCTTTACAAGGGTCATCTTAGCCAAACTAATCATAAGCCTGTCGTCATGAGCTGTGGTCTTCCTAAGCCGAACTTTTCTAGGCACCTTATCCGTTGTTCCATGTTGTTTATAATGGTTAATGGCGTTAAATACCATCTTTGTAGAACACTCTAAATGATCAGCGATTTTTCTGTATGTCCATTTTCGTATCAAATGCAAATTCACTATAATTTTCCTAGTTGCTGCATCACAGCTTTTGTTTTTACCCATTTTGATTAACAAAGTCAGACAAAAATGTTGCAACAGTTTTAGAAAAGGCGGCAAAATAACACATGACATAGCAAAGGCGTATTTTAGGTTTAAATTTAAATTTTAGAACATACACTATTAGTCCAGTAACTTTGTCTTCTGAAAGTATGGGGTAGTATGCGTCAAACCCGGTAGTTCTGTTTTTTTGCAGACTTGTTTATGATGTTGGCCTAATGAATAATCCAAGTTTTTGACCTCGAGCGCCGAACGCAACCTTGTAAAAAATAGAAATAACAGCGAAATAAACATATTTTTTGTGTTTTTATGTTTTTGAGAAAACTTTCTTGGGACGTTTTTAAAGTAGAATAAATTTGCTACAATATGATACTAGAACTGTATCTGTAGACCCAATAGTTTCTGAGATTAAGCTTTTTTAAGTTTATTTTTTTACTATTAAGTTTTGGGTAGTAATAAAAGCTCCGACAAAAAAAGAAGAATTGTCCTTACTCAAAATATTAAATCTACTGCCTAAAATACTAACTTTCCGACTACTTTTGTCCGAATAAAAATGACGAAACGACCGAATGAGATACTGAAATCTTCGAAAAATAAACATGATAAATGGTTCGCTGCGGGCCCTACCGGGCCACGCTCGCCTTCGGCTCGCTCGCAGCTCACGTGCTGATAATGTTCTAACCTAACCTATGTGGAGTCGGGGTGCTCCGTGTCGGTTCTGTCACTTATTTTGAACCAAAACAAAATTATAAGTTACCGACAACAGAGGTTGTCGGTAACTTAGTAATTTTGTCGGAGGTTCATTATAACGCTGGTTAATTAGAATAATAGTCGGCCACAGATCGCTGGAGATTAATTTGTTTTTCGGAACCATTATTATTTCCCTTAAGTTTTTTTTTGATACTACGCTCCATAGCTCGTTGGCATACCCCGAGAGAGGACTTTAAACATTCGTTAGCGACAAGGCTTGCGCACCGTGGCATTGAAATTGCACATGGCCATGAGTTTAACTAGGTTAAACGCTTTAAAGAGAGTGGAAGCGGTCCCTTCATTAGATCTTTCATGGACCAATAGCTCTTCCACGCGTTTTCTGTGCTTCGAGCAACCTCTTAGCTTGGGGCTAGATAATGTTGTGTGAACTGTCCAACATTATTTATTTATTGATTTCATTTAAAAAAACGCCCATTATGACTATTATGCGTTTCCCACGAATGAGATGATATGATGATATGAGACCTAGCTAGATAAATTTTTCGCCCCCAAAAACCCTCATATAGCAAATTTTATAGTTAGTTATTCATTTATTCGCTTAAAAATATGGTAATTACAATGTTCTTAATAGATATTTAGTTTCACATATTTTTACTAGTTACTGCTAGCGTGCAAATATTTAATAGGTATACAAATTTAAAAATGAAAACAATATAATTATGTCAATAGGTACTATCAAATTAATCAAATTAATCAATTATTTATTACATTTATGTCACATTCATGTTTTATAATCGCAATCGGTAGAGCCGTTTTCGAGAACGTGATTAGAAATATACAAATATTGCTTGTTTAATAGTATAGGATAAACTAAAAATGGGCGGTCTTATCGCTGGAAAGCGACCTCTTTCAGACAACCGTTGGTGGAGAGGTGCTATACTGTACCTATATTGGTTAGTTATCCTAATAATACTCATATTTAAAGTATAAGGATAACCTGCTGCTATGTTCACACATTGTTTTTTGCAATAATCCGTTGCCTACGTAGTAAATAACAAAGTTAAGAACAAATAATTTTGTTTACATTACAGGTTGCTGGTAAAGATGCATTGGATGTCTACATTGAGCATAGAATCATGCTGGAGGCCAGAAATCATAGGATTCCTGGAGAAATGAGGGACCCCAGGAACAGATACCCTCCAGAACTCATCAGGAGATTGTAAGATAATAATATTCATTAATTACAAAAAATTACGTGTTCTGTGTTGTATTGTTAGAACCAGAAATACACTGTGAACATTTATTTTATTCAGTTTTATGAGGTTCACCCTGCTTGTATTTTTTTCTCTCTGGTATTGGAGAAGGAGGCCAAGCGAAGACTTCAGCCGGGCTGGGGAGCTTTTGGTAAATTACGTCGAGGCTTTGCATCCCCTATACCACAATGCCTGAAGACGGGACTCTTCAATCAGTGCGTCCTACCCGTAATGACCTACGGTGCCGAGGCGGACACTCACGGTGCGCCTGGTCCATCAGTTCAAGGTCGCTCAGCGTGCTATGGAACAAGCTATGCTCGGAGTTTCTCTGAGGGATATAATCCGCAATGAAGTTATCCGACAGAGAACTAAGGTCATCGACATGGCAATGGGCTGGGCATATATGCCGAAGAACTGACAACCGCTAGGGTAAACGTGTTCTAAAGTGGAGACCACGTCTTGCTAAATGTAGTGTGCGGCGCCCCTTGGCTAGGTGGAGCGACGATCTGCGTAAGGCAGCTGGTAGAAAGTGGATGGGAAGAGCTGGAAATCGGTCTAAATGGCGCGCATTGGGAGAGGCCTATGCCCAGCAGTGGACTGATGCACTGTGGGCTGGTGCCGAAATAGCACAGGGTCGCAAGGTCTGGCCAGAACGGGGAAGGCCTTTTCCGAGCTGTGGGATACAACTAGAAATATAATAAAAAGATTATAGAATAGAAAAAAGTGTGAAGTGATAAAAGTGGTCTTCGGGTCATCAGATGATGATCCGAAGATACGTAGACACGTAGATAGAAAACACTTTATCGGACAACACAGAAAATAAAATACAAAAAAAAAACAAATATGAACTCTTATCGCGGTCCTATCGCTATGAGCGATCTCTGCCAGACAACCTTGAGATGGATTTGAATTATTTGAATGATACAGAATGGTGGCTTAACATCTGACACTGATCGGAAATGGCCTTCCCCATTCTGGCCAGACATCACAATCCTGTGCTGTCGGCCCAGTCTAGCTGATAGTTTTTTGGAGTCTATATCCATAATTTTCTTGTTTGTTCTAGTGAGGTGTATTTCAAGGATCTATCAACTGCTAAGTCTCTGCCAATCAGAGAAGTGAAAGCTGAACACATTGGAAAACTGGTTACAGTTAGAGGTGAGTAGTAATTCAACACTACAATTCACTGCATTCAATCCAACGATACCGGGTTCGATCCTAGGCTCCGCACCAATGACTTTTCTAAGTTATGTGCGGATTTCCATCGCTCTGTGCTTCGGAGGGCACGTTAAGCTGTCGGTCCCGGCTGTTATTGATTAATAGCAGTCGATAAGCCATGTCAGAGGCCCTCGGGCGGCTTGACAAACTCTGACACCAGATGCCAGCACTACCTCATACGAAACGACGACGACGACGACTGCATTAGTACAATCTTGAATACTAAACTAAAGCAGAAAATACCTTAAAATATAACGTGCATGAGAGGAGCCACTGTGGTGCTCTGACTCGTTCTTACACTGGTTCCTTTAAAATTCGTCACAGGCCCTATTCAGGGCAACAACCAAATTGCAAATTCGAAATCATTAGAGCCGTTTATGAGATCTCATATATTTTATTTTATTTTATTGAGGTAAACCAACAGCGTTACAATATATATAGTCCAAATAACAAAATACACAACAATAAGCCCAAAAAAGGATTACACAAATATTACAAAAATAATGGATACAAACAAAAATGCTTATGCTAATTTCAAAGAAAGGAAAAATATGACTAAGTGAAAGTAAATAATAAAAATTTAAGAGTATAAATAGAAAATTCGCTTGCATTGCTTTGATGAGGTTAATAAGTGGGTGTGCGGGTGTGTGGGTGGGTGAGTGAGTGAGCGGGCACTCCTGCTACCACCAGTCTCTTAAGAGTCTGGGTATCACAGGAGTTACCTTCACACGCATGGGTGTGTGAATGTGTAGGTGTGTGTGTGTGTGTGTGTGTGTGTGTACGTGCGTGCGTGCGTGCGTGCGTGCGTGTGTGTATGTGTGCGTGTGTGTGTGTGAATGTGTAGGTGCGTGTGTGCGTATATGTTTGTTTCTACTTACATAAAATTATAACTTAACTATGATAAGCTTATAGCTTATCATAGCTTTCTTAATAGTATAGCATTTTATCCTCAACTTAATCTAACCTCGCTTTCGACTCTGGGCAGAAGGAGGCCAGAAAAATAATTACTAAACCTAAGTTTTTTATTTTCTCTTATTATTTCTTATTTATTAGCTTATTATGATGAGCTAGAGTCTTACTTGAAGGATTGGTCCCGAATAGCCAACAATAGAGACGAATGGAAGGAGGGAAGGGAGGCCTTTGCACTGCAGTGGGACACCACAGGCTCATAATAATATTTATTATTATTATTTCTTTGTTTTTTTTTAGTAAATCATCAGCAAATCATAAAATACTATTTAAAATCTGTCTTTGTGGACAGGTATCGTAACCCGCTGCACGGATGTGAAGCCCCTGCTCGTGGTGGCCACCTACTCGTGCAGCGCGTGCGGCGCGGAGACGTACCAGCCGGTGCGCGCGCTGCAGTTCACGCCGCCGCCCGCGTGCACCGCCGACGAGTGCAGAGTCAACAACACGGCGGGCCAGCTGCATCTACAGACCAGGGGCTCCAGGTTCCAGAAGTTCCAGGAGCTGAAGATACAAGAGCATGTGAGTGTTGTGTGCTTTTAGCAGAGCTTTTGATTAAACCACTTGTCATGTCTATATCCCACGATGGTGTAACCCACGGTGAAAAGAGGCCCATTGACGGATTAAGCTGATGGCCCACCAGATGTAAAGCGGTACCCTCTGCTTATGAACAGTGTATTATCACATATGTCACGTCCACCTAGGACGCACCCTATGTGGCATTGCACCGCGCCCGCCACCCTGAGACATAAAGATGAAAAGTCTCATGTGCCTGTAATTTCACCGGCAACCATACTCTTCAATCCCGAACACAGCAATGCGAGCACTACTGCTTTGCGGCAGAAATAGGTATGGTGGTAGTACTTCCCTGGACTAACTCTTCCACAAAAAAGCTCTACTACTACTGTCTACGTAGTATGTATGTAGCATTAAGAGGACTTTAATATGTACTGGATAAATGAATTAATTGCCGTTTCAGCGGAATTTTCCGAATTTCAACTCTGGCGCTGTCTCATTTTTCAGTGCCTCTCTTTCTTTCGAACATTGCATTGGACGAAACAACATGCTTGCTCAAACCGGGAAGTGCCCTCCTAATGTATAAAAAAGTTTGTAAAACTTGTTCCAGGACGTACTTACAAAGACAGTTTGTGAAAAAAAGTTTTGCCATTTAGAAACTCTATTACATGTTGAATTCTGTTGAGACGTTTTATTTACTGTTGAAAATTAGTACATTATGAAAGGCCAAAGTTCAGGTAAAATTTGTGCAAGAAAGCTAATTTTCGAAGGCTTTTATGGAAGCAGTTCCTCAAAATTAAAATTGTTGACTTCAATATAAACTTAGAAATAGTGCACAAGACACCTATTTGTTCAAAACATTGAACTGTATTAGCATTTGTATGGAAGATAGTACTCGTACCAGACTAATGCACTCTTAATGAGGAATCAGGAATCTGCTGAGAAGTAATAAATGTGATGATACACGTGTATTGAAAAACGTTTGAAACAACGACATAACCCTATTTACGACCCTATTCCAATGTACTTTAGTAAGATAAATAAATGGCTGTTTTATCAATTTATTTTAACAGAAACTCACATCATCTCATAATAATGTTACAGTCAGATCAAGTACCAGTGGGTCATATTCCGCGGCAACTATCAATCTACTGTCGCGGTGAGATGACGCGTCGCGCGCAGCCCGGGGACCACGTGGCGGTCACGGGCGTGTTCCTGCCGCTCATGAACTCCGGCTTCCGACAGATGATCCAAGGCTTGCTCTCTGACACATACCTTGAGGCTAATGTAAGTTACAATCTACTGTTGCGGTGAGATGACGCGTCGCGCGCAGCCCGGGGACCACGTGGCGGTCACGGGCGTGTTCCTGCCGCTCATGAACTCCGGCTTCCGACATATGATCCAAGGCTTGCTCTCTGACACATACCTTGAGGCTAATGTAAGTTACAATCTACTGTCGCGGTGAGATGACGCGTCGCGCGCAGCCCGGGGACCACGTGGCGGTCACGGGCGTGTTCCTGCCGCTCATGAACTCCGGCTTCCGACAGATGATCCAAGGCTTGCTCTCTGACACATACCTTGAGGCTAATGTAAGTTACAATCTACTGTCGCGGTGAGATGACGCGTCGCGCGCAGCCCGGGGACCACGTGGCGGTCACGGGCGTGTTCCTGCCGCTCATGAACTCCGGCTTCCGACAGATGATCCAAGGCTTGCTCTCTGACATATACCTTGAGGCTAATGTAAGTTACAATCTACTGCCGCGGTGAGATGACGCGTCGTGCGCAGCCCGGGGACCACGTGGCGGTCACGGGCGTGTTCCTGCCGCTCATGAACTCCGGCTTCCGACAGATGATCCAAGGCTTGCTCTCTGACACATACCTTGAGGCTAATGTAAGTTACAATCTACCGCCGCGGTGAGACCCTAAAGCAGGGGTTCCCAAACTTATTTTGTCTACTGCCCACTTTGAGAATAAATTATTTTTTAGCGTCCCTTTATTTTCACCACCTCAAAAACCACTATAACTTCTTAAATTAATTATTGTGAGCTTTATTAGCGGAGATTAAACATGCACAAATCGGGTTATTTAACAAAAACTTGTTAAAACATGATTGCCCGCGGTCAATTATCTACGAAAATGACCTATCTAGGAATACTAATAACTATTAAAATGCGAAAATGTGTCTGATTTGACGCCGCCCCCATTTTTTTCTGGGTCTCTTACCGCTCCCCTTTAGGCCTGCAGCGCCCACAAGGGGGCGTTATCGCCCACTTTGGGAACATCTGCCCTTAAGGGTCCTGAAGGTCGTAACCTGAATTTTAATGAGTTAGATATTGTCAGAATTTGGCTGTTGACAGCGCTTATGCGGTACGGTCCAAAATTTCCAAACATAGTCATTTCTTCTGAAACTTAGTTTGACGACAAACAATCTTAGTCAGTCCCCGGAGTCTATTGATTATCCCAATTGCGGTGACATGCCGCTGTGGGGTGTATTGTGCATTGTCTCATGTGCCAACCCTACTCCAGCCAGCACAGTAATAATAATAATATAAAGCATTTATTTAAGTAATGGAGCCGGACAAGCTATCCTATATAATATGGCAATGTGGTACCATGCCCCGTGTATACAATGGCACCTAATATCGTAGTACAGTTTTTTATCCCATTTCTAGTCTGTGACCTGCCTGAACCAAAGCGACGAGAGTGAATTGACGGAAGCACTGACCGAGGAAGAGTTGTCCGAGTTAGCTGATGAGGATTTATACTCGAGAATGGCGCGCAGCTTGGCGCCCGAGATCTATGGACTTGAGGACGTGAAGAAAGCACTGCTGTTGCTACTTGTCGGCGGTGTTGATAAGTAGGTTTTACATACATACATAGACAAAAGCTTTTTGTTGTATAATTAGGTTTTACAAAAAGCAAAAAGTGATGATCACGCTTAACATCAGCAGGTGGGCCATCAGCTTATTCCAACATTCACAAAGTTAAAAAAAAAAGTAGGAATTTTAGGAATATAGACGTGACTAGTGGTGAGCTCATCGCCTCCATTGCTTTCCTACGACGAACTCGGCTAACGCTTTCTTCCAGTAATAACACAGCCCTAATTAAGCTAACAGCCAGCACAAATCTTGTACCAGCGCAAATTAAAGACTCTTCCAATGTTGTTTTTGTTGTCTTTTAAAACCCCTATCCAAAACGCGTTTGCAGTTGTAGATTGATCAAGTTATCTTTATGAACAGGCGTCCGAACGGCATGAAGATACGTGGTAACATCAACATCTGTCTGATGGGCGACCCCGGAGTGGCCAAGTCGCAGTTACTGGCGTACATCGCCCGCCTCGCGCCCAGGAGTCAGTACACAACTGGAAGGGGCTCCTCCGGCGTCGGTCTTACAGCTGCTGTTTTGAAGGCAAGTCAAATATTAATTTTCTTAGGCTATGATTCAGAGACAAGAAAGTAAGACGGGCGAAGACCAGTCATAGCCGAGCATCGGCTAAGTTGATCTTTAAAATTCGTATTCAGAAACATAGTTCAGCACAAACTTAGCGCGGTCTTAGCTAAGATTATACTTTGTTGTCTATGGCAGTTTATGTTTTTAGCGGAACTTTTGCCGGTTTTATATGCAGACGTAACTAACAAACGAAAAAAAATGATATTCGAGTGAATGAAACAAAATATTTATGATGCAAATATATTTTTTATGTGATAAGTTGGTAACATAAATCGGAGAAAATTGCGGGAACATTATTGGAACATTAATTTGGAAGGAAAAAGTAACCATGAATGTAGTACATGGATTGAGTGCTAAAATAGCCACTAATTTTATAGAGTGTTCCTTCTTACTCCTATCCTAGAAGATAGCTTGCTATCCTATCTAAATCTAAATCTAATCTAAATCTATGTTAGAGAGAAACAAATATATTGTCACACGACAGTCGTTTTTCCTTTCCGTACCACTGAATATTGGTACTATGAATGTACATCTTCCTAGATTGGTACCATGAATGTAGTAGTAATTGGTACCAAGTGTGACATTTGGCCTGGTACAAGTTACACAAATAAGAACAGATGGATATATGCTTGTCTCATTCCAACACATGAATACATTCATATAAAAGAATGAGACTGGTATAATCGAATCCGGTTTGTTTATAGCCTTATTTCCATGTAGTACATCTTCCTAGAAAATAACAAACCAGCAAAATATGACCACAATTAATTGGTTGTGTTTTTAAATTTTCTATGCAAAAATAATTAATTTAAACTAACTAAATTAGCATGCCATCCTCTCCATTTGCACGCCGGCAGCGGCCAAACATATTGTGTCCTACTAATATTTATACCATCAATTTGTACATATGTTTAAGCAAATAAATTATCTTTATGTTTATCTTTTATCTTTATGACAAATGTCAATGTTAACTACACCTTTACTCGCTTGGTGACGCCACTCCTGCTCTATGTTCGGCTCAAGTAGTCGATATTCACTACTTACGCTTAGCTTAGCTTGCGCTAAGTTTAAGCACTGTTCCATACGTTTCTGAATACAAATTGGAGCGTAAGCTGAATTTTGACATAAGGAAGCGTAAGTCCACGCTTAAACTCCTCTCTGAATCTTAACCTTAATGCTTGTTCAAACGTTGGACATTAGACAGTGACTATCATCGTTATTTGGCGCTTTCACATTGGACGATAACGACACGACACGATATCGTCGTTTTCACACTGTCAACGATATCGTCGACAATACGATGCGGGGTGAAGGAGAGTAGCGGGCGGGGTGACGCGCCGCAGGCCGCCACACACCACATCCACAGACTAGTCTGTGCGCCGAACTTTGCTATACTGTCAGAAAAGAAACACAGTGGCTGCCATTTTGAACATTTTTGTTACGCAACCGATCGCTTTCAAAATTGATTACTAAGGATTACTGTGATCATTGAACAAGAAATTGATTACTAAAGATTACTGTGATCATTGAACAAGAAATTGATTACTAAGGATTACTGTGATCATTGAACAAGAAATTGATTACTAAGGATTACTGTGATCATTGAACAATAAATTGTTGTCTGAAATGAAAAAAAGTGGCCATTATTAGTATTATGTGGCGCGTGATGATTAGTATTATCATAATTATCATCCCACAGTAGTCCACTGCTGGACATAGGCCTCTCCCAATACGCGCCACTGACCCCGGTGTTCGACTCTTCTCATCCACTTTCTGCTCGCCGCCTTTCGTAGTTCATCGCTCCACCTGGCCAGAGAGCGCCCCACGCTATGTTTGCCAAGACGGGGTCTCCGCCCAAGAACTCGCTTACCCCAACGGTTGTCGGTTCTTCGGCATAAATGACCAGCCTATTGCCAGTTCAGCTCTGCTAATCCGGTGGGCTATGTCAATGACTTTAGTTCCCTGTCAGATAATCTCATAGCATAGCCTGTTCCATAGCTATTATATTATTATGATAAACAATGATTTTATAGGACACTCATCGCATGTCTAATTTACAGGCTTGTATGAAACACTGACAAGTCTTACGCTATGTGTCCCATACGCGTTTGAGACCTAACAGCCAACCTAACGGAGTGTGTGTTGCCTGCAGGACCCGTTCACGGGAGAGATGATGCTGGAGGGCGGCGCGCTCGTGCTGGCCGATCAGGGCGTCTGCTGCATCGACGAATTCGACAAGATGGCGGAGATCGACCGCACCTCCATCCACGAGGTCATGGAGCAGCAGACCATCAGCATCGCCAAGGTGACCTCTACGCATCACCCTTAGATCACCTCCATGCACCGACTTGTCGACCTCTAAAATGTCTCGAGCACCGCCGTAAGGTTGCATGCCTTTCGATCTTCTATAGGTTACATTTCGGGGAATGCTCCCAGGAACTGCACGATCTGATCCCACCATCTCCTTTTTATCATAGGACGAGCAGGCGTACGGCTCAGTACCATCCTTACCTCATTGGTATACCTTCTATTAGCACAAAACGTTTCGGTTCTACCTTTATAATGCTAACTGCTAAGGAAAGGAATACACTACCGTCGTCTGTCTTTCCTGAAAACTATAATCTGGGTCTCTTCAAGTCTAGAGTGAATAGGTGAAGCCTTCTAGACCTTTGTGCTCCATCTTCGGTCACATCGTCACTTACCAACAGGTGGGATCGTGGACAAACAAAGGTCAATCAACGTTAAAAAAAAAAACGGTCCATCGTATCTTACACTGCATCATCCAGTTCACGGTCGCCACTCAAGAACCTTTATTCCCCCCGCGAACTATGCAACATGCACATACATACGCGAGCTATGCACATACATACGCGCCGTGGCCGGGTCTTTGGCTTCGGACAGATCACGGCCCGTCCCGGATGTACATAACATTCATCATCAGGTTTACAGAAGTCCACTGCTGGACAAGCCGCCTCCATCCACCGCCTCCCTGCGACCATTCGCATACATAGTCCTGATCCGACACTAAAATCGAATAATCAGAATAATCAATTTATTGGTAAATATTTTTTTAAAATAGTAATAATAAAAATACTGATTAAAACAATAATAATATAAATTAATTAAATTACAAATTGCAAACAACATTAAATTCCAAATTAACAATTAATTATTCAAACAACATGTGTTCGTCCCCTGTGGTGTTGGTATCAGGAATACGAGTACCATGGTATCACAACTCCCAGACCACCCGGATTCAAGAAAACAAGGTCTGCTACTCCCAGACTACTTATCTTTTCTGTTTTTACACAGTCATATATATCTTTTCCTGATCCCACGGTAGCTTGCTGCCAGAGGTCGTCAAGTGTGTGTATATGCACAGATAAAATAATACATTACTAGTAGTATATGTGTTAATAGGGCGCGTACGTTGCAGGCGGGTATAATGACGTGCCTGAACGCGCGCGTGTCCATCCTCGCGGCCGCGAACCCCGCCTACGGACGGTACAATCCGAAGCGGACCATCGAGCAGAACATTCAGCTGCCCGCGGCGCTGCTGTCGCGTTTCGACCTGCTGTGGCTCATTCAGGACAAGCCGAATCGGTGAGTGACTGCTGTTGGAAGGATTGTTTTCTGTTCATGCATTGTTAAGGCAGAGTGGCAGGCAGGAGGCC
Source organism: Operophtera brumata (assembly GCA_932527175.1). Lineage (NCBI taxonomy): Eukaryota > Metazoa > Arthropoda > Insecta > Lepidoptera > Geometridae > Operophtera > Operophtera brumata. The sequence continues at coordinate 1,826,708 of OW052238.1, forward strand.
GGCGGGCCAAACGCTTGTTCCGTCATTCATTGAATATGTTAAAGAAACAAAAGTTCAAAAACGAAAACCCGACTACTGAAAAACCACGCTCTAAAAAGTATGAACAAGAAAATAATTTCATGATAGTGATGTTCAGAGGATAGCCGTTGTGCCTATACAAAACATAGTCTAGTATGTTTTTATTATATACATTTGGCGCCGCACAGCTTGTGCATTTGCCAGTTTCAAGTTAAGTTATTCCTATTTCTGCCGCAAAGCAGTAGTGCTCGCATTGCTGTGTTCCGGTTTGAAGGGTAAGGGTGCCGGTGAAATTACAGGCACATGAGACTTTTCATCTTTATGTCTCAGGGTGGCGGGCGCAGTGCAATGCCACATAGGTTGCGTCCTAGGTGGACGTAATCTATAAGGTAATGCACTGTTCATAGGCAGAGGTTACCGCTTAACATCAGGTGGGCCTCTTGCTTGATCCGTCATCCAAGTAGTTTTCAATTATTTGTATTTTTTATATAATTTGCAACGTTACACTCCTTCCATGTCGTCAAAGTCAAAGTCAAGTCATGTTTTAGTAGAACAATGGCCGATTTACAAAAACATTGGTAGACAATTTCCACCAATTTTAAAAGTCATGCAATACACTTCCATTTCATTTCACTACACTAGTGCTCTTTAAACGAGCTACATTGGTTAAAGTGCCACCAAAATAACACTAGGAAAATACATAAAATAAAAGTAGACTACACGTCTCTTCGAAAATGGTGGAAAAAAGCCTTACTATGTTTGTAAGGTCCCGTCGTCGGGCTGTGTAGATGGGCCAGATATACCTGTCCTGCCTTCACCTGTTTAGGGTTCCATAGTCCGATAAGGAACCCTTGTAAGTACTCTTGTCACACCACACGTGATATTCATTTCATTTATTGTTAATTACGTGATGCAGGGGTTCTTATTACCGCGCCATTTTGACAAAGCACAGTAACATTATAATCAAATTCACAGAGAGAAGGATTTGGAGCTGGCCAAGCACATTGCGTACGTGCACCAACATTCCACGCAGCCGCCGACCACGATCCGCGCCCTGCCGATGCGGCTCGTGAGGCGATACGTCGCGCTCACCAAGAGGAAGCAGCCGATGGTGCCCATAGCTCTCGCAGAGTACATCGTTTGTAAGTCAAACGATATAACATTTAAATCCTAACATCTAACCATAAATACATCTAAAAATCTAAACACCGAGACATCCAAACTTTCGAATTATTTAATACTAGCTGTTTCCCTCGGGTAGACATTTATTGTTCAGAGCAATAGAATAGAATAGAATATTTATTTATTAAGACAACAAGAGTCCAACTTATTAGTAACACAACTTAAAACTAGTTTAGTACTTAATAATAAACAATGATTTAGTCCTCTGGACGAGCTTCCAAACCAGAGGACAATCGAAACGATCAGAGAACGCGCTTAGGATGCTGTTGCTACTCGCACGAAGCCTGCTCAACAGTGAGGCCGTCTTTTTGCGCCAGATGGCGTCAAAGGTGTCGGTACGCGCCTCGGCAAACATACCTGAAGCGCTGCAGAAGCGCGGAAGCCGCAACAGAGCCCTAAACGCATTGTTGTATTGGACCCGTAGAGCATTGTAAGCTTTTTGGGTATTAAACACTGGTACTCCATATAGTACAATAAGTCTAATATCCATGGACTTCCCTTCAAAAAGAGAGCCAAGTTGTTCCATTCCTTCAGAATAGGTTTTTTATGGGTTTTGCTACTTCCAATAGTCCATAGTAGTAGTACTTCGCTTGGATCGCTCCACCATCTTCGCGGATAGCGCCACCATCTTCGCGGATAGCGCCACCATCTTCGCGGATAGCGCCACCATCTTCGCGGATAGCGCCAACACTTCCAATTTGTTTGTCAGATGCCCAATGGTGCTATGAACGGAACCACCCACCACCAAGTCTAGCGATTAACAACCGGTGTGTACCCATTGAACACACCACGGACTTCAAAACATTTTGTCTAAAGCATATATTATGTATCTGTAGAGGGAGGTTATTTCATGGAGGTATAATAGTATGCAGTGAGTGCTAAAATAGCATAGAGTGTTCTCTCTTACTCCTATCCTAGAAGATAGCTTGCTATCCTATGTTAGAGAAAAACAAATATATTGTCATACGACAGTCGTTTTTCCGTTCCGTACCCTGAATTTTGGTATCATGAATGTACATATCTTCCTATATTGGTACCATGTATGTAGTAGTAATTGGTAGCTAGTTTGACATTTGGCCTGGTACGAGTTACACAAATAAAAACAGATAGATATATGCTTGTCTCAATCCAACACATTAATACATTCATATAAAAGAATGAGACTGGTATAATCGATACCGTTTCGTTCTTAGCCTTAGTTCCATGCTTTAGTTCTTCTTCCGAGGGTTATTTTTTCAAGTTGTGGATATGTACAAATGACGGAATCTGACAATTCGATTATGGCTGCTATGTCAGTTCTTTAGGGCTCACAAGGCCATTTAGGTCTCTTTTGGGTTATCAATTTAAAAATTATGCGACTATAAGAAATTTGCGCATATATGTTGCCTACTCAAAATGGATATTTTTTTACGCTTGATCTTTTGGGGTAAGTTTCAATCAAGTCTACCGTACCCGGTACTGGGACGGCCCCTCCCCCTATGAAATTTGTAATATAGATTAGTAGGATTGTGTTACTCCAACATGCCGTTGTTCTCTATTTTAATGTCATGTTTCAGCCTCGTATGTGGAACTGCGCCGTGAAGCGCGCAACGCGCGTGACGTCACATTCACATCCGCCAGAAATTTGCTCGGCATCTTGCGTCTGTCCACTGCGCTCGCAAGACTAAGGTAATGTACAAGTAATTATTTAGATAAAAAATAAAAAAACCCTGAACGCAAAGAAACAGCTGAACCGATTTTGATCAAACATAGCTAAGAACACTACCGACAAATTCACCTTTAAAACAAAAAAAAAAACGGTTCGACCGTTCTGGAGCTACTAGGGGACATACACACACACACACACACACACACACACACACAGAGAGAGAAACGTTAAACTTAAAACACCCCGTCATTTTGGCATCGGGGGTTAAAAATACCGCGGTAAGGTACTAATACAATTCTTCCTAATTTCACCACTCTCATTTTTAACCCCCAACGCAAAAACGACAGGGTATTGTAAGTTTGACGTGTCATCGTAGCTCCCGAACGGATGAACTTTTTTTTTTTTTCTAATTTGAATTAGTCTGGATTGTTTTTAGCCGTTTGATCAAAATCGGTTCAGCAGTTTCATTGCGTTTAGGGTTTTTTTAATTTTTACAAAATTAATTACTTGTCTATGCTTTATATCCTTCATACGTTCATCGTACGTCACTGTTCTTATTAAAATATAGCCTATGTCACTGGGACCATGAAAACGAATAGATTGACACCTCATTCATCAAAATCGGATGATTAGGCGGTGTAACATACGTTAATACAAACATACACGACTGCAGGACCTAAGGAAGACCTAAGGAATAGTGTGATAAGAGAGCGTTGTGAAATTAAAGAAGACGTAGTGACTAGGATTGAGAAAGGTATGCTCAGATGGTTTGGGCATTTAGAAAGGATGGACGATAGTAGATTGACGGAACGGGTACATAAGACGAGCGTGAATGGGACAGTGGGAAGGGGAAGACCTCGGCGAACATATTCAGACCAGATCGGAGACGTTCTGGAAAATGGCCAGGTCAAGAGTACCCTTAACCGACGAGCATGTATGAAGAATGTGATGAGAGTGAATGAAGCAAAAGAGGTGTGTCAGGATCGTAGCAAGTGGAAATCCGTGGTCTCTGCCTACCCCTCCGGGAAACAGGCGTGAGTTTATGTATGTATGTATGTATGTACAAGACTCCTATTTACAAAACCCTTCCTTCCGGGATTGCCGTAGTGCGGTAATAAGCAACTTGACGAACAACTGTCATCACCATCAGCCTATAGAAGGCCACTGCTGGACATATGCCTTTCATAGGAACAGGTACCTACTACCTAGTTATTCTGACACACTGCCGTCAATTTTGTACTTAATGTAATGATCGTGGTCAAACAAAGGTCTATTAATGTTAATTTGTTATCGCTCGTGTGTTGTATTGTAAGAGAACCTAGTATTTAGAAAAACCTTACATAGGTTTTAAGATACTACTAACCAAAATATATTTAGATCAGTTTGTATGATAAATAAATAATAAATAACTGTACATATGGCAAGAAAAATATTTGACGGAAGTTGTGTTAACCATTGTACTTACGTGTGAAAACGACATTGTTTCAATATAGTGTTATAGTCAAAGTCAAAGTATTTTTATTTCTTTTTAAACTTTTGTATTTAAATTTTATATAATGCAGGTTGTCAGACGTCGTTGAGAAGGAAGATGTCTCGGAAGCGATTCGTCTCGTCGACATGTCGAAGCAGTCACTGCAGCACGTCGAAGAGAATGTCCATAGGTATGAATTTGGATGTTATTGCAAAGCACTAGCCAGATTTTGGAGGTTCACTAGATTTGGAGGACCGCTAGCATCAGCAACATCCATTACAAAAGGCGTCATGAAGACACACCACATGAGCTCAATCTTTTTGTATTCCTTAGGCAGAATGTAGTCAGCAAAGGAGTGTTTAGAAAAGTTTGGTTGATGAGATGAGCCTATGTCTAACATATTTGAAACTGGCAACCCCCCGCGGCTTCGTTCGCGTGATACAATACAATATGTATGTTAGTCTATAAGGTGTATATTTCTATGGGCTTTCTTTAGGTCTTAATTTTATCGGAAACTTCCCATGTAGCCTGAAATAAAGATATTTTTATTATTAGTCATAATCTATATCTGTACACAATTTTATCAAAATCTGGGGGAGTTTACAAATATTTATTAATATTGAAGCAAAAATAATAAATAATGCTGGACAATTCACACAACATTATCTAGCCCCAAGCTAAGCAGAGCTTGTGTTATGGGTACTAGATAACTGATATACTTAATACAATACATTACATACATAGATATTTTTTATTAAACATAGAAAATACCCTGAACACCCTGAACAAATATCTGCGATCGCACAAATATTTGTTCCGAGGCGGGAATAAATATTTGCACTGGGTTCATGCCTAAACAAAACAAAATCTGTAAAATTTTCAACTGGCTAACCTCTTAGAGATATAGGCCTGTAGAAGAATCCAGGCGGACGGATGGCGTAGGCTTAGTAATAGGGTTCTGTTTGGCACCTTTGGGTACGGAACCCTAACAATGACGTGTACGTGTGTGTGTGCAGGGGTATCAGCGCGACGGACCGCATATTCAGCGTGGTGCGCGACCTGGCCGGCTCCAACTCCACCGTGAAGATAGCTGACGTCATCGAGCGGTGCCTCGACAAGGGTTTCAAGCCCGACCAGGTAACTATCCACACATAACACCCAGGACTGCACCCAGGATCCCATACCCAGGATTGTCCCATTGTACCCAGGATGTACAACAACAAGTATGCATGTAGATATTATAATGCCGGGTCCGTTTCCCTCATGCTGTAATGTGTGTGTTGAATTTGTGCCGGAGTATCCAGAATTTTGAGAAACTGGCGATTTTCTAAATAGATGTTCTGCTATACAGACCATGTGATAGTTGGATGTTTTGCTACATAGGCATTTTGCTAATTATGCTTACTGCTCATAAAACATTTTGCTGCTTATACTTTCTGAGGGCGAGTAAAAGTACTAGGATCCCCTGTATCATGGGTATCAGGAACTTTCATTTTCATTTTTCATTTCATTTATTTATTGCGAGAATGGGTACAAGAAGAAGTTGACAAATTAAAATTAAAATCCACCATAATCCGCTTCACAGCATGCAATATAAATAGTAGAACACTTGCACTTGTAGTGCACTTTAACAAAATTTTAAGTAGGTGCTTTTACTTTAACATACCATTATATATAACAAAAACATAATCCGACACAATATTAAATGTTGAATTAGTAATAATAATCATGTCATAAAAATAAATGTCATTAATAAATCATTCGTCCCAAAAAGATGTCAATTAAATATAAGCATCAGAAAATGTGTTCAAAACTTGTCTTTTAAATATTCATCAACACTATAATACACTTTTTCACGAAGCAACCTTTTCACTTTAGATTTAAAAATATTATATGAGGTGGTCTCAAGTATAGACTTTGGCAGGTGATTGTAGATCTTAGGCGCCATACAAAATACACTATTGCCTATTAAAGCAGTCTTATGTGAAGGACAGCAAAGTTTATAGTTTTGACGCTGACTTAAAATTATCATATAAATTTAGGTTGCTCCTTACAAACTGGACCACTTCAAATATATAAATACAGGGCAGAGTCAACATGCTTAAACTAGTAAAAAATGGTTTGCAGCTGTCGGTCTGTTTCAGCTTGCAGATAGCCCTAACGCATTTCTTCTGTGCCTTAAATACCATTTCCTTATCAGTAGAGTTCCCCCAGAACAAGACACCATACCTCAGAAGGGATGCCACATACCCGTGATATGCTGTTAAAATTGTAAAATAGTTTGCAGTCTTTGACAGCATGTATAAGACATAGGAAAACGTATTAATTTTAGAACAGAGATTTTCTATATGGGATTTCCAATTTAAGGTGGAGTCAATATTTAAACCTAAGAATTTAGAAATATCAATTTCTTCAATTTTATGTCCGGAGTAATTAATGTCAATGTTAGATATTTTTATTGCTCTATTTCTAAAAATCATTAAATTAGTTTTAGTCAAATTTATTTTTAAATTATTAGATGTCAGCCATTTTATTATATTAGACAATGTATCATTAATGTCAAGCTGTAAGGACAATTTGTCAGTACCTGTAAAAAGGATAGTGCTATCATCCGCAAATAAAGTCGAATGGTGATTCGTTATATTGGGAAGATCATTTATGTACGCAATAAATAATAATGGCCCAAGCACACTGCCTTGTGGCACACCAAATTTAACTGTCCTAAACTTTGACAGGAATTTTACCTGTTTTTTCAGTTCAGGACATATCTTTGTGATTTCTGTTGCCTGCTTTCTGCTACTAAGATAAGACTCGACCAGTTTTAATACATTTCCCCGAACTCCATAAGCATCCAACTTATGCAGGAGTATTTTGTGATCGACGAAATCAAATGCCTTTGTCAGGTCCATATATAACGCACATGCAGGAATGTTCTGGTCTAAACTCATTGTGACAGTTCTGAGAAAATTATAAATAGCTAGATTAATTGTTTTATTTTTCCTGAATCCCATCTGTTCTTTGGCAAATATATTATATTTCTCAAAGAACAAATAAATACTGTCATAAATAACCTTTTCAAAAATCTTGGATACTACTGGAACAAGTGCGATGGGGCGGTAGCAAGACATGTCACACTTATATTTTTTTTTGAAAATAGGCTTAATAATAGATTTTTTAAGTTTTTCTGGAAATACACCATTTATTATACATAAATTTACGATATGACTTATTGGTGTTGATATTATGTGGGATACTACCTTCAATATTTTTGTAGATATTTCATCATACCCCGTGCTGTGTGTATTTTTCAGATTTTTAATTATTTTATTTATATCTCTAGGAATAGTAGGGGCCATAAATAGAGTAGCACATTCTCTATTCACATGATTTAGTTTAGCAGAAGGATCAACCTTTGTAACCTGGTCTATAAAAAAATTATTGAATGAGTTAGCTATATCTAAAGGATTAGAGATTATGTTACCGTTAATATTGATCTGTTGAATTTCATCCTTAATAACACTGCTTTTCGCTCTGTTGATAATATTCCAAGTGGCCTTACATTTGTTATCCGCTGTGTTAATGTAATGATCATTTTGAGCTTTCTGTGTCATTTTAATTATGCGATTCAATCTGGATGATAGAGCCGTGAAATTGTGCTTATTTATCTTTGTACGATTTTTCCGATATTGCCATAATAGTTGACGCTTACGTTTACAACAATTCTTAATGCCTCCATTTTGGCTTTCTTTGAGTGGAGATCTTAACTTTTACAACTGGAAAACACAAATAATAAAATAATAGAAACAATTCATAGAAGATGTCAAAAGCAGAATTAGGATCACTACAGTCAAAAACTTCACCAAATCTAAGTGAATTCATGCATTCTACAAATTTGTTAATATTCTCTTGACTATAGTCACGTCTTTCAATGTGCCAGTATTTAATAGAGAAACTTGGCTTTACTGGACATATGAGGAGTTGTACGAGTACCATGCTACCACAACGCCCAGACACGGAACGAATGTTTGCAGACCACGCAAACATTTGTCCTGCAGTGGGAATCGAACCCGCAACCTCGCATGTCAGTCGGCTACTCGCCCGCCGCGCCACAGAGGTCGTCGAACATCCGCGACGGGACGGGGGCAATTGGAAATCAACATCATCATTACCGTCATGATCACAATATGTTGCTCCACTTGTACATTCCATACATATATACATGACACACGCCTCTTTCCCCGAAGGGGTAGGCAGAGCCTCAATGGGCCTCTTTGCACAGTGGGTTGCACACCATCGCGGAATATATTCAGTGGAAATATTATTTTTAAAAAAACGTGGGATATAGACGTGACAAGTGGTGAGCTCATCGCCGTCATTGCTTCCCACGACTGACTCTGCTAACGCTTTCTTCAAGTAATAACATTCCTTATATAAGCTAGCAGCCAGGACAAATCTTATGCCAACGAATCTTACAAACAAGTCCGGGTAATCCCTTTGTCGGCTTTTACGACATCCACGGGAGGAGACGGAGGGGTCTATTCTTGGGCCGGACACACCACGATATCACCATACAGTAGTAGTACAGTACTAGTAGTAGTAGAACTTTTTTGTGAAAGAATTCGTCCGGGGAAGTACTACCACCATACCTATTTCTGCCGCAAAGCAGTAGTGCATGCATTGCTGTGTTCCGGTTTGAAGGGTAAGGGTGCCGGTGAAATTACAGGCACATGAGACTTTTCATCTTTATGTCTCAGGGTGGCGGGCGCAGTGCAATGCAACATAGGGTGCGACCTAGGTGGACGTGACCTACGTAGTAATGCACTGTTCATAGGCAGAGGGTACCGCTTAACAACAGGTGGGCCACCTGCTTCAACCGTCATACCAAGTTACATAAAAAAAAAAAAAAAATAAGTTATTGAAGCGATTTGTGTATAGCGTGATGTGTCAAGTCTTCACATGTTGATTATTAAAATAATTGTTTATTTGATTTTTTGAATTCTCTGACCGAAAATACAGTATGCTTATTGTTTTTCCAGGTGGATGCTTGCATCGAAGAATACGAGAACTTGAACGTGTGGCAAGTGAACCAAGTGAGAACGAAGATAACATTCATGTAAACACGTTCACTTTGAGGCACGTATTAATCGAGCACAACCCTGAGAGCGATCTTGATAGCGTGTTTAGAAATTATCATTCAAAATTATATCAAGATCACTCTTAAGAGTTGAGTTCGGTTTGTTAATGCGGGCCTTAGCTGCCCACCTTGTAGAATAGTCGGCCGAGTTGCCTGCTGGCGACGTTATGCACATCTCGTGGAGCGCCTCACAGAGCTCCTTTCTTAAACATGTTACATATATTAAATTAAATTTAACCCAAAAAATCCGTCCCAGCGTGAAGGTTTCCCATGAAACACCTGTAGATGGCTCCCATCGGCGCTATAGCCGAGTTGATAGTGCCCACAAATTTCGTCTCCAGCGTCATAGCTCGTTCTACTGCCAAATTTAACTGCATTTTTTTTTTGTTAGCTTTGTGTAGCTATTGTACACAACATCATGCTGAGTCGGACTCCAATTTGTGACGTCACTGCGTGGATGGCACTGAGAGACACTATTAATTGTAGTTAAGTTAGATATAAGTACTTAGTTTTTGGCTTTTGTATGTATTACCTATTATTTTTTATCTTTTTTATTTTATTTGTTGAGTGTCTCTTGTCCTGTCCATGTGTGCCGTTACAAATAAATAATTTTTCTTTCTTTTCTTTCTTTCTTTCAAATTGGTAAAGGCATCGCCGATCACAGCCGAAGCTGCGGGCACCAGTCCCGCTGGAACGGATTTTTTGGGTTACATCTAAATTTAATGTTATCCATAAAGTGTGGTTTACACTTGAAAAGTAATAAACGTTGATGTCACTATATTTAATGAAAGACTCGTTGCTCTAAAATGTTTGTTCGAAATATTTAGTTTTAAGTACCGTGTGCCTGATGTTATTTGTAAACTTATTTGACTCAGTTTTAAGAAGAAATTCGCTGAAATAAAGTTTTTTAACGAAATTCAAATTGTATTTGTTACTTGCTAAGTTCATTGAGGAGTTTGATCTTATCAGGATTTTGCTTTAGGCTTTAAAGTTTCGTAGACATTCTGTGGTATGAATAGGATTACCTTAAAGTTAGGTGGGGTTTAGTATAATGAGATTCCTAAATACTTTGTTGAGCAAGCCGTAATGTACCTAATTTGTTGGTAACTAAGTTGCAAAGTAGGTTGATAAAGATAGAACTATAAGAAAATTTATAAATTTAGGTACGAAAAAGTGACTTTCAATCATTTGGAGGGCACACGCCCGTGTATTTAGACGTGATAGCCTTGGCATAGCTTAGCTAGTAGTAGAAGCTTTTTTGTGAAAGAGTTCGTCCGGGGAAGTACTACCACCGTACCTATTTCTGCCGCAAAGCAGTAATGCTCGCATTGCTGTGTTCCTGTTTGAAGGGTATGGGTGGCGGTGAAATTGCAATGCAAATTGCAATTGGGCGCAGTGCAATACCACATAGGGCGCGTCCTAGGTGGACGTGACCTATGAGGTAATGCACAACTTGTTCCGTATACAAAGTTGTATTTAAAAAAAGCTTCCATATCAAATCGATAATTATTTATTCAGTACTTAGGATTTTTATAAACCTCTTTGATAGAATAGGATTTTTTTAATAGATTTTTATTTATGTAAAATAAAATATAGTTTGCAATTTAAATATTAGGTTTACATTTGTTGAGCTATCTACGTCTTCAGTCTTAGACGTCCACTGCTGGACGAGGCCTCCCCCATGCAATGGGGGGGGTATTTGCCATAATCACCACGCTCGGCAGGCCGACTCTTGGTCGCAGTATTGCAGGTGGATGCTACTGCCCATCCCCTGGTAATCCCTTCTACGAAATCCACGGGAGGCGACGGAGGGGTCTATACTTGGACCAGACACACCACGGCAAAGCATCTTTTTCAGCATCACATCAACATCACTCAACAGTCACAAAAGACAAACATACATAGACACACGCCTCACGCTCAGGCAGAGCCACAAATGGGCCTCTTTTCACGTGGGTTGCACTATCCTGGGAAAAAGACGTGACAAGTGGTGAGCTCATCGCCACCATTGCTTCTCAAGACTGACCCTGCTAATGCTTTCTTTCAGTAATAACACATTTCTTAAATAAGCTAGCAGCCAGGACAAATCTTATACCAACGAGTCACTTTTTTTTTTTTTTTAATTTTGATAGACCTTTGATTGACCACGATCTTACCTGTTGGTAAGTGACGATGTGGCCGAAGATGGAGCACAAAGGTCTAGAAGGCACCTATTCACTCTAGCCTTGAAGAGACCCAGATTATAGTTTTCAGGAAAGACAGACGACGGTAGTTTGTTCCACTCCTTAGCAGTTCGCATTATAAAGGTAGAACTGAAACGAACTGAATATAGAGTTAGCATAAAAATTGTCCGCTGTAAACGAAAAAGTTTTTTGTTTCGTCCAAGCGTGGATTCATATAGGCGTAGTAAGCTCGCTTCCAGAGTCGCGCCTATTAGTCCAGTCAAGATGTACATCCGTGCTTGCAAAAGTTCGGGTCACGCTGATTTTTATATATGTTGTTAGGACTTTAACCAACATAAAAAAACCAGATTTATTTTCCAAGTGCTGTGCGTTCGGCGGTTTGCCCAAAAAACCATGAAATTTGGGGGGTTTTTTCAGTTTTTGCTCAATATCTTATTGAAGGAAGGGTCTGACCGGTACAGTTACTGCGAAAACTTTTAAAGTAGACTAAATTTGCTACAATTTCACACTAGCGCGAGCTTTAGAGAGCCATTGGTTCCCAAGATACAGTTCTCCAAAACAGGCAATTTTTAACTAAAACTGTTTTTTCTCGAAATGTTTTCTTATTTTGTGTAATATCTTCTAAAATACGCATCCCACGTCAAATATTATAAAAAAAAGTTGTATTCAATTTAATTAGCTTTCATTTGAGACTAAATTGGTTCCTGCAGGTACAGCAATTCTCTCAAAAACGGATCTTCTATCTTAGATGGCCCAGGCTTGGGCTCGCACGAAGATGGTGTCTCGATGGCCGTGATGGACGCTGGGAGAGGCGCCCAGTCTGTAGTCGGGTCAACTTCATCGTCCGAGCATTTCAGCTCCACATCCGGGAAGTTAATTCACAATTTGCCACCGCATGACAGGCAGAGGACTGCATTTACATGATTATTTTCACAGAAGGGCAGGAGGTGCGAGACCCATGGTGGTGGGGATGAGGGTGAGTCCCTGAGAAGACAGCTTCCATCCCCCAATCAGTGGGATTAAAGTTAACTCCCCGCCACTTGAAACACACACTTGGAAGTAACACCTTGCTGCATGGTGGCCTGCGGCATCTTCCGTCGGTGGCAAATGGGCGAGGTTTATGCTCGTTGAAGAGACAAACGCCTTATACAATAGGAAATCCAAAGCATCCCTTTTTGAGAGAATTGCTGTACCTAAAGGTACCAATTTAGTCTCAAATGAAAGCTAATTAAATATAATAAAACTTCATCTTTATAATATTTAACGTGGGATGCGTATTTTAGAAGACATTTCACAAAATAAGTGAACATTTCGAAAATAATACTCTTAGGTAAAAAAATCCTATTTTTGGAGAACTGTATCTTGGGAACCAATGGCTCTCTAGAGCTCGCGCTAGAGTGAAATTGTAGCAAATTTAGTCTACTTTAAAAGTATCGCAGTAACTGTACCGTTCAGACCCTTCCTTCACTAAGATATTGACCAAAAACTGAAAAAAACCCCCAAATTTCATGGTTTTTTGGGCACACTGCCGAACGCACAGCACTTGGAAAATTGCAAATCTGGTTTTTTAATGTTGGTTAAGTTCCTAACAACATATAAAAAAATCAGCGTGACCGGAACTTTTGCAAGCACGACAAACTTTTTATGTTTAACTTGACTGGACTATATGAAGTATATGAGTAAGTAAGGGGTTGACTGGGTAAGGGTGCCGATGAAATTACAGGCACATGAGACTTTTCATCTTTATGTCTCAGGGTGGCGGGCGCAGTGCAATGCCACATAGGGCGCGTCCTAGGTGGACGTGACATATGAGGTAATGCACTGTTCATAGGCAGAGGTTACCGCTTAACATCAGGTGGGCCATCTGCTTGTTCCGTCATTCAAGTAGTATTAAAAAAAAAAAATGAAATCAATAAATTACTTAGCACATGCACAGAAAAAATAATACCATACTAGTAGCACATGTAAGGGGATGACATTTGTAACGGAACTGCGGTAATGTGTGGTATTTCCACTCTTACGTACTTTTGGGTTTAAGTCAACGAGGCTGATCTTTTTTTTTAAATTATTTTCACAACATCTTATTGTCTAACGAACTGATAATGGCTTTCGATTACCAGTTAGCAGTACATTACGCCGCGTGATTTAGCTCCGTTTCAAGAATAGAAATATTCCAAACATATACAGCACAATGTACAGCAAACTGGTATTTGAAAGGGATTACCATTTTCATACGCAATAGGGAGGATCCCACACTAGGATCCCGTGTCGTGGGTGTCAGGAACTACGAGTACTACATGGAACCCATAACATAACATATTTAGTAGTAGTAGAGCTTTTTTGTGATAGAGTTCGTCCGGGGAAGTACTACCACCATACCTATTTCTGCCGCAAAGCAGTAGTGCTCGCATTGCTGTGTTACGGTTAGAAGAGCCGGTGAAATTACAGGCACATGAGACTTTTCATCTTTATGTCTCACGGTGGCGGGCGCAGTGCCACATAGGGTGCGTCCTAGGTGGACGTGACCTATGTGGTAATGCACTGTTCATAGGCATAGGGTACCACTTAACATCAGGTGGGCCATCTGCTTGATCCGCCATTCCAAGTAGAATAAACCATACCACACAGATCCGAAAAAATATAAAAAAAAAAAAATAATAACATAAAATGTTTGGGTGACTGTTATAAGGTAATGTTTCTATGAGCTTAGTGTTTAGGCTGTGTACATTTTTAATTAAGCCTGAAATAAACATTATTATTATTCAATATTTGCAGATTCATATAAACATTTGTCCCGCAGCGGGAATTGAACCCGCAACCTCACACATCTCAACCATCACATCTACAGAGGTCGTCAATACTGATGATCTGTAACTAAGTATTGAAAAAGCCTATATAATATGTGTAATATGATATGCCTTTAGTTATCATCATCATCACCAGCCGCCTTAGACGTCCACTGCTGGACGAGGCCTCCCCAATATGACGCAATGGGGGGATTTGCCATAATCACCACGCTTGGTAGACGGATTGGTGATCACAGTATTGGTGTTGAGTACTCAGGTGGATGCTGCTGCCCATCCCCTGGCGTAAGGGATTCCTTACGACATCTACGAGAGGAGACAGAGGGGTATATTCTTAGGCCGGACTCAACATAGCCGCCGAATATTACTAAAATTCCATTAGTAGATAATATATTTAAAAAAATGCTGGACAGATCACACCACATTATCTAGCCCCAAGCTAAGCAGAGCTTGTGGTATGGGTACTAGATAACTGACATAATTAATATTTTTGGTAAAAATTTAGAATCGTTTGGCAGGAGGAGGAGGGGGAGATGGGGGGTGGTGGAGGGGGAGGGGTACCCCCTCACCCCTGGTACCAATCCCATAACAAGGTAACTTATAGTTTTCGAGAAAAAAAATAAAGAAAATTTTAAGGTTAAGTATGAGATTTTGGTAAAACTTTACAATCGTTTGGCAGGAGGAGGATGGGAGAGGGGGAGGGGAGTGGGGGATTTGTACCCCCTCGCCCCTGGTACCACTCCTATGCAAAGGTAACTTACAGTTTTCGAGAAAAAAATAATTTTTTTTTTTTTGTTAAGTATGGATATTTTAAATGTCGGACTCCGGTATGTGCTCCCGCCAGTACTCTCGCGAGGTCGCCCTTGAGTGTCGCTTCACCCACTCGACCTTTGCTACGCTACGGAGGTCACCGGCTCGCTTCGCTCGCCAGCTCCCCCCTTCACTCCGCTCGGCCTCGCGGGCTTGCTCCACTCAAGATCTCCCACGCGAGCTACTGGCTCCGCGTTTTTATATACACTCTAGGGGCGTGACGCACAGTACCACGTGGAGTCGGGGTGCTCCGTATCGGGTCTGCCACTCTTTTCGGACCTAACCAACTATTGTCGGGGTGCTCTGTGTCGAGTCACACAGTCAGTCAACAATAAAAAAACATAATTTATAACATTAATTAATTCCTCAAAAGGATCTCTCTTATTTCTTTCAACATCCCTTCTCTACAGATAGAGGTACCTACTCATAAATTAAATCATTAATATTATTATTTAACGTTCCGATTTTGTAATTTTTTTTTAATTATTTTTCTTTAAAAGCACAAGTTTCCTGGACAAGGGGGCCGAGGCTCGAATTTCCTGCACCCTCCCTGCAAGTTGGCGATGACTCCCGTAACATCTGACACTTCCAATTCAAAAATTTCATACTTAACCTCAAAAATTTCTTTATTTTTTTTCTCGAAAACTATAAGTTACCTTGTTATGGGACTGGTACCAGGGGCAAAGGGGTACCCCTCCCCTTCCTCTCCCCCTACTGCCACCCTCCTCCTCCTGCCAAACGATTCTAAACCCAACCCATATTTTTTATTATGCATAGAAAATACCCAGAAGACCCTGAACAAATATCTGCATATCTTACAAATATTTCTTCCGAGGCGGGAATCGAACCCGCAACCTCCTGCGTCGCAGGCGAACCTTCGCCAGCCGCGCCACTGAGGTCGCCTATATTGTCTTATATAAAATAAATAAATAAATAATGCTGGACAGTTCACACAACATTGTCTAGCCCCAAGCTAAGCAGAGCTTGTGTTATGGGTACTAGACAACTGATATACTTAATACAAAAATATACATTTATTTACATAAAGAATAATACAAGGTATGTACAAAATACATATGAAACAGTTGTGCTACCTGAAGACCGCTACAAGCGATCTAAAGGTAGCTCAACTGATCCAAATCACTACCAGACGGAAGCGTATAATTTAATAACGTAACTTAATACAATATATTACATAGATAGATATTTTTTATTATATATAGAAAATACCCAGAACACCCGGAACAAATATCTGCAGATCGCACAAATATTTGTTCCGAGGCGGGAATCGAACCCGCAACCTCCTGCGTCGCAGGCGAACGGCGATAATAGACATAGGTACCTGCCAACTATTAAACCGTCAACATTTTATAGTCTTCAATTGAGTTTAGCATTGAAATATTCACAAAGCCTACAGGCTTATCTATCTTACATCGAGCTGAAACCCAATCCGACATTGCGCGTCCTCCAGACAGAATGAGCTTCATCGTATCGAGTAGCGCCTTGTGTAGTCTACGAGGATCCGTTATTGCTGTTTTACGATTAGTGTTGCTCGAGACGGAGGCGACGGCCGAGTTAATTGCAGAGCCTTCGGACTATAAATGTTACTGACCTCAAGCCTGATGGAACTGCCGATTTAATGCTCTGAGGCTATTTCCTTTGTTGGAGGGAACTTTATAGCATGTGAGTATGTAATTATTAGGTTCAAGAGAAATGCTATTGTTGCCATAATTTTTATAAATGTTTTTGATTGATTAATTGAATAAATAGCATAGCAGATGACCCACCTGATGTTTAGTGGTAACCTCTGCCTATAACAATGCATTATCTTAGGTCACGTCCACCTAGGAGTCGCCCTAAGCTACGTGTACACAAGAGACATAAAGATGAAAAGTCTGATGTGCCTGAAATTCCACCAGCAGCCGTACCCTTCAAACCAGAACTCAGCAATGCAAGCACTACTGCTTTGTGGCAGAAATGCTTTGGTGGAGTTTTCCCCCGGACGAACTCTTTCACAAAAAAGCTCTAAAGTAATATTTAAGTAGGTATACCTTCGACACTTATCCAAAATGAAAGTTCTCCACGCGATACCTATGAATATAAAGATTCTATACCAAACCGCAATTTCACTCGCCTTTACGTGACGAGTGACGTAAGGCACCTCTTCAGTTAAACGAATCAGAATAAATATATCGGATAAGGTATTGGAACCTCCATAAAATCCTACAAGTCCTCGATAGAATAAGAATCCCCAGAATCTAGTAGAAAAGCGTTTGTTAGCCGTAGAGGACGCGCGACGAATAGAAAACACGTCATATGTGTGTTATTTGTTCCCTTCTGCGCCGATGGGCAACAAAGAAATGTTTTATTTAGGCCGCGGCATAAAACCAGGTCACGTGTCCTGAACGGATTACACACTTCGACCGAGATAGCTTTTTAGTCTCGCTCGGCCGAGACCGCTCTATAGTCTCGCTCGACCGAGACCGCTCTATAGTCTCGCTCGACCGAGACCGCTCTATAGTCTCGCTCGACCGAGACCGCTCTATAGTCTCGCTCGACCGAGACCGCTCTATAGTCTCGCTCGACCGAGACCGCTCTAATAGTCTCCGGTTAACACTTTAGTCCTGTCTAAAAAGGCCGAAAATCTCAACCGAGACACGACTGAAACAAGTTAATTAACCCCCGATAAAATGAGGGGTGTTATAAGTTTGTAGTGTGTATTTGTGTATCTGTGGCATGAGACCTCCTGAACGGATGAGCCGATTTTGATTTAGTTTTTTTTGTTTGTTAGGTGACTTGTTCGAGGGTGTTCTTAGCATCAGCTCGCAAAAATATTTCCATAAGCATTTTTGCGAGCTGATTCATGAAACATCTGCACCAACTTACGCCAGACATAGCTAAGAACCATCTCGGAAAAACTATCTTTCATAATAAAAAAATCGTATATAAATCGGTCAAACGTTTTGGATATAAATGGGAACATTGTCTCTATGCATTATGCAGGAAACGCATACCCCTCCGTTCCGTCGGGGGTAAAAACAAAGTAAGCTTTTCAATCAATGTGTTCCAATCATGGGGTATGTATTGCGCGGACAGTTATTAAAATTTCACAAATTATAGGTGGATAAACAATTAGTTAAACTTACAGAAACAGAAATTGTCGACAGTGTTCGTCGAGTATGTTGGCGCTTCGCGGCCGAGAATAGCTGGTTCCGAGATCTCGGCCGGGCTCTACACCCGCCTGGTTTCGTATAAAGTTATAAAGAAAGCCTTTGGTGTCGACGCCGGAGGAGGGTTGCGAAGTTCAAAGGTGAAGAGGCTCACCACCTGAAACCGACCGCCAGGGCCGCATCAATCAAATATTTCAACACAGTCACTACTTACCTACGTAAGAACTAACTTTGTGTTTCCACAGAGGTGTGTTATTCCTATGTTTACCGCCGTAGAATAAATATAATTTGTTGATATAAGTATCATGTAACACGTACAAATGTTATAAAATTAGAAGTAGGTATTAAATTCAATCGAATTTATTTATAAATAAATACATTTATTTACAGAAAGAATAATACAAGGTATGTACAAAATAAATATGAAACAGTTGTGCTACCTGAAGACCGCTGCAAGCGATCTAAAGGTAGCTCAACTGATCCAAATCACTACCAGACGGAAGCGTCCCTAAGATGCTGGCTGCATTGCCACGCTGAAAAAATAAATAAATAATGTTGGACAGTTCACACAACATTGTCTAGCCCCAAGCTAAACAGAGCTTGTGTTATGGGTACTAGACAACTGATATACTTAATACAATATATTACATAGATATTTTGTATTATACATAGAAAATACCCAGAACACCCTGAACAAATATCTGCAGATCGCACAAATATTTTTTCCGAGGCGGGAATCGAACCCGCAACCTCCTGCGTCGCAGGCGAACGTTCGCCCGCCGCACCACAAAGGTCGTCAAATGAAATATAAAATTAAACCCGTTTATTAGGATCCACAATCAAGCTGTGCATGTGGATCCGAGGAAACATTTGTCAAATAAGAGAATCTAAGTGACATAAATAAATTATTATCTTAGAAATGTAGAGACATTGGTGGATATAAGTGGCGCAGTAAAATAGTAGTAGGTACTTACTCTTTTTGAATCCCTCCATCAGGGGATCGAAGAGACGGAAAATGTTTCCATGGATCAACATGTGAAACTTGATCCTATTGCGGATCCTATAGTGAACGAATATAATTACATGCTAGATAGGTATCTACTCGTCAATCTGGGTAAATAGGTATAATTAGAATATTCAGTTAAATCATTGTTTGTTATTCTAATTAAATATTACTTTGAGTCTAACCGTTCATAGCCAGAGTGAATGAACCGATATGCGGTTGCTTTGTGTGAAAGCTGGTAGGTATGTAGGAGACGACTGTTCCTATTTTGATGGGAATCATTCGAGTAAGTGTGTATAATATTATCAAGTTCAAGAGTACGGCTACTTTATTAAAACCGTCTACGGGTATTTTACTTTAAGTTTGGATCTAAGTCATTCGAGTTTTCGTAGGAGTTCGAATCTGAATGCGGCTCTGGGCTGTGCTCTGGGGAAACTCGTCACGTAGACGCGGCTTTTCGGTGTTTTCTCTTTCATTCGAGTTGAGGTCGAGTGCTCGAAGGCACATGAAATTGTGCTTCATTATTTTTGAATTGTTTAGATTCATTCCTTTAAAATAGGGTAAGACAGGGACGAAAATGAGTTGAGTTAATGACTTTAAAACGCTTTCGATAACTCAACAACCCTTTGTAAGAACCGTCCAGTTTGCAAGTCTCTGCTGCAGTATTTTCAAGAATTTATGATGAAAAAACTAATGTTTTGACCTGACGCCTTCAACACTTGGGTTTTCCATCATTTAACTGCAGCCATTCATGTTTCTTTGTATTATACTCGTATGGTCTGGTGACAAATGTCACTAATAACATAAATTTTATAGTTAAGATGTTTGGATAAATCATGCCGAAACGGCTGAACCGATTTCGATGAAATTTGGTTCACAAATGGACAATCACACCTTTTTTTTTAACTATTGTGTGCTCTTGATTGACCGCGATCTCACCTGTTGGTAAGTGACGATGCGCCCGTCGTTGGAGCACGAAGGTCTAGAAGGCGCTTATCAGAGACACTCTTGTCTTAAAGAGACCCATATTATTAGTTTTCAGTAAAGACAGACGACGGCATCTTGTTCTATTCCTTAGCAGTTCGCATTACAAAGGTGGATTATTGTATATACTAGTGTCCGCCCGCGGCTTCGCTTGCGTTTTACCTGGATAAAAAGTAGCCTATAGCTCAATCCAGGTCATAATCTAGTGAATTCTATGATTTCATTGAAACCGGTTCTACCGTTTCGGCGTGATCGAGTAACAAACATACAAACATCCAAAGAACGCAACTTAGACTTGATTTTAGCTACCACGAACCGGACTATGCAGCGCCCTGCAGGCCCTCCTCGCGATGGACCGACGACATTTTACAGGAACCAGGAAGACTATAGACGGCGCGGCGTCCTGGCACTATATGGGAGGCGCTATGTCCAGCAGTGGACTTGTACAGGTTGATGATGATGAAGCAAATATCAATTTAAAAACAGCCCAGAAAGTTTTCGAAGGCTGAAAATCTAAACCTAGTAAAGTTTATCAAAGCTCAAGTCATTAGTTTTATTGAAGCTTCAAAACTCCAAAGGGACTCTTTTTTGAGTTAAAAAACATTGAAGCCTTACAACTGCTTCTAAAGTTTGGGAAATGATTAATGGGCGGAAAAGCGCACGTGTCCAACGTTCTTACCTGTAGGCACCCCTATTCACAAACGTCTCTTTCTGAACGACCAAAACGTTCTTTATTAATTTTTACTGCAGCAAACTAGGATTCTGTTTTTGACGTAGTGTGTACAGCCTAAGAATAGACCCCTCCGTCTACTCCCGTGGATATCGGGAAAGCTGGTAATGGGATTAAACCAGGGGATGTCTAGCAGCATCCACCTGAGTAGGTACTCAACTCCAATACACCTGCCAAGCGTGGTAATTATGGCGGATCCCCCTTTGCACTCCATGGGGGAGGCCTCGTTCTACAGTGAACGTCTAACAGCTGAAAATGATTATTATGAAAGAAAAACTAGATTCCCAATCATTCGACGATACGGAATCCTATAGTGTGGAGTTAGGACTGTTAGATGTTTCTATGAATATTAAATAAAAACCTATTTTGAAAACAGCTGTTAATTGAAGATCCAAGCGCTAAATTATTTCTTTCAACCAAAAAAATTCGATGGCATCGAATCTTTCTTTCCACGCCTAGGATGCTAAATACAAACAGACTATATAATGGCAAACTTACTTTTACAAGATTTTATTTAGTTTGCAATCTTTATATATTTGGGTCAAATCTGGCAACTGAATTTTAAAGCAGTTATCCTTAACCGATTCAGATAAAATTTAGCATACCTCTCAAGTTCCGATGACAATACAATATTATGGTAACAGCGAGCTGATCTGACGATGGAGTCGGAAGGTGGACACCGGAACTTCTCGATGGCCGTTTTTAGGCTCATTTTGATTAGCACATGGTTCCGATCACTAATTTCATAAAAACTTATATTGCAATTTTTTAAACTTATTAATATGGTTCTTATTATAACACCCCTTTCTTAGTTATATGTTAAAAAGTAAAAAGTAAGAAAGATAAAAGCGATCCAATGAAATCGTTTCAGAACATTTAATTTAAATGTAACCCAAAACTTTCGTTCAAGCGGGACTCGAACCCGCACCCTCGCCTGTGATCCGCGATGCCTTTACCAATTCGGCAACAGAACGAGCTATGACGCTGGAGACGACATTTGTGGTCACTATCAACAATTTAACTCAAATTTAGCTTTGAACAGAAGGTTTCTAATGAAACACCTGTAGATGGCTCCCATCGACGCTATAGCCGAGGTGATAGTGCCCACTAATTTCATCTGCAGCGTCATAGCTCTTTCTGTTGCCGAATTGGCATCGCCGATCACAGGCAAAGGTGCGGGTTCGAGTCCCGCTGGAACGTAAGTTTTGGGTTACATTTAAATTTAATCGTTTCAGAACGTTTACGATTAAGGGTATTAAGGGTTCTAAGTTACCAGTTTCATTGTCATAGGCGTGTTCCCACGTGCGAACGCCGACGGAAACATTTCATGCCATTATTAAGGTCCATACCTACCCTTTACGGAAACGCTTCGTCAACATTTTAACGGGCGGTGCGGCCGTAAAGTTCGCTAAGTTGCTCGCTACTTAACATATTTTCATAAACAGCGACAATTTATTTTTATATCCTTTGTAGCTATGTAAATTGCCTCAGGTATCTACTGAATTTTGTCTGAAATGGAAAATGAGTTTACGTACCTGGTGTTCGTTATGGAGGTTTTTTGTGATGGAATTCAATTTATCTACTTGTTTGTCAAAATTATTACCTTCAGCTTGAATGTATTTTGGACATCGGGATAGTTTAGGATAATAACTTATCCTATGTTTGAACTTTGGGTAATATCATGCATTGTGTGGTAATCCAACTTGCCACTAATCATTATGTCAAAGTAACGAAGTGTGGATGAGACATGTTTGGATGGTTGTTACTCATTCACGACGAAACGGCTGGATCAAACTCGATGAAATTTACTTGAAATTTAGTATCCAGATAGATTATGACCTGGATTGGGCTATAGGCTGCTTTTTATCCTGGTAAAACTCGGGCGGGCTCGCAGGCGGATACTAGTAATACTACTTGTACTGTTATTTATTCTGTGGTTACCTATCATACATTTCAAAGTTACGATGTTTAGATGTTGGATGTTTGCTACTCAATCACGACGAAACGGCAGGATCGATTTCAATGAAATTTGGTACACAGACAGATTATGACCTGGATTGAGCTATAGGCTACTTTTATCCCGGTAAAACGCGAATGAAGCCGCGTGCGGACACTAAGTATAGACATAAATTATGAACATTATCCCACTAATATCATAACTGTCAAAGTGACGACGTTTCTATGTTTGTTACTCAATCAAACCAAAACGGCTGAACCGATTTCGATGAAATTTGGTACACAGACAGATGATTAAGGCCCTATGACCTGGATTGAGGTCACGTTTACCCTACGTAAAACTCCGTCTAAACTGTATAATATCTCCTAATTTGCAGTAGAACTAGGTATCTCTTTAGGCTTCGTTTTGCCATAGTTAAGCGCGGACGAAGCCGCAGGCGGCCACTAGTAATAAAGTAGAACTTTAAATTCGACCTTCATAACTTCTGTGCACATCGATGGCTATGGCACGTACCTACGTCACCAGACACATCAGGAATCAGTTTCCATTGTTCATAGGTACCTACTTTATATTACTCACCTACTTTACCTCGTACCATATTGCGCTATGTTGTGTCTGCAGTTGTCGAAGACGGGATGCTTTGTATAATGTGTTGCCGCCGCTTGCCGGAACCTCAGTGTTCTATCAATTTATGCTCAGATGTGCAGTCATCGTTCACAATGAAGGAAAAACTCTTCGATCGCAATAACTGGTTTCGTACAAGGACGAAAAACTCAAATCGCAACTGGTTACGAAGCTGCGGTTTAGTACACGGCCGAAGCGGAAACTTCTTTGGATTACAGTATTTTACAGTCCGGATCGGACTTTAGTACGTAAAGATTATTTGTCTGTCGAGCATTACTTAGGAGAGGTGCGTTGCAAATCCGAATCAATAAAAGATAGATAATTTTATTTGCAAACATAAATGAATGTAATTATTGGTAATTATTTGTATGCATAGATAATATGAACTACACAAATCTTAATAACTAAGCTAGCTACGTATGGAAAGTAGGTTTAATACACACTCAGCCATTGACCACATTCAACACACAATCAGTCAGTCAATTAATGATCATTTCCCATTTTCATTTTCGAAAGGAGTAGCATAACTTTCGATTATATTTTCGCGAACGAAGTTTGTTTCTATTTTATATTTAATAACCTATTATCTCATCAAAATCCATGAAAACTTTGTTTGTATGTATTCACGACTGTACTCTGTCCAGTTGCTAATCCGTCCACCTGAGAATCTGTCCAGTTGAGAATCTGTCCAGTTGCGAATCTGTCCACTTGCTACGGAGGCGTATACTCATGATATATTTTGACAACTAATATATAGACACGTGGTGCTTCACCATCTTCTATTTTTTTTATTTATATGTTAACATCCAAACAGTTCGACTATCGAACTACTGGTAGGACTGCATGGAATAAACGTTAGTATCGACGTCCTACTACTCCCTTTGTTGACGAACTCTGTGGCGCGGCGGGCGAAGGTTCGCCTGCGACACAAGAGGTTGCGGGTTCGATTCCCGCCTCGGAACAAATATTTGTACGATCAGCAGATATTTGTTCAGGGTGTTCTGGGTATTTTCTATGCATGATAAAAATATATATCTATAGGTTGCGGGTTCGATTCCCGCCTCGGAACAAATATTTGTACGATCTGTAGATATTTATTCAGGGTGTTCTGGGTATTTTATATGTATAATAAAAATGTATATCTATGTAATGTATTGTATTAAGCATATTAGTTATCTAGTACCCATAACACAAGCTCTGCTTAGCTTGGGGCTTAGATAATGTAGTGTGAACTGTCCAGCATTATTTATAATACCCAAATGCCACTTACATAGTTGTGACTCCACACTAGGATTCCCTGTGTCGTGATAATCAGGAACTATGAGTACCATGGTACCACAACACCCAGACCCGAACAAATATTTGCAGATCATACAAACATTTGTCTCGCAGCGGGAATAGAACCCGCCACCTCTCCATCTTGCCGGCTACTTGCCCGCCACGCCGAAGTGGTCGTCATCATTTTGTAACGATGTAATTTTATAAGAAACTAACGCACACGGGTGTATTAGTGTATTTTCAGGTAGCACAACTGTTTCATATGCATTTTGTGCATACCTTGTATTAATTGTATTATTTTTTCTGTAAACCACACTAATATTATAAAGGCGAAAGTTTGTGTGAGTGTAGTGTGTTTGTTACTTCTTCACGCTGAAACGGCTAGACGGATTTGCATAAAATTTGGAATGGAGGTAACTGGACTCCCGGAATAACACATAGGCAATTATATTATAAAAACGGGAAATTTTCACGTACCGTTAAATCAATTAACGAATCAAAAAAAATCAATCGAATCAATTAATTATTTTATTTTATCAGTTAATTAGTTTTTATAGTAAAACACATAGGCACATTTATATCCTGATATTCCCACGGGATCGAGACTTATGCGGGTGAAACCGCGGGGCGCTGCTAGTAAATGTATATAATTATGTGTATTGATCATGTGTTCAACATTTCATGGAGTTAGATGAGATTGAAATAGAAGCTTGAACTCCGTTCGCGTGCAAAAGATCGTAACCGCCCTGCCAGTACACTCCTCTTACACGTATGGAATCAAAATGAAGTCTCCATTTCAACGACACTTGCTCCTATAGGTGCTTACAAGGTTGCCTTAGCCAGACGTGTCAGTAGGATCACATGCTTAGCCAGACGTGTCAATAGGATCACATGCTTCAGAACTATACCGCGGAGGTGAGCCTTTAATTGGGAACTCAGGTACGAACTCTGTGGACGTGGAATTGGAGCCGTAAGCGAAGTCTTCCACTAGAGTCTGCATGCGACTCCTGAACGACAGCAGCTTCGCTTCGGGAATCTTCCTTACGTGCGGGAGGACGCTTTTGAAGAAGTGAAGGTGCTCATCCTCACCTTCAAAAACATATTTATCATAAACACTGTCGTTGTCCTGAACGGACGCGCGAGCTTTTTTCTTCTTTTTAGAATTTTCTAGCTTTATCTTTTTCTTCCCCTCATTTTTGGGGGAGAGCCTTTCAAAATAATCCGATGAGCTTTGTTCTTCGACCTCGATGTCACTATCTTCTTGATCTGCGTCTCGATATTCGTCATCCTCTTTGCCGTATATTCGGGGAGTCACGGTTTCTCTCAGGAATTCCAGCGCTTTGAAGTGTCGCCATTTTGACGCGCCCGTGGTCGATGTGTGCACCTTTCCGAGCTCCACGCAAAACTGGTCTCGTAGATACTTCCACTTTTTCCTGAGAACGTTTTCTGCAAAGACAAAAGAACTCCAATTAATTGAGATCCTGACCGGAAATCCCAATCAAGGATCCAAATCAGGGCACATAGTCAAAGACGTAAGTAATATCACAGAATAAATATGTAATATATTTCTAGCGTCAATTGTGCAGTTGTCGTATCTCATAAAACTATGGGTGCATTCCGAGTCACGCTATAATCGATGTGATCGCTATTATTAGCGTTCCGAAACGCTGTGAGCGCGACTACGATATTGCGTGTGACGTCATGAATGACGTCATTAAATCCGCCATTTTGCGACCATGCCCCCAACCGATATTACTGTGAGCGCTACTGTCAAAGTGGCAGACTACAGAGGTTATCAATAATATATATATATATATATATATATATATATATATATATATATATATATATATATATATTTTTGATAATATCGTTTATAAAGCGTTCCGAATCACGTCAACGCTCAAACTGCCATAAGCGCGATTTCTGAATCGGAACGCAAAATAGCACTGTGATCGCTCACATCGATTTTATCGTGACTCGGAACGCACCCTATATTTTATCGAAGCATAAAATATTCAATTTTTTTTTTGGTTGATGGTGTTTATGGTCTTCTAAATGCTGAACACTTTTGCACGCAGATTTCGAATAATATAAAACAAACCTTTCCGAGCTTGTGAGGTGAAAATATCGAATTCGGTATTTTCAGCAACAAGACAAGCATGTACAAAGTGCTATTTGGTGAAGTGGAACTGATGAATAAGACCAGAGATGGCCATTGGGACTACTTACTCAATGATAAGTAAGTCATGATAAGGGTGTCTTTCCGATTTTCGATTGAGCTGAAATTTGGCATACCTGTCAAGTTCCGATGACAATACAATATGATGGTGACAGCGAGCTGATCTGATGATGGAGACGGAAGGTGGACAAGGGAAATCGGATGCATAATAGTAGACTTGCCGTGTTTAGGCTCTTTGTGATCAGCACAC
Source organism: Operophtera brumata (assembly GCA_932527175.1). NCBI lineage: Eukaryota > Metazoa > Arthropoda > Insecta > Lepidoptera > Geometridae > Operophtera > Operophtera brumata. The sequence continues at coordinate 1,854,136 of OW052238.1, forward strand.
GGTTACGATCAATAATATTATAAAATCTTGTAACATATGTATTGAGGATAAATTTCTAGCTTCGAAGTCGGTTTTTCAAGAAGAATTATGGACATTGTTCTATACACTATAGTTTGTGAATGAAAGTTGGAAAGAGGAAACATCCTTACTTAAAACTTTCCCATTTTCAAGTTTTAAAACTTTTGAACAGCGTTAAGACTGACAAAATGATCAAAATGACACCTGTCACAGGGCTCATGCTATATTTTACAAACGTACTTTTCAAATATCTTGTAACTATTTAAGAATTGTATTGTGATTTATTTTAATTATTAGATTAGGTACAATAGAAACCTTCCATTTTATTTTTGCACGCTTTTATGAGGTAGAAAGCTATGTAATTTTTTTTTCATTTCTCATACTTGGAAAGTAGTGCTGTTTTGATCTGATTATTGGGTGGAAAACGCTGCTTCCCTCCATAGAGAGGGAAAAACTCATACAAATTACTTCCCACCTAAGGGCCGGAATGAACTTTAAAAATAGAACTGCTGTCAGCTGTGAAGAGTTTTATGTAAAAAAAAGCTAATTAAAAAAAATGCTGCGGCCATGTGACCTTCTAAACAGCCAGCGTGAACTTAGCGCAAACTTCTGTGAGCGGAATAAGCCGCAACAATTACGCGGTGAGTTCCATATTTAAAATTTAAAAAGTCGACATAAATTGTAATAGTACTTAAAGAAATATCAAAAAATGAGACCCAGTGATGTAAAAACGGACCGTTTTTTCTCAACTATCAGAAAGGAAAATGCTATAAACAAGGGTAGGAATTTACTTTACCGACCGTCGATTTTTTGGGGGGGGAGGGGAGGTTTGGGGGGGAGGAGTAAAACACCCCCTTTGAAGGAAAAGTTGCGGAACCCCCCACTTTTCTAGAAAAAAAAATAAGGAATATTTTGAGGTTAAGTATGGAATTTATACAAAAAAGAGCTTGTTTATGTAGGAATTTACTTTACTTGCCATCGATTTAAGGGGGGAGGGAGTGGTAAAACACCACCTGTGAGTGGGGGAGTTGCGGAAACCTCGCAAAATATTGTAAAATACTTAAATACTGTAGATATAAATACATAGTTAAAATACTGTAGGCCGTTCAAGTTAAGGTAGATAGATAGATAGATAGATAGAAAATTATTTATTGCACAAGACAAAAAGCAGTACATAGGCGAACTTAATCCTAATTAGCATTTTCTTCCGCTAACCTTTGTGTAATGAAAACCTTGTGTACCTTTGTGTAGATAGGATATTACAAAGGCTATTGGGCATTGGCGTGCAGGTGTCGGTTCTAGTTCGCTGCGGGCCCTACCGGGCCACGCTCGCCTTCGGCTCGCTCGCAAGCTCACGTGCTGATCATGTTCTAACCCAACCTAAAAGCTTTTTTTGTTTCTCTAAAACTATGAGTTTCTACGTTCTCACGTTGTGATCATTTTTTTATTAATTCCATACTTAACCTCAAAAAGTTCTTTATTTTTTTTCTCGAAAAGTGGGGGGTTCCGCAACTTTTCCTTCAAAGGGGGTGTTTTACAGCTCCCCCCCCCACCCCTCCCCTACCACTCCCACCCCAAAAATCGACGGTCGGTAAAGTAAAACTTAGCCTAAACAAGTGATAAGTAAAAATAAAATCTCAGGTATGCCGAAGCAGATAGCAACATATTTGAATTTACCAAACTGTGAGCAGTATGCCGGACATTGTTATAGACGAACGTCAGCAACACTTTTAGCCGATTCTGGAGCAAACATGACAACCTTAAAAAGACATGGAGGCTGGAAATCCAGCACCGAAGGCTACATTGAGGATTCAGTCCAAAATAAAACTAAAATTTCAACCAAATTAACTGAAAGTATAAAAATACGCCCCAATTCGCCTCAGCCGACAACTTCCAGGGAGTATCCGCCATGGAATCCATCGTCTGATGAAATACCAGAGTCTCCTACTTTTACAGATATCCAGAACAGCCAAATTTGTCATAATATTTCAAACAGCATAAACATTCCCAACAAAAATGTAACTTTTAATTTCACGAATTGTCCTAATTTGACAATTAATTTTAAATAGATACTACTAATATTATTATATATTATCAATAAATAGTTTAAAAAAAAAAATAGTTTTATTTTCCTCATATTCGAAATGAAAAGTAGAGTGTTTAACACGGGTAAAAGAATCAATTCCGCCCTCGCCTCGGGAATTGATTCTTTCGACCCCCTAACCGGGGGTCTTCTACAATCTACTATTTTACTTTATTTATCAAATAATATTCCTACACATTGCTGTGAAAAAAAAAACCCGGTCAAGTGTGAGCCGATTTCTCGTCGACAGGGTTCTGTAGAAGTAGGCTACCATAGTAATCCTAAAAGCAAACAACTCCATATATTTTAGTAGGTAGGTAATGCTCCAATTATTTAAACTACTGCAACCAACTCAAGTCAACTTGCTGCAGGCACGCAACATGCAACATTAGGTTGCCTACTAAAAATCATTATTCCGCGACTCTACAAATACCAGAGATTCAAGTTCCGTTGTTATAAGGCACAGAATACTATATCAATATGCAGACGAGAGACGACGCTTCACAATATTCTGAGTCACTCGGTCTCGCTCACTCCGAGTCGCACCGACTACCGAACTCCGACAAACAAACGTCAATAAACTCACCATCTACATCTAGTGCCGCGCCGATTTCCTTCCAGCATTTTTCGACGGCCAATCTGCTGCTGTGGGATTTGTTCCTTTTATCCCATATTGTTGGTCTTTCAGCAACTAGTTCGATCAACGTGTCCACAATGGTGACATCCATTTCGCGTTGCCGCCGCGACGCGACCGGCGCCGATAACCAGTGAGCGCGAACTGGCAAAATGGCGTCTGCCGCGCCGGTCGGCGCTGACAAGTCACGCCCCTGCCGCCTCCGTGCCAGTGCAGTGCCGACGATCTGCCGACCTCGTAAACTCACAACGATCGAGCAATTCAAAGCATTTATATTACTTATAACGACCTCTGTGGCACGCCGGGCGAAGAACCGGCTGAGATGAGAGACGTTGCGGGTTCGATTCCCGCTACGGGACAAACGTATGATCTGCAAATATTTGTTTCGTGTCTGATTGCTCTACCTTGGTACTCATAGTTCCTATACCCACAACACAGGGAATACTAGGGACTGTATATGTGACTGTTGGGTGTTATGTTATGTTATGTTATGTTATTACTGATATTACTCAAAGCGACGTGCCAGTCAGATCAAATCAATATGATATAATATAAAATCGTTACGTGACTGACTGATAACTAACTATCAACGCACAGCAACACGTCAGTTATAAGTTCTCGATAGCCATGAACTCCTAGCCTCAAGCCCTGATATTTGGGGAGTACATGATACCGTTTGTGGTCTTGAATTTCCGAAATTAGTAGGTATTGAAATTATGGTATGGAAAAAACTCCACGCGGATGAAGTTGAGGGCATTTCACTAGTGATCTATAAGCGCTTTATTAACTTATTTATTTATATCTTTTGCTGAGAATATATAGGTACACGTTTATGATGGGACGTAAAAATAACTCGTGATGAGAGAACATAAATGTGATCACTGAATTTTTGCTACTATTATGCCCTTCGTTTTCTGGACTGACTACCTACCGAATTGCGATTCGATAGGTTGAGTCTGTTCAGAAAGAAAGCCGACGTGGCCAAATTGTAAACTAACGTTTTGTTTAGCCTATATAACTATTTATTTATTTATATATTATTTTATTTTAACATTGATAGACCTTTGTTTGACCACGATCTCACCTGTTGGTGGTATTTATTTAGTTTATGATTCAAACTGTCTGCATTTTAAATAGTAAAGTAAATAAATAGTTAGTAAGTAATCAAAACGGAACAGACGCGCTATTGTTAACAAAAAAGGTACTAATATAGTATTATTTTATCTGTGAAAAAGGTAAGTAAGCACAGCTGCGCCCTCAAATCCCACGACGGGTCTCTTTCTGAACAGACTATTTGTTTTTGGTTTGAGTTTCTCAACAAGTCCGCTAGGGGCGCTCATCATTTTCACCATACAAAAACGACAATCGAGAGTCGGAATGACGAATGCAAAACTTTCTGTAGCCTAGTCAGTGGGTATTGCACTCGTCATCCCGACTTCGGATATGTGTAGAGGTAGTCGAAACGTTTTTTTTAAATCGGGATAGGTACTGAGTTTCTGTATAAGTCCGCTAGGAGGTTTTTTTTTTTTTCGAATGGAATTTAATGCAGTTGACCGCCTGGGGCCATGACTGCTTTACCGGGCTTCCGCTAGGAGGTAGTGTCCTAATTTCTTATGTTATACCTGCTTTATTCAATTTACACAGTTTCATATTTCGAAGGTCCAACAACAGGTTCGTTCGGAGTCTGGCATTCCAAGCACCTTAGTCACAGTGAGAATAAGATATACAAAATTATCGGATTTTTTGTTTAATTTTTGGTATTTCGTAGCTATGACTTTACTAATATTACCTATCTATCCAAAGAATTCCCATCATAATTCTAACACCATAAATTAATTTATCGGATAAGCATGGCAGCAAATATTGTAACCTATAACAATCCTCACCCTTATCGCTCCATCACCGGTGATACAATTTATGATGGTGATTTATCAAATCTCGGCGCTTTGTCATGGTCTTAACTAAAAGCTGGTCCAATCCACCCATGATGGCCACTATTCAAAACTATAGTACCTACTAAACCTACTAAAAATAGTGGGAACATGAGCTAATTAAAAAACAAAACAAATATTTAGAACAAACAACAGACAAGCCTGGAACAAATAACGATCTGCAGATATTTGTTCAAGGTGATCTGCATGGGTATTTTCTATGTATAATAAAAAATATCTATCTATGTAATGTATTTAGTAAGTACCCATGGATATTTCACTGATATTAGGCTAGATAATGTTGTGTGAAATGTCCAGCATTATTTATTTATTAAAAGTTGGCGGCAATTATGGACCTACCCTACTTGAATTTTGTAAAAAAAAAAAACGACATTAAAATGTCTTGAAAAATATGGGACTGGAATCATACTACCTATATGGAGTTTTTTCTTTAAAGTTTTGAGATCAATAATGATAAGATAAATGATCATCTTGTTAACAGTTTTATAATATTTTTTTAAAATGTGGCCAAAAACAGCGTCAGTTATTCAACCCGTGCCTCTGCGATAGTTGAGTCACGGGAGAGCGGAGTGTAATCAAGAGATCATTTCCTAAATCATCACTCGCTGTTCAGTCGAGTCAGTTAAGACCCTTCTGATGGCACCGTCAGCTTGAAACCGCGAGTCGTATGAGCGCACGCGCAAAACGTATCGATAGCGCGATCTAATCTACACGTGGCGTCATCTAGTTGTGAACGGGCTAACTAAAAGTAAATATCTACGTACCTACTTTATATGACCACAAGGACAACCACGAATATCAATAGCACAAAGGTACGACAATAAATTAATTAAGTGAACTATCTGTTTAAAGCAGTGTCATATCATTTGACGGGGAACTCTGGTGAAATATGTATGCGTAAATATCCCTGTGTTGAGATCTGCCCATTCGATTTTTTCAGGCGTTGGGTATAATATTTCGCTATTATAATTATACGATTAAGGTATGTTTGTCTGTGCAGAACCGCTCAAGAACGGCTCTTGATTTTGATAAAAGACCATAGACATCTTTAATGATAAGCTGACTACGTTCAAAACTAAAATATATAGGGCCTTGAACCCTAAATCCACGATTGTATAAAGGGTACGTAAATTTTAATTCAATGTTTTTTTAAAGTTATTTTTTATGTTAAATTGTTTGTTTTATAGCATGTCAAAAAAAACAGATTTTATTTTTTTTTAAATTTAATTACTTAATTTATTTTTCTGATGCCTTGATGATTATAATTATGTAGGCAAGTTGTGTTGTATTGTCTGCCATCATCGGCCTTATTATGTCGTCTTTTTTTAACTACCTTATGTTTATGCAAAATGTTTAGTGCACGATGTGTTCATCTGTAATTGGAATTGCATGTAAATTAGATCTTAAGCTAGCAATAGTAAGCACCCAACCATGTAAATTCTGTTGATGTTCCATAATAAATTAAAATTAAATTAAAATTATAAAATTGATTATATTACTTTTATTAAATTTTATTTTGTTTATTATATATTTTGGACCTCCAATAGATCTGGTTAGTTCCGACAGCTAGAAAAAATCATAGCCATCAAAACTAGCTAAGTTCTTGATCAGAGGTTGTAGTTTCGAGCGAAAATATACCTAGTTAGCATTAAATAAAACCAAATTGATGTTAAAAACTGAATTATAATATTTAATAAGAATGTAGATCATTCATATTACATACAGTTATATATTGTGGTCATATAATTAAGAACGATTTGAAGTTCTAGAAGTTTTTTATTTAAATCGTATCATACACAGAGATGTGTACCTTCTGAGAAGCAACTAGTTATGTTATATAATAGTCACATTAATAGAGCAACCTGACTTAAGAATAAAGTATGAAATCGCTAACTATTTTTTGCACATTTTATTGATTTTATCAAAGTAACACATTCAAATAGTACTGAAACTGGACAAATAATTAAGAACGATTTATTTAACTGCTCGGGAATTGTTTTGTATGACACTTAGATTTAAAAAATCACAATATTATGTAGCACAGGAAACATAAAAATAAATTTAATAAATATTTAACTAAAATTAATTGTTAATAGCATATCCACGGCTTTTAATTACAGCTTTACACCGGCGAGGCATTGACTCTATTAATTTTTGACATTTCGCAAGAGAAATAGAGTTCCATTCTTCTAAAAAAACGTCATACAGCTCTCTTAAATTTCCACACTTTGTATTTGAAACCTTTTTCTTTACTTCAAACCACAGATTCTCTATTGGCTTTAGATCTGGACTGTTAGCAGGCCAGTCTAAGACAGAAACTAATTGCGCTGTAAGAAATTCCTTTACGGTGCGTGCAGTGTGCTTTGGATCATTGTCATGCTGGAATGTCCAAATGACCGGTAGAACGTCTTCAGCGTATGGTAACATTGTTTCTTCCAGTATATTTTTGTATTGGAACTGATCCATGTTACCTTCTATCAACTTTACAGGTCCTACACCATGTCCAGAAAAGCAACCCCAATTTTTCACATTTCCACCACCGTACTTTAATGTAACTTTCGTGTACTTTGGGTCGAATGCTGTATTCGGGGGACGTCGTACATATCGTTTTCCATCAGAACATACTCTGTTTATTTTCGTCTCGTCAGAAAAAAGTACATTTTTCCACTGTTGCACAGTCCAGTTTTCATACTTTCTCGCAAATGCAAGCCGGGCTTGCCTGTGGCAAAGTTTTAACATGGGTACCTTTCTTGCTATCCTACCGTGCAATTTTTCTTCTACCAAACGTCTTCGAATAGTGCGTGCTGAGATTGCTGAAGGGTTGTTTTCACAAAAATATTATTTTCTAAGCTCATTGGACCCTTAAAAAGGATTTTGTTTTGCCATACGAACGATGTTTCGGTCATCTCGAGGAGTTGTTTTTCTCTGTTTAGGTACACGTGGAACATTCAAAGTAGTTTGATACGTAGCAAAATGCTTTACAGCGTGGAAAACCATCGTTTTTGAACATTGCAGATGGTCGGCTATCTTTTTATAAGACCAATTCTTCCGGCGAAGTTTTATTATTACTTCCCTTGTAGATTTATCACAACTTTTATTTTTTCCCATTGATTTTTCTAAAGAAGCAATCACCTTTTAATCTTTTACAGCACGTAATGGCGCCAAAATTATACAAACAGTAACAAATCGACTGAGTGTTCTCTATTTAAATTTGAATAAAGGTATAAACTACTTAGCGTTCTTAATTACGTGACCAGCCAGTAATAAGGAATACTTTGTTTAAAAGTAGTGTAAAAAGTTTGCCTATTGATTTTTAGCCAATCATGTGTATCAATGAATACAGTGGTAATATGGAAATGTTTTACGATACCGAGAGAAATAAAAACAAATGCATACAATTAGTTTTGCATCTTAGTTGGAAAAAATCTTCCCTTTATATCAGCGTTCTTAATTATATGGCCACCACTGTATATCATTGCATAGTTCGCAATGACCTTGAGATTGCTCAACTGTTTCATTTGCATTTTTTAAGTTTTGTATATACTTGTATTAGTTGTATTATACTTTCTGTAAATATATGTTTATATAGGTATATTAAATATTAAAATCAATTCTCCTTATCCAATAAATACTGTTATTTAATTTATCTCATGAATGAAATAATAATGATTGCTTTTGCCCTCAAACAGAAATATCTCAAAGAAATCCTTTCTTTTTCGCGAACTCAAATAAAATGCGTCACAAGGCGCCTTGCCCAAATTATTTTTCTCTTTTAGAGATTTCGTTATTAATGGTTTTGTGCACCTGACAATGGAAAAAACATTTATTTTTGCTTATCCTTGAAGAATAAACCTTTAGATACTTAGCCTTTTTAGTGTGCGAATTCGATTTTGATTTTGGACAGTTGATCTTCGGTTAGAGCCATAGCTAATAATAAGATGTGAACAAAAGGACCAACCAACAGTACTTGTGTAATATATAATGAATAAATAATGATTATGATTATTGATTTATGTGTAGTATTTAGTTTATATTTATTTATGTAATGTTTCTATTACTTGTTCAGTTTACCTACTTAATTAAGATCACTATTAGTATTATAAATATAATTTTTAGCCATTTGTAATTTTTAACACATTACCTAGGTACCTACCTACTAACTTTAACTTTAACTTTAACCTTCGGCCGAGGTTAATGCTAACCCGTTTTGTAAATCGGCTCTTTTGGTGTTCGCGATACAGGCTTGCCTAGTGCGAACACCACAGGATAGTTTTAAGTATTTGTTATTCTTTTTTTGCGGCAAATAAACATTTTTCATTTTCATTTTCATTTATGAACCAAATTTTAAAGTATTAGAACCTTTCTTACCCACTAAGGAACGGAGGTGTAGCGTTTAGGGTGAGATGTTGTGTGTTTGCAAACGAATGTTCTCCTTTATCTCCAAAACGGTTTTAGATACGGTTTTTGATTCATCGGCGATGGTTCTTAGATAAGTGTTATGGTTTTAACCAACCAGGGAACGACGCAATAAACTTTAAAAAAAAAAACGTATCTTTTTAATTTTACTGTGTTAGGAATTGGGACTCCTCGTGTTAAATGTGCTTTCAACATGTCTCTTGATGAATTGCGATGCCAATTTAATTTATCTGATTCAAAAAGTTTAATTATTAAACAAAGACCAAGATACAATATGGTTCTCATAGAATGCGTAGGTACCGTATCTATGTATGATTGTGTAACTTGCCACAAAAGACACACAAAAGATCTGAACCGACTCAAAATTAATCAAAGGCTCTGTGGAATTGAATGCCAATCGTAAATGATTAATTGATAGCATCGATGACTAGGAAGTTCTGTGGGGTGAATAAATAGACTAGGAGCCCGAGTTGACATTCTTACGACACATCCGTGGCGCGGTGCGCGGTGGGCACGGAGCCGTATAGGACGCGGAAACCGCGAAAGAGTCGATTATACTGACCTTGTGAGGGACTCTGCCGGGGCGCCCTATAGCACTAAGCAGCAATTGGTAAACGAGCTAAACCTCGAGTTTACCACCGCTGCCAGCAAGTGCGGTGCCCCGACGGCCAACATCACCAGCGCCTGTACGGCTCTCAGCGCGAACACAACAATGCGCGACAGTTCCCTGAGACTTAGTTATTTCACAGCGGACGAGATCGGTAAAATAGTGAGCGTCCACATTGCACCAAAAAATAGTACCGATTTGTACGGAGTATCATCGAACCTACTCCGTACCGTAGCCAAATCGCTTGACCATGTCATAGCATACTTATTTAATGCCTGTATCCGGGAGGGTGTGTATCCTGTGACTCTCAAACGGGTTAAAATATCCCCCTTGTATAAAGGTAAGGGCAAGAAATCGGAAATGAAGTCCTACAGACCGATATCGCTTGTACCAGCGATTAGTAAGTTGTTTGAGGTAGGACTTAATAAGAGGCTTTTATCTTTTATAGGAAACGGAAACACAATGTCTGACAGGCAGTACGCGTACAGGCCCGGGCGCGCAACTACAGATCTAGTGCGAGAAGTGTTGTGGCGCGTGCTAGGCGCGCGCGAGGCAGGCCAGCAAGTCGCCTTGCTGTGCTGTGACCTCTCGCGCGCGTTTGACACAGCTGACCACCATCTGATCGCAAACAAACTAGATTTTTATGGTATACGTGGACCGGCGCTCTCCTTGCTCACCTCCTTTATGTCGCACCGTACGCAGACAGTGGTTGGCGACCAAGGGCGTTTAAGATCAGTGGAGCTGGTGAACACTATGGGGGTACCACAGGGTTCCTGCCTGTCGAACACATTGTTCAGCCTCCTGCTCAACGACCTTCCCGAGTCCGTGAGCGACGCGCAAGTCTACATGTACGCCGACGACGTAGCGGCAGTTGTGACCGCGCCGTCAACACTCGAACTTGAGGTTACACTGAACAATGTAGTTCGAAGGCTCGAGCAGTGGTTTAAATCTAACGGTTTAGCCCTCAATAGAGAAAAGACCTGCTTCATGATTTTTCGCCTCAATGGCGCGCCATCGCCACCCTGTACCGTGATCGCCGGAAACACCGCACTGCAAAGAGTCGACACTACAAAACTTCTAGGGTTTTACATCGACAGTGGACTCACTTGGGAGGTTCATATAGAGGAACTCTGCTCCAAGTTGGGCCGGACCTGTTTCGCGCTGCGGCGACTCGCTGGCACCGCGTCTCGCAGCGTAGTAATGTCGTGTTACTTTGCGACCGTCCACAGTATCCTTACCTATGGTGTGGAGCTGTGGGCGCGAGCCGCGGTGTCGAGCGGGCGTTTGTTATGCAGAAGCGAGCCGTGCGTGCGATCGTCGGCGTGAGTGACGATGTGTCGTGCCGAGACTTGTTCAAAGAGCTGAAGGTCATGCCCCTCCCCTGTGAACTCATATATCAAGTTGCAGTTTTCACTTACATCAACATTGATAAGTTCCAGAGGAGAGGTGTGAACACCGCCTGCGCCCTGCGTAGCAACAAGCTCGCTCACGTGCTCGTCACGCCCGCGCACCGGCTGCGCAAGTCGGAGAGGTCCGTTTATATAATGGGTCCCTCGGTCTACAACAGGCTGCCGGACACGATTAAGGATGCAACTTCCACAATTGTTTTTAAAAATCGACTGAAGAAATGGCTTCTTGACAGTATATTTTATTCTGTAGCAGAGTTCTACGAATTGCCAATTATTTAATTTATATCAAATACTACTATTAATATTATGCAATTCTAATTTTATTTATTATAACCTTTATATTAAGTCAATATATGATTTTTTTATATTGACCTTTTTCTGACCTGTAACTTGGCGTTATCAATAAATGATTTGTATTTGTATTTGTATTTGTATTTGTATAAGGCGCGAGGGTTTGATTCCCACTGTCAAACAAATCTTTGTATAACATGCAAGTTCTGGGTGTTGTGGTACCATGGAACTCATAGTTCCTGATACCCACAACACAGGACCATAGTGCGAGGTTACGACTACCTGACTATTGAGTGTTTTGTTAAAATATGCCTAAATTTGTGCTTATTAAACACAATTGTGCCCAAATTAAGGTCTGTTCTAAACCAGTTGACCTGGATAAAGCCTATAGAATTGAAACTATCGTGGTTGGGAATCATATTAAAAGATAAACGGCTAATTACCACTATTATTCGTCACTTTGCTGACGTTTCGAGACTGAGTTCAGAAGCCTCTTCATCATGAGCACCGCCCGCGACCGCGTTCGACGGTGGACCAGCGAATACTGCGTGCAACCGCGCGCTCAGCTCGCTGGATAAAGCCTTGTGCATATAGCTCGCAGAGCCCACTACCGCTGGGGAATAGGGAATAGGGAATAGGAATGGGTAGTTAGTGGATGGAGGCGGCTCAAGGCCGTTTGTCGTAGCATTCTATGTCACAAACCTAATGTCCAGCAATGGACTTCTTTTTGTGTATACAACTTGATAAATTGATTGCCCACCTATGTTATGTGGTAATCTCTGCCTATGAACAGTGCATTACCACATAGGTCACGTCCACCTACACGTGCGCTATGCGGCACTGCACTACATCCGCCACTCTGAGACATTGAAATTAACAGTAGTGTGCATGTAATTTTACCAGCACCTACCCCTCAAACCGGAATACAGCAATGCGAGCACTACTGCTTTACGGCAGTAATAGTTATGGTGGTAGTACTTCCCCGGACGAAATCTTTCACAGAAATGCTTTACTACTATGACTTCTAGTAGTAGTTCTACCGGACCTACTCATTATACCTACCGTAAGGTTAGTCGGGCAGCCACTTTAAACACGTAGTAGTTGATGTGGGTTTGACCTACTCATTATGTTAAAATTTATTTTTGTGTTTTTTTATTTTTTTATTTGTATGCCTTGACAATGCGAAACATGGTGATACTTTCTCCTTTATAACACCTTTATGTAAACCTGTGTTTCGGACAAATAAATTATCTTATCTTACTTCCTAGATATTTCACCGTAAAAGGAGCTTCAGCTGACGTTTGTAAAATAATCGTTAGCTTCTGGGCTAAGCAAGTATCAGGTATCCGGGTCTCATTAGCATCAGGGTAAGCTCATCAGTTTCGGCCCCCGAGGTAAATGATGACGTAGCTTTATATAGGTATATGACGAATTCGTGTTAACAGCGTTGGGTGTTGTATATATGCCTGTAAGTAAGCATAACACAGGTATTCTTAGTCGCTCCTCCAACTTGCTCCCTCCACTCGACTCAACTTCACTCGAGAATATTTTGTATTGCATATGAATTAAAATAAAAAATAAAAACAACATTTACGTCGGGTGCGTGATACTTTTTTTTTTTTTTGTTAACCTATTGTGTCCCACTGCTGGGCAAAGGTCTCCCCCAAAATTTTCCAGTCATCCCGGCCTTTGGCAGTTTCCCACCACTCCTTCTCGTAAGCCTCGAGATCGTCCCGCCAACGCCTTTTCGGCCGGCCCCGTCGTCGCCTTCCGTCTTCAGGCACCCAAGGAGTTACAACGTTCGCCCACTTCTCGGGGTGCATCCGACTGACGTGGCCAGCCCATTCCCACTTGAGCTTTGCTGTCCTGCTCCCCACATCGGCAATGCCCGTTATTGAACGTGCTACTATCGTCCGTAAAATCATTCACCGTGGGATGGCTTCTCGGTGCATTTTGTATGAAAATTGTGGTTCTCAAACTGTCCGCTAGGGACGTTCGTCAGTTTCTTTATACAAAATCCGTGTTACGTTACATCATACAATATATATCCGTCCGTATATATCCGTGTCAATTGCTTGTGCAAACTCAGACTACTACCTCATAAGCTCATGCTGTGAGTGGATAAAGTTGTCTAATAAGGATATTTTGAATGCAGTTTATCTCATAAGCCTGTGGCTTAGTTAAACTTTAAAAAGAGTTGTTTGCTGCCATCGACCGAGGCCGCATTGTTCTATGTTTGCTGTCATTGTCGGAACTAAAAACATAATAGAACATATTTCGATACATATTAAAAAACTTCAAATATACTGTTTATTCACCTTTAAAATCAGTTTTTCTTCAATTACAAATCGCATTAGAAATACCCGATAAAGTTTGAATTTTAAAACTGCACTCATAACATAGATTATTTTGTATTGTAGTAACAAATAATTATACGATATTTTTCGTGATTTTCGCTCACCTTTTGTTTGCGAGCGCTATTCTGTCGTTTGAACTTTTAACTTACTTGATCTATAATTAGTTAGAATATTGACAAAATTTGGCGTCTAACAGAGTCTTACAAAAACGTCGTTAGCCCATCCTCTATAACATCTCGCTAAGCTTTCATGAGCCTACTGCATAACTTATGAAGCGGGCCTTTCGCCCGTTAGCGCTCGAAGCAGGGATTTCATAAGAAGCCTTCGTAAATGGCATCCAAAAATATCCTTCTTTGCTTAAAAAATATCTAGGAAGTAGATGCACAGTACAAAACTTCATCATCATCACCAGCCAATAGAAGTCATAGTAGTAGAGCTTTTTGTGAAACAGTTCCTCCGGTGAAGTACTACTATCATACCTATTTCTGCTGCAAAGCAATAGTGCTCGCATTGCTGTGTTCCAATTTGAAGGTTATGGGTGCCGGTGAAATTACAGGCACATGAGACTCATCGTTATGTCTCAGGATGGCGGGCGCAGCGCAATGCCGCATATTATGCCGCGTCCTAAGTGGACGTGACCTATGAAGTCGCATTGTTAAACGCTAAGGTTACCGCTTAACATCAGGTGGGCAATATGATAGTCCCGTAATTAAAACAATTAAAAAAAACGTATGTTTAATGAATTATAAATATATGTACCTAATAGAAGCCAAATAATACAGCCAAAATACTTAAATACATTTTATTTTATTTATTCCATTAACAATTTGAAAAGGCTTATTATTTTCGCGGCGACAGAAAAATTAAAGAGCAGCAAACTATTTGCAACTAAAATAATAACTTGTCAGCGATTAAATATTTTGGCAATCATTTATATTAAATGAGCTTTAAACTAAGGATATTTTTAAATTCAAATAATGGCAGCTACTTTAAGGTAGCACAAATAATAAACAAGATTACTGAAATCATAGGCGAGGTACTATAAATAATGACTTGGCGACTAATATTAGCAGAAGGATAACAAACTTTATATTAGTGGCAACTACAGGTCTCCATCTTTAGGTTAGGTTAGGTTAGGTTAGATTTTTTTTATGACCTTGATTTATTTAATAAACAATCTCCATTGAACAATTAGAGTAGGCCATTTTCAACTTTTTATCCGCTGTCATGTTTCCGCTTCATTAGTTAATTCAGTCGCCAAATTATAACTCGATGCTAGTTTATATTGAAACAAAACCGAAAATTTATTACTTACCTGCTACTTTTTACTTTATACTAGTCTCCGATATTAGTCGCCAACTTATTATTTTTGCTACCCCCTTTAATTTTTTATAAATCCCTAAATCAGATTAATTTGTCGCCGCGTTAAATACATGCCATTTGAAAATCGTGTCTGATAATACTTATATTACCACCCAAATGCTTATTTTTTTAAATAAAAATTCTAATAGTATAAATAATAAAATGTATTTCAATAAACTTGGCAAAAATGATTTTACATCACAGAAACAAACTGGTAAATACAAAATAAATGAACAATGAAAATCACAAATAATGCCAAGAAACTTAATATACCTTCACACCCCTGTAAAGCAAATTAAATTGTATTCCACATAAAGCTGTTTTCTCTGTCTTCTATTAGGCAGCTATTTATTCCCCTAAACATCCACTCTCACGGGTAGCTGAGCGCTCACTGCATAACTTATGAATCACCTTTACATCTCGCTGGAGGCTGTGTTTAGTTTTATTTGTGGAGATTTTTCACGGTATCATGCCGCATTGTGCTCAGTTACGTGTTTTTGGGGTTCCTTAGTAGTAATTCTAGCTAGCTCTATAAAATATAAGAAGTCATAATGCTTTTTTTCTTGAATGGAACATATTTTTCTACAGGATAATTATTTCGCACGTGGGCTCTGCTAAAAATAGGTGTTATAGGTAATAGGTGGGTCTGTGTCCGTAGATGGGTGCCTGAATCGAGTGCTTATTGCACTTGAGCGTATTATTAAATGAGTGAATGAAATGTGTACAAAAATACTACCTACCTACGAGTAAAACCAAATTTCAATAAAAAACTGAAGCCGTACTAAATATATAAAACGCTGAGTGATGACATGCTCAGTGCTAACAAGTAATTAATTTGTAAAAATTAAAAAACCCCCAACGCAATGAAACGGCTGAACCGATTTTGATCAAACATGGCTATAGAACACTACCGACTAATTCACCTTTAAAACAAAAACAAAATCAAAATCGGTTCATCCGTTCGGGAGCTACGATCCCACAGACAGGCACACACACAGACACACATACAGAGACACACTCAGACACACACCCACAGACACGTCAAACTTATAACACTTTGTCGTTTTTGCGTCGGGTGTTAAAAATAGACAAATCATAGTTCAGATCATGTTCGGATCTAATGTCCATGTCATAAATGTCACAAATGCTATTCATGTTTCAACTGACAATAGAACACGCAAATGCTGTTTTGCCGGTGAAATTACAGGCACATGAGACTTCCATCTTTATGTCTCAGGGTGACAGGCGCGGTGCAATGCCACATAGGGCGCGTACCTGGTGGACGTGACCTATGAGGTAATGCACTGTTCATAGGCAGAGGTTACCGCTTAACATCAGGTGGGCCATCAGCTTGCTCCGTCTATCAAGTAGTATAAAAAAAAAAAAAAAAAAAAAAATATAATGAAATCTAAATTATATTCAACTGTCCACTGTGGACTATATTTATTTATCCTTAAACAGTCCACTATCCTATTTAGGACTATCTATCTATATATTATATCACGTCAAAAAAATAAGAAAATAAAGTGGAAGAGTAGGATAGATGCTATGAATAGCTTTGGGTAGTGGTTGGTATTTTAGCACATTTTTGTATGAGAGATGGATGGGCCTCCTCGCTTTGCAAAAAATAATTATCTGTGCCGGTCGGCGGCATCTGCCATTTTATATGTGCCGTGTGCAATTTGGTGTTATGTGTAAGTGTAAAATTTATAGTGTTTTAGTGTTTTGTGGAAAACATGTGAGTAATAAATACATCATACACTTCTCTTGCAAGGATTTAACGTAGTTTTAAGCAAAGGTAGGACCTAGGACGCGCCCTATCTGGCATTGCACTGCGCCCGCCACCCAAATAACTTGGAATGAACACCATGTAATCTATAGAGCTTATTATTATTTAGGGAGAAGAAAAAAACACAGGTTGCAATGAATTGCCAGTTAAGGTTGTTCCATCCCTATGATGGGAATATGTGGCTGAAGGTAAGGTACAAATCTGTTGTCACGGAACCTTACTTATCTTTAAGGAGTTCTCACCTGACGGGTGGTATTTTTTGCGCATTCTTGGGCAGCTAATCGTTCAAACTTGTGACGACAAGACACGACACGCCTGTGCCTCACGCGATGCCTTTACACAATTAACTATTTTATGCTTGGTATCCGTGTAATTTAATTGTTTTATATATATTGGTAGATATTAAAAAACGCAGACCATGCTACGATCTTGAGTAGTTATCGTAATAAAATAGTGTAAGTACCTAGTTATTTTATTACTTACACAAAGCGCCGGCCCTTCATCTTTTTATTATTAAACCAAATCTAAGTTTTTTTTTTTTTTTAAATATTACTTGGATGACGGATCAAGCAAGAGGCCCACCTGATGTTAAGCGGTAACCTCTGCCTATGAACAGTGCATTACCTCATAGATCACGTCCACCTAGGACGCAACCTATGTGGCATTGCACTGCGCCCGCCACCCTGAGACATAAAGATGAAAAGTCTCATGTGCCTGTAATTTCACCGGCACCATTACCCTTCAAACCGGAACACAGCAATGCGAGCACTACTGCTTTGCGGCAGAAATAGGTATGGTGGTAGTACTTCCCCGGACGAACTCTTTCACAAAAAAGATCTACTACTACTTCGTTCTAAGAAGTTATAATTAGACACAAATTTTTAAGCAATCCTATTTTTTTCCATTAAAAAAAAAACGTACCTTTAATTTTATATATATTTTTTTTTTTTTTTTTTTTTTTTTTTTTTATATCCAACTACATCTATAAAATATGTACATTAAATTTATTTTTTAATATATTACTATCTAAAATTATTAATATTGTAAACATACAAGAAAGAATAACTTCCGGAATGACTTCCTGACACTGTAGTGACATTTTGTTCCGGCGACATCGACATTGCGGTTGGCGAGAAGTTGTTCGGTAAAAAAAAAAAAAAAAAAAAAAAACTGTAAAAACTCAGTTTTTCAGCCACAATTTAAACTGGGTTAGGACTAGACGGAGACTCTTAACGACTTGACTATAAAACTATAATAATTATATCACTTGACATTGGCTAAATTGTTGCAAATAATGCACAGAAGCCATTACCTAAGATAAGAAGAAGAAGAAGTTGTTCGGTCGACGTTTTTGAAAGTGGGAGAGTGTACTAAACCCTGAAATTTAACGTGAACACTTATTATTTCTGCCATTTCTAATAAATATTTACTCTACTTAACTACAACTTCGGAAGTCAGGTATTCTTCAAGAATGTCACTACCTATAATTATTTTAATTGTAAAAAGTTTTAAGCAATTAAAACCTTGAAAATATAAATAAATTAAATAAATAACGAGCAAACCCCGACAGGCTATCTATCCGCTCTGAGCTCTGATGGACTGCGCAAACGCACGCAGCATACAAAAGACATAAGCGCGCGCTCGGTTGGTTAGCACCTTGCGTACTGTGTCACTACAAATCAAAGTTATTTTAAAATTAGCTATGTTACGGTGGCTTTAGATTCAATATTGTTTGTATGCGAGTAATTTGATTTCTGCCAATTGGGATGACTCGGCGATCTCTTATTGTTCATTTCTGATAAATGGAATTGTACTTCCTCGCGCTAACTTCAAGTCCCAAGAGTTATCATTCGCGCGCTACATGGATTAATTACTATCGGCTTTGATATCGTGGAAGTGAAACTCTCTGTTCCTGTCTCTTACAGTCTCCGAGAATTATCGATACGATTTCCTGTGCATTATTACGTATCAGAAAAAATATCTCACCGACCGCCAAAGTATCTACCTTTACACATTGTGTAGATAAATACAATAAAATACCTGGCGCCTTCCGTTAGACTGTTTGAAAAGGTTTTTTCGGGCGCGAAATATTTGTCAATAATAAATGAGACGTCGCTTTTATTATAGTAACATTCATAGCCGTTGTAGTGTAGTTTGGGACCACATAAATAAATTAGGTATAGGCGCAATGCTCGGCTCAAGCTGAACGCTCCCGCGGGACCTTTACAAGTTAATGAGGTGGGATGTTATAGGCCTTGCCAGTTTCAATTTATTTTCGGGAGTCTTAAGCAGTACGGCGTAGCACGCGTCGAGCTACGCCGTTGTACCTACTGTCTGGTTCGTGAGACAGATAAATAGGTAAGTAATTATTTTATTTTACTTGAAGTTAGGGAAGTTAACAACAACTCAAGATTTAAAAAAAACGCTTTGATTATATTTGAACGAAAATATATCACAAGTTTCTCTCATTAAAAAAGAGCAAATTAATGATTTGTTAATCGCTCTCAGTTTGTATCTTGAAAGTTCCCTGCACAAGGTAAGGTTGCCGCTAAAGCGCTCACAGTATCGTCGCGGCGGGCGGGCGGCAGCGAAGGCCTAAAGTCCCTCAATGAAGCCCCTTAGCTAGGTACCTGGATTATCTATTGGGTCATAAATTAAAAATATGCCAGTTGGACGGCATTTATCATCAGAATGGGACATTCCGAACCCACTTTTGACGCTTTTGTTTATTAAGTAAAAACTCTACAATGTGGATTTCGTGTGATACAAACTAGTTATGAGATACAATTCTTTTAATTTTACTTTTATTAAAGGACGACTTTTGAGAGTCATTTAATACCTTGCCGGGAAACGTCTCATTTTAATGATTTTTAAAAGCTTTTATTCAATTTGCTTCGTGCTTATCTCTGGGTTCATTCGTATGTATTTCTGGTTCAACATTTGCTATCCATTTTTCAAGCCACGCTGGTTTCCAAAATAAAATTTGGCGTGCATTTTAAGTTCCGATGAGAATAAAATATTATGGTGCCAGCGACCACCAATGGAGACGGAAGGTGGACAACGAAACTCCTAGCTGGTAAATGGCAGCCTGGCAGTGTTTGGTTTCATTTTGATCAGCTCACGGTTCCGATCACTATTTTATGAAAGCTTGTTTTTAAATAAAATAAAAACACAAAATACTTATTCATGATATTTCTTATTTCATAATATCATATCTTATTTTTTTTATTTTTTTTTTTACTAAATATTTTCTTTTAACTTCTAAAAAAAAAGGACTAAAATAATATGACGTAATTGTCGTATTTTAATTAATATAACTACTACGCTTCCGTCTGGTAGTGATTTGGATCAGTTGAGCTACCTTTAGATCGCTTGTAGCGGTCTTCAGGTAGCACAACTGTTTCATATGTATTTTGTACCTTGTATTATTCTTTCTGTAAATAAATGTATCTGAAAATATAACTACAACATATACCTTAATCACGATAAACATATTCATACATCATTTATATATTATTATAACCTGTAACTGTATTATTGATGTAAGTGAATTAAAATAAAATTGGTCATCTAAACAAACAAAAAATTAAGTTAAAGTCAAAGTCAAAGTCAAAAGTATGTTATTCATTGAAATCACAAGGATCATTTTGAATCGTCTTAAAAAATAAATTTACGTTTACTCCTGTTCCAACGCAACCAGACCTAGAAGAATCAGGCAACAAACACGGTCTGTTTTTCTTTTGATGATCCTTCTTACTACTAGGTGGGGAGCGCCTGTGTGGTGCCTCGAGAACAAGTGGAAGCTGATTCAAGGAAAAAAGGAAAACCAAATTAAAAGCCTTACTTAGGTAGGCAGTCAAAAGTAAGATGTCAGAAATGAATATAGGAAACCCCGGGTAAGTTTTAACTAGTTCTATTCCAGGTAGGTCATTGTGATAACTCTATGAGACTTCATGATTATTATTCTAATTCAAACTGGCAGTTAATTTATAGTATTTAGTAAACGGAAGAGAGTTCTTGAATTATAGAACCTGTAAATTATTGCTTAAAAAATTATGTCGGACATAGTATGAAACGTAAAAATACACCGAACAAAGTAGTAATCTGAAACTGACTCACTAACAAATCAGAACGAGGATGGAAGTTAAACTTTTGTTAAGCTCCCGAACAGGAATTAACGGTTAACTTTGTCTGTATGTACAAGTGCAGTAGGGAGTATCAGCGCTCGCCGCAAAACGTTTTATACCAACATAAAGTTGTACTATCCACGTATTATGCGAAGTTCTTGGACGCCCTGTATTTTCATTTGCAGGTCTGTTGCTGTAGCTTTTATTATAAAATGAGCGTTTCTCCCCGACAAAGCGGAGATCATAGACAAGTAATTCATACATACATACAAACATAGACTCACGTCTTTTCCCCGAAAGGGAAAGCAGAGACTCAATAGGCCTCTACAAGTAATTCAATTTCAGGAAAAAAAATATTTTCGCCCCTGGGGGAACGGAGCCGGATATGCGTTCAGGGTGAGAGGTTGTGTGTTTGTGTGTGCAAACGAATTTTCCTAGTTATCTTCATAACAGTTTGTATTAGTTATTAGATTTTGATTTTATATGAATGATGGTGTTTTCGAGATGGTTCTAAGCTATGTTTGGTGGAAATTGGTGAAACCGTTTTCATTCCAGGATTACCAGCTTGCAAAAAAGATTTTGGAAGACATGACAGCTGATAGCGCGTTCTATTTTTTCCTGTGGCAACGTCTTGTATTATGCGTGCTAGACACCGATGTGCTTCCATAAGTGTTCCTTTTGAAAATAGACGGTGGTTAGTTTTTGTTTTTTATAAAATTTACTTGTGTGAAATGGCTTCGAGCTGACGCTGAATGTTCTATTCCATATCAATACGCTTGTATTACATAGTGTTGAATATGTCTTCAGTGTAAGTTTAATAGGTACTCTAATGTATTATGTGTCTGTGACTAGGGACTAGTATATTAGTCTAGTATACGGTCAGCTCAGAGAGAAGATGGGCAAGCAGTGCCGCCAGGCAGCGTTCGATAGCTGCGCGCGCACCCCGGGTGTCACCCTGCGGCATTCACTAGTCCGCCGCTGTCGCCGACTGTACTGCCTTCTCAGATACTGATGCATACTCAACTTAATTGGACACTAAATACCCCACTGTCTACCATCCTCACACAATCCCGACAGCAACTTTTTGTTCGACTTTATAGCCACAAAAAATGGTAGAGCAATGATTATGACGATCAATTGATCGTATCAAGAAATGAATCTCTCCATGTAGCGCTACGGTAAGTTTCAGGTTCACGGTCGATGACGTCATCGATTCAATAACCCATAGAATTCGATTCGCTTCAGAATTCCGGTTTCGAAAAGCTCGATGTGTTTTCATTTTATTTTTGTTCCTAAATAAAACTTTGGAGCGGTGCGGCGGACGGAGACTGACTGACGGACGGACGAGCGCGCCAGTCAGTCCGGGAAGGAGCTTCGATGCGGACACACGCGTCGCGCTCATCGGCCGCATACACGAACGCGCGATCGCGATTCGCGAGTGAATACAAAAATAAAATAATTCGATCTCTGAAAACTTTGCGAAAGTGTTTCAAGTGAGCATGCAGTGTTTAGTGGTGATGTTGTCGGTGGTGGCTTGTGCCGAGCTCTCGGCTGGAGCCGCCGCCTCGTGCGCCCACTCCGAGCTGTTCCTCACCAGATACAACGTATCAGCTGATGATAGCAATGAACCAGGTGCGGATTTACATATAAACATTCAATTAATCTGGTTGAAAGTTTAATTGCGACTAGGATCAGCGACTGATATAATTGAAAGCGAGAAAGCTCTCAGGAAGTTTCAGTTGGTTTTCAATTTCAATGGATATGTTTTCGCTGACTTGAAAACTTTATTAAGTACATTGAAATTTGAAATGTACTCACAGATAATTTATGTAAATCTTCGTTAAAGTTGAAGCCTGTTCATTAGTTTGATAAAACATTATCAAAATGGTTATGTAACAGTCATGGTAGAGCTTGGGGTAGTTTTGGAAAATGTTGTTTATTGATATCCAACCTAAGAAAAGACCCCTTCTCCCGTGGATATTGTAAAAGCCCACTAAGGGATTACATACACCAAGGGATGGGTAGCAGCATCTACCTGAGAACTTAACACAAACATTGAGGTAACTAACCCGCCTGCTAAGCGTGGTGGTTATGGCTAATCCACCCTTTGAATTCGAAGGAGGAGGCTCCGCCCAGCTGTGGACTCTACCGGCTGATAATGAAATACCATCCACGCTTAGCTTGCATGGGTATCAGTATTAAATGGACCATATGCATAAAACTAGAATGCTCTACTACTCAGGGCCTAAACCGGTACAAGCATGTTCCGGGGCGTTTTGCCCGTTCCTCCCCAACCGGCAACAGCCCAAGCCGAGGTCCGTACCTAAGTGGTGCCCTTGTGCTAGTTGCCCCAACCTAACTTTGCAGGTTGAGCGCCATCTGCGCTCACCAAAAGCCCGGCAAAGCAGTCATGGCCCCAGGCGGTCAACTGCATATAAATCCTTCCGAAAAAAAAAAAAAAAAAAAAAAAAAAACTACTACTCAGGCTTATTAGATGTTGAGCCGTCGTGTAGTACGGATTGGTAGTAAATTTTAATATATTGTCAAGTGATACCGTGGGAAATGCTCTCCCTAAATGCTTTTCTCAAAATCATAAGGCATTTATTCCCATTCTGCTCTGTACACATTTCACCGGCCACTTAAATCTTAAAAACCAAATAAGGAGCTCAATTTCCCTGTATATATATGGCCACGCACTTGACCGGTTTCGATCTGTTTACTGGCCTTTGACACAACCAGGAAATGGTGTGCGTGTGTGACTTGTCCCTTTCCATTATCCCCAGGGAATATTCCTGTAAATAAAATATAACAAACGACTAAGGTAGGGATTACCTACCCGGACTTGTTTGTGAGATTCGTTGGTATAAGATTTGTCTTGGCTGCTAGCTTATTTAAGGAATGTGTTTAATGGAAGAAAGCGTTAGCAGAGTCAGCCGTGGGAAGCAATGGCGGCGATGAGTTCACCACTTGTCACGTCTATTTCTCACGGTGGTCCAACCCACTGTGAAAAGTGGCCCATTTGTGGCTCTGCCTAACCTTTCGGGGAAAAAGGCGTGTGTCTATGTATGTATGAAGTATGTAGATATGTATGTAAATACAATTTTCGTAAGCTAAGTTTTGTGATATTCAACCGGCACTGTGGGAAGGTTGGTATAACAAACCTACACAACCTACTTTGGACCTATAACAAAGTACTTTTTCTTCAACTAGCAATCCTACTATCCTATCTTACTAATATTATAAACGCGAAAGTTTGTTTGGATGGATGTATCTTTGTTAATCTTTCACTTAAAAACTATTGGATGGATTTGGATGAAATTTTGAATGGAGATAACTGGACTCCCGGAATAACACATAGGCACATTTTTATCCCGATATTCCCACGGGATCGAGACTTACGCGGGTGAAACCGCGGGGCGCTGCTTGTAATATTATAAATGCGAAAGTTTGTGTGTGTGTTTGTTACTTCTTCACGCTGAAACGGGTGGACAGATTTGCATGAAATTTGGAATAGAGATAACTGGACGGACTCCCGGAATAACACATAGGCACATTTTTATCTCGATATTCCCACGGGATCGAGACTTACGCGTGTGAAACCGCGGGGCGCTGCTAGTGAGTTATAAAGTAAATAGGTTTGAAAGCAACTTGCCTTGTCTGAGTTTAGTATTTTTCTATAAGGTTTTATCACTAAAAGCGAAAGGCGTCCAAAAGGGGTAACTTCACACCTTCAGAACTCACGTAGGTACGCACAATTAGCCATGTTGATATTAAAGCCGTAAATGATTGTGATGGTGGCTAAACGAAATATTAATTTTCAACCTCCCACAATATAATAATCATTCATTCGAAATTAACTAAAAAATAAAAAAATATGTTTTGTGACCTCAGTGACGCGACGGGCGAGTAGGTGGCTCAGGGCTTCCATTTCCGCTGCGGGACCAATATTTGCATGGCTTGTAAATATGTATTCCAGGTCTGTGTGTTGTGGTACCATGTTACTCGTAGTTATTGATACCCACGACATAGGGAATCCTGTAGTGTGGGATCAGGACTGTAATGGGACTGTTGCGTGCTAAGTTATGTTTATGTTACTGTAAATTAATAATACTGTTATTATTATTATTAAATTATTTCAGGTTATAAATACACCCATATAACAAAACACAATAGACACACAACCCAATAAATCAGAAATACTACAAAATTAACTATATGAATGTCACAAAATTTCCAAATTAAAATGTTATACTACCTAGAATGACGGAACAAACAGATGGCTCACCTGATGTTAAGCGGTACCCTCTGCCTATGAACAGTATTTTATCTCATAGGTCACGTCCACCTAGGACACGCCCTATGTGACATTGCACTGCGCCGCCACCTTGAGACATAAAGATGAAAAGTCTCATGGGTCTGTAATTTCACCGGCAACCATACTCTTCAAACCGGAACACAGTAATGCGAGCACTACTGCTTTGCGGCAGAAATAGGTATGGTGGTAGTACTTCCCCGGACGAATTCTTTCACAAAAAAGCTCTACTACTACTATATTAGCATTGTAAATTAAACCAGTAATTCGCAAGTGTGTTGGCGAGTTGAGCGAGTGCAATCAATGTTTGAAGGCTCTGAGGTGACCACCACACGTGCCGCCGGCCGGTCATCTGGCAAAGTGGCATATGAAGTGCCGTCTACCTGTCCCCTTTCATCATCTTCATTATCAGCTGGTTCACGACCATTGCTGGACATAGGCCATTTATCACTTGGTGAAACTCCAAGCAAAAGTGTCTCCATACATCATGTCATGTGTCATGTCATGTGTCATGTGTGTGTGTGTGTGTGTGTGTGTGTGTAGTGTGTGTGTGTTCTGTGTGTGTGTGTGTGTGTCGTGTGTGTTCATGTGTGTGTTGAACTTGAGCTTGTGAATGACGCCAGTAGTTAGCGTGACTCAGTGCCTTATGTCATAACTTTTTTTTTTTTTTTTTTTTTTTTTTTCGGAAGGATTTTTATGCAGTTGACCGCCTGGGGCCATGACTGCTTTACCGGGCTTTTGGTGAGCGCAGATGGCGCTCAACCTGTAAAGTTAGGTTTTGGGCAACGAGCACAAGGGCACCACTTAGGTACGAACCTCGGCTTGGGCTGTTGCCAGGTTGGGAGGATCGGACAGATTATGCCATAACTGGCAACACGCACTGATTATATACTTTCGTCTTGAGTTTCAGTCCCCTCTACCTAGTTCTTAAACCATGCTCAAAGATTTAACCTTATTAAAGTATCATACTAACAGTCTTCTTTACCAGTCGTTAAACCACAATCGAACCCTGCCCGGCTTCGCGCATTATGGTTAAACCTCCTTTGGGAAATTTCTATCTTATTGTACTGGACCGAAATTCATTCAGGTCCATTCGAAACTAGTCCGGACGTTCGGGGACTACTTTTATACCATTCTTCTTATCTTATCTCGTGTCACGGGGTCCTTCTTGCTCGTCCTGTGAGGTATTGTGGTTTTAAAAAGAGCCTTTGTGTTTGAGTAATGTGTCGACAGTAAGAACTAGTTTGTTTCTGCGCTGCGGTTCAGGTGCGCCATGCAGACTCCTTTCATACACATTTTTGGTCAAGGGAAGCGAGGCTCAGTTTTGTGTGTTTTCGCGGGCTTTTGTATGTATGTGGCAAAGACTTTCTAATAACTCTACGATGGAATTAGTTATTGTTATTGGAACTGTTTATTGCCAGTTGAGAGACGAGTTTGAAAATCTGCGGGGTTTCACTAAACGAAACAGTCTTAGTTCGGAACGAACTACTACCATGAAATAAGTGAGCAGTACATGAGTAATGGTACCTATACGTTTTGATGGCCGATGACAGACAGCGAAGCAAGTGTCGCGTATCTGGAGCGATTGAATCATTGAGTCTGTCTGGATGGGGTGTCGGGTGACTGCTCACGCCGCGCGCCGGCCGCATCGCACCTCATATCGACTCACTTATCATATGATTAACATAATGCTAGGTTATGCCGAGACGCGTGCGAGACAAGGCACTGCTGCAAAACAAATGGCCACCATTACGATTTTTTTATGTATCTTTGTGGTTCATGCTAAACCCTGCTCGCTCGGCTCGGGCTCGTCATAGCGGAAACGGTATTGGCATAAATTACTTATATCTTTGACAATGATACGATCTTATGCCGATGTTGGGAGACAGCCGAGGTTGGTGGAAGAATTATTATTGGTATTAGGGTATTCTTTTACTGAAATTGCAAAAAACATGTCGTGAGACTATTTTATTTTTATTTTCCCCAGAGCACAGATAAAATAATAATCGAGCAAACCTCTCAATAACTAACAAGATGTTTTTTTTTTTTTTTTTTTTTAGCAATGATAGACCTTTGTTTGACCACGATCTCACCTGTTGGTAAGTGACGATGTGGCCGAAGATGGAGCACAAAGGTCTAGAATGCACCTATTCACTCTAGCCTTGAAGAGACCCAGATGTCTGATGTCTGGTATTTTTCCCAATGCACATTCCACCTATTTATCCAACAAAACTATGAATATTCATTTTAATACTAATTACGTTTACAAGGTTATTTAGATAATTTATCATTATTTTTTAAAACTTATTGTTATTTTCAATTTATTTATTGTTACGTGAAGACGAGTGACAGTTTCTCCCAAGATTATATTGGGTTTTTTGCCATATATTTTTTAAAGTACTCATTCAATAAACTTTAAAATAAGAAATCGTAAACATACTAATGTGCTGAACGATTTTTCTTAAATTTTTATTCACTATCATTTAGCTAATATACAATTACGAAATCTGGTGTTTCGATACTTACTGATATCCAAATTGTTTTGTACTACATACTGTAAAGATTCTTGGAGGCTAATCGTGTTCATTTATTTGCGAAGCAAGAGTCGATTTACTACAACTTTACCAGATGATGCGTGTGCGTCGACACCTCACAACAATGATTACTCTAGCCCAGATAAATAACACTTATTATATTGTCACTGTACAAATGTGGGACTAAACTGATCTATATCATGGAATTGAGTTCAATGTTATAGACGTACCTACACGTTCTTTCGATGTGTCTGCATTGGAATTGATCAATATAATGTTCAAAATAACATTTTGTCTACCTCGATCGGTTCCAGATAGTTCAAAGCCATATAATTTGGATTTTGAAGCCGACTGAAATGTCACGAAAATCTATAGCAGAAAAAAAACTCAGTAATCTGCTTCTGTAAAGAGTCTAACTAGACTTTACTTACAAGTGGATTCACTGTGATGCCCTTATGAATAAAGTTATGGGTATCATTTTAAATAAGGTGGCATGACGGTGTTGCTCTCTTTCTCTTAGCCTGTAATTTGAGAAAAAGAAGAAAGAACACACCGAATCTATTCGAAGGAGGCTCTTAGCTAGTTTTAACTCTCGGAATTAGGTTTTATCTGTGGCAGCCACTATTGTCATAAAAATTAACTGAAAAGAAGCATTCATAAATTTATGAAAAAAATATGAACCATACTTGTGATTTTACCAAATTATACAAAAGTATAGGTACTTTCTAATAAATGTTTCATACGCGTGATACAGAGATTTATCCATTTGTGTGTTTGTTCTATTTAGACAGTTCCTCAAATGCTGCCCATCGGCGCCATGACCCTAATGGACTCATGATGAATAACATCGTAACTTAAATCAACATACATTTTTTTCTCACATTAAATTCCCAACGCATGTATTTTTGTATCTATTTTCTTTGCGTGTATATGTACAAGGACGTAGGTACAAAGGTGTTATCGATATAATCCTAAATCAAGTAAAATAAATAGATGGTTTGAAAGTTAGCAATGTTTTAGCTTTGATTACCTTTATTGCTATGTAGAGTAGACCCAGAATAGGAAAACCCGTGCACCTCAATTATTCACATAACGAAGAGAAACGTAATATGTAAACTCAGCTGATCTCCGCTACGTGACACCGCGACCCTGAACCTTGCAAACGTATGAATGAAACAATAATACTCATTGTAATCATACTTTTACATACCTACACTTTGTAGCTCTAGCAGCCAAGAATCGATACCTGTCAGTGGTATATTAGGTAGGTACCTAGGTAGATAATTAGGTATTTCGTGACAGAGGCTTTGTTTAGATTTTGCTGATTGGGGCACGCGACGATTTCAAATATCGAACATAAATAGTTCCAATCAACGGGATCGTAAAAGCTACTTTGAAGAAAGTCACGTAAATTTACGTGTGAGGTGGGTGTATGAGTATAGGGTACCGCTAGCGGGGAGAGCGCGGGGTGAATGGCGTCGCGGGCAGGCTTTGTTGCTTGTGCTGGAATTCCTCGCCTGGGAACCGGGAACGGGTCCCCCCCTCGTCTCGCACCTGCCCCTCCCTGCGCCTGCATTCCAGCCCTCTCTCACTTTCATTGTTCCCTTCGGCGCGGGAGGTCGCCGGCCCGCGGACTAAACCGAATGGAACTGAACTTATGGAACCTCTTGTTTACCGGCCCCAGCCGCGGCCTCGCTCGCTCTAATAAACACGCCCGACCGACCTGTCCATAACCGACATTAGGGATACACTTGTTAATTTCTCGCCGTCCGGATCCTCCCGGTTGCATTCAATTACACTGGAGGGGTCACTTGGTCGCTTGTTCCAATTATCTCCGAACACTAATCGTGCGTATGACAGTTAACGGCGACGTTTAGAGACGATGCACCTGCGCGGGCGCATATCTATCCGCATACTAATGAAATCATCCCCTAATAATAAGAATTGGTGGCCATTATTATTGTAATTTATCAGAAGGGTCGAGGCGTTAGTCATCGGAGCTCAGTTCTGAGCCGAATTTTGATTCATTTCGGATGGTCGGAATGCCATTGTAGCCGCCGACACTACCTGGGCCGAGCTGCGCCAGGTATCGAGGCATCCGCGTCACTTTTGTTTATACGTTTTGACAAACTTTTGTGAGTTGAAAAGTGTTATTATCAACAAGGGTGGCCCGAGGCACTTGTCTTCATTATCTGCGTACCACTTGTTTCGTGTTCTAAGTTAGTTTTTTCGCTTCTGGAATTATAAACTAGTAACAGTCCTGCGATGAAAGGTAATTGTAGGAATAATGCCATTGAAGTAAGTAAATTATAGAGGAAGTCGTTTTATAGCCGCCTTCGCTTCCTGCTAGGGGGAAGCAAAAGGGGAAGCCTTTTGTTATGCATGGGAAGGCTATTTATTTTAGTCTGTTACAGCATTTTAAAACTGTGATCATTTATAAGGACTTATCTGGTTAACAGCCTTGAACGGCAATTAACACTCGAGATATTGTTTGGGAATAACTGAGGGGTGTGAGTAAAGTTTTTAATTTATGGAGGTGGGAAAGGAAATGTTTGTGGAATGAGGGTAATTTCTCGAAATTGGTGTATAATCATAATCAATAACTAAGGTCACTAAGCCCCTATATTTGTATGACAAAAGGGGAGAATTGAGCATACT
Source organism: Operophtera brumata (assembly GCA_932527175.1). NCBI lineage: Eukaryota > Metazoa > Arthropoda > Insecta > Lepidoptera > Geometridae > Operophtera > Operophtera brumata. Next base: position 1,884,685 of record OW052238.1, read on the forward strand.
CTTACTATGACGTAACATGGCCTATCGTTACCCGATTTCTGGGAACTTTCGTTCGTGCGGAAGTAGGTCATAGATTTTATATGTCTATGGAGTAGGTACTGGGTACTATTAATTGGTTGAGAACATTGCTCTTACAAAAGTTTTTCCTGAAACAATAGATATTTCGACTCTAACACTTTAATTCCATATTTCAAGATCTTTTATGGACGTTGCTAAATAGTACTTTGATAAATAGATCATCATACATACATCTCTAGTACAAGGCTACAGGGCTAACTCAGCAACAGCAGGATACAACCCATCTATACACCGAATAGAATTAATTAACAAAGATAAGGCGTGCTAATTATTTTCGTAGCTCCCTCGCCTCTATCTTATACTGGGTTATCGGCAGGTCGATACGATGTACACAGATAAATACCTAATGTTTTATTATATAAAGGTTAATTTATTCTGTTCGATATGTAGACAAGACCATTTCATAATGAGGGACTTGGGACATCATAACTATTGCTTGTGTGCCTAGTTCCATGCCCATCACAGGTTTACTGAGAGAATGTTCAGGTTGTAAGACAATATGATGATTTGCCTCTCGATGTTATTACAGAGTTGTCAACAAAATACTAATAAGATTTTGTAATATCCGAAATGTTACCAATGAGGCAGGAATCGAACTCGCGACCGACAAAGTAGACTAAAAATCAACCTGATGTTGAGACGACCAGTAGCGCAGCGGTTAATATGATTGCCAATTTCTGAGATAATATAAAAACTTAGTGCTTCCCCATCAGTGTGGGTGTAAAACTTTTAACTAAGTTTAAGCAGTTGGCCGATTCCCTGCTAATATGAAAGAATCACATGGTTTATATTTATATTTATATTTATATTTATTTATTAGAGTCACCAACATAGTATACACCGAAAAAAGTAAATACACACAAGATAGATAAGTTATACATGCCAAGTGCTACCACAATTATAGTTGACTAACAACATGCTATTAATAATAAAGAGCGAGAACAGATTAAAAAATTAAAAATAAAACATTATCACAAATTAATTAAAAAACACAACATGTCCTACAAATTGAAATTAAAATTTAACAAAACAAACATACATATAAAACCTAAATTTTAAGTGAAAACATTACTTAGCGAGATTTTTCCTAAAATTGGGTAAGCTTCCGTAGAACAAATCAACGCCTTCGACCTTTAATTATATGGTTGGGCTTCAAGATCTCAGTAATTCAAGAATTCAAATATTCATACAAGGAATGAAGCACGTTTCAATCCCTGACCTACCTATATGATGATACTATTATAATATAGCAGTTAACACCGGAGTATCAATTGGGTCTGGGCCGTGGAATGTGGAGTAGGGAAGCGAGGCGCCAGACGGGCTATTTGTTACCTACTGAAAATTTTGACACCTGGGTACCGGCGTGCCTGGAGGTCAAACCAGTTCTGGAAGCCTTTAGATGGGATTGATTTAAAAATATCTTGTCCTTAATAAACGTATTGATTACTTTATTATTAATATTTTCGTGTTGTTCCGATATTTTGAATGATATATACGGTTCTGACCACGAGCCCCAACCCGTCTTCACCGTGGTGTGTCCAGCCTAAGAATATACCACTCCGTCTCCTCTTGTGGATGACGCAAAACCCGACTAAGGCATTACAACAGGGGATGGCAGCAGCATTCATCTGAGAATTCAACACCAATACTGCGATCACTAATCCACCTTTTTTTTTTTATACTACTTGAATGACTGAACATGCAGATGGCCCACCTGGTGTTAAGCGGTAACCTCTGCCTATGAACAGTGCATTACCTCGTGTTTTTCATAGGTCACGTCCACCTAGGACGCGTCCTATGTGGCATTGCACTGCGCCCGCCACCCTGAGACATAAAGATGAAAAGTCTCATGTGCCTGTAATTTCACCGGCACCCTTACCCTTCAAACCGGAACACAGCAATGCGAGCACTACTGCTTTGCGGCAAAAATAGGTATGGTGGTAGTACTTCCCCGGACGAACTCTTTCACAAAAAAGCTCTACTACTACTAAAAAAGTACTACTACTTCCTGCCAAGCTTGATTGAATTCTACAGGAGAGGCGTCGTTCAGCGGCCCAAGTCCGAGTTTTACAGCAACCATCGTTCGTGACGACGATCGTGCGTGTATTACGTAGCCACCAGCCAACGGCACAGTTTTATGGCTAGTTCCACATCCAGTAGTATATCCTTGAACAGATGGTTGTCGTGGTTGCAAGGGAATGTGACCCGGGACTCGGACACTACGGTCGTAGGTAGTATCAGTTACGTCCGATGTGGACTTCCGTGTCCGGTTGCCACACTGCGAACACCGATTGTTATTTATTTTGACTGAACATGCAGATGGCCTACCTAATGTTAAGCGGTAACGTCTACCTATAAAGCTTCCTATTAGCACATAGGTCACGTCCACCTAGGACGCACCGGCCTGTGGTATTGCCTGCGCCCGCCCCCCTGAGATATAAAGATGAAAGTCTCATGTGCCTGTAATTTCAAATAATTTAACACATTACACAATCAACTGGCAGGTTTAAGAAATCAAACAAAACACCGAAAACATCCATTCCTAGTCCAAATAAATAATATTAAAAAAAACACGCTTTTATAGCTAATTGAACTAAAAAATAGAAAATAATTTTCAATTTCAAAGAGTTTATATTACAGTAGTAGAAGATCGAACAATCAATCAGTTTTTTTTTTTAAAAAGCGTAGGTTGCTTGTTAAAGTAAATGTTACAATCATTCTGTTGGCAACTATCTATGAGAGGAGAGTTATGAAAAGTAGTAAAATGCACCCAAGCTTTTAAAAAAAAAAACTGATTGATTGTTCGATCTTCTACTACTGTAATATAAACTCTTTGAAATTGAAAATTATTTTCTATTTTTTAGTTCGGTTAGCTATAAAAGAGTGTTTTTTTTTTTTTTTTTAAATATTATTAATTTTAATTTTTTAGTTCGATTTATCTCTGTCTCTCTCTCTCTCTCACTCTAACTCTAACTCTAACTCTAACTCTCTCTCTCTCTCTCTCTCTCTCTCTCTCTATGCAAAGTTTCAAATTAATCAGACTTCAGGAAATTGGTGAAAATTATGCTCCAAGATTCAGTTACATAAATACATACATACATAGATACAACCCAAGCTAAAACAAAAGCGTGTTAAAAACTATCTCTATTTTTTTATACTTGGATGACGGAACAAGCAAGAGGCCCACCTGATGTTAAGCGGTAACCTCTGCGCCTATGAACGGTGCATTTTGCGATTATTGCGTTCTGATAACGTTTTATTGGAGTTAACTCCTTAAGAATAGATTTTTATATAAGGCCCACGGATGGAATATAAATAGAAATGAAATAGATGGGGAGAAAAATCGTAAAATAAAGCGTTAACAAAAAGTTATGTCCGTTATGTTTTCCCTCTGCGCAACATTTTCGCGCATCTTATATTGAACTGGATTGGAGTAAACTCCAGTCGCGCGTCGGAGCTGACTCACACAATTTTTTCTTAGCTTTAACAATATACCCGTTAAGCTGGCTAATAAATAATAAATAACCTATAAATTTATAAAATAAACTTTAGTTATGAATGTATCTCTATTTTGTTCTTATTAGCGAACGATGGTAGCCTAACGGTTCAATAGTGCAACTCAGAATCCAACGATACCGGGTTCGATCCTAGGCTCCCGCACCAATGACTTTTCTAAGTTATGTGCGGATTTCCATCGCTCTGTGCTTCGGAGGGCACGTTAAGCTGTTGGTCCCGGCTGTTATTGATTAATAGCAGTCGATAAGCCATGTCAGAGGCCCTCGGGCGGCTTGACAAACTCTGACACCAGGGGCCAGCACTACCTCATACGAAACGAAACGAAACGATTAGCTAGCACTCGCTAGAGGCGGGTGGTAATGGTAACCTGATATAGAAACCAATTCAATGTTAAGCTATGAAGTGGACATTGTTACAGGATGTTGGAATGCCTTTAAAGGTTTATTTCAAGTTTCAACGTGCTAGGACCGGATTTCTCAGAAAATATCTAAAGTTAAGGTTAGTATTTTTGAAGCATAAACAATGAGTTATTTATCACCTACCTGAGTGAGTTTATGATTCAAACGTTTCGAACTAAAATATGACTTGTAAAAATGTTTTTTCGCTTTCCTTTCTACGATAAGTAAATAGGTAAGCACCTAAAACCCCTGTGATAAGTTATAAGAAGCTTAGAACGTGTAAAAAATGTATTTAGTTTTAAGGAGAAAGCGACGTAAGGCTCTCTAAGGTTTTCAAACAGAATTATTTGACTGAGTAATCAGTAACTACCATTTTTTTTTTTTGACGACGGAACAAGCAAGAGGCCCACCTGATGTTAAGCGGTAACCTCTGCCTATGAACAGTGCATTACCTCATAGATCACGTCCACCTACGACGCAACCTATGTGGCATTGCACTGCGCCCGCCACCCTGAGACATAAAGATGAAAAGTCTCATGTGCCTGTAATTTCACCGGCACCCTTACCCTTCAAACCGGAACACAGCAATGCGAGCACTACTGCTTTGCGGCAGAAATAGGTATGGTGGTAGTACTTCCCCGGACGAACTCTTTCACAAAAAAGCTCTACTACTACTAAACTACTAGGCCGCTTAGAATAGGATTACGCGAACAGCAGGTACAAAAACAATAATTTTTACCTGACTAATCAGTAATCAACTGATTATTAGCTTTTAGTGTCCACTACCTGTTTACCAGGATAATAGCTCAGTCAGTGTCATAATCTATCTGTGTACCATAATTCATCGAAATCGGTTCAGCCGTTTCGGTGTGATTGAGTAACAAATATCGTAACATCGTAACTTATATTAGTGATGGGATACTTGCAAGGTATGCCGTATTTTAAATATCGTAACATCGTAACTTATATTAGTGATGGGATACTTGCAAGCTATGCCGTATTTTAAATATCGTAACATCGTAACTTATATTAGTGATGGGATACTTGCAAGCTATGCCGTATTTTAAATATCGTAACATCGTAACTTATATTAGTGATGGGATACTTGCAAGCTATGCCGTATTTTAAATATCGTAACATCGTAACTTATATTAGTGATGGGATACTTGCAAGCTATGCCGTATTTTAAATTAAATAAATAAATAAACGGGCATTTATTCCTTACACTATTGTTACTAACAAAGTTTTTATGTATATTTAAATATTTATGTATATTTAAATATTTAGGCTAGTGTGAGAGAAAAGATCAAGGGCTCAGCCTCGCCTTAGAATTCGGCTCTCGTCACAGCAGCCATGATACTCGGCTGGCTTATTACGTTGCAATAGCAATGCGATAGCGAGAATTGCGCAATTATCGCATCCAAATTGCAAATTCGTATTACGTATCGCTGGTACGTAATACGAATTTGCAATTTGGATGCGATGATCGCGCAATTCTCGCGCGATTCTTGCTATCGCATTGCTATTGCAAGATACGTAATAAGCGAGCGGAAGCTATCCGCTGTTCTGTTGCTGTTTTAGTCAAACTTGCAGTAGTTTTAGGACAATTCGTTCAGAACGCAAATATGATTAAGGTAAATCTTCTAAAATAAGTCTTTATGTCAAAAAAATATTTTATGAAATTATAAACCGTGAGCTGATCAAAACGAGCCCAAACCCTGCCTGGCTACTATCAAGGAGTTCCATTGTCCACCATCTGACCCGTCTCCACATCAGATTAGATCGCTGTCGCTGTGTGTGTGATGTAGATGTACATCATCTTAAGTACCTAATGTCATGTCAAATGTCATCGGAACTGCTATAGAGTCATGTCAATAATTAACAAACTTTTTCTCTGAGCTGTCTGTTTGTTGCTTGGATCTCTGTTTTCTTCATAAAATTGATTATTGTTTTGTTTATGTGGATATAGAAGAGCAGTATCTCCTAACACAAGTATATTTTTTGCTCAAAAGTAAAAAAAAAACTTAAATAAAAAAATAATACAAACCCTGTAAAATTGTAGACCTTAACTTAATGAAATATTTTTTTTTATGTCGAAAGCGTAATCGCGCTTGCGTAACTACATAAAAAAAATATCCTGGGATAGTACAAGAATAGCATAATTCACTATCAAATAACCACCTTATAATACCATCATAAAATTTTCTTTATAACCAAGTGGAAAAATAAAATTAATTTTTGAAAATATTTATCAGGGCCAATAAAAATATCCCGTCGTTATTGTGCTTTTAAATTTTTTCATTGATTTTTTAAAAACACCTAAAAATAATAATATAAAAGTTAATAAAAGTCTTACACAATTTATTAACTTCAAAAAAGCTGGCCACCTGATAAGCGTAGTTGCATGATTTAGCTTTATTTCAAGTCCTTGGGAACTATGAATGAGTTATTCCCATAAGGGAACCCTGAGTGAGAATTCAAAATTATATACGCCACTTTTGATTTTTGCCTGGTTACAAATGAGCGATCGAGCCTTGCAGCGATTGTCCTTTCTATTCCTGAAAAAGTAAAAATAAATCCTTTGTAATTTATAAGTCCCTCAAAGCTAACGGTTTATACGACCAGTGAATCAGTTTTTGGGTCCAGTCACTGGGTTTGTTTAGACTCGATTTTTTGGACAAGTCAGTGTGCTGTCGTTTTTTGAGACTGGTGCTTGGGCTGTTGCTACAGTCTTGACAATGAGTTCAGTACAAAACATGACAGTCTAATGCGTGTAGACAATGTCAGTCTCACTGGAGTTGCGACTGATTTGGGCGGCGCGAGAGAGGGAAGGTCAGGGTAAACAATATAGAGCGGGCGCTATTCCGCTGGACTAACTTGCGAGCGCGAGGTTAGCGCTGGACTGGATTGAAATTGGTGTACCTACATGTCGCAACTGGCTGAATCAGTTGTTTAATGCGACTGCTAGCCCTTTTCACCCGTTTAATTGGACCGCTAGCCATTTCATTGAATATATATATTTTATAAAAACTTGTTTTTTTATGTAGGCTAATAAAATAGTTAAAAAAACCTAACAACCTATCTGCGGACTATAATCTCACGATGATAATATTTATAGCTATTTTCTCGAGGCCTTTTTTATGTAGTGAAAGGCGTTATTCAATGAAAGGTCTAGCCGTTCAATTAAACGGCTGAATTCAACCAGCTAGTTTAGATATAAACACGAGCCCGGTTGCAAGTCAGCACTGAACTGACTTACTGTACTGTCATATTACTGGGTTCGTGTATCCTGTCTTTACATTGAATTGTCGGCTTATACGAGTAAGAAGCAGCTAGGTATGCACTTATCTACCTAGCTTTTGTCCTGCCTGGCTGCGTCCTGTGAATGAACCGTAATCCATCGCGATCCAGTGACGTCATAAGTGGCGATTCACGGTTGATTAGAGTAATTCAATTTATCCGTGACACTGGAATGGCCCTCTTCCTGTTCCCTCCCACCTCGTTAACGGAAAGAACTCGACCGAAGGATGGATGGGTTGAAAGGATCAAATTTATGGAATTATCCGTTATTGAGTGATTTTTTGATTTGCTTTTTATGGATTTCTTTCTACTAGTCCAAGCATTAAAGAAATACTTATCACTAGAAATGGGATATATACCATGATTTTTGAGTTTGAATTGTTTCCGATATTTCGGCACAGTGGCATGCGCCATGATCACGGGAGAACTAACTAAAGTCTTTGCGAGTATTCTAGTGAAAAGTATGTACATAACCATGATAGTTTCAAAAGTTATATTAAATAAATAACTATTCCATAACTATTCCTAACTATTCTAACTAACTTATTCAATTATTCTACTATTCCATGTAGAGTTTAGAGTAACAATGGTGTTTAAACCTTTATAGTCCCACTGCTGGGCCGAGGTCTTCCTAAATTCATCTACTTGGCAGTCTCCCACCACTCCTCAAACTTATCAAGATCGTCCCGCCAACGCTTTCTCGGCCGACCTCGAGGTCGCCGTCCTTCAGGTATCCAGGGCTGATCTTCGCCCTGTTGGAAAGCATTCGACTAACATGCACCGCCCAATCCCATTAGAGCCTGGCTGTTTTGTCTCCTACATCCTTCGACATTTTATTTACGTCGATGCCTACATCGGCAATACCAGTCAAAGAACGCAGCGTGGTGTTCCGGTTCTCCTATAGCTCAAAATGCTGCGTCTTATTGCCCTCTGACATATCTTGACTCTGAACCTGTGTAACTCGTTCAGCAACCATGTCTGCACACCATAGGTTAGGACGGGCAAGATACACATGTCGATGAGTTGGCGTTTTAGTGTGAGGGGTGGGTCGCCTTTCATGTGTTCCTGCATGGACCAGTAGCTCTTCCTGGAGTTTTCGATACGAAGATCGATTTCCCTGACTTCCCTGTTAAAAAGAATGCTTAAAAATTTATTAACATTTTTATTTGAATGCCATATTGCGTATATAACATTTAATAAAACTACACTTATCAATTCCATCGTGTAATGCAGCGCCCAGCTGCGTATAGGCTAACGATGTGTGACGATAAAACTAAAAACCTTTATTTATTTTAATTATAGGTAGGTAACTTATTTACCTACAAGTATCGTAACTAATGGTACCCTAGAGAAGGGAAAAGGGCTAGAGGAAGACCTTTCCGCAGATGGGAAGGTGATTTTAAAACAACAGCAGGTGCGACATGGAGAAGAAAAGCTCACGATCGGGAGCTTTGGAGGACTCTGGGGGAGGCCTATGCTGGGAAGCAAAACAACCATTTATAACTGTTTTTTTATCGATGTCATATTGTAAACTAATTATAAGGTTGTTAAATAAAGGCTATTGAATTGAAAAAAAAAAAATCGTAACTAATGTCACAGCGCGCGCGTGCGCTTGCGTGCTTCTGTTATAATTTACGATAAGCGCTGATCTTTTTGTTCATGTTGTTAGCTTGCACATAGTCATTACGCCTGCTTTATTTTTGATAGATACCGTCATTTATTTTGTATTTTGTCGTACTCACGATATTTCATTAATATATTAAATCACTTGTCACAAATGTAACGCTTTACAAAGCTTGCATGCTCCTACCATATACAAATCTAATTTTATGTACTAATGTACAAATATGTTATTGTTATTTATTTTATTTTCTAAGTTTGAATAAGCTATATAGCTTCAAAAACGTACCTATTTTTTAATTATTGTTGTATAGTTCACTTAACTACACTTGAACCTGTACACCTATAGTATGAAATAAAGAAACTTTAAAATTAAAAAAAAAAAAAAAATGTCGTAGTAACTATTCGGTAATATTTTTCGGGGCGAGTGGAACCTAACCATATTTAAGCTATACAAACCAATAGCAAAAATCACCGGTTAAAATAAAGTGTTCCAAATATTTGAGATATGAGTCCACTATGTTTCCTCTCTGTTTTTTCAGCTTGTGTTTTGGAAACAATCATGTTTTTTGAGGTCTTAATTTATTTCCTACTTTGTTTATTCACGTATGTTATAAATGTTGTCTGCGCTATTGTGGTATGTTTTACAATGTATTAAACTGGTTTTTAAAATGCGTTAGACAATTTAAATTGAACATTTACATATTTATAGGCCAGTGTTAACTTTATTGCTATAATTTTATAATTTATCTGATATTATACGTATTTTAGCAATAAAACTAATAATTATCTTTTTATTACTTGCAATAAAAATAATAATCTCTTTTATATTTTATTTTATTAACTATAATTTCCTTTCCTGATAAAGCAAAATTTTTATTGGCACTGTAATTAAAAATAACTTGAAACTTCTGAAACTTGAAAGTTATGGACTTTAATATGTTTACTTATATCCTTTCTTTAGTTAGTGTAGGTAAGTAAGTAAGTAAGTAAAACTTTTATTTTGACAAAAAACTATACACAACACAAATAAGTAAATAAAACAGATAGGCTTTGACAGCGTTTTGGCTGTGTATAGTGCTGTCAAAAGAGGACCGTGCTCAGCATAATGCTGCAGTAAACTGCAGCGCTGATTTTCAGCACGGACCTCGGTTGACGCACGGACTAAGCACGAATAACAACAGCTCAAAGTAATGTTCAAGTAGTGTAGGTTCTGTCTGATATAGGTACTTAATAGGCAAGCTTTATACTAAGTAGGTAATAAATTAAAGCTTATTATTAAAGACTGCCTGGTCCGCTACTCTTTATTATTGTTTCAGTAAAATAACTTGAAACAAAGTTCTTGATCACGGATATAGATTTAGTATAGGTATTTTCATGTCATGATTTGCCTATTTATTAAATAAATAAATAAAATAAAATGAGCCTATATTTCTACTACTGTAATAATACTTATACTAATCTCCTTTTATTCATTCTTCAGTAATATTACCCTCCTTGGCGTAGGCCTCCCCCATTTCCTTGTACAATCCTCTGTTTCTGGCATTGGACATCCAGCCTGACCCAGCTATCTCTATGAAAATGTCCTCCCATCTCTTTTCCGGTCTACCTCTACCTCTTGTTTCGTCCCTTGGTATCCACTCCGATATTCGTTTAGCCCATCGACTGCTATCCATCCTACATGCATGTCCTGCCCATTTCCATTTATGGGATCTTATAATTTTTACTACGTCTTTTATTTTAGTTATTTTCCTGATTGTTTTATTTTTGACTCTATCTTTTTGTCTAATCCCCAGCATGCTTCTCTCCATCTTTCTTTGACAAATGGCTAACTTGTTTTCGCCCTCCTTCTTCAATGACCAGCTTTGACACCCGTATGTTAGGGTTGGAAGTACTGATATTTCGTAGAGTTTTTTCTTATTACCTATTTATTACTTAATAAGTAATAACGCAGCGTTAGTACTCAAGGTCTTCATAATACAACAAAATATATAATCTACGAGTAGGTTTACGTAATTGCTTACTTGGAAATTTATTATTGTGTTGCTGTTCTTAGAGAAATAAAACATTTTGTACAAAATATCGATTAATTTATAAAAAATTATGACACCCAACAAAGGAGACACATTTAATTAAATATTAATTGAAAAAGGTTTTAAAATTATGCGAAACTTCAATTAATTGGGAGCGACGATTCGAGGGTGATCAATTTTAAAGTATTAACTTGGTAGAAACTTTTTTTTTTTTACAAATATACTCGCTAACCCACATCCCACCCATTCATATATGTAAATACTATGTAATATTGTAACATAATGAATTGAATTGCTACAAATTGTGAAGTTCCTTGAAATTTATTTTTAATATAAAGGAATACTACCTAGCTAATAACACAAAAGTATAAAAACATTACAGTAAAAAAAAACACTAAACGGAAAACTACCGGCCACGGAGCGAGGCTCAAACGGTTGGAGGCTAGGGCTGCAGAGAGAGGAACCTCCTGACTATGCGTGCCGAGTCCAGGAGTACTGGGACAAAAAGGATAGGTACAGAAAGGGTTCTGAATCTGACACTTGACCCAACCCTATAGAGTAAGGTATTGGTCGAGGCTCTTCGCTATCAGTCCATTCACTGAATCGTCTATCGGGACTATAATCGTTGAATCCACATCCCACATGGCGGTAATCTCGTGGGCCAAGTCAACTTACTTAACTTGTCCTTTATTATTATTATTTCTTCTTTAAGTATTCACCTAATACTTAAGTTCTAAAACCTAATCACAAATTGGACTCTCAAGTCCAAGTCTTAGTCTTAAGACTACCACTTACAAACCTACTCTACGTGGATTATGTACTTACTCCAGAATTACTTAGATATAATCAGTTAATTAGGTATTGGCACTTTATTGCTTAGCTCTGAGAGATACTTGAGGCGCTCAAGTTGTAATTACATGTTAAGAGGAGACAGGCCTTATCTTGACCTAAAAGGTGAAATTCTCTTGTTATAGACCCGTGCGTGAAAGCAATGCAAAACACAAGGAAAAAAAAAACATTTTAATTTTAATTAAGTTTTTATAATATTTTTAAGTGCACTGTGATCTGCGCTAGGCGTACATATTGTTATAGCCATCTATTTAAATATTATAATAAATAATAAAAGTTTAAATTCAAACAAAAAATTAAACCCTATTATTATTAGTAATATAATAATTGTCAAAGGCTGGATGTTTGATGTTTGTTACACCGGAACGGTGGAACCGATTTGTTTGGTACACAGATAGAATATGACCTGGATGAGCTACTTTGTATGGTGGTAAAACGCGAGCGAAGCCGCGGGCGGACACTAGTTTTAATCATAGAAAATTATGTCAAATAATTAAGGTTACACATTACTTTCAGTGGACATCTACAGGAGGAGACGGAGGAGTCTGTTCGTAGGTCGGATACACCACAGCACACGACAACGTGATTAGATTTATAAATTGTATGTCTATACCCGGTTAGCATGGTTTCTTGCGCTAACAAATCGTTGCGAATGTTTTATTTTAGCCATGACTCTAGCATAAAGCGAGATACATCCGCAGTTAATTCGATTTTGCAAGAAAGTCGTGTTAAATTGCATGCGTGGTACATTCATGTTTTTTTGTATTCAACACGAAATTCCTTTTAGATCGTAACACAAGTGACGTTGGTTGTTACGCTATGTAGGTCACGAACTTTATGTGATTTTTATAGACAAAAACGATTTTACCGTTATTGAATTTTCAGGATTATTTCCGCTGACAGCCGCGGCCTAGATATAGGTAATATGATAAACGTGTCTGACTCTATCATTTGAAGATATTACTCTTAGATATAAATAACACATAACTCCCAACAGTCACATACATTAATAATTTTATAAAAACGGGATAGACGAAGCTGATAGAGACACAGTGAGTGTTGCCTGTCTCTCTGGAATGCCATACGGTGTTGATGGTAGTAGTAGTGACAGCGATGAGGCACCACAATCCACTGCGCCGACGACGATGACGAAACGAACACAAGCTATATTCCTACCCGCGCGCCCCACTACACGAGCCGAGCGGGCTGCAGCTCGCACTGAGCGGATTAGTGCTAAGCGAGACGCGGGTGGAGTGCGTCGCGTTCACTCACCTTGAAAAAGACTCTCGAAACGGGTCGAAACTATGTCGGTGCTTACATCGATTTAACGGTACGTGAAAAATTCCCGTTTTTATGTTTATGATTATGTTTATTTATAACGTTGTAAGGTTACATGTCAGCGGTTCTTAAATAATTGATATGATTCACGAAAGTTTTTATAGTAAAGTTACATACATAGTCCCTGTGTCATAGGTGTCAGGAACTACGAGTACCATGATACCGCAACACAATGACCCGGAGCAAATTATTGCCTAAAATACAAACATTTGTCCCGCAGTGGGAATTGATCCCACAATCTCTCGTACCTCAGCCGGCTACTAGCCCGCAGGAACACCAAGATAGCCAAAAAAACTATTGGTATTAAAATTTTGGAACTTTATTATTAAGATTTTAACAATTCTCGTCTTAAGATAATAAAAAAACAGAAATGGGCTCAGTGTGCCGTTGATTTTTCCATTGATGTTTTTTTTTTTTTTTTTTTTTTTTATACTACTGAATGACGGAACAAGCAGATAGCCCACCTGCTGTTAAGCGGTAACCTCTGCCTATGAACAGTGCATTACCTCATAGGACACGTCCACCTAGGACGCACCCTATATGGCATTGCACCGCGCCCGCCACCCTGAGACATAAAGATGAAAAGTCTCATGTGCCTGTAATTTCACCGGCACCCTTACCCTTCAAACCGGAACACAGCAATGCGAGCACTACTACTTTGCAGCAGAAATAGGTATGGTGGTAGTACTTCCCCGGACGAACTCTTTCACAAAAAAGCTCTACTACCAGTAAAAAAAAAAAAAAAAAAAAACTACTAGTCGAAAAATATCACGTGGACCATCCAACACAAACACTGCACAGCACTTCCTTAGTAACAGAGTGGTCCATAATTGGAATGATTTACCTGAAGATGTTGTTACTGCCACATCAATAAACGCTTTCAAGAACAAATTAGATAACTGGTTGCGAACAAACAAACTGTTAACAATTAAAGACATTAAAGTGTAATCAGTGCAGCGAGTGAAACTAAGACATTTCAACACTCTGAAATAGGCACATCAGCGAAAGCTGCTCGTCTATAATTTTAAATAATAAATAATAATAATAAAATGTGATGTGGCACAATGAGGGTAAGAGATACGGATTTTTGCAATAGTTTTATTTTGTTTTGATCTATTTAAATCTTTTATTTGAGTCGTGCTCTCATTTTATTGCAAACGCATGACGGGAACTATAAAATATATTTAACGGATCCGGTGACGTCAGCGCGTGCTTAGTTTACAGGTTCACACCGCATATGCCGGATGCAATGAAACTAAAACATTTTGAGACATCGCAAAATTACTGAATTCGTTTAGAACAATCCACATCAATATTGTAATATTGTAGCTTCAATATTGTAAGTCCGTGTAAGCAATAAATAAATTAGGATCTTAGGGACGCTTCCGTCTGGTAGTGATTTGGATCAGTTGAGCTACCTTTAGATCGCTTGCAGCGGTCTTCAGGTGGCACAACTGTTTCATATGTATTTTGTACATACCTTGTATTATTCTTTCTGTAAATAAATGTATATAACATTAAAATAAATAAATACAAACACAAATACATCCCCGCGTAGCACTGCTACGAAATAGTTCACTAAACACATTTTCCTTCATTTTCATGCTTGATACGTGCTATATTCTTAAAGCTTGTCTAAAAATACATTTTCTTCATTTTATTGTCAATTGACAATGTTGACGACCTCTGTGGCGCGGCGGGTGAAGATTCGCTTGCGATGCAGGAGGTTGCGGGTTCTATTCCTGCCTTAGAACAAATATTTGTACGGTCTGCAGATTCAGGGTGTTCTGGGTATTTTCTATGTATAATAAGAAATATCTATGTGTGTAATGTATTGTATTAAGTATAATCAGCTATCGCACCCATAACACAAGCTCTGCTTAGCTTAGGGCAGTTAATGTTGTGTGAACCGTCCAGTTTTTTTTTTTTATTTATTTCGCAGTCCATTTTCTCACATTAATGTGCACTTTTCTTCATAACATGACACTCAACAGTGACATACACAGTCCTGATCCCAAACAGATTCCCTATGTCATGAGTATCATTGGTACTAAGGTGCCACAACACCTAGATCCGATACAAATATGCACAGAAATAATGTGCAAATTTTTGTCCCACGGTGGGAATCGAACTCACACCTCTCACGTTAATTGTATTTTTTTTTTTTTTTTTTTTTTTAAATTATCTCAGTGACGGCGCCGTCGCGTATACTCCTTGAGGAAGGGGATATTAAGTCCCAGAAACTCGAGTCGGGTGTTTGACTCGGAACAAGTACCTACATGAGTTATTACCGGTTTTCTCAATTATATTTGTATTTGTATTTGTATTTTAGTGCTACTGTCGTCGTTCAAATACTGTTTCTCGTACCGTAAGGACAGGTCACATTCCTTGTAAACTAGTGCGTGACGGTCGACTTCGGTATATCGAATACTCGATATCGAATTGCTAGCATTTTCGTTCCGAGTGACATGAGCCAGGAGTCAGTAGATATACCTACAGTCCCAACTTATTGAACTTTTGATGGATCGGAGTCCTAATGTAATAAACATTTTATTGGGTTGGGATGGATTCGTTTCGTTTCGTATGAGGTAGTGCTGGCCTCTGGTGTCGGAGTTTCGTTTCGTATGAGGTAGTGCTGGCCTCTGGTGTCGGAGTTTCGTTTCGTATGAGGTAGTGCTGGCCTCTGGTGTCGGAGTTTGTCAAGCCGCCCGAGGGCCTCTGACATGGCTTATCGACTGCTATGGGATGGATTAGGATTAGTTTTTGTTCAGTGATTTGTTACCAAAATTGCAAATCTTATAATGCAGGGTTTTAAATGCTTTATCAAATCGTATTGGAGATATTATAATATTATTAATTATTTGTTGAATAATAAATTATGATGAAACTATCTTATTTTCTATATGAATTAGATCTTTTACGCAGTAGTTTTTGGAAAAAAAAAACAATTTTCCCGTGACTATAACAGTTCAAATTAAACTCGCCCTGTTAGAGGGTACAGTTTTTTAGGGTTCCGTACCCTAATAGTGCCAACGGAACCCTATTACTAAGCATCCGTAAAATAGGTAAACAGTTAAATTTGCACAGAGTACCTATGTATTTCTATTTTTTTTTTGTTTTTTTTATACTACTTGAATTACGGAACAAGCAGATGGCCCACCTGATGTTAAGCGGTAACCTCTGCCTATGAACAATGCATTCTCACATAGGTCACGTCCACCTAGGACGCGCACTATGTGGCATTGCACTGCGCCCGCCACCCTGAGACATAAAGATGAAAAGTCTCATGTGCCTGTAATTTCACCGGCACCCATACCCTTCAAACAGGAACACAGTAATGCAAGCACTACTGCTATAACAAAAAATAATGAAAATAAAATAAAGTTAAAAATAAAAGGAGGTCCTAATATTAAAAAAAACATTGTTAAATCTTATACGATGGTACGGAACGAGTGTCTTGTGCGACTCGCACTTGCCTGGTTATATATATAAAATTATAGATTAATTTTTTTTGGTAATCTATGTAGTAGTGGTCGTAGCACACACTTGTAACGCTCATCGTTAGGATTATTTGTTTTTAATGTATTTTTATGAAATATTAGTTTAAATTATACGATTGGGTCACATTTCGTAACTCCAAAGTGTTTAACGTAGGTACCTATTATGTTAATAAGTGCAGTGTCGCATTCAGCATGCCGTGCGCAATGCGGCCTCAATGCACACAATTAGCAGCACCTACTTTCCTACCACACACCTATTTTGAACTGTAACCCTGTCACTTAAAGCCCAAAACCAGCCAAACCCATCTCGGCACCCCTAATTCAGATGCATTCAACATGCATTTAAAACCCAATTACTGTTCAAAAACAAACTTTATTGCAACAAAATAAAGTGCACGAGAGCGTGTATCAGCATCTCACTGATTTTAGGACGTTGTCGTATAATGCAATGTTCATCACATATATACCTAATCATTTAATCGACGTTATGAATTCATGAAGCTTATATTTCAAACATTGGCTTCTCAAACGGGTCAAACATAAATATTGATCTTATTTATGAGCTTTTGAATTGACAAAAATAAAACTCAACCGAGCCTTACTCAATAAAGTGTCGTTCAAAATTAATGGTGCTATAACTAACCATAGTGGTAGCCTAACGGTTCAATAGTGCAACTCAGAATCCAACGATACCGGGTTCGATCCTAGGCTCCGCACCAGTGACTTTTCTAAGTTATGTGCGGATTTCCAACGCTCTGTGATTCGGAGGGCACGTTAAGCTGTCGGTCCCAGCTGTTATTGATTAATAGCAGTCGATAAGCCATGTCAGAGGCCCTCGGGCGGCTTGACAAACTCTGACACCAGAGGCCAGCACTACCTCATACGAAACGAAACGAAACGAACTAACCATAATAATGTTTTCTTACTTTAGCAAAGTGCTATCGTAGAGTATCGTGGTGTATCCGGCCCAAGAATATACCCCTCCATCTCCTCCCGTGGATGTCGTAAAAGCCAACTAAGGGATTACCCGGATTTATTTGTAAGATTCGTTGGTATAAGATTTGTCCTGACTGCTAGCTTATTTAAGGAATGTATTATTACTGGAAGAAAGCATTAGCAGAGTCAGTCGTGAGAAGCAATGGCGGCAATGAGCTCACAACTTGTCACGTCTATATCCCACGATGGTGCAACCCACGGTGAAAAGAGGCCCATTTGAGGCTCTGCTTACCCCTGCTGGGAAAAAGGCGTGTGTCTATGTATGTATGTAGTAAATAAAAAACTCTTTACTACAATTTCGACGCAAGCCGTTATAACTTATTTATTTTCCTATTTATCAGTTTGTAAATATTCCACATTATGAAGGTGTCTAATGGTATCGCGGTAAAGAAACGTTCTTGCGTCAACGTCATCATCATCAGCCTGAGAAATCCCCTACTGGACTGCAGCCTCCCCTCGACGGACGGTCCCAGGCAGCCTCTACCCACTGACTTCCCGCAACCTCAATAATATATTTGGTCCCAGAAGGGGGGTTATTGAGGGCTTAAATCATACTTAAGAAATACTACCGATTTTGCTTATGATGATTGATCAGTGATGACGTAGTGTCTCCCTAAAAGTATTTTATTTATTTTTTCTTATTATTTTGTTTGTATTTCGCGAAGTGTCTTGCGTCTACGAGCTCTCACGACAATGCTAATGAGGCGCCGCGCCCGGCGGACAGATGTCGCTACGCGACGGGAAAACAAACTGACAGATTTCACTTGGAAAACTCTACTCAATTAGCTAGCTCGTTAAGATAAGAAACCTGGTATTTTTAAAGAAAATCTTATGTGTGGAGATAATATAACTTATTATAGGTTTTGAGTTAAAATTGTGACGATCTAACGAAGCTCTTAGGTACCTATCAACACCTACATCACCGGCCTGTTCTCTAGGCCTCCCCATAGAATGCCACGATGACCAGTCATTAGCCACCTCCATCCACAAACTTCCTGCGATTTTCAAAATATCGTTGGTCATCATCGCAGTCACTAATGCGTCGTCTGGTTCATGGTCGCTACTCAAGAACCTTTATTCCCAACAGTACCTTACTATGACATTATTCCAAGAAAATAGGTGTACTTGGAATATGTTATAAGTTCACCGTTAAATCGATAGCAGTTAGATGGCTCAAACAAACGTATCTATTGTTATGTGATTGTCAGATAGAAGTCAGCTAAATACCTACCGAATACCACAGAAGATATATTATCAATATATATAAAATCGTTGCGTGACTGACTGACTGACTGACTGACTGACTATCAACGCACAGCCTGAACCGTAAGTCCTAGAGACCTGCAATTTGGAGGGTACGTTCCTCTTGTGGTCTAGGGGTGCACTAAGAAAGGAATTCTAGAAATTCAACCCCTAAGGGGGTGCAGCGGAGTGTTGAAATTTGTATGGAAAAGTACACGCGGACGAAGTCGCGGGCATTCCACTCGTATAATATATTTTCTGCGCTAATATATTCCCAAAAATATAAGGGTAGGTGTAGCAAGCCGTTAGTTGTCTTTTAATCAACATGTATATAAAGGAGGGGGGAGGTGCGGCTGGAGGGGTGGGTCATGTCATCTCAGAATATTAATATTTTATAACAAACTAGCGACCACCACGGCTTCGCACAGGTGTAATTTAGAAAAAAAACTGATATTATTGTGCGTACCAAGCCGGGAGTGGGTTGCTAGTTATAAATAAAAACCTTCCGTGAAATTTTATCTAACTGATGGCGAAAACTGAATCAAAATCCGTTGCGTGGTTTAGGAGGAGTTAGCGGATATACAGACAGACGAGGAAAGCGACTTTGTTTTGACTATGTATTGATTTTCGATAATTTAGTAGAAATCTGTGCGTGGTGCGAGTTGTTGCCAGTGATGACTTACGGCACTGAGATGCTCGAAGCTCAAAGCCGTTCGCTATGGAGAGAGCTATGCTTTTGCGTGCGAATCCCAAATGAGGAGATCCGTAGAAACCTAGAGCACCGATATACCTCTCAGAATGGATTCGGACGGTAATGTCCCTTTGAAGTGGCAGTAGGCAGGTCATATAGCTCTCAGAATGGATTCGGACAGTAATGTCCCTTTGAAGTGGCAGTAGGCAGGTCATATAGCTCTCAGAATGGATTCGGACGGTAATGTACCTTTGAAGTGGCAGTAGGCAGGTCATATAGCTCTCAGAATGGATTCGGACGGTAATGTCCCTTTGAAGTAGCAGTAGGCAGGTCATATAGCTCTCAGAATGGATTCGGACGGTATAATGTCCCTTTGAAGTGGCAGTAGGCAGGTCATATAGCTCTCAGAATGGATTCGGACGGTAATGTCCCTTTGAATTGGCAGTAGGCAGGTCATATAACTCTCAGAATGGGTTCGGACGGTAATGTCCCTTTGAAGTGGCAGTAGGCAGGTCATATAGCTCTCAGAATGGGTTCGGACGGTAATGTCCCTTTGAAGTGGCAGTACGCAGGTCATATAGCTTTCAGAATGGATTCGGACGGTAATGTCCCTTTGAAGTGGCAGTAGGCAGGTCATATAGCTCTCAGAATGGATTCGGACGGTAATGTCCCTTTGAAGTGGCAGTAGGCAGGTCATATAGCTCTCAGAATTGACAAACGTTGGGTATAAAGTTACTCGAGTGGTGACCACTTACCGGATAACGTAGTGGTACATAGATAGATAGATTAGCACTTTAGTGCACCAAAAAATAAACATAATAGGATTAACTAAAACAAACTACAGTACAATGGGCGGCTTTATCGCTGAAAGCGATTTCATCCAGGCAACCTTTAGTGTAGAAAGATGGAACAACGACATTTCAAGCTCGCAGGAAATCGGTAGATGAAGGCAGCTCAAGAACAGGCATCATGGCATTCTATGGGGAGGCCTATTCAATTCAATAGTTGTTATATCAGACTAAACACAGATACACAAAACATATAAACGTACGTCCATTGTTTGGATAAATATAAAAATAATTACTACACAAAATAACTATCACTAAAGAAAGAGACACTGGAGAGAAATATGCCCAGCAGTTGACTTTTATGATGATGATTTGCCAAAACTAAGAAAAACAGTGTTCAGTTAAAAGAACATCGGTCGCCTACATGCAAAGCAGTGCCAAAACATAAATATTACATAGTTATATCAATGAAACCATATAATTTATCCAATGGTTCGGTTTTTCATTTCCTCCATGTTGGCCGTCTGCCAGTACGTTCTAACGACATAGGATAGTGGTTCTATTGTGCGAAATACAAGTCGTTCAAATATTGCACAAATTCTAAATCTTGTCCTATTGTCTTCATGGAGTTGTCTGGCGGTAATTTAAAATTCACGTGACAGGCAATGCAATACGAACTCTTTAGCCACGTTAAGGAGTGGAATGCGCTACCGTCGTCTGTCTTTCCTGAAGACTACAATCTGGGTCTCTTCAAGGCTAGAGTGAATAGGTGCCTTCTAGACCTTTGTGCTCCATCTTCGCCAACATCATCACTTACCAAAAGGTGAACTCGTGGTCAAACAAAGGTCTATAAATGTAAAAAAAAGAAAAGTTCTTTTGGGCAGATTTTAGAGTGCATTAAACTCGTTATCATTTTATCCGGTACTAGCGACTCGCCCCGGCTTCGCACGGGTAGCCCCCGGTGAACCCCCCCATCCTACCCCTCCCACTATGTCCTATCTCCTGGTTCTAAGCTACCTCCCTACCAATTTTCAGCCAAATAGGCTCACCCATTCTTGAGTTATAAGCGGTGTAACTAACACGACAAGAAAAAAAAAAAAAAAAAAAACGTATAAACCTCACGGAGCCCGAGACCTTTCCAATGAATGCAAAACCGTGGAAATCGGTTCGTGCGTTCTGGAGTTATAGCGTCAGGAAGGAAAACCCTACTTATTTTTATATATTAGATATACCCTTTTCAAATTAAATGAATGTAAAGGTCTTCTTCTTCTTATCTTAGGTAATGGCTTCTGTGCATTATTTGCAACAATTTAGCCAATGTCAAGTGATATAATTATTATAGTTTTATATATAGTCAAGTCGTCAAGAGTCTCCGTCTAGTCCTAAGTCTAACCCATTTTAAATTGTGGCAGAAAAACTGAGTTTTTACAGGAGAAAATCCACCATTTCGAAAAGACTCGCAATACACTCAAATTTCACTACATCACACATGTGCCATTTATCCAAGTTACACCGGTTAAAATGCCACTAAAATTACACGAAATAACTCGAAAAAACACATTAAAATGTAATAAAATCAAAATGACGACATTTCTTTCAAAAATGGCAGATTTCCATCGAATGTAAAGGTATGCATGCTTCTAAGCAAGTTAAATGTCGATACTGCCGGTGATGGGTGCGGCAAAGCAGGGCGAGAACTGATTTAGATTGAGGTGTCTGTCGCTATCAGTATCAATCAGTGTCAGTGCGGCCAACCTCAGGGCCGGAACACATCGGATGCACTGTGGGAAAATTAACGGCTCAGAAATGTTGCTTGACAACACTGTGACAAAAAGACACAAACCCCTAAGAAAAGGAGACTAATACTAACTTTCTCCAACCAGTTATGGGCCACCTAACGTTTAATGGGCTTTCCATAGAAACTTGACAATGTGAAATGGCTTTTGTATCCCGTAAAATAATTATAGTTTGGTGAAAATGTGAATATTTTCCATTTCCACCATTTCACATTTCACCATTTTTCCATTTTCACAGTAGGTACCTAGGTACTACACTTAATGCAAGTCAGTTCAGTTCAGTTCTTGAACAAGTGGCCTTAATGCAAGTCAAATTGATACGTTTCTATGAAATACATACTATCAAATTTGACATTTAAAGCGCCATTACTGTAATCTGTGGTAAACGGTGTTGGTCTCACATTGATTTTTTGTTTCTTAATTTAATACTAGCTTAGTGAAATATATTGTGTTACTGTCATGAAGTGGTTATTGTTTGTTTACCCATATTTAAACTTAAAAAAAAAAAAACTAAGCCTAACTAAGTGATCAAAATGTTCCATTTTCAATTTTCAGCAACCGATACTTATTTCACGTGACAATTATAGAAATTGCTTAGAAAACTGAACATTAACATACAATGATAAGACTACAGACAGACAGAGAACTAACGTCATTGTCATAGCTCACCGGATTAGCAAACTGAAGTGGCAATGGACTGGCCACACACGACAACCGTGGGAGTCAGCGCGAGTCAGTTTTGTACAGACTGCGTCTTGCCAAACTTAGTGTGGGGCACCCCCGTTGGTGGAGCGATGACTTACGAAATTCATATAAGTTTAGTGGTTATTACAGTAGCTAAAATCCCGTTCCTCTGCATGTGTTCATATGTGTTGGAGTTTATGCTCAATTTATACAGAGAGCTAATAAAGTAAGTGACGGCGTTCCCGCCCCGACGCTGTTGTCGGGTGCAGCTTGTTCTTAGTACCAACATTTGAATTGCACCAGCTTGAGTTACTAGCTTTGGAATTGCACTGAATAATACGGCATTTACATACAATTGCACGTCTTGATAGAACTTGGAGCTAAACTGTGCATTGTCTGGATTATCGTTAGCGTAGACTTAATTATAAGCACGAACTGCATGCATCATCCCCCAGCTAAAGACAAAGCATACATTACTAAATTAGTTTCATGTCAATATTAGTTTCATCGACGATTTCACGTGTAAACATTTAAATAATGTGTTATTTAGTAATTGTAAAGTAATTGTTAATTATGTGGCGTGTTTTTTTGTGTTTTTTGCTTATCACAGCTTGTCAAGTTGCAAGTTATTTAATAGTTAATGGCATTGTGTACCGCAGCAGCCACTATGCGCTCCCATGTGCAGCCACGGAAGACCAGCGCTATGGCACTAACTCTGCCATAGCACATGCTGAGTGGTTGCCTTTTTTGTAACTTTGATTTGAACGCCTACTTTAAATATGCGAATTTGTTGTATTTGACTATAAAAACTTTCGTGAATCATATCAATTATATTATAAAAACGGGAAATTACATCGGTGCTTACATCGATTTAACGGTACGTGAAAATTTCCCGTTTTTATAATATAATTGTTGTATTTGGTTACGAAATAAATATATTTTTATCTTATCTTTATCTTTTATCAACACTTCTTGAGAAAGCGAAAACTGATTTTGCGGAAGCTAGGAGAAATAACACAAAAAATATTTTGATTGAGATTGTCTAATAGAAAACATTAGTTTTGCTAAGAAGTTCAATGAACAAAATCAGCGCTGTAAAAATAATTGAAGGGCATTCGTAGCTACTAACGATATTTGTGAGACGCTATCGATCAGAGTGTGTGTTGGATCTCCTATTTTCTGCAAAATTAAGGTTCGCTATCTCAAGAAGTGCATGTTAACGAGACAAAAAGAGAAAAAACACAGTTACTTACAACGACGACCTCTGTGGCGGGGCGGGCGAACGTTCGCCTGCAACGCCGGAGGTTGCGGGTTCGATTCCCGCCTCGGAACAAATATTTGTGCGATTGCAGATATTTGTTCAGGGTGTTCTGGGTATTTTCTATGTTTAATAAAAAATATCTATCTATGTTATATATTGTATTAAGTATATCAGTTATCTAGTACCCATAACACAAGCTCTGCTTAGCTTGGGGCTAGATAATGTTGTGTAAAATGTCCAGCATTATTTATTTATTTATTTATTTATTTATTAGTATTTCGCGCCACTTATTTAACGAATACCACAGTAATTCTGTGACAATACATTTCCAGCTGTGCTGTCCGAGAAAAAAAGGTCGAAGAAAACTGTTCTTAACATCTCAATTTAATTTCCTACAGTCGAAGTTGTGACCTCTCATAATCATGGACATAATAATATACTAGAGGGGACTTTACAAGCGTCTTTTTCAGCCAAACATGCTCGTATCAATCTCAATTCAGTTTCGGCCTGTCCCGAGTCTGGCCTGACCGTTGTCCCACGGTAACCGGCGGCTCTCGCTCTCGATCAAAGAGAGGGACGAGCCTCATTTATAAAATTGACACGTGTTGATAAATAGATGCATGTATTTGGTCCATTCGTGCCCGCTCATACGGTGCTGGTTCGTTTTTGGAGCGCTTTTTGTCCCCTTTGATTCAGATGACAGGCGACAATTCATGGTTTTGATTTATGTGTTTGTGTTTATAACCTGGCTTAGCAGACGCTCGTTGTTCGATCAATTTGGCAGCCATCGACAGCCTTGACCTGGCCTTCGCTAAGTTATAGGTATAAGTAGATAGCTAAGGTCTTGGAAAACTTGATGTCATAATGCACTTTTCATGAAACTTGAAAGTTAAACTGTATCGAGCTACTTTTGTATGAAATATATATTTCTTTACATAGATATAATATAAATGAACGCCATTAAATATAGAGCGTGTTTACATCAGAAACAACTACCCCTAATTGAATTTATTTTCAAACTCTATCCCCATTATTAAATATTTGATTGGTATCCCTTAGTTTACCGTACGCATACCCTTTATTTGAATCCATCAGAAATTCAGGTTTTCATTAATTTATATTGTAATCCACTTTTATTACTACTTACTATTTCACTCACCTTTTAATGAATAAGAGCAATTACTATTCTTATATTAAGAGTTTCACAACTTGTTTCTATGCAAAGGTACTTATTATTTAATTTTAATTAGCTGTTAACTAAACCAGGGGTTCGTCCCGAACTGACAGTCTTTCACTGAAAAAAAAAATATCTAACTGTGTGCAAAAAGTGCACAGTTAAAATTTACACAGTTGCTACAACATATTTTTCATTGAGATCTAATTAATTTACACCGTTGGGGCAACTGCAAAAAAACAGTTAGGAAGCAAACAGTAAATAAATATGTATAAACAGTTACAGGAACTTTTTGGTCAATAATAACAACGTATCCTGGCAGTAATTTAAATTTCAACGGTTAAACATCAGTCCGGATAAGACAGTAAAATGAACTGTTTTACTTTAACTGTTTTTTTTTTCAGTTATGCTAACGTGTTTAATGTGTTGGCTCCATTTTAACCTCGCAGAACGGTAACTTTTATCGGTTTTCGGGTTACTCGAACTGTATTTTTTTTTCAGTGTTCAGTCTGTTCCGCTCGGCCTAAATGACAATTCGGGATAAATTAGATTTGGGACCAAGATAAAGGTACATTCATATAAAGGAAAGTTCGTGTATAAAGGGTACATATGTCATCATCAACATCATCATCATCAGCCCACACTAGTCCACTGCTGGACATATTCCTCTCCCAATACGCGCCACTGAGCCCGGTGTTCGGCTCTTCCCATCCACTTTCTGCCCGCCGCCTTTCGTAGGTCATCGCTCCACCTAGTCACATATATTGAAATTTTTCAATTTTAAAGTTTTCCTGTATTTGTGACACAAAATCAGGTAAACTTTCAGCCCCTTAAGAAGACCCTTTTCACATTATTATTGTTGCCTTAAAAATTAACAAGTATTAAATCAAATTAATGATTTAAAATATAGTCAAAGACAGAGCCCGTTCATTATGCAACCATTGGACCTTCGATTGTTTTTTTAACCTATAATCCCACAATCAATTTCGTAACTTTGTCAAAAAAAAAAATTAATATCGGATCAACGCGCAATGTTTCGAAAGCAATCCTCAGACAAATACATACTAACATACATACATACAAACGTCGATTCGTTCAAGTTTACTCGGAGAACTCCGTTGGCTCGTTCAATTAATTCTACGAGTATAAAAAAAAGCGGCCAAGTGCGTGTCGGACTCGCCCATGAAGGGTTCCGTAGCAGCAAGTAACATAATATAAAAGTTCTTGGATGTATTACGATTAATGAAGTATTAAAAAAAAAACTACTTACTAGATCTCGTTCAAACCAATTTTGAGTGAAAGTTTACATGGTAATACATTATGAAAATAATACCCTCACGTGCAACTACTGCAAACGCACGTTTACAGCCAAGATAGGGTATGTAAGTCACATTAGAGCGCACCAGCGAAGCTCTTCCATATAAAGCAGGAACAGTCGCCGTGGCCGAAATCGGCCTGGATGACATCATCATCATCAATGTACATCATATGTTTTTTTTAGTTTTATCATTCTCTTATTTTAGAAGTTACGGGGGGGGGGGGGGGGGGGGGGGACACACTTTTTACCACTTTGGAAGTGTCTCTCGCGCAAACTATTCAGTTTAGAAAAAAATTATATTAGAAACCTCAACATCATTTTTGAAGACCTATCCAAAGATACACCACACGAATAGGTTTGATGAAAAAAAAAATTTTGAGGATCAGTTCTAAGTATGGGGAACCCTAAAAATAATTGTTTTTTTTAAATTTTTGTGTAAAAATCTTAATGCGGTTCACAGAATACATCTACCTACCAAGTTTCAACAGTATAGCTCTTATAGTTTCGGAAAAAAAAGGCTGTAACATACACGGACAGACAGACAGACATGACGAATCTATAAGGGTTCCGTAGTTTTTTTACGGAACCCTAAAAATTAGTTGGTATGGGAAACTGAAAATGAAATTCAACCATTATAATTTGATCATCAATGTGGGATGAACGCAGCACGCGATTTTTCCTGCACATTGTACACCTGTTAACAAAATAATTGACCATTACTGTAATTATGTTGACCCCAAGACCACCAGATATATAAATTAATCAATCTACAAAACAATAATAGGTATTGAAAGCTTCACCTAGCAACAATCACCCAGTGCTTTCCCTGCCTGGTGTGGGCGGACGGCCAACGAGAAACGCATTCCTGTCGCATACCTCTCCGCACTCCATACCCGCTTCCCATTCACCGCACGACCCTATATTCCGTGTATCATACTAACTATTAATTCTCTCTGGCACAACCGTAGTAAATATTGTTTATTCTGTGGCAACTTGTTTGGGTGATATCAAGCAATTTGACGCGTATAAACGTATAATAAAATGTGTGGGCTCTTATCCTTCACTTCACTTACTGCGGCGTCTATAAAGGCGCTTTTATGGGGTACGGTATCTAGATTCTTGGGTGAATCACCTAATTGGATTTTGTCTCACAGTTTTGTTTAGATCCGTCTGCTGGACAGTCTTGTGGTTCAAACATACCTACTTAATTCAAGGTAGTTTTATACTTATATAACCTAGGTACAATTTTGAGAAAAATTTACAGCATACGACAAACTAAACCGTAGCGAGAAGACGGGTATTTTAAAAAGTGCACTTTTGTCGAGCCCTACAATACCAGAGAGACTAGAAAACTGTTTAAACAGAAAAAAAAACATCCACAAAACTATTGGTCACGAAGAGAAAATGCCTCAATATACATTTCTTCAAAGACTTTTTACAAATACGTACTTATACGTAAGTAGGCTACTTTAGCGCAAAATTATTGTATTTTAAATACATAATGGAGACTTTAAGTTGTAAGTGGTACTTTAAGATGCAATAATTGTTGAGTCTTACAGACTGTAACTGACTTTCTGCTGTGAAACTTGATCATTGAGAACTTGCTCTGCAAACTTGAAACTCGTGTAGAAGGCAAGGAATTTACTAATTGTGGTAAAAGCTGTACCTACCAAGTACGTGAATTTTGATATGAGCCATAAATGGTTGCGAAGATTGTAAATAATGATTCTTATTACGTGAGAGGGAAATCACTTGTGTTATATATTCTGTGCTTGGACGCAATTGTTTTAACCCAATAGGATATTGCTTTTACTGAAAATAAGGCTGGATTTGAATTGATTACTGCAATTTAAGCGAAAGTGTTAAATAATTTCACTAATAAAAAATCGTTTATCAGATAAACTATTCAGTTTAGATACAGATTGGCTACTTGTACCTGTTAAATTGTAGACTTTAAGTTAACGAAATAAACATTTGTATTTGTATTTGTATTTTGTATTTGTACTTGTACTATTATTTATTCTGTGCCATAACGAAACAGTAAAGCTACTAGAAAATACCTCGTACAAACAAATGGCGTGCGCTCTTATGGCGCAAATTACCCTAATAACAATATGATAAAATATGCTTAGGTACGCAATTTATATTTATTTTTATTAAATTTGGTCGTGTTTGTAATCGTTAACCATTCTGGAAAAAATACAAAATCTTGTTTCGGATTTTGAATTCCATCGATAAATTAAAGTATTTTATTTTTTAAATTCTCTGCAGTCAAATCACATATTTTTGTGGGAAAATAAATATATCGAATAAAAGTACCCTTAGCAATTAATTCCTCGACAGCAAGTGCTCGTTTATTAATGCGCAAATATCTACGGATTTATCTAAATGCCCAATGATTGCAATTAAATGTCCAAGAGCCTGATCCAGATTACAATTTATTGTCTCAAAAGGTCTTGTATCTTGATTGTCTTGAATTTAAGGCGAGAATTATCATGTTTCAATTCAATTAATTAATTGAATTCTGCCTTGCTCTGCATTTTAATGGATGGCACAAAATGTTGGCCGGGCTACCAACCACGCTACCAACCAACGTTTAAAACGGCACTTAAGTCATACCAAAACCCCAAAAGTACCTATACAATTCTCAAAAGATACAAGTTTCAAGCTACGAGTGTGAAGCCTAGGTTGCGCGTATTTTTCCTCGAAAAATAACAACGTTACCACACTAACACACCAGTCATTTGTAGCTTGTAAGCTTCGAGAAATGGGCCCGTCCAGCATAGCACAATGGTAACTATATACGTAAATGTCGCAACTCGTAAGCTGTTCGTCACTTTAAACGGGCCCTCAATTAAATGTTTATTTATTCAGAGGTAGTTCAACGTGTAATGCGGTGCTTTACGGGCCTGTTAATTTTACGAGTGGAGTACCACGCGCGCCGCGCGCCGCTTACTAAAGAGAGGTATGGAGTATTACGGGTGGTGTTATATCCTAAGAGGGTGTCAGAACACAGATTTATTTCTAAGAACGATTTTCTGAAAGTCTATACAAATATAATAAAATTTAAGTGTCTGTCTGTGATTTCAAAATAAATGCCCTAAGTGTTATTTAAACTATGAATAAATAAATGTCAGTTTTTAGAATTTTCGTCTGAAATTTTGTCTCGTCTCGAATAGCCTCCGAAACGGCTCAATGGATTTAAATGAAAATTATTGAAATCAAAAGAGGTATGCGTTATCTTGCAGGGTTCAGAAGACATTAATGTATCGCGCGAACGAAGCCGCGGGCACAGATTGTTATTACATATTATGTATTTCCTCAAGTATTATTTTCCGTGTCTTGTCAGGTTCCCAGTAGGGGTATATTTTTTTTTTTTTTTTTAACATTGATAGACCTTTGTTTGACCACGATCTCACCTGTTGGTAAGTGATGATGTTTTTTTTTTTTTTTATTTTTTTTTTTTAACTTTGATAGACCTTTGTTTGACCACGATCTCACCTGTTGGAAAGTGACGATGTGGCCGAAGATGGAGCACAAAGGTCTAGAAGGCACCTATTCACTCTAGCCTTGAAGAGACCCAGATTATAGTTTTCAGGAAAGACAGACGACGGTAGTGTATTCCACTCCTTAGCAGTTCGCATTATAAAGGTGGAACTGAAACGTTTAGTACGAATAGCGGGTATATTAATCAGGTAAGGGTGGTACCGAGCCGTGCGCCTGCTCGTCCTATGATGAAAAGGAGATGGTTGGATCAGATCATGAAGTTCCTGGGAGCATTCCCCGAAATGTAACCTATAGAAGATCGAAAGGCATGCGACCTTACGGCGGTGCTCGAGACTCTGGATCTTAGTCTCCGCCATATGTTGCTCACCTATTAGCCTAAAAGCTCTGCGTTCAATCGAGTCCAAGGCAGCAAGCTGGTGTTTGGCCGAGCCATCCCAAACGTGGCAGCAATACTCCATACCAGCCCGGACTTGTGCTTTGTACAGACTTAGAAGCTGTCCTGGTGTGAAGTAACGCTTTACCTTATTCAGGATACCCAGCTTCATGGAAGCATTTTTTGCCTTAGACTCGATGTAGGAGCCAAAGTTGAGAGTAGGCGTGAGTGAAACGCCTAAGAGCTCGAGGTGATCACCTATAGCTACAGGTACATCTCGGAAGACAGGAACTTGGAGAAACGGACTTTTTTTCGCCGAGAAGAGACAAGCCTGCGTTTTAGAGGCGTTGAACTTGACTAGATTGGCATCGCCCCAATCGGATACAGCCTTGAGAGTCAAATTCAGACGCTGCAGCATCTCATCTCTTAACTCCAGAATTTCATTCTGCCTAGCACGCGCAGTGGAAACGTATCTCTCCACAACTGTGCTGTCGTCTGCATACACAATGATACTGGGCATTAGCAGATCATTAATATGCAGCAGAAACAGTGTGGCAGATAGCACTGACCCCTGAGGTACCCCGGCATTTATAGCCATTTGATCCGACGAGCAGACGTCAACAACTACTCGAATGGATCTTTCCCTCAGAAAGTCTGCGAGCCAGGAGCAGAATTGAACTGGCAGTCCGTAAGCAGGAAGCTTGCCAATAAGGCTAGCATGCCAAACCCTATCAAAGGCCTTCGAGACGTCAAGTGAAACAGCCAGTGCTTCACCATGCTTCTCGATGGCCTCACTCCAAATGTGCGTGGCATACACAAGAAGGTCCCCAGTAGACCGATTTCGGCGAAATCCGTATTGGCGATCACTGAGGAGGTCGTTACCTTCGAGGTATGCAAGGAGTTTCCTATTCAGCACACGCTCCATACATTTACATAGCAGGGAGGTGACCGAGATAGGGCGGTAGTTCGAAGGGTCAGCACGACTGCCTTTCTTGGGCACTGGCTGCACGTTAGCGAGCTTCCAAGACTTGGGAACATCATCAGTTTTCAAAGAGAGGCGGAAAAGTCGCGTTAATATTGGAGACAACTCAGGGGCACAGGTTTTTAACACTACGGCCGAGATACCATCCAAACCGCTAGCTTTATTCACGTCGAGACTACGAAGCGTTTTGAGCACTTCCTTTTGCTGGATGCGAATTTCTTGCATAGAAGCCCCGCACCGAGGAAGGCTGGGTGGAATTTCGCCAGAGGTGTCAGGACGCGAAGCCTCCGCAAATTGATTGGCAAATAAATTTGCTTTCTCAACCGCAGCGTGAGCTAGGGACCCGTCTGGTTTCAGTAGTGGGGGGAGTGAAGGGCGGCAGAAGTTCGTTTCCACCGACTTAGCCAGAGACCAGAAAGCTTTACTTCCCGCAGGGTATGCGGCAAGCTTAGCCCCCAGACGGCCAATCCGATTGAAGTGAGCCTTCCGTATCACCTTCTTGCAGGACTTGGCGGCTTTGCTTTCTTCTTAATCCGTGCATCCGAGGTTTTACCGTTTCTTGCGTCAACCCAGGCTAGGTATGCCGCACGTTTTTGCGCTTACGCGCTAGCACACGCAGGACTGAACCATGGGCGAGCATTGCTTGAAGGTGAAGCATCAGAGAATGGAATAAAATACTCCATTGCTCTTTTGATCACCTCCGTAACGGCATTCGCACAGACCGTCGGGTCACAAGAAGAAAAGCAGGTTTGCCGCCAAGGATAAGAAGCGAAGAAGTGTCGCATCTCATCCCAATCTGCCGACTTGTAACGCCACACTCGCCTACTACCTCTGGGTGAGGGATCGGGTGGCGAGTATGAAGATACAGACCTCACCACACAGTGATCAGATGAACCCAAAGGGGGCATCACTGATACCGAGTGGCGATCCGGCTCGTTTGTCAGCAGAAGGTCCAGGCAGTTGGCTGTGTGGTCCTCAACGTCCGGAATTCTGGTTGCCTCATTGACTAGCTGAGTGAGATTTAGCGTGAGTGCAAGTTTGCACGCCTCTCTCCCAGCATGGTCAGACAACTGGTAAGGGAACAGCCACTGTTGGTGGTGGGCGTTAAAGTCCCCTAGAATCACCAGTTGGGCATCAGGATAACGTTGTTGGGCCACATCCGCCGCTTCACAGATGTAATTGAACAACCTGGTTGTCTCGTGGTCTCCGGAGTGCGATCTATATAAACCAGCATAGATTATTTTATCCATGCCGGAGTCCACCAAAGTCCATAGAACGGAGAAATCGGGTTCTTCAAGGTCACGAAGATGCAGACAACAAATGTCCTCCCGGACAAATAAACAGATACCTGCTTTGGATTTAAAGTTGTGCTCCAGAGCATAGCCTGGGTATGTGAGGTATGCTGTATCGGGAGGACATTGAATCTGTGTCTCCGTGAGGAATAATAAGTGTGGCTTGGCGGTCTCTAGGTGGTGGTGGACCGGATCGAGATTGGAGTGCAGTCCTCGAATGTTAGAGAGGTGCACTTGAAGCGAGAGGAAGTGCTTCCGCTGTAGAAACGACTTATTATTTTTGGACTTTTTCATGATGGTTTTAAGAGTGATAGGTTTGTGTGAAAAACGGCTGTTGAGCGAGGCACTGGTCAGCGAAAACCTAGAGATAAAACAGCAGGCTCCTGCGCCAGTGGGAGACTAGACTGGAGACTGCGGAGACGCCCGAACCCCCTCAGGAATGGCCATCGGGTCCTCTCATCCGGTCGCCAACCGGCACGATGGAGCATTCTGGGATTTTTCGCGAGGCGGCGGGGCAGCCTTTCATGAGTGGCTAACTCACTAGTTGGGCCCCCTACAACCTGCGGTCGGCTAGCGGAGAACCGTGCTTCGGATCCCGCTACCCTCCAAGTCTAGCCACCTGGCACACTTGCACAGGTGCAGTCTCTAGAACGCACATGCTGAATCCAGTGCACGAACTGCTCAAACCCGTCACTTCCACGATGGCTACACTGGACATCAGTCCGAAACACGACAATGTCGCTTCACGGACTGGCTTTGTCCAGTGGGTGGTGACAAGCCACGGCCGAAGCCTACCACCAGAAATGTTGCTACCCGTTTGGCACCACCCAGAGATCACGTGTAGGGACGCAAGGGTATCTTCCTACGGACGCGGGTAACTTCGATCTCCCAAAAGATGTGGCCGAAGATGAAGCACAAAGGTCTAGAAGACACCTATTCACTCTTGACTTGAAGAGACCCAGATTATAGTTTTCAGGA
Organism: Operophtera brumata; assembly: GCA_932527175.1. Lineage (NCBI taxonomy): Eukaryota > Metazoa > Arthropoda > Insecta > Lepidoptera > Geometridae > Operophtera > Operophtera brumata. The sequence goes on from OW052238.1 coordinate 1,918,399, forward strand.
AAGACAGACGACGGTAGTGTATTCCACTCCTTAGCAGTTCGCATTATAAAGGTTGAACTGAAACGTTTTGTGCGAATAGAAGGTATACCAATGAGGTAAGGATGGTACTGAGCCGTACGCCTGCTCGTCCTGTGATGAAAAGGAGATGGTGGGATCAGATCGTGCAGTTCCTGGGAGCATTCACCGAAATGTAACCTATATGGTATATGGTATTACGAAGACTTATTAGGAAGCACAGTTTACGGAGCGAAGCGAGGTCTCAGATTTAACTAGAGATTCGTCTGTCGATGTCTGTTACCTATGTTGAGTGTGAGTGTTCTCACGTTAAAGTGTAAACCACTCTTATTAACAAGTGCTCACACACATAGACTCATGTCACGTCATCTATCCTTATGGATCCTCTGTGGTGCGGCGGGCGAAGGTTTGCCGCGACGCAGGAGGTTGCGGGTTCGATTCCCGCTTCGGAACAAATATTTGTTGTATATATGCAGGATATTTGTTCAGGGTGTTCCGGGTATTTTCTATGCATAAAAATAAATATCTATCTATGTAATGTATTGTATTAAGTATATCCGTTATCTAGTACCCATAACACAAGCTCTGCTTAGCTTGGGGCTAGATAATGTTGTGTGAACTGTCTAGCATTATTTAATTATTTATTTATCCTCCATATCCAAATCTTCTTCAGATCCAAGAGGATATTCTACTAGAGGGTAGACAGAGGCAAATTCTCTACGATCAAGAACTTGATCGAAGCAAATCCTGTTTATTTATTTAGTACCTTCCCTCTTTTTGTTTTCCATACGTTATCAGGTCGCAAGCCCATCTCCTCTTATTATGGAATCATCATAAACATCATCAGGCCACAGCTGGACATAGACCCCCATTACAGTGCTATGACGACTGGTCTTGAGCGGTATCCATCCATCATCTTCATTAGTGTGGAATACAACTTTAAGTCCATTTGCATAGCCAAAACCATTCCAAACAAACCCAGAAGCTATGCTGGCTCTCTAATACCGAGCGTTACCAAGTGGTCACATTTTAAAGTACAAATATTTGTATGAACTTCTTGACCTAAAAGCTTTGTGCAGTTTTACTGCCTAACCTAGAAAACTTGCGAGTTTTATTAGATTGTTCAACTTCAGCGTTCTGTCTTTACTCATGTCACTTTGTTTTACGTAAATACTTTCAACTTCTTTCTTTTAAACCCCGGACTAAAAACAGTATCATAAGATTATTTAGTTTTTTTTTACAGAATTAATAATACAAGTAATAGAAGTAGGGTATGGACAACATTTCAAAAATAAAAATTAAACAGTTGGGTTATCTGAAGACAACGTGAACTTTGAACTTTTGTTGCAATTGATCTAAAGGTAGCTCAACTGACCAATCACTACCAGACGAAGCCATAAAATTCCCATTTATTTAAACATCTGTAATTCCACGCCAAATTGTTTGATGCAACGAATGCAAGGACGATAGTCCAGTTAAGATGTATATCCGTGCTTGCAGAAGTTCCGGTCACGCTGAATTTTTTATCTGTTGTTAAGACCTTAACCAATATTAAAAAACCAGATTTGCAATTTTCAAAGTGCTGTGCGAGCGGCGCGGCGGTGTGCCCAAAATACCCATGAAATTATCAACATCAAATGAAAGCTAATTAAATTTACTACAACTACATATCATATCATATTTGACGTGGGATGCGTATTTTAGAAGATATTTGACAAAATAAGTGAAAATTTTGAAAATACACTTTGTGGAGAAAGAAACCTATTTTCAAAGAACTGTATCTTGGGAACCAATGCATGGCTGTATAGAGCTCGTCCTAGTGTCGAATTGTAGAAAATTTTGTCTTATTTAAAAGTATGCATAGTAACTATACCGGTCAGACCCTTTCTTCACTAAAATATTGAGCAAAAACTGAAAGAACATGGTTTTTTGGGTACACCGCCGCTCGCACACCACTTCGAAAATTGCAAATCTGGTTTTTAATATTGGTCCTAACAACATATACAAAATTCAGCTTGACCGGAAGTTTTGCAAGCACGACCCCCTTTTCATGTTAAATTTGACTGGACTAGTAGGAAATTACGTATAAAACAAGAAATCTATACAAGCTAGGACACGACTGAGTCTTTTTCTATTTCTTTCAAACAGGGTTTGGGTTAATTTTGAAGATTGAGACACTGAACAAAAAATTTGTGAATTTCTAAATTTCTACGTCCAATACATTTTCCAAATTTAACTTATAAGAAGCATTCAAAAACTCATTGTTATGGACCTATTCTAATAAGTTCAACTATTAATTCACCCAGTTGAACTTATTGGACAAAACTAGTGCAATTAGTTCAAATTCGTATAATTTTTTGAATAGTTGAACTTTTTGGACGGAATCATGCTACTTTTGTAACTTGTACTTATGTATTGTTTTTTTTTCCGTTTCAGGTAAATATTTTCCGCTAACAGAATTATTTTGTTGGCACAGAAAACAACCAAGATTTCTAGACCTAACTTGAAACTAGGTATTTATATTACTTAGTATTTATTTGGTAAGTCCATTCTAGCGTTTAGATAGTCCGTAAACAGACGCCAGTAGTGAATAAATTCAATATAAATCAGTATCGACTATCAAACAAGCTAATCAAGCCACCGATTTGCATTCAACGTCTCGATTAAAACTCGATAATTCGGATACAATTTGCTTTACAAACAAAACACGCCTTAGTCTATAAATTACAATCAGAAGTCTTTATTGCTCATTAATAAGGTCTAATTTCTTTAAGCAAATAAACAGAACTTTTTCTCATACGATGTCATATTTTCGTGAGTGGATTATTGGTACACACACCTACGTTTGTATGCGCCTACGCTGATTTCCTTGTACGGTCAGATTACTACAAGGTTTCCGATTTAGAAACGTCCGCTGTTTGTGGTTTAATCAGAAAAGTTATGTAATGGTTTTTAAAAGATATACTACTCACAACTCGAAGCTGTCCCTAGTATTACGTGAACATACATTTATCTTCCTACTTAGGTGCCATTATAAATATTTTAGATTTTGTTTTATTTTGTTGTTACCAACGCCATAGTCCAATATAAGGCTTCATCATCAGTCAGTATAGGCCTCCCCCATAGAATGCGATGGACTTGCCATAGTCACCACTCACCACGCTTGCGGCAGGCGGATTGGTGATCGCAGTATGGGTGAATGAATGAATGAATGAATGAATGAATTATTTGTTATTATTCTTTTATTTGTTTAGAGTGTACGTGTGTGATTGGAGATGCAAATAAACGATTTATCTAACTATCTATCTTTCTATCTAATGAAAATAGTTTATTGCACACCTTACAAACTAGTTAAAATAACAACAATTATTAAACAAAAACTAAATGTACAATGGGCGGTCTTATCGCTAAGAAGCGATCTCTTCCAGACAACCTTTGGATGGAGTGAAGCTAAACTTATATGGAAGATTGGTTGGGGTGTACCCATATATAAATGTAGAAGAAAAATTTACATCAAATAAACTTACAGTTATTGTTGATGTTGTTTGTTATTGTTGTTGGGTGTTGATTACTCAGGTGCTATTGCGTAGTTATTGTTACATATGTAGGTTATAGTCACTATTAGTTTATTATTACTTTAATCTTTTATTTATTACGGTTTTTTTTTTGTAGTTATACAGCCGTCCAATATAGCTTCGCTATTTTCGTTCCATCCAAAGGTTGCCTGGAAGAGATCGCTCTCAGCGATGAGGCCGCCGTTGTTTTGTCTTTTTAGTGTGATACTATTTATCAATTTATTTATCTATCTGCTATCCATCCCCTGGTGTAATCCTTTATTCGTCTTCTACGACATTAATGGGAAGACACGGAGCGGTCTATTTTTAGCCTGGACACGCCATTTCAAATATAAGGCTTATAAAGACACTAGCCTCTTGCCTGCGGATTCACACGCGTCGTCTTGGAATGAAAAACAGCCCCCCTCCGCTCCTCTTGCCCCCCTGTTTCCATTCACACACCAAATATCATCAAAATCCGCCCAACTGTTACGGAGTTGAGTAGAACTACACATAACGCGGGCCTAACCGCGGGTAGAACCTAACATAAAACATAGCATCAAAGTTTATTATCTTTTAAGTGTAAACTACACTTTAAGGAAAACATGACCTAAAAATTCCGTTCCAGCAGGATTCGAACGCGCATCTTCGCCTGTAATCGGCTATCCCTTTACCAGTTCGGCCATAGAACGAGTTTTGACGCTGGAGACTAAATTTGTGGGCACTATCAACTCTGCTATAGCGCCGATGGGAGCCATCTAGAGGTGTTTAATTTGGAAGCCTGCTGCGGGTTCGAGTCCTGCTGGAACGGAATTTTTGTGTTACATTTAAAATTAAAACATAGCCTATTGCAATCAGGGATAATGTAGATTCCTGCCATTCAGAGAATTTTCAGACTTGGGTCAGTATACATAGATAGATAGATAAATAAATAAATAATGCTGGACAAGTTCACACAACATTATCTAGCCCCAAGCTAAGCAGAGCTTGTGTTATGGGTACTAGATAACTGATATACTTAATACAATATATTACATAGATAGATATTTTTTATTATACATAGAAAAATACCCAGAACACCCTGAACAAATATCTGTGATCGCACAAATATTTGTTTCGAGGCAGGAATCGAACACGCAACCTCATGCGTTGCAGGCCAACCTTCGCCCGCCACGCCACAGAGGTCGTCGAACTCATAGATAACTCTTTATTGATCAACACACTCAAATACAATAAAATAAACAATCGTAAACTTAAGGCAATAAAATAGGCAACCTTATCGCTAACAGCAATCTCTACCAGGCAACCTTATCATGGACTGGATAAACAGAAAAAGAGATTATACTCCCTACGTTCAAACAAACCAATTTTACCTCTTTGTGTAATTATATATGAAGATTGTTTTCTGAGATCAAAGCTCTACTTCGTAATTGAATCACCACAGAGCCTTTAGGCTGCGTTTCCATTGACGCGGAGCGGAGCGGAGCGGAGCTTAGCGGTGCATGAATTGACCAATCACTATGCTCGAAATCTCTGCTGGCTGCTCGCTCGCCATAGTGATTGGTCAATTCATGCACCGCTAAGCTCCGCTCCGCCCAGCTCCGCGTCAATGGAAACGCAGCCTTATAATTGGAACTACCAGGAACAATTATAGACATGACAAGTATAGTCGCCCTTTTGCGAGAGTAGGCCGCGTGGAGACTTGCCAACTTCACACTCGTACGCGGACAAACTTTGAAGTCACCAGGAAATTATTCGTATTGTCTATATGCTGATATAAATAGAGCTGATATTAGTAGAGCTTTTTTGTGAAAGAGTTCGTCCGGGGAAGTACTACCACCATACCTATTTCTGCCGTAAAGCAGTAGTGCTCGCATTGCTGTGTTCCGGTTTGAAGGTGCCGGTGAAATTACAGGCGCATGAGACTTTTCATCTTTATGTCTCAGGGTGGCGGGCGAAGTGCGATGCCACATAGGGCGCGACCTAGGTGGACGTGACCTATGAGGTAATGCACTGTTCATAGGCAGAGGTTACCGCTTAACATCAGGTGGGTCATCTGCTTGTACCGTCATTCACGTAGAATAAAAAAAAAAAAAAAATACAGACGTCTTACTACTTTGGAAATAACACAGATTAGTGCCGTGGTGTGTCCGGCCTAAGATAAACCCCTCTGCCTCCTCCCGTGGATTTCCTGGACATGTTAGTAAGATTCGTTTGTATATGATTTGTTAGCTGCTAGCTTATTAAGGAATGTGTTATTACTGGAGGAAAGCGTAGCAATGGCAGCGATGAGCTCACCACTTGTCACGTCTATATTCCTACGATGGTGCAACCCCTGGTGAAAAGAGAGAGAGAGAGCCTGCCTGCCGAGAGAGCTTTCGGGAATAAAGGCATGTGTGTATGTTTCTAAGATTTCTTAATTTAATTTAATTTCCTTTTCCAAGAAAGCTCTTAACAAATTATATCTTAGGGGGAGATAACTTATTAAGAAAAACTTATTTCAAGTTTTATTAGTTAACGTACAAAGGAAATTAATATTTCATTCATTCGTACCGTTTTCCTTTCGTGTAATATGAAAGTTAATGAGATATCTTTTCTTTGAGAACTTTACGTGTCAGAAGGTTTTCTGTCTGACTGCTCTGATTAATTAATTTGTAGACATGTAAAAGCTGAGCGGAGGCTTTTTTCGCTTTTTCGCAGACAGGGAAGAAGCAAAGTAAACCAGCCAAATGCGTATGAACGCATATAATGTAGGGTTCCGTTTTCAGTTTTTACACGTAACTCTGAAAGTTTTCATAACAGGATATCTTTATTATTTGCGTAGGGTTCATGCCCCAACAAAACATAATCTTTAAAAATGTAAACTGGCTATTTCTTACGGATAACGATGCATCGCTTCGCTCGCGTTTTACCAGGATAAAAAGTAGCATACAGCTCAACCCAGGTCATTATCTATCTTTGTACCAAACTTCATCGAAATCGGTTCATCCCTTAGAGAATTAAATTTGTTGGGATATATAATCAAAGGTTCATCCTTTTCGGCGTGATTGAGTAAGAAAGATACAAACATAAAAACGTCGTAACTTTGACATTTATGATATTAGTGGAGATAGTGACAGTACACAGACAGATGGACGGACGGACTGGTAATAGTGACAGTACACAGACAGATGGGCGGACGGACTGGTAATAGTGACAGTACACAGACAGATGGGCGGACGGACTGGTAATAGTGACAGTACACAGACAGATGGGCGGACGGACTGGTAATAGGGTCCCGTTAGCACTCTTTGGGTACTGAACCATAAAATGGAGGCTTTGAAGATTATTAGTTCATTTTCTGCTATCAGTTATTTTCAGGCTCTACAAAAACACCTCTACAAATCATTAGGTTTCGAAATAACGACGCTTAGTTTTATTTATATAGTCAGGTGTAAAAATACTACATTTAAATTGGGATACATAAATGTAGTATTTTTTTTGTTGAATTGTCTTTGATTTTAATAAGCTAGAAGCCAGGACAAATCTTATAGCAACGAATCTTACTTGCATGTCCGGGTAATCACTTATTCGGCACTTATCACGACATCCTCGGGAGAAGACGGGGAAATCTATTCTTAGGCCGGACATACCAGGGATACCTTATAAACTTTAGATATATGCTACAAAAAAGTGAATAATGGAGAATACGCAAACCACTTAAGTTATTATTGGAAAAGTCTTAAAAAAACGAACACCTTCATCAAAAACCGTTGTTAGTCAATCGTTACAAGTTGCTAGTTCAATAATATTTATCGAATTCGGTCCCAATGTTATTAAAATAATGTCCGTACCGTAAGTAGAACGCCTAAACATAGTATACTAGGAGACTCATTGTTCAACTCGTGCACAGTGTCAGCAACTTATAACAAAGCCTTAAGGAACATAAATCAACGCTGAAACTACATTTGTTTGAACTAAAATGTCTGCAACAATTCAATTGACCCACTTTGTGGGCAAAATATTGCTTACACTTTGTGTTGCAGTTTTGTGACTATCACTACGAACTAATCAGTCACACGGATTCAAAACCAGTGGTGCTATGAGATTGTAGCTCACTTTTTGTATTCTTCAAGCTACAAAATGAATGAACATTGTGTGACAAATCTATGAATTAAGTACTCATTAGGAGTATGTTATTGGTGAAAGAATGCGTTACCCGAGTTGTCCGAGGGAAAACAATGGCGGCGCGGTTCACCACTGGTCACGTATATATTCTTGGGATGGTGTGGCCCATGGTGAAAAGATGCCAGTTGAGGCTCTGCCTACCCTTTCCGGGATATAGGCCAGTGTCTATGTTTATTGATGCATAAATGGGCCGTTAAAAATTACCATTGCTGTACCAGTTAGGAGAGCTTTTTTGTGAAAGGTTTCGTCCGAGGAAGTACTACCACCATACTCACATATTTTGGCCGCAAAGCAGTAGTGCTCGCATTTCTTTGTTCCGGTTTAAAGGGTATGAGTGCCGGTGAAATTATAGGCACAGGATTCTTTTAATTTTTGTGTCTCAGGGTGGTGGGTGCAGTGCAATGCCACGTAGGGCGCGTCCTAGGTGGACGTGACCTGTGAGGATATATATGCATTGTTATAGGCAATCTGTGCATCTGTTTGTTCGTCATTCAAATAAACATAATTTAAAAAAACTGGCCCAATGCTCGATGCCAATGGACGTCTTCTATCACCGAGAAGTACGTTAACTTAAAAGCACATTGAAAGTTAAATGCTACAAAATATGTAGAATTTAGGTATTTCTCAAGTTACCCAACACTACTTAGGAATTCATGCATATATTGTAAATTACAGAAATACGTTTAGGAGTCAAGAAAGTAGTGGGCAAAATAAATAAATATTAAAATACAGTATCTGAGCTCAAATTTGCAGAAAACATTTACAACTCGAAGAGATACTTAGATGGAGTACTTGAGATAAAACATTACCGACGAGCACGTGAATAGAATGCACTTAGGACTGGGTGCTACCACAGTGCTACGTCGAAACTAGGATAGCGGAGTTTTTTTTTTTTTTTTTTTTTTTTTCTATACTACTTGGATGACGGATCAAGCAAGAGGCCCACCTGATGTTAAGCGGTAACCTCTGCCTAAGAACAGTGCATTACCTCATAGATCACGTCCACCTAGGACGCAACCTATGTGGCATTGCACTGCGCCCGCCACCCTGAGACATAAAGATCAGAAGTCTCATGTGCCTGTAATTTCACCGGCACCCTTACCCTTCAAACCGGAACACAGCAATGCGAGCACTACTGCTTTGCGGCAGAAATAGGTATGGTGGTAGTACTTCCCCGGACGAACTCTTTCACAAAAAAGCTCTACTACTACTAAAAGCGAGTGAGCGATACATGGTGCTAATACGCTTTGAAATATGATAGCAGTTTTTTTTAATTAATTTTAGTTGATTTGTATGGCTGTACTAGCAGATAAGTCACCCGATGTTGAGCGGTAACCTCTGCTTCAACCAATGCATTACCTTATAGGTCACCTTAAGACGCGCCCTATGGAGCATTTCACTGCACCCGCCATCTTGAGACATAAAGATAAAAAGTCTCAAGTGCCTGTAATTTCACCGGCACCCATAGCCTTCAAACTGGACCACAGCAATGCGAGCACTACAGCTTTGCGGCAGAAATAGGTTTGGTGGTATGGTAGTACTTCCCCCGACGAACTCTTTACCTACTACTAATTTGTATTCTTCACTGGACGTGAATTTTGAATTTTGAATTTTGAACATTTTGAATTTGGGAAGGTATATCAGTGGCATATTTTTATATTCATATATAATTTGGCGACCTCTGTGGCGCGGCTGGCGATGGTTCGCCTGCGTTGCAGGAGGTTGCGGGTTCGATTCCCGCCTCGGAACAAATAATTTGTGCAATCTGCAGATATTTGTTCCGGGTGTTCTGGGTGTTTTCTATGTATAATAAACAAATATCTATCTATGTAATGTATTGTATTATGTATATCAGTTACCTAGTACCCATAACACAAGCTCTGGCTTAGCTTGGGGCTAGATAATGTTGTGTGAACGTGTCCAGCATTATTTATTTATTTATTTTATTTATTTAATCATATTACCTGTATTTTACGTTTGCTGAAAATACATTCAAAAATTTATACGGGGCATGTGTTCCATACATTTTTGATCATAATCTAATGATGGAAATCTAATTTAATTGAATGGAAATTAGTAGATATACGATCGGTATTACATGCGCTTGTATCGGAAGTCGGTCGGGGCCTCTCATGGCTTTCATAGTTCCGCCACAGAATAAATAATAGTAGTTCCGCATAGACTGCAATACTATGGATTGGAACAACTATCGTCGTCCGTATTTCCTGATAACTATAACATGTGTCTCTTTAAAGCAAGAGTGAATAGGTGCCTTCGAGACCACGTGATTCATCATCGGACGCATCGTCACTTACCAGCAGATGAAATCGCAGTAAAACGAAGGTCTAAAAAAAATTACTAGAAAATCCTAAATGTTATTTTCACAGTAGCGTCTAAACTTTGAGAACACGTATAGGCATTGTGTACGCGTGTTGCATTCCTGCTGCGACCTTTCATGCAACGATGTGACACCACTCGGTGAACTCACGGCGAATGCACCGAGCTTTTTTCTTTTTTTTTTTTCGAATGGATTTTAATGCAGTTGACCGCCTGGGGTCATGACTGCGTTACCGGGCTTTTGGTGAGCGCAGATGGCGCTCAACCTGCAAAGTTAGGTTGGGGCAACTAGGACAAGGGCACCACTTAGGTACGGACCTCGGCTTGGGCTGTTGCCGGTTGGGGAGGAACGGGCAAAACGCCCCGGAACATGCTTGTACCGGTTTAGGCGTAGGGTACAGAAGGTACTTAGAAGGTTCGTCGACCTCGCCGGCGAGGTCGGTGCAAAGGTAGAGTGCTGTCTCTGTCTTGATTGGATGACGTCACTACCGCATTAGCGGTAGTGATAGGGTCATCAGGATCACCAAGAACATGTCTTGGTCTACGGAGGGACTGGAATGCACCGAGCTATTGTACATGGATGACGATATACGACCAGAAACGCTTGTTGGCAAAAAAAGTATCTGTGATTGGTTTCCTAAGAAGTGGCGACTGTTCATTCAACCAACCAACAATCTTCAATGTGCAGGGTATAAAAATATTCGCATGCTGTGGTGTGTCCGTCTTAAGAATAGATCCCTCCGTCTCCTCCCGTGGACGTCGTAAAAGCCAACTAAGGGATACACTAGTGGATAGGCAGCAGCATCTACCTGATTATTTCAACACCAACACTCCGATCACTGATCCGCCTGCCAAGCGTGGTGATTATGGCAGATTCCCCCATTGAATTCTATGGGGGAGGCCTCGTCCAGCAGTGGACGTCTAAAGGCTGCCAAATTTTAGGATTTGTTATTGTTTTGTTTTGTCGCCTTTGTAAGGCTATCTGTACTTGTGCGTTCAGTTTTCTTCAGCTGTCTGTTACACCCGATTAAGGGTCGATAACGGTCGCGCGTGAGTTCGGCGAACCTTATACATATACAAATATTGCCTAGACTTCAGTTATAAATTCTTTCAGGCCTAGACTAGACCAATAGATACAGAGACAAAATGGTATATTTGCAGTTGTTTGTGGTCTTATCCTGATAAGACTTACGTACAAATTCGTGTTAGTGGATGGTAAAACGTAGTTTTTCGGTGTAAAGTTTTACCACCATAGCAAACGTAGGTACTTATATAACCTATAGATCTAAGGCGCTGCAATAGCAGATGGAATACAAAAGGTCTTACGTTGTTCATATATTACATTAAGTACTTTTAGTACCTACGTTGGTGTAAATGATCCTTGTGATAAAATAATGTTAACCTATTTAATTCTGACATTCTTTTGTATTTTTGTAATTTGCATGCTAGATAAGGTAGAACATAATTGGAACTTACCTTATTTTTAAGACCAATATGATATTATGTTCAAGCAAATAAATATATCTTTATCTTTATCTTTATCTTTATCTTTATCTTTATCTTTATCTTTATCTTTATCTTTATCTTTATCTTTATCTTTATCTTTGACTTTGACTTCTCCACTTACGAGCGCGCTCGATTTGAGTTGCACATCCTGAGTCGCTCAAAGCAAGCAATACATATAGTCAAACGATGAGCACCCGTTTTTTTTTTCCGAACGGATTTTAATGCAGTTGACCGCCTGGGGCTTTACTGGGCTTTTGGTGAGCGCAGATGGCGCTCAACCTGATGAGGACCCGAGCCTTGATGACCAGCCTTTTGTTAGATACAGATGTCGCCGCATGCGGGTATGAACGGCTCAAGTAGAGCCTCCTTCGAGCCGTTCGAACAACACACTAGCTCGCAGGGGTCGACATACCTTAAGCCGTCGGACCAAATGGTGTTTTCCCAAGAAAAACAGTGGCAGAACATTCTATTAACTCAAACAAATATAAACTCAAGAATGGGAGGCACACCCCGCCCCAAATTACCCAAACACAAGGTTAAATGATAATAGACCAATTTGGAGCCCTAGTAGCTTCTTCGAAATGGGCTATCAAAGGAAATAAGGGTCGGAGGGCAACGTACCTAATGATAACTAGTTCTCTGATGTACTACTGACGGCAGTAAAAGGGTAGAAGATTGGCTGATAGAAAATAAGGATTTAGGGGTCAAACGTAGCACACTTCACCGCGCTCTAATTTCTGTTCACACGGTGAATCCTAGTGTGGGATCAGGACTTGTGTAGGTAGGTATTAGATATTTATAATAGGTATGTTACTTGGGTATTTTATTTGTATGATTTGAGGGTTTCCTTATAAGGTAACAACGGATCAAATATAGAATCGCCTCTCGTGTCTGTCTGTCACAAACTATTTTTTCCTGAAAAAGTTGGAATTCGGTTTATATGTATACGTTTAGGTGACCCCATCACCGGCGAAACATGAATGAAAGATAAGCAACTTTAAAAAGAAGAAGAAAATGAAGCTTTTATGTAATTAGTGACGGGAACAAAGCTGATCAAAATAAGCCCAATCCCTGCCAGGCACTAACTCATCAAGGAGTTCCGTTTTCCATCTTCCGTCTCCATAATCCGATCAGCTCACTGTCGGATATTACTAGATACTATGATATTATATTGTCATCGCAACTTGACAAGTATGTATACAAATGTTTAGCTCAATCAGTTGGGCGAAAACTGATTTTAAATTCGGTTGCAAGATTTTGCCTCCCAAAAAAAGAAAAGTCAGAAAGCTGCATTTAAATATTTTAAATTAAATTTTTTATTTGTAACTTTACTAGCCTGTATAGATAACTAGCACATTATTGTGGTATGTCCGGCCTAACAATTCTCGTTGATTTAAAGCCGACTAAGGAATTACACCAGGGGGATAGGCTGATAGATAAATTAACGCTTTGTTGTGCACCAGGATTACATATTAAATTTAGTATTAGTGTGGTAGTGAGGCAGCAGCATCCACCTGCGTACCTACCACGTATACTGCGATCAACAATCTGCCTGACAAGAATGCTGAGTATGCAAAATCCCCCCATTGCTCGTCTATGTACGTAGCTATGGACGTCCACTGGCTCTTAATGATGGTGATGATATTAGCAGAGACAGAAAGTTCCACTCGCTACGATCCTAGGGTAGCCCAAGTCCACGGCACTGGCTTGGCACTAAATAAGTAGCCTACCTACCTACACTTATCAGCAAAACACGTGTAAAAGCCATGATAACCTGATTTGCTGATTATTATATGAACGCACTTTACAAAATTCTACAGAATTTCAAATTGCTGACGATGTTCCCTTGCTGCTCGAATTTGCACGCACTGTACGCAATATTCATTAGATTGCTGATACAATTACTTATAACTATGTGAAAAGTGCCTATCTAGCAGGTCCATGTAAAAATAACTGGAACATGTCAAAACAATTTCTCGGAAAGATGCAACCATGCCTGATTAAAAAAATTGGTGTAAAAACATGGAACGACCAGACAAGTGATGTTTTAGTAGAAGAGCTGTTTTGAGATATGGGGTAATATTCTGGGGTAATTCTACACTGAAAGAGCGAATATTTATAAGTCAGAAGAAATGTATCAGAGCCATAAGTAAACTTCATAAAACTGATAGCTGTAAGCAATACTTCACTGAACTGAGAATTCTAACATTACCTTGTTTGTATATTTATGAAACAGCTACTTTTGTAAAAACTAATATGGACCTCTTTGTAAACCGGAAGAGCAAACGGCACATCAACAAAATCTGTTTTCCTCATAATAAAACTGCCTTACACAACAAGAGTGTAATGTGTATGGCTGTACGTATATATAATCACCTTCCTAAATCTATATTGGATGCCCCTAGCTTGAATGTGTTTAAAGGGAAATTGAAAAAACTGCTTATAGAAAAGGCATATTATAACACAAAAGAGTATTTAGATGATAAGAACTTGGACTAATGTAATTTTCTAATGTAATGTACTTTGTATAATATTAATGTAAATCTGATATATGAAATTAATTATAATGTCACCTGTATAGGTTTCTACTAAATTGCATGCGTGAAACGCTGATTATGGCAGGACTTAAACAGTTGCAATTAACATTCTGTAACAAACCCATATTACGCAATAAATTATTTTGATTTGATTTGATTTGATTTGATTTGAGCTTTTTTGTGAAAGAGTTCGTCCGGGGAAGTACTACCACCATACCTATTTCTGCCGCAAAGCAGTTGTGCTTGCATTGATGTGTTCCGGTTGGAAGGATAAGGTTGCCGGTGAAATTACAGGTACATGAGACTTTTCATCTTTATGTCTCAGGGTGGCGGGCGCAGTGCAAAGCCACATAGGGCACGTCACAGGTGGACGTGACCTATGTGATAATGCACTGTTCATAGGCAGAGGTTACCGCTTATCATCTGCTAGTTCCGTCATTCTAAGTATTAAAAAAAAAGTGTTGGCTAATCTTGGTGTTAAGTTTACATTTATGATGTCTTATAACTAAGTACTTAGAGCATTGCAGGCCTTCGTACCGACTAAGTACCTACAACTTTTTTTTTCGTCTGGTAGTGATTTGGATCTGTTGAGCTATATATAGATCGTTTGCCTATTTATAGGTAGGTTCTTTGATCGTTTGCAACGGTCTATATGTAGCTCAACTGCTCCACATATTTTTTTTATTTTGTTACCCGCTGGGATTCGTTGTAGTAATCTTTCTTTATTAAAAAATGTCTAAGTACTACCTACAATTTATTTTGAGACTTTACCCATACAAAACCCTTGCTGAAACTTTAGCCTGCGGTGTGTCAATCTGTTTACTGGTCCATTTTAGAGAGATTCTGTTTAAATCATTAGTAAGTTGGTACTCAGTAGTTAGTAGAGGTATCAAGATGATGAAATTTTAATTCTGTTTTAAAGTTTTTGAGTGAAATCAGATGTTGAACGTAGGGGAATAAAGGGGGATGTCATATTGAGCATTAATACAAAAGGTGTTTCAAAATAAAATAAGAAGACTTTACAAACTTTAAAAAAAAAAACTCGATTTTTGTTGTGTTTTTTTAAGACTTATGTTGCGCGGTGGGCCAGTTACAGGATGTGATGCAAGAGGTTGCAATTTCAATTCCCGCTGCGCGACAAACGTTTGTATGATCTGCAAATATTTGTTCATGGGTGTGGGTTGTTGTGGATGTTGTGGTACCATGGTTCTCATAGTTCCTGACACCCACGACACATAGAATCCTAGTGTTGAATCAGGACTACGTATGTGGCTGTTGGGCTGTTATGTTATGTTGCCTTTTATTTCCTTTCACCGAATAACCTTCTTGTGAAGTTGCCTATTAGCCAGCCAAGTTAAAATGTTGTCAAAATTTGCATTCAGAATATTTCCACTATTACCTGGGAAAATAAACTTGAGAGCTTTTAAAAGCCTTCATAGCGGGGACCCACTTATGGAATGCAAAGTTACGTCTCTTTTTTACGTTCCTTGGATTACGAGCTCGCAATAATTCTCCGTTTTATCACTCAAACTAAAATAATGCTCTTCGTTTTCCATTTTCACGTGAAATGGAACGTGATTTTTCCATGTTTTTTCGGAAGATAAGGCAGGGCATTGATTGCGTTGTATCAGTTTTTGTAGGACTATGTATTTCTTTGTTGCTTTGATTGCTCAGTAGCATTGGTAGCAGGTAATTTATCAAGGATCATCAGCTCGCAATTTTTTTTCGGTGGGAGTTTGGTTTTGCTCGATTGACAGCTGATAGCGCGTTCTATTTTTTCCTATCTATTTTAGCCATTAGCGGTGTTGAAATCTGCCATTTTTGAAAGAAACGTCGTCATTTATATTTTATTACATTTTAATGTGTTTTTTCGAGTTATTTCGTGTAATTTTAGTGGCATTTTAACCGGTGTAACTTGGATAAATGGCACATGTGTGATGTAGTGAAATTTGGGTGTATTGCGAGTCTTTTCGAAATGGTGGATTTTTTCCTGTAAAAACTCAGTTTTTCTGCCACAATTTAAACTGGGTTAGGACTAGACGGAGACTCTTGACGACTTGACTATAAAACTATAATAATTATATCACTTGACATTGGCTAAATTGTTGCAAATAATGCACAGAAGCCATTACTTAAGATAAGAAGAAGAGTAATTAGCTAGGGCCCTACTACAACGTGTGTGCTAGACACCGATGTGCTTCCATAAATGTTGAAATTAACTTGTAACTCGTAGTCGCGCATTGGCTAGCTTTCCAGACACAATAATATCATCATGCGCTTGTACTCTCGATTCAGTTGAGAGCAAGATTCTTGCTTTGTTTGTTACTGCGTGAATGACGGAACAAGCAGATGGCCCACCTGATGCTAAGCGGTAACCTCTGCCTTACCTCATGATAGGTCTCGTCCACGTAGGGTGCGTCATTGCACTGCGCCCACCACCCTGAGACATAAATATAAAGTCTCATGTGCCTGTAATTTCACCGCCACCCGCTCTTCAAACCGGAATACAGCAATGCCACAGACTTCAAGTCATATGCTCTCCAGGTCCAGGCGATGTACAGGGATGTGCTCCTAGATCCAGAGTTCTGGCCAGCTGGCATTGTGTACCGACGCTATAGGGAAGCGTTTTCGAAACCAATCCCCTTGTCGTTAAGTGATACGAGTAGTTTTAAGTATATCTTTATCTGTATATGTATGTTAGTTGTAAGGTATATATTACTATGGGCCTTTGTCTAGGTACAATGTACATTTTTCACTGTTGCCTAAAATAAATAAATGAAATGAATTGAATTGAAAATACGAGCATTACTGGTTTCCGGCAGAAATAGGTATGGAGTTCCACCGGACGAACTCTTTCACAAAAAAGCTCTAAAACTCGTACTAAATATGCGATTACTGTCATTACTTCTGTTCGGTCTTGGGCAGTTTACAGAAACAAAAACGCCAAGTGTTTTGCGAAGTTCACTCGTGTATCTTAAAATACGACTTAGCTTGGGTAATGTAAGATGCTTAGATTCCCGAGAACAAACCTACCGGGGAACTTACATTGTTAATTTAGAATTTCGCAGAGTAAGTATACACGCAAGAACTTGCTTATTTGCAAGCGTAGAGCTGCATAACTTTCGGCTATTCAGACCAGTCAATTAATGTAATTTTCAACACACTTGCTCATAAAGTGGCTCTAATTTCACCGCAATTATGGACATAATGACACCAGTAATCATACTGTGACCTTTTTCATTGCTATTATTCACTAGTGAGTTATAGAGACAGCCGAACATTTACACAGAGCGTGTATTTCTGTTTTACACCTGTAATCAATCTGTGCCTTTTTCATTGCTATTATTCACTAGTGAGTTATAGAGACAGTCGAACATTTACACAGAGCGTGTATTTCTGTTTTACACCTGTAATCAAACTGTGACTTTTTCATTGCTATTATTCACTAGTGAGTTATAGAGCCAGTTGAACATTTACACTGAGTGTGTATTTCTGTTTTACACCTGTAATCAAACAGTGACTTTTTAATTGCTATTATTCACTAGTGAGTTATAGAGACAGTTGAACATTTACACAGAGTGTCTATTTCTGTTTTATTATTATTTTCTTCACAGGTGTGTTGAAAACGTCGTGTGATACACGTGTGTATTGATGATTACCGTTCTCGGCGCCCTTAAGACCCGAGCCGCGGTAATCACCAACATTACACACTTGTACCATAATGTAATATTCCAAATTCCCACGGTACGAATAATAGTTATTTATTATTTACGAAGATGAGGTAGGTATAGAGTTTTTTTTTTTTTTTTTTTTTGGCGTCGCACGTCTTGTTAGGTAAAGAGTTACTTTATGAATTCGTAGACGAAGTTTCTGTTCTAGTAGCATTCTGTGGTGTAAGCCTTGTAAATAAATAAATAAATAAATAAATAATAATGCTGGACAGTTCACACAACATTGTCTAGCCCCAAGCTAAGCAGAGCTTGTGTTATGGGTACTAGACAACTGATATACTTAATACAATATATTACATAGATAGATATTTTTTATTATATATAGAAAATACCCAGAACACCCGGAACAAATATCTGCAGATCGCACAAATATTTGTTCCGAGGCGGGAATCGAACCCGCAACCTCCTGCGTCGCAGGCGAACGTTCGCCCGCCGCACCACAGAGGTCGTCATATTAATATGTAATACGAGTATGTAACGAAATTGAATAAAAATACCTACCTCCAATTTTTTTATTTTGTTCTGGCATTGTAATTAGTAACTTTCTTCTCCTGTTTTTTTTTGCAATTGTTTAAACACTTCCTATATACAGATCTGAGTTCGGGTTAGTGGAAAACAAGTGGTTATTATGAGGTTCGCTTACACGCAATTATGTAATAAGCGAGTGTTCCGTAGGTTATTTATTAATTTTGTTTTTAACACGCGAACGTGATAGTGAGTTATGGTTTGTTTATCTTGTTACGCCTGCGTTACACATTTTTAATGTAGGTCACTCTTGTAATTTTTAACCCACGACTAAAAAGGGCTGTTTTAAGTTTGAGGCCATAGTATGTCTATCTGTCTTTTTTTTTATACTACTTGAATGGCGGCACAAGCAGATTGCCCACCTGATGTTAAGCGGTGTAAGAGTTCGTCCGGGGAAGTATTACCGAAGTAAGGGTGCCGGTGAAATTACTGGCACATGAGACTTTTCACCTTTATGTCTCAGGGTGGCGGGCGCAGTGCAATGCCACATAGGGCGCGTCCTAGGTGTGCGTGACCTATGAGGTAATGCACTGTTCATAGGCAGAGGTTTCAGGTGGGCTATCTGCTAGTTCAGCCATTCTAGTAGTTACTGTTACTGTTACTGTTAGCCTGAATCATCCCATTGTTGGGCAAAGGCCTCCCCCCATACCCTCCAGTCACTACGATCCTGTGCTATTGTTTGCCAATCTGTGTTAAAGGTATCTATTTCATCACGCCATTCTAGTAGTATATAAAAAAAAACGTTAAAGTTATGTAGAGTTTTGTAAATTAATGTTATCATGAAATAAGTATAAATAAAACACGTTTTTTGGTGCCATTGGAATATTCTGCTAACCTAAATTGCGGTACCTGATTCCACTTTAGTATGGAAATGGATTTATTAAATAGAGAAAATGAGCTGCCACGGGATTAGCATAGCTAACGAGAGGATGGAAATTGGCAATCTTTTTTCGTCGCTCGGTCAGTGACCAATCCCAACTAGTCTAGAAGCCAGTGGTAATATAATATATATAATATAATTTCATTTATTTCAATCAACAATTGGATCATAATTGTGTTAGTTGGTTTCTTATCCTAGGTTAGTCACTATAAACATTCTGATAACAAAGAAGAAATAAATCAAGAAATAATATGCCCAATCTTACAAAATTATATATAAATTGAATTGAATAAAGTATGTTACAAATTAGTATAGGTCAATATTAGAAATGTCATTGCGACTAGATTAAATAATTTAGTTTATTATTAAAATGGATCATACAGCAGTGGCTGAGGGTATCGTCGACTTACTTCATAGTATTACACGAGTGGTTGGTGACTTATTTCTAAGTATTACGTCATGCTTTTGATGGCATTTCTGCTTTCATTTATTAACCCTCGAATACTAAAGGAGCTTTTCTGTCTATGTCTACTTATCCTATGCAACTCCTGAAATACAAAGCGGTTTCTTTTAAATCTTTAATTTGCGGGATATTAATTCTTAGTTTTATTATTTTATAGTAATCAGACAAACTGGTGTCAGAGCTTCAAGTTTAAAAAAATATTGATTTTGTGCAACTACTGATAGATAACTGGAATGCATAGATAACTGAGAGATATCGTAGAGCCAGCTGTTTAATGTGATCTGCTACTTGACTTAACAAAATTATGGCGTTTGTAAATCACCGCCAGCTCTCCAGCCAAACTGTTTTATCAAGCTGAATGTAATCATTTCGTTTTAAATTTAGTTTTTATTTACGTTTGTTGAGTCAGAGGTTGCGATCTTTAGTGTCGCATGAGTCACTGCATCAAGACATTATCGTGGATTATCGCCGGCACTCCCAACTATTAAAAGCTCACACGTGTATGTAAATTGTCAAAACCAAACATAAAGCTATTTTATTAGTCTTATACTGTCACCAATTCATACACTCTGATCGCTGTCAAGTGGTAAATAAACATTTAATTAAGTAGCAGTAGAGGATCTAATCTGACATTTTTGAAAGAAACGTCGTCATTTTTATTTTATTACATTTTTATGTGTTTTTTCGAGTTATTTCGTGTAATTTTAGTGGCATTTTATCCGGTGTAACTTGGATAAATGGCACATGTGTGATGTAGTGAAATTTAAGTGTATTGCGTGTCTTTTGGAAATGGTGGATCTTTCCCCGTAAAAACTCAGTTTTTTCTGCCACTGATTAAACTGGGTTATGACTTGTCTGAGACTCTTGACGACTTGACTATAAAAATATATGAATATATCACTTGACATTGGCTAAATTGTTGCAAATAACGCACAGAAGCCATTACTTAAGATAAGAAGAAGAAGTAGCAGTAGGCTTTATGAACTACTAGCTGCGCCCCGCGGTTTCACCCGCGTAAGTCTCGATCCCGTGGGAATATCGGGATAAAAATGTGCCTATGTGTCATTCCGGGAGTCCAGTTATCTCTATTCCAAATTTCATGCAATTCCGTCTAGCCGTTTCAGCGTGAAGAAGTAACAAACACACTACACACACACACAAACTTTCGCCTTTATAATATTAGTGCGAAGTGTGATGTTGCCGGAAGAATAAGATACTGTAATTGTTCAATTTATTGTTGATTTTAATAATGTTTAAATGATGTAATAAATGCGAGGCTAGAGAAGCATAATTGAGTAGCTGTCCAATTCCCCAAAGGGTAAAGTCATGGCTTACCGCCTTTCTCCTTACGACCACTAAATTATGCACACAAGTAGGTAATTCCTTTTGGGTTATATACCTCCCAAAAGTCATGTTTCCGAATGTAATGACAGGATTACATTGCTATTCAAAGCTCGCGTCTGAACTGATTTTAATAATTTCAAACGTAGTTAGCTTGCTTATTTACATTCCGAGCGCGTAGATCGTAAATTATTTTATAAATCACCTTAATAATTATTACGTACGCCACAAATAACAGTAATAACATGTCTTCTGTTCAGTATTACATATCTTGGTCTAGTTAATGATACGTTAAGTTATGACGGATGCACGCTTTTGATGATACAATTTGTTTGCTTACCGACCACCTGCTAGATGGTTGACGGCATCGCTTACCACCAAGTGTGTGAATGTAACAAAATGGTGACCCGCGAGTTACCGTTTCTTGGGGCGTGTTTCATATAATTACAATTGACGGACAATTGACTCGAAAGCTCTTAGTAAAAACTAAAAGTATAAAAACACCAATGTCTCATAAAAGTCTGACGATTCTCAGAATAAACTGTTAAAATATAAAAGCGATTCTTAAAAAAAAAATGCCATGCATGGCCGTGATTCAACTATAGATTGGCCTGACAATTAGGTATTACTTGTACGTTAGTATTATTCCTTACTCTGTGGTATTACAATTTGTCGGTTATGAAACGTCAGTCACATACAAAATTACCAGGAATTGTATAATTGTATAATTGTCACGACTGGTGTAACATGCGAAGCGTTTTATGTATGTCACTCAATGTCAATCGTCAATATGAAACGGCTGTATGGGCCTGACTTTTACATATCTTAGAATTCAATCAAATGGGACTCTGATATTATCCATATAGAAACAAAATTAATAATGGAGATGATGAATGTAGATCGTATTAAAGATAGGTAGAGGATATCGAAAGGTAGGGAGGTTGGACCATCATCATCAACATCATCAGCCTGTAGAACTCCACTGGTGGACATAGGCCTCCCATAGAATAGCACGACGACCGGTCTTAAGCTACCTCCATCCACCGCCTTCCTGTGATCTTTATAATGTCGTTAGTCCAGAAATTTTAAAGGCCGTCCGGTTCGAGGTCGCCACTCCAGAACCTTTATTCGCCAATCTGGTAAGACCGATACAAGCCGAAAATTATCGTTTGAAGTTGACTGGTCTGGAAATTTATTTTTAAAGTGATCAAGGTTGTCATGTGTCAAAAAGGCTTCTCTTAAAAGTATTTTTAGCAAAATGTACTGTTTATGAAAAAAATATGTGTTAATCTTCATCATATTCCCAAAAGCATGATAAAGAGTAGTTCCTAGAGCCCAAAATATGATTTCGATAACTTTTCTAGATAAAAAAAACGTGAACACGCAACAGTCCGCAACTCTACAATGCGCTTATAACGTAAATATCTCCATTATCTATCAAAGTACATTGATAACATTTATAAAAGTAACAAACAATATTATTTTACATCTCTCATATTCGGTAAGTAGGTCCTTATTACCCCCAAATGAGGCTTATAGGTGACCAATTAGCGCTCTAGGGTAATAATGTAGCTAGAAAAGCCCTAGGGCGGTCAGTAATTAAAAAACTGAATGCATGATGTCTATTGCCAGTATGATGGTTAGATGTACGCGAACTTTTTTAAAGAGTGAAGTTTTTTTTTAAATTACTTACCGCCCTAGGGATTTTCTAGCTACATTATTACCCTAGAGCGCTAATTGGTTACCTACAAGCCCCATTTGGGGGTAATAAGGACCTACTTACCTTACAATCGAGATGTAAAGCAGAGTAGTTAGCTCGGGTGTAAGCATCAATGGCACCCTCGAACTAAATATCTCGGGCTGCAATTGATGCCTTACAGCCCTTGGCTACTAATCTACTATTAGAGGCTACATTTTTGATTACGCAGCAAATATTTGTATAAATACTGTTTTTCATGATTTTCGTTCACTTTTGGTTGCGCGGGCGCTATCTGTCACTTTCTAACTTACCTGAACTTTAGTGAGTTAGATAGTGACAAAATTTGGCTGTTGTCTGTCTCTTCTGTAAAACCCTGTAAGTAGGTCACAACAAATAGGGATCCGAGGCAGGTTAATAATGTTGGTATACTCTCGAAGTAAGTAGTTTCCAGAGCTTGCAAAAGAGACTTTGCTAGGTAATTGGTTTTATGCTAATTCTGGCACTGGAGAGCGCTAGTCACGGGGATTTCACTTAGCTGAATCGCAACTTTAGTTCTTCTAATATACCTTCTAACTATGAGCACTATGCACCTCTTTGCATACTCGATTTTGCCAAGTTTCTATTCTACTCTATTCTATTTTACACCGTGAAATTGTATTCCTTGACCTCCCGAAAGTGTCGTTTTCAAACCACAACAAACAAGATAACAACACAACGAATAAAAATAGTTTTTGATGCATAACATCTTTCCTCTCGCTTTCCTGCATGGACGAATCAATCGCTCTCGCTTTCCTGCATGGACGAATCCAACGTGGACATCGGGAATATTTTATAATTATTTTATTATATTCCCGTTAATAACGTGGACAAGCTCAACGTAGACGACGGGAATAAACCCAATATATGAGCGAGTGATTTCGTGAAAAGGGACGAAGTGTGTATCAGGAAGCGCGAATTTTTCCGAGAGGTTGGTACTAACAGCCATGTTGCTTATTACCAAGGAGGTGAGATGTCAGATGTTACATATGATATTAATGCGACTACTGTGGCTTCCTCGTTTTTTTACAAACTTTTCTTCACGTCTGTCTGCTTGTTTGTTTGTCTTGAATCAAATCTGAGAAGCCCTATTTAAGACACTTTTTGTCGGTGAAAAATTCTGAAACTTTGCATACCTTGGTTACCTTTGTTTTTTGTACCTTGGTTTTAGATGATATTTAAAATGGTATGATAATGATATTGTATGGTGATGATAATTGGTTAAAGTATGAAATTGCGGATTTGTACTGAAAAATTGAAACCGTGGACCAACCACCCTTATGCATTTAATTATTTATTCTTCATTACGTCCGACGACACAATTATACAATTATTACTTTATTGTTTTTAGACTACTCCGAGAACTAAGGAAGGTAGCTAGCTATTTACGTAGATAACATTTTGCTATTCTATGTAAGTAAGTTAGATAACCTGGATATTACCTTTGTTTCTTATCTGTAACGAACACATGACTTATCTAAAGGTAACGGAGTAGGTAATTCGTTAGAATCTTAACACGTGAATCGTGACAGGGTTTCAAAAGGGTCTAAAATGGGGTGTTTTCGTAAATCCTCCCAATTACACGCAGATCCGTAATATCTCTGGGATATTAATTAAACCTTTTTGACTTAACGAACAATCTTTTATAAGGCAAGCTTAAATTATCTTATTTGTCACATTGTCATCACTCATTTAGCTCGCACTCTACCACGCACTTATTTCACGGAGGATGACGTCAAACAACAAATAACAACAAATAACAGAACTGAACTGAACTAACTGAACTGAACAATTATTGCTGTCTCTCGGGATATAAACCAATAAATTCAGTAAAAAAAAAAGTTACTATATCTGAAGGTATTCATTGCCAGCATTTAAAATTCAATGCAGCCGGAATTCTGCGCACGCCGCCTTCGGGTATCGGCTCGGTGTGATGCATCATTTTTGTATTTTTTATTCATATAAAGGCTACTGCTGCTGATGATGATTATGTTTCTGAAACTGATACTGGTTTTTTCATGGTTACCCTGTGCAAAGTCGGTATCCAAGCTTTACTAATAACATAACTGCGAAAGTTTGAATGTTTGAAAAAAGCCGGAATTTATCTTTACCAACACATTACCTACGAAATTTAAAAGTACCTACATAGAACACACAAAACTTGTATCGCAGAACACGCAGGTACAGACAGTAAAGTTAAGTTACCCCCCAGCAGTACAAAATAAATGATAGTACAAGCCCCCAGTATGTTTAAAGAGCGAAGTAGAAACGAATTATCTCATATTTTGTTATTACAAGTTGTGTATTTAGCACTAAGCTGTAATAAATATATGTGAAAGATAAATATAGAAATGTGTCCTATGCGATACAAAAATCAGTTGCTTGGCACTTGGGATATTGTTAACTATAAGTTAATCTGTGACGCGGCGTAACCAATTAGCTTTGCTGCCTGTACTTATAACAAAGTAAACAGGTGTAATCTGATATTAAATCAGTGTTTGTTAAGGGTTCAGAAGGGCACATTCGTTGTCCTAGGACGAAAGTATTATGACCTCGCGTCGGCTGCCAATTGTAACCAGACAGATGCCAAATTCTGTAACATCTAACTCAATAAAGTTCAAGTAAGTTACAAAGTGACAGAATAGCGCTCGCAAAACGAAACTAGAGCGAAAATCACGATAAAAATATCGTTAAAATCATTAGGAAAGCTATTTGCAAAAATAGGCCAAAGGTTTTTGGATATACCTAATTGTATTAGCAGCATGTTTGAGAAAAAACTTATTACTCGTAGAGATGTGAGCTTTTAGTAGTAGTAGAGCTTTTTTGTGAAAGAGTTCGTCCGGGGAAGTACTACCACCATACCTATTTCTGCCGCAAAGCAGTAGTGCTCGCATTACTGTGTTCCGGTTTGAAGGGTAAGGGTGCCGGTGAAATTACAGGCACATGAGACTTTTCATCTTTATGTCTCAGGGTGGCGGGCTCAGTGCAATACCACATAGGGTGCGTCCTAGGTGGACGTGACCTATGAGGTAATGCACTGTTCATAGGCAGAGGTTCCCGCTTAACATCAGGTGGGCCATCTGCTTGCTCCGTCATTCCAGTAGTATAAAAAAAAAAGAAAAAAAAAAGATCCTTATATGTGATAAATGATAATACAGCAATTAAATTGTAACGGTACTAAATAACGTTTAATTGCCTGCCTATTCCCAAAATGGATCAATGCATCCAATTATCCCCTCATTAAACCCAGGCTTATTCTGACGCCTCGCTCGTCGAGCGGCAGTTTGCCCTCACTCGCGTATAAAGCATATTGCCGGCGCGCCGTCTGTCGGGCGGACTCGCGAACAATGTCGTGCCTGATTGACATCTAGCGCTAATGCATTGAACAGCAGGCATTTGATTGGTCAGTAGACCCATTAAGAGGCAGACAACAGCCAAATTCCGTCACTACCTAACTCAGGAAAGTTCAGGAAAGTTAGAACGAGAGAATAGCGCTCGCGCAACGAAAAGTGAACGAAAATCACGAAAAACATTATTTATACAAATACTTGCTGCGTACGGACTTGTTTGTAGGATTCGTTAGTATAAGATTTGTCCTGGCTGCTAGCTTATTTAAGGTTTGTGTTATTACTGGAAGAAAGCGTTAGCTGAGTCAGTCGTGGGAAGCAATGGTGGCGATGAGCTCACCAGTAGTCACGTCTATTTCCCATGATGGTGCATCCCACAGGGAAAATACGCCCATTTGAGGCTTTACCTACCCTTTCGGTGAAAAAAGCGTGTGTCTATGTATGTATGTATGTATGTACCTACTTGCTGCGTAATCGTAAATATAAATAAAATGAAACACAAAAATGAAATGAAAAACATTTATTTGGCACAAACAAAAAAAACAAACCGAACAAACAGAATACTAGGAAACAGTAGGACAAAAAACAGATAATAAATAAAAAATAACAACCAAAAAACATACAAAAACAGATACAAAAACATAATTTAGACACTTATGTTATAAACAAAAAAAAAAAAACTAAATCTATTATTGCTTTCTAAAACAATATTATTTGTTTGTTTTATCAATTAATTTTATCAATGCGGGTAATAGAGATATTTAGTCAGTTTTATATAATTATTATGTTATGTGCATGTGGGTTTCGGTGTGATACCTCATCATTATCTGCATCATTTATTTTCACAGCGGCTATCCTTTGAATTAAATTAAAAGAGGACCGGGTCACACGGCGGCAACGCGCCGCATATATCATGCTGCAGGTAAACCCGACACCTCCCGCGGCCCTGCCTCACAAAACACGTATTACAAAAGGAATTTATGTAAATTACGCCTTATTTCGCTTTTTTGTTATTTATCATCACATTCCACTCGGCCACCGTGCGAATGCGCCTAATGAAGCTGGATTCGCACTTTGGGATTTCTAATTCGATCCGGCGCCAAAACTGATTTAATTTTGAATATTAATCATTTTAATTTGGACATCACACCTACCTTTTGTTAATTTGAATTTGCAAATTTATGCGAAGAAAAATATTATTATTCATAGTTTCGCCAACCAACGCCAAAGGCATCAAGTTTGAGTCACTTAGTTTTTAGTATCTTTCTTTCAGATATATTTTCATGTTTTTATTTTCGGTACTGGTAATAAGGCTTGTGTTACGGAATTTTAGTGTTATTGCGAAAAGTTTTTAAGGTGAAAGGTGACGGAAGTGTCAATTTAAAAAAAAAAGCAGCCAAGTGCGAGTCGGTCTCACCCATGAAGGGTTCCGTAGCAGCAAGTAACATAATATAAAAGTTCTTGGAAGGATTACGATTTATGACGTTTTAAAAAAAACTACTTACTAGATCTCCTTCAAATCAATTTTCATTGGAAGTTTACATGGTAATGTACATAATTTTTTTTTAGTTTTATCATTCTCTGATTTTAGAAGTTACGGGGGGACACACTTTTTACCAATTTGGAAGTGTCCCTCGCGCAAACTATTCAGTTTAGAAAAAAATGATATTAGAAACCTCAATATCATTTTTGAAGACCTATCCATAGATACCCTACACGTATGGGTATGATGAAAAAAAGTTTTTTGAGTTTCAGTTCTAAGTATTTTTTTTTTTTTTCACCCCAATTTTTTTTGTTTTTTTTCTATTTTTGTTTGAAAATCTTATTGCGGTTCACAGAATACATCTTACTTACCAAGTTTCAACAGCATAGCTCTTATAGTTTCGGAAAAAAGTGGCTGTGACATACACGGACAGACAGACAGACAGACATGACGAATCCATAAGGGAACCCTAACAAGGTTAAATAGGTTAGGTTTATTAGGTTAGGTCTTTTAATCAATAATGTGTTTGTAACCTGTAATTTGCTTAACCTAGAATGGTGAAATAGAATGGTGCTGTGTAAAACTGTTAAGAACCTCTTCAACCCTATTTAGCAAATAAATGATTTGATTTGATTTGAAGGTTGTTGTTCGCGACCGACTCACCTTCACACCACTCTGTCACACTGGTGTGATGGTTAGGAAGAAAACTTCCTCCACGTAACACTAGTATTAAAGATAGGAAAAGGTTTTCCTTACCTCAACACCGTCGCTTCTCTGTCACACTGGTGTGATGGTGAGGAAGGAAATTTAAATATAGAAATTTAAATTCTGAAAAAATATACACAGAAGCTCCGAATAATATCGTCTAGACTGTCCGAACACCTATTTAGGACTATTTTTTATTTATATGTACCTAATGCTTGTAGGTGCCTAAAACACCATTTGGATTATTTCGCTCGATCAAAAAATCTTAAATATGGGTCATTTTGTGGGTCAATACACATTTTATTTGAATAATAATAATGTACTACCAATGTATACCTACTAATGTGATATGAAAAAAAAAAAAAAAAATAATTGGAATCTACTAGTGAATCAAGGAGCCACATTTTATTTTTTGTTACTTGGATGCGAAATAAAAATTAAAAACCATTGATTAAAACTACAAAAAACTGATATTACTGCTATTCTGCCACGTATGACAGACAGACGGACATCATCGGAGTGATTTAAAATGTTGCGTGTGTTACATTTATGTACGTACTTAACATGTAGGTATGATAGGTAAGTGATAAAAAGTGCTGCGCGCGTGACGGGTAAAGCTGAGCGATTACATCGGATCTCGATCGCATCGCTTCTCGGAACCCGAACTAATTGTTTTATTGACGTAATGCCAGAATAGGGCCATGGATCCCGGAGCCCATCGACGTGCGCAGAGGATGGCCACCGGGGTGTTTTTAGTGAGTCCACGAGTCCGTGAACCTCACCTAACCGTATTGCACCCTCAATGCAATTCGGTATCTGTTTGCAGATTTTCACCCCGACACATAAAAAAAAGGGAGGTGGTGCTAATGAAGTTATTGTGACGAGGCCGAGGCAGACCCTCTCGTTGGTGACCATGCTACCAGCAGGTGTGGCGTCCCACGTTCGTACAGTAAATAATAAACGTTTGTACAGTAAATGTAGAAGTAAACAAAAGTTATATTTAAAGTGTAGGTATTTAAGGTATTCAGTTAAATGATAAAATTTGCCTAGATGTGGGTGAGTAGATACTACGCTTTACCTCTGAAATCAATGTTATGTTTTTTATGATTTTAGCGATATGATAGTAGTTATTAGTGCTATATTTTTTTATTTCCGTAAACTGTTTGCTGATTTCAACCAAAGCAAAACAGTTTTTTTTTAAAATATGGACCTTTGTATTACATATTTGAGCTATTCTTTCTGTAACCCAAATGAAGCTAATATTTGAAGCTGTTATCTGGCTTTCAAGAGATTCCAGTAATTCATTAATTTCTCTATTTATCCGTAGCTCTTCGGTAGATCCGTTCCTATTGTGGTTATTGTCTACCTTGACGGATCTACCGAAGAGCTACGGATAAATAGAGAAATAAAAAATAAAAAAACATATTTTTTAAAGCTTTGTAAATACAAAGCTTTAAAGTATAGGTACATATAGAATATTTTGGGTTAATATTTATTCAGCTACTTACAAAGCTTATACAGAAAAATAAGGACGTTTGTATACCATAATCTGTCATAATCGGCTCCAAATTGACCAAAAAAGCAAGCAACGTATTTTAAAAGGTTTTCATGTTCGGGTCAAATCTTGCAACTGAATTAGAACCACTTCTTGTCATCCAATGAGCTGAAATATTGCATACCTACCTGTCAAGTTCCGATGACAATACAATATTATGATGACTGCGAGCTGATCTGATTATGGAGACGGACGGTGGTTAACGGATAATGGATTATCCTCGATGGATAATAGTAAACTAGGCTCAATTTGATCAGCTCACAGTTCTGCTTAATAATTTCATCTTCATCATAAGTTGGAGGTACACATCTTAAAAGCTAGATTTGAAAAAAAAAACAACGTAAATCTTATTTATTAAAACTTAGTACTCAATTAATAGTAGATTAGTAGGCGCACGGGCGCAGCGAGGGCGCCTATAGTTCGAGGGTGCCATTGATGCTTACACCCGAGCTAACTACTCTGCTTTACATCTCGATTGTGAGGTAAGTAGAAAAAAACCGGCATTACAAGAATAAATAATCTTCATCACTTGCAGAACTCATGTTTTTATCCTAATTAGCACGTAATTATAAAAAAAACTCAAAAACAAACAATATTTAAAGTAAAAGTTTTCTATTCCCGCCTTTTTTCATCTTATTTTTATTTTATTTTTTTGAACAAAATTGTGCTTCGCCGTTCGATATTTAAAATTGATGACTATTATACTCATACGAAGACAAGGCTGAATAGCGAAGCGACCTCTTTTGTCATTGGGCTGAATGCATGATGTCTATTGCCAGTATGATGGTTAGATGTACGCGAACTTTTTTAAAGAGTGAAGTTTTTTTTAAATTACTTACCGCCCTAGGGCTTTTCTAGCTACATCATTACCCTAGAGCGCTAATTGGTCACCTACAAGCCCCATTTGGGGGTAATAAGGACCTACTTACCGAATATGAGAGATGTTCATACTATTTTAGTACTTCTTTAGGCAAAATAATAAATATCTATCATTGAAAAAATAGGCAAAAACCAATGAATATGATTCTTGTTTAAGTACCTACTCTTCACTTTGAAGTATACAACGTTTATTTAAGTTATCAAGAAAATGACCTTCTGACCTCAATTAATTGGATAGGAGTAATTAATATCCAGCGGGCGTTTCAAGTTTTTAGTCAGGGTCATGATGGTAGGACTTTCCGTAATGGAAATAAAAACGAACAACTAAATAAAGTTTCTCAATTAATATACAATTCAAGTACCTATAATCAACCAACGACTTGCTTCGAATAGTTAATTAAACATCACGCCGTAATGACGGAACCGATTTCGATAATATTTGGTCTACATGGATAGATTGATATAGCCTGAAGCCAATGCTCGTAATATAAAACAGTCTCAATATAGTTCGGATCATGCTCCGATCTAGTGTCGATGTCATAAATGTCATAAATAGAATTCTACTCAACTGACAATACAACACGGAAAAATGAATATATCGACATGTGAACGAAACTTGAGCGCATCAAAGTTTTTTTGTAGAATTTTAGTATAAAAGCCAGACGCTCTTCAATCTTTCCAATTATAAGTACATAATATAATAATAATAATATAATAATACTGGATACAGTTCACACAACATTATCTAGCCCCAAGCTAAGCAGAGCTTGTGTTGTGTGTTGTGTGTGTGAAGACTTACTTGAGCCCTGACTTCTGGCCGAAAGGGGTGAAGTTCCGGCGGTTCAAGGGACGCCTGTCACGTGATCCCCCGGGCTGCGACGCGTCGGCGACCACACGTGTGTTAGATTAAGTAATAAAGTGTTTTTTATGTGTATGTTAGTTTCTAAGGTATTTATGTTGATATGGGCTTACTGTTTAGGTTTAGTGCATTTCTCAATAAGCCTGAAATAAAGATTTTGTTTTTGTATTTGTATTTGTATTTGTTATGGGTACTAGATAACTGATATACTTAAGGCGCTATAGGTTCAACGAACATTTTTGTATCAGGCGAAGAAGGCGAGCGCACGATCTGATACCGTGTTTTTATGTATAAAAAAATTATATAAAAATGTCGTTCAAAGTTTTGTTTAATTTTGTTGATGAATTCACTAACTCAAATAATAACTAACGTGTAACCAAATGTTTCAAAAATGAAAACGTGAGAGAAGTGAGTGAAAAATAGCATTACAATTTTAAAAAGGAGGTATCTTTGTTATTTTTTTTATCGAGTGAAGTAATTCAAATATTGTATTGAATTATTGATTTCACTAGATAAAAAGCTCAAGAATATCATATATTTTTTTCTTCATAGAAAACTATGAAAATTCTTATCAAAAACTTTAAAATTCTAGAGACATTTGAGAACCTATCGCGCCTTAATACAGTATATTACATAGATATATTTTTTTTATTATACATAGAAAATACCCAGAACACCCTGAACAAATATCTGCGATCGCACAAATATTTGTTCCGAGGCGGGAATCGAACCCGCAACCTCCTGCGTCGCAGACCAAGCTTCGCCCGCCGCGCTACAGAGGTCGTCTCCGATAATATAACACTGTCCTACTCTAATCTATGATCACCATGAATCGATCGTCTATGATGATTGAAGTTAAGAACCATGATGAAGAACAAAGAAAATTTAATAAGTTTACTTCACATTTATATTATTTGGTTTCCCTCGTTAGCTCATGAGCTCATGACTCCTGCCTGACTCATCCGTATGAATGTTTTTAAATTAAATTCAATTCAAAGTTCTTTATTGCAACACAATGTAAAAACAATTATATTATATTGTAATTGTAAAAAACAATATATATATTGTTACAAAAGGCGGTCTCATTGACGAAACGATTTATTCCAGACGACCCTACGACGACCTGACTATCCTAAGGCAAGACAAAAGCTATGCTTTTGAGCACAGTGCTTGGTGCATGCATTAGACATTCACCGTCCCCCGAACTAGTGTAAACTGTATCTCGGGGGGCAGTGTTCGTCCTCAACACACATTCAGGTGTCACTCGTCGTCGTTTCGTATGAGGTAGTGCTGGCCTCTGGTGTCAGAGTTTGTCAAGCCGCCCGAGGGCCTCTGACATGGCTTATCGACTGCTATTAATCAATAACAGCCGGGACCGACAGCTTAACGTGCCCTCCGAAGCACAGAGCGATGGAAATCCACACATAACTTAGAAAAGTCATTGGTGCGGAGCCTAGGATCGAACCCGGTATCGTTGGATTCTGAGTTGCACTATTGAACCGTTAGGCTACCATCGCTCCATCGGTGTCACTTAAGCATAGCCACAGATAGTATAATACTAGCATAGCTGTTTTTTACATTCGCTGTTTTTGCTTTAATTCTAAGCTGTTTGACCAATATGACCAGCAGTCATACTCCACATAGGTACTGGATGACAGCAACATGTCACGAGTGGTATATAGCCACGATACTCGTACAATGACAAGAGCACGGTATGTGTGTTGAGGCCGACCGCGCGCGGGCGCATGAGTGCATTGCACAGCTGTGCGAGATCTATGACTTAAGATCAACTAGATACGGCATTAATAATCCTTTGTACAATATGTTGGTTTGTGCCGTACATAAAGAGCCTGTGAAGTAAAGTATAAGAAGTCATCTAAAAAAACCTACAAATAATTCGTAACTGATTAATTTATAAAATATTTTATAGACATACAATTAATAAGCCCCTTGAGAATAGACCCTCTAATGAATATAGATAGACGTGCGGTGTAGTAACACTGCGCCAACACCTCCGCGTGTCAACAGCTGAGCGCAGGTTGTTGAGTAGAAAGAGAGCGAAAGCGCGCTGGCCGCCGGCACAAGCGAGACGAGCTGGGTTTTGGGGGGGCACTGCTTCAGTATATTTTGATGCCTGGTATTTGGCGTGTGGATAGATGGGGGGTCGGTGTTTTTTTTAATGAATGATTCTAATACCACATTATTTTATAAGAAACTCACAAACCACGGGTCTCTAGCTAGATATTAGTGTATTGATCATGTGAACAAAATGTTATGGAGATTTATGAAATAATGATCCCAAAAAGGAGTAAACTTAAAAAAACTTATGTCAAACACATTTATATTTTAATTAATGAAATTATACACTGAAAATGCTACAAAAATCTGTAATAAAATGTAACCTATACCTCAAAATAATGTTGAAAAACTTAGTTTTAAAAATAATTTACATAAACATCGTTTCCATGCAAAAGGGCTCAAGCGCCTTAGCGGTGCAATCCTCTTAAGTCGTAAGAAGTTTTTTCCCCGCGTTAATTTGGCGTCTTTGATTGAACCTTGCATGCACCTTATGATGTAGGAACACTCACTTCTTATGGTATTTTTTGCCAAATCAGCAATTTGATCTGACATCGCAAAGTCCTGTCACATCCAGTACTGCTAGCTCGAGGGCAATAACTGGAGCCGTCTTGATTAGCAATTAGCACGAGGCAGAGATGAGTGGTTTTGTTACGTTAAACGATGATATTTACCGGTTTTGTGCATGACTGTACAAAGGACTCAGTCTTCCAAGAAAAATAGCAATCAGAAAAATAAAAAACATAGCAAAAGCGGCAAGCAAATGTATGGAGATTACATAAGCCATCAACGCTGTTAAGGTTAACGTTATTCCCATGCATTTTCTTAGCGATTTCCGATTGCCACTTGTCTAAATACAGCTTCGGTAAACTGCTAATACAGCATTATTGTGCGCGATGCTTCTTTTTGATGATTACAAAAATTAACAACAAGGAATAAGAAGAAGAAGAATAAGAAAGAATAAGAAGGTGAAGGACGCGGCGACCTCGGGGTCGGCCGAGAAAGCGTTGGTGGGAAGATCTTGTAAATTTTGAGAGGGAGTGGTTGGAGACTGCCAAAGTCAGGGACAAATGGACGAATTTGGGGGAAATTTTAAGTATAGCTTTTTTGTGAAAGAGTTCGTCCGGGGAAGTACTACCACTGTACCTATATCTGCCGCAAAGCAGTAGTGCTTGCATTGCTGTGTTCCTGTTTGAAGGGTAAGGGTGCCGGTGAAATTACAGGCACATGAGACTTTTCATCTTTATGTCTCAGGGTGGCGGGCGCAGTGCAATGCCACATAGGGTGCGTCCTAGGTAGACGTGGCCTATGTGGTAATGCACTGTTCATAGGCAGAGGTTACCGCTTAGCATCAGGTGGACCTCTTGCTTGTTCCGTCATCCAAGTAGTATAAAAAAAAGACAGCAGCAGAGGGACAATATAAGTTAAGGAAAAAAAAAGAAGGTGCTCTAAAATTGCCATGATTGTCTGTTATTGTCTAGCGGGTCAAAGGGTGAAAAATTTCATCCAGTTCAAACAAAGTTTTAAAAGGAGTTTCTGTGTTTAACGGTTTTGGACTCGAAAGTCGAAGTACCCACATACAATTAGTTTGCCTGTACGACTCTTAATTTTATAATCTGTGGTCGTCCATTTAAGTTTGTTAGTAATTTAACTGACCTTTGTGTGCACAAGCTTGGTTTCTGCGAATATTTAGGAACTTACACACCGTGGAATTTTAGTTTTAAGAAGCTTTTATTTAACTTTTCTTGTTAGTATTTGGTCAAATCTTGCTACTGAATTTTTAATCAGTTTTACCCGGAGGCCATCATACTATACGGTTTCAATTTTATAATGCGTCAATGACGTTACAATATTATGTTAACAGCGACCTGATCTGATGATGGTGGCTACACCAGTGGAGTATACAGTATAGGCTACACTGACATGTTTGGCTCATTTTGATCAGCTTAAGGTTCCGATCACTAATTTCATACAAGCTTGTTTTAAAAAAGGTATTTTTCAACAAAAAACATGTATTTTTGAAGGTGATTTGATAATAGTTTTGAAGAACATGATCTAAATACATGCTAAGATTTAAGTGACGATGGTAAGCGGCCTGACGGCATGACTCTTGTTCCGTGGGAGAAGGGTAGGCCTTTGGTGTGGGACGCTACATGCGTTGATACCCTTGCGCCATCTCATCTGTCCGGGACATCAGTTAGGCGGCAGATTCCGCTGAGGACCTCAAAAGACGCAAATATGCAAGTCTCGACAGAGCTTTCTTATTTGAGCCTTTCGGGGTCGAGACTCTGGGTCCGTGGGGTTCCGGGACCCATCGCGTTTTCAAAATTCTTTCAGGGCATCTGGTCGAAGCGACGCGTGACCCGAGAGCTGGCTCTTATCTGGCTCAACGCATTAGTATTGCCATTCAGCGTGGCAATGCAGCCAGCATCTTAGGGACGCTTCCGTCTGGTAGTGATTTGGATTAGTTGAGCTACCTTTAGATCGCTTGTAGCGGTCTTCAGGTAGCACAAAATACATATGAAACAGTTGTGCTACCTGAAGACCGCTACAAGCGATCTAAAGGTAGCTCAACTGTTTCATATGTATTTTGTACATACCTTGTATTATTCTTTATGTAAATAAATGTATGCTAAGATTAACTTCTAAGAAATCGACAAAAATTTCACGGTGTATATTACGAAAACTGAAAGATACGACGACACACGGTCACGATACGACGGGTTGAAGATATTGTACATACTCTACACAATTTCATCATTCGTCATCAGCACAAGTCCGTTGCTGGGGCCTTCCCCCTAAAATGCAATGGGGGGTTTTGTCATAATCATCACGCTTGGCAGGCGGGTTGGTAATAACACTATTGGTGTTGAATTCTGAGGTGGATGCTGCTGCCCATCCCTTGGTGTAATCCCTTACTCGGCTGTTACGAAATCCACGGGAGGTGACGGAGGGGTATATTCTTAAGCCAGACACGCCACGCCAGGCGGACACACCACGGCAACACTTTTTTGAAATAATTATTCGTTCAAGCGTACTCATTGTCACGGGTATAGGTACTTTCTTGGTTACCCTTGCGCTAGATTAGTTGACAAAAATAATAAGTGTTATGTTGTTAGTGAGGCAGGCTATCTATCTATCTATATATATAAAAGAGAAGTCCACTCACTGACCACTCATCACGAAAGCTCGGAAACTACTGGGCCGAGAGGTCTGAAATTTGGCACAAGCATTTACTAAGGGGGGTAGGCGCGCACAAAACGATTTTTGAAAATTCGCACCCTAAGGGGTTGAAAAAGGGTGTTAAAGTTTGTATGAAAGTCTACGCGTCGACGAAGTCACGAGCGGGTCAGCTAGTAGATAGATAAATGTTATTAATGATTTAGTTTAGTAAATGCTGGTTATATCGATTCTGCAAAACAGTGGATGTGACAATCTCTACTCATAAAATCGTAAAAATAATTCTCGTTTATCCATATTTCACTGAGATTCGCATAAAAATGTCGGCATTTTATTACATACTTCACTACGAACAATGTGCAACATTCGTCAAGTACTCAGTACGGGCAATGGAAGCCTCCGTCACAGAGTACAACTAGACATGAAAATCTGAAGCTGAGCTGCGACTTTTAAGACTTTTAAGTACATTAGATCCAAGTGGATCCATTGATACTTATTGATGTGTAACACTTTCCTCTTGCTCTCCTGTAATCTGTGGAAGTGATTTCGTAAAAAGGGACAGAATTTAACAGGAGCACGCTTTTTTCCGAGAGGTTGGTAGCGCGCATTTTTCCGAGAGGTTCGTACTATCAGTCATGTTGCTTATTACCAAGTAGGTCAGAAGTTACACATCATATGCGACTAAAGCACGTGCGCGTCGTGTTCGCGAGCGAGCAAGTGAAGTATTAAAGAAAAACCCACATGATCGTGTGAATTTACGGATTTTTCTCAGCCCGACGTCATTATCTTGGTAGTAAAAAACATCTACGTGTGAAAAATGTGTGTTACAAGATAGGTAGGTAGTTTAGCCTAGAATAGGCCTTCTGTTTCTTGGTGTATATAGATAGGACTGTTCTGTAACTTGATCGTAAGGCTTGCTCGTTTTTTTTTTAAAAGCTTTTGTAATGTGTTTATTTACCCATTGGTATGTATGTGTGAGTCTAATTTGCTATTTGTAAAAATGCTACAAATTTGCGATGACAATACAACATTATGGTGACAACTAGCTGATCTGATGATGGAGGTGGAAAGTGGACAATGGATCTCCTTGATGGAAAATAGTAGATTGTTCGGCTTAAGCTCATTTTGATCAGCTTTAGTTTTAATGATCTAACTAAACTAAGCCATAGTACAAAATAATTGCACATTAGATACAGGTGCAAATGTACAAATCCCTGGTGGCAGCAATCGAGTCAGCAAAAATAACGTGGCCGACCTTTGTGGCACGGCGGGCGAAGGCTCACCTGCGACGCAGGAGGTTGCGGGTTCAATTCCCGTCTCGGAACAAACATTTGTACGATCTGCATATATTTGTTCAGGGTGTTCTGGGTATTTTCTATGTATAAAAAAAAAAAACTATCTATGTAATTTATTGTATTAAGTATATCAGTAATCTAGTACCCATAACACAAGCTCTGTTTAGCTTGCGGCTAGATAATGTTGTGTGAACTGTCCAGCATTATTTATTTTTTATTTATTCATTTAACTACGTAATTTTGATGCGTTTGGGAAGCTGTACTGCAAGCATTAATGCAGGAAACAGGGGTTAAGTTACTTGGTTGCTTTTGTCGGCTCGGGAAACAATGAAGATGCGTTTCTAGGTATACTCTTTCGTATTGTGTATGGGCAATGGAAGCCTCGAAGCCTCCGTCTGGCATTTCCATTCTTTACGACGTCTTTTCCCCTCCGGCTATAAAAAAGCATTTTACTTTTAATGTTAATTCTTACGAGTTGCGTTACGGGAACTCATTCCTGGATAAATAAACCTAACGATGATAGTATGTTTTAATACTTTCCGAGTTAGTATGTATTGATTTGAATTTAAAATATTATTATAGGTTCTATTACAGGAAAAATATAATTCCCTCAGATTTACTAAGCGTGAGGGGGGGGGGGGGGGGAGTGCATTTAGAGCCACGTAGCACCATCTGTTGACGAGTAGTGGCGCTATGGGAAATGAAGTGCTGCTACGACGACTAGTAGAGTAGACTTGCTAGCTCTATCTGTTGCTAGAGCAGGATGCATGTATCATCTGTGCTCTTTGGATGTTCCGCTGGAATGCTCGTTATCGTACTAAAACGTTTTCGGTTTCTAGTGCCCGCATATATAAACAAAGCTGGCTTGGGGTGCAGTCAGTCCAAAATTGGCTTTGAGTGCGAATAAATCGAGTGACTTGACAGTGACTTGAAAGTAATTAGTCAATATTGTAGTGTATTGCAATTGGTAACGTGAGTTGGCCCAAATCCTGGACCAACTATTGACCCAGCTATTGGGCTAGCATGCACAAGGCCCTAGGTTTACTCAAAAGCTTTGATATTTGATATTAAGCTTTCTAAATGGGCATTGTGGTGATTATGTTACCTTTGTGTAGAGTTTATCTCTGTGACGACCTCTGTGGCGCGGCGGGCGAAGCTTGGCCTGTGACGCAGGAGGTTGCGGGTTCAATTCCCGCCCCTGAACAAATATTTGTGCGATCGCAGATGTTTGGTCAGGGTGTTCTGGGTATTTTCTATGTATAATAAAATAATATCTATCTATGTAATATATTGTATTAAGTATATCAGTTATCTAGTACGCATAACACAAGCTCTGCTTAGCTTGGGGCTAGATAATGTTGTGTGAACTGTCCAGCATTATTAATTCATTTATTTATTTATTATTATCAAACTTGTTTTCCATAGTTGTGTTTTTGCTGAGCCAACTTACCTACCCTGTTAAAATTAACCGTCCCCCAGTAACTTGAAATACCAATTCACGTCTAATACCTCCGGAAAAGTTTTGAAAGTTGAGCGCCTACGACACTTTATCTACCTACTTGGAAATGGCAATAACCGTAGTCACCATAACTTTGGAATACTTACAAAAAGGTTTCATTTTAGATAAATGCTTGGTTCGGTCACAGAATATATACGGTAGAACAAACAGTAGCACATTTGCCATTTGTAAAATTTTAAATGGGGTTGGCTACAGTGTATTGACAAAAAAATGTTGTGGATTATGGTAAGAATGGGCAGCATTCATTAAAGCTAAGGCCAAACCAAAGATTTCAGCCTGCGTCCTGGCGATCATGGTAAGACAATGGATTGCCGCCGTGCACGCCACTGCGGACGCGGGCTGATCGCGTCGGTACGCCTTGGTTTTAGCTTAACTGCGATCACCAATCCGCCTGCCAAGCATGCTGATTATGGCAAATCCCCACCATTGTATTCAATGGGGGAGTCCTCGGTGAGCAGTGGAGGTCTATAGGTTGGCGATGATGATGATAAGGCACATGAAAACGTTAGTTTCATTCAATATATTGGCTATAATTGGCTGTTGTTAGTTATTAAGGAAATATTCCTTGTTTTTCCTTATAAATAAATAAAAGACGTTACAGTAAAGAAATAGTGCATTACTGCCGTGTCCTGCAAGTCAGGCGATGATGTTGGAATGTGCTCCGAGGCCCACATACGTGAAAACACAACGCGTAGTTGCGGCCAAGGCGTACCTATACTGTTGCTTGTTCTGTCATTCACATAGTTAAAAAAAGAAAGTATTTTATTAAACAATAAGTTCCATTTAGATATTAATATATAACTGAAACACAATTTTTGAGATTTTCATAGTGTTATTAAATCCCTTTCTGAGGTCCATATACAAATACAAATACAAATACAAATGTTTATTTCATTAACTTAAAGTCTACAATTTAACAGGGTTTGGACACTCCTTTTAAGCAAAAAATATGCTTGTGTTAGGAGATACCGCTCTTCTATATCCATCATTTTTTTATTTTTTTTAAGTAGTATTTGTACATAAATATAACAATAAACATTTTTAGCAACAAAACAGAGACAACAAACAGACAGCGCAGAGAAAAAGTTTGATAATTATTGTAACCTAATAATTTTAACCATACCTGAGTAGGCACATCGCCTAGTTGCAGCAAAGGCTTGCTTGCTTGTACCTATATAATTTTTCTCATAAGTTCCAGCTAGAAATAAATTTCCATAGTGAAATTCCCTTTATGATATACGACAGATATGGATTGTCATAGTAACGATGTCGACCTAGACCGATTTATCTCGACGAACGCCCTTGAAAAAATATAGAATGTTTGATTTCAAGTCAAATTCCATGGACCTCGCCTCCTTACAACTATGGAACCGAGAGATTTGTTCTCTGTGGGGTTTGACTTCGACAGATTTACACTCTATGAGTATTGATATAGAAGAAAAACGTAGTATTCTATTGTCGAGGCTTGGGTTGCAAAAACAGAATTTGCGTGTTGGATCTCGTTTTGGGGAAAATAATTAAAATCTGATTGTATCAGCTTGATCGGGGGTGAATTTTGGAACTTGGAGTGCCCCCCGAAAAGTTTGTTTTGTGATGCAACCTTGGATGGACTCAGTTTGGACTTTCGTGTGATTTTGTGGTTGCCGGCGAAATTATCACACGAGCCGAGGCCTACGGAGGCTCTTGGTGCACCCCCTAACCCGTTTCGTTTCAGCTATTGCGAAAGGTACCAAGTAGCTAGCTGAACGGGAACCTGGACTCTCTCCGGACAAACCGTGAGTACCTAGGATAATGATAGGGAAGTGCGTTGGTTCCACCTAGGTGGTGGGTAGTGGATTAAGCGCCGTGTATCACGGCCTAACACCCTCCTCGCAGCCCTAACGGAGGGCTTGGTAGCTCGAGGATTGGTTCATAGAACATAACAAAAAAATCATGTAAACATGCTAGGATCTTCTCTTGAAGATCCTAACATGTTTGAGACACAAAGAAAACTGCAAGCTACCTCATTGAAGAGTGTGAGTGTAACTAGTAGAAAATCTACTTTCCTTACTATCAAATGTAATAGAAGTAAGAAAAGATTTCCCAAAAAAAAAGGCATCTGGTTTTCAAGGCACAGGCTGACATGTCAGTCATCAGCGGATGCAAAATAAAACTAGGAAACGCAAACAAAGGATATTATCAATCAAACATCAACAATTATGCCTCTTGAATATTAATAAGTAGATACGATCGCTACAAGTGTTTGCGCGGTAGATAGATAATACAATGAACGAACAATATTCCACGTGACAATCGTTTGTTTAGTACCTATCGTTATGCGAAACGAAAATCTGTCGAAACTGTAAAAACGGTGGACTTACAACGACAAATTGTTAATATAATAAATTAATGGAAATTAATTAATTAATTAATGGAAATTATGCGATGGTAGCCTAACGGTTCAATAGTGCAACTCAGAATCCAACGATACCGTGTTCGATCCTAGGCTCCGCACCAATGACTTTTCTAAGTTATGTGCGGATTTCCATCGCTCTGTGCTTCGGAGGGCACGTTAAGCTGTCGGTCCCGGCTGTTATTGATTAATAGCATTCGATAAGCCATGTCAGAGGCCCTCGGGCGGCTTGACAAACTCTGACACCAGAGGCCAGCACTACCTCATACGAAACGAAACGAAACGAAACGAATGGAAATGTGCAGGATATCATTAGATAGGTGCAATGAAAGTACAACATTGAACAGACCACAAAATTAGAGTGCTTTTTGTTTCAAGCCATTTAGGTATTTATATCATTTCTACCCATTTTACTTTTATAGGTATTCTTGAAACAAGAATATAACATACATACGTGCCTTTTTCCCCGAAGAGGTAGGCAGAGCCTCAGTGGGCCTCTTTTCTTACTGGGTTGCACCATCGTGGAATATAGACGTGACAAATGGTGAGCCATTGCTTCCCACGACTGACTCGGCTACCGTTTTTTTTTTTTTATACTACTTGAATGACGGAACAAGCAGATGGCCCACCTGATGTTAAGCGGTAACCTCTGCCTTTGAACAGTGCATTACCTCATTGCTTTCTTCCAGTAATAACACATTCCATAATAAGCTAGCAACCAGGAGAACTCTTAACTTCTTGCTTTTACGACATCCGCGGGAGGAGACGAAGGGGTATATTCTTAGGCTGTACCACTACGGCACATTATATAAGAGAAAATAACGCAATCATACTCAAAAGTGCCTATTAGATCCGAAGAACGCCTTGTTTAAGGTAAATTAAAAACAAACTGCGTGTGCGTTCACAGATAGTATTGAAATATATCCTAGCTATGAATTATATTCATATAAATAAATAAATAAATAAATAATGCTGGACAACTTCACACAACATTATCTAGCCCCAAGCTAAGCCAGAGCTTGTGTTATGGGTACTAGATAACTGATATTCTTAATATAATACAATACATAGATATATATTTTTTATTATGCATAGAAAACACCCAGAACACCCTGAACAAATATCTGCAGAACGCACAAATATTTGTTCCGAGGCGGGAATCGAACCCGTATATATATCGAATCTATATATATTATAGCTACGTCTGTGATGGGCTTTATGGCGAAGTTTCCCGATGATGATATTCCTATAGTACATTGAATTGTGTCGTGCGGGTCTTAACTTGCTCGGTTGCTGCTCGACGTTTCAGCTAGAATACCTAAGTGGTAGGTAGTAGAAGCCATCATAAACGATTGAATTAATTGGTTTCCTTATAGCTAGCTAATGTGGCCATTAAAAACGTTTTTGCATCAAAGAACATAAATTATTTGTAATAATGTTTAATAGTCCTGTCCAGCGCAGCGTAATCTGAATAACCATGAACTGTATTGTTAAAGGACATTTTCCATGCTCATACGTTTGTCTAAAGAAAACAAAATATCGATAAAAGTACATGGTGGTACAATGGCTTTGTGGCTAAGAGCGATTTTTTCCACGCAATGAATGGTCTAGTCCAGAATAGTAACCTAGTAAACGTAAACCTTTTGACCAGGCGTCAATGAGAGCCCTGGTTCAGAATTCGAGATAGTAGTTTATTAAATTAGGCCAATAAACAGGCTTGGGCATGTTATTCTAACTCAGATCTGATAAACTATAAAGTAATCAATATTTTGTCGTATATATATTCGGTTATTAACAAAGTTATCAAGCAAAAATATATTTGTTAGTAGAAAATATTTCATGTTACTTGGAACACTGCAGAGATTCTAAACAATGGGCTTTGTTTTGAAAGCCGGTCCCCATTTTGTTTTGCAATGGAATGGTCATACTGTATCAATAGGTAAGAGTTATATATAACATTTTGCCGTTTACATATTGACTCGTCAGATAAACTTAGGCAGATAAACTTTGTGTTTATTTGCCGCAAATTGAAGGTACATACCGCGCCAGCGAACCCGCTGGCGGATATTACAAAAATTTAATACCGTAGGAAAAGTAG
This sequence comes from Operophtera brumata, assembly GCA_932527175.1. NCBI lineage: Eukaryota > Metazoa > Arthropoda > Insecta > Lepidoptera > Geometridae > Operophtera > Operophtera brumata. The sequence continues at coordinate 1,962,578 of OW052238.1, forward strand.
TACCGTACCGTAGTTTAATTTCCCGTTTTTATAAAATAACCGTAGGAAAAGCCGCTGGTCAGTGCTAGTAAAACATGATCCACGCAAAAAAATGATTTTACCACTGGCTTGTCTATTAAACGGTGACATTTGTTTGTTTACAAAAAATATCTCGAATTCTGAACCAGGGTTATAGAGACATTGACAACAAAGTTTTCCTAGAGAGTCCAAAAAAAGACCTAGTACATACTATGTAGGACTCGCGCGCAGAGCTTTAATAATAAACCTGCTTATTTTCTATGCAGACCAAGTTTACGTAAAACTCTTTAGTAAACTCCTGGCAGAGACACAGATGATTGATTCACGACTCATGCGTCCGCGTGATTTTCTAAAAATAACCCCATGAATGAGTTTCCACGTTCATCATATACCACGCTGATTGCATCTCCTTTGATTTTTACGCTATTTATAAATAAATTGTAGAATTATAATGTTTTCATACGTTTTTTATTTATATATTCATGAATTGGACGTTCGCGGAACTTGTGGAATTTTTGGAAATCATAAAAAGTTGTTTACAGAGTAAGTGTTTTAGGGCTGGCACAAGTCTGTTACATAATTGGTATAGATTAGCATTTGAAATCTACTGATGACGTCGGCAAAGAGATGAATAACAGCGATATACCTTGCAGGAGTTAAAAATAGTTCACGTTTTGGCAGGGTCAAATATTTGTTATTCGAAACATCTTTTTCATCGAGATTCCTGTATTTAGACCGCATTTTTCACTGTAACGGCTGTTAGATAAACATCACGCAGAAGTGTCCCGCGTCTCGCGGACATTTGTCCCTGTCGCCCGTAATTTATAGAAATATTCGTCCAACACACAATTCTTTAGCTATTTAATATTATATATCAGTTAGGACAATGACAAATTTGAACTCACATTATTCAGTTTTAGAAATTACGGTGATGACTTTTTTATTTTGCAAATATAAATAAATAAATAAATAAAATAAATAAATAATGCTGGGCACAGTTCACACAACATTATCTAGCCCCAAGGTAAGCAGAGCTTGTGTTATGGGTACTAGATAACTGATATACTTAATAAAATACATTAAATAGATAGATATTTTTTATTATACATAGAAAATACTCAGAACACCCTGAACAAATATCTGCAATCGCACAAATATTTGTTCCGAGGCGGGAATCGAACCCGCAACCTCCTACGTCGCAGGCCAACCTTCGCCCGCCGCGCCACAGAGGTCGTCATAAGACAGATATCTAAGTATTAAAAAATGCAAACTGAATTTTTACAAACTTTTTTTTAACTTGCAATGTATGTTTCTTGCAAGCTGAATTAGAACCACTTCTCGATATCCGATTGAGCTGAAATTTTGCGTACCTGTAAAGATTCAATGACAAAACAATATTATGTGACAGCCAAAGTAATCTGATGATGGAGACGTTAGGTGGACAACTGGACTCCTCGATTGATAATACTAGACTGACTGGCAGAGTTTAGGCCGGTTGTGATCACAAATTTTATAAAAGCTTGTATCGAAAAAATATTACACAAACAAAAACTTATTGGAATTACCTCTTTCTTCCTCTATTTTTCCGACCAAGTTTTCCAATACACACGCCTTTTTCCCCAAAAGGGTAGGCAGATCCTCAAACTGAGCCTGTACTGAATTCAATGCGTTTTTTTGAGTTTACTTTTTAAGAATCGAGTTTGAGGTAAAATTACCATTTTCGACGACATCAGGATCCAGGGTCTGATGATGACCAGCATAGGATGAACGCTACGACGCTGAAAGAGCTGAAACTTAAAATGAAGATGACATGATCTTATTTCCTCCCCTTTCTTCGCGATAAAAAGTAGAATCATCAATCTACTAGCGATGCTGTCAATTTCACAGTCTCGTCGTATTTGAGAGATCGCTGCAGCATTCGATACCAAGTGGCAATATTCCACAAATTCAAACTTGATCTGCGGAAAATGGGGTAGAAATGGCCTTTTTATGGGCGCGAAGTCGATATTGTACACTATCTGTATCTGATGGATCTAATATTCTACATATCGTTGGATCTTTTCTCTATTAAAACCCCCATTTTTATTGGAAACGTGTTTTAAATTGACGCATTACTTACCATTAGTCCTCACCGTGGATTGCTCCATGGTCTTCACACCTTTTGACATTACTCCATGGTGAGGGATGACAATATTTTAACCATTGTTTGAAAATATAAGTTCTTGTATAAGTAAAGCATTTTATGGGCATTACCTAACCCTAACTGTAAGTCTTATGTGTAGTTACACATAAGACTTACAGTTTGGGTTTGGTTGGTTAAGTAGATAGATTTTGATTTGATTTTGATTATTGGTTTTCGGCTTTTACCTCGTTTTCTAACCCAGAAAAAATCGTTATGGGTATTTTAAAATTATCTATACTATATAAAATTATTATTATACTATTAAATTATACTATATAAGAGTGAAATCGCGTTTAAATTGGATTTTCCTTCCTCATTCCTAGAATATAATGTTTTCAATTTACCTTTAATACCCGCAGTGTACAAGACACACTACTTTATGGCTATTAAATTGTTTATATCATACTAGCAAGCAACTACTAAACTAAGAAGCTTTGCCATAAAGTATATTGAATAGGTAGGTACGGTCCGCGCCATAAGTATTTGACATTTTAAAATTCCGATGTATATAAAGCGGTTTCTGTAAATTATATTTTGATGGGTTATGATCAAATTATTGAGCTACTTCTAAAGAAACGTGAACTCATAACATGAACATGATAATTTAACTCTAGAAAAAAAAAAAAAACAGAATCCCTAAAGTAAGCCTTCGGCTTTACTGTATTGATTTTATTTATCAAATTTTTAAACCAATAATATGTTAAAACATCTACCCAAAAATGAATATACCCAAAAATTAGAGATTACTTTGTGTTTTTTTTTTCTATCGAAACAGATTTTCCTTTTATGTTTTTGGTACAATGATCCCTCGGAATTATAATGTATCCATACATTTTTTTAATTTAATATTGTATTTGATTTAGCCAGTTCAAATAAAATGTACGATTTGTAGTTTTGCGGCGTGCCCCACCATAAGATTAGTTAAATATTTTTTGATCATGTTGAAATCATAAAAAAAGAAACCTTCAAAAACATTAATCCGCCATTGCCGCCATTTTAGCTTGTTCCGTCATTCAGTAGTATAAAAAAATAAAACTATAAAAACATTATGATTTTGACCAACAAACTAACCAAGCGTTCGTTCGCAACGTTTCGTGTACCAGCTACTTATGTCGCTGACTGTACCTACCTGTTTCCAAACTATTCATAACCGAGAACGTAATCTACCTTCTTCTATACTGTTCAGTCGACTATAAAAGGCGTAGGTAATAACTTTTATCGGGGATGAAATGAAAACGTGTAAAGACCATTTTATGAAATTAAATACGACGTGTGTGGGCTTCTCGTTGTACTTAACTCGTAGACTAAAATAAGGCTATTTATGTGGTATACATTTTCGAGAACGATTATTCATTCAATATTATTTGAATTACTGCCACTGGAAAATTTCAATTGAACGTAATCGCTCGTCCCATTGCTTATTTGGTCAGTTTAAATATAGCTACAAGCTATGACTATAGCTATAGCTTGTAGCTCTAGCTTCCTGTTCAACATCAATTTAACAGCAACAACATTTAGGTAATATGCAGGTTAAATAAATAAATAAATAAATAATGCTGGACAAAGTTCACACAAAATTATCTAGCCTCAAGGTAAGCCAGAGCTTGTATTATGGGTACTAGTTAACTGATATACTTAATACTATATATTACATAGATAGATATTTTTTATTATACATAAAAAATACCCAGAACACCCTGAACAAATATCTGCGAACGCAAAAATATTTGTTCCGAGGCGGGAATCGAACCCGAACCTCCTGCGTCGCAGGCTAACCATTGCCCGCCACGCCACAGAGGTCGACAACGTAATGCATGGTATAATAACCAGTAGTAATGCTAATAGTATGTATTACTGCATTACTATCGCGGTCGATATGTCACGCGTAGATGAGAATGTGGGTGCACTGCACACACTGTGAACATCAGCTACGTCTAGCGGCCAAGTTCGTAAATATAGTCATTATTAAAATAAAGAGTACGTCAATTGGATCTTTTCTGTATCGAACGAACAACTGTTCACTAATGGCTAGCAGTCATAGTACTTAGTGTATTGTCTTTCTATGGCTAGGAGACTAAAAATTATAAATTGCTGGCGTCTCACAAATGACTGCCATGCCAGCGTAGTTATAAAAATTATACGGATGAAAGTGAAATATAAAAAAAAAAAGTTTGCACGTATATTATTTCAGCTACTATAAACCCAGGTTCTTCGTTAAATTTACGTTATATCTTCTATTGATGGATACAAAATAAAGAAAAAAAATAAGACTTATGTTTACGCAAAATCATGAACAATTACTACAAAAGACTGGCGCCCTTTCATTACCGAAAGAAAAGTCTTTTATTTCAGTTCATTATCAAGACAAAGAAAAATATGAATGGCGTTAAAACGCTTGAATTTTCGTCATTTTTGAACGCAATACGAGTAAGGTTCAATTTAGTATCATTGACATTCCCTTAAAAGGTAGTTTCCGATAGTTACGTTAGTAGTTCCCTTACGGATAGAGGAAGTAAGGCAAATATACCCGACCCTAATTGCAAATCGATTCACAACATCTGTTCTTTCTAATCAATCCGAGGACAGGGAAATATCGCGGTATGAAGCCCTACAACCTTCTAAAGGATATTATAATATTATAGCCCTATATATTATATTATTTATATACACACAAAAAAAATATTATATAAACTAACAGTTGCAAAACTGGTATTATCAAAACTGGTTCCGTTTTATCCTGTAAAATGCGAGCGATGCCGCGGGCGGACACTAGTGGTTAATCAAATTTACTTTACTAATAAATAATACATTTATTTACAGAAAGAATAATACAAGGTATGTACAAAATACATAGGAAACAGCTATGCTACCTGAAGACCGCTGCAAGCGATCTAAAGGTAGCTCAACTGATCCAAATCACTACCAAACGGAAGCGTCCCTAAGATGCTGGCTGCATTGCCACGCTGAATGGCAATACTAATGCGTTGAGCCAGATAAGAGCCAGCTCTCGGGTCACGCGTCGCTAATAATTGTGTTTTATATTCTCCAAGATTTGAATTGGCGACCGAGCTACGCTGAGATTTTTTCGTGAGTCAAATAGCGTTTTCCCAGAGATGAGACCTAGCTAGATCGATTTTTCGCGCCCAGAGCCGTTTCCGAGATCACAAAATAGATATTTTTTATATTTTATACAAATATTGCTCGTTTTAGTAAGTATTTGATTGCACAAACTTGTTCTTTCAATATATGTAAAAAAGAACAAAATACGCATTTCCCGTAAAATACTAAAACGACCTTCACTATCTTTGCGCTCTAGAGAAGGGAAGGAAGGAGGTTGTCGATAATGCGCGATTCAAACGTAAAAGCTACCGACCTTCACCTCGGAAAGGCATATAATGTTTCTCATGCTCTTGAAATTCTTGGTTTTCGAGACAGAAATGCGGACAAAAACATTTTCATGGCTATTTTCATTTGAGTAATATATCTAATCAAATTATAAACATTGTGTAGTTGGATGCAAAACTAAAACGATGCCAACTTATTTTCATATTATGGACTTTTAACGCATTTTATGTTGCTTTACCGAGCAAGTGCAGAATGCGCACTATCGGTTAAAAGTTAGGTCCGGGCTAGGAATATGGACTAAAGGCATGGAACTAAGGCTAAAAACTAAACGTTAGCGATTATACCAGTCTCATTCTTTTATATGAATGAATTCATGTGTTGGAATGAGACAAGCATAAATCTAACTGTTCTTATTTGTGGTAGTCGTACCAGACCTAATGTCAAATTACTAGTACATTCATGGTAACAATCTAGGGAGATGTATATGCATGATACCAATATTCAGGGTACGGAACGGAAACACGACTGTCGTGTGACAATATATTTGTTTCTCTCTAACATAGGATAGCAAGCTATCTTCTAGGATAGGAGTAAGAAGGAACACTCTATGCTATTTTTAGCACTCACTCCATTACTATTATACCTCCATGGGTCCGGGCAACAAGCGCAAGTGCACCACTTAGGTAGGTTAGGTACGGACCTCGGTTTGGGCCATTGACATATAGAGGGATCGGATCAAATCGACCCGGAACATGCTTATACCTACCGGCTGTAGGCGTGAGGTACTGAAGGTACTGAGGAGACTCGTCGACCCCGCCGGCGGGGTCGATGTATCGGTAGAGTGTTTGCTCTGTCGTGGCTAAATGGCAGTGATAGCGTCATCAGGATCACCCAGAACATGCTTGGTCTACTGAGGGACTGACTCAGCTAACTACTTGCATACCTATACATGTTTGGCGCGTACTGCAGTTGTAGGTATTCAGTCAGTATTTGAATGTTACAATTTTCCCAATCAGGCTAGTTTCAAGACGCGCTTATTTATAAAAAACAGTTGCCATGATTATAAGATCGTTTACCCGCAGAGAATTTAATTACTAGGTGGGTGTGAGGTGTATCTAGACGAAGTCACGCAAGTTAAGCTCTTGACTTATTAGTTCAGGTTATATTCAAGAATAACTATACCATTACCCAAGCAATTACTGTTTCTATTGGCAGACAACAGGGACTGTTTTCCAATGACATGCAAGTTAAAACATGAAAGGTATTTGCAATATCGAAATGGAAATATGGAAGCTTCGTTGCCGGCACAATACAAATGTTTCCTGCTTCAAGTTCTCGTTTGAACTGCTCTTGCAAATTCCACTATTATAACCGCAGGACACGAAACTTTAAATTAGCTTGAGGATACGCGGCTGATTATATTTTTGCGAGAAAATCATTCATTGGGATTTATCACCCAAGATTTTTAATTTGAGATTTTTGATTCGAAATTTTTCAGCCAAGATTTTTTAATCGAGATTTTACAGTCAATTTTTTTCAATCGAGATTCCAAGAATAAACCAGTGGCCAGAGAGATACTGATGAAAACAACTTTGATACCTACTTACCTATTATTCATAATCTCCTTATATTCACTCCGCCGACTGGCTTCGTAGTAACTATTCGGTAATCTTTTTCGGGGTCAGATGGGTTATGGGACCTTATAAACCTAACCCAAATACACTAACAAGTTTTTAATAAGACTGTATGATCGTTTTTCTGGCGGGTTCTACTTACAAGGCAGTTATGTTTATCATATTTACTGGTGGTATCGCATTTATCAGCATTTAATTAATTTTCCTCACATTATCAATAAATATGTATTCAGATCACGAGAATTTAAAAGACTACTTCTTTTTGGTTTGGTTCGTTTCGCATTGAGCGTTCCGTGTCCCAAGTTATTTGGTCCTTGGCTAACATAAATTCAATCGTAAAGATCCAATCGTTATTTCTTGATTTCCCATTACAAGTTCTATTAAAAAACGCATCAAAGCTGAATTTATTTTGTAGGTAGGTTATTTAAAAAAGTTTGACGAAATCAATCGTTGATTGATTTGCCTTGTGTGGGCTGCGACACGTCTTACCGCGGCTGCCAACTCTAAATTAGATATTTTCAATAATTTCAAATTGTTGAAGAATTATGAACTTACAAGCAGCGCCCCGCAGTTTCACCCGCGTAAGTCTCGATCCCGTGAGAATATCGAGATAAAAATGTGCCTATGTGTTATTCCAGGAGTCCAGTTATCTCCATTCTAAATTACATCCAAATCCGTTCAGCCGTTTCAGCGTGAAGAAGTAACAAACACACACACTCACAAACTTTCGCATTTATAATATTAGTGTGATTTTTGCCCTACAATAGGGTTATCATTTGAAATCTACTAGGTTAAGGTCTAATTCAACGAAAGCACAGTTCAATAACTGCGCAGTAATTAACTCTCGGCTAAATTTGTTTACCCAGGCTGGTGCAAGCCCGACTTTGAGTGATGGCATTACCTAGGTATACCAATAATCATCAAATTTGAACTCGACCGCGAAACTGTTCCACAAATTTATCTGCTAAATTCAATTGTATCCTATAGTAGCTCTATTTCTTCTCAATGATTTTCCAAACTTTATTTGCTAGGAGGATTTAATCCTAAATTTTCTGTCAGTCATCCTAGGCGTGCAAAAAGGTGGTGAGGCAGGCCTTACAAATAAGATAGACAAAACCAAAAAATTATTGAATGAAGAAAGCTGCAATTTTCATACACAATTTGGGCGCATCAACATCACACACATCCTTTTCATTTAACTGCAGAAGGCTTAATTACGAGTTTTGCATTGAAACTATCGTTTTGCGAGGCGTGCGAGCTTTCGCCGTGACTTACGTAGTAACTATACATTAATCTGTGTTGTTTCTATCGACCACGCGGTACCTACTGAATTATTAAAAGTTATGTATTTGTAAGTAACTGCGAACTCTCACATCTCGCGAAACAATAGTTGCAATGTTAAACTCGTATTTATACGCCTTAATGGTCTCTCTTCCACCATTGATCCCTATTTCAACTCTCCCCGTCTAGCAAAGTACATCCCTTCCCTTCATTAAACCGGGCCACATCTTTCGCCGTAGAACGCTCCTATAGTTTAAAGTACCTACCTCATTAAATTAGACATCATTTTACATTGTTATTACCGAAGCGGCTATGAAAACAAGCTCCATTATTCAAGTTAATCCATGACGTTAACAACTAAATTCACCGCCGATAAAGATCGGACAGTTGTTTGGTTTTAATTACGGTCAGTTTGGGTAAATAATTACCGCGAGCAAATTAAATCGATCGCCGACCGAGGCTTTGTTTGACCGTGCTGTGCCACGTCACTGAGCGGAGCGACAAGCGGTACGGGAATAACTAGATAAATCGTGCACACAAGCGTTACAGTTGCTAACTAGTGAGAAAATGGACGAATTGTACAGGAAAGCAAGACATAGCACGCGTCATTTGTCGATCGTTTAAATCGTCGCCATAGAGTGCCATTGCGTTATTGCTAGTCATACTGGGTTGCAAATCAATCAATCTGTAGGTCCTATGTACCTAGATGGTTGAACCGACTTAAATTGCACCACAATCAAGTGATGCAGAAATGAAAAAAAGTGGCATCCTAGTCTATCCCATGCGCGTCATTTGCAAAAGCAATAATTATTATATTCATTTATTCTCTCAACACATTAGGTTTTTCTTGATATCAGGTAGGTACTACTATGTAGGACTTACTTAAAACCTACATTGTGCGAGACTGGTGCCTGCGATAGGTTTGAAAAACTTGTGTTGCAAGTCACCAGGGCCCACATTCCGTAGTATTCATATGAAGTCGATACAAAAGTGACACTAGAGAAGACAATAGACTAGAATGTAAGAGGTTTTGAAAAAAAATGCATCGAACGGCCCAGTGTGCTGTTTAGAAGCACGATGGCCACGTTCATGTCACAGTGTGATACCCGCTGTTGGTAACCCACCAAACAGTATAATATACATCTATGGTCTATAAAATCTATATTGTTTATAACCGGAAGTTCGTACTTGTCTTGTGATCGAGAGATGGGTCGTGTAAATATAACCATGTAAAAAGTTGGAATACAGTGTTTAATAAGTAAAAATACCAGCCTGCAGTTTTAATGTTCATCCCACAACAGAACTAGCCTCAACACCAACATTGGCACAACTACACCCGCTACCCGCCCCGCTTAGCGCTTGTGTGGCGACATAGCCCTCATTTACCGCGACCCGCTTGACCAGAGTAATGACAATGCTGATTGCACTACAAATGCTTTTTGCAATGTTTTGAATACTTTATTATACGAAAGAACGCGCGCGATTTGCTGACCACGTTTTATGTGAAATGGCAATAATACCACAGCAAATAATACTATACTAATTTCTACTGCGTAGCGACAGCCAGGCTACTTCAACCACGTAACAGAAAAGTAACAATATAATTTTATAAAAATCTAGAAACCCCAGACTATTTTTAGTGTTCCATCGAAATTGGAAATCGAAACACTTTGAAAACAAATCGTTGGCCCTAGATCTTATTCATCGTGTCCTGGTCATCATCAGACCCTTGAACTTGAAGATTCTGCTTCAGTAGTACCCTAGATCCTGTTCATTCTATGCCGGTCATTATCAGACCCTGTAGCCTGACGTCGTCGTTATTTTATATCTGTTTTCTCTTTAAAGTTTGTGAACTGATATATTCCTGGAAACGACTGCACCAATTTTCACCAAAGATATTTAATTCTAAATTGCACAAAAAAAAACACAAGGAAATTGTACAAACGGAGGACTTAATGCTAAGCAGCATTTTCTGCCAGTCATCCATGATGATGATACATAAAGGTTGGCGTGCATAAAACTAATCAATAGCTAAAAACAGTCTCGCAAAAATGATCTTTCACTCAAAAAACCGCTTTAAAAACAGAGCTATGGCCTCAAACTATAAACACTCTTCTTTTAAGTAGGGGGTTACATATCTAAGGTCATATAATCCAGAACTTTATTTCATAGGCTATTTCAAATTTTTCTTTTCAATGTTTAGCGAAAGAAAACTATAATAATTGTTCGACCCATCTAAACTTGTTTATTTCAATGAGCATGCTTTCTTTTCTGCACTTTATTTGTTTAATTAACTCGCAAGTGTACGTAACATTTCAAAGGGAGGTGTCGCCTTTGCGTCTGGTGCGGAGGAGCGGGCCGTGATATCGTCTGACTGGCCGACCGACGCAGACGTCCGACGACCGATGAGTAATCCGATCCGCAATCACAACCAATTTAACTCAATCAGACGACAGCCTTAACGACTAACAGTCCATTATAAGTACTCATTAAGAGCTTAAAGACCACATAATTTGATATCTTAGTACTGCAATTTGTCCAAATGTCATTGCCCTCAGAGCCGATATGCAGTCGTAAAAAGGCCGTTATTGCGAATGGAATGCAATATGCAAACTGGGGAGCGCCGTTGCATTGCCGGCCTTTATTGAAGAACACGAACGTTAGAACACTCAGACAACATTTTATTGCCGCGGTAATCAGTGCTACGGATTTGATTGGACGGAAACAGTTCGCGAACACTCTCTAGAAATAGGGCAATCCACTCGCAGAGACGTCAGTGCAGGCCCGAATCTGTAAAAAGTTATGGGTGCGGGTTTCGGTCGCGCGCAAACTTAATTCTTATCCCAAAAAAGCAAAGTCCGTTTTGGCGTGCAGTCGTCGCAGCTTGGAAGTCAAGCGCCTGCTTCACGGAGGTTTTTCTTTTTATTTCCGTTGCAAAGTTTTATTTTAAATCTGCGGCTCTAACGAACCGAGCTCTTGTTACGCGACAGGCCGAGCGTGCAGCTGTCGCTTCCATAGCCTCGCCCGAACTCAACGAGCGTATACCACAATTTGTGCTAAATACCAACCCTCCCGACCCTCCAGTACTTAACATAATAATTATAATCGAATGGTAGATATTATTGAGCAAGTCAATAAATTGAAAGGTCTATCTATTGTGACACTTGAAAGCCCATATTTCCGAGGGCGCCGCTCGACGATCACATTGTGTTCTTATGGCATGCATTTAGCGGGCATTCTCACGAATCAAACCCGTTCTCGGCTCGTGGCTCGCCTGCGCTAATCTCTCGTTGTTTCTTTACGAATCCGCGTGCCTTCATATCGCTTCGTTGACTTTTTTGCATTCTGATCATCAAAACCCACCGCCTTCTTGTACCGAACGAACCGAAGCTATGTCGTTGCTACGCAAGAATATCCGCGCACAATCTCTGATGCGCTATTTTGTACAAAAAAACGAGGCGTTATTTAAATTCGACGACTGCGACTGTTTTATTACGGTGAGTTTGGGGAATTTATAGTTGTATTGACAGGCAGCGCGCTGTGAGTTCAACGGATGAAGTTTCAATGTGAAACAATCGCGCTAACTGTGCGGCGATCGCATTAGTAGTGTAAACTCGTTGGAGTTTGGTTAATAGCGTGCAAAGCTTTACGAAGAAACATGTGCACTCGTTCTCGAAATAATGTAATGTGTCGGTGGCGGGGTGACGACAGCGCGGTGCGTAGTGCGCGCGCGCGCGGCTAATTTCGCACGCGCAGTCGCCGGCCGGTGCGCCCGACGCATATAGGCAGTCTAATTTAGAATTAGTGGAATGCCCAGAGCAGCGCGGCTTGCGCCTCGCCAAACAGTCTGGCTCTATTTGCTTTTATATTTGTAACAACACGATGACTGCCCGATTGAGTTCTCTAACCGACGCTTGTTTTATGTTGCAGGTAATTATACAGTGGATATGATGCAATCCGCCGTCAATATGAGCTCTATATTCGCGTGAGTAATAAGGGAATAATGTCACATACAGTGCGATACTCCGTATGGTTTAGTTATATCAGGTAATGCTAACAGTGAAGTCAAAGAGCTCAAACATGAGCAGAATCTTCTTAATTATTTAATTCGAAGATCTCATAACCGTTCAATAAAAACGTTGAATAAATTAAAGTCTGAGCGAAAATACGTGTTACAGCCTGGGGATTTAATTAAAGGGGCTTAAGTGGCGTAATTAGAAGGCTCGTGAGATTGCTAAGGCCTGAATCACGAACAAGCGGAAAAAGCAGCAGCGACACTCAAGACCGTTCTCTACAACTCGCTTGTACTTATTGCATTTATCTCCAGCTCGCACTTTTATTTAACGAGCGAAGCGAGTTCTCTTTGTAAACTTGGAAGAATCGGCGTTTGTATGTAACTTCCGAACCGTTAATCCGATTTTCATGAAATTTTGTAGGGGAGTACAAAAAATTAGTACAATTTGTAGGCAAAGCTATGAGCTATATTGGTATGGGGCTTGTTGAAATCTTGGCTTACTACAGGGGGTAAAAAAAATCGGCTAATTTCTAGGAATTTGAATGACATTCTATTTATAATTTTCGTTACACTAAACTTCACAATGATGGCAGTATTCTTATTCTTATAATACTGCCATCATTATATACTTTCTAGATTATTTTGAGATGTTAACTGACTTCACAAAAGGAGGTTATCAATTAATTCGTCGGGTACTTATACGAATGTATATTATGAATGTAGTATTTATGTCCCGTTGCTTAGTCCTATTCAAAGGTTCTTTCGATGATGTGTATAGGAAATTATGTCGAGGTGGTCTTGTGAATATGTTATCTCAGTAAATGTTTTAGAAGTCTGTTAGAAAGGTAAAGAAAGTAGATAACCTACATCGCGTGTAGGTATTCGCGAGGTCTCAGTTCGGAGCAAACCACTAGTTTTAACACAGTAGCCGCGGTGGATGCTTTATATTATTGTAATTTATCGTTCTTACGTCTATATTACAGTAATTCTGCAACACTTTTAACACTGAAAAGAGACCTAATTGAGGCTCTGGCTACCACTTGGGGAAAAAGGAATGTATATATCACTCGATGCCAGAAATCGCTCAGTTTATGCCCAGAATGTGGCCTTAGTAAGTAGGCTCGATGTAGGCCTTACGCCCAGGTGCTGTCGACGTATGGATAAACCTTTATTAATATAAATAACAATTATATTATATTCATTGCCGCATACGTGGTAAGAATAGTAAGTAGGTATGTACTACCACAGATAAAATAATATACGTAATACAAGGGTGCGTACGGCGTGTGAACGTTCTTTCGAAGACGTAGGTTTTACTTAGCTGATAAGTACTTCCAAGCAAGTGCTGATATTAGTGACGTTGCAGCAAAGTACCGAGCGACTACAGTATGGGGTTATTCAAAAAGGGTGTTTGGAAATTTTTAAAGGGTCTGCAATGCGCATGTGATGCCTCTGGTATTGCAGGCGTTCATAGGCTACGGTAACTGCTTACTAACAGGTGGGCCGTAAGCTTGTTTGCTACATTGGAAGTTAAAAAAAATAAAAATAAAAAAATAAAAAAAATGGATCACGTCAAAAGTTATAAAAACTATAAAGAACCATATGTGAACCACAGTTTTAGGTACTTATGTAAGTACAATATTTTTATAAATTATGCATAATGTAAATAAAAATCTTAATGAACTTTCTCCACTTTCATTTTAAATCCCACTTGATACGATAGACAAATAAACATTCAGAGGCTTTTTTGGCTGTAACATCCGTAATATTGATTTTGGTCGTGTAAAATGTACCCTATGTTACCCGGAAAACGAAGCGATTGACACCTCATTTATCAAAATTGGAAGACTAGATTAGGCGGAAGGCGGTGGAAGATACGTAATTACAAACATACATACTACTGTTAAAAACATAACCCTTCCTGTTGGCTTTACCGTAGTCGGGTAAAGTATTATCACGGTCTGTGTAACCGATCTGTTCATTTAATTTGCTCCATAAATCGTTCAGGGAATAAAACACGTCATATAAACACGTCATATTGGTTAGCGACACTTTAATAATGTTGTAGCGCCGGCGTAGCCCGTAGCGCGTAGCGCGTAGCAATGCTACGGGTGCATTATCAGCGTGAGTATCATATTCAAATAATTCCTTCATTGAATAAACATATGAATAGTAACACTAACGGCCTTTTAAAAAAAACTCGTAGTCTGGGTTTGTCGCGGTATTAAAGTTATATACAACTTTAATACAAAATTAGATGGTTTGTTTTCTGAATTATGTAATACTAGTACCTGCCCGCGGCGTTGCTCGCGTTTTACCAGACCATAATCTATGTATGTATCAAACTTCATCGAAATTAGTTTAGTCGATTCGGCTTGATAGAGTAACAAACAAACAAACAACCAAACATCTTAACTTTGTGCTTAGGAAATCAGGTAAAGCGTAAAATGATGGACAAATAAAACATCTTTTCCATTAGTTAATGATTGTCACCACCCTCATCCGTCAAACCCCAAACTGCATCTATTAAACACTGCCGTCTGTACATTCGATATTGTATAGAATATAGAATAAATTATATCATACATTGCCTGATCATTTTAGACATTCTATAGAAAGCCTAGGTTTTCTATTGAATACTGGATTATAGCACTGCGTGCTATTTGACTATTTCTTGTCCATTTACCAAATTGTGGTCCTGTCCCAACAACCCAATTACAACAGGACATGGATGAATAGCAATTCAGTTTGACAGTTATTCAGACAAAAAATACTCAAGTAAAAGCTAAGTAAGATTCTAGAACACGGCTGATATGAGATGGTGCCGTCAATGTAACCAAGTATGGTTTATTTTACTCACGCAATAAATACGAGATAGAAAAATGAAATATGTGGTTTATCTACGAATAAATATCGGCTACGCGGACTTATCTGGAGTTCCTGCAAAATACCGCTGACAAAAGTATATCTGGCTTTGCCTCAAGTAGTGATTCCATGCGTATACCCATTGATTGAGTTACAGCACTACTAGGAATATAATGTGCCTCGACAATCGACGTTTGTGTCTAACTGTCGCGTTTTCAATCACTTGTATTCGCAAGAAGCTGATGAATCGTTTCGATTAGTCACTCTTTCTGGGTCCGTCTGAAAACCAACGCTGCTCCATATGGCTACGCATGTGGAGCAGCATCACGCTGAGACCGGGCCTGTTTGGCTCCACACTTCATCGCACAGAGCGGACTATTTATTATGTATTATTGGTGTAAGATAAGTCCGTAGGTATTTTCATTGTTTTGTTTTGTTGTGTGTTTTGTTTTCATGTTTTTTTTTGTTTGTTTATCTTCGCTTTCATTTATATTCTGTCTGTTCTGTGTATTATGTGTGTTTTCAAATAAATATATTTCGTTTCTTTTTTTTTCATTTTAGTAGTACTGTACTTTATTTTTATTCAGGATTTGTCGATTTTGAACACCATTTTTCATACATTTTAAAGGGCATGGCGTTTTTCTGTGCTGGTCGTCTCACTCGCCTACGACGTAGCGTTTGCTACGTCTTCTAATACGTATATACGGTAGCTATTACATGTCTGCTCCTTATGGAAACGTCTGTTCCTATCTCATGGTTGTATCAGTTGCAATATATCATCATCGAGATACAGAACGCGGTAAGCTGGGCTCCAGTCGGGTCATCCATCTCGGTTCGTGACGCCTCGTCTATCTGTATATATGTGGAGCATGTGGAGATTAGGGTTAGAATGTACCTTAGCCAAATTGTTTCAGAAACAATCATAAATAGCTTCATTAAAACCTAACTAAAAATAAAAGCTCACGCCTCATCATCTGTAGCAGTTGTAGTTAAGGCGCAATACGTTCACAGCATATCTATAATGAGCTCCAGAATTTTTAAGTTTTTGATAGGAGTTCTTACAGTTTTCAAGAAAAAATATATATATGGTTTTCTTAAGTTTTTTATCTATTGAAATCATAAATTCAATACACTACTTGAATTGCTTCACTCGATAAAAAATATATCAAATAAACCACCTTTTTAAAATTAAAATACCATTTTAGACTTACTTCTTACACGTTTTTATTTTTGAAGCATTTGATAACTTATTAATTATTACTTGAGTTAGTGAAGTCATCACCAAAATTTAACAAAACTCTGAAGGGCATTTTTATATTATTTTTTATACACAAAAACATGGTATCAGAACTTGCACTCAGTGTGTTTAGTGCGAGTAAGACTCTCGTGGGGTGGGTACCGTAGAAACGCGTAGGTTACCATAGGACCCACTAGACCAGTTCAACTTATTAGTACTCTGTGTAATTAAGCAACACGTTTTCTCTTCACGTATATTTTTCGTTTCCCTTGGGTAATTTAAAGACTGGATTTTTGTTTAGATTTTCTGTAAACTATAAGTTATAATAACCTATAATCTAAATATTTAAAAAAGTAGGTACCTACTTACTTTATCAAGTTTTACTTATTTATTAATCAATGATCGTTATTTTATACCGGGAATTCATTCAAGGAAAATTTTATCTTTACAGATAGGTTGGTAGGTAGGTAGTTGATTCAAATAAATTATCTTATTAATGCTAATGAGAAAGTTATTAAACTTTGATGTTTTAGTTGATATAATTAATAAGTATTATGCTAGTATAATTATTAAATACATCAAAAAAAAAATGTTTCAGTAGATTCGGAGATTAATGGCAAATTTTCTAAATTTTCTTGAAAACTATGCATTACAAACTGCGATCACAGACTGTGATCGCAGATTACAATATTATAAAAAACAATTCCCATAGCCAGCCCTTTTACTTGTTATGTCACACGATTATGGAAGGGGGAGGGGGGATCCCAAAACTACTCGTGTGAAGCCAAAGCTAGTTGCTAGTTCGTATATGTACCAAACAAGACGGGCAGACAGACAAAGTCAAAAGTCAAAGTCAAAAGTATTTTATTCATTGAAATCACAAGGATCATTTTGATACAGACAGACAGACACGAGAGTGATCCTATAATGTTTCCTTAGCTAACTTTTGAGGTCACCTTCCTAAAGAGGCAGGATATATGCACAGAAGAAATTATTTACTTTGATATAGGTACCAAAGTTAGTGTCAATACTCGTTTTACAAACATACTTTCGTAAATATCTGTAAAGAAAATCTCTCGTGACTTCCCCCAGGGGGGTTACTATGAGCTCTTATATCCATTCAGTTCAAAAACTATTCTGTACAAAATATCGGTTCATCGTTGACATTTTTCATCGTTGAATAACTTTAATCGCAGAAGTCTGTAGACCCTCTGCGATTGTGCCTTTAAATATAGTTGCGGACATCACGGAACCAATATTTTGTACTGAATAGTTTATCAACTGCATGGCAATAAGAGCTCATAGTAACCCACCAGTAGTAAAGTTTATCAACTGCATGGCAATAAGAGCTCATAGTAACCCACCAGTAGTAAAGTTTATCAACTGCATGGCAATAAGAGCTCATAGTAACCCACCAGTAGTAAAGTTTATCAACTGCATGGCAATAAGAGCTCATAGTAACCCACCAGTAGTAAAGTTTATCAACTGCATGGCAATAAGAGCTCATAGTAACCCACCAGTAGTAAAGTTTATCAACTGCATGGCAATAAGAGCTCATAGTAACCCACCAGTAGTAAAGTTTATCAACTGCATGGCAATAAGAGCTCATAGTAACCCACCAGTAGTAAAGTTTATCAACTGCATGGCAATAAGAGCTCATAGTAACCCACCAGTAGTAAAGTTTATCAACTGCATGGCAATAAGAGCTTATAGTAACCCACCAGTAGTAAAGTTTATCAACTGCATGGCAATAAGAGCTCATAGTAACCCACCAGTAGTAAAGTTTATCAACTGCATGGCAATAAGAGCTCATAGTAACCCACCAGTAGTAAAGTTTATCAACTGCATGGCAATAAGAGCTCATAGTAACCCACCAGTAGTAAAGTTTATCAACTGCATGGCAATAAGAGCTCATAGTAACCCACCAGTAGTAAAGTTTATCAACTGCATGGCAATAAGAGCTCATAGTAACCCACCAGTAGTAAAGTTTATCAACTGCATGGCAATAAGAGCTCATAGTAACCCACCAGTAGTAAAGTTTATCAACTGCATGGCAATAAGAGCTCATAGTTACCCACCAGTAGTAAAGTTTATCAACTGCATGGCAATAAGAGCTCATAGTTACCCACCAGTAGTAAAGTTTATCAACTGCATGGCAATAAGAGCTCATAGTTACCCACCAGTAGTAAAGTTTATCAACTGCATGGCAATAAGAGCTCATAGTTACCCACCAGTAGTAAAGTTTATCAACTGCATGGCAATAAGAGCTCATAGTAACCCACCAGTAGTAAAGTTTATCAACTGCATGGCAATAAGAGCTCATAGTAACCCACCAGTAGTAAAGTTTATCAACTGCATGGCAATAAGAGCTCATAGTAACCCACCTGTAGTAAAGTTTCGATAGTTTTCTCAAACAATGTAATATAACCAAGCAAGCCAGATCTAAGTGTAGATAAATAAGTTAATTTTGAATTAAACAGTTAAGTTTTTATAAACTTTCATAATGATGATATTTTTATAGAATCACAGATGTCTGTCGACGATTTGAGATTTTAATTAAAATATCAGGGGATTTAATTCACACTTTATTGGTCATCACAGCCTACTAAGTGATGTTTTACATCATCATACCGCCACTAATGCATATTTTTTTTTTTAATGTAATAATCCCATGCCCACTGAAATGCGCAGCGTCTATCGTCAGTTGAAGCGTTTTGACACTTTTAGGTGCACTACGTTTGCCTGCGACACAGGAGGTTGCGGGTTCGATTCCCGTTTCGGAACAAATATCTGTGCGATCTGCAGATATTTGTTCAGGTTGTTCTGGGTATTTTCTATAAATAATTAAAAAAATAAAACTATGTAATATATTGTAATAGGTATATCAGTTGTCTAGTACCCATAACACAAGCTCTGCTTAGCTTGGGGCTAGATAATGTTGTGTGAACTGTCCAGCATTATTTATTTTATTATATGTTAAAATACCGAATGGGCGGAGTAAGAAAAAAATGTCTGCAAGAAAGTGACAGTGATATTGCTCACTTGAACCTGAGAACAGATGAGGTATAGATTTCTTCTGCTCGGAAGTAACTGACGTAAGCGACAAATGATAAAACTTCGTATTGCTTCTAAAGTAGCAAATATAAAAAATAAATTCTCTACTATTAATCTAAGTAATATGATTACCTACTGAATAGTATAAAATTTACGCATAATATTTTCTCTAATCGAAGGAGGGACCTAAAACGGGATTTAGGAGGGCCAATTTCAAAAATAAAACTATCGGGATAAGTTTCACCAATCGTGTTTCTTGTCTATGATTTATTTAGATTATATCCTCAAGTAATTACAGTCTTAAGGTGGATGCGCACGCTTGCGGCGCGAAATTCAAATTTTTTGGTGTTTTTTGCCCATTACAGCTCATCAACACTTCTTCAGATAACAAAAGTTGAGTTCGCGACAACTAGGAGACTTAACACACATGTTTTAATTGATAGTATCTCATAAATATCATCAGTTTAGCTATGATACCCCTAAACACATTTTTACAGTGTTTTTGTTTGTTTAGGGGTATCGTAGCTAAACTGATGATATTTATGAGATACAATCAATTAAAACATGTGTGTTAGGTCTCCTCGTTGTCGCGAACTCAACTTTCGTCATCTGAAGAAGTGTTGATGACCTGTAAAGGGCAAAAAACACCAAAAAATTAGAATCTCGCGCTGCAAACGTGGGCATTCACCTTAACATCAAGTTTGTGACCTTTACTGTTATTGCGTGAGCATGTAACGCAACGACTCAATTTTTTTAACATATCTTCTTAATTTTCACGATTGTTCTCGCTTTCATGCAATGCTTGTGATACTTGTTGTCTAGCTAATGTTGTTGATAATGTTTAGTAACAGTGGCCCTAAACGTTTTTAAATCATTCCGCCCACGTCCGCCCAATAGTTGTGCTTGTGCGATAAAACTAATTTTATTCATTATTGCTTGTTTTTCGTTATAATTCTGATTGTAAGGTTCATCACATTTCCATTTAAATAGGTTCATCCGTCTTGCGGTAATATATATATGCTAATAATATATTTTGATGTGTTCAATGAGTCGTGAATCTAACGAGATCAGCGGGGCGCAAAATTATTTATTGTTTGGTTTTAAGTGATCTATATGGTAAAAGACTTGAAAGTTTTCCCATAAAATGTTATTATTACAGCAACAGCATTAACATATTTTATACATGTAGGTAAGTAAGTTGCGTAAAAGACTGGTCCATTAGTTTATTTAATTCAAATAACAGTAGAAAGTTCAAAACTCATGTTTTTAGTTAAATATCACACTGATCATCAATAACAATTTACCATAATGCTATCCATTACAGTATATTTCCTGTATTACCCGTCAATATCCTACCATCAGGCACAGACTATCACGTAACTATTATTATTCTACCATCAGGCATAGAATACCACATAGTTGCTAATATGATTTGTCCACTCGTTGTAACTGATACCATTACCGCCTACCTCACTGTCGTATCCTATACTTTTAAAAGAGCAATATTTTTACTTATGTATATGTATGTAATACATTTTGTCTATAGCTTTTTTGTCAAAAAGTGTGTCCGGGGAAGTACTACCACCATACCTATTTCTGCCGCAAAGTAGTTGTGCTCGCATTGCTGTGTTCCGGTTTGACGGGTATGGGTGCCGGTGAAATTACAGGCACATGAGACTTTTCATCTTTATGTCTCAGGGTGGCGGGCGCAGTGCAATGCCACATAGTGCGCGTCCTAGGTGGACGTGACCTATGAGATAGTGCACTATTCATAGGCTGAGGTCTGGTGGCCCGGCCCATCTTCTTGTTCAGTCATTTCAAGCTGTATAAAAAAAACATTCATTGCATTTCCTTTACATTTATTTTCCTTGGATTGTTTTCTATATTTTGTTTTGTTTTACCATAGCTGAATGTTTTAAGTGTAGTGGCGATCCGTCAATCTACTATAATACTCCTTCCTCTTTGAAGGAGGAGACATAATTATTACCAGTACCTACATCTGCACATCTGCCACCCTTCCTATCTAGCTCGTTGGCACCTACTATTGTGTAAACATTTTTTTTTTTTTTTTTTAATGTAATAAGGTGACATACAAGCAGACGGCCCGCCTGATGTAAAGCAGTCACCGCCGCCTATGGACATCTGCAACACCCACGGTATTGCAAACGCGCTGCCTACCATTAAGAGCCCTATTGATATTTCTCTAGAATTTACCCATATTGTAGCCCTGTGGGAAGACATCCAACGGGAGCTCATTCCACGCCCTGCAGGTACGCGGGAGAAACGAGCGCGTGAAACGCACTGTGCGAGACCTCCACGCATCCAAAATGTGCGGGTGAGCTCGCTCACGATGGCGGGATGGGGGATACATATACTATTGTATACATATACTATTGTGTATACTGTTATGTATATGTTGTGTATACTGTTGTGTATACTGTTGTGTTGTGTATATAAATTAAAGAAGTTTATAAATTAACTGACAGTTGATGTTATATGAAACGAACTTTCAAACCCATACGGAAATGAAACTGCGAATGGCTGCAATGGCATCATTACCGCATCGCGCTATTATTTACATAAGCTGTGAAATGGCGCGGTAAGCACATAATATACTGTTATTCAATATTCAGTAGACGCCGTGAAATATTCTGCTGGTTGTAATAGAGAGCTTAAGGCCTCAACGGTGCATTAGCGGAGCGTTGAGCGATGCGGCTATCCTCCTCCTCGCGTCGTATTCCCCAATGCTGAGGGCCATCACCCCTCCATGGATCACTTGTTGCCTTATAGATAAAATCTGATTTGTACCGAAATTACATTTCGGACGAGCGCTTCAGCCTGGATTGACCCTGTAGGTCAGTGTGTTGTCAGTCTCAGAGGTAGTGTGTTTAACGTGTATATAATACTTGCTAAATAACTTTGTAACAGACGTCAACTGCAAGTTATAGATGCTGTGTGATGAGCGGAGCTTGCACGAAGCGACGCAGTAGGCCATCTCATTGTTCCAACATTCACGCAGTAGAAAAAACAAAGCTATGTAATATGCTTAAGTAGCTTCATTAGTCTGAATCACGCTCCGCTTTTCGCTCCTCTTGTGCTAAAAGAGCACCTTATAATGGGGTATAACAGAGATTGAATAAAGGACATGACATTTTTCTTAACACCTTACACTAGTGATAAATTAGATCATGACTGTGTACCTACCTAGGTTGTGTTTTGCATTTATATTATGCTACCAGGTTATTTATATTCGTGCGCTGAATTTAGACTAGTAGTTCTGCGAACAGTAGACCTCACGAGCACAAACTTGTGTAAATAGCATCATGTCGATCCGTAATGATCTACCGAAGAACCCAAAATGTTTTTTTTTAATAAAACTTACTTTTTCAGAAAAACTTTTTTTAAGGCTGTTCTTTTTATTTTTAATATTGAATATAACCTTTAACATCACTTTTGATAACTCTCGCGGTTTCAGACTTCGCCTAAGTTTTCCTGAAAAAACCCCTCTGTATATATCTTGACAACATCTTGACGAATTTTGCTCATATTCGAAATTCGTGTTTCGAATTGAGTACTTAATGTTTCTGCGTGTATTTGTGAGGGTATTTATCTCAGTTCAGGGTGAACCACTAGTTAATTTGATTCTACATCTTTGCGCTAAAGTGGGATTGCGATGCCTCATCCAGGAAACGCGACTGAAAGGCCAAAGTTCTAACTTCCGATATTATTTCGATCGACATAGTACTTTTATAGTTTTTTGTCACGGAAACCATGCAGGCACTTATATTTGCCATATACGTCATGTTGCGCCAATTACATACTTTATGGGTTACGTTCCAGTTAAAAACATTAAGTGTAATATTGGTTTTCTATGTTTAAGTTCTATGATTGCTATGAAATCGGTATGTTTCTTACAAGCTGATGATCAAACTGGTACAAACTGGACAAACACGGAAGGTACGGATATGTCCGAAGACAAATAAACGTAGTTTTTCTTATAAACTCAGTAAAACTTAGAAAGGATACGACCTCTGTGGCGTGGCTGGCGATGGTTCGCCTGCGACGCAGGAGGTTGCGGGTTCGATTCCCGCCTCGGAACAAATATTTGTGCGTTCTGCAGATATTTGTTCAGGGTGTTCTGGGTGTTTTCTATGCATAATAAAAAAATATCTATCTATGTATCGTATTATATTAAGTATATCAGTTATCTAGTACCCATAACACAAGCTCTGGCTTAGCTTGGGGCTAGATAATGTTGTGTGAAGTTGTCCAGCATTATTTATTTATTTATTTTATTTATTTATATAAAAAATTCAAAAGAAACTAGAGTTTTCTATACTTATATCCTTTGTACAAAATATTTGATAGAAGAATAGACGATGTCAGTTGAATAATTCATACGAAACGCACCTTGTTTTCAAGAAAGAGCGGTTCCAACAATAAATGAAAACAAACTACGATCGTAAAATAAATTCTCTTCTGCTTTGGGTCCTATTCTAGCCGACTCGAGAAAGATACCGCGCGTGAGATTCAAATAAATTGCAATCTGTTTGCCAAACTCAAAGGAAATCTCATATGCGGTATCTTTCCCTAGCTCGTGAGAATAAGAGCCATTGGTTGTCCAATATGTTTTCTATATTATTGGCCATACAATCGATATTCAATGCATTTAAAACAAAAGCTGTTATTTAACGTTTTACTGTTGATTTGACATACAAATATAATCAAATCAGGTATTGTCCTGACACAATAGATTGGAAAAATATTTAAAATTACATTACTCCTTTTCTCAACATAAACGTTTAAACCCATACTTCCATTGATATCAACTTTAATAAATATCCTTCTATAATAATAAAAATATATAAAAATAATTAAAAGACATTTGTAGCTAAACTAAAAATATTTTTGAGACACTATCAATAATAACATGTCTCTTAGTTGCAAAATTAGATTCCGCTATCTCAAGAAGTGTTGATGAGCTGTGTAGGCAAAAAACCCAATAAAAATTGAAATACGCGCCTCAAGCTAAACGTTCCACCTTTAAAAAAAAGTAAAAAAGTAAAATATGTTTCATGATTAGCATTATCATAGACATAGCGAAACATAAGCACCTATTTTCTTGCGTATTCCATAGCCAGGTATTGTTAACATGGTAACAGACACTGCCTTGCGTGCGACTTTCAGCATGATTTAGTTCGCCAGCCTGAGGAATGTTATGAGGCATTATTTCATAAGGTGAAATATTTAAATATGTTTATTTTGTTGATTTTGAATTTAAATAATTTCTATGTTCTTCGTATCGCTGGTTAATTCATGTTTTTACATGGTATAGGTCAGTATGGTGACAGTGAAACGGGACTTTTGTCAAAAAGTGAAGTAACCAGAAAAAAAAATTTAAAATTAAATTATTGAATATGCCTCGTGTTTCATAGGTACCTAATACATGTCACAAGTTACATGTGAAATTACAGGCACATGAGACTATTCATATTTATGTCTCAGGGTGGCGGGCGCAGTGCAAAGCCACATAGGGCGCGTCCTAGGTGGACGTGACCTATGAGATAATGCACTGTTCATAGGCAGAGGTTACCGCTTAACATCAGGTGGGCCATCTGCTTGTTCCGTCATTCAAGTAGTATTAAAAAAAAAAAAACATAAGTCGTACTGTTGGTTCTAGGACATGCTGGTTTCCTCATAATGTTTTCCTTCACTGTTTTAGAGCACTTAGTGTGCACATATATATCTATATATATAAAAGAGAAGTCCACTCACTGACCACTCATCACGAAAGCTCGGAAACTACTGGGCCGAGAGGTCTGAAATTTGGCACAAGCATTTATTAAGGGGTGTAGGCACGCACTAAGAAACGATTTTAGAAATTCGCACCCTAAGGGGTTGAAAAAGGGTGTTAAAGTTTGTATGAAAGTCTACGCGTCGACGAAGTCGCGAGCGGGTCAGCTAGTACTCGTATATTTTTCGAGTGGAAAAGTCGATTGTGTACGACACAGATTTGAACTCACCACGAGAGCTTTCCGTATCATTATCAGCATCCTTTAGATGTCCACTGCCGTACGAGGCCTCCTGCCTAGAATACAATGGAGGGATATGCCGTAATCACCACGCGTGATGGCGGATAGATGATCGTAGTGTTGGTGTTGAGTACTGGGTGGACGCTGCTGCCCATCCCCGTAGTCGGCTTTTACGAAATCAACGTGAGGGGTCTATTCTTAGGCCGGAAACACCACGTATAAATACGGCTTTCTATATAAACAATTGAAATGTTTGCTTAGCTTAGCTTATGCCTCATTAAGCGGTAACAAAATTATGCATTAGAACATTTCAGCGCATCTACCGTCATCTGTTTTTCCTGAAAACTATAATCTGGATCTATTCAAGGCTAGAGTGAATACGTGTCAACTAGACCTTTGTGCTTCATATTCGGCCACATCGTCACTTACCAACAGGTTTCGTTTCGTTTCGTATGAGGTAGTGCTGTCCTCTGGTGTCGGAGTTTGTCAAGCCGCCCGAGGGCCTCTGACATGGCTTATCGACTGCTATTAATCAATAACAGCCGGGGCCGACAGCTTAACGTGCCCTCCGAAGCACACAGCGATGGAAATCCGCACATAACTTAGAAAAGTCATTGGTGCGGAGCCTAGGATCGAACCCGGTATCGTTGGATTCTGAGTTGCACTATTGAACCGTTAGGCTACCATCGCTTTTATCAACAGGTGAGATAGTGGCGTGGTCAAACAAAGGTAAAAAAAAACGAATTCAAATAAAACAACCTTTTTGATCTGAAATAATATTTAAACAGTGAAATACCTAAAAACAGATAGGTTCGGTTTTGAAACACACTAAACTTAGAAGTTACATAATTCTTGATAACAAACCCGACACGCAAACCTTGCTGAATTTACAAGTCGGGGGCCGCATTTACCCCGACGAATGCAAATTTTGCTGACCTTGGTTCATATAACTACTGCAAATACTTCCCCTATAAGCTCCACGGTGACCTGAGTCAATGTATTAAATTTTTCGTACAATGCGTCATAATTCTGAAAAACTATTGTACGGGTTGTGATAACAATTGGAGCATAAAAAGTTATTACTCAGTCTTATGTTAACTTAGTAGTCTTAATTTCAGTATCAATAAACTCACACCAAACTGCATAGCGCAGCACACGAGAAATACTCTGAATACCGATTTTAAAATTCATTCCAAATTAGGGGAAATTACATTAGCATAGATCACCATCAGCTTACAGAGTACTGTGGGCTAAGTACCGCGTAAGTTGTTTTTAAATGGAACGTAACCCATAAAGCATGTAGAAGGTACCACTAAGTATAGTGGTTGGGCAATTTTGTCATTGGCTTAATATCTAATTGGACATTCCTTTGGTCATTCGAATTTTTTGGCATTTTTCTATTTAGTCATTACTAATTGACATTTTAATCATATTATGAATAGTAGTAAAACTTTTTTGTGAAAGAGTTTGTCCGGGGAAGTACTACCACCATACCTATTTCTGCCGCAAAGCAGTAGTGCTCGCATTGCTGTGTTCCGGTTTGAAGGGTAAGGGTGCCGGTGAAATTACAGGCACATGAGACTTTTCATCTCTATGTCTCAGGGTGGCGGGCGCAGTGCAATGCCACATAGGGCGCGTCCTAGGTGGACGTGACCTATGAGGTAATGCACTGTTCATAGGCAGAGGTTACCGCTTAACATCAGGTGGGCCATATGCTTGCTCCGCCATTCCAGTAGTATAAAAAAAAAAAAACTTTTGCGAAGGCCTTTGGTCAATCGAGATATAAACATATCTCCAAATAAATGGAGTGATCAGTTCAGTGAGGGAAAAGCTAAGTTTGCCGAAGTTGGTGTTGATGGCCGCCAATGAGCTGCCAATTGGAATCGCTGAAGATAAGTCGTACAGCAAAGACATCCTGGGTTTTTTACCTTCAGTAATGAAGTACCAACCACACAGAGCTTAGCATAATAAAAGCTGTACCAAAAAACCTCCAAGTACCTATTTGAATCAAATTACTAAAATCTAGACTTTGGCGGGCATACAGATCTTACCCAAATTATTGATCTATTTTCTGAACAGCTTATAGCATGTTCACACCTGCGCAAAACATCTCCAAAATCCGGCATCATTAAATAATCGTAAAAGAATTAATAGCGGATGTAGATGACGCTCTATTTTAATTTGATTGCGATATTGAGACAATCACGTGGAATATTCATGAGGCATGAGTGGCCCACGCTGTTTGTTTTCCAATATGATTTATGCACCAGTTAAACCTACAAATACTAACTAATACGAACCTACATCAAATGTTTCAAAACATGTGTGTAAAACTTTTAAATTAAACCGTCTGAGATTACAGAACGGCAACGCTCTTGTTAAATATTCGGCCGAAGTAATCAGAGCTTATTTAAACTGGAATTGAGTCTATATTTGCTTACATTTTAGAGGGTTAAGTAGGTATACGTATTTTATTCATGATTGATTGATCGGTTCTTCTAAACTAAGCTGGAAGATTGCCGCAAGTTTATTGACGATCTAGTTGTCGTAAACTCTTGACGATTTACGACTTGGTTTACGTGTTACAGCAAATTGTGGCACCTTAATAGGTACTCTGATATTCAAATTACCTTATTGTAAATCTTTGAGAGAAAGGCAACAAATCTGTCCGACAAATTAGTGGAAAGATTACTTACTTAGGCATAGGCAGAGGCTACCGCTTAACATCAGGTGGGCCTCTTACTTGTTCCATCATCCAAGTAGTATAAAATACTTAACATAAAATTATTAACTCTGCCAGAGACGATAGGCATTGCGCTATATGACGGTAGAAATATAGCGGTGGCTGTGATTGTATATAGAAAATCTATATTTACTTACAAATTATTCGTCAGTATATTTGTTCCAAAACCGTTTCCCATACAAACTTTGCGGCACCAATGTCAATGCTAATAAAAATTTAATACTAAGTTGTAGGTATTTAAATTATTTTATCGTAATAAAACTGGATAATTACCATTTTGTAATAAGTTTTTACTGAAAATAAAACCACTAGTGATGAAATTATATCTTTTCTATTTACCGACATGTTTCCTCAAGGTATGTACGGGAAACTGATTTGGACCATCTACCATCCACAGTATGTTAATACTGGGGATAAACTATTATCAATTTTTGACGACCTCTGTGGCGCGGCGGGCTACGGTTCGCCTGCGACGCAGGAGGTTGCGGGTTCGATTCCCGCCTCGGAACAAATATTTATGCAATCTGCAGATATTTGTTCAGGGTGTTCTGGGTATTTTCAATGTATAATAAAAAATATCTATCTATGTAATATATTGTATTAAGTATATCAGTTGTCTAGTACCCATAACACAAGCTCTGCTTAGCTTGGGGCTAGATAATGTTGTGTGAACTGTCCAGCATTTTTTTTTTTTTTTTTTTATATTGACAGTCCGTGGACGACCGTGTCAATACTCAAGAAACTCAAGATAACTACTAGGCTATCCGCCATCTGCCTCCAGCGAGTCGTTGAGTATTTCAGTCATATAGTACGGACACGCAGTGACAACTTAGAGAAGCTCGTTATCACTGGAAAAATCAAGGCCCTCGGGCGGCTTGACAAACTCCGACACCAGAGGCCAGCACTACCTCATACGAAACGAAACGACTGGAAAAATCGCGGGAAAGAGACCACGATGCCGAAGCCCGTTACGTTGCTCAGACTAGCTCCGCACCATTCTCAACTCAAAACTCCACGAAGCCATGCAGCTCGTCAGCAAAATATCTCGTTGGCGCAACATCGGTCGGCAAAAAGTGATCCATAGAGGGGGTCACGACCCTCAGCATTGAGGAAAACCTTGTGAGGAGGAGGAAGATCGATTGTGTAGGTTACGAAAAATGCATGGTGACTTGTGACGTCACTCAGCGTGACGTTAGTACGGTAGCGCATGAAAACCTGGCTTTAGGGTTTTACTTATTGTATTAAACCTGGCTTTAGGGTTTTACTTATTGTATTAAAGCGTAAGTAATATGATTTTATGGATAACAAATTGCACCAAATCCACAAAGTGATTATGCTTTGGTTTATGGCCGCCCTGTATTAGGAATTGTTATTTTATAGAATTCAGACTTCACTGCAATGCCTAGTGTCCTGGAAGGATGTTGGAACATGTTCTATCTTTGAAAAGGCGCATTCGAAAGACAATATTCTTTATCGCGACTCTATTTTAGTCATCACTCTATTTTCTTTCTTTCCATGGACTTTGTGTTTTTTTTTTTTTTTTTTATACTACTGAATGACGGAACAAGCAGATGGCCCACCTGATGTTAAGCGGTAACCTCTGCCTATGAACAGTGCATTACCTCATACGACACG
Source organism: Operophtera brumata (assembly GCA_932527175.1). Classification (NCBI taxonomy): domain Eukaryota; kingdom Metazoa; phylum Arthropoda; class Insecta; order Lepidoptera; family Geometridae; genus Operophtera; species Operophtera brumata. The sequence continues at coordinate 1,992,619 of OW052238.1, forward strand.
TCCACCTAGGAGGCACCCTATGTGGCATTGCACTTCGTCCGTCACCCTGAGACATAAAGATGAAAAGCCTCATGTGCCTGTAATTTCACCGGCACCCTTACCGTTCAAACCGGAACACAGCAATGCGAGCACTACTGCTTTGCGGCAGAAATAGGTATGGTGGTAGTACTTCCCCGGACGAACTCTTTCTTTCTCTTTCTATTTTCTTTCTTTTATTTTTTTTTTTCTTTTTTTGTGTCCATCACTTTCATGATTATGATCAAAATAGTTACCAATCTCACTTCTGATAATCATCCTCATTTGTTTCTCTATTTTACTACAAAATTATTCTTTGTTAATGGATGTGGTTGAATAAGCTGTTATAGCTACGTGTAGGAGTCGGCACCGTTGTCTGCAACCTTGCGCCACAGCTGTGGCACACTAGCGCACAAATAGTGGTCTGCCGGTCTGCCGTGCTGCTGGCCTTGAAGCAACTGGAGCCAACTATCAATAACCCCGAAATTGACGAAGTATGTCAAAAGCGAGAAAAATCATGAATGGGAAAAATACAGGCAGGAGTCAACAGAGAGCTAATTGTCAAAAAGTTCCTATAACGCCCGTCTCCCATTACGATACGCACAGGCGATTCAAGTAACCTTCAGGATACTTGAATCGCCTGTGCGTATCGCAGGATACTTGAATCGCCTGTGCGTATCGCAGGATACTTGAATCGCCTGTGCGTATCGCAGGATACTTGAATCGCCTGTGCGTATCGTAATGGGAGAAAGGCTTAACGCTGTTTTCACACCGTCGCGGTGCGAGGCCGCGAACAGCGATAGCGAAACTCCGGTAACTCTTTTCTTTACGTATCAAGTATGTTGCATCTCGTTCTATCTGTAATTTCGCTAATATTTGGTGTCGTGCGTCAGTGTGAAAACAGCGTAAATTTACAATTAGTTTTCTTGGATTTCATGTATGTTGTGTTTTTTTGGGTTTGACGATTTGATCTCCGGCTGATTGTTGTTTGGCTCCTATTAGATTTGATCTCCCGTTGATTGTTGTTTGGCTCCTATTAGATTTGATCTCCCGTTGATTGTTGTTTGGCTCCTATTAGATTTGATCTCCCGTTGATTGTTGTTTGGCTCCTATTAGATTTGATCTCCCGTTGATTGTTGTTTGGCTCCTATTAGATTTGATCTCCCGTTGATTGTTGTTTGGCTCCTATTAGATTTGATCTCCCGTTGATTGTTGTTTGGCTCCTATTAGATTTGATCTCCGGCTGATTGTTGTTTGGCTCCTATTAGATTTGATCTCCCGTTGATTGTTGTTTGGCTCCTATTAGATTTGATCTCCCGTTGATTGTTGTTTGGCTCCTATTAGATTTGATCTCCCGTTGATTGTTGTTTGGCTCCTATTAGATTTGATCTCCCGTTGATTGTTGTTTGGCTCCTATTAGATTTGATCTCCCGTTGATTGTTGTTTGGCTCCTATTAGATTTGATCTCCGGCTGATTGTTGTTTGGCTCCTATTAGATTTGATCTCCCGTTGATTGTTGTTTGGCTCCTATTAGATTTGATCTCCGGCTGATTGTTGTTTGGCTCCTATTAGATTTGATCTCCGGCTGATTGTTGTTTGGCTCCTATTAGATTTGATCTCCCGTTGATTGTTGTTTGGCTCCTATTAGATTTGATCTCCGGCTGATTGTTGTTTGGCTCCTATTAGATTTGATCTCCCGTTGATTGTTGTTTGGCTCCTATTAGATTTGATCTCCGGCTGATTGTTGTTTGGCTCCTATTAGATTTGATCTCCCGTTGATTGTTGTTTGGCTCCTATTAGATTTGATCTCCGGCTGATTGTTGTTTGGCTCCTATTAGATTTGATCTCCCGTTGATTGTTGTTTGGCTCCTATTAGATTTGATCTCCCGTTGATTGTTGTTTGGCTCCTATTAGATTTGATCTCCCGTTGATTGTTGTTTGGCTCCTATTAGATTTGATCTCCCGTTGATTGTTGTTTGGCTCCTATTAGATTTGATCTCCCGTTGATTGTTGTTTGGCTCCTATTAGATTTGATCTCCCGTTGATTGTTGTTTGGCTCCTATTAGATTTGATCTCCCGTTGATTGTTGTTTGGCTCCTATTAGATTTGATCTCCCGTTGATTGTTGTTTGGCTCCTATTAGATTTGATCTCCCGTTGATTGTTGTTTGGCTCCTATTAGATTTGATCTCCCGTTGATTGTTGTTTGGCTCCTATTAGATTTGATCTCCCGTTGATTGTTGTTTGGCTCCTATTAGATTTGATCTCCCGTTGATTGTTGTTTGGCTCCTATTACATTTGATCTCCCGTTGATTGTTGTTTGGCTCCTATTACATTTGATCTCCCGTTGATTGTTGTTTGGCTCCTATTAGATTTGATCTCCCGTTGATTGTTGTTTGGCTCCTATTAGATTTGATCTCCCGTTGATTGTTGTTTGGCTCCTATTAGATTTGATCTCCCGTTGATTGTTGTTTGGCTCCTATTAGATTTGATCTCCCGTTGATTGTTGTTTGGCTCCTATTAGATTTGATCTCCCGTTGATTGTTGTTTGGCTCCTATTAGATTTGATCTCCCGTTGATTGTTGTTTGGCTCCTATTAGATTTGATCTCCCGTTGATTGTTGTTTGGCTCCTATTAGATTTGATCTCCCGTTGATTGTTCTTTGGCTCCTATTAGATTTGATCTCCCGTTGATTGTTGTTTGGCTCCTATTAGATTTGATCTCCCGTTGATTGTTGTTTGGCTCCTATTAGATTTGATCTCCCGTTGATTGTTGTTTGGCTCCTATTAGATTTGATCTCCCGTTGATTGTTGTTTGGCTCCTATTAGATTTGATCTCCCGTTGATTGTTGTTTGGCTCCTATTAGATTTGATCTCCCGTTGATTGTTGTTTGGCTCCTATTAGATTTGATCTCCCGTTGATTGGTTTTTGGCTCCTATTAGATTTGATCTCCCGTTGATTGTTGTTTGGCTCCTATTAGATTTGATCTCCCGTTGATTGTTGTTTGGCTCCTATTAGATTTGATCTCCCGTTGATTGTTGTTTGGCTCCTATTAGATTTGATCTCCCGTTGATTGTTGTTTGGCTCCTATTAGATTTGATCTCCCGTTGATTGTTGTTTGGCTCCTATTAGATTTGATCTCCCGTTGATTGTTGTTTGGCTCCTATTACATTTGATCTCCCGTTGATTGTTGTTTGGCTCCTATTACATTTGATCTCCCGTTGATTGTTGTTTGGCTCCTATTAGATTTGATCTCCCGTTGATTGTTGTTTGGCTCCTATTAGATTTGATCTCCCGTTGATTGTTGTTTGGCTCCTATTAGATTTGATCTCCCGTTGATTGTTGTTTGGCTCCTATTAGATTTGATCTCCCGTTGATTGTTGTTTGGCTCCTATTAGATTTGATCTCCCGTTGATTGTTGTTTGGCTCCTATTAGATTTGATCTCCCGTTGATTGTTGTTTGGCTCCTATTAGATTTGATCTCCCGTTGATTGTTGTTTGGCTCCTATTAGATTTGATCTCCCGTTGATTGTTCTTTGGCTCCTATTAGATTTGATCTCCCGTTGATTGTTGTTTGGCTCCTATTAGATTTGATCTCCCGTTGATTGTTGTTTGGCTCCTATTAGATTTGATCTCCCGTTGATTGTTGTTTGGCTCCTATTAGATTTGATCTCCCGTTGATTGTTGTTTGGCTCCTATTAGATTTGATCTCCCGTTGATTGTTGTTTGGCTCCTATTAGATTTGATCTCCCGTTGATTGTTGTTTGGCTCCTATTAGATTTGATCTCCCGTTGATTGTTGTTTGGCTCCTATTAGATTTGATCTCCCGTTGATTGTTGTTTGGCTCCTATTAGATTTGATCTCCCGTTGATTGTTGTTTGGCTCCTATTAGATTTGATCTCCCGTTGATTGTTGTTTGGCTCCTATTAGATTTGATCTCCCGTTGATTGTTGTTTGGCTCCTATTAGATTTGATCTCCCGTTGATTGTTGTTTGGCTCCTATTAGATTTGATCTCCCGTTGATTGTTGTTTGGCTCCTATTAGATTTGATCTCCCGTTGATTGTTGTTTGGCTCCTATTAGATTTCGATGGTACCTATTTATTCTTCTCACTTTATGTACTGAATAAGGCAGCCTTTTCAATATGGTCAAATCAAAATATAATTAAAAAATCATAGGCATCGAAACTCTGTAACATTAGATCTGCTGCGGTTAAATAACGCACATTAAAGTTGCCCACGATTACTGGTTCGCGTTAGGTACTTACGCTATTATGGAAAGTGTAATTACCTACAGCGGTTTTAAGTAGCAAGTGGTTGTGTTGTGTTTGGGTATCATTTCTCAGATTAGATAGATAGATATAAAACACTTTATTGTACAACACAGAAAATCAGCTATTATTATTTTTTACAAAAAAATGCCGATGGACAATATTCGGCTTTATCGCTATAAGCGATCTCTGCCAGACAACCTTGGGATGGACTGGAATTATTTGTACGACTTTGAACGGTGGCTTAATATCTGTACACAATCTCTTAATTTAAAAATAAATATAACAAATTACTACTTTATAAATTTAAACTATTGCTACACCTATATACCTAAGAATTAGTAGATTAGTGTTTTACTTCCCCAGAGTTATTTGATGAATCATGTCGCACTGTTCGACAGGAAGTTTTAATTTATTTATATTCCTCTCATACTTTTGCGTCTGGCAAATAATTGCCACCATTATGACTTTATGTTGTTATTAAAATAGCATTGTTAGAGAATTACAGAACCTGATCTTCCAGAAAGAAAGAAAGAAAATTCGTTTATTTTCCCCCAAATGACACAATTCATAACACATGAAAACAAAAAACAAATAATAATCAAGTAGGTACTTTGGACAACAGCTAGGTATAACAAAAACTGCTGGCATCTTCATATTTATGTATTTATTTGCATAATGAAATAAGTTACAACTTAGAGCGGTAATCTAAATTACGGTAATTTAAAGTACGCCGTTAGGGTGAAGCAAAAAGTAAATAATAATTATTAGTGACTGAACGAAAAAACTTATTTACTTTTACCCAAAATGTACACCTAATTGAAACGTCAATCTCTTGATACTCGTTGATGTCATAGATTTTTTAATGTCAGTTATTTTTTCAACGCAAGGAGCGTTTTTATCCGATCCGATTCCTTCCACCTGTTCACAAAGTAATTTGGTTTTACACACCTCTTCTCTACACTTCGCACATTTTTTAAACATTCGATATAACATTTCGCTCCTCCTGGTGAGTTGTCTACAGTTTGTTACGTCTAGGTGCCGGTATCTATTTCAGTCAAGGAAAAAACTGAACAAAGCATTCTCACGTGCAGCAAAAAACAGTCGCGATTTTTACTTTTTACAAAATAATAACAATTTTGTTTTATCCGACGTGCAGTGCCGTAGCCAGTGGATGTACGGAGGGGTCCAAAACTCCCCCAAAACAGACAAAAGTTTTCAGTCTCATGCCTACTAGCTTTTGCTAGGTAATACAAGTTGATATTTTGGTTGGCCAGTCAAAAAGTAGTCCTCCACTGCCATATTTATAAGCATAGTGCTTAACTGAGTAGGTTCCCTGCGGTAGAGAAGCGGTGCGGTGGGGGAGGGGTTCAAATAACCTGGTTCCAGCTTTAAGGTAATGCGTACCGGGGAAATTACAGGCACATGAGACTTTAAATCTTTATGTCTCAGGATGGTGGGCGCAGTGCAATGCAACATAGCGTGCGTCTTAAGTGGACGTGACCTGTATGCATTGTTAAAAGTTGAGGTTACCGCTTAACATCTGGTGAACCATCAGCTAGATCCATCATCCAAGTAGTTAAAAAATATATTTATCGTTGAAGAAACACCCATCAAACATAGATAGATAGATAATACAGACACATATGAAAACCGATCCGTCTAGTTAACAATGAGATCAACCTCGAAACTGGCATGAGCCCCTGATCACCTATCCTGATTCTGAGCCTGGCCCCACGTCAGCGAGGTGTCACAGAATAATGCGCGGGCGCAGCCTTGAACGCGGCCAGTTCGTCGCTCTCCGTCGACATTGTGCCAAATGTAATTCAATAGGTATAGCACTTGCGGCGAGTTCTCTAATTGTTACGCTAGCTTTATGACACAGGAAACACGCTAGATAGGCATTTATAGTGTAACAGGCGAAGCGTTCAAACTTTTGCGAAAATTTTTGTTTCAGAAAAGAATTAAAAAAGAGTTAGTTCTATATTTATGAGCACTTTATAAGCTCGGTCGTTTAAGTGGTATGTGAAGAATAAGGTTAAAAGCTGCTCAAGGTAAAAGGTACCTAGTACCCAGTTACATTTTTGCATATTTGTTGTGGAACCGTCCATATACGGTGGGGATAAGCATTGTGTAGGGTTCCGTTTTCATGACACAGTCTTCACTACGTAACTCCTGTACATATACATGACTAACATGTGGACAGGACGGATGACGTGATAAAATTACTATTTTTCGGTGTCAAAATCGTATGCAAGACCAACGACATCCAGTATGACTTACAATTAGTTCGCATGCGATCGGTAGTGTTTGTTGTTATGACAAAACGTAACTCTAAAAGTTTTCATCACTATTTGCTCTAACAACACATAATCTGTTCAACTGCATACCTTTTTTTTTTTTTATGTAATAATGTGACAAACAAGCAGACTGCCCGCCTGATGTAAAGCAGTCACCGCTGCCTATGGACATCTGCAACACCCACGGCTATCAAGTTATACCACTGTGACTGAATACAGACAGAAAGACAGACTGACGGAAGGGCAGACGGCGAGCGGTGGCTTAGTAATAGGGCACCCTATGGGTACTGAACCCTAAAAACAGATAAGAAAAATGAAATCACAAATGGTTCCTGTACTTGATTTGGAAATTTTCCAATTATATCTTAACAAGTAATTAATTTTGTTAAAATTAAAAAAGCCCTCAACGCAATGAAACGGCTGAACCGATTTTGATCAAACATAGCTAAGAACACTCCCGACAAATTCACATTTCAAACAAAAAAAAAACTAAATCGTTTCATCCGTTCGGGAGCTACGATGAGACGGACAGACACACACACACGCACACACCCACAGATACGAGAAACTTATAACACACTGTAACATTACAAAATTATTATAAAAACTTCTAGAAGCTTCCATACTCACACAAGTAGGTTGTTGACAAAAAACTAACGGACAACCCACACAGACATCAGCCATCAGTTACATCTCACGCACACATAGGAACTATTTACGCTAGATGCACCTATAAATAGACATGCGCCCTGCGCACAGGCCATTCCACACTTAGACGGAGCAATCAATAATATCTCTATACTTCCACTACGCCCAATTTTGGTGAGTTTGTTTAAATATACTACACTCTAACTAGCACTGTTTAATCTACTGTTTAATCTACTGTTTAATCTACTGTTTAATCTATTGTTTAATCTGATGTACTTCTTATCTTTCTTAATGTTGTAAAATCTAGCATCATCGTTCATTTAGGGACGTCTGCGTTCGTCTTAACTGCACTCTAAGACACCTATGTCTGTCCTTCTGACTTACTAGTTCTTAATCTCTGTTGTAAACCCTACGGTGTAATAAGGTTGAAAGCCACGTACTGCCTACCCCTGCGAGCCACGTCTGCGGCACCTAGAGGCGACTTTCAACCAAGTTACACCAGGGGGAAGAATCAAGCCTGTCACTACAACTACGTGATCTTTACAGGGTCCAACTCTACGGGTCGAACCTTACGGTTGGTGGCTTCACAGCCACCAACCGGACTCACCAGCTACCTGCTGTCTACCAGCTGTCTCCAGCCCTACCTGCTGCTACCAGCCTGCCACGAGCCACCTCGCAGACAAGGGGCGCGCTCTTCACCATGACGTCTAGACCACGTGCTTCCGATCTACAGCTCACAGGACAGTACCGTGGAGAGTCCACACCTGTTCTTGGGTTCCGTACTACGCGTGTGTCCAAGTGTTCTTTTCTACAAGCGTGACCTTTTGAGACCTATTCTACTGCTGAGATTGAGACCCTTGATCAAACCCCGGCCCATAGCCGTCTGGCCTTCTGCCTGCTACTCTGGCCCTCTGCCTGCACTTCTGCCTTCAGCATAATACTAAAGACTCTAAGTTTAACAATCCATTCAGTGACCTTATTGTTAGCATTTTAAGTTTAATATATGTATAAAAATGTCCTAATCGTTTTTCTACCTACCCCTAGCTTTTCTATCAGGTAGGATAGGAACCTAAAACCTAGACTACCTACCTGTCCACGGCTGCACCGTGACAGTGGCGCCCAACTCTCTTTAAAACTCTCTTTCCAACTCTCTTTACAATTCTCTCTTTACTACCATAAGAGATATATTCACTATACCTATTCCGGCCCATATCAACATGATAATGGTGCCCTATTCATTCTCAATCTCAGTCTCAAACTTATGTCTCATACCTATTTTTGTCATTTACAAACGCTTGGTAAAAACTCGGAACAACATACCTACAAGAACAGAGGAGTAAGCTCGCCTTTATTGCATCGTGGCGGTATCATAATAATAGCTACTAGAAATTATTATTGTACCAAAGCTAATAATCTATTGTCTAATCGTGTATACTACTATCTATTGTCTAATTGTGTATAATTCTTTACAGCTATATCTATCTGTGTATACCTATCTGTGTGTTACTGTGTAATTCTAACCGCTTCTGTGTACCTACCTACATTATTGCGTAAACAGTGCTAGTTCGTCGTAACAATGGAAACTAAATATCTAAAAATGTCTAATCTCACTCAAACGTTCATCTGGTCTACAAACTAGTAGATATGAACGGAAACTATCATAAAGGATATTAAACTCATTCACTATAAAGAATAATATTTGCCTACTTATCTACCTAACTAACAATCTATATATCTATGTATCTATCATGCAATTTCATTGATTCACTAAGCTTGACTTACAACTGACCTTGACACTAGAATGTTGGAAATAGTAAACAACACTAGAACAATCTACCTACTTATAGAATACTAATACTATCAACGCGTGTGCGTGTGTGTGTGTGTGAGAAACACTGACCTTAAATACTTCTTTTACATACTTATAATAAACATGATAACTTAAAATCTAAATCGTACCTACTTACGAGTTCCCTAAAAACTAAACTAAACTAAACGTAAACTTAAAGGTTAACTTAAAATCTATAATATTCCTTTTTCTAAAACTAAACTTGAAACTAGAAACGTAAAATCTACATCGTAGCTACCTACGTAAACACTAAAATCTTAAAATCATAACTAAACTAAACATAACTTTAATCTACACTAATCGTAATTCGTAATCTATACAAATACTTTTACCTAAACTAGCTATAAAACTGTAAACTACTTTGAACGTACCTACCAACGAATCATCTAGAAACTAAACTACCTACTATCTACTTGATAAAACTAATCCTACGTGTGAGTGTGGGTCGACTAAAGACTTATTACCTATAACCTAGTTAACTTTGAACTAGAAAATAACTTTACCTACATTCTAAAGACTAAACTATAACCAAATAAAACTATACTACCTACTTAATAAATGCTTATTCAATCTATGTGCGAGGCGGTCTTGAGTATGTTATTCATAAAAACTTTCCAACGCAACAGAGGTCAACAAACCTAAAATGTTGCGAAATATACTTTCTTGCCGAGACCCTACATCTCTGGCGGGATATCTGCATTTTTCTCCCAAGGGACTAAACCTTTGGTGGATCAAACGGAGCGGGTCGTGACTCCGATATAAAAAAAGCCATCACTAAATGCTAGCTTACTATTGCCTATAGTAATCTATTTTATAACATACTCATTTCAAACCTCACGCAGGAATTAAATCTAAGAAAAACAACTAACTAGATAACTAACTATGTATCTATATCTATATTAAGTATGTATGAGTATCTATATCTAAAATCTATAATTCTGAAAGCTCACTATAAACCTACAAAACTGCTATAAAGCTAGCTACTAGAAAAACAAAATACAATATGTTGATGGCTACAACATCACATTACGTCACAGGCATCGTCACTGTTGACCGGTAGAATCTTCCAGAAAACTACCTACTATAAACTGTTTGTCAAAACAACACGCTGTCTACATACCTACCTACCAACATTCCTTGGCTAAAACTCTCTGAAATGAATTTCTTATCTAACCTAAACGATCAAATGACCAATTAACCTACCTACTTACATTTGCAAAAGTAGCTATTCGCTAAATTATGAATGATTTAGTCTGATAATCATTTACTATTGCCTAATTCTAAAACCTAAGCGAATAGAAATAATATGTTAGAAAAACTCGCTAAAGAATAAAGCCTTACCTACACTAAACTTTTACTAAGTACAACACTTTAATCTACGTATTTTATGTACCTAATCAATTATGTATAATACCATTTAACTAACTTATGTAAAACATATAAGGACACCTAGTCCCCTAAAAATTGCAAAGGAGATCATAAAATATAATTAAATACCTTGCCGTACTATCAAACACTTATTTATCGTTGAGGTACTTAAAAATACAATACTTACTAAAGACCTCAACTACTTTATCAAATAACGGTAAATTCTCACTCAGGTATATCTTATTAAATACTATCCCAAAAAAAAAAAACATTATCAGAGTTTGATTAAGCCATAATTCTTAACATCTTTCCTATTCATTACAAACACATTAAAATAGGTACTTGAGCGAACATTACTGTCACTCATGCCTGACCTACTTACCTTATGGTCTGCCAGGAATGCATAGTTCGTAAACAACTCATGCGTGTCTTATTTAACAGAAACAAAATTGTTAGAATATTAATTAAAATATTTATGAGAAATCAAACTTAAACAAATTAATTAATGCTATTTATTTAAATCTTTAATCATTACTTAAAATCACAAATTATTATCTACCTATTCATCTACATTCAAACCCTATTAGTACTAATACAAACAGATAACTAAAATATTCCTGCCTACCCCTATGATATCTTGTTGCAGTGATCTACAGCTACTAAAAGTGACTATTCGATACTATTACTGCCATCTATGATTTCCAACAGGAAACTAAAGACATTAATACTAAACCTTCCCAACAGATGGCGGTTAAACAATATTGCTATGGCCATCTATATTAGTAATAATGAACTAGAGATAACTTAGAAACTTTCTCAACAGATGTCACCATAAGTTCAGTACAAACAATAACTTCGTAAAAATATTTTTTTTTAATCCCATTGATAAAAATAATAAACATAAACAATTAGGATAAATTCAATAAATAATATGAAGACAAGTAAACACAAAATAAAATAAACTTGACTTAATAATAGAAAACACTTACCTATTTAAGAACTTGCATTTACTTAATAACAATAACAATAACAATAACAATAACAAGGATCATTTTAAGATTTTGGGTATTTTGACGGTTCCAAGCATTTATGTACTCGTTCTTGTCATGTTTCTGTCCAAGTACTTATATGAGTTTGAGACTCCAGATGAATATAGTTTACGTGTTGATAGTAGAAATAAAAACATTAAGAATAAAATCAATCCTTCACTCAACATAGTCAAACACTCTACGAGGTATCAAGCTGTATTAATTTTTAATAAACTGCCACTGGACATCAAATGTCTCATTCAAAAGAAAACTAGTTTAAAAAACAAATTAAAGAGTTTCCTTCTGGACAGGTGCCTGTATTCTATTGATGACTTATAAATTTTAATTTAGGGACATCATAATTATAATCTTTTTTTTTTTTTTTTTTTTTTTTTTTTTTTTGTTAATTTAAATTTTTGTTGTATCTCCATCGTTGCTTTGTGTTTTTTATTGTTTTCTTAATTTTATTGGATTTGACTATAGATTTTAAACTTATTGATATGTTAATTATTTTTAATTTTTGTATTATGTAATTTTTGTGTTTGTAGTGTAGGTTTATTTATAATTTATGAATAGTATGAATATTTTGGTTTTTAGATTTAAGATTAATTAATTAGTTCCGCACACAATATATTTTGTTTAAGGATTAAATAAATGAAATGAAATGAAAAATACTTTTATTTTTTTTGGATAACTTTAAACTTCCTTAATTTTTTTTTCTCGATGAGCCTTTAAAACTGAAACTCCAACACATAGAGCGACATACAGTATCATAAACAACAGTCACTATTACAAACACTCACTCACTTACTCAATCACTAAAATTTTTTTATAGAGCTAACACTTAATTTTTTTTTTATAGAGCAAACACTTATAATTTTTAGTAACATAGATCTTACACTTAAATTTTTTTTTTACATAGAGCAGACACTTCAAAAATTTTTTTTTCCTTTTCACTTCTCATAGAGACATAGAGTCAACACTTACAAAAAAAAAAAATTTTTTTTTCCACTTCATCTACAAATAGAAACATAGAATCAACTCATAATTTATCTTATACTCATACAACTTTAACTACAAATAGAACTATAGAGTTAACACTAAATATTTTCTTATCATAACTGTAATATTTAATAATTAACTTTAACTAATAATTACTTAAACAAAACCTATTAGAACACTCTAAGAAGCAATATGAGCGGTGAAAACTCATTTAAAAATAAGCCTCTAACAACAGAGCGGATTGCTTCAAAACTCTTTAAACAAGCCAATTCTGACTAGGATGCGGATTATGGCAAACATCTAAAATAAGCCTAAAATGCCAGCTTCTCTAAATTAATACTAATCTACACTTAACAACTTAAACTTAAACAACTCTACAATGATAGAGACACTTAGAATTTATATTAGAACATTAACTTACATACAGACTAGTACTAAATAACACTTGCCCTTCTAAATGATAAAGCCTCTACTACACTAACAACTAAAACTCTTGTTGATATGAGTATATTTACACATCAAAGTAAATATATTCTAGTTGTAGCTTCTTAAGCCTTCTATGACTTGAGGCTAATGCGGGATGAATAAAAGATTGAAGTATGAAAGACAGTATGAATGTAGAGTCATCAAGAGATAGGTTGCAGTTCTAGCGGGTTTTATCAGGAAAAACCCTTTCTCTGGGAGGGGCGATACTGTAACATTACAAAATTATTATAAAAACTTCTAGAAGCTTCCATACTCACACAAGTAGGTTGTTGACAAAAAACTAACGGACAACCCACACAGACATCAGCCATCAGTTACATCTCACGCACACATAGGAACTATTTACGCTAGATGCACCTATAAATAGACATGCGCCCTGCGCACAGGCCATTCCACACTTAGACGGAGCAATCAATAATATCTCTATACTTCCACTACGCCCAATTTTGGTGAGTTTGTTTAAATATACTACACTCTAACTAGCACTGTTTAATCTACTGTTTAATCTACTGTTTAATCTACTGTTTAATCTATTGTTTAATCTGATGTACTTCTTATCTTTCTTAATGTTGTAAAATCTAGCATCATCGTTCATTTAGGGACGTCTGCGTTCGTCTTAACTGCACTCTAAGACACCTATGTCTGTCCTTCTGACTTACTAGTTCTTAATCTCTGTTGTAAACCCTACGGTGTAATAAGGTTGAAAGCCACGTACTGCCTACCCCTGCGAGCCACGTCTGCGGCACCTAGAGGCGACTTTCAACCAAGTTACACCAGGGGGAAGAATCAAGCCTGTCACTACAACTACGTGATCTTTACAGGGTCCAACTCTACGGGTCGAACCTTACGGTTGGTGGCTTCACAGCCACCAACCGGACTCACCAGCTACCTGCTGTCTACCAGCTGTCTCCAGCCCTACCTGCTGCTACCAGCCTGCCACGAGCCACCTCGCAGACAAGGGGCGCGCTCTTCACCATGACGTCTAGACCACGTGCTTCCGATCTACAGCTCACAGGACAGTACCGTGGAGAGTCCACACCTGTTCTTGGGTTCCGTACTACGCGTGTGTCCAAGTGTTCTTTTCTACAAGCGTGACCTTTTGAGACCTATTCTACTGCTGAGATTGAGACCCTTGATCAAACCCCGGCCCATAGCCGTCTGGCCTTCTGCCTGCTACTCTGGCCCTCTGCCTGCACTTCTGCCTTCAGCATAATACTAAAGACTCTAAGTTTAACAATCCATTCAGTGACCTTATTGTTAGCATTTTAAGTTTAATATATGTATAAAAATGTCCTAATCGTTTTTCTACCTACCCCTAGCTTTTCTATCAGGTAGGATAGGAACCTAAAACCTAGACTACCTACCTGTCCACGGCTGCACCGTGACAACACCGTCGTTTTTGCGTCGGGGGTTAAAAATTGTAATTTTTTCTGATTGACAGCAAACGGATCATACTTGTTTTAGAGTAGCAAACCCTTGTGCGTCCACCCGCGGGTTTTCCCGGATAAAAAGTAACATAAAGCAAAATTTAGGTCTTGGTCTATCTGTGTACCTTTCATCGAAATTGGTTCAGCCCTTTCGGCATGATTAACAACCATCCAAATATCGTAACTTTGACATTTATGATATTACATGTGGTTTTATTAATTGAAATCACAAGGATAATTTTGAATAGAAACTAAGTCCGATTCCGAATTCAGACTCGCACTTGGCAATTTAGAAAGCAGAGCTTAGTCGCGTCGACATTTTCTGCACACCTACAAGTATCAGCTCTACGAAAATCGATGAACGTTCAACTTGAAGCCTTCCTTCATGAATAGTGTATAAGATATTCATATTCTTCGATTGTACAAAGACCATTTTACCATTGAGGAAACCGATAATGTTAATGCTAATTTGGGGCTGAGACAGCACTGGAATATAATTCCAGCTTCTGATCAAGAGGTGGTGGGTTCAGCTTTAGCAAACATGCACGTTGAGCAAAAAAGGAAATCTAAATCACAGTTAAAATAATGCTATACTAGTACTACTAGTATACTATTACCACGTTAAGAAAAAACTCCATCATGTGAGAAGGTGATCTAGCAAGAAACAAAAAGGCTGTGACATACACGGACAGACAGACAGACAGACAAACATGACGAATCCATAAGGGTTCCTTATCTTTGACTACGGAACCCTAAAAACGAGGGCAGTAAGCATTTAGTAGATGTTAACTAATGCTGCTTTTTCTATATTGCGCACTGAGCTCGGTAACATTTTTTAATTTAGAATTACGCAACTAGCAGAAGGCCCATCTGATGCTAAGCGGTAACCTCTGCCTATAAAAAATAATTACCTCACAGGTCACGTCCACCTAAGATGCGCTCTATGCGGCCTTGCACTGCGACCGCCACCGTGAGACATAAATATGAAAAGTCTCATGTGCCTATAATTTCACCGGCAACCATTCAAACCGGAGCACGCTATGCGAGCACTAGGTACCGCTTTGCGGCAGAAATAGTACTTGCCCAGACGAACTCTGACAAAAAACCTCTACAACTACCTAGTTTGGTTCTTACCTTAGATTACGATCTCATTTAATTGGAGATATCTTAAATTAATCAAAAGATCGGCTTGGCTTAGTGAGACTCGGTTTTCAATGAAATTACTTACAGTTGGTTTACCCAATGTGTACCCGCTTGTTTATTTAATTTACCATACTTACACCATTTGAAGTGGTTGAGAGAACTTGAGACATAATCTCACTGGTAATGTTTGTTCTAGGGCCAGCATGTCACGGTCACTGCTGCGGCCGAGGGCGGGAGACGCAGCTGCGGCTCGCATTGCGACGGACAGCAGAGAGCATCACAGCCAAGTCAACACGAAGAACCAGCGACCTGCTGCTGTCCACTCGGCGGACACTGCAACGTAAGTAAAGCTTTGTCCACTCGGCGGACACTACAACGTAAGTAAAGCTTTGGAAATTCACTTGTTTGTCTTCAAAACGGGGGTGTAGAATAGACTTTCCTGTTCCCATATTATCAGCCATCTATTCTCTTTATTTTAATTTTTCTATGACCTTTTCCATGTTGAGCTTAGCCACAGTAACCTTGGGTATAACTACATGTAGCCACCATTGATGTGGGCTCTTATTAGCTTTGTACAACTATATACAATCCATCGTGGAAATACGCAAAAGATGGGAAAGTTAGATAACTGCTGAAATATTTACAAAACAGCCCGACCGACCCAACTCTTGACGTCGGTGTCGACTTTTCAAAAGAAAAAGTTTGCTCATTTATATTTAGGTGTAATTAAAGGCTCGGCGAATCAATTTACATCCCTTCCTGAGTTTAATTTTCTAACTCCTCCGCTTCCTAACTCCTTAAGCAACGGACTAAGTACGGAGTTTTATTTATTTTCTGTTTATTTTGAAAACACAATATTTCCTTGATTTTTCCCAAACATTAAAAAAAATCTACTCAACCGATTTTCCGATATTGTTCTGGTGACAATACAATATTATAGTGACAACGAGCTGATCTGATGATGGAGACGGAAGGTGGACAATGTAACTCCTCGAAGTATAATAATAGACTGGCCGTGTTTATTCGTTTTTTAAATAAAGATTCGTATAGAAGTAATTTTTTTATATATACCTTAAGACGGCCTCTATGGCGTGGCGGGCGAGTAACTGGCTGAAACACAAGAGGTTGCGGGTTTCATTCCTGCTGCGGAACGAATGTTTGCATTGTCTGCAGATATTTACGGATCTGCGGGTTGTAGCACCATGGTACTCGTACCTCCTGGTATCCACGACACTGGGAATCCAGTGTGGGATCAGGACTACGTATGTGACTGTTGGGGATAAGTTAAGTTATGCATATAAGTTATGTTTATAAGTTATGTTATGCAGCAAAAACTTAGCAATGACTTGCGTTATTTAAATTGTATTGGCACCTCGATGATTAACGTACCGAATAATTGCATGACAAGTTTCAGATTCTTATCAGCCGGTAAAATTACCAGTTTCGTAGGCTTGTTTCAATTTCCTTTAACCAAATAATCGTACCTGACAAGTTGTTAGATTCATATCAGTTAAAAAATACAGTTTGAATTTCCAAAGATCAATGCAACCAGATGTAACACATCAGAACTATTGATCAAACAAGGCCTACCGCAACCGTGAGCGCAGTCGGGCATCGGGCACTTACAACAATAAATACAGGGGAGGGATCGGCTAGATTTATCGAACAATAGTTGTTTAACAAACACTCCCGACGAGCGACGCGCCGACAAATTGGGCACTTTGTGTACCGAAGGCTTGGCGCATAGCAAACAGTTGTGTATCCAGTTTAGAAGCTTGATTCGATGCGGGTGATGAAATCTCTGACACCTTTGGTGTTAAACAATTACCATGCATTAGAAAATAAACGTTTGTTTCATTTCAATTTGGTAACACTAACCGTAGTAGATATCACAGAATTGAAGATATCATAGCAAAACGACGAAAATCAGTTGTATGTGCGGCCACGGAAGACCAGCGCTATGGCACTAATTCTGCCATAGCACATGCTGAGTGGTTGCCTTTTTTGTAACTTTGATTTGAACGCCTACTTTAAATATTCGAATTTGTTGTATTTGGTTACGAAATAAATATATTTCTATCTTTAATAAGCTGTTTATTCATTTGACAACTTAGTAGATATCGTTTTAGTAATTTTGCCTTCTTCCGAGATGTATAAGATTCCATCAACGTATCGAGTATTTCACTATATGATACGTAAAACAGCTACCTATCAGTCTACCACGTTTAACCTTTGTTACATCAGACAACACAGTCCATCAAATTATATTTTTTTGTATTCTAATCTAGCATTTTGTAATCTACTGAACTACTTTTTTGCTGATCACAGGTGTAAGTTAAAATGTATTGAATGCAAAAGCAAATCAACTCTCCACGCAATTTGCATAAATAAATGTTATTACGTTTTGTAGATTTATGACGGCTTATTTAATGGTAGCGTCTGGTTGTACATATTTAAGTTTAAATTAGTTTTATTTGCGTGCAGTAATTTTGTATTCCATAAAAAGTAATAGCTCTTGCTATTACGTCGCCGCGGGTTCATATACGACGTCGTTAGCGGGAATATCAAAGTTGTGTTCGATGCGTACAATTAATGTTTTTGTATTCAAAAAGTATACAAAAATGAAATTTTCAGGCATTCTTCAGATTAGCCCAGCGGGTGATCCCGTTAAGTTTTAGTGCATAAAAAAACAGCTTGGCACCGCCATTTTTTCGGTTAATCCCGTCTTTATATGCCGTGATAATTTGCAAAACAATATTTCAAAAGATAAAATACAGGATAATATTTTGAATAACATAACACACGAAGTAAAAAGCATTCAAGCGTTTGTAAGTTGTTAACGTAATACGGCGACATCGGTTTCAATACAAAAGAGCCCAGCTAGCAGATTACGTTACTCTGTTCCTAACAGTAATCGCAAGAACATCCTTTCAAATAGAAACAGCATTGAAATCGATTGAAACCGATAGCAAGAGAGTTCTGTAATCGCGCTACAGATAACCCTTCTCCTTACTTCAGATGACTATGGTCATGATGAAAGGATAATAATATGAAAATTTATGTACGGATTGCTTAGAGTAAACATAAACGTTAACCGCCCGCTTATAGACTTGGCGAACTTTCTTCATTAAGCCTTAGTGGATTTTGAAGGCAAATAAATAAATAATAAATAAATAAATAATGCTGGACAGTTCACACAACATTATCTAGCCCCAAGCTAAGCCAGAGCTTCTGTTATGGGTACTAGATAACTGATATACTTAATATAATACATTACATAGATAGATATTTTTTATTATACATAGAAAACACCCAGAACACCCTGAACAAATATCTGCAGAACGCACAAATATTTGTTCCGAGGCGGGAATCGAACCCGCAACCTCCTGCGTCGCAGGCGAACCATCGCCAGCCGCGCCACCTGCCTCTATTAGCTATATAAAACAGCAGATGGCAATAATCTTCTCATCACGTGGGCAAATATGTTTTTCAGCTAAATCCCGCTCTACGAAACTCGACGTCCTTACCCAACAATGTACTAAACTAACATGGTGATGAAAATAATCTTCTTTCAGCTCTTTCATCTACGAGACCAGTTTTCTCTTTAATATTTTAAGGCACAGTACTCTTTTATATTGAAACCTGTACCTACATGGTGCGAAGCCCGTATACCGTAGGCTCTCTTAAATATACCGCTGAGCGGCTCGGCGCGAACGGGAGCCTCGATATTGCCTTATTTATTGCCAACGGTAGTTCCTCCTTTTCGATATAAATCTGCACTTTTATATTGGTTATTGTATTTTATGGCGGTAGGCAGTAGAGGCAGTTAATATTTCAATACAGATTTAAGGTCTAAAAACTGTTAGCGACTGGTACCAAGAGTACAACCAATCTCTCTGTCTGTTTGTTAACTTTTCACGTCTAAACGGCTACACTGACTTTGATGAAAATTTATAAAGTTATAGTGTGTATGATGGGGAAGGACGTGGAAACTTTTTTCATAAATAAATAGGTTTTTTTCATTAAAAAAATATAATCAACCGAATGCTGAAATATAATATAGTTTCACCGAAGCGTCGGTTTATGTTTTTATTCAAATTTCAAATCATTACACAAAACACCCAACAGTGATTCCACACTCGGATTCCCTGTGTCGTGGGATCAGAAATTACTAGTATGATGGTACCACATCACCCAGACCTGGGGAACAATGCATATCATACAAACAAAATTAGAGTTTTTTTTTGTCTGTGTGGATATATAGTCAATGTATCAACTTGATTTGCGTAGCATATATCAATCCCCACTATACCTTTCTGGTGGGATACTGGCTACGGGCCAATCACTCTCGCTAATTCTTATCCGGGTGTAGAGCTGCACTGACATACAATAGTCAATCCCAACCTCATAGCTAAATCATCAGCTATGGCAATGCTCTTAAAGACGGCTCTAAACCTTCCTTGCGAAAGTTTTGAAATCTGTTCAAGAAGTCTGATCAACCACGCCAGACTTTGGATTTGAGTTCTGTTTTTCTCTTCTCTTTGAGTGAGTTTTTTTAGAAAGTTGGGATATCCGTCATGGATTCCCTTCTGCCACGCAGGTGACAGGAGGACCCATCACTGTGTTAGCCGGGACTACGAGAATGCTTGCGAACTTTTCCGCGGTACCGACAGCGTTGGTCTTCTACGGAGGGGAACTCCTTCCAGGTGGGGTGGAGCAGGAAGCAGGAAACTCTATCTGCATGCACGGAGAAACACTACGCGCGCCACCTGTATTGACGACCTCTGTGACGCGGCGGGCGAACGTTCGCCTGCGACGCAGGAGGTTACGGGTTCGATTCCCGCCTCGGAACAAATATTTGTGCGATCTGCAGTTATTTGTTCCGGGTGTTCTGGGTATTGTCTATATATAATAAAAAAATATCTATCTATGTAATATATTGTATTAAGTATATCAGTTGTCTAGTACCCATAACACAAGCTCTGCTTAGCTTGGGGCTAGACAATGTTGTGTGAACTGTCCAGCATTATTTATTTATTTATTTATTATTTTATTTATTATAACCTGGATTGACTCATAAACTACCTATTATCCAGAACTATGCGACCAAAGCCATGTAGAAACCTTATATTAAAATAAGTGACACAAAAAATACTTAATAAAATATTACCGGGTCGTGAAAATATCCCTCCGTGCGTCGACCTCGCGACTGACAAGTACTAAACAATGAGCTCCACTTTCAACCCCTGAGAGGAAATAATCAGAGTGCGCTCGACGCGAGGGCTGCCTTTCAATTCATTGTCCCACCTCACAGCGTACTTAAGAGTTAGTACTTCCCTGCCACATAATGGTAAAGAGTTAGTTCACATTCGCAGATGTTCTATAAGTTAGTATGGTGCGGTAACAGCTTGCAAAAGAGTAAGTTGGGAGCAGTTTTGGACCACACGCGCTCATTGTTATCGTAGCGGATTTAGTGGGTGTGTCCAGCGTTCCGTAATCCGAAGCTCATAAACGGGAACTCGTAGAGGCCAAAAGGGGTAGTTATCGCAGCCTTTTGGATGTCCTCCTCGTTCACAGGGATTTGGTTGTAGGCATTGACCAAATCAATGGTTGAAAAGACTGTACAGCCAAAAATGCTATGGGCAAAGTCTTGGGTATGTCTGATTGGGTACCTGTCAGACATATCCAAGACTTTGCCTGTAGCATTTTTGGCTGTACAGTCTTTTCAGCCACTACAGTTATTATCATTACGATCATCATTGCTTTATGCCTCCGGATGAAGCACTTTATCCTTACGGATAAAGCGCTTTATGCCTCCGGATGAAGCACTTTATCCTTACGGATAAAGCGCTTTATGCCTCCGGATGAAGCACTTTATCCTTACGGATAAAGCGCTTTATGCCTCCGGATGAAGCACTTTATCCTTACGGATAAAGCACTAATTGTTTGCTTGTACTGACCTTGAAAGGACCGTTCAGTATATTTTGATTAGCTGTTGATAAAAAAAACAAGAAAATTTTAATACTTAGGAACTTATAGAATTATAAGATCTGAAATTCTAATCACAAAATAACAATTTCAAATATTATAAGCTATTCCAGTTATGGAAATCTAATTTGATTTAAAATTATAATACAAAATGTTTCTCGCCACTGAAAAAGCTTTCATTCGTTTAATTTTTCGTTAATCTCTTTTAAATTAGCGCTATTTTCATTTAAAACGAACTTAAAGGAAATCTACCGTAGTTACATAAAAAATGCTAATTGAATTAGCTAAAAACCTTTGTAGATTAGCATAACTAAGTAATTAGTGCCGAAGGCTCTTTCTAGCACTCTATTGCATTTTAAGAGGCTATGTAGCATTTTAAGATCTACACTTAATTTGAAAGCCTCTGAATTACTTGCTAATTAAATGGCTGATGGGTAGATGCTATTATTCTCTACATGAATACTTACATTATAGGGATTTTCAATTATAATTTTTATTGATAAAGTTAATTATTGACATTTTATTTTATATTATTACTCGATATCAATTATTTTAAAACTTTTTTATTGTATCTACTCATTTCATTGTTACCTACTCATGTGAAAATTTGCATGCCTAGTTATAAGGTAGAACATAAGTGGACTGCACCTAGTTTAAGAACTTTGTACAATGTTCTGGCAAATAAATTATCTTATCTTATCTTATCTTATATAAACGAAATGAGAGACGAAATAGAAGCAAAATACAGAAACGATATCAAAAATATTTATGAAATCAAACGGACCAGTGCGAGTGAGATTCGTGCCCTGAGGGTTCCGATCGGTAAAGTATTTCGAAATCGTCACAACCCTTTTAGAGTTTCAGTCACTTTTGTTTGCCTACAAACATCACAGAAAATTTCGCAATTTTAGACAAAAAAAAATTGTCATAAAGCCTCTTAGTATTCCAAATTTCAGAATTGTAAGGTTATATACTGGAAGTACCCTAGAGGCTATTAATTTTCCCGATTTCCATATAAAAATTAGACATTAATTGCCATATATTTTTAAGAGGAAATGCGGGCGGTTTGGATTCCATACAAACTAATTCCCTTGTTTCCTCCCTGGATAATTACACTAGAACAAATATTATAAACGACGAATTATAAAAAAACATAAAAAAAACCCACATTCATGTTATTTATTTAAAAACAAAAAATTAACATATAAATCTCCTCAAATGTTAACAAACTATTGATTAAGAATCGAGAGAGCAAAATTACGTAATTGAATCTATATTTACGACAGGCATTTTTTTTAATGTACATTATTTATTTTGTAGTACCTTAATATAAAAAAACAGTAACTACTTACTAATCTAACCTTACATTTTATACGAAGTGTTCCTAAGTTTTATTAGGTACTTCCATAAATTAAAAGTTGATACCTATAGCCGTTCCTGAGAAAACAGACAGACAGACAACAAAGTGAAGCTATAATGGTTCCGTTGGCTCCTTTTCAGGTATGGAACCCTAAAAATTAAAGCCACCTGGTACATCATTTTACGGAGAGACTTTTCAAACCAAAGCTTGAATAAACATAGATTAGCCTTAAAAAGCCAGGATCAACGGAATGTCTGTATATACCGGGTATTAGGGACATACTGAGCCAGCTAATATCAAAAGCTAACAAATGCTGCCCAACCCAGCTGAATTCTGCTATTGAACCTCTTCTCAAAGTTGAGCTGTATGATCTGCCCGAGGTAAACATACTCCTGCTTACTTCGAGAGGTATCGCAGCGACCGTGATCAGCTCTGGTGTAATTGCTCATTGGCCATGAGTTTGGTCTTGTCTTAGTCAGTGGCGGATTTGCCCTAAGGCCCAGTAGGCCCGGGCCTAGGGCAGCCAGACATTAGGGGCAGCCAATCGTGACAAAAAAAACACTGATGATAACAAGAAATAGGTATTATAGTTCCATTCCGAGGGTGTCATAATCTAGTGATTAAAACTTCTTAAATAAAAAAAGATTAAAAAAAATCTCAAAATACCTAAATATTCTAAAGGCTTGCGCATTTCGATAAAAGTTGTCAATAAAGTAAATTCATTATAAAGTCTAATTATTATGGGTGCTGAGAAAGGGGCGGCTACACACTACATGGCCTGGGGCCTAGGGCGGCAAAGACTGTAAATCCGCCACTGGTCTTAGTTCCTAAATTCCCAGTTCGACCCGTCGAGAGGCATCAGCTGGCTATTCAGCACTTGTTGCAGTTCCTATAGTAGATAGTAATAGGTGCTATAGCTAAAAAAACAAAGTTATGCATGTCATCGTGCCGGTAAGGCACGATACAGTCAGAATGCGCCTTAGCCCTATATACAGAGCACGAACCAAGGGCGTCTAGAGGTCCCGTACCTCGTCGCATTGAAAAGACGAATGACATCTATTATTTATTGAACCACCGAGCCGTGTCGGCGAAACACTGAATGCCGGGGATTTACTCCAGAAATACGGCGGAGGACGGTCATCAATCCCCATCTGGGAAATTGAACTTTGATTTAAATAACGTCGTCTTTCTGAATAACAGTTGATATGAGGGTATTTTTAGAGAATGGACATGTTTTATATATTTACGAAAAGGATTTGTTTATGTTAACGATACGGGATTATTTTGTAATCTCTGTCTGAAATAGTTTTTGGGCTATCAAACATAAATTCTACAACAAAATAAAGATTTAAAACAACTTGTTGTGCCGCTTTTAACATGTTGCTTCCATTTTAATGGTCACACGTTGTCATTTTTATGGGTGTCGGGCTCCCATTGCTATCCTCGGAAAAACAATAGCTTTTAAGGCCGAGATATTCACAAAATTGGCTCTATACCTGACACCCAGACAGCCATTAAATTCACACTGCACTAGCGTGTCAGAGCACGTTCCACATCTCTTGAAAGGCATTTCCAGTAATACAGTTTGAAATTCCAGTTAAGTATCACTCCTTTTCACATTTAAAATACATGCGGATGCTCCACCGCCGTCCGCCGTCGGCTGAAAGGCTTTTCGTCAAGTACCCATACATCAAAGGGGCTATCTACCCTTCCCTTACATATTAAAACGACACTGTATACACATAGCGCTTCCATTTACATAACATTATGTGCCCATTATATGAATTAATTAAGTTATTTTCAACAAAACTTCATTTAATTTATAAAGTCGTGTTATCTCTGCTCAAGGTAGAGCCTGGTAGAGGTGTCTCAAAGGTATCGGATAAGGCGCTCTCAGAGAAGTTTAAATGAATTTATTTCTGAGCCAAGGAATGTCGTGAGGTGTTGAGCGCGTCGCCCGTTGACAAGGACGAGATAACACTAGATACATGCGCTGTACGGCGCACGAGCAGGTGCCAGCCGCAACGGAGAAACCGAATACCCGACCGAAGGGATGTTTGCTCGGAACTAAGCGTATTTACACAGTTAATATTACAACTTAATTTATAACATTACAAACTCCGGTATGTAACGAGTTTGTGGTGAGCTTGTGAGTTCTTACGCAATGCAAACATCTCAACCCGCAGGCGGTAAATTTAGTTCCAGGGATATGGGTACAAGGTGGCGTTGATAAATCGCACTGAGGCTACTCTGAATTTTATGCGACTATTTTGGTGACGATTAGACCTATAAGATCTTTTGCACTCAATGAAAATTGAATACTAAAGTTAATATTTATTTGCAGAGCACTTAACGGGGTTGTCACAGCAGTCACAGAACAAAACAGCTGGATTTTTCAAGCAGATATACCAAGGCCAAGCTATAAGAACGCATGGGCCCCTAGCCTCTCTATACGAAGATATTCGAACGGTCCTACGATCGAGTTCGGACCGGGATCTCCACAGTATCGTGATCGAATCCAGCCCACCAAGGGATCTGGTGGATAGTGCCAGAAAGTTCTTCAGGGATATATTTCCATTGGTGTATCTGAACTTAGCGAAACTGGACTCGAAGAAGTTTACGCCGGAGTACGAAGCATGTTTGAAGGACGCGTATGACGCGGTCCAGCCGTACGGTGGTGTGCCCAGCCAAGTAAGTTGATTCACATTCCTAATATTTTACTCACCTGCTAATATCGTTTATAAAGTGTGTTTTTTAACTTTGACAGTATAGGCATAACCGAATCCTTAATGGATACGGAAAAACTGACTTTGGAACCATTTACTCATTTTGTATGAAAACGATTTTGGCGTAGTTATTTTTTTGGTCAAGCGTGGGTTCTCCATAAAAATGAGTTGTTTCGATCAAGTTAGTAGTAGTAGAGCTTTTTTGTGAAAGAGTTCGTCCGGGGAAGTACTACCACCATACCTATTTCTGCCGCAAAGCAGTAGTGTTGGCATTGCTGTGTTCCGGTTTGAAAGGTAAGGGTGCCGGTGAAATTACAGGCACATGAGACTTTTCATCTTTATGTCTCAGGGTGGCGGGCGCAGTGCAATGCCACATAGGGTGCGGTCCTAGGTGGACGTGACCTATGAGGTAATGCACTGTTCATAGGCAGAGGTTATCGCTTAACATCAGGTGGGCCATCTGCTTGTTCCGTCATTCTTGAAGTATAAAAAATAAAAAATAAAGTTTTTTTTAATGCATATTGACTCAGTTTATGTAAAGATTGTTTCATTGTATGGAAAGAAAAAAAAACAAAGCAGTAGAAGTTAGTCAAATTTAATAAAATGTTTTCTCATACAATTTGTAAGTAATCTGGTACCTACGTTAATAAAACTATCGCAATAAATGTTCAAATGGCCTTTCTCTTGCTGCTTACAGGTACGGGCAAGTTTCAGAACAGTGGCCTCTAGTGACCTTGAGTAAATGGTTCTAAAGACAGTTTTCCCGTATCTCTTAAGGATTCGGATATGCCCATACTCTCCAAGTGAAAAAAAACACACTGTATAACTCTTGGCTTTAAAATATAAATTGCTAACGACGCTGATATACACGGTCAAGAATACTATGACCATGAAGTCAAAGTCAAAGTCAAAGTCAAAAGTATTTTATTCATTGAAATCACAAGGATCATTTTGAATCGTCTTAAAAAATAAATTTTCATTTACTCCTGTTCCATCGCAACCAGACCTAGAAGAATCAGGCAACAAACACGGTCTGTTTTTCTTTTGAATGAGGTTTGGGGATATGTAGATAATTATGTATAACTTACTTCCTATATGACTAAATATGAAATGATGAGCGAGCATGTTATCCTCAACAGCTCGGTAACTCGTTATCGCGGTCTCTGGAAGCGGCGCGCGTGCTTCTGGAGATGCTGGCGGTGGGTGCGGGCGCCCTCGCCACGACGGAGCATGTCCTATCCAGTGCAAGTGAGGAGTGCTCCAACAAACTGTTGAGAGCTGCTGGATGCGCAGTGTGCGGTGGACATGATGTGCGACCTTGCCGGAACTACTGCCTGAATATCGCTAGAGGGTAAGTCTTTACACTTCTAGAACAATCAGTCTATCACAGTAATAGAAGCGTTATTAGATATTTTCGTCAGGATTGAGCACATCCTATTCAGTGCCAGTGAGAAGCGCTCCAACTAACTGTTGAGGGCCGCTGGCTGTGCTATCCATGATGGTCAGCCACGGCACACGAACGTCCAAACTAAATATTACTATAGGAATAGATTATCTAATAAATCTTAAATTTTGATTTCGGTTTTACTGATTGGTTCAACTAGTGGATTTAGTAGTATTTTGAATCTAGTAGTATGTTCCCATATTCTGTGCTAGTGGGTGAGTTCCTTAGAGCTACATCCATTGATACAAAACACGTCTAACTTCAAGGCACATATAATGCGCGTCATGTAAAAAGAACGCTGGCGGTCAAGCTTCTTCAGGCGTTCCAGCGTTCTTTTTACATGACGCGTACTATAACTTCTTATTTAAGAGAATATGCATTGAATGAGTGCCTACCTAGTTTACTACAAATAATGTACAATTATAGTACGCATCGTGTAAAAAGGACGCTGGAACGCCTGTAGAAGCTTGACCGCCAGCGTTCTTTTTACATGACGCGCACTATAACTGAGGACTTGGAAATGGTGAAAGTAGTCTCGATAAGTTTTTGATAATTTCTTCAAGCCAGCGCTTTTAAATGGGGCTTCAAAGATTTAAAAGTGCAAGATCAAATTTTTCCAATTATTTTCTGAGCTTGCCAAATACTTCGCTCAGAAATTCTAATCATAACTTTGTTAGTAACTACTTACGTACTTAGAACGACTATCCAAAAGTAATCTTACTCAAAATTATAATGATGGCCAGCATAGCGCATAAAACCAACGTTATATATTTCTTCAGCACTTCGCAGCTAATTAAGTTTCGTGACTTTGGAGCAAAATTATAAAACAAGTGAATTTTCGACGAATAGTGGAATCTGCGACAATTGCTTGTTTTAATATTTTTAATGAAGCTGGCGAATTAATTAAAATACCTCGTGGAACATAATTTCTTCATTAATTTCGTTGGCCTAAGTTTTAAAAACAGCCAATTTCACTGTGACCTGAATCTGTTTGGACCTGTAATTTTGAACTTCAACTTGAACATCAAGGTTCTACCATAGTAATATTTTAGCTCCCAAACAATTTATATTCGTTATTATAAAGCTGAATTCAGATTCACTGTGATGTTATCATTCTCGCTTGCATATGGTGTGTTTATTAAGGTTCCGTACCTGAAAAGGAACCAACGAAACCATTATGGGATCACTTTTTTGTCCGTCTGTCGGAAGGTGCCCTAAAAAATGAAGATTCTATTTCAACATATATGGCAACGAATGTAAAATTTTTGTACGACCATCGCGAAAATTAAAAACCTCTAAGGTACAATTTCTTAAATTTGGAATGCTAGAATTCTGGGATGCTTTGTGCCACAAATAAAGGAAAAAGTTGCGGAATTTCGAAACTTCTTTTTTTATATTTGTAGGAAAAAGAGGCTTAAGTTTGAAAAAGGCTACGACGATTTCGAAATACTTTACGGGTCAGAACCCTCAGGGGTCGAGTCTCACTCGCATTTATCCATTTTACTGTTTTTTTTATACTACTTGAATGGCGGACCAAGCAGATGGCCCACTTGATGTTAAGCGGTAACCTCTGCCTATGAACGTGGATTGTGGATGTCTTCCGTTATGAGAATTTCTGGTGACTTCTTGGCGATACAATTGAAATCTCTCTCACCAGGTGCATAGGATCCCTGCTGTCTCAACTAGACGGACCCTGGGCAGGGTATGTGGAAGGCGTGGAGCGACTGACGCGGGTCGATGCTGACGTAGCCTTGAGGCAGCTCGAAGACAAGGTGCAAAGAGCCATCATGTACTCATTCGAGAACCAAATGTTGCTGGAAAATAAGGTGAGTTCCACAACCACATTCACTTTCACATGTTTTAGTAGTAGTAGAGCTTTTTTGTGAAAGAGTTCGTCCGGGGAAGTACTACCAACATACCTATTTCTTCCGCGAAGCAGTAGTGCTCGCATTGCTGTGTACCGGTTTGAAGGGTATGGTTGCCGGTGAAATTACAGTCACATGAGACTTTTCATCTTTATTTCTCAGGATGGCGGGTGCAGTGCAATGCCACATAGGGCGCGTTCTAGGTGGATGTGACCTGTGTGATAATGCACTGTTCATAGGCAACGGGTACGACTTATCAGAAGGACCATCTGCTTGATCCGTCACACCAAGTAGTATAAAAAAGAACCTTTCGATTTAATTTGTGTAACGCTACTCTTCATTGCATGTTGAGTTTTTTTTAAACTGTCGCATAAGTACATAGTCCTGATCTCACACTAGGACCACAGTGTCGTCAGTACAAGAACTACGTGTATCACGATACCACAACACCCAGACCAAGAACAAATATTTGCAGATCATACATACACTTCTCCCGCAGTGGGAATTGAAACCGCAACCTCTTGCGTCTCAGCCTACTCGCCCACCGCGCCACAGAGGTCTTCATATTCTGCGATAACATGGCCACTCTTGTCTGCTACTTGTAGCAGTGTTGTATAGCAATATGTAAAGTTGACTTCAATCATCATCTGTATAAAATCGTAGTTGGGAAGTGGGGAGTCATGTTATCCTGGTATATCTCTACGAGTGTGTCATAAATAGTTATCGTTAGTTAGTAATACAATTGTGTTACTCCTAGCACCGCAGAGTAGAATTGCATTGAAACGAGGCCCATTGAGGCTCTGCCTACCCCTTCGGGGAAAAAGGCGTGTGTCTATGTATGTATGTAGATAATATTGAGCCCAGGGAGCGCTCGATAACAGACCAATAGAACAGGAGAATAATTTTGTGTGAGCTGAGGACGATCGATGTCTATACCCTTGATTTTCGGATAATCAACCCAAAATTGTCTTCAAAGTGACTGGGAAATGTGTCACTTGGTACTGATGAGGGACATAAGAGAAGACCTAGCCCCAAAATATTTAAACGACGAATGTTATATTTATCCATACATTTGACCTTTACAACTGTTCTAAGTTGAAGTGGCTGTAGAATGTCGTAACGTAATGCTGAATAGGACAATGTTAAATATAATTTACCCTCCTCGCCCTCTCACACAGGGCTGAGGACGAAACTTACTAGCCTGGAAACAAGCTATTCACTTTCAACAGAGAATACCTAATACTTACAAAGCTCCCACTTTCGTCACAGAATGTATAATATTCAGTATACAACCGAGTCCTGTCTTGAGGTTGAGATGAAAATACGACAATCCACCTCGGAAGTGTCCTGTGATTTTATGGTTGTTCTTTAAGATAACATTTTTTTTTACTAGAATAGAATAGAATAGAATAGAATAGTAATTTATTTTCATTTCAAGCACATACAAATTATATAAATTACAAATAATAAATCATAAATTAATGGCTTGTATATTATTAAAGTATGTTAGACAGAACCTACACTAAGTCGAGTCGACTTGTGTTGTAGGTTCTGCTTACCTTCCAGGGACTTAGTATTATGTAGCCATAACTATTAAAATACCTAAATTTATTAAATGATGATCAAAAAAAAAAAAAAAAACTAATCAAAACAAATCAAATTCATGAATTTTGAACTTTTTTGATACATTTAAATAACAAATAAATAATTATTAACCATAATAACATTTAATAACAATTATTTAGTTGATTGAAATTAAATCAATCAATCACACAACTTATGAATGAATGGGTGAGATGAGTGTTATTGATGCGAACATGTGAATGGAAAAGCAACGTTGATTCGGAAGTATAAAGTAGAATAAGTTGAGTTGAGTTTGCTACTGTGCCAAAGTAGCTATCTGCCTTCGTTTTGAATACGAAATAACACAGCCTTACCGTTACACTGTAAAGGCTGTGTTTCGTTAGGCATTTATTACACTAGTAATATAAAATAAATCTTGCATAGATTTATTTTATAAGTATCTTATGATTCGCCTACATAATGATTTATGTATGAAATAACAGGTATCTTATTGAGTTTATCCTAACCTGATTTATTAACACATAGGAGGATCTTGGCAATTTAAAATGCTTATTCCAGGAGCGGTAAATCCTTGTAAACTGTAATTTCGTTCCTCGTTCGTAGCTCAGTGTTCAATTTGTTCGCGTTAAATGAGATAATTTTCAGTGCTATAAAATATGACTATGAATTTGCCGCGTCTCACTGTAATTTGGTTTGATTTACCACTGCAGTAGTAACCAGGAGAAGCTATAAGCTTTGCACGCTATTCTAGCATGAAATTGCTGTTACTTTACTTCCAACCTCCGACGTATGAAATGTGGCACCGCCGGACGGATTTCTGCGTTCGAACAACGAAATATAAGTATACCATGTCTGCATGGTGCTCAAGTTAGTGCGAGAGACGAAGCTGATAGAGACACAGTGAGTGTTGCCTGTCTCTCTGGAATGCCATACGGTGTTGATGGTAGTAGTAGTGACAGCGATGAGACACCACAATCCACTGCGCCGACGACGATGACGAAACGAACACAAGCTATATTCCTACCCGCGCGCCCCACTACACGAGCCGAGCGGGCTGCAGCTCGCACTGAGCGGATTAGTGCTAAGCGAGACGCGGGTGGAGTGCGACGCATTCACTCACCTTGAAAAAGGCTCTCGAAATGGGTCGAAATAATGTCGGTGCTTACATCGATTTAACGGTACGTGAAAATTTCCCGTTTTTATAAAATAATTGAAATATAAGTAGTTCAATTTGCCGACTGCGTGTTGCAAATAAAATAAATTTACCGAACGCTCTGCACCCTTGAGCCTGGCACGATGCCACACGTGCCCTGAATACCGTTCAGCGAGACATTTCAATTATCTCATACCTACTGCTTTCAAATGGCCGACATGTCCGTCCGCTTTGCATGCCCATTTCCTATAACGGCACGAACAAGAATCCAATCACTCTTACAAAGGCGATAGTCTATCCGACGATCGTAATGTGTAGAATCTATTCTTAGATAAATTTACTACGTATTACGAGACCATAAACATCGGCTGGGCGGACGTAGGCAGTGCAGGTCAGGCGTGGGCGAGGGTTAGAGACCCAACAAAGAAATTTGCTTTTAGATAAAGATCACGTATCTGCGTGTAATGACACTCAAAGATAATCCCGAAATTAATACCAAAGGCTATAAATGTCTAGTGGAGCAAAAACTGTGAATCTCTCAGGACCATAAATACTCTACTTAGCGAAATAATCCCGTTTTTATCGACTGCTGAGTTACTCGATCGGTCTAAATTATGGCTCGAGTTTTTTAGTGGAATTGCTCGTATATTACTTTCTATAGGTACTTATTTGATTCCGTGAGAATATCCTGTCGTGCAATTTATCAAATGAAATCTATACCAGTTTCTTCACTTTAGTATTTATTTATTGCCTCGTAGATTGCATGCGGACTAACGAACTACATGTTATATAACTTTACATCTCTCATATTCGGTAAGTAGGTCCTTATTACCCCCAAATGGGGCTTGTTGGTGACCAATTAGCGCTCTAGGGTAATAATATAGCTAGAAAAGCCCTAGGGCGGTAAGTAATTTAAAAAAAAACTTCACTCTTTAAAAAGGTTCGCGTACATCTAACCATCATACTGGCAATAGACATCATGCATTCAGCCCAATGAGAAAAGAGGTCGCTTCGCTATTCAGCCTTGTCTTCGTATGAGTATAATAGTCATCAAATTTAAATATCGAACGCCGAAGCTCAATTTCGTTTTAGAAAAAAATGATATTTGAAAACTTACGACGTGTTTTATTAAATGTTTTATTCTTGTAATGCCGGTTTTTTTCTACTTACCTCACAATCGAGATGTAAAGCAGAGTAGTTAGCTCGGGTGTAAGCATCAATGGCACCCTCGAACTATAGGACAGCCCTTGGCTACTAATCTACTATTAATGGATATTTAACGTATACTAGAATAACTAACATTAGTGACGATCCCAATTCGAAACGCTTGTAGCATGCGTGCATAGGTAGATTTATCAAGCTAGAGTTTCAGTTGAGGGCTCCAATCCACCAGCTGTTTGATGTCCAATGCTAGACAAGACCTCTCCCGTCGAATAAAACGGGTGGATTTGCCATATTCACAGTGTTGGTGCTACGTACTCAGGTGGATGCTGCTGCCCATCCCCTGGTGTAATCCCTTAGTCGGCTTTTACGACATCCACAGGAGGAGGCGGAGGGGTCTCGTACCACGGCATCCACATCCTCGAGGAGATGTCCTGCCGTTGACCCGGCAGAATTCCGGTCCAATGGTCTTGAGTCATACAAAAATCTCATAGAAAAAAGCATAGTTTTTCGCGAATTTTCCGATTTTCCGGGCATTTTTTATTTACCTTAAAACCATACTTAGACTATTACGAATAAATAAAAAAAGGGGCCAAGTGCGGGTCGGACTCATGACCTATGAAGGGTCCCGTAGCAGCAAGTAACATAAAAGAAGTATAAAAGTTCTTGGATAGTTTACGATTTATGACGTATTAAAAAAACTACTTACTAGATCTCGTTCAAACCAATTTTCGGTGAAAGTCTACATCATATTTTTTAGGGTTCCGTAAAAAAACTACGGAACCCTCATAGATTCGTCATGTCTGTCTGTCTGTCTGTCTGTCCGTGTATGTCACAGCCAATTTTTTCCGAAACTATAAGAGCTATGCTGTTGAAACTTGGTAAATAGATGTATTCTATGAACCGCATTAAGATTTTCACACAAAAATAGAAAAATATCAAGAAATTTTTGGGGTTATACTTAGAACTGAAACTAATTTATTTTTTTCATCAAACCCATACGTGTGGGTTGTCTATGGATAGGTCTTCAAAAATGATATTGAGGTTTCTAATATAATTTTTTCCTAAACTGAATAGTTTGCGCAAGAGACACTTACAAAGTGGTAAAATGTGTCCCCCCCCCCCCCCCGTAACTTTTAAAATAAGAGAATGATAAAACTAAAAAAATATATGATGTACATTCAGTACAGTTTTTTTTTTAATACGTCATAAATCGTAATCCATCCAAGAACTTCTATATTATGTTACTTGCTGCTATGGAACCCTTCATGGGCGAGTCTGACTCGCACTTGGCTGCTTTTTTTTTTAGTTTTATCATTCTCTTATTTTAGAAGTTACAAGGGGTTACACACATTTTACCACTTTGGAAGTGTCCCTCAACTATTCAACCTCAAACTATTCAGTTTAGAAAATATATATATTAGAAACCTCAATATCATTTTTGAAGACCTATCCATCCCACACGTATGGTTTTGATGAAAAAATTGTTGTTAGTTGCAGTTCTAAGTATGGGGAACCCCCAAAATGTATTGTTTTTTTTCTATTTTTGTATGAAAATCTTAATGCGGTTCACAGAATACATCTACTTATCAAGTTTCAACAGCATAGTTCTTATAGTTTCGGAAAAAAGTGGCTGTGACATACGGCCGGACAGACAGACAGACAGACAGACAGACAATATGACGAATCCCCAAGGGTTCCGTTTTTTGCCATTTGGCTACGGAACCCTAAAAACACGGTCAAACGCGTTCTCAAGTTATGCGATTACCGACAAACAGTTTTTAATTTTTATTGGATTAGATAAAAAGTAGAACTTTAGGCATCGATCTAGTATAATATATCGATGAGTTTAGGCCAAGCATAGGTAACATTATGAGCGCCCTTGAACCTAGATAACAATCGCAAGTCAAATATGGCGGCACGGAGGAGACAAATCGCAGCCCGTATCCGCTGACTCACAGTCTACATAGTCACAGTTGGTTATGTCATACACAAGGCCACTGTTTCCGCTTTTAGGCGCCGTTTAATTTAATTGCTTTGTTATTCTTTAATAGGTGTGAGTAGTTTACATAATGAAGAGGCTAGGACGTTAGAGCCTTGAAGTCATAGTTCTTGTTATATAGTTAATATTTACATAGGTTTTAATATCTTTTGATTTCGAATAATTGGACTATTCGCCATATCCACTATTCGCAGCTTCTACAGTTGAGGTATGATGACCCTGAAAAGGACCTTGTGACCGGTCACAAGGTACCCAGGTATATTCGATGAATCCTTTTCAACATCTGGATGTTGAAAAGGATTCAGAGGGCCTCGCAGAGGCTCCTTTCATGCATACGCTTGAGGAGTTTTTATGGGCAACGAATTATGAAGCATGTCATCTGAGGGAAAACCAGTTTTTCATCCATTTAGTGTTTGAGAGTTAATTCAATGGCTTGAGCTTGCCAATAAATGTTTTTAAAAGTAAGAATGGTGCCATTATTAGACACTGTAAGCTGACCTCACTATTTCTATCAAACTTCATCATAAGTACACTAGATTGTGGCACTCAAAGCAAAAACGGCCACCCAGTTTAAGAGCCATTGATCATGATTTATAAGACACATGACACATGACACATCTCTTCAATAGACAAGATTCTATTTCAAAAGCAACTCTATTACCCAAAGCTTTGTTTAGTTCTAGAAAGCTATCGGATGTCAATGCAACAGAGAGCTCTTTGTCACAAAACTGTGTCAAGATCTATGATGATCGGCTCCACTACGACATGGAGTATCAAATGCCTGAGATGCAAAAGTCAATTACTTTTATCGATTTGAAATAAGAGCTTCCATACGTTTATTTCCCGAAGGGATAGGTTGGCGGCTTTGGTTTTCCACTTGCTACTTACCTACACACCCCATTCACCATCAAATTCTATAAAATATGCTCAAAAGCTTCCGCAAGCAAAAAAATTGTGTGATACTTAAGTTCTATCGGGCTAGTGATGCAAAAAAGTATCATAAAGTTTGCCAAGAATACTTAGGTACAATTGCTACTCAACTAGATAAAAAGATAGAGATAAAAATATATTTATTTCGTAACCAAATACAACAAATTCGAATATTTAAAGTAGGCGTTCAAATCAAAGTTACAAAAAAGGCAACCACTCAGCGTGTGCTATGGCAGAGTTAGTGCCATAGCGCTGGTCTTCCGTGGCCGCACATACGAGCGCATAGTGGCTGCTGCGGTACACAATGTCATTAACTATTAAAAACTTACTTTACTATACTATACTATAAACCTAAATAATATAAACTTGTCATCTTGTCAGCTTGTTGTGAGATACTCTCATTAAAAACACACTTCACTATCAGCAATTACAATTGAGGATTAAAACGACTGCCAGCCTTGTCCGTGGGTAGTTTTTGGGATTCTAGCAAATTTTTCTTTAATTGTTTTTTAAATGAATAAACGGATTAAACTACTAACTCAATTGCTACTGCTAAGGTGGCTACTCAATTCACAAATTCCAAAACCAAACATTTCTAAACCTACATACATTTAAGGTTCTCATCCACTGTATTTCGTATGATTGACTCGACTTTCCTATAATGTAGTTGAGTGGTATGTGGGCCCAGCAAGCACCTTCAAATTGCTAACTGTGTCAACTTCTGACAATCTCGCTGGCGCCGGATGCCTCTGTGTGCTATTTGCTTGTTTTGTCTCTAATCACGCGACTCAAAGGTAATAAGGGTGGTGTAGTTAACTCGCTTTGCCCCTACCTCGGTTCAGTCTGTATCTAGTTTGGTGTTACTTTGGCAATGTGAGGATTTTGGTTTCGAGAGATGCTGTGAAGGTATCGGCAGACGTTTTCCTTCATTAGAAAATTGCTTTTAAAAACTTTAATCTTGGAATGGACTGTTTTAACGATTCCATTGAGTTTACAGGTAAACTTTTTACCTCTACACTCCCAACTGCCCCATAATGATACGACGTGCCAACGCTGCCTGAAAGAGCTGGCCTTAATAATGCGAAGACGTATATAATTAACTTGTAGCAGTTAAGCCTCATAACCGACACTAAGGTAAAGCTTTGGTGGACCTATTACCGGTATCGCGCTACATTGCAGGTTGTGGTGGGGAGGTTTACGTAAGTTCGGGAATTTTAGAGAGAGGATATTCCCTAGTGGTTTGATTTCGCGCACCGCCACTTTATATTAGCATAGCCAAAATACCGTACAGCTTTTAGCCGTTTCTAGATTTGGCTCTTTTACTCATCAAAGAGAAGAGTCGCAAATAAAGACTCAATAACAGTCGTAGAGTTTTTCTATAAATGTTGCCCAGGCATGATATTACTCAGGCCATGCATGCGCAAAAGATAGGTACATAACTTCGTTAGTTAGCTCGTTATTTATTCGCTTAAAAATATGGTAATTTACAAAGATGTTTTATAAATATATTTAGTTTCACATATTTTTACTAGTTACTGCTAGCGTGCAAATATACAAGATGTAACATAATATCCCTATACGCCCGGGGAGGGGGGGTACTCTACACATCATGGCGAAAAACTTTAGTTCGAGGACTTTTTAAAATTCAAAGTTTTTTATTCATGAAATGCCTTGAAAAATCCTGAAATTCCGCGATAAACTCCTGAAACTCCTCCAAAAATGTACCTAACTCAATGCGAGGCAGCCCTACGTAAGGTACCATAACGTACTGTAACATACTCATGCTGTGTTAGGAACATTTCTTGAGGAATTTCAGGATGTTTACGTGACATTTCATGAATTAAAAACTGCGAAATTTAAAAAGTCGTAGAACTAAAGTTATTCGCCTTGATGTGTAGAATACCCCCTACCCGGGCTTATAGGGATATTATGTTACACTCTGTATAGTATAAGTACAAATTTAAAAATGAAAACAAGGTATGTCTATAGGTAA
This sequence comes from Operophtera brumata, assembly GCA_932527175.1. NCBI lineage: Eukaryota > Metazoa > Arthropoda > Insecta > Lepidoptera > Geometridae > Operophtera > Operophtera brumata. The sequence continues at coordinate 2,030,358 of OW052238.1, forward strand.
GTCGTGCTCACCTTTTCCCTCTAGCCACAAAGCAAATATAGCTATTTCCAAAAATACGCTCAAGCACGGGAGAACAATGCATAGTTTTGTATTTGTAGTATTTGTTCAGTAACAAGTAGGTACAATTATGTAATTACAGGCACATGATGCTTTTCATCTTTATATCTCAGGGTGGCGGGCGCCGTGCAATGCCACGTAGGGTGCGTACTAGGTGGACGTAACCAACGAAATAATGCACTGATCATAGGCAGAATGTAGGTATCGCAACATCAGGTGGGCCATCTGCTTGTTCCGTTAATTCAAGTTGTATAAAAAAAACCAAGTGACGATGCATCATTCCGTCTTTGTCCTATGTGTCGTTGAGCGGCTGTGCTGAGTCTCAAGTCCTATCAAGTTGTGCGGGAGCGGTGCCCGCATACGCTTTGTGAGTGGCTGTGCTGTGTCTCAAGTCCTATCAAGTTGTGCGGGAGCTTAGCCCGCCTACGCTTTGTGAGCGGCTGTGCTGAGTCTCAAGTCCTATCAAGTTGTGCGGGAGCGGCGCCCGCCTACGCTTTGTGAGTGGCTGTGCTGAGTCTCAAGTCCTATCTAGTTGTGCGAGAGCGGCGCCCGCCTACGCTTTGTGAGCGGCTGTGCTGAGTCTCAAGTCCTATCAAGTTGTGCGGGAGCGGCGCCCGCCTACGCTTTGTGAGCGGCTGTGCTGAGTCTCAAGTCCTCTCAAGTTGTGCGGGAGCGGCGCCCGCCTACGCTTTGTGAGCGGCTGTGCTGAGTCTCAAGTCCTATCAAGTTGTGCGGGAGCTTCGCCCGCCTACGCTTTGTGAGCGGCTGTGCTGAGTTTCAAGTCCTATCAAGTTGCGCGGGAGCGGCGCCCGCCTACGCTTTGTGAGCAGCTGTGCTGAGTCTCAAGTCCTATCAAGTTGTGCGGGAGCGGCGCCCGCCTACGCTTTGTGAGTGGCTGTGCTGAGTCTCAAGTCCTATCTAGTTGTGCGAGAGCGGCGCCCGCCTACGCTTTGCGTGCTTTCTCCGCGTGACAATTGCTCAAGTTAGAGAAAATAGCGAAATTAAGTACACTTGATGAGAAAATAATTTAATTATATCGATAATGGTCCTCCAATAGTCAATTTATAATATCAATTATATATCAATTTATATGGTCAATAAATTGGTTTTGAGTGGCAAACTAGAAAATTAAAAGAAAAACTTTTGTAAAAGGCAACTTGTGACATATAACACAAAAGGCTCGTTATGTTTTTTTTTATAATTTAAAAAAATACATAGTCATTAAAGAAATGTATCGAAACAGAAAAATAACCAATAGAGAATATAGGGTCTTTCTCATTGTTTACAGGAAGACTATCAAATTATTATTTATTTATTTACTTTGGTCGAAGTAAGTTACAAATATTATTGAATAAACCAAAACATGTGTACTATGAACATCAAAATCTGCAATGCCTAACCTGTCACAGACAATTCTGAATAATTTTGCAAGTGTAAAATTATTATCATTAGAATTGTACAACCTGACACCCACTTATTGACCCCAAATAAGGGAGCCAAGAAAAGTAATGTTATGATAGACGGTGGGCAGGCAATAACGTTTCGTTTTCACCGCCCGTGTCTTGGGTCACGACCTGCGTGGGCGCGCCGCAACCTCGATGCAAGCCAATCGGACACGCTCGTCGCAGATACATATCCAGGATTAGTTACGGGGGTTCATAAGCATTCATCGTCATCATCATTCCACAGAAGCTTACTGCTAGACATCGACGAACGGTCTTAAGCCGCCTCCATCCACCGACTTCCTGTGATCCCATAATGTCTTACCATATGGCCTACCCATTTCCACTACAACTGGCTAATTCGATGATCTTGGTTCTTCCACAAAGCTTATAGCGTTATTAGACGTCAATGTTAGCGAGAGTTTTTGGTACAATTGGTTATTTCTTCTTTCCCCACTCGATCAGGGCCTTTCAAAAAACATATAATATTAACACATAATATTTGGCACTAATAAAATCATTCAATCTCAGAATTAGCAATTTGAACTGGCAATGGTCAGGCCATATAGCTCGCAGAACAAACGACCACGTGGGAACAAAAGTTTCTCGAGTGTCGACCACGAACTAGAAGAGAGTAGGTCAGCCGCACTCGATGGAGCGTAGACATTGTAATGGTCGCAGAAAGTAGGTGGATGGAAGCGGCTCGAGATCATTCTTCGTGGCATTCTATGTGGGAAGACTTCTACCAGCTGATGGTGATCATCAAATTTTCCTAGCCACATTGGCCTGGTAAATATGTAAGTATGTGATTTTCAAAATTCAACGACGTGTTTGACCCGCATTCACCATGCCCTAGCTACGGCCCTGGAATCGGACGACGCCGGTTATTATTGATATAGTGCAGCATCTCACGTATTTATAGATCTTCTATAGCTTGTTTATGGGACCGGTAGATGTACGTTTTGTTAGCAACTGTGACAAATAGTAGGTACCTACTTAGTTTACGAGTAAACCTGCTACACTTTCGACATTTACGAGAGTTTTATCGTAAAAATGTAGTTTAACTAATTGAGCTACGTATTTACAAATTGAGAAATCAAAGTCATGTAAATAAAAGCAAACATTCACATTTCGAGTTTTTACCCGACTAGGACAAAGCCAAAAGAAGGGTTATTTGTTTCGCAGTCTATCTCTATATTTATGTATGTATGTTTGTATTTACGTTTGTGCCATCGTAGCGTCCGTAGCACCTAAACTACAGCTCGTTCACCGTAAGATGGCACCTGCGTTATACTCTTAGTCTGTGTCCCCCTGCCTTGGGAATAGTGCCAACCATAGAAAAATAAATACTCCATGACAGGTGCCATCTTATATACTCATCCAATTTTGATGAATTGTCAATCGATTCTTTAATGGTCTACTATAGCTCGTTCACCGTAAGATGTCACCTGCCTCGTATAACGTACCAACAAAGGCAGGTGCCATCTTACGGTGAACGAGCTGTACATTTTAAACGAACAAAATCAATATGACGGCTGCTACATCAAAAGTGGGATCTCAAATGAAAGAGGAGAAAATTTGAAGCTCTGAGAATTTTTATCACTTTTTGCATGAAGATCTTCATCCATCATCTTCTTTGCATCTTCTTACCTTGAATACAAGGGGGGATTATTTGCCATAATCACCACGCTTGATGGCGGATTGGTGATCGCAGAATTGGTGTTAAGCACACAAGCGGATGCTGCTACCCATCTTCGGTTTAGTTATTCCCTTAATAATCTTTTTCGACATCCACGGGAGGTAATTGAGGGGTTTATTCTTATACCGGACATTTTTTTTTTGTTTATACTACTTGAATGACGTAACAAGCAGATGGCCCACCTGATGTTAAGCGGTAACCCCTGCCTATGATTAGTGCATTACCTCAAAGGTCACGTCCACCTAGGACGCGCCCTATGTGGCATTGCACTGCGCCCGCCACCCTGAGACATAAAGATGAAAAGTCTCATGTGCCTGTAATTTCACCAGTACCCTTACCCTTCAAACCGGAACACAGCAATGCGAGAACTACTGCTTTGCGGCAGAAATAGGTATGGTGGTGGTACTTCCCCGGACGAACTCTTTCACAAAAAAGCTCTACTACTACTAAAAATGCCAACATCGAGAGAATTAGGTATTAAGACTCAAACATTTTTAGACTGAAAATAATAATAAGGTAATGCTCTGAGACGTTTCTTTGCAGCTTTAGAAAGCGAGACGAATGACGCGTCTCCAGAGAATCCGTTAAAGGGATCTTTACCGTTCACGTCCTTATTTATTCTTGTTACACTCGTTCCCTTTGTTTCTTTGGTATCAAAGGACTGGATAAATATTTCGCACACACATATATATATGTCACTAGCGACTCGCCCCGGCTTCGCACGGGTAGCCCCCGGTGAACCCCCCGTCCCCCCCCCGTCCTACCCCTCCCACTATGTCCTATCCCCTGGTTCTAAGCTACCTTCCTACCAATTTTCAGCCAAATCGGTTCACCCATTCTTGAGTTATAAGTGGTGTAAATAACACTACTTGAAAAAAAAAATGACGTATAAACCTCACGGAGCCCGAGACCTTTCCAACGAATGCAAAATCGTGGAAATCGGTTCGTGCGTTCTGGAGTTATAGCGTCAGGAAGGAAAACCCGACTTATTTTTATATATTAGATTTAAATATGCTTCCTATATAAATAAATAAATATAAGGATAAGCCTTATATATTTCGTGTCAAAGATATAAAATCGCAGATTTCTTTATTCACACACTTCTAATTCCACTTGACACTGATTATTTTTACTCGACTGCCCCAAAAAAGGCAGTGTATGTTTTCATAGTTCTGTATGTATGTCTGTTTCTTTATTCCACCAATTATCTTCTAAACGCCTTAACCAATTTAGATGACTAGTTTAGTTTAGATGACTATTACTAGAATCTGCACGTTATCCCAATCCGTTTTTTTTTTTTTTTTTTTTTTTTTTTATACTACTTGAATGACCGAACAAGCAAATGGCCCACCTGGTGTTAAGCGGTAACCTCTGCCTATGAACAGTGCATTACCACATAGGTGATGTCCACCTAGGACGCGCCCTATGTGGCATTGCATTGCGCCCGCTACCCTGAGACATAAAGATGAAAAGTCTCATGTGCCTGTAATTTCACCGGCACCCTTACCCTTCAAACCGGAACACAGCAATGCGGCAGAAATAGGTATGGTGGAAGTACTTCCCCGGACGAACTCTTTCACAAAAAAGCTCTACTACTACTACCGTTATCCGTTATCCTTTTTATATGTGTAATAAAAGTTAGCATACCAAATTTCAGCGTTTCGGGATTACCTAAAGTAACCGTGTGAGTGTTTTTGAGTTTTGTTCAGACCTCAAATACTACCTCTAAATAAAAGCACTTTTCAAATGTCCAAACAGTACCCTTTTATACGGCAGACCGCTTAACCTGGTTCTCTTTTTTTATTTATTTTTAACCCCTTTAGACCTCGTCCCCCGGCCGATTTAGCTCATAACCCTACAAATTGTACCAATACCGTAACTATTATTTAATCCGTACGGTATTGGCACAGATTAAATAATAGTTATCAGCCAACCGATCTATGAAAATTGGATCAACGTATTCAATTACCACCATTATTAAATTTACCACCAGGATTTGATTACGGTGTTATTGTTAGTTTACTTTTGGTTTGATTGTCAAAAGTATGTGTATGTGTGTGTCCGGCCTAAGAATAGACCCCTCCGTCTACTCCCGTGGATGTCGTAAAAGCCGACTAAGGGATAACCCGGACTTGTTGATAAGATTCGTTGGTATAAGATTTGTCCTTGTTGCTAGCTTATTATGGAATGTGTTATTACTGGAAGAAGGCGTTAGCCGAGTCAGTCGTGGGAAGCAATGGCGGCGATGAGCTCACCACTTGTGACGTCTATATTCCACGATGGTGCAACCCACTGTGAAAAGAGGCCCATTGAGGCTCTGCCAACCCCTTCGGGGAAAAAGGCGTGTGTCTATGTATGTATGTATGTAAAAAAAAGTATGAGCTTCACCAGCTATGATGATGTGATTTATATGAAGGTTTCAACTCCATTTTATTTCTAGCGGTGATATCACGCAGATACCTAACAATTATATGAGTATAGTAGATTGATCGTGATACCTACACATGCGGTGTTTGTTCAAACCCATTCGTTTGTTCAGATAAATCACTAATATATAGCAAATCATCGCTCAATCAAGATAGTTATTCTTACAACTGATAGTTCTGACATCAATACTAACAAGAAAAAACTTCGGAGTGATGTGTAATTAGGTATAGGAGCTAAAAAGAATCGAATAGAATAGAGTCAATTAGAAAATCTTGGGACTTAAACAAATTACATTAATTAAAAATATTAAAAAACACGACTGCCATGATTTGAAAGCCTACCAATAATTTCGAAGTTTTTCTTGAAAAGTACGTGCAGTAGGTAAATTCCTAAGGTAATAGAACAGTTACAGTTATAGAATCTACTCCCCAAGTTCTACACATTCATTACAAACACAGCTACAAGCTACAATTTTTTTGTTAAGTTTAGTGACCCTAGTTTTTTTTATTTCACATATCCAGTGTGTATCGGGAAAAAGTACAGATTCTAATGATACCTCAATCATCTAAATCAGTTATACGTTTAGAATATAATGGTGGAATAAAAAACATTAAAAAATTACAAACATAAATAAATAAATAAATAATGCTGGACAGTTCACACAACATTACCTAGCCCCAAGGTAAGCAGAGCTTGTGTCATGGGTACTAGACAACTGATATACTTAATACAAATGAATTTAAAATAAAAATGATTTTATACAATATATTACATAGATAGATATTTTTTTATTATATATAGAAAATACCCAGAACGCCCTGAACAAATATCTGCGGATCGCACAAATATTTGTTCCTAAAAACAATACACTCCTTTTTTGGGGCAACTGTGTAAAAACTCTATATGGCTACCAAATTAAAACACAAAACAAGGAATTAAATAACAAAATACAAACAATACAATACAATAGGCGACCTTTGCATGGAACCTGTTTTACTTCGCTGTTCGAAGTTTGCTCAAAGGAAAACTGTATTGTAAGTTAAAAGTTGTCCAATTTTGCTCGAGGAAGCTTGTTTTCTAATACAGGTAATACGGTAAACAAAACCTGAATAACGGAACCCTGATATAACACGAAGCATTGCTTGCTTTGTAGAGACGGTCATTTTGTTATCACTTTCAGTAGCACCGATTCAAACTTTGAGTAATGACTCTGCCCGTGATCCGAAACTGATTAACTCCCGAAAAAGAGGGATGTTATAAATTTGAGGCCATAGTGTGTTTGTCGTCTGTTTGTCAGGGGCCTCATAGCTCCAGAATGGCTGCTCCAATTTAAATGCGTTTTTTTTTTAAAGATGATGTAATTAGTTTTTTTTAGCTATATTTGGTGGAAATTGGTGCAGCCGTATCCAGGATCATCAGTTTGCAACAATCTTTTGAAGGGAACTGATGAATTTTTGCAGCTAGAACCTTCAGTTTGTGCTCTATTTTTTTTATTTGGGCGATATCTGGCTTCATGCTTTGATGATGACTAGCATAGGATGAACAGGGTCTTAGTTACTACTGAATCTGTTACTTCAAGTTTGAGCTTAAACATCAAATTAAGATGACATGACGTGTCTTCCTCCCGCAAACTCCAGGGTCTAATGATGACCAGCACACGGTGAATAGGATCTAAAAAGCCGAATTCAATGCGGTTTTATTTGTATGATGAAAACTGAGGTGGTTTTTAAATTGTTTCTTGCTATAATCTTACGCCCCATACATTTAGCGACTATTGACAATGCAGTTTTTATTGAAAGATTTTGTATTCGTTTTTTTTTTTAATGTACTATGAACAAGCATATGTTTTACCTGATGTTAAGCGGTAAACGCTGCTTATAACAATGCATTAACTTAAAGGTCACGTCCACTTAGGACGCGCCCTACGTGACAAAGCACAGCGCTCGCCACCCTGAGACAGCAAAGATGAAAGTCTCTAGTGCATGTAATTTCACCCTTCAAACTGGAACACAGCAATGCGGACACTAGCGCTTTGCAGCAGAAGTTTGTATGATGATAGAACTCCCAAAGAAGAACTCTTTCAAAAAAAACTACTGATAATCTAACTGATATTGTATATTGGTTTGGTTAGTATTCCGATTAGCAACGATGGCTGGACATTTATTGCAAAAACCTATAAAGTAAAAACTGGGCTTGTGCAGCAATACAATGTTTGCACTTCCCTTAGCATAAGACAAAAATTGGATTTGAGAATCCTTTGTTTACTGTTCTCAGTTCTAAAGGATCCGCACACCCCTTGCTATCTAAAGGATCGTTTCCAATTCCTAGATGACGCTCATGACAGGGTACTTAGGTCTGCTGATAATCTTCTTCTTGACATCCCGTTACATAGGACTTCTTTCCGATCAAACTCTTTTTCCGTTGTGGCTGTTCGGCTTTGGAACGATTTGCCGGTAGATATTAAAAGCGCTGACTCGAGGGAGTCGTTTAAGAGACTGGTACGTGAACTGTATAATAAGAGGCTAAATTATTAGTTTCCAATTCAGTGTCAGTGTTTCACAATCTATGTTACTGCAGCCTGTGTTAGGTATATACCTTTGTACTTTCCCTACTATGTATGTGTTTTATTGTCACGGTAATTTATTTATGTATGTTATTATTATTTTGTGAAACTGTTTTTATTTTTGTTTATGTTTTGTTTGGGTATTTGTATTTAGTAGTATATTATATTTAGGTATCCTTTTAGTTTAATATTTTAACTTGTATTGTTATTATTATTTTCTGTGGTACTTGTTTGTAAGGCACGCCTCACCATCTTTCTGCACGTCCAGGATGACTGGCAGATAATTCTGTTAGCATTAAGTCCTCCTTGCACTATTGTCTTGTGTGAAAGATTTTAAATAAATAAATAAATAAAATTGTACTTCATAGGAAATGTAGGCATATTATTTTCCGTACACTATGTATATTTGCATGAATCAGCATGAATTTAGAATGGCGGAACAGGAAACCGCTCCAGTAAAATAATTAGATTCAGTTGTTATCTAGTAATATGTACACGTATGTACAGAACAGATTCCGGTCATGTTCCGGTAATCCCTTTATAAGCTTTCGTAAGCTGGTGTCATCATGTACATATTCAAATTCAATCCGTGCTGGATATCGGATGTCCTATTTTTGTCAGTCATGACATGACTTGTCTAAATTTTTTCGCTGTGAATATTAAACGATAAATACATACATAAACTCACGCCTGTTTCTCGGAAGGCTAGGCAGAGAACATGGATTTCCACTTGCTACGACCTGACATACCACTTTTGCTTCATTCACTCTCATCACATTCTTCATACATGTTCGTCGGTTAAGGGTGCTCTTGACCTGGCCTTTTTCCAGACCGTCTCCGATCTGGTCTGAATACGTTTGCCGAGTGCTTCCCCTTCCCACTATCCCATTCACGATCGTCTTATATACCCGTTCCGTCAATCTACTATCGTCCATCCTTTCTAAATGCCCATACCATCTGAGCATACCTTTCTCAATCCTAGTCACTACGTCTTCTTTAATTTCACAACGCTCTCTTACCACACTATTCCTCATTCTATCTCTCAAAGTCACACCACACATATACTTCTCAAAGCTCTCTTCTCTCATCTCCACTCATCCCCTTCCCACTATCCCATTCACGATCGTATTATATACCCGTTCCGTCAATCTACTGTATCGTCTCTTAACTGCATTTTTTCTACTTTCATGTTTCTTCTGCCATATTATTAGTTATTATATTAAACGATATCTGTAGTTAAATGCGAACATTTATAATCAATTTTATTATGCATAAATTGTAGTTGATGAATCACAAGGCCGTACAAAGACCTAGCTTTATTACAATTGATCAGTTACACAATAGAGTTGGTCAGTCTGATGAAAATGGTAAGTAGATTGTTCTGTTCACACACACAGACAACGCCATTTTGGGACGATTATGAATATGAACAAAAGAAAATTAGTACCAGATGAAGATGAATATTAAAACAACAAAGTTTTATGTATGTACCTATTATAATTGTATTTGTGTATTGTGTCGATATAATAATATATGATAAGGATATTGCGGATATGAAATCATAAAATACATGAACTAGCTGTGATTGCCGATAATATAGCGGTGTCACGGAACGTCGCATAAATGTGCATAGAGATGTAATTTTTAGGGTCGTTATAATTACGACGGTAACGCTCTTGTTTTTTTAGAAAACTAGCAGCTTAAAAAATCATATTAATTCAGCATTCAAGTTGCGGCAACCCCAGGAAGAAGTTTTCATACAAAAATACAGTTTTTTTTAAATATCTTATCATAATTTTACAAAACCCCTACAGTAAACCCTCGGCTGTATTGTATTGATTTTATTTATAGAGTTCTTTACCCAATAATATGCTCCATATAATAAACAATCGAATCTAGCCAAAAGTTAGGTAACTGGGCTTTTTTTCTATCGAGAAAATATTGTCCTATCCTGTTTCTGGTACAGTGATCCCTCGGAATTATAGTATCCATGCATATTTATAATTAATAATATATACAAAATAAAATAAATAATGCTGGACAGTTTTCACACAACATTATCTAGCCCCAAACTAAGCAGAGCTTGTGTTATGGGTACTAGACAACTGATATACTTAATACAATATATTACATAGATAGATATTTTTATTATGTATAGAAAATACCCAGAACATCCTGAACAAATATCTGCGGATCACACTAATATTTGTTCCGAGGCGGGTATCGAACCCGCAACCTCCTGCGTCGCAGGCCAACGTTCGCCCGCCGTGCCACAGAGGTCGTCAAAATTGAAAAATTACAAAATGTGAATATTGTTCTTGATTTGGTCATTTAAAAATGAAATCTAAGATTTTTAATTTTGCGTTATACCCCACCATAAATTATGTGGGGTAAAAATACTGGGGTAATATACACTATATCCTCCGGAATGTAATAAACACTTATTTGCAGTATTCTCGGCAAATAATTATACTTAGCTCCTTCGAATTGACTCCAGCGGTGCCTTTACTTCGGTAGGTATACATAATGCTTTCCTCCATAATTACAGCAACTTGCCCACCCGCAGCAGAAGATGCTCTTCAAAACACATATATAGGTACACTTAGCTCAACCAGACAGAATTTATATTGTTTTTTTCTGAACCAGAGCGATCCGGTTTGCGGTATTACAATCGCAAGCGCTAATGAATATTTACTGTACGTACAACGGCGGGCTCTTTTTATTTAACCATATCTTAAGAGCTCGTGTTATTCAAAGAAAAAGAAGCAATTAGCACATAATGTTAAGACCTTAAACGTTTGATATGTCAGGTTTTTGTTGCTGCTTTTTAATTTATATGTATGTTTTTTCTCAATTACGCAGAAACAGATAAGCCGATTTTGGTGAAATTTGGTACACACATAGGTCATGACCTGGATTGAGCTATAGGCTACTTTTTATCCAGGTAAAACGCGAGCGAAGCCGCGAGCAGATACTAGTGTCAAATAAATATGCACCAAGGTTGCTAAAATTATTGGGAGCGCTTCTTCGGCATTTTCGGTCCCTATTAATATAATATCAGATGAATATTGGATTACAGAGTTGTGCCGCAGGGCGACAGATGTCAGCGTCGTAATAAAAGTTTTCCTTGACTGCGGTAATCGAGTTTATATCCTTTACTTCTTCACGAAACTGGAAATTACTACGACTAATACCTACCTATCCAGAACAGACATCTAACTTCTCGAGATATTTAGAAGATGTTTGAGTATTTTTCTGGGAAATACATACGTAGTCTCACGGCTGTATTTACCACTTTTACGGGGTATTCTGAGACAAATCCAAACAATTAAATTTGTATGCCTACTTTAACGTATTATGTCGCAATACATACTTGTGGTTCATTGCCCATCATCTCTTATTGAAATAATATCTATAAACCCATCTCTCTAATCTAGCCAACAAAAACAGCAGCCAGCTATCAGATCTTCTTTTTTCATATATCTCTTCAAACTTAGAGCAATGCTGCCGGCATAGCCAGGTGGCATTCGCTTCGAAGCGATTCCATTTTTACAGTCGTAATTCAATACAAAAGACCACGTGGCATTTCGATAGCATACGTCAATCTCATACAGTTTTGGCTTTTCTACAAGCGACATCGCTATTCGATTGTTACTTTGTCTACGGCCTTCATGTTACTTTATTTCGTGGAAACGAGCTTCGGCTCGGAGCACGAGTCTGTCTGTCACCACGAGTGTACCGCGCGCGCGTGCTGACAGACAGACTCGGTCTTCAAAAGACGTTCGTATATTTCGTTTATTAAACATTAGGTACACAACAGCAGAAGAGAACGTATAGGTATTACGATATAGAGAGATAGTACCTATTATTGAAAGTATGTAGAGATTTGTTCGAGTATTTAATTAGTCAAATTGTTAAGAATGTCGTTGGGTTGGGAGCGGGGTATGATGTCGTGTTTTTAAAATAATTGCATAGAGCAATGTGCTTATTTGCGTCGGTAATATGTGTCTGCGATGTGCTGTGGTTTATTTGCGTGTGTCGCGCGTCTCTGCGGCCGTTCACATCTTGCATGGACCATTGCTGCCGGGAGACGCCCCGCCATAATGTTCCCTTTGACGAAATACCCCACTAGTCGGGCAAAAATCTAAGTAAAACATTTACTTTTATCATGCAAATAACTTTTGTGTCCTCTAGGGATTGTATATGCTGCTTATCAAAAACTTCAACCTGATAGAAGCAATTTGGGGGTGTAACACATATGGAGAACAATGGTTGTATTGGTCCTTTATTTACATACATAACACCCAACAGTCACACATTTAGTAGTAGTAGAGCTTTTTTGTGAAAGAGTTCGTCCGGGGAAGTACTACCACCATACCTATTTCTGCCGCAAAGCAGTAGTGCTCGCATTGCTGTGTTCCGGTTTGAAGGGTAAGGGTGCCGGTGAAATTACAGGCACATGAGACTTTTTCATCTTTATGTCGCAGGGTGGCGGGCGCATTGCAATGCCACATAGGGTGCGTCCTAGGTGAACGTGTCCTATGAGGTAATGCACTGTTCATAGGCAGAGGTTACCGCTTAACATCAGGTGGGCCATCTGCTTGTCCCGTCATTCATTAGTATAAAAAAAAAAAAAAAAAAAAAAAGACATACATAGTCCTGATCCCACACCTACACTAGGACCTCGTATGTCATGACTCGTGAGTATCAGGAACTACGAGTACCAGTTAAAGGGAAGATCTTTCGAAAAGAGTCTTTGCATTCGGTTCACTCTTTGAGCATACCAGTTTACTCATACGCCTCCTTCAGATAGATATTGCCAACCATCGTTCTCCATACACAAGTACGAAGCAAGGTACTTCGACACCACTCATTGGAGTCGGGAGTTTTGGAAAACAACTGCTTAGATATTCCGAAACATGAATGCTCTAAGCAAAGCGCCCCCGCACGCTTTTCTCTCGCGCCTCCGCATCTCTCAACCACACCTACATCATACCGACCTTGTTACCACCGTCGTATAACATAGTACTATATTCCTGCCTCTTGCAGACAAACGACATGACTTCATCGAAAACAACGCGGTACAATTTATCTTCATCTCTCTGCGAGATAACATCGAAGTTTTTGCCATTCATAACGTTAGCTGCGTGCGATGCATTTCTTGTTAGATTATCTCCATCTTGTTAGAGATTAATGTGCCGTTGTGTTGACTAGGAGGAGCCAAGGATAGCCTTTTTACGGATTCACGATACAATATTTTTTTCAAACCACGCGATTCTAAAATTACGATTCAGAACTGTGAGCAGTACAAAATTAACCCACACCTTCTGTCTCCATCATCAGATCAGCCCGATGTCACCATAATATTGTATTGCCATCGGAATATGCCAAATTACAGTTCAATCGGGTATCGGGAAGTGGTCGCAAATTCCATTCCAAGTTTTTTTTTCTTTATAATTGGCGCCGCACGGCTTGTGCATTTGCCATTTTCAAGTAAGTATCTGTATTTTCACTATATTGTATTTTCAATATATTTTGCAACGTTACACTCCTTCCAAGTCATCAAAGTCACAGTCGAGTCATGATTTAGTAAAACGGTGGCCAATTTTACTAAAACTTTGGTAGAAAATTTCCACCAATTTCAAAAGTCACGCAATTCACTTCCATTTCATTTCACTACACTTGTGCTTTTTAAACGAGCTACATTAGTTAAAATGCCACCAAAATAACACAAAATAACTCAAGAAAACACTAGGAAAAGAAATAAAATTAAAGTAGACAACGTCTCTTTTCTAAAATGGCGGGAAGAGTTATTCCAAGATTTAATAACATTTTTTGTTAGATAGTTACATTATAAGCGAACCATCGAGCATTATTTTTGTGTGTATGTGTATAAATGCGTGTGAAAAAATAATCACGTACATATACTGATAACAGCACCTTCTGTCTATGAATCGATTTATTTAACGTTTGTAATACATTAAAGTCAAGGCCAGTCAACAACTCCACCAGCACGGTTCTAATTAGTGCTCTAATAAATCTATAATAGAACATTACATCAAGGCACCAACTCTGTAAAATCACCATATGAATAAAATATCTTGGAAAATTACCGAATAGATGTACCGATTCTCGTCTGTATTCCTGTTTCTACTGTGAACCTCTTTATTTTTACCCGATTACGATTAAGCCGTCTGTGTATGTATGTTTGTATTTACGCATGTTCCTCCGTACCGCCTAAACTTCTCATACAATTTTATGTTCCAAAATTATGTTCCGGGTGGCATATGCTGCATTTTAAACTAATAAAATCAATATGATGGAAGTTAACGAAAAACGTAAGACTCTTTTAAAATAAATAAGGATTTCAAATGAAAGAAGAGAAAATTCTGAGTTTAATGATACTTTTATTTACGTTTTACGTGACATTACATACGCGAGATATATGTACTCTTCGACCAAATTTCTTTGGACGAAGTATGTACTTTATAAAAATATTGTACTTACATAATATTGTGGTTACCGTAGTTTATAGCTTTGTGTTTTCATATAAGGGCCACGGTACGCAAATAGATGGGAGTAAAATAGTAAAACAGTGAAGTCCGTTATGTTTTCCTTCTGCGCAACATATTCGCGCATATACCGAACTATACTGGAGTAAGCCCCAGTCGCACGTCGGAGATGACACACACCATTTTTTATTCCATCCAGTATATTGACCGGTTTTTTCTTGCCACCAGGTGCGCCATGAATGCGGCCTTCCATCCACCATCGATGATCCGGAGTTCTCTCACAGCACCGGCACCGTGCGACGTGAGGACCTGCGAGCTCCTCCTCCTGATACAGAGCTCCTGCAGTTCGCAGCCACTCTGGCATCTACGAAGAAGCTGTTCTCAGGACTTGCTGACAAAGTGTGCGATGAACCGGACTTTGCTGATGAGGGAAATGATAGGTGTTGGAACGGAGAGAAGATTGGAGAGTGAGTACCAGATGTGAAATACGTCTTCAGAAGGCAGTAAATTTTAAGGAGCACTGTTGGACTAGTGGGAGGGACCCTGACTTTCGATCCTAAGGTCCTGGGTTCAAATCCCAGTCGTGTACCAATTATTTTTTACCAACTTAGCTGTGATAGTTTTCATTTAACTTCGTCATATTTTTCAAGCCTGTTCTTGTTCCACAGGTACACCAAATCGTTAGTCACATCTTTTTCCATGAGCGACCAGAGGTACAACCCTGAAGTAAGCGGCACCCCAGAACAGGACCCCAGAGTCACTTCCATCGCTGACAGGCTGCAACAGGCTAGAACGGTAAGGGCATAAGAATTTAATCCTTGAAAATTATAAGCTGATGGAATTTTAGCCATGGCTCCTATAAAACTGGTACCTACAAATAGATGAAAGCTATTTGTATTCGTTTTTTGTAGTGAAGGTATTGAAACGTATCATAGAGTACCTACATTTTCAAATTCTGAAGTCTTACCGTGCTACTAATAAATACAAATTATCCTTGAAATCGTTACACCATGTTTTGTCTCATTCGATCGCATTTGAAACTGCCTGTCAATGCAAAAGACAAAACACCGCATAACTATTCCAAGGATGATTCGCGTTTTATAGTAGCACGGTTAATCTTTGTTACCTAATCCTCTCCTCTCTACCTTCTAGTAGTAGTAGAGCTTTTTTGTGAAAGAGTTCGTCCGGGGAAGTACTACCACCATACCTATTTCTGCCACAAAGCAGTAGTGTTCGCATTGCTGTGTTCCGGTTTGAAGGGTAAGGGTGCCGGTGAAATTACAGGCACATGAGACTTTTCATCTTTATGTCTCAGGGTGGCGGGCGCAGTGCAATGCTACATAGGGTGCGTCCTAGGTGGACGTGACCTATGAGGTAATGCACTGTTCACAGGCAGAGGTTACCGCTTAACATCAGGAGGGCCTCTTGCTTGTTCCGTCATACAAGTAGTATTAAAAAAAAAAAAAAAAAAAAAAAAAAAAAAAAAAACCTATAGATTTGGTTAAAGTTAAAGAATGGCTATAAGGGCCATCTATTTTTTTTTGTAGATATATTCTTATATACCATATGACATCGTATATACGTATACCATACGATAATAATCCAAATAAATTTACAAAAGCTACGTCTAAACTGAAATCTAATTTAATTTTCACTCCTGAATTCCCTTGGCAATTCCATGTTTTCATGTAGGTACAAGATTCCTACGTTATCTCGTACGAGTACCTACTCACATGGAACATTAATAAATCAACGCTTTCAGATCGATATCTTCAAAGGTATCAGCAGCTGTCTCTTGCGTCCAAAATAAATATATCAAACGGATTGCATCTTGTCATCGCGTCAAGAAGACCAAAGTTCAGACACGCGCGGATAATCTACATTTACACCCGTTATCAATACTCTAACAACAGATCAGAGGTTGAGAGATTAGAGAGTTCAAGCTTTTTTTATTAGAATGAATGACGTAATCAAGTAACCTCTGCATCTAACAATGCATGGTAACAGGTCACGTCCCCTTAGGACAAGTCATGTAACCCTTGAAACTGAAACAGCAATCCAAGCTCTACTTCTGCTTTGCGGTAGAAATAGGTAAGGTGGTAACCTCCCCCCCCCGGACGAACTCTTTCACAAATAAGCTCTACCTACTACTAACAAAAGCTGGTCACTGATTTGTAATTTTTTAACTGTCAGTAATTTGTAAAGCTCGTAGAAATACAGGGTGTACCATAATATCCCTATAAATAGGGGGTATTCTACACATCATGGCGAATAACTTTAGTTCTAGGACTTTTTAAAATTAGAAGTGTTTAATTCATGAAATGCCTTGTAAAAATCCTGAAATTCCGCAATAAATTCCTGGAACTCCGCCAGAAATGTTTCTACACAACGTGAGGTAGCCCTACGTAAGGTACCATAACGTACCGTAACATCCTCATGCTGTGTTAGGAACATTTCTTGAGGAATTTCAAAATGTTTACGTGACATTTCATGAATTAATAACTGAAAAAATTCAAAAGTCGTAGAACTAAAGTTCTGCGTCGCCTTGATGTGTAGAATACCCCCTCCCCGGGCTTATAGGGATATTATGTTATATACCTGAAGTAAGTTACTTCGTATATCAGTGGCTTCTCAGTTTTTTCAATCGTAAGCTGTTTCCTAATCAACTATCGATACGCGTTTGCGTAAAAATTGTACGCATCTGTATGGTTTATTTGCCAAATCATGTGACGGAGCCCTTACATGTCTCCACGTCTTGATTCTGGTGAAGGGGTTTAGCAGACTGAATCATACAAAATTTAATTTCGGTTTTTCGCGTCGCGTGTTTTGGGTTTTGCGGACATACCGACGTGATCACAATATCTGCATGAATTGAAACCCCTTATAAATCAGTTGACTTGATTAATTTAATTAAACTTGACTCAGAAACTTGATCAATGCTGATTAATTCATTCAAGTCATAAATTTTTCATGATTTAACTTTGCAATAATTTTTACTGTATTTTTTTGGTCGCGTGCTTTGTGTCTGTACCCAAAAGAAACGGCTGCTGTACAGTTCACAATACACATGTTAAAATCAGATGCATTTGCTTCGTCATCACTGTCATGTAAAGCTATAAGGCCAAACCAACTCGTTCAGCCTTCGTCCGCGGTGGCGTGCTCGGTGGCGAGCCATTGTCTTACCATATTGATCGCCACCGTGCACGTCACCCCGGACGCGGGCTGAATGTGTTGGTTTGGCCTTAGCTTAACAGTCCGTTTTTTCCATTCTTCTGATGGTAATGGTCCCTCCACCTGTTGCGACCATGATGTCCCCTGACCTATGTTTCCATCGTTATGATGGTAGGTAATTTTCACTTTGTTTTCAGCAGTTGCTGATATCCCATTCTGGAACAAACGACGCTCAAGCAGAGGCGTTCATGCAAGGAGACGAGGCTGGTGAAGAAGGCTCTGGCTCAGGACGCAACTATCCAGACGATGACGCGGCTTACGACGCAGAGGGTTCGGGCGAAGAAGGGTCGGGCTCACAGGATGTTGGTAAGTGTTCTATAGTTATAGCTACTACAGCATGCTATACTCGGGGGCCAATGAGAGGCATTTATGCAAGGAGACGAGCCTGGCAAGGAAGGCTAAGGCTTAGAACGTGGCTAATAATTGGAAAAAAAATGTTTGAATGTTCTTGATTTCCATAGAATAGTAAGACATTCACTGACATATATTAGAAGATTGATTTTTACCTCACAAGCCTTTATATCTAGTATAAATTTCAAGTTGATTTCTGAGATTAATGCTCTTGACAGATGGACAGATGGACAACAAAGTTATACTATATGGATCCTGTTTTTTCTGTTGATATAGGGAACCCTAAAATCATAGAACTTTTTATAAGTCTAGCAGGACGATAGGTAGGAGAGAGCTGAGCTGCACCTTAACAGCAAGTTTGTTCTACACAAAAAAACGTAGTGTGCGTAGAAATGGCACTTATTTGTTTCGTATGATATCTGAAGCCCAATTCTCGTAATAAAAAATAGTCAGTTTAAAGATCGGATCATGTTACGATCTAGTGTCGATGTAACAAATATCAAAAATGGTGTTCTACTCACCTGATAATACAACGCGGAATGTGATTATATCGAAATGTGACTGTGAGATTTCTTTCTTTCTCTCTTTGCAATTATTTTATAGCACTATCCCACTCTAATATAGATTATACTAGTAGCGCCCCGCGGTTTCACCCGCGTAAGTCTCGATCCCGGGGGAAAATCGGGATAAAAATGTGCCTATGTGTTATTCCGAGAGTCCAGTTATCTCCATTCCAAATTTCATGCAAATCCGTGCAGCCGTTTTTGCGTGAAGAAGTAACAAACACACTACACACACACACACACACACAAACTTTCGTTTTTATAATATTAGTGTGATTGTTGTTATGAGAGGCAGAATACCAATTTTTCAGTAAATTCACAATACAGTCTCGATACGTTCAACTTGCAGTGTGCCTTTAAAATAAATAAGAGAATTGGGGCTTCAGAACAAATTATTTCTTGTGTGTAGCTATTCAAACATTTTTCTCTTTGTCCCAACAGGAAGCAGAACGTACATCCATGAAGAGACCACATACTCTTCTACGCCGAAGACCTCAGCAGCTACAGCAGTGCGACCTCTGCTCGGCTTCGTGCTCGCGGCAGTGTTGGTAACACTCCACCGTCTTACTTAGACGTGTTAAACGATCGACTAACATTGACTATCTACCAACCCTCGATATAGACTTTCAACCAGAGATGATATGGATTCAATTGTTAGTAAAAAAAACAACTATTTTGACCATCTGTTAGTATCCAACAAAAAATACTCAAATCAGATAGATCTATTTGCATTTTAAGACCTTACTCTGTTTTGAGTATTTATCGGATACAGTCTGTCTGGGTATATTGGTCATATCGACTTGGTATTGATGTCGAGTGTTGAAATAGAAAGTGAAAAACTACCTAGTATATAGGTTTTTAAGTCTTTACTAGACTGCGAAAATTGAGTAGATACTCGTTCGACCACCATCGTGACTACAATCGACTATTGAGTATCGTTGTCGATATCGACTATCGATGCGGTCTACCTAATGTTGTCACAGGTAGCCCAGCAGGATAACCATATCATTGTGAGGAATGCGAGTGACATTAGAGTATACAAATTAAAAGACAATTCGCGTAAATCGGAACATTACCGACTGTACTTAGTATAATCGTAGCTAGTCCATAACTATCAGAGTCCTACCACAGCTATCAGTTATACAAAAATAAACTCTCATTTCTGCAACCTTAGATTGAAAGTAAAATGGAGGATAAGCATTATAAGGAATAAGCATAGAATTATCCTTTAATTTTAATCTAAGCTAAATAAAATATATATGTGTAATAAATTTGAACATTATTGCATTTAATAATGTACAGTGCATATCGATATTGTCTTCATTTTGTATATAGATATAATCCATAGAATAATGATGAAATCTTATTGGAATGGAATTTCTAAGGTGTCTACCATCTTTATCTGTTTCGTTCGATACAAATTATTGTGAAACCGTTATACTTTGTCAATAAAATGCGGGTATATTGTAATTTGGTGGCACCTTTTGTGAACTGCATTTAAAACTCCGACGTAAAAATCGTCACAATAATAAATTGTTCGAAGAATCTTTAAAGTTATTGAACTAGCTGATTGGCAATAATTTTATTAAGATATAATATGTAAATGTATAACGATTAGGCTCGAAATCGATTTCTCTAGGATTCGACTGTACAGATTGTAAATATCTGAAATCCTGGTCTAGGTGCTTAGCTAGAACATAGATTTTGTTGCCATATTAAACTTACGGATATTATTTATATACGTATAATTTTAATTAAGTCATAATTTAATCTAATTTTATGTTTTGTGATACATTTTAAGTTAAGTTGAATGAGCACCTATAGCTAAACGCATTTTAATATTATGGTTCCCTCTGCTTGTATTTGCTTGACGATATAATAAATAGAGAGGCCATAGTCACGCGTAGTCTAACATAAAACGGTCAAGTGCGAGTCGCCATTCGCGAAATAACGGACTTGACTAGATTTTACTGCAGTTTTTAAAACATGCAGCATTGGGTAAAAACCCGCTTGTAGAAAATTCCCATCAGTCAACTGAACTAGACAAGTGAATTACAGGGAATAACGGCTTTTGCTATGCAAAATTTCAAATCTCGGGCTTGTACGGTTTAGCTCTGTGAGGCTGTGACAGACGGACAGACATAAAAAAGGCACTGGAGTTAGTGTTCTGTTTTTTCAAACCTGGAGCATGATCTAGATTACTTTATCACATTTTGAAATATGTAGCTTTTTGTTCAGACTTTGGAGCTCTCATACTATATCACATTTTGAAATATGTAGCTCTTTGTTCAGACTTTGGAGCTCTCATACTTTATCACATTTTGAAATATGTAGCTCTTTGTTCAGACTTTGGAGCTCTCATACTTTATCACATTTTGAAATATGTAGCACTTTGTTCAGACTTTGGAGCTCTCATACTTTATCACATTTTGAAATATGTAGCTCTTTGTTCAGACTTTGGAGCTCTCAGGCTTGGCCTATCTATTTTGTATCTAGTCAAAGCTAAATATAGTTAGTATTTTTCGAAATAGCGATTTTACAGGCCTACATATTCAAAAAACATATCTGAGAATTTTTTATAAAATTAAAAATCAAAAAAATTACGTCTTAAAGTAATTGTTATAGATAATAATCTTAAAATGACTTTAAGATGAGCCTAAGGACATTTAATTTCACTGTACACTGTTAAAAAAACTATAACCAAAACTGTAACTACTTCTAGAATTTTAATTATAAAAAAATATACGTAGTTGTAACAAGGTTGTACATGCTAAAGATAGTTATTTTGAAAATAAATTCGGTGGCCGTCATGTAATGACGAGCACTTTTGTGTGTATCGTGTATGGAATGAATCGATGGATGAGTGAGGACCAGACAAGGAAATTGGGATATTTCAAAAATTCAGTTTAAAGAATAATGCATCTGTTTGCGAGAAAAAATGTCCACTCCTTAAACAAGTAACCTAGATCGTTTACATGATTCAGATCGTCTAGGTACATAGATCTTCTACGTTACGTAATGAATAATAGTTAACTTGGCAAACAAAGTGTTTTATCTATAGGTAAAACACGTAACTTGCAATTAGTTAAGCTTCGCTTTAGTTGTTCTTCAAAACAGAAAACAGACTTTTCAAGGCTTTGTCTTTTTCAAATAACAAACTGAGAAAGGCAGCTAAACCGAAGTTAAACTATAATGAGGCTAAACCACGTTTTTAAATAAAACGGACAAAAAGTTATAGAGCAAAATATTAACCATACAAGCCTTGTACCTATATAAGATTGTTTTTCTCGAAATATCCCGTATAAAAATAAAATGTAAATATTGTTGGAGATGAGAGCGTTGAGTGGAGACAATTGCTGTTATATCTGAATATATTATAATATTATGAAAATAAATTCTGTACTATATGACATCTTGTTTTACTTCGATTACCCTTTTTAGGGGTTTATAGAACCCTTCTAAGCTCGTAACACTGGTGTCTTATTTAATCGTCGTCGTCGTTTCGTATGAGGTAGTCCTGGCCTCTGGTGTCAGAGTTTGTCAATTTAATAGGACACCTGTATAATATTGACCAGCTATGAAGAGAGCTATGCTCGGAGTTTCACTACGTGATGGAATCCAAAATAAGGAGAAATGTAGAAGAACCAAGATCACCAACATAGCTCTCAGAATTAGCAAGTTGAAGTGGCAATAATAGGCAGGCAATATAGTATAGTTCGCAGAACTAATAACCGTTGGGAATAAAGGTACCGATGATACAGAAGAGGTAGGCCGCCCTCTCGACGAACAGAACCTCTTGAATAGAGGTCACAGTCGGTGGATGGAGGTGGCTGAAGACCGTTCGTTGTAGCATTCTATAGGGGAGGCTGTACTTCTGTAGGCTGATGATGATGGTCTTGTATTGTCAGTGAAAAATGTACATTGTACCTAGACAAAGGCCCATAGTAATATATACCTTACAACTAACACACATATAAAGATAAAGATATACTTAAAACTATCACTTAACGTCAAGGGGATTTGGTTTCGAAAACGCTGCCCTATAGCGTCGGTAAACAATACCAGCTGGCCAGAAATCCGGATCTAGGAGCACATCCCTGTACTTCGCCTGGACCTGGAGAGCATATGACTTGAAGTCAGTGGCCCTGTTGGTCTGCAGGCGCTGAAGAGATAGTCGAATCTCCGCCCCCTGAATGCGGCCCTGGCACCTCTCCTTCACGAACTGGAGAACATCATCTCCTGATGTTCTCTCGCTTATTCGGGAGAGGTAGATCTTTATAGTCGGCTCAACTGCATGCAGTGTTGCCGACTCAGCCAGTATCTGACCGGTGCCGCGTTGATTGCGGCACGATCTTGGCCGTCGTCTCTTCTCCACGACGGTGAAGTAAAAAAAATGGATTTAAATTTTAATCTTTTTATGAAATATTCATTTCACATTCAACGATATCGAAGACATTTCAAATGACCTAATTGGCAAGCAATATCTGCTTTCATCCGATCCCAGCCAGTCATTACGATTATCGAATCAATGCCGTACCTCGTACAATAGGACTCCACTCGAATCGCACTCCAATCACTCTCAAACCGCTTTTCAGTTAAGTGATTCTCAATACATTCACCGGTGTATAATATCTATTACGGTTTCTTTGTTAAAAGAGTAGAATAAATAATAGTACTTCCTTACCAAAACCTCTCTCTCTCTCATACGTAGTTTGTGTGAATCTGTAGCACATTGTAAAGTTTAAATAGTAAAACCTGACTATGCAAAGGCAGAAAATAAGCATCAAAGTGTTGTAGAGGAACGTCAGATCCACGATTCTATTGGAAAGGCATTCTGTTGTTAATATGCTGATAGGATGGATCGCATCCGAGTCAGATTTAATCCTAAACCGGCGCGATAAAGTTCATTTTACATTGAAAACTAGTTCCAAGTGACACACTCCTGAATGTTCGATCGAACCCAGTAACAGATACCAGGCATTTCACGGGTCATTTGACCGAAGACTCCGCTCAATTTATACAATTGCCTTGGCTTGTCTTGGGAGGCCCATCGGCTTGAAACGAGTGATCATAGCAGCACTGAAGGAAGGAACGCCTATTTTAAAGACAACACGTTCGTTAGTACCAAGGTACATTACAACATTTACTGTTTAAACAAGTAAAATATTAACACCCTACAAAAATAGCTAGGTAGGTTGAAGCCGAGCTACTAACACTAGTAATTTTTCGTGAATTCGAAGATTTCCAAGGAGGTTTATCAGGTTTATTAGGGGATCTCTGCCCCTCAGCAACATTCTAAGAGATCCTCTATACCTCACGCGTGCTGGGCGCCCCACACCCTTTGCACCCCCAGGTAGAGATAGCCATGACTGCGAGCTGATCAAAATTAGCCCAAAGAAGGAGTTAAATTTTCCGCCTTCCGTCTCCATCATCAGATCAGTTCGCTGTCACCATAATATTGTATTATCATTTGAACTTGACAAGTATACCAAATTAAAGCACAATCGGATGGGTGGAAATGGCATAAAATTAAATTGCAAGATATTTGAGCAGTGCTCACTCCCGCTGTTATTCGTTGTGTTTCCTCTTCTTTGTAAGGGGGTAAAACAAAATCTTTCTAACAAAAAAATAACCTTAAATGAAATCACCCAGATCACCAATCAAAGCACCCGTTCCGGAGCTACGTGGAAACATGCACACATCATGATGGCCTCAATCTCTCAACACCCCAGTTTTAGTCGGGGCTTAAAAATAACTTCATAACAAACCTAACCGCTAATTTGAAAATGGCATTGCTTGTTTAGTTTATTTTCTCTGGCAACCCTCATCACCATGATCCCGCATTAGTCCACAGCTGGGCTAGGCCTCACCCATTACGCACCACCCAGTGTCCGGCTCTTCTCATAGAGTTTCTGCCTTTCGTAATTCATCGCCCCACACTACGTTAGCCGACACAACCCTAGCTCTTGAGTAAAGATTGACTTCGACTCCGTCCTTTGATTGTATCTACAACTATTCATCAGCAATCGGCCGCACAATACATCAATCCACTGCGCAACTAACCTGCTGGGGCTCATTCGAAGAAAAAATCTACAAATTTCAACTACTGTATTTAACTCTGTTGATTTCTTTTCTAGATTCATAGTGTATTTGTTAGTAGTGTTTTGTTAGTAGTAGAGCTTTTTTGTGAAAGAGTTCGTCCGGGGAATTACTACCTATCATTTCTGCCGCAAAGCAGTTGTGCTCGCATCGCTGTGTTTCGGTTTGAAGGGTATGGGTTCCGGTGAAATTACGGGCACATGAGACTTTTCATCTTTATGTCTCAGGGCGGCGGGTGCAGTGCAATGCCACATAGGGCGCGTCCTAGGTGATCCTTGATCCATCATAACAAGTTGTACTAAAAAAAAAGTATTGTAAGTTCAACAGTGGTCACTGAGGCCCTTTTCAGGGCAGACATACCAATGGTCTCTGACCTAACGCAGGATGATCAAAAAAGAACCGGTGACACGAGGTATTATTAGTAATGTTGTACGTAGATGATCTACGTTACTTGTTTTCGCTTCGTAGAGAGAGGGTTTACGCATTACTATTGTTTTTTTATTATTAAATCTTGCCGTCATTTGATTTCTAAGGACATAACATGACATAACAAGTTCTTTTTAAATCTATCAAGTTTATTGGAGTAGTTCCTGTTGGATCCCTTGAAAATGATCCTGTGGACTTTGATCATCCTGTTCGAACCGTTAACATTTTTAGGCAACTTTCAAATTTGTGCGTGCTTCAAGATGTTTGTATGATTGATTTGTATCCGATCACGAAACCAAGCCGCGCGCAGATTTACCAGGCGCGCACTCTCTAAAACAGCAGACTTGCAGAGTCGTTCTTTGAACGGGGCTCCGGCTTGCTTGTACACCACAATATTTGTTTACGCAGAAGCTTGGGTAAACGGCGTATTGCCTTCTAAATGATTGATGTAACCCAATAATCCCATATCAAATCTTACGATTTATGACATGGAATAAACATAACGCTCGGAAAATAACAGTAAACATCGGCGCGCGGAGTTGTTTTACCTATGTAAATCTTGGAAAATTGGTAGAAGGGCCAGAGTAGTAGTAGAGCTTAGTAGTAGTAGAGCTTACTAGTAGTAGAGCTTAGTAGTAGTAGAGCTTACTAGTAGTAGAGCTTTGTAGTAGTAGAGCTTTTTTGTGAAAGAGTTCGTCCGGGGAAGTACCACCACCATACCTATTTCTGCCGCAAAGCAGTAGTGCTCGCATTGCTGTGTTCCGGTTTGAAGGGTTAGGGTGCCGGTGAAATTACAGGCACATGAGACTTTTCATCTTTATGTCTCAGGGTGGCGGGCGCAGTGCAATGCCACATAGGGCGCGTCCTAGGTGTACGTGACCTATGAGGTAATGCACTGTTCATAGGCAGAGGTTACCGCTTAACATGAGGTGGGCCATCTGGTTGCTCCGCCATTCCAGTAGTAGAAAAAAAAAAAAAAAAAAGTTAAAGTTCTGAATTGTGACCGGTTGCCGGTGCAAAGAACCAGTGTCCTGAAAGGCTCCCATAAGTCACGTAACAAGGGGTGTCTGGTGGCCCTATGCATCATTACAGGTTTCCTCGCGATGCTTGTTTGGCGGTAACGCGCACGTCAGTTTTTGTGGGAAAACAGGTTCCAATGGTCCTAATTTGGAACACGCTCCGACACCAGAGGCCAGCACTACCTCATACGAAACGAAACGGAACACGCTGTATTTTTATAAATATAAACTTTGGCCTTAAACACATAGAAATAGCCATTGATGTTTATGTGACTAAAGTAACGAAATAACAATTAAAAACCATAGTAATAGGTATAGAGTTATAAATTTCACCACAAATTACGTATGAAGTTTTTATGGTTCCATTTCCAAAGGGTAATACGGGATCCTAATACTAAGACTCCGCTGTCCGTCTGTCCGTCTGTCACCAGGCTGTATCTCATGTACCGTGATAGTTAGACAGTTGAAATTTTCACAGATGGTGTATTTCTGTTGCCGCTATAACAACAACAAAAAACTAAAAAACAGAATAAAATAAATATTTAAGGGGCCTCCCATACAACAAACGCGATTTTTTTGCCGTTCTTTAGATAATGGTACGGAACCCTACGTGCGCGAGTCCGACTCGCACTTGGCCAGTTTTTTTACCCATATCATGTCTTCGAAAACCAAGTAAACGCTAGCGAGGAAACATCAGTTGATGTTTCCTATTGTATAATTGGCATAGGTAGAAATAGGTAGCGGTAGATATATACCTGCTGTATAGGTGTGTAGATGCTTCCTGACAATAGATGGGTCACTTCACTCTGAGTGCAGTGCACGCGAGCACAAATTGAATGATTCCAGTGCCGCTGGACGGAACAGTTGCGTAGGCGACACGCAATACTGTATGTACTGCGGTTTTAACCTACTATCTATGTATACATACCAATATAATAAAATTTAAGAGTCTATCTGTGATTTCAAAATAAATGACAAATCTTATGTGAAAACTGTCATTAATACGATGCCATGACCGTTTTTAGAATTATTGTCTTGGTTGAAAGATCGTCTCGATTAGGCTCCGAAACGGCTAAACGGATTTCAATGAAAATAGTTAGAGATCTCTAAACAGGAATTTTGAAATGATTTTATGTGTAAGTTCCATGTCGATAACTTGCACTGTTCACAAGATATGAACGTACCGCGCGAACGAAGTCATCGGGCAATTCTATGTGCAACATAAGGGTTTCATAGAGGCTATTTTTTACTCGTTACACTGGTTATTGTGCTCTGTGAAGAGCCTTTGATTAGTTTTTGCGTCGAGTACTATTTTAGCTATAAAATGGTTTCATTCGTGTATGTGATGTTGAAGTATGGTTTGATACGGTGGGACCCGGTCTACTATTAATCACCTTCAACGCTGGCTTTGGATGGATTACACCTTACCTATTACTTTAGTTCAGAGAATAATCGTACGTCGCATGATTTTGAAGGAATGTTTTCATAACACTGAAGCTTAAGTTAGATAATAGAATCTTTCCCCTTTTTCTACCCGCCAATTGATCACTATTACTGTGTGCTAGTGAAAAAGGTTGGCGTGCTAGCTTACCAATTACAGTAAGTATAATGTAACATCACTAAGAAAATAGTTGCAGTGTCGTACACAACAATGTAAGTAAATAACTCCTGGTTGCCTTGTAAGTGGCACATGGTAGACCATATCACTGTTATCACCACGATCACAGACCACCCTGTCCAGGGGTCATCACCGATTGGCTCTTACCATAGACTAGTGTCTTTGTCAAATACCATATCAGCCGGAAATAGGAACTCGCAGCTTTTACATACCGCCAGATTCACATAAGATATAGGTAGGTACATTCACTACAATCGTAAATGGTATCTGATACAAAAACTGCTTAAAACTAATACTAATTCATTAGTACTTACCATAGTAGTATACTACAATATTTTAAGTAATATAGACATCAATGACTACAGTGCATACATACAGGATTGTACAGGGATTTTGAGATGGACCGTAAGTTGAGAAAAATATTTATCAGAATAAAAATAAGTTGAGTGATCGTCAAAAGCAGAGACGAAGGTAAATTGAATCTGTGGTTATATATGTTTTATAGTAGTGCTAACCCACACAAACGGTAAATAAATACTAAGATTTTATAAAGACGATCGCGTATCCCACCTGTTTGGTATATTTTGGGATATTGTACAGTTTTACCCGAAATATAAGTACGATCGACTCTTTTCGTTTGCGCAGAAAAGCGCAGACTGATATCCTACAGTAGCCGAACGTATAGTATAGCTCTGTCCCGCTGTATAGCTCTAGTCCCGCTCACATCTAAGAGTCAACTGATAAACGACCGGCCGCGATTTTGCTGCGAAATCGATTAACCAATAACAGCTGCGATCACAAACAGCGCAAGATTTTAGCGAGTGGTAGCTATTGTAGAAAGAAGTTTCCCAGCACTATAGAAATTGGTCTACTGCGCAGGTATATCAGGGCGACTTATATTTTGGGTGAAACTGTAAAGTCTTAGTAGTTGAGATGTTGAGTAGAATGCTGATCTTGGAATAAAGGCATAGTATTCTAAAACTTCTATCGCAACTTGCGAAGAAATCAAAGGAATTTTAAACAGCTTTGAATCACATTAAAAAAGTTTCGTCGTCCCTCATTTGTTATTCCGCAGTGATGTGATCGAAGTTGAAATTGGCTCAACGATCGCCCCAACTTCAATTAGACGGCACCCGGAGGATGACAAACACTCAAACATTCGGCCGACGATAATAATCATTAGAATATCCCTTTCGCTAAAACGGTAATGTTTTACGAGCCTCTTCCACAATCGGCCGATAATTGGCGGCTAAACTACACGCGAGGGATTTACTTGCATATGTCTATGAAAATATCTGTCAAAAAATTATTATTTACTCTCAGCTTATAGACGTCCGGTGATGGACGAAGCCTTCCCCAAAAAATGCAATGGGGGATTTGCCACAAGTAATCAGCATGCTTGGCGGCGGATTGGTGATCATGGTATTTGTTTTGTGTACCTATTCAACTCAAATAAAACCAGGGGATGGCAGGAAGGGCAGCCCCTTCCTCTGGTTTTATGAAATGCACTGAAGGAGAAAGCGGGGTCTTTTATTGGCTGGACTCCAGTTTTTATAAAACCTGCGATGTAACATATCCACCAGTTATAGTCCTTTTCTAAATTTTGACCTCAGAACACAGGTATTGTGACGGGCACATCGGGAAAATAAACATAAAACTAATAAACGCGACAATATGATCATCAATAAATATTCTACCAGCTTTTGAAGAATGATAGTACCTATAGAGACGATATCCTTCGTACACCAGTTCAGACATCAGTTCAGACCATATATATATATAGTAGTAACTCGAAACAAGGTTACTTGTGTAGTCAATATTAGTGTAGGTAATTGTTTTGTTATGTACCTACCTTGACTTTATTTTATTTTATGCTTTATAATTGTGATTTTTATTTTATAAAAAATTTTTTTGACATGTAAATTGATTTTACGAATAAATTGTATTTCTGTATCAATCTATGAACGTGCTTTGAAACACTCGGTGTATTTCCGCATTGAATCTGTATTAAATTGCAGCGCCCCATGTAATGCACTAATAACTTTCTTTCTAGTCACACGAAACGTGCAAAAATCGCATCAAAATCGGCCAAGGCGTTTCGGATAATTGTGATGGTAACGGACACATACCTAGGTAAAAAAATCTCTTACACCAATCACTACACCATACTGATTTCGTTCCGTCTTTAGAAAATGCTGGCATCTCAAGGAAAATCCCCATTGCATTATATGGGGAAAACCTCGTCCAACAGTGGACATCTAACGGCTGGTAAGTGATAATGATGAAATGAAGCATTTTTAGTCCGAGCGTAGGTGTGAACTATAGCTGTGAGTAGGTATATATAAAGACTTTTATTGGTAATAAATTGGTGTGTTGGCAGCAATAAATAATTCAACACTCGGATAGGCATTTTGAATACTAACAGTATAGTCTGCATGATCAATTCGTCCTTCCCTTGCCAATTAGGAAGTTTACACCATGTGTGACTGCTGTCAAATTTAATTGGACACTCAACACTGTTCTCGTTAATATTCTGGATGGTAATTGAATGAGTGAACGAATTGATCATTGAATGTTAAAAAACGATGACTCTGCTACGATCATGGTTCGATGCAAAATTGTGACATAAAAGTTCTGTATTATTCGTTGCCTTGACCAGTTAGGTCATAGCTACAAACATGACATAGCACCCAACAGTCACATACATAATCCTGATCCCACCTAGGATACCCTGTGTCGTGGGTATCTGGAACTACGAGTAACATGGTACCACAACACAGACCCGGAACAAATATTTGTAGATCATGCGCAAAGTCTTGCATCTCAGCCAGCTACTCGCCCGCCACGCTACAGAGGTCGTCAATCTTTGCATGACTGACTGATTGACTGATTGACTGATTGACTGATTGACTGACTACCATCACACAGCCTAAACCTTCAGTTGAAGCTGGTTTCGTTCCGACTACAGATTTCTCATTCGGAAACCTTTTGTTGGTCTTTCTTGAACACTAATGTTTTCCATAAGTGTGGCTAAAAAGATCAAACATTTAATATTGCACAGACAGATAAACACATTGTATACGACTTTTTACAACATAACTAAATAAATAAAATAAATATTTCTGGACAGTTCACACAACATTATCTAGCCCCAAGCTAAGCAGAGCTTGTGTTATGGGTACTAGACAACTGATATACTTAATACAATAAATTAAATAGATAGTTTTTTTTAAATTATACATAGAAATTAAATCAAATCAAATCAAATCAAAATAATTTATTGCGTAATATGGGTTTGTTACAGAATGTTAATTGCAACTGTTTAAGTCCTGCCATAATCAGCGTTTCACGCATACAATTTAGTAGAAACCTATACAGGTGACATTATAATTAATTTCATATATCAGATTTACATTAATATTATACAAAGTACATTACATTAGAAAATTACATTAGTCCAAGTTCTTATCATCTAAATACTCTTTTGAGTTATAATATCTTTTCTATAATAAGCAGTTTTTTCAATTTCCCTTTAAACACATTCAAGCTAGGGGCATCCAATATAGATTTAGGAAGGTGATTATATATACGTACAGCCATACACATTACACTCTTGTTGTGTAAGGCAGTTTTATTACGAGGAAAACAGATTTTACCAGAAATACCCAGAACACCCTGAACAAATATCTGCAGATAGTACAAATATTTGTTCCGAGGCGGGAATCGAACCCGCAACCTCCTGCGTCGCAGGCGAACGTTCACCCGCCGCGCCATAGAGGTCAAAATATGCATATTTTTTTTTATTGTACTTGATTTAGCCAGTTAAAAATCTAATCTAAGATTGGTAATTTTGCGTTATTTATACCCCACCTTAAACGAGCATTATTTGCATGGAAATTTAGATCTTGGAAACGGCTCTAATGATTTAAATGAAACATAATTAATCAGTAACCAAAAGTATCTCAACTGTACGTTACGTTAGTCAACAAAAGTTGAGTCAAACAATATATGGGGAGTTGCCCATGTTCTTTGCTATAAGTATGGGGGTTTTTGGGGGCGAAAAATCGGATTCGGACGGTAAAAATCGACCTAGCTAGGTCTCATCTCTAGGAAAACGTCTCGTTACCTTCTCTTCGTATTATTAAACTAAACAAAAAAAAACGCTAGTTGCTAATCTGTGTCGGTCAACTACATCGAATCCATAGATCTTTCAGCGTAGCAAAAATTCTACGTCTATGATCGGATCATTAAACAAACATCTAAATTCGAATTTCGAACAGACTTATTCTGAATTCAAATAAGCAACACTGGCTGAAGAGGAACGTTAGAGATTGTAAGGGTGTAAACAGGATTTTACAAAAAAACCCCGAACATAGCTTGGGGTTTCTACCTACCTAATTATAAAGTTTATTTAATGAAATATGACAAACATTCTTAATTTACATCACAGGAAAAATAACAACCCAATAGTATAAAATTTTAAAAAACAGTGAATATTAGAAATATTGATTATTATTGTCAATCAATGTCTATATTCTTATTTTTATACATAACATCATGTAATGAGTAGAGACACCTTTTTAAACAAATGCCTCTTTAATTTAGATTAAAATCAATTCGGACTATCTCTTCGTACCGCAAATACCTTACCTACGACCTCACAGGGTAATTTTGAGTGCAAATAGTAATTCTTCCATTCTTCATGACCTTACAGGTTGAACTTTAGTAATAGTGAGCTTATAAATACTTCATTGTAGTCTAAACATAAACAACGTTCCTCGCTTGTTACTTTAGAAGAGTTTATGAAAGGGCATCGAGCTGCAAATAGCCCTACGGGGCACTACCTACGCCCTAAGGTATAATTGTAGCGGCTATAAAGAGCTCTTGTGAAATTAATAAATAAATAAATAATGCTGGACAAGTTCACACAACATTATCTAGCCCCAAGCTAAGCCAGAGCTTGTGTTATGGGTACTAGATAACTGATATACTTAATATAATACATTACATAGATAGATATTTTTTATTATACATAGAAAACACCCAGAACACCCTGAACAAATATCTGCAGAACGCACAAATATTTCTTCCGAGGCGGGAATCGAACCCGCAACCTCCTGCGTCGCAGGCGAACCATCACCAGCCGCACCACAGAGGTCGTCAAATTGAAGCCAGAATGCCAACGTTGTTTATTTTTAATTTAACTTCAGCTTTTTAAGACCTACGTGGTCAAATCTTAGTTCCACGGTGGAACTTCCACCCAACAGATTGAGCTGAAATGTTACATACCAGTATGACAGTCGACAATACAATATTATGGTACAATATTATGACAGCGAGCTGATTTGATGATGGAGACAAGATGGATGGAAGGGGAACTCCTTGATGGAAAATAGTTGACTGGTCGTGTTAAGGTTCATTTTGATCGACTTACAGTTCTGATTACTAATTTTGACATCACAATTAGTCTCAAGTACCTACCGCTCAGTAACATACCGTGGTTTGTTCGACCTTAGAATAGACCCCTCTGTCTCCTCCCGTGGATGTCGTAAAAGCCGACTAAGGGATCACATCAGAGCAGCAGCATCCACCTGCGTATTCAACACCATTACTGCGACCACCAATCCGCCTGCCAAGCGTGGTGGTCATGGCAAATCTAAAAGCTTGTTCTGAAAAATGTTTTTATAAAACAACTTATTTCCTTAGATAATCTATAGACAAACAAAGCTTATTTCTTACTAGAGGGCCCGCGAGCGACTTCGTCCGCGCCTACTCAGAAAACTGCCCCGGCTTTCAGACAACAATTTTAACATCAACAACCACACCGCGAAACGACCTTTGAAACGACACCACACTCAAGTCTTTTAATTTGGGAGTTACATTACAACCTTGAGGTCCTGAAAATATTTTAATCTCTACAACAACACTGTGAAACGACCGTTGAAATGGCACCATACCCAAGTTTTCAATTTAGGGGCCCCATTTTAAACTTAAGGTCCTGAAAATATTTTGATCTCTATACCGTGAAACGACCTTTAAAACGACACCATACTCAAGTTTTTCAATTTAGGGGTCCCATTTTAACCTTAAGGTCCTGAAAATATTTTGATCTCTATACCGTGAAACGACCTTTGAAACGACACCATACTCAAGTTTTTCAATTTTATGGGACCCCTAAATTGAAAAACTTGAGGTCCTAAAAATATTATAATCTTAACAACGACACCGTGAAACGACCTTTGAAAAAATAACATACCCACGTTTTTTTTTAATTTAGAGGTCTCATTATAACCTTGATGTCCTGTTTTTTTATCTCAATAACTACTCCGTGAAACGATCTTTGAAACGACACCATTCTCAAGGTTTTCAATTCAGGAGTCCCATTTGAACTTTGAGGTTCTGAAAATATTTTGATCTCAATAACTACACCGTGAAACCAACTTTTTAATCGTCGAAATACGCTGAAATCTGGCTAAAACTACTTGTACTATTATATAGTCTGTGCTTAAAACGTAAAGTGTATTTATTAACAAAGAAAACGTTCCCATGCCTTTTTTCAGAAAATTTCAGGTACTGCTGAAACATATTGTTGCTACATTTATTTAAGGAATCTACCTCTGAATTTTCAATTATCTACTACCAACGGTTTCCGAAATACTAAGCATTTTCGTTTTACATTAAAAGCCGTTTTGGACCCCTTATAGGGTGAATTTTCCAAAATCATTTCATAGTGCGCCCCTACACCTAAAAAGGAATACATCCTCCAAATTTCGTGTATCTTGGTCCAGCGGTTTAGGCTGTGCGTTGCAAAACGCAAAGTGTATACATTAAAACCCCTTTTTGGACCCCTAAGAGGGCGAATTATCCAAATTCCTTTCTTAGCACACCTTTACACTCTAAAAGGAATACACTCTTAAAATTTCAAGTCTCTACGACCAGCGGTTTAGGCTGTGCGTTGGGCCTCGGTCAGTCAGTCAGGACATTGCCTTTTATATATGAGATTACCATGTATACTTAGTTTACTGACCTACTAATAAAACACCATTTTCCTTGCAATTATGTATACTGAAGAGGATTTTGTGATTATTTAAAAGTAAACTATAAATCGTCGTAATCAAATAAAAAGTTGAAAGCCCTCATATTTAAATTGCAACATATTATTTATTATGAATTTGTATGAGACAACGCCCACAGGGCCCCGGGTTCAACGTGAGGTCGGTATTGATGCATGCCACCATTAGCTCATCCCATCTCAATGGTGTAGGCGAGATGAGGTCCCAAGACTCACTTAGGGTGAAGATAAAGTTGTACAACATTATTAGGTACCATTTACCATATGCTAGTGTGTACCTAAGCAGTTAGGTACATCAGACACCTAGGTTAGTAAAAACATGACCGTGGACCGATCTAGATACGTACCAAGGTCCCTAAAGTAAGAAGATCCAATAGTCAAAAGATCAACATAATCCTGATAAGCATTCTCTTTAGATTAATAGCTCTCACGCTATGGAGAGAGCTATGCTCGGAGTTTCACTACGTTATAAAATCCGAAGCGAAGTGATCCGTATAGAAGAATATCACCCACATAGCTCTGAAAATTAGTAAGTTGAACTGGCATGTGGCATTTCATGTATCACGCAGAACTGACTACCATTGGGGAATAAACTTCGAGCAAAGTAAAAATTTACGTCGGTGGGAATAAAGGTAGTTCTCGAGTGGCGACCACGAAACTGACGACGCTATGAACGTCATTTTGAAGGTCGCAGGAAGTCGGTAGATGGAGGTCGCTCAAGATTGGTCGGCGTGGCATTCTATGGTGGTGGCCTATGTCCAGCAAGCTCACTTATTCAATTCTCATTCTCAGCACAGAATAAATAATAGTACAAGTTCTCAGGAAGCTCCGGTGAAACTGCATCATGACCACACCGAAAGTTAGTTGTGATGATAAATTTCAGGCAACTAAGTGGAAAGCCGTAAACAAATGACCCACGCTACAGTAGATACATAACCCAACATCAAGATCTAAAGAACGGATTATAAAACTCTTTTACATCATAATACTTAAAGCATTTTGTTTACTGATCATCATTTCACCTAAGTTTGTTGACGTGCACCCACGACCTAGCTAGAACACCATTTTTCTCTGAGCTCGTCGAATAGCTAAAACTTTATGTGAAGCAAAAGACGCTGAAGAGCTCGTAGGCTCATTTTACAGTGGTCATAGTACCACCCACAGACGTAGCAAACTATTGTCTTGCGTAGATTATCTGTCTATTATTTATAATGAGTAAGTGCATTCAGTCTACTCCTACGCAGACCAAATGGGTGTTCAAAAATGCGGGAAGGCTGTAGAATAGCTTCGAATGTATTTTTATCGGTATTTAATTGGAAAACATTAAAAAAATAATGATACTTACCTATTGTTTATTCGATTATCCATTTTTGATATCTTTTACTGTCACGAGTTGGTTATTAAATTGTGATCAAATTTATTACTCCTATAAAAAGCTGATTTTTATGGGCTTTTGGTGGGCCGCCTGTTAGTTGAACATATTCATTGTGATAAGACCGAGAACTTTTCAAATCCAAAGATAATGTAAGAGATAAAAAGAAGTCTGGTGCAGCGAGGAAGTAAATTGAAAATAAAAATTCGGCAAAGCTCGCAAGGCACGCCAACTGCAAGTCTTGGATTATTTGAATCATTGCAGTATGTAGGTACCTATATACTGTTAAATAAATAAATAAATAAATAAATAATGCTGGACAAGTTCACACAACATTATCTAGCCCCAAGCTAAGCAGAGCTTGTGTTATGGGTACTAGATAATTGATATACTTAATATAATATATTAAATAGATAGATATTTTTTATAATACATAGAAAATACCCAGAACACCCTGAACAAATATCTGCTACCGCACAAATATTTGTTCCGAGGCGGGAATCGAACCTGCAACCTCCTGCGTCCCAGGCCAAGCTTCGCCCGCCCAACTCAACTAAATTTACTTGTTAATTGCTTTTCAAGTAAATTTAGTTGACCATAAACGAGGACCAGCGAAATTCCAATCGCAGATTTGATTTTTACCTGAATAAGTCAAGTACAATCATCAGATTATAAACATCTATGGATACTGCATAATGATTCCGAGGACTGAGTAAAACAAAAAAATACTAAAGAACTATATTTTCCAGATAGAAAAACAACACAAAGTTTACCCCTAGCTTTTGGCCAGATTCGATTGTTTCTCAGTATGGTGTAGGTAGATTATTGGGTCAAAAGTTCGATAAATAAAATAAATACAATATATATTTATATATACAATATATACAATATACATATATATACAATATATACAATATACATATATATATACAATACATACAATATATATATATATATATATATACAATATATAAAGAAATCTAAGGAGTTAAGGAATTAATTGGAAAAAATGTTAGGTAATGTTCTTTGATATTTGTGTAATTATTCCAATGGAAATTGCCGTATGTGTAATTTATTTGACATTATAATTCTCCTTTAGACATTGTACGTGTCTTGGTGACATAGTGGAGATTGTTCATTTTTTATTTTTACTTAGTATCTTTACCTAGTATTACAGTAAATTATATTTGATTTTATTTGAAGATTTTCTAAGTTATCCATAATTTGCCGTTTCCAAGATTTCCATTTTTTGCCGGCTTTTTTGTATGAAGAATTCTGTTTGCTTAGATTGCTTCCATAACTTATTTGTGCCGCGCCACCAAAAAAAAAAAAAAAACATTCCGCGCCCCCTCTCTGCCCAGATACGTACTTGATAATATGTACTTCAAAAGGGTAAATACAACTGTAGTGCTTTCTCTGCTATTTTGGGGTAAACTGTGAAATATTTCACACAAAACAATGATTCATCCATTTTGTCGAAATCATATTTGATAGCAGAACTATTTTTGCGTTGGTACCCACTTTATCTCTAAATAAGTTACTTATCTACACAGGTGGCCCGCGCCCCCCTTTGAAGGTCTCTGCGCCCGCTCTGGGGAGCGCGCCCCCCACTTTGAAAACCACTGGCTTAGACGCAGCCTTATGGGGATTGCCATGACACTGTAAAATTAACAACATTTGCTGGTTAGGATCCCACAAAGTTACTATAAACAAGTGAAACCACGATTACAACGGGTAAGTGACAATCATATGTTAATGAGAGCAATCAAATTCTAAACTACTACGCTACCCGTGACCGTAAAATGTTAAGGCTCAGATGTCGCCTAATAAAACCGCAGCTACTGACTGATGCTACTGCGTGCTGATGCAATATGAACTAGATTGTAACACGAGCCGATGTTTCACACCTCGACCCTAACGAGACGATACAAATCCAGCAGGTAATAATTAAAATCTAATCTTCACTGCGATGGATCGTGATCTGACACGCGGCTCGTGGGCAGACGAACGAGATGATAAATTCTGAACCCCAGCAACTGTGATAATTGACATTCAGGTCTACGCTGTGCAGATTGAGCGGACGAACTGCAGCGGACTCTACATCCGCTCTGTCAAACAAGTAAAACGTTATTAAAACTATAGCCCGATTACGGTGAACCACAACAATAGGTACTTATGCCAAATGTAAATAAATATCTCAATGAATTCAGTTTTTTTTCCTCTTTCATTTGACACATCGAATGAAACGACAGCAAAAAAAATGTTATAGCTCCCACTTTTTTTGAATTTTACACTCGCCTTTTTCGCCGAAGGGGTGGGTAAACCGTCAAAGGGCCTCTTTTCACCGTGGGTTGCACCATCGTGGGAATATAGAACTGACAAGTGATGAGCACATCGCCACCATTGCTTGCCATGGCTGGCTCGGCTAACACTTTCTTACTTATCATTATAAATCTAACAACACTAAAAAGTGGTGTTTCGTAGTAATTTTTTTCTAAATTGAAGAATAAGAATAATAGAATAGAATAGAATAGAGTAGAAATAATTTACTTGAACAGCAGCATACACACAGTCAAAAAAATAAAATATTTGTTGCTGTGTGTATAGTGCCGTCAAAAAAGGTCCGTGCTCAGCCTAATGCTGCAGTGAACTGCAACGCTGATTTTCAGCACGGACCTCGGTTGACGCACGGACACGGCACACATACACCTTGCTATAAGGTGTATATTCGTTCTGACTTAAATATGTTCAGACATATTCCTTGTTATCAGCAATCGGATTATTTTGTTCAGAGACATTCTCGTATGTAAATGACTCGTTGTTCTTGTAATCTGGAAATGCAACTTTTTAAGGCAAGAGTAAGCTTTCTAAGGCGTTTTATAATGCGCGTCATGTAAAAAGAACGCTGGCGGTCAAGCTTCTTCAGGCGTTCCAGCGTTCTTTTTAAGGGATTACTTACTTTTCTACTTATTTAAGAGATGTATACCTATGCATTGAATGAGTGCCTACCTAGTTTACTACAAATAATATACAATTATAGTACGCGTCATGTAAAAAGAACGCTGGCGGTCAAGCTTCTTCAGGCGTTCCAGCGTTCTTTTTAAGGGATTACTTACTTTTCTACTTATTTAAGAGATGTATACCTATGCATTGAATGAGTGCCTACCTAGTTTACCAAAAATAATGTATAATTATAGTACTCGTAAAAAGAACGCTGGCGGTCAAGCTTGCTTGACAGGTGTTCCAGCGTTCTTTTTACATGACGCGCGACCTGCTGTCTTTAATTTATACGGAAGAAAGAAATATATAAGTATGGCCGTTTAGGTCCAAGGGCTGAGTTAACTGTGAAAATAGAAACATATTTCATAGTGGGCAATTCGGCCCGCGGGCTGAGAGAGGTCTGTACAGAGTTGACCAAAACCTGAAAAAAAAGATTGCAAAGGTCGATATGGCCCGCGGGCTGAGTTGACAATAAAAAAATATTAATAAATTTCGTAGTGCACATTTCTGCCCGCGGGCTGAGTGAGGTGTGGGCTGAGTTGACCAAAGAATCGAGATTTCAGTTTCTGTCGGCGTTAGCTTCTTTCGCTGCAATCTGTCCGCTTGGTGCCTATAGAGCTTCTCAGATAAAAGCTCAAAATACAACGACCATTTAGTGAACTTTTGACTCGTAAACATGTATTTGGGACCGCCCACGGCATCAGCACTTCAATTTGTTTTAAACTAATCTCTCTGAGCTGATTAATGCCTTTGTTAGTCTAATGAGACTTGCATGATGATACATAATCAATAACTTGCTTGTTGTGAGAGGACGCATGGCTCAGAGGATAGTGACCCGTGCTGGTTAGACTCCCTGAAAAAAAAATGGATGTATTCTTAAATGATGGAAGAAAATATCGTGAGGAAATCGAGGGCATGTAGACAAAAAAACAAAGACGATTCAATTAAATTTATTCAAATATATTTTTATATGACGGAACGCGACGACGACGTTTAGGGTGAGCAGTTGTTTGGGTGTGCAACGTGTGTTTCGATTAAACCGATTTAGATACGGTTCTCTTTATATGAAAGATGGTATTTTCGGGACGGTTCTTTGCCATGTTTAGTGGACATTGGTGAATTGGTTTCCAGGAAAATCAGATGCAAAAATGCTTTTGGAAGACAATTGCAAGGATGATAGCGTGTTATTTTTTTCTTATGGCGAGACTTTGTCGTGAATAGAGTAATTAGCTTCGGGGCCTTACATTAGGCGTGTGAGACACCGATGTGCGTCCATAAGTGTAGCTTTTCAAACTTTAATGGAACTAATGACATTTTAATGCAGTAAATTAGTCCAGGGGTTTGTTTTTATAAAATTAACTTGTGACACAAAAATAGGCACTTTCAATAATTTATGTATGAAATAGAACGGTGTGTTGTGTGAAGATGTGCAGGAGCCTCCGCTAGGCTCACAACCCTTTCACCAAACTGGTTCTTTAGCTACAAGGCCGTTTTCAGGGCAAAATACCTAAACCTGGCCACTGACCTAACGTAGGGTGACTAACAAACCAGTAACAGTGAACGAACTAAATAATTGTACGGGTTTCCAGTCGGTCAGGTTTCCCGTTGCGGAACATATAGCTTGAAACACCTACGTAGGTACATACCTACCTAAATAAGCCTCGGCTCATGTTACTACAATTTTGGTTCGTGTGTGGATTAGGGGTAATCTGGTTTGGAGGGGCGGAGTGACAGCGTACCGGTGAATGCAATCTTACTAACAGACAAAGTAAATTTAAAGTTTGATTCCATTATCATGTATAAAGGACATTCTAATGCAAAATTCACGAAAAAATAACCCAAACGTTCATTTTAAAAGTCCACTGACGACATAAGACATACCTATAAGATGTGACTGTTGGGTGTTATGTTATGTTATGTTATAGGCAGAGGGTACCGCTTTACATAAGATGGGCCTTCTACTTGTTCAATTTCAACTATAGATGGCTGTACTTTTAACCAAGTAGATAAAGGCTTTCTTGAAATGTCCATTATTATAAAATACTTCTTCTTCTTTTCGTATGAGGTAACCGCTGGCCTCTGGTGTCAGAGTTTGTCAAGCCGCCCGAGGGCCTGTGACATGGCTTATCGACTGCTATTAATCAATAACAGCCGGGACCGACAGCTTAACGTGCCCTCCGAAGCACAGAGCGATGGAAATCCACACATAACTTAGAAAAGTCATTGGTGCGGAGCCTAGGATCGAACCGAAAATTAAAGACATACTGACGAGTTGACGAGTTGCAAAAATAATATTTATCTATTACTAGCAGCGCTCCGCAGTTCACTCGCATAAGTATCGATCCCGTGGGAATTTCAGGATAAAAATAAAATAAATAAATAATGCTGGACAGTTCACACAACATTATCTAGCCCCAAGCTAAGCCAGAGCTTGTGTTATGGGATGGGTACTAGATAACTGATATACTTAATATAATACATTACATAGATAGATATTTTTATTATGCATAGAAAACACCCAGAACACCCTGAACAAATATCTGCAGAACGCACAAATTATTTGTTCCGAGGCTGGAATCGAACCCGCAACCTCCTGCGTCGCAGGCGAACCATCGCCAGCCGCGCCACAGAGGTCGTAAAAATATATCTGTGTGTTATTCCGGGAGTTCAGTTATCTCCATTCCAAATTTCATCCAAATCCGTCGAGCTGTTTACGCGTGAAGAACTCAAACTTTCGCATTTATAATATTAGTGTGATTTTCGTTTGCCATTGGAACCTACAAGCAAAGAATATGTACTCGAATTTGTACTTATCTATTCAAACGTTTGATAGAAACATTCAAATATTTAAAATAATGTTATTTATGTTTGGATGAATAAAACATGAATGTTATAAGATAAAGCTGTCAACGTAGCTGACAAATCACTCGTGAGCTGAGGCAGAATGAAAACTTGAACAGAGTTTCATTCACGAACTTATAAGGATCAACATTAGCATTTGAAACGATCTGCTTATTTGTGATGTTTAGCCGGATAATTGTTACTAATTTCAATAACGGGCCAAAGATTCTCTAATATTTAAAATTCAGTTAGGATATAACATATTTAATAAATAATAACAAAAATTATGTTGCATTGTTATTTCGGTAATAAAAGTTTTTTTAAGGCGATATGTCAAAATACCGAATGGGCGGAGTCTAGCAAGAAAACAATAGCTGTAAGACAGTGACAGCGCAATTGCTCACTTGAACCCGGGAAAAGGTGAGGTATAGATTTTTCCCACTCGGAAGTAACTGACGTAAGCGACACATGATAAAACTTCGTTTAGCTTCTAAAGTAGCAAATATAAAAATAAATTATCTATAATTAATGTAAGTAATGTGATTACCTACTGAATAATATAAAAAAATATGCTTAATACTTTCTCTAGTCGAAAAAGGGACCTAAAAAGGGCTTTAGAAGAGCCAATTTCAAAAAATAAAGCTATCGAGAAAAGTTTCGCGAATCGTGTTTCTAGTCTATAATTTATTTAGATTACATCCTCAAGTATTTACTGTATTAACATCAAGTTTGTAACCTTTACTGATAGTGAGTGAACAAGTAACGAAACTACTCCAAAATTTTAACATAGCGTCTTAATAGAAAATGCTTGACTCCAAGACTATCTCGCAGAGCCTTGTATAGGCTCACCCCCTTGAGCAGTCCCGATGTAGGGGGCTGGAGGAAGGGGGGAGAAAACCTTTTCTATAAATTCTAATATTCCTAATATTTATCCTGGTGCATATTTATGGAAAGGGAGGGAGG
The DNA here is from genome assembly GCA_932527175.1 of Operophtera brumata. Lineage (NCBI taxonomy): Eukaryota > Metazoa > Arthropoda > Insecta > Lepidoptera > Geometridae > Operophtera > Operophtera brumata. The sequence goes on from OW052238.1 coordinate 2,073,613, forward strand.
CGTTTGCCCTGCAGTGGGACAATATGAGCAGAAAATAAATAAATAAATAATATTTTTAACTGAGGGCGGCAAGTCTCGAGGTTGAACTTCCAATGAACCGGTCAAAGATGCAGGTAATGTCAAACAGCACGAAACGTAAGATCAAGGTTGATGGCCAGGAAATACATTATGTCGATGAGTACACCTACTTGAGCCACATAGCATCCTTCGAAAACAGGCAAGAAAGAGAAATCGATCGTCGTATCGAAAATGCCTGGAAGAGCTACTGGTCCATGAAGGAACACATGAAAGGCGACCTACCCCTAACACTAAAACGCCAACTCATCGACATGTGTATCCTGCCCGTCCTGACCTACGGTGCGCAGACATGGTCGCTGACCGCGTTACAGAAGTCCAGACTCAAGATTTGTCAGCGGGCAATGGAACGCAGTATTTTGGGTTATAAGAGAACCGACCATGTTAGGAACACCACGCTGCGTTCCCTGACTGGTATTGCCGACGTAGGTGAAAAAACAGCCAGGCTCAAATGGGATTGGGCGGGGCACGTCAGTCGAATGCTTCCCAACAGGTGGGCGAACATCAGCACACCCTGGATACCTGAAGGACGGTGACCTCGGGGTCGGCCGAGAAACCGTTGGCGGGACGATCTTGTTGGTTTTGAGAAGGAGTGGTGGGAGACTGCCATGGACATGGACTAGTGGAGGAATTTGGGGGAGACCTTGCCCAGCAGTGGGACAATATAGGTTAAGAAAAAATAAATAGTACCCGATCGCTTCGCACAGCTAAAATAAAAATGATTAAGTTAGCAACTTAATACTTGATGCTCTCTGCTCGTTGATAGAGCTATAGTTCCTATAATCCTGCGACGCAGGAGGCTGCGGGTTTGATTCCCGCATCGGAACAAATATTTGTACAATCTGCAGATATTGTTTCAGGGTGTTCTGAAACAGTATTCGGTGTTCAGTATTTTCTATGTATAATAAAAAATATCTATCCAAGTAATGTATTGTATTAAGTATATCAGTTATCTAGTACCCATAACACAAGCTCTGCTTAGCTTGGGGCTAGATAATATTGTGTGAAAAGTCCAGCATTATTTATTTCTTTTTATTACTCATATTTCAGGCAAAAATTAACAAAACCTAATCAGTAAACCCATAGACTTATCTACACTAATATTATAGAGAGGTAAACTTCGTTTTTTTTTATTGTTTGTTTGTAATGAATAAACTCAAAAAGTACGGAACTGATTTTAAAAATTATTTCACCTAGTATAGAAAGCTAAATTAGGTATCAGCGAGTAACATACGAGGGGTGGTTAGGAGGGAACTGCAGATTTTGATGTTATTTGATGTGTGGATTGATGCGGAGTTTTGGAAAGAGTGGGGGGTGGGATCCTGACACTACCCGTGCGAAGTCGGGGCGAGTTGCTAGTCTACTAGTAGACGGTGACATGGTGACGCGTGTAGTCGGAAGTCGGCGGATGGAGGCGGCTCAAAACCACTCGTCGGAGGCCTATGTGCAACAGTGGGCTTCTATTCGGTATCTAACGGAGTAAGTTATACTTTTAGCAAATACGTAAATATGCGTATAATTTTATTATCATAGTTATTATTATATTCTATGTTGTTTCTTAATAAATAAATAAATAAATAATAAATAATATTTTTACTATGGCGCTTAATCGATTTCGAATGTTTCCATCCTTTGCAAATGACTAAACGGAGTCAGAGCCATTTCTGGTAATTTGATAGCCTACAAATATTTTAATTTGTTAGCAAGCTATTTAGAAGCTACCTATTATAATTTTTTTATTGCTTAATAATTCTTCGATTATCTTTTCGTCTCGTATAAAATTACTATACCTAAATGGCTATAAAATCCAGTAGGTAGGAATTATCAACTGATCTTCCAATAAATCCGAGAAAAAAAAACGCAAAAGTCTTAATTGCCATACTAATTGGGCAAAGAATGATAGCTCCGTGATCATAGACATATATAATACTAGTAACTCGCCCCGGCTTCGCACGGCCAGTGTAGGGATGAAAAGCAGCCCCCCCTACCTCCCTATGTTACTCGCTGATAATGAAGCTTTCTATAGGTGAAATAATATATAAAAAAAGTCGTTTTTGAATTTATCCATTACAAAAAAACAATCAAACAAAGTTTTCCTCTATAAATCGACAAGGGATCCAATAGGAATTTGAAAGTTGATAGACAACGACAATCAGTACATAGATGACTGTCGGCTGTGTTTGTAAATTAATTGTGTGTTAATTTTGTAGATCGAGCGCGACGGAAAGCTTTGAGGCACTACGTTTACTGAAAGACTTACTTGCATACCGAAATAGACGGCCATTATTATAGTTGGTGTAAAGCCAACCGGAAGGCAGCCAGGCCGAAGAAAATCCGTAAAAGAACCAAGATCACCGACGTAACACGTTGGTACTATTAGCGATTCTGTGACTTAACCCTCAAAATTAGCAAGTTGAAGTGGCAATGGGCAGGTCATATAGCTCACAGAACCGACAACCTTTGGGGAATAAACGTTCTCAGAAATAGTAGTTTGCTTAGCAGGGGTTGTGTGGTATAAAGTTTGGTAAAGGTTTAGAATCGTTTGGCAGGAGGAGGAGGGTGGGAGTGGGGGGGGGGGACGAAGGGGAGGGGTACCCCTTCACCCCTGGTACAAGTCCCATAACAAGGTAACTTATAGTTTTCGAGAAAAAAAATAAAGAAATTTTTGAGGTTAAGTATGATATTTTGGTAAAAATTTAGAATCGTTTTGCAGGGGGAGGAGGAGAGAAGGGAGGAGGGGGGGAGAGGTGCCCCCTTACCCCTGGTACCACTCTCATAACAAGGTAACTTACAGTTTTCGAGATAAAAAATAAAGATTTTTTTTAGGTTAAGTATGATATTTTAAATGTCGGACTCCGGTATGTGCTCCCGCCAGTACTCTCGCGAGGTCGCCCTTGAGTGTCGCTTCACCCACTCGACCTTTGCTACGCTACGGAGGTCGCCGGCTCGCTTCGCTCGCCACCTCCCCCCTTCGCTCCGCTCGGCCTCGCGGGCTTGCTCCACTCAAGATCTCCCACGCGAGCTACTGGCTCCGCGTTTTTATATACACTCTAGGGGCGTGACGCACAAGACCACGTGGAGTCGGGGTGCTCCGTTTTGGGTCTGCCACTCTTTTCGGACCTAACCTACTCTTGTCGGGGTGCTGTGTCGAGTCACACAGTCAGTGAACAATAAAAAAATATGTTTTATTTTTTCAAAACAAAAAATTTTTTTTTTTTTTTTTTTTGCAAAATATTCTTTATTATTTATCTTTAAAATTACATGTTTCCTTGACAAGAGGGCCGAGGGTGGAATTTCCTGCACCCTCCCTGCAAGTGGGCAATGACTCCCGTAACATCCGACACTTCCAATTCAAAATTTCCATACTTAACCTCAAAAATTTCTTTATTTTTTTTCTCGAAAACTATAAGTTACCTTGTTATGGGACTTGTACCAGGGGTGAAGGGGTACCCCTCCCCTTCCTCCCCCCCCACTCCCACCCTCCTCCTCCTGCCAAACGATTCTAAACCCAACCCTAAAGTTTAAAAACCGAACCTTAGTAAATGAATGTATGTCTTGGTTTTCAATAGTTTCACACGAGTATTTTAATACTTATATAAGTGCAGTTTCATACACTACTTTATCTAAACACATGCAATAAAACTTTTGTTTGACCATCAAATCCCATGAAAAAATAATAAACTTAAATAGAGTCAAATTAAAAAGCGTAAAAAAACAAACACCATTCTACCGTGCAAACCATCTAGCGCGCATAGTCATAGACTATTCTAACAAAACCATTCGGAAAATAATAATTAATAAAACCTCCTCGGTCCAGCCGTAGTGAATGTAATGGTAATAAAAAATTACAGCAGAGTACTGTTTTTACAAAATCAGTACTTTAATTTTTTTTTTTCTTAGTAGAAACGAAGGTTACCACTGGTTATTAACACTGTAATTTGTGATTTCCTAACCAGGATTTTACTATATGAGTGTAGATCAAAATAATTCGAAACCAAGTAAAAATTTAATAAAACCCCTTGGTCTGACTGCAGTGTATTTTAATGGGAAAAAGGCGTAGCTTTTCCTAACAAAAACAGTATTTTTATGTAACTTTTTTCTTATATAGACGAATAGAAAACATTTATCGCCGGGAAGCCGTCGCGTATACTCCTTGAGGAAGGGGGTATTAAGTCCCAGAAACTCGAGTCGGGTGTTTGACTCGGAACAAGTACCTACGTGAGTTATTACCGGTTTATTCAATTAATAGAAAACATGTAATTAAATCACTAGTTTAGAGTTTCTTACTTTACGTTATGTTTGTAAAGATAAAATAAAATACACATCTAAATTCCGCATTATTTGTGCGTATACTAATAAAGTTTCGACGAAATTGAGATCATAAATGACCCGAGCATGCGGTATCGGAAAGTTGTTTCGTAAAGGTCAACTGTTTATTGGACAAATATTTTATTGTTGTTCTATGACTGGAAATCTAGAACAATAGCTTGAAAATTATCTATCCTATTAAATGAAAATCTTGCAAAGGACCTATAGTAGTAGTAGAGCTTTTTTGTGAAAGAGTTCGTCCGGGGAAGTACTACCACCATACCTATTTCTGCCGCAAAGCAGTAGTGCTCGCATTGCTGTGTTCCGGTTTGAAGGGTAAGGGTGCCGGTGAAATTACAGGCACATGAGACTTTTCATCGTTATGTCTCAGGGTGGCGGGCGCAGTGCAATGCCACATAGGTTGCGTCCTAGGTGGACGTGATCTATGACGTAATGCACTGTTCATAGGCAGAGGTTACCGCTTAACATCAGGTGGGCCTCTTGCTTGATCCGTCATCCAAGTAGTATAAAAAAAAAAAAAAAAAAAAATAGTATAGTATTATTTTATCTGTGACTGTGTTATCTATGCACAGAACAATAATACTCCTAGCAGAGAAGAACGACGATTTCTTCAAGAACAAGTAAACCAGATCTCACAAGCGCAATCCGACGCCATGACAGGTCAAGACGGACGGATATGATGCCATACTTTGCAGGTGTGACCATGCTTAGAATGTATTTAATGTCATTTTATTAAAGGCAACATTATAATTCAGCCCCTGTAGGTATTTGATTATTGCTTTTAGTAGTTGATAGGCCCTGTATCTATGTGTGTGTTTTATCTGGGATTTTGTGAAGTGATCTATGTGTGTCTAAGTGATTTCTAATTATAAAATGTATTTTCAGCTCACAACGAATTATGCGGATCATTACAATAACCGAGCGATAAACGTAAGACATTCTCAAGAGTAATAAATAGCCAACCTGTAGGAATAGACCCCTCCGTTTCCTCCTATGGATGTAGTAAAAGCCGACTAAGGGATTAACCAGACCTGTTAGTAAGATTAGTTGGTATAAGATTTATCATGTGTTATTTATAGGAAGAAAGTGTTAGCCGAGTCAGTCGTGGGAAGCAATGGCGGCGTTGAGCTCGAGCCGACGATCGTAGTAGTAGAGCTTTTTTGTGAAAGAGTTCGTCCGGGGAAGTACTACCACCATACCTATTTCTGCCGCAAAGCAGTAGTGCTCGCATTGCTGTGTTCCGGTTTGAAGGGTAAGGGTGCCGCTGAAATTACAAGCACATGAGACTTTTCATCTTTGTCTCAGGGTGGCGGACGCAGTGCAATGCCACATAGGGCGCGTCCTAGGTGGACGTGACCAGTGAGGTAATGCACTGTTTATAAACAGAGGTTACCGCTTAACATCAGGTGGGCCATCTGCTTGTTCCGTCACTCAAAAAGAATACAAAAAAAAAAGTACCTATTCAAAAAATTCAAAATTCAAAATCATTATTTTTGGCTTACTGAGAAATGCACTAAAATTAAACAATAAGCCCATATCAACATAAATACCTTAGAAATTAATATACACATAAAAAAAAACTTTATCTAACACACGTGTAATCGCCGACGCGTCGCGGCCCGGGGGATCACGTGACAGGCGTCCCTTGAACCGCCGGAACTTCACCCCTTCACCTATGAGGTAAGAGTATACGCAAGTTCATACGTTGAAGGTTTCGTCGCCGGGTTGTTTATTGTGACTCTGCGATGAAGTCCTAGTGACTAGGAACGAGGAAGAGAAAGCGTAACACGATATTTATTGCTTTCATTAAGATCGTATTTGTTTGGATGAGCCTCCATTAACAGCTATGATAACAATTATGCGGCTAAGTGCTTTGTCAGTCCGGGGCCGTGGCCTAGTGGAAGCCTGCCTTCTTGGTTTCAACGTGGGTTTAGTGTAACCTAATTGATTTATCAGTCTTATACTCGCTTTGACCACGTGTTTGCTTAGAGTTATTTTTATTTCTGTTTTATTTGTAGTATTCATTTTTTTTTATTAAATTACACATGAGCATGTACATAATTCCATGTAAAAAAAAGGGAAAGTACTACTAACCAAGACACAAGTTTTCTTAACTTAATTTGGTTGGTAGGGCTAGTTAACACAGTAATGTACCTATTAAGAGAAACAAAACAAAAAATTTAATTTGAATTTGAATTTGAATTTGAATTTTGTATTCGAACCGTTAATTAAACCTTTAGCTAGGTAAATACAAAACCGGTCAAATTGCGAGTTGGACTCGCGTGGAGAGGGTTCCGTACAAGTAGGGTACCACAGTAACAACTAGAACAATAAATTAAAATGTTCCAGCGGGACTCGAACCCGCACCTTTGGGAATTTTTGGGTCACATTTAAATTTAATGTCACACATAAGTGTGGTTTGGTGTGTCCGGCCTAAGAATAGACCCCTCCGTCTCCTCCCGTGGATGTTGTAAAAGCCGACTAAGGGATTACCCGGACTTGTTGATAAGATTCGTTGGTATAAGATTTGTCCTGGCTGGTAGCTTATTATGGAATGTGTTATTACTGGAAGAAAGAGTTAGCTGAGTCAGTCGTGGGAAGCAATGGCGGTGATGAGCTCACCACTTGTCACGTCTATATTCCACGATGGTGCAAAGAGGCCTATTGTGGCTCTGCCTACCCCTTCGGGGAAAAAGGCGTGTGTCTATGTATGTATGTATGTACACTTGAAAAAAAAATAACAAACTTTGAACTAGAACAATTTAACTTACAAGTCAATTCGAGGAATATAAAGCCTTAACTTTTTTTTTACTGCTTAAATGACAGAACAAGCAGGTGGCCCACCTGCTTGTTAAGCGGTAACCTCAGCCTTTAACAATGCATTACCTCAAAGGTCACTTCAACCTAGGACGCCTATGTGGCATTGCACCGCGTCCCCGAGACATAAAGATGAAAAGTCTCATGTACCTGTAATTTCACCGGCACTCTTCAAACTGGAACACAGCAATGCGAGCGCAACTGCTTGGCGGCAGAAAAAGGTATAGTGGCAGTACTTCCCCGGACTAACTCTTTTACAATAAAGCTATACGTATTATTTTATCTGTGGCTATACTATTACTGCGTGCTACGCAGATTAAAACGGAATATCCTTGTAATAGTTATTCCGTGTTTTGTCTCTTTCGATCGAATTTGGAACTACCTGTCAATACAAAAGACAAAACATTGTGTAAGTATTCCAAGTTTAATCCATGTTCTATTAACACGGTTACGATTTTTGTTTAAGTTTTCCAATCAACTATTAGTAAGGCTATAATTTTTTTTTTTTTTTAAATAATTTGAGCCTCTGTTATTTTGGAGATAAGGAATGAGGATATAAGTAAAATGGTTGATTTTCGTATATTATCTTCAACATCTTTTAATCTAAGTACATACCTACATTCATACATAGGCACACGCCTTTTTGCCCGAAAGGGTAGGCAGAGCCTCAAATGGGCCTCTTTTCACTGTGGGTTGCACCATCGTGCGAAATAGACATGACAAGAGGTGAGCTTTGTCGGCTTTTACGATATCCACGGGAGGAGATGGAGGGGTCTATTCTTGGGCTGGACACACCAGTATTTATTATAAATTACAAAAAAACTATATAATTTCAACTTGTCAAAAGAATCCGTTCATTACTTTTGGTACGGAACCCTATGAAATATAAATTTTTGGCATTGTCAACTTAGTACGAGCATTCACAAGATCACCAAAATATGAATTAAGCTTAGGTTGTCACCATTTTTGCACCGAATATATATCACCAAATTATAAGTACCTCTGACGACCTCTGTGGTGCGTCGGGCGAAGGTTCGCCTGCGACGCAGGAGGTTGCGGGTTCGATTCCCGCCTCAGAACAAATATTTGTGCGATCGCAGATATTTGTTCAGGGTGTTCTGGGTATTTTCTATGTATAATAAAAAATATCTATCTATGTAATATATTGTATTAAGTGTATCAGTTATCTAGTACCCATAACACAAGCTCTGCTTAGCTTGGGGCTAGATAATGCTGTGTGAACTGTCCAGCATTAATTATTCATTTATTTAAGTTACGAGCGTTCCTGTAAAGTCGCGAACATAACAACTTGTCACGAGAACAATTAAAGCATTAAGGTCGCACTACGTTACCTTAAGGTCGCACTACGTTACCTTAAGGTCGCACTACGTTACCTTAAGGTCGCACTACGTTACCTTAAGGCCTATTACGCACTGTCGACTAGTCGCCGGCGACTCAGGTTGTCGACGACTGTAATATTGTATAGTTTAAATAGGTGTTTACGCACTAGTCACGGCGACTCGGCGACTCGCCGCGCAGTGGCGACGCACAGGCAACTGCCGGTCGCCGGCGACTAGTCGACAGTGCGTAATAGCCCTTAGGGTGATCCCGACTTTACCACTTTAGATGATAGAGACCGGAAGCCAGTGGGTGTATTCCCACGGTATAAAGCTGGCTTCCTTGAAAACAGAGCAAAGAGCGCGACTTCTAAACATCAGGAATCCCACTAACATCATAAATGTCAAAGTTACGATGTTTGGATGTTTGTATGTTTATTACTCAATCACGCCAAAACGGCTGAACCGATTTCGATGAAATTTGGTACACAGATAGATTCGTACTTGGACTAAGCTATAGACTACTTTTTATCTCTATTACACTGGTAATAGATATAATAAATGTAACTAATAGGATCCTGAGTATGAGTCCAAGTCCATACATGGTTATGTTGAAGCGGTTCTTATATGCAGAAGCTCAAGAACGTAGACTTCATCATCATTTGAACGTTTTTTTTTTTTTTTTTTTATACTACTAGAATGACGGATCAAGCAAAGGCCCACCTGATGTTAAGCGGTAACCTCTGCCTATGAACAGTGCATTACCTCATAGGTCACGTCCACCTAGGCCACGCCCTATGTGGCATTTAACTGCGCCCGCCACCCTGAGACATAAAGATGAAAAGTCTCATGTGCCTGTAATTTCGTCGAGTAAATCCAGCTTCTCGACAACTTCTGGTAGCCGCCTCCATCCATCGACTTCGTGCAACCTTTATAATATGTCGTTGGTCCGACGACAGAAGGGTAAAGTACTGTGCTGTAAATTAATTCTTAGAAGAATTAAAGGATGAGTCATCTTTAGACAGACTGCATAAAGTCCTCTGTCACCTTAATTTGGGTCCAACGCACTCCGTCACAGGAACCCAGACACGTTCGCCTGCATGTCATTCGATCACTGACCCGTCCACTCCGCATTGCAATGCCACAGTTTAGTTATTTGTACAAGATGCCATTTGAGAGCATAGCATCTGACACCTACATTTTTACCCGACTACGGCAAAGCCAAAAGGAAGTGTAATGTTTTTAGCAGTCTATACATACAGTACATACATAGACCAGTGTAGACCAACAGTGGACTCCTACAAGCTCGTTTCGTTTCGTATGAGGTAGTGCTGGCCTCTGGTGTCGGAGTTTGTCAAGCCGCCCGAGGGCCTACAAGCTGATGATGATAGATTGGCCACACACACACATTAGGACATTTGGGATGGCCTTATACCTAATGATTGGTCTTTTAACTTGTGGTTAGGGTAATGAGACACAGAAGTAGAAACATTCTACGCGATGATCTAATATTTTGAATAGGTTTGTGAATTTGAAATACCTAAGATAGAATAAAGATTTAATTGTTTTAAGGATTGGCTCATTCATAAAATTTGTGAGTCAAATTGAATAACCAATTTGTAGCCATCGTGAGTCAGACAGTCGATGAACTTCATAAAAACGTGTTAAATTTGCAAAAACTGTGTCGAATTGGAAACTTGTCTATATACTAAAATATGTTACTACGCAACGGCAGGTACCTAGCTACCGTTGATTTGTGAAGGATCGGTAAAAAGCCTTAGAAACATTTATCTTGCTATATAAGCTCTTTCCTTCATTGCAACACAAAACAAAACCAGTCTTGTCGCAAAGCCCAAAGATTGGGTCAAATGTTAACAAAAACATGACGCAGAGACTACATTTAATGCTTAGGTTTTTCCACTAAACAATGTTCACGATACGAAACTCCTCACCATTGTTATTCGAAATGCGTATCTAAATTATTATATGTTACTGCTATTTCTTGTGACAGCTGATTAACATATAAAGTGTGGTATAACGGTGACCTGGGTGGGTCAATATATCTGAACAATTCTTTTAAATCTAACTTTTGAACGCGAGACTTGCGTCGAAGCGCCGGCGACGATAAAACCTTCTATAAATTAGCATAATAACTTTCACAAATCACGTTATTGTATAAAACATTCAGTCAGAAGCTTGGTAATTTGGCTGTAACTCATATTGTGATATACCTATCTGTGAAGATGCTGCCTCGTAAATTATACGGCTCGTGCTATGTCGCAGACGACACTTGATAGCAGCTGTAGACATATTAATTGCTAAAACATTTTTAATTTTACTTATGAATATTAATAGAACATTTTGTTTGGTTCAATTTATAATTTATTGTCCCAATATCATAATTTAGTTTAAGATAAAATTCCAAGCGGGTTACGAAAGAGAAACGCTTTTATCGTTATGTTTTGTCCCGATCGACAGGCAGAGACTGCAGACGATTTTCTCTGATGCTAACTTACAATTGGGGCATTGCCATAGATGCCAGATCAAATAATGGACGTTGTTTGCAAAACCAGAACAAGGAAAACACGTTTTCTATTTCATTGTCAGCTAGTTTCAATATAAAGTAGGATCTCAATCACCTTTTGAAATTTACTACCAGCTACGATACTTGGCCATTAAAACTGGTATGAAATCACAAATGCAATCTTTTTGTTTATGTTTCTGCTGACCAACTGACATGAACAAAGTATCAAACTCTGCGATCTAAAGTAGGATTACATAGGCACACGCCTTTATCACCGAAGGGTTAGAGAGCCTCAATGGGTCTCTCTTCACTGTGGTTGCACTATCTTGGAATATGAACGTGACAAATGGTGAGCTCACCGCCGCCATTGCTTCCCACGACTGACTCTGCTAACGCTTTCTGCCAATAATAACACATTCCATAAGCTAGCAGCCAGGACAAATCTTATACCAACGAATCTTATCAACAACTCCGGTAACAATCCTTATCAATAATATTTTTATTTATTTATTTATTTATTAAGAAATAAGTACAACACCTTATCAGAAATCCAAAGCTATGTTGTATGCACATAATTATATAAAAATAAAAAACAACCAAGCTTAGAATAAGTAGGTAATACCTACTGAGGATAGACCTACAATAATACTATCACTACCTACTTACATGAAATATATATAATATAAAATATGGGCCACGAAGGTAGAGTCCGAAGTGTAGAGCAAGTCTACACAAAATAAAAGTCTAATTTCCGAAACATTTGTTGATAACTGTTCAATAATTCAGAAACAAGTTTATTTTGATATTTACACACCCAATCGCCAATTACACACTAATTTCAGCAAATAATTTAATATATCATTATTATTTTATCTACCATCTCAAAAAGATCTTTTGGGGTATCCACCTTTTCTAATTTAAAAAGCTCATTTTATAGTTGCCGTTTAAGCGTTAAGTAAAGGAGTGTCAGTAATAAATGGAAGATGTTATCTCCAGACAGCAATATCCTCAGGTATTTCTCGATGTAATTTATGTTATGACTAGTTATTCCGTGCGATGAACTTTATACTTGGGTAATAACATAGTGGAAGCATCAACCTGCTACTGTAGCCTTAAGAGTGAGGGCCCGTTCAAAAACAAGTTAACTGGAGGTGGTACCTATACATATCTGAAAACCGTGGTTCTCGATTCTACCACAAACCGAACGACGTAGAGAAAGGCCGGTCCTCGATGGTCCAAGTATATTTTGAAGAGCGCAGGAAGGCGGTAGATGGACGCGGCTCAAGACTGTTCGTCACAGCATTACATGGTGGAGGCCTATATGTCCAGCAGTGGACTTCTACAGGCTGATGATGATGATGATGACAAAGCTGAAAGCCAGTATTGCTCACTGTGCGTGGTGCAACCCACGGTGAAAAGAGGCCTTTTGAAGCTCAGCCTACCCCTTCGGAAGGAAAAAGGCGTGTATCTATGTATGTATGTACTGTTTGAGAAAACACAAAGCAATTATTTGTGCGTTCGCAGATATTTGTTCAGGGTGTTCTGGGTATTTTCTATGTATAATAAAAATATATATCTATGTAATATATTGTATTAAGTATATCAGTTGTCTAGTACCCATAACACAAGCTCTGCTTAGCTTGGGGCTAGATAATGTTGTGTGAACTGTCCAGCATTATTTATTTATTTATTTGATTTACAGTGCTAAAAATAGCGTGTTAATGAGACAGGTGTAGGTCATAATGCTCCTCCGTATCTTAAGCTCCATATTATGGCCATCTCCAAATTTGGCGACAAAGTTTATTATATGCTGGTATTTGCGATACTGGCCTTGATTGAAATTAGCATCGGTATGAATGAAGCGATACCTGAACTGCATAATGTATAAAGTAGAGCCAAGCAAGTGTTTATGGTTTATTGACCGAGCGAGCGAAGAGAGCGTTGCGTCGTTGCAACAACTGGCAAAATTTGCTTTCATCTGGCTGGATGTATGTGTGTTGGTACTCACGTACAGGTCATATTGTTCATCTAAACTGGACGAAACTTGATATACAGGTTCTAAAATTTCATAGTGTTGTTTGTCATCGGCGATTTTTGATTTCAGGGGTACCTACTCCCTTCAAAAAGTGGGGAAGTTTACTGCGGTGCCATTTACCGGCCGATTTGGATAATATTTGGCAGAAACATTCGTTTGTTAACAAGAATTTCGAATATGAACAACATCGGTCAAGAGGTTGTCTAGATATACAGGGTAAGTTTTTTTTTCAGGGCCACTTAGCCGATGACTGATACCGTGAGAGTTATCGAACAGTGATCTTAGGAGTTACCAGGCTTGATTTTGAAAGTAATAAGTTATTTTATTAAAGTTGTAAGAAAGAACATGGATAACTCCCCTTACATTGTTTGACCCAACTTTTTTGACTAACGTAACGTACAGTTGAGATACTTTTGGTTATTGATAATATATGTTAAGATAATGATAATACTAATTTAATTTCTTATGTAGAAGTTGTGGGAAAGTAATGAAGCTTGTTGCGTTTTGTTTCACGCAAATGCAATGAGTTGATTCATCGAATTATTTAGAAATACAACTTTTGCTTCCCAACTTCTAAAAATATAGAAGTTCTTTAGAAAAATTGGACAAAAAACTACATTTAAAACCGTACTAATTACGTCCATGCCCCTTCATGGTTGAATTATTTTTGACCTGGGTCAGCGGTTGCACACCTCCTTTATTTTTAGTTTTTCCGAAATTGAAAGTTTTTATAAAAAAAGCTTTTGGGTTCTTTGTTTGATTATTTATGGATCGACATGATGCATAGTTTTATACAAGATTGTGCTCGCGAGGTCTACCTTCGCAGAACTAGTAGTTTATAAGTCAAAGTCAAAAGTAGTTTATTTATTGAAATCACAACGACCATTTTAAATCACCTTATAAACTAAATTTTATTCCTGTTCTAACGCGACCAAACCTTGAAGAATCAGGTGGGTTACTATGAGCTCTCATTGCCATGCAGTTCATAAACTATTCAGTACAAAATATTGGTTCCGTGATGTCCGCAACTATATTTAAAGGCACAATCGCAGAGGGTCTACAGACTTCTGCGATTAAAGTTATTCAACGATGAAAAATGTCAACGATGAACCGATATTTTGTACTGAATAGTTTTTGAACTGAATGGATATAAGAGCTCATAGTAACCCCCAAGGCACCAAACACGGCGCACGCTTTATTTGTTGGTCCGGGTATCAGTAGTTCCATGTGGAACTAGCTACATGGAACTATGGGAACAAATGCTTCTTACTACTAGGTGGGAAGCGCCTGTGCGGTGCCTCAAGAACAAAGAGAAGCTGATTCCAAGAAAAAGAAAACCAAAATAAAAACCTCGTGCGACGCCAAAAAAAAAAAAAAAAACTTAAAAACCTTTAGGTAGTCAAACGTCAGATATAAAGAGAATATTGGAAGACATGTAATAGGCACACAAAGGTGCAAAGAGGTTTGTTCGCTTACTCATAATCCAAAGGACCTCCACGATGCAGATCCTGAGGGGGGTCATAAATGTAAAGCCATTTAGGTAGAGTTCTCAGCTTGAAACCATCTTGAAACATACCTAGCTAAAACAGTAATTTATTTCTATCAATGTAATATACAGAAATCATCTACGTTGTGTTAATTCTGCCTCCAGATTTAATTAAAAGAATAAACAACAAAAATTACAAACAACTATACAAAAAACACTTTCATGATAATATATCTAAGTAAGTATCTATGTTACTACACTGACTACCTACCTCAGTATTTAAATGCATAGTATACCTCGCTTAATTGTAATTCAAAAGTGTTAAACTTGCTCATACCTGCCTACCTAGTAAATACATATATTGTACCGGCTGTTGTTACCTACTTGTTGCTAAATAGGTATGACTGTAAGAGGTGTAGTTTATGCTTATGTACTTACCTATTTATGTACCTTTTAAATTAAGTCAGTTAATAGTGCGAGTCAAGCGAATGTGAGTAACCATCACAAACCTACCTTGGTTTACGCGGTTACAACATAATAATGAACTATGTAATGAACCTTTTTTATTAATAAACGTATCTATCTATCTATTTATATCAAAGTATTTTTACTTTGGTCGAAGATGCAACGCATACAAGAAAATGGCTTACGAAACTTAGTTTAAAACGAAAAATCTACGGCTAGGACATGCTGAGCCAATTTTTATTTTATTTTAATATTTATAATACCTGTCCGTTGGGCACCTAGGTATAGCATAGCAATCTTCATCAGTCGTAGAGTTCCACTGCTGGCTGAAGCCTGCCCCACATAGAATGCAATATTATTTTTAAATTTGTGATTGCAGTACACAACGTAGATGCTGCGGGCCCATCCCGTGGTGTAATCCTTTATTCGGCTTGCACGTCATCCATGGGAGGAGACGGAGGAGTCTATTCATAGGCAGGATATACCACGGCATGCAAGTATATAAATAATCCGTTCTCATTATTGATTCCCAGTGGAATGCGAGCGCGGATCCCGCATGAGTGTATGGGAGCCGCTCGGAATGCGGGCGCACAATGCAGGATCACGTTACCACGTATTGCGGAGATGCTTTCATTCACGACTATTAAATCCACTAAAGAGGATATTACTTATTCATGGCGGGTATTTCTTACCCGTCAGGGTATTGGGTTTGGGAAAAAAGTTTTCAAAAAAATAACTACTTTTGCTTATAAAGACTTGTCCTCAGGAATGAAGTTTTTATTTAAAGTAAAGCGTGTCTTTAAAAATGCCTGCCTTGGTGTGGAGACCTCTCAATCTCCTTTCTATCTCCTCTCGTGGATTTCCTATAATTCAACAGGGGATATCTACTTGAGTACTCAACACAAATACTGCGATCACCAATCCGCCTGCCAAGCGTGGTGATTGTGGCAAATCCCCCATTGAATTCTATTTGGGGGCTGCGAATGTTGACGATGATGATGAAAAAGTAAAAACTCAAATTGTTATAAATACTTTTATAATAATGTAACTCATCAAACTAGTTAATATCATCGATAGTAGATATAATAATCGATAGGTAGTCTAATAATTATGTATGATGTTAAGACAGTTAAAGTGAATAATTAGGCACTGTAGATATGTAGAAAAAACTATCTGGATAACTACAAGTCTAGCGCTTAACTGAGTCAGTCCCTGAGGTATGGAAGCGGTACGGGAGGGGTGCTTTCGTTACGTCAAAATGAAGCGTGGCTTTATGTCATCTGATAATTTGAGTGACGAAAACAACCCTCCCGTACCACTTGCATACCTCAGGGACTGACTCAGTTAAGCGCTAGACCTGTAGTAGTTATGCGAACAGTAGACCTCGAGTTTTTTTTTTTTTTTTTTTTATATACTACTTGGATGACGGAACAAGCAAGAGGCCCACCTGATGTTAAGCAGTAACCTCTGCCTATGAACAGTGTATTACCACATAGGTCACGTCCACCTAGGACGCACCCTATGTGGCATCGCACTGCGCCCGCCACCCTGAGACATAAAGATGAAAAGTCTCATGTGCCTGTAATTTCACCGGCACCCTTACCCTTCAAACCGGAACACAGCAATGCAAGCACTACTGCTTTGCGGCAGAAATAGGTACGGTGGTAGTACTTCCCCGGACGAACTCTTTCACAAAAAAAGCTCTACTACTACTACTATATATATGAAAACCTTTATTTATCCATTGAATAGGTATAAAATTATCTTAACATAACGTATAAGAGTACAACAAACTTAATTAAAAAAAAGAATCATGCTTAAAATTACATATAAAAAGAAATATTCATGCACATTTTTTTTTATACAAGGCCGATAAGATTAATAATGCCATTATTATTATTAGGTATTATTATTAAATTATATTTTCCTTACTAGCATTGAGGTAAGGTGGTATGTCTTTTTCTAATATTATAGGTAAATATTTCCCATTGTACTAAACAACATTTTTAAGTACCTATCTAATCTTATTAATTATTGTTTTTGTTTCATTGTAAATTGTAAATAGTAATTTATTAATTATAAAACAAATTATTGACTAAGCATTCTATAAATATGTTTTCGTGCTATCGTCTAGTATTTTATAGTTACTGTTATATTTATTTATTTTAATTTTTATGTAAAACGTAGACCAATATTTATTCAAGTATTTTTTTTTTGCATTTATACTGTATTTATACATAATATTTAGATTACGTAGTTTATTATAGGTATGTATATATTTTATTTCATTCAAGGATCTCTATCCGAGTAAAGGTCTCCTCCAGATTGTGCCAAGTCTCCCTGTCTGTCGCCATCTTTGTCCAGTCCATCCCTGCAGTTTCTTTGAGTTTGTCTTCCCACCTTTCTAGTGGTCTACTTTGTTTTGGTTTGCCGGCTGGGCCGCGCCAAGTTGTTACAATTTTCGTCCATTTATTGCTGCTCATTCCGGCTACGTGGCCTGCCCATGTCCATTTTAGTTTTTGGCTATGATGTACAGCATCTATATACCTTTATCTATATATATCTATATACCATATATATACCTTTGTCTTCTTTCTGATGTTTGTGTTTCTTTGCCTGTGTTTTCTTTTAATGTTCAGAATGCTCCTTTCCATTGCTCGTTGGGTTGTTTGAATCTTGTTATTGGTAAATTTATTGAAGATCCATGTTTGGCTAGCGTATGACAGACAAGGCAGCAGGCATGAGTCCATTATCTTTTTCTTGAAAATAAGTGGTAGGTCTGATTTCAGTAATTCTTTGTAGGCCCAGAACTTGTTCCATGTGATTTTTACTCGTCTCTCAACTTCGTCTCGATGTCGTGATTTTCCAAAAGAAAGCTTTCCAAGGTATATATCGTTTGAAACATATTGCAATGGAGTTCCCTGGATTTGCACAGGTTTTTCAATGCTGTTGGTCATTATTTTAGTTTTTGTTGAGTTCAGTTCAAGGCCTATTACTCGGGAAATATACTTAATTATAAAACTATGGCATCATGTCGATCCATAATGATCAAACAACGAATACAAAAAAGCAAAAAGTTTAAGAAAAAAACATACTTTAACAGAACAAAATTATACATTTTTAATGCAGATCTTAATTGATTTCTAAATCGAGTCCGTATAACTCTGAATATTATTTATCTTTTACTCTCACGGTTTCAGACATCGCCTAGGTGGCCCTAACAAAATAACTCCCTCTGTATATCTCGACAACCTCTTGACCGATTAAATTCAAAGTTCTTGTTTAGAATTGAGTACTGAATGTTTCTGCCACATACTTCGATAAAGGAACTTCGCCAAATATGATTAAAAACGGTCGTTAAATGGCGCCGCAGCAAACTTCCCCCTTTTTGGGGAAAATAACACTCGAATCAAAAAATCGCCGAAGACAAAAAAAACTACCTATGTAATTTTAGATTTTAGTTCGCGACTACCAACATACATACAAACATCCTGACAAATGAAAGCAAATTTTGACAGTTGTTGCAAGGATACCGCTTGCTTTGCTCGCTCGTTCAAAAATTTCATGGGGCCACCTCAGGATCACACCGAGTAACAGTTAAAAATAATTGAAAATACATTATCCGATGAATTGATAAATTGCCCTCAATTTTGAAGTCAGTTAAAAGATTGTTTTGTCAGGAAGGAATCACTGGAGGCAGAACTCATAGCCGCTATTATTATAGACTTGTAATGTCAGCACAGCGCTTTGTCAGCGCTGACAAGCTGCAACTCTTTGTGCAAGACTTGTAATGGAATTGCATTCTAGTATAAACGAACAAAAAATATAAATGAAAAGGGGAATACGAAAATATCTGGTGCATTGCCACAGAATATATAAATTACTACGAAGAATAAATGCTTCGTTATAGTCTTCTTAATAGCATTAAGTTCGCCTTTGTACTTCTTTGTTTTTTTTATTTTTTTATACTACTTGGATGACGGAACAAGCAAGAGGCCCACCTGATGTTAAGCGGTAACCTCTGCCTATGAACAATGCATTACCTCATAGGTCACGTCCACTAAGGACGCACCCTATGTGGCATTGCACTGCGCCCGCCACCCTGCGACATAAAGATGAAAAGTCTCATCCGCCTGTAATTTTACCGGAACCCTTACCCTTCAAACCGGAACACAGCAATGCGAGCACTACTGCTTTGCGGCAGAAATAGGTATGGTGGTAGTACTTCCCCGGACGAACTCTTTCACAAAAAAGCTCTACTACTATTATTATTAATTTTTATAAGCCATAAATAATTTATCTATCTACCTATCTATCTATGTTAATGATTCTCTTCCAGATAACCTTGGTGTAATGCGGAAAAAAGATGTATCGGTAGTGCACAAGAAGGGAAATATTGAATAAGTTACCAACATAGTTGAATAACATAGCCGACATTATGAAAATAACAACCACTAAGATAAAGTTCACTCTTATTGTGAATGATGCTAAAAAGACCATTTTTTTAAGCATCTGATCACTATTTCTGATGAAAATGGATGGAAAGTGACGATGTGGTCAAAGATGCAGCACGCTTGAAGAGAAGATGTATTAAACTTCAACTTGAAGACTTCTAGATTGCATTTATTGGGGAAAACCATCGAGCACTCCGGTACGGAGGCCTGCGTTGCTCGATGGGGAAAACAGACGTTGGTAATGTATTCAATTCTCTTGCTGTTCTTATAAGGCACGTCGATAAGTTCCATTCGTCGATTTAAACTGTTCTGTATGGTTAGGTGGGATTTAATAACTATCACCAAATATTTTAAAAAGGAATTTATTTCATTCATTTTGTATAAATAGGTATTGGGTTGAGACCTCATTAAGTACTACTTCTAGATGTTATCTACAGACGATAAACTTAAAATGACCCAAGATTTGTTATCAGATTAGGTACTCCAAAATAACATCCAATAGGACTTTGCTAAATTAGGTAGAGTTGGCGCCTAACATTGATGTATATATTGTATTACAAACTCAATGACGACCTCTGTGGTGCGGCCGGCGAACGATCGCTTGCGATGCAGGAGGTTGCGGGTTCGATTCCCGCCTCGGAACAAATATTTGTGAGATCTGCAGATATTTGTTCCGGGTGTTCTAGGTATTTTCTATATATAATAAAAATATCTATCTATGTATTATATTGTATTAAGTATATCAGTTATCTAGTACCCATAACACAAACTCTGGCTTAGCTTGGGGCTAGATAATGTTGTGTGAACTGTCCAGCATTATTTATTTATTTATTATTATTTATAATGATGTCATAAAACATATTTTTTTTTATATTTGGCTTCGCACGGCTTGTTTTGTGCATTTGCCATTTTCAAGTATAATTATTGTATTTTCGAAGCGAAAATTCTATGTATATGGTATTTTCAATATAATTTGCAACGTTACAATCCTTCCAAGTCGTCAAAGTCACAGTCAAGTCATGTTTTAGTAAAACGGTGGGAGCTTAAAAAAAACTTTGGTAGACAATTTACTTACACCAATTTGAAAAGTCACGTCATTTCATTTCACTGCACTTGTGCTCTATAGACGAGCTACATTGGTTAAAATGCCACCAAAATTACACAAAATAACCCAAAAAAGCACTAGGAAATAAAATAAAAAAAAGTGGACGACGTCTCTTTTCAAAAATGGCGGGAAGAGTCGAACGAACACTCATTGTATTCGTCTCTAAAGTGTTTTTTTTAAATCTTCTTGCTATTTCTGGCACAATCTTCAATTTTGCATACTTCCTACGTGTTATTGCGGAAGCACAGATAGAACACGCCAAATGTTTACCGCCCGTGAAGATGACGCTTCGTAAACTCTGTTGCTGTGTACTTTGCGAACTCAAGCCACAGCCAGAGACCTAAAGTAATAAATTATGAACTACTTACGGGTAGTCGTAGCTAACTGATATTGAACGCTTACATGGTAGGTAAGTAATTAGGATTACATGTTTTTTTAACTATGTGAATGACAGAACAAGCATATGGCCCATGTGATGTTGAGCGGTAACCACTGCCTTTAACAGTGCACTACCTCATAGGTCACGTCCACCTAGGACGCACCCTATGTGGCATTGCACTGCGCCCGCCACCCTGAGACATAAAGAAGAAAAGTCTCATGTGCCTGTAATTTCACAAGCACCCATACCCTTCAAACCGGAACACAGCAATGCGAGCACTACTGCTTTGTGGTAGAGAACTTCCCCGGATAACATTTTTTACAAAAAAGCTCTACTATTCTTCGACCACTTTAGTCGAAGCTACTATTAACAAATGGTAAAAATAGGTTCCTCACTGCAGCGTGCAATTAAGTTTCCTTAAACTTATGATCAGCCCATTTTTAGGCATTTCTAGGGCCTTATGTCACTTAAATAATTAATTAGTTAATTCACTTATTTATTTATTTGCATAAAAATGTGATATCTATTTAAAAACATGTTAAGGGATAGTCAAACTTCACACAGGCACAGATAAAATAATACTATACTAGTACAGATACCTCATGCCATACAACGAAACGCGACCGCCATAACTCGGGCTATTGTGCGGGCTATTTTGGTTGCCTTAACCTGGGCGCTAGATGCCGCTAGCACCGCAATTGATAGCTAGAGCCACCTAGCACCTGCAACTGTAATTACCGCGCAAAACGCGCACACACTCAACAGATGGCGTTTGTTAAAAAACTTAGGCCCGTCGCACATGGAGCTACTCAAAAAGAACTAGTTACAAACTCAAATACTAACGAGATCAAATGGCCCACCTGATGTTAAGCGGTAACCACTGCCTTTAACAATGCTTTACCTCATTATGATTCCATTGCCACGGTAATGCTGTATGTGGTGTAATAAAATAGTTTGCCTAATAATCTCTGAGATTATAAGCCGAAGCTGAAGTAAAGAAGTGACTGAAACTTTACAACATGAGCATCTATATATCGTCGTGTCATCGTGTGCGAGGTACAGTTTCTAAATGGTTTGTAATTGTAATTACTGATTAGTTCCGTCATTTTTGAGTAGCTCCATGTGCGACGAGCCTTTATGACGATTACGGTTTTTTTAACTCAACATCTTTATTAAGACTACGTCAACCCCAGGCACAAATCTTCATACACAAAAAAACGCCTCTCGCCCGCCGCTCGAAAAAGCGGTTTTTATTGAATATCTTGTAAATTTAGATAATTTTACAAAACTCCTACAGTGAACCCTCGGCCTTGTTGAATTGATTTTATCTAACTAATTTTTTAACCAATAATATGTACCATTTTAATAAACAATCGAATCTAGGCAAAAAATAGATGTAACTTTGGATTTTTTATATCGAGAAAATATTGTCCTATCGTGTTTCTGGTACAGTGACCCTTCGGAATTACAATTTAGTATCCATGCATATTTTTAATTTAAATACTGTACTTGATTTAGCCTCTTATACATCAAATCTAAGATTAGGACTTTTGCGGTACCCCACATTAACCACCTAGATGTCGCTCGTGACTTCATTCGCGCCTTGTCCGAAAACTTTCCCGGCGTGCAGATAACAACTAACCACGCCGTGACACGACCTTTTAAACGAACGAACACTCAAGTTTTACAATTTAGGAGTCCATTCCAGAAAATATTTGAATCCCAACAACTACCTCTATCGTGAAACTATATTCTACAACGTCGAAATTACGCTGAAATATGATTAAGTGTATTTTTTTTACAAACACAACGTTCCCGTGCCAATATTCATATATTCCTGAAACATATGTTTGTTAATTTTATTTGAGGAAACTACCTATGAACCAGTTACGAAACCCCGGTTTCCTTGACGGCCGAAGCGGAAATTTCAAGTAGGTATCTACTGCCAACACTTTCCGAAATACACAGCATTTTTGTTTTTACGTGAGCACCTCTTTTTGAAACCCTTAGCATACGAATTTTTCATTTTCCTTTCTAAGTAGACCTTTACACCCTAAAAGGAATAGGCACACCCTCTAAATTTCAAGTCTCAACAACCAGCGGTTTAGGCTGTGCATTGTCACTCGGTCAAGACAGTCAGTCAGGACATTGCCTTTTATATATAACTAGTTCGTCTTTGGTTATAATGATATGTATAAAGGTCTGACATTTTATTTAAAAATTTTAGAATAGAACGGAAATACTAGTTTTCTCTTTCATTTCGGGCATGACGTCATTGGCAAGTCATCTGTTTTTTTTTTAATAACGCCATTTATCAAGTTACTGCTACCTGTGGTACTACAAACAATCTGTGTCAAACCTCAACCTAGTTCAAATGATTACCACTAGGAAAACGACATCATTCGATTTTTCTAAAAAATAATTAAACTTTATTGAAGAGGCATTTATTTAATTTGCCCGTGTTATGGGTATTTTTGATATCAGAAAATATTTTTTTCAGGTCCTAATATTCATTTTTCACACACTTCAATAACAAATCTATACCTGTTACGCCATCTATTGAATGTCAATAGAACAATATATTTTTTCTATGGGATGAGACCCCGTGACACAGGTATTTATACCAGTTACTACAAGTGTGAAAATATTTATTCTGTAAGTAACAACATTCTGCAAAGTTTGTAAAGTCTGGCGTCTAAAAGTCTAGACAAAAAACATGCAAACTTGGAAGAAAAAAAAAGTGGTCGGACCGGTGTGCTGATCAAAATAAGCCCAAACAATTCCGAGGAGTGCTGTTTTCCACCTTCCGTCTCCATCATCAGATCAGCTCGCTGCCTGCATAATAATAATCGGAAATTGACAGGTATGCCAAATTTCAGCTCAATTAAACACCGGGAAGTGGGTCAAATTTAACTTGTAAGATTTGATTACCCGCAGGCACCGGGACAGGTGAAACTAAATAAAAGCTTGTAAAAACATGGTTCTTTTACGAGGCCACATGTTATGGTTACTTGAAGTTATAACTAACAACTCAATTAGCTTCCTTCGACGGTCCAACTTTACAACATTGTAACAAAATACAAAATGTAGACCGCAGTTATGACTTCATCGTTACATGCCATAAAATGTTCTAATCACGAAATCGCAATTACACAATAAACGCGAGCATTAACCTCGGAGTGGGAAGCAAGAGGTTACTTCCTATCAGCTGCCACGCCCACCCGTGGGCTTAAGCCGCAGCCTCACTGGCGCGAGCGCGAACGTACCACCAGCCAAGAATTACACGCGCATTCCTCCAACATTCCCCTACACATACTCAACTCATACTTGCCCCTTTTTTTTGGTGAGTCTGAATTGCTCGCAAAGTTTTTTTTACTGTCGTACAAGATTTAACACTATGTACTTTTTAAGGCTGAAAAAATCACGTTTTTTGTAATCTTGTATTCCCTTTTATTTTTGATTTAATTATATTTTTATTACGTGTTGTTAGAATAGTAATACACTTTTATTACGTGTTGTTAGAATAGTAATACACACTCTTTCCCAAGGGCAGTGTGACTCGTTTGGGTATTACTCGTTGGGAACCCTCCATATATCAACTGAGTTATTGACTCTGTCTTTTGGAGAATAAATTTTATCATCATGCCCTTAACCCACGTAAGATGGGGTCGGCACAACATGCTATACACCACCTTACCAAAATAAATGCTATACACCTTACTCAGTGTTAATGTTAAATTATCCTTAAAACATAACAAACCATAACTAACTATAACTATATAATGCGAACTTTTAAGGAGTGGAATACACTACCGTCGTCTGTTTTTCCTGAAAACTATAATCTGGGTCCCTTCAAGGTGAATAGGTGCTTTCTAGACCTTTGTGTTCCATCTTCGCCCACATCGTCACTTACCAACAGGTGAGATCGTAGTCAAACAAAGACCTATCAACGTTAAAAAAAAACTTTAATACGTTTTTGAATAGGTCCTCTTTCCCACATTCAACCGAAAGATCACAAACAAGTCCAGATGGTTCTGATTCGAATGCTCGCATTCAGACTACACATACACACAACTGCAATACTGCACGGCAAGTGCTCCCACACAGAGATGTGATCGGCTCCAGGATGAGTCCATTGTTCATTAGCGTGAAACTGAACCCACGCACTGATGGGTTGAAGGGTTCAAACAGTTCAAAAACAGTCGGTCGGACAGTACACAGCCGGTGACTCTACTAATCTTTTACCTGGCCCTAGCTATCTTACACCCTCAATATTACCTTTTTTCCAAAGACTTTCAAATAACTCTACGATGGACTTCCATACACTATTAACGACAAAATATGGCAACATGAAAATTCGAACGATGACAAATGAGTCCGATACACTGATACACTGCCGGTTCACACTCTAGTCGTTCAAATGTGTTCAATAACCAAGCAGCAATGGACGGATTAAAATTTACAGAATTGACCCTCTTAATGCGTTTTGTCTCACTTTTGGTTCAGACACTTTTGAGCGCTGACCGGATGTCAATTTACTTTGAAGTCAATGATTTTATTAAATTGTTTCGAATTTATTTAAGGATTTTCGACACGCCTTACTAATTGAGTTTCTAAGTTTCAGGGTTCCGTAGTCAACAAGACAGGTCGACATGTCCGACTGTCTGTCCGTGGCTAATCAAGCCAACAAAGCGGCAAAATAAAATCTTGTATTTTTTTTTCTTGTACCTCCGCTTCACGTAAAGTGGGATTGTTTTTTTATTACCTACTACTCGTTTTTATATTGTTTTTTGCTGTGAAACATCGGAGGGAGCTTATTCGAAGGCACGTGTCAGGAAGAAAAGATCTTCATCATCAGCCTATGAAATCCATTGCCGGACATAGGCCTCCTCCGTAGAATGTCACGATGAACGGTCACGGACCACCTCCATCCACCGACTTCCCACCACCTTCATTATGTGTTTGGCCATCCTCATCTGCGTCGTTGTTTGTGGTCGCCACTCGAGAACCTTCATTCCTCAACGGTTGTTAGTTCTGCGAGCTTTATGGCCGGTCCCTTGCCACTTCAACTTACTAATTCTGAGTACAAAGATCTGGTGAAAGATCTCTTAAAGCAAGTTAATTGTAAATTAATAACAAACTTTGTACCTAGAGTTCAAAAAGCTTTCAATATTGCTCAACAGCATCAAATTAAAGCTAATAAATAGCTTAGCTGAGGTGTAAAATCTAATTAATTAAAGCTTAACTAGTGATTAACCCCGACTGTAAAGTGTTTAGTTGGAGGCTGATCCCACTAAAATTTCCATCAAATTCCAGTGTGGAATCAATTAGCTTAGTGATTAGCTAATGACAATATTATGGAACCGGCCTCTTTCAACACTTTTTGATACATCGATTTAAAGCATGGATTGACTTTTCAAGATGTAAGTAAAGGTTGGGTTGCATTATCGTATACAGTTGTTTACTGTACCACCTTTTGACGTTATAATCGTTTGAAATTTCCTTAGAATAACCCACAATGAAAAGAGCTGATTGGAGGCTCTGCCTACCGTTTCGGTTTTGTGGGAAAAGGCGTATGTCTAATGTATTTATGTATTTAAATATTATAGATATAAATTATTTATTTTATAAAAACGGGGAATTTTCACGTACCGTTAAATCGATGTAAGCACCGACATTGTTTCAACCCGTTTCGAGAGTCTTTTTCAAGGTGAGTGAACGCGACGCACTCCACCCGCGTCTCGCTTAGCACTAATCCGCTCAGTGCGAGCTGCAGCCCGCTCGGCTCGTGTAGTGGGGTGCGCGGGTAGGAATATAGCTTGTGTTCGTTTCGTCATCGTCGTCGGCGCAGTGGATTGTGGTGTCTCATCGCTGTCACTACTACTACCATCAACACCGTATGGCATTCCAGAGAGACAGGCAACACTCACTGTGTCTCTATCAGCTTCGTCTCTCGCACTAACGTGAGCACCATACAGACATGTTTTCCAGGCAGGTGGTGGTGGAATTATTTTTATAAAATAATTGATATGATTCACGAAAATTTTATAGTAAAATTATAGATATACTTTATTAACGTACTTTCTGGTCAGCTAGGACCAAAATGTCGATGCATGCAACGAATGCAAGACTCAAAACGAAAAATCTACGTCACAGCACAGTGAACACATTTCTTCAACAGACAAACGTACAAAATAATTTCTCCAATTAGGCAAGGCATGTTTATTAATATTATATGTGCTATGAAATTGCATGAAATGAAATTTACAATATACAATATAGGTACAATTATAAATAAATTCAAGCGAAACAATAAAAGCAATAGGCAAATGAAAATCTTAACTGGTAAATGGTTGACGTTAACTTATAAATATTGAGTAAGATAAGATCTTACCATATTCTTATTATTAATATCATTGTGTGTATGTCTATGAGTATGTGTATAAAATGAGACAGTACAATAAATAATAGTACAACAATAACCCCTATATCTTACTTCTTTCAGCTCTATCAAATAGTTACGTTGGAGTAACGTGGTATATACAATACAATACAATATATATTTAGTTATATTTCATTTCATTTATTTTACCTTTACATAACATAGTTTGTTACAACAGGCAAGCCACATAACATAATAAAACAATTTAAAAATTTCACAAATAAAAACAAAAATTATAGGTAATGTATAAGTATAACAATTATATATAAGTACTCATAAATATGTAATGAAAGGTGGCTGTCGATAGAGGACCACGATGTGTATTCCATCTACTTCATCTTCATCATTCCCAGTTGTTAGACGTCAACCTTCGACCAAAGTAAAATAAATTGACTGGCCTTACCCATACAAAACGTCCGTGAAAAATAAGACAATTCGGATTTAGGGTACGGTCAACAAATAAACTATCTATCTATCTATCTATCTATCTATCCAGCCACTGCTGAGTAAAGGCCTCTTCTCTATAGCGCCACTCCTGGCGGTCTTTTAAATAAACTAGGTGAAATTAAATTATTGAACTTCTTAAAAACTGTATTTTTTTAATACTTAATATTTTAACAGATGCAATGTGTTTTCTAAAGTTATTTCAGTAGGTTTATAGTACAAAAAATCGCCGAAAAAAATGCAATTATTGAATGAAACTTTTACAAAAATACATGGTTCCCTTCTGTTTTATGTAGTTACGTATCTATTTTTCAGCTCTCAAACATACACAATATAAATCAATAGAAAAGCAAGTCCACATAAGGTCTTCAGCTCAATCAATTTGTGAAAAATATATTTTTCATCACTCAATAAACTAAGAAAATATCATAAAAATCGTACGGAAACATAAATGTATAAAAATTCCAGTATTTCAGAAACTGCAGAGTGCAGTTTTAAGAATTTTGCACAATGAGTTTTTTTATACTACTTGGAATGACAGATCAAGAAGATGGCCCACCTGATGTTAAGTGGTACCCTCTGCCTATGAACAGTGCATTACCTCAGGTCACGTCCACCTAGGACGCGCCCTATGTGGCATTCCACTGCGCCCGCCACCCTGAAACATAAAGATGAAAAGTCCCATGTGGCCGTAATTTCATCGGCACCCTTACCCTTCAAACCGGAACACAGCAATGCGAGCACTACTGCTTTGCGGCAGAAACAGGTATGGTGGTAGTACTTCCCCGGACGAACTCTTTCACAAAAAAGCTCTACTACTACTAACCGTTTTTTGGCGTATAGAATTCATTGTGTAGAAAATGATCAGAGCAAATACGGGAAAATGTATTCCACTTCCAAAAGTCGTCTGTTCTTGCTCGTCTTATGACTTCTATCCATTTTTGTTTACCTTAGTTTTTTTTTTGAAAGCTATTAGGTTAATTAACATGCCATTACATATTATATGCAATTACCTAAAGCGACGTGCTTAGCAATGTTTTGACGTAAATAATGCAAATTACAATTCTAAATCAATACGATACCCCTTAGGCATCAGATTTTTTTGCAGTCTGTACCGGACCATCCGTCATGCGTGAAGTCTTGTCAAATATTTCGTCGCTGTAGTTGGAAAACTAAATAAGTAATAACAACAACAAAACCAACATCGCGAGAAAAAAGGGGTTTTACTGTTTTATTGCGTCAAAAATGGCAATAACTTTTTTATCGTAACTAATTTTTCAGTCCGTGTTTTGATATGTTATAGATTGGTACTGTAACTATTTTCGAATTTAATGATAATACATTTTAGTTCTTTTGATTAAGGGAAAAAAAAAAAAAAAACTACTATGTATTTTTCCCTCGCCAAAGTTTTGAATAATTGAAATGATCTATTATTTACTTATTTGAATATGACAATCCTATCCATGGGTATAGATTTATATAATATTAAAATACATTTTAAAATAAAACCAACTTATAATCATTTCTTTTTATCAAGACTGAATATTAGAAAACTACTGAAACACCTACATTATTTAAGCAGACTTATAAATTCAAAGTAAGTGACATAACAAACTTATCATACGACTAATGCTTATAAAATCAACAAAATGAAAAAAAATTGTGGAACACAATAATTCTAAGTATCAAAAAGAAAAAGGTATGTTGACTAAAATTAAAACTATCTACGAGTATAAACTTGTGTCTGTTAACTTTCATTCAGAGTGGGGAACATTGAGATAATGTCCTGGGGCGTAGTCCTCCTTGTCGCTCGTCCTCTAGAGCAAGACGTGTCCATCGACATGTATGGGCCATCATAACCATGCAATAAAGTCGATTTCGCAAAATGTGTTAGTTATGTAGTTTTCCTACCACACGACGATTTATAAGTTTTTTATCAATTGATGAAAATTATATTACAAAACCTTTACTTACGAATTAAATGCGATGCCTGAAGCTTTATTTGTATTTCTTGTGTTGTTTGCACTTGCAGAAAAGCACAGGAAGGCATTGTATTACCAAGGTATCTAATTTTGGTATTTTTCAGCATAGCTGTCACTCGTTGCCGTGACAAAGACTGACTGAAGCGAAGTATACTAGCTAGGTCTGTTTAGAAGCTTCAAAACTATCGTTCCCTAAGGCCCGTCCATTCATTTTATTTACGTCGATGACGTCAACTGTTGAACGAGCCCCCCAAACCTTTGCAAGCGGATTGATGATCGCAGTATTGCTGTTGAGTACTCAGGTGGATGCTGCTGCCCATCCCCTGGTGTAATCCCTTAGACGACTGTGACTTTCAAGCCACGGGAGGAGACGGAGGGGTATATTCTTAGACCAGACACAACACTCTACTTATGCAGATGAATCTACAAGATCCGTAAAATCGCTATAACTCTACCTTGCACCGATATTAATTTAATCGACATTTTCCTCATTTGAAAACAAATATATATATATCTCACTCTCTCTCTCTCCCTCTCTCTCTCTCTCTCTCTTTACCAGGAAATGAATCACAGACTGAAGAACATTTCACTGCCCATCTATACCTACGGTGCCACTCTCAATCACAGCGACACAGATGACATGTCCTGTTTAAACAACTTGTGACAAATTGAACTTGAATGTGTAGTCATCCCACTCCTGAGTATGGAATGTATTATAATACATACATACATACATACATAGACACACGCCTTTTTCCCCGAAGGGGGGTAGGCAGAGCCTCAATGGGCCTCTTTTCACAGTGGGTTGCACCATCGTGGAATATAGACGTGACAAGTGGTGAGCTCATCGCCGCCATTGCTTTCCACGACTGACTCGGCTAACGCTTTCTTCCAGTAATAACACATTCCATAATAAGCTAGCAGCTAGGACAAATCTTATACCAACGAATCTTATCAGCAAGTCCGGGTAATCCCTTAGTCGGCTTTTACGACATCCACGGGAGGAGACGGAGGGGTCTATTCTTAGGCCGGACACACCATAATATTGGTAAATATTAGTTTAGAACAAGCAAACCCTAGTTCAAAAATAAGCAAGCAAGTCTGCAATATATTTTCCCGGAACGCAGTTGGAGGAAAAGCAATAATAAAACAGAAGAGATGCACTAAAAGGCGGCCAAGTGCGTGTTGGGCCACGCGCATTGTAGGATTTCGTATGTCCCGTCACAATATACGGACTTAGAAGGCGCTTTCCTATTTTATACAATTAACAACTTCATCTAAGTCATTTTCAATGGAATTTGAAAGAAAGAAAGAAAGAAAGAAAAATTCTTTATTTGTAACGGCACACATGGATAGTACAAAAAACACTCGACAAATAAAACAAGAAATAATAGGTAATACATACAAAAGACAAAAACTAAATACTTATAGAATTGAAACTATCGTGGTTGGGAATCATATTAAAAGATAAACGGCTAATTACCACTATTATTCGTCACTTTGCTGACGTTTCGAGACTGAGTTCAGAAGCCTCTTCATCATGAGCACCGCCCGCGACCGCGTTCGGTGGTGTATTCGCTGGTCCACCGTCGAACGCGGTCGCGGGCGGTGCTCATGATGAAGAGGCTTCTGAACTCAGTCTCGAAACGTCAGCAAAGTGACGAATAATAGTGGTAATTAGCCGTTTATCTTTTAATATAACTAAATACTTCTACAATTAATTGAGTATCTCTCAGTGCCATCCACGCAGCAACGTCACAAATTGGAGTCCGACTCAGCATGATGTTGTGTACACTAGTTACACAACGCTGGTCTTCCGCCGGATCCATGTGGGTGCGTCACGGAGTCACAAGTCAAAATATAATATAACAAGCTATTTAAAAAAAAACAAAGAAACGTAGAATTTGTATAACATATTCCTTTTTTTCTCCAAGTACATTTTATAAATTGTTCGACTATTACTCATTAACTTGTAAAGCCTACTTAGACTTCGTTATATATTACCTACCTACTACTGCTGTGTTTTTTTTTCTCATATCCAAAAACAAATGTTTAACGGGCAGGGGGGACACTTGTCTGTAACAAACATTTGCACTTTCGGTACCACCAGGGGTATGGCCAGGTGTACCGTGGGTCTGAAATGTTTGAAGCTTAATATTTCGCAAACGGATCCCTGAATCGAATAATCACAGCTTACACAGCGCCCAGATAAAATAATACTATACTAGCCAGTAGACAGATGTACTATACAGACAGTATACTAGACAGATGTACTATACAGACAGTATACTAGACAGATGTACTATACAGACAGTATACTAGACAGATGTACTATACAGACAGTATACTAGACAGATGTACTATACAGACAGTATACTAGACAGATGTACTATACAGACAGTATACTAGACAGATGTACTATACAGACAGTATACTAGACAGATGTACTATACAGACAGTATACTAGACAGATGTACTATACAGACAGTATACTAGACAGATGTACTATACAGACAGTATACTAGACAGATGGACGGACATAACGAAACCATAAGGGTCCTTAGGCCGTAGACAAAGTAACATTCTATTAGCGATGACGTTAGTAGAAAAGCCAACAATGTATGAGATTGACGTAAACTATCGAAATATCACGTGGTCAAATGTATTGTATTACGACTGTAGAAGTGGAATCGCTTGGAAGCGAATGCCGATTGGCTAGGCCGGCTTGTCTAGTTGACTACGGAACCCTAAATAAGAATGTATATTCGCATATTTTAGACTGAGCTCCAGAAAGCATCATCAACAAACTTTTTGAAGAAAAATGCCTTTTTGCTTTGAAAAATTAGCTGCCCAAATTAAAAGAAAGCAAGCAGTGATCATTCTTTATTGCGTGGGTTGCCAACACTACAATCAAATGCAGAACAAGGTATATTATGTTATATAGATATAGCGATTCTGCGATACATAATACCTTTTCCAAACATCGAAACAGGTTCACCAGTTAAAAAGATACCAAGAGAATGCCAAAAAGTGGTCAAACGCGCGGTCATTCATTCAGCCAACGAATGTTTGCACGCAGACTGTTTTGTGAATCATCATCGGTGCCGTCGGCGGCGCTGGGCCAGCCAGCTCCAGCTCGGCGCTGGCCGGTGAAGCTGTATGTGTATTGTGTACGTATTAGAGCCGTGTGCGTGTGCATGTTCGAACTTGCCTTCTGCCACAGAATAAATAATAGTTTCTAGCTCGCTGTAAGTGCGTACGTTCGTTATGGTATTTAAATACGACGTGGTAACCCTTTTAGAGTTAGTGGACGCCCACCGTTGACTTTGGATAAAAATAATAAAGCAAAAATAAAATTTTGATGTAGAAATGTTGGCACTGTTTGGATGTTTAGATATTTTATAATTACCTACGCTGAAACGGCTGAACCGATTTCGATGAATATTGGTAAAAAGATAGATTTATGACCTGGATTGAGCTATAGGCTACTTTTTATTCTGGTTAAACGCGAGTGAAGCCGCGGGCGGCCACTAGTAATAAATAAATACAGCTACTTGACGAGACCATTTGTACGTGTTCTAGAACTGAAGCCCGGTTCAGTACTGCCCAAAAGTCAAGCGCAGACCGGCACCAGCACCGGCGCCATGGAAAAACAGAGCCCGGCGCCGGCGCGTGCCGGTGCCGTGCCGGCTAGTGTAATAGTAGATTGTATCATAAGGGAGCAACATTAGTAGATTGTATCATAAGGGAGCAACATAATATTTTTACGGCGAGGGCGCTTTTTTGAATCCAGAGCGAAGTGAGGGATTCTAGAGTAGAATCCCGAGCGTAGCGAGGGATTCTTTAGTAGAATCCTGAACGTAGCGAGGGATTCAAAGTACGTCGCCCGAGCCAAAAATATATGTTGCGCCCGTGTGATACACTCTGCTTTTCATCACCCACTATGAGAAAATAAAAGGCGCCTCATATGTTATTGTAATATTATTATTTAATAAAACAAATGGTTGTTTTTTTGTGTTTTTTTTGTTGTGTTTGTGTTTTTGTGTTTTTTTGGGTGTTTTTTTGTGTTTTGTGTTTTTTGTGTATTGTGCTTTTTTGTGTTTTTTTGTGTTTTTTTTTCTTTTGTGTTTTTTGTGTGTATTGTGCTTTCTTGTGTTTTTTTTGTATTGTTTTTTTTGTGTTGAGTTTTGTGTGTTTTTTTTTTATTTTTTGTGTTTTTTTTTGTGTTTTTGTGTTTTTTTTTGTATTTTGTGTTTTGTGTTTTTTGTGTGTATTGTGTTTTTTTTTTGTGTTATTTGTTTTGTGTTTTTTTGTGATTTGTGTTTTTTTTTTGTGTTTTGTGTTTTTTGTGTGTGTTGGGTTTTTTTGTTTTGGGTTTTGGGCCGTCGTACCAGCCAGTATTTATTCAAACAATATTTGCGTTCGAATTATTTGGCGCTGGTTCCAAATTCAATAAGTGCGCCGCAATTATCTTTGCCGCGCACTTTTTGAATTAGGAACTTAATAAGTGCGCCGCAAAACTCATTACTGCCCGCTAAAAGTTTATCATAGAAAACACCACCGTTGGGTGCACTTAAAGGCGAACCCAGTCGTCCTTTTCGAATAGATGGGATGAAAAAACATTTCCCGGACAGAGAAGTAGACATATAGTGAACGTAGGTGGGTCTTTGCTTACGTTTCTCACTATTTATATTTCTAGCCCTTTCTGTCCCACTGCAAAGGCCTCCCAACACTCCTTCTCCACGTTTCTCACTTGTTTGAAAACAGTTTCTTTGTCAATTTAGCGGAATTCTAAAACCTGGTGTCGAAGGCCGCCAAGAATCATTAAATGGCGCCAATTTTCCAAATAAAATGTGAGATACACCATTAACCATTATCATTCGCCGGGCCCTTACCAGCGTTAACATTCCAGCCATTCTAGAACCGAATGGTCTGTTACGTGGACGATGGTAAGCGGCCTGACGGCATGACTCTTGATCCATGGGAGAAGGGTAGTCCTTTGGTGTGGGACGCTACATGCGTTGATATCCTTGCGCCATCTCATCTGTCCGGGACATCAGTTAGGGCCGGTGCGGCGGCAGATTCCGCTGAGGACCTCAAAAGACGCAAATATGCGAGTCTCGACAGAGCTTACTTATTTGAGCCTTTCGGGGTCGAGACTCTGGGTCCGTGGGGTTCCGGGGCCCTTCGCGTTTTCAAAATTCTTTCAGGGCATCTGGTCGAAGCGACGCGTGACCCGAGAGCTGGCTCTTATCTGGCTCAACGCATTAGTATTGCCATTCAGCGTGGCAATGCAGCCAGCATCTTAGGGACGCTTCCGTCTGGTAGTGATTTGGATCAGTTGAGCTACCTTTAGATCGCTGCTACCTTTAGATCGCTTGCAGCGGTCTTCAGGTGGCACAACTGTTTCATATGTATTTTGTACATACCTTGTATTATTCTTTCTGTAAATATATTACCATTATCGTAAATAACATCATTTCTTAGTGATCCTTCTCAATACCCACGTATACCTTAGCTGGTATTTTATGAAATTACCTGCTGAAATCAAAATTTAACCATTTGAGGCGTGACTACACATCTGGCTGGTATAATGCGCGTCATGTAAAAAGAACGCTGGCGGTCAAGCTTCTTCAGGCGTTCCAGCGTTCTTTTTAAGAGATTACTTACTTTTCTAATGATTTAAGAGATGTATACCTTTGCATTGAATGTGTGCCTACCTAGTTTACTACAAATAATGTACTTATATTAAGTACAATTATAAAAAGAACGCTGGAACGCCTGTAGAAGCTTGACCGCCAGCGTTCTTTTTACATGACGCGCACTATATCTACTCAGGCATTGTGTTCTGCCATTGATTTCAATTATCTACTTGGGTTGACTATATTTCATCATTTAGAAATTGGATACAAGGAGGCTGAAGGGAAGTTAATTTTACAACATGATGATCACCACATTACCTACTTTTAGAATAGGATCAAGATGGGAGTTAGTAAACTATATATTCCACCCATTTTTTTTTTTTTTTATACTACTTGGTTGACAGATCAAGCAAGAGGCCCACCTGATGTTAAGCGGTAACCTCTGCCTATGAACAGTGCATTACGTCATAGATCACGTCCACCTACGACGCAACCTATGTGGCATGGCACTGCGCCCGCCACCCTGAGACATAAAGATGAAAAGTCTCATGTGCCTGTAATTTCACCGGCACCCTTACCCTTCAAACCGGAACACAGCAATGCGAGCACTACTGCTTTGCGGCAGAAATAGGTATGGTGGTAGTACTTCCCCGGACGAACTCTTTCACAAAAAAGCTCTACTACTAACAATGGGTTTATATGCTCCCTGACATTTTTCGTGTTTTTCTTCCATTTCCACCAGCAGAACCCCAGGCGAAGCAACCACATGATGCATTGAGGTTTTTATAACACCATGGTTATAGTTAATTAGGCAGAAAATAGGTTTTCGCGAAGAAAATAGGATTTTAAACCATTGAGTGACTAGGGGGTCGAAAGACCCTTATCGCACTGGTGAAAAGGTACCGTTAGGGCTTATCAGCCCCCTATCGCACCACCTGAAAAATAGTCAAATTACTTGCCGCAGTGAACGTGTTAATAAGCCGTTTTAAAAATTAAATATAGTAAAGATTATCTGTTTTGCCTATGCCAACAGTTAGGTTAGGAATACGTTTTTCTTGTAATTCCCAATTCCCCGAGCAGATTGTGCTAGCAAAAGGTTTGTAAAACAATCGTGTATGTACAACCTATTCTCTAATAAAAATCTTATACAAATATTCCCAGTTGAGGATATATATAACCTCCCTTTGGCATTTTCCATTTGAGCGGTAATCACATATGTGATGGAGGCCCTGGTTACGAATATCCGGAGTTACTGCGACAGCGCTTGTTTTGGGTTCATTTCCGCCCCTTACAGCCCCACTGCATGACGTGTTGACATCAGCACTTAATTGGACATAGCCACTGCACAGTACAAATAAGTTTTATGTGAAAAATGAATTTTACAATACAAGCTTTTATTAAATTAGTGTAATTAAGAGCGATGGCAGCCTAGCGGTTCAATAGTGCAACTCAGAATCCAACGATACCGGGTTCGATCCTAGGCTCCGCAACCAATGACTTTTCTAAGTTATGTGTGGATTTCCATCGCTCTGTGCTTCGGAGGGCACGTTAAGCTGTCGGTCCCGGCTGTTATTGATTAATAGCAGTCGATAAGCCATGTCAGAGGCCCTCGGGCGGCTTGACAAACTCTGACACCAGAGGCCAGCACTACCTCATACGAAACGACGACGATTAAATTAGTAGTAATTAGATCGTAACACAAAAAAAAATTGCCAATACATGGCCAGGCTACTTTTATCCCTCGAGGAGTTCCGTTGTCCACCTTCCGTCGCCATCATTAGATCAGCTCGCTTTCACCGTAATATTGCATTGTCATCAGAACTTGACAGGTATGCAAAATATCATCTCAATCGGTTGAGGATAACTGCTTACAAGATTCCACACGGACAAACATACATACATTGCAAGTTAAATAAAAGTAGTTTATGCAACTGTCATATAAGAAGGGGTATTCAAACACGAGAGTCTGTTTATCGCATGAGGCGAAGCCGAATACGATCATCGACGTAAATAAAATGAATGGACGGGCCTTAGGGAACGATAGTTTTGATGCTTCTAAACAGACCTAGCTAGTATACTTCGCTTCAGTCAGTCTTTGTCACGGCAACGAGTGACAGCTATGCTGAAAAATACCAAAATTAGATACCTTGGTAATACAATGCCTTCCTGTGCTTTTCTGCAAGTGCAAACAACACAAGAAATACAAATAAAGCTTCAGGCATCGCATTTCATTCGTAAGTAAAGGTTTTGTAATATAATTTTCATCAATTGATAAAAAACTTATAAATCGTCGTGTGGTAGGAAAACTACATAAGTAACACATTTTGCGAAATTGACTTTATTGCATGGTTATGATGGCCCATACATGTCGATGGACACGTCTTGCACTAGAGGACGAGCGACAAGGAGGACTACGCCCCAGGACATTATCTCAATGTTCCCCACTCTGAATGAAAGTTAACAGACACAAGTTTATACTCGTAGATAGTTTTAATTTTAGTCGACATACCTTTTTCTTTTTGATACTTAGAATTATTGTGTACCACAATTTTTTTTCATTTTGTTGATTTTATAAGCATTAGTCGTATGATAAGTTTGTTATGTCACTTACTTTGAATTTATAAGTCTGCTAAAATAATGTAGGTGTTTCAGTAGTTTTCTAATATTCAGTCTTGATAAAAAGAAATGATTATAAGTTGGTTTTATTTTAAAATGTATTTTAATATTATTTAAATGTATACCCATGGATAGGATTGTCATATTCAAATAAGTAAATAATAGATCATTTCAATTATTCAAAACTTTGGCGAGGGAAAAATACATAGTCGTTTTTTTATTTTTTTCTCTTAATCAAAAGAACTAAAATGTATTATCATTAAATTCGAAAATAGATACAGTACCAATCTATAACATATCAAAACACGGACTGAAAAATTAGTTACGATAAAAAAGCTATTGCCATTTTTGACGCAATAAAACAGTAAATCGCGTTTTTCTCGCGATGTTGGTTTTGTTGTTGTTATTACTTATTTAGTTTTCCAACTACAGCGACGAAATATTTGACAAGACTTCACGCATGACGGATGGTCCGGTACAGACTGCAAAAAAATCTGATGCCTAAGGGGTATCGTATTGATTTAGAATTGTAATTTGCATTATTTACGTCAAAACATTGCTAAGCACGTCGCTTTAGGTAATTGCATATAATATGTAATGGCATGTTAATTAACCTTATAGCTTTCCAAAAAAAATCTAAGGTAAACAAAAATGGATGGAAGTCATAAGACGAGCAAGAACAGACGACTTTTGGAAGTGGAATACATTTTCCCGTATTTGCTCTGATCATTTTCTACACAATGAATTCTATACGCCAAAAAACGGTTAGTAGTAGTAGAGCTTTTTTGTAAAAGAGTTCGTCCGGGGAAGTACTACCACCATAACTGTTTCTGCCGCAAAGCAGTAGTGCTCGCATTGCTGTGTTCCGGTTTGAAGGGTAAGGGTGCCGATGAAATTACGGCCACATGGGACTTTTCATCTTTATGTTTCAGGGTGGCGGGCGCAGTGGAATGCCACATAGGGCGCGTCCTAGGTGGACGTGACCTGAGGTAATGCACTGTTCATAGGCAGAGGGTACCACTTAACATCAGGTGGGCCATCTTCTTGATCTGTCATTCCAAGTAGTATAAAAAAACTCATTGTGCAAAATTCTTAAAACTGCACTCTGCAGTTTCTTAAATACTGGATTTTTTATACATTTATGTTTCCGTACGATTTTTATGATATTTTCTTAGTTTATTGAGTGATGAAAAATATATTTTTCACAAATTGATTGAGCTGAAGACCTTAGGTGGACTTACTTTTCTATTGATTTATATTGTGTATGTTTGAGAGCTGAAAAATAGATACGTAACTACATAAAACAGAAGGGAACCATGTATTTTTGTACAAGTTTCATTCAATAATTGCATTTTTTTCGGCGATTTTTTGTACTATAAACCTACTGAAATAACTTTAGTAAACACATTGCATCTGTTAAAGTATTAAGTATTAAAAAAATACAGTTTTTAAGAAGTTCAATAATTTAATTTCACCTAGTTTATTTACAAGACCGCCAGGAGTGGCGCTATAGAGAAGAGGCCTTTACTCAGCAGTGGCTGGATAGATAGATAGATAGATAGATAGTTTATTTGTTGACCGTACCCTAAATCCGAATTGTCTTATTTTTCACGGACGTTTTCTATGGGTAAGGCCAGTCCATTTATTTTACTTTGGTCGAAGAATACGATAATAGGTTGACTCGAGTGTTTTAATACCTAAGTTATATGCAGTTTCATACACTACTTTATCTTCACTCATAGGAAAAATTTAAATTAAAAAAGTAGGTAGGTTACAATACAAGGAAGTAATTTATTTGGTATAGTAATATGGGAAGCGCGGGAAATTAAGTTCAAACTACGCATGCGTGCGCCATTTTTTCACAGATCGAATTGCGCATGCGTGCGCCTTTTTTTTCATACTCAGGCTATAACCATAGACTAGTTTAATGAATTAATTTAAAAAAAGATAGCGGTACTATAATGAGTTTTATGATACAGTTGGCGGTACTATAATGAGTTTTATTCTTAATTTTATGTATATGCGTCTATAAAGTGCGACTGTATAGAGCCGTCTTTGAATTCGTAATTCGAATTTTTCGATTTGAGTGTAGATAAAAGCTTATAAATACCATATGGAGTTAAATATGATTGATAACTACCACCTCTTGAAAACTTTATCCACCGCTTAGTTCAGTTTCTTTATTCGTTTGGTCTATCTTTCAATAATAGTAATCCTATTCAAGGTACTAAGTAAGAGTAACACAAATAATAAAAAAACTTACAAATGAGAAATATTCTGTTCACAATATTCTGTGTCTGTGAGACACAGAATATTGTCAGCCTCTTTAGCGCGTCGGGGCAAGTAGCCGGCTGAGATGCGAGAGGTGGCGGGTTCGATTCACGCTGCGGGACAAATGTTTGTATGATCTGCAAATATTTGTTCCGAGTCTGGGTGTTTTGGTACCATGGTACTCGTACTTCCTGATACCCACGACTACTTACTTATACTAATACTTATTTATTATTATTATTTTAGTTTATTGCACAACTTACAAACTAGTTCAAAAAATACACACAACAATTAAATTAAAACTAAAAGTACAATGGGCGGTCTTAAAGCTGAAAATTGATATCATCCAGGCAACCTTTCAGACTAACCCGAGCACGGGGTCGTTAGATAGATTTCCAGGTTGACCGAGGCAGAATTCGGCCTGCTGGAAACTCTTCTGCAGGTACAACATATTCTGGTGAAGGAGGATGTTCTTCTAGCCACTGTTTAGTCGGGTCTCATTATGGTGGTGGTCGGCAAGAGCCAGGGCTTTTATAAGAAACTTTCTGCTCTTCAGTATTCTACCACAATTGTTGATGCCGAAAAGTGGGTGTCTTGGATCAGTTTCCTGCTTATACCTCTCTACGCAGCAAGCGACTTCCCTGCGAACCTCTGAGGCTATCCCTGCTAATGGATAGAGCAGGTTTAAACGTGTGGAGTTCAAGCAGCCTGTAATAATCTAGCAGGACTCGTTTAAGGATACATCTACTTCTCACTGCTCTAAAAGATATATAGATTATAAAAGCAGTAGAGGCAGAGCAAAATTGTTTTAAAAACACGAAACCAATCGGCTCTACAAAATATTTGCAATATATTTCAATTTGCAGCTGACACCAAAAACCAATACATTCATGGGCATTCAGTCAGACACGATCGATGCATTTATAGTACCCCGATAATATTGTAGTACAAATACCTACCTAGCTGGAAGTTCTGGACTTCGGGAAACTTCTAAATAAACTGAATATAAAATGTGCAGCTTTGTAGACTAAAATGTAGAGTATGCAATACAAGACGCTTGAAAGTTTGTAAGATATTTTCATAGCCACTGAAGCAGGGTTTTTACAACAGCAAAGCCAAAATGAAGGGTTATGTCTTTAAGTATATGTATGTATGTTTGTATTTACGTATGTTCCACCGAGCGCCATAACTACTCACTCATCTGGTTTTGATGAATGAGGTGTCAATCGATTCGTTGACTTCTTTTATATAATTTGTATGTGCTGCTGGTTTTCCTTGTAATACATACATACATAAAACACACGCCTTTTTCCCCGACAGGGTAAGCAGAGCGTCAATGGGCCTCTTTGTAATAAATAATAATAATAGAACATAGCAATGCGAGGACCACTGCTTGGCAGCAGAAAAATCAAAATAATTAAGTGACGACCTCTGTAGCGCGTCGGGTGAGTAACTGGCTGAGATGCGAGAGGTTGCGGGTTCGATTCCCGCAGCGGGACAAATGTTTGTATGATCTACAAATATTTGTTCCGGGTCTTGGTGTTATGGAACCATAGTACTCGTAGTTCCTGATATCCACGACACAGGGAATCCTAGTGTGGGATCAGGACTATGTATGTGACTGTTGGGTGTTATGTTATGTAATAGCAGGTATATCCCCGGACGAACACTTTCACAAGAGCTCTATCAAGACCTTGGTAGTTTTGTAAAAGCCTCATTATTTTGTGATGTTCAATTTCAACCTGTTTGGAGCTTGTAGGTACTTCTTATAATTTTGGGAAAAAACATCAATCCTACGACTACTACCTACTACCTACCTACTACTATTTTGGGAAATATTTCATAGAAAAAAATACTTTTCCATAAACTAAAACTGCCTCAACGGACAGGTTTTTCGGGCGCCCGCCACTTAGCCTCTCATTAACATCATTCGAACTGTGTTGTCATTTTTCATCAAAAAACCTGTACCTATTTGTGTGTCGCAGGGTTATTGTCAAAGCCGTGGTATTGTAATTTCACCCAAAGACTTTCTAATAACTCTGCGATTGACTTAGCATTCGATACACTATCAATGCCAAAATATGGCACCTTTGAAAATTCGAACGCTGTCAAAAATGAGTTCGATACACTGCCGGTTCACAGTCTAGTCCTTCAACCGTGTTCAATTACCAAGCAGCAATGGATTGATAAAACTTGACAGAATTGATTATTTTTATGCGTTTTGTTTTCCTTTTGGTTGGACACTTTTTAAGCGCTGACCTGAAATCCAGTTACAATGAGGTTAGTTATCCTATAGTGATATTAATTTGCACGTAATAATTTGTCGTCTCCATTTTCGTTTTCATATCACGGACACATGAGACTTTTCATCTTTATGTCTCAGGGTGGCGGGCGCAGTGCAATGCCATGTAGGGCGCATCCTAGGTGGACGTGACCTAAAGCATTTTTTTTTGCAGCAGTGGCAGAGGCTACCGTTTTGGTCCTTCCTCATTTCGGATTCTATCATGTAGTGAAACTCTGAGCCTTGCTCTCTCCATAGCCCGCAACTTTGAGCTATTGTGTGCGGCAAATAGTTAGCGATAAGTGTCAGTGCCGTCAGTCATCACTGGTAACACACACTGACTTTGACGATTGACTGCAACTATAATATACATACATACATAGACACACTCCTTTTTCCCGGAAGGGTAGGCAGAATACCACAATGGTCCTCTTTTCACAGTGGGCTGCACCATCGTGGGAATATAGACGTGACAAGTGGTGAGCTCATCGGCGCCATTGCTTCCCACGACTAACTCAACTAACGCGTTCTTCCAGTAATAACCCATTCCATAATAAACCAGCAGCCAGGACAAATCTCATACCAACAAATCTTATCAACAATTCCGGGTAATCTCTTAGTCGGATTTTACGACATCCACGGGAGGAGACGGAGGTGTCTATTCTTAGGCCGGACACACCAACTATA
Organism: Operophtera brumata; assembly: GCA_932527175.1. Taxonomy (NCBI): domain Eukaryota; kingdom Metazoa; phylum Arthropoda; class Insecta; order Lepidoptera; family Geometridae; genus Operophtera; species Operophtera brumata. The sequence goes on from OW052238.1 coordinate 2,116,984, forward strand.
ATATAACTAGTGAAATCATGATAACACTGCTTTTACAATATGCCTACGACATATCACTGCAGGTTGTAGTGCGACTTCCGCTGCCCACGCCGTCTCTAACTAGTCTACTAATGCGCTAAAATCTATACGATTTATTAAAATAAAGTGATAAGTCGCGGCCGGTGGCACTGCCGCCAGCACCGTTGAGACTCTTTGTCTAAACTAATTACATTTACCTGTTACATTTAATTAGTTGAGGATTAATTACTTGCTATATATTTTAAAACCACACCTTCACTTTCTTGGGACCGGAGTATCCGGATAATAAACCAGACAGCGTCTCCTCTCGAACCTGCCAAGTGTTTTGTTCCAATTGGCCACTGGGGGTGAGATTTAGTGGGCAGATGGTCTTGAGGGGCATAGGGGGGTTCCGAAGTCCAATCACAGTCCCTCCATAACTCGAAAAGTATTAATCACAGGATATACGAGATAGTTTTTGATAAAGATCACATCTTTTTATCAAACGGATATTGTTTAATCAACTCAAAACTCTCTCCATCGCTCTGTGCTTCGGAGGGCACGTTAAGCTGTCGGTCCCGGCTGTTATTGATTAATAGCAGTCGATAAGCCATGTCAGAGGCCCTCGGGCGGCTTGACAAACTCTGACACCAGAGGCCAGCACTACCTCATACGAAACGACGACGAACTCAAAACTAGATGTCGACATTAGAAGATTGGAATGCGCTTATATCGATTTTATTCCTTGGTTGGAGAATTATTTGTACGGGGACCCCTTGGGATTTCGTTTTTGTAAATATTTTTTTGTAGACTGTTGGACTGTTGAATATTGTCCAGCATTATTTATTTATTTATTTGTAGGGTTCACGCGTAAACAACATAACACATACCTACTAATCTGTGAAAATTTCAACTGGCTATATCTTATGGCTGCGATTTTTTTTTTTTTTTTTTATACTACTTTAATAACGGTACAAGCTGATGGCCCACCTGATGTTAAGCGGTAACCTCTGCCTATGAACAGTGCATTACCTCATAGGTCACGTCCACCTAGGACGCGCCCTATGTGGCATTGCACTGCGCCCGCCACCCTGAGACATAAAGATGTAAAGTCTCATGTGCCTGTAATTTCATAACTATAAGCCTGTGACAGAATACATAGGTACAGACGGACAGACAGACGGACGGCGTAGTAGTAATAGGGTCCCGCTTCCCGCATTTAGACGTCCACTGACGTCTCTCGTAGAATGCCACGGATTTGCCATAATCACCACGCTTGGCAGGCGGATTGCTGATCGCAGTATTGGTGTTGAGTACTCAGGTGGATGTAGCTGCCCATCCCCTTGTGTGGTGTGGCCTTTAGTCGGCTTTTACGACATCCACGAGAGAAGACCAAGGGTATATTCTTAGGACAGGTTCACCACAACATAGATTCCAAGGATATTCCGCGTTTTTTAGAAGCGCGGATAGTGTAGATTGATTGCTTGCTTAACATAAGTACCTTTAGTCCTAAGTAAGTAGGTGAGTCGTAAACGTAATTGTACTGTGAATAGGGATCTAGTTACATTATGTATGTATCCTACGTGTCGGGAACGTTCAATAACTCAGCCAGGCTCGCTAAACTCACTGGAGTTGATTAAACGCCGTATTGTGCCAATTTCACGCACCGAACGGATGATTGCAAATAAATCTGTACGAACCAACGAACGGTCTGACTCTAGGGGCTCTATTGAGTGTTTATTACAAAGCTATTGTCTGGCTTCTGAAGTTTTGTAAGAGAACTCAGATGGCTGAATAAACTGTTTTTTTTTTTGAGGCATATAACTTATGCACTTTTGGCATATATATCTTACCTTTTTGTATTGATTGTTACGTAATTTTGTATTTAGGTGTGCTTGAAATGAAATAATAGATTTATCAGTATAATGACCGTCCAATAGTCAAAAATAAACTTTTATTTACAGAGAGAATAAAATGAATAAATAACACTTAGAACTAATACAACTAAGTTAAATACAATACCTACATATAAAAAGATTACAAATCGAAAGATCTAATTATCTAAAGATAGATCAACTGATCCAAGATCCAAATGGCTACCAGACGGACGCGTCCCTAAGATAATGGCTGTATTTTTACGCTGAATGCCAATAACAATGCGTTGAGCCAGATAAGAGCCAGCTCTCGAGTCAGGGCCGGATTAAGGCATCCAGGTCCCCTATAGGCACTTGATATTTGAGGGCCCCCTGCCTTACAATATTTCTACCAATATGCACCAACAACCATAAGCCCCCCCCCCGAGCTCGAGGAGATTGCAGTAATACAGATACCCACTACTAGAACTTATAACGGCGAGAGGAGCGAAAAATTCAGTTTTTTTAGCTCGAGGAGAGTGCAGTAAGAAAGACACCCACTACTAGAACTTATAACGGCGAGCGGAGCGAGCCGCAACAAAATTCTGTTATTTTAGCTCGCGAAGAGTGCAGTAATAAAGTTACCCATCATGACGCACGTCATAGATCGGCGAGCGGAGGGAGCCGCGAAAAATTCTGTTTTTTTAGCTCGAGGAGAGTGCAGTAATGAAGACACAACCACCACTAGAACTTATAGCGGCGAGCGGAGCAAGCCGCGAAAAATTCTGTTTATTTAGCTCGAGGAGAGTACAGTAATAAAGATATTCATTATCAGAATATATAACATCTTGTGGAATAAGTTCCTAGCTTTGAAGTCGTTTATTTTGGAAAATAAAAAAATCTATTATTATTTGACACTGGCGAAATTGCTCGGAGTATTCCAAGAAGAGAAGAAGAAGAAGAGTTCTGAAGGTTCATCCATACAAACACACATAGGCGCTAATCTCATACCCTTCCTCACTGAAACGAGGCATAGCTTTGCTTTGCCTAAGCTAACTAGCAGCTGGGTCGTCGACGGCCGCCCGATTTCACGGATTTTTAAAAATGTTGGATCTACTTTTATAACGTTATTTTGAATATTTTTGACTCTCTCTCTCTTTTTTGGTAGAGAGTAATTTGTTTGAAACTTAGAGCATTGCAGGCCTCCGTTTGAAATGTTTGCAACCGTCAAGTTTTAGGAGGTTTTTCATGTTGTCGTGTATGCTTTTGGGGGGGGGGGTCATTGGTTCATAGTGAATTAAGTCTGTTCTCTTCTATCGTAGATCTCATGTTGTTCTTTACGCACTAAAGCGCTGAAAATAACCTTTCTGCTGAGAAATTTGCCGCTGGTGTACCTACATAAAATAATTCGAAGCGCAATTCCCACGTTTGGATAAATGTCCAAAAATCCTTTCTCCGATAAATATTTGTAAAGATTCAGAGACGATACTCCGTAACTTCATCATTCGAAACCAAATGGGCTCGCAGGTAGGTTTTTATTTACTTGCCTAGGTACCTATTATTATTTGGAAAAATAAATGTAATTTTTTCGGGCACGCCAGACTTTAGGGGTATGAACGGTCCGCCATGAGGTCCCCTAGGCTTGCATGGCCCCTAGGCCCGGGCCTTGTGTGGGCCTAGGGGCTAATCCGGGCCTGTCTCGGGTCACGCGTCGCTTCGATCAGAAGCCCTGAAAATTTTATAGGTTTATTTATGAAAAATGTCTTGGGAAAAGTTCTCCATATTTCATGCTTCCTTGCACAGAACAACTGGTGTAATAAAATAGCCATATTTTTTTAATTAAATTTCCATAAAAGCTCTCCGGTATATGACGGCTATTATAAATCACGATAGAGTTCCTATTCGCGCGTGAAAATGGCCAATTTACTGCAATTTACCACTGCATGAAAGGAAGAAAAATATTAAGAAAAACTAATCGCTGCGACCGAGCGCTAACTGCGATGAGACTAAGCAAGCTGTGTTTTATGTAAATATACCTACTATTGTTATAGCATTTAACTAGAATTCTTCCTGGTTGGGTAAAAAAGAATTGGTAGTAGAGCTTTTTTGTGAAAGAGTTCGTCCGGGGAAGTACTATACTACCACCATGCATATTTCTGCCGCAAAGCACTAGTGCTCGCATTGCTGTGTTCCAGTTTGAAGGGTAAGGGTGCCGGTGAAATTACAGGCACATGAGACTTTTCATCTTTATGTCTCAGGGTGGCGGACGCAGTGAAATGCAACATAGGGCGCGTCCTAGGTGGACGAGACCTATGTGAGAATGCACTGTTCATAGGCAGAGGTTACCGCTTAACATCAGGTGGGCCATCTGCTTGCTCAGTAATTCAAGAAGTAATTAAAAAAAAAATGGGCTTATTGCGTTGATTTTTAAAGAGGGCTTTTCATTTCCAAACTAAAAAAAAAGTTGTTCGATTTGGCTCGATAGATGGCGCTCAAATGTACTTGTCAAAATAACAAATTCATAGTATCATTTACGTTGTTGACGTTGACATTTTACTTTATTTTGACACAGCTACTTTAGCTTGTACAGAGCTGGCGCCATCTATTTTCAACAAGATGTGAAACGGCCGTGAAAACCCCTCATTCTAAACGTAATATCCTACGTCATTTATTTGCATCCGTGGCATCAAAAGCCCACCTACCAATACTAATATTACAGCAGTTGAAAACTTCAAAAACAGTCAGTCATGAGAACCCTCTATAGAAGACGTAGAAGTACATACATAGATACACGCCTTTTTCCCCGAAAGGTTAGGCAGGAGCCTCAATGGGAGTAGAAGTACAAGGCAGAAGAAAATGTATTGAACCTAGATATATCATACAAGCACACAATATACTTAACTTATCAATCTGTTCAGTAACCAATTGTAGAGAATTGTTAATTGTCTCATTGTAGAGAAAACGGAGAGTTTTACGACTCCTCGAAAAAGATTGATCATAAAATCAGGACCGGAATAATTTCCAATTCTGTTCACCGAACTTCCGAAATTATTTCCTTTTGCCTTAAAATAACCCTAAAAGAAACTATACCTTGCAATGAAGTAAACAATCTTCACTTGCTTAGTATATTTTCTACTTCCATGGAGGCAACATTTAAATGTTCCAAGATTGCCACATAAAAGAATCTAACATCCCGCCCAAGCACGCGGCGAAATTCAACGAATTCAATTCAACAACAACGGTTTTACGATTCTCCAAATAGCTTTGGCATGGTCTTAAAATAAAACAATGCAATATTGTGTCAATTTAACTTAAATTGAATCAAAAACATAACTTACATGGGTAAAACAAACGAACAATTAGGTATTATTTTATACACATTCAAATCAATTTTACCGTGACTCAATTAAGGGGTTCAATTAATAATTGTTCATTTTTACTCAAACTGAATTACCTATGAATGCCCTCTATTGGAGTGCCTTGGTATCTTTTTATTGGCATTGCTCATTTAACGAATGTTGGTCTGCCCCATACAACGACGAAGATTGATAACCAAAGATACTGTACCTTCAAAAGGCAAAAGAAAAAAGTCCAGGACTTAAAGTGCAAATATATTCCACGATGGTGCAACCCACTGTGAAAAGAGGCCTATTGTGGCTCTGCCTACCTCTTCGGGGAAAAAGGCGTGTGTCTATGTATGTATGTATGTAAAGTGCAAATCTGCCACTGTCCACCACTGAGAGGTGTAGTTAACACTGTCCTGTCATATATATTAGTTATGCAAAACAAGTTAACAAACAAAGTAAACAAGTTAACAAATGGTCTCACAAGCGATATTATGGCCCAGTGTACGCGCGGTACAATCAAGCGACACAACAAGCAGAAGATTTTTCGTAGTCGTGTTTTAGTTTTTCAAATTATTACTTGTTGTCTAAAACTTAAGATAAGATAAGATAAGATAATCTTAAATGAACCAATGAGAAAAATTAATTTTATTCTTTAATGAATCGAAATGATCTTATTTTATCTTATCTTATCTTAACTTTTCACGGCAGTACGAACGAACTTCACCGAAACTTTTCACGGTTTTCGGCGGCTAGTGTTTTTCGTTTAATACCCCTTAATTGCATTCTGATGAGCCGCTGCGTCTAAACGCTCTGCTGCATGCAATTATGCTGCAAAGCACTCATTGCACTTGATATGTTCACGAAACCTTGCAATTGGCATTCAGCTAATGCAGTAGATAATTACTAATACGGGAATGGTCTGGCTAGACAGGCTGCTAGGCCAGACAGCCTAGCTGATAGTGTCTAGCGCTTGTCTCCATATGATGAAATGAAACTAAAAATATTTTTTTTTTTTAAATTTATTTTTCAGTACCAGCTTTTATAAAATTAGTGATTGTAACCGTGTGCTGATAAAAATGAGCCTAAACACGGCCAGTCTACTATTATCCAAAGCGGAGTTCCGATGTCCACCTTACGTCTCCATCATCAGATCAGCTCGCTGTTACGATCATATTGCATTGTTATCGGAACTTGCCAGGTGCGCCAAATTTCAGCGCAATCGGTTGAGGATTACTACTTTAAAATTCAGTTGCAAAATTCCACCCGGACATACATTGCAAGTTAATATAAAGCTTGTAAAATAATAAAAAAATGGATGGAAACATGGTCTGTGTACCTACACATAATTTATTATTGATGTGTTATTTATGACTATGAGTATGTCGCACAAGTCCGGGCTGGTATGGAGTACTGCTGCCATGTTTGGGATGGCTCGGCCAAACACCAGCTTGCTGCCTTGGACTCGATCGAACGTAGAGCTTTCAGGCTTATAGGTGAGCAACATATGGCGGAGACTAAGATCCAGAGTCTCGAGCACCGCCGTAAGGTTGCATGCCTTGCGATCTTCTATAGGTTACATTTCGGTGAATGCTCCCAGGAACTGCACGATCTGATCCCACCATCTCCTTTTCATCATAGGACGAGCAGGCGTACGGCTCAGTACCATCCTTACCTCATTGGTATACCTTCTATTCGCACAAAACGTTTCAGTTCTACCTTTATAATGCGAACTGCTAAGGAGTGGAATACACTACCGTCGTCTGTCTTTCCTGAAAACTATAATCTGGGTTTCTTCAAGTCAAGAGTGAATAGGTGCCTTCTAGACCTTTGTGCTTCATCTTCGGCCACATCGTCACTTACTAACAGGTGAGATCGTGGTCAAACAAAGGTCTATCAATGTTAAAAAAAAAAGAAAAAAAAAAAGCGTAGCGTGTGTTGCCTTATGAACTTTAGCTGATTTTCTCTAGCATCTTACTTTTGACTGCCTACTTAGTTTGCTGCTTAAGCTAAAACAGCTAAAAGCAGCTAAAGCTTTAGCTTTTAAGTTAGTTTTCCTTTTTTCTTTGAATCAGCTTCCGCTTGTTCTCGAAGCACCACACAGGCGCTTCCCACGTAGTAGTAAGAAGGATCATCAAATAAAGCCGAGCCGTGTTTGTTGCCTGATTCTTCTAGGTTTGGTCGCGTTGGAACAGGAGTAAATTTATTTTATAAAACGATTCAAAATAATCCTTGTGATTTTAATGAATAAAATACTTTTTTGGACTTTGACTTTGTTCTATTACACGCTTTTATGTAAAGGTTTAAGCAGAAGCCGTGCCGGATCGCACCTCGCTAGTCGATGCCCGAGCGAGGGCGACCAGGCTACCTAGGACGAGTCGTTCCCGTGACCTATCATGGCCCGGCACGACAACAGTCGATGACGAAGCTTGATGTTTACCTTTACTATTCAGAAATCAAAAATGCACATTTTAATTCGCTGTAAAACGTCTTTAGGCTGATTAAGATTTTTTCAGCTGTTGGTCATCCACTCCTTGAATAAGCGTACGAAGACTGTTCCAATGTAGTCAGCCCATAGAGTGGAGGGCCGTCCTACACCGGGTCGTCCAGTTCATAGTTCGTGATCGTCAACCTATATTCCCCAGCGGTCATCAGTTCTGCTACCTATATGGCCAGCTCATTGAACTTGCTTATTCTGAGAGCTATGTCGATGGTCTTGGTTCTTCTACAAAGCATTAAGATTTATCAGACTTCAATATTTGGGAGTGCTTTAGGTACAATTGGTTATTTCTTCTTGCCCAGTCGATGTCGATGACCTTTGTTCGTCTACGGATCTCCTTATTTCTCGCACGTTTTTCGTGCATATTTATTTATTTATCAATCTATATTCCATTCCCACAGCTCAGTTTGTCCTATATCGTCCCTTCTCAAAAACACTTCTTATTCTGTACGATTCCTTTTTCCGTTTGTATCCAAAAAAGTTCACATCGCCCGTGGAAGGTGTTACCCCTCTCGTCCTTGGAGTCCTGAATATTTGCAGGAGCGAAATTGAAAAACTTCATCCCTCTTCAAACTTGTGGTAAAAGTGTTTTTCAATAATGGTGGATTCCGCGGAATATCGGCCAATTTTTCCTAAACAGGTTTGTAGGTTAGTAAACAAAGTTCGGTTATTGGTTCATAAATTGATATTGAAGGGAATCAGCAAATGCTCACAAAGGTTTTTTCCCGTAGAATAAATTATAATTTAGATACCCATATCACTACCCATAGTTACCTAATAGTTATAGGTTCATGTATTTACAGAAACAGTAATAAAACTAATAAATTAATACTAATTACAAGTAATAAATTTTGTAAACATTAAAAAAGCCCTCAACGGAATGAAACGGCTGAACCGATTTTGATCAAACATAGCTAAGAAAACTACCGACAAATACACATTTCAAACAAAAAAAAACGAAATCGGTTCATCCGTTCGGGAGCTACGATGCGACAGACAGACACGTCTAACTTATAACACCCCGTCGTTTTTGCGTCGGGGGTCAAAAACAAGCACATGCAGATTCTTACTTTTTCAAATGTTATATTTGCTATCATAAGTTTTATTCCTGTGGACTGAATAGTATCCAAAGTTACTTTATAATATTATTTTACAGAAATAAAAAAAGGACTCAGCGTGTCCTAGCCGTAGATTTTTCGTTTATACTTCATTTTCTATGTCTTTTCCTTGCATCCGTTGCATCAAATTTTGGCTTAGCTCCAAAATTACAGACTTTTAAACGACAACGATACAACACAACACAACTACAACTACACACTACTACACTACTGATACAACTATGTTATACATCTGTGGTTATACGTACTTACATGCACCTAGACACATATGTAGCTTTTAGGGTTTCGTAGTCACAACAAGACAAGGAACCCTTATAGTGTCGCCATGCCCTGTCTGTCTGTCTGTCCGCGGCTTAGCTCAGAGACTCTTAGTACTAGAAACCTGTAGTTTGACATGGGTATACATTTTATCACGCCTACAAAGAGGTAAAAGGAAACCATGAAAAAATGATTTTATCCCAAAGGTGTGTTCGTACAATGTTTTATGAGCTGTTTGTACTTAGGTACAATTTCGCTGAATTCGAGTGCATACTTAAAATCAATTTGAGTAATTGAAATGCAAATTCACGTACCTATGGAGCTCACTGATCAAGATTGCGCTGTCATCGGGCATGCGGGCATTCCCAGTTAAGGTCGTTCGTCGTGGTCAGCTAGGCACAACAGCGTCAATAGATGGCGCTGTGTTGACGCAAATAATGACCAATATAAAAGCCAACAAGAGTCATTTCAGTATAAAATTATACCCTGTTCGCCCATATTTGTGCTAATACGTTTGTATGGAAAAGCAACCACCTTAATGTTAATGTTAAAGAACTCCCTTTTCCGCGTTCGAACTCAATGGGCGATCCATTATGCGTGAGGTCATTCCCAGTTTACAACACAACAACATACAGGGTGCGGAAAGTCCAGAACCAGAACAGGTTGCCCAAACATCGTAGGTTTTTGGATTTAGGGCTTATATTTTTACAACTTGGTTTATAAAAATGTTGGTTGATACTTTTGTCTCTCTATAACAAAATCATATTCAAACAAGCACAACCTAACAGGTACTACGTGAATGCTACGTGTGCTACGTGGCACATACTACGTACTTGCTACGTGCTTGCTACGTGAATGCTACGTAAATGCCATGTGTGCTACATGGTGCATACGAGTACTACGTGTTTGTTTCGTGATTGCTACGTGGTGCATGATACGTGGTTGCTTCGTAATTGCTACGTGATGCATGATATGCGCTGGCTACGTGCTTGCTACGTGAACGCTACGTGGTTTACGCTACACGGTTGCAACGTAAATGCCATGTGTGCTACGTGGCGCATGCTACGTACTTGCTATATGCTTGCTACGTGAATGCTACGTAAATGCCATGTGTGCTACGTGGTGCATGCTACGTGCTTATTTCATGATTGCTACGTAGTGCATGGTGGTTACTTCGTGATTGTTCCGTTATGCATGATATGTCCTTGCTACGTACTTGCTAAGTTTTTAATGTTACGTGGTTTACGCTACGCGGTTGCTACGTATATGTCATATTGTGTGCAACGAGGTGCATGCTGCTTGCTTCCTACGTAAATGCTATGTGTGCTACGAGGTAGATGCTACGTGCTGACATATGTGCTACGCGGTGTATGCAACGTGTTTGCTACATAAATGCAATGTGTGCTACGAGGTAAAAGCTGACAAACGGATTACACCAGACACCAGGGTATGGTCAGCAGCATCCACCTGAGAGCTCAACACTATTACTACGATAACCAATCCGCCTGCCAGGCGCAGTGATTCTGGCATATCCCCTTGCATTCTATGGAGAGGCCTCCTCCAGTAGTTGACGTCTAAAGGGTGCTGATGATGATGTGATGATCACCTACTATGCAGCATTATGCTGAGCGCGAACCCTTTTTGACCGTACTGTACACAGCTCATCTACGTACTTACTGTTATTTTTATTTTTATTTATGTGTTATTTTTTATTGATTCTGTACATTTTTAAGTTTTGGTCAAAAAAAATTGCATTTCTTTCTTTCTTTCTTTCTATCTTTTTGGGCAGCAGGGCAAGACTGTTTTGAATTATATCAAGTAATTCATCAAGTATGAAACATGCGTCGTGGGCTCCCGATCGCACTGTGTGCTCTCGCCTCGTTTTCATTCATTCATTCATTCATTCACCTCGAGTATGCTGTAAGCGCCTATTTTCCTCTTGTTGATAACTAAGCACCTACATTTTCTCGTGTTGATTAATTCCCAAAAGGATTTTCGCTCAATGCCGGCGCTTACTGAATAATTTCCTTTGTCTGGACGTACCTACTTAAGCCGATTAGTAAGCACTCACTAATCAGATCGGCGGTCAAATGGGTCCAGTTTCTGTAGTAAACGGTAGGGAACTAATCTGTGGAAGGGAGACCAAACAGCACTATTCCACAGAATAAATATTGACTGTACCGCTTCTTTAGATTTTGATAAAAATTATGAGGAGTTTCATCCTGGAGATGTTTTCTATATACTCTATCGGAAATTGAGGCTGTTTGTTAGAGTTTTTGTTTAAGGTACCTAGCGTTTTTTTTTTTTTTTTTTCAAAATCTAACTACACCTTGACATGTGATCTGCTGTGGATACTACTACTCCTGTATGAATTGTTTCCATTAAAGATGAATGCTTCTATTCTACTAAGTAGGTACTTACTGTCCTGCCTCACAAAGGTTCCTAAAATCCTTGTGGGATCAGTCACTAATTCAATGTAAGATGCAATAACGAGGGGCCCTAATGCCCGCTCATGCTATTAAGGATGAAGGGTCTGAATAAATCATTCCTGCGCTAGGACCCGGGATTTTGTAGGAACAGACTGAAAACTTATCTAGATTCAGGATTGTTTTTTGTACGTTTATCTGCTAACTTCATTCTTCAAAGAATGAACGACTCTCTGCAGAGTAGGAATGTAAGGTACAGTCAGCTGCACTTCCTGTCTTGTGCTACTAGTTTTTTCTTGGTTACCCTGTTTGCGGTAGGTATTTAACGTTTTTTTCCAGTTGATCTATCTTTAGGTCTTTTGCAACGGTATTTAGGTAGCTCAGATGTTTCAATAGTATTTCATAAATTTTGGATATACCTACTTGGTACTTGTATTAGTTGTATTATTATTTCTATAAATAAAAATAACTACAAAAATAACTATGGACATAATTCGTTATTCCTATGGTAAGACCCTGACTTAATATGTAAGGTCTTTTATATGATTTTTGAAGACTTTGACACAACCGTAAAATAAAAAATCTAGATTGATTGTTTAGCTTATTGGCAAAGGAAACAAAGCACACAAGAATAAGTTATTGTACAAGCTAGAAACCAAAATACCGAGTAAACCTACCTTCTAACTTGTCCACTCTAGTACTTATTTCAAAGTTAAACGGCTTACTAAATAGTAACTAAGTAAGCTAGCGTTGAGTTGGCTGTAGACTGTAGGTACCGAGCGCCTAAGTTTATGTAAGAGCATGACAGTGGCAGTAAATAGTTTAACAAAACCACAAGGCGAGCAAGTTTCCGCAACAATGGATTCCTGGAGACCATTAACAGCTGGATGCTAAATATATACCTACTTACTTATTAAGTTCACTATCAATTAGGTATAGTAAGGCCCTTAGACCATAGGTAAGACCAATGCAAAATCTAAACAAGTTGGGGAAAAAATATTTCAAGCAGGCCTCAACGCCAAAGCAACTTCTTACGATCCAGAGATCTCAAGTGATTTTTCATTCGAGATTTTCCGTTCGTGGTTATATTCATAAGACTTTTTGGTTTGACAGTCCTGGTAGGCAGTGTACGAAATGGAGTTAAATTTCAAAAATTTGCATAACAATAGAGTGTACCGAATGGATCCTTTTGACGTCCAGAAGCATACCGTACCATAGCGTCCATACCTACCTAGTCCGGTTCCTGGTAGCCCAATTTGAGAACAAAGTGTCTGTCGAGCTCTAGCTAACACTACCAGCTGACGTTAATTTATGAAGTCTCCCGCAACAGGGTCTATAATATCATACAGCTCAAAATATGCGTTTAATTACCTACCTGAGGTCAGGATCACCTACTAACCTTCGACCTCGTAATCCTCGGGTGCGGCGCGTACCTACCTACGTAGGTACCGATCGGTGTAGGTACTTGATTTAACTTCATTTACAATTAACAATAATTGTATCTGAAAATACTTACATCTACCTTTTGGCAACCCCTTTGGTAAGTTCTCTTGAATACTCTTTTACGATGCTCTTTTAAATCAAAGCAGAACAAACGATTTTGATATTTTTAACCAACTTCAAAAAAGGAGGTTCTCAATTCGTCTGTATTGGGGTTCCGTACCTCAAAGGTACCTACGGAACCATTGTAGGATCACTCTCTGTATGTCTGTCTGTCACAGCCTATTTTCTCCAAATTTTCTAAATTAAAAAAGGTAAAATTTGTTTCTTACGCAGAAGAATTAGGTGAATCACGGACGTATAGAATAAATAACGAATTCAGATTTTGGAGGTAAACTAAAAAACGCATAATTATGTCAAGTGCATCATTTATCGTAGGTCCTATCTATCATATCGTAACGTATGAAAGGGCTAGTAAAGAGGTTTTTTTTTTTTTTTTTTTTTACAATTCTTAGTATAAGTAAATGATAATAGAGAAAATTTACGAAAATCGATATCTCCGAAACTACTGAGCCTATAATTTTTTGAATTATTTAGTAGGTATTTGGCTCTTCCTCATAGTTTACAGGAAAACCTAAACGAAAAGTCTTGAAATTCCTACGGGAAATCGGAAATTATTCGTTATGAGAAAATGCGAATAAAACACAGACTGTAGTGCTTACTATGGTAGCATACTTGGATTGTACGGAACCTTCTCCACGTGAGTCAGACTCTCACTTGACCGTTTTTCTTTTCAGCTAAGTAAGTTAGACACCTACCTACCCTACCTAATAAAATACTTGGTTAGTTAGTTGGTTCAACAAAGCTCGGAGAGCCTAGCGTTGCTAGTACCTAACTATGTAATTTCTAGGTAGAAAATATAGATAAAAACTGACTTAAAAACTTTTGAAACATTTCAACCAGCGAACCAAAACTTTTAATTAACGGTTCTTGAAATTCGATTTCGATTCGAAGCTACCTATGCATAGGTATTTAATGAATTAGCTCTTTGAACTCTGACGAAATTAATTATCTGAACTTTCAAAATAAAAGGGGAGAAAACAAAGATTGGTGGCGCTAAGGGAAAAACATGCCCGTAGGCTACATAATACAAATCAATGAATTGGAAGAACGAAGAGTAGGTACCAGATTCGGAAAGAACCCGACGTGTGTGAACTGTGACGTGTGCCCTTACAGGGTTCATGTTGAGAACTAATAATTACCTAGTCCATCTTGTACACCAGCCATCTTGTACCATCATGAAGCAATAAAAAATTATGACTTATGACTATATGCTGTGGTACTAAGTGATTCTGGCTAGCAAACACCAAATAAGTGAACTAAGTAAGTAGGTCCCTCGTACTAGCATAGCGTCGGGAAATGAGTAGGAAATTAAACACTAGACCGCCGCCGCCTTGCGACACTGGCGAGCACTGCAGCTCATAAAATAGAAGCCCGTCTTCTCGGAGACTTTAAACTACAATCACACCATATAATACCTACCTTGATAATTTTATCAGTGTTCGTTAGTAGTAGATACCTATTTTGGCATAGATAAGTACAGTGTAGATAGAGAATACTTGCTTGTACAAACAATGATGAGCTGCGGTTACAACAGCATGTTTCAAAAGGCTGCTTTTCCGACGAAATAGCCTGACCTATTATTTCCTGCGTCGCTTACAAGAGCCTAAAACAATGTCCCAAATAAATCATATCAATTTTCCTATCCTCAAAAACGCGATTGGCCTGCAGTAGGTAGGTACCTACCTACCTAAAGACATGATGGATAAACCTACTTCAGACATTTTGCGAGCCGACTCAATGTTTGTCAGAGTTGATTGCTGAACGCAACGGGCTGCCTGTCGTCGGCAAACAACTTATCTAAATTAAATCTCCTTGAGCGAGGTTGCTTTGCTTTATTTGCTACTTTGTTGTTAAACTACACGACTTTAAGGAAATGAAGGCAACAACATAATAGTAGGGAGGCCAGTCCTCCGAAATTGAATTCCCGTTGGACAGACTAGTTCCACGCCGACAACCGGTATCATTGTGTTCAGCGTGATCTCCTGAACAAGAATGGACCGGTTGTCGCATTCTAAAGTGGTGGAGGGAGGAGAGAGGGGAGGGGAAAGATTCTAAAACCGGGTATCAGATTTGGTTAATATCTCAATAACCGCTTGTCCGATTTCAATAAATAAGATGTCATAGTATAGGTTATAAAATCTTTGACATATCGTGTCTTAAAATGGTTTTTGTAAATAAATATCATACTATAAATATTTGGAAAAAATGCAGATTTAAAAAAAAATTGGTTTGTTGATAATGGCAGTAAATGACACCTAACTAAAAAGTGATCTATTACGAAGAATTGGGTGATTTATTTAGCAGTATTTTGCTTTTTCAATTTTTTTTGTCGGCGCGGCACTCGTCTGTCCAACTCATCCAATTTGTTCAACTGGTTGAACAGATAGTTGAACATATTGGAGTAGAGGAACGGGAATCGCCATTTGACGACTTTTTGAGAAGTGGACTCTCTACTATAAAAAATAGACATGCTTTTTCCAACAATCATTTTTATTACATAAATAGTTTATTAATTAAAAACATGTTATTTATTTTATACCAAGTTATAGCAAAATACAAAATTGTACATTGATGTGCAAAGCGGTACCAAGCACCTGGCTTTAGCTGGCTTTCTCCCATCTGGGGCTATGTAATTTACAAAGGTAATCAGTACTATATTGGTTCAGGTGCTTATAATGTCAGTAACGAGGCCAGCAGCGATGGTCACACCGGCAACGCGAAGCATCACTCGCCCCAATTCCTTTACTTCCTTATACTTCTCGATACAAATCGGCTTGCTTACTTCTATCTCTACAACAGCCACTGAGTTGTTCCCCAAAACACGGGGCTTCTTCTTAACTAATTCGCCAGTAGTCTTATTCAATTGAGCCTTCAGTTTCACTATGTGCGCTGATTCTACTAGAGACTGGTAATGTATGAGAATGGGGTATCCTTTTGTTATAGGTACTTTCACATTGAATACCACTATTCTAGCCTCGAATCTGGTGGTGACAGGGACCTGCTGAACAGGGTCACTCAATATGTACCCAACGGAAACATTCTGCATGTCTAACCCTGACAGAGTCACAATGACCTGGTCTCCTGCAAAAGCAACGTTGCTAGACATATCATTGATGCTCACACCTCTTACATCAGCAGCCTCTTTTGTGGGGCATACTATAACTTTATCCCCCTTGCTGATCATGCCATTTTCTATACGGCCGGCCACACAGAACCCAGAGCCTGTTCCTTTAAATACATCATTAATTGACATGCGCAGTGGTTTGGAGATGGGCCGGTCAGGAACACTGAACTTGTCTATCACATCTAAGAGGCATAAACCTTTATACCATTTCAGTAGTTCAGGCTCTGAGGGTGGCTTCACTAAGTTCTCTCCATTCAAACCCGAGCATGGTACATAAGTTACATCAGAGTCTTTGAATCCAGCTTGTTTCAAGAATGCCTTGAGTTTCTTTGTGATCTCATCGAACCTCTCTTGAGACCAATTACTGGTATCAAGTTTATTAACAGCTACTGCCAGCTGGCTCACTCCAAGCGATCGGACCAAAAGGGCATGCTCTCTGGTCTGTCCTCCAAAGTCAAAGCCTGACTCAAACTCGCCCCTCGTTGCATCAATGACCAACAAAGCTACATCAGCCTGTCCGGCTCCTGTGATCATGTTAGGTATGAAGTCAGCATGTCCAGGGGCATCTAATATCACAACTTTTTTGGTCTTTGTTTCAAACTGTGCTCGCCCCACATCCATGGTGATACCTCTGACTCGTTCCTCACCGGTCTCATCCAATACCCAGGCATACATGAAGCTCTGTTTTCCGATTTTCTTACTTTCTTGTTCGTACTTATGTAATGTTTTTTGGCTTACTTCACCAAGATCACACAGTAACCGTCCCATTAGGGTGGACTTGCCGGCATCCACATGCCCAATAACAACAATATATAAATGCTCTTTATCCAATGCCCTTTCTTTTGTGTACTGTGACAAAGCACTTGCTTTATTTTCTTTTGCCTTTACTTTTTCTGTTGATTGTTCCTTACTCCTTTCAGTGCAGGGAGACTGTTCCCTGGGTGTTCCAGGGCGACTACTAGGACTCTCATCCTTCCCTACCTTGAAACCTTTAATGATTCCTAAGGTTTTAGGCTCGAGATTCTGTACAATAACTTTTGGGGTATTTACTGTTGCAATAACTGGAGCTTTAGCAGGCTCAATTACAACTAAAGGAAGTTTTGGAACTTCTGTTTTAGTATTTTCTTTACTCTTGCTGTTCAATATATCATCCAAGGCTTTGTTGAAGTCGAATTTGTGATGTAACACAGACTTAATGAGTACACTTTCAGATACTGTATCACCGAGGACATTCCTTAGTTCGTCTAGGCACGACATGAGCTTGGCTTCGTCCTCTTCAGAGAGGTCGAGACTCCGCAAGTCAATGGACTCGCCTCGTTGCAGCGCCGACGGAGACGACATCGATGTTTCTTCTTCTGCCTCCTCCTGAATGTCATCGTGACTATCTAGGAAGTGGGCAATTGCCTGTGAGTTTCGGGTCCGGTCGAACAGCCACTGTGATGAGTCGTTCGGTGATAAACAGCTGTCTTCTTCCACGGAGTGTCCGTAAACATCGTCATAGTCGTAATCGTCAGAATAGCTTCTGTTCCTGACGTTACGATGGCGTGCCATTCTGGATGATTTTAGAAATTACTTTCTATTGCTTCCGTTGTAACATTTTTTTAAGTTTTGTGTGAAAATCACTTCAACTACACGTTTTCATAGCAAGATTTCCTAGATTTCAAGTACTTGCTTTGCTTTGCTTGATATTTATTAACTGACATCGTACTACGTATCGTTTTTTTTTTCTTCTTCTTCTTTTTTTGGTTGTGTTTATGTCTGATTGTGGCTTTAAGTTGCCAATGTCAATGTCGAAAGGATATAAAACAGATTGGTCCAAGTCCAAAATCTTGTCAAGTCAAACAAATGTCAAAATCAAATTCCGACTTGTTTTTTATACACTGTGTTAATTATTATTTATTCTGTACAATTTTAAGCAATATATTGTACGTAAAAGTTTCCGTCATCGTCACCGAGTTTGTTTCTTCTTAATTTAGGCAAAATAAACGCCTCCTTTTGAAACTCTTGTAGGTACACTAGTGCATAATCAGCAGCTAAGGATATAACTACCTATGCTTCGGAAACAAGAGTGCTAGCAATAATATAAGTTTTGTTCCCTTGACCAATAACTTCGTCATTATGAAGAAAAAGGTACGTATTCAAAATAAAATAGCATAACTTGATTTCAATTTACCAATAATAAAACAGGCGTCGTCGTCGAGACTCCTGCTTTAAAATATAGCAGTACTATAAAGTAAATAAAGTAGGTAGGTATCTAATATGTAGAAACATCATTGTAACTTTCAGGTGCTTCTGATGGGGAAAAGTGGATCTGGAAAGACCAGTATGAGGTCCATTATATTTGCCAACTACATAGCCAGGGATACTCGTAGATTGGGAGCCACAAGTAAGTCCTATGCTGTACCAAAACCACCAAAACACAGCATGGTATGAAGTTAATGTTTTAAAATTTGACCCAAATTAATAATGAATAAGCGCTGGGTTCTAAATTTCTAAAGTTCTAGTCAGCTACGCTCGTGTTATACCAAGATAAAAATAAACCTATAACTCAATCCTCAACATGTAGACATACTCCATCTGTGTACGGAATCAGTTCAATTGTTAAGATTGTGTAAAAAACAAACATTCAAACTTTCGCATTTAATAGTAATAGTAGTATAGAATGCTATATTAAAGAGCAACACATTATTATTTATGCAAAGAATACAAAGTAAACTTTAAAATGTTTATCAATAATAATGAAATTTGTGAGAATGTTTGCAAACTCCGTATTTATTTTGTATTTACCGATTTATGGTCAACCCTCAATCAGCTTTGGATCCTTGGCACTCAGGTGTTAATTTTTTTATTTGTTCCAAACATACATGCATTTCCAGCCAAGTTATGATACAGTATTCAAACAAATGACTTCTCCTTTCTATGACTCATCAAATTATATTGTTGATACATGAAGCATTGCACATAAAATAATAAATAAAAATGCTGGACAGTTCACACAACATTATCTAGCCCCAAGCTAAGCAGAGCATAGGTTCTGGGTACTAGATAACTGATATACTTAATACAATACATTACATATATAGCGATTTTTTTATGTACATAGAAAATACCCAGAACACCCTTAACAAATATCTGCAGATCCTACAAAAATTTGTTCTGAGGCGGGAGTCGACCCCGCAACCTCCTGCATCATAGGTGAACCTACGACCGCCGCACCACAGAGGTTGTTAAAAAATGAAGTACTATGGAAATTCAATTTAAAATCTACCTATTAGCAGTGCAGGTTGCACATATAATAAATATTTTTGTCTAGTTAATTTTTAAAAAGAAACATATGCTCAGGTCAGATGTTCAGAGAAAGTTAATTCAGTAGAAGTTAACTCTGTAAATAGAGTCTTGGTGTATATATCTGTACTCGTAACCTATTGACATAGTTAGATTATGGTTGATAATAAACATTATTTACACTGATGAAAACTGGCTAGTAACTGCAATGAGACAATAAACACATTCTAACTGGACTCCTGTTAGATACTACTAATCATCATACCGGTGTAACTTTTAAACTAAACGATCTTTTTCAATGAAACAAACTGAGTAATGATTGGAAATAACAGAAGCTCCTCATAAAATAAAAATTTAGAGGAAAAACTGCCCTAAATTGAAAATTAAGATTTTTTTAATATAAATCTGCTTAATTTTCAATAATTTTTCCTGTAATTGTAATATTTTGTCGAAGTCAAAGTCAAATAGTATTTTATTCATTGAAATCACAAGGATCATTTTAAATCGTCTTAAAAAATAAATTTACAGTTACTCCTGTTCCAACGCAACCAGACCTAGAAGAATCGGGCAACGCGGTCTGTTTTTTTTTATGATCCTTCTTACTACTAGGTGGGGAGCGCCTGTGTGGTGCTTCGAGAACAAGTGGAAGCTGATTCAAAGAAAAAAGGAAAACCTACTTAAAAGCCTTACTTAGGTAGGCAGTCAAAAGTAAGATGATAGAGAGAATCAGCTAAAGTTCATAAGGCAGCACACTCTACGCTTGATATACTCATAAATAACACATCAATAATAAATTATATGCAGGTACAGACATTGCAAATTGACAAATTAGGTGTCGAGGGGCAGAGCGACATCAGGCCACGCAATAAAACCCCTAATTTACTCACATTTTTTATTACTTTACGTTATTCTGCATTGTATTGTCTATCTGATAGTAGAAATTACATGTTTATAAATCAATCACAACATTTCTTATCAACTGTTAAAGAAAGGCACTCCGGACGCGCTATTCATTATTTTCCTAAGGAGGTTTAATTAAGGGTGATAAAAACAAAAAAAAAGACTATAAATAAACATTTATTCCACGTAAAAGCTAGTGCATAAGATTCTCAAAATGTCCACCTCTTTTTTCCAAGCACATAGTCGCTATTTGTTGAGCAACTGGTGAGCAAGGCCTTTCTTTAACAGTTGATAAGAAATCGTGTGATTTAGTAATAAACTTGTGATTTTTACTATCAGATAGATAATACAATGTAGAATAAATTAAAGTAATAAAAAATGTAGGTAAAGTGGGGCTTTTATTGCAATTTTTAAAATTACTGGAAAAATTATTGAAAATTAAGCTGATTCTTGTGAAAAAACATCTTAATTTTCAATTGAGGGCTGTTTTTCCTATAATTTTTAATTTTATGAGCAGCTTCTGTTCGTTTTTATCATTAATCAGTTTGTTTCATTGAAATAGATCGTATAGTTTAAAAGTTACACCGTTCTGTACAGATGGAGGCCATTGTAGCAAAAAAAAATTAAAATAGCGTCTAAAAATAATTTAAAAAATTAAAGTTTTTTTTTGTAATTTTTTCCGTCGATAAAATTAACCAAAGTTACCGACATTTTAATTTGTGTACATTATGAAGACTCACACTGTATATTACATAGATAGATATTTTTTATTATATACCCAGAATACCCTGAACAAATATCTGCGGATCGCACAAATATTTGTTCCGAGGCGGGAATCGAACCCGCAACCTCCTGCGTCGCAGGCGAATGTTCGCCCGCTGCGCCACAGAGGTCGTAAATAAACAGCAACAGTGAACAATATTGCAACAATTATATTTGATGTTTCCAGTTGACGTAGAGCACTCACACGTCAGGTTCCTCGGCAATTTAGTCCTCAACTTGTGGGACTGCGGGGGGCAGGAGGCGTTCATGGAGAACTACTTCGCGTCGCAGCGGGACAACATCTTCCGGAATGTCGAAGTGCTCATCTACGTGTTTGACGTCGAGAGCAGGGAGATGGAGAAGGACATGCACTATTACCAGTCTTGCTTAGAAGCTATCCTACAGGTGAGCGAAAACATAGGAAATATTTTTTGATAATGAAACTAGGTATAAAGTAATCTTATAAAGTCATGCCAAGAGTCCTCTAGTTCCTACCAAACAACACTATACTACATCTATAAGCATTTTGATTCATCATCAGTCTGTAGACGTCCATTGCTGGACGAGGCATCCCCATACAATAGTTACCTTGTTTATTGATCGTTCGTTTCGTTTCGTATGAGGTAGTGCTGGCCTCTGGTGTCGGAGTTTGTCAAGCCGCCCGAGGGCCTCTGACATGGCTTATCGACTGCTATTAATCAATAACATCCGGGACCGACAGCTTAACGTGCCCTCCGAAGCACAGAGCGATGGAAATCCGCACATAACTTAGAAAAGTGTTTATTGATGATGAAATGTGTAAAATATGGGATAGATACTCGTATGGCTCTAGTGTCATCCCTTAGTCGCCTTTAACATCATACACAGGAGGAGACGGACAGGTCTATTCATAGGCCGGACACACCACACCATGGTACCGCGAGCGCCTTTGTATCCCTTTTTGGAAACTAAGACTGTCAAAATAATTTAATAATAACACTCAACAGACACATTCATGGTCCTGATCCCACACTAGGACCCCCTGTGTCATGGGTATCACGATCTACGAGTACCATAGCACCACACACAGACCTGGAACAAACAGACCACACAAACGGTTGTCACACAGCGAGAATTGAATCCGCAACCTCTCGCATCTCAGCCGGCTACTCGCCTGCCACACCACAGAGGTCGTCAATGGCCCTATAATTGCATTCTCCTTATTCCCCATATACATAATGCTAGTGTAATCAGGGGGGGCTGATCTTTTAATTGTTAATTCAGAACTCGCCAGAAGCCAGGATATTCTGCCTGGTGCACAAGATGGACCTTGTGGCAGAAGAGCAGAGGGAGGAAATATTCAGGGCGCGGGAGGAGGATCTCAAGAGGCTCTCTAAGCCACTCGAGTGCACTTGCTTCAGGACTAGCATATGGGATGAGACCCTGTACAAGTAAGCCTTTCAAGCCTTTCAGGATGCACAATACACCCCACAGCGGAAGCCTTTCATTACACTTCATTACACTATGTACATGATATTGATTCAAGCGTGATTCGCCACTCTCAACCTAAAAGTCAGTATAATGCGCGTCATGTAAAAAGAACGCAGGCGGTCAAGCTTTTTCACGCGTTCCAGCGTTCTTATTACATGACGCGTACTTTACCCAGACATTGAAAATTGGACACCTTCTGAGGGGCTAGTCTGCAAATTTGACAAGCAACTTACACGGCCGTGTGGTGTACACTACACGAATTGTAGTATGGAGAAATCGAAGAGCGCGGGCACCTTGAGAACCTCAAATCCCGTACAAAAATCCGTGTAGTGTACACCACACGGCCGTGTAAGTTGCTTGTCAAATTTTCAGACTAGCCCCTCTGTTCGGTGCCGGCGGAGCAACATGTCAGCGAAGCTTTGCGGTGTTGTTGTTTGTTTATTACTCAACCGCAGCGAGTCATCTTTTTCCTGAAGATGCTTCGTAGAGAGAATAAAAAAGCCCGTAAATTTTACAGAGTGTTTCAGTTCGGAGTGTCGGAATTTATACTGTAATTTGGCCAAATCTGTACATTCAATATGTTGTTATTCTAATTAAGGTATACTCCTTAACCCCATAGCATTTTTTTGTCTGTTTGTATCTCTAAAATCAGCATCCTCGAACTATTTGATGGATTTTAATTAAAACTAGCGACTCGCCCCGGCTTCGCACGGGTATCCCCCGGTGACCCCCCCCCCCCCCCCCCCCCCCGTCCTACCCCTCCCACTATGTCCTATCTCCTGGTTCTAAGCTACCTCCCTACCAATTTTCAGCCAAATCGGTTCACCCATTCTTGAGTTATAAGTGGTGTAACTACAACGATTTGAAAAAAAAAAAAAACGTATAAACCTCACGGAGCCCGAGACCTTTCCAACGAATGCAAAACCGTGGAAATCGGTTCGTGCGTTCTGGAGTTATAGCGTCAGGAAGGAAAACCCGACTTATTTTTATATATTAGATTTGGCCAAATCTGTACATTCAATATGTTGTTATTCTAATTGAGGTATACTCCTTAACCCCGATATATAGGCCAAAACAGCATTTTCTTGTCTGTTTGTATCTTTGAAAAATCATCATCCTCGAACTATTTGATGGGTTTTAATTAAACTGTGTATATTTATTTGTATAGGTAATTAAGACGAGCGCTATCATCCATATAAATATAATAAATAATATATTTTTATTTGTTTCAGGGCATGGTCAAGCATAGTATATAAGCTCATACCTAACGTCAAGGCGTTAGAGTCATCACTGAAACAATTTGCGGCGATAGTGGACGCTGACGAGGTAAGAACACTACAATAGGAGGAGGAGGAGGTGGGTGCGCGCCGCCGCCCCGCTATGCTCAGTCAGCCAACATCTAGAACTAACTTGCTCAAATTTGCCCCAATGTCACACGCCATCCGTTTAGTTAATGTTCTCTCAGAGATCAATGTGGACATTTTTTGTCATAGCTTGCCGAAACTCATGGAAATGGCGCAGCTTGTTTTAGAGAATATTTAATGCAAGTAGTTAGTGTTAGTTATTATTGTATGTCTATTCTCGGTAGGTATTACCTACTTATTATAAGCTTAGTTGTTTTTAGTTTTTATTTTTATATAATTATGTGCATGCAACATCGCTTTGGATTTCTGTTATGGTGTAGTACTTGTTTCTTAATAAAAATAATAATAATATGGTCTCAGAACGAATTGGAACCAGCAAGGCTATTGCCTAATCGATTACCATTTTTCTGTTAATTGCGCTGCGTGTTTTAGCGAGCGAAGATATGTGAAACACGCAGCGGTAATCAAAATCGAAATCGAACTTCAGTCTGTTAGAAAATAAGACCGCAGTTCTGATTGACCTATTTATTTGCTTTGAATGTAGGTACAGTACATAACATAAGATGATACAATAATATTAATTACAGTCTTCAGTACATTCTAATCAACACTACCGTCAACCGGACTAAATGCCTCATAAAATGACATAGAATACCACGGCGAACGGTCTCGGGCCAGCTCCATAACCGACTTTCTGCGACCGTTTCAATATCCAGTGTGCCCACACTCGAGAACCTTTTTCACCGTCTGCGGTTATGCGAGCAATATTTACTTGCTAGTATCAGCGGTTGGTGATATTGGGTATTCTACGGAACTAACTAGGAGATAATGTCGTAGTTAGAATAACCATGCTATGAAATTTTCTAAGGATTAATTAAAGGCAGTTCTGAACGTTAGCTCATGTTGGTAAATTTAGTATCCTGACAAATTTTTAACCTGACCTACTCATGTTGGAGTGCTCTGATTCTGGATAAAGACAAAGTGGTACAAACAAAGTAAATTCAGAGGAGATCGGGAGAAGCGCATTCACAAAACTAGGGGGCTATTAGATAGACTCAACCAGTTTAAATGCTGGTCCCGAAAAACAGGCTGGACAATATCAGGCTGTTCATTATCACCATAATATATGACAATGTTGTGCAGCCAACTTTCTCAAACCCAGATAATTTGTGCCACTGGCATCCAATTCAAATTCAAGATCTTTATTTCAGGCTTATTGAGAAACGCAGTAAACCTAAACAATAAGTCCATAGCAACATAAATACCTTAGAAACTATCATACTTATAAAAACACTTTATTTATAACTTAATCTAACACACGTGTGATCGCCGACGCGTCGCGGCCCGGGGGATCACATGACAGGCGGCCCTTGAACCGCCGGAACTTCACCCCTTTCGGCCAGAAGTCAGGGCTCAAGTAGGTCTTCACACTTTCCGTAGGGACCCTCACCATAAATGAGCTAAAGCTCACATTATGACGAGAGTCCAACATCATGACCCTCAATCCCACTCCGGCTTTCTTCCTGATGTACTCCACCATCTCTGCGGCCTTCACGTCGAAGTAGACGCGGGACACGTAGATCTGCGTAGTGGGTGCTTGGAAGTGCTGCTCACTGGATAGATGCGTACCACACTGGGTCCGGCTAGAGGGCTTCCGTTTCTTCCTTATCAGCTCGATAAAGCCCTCTGTATCACAGGGTTCCTTCCTTGGAGCCCTAGCGGTTGCAGCCAATGATCCAATGATCGGGGTGTGCAATATCAGGCTGTTGATTGTCCCCCATGTCGGCAGGTGTTGTTATTCGAGCCAGGTTGTTGATTGTCCCCCATGTCGGCAGGTGTTGTTATTCGAGCCATGTTGTTGATTGTCCCCCATGTCGGCAGGTGTTGTTATTCGAGCCAGGTTGTTGATTGTCCCCCCTGTCGGCAGGTATTGTTATTCGAGCCAGGTTGTTGATTGTCCCCCACCTGTTGGCAGGTGTTGTTATTCAAGCCAGGTTGTTGATTGTCCCCCATGTCGGCAGGTGTTGTTATTCGAGCCAGGTTGTTGATTGTCCCCCATGTCGGCAGGTGTTGTTATTCGAGCCAGGTTGTTGATTGTCCCCCATGTCGGCAGGTGTTGTTATTCGAGCCAGTTTGTTGATTGTCCCCCATGTCGGCAGGTGTTGTTATTCGAGCCAGGTTGTTGATTGTCTCCCATGTCGGCAGGTGTTGTTATTCGAGCGCGCCACGTTCCTGGTGGTGTCTCACTGCCAGCGCCGGCCGCACCGCGACGCGCATCGCTTCGAGAAGGTCTCCAACATAGTGAAGCAGTTCAAGCTGTCCTGCTCCAAGCTGGCGGCGCAGTTTCAGAGTATGGAGGTAAGCGGATTTTGAACCTCTGCGAGACGAATGTTTTCTCTGTTCACTAACCCAACGGTGACCAACAAAGAACCCACGCAACAGATTATGATTTCAAGATACGATAGTGTTGCTAACTAGACGGTCAATTGTGTGTTCGGATTCGCGCCCTGTAGCTTCTTGACTTGCCATACCGAATTATAGTGATTTTGTAGAGCTTTTATCTAGTAACTTCACCATCCCATTCTGACACCATTCCAATGAGGAACTATTACATTAAAACATCGACTTTAAAAAAAATGTATTTTCCTTTATTTATGTGTCATAAAGACTCCTAGCATTCCAAATTTCCGAATTGTGAAGTCACTCGAAGTACTGTGGGTGTTTAATTTTTGCAATTTCTATGCATAAAAATAATACATTCGACATTCGTTGCCATTTGTTAGAAGCTTGATTTTTTGATGGCACTATAAACTCTCAGACCTTCATATTTGGTATAAATTTCAAGTTGATACCTTTAACAGTTTCTGAGCAAAGGGGTCTTGACAGACACCAGACAGCAAAGTGATCCATGTAAGGGTCCTGTTATTTGGGTAACTAAGCACTGCAGTTATCTCCCACACATATTATGTTTCCTCAAATGTAAAACGTGCCTCAACAGGTCCGCAACAGCGTGTTCGCGGCGTTCATCGACGGGTTCACGAGCAACACGTACGTGATGGTGGAGATGTCAGACCCGCGCATCCCCTCCGAGGCGACGCTCATCAACATACGCAACGCGCGCAAGCACTTCGAGAAACTAGAGAAGGTGTCTTCGTCCGCGCCCAGCCAGTACCAATAAACAATACAGGCGCCGCTACGAGGCGAGGACACGGGGGCGCGCGCAGCCAATGGGCGACGACGTTCGACTGACACGAACCAATCATGCGTCACTATGACACGTGACATCACGCTTGTGGCGCAAACGGTATCTTGTCAGACGTCCACTGCTGGATATAGGCCCCAAAGTTCTTGGGCCGCCTTCATTCTTCGACCGTCACTATGTACCAATAGACAGTATGATGATCCAGAGAAAATGTCGTCATCATGATGTTTGATGTTCACTGCTACACATTAGCCTGTCCCAAAGAATGTCACTACGGGCTGTACCCACCGACCTCACGCGACCTTTACGAAGCAGCAATGTATAGTATCACCAACATTCGGGGAAAGTACCATGTGATTGAAGATGTTTTCTATGTCTAACAGTGGTGACACTATATATTGGTGCTTTGTATCCACGGACGACACCCTCAGAGTGGCACGACGGTCGTGAGCCGCCTTCATCCACCGACCTCACGCGACCGCCGGAAAGTACTAATAGATCATCAATATCCAGAGAAGTTCTCATCATCCAGAGAAAGCATCATCAACTAGATTCGAGATTTGAAGTCCACTGCTTGAAAGAATGCCACGACGGTCCTGAGAGCCGCGTCCATCCACCGACCTCCTGTGACCGCCTCTACATATATTGTCGGTCCATCGATACGGGGGGCCCTTCTAGACAGTGTCGTCTGGTTCGTGGTCAGTTCTGCGAGTTCTTGTCCAGCAGTGGACTTCGCGGCTGATGATGATTATGATCATCATATTGGTGTCATCACTTTCTGTCCAAGGTTATCTTGCCAAAGCGAGACACTCATTGAATATACAGTACCTGAAAACCCAAGCGTATTTTAGTTACTTGCTCAGAGAAGGGATTGAAGTACCAGATTGTTGTTAATTTGGTTATTACCTTCTCACGTCGTATAACAAAAAAAATATACCACTATTTAAAACTGACTAAAAAAGTATAAAATTATTTCTCCTAACCCCATACATACAGAATTATAACCCCATACAGATTACCCTAAGAAATTATTTTATACATTTTAGTCTTGTTTTAAAAACGTGTTTTTTTTAATTTTAATAACTATTTTCTTCTTTTTACTGTCATCCTGTTCTGAAGTTCTGAGCTATCAAGTCACTAGCTCATCCGGAAGTTAGTTAAAAACGTTTTTTTTTTTGTACCTAATAGACAAACAAACAGACAGACAAGAAAGCGAATTAATAAAACGTGGTTTTAAATTTAGGGATTACTTATGAGTTAGTTATGATAGTTATAATTTGATTAAATACCGGTCTAGTTTAATTGTTAGAAAATATATGTATCTGTTGGTGATGTATAGTTTTATAAATTATGTATAGCTGTGATTTTCGTGTAGTTAAATCAAATACCTAGCTTCGATTACATTAATATTTACCTTGATTACATTATATTACTCAATTCCTATAGCCTGTATATAGTATTACTTTAACCTGTGGTTAAGGGATTTGTACCGCTAGCCCGCTCCATACAAAGAGACGTTTGATCCTCATTCTCTGTGGTCGACCTCTGTGGCGCGGCGGGCGAACGTTCGCCTGCGATGCAGGAGGTTGCAGGTTCGATTCCGGCTCGGAACAAATATTTGTGCGATCCGCAGATATTTGATCAGGGTGTTCTGGGTATTTTCTATATATAATAAAAAATATCTATCTATGTAATATATTGTATTAAGTATATCAGTTGTCTAGTACCCATAACACAAGCTCTGCTTAGGTTGGGGCTAGATAATGTTGTGTGAACTGTCCAGCAATATTTATTTATTTATTTATTATTTTTATAATTTGACGACCTCTTTAGCGCCTCGGGCGAGTAGCCAGCTGAGATGCGAGAGGTTGCGGGTTCGATTCCCGCTGCGGGGCAAATCTTTGTATGCTCTGCAATAATTTGTTCTGGGTCTGGGTATTGTGGTACCATAATACTCGCAGTTCCTGATACCCACGAGGCCACGACATAGGGAATCCTAGTGTGGGATCTGGACTATGTTTTTTTTTTTTTTTTATACTACTAGAATGACGGAACAAGCAAATGGCCCACCTGATGTTAAGCGGTAACCTCTGCCTATGAACAGTGTATTACCTCATAGGTCACGTCCACCTAGGACGCGCCCCATGTGGCATTTCACTGCGCCCGCCACCCTGAGACATAAAGATGTAAAGTCTCATGTGCCTGTAATTTCACCGGCACCCTTACCCTTCAAACCGGAACACAGCAATGCGAGCACTACTGCTTTGCGGCAGAAATAGGTATGGTGGTAGTACTTCTCCGGACGAACTCTTTCACAAAAAAGCTCTACTACTACTAAAAGTAAGTTTGTAAGTTTCCTACTCAATTGTATACAATTGAACTAGCATGGGTTATAAGATTGCTATAAAAATCACATAGTGTGA
Organism: Operophtera brumata; assembly: GCA_932527175.1. NCBI lineage: Eukaryota > Metazoa > Arthropoda > Insecta > Lepidoptera > Geometridae > Operophtera > Operophtera brumata. The sequence continues at coordinate 2,146,573 of OW052238.1, forward strand.
TTTGGTAATCGTATAATTTTATAAGAATATTAGTGTATCAAAATTACAAAATCATGTGTTTCATGGATTATACATACATACGTACGTACATACAGACACGTCTTTTTCCCCGAAAGGGTAGGCAAAGCCTCAAGTGGGCCTCTTTTCACGTGGGTTGTTCATGGATTTTGATGTGATAAGGCTGCGTCCCCAGTAGGCAAACTGAGAGTTGGCCGCCCACTGAGACAGTAGCCGCGCGTAACGCTGCAAACTGCGTACAGTGAGCGCAAAACTAACAAACTGAACACTCCATTTCAAATATAGAAGGGCGTACTAAACCGATAAGCCGCTAACTTAGTCGGCGGCGAACAGTTTGCCTACTGGGGACGCAGCCTAATATCCAAAATAGGAGCAAACTTCGTGTGTATGCAAATGGCGGTACATTAATACCTTTATTAATAAAATAAAATAAAAATAAATAATGCTGGACAGTTCACACAACATTATCCAGCCCCAAGCTAAGCAGAGCTACTACTGGTTTCAGATGACCTTATTTATTCCTTTGCTGGCTATATGTAGAAAAATCTTTAACTTGTCATCTATCGAACTACGTTAGTTTGACTAAATTTGGTTAATTTAAAGACAAATTTGTGTAAAAATAAGTATTTTATAGAATTACCTAGTTAGATGTACCTAATTACATTCAACAACTATACCCAGTTTTTACCCGACTGCACCAGAAGGAGAGTTATGTTTTTCGAGTGTATGTACATATGTAAGTTTATTTCTGTGGCACGCTCTGTAGCGTAAACGGCTTGATGGATTTTAGCTTGAGAGGTGTCATTAGATTCGTCTTAAATGTGAGAGCACATTGGGTCTATCAAAATTATTCAAGCAGTCTTTCCTTTATAATTGTACGTGTCTGAGACTGTTATTAAATACTGTGGGCACTATACTTTTAAGGTAGCACAAAAACTATAAGTAGATAACATTTTATGACATAAAATATATAAGTAGTTTTATTATATATCAAGCTCTTTTGAGTAGATTCTACTTAACCTTGACTTAGAATTTTCGGAGATTTGTTCTGCCGCTGCATTATTAATAATAATGCATCATTATTAATCCGGCCTAAGAATAGATCCCTCCGTCTCCTCCCGTGGATGTCGTAAGAGCCGACTAAGGGATTACCCGGACTTGTTGATAAGATTTGTCCTGGCTGCAAGCTTATTATGGAATGTGTTATTACTGTAAGAAAGCGTTAGCCGAGTCAGTCGTGGGAAGCAATGGCGGCGATGAGCTCACTACTTGTCACGTCTTTATTCCACGATGGTGCAACCCACTGTGAAAAGAGGCCCATTGAGGCTCTGTCTACCCTTTAGGGGAAAAAGGCGTGTGTCTATGTATGTATGTTATTACTGTAAGAAAGCTTAGCAGGATTAGTCATGCGAAAGCAATGGCGACGACGAGCTCACCACCGGTCACGCAAATATTCCCGTGATTGTGAAACCCACAGTGAAAGAAGTCACAATGAGGCTCTACATAAGGCGTTTTTGTATGTATGTGTGAAAAATGTATGTTGAGCAAATTAAGAAAAAAAATAATTAATTAAAACACTAATTTAAAAGGATTGTACCATGGATTGTACCGCTCGGGCGCTTTAGCCCTTTTGTATGCAAACAAAGGTTGCGCCCCTATTTTGGATATTTATTATTTCCGCAAACTCCTTGAAATTTTGCATACACGATCAATAATTGACACTATATTAAAAGAGCAATATTTGTATAATCGTAATCACGTTCGCGTTAACGATTTCGATGAAATTTTCTACACGGGGGTTTTAGGGGCGAAAAATGGACCTAGCTATATCTCATCTCTGGGCGAAAGCGTTTTTCCTTTAGGTTAGGTAATGATCTGCGGGTCAGTTTTTTTCAGAGTTTTTATTTTTTTCTTAAAACCGACCGAAGCTCAGTCATTCGGCTAAAATAAGATACTATACAAGATACACGGGTTTGTGTATTTCATGTACCTACTTAATCGAAATTTTGATGTAGTTTGATGAGATAATATCCAAAATAGGAGCTAACTTCCTTTGAAAACCAAAGCGCTCCCTAGCGGTACAACCCTCTTATAGAATATAGCGTGTAGGTGTTATTTGGAGAATCAATCTACATATTATCAGGAGCGGTGCTATCTGTCGTACGTATTTATCAGCAAGATAAATAGATAGACACATGCCGTTAATTTTATTATCGCTGCTTGCGTGCCGAACATTTGGAATTTTGTTATAAATAAATATTAAAATTATTAAGTAGGTACGTTACTAACTTCTATGACTATGTACCCCCAAGTCCCTATCCTCACGGATGTGAGTTAAGATGATGGTAATCTCGGAATAATGTAGTGAACGAGATAAAGTCACATAAATAAATGAAAATCGTTGCTTGATTTGACTGACTATCAACGCAACCCCTAAGCCCTAACCCCTAGTAGGATATAAATACGGGTAGAGATGGGGTAATTCTCAGAATAATGTAGGGAACGAGATGACGTTTATTCCTAAGCGTTTAGCATGACCATATTTGGGCTTCATACGTGATGTGACATTATCTCGTAGACGACATTTATCCTTGATTGTGGGGCCCTGTCTGAAAATATCCTCCATAGTGGTGAATCTGTAGCGTGGTTTCGAACCTTCACACCTCACTTGCTGCCATCTATGTAGAGCTTTGTAATAAAGTGTTTGAGCAAACGATAATTAGGTAAAATATAACTAATTGATAAATCCAACAAGAGCAAACCGCGTGCAAAACCATCACACCGCTTGATGACGTCTTCGTAATAAAATAATCAGTGTCGGACGCAACGATCTCAACCTAATACCTCAGTAGATACTCAACTCGAAGCGACTGACGCAACATAGTCTCGAGCAGGATAATATTCAAGGAAACTGTGAAACTACTATATTTACCTAGAAGGTACGTGTTTACTCGTGTAGATAATTTCTCTGACTTTATTACTCATTCATGCTACCTATAACTAGGTACTTAGTTAGGTACCTACCTATAACGTCTATCTATATCATGCTAGTAAGGATTACGGATATTCGCGTGCGCAGTGGCTAAGTAACACTTCTTGATGCAGTGTGTTGTGACGTCATCGAGGAGCGGGCAGTCATTCAAGTGATACAGCTCGTGAAGTGAAGTGGTGTTAAGTGATAATATTTTGGTGTTTCAATTTGGATCGCCCTTGACACTCTCAAGGTTGGTCATTGCGTCGCGTTGGTTGCGCAATATGTCTGTGGTTTGGGGAAAATATTTAGATTATCTATACCTATTTAGAATAGATAATATTTTCTTTTTGAACTGACGGCGAAGTTATAGGTAAACGTATGAAATCTATGAAAACATGGTCCGTATGTAGATACGCCCGTACCTACGCTTCAAAACATCTGTGTTTAAATTATTAAAAATAAAGAAAAGCTTTATTTTTTATTTATTTGTATACTACTTGGAATGACGGATCAAGCAGATGGCCCAGCGGTACCCTCTGCCTATGAACAGTGCATTATCACGGAGGTCACGTCCACCTAGGACGCACCCTATGTGGCATTGCACTGCGCCTGCCACCCTGAGACAAAGATGAAGTCTCATGTGCCTGTAATTTCACCGGCAACCATACCCTTCAAACCGGAACACAGCAATGCGAGCACTACTGCCTTGCGGCAGAAATAGTTATGGTAGTCCCCGGACGAAGTCTTTCACAAAAAAGCTCTACTACTACTAAACTTTCCGAAATCCAAGATCTTCAATAGAGTTTTCTTGTAATTTCAGACTGAACGATGGCACAAGAAAAACCTGTCTTCGATTACCATGAGGAGTCGCACTCTGAGAAGTTGGCGCGCAAATCCAAGGAATCTCCTTTTATGGTTGTTGGTAAGATTTACAATAATTATAAAACTAGGAACAGCATAGAAATAATATTACCTACTCCTAATCATCCAAATCGAGCCGATATCTAAGTTCCTGCATAGGTACATGTACATCCACTGTCTAGACTGGACGAAATCAACAACGTAGGTAGGTCGTGCCTCAATTTAATGGGTTATTAAATTTTTATGAATTCGTATGTTGGTTGGCCTTGTTGTCAAATTAAGATTGATGTTGATAGAAAATACTGCTAGTACCTACCTAAAAGTTTAGTAACAAATATACCTACCTACGTTTTATTTTTAAAATCCATTCTGGATTAAACTGGTAATAAACTTTCTTTTAACTTCTGTGCCAGTTGCGAATCAGTAGATCGAGCTGCTACAAGATAGCAGTGGGTTGGTTACAGTTGGTGGGTTACCATGTTTGGACCAAAATCATTATTGATCTCTCCTTCGAAAGGATCTCTCCCTAGCGCGGCGGGCGAATAGCCGGCTGAGATGCGAGGTTCTAGGTTCGATTCTCGCGGCGGGACATATGTTTGTATGATCTGCAAGTATTTGTTCCGGGTCTGGGTGTTGTGGTACCAAGGTACGTGGTACCTGATACCTTCGACCAAAATAAAAATATTTTGGCCGAAGTCAAGTATAATGCCAACCCATGGCATAGGGGTGATCCTATGTGGGATCAGGACTATGAATGTGGCTCTTGGGTGTTATGTCATACTAAACATTCATTGTATTACCACAGAATACATTATAGTAGTATTACCTACCTGACTGACATAATATTGTGGCCCAGCGCATGGATCTACTTAAAGTTAGTACTTGAGTGTAATAGAGTTTTTATTTTATGAAAGATTTCGTCCGGGGAAGTACTACCTATTTCTGCCGCAAAGCAGTAGTGCTCACATACTGTGTTCCGGCTTGAAGGGTATGGCCAGTGGAACTACAGGCACGTGAGACTTTTCATCGGATGGCGGGCGCAGTGCAGTGCCGCATAGAGAGGACGTGACCTATGAGGTAATGCATTGTTAAAGGAAGAGGTAACCGCTTAGCATCAGGTGGGCCATCTGCTAGTTTCGTCATTCACATAGATATAAAAAAAAAAAAACAACGAAACATGTTGGGACAACAAAAACACTATTTTGTCTTGTTTGGTTACCCCAAGGACCCATCTTTGGTCCACAACTTTAAAATAAAACAATGATCATGTCATCAGGTATCGCTGGTTGCCTCGCAGCCGTGGGCTATGGCGGCTGGGCCTACAAGAACCGTGGCGCGATGAGCACCAGCGTCTTCCTCATGCAGTTCAGAGTGATCGCGCAAGGCGCGGCTGTGGGCGCTATCACCGCAGGAATGGCCTATACTTTGTACAACAACCATTTCAACAAGAAGACAAATGAAACCATAAAGCCGATTGAGCATTGAGTGTATATATTAAAATATTTTTCATCTTCTTAGCTTAGGTAATGGCTTCTGTGCATTATTTGCAACAATTTAGCCAATGTCAAGTGATTTATTTATTATAGTTTTATAGTCAAGTCGTCAAGAGTCTCCGTCAAGTCCTAACCCAGTTTAAACGGTGGCAGAAAAACTGAGTTTTTACAGGAAAAAAACCACCATTTCGAAAAGACTCGCAATACACTTAAATTTCACTACATCACACATGTGCCATTTATCCAAGTTACACCGGTTAAAATGCCACTAAAATTACACGAAATAACTCGAAAAAACACATTAAAATGTAATAAAATAAAAATGACGACGTTTCTTTCAAAAATGGCAGATTTCAACCTAAAATATTTTTAAGGATAAGTTATTTATTGTGTGACCAATCATTCGGAGGAAAGAATATATGAATGACAGTGAAATTGGAATTATAAGTGAGAAACCTGTATTTACTTATATCGATAACGATTTAGCTATTGAAATATGCTAGGAAGGCTAGTATCATAAGATTAGATACACATAATGCCTTGTAGTCTTAATATACGCCATATTATCTCTCAATGATGACGAATCACTAGCGACTGATGATCGTATGTATTATATACTTTTGGACTGTGTAAAATAACATTTATTTCATCATCATCATCAGCATGTAGATCTCCACAGTGGGACATAGGCCTCCCCATAGACACGATGAACGGCTCTTATCATAAGCAGAAATTACAGGACTCTTCGTGGCGGGCGCAGTTCAATGTCAAATAGGGTGCGTCCTAGGTGGACGTGACCTATGTGATAATGCATTGTTAAAGGCAGAGATTACCTACCGCTTAACATCAGGTGGGCCATCAAGCTAAACAAGATTCGCCATACAAGGTTGATTTTCAAGATCAGTGGTTCAATATTAAGATCAAAATAACTCACGTATCTTGTACTAATGTCGGGAACAAGGCCATTGGCATTCCTACATGCTATTATGTTTATGAAACATTTGTGTAGAGGCACGTACCTATCTGTCTACATCAAACTAATTATTGTGTCTGGGCTATGTTCATTTTAGCCTATAGTATGTAGGTACCTACTTGATTATAGTTCTTTGGTAGGTATTTTTCTTTTACTCAGTATTTGAAACAATTTCAAGTTTTAGCAAGCACAAACTTTTTTATTTGTAACAAACTGGTGTTTAAAATAGTGCATTAATCATTCTATATGTTGTTATTATTTTAAGAATTTTATTTGTTTGTTAAAATACATAATAAATAATTAAAACAACAAGCAATACAATGCGTTAAAATAAGGAGTTCTTTTAATGTTGAGTTTCCTTAGAAAAATGTAAATCTAGTATCACATGAATGTGGCGTTGTGAAGCTTTAATACTGATGATAATATCTGCCACAAAAGGAGGCTAAGTAGCTACGTTTTTTTGCAAGATTAAATAAATCCAATTCATAAAATTGGTTAAAAAGTACCAATCAAAACAAAGTTGCAATGTAGTCCACAAATAATGCAATCTCAGCTTAAACATTGTCAATGGCGAAATCTTCTAATAGGTAAGAGGGACCCAAACAAAACATGCTGTATGACTGGAAATTTAGACAACACTTCTTTTTTATACATCTTTATAAGACCTTGGTTTATCTTAGACCACGAGCCAACAGCGCTTATGCTCCACAGCTGATTAGAATGCTCAGCAAATGGGCCAGTCTTCATACTCTTTATGTAATGGATGCATGACATAAATATGTATTCATCTGCATACTTTTCTATGACTTCATCTTCTAAGAACTTGACCGGCGGGTATATCTTTGGCTGGTCGATGAGCTGAGAACTGCCCCAGATGAAAGGCACAAACTGATAGTCATCCAAACTCCATACTCCATGGCTGCCTGCTGGTTCCATTCTATAAGTCTTTTGCAATCTTCTCACAATGTTTATGTACTTATTGAAAATTAAGAACACTGTTGCAATATTGTCCTCTTCATTGAGATAACAGATCTTGTAGAGACAACAAAGGAACATGACGAAGGACATCTCATGACCTGTACCATAGTCAATCCTGGTGCCATTCCCAAAGCTCTCTTCTAAGTATACTTTGACCTCAGGTATTGCTACATGTATCTTCAGATGCAAGGCATCTTGGAGTAGCTGGGTGGTAATCTGTTTGACTTTATTGAGCCAGTCCCTGAAGGCGGTGTTGCCGAACCTCTGAGGTTGCTCCACAGGAGGAAAATCATCAATAAAGTTATCAATTATGTCAAGCATTTTCAACATTTTTGTGACATTGTCTGAGACTTTACAGTCAACCGATAGGGGTTTACCTTTGATAGCTTCATTGAGGGTGGCTATAAACCCCGTGTACTCCATGTAGGCTTCAGACTTCTCCCAAATTGCCAAGTCGGTGATGCTCTTGACTGCCTTCACTGGCTCCAGGAACCTGTGGTTCGCCGGAAGAGATGACGCATTCTCATCTTTTTTGGCCACATCACCAATTGTACTGTTTTCAGAATTCATCTGAGGAGATAAAGTTAAATTAAATTATTAATTATAGCTATAGATAGGAATGTTCATCTGAATGAGACAATAAATAGTAAGTAAATGCTGTTATGTTTTATCAGTTAATTCAATATCAGTATCTGCATATCTATGAACTCAACATTATCTAATTACTGTTTGGTTGAGATAACTTGCGTTTTGTCGTGTGTGGCCTAGTATGACGCCGCTCACATTGACCTACACTACAATATTTAGTAGGAACACGGCTCGGGTACGATAAGCATAAGCGTGTGTGAAGGTCAGAAATGTCAGACTCAAGCTCAACACTTGCCTGACCGCTAACAACTTGTGGCTACTACAACAAAACAACAAACAGCAGATGTGAATACAACAGCTGAAGATATGGAGAGGATACTGAGAGGAATAATGAGGTATCGTGTGTTGGACCGCGCAAGCATGGTGAAACAATTTCAAGAAGTAAAAGACAACCCCACGGTGAGACCCTACCTTTTCTTGAAGTGTGTAACGATATTAAATCATACTCTCAAAGCGATTCGGCACTTGTATGTTTTTACTTTGCATAAGCAATTAAACTGCAGAAATTAATATTTCGCAATCAAAAATATTTTTCTCTAAATTATTTGTGTAATTTTAAATATCGATAACAGAAAAAATAATCACACACTAGTAGTGTTTTTTTTTTGCCTGTTGATATTTTCACACCGAATGATTTCTACGTAGTAGCACAGAATAATAATTAAGGTACATAGTAGGAAGTTATGAAAACTCACTCTGAGGAACTCGGTGACATACGTGACGTGACGTCATAGTCTGAGTGCTGCCACTTTACTTTTTGGGGTCTTACGAAGCTGAAACGGGGTAGAAAAGCAACAACCCGTTCTAAAATAGGTTGTAAAAATGGGCTAGAAAGTGCTAATATATAGAAAACCAATATGATTCACAACCAAGCCTTTATTGAATAAAAACATGGGTATTATTTCTTAGCTGATTAAAACCAAAGTCAGAGGAATCTGTGTCATCATAACTACTTTTTAGTTGCCTGCAGCTAAGTTGACGGTTGCGTTTTTTTTATTTCTTCTATATAACTTGCATTTACCATTTTCAAGTATATTTTTTGTATTTTCAATATAATTTGCAACGTTACACTCCTTCCAAGTCGTCAAAGTCACATTCTACTCATGTTTTAGTAAAACGGTGGCCGTTTTACTAAAACTGTGGTAGACAATTTCCACCTAATATTTGAAAAGTCACGCAATTCACTTCCATTTCATTACACTACACTTGTGCTCTTTATAAGAGCTGCATTATTTAAATGCCTTCAAAATAACTGAAAAAAACACTAGGAAATAAAATAAAATAAAAGTAGCCGACGTGTCTTTCTAAAATGGTGGAAAGAGAGACGATGGTTGGGTTGATCTTGTACCTACTATTATTTATTCTGTGGTTGATCACCGATGTTAGTTTCTAATTAATACGAATATTTAGTTTTGCTTCCACTCATTTTTATCGATCAGAACGACAGATTTGTTTCAATTGTTTAACATGTATTATCAACGTAATCGTTGTTAGGTGCATTTTGTTGAATTGTCATTATAAAGTTCATGGAACTAAAAACACGCTTTATTTCAGCATTTGAAGTGGTAAAGATTTAAAGAAAGTGTAAAGACTTTGTCATGTCAAATTAAATTTTTCAATTTTATAGGACTCTTCCCGCCATTTTCGAAAAGAGAGAGACGTCGTCTACTTTTATTTTAATTGTTTTGCAAGTTTTTTTTTTTTTAGTTATTTTGGTGGCATTTTTTCCAATTTATCTCGTATAAAGAGCACAAGTGTAGTGAAATGAAATGGAAGTGATTTGCGTGACTTTTCAAATTGGTGGAAATTTTCTACCAAAGTTTTAGTAAAACGGCCACCGCTTTAATAAGCCACGGGTTCCACTAGTTCCTTATATAATAATTAATAAAATAACTGGACTGTTATTAAATCCTCTGCCTTTTACTTTTCAGCCAAAAGCAGTATTCTATACATGTATGGACAGTCGAATGATTCCTACAAGATTTACAGAAACCAGTGTTGGTGACATGTTCGTAGGTTGGTACAAATAGATTATTTGGTATTGGGTATAGTAATAATTTATCTGTGAGTATTGGTTAGTTTTACTAGTTTGAAAGTTTTCAGTATATAATTTCACTTAATTATTTTTCAGTGAGGAATGCTGGAAATGTCATACCCCATTCACAATATTTTGTAGATGAAATGACAAGCTGTGAACCAGCTGCGCTAGAGCTTGGCTGCATCATCAACGACATAAGGCACATTATTGTATGCGGCCATAGCGATTGCAAAGCGATGAATCTCTTGTATACACTTAAGAGTAAAGAAGAATCAAGTATCGTAAGGACTTGTAACTACATATTTTAAAATTAATAACAGAAATTTACGGTACCTATCGTGAATTATATTTGACGACCACTGTGGCGCGGCGGGTGACAGTTCGTCTGCGACGCCCCGGATTCCCGGATTGCGATTCCCGTCTCGGAACAATTATTTGTGCGATCTGCAGATATTTGTTCAGAGTGTTCTGGGTAATTTATATGTATAATAAAAAATATGTATCTATGTATTGTATTGTTTTAAGTATATCAGTTATCTAGTACCCATAACACAAGCTCTGCTTAGCTTGGGGCTAGATAATGTTGTGTGAACTGTCCAGCATTATTTATATTTATTTATTTATTTATTTTCTTAACTTTCTATGCTTTACATTTCAGGAGCAAAGAAGAATATCCCCGTTGAAGTCTTGGCTGTGTACGCATGGCCAAACAAGCTTAGACAAATTCCTTGACATGAACAATGATTTTACAAAACCGATGCTATTTACGGGAGAAACACCCCAAAGAAAATTTGTTGCTTATATTGACACCGAAAATAAATTTTGCATAGAAGATAAACTATCCCAGGTACCTATGCATAATTATTAATTTACATACATATACCTATACATAGACATACGCCTTTTTCCCTGAAAGGGTAAGCAGTGCCTCAATGGGTCTCTTACCAGGCCTTTAACAGTCTCTATCAGTAGGTATTGCTGTACCTAAGTTTAATTAATAGTAAAAAAACCATTGATTTCTTTACTATAATTAGGTTATTATAAACAACAATTATCTACCTAGAGTTCGTCAAAAGGTTTTTATTCATACATTAAAAACATTTTCAGGTCAACACTCTTCAACAACTGCAAAATGTTGCTTCGTATGGAATGCTCAAAAAGCGTCTTGAAAAACATGATTTACACATCCATGCGTTATGGTTTGATATCTATACGGGAGATATCTACTACTTCAGTAGACGTGCAAAACAGTTTATCATCATTGATGAATCCACGTATGAAGTGATATTATCTGAAGTGCGAAGATTTTACTCGTAATTTGACGACCTCTGTGGCGCGGCTGGCGATGGTTCGCCTGCGACGCAGGAGGTTGCGGGTTCGATTCCCGCCTCGGAACAAATAATTTGTGCGTTCTGCAGATATTTGTTCAGGGTGTTCTGGGTGTTTTCTATGCATAATAAAAATATCTATCTATGTAATGTATTATATTAAGTATATCAGTTATTCTAGTACCCATAACACAAGCTCTGGCTTAGCTTGGGGCTAGATAATGTTGTGTGAACTGTCCAGCATTATTTATTTATTTATTTATTTATTTATTTATTTATTTATTTATAACGCAAGCTGTTTTTTTCTCCTATCCTAAAGACAACGTTGCTACTTCGGAGACTCAAACTCGAACATGAATGATGATGAAACTGCGTAGGCATATTATTTAATTTAAAGAGTTATATCTCAGTATTTTTTAACGTTGTTGTTGTTGAAATTGCCCGGACTTTTGGTAGAACTTTAGTTAGATAGTAGATATCGCTGTGTAGACTCTAGTATCTAAAGCATGTTTTTGCAGTGTAACTGGTAGGTATTATCTAGTATGGGATTTTGCTCATCAATTGGTACCTACTAATGATCTCATGCAACATTTTTTTATAGAAACCCCTTATTGCCTAGACCTTTGAAATCGATTTCCATAGAAATGTTTTTAGTTCAATCAATTTTCACGTAGTTCGTTATTTCACTATTAAGTTTTTATATTTTTACAAGTTAGGTAATCGGCCTAGAATAAGGTTTTTTTTTGCACTTTTTTAAATACAATGTAATATTTAAGTAATATTATAGTAATATTTTTGAATGGGATTTTGTTTTTGGATAGTAACCTGTAAGCTACTTGGGACACACTTCAACCTATTGAAGTCCACTGCTGGACATTATGTCTCACGGGCACGCCACTGAGCCCGATCTTCGGCTCTCCTCATCCAGTTTCTACCAGCCACCCATCTTCGGCTCTCCTCATCCAGTTTCTACCAGCCACCCATCTTCGGCTCTCCTCATCCAGTTTCTACCAGCCACCCCGCGCAAGTTGCCACTCCAGCCAGAGGGTGCCCTATACTACCTATACGTTTGCTAAGACGTGGTCTCCAGTCAAGAAATCGTTTACTCCAACAGTTATCGGTTCTTAGGCAGACATGGCCAGCCCACTGTCACTTCAGCTTTCTTAAGTTCTGCGCTAAGTCAGAATTCAAAAACTAACTAAAAAATATCGCTCTGGGCTGTCCTGAATCCTGATTCCAGTTGGATTCAGAAAGTACCTAGGTACCAAAAGTTTTTGTGTTGAAAAATTACGACATTATGTCTAAACATCTAACATAAAAAAGGTTTATTTTATAAATAGTACATTATGGTACAAGTGTGTTATGTTGGTGATTACCGCTGAGGCGCCATTGAGACCCGAGCCGAGGTGAGGGTCTTAAGAGAGCCGCGGACGGTAATCATCAATGCACACGGGTATCATACAACGTTTTTCAACACACTTGGGAAGAAAATAATAATAAATCAGAAATACACACTGTGTAAATGTTCAACTGTCTTTATAACTCCCTAGTGAATAATAGCAATAAAAAGGTCACAGTTTGATTACAGGTGACATTATGTGCCTAATTGCGGTGAAATTAGAATCACTTTATGAGCAAGTGTGTTGAAAAGTAGGTACATTATAGCAAAAAGTTAGTAGTTCCGTTTCAATTCAAAAAATAAGTGTTTGAGCCTCTTCTTTGATCGCTCTGGAACGACATGAACTTCGTGATCCCCGTGTTCCCATCAGTAACTGAACGCTTAGCCGGTGTGTGCTCTGTTTACCGAGGGGCAAGTGTGCCTTGCTTTGCCGAGCTGCCAAGTTACAAAGGTAAAACTGAACGCTTAGCCGGTGTGTGCTCTGTTTACCGAGGGGCAAGCGTGCCTTGCTTTGCCGAGCTGCCGAGTTACAAAGGTAAAACTGAACGCTTAGCCGGTGTGTGCTCTGTTTACTGAGGGGCAAGCGTGCCTTGCTTTGCCGAGCTGCCGAGTTACAAAGGTAATAACTGAACGCTTAGCCGGTGTGTGCTCTGTTTACCGAGGGGCAAGTGTGCCTTGCTTTGCCGACCTGCTACTGAGTTACAAAGGTAATAAGTGAACGCTTAGCCGGTGTGTGCTCTGTTTACCGAGGGGCAAGCGTGCATTGCTTTGTCGAGCTGCCGAGTTACAAAGGTAAAACTGAACGCTTAGCCGGTGTGTGCTCTGTTTACTGAGGGGCAAGCGTGCCTTGCTTTGCCGAGCTGCCGAGTTACAAAGGTAAAACTGAACGCTTAGCCGGTGTGTGCTCTGTTTACTGAGGGGCAAGCGTGCCTTGCTTTGCCGAGCTGCCGAGTTACAAAGGTAATAACTGAACGCTTAGCCGGTGTGTGCTCTGTTTACCGAGGGGCAAGTGTGCCTTGCTTTGCCGACCTGCTACTGAGTTACAAAGGTAATAAGTGAACGCTTAGCCGGTGTGTGCTCTGTTTACCGAGGCGCAAGCGTGCATTGCTTTGCCGAGCTGCCAAGTTACAAAGGTAATAACTGAACGCTTAGCCGGTGTGTGCTCTGTTTACCGAGGGGCAAGCGTGCCTTGCTTTGCCGAGCTGCCAAGTTACAAAGGTAAAACTGAACGCTTAGCCGGTGTGTGCTCTGTTTACCGAGGGGCAAGCGTGCCTTGCTTTGCCGAGCTGCCGAGTTACAAAGGTAAAACTGAACGCTTAGCCGGTGTGTGCTCTGTTTACCGAGGGGCAAGCGTGCCTTGCTTTGCCGAGCTGCCGAGTTACAAAGGGAACTGGCTTTTGGATTTGTATATCAATAAGAATATATTTATTGATCAGCTGTGTACATAGATAGATAGATAGAAAATTCTTTATTGCACAAGGCAAAAAGTAGTACATAGGCGAACTTAATGCTAATTAGCATATCTCATGGGAGGTCTGATGTTTTGCGGTAGCTAATATTATTATATCTGTGGTACAGTGTACAGGTTGAATATTGAAGACAATTGAATTATGCTAATGTTTAAACATCGTAAAGGGGTTGGCCTCCGTGTGGTGGCCCGTCGCGTCACCGACGCAAGCGCATTCGCTGTCCGCGAACACGCTGAGATCAGGCATGCTGATCTTCGAGCACGGCAGTATCTCATTCCTGAAAAAAATACAACCTTATTTATTTTACTACGGCGTATACAGCAAATGATCGGTCTTTTTTTTTTTTTTTTTTATACTACTATATGACGGAACAAGCAGATGGCCCACCTGATGTTAAGCGGTAACCTCTGCCTATGAACAGTGCATTACCTCATAGGTCACGTCCACCTAGGACGCGCCCTATGTGGCATTGCACTGCGCCCGCCACCCTGAGACATAAAGATGAATAGTCTCATGTGCCTGTACATTCACCGGCACCCTTACCCTTCAAACCGGAACACAGCAATGCGAGCACTACTGCTTTGCGGCAGAAATAGGTATGGTGGTAGTACTTCCCCGGACGAACTCTTTCACAAAAAAGCTCTACTACTACTAAAACTACTTTTTTACTTACTTATTTGGAGGATTCTCCTCATAGAGGAGTCAATGTTATGTGCTGAAAAATATACATGTCGTTCATTGAACTTTTATATCTAAAGAGAATGTGCAAAAATGTTCTACCTGTTCATTAAACACGTGAAAAAATATGTATATAAAAGTGCAGTTGATTTCGACTGAAAATGTTATTCAACTTCTAAACTATATAGGTAAGTAGGTCTACTACAAGTATTTTTTTTCTAATTTGCCTTCGTCATGCGCCGGATCTCGCGCAGCTGATCTGTGACGTAACATTATACGGACCCGGGGCGCGGCAGGCGGTACGCGCGGGGCTGCAATGCGCGCACGCCGCCGTCGCCGTGTCCGCAGAGCAGTGCAGCCGTCGTCATGCGCCGAGTCTCGCACAGCTGATCAGTGACGCAACATTACGTTATACGGACCCGGGGCGCGGCAGGCGGTACGCGCGGGGCTGCACGGCGCGCACGCCGTCGCCGTGTCCGCAGAGCAGAGCAGCCGTCGTCATGCGCCGGATCTCGCGCAGCTGATCTGTGACGCAACATTACGTTATACGGACCCGGGGCGCGGCAGGCGGTACGCGAGGGGCTGCACGGCGCACACGGCGTCGCCGTGTCGGCAGAGTAGTGCAGCCGTCGTCATGCGCCGAGTCTCGCGCAGCTGATCTGTGACGCAACATTACGTTATACGGACCCAGGGCGCGGCAGGCGGTACGCGCGGGGCTGCACGGCGCGCACGCCGTCGCCGTGTCCGCAGAGCAGTGCAGCCGTTGTCATGCGCCTGATCTCGCGCAGCTGATCTGTGACGCAACATTATGTTCATTACGGGGTGGTTTAGTCAAACTTTCGAACAAAGAGCACAGAGCTGGTGAGTTGCGGCTATTTTGCTGATACTCAGTGGTATTCAAAAGTCACACGCCAGGACATTAGGTATGTGAGGGGTTCACCTCGTGTGAAGGGTTGCGGATGGTCGGGGTGCTCGTACCAGAAGCGGTCAGCACGACGCCAGCGCTGCAGCTGATCCGCCATGAGGCACGCGAGTGTAGGGGGCACCAGGCTGTCCCCCGAGCCCCCGGCGCGCTCCGCCACAAGCCCCACCATCAGATCGATGTCATCCACGGACTCGTAGTGACGTGTCAGAGCATCCACTTGCTGGAGAAAGATAACACCCAACAGTCCCATAGATAGGTATATAGATTCCCTAATGTCGAGTGTTTGGTACTACTACAACACAGAACTAATATTATATAGCAGATCATTAGGTACCTACAAACATTTGTGAAGCAGCGATGATCGTTTTTTTTTGTTACCTCATGTCTCCGTCATTTATAAAAAGAGTTCGTTATGTTTTTTTATTTGAAAGTATTAGCCATCTTCCAGTTGGTCCCATTTTCATCAAAATCTGGTTCTGATGATGGGATCGATGAAGTAATTCCGACTTTTTGTTGTATTCTTTCTTTCTTTCTTTGTTTCTGTTGGGTTCAATTCCCGCCTCGGTTTTTTTTTTGCGCCCGTCTCTTTTTACCCATAAGATGACTTGTAGTAAAGTGTAGTTTATAGGAAAAAGTGCCTGAAACTGGAAAAGGGCTCTCACAGTTTTATTCACGAGCCTCCGTCGCACAGGTCGCACTTATACTTTTTTGTTGTCATTGTACCCTGACTCCCCAAACCTA
Organism: Operophtera brumata; assembly: GCA_932527175.1. NCBI lineage: Eukaryota > Metazoa > Arthropoda > Insecta > Lepidoptera > Geometridae > Operophtera > Operophtera brumata. The sequence continues at coordinate 2,163,096 of OW052238.1, forward strand.
ATTAGGTTACCCGACTACCAGATTCAAATGCTCCCGAGTCACCCCAGATATAAATATGAGCAGGTACCTCGTCGTCCATCCACTGGCGCAAGTCGTGGAAGCTGGTGGCGTGCGGCAGGTGGCACAGACGACGGTAGCGGGCGTAGGGCGGCAAGCCTAGCAGCCTGCCCTTCATGATGTCGGCAGCTAGCACGTCCGATGCGACCTGCAGCCGCCCCAACACGCGCTCGCCCATCTGAGAGTTACCATGCCCGCCCTTATTACATGTACTTTACATTTGAAACCCCATATTGATATGTGGCCGGTACCTACGTAGAAAACCTCCTATTAGTACCTATGTGGTCGAAACATAGGAACATCATAGGAAACCCCAAGTCTGTGGTGGTTACGAACGAAACCCCTTTTTAGTCCCCTTTGGTCGTTACCTATGAAACCCCTTAGAACGGCACAAATTAAACGCGCGGCGCGCGTTGTAGGGTTCCATAGTTGTCCGTCACAATATGCGGACTTAGGAGGGGGCTTTCCTATTTTACACAACTAACAAGTGCATCTAAGTAATTTTCATTGGAGCTACTAAGTTTCCTTTTTACTTCCCCATTTTATAAGTTCTTCTACTAAATAGGTACCTACCTACCCATTAAGCCTACTTGGCTGTGATAGCCTGTGATGGCTGTTCCGCCGGGCTGGCGGAAGGCGCCCTGTGTCACCCCCTCCAGCGTGTTGTTGAGCGCCAGCGCGCCGGTGCGCAGCGTGAAGTCCACTATCAGCTACACTCACATCAGGGTCTATGACGGCGTCAGCGCCGGCGCCGGGCTGGCGGAAGACGCCCTGCGTCATCCCCTCCAGCGTGTTGTTGAGCGCCAGCGCGCCGGTGCGCAGCGTGAAGTCCACTATCAGCTACACTCACATCAGGGTCTATGACGGCGTCAGCGCCGGCGCCGGGCTGGCGGAAGGCGCCCTGCGTCATCCCCTCCAGCGTGTTGTTGAGCGCCAGCGCGCCGGTGCGCAGCGTGAAGTCCACTATCAGCTACACTCACATCAGGGTCTATGACGGCGTCAGCGCCGGCGCCGGGCTGGCGGAAGACGCCCTGTGTCACCCCCTCCAGCGTGTTGTTGAGCGCCAGCGCGCCGGTGCGCAGCGTGAAGTCCACTATCAGCTACACTCACATCAGGGTCTATGACGGCGTCAGCGCCGGCGCCGGGCTGGCGGAAGGCGCCCTGCGTCATCCCCTCGCAGCGTGTTGTAGAGCGCCAGCGCGCCGGTGCGCAGCGTGAAGTCCACTATCAGCTACACTCACATCAGGGTCTATGACGGCGTCAGCGCCGGCGCCGGGCTGGCGGAAGACGCCCTGTGTCACCCCCTCCAGCGTGTTGTTGAGCGCCAGCGCGCCGGTGCGCAGCGTGAAGTCCACTATCAGCTACACTCACATCAGGGTCTATGACGGCGTCAGCGCCGGCGCCGGGCTGGCGGAAGGCGCCCTGCGTCATCCCCTCCAGCGTGTTGTTGAGCGCCAGCGCGCCGGTGCGCAGCGTGAAGTCCACTATCAGCTACACTCACATCAGGGTCTATGACGGCGTCAGCGCCGGCGCCGGGCTGGCGGAAGACGCCCTGTGTCACCCCCTCCAGCGTGTTGTTGAGCGCCAGCGCGCCGGTGCGCAGCGTGAAGTCCACTATCAGCTACACTCACATCAGGGTCTATGACGGCGTCAGCGCCGGCGCCGGGCTGGCGGAAGGCGCCCTGCGTCATCCCCTCCAGCGTGTTGTTGAGCGCCAGCGCGCCGGTGCGCAGCGTGAAGTCCACTATCAGCTACACTCACATCAGGGTCTATGACGGCGTCAGCGCCGGCGCCGGGCTGGCGGAAGGCGCCCTGCGTCATCCCCTCCAGCGTGTTGTTGAGCGCCAGCGCGCCGGTGCGCAGCGTGAAGTCCACTATCAGCTACACTCACATCAGGGTCTATGACGGCGTCAGCGCCGGCGCCGGGCTGGCGGAAGACGCCCTGTGTCACCCCCTCCAGCGTGTTGTTGAGCGCCAGCGCGCCGGTGCGCAGCGTGAAGTCCACTATCAGCTACACTCACATCAGGGTCTATGACGGCGTCAGCGCCGGCGCCGGGCTGGCGGAAGACGCCCTGTGTCACCCCCTCCAGCGTGTTGTTGAGCGCCAGCGCGCCGGTGCGCAGCGTGAAGTCCACTATCAGCTACACTCACATCAGGGTCTATGACGGCGTCAGCGCCGGCGCCGGGCTGGCGGAAGGCGCCCTGCGTCATCCCCTCCAGCGTGTTGTTGAGCGCCAGCGCGCCGGTGCGCAGCGTGAAGTCCACTATCAGCTACACTCACATCAGGGTCTATGACGGCGTCAGCGCCGGCGCCGGGCTGGCGGAAGGCGCCCTGCGTCATCCCCTCCAGCGTGTTGTTGAGCGCCAGCGCGCCGGTGCGCAGCGTGAAGTCCACTATCAGCTACACTCACATCAGGGTCTATGACGGCGCCGGGCTGGCGGAAGGCGCCCTGCGTCACCCCCTCGCAGCGTGTTGTAGAGCGCCAGCGCGCCGGTGCGCAGCGTGAAGTCCACTATCAGCTACACTCACATCAGGGTATATGACGGCGTCAGCGCCGGCGCCGGGCTGGCGGAAGGCGCCCTACGTCATCCCCTCCAGCGTGTTGTTGAGCGCCAGCGCGCCGGTGCGCAGCGTGAAGTCCACTATCAGCTACACTCACATCAGGGTCTATGACGGCGTCAGCGCCGGCGCCGGGCTGGCGGAAGGCGCCCTGCGTCATCCCCTCCAGCGTGTTGTTGAGCGCCAGCGCGCCGGTGCGCAGCGTGAAGTCCACTATCAGCTACACTCACATCAGGGTCTATGACGGCGTCAGCGCCGGCGCCGGGCTGGCGGAAGGCGCCCTGCGTCATCCCCTCCAGCGTGTTGTTGAGCGCCAGCGCGCCGGTGCGCAGCGTGAAGTCCACTATCAGCTACACTCACATCAGGGTCTATGACGGCGTCAGCGCCGGCGCCGGGCTGGCGGAAGGCGCCCTGCGTCATCCCCTCCAGCGTGTTGTTGAGCGCCAGCGCGCCGGTGCGCAGCGTGAAGTCCACTATCAGCTACACTCACATCAGGGTCTATGACGGCGTCAGCGCCGGCGCCGGGCTGGCGGAAGGCGCCCTGCGTCATCCCCTCCAGCGTGTTGTTGAGCGCCAGCGCGCCGGTGCGCAGCGTGAAGTCCACTATCAGCTACACTCACATCAGGGTCTATGACGGCGTCAGCGCCGGCGCCGGGCTGGCGGAAGGCGCCCTGCGTCATCCCCTCCAGCGTGTTGTTGAGCGCCAGCGCGCCGGTGCGCAGCGTGAAGTCCACTATCAGCTACACTCACATCAGGGTCTATGACGGCGTCAGCGCCGGCGCCGGGCTGGCGGAAGGCGCCCTGCGTCATCCCCTCCAGCGTGTTGTTGAGCGCCAGCGCGCCGGTGCGCAGCGTGAAGTCCACTATCAGCTTCTCGTCGTAGAGGACTCCTTCCGGAGTGTACAACCTACATATAAACTTTGCATCGACTTAACTGTTTAGTCGAGTTTGGTCGTCTCGTGAATTCCACACAACTGAACCATTTAGCCGATCGTCGTTTTTTTTTGTTTCTTAGTAAATCGACCAGTTTTATTTCAGTAAACGCCCAAGTCAATCATTATCAGTCGCGGATGGTATGCGCACTGCAATACAAATTGAGCGTTTGATCGATCCTTGTCTAACTATTTACTCAAAAAACAGTAGTAGGTAGTTGGTTTTTGGTGCCTCCACATATTTGCCGTTTGTCGCATACGCAAACCACTTCTAGAATAAGTCCTTCGGGCTCCAAATGCAGTTGGTAGACAAATACACGAAAGATGCATCGCAATCGTTTGCAGGAAACTCTCTCTAATTTGTTCAGTAAAACCGACACTATCATATTTTAAAATTAAGTTAGATTGTTCTAGATTATGAAATAAATTACTTCACTCATCTTCTCCAATCTGATAATATCAGCCCAATACAAATAAGGGTCCCTTTTGAGTTAAAATAACGTCAATCGCAAAATAACGCGATATCATTTTTTAAATGGTCAACCAAATATGTACCAAAACCAAAACGTTACATTCGAACGTTTGAAACGTTTCAAAAACGTATTGTATTCAAAGATTTATTGTATTGTATTTATTTATTGCTTACATGTACCTACTTACAATATTGTTAGTCAATATTGGTCTTATTTCTGTTAATAAAACTAACAAAAACACTTTTATTAATTTATTTACTTGAGCACACTGTTGTCGATTCGAGATACAGGAAAAAGAGGCCGGGACACAGATAATATAATCACTCCTAGAGATGCACAGATGATTAAACTAATCTAGCTCTTATGTTTTATGAACATAAATTCCCCCCATTGATACATCAATATTAAATTTTACAACAATTTCTAATCATCATAATATATCGGTAAAACAGCCACCTTATTTATGGCTCTCGAGTGCACTGACCCACTTTTTGTTTTTACTTCAACTGACCTGACCAAATTATCTTTACTTTTGAAAACCCGAGTTACCCTAGCTACAGGCCATTGCAAAGGAGATACATTTAGCCCTATGAGAAGCACCAAGACACCTTCTTGGATGTTAGGGGAAGCCTTGAACCACTTTGGACGGCTTAACAATTGTGACAAATAACTTTTGTGCCACACATGCCAAAAATCTTGCTGTATCTTAGTACATCTTTTCCAAAAGCTTAAACTATTTATATTCCTAGCTGTTATCTCAGGTTCAGGAATAGCTGTCATAGACTGATTTATCAAAAAATGACCCGGTGTCAGGAAAGAAAAATCTGTTACATCTTTGTTGATTGGGGTGATTGGTCTAGAGTTTAATATCCCTTCTACTTGCACTATTATGGTATTGAATTGCTCATAAGTAAAGAGCAACTTGCCAATGATCCGCTTAAAATGGTACTTTGCTGACTTCACTGCAGCCTCCCAAAGCCCGCCCCAAGTAGCCGAGTAGCTGGGAATATACCTAATGTTCACTTGCTTATCGTTACAGTAGTCTATGACTGCACCCTGATGACCCTGAGATTTACATAGGGTATACAATCCTTTCAATTGATTGTTGGCACCCTTGAATGTGGATGCATTATCACAATAGATAGTATGAGGCAAACCCCTTCTTGAAATAAATCTTTTTAATGCAGCCAAAAAACATTCAGTGGTTAAATCGGATACCAATTCTAAGTGAACACATTTAGTGATAAAGCACACAAAGATACAAACATATCCTTTGGATACTACAGATCGTCTCATGCTAGACTGTTTAATATGAAATGGCCCACAATAATCAATACCTACTTTATTAAATACTCTATCTTGCACAACTCTATCCTGTGGCAATGATGCCATCAGCTGTTGTGTATTCTGTGTTCGAAACCTAAAGCATGGAACACACTTGTTTATAATACTTTTGACAAGAGTTGTTGCACTAATTACATAATATTTTTGGCTCAGATTGGACAATGTCAATTTCAATCCCCCATGCATTAAAGCATTGTGTTCATGCCTGATAATTAATTTGGTAAAATTGCAGTCTTTTGGCAATATTATAGGATGTTTTTGGCTAAAAGGTATGTTGGCATTCTCCAATCTACCGCCCACACGTAATATCTCATCTTTATCTAAGAAAGGACATAATTTCCTCAAATTAGATTTGATAATTTGATTTCTTTTGATGAACAAAATCTCTTCAGGAAAATGCAATGTCTGTACATAGCTTATAATTGTTTGCATTGATCGCCTATATTCACTTGAATTTAATTGTTTGGAACTTATACGGTCCTCCTTTTGTATTCTACAATTATTGATAAAACGTAGCATGTAGCATACAATGCGTTGAATTTTCAACAATGATGAAAACTTAGATATTGGTATGACCTCATCGAGTATATTACAATTGACAGCTTGCCCATTCTCATCATTAGCTATACAACTTAATTCCGTCTTACCAAAAGGCTTTGCTGAGAAATTGTCATTTTGCAAATCTGGGGGACCGTGCCACCATAAATCCATTACATGAAGCTCTGATGGCAATAATCCTCTTGATAGGCAATCTGCTGGGTTGCATGATCCACTCACATGACTCCACATGCAATCTTTTGTCTGTTCATTGACTGAAACAACTCTGTTTCTTACATAGTTGTCTTTTGTAGGTGGATTTAGCAACCAGCAAAGTGCCACCTGCGAGTCACTAAACAAAATTGTATTTTTAAAAGAATGATCTTGCAATATACACTTTAATTTTGTATACAATTTGGCAAGAAGCAGACATGCATTTAATTCTAACCTAGGTATGGTTTGTTTTGTTTTTAATGGTGCAATTCTTGATTTACTACACAGTAAAGTTACACATACATTATTGTTTTGGACTGTTCTGATATACATACACGCACCATAGGCAATGCTAGAAGCATCACAATACCCAATCAAGTCCATATGCTCAGCGTTCGTTATATTTAGACTACGGTTAACATATATAGGCTCCATACACATTAAATCATTGAAGAACTTATTCCAAGGCAGTAATACCTCTTCAGGGAGCAATGTATCCCAATCTAAATTTTGTCGCCATACTTTTTGCATGAATTCTTTGGCTCGAGTTACTATTGGGCCAGCCAATCCCAAGGGGTCAAAAAAGGTACCTATAAAGCTTAAAACAGTACGCTTAGTCCATGTATTATACAGCTGGCCACATGGTCGTGAAATTACAAATTGATCTGACTTGATATCTAGTAAGAGGCCCAAGGCCTTGATGGTCAAACTGGCATTATTTAAATCGATATTCTGAAAATGACGCTTGTGATCAGGTATTCCATCCAAAATATCTGGGTGACTGGCACACCATTTATGAAGTTCAAAACTACCCAGACCAGTTAGTTGTATCAACTCTTCGCAGACTCGCTTCGCGTTCTCTATCGTAGAGGCTCCAAATAAACAGTCATCGTAATAGCTGTTATTGCACAGCACTGATGAGGCCAACGGATATTGCTCTCCATGTCGATAGGCCAGTTCTATCAGACAGCGAGTAGCCAGAAAACTGGAACTGGTCACTCCATAGGTGATGGTTTGTAGCTGAAAACACAACAATGGATCATTTAGATTTTCTTTCCACAATATTAATTGTAAGTGTGTATGGGCAGGGTCCACAATCACTTGTTCATACATTCTTTTGATGTCGGTTAAAACAACATAATTGTATGTACGAAAGGATATGAGAATATCGAACAGTTCTTTCTGCACTACTGGACCAGAATGCAAGATATCATTCAAACTCCTATTCAAGTTGGTTTTCGCACTGGCGTCAAACACAACCCTGAGTTTAGTTGTCCTACTGCTGTCTTTTATGACGGAATGGTGAGGCATAAAAAAACATGAATCAAATGCTTTCCCTAGTTTGAATAACTCAACCTTTCTGGAGTGCCCTTGTGCCTCATACTGGTTGATAAAGTCTGTGTATCTAACCTTCAGATCATGATTTTTTGTAAACTTTTTGCACAAAACATTTAGCCGTTGCAATGCTACATTGAAGGAGTCGCCCAACTTGATTTCTTCTATTGGGACCTTCAGAGGCAGACTCACTTGAAATCTTTTGTTTTTTAATTGAACAGAATTTTGAAAACTAGTTTCACAAATATCCAGCCTGTCATTTGTATTCTCATGTTTTATTTCGGGGGTATGTTGTTCCTCCCAAAACTTTTGTATGAGAGAGTCTACTTTGTCCTCATTCACAGTAGCATGCAATATAACACTTTCACTTGAAATATTTTGGGATGAAAGACAAACATTGCCTTTTTCTATATTGCCAGAAACAATGTAGCCGTACTTGGTTGCTAACAAAAATAACTTGTGCCTGGCTAAATTTATTTTGTCTGGTAATATAATATTAAAAAATATATCAGCAGAAATGAGAAATGATATCTCACCAGGCTTGTTAAACTCGCTGTCAGCTAACACCACATTCTCTGGTATTTCAATGTCGCTCACATCAAATTTTGTCTGTGGCAAATAGCTAGTAATATTGTCTACCACAGAAAACAGCGCATTGCAACTGTAATTGTTGTGCATTGAGTGCATTGATAAATTGACAGCCTTAGCAACAGTTTTCTGCTTTTGGCCAAGAGCTGTGACGTTCACATTGTAGTTAAATGTAGAAACATTTAAATGCTGAATTAAGTTATCTTTAATAAATGAGACTTGGCTACCACTATCAACCAAACCTCTTGCTGTGACAAAGGATCCATTGGTTGCCCTAAACTTGACCATAATGGTAGGCAACAGAACCATGTCTTTTGACACCACTTTATGAGCGGATTTTGCAAAGTTACAGACACTGTCTTCTAAGTGTAACAATGAATTATGCTCTTTACTTTTGCATAGCGAACATTTGAAATGGAAGTTACATTTTTTAGTATGTATATTAAGGCAAATTTTACACAACTTTTCTTTTGTAACAAAGTTAACCCGATCTTGTGCACTCAATACCTGAAATTCCTTGCATGAAAATATTTTATGACCAGGAGCATTGCAATATTTGCAGGTATTCACTTTATTGTCACGTGCATTGACCAAATTAACTGACTTGTTCATGCTAAAATGTTTGTTTGACGGAGACTTACCAGTGGATATTTGTGATTCCTCGAAGCTCATTGCTCGCTTTTCCATATAATTTAAAAACTCTTCCAACGATGGTAGCTTTGAGGTATCTCGATCTGCGTGGTATTCCCTACAAGAAAACACATCTAATTTTCTCAACAATATGGGAATGACTAGCCTGTCCCAATACCGAGTTTGCTCACCAAGACCTTTTAGTGCTCCTAAATGCTGTCTAGCTATCGAAACTAAATGCCTTAATTCTGATGGGGTACCCTTAGAGATTGGCTGATAGTCTAACAATGCATTTACATGATGAGTAATGAGTAGGCACTTGTTGTCATACCTTTTTTCTAGTAAGTCTAGTGCTTGCACATACGATTCGCTAACCAATGGTAAACCATCTATTAAAAGTAAAGGATCGCACTTTAAATATTTCCTTAAATAGAATAGTTTTTGCACTGGCTTTAGGCTCTCCTCCTTATCCACAACAGCACGGAAGATGTTGATGAAGGCTGTATACTCGGTGATGTCTTTCCCATCGAATGAAGGTATGTCCAGCTGCGGTAGCTTGTTGTGCTGCCTGGCAACAACTGGTTCTCTGCAATCCTCACTAGGGGTTGATGCTTCAGCTTTCTTTAATACAGATTTTAGCCTTGCCATCACCTCGAAATAACGCTCCTCTATTTCTCCATCTTCATACTCTTCGTCTCCGGTTGCCAACATTAAATCCAGAATACATTCTTTGTAGTTTTGGAGACCGGTGTACAACTCCTCCATCCGAATTCTGAGGCCTTCCGGGTCGAATAGCACCTGTTGCTCTTGTTCATTTGCAAATTTTGCGGCTCGCGACATCCGACCTTTAAATTGCCCAATGTTCATCTTGAGTCTTTTGATATTGGTGGGGTCGTCACCTCCCTTCGCAGCATGAGCCATTTTTTGTTACAAACGAATTGTTTCTTTCTAATTTGCAAAACCAAATTGTATTTTTCCAATGCAAAACGTGTTGTTTATTAGAGTTCGGCGTAGAACAAAAAATTGTGACAGTTTGCTTAGCTTGATTGATTGTATTGCTTGTTCCGATTGCTTGTTTCTCTATGGTCGGTCAGTCGCCGTTGCAGATAGGAGTGAATGACATGTTTGGAACTCGCCGCAACTTCGTTATGCTTGTGCATACAGCGCTGTTCTTCTGTCTCCCTCGCACGAGTAAGAGAAAAACGGAAAAAAATGGCCGCTGCAATCGTGCAGGGCAATGTGGCGAAACAGCAGCAACTGTTTTCGAGCCAAAAACAAACGACCGCTCACTGTCTATACGTATGCACTTTCCCCGAACTTTGTTCCATATGTTTCGGCACCAATTTTGTTAATAAAACTAACAAAAACACTTTTATTAATTTATTTACTTGAGCACACTGTTGTCGATTCGAGATACAGGAAAAAGAGGCCGGGACACAGATAATATAATCACTCCTAGAGATGCACAGATGATTAAACTAATCTAGCTCTTATGTTTTATGAACAATTTCTACTGTTAGTAATGTAGTATGTACATGAGCCCCGTTAGGGCGCTGCAATTTTTGTGATCTCAACCACATAATAATAGTGAAATAATAAAGATAAAGGATAAAGATGTCAAAAATTAAAATTAAAAGAATAGTAGCACTATACATATTAGGTACATGTCAAACCCACTCAACTACTTCATATTTACGGTAAATAGGCATGTCAAATTAAAGTGGACGTGACCTTTGAGGTAATGCACTGTTCATAGGCAGAGGTTACCGCTTAACATCAGGTGGGCCTCTTGCTTGTTCCGTCATCCAAGTAAAATAAAAATAAAAATTAAAAAAAAAACAGGGTTTTTAAATCTACATTTGTACGTTTGAATCGCGCTACTTTTGAACGTTATTCGAAACAAAACCGTTCACGATTTCGTACGTCTGGATAAAGCAAGGTAATTAGGTACCTACAGCTCAATTAATTCAAGCAAGGATCCCTCAATCCAGACTACGAAATAACGTGAACGCTACCTACTCGATTTGTTTTTGCTCGTCGGTAGAGATAGTTCCTGAAATCAAAGACTAAATCTTTGCCTGAAACATATAGAGAAGAGAACTAACTTGAGGCGTCCCTCCTGTATGGTGTGGAACCAGCGCGTGCCGGTCACGTACTCGATGGAGAGGCGCGGCTCCAAAGTCGGGTCGTAGTCGTCTACGTGACCAAGCGTCTTGAAGATCACCTTATTCTTCAATAGGAAGTCATAACCTGAAAGGTAAACATTTCAGTGACAGAAAGCCAAGGGCCCAGGGTCCGGTGGGTATTTTAGCACACCCTGGCCACTGTACTCATAAACATAAAGTTCAGACTTGCCACAGGGTTTTTTTTATACCTAGGTATATTAGGTATTCTTAAAAGCTAATGTTCCAGTCTCCCGAACCAGTTTGGCCCAAAATAAGCATTAAAACACGCTGTTTTAAAATCGTCCAATGAAAAAGCTCTCATTATCTCAGGCAGATATTCGTAGTAGAATATCTGGTTTGATGATAGTACTTATTTACCCATTATCTCAGGCAGATATTCGTAGGTAGAATATCAGGTTTTATGATGATACGTAGGCACCTGGCAGGTACTTACCCAATATCTCAGGCAGATATTCGTTATAGAATATCTGGTTTGATGAAGCTAGTTATTTAATAGTAGTAGAGCTTTTTTGTGAAAGAGTTCGTCCGGGGAAGTACTACCACCATACCTATTTCTGCCGCAAAGCAGTAGCGCTCGCATTGCTGTGTTCCGGTTTGAAGGGTAAGAGTGCCGGTGAAATTACAGGCAGTTAGGCGCAATGCAATGCCACATAGGGCGCGTCCTAGGTGGACGTGACCTATGAGGTAATGCACTGTTCATAGGCAGAGGTTACCGCTTAACATCAGGTGGGCCATCAGCTTGTTCCGTCATTAAAGTAGTATAAAATCAAATTAAAAAAAAACCTGCTTACCCATTATCTCAGGCAGATATTCATAGTAGAATATCTGGTTTGCGAAGGCTATATTGATCTCCCTCGCGGTGTAGTACAGGCGGTCGTCGCTCCAGCACGGGTTCAGGGCGCCCAGCTCGCGCGCGATGGCGTTGTGCTGGCGGTAGAACCAGAGGAACATCAGGTTGATGCTCAGCAGCGAGTTTGAACCACCGGCCGCTAGGAAATCACAGAGAAACCTTTTCATGACGTGTTTGAAAACCTGTTCCTCACTGAATACAGCAGCTGAGATTGGTCTTATTTGGAAGCTTTCTCTTCATAGAGGAGTCAATGTTATGTGCTGACAAAAAAAACCCCACAATTATTATTTAGGTACCCCACAGTTATCGGCCGACCTCAGTGGCGCGGCGGGCGAAGCTTGGCCTGCGACGCAGGAGGTTGCGGGTTCGATTCCCGCCTCGGAACAAATATTTGTGCGATCGCAGATATTTGTTCAGGGTGTTCTGGGTGTTTTCTATGTATAATAAAAAATATCTATGTATGTAGTTTATTGTATTAAGTATATCAGTTATCTAGTACCCATAACACAAACTCTGCTTAGCTTGGGGCTAGATAATGTTGTGTGAACTGTCCAGCATTTTTTTTATTTTTTTTATTTTTATATACATTGTCACACTAGGAAAAAGGACTAGCTGCACAGCACAGGTTTTTCTGCGAGGTGGGAGCTAGTGCACTTACAAATCTTTGTCTAGAACTTAGGTATTACATTTACAGTTACAGCTTAGTAGGTACGTAACTACATACTACCTAGGTTAGGTTTAACAATATTTGTAAAACACTTGTTTCATATTGGTTGAACCAATTTAAAAAAAAAACTTTACTTACCTACTAAATGTCAAAGTTACGGTGTTTAGATGTTGTATGTTTGTTACTCAATCACGCCACAGTATCAGTAAATAGATTTTAATCAATAAAACAGTATAACGATCCAGCTCTGGACAGGGTGGATCGAAACTCTGGATCAATTCAATTAAATTCAATTCAATTCATTTATTTCCAGAAATACAAAAAAACATTGTGTCGGAAAGTTCACATATAAAGTAGGAAGGAAGGTAGTAATTATTATCATTCATAAAATCTTCGACCAAAGTAAAATTTTACGTCGATGCATAAAATCATAATGTCAATAATAATTTATAATTAAATAAAAAACAAAAAAATGACAAAACTTAAAAAAAAAACACATTTACAATTATATAAATCAAATAAAAACAATACAATACAAGATGTGGAGTGATGGACATGTGTGGCTCATTATAATTACGTCAGAACATGGTGATGGTATTATTATTCAAATACATAGTTAAAGATAAATTATAAGTCAAGTTCAGCGAGCGTATATGGACACTTTTCCAATAAGAAAGCCTTTAATCTATTTTTGAAAACTATTTTCCTATGGAGCTCCCCTTTGATATCCAAAGGCAATGTAAAACAGCCTCGACTCTATGGAAATAGGTAGGAAATAAGACTCACGGGTATCATGGCACCGAGTCTCGTTCGGCGGCTCGTTGTTCACGCAGAGAGGAGAGCCACTCGGAGGCCACTCCTTGCCTCGCACAATCTGACAGTAGATAATAATAAATAATTGCATACAACCTCCCATTACCATACTACAATTACAATCCTGAAAGTATTCTTGAGAATTAGACCAACAAACTTAATTTTGACAGAGCCATAATTACTGACAAAACTGTTCATTATCAATAGATCAGTGGCGCGATTACGTAACTCTGTTGCTATCGCTTACAACCGATTTCAGTGCTGTTTCTATTTGAAATGTCATTCTAGCGATTACCTAATTTATGCCCTCTAGTTGCAATCAAGCTTTATAGGTACAAAAACTGCGTAAATTGGGTAATCTCAAGAGCGTCCTTTCGGATATAAACAGCATTGAAATCGCTTGAAACTGATAGCAACAGAGTTACGTAATCCGCTAGCGGATATTACTGTTATTGACAAAGAACATAAGGCTGTGCAACTTATCAACAACGCCATCCTCAATACGCATAATTTACAGACTACAATAGCCGAATAAATAAATAAATACCGACACATACTTGAAAGACGAAATAATACGCATGTGGAAACTGCAAAAAGTAGGTAATCATCGTACCCATAGTATTGTCTAGGTACAACAGGAGATACCCAAGCAACTTAAATCGGTCTCTTCGCACCCTATACCTTCCAAGACTTTTAAGCGGCTGTTACCTACACAAGGAGAGTTTCTCGCACGCGAGCGGCGAAAAACCGCTAGCGTAAATTAAACCGTATTATTTCCCAGAAGAAATCGCCGCTCGCGTGCGAGAAACTCTCTTTGTGTAACAGACGCTGTACCTTTTCGTTTTAAATGCCGGATAACCAGCAGGTTCATGAAAACCGACCAACTTTATGCCATGTGTCACAGGAGCAACGACAAACAACCCACAAACATGACACTCACTTGGCCCAGGCCCGTAAGTGCTGCCGCGGTCGAATCCGACCGGCGGTCATATTGTCCAACAGACTGAAGTTCAATTATGATTCCCAGTTTGCTGTTCAATGCGCTACGTGTTTCATATATTTCCGCTATTGTAAAAAATCTAAAACACTCAGCGCAACGAACAGCAAACTGGTAATTGACATCGATTAGACAATAGCCGTGCGGGACCCCGTGACCCTGTCAAGTGCTACGAGTAGTGCGCTGTCGAACGAATAGTCTGATGACGAGTGGTTTGACGGCGCACTGGCACTAAGGTGAATGGTATAATCCTTTCTTTATTTTTGTTTTGATTTTGGCCCTGAATAATGAAAGGCCTCGAATAATGTGTAGGTAGGTACCTCTGCGCGAAGCCTGCCGCCCTCCCAGAGCCGTCCCTTTGCGGCGCCCGGCGCCTCGTGACCATATACACTGGACAGGTCTAGCATCGGAGCCGCTATGTTTACCTGGACAATAGGAAAAAATACACGAGAGATTAGGTAGGTACCCTTCTAATCCTTAATTCATTAATTTTTCCATGGTCACAGAAACAGCTACTTTATCAATACCTACAAAGAAAAAATCGAAAGGCGGGAAAACAACCGATATTTTAAAAGAAATGTCATAGCGCTAGGTACCTATATTATCTCTTTCTTCCATTGTCAAATAAAGGCATCCATCCTACCTACCATACCGTCTAATTTAGCGGCAAATAGGTCACTAACTTTCAAAGGAGCCGATATAAGTCGCTCGACTGACCAGGCAGGGGTTGGCCGCCTAGGTACATGTAATAATGGGTAGGTACCGTACAAGCCAAAAACTCACTCTCTCTAGAGGCACGGCAGCAGAAACGCAGCCCAGGTCCTGGTAAGTGATAGGCGCCGTCAGGTTGAGGCAGCGCACGCTGCTCCTGCGCAAATGGAGGTCATCATCTGGCACGCTGATGGCCGCGCAGCGCGGGTCCTCTCGGCCGGGCCGGCAGCAGTCGCGCGTCACGGCGACGTAGTTCACGGTGTCGTGGACGGATGTTATGTCTCCTAGAAGGTAGGGTGTTGGGAAGGTTCAGAATAAGCTTCTGTGTCTCGTCCGGTTTTTGTCCACCTACACAGTGCCTTGTCATCGATAGCAGGAGAGCACTGATGGTCTAGTCACTGCTCCAGACCAGCAGTGCTCTCAGCCGGTCTCTGACCTAACGCAAGGTGATAAAAAAGAAAGAAGAAAGAAAGAAAGAAAACATTTATTTTGCATTTCAGAAACTAATATTTTACAAACAAAACTGACTTCTAGCTTACAATAAACGGGATTCATACCCTAACTTTCCATTTCTTTTAAATATTTTCTCGAAATTTCAATGGGGCTTTGAAGCATAAGTATCAATTTAATTCAATAAAGAAAATGCTAAGCGGCGCAAATATGTAGTCCTCTCCGATGACTACATTTTTGCGCCGCTTGGTGTAGAGACTTTGGGAACATGGGGCCCTAATACTAAGACCTTTTTTAAAAAAATATCACCGATGCTTATCGACGCCGCTGGTGACAAGAGGGCTGGCTCCTTCCTGGCGCAAAGAATTTCTTTGGCCATTCAACGTGGGAATGCAGCCAGTGCTCTTGCCACCTTGCCCTATGAACCAAATTTATTGTGTTAGCTTCTTTTTTTCTTTTCTTTTCTATATTTAAGTATTTTTGTACATACCTTGTTTTAGTTCTAATATTCATTCTGTAAATAATAAAGTATCTACTGAAAAAAAAAATAAAAAAAAAAATATTTGAATCGGTTCACAATCGGCGAAGATATCTTGTAACATACACACAATAACGAGGCTACGAAATCCATCTTCTGACAATAAAAGCCACAAAAGGTCACACACTACATAACCTACCTACCTAACCTAGGAATATTCAGTGTTCTTGAAAACTGCGGGAACGGAATTTTTGCACACACAAATACGTACAAACATCATTCCAAAATCATTAAAACCTGGCAGCATAATTTGTCTCAAAGCGGTCGGTTGTCACACGCAAAGGTGAATTAAATAGTGTGATGATTCAGTGCGCTTCGCAGAGTCTCCTTCATGAGTTTCTGGTTCTAGATCACATCGCTTCTCTCGCGATCTTTACCCTTTAAGATCAGTCTTCATAGACAAACCTGTGACGAATACCGCATAGTTGACGACCATTTGCGTGTAATCCTGGCTGGCAACGCGTCCGTCCGACATGAGATCGACGCGCAGCACGCGCGCTGGCGGTAGCGGCCGGCCTGATGCAGCCGTCCGGAGTTCACCTAAACAAAAATCGTCGTCTTCCATAACCAGAAGCCTTAGTAATCTTTACACCTGAGGCCCGAGCACGGAAATCTAACGCTGACAAGAGTCAAATAGGCTATTAGCAAAATCTACACAGTTTATGGGAGCAAAAAAAATATGTAATGTTTGGGTTGCAGTATTTATAAATACTGCAACCTACCTGCAACTATTGCAGCTTAGGTCTATGCGTTCTCGTAGAGGTCGCATTTATAGAATTTGTACATTACCGCCATTGAAGTCAGCCGGCAGTATGCGGCTGTAGGGAATCAAATACATCCCCCGAGTGGGGTACCTACCGTAGACTAGATTATTGCAGCAGAGGTCTATGCGTTCTCATAGAGGTCGCATTTATAAATATTGTTCCTTACCGCCATTGAAGTCGGCCGGCAGTATGCCGCTGTAGGGAATCAAATACACCCCCAGCGTGGGGTACCTACCGCAGACTAGATTATTGCAGCAGAGGTCTATGCGTTCTCATAGAGGTCGCATTTATAAATATTGTTCCTTACCGCCATTGAAGTCGGCCGGCAGTATGCGGCTGTAGGGAGTCAAATACACCCCCCGCGTGGGGTACCTACCGCAGACTAGACTATGGCAGCAGAGTTCTATGCGTTCTCGTAGAGGTCGCATTTATAGATATTGTTCCTTACCGCCATTGAAGTCGGCCGGCATCGGCAGTATGCGGCTGTAGGGAATCAAATACACCCCCCGCGTGGGGTACCTACCGCAGACTAGACTATTGCAGCAGAGGTCTATATATGCTATTTGCTGTGCCCTCGTGTCGTACTGTCGCGCGCTCTAACTCACCCTTGCCTCGCACCCTCGCTGCGCTCAACGCTCTCCTGCATGCCAACCCAGACATTGATTTGTTTGCAGATGGATGGAAGAAGATCCTCATGGTGAGTCTGGCTTATAGTGAGAATAGTTAGTTTGTATTGTATTTAAGCAGGTACCTATGTTACTTTTATTTAATGTTGTTTTGTATGATGCTTACTTTGTTTTTAATTTTTAGTTATGACATTAATCATTAACATTGACATTATTATTTTTCACTTTATTATAAATTGACTGTGTATGCACCGTCTCTTAACGTTGTTATTTATAGCGTACCATATATACCTAACTATTGACTACCTACCTTAGGTTTGAATTATGTATTTTTAAGTTGACCTTTGGTTTTGAATGGTTGATTTTTGTATTTAAATTCTCGATTTAATTATTATGTGTTAATTTTAATGTAACTACCTATTTTTATGTAGATACCCTTTAATTCGTGTAATTGATAATTGTTTGTCGTTCTAATTAAAGTAAATATAAATAAATAAATAAATAAATAATAAATGCGTTCTCATAGAGGTCGCATTTATAGTTATTGTTCCTTACCGCCATTGAAGTCGGCCGGCAGTATGCGGCTGTAGGGAGTCAAATACGCCCCCCGCGTTGGGTACCGCAGACTATTGCAGCTGAGGTCCATGCGCCGCGGCTCGTGAGGATCACATTTCGCTACTTCGATCGCACACCATCTTTATAGGAGGATATTTTATTAGTGTAGGTACCTATGAATTATGATTTGTGCAATGTTCCTTGTCTATGATGTCTCTAAGATATTAGGGTGCAGCATTTTTTGAATGGCTTCTTAGAGCAGCGCGAGGCTCATTTTAGTATGAATATATCAGCCTGGGGTCGGAAGTTTGAAGCGACGACATACAGAAAACAATAACCGCTTCTAATTTAAACTAGAGCTATATTACTTCACTACAGCACAGAAAAGGACGTTTTGGCTGAATATGAAGTAGGTAGGTCGGTAGGTACTTACGGCACTAAACTCAGGTTACGAAGCTCTTCGAATCGTTTCCTCGGTATCTTCACACCGGTGAATGTGTCATAATAGTCTCCATTTACAGAAAATATACAGAATAACGATAACAAAAACAAAAAAACTACACACTGCAATACCACTGCCATATTTCTGATAACAGATACTTTTTGCTGTAACAAGTAGGTAGGTAAGTGACTAAGTACCTATTAGATTAGAAAAACTTTTGAGACAGTTTATTATGTAGTTAAGTAGATAGTTACTTAGACTTACATAGGTATGAACGTATCTACTTACCTACATAATCGTCCTTGGTGTATTGACTACTATTACGTTTCTATACTAGCTAAACTGAAAAATTCGTTGGTATGAAACGGTTTTTTAGTTAGCCACTTCAGCACATTTAAAATTAAAACGAACCAACCACCTATTACAGACTCAGTTATTTGTTAGAACTGCCTTCATAAACGTAGGTAAATGTACCTTCGTGCTGAGTAGCTAATTGGACAATCACTACAATCTCTATTATTGTATACATACCGTCCTAGATATCCATACTTATTGATAGTGCAATTAACGATTTCCTCCATTATGATACCTAGGTCCTTAGTCCTTACCTACTTATGGATAAGCTAGGTAGGTTGAAGGGTTTTTGAACACTCAGGAGGTACCTAGGTATATCTAATCATCTTCAAATCAGAGAATAGAAAGAAAACCTACCAGCAACCGTGGGCGTGGAGATGACATCAAACTTTGAATAATCTAACTATACCTATGTAGTTAGAAGCGAGTCATTACAAAAATTCTGTGTTTTGTGTACCTACCTAGGCGATACGCGGTGAGAGGTGCGGGCCACGAAAAGTGATACTTAGTTAGTGATTACTTAGAAATAAGGTGTTGAGATAACATGTGTGTTAAGTCTCCTAGTTTTTGCGAAATCAACTTCCGCTCTCTGAAGAAGTGTTGATTTGCTGTATGAGCAAACAACACCAAAAAAGAACGGGCACAAGCGAGAGGATCAAACAGAGCGCCTAACTCATCTGAGTCAGATGATCTGTTGGAAATTTTGAATATTATATTGCAAATAAAGATAGGCAAATTTATTATGGTGTTTTTATTATAGTTTGTTTTTATAATTTAGGTTATTACGTGTTTTGACTTATTTTGGGGGTAAACTTTTTAGGAGTTGGCAACCCTGCCACCACAGCCACCATCGCTACTCGCACGCAACGCAACATTATTAATGCCATCGCTCGCTACTCGCACGCAACGCACGCAAGCCGCAATGAAACATTATGGTGGTTGCTTTTTCACACAAACGTATTTGCACAAATATGGGCGAACAGAGTATAATTTGACAATGAAATTACTGTTGTTGGCTTTTATACTGGTCATTATTTGCGGAAAATCATATTAAGGTGAATGCTCACGTTTGCCGCGGGAGATTCAAATTTTTTGGTGTTTTTTGCCCATTACAGGACATCAACACTTCTTCTGATAGTGAAAGTTGAGTTCGCGACAGCTAGGAGACTTAACACACATGTTTTAATTGACGGTATCTCATAAATATCAATAGTTTAGCTATGACACCCCTAAACAAAAAAAAACACTGTAAAAATGTGTTTAGGGGTATCATAGCTAAACTGATGATATTTATGAGATACTATCAATTAAAACATGTGTGTTAAGTCTCCTAGTTGTCGCGAACTCAACTATCGTTATCTGAAGATAACGATAACGATAACTTAAGTTAATGTGTCGGCACCGCTGGCCTAAGCTCGCGGCGTTTTGGAAACCCCTAGTATAAGGTTTATAGCTTGAGTGCCGCCCCCAGACACCTTCCTAGTTTAATTTGGGCTAAAGAACACCAGTAAAACACAGTTATTTTTTTAACATGTATAACAACTTTCCTCCCGCTTTTCTGCAATCTGTGGGAGTGATTTCGTGAAAAGGTACGGAAGTGTGTTACAGCAAGTGCGGTGCCCATTTTTACGAGGTTGGTACTATCAGCCATGTTGCATATTACCAAGGAGGTGATATGTCAGGAGTTTTGTTTGTTTAATAAGTCCCAAACGTCTCAAACGATCGGTGGGGCAAATAGCTTCTACATGCAAGTCTGTGGGTTTTTTTTTTTTGGCGTCACACGGCAAAAAGTCTGTGGGTTCTACTCGAAAATCGGCACGGGATAGTCTATACTTGTCCATGCCTTACGCTCACCCCATGGATGTACTTATAATAGTTTGGATTGAGTGCTAAAATAGCATAGTGTTCCTTCTTACTCCTATCCTAGAAGATAGCTTGCTATCCTATGTTAGAGAAAAACAAATATATTGTCACACGACAGTGGTTTTTCCGTTCCCTACCCTGAATATTGGTAACATGAATGTACATCTCCCTCTAGGAAGATGGACTAAAGGCATGGAACTAAGGCTTAAAACGAAACGGTATCGATTATACCAGTCTCATTCTTTTATATGAATGTATTCATGTTTTGGAATGAGACAAGGATAAATCTATCTGGTTCTATCTATCTTAGATGGTTACCATGAATGTAGTAGTAATTTGACATTTGGCCTGGTACGGCTTACACAAATAAAAACAGATAGATATATGTTTGTTTGTGTTTAGCCTTACTTCCATGCTTTAGTTCTTCTGAGCTTCTAATATACGGTGACCATAAACTAAGTATACTAAGTCCATGGCTTCAATCAATCCACAGACCAAGAGTGTACTACGTACTCATACGTAATGTTTTCGGCTTGTCTGTGATTTCTGGTTCATTTAGTTGCAGAGTACTCTGTGTTTAGTTGGTTCAGGAAATTCCGGAAAACTCGAATCTCGATTCATTTAATTTGTGGTGGTCTATTGTGTAAGTACGAGAAAATATGATGCAATTCCTTAGATCATAATGTAATATTAAAATACTTATTTTAAGGTTGATAATTCTTGTTATATAATTTGTTACAAGCTTGCGTGTTTTTGCAAGGAAATTTCCGCGAATTATGATTCAACATTTTCTGGTTTTCTTGTGTAACAGTAGAATTCCTACTGGTAGTAAACTAATCTGGAATATTCACAAAAAAATATAATGACTGACTTATTCACAATAATCATGTTTGCTCTTTGTGTTCAGCAGGGAAGTTCAGGGTCAGGGTTACACAGTCTACAGAAATTAATTGTCAGTTTTTTTTTCAGAAAGTCTCGACAATGTCAAAGACGCAGCCAATATTCGATTATACAGATGAATCTCACGGAGAGAAACTTGCTAAGAAGGCTAAGGACTCACCATTTATGATAATTGGTAAGCAGAGAATGCAGCCATATTTAGCACATACCTAACACCCAACAGTCACATACATAATCCTGATCCCAGACTGCTTATCATCAGGAACTATGAGTACCATGGTAGGCACCACAGTACCCACACCCGGAACAAAAATTTTACCCTCAGCAGGAATCTAACCTGTTACCATCCCAGCCAGTGACTGGACCGCGGCGCCACAGAGGTCGCCAATTATAACATAAACACAACACCCAACAGTCACATACATAGTCCTGATCCCATACTAGAATTCTCTGTGTGGTGGGTATCAGGAACTACAAGTACCTACCAAGGTACCATAACACCCAGACCTGGAACAAAAACATTTGTCCCACAGCAGGAATCGAACATGCCACCTCTCGCATCTCGCCTGGCTACTCTACCGATGCGCTAAAATGGTTGTCAAATTTCAGATGCTTAAACTGAATCTTGACTTGAAACATTGTACTTACACTGATGTTCGACTTAGATAAAACTTCAATAAAACTTAAAAGACCCAGTAGATATAATTTTGTCCCATGCCAATTAGACGATTTTTAAATTTTCAGGTATAATGGGCCTTATGGGAGTGTGTGGATATGGAGCCTACGCATACAAAAAAAGGGGTAAAATGAGCACGAGTGTGTTTCTAATGCAGCTTCGTGTGGCAGCGCAGGGCACTGTGGTATCCGCCCTCACAATAGGTCTCGCATACACTCTAGTCAAGGATCACCTTCTCAAAGATAATAAGAAAGACTAGTTTAGCTTTTTAGACAATTTAGGTATCATCTGGGAAACTTTGAACTACTAATGTAAGCATCCACTGGTCAGCATCGGATAAATACTCCTTGTATTCTAAGTCATGCAAGCGATTCAACTGAAATTCATGCATCTATTCAGACTTTCTAATAACTCTACAATGGACTTAGCATTCCATACACTATGAACACCAAAATACGGCACCTTTGAAAATTTGATCGTTGACAAATGAGTTACACTGCCGGTTCACACACTAGTACTTCAAATGTGTTCAATAATCAAGCAGCAATGGACAGATAAAACTTGTCAGAATTGTCCTTTGAGTTTTAACACTTTTTGTGTGCTGACCTGTGCTGTCCATTTACTTTCAATGCATCAATTTTACTATTTCTAAGTACACCTAGTAGGTATACCTGCTCTGACGTTCCACTGTGGGGTATATTGTGCTTTGACCCCATGTGCTAACCCTACCCCAGCTCTAAATTAATAGAATTCTATCATTGGTGTCAACTCTGTTGTATTCAAAGGTATTGATGATTGAGAATAGGATTGTAGTAGCTCCTAGCCATAAACAACTCGGTCACAAAACTTCCACTTCTCATAACACCACACTTTTTCTCAATATGACTATTTCGCAAAATGTACACTCGTCCAACCAACCAATCCATTGTACTGTATCCACAACACAGTTTAAATGCTGTCTGTTTTCAATGCCTACCTGTGGATGCTTGCTTCTAGATAGAATATAGTAATCAATACCAATTCAATGCCTACCTGTGGATGCTTGCTTCTAGATAGAATATAGTAATCAATACTAATGTACACTCGTCCAACCAACCAATCCATTGTACTGTATCCACTACACAGTTTAAATGCAGTCTGTTTTCAATGCCTACCTGTGGATGCTTGCTTCTAGATAGAATATAGTAATCAATACCAATGTACACTCGTCCAACCAACCAATCCATTGTACTGTATCCACTACACAGTTTAAATGCAGTCTGTTTTCGATGCCTACCTGTGGATGCTTGCTTCTAGATAGAATATAGTAATCAATACCAATGTACACTCGTCCAACCAACCAATCCATTGTACTGTATCCACTACACAGTTTAAATGCAGTCTGTTTTCGATGCCTACCTGTGGATGCGTGCTTCTAGATAGAATATAGTAATCAATACCAATGTACACTCGTCCAACCAACCAATCCATTGTACTGTATCCACTACACAGTTTAAATGCAGTCTGTTTTCAATGCCTACCTGTGGATGCTTGCTTCTAGATAGAATATAGTAATCAATACCAATGTACACTCGTCCAACCAACCAATCCATTGTACTGTATCCACTACACAGTTTAAATGCAGTCTGTTTTCGATGCCTACCTGTGGATGCTTGCTTCTAGATAGAATATAGTAATCAATAATCAATACCAGTTCTTCAACTGTATGACGGACAAAAGTAATCTCAAGAATGTGACTGATTATGAATTTCATCATTGCTAATGTCAACCAATGTTCCCATTTATTATGTAGAGCTTATTTGTGTTCTGTGATTTTAGCAGGTATTAGGTTTACCATGTGGTCATTAATTTATTGTACATATGTGTATGTTATTTAAGAGCTTAGATATGTTATGAAAAGAATATGGTTTGAAGGTACTATATTAATAACTCCTTGAGATTTTTATTTATATCTGTACCTAACTACCTAAATCAAATAACTACAATTATGAAGAATAACTGAACTGGAGAATTACATCTGATCTGAGCATTGATTTAGATCTGAGACCTGTTATTATTTTTAATACAATATTTTTAAGTAGATAACATTGTTATTGTAAATTGAATCTATGTTGTAAATTGAATAAAATTCAATTTTGCTTCACAGTTATCAATTTTATTTTGCACCGTAATGAGTTTCCACTCAAGTATGCGTCTATTCTCACCTGATCTGTCGGCAGAACTACTGGGAATATTTGTCTATTCTCACGTGTTCTGTCAGCAGAACTACTGGGAATATTTTTCCCATTAGTTCTGTTCACAGAACAAATGGAAAATGAATTCCCAGTAGTTCTGTTCACGAATCTTGTGATTCAAAACTACTTTTCACCATGCAGTTTGCGAACTTTACACCTTTCGGCCTGAACTCTCCATTTATGATGGTTGATAGACGGTCAGTCAGCACAGCACCCTCACCATAAAGGAAATAAAATTTAAATCATGGCGTGATTCCAACTGCTCGACCCTCATGGTTAGCCCTGTTTTCTGCTTGAGGTACTTCACCACCGCTTCGGGCTTCATGACGTAGTGAACCCGGGACCCGTAGTGGTTTATTTTTGATTTTTTTATAATACTACCTGAATGACGGTACAAGCAGATGGTCCACCTGGTGTTAGGCAATAACCTCTGCCTATGAACAGTACCCGGAGTTGTGGGTACCTCCGCACGCAGGAAGCACGGCTGGTTCAGCTCAGTCGATACGTTAGTTCCGCACTTATTACGGCAAGTGGACTTCCTCAAAGATGGAATACGTTTTTTTTTTTCAATACATGCATGTATAAATTCCCACCTGTTCTGTTGATTAGTTCTGTCGGCAGAACTACTATTAGTGATCGGAACCGTGTGCTGATCAAAATGAGCCTAAACACGGCCAGTATTATCCTTCGTGGAATTGTCCACCTTCCGTCTCCATCATCAGATCAGATATCAGGTGTCAGCATAATATTGTATTGTCTTCGAAACTTGGTATACCAATCAGAGTGTGGCGAATGCAATTGATTAACGGTGACATCGGAATGTCTTTGTTTTTAGAGAAACTGCGTTTTTTTAAATTCATTCCTAACATAATTTTAATTTTTATTCATTATAGGGAATTTCATAATATATTTTAAAATGTAATTTTTGCATGCCTATAGTGGTAGAAATAGTTGGTACTTTAAAAAAAAATTATAACATCTTTGTAACACTATTTCTAGCAAATAAACAATTTGATTGATTGATTGATTGATTTTAACGTTATTACATATTTGTTCCCATAATTAAAGTATATTGTTTACTTTCCATCGACAGAACTACGTACCTAACAGAATAGGTGGGAATAGTTGAGATTGAAGTCAGGTGTAAAGCATAGTCTTATAAGTCACAGAACAACAGGGAAAAAAAACCCAGTAGTTCTGCCGACAGAACTACTCAACAGAACAGGTGGGAATAGACGAAAGTATGGACCACATCTTTGTTTCTGCACCACAGGCGTGTTTTGTGAACGTCACCAAAACCGCGCGTGCGATATGTCATCATGCCGTCATCCTTTAAAAAACTCTGCTGGTGCCATGATGAATAAATATAAGCCGCGCTGCAGAGCTTTCGCGTTATCGAGCGTGATGGGTCGCTTATCTAGCAGCTCTGATGTGGTGCAACAAGGGTCCAGCCCTAACAGGAATGCACTAAAATCCGAAATCCTTGAGATGGGCTCTCATTCATAGCGTCCGTCGTTCTGGAACATGGCTGTTGAGAAGGCTGCCTGCCTGTCCATTGGCGCGAGCGAGGGAGCAGAGCGGAGCATTGAACTTGTTTCTGTTACAACTGTAATCACAATTCAGTTGAGAATCTGTCCAGTTGTGAATCTGTCCACTTGCTACGGAGGGATTCTTTCGACTATCGGTGGCGTGCGTGGTTGCATAAAACTACATCCGTTAGTTTACGAATCCGCCTACTCGTTTGTTTCCTTGTGCAAGAAAATTATTCTATTCCTAATATGGTTGGTCTAAGTAGGAATCAATAAAGGCTTATAATTCACAATTGATTTATTAAAATATACCTACATAGGAACCAGAAATTTATACCCTTTACCATTTCTTAAAGTAAATTATTACAACCATTATATTAATTTATAAATAATAAAATATATTTACGTCACAAGTTCAATGCACCAATAAGTATAACTATCAATCACTCTTCCTACATTCTGGGGAACCTTTTTTAATTCTTAGACTGAAATTAGGAATGGTCAAATCATCTTTATCCGATGTGGAATGCTTCATGGAATTAGAAGTGTGCTTCACGGAGGACAAGTCATCGGCGTTGCTGAATAAGCCATTGGATACGTTAGAGCTGGAGCTCGATTGGTAGGTCATCGACTTAAAGAGCTGTACAGGGGTGGAAGTCCGTGCTCTGTTGGTGGCGCTACGCATGCTGTTGTCTACGGAATCTTCACGAACCATCCGCGAAGCATGGTTCATCTCCTCGGGCATCTTTGTCTCAAACAACGACACGAATTCATCGTCAGTGTCATTATTAGACTTGTTATTGAAAGTTATCTTCTTAGCTAGTTCGTTTGTCAGAAATTCTTTAACCGTCATCGAATTCGTCAACGCTGTTTGCTGCTCCGCATTTTTGGATGAGTCAGTGGCATTACGCTTTTGTTGTGGCCTATTGGATAGATTCAAAACCGATGATGCGGTATCGGTTACGCGGTCTGGTATATCCTGATTGAAACTTTTGATTTTGAATTGCGATAAGCTCGTGCTGGAAGTATTGGACGAGGAAGACAAGGCGAGGCGTTCCTTCGTCTTTTTTAAAGTTGAGGAAGCCCAGCCCATTCCCAGCCTTTTGAAAGCGTTCTCTAAGTCAGGGTTCGACGATATACTCAACGTATCTGAAGTTTCGCCGATGTTTTCTTTATGAAACATCACGGTGGATTTCTTTTTCTCCTTTCGCACTTTAGAAAGAGCTAAAGCTGACAACGTAGATTCAGAAGAAATGGTAGTGGAGTTCACGTTGGACCCTGTGTCAAACTTGAATGGCTCACTGATGATATTTCTTTTGAGTAGTTCAGCTATCACATCCGGCAAACTGCCATCTGACTGTAAAGAGCTAAGCTCGTCATTTATTACATCGCGTTTTGTGAAATCTTCAACATTAGACCCATCATCCAATGCACCGACGTTATGATGTTTAGCATATTCCTGTAGGCTGAAAAATGGCTTCAACATAATTTCGTTGAACTGATTCATGTCGATCATTTGAATTTTAGAGTCATCTGAAGATTCAGTATACAGCATTTCCATCTGCCCAGGTAAGTCAACGGTACTGACAAGTAAGTCAAGGTTTGCAGTGGTTCTTTCTTTGTTTTTATCATTTGCATTATAAGTTCCATTATCAAGACGATTTAAATTATCTGGCACATCTAATCTGGTTCCATTTCTAGATGTCTGACTTTTCAATTTGACGCTCATTGGAGAATCAACTTCAACAACTGTAGATAGTTCGTGGGGAATCACATTATCTTGAAAATGTTTCAAATTAATCCGCGAGAGGGCGGGTGGTGGTTTTCCTCTACTTTTCATGTGATGTTCATAATTTTCACTAGCTGGAGATGACGGGTTAGATTTGCTTAGTGAATTAAAATTTAATTCAAGCGTGGGCGTTTTAAATGAGTCCGGTTTAGGAATGTCATTTAAAAAAGGCACATAACCTTTAGAGTTTTGTTTATTTCCATTCTCATTCAATTCTTCCACAGGAGCGAAAGTATCAGGGGATTTTGATTCTAAGCTTTTCTGCGTATCATGAAATGATTGATATACATTTTCAGGGATCTTGTTAGCGTTTCTATCAGATTTTTGATCAGAATCGGATGCGGATTTTGATTCTAAGCTTTTCTGTGTATCATGAAATGATTGATATACATTTGCAGGGATCTTGTTCGCGT
Source organism: Operophtera brumata (assembly GCA_932527175.1). NCBI lineage: Eukaryota > Metazoa > Arthropoda > Insecta > Lepidoptera > Geometridae > Operophtera > Operophtera brumata. The sequence goes on from OW052238.1 coordinate 2,191,122, forward strand.
TTCTATCAGATTTTTGATCAGAATCGGATGCAGTGTCCGATGTTGAGATCTGGCTGTATATCAATGATTTATTACGTCTCACTTCATCTAAGACTTTAGCAAGATGTGATAACCGTTTTGTACATATATCCGTGAGGTCAGCAATTTTCTCCATATTTTGAATTTTGTCTTCATCAAATCGTAAGAAATTTATGTCGTTGTCAACATTGATACTAGTTTGGGTAGACATATTCGACGGCGTTTCATGGCTACGTGTTTTTTTACGAGGAGCAGATGTTTCGGAATTGGGGGATGTAGATGCGGTTGTAGCACGATGGCATTGAAAGGCTAAAGACTCAGTATTATGCAGTTCTGCTTTGCGTTCTTTGAAATTACGATTTATTGCAGTTTTACTATCGGACGATTTTGTACATAAATTGCTCAGTTTCTTCGTGCCGTTGGACGCAACGTTCGTACTAGTTTTACTGTGCATCACTTCTAGTTTAGTCGGCGCCGCCGTTCTGGGCGTAGGCGAGCTTTTACTGCGTACTTTATTCCTGCGTGGAAACGGAGTCATTTTCAAATGTTCTTTTGTAGATGATGACGAAGACGTTTGCTTGGTTAGTGGTTGTTTATTTTCAGCTCCGTTCTTTGTTCTAAACAAATGCTTCGATATATTCAGTGATTTTACTTTGTGAACAGTTTTTCTTCGAGTTCCTTTAGGTAGCTTTGTATTTTGATTGAAATGGTCTTTCGTACATATCTCAGAATATTTATGATCTTTATTCGTTTTCTTTTCACATTCCACAAATATTTGTTTTTTTAGCATAGTTTTAATTTGTTCTAAAGATATTTTGTTGGCTATTGAAGGTTTTTTATCATCGTTGTTATTAGGAACGTTGATGATTGAGCTTCCAGGAGTAGCGACCGAGCTACAGTCTTGGTCGACGACTTGGACGGCTTTGAGGCTTTCTTTACTCAGCGCGAGTAGTTTGTTGACGTAATCCCTGATGGTGGGGTTCAAGCTAGATTTATTGCGTCTCTTATGCCCATCTTTTTTAGTGGAGGCTGAGCTGGTAGTGGCTCCCATAATCTGATTCTGGGACGATTGCTTTGTTGCAGCAAATATTTTGTTTTTATTTACCTGGCTGTTTGAGCTGGTTGGTTTATCCAGGCGATTGCGACTTCTGCGTTTACGGCATTGGCAATTTTCTTTGTTGTTAAAATCAGTAACTGTTATTTCGAGCTCATCTTGGTAATTTCTAGCTGTATTTGGAGGAGTTTCTGTATGCCCTGTTCTATGTTTTGCATTGTTACATCTGTGTGCATTAGTCTTGCTCCAAGTTTTCTTCCTAGCGTACCGGCACTTTCTGCATTTACATTCATAATCTTCACAGTACTCGTTTTCATGTGGCATCTCTATTTTGTCTTGCATTTCAAAGTTTCTAGGGTCGTATAAATCATCATCGGACATGCGATGGTCCTGTATCAGGAATTTGGGGAGAATCATTTCTGGTGGGCTCATATAAGCTGTGGATGCAGATGAACTCATGTGGAAGAACACGGGCCTGTGATTGGGCGAGCTCATTGACGTCTGTGTGTAAGCAGACGTAGCAGGTCTGGTATTGGAATCAGATTTCGGAATTTGAATAGGAATAGCAAATGATTCTTCAAAAGAAGTGGATACGCCCTTTTCTGAAACTTCTTTTACATTGAATTGTGTGTTTACATCTTGACTCTCGCTGCTGGCATGTTTGACATTTTGATTGATTGAGACCTCTGATGCAACTTTTTCGACGAAATCATGTATTTCATTATTCATTTTGGATTTGTTCAATTCGTTTGAGGCGTTAGACATACCTCTGTCAGTGCTGGCTTCTACCGTTTCCAGAGGGGTGTTAACCTCGGCCGTTGCTACTGATACATTATTTACTAGATCCTCTTCATTGATTTGATTGATCTCTCTTACATCTTTTTCGTCTCCCTTCTTCCTAAGCTGGATCACGACTTCGTACGCGTCGTCTTTGAGAAAGCCTGAAGCACCTATGAAGAATTTACCCGCTTCTTCGCCACCTTCGTCGACAAGCTTGATATATCCACCATCAGGTAATGCGTTATTGGTAGCAGTCTTGAATGATGAAGTTGATGTGGCCGCAGATGGTTGTCTCGCTGACCGTTGATCTGTATTATTTTGCTGACTAGTGTTTTTGCAGCCGCATTTGCAGTCGTCGCACGGATTTGATGCGCTGGAACGAATTCAATTCTTATATTATATTTTCCTAGGCCCCTATTAATAAATGGAACTCAACTCGAGCTATAATAATCTGTGGATGACGCTGTGGGTAATATTGTTTGCTGCTGTTTGTAAACTAACTACTATTGTAACGTATGACTGTCGTTTTTAAAACAAAAAATATCTTGAGCATTCCAGGGTTGTGAATCAACAATTATATCAAAGCAGTTGGACTGCCGGCCGACATTAGGTACGCGCAGTGTTCAAATTTTAACTTTCGTTGGACTAGGACCCCTTACCTTAGACCCGTGGGCCAACTATAAATAGTTATAGTAGTAAGTTCGTTTTATGGCACACTCGACACTACCTACTGCGTACTTACCCTATTCGTCACGCTTTTCATGGCATATTGAATACGAGTGGCTAATAAAATAGTGAAGACTATTAATCTATAGTTGGATCACGGGTAGTTTATAGGTCAACGTAAACGAAAATTATAATTGGGCCACGCCCCTACTGAAGGCCTTTAGTCCAACTGGTTGGTGAGAATAGTTGAACCACGACCAGGAACTGTAGTCCAACTGGTTCGTGAGAATAGTTGAACCACGACCAGGAACTATCTTGAGCGCATTTCTATTTCAAAATTCGAATCGCAATATGATATTTGTGGCGCTCTCAAGATCGCTCTGAGAGTTAAGGTTCTAAAACGGGCCTAGAGAAAGACGTGATAACTTAGTAAAAAAATATTACCTTGGAGCTTGGGGAGGATTGTCACCAGTTACCCATTGAAGGGATGTTTCTAAAAATAAATAAACAATAAGTTCCATAAATTACAATTAAAGAAAGATATTTGTAGAGGGTGGCAGAACCAAGGATGCAAAACCCGTTCGGATATCAGCTTTGTGTTTCCGCAGTATACTGCTAGCTGTCAGCTGTGTAGCTGTTCTTTCTTGGTCACCCTGCGATAGGTTAGTGACCAGAGGCCAAATCGCGCTATTTTAAAACGTGTCAAACGTTCGAACCAAACTTTACTACATACATAAACTTACGCCCGTTCCCCGGAGGGGTGGACAGAGACCACAAATTTCCTTCATTCACTCTCATCAAAATAAATTTGTGGTTTCGAGGCCATAGGACATTCTAGATTTCCTCACGATGTTTTCTTTTATTGGGTTTCGGTCCCCGGTCGTGTGACATGGAGTAACAATCAATTAGTGCACGGCCGGAATTCGAACCCAACACCTTACTATCGAAAATTTAGGCAGCCACTACAACACCGTGCTTTTAAACACTGTTTTTTACCTTTTTCTTGCTGTTGGTCTTTCCTCAACTTCTTAGTGCAGCAACGCGCATTGTTCATGTCGTCCTCGGTAAGCTCTATTCTATTTCCATCTTCATTGTAGTACATTGACGTTATGTTGTTCCTGAAATTCAAAATAATATACTCAATAATGCTTAGGATCGGTCGTCACGGCTTTCTATGGGGAGCGCTATGCCCAGCACTGAACTTCTACAGACTGGTGATGATGAATAAATTAAGAGACATTTTTGACAAACGCAGTCTACATATTTGACAACAGAAAGTCATCATTCAGCTACTCAACGTGTTAGGAAGAGAACAAATATACAAAAACAAATATTAAATCTACACATGGTCTTTCGACAATAAAACTATACTGACGACAATAAAAGGGCAGTTTAATCTAAACAAAAAATACACTAAAATAAAATACTAGTTACATTATCAAATGAAGAAAATCGACAATGGTGATCAATTCGATAAAAAAAAAAACACTTTGGTGGATACTGGCTCAGAAACGCCCAGAAAGAGATCCTATATAAATAGGTACAAAAACAAAATAATAATGAAAAACCAAACAAAATACAACAAAAACTATCAGTCATTTGTTACCACCAAGGTTTTCGGTCAGTTGTGCTTGTACTGCGCCACAGTTCGATATTAGTTTTGTAACAACTCATTATATTATATGAAAGCCTGAACAAGAGAAAGAAAAGGGGGTAAGGGTTAAAAATAAATAAATAATACAGCTCCTGAGGGTCTAGTACAAGTCTGTCTAAGTTTTGCATTCGGTATCCCGACTATCGAATTGCGAGTCGATATTTGTTTTTATGTATGGTTATAATAAGTTTCTCAACAAGTCCGCTTATCTTTTTCTGCATACAAAAACGGCATTTCGACTTGCAATTCGGTTTTCGTTATTCCGAGTGGATCCAAATTACAACCCTGTACCAAGCCTATGGTGATGAGTTTGTCCGAGTACTACCACCATACTTATTCTAAGCAGTAATGTACATTGCTGTGTTCCGGTTTGGAGGGGATGGGCATATGTGTAAACTAGTGAAAACGAAAGCCCGCACCTTCGTCCGTGCCGTGTGGAGTTCTTTCCCATACAAATTTAAACACCCCATAAGGGGATGAATTTCGGAAATTCCTTTCTTAGTACCCCTCCTTGAACATACATTTCATTTCATTTTATTTATTTCACCTTGTGTCACAGTTTGTCACGCTAGGCAAGTCACACAAACATATTATTAAAATTTCAAAGATTCACAAATTTAAATTTAAATTCTAGTAGGTATATAAGGATAAAAAATCAATCTCAAGTTTAATATTTTACAATAGCTACTTACAAGGAATATACCCTCCAAATTTCAGGTCTCTAGGACTTACGGTTTAGACTGTGCGATGATTAATCAGACGTACGTGTCCTAACAGGTAAATAATGTAGTTATAATAGGCAGGAATTCTTAACACCTATAAGTATGTAACTATGTAAGGTGTTAAAGTTTGTCCTGTATACAGAACACGCGACTGCCGCGATCAAATGAGGTTAAGATATAATTATAGTATATAATCTCTTAAGATATTGGTCTTGATGCACCAAGGACGTTATAAAGGTCGCAGGAAGACGGTGGATGCAGACGGCTCAAGACCGTTCGTCGTGGAATTATGGGGGAGGCCCATGTTAAGCAGTGGACATCAACAGGTTTTTTTTTTTATTCTACTTGAATGACGGAACAATCAGATGGCCCACCTGATGTTAAGCGGTAACCTCTGCCTATGAACAGTGCATTACCACATAGGTCACGGCCACCTAGGACGTGCCCTATGTGGCATTGCACTGCGCCCGCCATCCTGAGACATAAAGATGAAAAGTCTCATGCACCTGTAATTTCACCGGCATACCCTTCAAACCGGAACACAGCAATGCGAACACTACTGCTTTGCGGCAGAAATAGGTATGGTGGTAGTACTTCCCCAGATTAACTCTTTCACAAAAAAGCTCTACTACTACTAATACCACTGATGATGATGATGGATATATACAGGCTGTGGCAAGTCAAGTCAAGTCAAGTCAAAAGTATTTTATTCATTGAAATCACAAGGATCATTTTGAATCGTCTTAAAAAATAAATTTACAGTTACTCCTGTTCCAACGCAACCAGACCTAGAATATCAGATATCAAGATATCAGGCACTAGGTACTATCAGGGTAAGTTTCAAAAATCCAAAGGTAACCTTTTCAGTTGTAGTTAGAGAGGTTTGTTCTTAGGAAACATTAGGTGAATTTTGCAAACAAAAACTGTATTTCTTAGAAATTGTAAAGTCAGCGTGACAAATTACATTTCTCAAAAAAGCAATTTTTTTCAAAACTGTTTCATTATTACCTAGACTATTACTATTTGATTTGGTAGGTTACTTTGGGTAAAGTATTCCTGGTAAGAAATAAGAGTCGATTGACCCCACCTTGGTTTTTAGGGTTCCGTAGTCAAAGACAAGGAACCCTTATGGATTCGTCATGTCTGTCTGTCTGTCTGTCTGTCTGTCCGTGTATGTCACAGCCTTTTTTTCCGAAACTATAAGAGCTATACTGTTGAAACTTGGTAGGTAGATGTATTCTGTGAACCGCATTAAGATTTTTACACAAAAACCAATTAAATTAAAAAAAAACAATTATTTTTGTGGTTCCCCATACTTAGAACTGAAACTGTTTTTTTTTTTTTCATCAAACCTATACGTGGGTAGTCTTCAAAAATGATGTTGAGGTTTCTAATTTTTTTTTTTCTAAACTGAATAGTTTGCGCGAGAGACACTTCCAAATTGGTAAAAAGTGTCCCCCCCCCCCCCCATAACTTCTACAATAAGAGAATGATAAAAATAAAAAAAAAATATAATGTACATTACCATGTAAACTTTCACTCAAAATTGGTTTGAACGAGATCTAGTAAGTAGTTTTTTTTTAATACGTCATAAATCGTAATCCATCCAAGAACTTTTATATTATGTTACTTGCTGCTACGGAACCCTTCATGGGCGAGTCCGACACGCACTTGGCCGCTTTTTTTTAGAAATGTAACTTTACAGGCTGACTGTACAATGTAACTTTACAGGCTGACTGTAAAAGTTTTCCAAACAATTTTAGTTTTCTTTTTAATTTGCCTAGTTTCCTCTCTAAAAACAGCAGAAAAGGTACTTACCCTGAGAGTCCCATTACCTTGCCACACGCTCTCGTGTGTGACCATTAAGTCACACATTAGGCATAAAGTCATTAAGAGTAAGTACTTACCCAGTCCCTTTTTCATTCACAGTTTTATAAACACCTGTAAAAGGAAAAGTTTGGGAGTCATATATTAAAGTAATCTCGATCCGTTTATAAAAGTTTAAACAACTAACTAACACACATCAGTGCCGTGTCAGCCCGAGAAACATCAGAGGGGCTAGTCTGCAAATTTGACAAGCAACTTACACGGCCGTGTGGTGTACAATACACGGATTTTAGTACGGACAAATCGAAGAGCGCCCCTAGCGGGCACCTTGAGAACCTCAAATCCCGTACAAAAATCCGTGTAGTGTACACCTCACGCCCGTGTAAGTGGCTTGTCAAATTTGCAGACTAGCCCCTCTGTACTGTGAATTTGAACCTAATATGTATTACAATAGGGCTATTTTTGCCATTGATGTTATTACACGTCAGTGTCCTGTCAGGCCAGACGCAGTGAATTGTATGAATGCTGAAATTCAGCTCTAAGATCATACATATTAGGTTCAAATTCACAGCCTTTTCCGGTTCTGCCGCGTCACGGGGATGTGTGTCCTTAAATCATTACTAAATAATCTCAAAGAAATTACCTTCATTCAGTTCTTCAAAAGATATCCTCCTATCTGAATCTCTATTCATTTTGTTTGTCGCAGATTTCACTGTGTGACTCTCTTTTATATTTGTTGTATTCTGTTTTTGAAGCAAAGTTAAAGAATTTGCAATATCCTTCATGATTTTAGAATTCTTGGTTTTTTTATTTTTAGAGTCCAAAATTTTGTAAATGATAATCCTTTCAGCATCAGAGAGTTTCGAAGTATCCTTAAATTCGTCTGTCTTTTCGAGTCTAATATTTTCTGTGGAGCTCATTTCTGATAAGACAGACTCGGAGTCACTGGAATTGTCAATGAGGACAGCTTCCACAAGCCGTTTGGGTTGGTTAGTGGTGTCTTTTGTAGGCGGTGTATGTTTATGTCGGGACCTATACTCATGGTAGCTATCTACTTTGCTAAACTTTACAGTATTGCCAGACTTCTGAGGTTCTTTCAAAGAGGTTGGTATGGTGTGAATGGCGAGGTTACCGTCACCCTCAGGCACGGGCATCCAGGAATATTGGAAATCAGTGCCGTCAAAATCATCATTTAACTTTGATGGGGACTTTAAATTGCTCCGGGCTTTGTTCTGAAATAATATATCGGAGTTTAAGGAACCTATTTTTTCAATATTTTTTTATATCAATCAGAATTAATATGCATTTATCACGTGACATTACTTACCCTGCAAGTGTGTTTTTTGCATTCCTTGGCTATTTTCTTGTATTCTTGTTGAAGTTTTTGTTGGCGACTGTCCCTCAGCGACTGCTGACGATCTTCGTCCATATAAGCACGCCTCTGTAAAAAATAAGTTTTTTTATTGAAAAATATTTTTTCTAAACACGCTTTTACAAAATTAGTAAACGGTACCGTGAGCTGATCAATGAGCCCAATCACTGCCAGTCTACTATTATCCATCGAAGAGTTCCTTTGTCCACCTTCCGTCTCCATCATCAGATCAGCTCGCTGTCAACATTATATTGTATTGTCATCGGTACTTGAAGAGTATGCAAAGTATTTTTTTTTTTTAATATTATAACGTGACAATCAAGCAGACGGCCCGCCTGGGGGGTTAGTACGAGAATTTGACAGTATTCGAAACTATATGAAGTTTCGTTTCCTTCCATACATTTACTAGCAGCGCCCCTAGCGAAAACGAGGAGAAACTAAGGACGCTGTCATAAAATGTATTGAAGGAAACGAAACTTCATATAGTTTCGAATACTGTCAAATTCTCGTACTAAGGGTACAGTACCCTTAGTACGAGAATTTGACAGTATTCGAAATACAGATACAGATGTAAAGCAGTCACCGCCGCCTATGGACATCAGCAACACCCACGGTGTTGTAAACGCGCTGCCTACCATTAAGAGCCCTATTGATATTTCTCTTGAATTTACCCATATTGTAGCCCTGTGGGAAAACATCCAACGGGAGCTCATTCCACGCCTTGCAGGTCCGCGGGAGAAACGATCGCGTGAAACGCACTGTGCGAGACCTCCACGCATCCAAAATGTGCGGGTGAGCTCGCTCACGATGTTGGGATGTGCGGTTATAAAACTGCGAAGCTAGGATTCGTTCAAACAGCTCCTCAGAGCATTACCGTTAAAAATCTTATAAAAGAAGCTAAGCGCGCCAATATCTCGGCGCACGCTCAACGGTTCTAGATCCTTGGTAACTTTGGGTGCGTCGACAATCCTAACAGCTCTGCGTTGTACGGAGTCCAGAGGCTGCAGTTGGTACTTTGGTCCACCATTCCAGATGTAAATAAATAAATAAATAATGCTGGACAGTTCACACAACATTGTTTAGCCCCAAGCTAAGCAGAGCTTGTGTTATGGGTACTAGACAACTGATATACTTAATACAATATACTACATAGATAGATATTTTTTATTATATATAGAAAATACCCAGAACACCCGGAACAAATATCTGCAGATCGCACAAATATTTGTTCCGAGGCGGGAATCGAACCCGCAACCTCCTGCGTCGCAGGCGAACGTTCGCCCGCCGCGTCACAGAGGTCGTCGTGTGAGAGCAATACTCCAAGTGGGGACGGACCTGCGCCTTGTAAAGCGTAAAACGTTGCCCCGGTGTGAAGTACCGCTTCGATCTGTTGAGTACACCGAGTTTTTTGGAGGCAAGAGCAGCTTTGCTCTCTAAATTACCCCTGAACTGTACTTCGCTTGAAATATCGACACCCAGTTTCAAATTAATCAGATATTTTGAAGTGGGTGAAAATCACCTACAAATATTCCATGTAATCGCGATAAAAGCGTGTTCAAAATAATAACGGTTGAATAGACCAAAGTTTTCTTGTTAGATTATTATTATTAAAAAATACGTACAATTGGTTTGTCCCCCATACCTTTCGGCAGGGAATTCAAAAAAGATACGGTATCCCTGTATTCTTTCTCGACATTTTGTTTCGTCATCGCGACTTTGCTCCGAATCTCTTGCACCTTCTGATGATTCTTCTCTAAGTTAATATCGGTAGCAGTTTCTTTAATAGCTTGAGAGTATGCATCATCATCCATCTGGAGATCTCTGACAACTAATCTCTCATCACATGGAATGTCTCTTACATTCCGTGTGAAATGATTGTACATTGTAACAGAGCTTTTCTTGGGAACAGCACTGTAAAGTGCACTTGACTTAGATGCTTTGTCAGTACTTGATTTTGCTGTAACTAATAAAAAAAACATATTAGGGGTGACAAAAATTACGAAGTTTCATTATCATACAATTATTTGAGCATAGCATGAATGTACAGAATGACGGACAATAACTAGCATGTTCTGATTATAAACACTGTACTATGGGAAAATACTAGGCACATAATAAAAAATAAAATGGACACTATATCATATTTATAATCTCTTGTAAGCATGAGTTACAATTACATATATCTGCAATAGATATATAACATGAGGTGAATCCAATGACCAAGGACCGTATTCTCAGATATATCTCGTCCACAAGATGTCACATCTTGTATGATGCTCATACACATTGATGATTTTCAATCATTTGATGTCATCTTGTCATGAGAATTATCAAAGAATACACGCCCAGTTACCAGTGAATTAAGCAGTCCTAAAGCAACAATTGTTCATCATTTCTTACAACTTCTCAAAGGTATTCTATGCCTTCTAAATGGAGTTTTGCCTCTCAGAACGGGACTGGGAAGAATATCTGAGTACAGAGGTGTCACAGGACTAAACATATCATTGACATGCATGCTACTGCAAGTTCTAGTATGTCTGAATTGACGATGCCGGGAGATACCGTGCGAACAGAATTCACAGTTATTCTCTGCTCGCCAAGTCGGTACTGGCACAAGTTCTTCATCATGCACTTGACACATACAAGCTGTACCTTCTTTAGATGCCCTAGTACGCAGAATAGTCTTTTTCAAGCTATGTAACTCATCTACACTCTTCTTGCTAGATTCAGCTGTGTCAGTCTCCCGTAAGCGAAGTCTCCTGCTTTGTAGGTACTCGGAGACTAGCGTAAGAGAAGGCTTTGTGTGAACTCTTTCTTCTTGAATGGTACGGCCTCCCCGTAAGCTCGATGGCATTTCATCACTTAGTGCAAACAGATCAAGTCTTTTGCTTTTGTCTGATCTGCTTTCTATATTATTATTGGTTTCTGTATCATCTTTGGGGAGTGAGAGTATTGGAATGTTGGGCTCCCATTCGTTAGGTTCCAGTTCCCACTGTGTTGCCATGTCATTACACTTCACTTCAGAGCTATCTCCACCATTGCCATCTTTATTTGAGTCGGGATCACCCTCTTTACTTTGGACATCAACATCTTTGCTACAAGCCTTTGTCAGAAGTTTGTCAACCACAGCTGCAGACTTTTCTCTGCTAACTTCATTTGCTACTTCCCTGAAATAAATCAGAAAGATGAATTTACAAACACTTACCATTTATTCTTAACCGGTCGAGTCGCGCAATGTCGCTTGTAAACTATCCCTTGAGTCGCGAACAGATCACGGCAAAAAAAAATATTAGAGATTTTAGATATTTTAGATTAGATTATTTTAGATTTTTGCTCGAATGGATTCTACCAACATTCCCCCATGGTATAGTGTTGCAATATCTAGCATCCGGTACCTAATAAATGATTGATAGACAATATAATAATCCCTATGTGGACAGTGTCGATCGACATAGGTAGATAGGTAGGTGTCCTACATAGGTATGAGAGAAATCGAGTGTCGATCGACACCGTCCCGGTCCGACCGGTTAATAACAGTTAAGACACTTCAAAAAATCTACTATCTGAAATACAGTTTAAAATAGTAATGTAGTAACATTCTGCGACTCAAATTATGCAAATTCTTCATTTTAAAATTCTACATTTTCGGATGGAAGGATTTACTCTACTCAACTGACAATACAAAACAGAAATGTGACTGAAAGTTGAACATTTAAAAGTTTTTCTGAGAATTTTAGCTTAATGCACTTCTCTTTCACTCTTCACAATTATATATAGCACTATCCTACTCTAATCTACAATCGCCATGAATCAAAAGTAGACTAAATTGTTATTATGATGGAGCAGAATACAAATTTTGTACAAGTCATTATGTTTTCAGAGGATTTGGTCAACTTTCAGTCTGGTTTTAAAATAATTAAGATAGTTTGCCTTCAGTGTCTTGCAGTGGACTTACGACACTGAGTCACTAACTATTGGCCATTCTTTTATTTTTGGCTTTAGTTAACCATAGGCCTTATACACAAGCTTAAAGTTGTGCAGCGGACTAAGGGGAGACGATGGCATTCGATGGAGGAGCTCATGTCGAGCAGTAGATGTCTACCAGCTGATTATGATTATGACATAACAATAAATAAATGATAAATAAATAAATAATGCCGGACAGTTCACACAACGTTATCTAGCCCCAAGCTAAGCAGAGCTTGTGTTATGGGTACTAACACAATTTATATACTTAATACAATATATTACATAGATAGATATTTTTTTATTAAATATAGAAAATACCCAGAACACCCTGAACAAATATCTGCAGATCTGCAGAACAAATATTTGTTCCGAGCCGGGAATCGAACCCGCAACCTCGTGCGTCGCAGGCGAACCGTCGCCCGCCGCGCCACAGAGGTTGTCATACAAGAGGTATCATACATAGAGAGAGGGCTCATCATACATAGAGGTTGTTAAAACATACAATACCTTGCTTGCAACTTTCTGTCTAAAAGTTTTTTCTGTTCATCAAGCTTTTCCTGTCTTTTCTTGCGTAGTTCAGCTGCAGCCTCTTTGCCTCTTTGTTTTGATGGATCTACTTTTTTAGTTTGGTTATCTAAAATTGTAAAACAGTTTGTATATTGCACAAGAATATCATAAGTCAAAGTTTGGATATGTATGTTACTCAATCACGCCGAAACGGCTAAACCGAATTCTGTGAAATTTAGTAGGTACACAGATTATGAACAAGACTGAGCTATATGCTACTTTTTAACCCGTTAAAACGTGAGTGAAGCCGCAGGCCGACGCTAATTGTGAGTAAATGATAGATAAAGCTCAACATGGCTCTCAGCCAGGATTGATTGTCCCTTTGGCTCATAAATATGATTTGGTAGGTTACCTTGTAGTTTCACTTCAGATGCACTTTTATGGCTCGCGCCGACATTCTCAATTCCTTTCGCGTAGTACTTTTCGAGTTGGTCCACCAGCTGTTTCTGTCTTAGAAAGTATTCCTTCTGATTCTTTGCGTCTAGTTCAACGACCTGCTTCAGCTTCTCCACTTTGGCGCGTTGCCTTATTTTTTTTGCAATGTCTTTCGATTGTTCTCTTACCTAAAAACTCACGACCAGCGGTTTTAGCGTTTGGAAACTTGATAAAATTTTCACTTTATACTATAAACATGAAAAAAAAACAAAAATAGCAAACCTGTTGAAGTCTCAGCTTTCGGCGACGTAAAAATTCATTTGTTTTCAGCGCCTCAATTTCAGAAGTCATTGTGACATTTTATGGGACATGAAAGAGGTTGATTTATATAGTTTCGGCTATTTTAAACTTCTCACCAAACAGATATATGCACTCAACAAAATTACAACAACAAGAGAAACAAAAAGAAATGAAATCACAGTTCACACACAAAACAAAACCAGAATCAGTTTTCAAACAAATGTCAACATTACAACGATATTAATTTTCTGACACTGACAACACAACAAAAAAAAAACGTTGTCTATGAAGCTAGAAATACAAATACTTTTTTTTTTTTTTTTTTTTGTGTTCTATTTTCATCTGCGATCAGTTCTCAGACTATGAGCAGATTTGGTGCGGGTAGTCGTGATTGTAGCAGAAGTGGTCCAGCGACCACCTCCTTTTCTTATGTGTCATGTGTCAGAGTTCCATGATATGTTGTCTTTTAAGCCTCTTCGGGTAGTTGATAGTAGTTAGCTGTGAGGCCAAGTGGTTCGGATGTACATTCAGACGTTCTTTGTATTTCGATGAATATAGTTTTATTTCGTCGACGACTGTGTTGACCTTCAGTTCGCTATGCAGCTCAGTAATCATTAAGAACCACGGTGCATTGGATACATTTCTTAAGATGCCATTTTGTGCTCTTTGTATGATTGAAATATTTGATTTGCAGGCTGATCCCCACAGTTGTATGCCATACGTCCAGATAGGCTTCAGTACAACCTGGTAAATCAGGAGTTTGTTGTCAGTACTCAGGACCGAGTTTCTACCCATTAGCCAATGGAGGTTCCGGTACCGGAAGTTGAGTTCGTCTCTTTTTTTTTGTAGGTGCTTTCTCCAGGTCAGTCTACGATCCAGGTGCATCCCTAGATACTTCACTGAGTCGTTATGTGGTAATATGTTTTCTCCAAGGTGAACGGGCGGACAATCTCCCTTGCGGAGTGCGAATGTAGCATGAGTTGATTTAGAGGCACTGGCTTTGATTTTTCACTTTCTCAACCACTGCTCTATCTTATCGAGTTCAATTTGTAGGAATTGCGATGCTTCGTTTGGGTCCTTACTACTAGCAAGAATAGCAATATCGTCTGCAAATGTGGCAGTCACTACACCTGGTGTCTCGGGTAGGTCTGATGTAAAGATGGTATATAGGATAGGTCCCAGCACCGATCCCTGAGGTACTCCTGCTTGTATGTCATGGAAACTCGACGTGTATTCGTCATCCTTTACTTGGAATATTCTTTCCGAGAGGTACGAGTTCAATATTCCAAAGAACGAGTGTGGTAATAAGTTTTTAATTTTGCAGAGGAGCCCCTTGTGCCAAACTTTATCAAAAGCCTGTTGTATATCTAGGAAGGCCGCTGAGCAGTACTCTTTAAGTTCAAGGGATCTTCTTATTTGATCCACAACTCTATGCACTTGTTCTACGGTGCCGTGTTCTTGTCGGAATCCAAATTGGTGGTCGGGAATTAACGATTTTTCAGCTAATGTTTTTAGCATTCGTGTGAGCAGAATTTTTTCGAACAGCTTGGAAATTACCGGTAGCAAGCTAATCGGCCTATATGAGCCGAGCTCGTTTGCTGGTTTCCCGTCTTTGTGGATCATAATTATTTGTGAGATCTTCCAAACACCTGGATAGTGACCGACTCGCAGGATTCCGTTGAATAGTGTTGAAAGGAATACTATTCCCTTCTTTGGTAGCTGAGTTAAGATCTCTTTCGTTATTTGGTCAAAACCTGGTGCTTTTTTGTTGTCTAGTTTGAGTAAATGTCTATAGACCTCTCTAGGGTTGGTTGGTTTCAGGGGTACATCTAACTGAAAGACTTGGTTTAGCACCCCCTCGATGTTGGGGTCTTCGTAACCTGTGCCATCATTGGGCTTGAATACTTCCGCTAGGTGGTTGGCGAAGGCATCCACTCTCTGTTGTGCTGTTCTAGCCCATTTAGCGTCAGCCAGTCTCAGGGGTGGTCGAGTTCTCTTAGGCTGGTTGAAGTTTGACGTAGCCTTCCATAAGGAGTAGTTTGTCGATTTTGTTGCTGTTAATGATTCTAGATAGATAGATAGATAGATAGATTAACTCTTTATTGTACACAAATAACACACAGAAACACAAAACATAACTCAATAACAAAAAAATAACAGAAATGTACAATGGGCGGGGGTGTTCTAGGTGCAGAGTGAGAGTTGCATTTTTAGCGTTGTTTATGAGTTCTTTGAGCTCGACTATAGCTTTGTTAAGTGCTTTTTTGTCTTCATTATGTCGGCCGCAGTGCCACACTCTACGAAGTCTTCTTTTCTCTTGGATTTTGGACCTTATTTCCAAGGGAACACAATTGTGCCTGGGTGTTTTTGGCGGTTTATCAGGAGTAGTCAACCAGCATGCAACTTGTATAAGGTTCGTAAAATGGGTAGCAGCCACCTCTATGTCTTCAGGGGTCTTAAGAGCGATTTGCAGCTTGAGTCTCCTTTCGATAAGTTCTCTAAAAGAGTCCCAATCCGTGTATTTACTATACATTTTCGGGGTTGTCTCGTACTCTAAAAGCGTTGTGCCAATCGTTAGCAGTACAGGGGTGTGTGCTGAGGAGCCACCTAGACATGAGTTGACCATGGCAGAATATTGTGACATTCCTTTGGAAACAAAGAAGTCCACATCCGGGAGTCTATTTCTATCAGTAGGCCAGTGTGTCGGTTCTCGTGTTGATAGCGTTGAGAGGTTATTATTGTCAATTGATAGCTTTAGTTGTCTTCCTCTTGTGGTTATTAACCTTGAACCCCAGTGAAGATGTTTAGAGTTCCAGTCTCCTCCAGCGATAAATCTAGGGCCTAGAGTGTTAAAGTAGTGTGTAAATTGCTCCTCTTTGATTTGATGTTTTTATAAATATATAAAAAAGCGGCCAAGCGCGAGTCGGACTCGCCCATGCGGAACCCCGTAGCAGCAAGTAACATAATATAAAAGTTCTTGGATGGATTACGATTTATGACGTATTAAAAAAAAACTACTTACTAGATCTCGTTCAAACCAATTTTCGTTGGAAGGTTACATGGTACATCATATTTTTTTTTAGTTTTTTCATTATTTCGTCTTATGAAGAGCGGTATCTCCTAACACAAGCATATTTTTTGCTTAAAAGGAGTGTCCAAACCCTGTTAAATTGTAGACTTTAAGTTAATGAAATAAACATTTGTTGTATTTGTATTTTGTATCATTCTCTTATTTTAGAAGTTATGGCGGGGGACACACTTTTTACCACTTTGGAAGTGTCTCTCGCGCAAACTATTCAGTTTAGAAAAAAATTATATTAGAAACCTCAATATCATTTTTGAAGACCTATCCATAGATAGGGATATGATGATGGCGTATGGCTTAATGTTTTTTTTTTGTTGAGTTTCAGTTCTAAGTATCTAAACCCCAAAAATTTACTGTTTTTTTTCTATTTTTTTGGGAAATTCTAAATGCGTAATTGAAAAAACCGGCAATAACTAAAGGGTAATAACGGAAGGGGGTATTAAGTCCCAGAAACTCGAGTCGGTTGTTTGACTCGGAACAAGTACCTACGTGAGTTATTACCGGTTTTTTCAATTATGAATATTACTCACGGAACTTTTAATAGTATTATTCTTAATGCGGTTCACAGAATACATCTACTTACCAAGTTTCAACAGCCTAGCTCATATAGTTTCGGAAAAAAGTGGCTGTGACATACACGGACAGACAGACAGACCTAGACATGACGAATCTATAAGGGTTCCGTAATTTTTGGTTACGGAACCCTAAAAACTACCAAAACCCGACCCAAGCCAAAGAACATCCTAGTAGTCTGTGAACAAGCCACGCTTATGCGGCACGGCCACCGCGGGTACCGTCATGAAGTTACGGTACCGGAAGTACCATAGACTTAGAATTTTTGATAGTACGGTACGAACATAGACGTAGTATTTTCGATACGCTACTAGATCTATGGGTACGAACCGAGGTACGAACCTTTTTTTTTTTAAAGATCATGAAGTTATAGGTTATAACTTCATAGTCCATCTTCCTCATGAAGTTATAGGTTATAACTTCATGAGGAAGATGGACTACGAACCTCGGAATAAGAACTAAAGCATGGAACTAAGGCTAAAAATGAAACGGTATCGATTATACCAGTCTCATTCTTTTATATGAATGTATTCATGTGTTGGAATGAGACAAGCATAAATATATCTGTTCTTATTTGTGTAAATCGTACCAGGCCAAATGTCAAATTACTAGTACATTCTTGGTAACAATCTAGGGAGATGTATATGCATGATACCAAAATTCAGGGTACGGAATGGAAAAACAACTGTCGTGAGACAATATATTTGTTTCTCTCTAACATAGGATAGCAAGCTATCTTCTAGGATAGGAGTAAGAAGGAACACTCTATGCTATTTTAGCACTCAATCCAATGCTACGAACATGACATGACAGGCTAAGCTATAATGGCTGGTAGTACCAACGTCTCGGAAAAAAGCACGTTTCCTGTTACACACTTCTGGTTTAAGAATTTATTCTCACAAAGAATATAAAATTCACTTAACATGAGAATTACTTATGTTTAACTAAATTTAATGCGCGTTTACGAGCGTGCTATAGGTACACAATACAAAGAAAAACATCTTAAAATAAACTTAGGTCTACATGACAAATACAAAACAAAACATTCATAATCATTTAAAAGTTAGTGGGTAGATTTGAAAAACACTATGAATGTATGAGCGACAAGACCAAGCGCAATGCACTGTTGACAAGTTTTAAAACTACACAGATCGGCGATTACTAGATATGGCACGCGTTTTTATTTTTCCTCAGTCATTTTTTTTTTCTTTTAAGTAAATGGATTTTTAATAACTTCTTGACTTCCGTCCCTTTTCACTCCCACTCCGTACCGGTTACATCCCACAGAAGAAGTGTGCCTTGTGCCACAGATTATACATTAGTAACTCTTAACTTGCGCGGCGCACCACTTTAATTGGTACTAATATTTATTCTGCATTACCTCATAGGTCACGTCCACCTAGGACGCGCCCTATGTGGCATTGCACTGCGCCCGCCACCCTGAGACATAAAGATGAAAAGTCTCATTCTGTCTCATGTGCCTGTAATTTCACCGGCACCCTTACCCTTCAAACCGGAACACAGCTATGCGAGCGTATATATTCTGTGGCACTACTGCTTTGCGGTAGAAATAGGTATGGTGGTAGTACTTCCCCGGACGTACTCTTTCACAAAAAAGCTCTACTACTACTAAAAATAAAACAGTGTTCTCGTAATCCAAGAATTTATTGACAAAAATTCCTCGAAACTACTACAGTACGTTCACCGTAAGATGTCACCTGCAACGGTCTGCAACTACGCAAGAAAACAGTTCTTAGATGTACTAATCTTCGACCAAAGTAAAAATTAGTACTTATTAACTAAGATTCAAAGATCTTATTAAAGATTTATTTGCAGAAAACATGTGTAAAAATGATGACAAAAGTATAATAGTGAAAGAACATGCTTGACCGGTTACGGTATGCAAATTATTTATTTATTTATTATTTAAAATTATAGACGAGCAGCTTTCGCTGATGTGCCTATTTCATAGTGTTGAAATGTCTTAGTTTCACTCGCTGCACTGATTACACTTTAATGTCTTTAATTGTTAACAGTTTGTTCGTTCGCAACCAGTTATCTAATTTGTTCTTGAAAGCGTTTATTGATGTGGCAGTAACAACATCTTCAGGTAAATCATTCCAATTATGGACCACTCTGTTACTAAGGAAGTGCTGTGCAGTGTTTGTGTTGGATGGTCCACGTGATATTTTGCGACTATGCCCTCTCAACGACATAGAGCTTTCTGAGCTTTCTTTTTGAGTTTTTTTTTTTGTTTTTATTAGGTAGAGAGATGGCATGCGTATAATCAAAACATGCAAAAATTTAACAATTAATTATAATTTATCATTTAAAAATTCGTCAAGACTATAATAACACTTTGTATTTAACATTTTTTTAAGTTTTAATTTAAACATTTGTAAATTCATATCTCTAAGTATATAGTCTAGGTAATTTATTACAGATTTTGGTAGCAACACCAACAATACTTTTCTGCATTAGTGCTGTTTTTACAGATTGTGTTCTTAACCTAGTATTATCCCGCCTGTTTCGACTAACAAAATCAGATAGCCGGGGGAACAGATGGGGATTGTTTTTTTTACAAATAGAGCTACTTTTAATATGTAGAGGGACGGAAGTGTCATAATTTTGTGCTTAGAAAATAATGGTCTACAGCTATCAGTGATTTTTATTTTATACATGGCTCTTACACATCTTTTTTGCAGCCTAAAAATAATGTCTTTATTGGTAGAGTTGCCCCAAAATATTAATCCATATCGTAGGACAGGCTCTACCATACCGTAATATGCAGTCAATAAGGCATCTGTATTAACTGTTGATGACAGTTTATGCAGGGCAAATGCTAGAAGTGACATCTCCTACTACGTTCCAACAGGTAACGTGTTGCCTAATAGTCCTCCTGTAGGAGGAGTAGTTCCCCCTTGACTTGTTACAGCATTGGTTGGGTTTGTAACATCTGACTTACCTTGATTGCTATCGTTTTCCCCCAAAGCAACATTAATAAGTTTAGTTTCCCCAACACTAACATTTGCAAGACTATTGTCTTTATCCAAAACATCTACTTGAACGAGACCATCATTATTCTTATCCCCAGGTCCAGTTGTTGAACTGCCGTTACTGCCACCGCCACCTGATGTCTTCCCTACATCCACCCCCAGTACTTTAGTTGCTCCAATATCTATGCCCAATAAGTCTTCACCCAGTACATCTACATTTATAAGTCCATTACTGTTATTACCTGAGTTTCCTCCACTAGTATTAACTCCGCCTGTGTTACCCGCTCCGGTACCACCCGGTTTTACTCCGCCTGTATTACCCCCTCCGGTACCACCTGGTTGTATACCCCCTACGGTACCACCTGAATTCACTGCACCTGTGTTAATCCCTCCTATTATAGAATCTGAGACATCTATTGTGTTACGTCCTCCTATTAACCCTCCATCTGCATTACCTCCTCCTGCATTACCTCCTCCTGCATTACCTCCTCCTACATTACCTCCTCCTACATTATTACCGCCTCCTGGATAATGTCCGCCACCGCTGCCTCCGTTGTAACCACAATTATACGTTGCAGTGAAAATAAGCGCATTGATAAGCTTCAAAATGATTTCTTCGCTGAAAGTGCTGGCGCACGTGGGACAGCTGTAGTTGTTGTTGTCTTGCATTGAGTGGGTCACCTCCATCAAAGCCTTTAGATCCTCGATGCTCTCACGGCACGATGGACTGCCGAAGCAGGTCGGCGCCGGCGCCGGTGGATGAAACGGGAAATAATAAGATTGAGCCATCTGTAAATTTAAAAATCCAACTGAATTGATGTTTTAATTTACCTAAGTGAATTTAATAAATTTTTCAGAATTTAATTTAACTAGGTAAGTGTTACATATCTATTAAATTGTGTGGTAAGTATTTCAAAACCACTGGAAGATGACCGATTTGAGACTGTATTATGAACTGACTGAAATTGGTATTCGTCTCCCTCATTATAAATTTTTTGGCCCGAAATATTAATAGCAGTTTATACCCATGATTCTAAGTTTGAACTATTTTTGCCCATTGACAGAAGTAGTATAGATTTAGTAGTAGTAGAGATTTTTTGTGAAAGAATTCATCCGGGGAAGTACTACCACCATACCTATTTCTGCCGCAAAGCTGTAGTGCTCGCATTGCTGTGTTCCGGTTTGAAGGGTATGGGTGCCGGTGTAATTACAGGCACATGAGACTTCATCTTTTATCTTTGTCTCAGGGTGGCGGGCGCATTGCAATGCCGCATAGGGCGCGTCTTTGGTGGACGTGACCTATGCGATAATGCACTGTTCATAGACAAAGGGTACCGCTTACATCAGGTGGGCCATCTGCTTGATACGTCACTCCAAAGTAGTATAAAAAAAAAAGCTATTTATAACGGGCCAGTCTACTTTTCATGGCGAACATTAGATTAGAGTAGAATAGTGCAGTATATACTTAACTAGTGGAATGGCCGCGACTTCGTTTGCGTACTTTTCCATACAAACTTAAACACCCCGCTACACCCCCTAAGGGGTTGAATTTCTAGAATTCCTTTTTAGTGCACCCCTAGACCACAAGCGGAATGTACCCTCCAAATTTTGGCTCTCTAGGACTTATGGTTTAGGCTGTGCGTTGATAGTCAGTCAGTCAGACACGCAAAGATTTTATATATATTGATGCATCGACGTAAATAAAATGAATGGACGGGCCTTAGGGAACGATAGTTTTGAAGCTTCTAAACAGACCTAGCTAGTACACTTCGCTTCAGTAAGTCTTTGTCACGGCAACGAGTGACAGCTATGCTGAAAAATACCAAAATTAGATACCTTGGTAATACAATGCCTTCCTGTGCTTTTCTGCAAGTGCAAACAACACAAGAAATACAAATAAAGCTTCAGGCATCGCATTTAATTCGTAAGTAAAGGTTTTGTAATATAATTTTCATCAATTGATAAAAAACTTATAAATCGTCGTGTGGTAGGTAAACTACATAACTAACACATTTTGCGAAATCGACTTTATTGCATGGTTATGATGGCCCATACATGTCGATGGACACGTCTTGCTCTAGAGGACAAGCGACAAGGAGGACTACGCCCCAGGACATTATCTCAATGTTCCCCACTCTGAATGAAAGTTAACAGACACAAGTTTATACTCGTAGATAGTTTTAATTTTAGTCGACATACCTTTTTCTTTTTGATACTTAGAATTATAGTGTTCCACAATTTTTTTTCATTTTGTTGATTTTATAAGCATTAGTCGTATGATAAGTTTGTTATGTCACTTACTTTGAATTTATAAGTCTGCTAAAATAATGTAGGTGTTTCAGTAGTTTTCTAATATTCAGTTTTGATAAAAAGAAATGATTATAAGTTGGTTTTATTTTAAAATGTATTTTAATATTATATAAATCTATACCCATGGATAGGATTGTCATATTCAAATAAGTAAATAATAGATCATTTCAATTATTCAAATCTTTGGCGAGGGAAAAATACATAGTCGTTTTTTTATTTTTCTCTTAATCAAAAGAACTAAAATGTATTATCATTAAATTCGAAAATAGATACAGTACCAATCTATAACATATCAAAACACGGACTGAAAAATTAGTCACGATAAAAAAGTTATTTTTTTGACGCAATAAAACAGTAAATCGCGTTTTTCTCGCGATGTTGGTTTTGTTGTTGTTATTACTTATTTAGTTTTCCAACTACAGCGACGAAATATTTGACAAGACTTCACGCATGACGGATGGTCCGGTACAGACTGCAAAAAAATCTGATGCCTAAGGGGTATCGTATTGATTTAGAATTGTAATTTGCATTATTTACGTCAAAACATTGCTAAGCTAAGATGGATAGAAGTCATAAGACGAGCAAGAACGGACGACTTTTGGAAGTGGAATACATTTTCCCGTATTTGCTCTGATCATTTTCTACACAATGAATTCTATACGCCAAAAAACGGTTAGTAGTAGTAGAGCTTTTTTGTGAAAGAGTTCGTCCGGGGAAGTACTACCACCATACCTGTTTCTGCCGCAAAGCAGTAGTGCTCGCATTGCTGTGTTCCGGTTTGAAGGGTAAGGGTGCCGATGAAATTACGGCCACATGGGACTTTTCATCTTTATGTTTCAGGGTGGCGGGCGCAGTGGAATGCCACATAGGGCGCGTCCTAGGTGGACGTGACCTGAGGTAATGCACTGTTCATAGGCAGAGGGTACCACTTAACATCAGGTGGGCCATCTTCTTGATCTGTCATTCCAAGTAGTATAAAAAAACACATTGTGCAAAATTCTTAAAACTGCACTCTGCAGTTTCTTAAATACTGGAATTTTTAAACATTTATGTTTCCGTACGATTTTTATGATATTTTCTTAGTTTATTGAGTGATGAAAAATATATTTTTCACAAATTGATTGAGCTGAAGACCTTAGGTGGACTTGCTTTTCTATTGATTTATATTGTGTATGTTTGAGAGCTGAAAAATAGATACGTAACTACATAAAACAGAAGGGAACTATGTATTTTTTTAAAAGTTTCATTCAATAATTGTTTTTTTTTCGGCGATTTTTTGTACTATAAACCTGCTGAAATAACTTTAGAAAACACATTGCATCTGTTAAAGTATTAAGTATTAAAAAAATACAGTTTTTAAGAAGTTCAATAATTTAATTTTACCTAGTTTATTTAAAAGACCGCCAGGAGTGGCGCTATAGAGAAGAGGCCTTTACTCAGAAGTGGCTGGATAGATAGATAGATAGATAGATAGTTTATTTGTAGACCGTACCCTAAATCCGAATTGTCTTATTTTTCACGGACGTTTTGTATGGGTAAGGCCAGTCCATTTATTTTACTTTGGTCGAAGTATTGATGGTTGAAATAAAGCAGCCAAGTACGAATCGGACTTTCCCATGAAGGGTTCCGTAGCAGCAAGGGACATAATACAAAAGTTCTTGGATGGTTTACGATTTATGACGTATTAACAAAAACTACTTACTAGATCTCGTTCAAACCAATTTTCGTTGGAAGTTTACATGGTAATGTACATCATATATTTTGTTTTGTTTTATCATTCTCTTATTATAGAAGTTACAGGGGGGGGGGGGGGCACGCATTTTACCACTTTGGAAGTGTCTCTCGAGCAAACTATTCAGTTAAAAAAAAAATATAAGTATTAGAAACCTCAATATCATTTTTGACCCGCGACCCGTGCACCCACTGGCTTCACCCACCGGTGGGTGTAGTGGTAATTCCTGTTTACCCGTGTACCCACTGCGATATTGTTGGAATTAATTATCGATGAAAAAAATAAAAAAATAATTGAAGAGAAATGAATGAAAATGACAGAATATGACAGAGCATGACAGAGAATGACGGATAATGACAGAGAATGACAGAGAATGACAGAGCATTAAAGAAAATGACAGATAATGACAGAGAATGACAGAGCATGACAGAGCATGACATCTTCGCATTAACTGCTGCGCCCGCGTTGTTTCCCGCATAGGTCTGAATCCCGTGGGAATATAATCGTTTATCAAATTACTCCTGCATTCTGCTGCTCCCCTGGTACATTCGATAAAAAATCTTTGCATTGCTGCTGCGCCTCGCGGTGTTATCCACATAAGTCTCGATTACTCCTGCATTTTTATGCTAGCCTGGTACATTGGATAAATAAGTCTAATAGTATATAGGTATATCTAATAGGTTTAAAACTTTTTGTATTCTTTTTCTCTTTAACATCGAACTTATCGTATTATTATTTTATTTTTTTCATCGATAATTAATTCCAACCATATCGCAGTGGGTACACGGGTAAACAGGAATTACCACTACACCCACCGGTGGGTGAAGCCAGTGGGTGCACGGGTCGCGGGTCTCATTTTTGAAGACCTATCCATAGGACACCACAAACCCAAATGGTTTGATGAAAAAAAATATTTTGAGTTTCAGTTCTAGGTATTGTGAACCCCAAAAATTTATTGTTTTTTTTCTAGTTTTGTGTGAAAATCTCAATGCGGTTCACAGAATACATCTACTTACCAAGTTTCAACAACCTAGCTCTTATACTTTCGGAAAAAAGTGACTGTGACATACACGGACAGACAGACAGACAGACAGATAGACAGACAGACATGAGGAATTCATAAGGGTTCCGTAATTTTGTTACAGAACCCTAAAAAGAAAACGAGAGACGCGCGTCTATTCGGCTAAAATTTTCAAAAAAATTTGAACCGTTCACTTTTCGGTTAGGTACATGTCGTTGTAATCACGTTTCCGTATCGTAGTGCATTGTCAGGCTCTATAAAGAGATAAATAGGGACCCTAGCTAGGCTTACCGCGAATAGCGACACCATCAGTAAGACACCACTACACAAAACAACAGTCATGTTTATTTATTTTGATAAAACGAACTTGTTGCAAGCATTTATATATAATTGTACATTGCAACACGTGCGTGCATTGTGCGTTTTCCTGGAAAACTTAGTAATCGTTTCGTAAATTTGATATAATACGGAGCTAGGTAGGATTCCTATCCTATCAATTGTAATATAGGTCAACAGTCACGTAGCAATTAGGGTTATTTTGTTCTAAAGATTGTAGCTCTATTATCAGTAGTAAAGCAGCTGTAACGGCAATAACTGTTTTGGCAAACAAAGAATTGCATTACCTACCGATAATGGTAGGTATGTCGCGACGTCGCCCAATCTCTTCGTAACAAAGGTACGTGCATTCAATATTAGCATTCATCCTCACACGTGCAAAACAGTAGGTACGTGTAGTAGGTACTATCACCAACCCTGACCAGTTCCTAGTATATTTTCTGTCTTCGTACGAGTACAATCATGTTTGTATGAGTTTTCAGGTTCTGCATTTCTGATTAATAGCTCAAGAATAAGATATTTATTGGTAAAAAAAACAGGTTACATGTAATTTTATGTACCTAAGGTACCTACACTAAATCCATAGTTTTTTTTAGGTATACACTATAGACTAAATCCCACTAAATATAATAAATAGGTAATGTTTGGATCTTTGTTACTCAATCACGACAAAACAGCTGAACCGATTTCGATGAAATTTGGTACACAAGTAGATTATGAACTGGATTGAGCTATTATAGGCTACGTTTTATCCTGGTAGAACGCGATCGAAGCCGCGGGCGGACTCTAGTAATAAATATAAATCAATGACTAAAGAAACCAAAAAGAAAGGATTCTTTAGTCATTGATATAAATATAGGTATTAAAATTCTGCAAAACAGATACCTATTATAAATAATATGAATAGAATAAATTAAAAAAGGTATAACATGATATTATTAAAAATACTTAGTAACAAAGAAATAGTAAATTAAATTTAAAAAAATCGTTATTTGAAAAAATATCCAATTCATCAAATTGCAATTTGAGGTAGTAAAATATTAGGTAAGAAATTCGTCAATCCTAAAATAGGATTGCTCGATAAGTCAATTAAATAAATAAATAAATAAATATTGCTGAACAGTTCACACAACATTATCTAGCCCCAAGCTAAGCAGAGCTTGTGTTATGGGTACTAGATAACTGATATACTTAATACAATATATTACATAGATAGATATTTTTTATTATACATAGAAAATACCCAGAACACCCTGAAAAAATATCTGCGATCGCACAAATATTTATTCCGAGGCGGGAATCGAACCCGCAGCCTCCTGCGTCGCAGGCCAAGCTTCGCCCGCCGCGCCACAGAGGTCGCGGTATTATTATTATGTAAAATTATAGACGAGCAGCTTTCGCTGATGTGCCTATTTCAGAGTGTTGAAATGTCATAGTTCCACTCGCTGCACTGATTACACTTTAATTTGATTAGAGCTTAAGATGGAAGCTCACGCTTGCGGCGCGAAATTCAAATTTTTTGGTGTTTTTTGCCCATTACAGCTCATCTACACTTTTTCAGATAGCGAAAGTTGAGTTCGCGAGAACAAGGAGACTTAACACACATGTTTTAATTGATAGTATCTCATAAATATCATCGGTTTAGCTACGATACCCATAAACACTTTTTTACCGTGTTTTTTACTGTAAAAAAAAAAAATGGATAGAAAAGCAAGTCCACCTAAGGTCTTCAGCTCAATCAATTTGTGAAAAATATATTTTTCATCACTCAATAAACTAAGAAAATATCATAAAAATCGTACGGAAACATAAATGTATAAAAATTCCAGTATTTTAGAAACTGCAGAGTGCAGTTTTAAGTATTTTGCACAATGAGTTTTTTTATACTACTTGGAATGACAGATCAAGAAGATGGCCCACCTGATGTTAAGTGGTACCCTCTGTTTATGAACAGTGCATTACCTCAGGTCACGTCTACCTAGGACGCGCCCTATGTGGCATTCCACTGCGCCCGCCACCCTGAAACATAAAGATGAAAAGTCCCATGTGGCCGTAATTTCACCGGCACCCTTACCCTTCAAACCGGAACACAGCAATGCGAGCACTACTGCTTTTAATCGTCAGAAACAGGTATGGTGGTAGTACTTCCCCGGGCGAACTCTTTCCAAAAAAGCTCTACTACTACTAACCGTTTTTTGGCATATAAAATTCATTGTGAAAATGATCAGAGCAAATACGGGAAAATGTATTCCACTTCCAAAAGTCGTCTGTTCTTGCTCGTCTTATGACTTCTATCTATTTTTGTTTACCTTAGATTTCTTTTGGAAAGCTATAAGGTTAATTAACATGCCATTACATATTATATGCAATTACCTAAAGCGACGTGCTTAGCAATGTTATGACGAAAATAATGCAAATTACAATTCTAAATCAATACCGATACCCCTAAGGCATCAGATTTTTTTGCAGTCTGTACCGGACCATCCGTCATGCGTAAAGTCTTCTCAAATATTTCGTCGCTGTAGTTGGAAAACTAAATAACTAATAACAACAACAAAACCAAAATCGCGAGAAAAACGCGATTTACTGTTTTATTGCGTCAAAAATGGCAATAACTTTTTTATCGTAACTAATTTTGCAGTCCGTTTTTTGATATGTTATAGATTGGTACTGTATCTATTTTCGAATTTAATGATAATACATTTTAGTTCTTTTGATTAAGAGAAAAAAATAAAAAAACGACTATGTATTTTTCCCTCGCCAAAGTTTTGAA
Source organism: Operophtera brumata (assembly GCA_932527175.1). Classification (NCBI taxonomy): domain Eukaryota; kingdom Metazoa; phylum Arthropoda; class Insecta; order Lepidoptera; family Geometridae; genus Operophtera; species Operophtera brumata. Next base: position 2,219,252 of record OW052238.1, read on the forward strand.
TAATTGATGCAGTTATTTATTTTTGCATGTCGATTGTTTAGTTTTCCTTCGTCAATGATCTCCACTGAGGTTCAAAAAGCTAATGATAAGTGACATTATTTAATTTTCCCATAATAGTGAAATCATGAAATGATCCATTATTTACTTATTTGAATATGACAATCTTATCCATGGGTATAGATTTAAATAATATTAAAATACATTTTAAAATAAAACCAACTTATAATCATTTCTTTTTATCAAGACTGAATATTAGAAAACTACTGAAACACCTACATTATTTTAGCAGACTTATAAATTCAAAGTAAGTGACATAACAAACTTATCATACGACTAATGCTTATAAAATCAACAAAATGAAATCAATTTGTGGAACACAATAATTCTAAGTATCAAAAAGAAAAAGGTATGTCGACTAAAATTAAAACTATCTACGAGTAAGTATAAACTTGTGTCTGTTAACTTTCATTCAGAGTGGGGAACATTGAGATAATGTCCAGGGGCGTAGTCCTTGTCGCTCGTCCTCTAGAGCAAGACGTGTCCATCGACATGTATGGGCCATCATAACCATGCAATAAAGTCGATTTTGCAAAATGTGTTAGTTATGTAGTTTTCCTACTACACGACGATTTATAAGTTTTTTATCAATTGATGAAAATTATATTGCAAAACCTTTACTTACGAATGAAATGCGATGCCTGAAGCTTTATTTGTATTTCTTGTGTTGTTTGCACTTGCAAAAAAGCACAGGAAGGCATTGTATCACCAAGGTATCTAATTTTGGTATTTTTCAGCATAGCTGTCACTTGTTGCCGTGATAAAGACTGACTGAAGCGAAGTGTACTAGCTAGGTCTCTTTAGAAGCTTCAAAACTATCGTTCCCTGAGGCCCGTCCATTCATTTTATTTACGTCGATGCTTGTTATTATAAAAATAAGTTGTATCTGGCCTAAGAATAGACCCGTTGATGTCGTAAAAGCCGACTAAGGGATTACACCCTAGAGTGGGAGTAGTAGTAGAGCTTTTTTGTGAAAGAGTTCGTCCGGGGAAGTACCTACCATACCTATTTCTGCCGCAAAGCTGTAGTGCTCGCATTGCTGTGTTGCGGTTTGAATGGTAAGGGTGCCGGTGAAATTACAGGCACATGAGACTTTTCATCTTTATGTCTCAGGGTGGCGGGCGCAGAGCAATGCCACATAGGGCGCGTCCTAGGTGGACGTGACCTATGAGGTAATGCACTGTTCATAGGCAGAGGTTACCGCTTCACATCAGGTGGGCCATCTGCTTGTTCCGCCATTCAAGTAGTATAAAAAATATATTTTAAAAAAACACCAGGGATGGGCAGCAGCATCCACCTGAGTATCAACTGTGATCAACGGCAACACTGCGATTACCAATCCGCCTACCAAGCGTGGTGATTACGGCAAATCGCCCCCATTGCATTCTATGGTGGCGACCTCGTCCAGACGCGGACCTCTAAAGCCTGTTGAAATTTAAGTCTTTACTTATAGGTACTTATACTTTATATTTGCGGGTTCGATTCCCGCCTCGGAAAAAATATTTGTGCGATCTGCAGATATTTTTTCAGGGTGTTCTGGGTATTTTCTATATATAATAAAAAAATATCTATCAAAGTAATATATTGTATTAAGTATTTATGTATGTTATCCATATTCATTTGGTTTCGTAAATAAATGTATTATGTATTAAATATTAAGTATATCAGTTGTCTAGTACCCATAACACAAACTCTGCTTAGCTTGGGGCTAGATAATGTTGTGTGAACTGTCCAGCAATATTAATTTATTTATTTTTAAATGTTACGAACGACTTATTCACACAACTACACATTATCAAGACCACCTAGAGTCGTTGAGACATCTAGGCAGCAATCAAACAATTTTGTTGCATGTTGTGCTCAGGCCAAAAGTTAATTTTGTTATTAAAAAATGGATACAGGTCCAAAACAGACGAGGCACATAAACCCACGCCTTAAAGCTAATTTACTGTCTGTTCTTACTTTTGGGTAACATCATTTGTAACACCAGTGCCTATGTCTATATAATATTATACTACTATTACTACTCTAGGTGGTTGCGCCCAAAGTCTAAAATCCTACAGCAGAACCCAACAACTGAATATCTTAAATCTAATTTCAGATGGACATTAGAAACATTTAAGCTCGGATACAGTCGTGATATAAAAGACAACGATCTCTATGCACCACTGCCTGAACATCGCTCGGACGTTTTAGGTACATAATCTATATATATAAAAGAGAAGTCCACACACTCACTCACTCACTGACCACTCATCACGAAATCTCGGAAACTACTGGGCCGAGAGGTCTGAAATTTGGCACAAGCTTTCTTAAAGGGGTGCTGGCGCGCACTAAGAAACTATTTTTGAAAATTCGCACCCTAAGGGGTTTAAAAAGGGTGTTAAAGTTTGTATGAAAGTCTACGCGTTGACGAAGTCGCGAGCGGGTCAGCTAGTAACATATATAATAGACACAACCCTTTTAACCCGAAGGGGTAGGCAGCGGTAGATGAAATAAAGGCTTGTAAAAAGAGAACATGATAAGGTTGTTGTGGAAAGTTTAAAGCTATATTTGAAAATCTTTTAAAAGGTGATGCAATACAAAAAGCTTGGGATCGTGAAGTGGAAGACTCTCAAGAAGAAGGATCCGATAGAAAACCTAGTTTGTGGAGAGTGCTGTTTAAGGTGTTTGGTCCCGAATTCGTGTTATATGGACTGATTCTTGCAGCTATGGAGTTTCTGATAAGGTTGAGTTGCATACCAGCATGAAATATATGAGAATGTAAGCATGATCTTTATATCTTTGTAATTTTAGACTACAACAACCCATGTTCCTGGGCCTACTGCTACGTTACTACAGTCCTGTGCAGGAGTTGAATAGCACCTCGTAAGTTCCACAACTTAGCTCTGAGAAGAACTTCTTCGGAATCTCCTTCCAAAATGACAATGTTACACTTCAGGTCTCAACATACCTACTTATCACGATTGTTCAACTATAACGATGCAAAGGGAACTATAGCCTGGGGAGAAGCTGTGTTTTTTGCCTTCGGGATAATTTTCTGCAGCGCTGTCAACGTCATGGTGCAACATCCCTTCATGATGGGACTCATGCATATGGGCATGAAAATGAGAGTTGGTGTCTGCAGTCTTATTTACAGAAAGGTAACAGTTTGCGAACTTTATATCCTGAGCTAGTTTCATTGGGTTGCTTTTTGATTGGGATTTCTATTTCAGGCCTTGAAAGTCAGTCTCCAAAACATGTCAGAAAGCAGCGCAGGCCTGGTAGTCAATCTAATGGCAAACGATGTGAATAGATTCGATACTGGTCCACTCTTTGCACATTACTTGTGGATTGGACCTCTTGAAACCGTGGTATGTATAATATAATTTATAATTTCCTGGGTTGTTAAGTTATCCATGTCATGTATGTAAACTTTTCAGTTGATGACCATTTATTTGTATCGAGAAATGGGGATGCCTGCTGTATACGGATCTATAATTATTGTTGGCGTGATTCCTTTTTAAAGTAAGATCATGGCTGGATTTCTGGAGACGAGAGAAACTAGATTCAAAGATTTTTAAATGCCTTACTAATAATAAAAACATTGTAGTTTTCATGGGTACACGAACGGCTTACTACAGAAAAGGTACCGCGTTGAAATCAGACGAAAGAGTAAAGCTGATGAAGGAAATTATAATGGGAATGGAAGTCATCAAAATGTACACCTGGGAGCAACCGTTCAGAATCATTATTGATACTGTCCGACGGTGAGTAGATGTAACTCATTCACTATATGTTTCAACCCAAGTTTGTTATCGTCACGTATTATAGCAAAATGGGTTATCAATTGGAACACGCTCCGAATTTAATAAGATGCATAGAAATTATCGACCTTCTAACATATCCTAGGGTCCTAGATAGATAGATAAAATGTTGTAGCGAAGCAATAGCTCAAATGATCCAATAAGCAATTTCTTCAACAGTGACGAGATTCACTTCATCAAGATGACGTCATATATTCGAGGTGTGATCATGTCGTTTATAATGTTCACTTCTCGCTTCGGTATCTTCATCACAGTGCTTCTCTACGTGACGTATGTGAATAGGATCACCGTTGAGAACGTGTTCTTTCTCACCTGCTACTACAATATTACCAAGCAAACCATGACACTGTACTTTCCACAGGCTGTTGGACAAGTATGGCTTCTGCTATGTTTGGAAATTGGTATCAAAAATACAATCGATATGAGACTACATTTTCCAGACATCTAGAAGATTATCTATTCTTTGTTTAATTCAGATAGCTGAACTGAAAGTGGCAATACAGAGGATTCGTGACTACCTATTGAGTGAGGAATGCAAGTTGCCTCCGAGACAGCACCCTGAGCGTTTTCAAGTAGTAGATGACAATCCAAAGAAACGAGTCACTATTTCAGAAGAACCTATGCAACCATCAGCGCGCATTGAATCTCGGAATAGAAACGACGCCAGCACGTCCCAAAACAATCCAAAAGATTTGAATGAAAAAGGTTTCAATGTTACAATTAAATGTGATAAAACTACACTCAGTAGGTCACCTAATAAAAAAATACAACCAACATTGTTTTTACAGAAATAAATAGAGACGAAATAGTGATAAAGTTTGAAAACGCCAATAGCAGATGGATCAAATCAACAGGAAAAGACGACGTTCAAGATCTCAATTTAAATGTGAGTGCTGAGTGCCCATGTTTAGGACACATTTATTTAGGAAAGATCGAAATGAAGATCGGCTTGTTGAACAACAACAACTTCTTCCCAGATAAATAACGGTTCGCTGACTTGTATTATCGGAGCAGTTGGTTCAGGGAAGTCTACTTTGCTTCATATGGTGCTCAGTGAGCTGCCCTGTTCCAGTGGCAATATGGAAGTGAATGGAGAAGTCAGCTATGCCAGTCAAGATCCTTGGTTGTTTGTTGGTAAATAAATATAATTATTTAGATTTAAGTACCTAGTTTCTTTTACGCCATCTAATCTAGTATATTTTCTCCTGTAAGGGTCTGTACGCCAAAACATATTATTCGGGCAGCCTTTTCGTAAATCTCGATACATGGAAGTATGCAAGGTGTGCGCTCTTGAACGGGACATTTCCCTGTTTCCACATGGTGACAAAACTATAGTGGGCGAACGAGGAGTCTCGCTTAGTGGAGGACAGCGAGCTCGCATCAACTTGGCTAGAGCTGTTTATAAAGAAGTACACAACTGAATATTTAAACTACTTGCTTTGCAACTGACTGTTTTCATCAATATAATATTGTTTTAGGCTGATATATATCTGCTAGACGATCCCCTATCTGCTGTGGACACACAAGTAGCTAAGCACATATTTGAGCGATGCATCAAGAGGTAACCACCACAGTTCCGAGATATTTCAAATCAATCTGAACCCTTTACTAAATAAAATGAGGTATTACAGGTTCATCGGAAATAAAACTGTGATATTGGTGACCCATCAAATTCAGTTCATTAAGTTTGTTGATAAAGTTGTTATTATGGACAAAGGAAAAATACTAGCTGAAGGAGCTTTTGAAGACCTTGATGTAACTATTCTTATTGACCTTAAACAGTTTCCCAAAGAACAAAACTAATTCAGAGCTATCTCATTTGAAGGATAAAGAACTAAAGATAATTCAGTTTATGAAAGAGAAAGTCCGAGAAGTACACGAGGTCGACGCAAACTCTAGTTTACTTAGCACATCGATGCTCCAACCGAGTACAATCAGCTTACAAAGGCGTCACTTATCGCTTATATTCGACACTAGCGTTGCTGTAAGTCCTAAGTTTCTATATAATCAGCCAGTAGGGTAGAACCACAGTTTTACAATCTTTTAAAACTGTAGTATAGAACCCATTGCGAAATGCTATTGACTTGATGGCGTGCTTGTGTCAGTTGAACACGGGCAGTGTATCTTTCGTGACTTTTACAATGCCATACAAGTACTCTGTTTTAGTAGTAGTAGAGCTTTTTTGTGAAAGAGTTCGGGGAAGTACTACCACCATACATACCTATTTCTGCCGCAAAGCAGTAGTGCTCGCATTGCTGTGTTCCGGTTGGAAGGGTAACGGTGCCGGTAAAATTACAGGCACATGAGACTTTTCATCTTTATGTCTCAGGGTGGCGGGCGCAATGCAAAACCACATAGGGCGCGTCTTAGGTGGACGTGACCTATGAGGTAATGCACTGTTCATAGGCAGAGGTTACCGCTTAACATCAGGTGGGCCTCTTGCTTGTTCCGTCACCCAAGTAGTATAAAAAAAAAAGTACTACCACCATACATACCTATTTCTGCCGCAAAGCAGTAGTGCTCGCATTGCTGTGTTCCGGTTGGAAGGGTAACGGTGCCGGTAAAATTACAGGCACATGAGATTTTTCATCTTTATGTCTCAGGGTGGCGGGCGCAGTGCAAAACCACATAGGGCGCGTCTTAGGTGGACGTGACCTATGAGGTAATGCACTGTTCATAGGCAGAGGGTACCACTTAACATCAGGTCATCAGGTTATCTGCTTGATCCGCCATTCCAAGTAGTAAGTATTAAAAAAAAACATTGATTGGGCTGGTGATCTGCCCTGAAACCGTCTTTAAAACATTGATTGGGCTGGTGATCTGCCCTGAAACCGTCTTTAAATTAATTCCGTCTTACATTCTGAGGAGTTTAAATGCATACATGTCAAGTTTTGATGGCAATACTATAAGTTCGGTGATATCGAGCTGATATGGAGAAATGTGGACAACTGAACTTCTTGATACGTACGTAATAGATATAGTAGGTAAACAGCTTAGATAATCTATACACGAAGGTAAACAGGCCGTGTTTGGCTCAGCTTGATCGGGTCACAGAATAAATAATAGTACAGTTCAGGTTCCATTTACTAATTTCATACAAGCTTGTTTTTATAGTTTTGTCTATACAATTTAACAAAACTTTTTCATATAGATCTTCTATAACTAACTGTATAATCTGCAATTTCAGGATCAAAAGCCAGAAGCAGAGTCTCAAACGATAGGACGTGTACAAGGGTCAGTTTACAAGGAGTACTTTGTGACTGGCGCTGCTTGTCCTTTCGTGGCACTCGTCTTCTTTCTGTTTATTTTAGCACAGTCCTGTGCTAGCGCTTGCGATTATTGGATCAGTCGATGGTATGAGTCTCATCTTATTTTTGCCGGAATGCCCGGGAGGGTCATGTTCCTTTGCAGACTCATTTCCATCCTTTGATGTCGGCGCATCCTGTAGCCGAACGCCAATTATTTTAAAACCACACTGAAAGTTGACCGAATCGAGACTGTATAGTGAATTGATTAAGAATTGGTATTCTGCTCCCTTATAATTATTAATAATTAAGTCTACATTCGATTCATGGCGACCATAGATTAGAGTAGTATTTAGTGCCTACCTACCTAGACTACCTATTGGATTTGGGCTTCCGAACGGCTTGATCGATTTTGGTAATAGAGGTCTAATGTTACTGGATTCATAAACCCGACAGTGCCTTAGGATATATGAAGTATCGAAAAATCTAGCAGTAGGGGAAGTTAGGCTGTGGCAATAATGGTGATGATGTTGAGAAGTACTGATATTAAGATAACAAAGAAAATTTTATAATTTCTAGGAGTCACGCAGAAGACGCTATGACAGGTGACGTAACAATGGACAACGTCTTGTGGTCGGAACAAGGGTTGGACCGAAATGGATTCGTGCTCATTTTCGGCTTGATCACTATAGCTGTGGTTATTGTTGCTTTGATTCGAGCTTTCACCTTCTTCTCCCTCTGTATGAAGTCGTCTATCAAGTCAGTATCATCTACCTTACATCTTTCAATACGATTTCCTTAGCTGTGCCTTACTGTGGTGTTTCCGGCCTAAGAATAGACCACTCCATCTCCTCCCGTGGATGTCGTAAAAGCCCACTACGGGATTACACAGATGGGCAGCAGCTCCGCTGAGTACCAACTGCGCTTCCCACCTAGTAGTAAGAAGGATCATTAAAAAAGCCAAGCCGTGTTTTTTGCCGGATTCTTCTCAGTTTGGTCGCGTTGGAACAGGAGTAAATTTAGTTTATAAGATGATTCAAATGATCATTGTGATTTAAATAAATAAAATACTTTTGACTTTGGCTACCAAATCGTGTCACACTTAAATTTGAGTACAAGTGCGGCTTACTTACATACACTTTAAAAAAAACATATTGCAGATTGCATGATAAGATGTTTGAATACATATCGAGATCTCCTATGAGTTTCTTCCATGCAAACCCTTCAGGGCGTATTCTCAACCGCTTCAGCAAGGACATGGGTGCAGTAGACGAGTTGCTTCCTCAAGCTATGATAGATTGCTTCCAGGTAAACGTTGCGTTACGCATGTTAGGCAACGCGTTGGTGTAGACTGTAGATATAGTGTTTTGTAATTGTTTGTTTGTTATGAATTTTCTATCAAAAACGTGTGGTTTTATGTTTCGTCTAGTTATAGTTTATTGTTTAAACCATGAATGTAACGCATAAATTCAAAATCGTTTTTTTTGTTTTGTTTTTACAAGCTTTATATTAACTAGCAATGTATGTAGGTATGTTTGTCTGGGTGGAACCCGGGTGGAATCTTGCAACTGAATTTTAAAGCATATCCTCAACCGATTGAGCTGAAATTTGGCATACCTGTCAAGTTCCGATGACAATACAATATGATGGTGACAGCGAGCTGATCTCATGATGGATAATAGTAGACTGGCCGTGTTTAAGCTCATTTTGATCAGCACACGGTTACGATCACTAATTTTATAAAAGCTTGTATTAAAAAAAAAAAAAAACTTTTTTCAGATATTGTTGAACCTCCTAGGAGTGCTGGTAGTGATCCTGATGACTGATGTAACGTTACTGATTCCCACGGCCGCTGCCCTTATAATATTCTACCTGTTCCGCGTTATTTATATCCGTACAACTGGCGCTGTGAAACGTTTGGAAGGAATCAGTAAGTACGCTTAGGCATTGGTCCTTATAGCCTAGGCTATCACACAGTTTAACGAGCTCACTTCTCTCGACTGTTTTTTACGGTTCCGTAGTCAAAGACAACCCCTTATGGATTCGTCATGTCTGTCTGTCTGTCTGTCTGTCCGTGTATGTCACAGCCATTTTTTTCCGAAACTATAAGAGCTATACTGTTGAAACTTGGTAGGTAGATGTATTCTGTGAACCGCATGAAATTTTTTATACAAAAATTGAAAAAAAACTATTACTTTTGGGGTTCCCCATACTTAGAACTGAAACTCATTTTTTTTTTCATCAATCCTATACGTGCGGGGTATCTATGGATAGGTCTTCAAAAATGATGTTGAGGTTTGTAATATAATTTTTTTCTAAACTGAATAGTTTGCGCGAGAGACACTTCCAAAGTAATTTCTAAAATAAGAGAATGATAAAACAAAAAAAAAAATATGATGTACATTATCTTGTAAACCTCCACTGAAGATTGGTTTGAACGAGATCTAGTAAGTAGTTTTTAATTTTTGGGGTTCCCCATACTTAGAACTGAAACTCAAAAAAAAAAAACATCAAACCCATACGTGTGGGATATGGATAGGTCTTCAAAAATGATATTGAGGTTTCTAATATCATTTTTTTCTAAACTGAATAGTTTGCGCGAGAGACACCTCCAAAGTGGTAAAAAGTGTCCCCCCCACCATAACTTCTAAAATAAGAGAATTATAAAAAATAAAAAAAATATGATGTACATTACCATGTAAACTTCCAACCAAAATTGGTTTGAACGAGATCTAGTAAGTACTTTTTTTTTAATACGTCATAAATCGTAATCCGTCCAAGAACTTTTATATTATGTTACTTGCTGCTACGGAACCCTTTATGGGCGAGTCCAACTCGCACTTGGCCGCTTTTTATTTTTAATGTAGACAAACTAGCTTACGGGTCACCTGATGTAAGTAATGTATAACTGTCACGCTTATAGACCGGCAACACCGGGGGTATTGTCGATGCGCTGCCAACCCCGAAGGAATTGAATAGATTAATAATCTTCTAGCTGATTATGATAAAGATTAAATCAGTATTCGGAAGCACGAGCTGATCAAAATAAATAAATAAATAATGCTGGACAGTTCACACAACATTATCTAGCCCCAAGCTAAGCAGAGCTTGTGTTATGTTGTGTGTTATACATTAAATAGATAGATATTTTTTATTATACATAGAAAATACATAGAGGTATGGTATGGGCTTCGTACCAAGCAGACGTGTCAATAATTATTTTTAAATCTTACAAATTTTTGTACATTCTAATCTGTAGCTTATAACTCTCGAGCCAAGTGTTTGAATTGTGTGATCCTTCGTGTGTTTTGCAACGTTATTCGATCAAACATCCAAGGACATCGGCGAGGTAACAGCTCTGCACCCCCTGCCGCGGAAAAAAGACATATTTTTTGTCTCACTTACCGCAAGCAAACGCGACTTCGAACCGGTACGGAAGCACGACAAGGATCATGAGTGTAACACGTTCACCTACTGGAAGTGGCCTCGGTGTGGGGCGTAGTGACTCGCAACCCAATCTCACAAGCAATAATCCACTCTCAGAAATGCCTGAGTCCTACAGAGGAGCATTGCGTAATAAGCGAAAATTTACTGATGACTATGAAATCGTTCTGACAGAATTATCTGAAATGCGAAAGCAGATGGCGCAGATGATGACGATGTTAGTAACACTAACTACTAACCAAAAAGATGCTATGGACAATATGTCCAAATATATTACTTCAATCAAACAAAACCTATCAAACATAAAATCTACGACTGACAGCCTCTCCTCAGAACAGAAGTCAATTAAATTAGATATAACAAATTTGTCCAACAAGAATTTATCAACTGAAAATAAAATTGAAGCTCTGGAATCCAAGGTAAAGTTACTAAAAATAAGCCCTGCATCTTCGTCGTTATCTTCAGATGAAGATATTATGGCCGAACTAACTGATAGAGAACTGAGAAGCAAAAATATAATTCTTATTGGAGTACCTGAGCCAGAGTCAAAGGAGCGAGAAGAAAGGATGAATTTAGATAAAAGTGAAGTAATCAAAATTTCCAAATTGATCGATGTTGAATGCGCTGAACCAACGAAAACTTTCCGCCTTGGGATATACAGACCCGACAAAATACGCCTTATGAAGGTGTGCTTTAAGTCACAAGAGACAGCTAAAGCCATACTCCGCAACAGAAATTTTCTAAAAAGTGACACCATTAAAATATTCTCTGATCAAACACCCAAACAACAAGAGAACCTGAAAAATATCAAAGAAGAACTAAAACATCGGACTGACAGTGGCGAGAATAACTTGACCATAAAATATATTAAAGGGGTCCCTAAAATCGTGGGATCGCAGTTCAATAACTACAAGCAATAGAAGCTTCATACCACAATAATACCTACTTAAATACTAATTGATATCTACCTTTATGAATAAGTAACAACAGAATTAGGTATGTTTACAATACATTATGTTGTGTGTATAGAAGATGGATTTATATTGTTACATTTAACTACTAAAATATATACCTATTATAAATTATATACTTTGTTAAAAAACAAACAAATTAACCTCACTTATAATCTATTTAGATGCAAAGATAATAAAAGCGAAAAACAATAACAATAATTAAAAACTAAGTACACTTAAGAATCGCAGATCAGTCGTTGTCGCTTCCAGTTGCGCTTTACTCTGAGTATAATAACTTGACTGAACTATTGTCGCGAACCTCAGCTCAGCAGCTTTACAATAGTAATGTAAAACTACCTACATGTTATTTTTATTTCTAATTATAAATTAAGTTTATACTGTGTAAGATTAATGTTGTATGTACGATTAGCCCAACAATTATGTTGAACACTTAGTCTTGTAATTCTCATATAAGTGAATTTAATTCTTTTGGGAAAATAAACATATCTTAAACCTGAAATACCCAGAACACCCTGAACAGATATCTGATCGCACAAATATTTGTTCCGAGGCGGGAATCGAACCCGCAACCTCCTGCGTCGCAGGCGAAGCTTCGCCCGCCGCGCCGCAGAGGTCGTCAAATGAGCCCAAACCCTGCGAATCTAGTATTAACTATCGAAGAGTCACATAGGCCGCCTTTCGTTTCAATCATTACCACATATTGCTGTACCATAAGATTGTATCGTCATTGGAACGTGTATAATATGTATAAAATCATCAGAAAGGAGATCTGCATCAAATTAGCTTTTCATCTTTCTCATGGCGGTGGGCGTGCGCAATACCGCATAGGGCGCGTCCTAGGTAGACGTGACCTAAGAGGTAATGCATTGTTATAGGCAGAGGTTACCGTTTAACATCAGGTGGGCCATCCGATTGTTCTGTCATTGAAATCAAATATTAAACAAAAAGCGGCCAAGTGCGAGTCGGACTCGCCCATGAAGGGTTCCGTAGCAGCAAGTAACATAATATAAAAGTTATTGACTGGATTACGATTTAAGACGTATTAAAAAAAAACTACTTACTAGATCTCGTTCAAACCAATTTTGGTTGGAAGTTTACATGGTAATTTTCACATCATATTTTTTTTTTAGTTTTATAATTCTCTTATTTTAGAAGTTATGGGGGGCGACGCACTTTTTACCACTTTGGAAGTGTCTCTCGCGCAAACTATTTAGAATATAACGCAGTTTAGAAAAAAATTATATTAGAAACCTCATTTTTGAAGACCTATCCATAGATACCCCAAACGTATAGGTTTGATGAAAAAAAAAATGAGTTTCAGTTCTAAGTATGGGGAACCCCAAAAATAATTGTTTTTTTTTCAATTTTTGTGTAAAAATCTTAATGCGGTTCACAGAATACATCTACCTACCAAGTTTCAACAGTATAGCTCTTATAGTTTCGGAAAAAAAAGTCTGTGACATACACGGACAGACAGACAGACAGACATGACGAATCCATAAGGGTTCCTTGTCTTTGACTACGGAACCCTAAAAACAAATACAATGGACTCACATCATCACCAGCTCGCAGTCCAGTCTTCAGTCACCTCAACGCGACCGTCCTAGGGCTGGCCACGGTCCGTTCATTCGGGGCCGAGTGTCTCCTCGGAGCCGAGTTCGACCGGCATCAAGACCTGCACAGCGCGGCCTGGTATCTCTTCATCTCTTGTAGCCGAGCGTTCGGATATTTCCTGGACGTAATTTGTTTGCTGTTCATAATATGTGTGACCTTCAGCTGCCTGATGAAATCTGGTTAGTGCAGTCACTCGTAGGAACTTTCATGCAAAGAAAATTGATGTCTATTATCAAATTGATAAAGTTTAATACACAGGGTTTCTCGTAATACACTGACGATAATCAAATAGCGGTTTCTCCGGCAAAGTTTCGGTGAAATATGTACACTTTGGGCGCAGTGCAATGCCGCATAGGGTGCGTCCTAGGTGGACGTGACCTATGAGGTAATGCACTGTTCATAGGCAGATGTTACCGCTTAACATCAGGTGGGCCTCTTGCTTGTACCGTCATCCAATTAGTATAAAAAAAAAAAAAAAAAAAAAAAACTAGCTCCAAGAACGCCTAGAAATTGTGCAACCGGGATTGATTAGTGAATGCTCAGGCTAGTTAGATAGCAGTCATTTTGCAATGGCACAGCACAACAGAAGTTTTTTTTTGACATGTTAAAATGAATGTCACTTTTTTATGATAAATATTTGGTAAACTTATTTATTATTAGTCATCAAAATATCCCCTTTCATTTTCGTCAGAATATTACGAAAAACCCTACATACATACTACATCCAGCATAATAATATTTTAAATGTGAAGTTTAGATGTTTGTCCGTAAAGGCTGAACTAAGAAAGATACTTGGATTGTGTCACCGTTTGGTATCACGTGCCTACAGTCACATACTGTCAAGATCCCATTAGGTGCCCCTGTGTCGTGGGCATCAGGAACTACGCGTACCATGGCACCACAACACCCGGACCCGGAACAAATATTTGCAATCATACAAACATTTATTCCGCAACGGGAATCGAACCCGCAGCCTTTCGCATCTCCGCCGCGACACAGAGGTAGTAGGAAAGATTAGATAATTATTTATTGCACATAAAACAAAGAGGTACAAAAGCGAACTTAATGTTACAATGGATTCTCTTCCAGATAACCTTGGTGTATTGCGGAAAAAAGATAAGATTCGCTTACCTATCACTTGGTTTCCAGATATCGAAGGCAGCAATGTCGGCCTTGCGATCACTCAGTCGATATCATTAACTGGTATATTCCAATGGGGCATGCGCCAGTCGGCAGAGATGGAAAACCAAATGACTAGTGTAGAAAGAGTTATTGAGTACACCAAGCTACCGAATGAACCTGCTTTGAGAAGTGTAAGATTTTTTATTTATATGCGAAGTTTATTTCAAGAGAAGAGCAACCTAAGCGTGCGTGTGTGTGTGTGTGTGCTAAGCGAGACGCGGGTGGAGTGCGTCGCGTTCACTCACCTTGAAAAAGACTCTCGAAACGGGTCGAAACAATGTCGGTGCTTACATCGATTTAACGGTACGTGAAAATTTCCCGTTTTTATAAAATAATTAGAAGAGCAACCCCTCCCCCCAATCCAATACACAGTTCTACAATACAATGCTTTCTTTTGCCATACATAAAGATGGACTTTACCTTTTCTGTTCCATAAGGCGTGTAAGATATTCACTCAAAATCATCTCTTGTTCAAATACTTCAGCAATCGCTTCATCCATTATCGATCTTCATTTGCTTACTTGTCTCATGTTTCTCTCTTGTTTAGAGTCCAGACAAGAAGCCACCAGCAAACTGGCCTCCAGAAGGCTTCATACATTTCGACGACTTGAGTTTGAAATACACTCCCGATGGAAATTACGTTCTGCATAAATTGCAACTTGAAGTTTTGCCTCAAGAGAAGGTAGGAAGAAGTTCAGAGATGGTTTTACCTATACAGAGATTCCCGGTCTCAATTCTTATATCAGTTAGCAGCATTTAATGTGTGGAGATTGTATTTTAAATTCTAAAACAAAACTAAAATAATGAATAAAAACAGTTTGAAAAACAGTTTTTTCCATACAAACTTTTAACACCTCGCTGCACCTCCTTGGGAATCCTTTCTCAGTGCCATTGACCACAAAAGGAATGTACCCTCCAATTTCAGGTTTCTATGACTTACAGTTTAGGCTGCGCGATAATAGTCAGTGATTTTATTTTTCAGAGTGGGATTGCTGGGGGCGGCTTTTGTGTATATGTATGTATGTATATGTATGTATGTGTGTGTTTGCCCGACGATAACTGCAAAATCGTTGGTCCAATCTTGATAAAACTTGGTAGGTAGGTAGGTTATATGAATATAATTTTAAAGTTGAAAGATGAGCTTGGTCAGTAGAGAGGTTTTTGAGCCACACGAGGTCACGTTCGGTATGCACTACTAGCTTTAGCTTATATATTTACTGTGCTACTAGTAATTGCACAATATACACAAGTCACAATATAGTAGTTCGCCCGCCAATATTATTGACTAATAAAACGTTTTCAGATAGGAATCGTGGGCAGAACAGGTGCTGGTAAATCGTCAATCATACAAGCGTTATTCCGATTGGCGTATTTGGAGGGAAAAATCTCCATTGATGGGATAGACGTCTCTACTATCGGGCTTCATGATCTGAGAGAGAAGATATCGATCATTCCTCAAGTACGTGTGCCTTCTACTTTTACATAATTACCTATCTATACCTACTATAGTAAAACTGTCTAACTGAGGCAAACTCAAACCAATATGGAGGCATTTTTTTTTTCATTTTTGCCTGTGTTTTTGTCTGGTCTTTGAAACTACTTCACGCTGAAACTACTAGACGGATTTTAATGTACTTTGGTATTATCCCAAAAAACGAAAGGGTTCCTGTAGGAGGCGGGTAATGTTTTTCAAAAATTACTTCACTTACAGGAAGCTACATTATCTCTGAGCGCTATATTTTGTTAGATTCCACCCGCAGCTACGCTCGCGTTACACTCAGCTCTGAACTCTGTTATGGTGTACCGGATTTTTATGGTATTTAGAGAGTGGATGGATGCTGAGTGGGGGGGATAGGGGGTGAGAGAGAGACTGTTTTATCCCGACACCATGCGTGCGAAGCCGCGGGCCAACGGCTATTGAAATGAAAATAGACTATACGTATTGAGAGCAATTTTTAGGAACCAGTGCTATTCAGCGGGACTATGCGTAAAAATTTGGATCCATTCGACAACTATCCTGATGAGCTGTTGTTGCGAGCGCTCCAAAATGTTGAACTTCAGTCTGAAGATGAAGGAACAGGTAAATTTCATACCGTAACCACAGAATAAATATTAGTACAAGCCGTAACTACTGAACTATTTTAATAACAAGAACGGTGCACAAAGGGCTGGCGGGTTACCTCGGTCAGAAAGTAAGTATCTATTGACATCCAATGAGGTAGCTTCGTTGTCGCCAGCCTTTAGGACAACCCTGCCTGTGAACTGAACAAGGCGTGGCGCACTCCACAATTTAGGCACAAAGCTATGAGCAATCAGCCGGCCTGCCGTGCCAGAGTTTGTCGAATTCAACGCGTCAGACTAACGGTAGCAATGGTAGCCTAACGGTTCAATAGTGCAACTCAGAATCCAACGATACCGGGTTCGATCCTAGGTCATTGGTGCGGCAATGACTTTTCTAAGTTATGTGCGGATTTCCATCGCTCTGTGCTTCGGAGGGCACGTTAAGCTGTCGGTCCCGGCTGTTATTGATTAATAGCAGTCGATAAGCCATGTCAGAGGCCCTCGGGCGGCTTGACAAACTCCGACACCAGAGGCCAGCACTACCTCATACGAAAACGAACGAACGCGTCAGAACCGACGATGAGGCCTATTTAGGCACGCTCGCCCAGAAAATACTTATTTAGTCTTGAAGTTTTGAAGCCATTATTTTTGTTTCCTTCCTACTTTATCAAGGAGCTCTCTACAAACATGTCTCCGAAGGTGGTTCAAACAAGAACAAACGTACGTTTTTTAAATCAAAAATAGGCTTGTGTTTGGCTACATCTCATCTGATTGAAAGCGACGATGAGGCCTATTTAAGCACGATCGCCCAGAAAATACTTATTTAGTCTTCGGTTGGAGATACCCAGGTTATACGTTAAAGTTATTATTTTTGTTTCCTTCCCGCTTTATTAAGGAGCCCTCTACAAACAAGTCTCCGAAGGTGGTTCAAACTTCAGCGTGGGAGAACGCCAGCTAGTCTGCCTCGCGCGAGCCATCGTCCACAACGATCGGATACTGGTGCTGGACGAGGCGACGGCGAATGTGGACGCTCAGACCGACGCGCTCATACAGACGGCTATACGGGTGCACTTCGAGCATTGTACGGTGCTGACGATAGCGCATCGGCTGAACACTGTCATCGATTCTCATAAGGTAGTCTCATTCTAGTCATATCATAGTAAAACGGTGGCAGAATTACTAAGGCTTTGTAGGACAAAATCCAGTCATTCCAAAAGATACGCAATAGGATTATACAATACCACACAAGAACCAAACATTTAGGCTCTTGCGCTCTTCAACTAAGTTACACATGTTAAAATGCGACCAAATTTTCAAAATATTTAACTTAAAAATCTATATAAGGTTTTTTGTGAAAAATATATTTTTCAAACCAAGTTTTTATAAAATTAGTGATCGGAACCATTGATTTACTGATCAAAATGAGCCCAAACACCGCCAGGCTACTATTATCCATCGATGAATTCCGTTGTCCACCATCATCAGATCAGCTCGCTGTCACCATAATAAATAATGTATTGTCATCAGAACTTAACAGGTATGAAAAATTTGTGCTCAATTAGTCGGGGTTAACTGGTTCGTAATTCCGTTTCAAGATTTGTCCCACACTAAACTACTAACTAATTTACATACTAACAGGTCAAGTTAAATAAAAGCTTTTAACGAGTATTTAATTATTTTTTTTTAATTAAAAAAACCCCCAACGTTGAACGGCTGAATCGATTTTGATCAAACAAAGCTAAGAACACACCCGACAAATACACCTTTCAACAAAAAAACAACTAAATCGGTTCATCCGTTCGGTAGCTACGATGGGATAGACAGACAGACAGACACACACACACACACACACACACACACACACACACACACCCACAGACACACAGACACGTCAAACTTATAACACCCCTTCGTTTTTCGTCGGGGGTTAAAAATGAAACTAAACAAAAATAAATGACAAGTTTCGTTTCAAAAATGACGGATTGAGCCCAATCCTCTCCCTGCCTTGTTATAACTGTATATCAGCCATTACACACTCAATCCAGATCGCGATCCGATCAAGGTCGCGGATCGCAGCAGATCGACGGATCCTGGTGCGGCTGGCTGCGACATTAGACGGTCAATCCAGATCATATCAGTCCACTGTTCGCAACCGTCAGATGAACACGCGTTCACAACTACAAAATAGATCGAATAAGAAAAAAGCTTGTGTAGCAATACTTATTGCTTGTGTTCTGAAGAAACGCGATAATCTTATGTCTTATCTTTTTCTTGTTCCTCTTTAGTAAAAGACAAAACTGTTTGATGAAACTTGTTTGACTGAACTTGTTTGATGAAATTCATAGTACCTCTGAGTAGGAGGAAGATTATACAAATTACTACATGATGAAGAAGGCATGCTTTGATCTTCTATCGGAAATTTCCGACTCCATCGCGTTTCGAACGCAGACCGACGTAGATTGTCAATATTTCACATTAGACGCTCAACCTTCATCGCGATCATAGAACATTGATTTCAAAAAATCTAGATATTTTCTAATCCGATGTCACGATCCGTCAATCTAACACGTTACACAGTCAATCTGTACCTTTACCACAAGTTTCTGATGTTAGCGAATCGCTAGCGAAACGATAGTCAGTGTCGAATTTTGGCCAATGACATCGGGGTGACTAGAAATCTTAATAACTTGATTGATTAATATTTGACATTGACTATCGTCTCGCTAGCGATCCGATAACGTCAGAAACTTGTGGTAAGGGTACTGGATCGCGATCACTGATCACGATCAAGGATCGCGATCTGGATTGAGTGTGTAATGGCTACTTATGACAGATACAGCCACTACGATTTGTCTGCTGCAACATGTTTATAAAACATATATGCAATATGTTACAATATGTTCGTGATTAAACACAGTAGAGCGTCTAAGTATAGGCAACATATTACAGATTCTAGTGCTAGACGCAGGCCGCCTAATGGAGTACGACCACCCGCACATACTGCTGCAAAATAAGAAGGGCTACTTCCGCAGAATGGTGGGTGAGACGGGGACGACGATGGCGCGCGGTTTGCATAAACTAGCCGCTCAGGTAAGTGACGAACTTGATACAATATAATGAAAACGGGTTTTAGATGGATCAACTGTCTAAATTGTTTCTGGCTTCGAGATGTTTCGGTACATCTATTCTCATTCCGCGGAGACTAATGTTTTGTAGTGGTAACAAAGTAGCATTCAACTTTTGCAGAACTGTAGTAAGTAGCTTACGACGTTTTCTAATAATTATCAACTTACAATACTATGGTAAAAAATGTGTCTTTACAGAGCTACAAGAACATGACATCGAGTGAATAACATAATGATACACAAAAGAAGTTATATTTCATTTGATACATTCTAATATACAAAATAATGATAATTTAACTTTTTATAAACTTAAATGTTACGTTTACAACAATAAATAATTTAATTTAAAGCTTATTTTCTATGATTTAAGCGTGTTTTTAGATTAGAACCGATAAGCATTTCCGATATATTAAATTTATACAGTCTCCATATTGCAATTCAGGCATAACAGTTGTAACTCCATCCTCTTTTTGAATCCGTTTATAATACTGTCCATTCGCCTAAAACAAGTGAAATATTTGTATGTAGCGATTTCGGCATGGTTAATGCAATGTATTTATGTCTGTAAAGTTTGTAACCGAGTTGTACTTACTTCTGGTCCTCTTCGCTCTCCAAGGGAGGGATGCCAGCCAACGCCTCTGAGAGATAGTTTCTGTAAGAGCAAAATGGCGTCTATCAAAAAACTACTTGATTTCTAGATGTTTGTTTGTTATCAATCACGCCAAGAAGGCTGATACCATTTCCATGAAAGAGTAAGATTATCCACTGGCACATAGGCTACTTTGTATCCCAGTACCATGCGAGCAAAGCCGATGGCAGATGCTAGTATTACATATTCCATAACTCAGCAGGGCACTCACTCGGCCGAGCACGCCGCTAGTCGCGCGAGCTCCTCGCACACCGTCTCACAGATGTCTATCTAACTCACTCGGCCTTCCTCGTGAGATGCTCAGCGCACGCCAGCCTCAGCAGCGTGTACTCGAGGCGCGCCTGGAAGGCGGAGGCGCGGGTGGGCGCGGCCGAGCACGCCGCTAGTCGCGCGAGCTCCTCGCACACCGTCTCACAGATGTCTTGGACGTACCGCGCTGAGGTCGGCCCGCACACGCTATCCACCTTTAAAACACATAACAGAATTTTATTTCACGGAGAGCAACTCTGTAACAAGGAATAACGGCTCAGCCAGAACGAGACATCCAGCAAACCGTGATAATGGTCAATGGCACACTGAAATGGCCCATAACACTAAAATATCGGGCCAGCCCATGACATTCAAAAATGATCTGCGGCACACTAATGGCCGATGTCACTGCTCTGCACTTAGTAGTAGTAGAGCTTTTTTGTGAAAGAGTTCGTCCGGGGAAGTACCTACCACCATACCTATTTCTGCCGCAAAGCAGTAGTGCTCGCATTGCTGTGTTCCGGTTTGAAGGGTAAGGGTGCCGGTGAAATTACAGGCACATGAGACTTTACATCTTTATGTCTCAGGGTGGCGGGCGCAGTGCAATGCCACATAGGGCGCGTCCTAGGTAATGCACTGTTCATAGGCAGAGGTTACCGCTTAACACAGGCGGGCCATCAGCTAGTTCCGTCATTTAAGTAGTATAAAAAAAAAAAAAAAAAAAAAATGACACACGAAAAGAAGCCACAACATCCCAAGCTGGCCGATGACACAACATATAAAATGGCTAATTATTGCTAATGACTCATCGAAGTGAGGACAGAATTACTGCTTACCTCAGCGTGCACCGCGATCAGGTTATTGATAATCTCGTAGACGTACGGCCTCGCGTCTTCGATCACCTCATCCGGGTCTGTCTTGACTCGTCCCATGTACATACTGGGCTCTATCGTGCCCACTAGTGGGTCGCCCTTGTGCTCTAGATAGATCTCCACTATGTTGGACTCGAGAGAACTGAGCGCGTCTTTTGTAGCTTGGAGCGCTTGAGTTGGTTTCGGGAATCCAAAGCTAGAATAAAAATGAAGTTACTTGCTTAGCCTGGTTAGATAGATAGATAGATAGATAACACTTTATTGCACACCACAAAAATAAAAATAACATTAAAAACAATCAGAAAAATAAGTACCTATGGAAGTACAATGGGCGGTCTTATCGCTGAGAGCGATCTCTTCCAGACAACCTTGGGATGGACTGGAATTGACGAGAACGATAAAGGACGGTGGTGTAGATCAAATAAATAAATAAATAAATAAAAGTATACGTATACATACAATCTAACTTATAATAACATAAATATATAATATACCTATAGATACCTACTCAGCAAACAACGGAGCGGACTATGCGTGTCCTTGAACGATACACTATTTCATAATAAGGATGGGGATAATAGACGAAAGAGGTGCAAGCTAAAGTGGCATGACATGGCAAAATGTCTACGAACCGGAAACCTTCCAGAGTTATCCAAATCCATTCAAGAATAACTGTGGATAATACTCCAATCTAGTGAAATAAAAAATAAATGTAAGATAGTTACGTGGCTAAATGACTATCATATCAACCATAGGTCGTAGAATCATGGAATCATAGGTTTTACCACAAAAATAAGTGTCCAAATTTAAGATTCCCGAATTTCGTTCTTAGCGCACTAAGAAAGGAATAACCGAAATTTATCACCTAAAGAGTTGCAGCGGGATCTTGAAGTTTGTATAGGAAAATCTCCGCGCGGACTGAGTCAAGGGTTTTTCACTAGCCATCTATATATTCGCGCATTAAGGTGCAGAAGACAGATTCGACCATAGAATTGGGCTAAGTGCTTTTAGGGTTGGAACTGACTCCTCCAGATTTTACCGTGACTCTATCCCTTCGCTGTCGCTCCAAAAACTCTGAGAGATTACTTGTGTGCGCGTGCGCACTCTTCGGCATTGGCCCGATTCCGCTCTTGCTCAAACGAAGCTGTCTCTCATAAGACAGACAAGGGGGACAGAGTTACGGGGACACGTGTTTCCTCGGGCATAACAAAACATAACACACCGACAGTCACATACATAGTCTTGATCCAACACTTAGGATCCCCTGTGTCGTGGGTATCACGAACTACGAATACCATGCTACCACAACACCCAGACCTAGAACAAATATTGGTATGCAACATATGGCGGAGACTAAGATCCAGAGTCTCGAGCACCGCCGTAAAGGTGCATGCCTTTCGATCTTCTATAAGTAACATTTCGGGGAATGCTCCCAAGAACTTCATGATCTGATCCCATCATCTCCTTTTCATCATAGGACGAGCAGACGCACGGCTCGGTACCATCCTTACATCATTAGTATACCCTCTATTCGTACTAAACGTTTCAGTTCTACATTTATAATGAATCAGAATCAGAATATTTATTATTAAAAATGATGGCACTAACAATAGACTCATATAGTGAGTTTACCAATAGGTACTAAGGTCAGTTCAACAATCTTCAACTCGTCATTATTAAAAAACTGCTATGCGAACTGCTATGGAGGGGAATACACTAACGTCGTCTGTCTTTACTTGAAAACTATAAACTGGGTCTCTTCAGGGCTAGAGTGAATAGCCTTATAGACCTTTGTGCTCCATCTTCGGCCACATCGTCACTTACCAACAGGTGAGATCGTGGTCAAACAAAGGTATATTAAAAGAGCGAAGTGAGTTCTTTGAGTCAACTTGGAAGAATCGGCATTTGTATGTATATAGTATGTATGTTTGTCCGATGAAAACTTCCATACCGTTAATCCGATCTTCATGAAACTTTGTAGGGAGGTAGATAGTATTGGTAAAATTTGTATGTAATGTTATGAGCTATATCAGTCCGGGGGTTGTTGAGATATCGGGGTCTAAGAAGGGTCGCAGGGAGACATACTTGTGAATGCGCTCAGCGAGATCGGAGAGCGTGACGCGCCGCGAGTAGTGCGCGTTGGCGCCGCACACCAGCAGGCGGCGCTGCCAGTCGCTGCCCGACTCGCTGTCCTCCACGCGCTGCTCCAGGGCCACCGACAGACTCGAGCTGTTCAACTCCTGTAATAGTACATTGTGATACGAGGCTCGTAAATAGGGTATAGTAGCGACGGTTTGCACATGTTAACCGCACATCCCGCCATCGTCAGCGAGCTCACCCGCACATTTTGGATGCGTGGGAGGTCTGGCACAGTGCGTTTCACGCGCTCGTTTCTCCCGAGCACATGCAAGGCGTGGAATGAGCTCCCGTTGGATGTCTTCCCACAGGGCTACATATGGGTAAATTCAAGAGAAATATCAATGGGGCTCTTAATGGTAGGCAGCGCGTTTGCAATACCGTGGGTGTTGCAGATGTCCATAGGCGGCGACAAAGTGGATGAGAAGAGCCGAACACCGGGCTCAGTGGCGCGTAACGGGAGAGGCCTATGTCCAGCAGTGGACTAGTATGGGCTGATGATGATGATAATTTTGAAAATTAATTAGCAAAGAATAGTTATCGTCAGTTTTATCCTAACATTTTGATTAAATTAATAATAAATAATGTTAAGGACGACATTCTTAAGTCCGCTGAAATTCCACAATGTCTGAAGACCCGACTACGGCTGGGTCATTCACTTGGCGGGGTTTATAACCAGTGTGTTCTGCCTACCATGACTTACGGTGCCGAGAAATGGACACTCACGCAGGAGGCTGTGTACAGGATGAGAGTTGCACAGAGAGCCATGGAACGCGCCATGCTCGGCATCAAACTTATAGACCGTGTTCCCGACATAGAGATACGAAGTCGAACAAAGCTCAAAGCGTACTGATGTTGGGAATCGTATAACGGAACTAAAATGGAGTTGGGCAGGACACCTGGCAAGACGAGGTGATGATAGGTGGAGTAGGGCGCTAACTGAATGGCGTCCAAGAACTGGGTACAGAAACGTTGGTCGTCCAGCAGCTAGATGGGCAGACGATATCGCATGCGTCGCGGGCCGAACCTGGATGAGACTGGCATGGGACCGTAAGGAATGGCACAGGCAAAGAGAGGCCTATACTCAGCAGTGGGTGAAGTCAGGCTGTGGATGATGATGATGAATGTTAAAGCTCTAAGCGCTAGTAGTGTACTTGCACGCTAAGTACAAATGAAACATGTTTTTTTGTTTGTGGTTTCTTCAGTAAAGTAAAAGCAGATAAAAGTTTAGTATGGAGTGTGACCCCTCTTGCTGTAATCACAGCTTGCATTCATCTGGGCATGCTAGCGAGTATATCTCCTATGTTTACTTGCGGAATACGTTCCCACTCTGCGGTAATCATATTCTTAGCAACAGAATTAACGCATTGTTAACGGCAATAACAATACCCAATGTCACGGACATGTGATAATTCAATAAAAATTTACTACAAGTTATTCGATATTAACTTTCGGGAACTCGCTCCACAAAAAGTTGCTCTCTTTAAACCAGCCTCAGTCAAAAGTTACAATTTGGAACGTACTTTTTTAAACACTTTTATAACCAGCCAGTAACATGTTCAAATGATTGAAACCTTTTTATTATAGTTTGTTACTAAACTATACCCTGGTTCAGAATTCGAGATATTTTTTGTAAACAAAGGGGATACCATAGCCAAAAAATAGGTGCTCTATGGTAGTTTATTAAATTAGGTCAATAAACAGGCTATGCATGTTATTCTAACTCAGATCTGATAAACTATAAAGTAATCAATATTTTGTCGTATATATTTATGAGTTATTTCGGTTATTAACAAAGTTATCAAGCAAAAATATATTTGTTAGTAGAAAATATTTCATGTTACTTGGAACACTGCAGAGATTCTAAACAATGGGCTTTGTTTTGAAAGCCGGGCCCCATTTTGTTAATTTCATTCGTTTCTCCTCATTTGCCGAATACGAATATGCTTTTCAGCACAGTTTTACAATGGAATGGTCATACTGTATCAATGGTAAGGGTTATACATAACATTTTGCCGTTTACACATTTACTAGTCAGATAAACTTAGGTAGGTAGTGGGTTTGTGTTTATTTGGCGCAAATTAAAGGTACATACCGCGCGAGCGAACCCGCTGGTGGATATTACAAAAATTTAATACCGTAGGAAAAGCCGCGCGTCACTACTAGTAAAACAAGATCCACGCAAAAAAATTATTTTACCACTAGTTTGTCTCTTTGACGGTGACATTTGTTTGATTACAAAAAATATCTCGAACTCTGAACCAGGGTATAGAAAAAAAAACTGCCGCTCTTTTGCAAAAGAGTGTAGATTACCTCGTCTAGATCTTGGTGCGCCAGCTCCCGTAGCACGGCGACATAGGCCAGTAGTATCTGCTGCGTATGTTTCGCTAAGATGGCAGCGGGTTCGCTTCCTTCCGCGAGCAGTTTGCTCTCGCGCCGTCCCGACGTGAACACGCATTTATGGATCGAGGATAATGCGTCCGTCATGTAGGACTCCAAGAGGTGCGGCTGTAATAAATAAATAAATACTGCTGGACAATTCACACAACATTATCTAGCCCTAACCTAAGCAGAGCTTGTGTTATGGGTACTAGATAACTGATATACTTAATACAATACATTACATAGTTGTTTTTTTATACATAGAAAATACCTAGAACACCCTGAACAAATATCTGCAGATCGTACAAAAAATTGTTCCGAGGCGGGAATCGAACCAGCAATCTGCTACGTTGCAGGCGAACCTTCGCCCGCCAATAAATAAATAAATAAATAATAAATAATGCTGGACAGTTCACACAACATTATCTAGCCCCAAGCTAAGCAGAGCTTGTGTTATGGGTACTAGACAACTGATATACTTAATACAATATATAACATAGATAGATATTTTTTATTATACATAGAAAATACCCAGAACACCCTGAACAAATATCTGCGATCGCACAAATATTTGTTCCGAGGCGGGAATCGAACCCGCAACCTCCTGCGTCGCAGGCCAACCTTCGCCCGCCGCGCCACAGAGGTCGTCAATACAATACAATAGTACATTTATTTATTTAACATTATGATACAAGTGTACTAACTTGGTCATTACAGTCGAGGCGGGATTTCAGCCAGAGCCGAGCGAGGGCGTAATGGAGCCGAGAATGTAATGACCAATGCTCACGCGTTTCATTCGATGATTTTCAACACACTTGCAATAAATATAAATAAATCGCATTGTTGTGTTCTGGTTTGAAGTGAATGGTTGCCAGTGAAATTACATGAGACTTTTCATCTTTATGTCTCAGGGTGGCAGGCGCAGTGTAATGCCTAATAGGATGCATACTAGGTGGACGTGACCTACGAGGTAATGCTTTGTTAAAGGCAGAGGTTACCGCTTAAAATCAGGTGGGCCATCTGCTTGTTCCGTCATTCACGAATCCGTGTACTCAGCACCAATACTGCGAGCACCAAATCGCCTGCCAAACGTGACTATTATGGCAAATCCTCCCATTGCATCCTCCCCGTCCAGCAGTGGACGTCTAAAGGCTGTTGACATGATGATGTAATTTTTTTGTATTATGCCTAAGAATACACCCCTCAGTCTCCTGCCGTGGATGTCGTAAAAGCAGACTAAGGGATTACCCGGACTTGTTAGTAAGATTTGTTGTTATAAGATTTGTCCTGGGCTTATTATGGATGTGTTATTACTGGAAGAAAGCGTTAGCAAAGTGCTGGCTCTGCTAACCAGCTCTGCGTGGGAAACAATGGCAGCGATGAGCTCACCACTTGTCACGTTCCGCTCTTTGCTGTGTTCCGGTTTGAAGGGTAAGGGTGCCGGTGAAATTACAGGCACATGAGTCTTTTCATCTTTATGTCTCAGGGTGGCGGGCGCAGTGCATTGCCACATAGGGCGCGTCCTAGGTGGACGTGACCTATGAGGTCACTTTTCATAGGCAGAGGTTACCGCTTAACATCAGATGGGCCATCTGCTAGTTCCGTCATTCAAGTAGTATAAAAAAAAAAAGTCTATATTCCTCGATGGTGCAACCCACTGTAAAAAGAGGTCCATTGAGGCTCAGCCTACCTCCCTTGGGGCAAAAAGGCGTGTATGAAAATATAACAAAAATAATAGAACCTGAATAAAAGTAAGACTCGAGCATAATATAAGGCAGAACCTTGTAGTTTAAAGTGTACTCACAAGGTTAGTAATAGCGCCGTAGTCCGAGTACTCTTCAATTTTCCACGTCTCCTTGTCTGCCAAACCCTTGACGCGTTTGAGCGCGCGCTGCAGGAACACCGTCATGCCGTGCACTCGGTACTCGAAGATGACCTTCTCCACTACACTTAGAGGCTGAAAATAACAACATACTAAACTGTAAACTGGGTCTCTTCAAGGCTAGAGTGAATAGGTGCCTCCTAGACCTTTGTGCTCCATCTTCGGCCACATCGTCACTTACCAACAGGTGAGATCGTGGTCAAACAAAGGTATATATCAATGTTAAAAAAAAATTGTCATAGAATTGAAACTATTGTGGTTGGGAATAATTTTAAAACAAATTACCACTGAGTGTTGTCTTTTTACATAACTGCGCAAGGAGGGTTATGTTTTTCAAGTGTATGTATCCTTCCTAATATTATAAACGCAAAAGTTTGTAAGTATGGATGGATGGATGGATGGATGTTTGTTACTCTTTCACGTAAAAACTACTGGATGGATTTGGATGCAATTTGGCATGGAGATAACTGGACTCCCGGAATAACACATAGGCACATTTTTATCCCGATATTCCCAAGGGATCGAGACTTACGCGAGTGAAACCGCGGGGCGCTGCTTGTATTTGTATATTTGTTTGGCACGCTCTGTAGCCTAAACGGCTTCATGGACTTTAGCTTGAGAGGTGTCATTAGATTCGTCATAATTGTGAGAGTGGCACTGGGGCCACGGTCCGAATCAGGCCACAATCGGCCATTTCGGCCAATCGGACAGTCGATATTAGCGCGGTCCGATTCAGCAAAAGCTTATGAAATAAAGCTTAGCGCACTAATATAGATTATGGCCTGATTCGGACCGTGGCCTGGGTATATCAAAATTATTAACCCAGTCGGGTTCCTTGCCTTTACAATAATTGCACTTGTTGCTGACGTTCCGAGACTGAGTTCATACTGAGTTAGAACTTAGGTTCTTTGGGACTCTTCCCGCCATTTTCGAAAAGAGACGTTGTCTACTTTTATTTCATTTCTTTTCCTAATGTTTTATTGAGTTATTTTGTGTTATTTTGGTGGCATTATAGCTAATGTAGCTCGTTTAAAAAGCACAAGTGTAGTGAAATGAAATGGAAGTGTATTGCGTGACTTTTGAAATTGGTGGAAATTGTATACCAAAGTTTTAGTAAAATTGGCCACCGTTTTACTAAAAGATGACTCGACTGTGACTTTGACGACTTGGAAGAGTAGAATAGAATAGAATAGAATATTTTTTTATTTGTAACAACACAGGTATAAACAAAATAAAACATGAAAATACACAAAATTATAGTTACATTTGCTGTTACAAAAAGGTCTCTAACTCAGCATATGCAGGTTGTAAACAACCTGCGCTGGTCTTCCGTTAGAGCCTTTTTCTAACCAAGAGAAACATAAAAAATAGCAGACGTGTACATGATACGATGAATGATACAAACAATAACAATTAACAATAACAATATATTAATGTAGCAGAAGTTTGAAAAAAATTAAAAAAATATACAATATAAAAATTAGTACTTATTGGCAAAAAATGGTAATGAAGAAAAACAAAACTAATAGGTAGGAGTGTAACGTTGAAAAATATATTGAAAATACAATAAAGTGAAAATACAGATACTTGAAAATGGCAAATGCACAAGCAGTGCGGCGCCAATTATAAAAAAAAAAAAAAAAAAAAAAGCCCAGTCGGGTTCCTTGCCTTTACAATAATTGCACTTGTTGCTGACGTTCCGAGACTGCGTTCATACTGAGTTAGAACTTAGGTTCTTTTCTTTCGTGAGGTTGTATTTGCCGGTCTATCGTCGAACGCGATCGCGGGCGGTGCTCACGATGAAGAGGCTTCGAAACGTCAGCAAAAAGACGGTAAATAGTGGTAATTAGACGTACATTCATTTTAAAACAAAAATCATGCCCAAATTGACAGTTTTCTGTTAAAATTAGTCATAGTCCAGTAACTTTATACATCACAGTATGCGTCAAATCCGGTAGTTCTGATTTTTTGCAGACTTGTTTATGATGTTGGCCTTATGAATAATCCAAGTTTTTGACCTCGAGCGCCGAACGCAACCTTGTCAAAAATCGAAAAAAAAAACTTTTTTTTTTTCAAGTTTTGGCGATTATAACCCTAAAGGACTAGTTTTTGAGAAAACTTTCTTAGGACGTTTTTAAAGTAGACTAAATTTACTACAATATGATACTAGAACTGTATATGTAGACCCAATAGTTTCTGAGATTAAGCATTTCAAAGTTTATAATTTTTTTCGAACTTCGCAATTTTTTGCAATATTTTAGACGTTACTCGAATAACTCTAGCGGGATGAAGTGAACCCCATTGGATTATTCATTAGGTCAACATCACAAACAAGTCTGCAAAAAATCAGTTCTACCGGATTTGACGCATACTACCCCATACTTTCAGACGACAAAGTTACTGGACTAAAAGAGTAACAAAAAAATTGGAGACTGCTCAAGATCGTTCGTCGTTGAAATAAATGGGGGAGGCCTAAGCCCAGCAGTGGACATGCAGAGGCTAGATGTCAAATTTGACAATCGTTAAGTCTCTCATAAACATAAGGTGGCCCCATAAGTGGTTGGTGAAGAATGACGGATGCTTCACCAACGCGACACTCTGCGTAAATCTACACTAATATTATAAAGAATGCTGGACAGTTCACACAACATTATCTAGCCCCAAGCTAAGCAGATCTTGTGTTATGGGTACTAGATAACTGATATACTTAATACAATACATTACATAGATAGATATTTTTTATTATTATTATTTATTAGTAGTAGAACTTTTTTGTGAAAGAATTAGTCCGGGAAAGTACTGCCACCATATCTATAACTGCCGCGAAGCAGTAGTGCTCGCATTACTGTGTTCCGGTTTGAAGGGTATGGGTGCCGGTGAAATTACCGGCACATGAGGCTTTCCATCTTTATGTCTCAGGGTGGCGGGCGCAGTGTAATGCCACATAGGGTGCGTCCTAGGTGGACGTGACCTATGAGTTAATGCACTGTTCATAGGTAGAGGGTACCGCTTAACAAAAGTTGGGCCATCTGCTTGTAACGTCATCTAAAGTTGTATAAAAAAAAAAACATTGAAGACACCCAGAACACCTTGAACAAATATCTGTAGATCGTACAAATATTTGTTCCGAAGCGGGAATCGAACCCACAACCTCCTGCGTCGCAGGCGAACCTTCGCCCGCCGCGCCACAGAGGTCGTGTAAGAGCTATATTAAGGAGGTGAGATCATCCCTAGCATAGTCAGCGACTTTGAGGTAGGTACGTAAACTTGCGCATAGACAGGTCTGCAGGTCGTACCTGTGAAGGTAGATCCAGTTTAATGAGGTGTTCATACGCGTCTCGTAAATGCCGTAAGTTGGCTAACAGCCGGGCCCTGAGGGCGTCTGCAGTCGCCGCGCCGCTCCCGCCGAGTAGACAGGCGCGCATATGCCCAGAGAACAGTTCCACGGCCGCTATTATCATCTCCTGTAAAAAATACATTCATAAAGACTAATTATTTCAGGTGATTAATTACCTCAAATTCTGCCACAATCTATTTCGCTGGTGACACGCCCCGGGCGCACGGGGCGTGATATGTAAAGCAAGAAATGAAAAATGAAAAGCAGACTTCCCCCCCCCCCCCCCCATCCTCACCTTCAGCATGGTATGTCTCTCTGGCAGCGCGGGCTGCCCCGCCAGCTCGCCCGCGAAGTAGCGCCGCGCGAGGAGCCACAGCGCCCTCAGCTCGGCGGAGAGCGCGCCGCACGCCGCCCCGCACCACGCGCCACCATCCTCACCTTCAGCATGGTATGTCTCTCTGGCAGCGCGGGCTGCCCCGCCAGCTCGTCCGCGAAGTAGCGCCGCGCGAGGGGCCACAGCGCCCTCAGCTCGGCGGAGAGCGCGCCGCACGCCGCCCCGCACCACGCGCCACCATCCTCACCTTCAGCATGGTATGTCTCTCTGGCAGAGCGGGCTGCCCCGTCAGCTCGCCCGCGAAGTAGCGCCGCGCGAGGGGCCACAGCGCCCTCAGCTCGGCGGAGAGCGCGCCGCACGCCGCCCCGCACCACGCGCCACCATCCTCACCTTCAGCATGGTATGTCTCTCTGGCAGCGCGGGCTGCCTCGCCAGCTCGCCCGCGAAGTAGCGCCGCGCGAGGGGCCACAGCGCGCTCAGCTCGGCGGAGAGCGCGCCGCACGCCGCCCCGCACCACGCGCCACCATCCTCACCTTCAGCATGGTATGTCTCTCTGGCAGCGCGGGCTGCCCCGCCAGCTCGCCCGCGAAGTAGCGCCGCGCGAGGGGCCACAGCGCGCTCAGCTCGGCGGAGAGCGCGCCGCACGCCGCCCCGCACCACGCGCCACCATCCTCACCTTCAGCATGGTATGTCTCTCTGGCAGCGCGGGCTGCCCCGCCAGCTCGCCCGCGAAGTAGCGCCGCGCGAGGGGCCACAGCGCGCTCAGCTCGGCGGAGAGCGCGCCGCACGCCGCCCCGCACCACGCGGAGCGCACTAGGCTCCACGACCCTTCACTCTCTGCTTCTTTGGTTTCTCTGGACTTGCGTTTCCCTTAAAAAGAAGGCACATTCAATCAAATATTGTTTCAGTTTAAAATTCGGGTATAGACATTTGCCCAGCATTGGGGCAGTAGGTTTACAAAAACATTGATGATTTTAATATTAACCTTTTGCAGCAAGCTAATTTCTGGCCTAACGAAGATATTAGTAGTAGAAGTAGCAGTGGTAGAGTACGCGTCATTTTATTTATTTTTATTTTATTTATTGGTCATGTAAAAAGAACGCTGGAACGTATGAAAAAGTATGACCGCCAGCGTTCTTTTTACATGACGCGCATCATAGCAACAAGACATAAAATAAAATAAATATTATTTTATATATATGTACATATAAAATAATATACGTATATGTAAAATAATAAAATATGTAATTTTATATATGAATACTTGGAGGACCTGACCAAGATGGAGCATTTAGAGTTGTCGAGAATAAGCCGTGTCTTGGTTCGACTACTTTTCACTTATCAACTGCTATTTTTTTTTAAACTAAATGTTGTGTGGTTAATTTTCAACACAACGAGACGCATGCCATGTGTCTGTCTGAAATAAAGTCCAGTGAGTCATCGCAATTATGAAAACCATAAATAAATAAATAAATAATGCTGGACAGTTCATACAACATTATCTAGCCCCAAGCTAAGCAGAGCTTGTGTTATGAGTACTAGATAACTCATATACTTAATACAATATAGATAGATATTTTTTTATTATACATAGAAAATACCCAGAACAAATATCTGCGATCGCACAAATATTTGTTCCGAGGCGGGAATCGAACCCGCAACCTCCTGCGTCGCAGGCCACCACCCTTCGCCCGCCGCGCCACAAAGGTAGATGCTTCAATGCTGTAAATACCTTTTTCATTAGTCTCTTGTTCCTCCTTCTGCTTGAAGTGATCTTTGACTTTGTTCATCAAGTTAAGAAGGTAGTCTTTCCGACTATTAATAGCAGTCCACGCCGCATCGCCTTCCCAGTTCAAACTGATCAGCAACCTTATGTATTTAGTCTGCTCTTGCACGTTTATAGGCATTGTCTTCATTCTGTTGTACAGTTTCTCTTTCAAGTCTTCTATTTTCTTGTCTATTTCGTCGAGGATTTTTTGAAAGAGCTGTAATAAGGTTTCTAATGAGCTGTAGCCTAGCCTTCTTTATTCGGATACGAATGTAGTTGAAACCAAATACTAGTAGCCAAAAAATTATATCATAAATTGTAGCTAAAACGAAGTGATTACATCAATGATCGTAGCTACAGAGGATTTCATGCAACTTTTCGCACTTCGATGTTCGGTTTTTATTTAGTCCTGATCGCTCACTAGGATTCCCTGTGTTATGTATAACAGGAACTAGCGAGTACCGTGAATTTGCCGATCTGCAAACATTTTTCCCGCAGCGGGAATCGAACCAGCCTCGTCCAACTCGCCATGGAGTTCTACTGTCAATGTTTTTTTTTTTTTTTTATACTACTTGGATGACGGAACAAGCAAGAGGCCCACCTGCTGTTAAGCGGTAACCTCTGCCTATGAACAGTGCATTACCTCATAGGTCACGTCACCTGGCCATGTGGGTCAGCTTCATTCCCACAGGGATATTCATAAACTTATGGTGTACAAAGTTAAATAATATAAGCAGACATAGTAAACCTCTTCAAAAAGGTGTTTACCTGCACATCAGTATTTCCGAAGAGATTCTTCACTCTCGTGTAGTCGTTGACTACAAGATCATACTCTTTCTTCTTGATATTCTTGTCAATGGACGCCGGGAGTTGAAACAGGAACTTGTGGCGAACGAGCAAGGAGAGTGCTTCCCGAGTCTTATCGGCATTGTCCTTGCGCGAGAGAATCTCAGCGAAGAGGGAGTCGGCGAGGGATATCGATTCTGAAACGAGTTCACAAGTAAGTTGTCAGATGGATAGACGGAAGTTTTAAAGTCTAACCCTATTAACCTAGCTGAACAGAATGTTGCCCAAAGACTGTTATTTTTCTGAACTTTCATCTAAAATATTACAAACGATAGTGTTTTTCAAAAAAAGCCGGAAGTTCCTTGCTGTAAGCACAGATAAAATAATACTATCTATAACTCAAACCAATAAATAAATAATGCTGGACAGTTCACACAACATTATTTAGCCCCAAGCCAAGCAGAGCTTGTGTTATGGGTACTAGATAACTGATAATACTTAATACAATACATTACATAGATAGAGGTAAGGAGGCCTGCAATGCTCTAAGGTCAAACCCATCAGCAAAATGCCTCTGATATCCTGGACATCTAGGGCATCTCGGTCGAATCACAAACTGGTTTCTGGGACCCAGCTGAGTTTTTTTTTACCATAGAAAACGGGAATGAACTGACTCCTAACACACAGCTAACGCTAGTTCAGGAGTCAGGGCTTCAACCTGCACTGTATTATGTGAAAATACCCAAATTATCACCATTTATGGCAGTATGAGATAACGTAACACACCTCACACCATACAACAGTCACATACATAGTCCTGACCCCACATTAGGATTCCCTGAGTCACGGGTATCAGGAACTATGAACAGCATGGTACCATCACACAACAAGATCATTCACAAGCATATTTTGAGCTCTGCCCAAAGGCCCGTTAAGGCACAAGGCACAACACATACCTTCAATTGCAGCCTGAAGACTGGGCAGTGGTTCCTTGCCATTCTTCCTCTGGTCTTCCTCATACATGTTCTTGAGTAGCACAAGCCTGTCTAGCTGGTCCATGACTGCTCCAGTGTTGGATTTTAGAAAGCTTAGCTGACCTTCTTTTTGACCCTCCACCTGTAAGATACATAATAACATAGATAAACTATAGTACTACACAGATAAAATATATTACTACATAGATAAACACTATGTTACAGCATAGGTTATTCTCTACATAACTCAAACCTATGTGCAGGTACCTACTAGGGTAACCACGATGGTAAATATATAATAGTAGTTTATGCAACTGTCATATAAGAAGGGGTATTAAAACACGAGAGTCTGTTTATCGCATAAGGCGAAGCCGAATGCGATAATAGGTTGACTCGAGTGTTTTAATACCCAAGTTATATGCAGTTTCATACACTACTTTATCTTCACTCATAGGAAAAATTTAAATTAAACAAAGAAAAACACAATCGGCAAAAAATGTATGGGAAACGCGGGAAATTAAGTTCAAACTACGCATGCGTGCGCTATTTTTTCACAGTTCCAACTGCGCATGCGTGCGCCTTTTTTTTCATATTCAGGCTATAACCATAGACTAGTTTAATGAAATAATAAAAAAAAAGATAGCGGTACTATAATGAGTTTTATGATACAGTTCGCGGTACTATAATGAGTTCTATTCTTAATTTTATGTATATGAGTCTATAAAGTGCGTCTGTATAGAGCCGTCTTTGAATTCGTAATTCGAATTTTTTGAATTGAGTGTAGATAAAATAATAAATAATGCTGGACAGTTCACACAACATTATCTAGCCCCAAGTTAACAAAGCTTGTGTTATGGGTACTATATAGATAACTGATATACTTTGATAATACAATACATTACATAGATAGATATTTTGTATTATACATAGAAAATACCCAGAACACCCAGAACAATTATCTGCAGATCATACAGATATTTGTTCTGAGGCGGGAATCGTACCCGCAACCTCCTGCGTCGCAGGCGAACCTTCTCCCGCCGCGCCACAGAGGTCGTCCCAGGTATAAACTACAGATTTGATTATAACAATTTTATTCCCTTTTTACTTTTTTTTTATATACAACTGAGTGAGCAAGCAATCATATGGCCCACCTGATAGAAAGTAGTTACTGCAGCCTGTGGACACCTGTTACTCCGGAGGCATCACATGCACGTCGCAGGCTATTTTAAAATGCCTTTTTGAAGAACCCCATACTGTATGTAGTCTCTAGAGAAAACCTCTGCAAGGAGACTTACTTTTCTTTGTAGAAACACCATTCCAGCTTTCAAGTCTTCAAAGGTAGTATTGCTATGATGCTCCAGCAAATACCAGCCAGGTTGGAAATTATCATCAGATAGTTTGCCTGACCTGAAATTAGAGATCAAACTATTCACTAACGGAGCTGGTTTTTAACCCCCCATGCAAAAACGACGGGGTGTTATAAGTTTGACGTGTTTGTGTGTGTCTGCCTGTGGCATCGTAGCTCCCGAACAGATGAACAGTTTTTTTTTTTTTTTCGTTTGAAAGGTGAATTATTCGGGAGTGTTCTTAGCTATGTTTGATCAAAATCGGTTTAACCGTTTCATTGGGTTGAGGTTATTTTTAATTTTTGCAAAATAAATTACTTGTAGATATACTAAAGTCATACATAAGTCAAACAAATCTAGGAACAAGTTTACAGGTCATGAGCACTGTTTGAAACAGCAACAAGACTTTATTTGAGTAGGCAACAATTATCTTCTTCCCTTTTCATATGATATTTTATAACAATACATGTGTGGAAATTTATTTTGTTTAAATACATACTTAAACACACACCTTTTTCCCCGAAAAGGTAGGCAGAGCCTCAATGGGCCTCTTTTCATCATGGGTTGCACCATCGTGGGAATATTGACATGACAAGTGGTGAGCTCATCACAGCCATTGCTTTGATTAATAACACATTCCTTAATAATTTAGCAGCCAGGAAAAATCTTATACCAACAAATCTTACTAACACAGAGACATATAGAGTGAAAGAGTGAGAGTACATAACATAGAGTGGTTCACAATTGGAACGCGCTATCAGATGACGTCGTTACTGCTACTTCCGTCAATGCATTCAAAAATAAACTCGACATCTGGCTTCGAACAAATAAATCAGTGCTCAAAAAAACCTACCAAAACTAAGAGACAATATTTCGACTAAATTTTAAATTCTAATACTGTGACGTAGACACATCAGCGAAAGCTGCTCGTCTATAAATTAATAATAATAATAATAATAATCGGCTACGCTCTGAAACGCCGAGTACTCTAGTGATCGACCACTCGCAACGGGACCCGACTGCCACATCGCCGGTTACGACACCTCCAGCATCGGCGATCACACAGGCGGACCCCGTAGCTGACGACGTCGATTGCGAGAACACCAGCGTGAGTACCCAGGAGAATGAGCAAATGAGGAGGGCTTTAGAGGATGCGATTTCGTCGTATCGGTCCGCACCTCTCGAGGATAATAGCCACGTCTACCTCGCTTGCCCACTCATAGACGGAATTTGATGTTAATGGGGGCCCTGAACCCTTTGCTAGTACCATATTTAATAGCTAGCAAAGACTTAGCTGATACCCACTCGATCCTGTACTGCGGGGCCATTGCGGCGTGCCGCGTCGCTCGTGTCAAGTTCCCGGACACTGACCGAGCGCCGCGACCCGCCTCTAGCACACCCGCCTGGCAAGTACGGATCGAGAGACGTATCAGTACTTTCAGGACCCTCATTGCAAAACTAATCTGCTTCAGAGGGGGCAACCATCGCCCCCGAGTGATGCGCTTTGTGACACAGGCTTTTGCAGGGACCGAAACACGGCCCCAGGACTACTTGGCCTGTGTGACAGAGCGTATCGACTTTCTGAAGCAGAAAGTCTCTGCGTGGGCAAACCGTATCCGTCGCTATAGAGAGCGTGTGGATAGATACTGGCAGAATCGCAACTTCCAAAGTGACCAAAGGAAAGTGTACCGAAGTTGGGAGAAACCCGGCCAAAGTGTGCACGACGGGCGAGTGCCAGATGCTGAAGTCGCGAATAACTTCTGGCGTGGTATCTGGTCTGCGCCCGTCGAACACACGGAGGGTGATTGGATGAGTGTGGTGAGTGCCGAGTGTGAACCGATTGAAGCCATGGAGGCTATTACCATCTGCCCCTTGGACGTAAGTTGTGCGATCCGCTCGGCTCAGAACTGGAAAAGTCCTGGGCCGGATGGACTACACAACTTCTGGCTAAAGTGGTTTCGATGTTCACACTCGGTGCTCGCTAAGCAATTCCAAGAAGCCCTCGAGGTTGGATCTCTCCCAAGTTTTCTAACTACAGGTGTCACTTTCCTTCTCCATAAGTCCGGTAGTACCGCGGAAGCTAAGAACTATAGACCCATCACATGCTTGCCTACCATCTACAAGCTACTTACATCCATTCTGACTGTTAAAATTAACTCGCATTAGTCGTTAGGTATGGTAGATAGGGACATAAAGCAGTCGGTGAAGGAGCGTTTCTTTTGCCGCTTGACAAAAGTACTTAACAGTCTTTTGTCGGGTGGCAACAAGGTTCGCGCCTTTAACGGCTGGGTTATGCCCCTGCTCATATACACCTTCGGCATATTAAGGTGGACCCAGACAGAGTTAGATGCCGTGGATTGTAGAGTTCGTCAACTGTTAACGACCCATCGCATGCGACACCCGCGTTCGTCAGTAATGAGAATGTACATCCCGCGGAAGTGTGGAGGTCGAGGCTTTTTAAATGCTAAGACTCTACACAACCGCGAGGTGTGCAGTCTCAGGGAATACTTCCTCGACGCTGAGTACGGGATGCATCACGATGTAGTTGCAGTTGACAAGAACTTTACCCCGCTCTCCTTAGCAAACGAGAACTGGCGTAAACCATTAGCCCTGAGCACTCAGGACCGCAAGACCGTATGGGAGAGCAAGGAACTGCATGGGCGGTTTTACAAGGCCCTCACAGGGCCCGATGTAGATCTGCTCGCTTCAGTGAACTGGCTACGTTTCGGTGACCTCTTTGGGGAAACCGAGGGTTTTGTCTGTGCGATTATGGATGAGGTTGTCAAGACGAACAACTATCGAAAGTACATCATGAAGGATGGGACGGTTGATATCTGTAGAGCATGTCACCGTCCCGGAGAGTCCCTCAGACATGTACTTTCGGGTTGTTCGCATCTTGCTAACTCAGAGTATCTGCACAGACACAACCAAGTAGCCAGGATCATCCACCAGCAACTTGCTCTCCGATATGGCCTCTTCGGACCTGAGGTGCCGTACTATAAGTATGTGCCTCAGCCGGTTCTTGAAAATGGCCGTGCCACGCTCTACTGGGACCGGTCTATCATCACTGACAGGACTATTGTTGCCAATAAGCCTGATATCGTGGTGGTAGATCGGTCGGAATGCCGGGCAATACTTGTTGATGTCACTATCCCGCATGATGCTAATCTCGTGAAGGCCGAGAAAGACAAGTTAAGCAAGTACCTTGACTTGGCTTACGAGATTACCGCCATGTGGGATGTGGATTCAACAATTATCGTCCCGATAGTCGTTTCAGTAAATGGACTGATAGCGAAGAGCTTTGACCAATATCTTAAGAAGCTCTCGCTAAATGGTTGGATCAAGGGTCAGATCCAGAAGGCGGTACTCCTGGACTCGGCACGCATAGTCAGGAGGTTCCTCTCTCTGCAGCCCTAGCCCCCGACAGTTTGGGCCTCGCTCCGCGGTCGGTGGTTCGCCGTTTAGATTAATATTTTTTACTATAATGTTTTTTATACTATTTATTTTTTGTAGATAGTATTCCTTTATAGTGAAAAATATATATCTTTTTACGAGATTTAGAATAAATAAGTGAGATAATAATAATAATAATAACAAGTCCAGGTAATAAATTAGTGGGCTTTTACAACATCCATGGGAGGAGACGAAGGGGTATATTCTTTTAATAATTCCTCACTCAATAATCACTTATAATGCCTCAGTCTGCAATATATCATTTACCCATCAGGAAACATCTCATTGAGCTCTTCCTCAGGAAACTTGCAGTCATCTCCCTCAGTGGACAGCCCTAGAGGATCGGGAGGTGTGTAAGCAGTTGGAGACATGGGGCGTCTACCCCACGGCAAGGATGGGGGTGCCACCTCCTCAACCCAGACTGCACTCTCCTTTACAGGCCCTATTGTTTCATGGTAGCCTATAAATATAAACAGGTCGCATTAGTATGTAGATAATTCAATATGTAGATTGTTGAATTAATTTAAGAGGGTAAAACTCTTAAAATAAGTGTTTTAAAAAACAAATTAGATAACTGGTTGCGAACAAACAAACTGTTAACATTCAAAAACGTTCAAGTGTAATCAGTGCAGCAAGTGAAACTGAGACATTTCAACACTGTGAAATAGACACATCAGCAAAAGCTGCTTGTCTATAATTTTAAATAAATTAAACTATGACGGAGGAGCTCTGATTTCTACCTGTAGAAATCAAACACAGTTTGGATCATCAACGGCAGGCCTTACCTCATTGGACGGCAATACTGTTTATCTGACAGAGGTATGCCTCAGCCCTATGTACAATGCAAAGTAAACTTCTCAAGTTCACATAAAGTACATACCTGTTCTACAATACTGGTTCTCATTCTTTATCTCAAGTTATAAGTGGTAGCATACCTCTAAACTGCACAGTAGACGTTCCTTCTCCACCCGACCGTGTAGTTACAATAATGTCACCCCTGCCTTTGCATGGCCCTGATCTGGCAACTATTTTGTTTTTGCTTTTCCATTCTGCAGACAGGAGGCAATCACAGCCACAAATTTTTAAACCTGGAAAACAATAAAAAATTATTATGAATGTACGCCCACAGCATTATTTTTTCACACAATTCTTCAAACTCCAAAGATTTTTGGGTGAACTAGTTAGTACGTTTGAGGCTTACCAACAAGGTCTACAGCGCTTGTACCGAGAAATTCTCCACGAATAGTAACTCTTGTCCCTGGTGGACCCTCTTTTGGAGATATGCCGGTTACAACGGGCGGAGGACCCATTATTCCACTATCAGGAAATCTGTGTGACTGATAACAGAAGGTAATCTGCCTAGATTTACTAGTAGAGCTAGTAAAATATAATACTATAGGAAAAAAAATTAAGAATAAAACTACATAAGTAAAAAGTACCTAAAAGTGAAAAAAAACCCAACACAAAATAATCATACGGGTCCCTATATTGTACAACACGATAATGTACAGCATGATTATGCACGACATGATTTTACACGGCCAATTTTCCAAAACATGGATCCCAATGATCATGCTGTGCTTAATCGTGTCGTACAAAACTGGCTGTACATTATCGCCCGTGAAAATTTTGTACGGCCGATTTTGTACACCATGATTATACGAATCCACCAGTAGCTGTCTAAACGATGCTTCGTTTTCATCGTTTTTTTCGCTTCCAAGGAGCGAGTGCTGGGTTGCCAGTCAGTACGGAATTTAGTAAAATAATGTTCCCATTTAGTTAAT
This sequence comes from Operophtera brumata, assembly GCA_932527175.1. Taxonomy (NCBI): domain Eukaryota; kingdom Metazoa; phylum Arthropoda; class Insecta; order Lepidoptera; family Geometridae; genus Operophtera; species Operophtera brumata. The sequence continues at coordinate 2,260,712 of OW052238.1, forward strand.
CTGTAGTTTGCTTGTTGGTTCCTTGGTTCTAAACATAGAGAAAATTTACCAAAACTCAATGTTTACTTACAATGCAATATACTCAGCAGACCATAAAAGAGGTCTAAATCCGTTGCAGAATAATAAAGTGCTCACCAAAAATTAGCTGAAAAGCTTATGGTTAAATAAAATAAAATGGACAAAAAGTCATTGCCCATGGAATGACAAAGCCGACTCCTTAGCAAAGAAAGGAGCTAAACTCACACTAACTCCTAAAGACATCAGCTCATCCAACCCACCAACGGTGGAAATTAAAAACAGGCTTAAACTTAACTCCGAAACGGAACACCAGAAAATATGGGAACGTAGACAGGAGTGCGAGGAAACAAAGTCGATGCTCCCAGCCAAGAACAAAAATATAACAAACACATTGTTAAAGATGGAATGCGAAGACCTACGGATGATGGTGGGCTGTGATCTCAACTACCATCTGCTAAAGACAGGGGCTACGGACAGTGGTCTGTGTCGCAGTCGCAGCTGTCTTCAGGACGAAGACAATGCACAATACACCCCAATGCGAGACGTCAGTGCAGATCTTATCCAGAATTAGATGCTCAGTGGTTGGTTTGGTTCATAAAATAGTCAGTGTGAAGTGAAATGTGTAAAGAATTTCATTCAAATTAAAGAACACACAACATTAATAGCATTTGATTCTTCATATGAAGTTTAGTTTGTTTAAAATCTTTACTGAATTAAACTCAGGCAACAACGGCTGAGCCTTCACCTGATCAGCAGACAAACTATCCAGAAGCACTCAGTGTGTTCATTCATCGTAAACATCTGGATTGGATACCTATCCGATCCCAACGGATTGAAGGAACGAGTTAAAAGAGCAGGACTTTTACTTAACTAGAAATGAGGTATTTATGCCTGAATGCAGAGCCAGGCAGTTGTTTCAGGTCATAACAGAATATAGTAAATTAATTCAAATTCATTTTATTTCAGGCTGATAGCACATAATTACACACAGACATAACAAAGACACATTAATAAATTTTCAATACACACAAATTACAAATTATTATTTAAGTCAAATTACAACAACTAGGCACAAACAACAAAACAAAAACAACAAATAAGTACCTACCTACACAGATACAAGGAACCCTCAGATACCGGGGCACCGCCCCTTAAAAAGTGTTGTATGCAGGCTTATCCAGTGCCCCAAAATCGGAGAGTCCCACCTATCCCTCAAGGTGTTTAGAATGGTGTTGGGGCTGCCACGCAGGCGTTCCATGAGAGACGCACAGCGCTTTCTTATGATGGCGTGAAAGCCATCAGTGTGCGTCTCGCTGAACATACCTGACGCACTGCAGAAACGTGGCAACCCCATCAGCACTCTAAACCCATTATTATACTGAACGCGCAGCACGTTGTACGCCCTCTGCGTATAGGCAACCCACAGGCTGCTGGTGTAAAGTGTTTGACAGTATGCTTTAAAAAGCGTCACTTTCACCTCTCTAGGTAATAAATTTACCTATATAGTTGCTTTTTCATACTTACCAACGTATTTTACTAAATATGGGCAAAGTATAACTTTACACTGAAATGACTGTTGTTGGCTTTTATATTGGTCATTAGTTGCAGCCAATGGTTATTTGGTTAAACTGGATTAATAGCGAAAATAACATCGAAATGACTAACATACATACATAGACACACGCCTTTTTCCCCAAAGGGGTAGGCAGAGCGTCAATCTTCTATAGGTTACATTTCGGTGAATGCTCCCAGGAACTGCACGATCTGATCCCACCATCTCCTTTTCATCATAGGTCGAGCAGGCGTACGGCTCAGTACCATCCTTACCTCATTGGTATACCTTCTATTCGCACAAAACGTTTCAGTTCTACCTTTATAATGCGAACTGCTAAGGAGTGGAATACACTACCGTCGTCTGTCTTTCCTGAAAACTATAATCTGGGTCTCTTCAAGTCTAGAGTGAATAGGTGCCTTCTAGACCTTTGTGCTCCATCTTCGGCCACATCTTCACTAACCAACAGGTGAGATCGTGGTCAAACAAAGGTGTATCAACGTTAAAAAAAAACGGTGGATGGAGGCTGCTCAATACCGTTCGTTATGGCATTCTATGGGGGAGGTCTATGGCTAATGTGGCCAGCATTGCACTTGGGCTAATGAAGTTGTGCTTGCAAGCCATTTCTACTACCACTATTTCTGTTATTAAAGGCTATGGTGCCACAGACAGACACACAGCCACACAAGCTACAACAAAATGTGGACAAGTCCAGTCAAGTCCTGCTGACCAGTTAGTATGGCATCGGCTAATGCCACGCCGCGCATTCAAGTTTTGCGCTGACTGCGTCTGACTATATCAGCCTGTAGCAACAATGTAGCCCGTAGCAACCGTAGCAATTAGTGTTGCTACGGACCGATATAGTCAGCCGCAGTCATCGCAAAACTTGAATGCGTGGCTTGGCATATATACATCAGCCGATGCCATGCTTCGGCCATACTTCGATTTGAAAGCAGGTTTTCATAGCGATGGTTCTTAGACATGTTTTCTCAAAATTGCAATAATTGCGCATGACTTTACTTACTGGTAGTTGGAGCACGAGGACGCGTAGGTAGGTACTCGATGCTTCTCCCAGGTAGAGAACCTAGGGTGAGCACGGGTCTTTACCCATTAAATAAGTCCATGAGTTAGGCTACAAGTCCACAACACCCTGCTCAAATATTCCTACAGAAAATAAATGGTAGGTTCCGGAAACTCAATATATATTATTTATATTGGTCACCCTAAGTTAAATAAGTTTGAACTGTATAGTGCAAACGAGGCATGACTACTCCTTCGTGTTAACCAATGGGGGGCTAGAGATTATTAATACTTTCGACCAATCACAAGGTGGTCACGGAAAACGTGCTGTACATAATCAGGTCGTACAAAATCACCATGTGATGAATAGGTACAGGCGATTTTGCGCAGCCGAGTTTTGCACAGCCTGATCATTCGTGCCACTGGCTTCCAATGATCGGGGTGTACAAAATCAGGCTGTGCATTATCATGCTGTGCATGATCGTGTCGTACAAAATTGTCTCCCAAATCAATCAGTCAAACAAAAGCATAGACGATACATAAGAAAAAATAAATACTACGTATTAGTACAGATGTCATCTTCCTAGTTGTACATGTATCAAAAGATAGAACGTAAAACAACCGAAGAATATATAAACCGGACGTTTTCCGTTTTTCGTACGTAAAAAACATCGAGCAACGCAGGCCTCCGTACCGGAGGGGAGACGCCATAGAGCTGTCAACCGATACATATTTATTCAGAAATATTTGGGGGGGGCTTCACGCACTCACTTACACTTTAATGCACACTTTTGTAACCAGTCGTTCTATCGCTATAAACGCACACATCTATAAACAGCAACACATCAAAAATCTTTATACACACATAAATGCTTTCTGTGTACAAACATCATGTTATGTCACAAAATTGACAGTAACATCCGTTCTAGGGACTTCCAGCACTCAAGTCGATAAATGAATAGTATCGATAACTTTTTGGTAAGAACTTACTTTGCCTACCACCAAGGGTCATTTAAAGGATTTAAGGGCGGCTAGGGATGAGGGGAGGGGTTGAACGCTCTCTGTGAAGGGGGAGTTGCTGAACCGCCCCACTTTTCGAGGATAGCATAGAGATCATTTTGTGGATAACTATGATATTTTAGATTAGTAAAAGGTAGTAGTAGGCTGGAGAGAGAGGGGGTTAACGCGGAAACTTAGAGTATAGAGAAAAATCAAGAAAAATTTGAGTACCCCAGGTACAACCTTACTTTACAACAACTCATGAGATGATTAGTTCTTGGGAAAATTGAATTAGAATTTTGTTCAAAGCTTACAATAATTTCATAAAACTATGGGCTGGCAAGTCAAAAGAGACGAAAGGAAAGAAAAGGAAAAAACGCTTTACTTAGCTCCCGTCTTCCTACTAACCTACATAATCCATGACGGTTCTGGCCTCGAAATATACAATGTATTATATATATCTGTCATTCACTGTTATTGTCAAAAACCAAAAACCATGATCCTAAGTGCCAAAAAACTAGATTAGTCATTAAAATTTATAAATAGTTTTTTTTTATTTCAGGCATGATTATCCCACGACACAGGGGATCCTAGTGTGGGATCAGAACTATGTAGGTATGTGTTGGGTGTGTTAAGTTATGTTGATGCTAAACGATGGTAGGTAAAGTAATACTTAGCGCTATATATAGTGAACAGAAAATCGCGTTGAAAAAATTATACCTAGCTATATTTTTTTTTTTCATTCTTTTGACAATCAAATAGGATTTGAATAGGAAAATCCCACGACACAGGACGGACACTCATGACACGACTTTTCTTGAAAAGGAGTAAACGAGTTCAAACTGGGAAATGCTTTTGTTAATTTATCGTGATCACGTATCCCACAACCTAGGTAGGCATGCAACTTTTTACGAAAAACTATCACACCTCTAGATTTGTAATATCACATAGTAATTTAAATTCATGTCTAGATAAGTTCACTCATGAAAACACTAGTAAAAATAACTTGGAAGCCCTTGCAAGCCTAGCTAGTAATATCTTGGAGCAACACGGCCGCCGCTGGAGGTCACACGAGAGAGACACGAGGAGGTCGCGGCGCTTTACATCAAGTAAAGGCGTTCCCCTCTGGCTATGCACAATTTCATTTGGGCATACGCGTTAGTAAAACTGTTTTACTAACTGTTTTAAAAACTATCCGTTGTAATTTAACATAGTAATTTAAATTCATCTCTGTGTTTAAATATAAACAATCAAGGAAAAGAAGCTTGCTAGCCCTCACCAAGCATGTTTTGCTTTTGCTAGTAATAAAATTGTATCATGATGGGCCAATTGCTCTGTCAGACTGAATCGATCGTGTGACGCATAGAGTAAAACAGTGTGACAGTGCTACAAATACTAAAATGCCGAATCGTTACATTTTCTGCTGTAAATCAAGGTCTGTACCTGAGTGAATTTCATTTTATATATATATATTTACATACATACATACATAGACACACGCCTTTTTCCCCGAAAGGGTAGACAGAGCCTTAAATGGGCCTCTTTTCACCTTGGTTTTCAACAGTTCTCAATAATATTTTTTTTTTTTTATGTTGGACACATTTTACACATTATTATCTAGCCCCAAGCCAAGCAGAGCTTGTGTTATGGACTAGATAACTGATATCCCTAATACAGTACAACAACATTAGTACAATAGATAGTACATAGTACAACAGTACAATACATAAATATTTATTTTGTATTAACATAGAAAATATCCAGAACACCCTGAACCAATATCTGCAGATCGTACAAATATTTGTTCTGAGGCGGGAATCAAACCAGCAACCTCCTGCGTTACAGGCGAACCTTCGTCCTCTGCACCACAGAGGTCGTCAATTTATGGCATAAAATGAATAATTTCAAATTAAAATCATAACAGTTACCTACCTTGTTACATACCAATACCTTCATGGTGATTGGATTAACGGTTAGAAAGTTAGGTTAGGTTAGGCTATGGCGTCTCCCGAATAATATAAATCAAATTTCAATAGTTTGTAAAACATAATAAACGAGCATTTATTTTATCGATAAAAAAATCTACTTTATTATTGAGGCACATCACTAATTTTGTAGTACATAAGAAAACACGGGCAACTTACTTTCAGGAATTTTTGAGAAATAAAAAAAACTGTTAAATGAGCTTAAAGCTATTTCAGTGTGCATTGAGGCTGTTATTGTTACATACATACATACATACATACATAGACACACGCCTCTTTCCCCGTAGGGGTAGGCAGAGCCTTAATGGACCTCTTTTCACAGTGGGTTGCACCATCGTGGGAGATAGACGTGACAAGTAGTGAGCTCATCCCTGCCATTGCTTCCCACGACTGACTCAGCTAACGTTAAACACAACGTGCGAAGATTGTACAGTAACCTAACAATTGGCTATCAACGATTTTTTTAAAGCTTCTTTATTTACTTTTAACTGAAAAGCAATTCAATTTTTCAATTTTTCAATTTTTATATCAACCTATTACCTATTGATGTATTTTACAGTGTGTGTGCCATGTCCGTGCGTCAACCGAGGTCCGTGCTGAAAATCAGCGCTGCAGTTTACTGCAGCATTATGCTGAGCACGGGCCTTTTTTGACGGCAGTATACACGCAGCATAAAACGTGTTCTGTTTGTGTTATTATTGTATTGTATTCCATTATTGTGTGTGTATTTGCTATTCAAAATAAACTATTTCTATTCTATTCTATTCTATTCTAAAAGAGTAAAGTTATTTAAGTATGATCAATATAACCGATTTTGATCAAATTAACCACGCTGTTTTATTCTTATTATAAACTAAAAGCAACCCGCGGTTTCACTCGCATAAGTCTTGATCCTGTGGGAACATCTAAATGCTCTTTCATTTTACAATGCTTTCTTAACACACAGTTTCTTATTCTATCTCTCAAAGTCCACCATACATACTTCTCAAACCTCTCATCTTCAGTGCATTTATTATACTTTCATGTTTATTCTGCCTTAGCAACTTTCGCTACCACCATACATTAGTTTTGGCACTAACACTCCTCTATGCACATCCAGTCGTGCCTTTTTGGATACGTTCCGGCTGATAATAAGGCGTTAAGTTCACCTGGTTTCCAGAATTTACTCCCATTTAAATATCATCTTCATGCTTGCCATCTCTTGTAATCAAAGTTCCCAAATGTACAATCTTTTTCATGTTACACTTGTTGTTAATAGTAGTGTGATTTAATTATATTTCTTTAAATATAGTTGCACATGACATTTACGTTGACATATCATCATACACCTCTGCGAGGCACAATGAATCCTTTTACCATACTGGTTCTTTCACCATTGGTCACTAGGCCCCTTTCAGGGACACTATATCTCAAGCTGGTCACTGAACCAAGAAAAAGCCCGTGACACGAAGTAGTAGTAGTTAGTAGCTACCGGTTAGTTAGTGGTTACATAGCCATCAAATACAAATACACGTTATTCCACATGTCACATGATGTCGAACGTGTTTAATGAATAGTATTTAGTAATCAAGGATATTAAGTAATCATCCACATCTTGGCTTACTGACATTACACGTTATATACATGTTTACGTCAGCAGAATAAATCCTGAAATGCACATTGATGTATCATACACATTTATATCTACGCTTTTGGTCACTTTTATGTCGCCCCTGTGTCACACGATTAAGTGGAGCTCGATTGAAGAGCGAGCAGGGCAGTCGTAAGGGAATTGGCTTTCATTGCGAATAAATCACGTAACTTGGCAGTGATTTTAGAGTAATGAATGACCAGTGTACTGAAGTGCAGTCGCAGTGAAGAGTGAACCAGTGTTATTGAATAAAATATTCACGGTTTGTTTTGTTAAACCGTTCAGTTTTATTATTTTACCCCGAACACGAACTCAAAAATTACAAAATCTGAGATGGCCACTTTTGTTTTTATACGGCTTAATTTTACTTGGTCAATTTTTATGCAATAAGTTATAATAATTTAATTGAAATTCAGGTACATGTGAAAGGAAACACTATCATTTTGTAAATTTGATGATCCAATCATTTTTTTACAGCATAAAACTGAACAATTCGGCATTTTTCTTAGAGCTTTATCTCCCACGCGAGTCGATTCAGTCTGACAGAGCGATCGGCGACAGCTAGTTTTTTATAAGCTGTATGCCCTCGAGGGCATTCAATTTAGAGGGGAACTACAGCGGGGAATGCCTTTGATGGCGTCTCCATTCCGTGTTGCTCGATGGTAAAAAAGGACCCAATTTAAAGGTTTTTTTTTTTTCATCTCCATGCTCATTCATTCAAGTGTCATTCATTTACCAATTTTCATTCATTTGACAAAGAATTTTCGTCATGTGGGGGTGATCGAAGTTGGGTGGGATTATTTGGGTGTTCCGAAATAGATTTTAGCGTGACTATTTATGTACTAATATGCTGCTAAAAGTACATTAAAGTGAAATAACACAAAAATGGCACATTCTTCATTCAGGTAGAACCCATAATTACTAGTGTTTACACAATAATTTAGCGCCCAATAATGTATTGTTTGTGCATCGAATTGAAACTTTTGTTTCTAGCGCTGTGGATGAGTACGGGTTTGAGAGACACGATGACTTCGATTACGATAGCTATGAGGACTTTATGTCGGTTTACCTGAAAGTTCTCGCGACGAGAGCGCAGAAATGGTCCTCGCTACTTGGCGAAGGAAAGTCGGTCAAGCGCACCAACACGATTAAGAGATACGTTCGCAAGGGGATACCTAGTGAGTCTGTTTACATAAACACATACATTTTAGGTACTCACATGAATGTGAATTGGAATTCCTGAGTGTGTGACAGAAACGTATCCAGAAGTAATATAGAAAAAAAGTACCATGCACCTGAATAAAATCACAATTTACTTGTGTTTTTATTTTGGCAGATAGAGCTACAACTTATATGACAAATTTTAACAATTAAATAATCGTATAAGCATAATAATTTAATTAATTAATTCTAATTATTATTAAGTTTCATGCTGATAAAATTGTATTGCGTGTAAACTTACCTATCTGATCAGTTATCATTGCCACATTGGGTGATTTAGTTTTAGTAGTTTAGATCTAATTAAAACGGCTATTATTATTATTTATAAAACTCGTTATAAAGTTCATTTTTGCTATAAGGAAATACTACCTATCTAAAAAAACTATTATTATTATAGGTGAACACCGTCCATCAGTATGGATGGCAATATCAGAAGCGGAAAGGATGAAAGAGGAGTCTCCAGACCTGTTCCAAAAGCTACTAGATGCACCATTTGACAAGGAACTTGTTGACATAGTGAAAACAGACCTGCCCCGCACATTTCCTGATAACATATACTTCACGAAGGAAGCAAACCACCAGTCACATTTGTTTAATATCCTCATAGCGTACGCACACAGTAACAGAGTGGTTGGTTACTGTCAGGGCTTGAATTACATAGCAGGTATGTTTTTATCAGTGCTATTGTTTCATCGTAATAGCCATTATTTTATGCTTCAAAAACACAAACAACATTAGATACACAATGAATGTTCTGACTTCCTGTCATCAACAACAATTTACATAAAAACGGGAAATTTTCACGTACCGTTAAATCGATCTAAGCACCGACATAGTTTGGACCCGTTTCGAGAGTCTTCAAAAAAAACACGAAAGTTTTTACAGTAAAACAATTTACATTTGTTACTGAAAAAAAAACAAGCAGCGCATAAAACTAGTTTAATATGAAAGGGAATTAATAGAGCTGTGAGTACCAGAGTTCTCAATGCTAAAACTGTGAATGGCAAATACCCCATTGCATTCTATGGGGAGGCAACCAGCAGTGGACGTATGAAGGCAACAGATGAAATTGTTTTTTTTTTTTTTAAGTCTCCTTTGTTTCTTGTAATCTGCCTTTCCGGGCATTGAGCAACAGTTTTGTGCTTCTTTCGTGCTTGACATGAATGGTATACGCCCAGTGGCATATCCACGACTCTAATTCAGTACATATTCTTTTAGATACTAGATGAGGTCTTGAGGGGCTCTCCTCTTTATCCTTCTGAAAGTTGTGGACTTTTTCATGAGACTATTTGCAAGCTGGTTAGGGTGTTGCTCCATACGTTTGGCATAGGATTTGAGCTTGTTGCAAATATCTTGTTTGACTGTTGGCATCTCTAGGTCGCGATGTAGTTGACAGTTTGTAATGTACCATAGTGCATTCGTTATCATGCGTAGCATTTAGATTGAAAGCGTTGCAGAGTTTCCAGGTTAGAGTTTGCTGCTGTACCCCACAGCTAAATTGTTATAAGCAGTAAAAATAAAATGAGGATTTATGGGTGGGTTTACTCGTTGCCCCTTCGCCTCTCTTCAGTCACATGATAGGCATGTAGTAAGGAAGGAAGGAAGAGTAAACCGAGCCACTGACTTCTTGAATGGAGCAATGCTCCAGCTATAGAACTTTCCTCACAAGCTTCTGGCTCTGTTATTTATTATTATTATTATTAATTTATAGACGAGCAGCTTTCGCTGATGTGTCTACGTCACAGTATTAGAATTTAAAATGTAGTCGAAATATTGTCACTTAGTTATGGTAGATTTTTTTGAGCACTGATTTATTTGTTCGAAGCCAGATGTCGAGTTTATTTTTGAATGCATTGACGGAAGTAGCAGTAACGACGTCATCTGATAGCGCGTTCCAATTGTGAACCACTCTATTGCTGAAGAAGTGATGAGCGGCAAGTGAGACGGCGGGATCACGGTTTAACTTCAGCTGGTGACCAAGTGTGGATCTTAGATCTTCTTTTTTAATAAAAATGTCATGAAAGTTTGGCAGGTTGTAATGATGGGTCATAATCATATGGTTCATAGCTCTAGCGGAATAGCTGACTCAGATGGTGAATTAGGTTTGTTTGTTTGTGTTTTGCTGCTTAGATTCGAAACTAATTCTGTCATTAAAAAATAATATGAAAATTTAACTCGGTGGCATGGCGGCGAGTAGCCTACTGAGATATGAGAGATGCTGGATAGATTCCCGTTGCAGGACACATATTTGCTTGGCCTGCAAGTTTTTGTTCAGAGTCTGGGTATTGTAGTACCATTGGTACTTGTAGTTCCTGATATCAATGACATGGAATGCTAGTGAAATCAGGACTATATATGTGACTGTTGGGTTTTATGTTAACTACTGTTTGGCTACTTCTCAAACTTGCCATTATTCTAGTGTTAGAAGTTTTTGATATTGCTTGCCTTATACTGTCAAAAGAATCAACTAAATTCTATTGCATTTTCCACTCCCATTTTGCTACCATAATTAGACTGTTGATGCAATTAAATTTATAAAGCTAATTACCTAATATGAATACTATACAAAGTACGGTAATATAATGGCTAATACGTATATGAATCATAATATAATTCACAGGTTTGCTGCTCTTATCAACAAAAAACGAGGAAACATCATTCTGGCTGCTTAAAGTGCTTGTTGAGAAAATCCTCCCAGATTACTACACCAAAACCATGGACGGACTGATAGTGGACATTGAAGTGTTATCAGAACTAGTCAAATCTAAAGTGCCTGATGTGCACCAACATGTGATTAACTTAGGTAAGCACAGGCTAATAACCTCGGTAATTCTACTAACCAAGGTTTATTGGACAATTGAAGGACAAATGCACATAGTGTGGTCCTTGATAAATTTCACATACAAACGGAACTCTTTTTTATCAGAGTTAGGTAAATTAAAAACAGGATAACTTTGTGCTATTTAAGAGGCATTATTTGAGTCTAGTTTATTTGTTTTTGCTTTTTATTGAGGACCACACTCCATAAACTTTAATGGACCAACTAAGATTAATTCAAGTGCGACCGGGCCAATTTCTTAATAAAAGTATCAATCTCGAATCATTTTGAGTTTATTATCATACAAAATTACTAATTATTGGCTTTACTATGCAGTAAGCCCCAGCCCAAGCTCAGTTTTTTTTATACAACTTGTAATTACTGTACAAGCAGATGGCCCACCTGATGTTAAGCAGTACCCTCTGCCTATGAACAGTGCATTACCTCCTAGGACGCGCGCTATGCGGCATTGCACTGCGCTCGCCACCCTGAAACATAAAGATGAAAAGTCTCATGTGCCTGTAATTTCACCGGCAACCATACCCTTCAAACCGAAACACAGCAATGCGAGCACTACTGCTTTGCGGCAGAAATAGGTATGGTGACAAAGCTTATCCGCACATCATAGAACTCTGGGTTTCTCGAACGACTCGTTTCTCGAGATCATTTCTTCCCCATACCTACAAACTATGGAATGAGCTTCCATCTGAGGTTTTCCCGCTTGGTTACGACATGTGTTGTTTCAAGAAAAATGTTCATAAATTCCTTCAGGGTAGGCAGCGCATCGACAATACCCCCGGTGTTGCCGGTGTCTATAAGCGACGGTGACCACTTCACATCAGGTGGGCTAGATTGCCTATTTATTTAAAAAAGAAAAAAAAAACATTACGATTGTAAAAGTGGACTGCAAAATTACTAAAGAAATAAATGGTTGTACACAGTTAAATCAATCACAACCTGTCTGAACCGATTTCGATGAAATTTGGTACACAGGTGAAACTATGACCTGAATTGAGCTATATGCTAATTTTTATCCTGGTTAAACGCGAGCGAACCCGCGGGCGGGCACTAGTTAACTATAAAAGTGCATGATCATGCATGTTCTTAACAAACTTGCATAATATTGCATATAAGTAAATTAACATGACATAATGAACTACTCCTGACGACCTCTGTGGCGCGTCGGGCGAAGGTTGGCCTGCGACGCAGGAGGTTGCGGGTTCGATTCCCGCCTCGGAACAAATATTTGTGCAATCGCAGATATTTGTTCAGGGTGTTCTGGGTATTTTCTATGTATAATAAAAAATATCTATCTATGTAATATATCGTATTAAGTATATCAGTTATCTAGTACCCATAGCACAAGCTCTGCTTAGCTTGGGGCTAGATAATGTTGTGTGAACTGTCCAGCATTATTTATTTATTTATTTACTAATCCAGGCTCGCACTGTCTATACTTACTATAATTTACTATAAACTTTAGTATGTCTGTACATTTAGCAATATTGGCTCAAAGATATCACCATTTATCATTTTGTTGACTGATAAATTGTAATTTTGTCTGTCGCTATTGAATTTGAGTTATTTATCTACATTTACTCCTCAGATAAGTCGCAGAATCAGATCAGTTGTTCAAATAAAGTCAGATTTGGATGGATTTTATCTTGTCTTTTAAAATGATGTAGTAGTAATCTAAGTATTACTCTGCAAGTCACGGCTACGGCGCCAGCCACGGGCACAAGGACAATAGTGTCGATTCTGTGCAACATTCTCTAAATTTAAACCGCATTAAAATTATCGCGGTCTCTTTTATTTCAGTCTATTAGAAAGGGCGCGCGATAACTTTAACACGGTTTAAAATTAGAGAATGCTGCACAGAATCGACACCAATGTCATACAAGAGTGTGTCACACTATCGGTTACCTCGAACATGTACAGATACCACATAGATACCTATTAGATGAGTTGAGCACCAGTTATTTTTTTATTTATACATGCATTATATAATATATTTACGTAAATAAACTATAATAAAACATTTTTTCTTGTGAAAACATTTATTTACATAAAGAACCGATTGTAAAGAACTAGCTGAGGCCCCGCGCTTCGCGCAGGTTCTGGAACTTTCAGAAATTTCCCGAAGGTTCTCGATCTTTTTCAAACATTTTTCGAGGTTTTTGAAATTTTAGAACTTTCTCGAAGGTTCTAGAATTTTTGGAAACTTCTCGAAAGTTCTCGATCTTTTTCAAGCTTTTCTGGAGGTTTTTCAATTTTTGGAACTTTCTCGAAGGTTCTAGAATTTTTGGAAACTTCTCGAAAGTTCTCGATCTTTTTCAAACTTTTCTAGAGGTTTTTGAACTTTCAGAAATTTCCGGAAGGTTCTAGAACTTTTGGTAATGTCTCGAAAGTTCTCGAACTTTTTCTAAACTTTCTGGAGATTCTCGAACCTTCTAGAATTGCCTTGAACTTTCCAGAACCTCCCCGGAGTTTTCGAACTTCCTCGAACCTTCTAGAAGTTTTGGTTGAGTTTCAGGTCATGTTCACCTCATTCTAAACCGTTTTTCTCTAAGCCGCGCAGCCCAAAACACAAACCACAGATTACTTAATAGTAACTACGCCCAAACCTTCTAAACTGTTTTTCTCTAAACCTTAACCGCGCAGCCCAAAACCCGAACCTTCTTCATGAATTGGAGGGTTGGGGCTACCCTACGGTTAAACCTTTTTTGGGCTGCATTGGTTCGTTTTTGAGTTTTATCGGAACATCTTCTTTTATAATATATACTAGCTAGGGCCCCGCGCTTCGCGCAGGTTCTAGAACTTTCAGAAATTTCCCGAAGGTTCTCGATCTTTTTCAAACATTTCTCGAGGTTTTTGAAAAATTGGAGATTGTTGGATGTTTGTTTGGGAGTTTTATCAGCACGCACATTTTATCAATTTAGTTTTATAATATATAATGATAATGATATTGTTATTGATTGATAATACAACTAATACAAGTAGGTATGTACAAAATAAAATAAAAAATACACATGAAACAGTTGTGCTACCTGAAGACCGCTGCTAACGATCTAAAGGTAGCTCAACTGATCGAAATCACTACCAGTCGGAATAAAATAATAAAACTGGTTCAAGCCCCGGTAAAAAGAGGTTACTCCAGGGGATGGGCAGCATCGTCCACCTGAGTACTCAATACCTATAATGCAATCTCCAATCCTGTTAAAGGTGGTGATTATACAATGTATATACTTTATACACAATATAGAATAAATGTAATTACCCTGTAAGGGTGTGAAGTCATAAAACTTTGATTCATAGATTGTGTACTATTGTATTCTCAAACTAAATGTTATTGTGCCACTGATGGTAGACCAGTAGAGTACTAGAGCACTTTTGAAGGGGGGCTGAAGTTCGCTTCCACCGACTTAGCCAGAGACCAGAAAGCTTTACTTCCCGCAGGGTATGCGGCTAGCTTAGCCCCAGACGGCCAATCCGATTGAAGCGAGCCTTCCGTATCACCTTCTTGCAGGACTTGGCACTTAGAGTAGAAATGATCCCTCCCACTTCCTAAGGTTATGGATTCAAATCCTGGTTAGGTTTTCCACTCGAAAAGGTTATGGATTCAAATCCTGGTTAGGTTTTCCACTCGAAACAATGATGTGAGCAATATTACGTGCTTCGTTAGGAAACCGGCATATTTTAGAACCGAAAATTTAATGATTTGCTTGAACAGAATTGATGGAGGCTATATTTTTTTTATTTATCCTACCATTATTATTTTATTACATTATGTTTGCCTACGAATAGCACCTAAAAACCACAAAAGTTTGTGCTGACTTGACCTTGAGTCTATGAATACCCTATCGTTTCGTTTCGTATGAGGTAGTGCTGGCCTCTGGTGTCAGAGTTTGTCAAGCCGCCCGAGGGCCTCTGACATGGCTTATCGACTGCTATTAATCAATAACAGCCGGGACCGACAGCTTAACGTGCCCTCCGAAGCACAGAGCGATGGAAATCCGCACATAATGGCTGGTTTACACGGGCTTAGTAGCTAAGTGCTTAGTACTCGTCACAATACTAAGCCCCAATATGACAAGTGAGAAGAAACCGTTTACACGTTGAAGCTAGTAGAAGGTATTAGTGACCAGACATTCGAAATAGAACAGTGTGTTTAAACTTGTCACTAACTAATTTGTCGAGCTGTTTACACAAGGTCAGCAAGGGAAAACACGCGGTCAGGTATCGATTTGTCGCTTAGTAAATAGGATCGATTTCTATTCACTTGCACTATTCACAAACACTAATACTAAGCACTAATCTCACAGTTTACACATTGGGACTTAGTATTAGTGACAAGTACTAAGCACTTAGCTACTAAGCCCGTGTAAACCAGCCATAACTTAGAAAAGTCATTGGTGCGGAGCCTAGGATCGAACCCGGTATCGTTGGATTCTGAGTTGCACTATTGAACCGTTAGGCTACCATATACCCTATGCTATGCACACATAAATACACTATGTGTATCAAGTGCACTAACTAAATCCGGTCACCATATTAGGCTCTCTTCGGGGGCCCGATAATAACGTTACTACAAAACAGTGTGTAGTTTGACTGGCTCGTCTATTTTCCGTTTCTCACACGCTTATTTAAATGACACTAGCGTGTTCTGCATTTACTTTCAGGTTTGCCATGGGCCGTCATAACAACCAAATGGTTCGTCTGCCTCTTCGCCGAAGTCCTCCCCATCGAGACGGCGCTACGGATATGGGACTGCCTGTTCTACGAGGGTTCCAAGATCCTGTTTAGAGTGTGCCTGACCCTGATCAAGGGGAATCGAGCTGAGATCATGGCCTGCAATGACTTTACTACGCTTGCGGAGTGCTTCAAGGCGATCGTGAAGAATGCCAGTGCTCTGCATTGCCATGAGTTCATGCAGGTGAATATTTTTACAATTAATGCGACGCATTGATAAACTATTCCTACGTATATGATCATCAATATATAT
Organism: Operophtera brumata; assembly: GCA_932527175.1. NCBI lineage: Eukaryota > Metazoa > Arthropoda > Insecta > Lepidoptera > Geometridae > Operophtera > Operophtera brumata. The sequence continues at coordinate 2,276,957 of OW052238.1, forward strand.
AAAATCGTTGCGTGACTGACTGACTGACTGACTATCAACGCACAGCCTAAACAATAAGTCCTAGAGACCTGAAATTTGGAGGGTACGTTCTTTTCATGGTCTAGGGGTGCACTAAGAAAGGAATTCCAGAAATTCAACCCCTAAGGGGGTGCAGCGGGGTGTTTAAGTTTGTATGGAAAAGTACACGCGGACGAAGTCGCGGGCATTCCACTAGTTTCATATAAGGTTTTAACCAACAAAACGGTTTTTTTTTATGATCAGTTCAGCTACGATACCCCTAAACAAAAAAAAACACTGTAAAAATGTGTTTAGGGGTGTCGTAGCTAAACTGATGATATTTATGAGATACTATCGATTAAAACATGTGTGTTAAGTCTCCTAGTTCACGCGAAATCAACTTTCGCTATCTGAAGAAGTGTTGATGAGCAGTAATGGGCAAAAAACACCAAAAAATTTGAATGTCGCACCTCAACCTCAAGCAAGAGCATTCACCTTAAATTAAAATCGATCCAACTACAATATCGAAGTGCTAGTTTGGACGAATCTGCCTACAAAATTTAGAGGCCTAAATAATAATAATAATAAAAAGTATTTATTTTCAATAATAAAGGTTAACAATTAACATAGTCTGGGTATACAACGTAAGGTACTATCTAATGGATAATTTACAGCTATTTCTATACAAAGTAGTAAGATAGAAGGTAGGTATACATTGCAACTATAACCTTTGTAGAGTCTACAAGTTTGACTCCTCGCTCTAACTAAGTAAACAATATACTTGTATGTAGACGCCAGTACTAGTATAGTATTCTTTATCTGTGACGCGAGGGATCTCTGGTTCGGCTACACAGTATAGCTCCCGTTTGCCTGTAAAATGTGTATCTCTGTTTTAAAAGAGGTATCTTTGTTTTTTTTCTCTGTTATAAAAGTATTTTAATTTAGTAGTAGTAGAGCTTTTTAATGAAAGAGTTCGTCCGGGGAAGTACTACCACCATGCCTATTTCTGCCGCAAAGCAGTAGTGCTTGCATTGCTGTGTTCCGGTTTGAAGGGTCGGTGCCGGTGAAATTACAGGCACATGAGACTTTTCATCTTTATGTCTCAAGGTGGCGGGCGCAGTGCAATGCCACATAGGGTGCGTCCTAGGTGGACGTGACCTTAGTGAGAATGCACTGTTCATAGGCAGAGGTTACCGCTTAACATCAGGTGGGCCATCAGCTTGTTCCGTCATTCAACTAGTGTAAAAAAAAAAAGTTAACCAGTCGTGTAATGCAACTTAAATAAATAAGCCCGTGATATGAAGAATCAGGTCACCAAATATAGCTTTCATATTATCTGTAATTGCTAAGAAAAATCTAGATCCCTGCCACCAAAACTTCCAATAGGTACGTCATCTTAAACGGCGCCAATGGCGAAGCCAAGGAATAAGATCACTGATATAGTTTTATTTTTGTTTGAAAACTACCGTAAGGATAATTAATTATTTATAAACTCCGGTTTGATAAGTTTTTACTTGAATAAAAAACAAAAAATAAATCAAGAATAAACGACTGAGGAAAAATAAAAACGCTTACCATGTCTAGTAATCGCCGATCTGCGTAGTTTTAAAACTTGTCAACAGTGCACTGGGCTCGGTCTTGTCGCTCATACATTCATTGTTTTTTCAACTCTACCCACTACCTTTTAAATGATAGCATCTGTGATTATGAATATCTTGATTATTTGTTTTGTATTTGTCATGTAGACCTGTAATAGTAGATTAGTAGCCAAGGGCTGTAAGGCATCAATTGCAGCCCGAGATCTATAGTTTGAGGGTGCCATTGATGCTTACACCCGAGCTAACTACTCTGCTTTACATCTCGATTGTGAGGTAAGTAGAAAAAATAATGAAGTATTACCATTATTTGATTTGTTATTTTACGTACCTTAACAGCTAAATATATGTCATCAGGGGCTTCATTTATAAATGTTTTCACGTCTTGCGCTCTTTGAACCTTTGACTTTTTGCTTTTGTGCCCAGATGATTGTCTTTTTAGAAAAGATGATTATTTTGAAAAGTTCTTGATATTGATGTCGTGTTTAGTACTCATAGTTGCTTTTAACATTGAATAAATGCACCACAAACTAGATGGCTGCAGCTTTTTTGATAGCTCACTAAAGTATGTTAAGAATACAGTCTCAGATAAAGACTTTACTCGTTTTTCTTTTCGCCACTTCATGAACTCGTCGTAAGTTTTCAAATATCTCTCTTTAGAACTTTCAGGCAAAATATTGTTAATTGCTGCTTCAGCTTCCATTTTCATTGAATCGGGAGTGCAGCTTATATCTTCATCACTTGCAGAACTCATGTTTTTTTCCTAATTAGCACGTAATTATAAAAAAAACCCAAAAACAAACAATATTTAGAGTAAAAGTTTTCTATTCCCGCCTTTTTTCATGTTTTTTTAAATTATTTTTTTCAAAAACGAAATTGAGCTTCGCCGTTCGATATTTAAAATTGATGACTATTATACTCATACGAAGACAAGGCTGAATAGCGAAGCGACCTCTTTTGTCATTGGGCTGAATACATGATGTCTATTGCCAGTATGATGGTTAGATGTACGCGAACTTTTTAAAAGAGTGAAGTTTTTTTTAAATTACTTACCGCCCTAGGGCTTTTCTAGCTACATTATTACCCTAGAGCGCTAATTGGTCACCTACAAGCCCCATTTGGGGGTAATAAGGACCTACTTACCGAATATGAGAGATGTAAAATATTTTTCTTTGTATATGTACCTACAGCACGCTCGTATTTAGTTAAACATAAGTAATTCTCATGTAAAGTGAATTTTAATTTCTTTGTGAGTATAATAAATAAAAAATAAATAATGCTGGACAGTTCACACAACATTATCTAGCCCCAAGCTAAGCAGAGCTTGTGTTATGGGTACTAGATAACTGATATACTTAATACAATACATTAAATAGATAGTTTTTTTTTATTATTAAATACCCAGAACACCCTGAACAAATATCTGCGATCGCACAAATATTTGTTCCGAGGCGGGAATCGAACCCGCAACCTCCTGCGTCGCAGGCCAACCTTCGCCCGCCGCGCCATTGAGGTCGCTTATTCTGGTTTAAGAATAAATTCTTAAACCAGAATAAGTTTCTCCGGAGTATACATCGCTAGAGGCGTGTGTTCCTTGATGAAGTTATCCGTACGCCAATCGTCGTTTCGTATGAGGTAGTGCTGGCCTCTGGTGTCGGAGTTTGTCAAGCCGCCCGAGGGCCTCTGACATGGCTTATCGACTGCTATTAATCAATAACAGCCGGGACCGACAGCTTAACGTGCCCTCCGAAGTGCCTATGATTGTTTTATTAACGTGCCCTCCGAAGCACAGAGCGATGGAAATCCACACATAACTTAGAAAAGTCATTGGTGCGGAGCCTAGGATCGAACCGGTATTTTTGAAACTCGAGGAGAGGAAATATCAAGAAAAACAGTTGTACGTAATCTAAACCGGTGTTTATATATAACTAGTACATAGTTCGCCTCGAACGTGACCTGGCGATGTATCGTTTATCAAAGTCAAAGTCAAAGTCAAAAGTATTTTATTCATTGAAATCACAAGGATCATTTTGAATCGTCTTAAAAAATAAATTTACAGTTACTCCTGTTCCAACGCAACCAGACCTAGAAGAATCAGGCAACAAACACGGTCTGTTTTTCTTTTGATGATCCTTCTTACTACTAGGTGGGGAGCGCCTGTGTGGTGCCTCGAGAACAAGTTGAAGCTGATTCAAGGAAAAAAGGAAAACCAAATTAAAAGCCTTACTTAGGTAGGCAGTCAAAAGTAAGATGATAGAGAGAATCAGCAAAAGTTCATAAGGCAGCACACACTACGCTTGATATACACATAAATAACACATCAGTAATAAATTATATGCAGGTACAGACATTGCAAATTGACAAATTAGGTGTCGAGGGGCAGAGCGACATCAGGCCACGCGGCTTTATCATTAACATAGTCATGTAGTGTGTAATACGCTTTCTTAATTAAATTATTCTTTATGTAAGATTTAAATCTTCGAATCGAAAGTTTAGAAGCACTTTCTGGAAGTTTATTATAGAACCGAACAGAATTCCCCATAAAAGACCCACTTACTTTTTTTAATCTAAATTTGGGAATACTCAGTTTATTTTTATTTCTCGTGTTAAAACAATGCACGTCACTTTTTTTCATAAATCTATCTAAGTGTTTATGTGTATATAATAAGGTTTCGTAGATGTATTGCGATATTACGGTGAGAATGTTAATTTCCTTAAAACGCTCCCTCAAGGAGTCACGTGGCTTCATTTTATAAATGGCACGTATTGCCCGTTTTTGTAAAACAAATATTGCTTGGATGTCTGCTGCTTTCCCCCACAGAATGATGCCATATGACATAACACTATGGAAGTAGCCAAAATAAACTAGCCTAGCTGTAGCTTCATCAGTAAGCTGCCTTATCGTACGAACTGCATATGCAGCGGAACTAAGTCTACCCGCAAGTGCCTCAATTTGTGGTCCCCACTGCAAACTTGCATCAATATTAAGTCCTAAGAAAACAGTAGAGTTTACAAGATTGAGTGTCTCGCCATTTACTTTAATATTAGTTGGGTAATGTTTTACATTTGGCAAAGTGAATTTAATGCATTTAGTTTTTTTAGCATTAAGCAACAGATTATTTACTGTGAACCAATCAAGAACTCGCGATAGTGATTTATTTAGATCATCGTAATTAGCTTTTGACCTATCAACTTTGAAAATTAAAGACGTATCGTCAGCAAATAAAACTATATCACATATGTCTTTTACATAAAAAGGGAGATCGTTAATGTATACTAAAAATAGAAATGGGCCTAGTATTGAACCCTGGGGCACTCCCATAACAATAGACGATCCTGAAGACCTTTCACCACCAACGTCAACTTTTTGTACTCTATTGGATAAGTAAGAATTTACAAGGTTAATTGCCTGATTTTGGATGCCATAATGTTTTAACTTCAAAATTAGAGTAGCATGACTCACGCAGTCGAATGCTTTGGATAGGTCGCAGAATACTCCGATCGCGTCTTGCGAGTTTTCCCATGCTTGAAATATGTGTTCCAAAAGCAAGGTACCAGCATCAGCTGTTGATCGACCCTTGGTAAATCCAAATTGATGACTATGAAGTAGTCTGTGGAAGTTAAAGTGTGACAATAATTGAGTAAGAATAAGTTTTTCAAAGATTTTACTTAACGCGGGCAATATAGAAATCGGCCTATAATTAGCTGGATCTTTTGCATTTCCAGACTTGAACAAAGGAATTAATTTACTATGTTTCATAAGATCTGGAAAGATTCCGTCGTCAACACATCTATTAAAAATGTAGGCTAAGCATGGAGCAATATCAATAATTATAATACCTAACACCTTTGTGGATATTCCCCAAAGATCTTCAGTATTTTTATATTAAGTGACTTAAATGTCTTAACAATACTATCGGCATTTACGTATCTAAAGCTAAACGCGATCTCACATTTAGCAACACTTAGTTCCAATAAAGTAGATGCTCCAGAGGCAGATGATTGTAATGACTGGGTTACAATAACTGGTATATTAGAGAAAAAATTGTCAAAGGCATTCGCGACATCAATCTTTTTTGTCAATATTGTATTGTTTATGTTTAATTTGATCTGCTTATTGCGTGGCTTAGATTTACCTGTTTCATTATTAATTAATTTCCAAGTTGCCTTAATTTTATTCGATGATTTTTCTATTTTTTTTCTCAAATGTAATGATTTAGCTGCACGACAAACTTTTTTAAAAGTATATGAATAGTTCTTTATATACAAAATAAACTTTGGGTCATGCAACATTGATTCCCTAGCCGCATAGAGATCATATAATTTATTCCTACTTCTATAGATACCGGGTGTCGCCCAATCAGCTAACCCGACATTAGATTTAGCTATACATGTTTTTAACTGAAATATCTCAGTATGTTGCTCATTTATCAAATTAGACAAGGAGGTAAAAAGGTCATTTGGATCATCTACGCATGGTAAAAGGGGTATTTTAAGTTCAATACTGCTCTGAAACTTCATAATTCGACTTCCTGTGATAGGCCGATAAGTGAATTCCTTAGGTTCATCTACCAAATTACAAGTAAATATAGCACTGTGACCGTAATGATCCGAGGTGAAATGTTTAATTACTGCTTTATCAATTGGAACACTACTGCAATATATATTATCCAAACAGGTGGCTGATGTAAGTGTCACCCTTGTAGGTTCTTCGAAAAGGTGACGTAAATTGAAACATTTAAATAAGTTAAGAATTCTCTCAGATAGAGGATTCACAGGAATATCTATATTGAAATCTCCGCAGACTATTAACATTTTACTACGTCCAAAAGTTTTAAGCAGTACTTCTTCCATAGTGGATTCAAATAACGCGAAGTCCGCGTCAGGGGGACGGTAAACACTCACAATGATATGCCGCTCAAGCTCAACACACGACAGCTCAATAGTCCTCTCAATAGTGAGATTTGCAACATCTTTACGTTCTTTGCATTTTAAATTATTTCGAGCAACAATTAAGGAACCGCCACGTATGGCGTTCTTGCGTTTGAATGAACTTACAATATTATAATTCTCATAATAAGGGAGTAAATCAAATTGTAATAACCAGTGTTCAGTAACACACATGATATCTATATTAAACATGTTTAAAAATAATTCTAATTCTAATATTTTGCTGGGAAGGCCTTGCACATTTTGATGTACTACATGTAACGTGCCAGGCTTTCTCATTGTCGGACTCGTCAGTTTAAACAAATATTGTCAGCTGACCCTGCTGCTTGTGTGCCCCCATTAGTAATACTACTAACTACAGGCACGTCGATTAACTGCGTTATAGTACTTATAACGGGATCAAAAATATTAAATGCTAACAATTTAGCAATTATCAGTTTACTATGTCTACTAAGAAGCACAGTATCTCTGGTCAAAATAAAATTACTAATAAAATTATTAGTATCAAAAAACAAAACGTCTCTATGACGACAAGTCAAATTATAAAATATTAAATTAAGATTCCAAATTGCTTGATTGTCTTTGGAACTCAAAGATTTTGAGTACGGGAATGCACATAAAATTAATTTTCCCAAACCTGAATCTAGCTTATGTAGCAAAGTCTCAACTAGCTTAATTATATCTAGTCGCATGACACCACTACTCTCACCTAATATAACTATCAGAGTGGTGTCATTGTCAAAGCGATCTTCGCTCTTTATACAATCTATAAACTTATGAATGGGGGCATTTTCAAAGCAATTATTAGTGACAACTTGCCCTAACTGATCACTTAGTAGCAAACCCATGCCAACGCCTATCTTATCAGAATACACCACAGTCTTCCGGGTCTGCCGACAGGATTTTCCCTGTCTAACCGGAGACTGTGCACCAGGTGTATGAATTACTTCAGCCTGTAAAGTAGATGTAGCTTGACTCTGTGATGTAAGTGGTGCCATCTGTATCAAAGAATCCAAAGATGATATGGAAACCAACTGGTCTGACACGGGATGGTCAGTCTGTGAGCTACTATAACATACTTGTACATATATGCTATCATTATTCACTATCTCTACAATATTGTTCATTTTCTGAACATTGTCAGCTGCAAATTGTTCAGCTTTTTTATATTTATGTGTTACATCAAGAAGTGATGTTTCTAAACACTTAATTTCTTGTGACATATCATCTAATTCCTTTGAATTACGTCCAATTAAATTATAGCAGGAATTAAGTTCCTCATTTAAATTACATTTCTGCTTAATATGCTTTGCATAATTAAATACATTTTTATGCTTATCGATAAATTGGTACGAGTTGAGTTAGGTGTTTTTAGAGTACCGTAGTCAACAAGGAACCCTTAACCCTGTCTGTCTGTCCGCGGCTTAGCTCAGAGACTTTTACTACTAGAAAGCTGGCATTTGTAATTTGGCATGGGCATAGATATAAATCACGCCCAATAAAATAAAGTAAAACAAAGTGTTTTTTTTTCTTTAATAGACCTCTATTTGACTGCGGTCTCACCTGTTGGTAAGTGACGATGTGGCCGAAGATGGAGTACAAAGGTCTAGAAGGCAATCATCCTTCCTTAATTTTATACCTACTCCTGAATAAGATCACAGAATTAATTGACGCAATTGCGGTTGACCTATTTAATTACTGTTTGACCACGACATTGGCCAAGTTGTTATGAGCAGCCGCCGGGTTTTCCCTCTACAAGTGTACAACTCTGACCATAAACCTGTCTACAGTTTTGGTTTATTGAAATGATTTTGTATAGGTTGACCAATACTGTTAAGCTTTTTTGTATCTATGTTATACCAGACCATATCTATCTATTTCTGCCGTAAAGCAGTAGTGCTCGCATTGCTGAGTTCCGGTTTGAAGGGTTATCCTTTGGAACAAAGCTATGTAATTACAGGTACATGATACTTTTTCCATGTTTATGTCTCAAGGTGGCTGGCGCAGTTAAATACCAAGTAGGGTGTCCTTTTTTTTTTGTCGATGTCGAAATCTGCTACCATATACCGGATTGCATTGAGGGTGCAAAACGGTTATAGGTTGACGACGTGACCTGAGGTGGTAATGTATTGTTATTGGCAGAGGTTACCGCTTAACATCAGAGGGGCAAGTCCGAGTTAACACACCATCGTAACGATGATCGTAACGGCTTGTGTACGTGTATTGCGTAGTAACTAGCCATTAATCTATTACTTTATTAATCCATTATTATATTACTTACAAGATTATGACCCATCATTACAACCTGCCAAACTTTCATGACATTTTTATTAAAAAAGAAGATCTAAGATCCACACGTGGTCACCAGCTGAAGTTAAACCGTGATCCCGCCGTCTCACTTGCCGCTCATCACTTCTTCAGCAATAGAGTGGTTCACAATTGGAACGCGCTATCAGATGACGTCGTTACTGCTACTTCCGTCAATGCATTCAAAAATAAACTCGACATCTGGCTTCGAACAAATAAATCAGTGCTCAAAAAAATCTACCATAACTAAGTGACAATATTTCGACTAAATTTTAAATTCTAATACTGTGACGTAGACACATCAGCGAAAGCTGCTCGTCTATAAATTAATAATAATAATCTGTGACGTTTTTGGCACAGATTAATAGCTAGTTATTATGTTATACACGTACGATCGTGTTACGTTCACCGTTACGATGGTGTTTGCAAAACTCAGACTCACCCCTCTGGTGGGCCATCTCTTTATTTATTTATACATACTTTATTGCACATAAAATAATGTTACAAAAAGGTGGGCTTAATGCTAAAAGCATTAATGTGTTATTACTGGAAGAAAGCGTTAGCCGAGTCAGTCATGGAAAACAATGGCGGCGATGAGGTCACCACTTGTCACGTCCATATTCCCACTATGGTGCAACCCACGGTCAAAAGAGGGTCCATTAATGGTCTCTGCCTACCCTTTAAAGGAAAACCTGACCCCAAAGGCCTACGAAAAAAAAACAAGCCAAGCTGGGCTAGGTGACTGACATTTTCAATACTGCTGGGTTACCATGTGCTCTTATAGCCATGCAGTTCAAAAACTATTTAGTACAAAATATCGGTTCCGTGATATCCGCAACTATATCTAAAGACACAGTCGCAGAGGGTATGCGATTAAAGTTATTGAATGACGAGGAATCTCAACATCAAACCCATATTTTGTACTCGGCTATAAGAGCTCATGGTAACCCGCCAGATCACTGTCAACCAAAGACACATCGTGACACGAAGGGGGGAAGTGGCGAGCGAAAATAGGTCTTTGTTGTCAACGGATAGACCAAATACCTGTTCAACATTTCAGTTGACGACCTCTGTGGCGGGGCGGGCGAACGTTTGCCTGCGACGCCGGAGGTTGCGGGTTCGATTCCCGCCTCGGAACAAATATTTGTGCGATATGCAGATATTTGTTCAGGGTGTTTTGGGTATTTTCTATGCATATTTTTTTTTTTTTTTTTTTTATTCTTTTTTTTAGAGGCACCAACATAGTATACACCGAAAAAAGTAAAAAATATCTATCTATGTTATATATTGTATTAAGTATATCAGTTATCTAGTACCCATAACACAAGCTCAGCTTAGCTTGGGGCTAGATAATGTTGTGTTAACTGTCCAGCATTATTTATTTTTATTTATTTATTAGTTAGTTGACGCCTTGGTTGGTACAATGTTCTAAAATATTGTATTTTCTCTTTCCAGTCGATCTTCAAAGTACCGGGGACACTATCCAACACAACAATAATCAAGTTAAGGGCGCGTTTCGCTAAGCAACGACGCGAGCAGCAACAAAAAAATCCCAACGCGCGGTGAGCCGCTCAGCTATGACGCTCTGATCTCATACAAGAACCAAATTATACTACTAAACTTTACAAATTATAGCAGTGTTTTTGATATTTTTGATGTTGAAGGCAAGAGGGATCATTCTTTCCACATAAAACATCTCACGAAGAGCTTCGAAACGCGGCAGTTGTGGCATAAAATTATACTTAACGCTCTTTGGCTCCTGGGCCCAATTATAACATGCCATACTAAAATAACTTATTATATTCTAATGTTTTATGTGGATGAATGATTTGGCCAAGCGCTCGTGCTATTACAGAAAGACTTACCTATAAACAGTAATTTGAGTATTCCCATCCACTCCCAATAACAACCTCCATGGGTGTCAGATTTAATTATTTCCACCAACCATCAGCATTTTATGCGTCATAAAAATTTCGCTGTCTGAACAAAGGAAAATCCACCGAACAAAGTTATTTTACTTTAAAGACAGTTACGGTAGCTCTCGATTTACAATATTCTGCAGTTTGAAGCATTTTGCGAATTAGCATTAAGCTATATCTGGATGTGGTGTATTTTAGAGTATATTAATATAATATGTAGAGGCGCTTTCGCATTGTAAATCATAACTACATGAACTCTTATAAAGAAGTTGCTTGTGATTAAGCTCTGGTGAAGGCGGAAAAAACCCCGCCTATTTTATAACATCTGCAGAGTTGCCACCAGAGCTATAGCAAATGAAATTATTGTACATTTCTCGCGATATATGGTGGCGAAAATTACTTTCCAGGTGTTTTCATGGCCTAAATATGTACATAGTACATTTTTATTGGTCTAATTCAAACTTCGCTCTAGCATAATCAAAAACAAGTTGTTTACAGAGGCTCAAGGAAAGTAATTTTAGTTGCTGTTGTGTCGATAAGATAGTTATTATTATGAAATATTATTATCTTTGTTTAATAGGTAGCTTGAAAAAAAGCATGACAAGAGATTTAAGGTCGTATACTGATATTAAAACAAAGGACCTTCTGATGGTAAAAAACGAGATTCATGACCTTTTTAAAAGCTCTACTATATTAAAGTAATTATGAATTTAAATTGAATATACTTTTGTCAATAAACAACTGTTTTCTATTTACACAATAGCATATTTTTTTATAAAACTCACCAGACTGGCCCGTATTCTAGAACTATGCTCAGCCAACATACCTACAATTTTTTATTAAAATATGTAAAAAAACTTTGCTTGAGTATCAATACAGTTTGACTAAACATTCTGTAATACGGGCCTCAGGGTTAACAAATTAGTGATTCTGTTCTGTCTGCCGATAATGTACAAAATATCTAGTCTAAATATATTAATTTCAGCAGTGAAAAAATAATCTCTGATTGATCCTTATCAGATCAACGTTATCTACTTGAGTAGGCACATTAAATGATAAAAACAGTGAAAATAAATGTAAAATTAATATTGCTGTTTTTCACCTTTCTTATATTTCTATTTGGTTTGAGATATAACACTTAAAAATTATATTTACGAATGCCTCGATATAAAATGCACACTGTAAAATCAGCAACATAAACTACAATGGTTGTCCATAAGTATTTTGATTTCAATGAGGACTAGCAAGACCCTTAAATTATGGTTATTCCCATCCGCTCCCATTAGGGGCAGATCAGTGGGAGTGGACAGGTATAACACTACGTTTTATAGGAATTGAAATACAATGTAAGTTCATTTTTAAGATATTTTGTAAGCTCAAGTTTTGTTTTATTTTGCATATCATTAAAGTATTTTATTTTAAGTCTAATTTTGATTTACATTTTGATTTGATGATCAGGAGACAACTAATATTGGGTTAGTTTATTAACCTGGTTTAACTTAACACCCCTGGATAGGGCACTCATATCTACAAAACTTAATAGTTTTCTATTATTTTTGTTATTCCCATCCCAAGCTAAATGTTTTGTGTGTGCTTCCTTAGGTTGCATCATAGGGAATTAAAGTAGTGACTCATTACTTTCTGTGGTGATTATCCTGTTTATAAATTTTTCTTCGTAAAATGTAAAGTAAAAAGCACACATGTGTGATATGCTGCATTATGACCCTAAAAACACTGCAGTAACTACCACAGAGATTTTTATCACTTAACAATCAAGTGTTGAAAAATAAATAAGTGCACCTGAAACATTTCAATTCATTATTGCTATAAATAAATAATGCTGGATAATGCTGGACAAGTTAACACAACATTATCTAGCCCCAAGCTAAGCCAGAGCTTGTGTTATGGGTACTAGGTAACTGATATACATAATACAATACATTACATAGATAGATATTTTTTATTATACACAGAAAACACCCAGAACACCCGGAACAAATATCTGCAGATCGCACAAATTATTTGTTCCGAGGCGGGAATCGAACCCGCAACCTCCTGCGACGCAGGCGAACCATCGTCAGCCGCGCCACAGAGGTCGTCAAATATCTCCATTCATCAGTGTGGGGAGCAAGTCTTCTAGGATTGAGGAAACACAGATGTATTTTATATTAGTATTTGTATGTATTCTTATAAAATACTATCTGGATAGTTCATCATCGTGAATGTGCTGTGATTAAAGTTGCATGCCTGTTTCCTATTCACATAGAAGTTAACGAGTATTTTCCATTAAAATGTTTGGGTTTTAATTATAAAAAAATCAACAGAATAGACAATTGAGATGTTGAAAATGGATTTTATTTAAATTACCCTTAAAACAAGGTACATATTGTAATCTAGGATGAAACAATCTATGATTCATTTCTAAAATATACAATTCAGTGTAGGTACTCTGGTTCTACTTGATACAATGATGAAATAGGGTCTAAAGAATGAAACAGGATCAGAAGAATGTGGGGTTGTGATCCCCATCTGCGTAGGGCCACCCAGACAGGAAGCAGTAGGTGATTTTAGTTTAAACTCACTGGTTATCTGTGTTCAAGCCATTCAGTAAATATTGTCATTGAAAACAGATAACTTGGTAACAATACAGTATTCTGAATTCCCCATCGACTTATTGGCAACACAGGACTAAATTCAAAATAATATGTTAGCCCTCATAACAAAGTATCCACTATAAGTAAAGCTATAATTTTTTTAACTATACAAAATATTGAATGATTACTGAATGTCTATGATTTTCCACTTTCTAAGACATCTTTGGCTTCATTAATTTTAGCAGCGATCAGTGGTGACCCTCCTCGGTCCGGGTGATTTAGAAGCATTATTTTCCTATGTGCATCTCGTATCTGTAAAATATGTTTAAAATAAGATTTGTAAAGGAAAGTGAATGTAATCAATATCAAGTCTGAAAGTTGCCAAAGATATTTTTGATGTGTTCCTCTTGCATTCCTGCAATAAGTGGGAGTGATTTTGTGAAAGTTTTTTTTTTAATGTTAATGTTAATGTTATTGCTCGAAAAACTGCCCATACGGCCCGCCTGATGGTAAGCGGTTACCGTCGCCTATTCACATCTGCAACACCCTGCTCTGAAGGACACTTTTTTTTTTTGAAGCAGCTCATGTTTTAGTTTAGCGGAAACACCTCAGGAGGGAGCCCATTCCACAACTTGGACGAATGGGGGAGAAAAGATCTCGTAAAGCAAGCAGTACGAGACACCCACGTATCGATGATGTGTGGATGAGCTCCCTTGCGTTGTCGAGAAGTGCGATGGTAGAACCTGGATGCAGGTATGAGGTTGTGTGTAACAGGAAGCGCGCATTTTTCTGAGAGGTGGGTACTATCAGCCATGTTGCATATTACCAAGGATATGAGATGTCAGATGTTACACATCATATGTGACTACTGTAAGGATCACATTTTTTTTTTTTTTAATTCTTTTAAACTGTATATTAGTATGGTCTGAGAATGTTTGTTCCAGAAAAACAGTAGTTTAAATTGCAGTGTGTATATAATAGTTGGGACAGACTGACTGACCATCAATGCAAAAACCGTTAGTTCTGAGACCTGAAATTTGGAAGATATAGTCCTTATGTAGTCTATGAACGCACCAATTAAGGAATTTCCGAAATTCAGCCCTGAAAGTGGTTCAGCTTAAGTTTACATGTTCCATTGTATACTTATATGTACGTTATATACTTGGGGGCTCTCTCCAAAAATAACACTGGCTATACACCGCCGTAATAAGGCCAGCACTTACATACGGAGCAATTGTATGCTGGACCAGAACTGAACTAAATACCGTAACCACTAAACTACAGCGATTCCAGAGACTCGCATGCTCTGCAATAACGGGCTGCATGAGATCAACACCAACATAGAAAATACCCTGAACACCCGCAACAAATATCTGCAGATCGCACAAATATTTGTTACGAGGCGGGAATCGGCTGCCCTTGAGATCATTCTGGGCTTACCTCCCCTCGACTTCTTCATACAACAGGAAGCAACAATGGCCGCTGTTAGGCTAAAGAACCTGGGACTGTGGGGAAACACTAGGAGCTTGCATGCATCCATCCTAGAGCGAGCGATAACCTACAAACCACTACTAGCCACACCGTGTGATAAGATCCCTAAACAATACATATTCCAAAAACACTACCACATACAACTATGTGAGGACCAAAAAGATCAATCTAGAAACAGCGAGGTCCGGGTCTACACTGATGGCTCTAAAACTAAACAGGGAACAGGCGCTGGTATACACTCGCTGGATATCAACATTAACATATCAATGACACTAGGCATACACAGTTCCATTTTTCAATGTGAATGCGTGGCCATCACAGGCCGCCACCGCAATAATCAGGCGAGGGATCATAGACTACAACATATGGATCCTCTCCGACAGCTCAGCAACACTCAAGAGCTCTGGAGAGCCGCAGATGCAACTCCAAGCTCGTTTACGAATGTCACCTAGCCCTGGAGAGAATTGCCTTGGGAAACAAGGTGACTCTGCAATGGATAAAGGGGCATAGAGGATCACTGGGTAACGACGCCGCAGATGAGCTAGCTAGAAGAGGGTCGGGAACAACCACAGAGGGCCCATCTCCATTCCACCCTCTGCCCTTCTCTCAGCTACGCACATGGATGTGGCTCCGCACCAATAACCAACACAATGAACGCTGGGCACGGATCACGGACTGCAGACAGTCAAGAGCAGCCCTATCGGAAAGAATAGACCTTCGCACCATCGTGGCAACACTCACAGGACACTGTCTCCTGAACAAACACCTCTTTAAAATCGGAGCCACAGACAGCCCACTCTGCAGAGGGTGTCTGACCGAAGAAGAATCGGCAGCCCACGTAGTCCTGGAATGTGTGTAAGTAGCAGCTCAACGAAAACAAATCCTCAACACCCCAAGGTCACTCCGCCAAGCCTGCGAAGACCCCAGGAATCTTCTGTGCTTCTGGACGGAGTTAGGCTGGCTAACTACCTAGTCAGATAACTCTCACGCATAATGGACCGCCCATAGAGTTCGAATGCGGAAAAGGGAGTTCTTTAACATAAACATTATGTACGTTATATATTGTATGTTGTTGTCAGTGGTTAGTAAAATATGCATACCTTAGACTTATTTGCAGTGGGACTAACTCCTAATATTAGAGATGCTTCTCTTTTAGTCATTTTGGATTCAAAGCCACCCTTGTAATATTTAGAGTTGGCTAATGATTCTGAATCAAACTTGGGTAGGTTTTTAACAGCTTCCGCAAATTTCATAGAGGCATTAGGCATCTGTCGCAAGATGTAGCGGCCAGCGAATCCCACTGCTGCCATGCCGAGACCAGCTAGAATTAAAGAACCAGCCTGGAAGAATATAATATTTTGAGCATAAAATGATGGCTTGTTAATTTCATGAAATATCACGAATTACATCGCTATGAGTCTCTTATTGTTTTCTAGAAATTGAATGAAGCGTTATATTGTTGAATAATATCGAATGTTGTGAAATAGTAAATTATAACCTAAAAGTACAATTGCTTACCATTTTTTGCTAAAAGTTTGTTTATTTATTGACTTAATTAATTGTCTCGTGTAATAAGGTTAACATTCTTCTGTTCCAAGTATTAATTTAGATTAAATCCTACAATAAAATTATTAGAAAAGAAGATAATATATCGTATTTATCTGAGGGAACAGTGTTGCCAAGTCTTGTTTTGATTTTACCCCTTGGTCTGAGCTTACCATAGATTTTGCATTGTTTTTTAAAAATACCCTCAAAACTACATTAATCTGCAAACATCTTCAGACATAAAATACCATGTGCCGTTAGAAAAAGCATTGTTTAGAAATGTTATAGTCAATATAAAGATACAAACTAAAAAATTATAGTCAAATGTAATTCATTATCATTTTTTGATATGTTTATTGCCCCTCTTGGCAATAAATAAACTTTTTAGAAACAACCCCACTTCCATGTGTTGTAGCTTTCTGCACTAAAATAGGAACTCTTACTGGCCCTTAATTTGAAAATTGTCGAGCGAAGTGATTAACATGATTCTATCGGGCATTCCAGAAAACGCGTTACCAAAAACATGTACTTTTGAGAGCTTTGATATCCTAAATATTAAAAGTTACAAAAGTGATACTTATATCGTTCTAAAAATCCATCCATTCAATTTACATAGGTAGGAAAACATAACAATAACAACTTTAAAATATAAACAATGAAATTACAGAAAAAAACTAAAAAAAATATGACGACGCGGTGACAGGCCACACAAGTGAGCGGCGCGTGCACTAAAAATGAGGCACCGCATGGTTACTGCTCTCTAGAAGCAAGCTAGCGATCAAACAACAGACCGTTCACCGTTAGATGCCTTGGTTGGCACGCCAACTACGGCAGGAAACATCTTACGGTGAATGAGCTGTACACAAGTTCGTTTAGGACAAGTTTTTTTAATTTATTTTTTAACAAATTATTCTACTTTCATTGAATTTAAGGTCAAAATTACCCTGCGCTATAATAATTACCCTAAATCTAGGGTAAATTGTTGACGCCACTGACCCCGTACGCCAAGACCAGCTGATTTGATTAGTGCCAAAAATTAAATCTGTCATTGTCATTTCATTGTATTCGTTGGACATCACCCACACCACAGACAGACAAATAAATTCGGATTTGTTTGATTCGTGCTGTCTTTGTTTTTTCGTTCATTGATATTGTTTGTATTGGTTCGAAGACGGAATTTGTTGAAATTTAAAATCAAATTCATTAAAAAGTCTAGATTTATTTCATGAAGAAGTTATATGAAAACCGGTAATTTTCCGAAAACACTCTAAAGTACTGGCAATATGGAATACGATGACAAAATCATCCAGCCAGTAGAAAACCTAGAAAAAAAGTTTGGCCTTTTTGAAGTGGTTCAACATGGCAGGAGATCAAGCGCAATTTTACCAGTTATTAAATACATTATTAGCAACAGATAACGACATCAGAACCCATGCAGAAGTAAGTACTCGTAATAGACGTAGTTTTTATAAATTGTTACCGAAGTAGGACATCGATCAGCCGGTATATATTGCGAAATTATGATCGACGGCCTCGTGTCAAAACGTGGTCATGGAGGATCGTGCGATGTGATTTCTGTTCTGTTACAATGGTGCAGATGTACACCGTCTGAAGAGAGATGATCTGATTCCTATTTTTGTACTGCGAATTTATGTAGGTATTGAAATTCTCGAAAATTTTGAAGTACACTATTTATATTATGTAGGTACTTGTTTCAATGTGAGGCACGCCTTGCTCATGCCACTACATGTGGTTCAAATAAGCCGTAGGTAAATACCTAATAGGTTAAAAAAATGCATGCAATTTTTTAATTATTGTCCTTTTGGAGTCAGCAACTTTATTCAATGTCAATTTGCATAGAATGAAAATGATGGTCAAGTGTAAATTGCATAGCATTGCTTGTTTACACTTATCAACATAAGAGTGTGCGTTACATGAGCTTTCTAAAAGTATAAAATTAAAACAAAATAATGTTTTTATGGTTTGGAACTCCGACACGAAACCCTTATATTTTCGTTGTTTGTCTGTCCATCCATCTATAATCAGAGCCATTTCACTTGTAGATTATTAGTCCCCGCCCCCTACCGGGTAAACCACAATTCGGGTATATGTATCTGAAAAATATTGTAAATAGTAGCCTATGCATATAAATAATCAAATTACACTGGGTGTGAAATTAACAAAGCAAAGTATGCTTTACCTGTTTGCGAAAATTAATCATAAATATGTTTGTTTTCCATACTAAATTCATTAAACTACCACATAGTCATGTTAAAGAAGGTACAACTAAGCCGCACTCACTTCAGAACCCATCACTCCATGCTTGGCTGCTTTTATATGTTATACATAATATATATTTTAATAAGATGATTATGTATGATGTCTGGAAAGAATGGGGGAGATGCCTTTGTCCAGCAGTGGGACACAAAAGGCTAGAAATACAATAAGAGATAATCCATAATTGGGTGTGAAATGTATTCAAATATTAATTTATTTCCAACAGGAACTATACAACAACATCGCTACTGAAACTAAAGTAGTGCATCTTATCGGGGCCCTGCAAAATGTGGAACTTGGAGATGAGGGGCGACAGACAGCTGCAGTACTGCTCCGACGGCTGCTCAGCTCAGAGTTCTTTGAGTTCTTCCCGAAGCTGCCCATGGAGCAGCAAGCAGCCCTCCGAGAGCAGTTACTGCTCACCCTGTCAATGGAAGTCAGCCAGCAGTTGAGGCGAAAGGTTTGTCACTTTTATCTACAAGGATTGGAGCATAGAGTCTGCAGTTGATACCTAATATCTCTAAGTCCCTACTAGAGACTTCTTGACCAGACTCCACATTCAGGAAACAGGAAGAACAGGAACAAGTGAACAGTTAAATTATTGCTCTAGCTCAGGGGTTCCCAAACTTATTTTGTCTACTGCCCACTTTGAGAATAAATTATTATTTAGCGCCCCCATTTTTTCACCTACTTGAAAACCACTATAACTTCAGAGATTAAATATGCACAAATCGGGTTATTTAACAAAAACTTGTTAAAACATGATTGCACAAGGTCTATTTTCTACGAAAATGACCTGTCTACGAATACTAATAACTATTGCGTAAGTGTGTCTGATTTGACGCCCCCATTTTTTTCCTGGGTCTCTTTCCGCCCTCCTTTAGGCCTGCAGCGCCCACAAGGGGCGTTATCGCCCAGTTTGGGAACCCCTGTCTAGCTAAACAATTACTACTCAAAATAGCTATTCATCGTCAATTCTGAGTTTGAATTGTAAATTAATGCAAACTCCTGCAGCACATAAAGCCAGAGTACTGTAAGATTTAATTACAAGCTCTTTGGTTTCATGTTTTGTTTATGGTAGGCATTCATTTTCATGTACACTTATGCATCTATTATAGTTATTCATCAGGCAGAAATATCATAGCAAACAATATGGAAAATTCTTGTATCAACTTTCATCTGTTAATGGTAACATGCATTGACACTAGATCGATTGTAATGATGTGTTATAAAGGAATGATATAACTGGCAGCCAGATACCAGCCAGCCTTGGTATCACTTCCTATATGCCTACCTATTGTGGCTCCATTGTGATTTAATTGATCGACACTTGGAATATGACATTGAACTTAATAATGCAATTTTGAATCTTATCTAACAGCTTTGTGGTTCAATTTGACCAATGATATAATCTATTAGCATGAATAATTACGAATACCAGTCTGAATATAGTCTTTATTTCTAGTGCTGACTCATATCATGAGGTTCTTACACTTGATCTAATTTTATAGATGAGTATGAGTCACTGACATTCCAAGCTTATGAAACTTTTTTTTTACGTAATGTCTACAAACATATTATGATCCTAGTCTAGGCAGCCATTTAAGTTCTAATGGTTTTATTGTATACTTTATTACTTTGGTAATATAAGCTTATTTAAACGGCTCTACTGGATGTTGTTGATGATGTTCTGGCTGCTCAAGATGCTGGCGAAGGAACTATTTTGACACTCCTAGACTTCTCACGTGCATTCGATACAATTAATACCACTCGTTTACTTTCAAAGCTTACTTATTACGGGCTTAATAGCGTAGTGACTAGATGGTTTGCGAGCTATCTCAGTGAACGATCTCAATATGTCGAACTTAAAAATGCAGACGGCTCAGGCTCTGTTTCGGCTGCCATGTCCGTGACTCGTGGAGTTCCCCAAGGTTCCATTCTTGGCCCAATACTTTTTGTTTTATATTGCGCAGATATAACCTCACAAATAGAAAATTGTAAGTACCACCTTTACGCTGATGACCTTCAGTTATATGTGTCTTCCAAGCCTGATGAGATCAAAGTTGCTATCAGTGGGTTAAATAAGGATTTGGATCGTATAGTCAGATGGAGTGAAGCAAATGGCTTAGTTTTAAATCCTGACAAATCAAAATTTCTGATCCTGGGATCTAAACATCAAATTGATAAGGTTCTTTCTAACGATCCCAAAGTATACATCACAGGGGCATTGATTAATCGCGTTACTGAAGCCCGCAATTTAGGTTTGCTCATGGATGGCTCACTTAAATTTGAAAAATACGTGCAAGAAACAGTTCGTAACTGTTTCTATAGGTTATCTGTTTTGTATCGGATGCAGGAGTTCCTCAGCACTGATCTACGTATCAAGTTGTGTGATTCGCTCATTTTGTCTAAACTTAATTATGTTGACAACGTATTTGGTGAGTGCTTGCTAGCTCGTTCACTAAAATTAACTCAGCGTATACAAAACGCCTGTGTGCGATTTTGTTTTCCGATCCCGCGACGAGCTCACATCTCCCCTTACATCAATCAGAACGGTTTATTGAACATGTCATCGCGCCGATATCTTCATTTTGCGACTTTGCTTTTTGGTATTGTTAAAAATCAGCAGCCTTTGTATCTATACGATAAGCTCGACTTTTCAAATCGACATATACGTTATGCCACTCGCTTAATTTGTCCACACCACAGAACGACTGCCTTTCGTGGCAGCTTCCGGTATGCTGCCACGAAATGTTGGAACAATTTGCCGCCACCAATTAGAAATTCAAAATCTATTCACTCCTTTAAAAACACACTTAAGAAACATTTATTACATTCACAATTTTTACCATCCACAGGTAGTCGTTCTGGGCCTAAATTTAGTTTAGTTTAATACAGCATAAGTTTCACAATGGTCTCTCTTCTCTTTTGTTTGTTTTGTTATTTGTTTATTTTTTATAATATAATAGTTATAGAATCATAGCTCTACCACGATTGCATTTAATAATATTTCATCTTTTCTTTTCTGTGTAAAACGTGTGTCGCAGTGCTGCCCAACACACTGGCGTCACGTAAAACCAGCGCTGCACAGCGTTTGCGCTGTCGCAGCATACGCTGAGTGACGACCATTTTTGCTAATTTAATTAATTGGATAATGTTTTAGTTGTAAGTTTTTGTGTCATTGGCAAAATAAATATATTTGTATTTGTATTTGTATTTGTATTTTACGACCTCTGTGGCGCGGCTGGCGATGGTTCGCCTGCGTCGCAGGAGGTTGCGGGTTCGATTCCCGCCTCGGAACAAATAATTTGTGCAATCTGCAGATATTTGTTCCGGGTGTTCTGGGTGTTTTCTATGTATAATAAAAAATATCTATCTATGTAATGTATTGTATTATGTATATCAGTTACCTAGTACCCATAACACAAGCTCTGGCTTAGCTTGGGGCTAGATAATGTTGTGTTAACTTGTCCAGCATTATTTATTTATTTATTTTATTTATTTTAAACAAAATTTCCTGTTGTATCGTATCTTACTTAGAAAATAATAATTCCTACAGATTTGTGATGTGGTATCTGAACTAGCGCGAAACCATATTGATGATGATGGCAGCAACCAGTGGCCTGAGTTCCTGCAGTTCATGTTCAACTGCGCCAGTTCTCAAGACTCCAACATGAAAGAGGCCGGCATTAGGATGTTCACGTAAGTCTAACATTCTAAGGGGTTCCCTAACTTATTTAGTGTACTGCCCACTTTGAGAATAAATTATTTTTTACCGCCCCCATTTTTTTTGTGAGCTATATTAGCGGAGATTAAACATGCATAAATCTGATTATTTAACAAAAACTTGTTAAAACATGATTTGCCGCGGTCTATTATCTACGAAAATGACCTATCTAGGAATACTAATAACTATTAAAATGCAAAAGTGTGTCTGATTTGACGTCCCCATTTTTTTTCTGGGTCTCCTACCGCCCCCCTTTAGGCCTGCAGCGCCCACAAGGGGGCGTTATCGCCCACTTTGGGAAAAGCTTAGCTAGACTATTATTCAACTGGTTTATTATTAGGTTAGGTCCAGCTAGAATCCACAGCTAGAATTTACAGCTAGACTTCTTTTAGTATGATCAGCACCTAACTTTGATTTTGTAGGTTGCTATTTGTCTACTTTCCTAAAATGACTACTTACATTTACCAAAATTGTCTACTTGTCCATAATGACTACTGCATTTACCAAAATGACTTATTTCCCAGAATTACCACTTTCCCAAAATTACAACTCTCCTAAAATGACTACTATCCCAAAATGACTAGTAATATGGGTACTTCTCATTTTTGATTTAAAAAAATAATAAACTAGTGAAAACATCTTTTAGGTATAATTGATGATTGATTTTATTAGTTTTGGTCTTGCTCGTTATGGGAAAAATACTCGCCGAGCTTACAGCCCTTTCAGGACTGAAATATAGGGGATTTAAAAAAAAAAGCTCTCCATGGGAGTGACCTCAGTGCCATGGTTGTGACATTCCCTACATTATCGTAATACATGGAAATTAAATATTACAAAGAAGTGAAACTTTTTCCAAACATAATCATAATATACCGTTACATTATCAAAATCTTTATTTATCTGTAACACACGCAGGTATTTTCCAAATTTTAATTAACAAATGCAGTCTTAGTCAGCCCTAAACTTTTTTTTTATTTGTGCGAGTAGGTAGGGCATCCTCATACATTTTATCTACCAAATTAACATCATTTAATTTGTTAGATAAAATATTTTCACATTTATGTTATCTACCTTCTTTACTAAATACATTTTAAAACTTATACGCTTAGAAAATATTTTTCATCTTACTTATTTATTAAATCTCTGTCATCAATTGCCTACCAATTACCTTCAAATTACTAGTTTTTATGGCACGCATAAGGATAGGCTACTTATTGTTTTTTTTTTGTATATTTAAACATCAATCTTGTTAAACATTAATCGTAGAACCAGACCAGAACCGACCAGTGTAGGCTCAATTTAAACAGCCATTACATCATCACGTGGAACAGGGAATATGTAGTCAGGGCCAATCTAAACAAAAATGATGTGATGTGATCTTTTCTTTTTTGTGAACGTAACTTTTGGTTCTTCGCCATCAAATCCAATTATTTGACCAAGAATATGTTTTTTCATATATTTTTTAAAATAATCTTTTAATAATCCACAACCCTTCTTTTAAAACTTCAGGTGTGGTTCATTTTCATATGATTCAGTCACTGGAATACCCTTTGCATCTGCTTCTGAACTCAGAACACTGTTTTCATCTGCTATAGACCCCAGAATATCTTCTTCATTTATACCAGGCCCTGAAACATCTTTTTCATTTTTGGAGCTCAAAAGCTCTGTACTATGTGTATCCAGCCTAAGAATAGACCCCTCCTTATCCGCCTTTGAATGTCGTAAAAGCCGACTAAAGGATTACATCATGGAATGGGCAGCAGCATCCATATGAGTACTTAACAGTAATACTGCGATCCGCCCGCCAAGCGTAGTAATGGCAAATCCCTCCATTGTATTCAATGGGGGAGGCTTCGTCCAGCAGTAGTCGTAAACAGGCTGATAAAGAAGATAAAGATAAAGCCGTGCATCCGCAAACACACAACATCAATCTACAAACCACAAAAAGCCCCATATCATATACAATAATCACGTCCATGGATCAAAAGTCACATCCATGTGTATATTTTTACCCACGGATCCATAGAAGTGACGTCCACGGAAGAGAATTTTTGCTGTTATAATATTAAAAACCTAACCTCTGAATCAGGAATGAACAAGCAAATTTAGCTAAGTGTTTTTGGTGCAAAAGCGCATTAAAACCACAAAACCGAAGTGCATAATTGAAATTTACATACCTTTGACGATCACCACAGTTGTGACCACTTATGCTTGACAAGTTTTGAGAATAGAAAAACAACACGTATTATCTCGCAGGTGTTACGTCGCAGGCAGAAACTAACAACTGAGTCAAAAGATGGTGGATCTACCCTTGTCTATGCCCAGTAACGTTTGGATACACGGACGATATTTTTATAATTTACGACTGGTGTGACACTCATCCATGGAAGGGATAAAAAAATTGATCACAAACTTTATGTGAACAGTTGAAGAATGTTCTAGTATCTTTAGATACATTTGTTTTTATATTTACGGAGTAAATATATCCAATTTAATATTGGCATTCTTTTTTACACATTTATTCAGACAGATCAACCACAGTAATTTTTTTTCTTGATCACACACACGGAAGGGACATTTTTGATGTTTTAAAAATTAATAAATAATAAACTATGCATTAAATTTATCCATTTATATACTAAAGTTATAGTATTTTATCTATACTTTATTAACACAAAGCAAGATTACTATATTTAGTTACTAAATGTAAGAAAACTGAAAGTCACAGTGGTTTTTTTCAAAAATGAGAATTACCCATATAGTTTGCTGTCTGCAATGGGGAGAGGTGGCAATCAATCTGAGGATGAATGGTGTAGCAAATGGCAATGTGGAACACGCAACTAACGGCGATCATTTTGATAGTCTTTACACTGTTCAAATCGTTTGAAAATAGAAATCGTGAATGTTTAGGTCCAAAATATTTGGACAACTCGAAGACTGACAAATAATATCTATTAGTTGCGTTCCCCATTGCCATTTCGGGTAATCTGCAAGCTGCACAGAGCCGCAGTTGAAGGACCATTCACACAGAAGCCATTCCGCTAAGCCAAGTCATAATTTTCTATTGACCAAGACACTCCATTCAATTAGAACTGTTTCAAATTCACCGGTGCAATGGTCCTGCCTTAGTGGATTATCTCAATTGTCCTTGTATAAATGCTGCATAAGGGCCTCTGGATCGCGCTATTCGCCCTGGCTTCAGCTCTGGAAGCAACTACTTCTAGGTCACATGGTTTCATCAAGATGCCTTCCTCTTGGATTATCTCAATTGTCCTTGTATAAATGCTGCATAAGGGCCTCTGGATCGCGCTATTCGCCCTGGCTTCAGCTCTGGAAGCAACTACTTCTAGGTCACATGGTTTCATCAAGATGCCTTCCTCTTTAAGGTGGTCTATCTCTGGCGGTTTGTTGGGCTGTCTTTAACGGGTGGCGACCCGAAACATGCCAAATATGGCGCTTTCATAAAGTGTTTGAATAGCGCCCAACTAACACGCGCTCTTATCACCACGTTCACAGACTGCTGAAGAGTCTGGCTGTTACAAATAAACCTATAGGCATTTACCGTTAATGCGTCACGATCTAAATTCAGTTCACGATCAATTTACGCTCGATCAATCGGTATAATTATTCAATAAAATGCAGCAATAAAATCCAATAGGTAATTACTTTGAAGATAGACATCCATGCCAGTATCATCAGTTATGACATGATAATTATATGGTCATTAGTTTGACCTACAAATCCTACAATCAACTCAAGTCAAGAGATTATTCAACATTTGCTTGATAAAATCATTCAAATTGTTCGTGTTTTCCACACAACTATCAAGTCTCAAGATTATTATAAGGAAATTGTCATCCTTATAATAATCTTGAGACTTTTTGTTACATAAAAATTATACATACATACATACATAGACACACGCCTTTTTCCCCGAAGAGGTAGGCAGAGCCACAATAGGCCTCTTTTCACAGTGGGTTGCACCATCGTGGAATATAGACGTGACAAGTGGTGAGCTCATCGCCGCTATTGCTTCCCACGACTGACTCAGCTAACGCTTTCTTCCAGTAATAACACATTCCATAATAAGCTACCAGCCAGGACAAATCTTATACCAACGAATCTTATCAACAAGTCCGGGTAATCCCTTAGTCGACTTTTACGACATCCACGGGAGGAGACGGAGGGGTCTATTCTTAGGCCGGACACACCACAGCACCAAATTATATTAAATTCAATTTATTTATTTCAGACATTGTCCATATTTTGTTAGTTGCGCTTATGACACATATTACATTACATTATTTATATTACATTATTGTAAAAAATATTGTTAACTTTTCAAGGATACTCGTAATCGTTCTGATTATTTGCTCTGGTACAAGCTGACCATAATGCTGTCATCTACCCTGAATAAAATAAAATATTCCACATGAGCTGAACATGTGAACTACATCTGTTATTAATAAATATTTTCATTACACGCTGGTAACAAAAATAGAAGCGATATTTTTGATAAAACAATGTTTCATCATAATTATCATCAGCCAATCGAAGTCCACTGTTGGACGGAGGTCTCCCCCGTAGAATGCCACGACGAACGGTCCTGAGCCGCCTCTGTCCACTGACTTCCTCCGACATTTATAATGTTTTTGGTCCATCGAGAGGGCGGCGTGACCGGCCCAGGACCGTCTTAACATAATGTTTGGTCGGATGATATTTTCGACTTATTTTTCGTCAAGTAGTCTGTTAGCACTGGAGTCAACTTCAGGGGGCGATTCTCGAAAAAATCTGAAGCACGAGAAGTCGTCACCCCGTATGAAAACTAAAATGTTGTATGGACGTCATACGAGATGTGACGTCATCACGTAGACGAGATTTGAAAATACAGGGGGGTTACTATGAGCTCTTATATCCATTCAGTTCAAAAACTATTCAGTACAAAATATCGGTTCATCGTTGTCATTTTTCATCGTTGAATAACTTTAATCGCAGAAGTCTGTAGACCCTCTGCGATTGTGCCTTTAAATATAGTTGCGGACATCACGGAACCAATATTTTGTACTGAATAGTTTAACAACTGCATGGCAATAAGAGCTCATAGTAACCCACCAGGTCCAAGCTGACGGGGATGATGCGTACAATTAGAACCGGGTTGAATCTCTATGGACGACTCGGTGTCGAAGTGCGCGACAGTATTTTGGTGTGGAAATACATGGACTGACACTTTAATTGCAGTCTGATCTATATATTCACACCACACTATTTCAATCTTAGATTGCTGGGACATTGTAGGGAAATAAGACTTGGTCCTACCTACCCAATTTTTTTTAAATAGTTTATTTACACATTTGCGCTCGCCTTATGTATTTGTTACGCAGGAAATAAGCAACAACACTTTGCCCAACAGCTCAGTACCCGGAGTATTCGGAAACCGCCAGAACGAGAACCTAGATGTGATCAAGCGCATGTTGCTGTCTGCACTGCAGCCCACTGAGAGCGAAGCCCTGCGCGTGCAAGCCGTGAAAGCCATCGGCGCTTTCATTATACTCCACGACAAAGAGCCTGCCATTCAGAAGCACTTCAGTGACATACTTTTACCATTTATGCAGGTATGTATGCTCAAAAGCACCTTCCTAGTATTAAGGGAAGTGTACCGCTAGCCCGCTCCAACACGATGTTTGGTCCTCATTTGGATATTAATTAATTCAAGTCAATTACATTCTTTAGACACGCCTAGAGACTGCAGTTTGTCAGTTTCCCATTAAATTGTATAGAATTAAATTAGCATGCGTTATAAGATTTCCTTACAAATCTCTAAGACTACGCCAACCGCAGGCAGAAATCTTCATACAAAAAAAACATCTCGTGCCGATCGAAAGGGGTTTTTAGCGTTCCGTAGCCAAATGTCAAAAAACGGAATCCTTATGGATTCGTCATGTCTGTCAGTCCGTATGTCACAGCCACTTTTTTCCGAAACTATAAGAACCATGCTGTTGAAACTTGGTAAGTAGATGTATTCTGTGAGAACCGCATTAAGATTTTCACACAAAAATAGAAAAGCAAACAATAAATTTTGGGGGTTCCCCATACTGAGAACTGAAACTCAATTTTTTTTTTCGTCAAACCCATACGGGGTATCTTTGGATATGTCTTCAAAAATGATATTGAGGTTTCTGATATAATCTTTTTCTAAACTGAATAGTTTGCGCGAGAGACACTTCCTAAGTGGTAAAATGTGTGTGTGTGTCCTCCCGTAACTTCTAAAATAAGAGAATGATAAAACTAAAAAATATATATGATGTACATTACCATGTAAACTTCCACCGAAAATTGGTTTGAACGAGATCTAGTAAGTAGTATTTTTTTATACGTTTAAATCGTAAACCGCAATTTACCTTTCATTCAATCATCTCAAATATAAATTCATGGGCGAGTCCGACTCGCACTTGGCCGCTTTTTTATTGAATATCTCGTAAAATATATAGATAATTTTACAAAATTCCAACAGTAAACCCTCGGCATTGTTGTATTGATTTTATTTACCTAATGTGTTCCCCAATAATATGCAACATTTTAATAAAAAATAGAATCAAGGTAAAACATAGACAAAACTTTGTTTTTTTTTTCAATAGAGTCTATTTTTCTATCGTGTTTCTGGTACAGTGATCCCTCGGAATTATAATTTAATATCCAAGCATTTTTTTTATTTTAATTTTGTACCTTATTTATTATATTAAACATATAATAAATAAGACAAGACTTTTTTTTTTCTTTTTTTTTTATTATTTGTTTTTAGGTTATCTGGAAGAGAATGCTTTCTAGCATTAAGTTCGCCTTTGTACTTCTTTGTTTTATGTGCAATAAATAATTTTCTATTTATCTATCTATTAAAAATCAAAACTCGGATAAGGAATTTTGCGGCATACATACCCCACCTAAAGTGAGAGTGATCTTTGTCTCCCGCTTCCATGCTATTATGCACATACGCCCAATTGTTGCACGGTGGACGCGTGACTCAACTGTGAATACACGGGTATACAGTTGTGGTCATATAATTAAGAACGATTTGAAGTTCTAGAAGTTTTTTATTTAAATCGTATCATACACAGAGATGTGTACCTTCTGAGAAGCAACTAGTTATGTTATATAATAGTCACATTAATAGAGCAACCTGACTTAAGAATAAAGTATGAAATCGATAACTATTTTTTGCACATTTTATTGATTTTATCAAAGTAACACATTCAAATAGTACTGAAACTGGACAAATAATTAAGAACGATTTATTTAACTGCTCGGTAATTGTTTTGTATGACACTTAGATTTAAAAAATCACAATATTATGTAGCACAGGAAACATAAAAAGAAATTTAATAAATATTTAACTAAAATTAATAGTTAATAGCATATCCACGGCTTTTAATTACAGCTTTACACCGGCGAGGAATTGACTCTATTAATTTTTGACATTTCGCAAGAGAAATAGAGTTCCATTCTTCTAAAAAAACGTCATACAGCTCTCTTGAATTTCCACACTTTGTATTTGAAACCTTTTTGTTTACTTCAAACCACAGATTCTCTATTGGGTTTAGATCTGGACTGTTAGCAGGCCAGTCTAAGACAGAAACTAATTGCGCTGTAAGAAATTCCTTTACGGTGCGTGCAGTGTGCTTTGGATCATTGTCATGCTGGAATGTCCAAATGACCGGTAGAACGTCTTCAGCGTATGGTAACATTGTTTCTTCCAGTATATTTTTGTATTGGAACTGATCCATGTTACCTTCTATCAACTTCACAGGTCCTACACCATGTCCAGAAAAGCAACCCCAAATTTTCACATTTCCACCACCGTGCTTTAATGTAACTTTCGTGTACTTTGGGTCGAATGCTGTATTCGGGGGACGTCGTACATATCGTTTTCCATCAGAACATACTCTGTTTATTTTCGTCTCGTCAGAAAAAAGTACATTTTTCCACTGTTGCACAGTCCAGGTTTCATACTCTCTCGCAAATGCAAGCCCGGCTTGCCTGTGGCAAAGTTTTAACATGGGTACCTTTCTTGCTATCCTACCGTGCAATTTTTCTTCTACCAAACGTCTTCGAATAGTGCGTGCTGAGATTGCTGAAGGGTTGTTTTCACCAAAATATTCTTTTCTAAGCTCATTGGACCCTTTAAAAGATTTTGTTTTGCCATACGAACGATGTTTCGGTCATCTCGAGGAGTTGTTTTTATCTGTTTAGGTACACGTGGAACATTCGAAGTAGTTTGATACGTAGCAAAATGCTTTACAGCGTGGAAAACCATCGTTTTTGAACATTGCAGATGGTCGGCTATCTTTTTATAAGACCAATTCTTCCGGCGAAGTTTTATTATTACTTCCCTTGTAGATTTATCACAACTTTTATTTTTTCCCATTGTTTTTTCTAAAGAAGCAATCACCTTTAATCTTTTACAGCACGTAATGGCGCCAAAATTATACAAACAGTAACAAATCGACTGAGTGTTCTCTATTTAAATTTGAATAAAGGTATAAACTACTTAGCGTTCTTAATTACGTGACCAGCCAGTAATAAGGAATACTTTGTTTAAAAGTAGTGTAAACAGTTTGCCTATTGATTTTTAGCCAATCATGTGTATCAATGAATACAGTGGTAATATGGAAATGTTTTACGATACCGAGAGAAATAAAAACAAATGCATACAATTAGTTTTGCATCTTAGTTGGAAAAAATCTTCCCTTTATATCAGCGTTCTTAAGGTGATTATAGCCTCGAACGACCTTGGGCATCTGGGCGGAGCCTAGGAAATGTTGCATCCCGAGCCCACACCACACGCCATGCATAAACATTGGCACAATATTCAGAAACAATGAAGAATAGCAGCGCGCGGCGCGCGCAGCTGCGGGCGCCGGCCGCGGCGTGGAGCGCGGTGTCCTAGTCATAGACCGCGGCGCGCGGCAGGCGGCAGCCCCGGTTTGGCACGAGGTGCTCTAGTCATGCAGTCATATCTGTTGTCTAGTTTGTTGTGTTTGAGAACTGGTGCACTTTTGATTTTGAGCATCGGAAATTATGCGCTATTGTATAGTATATGCATGGCGGCATTGTTGATTTTCCTTAGCTTTGTTTGCTAGTCCTGTCTAGACCTAGTATGGTAGATAATGAAATAGGCAAAGATTTCAATATCGTAGATATGCCCAGACACCGAAAACTGTTGCATTGTATTTGAATGTGTGCGTTAACAAAGTGCTGACGCACACACACGTAGTGGATAGTTAAAAATCGTGATTTTGTCTATAAACTTAACTGTTGATATTACCATTTTATGTGCAATCATATTGCACGCACTTTTGTGAGAAAAAAAAAACGTCCTTAAGCCCTGAAATTGAAAATATGTGTTATTGTCTAAAAAGTGTGCAATCTATGTACGGTCAGCAAACTCATGAGATAGCAAGCAAAGTACTAATAATTAAACTGTAAAATGTTGTGGAGTGGGTAAGTAAATTAAAACACGTTATTTACAAAGAATGTCTATTAATTGGCAGAGAGATGGCGCTGCCATACGTGTAAACATTGAGCTCCGTTATTTTCGTTAAAAAAATGGAAAATGTGTATTTTTTCCATAAACTCATTATAATCATTATTTGACTACCTCTGTAGCGCGACGGGCGTAGGTTCGCCTGCGACGCAGGAGGTTGTGGGTTTGATTCCCGCCTCGGAACAAATATTTGTGCGATCGCAGATATTTGTTCAGGGTGTTCTGAGTATTTTCTATGTATAATAAAAAATATCTATCTGTATTATATTGTATTTAGTAGGTATATCAGTTATAACACAACACAAGCTCTGCTTAGCTTGGGGCTAGATAATGTTGTGTGAAATGTCCAGCATTAACTATTTCTTAAAAAAAAAATGTAACGTGTTTCGAGTGTACAAACGTTATCTAATACTAACTGTACTGATAAACAAAGATTTTTTACAGATAAAACAGTGACAACAAAGTGATGTTGAACAGTGACAAAGTTATTTGATTACAGTCTACTTAACACAAAAGACATTGAACTTAGTAAATAGTGTGCTAAATTTAACTAAACTTTATATCAGTGAAAAAGTGCATCAAATTAACAGATAACAATATTTTTGTTGTTCTTAAAAATACTGTTGCGGCGCCGTATTACCTACCTACACTAAAAAATAAATAATTGTACTTTGGACTTAATTATTAAGAACAAATTTTTGAACTAAACAACAATCTATCAGTGTATCACGAATTTCGCCTATGCATTCTAAACGACGGCCGTGAGGTATTAGGACTTCGGCTGCCGATCTTGAGCCCCTAGTTCCAATCTCTAAGAGGTTCAACTTTTTGCGCTCAAAGTTTTTTTTTTTCAAATAACAGTTACAATAAAAATGTAATAATATTTAAATTATTAATCTTCTAAAATATGAGAAATATAATAAATTTTTAAAATGATATACGCATTTATTCATTGGTATTAATATTACATGCAATAAATTAAAACTCAATGACGCGGACGCGGCGCGGCGCGGGCGGTGACTATGCTCTTGAATCGGCTGACGCTACCGAGCATATTTCTATATCCATTGGTAGATGATCCCTTATAAAGCGCAGCCTCAGTACACCCGCGTGTCTTTATATATTGGTTTTAGATCGCACCGAGTCGGGTTTAGAGTGTACCGAGAAAATAGTGTCATTTCTTTTTCTCCTGAAGTGGTTGTACACACTACTGTCTCTTTCGTGCAATTTTCGTGCAATCGCCATTTTAACTAGAATATTTTGCACAACGGAAAGAAAAAATAGTTATTTAATTAAATCACAATACTTAGGAGAGAAATGTCACACCTTTGGCTTTATTTGTGTTTTTGGAGTTGTTGTTGTACTTGCGAAATGCACACGATGGCATTTTGTGACACTTCTCATAGGAAATCGTCAACATTACAACACGACCAGCTGGCACTGTGTCTAGATGTGCACTGAGACCAAATGAGCGAGCTATCTTATTTCACGTGGAAACATTACGGCGCGGTCACTCAATGGTAAGGGCATATCTACGATATTTAAATCTTTGGAAATAGGTACACTGTCCCTTGGATTAAGAAATAAAGACAACAGGTTATTGGGAGACAAATCGAAATATGTACAATAAAATATGTTTTCTTTAGGTCAGGCAAAACCATTATGGACTAATGAACTAATAAATATACATACATACATAGACGACACACACCTTTTTCCCGAAAGTGAAGACAGAGCCAATAAATATAAATAATAGTACGAATAATAATAAATAATAATAGGCCTACGAATTAAATATATCGAGTTTTTTCATTCGAGATTTTTCATCCGAGATTTACCATTCGAGATTTTTAATTCTAGATTTTTCGTTCGTGATTTTTCATTCGAGATGTTTCTTTCGTGAATTTCATTCGAGATTTTTCATTCGAGATTTTTCAACCGAGATTTTTCTTCCGAGATTTTTCATTCGAGATTTTGCATTCGTGATTTTTCATATACGTACTTATTCTTATAGTAGATAACATTAACATAACACCCAACAGTCACATACATAGTCCTGATCCCACACAAGGCATCCCTGTGTTGTGGGTATCAGAAACTACGAGTACCATGGTATTGTAGACCCGGAACAAATATTTGCAGATCATACAAACATTTGTCCCGCAGCGGGAATCGAACCCGCAACCATTCGCATCTCAGTCGGCTACTCGCCCGACGCGCTACAGAGGTCGCCAAAGATAAGAAACCAACAAGCGTCCTCGCGCAAACAAGATATCTAAACGAAAACGATCAATATTTACAATGTTTTGTTCAAGAACACACAGCACAACTAAAAAACTACGATGAGTACACTAACTGCTATCGTGTCTTATTGTGCCCGAACCAGTCGGTGGCACTCATAGGAGCGGAGCAAAAAAGTGACGCGGGTACCCCGTGCGAACGCTTGGGCCGGACTGACTTCCGCGGCCGAACCGCCCGTGGCAGCTCGTTTTACAGTTTTTGTTTTATTGTTTAAAAATGATAATTATTTTTGAAAATGTAAACATATCATGTGTAAAGTCTGAAAATTGTCTATAATATTGTGAAAGAATCATTAAAATAGCTGCAGGCGTTTGGAAGGAGTAGGAATTCTTGCGTAAATTATAGGGAACAATGTTTTATTTTTTCCTGTCAAAAGCAACAGCAATTTAAAAAAATTAAACATATAGTTCTATTCTTGACTATATTATACCCATTAAATGATTTTTTTTAAATAATTTGGGCCATTTTTGTAGGAGGAGTAGGCTTTCAAAATAGGTTTATTTTGTGTTTCGGCAAAACTAATCGTCTTAATTATATGGCCACCACTGTATGTATGTTAGTCATGTGTACAAATTGTCATGGAGTTTGACGAGATAATATCCAAAATAGGAGCAATCTTCGTTAGTAACTTTGTATGCAGAGGGCTCAAGTCAAGCGCCTTCGCGAGATCATAGTTCATATATTTATTAAAACCATAAGATCACAGGGAACACTTGGTCACGTCAATTTACAAGCATTCAATTAACAAAATAAACAGTTTGGTACACTAGAAAGATACAGCTGTAAATTGGCTTTGTCAAATTATAAGGCAAGTCATTTAGAATATCACATTAGCGGCTGTACATAGGCCTTGTCAGTTTGTTAGTACATTTAATAAGTCCTCACAATTTTATAATAATATCACGTACATAAATAAATTGATATAGTATCAATGATTTTTAGAGACGCAATTTTATTGATTATTAATTTATTAACTGCCTTAGCGTTTGAGTATATTATATTATTGTAATTTTTTATGACATTTGAATTATTGTGAATCTGTGATTTATCTTTTAACTTGTAAAATGTGCTGTACTTATTTTTTTTTTACTTTGCATGCTGTAAAGCTGATCATGGCCTGTATCTTTTTATTGTTATTATCATCTTATTGGGTACATAAGTTGATTCGCAAAATAAATGATTGATTGATTGATTGATAAACAACAAATCATCATCAAAACGACGATCATCGCAAATAACGCGCCTTGTGAAGGTTGCTTGATACTTCTGTAACGTTCTTTGATTTGAATAAAATTGGTTCTTCCATAGCTAGCAAATTGACAAATCACATTGGTCATGTCCCCCGCCCATTTCTTATTGGTCCTTCGTTACACATCACTACAGTGATGTGGAGTGTCGCAAATGAATGTACCAACTACCTACCTCGTCGACAATATCCTGCCTCATTGTAGACATATTATCACATAAGTATATCAAATTGTTGCGTGACTAACTGACTCACTGACGCACAGTAAGTTCTAGAGTCCTGAAATTTGAAGGGGACATTTCTTGTTTCCGAAATTCATGCCCTAAGAGGTGCAGCGGGGTGTTGAAGTTTGTATGGAGTAAAGTCGCGGGCGTTCCGCCAGTTGCACATAAACTACGTGCGTATTTTGACCATGGAATACGTTACTGCCAAAAAGTGCTAAAGCAAATTGAGAATTTCGCTAACATCATCCTTTTAATAAGGTGGAGTTTGATAGTAATTCTTCATACAATCATATTTATTCCTTGCTGTAACTAATTAATATATTACTAAATGCCGTGGTGTATACGGCCTAAAAATAGACTCCTCCGTCTCCTGCCGTGGATGTCGTAAAAGGCGACAAAGGGATTACACAGGGGTTGGGCAGCAGCATCCACCTGGGTACTCAACACCAACACTGTAATCACCAATCCGCCTGCCAAGTTTGGTGATTATGGCAAATTCCCCCATTGCTTTCTATGCGGGAGGCCTCGTCCAGCAGTGCACGTCTAAAGGCTGTTGATGAATTCATATAGGTATGTACTATTTCAGTTTTACATAATTATTTTATTGTTTTTGCAGGTTGTAGTAGAAACAGTCGAAAAAGCCGACGATGACTCCGCCCTCAAAGTGCTTGTTGAATTGGCAGAGTCTGCGCCTAAATTCTTGCGACCACAGTTGGAGACTATCTTCCAAGTGTGCATTAAGGTAAACCTACATTTTTAAAAGTATTTATAGGCATGATTTGCTATCTTATCTGTTGTTAAGCTGCGTTGTCATGAGTGTTTGGTGCGACTCTCGTGGGCTTGTATCTGAGTTCACTTGAAATGAGTATTATTTGTTCTTCTCACAGCGTTTTAATGAAACTATCGGAGTCAACTTTGAACTATAGGAAGTGTTCCTAGTCAAGATGCTATCGTCTGAATGTCTTCAGATTACCAGAAGACCATTTTAATTATTGAATTGAAAAGCTCACTGAAAGTTGACCGAATCAAGACTGTATTGGCTAAAAATTTGTATTTAGTTTCCTAACAATTTCGTCAAGTTTCGATTCAATGGCGACCATAGATTAGAGTAGGATAGTGCTATATATAATTGGAAAAAAATAAAGGTCGTCCGAAGAATGTGCCCAGGAACTTCACGACCTGATCCTACCCTCTCTTTTCACCATAGGAGGGTTACCTCATTCTAGTATAACCTCTATTGCCCAGATATAAGTAGAGAGTGTCCGAGTAGGTATCCATATGCTCTCAGTCTGAGCGTACTCTGATCGTGTCAACGCGGCGTTACCGGAAGGCCTATATCAGCGATAATCTCATGAAATAATCTACCGCTTCCTCATACATACAATTGAGTGATGTTATCATTCATTTGGCTTTGAAAATTAAGATTATGGAGGTGTAACTAATCAATCACAAATAATTTTTCTGATTGTGTGCACATTAATTCCTATGTGTGCATTTTGCTTTATAAAATGCGTTACTTATTATGTGCAAAATTAAATTGGGAATTTCGCTAACACCATCCTTTCTATAAGGTGGAGTTTGATAGTAATTCACCAGACATTTTTTTTTAATCCTACTAATATCATAAATGTCAAAGTTACGATGTTAGTATGTTTGTCACTCAATCATTCCGAAACACCGGACTGAACCGATTTCGATATGAACTGAGGGTCTAGTGCAGATTTGTTTTGCATTCGGTATCCCGACTATGGAATTGCGAGTCGATATTTGTTTTTATGTATGGTTTTAATGAGTTTCTCAACAAGTCCGCTAGGGGCACTTATCCATTTTCTGCATACAAAAACTACATTTTGACTCGCAATTCGGGTTTCGTTATTCCGAGTGGTTCCAATTTACAAACCTGTACTAAGCCCTCTGGTCCCCATCGCGCTAATTTATTAAAACAAAACCACAACACAGGCCCTTCTGTCCCCAAGCATCCATCCACACACCAGATATCATCAAAATTTGCTCAACCATTACAAAATTTGTTCAACATTAGAGAGTAATAGCACTCGGAGATAATGTAGCACTAGATAAAGAATAATCGTAATCAGACCAGTAATTCCGGAGATTACCCCGTACATCCAAACTTACAAATAAATTATAAGATACTCAGGTCCTGGAGTCTTTTGCAGATCCCTAGCTACAATAAATGTGCAGTATAACAAGGTGATTATAATAATATAATAATAATGCTGGACAGTTCACACAACATTATCTAGCCCCAAGCGAAGCAGAGCTTGTGTTATGGGTATTAGATAGCTGATATACTTAATACAATATATTACATAGATAGATATTTTGTATTATACATAGAAAATACCATGAACACCCTGAACAAATATCTGCGATCGCACAAATATTTGTTCCGAGGCGGGAATCGAACCCGCAACCGCCTGCGTCGCAAGCCAAGCTTCGCCCACCGCGCCAAAGAGGTCGTCACAGTGATTGTACATTCCAGGTGGTTGGTGACAGCGACGCAGAGGACAACTGGCGTCAACTGAGCCTCGAGGCCATGGTGACGCTGTGCGAGACGGCGCCCGCGATGGTGCGCAAGCAGGTGCCCAACGCGATCCGACACCTCACGCCGCTCGTGCTGGAGATGATGTGCGAGATGGACGAGGAGCCCGAGTGGGCGCTCCAGGACGACGCCGCCGATGACGATAATGAGCTGTGAGTGTTCCTTACTCAACAGCACAATGAACCCGTATAGGATCACTCTCGTGTCTGTCTCTCTGCCTCTTCTAATTATACGAAACTGCTGGACAAAATAATTGGAAATTTGGTATATAACATATGTGTAGTGTAAGTAAACAAATTTAAATTTTGGAGGTTAATTTCGGGGGCAAACCAGGGTTGAGAGATTTCAATCAAAATCGTAAAGGCAAATTAAATTTAATAAAGCACACACACTTCAGACCCATAATACCCCTGGCCGGACCTCTGGTGGTACAGTGGTCACATATATTGAAATTAGTACAATAATTATTAAGGGACTATCAAATCACTATCAGTCTGCTGAATCACTTGGATCATAATAAAATTATATTAAAATGTCAAGTTATCTAAGCAGAATACAGATAAAGGTACAAATCTTCTGGTTTTTATATACCAAAAATTATGGTGTCTATCTCCGGTCTTGGTCCCCTGTCTCTGTCGCGACCCGAACCGCCACTTTCGCCACTGCGTCGTCCTCCGGTTTGTAGTCGCCAATCGAAAACCTTTATTCCCCAGCTGTTTTTGGTTCCGCGAGCTACATGGTCTGCTAACTGCCACTCCTATTTTTTTTTTTTTTTATACTACTAGAATGGCTGAACACGCAGATGGCCCACCTGATGTTAAGCGATGATAATAATGATAAGATGATGTTCTATTTGTTAATTCTGAGAACTATCTCGGTGAGCTAGGTTATTTCACGCTTATAAGCTTTGGAAAATCCACTACTTCGTACAAATACATAGTATCTGTATGGTATAACTTTTGAAACTATCATGGTTATGTACATAATTTTCACTAGAAACGGGATATTTACCATGATTTTTGAGTTTTATATGTTCCCGATATTATAAACTCAAAAATCATGGTAAATATCCCGTTTCTAGTGAAAATTATCTGTATGGTGTTGTTTCTCGATGATTAAATATGTGGTTTAAGTTATTAATTCTCTAACAACAGAGTTCACTTATAGAGAAATATTATATAACAATAATGTGCTGGTTAAGTCCAGTGATACAACAGCTACAATGTGTTACGCATTGATGCTGTTAAATAAATGTGTAGACAGTGCATCCCACTTTTAGTTGGCAGTTGAATTGTAAGGTTCTTTTTTTGGCAGTGTCTTATGGTATTGACGCACAGAATCTTACTAGAGCAAATAACAAGATAATTAGCATCCTTATCCTCATGGATTGGGTTGTCAGTCCCTTGATAACACTCCAAATTATACTATTCGTTTGTTGGTAGTTCTTGGCGACTCTACGTATAGTCAGGAGGACAATTCTCGGATTGTAGAGATTATCTCTAAAGTAGAGATAATGTCGAAGCATGAATGTCTACAAAAAATGTCACGAAAATGTCACAATAACGATCAAATCGTATTCGATTTGAATTATTTTGGTCGACTTATGTCTATTTGTGACATCATGAGAATAGCAAATTAAGATTTTATTCTACATTCGCCATCTTTTTTCGACATATGTCGAATTCGACTTAATCTCTAAAGCACGAGAATTGCCCTCCAGGTCAGTAACTGAGGTTGAGGTATGGTGGATAAAGGACTATGTATTTATTCTGAAACGGAAAGAACCCCACTCGATGGACCGAGGCGTACGTTCGTGCGTCGCGGAGGCATGTATCCAGCAGTGTAAATCTTCCGACTGTTGAAGAAATTTTTCCTGCCAGTATTTAGTGATGGATTTCAAAGTTCTTTCCTAAACAGAAGTTTTTACTTGCTACAGAAACTATGTCGCAGCGGAATCTTCGTTGGACCGCATGTGCTGTGGTCTCGGAGGCAAGATAATGCTGGGTCTGATCGTGGGTCAAGTGCCCGAGATGCTGCAGTCGCCCGATTGGAAGCGGCGGCACGCTGCGCTCATGGCGGTCTCCTCTGCAGGAGAGGGATGCCACAAGCAAATGGAGCAGATGCTGGACCAAGTTGTCTCTGCTGTGCTCAATTATCTTACTGATCCGGTAAGTGTTCCCTCTAATATCCACAGGCTTCTATGTTTGCCAAAACTGTACGAGACTGCTACTCCCGTGTAGATATTTGTAATAATTATTTGGGCCTATCTGAAAACCCGAACAAACTCTCCAACTTGACTGAAGTGTTAATTGCTTATTATACAAAGGGTACCTTTATTTCGGTCTCAAGGGCTCACAATCATTTTAACACAGCTTAGAGAGTTACAAAGGTT
Source organism: Operophtera brumata (assembly GCA_932527175.1). Classification (NCBI taxonomy): domain Eukaryota; kingdom Metazoa; phylum Arthropoda; class Insecta; order Lepidoptera; family Geometridae; genus Operophtera; species Operophtera brumata. The sequence goes on from OW052238.1 coordinate 2,317,623, forward strand.
CAACAGGAAAGACAACCTGACCACACAATAAATATTAGTACAAGTACAAGTGACCTGACCACGTAGTGTAGGTGAAAAGGCAGCAGTTCAGTTTTAAATACCGTCTGGAAATTCCTAATACGATATTTGTTGTTCATACATTCCGTATGCACCACCCACATGTAGCTTACGTTCAGCGTATTTACAATGTACTTATTTTGTGTCGTTCTCTCAAAGCTGTTTTCACAGCATCCATAGCATATTCCGGCCGCTATTTCGCATCTGTGACGTCTTTATGTACGGTGCTGCGTCGTTTTTGGTCACAAACTTTGACAAAGCCTGGCTGTACAAATTTTGGTTTACCATAGCTATCGCTGTTTTTATTAATACTTTCTGTAAGGGTCTTTTTCTAGGCAATATCATGAATGGTATTGCCACACAGAATCTTACTAGAGCAAATAACAAGATAATTAGCATCCTTTTCCTCATGGATTTGGTTGTCAGTCCCTTGATAACACTTCATTTATTGAGCTCGTAAAGAGTAGGCCGCGGCCTGATTCTCACCTGTGGGAACATCATGCCTCTGTTGAAGATTTTGTAAGGGGTTAAACATTATAAAAAATACAATATATTATCTGTTTCAGCATCCTCGCGTCCGTTACGCCGCTTGTAACGCTGTTGGTCAGATGTCAACTGATTTTGCTCCCATCTTTGAGAAGAAGTTCCATGAAAAGGTTGTCCCCGGACTACTGGTGGTGCTCGATGACAATGCTAACCCCCGCGTCCAGGTAAACACATGCTTCATTCCGCTCTGAACTTTAGCATCATTTTTTCGTCTAGTAGTTTGGAGAAAATAGGCTGAGACAGACAGACAGGAGGGTGATCCTATAATGGTTCCGTTGGTACCTTTGAGATACAGAACCCTATAAAATAATGTTGAGCGTATTTTCTCTGCATGGTTCCACAGACTGCGTGCTTTTATAGTCACAGCCTTCTAAGAACATGCAACAGCAATAATTGATGTCTCACTGTCAGGTAATTTCTTCTATAGAAATAACCTGAACGGGATGTGAATTTACATTTAAAATAAAATAGATCGCTACAGAAGGTCATTCACTCAAAACTAAAAGATTATTTCAATTTCACTGTTATGAGATGGCAATACTTAAAGCATTATTCATGTATGAATGTTTATATGGATATTTTTGTGTAACAGGCTCACGCGGCTGCTGCCCTAGTAAACTTCAGTGAGGACTGCCCAAAGACAATTTTGACTTTGTACCTAGATCCTATAATGAGCAAGCTGGAATTTATCCTAACTACTAAATTCAAAGAGGTAAGACTTTTTTGTGCTTAATTTTGAAACCCAATGTTCGTTAGTGGTGTTCTTTTATGGGTACATCACTTCCATAGCATTGGCAGATCAAACTGTGACCTTTGCTCCCTTTCTTACTTACATAGAAAGTCAGGGATCTCAGTTCACATACATTTATTGCTATATTTAAGAGATATCAACTTTTTTTTGTATTACGTTTATTTCAATGTTTGTTTCTTTACTAGTTGGTGGAACGCGGTACCAAGCTTGTGCTTGAACAGATTGTAACCACCATTGCGTCGGTCGCCGACACAGTGGAGAAAGACTTCACGGTATACTATGACAGACTGATGCCTTGTCTTAAATACATTATTGCGAATGCCACTACAGAAGAGCTGAAACTACTCCGTGGCAAGACTATTGAGTGCGTCAGTCTTATTGGTGAGTTCATTATTTGTATGTAAGATGTCAACTGCATAAATAAAAAATAAATAAATATTGCTGGACAGTTCACACAACATTATCTAGCCCCAAGCTAAGCAGAGCTTGTGTTATGGGTACTAGACAACTGATATATTTAAATACAATATATTACATAGATAGATATTTTTTATTATATATAGAAAATACCCAGAACACCCTGAACAAATGTCTGCAGATCGCACAAATATTTGTTCCGAGGCGGGAATCGAACCCGCATTCTCCATGACGAAGACCTATCGCCTCCATCAACTGATTTCTTGTGAACGTTTCAATGTCATTGGCGCCATTCTACACAGTGTTTTCCCGTATTAGTGGCTTACTTTTTTTTTCTTTTTTTTTTTTTATTCTACTTGAATGACGGTACAAGCAGATGGCCCACCTGATGTTAAGCGGTAACCTCTGCCTATGAACAGTGCATTACCTCATAGGTCACGTCCACCTAGGACGCGCCCTATGTGGCATTGCCCTGCGCCCGCCACCCTGAGACATAAAGATGGAAAGTCTCATGTGCCTGTAATTTCACCGGCACCCTTACCCTTCAAACCGGAACACAGCAATGCGAGCACTACTGCTTTGCGGCAGAAATAGGTATGGTGGTAGTACTTCCCCGGACGAACTCTTTCACAAAAAAGCTCTACTACTACTAAAATACTACTTGATATAATTGTAAAAAATATATGGGGAAATGTTCCAATGTTCGTTAGTGGCATACCTTATTTATTGGGTTTATCACTTCCATAGCATTGGAAAATCAAATGTGGCATTTGCTCCCAGACATTTCTATATATTTGTGATGTCAGGGATCTCAGTTCACAAACATTTTATTGCTGAATCTATAAAGTCAAAAACTTCAGTTTATGTAATTGGTGGGTTCCGAAAGCAAATACTGATATTATATTTGTGATTCTCAGGTCTGGCCGTTGGAGAAGAGAAGTTCATGGCTGACGCCTCCGAGGTTATGGATCTTCTGCTGAAGAACCACACAGAGAGTGAGGCTCTTCCCGCAGACGACCCTCAGACTTCATACCTTATCTCGGCATGGTCTCGCATCTGCAAGATAATGGGTAAGTGTCAATGCTTATACATTGCGCAGACTTATTATACTGGATGTAAAAACACAACTCCCGAAATTTGAAGGTCTAGGTACGGCACCCTACAAAGGCACTAGGTTGAATCAAATTCGCCACGTGACTATGAATTGGTACTTTCCGAACACCAGGCGCCCATGAGCGGTGTACGGCGCCGTGTGCCTGTTTCGAACCCCTCAAGCGATATTATGTACGGGTACAAAATCATGTCAAAATCTTTTGAGTGTATAATACAATGTTTGTGTTAATATTGTAAGATATATTAATTAAAAAAAAAAAGTTTTTAACAAAAAAGTTTAAAATTATGTATATCTAAAACTGCTCGCCACCCTGGTTTGATTTGAGCCAGATTTTCTATTTAAAACTGGTTTCATATGGGTCCTGCCGACATAAAAAGTCTTAAAATGGTATTTTATTGATGTTTAACGGTTTTTTTTTTTAAAAACATAAAAATCGGATTTATTTGATTTATTTCGGATTTATTTGATTTAAATCGTATTATTTTTATTTTTTTACATTCTGATTTTTATACATTTGGTAGTCAGTTATTAGTTAAAAAAATAACGTATTTTTTTATTATTAATAATATTAACAGAACTGTTCCGCGTGACATACGCAACAAAAAATATTATAAAATTATCAAAAATCAAACAGTTCTAAAATAAAATCATTTTTAGTTTTTAAAAAACACACTTTCATTTTAATGAGGAAAATACTTTATTAGTTTAGTTTTTTCAAAAGGAAGACTACTTTGGCTGCTTTCTCAGTCCCTAATCTATTTCTTATATTGCTGTGCACCGAATATTCCTTCGACCCCAGCGGAAGAAGCAACTGTACATAGCAGTTGCTTGATTATATCCAATTCTTCTTCGGTTATACATTTTTCATATTATGTATTGCTACACGTGTGCGTGCGCCGTAGTTTATGTCGGGGGAAGTCCCTTGACACATTTTGGCTGATTTGGTCGCAGTAAAAAAGTATTTCTTTAAATCATTGATTTTAATTAAAAAATCACTTGATTTTAATCGCGATTTTAATCACTGATTTAAATCATATCAACCCTGCCCAGTAACCATTTGATTGAAAGAAATTAGGGAAAACTGATTGTGAACAGTGATATTAACAAAAATAAAACTTTTTACAGGCAAGAACTTCGCCCAATACCTTCCCATGGTGATGGAGCCCGTGATGCGCACAGCTGCCATGAAGCCTGAGGTGGCGCTGCTGGACAACGACGACTTGGAGCACATCGAGGGCGACCTCGACTGGCACTTCGTGACGCTCGGCGAACAGCAGAACTTCGGCATCAAGACTGCCGGTAGGTGACCCTATTCATATCCATTCATTTGGTACGCCGCCCGTGGATGACGTTAAAGCTGACTGAGGGATTACAACCGGGGATGGGCAGCCACCCGAGTACTTACCACTAATCCAATACGACCGGCTACGATGGTACTATTTTGGTTGAAGATGGCAAACTGCCTAATATGGTAAACCTGTATACAAGATGGCGCCCACTATCCAACCGCTCTGGTATTCAGTCTGTGTGTGTATGGAGACGGCTCAACATTGTTTGCTGTGGCATTATATGGGGGAGGCATATGGCCAGTGGTTTTCTATAGACTGATGATGATTATGACTTGATCATCACGTCTTGATAGATTATTTGATACTTCAACTTCTTGTTTTATGGCGCCGCGCTTGCTTTTTATTATTTGATACACTTTGGTCTTTCGGTATACTTGACATTGTCACAAAAAATTTCACCTCGAGAAGCATCCAATTTTGTATGTACTGCCATTTATAGTCCAGCCATATTGGATGTGGCATGTTTGTACAAAAAGCACATACTTAACCTAAAAATCAAATTAAAAGGTACAAAGCTATAATTCAATATTAGTATACTTAAAAATAAAACAGGTTTGTCACAATAATTAAGAATGCATGATGGTTTGTAACATTTTGCCTACATCGAGTTTGGCTAGACTATAGTATAATATTAATATTGTATATAATACCTACAGTAACAGTTTAATTTTTATTCTAACAACTAGGCCGTTATGCACTCAGTAATATGTTTAATAATTGTTGGTCCATTTCCAGGTCTCGAAGACAAAGCGTCAGCGTGCGACATGCTCGTGTGCTACGCGCGCGAACTCAAGGAGGCGTTCGCGGAGTACGCCGAAGACGTGGTGAAGCTGATGGTGCCGATGCTCAAATTCTACTTCCACGACAACGTGCGCATAGCGGCGGCCGAGTCGCTGCCGTTCCTGCTGGAATGCGCGCGCATCCGCGGCCCCCAGTACATCCAGGGCATGTGGGCGTACATCCTGCCCGACCTACTGAAGGCTATCGACGCTGAGCCCGAGCAAGACGTCCAAGTTGAGCTGCTCAACAGTTTGGCTAAGGTGAATTCACGATGCTCTTGAGCCGCCTTACAATATGAGCATTAATAGGGGGCATCCTCCACTGGGTCTTCCGCTTCGTGGTTGCGTTCGCTAACGGTATCAGTTCTCTGAGCATGCCCTGCACGTTGCCACTTAAAACATGCTAATTCTGAGAGCTATGTCCCGACATTGCTTCTTCAAGTAATTTGTCCAAACTTTGTCACTCAGTGCTACTGCGAGCGTAGCTCTCTCCATAGTCCATTGTGAGATCTTGAGCTTGTCAAAAAGGCCGATAGCTAGCGACATTAACATTTGTTTCGATGCATTTTAAAATAAGATCTTTGTATTTCGCAGGCGTGCAAATGTAGACATTTATATTTTGTTAATATTTTTTTGGTTTTGTATATCCTTAGTTTGACGACCTCTGTGGCGCGGCTGACGATGGTTCGCCTGCGACGCAGGAGGTTGCGGGTTCGATTCCCGCCTCGGAACAAATAATTTGTGCGTTCTGCAGATATTTGTTCAGGGTGTTCTGGGTGTTTTCTATGCATAATAAAAATATCTATCTATGTAATGTATTATATTAAGTATATTAGTTATCTAGTACCCATAACACAAGCTCTGGCTTAGCTTGGGGCTAGATAATGTTGTGTGAACTGTCCAGCATTATTTATTTATTTATTTATTTATTTATTTAGTGCATCGAGCTTCTCGGCGCCGGCTGCCTGCCCGACGAGATGATGGCGGAGGTGCTTCGCATCCTCAACAAGCTGCTCACCGAGCACTTCGAGCGCGCCACCGAGCGCAGGCAGAAGCGCGCCGACGAGGACTATGACGAGGTAAGAGGGTACAATATCTTCAATGTAGATAGATTCTACATCAACCGTCTGCCCGACGAGATGATCGTATATTTTCAGATTGCCTTAGATTAATTATCAAGGAGCATATTTATGTTGATAATTTGAAACCCTGCTTTTCAGGTGGTAGAAGAACAGTTAGCGGACGAAGACAATGAAGACATATACGGCCTCTCGCGAGTAGCCGACGTCCTCCACGCCCTCATGTCGGCTTACCGCGAGGCCTTCTACCCACACTTTGACACACTGCTACCGCACCTCGTGCAGTTGCTCGGCCCGGGCCGGCCTCACGCCGACCGCCAGTGGGCCATTTGTATCTTTGACGACGTTATTGAATTTGGAGGTGAGTAATGGTGGGGTATGCCGCAAAATTACCAATCTTAGATTTGATTTTTAACTGAATACATCAAGTACTGTATTCAAATTATAAATATGCATGGATACTACATTATGCATTATAATTTATATCTCCCGAGCGATCACTGACACTGTAATATTTCCTCGATAGAAAAAAACTCTAAGTTACCCCGTAACTTTAGCTTGATTCGATTGTTTATTAATGTTTATTAAAAAAATATTAATAGATATAACTTTTGAAACTATCATGGTTATGTACATAATTTATGTACATAACGTTTACGTTTTTTTTTTTTTTTTTTTTTTTTTTTTTTTTCATGGTATCGTTCGTAATAAAAGAGTGAGAAAGAGGGTAGATCGATATATCTGCCAATAACATCTACTCGCAAAGACTTTAGTCAGTTCTCCCGTGATCATGGCGCATGCAACTGTGCCGAAATATCGGGAACATATAAAACTCAAAAATCATGGTAAATATCCCGTTTCTAGTGAAAATATTAATAGGTCAAAAATTTTATAAACAAAATCAATACAGCAAAGCTGAGGGTTTACTGTAGGGGTTTTGTAAAATTATCCAAATTGAGATATTCAATAGACGAGCGAAATGTTATAGGTAATATAACTAATTTCGATGATATTTTCGCTATTAATCCACTGTTTTCTTCAACCAAACATGATTTACCGCAAATAATTACCATTATAAAAGCCGGCCATCTCCTTGTTCCATCATTCATGCATGATATAACTGGATAGGGACGTCATCTGGTGTTAGTCTCGGAGTAGCAAACCCTGTTTAGTTGTATGATGGCTGTATATAAAGGTTGCCTTGATGCACAGGTGTATCGTGCGTGAAATACCAGGACATATTCCTGGAGCCGATGCTGGGAGGGCTGTCGTCGAGCGAGGCGGAGGTGCGGCAGGCGGCGTCGTACGGGTGCGGCGTGCTCGCGCAGTTCGGCGGGGAGCAGTTCGCGCCAGCGTGCGCGCGCGCGCTGCCGCTCCTCGCCGCGCTCATCGCCGAGCCCGAGGCGCGCTCCGTCGAAAACGTCAACGCCACAGAGAATGCCATCTCTGCCGTCACCAAAATCATCAAATATAACCATTCGCAAATTAATAGAGACGAGACTATAAGGCATTGGTGAGTACATACATAGTCCTGAAGCCCTAGTCTTAAGTTTTTGATGACGATTACGACAATAGTCCGTGTATTACGTAGTAACTATAGTCCAGCCGTTTTGGATGTGTAATGTTTTTAAATAGAGCCCATACTTAAGCCTTACTAAAAATCAATCACTTAAAAGGTACTAAGCTAAAAAGGTATTGTTTTTTTTGTCACTTACTTTTACAAATCTAAATTCAATATTAATGATATTTAAAAATAAATAGTTTTTGTCACAATAATTTAGAATGCATAATGGTTCATTTACATTTTGGCTACATTGAGTTTGGCTAGAGTATTCATGTGTCTCGATGTGACTCGATTGAGAGAACCCTCTGCTGCCACACTGAGACAGCAGATTGTGTATATCACGGACAAGAGTAATATTTTTGCTATAATTTTTTTACTATATTTGCTGATAATGCAAACATTTGTTGCGCAGTTGGAATGAACCCACACCTCTTCATGTCTACTCTTAGTGAGTCGGACTCGCACACGAAGGGGAACCCTTAGCTTTAATACCTTACTAATTGGGTTCCGATGGTACCCTTTGGATACGGGACCCTAAAAAAGTAATATTTTCTAGGTGTAGAGGAATAGTCTGATAGAGCCTTTTATTATTTTATTTATTTATAATACACAGGCAGCTCTCGGAGATGATGCATGTATATCTCAGTCCTTATCAGTGCACTTTAAATGTTTGTCAAGTCTATTTTTGAAAGAATTCACTTGAGGGGGCACCGATCACTGAGTCTGGTAGCCGGTTCCAAGTGCGCACGACGTGATTAGGCAATATTTGCATCCTCGGATTGCTGGTACTTGTCCCGCGTTGCAGCTTCAGCGAGTGTCCTCTGAGTCCTATATTATTGTTCATGGTATATAGTATCTGTGATAAATCTGGTATACTGTAGTGGTTGTTTAGGATCTTGTAGATCTCTATTAGGTCTCCACGCTCTCTACATTGCTGAAGGGTAGTTAATCCAAGTTCGTGAAGTCGTTCCTCATATGTAAGTGCTTTAAGACTAGGCACCATTTTCGTAGCCCTATGCTGTACTCGTTCGAGAAGGTTAATATCTTTTTTGAAGTACGGGCTCCAAATCTGGAATGCTTACTCTAATAATGGTCTCAGATATGCTTTGTAAAGTTTAATAAACAACTCCCTGTTATGCATGTGAAAGCCTTCCTTATTATGTACATATATTATGTACATATATGTACATAATATGTGTAAATATATATTATTATGTACATGTATTTTATGCTTCAATATATTTAATATTATTATCAAGTTCCTATTGTAACTTTACAACTTGTGATAACTCTGTAACAACCTATCTCATATCGCCCGCAGCTATTTAATTTAAGATATAATTGATGCAGGCTGACATGGCTGCCAGTGACAGAAGACACCGAGGAGGCCCCGCACGTGTACTCCCTGCTATGCGAGCTGGTAGCGAGCGGGCACTCCGCGCTGTCCACGCCCGACGCGCCGCAGCGAGTGATCGCATTGCTTGCAGAGGCTTTCCTCCAAGATGCAGTACCCGATGACAACCCCGCCTACTCACAAATGGTAGCGCTCGTGCGACAGATACAGGTAAATAAATATGGAACCTTATTTAAAAATTAACAATCGGGTGGCTGGACTAGCAGCCTCCACCCTTCACGCAAAAAGGCCCCATTGGCAGCCTAGTTGCGGAGAAGAGTCTGCACTACAAGTACAAGTAAACATTAACAAGTACCGTATCGGCTCGGCTCGCAAGATTGGAAATAAACGGATCAAGTTATGGTCGCGCGTGGTAATAGCAAGTCCTATGGGTAGCAGAATTTGATCAGGGATGGAAATATACAGTAAAGGTTTTGGATAGTGTGGCCCATTTAGGGTCTGCCTACCCTTTCGGGGATAGAGGCGTGTGTCTATATATGTACGTATGTGTATACTCACTAGATGGGATCATACTATGAACTTTATGACTGAGTTAGCACCCAGCTCCAAGTCGGCTGCCCTCATTTATGTACCGTTGCATACTGTGAGAACTGTGGAACATACACATCGTCTGTGTTAAATTGGGAGCATAGGAAAACCAGCAAGCTATTATCGGTAGGTGTCTTCAGCAAATTGATCGTTGTTTAATTTTGTCATGGCAAACAGCGACACCAACGACGACAATCTGAACTATTTGTAGTAGACTGCTGTATGTACTGGAAAGAATAATGGATATGGCTTTGCGGTTCGACCGTTGACGCATAGATGGTGTTGTGGTCAACATATTGCCATCGCGTTAATGACCCATAGATGGCGCTGTGGTCAACGAATCCATGAACTCTTATGACTGGCGGCTCCATTACGGTCCGGTTACATACTTGGATAGTGGATGGAGACCTTATGTTGTTGTTGTTAGCCCATTCTGCCCTATTGCTGGGAAAAAGCCTCCCGCAGAGTTTTCAAGTCGTCTTCCACTAGTTACTGATAGTGTCAAGCTCGTGCCTTGCTTCGCTAGCGTGGCCTGCTGCGACGCTGTCTCACTGTCTCATTTGGTGGTTTTCTTGGCCCACAGGGCATGCGGCTGTATTCACTTTAATAATAAATTTACTGTCTTCTCGTTACTTTCCAGACTAATGTAGAGCTGTTCAACTCGTGCCTGATGCAACTCAGCAATGAACACAAGGAAGCTCTGCAATTCGCCTTATCCACATAGCTGGCGACGCTAGCCCGCTTGTATTTATTCTCCGCGCCCGCCCCTCTTCACACGTCGCCCGTCAGCCGTAACCTGCCACACGTCAGCCAGTGCTCCTCCGTTGCCAGTCATGCTCCTTACCCTATTACTACTATTCCATATCATTGCGTTGATTGCATTCAATTAAAATGTGTATAATTAGCATTAATTCTTGAAACGTAATCGCGATTTAAATATAAAGATTCTCTTTAGATGAGTATAATGACTGAGACAAAATTATTTATTGTTAACATAATTATGTATAAATAACTTTCTGGAGTTTCTTTTTCTTCCAAGGATTCATCTTAGATTTTATTCTTGAGTATCTGTTGGGCTAACTAAAATTTGCTGTGATATAATTTGTAATAATTTTAAAGTTAATCCTTGCTTGAGTTATTATATGATAAACCTCTGTTAGTTTGATAATTAGTACTGGGGACAAAAGTTGCTGCTGGTGTGGGACAATAAAATGTGGGAGTGAAACAGTATAATAAATCTCGTTCTCACTTGCACTCGCAGGTCTTATGGACAGTCCTAGTGATGTTCTGTGCTCATATTGCTACGTGGGTGATACATAAAGTACTCCAATGTAATGTACCTCGGTTTTATAGTTCCACGGGCAGCGACTTTTTGGCGCTACTATGGACTCTTTATTCTTGATGTTGATTTCATAAATGAATGCAATGTAGATAGTCCAATATTAATATTTTAGGGGTGTGAGAAATGGTCCTATAACAACAAGAAATAATACGGCGTCAAGAAGTAATACCTATCTCTCCTATTATATGACTTTAAAAAGGTAACTAATTATTTATACCACCTGTATAGGTGCTCCACAAGACAATAAGCAAAAGATGGTCAGTTACTAGGTACCATCGGCACGGAAGTACTCTTACCCCATAGCAGCTAATCATTATCAATTGAATTGGGCTGTCTGCATTCATGTTTTAGGTCGCCATTATTATAACGGCTACAATGGGATCTTTGTGACTGTTTCTCGCAGTGGACAAGACTTCAGTTTGTATAAAATATTATTGTTTTAACAGTATAAAACATTACGATAAATTTACGACATACGATTTCTTTCAGAAATAAAAGTTATTTCAAATATACCAACAGAGTTTTCAATCTAATCTACCATGCCAACTACACTACAATACTTTTCAGGGCTTCCACATGAACACATTCCATGAAAGTCATCATCAGCCTGTAGAACACTGACACAGGCCTCCCCAAAGAAGACTCAAAATGTTTGAATATCAAATAACACGCCATTCTAAAATAAATAAATTTGGTTACTGCACAACTATGCCCGACACCGCGAAAAACAAAACACTTCAAAAAAACCCAAGGTTTCTAAAAACGATGTACTGTGGTAACCATAGATCTAAAGCGAAAATTCTACGTCTATGGTGGTAACGGTTCAAGATTACACCTGCTATGGAGTTTTTATTTTTCTATGGTTGGCACTATTCTCAAGGGAGGGGCCATAGATTTGTATAATACGTCCATGGTCGGGATACCGAATGCAAAACTTAGACAAACCTGTGGTAGGCCCTCTGAGCGCTCGCAGCTAAAAAACGAGCCGAGCAAGATATGAACTACAGAGTTAGTGTGTCTCTTTCTAATACGGTGACCATAAAATTAAGTCATGTCCAGGAGACTTTCTATAGACACTTATTTACGTGGAGTGGAACAAACATTATTTAAATCAAATTATTTATCACAGTTATTTATGCAACCAGTGGAGGCTTGGTAAGTGATCAGTATCACGAATCTATAAACCTTTTTGTTAATTTCGTAAAATAACATGTTGGCCTCCCCTAATAGATGACTCGGGACTGGGCTTACGTTTGTAGGAAACACGTTTTTTTTTCTACTATAGCAAAAAGTGTTATCGAACCTTGTTACTGATTTCTTACCGAGTGTCCAGTGTCGGCAAACGGCGTGATGTTTCTCGCCTGCCAGGCGCCCCGCGACGGCCAAATTTTAGATTTGTAGTATCGATGACCTCTTAGTATTTAACATCATGGTAAATATCCCGTTTCTAGTGAAAATTATGTACATAACCATGATAGTTTCAAAAGTTATATCTCTTAGTATTTACCTATACAATGGTCATGGTCACCCTTGCTATCATAAAGCTATCATTTCAAGTGTTAGAAAGGGACAAACTAACTCTATTCTACCTATCTCTCTGGCTCGTTTTTCCTCTATCTATGACGGTAATCTAAATTGAGTCTTAAACTAATGGAATAAGGTATTGTTTCGGTATTATAATTTTTTAGATCGCTCAGTCCTTTTTTATACCAAGTCTATGATCCCGACTATCGAATTCCGAGTTTTATTGAGTTTCTCAACAAATCCGCTAGGGGCGCTCATCATTTTCTCCATACAAAAACGACATTTTGACTCGCAACTCGGTTTTCGTTATTCCGAGTTGTAACAAATTACAAACGTGTGGTAGGCTCTCAGTCCTTTTGTATACTAAGTCCATGTATTTATCACACAAAAGCACAGACAATGCATTTGTTAATTTTGACAACCACATTTGAGTCAGCGCCATTTATCGAGCCAAATCAAATTACTTTTATATCCCAAATCATTGTTCCGATCCTGGTAAAGACCCCTCGGATCCTGCTAGTCGAAGACCTATAGCGTTATCATCTGTCATGGCCACAGTTGCAGAACATTTGATCAAACGCCGTCTCGAGTGGTGGGCCGAACATGGCGCCGTCCTTGCAAAATCCCAGTTCGGATTTAGAAAAGGCATGAGTACCATGGACAACCTGAGTTTGATAACGACGGATATTCACATTGCTTTTAGGGAGAAAAAGTACCTAGTTGGAGTCTTCCTCGATATAGCGTCAGCATATGACAATGTCCTGCTTCCGGTTCTCAGGAGGAAACTCCTCCAGCTGAGAATTCCCGAGAAACTTGTTCGTTTCATTTGCAGTTTATTAATGGAGAGATCCGTTGTTATTAAATCTCCTCTCGGTCTCCTCCCTCCTAGGACAGTTTGGAAAGGATTACCACAGGGATCTGTCTTGAGCCCATTACTCTATAGTCTATACTCTATTTACACTTTCGATCTTGAGCAAACTGTAGATTCTTTTTGTGAGGTTTTGCAGTACGCTGACGATCTTGCTCTCTATGTTTCCTCTTCTTCTGTGACAGAGGCAAGTAGACGGCTTAACTCCGCGCTGTCTTATCTCGGTGAATGGCTCCTCTGCCATGGTTTGTCCCGGTTTGTTTGTTTGTCTCTGCATCCAAAAGTTCTGCTGTTATTTTCTCAAAGAAAAGAACCATCCCCTCTGTAGAGATTTACATTGATCAGGAAATCATCCCCATGGCCAATAGTGTAAAATTGTTGGGTATTACATTAGACTCCAGAATGACAGGCACCCCCCACTTTATTTCTACTAGCCAAAAGTGTGAAAAAAACATTAACATCTTACGCTGCCTCTCTGGAGTATGGTGGGGCTCTCATTCATACACCCAGAAACTATTATATAATGCCATAATAAGAACCCATTTTTACTATGGAGCATTCCTATTTAATCTATGCAACAAATCTGGTTTAGACAAAATTGATAAAATCCAGTCTAGGTGTCTTTGCATAATACTGGGAGCTATGAAGTGTTCACCTATCAACGCTATGCAGGTTGAATGTGGCGAACCTCCCTTAAGCCTGCGAAGGCAATATCTCTCGGATAGGTTTATTTATAAAATGGCTCAAAATTACAATCACCCCCTTCTCCCAAAATTAAAACATCTACTTAGATTATTTGGTCCTGCTGACAAAATTCCCTGTATACTCCGTAGCTTCAAAACGTTTTTAGAACTACCTAATCCCATTAAACAGTACCCAGCATACCCAATATATCTCATCCCCTATGATGCACTAGTTTTTCTACCCCATGTTATCTTAGATTTTGGTATAGCGAAGGAATCTGTAGACGCCAGAGGGATGTTTAATGCTGAATTGAATTTGAAATTTTTAGGGTGGACTTCAATTTTCACCGATGCATCCAAACTATCAAAGGATAGTGAAGTTGGAGCTGCTGTGTGGATTCCCTTTACCAACATAAGTTTGACATTTAGATGTCCCTCATCTTCGTCAGTTTTTACTGGCGAGGCTGTCGCACTCCAAGAAGCTGCCTGTTTTGTAAAATCTCATAACCTTAACAAATCCATCATCTTTTCGGACTCTAAAAGTTGCTTGCAATCTTTATTGTCCAATCCTTTCAGGTCTATATCTCGTCTTCCCATTATTCTTGAAATTAAACGTGTTCTTCATGAATGTCACAAACTAGGCATCAAAGTAATCCTTGCATGGATACCAGGTCACTCTGGTATTCCAGGCAATGAGACAGCAGACGCTTATGCAAAAGATGCAGTCCAGTTAGGTTCTCTTGAGCACTATCATACATATTGCCACGACCTATGCCTTCTACCCAGATCCCAACTTGAAGAATCTTGGTCGGAGGTATGGAATGCCTCAAGACTCAAGGCAAGTACTATTCAGACATCCAACCAGATATCCCGCCCTCACCATGGTTCTTTAAGTTTCGCAGGTCTAGCAAAGTTGTAACTTCAACTATCTGCCGTCTCAGACTAGGATTCACATGTACTCCAGTATTTCTAGCAAAACTAAGGATCCGGGATCACTCAATGTGTGAATGCGGGCTTGAAGAAGGAAATGTGGATCACATTTTCTTAAATTGCCCAAAATTGCAATGCTCCCTCTATGACCTCCTCCCCCCTGAAATCCTTCGTCCTACTTCTTTCAAAATTCTATTATCCCTAACCTTTTCCCCCTTAATAAACTTTTTACTCTGTAAATTTGTAAAAATTAATGGAATTAGGTTATAAAAATATGTATTTATTCATGTAAACATATATTTGTATATAATATTTATTTTGCCATAATCATTATGCTTTTCATATTGTTTTGTCTTTTTGTTTTAGCAAAAACATTTTGATGCTAAATCTAAAAGATTCAGCGTTTACAGAACCGATCATATTTTTAATTTTTTTAATAATTTTTTGAAGTTTACGGCACTCCTTGACGTTGACACTGGCAGAGTCGTAGCAAAAAGCAAGCGCGGCGCCATAAAAACAAGAAGTTGAAGTTGAAATTACTTTCTTTTTTTTATTCGAAAATGAAAAGACTTGTGAAGCATTGTGCACGACATCTCACTCGTTGACTCTTCTCTTCTTATAATAATGGCTTCTGAGGAGTGCTCCAAACTCATTTACACTGAGTCTGTCTACGCACAGTGTCAACGTCAGTCAACGTCAAGCATAGTGTTTTCTTTTTTTGTATCAGAATGACTGCTGTCAAACAAAAAAAAGACAAATTGTGAAATGTCGTAATCGTCAATTGTGCTCTCACATTTTTATTTATAACTTTCATTCAATTAGTTTCATAAACTTTCTAAACACTTACACAAAATAATACATTTTGATTCTAGTTTTAACGCAATTTGGTGTTTCCATTTTTGTTATTCATCTGCTCCTGCAAAACTTTAATTGCTGTCGGTGTCACAAAATCCCTGTTTTGGAAACAAAAATAAGATAGTTCTGCTGGTAGTGGGAACTATCGTCTCCGTAAAATCACAGAGGAGGTTAGAACCTCGTCGGAAGGGTATGTGATAATGTCCCGAAAGCGCACACGCCAAGAGGAAATGATCGGCAAACTTCTCGAAGCCGGCGAGGGTCAGAACGGGAGCGACACGAGCTTTGCCAGCACCACCAGCCACGTAAATGATCCGGTAAGTAGGAACTTAGAGTTAGTATCCACCCAGTGCTGGGCATAGAAATGTATACCTATTACTAAAGCAAAATTCGTGTCAGACTCTTGTCTGGTTATTCCAAAGCATGGTGCTTGAAGTTGTACAAGCTCACGGTACCAGTCTGTACAATGCAAGGTAGGCCTCTGAGCCCCAACCATCTTGGGATAAATGGAGCAGGAAAGGGGCGACAAGACAGTCTTCTGGCAGATCCCGTTCTAACCTCCTTGAATATGCAGACAGATATTCCCCTCTGCATGTACATGAACTTAATAGATTGCTGCTTTCTCTGTTATGTCTATATCATCAGAGTGAGGAATTCAACTCAACATTCAAACTTTTTGTGAGTGCTAAATTGTCCTTACATTGCCAATTGTCGTGCTTGTTTGTGAATGCATTGACAGAAGTGGCAGAAATAACATCTGCTGGTAGTATGTTCCAATGGACCACTATGCTGATGAGGAAGTGATTTGCATCGAGAGTGTCGACAGGAGTTTGAACTAATTTAAGATGGTGGCCACGATACTGTCTTTCTCACTATTAGAAGACATCTTGTAGGTCTGGTAGATAGTATTTGTAGGTCAGGATTTTATGGGTTTTTGCACTGTGTGCTATACAGTTCTGCTGATGGATCTGGGTCAATTTAAAGTTAGCTGCATAACTGCACAATGGATTATTATGAACTAATTTGTCTATGTGCTCAAAACTGACAACTTCAGCTCAGCAAAGTTCGATCGGCTGATCTGTTTACTTTGCCACCCTGCAAAAGTTACCAGAAAAATAAAAGTTGTGGTTGCAACCCAACTTTTACTTTGTTTTGGTTTGTGTTGTCAATATAAACAGGAGAGACAGTCTATTTTATTCTAAGGAATTATATACCTCCTAGGCTCCTACTATTACTCACTTTGCTGTGGGTTACAAAGTAGGTTTAAACTGGATATCAACAGCTCATTACTCTGGTAACAAGGATGCTTTATTCATGATAGTTGAGCATCTAATATATAAAAGGCTTGGTCCTGACTGACTGACCGAGGTCCAACGCACAGCCTAAACCGCTGGTCATAGAGACTTGAAATTTGGAGGGTGTGTTTGTCTCGATGCGTAGGGTTGTACTAAGAAAGGAATTTTGAAAATTCGCATGCGAAGGGGTTCAAAATGCGGTTCTAACGTAAAACAAAAATGCTCTGTATTTCGGGAACCGGTAGTAGAACCTTGAAATTTTACATGTAGATTCCTCAAATAAAATTAACAAACACGTATTTCAGCGATACCTGAAATTTTCCTGAAAAATGGCAGGGGAAAATTTTACAACGCACAGCCTAAACCGCTGGTCATAGAGGCTTGAAATTTGGAGAGTGTAGTCCTTTTAGGGTGTAAAAGTGTACTTCAAAAGGAATTTGGAAAATTCGCTCCCTTAGGGGTCCATAAAGGGCTTTTAATGTATACATTTTGCGTTTTGCAGCGCACAGCCTAACCCGCTGAAATTTACATGAAATTTGGAGGATGTTCTCATTTTTGGGTGTAGGGGTGTACTAAGAAAGGATTTTGGAAAATTCACCCTGTAAGGGGTCCAAACCGGCTTTTAATGTAAAACTAAAATGCTTCGTTTTTCGGAAACCGTTGGTAGTAGATACTTGAAAATTAACAGGTAGATTCCTTATATAAAAATAGCAAAAATAAGTTTCAGCAGTACCTGAAAGTTTTGCTGAAAAAAGCCACGGGAACGTTTTGTATGTAAATAAATACACCTTACGTTTTGCCAGATTTCAGCGTATTTTGACTATTTAAAAGTTAGTTTCACAGTGTAGTCATTGAGATCAAAATATTTTCAGGACCTCAAGGTTCAAATGGAACCCCTAAATTGAAAAACTTGAGTATGGTGTCGTTTCAAACGTCTTTTCACTGTGTCGTTTAAATCAAAATATTTTCAGGACCTCAAGGGTCAAATGGGAACCCCAAATTGAAAAACTTGAGTGTGGTGTCGTTTCAAAAGTCGTTTCACGGGGTGGTTGTTGATGTTTAAACTGTTGTCTGCACGCCGCGCCGGGGATTTTTCCAAACTATGCGCGGACGAAGTCGCGCGCGGGTCATCTAGTCTATATATATAAAACAAAGTCGTGTTAGTTACACCACTTATAACTCAAGAAAGGGTGAACCGATTTGGCTGAAAATTGGTGGGGAGGTAGCTTAGAACCAGGAGATTGACATAGGAGGGGGTGGGGTAGGAGGGGGGGGGGGGGGTTCACCGGGTGTTACCCGTGCGAAGCCGGGGCGAGTCGCTAGTATTTAATAATTAGTTATGCTCTTTAGAATCCTACGCGTATCATTAAACAAGAAGTAGTAACTATTTAAAAAAAAAACTTGAAGCAAAAAGTGGGCTTGTAGTGTACCAAGTACTTTTTTTCTGACTGCCATTATACAATTTCTCTCATGGTTCTGACTGAGGATATCCTACTTAGGGAATTAAGTTGTAAGTATTCAGTTCTGATCAGATAATAAGGAATGTCCTATTCTTGATTCAAGATGACACCATTATTCAAAACTGTTATAGATACTCATATAACGAAATTAATAAATGAAAATACTTTTCATCCCATCTATTCGAAAAGGACGACTGGGTTCGCCTTTAAGTGCACCCAACGGTGGTGTTTTCTATGAGAAACTTTTAGCGGGCAGTAATGAGTTTTGCGGCGCACTTATTAAGTTCCTAATTCAAAAAGTGCGCGGCAAAGATAATTGCGGCGCACTTATTGAATTTGGAACCAGCGCCAAATAATTCGAACGCAAATATTGTTTGAATAAATACTGGCTGGTACGACGGCCCAAAACCCAAAACAAAAAACCCAAAACACACAAAAACACAAAACACAAAAAAAAACACAAAAACAAAAAAACACAAAACACAAAAACACAAAAAAAAAGCACAATACACACAAAAAACACAAAACACAAAAACACAAAAATACAAAACACACAAAAAACTTAAAACACAAAAAAAACACACAAAAAACACAAAAAACATAAAACACACAAAAAAACAACACAAAAAACACAATACAAAAAAAACACAAAAAAGCACAATACACACAAAAAACACAACACACAAAAAAAACACAAAAAAAACACAAAAAAGCACAAAACTAAAAAAAACACCCAAAAAAAAAACACAAAAACACAAACACAACAAAAAAACACAAAAACCTCTATATTTGTTTTTTTACGTCTATTTGAATAAATACGACCAATTAACTGCAATAAAAGATGTTTTTATCTAACTAGATTATCTAACAGTTTGCTGCAAGTATAAATGAAAGCCAAATGATCAATTGTCTGGGCTCACGGCCAACAATTCGGCGTGGCGTGATCACTGACCATGCCACGCATTCGACGCGGCTAGGCACACTCGTATCTCTATGTGATTATTTCATCCAATAAGAAAATATTAACAAACCACGAGGGCATTACGTGCAATACATACATACAACTTTTTCCCCAATAGGGTAGGCGGAGCCTGAATGGGCCTCTTTTCACCGTGAGTTGCACCATCGTGGGAATATAGACGTGACAAGTGAGCTCATTGCCTTTATTTAAATTGGTCAGTTTTATTTTTGTACAACATTATTAAACCATAGAAAAGTGACTCTCTTAGAATAAAGTTATTATGATAAAGTCACAGAACGATCGCAGGATGAAGTCTTTAAAATAGCCTAATAAAACTTAAAGAATAAACGGACTTCACTTTTTGTTGACGCTCGATTTTAAGATTTTACTCCCCATCAATTTGCGCTACCGAGGGCGTTATATGAAAATGGAGTGAACTCCAAAAACAAACCCAATTATAATTATACCATTTTGTGAAGTCGGTAAAAAAATGTGTTTTCAAAAGTGTGTTTTAAGAGTTTATTCCAAATCTATTCTAAACGGATCCTACATACAGAGTACAGAGCACTGCTAGTATAATTCAACTATCATTGATCACATAACCATATCAAATCACCAGTATCTGATCGGATATCGTCATTCCATACAATACATCAATACCGTATCTTCTGTGTCAATACGCCATCATGACGTTCATATTTGATCGGTGTCCAATAAAATGTATGGAAATAATGCCGATAACGATCTTATAGTTTGGATAGCTCTTACTCGATTCTTGTCAAGTGTCTTCCACCATCGATTGATAAAATGGCTGGCAGTCTCATTAACCACATTTTTTTTTAACTGCTTGTTTGACTGACCATGCTGATGACCCACCTGATGTTAAGCGGTAAACTCTGCCTTTAACAATGCATTACCTCATAGGTCACGTGCACCTAGGACGCATCCTATGCGGCATTGCACTGCGCCCGCCATCCTGAGGCATAAAGATGAAAAGTCTCAAGTGCCTGTAATTTCACCCTGTGTGCCTATAATTTCACCCACCTTGTGAATTGTGATTAGCGAAGAAGGATCCCTATTGTAAGTAAATAAGTATGTATTATGTTTGTTCATAATTATGTTTATATTGTATAGATGAACAATTAAATGTGTCAATCGACTCTTTACCATAAATAAATTTGGATTTAAGTTTTTTGATATCAAAAATGGCGACCGAAACTACAAATAAAAAGGGAATTGACATGACATGTTGACATGTATTATTTGAAATTGTTGACATTTGTAATTTATTAGGTTTTTATTTTTTTAATTTTATTATATGCATGTTGAAATTTAGCATTTATTTAGCTCATGCATGAAGTAATATTTGTATCCCAGACATGGGAAATGTGAGACATCCTAATTAATTTTAAGAACTTTTATACTACCACATTTAAACAAATAAATGATTTATGATTTATGATTTAACAACTTTTTCTAAGGGAACTCTTTTTTAACAACTTTTCCGCGTGCTGTGTGTGAAAAGTATCATTCAAAAGGTGGTGGAAGCCCAAAGCTATTTTATCATCAAAAGCGATTAGACATGCATCATAAACAATTTATCATCTCGATAAACTTTATAGTAGAGCTTTGGCGCTCTATAAGTAAAGTGCGTCGTGAAGCGAACGAAGCGCCCGATTTATCGTAAAATGTGACGGACATTCCATAACAAACATTCTACATGGCCCTTCTAGACGATGGCCCATCACGGTGCCTGCGAGACCTTGTCATCGGTATTCCGCGCGCAAATCAAAAGACAGTGGCTATATTGGCCGGCGCTTATCACGGTCATCTTGTGTATATATACACAAGATGACCTATCAATAAAAAAAGACATGGCCTAAGTGTGTCCTAGACGTAGATTATTGTTTTAAAAGTTATTTCCTTGCATTCGTTGCATCAAAAAAATTGGCCTGGATACCAACCCGAAAATCCACACGTTTAAAACATTGTGCATATTAACTTTGGGGGTCCGCATCCCATAACCAAACCATTATGTTTACCGTGTTCTTTTGATCACTTTTTTGCTCTAAATATGAACATATGAATTATTATTATTTAAAAACATATTAATTATATGCACTAAATAAATAAATAGCAGCAGCTGCGATTGAATCACATTCTCGGCAATAAGACGAATTAGCACAGCCATTGTGTGGATGACGTCACAATGATGGCGGCCATGTTGTGCCACTGAGATGGCCATCGTGATGGCCCATCGTCTAGAGGAGGATTTAGATTTGCATACAATTCCAGTTGCCATCACGCCATGGAACCGTGTCCACTTGGCGTGACCGATTGAAATATCCTTGAGCATACTCATAGCTACATACTGTATAACTATAACATGTAGAAGCTTAAGCATTAATTAATAGGTACTTACCAGGGCTCGAGAACATTATTGTAGATGTCTAAAGAAGAAAAGCTTCAACGAAACGCGAATCTATATAACGCTACTAGTAATTTATTTATGTTTTGATATGACTAAATCACTTTCATGCTGAAACATTATCAGGTAAAGGCAATCTATCTGATAGTATTTCTACACACCTTACCTTGAATACGTAATGTAAACGGGCCAGGTATTCTGGCAGCGCCCTATCTTTAGCGGATAGACGGTATTCGTGACAGCGCGTCAGTAGCATTAGTAATTTTCTTAATTTTGGCACCCTATTCCGGTTAGTAGGGCGGTCATTGCCTTCGTTGTTTGGTTAGGTGCTGTAACGTAACACAATTTTACGAGAATCTAGCCCGCTAGCTTCTATTTAGCTCAGGGGTATTGCATATTTTTTTGTAGATTTTATTAAGCCTAAATCGGTGGAAAGTATCTGATTCTAAATCGTGTACGGAGGCAGGCTGTCTGGGCAGTCTGTCCAGTTCAATTTAGCAAGTATAAGTATAGATTTTTATTAACTGTTACATTTTCAATCTGATAATAGTTCAATAAGATACAAGTGAGCTAAAGTTGTTGATTACAGTCGAGGGCCGTTTGCAATGGAGCCGAGAGCTGTAATGACCAATGCTCACGCATTTCATAATACGTTTTTCAACAAACTTTTTGTCTTTTTTTTTTTTCTGTATTTAATTACGACATAATTTAAATGTTTAACCATAATATATGTTGTAAAAAAAATAGACTGAATGTTCGAGGCCAATTATCTTACAATTAAAAACTCCTTCATAATTTATTTAGCAGTTAATTTTTCTGTCCGTCGAAAAGTTTACTAACCAAGGTGTTTTACAAAATTATAATAACATGATGCCGACCTTTATGAAGAAAAATGAAACGCAATCTTGAAATAGATATTTGGCGAGGTATTATTTACCTTTTTCTTCGTCGTATGAAACGCGTGAGCATTAGTCATTACTAGACATCGGATTATAATATGCACTATCAAAATGCCAAAATATGCATGCAAATATGCACTAAAAAAGGGTAAAATATGCATAAAATATGCACAATCAAAAATACAATTATAATACAATTATAATAAGAACTTACGTTTATTATACTATCTACCACAATAATAACTTGCTTGCAATAATATTATTATATAATACTCATATACCTAATAAGTTATTATTATTATAATTCTTGTGACTGTAAACAATAACATATTTTTCTAGGTTTCCTGCAGCAAACTTGTGACTTTATTAATTTATAGGCTGAAAATGACCTTTCGACGTCAACTGACGTTACAGGACAGAACTTAAAATTTGGCGCTATTTCTGCAGAGACCTCATCAGGCAGAGTTTTTCCGGTGCCGTTGATAAATGCGGTTATTTCCTTTATTCCTTCAAGACCGGGATTTTTATGCATAACTGCACTTAATTTGCCACGAACCTTTTGCGATAGTGAATTCGGAGGGCGTTATTCTGTTCAATAATTTTTTCTATTATTTCGAAGGACACTTGCACAGAGGCAAGTTTTTAGTTTCTAGTTTCTCAATAGCATCGGGTAAATTGCTGAAATGTGGTGGAAATAATAGCATAACTACTGAAATAAGCACTATCAATGAAAAAGTACGAAAATATGCAATAACGGTATAAAAATAGCATTATATGCATTTGCATATGCAAACATGCAAATGCATATAATCCGATGTCTAATCATTACGCTCTTAGCTCGATTACGCCGTCGACTGTCGGCTCGCGCTGCAATCCCGCCTCGACGGTAATTACCAACTTAGCTTACTTGTATCATAATTATCGCAATAGTGCGATAATATAAAGTAAAAAGCACGCGTGTATAATATGTTGCATTATGATCCTAAAACACTGCAATAAGGCCCACTTTACGAGCAAGTGCGTGTTGAAAAGCTTTGAAATAATACATTATAGTACAATCCTATTAAGGAAGAGCAGAGTCAGGTGTTTACCATCACGGGACGGCGATAGTATGTAACTATGACTCGTGTAGTTTTCGTCTCACGCGCCGGCGGAGCGTGGGTACGGTCTTCCTCGGGGGTCCCTGTCATGCTGCGGGTCCATCTCCTTCAGGTGAGGGAACTCTGTCTCCTCCGTGCGGGCGAACATCTTCTGAGCTAGTCTGGTGATAAAAGCGTCCAGTTCCTCTACCCGCAGGTCTCTCTGGATCGTTGAGTTCCTCACATAGCGAGGGTGTCCGTGATTGCTCATAGGGACGGGCTCTGTTGAGCTCAAAGGCGCTTCTTGTTTGTCTCTGAGAGCAGCCCGAACCATGCAGGTGCTGCGTAGGTCAGGCGAGGCCGGATGTACGTCTTGTAGATACACTCCGGCCTTCACTCGCAAGCTCAGCGAGGATCTCATGATGGGGGTTACGAGGTTTTGGGCTACTCTCACTGCGTTTATGACGTTGTCGCAGTGCTGCGTCATCCGCAGCTTTCGGTCGATGTGATCCCCAAGTACTTTGCCGTACCCGTCCACTTGATGGACTGGCCTTGGAGAGTGAGCGGCGGCGGGTAATCCCTTTTTTTCGTTATGCAGATGGCCTGTGTCTTGGCGACGTTGACAGTGAGTCGCCATCTGCATAACCAGTCCGGTAGTTGGTCTAGGACGCGCTGCATCTTTGAGGCAGCATGGGTTAAGTTGATGGAGGCCGTGACATAGGCGGCGTCGTCGGCAATGTAACTATGACAATAGGTTCTAAACAATATAAGTACACCATATACCTTCCTTCATCAACCATAGCTCTATACTCGGTGACTATGACTCGGATCGAGAGAATCGTGTGGTGAGAAAAGTGTAGGTACATTTCAGTGGTGGTAAAGCTATGAAGCATTCTGCTGTCGAAGGACAAATTGTATCCAACCACATGTTTCAACTCATCAGTGAGAAATAGCGGAGGTATTAATGCAACAATGCATTAAGATCAAGGCGAAGAGTTGCGTGCAAAAAAAAGTGCCATGATTGCAAAGTCTCAGAAAGAACTTAGAAGTTTAATTGACGGATCATTGAACCACCATAAGAGTTTATAAAAATACGTACCTAATTTTCTAAAGATAAATCGTCTGATGACTTGAATGTGTCGTAAATAATAGAGCTCCGAGGTCAACAGAATGTGACGCGGCAACGCGTAACGATTGCGTAGAGTTTACATACATGTGTATGTATGTAAAGTCTAGGTACGTGAAGAAATGGTGATCATGCTCATGAAAACCAGCACCTTTCTATGAAGTATGTAAGTATTCAAACATTTGAGTCATTGTGAGAAATTTAAACAAAAACAATAGGAACGAAGATCCAGATACCTGAAATAGTTTCGTTTTTAAGTTTCGACGTTATGAGTTATCAAGAAATGAGAAATAATATTTATATAAAACTAGCGCCCCGGCTTCGCACGGGTAGTTTCAGGATGAAAAACAGCCCCCCCCCCCCCCCTCCTAAATCTCCTACCCAATACCCAGTAGTGTGTCTTCAATCTTCGAAACCGGCAAACTGAAAGGACTCGATGCTTGTCTTGGCGTCGACATCGAGCATTGCAACCATCTGCGTTGGGACTTTGGGATAATTATTCTGTGCTTTGGGAGTGACTTTATCGAGCACAACATAAACAAATAGAGGAGAAGTGAAGAGGAGACCCGCGCCATGAGGGGACAGTAGGCACACAAAAAAAGTATAATCGTACCTACTGAAGGTTTTTGCAAAAAGTTAAAATTCCTTAACCTTAGACATCAATATTTTTTGTATCACAAATCCTTTGAGATTTCCAAATTTCAGCATACGTGGAATTACTGGAAATACCCTACCAGCTTGTTGATGTAAAAAAAAGGCTAGGTTATTAAATTATTAAATAAACGGACAAGTGAAGAGCGAGAACCCCGCCATGAAGTTACAGTACAAAAAAAAGTATTGAGTACTAAAGGTTTTTGGAAATTATTAAAATTCCTCAACTTTAGACTTTTTCCTTCATTTGTGTCACAAAGCCTGGAATGGAATGCTCGGATTCCAAATTTCAGCATACCTCGAATTACTGGAAGTACCAACCTTTATTTATGATATTTAAAATAGTTTTCCCAAATTATTGAAGCTAGTTGTACATTTTTAACAGACTTCAAAAAAGGATGAGGTTCTCAGTTCGTGTTTTTTTATGTTTGTTACCTCATATCTCCGTGATTTATGAACCGATTCGGAAAATTATTTTTTTATTAGACACGATGTCCAGATTGTTCCCATTTTCATCAAAAATCTGGTTCTGATGATGGAATCCATGACGAATTGAGAGAACTCCTCAAATATTATAGTCTTACATATTGCGATTTTGGTATTTTCAGCAACAAATCAAGCATGTCATTCATAAAGTATGATTTGGTGAAGTAGAACTGATGAAGAAGACCAGAGATGGCCATTGGAACTCCTCAATTATAAGTATTTCACGGGTGGCGATAAGGGAGACTTTACGATATCCGATTGAGCTGAAATTTGGCATAGGTGATCTGATGATGGAGACGGTGGAGAACGGAACTCCTTGATGTATAACAGTAGACTGGCCGTGTTTAGGCTCATTTTGATCAGCACACGGTTCCGATCACTAATATTATAAAATCTTGTATTGGGGATAAATTCCTAACTTCGAAGTCGTTTTTTTGTCGTAAAAAATTATTGTAAATATGAACATTGGTGTAATTCAGAGACCTGGTAATCCAGTAAATCGTTGGTGTAAGTGCGTAGTATGTTATGCCCACGTCAGACACTATGCAAAGAAAAAAATACCTACGCAAATAAAGATGGCTAGTATAATACCGTATTTAGTGCTAGGACAATTAATGGTATAGTTACTGGTTTGAACACTTGATAGTCGTCATCCTCCAATGCGTGAACATCAAACAATAGCAGTTCTGTTATACGCATAGACATATTAGGTACCTGTACCTACATATATTACTAGATATTTAAATCAATGGGTTTACATCATACAATGAAAGTTACTTCCGGTATAGGTATACATAAAATATAGATGGTATCTATATATATGCGAAGATTGTGTCATATGTACTAAGCGGATATTTCCCATGATGACGTCACTATAATTAAGTAGTAAGCGCGAGTATAAGCTCGTTAATTTGTCTAATTGCTAATAGACATAATACTAGCGATTTATGCTAATTGCCTTATTTATAGTAAGTAATAGAAACTAAACAATCTTTGCAACTTAAAAAATAATAAAAGCTCTGTCTGTTTTGCCATGAATCATTAATTGTTTGTACCTACTATCTAATCACGTCTTCAATACAGTCATGAGATCATAAATTTCTTTTAAATTATCCTTCGTATTATGTATTTAACTAATGATGTACCTATCCATCTAGGTGTTTACATGCTTTATTTATCTATCACGCTCACGCTATCATTAGTCGTACGATATTATGTCGCAAAGTAAACAAAAAATATTTTATGAACTTAATCTGAAAATATTTGAGATAGTAAAACATGAGAGCCATTTTTGAACGAATTCTTGTAATTTTACCAACTACCTAACCTACCTAACCTACTACACTTAAAAATTACATAACTAAATCTCAGTTTTTGGTACCTCGTTTAAAAATACACTGCTACGACTCGTCATTAGCTTTACTCATTTCCAGATTATTGAGATTATGCAAAGAGAATGAACAAAAGTTAGGGCTGATAAGTTTGTGACAAATCGGCGCCAGACGTAGCTACTATTGTTTATTCTGTGGCCAGAGTTTCATTCGGGTCCTGAAGCTGACTTCGGACGTACTCGTGGAGAGTCGCGTGTCTACCGAGCCTCCACGTCGCGTCGTCGTCGTCGCGCCACCGGCATCGACCGCTCCCCGCGCGCCGGCCGACACCCGCCCCTCGCTACATACATTCCTCATGCCCCATACATACGTGTCTATCGGCTGAGCGAGCGGCTGACGACTCCCAGTTAGTCAAGGACTTCCAGCCGCGGTGTGAGCACGTTTCTTATCCGTCAATAACGGACCAATAATACAGCTCGATATCCTGCAACAGAAGTGACGCGGCGCGTGACAAAAAAACTGAAAATATTGAATTTTGAACAACTAACTGTTGCTGAAAATAATCAATTTATCGGGATGCAAAATTCGTTAGTGAATTTATATCGCTAATACAAATTCTGGAAGAACAAAAGTTAAATCAATTCGGTGAATAAAACAATCGTGATGTCAGCGATAACGGTGACCACAACCCTCACAAATGGGCATAAAAACGGAAAACATGAAAACGGATTCAAAGGCTACAGGAAAAATGGATATACGAAACAGGAATCAACGGAATCGGCAGTAAGTGCAAACAAATTTAGTCTGTAGAATAGATTCATTTCGCAGGGTTTTTAAGTGGGCTATGATGATACACGCAAATTATGTCAACAATTTTAGCAAACAACACTATCTCGAGCCCGAGTGAAAGTGCCCACCTAAGCACTGAATCTTTTGAGCCTTGTACTGGTATGGTGGAAAGTTGTTTGAAGCTTGGTTTGCAACATAGATAGTATAGAATACCTATCGACAGTTTACACACTGCAATACAATTTTACAAAATCGGATATGCACCATCATAGCAGGT
This sequence comes from Operophtera brumata, assembly GCA_932527175.1. Classification (NCBI taxonomy): domain Eukaryota; kingdom Metazoa; phylum Arthropoda; class Insecta; order Lepidoptera; family Geometridae; genus Operophtera; species Operophtera brumata. Next base: position 2,346,205 of record OW052238.1, read on the forward strand.
TCCACTTACGATTAACAGGAAACAATCATAGACATGTCACATACGGAAACGAGTGGAAGTAAAAGTAACTCGAACCGCTGCGCTGGCTTTAAAATTCTTCTCTTAGGAGGTGTACAAATACTGATCGACCTGAGTTTCGATTCCTTCTTGAAAATTAAGAAACCGACTTTACATTCAATGAATTCTCGGAAGACATCAGAATTCTGGGAATATCCAGTTTTTATCCTAATTAAGCTCAAAATGCTGGTAACTAATGTATTTTGAGCTGATAACCGAAGCACTAGCAAACAATGTACACATTTTCCTTGAAACAGTCGTCTGTTACGACAACAATGCCGTTACGTGTTTGGTATGTGGAATCCGTGAATTTTACTTAATTTTGACGTTTTAGTTGGTTGGTATACAATCAGCTAAAAGTCCCAAGTGTCCCTGGCTAAAAGCTATTGCAATACCGTTTACGGATATCGTGGCTAACATCCGCACATCGAACCTGGCGACATATCCCATTCAAGCCAGTGCAAGAATGCAGTCGGCTAACCTTTGCTTTTCTTCTGATGCAAATCGAAAACATATTAGACGTAAATGCATCTTAAAATTATGTAACTGTAGGCGGTCCAATGACAATGAATTTAAATAGTTCTAAAGGCTATTACGTCAATGGCAATAAAAACGAGCAAAAATTACGAGCAGTTCAGTCCAGTTTTGAGAGCATTCTCTTCTATGCTATAGGATCTTTAGCGGCAATGCAAATTGCAAACCCGTTTACCGAAACCTCATGATTAGCATATATAATGAACGGTGTATGTTGATCTGCTGCTAAAATTACACAATAGACTCTCTGTACATAAATTACAAATGAAAATCAAGAATGCTATCACGTTCAAAAGAATAATTCAACGAAAAGGTTTCCTTTCAAGCTCTCCATTTCGCATTGCTTAAGATAATCCGTACGTAACATTATAATTTATGACTTCTAGTAAAGTAGCTGTTAATTTTATATCCTCAGGTTATTCTTATTGCATACTTTTCACTACTTAGTGACCCTTGTATAAAAACTTTCGCATTTATTTATTCATTTACTTCTGGGATATTTAATTTTTATAATTTATCTTCTTTATTGTTGACTTAACTAATTTAGAATAGATAAAACACATTCATAAATGATCACGCGCGTGTTTTACATACTATGTTATCTTTGGTAATCAGAGTTGCACTCAACGGCATCGGGACATACTTTCTTCTCTTACCAAAAGTACCTTCACTCTGATTTGTGTAAAAAAACTATTAACATCACAAAATGTGGCAGTAGGACAAACTACAGTAGCTATAAGTATTTGAATGTCAATATATATAGATGAATCACTCTCGCTACGAGCGCTCCGTTCAGTCAGGCTTTACAAGGTTAAACATCCTCTCACATTTGACGAGCTTGCAACGGTCTTCAGAATTAGCGTACTGTAAAATTATCACCAAATATTGCTTAAACAATCCAGATTCTTGATAAAACGAACCATCTTCATTGTTGATGATTCAAGAACTGCAAGATTCTTAACAGCCACAGAATTACAATCCCCTGTAGTTCTGGGGTTCTTAACTCTTTTACAAGGATCATTATGTTATTCTTTATTCCACTTTTTTCTATCGTACTAATATTACAAATGCTAATACTTGTAAGTTTGTCTGTTACTCTTACATCAACTTTACTATTGATCGAAGCGCGCCGCGACGACTCAACCCATTTTAATGTGGTAGAGACATAGTATATTATCACCTGGATAACACAAATCCTGCTTTTGAGTCGTAGGTCAACTTGCCATATTGTCCAATTTCAAAAAAACATATTATTTTCGTCCGCCAACTCGTGATTTTATCCTTTTATCACGCGAAAGAACGCCAGTATAACGGTAGCTGTAATTCTTCAATTGTTATCTGACACTGATTTAAACTCGAGGGTCTATCGGTGTTAGTATCAGTCTTACTTGGCTCATGCTTTGATGCCATATTGCCATCACGTATACAGCTTTAACCTGACAGAGCTGACACATCTCCCAATGAACTCCATTCAATACTCTCTTATCTGTCTTACGTTGTCCGTATTTTTAACTTATGACTGTGTTCATGATTCGTCCATTACGATGTTATTGCAATGCAAACACTGGGGCAGGGACACGCTTACATACAAATACGAGTACTTTGGCAGGTTTATTTTTATTATGAACTTAAAGAAGAATATTTCTGATTCAACAATTTATAAAACAGAACATTATAGTTTGATAATAGAGACGGCTTTGATTCGTTGTTGCATTTATTGCCACAGGTACCTATGCATAGTTTTTACGAAACTCTATATTTATTTATTTATTGTTTAGTTATTTATTTACGTCAGCGTATACATATAGTCTGCGTATTTCTTTAATTTGAATTGTAAAACAGTTAAGCTGCTTTATAAACATTCGTAATAGAGAAGTTACAAGATCAATCGGTAGCCTTGAATTAGACCTACACAATAAATGTCTGTAACAATAGGCTTTTCGTTCTTATTTGACTCTGACGACTTCATCCTTACAACTTGACTTCATGCACATTGTTCTCTCCGTACATTGGAAGGTTAATTAAAACATAAACAAATAATTTCGAGTTGTTTATAATAAATATGTATGTACTCCGTACCGTGCATGTAGGATGAATATCAGAGTGGATACCAAGGGACGAAACAAGAGGTAGAGGTAGACCGGAAAAGAGATGGGAGGATATTTTCATAGAGATAGCTGGGTCAGGCTGGATGTCCAAGGCCAGAAACAGAGGATTGTAGAAGGAAATGGGGGAGGCCTAGACCAAGGAGGCGACTATTACTGAAGAATGAATAAAAGGAGATTAGTAAAAGTAATATTACAGTAGTGTAGTACGTAAAGGTCCATTTTATTTTATTTTAGTTTTACTCCGTACCTATACGATCATCATTGTATTGTTACTGCTTACTGGTTCTTTCTTAGTCACCCTGCCGAACGAAGTAGTCTACTATACATACACCGATCAGACGTCAAAAAGGTTAGACCAAAAAGAGGTGTGTTATAAGTTTGACGTCGGAGTGAGTGTATTTGTGTTTCTGTGGCATCGTAGCTCCCATACGGATAAATTAACCGTTGTTAGGGTTCCGTACCCAAAGGGTAAAACGGGAACCTATTACTAAGACTCAGCCGGCCGTCCGTCCGTCTGTCCGTCTGTCACTAGGCCGTATCTCATGAACCGTGATAGTTAGAAAATTGTCATTTTCACAGATGATGTATTTCTGTTGCCGCTATAACAACAAATGCTAAAAAACAGAATAAAATAGATATTTTAGGGGGGCATCCCATACAACAAACGTGACTTTGTGCCGTTTTTATAGATAATGGTACGGAACCCTTCGTGCGCGAGACCGAATCGCATTTGGCCGTTTTTTTTTTAATGTTTCTTGATCGATAGTGTGCTTAGCCATGTTTGGTGAAAATTGCTGCAGTCGTTTCCACGATCATAAGCTCGCAATATTTATTTTAAAGGAGCTCGTGCATTTGCATGGCATTACAGCTGATAGCGCGTTCTATTTTCCCTGTGGTGACATCTAGTCGTGAATAGAGTAATTACGGGGCCCTACATCATGCGTGACACTGATGTGCTTCCTGTGTTCTGTTTTTACAATTTTAATGAAAAACTAGAATAATAGACGGACGTTTTTAATTTTTTACCAATTGTTTCTTTTGTGTGCTTTTTAAAAAAACCTGAGCTCAGTACTGAAATTATAGATTAGAGAAGTTTTTTTTTTTTTATACTACTTGGATGACGGAACAAGCTAGAGGCCCACCTGATGTTAAGCGGTAACCTCTGCCTATGAACAGTGCATTACCTCAAAGGTCACGTCCACCTAGGACGCACCCTATGTGGCATTGCACTGCGCCCGCCACCCTGAGACATAAAGATGAAAAGTCTCATGTGCCTGTAATTTCACCGGCACCCATAGAAACCATCCGGCATCCGGGAGATTGTACTCTGTTTAAATTAAATTGTTTATGCGATAACAGTACAACTTGCCAATAAGATATAATAAGATAAACTCATTCCCCTACTTTCGAGTTTTGCGAAATGTATTCTACTGAAGTGAACAAACGGTGAGTTGTAGTTGCCAAAACAAACATACATTAGTACATACTCAGAAACGGCGTATTTTCTGTACTTTCAGAAGGAAAACTCCGATAAGCTATGCATGTAGCTTGTGATAAATTTTAATGCTTTCGTCCAGCTGATAGCCGTTTGTGCATACCTCGTAAACCTCTATGTTACTTTCCTGTTTTATTTTTTATTGCCAATCTGACCAGTAGTAACTTCTGATTGGGCTTGACGAATGGGTAATTTCATCCCACGAGCTAAAAGTAATAATATTCCGGATTCATACCATTCATATTCATTTAATTTGTAGAGTCCATAGTTATCCCACCAAGAAGTACAGACCTAAACCTATAACGAGTGGAAGTTACTGAATACCATTTTATTATTTTATTTAGGTTTCTTACTGATAATAAATACATATTATGCGTAGTAAAATATTAGGATTTAATCATTAATAGTTATGCTTAACGTACCTGCAAGGAGTTATATTAATTGGAATTCTAGTAATAGTGCACCTACATTACCTAGATTAGTAGTAGTAGAGCTTTTTTGTGAAAGAGTTCGTCCGGGGAAGTACTACCACCGTTCCTATTTCTGCCGCAAAGCAGGAGTGCTCGCATTGCTGTGTTCCGGTTTGAAGGGTAAGGGTGCCGGTGAAATTACAGGCACATGAGACTTTTCATCTATGTCTCAGGGTGGCGGGCGCAGTGCAATGCCACATAGGGCGCGTCCTAGGTGGACGTGACCTATGAGGTAATGCACTGTTCATAGGCGGAGGTTACCGCTTAACATCAGGTGGGCCTCTTGCTTGTTCCGTCACCCAAGTAGTATAAAAAAAAAACCTATTACTCTACCCCTATTTTGGACGCCTATTTTGGAGTGATGAAGTGATTATTCTATAGGTAGATGCTAATAAAATCACTTGCCTTAAGAATCCCCCTAATATCTTACATGTGAAAGTTTGGATGTTTGTTACATAATCACGCTGAAACGGCTGAACCGATTTCGATGTTTTTTTTAGGTACTTATATGACCTGGATTGAGCTATAGGCTACTTTTTAACTTGGTTAATCTCGAGTGAAGTCGCCGGCGGACACTAGTACCTACCTAACAAGCCATCCATGTATCCATTATAATGTTAATTTGTTATTTTTAGCTAAGTACATAATTTTCATCTGACTGATTAGTAAAGGTTAAAGTTGATTGCTACTGCGTAGGTACTGCTTAGCATAGTTAATTTGCTCTCTGTTATTTGGGCTTTGTAATGTTTACAATTCAGTTACTAATAAATATAACAACATAACACCCAATAGTCACATACATTTAGTCCTGACCCCACACTAGGATCCCCTGTGTCGTGGGTATCAGAAACTACGAGGATCATATACAACAATTTGTCCCGCAGCGGGAATCGAACCCGCAACCTTTCGCATCTCCATCTCAGCCGGCTACTCGCCAGACGCGCTACAGAGGTCTAAGAGGTATTACTTAGTTCTATTCAATGTGGTTTATCTATACTATACTATTTTATAAAGAGGTAAACTTTTTTTTTGTATTGGATAAACTCAAAAACTACTTACATACCCAATTTTAAAGATTGTTTCTCCTATAAGAAAGCGACATTATCAGCTCGTAAGGCTTAGGGGGGGAGTGCTATTCATCTCGACAGTACCCCTACGAAGCCGGGGCGAGCCGCTAGTCTTTAGTAAAGTTACAGTAACTTTTATCTTCTCAACTACTTGATTCTTCTTGTACCATACCCTGTATACCACCTCTCCTGTGTGGTATACAGGGCGTCCCAAGTCTATGCGACATGAAGGAAAAGTACCGTAAACAATGCAGATAGGATATTTTTCGGAAAAGAGACTTTATTTTATTTTTAAAAGTTAGTAATACTCCATTCAAGGATTTTCTAAAAATTACTTTCTTCTTCTGGGAATCGAACCGACTTAATAGAAAATTTAAAATCATCTCCCATCTCATCATCATTCTCATATCCTTGACCCTGACATTCAGATGTGAATGCCTGCGTTTTTGAATGACGCACACCAATACTGTTTTTGTTGTCTGAGCCCAATTAAGGTAAGCGTCCACAGGCCCGCATCGCACGTATCGGACGCATCGCATCAAACGGATTAATTAGACTGCGTCCACTGTATCGGCAGCGATCGGATTGCCGACGCGAGTATCAGCAATCGAATTGCCGATGTCACCTTCATTCGGATTTTTGTAGTGATCGTACGTGCGGAAAGTGTTTGTGAGAATGGAGGAAAGCGATGAAGAAGTCGTTATTACTTGTTTCTTAGCAGAAGAGGGAGAACATGAAAAAAAAAACGGAGCGAGCGCGCGGGGCGCGTCCACTGATCGGCATTCCGTATGACGTCATCGGTACTCATCGCATGTGGGCATTGCCGATGAGCGGTCCGTACGGTGCGGATCAGTGGACGCTGTTGTATGAGTTTTTATACAAGGCAAACTAAAATCCGTTACGTGCGATGCGTCCGATTCGTGCGATGTGGGCCTGTGGACGCTTACCTTTAACATACCTTTCAAATGGAAAACTAAAATAGATACGCTTTCTGAGGGTTCTGAAGTTACTTCTTTAATGTCATAGGATTTAAATCTCCTAAAGTTGTCATTGAAAGTCGTGGGCAGCAAGGCGGTGATGAGCTCACCACTTGTCACGTGTATATTCCCATGGTGGTGCAACCCACAGTGAAAAGAGGCCGTGACAGCGAGCTGATCTCATGATGGAGACAACGGAACTCCTCGGTGGATAATAGTAGATTTGCCGTGTTTAGGCTCATTTCGAACAGCACACGGTGCCAATCACCAATTTTATAAAGCTTGTAACTATTTGAAAATATTCCAATTCTATGAAACGGCTAGACCGATTTTGATAAAACATGTCTAAGAACCATTGCTAGAAAACTATCTTTCAAATTAAAAAAAAGCATACAAATCGTTTCACCCTTGTTACTCGAGCTACGGTGCCACATACAGACAGACACATACACATTAGCGGTCAAACTTATAACACCCCTCTTATTGCGGCGGTTAAAAACGCGTACGTCCTGGAACAAGTTTTACTTTTATCCGTTTCTCAAGTAAGCAGCGGAATTTTCCGAATTCCAATTCCAACCGAGGGCTCTGGCGCTGTCTCTATATTTTCCCAGTGCCCCTCCGTCAAACCTATTATTTATTCTGTGGCCAAACATTGAATTGGACGCACATACAAGATTTTAGCCGAGACCGGGATAGGTCGGCCGGTAATTTTAACAAAAAACTTTTTTTTTTTTTTTTAAATGATACTTTTCATTTTTATAAAAACCCTTATTGTGTTACTTAAAATATGTACTATGTAGGTACGCAGCTAAAACGTTTACATCGTTATTCGAATCACTTATTTGTAACCAAGTTAAAGTTGAGACCTATATTACTATATATTTTGTGCCTATATCAAGTTACGTTAGAATACACCATCAATGGAAACCAAGTCTCAGGACTTTTATTATTATTATTTTTTCATTTTCTTTTTCTCTCGAAATATAAATATTTCGGTATCAATGAAACGCACGGGCCTAAGCCAAGTGAGAATCATGAAGTTGAATTATTGTCGTGTCTTCTTGTAGAAATTTCCGTACAATCCGACTCGTGTTAAGGATGGTTGCCTTCTGCATAGTAAAATAGGTGTTTTCTGGTAAATCAATTACCTTGAGGGAATTAAGTAAATATTTCGGTATCACTCCCGTATTATTATTATTATTTTTATACTACTTGGATGACGGATCAAGCAAGAGGCCCACCTGATGTTAAGCGGTAACCTCTGCCTATGAACAGTGCATTACCTCATAGATCACGTCCACCTAGGACGCAACCTATGTGGCAATGCACTGCGCCCGCCACCCTGAGACATAAAGATGAAAAGTCTCATGTGCCTGTAATTTCACCGGCACCCTTACCCTTCAAACCGGAACACAGCAATGCGAGCACTACTGCTTTGCGGCAGAAATAGGTATGGTAGGTATTAGTACAAATCATGCCAAGATTGCCGGGTACATGTACTACATCATTAACTCGGGTCAATTCTTGAACGTGCTTATCACTAAGATGAGGCATTGGAAATTTTGGTGGCAGGGGTCTACTGTCGATTTTTCTCAGCAATATGAAAGTGATTTTTGATGACCTGATTCTTCATATCACTAACTATGTTTTGTTATAAATAGTCAGTATTTTTGTAAGAGAAAAAATATATCAAAGAAACCTCTTTCAAAACAGAATTACATTTTACAGGCAAACGGGAACAATTAAGCCTCTAAATGTTCTAGGTAGATTCGTCCAAAAACACACTTAAATATTTTAGTAGGATTTTTTAAATTAATCGTAGTTTTTAATTTAGAAAGAAAAAATAAAGTTTTTTGCGTATACGACCTTATACGAAATAATAGTTTATCAATGCCTATCAGTTTACGTGTTTTTTTTTTACATTGTAACTATATAATGAGAACTATATATATGAGAAATATCAATAGGGCTCTTAATGGTAGGCAGCGCGTTTGCAATACCGTCGGTGGTGCAGATGTCCATAGGCGGCGGTGACTGCTTTACATCAGGCGGGCCGTCTGCTTGTCTGTCACCTTATAACATTAAAAAAAAAAAAACTTTACGGTGTCAATGTCGTTGCGAAAGAAGTTTAGAAGGCCTACCAGAAGCCTACCTTGTCTAATTTTGGCTTAAACGACTTTAATACAAAAGCGGGTGGTTCCTCTTTCTTTCTTCTTTTTATTATGGCCTCTGAAGATCGTCTCCTCAATTTTGCCAATGTCCAAGTTCTATTCTCGCCCTAATTTTCCAACGTGCCAACTGACGGATCTTGTATGAAAGTGTCAAACCACCACAATCGAGATGGCAAAATTGTAAATAATTTTTTTTACTTGAAATTACTATACTTTTCATTGGGTAGTTTTTTTGAAATACTCCTCAGAAGCCATTTAAAAAATACAATTTGTAGACCATTGGTAAACTAGAGGGCTACCTGGGGGGTTAGTACGAGTTTTGATAGTTTTTGAAACTATTATGAAGTTTAGATTCCTTCCATACATTTACTTACAAAACGAGGAGAAAACTAAGGACGCTGTCAGTAAATGTATTGAAGGAAACGAAACTTCATATACAGCTCGTTCACCGTAAGATGGCACCTGTAAATACTCCATGGCAGGTGCCAACTTACGGTGAACCGTCTGTAGTTTCGAATACTATCAAATACTCCATGGCAGGTGCCAACTTATGGTGAACGGTCTGTAGTTTCGAATACTATCAAATTCTCGTACTGAGAAGCCCCCAGGTTTTGAGAAAAACGTTTGCCATAGCTCGAGAGTTGATTTCGGAAAACAAACAAAATTGCTTTTCTGGTATAGGTACTCAAGTATTTATTCTGTGACTCAAGTTTAAATCTTCTCTCGTAATTAGACCGTTATGTCATTGCTATCCAATAACCTAAAATGAAATAATAGTAGATTGTATCATAAGGGAGCAACATAATATTTTTACGGCGAGGGCGCTTTTTTGAATCCAGAGCGAAGTGAGGGATTCTAGAGTAGAATCCCGAGCGTAGCGAGGGATTCAAAGTACGTCGCCCGAGCCAAAAATATATGTTGCGCCCGTGTGATACACTCTGCTTTTCATCACCCACTATAAGAAAATAAAAGGCGCCTCATATGTTATTGTAATATTATTATTTAATAAAACAAATGGTTGTTTTTTGTGTTTTTGTGTTTTTTTATTGTGTTTGTGTTTTTGTGTTTTTTTTAAAGTGTTTTTTGTGTTTTGTGCTTTTTTGTGTTTTTTTTTTTGTGTTTTTTTTGTGTTTTGTGTTTTTTGTGTGTATTGTGCTTTATTGTGTTTTTTTGTATTGTGTTTTTTGTGTTGTGTTTTTTTTGTGTGTTTTATGTTTTTTTTTTTTTTTTTTTTTTTGTTTTTTTTTTTTTTGTGTTTTGTGTTTTTTGTGTGTATTGTGTTTTTTTTGTTTTGTGTTTTTTTGTGTTTTTGTGTTTTTTTTTTGTGTTTTGTGTTTTTTGTGTGTTTTGGGTTTTTTTGTTTTGGGTTTTGGGCCGTCGTACCAGCCAGTATTTATTCAAACAATATTTGCGTTCGAATTATTTGGCGCTGGTTCCAAATTCAATAAGTGCGCAGCAATTATCTTTGCCGCGCACTTTTTGAATTAGGAACTTAATAAGTGCGCCGCAAAACTCATTACTGCCCGCTAAAAGTTTCTCATAGAAAACACCACCGTTGGGTGCACTTAAAGGCGAACCCAGTCGTCCTTTTCGAATAGATGGGATGAAAACAGTTTTGTAACAGCATGTTTCTACCCAGTACTGTATGTATATTGTACGTTTTTCCTTACTTCAATAACTCGTGTACCTATACTTAAATATTATTTGGGACGAATTCAACTTGTACAAATTGACAGACTTACCAATGTAGTGTCACTATCATGAACAGGGGAAGTCAGTATCCGCTATGGGGAATATCACAGAAATTAAATTATACAACCTACTATTATGATATCTCATCCAACCCGTAAATACAATAGCTTTGAGCTGTTGAATGCGGTTTAAAATTGATACAGGGATATTTAGCATCTGTATCAACACTTGGTACTTTATATTCCAGTATAAAGCGAGACAAACCGCGTCAAAGTCACAGTCAAAAGCATTTTATTCATTGAATCACAAGGATCATTTTGAACTCCTGTTTCAACGCGACCAAACCCAGAAGAATCACACCTAGTGCGTGTGGATGCAAGGCTAAAATAAGTACCTATACAGTTGAATCAATCATGTAAAAATACTAGTTACACGATAAAATACCACGAAGTTTTACAATACCTACCATCATAACTTATGCAAAGATATACCTACGAAGACTTGAATATTTTTGAGCATACATAGGTATAAATTATTATGACTACAGCTAGACTAGAGGATTCAGCTATAGGTAGGCATCTAGTTATTATCAACGCGATGAGGCAACGGTCGCCGACGTCACATCGCGCCACTTCACTATCGGCGCCCGCGCCGGCACCGGCGCCTGAACCTTGACATCGCTCCACATCACGATCCGGTTCAACCACTAAATATTCGATTTACATTCGCCTTGGTCATTGGTCGCTGATCCTCTTTCTATTCTATCCCGAATCTAGAAGGTCACGTCTGCCGCCTTTAACACTGAACTTGATGATAGATACAGTTAGGCAGTCTCAATTGGATGCATTATCGATCGAATGTCAGCCTTGTTGCAATATTTATTATAAAGAATATTCTCTTCAATTATTTATGTAGGATCTGAATGTAAGAATTTATCTGAATTTGTTCAATTCAATTTTTTTATGAGTGGCTTGGAGTGGTGTTGGTATTTGTTATGAAAGCGAGATGGTTGACAGATGATTTTATGATAGTTTCCGAACGAGTGGTAGAATTAAACTGAATGATGAATGGAAGAAAGGAGATTGATGGCGGACTGTGCTCTGCAAGGACGAGACGACGCAACGTGTGTAAACAGTTTTTTTTATTGTGACGCTGTGAAGAAAAACTTTATGTTAATGTAAGAAAGTAATGGAAAATGGTTTTTGTTTATACTCCCGAATCCCTCATTTATTTATTATTTATTGTAGGCTGAATGAAAGGACCCGTAGTCCCGTACACAGGCGAACTTAACCCTAAAAAGTGTTTTTTCCGAAAACCTTTGATACTGTGTGAAGTGGTGATATAGAGGTAGGTTCATCATGAACGCACATAAATTGAGACACAAAACAAATTAAACTGTGTTTAATTTGTCTTGTACGGTTATTTCCATTTACTGATTGTGTAATTTAAACACCATTAGTAAATGGAAATAAACATACTTAGCATAACATAAACATAGATACCAATATACTAAATACTAATGATACACTTCCTATACTTAACGACCTCTGTAGCGAGTAGCCGGCTGAGATGCGAAAGGTTGCGGGTTCGATTTCCGCTTCGGGAAAAATGTTAGTACGACCTGCAAATATTTGTTCCGGGTCTGGCTGTTATGGTACCATGGAACTCGTATCAGTGGGATCAGGACTATGTATGTGACTGATGGGTGTTATGTTATATTTATGTAAAGATTACGATTAAATATAAATAATAAAATAAATAATGCTGGACAGTTCACACAACTTTATCTAGCCCCAAGCTAAGCAGAGTTTATGTTATGGGTACTAGATAACTGATACACTTAATACATAGATAGATATTTTTTATTATACATAGAAAATACCCAGAACACCCTGAACAAATATCTGCAGATCGTACAAATATTTGTTCTAAGGCGAGAATCGAACCCGCAACCTCCTGCGTCGCAAGCGAACCTTCGTCCGCCGCGCCACAGAGGTCGTCGATTAAGAAGACAGATAAAGATAGTAATCTTTTTAACCACCGACTCAAAAACGACGGGGTGTTATAAGGTTGACGTGTGTGTGTGTGTGTGTGTGTCTGTCTGGTGGCATCGTAGCTCCCGAACGGATGAACCGTTTTTGTTTTGTTTGAAAGGTGTTTTAGTCCGGAGTGTTCTTAGCTATGTTTGATAAAAATCGGTTCAGCCGTTTCATTGCGTTGAGGGTTTTTTAATTATTACAAAATTAATTACTTCTCTTTGTACGGTCGCGTCGACCAGCCGTGTGGCAGGGTCGCATTCTGAATGGTAATGGTATTGCTTAATGCAATTGTATGTCCGTGTAGGCTGAGGTGCGCGCATGAATGTAGTAGTGGTGCGCGTTACGGGGCACTGCTTGTAGGCGCGCTGGATGTGGGCGATACTTGATTCATTCAACATAATAGAGTATCATTGTCAACCGACCGACACACTCCGTCATACCCAAAAGAGAATGGATAACAGAATTTGTATGTGTTGCGATTGCAACCATAGATATAGAATGGTGTCGATTCTGTGTAGCATTCTCTAATTTTAAACCGCATTAAAATTATTGCGGTCTCTTTTATTTTAGTCTATTAGAAAGGGCGCGCGACAACTTTAACGCGGTTTAAAATTAGAGAATGCTGCACAGAATCGACACCAATGTCCCGAAAATTCTATGTCTATGATTGCAACTACATCTAGGAAGATGGACTAAAGCATTGAACTAAGGCTCAAAACGAAATGGTATTGATTATACCAGTTTCATTCTTTTATATGAATGTATTCATGTGTTGGAATGAGACAAGCATATATCTATCTGTTCTTATTTGTGTAAGTCGTACCAGGCCAAATGTCAAATTACTTCTACATTCATGGTAACAATCTAGGAAGATGTATATGCATGGTGCCAATATTCAGGGTACGGAACGGAAAAACGACTGTCGTGTGACAATATATTTGTTTCTCACTAACATAGGATAGCAAGCTATCTTCTAGGATACGAGTAAGAAGGAACACTCTATGCTATTTTAGCACTCACTCCATACTATTATACCTCCATGGATGTATTCGGAATTCTTATGTTTGCACTATGTCGTATCTACATCTGTTTACTGGTGTGTGTTTAATTTGCAACGCAGCCAGTAAAATAATGTCATTAACACTTAACTATCTACAAACCCAAAATTAAATAAACCGTTCAAATTATCAGCTTGTTTCCACCCACTCCGCATGTAGGTATATTGTACGTTTTTCCTTACTTTTAAACCGACCTCAAAAAAAGCAGGAAAATCTCAATTAGTTTTTTTTTTTTTTTTAACAATGATAGACCTTGAGTTTATTTTTATCTGTTATGCACCGACGGGTACTTATAAGATCTTTCGGCTGAGACTGTAACGAAGAAGATTTAAATAAATGGTTCTGATGAACCATGAACAGATCTGACGATGAAGCTGGTTGGAACCGGATCTGCGTCATAAACCAATGCCGCGTTTGTGCTTATTGGAGTTGTCATGAGAAGCACTCTGGCTAAATCCCGCGTTCAAATTCATAAACTTGAGTCTTATGTTAGTGTGGCCTTGATTGTCAGAAGACAGATTTCGAAGCCTCGTTATCGTGAGTTATAATAAAAAATAAATAAAAAAAATGAAAAAAAAAAATGCTGGACAAGTTCACACAACATTATCTAGCCCCAAGCTAAGCCAGAGCTTGTGTTTTGGGTACTAGTTAACTGATATACTTAATACAATACATTACATAGATAGATATTTTTTATCATACATAGAAAACACCCAGAACACCCAGAACAAATATCTAAAGATCGCGCAAATATTTGTTCCGAGGCGGAAATCGAACCCGCACCCTCCTGCGTCGCAGGCGAACCATCGCCAGCCGCGCCACAGAGGTTATGTGTAGTAGTGGTAGAGTTTTTTAGTAGTAGTAGAGTTTTTTTGTGAAAGAGTTCGTCCGGGGAAATACTACCACCATGCCTATTTCTGCCGCAAAGCAGTAAGTAGGGCTCGCATTGCTGTGTTCCGGTTTGAAGGGTAAGGGTGCCGGTGAAATTACAGGCACATGAGACTTTTCATCTTTATGTCTCAGGGTGGCGGGCGCAGTGCAATGCCACATAGGGTGCGTCCTAGGTGGACGTGACCTATGAGGTAATGCACTGTTCATAGGCAGAGGTTACCGCTTAACATCAGGTGGGCCATTTGATCGTTCCATCATTCCAGTAGTATAAAAAAAAATGTATGTTACCTACGCGATATCTTCGCCAATTGAAAACAGTTTTTATTTTCTAAGCAGGTTATATGGCAAAAGTGGTCCCATAAATATTTCAAAATTCTTAGAATATTAGGGGATAAATCCCTACCTTTTTTGCCTTGTAGTTTTTTTTGTAAAGAATTGTATATTTAATGTCTTGTTCACACTAATGTACATGTACATTTTTGTACACACATTAATGTTCTTAAATACATTTTTCATCATGTTAAGTATTATTATAATTAAACGATAGAGGTGTACAATAATAGTTACGTAATAATGAAAGTTGACATAGATACCTACGCCCACAGTGGATACTTAAGTCTGCACCATCTGAATAAACAATTGGCATAGTCCATAAAAATAAACTGGGTACCATTCACCGGCATTATGTTATTGATTATAAGAAGATAGGTATTGAAGATATAACCAATTTCCACTTGCTACGACTCTGACACTTCTTGCCACTCGCCCATTGCTCGATATATACTTCTCGTTGCTCCAGAGGGCTTTAGTAGGTACAATCATGGCGCATGCAACTGTGCCAAAATATTGTTAATTGTAATTTGGAACCACTCGGAATAACGAAAATCGAATTGCGAGTCGAAATGTCGTTTTTGTATGCAGAAAATTATAAGCGCCCCAAGCGGACTTGTTGAGAAACTCATTAAAAGCATACATAAAAACAAATATCGACTATATCTGATATACTTAATACAATATATTACAATACCCAGAACACCCTGAAAAAATATCTGCAGTTCGTACAAATATTTGCTCCGAGGCGGGAATAAATAATAATAAATAAATAATGCTGGACAAATTCACACAACATTATCTAGTCCTTAGCTAAGCAGAGCTTGTGTTATGGGTACTAGATAACTGATATACTTAATACAATACATTACATAGATAGATATTTTTATTATACATAGAAAATACCCAGAACACCCTGAACAAATATCTTCAAAATGCACAAATTTATGTTCCGAGGCGGGAATCGAACCCGCAACCTCCTGCGTCGCAGACGAACCTGCGCCCGCCGCGCCACAGAGGTCGTCAACCCGCAACCTCCTGCATCGTAGGCGAACCTTCGTCGTCAATACGTTCTATTAGTCCCAACTAACAATGCAATATTCGTCCTTGTTGCAGTCACTACGCATCGCGGCACCCTTCAGCACAGACCCCATGGCGAAAGCGGAACGAGAACGGTGCCACTACGGAAGGATCCCGCGCACACAGGCCCTGGCCGACACCGGAGGGCGAAGGGTGCGCGTGTACTCCGACGGCATCTACGACATGTTCCACCAGGGACACGCGCGGCAGTTGCAGCAAGCCAAGACTGTGTTCCCCAACGTTTACCTTATCGTAGGAGGTGAGTGTTACTGCACTAAGTGTAGCGCTACGACATGTTCCACCAGGGACACGCGCGGCAGTTGCAGCAAGCCAAGACTGTGTTCCCCAACGTTTACCTTATCGTAGGAGGTGAGTGTTACTGCACTAAGTGTAGCGCTACGACATGTTCCACCAGGGACACGCGCGGCAGTTGCAGCAAGCCAAGACTGTGTTCCCCAACGTTTACCTTATCGTAGGAGGTGAGTGTTACTGCACTAAGTGTAGCGCTACGACATGTTCCACCAGGGACACGCGCGGCAGTTGCAGCAAGCCAAGACTGTGTTCCCCAACGTTTACCTTATCGTAGGAGGTGAGTGTTACTGCACTAAGTGTAGCGCTACGACATGTTCCACCAGGGACACGCGCGGCAGTTGCAGCAAGCCAAGACTGTGTTCCCCAACGTTTACCTTATCGTAGGAGGTGAGTGTTACTGCACTAAGTGTAGCGCTACGACATGTTCCACCAGGGACACGCGCGGCAGTTGCAGCAAGCCAAGACTGTGTTCCCCAACGTTTACCTTATCGTAGGAGGTGAGTGTTACTGCACTAAGTGTAGCGCTACGACATGTTCCACCAGGGACACGCGCGGCAGTTGCAGCAAGCCAAGACTGTGTTCCCCAACGTTTACCTTATCGTAGGAGGTGAGTGTTACTGCACTAAGTGTAGCGCTACGACATGTTCCACCAGGGACACGCGCGGCAGTTGCAGCAAGCCAAGACTGTGTTCCCCAACCTACCTGTGTTTACCTTATCGTAGGAGGTGAGTGCTACTGCGCTAATAGTTGATTTGTTCATTAGTAGATAGTTATAGTTATAGTCATTAGTACTCTATTCGGTGTGCAGCCTACCAAGTAGTAGTAGTAGTAGTAGAGCTTTTTTGTGAAAGAGTTCGTCCGGGAAAGTACTACCACCATACCTATTTCTGCCGCAAAGCAGTAGTACTCGCATTGCTGTGTTCCGGTTTGAAGGGTATGGTTGCCGGTGAAATTACAGGCACATGAGTCTTTTCATCTTCATGTCTCAGGGCGGCGGGCGCAGTGCAATGCCACATAGGGTGCGTCATAGGTGGACGTAACCTATGAGGTAATGTATTGTTAAAGGCAGAGGTTACTTCTTAACATCAGGTGGGCTATCTGCTTGTACCGTCATTCACAAAGTTAATTCCCTTTCAATCAGTCCGTCTCAAACGATGAAAATTATTTACGTTTCACACCACCTGCTCGACAATGTCCAATTACATATCATGCAACCTCAACGTAAAGTAAAGCATTGAGAGGTAAAGTTGTATGAAACTCCCTAGGGAGGTAAAGTAATTTTAATTTGGAACGTCAAATTCGTGCCCATATGGCATTGTAGAGGTTTGTTCGAAAATAGAACTGGCCACCATGAAGTCAATATCAAAGAATGTGAAACAAAAGACGGTGTGTGGTGCTGTGATTTTCAGTGATTTTTTATTGTCTCGCAGCCGGTGTGAAAAGTTGAGTATGCTGCTCTGGGATAAAGTCTGTCTTTGTCTTGGGCAGCTTCACTCAATACTCTACATAGTCCCTCGTTACGCTTAGAGTTCAATATTCCGCCCGCGACGTAAGACGGTGCATAATCTACTATTTCGTCTGCGGAGTCCAAATTATTTTCAATAATGCGTTTTCTCAAGATGGACTCGAGACTTGCGATTACTACCCAGCTACCCACAGACGTTGCCCGTGTTATTAGAAGCATAAGTATATAATTATAACGCACATTATGCAATTAGGAGCTATCATTTCTTGGAATTTGTTTAGTGCCGCTCGCCGTGTATGTACTTAATCTGAATCATTGATACGTACGCATGTATGATTGATGCTAACTATGACGAGATTAGGAAACTGTTTATTTAGACGGCACGGTGTGTTTATAGTCTAGGGCTGCTCAAGCGTGAGTGAATTCGAAATGTAATCGGCCGATAAAACATTGTACTCACAGTTTCATTATTGTTATCACGTGGTAAGCACCACATGGCTATAAAATCCAGCAAGTTGCATTCTGCATATCTAATATACTATACCTACTCGCTATGTACGATTTTATTATAATATATAAGTAGGTACATCTGGTTCGGTCCATAACAAAATACATATTCATTAAAAACACTTGATAATTATAATCAGGACCACGCTATACAGTACTTCACACGGCCATGCTACATAAATAAATAAATAATACTGGACAGTTCACCCAACAATATATATAGCCCCAAGCTAAGCAGAGCTTGTGTTATGAGTACTAGATAACTACATATTGCATTGATAGATATTTTTTATTATACATAGAAAATACCCAGAACACCCTGAACAATTATCTGCAGATCGTACAAATATTTGTTCCGAGGCGGGAATCGAATCCGCGACTTCCTGCCGCCGCGCCATAGAGGTCGTTATTTTACATGGAGGACAATTAGGTAGGTTAAATATTGATGTTGGAAGTTTTACATAATGGAGACATTCCTTTACATTTAAAGTTAGTAATACTCCATTCAAGTAGGTTTATTTAAAGTTAGTAATACTCCATTCAAGTAGGTTTATTTAAAGTTAGTAATACTCCATTCAAGTAGGTTTATTTAAAGTTAGTAATACTCCATTCAAGTAGGTTTATTTAAAGTTAGTAATACTCCATTCAAGTAGGTTTATTTAAAGTTAGTAATACTCCATTCAAGTAGGTTTATTTAAAGTTAGTAATACTCCATTCAAGTAGGGTTATTTAAAGTTAGTAATACTCCATTCAAGTAGGTTTATTTAAAGTTAGTAATACTCCATTCAAGTAGGTTTATTTAAAGTTAGTAATACTCCATTCAAGTAGGTTTATTTAAAGTTAGTAATACTCCATTCAAGTAGGTTTATTTAAAGTTAGTAATACTCCATTCAAGTAGGTTTATTTAAAGTTAGTAATACTCCATTCAAGTAGGTTTATTTAAAGTTAGTAATACTCCATTCAAGTAGGTTTATTTAAAGTTAGTAATACTCCATTCAAGTAGGTTTATTTAAAGTTAGCAATACTCCATTCAAGTAGGTTTATTTAAAGTTAGTAATACTCCATTCAAGTAGGGTTATTTAAAGTTAGTAATACTCCATTCAAGTAGGTTTATTTAAAGTTAGCAATACTCCATTCAAGTAGGGTTATTTAAAGTTAGTAATACTCCATTCAAGTAGGGTTATTTAAAGTTAGTAATACTCCATTCAAGTAGGTTTATTTAAAGTTAGTAATACTCCATTCAAGTAGGGTTATTTAAAGTTAGCAATACTCCATTCAAGTAGGTTTATTTAAAGTTAGCAATACTCCATTCAAGTAGGTTTATTTAAAGTTAGTAATACTCCATTCAAGTAGGGTTATTTAAAGTTAGTAATACTCCATTCAAGTAGGTTTATTTAAAGTTAGTAATACTCCATTCAAGTAGGTTTATTTAAAGTTAGTAATACTCCATTCAAGTAGGTTTATTTAAAGTTAGTAATACTCCATTCAAGTAGGTTTATTTAAAGTTAGTAATACTCCATTCAAGTAGGTTTATTTAAAGTTAGCAATACTCCATTCAAGTAGGTTTATTTAAAGTTAGTAATACTCCATTCAAGTAGGTTTATTTAAAGTTAGTAATACTCCATTCAAGTAGGTTTATTTAAAGTTAGTAATACTCCATTCAAGTAGGTTTATTTAAAGTTAGTAATACTCCATTCAAGTAGGTTTATTTAAAGTTAGTAATACTCCATTCAAGTAGGTTTATTTAAAGTTAGTAATACTCCATTCAAGTAGGTTTATTTAAAGTTAGCAATACTCCATTCAAGTAGGTTTATTTAAAGTTAGTAATACTCCATTCAAGTAGGGTTATTTAAAGTTAGTAATACTCCATTCAAGTAGGTTTATTTAAAGTTAGTAATACTCCATTCAAGTAGGGTTATTTAAAGTTAGTAATACTCCATTCAAGTAGGTTTATTTAAAGTTAGTAATACTCCATTCAAGTAGGGTTATTTAAAGTTAGTAATACTCCATTCAAGTAGGTTTATTTAAAGTTAGTAATACTCCATTCAAGTAGGGTTATTTAAAGTTAGTAATACTCCATTCAAGTAGGGTTATTTAAAGTTAGTAATACTCCATTCAAGTAGGTTTATTTAAAGTTAGTAATACTCCATTCAAGTAGGGTTATTTAAAGTTAGCAATACTCCATTCAAGTAGGTTTATTTAAAGTTAGCAATACTCCATTCAAGTAGGTTTATTTAAAGTTAGTAATACTCCATTCAAGTAGGGTTATTTAAAGTTAGTAATACTCCATTCAAGTAGGTTTATTTAAAGTTAGTAATACTCCATTCAAGTAGGTTTATTTAAAGTTAGTAATACTCCATTCAAGTGGGTTTATTTAAAGTTAGTAATACTCCATTCAAGTAGGTTTATTTAAAGTTAGTAATACTCCATTCAAGTAGGTTTATTTAAAGTTAGCAATACTCCATTCAAGTAGGTTTATTTAAAGTTAGTAATACTCCATTCAAGTAGGTTTATTTAAAGTTAGTAATACTCCATTCAAGTAGGTTTATTTAAAGTTAGTAATACTCCATTCAAGTAGGTTTATTTAAAAAGTCAGGTAGGTAAATCACCATCAGTTTATTTGCCGAATATGCCCCTTTGGGTGCATCCGTATTGATCCCAGAAATTCATCCGACGTGCTAAAAGTAATAATAATTATTCCGGATTCATACCATTCATATTCATTTACTTCCTGCCACTATACCAGTGGGGTAAACATGAACGAACGTTAGCGAGAGAGACGCTAGCAAATGTCTGCAAATACCTATTTCTGCCGCAAAGCATCAGTAGTGCTCGCATTGCTGTGTTCCGGTTTGAAGGGTAAGGGTGCCGGTGAAATTACAGGCACATGAGACTTTTCATCTTTATGTCTCAGGGTGGCGGGCGCAGGGCAATGCAACATAGGGTGCGTCCTAGGTGGACGTGACCTATGAGGTAATGCACTGTTCATAGGCAGAGGTTACCGCTTAACACCAGGTGGGCCATCAGCTTGTTCCGTCATTCAGTAGTATAAAAAAAAATACAAATACTAACAATTACTAAGATTTAATATTCCACGATGGTGCGACCCACTGTGAAAAGCGGCCCATTGAGGCTCTGCCTACCCCTTCGGGGAAAAAGGCGTGTGTCTATGTATGTATGTATGTAAAATTATTAAGATATCTATAGTCACCCCGATGTTTGACATTGACTATCGTCTAGCTAGCGTCTCGCTAACGGTAATTATTCTTGCTTGCCCCTCTGTACAGCATGACTTGGCAGCTAGAAAAACAAATAGCTTTAGTTTTAAATATGTGACTACCATACGGCGACACATATACACATACATTCATTGTGCATATTGTACGTATGTACTTGTAGGTTGGAACACAGCTAATGACAAGCTAATGGGAATTCCCTGCTCATTGATATCACGCACGCATGGACTGCGTGCATATTTCACAAGTTAATTATATAAAAACCGGCCAAGTGAGCGTCGGGCAACGCACATTCAGGGTTCCGTACTAAATTAAGAAGTTATAAATTGTATAAGTTTTACTTTTGTAACTGTTAAATATACGGACAGAGAGGGACACAAGTAATACGAACGCTGGTTAGCTTTGCACTAGTTTATTGTACGATGCAATTCAGGGTGGTGGGCGCAGCCACGCACACATACATAACAATCCTCCCTCTAGTACAATAATACGATAAATACAAATAACATATATTACTTATACTTGAGCATCTCTAGAAATACTTTTTATAACAAATCTTGGGACGCTTACGTAACAATCTCTGTGGTACAACTGCTGACACATCAATTTGTGTTTCCTCTTGAGCATCGGGATCAGTTTCGGCTTCTTGATACTCATCCTCAAAGTCGTTCGAACGAGCTTGTTGTCGATCATCAGCCGTCTGTTGAGGATCGCTTTCAATCTCCGCTGATGGCGTCCTTGGTTCGTATAGTTCTGCTCTCCTCCCTCCGGCCAAACTACTAGTCATTACATCTGGTGAAGAGAGTAAAGGCTGGGGTACAGGCGTCCCTGATGCAGCCGGCGAATGCACGATTGTGGACGACGACGGTGATGCTGGCGGTGACGGCGAACACGCACGTGACGGCGGCGGTGATGACGGTGGCGATGGCTGAGGGGATGATACCGGTAAGTTCGCATTGGAATTTTGAATACCATCACTATGATTGTTACTGGTCCCTTTATACAGTATTAACTGATTGATGTGTCTTTTGTGACTTTTAGAGCTATCGATATCTTTTATTAAATACAAAACTTTTCCTATTTTTTTCAGTATAACTCCTTTACACCATGTATAATTTGTTTTGTTTACATATTTTTTATAAAGTACAACATCATGTTTCTTAAACTGTTTTGTTTTAATTCTCCCTTGTTGTTTAATTTGCATACACTGTTGGTTTTTGACATGGTCAGATACAGACGGTGACAAGGGTGACGATGGTTTTGGATCAATTAAGTCCAGTCGCGACCTCAGCTTGCGGCCGAATACCAATTGAGCAGGGGACAGACCCGTGGTAGTGTGAACAGAGTTACGATAATCCATAAGATACTTAAGCAATTTTATTGATGCATCTTTCACGCTATGATCCGACAAAAGACACGATTTTATTCCTTTTTTTACAACTTTTACCAAACTTTCAGCCTGGCCATTACTAGGCGCGTGATACACAGGTGACGTCAGATGAGAAATTGCATTTGTCACGCAAAACAACTCAAATTCCCGGGAACAAAAAGCTGTGCCATTATCACTTACTAACGTTTTCGGAATTCCGAACCTTGACATAAAATCGCACAGCTTTCCAATTACCGCAGCTGATGACGTAGCGGTATTCATGTTGTACACTTCTACCCACTTAGTATATGCATCTACTGCTACCAAATAAACACAACTTTTAATCGGACCCAGGAAATCGACGTGTATTCTATAGAAAGGACAAGGTGGAAATTCCCAATGAGCCAGAGGGGCGCGCGGGGGAGAGGGGCGCAGCTGAATACAAACGTCGCATGAGCCTATCATTGTTTCCACTGCTTGGTCGATTCCTGGAAACCAAAATCTTGACCGAGCTTCGGCCTTAGTTTTAACTATACCCAAATGTGATGAATGCAATTCTTTTAAGATAGTTTGGTATAAACTTACAGGTATAACGACCTTGTGACCTCTCATGACGCAACCATTCTCATACGATAACTGTGATCGACACAAATGATAAGATTTTAACCGTATGTCGCTAACTTTCGGCGGCCAACCATTCACAATAAACTTTGTTACTCGATTTAGAACCATGTCACTCTTTGTCTCATCTCGTAATTTATCTAATGTCACGGGCATACTTCCGTCTACTACGAAACAAACATAGGTCGCTCGATCGTAAGCTACCTCGCAGTCGCAGCACCGGCACTGTTCGGTGCACGCGCACGCATGCACTGCTCGCGGTAAGCTCGCGCGAGACAAATAATCCGCACTGTTATCTGCACTGCGCACGTATTCTATTTTGTAGTTATAGCTACTCAGGAATAAAGCGTACCGTTGCAACCTATTTGCAGACATCTCTGGTATTCCTTTATTAGGTCCAAAAATAGACAACAGCGGCTTGTGATCCGTTCGTAAAATGAATGGTATGGACCGGCCATACAAATATTGATGAAATCGTCGCACGCCGTAAATAATGGCGGTTGCTTCTTTTTGTATCTGAGCATATCGTTTTTCCGCGTTATTTAGGGTACGTGACATATACGAAATAGGCCTTTCAACACCGTCTAAACCTACTTGTGAGAGGATTGCTCCCAACCCACTTGGCGAAGCGTCTACAGTTAAAATTATCTTCGCATTTGGGTCAAAATGGGCAAGAACCTCTTTCGACGTCATCAACTTTTTGATAGTCCTAAAAGCCGTGTCGTGACTCTCAGACCATTTCCAATTACAACCCTTTTTTAGCAATTCATACAAAGGACTCAGAATAGTGGATGCGTTTGGTACGAAACTCCTATAATAGTTAATTAGCCCTAAAAATGATTGTAGCTGATTTACATTTGTGGGAACCGGTGCCTCCACCATTGCCTTGATTTTTTCTGGTGCTTTTTTTAAACCATCCTTTGTGATAATATATCCTAGATAACTGACTTCGTCCTGAAAGAATGTACACTTTTCTTTTTGTAACGTTAACCCTGCGTCCTGTAAACGTTTTAGGACGGCGTTCAGTTTTTCCAAATGTTCTTTCCTATCCTTCCCGGTTACTAAAATATCATCCAACAGGCACAAGACTCCATCTATACCAGAAAGGACGCCCTCAATCGCACGTTGGAAGATAGACGGCCCGCTGGCTAACCCGAACACTAAACGCGTGAATCTATACAATCCTCGGTTTGTATTTATACTCGTTAGGTTTTTAGATTCGTCATCTAAAACAAATTGATTATACGCCATAGATAAATCGAGTTTACTAAACTGTTGACCTCCATGGATCTTTGAAAACAGTTCCGATGTCGTAGGGAGCGGATATTGTTCTACCAGTAATTGTTTGTTTATACTTACCGAGTAGTCTGCGCACAACCGGATCGACCCATTCCGTTTTAAGACCGGAACTATCGGCGATGCGTAGTCCGAGTACTCGATAGGTTCAAGAATACCTAAATCGACCAACCTATCGATTTCTTTCCCAACCTTATCACGTAACGCGAATGCGACGGGGCGTGCCTTGCAGAAAACCGGTTTTGTACAGTCTTTCAACAATAATTTAATTTTGTATTTGTTAAAAGTCCCCAACCTATCTGAAAATAGCTCTGAATATTGTTGTTGCAAGTTTTTGATCGATAAATCTGAATCTACACAATAATTTACCGGCATTAACTGTAGATTAAATTGAGATATAAAATCCCTGCCTAGCAGCGGTGGGCCGCCGTCACGGACCACATATAAGACAATTACGTGCGTTTGTCCGGCGTAGCACACTGATAACCGCATCGTACCTATGCATACAATCTTTCTTGCATTATATGTCATCAGCTGTTTACAAGTACTTGACAATGGCACATCTTTAAAATAAGTTTTGTAAAAGCCTTCTGAAACAACAGTTACCGAAGACCCACTATCTATTTCGAACTTAAATGGCACATTATTTATGAGAACTTTTTCTACCATGGGTTCGCCCCTGCTTGAACGGATATAATAAAGCTTACCGTCATCGCCTTCATCATCCTCACCCTTGTCCCCGCCATCCAACTCGACGTAATTCACTTTTGTGCACATTTTACGCAAGTGGCCTTTTACGTGACACTTTTTACAAATGTAATTTGCAAATCTGCATTCGGATGATTTGTGATTCGTAAAACCACATACACTACACTTCACTTTTTCTACACTTCTACTTTTTCCTTGATCGGAGATCTTAAAAAGCTGATTCTCGAGCGTCGTCGGTGGTGACGCGGCGGCCCCTGCACTGGCCACGGCTGCAGCGCGCGCGCGGCTCAGGTTCTCCGCCATCTCCACGACCTTGGCCAGCGTGAGGTCAGCCAAGTCCTTTGAGTACAGCTTCTCTTTCTCTCGCCCCGGCTGCATTCCCATGATGAATTTGTCGCGGAGCGCCTCTTCGACGTTGAGAAACCCACATTTTGCTGTCAACCCACGCAGTCTTGCCGCCCACTGTGAATGAGTTTCGCCTGCTTGTTGAGCAGCTGCGTAAAAGTTGTGACGTTCACCGAACCCGACCAGCTTCGGAGTGAAATGGCTATCTAGGAGTGATAAGATATCTTGGTAGGGCACATCTTCAAGGTCCTTAGGCAATGCTAAATCCGTCGCTAAGTTATAAGTACCCTCGGTGAGTGCACTAAGAAGTATCGCCTTCCTCTTTTTGCCAGCTGCATCTGTCGTTCCGTTGATGTCATTTGCAACAAAATATTGGCTAATTCGACCCTTGTACGTTTTCCATGTTTGTACATTATGGTCGAAACTATTCAGTATTCCAAACTGCGCACAATTTGTCATTTTTTTTTTTTCAAACGCGTTTTCGCGGGTAGATCGTCGCCACTGTTAAATATACGGACAGAGAGAGACACAAGTAATACGAACGCTGGTTAGCTTTGCACTAGTTTATTGTACGATGCAATTCAGGGTGGTGGGCGCAGCCACGCACACATACATAACAGTAACTATCATGGTTATGCACATACTTTTCACTAGAAAGGGGATATTTACCATGATTGGCTGATGATTTTGGAAACGGCTGCACCAATTTCCACCGAACGTAGCTAAGATCCACCTCGTAAATACCATATTTCATAAAAAAAGGCTGTATTGAAATCACAGCACCCGTTCCGGAGTTACGAGGCAAAAAGCAAACTTACATACATATTTATATATATATAGACACAGACAGACATACATGCTATGGCCTGAAACTTATAACATCCCTCATTTTATTCTAGGTTAAAAATACGCAACGATATAAAAACTCCTTATAGTATACTCATTTAAATCAAAAACCACAGCAATGAGCTAATTACCCTTTTTACAATTACAATTACAGGCACATGAGACTTTTCATCTTTATGTCTCAGGGTAGCGGGCGCAGTGCAATGCCACATAGGGCGCGTCCTAGGTGGACGTGACCTATGAGGTAATGCACTGTTCATAGGCAGAGGTTACCGCTTAACATCAGGTGGGCCATATGCTTGTTCCGTCATTCAGTAGTATAAAAAGAAACACTTTTTTTCCAAGGACAGCTTGATAAAACAATTTAGTTGATTCATTCGTTAATTAACAAGTGCAGGCGGATCCTGTGGCATACATTTGCTATCAGAAGCTCTTATCTACCTGAGTACATATCTTAGTCCGCGAACATTGCTCTAGGGTCCGGCTCGAAGGACCAATCCTTCCGACATTAATGTACCAATGTTCTAGTATGTTCTTTTTTTTTTTTTTTTAATATATTACTTGTATGACGGAACTAGCAAATGGCCCACCTGATGTTAAGCGGTAACCTCTGCCTATGAACAGTGCATTACCTCATAGATCACGTCCACCTAGGACGCGCCCTATGTGGCATTGCACTGCGCCCGCCACCCTGAGACATAAAGAAGAAAAGTCTCATGTGCCTGTAATTTCACCGGCACCCTTACCCTTCAAACCGGAACACAGCAATGCGAGCACTACTGCTTTGCGGCAGAAATAGGTATGGTGGTAGTACTTCCCCGGACGAACTCTTGCACAAAAAAGCTCAACTACTACTAAACTACTACTACTACTAGTATTTAGTAATCTGACGTTGCACTTACTCATAGGCATTAGTCATTACACAAGCCCTCTGATACGCGACGTAAATTATATCCTTTTTATTAATTCAAAGGACAATTGATATCGAACTGCGATCCTATTGGGCGAGGCTGCTCGTACGATCGATTGATTGTACACAATATTACAAATGTTTTCGCTAATACGATTATTCTTGATAGGCAATCAATGAACGTACAATCGCTTTAGTTTGTGTATCTGGTTCTGACGGGAAATTATAGATTACTTTCTAGTCTTTATACTAGGAAGATGCCATACCTATTTCTGCCGCAAAGCAGTAGTGCTCGCATTGCTGTGTTCCGGTTTGAAGGGTAAGGGTGCCGGTGAAATTACAGGCACATGAGACTTTGCATCTATGTCTCAGGGTGGCGGGCGCAGTGCAATGCCACATAGGGCGCGTCCTAGGTGGACGTGACCTATGAGGTAATGCACTGTTCATAGGCAGAGGTTACCGCTTAACATCAGGTGGGCCTCTTGCTTGTTCCGTCATCCAAGTCGTATAAAAAAAAAAAAAAAAAATGGACTAAAGGCATGGAACTAAGGCTAAAAACGAAACGTTAGCGATTATACCAGTCTCATTCTTTTATATGAATGTATTCATGTGTTGGAATGAGACAAGCATAAATCTATCTGTTCTTATTTGTGTAAGTCGTACCAGGCCTAATGTCAAATTACTACTACATTCATGGTAACAATCTAGGGAGATGTATATGCATGATACCAAAATTCAGGGTACGGAACGGAAAGACGACTGTCGTGTGACAATATATTTGTTTCTCTCTAACATAGGATAGCAAGCTATCTTCTAGGATAGGAGTAAGAAGGAACACTCTATGCTATTTTTAGCACTCACTCCATTACTATTATACCTCCATGTCTTTATATTATTTTAAAGGCTCTTCTACACTAAAGAAACCAAAAATCGCCATCCAAGTAGTATAAAAAAAAAAAAAAAAAAAACTAGGTGAAAATTGTTGACCGGAGTTATGGCGCTATTAGGTTCACGAAATGTCTATAATGAGCTCTAGAATTATTAATTTTTTGATAAGAGTCCTTATAGTTTCCAAGAAGAAAAATATATATGATATTCTTAAACTTTTTATCTAGTGACATCATAAATTCAATACACTATTTGAATTACATAAGACAACAAAAAAAAAACTTTTTAAAATTTAAATCCAATTTTAGACTTACTTCTTACACGTTTTAATTTTTGAATCTTATGCACTCAATACATAATAGGTCATTTGGTAACTTCTTAATTATTAATAGATATTGATATTTTTTGGAATTTTTAAAATTTTCATATATAATTTCTCACAGACCGATTTTGTTGTGTCTGTACGTGGTGTGTCTGGCCGGCCTTGGAATAGACCACTCGGTCCCCTCCCGCGGATGCCGAAAAAGCCGACTAAGTGAGTACACCAGGGGATGGGCAGCAGCATCCACCTGTATACTCAACACCAATACTGCCATCACCAATCCGCCTGCCAAGCCTGGTGCCTAGCAAATCCCCCTATTGCATACAATAAGTGCCAATATGCCAAGCGGCAACATTGGATGTGTACACGCTGGTGATGATGATGATGATGATGATCATGATGATGATGATGATGATGATGATGCTTGTCTGTTGCAGTTTGCAGCGATGACCTGACACACAGCCGCAAGGGACGCACAGTCATGACGGAGGAGGAGCGGTACGAAGCTGTCCGCCATTGCAGATACGTCGATGAGGTAATACACACACGCACATACATAATGCTCGGACCACACTTGTCTGCACGGTACAGCGGCATTGCTTGCAAGCGCCCGCACTCTTCGGCATCGGCTGGCCTCTAGCGAAGTAGCGAACAATTTTTTAGAGCGACAGAAAGGGATCGCTAGCCCGCACCATTCAAAACGAACATTGATCCACAATTTACATATAGTAATTAATTCAAGACAATTAAATTTTATAGACACAGTCTAGAGACTAAACTGTGGTTTTTCAGTTTCCCATTATATTGTATATAATCAAACTAGCATCGGTTTTAAATAAGATTTCTGAAGTCTGTATTATTTGGGAATTATAAAGACAAACCAGGCCACTAGATATTAGTATATAGAACATGTTTACTAAGGGTCGATTTTTCAATCTCTTGGTAAAATTATCCGTCAGTTAAAAATATCACCATCTTTTTCACAAGTCAGATGAAAGAAAAAGACAGGGCTAGCATTTATGTGACAGATCATTTTATCTGGGAATTGAAAAATAGGCCCTTAATTTAATTAAGTTTGTTGAGATGATATTCAAAATAGGAACTAACTTCGTTTGTATGCAGAGGGGTCAAGCTCGAGTGCCTTAGCGCCGGTACACTCTATGCGGTGCCGTGTGGACAAGTCTGGTCCAACCCTAAGACAATCCGTATATTTGCATAGAGTGACGCAAGAATGACAATGCATTGCTCCCATGCGAAAAAAATACAAAGGCCAATTGTGGGGTTAACGTTTCATCAGCTTTCGTGAACCTTAACTTCGGGGTGTCGTTTCGTGAAGTGTATTAACTAAAGGCTATTAAAACATTTACTGGAAATAAGGTCATTCTTCAAAATAAAATAGTGTGTGTGTCAGCTCCGTCGCGCAACTGGAGTTTCAGTTCAGAAAACAACGACTTGACTTTATGTTAACGCGATGTCTACTTCATAACTTAGTTAACGCTCGATTTCACGATTTTATTTCACATCTATTTGCATACCCCACTGTATGAAAATGTAAGTAGGTACATGAAAATAATTCCAATAAACTACAAAAGCATGGAGAAGGAAATAACATTTAAATATGCATCTGAATCACTTGTACAACGCCAACACCTAAACTTGTAATGATTGACATTTTGTCACATATTAATACAATTGTTACCCACATATTATTATAAATTCCGCGCAATTTAGAAAAAAGTAGGTACTATGCATAGACAAACACGGAAGGCCGCGTTGCTCTAAGTTACTAAACAACAAAAACAAAGAAATAAAATCACCGGCTTACGCCTCGTCCTTCCAATACTACTCGGCCGTAAATTGCTTATTTTCAGTCCTTGACAGTACGGTTACTTGTACTATTATTTATTCTGTGGTACGGTACTATTTCTAATAGGTGTTTTTATCGCAAATTAACGGTGTGTTTGAAATTAAATGAAATCAGTTTATTTGCTAAAACATGGTAGACCTTTTGTTATAGTGAGGAGCACATGTTCTTGCTTCAAAAGCATGCAAATGTTTTAAAATAGGTACGTCTCTATTACACACATTGGATAAAATATATACCAATCAATTCATTTAATAATACTACTAATCAATTACAATATTGTGGTATCTGAGCAAACGAAAATAGTTGGTACATATCTGGAAAGTATTTATTTTCCTCAATCGGTACCCAACTTATACAAATAATGTGATTCAGTAGTAATAGACAACTTTGATTATATATTTGTAATTCTCTAGAACAGACAAGAATCAAATTTAAACAAATTACTAGAGTTCAATTCATCCATGGAAAAGATACAAAATAAGGCAAAGAAACAAAATGTTTGGGTAGAGCATGCAAATCGATATTTGTATCAGCTGCACAGATACTACAGTGTTATTTATAACCGTGGCTATACTATTATTTATACGGAGACATAAAAATAACCGAAACTGAACGAAAGAGAAAGGGATAAGAACCCTAAACTGAAACTAAACTATTCCGTTGCTAAACCACGTTTATAAATAAAGGGCATTATGTTTGTCTTGGGCCGGTAGGTAAGTACAAAGACGAAAATATACAGTCCAGACAGCCAAATTATAGGAACGTGGTTATTTCCACAGATTGCCCTTTAAAAATATAGCTCTGGCATAAATTAGGCATCGTTATTAAGGTTAAACTTATTGAAGGCCTCTGTTGAACGAGCTAAGCGAGTTCTCCGAGTTAACTTGGAAGAATCGGTGCTTGTATTGTTTATATGTATGTATGTTAGTAAAAAGATAACTTTCGAACCGTTTATCTGATATTCCTGAAATTTGGTAGGGGAGTAGATAGTGTTGGTAAAATTTGCAATAGTGTTGGTACAATTTGTAGATAAGCTTATGATCTATATTGGTCGGGGGGTTGTTGAGTCGGGGTCCAAGGAGAGGTAAAAAAAAAAAACAGACAGTCAGATCAAGTAGGGTGTCATGTGCAAGCGCATTGCTTGGACTATTTTTTAGACTAGTTTTTGAGAAATTACAGATATGTAATTAATTTTGTAAAAATTAAAAAAAACACCAACGCTGAACGGCTGAACCGATTTTGATCAAACAAAGCTAAGAACACTCCCAACAAATACACCTTACAAATAAAATAAAAAAAAAAAAATCGGTTCATCCGTTCGGGAGCTACGATGGGACAGACAGACACACACACACACACACGCACGTCATATTTATAACAACCCTTCGTTTTTCGTCGGGGGTTAAAAATCGAAAATGTATTCAAACTAATCTTCTAGGGTACTTTCAGTAATCCCACAGGGCCACAATGCTAAAATTTGGCATGTTTGTAGCTTTCGCGACACAAACACAGGGAAAAGTATTATTTTGAACTAAACCATCTGTATCATATTATTGAAAATAAACCGATGGTAGTGGTATCGTCCGTAATAAGAGTGAGAACGAGAGAGGGTAGATCGATATATCTGCCAATAACATCTACTCGCAAAGACTTTAGTTAGTTCTCCCGTGATCATGGGGTCATGTGCCGAAACATCGGGAACAAACAAAACTCAATAACCATGGTAAATATCCCGTTTTTAATGAAAAGTTTGTAAATAATTGTTGTTTATTGTCGCTTCAGGTGGTGTGCGATGCGCCCTGGGAAATAAACGAGACGTTCTTAGAAAAGCACAAGATAGACTTCGTAGCGCACGACAACATCCCGTACACGACCATGAACTGCGATGACTCGTACGCCACGATCAAGGCCAAGGACATGTTCGTCGCAACCGAAAGGACGGAAGGTAAGATACATTACTGACTACTCAAATTTAAAAAACCCTGTTGATTTATAAGTGTTTCGTACTAGGGTACAACCGGAACCGGACCCTAATGCTCTGTCTCTGTCTGTCTATCATTCACGGTGCTGCTCTCCGCACGAGTCCGACTCACGTATGACTGTTTAGACGAATTTTGATGCAACCTCTGTGGCGCGATGGGCGTGTAGCTCGCTGAGATGCAAGAGGTTGCTGGTTCGAGTCCCGCTGCGGGACAAATGTTTGTATGACCCATCGTGGGATTTGAGGTAAGATGTGGGGTAAGCTGTGCTTATTTACTTTCGACCACAATTATTTCAAATTATCAGATGACATGAATGATCATTTTGACGTAACGAAAACACCCCTCCCGTACCGCTCCCATACCTCAGGGACTGACTCAGTTAAGCGCTAGACCTTTAGTTTGAACTCGCGAGGTCTACTGACGTTTAATTCGTCCACAGTCTGCAAAGTCACTTCATTTAGTTGTTTATTGAGTGTTGTATGGCCTGCAGGTGTGTCGACGTCAGACATAGTCGCGCGGATAGTCCGCGACTACGACATGTACGTGAGGCGGAACCTCGCGCGCGGCTACTCGGCCAAGGAGCTGAACGTCTCCTTCATAAATGAGAAGAAGTTCAGGCTGCAGAACAAGATGGACGACCTCAAAGAAAAAGGAAAGAAGGTAGGCGCTCTTAGACGAGGACCGACATTATTTATGCGGGCTGTGTCCAGCACATTAATGATAAAACAATATCTTGTTATCGTTTGGCCAAAAGGACGGCACGGTGAGCGCGTTGCCAGCTGAGGTGCAAGAAGTGCGAGTTCAATTCCCGCTGCGGGATTAGGCAAATATTTGTTCCAGTTCCGGGTGTTGTGGTACCCGATACCACTGCTCCCATAATTTTTATCATTGAAGTTTTTCATGATTAAGTTGAGAAAGTTGGTTGGCCCAGGGGCCTGGATAGGCTGAGTTTCGGGGAATGCTCCCAGGAACTGCACGATCTGATCCTACCATCTCCTTTTCATCATAGGACGAGCAGGCGTACGGCTCAGTATCATCCTTACCTTATTGGTATACCTTCTATTCGCACAAAACGTTTCGGTTCTACCTTTATAATGAGAACTGCTAAGGAGTGGAATACACTGCCGTCGTCTGTCTTTCCTGAAAACTATAATCTGGGTCTCTTCAAGTCTAGAGTGAATAGGTGCCCTCTAGACCTTTGTGCTCCATCTTCGGCCACATCGTCACTTACCAACAGGTGAGATCGTGGTCAAACAAAGGTCAATCAATGTTAAAAAAAAAAAAAAAAAGTGCAGTCAGGTTAAGCTCATTAGTCGAAGTGGAGGGAATAACCATTAAAAATTATTAGCAAAAAAACAGTTTTTTACTCGTCCTTATTTATTCCCACTGGTGGTGGGTCCTCAGGATGTGTGGTAAACCTATTCACAAAGGCTCTCGCAAAATTATTCTAATGGTGCTAGCGTAGTTTTGATGTGCTGCTTGATGTGTAATCGAGGCGAGTGGGCGGCAGCCTCGCTCGCTGTGCTGTCGTGTTTAGTCCAGTCGTCAGGTCGCAAAAAATGGGGTTAGGTGGAAAAAGGTCAACAGTTAATAATGCTGTGGTCCTTTATAATGCGAACTGCTAAGGAGTGGAATACACTACCGTCGTCTGTCTTTCCTGAAAACTATAATCTGGGTCTCTTCAAGTCAAGAGTGAATAGGGGCCTTCTAGACCTTTGTGCTTCATCTTCGGCCACATCGTCACTTACCAACAGGTGAGATCGTGGTCAAACAAAGGTCTATCAATGTTAAAAAAAAAAAAAAAAAAAAAAAAAAAAGTTAATGAAACTTTGGGAGGTTGTTTAGGGATAGTTAATTAACATTTTCCCAAGTTTTGGACCTCGAGGACCCTGTGCGAAAAGAGGAGGGGGGGGTGAAAACTGCACCTTCCTCCGGTTTTTTCTCAATAACTTTTTTCCCTTACATCCTACGGCAAAAGTATTATCTACTTTTTTGTAGAACGTTAAATTTACTATAATTTTGACTACTCAAACATGATTGTATGTTGATAGGTTACCGAGATATGGTGTCTCGAAAAAAACTGTTTTAAATTTGCTAATATATGATATGTTGTTATGATATATGATGTAATGTTGTTATAATTATGGTTCCTGGTTACAATCACCTACTTTGGAGACCCTCCACTCCCCTCCACCCAAACCAGTTCTCAAAAGCTGATTTTCTTCTGTGATGAAAACCAACCATTATTCACATCATCATGCTGGTATTCATAATAAAGTCCATTTAAGTTAAACACGAAAGGGCATGCTTGCAAAAGTTCCGGTCACGCTGTTTTTTTGTATGTTGTTAAGACCTTAACTAGTATTATAAAACCAGATTTACCAAGTGCTGTGCGAGCAGCCCAGAAAACAATGAAATTTTCTTTTTTTTCCAGTTTTTGCGCAATATCTTGGTGAAGGAAGGGTCTGACTGGTATAGTCACCTTTCCTACTTTGAAAGTAGACAAAAATTTCTAATATTTGACACTAGGGCGAGCTCTATACAGCCATTGGTTTTCAAGATAAAGTTCCTCGAAAACAGGCAAACTTTTTCCTAAGTGCTTTTTTTAAAAAAAAATATGACATATCTTCTAAAATACGCATCCCACGTCAAATATTATATGAAATGAAGTTGTAGTAAATTTAATTAGCTTTAATTTGAGACCAAATTGGTACCTGTAGGCCCGACGGTTCTCTCAAAAAACGCCAGATAATCAAAACCCGGCATAAGTGAATTTTACCGCGTGACCGGGTGCGATACCACCTCAGCACCGTTTGTTCAACGAAATAGTCAAGTCATCGCGAGGGATACTTTGGATTTAAGGAGGTATAAGGCGTTTGTCACTTCAACGAGCATAAACCTCGCCTGTTTGCCACCATGTTGCAAGATGCTACCTCCAAGCACGTGCAGTAGTGGCGGGAATTCATCTTGTATCCCACTAATTGGGGGTGGCAGGTGTCTTGTCAGGGACTCAACCCCATCCCCACCACCATGGATACACTATGATCACGGCGCCTTCATATGCCTGCTTCACTTCGATGCTAGCATTCACCATTTGTGTCATCTACATCGAAATGAATGCGCTCTTGTGATCGTTTGCCAAGAACGTGTCTTGTGCTATTGTCACCATGGTAGATGAGGAGAACACGACTTTGGTTGCTGCTTGTAATGCAGACCGGCGAGGTCGTTCTGCGGCTTTGGTGCTTTGATACCCGGCGTTAGTGGGGTATCCATCAATGACAACAATCACATTGCTACCCATGTGTCTCTGCACGTAGTTGATGTACTTAGAAAAAAAAATCGAAGCCTCATATCTCGGTAACCTATCAACATACAATCATGTTTGGATCGTCAAAATTATAGTAAATTTTACGTTCTACAAAAAAGTAATTGGTAGTAGGTAGTAGGGAAAAAAGTTATTGAGAAAAAACCGGAGTAAGGTGCAGTTTTCACCCCCCTCCTCTTTTCGCACAGGGTCCTCGAGGTCCAAAACTTGGGAAAATATTAATTAACTATCCCTAAACAACCTCCCAAAGTTTCATTAACTGTTGACCTTTTTCCATCTGAATCCACCTGCCGACTGGACTAGTTGCGAGCGTGCTTGTTGCGAGATGGAGATGGCAGTCACTCGCAGAGAACAACGCACACGTGTCATGTTCGTGAGCCTCTCGCCCTCCTCATTAGGCTTGCGAGCCTCGCCTCAATTGTGAAAGCACACTGTGCTCGCAAAAAAGTACGCGCTACCCAACTACTTACAACTGCTGATGAGCATACACCCATACATAGACACACGCCTTTTTCCTCGAAGGGGTAGGCCTCAATGGGCCTCTTTTCACAGTGGGTTGCACCATCGTGGAATATATACGAGACAAGTGGTGAGCTCATCGCCGTCATTGCTTCCCACGACTGACTCGGCTAACGCTTTCTTCCAGTAATAACATATTCCATTATAAGCTAGCAGCCAACGAATCTTATGAACAAGTCCGGGTAATCCCTTAGTTGGCTTTTACGACATCCACGGGAGGAGACGGAGGGTCTATTCTTAGGCCGGACACACCACAGCCATATAGATAGTACTACGTACAGAACGGCGTCCCCGCACCCTGCCCCGCAGATAGCGGTCGATTCGCGGGTTCCTCATCCGGTTGTATGCTGTGTCCGGGGTGTGGCAAGGTCTCCCCCACATTTGAACTAGGAAATAATAATGAATATCGTCCTTTCTGTCAGGTGATGACAAATATAGGCGAGAAACGAGTGGATATACTGTCCAAATGGGAGGAAAAGTCGCGCGAGCTCATCGACGCGTTCCTACTGCTGTTCGGGCCCGACGGGCGTCTGTCCTCCATCTGGAACGAGTCCAAGGGACGCCTCATGCAGGCGCTCAGCCAGCCGCCCTCGCCGCGCGGCTCGGCGCCGCCCAGCGAGAATGGAGACGATGACTCTTCCAACAGGTACCTTACTATTACATACCGTTCCTACTGCTGTTCGGACCCGACGGGCGCCTGTCCTCCATCTGGAACGAGTCCAAGGGACGCCTCATGCAGGCGCTCAGCCAGCCGCCCTCGCCGCGCGGCTCGGCGCCGCCCAGCGAGAACGGAGACGATGACTCTTCCAACAGGTACCTTACTATTACATACCGTTCCTACTGCTGTTCGGGCCCGACGGGCGCCTGTCCTCCATCTGGAACGAGTGCAAGGGACGGAGGGGATTATGAATCTGAATAAGTACATTTAAATAGATAATTTAAGCATGCCCAGCAGCTGTCACACAAGGTTTCAAAAAAAAGACGGAACAAGCAGTTGGACTCAGTTTCACTTCTAGGAAACACAAATTAATAAATTTGTTGTGTTGTTACAGAGGGTCACCATCGCCGCCGCCGTCCAAGTCGCGCCGCTTCGAGCCGCTCTGGGAGCCGCATGAAGGTAACTGGGTAATTATGCACCGCTAGTATTGTACCGCCCATCTGAGACACCCACCCATCGGGGCACGCTGTATAACACCAACCCGAACGGGCACGCTATCTAAAGCAAGCTAACAACCATCCATCGCAAACACGCTATCTAAAGCAAGCTAACACCCATCCATCGCAAACACGCTATCTAAAGCAAGCTAACACCCATCGGGGGCACGCTATCTAAAGCAAGCTAACACCCATCGGGGCACGCTATCTAAAGCAAGCTAACACCCATCAGGGGCAGGCTATCTAAAGCAAGCTAACACCCATCGGGGGCACGCTATCTAAAGCAAGCAAACACCCATCGGGGGCACGCTATCTAAAGCAAGCAAACACCCATCGGGGGCACGCTATCTAAAGCAAGCTAACACCCATCGGGGGCAGGCTATCTAAAGCAAGCTAACATTCACCATTTGATACCATGACACACTTGACAGAAGTTTTGTTTATATTTGCTATTTGTCCCTCAAAATTAACCCCAAAATAAGAATTCGTTTATTTACGCTATACGTGATTGGGTCACCTAGCACTGTGTATGTACCCAACTTTTTTCGTTCAGTAATGTCCGAGAAAATAGGCTGTGACGCCTGTCACACGTGCCACACGTTTGTGACTTGTGTGTGGATAAACAATCAGACAGACAGACACGGGAGTGATCCTGTAATAGTTCTGTTGGTACCTTTTGAGGCACAGAAAAAGAGTGTACGAAGGGACGGAGCCCTAAAATAGCCCACACACAATATAACACTCGGGGATAATTAAAGAATTACCTCGTACACACTCGCCCATAAGTTATTGAAGACACAAGCAAAAAAACGTTACCACCTTATAATATTAGTATAGAATTATTAGCGTAACCGATGATTTCATGAAACACAAACGACACAGCCTTTTTGGTATGTAAACAACAGTTTTAACTAACACGTATAGACAATACACTTATTATTATAAGGCTGTGTTCGCATTCTTTGCGGCGTTTTCTCTGCAATTCTGCTGTAAAACATTTAAAGTAGGTACACAAACTCATGTTATTCAAAACTCCAATAGAAAATTGTGCGTGGTGTTAGATAAGGCACACACACATACATTAATACTGTACTAGGTACTCGTAGCCTGAATAGTTACGTAATTAGTTGTTCAATTAGTTGGTAAGCAGTACATAACTGTTGAGAATCATAAGATGCGTGCTTCATTTGTTTTTACTAATGTAGTGTTCGTAATTTACCAGCGATAGTTGAGCAGTTTTTAGAGTTTCGCTTCCAACAGGTAAAAATGGGACTAAGGCTGTCAAGAGTCAAATAGAGTCCCTGCCCGTGGTTCACCTACATAGTTCACCTGGTAGTACCAAGGGCAACTTTTTCTTCCCGTGGTAAACGTATTTTTAGGCAATATCTACACAGTTTATAACAACAAAAAAACAATATACCTATAATGTTAATCTTTAACATATTTCAATCATGATAGAGCCCGAAACAAGATTTCGTTCAATTATCTCGATCTTAAAAATCGTGAACTACCCTCTACAATGCGCTTATAACGTAAATATCTCTATTACCTATATAAGCAAATTGATAAAATTCATTAAAAAAACAAATAATGTTATTTTAGAAAGCATAGTAGATTTATAGACGACCTCTGTGGCGCCGCGGGCGAAGGTTGGCCTGCGACGCAGGAGGTTGCTGGTTCGATTCCCGCCTCGAAACAAGTATTTGTGCGATCGCAGATGTTTGTTCAGGGTGTTCTGGGTATTTTCTATGTATAATAAAAAAAAAAATATGTAATATATTGTATTAAGTATATCAGTTATCTAGTACCCATAACACAAGCTCTGCTTAGCTTGGGGCTAGATAATGTTGTGTGAACTGTCCAACATTATTTATTTATTTATATTTTCGATTACGCACCAATATTTTTTGTTGTTTATTTACTGATAGTTCCGCACACCCCGCAAACATAGAAATTTAGTTCCGGCGATCTTTCTCACAAATACCTACCCAACACACACACGATT
The DNA here is from genome assembly GCA_932527175.1 of Operophtera brumata. Lineage (NCBI taxonomy): Eukaryota > Metazoa > Arthropoda > Insecta > Lepidoptera > Geometridae > Operophtera > Operophtera brumata. The sequence goes on from OW052238.1 coordinate 2,385,852, forward strand.
AGGTACATAATGTTTCCTTTACCAAATTATCTATCACGTCAGCTCGACATTGATGCAAATTTTTTGTGGAAACTTCTAATAAGCCTTAAGTTACCAATTCGTTTTTTAATCAACTCTTGTACTAGCTGTAAGTTTTCCTAAAACTGTAAAATAAAATAAAATTAAATTAAATTTCAGGAAACGCGACATAACTGAAAAAATATGAAGATTTTAATAGTGTTAATATTGTTTCAGATGCATCGAGCTCTGAACGTGTGGGGCAGTCGGAAAAGGCGTTACAGCGCCAGCTAACCGACGACAACTCGAGCGAGGATGAGGATTACCAGGACACCAGCCAGTACCTATAGGCCTTGCGCATCTCACGAGACCGCGCGAGCGGCCCAACAACCAAGCGACACTGAATCTAAAGCTCTAATGAGTCCACGTCCCGCAAACCAAGCGACAGAGAATCTAAGGTTCTAATGAGTCTGCAGGTCCCACAAACCAAGCGACAGAGAATCTAAGGTTCTAATGAGTCTTCACGTCCCGCAAACCAAGCGACAGTGAATCTAAAGTTCCAATGAGTTCACACGTCCCGAAAACCAAGCGACAGTGAATCTAATGAGTGCGCAATTCCCACAAACAAATCGACACTGAATCTAAGGTTCTAATGAGTCTGCACGTCCCACAAACCAAGCGACAGAGAATCTAAGGTTCTAATGAGTCAGCACGTCCCACAAACCAAGCGACAGAGAATCTAAAGTTCTAATGGATTCGCACGTCCCGCAAACCAAGCGACAGTGAATCTAAAGTTCTAAGGGGTCTGCACGTCCCACAAACCAAGCGACAGTGAATCTAAAGTTCTAATGAGTTCGTACGTCCCGCAACCCAAGCGACACTGAATCTAAAGTTCTAATGGATTCGCACGTCCCGCAAACCAAGCGACAGTGAATTTAAAATTCCAATGAGTCTGACGTCCCGCAAACCAAACTACAGTGAATTTAAAATTCCAATGAGTCAGACATCCCGCAAACCAAGCTACAGTGAATCGAATGAGTTCGCAAGTTCTGCAAACGAAGCGACAGTGAATCTAAATTTCTAATGAGTCTGCACGTCTCGCAAACCAAGCTACTGTACAGTGAATCTAATGAGTTCGCAAGTCCCGTAAACCAAGCAACAGTGAATCTAAAGTTCTAATGAGTTACATCCTGCAAACCAAGCGACAGTGAATTTAAGTTTTAATGAGTTCGCACATCCCGCGAACCACCTAACAGTGAATCTAAATCTCTAGCGGGCCCAATGCGACAAGTGAACCGATCGCGTGGAACTCTGGACGCGTGCACATGGAGTCGCGCGCCGCGCCGTGGTCTCGTGTCGGTGTGGTGTAACATGGAACAATGTATGTGTAAACTCGTCCGACACCGCGACATCGAAGGATATTACTCCCTGACATTCGAAACATCTCTCCATTGATGTGATAAATTACCTATAGGTAGCTCGTAATCAAACATTAAATTTTTATGTATGAATGCTGGATGAGTACAATTGCGTGAATGTATTTATCCTATTAGTTTTTAATTATATTTATTTATGTTTTTAAGTTAGTTTTATTTCATTCTCGTATTTAAATTAGCCAGATGCCTATTTGTTAGCGCCGTTATCAATATAATGCTCTGTATTTACAATCAATATAATGTGTACCATCTGTACCGTCAATATGACAGAAACAGATGGCCTTTGTTCAAGTTGTAGTCCGACCTCTGTCATGTTGATGGTGTAGTATTGATCTAAATATTGATCGTAAGCACAGAGCCTAAGATATAGGGTGCCAAGATATTATAATACTTTTTGATAGTCGATTAAAAGGTGCTTATTAAAATTTAGCTTTTTATTCCAATTGAGGTGGTGATGAAAAAAGAAAGAAAGATTTTTTTTTATTACAGCATAACAATGTCAAAACATTTATCAATAAAAGTTACAAAAGGAACCGGATAATGCTTATGCGGCCTGCTTATTCTAAATTTAAGTATTATCGACAGCCCTCACACTAGGCTGAGCCAGAACTGTTCAGAACAGTTTTAGATCTACTTTTGGTTACTGTGGATGGTCCAAAACCGTATCACATACAAAACTTTGGGGAACTAATGTTGGTGATAGAATAGATATAATTTCCATTCCGGACCCATGGCACCCCTGAAAGATAGCCCTGGGGGTGTCACGGAGACATCACTAGTGTTTTATTTGAAGTTAAAACTAACTACATACGCGACCACGACGCGTTTAGTTTTCAGTAATTTCGTGTTGTAGGCGCTCGCGCATCTCAAGCCTAATATAAATAAATAATACTGGACAGTTCACACAACATTATTTAGCCCCAAGCTAAGCAGAGCTTGTGTTATGGGTACTAACACCCACACTATCTTAATACAATACATATACACGGGATATACTTAATACAATACATTACATACATACATGTCAGAGGCCCTCGGGCGGCTTGACAAACTCCGACACCAGATGCCAGCACTACCTCATATGAAACGAAACGAAAGTTTTTTTTTTTATTATATCGCACAAATATTTGTTCAGAGGCGGGTATCAAACCCGCAACCTCCTGCGTCGCAGGCGAACCTTAGGCTTCAAACCGATGGCCCATCTAAGGCCACAAGATACTAGTTACTTCCTTCAGATCCGATTCGGGCGTCCCACGCGGTGGCTCCTTACCACAGATACATTATTCACACTTTGTGGGTAGGCTTTTAAAATATATTTGCTTACTGTATAAGACCCTCTTGTAATTACAAAATATCAAATTTCAATAAAAGGCTACTTACCATACACGAGATAATGACGTCCGAAAATAACAATTTTTATCACTGACTCACTCACTCATCAAACGACTTGGTCAGTTAGATCTTAATTCTTTTACTTATTTTGTAAGTTATATCCGAGTACTTGCAAGGTTTTTGTTACGAGCTTGGCTTTCTTTCACATTAATGTTTTTGGTTGGATTTCTTTTAACAGCCTCTTTGACCTCTGTGGCGCGGCGGGCGAAGGTTCGCCTGAAACGCAGGAGGTTGCGGTTTCGATTCCCGCCTCGGAACAAATATTTGTACGATCTGCAGATATTTGTTCAGGGTGTTCTGGGTATTTTCTATGTATAATAAAAAATATATATCTATGATATCAGTTATCTAGTTCCCATAACACAAGCTCTGCTTAGGTTGGGGCGAGATAATGTTGTGTGAACTGTCCAGCATAAATTATTTATTATTTACTAGCGACTCGCCCCGGCTTCGCAAGGGTAGCCCCCGGTGAACCACCCTCCTGCCCCTCCTCCCCCTATGTCAATCTCCTGGTTCTAAGCTACCTCCCCACCAATTTTCAGCCAAATCGGTTCACCAGTTCTTGAGTTATAAGTGGTGTAACTAACATGACTTTGTTTTATATATATAGATTTTATATAAGAACGTCCACACACGGGTCGCAGGAAGTCTTTGAATGGAGGCGGCTCTATAGTATATAGATAGAGCTGTTCTGTGGAGGCAGCACAAGACCGTTCGTCGTGGCGTTCTGAGGGGGAGGCCTACGTCAGCCGTTTTCTCCAGGAGTGGACTTCTGTTGGCTGACGAGGATGGATGATGAATAACAATAAGGGGATATTTTGGAGACACGCTAACAATAAGCAGCAAAGCTGATAGGGTAACTAGATCAATGTTTATTTTTAAATACAAGCCTTTATAAAATTAGTGATCAGAACAGTGCTGATCAAAATGAGCCAGCTAGTCTACTATTATCAATCGAGGATTTCCGGTGTCCACCAAATGGACAATTTGTGGCCTCCACCCCTTCTTAACCGTGGTCCGGTTGTGTAGTCCGGCCAGCCGGACCGTGGAAAATTTCTTTTTTCGATTGTCCGGTGGCGATACTGTTTGGTTGGTTGTACATCTGTACACTGTACCTTGGTCCGGTAATATCGCCACCGAACAATCGAAAAATTCAAATTTTCCATAGTCCGGCTGGCGAACAAATCCCCCGTTAAATTGTCTCGACGCCTAAACGACACAATACATATAAATATGTCTCCATCTATCTATTGATTTAAAATTAATACAACCAACGCAATGCGATTTGATAAACAGTAAAGTCAGATCACTGTCTACTGTCACAACTGTATACAAAATGTGGATTTAAATTGGTTTCAGAATAGCATATAGTGTATAGCTTATAACTAACTATAAGATAAATGTAAATCCTGGATTAATAAATTAAAAAAAATATGAATGTTTCGTGTTTTATCTTTGAATAATTATACATACTTCACTACAAGTGACAGTCGAGCAAAAAGATTACATTCTGCATTTATTACAAGTGGTTAAGATTTTCAATGGTCCGGTTGACCGGACAGCTGAAATGTTATTTCTTTCCTTGGTGCGGTTAACCGTATCACAGAAAAAATAAATTTTCCACAGTCCGGCTGGCCGGACTACACAACCGGACCACGGTTAAGAAGGGGCCTCCACAATAATATTGTGTTGTCATCGGAACTTGACATTTCAGCTCAATCGGATGCAGAAGAAGTAGGTAATACAACATCCATGATGTCACCACGCCTGTAGATCTCTGACGTAACGCAGGGTGATCCAAAAAGAACCGGTGCCGGTGATACGAAGTATTTTGTAGTAGTGGAGGGTGGCAACAGGAGTTGTGCATGGCCCTACCTATTCTGACTCTGACCATAGCGGGAGATAGTGTAGAATGCCATAGCTAGATAACTCTCCAACTGAAGACAGTAGATTTTATGGGAACGTTCAAGAAACTGATTACGAGAAGATAACTGGAAACACCAAGACTAAATCGTAGGGAAATACAGTAAAGTATGTTTTGGGAATTACCTTGTTATTTGTTTGACTTTGGTAATCCCTAAAGGTTGCCTGGAAGAAATCGCTTTCAACGATAAGGCCGCCCATTGTACTATAATTTGATTTATTAATCCTTTTCTTTTTGTTGTACAATAAAGTGTTAAAATATCTATCCCTATACATAGATACATACATAGACGCAACACACGCCTTTTTCCTCGAAAGGGTAGGCAGAGCGTCAATGGGCCTCTTAACCGTGGGTATCCACCATCGTGGGAAAATATACGCGACAAGTGGTGAGCTCATCGCCGCCATTGCTTTGTTTTTTTCGACTGATTCGGCTAATGCTTCCGTCCAGTAATACAACTTTCCAAATCTCATACCAACGGATCTTACTAAGTCCGGGTAATTCCTTAGTCGGCTTTTACGACATCCACGTGAGGAGACGGATGGATCTATTCTTAGGCCGGACACACCACATAAATAAGAGATCGCAGCCTTCCTTGTGCATTCATGCTGTGGACCATCCAAAGCTGCCTTGATTTGGTCAGTCCATCTCATGGACGATCTGCCCGCTGCTTGTGTTCCCTCAACCCTACCCTGTACAAAAGGCGTTCAATGGACACCTCTACGCGTCGTGACACGAGATATATTTATAGATGCAATACGAGATTGCGCAGTAGTTGATATTGAATACTTTGATTACCTAGGTACTTAATACTTAGCAGGTATCTCGTGAATAATTCTCCCATTGGATATGCCACGTCCTAAATGTCCGTAAATAAAAAATACTTGGTGAAAATAGCATGTTCTATTAGCCCACAAGAGTGAATACCGAATGTTCTCTGGAAAATGTTTTAGGAACCGTAGAAAGGATACAGAATTGGATATGATCAAAAAAAAAATTATCTCAAACTTTTATTACTTTTATGTTTTTGGAATATATTTTTACAAAAATTATTCTTAAAAACAATCTAATAACTAACATCGTCATAGTTAGTGGAGTTTGAAATACTTCGATGAAAATGAAATAGGTAAATAGAAATGTATACAATAAATAACAATAGATAGCAAATAAACCCTGATACCTGGCTGTAGGTTCTCTGTAGAATGGATTTGACATTATGGATGAGTGGATCTTTGGATTTGGATTTTATTCCAATGAAAAATGATGGGTTTGCAAGCTGTCACATAAAATGCTAGCTGCTTACAATAAGTGGGCAAGCATCAAATGGAATGTTAGGACCTGCCTCAGATTAGTATGTACTCCTGGCAAATTCTCTTAATTATTTTAAAACCACACTAGAATTAGACCGAATCGAGACTGAATTGAGAATTGAATGAAATTTGGTTTTCTGTTCCTTCATAATAACAATTTAGTCTACTTAAGATTCATGGCCACCGTGGGATAGTTCTACAAATAATTGGAATGAGCTAAAGTGAGACACGTCTAAAAGGATCAGAATAACTTTGAAAAATTATTATTTATTCTAATTCTACAGTCATATTTCAGTGTTGTATTCCAAGATAATTAAATTGACAGTTACGTAGAATTAATTTGCATTGTTACATTTGTGACATCAACACTAGACCAAAACGTGATCCAAACCATATTTTGACTATATTTTACCATTTTGCATCTGAGTGGAGATAAAGATTATATCCTCGTGATTAAAGTAAGTGAGCCCATATATGCATGATACAATAAATCAAGGAATGCAATACACAGAGACAGGCCCCACACACCCGTTTGCACTGAACATAAGAATCACCTATGTTCTTTCCTAACTTGTTCAGACTACCTACTTCTAAAGATAAATTTGCTTGCACTAACCCTAAGTAATTCCTTAGTCCACTTAGGCTAGGCTGTTATTAGGCTTAGGTGTATCTTAACTAGGACATGCCTAACCTTATGTTTAGTGCAAATGCTAATAAAACTTATATTAGTAAAATGCCTCACATTATCACAGGTTTACAACTAGTTTGTTCATTGATCAATTGTACATACTAATAGATAGCTCAGATTTTAAAGTTCTGTTTTATCTTTCTTTGCAACTTCACCTTTAACTTTGTCATTTTTGAGTGTTTCATGTAAACATGAGTCATCAGTACCTTTCAGGGCATTCTTGGTGCAAAGGTGGATCATTAGAGCGGCATTATCTTGATGATGCCAGTACCAATCCTCAATAGCCTCCTCATTTTCTTCAAGAAGGCTCTCGCACTGAGTTTTCATATTAGTAATTTCTGCCGAAGGTTTGTCCCATAACTCCAACGGAATGCCCAGGTCTACTTTTACTCCCTTGTCTACAAGTCCATGAAGAGTTCTGAAGGTTTCGCTCATACCTTTTGCAAACCTCGTACTATCCGAGCGTTCCTTGTGGATGTTGTATTCTAAAATCTTTTCACACACACCTTCTAAGGATTCAATCAATCTCAGTTCTGATTTCTCATACTTGGTTCTCTTCTTCGGTTGCACGTCATCGAGGGAATATCCGATTTCGATGACATCGTGCACTTTGCCGGTCTCCTCGAGCCTACCTTGAAGCTCAGTAGCAAGTATTTTACAGACTTCGCATCTATTCGCATATTTCACTCCGACATCTTCTTCAGTCCTGACTTCGTCATCATTGTTGCAGAAGACATTCAATGTAATAAGAAGTAAGACGAACACAGTGCGTAACATGATGTTAAGATTATTTTTTCACGATTTCACGATTTTCCCGGATTTCAGTTCAATACACAGACCCAAAGAGGATACAATAACTACGTAAGACACAGACCAATAACAGACACGTATGTTCAATATGTTTTGATGATCACAGAGTAATAGACTACAGACTTAAATAAAAAGTGTTTAAAATAATAAAAAATATGTAATCACAGACAAACAAACACTATACTACGTTAAGTATTGATCTAGGAAGATGGATACCTCCATGGTATTGATCTAGGAAGATTAACTACATGGAAATAAAGCTATATACAAACTGGATTCGATTATACCAGTCTCATTCTTTTATATGAATGTATTCATGTGTTGGAATGAGACAAGCATATATCTATCTGTACTTATTTGTGTAACTTGTACCCTCAGAAGAAGAACTAAAGCATGGAAGTAAGGCTAAAAACAAACCGGTATCGATTATACCAGTCTCATTCTTTTATATAAATGTATTCATGTGTTGGAATGAGACAAGCATATATTTATCTGTTTTTATTTGTGTAACTCGTACCAGGCCAAATGTCAAACTACTACTACATTCATGGTACCAATCTAGGAAGGTATGCATGTACCAAGTCTTGCATGGTACCAATATTCAGGGTACGGAACGGAAAAACGACTATCATGTGACAATATATTTGTTTCTCTCTAACATAGGATAGCAAGCTATCTTCTAGGATAGGAGTAAGAAGGAACACTCTATGCTATTTAGCACTCAATCCATACTATTATACATCCATGCTTGTACCAGGCCAAATATCAAACTTGGTACCAATTACTACTACATTCATGGTACCAATCTAGGAAGATGTACATTCATGGTACCAATATTCAGGGTACGGAACGGAAAAACGACTGTCGTGTGACAATATATTTGTTTCTCTCTAACATAGGATAGCAAGCTATCTTCTAGGATAGGAGTAAGAAGGAACACTCTATGCTATTTTAACACTCAATCCATGTAGTACTTTATTCATGGTACTGATCACGAAGGATTTAGTGCTAAAATAGCCACTAATTTTACAGAGTGTAAAACCTGTAACCTGAGTTTGAACCTAGCTTTCAAAATAAAGTGAATGGTCAAAGTCAAAGTCAACAACGTATTGATATGTTTTCGAGTTATCTTGTTACTATCACACAAACGCTCAGACAATGTACTTGTTAATTTTTATAAGCATACTTGAGTCAGCGCCATCTATCGAGCCAAATTGAACTACTTTTAATTTTTTATTCGAAAAAAAAAATCAAAAAAAAAAAAAAAAAAAAAAAAAAAATGAAAATCCCTCATTAGGGACCATATATGTTCATCATTTCCATGGTTAAGCTTTCCATGGTTCTAAAATCATGGCTGGCACCCACCCATAGATGGTTTTTTTTTATTTTTATACACTGTATTAAATGTATTTAATTCTCAGACTCCGCTGGGGCTGGCGCTGTATTGTTTTGCTATTTATCTTTGCATTTGCATATCTTTTGGATTTTCTAAACTATAAAATGAATTTGGTATGTTATAACACTCACAGAGTATAAACACTATAATATATACAATACAAACGTAACACAAAAGTTTAATTCTGGATGTTATGGCTAGTTATTATTGATGCGATAAATTGTACCTAGCGTAGTGATTACATGCTCAGTGGAGCTACCCAGCGTACAGCGTAGCGTTCGCTACTAATTTTGTCACGGTTTGGTGTTTATAGAACCATTGCTGTCTGTATTTAATTTACTCAATGTGTAGATTATTTTAGAACACACCAATTTGCATGCAACTGTACAACAAAATTTTACATTACAGCACGATGGAGTACGATAACGATGAGAACACCTGGCGTCGGTCTCAGACGCCGAAGCCCGAGCCGTCCTGCCACCAGCAGATACCCAAGCGGTCTACGTCCCTGGCAGTGGTTGTACTTGGGCTCGCAGTGCTAAGCTGTCTGCTCGGATACTGCGTGTTAAGTGAAACTCTGCCTTATGAGTCCAAAACCTTGAGATTTGTTATTATTGTGAGTATTCAATCAATTCTTTGTAGATTTTTGGGTAGTGACATCCCTTTATACTGCACATATCCCCTTTTGCTAATCCTACCTCAGTCAGCTCAGCTCCTTGAAGTCATGGAGCAGGAATTTGGGTTGATTGAATAATTGATACAGTGATAACACTTATTGAAGTGTCTCAGCTTGCATCGATTTGTATTTAATTCATCAAAAATAATGTGAGATTCTTCGCAATACATTGATGAAAGAAATATGTAAAAGTGTACATAGATTTTTTGCCTCAGAGCATTGATGGTCTAGAGCGGTCCCGACATCCGATCCCAAGATTGTAAGGTTGTTGGTTCCAATCCTGGTCATGCACTCGACGACCTCTGTGGCGCGGCGGGCGAACGTTCGCCTGCGACGCAGGAATTTGCGGGTTTGATTCCCGCATTGGGACAAATATTTGTGCAATCTGTAGATATGTTTTCAGGGTGTTCTGGGTATTTTCATATATTATTAAATATATATATATTTTATAATAAAAAATATCTATCTATGTAATACCTATATTGTATTAAGTATATCAGTTCTACCCATAACACAAGCTCTGCTTAGCTTGGGGCTAGATAATGTTGTGTGAACTGTCCAGCATTATTTATTTATTAATTAAAATTCTAAAACATGTTACAAGTGTGTGCCTCTTCGAGGCGCTCTGCATCCTTTTACCACACTGGTTATTTCACTATCACTCACATGGCCCTATTCAGGGCCACCATACCCCAAACTGGATGTAACAGAAAGAACCAGTAATGCAAAGTATTCAGAGTACCTATTCAAGGATCAGTTTTAATCATTATCATTATATATAATAAAACTAAGTTGATAAAATGTGCGGCCCGATAAAACTCAAAAACGAACCAATGCAGCCCAAAAAAGGTTTAACCGTAGGGTAGCCCCAGCCCTCCCATCCACCAAGACGGTTCGGATTTTGGGCTGCGTGGTTAAGGTTTAGAGAAAAACGGTTTAGAAGGTTTGGGCGTAGTAACTATTAAGTAATCTGTGGTTTGGGTTTTGGGCTGCGCGGTTAAGGTTTAGAGAAAAATAAATAAATATATTTCATTTCATTTTTTCATTTCAGAGAAAAACGGTTTAGAATGAGGTCAACTTGACCTGAAACTCAACCAAAACTTCTAGAAGGTTCGAGGAAGTTCGAAAACTTCGGGGAGGTTCTGGAAAGTTCAAGGCAATTCTAGAAGGTTCAAGAATCTCCAGAATGGTTATAAAAAGTTCGAGAACTTTCGAGAAATTTCCAAATGTTCTAGAACCTTCGAGAAATTTCCAAAGTTTCTAGAAACTTCGAGAAAGATCCAAAATTTCAAAACCTTTAGAAAAGCTTGAAAAAGACCGAGAACTTTCAAAAAATTCCAGAAAGTTATAGAACTTTCGGGATTTTTTTCGCAAATAATCTAACTCAGCCTGAAAGTTTTACGGTACGGTAGCCCGCCCCAATCTCACCCTCTTATTCATGAAGAAGAATTCGAGAATGTTCGAAAAAGATCCAAAATATCCGGAAAGGATCAATTCTTTAAATTTTTCTAAAATGTTCGAATACCGTTCGTTCGTTCGTTTCGTATGAGGTAGTGCTGGCCTCTGGTGTCAGAGTTTGTCAAGCCGCCCGAGGGCCTCTGACATGGCTTATCGACTGCTATTAATCAATAACAGCCGGGACCGAAAGCTTAACGTGCCCTCCGAAGCACAGAGCGATGGAAATCCACACATAACTTAGAAAAGTCATTGGTGCGGAGCCTAGGATCGAACCCGGTATCGTTGGATTCTGAGTTGCACTATTGAACCGTTAGGCTACCATCGCTCGAATATCATCGAACATCGAATATCGAACATCGAACATCGAATACCGTTGATATTTAAACACTAACTAATATTATAAAAGCGAAAGTTTGTGTGTGTAATAGTGTATGAGTGTGTTTGTTACCTCTTCACGCTGAAACGGCTGGACGGATTTGGATGAAAATTGGTGGGGAGGTAGCTTAGAACCAGGAGATTGACATAGGGGGAAAGGTAGGGGGGGGGGGGGGGGGGAGGGGGTCAACGGGGCTACCCGTGCGAAGCCGGGGCGAGTCGCTAGTATATAATAAAACTAAGTTGATAAAATGTGCGGGCCGCTAAAACTCAAAAACGAACCAATGCAGCACAAAAAAGGTTTAACCGTAGGGTAGCCCCAACCCTCCCATCCATCAAGAGGGTTTGGGTTTTGGGCTGCGCGGTTAAGGTTTAGAGAAAAACGGTTTAGAAGGTTTGGGCGTATTAACTATTAAGTAATCTGTGGTTTGGGTTTTGGGCTGCGCGGTTAAGGTTTAGAGAAAAACGGTTTAGAATGAGGTCAACTTGACCTGAAACTCAACCAAAACTTCTAGAAGGTTCGAGGAAGTTCGAAAACTTCGGGGAGGTTCTGGAAAGTTCAGGTTCTGGAAAGTTCAGGTTCTGGAAAGTTCAAGACAATTCTAGAAGGTTCGAGAATCTCCAGAAATTTTAGAAAAAGTTCGAGAACTTTCAAGAAATTTCTGAAAGTTCTAGAACATTAGGAAATTTCTAAAATTTCTAGAAACTTCGAGAAAGTTCCAAAATTTCCAAACATCTAGAAAAGTTTGAAAGAGATCGAGAACTTTCAAAAAATTCCAGAAAGTTATAGAACTTTCGGTTTTTTTTTTTAAAATAAACTAACTCAGTCTGAAATTTTACAGTACAGTAGCCCCAATCTCACCCTCTTATTCATGAAGAAGAATTCGAGAATGTTCGAGAAAGACCCAAAATATCCGGAAAGGTTAGATTCTTTAAATTTTTCTAAAATGTTCGAATACCGTTGATATTTAAAACCACACTAATATTATAAAAGCGAAAGTTTGTGTGTGTGTATGAGTGTGTTTGTTACCTCTTCACGCTGAAACGGCTGGACGGATTTGGATGAAAATTGGTGGGGAGGTAGCTCAGAACCAGGAGATTGACATAGGGGGGAAAGGTAGGAGGGGGGGGGGGGTTCAACGGGGCTACCCGTGCGAAGCCGGGGCGAGTCGCTAGTCATTTAATAAAATAAATTAACTCCTGTTCAAATGTGACCAAACCATGATAAATAATAAATAATGCTGGACAGTTCACACAACATTATCTAGCCCCAAGCTAAGCAGAGCTTGTGTTATGGGTACTAGATAACTGATATACTTAATACAATATATTACATAGATAGATATTTTTTATTATACATAGAAAATACCCAGAACACCCTGAACAAATATCTGCGATCGCACAAATATTTGTTCCGAGGCGGGAAGTCGCCCGCCGCGGCACAGAGGTCGTCATGAAGAATCAGTGCCACAACATGGCTTTGCTTGGACTCATTAGTACTTTCGCCCCGCACCATGTTCACCTTATCGAGTAATAAGTACTATTTATTATTGTAATTTCAGCTGTTTCGCCATGGAGCAAGGACCCCTGTGGAGTCCTACAACAGTGATCCTTACAAGAACTACCAGTGGCCGGATGGACTTGGGGGCCTCACTAATGTAAGCTGTTTTCTGATAATAATGAATCCATGGGCAAAAAATTTATGTTTCAGCTTGATAACAATTAACAATATGTACAATACAAACATAGTTATTTACTAATACCACGGAATAAATAATAGTACAAGTACTAATACTAGTATCATCCTTCATCTTCACTGGCATGGTACCAGGATAAAAACCGGCCAAGTGCGACCCAGACTCACACACAAAGGGTTCTGTACCATTGTATAAGTTTTTTTTTTTGTATAGTTTATAGTAATACACGCTGATAATTTCAAGTATCTACCTATTACGGTTCAAACGAAAACAAATAAAATATAATTATACAAGGTCTACGTCCTAGAGACCTGAGGCTGGTAAATTTATTTTTGGTCTAGGGGTGAACTTAGAAAGGAATTTCCGAAATTCGTTTCTATAATTGACCTGCGGATGCAGTAGCATATTGAAGTGTGCATAGAAAAACTCCATGCGGGCGAAGTCGCGGCCGTTCCACTAGTATAAAATAACACCCAACAGTCACAAACATAGTCCTGATCCTGCACTAGGATTTCCTGTGTCGTACTAGTAGGTATCAGGAACTACGATTACCATGGTACGACAGGTGTTGTACTCATTGGTATAAGGAACTACGTGTACCATCGTACCACAACACACAGACCCGAACAAGACATCTGCAGATCATACAATATTCCGACCCCTAGCGCAACGGAGGCAAATGATCCGGTCTCCAAAGGACAAAGACCCATTGGGTGTCCCCGGTGTCTACGCAATTCCCTGCGACTGCGGCAAATGTTACGTTGGTGAGACGAAGAGGAATGTCTCTACTAGGCTTAAGGAGCATATACGCGCCCTGAAGAATGTCGATGTTGATTATTCTGCAATAGCAGAACATTCGTTGATTGCCGGCTCGACGCACTACATTCGGTTCGACAAGGTCTTGGCCAGAGATAAGTTTTACGGTCCTCGCAAGATCCGTGAGGCAATCGAGATTGGTCGTCTGCCGAATTTTAACAGGGACCGTGGATGGGCTCTACCATTTGCCTGGAAATCATGTCTGCATGGTGCTCACGTTAGTGCGAGAGACGAAGCTGATAGAGACACAGTGAGTGTTGCCTGTCTCTCTGGAATGCCATACGGTGTTGATGGTAGCAGTAGTGACAGCGATGAGGCACCACAATCCACTGCGCCGACGCCGACGACAAGTAATAAAAATACTTTGACTTTGACTTTGACGATGACGATGACGAAACGAACACAAGCTATATTCCTACCCGCGCGCACCACTACACAAGCCGAGCGGGCTGCAGCTCGCATTGAGCGGATTAGTGCTAAGCGAGACGCGGGGGAAGTGCGTCGCATTCACTCACCTTGAAAAAGACTCGACACGGGTCGAAACTATGTCGGTGCTTACATCGATTTAACGGTACGTGAAAATTTCCCGTTTTTATAAATGTAGCCATGTTTGTAAATTAATAAATTATTATAGAATAGAATAGAATATTCTTTATTGCACAAAACAAACAATGTACATAGGCGAACTTAATGCTAAGAAGCATTCTCTACCAGCTAACCTTTGTGTATTGTGGATACATTTATGTAGGTAGTGCACAAAAAAAAGTAATAAAGAGAAGAAACAACAAGACCTTTGTAGTCTAACAATACAAGATATGCAAGTAACATTTTTTTTTTTTTTTTTTTGTGTTCTATTTTCATCTGCGATCAGTTCTCAGACTATGAGCAGATTTGGTGCGGGTAGTCGTGCTTGTAGCAGAAGTGGTCCAGCGACCACCTCTCCTTTTCTTATGTGTCATGTGTCAGAGTTCCATGATATGTTGTCTTTTAAGCCTCTTCGGGTAGTTGATAGTAGTTAGCTGTGAGGCCAAGTGGTTCGGATGTACATTCAGACGTTCTTTGTATTTCGATGAATATAGTTTTATTTCGACGACGACTGTGTTGACCTTCAGTTCGCTATGCAGCTCAGTAATCATTAAGAACCACGGTGCATTGGATACATTTCTTAAGATGCCATTTTGTGCTCTTTGTATGATTGAAATATTTGATTTGCAGGCTGATCCCCACAGTTGTATGCCATACGTCCAGATAGGCTTCAGTACAACCTGGTAAATCAGGAGTTTGTTGTCAGTACTCAGGACCGAGTTTCTACCCATAAGCCAATGGAGGTTCCGGTACCGGAAGTTGAGTTCGTCTCTTTTTTTTTGTAGGTGCTTTCTCCAGGTCAGTCTACGATCCAGGTGCATCCCTAGATACTTCACTGAGTCGTTATGTGGTAATATGTTTTCTCCAAGGTGAACGGGCGGACAATCTCCCTTGCGGAGTGCGAATGTAGCATGAGTTGATTTAGAGGCACTGGCTTTGATTTTCCACTTTCTCAACCACTGCTCTATCTTATCGAGTTCAATTTGTAGGAATTGCGATGCTTCGTTTGGGTCCTTACTACTAGCAAGAATAGCAGTATCGTCTGCAAATGTGGCAGTCACTACACCTGGTGTCTCGGGTAGGTCTGATGTAAAGATGGTATATAGGATAGGTCCCAGCACCGATCCCTGAGGTACTCCTGCTTGTATGTCATGGAAACTCGACGTGTATTCGTCATCCTTTACTTGGAATATTCTTTCCGAGAGGTACGAGTTCAATATTCCAAAGAACGAGTGTGGTAATAAGTTTTTAATTTTGCAGAGGAGCCCCTTGTGCCAAACTTTATCAAAAGCCTGTTGTATATCTAGGAAGGCCGCTGAGCAGTACTCTTTAAGTTCAAGGGATCTTCTTATTTGATCCACAACTCTATGCACTTGTTCTACGGTGCCGTGTTCTTGTCGGAATCCAAATTGGTGGTCGGGAATTAACGATTTTTCAGCTAATGTTTTTAGCATTCGTGTGAGCAGAATTTTTTCGAAGAGCTTTGAAATTACCGGTAGCAAGCTAATCGGCCTATATGAGCCGAGCTCGTTTGCTGGTTTCCCGTCTTTGTGGATCATACTTATTTGTGAGATCTTCCAAACACCTGGATAGTGACCGACTCGCAGGATTCCGTTGAATAGTGTTGAAAGGAATACTATTCCCTTCTTTGGTAGCTGAGTTAAGATCTCTTTCGTTATTGGGTCAAAACCTGGTGCTTTTTTGTTGTCTAGTTTGAGTAGATGTCTATAGACCTCTCTAGGGTTGGTTGGTTTCAGGGGTACATCTAACTGAAAGACTTGGTTTAGCACCCCCTCGATGTTGGGGTCTTCGTAACCTGTGCCATCATTGGGCTTGAATACTTCCGCTAGGTGGTTGGCGAAGGCATCCACTCTCTGTTGTGCTGTTCTAGCCCATTTAGCGTCAGCCAGTCTCAGGGGTGGTCGAGTTCTCTTAGGCTGGTTGAAGTTTGACGTAGCCTTCCATAAGGAGTAGTTTGTCGATTTTGTTGCTGTTAATGATTCTAGGTGCAGAGTGAGAGTTGCATTTTTAGCGTTGTTTATGAGTTCTTTGAGCTCGACTATAGCTTTGTTAAGTGCTTTTTTGTCTTCATTATGTCGGCCGCAGTGCCACACTCTAAGAAGTCTTCTTTTCTCTTGGATTTTGGACCTTATTTCCAAGGGAACACAATTGTGCCTGGGTGTTTTTGGCGGTTTATCAGGAGTAGTCAACCAGCATGCAACTTGTATAAGGTTCGTAAAATGGGTAGCAGCCACCTCTATGTCTTCAGGTGTCTTAAGAGCGATTTGCAGCTTGAGTCTCCTTTCGATAAGTTCTCTAAAAGAGTCCCAATCCGTGTATTTACTATACATTTTCGGGGTTGTCTCGTACTCTAAAAGCGTTGTGCCAATCGTTAGCAGTACAGGGGTGTGTGCTGAGGAGCCATCTAGGCATGAGTTGACCATGGCAGAATATTGTGACATTCCTTTGGAAACAAAGAAGTCAATAACATCCGGGAGTCTATTTCTATCAGTAGGCCAGTGTGTCGGTTCTCGTGTTGATAGCGTTGAGAGCTTATTATTGTCAATTGATAGCTTTAGTTGTCTTCCTCTTGTGGTTATTAACCTTGAACCCCAGTGAAGATGTTTAGAGTTCCAGTCTCCTCCAGCGATAAATCTAGGGCCTAGAGTGTTAAAGTAGTGTGTAAATTGCTCCTCTTTGATGTGATGTTTTGGTGGGCAGTAAGCTGCAGAGACTTTGAAGTCGCCAGTTTTTCCTTCAACAGCAATTGTGGTTGCCTGAATATGTTCAGTCTTATACGGAGGTAGTTCGTGGTGTTTTATTGATGATCTTACGATTACTGCTGTTCCTGCATGTGCAGTGCCATCAGGGTGTTGAGTGCTATATATGACATAGTTTCTAATGTTGACTAAGCTTTTGTCAGTAAAGTGCGCTTCAGCTATTAAGAGTATATCCAGTTTGTGTATATTTAACAACATTTCAGCTTCATGAATATTTGGAGCTAAGCCGTTGATGTTCCAGGCAGCAATGTTTAGTGAAATCATTGAGACATCTTTTCAACTAGGGTCACAATGAGACCCATCAACATGCTCATTTGGCTAAAGAGCATGTCCATTTTTTCGAGTTGTTTTATTAATAAGTCTTGAATGACTTGAGTTGGCATGACGTGATCATCTTGTGTTGATTGTTGTCTTTGTGGTTCTATGGGCTTCCTTGTGTTGTTATTGTGTTCTTTCCTTTGTTCCATATTTTGCTTTGCTCTACTCTCCTCGTGCCTCTCCCCATATTTTTGTTGTCTTTGGGTACTGGTTGCTTCAGAATAGGTCTGATGTCTTCCCTGTGTATTTTCTGTATATGTGTGAGAGTCTGCATTTGATGCTAGTTGCGTTTTTGGCTCAAAGTATTTCCTTATGTTATGGGTATTTCCTTTTCCTGCTTCATTATTTTGTCGCTTTGTTATTTTCTCATTCCGTCGATCAGGTTTTCGCTGATTTACGGCTTCATTTGTTGCGGGGTAGTTTTGTTGCCCTATCCAAGTCGCTGACCTGTGTTGGTCTTCTTCTGAATCAGGATAGATGTTGGGTTGTCTCATTGTATTGTAGAAAGTATTGCGTTTATTTTTTCTATTTAGTATTTCTTGGTAAATTTTGCATCCTTTGTAGTTTGCAGGATGCTCCCCAAGGCATAATGCACATTTCGCTGGAGTGCTACGATCTTTTCTTTGGCAGTCACTTGTTTTGTGTTGTCCTGCACATTTGACGCATCTGTAAGGCCTCATACAATTATTTTTGGAGTGGCCATATTGCTGGCATTTATTGCATTGTACTACAGTGTTTCTTTTCTTAGGGTCTTCAATGATAACCGCCGTGTTGTAGATATACTTGATACTTTTTACTAATTTGTTGTTAGGATTACGCTCAATATTTACGAAAAATGTTGAGGTTGGCTTTTTTTCAGGACCGGCCCTTGCATTGATAATTTCACCACGCACTTTATTGCCTGATTTTTCAATTTCTTCGATGATAGCTTCGTGGGGTGTAGAGTGATGCAGGTTTCTAATTACTACTCTGTAGCACCTTTCCTCTTTCCTCGTGAACGTGTGTCCTATGAGCCCCATTTCTCTCACAATGCTCATTAGGCTTTTGTATGCTTCCACTGTGGAGCAGTTAACTCGTAGCTGGTTTTGCGTTATTAGTTTTAGTGTAAATTCATTTTTATCTATTACTGTTTGTATTGCACCTGTCAGCTTGTTCACATCTTCTATCCCATACAAAATGAGTGGTGGTGGCTTACTCGGTTTAGCTTGTTTTACACTGTCCTCTGCAGAGTCAGTGAGAAGGATTGCAAAGCTATTGCTAGTTTCGGTCACTATTTGTGGTGGTGAATCGGAGATTCTTTGGCGCTTATGTGTCCTTATCGTTGGCACCTTTTGCCAGTTTGGCCTCGGGGGTATTGTATCAGCCTGTGGTGATTCTTGTGTAGAATTCGAGGTATAGTCCATATTATCCTGTTGGGAGTCCTCACTGGGTACTACTACTGTATGTGGCTTGTCGATTTTGTCTGAGGCATCGCTGAGGGATGCTGAGCGTGGTCTATTAAACAGCCCTGGATGGAAAAGCTGCTGAGTTAGGACCTTTGGTCTGTTCATTTTCTCTGTTGATTCATTGGGTTGCAATCCTTTGCCCCTCCCAGAATACGTGGGGCAGCCTGAGCTCTGCTCAGGGAGGGATTCTCCGGCTTCACCGGTACCCTCCTGGGATAGTATTTCTTTTAGTCTTGCGTCCATGATTGGTGTTTTTTTCTTTCGGGGTTGTCTTCCCCTAGCCAGGAAAATTCGGTTATATACCATTACCAGTACTCGACCAATCCATGGCCCCAGACCACCGCCAAGGCAATGCGGTCACTTTTGGAAGTAACAACATTGTCAGGGCAGCCGATCCTGGACCACGGACAGACCCAGCACTGCAGATGGCACTAAGGCGCCGAAGACTCGCCTCCGCCCTTCATACTTAGCTCCTACGATCCCGAGGTAGATGGTTATGTGCGGGGCTCGTTTTGGATCGCAAGATTGCCCAGGGTGGACGACCCACAAGGAAGAATTTGTGGGCCCATCACTAGCCCGCGGCGGCAGTCTAGCAATGGCGTGGACGTGTATGAAGGACTTGTTGGTGCGCGCCTGATAGCCTAGCTCCGCACACCTAGGCGTACGCTACTGGCAAGCTTAGCATTTTATAGGTGCGTATTCCCTGGCAAGAATACGCCCCACTAAGACCTACACCAACCCCCCCCCCCAATGCAAGTAACATAACATTATATTATAAAAATAAATAATAATGTATAATATAAATATATAATATAATTACACAGTACTAAAATAAATAATAGTAAGCATATAGGTAATATGTATAAACATAAAGCTACGTTACTTGGATATTAAATTATGCATATCAATAAATACATAGGTATTTCCAAATAAACTAAGAATTATTATTTCAGGATACCGGTTACTTTATACGAGTTAATCATGAGAATAAAAAAGTGATTAAACACTCCAACTCTGAAGGCACCGATGGATGAAACATCTCGAATATGGTGTGGGATACTATTCCACAACCGAATCGCAGTAACTGTTTATCTTTATCTTTATCTTTATCTTTATGGGGTGACAAGGGATCATGTAAGATGTTGAAAAGAAGGCTTAGTATATGAATGTTCCGACGCTGTCTGATTTCCAGCCACCTCAGCTGAGCGCGGAAAGTAGATACATGATCATACAATGCAAAGGTTTTGCAGCTGTTCTAATCTATTTAGTTGCACCTCAGTAGCATCAGAAAAAGCTACATCAGCATAGTCAAGAAGAGGGAGAAGCAGCGTGTTTACCAGTGTTATCCTGGCTGATGGAGGAAGAAAATTTCTCATCAGCCTCATATAATGCATGCTACCATACATTCTCTTACTGACCATGGCAATATGACGGTCCCACGACAGATTGTTTGTGATAATCAAACCCAAGTTCTTAACCTCTGTACAGAAAGGTAGCGGGCAGCTGTTGTAATTAACAGAAGGGAGAGAGTTGAGGTCAAGTCTGGAGATGAAATAATTACCACCAACGATCATAACCTGTGTCTTGTTCGGGTTAATAAGTAGTCCAAAACTCTGGGTCCAGCCGTAGACAGCATCAAGATCTCGCGTCAAATTTTCAATACCCATCATTTCATTATGATAAAGATACAAAATTTCAGAGCCCATTTAGGTTTATATGGGGAAGTTTGTTCTGTGGAAGTACTACCACCATACCATACCTATTTCTGCAGTAGTCCTCGCATTGCTGTGTTCCGGTCTGAAGGGTATGGTTTCCGGTGAAATTACAGGCACTTGAGACTATTCATCTTTGTCTCAGGGTGGCGGGCGCGGTGCAATGCCACATAGGGTGCGTCCTAGCCAATGTGATAATGCAGTGTTCATAGGCAGAGGGTAACACTTAACATCAGGTGGGTCATCTGCTTGATCCGTTTATCCAAGATGTATATAAAAAAAACTTTTTTAAACTATTTGTACTGAATTTGCTCACATGTGCAAAATACTAAACATTAAATGTTCCAGGCAAGTTGCAGGAAGTCGGTGGGTGGAGGGGGCTGAAGACCGTTCTTAGGGAGGCATATGTAAGCATAGGGAGGTGTATGTCGCGGGCCAAGTAACAGCAATCCGAGGATGCACATGTTGCCCAATCGCGTCGTGCGCACTTGGAACCGGCTACCGCACTCAGAAGTGCCTCCTCAGTGAATTCTTTCAAAAATAGACTTGATAAACATTTAAAGTGCACTGATAAGGACTTAGATATATAGGTCGTGGAACGATTAATGAGCGCTGACCTTCAATGCGCAGAAGTCATTTTTTGGGTCTATGCGTGCAACCATACCCTTCAAACCGACCTATACACGTATCAGCTACGAGAGCTGCCTGTGTATTATAAATAAATAAATATGTTCAGCAGTGAAGTTCTACAGGCTGATGGTGATGATGAACGTTTCAGGTCGGAAAGCTCCAACTTTATGAGTTGGGGAAGAAATACCGCAGCTACTACGCAAGCTTCATACCCGAGGAGTACTGCGACAAGGACATCTTCGTGCGCAGCAGTGACAAGTCGCGCTGCATGATGAGCGCCGCCACGTTCCTCGCCGGGCTGTACCCTCCCACGGAGCGACAGATGTGGCACCCGGAGATACCGTGGCAGCCCATACCTGTGCATTCGCTGCCCGCAGCGTTGGACGATGTGAGTAGTCTTTTTTTTTTATTACTATAAGTGTGTGTGTTTGTGTAGTCTACATGTGATATTTCAAGTGTCTGCTATTTCCAAAATACAGAGCATTTTTGTTTTACATTAAAGTCCCCTTTATGGACCGCTTAGAGCAGGGATGGAGAAACTCCGGCCCGCGACCATCTAACAAAAAAGCGGACAAGTGCGAGTCGGACTCACCCATGAAGGGTTCCGTAGCAGCAAGTAACATAATATAAAAGTTCTTGGATGGATTACGATTTATGACGTATTAAAAAAAAACTACTTACTAGATCTCGTTCAAACCAATTTTCGTTGTAAGTTTACATGGTAATGTACATCATATTTTTTTTTAGTTTTATCATTCTCGTATTTTAGAAGTTATGGGGGGGGGGGGGGGGGGGGCACAATTTTTACCACTTTGGAAGTGTCTCTCGCGCAAACTATTCAGTTTAGAAAAAAATGATATTAGAAACCTCAATATCATTTTTGAAGACCTATCCATAGATACCCCACACGTATGGGTTTGATGATTATTTTTTTGAGTTTCAGTTCTAAGTATGGGGAACCCCAAAAATGTATTAAATTTATTTTTGTGAAATTATTAATGCGGTTCACAGAATACATCTACTTACCAAGTTTCAACAGCCTAGCTCTTATCGTTTCGGAAAAAGTGGCTGTGACATACATGGATAGACAGACAGACAGACAGACAGACATGACGAATCTATAAGGGTTCCGTAATTTTTAGTTACGGAACCCTAAAAATCAAGTGAAGTTTTCGTATTGCATTCTCATTGGCAGTGCGCGGCTCGCATAAAACAAACGACATGATAAAATCATGCAGAAACAAAAACAGTTCTACATGTCACATGTCCCTACAAAGAGCAGCGCTCCTCAACCTTCTACTTCGCAGCGGAGCTAATTTAAAAGTTTAATTTAATTGCAATTTATTTCTTATTTCAAAAGTTATTTCGTAATATTGCACAATAAATTAGTATTAGCGCCATATATTTCGTTAGTAAATATTTCCACGCGAAGGAAACAGTTTCCCCATCTTATATCATAGAGGGTGAATTTCGGAAATTCCTTTTTTAGTGCACCTCTAGACCACAAAGGGAAGGGATGTGTCAGCTGACCCCAGTTGTTTCATTGTAGATAGTTGCCGCCACCAAACCGTGCAAGCTCTCCAATAAAATGTATAAAGAGTTGAAAGCGGAGAAGGATGCTGACCCCAAATTCACGGAACTTTTCGACTACCTCTCGAAACAGACCAATCAGAGCATGCGCAGTGTGTTGCCCGTGGACTTCCTCTACAGTACGTTTCTCGCCCAACAAGACGCCGGCTTGAAGCTGCCCGAGTGGACCAAGAACGTGTTCCCTCACAGGATGAGGGAGCCGTTCATGCTGAGCTTAGCGCTGCTCTCTTACAATGAGACACTGCAGAGGTTCCAGGCAGGTATGTTATTCATTCATATAATCAAGGTGCTGTAGAACTGAGACAGTTAAATTACAATTGTGGGAATTACTAAGATTTTTGTTATATCCGAAAAAATAACGACCAGGCGATCGAACCAGTGACCGTCTCCTTGATATGGAGATGCGTTAACTGCTACGCCCATGGTCAGTACCTAATGTAAATATTAAACTATAGCAAAAAAACTGTATGATCATATGTACTGTGACTCTCCATCAAACAGAAACAAATTATTCAATTGTAATTGTCGACTTCTGTAGCGCGGTGGACTGCAGAAGGTCGGCTAATATGTGAGAAGTTGCGGATTCGATTCCCGCTGCGGGATGAATGTTTGTATGATCTGCAAATATTTGTTCCGGGTCTGGGTCTTATGGTACTCATATAGATCCTGATACCTGCGACACGGGGAATACTAGTAAAACAAAATAATTTTTAAATTTTACGTTTTTGAACTGCTTGGAATGTAACAGTTGGACGCCGTTGACCCTGCTGAACACGAATTTTGAGTAGTATCTTCACAAATTTCACGTTTTTATTTTTAATATTTTCTGACTGTGGCGAGGGACATGTTTTCGAAAGGAGAAGGATTTTGATTTTTCTCCTTTCGAAAACACGTCCGTCGCACATGTTTTCGAAAGGAGAAGGATTTTGAGATAATTCTACCGTTAATAGATTGTGATCCTGTAGCTATTGTGTTGTTTATGTTATGAATCGTTTTACATATATTATATCTAGTCAAGTCAGTTAATTTATCGAAAACACATCTTCCAGGCCCCCTCCTCGCCGAGATAAAGCAAACCTTAGAAGACACAGTGAGCCACACAAACGTGGACCGCTCGCTACTCGTGTACTCGGGTCATGACGTCACTGTGGTCGCGCTGTGGCGGGCGCTCGGCTTCACGGAGCTGTTGGAGCCCGAGTACGGCGCCAGTATAGTGCTGGAGCTGCACGAGGATGTTGAACGCGATGACTTGTTTGTGAAGGTGAGTACACCATGACGTCACAGCGGTCGCGCTGTGGCGGGCGCTCGGCTTCACAGAGCTGTTGGAGCCCGAGTACGGCGCCAGTATAGTGCTGGAGCTGCACGAGGATATAGAACGCGATGATTTGTTTGTGAAGGTGAGTACACCATGACGTCACTGCGGTCGCGCTGTGGCGGGCGCTCGGCTTCACAGAGCTGTTGGAGCCCGAGTACGGCGCCAGTATAGTGCTGGAGCTGCACGAGGATATAGAACGCGATGATTTGTTTGTGAAGGTGAGTACACCATGACGTCACAGCGGTCGCGCTGTGGCGGGCGCTCGGCTTCATGGAGCTGTTGGAGCCCGAGTACGGCGCCAGTATAGTGCTGGAGCTGCACGAGGATATAGAACGCGATGATTTGTTTGTGAAGGCGAGTACACCATGACGTCACTGCGGTCGCGCTGTGGCGGGCGCTCGGCTTCACGGAGCTGTTGGAGCCCGAGTACGGCGCCAGTATAGTGCTGGAGATGCACGAGGATGTTGAACGCGATGACTTGTTTGTGAAGGTGAGTATACCATGACGTCACTGCGGTCGCGCTGTGGCGGGCGCTCGGCTTCACGGAGCTGTTGGAGCCCGAGTACGGGTCCAGTATAGTGCTGGAGCTGCACGAGGATGTAGAACGCGATGACTTGTTTGTGAAGGTGAGTATACCATGACGTCACTGCGGTCGCGCTGTGGCGGGCGCTCGGCTTCACGGAGCTATTGGAGCCGGAGTACGGCGCCAGTATAGTGCTGGAGATGCACGAGGATGTAGAACGCGATGACTTGTTTGTGAAGGTGAGTACACCATGACGTCACTGCGGTCGCGCTGTGGCGGGCGCTCGGCTTCATGGAGCTGTTGGAGCCCGAGTACGGCGCCAGTATAGTGCTGGAGATGCACGAGGATGTAGAACGCGATGACTTGTTTGTGAAGGTGAGTACACCATGACGTCACTGCGGTCGCGCTGTGGCGGGCGCTCGGCTTCACGGAGCTGTTGGAGCCGGAGTACGGCGCCAGTATAGTGCTGGAGCTGCACGAGGATGTAGAACGCGATGACTTGTTTGTGAAGGTGAGTATACCATGACCGCTAACTGTAGATGCTATCAGAGGGCCTACTACAGGTTTGTCTTAGTTTTGCATTCGGTATCCCGACTATCGAATTCCGAGTCGATGTGTGTATTTTTTTGATGTATGGTTTTAATGAGTTTCTCAACAAGTCCGCTAGGGGCGCTCATCATTTTCTCCGTACAAAAACGTCATTTCGACTCGCAATTCGGTTTTCGTTATTCCGAGTTGTAACAAATTACAAACCTGTGGTAGGCCCTCGGAGAGCAAAGTGAGCCACTCAAATAGGGTGAGATGCTGCTGGAAGTTTGTGGTCTCTGTCTACCCCTCCGAGACACAGGCGTGAGTTATGTGGATGACACTAGAATAATGCGCACTAACTAGTTGTATGCTGTATGGTGTGGGTGAGGTAATGGGGTGGTGTGCCATTACTGTGCAGGTATCTTTACTTAATAGGGTAAATTGGAAAAAACAATTGAAACTGTGATTCCACACTAAAAGTTCCTGAATCGAGACTGAATTGTGAGTTTTTTATTGTGATTTTTTTTATTCTGCTCCATCATAGTAACAATTTAGCATAATAATAATAATAACTTTTGATTTATCAGGAACCCAGATTATAGTAAGATAGTATATCATAGGAAAGAGTGAATAGACACACTAAAATTCTCGGAAAACGTATAACACGCAACAATCACATACATAGTTCTGATCCCACACTGTGTTGTGGATATAATATACTAGTATATTATATCGATGGTTGTGGGTATCAAGACCTACAAGTACCATGGTACCACTGTCCACTACACCCAGGCCCGGAACAAACATTTGCAGTTTATATGAAAATTTGTCCGAATTTTTCGCATCTCAGCCAGTTGTCAGCTCCAGGACTTGTTGATAAGATTCGTTGGTATAAGATATGTCCTGGCTGCTAGCTTATTATAGAATGTGTTACTACTGGAAGAAAGCGTTAGCTGAGTCAGTCGTGGTAAGCAATGGCGGCGATGAGCTCACCACTTGTCACGTCTATATTCTACGATGGTGCAGTATAGACCCACTGTTAAAAGAGGCCCATTATATGTGTATATGTGTCTATATATGTGTGTATATGGCTTACACTTGAAACACACTTACGGTGAAATTACAGGCACATGAGACTTTTCATCTTTATGTCTCAGGGTGGCGGGCGCAGTGCAATGCCCCATAGGGTGCGTCCTAGGTGGACGTGACCTATGAGGTAATGCACTGATCATAGGCAGAGGTTACCGTTTAACATCAGGTGGGCCATCTGCTTGTTCTGTCATTCAAGTAGTATAAAAAAAAAAAAACATAACTATGTACATAGGATAAGGACTTGGGCGCTGATGCTGCTACACAGTTTAATAACTTATGCAGTATCAACGATAAAATGTGTAACTTGCTTATATGTAAACTTACTCCGAATAAATATTAGTTACTACAATAACAAACTTCTTTGTGTTATTTAGACATTCTACCGCAACAACACTAAACTGGAAGTTCCGATGGAGCTCAAGCTGCCGTTTTGCGACGAGCCCTGCCCCTATCAGCAGTTCGTGGCGTACATCAGCAAGCTCATACCTCGCGACTGGACGGCCGAGTGCCGCAATTAGTGAATACTGGTCTGCAACGATGCCAATATGAAGCCAAAACTAGACCAGATTCAGACCTTATGTGCAGGTCACAAGATTCAAGTTACCAGTGAATATGCCAACAAACAGCCAAAGCTTGTAAACGACGTTATATTCGGGAAATGCGGTGTCGTATAAGATGTAATTTACCTTACCAGTGTTGTAGGTTGTGATTATTTTTAACTGAGTTTATAACGGGGTAATTTGTCGGCTATATTTTTTTTACGTCTGTACACCATAACGCCGTGGTAGCTGGAGGCCAATTCTCGGATTGTAGAGATTATCTCTAAATTAGAGATAATGTCGAAGCATGAATGTCTACAAAAAATGTCACGAAAATGTCACAATAACCATCAAATCGTATTCGATTTGAATGATTTTGTTCGACATGTCTATTTGCGACATTTCATTTCATTTCATTTTTCATTTCATTTATTTATTTATTATCTTTCAAGCACACAAGTTCCAAATAATTTAACAATCAAATTTTAATTTTAAAAATACATTATGGCTTGGTTTTCTTTTCAATATGCTATACAGCATCTACACTAAGTCGTAAAGACTTGTGTTGTAGGTGCTGATATCCTTCAGGTATTAAAAACAAGCGTAGCCATATCATCATGCACCATCGTACAAATTTCTGGTAAGTGTGCACATTAATTTCCCTCTACTATACAATATTCCTTTTAAATTATTTTAATTTTATAGGTAAATAACATCAATTCATAGTTAAATAAATAAATAAATAAACATCACGAGAATAGCAAATTGAGATTTTATTCGACATTCGCCATCTTTTTTCTACATATGTCTAATTCGACTTAATCTCTAAAGCACGAGAATTGCCCTCCTGGTCGGATGTGAATATTTTTTTTTTCTGTGTAGTTTCCCGGAGTGGTCCCATGAATTTGATCGAAAAAGGGTAGTTTACCTGCTTTTGCTAAAGTTCAGCAATAACTAAACCTAAGTCCCTGACCAGTTTCAAAACATTTTCGCTTGCAGCAATGCCCGTAAATTAGGTCTGCCCATTTTTTTGTTTACCAAAATCCTATGTATATGTTTCCTTTGTTTTATGACTTACAAATTCTGTTTTTTTTACGTCATCCACATTTCAACTTCAGTGTGGCGCTTGCGATAAATGCACAGCGCCTGATTTCTGATGTTTATTGGTGCTTATTGCTTGGCGGCAAACAAACAAAACTTTATGGTAGAGCCTCGACATACTTCGTGTGTGGCGGGCTGTTGTCATTACGACTAGCCACCATTCACACCAAGTTCACCCTTAGCATGGTCATGCTTATACGTTAGTAACTGTACTCAAGTAGTAGGGTCAATACTGATGGGTTAGCTCCCTGTTTTTAGTACTTAGTTCATGCATTACAAAAATCTGTCGCATCTGACAGTTGTTTCATACTAACTGATGAAAATCCCTCTTTCGTAGGTATAAAGTTTTGCTACTTAAATCACAAGTCGCAACTGTTTTATTTAGCGAAACAGGTTTCTGAATTATACTCATACAAGTGATAATTATTAAGGTATAACGTGTTGTGTTATTTCAATGTTCGTGATAAATGTGGCTTCTTAATTTAGTGGGGTACTAGCTGATGTAGTCCTTTTAGATATTTGGATGTTCAAGTTTTTAAGGTTACTGTTTTAAATAGTTTCGTGTTGGAATCTAATGGATAAGCGAAATTACTGTTTTATGAGGTTAAAGCTTGACGTGAATCGAATAAGTAATAGGTAGCTGTTTACGCAAGATATTATTGCAATGATTGAAAAGAAATGCTACGGATTCCAATCAATTCTTAGCTTGTAGACAACGTCAAATCAAACATGTTACTTATACAAGGTGTATCGTAATTCCCCTATAAGCCCGGGGGGGGCTTATTTAGACCAAACATTTGAATACTTTTACGTGTGCAAAGGTCCCATACATCGTATTTGAAATTCCCATACAAAAGTAAAACTATTGTTATCTTAGGAAGTTTGTGACAACCCTAAGTCTTTGTTTACTACGAGTGGGTACCTATTTGCGAAGGTATCCAGCTGTAACTCACACACGCTTACTGCTATCGCATGGGACCCACATGCCACACGCACTTCAATCCTTTCACCACACTGGTTCTTTCACAATTGGTGGCTAGACCCTTTTTTAACCTCTGCCTTTAACAACGCATTACCTCATAGGTCATGTCCACATAGGACGCGCCCTATGTGGCATTGCACTGCGCCCGCCACCCTGAGACATAAAGACGAAACGTCTCATGTGCCTGTAATTTCACCAGCACCCATACCCTTCAAACCGGAACACAGCAATGCGAGCACTTCTACTTTGCGGCAGAAATAGGTATGGAGGTGGTCGTCTTCCCCGGACGAACTCATACAAAAAAGCTCTGCTAAATCAGGTAATACCTACCTAATACCTACTGCTTATCAGGGACACCTACTTTACTAGGATTACCTACTTCAAGCAGGTTTCTGAACTAATGCAGGGTAACCGGGAAAGTACCATTAACACGAAGTAGTAGGTATTAGTGGTAAGAAATCACGATCAAATCTATCATTTTTAGGTTGATAATACACACTAAGTAGGTACCTATGAAGGAACCTATCGAAGTCGAAGTAAAATATCACTTAAGTTTTCACTCATAAAGAAACAACTAGGTACCTAGGTACCTACCTTCCTAGGTAGGTATGAAGATAAGTTATGGTTTATGATGAATTAAGTAGGTACGTACCATTTTTCTCTCCTAGGCAGTAAGTAGGTAAACGGCTAATCCTTGAGCTGGTCTTATCACTTACACTGGTTATTTACAATCTCAAATGGGTTTTGACATACCTAATTGATTGTAGGTAGATATCACTGGGTTATTAACAACTGCATTTGACACGATTTTATCACTGTGGAAGGATCCCGTCGAGTGAAGACGGTTCACCATCCCAAGGAAGCAGCCGTACGAAGGCACTGTTCGCCCGGGATGACGCTCTCTGTACATCTCCCGAGCTGCCACTAAACTGTTAGGTATTTGATGTTCCACCAACACTCAACATCATGTCATAGTACCTATTCGGCGTTTGAATACATAGTCAAACTTGCGAACTTGCCACGAACGAATGCTAGATGCAACTGACGTGAAAATCGAAGTAAAACTCGTTAAAAATACTTTAGGCGTTAAACATTTTTAGGGTTCCGTAACTACCTAGATAACCCACGATAGCCAACTAGGTTTCAGTTCGAAGTCAGGAGGGTTCATCAGTGAATGAGAGTGAATGCAAAACGCGACTAGGTAGGTAGGCATTTACCTAGGTACTGATGACACGAGTAGTACGAGATGAGGTAGGTACTACGAGGTAAGTACCTACATGGTACCTAATACGAGGGTATTAAAGTATGTAGGTATGCAATTTAGTTAGGTATGCTTTACCTGTCTTATTAGGTAGGTACTTACTTATGAACCAACCAGCAATAAATTACCTAATTAAATCACCTTGCTTCCACCTTCCTACCAACTTCAAAGTAGGTAGCTCAGTACCAAGCTAGTGTACCTGCAATAAAATAAGTAACTACCTACAACATACCTACTTCGTGTGCATCTTCCCATGCATAGGTTTGATAGAATAGGTATGTTACCTACTACCTATCACACCAACTCGAGCACAATCACAATGTTGACTCTTATCAAAAGTACCTACTTACCTAAGTAAGTAGTTTAGAACCTACCGAACATTATTACTTTACCTACCTGATTAGGTACTTACTTACTTGGTAACTACTAAATCACTTGGCTTGGCACTGTCTTACTAACTAGGTAAGTACCTTAATTGTGTGTAAAAATTACGACGGAACCACTAAACAAAAAAGCGGTATGTCAAATAACTTCATGGTTGTTCGCTGGTGCGCGCGGCTTCCTTTGATAACGCCGGCTTTCGGCGAACGCGGGCCTTTTTGACACTATGAAAGAAATGCCGCCAGCCAATCATATCACAAGGACCATCAAAGACACTTCCCCATTTGGTAATGATTGGTTGTTTCTTAGTTTATTGCACCCAATTAAAGTAGGTCATTCTGTTTGATTTGTAGATAAGTTAACAGACAAGTCAAATTTTGAGTTTAGTGCCTACAAAATTACAGTTCATTATTTTTAATAATTTTATTTGTTAACTCTTGTCAAATTACTACAGTGAAACAATCTTGGTTGTAAACCTACGTGTTTTAATTTCGAGAAATACAAAACTACCTAAATGTACTTTTTTTACATAAATAATTTACTTCTCGTAATCAAACTTAAAAATTATTTGGATAACAAAATAATAATGTCACCTACATTTTAATAAGATCTTTAAAAAAACATAATTTACTCTCTGAGGCACTCAATGTCTCTCAATAGTTAGGCACTTTTCTAATAGGTGCCAGTTCTGTTATTTCATCTAGAGTTCACTTCTAAAGGTCAAATAAACAGCTGTAATAGGGATGCTTCATGTTGTGGTAGGTACATTTCTGGAGGAAAGTTTACGAGGCATTTCATGAATGAAAAACTTCGAAATTGGAAAACTCGTAGAACAAACGGTGTTCACCATGACATGCGGAATACCCTCCCCCCGGCCTTATAGGGATATTATGTTACATCCTGTATATAGCTACGAGCTTCGATCAAGAATACAACTAGAAGTCAGGTCGGCGCAAAAAATACGTCTCGGTGAATAACAGCTCACTTGAAAAGTGAGCTCTTTTTTTTATTTTGTTTTTTGAGAACTTTATTTGTAGCTCTTTAAGGTTGATTAATCTTTGTATATTTATTTCTAAGTGACAGGAGAATTTATTGCTTTGCTCGTTTTTTGTGACGAATGATCGTAAGTATAAGATAATATTTTGAAGATTTATTACTTTATTGCTAGGTGTCATGGTTGTATGTAATTAGGTTGAACTTGGAACTGTTTTAACACTTTTGTTTCAGTTCATTAGTAAACAAATATAGCTGTATAAGTATATATACCCACGTGGACGGTATTTAGCTTTGATTTTGTACGTGAAACGAAATCTACTTGTATTCTTGATCGAAGGCTACGAGACAATGATGGCTTGTGTGACAGGGCGGGATAAACAGGTACAAAATCTGTCTTTCTACATTTTTACAGGAAAATCTATACTGTAAAAAAAATTAAAGTCTAAGAAAATCTATACTGTAACTATTTTTAAAATGTCTTGTTAGTATTTTCTATCTTTGTCTATAGTTTTAAGGGTTCTTACCCAATATTTAACTCCACTGTCATTCCACTATTTTTAATGTTAGTAAATAGATTTTAAATGTTGTTGTTTTGTATTGTGATTGTTGTTAAAACATATTTTATGTGTAAATGAATATACTTTTATGTTAAAATTGATGTATATCATTGTTACCAACTTACAAAAGTTACAGCGCGATCAGATTATTAAAATATTATTAGATAGGTAAATAAAATACATTGTTCTTAAATTTAACAAAATGGAAGGCACATAGTTGCTTTACACAAAATTAATTAACTACCTAACGGTAGAACTTTACAATAAGTTCTAGCATAATTTAATAAAATAAATTGCTCTTAAAACTAACAAACATGGACAGCACAGTAACGTTATACATACATATAATTACTTAGCTATAAGTAGCGGCACGAAACTTTAGCGCTGACCGTTATTGCGCAGAAGTAAAAAACCCATGCGCAGTACCGATGCGCAGTACAGTACCCATGCGCAGCTATCCCCGCCGCGTATCGTTCAGCGCTAGACTTACGTGCCGCTACTTGTACTTATTAGAAGAATTTTACAATACTATCTAGGAAAAAATAAAACATATTCGGTGGAATGATAAATTGTGTAAGATAAATATTACCTACAACATGCCAACAACAACTGGGAATGAATTACAGGTCAGTCTTCTATGTTATGGCTAGAAATTACAGTATCGTTATTATTTTAAAAGTTCTTAAAACGTTATCAAGTAAAATGTGCATGTTTTCAGTCCTCTTATAAAATTATTGGTATCACAAACAGTGTAATAAAATGTAGTTGATCGTTGTGTACTGTCTTAAATACTAGAAAAAGATGTAGGTACAGTAAGTACCATGACTAAAGTAATGTGAATATGCAATCTTGGTGTTTTGGAAACAGAAACATGATTGCAAGCGAGTGAAAAAACGACAGTCAGTCAACGAAGATTGCTGAGGCATTCTAACATTCATAACATTCGTAGCAGTACTGTACATACCTACTTTATAAGAAAGAATTACTAAAAAACAGTAAGGTCTGTGCAATAATTGTGTGAGTGTGATACTAATTCCCACAACAGGTCAACACATGCCTCTCCCTGTACGCCCTCAGGGCCGTCCGGACGGCTACAGTGGCCCACAGCGCGACGGCCAGGTACGACGAGATAATAGCCAGCTGCAGAGCCACACCGGTGTTGATGAAGTCTCCGCGCCGGCTGTTGGGCGCGTCTTTCTGTAGGTAGTCCATAAAGTCGTAGATCGCTTGGCATGCAAGACGGAAGTGAATAGCTGTGGCGTGGTCCCCTGTTGCTCGCAGCTCCTGTATTGAGAATATTAAGGTATAGGCGGGTGTAGGACAGCAAACTGTTGTTAAGGGATAATCGTAGGAAATCTTGAAATTTTAATGGTTTGGTTCCAAGTGGTAGAACTACATATCGTCACCAGCCATTAGACATCCACTTTTGGGCGAGGCCCATAGAATGCAATTGGTGGGATTCGCCATAATCACCATACATGACAGACTGATAGGTGTTGAGGATGTCATCTCATTGTACGGGAGGAGACTACAGCACAAGAACACCTACGGAGACAAATCAGACAGGGGAAGCCTTTACTGACAGACACAGCAGGCTAAAGTTAATAATCATACTAAATAATGATTTAGTTGGTACTCTTTGAAATACAGAACCCTAAAAATATGGAAATATTTCTCGTTGATGATGGTTTGATAAAAACATCACACTAATATCATAATGTCAAAGTTGCGATGTTTGGATGTTTGTTACTCAATCACGACGAATCGGCTGAATCGATTTCTATGAAATTTGGTACCCAGATAGATGACCTGTATTGAGCTATAGGCTACTTTTTATCCTGGTAAAAAGCGAGAGAAGCCGCGGGCGGACACTAGTTATTAAACAAGAAGAGAAAACTATTATTAGAAAGATTCAATACCCTGACTAGATATCCTCGATATTGATTGCAAGTTTTGATGAACCCATCAGTGATGATAGCGGCATGCACTAGATTGTAGATACAGAAGATGGCGGCAATGCAGCATGTGGGTATCCAGCAGTAGATGACCCCATCATTCTGTTTAGACATCCGCGTTCTTGTTGTGACCACAATCGACTCTCCTTCACTGCAAACAGTTTCATTATTAAGGTGATTGCTTTTTCACACAAACATATTAGCACAAATATGGGCGACCAGAGTATAATTTTACACTGAAATGACGGTTGTTGGCTTTTATATTGATCATTATTTGCGGCAAATCATATTTGGTTGAAGAAAACAGTGGACAAAATGCGAAAATAACATCGAAATTACATGTATGGACTAAAATTTCAATGTTATTTTCGCTATTAATCCACTATTTTCTTCAACCAAATATGATAATGCAAATAATGAACAATATAAAAGCCAACAACAGTCATTTCAGTGTAAAATTATACTCTGTTTGCCCATATTTGTGCTAATACGTTTGTATGGAAAAGCAACCACCTTAATGAGGCTTTGAAGTCATCATCAAAATGACGAAGCTGTTATATGCTTTTTGCAAATGTTTTGTTTCTTGAGAGCTGGTTTAGAAAGATAATACTAACTCTGATTTTTTAATTTTGTTACTTGTCCGAGGATAACTTGTCATGACTTTGAACTAGGTACTGTTTTGAACACACACTCTTGGATATAATAGGATTGTAATACAAAATGTTCAATCATATTCTACTTACATTTCTTCCATATCTGTTGTGTTTTCATCCTCATACTTCCCGATATTATTGATGCAAACTCTGTACATATGGAACAGGGCCATAATGATTGCGTATACCAAAATCGGTAACGGTGCGAATACCGAATACAGACAAGTTGAGTTGTGCCCTCCAGTGAAGTACTGGAATGTACTGACTCCATAGAAAATACACCCGCAATTAGTATTTTCGAAGTAGCCCCCCGGACATACGTCGAGGGTTGCCTTCCAGTGGTTATACGGCACCCCTATGCATATCACTGACACGCCTAACAGCAAGGATATCATTCCGTAGCACCAACAAAGCTGCCTTTCCGCGTAGTATTGATTCATCTTTGTTTTCTTAAAACAGCCTGAAAACCAAATTATTGACTTGAAAATTATGATTCATCTTTTATTTAGGTCATTGGCTAACAAGAAAGCTATAGAAGTCTCACCTCCTATCTACACACCTATAAAATACAAAATATCGCCTGCTTTATTAATTTTAGCGAGTTCACTCACTGAACAAAACAACAGTTTTTGGTACGGCACAGAGTTTGTAGGTGTCGACTGCGACACTGTCGCAGGATAAATCGGTAAATATTGAAGTTTTTGAGATAAATTAAAGTATCATATTTAGTTCATTGATTAGAAAATAACGCGTTATCAGTGATAAAAAGATACGAAATATCGCCAGATAGCAAAACAGGAAGAAACAAGAACAACAAACAAAATACAAAACATGAACTGAACTTGACTGACTGAAGGAAGTCTCTCTGAACTGATCAAAATCAAACCATAGAAATAGAATTTTCGTGTATGGATCAAACAATAAGACATCAAGGTGTCAAGAGGGCACCATCGTAGATGGTTACATCATAGACGTATTATTGTAGTTTTTGGTGTCAAGTGCCATCTCTAATGTCAAAAAACCATAGCCCTTCAATGAATGTTATACACCTTCAATCCACGCACGCCTTCCCCGCACAGATAAAACAAAATAAAATATACTAAATACTAAATGTAAACAAATCATAAATCGCAAAAAAAGAATTTTTTTAAGTTTATATTTTTCAGTAAAATTACGTCTACGTATAAAATGAAATTAAATTCTGAGATCAAAATCGTCGGAAGAAACATCCTATTAGTCCCCTACCAAAAACTTCACGTGCTAAAGTAATTATTTCGCTGTAAAATAACTTTTTCATCCGTTCTTGTTTATCCAACGCAAATAAATCAATTTCACAGGTATCATCAG
The DNA here is from genome assembly GCA_932527175.1 of Operophtera brumata. Lineage (NCBI taxonomy): Eukaryota > Metazoa > Arthropoda > Insecta > Lepidoptera > Geometridae > Operophtera > Operophtera brumata. The sequence goes on from OW052238.1 coordinate 2,422,117, forward strand.
TGGATGAAGTCTGAAGAACTCCAGAAACTTACAGCATCAGAACCATTGACACTGGAAGAAGAGTATGAAATGCAGAAATCATGGCTGGAAGATGAAGATAGTAAGAACTTATTTGTATCTCTTCATCTTGCTTCTATCTGTAGATACCTGCCTGTACCAGACACTGATAATGATCATCATCATTGGCAGTTTGTAGTAACCCACTCACTCAAACACCACCAGTCTCTTCTCTGTAATTCACCACCTGGCTGTTGATCTGCCAAAGCCTCTGTCATACCCTCTTAACATAAAACCCAACAGTCACATACATAGTCCTGATCCTACACTAGGATTCCCAGTGTTGTGGGTATCAGAAACTACGAGTACCATGATACCATACACCCAGACCCAGAACAAACATTTGTCCTGCAGCGGGAATTGAACCCGCAACCTTTAGCCGTACTCCAACGACGCGCTACAGAGGTTGTCAACTTAAGTTAATAATTCACAACAGTATCAGGCCTCTTCAACTGTTTGTTCTTTTAGAGTTATTGTGGTTCAACTACTAACTACACCATCTTTCAATGTTTCAGAATGCACTTTCATTTTGCTGGATAAGCGTAAATTTGATGAAGTCGAGGATGAACTTGGTTGGTATTATAATTAAAGTGTTGAAAATTGAATAACTTTCAAACAAACTATGATATTTAATATCTGTTTTCAGAATCCATGATAGGAGACACAAACATATTTATCACCGACAAAGAGTGTTCAATCGGCGAAATAGAAATAATGATAGCTGAAGAATGTGCCAGGGGCAAGAAACTAGGATGGGAAGCCGTCATCCACATGCTACTTTATGGGATAAAATATATTAAACTGAAGATTTTTGAAGCAAAAATATCATTACAAAATGAAATTAGCATATCAATGTTCAAGAAACTAGGGTTTGGAGAGAAATCAAGAAGTGAAGTTTTTCAGGAAATCACTTTGGAAAAAAATGTTACAGATGAATGGTTACAGTGGTTAGAAAGACATTATCAATTACAAATACAGCCATTGAAATAAAATTTACAAATAACCAATTATTTTAACAGTCAAACTATAAATAATCTGCTATTCATGCTTTTGTTCTGCTGAATCTCTTATGGTCATCCTTCTCTTTTTACTTCTGCTAATAACAAAACATCTCTTATGCTGATAAACTACGAACACCCAACTAACATTCCAGTGTTAAGTTTTTCTGAACTACTGGTTTAGTTTGGAGAAGTGTATACTGGCCCGACGTGTGTTTGCAGTCTGCAGGCCTCCATAGAGCCGCATACCCCAGAAAGTGTGTTTAGATGTGTTCTCGGATCAGGTGTTCCCGTGGGATATGCTGCGGATATTCCTAGGGATCCGAAAATGACATTAATGCTACCTGGCATTAAGTTCCCCTATTACTTATCTGTTGTTTTGGTACTAACATTTTATTTGCCTGCTGCTTCTGCTGTATGGTCCATGTTTCTGTCTGTTTGGATGGATTTGACTGGATTGAGAAGTGGATGTCCCTGCTAACTTCTGTGCAAAAATTGGGTATGTGTCAAATACAATGTTCGGACTTCCTCTGACTACCACTTAAAAAGATGTCCCCTTGGCTCTGACACAGAATAAATAATACCTAGTAGGTACAAGATCAGATTGAGTAGAGAGAGGGGGATTATTGGTCTACATTTTTAAGTAACACTATGTACTTGGGTATTTATTGCTCAACCAACTCTCGTTTCGGTTGTGGTTGTGCTATATTATTCAATACCTACCTAGGTCACTCGCCTTCCTTATGCTAATTTATTTATACCTGAACATACCTACACTCATTCATTTATAAATAAATTAGCACATCATTCGACATGCATTCCCCATAGGTTGTTAACTTATTCACAAGTTGATTCACTTGCTACCTATTTGTATTTATATTTACTTATATTTCACAAACAAGTACCTACCTAGGTATAACCTAAAAATAAAATGTAGGATAACTAGTCAAAGTACTTTAGTGATAAATATAGTTTAGGTTCCTTTATTAGGTAGGTATTAATAGTTTCTGATCGAAGCCCATGGATATCTGTATTTGCCTTTTATGTTAGTAGGCTAACCGTGGAAGTGCGTTTAGAAAATAAACTGAGATAAAGTTGTGCGCTATAGTCGATAACATAACCAGTCTTTTACGGGCGGCGGCTATCGGCCTAACCAACCAGGCAGGCGGGTGGCAAACGATACCGTTATCCGTTATTATACACTCATAGCATAGGTACGTTTTTGATTCATTCAGTCTTTGTAAAACGCGTGCGTCTGATGTATCTATTTCCTCTGCGCTAGCCTGTGTATTGTGAATCTGTTTTTGACTGGAACTTGTTTATTTTGAGTGAAAATGCCGCTGTTCAGTGGCCGGTGTTACAGCACCGCTAAGTTGGTCGGGAGGACCGCAATCATCACAGGATGCAATACTGGAATTGGGAAGGAAACCGTATTGGATTTCTATAAAAGAGGTAGGTAGGTAGGTACCTAATAAGAGTTTATGTATTAATGACTAATTGCTATTGTAATTCAGATAGGTAACTACCTACATAGGTAACGTATTATTTCTCGATTAAGAAGTCGTTAGGAACTTCATGCTTACCTACCTTAGGTACGGTAAATACCTAGGTACCTATCTACCTAGGTATTTACCGTGGGTACCAAACGCTAAAACAGGGACTTCAGGAGCTGATCAAGTCCTGCTTCACTTCATCCATAACACCATCAGGGTCACTGGAACAGTGCTGCCATCAATCCAAGCTTCGATCACAGATGTTGTAGGTATGTCTGTGATCGAAGAATCCGAGTCATGGTTGGGGCACAGAATAAATAATAGGGGGTCAAGTTAGTAGGAGGACAATGCACAATACACCTCAATAACGACCTCTGTTGCGCGGCGGGCGAACGTTCGCCTGCGACGCAGGAGGTTGCGGGTTCGATTCCCGCCTCGGAGCAAATATTTGTGCTATCTGCAGATATTTGTTCAGGGTGTTCTGGGTATTTTCTATATATAATAAAAAATATCTATGCAATATATTGTATTAAGTACCTATATCAGTTGTCTAGTACCTATAACACAGCTCTTCTCAGCTTGGGGCTAGCATTATGTGCACTGTCCAGCATTATTTATGATTTATTTATTTAATGCGACCCGTCAGTGCATATCTTATCTCCCCCACATTTACTTGGAACAGTTTTTGCCCATCGTCCACCTCCTGAGACCACCTGCCTGGGTGAACCGTGGAAAGTTTTTTTTACAACGGTTCACCTCTCAGATAGTAGGTGCCTACTTGAACGCACCTTACTTTATATTGGTGCCGGTAATTAGATTACCGTACCGATAAGAATCATTATTGGTGATACCTACCTAACTACTGTTTATGTATCCATCCGTAAACTAACACTAAACTACCGTAGGTATGTTCCTACTACCTAGGTCCTAGGTAGATACACAGAATAAATAATGTAGTATGTAGATACCGGTTTCATCTGATTAAAATTCACCATTTCGTTTAATATCTTCCAGGTGCGAAAGTGATTATGGCATGTCGCAACCTTGAGAAAGCAGAAGAGGCTAAAGTCGACATTGAAAAGACCTGTAAAGACATCCCAGACACGGGACACCTTGTCCTGGCTAAATGCGATCTATCCTCCCTGAAGTCTATCCGAGAGTTTGCTCAGAACATCCTTGATAATGAACCACAGGTAAATATATTGTGCTGGAAGTTGGAACATTACGCCATATAATTGTTATGCAGCTATGTGGCTAACGGTCTTGCCTCGTGCCTACATCCATGTCGAAACAAATTTCCAATCTAGATAAATATCTTCAAATGTCTACCCTGAGGCATAGGGTCTGTGGCATATTCAAGTTAGCATTCCAAACGTGGCAGGTTGCAAGCCCACCGCTGCTTATTGGAATTTGGAACACTGACCGTAATTAGTTACGTCGAAATAAAATATTCGTTATTCCGTACTATACACACGGATCATTTCGAAACACCAAACTTGTGTCAAGTGCCTAGTAAAAATGGTGGAGGGGCGTTCAATTTTAGATTGGTTTATATTAGGTATATCAGGTTATAGTAGGTATATATGTAGAGCCTGTGATCAGGTTTTAATTTATCTCGGGGAACCAAGAGTTATTCAACTTTGCCTATTCTGTTAACAGGTCAACATTCTGGTCAATAATGCTGGTGTCATGATGTGTCCACTGACTCGAACCGAGGATGAATTTGAGATGCAGTTCGGAACCAACCACCTTGGCCACTTCCTATTGAGCATGCTGCTTCTCCCCAGGATTAAGAACAGCACGCCTGCTAGGATCGTCACAGTGTCTTCTAGGGCACATACGAGTAAGAAAGAACCTTCGATAAGATAGAACTTAGGGCCGCCGCCCGCCTATTTACAATAGGTACTTAAGTAGAGCTTGTTTAACGTTTGCAGAAAGCATCATGCACTTTGACGACTTGAACTTCAAGAATACGCCATACAAAGCGGGAGATGCTTATTGTCAGAGCAAGTTCGCTAACGTGCTGTTTTCCAGGGAATTGGCTAACAAACTAAAGGTAATTATTCTCGAGAGACCAGAAACTACGCGAATTTGTATCTATTGTCTGTTGGTAGCATAATCTAATTAATGAAATTAATTCGCCGGGCCTTTACCAGCGTTAACATTCCAGCCATTCTAGAACCGAATGGTATAATATATCGTATGGTGGTAATATACGTGACGATGGTAAGCGGCCTCACGACGGCATGACTCTTGTTCCGTGGGAGAAGAGTAGGCCTTTGGTGTGGGACTCTACATGCGTTGATTGATACCCTTGCGCCATCTCATCTGTCCGGGACATCAGTTAGGGCCGGTGCGGCGGCAGATTCCGCTGAGGACCTAAAAGACGCAAATATGCAAGTCTCGACAGAGCTTATTTATTTGAGCATTACGGGGTCGAGACTCTGGGTCCGTGGGGTACCGGGCCCTTCACGTTTTCAAAATTATTTCAGGGCGTCTGGTCGAAGCGACGCTTGACCCAAGAGCTGGCTCTTATCTGGCTCAACGCATTAGTATTGTCATTCAGCGTGGCAATGCAGCCAGCATCTTAGGGACGCTTCCGTCTGGTAGTGATTTGGATCAGTTGAGCTACCTTTAGATCGTTAGCAGCGGTCTTCAGGTAGCACAACTGTTTCATATGTATTGTGTAGGTACATACCTTGTATTAGTTGTATTATTCTTTCTGTAAATAAATGTATTAAAGTCATTAAATTAAATAAACTGTGACTATGTTTTGCTATTACAAATGTCCAGGTCAGGTACAAACCCACTACTTCTATCTACGAACTAGGCATTTTTATGCTTGTTTGTGTATTTGACTAATAGAACAGAAATTCTGAATTAAGTTCTGAGAACCAAAAATTATATTTAATAGGTTAAATATAATTTTTTGTTCTCAGTTTTTGGTTATTTTTTTTTTTTTTTCGGAAGGATTTATATGCAGTTGACCGTCTGGGGCCATGACTGCTTTACCGGGCTTTTGGTGAGCGCAGATGGTGCTCAACCTGAAAAGTTAGGTTTTGGGCAACGAGCACAAGGGCACCACTTAGGTACGAACCTCGGCTTGGGCTGTTGCCAGGTTGGGAGGATCGGACAGAACGCCCCGGAACATGCTTGTACCGGTTTAGGCGAAGGTACAGAAGGTACTTAGAAGGTTCTTCGACCTCGCCGGCGAGGTCGGTGCAAAGGTGGAGTGTTTTCTCTGTCTTGACTGGATGACGTCACTACCGCATTAGCGGTAGTGATAGGGTCATCAGGATCACCAAGAACATGTCTTGGTCTACGGAGGGACTTCAGTTTTTGGTTAAGATATAGGTATCATATTTATATGCTTATTACTAGTATCCGCCCGCGGTTCGCTCGCGTTTTACCAGGATAAACCACAGTTAAGAGGCCTTTTGACGCTCTGTCTACCCCTTCGGGGAAAAAGGCGTGTATCTATGTATGTAGGTATGTTTATTTTTTATTTAATCTTTGTACCGCTGTAACTCAGTTCGGACTGATTTGATGTTATTTTGTTCGTAATATTGTTCTGCATCATTTTTTAACCCCCCCGACGCAAATGTTGTTATAAGTTGACGTGTATATGTGTGTGTCTGTCTGTGGCATCGTAGCTCCCGAACGGATGAACCGATTTCGTTTTTTTTTTGTGTGAAAGGTGAATTTGTCTTGAGTGTTCTTAGCTATGTTTGATCAAAATCGGTTCAGCCGTTTTATTGCGTTGCCGTTTTTAGCCGTTTAATATAAACCAATCTAAACGTGAACGCCCCTCCACCGTTTTTTAATTTTTACTTAATTAATTACTTGTCATAGTCTGCCGCCAAAAAAATAAAAGACGCCAATTTGACTCAATGGCTTTTAAATTTGTTTACCCGTCTACCTACATCCGATGTGACTCTCATTGCTGAACCTAAACTGAGCAGAACCTTGCGGTGGTCTGTATTATATTCTCGGAGAAGCTGTATTACTAATCAGCTAAGTAATTGGTAAACAGGTACCTACTTATACATTATGAGGTTTATTCCAGGAGAACAACATCGAAGGCATAACCACCTACAGCCTGCATCCAGGAGTGATCAAGACCGAGCTCGGGCGGCACATGGACCAAACTCTGTTCAGGGGCGCGCGAGCTCTCATCGGCTTCGTGATAGGACCCTTCATGAAGAGTCCCGAGCTGGGCGCCCAGACTACCATCTACTGTTCGGTGGACGAGAAGTGTGCGAATGAAACTGGATTGTATTATAGGTGAGTTACCCTTTGTCACCAACTATAACAGGAGAACTTACACACAGTAAGTGAACCGAAGTAGTGAAGTTGTAGTAGTAGAGCGTTTTTGTGAAAGAGTTCGTCCGCGGAAGTACACGATCATACCTATTTCTGCCGCAAATCAGTAGTGCTCGCATTAAATAAATAAATAATGCTGGACAGTTCATACAACATTATCTAGCCCCAAGCTAAGCAGAGCTTGTGTTATGGGTACTAGACAACTGAGATACTTAATACAATATATTACATAGATATATATTTTTTACTATACATAGAAAATACCCAGAACACCCTGAAACCCCTCTCTGACCCTCTGCAGATTGCACAAATATTTGCATATATGCAATTTTTTTATTGGCTTTGCTGTATTCCGGGTGCCGGTGAAATTTCAGGCACATGAGACTTTTCATCTTTATGTCTCAGGGTGGCGGGCGCAGTGCAATGCCACATAGGATGCGTCCTAGGTGGACGTGACTTATATGATAATGCACTGTTCATAGGCAGAGGGTACCGCTTAACATCAGGTGGGCCAACTGCTTGATCCGTCATTCCAAATAGTATTAAAAAAAAACACAAATTGTCTCGTTGCGGCTTTCGAGAACAGTGGTCTGTGGTTAACATTTTGTTTATCTACTCTCATATCGTTAAATTCGAATTAGAAACTTCAAAACGAGTTTATATTGATGAACTTTATAAACACAATACTTACCAACATTTAAAAATAGAATCATGCAGGGCGAAGGTTCCGCGCCACAGGAGGTTGCAGGTTCGATTCCCGCCTCGCAACAAACATTTGTATGATCTGCAATATTTTGTTCAAGGTGGTCTGGATATTTTCTATGTATAATAAAAAATATCTATGTAATGTATTGTATTAAGTATATCAGTTATCTAGTACCTACCCATAACATAAGCTCTACTTAGCTTGGGGCTAGATAATGTTGTGTCGATTATTATGACCATACATGTCCAGCATTATTTATTTATATATACTTATACTTAACAATATTTTTTCTTGGTAGGTACTATCTAGTCATAAATTATATATAAATATCTCAATTTACAGAAACCACAAACCACAACAAACCAGGGCCAGATTTAGAGGTGTGGAGGCACTGTTAGACCCTTTTAATAAGTAGACCGTACAACACGCTAGACAAGTCAATTCAAATAAAAAAAAAACTTGTGTAGTCCCCGGGCATTTGCTCTCTTTTAAATCCGGCCCTGAGTATAACTGATAATGTAGCTGGAGATACCTAAACCAATCTAAAACTCAACACGCCACTGGTTCGGGTGCATTCATTAAGTCAAAATAAAATATGTCTTATTCCATATTATAACAAGGATAATTTTGAAATGTAAAGCTTTTTTCAAGTGCCAATTGAAAGCGGCGGTTTTCAGTTTTAGATTGGTTAATATATTTTTCTTTTTATTTGTTCAGGGTGTTCTGGGTATTTTTCTATGTATAATAAAAAATATCTATCTATGTAATATATTGTATTAAGCATATCAGTTATCTAGTACCCATAACACAAGCTCTGCTTAGCTTGGGGCTAGATAATGTTGTGTGAACTGTCCAGCATTATTTATTTATTTATTTTATTTACTCTGATGGTGTCAACGCGTAGTCAAAAACATTTAATAAATTCCGTTAAATCTGTCACTTTTCCCTTGACAGCGACTGCGTGGTGACAAGCCCCTCCCAGAAGTCATTGAGCGACGAATACGCGAAGAAGCTGTGGAGTGCGTCATGCGAACTCGTGGGGCTGAACTACGACCCGTTCACCGCGGCGGACCCTGGACTCAAAAATAAATAAAAATCCATTGGCACCTTGTTCTTGTGATCATCCAAAAACTCACAAACTTAACATACGCTTTAACTTGAGATTTACCTACTATTTTTGTAGTAGTAACACTTTTTTCACGAATTAAAACTAGTTTTTACTTAATAACAATTTCGTTTTCTAATTGTACCTACATAAACTTATAATTAGTCTCTTCATCGTATCTCCATCGCTATAATAATGTTCCCAAGCTCCTACACATATGACTTTGTGACCAAGCCTCGAACACAAACAGGCGTTCACCGTAGTTCCTAGCCATTGTTCAAGTGACAGATATTGTTTAGAACAACCTGTAAGAAATAGTTGTTTATGCTAAACATCCATCTGTGGTAAGAGTCCACAGGCCCGCATCGCACGTATCGGACGCATCGCATCAAACGGATTAATTAGACTGCGTCCACTGTATCGGCAGCGATCGGATTGCCGACGCGAGTATCAGCAATCGGATTGCCGATGCCACCGTCATTCGGATTTTTGTAGTGATCGTACCTACGTGCGTACGTACGTACGTCAAAAGCAAATGGCCGACGATGCGGAACGAGCGCGCGGGGCGCGTCCACTGATCGGCATTCCGTATGACGTCATCGGTACGCATCGCATGTAGGCATTGCCGATGAGCGGTCCGTACGGTGCGGATCAGTGGACGCTGTTGTATGTGTTTTTATACAAGGCAAACTAAAATCCGTTACGTGCGATGCGGGCCTGTGGACACTTACCTTTAACCGCCTGTTAATGTTGGAATGACACTATTCACATTTGAACTTCTCAGTTTGACTACTAAAATAATATTTAATGAAAAAATAAATAGTTACTTAAATTTTTAGGGTTCCGTACCCAAAGGGTTAAAACGGGACCCTATTACTAAGACTCCGCTGTCCGTCCGTCTGTCCTTCTGTCACCAGGCTGTTATCTCATGAACCGTGACAGGTGAAATTTTCACAGATGATGTTATTTCTGTTGCCACTATAACAAGAAATACAAAAAAACAGAATAAAAATAATATTTAAGGGGGCTCCCACACAACAAACGTGTTTTTTTTGTCCGTTTTTATAGATAATGGTATATACGGAACCCCTCGTGCGCTAGTCCGACTCGCACTTGGCCGGTTTTTTTACTTCTACCAGCATGTTATTTAATTCTCCACCTTAATTTCTACCTAAGGTGAAGAGTATTTATACAGGTAGATACTTATATATTCTTTTATCTATGTTTAGGCAAAGAATATATTAGCCGAGGAACAAAAAAAAAACCAGTTCTCCGTTACATGTATGTACTATGGAAAGACCTATATAAAAACATACACCCATTCCTCAATAGTCATTTACAGCTTGACAAGCGTCCGAGTTACACAATTTCCTTTTGTGATAACTGTGTGGCAATTAAGTCTAAAATAAGTGTTACCTACTTGAACTAAACGTAGTGCCACAGATTTATATACCTATAGCTGAAGCTGTGATGTGGCGAGAGTATTTGGTAATAGGTAATTACTTACATTGAAAACTGGCATTGCCGAATCTATTAAGAAACTTTGGTCGCTATAATAACTGTCAGCTGAATAACTAATGGACTACCTTAGCGGTTGGTGCAAGAGTATCAGGAGATTGGACAATATCACCGCCATCGTCACGGGAGCCAATGCAGGAATTGGGAAAGAGACGGTGTTGGATTTTTATAATCGGGGTGAGTAATAGTAGATTATGCAGTGAGGGGCTAAAGCAGTGTCTTACTTGCGTCGCGGGCGGCATATTGAAACCTGAGCGTAACGAGTGACTCGAGATTTAACTCCCGAACAAATTATGCAGAGTCCTGAGTGAAGCGAGGTGTGCAAGATGCCCAAGGCTTTAGCCTGTCTTAGTAAAAAAAAAAAAAAAAAAAACTGTATAAATCTTAGAGGAGCATACTCTACTTTTCACACTTTCTGCGAGACAATAAATATTCACTGAAACTCGCGGACAAGTAAAAATATGCCCAATGGCATTGTAAAGAGGTGTGTTCAAAAATCGAACACGCTAAAACAAGCAAAACTAAAAAAAAAACTGTTTTTAAGAATGTTTAACAAAAGACGCTGTTTGTTGATGTAATTTTCAGTGAATTTATATTGTCTCGCAAAAGGTGTGAAAAGTAGAGTACGTATGCTCCTCTGGGATAGGTAAAGCCTGTCTTAAGCGAGGGGTCAAGCTGCCCAAGACGAAGACGAACTGAGTGAACTCAGAAACTGTACATAACTCGCTCGGGAGTTAACTCTTGAGTCCCTCGTTAGGGTTAGGGTTCTTTCGTCACTACACCATTTTTTGTGCTACTTTTGACTTCCATACTTCGAGGGTAAACTCGTCACTACTTACATTTTCTCAGGTTTTGTACAGTCGGTGTGAGATTATTGTTGAATAAACCATACGGTTTCATATTCTAATTAAAAATCTAGAATTAAATATGTTAACTAAACGAAGTAAATATATCGAATGAAAATTCACTACTGGAAATTCTCGAATTAAAAAACTCGAATGAAAATCTCAGATGAAAAATCTCGAATGAAAAATCACGAATGAAAAGTCTCGAATGGAAAATCTTGAATTGAAAATCTCGAATAGAAAATCTCGAATGAAAAATCTTAAATTGAAAATCTCTAATGAAAAAAATATGCCGCCCGTGACGTAAGACACTGATTTATACCCTCTATCTACTAATTATAATGTTAAAGACCCAGAGAACGATATTAACGCATCGATGTCCTTACCTATATATTCTGGTATAGTCTTACGTTATCTGCGCTAGTAATAAAACCCTAACACTTTCACCCCCCCCCCCCGTTACTTATCTATTGATATTAGGCACAGTTTTTAAATCCGTATTTGTAGCCAGATAAATTTTCTTTAACACGGGCTAATAACCATTTTTATACGACCATACGTTTCAGAGATATAAGCTTTAAACAAAAAATTGTTAGGTTTCTCTACTAACCTACCTAACAATATGTACCTATACACGTGTTTAGCGCTCAACTCAACCGTATGTCGATGACTGTATGCCGGCCGGTAACCAGTTTATCGGTTCAGTCAGAATGCAACGTTTTTTGTACGACAAAAACATAACTAAAGGTCAGTCTCTTAGTTCCTGCCTAAATTACCTACCTTATTTATGTACTTACATATTTTTAAGCGATGAAGAGGATACTGAATTACAGAGTAAGATTATGTGTTTACACCTAAGGTTTGTATACACTCTAATCAAACCCATAAGGGTCTTTTGAGTGTATAATACAATGTTTGTGTTATTTTTTTAAGATATAAAAAAAAACTAAACACCCAGCTGGACTCCCCGGTTGAGATTTTAGTTTTGCAACATTACCTTGGTACACTTACGTAGGAATGGTTTTTAAAATGGCCTCCTTAAAATTTCAGGAGCTCGTGTTATAATGGCATGTCGGAACATGGACATGGCCGCATTCGCCAAACGTGAGATCGAAGAATCAACCGCTGAAAAAAGGACAGGCACTTTGATCATCGAAAACATAGACCTATGCAGTCTGAAGTCCGTCCGAGAGTTTGCCGAAAGAGTGCTGGCTAGCGAGGACAGAGTGAACATTCTGGTCAACAATGCTGGAGTAATGTGCTGCCCCGAGAGTAGAACCGAGGATGGACTTGAAACGCACATAGGTTCGAACCACTTCGCGCATGCGCTGCTGACTCTACTTCTACTGCCGAAGATCACCAAGAGTGTACCTTCGAGAGTCGTTTTTGTTTCTTCGAGTATTCATTATTGTAAGGATCCACAGACCTATATCAAGATAACACCTTTGCACCTACTTTGCGTGTCAGAAAGCTTGTGCAATGTATTAGCGAACCTCAAAAACCAGTTCGCACTCGGTTATCTTCGCGACACCCTTTCACCTTTGCACCTACTTTGCGTGTCACTTTGCCTGACCGAAAGCTTGTGCAATGTATTAGCGAACCTCAACAACCAGTTCGCACTCGGTTATCTTCGCGACACCCTTTCACCTTTGCACCTACTTTGCGTGTCACTTTGCCTGTCCGAAAGCTTGTGCAATGTATTAGCGAACCTCAAAAACCAGTTCGCACTCGGTTATCTTCGCGACACTCTTTCACCTTTGCACCTACTTTGCGTGTCACTTTGCCTGACCGAAAGCTTGTGCAATGTATTAGCGAACCTCAAAAACCAGTTCGCACTCGGTTATCTTCGCGACACCCTTTCACCTTTGCACCTACTTTGCGTGTCACTTTGCCTGACCGAAAGCTTGTGCAATGTATTAGCGAACCTCAAAAACCAGTTCGCACTTGGCTATCTTCGCGATAGTCATAATTGCGTCATAGTGAACTGTAAAAGTTCTTCGAAATCGGCTAGCCGTAGCAAAGTAGGCGCAAAATAAAACGGCACGCTTGGTTTCGATTGGTTGGGATAGCTGAACCTTTCTACTTACTTACCCAAATGAAAGTAAAATATGGCATAGGTCACAGTTTAGGTACGGGTGCGATAATTTCACTTTTTTTATATTTATAAATTGTAAATAAGCTGTTACATAAAGCCTAGATACCTACATAATCTATATATATAAAAGAGAAGTCCACACACTCACTCACTCACTCACTGACCACTCATCACGAAATCTCGGTAACTACTGGGCCGAGAGGTCTGAAATTTGGCACAAGCTTTCTTAAAGGGGAGCAGACGCGCACTAAGAAACGATTTTTGAAAATTCGCACCCTAAGGGGTTGAAAAAGGGTGTTAAAGTTTGTATGAAAGTCTACGCGTTGACGAAGTCGCGAGCGGGTCAGCTAGTAAAATAATGTTTGTCTTTATTTCAGTCCATAAAATCGATTTGAATGATATCAATTTCGAGAAAACCCCGTACAATGCCCTGGAAGCCTATTCCAAAAGTAAAATTGCCAATATAATGTTTGCCAGAGCTCTTGCGCTTCAACTGACGGTGAGTAGCTAATGTTTATAATGACAGGTTGTTACCTACGTACCTACACACCTTTATAATAACATGGTTAGTACCTCTTAGGCCTAGTACCTAGGTAGTGAGCGTATATAGTACGCTTTTGTACGAGCACAGTAGCAGAACCACCCACCGGAAAAACTGGATGCTACAAACATGTAGGATAGGTACCTACCCCTCTACGGCCCCATGTCTCTCTATGAGAAACCAAAACAGCCAAAAATGCATACAATTATATTCTAAGTATATTTATTGATATTTTACGGCAATTGATCGCGTGCTACCCTTATTATTTATTTTCCCGGCGTTAATAAAATAAATAATAAGGTAATACACGCTATAAATAGAGACAATATCAATAAACATGTGACCGCAAAACTAAAAGAAAATACTAATTCAGGCCGGCTTCATGCAGAAAGAATGCCTCTCGGAAATCAGAGACTGAACAGGCGCCTTTCTTTATAAATTCCGGATTTGATTTTCAGAGTGCGCGCTATTTTCTATGAAATGTAGGTACCTATGTAAAGAGAGCATTATGAGTTCATGCTCTGAAAAAAAACCAGAGTTCATAATGCTTGTAAGAGACATTCAGCAAAATACCTAAAAAAAACTTTTTTTTTTTAAATAAAATCTATAAATATCTTAGAGAATAAAAAAAAATGAAAATAAATTTATTTCGAGTTACAAGAACTTACACAGAATTAATATTCAAAAGAAATACAACATTGGCACGATATTATGATACAAACAAAATTAGGGTTAATAATTTTTATAAAAGACAAAACCGATTGAAATACCTGTAACTTTTCGAATATAAATGGAACCAATTCCGATGTATAACCTATTTAATAAAAACAAAATCATCAAAATCGGACTACTTACTCTGTAAAACGATATTCGTGGTCGTACAAAAAAAAACCGCGTCGTCTTGAGAACCTTCTTTCAGCTGTTTAAAATATGGTAAAACATTTTTCAATAATTACAATAAGTACTTAGAGACAAAATTAAACATAATTCATCGGATTAAACAAATTGATGGCTGCTTATTAATTTGACAAACAAATAATAAATAAACATAGACACACGCCAGAACAAATCTTATACCAACGTATCTTACAAACAAGTCCGGTAATCCCTTGGTCGGCTTTTACGACATCCACGGGAGGAGATGGAGGGGTCTATTCTTGGACCGGACACACCACGGTCTGGACCGGACAAGGCCGGTTATAATGACACATAAACTGCTTAGTGGTCCCTTGAAAGCACCGGATTAGGATTTAGGATGCACACAACGCCTGCAGCTTTTGCTCAATCGAATCTGCAAGATTTGGCCAAAACTACGAGCCAAATCTTATAACTGTATGTAGGGTTGACTTTCTACTGTGTAACGTGGATAGGCGCTATATAAATTAAACCAATGATAAGAGCTTGTTTTCAGAACAACAACATAAAAGACGTTACAACCTACAGCTTATGCCCTGGTATCGTGTACACCAACATCGACCGACACTTCAAAGACACAGCGTGGTTCTGGCTCACCTATTTCTTCCGCAGTCCTTTGCTGAGATGGATGTGGAAGTCGCCGCGATGTGGCGCGCAGACCACGGTGTATTGTGCTGTGGATGAGGAGTGTGCGACCGAATCTGGACTTTATTACAGGTAAATATAAACAGTAGGTAGATACCTAAGTTGGCTAACTATAGATTAGACCGACACTATAGAGGCACCTCGTGCTTTTGCGTCAGCATTTTTTCAGCAATCCTTTATTAAAGTTACGATTAGATCGATTACACTTAGATTTAAGTCTTTGCTAAGATGGATAAAATGGAAGTCGCAATCAGATGTAGCCGCAGACCACCGGTAGGTATTTTTCCGTGGATTAAGGAGTGGATTTCTGGGATTCTGGACTTTATATAGGTGAATTAGAGTTCAAAATTGTTTGGACATCAGCATGCCAAACACGTTTCATCTTTGGCTTGATAGGTTAAACTTACCTACGTTTGTTTCAGTGACTGCGCCCCAGCACCCCCGTCATGGTACTGCCAGAGAGATGACAATGTAATTCAGCTTTGGAACATCACTATCAAGACGCTGAAACTGCAAGATTACGATCCATTCGACATTTCAGAGAATACTGCCAAACTTGCTATTTAAGATTATTTTTGCTATAATTAAATGCATCTAACATAACGTAAAACATAACAAGTAGATACAACTAAACAAATAAGTACCTACTTATAAACTTACCTACACGCACACGTAAACCAGTACCTAACTCAATTAAAAACACGCGATCCGTACAAAATAGATCTGTGATCTTTACAGTAATCGATCGAATACCGTAACGTAAGTAGGTATATTAATTTGAATGGGGCATGTTGTTTCAATTCACCTCGCCCAAGCATCCCGACTTAAACGGTTTTTGAGAAAAACGTGTAAATTGGCTTTAAAGGGCATATAATGCGCGTAATTTAAAAAGAACGCTGGCGGTCAAGCTTCTTCAGGCGTTCCAGCGTTCTTTTTAAGAGATTACTTACTTTTCTACTTATTTAAGAGATGTATACCTATGCATTGAATGAGTGCCTACCTAGTTTACTACAAATAATGTAAAATTATATTAAGTACAATTATAAGAATAACGCTGGAACGCCTGTTGAAGCTTGACCGCCAGCGTTCTTTTTACATGACGCGCACTATACCTACAGCAGCTGATTGGTCTTATTTGGAGGCTTTCCCCTCATAAAATAGTTAATGGTATGTGCTGAAAAAGAATATATGTCATTCATAGACCTTTTACTTGTAAACTGATCGTACAAAAATGTTCTACCTGTTCATAAAATATGTGAAAAAAAATAACAAAGTGCAGCTGTTTTCATCTAAAAATTTGATTCAACTTCTAAACGACTTAGAATTTTGTACTACTTTTTATTTCACCTAAATGTCTGCAAAACTTTATCTTCAAGTTGTACGTATGATTCTGTGATGCGACGGTTTTTCACGCGGCAAATAATAGTTTTTCGTGATTCTCACTTACTTTTAGTTGCACGAGCGCTCTTCTTTCACTTTCTAACTTACCTGAACTTTAATGAGTAAGAGAGTGACTGAATTTGGCTCTGGTACTTCCAAAGAACGTGCTACACTGACCTTACTAAGCGATCAAGTAGATACCTAGACTAGTATAGTATTATTTTATCAGTGCCTAGACTAAATAAACATTTACCTACACGCACACCTAAACCAGAACTTAACTCAATTAATAACACGCGGGCCGTACAGAGTAGATCTGTGTAAGCAGTGGTCGAAGATCGTCCGCGTTGTTGGTTGTTTCCGCTCTACTTTTAACTGTGTTAAGTTCACTTCTCACAAAATTATACTACCTAACTTCTTGTCACCAGTTCTGGTCACCATACGCTAGGTCAGTGACCTAATTAAGGTATTGTGGACGTGACAAGGGCCCAGTGACGGATGGTGAACGAATCAGTCTGGTGAAAGGTTTCAGTGCGCCGCTTACTGGCTCCTGTGATGCACATGTCTTCGAATTTTTGGTTCAAGGACATGTCAGTTAAAATAAAAATCCATACATATGTGGGTAAAGTTACTGGATAAACATTGAGCTATTACATAATGTTGATAAGTCTATCTCTAGGTGCAAGCGTACCCCCGTCTCAGTTACAAGCGACCGCAATACCAATATTCAACTAGCATTTGCTAGGATGTGGCTATGATACTTAACCTACATAGGTACCTAGCTTGCGTTCATCACATTAGCAAGGATTATTTAGGTTTTAAATACTACTATATCCTACCATAGGCACCACCACAGGCGAGACACTTGTAGGTAAGTCTTTTGAGTTTGTATTTTTAACCCCCGACGCAAAAACGACGGGGTCTTATAAGTAATAATAATATAAAACTTTATTGAGGACACAATATGTACACACAATATAAGTTTGACGTGTCTGTGTGTGTGTCTGTCTGTGGCGTCGTAGCTCCCGAACGGATGAACCGATTTCGTTTTTTTTGTTTGAAAGGTGAATTTGTCGGGTGTGTTCTTAGCTATGTCACAGAATAAATAATAGTACTTATATTTAATTTTCACTAGAAACGGGATATTTACCATGTACATTATGTACATAACCATGATAGTTTCAAAAGTTATAGTACTTATATTTGATCAAAATCGGTTCAGCCGTTTCATTGCGTCGAGGGTTTTTTAATTTTTTAAAAATTAATTACTTGTTATCTGCGTTCCTTTCACTCAGCGGCACGCGTTATCCTACCACAGCCACACACCACCCATTTGCTTTTGCTTCTATAATGTTCTTTCATTTATATATATTTTGTAGACAAGTACCTACAACTCGGAACACACTCTAAGCTACGTAACGGATGTAAACGATTATCTCCTAAGCAGTTACCTACACATATTCTCATCGAGTACCTACGAGGCTCTCTTGTACACAAGAGAGCCTCGTAGGTACTCGAAAAGTAGGTAAACAAAACTGCAAACACGATGATGAATTGTGTTATGTTTAATTAAAAGATTACCGAATAGTTAACTACTTACGGCAGCCGACGGTACTGGTAGGGAATTATGAATCGTAGGTTGGGTTAGATAGGGCGCACTGCGCAGCCGCGGTCACCACGCCTTGCCTGTGCAGCCTGTAGCCCTTCCATGTGAAGATGATGAATGATTGATTGAGATGGTGGCTAAGGCCGCCCAGAATGAGAGGGATTACTAATATCGCCAGTCGGATCGCGGAAGGATTTCGTTCCCGTGGTCTGGCACACATGACGCGAGAGGAACACCGGAGTATTTTTTAGTCGGTATTCTGCCCTTTTCAGGGCGGTGAGTCCCACATAATTCCGGTCCTCCCCGGACCGGTTTATTCGTAAAAGAATTTTCTACTCTAACAATAAAAAAAGTTGGGTTAGATAGGTACTGTAGAAGTTGAAGTGTTGAATGACACATTAAAATCTATTGTACTTATTTATTATAATAGTATTTTCTCAAGGAATTCGTTTACTGGAATAAATCAAATTAATCGGACGACTCAGCACAAGGGCGGATCCAGGGGAGAGGGGCGCAGGGGCACGTCCCCCTCCGACGGGTCAAATAAAATAAGCAGTTGAGACTAAGAACTACTATACCGCTTTGATATCATTTGTTTTTTTTGTATGGTCATACTACCAAAGTTGCAAACCGCAAAATATCGCTTAGTCAAAGTCTTGTCCGTCTCTAGCGGAGGGTCCGTTTTATTTTGTAGTTGCCACACTGGGCGGCTACCAGCGGTCCCCTGCATTCCTTTCAAAAATTATCAATATGAGTAGGTACCTAGGTATATAAAATCGTTGCGTGACTAACTGACTATCAACGCACTGCCTAAATCCCAAAGATCTGAAATTTGGAGCACACCTTCCTTTTATGGTCTAGGGGTACACTAAGAAAGGAATTCCCGAAAGTCAACCCATAAGGGGGTGCAGCGGGTGTTGAAGTTTGTATGGAAAAACTTCACGCGGACGAAGTCGCGGGCATTCCGCTAGTTAATAATACACATGTAATTTTTTTTCATTATGCATTTTATTTTTATTTTTTTATAGTTTTTCGTTACACGCCTCATTGACACGCAATATTAGGCGGAGATTCCTTACTTGTCTGGTGCCTCTCCTAGAAATAAATCCATAGATCCGCCCTTGACTCATCTTGATACCCAGCTGGCCGACCGAGACCTCAGGCATTAATGAAGTTACGCTGACGTAGGTAGATACTGTGGTATTCTTTAGCCATAGTCATTAATAACCAACTCACGCAGTTGTGCGGACTTGTGCGCCGGTTATTTTGCTACAGGCAGCCAGCCACTCTACGTGAAATCCCATCAACTACAATCAGAATATTGCACAAGGTAGGTACCTACAGTGATTTGGCAAAACCAATGAGATCAGGTGAAAACCTACCTTACGCAATAATCTTACGTAATAATTCGGCCCGTATCTGCTCGCTCGATTGTCTCCAAAACAACTTTTAACTTTCGCAGTTGTTGGTGTATTTTGCAGTTATTTTTCTACTCAATGTAAGAAATCATTTTGATTCGCATTCCTGCATGAATCTGCAATTCTGTACTTACATTTATTTTCTCATAAAAGGTATTTATTTTACCTATATGTTGCAGAATTTGAGCCATGGATTACCTAAGTGGTTGGTGTAGGAGTGAAAAGAGACTGGAGGGATGCACGGCCATCGTGACCGGCTGCAACACTGGAATCGGCAAGGAGACTGCTTTGGACTTTTACGCAAGAGGTAAGAAACCTCGCAATAATAGCAACACAGACAAATAAAACCAGCCAATAAGGCTCGAGTAGGTATTATAAATATATCAATGAGCGCACATTCAACCAAATCAAAGGGAAAAAAGGTTAGTAAGAAGTAATTAATTTAAAAAACATAACTACTGAACTTCAAATTTCTGTATTTATTTGTCGGCTGTACCTTCAAAATGGCTGAACCAATTTTAATTGTGTTTATGGTGTTTATCTATAAAAGGGCTTAACCGATTTTAATGCAGTTTTTTGTAAACCATTAGTATAATTTTATAATTCTTTAATGTACTGCGTGCGACTGGAGTAGGGACCTATACTGTTCAGTATTTAGATAAATAAATAAATAATAATAAATAAATAATGCTGGACAGTTCACACAACATTATCTAGCCCCAAGCTAAGCAAAGCTTGTGTTATGGGTACCTACTAGATAACTGATATACTTAAAACAATATATTACATAGATAGATATTTATGCATAGAAAATACCCAGAACACCCTGAACAAATATCTGCGATCGCACAAATATTTATTCCGAGGCGGGAATCGAACCCGCAACCTCCTGCGTCGCAGGCCAAGCTTCGCCCGCCGCGCCACAGAGGTCGTGAATATGTTGTGCAAAAGGAAAACATATAAGTCTTTTCCGTACCCAAAGGGTAAAACAGGACCCTATTACTAAGACTCCGCTGTCCGTCCTTCTGTCTGTCCGTCTGTCACCAGGCTGTATCTCACGAACCGTTTTTGGTGAGTTAGACAGTTGAAATTTTCACAGATGATGTATTACTGTTGCCGCTATAACAACAAATACCTAAGAAACAGAATAAAATAAATATTTAAAGGGGCTCGCATACAACAAAAGTGATTTTTTTGCCGTTTTTATAGATAATGGTACGAAAACCTTCGTGCGCGAGTCCGACTCGAACTTGGCCGGTCTTTTTGTTACGATTTTACTCCCCATCTATTTGGTACCTACCATGGCGCCCGCACCTATGAAAATCCATTACTCGGAGTAAACTGCAATAACTATCCCTTTAAATTTCAGGCGCTCGAGTAATAATGGCATGCCGAAATCTAGAGAAAGCCGAGGCAGCCAAAGAGGAAATAGAACAGAAAGCAAAATCCGAAAAAGCTGGCACTTTAATCGTCGAAAAGCTAGACTTGTGCAGTCTTAACTCAGTTCGAGAGTTCGTTAGAAGAGTGTTGGAGAAGGAGAGCTGTCTACAAATCTTAGTGAACAACGCAGGGGTCATGATGTGCCCCGAAGGAAGAACTGAGGATGGATTTGAGACGCATATTGGATCAAACCACTTTGGGCATTCGTTGTTGACACTGTTGTTACTTCCAACTATGGTCAGGAGTTCACCTTCAAGGATTGTAAATGTTTCCTCTTATTTACACGCACGTAAGGTCATATTTGTTTATCATCTTAGCTTAGTTTGTGTCAATATTTTGCTAAAGCATGAAAAGCCGCATCTCAGTGTAATCTTTTCATGTTTTGTTTGATTCTCCCAAAAAGCACCTATTTTTGTATCTTTCAGGTTTTAATCTACCCCTTGATGATTTGAATTTCGAAAAAACTCCTTACGACGCATTTGCGGCATATTGCAGAAGTAAAGCCGCTAACGTCATGTTCGCTAAGGGTCTTTCGAGAAAGTTAAAGGTAAGGCACCTATTACCTTAGTTCAATCCAGCTTAAGAATATACCACTCAGTCTCCTCTTATGGATGTACCGATGTATCTAGTAAAAGTCGACTAAGGGATTACACCAGGGTATGGGCAGCAGCTCCACCTGAGTATTCAACACCAATAATGGGGTCACCATCAGCCTGCCAAGCCGGCAAATCCACTCATTGCATTATATGGGGGCGAGACAAACAGCAGCAGCAGCTAGCAGTGGACTAAAGGTTGCTGATGATGATGATGATGAAGTTGAACGGGCCAAAAGCATCTACTACAACGTTAGTAGCCAACGCGGGAACGCTTAGAATCAAACCGGAAGGGTAAGATGACAGTAATGTGTTATGACTATGTCATCGAACAAAAAGCTTCGCATAGGCCATTTAGACACTTACTAGTTAGCAGGCTACTTAGTCAAGGTCGCTTGTAAGTGCAGTCGTTCGTCAAATCTAAAGGCACTTAGCTAGGCTAACGCTGTTGACATTTAGAGAAAAACACACTACCTAGTCAAGATCTAAATGTGCCTTTACATCTACTTCATCTTAGGCCTTTAGTCTCTTCTATCCTCTACAAAAATTGATCTTCTGTCTTGGTGGGTTCCAGGAACACAACATAGAAGGTGTCACCACATACAGCTTGCACCCAGGAGTGATTCGCACAGGCATAAGCCGGCATTTCGATAAGACGGTCTGGTACGGCGCTTCATGGGCCTTCAATAATATACTGGGCTGGTTCATGAAATCATCCAAATGTGGTGCTCAGACAACCATTTTTTGCGCTGTTGACGACGCATGTGTGGACGAAAGTGGACTGTATTACAGGTGAGGAAAGATGTATTATACTAATTATATTTTAGTACGTAATTAGATCTACTGAATTGAGTTCCTGGAATCACACAAATGTGGTGCTTCTGTGCGGTTGAAGAACATACAATGTGCTGAAAAAGTGGAGTGAACAGGAGAGCAGGTAACATTTTACTTAGGAGTTGTCTGAAGTCAAGTAGGCAAATAGCCAAGGGAAATTAAAAGGAAATTTCAAAGGCAGTCAGTGGATGACTGTTTGTAGTGGCATTCTATGTGGGAAGCCTATATCTAGCGGTAAACTTCTATAGGTTGATGATAATGAGAAATATTATTGTAGGTATATATTTTTGGTGCTTCCACATCGACGGAGCCATTTTACAAGAATAATCAGTTTTTTTTTTTTTATCAGACAATTTCATGCGCGACGCTAGTGGCCACACTGATCTAAATCAGTGAAATAGATGAAAATAAATGATATGTGAATAGAAACAGAAATTTTATTTATAACAACACAGATTAAACAAAATAAAACAATTCACTGTGTAAATCGCGCGCTGAGAGCTTGGCTGACGACCTTCAGAGTCAGCCACTCTAACTAGACAATCTCTAAAGTTGCCTTAAGGCCCTACACATGACATCATGAATACATTAACTATTAGGATCAGTCCAGTTTAATATTGACCACTGATTTTGAATGTACGTACCAATTACTATTCCGTGCCTATTATGAGAAATGGAACATTTACCGGTGTCCGTCTGTCAGCACTCTCAGCCCTCCCAGAGCTGTCTAAGGTAGCTATAACAGCTAGATAAAAGGTATTTTTACGTTTTCAGCGATTGCGCAGTAAAACAGCCATCCAAGCAGTGCCAACATGAAGATCAAGTTGACCGGCTCTGGACCCTGACTGCTGACTCCTTGAAATACGACCCATTCGCAAAAGATATTCCATCAAAGCACCTGTAGTCTATAAAAAATAGTTTTTTGTATTTGAGCTTGGTTTAACGTCAAATATGTACCTACAGCACGTTCTCCGTAAGATGGCAGCTGCCTTGTATGGCGTGCCAACCAAGGCAGATGGCAACTTATGGTGAACGTCGTAGGGGCGGCTGTCAAGGGCGCATATCTCACGAGGGCGCATTCGCAGACTTGCAGCCTGCAAACCAGTAACTTCAGTAGTAGTAGACCTTTTTTGTGAAAGAGTTCGTCCGGGGAAGTACTACCTCATACCTATCTCTGTCGCAAAGCAGAAATGCTCGCACTGCTGTGTTCCGGTTTGAAGGTTAGGCTGCCGGTGAAATTACAGGCACATGAGACTTCATCTTTATGTCTCAGGGTGGCGGGCACAGTGCAATGCCATGGGTGCGTCCTAGGTGGACGTGACCTATGAGGTAATGCATTGTTAAAGGTTAGAGGTTACCGCTTAACATCAGGTCAAGCTGCTTGTTACGTCATTCAAGTAGCGTCAAAGAAGATAGATAGATCTTACTTAGCACGTACTAATGCTTAGTATTATCTCTGTCACTTCCACGCACTTGTCAAATCACGCGTGCTACAGAGGGACAGCGACAATGCTAAGCATTAGTTAGTACGTGCTAAATTACGTCTATATATCTCAGCCTGAATTTTCGCGGCTTGCTCCGCTCGCCCGTAACTTCAGTTACAGGATTGACAACTTTCAGTGTCAAAATGCTAAACTCTATAATTGCACTTCCAAGTTATTGTGTTGTTTTGTTTTTCTTCCTACAAAATAAGAATTGAGGGCGCAAAATTTAAATCATGCCCCGGGCGCTCAAGACCTAGTACGGCACTGTATGCTATTCGTTTAAAAATACGGTAATTAGTTTTATATTACAGGAAAATAATAAAACAATTTGATTAAATGGTTTGTTTTCTATTGGCTTCCGAAATTGTCAAGAGGTAGGTAGGTACTCTTCTTGCGGACGGACGAAGACGGAAGTTTTTTTTTTTAAAAAATGACCATACTTTTTTTAAATTATTTGGCACCTTGCTCATCAGAGTGGATAAGATTAATATAATTCATATAGGTAGGTATTGTAGTTAGGTACCTACCTACGTAGCTCCTATTTTAAGCTCCTTTTTAGGTACTTCCTATATCTATCTAACGTAGGCATACATTTATAAATAAACAAAAACAGTTAGTGTACACTTACCTAATAATAAATGAGCTAAGCCTCATTACATTATGTGTCAGTGAACTGTTCTGGTTTATAAAGTTAACTAACCCAGTGCTACAAATGCAAAGATCTACCTCGAACCTTCATCAGCAGCATTTGACGTCCACCGCTGGACGAGGCCTCCCCCTTAGAATGCAATGGGGGGGATTTGCCATAATCACCAAGCTTGGCAGGCAGACTGGTGATGCCCATCCCCTGGTGTAACCCCTTAGTCGGCTTTTACGACATCCACGGGAGGAGACGGAGGGGTCTATACCTACCTACTTCATGAAATCTTCAGTACCGTCGTTCCTTTGCGTCGTGGTTTTCTTAGGGCGCCTCGTAGTGATCATATGCCTCAAGGAATTGTTTGCGCGTGAGCTGATAGCTGGTTTTTCACAAAAGAACATGGATGGTATATGACAGTCCCACGTGGAAAGTAATCCGGTGCGACGGATACCACCGCAGCGGAAATCCACGTCAGAGCTGCTGTTCCCGTTTCTGGAACAGCCTCGCTGCTCCCAGTCATGGTAGTTCAGTTCTTCAATGCGTTCTCCTACGGATAACATGAACATGAGCTAGTGTCGCCTTTATCCCAATCACAGGGTTCATCAGCCGTTTGACCTCCCCTTAGACCAGGTTTTTTTTTTATACTACTTGTTTGACGGAACAAGCAGATGACCCACCTGATGTTAAGCGGTAACCTCTGCCTATGAACAGTGCACTACCACATAGGTCACGTCCACCTACGCCGCGCCCTATATATGGCATTGCACTGCGCCCGCCACCCTGAGACATAAAGATGAAAAGTCTCATGTGCCTGTAATTTCACCGGCACCCTTACCCTTCAAACCGGAACACAGCAATGCGAGCACTACAGCTTTACGGCAGAAATAGGTATGGTGGTAGTACTTCCCCGGGCGAACTCTTTCATAAAAAAGCTCTACTACGACTCAATATGATAGATATGCTATAGATATGCCATAATCCACACGCTTGGCAGGCGAATTGGTGAACGCAGTTTTGGTGTTAGAGGCAGGTAGACAACAGTCAAATTCCATCACTATCTAACTCAGTAAAGTTCAGGGAAGTTAGAAAGTGACAAAATAACGCTCGCTCAACGAAAAGTTAACAAATATCACGAATATAAATCGACTATGCTCTCTAAAATAATATTATTTGTTTCTCTTATTAATTTTATCAATATACGTTGATAGGTAATAGAGATATTTACGTTATAAATAAAAATAAAATAAATAAATAATGCTGGACAGTTCACACAACATTATCTAGCCCCAAGCTAAGCAGACCTTGTGTTATGGGCTCTAGATAACTGATATACTTAATACAATATATTACATAGATAGATATTTTTTATTATACATAGAAAATACCCAGAACACCCTGAACAAATATCTGCGATCGCACAAATATTTGTTCCGAGGCGGGAATCGAACCCGCAACCTTCTGCGTCGCAGGCCAACCGTCGCCCGCCGCGCCACAGAGGTCGTAAGCGCATTGTAGAGTTTACGATTTTTTATCGATTAAATTTATGGAAGTCGTTATCTAACCAAGTAAATATGAGCGTTCCTAGGAATAGACAAACATCTTCAATACTCGAGAACAAGATTCATTCACGACTGACTCACCATGCACAGTCTTGAAATGATGCCGCTGGAGTAGGTCACTGAACCCCAAATACGCAAAATCGTTGTCCGGAATCCGTCTCGAGTCCGCCTCCCTGAACAGACGCTTGATATAGTCGGCTTCTGGTTGGCTGTTCACGATGGCGAGGTGGCCGCCAGCGGAGAGGCAGGTGGAGTACGCCTGGTGCCAGTTCTGAGGCTCCAAGTGCATGAAGTAACAGGTATCGTTGAAGCCCACCTTCCATTCTAGTGAAAACATTTCAAAGTTCAAACCATGGATTTGTATTACAACTGGATCGCGCACTTCAATATATTATAGACTCAAATCAGTAAGCTTGAGGTTTGTTTTATTTTAACACATGCGAAAGTAGAAAACCGAGCCAGGTGAGATAGCTTGTCTCGCAAGTTGCTATAGTATTAATAGTATAGATAGATGTTGATAATAGATACCTACACTATAAAGAAAGAGACACACTGCTACTTTGGAGCCTCTCGCTCGTCCCGTTTTTATTGATAAACTGCGAACTCCAGTTCAGATATAGGTTCGTGGTTCAAACCCAGTCTCGTTAGGCTTACAGCAAAAGGAGGGGGTGGGGGGTTTTAGGGGGGGCTGCTATGTCCAGCAGTTGAGTTATACCTAACGTGACCATTTATTTATTTTGTCAGACTTGGACACATCTCCGTGTTTTTTTTTACAAGTAATTTTATTATATAAGATAGAATAACACAAAATAATCAAAGCTCTAAAGACAAAATAGTTAAGTTGGCATGACTTACTGAGCCCTCAGTAGTGGCGTGACTTCTTAGTCGTATTTTTGAATTTGTCGGCTGAACAAATTTTTTTTTAAATATCGGGTCTTGTTTTTGATAAGTGTGTAACTCAGTACATGACTACTATCGTTGGGTCTGCTTGCAAAACCGGGACTATGTTGGCTTCGCTGGGGACACCGGGACAGACTGCCTGAAACCGGGACTGTCCCGCCCAAACCGGGACGTATGGTCACGTTAGTTATACCGGTTAATGATGATGTCCACACTTGGCCTTGGTTGGTTTCATTTCCACGCTTTCTTGTTCCGGTAGATAAACGTAATATATCGTAAAATAAACTGTGCCGCGACCATCTAAATATGTTTCAAACGCATGTTGCTAGCGGCAATGCAAACTAAACAACATGCGAACTGGTAAATGTAAACTTGTGGGCAGACCTCAGGCTCCGTCCGCTCAACCATCAAGGTGGGCTATCGTATAATTAGTAGTAGCAGAGCTTTTTCCTGGAAGAGTTCATCCGGGGAAGTACTACCACCATACCTATTTCTGCCGCAAAGCAGAAGTGCTCGCATTGCTGTGTTCCAATTTGAAGGGTATGGTTGCTGGTGAAATTACAGGCACATGAGATTTTTCATCTTTATGTGTCAGGGCGCAGTGCAGTGCCACATAGGGTGTGTCCTAGGTGGACGTGACCTATGTGATAATGCACTGTTCATAGGCAGGTGGGCAATCTTATTGATCTGACATTCAAAGTAGTATAAAAAAAAGCCACTGATCAATGCTCACATAAAAACAACATACCTCAATAAACGGTATGTAAGGATGGATGAACTTACTTGGATCAAACGTGTCACACTCCTCGTTGTATTTGATATTGTCAGTGGTGACCTTGCACAGGAACGGCAGTGGATCGGCACACGGGTGCACGAACAGCCGGCCCGTGCGTCGCATCGCCACGCACCGCCCGCCGTTGTACTCTGGCTGGCTGACCTCCCACAGCAGGTTGAGGATCGAGACAAGCATTATGCTACCTGGAAACATAATGTTCGTAACTCAATCATCATCAGCTGTAAGTGCGCGTCCACGCCACAGTGCGAGCCTAGAGCGGTTGCGACTACGGGCGCGAAATATCAAACATAAAGCAACAGCCGTTTGCGTCCATAGTGTAGTGGGTAAGGCGGGCGCCTTAGCGCGACGGGCATGAGCGAGAGAGCGTGCGTAGTTTTCAAACGTTCTTATCCGCCTAGTAGGCAAGCGCCTCTCGCTAGACAGTATTAGCAGAGAATAAATATTAGTACAAGTAGTTATATTTCTGCTGATGGCTCTTGGCCGAGTTGAATTTAGCCGTATTTCTGCTGAACAATGTTTTATTTAGGAATTCATTTCGTAACGGCCATTTTCTGGAGCATTTTGCATCAGCAGATCTGTAGACACAGAAACAGTACAGAGCAAAGAAAAATTGACTGGTACAGAAATTCATATTAGGTAGGCATTCTCTATGAATTCCTCACCTCGTCAATGATGTCTTTAAACAAGAAAGCATTAAACCGATCTGCCTACACTCACCTTTAATGGTGACGAAGGATCTCTCAGAATACAGGTCATGTATCCCCACAAATATCCCCTCGAACCGGTGCAGTATCGAAGTGACCAGCAGCGGCACCGAGTCGGCCTCGTCCAGCGAGTCTGGCACCAGCAGCTCCGAGCCCTCGGCCTGGCATCGGATGCGCGCTTCGGCCCAGCTCGACGCGGATTGGTGCAGCTTGTAGAAGCCGCGGAAAGCTTTCTCGTATCTGTAGTCTGGGCGGAACTTGGGCCGGTCGGCAGCTGCTGACGGGACATTATACGGGGAAAATCTGTTTATTGAATAGGTAGATAAGTAGGTAAGATACCTACATAACCATAGAATACATAACAGTACAGGTACAGAAGGTTGACTCCGCAAAATCATTTAAATAAATAGTGACTCTTGCCCCCACACAATAAAGTGCAATTCAGGTGGCCAGCGCTAATTACCTACAGTTAAATTCACCTAGTAGTTACCTCTCTTTCTAACGTGTGTATTTTATCTTGTCTGACTAGCTGGAATGACTCGACAAGTCGAGCCCGCCGGGTAGGTACCTACCTGTAGCTTCATACCTGAGTGCGGAGTGCGCCACGCCTTACATGTCTGAGATGTTTAAATGGGCAAGTAATCAATGATGTCGACTGTGTGTAGTAGGTATTCGCCCGATCCCTTTCTGATACTTAGATAGGTTGAAAAAAAAGGGAGCGCTTTATTTTAATGTGTAACTTTAAATAATTATTTATTTAAATCTTTTTTAAATTTTCATTATCTTATTTAAGTGCTGTTTGTTTTCCAAATATGTAAAAATAAATAAAATAAATAAAATAGATAAAATAAATAAAATAAAATAAAAATAATGCTATACACATATAGACACACGCCTTTTTCCCCGAAAGGGTAGGCAGAGACTCAATGGGCCTCTTTTCACAGTGGGTTGCACCATTGCGAAATATAGAAGTGACAAGTGGTGAGCTCATCGCCGCCATTGCCTCCCACGACTGACTCGGCTAACGCTACCTTCCAATTATAACACATTTCTATAACAAGCTAGCAGCCAGGACAAATCTTATACCAACCGAAAGGGTAGGCAGAGACTCAATGGGCCTCTTTTCACAGTGGGTTGCACCATCGCGGAATATAGACGTGTCAAGTGGTGAGCTCATCGGCGCCATTGCCTTCCACGAGTGACTCAGCTAACGCTTTCTTCCAGTAATAACACATTTCTATAACAAGCTAGCAGCCAGGACAAATACGAATCTTATCAACAAGTCCGGGTAAAAATGACATATATATACGACATTTTAGTATTTGCCCACCCTTTCAGGGAAAAATGCATGTTTCTATGTACCTATGTATGTCTTTTTGTACTTACCAATAAGAAACAAACAGTGCAATATAGTTGCTCCAACTTTAAGAAACCCAAACATTTCATAGTTTTTCAACTTCCAGGTAGGGAGGTACTTACTATCGCATTGCCCAAACATTCATTCACTTACATTTCCTACCACGCTTTATCAACATCCACGTATCATTAGCATCGCCAGAAAATTAGATTCAAATCACGAGCAGATAAAGACCCATTGTCCACTGAAGCACCTGCACAAACGCTTACGCTTAGTCGGAGGCGAACTAAGTTGAGACCTGCCGAATCAAGTGACAAAAGCCACGCAGAACGCGATTCTTAGGTCAAATTAGTTGGTGGGATGAGGCGCGGGGAAGGGGACGATGTCACCGAATTGAACAGAGGGGCGCGCGGGTCACGTGATTGGCCCGCTCGTCGCACCTCATACCCCGTATTCCGAGAACGTCCCGCCTTCACCTACCAGACAGTTGAGTGACGAATGCCGTCTAACAGACCCTGATTGCTGATGCGCTTTTGTCAACCGGACAGAAATGGTTTGTTGTAAGTTGTAACTACTGCCACGCCAGGTCTCAACTTGAATGCCGTCTAACAGACCCTGATTGCTGATGCGCTTTTGTCAACCGGACAGAAATGGTTTGTTGTAAGTTGTAACTACTGCCACGCCAGGTCTCAACTTGAATGCCGTCTAACAGACCCTGATTGCTGATGCGCTTTTGTCAACCGCGCAGAAATGGTTTGTTGTAAGTTGTAACTACTGCCACGCCAGGTCTCAACTTGAATGCCGTCTAACAGACCCTGATTGCTGATGCGCTTTTGTCAACCGGACAGAAATGGTTTGTTGTAAGTTGTAACTACTGCCACGCCAGGTCTCAACTTGAATGCCGTCGACCCTGATTGCTGATGCGCTTTTGTCAACCGGGCAGAAATGGTTTGTTAGACCTACTGGATTGTGTAGGCTTCACATTACACTCCAAAGGGTGCTTTAGTGTACCTCAGCGAGTGCTTTAGTGGACAGCGGACCCTGACACAATCAAAATCATTTTTCCGCAATTCTCTTGTTTATTCTCCCATGTATTGATTGCACAGGTAGAAATATTTAATAAAATAATAATACTAAAGAACACAGACAGACAGGACATTGAATTAAATTATATTTGGAATAAGTACTAGGAATTGATTGAGCATCAAGTACCTACCTACTTATATATTATTTTATTTAGTTAACTTTCATACAGAAGAGAATAATAGAAATAGGAAGAAAGATATTCTGACCAATTGGTAGTTAGGTACTTATAGTATACAGAGTTGATTCCAAAATAGGTCTTTACTAAAAAATGTGTTTACATTTCATGCTTTCTAACTAACTTAAGGTTTAGCTTAGGTTAGTTAGAAAGCAAGAAGTTTAAACTATTTTTTTTATAACTTAGTATAATTTCTGTTTTTAGGGTTTCGTACCATAAAAGGTACCAACGGAACCATCATAAGATCACTGTCGTGTATGTCTGTCTGTCTGTCCGTCCGTCCCAGCCTATTTTATTCGAAACTACTGGTCAAAATGTTGAAATTTGGTACACAAACAGAGTTATGTGACCCAATCACGAACGCTATAAACGACTTAAGATATTCGGGGTAAATTTCTGGGAAAACTAGAAAATTTAAAAAAATACTTTGTTTAATTGCTTCAGTGACATATCCAAATAAAAGGGATTATGGGGAATACAAATATTTTTTGGACAGTTTTAAAGTACATGGTTTAAAATATATTAAGGAAAATATAGAACATAGACCCCCCCACCCCTTTATCTCCAAAACTACTAAGCCTACAATTAAGACAAAATACAGAACACAGGCCATTTTTTAATGTTTACAGGAAAACCTAAACGAAACTCTTTCTTTAAATTCCCACGGGCAACGGAAAATATTCATGAAGAGAGAATGACGTACCGAACCCCCTACACGCAAGTCCGACTCGCACTTGACTGGTTTTTTTTTTTAGTCGTCGAGAACATCTTTTATTAACAGCTTTGTTCACAACTTTATAGTAAACACCCAGAATAAATTATTTGTGCATGCAGTAAGGATTTAGAAGCACAAAAAGATCACATATTATTACGTACCTAACTGAAAATTTAAACCCTTGCATTGTGTTGTCTCTCAGGGGCCCCAGGACCTCGTGTTGTCTGTCAGGGGCCCCAGGACCTCGTGTTGTCTGTCAGGGGCCCCAGGACCTCGTGTTGTCTGTCAGGGGCCCCAGGACGTCGTGTTGTCTGTCAGGGGCCCCAGGACCTCGTGGTGTCTGTCAGGGGCCCCAGGATCTCGTGTTGTCTGTCAGGGGCCCCAGTTGCTTATAATGTAAATTCGGCATTGGCCTTAGTTTGCATTGTTATAGTTTAATAGTAACTATCAAAATATTTTCTTTCTAAATTGCAATACTAAAAACCCACTTCTTTTCTAAATCGAAAAGGTGATATTTATCATAAAAATATATTTTGTGTAACGTCAATTATTTACATATATTTACTCATAAATGCTAATATAATAAAACATTTGCCTACTTAAAAATAAGTCAAGCAATAATAACAAACACCGATTGCAGAATGATTGCAGCAACATTGTAATAACTTATACAAATTGCAGCTGTACATATAAAGAATCAAAAAGGACGCGTTTAAGTACAAGATTGTAGTTAAATGCGCTATAGCTTCACGAACGGTCTTTAATGAGCTCTAGAATTTTGAAGTTTTTGATAAGAGCTCTTATAAAACTTCCGTGAGTAATATTCATAATTGAAAAAACCGGTAATAACTCACGTGGGTACTTGTTCCGAGTAAAACACCCGACTCGAGTTTCTGGGACTTAATACCCCCTTCTTTAAGGAGTATACGCGACGGCTTCCCGGCGATAACCATGTTATCCAGTTGCAATATGCGGAAACATCTCAATGGTCAGTAGTTTAATTTTTAGATAAGTAAATAGTTTTTAAGTACTGTTTGTTTTCCGAAGATAATAAAATAATAAAATAAATAAATAAATAGTATACTCCTTGAGGAAGGGGGTATTAAGTCCCAGAAACTCGAGTCGGGTGTTTGACTCGGAACAAGTACCTACGTGAGTTATTACCGGTTTTTTCAATTAAGAGCTCTTATAGTTTCTAGTAAGAATAAATACATGGTATTCTTAAGCTTTTTATCTAGTGAAATCATAAATCAAATAGGTACACTATTTGAAACACTTCACTAAATTAACTTATTATTGATTAACCTCTTTTCACCGCACCGCTCGCCATCGGCAGAGGATTCATTCGCACACCTTAGAGCCAGGGTGGTCCCGGACTGTGCGGTTTCAGAGAAACTTCCTCCCGCGAACGCTCACGTTGTGGAATGATCTCCCTGCTCAGGTTTTCCCGAGCGACTACAGTATGGGGTTCTTCAAAAGGGGTGTTTGGAAATTTTTAAAGGGTCGGCAACGCGCGTGTGATGCCTCTGGTATTGCAGGCGTCCATAGGCTCCGGTAAGCGCTTACCAACAGGTGGGCCGTAAGCTTGTTTGCTACCTCGGCAGTATAAAAAAAAAATGACTCAATTAATAAATAATGAGTTAGTTTAGTGATGTAATTCAAATAGTGCATGCGCTCGCTTTCATTGCCAATTTTCTTACATCAATTTTCGTTGAACCTAAAGAGCCTAAATAATTACATGAAATAACTTAGGCCTGTAATATTTTGTTCTCGCTAACTACAGATAATTCTTACACCTAAACATTAACCGTGTTACCATAAAACCAGAGTTACCCTTGGAATAGTTATACAGGGTTTTGTGTTTTGCATTTTTAGGCTGTTCTCAGTTCGATCGTAACAGACTAACCACAGTGTAACTATTCCATGGTTATTCCGCGTTTATTATAGTTTGTAAAACATAGCCCGACTCCTGTGATACGATGTTGAAAATTGGTCATAATTATCGCGACCGATTATCGTTGCCATTTGGGTAATTTAATTCTAAATATATGATAACGGAATTAAACAAGAGGAAATTACCTGTACGTTATTTTAAGTTAATTCGAACTTGATATTGGTTTTGAATATGACGCTTCATAAATAAACCTTTTTTAACAGATTTTAGCTGTGGTAGTACTACATGGATTGAGTGCTAAAATAGCATAGAGTGTTCCTTCTTACTACTATCCTAGAAGATAGCTTGCTATCCTATGTTAGAGAGAAACAAATATATTGTCACACGACAGTCGTTTTTCCGTTCCGTACCACTGAATATTGGCACCATGCATATACATCTTCCTAGATTGTTACCATGAATGTAGTAGTAATTTGACATTTGGCCTGGTACGACTTACACAAATAAAAACAGATAGATATATGCTTGTCTCATTCCAACACATGAATACATTCATATAAAATAATGAGACTGGTATAATCGATACCGTTTTGTTTTTAGCCTTAGTTCCATGCCTTTAGTCCATCTTCCTAGGTAACCATAATGATTGCGATGACAGCTGTCACATGAATGTTTTACAAACTATAGTAGCATGGAGAGTGAATAAGTAATGCTGCAATTTGTAATTTTGTTGCAATGCTAACACGCGCAACAAGATATAAAACATAAAATAAATAACAAAGTATAAAATACGCTACGTTTAAACATTCACAGCTTGACTAGGCGTACAAAAGTTTTCTACACACTTCATACGACGCGTTTATAATACCCCAACTTAGAAAAGCTCGAGATATATTCAATCCCGCTCCATGATAGAAATTAGCGAATTTCAAGCCCCTCTTTCTTAATATATATCTGAATTCGTAAGTAATTGTTCTATGAGGACCACCCAGCTCACATTGCATGGCGATCTTTATAACATTTAAAGGATAGAATAGTGTGCTTAGAAATGCGCCTATACTAGCCCCTGCCAAGAAGTTCTGTAAGCTCTGATAAATGAGTTTTTCTTGCACCGGCAACCTCTGTCGGATTTCATCTCGGAAGATGAAAAATAATGCATTTGACGGCCCGTTCCTGATTAATATAGGTGTGAGTCCTCTGAAAAACTCTTTAATACCGTAATGCCTCACTATATGCCTGGCGGCGTCTGCGGTGTTCTTAAACTTATTATGAAACTTTGGGTGTATAAGTAATGTTTGTATTCTTTCGAAAGGCATTAATGTAGCTTCGAAACATCCCGCAACTACGCCGGCGCACGTTTTGGCGACATACGGATTAAGTTTTCTCTCGAGGAGTGGCCGTAAGCTTTCATCGTACACGCCGAACATGAGGGACATGGAGAGAGTGCGTTGCAGCAGAGGAGGTAGCATACCGCGATACAGGAATCCCAAACCTTCTTTCTGCAGCTGGTGTAGCGCGAATGTGGCTTCTACTCCATGCATCATCTGAAAATAATACAATAGATAGATAGATAGATAACTCTTTATAGTTGTAACCTAAAAAAAAACAGTTACTTATATTATAGTTTATTATTTTTATTATTTAAATTTACTTATATTATATTACAAACTAGTTCACGATGGTACAATGGGCGGCCTTATCGCAGAGAGCGATCATTTCCAGGCAACCTTTGGATGGACAGGATTGTAAAGAAAGTGACAAAAAAAAAAAACAATATACCTAGTAGAATTGAAAGGAAAGAGTAAACGCATTCATCCTAGAGATGTTGCAAATAGCATATTCGTCGTCGTTTCGTATGAGGTCGTGCTGCCCTCTGGTGTCGGAGTTTGTCAAGCCGCCCGAGGGCCTCTGACATGGCTTATCGACTGCTATTAATCAATAACAGCCGGGACCGACAGCTTAACGTGCCCTCCGAAGCACAGAGCGATGGAAATCCACACATAACTTAAGCCCAGTGCTTAGATGATCTGGTAATTAATCATGACATAGAGAAAAGTCATTGGTGCGGAGCCTAGGATCGAACCATATTGTCAATAAATAAATAAAAATAAAATAAATAATGCTGGACAGTTAACACAACATTATCTAGCCCCAAGCTAAGCAGAGCTTGTGTTATGGGTACTAGATAACTGATATACCTAATACAATATAATAACATAGATAGATATTTTTTATTATACATAGAAAATACCCAGAACACCCTGAACAAATATCTACATATCGCACAAATATTTGTTCCGAGGCGGGAATCGAACCCGCAACCTCCGGCGTCGCAGGCGAACGTTCGCCCGCCCCGCCACAGAGGTCGTCAAATTGACAAGGATTTTTCTATTTTAGGTCCCTGCTTCTTTGGTTCAGGGGCCCCACAGTGAATATGTAGGAGGTTGGGGCCCCAAGTTACAGTGTATAATAAAAAATATCTATCTATGTAATGTAATGTATTGTATTAAGGTGGATGCGCACGCTTGTGGCGTCAAATTATTATTTTTTGGTGTTTTTTGTCCATTACAGCTCATCAACACTTCTTCAGATAGCGAAAGTTGAGTTCGCGAGAACTAGGAGACTTAACACACATGTTTTAATTGATAATATCTCATAAATATCATCAGTTTAACTATGATACCCCTAACACATTTTTACAGTGTTTTTTTTGTTTACCAAAAAATTTGAATCTTTCGCCGCAAGCGTGAGCGATATATCTTAAGTAGGTATATCAGTTATCTAGTACCCATAACACAAGCTCTGCTTAGCTTGGTTCTAAATAATGTTGTGTGAACTGTCCCTATTATTTTATTTTATTTATTTATTTTGACAACATTATTGAATTTAATTTATTATTGATGTGTTATTTATGAGTATATCAAGCGTAGAGTGTGCTGCCTTATGAACTTTTGCTTTTCTCTATCATCTTACTTTTGACTGCCTACCTAAGTAAGGCTTTTAAGTTGATTTTCCTTTTTTCTTTGAATCAGCTTCCACTTGTTCTCGAGGCACCACACAGGCGCTCCCCACCTAGTAGTAAGAAGGATCATCAAAAGAAAAACAGACCGTGTTTGTTGCCTGATTCTTCTAGGTCTGGTTGCGTTGGAACAGGAGTAAATGTAAATTTATTTTTTAAGACGATTCAAAATGATCCTTGTGATTTCAATGAATAAAATACTTTTTGACTTTGACTTTGACTAAAAGAGTTTAGTTCACCGAAGCTATCCTCTCATGTTCATAGCGGGTAACAACAATAGGAGTATCTACATAACATGGGATTGTTTCCTAGATAATTGATCTCTGGGTATCAAATAGTGTTTATGCCTTTTTAATAGGAGAATGTTATTTCAACATCTAGGTACCACCATCTGTGTATTGATAATTGCAAATTGCAGTTTGTGATAAGAGCCCAGAGCCTATTAAAATCCACTGATGGGTGCTTTGTTGATTAAACTGATTAAAAATGAAAAATCTAGTTGACCAACTTTAATTGTTTTCATTAAACTAAGTAAGGTGAATTTAATAAGTACTACATTCTTATAACATATCACATCATGGAACTCTGACACATGACACATAAGAAAAGGAGAGGTGGTCGCTGGACCACTTCTGCTACAAGCACGACTACCCGCACCAAATCTGCTCATAGTCTGAGGACTGATCGCAAATGAAAATAGAAAAAAAAAAAAAAAAAAACATTCTTATAAAATGTAATTTACAGCAGGGCCTAGTACAGGTTTGTCTAAGTTTTGCATTTGGTATCCGGACTATCGAATTGCAAGTTGATATTTGTTTTTATGTATGGTTTTTAATGAGTTTCTCAACAAGTCCTCCACACCCTATACACAAGGCTGGGGACAGTGACATTGTCGATAATTATAGGCCTATTTCAGTTTTAACCACATTATCCAAAATTTTTGAAAAATGTTTGAATTCTAGACTCGTTAAATACCTAACTAAATACAATTTACTAGCAGACAATCAGTATGGTTTTAGAAGTGGTAAATCCACCGAGGACGCTATACTGGATCTCACCGATAACGTAGCCAAAAATATTGATTCTAAATCTAAAACCATTGCTATCTTCTTAGATCTTTCTAAAGCATTCGACACTGTCTCTGTCCCCCGCCTCCTAAATAAGATGGAGGTTATTGGTATTAGAGGCCCAGCTCTTAAAATATTTTCTAGTTACTTGTCTGATCGTTCACAGAGAGTGATTATTGACAATATCACTAGCGTTGACGAGCCACTCACGTACGGTGTCCCTCAAGGAAGTGTTTTAGGACCTACACTTTTCCTCATATATGCTAACGACCTATGCAAGTTGACCCTTAATGATTGCAAAATTACAGCGTATGCTGACGACACTGCATTACTAGTCACAGGGAAAACCTGGAATGAGGTGAAGAGTAACGCTGAAAACGCCTTACGCGAGGTAATCCTGTGGCTTTCCCACAATTTACTTACCTTAAATATTAAAAAAACCGAATTTATTACACTGTCCGCAATATCTTCAGCTCAACCTTCAAGTAATTTCTGCATTAAAGCCCATATATGCAATCCGCATACTCATCAGACAGGTTGTATGTGTAATGATATTGAACGTTCCGAGGTCATAAGGTATTTGGGAGTTTTGATCGATTCCACTTTAAGTTGGCATCCACATATTCAGGCTACCACTTCGAGAATAAGAAAACTACTTTACATATTTAGGAAACTGAGAGCAAGTGCTGATCATAAAACCCTCAAAGTAGTCTACTTCGCATTATCGCAGTCAGTTCTGTCCTACTGTATTGCTGCATGGGGAGGCGCCCCTAAAACAACACTCATTCGCTTGGAAAGAGCACAAAGAGCCACCTTAAAAGTGATGTACTCTAAACCTAGGCTCTTTTCGACAAATGTCCTATACACCCTGTGTGATGTGCTGTCTGTACGTAAATTATTTATACTGAACATTATTCTCCGTAAACACCGTAACTTACCTTATGAACCTAGCAATAACAGAAATCGTAGGGAAAATGTGGTTTGCTCAGTTCGGGCATCTCGTACCGTGTTTGCCTTCCGCCATTACCTATTTTTAAGCCCCGTTGTTTATAACAGAATAAATAAGGTGCTTAAAATATACGATATGACATATTATAAATGTAAAATACATATAAGGAATTGGTTGTCTTCTCTCACATACGATGAAGCTGAAGAACTTATAGGAATAATTAATTAACTTCCCATAAACTACACAATATGAGTATATTATATTTTTTACAATTACTTTTTCTATGTACCTAATACTTACACATGCATTATATATATATATCTATATTTATATAATATACAAATACACTAACCCACCCATAACACGCATAAAACATAAACACACACACACACACACATACACATACACACGATGGCTACTCCTGTGATACCCAGACTCTTATGAGACTGGTGGTAGCAGGAGAGCCTCATATACAAACATTCATACACCCACACACACACACACACACTCACACATCCTCGCACAAATTAAGTAAGACATCTGTTTCATAATTATAATTTTATTATAGGATAACTTTTTATTTTTGTGTTTTCTATGTGTACCTACTTAATGTAACTTTTTGGTATGATGTTTAGTGCTCCTAGTCCTAAGGTCGGGCGCTGGAAATTGCGACACAGTTCATACTATAGCAATTTTCAGCGTTCCTTTTTGTATACTGCTCTTGTGTAAAAACTTTTCCAAAATAAATAAATTTCAATTTCAATTTCAAGTCCGCCAGCTGGTTATCATTTTCTGCATACAAAAACGACTTTTAGACTCGCAATGTGGTTTTCGTTGTTCCGAATGGTTCCAAATTACAAACCGTGGTACTATTAGTCATTCTGTGCCTCCACTAAGCCCTATGGCCTCGAATTGTAAGAATAGCTTATTTAACAGCATACATTACTGTTGTAAAATATTAACAGTTTTCAGAACATTGTTGTTTTTTTTTTTTTTTTTTGTTATACTACTTGGATGACGGAACAAGCAAGAGGCCCACCTGATGTTAAGCAGTAACCTCTGCCTATGAACAGTGCATTACTTCATAGGTCACGTCCACCTAGGACGCGCCCTATGTGGCATTGCACTGCGCCCGCCACCCAGAGACATAGATGAAAAGTCTCATGTACCTGTAATTTCACCGGCACCCTTACCCTTCAAACCGGAACACAGCAATGCAAGCACTACTTCTTTGCGGCAGAAATAGGTATGGTGGTAGTACTTCCCCGGACGAACTCTTTCACGAAAAAGCTCTACTACTACTACTACTACTGTTGTTATAACCAAAATTATTTTTAATTTTTACCAGACTGTTTTTTTTATTGTGACATAGTGAAGCACCTCTCTTCATTGAGGGAGGGTCATAAGTGGTCATACATACATACAGAGCTTAGTATATATGTATGGCTGAACCTTCAATCTAAAAACCATAGAACCAATTTGACAAATAATGTGCCAACCGCTTTGTCTTTACTAAAAGTTGGTTCTAGGGTTTAAGCTCTGCTCACATGTGAAAACTACATGAAAATCTGTCACTTTTCTACTGTTAGAAGTTACATAGCAAGTAACTTCACACTATAGCTTAGCTTGGGGCTAGATAATGTTGTGTGAACTGTCCAGCATTATTTATTTATTTATTTATTTTTTATTTTATAGTGAAGCACTGATAATCAAGTTGCACTATAAAGATAATTCATGAGATTCACAAATAAGTTACCTGTCTAAATATGACCTTGTTCAGTGGATAGCTGATTAATATATTGCAGAAAGCCGAGCCTCCCCCACACATAAACTCTTTCCAATGGACCTGCAAGCCTGACTCGGGGACCGGCCCGACGCCGCCGCCACTCAAGCAGGGCTTCTCCATCCGCTGTTCCGACATTTCAAACCACTCCCAATCGCACGACATCAGTTACTTCCCCATTGTATCGCTTCCTGAAACCAAAATGTATGATATTTGAACAGGAACTTGTGTAGGGAACAAGTAGTCTCTGATTGATCGGTATTGATTCTGATCCAGTAATTATACCCCAAACATAATCAGATTAAAAAATCCTACAATTTGACAATATTAAACTCGCTTACCTTCAAAATCCAGCCTCAGAATTATGTAAAATATTACGCACGAACGAATAGAACACACAAATACCAAATTGGTTTCCATAGGTTATTATTTCTATTCACAAGTCACAGGTTTAGTTGAATTATAAAATACTAAGCTGTATATATCACAGGTCCTATCCAAATAAATTAGAAAATAATTTATTTTTGAAAATAATGAAAACGAAAGTGTAGGAGAAGAAAGATGTCAATAAAAGAAAAAAGAAATACTACGTATTAGTATATCATCTCCATGGATGTATTATAGTTACTGACGACCTCTGTGGTGCGGCGGGCGAACGTTCGCCTGCGACGCAGGAGGTTGTGGGTTCGATTCCCGCCTCGGAACAAATATTTGTGCGATCTGCAGATATTTGTTCCGGGTGTTCTGGGTATTTTCTATATATAATAAAAAAATATATCTATCTATGTAATATATTGTTTTAAGTATGTCAGTTGTCTAGTACCCATAACACAAGCTCTGCTTAGCTTGGGGCTAGACAATGTTGTGTGAACTGTCCAGCATTATTATTTATTTATTTATTTATTTATTTATTTATTTATTTATTTATTTATTTATTTATTTATTTATTTATTTATTTATTTATTTATTTATTTATTTATTTATTTATAGTTCTTCTTCCGAGATCATCTCACAGAGTACTTTGCTTTGCTCTTGTTCACAGAGTACTTTGGTTTGCATTGCTTCTTGTTGTCCGTCTAGGTGGTTGCTTTCGATTGTGGCACGAAATTAAATTTTTTCGAGTTTTTTGCTCATCATAGCTCATCAACACTTATTCAAAACTTGCTGGTAATTATATGACCTAATACATAAGCTACACAATCGTACGTAGCCAAACTAATGATATTTATGTGATACCATAAATTAAAACTTGTGTATATAATGAGGGCTTTTCATTTTCGAATAACAGTGTTTCCACTTACGAATATAATCTTTTGGTTTTTGGTCATTTGCTTTTTTCAAAGCCAGCCATCATCGAGCAACATGGATACGGAGCGGAGGCCTGCAATGCTAGGTGGCTCTGCTACACTGTGGATAAACTTGGGATCTCGGATCATATTGCATATTTTATTTGTATTTATTACCCTACATGAAAAGCCTCATTAATTTCAACTGGTCGAACTTCAAGTTCAACTATGCTTGGAGTTTCTCTGAAAGATAAAATCCAAAATGAGATTACCTGACTAAAGTCTAGCCGAGTACTAAAGTCATTCACATAACCCACCGGATTCACAAGCTGAAGTGGCAATGGGCTGATCATATATGCTGAAGAATCGATAACCGTTGGGGTAAGTGAGTTCTTGAGTGGAGACCGCGTATTGGCAAACGTAGCGTGGGGCGCCCTCTGGTTAGGTGGAGCGATGACCAACGAAAGGCGGTGGGCAGAAAGTGGATGAGAAGAGAACACCAGGCTCAGTGGCGCGTAATGAGGCCTATGTCCAGCAGTGGACTAGTGTGGGCTGATGATGAACTTCAAGTTGAACCATGGAACAGCTCTTCCTCCCAAACTATAGAGAAGAGCGTTTTTTTTATGCTCTAAGCCGTAGAGTGAGGGTTTTTTACGCTGTAGTTACCATGTTTGACATTGGCAGTTGGTAAGATTGCGACATTTGCTACTTTTATTTGCGAAATGCGATGCTTGGCGATCGATTTGCTTGTTTTGTATGGTTTTCTGTTTTTCGTAAATAACATATCTCTCTGATTCTCTGGACTTTCTTGGCGTTCAGAGCTAAAATTCAAGTTTACCTACAACCATACGCCAAATACAATGGCGGCTCTTCTTAAAAAGAGAGCTCTAGCTGAATATAACAAGTCATTTCAGGTATTTTTTTTAATCTGGATCTTTAAAACCATTTTAATTCACTATACACAATTTTCTTACCCAAGCACAAACTATTACAGGACATACCGCCTTCGAAAAAGCTGCATTTAGCTAAGAAGCCCCTTATCGGCACCTCGGCGGCTGCGTTTGTCGGTTTACTCGAGAAGTGTAAGTCAAGTGATGAGGCCTTGCAGCTACTACTGCGTATCTCAGACTGCCTCCAATTCCAAGAGTCAGACGTCGAAGAGGCAATTAAGAAGCTCTCGGAGCATTTCCAGTCGCAAGAGGAATCGGTAGTGAGAGTGAAGATACTGTGGCTATTCTGTGACATTGGTCTGGAGTGCCCAGGAGCTAATCTGAACAATTTGGTTGATGAAACTATTCATCTGATAAAGAATGAAACTTCACATAAGGTATGTACCGAGTTAGTATTAGAATACTAACCCATGACTAGCTGAAGTTTAGTGATAATATAAGTATAAGTATATTCAACTACCTTTCTACTGAGGTCTAACCTGTGTTATCCTCTTAAAGGCTCTGTTGTAATGCAGGTCTTGGATTACTATACCTACCAAACAAATGTTATAAAAAAAGCCCTACCAACATAATCATAAATTTAGTAGTAGTAGAGCTTTTTTGTGAAAGAGTTCATCCGGGGAAGTACTACCACTGCATACTATTTCTGCCGCAAAGCAGTAGTGCTCGCATTGCTGTGTTCCGGTTTGAAGGGTAAGAGTGCTGGTGAAATTACAGGCACATGAGACTTTTCATCTTTAAGTCTCAGGGTGGCGGGCGCAGTGTAATGCCATATAGGGCGCGTCCTAGGTGGACGTGACCTATGAGGTAATGCACTGTTCATAGGTAGAGGTTGCCGCTTAACATCAGGTGGGCCATCTGCTGGTTCCGTAATTCATGTAGCATAAAATTAAAAAAAAATTAAAAAAAAATGTTATTATCTTTACTCATAAATTGAAATTGTACACCAATACATAATACAATACGAATAGTTAACATATTTTTTTTTTTTTTAAATTATTACCTAGCATCTGTAATAGATATATTTCACAATGATATATTATTTAAATTACAGGTCATAGCCCAAGGCATAGCCACCCTTCTAAAGCTTGGCAACAAACTAAACGAAGACAAGATCCTGATGATGAGACTTGTGGGGGTCGCCAAGGACAACCTCAAAGACACCAGCCACCAGGTGAAGTGTCGGTGTCTGCAGCTCATCAGCCATCTGTATCCAATATACCCTGATGTGGACAGGACCCTTGATATGGTGGCAGAGGCCGATGCTATTGTGAAGCTGCTTGGGGATTATTCTAATGCTGAGGTAAGTCTTTGAGGAGTTGGGCGAGTAGTTGACTGAGACATGAAAGGTTTGGGTTAAATTACTGCTGAGCAACAAAATCTAACAGAATCGTAATTGCATTTGAATCGGGCCTCCCGATGTTGGGGGGAGGGGGCTGCACCAGTAATACAGAGTAGAAGTAATAGTAGTATTGCTGATTTAATTAAATCTAAGTACCATAGCTAACTACTGAAAATAATACCAGCTTGCCTCTCGGCAAAAGCCTCCTTCAGAGACTTCCACTCTTCCCTGTCTTGGGTTCAAGGCTTGTTTGTCAGTCTTGTGATAAAAGTCTTTGGACGTTAAGATTTGTGACCCATTATAATATTTAATATATTTAATAATATTTGTTATATTTGTACTTGCTTTTGTATTGTATGGCCCTGGAGGGTGGTGGTATTAAGTCCCACAGGGACCAGTGGTATTTTATGTTGTTTGTTTTCCGATGTCTATTAGATGCTAGTTTCTTTGGTAGTTATTTTTCTCTCACACAGAGTAAGCTTTTGTTCTCATATAGTCAAAAGCAGTTTGCTCTTTGGATTTCATTGCGAGATGTTCCCTGCTTTGGATGGAGTATGGAGTTTCCATCCGTATATATTGACTCGTCTCGCCATTTTTAGGGTTCCATACCCAAAGGGTTAAACCGGACCCTATTACTAAGACTCCGCTGCCCGACTGTCCGTCTGTCACTAGGCTGTATCTCATAGACAGTTGAAATTTTCACAGATGATGTATTTCTGTTGACGCTATAACAAGAATACTAAAAAACAGAATAAAATAAATAT
Organism: Operophtera brumata; assembly: GCA_932527175.1. Lineage (NCBI taxonomy): Eukaryota > Metazoa > Arthropoda > Insecta > Lepidoptera > Geometridae > Operophtera > Operophtera brumata. Next base: position 2,467,099 of record OW052238.1, read on the forward strand.
TTAAGAGGGCTCCCATACAACAAACGTGTTTTTTTATGCCGTTTTCATAAATGGTACGGAACCCTTCGTGCGCGATTCCGACTAGCACTTGGCCAGTTTTTTCTTTTTAATTTTGTTTCCCATTTTATTTTACTTAGTTAAGAATTCAAAATTCAAAATTCAAAATTCAAACTTCATTTATTCAATAGGATTTTTAAAAATCTCTTGAGACGGGTGGGTATAAACCCAATTCCCTTTTTCACATTCTTGTTTGAGATGACTCTGTAGATTCCTTCTTAGTTCAAGTTCTTCCTTTGGTGAAATCTTGTGTGAATCTTAGGTGTTAAGGCTCATGTTCTTTCTGTCTCCAAGTAATTCACTCTTTTCAGTAGCATTGTGGTGGCCAGAAAAATGGGTCGAGTTTCTCCATTTTTTTATATTTTTATTTGCAATTTAAAAAATCAAAAATAAAATCGTAAATAGAACATGAACAAAAAGTGAAGAGCTTTGTTATGCGTTATGTCTTACCTCTGCGCAACATATTCGCGCATCTTATACTGAACTGGATTAGAGTAAACTCCAGTCACGCTTTGCGCTACTGACACACACCATATTTTGTATTATCTCACAAATATAACACCCAACATTCACATACATAGTCCATACTTTACACTAGGATTCCATGTGTCGTGGATATCAGAAACTATGAGTACCATGGTACTTACTCAACACCCAGAACCGGGACAAATATTTGTGGATCATGCGAATATTTGAAACACAGCGGGTATCGAACCCGCTACACTCGCATCTCGCCGGATACTCGAACGCCGCGGCACGGAGGTCGTCCTATGTTTGTTCTGGGGTATAGGCATAATGTGACTGGTTGAGTGTTATGTAAAGATATAAACGATTTTTTTTTAGGCAATGGTTTTTCTTATTATACTTTTAATTACTTTAGGCTTAGATAACATATTGCTATGGTCTCAAAAGTTGTGATTGGGAAAAATTTAAGCCTTTGTATGTATGAGTGTAATCAAACTAATAATATCAGAAATGTAAGCCTTTGTATGTATGAGTGTAATCAAACTAATAATATCAGAAATGTAAGCCTTTGTATGTATGAGTGTAATCAAACTAATAATATCATAAATGTAAGCCTTTGTATGTATGAGTGTAATCAAACTAATAATATCATAAATGTAAGCCTTTGTATGTATGAGTGTAATCAAACTAATAATATCAGAAATGTAAGCCTTTGTATGTATGAGTGTAATCAAACAATAATATCATAAATGTAAGACTTTGTATGTATGAGTGTAATCAAACTAATAATATCATAAATGTAAGCCTTTGTATGTATGAGTGTAATCAAACTAATAATATCATAAATGTAAGCCTTTGTATGTATGAGTGTAATCAAACTAATAATATCAGAAATGTAAGCCTTTGTATGTATGAGTGTAATCAAACTAATAATATCAGAAATGTAAGCCTTTGTATGTATGAGTGTAATCAAACTAATAATATCATAAATGTAAGCCTTTGTATGTATGAGTGTAATCAAACTAATAATATCATAAATGTAAGCCTTTGTATGTATGAGTGTAATCAAACTAATAATATCATAAATGTAAGCCTTTGTTTGTATGAGTGTAATCAAACTAATAATATCATAAATGTAAGCCTTTGTATGTATGAGTGTAATCAAACAATAATATCATAAATGTAAGCCTTTGTATGTATGAGTGTAATCAAACTAATAATATCATAAATGTAAGCCTTTGTATGTATGAGTGTAATCAAACTAATAATATCATAAATGTAAGCCTTTGTATGTATGAGTGTAATCAAACTAATAATATCATAAATGTAAGCCTTTGTATGTATGAGTGTAATCAAACTAATAATATCATAAATGTAAGCCTTTGTATGTATGAGTGTAATCAAACTAATAATATCATAAATGTAAGCATTTGTATGTATGAGTGTAATCAAACAATAATATCATAAATGTAAGCCTTTGTATGTATGAGTGTAATCAAACTAATAATATCATAAATGTAAGCATTTGTATGTATGAGTGTAATCAAACAATAATATCATAAATGTAAGCCTTTGTATGTATGAGTGTAATCAAACTAATAATATCATAAATGTAAGCCTTTGTATGTATGAGTGTAATCAAACTAATAATATCAGAAATGTAAGCCTTTGTATGTATGAGTGTAATCAAACTAATAATATCATAAATGTAAGCCTTTGTTTGTATGAGTGTAATCAAACTAATAATATCATAAATGTAAGCCTTTGTATGTATGAGTGTAATCAAACTAATAATATCAGAAATGTAAGCCTTTGTATGTATGAGTGTAATCAAACTAATAATATCATAAATGTAAGCCTTTGTATGTATGAGTGTAATCAAACTAATAATATCATAAATGTAAGCCTTTGTATGTATGAGTGTAATCAAACTAATAATATCAGAAATGTAAGCCTTTGTATGTATGAGTGTAATCAAACTAATAATATCATAAATGTAAGCCTTTGTATGTATGAGTGTAATCAAACTAATAATATCATAAATGTAAGCCTTTGTATGTATGAGTGTAATCAAACTAATAATATCATAAATGTAAGCCTTTGTATGTATGAGTGTAATCAAACTAATAATATCAGAAATGTAAGCCTTTGTATGTATGAGTGTAATCAAACTAATAATATCATAAATGTAAGCCTTTGTATGTATGAGTGTAATCAAACTAATAATATCATAAATGTAAGCCTTTGTATGTATGAGTGTAATCAAACTAATAATATCAGAAATGTAAGCCTTTGTATGTATGAGTGTAATCAAACTAATAATATCATAAATGTAAGCCTTTGTATGTATGAGTGTAATCAAACTAATAATATCATAAATGTAAGCCTTTGTATGTATGAGTGTAATCAAACTAATAATATCATAAATGTAAGCCTTTGTATGTATGAGTGTAATCAAACTAATAATATCATAAATGTGAACTCTTATAGAAGGAAACTACTGTAAGAAATGTTCCCTTAGTCGCCTTTTACGACATCCATGGGAGGAGACTGAGAGGTATATTCTTAAGCCGGACACACCGCAGCTTAAGTAACAGTTTATTAAGCTAATTAAACTGTTACTCAATCACGTCGAAACGGCTAAACTAATTTTGTTGAAATTTGGTACACAGATAGATTATGATTGAGCTATAGGCTACTATTTATCCTGGTAAAATGCGAACGAAGCCGCGCGCGGATACTAGTAAATAATAATATTTGATTTGTTGTAGGATGCCAGAGTGCGTTGTGAAGCATTCCAAGCACTCCTCACCCTCCATGAAAGGGGGCAAACCCTGAGTGCAAATCTGTACGACCACGTGTGCGTGGCACTCGCAGATGACTATGAGATCGTGAGGGAGGTGGCACTCAAACTAGTGTGGGTGCTGGGGAATAAGTACCCTGAAAAGTGAGTCAAACTTAAATTAAAAGTAATTATATATGATTACTAACCTTCGTCGATACGACTACGCCCCCGGGGTTGCCGGTGTCTATAAGCGACGGTGCCACTTTACATCAGGTGGGCAGTAAGCTAGTTTGCCTATTAGTAAAAAAAAAATGTTTGAATTCTTCAGTTTCATCTACTGGAAAAATAATTCCTTCATCGACACCAACATGCAATGTTTGTATGTTCGGGTCAAATCTTGCAACTTAATTTTAAAGCAGTTATCCTGAACCGATTGAGATGATATTTTGCATGCCTGTCAAGTTCCGATGACAATACAATATTCTGGTTACAGCGAGCTGATCTGATGATGTAGGTGGACAACGGAACTCCTCAATGGATAATAGTAGACTGCCAGTGTTGTGTTTGTTTGGTTTATTTGTCGCAATTTTAGGCTCCGCTACGTGACAGGAACTCAGCTCATATTTGGGAATAAAATTAACCGGAATCGGCGAGAAATAGCAACACTTACGATTATCTAATAAGTCGCAAAATTGTTCAACTCAGTAGCGAACCACTCAGCTGCGACGGTCCGAGTAAGCTAACTGGTTCTCATAGCTTTTTTTAACCCCTGACCAAGAAGAGGGGTGTTCTAAGTTTGACGTGTGTGTGTGTGTGTGTGTGTGTGTGTATATGTATATATGCTGTGGCATCGTAGCTCCCAAATAGATGAACCGATTTTGATTTATTTTTACTGGTTTGAAAGGTGACTTGATCGGGATTGTCCTCAGCTATGTTTGGTGGAAATTTGTGCAGCCGTTTTAGGATCATCAGCTCGCAATTTTTGTAAGGGAAGTTAGGCATTTGCGTGGAATGAAAGCTGATAGCGCGTTCTATTTATTCCTGTGGCAATATCTAGTCGTGAATAGAGTAATTCGCTTCCGGGCCCTACGTTATGCGCGCTAGACACCGATGTGCTTTCATAAGTGGAACACTGGGTTTTCCAAGGTTTTAGATTTTTAATAAAATAAACTTGTTCGCCGTTTTTTTTCAGTTCAGTGACCCTCCAAGATGGCGAGACAACGATCCGGCTCGTAGACGACGCGTTCATCCGGCTGTGCGCCGCCGTCAACGACCTGTGCATGCAGGTGCGCGCGCTCGCGTGCACGCTGCTGGGCGAGACGCGCGCCGTCTCCGACAGGTTCCTGCTGCAGACCTTGGATAAGCAGCTTATGAGTAATATGAAGGTATGTACAGGTGTCGCAAAATAGCGGGACCTTTCAATTAGGAATTAAATAGACCCACATGGTTGTCATCCAAATAACTACCAGACGGAAGCGAGATGCTGGCTGCATCGCCACGATTAATGACAATACTATTGCATTGAGCCAGATAAGAGCCAACTCTCGGGTCACGCGTCGCTTTAGTATTTAGAGAGTTTTAGAGAATTTATCCTATTTTCAGAAAAAGCGAACAGCTCACGAGCGCGGAGCTGAACTGGTCCGGAGCGGGGCCTGGGCGAGCGGGCGACGCTGGGCGGACGACGCGCCGGGCCAGCTGGTGGAGCAGAACACGGTGCAGCTGCTGCCGGGCGGCGCCGCCGGGGCCTTCGTGCACGGCCTGGAGGACGAGCTCTGTGGTGAGCACACTCTGTATCACCATCATCACCTGTAGACCACTGTTCGACGTTAGCCAAATCAAAGGCATGGCAAGATTGAAATCATGCAAACAAACAAACATTAAAACTCAATATAGTTTCTTAAAAAGTGTATTTACCAGGCCAGAAAACATAATACATCTTGAAAGTTAATTTTACTGCCCTCGTGCGATATCTTTTACACATTACACTAGTGCGGTAAAGTAATTTCTCTAGCAGTTCTTCGAGTCCAATTGAAAAGTTTACAAGCAAGGATTTTTTTAAATAGATCTTGAATGGATCTGAGGAATGGATCTCTTTATAATACAGTGTAGATTAGCTAATGGTAACACACTTGTCTGTAATGAGGTGTGGTTCCTCAGAGGTGCGCACGGTGGCCGTGGACGCGGTGTGCCAGCTGTCGATGGAGAACCCTAGCTTCGCGACCACCTCGCTCGACTTGTAATATAGTATAGATTAGCTAATGGTAACACACTTGTCTGTAATGAGGTGTGGTTCCTCAGAGGTGCGCACGGTGGCCGTGGACGCGGTGTGCCAGCTGTCGATGGAGAACCCTAGCTTCGCGACCACCTCGCTCGACTTGTAATATAGTATAGATTAGCTAATGGTAACACACTTGTCTGTAATGAGGTGTGGTTCCTCAGAGGTGCGCACGGTGGCCGTGGACGCGGTGTGCCAGCTGTCGATGGAGAACCCTAGCTTCGCGACCACCTCGCTCGACTTGTAATATAGTATAGATTAGCTAATGGTAACACACTTGTCTGTAATGAGGTGTGGTTCCTCAGAGGTGCGCACGGTGGCCGTGGACGCGGTGTGCCAGCTGTCGATGGAGAACCCTAGCTTCGCGACCACCTCGCTCGACTTGTAATATAGTATAGATTAGCTAATGGTAACACACTTGTCTGTAATGAGGTGTGGTTCCTCAGAGGTGCGCACGGTGGCCGTGGACGCGGTGTGCCAGCTGTCGATGGAGAACCCTAGCTTCGCGACCACCTCGCTCGACTTGTAATATAGTATAGATTAGCTAATGGTAACACACTTGTCTGTAATGAGGTGTGGTTCCTCAGAGGTGCGCACGGCGGCCGTGGACGCGGTGTGCCAGCTGTCGATGGAGAACCCTAGCTTCGCGACCACCTCGCTCGACTTATAATATAGTATAGATTAGCTAATGGTAACACACTTGTCTGTAATGAGGTGTGGTTCCTCAGAGGTGCGCACGGCGGCCGTGGACGCGGTGTGCCAGCTGTCGATGGAGAACCCTAGCTTCGCGACCACCTCGCTCGACTTGTAATATAGTATAGATTAGCTAATGGTAACACACTTGTCTGTAATGAGGTGTGGTTCCTCAGAGGTGCGCACGGTGGCCGTGGACGCGGTGTGCCAGCTGTCGATGGAGAACCCTAGCTTCGCGACCACCTCGCTCGACTTGTAATATAGTATAGATTAGCTAATGGTAACACACTTGTCTGTAATGAGGTGTGGTTCCTCAGAGGTGCGCACGGTGGCCGTGGACGCGGTGTGCCAGCTGTCGATGGAGAACCCTAGCTTCTCGACCACCTCGCTCGACTTGTAATATAGTATAGATTAGCTAATGGTAACACACTTGTCTGTAATGAGGTGTGGTTCCTCAGAGGTGCGCACGGTGGCCGTGGACGCGGTGTGCCAGCTGTCGATGGAGAACCCTAGCTTCGCGACCACCTCGCTCGACTTGTAATATAGTATAGATTAGCTAATGGTAACACACTTGTCTGTAATGAGGTGTGGTTCCTCAGAGGTGCGCACGGCGGCCGTGGACGCGGTGTGCCAGCTGTCGATGGAGAACCCTAGCTTCGCGACCACCTCGCTCGACTTATAATATAGTATAGATTAGCTAATGGTAACACACTTGTCTGTAATGAGGTGTGGTTCCTCAGAGGTGCGCACGGCGGCCGTGGACGCGGTGTGCCAGCTGTCGATGGAGAACCCTAGCTTCGCGACCACCTCGCTCGACTTCCTCGTGGACATGTTCAACGACGAGATCGAGGACGTGCGCCTGCGCGCCATCGACAGCCTCACCAAGATATCGCACCACATCGTGCTCAGGGAGGACCAGCTCGAGACTATACTCTCAGCCTTAGAGGTAACAAACATTAAAATAAAAATAAAAATAAAAAGCGGCCAAGTGCGAGTTGGACTCGCCCATGAAGGGTTCCGTAGCAGCAAGTAACATAATATAAAAGTTCTTGAATAGATTACGATTAATGACTCATTAAAAAAAAACTACTTACTAGATCTCGCTCAAACCAATTTTGAGTGAAAGTTTACATGGTAATGTACATCATATATTTTTTTTAGTTTTATCATTCTCTTATTTTAGAAGTTATGGGGGGGGGGGGGGGGGGGGGACACTTTTTACCACTTTGGAAGTGTCTCTCGTGCAAACTATTCAGTTTAGAAAAAAATGACATAAGAAACCTCAAAATCATTTTTGAAGACCTATCCATAGATACACAACACGTATGGGTATGATGAAAAAAAAAATTTTGAGTTTCAGTTCTAAGTATGGTGACCCCAAAAATAAAAAACTACTTACTAGATCTCGTTCAAACCAATTTTGAGTGAAAGTTTACATGGTAATGTACATCATATTTTTTTTTTAGTTTTATCATTCTCTTATTTTAGAAGTTACGGGGGGGGGGACACTTTTTACCACTTTGGAAGTGTCTCTCGCGCAAACTATTAAGTTTAGAAAAAAATGGTATTAGAAACCTCAACATCATTTTTAAAGACCTATCCATAGATACCTCACATGTACAGGTTTAGAGAAAACAAAATTTTTGAGTTTCAGTTCTAAGTATGGGGAACCCCAAAAATAATTGATTTTTTTTCAATGTTTGTGTTAAAATCTTAATGCGGTTTACCGAATACATCTACCTACCAAGTTTCAACAGTATAGCTCTTATAGTTTCGGAAAAAAAAGGCTGTGACATACACGGACAGACAGACAGACAGACATGACGAATCTATAAGGGTTCCTTGTCTTTGACTACGGAACCCTAAAAATGATATAAAAGATAATAATAATGCTGGACAGTTCACACAACAATATCCAGCAGCCCCAAGTTAAGCAGAGCTTGTGTTTTGGGTACTAGATACGAGTAACTGATATACTTAATACATTACATAGGTATACAATACATTACATATTTTTTATTATACATAGAAATTACCCAGAACACCCTGAACAAATATCTGCAAATCGTACAAATATTTGTTCCGAGGCGGGAATCGAACCCGCAACCTGCTGCGTCGCAGGCGAACTTGACCCGCCGGGCCTCAGAGGTCGTCAAATTTTCGTAGTTGTAGAGCTTTTTTGTGAAAGACTTTCGTGGTCACATTGCTGTGTTCCGGGTTGAAGAATATGGGTGCCGATGAAATTACAGGCACACGAGACTTTTAATCTTTATGTCTGGGTGGCGGACGCAGTGCAATGTGAGGTAATACACGTTGTTATAGGCAGACGGTGGACAAAGTGCTTGTTACAACAATTAAATAAAAAAATAAAACATTTTCTAATAACTTGGATAGTGTGAGCCACAGTGAAAGGAAGCCCCATTGAAGTTCTGCCTACCCCATTCGGGGAAAAAGTTGTGTGAATTAATGGTATTACTTAGTCGATGTCTTGCTTTTACAGGACTATTCCATGGACGTGCGAGAGGGTCTCCACAGAATGCTGGGCTCGTGTACCGTTGCGTCTAAGACCTGCCTTGAAATGTGCATTGACAAAATACTGGAGAATCTCAAAAGATACCCGCAGGTTTGACCGCTATGCAATCATACATTTTATTGCCCAACTACTTTGGTGTGGCATAGCGAAGCTATGACTTGCTTCCTTAGAGTATTGCAGCTAAACCAATGATGTTTATGAGATACTATCAATTACAAGCATGTGTCTCATAGTTTTCGCGAAGCAACTTTTGGCTATCTGAAGAAGTGTTGATGAGCTGTAATTAACCGTATCTAAATAATGTAAACTGAATGTTAATGTTGTTGTTGGCAGGACAAGCGGTCAACATTTCGTTGCGTGCAGCGGCTGGGCAGCTCGCACGCGACGCTCGTGCTGCCGCTGACGTCGCGCTTGCTCGCCGTGCATCCTTTCTTCGACATGCCTGAACCAGACGTGGAGGACCCCTCCTGTATCCTTTTATGCTGCATTTACACGCTTGGCAGTCTACCGCCGCTCACCCCTTGTCACGTCTATTCCCACGATGGAGCAACCCCCGGTGAAAAGAGGCCCATTGAGGCATTGCCTACCCTTTCGAGAAAAAGGCGTGTTTATGTATATAATACTAGCGACTCGCCCCGGCTTCGCACGGGTAGCCCCCGGTGAAAAACAGTCCCCCCCCCCCCGATATTTTATTACTATTTTATAGAATCCACCAAAAAAGGGATAACTAACATCGGTCCAGCCGATCTTGAGTTACAAGTGGTGTAACTAACACGACTTTGTTTTATATATATAGATGTAAATGCATGCCAAGCATCGTTTGGCTAGGCGTGCGCAGACTTCGCGTATGTTCGCTATAGTCCGAAAAAGGTTTTTAGACACAGAAAAATTAAACAAGTCACCCGAAAAATGGGAAATTTTGGGAGAAACCAGAGCTTGGCATATGGCTCGTTCGGCCAAGTGCGAGTCAAACCTCGCGTCGGTATTACAGGAACAGCACTTTTCAACCCATAAACACTTTTATTTTTTTATTTGGTAGACCTTTGTTTTTCCACGATCTAAACTGTTGGTAAGTGGCTGACGATGGAGCACAACGTTCTAAAGGGCATCTATTCACTCTAGCCTTGAAGAGATCCAGATTAGAGTTTTCAGGAAAGACAGACGACGGTAGTGTTTTCCACTGCTTACGAGTTTTCGTTTTTTTTTAAAATGTTTTAACACGATATCTCCATCATTGCTGAACTGATAACGCAGTAAGCGCCAAAACGTGATGCACAATTGCTAAAACGCGCGATTTGATTCAGCGATCGAACGCAGAAAGTGGCCAAAACGCGTTGCAGCATCGAAGTAGTCGCAAAATCGCTGATCGCCGATGCAAAAAGTACCTAGTGTGCTCTGGCCCTAATGCTGGGTAGTTCACACAACATTATCTAGCCCTTGTAGCCCTAGAGCTTGTGTTATGAGTACTAGATAACTGATAAACTTAATACAATACATTACATAGATAGATATTTTTTATTATACATTGAAAATATCCAGAACACCCAGAACAAATATCTGCAGATCATACAAATATTTGTTCCGAGGCGGGAATCGAACCCGCAACCTCCTGCGTCGCAGGCGAACCTACGCCCACCGCGCCACCGAGGTCGTTCTAATATTGCGCCTTACTGATTTTATATGAGCCTTAACTCGACACGAACAGACATGTGCGTGTTGATTCTGGTGCTGAACGCGGCGCAACACTGCACCACCATGCTGCCCCTGTTCGAGGAGCACACCATAAAGCACTACTCGTACCTGCGCGACACCATGCCGCATCTCGTGCCACACCTACCGATTGGTAAGTAGAACATACATGTGCGTGTTGATTCTGGTGCTGAACGCGGCGCAACACTGCACCACCATGTTGCCCCTGTTCGAGGAGCACACCATCAAGCACTACTCGTACCTGCGCGACACCACGCCGCATCTCGTGCCACACCTACCGATTGGTAAGTACAACAGACATGTGCGTGTTGATTCTGGTACTGTGTGCTGAGTCTGGCTTTTTACCAACCATTTGGCACGGGTGTATGGTGTGGTGTAACACGCATTTTTGTATGGGAATATGATAAGCGCCCCTAGCGTACACTTTGAGAACTTATATTCTGAGTCCCAGCTGCCATGCTTACGATCATCGTCGTTACACTATACACCGATCGTATAAGCCGAGCCACGGCCGTCGTATCGCAAGCACTTACGTGCCGTTTATAACGGTTTTTCATTTATTTCTGAGTCCGAGTGCCAAATTTGACAGCTTCACGCTTGGAATACGATGACACGACGGCGACGATGAGCGTTACGCTCAACACTTGTGTTTTTGGCGGTGAGAGGTGAGCGCTACACGGTAGTGTTTATTTTTCTGTGTAATTGTGGACTTTTGTGGGGTTCTTTGTTATTGAGAATGTCTGCGAGATATTTTCTTGCATAGATGTTGATGAAGAAGAACGGGCTCGTGAGCTACGGGAAATGCGAGACAGTCTTCGGGCATCCTTTGATCCTGTCGAAGATCTCCCGGAGACCGAATTTAGGAATACCGGCTGTCGAAAGAAGCTTTCGTATTCCTATGCGAAGAGCTGTGACAGCGTACCGACCGACCGACCAAAGGCCTAAGCAGCGTGTGAGCCTTGAAGTAAAAGTGAGTACCTATATTACTTTTGTCAATAATTTACCTCGTAGACAGAGTATAGAGGTACGCTCTACGAATTAACTGCTCTAGGCCTTATTTTGCTTGTAGATTGTGGTTTCTTTCTTTACCCCTGTCTCTGGTTCGTTTCAAAGACCTAGCGTGGTGAAAGATTCTTCTTTGATGATACAAATTACCTACTTAGGTACTTAATGCTCAAAAAACTAACTATATGTGCTATACAATATATAATAGAACCCAACCTGGAAGGGATTTCAACATACGGATACATAATTATGAAAACATACATGACGACCAGTGTAACTGTCTCATAATTAACAAAGTCTCCTCAACTAAGTACTTGGGAGTCATGTTAGATCAAAAAATCAAAAATCATTCCTAGAAAATTTTACTTTAGCAATGTTTATAACTTAGGTATGTATTTCTTGTTTCAGAAAATCACGAAGGACTCCGGAGAAAAGGTGGCCGTAAGCCTCACATCAGTCATCAAACCCTACGGATACAACTAGTAGAGGATAAGATATCATACAAATTCTAAATTCTTTGCATAAAAATAAACATCTGGTTGTCCAAAACGTGGTTTCATTGCGGATAGGTAGATACATAACTAAATCAAGAGAATATAGGACTACAATTATCTTACATGCTTGCATGTACCTGTACATAAGAGAATTGTGTATTCTTGTGAAACAACACCCAGAATACTTTATCTGATTGCTTCATAGCAATCAGATATACCTACCTAGTTGTAAAAAATGTTGAGCCTAGAAATCCATTTATACTTTATTTACCCAAACTTAAACTGCAGACTTATAAGAGAAATATATATAATAAATGTAAATGCCATACGGGTCTATAATAAAATACCAAATTCATGGATTTGCCATTAAGTATATCAGTTATCTAGTACCCATAACACAAGCTCTGCTTAGCTTGGCGCTAGATAATGTTGTGTGAACTGTCCAGCTTTATTTATTTATTTATGTTCTTATGTTTAAAAGCAAGATAGCGAAAGAGGTGTTATAATTGTATTGTAACACCTCTTAGAAATAAGTTACCTGTATTCGAGCTAGTAAAATATTTTTATTCTTAGGTACCGGATGAAAAAAGTTAATGATCTCAGTAAGGTTAATGTAAGGTTTAAGGTATCTGCGATTATGATCATAGTGAAATAATATAGGCAACTTACCTGTCCTGTTACCCTGTGTAAATAAACAAGATCTAATTTCTTGGACTTGTCAGTTAGGTCGCTGCTACCATGACTTTACTAGATCTATATATATATATCTATATTTATATTTTATAGATTTATCTAGATGATTTTTGGTTTCGGGCCTTATATGAATGTGTTTACCAAAAATATTCTTAAAAAACAACACTTCTCCCAATGGCCTAAACTAGGGGGGAAATCATAAGTGATACTAGAAAGTTATGCGCTCCTGCCCAATACGAAAAATTCAGTCATTGAAATTACCACCAAAGTAAGTCAAAAGTATTTTATTCATTGAAATCACAAGGTAGGTACAATCACTCCACAAGCACAGAAGTTTACTGGGGTCTTCGCAGGCTTCTCGGGTTGTTGAGGATTTGTTTACGTTGAGCTGCTATTTCCACACATTCCAGGATTAAGTGGGCAGCCGATTCTTCTTCGGTCAGACACCCTCTGCAGAGTGGGCTGTATGTGGCTCCGATGTTGAAGAGGCGTTGAGACTGTGTCCTATGAGTGTCCCCACGAACCCACGATGGTGCGAAGGGTTATTCTTTGAAAGTTGAGCAGGCGACGTATCAGTTGTTGTAGGTAAGCCAAGCCAGCCGGTAGGGCAGCTCTTGACTGTATGCAGCCCGTGGTCCGTGCCCAGCGTTCATTGTGTTTATTAGTGCTGCGGAGCTGCATCCATGTTTGCACGAAGAGGTTTGTTACTTATAAATCTTTGAATACTTTCTTTGTTTGGAAATTAATGAAAATACTTGAATTTGACTACTACACCTTCTTCTTCTTCATAATGGCGAAAACCAACTTCAACTTCAACTTCAAAAATCAAAATACAATTTGACTTTGACATCTTTACAGTGACAACTGACACATTCAACAATCAAATTCCATAGACAAATACCTTTTTATCAGTTTTAAATTCATTTCGACAACATTATCATAGCCAATTTTGGCGTCTTCCGGTGTTATACCATCGTGTCCCCACGATGGGTGGTATACGACGGTGTTGAACCACTAAGACTCACTTATGTCCCACACACACCGGTGTATGGTGTAAGCGTAGTGTAAGTACGAAGGACGATTGGTGTCATCGTGTGCAAAACTGCGACTCAGCACTCTGAACTCGGCGCAACACTGCACCACCATGCTGCCCCTGTTGGAGGAGCACACCATCAAGCACTACTCGTACCTGCGCGACACCATGCCGCATCTCGTGCCACACCTACCGATTGGTAAGTAGAACAGACATGTGAGTGTTGATTCTGGTGCTGAACGCGGCGCAACACTGCACCACCATGCTGCCCCTGTTCGAGGAGCACACCATCAAGCACTACTCGTACCTGCGCGACACCATGCCGCATCTCGTGCCACACCTACCGATTGGTAAGTAGAACAGACATGTGCGTGTTGATTCTGGTGCTGAACGCGGCGCAACACTGCACCACCATGCTGCCCCTGTTCGAGGAGCACACCATCAAGCACTACTCGTACCTGCGCGACACCATGCCGCATCTCGTGCCACACCTACCGATTGGTAAGTAGAACAGACATGTGCGTGTTGATTCTGGTGCTGAACGCGGCGCAACACTGCACCACCATGTTGCCCCTGTTCGAGGAGCACACCATCAAGCACTACGCGTACCTGCGCGACACCATGCCGCATCTCGTGCCACACCTACCGATTGGTAAGTAGAACAGACATGTGCGTGTTGATTCTGGTGCTGAACGCGGCGCAACACTGCACCACCATGCTGCCCCTGTTCGAGGAGCACACCATCAAGCACTACTCGTACCTGCGCGACACCATGCCGCATCTCGTGCCACACCTACCGATTGGTAAGTAGAACAGACATGTGCGTGTTGATTCTGGTGCTGAACGCGGCGCAACACTGCACCACCATGTTGCCCCTGTTCGAGGAGCACACCATCAAGCACTACGCGTACCTGCGCGACACCATGCCGCATCTCGTGCCACACCTACCGATTGGTAAGTACGCTGTAACCACTATACTTGCAAACAAGAACGTATACCACATTTCATAAATGAATTATTTATATCGTAATGTTTTCTTAATGTTTGCTTTAATTCATTTCAAGCTATTTAATTACATTTCTATCCGTTTCTCTAATTTGATTTTCAATGTCGAGACAAATTTCTAGTATTAATGATTACTGTGGTATTGTCAGCAAAAATAATTGTTTAGTTAGTCGTCACACTGGTCATTAAACAAGGAATAATAGAGACCTCAACATACTCCGTAGCTGATTGACGTGATCCGCAAGCTGATTTACTTTTATTTGTGTACAGGAGATTCTAAATACCAGAGCGAGAAAGCGGACACGGCCGTGGACGACAGCGCTGTGCGGCGCTTCTTCGACACCGTGCTGCAGCACATCGACAACAGCACGCTCTCCGTGCGCGTGCGCCTCAAGATGCTGCACTCCGCCGAGGAGCAGTTGAACAAGTACGCATTATCTTACGCAGCTTAGATCAACTGTACTACATAGTATGTTTCTTCGACACCGTGCTGCAGCACATCGACAACAGCACGCTCTCCGTGCGCGTGCGCCTCAAGATGCTGCACTCCGCCGAGGAGCAGTTGAACAAGTACGCATTATCTTACGCAGCTTAGATCAACTGTACTACATAGTATGTTTCTTCGACACCGTGCTGCAGCACATCGACAACAGCACGCTCTCCGTGCGCGTGCGCCTCAAGATGCTGCACTCCGCCGAGGAGCAGTTGAACAAGTACGCATTATCTTACGCAGCTTAGATCAACTGTACTACATAGTATGTTTCCTCGACACCGTGCTGCAGCACATCGACAACAGCACGCTCTCCGTGCGCGTGCGCCTCAAGATGCTGCACTCCGCCGAGGAGCAGTTGAACAAGTACGCATTATCTTACGCAGCTTAGATCAACTGTACTACATAGTATGTTTCTTCGACACCGTGCTGCAGCACATCGACAACAGCACGCTCTCCGTGCGCGTGCGCCTCAAGATGCTGCACTCCGCCGAGGAGCAGTTGAACAAGTACGCATTATCTTACGCAGCTTAGATCAACTGTACTACATAGTATGTTTCCTCGATGGATAATAGTAGACTGCCCGTGTTTAGGCTCATTTTGATCAGCTCAATAGGCTTGTGTAGTTCACGTACGAAGAATGATTAGGAATTATTTCAGAGGGTTTTATGTGTTTTCTGGGGTTAGTAGGGTTTTTATGAGTTTAAAGGGTTTGTAGGTGGTGTCAAGTTGTCAGGAATTTGTATTTCTATAGGTTTCTAGGGGCTTGTAAGTTGTTTCAAGGTGTTTCTAGGGTGTTTAAGAGTTTGTAAGGGGTTTTAGACGTTTGCAGATGTTATAAAAGTTTGTTCCCAGTTTCCAAGCAAAATTTGGTCGTCTAATAGTTTTTGCCCGACAGCTTCAGTGAGGTATATCGAAGCTATGTTTCGCTTCAGTGAGGAAGGGCAATGAGTTTAGCACCTGTGTATGTATGCTTGTATGATTTTGTAAATTGATGACCAGTATATACAAGACACAATAATAGTTTGTTTGGTGGATTGATAGGTATGTAATATGGGTGTAGTACTTTATATGTAGTTAATGGGGAATAGGTAAATAAATGTACGAACTCACTGTTACACTGAAGTATATAATCCCAAATCACTATTGTTACCACACAGAGTTCGAAGGCACTAGGAGTACGAAGAAACACAATTTACACGTAACCGAAAGATATCACAACTTGAGAAATATGGTATATAGGTAGGTACATAAATTGGCCGTATTTACGAGCGCGGGCTGCGTGCGCTTCGCGCTGTGTTCGAGCTGTGAATGGCGTGCGTCCGCGCCGGCCGAGGTGCGGCGCGAGCCAAGTATATAACGCGCTAGTACATAAAAGCGCGCTAGTGTTGGGGTGTGGTTCGATGTTATTACTCGACGTATGCAATGTTAGTGAATGTGTGCAAGTGTATAGCCGAGGGTGCCTACATTTGTAATACTTATGTTTCCAGGTTGTCCGAGATGGAGGGTCTGGTGATGGGCGCGGCGCAGTTCACGGCTCTGTTCGCGCGCTGCGTGAACGCGCTGCACGCGGCGCTCGACACGCACGCCGCGCCGCCGCCGCACGCTCTGCAAACTGTAACTACCTACTGCCTCAGGTACGTACCTACATCATCGTGTATCATCATCATCATCATCGTCTGCAGCCTTTACACGTCTACTGCTGGACGAGACAGCAATGGGGGGGGATTTGCCATCACGCTGGCAGGTGGATTGGTGATCGCAATATTGGTTATGAGTATTGAGGTGGATGCTCCGCCCATCCTCTGGTGTATGGGGCTGGCTTTTGCGAGAAAAATTGCGTTTAATTTCCGCCATATTGAATTTATTGTGACGTCATATAGTATATGACACGTGGAACGTCAAGACACAGATAAACAAACTTACATACATGGACTGCTAAAACATTACCCTGCTTTTGTTTTGCCGCAGTCTGGTAAAAATATAATCTGATGTTAGTCTGGAATGCAAATGTCGTTTTATTGAATTGAATGTCCATGCCATTCCAGATTACAACATCAATTCAGTGGAGTATCGGAGCAAGAGAATGCTTGCGTGTGGCAACTCGCGCTCCGCGTGTGCGCCGCGCGGCTCTGCGCCACTTCCACCGCGAACAACAACAACACGCCCTCTACCCCCGGGGGGGTGTGCGGGGGGGTGCCCACGGCTGCGTTGTCTGCTATAGCCGCCTTGACGCATCATGCTGAACTACTGGATAGATTGCTGGCTTCAGCGGGTAAGAGTAGAATACATGCTAAAGTGGGATAGAACCAGGGTTTTAAATTATCAAGATAAACATGCCCTTTGATAATTATCAAACAGATATTAAGCCTAGGAATCCTTTTTTAACTGATATTACGTATCAACATTTAAGTTAGAAGCAAGTAGTTTAGTAAATAAATTATACACATTTTACAATCAAGGTAATCTTTTATTATTATTTTTCACTAAAAAAAAGTTACTTGTTTACTTGTTGTTTTGTTTTGTTCTTTTTAACTTCAACTTTTTTTTTTTTTATTCGTTTATTTTTACCTTGGTCAGCGGTTGCCCACCTCCTTGGTCAAGCTACCCCGATGTGATTGACTAAACTCTGGTTCAGAATTCGAGATATTTTTTGTAAACAAACAAATGTCACCGTCTAAGAGACAAGCCAGTGGAAAAATCAGTTTTTTGCGTGGATCATATTTTACTAGTACTGACCCGCGGCTTTTCCTACGGTATTAAACTTTTGTAATATCCGCCAGCGGGTTCGCAATTTGCGGCAAATAAACACAAACCCACTACGTACCTAAGTTTATCTGACGAGTCAATGTGTAAACGGCAAAATGTTATATATAACTCTTACCTATTGATACAGTATGACCATTCCATTGTAAAACTGTGCGAAAAGCACATTCGTATTTGGCAAATGAGGAGAAACGAATGAAATTAACAAAATGGGGACCGGCTTTCAAAACAAAGCCCATTGTTTAGAATCTGTGCAGTGTTCCAAGTAACATGAAAGATTTGCTACTAACAATTATATTTTTGCTTGATAACTTTGTTAATAATCGAAATAACTCAAAAATATATACGACAAAATATTGATTACTTTATAGTTTATCAGATCTGAGTTAGAATAACATGCCTAGCCTGTTTATTGGCCTAATTTAATAAACTACCATAGAGCACCTATTTTTTTGCTATGGTATCGCCTTTGTTTACAAAAAATATCTCGAATTCTGAACCAGGGTATAGCTTTTGCCATTGGTCGTGTCAGTAACGTTGTTGGTGCTGAGCCCGCAGGTGTGGAGCCGGACCCGTTCACGATAGCGGTGTTCCGCCAGCTGTCGATGAACGCGGACAACAAGCCGGCGGCGCTCGCGCGCGCGCTGATGCCGCTGCTGCAGGCGGCGCCGCTGCCCGCCATACCCCGCCCGAACCTCCGGGTGAGCTAACCGTGCCGTACCTTAAGCCTGCCAAACTAAACCCTACTACTAAGCCCGCAAGGCCCTTTTCAGTGCCACCATACCTCAAATATCTAACCTAAAGCCAAAGAAAAACAAGAAAGAATGGGAGGACACACTGCTTATTTATCACGCTAGGTGTCGCATATTCGCTGATGTTGTTTCGTAGCCAAACAATGGTCTATCAATGTTAAAAAAAAACTGTCAGAAGTGGACAGTATTAGTTATGTCAAAAATGGATAATTTTAGTATGAGAAAAAGACAAGACCACTAAATGACAAGCACCAGCGATGGTGGCGCCATCTGAGATTAGTTTTGCCTGTGGCTCCCCATTGGTGACACGAAGTGGTAGTATTTACTGCAAGTTCCAATATTTGATCCATCTATCAAATATTGGAACATGGTAAACATTTACATTTGGTATGGATAATAAAAGTGTTGCCACGGTAACTGATCGTGGACGGATACAGGATATGCAATTATTGCTAGATGATACAAGGATGTCCTGGGGATTCAATCTGCCATTTTTAAAAGAAACGTCGTAATTTTTATTTATTTACTTTTTAATGTGTTTTTCGAGTTATTTCGTGTAATTTTGGTGGCATTTTAACCTGTGTTAATTGGATAAATATCACATGTGTGATATAGAGAAATTTAAGTGTATTGAGTGTTTTTTCGAAATGGTGGATTTTTCCCTGAAAACCTCTGTTTTTCTGCCACTGTTTAAACTGGGTTATGACTTGACGGAGAATCTTGACGACTTGACTATAAAAATATAATTAATTATATCACTTGACATTGGCAAAATTGGAGCATTCCTCAGAAGCCATTATATGACGAAGAAGAAGAAGACGGATGACCTGAAACTGTTCAATTGATTGAACTGCTGAGACTTTTTAGTCTCATTAGTTCAATGGGGAGACACACTGCTTATTTATCCCGCTAGGTGGCGCATTATCGCTGGTGTTTTTTCGTAGCCAAACATAGGTCTATAAATGTAAAAAAAACACTGACAAAAGTGTAAAATATCAATGGATAATTTTAGTAAATATACACATTAAATAATAGTCTGGTATAAAACATGCTTCTGTTTAGTGCATTTCAGTGTAAAAATAAAGGTACACACAGTTTCCTTTCTGATGAGAAAAATACAAGACCACTAAATGACAAGCACCAGCGATGGTGGCGCCATCTGGGATTAGTTTTGTCTGTGGCTCCCCATTTAATAATTTGATCGAACCACTGATACTCAACAGTTTCAGCAGTTCAATTGCAGTTTTTTTTTGTATGAACAGTAATGGGAATATCACATGTTTGTGTAACGTGTGAGTATTTGATGCTCACCTGTGCGCGTGTTGTAGATCCGCATGTGCACCGCCAGCATAGTGGAGCCGGCCATGGACAATGACACGGTGGTGCGCTTCTGCGCCGGCCTCATGGCGAGCGTGCCCTTCGAGGCGGAGGTGCTGCGCGTGCGCACGCCCGGCGCGCTGCGCGTGCGCGTCGCCTACCCCGACCGGCAGGCGCACGCGGTCGCGCCGCGCCCCGACCACCTGCGCCCGCTCGACCACCACCACATCAGTGAGTATATGGGGTTCTCCTAGTATTGCTTGTAAGGTAGATACTCACGTAGATACGTAAACAAGTAACATAGTTCACAAGCACATACAGGAATAACACACGCATATATTTAGAAGGAGAACAGAATAGAAAAGAAGAGGAAGCTTTAGATACACAGATACGGATGTGGGGTATTCAATTCAAGGTCTGCGACCGACTGACTGACCGACCGGCCGACGCATCGCTCGCTGTCACTGCGGCGAGCGCGGCACAGTCTCTCTAGTAGTTAGTACGGATGTGACCTAGATAACGGTGCGATCCACGTTTCCATACTACGTACGACAACGGGCGCATGCAGTGGCGTAACGATAGGGTGGCAGGGCTGGCAAAATGCCACGGGCCCCGGCCCAAGAGGCCGCGAGTTCCAAAATTATTTTTTTACATTATACCTGAGTATTTTATTTTATTTGAAAAGTATATTTTTTTAAGTTTTGCTTAAAATCCGAAGTGAGACAATTTTTTTTTTTTAAAATTTTCGAACTGCCCCGGGCCCAAAACTAAATTTTTTAAAATTTTCGAATTTGCCACGGGCCCCAGATGGTATTGTTACGCCACTGGGCGCATGACACGATCTTTTATTAATTATATTAATTAAATTCACCCTCACTTCAATAAATATAATTAGGTCCACCACAAGTACACCTCATCATCATCAGCAGCACCTCCACTGCTAGACGAGGCCAATGGGTGGATATGCCTTGCTTGGCGGGTGGATCGTGATCCCAGTATTAGTGTTGAGTTTTTAATGAATGAATGAATTAATAATTTATTTCCCAGAAAAAGGTTTATACAATTTCTTATTAATAATTCTCCAGTTCCACTAATTCAAAATATAAATTTTATGCAAAGTTATACACAATATAATTTAAATAAATGTTAAAATAAAATACATGTCATATTAATTTCAGATTAATGTGAAAATCAGCGGTAACAAATTTAGTTTTGTAAAAACGCATTTACTGAAAGCACCTCCTATTTCAGTATTAAGTATATCAGCTATCTAGTGCCCATAACACAAGCTCTGCTTAGCTTGGGGCTAGATAATGTTGTGTGAACTGTCCATAATTATTTATTTATTATAAATTATTTGTTGAGTATAGTTTATTAACGTACACTTGTGTTGACAGACGAGGACGGCACTCAGAACCTGCGTCTCCTCACCAAGGTGCTGATCTCGCACGGCGTGTGGAGCGAGCCCTGCGGAGTGGACATCTCGGTGTGCCTCGCGGTGGACGAGGGCGGCCGCGAGCCCTCCGCCTTCGTGGAGCTGTGCCGCCCTGTGCGCATCACGGTCGCGCCCAAGCCCATCAAACGCGGCATATAATACCCGCCATTGTTTCAGTTACAAAAATTTTAAAAGCCACAGAAGACAGAAGCCCGACAAGGGGCCGTTAGTAGTAGTAGAGCTTTTTTGTGAAAGAGTTCGTCCGGGGAAGTACTACCACCATACCTATTTCTGCCGCAAAGCAGTAGTGCTCGCATTGCTGTGTTCTGGTTTGAAGGGTTAAGGGTGCCGGTGAAATTACAGGCACATGAGACTTTTCATCTTTGTCTTAGGGTGGCGAGCGCAGGGCAATGCCACATAGGGTGCGTCCTAGGTGGACGTGACCTATGAGGTAATGCACTGTTCATAGGCAGAGGTTACCGCCTAACATCAGGTAAACCATCTGCTTGTTCAGTCATTCAGTAGTATAAAAAAAATTAAAAAAAAAAGTCCTTCAAGTAGGCAACGCATGAACAAATGCTCCCTGTGTTATGGGCAGAGCATAAGCAGCCATGGAACTTTCTTGTAAAAGAGATCGTTTTGGGACTCCCTGGTACTACCACCATACCTATGAAGTACCTATTTCTGCCGTTCCGGTTTGAAGGGTATGCGTGCCAGTCGTGTCACACTGTTAGTTGCTTTGCTTTATCTGTCCGGCTGTATGTATGTATGTTTGTACAGGTCGTAGTTTTTAACTAACTAGTATTAGTGGTATTATGGTTCAAAATTAGCGCGATTGGGGCCTTTGGATTGTGTACAAAACTTAATTGTTTGTAAAAGTATGTACCGGAGTAGGTTAATAAAGATGTAAGTTCAATAAATTAAGACAATAGAACATAACGAACATGTTTTTCTGTGGTTAAAATTATCTTCAGCTGTTCTAAATATAGTAAAGACCAGTGTTTTGTACAGTATTTTAGGGGCTTTTTGGTACTGACTGTACATTTTATATAAAATCTGCAACATACACTACAACATATAGATTAATTTGATAACACTGAACTATATGTAGTGCAGATTAGATGAAAGCATAATTGCTTACACTGCATTGCATTCCTTATAATATAAAACAAGGACTAATACCTAATTGCCAGCCTACATTTAGTTTTAACTCCCGTCGCAAAGAGGGGTGTTATAAATTTGACCGCTGTGTGTCTGTCTGTCTGTAGCACCGTAGCTCTTAACCAGGTGAAACAGTTAGAATGCGTTTATACTTTATTTGAAAACCGGTTCTCTAGCGATGGTTCTTAGACATGTTTTATCAAAATCGGTTCAACCGGTTCATTGCGTTGGGAGTTTTTAAATTTCTTCTTGTTCTCGTAATTTTAAGTCAGTTTTTTTTATAAAAACTAAGAACATTGACATGTGTAAACATAATATTTCTTGTTTGAAGGGTTAAGGGTGCCGGTGAAATTACAGGCACATGAGACTTTTCATCTTTGTCTTAGGGTGGCGAGCGCAGGGCAATGCCACATAGGGTGCGTCCTAGGTGGACGTGACCTATGAGGTAATGCACTGTTCATAGGCAGAGGTTACCGCCTAACATCAGGTAAACCATCTGCTTGTTCAGTCATTCAGTAGTATAAAAAAAATTAAAAAAAAAAGTCCTTCAAGTAGGCAACGCATGAACAAATGCTCCCTGTGTTATGGGCAGAGCATAAGCAGCCATGGAACTTTCTTGTAAAAGAGATCGTTTTGGGACTCCCTGGTACTACCACCATACCTATGAAGTACCTATTTCTGCCGTTCCGGTTTGAAGGGTATGCGTGCCAGTCGTGTCACACTGTTAGTTGCTTTGCTTTATCTGTCCGGCTGTATGTATGTATGTTTGTACAGGTCGTAGTTTTTAACTAACTAGTATTAGTGGTATTATGGTTCAAAATTAGCGCGATTGGGGCCTTTGGATTGTGTACAAAACTTAATTGTTTGTAAAAGTATGTACCGGAGTAGGTTAATAAAGATGTAAGTTCAATAAATTAAGACAATAGAACATAACGAACATGTTTTTCTGTGGTTAAAATTATCTTCAGCTGTTCTAAATATAGTAAAGACCAGTGTTTTGTACAGTATTTTAGGGGCTTTTTGGTACTGACTGTACATTTTATATAAAATCTGCAACATACACTACAACATATAGATTAATTTGATAACACTGAACTATATGTAGTGCAGATTAGATGAAAGCATAATTGCTTACACTGCATTGCATTCCTTATAATATAAAACAAGGACTAATACCTAATTGCCAGCCTACATTTAGTTTTAACTCCCGTCGCAAAGAGGGGTGTTATAAATTTGACCGCTGTGTGTCTGTCTGTCTGTAGCACCGTAGCTCTTAACCAGGTGAAACAGTTAGAATGCGTTTATACTTTATTTGAAAACCGGTTCTCTAGCGATGGTTCTTAGACATGTTTTATCAAAATCGGTTCAACCGGTTCATTGCGTTGGGAGTTTTTAAATTTCTTCTTGTTCTCGTAATTTTAAGTCAGTTTTTTTTATAAAAACTAAGAACATTGACATGTGTAAACATAATATTTCTTGTTAGATATGTATAGTTTGGTGCGAATGACATATTTTTCTTTACCGTTTTTTTCCTGTTACTAGCCACCCACCTCTCGATGGACCAACATCTATTATATTATAAAAACGGGAAATTTTCACGTACCGTTAAATCGATGTAAGCACCGACATTGTTTCGACCCGTTTCGAGAGTCTTTTTCAAGGTGAGTGCGTCGCGTTCACTCACCTTGAAAAAGACTCTCGAAACGGGTCGAAACAATGTCGGTGCTTACATCGATTTAACGGTACGTGAAAATTTCCCGTTTTTATAATATAATTGATATGATTCACGAAAGTTTTTATGGACCAACATCTATTAAAAGGTTGCAGGAAGTCAGTTGATGGAGGCGGCTCAGGATTTTTTTTTTTTTTTTTTTCGAATGGATATTAATGCAGTTGACCGCCTGGGGCCATGACTGCTTTACCGGGCTTTTGGTGAGCGCAGATGGCGCTCAACCTGTAAAGTTAGGTTGGGGCAACGAGCACAAGGGCACCACTAGGTACGAACCTCGGCTTGGGCTGTTGCCAGGTTGGGAGGATCGAACAGAACGCCCCGGAACATGCTTGTACCGGTTTAGGCGAAGGTACAGAAGGTACTTAGAAGGTTCTTCGACCTCGCCGGCGAGGTCGGTGTAAGGGTGTAGTGTTTTCTCTGTCTTGACTGGATGACGTCACTACCGCATTAGCGGCAGTGATAGGGTCATCGGGATCACCAAGAACGTGTCTTGGTCTACGGAGGGAGAAATCGGCTCAGGACCGTTAGTTGTGGCCTTTTATAGGGTAGGCCTATGTCCAGCAGTGGACTTCTACAGGCTGATAATGTGATGTATGTAAAAAACTAGATACTTTATGATTTCGATGCTGTGAAGCGAGCATTCTATGAAGTTAAATGCACTAAAGTTTATGCAGTCCCTTTTATTTCCGTATAGGCTTATACGACATCCACGGGAGGAGACCGAGAGGTTTATTTTTAGGCCGGACACATACATAAACAACTCTGTCTGCTCCCGTGGATGTCCCTATAAATTAAAAGCCGACAGGGTTTACACCAAGGGTAGGGCCACCTGAGTACTTAGCACTAATACATGGGCATCAACTGGCTGATGATGATGATGAGAAAGAGCTCAAAATTATTTTAATACAGTTTAATTTTGGAGAATGCAGCATATTTAGTCGACACCTATGTAAATATTAATCACAAATCTATTTTGTGTATGAATATTATCCTTTCTTAGCTACATAATATTGCTTCAATAACATTGAATCAGTATATAAGAAATAAATGAATGTTATTCCAAAACATATTATTTTTGTAAATAGTTTTATGAAAATATATGAATACTAGATAATATTGACTTTATTATTACTTGCACAAAATTGTACGAGACTATTCTGTCTTACAGAAAAGCAAAAAGAAGCGTAAAAAACAAAACTTAAAAAAAAACATCACATTTCTTATGATTAAGGAATTATTCCGATAGCACTTAATCTTCATTTGGTTGTTCTTTCTCAATTGATAGTAGTTCGGAACGCGCAATACAGTGGTGTACCAGCTGTTTCACCCCCGGCATCCAGACACCAACAGAACTGACATGGTCCACCATCAGTGCTTTGTGGATCTCATCAGCTTTGGTAGGTAAATCATCCTGAATAGCTGCAAGGAAAAATTTACCCTTAGTATAAGTTCAATAGTCGGATGCACCCCGAGAAGTGGGCGAACGTAGTAACTCCTTGGGTGCCTGAAGACGGAAGGCGACGACGGGGCCGACCGAGAAGGCGTTGGCGGGACGATCTCGAAGCTCAGGAGTAGGAGTGGTGGGAAACTGCCAAAGGCCGGGATGCCTGGAAAATTTTGGGGGAGACCTTTGCCCAGCAGTGGGACACAATCGGTTAAGAAAAAAAAAAAGAAAAAAAATAGGTTCAATAGGTCAGTAAGATATAAAATATATAGATATCCTTGCATCAAATGAACTTATGTAAGAATGCTAAGTCCATAGCACAAATGGAAATCGGTAGCCAGGTAGGAATCTATAATTACAGTAAATTAACATGAACAAGAACCACTAAATTCACTTCGCTTGGGAACAAAATGAGGCCAAGCCTTGAAGAGACCTAACGGAACCCTTATGGATTCGTCATATCTGTCTGTCTGTCTGTCCGTGTATGTCAAAGCCTTTTTTCCGAAACTATAAGAGCTATACTGTTGAAACTTGGTAGGTAGATGTATTCTGTGAAACGCATTAAGATATTTACACAAAAATTGAAAAAAAAAACAATTATTTTTGGGGTTCCCCATACTTAGAACTGAAACTAAAAAAAAAAAACATCAAACCTATATGTGTGGGGTTCTATGGATAGGTCTTCAAAAATGATGTTGAGGTTTCTAATATAATTTTTTTCTAAACGTAATAGTTTGCGCGAGAGACACTTCCAAAGTGATTAAAAGTGAGTCCCCCCCTGTAACTTCTAAAATAAGAGAATGATAAAACTAAAAAAAAAATATGATGTACATTACCATGTAAACTTCCACTGAAAATTGGTTTGAATGAGATCTAGTAAGTAGTTTTTTATTTTTGGGGTTCCCCATACTTAGAACTGAAAATAAAAAAATAAAAAAACATCAAACCCATAGGTCTTCAAAAATGATATTGTTTCTTTTTTTTTTTTCTAAACTGAATAGTTTGCGCGAGAGACACTTCCAAAGTGGTAAAAAGTGTGTCCCCCCCCCCATAACTTCTAAAATAAGAGAATTATAAAACTAAAAAAAATAATATGATGTACATTACCATGTAAACTTTCACTCAAAATTGGTTTGAATGAGATCTAGTAAGTAGTTTTTTTTAATACGTCATTAATCGTAATCCATCCAAGAACTTTTATATTATGTTACTTGCTGCTACGGAACCCTTCATGGGCGAGTCCGACTCGCACTTGGCCGCTTTTTTATTATTAGTAACTTAGGTATAAAAGTAGATTTGACCAGTACAAGAACACAACTAAATCAACTAATACCATATAATTTATTTGTTATGTCAAAGTACACCTAAGACAAGAGTCATGGTAAAACTGAGGACATCGGTGTACTCAAAATCTGAAATAGAGTAGTCATCAGGTACTTTTAGATTATGTCCATTGACAGTTTTTGCACAGAACTATGGAAAAAAATATAATCTAAATATCTAAATTATCTAAAAAGCTCAATAAAGCAAATTGACAGGCTGTTTTTACTGGGCCTGGATTAATTCGGTTTTGTCACCATAGTTTTATAGAAAACGTAATGATGGGAATTCAATAAGCTATCTCGTACTATCCAAGGATATTAGTTTTATGTAGTTTCGCAGGCGCGGGTATGCTTTTGCCATGGATATCTGCTTGTTCATTTTTGTTAATTGAACTGGGAAAAGTTTGAAGCGGATTTATCGGCTTTTGTTATGGGGCTCCTCGAACTTAAATGTATAATTACCATATGCTAATTCTTTCATCTGCTGCTGTATCGTCGTGTTCAATTTGCCACTGAGCCACATGTCTTCCATAACACCCAGTCTTCTCTTGATATCATTTGATTTTGTTCCCAATTCACTGCTAGACTCCAAAAATTGGAATAATATTTCTTTGACTTCCTTGAACGTGTTTTGACTATCTAGTTCATCAGATGGGTTCATGATAATACCAGGAGGTTGCATAGCTGGTAGAGTTGGAGGCATGGATGGTATTATTGGTATGAGAGGGGCGCTTGGCATCGGTGGAAGACTCATAGGAGCTGGCGATCCCGATTGGGCAGTGGATAAAGGAAAGGCCACACGTTTATTTAAAAAGTTACGAGGCCTGTTCGGCGTGGTTTGTTGCGTGGTGTAAGAAAACTTCGGCGGATCGTTCCAGCCAGGGTCGAAAGCTGAAACATATTGTTTCCATTTAAGAATATTTTAACAACAAAGTAGTTGAAACAAGAGCACTTAGCATACCTACCTTGATGAGGTTTTGTGTCGTTAGCGTTAGTGTCGTTCGTATTATTCATATTTAGAAATAAATAAAGAAATTCCAGAATCGACATCAAATCTCAGCTGATCAGTGATTTTGATTGACTGATTTTGCTGGCTGGCTTCTTTCTTGGTTTTTTAGCCTCTGTGGCTTGACTGTCCTGGCTATCATAGGGTGCGTTCCGAGTCACGATAAAATCGATGTGAGCGATCACAGTGCTATTTTGCGTTCCGATTCAGAAATCGCGCTTATGGCAGTTTGAGCGTTGACGTGACTCGGAACGCTTTATAGACGATATTATCAATAACCTCTGTAGTCTGTCACTTTGACAGTAGCGCTCACAGTAATATCGGTTTGGGGCATGGTCGGTGTAATCGCAAAATGGCGGATTTAATGACGTCATTCATGACGTCACACGCAATATCGTAGTCGCGCTCACAGCGTTTCGGAACGCTAATAATAGCGATCACATCGATTATTGCGTGACTCGGAACGCACCGATAGATTTAGTATGATGCCTATAGATAGACCGTTGGCAGCTGCCATGGAGTATTTACAGGTGCCATCTTACGGTTAACGAGCCGGACGTTCACCGTTGTTGGCACCTGCCATGGAGTTTTTACAGAGGCCCTAGTCGGAATTTTGCAAATACCATCGTAACGAAGCGAAAATTCTACGTCTATGATCGTAACACATAACTTAGAAAAGTAATTGGTGAGGAGCCTAGGATCGAACCCGGTATCGTTGGATTCTGAGTTGCACTATTGAACCGTTAGGCTACCATCGCTCTTTTGGCTTGTTACTACGCAATACACGTACGCTCATCGTTACGGTGTAAACTCTGACTTGCCCCTCAGGTGCCATATTACGGTGAACGGGCTGTAGATGTGACACATCTAGGCATGATCCGAACTTATTTTGACTATTCTAGTTTTTATGCCTCTGGTAGACTTATTCCATAGATTAAAAAAAAAAAACTTTAGTTCGTTCAGTCCATGGTTCAGTCACAGTCAGCAAGCAGTCAGTGACAGTTTTCATAGTATATTCTTTGCTTTGGCATAGAGAACTTTAGGGAAGAGAAGTTAAAAGTTAAGTTAGTCTTTGGTCAGTTTTCGTTTCGTGAACTCATGAATTGTTTTTATCTAACTAAAAATGTGGTTTTCTAAAGATATCTGCTGTTTCTCTGCTTTAATTACAATATTGGGTTTTATATCCATACTCTTACCATCCATAGAAGGTACGCAATTCAAGCTAAGTCACGTAAACACTGTAATTTCCAAGATTGAGCTGCACCTTTGTAACAATTACGTGGCCTTTGATAGGGGTGGATATTGTGTTAGAATATGTCTAATTGTGAATATAACACTAGTAATTAGACTTTTTAAACAGTTGGAAATTATATGTCGCAGGTTCAAGAGCCGAATACGTGACGTGCGGCACTATTTTGAAGCTGATGAATACGGAGTTGCGGTTGCGGCTGCATTCTCATGATGTGAAGTACGGCTCCGGGTCTGGTCAGCAGTCGGTGACGGCGGTGGACCTCACTGACGATCACAATAGCCATTGGCTCGTGCGGGCAGCACAGTCAGAAACATGCAAGCGAGGGTAAGGGAACTCTCAAATTTATTACAATCCTTTGAAGCATTCATTTCACTTACTTGTGTTGTTAACTTGTATGCCAAGTCTTTTTTCTCCTCAGCGCCCCCTTATGTACACTCCAACCGGCATTAGCATTCCATCCATTATAAAAGGCAAAATATGGCACCTTTGAAAATTAAACTGATGACAAATGAGTTTGATACACTGCCAGTTCTCAGTCCCAAAAATCCAATTACTTGAAGTAATAGTAGTGCATTGAAGAAAAAAATTACTAGATTTTAGTTGAATGATAATCCTGTATGTATAAGTTCTCAACAAATATTATATACAGTTGTGGTCATATAATTAAGAACGATTTGAAGTTCTAGAAGTTTTTTATTTAAATCGTATCATACAGAGAGATGTGTACCTTCTGAGAAGCAACTAGTTATGTTATATAATAGTCACATTAATAGAGCAACCTGACTTAAGAATAAAGTATGAAATCGCTATCTATTTTTTGCACATTTTATTGATTTTATCAAAGTAACACATTCAAATAGAAACTGAAACTGGACAAATAATTAAGAACGATTTATTTAACTGCTCGGGAATTGTTTTGTATGACACTTAGATTTAAAAAATCACAATATTATGTAGCACAGGAAACATAAAAAGAAATTTAATAAATATTAAACTAAAATTAATAGTTAATAGCATATCCACGGCTTTTATTTAAAGCTTTACACCGGCGAGGCATTGACTCTATTAATTTTTGACATTTCGCAAGAGAAATAGAGTTCCATTCTTCTAAAAAAACGTCATACAGCTCTCTTAAATTTCCACACTTTGTATTTGAAACCTTTTTCTTTACTTCAAACCACAGATTCTCTATTGGGTTTAGATCTGGACTGTTAGCAGGCCAGTCTAAGACAGAAACTAATTGCGCTGTAAGAAATTCCTTTACGGTGCGTGCAGTGTGCTTTGGATCATTGTCATGCTGGAATGTCCAAATGACCGGTAGAACGTCTTCAGCGTATGGTAACATTCTATCTTCCAGTATATTTTTGTATTGGAACTGATCCATGTTACCTTCTATCAACTTTACAGGTCCTACACCATGTCCAGAAAAGCAACCCCAAATTTTCACATTTCCACCACCGTGCTTTAATGTAACTTTCGTGTACTTTGGGTCGAATGCTGTATTCGGGGGACGTCGTACATATCGTTTTCCATCAGAACATACTCTGTTTATTTTCCTCTCGTCAGAAAAAAGTACATTTTTCCACTGTTGCACAGTCCAGTTTTCATACTTTCTCGCAAATGCAAGCCGGGCTTGCCTGTGGCAAAGTTTTAACATGGGTACCTTTCTTGCTATCCTACCGTGCAATTTTTCTTCTACCAAACGTCTTCGAATAGTGCGTGCTGAGATTGCTGAAGGGTTGTTTTCACCAATATATTCTATTCTAAGCTCATTGGACCCTTTAAAAGGATTTTGTTTTGCCATACGAACGATGTTTCGGTCATCTCGAGGAGTTGTTTTTCTCTGTTTAGGTACACGTGGAACATTCGAAGTAGTTTGATACGTAGCAAAATGCTTTACAGCGTGGAAAACCATCGTTTTAGAACATTGCAGATGGTCGGCTATCTTTTTATAAGACCAATTCTTCCGGCGAAGTTTTATTATTACTTCCCTTGTAGATTTATCACAACTTTTATTTTTTCCCATTGTTTTTTCTAAATAATTAATCACCTTTAATCTTTTACAGCACGTAATGGCGCCAAAATTATACAAACAGTAACAAATCGACTGAGTGTTCTCTATTTAAATTTGAATAAAGGTATAAACTACTTAGCGTTCTTAATTACGTGACCAGCCAGTAATAAGGAATACTTTGTTTAAAAGTAGTGTAAAAAGTTTGCCTATTGATTTTTAGCCAATCATGTGTATCAATGAATACAGTGGTAATATGGAAATGTTTTACGATACCGAGAGAAATAAAAACAAATGCATACAATTAGTTTTGCATCTTAGTTGGAAAAAATCTTCCCTTTATATCAGCGTTCTTAATTATATGGCCACCACTGTATAATAGTTTGAAATGTAAAAAAATTGCTTTTCCAGGCAACCAATCCGATGTGGCACTAACATCCGCCTCCATCACATTTCCACAAAGAAGAACCTCCATTCCCACCACTTCTCATCCCCACTGTCAGGTAACCAGGAAGTGTCCTGCTATGGTGATGAAGACGGTGAGGGTGACAGTGGAGACAACTGGAAGGTGGTCTGCAACAATGACTACTGGAGGAGGGACACCCCAGTGAGGCTCCAGCATATTGACACGGGATCGTAAGTACCATGAGTTCATAAGTCCAGCCTAGATTTATAAAATCAGATTATTGGGTTTTGTTGCCAACTAAACCTAGCTATACAGGGCCTCAGTCTCTCGAATTTTGAACATGATTACGATAAAAAACAGAACCATTTATGTTGTTCACGTTCATCAGAATTATGGGATTCTTGTTTGAATTGGTCTGGAACTCAGTGGATTTTAGAGCATTCATGCTCTAAGCAGCGGATTAAGGAAATTACAGCTCAATTCAAACAGGAGTGGAGGCCCTGTTTTATAAGAACAATCTTGTGGAGGCCCTGGGCAGTTGCCCCCCTTTAAATGGAGCCCTGTCCAGATATACAAAATAACTTTAAAATTTCTGGTTTTGTTTTGGATTCAAAAGAGCGATTGGGGTCCTGGTCCGGAGTTCTCAGCCTGAGTGCAGAGGTGACTATAATTCTATGGGAAGGTGATATATGGATAGAATGTGCGTTATTGCACAAGGCGAAAATAACCTTTAAGACCATGAGAAGTACATAAATGAACATAGGGTTACACCATAAGAATAAACACTCAAATAAAAAATAAATAATGTTGGACAGTTCACACAACATTATCTAGCCCCAAGCTAAGCAGAGCTTGTGTTATGGCTACTAGATAACCGATATACAATACATTACATAGATAGATATTTTTTATTATACATAGAAAATACCCAGAACACAAACAAATATCTGCATGTTATACAAACATTTGTTTGAGGTGGGAATCAAACCCACAACCTCCTGCGTCGCAGGCGAAACGTTCGCCCGCCGCGCCACAGAGGTCGTCGTCACTCAGAAGAGACACTGGCGCTAATAAGACTGAGCATATTTATTCCATTAGACAGTGCAGACCGGCCGGCAATGCTGAGCAGGTGCATGCGTCGAGCAGCACGCGCCGTCGCGATACGTGTTTACTTTTGACGATACTTCTAACATTCATTACAGATTCCTGGCTGGTTCCGGTCGCACATTTGGTCGTCCCATCAACGGGCAGGGTGAAATTGTGGGTGTGAGCTCACAGTATGCATCATACACTGAATGGATTTCCAAAGAAGGGCTTTTCGTCCACCCTAGTGATCTATTACCGCATCAACATGCGATACACACTGAACTATAGTATGATTAGAGTTTTTGTAATTTTATAAGTTTCCTTCAGTGAGAGGTGCGGTATTTATATCCTAAGGATATTTCATTTTTGTTGACCAATTGACCAATGTGGATATATAAATTTCAATGAAGATAAACCTGTCTGCAGAATATTCTCTAAATTCAATATAAATCAGACATTTTGATTTTGAAGAGACAACTTTGTTTTGTATTGTGGCATACATACATGCCAGTTGTATATTATGTTAGTATGAAATAATGTTATTGTTATATTTATTCCTTCCTAATTCCTATGTTATAATTTATAAAAATGGTGAGATAAAATAATAGAAAGTAAATACAAGAAGTTTTTTCTTAATTTTTATTGTCAAATAGATATAGTTACAACCCTCTAAGAAACTATTACGTTGGAAATTGGCAATGCTTCAACATCATCAACAAAAAATTTAATACTGATGATCACTCTATTATCTGTTACTGCATCATTCACGCACTGTGTTGAAATAGATGAACAAAAATCATACTCCTAGATGTTACTGAAGCACTAATATAATCCTACGTATTGAAAATAACATTATAAATATTTGCACCCAGCTCGTCAGTCATGGTGCAATTCTCATTACTTGCTAATTGGTCAAGAAATTTTCTAATCAACTAGAGCCTTTTCCACCATCCCCTGTTGGACGGCGGTAGTCTAGCTTTTTAACAGGTTTACCTACCTGCCACTTACCAGATGGTGGTTTATACTAAAAAAAGAACTTAACTAAACTTGAACAGAAAAGGTAGGTACAATCAACTTTTTAACCTATCCATAATAGAAGGCAGCTTTAGTTAAAATAAATGAGAACACATGCGAATTTCAAAATAGGTTTAGAAGTCTTAGAACTCTGCCAAGATGTTAGTGTAGTAAATAAGTATTGGTGGATAGAAAGAAAAGTAAGACAATGTAGAAAAATTATATACAGTTTTGAAATTGATTTACTTTTGTTAGGATAAACATTCTCATAACAAAAATCATACAAAGCTACAGTTTTCATTTCGCAAACCTTGAATTGGCCTTTCTTCAAGAGAGATCTCTAAAGCCCATATTCCAGAACAACATAACTAACTTAATTGAGCCTGGAATATGGGCTAAAACGTGGCACTCAAATAAATTCATAAAAAATATCAGAGTTATCAAACAGTGCGTTTTGGACAACTATCAACGTTGTAACGCTGCACATGTTAAGTTCTGTTATTTTACAGATTCCTCGGTCGCTGACCCATCGGAGGTTAGCATAGCTTGTTTGCCAACACACTGTTGAGTTTCTCGAGCGCGTATGTCAGGTTCGTAAAGAGTTTCTTATCACAGCCGTTCTCCTCTATGGTGCTGAATCGGAATGTTCTGAAGTTCTTTTCAACGTCAATGTATGTGACTGCCTGCATGAGCGGGCAGAGGATTATTTTGGTGTGGTCTTGGAAATTGATCTGCAAAGTAAAAACCAGTTTATAATTCAATTTCCTTGCAACACATGGAGATACAATAGGTAATACAGGAATTTAGCTTCATATGCAGTTTTGAGTTACTCCGGGTCATGAACCGGATTACTCCTTTGGTTCTTTGCCATCTTTTATTAACCCCCGACGAAAAACGAAGGGGTGTTATAAGTTTGACGTGTGTGTGTGTGTGTGTGTGTGTGTGTGTGTGTGTGTGTGTGTGTGTGTGTGTGTGTGTGTGTGTGTGTGTGTGTGTGTGTGTGTGTGTGTGTGTGTGTGTGTGTGTGTGTGTGTGTGTGTCTGTCCTATCGTAGCTCCCGAAAGGATGAACTGATTTTTTTGTTTGTTTGAAAGGTGTATTTGTCGGGAGTGTTCTTAGGTTTGTTTGATCAAAATCGGTTCAGCCGTTCAGCGTTGGGTGTTTTTTAATTTTTACAAAATTAATTACTTGTTTAGGAACTATTCATCGAATTTAAAATAACTTCAAAAATATGCAAACTACTAGTAATTACAATGAGATACAGATAATTTTGAATTGGTCATAAGTTTTTTGGTCATCAACTAATTTCAATTTGTAATCACTGTTTTCAGTAGTCGTCTTATTACCTGTAGGGTTCCATTGGTGAGGTACATGATGACAGCCAGCGTGGTCCGGAACCACTGGTGCAAGTGCGGCAATCTGGACAGTCCATCACTCTCCCTCACTGGTACCGACGCTCCTGTAACATTCATTGAATGAGGCTCAATATACAAACTTAAAAAACATAGATGACCAATTTGGTGGCTATGTTTCTTTTGTTAACGTACATATGCATGGGCCATAATCCAGCATAAAGTAATTTCTCATAGGCTGGTTACGAAAACGCACTCCTAAATCCAATAATCCATCTCCTAATACCATAGGCAAGGGACATTTGACACACATTAAGATTTTAATTGTTAGTAAAATTAGAGAATCAGTAGGAGAATAGTAAGTACATGGTGAATAGTCGTAATTAAAAAAAAAAAAAAAAAAAAAAGGTCGGACTCGCCCATGAAGTGTTCCGTAGCAGCAAGTAACATAATATAAAAGTTCTTGGATGGTTTACGATTTATGACGTATTCAAAAAAAACTACTTGCTGGATCTCATTCAAACCAATTTTCGTTGGAAGTTTACATGGTAATGTACATCATATAATTTTTTTAGTTTTATCATTCTCTTATTTTAGAAGTTACGGGGGTTACACACGTTTTACCACTTTGGAGGTGTCTCTCGCGCAAACTATTCAGTTAGAAAAAAATTATTAGAAACTTCAATATAATTTTTGAAGGCCTATCTATAGATACAACACACGTATGGGTTTGATGAAAAATAATAATTTGATTTTCAGTTCTAAGTATGGGGAACCCCAAAAATTTATTGTTTTTTTTCTGTTTTTGTGTGAAAAAGTGGCTGTGACATACACGGACGGACGGACAGACAGATAGACAGACAGACAGACATAACGAATGTATAAGGGTTCCGTATTTTGCCATTTGGCTACAGAACCCTAAAAAAGGATACCAAGCCACGGTAATTTTAATTCTAAGAATAAATCAACTAATACAAGTTATCAATTTATTATTAAGGTATTGTTAGTGTGCTAGGAGCAAATATTTCTAGCACATACTAGGTTTCAGATTGGAAGACGGGTAGGTATAGAATAATGATTGAGTTCGGAGTTAGAATTCACTTGTAACTTCATACTCATGCCTCTAGCCAAGACTATGTAACTAAAGTTTTATAAAACCTCTGACGACCTCTGTGGCGCGGCGGGCGAAGCTTGGCCTGTAACGCAGGAGGTTGCGGGTTCGATTCCCGCCTCGGAACAAATATTTGTGCGATCGCAGATATTTGTTCAGGGTGTTCTGGGTATTTTCTATGTATAATAGAAAATATCTATCTATGTTATATATTGTATTAAGTATATCAGTTATTTAGTACCCATAACACAAGCTCTGCTTATCTTGGGGCTAGATAATGTTGTGTGAACTGTCCAACATTATTTATTATTTATTTATTTAAAAGCCTTTTTAGAGTGGTTTCACACTAACAGATCTAACAATAATATAATCAGATAACATATACCTACGCGGGATCCAACTGTTTGTCATGATACATGCCAATAAACTAGTTTATTAATAAATAAATAATGCTGGACAGTTCACACAACTTTATCTAGCCCCAAGCTAAGCAGAGCTTGTGTTATTGGTACTAGATAACTGATATACTTAAATACAATACATTACATAGATAAGATATTTTATATTTTACATAGAAAATACCCAGAACACCCTGAACAAATATCTGTTCCCAGGCGGGAATCGAACACACAACCTCCTGCGTCGCAGGCGAACCTTCACCCACCGCGCCACAGAGGTCGTATGACAGAACTACTCAACAGAACAGGTGGGAATAGACAAAATAATCTCGGATAAGTAATATATTGCATTCACTTCTCAATCAGTGAGATATGAAAATAATAAGACTGTGAAGATGGCCAGAGTTCTGAACTGGCCGCATGCTCAAAACAGTGAATGGAAACAATGTATGGACACCGGCATGCCCTTAATACCCAAAATTTGAAGTAACAACCCATAATAATATAACATCCACATGCATTCATTGGGTCATGTCAAGAGAAGAACCTTAGTATGGTGTTGTCTAACACAGATTTTGTATGGCAATTGAGCTTTCCAAAGTGTCTCCATACAAAAATACTTGTTACATCCCATAACAAAATGCACGCCTCAATTGCTTGTTAAAAACAGCCTCCGAGATCATTATGGCCTGTTTTTCTCTAACTGCTAAGGCCATGATTTGTTTAGTAGGACTTACCAGCTTTCATGAGATGCTCAGTCATGCTGCTAAGGCCATGATTTGTTTAGTAGGACTTACCAGCTTTCATGAGATGCTCAGTCATGTATCTCCTGAAGTAGGTGAGCAGTTTCATCTTCTTGTCGAGGTCCAGCGGGTATTCGCGCATGGTCATGTACTGCTCTTGTCCTTGCCGGGTGA
The DNA here is from genome assembly GCA_932527175.1 of Operophtera brumata. Taxonomy (NCBI): domain Eukaryota; kingdom Metazoa; phylum Arthropoda; class Insecta; order Lepidoptera; family Geometridae; genus Operophtera; species Operophtera brumata. Next base: position 2,504,819 of record OW052238.1, read on the forward strand.
TGTAGTGCACGTTCCTGCGAGCCATTGGTGTCTCATTAATTAGGGACAACTACATATTTACTCTATTAATACAGATACACAAGTCTTATCAGTAATATAAAGTATAATCAGAGTGTGTTTCTCCAGTGAGGATTTAAAGACACTAAAACGAGGTTGCTAACTATTGGACACAACCTTTTATGTCGCGCAGCGGGCTATAGAGAGAGCCATGCACGGAGTTTCACTACCTGATAGAATCCTAAACGGGGAGATCTGTAGCAGAACCAAGATCACCGACATAGCTCTCAGAATTAGAATAAAGCTTGCAGAACTGAAAACCATTGGGAATAAAGGTCATGAACCAAACGACGCAGTATAGGAAGGCCCCGACGACATTGAATGTCGGTGGATGGAGGCGGATCAAGAGCGGTCGTCGTGGCATTCTATGCAGAGGCCTATGTCCAGCAGTGGACTTCTACAGACTAATGATTATGACTATATATTTATACAAAAAATACTTGTATCTGATGAACACCAGGCCTCCATAGAATGTTACGACGAACATGTCAAGTTGTGCCGTCCCCATCCACCGTCTTCCTGCGACCGTTACAATGGCGTCGGTACATCGGGGGATTCTACACTGGTTTGTGGTCGCCACTCGAGAATCTTTATTCCTCAGCGGTAATAGCTTCCGCGAGTTAATGACCTGCCGAATTCACTTCACTTTTCTTCACGCTATGTCGTTGAACTTTGCTCTTCTCTCCTCATTTCGCATTTTAATACATAAGCGTATAAGTATGTGTACGCGTTATTTATTATGATGGCATATACATATAATTAGGACAATCAAATGAGCACAAACTCAAATGCGTCTATAATTAAAAGCCGAAGAATTCCGTCATATATTGCATTGGGTCAAGGTTAGTACGTAAACATGTCTGTAAATGACAAAATACATCAGCGTTAATTGTTAGATGGAGAACATTTTAGGTGAATGTTTAAACACCAGGTCACTAGGCCATATAGTGTGCCTGGCCTACGATTATACCCCTCCGTCTCCTCCCATGGATATCGTAAAAGCAGACTAAGTGATTACACCAGGGGAAAGGCCCTGGTGTAATCCTGGTACTCAACACCAATATTGCTATCACCACGCTTGGCGCCTGCCAAGCGTGGTGATATGATATGGCAAATCCCCCCTTGCATTCTATGGAGGAGGGCATAAACCGGGAAAAATGAGCTGATGATACGAGTCGATCATCTCACATATCTCGTATGACGCCCATACAAACATACACAGACACACGCCTTTTGTTCTCGAAAGGGTAGGCAAAGCCTCTTTACGCTGTGACAAGCGGTGAGCTCAACGCCGCCGTTGCTTCCCACGACTGAGACGGCGAACGCTTTCTTCATGACACTTTCCACTTCCACTTTCGGCTAACACATTCCATAATAAGCTAGCAGTATGACAGACGCCCATATAAAGTTATAATTGTTTTCATGCGAGATATGACGTCATCTGGTGTTGTATAACTTACACTCCGTTAGCGAGCATGATGAGCTTCGTAGTGTCATTGAACATGACTCCCACACTCTCGTCGCAGAGCTGGTAGCCGAACCCGTATTTATCGGAGTAGTCCACCCATTTGCCGACCCAGACGAGCGGCTGCGCAGCGGGGTCGCTCAGCTCGTCAGACAGGCATTCATGGCGGCACTTCAGCTGAAAACAAAAAGATTGATATTGTACTGTTTTTTCCCCCTGCCCAAGAAGACACGATATGCCCAAGGATCGGGATAGAACTAGAGTTGAGCAGCACGGCGACGAGTAGACTGTTTCTGTGTAGACCAGCCCCAGAAGGTAGGCAGTCTAAATGGTTTTAGTAGTAGTAGGGCTTTTTTGTAAAAGAGTTCGTCCGGGGAAGTACTACCACCGCATACTATTTCTGCTGCAAGCAGTAGTGCTCGCATTGCTGTGTTCCGGTTTGAAGGGTATTGGTGCCGGTGAAATTAAAGGCACATGAGACTTTTCACCTTTATGTCTCAGGGTGGCGGGCGCAGTGCAATGCCACATAGGGCGCGTCCTAGGTGGACGTGACCTTTGAGGGAATGCACTGTTCATAGGCAGAGGTTACCGCTTAACATCAGGTGGGCCATCTGCTTGTTCCGTCATTCTAGTAGTATAAAAAAAAAGAAGGGGGAGAATGGACGGGACTTTAACATGGCAAATAAAGACTTGTAGAGAGATGACTCGCACTTGTGTGGCGCATCTCTCATTGATTCGGTCCGTATAACCACAAGGTTTGTAGGACCATGGGAGGTTGGAGGGTGCCCATGGAGACAAAGAGGACCCTTTTGATCTGTTTGTTTCGGGACAAAATTATCGCGGCAGACCGATGCGGGGATGGTGGGATGGACTTGATAAGTTGAAAATAAAAGGCACATAAGACATTTATGTTTATGACTCATGGTGGCAGGCGCATTTCAATGCCACGTAGGGTGCGTCCTAGGTGGACGTGGCCTATGTGGTAATGCGTTGTTAAAGGCCGAGGTTACCGCTTAACATCAGGTGGGCCATCACATTTTTCCGCCACTAAAGTAGTTGAAAAAAAAAATGGAACCTGTGCGGTCATAGCAAAGGATCGCGGGTAGGGATTAGGATGGGCGAAGTAGGCAGGTATTGAAGTTGTAACGCTTAACATCAGGTGACGCATGAAATAAGTTGTAGCAAGACAAAGCCAGCTCTACTACAGCTACAGCGAGTCCCAGGGTCTACTATTTACCTCACTAAAGCCAGCTAGTGAGGCATTTAGGTTCTTTTACTGTCATCACTAAAGCCAATCTAATATTTACGTCACTGAAGCCAGCTAGTGAGGCCTCCAGGTTCTATTATTTGCCACACTAAAGCCAGATAGTAAGGCTGGTCTATTATTTACCTTGCTGCTGAGCAGAGAAGTGAGTTGGTCGCGCAGTAGGTAGAGGTTCTTCCGGTGGGAAGCGGGCTCCACGGAGCGCGGCTCGGCTGCGATGCCGTCGCGCTTCACTGGCGAATCGACCACCATCACTATATCTGGAGACAACAATTATTGGTAACTAATCATATCCAACAATAAAAACAGTATACAAATATATTGGTTGATGAACGAGCTGATGAAGGGTAACCTTCCAATGGTACTAAAACGCAAACTTATGGACATGTGCGTCTGGATCACAAAATTGGTCTTTGACAAACATCCAGAAATCCAAGCTCAAGGTTTGTCAAAGGGCAATGGAGCGCAGTATTTTGGGCGTTAAACTAACTGACCGCATCCGAAACACCATACTGCGCTCCAAAACCAAAGGCGCCGATGTGGGAGAGAAGGCCGCGCGGCTGAAGTGGGATTGGGCCGGTCACATTTGCAGCATGCGCGACGAACTTTGGGCCAAAATTACCACGGCATGGAGCCCTGACACAGCCAGGCGGCAACTTGTAGTTGCTAGGCGCTACCTGGGAGCCGGCCGGCCGCTCGCCTGGGTTCTAGCTCGGTCCGCGGGTAGGTGACTATTACCACGGCATGGAGCCCTGACACAGCCAGGCGGCAACTTGTAGTTGCTAGGCGCTACCTGGGAGCCGGCCGGCCGCTCGCCTGGGTTCTAGCTCGGTCCGCGGGTAGGTGACTATTACCACGGCATGGAGCCCTGACACAGCCAGGCGGCAACTTGTATTTGCTAGGCGCTACCTGGGAGCCGGCCGGCCGCTCGCCTGGGTTCTAGCTCGGTCCGCGGGTAGGTGACTATTACCACGGCATGGAGCCCTGACACAGCCAGGCGGCAACTTGTAGTTGCTAGGCGCTACCTGGGAGCCGGCCGGCCGCTCGCCTGGGTTCTAGCTCGGTCCGCGGGTAGGTGACTATTACCACGGCATGGAGCCCTGACACAGCCAGGCGGCAACTTGTAGTTGCTAGGCGCTACCTGGGAGCCGGCCGGCCGCTCGCCTGGGTTCTAGCTCGGTCCGCGGGTAGGTGACTATTACCACGGCATGGAGCCCTGACACAGCCAGGCGGCAACTTGTAGTTGCTAGGCGCTACCTGGGAGCCGGCCGGCCGCTCGCCTGGGTTCTAGCTCGGTCCGCGGGTAGGTGACTATTACCACGGCATGGAGCCCTGACACAGCCAGGCGGCAACTTGTAGTTGCTAGGCGCTACCTGGGAGCCGGCCGGCCGCTCGCCTGGGTTCTAGCTCGGTCCGCGGGTAGGTGACTATTACCACGGCATGGAGCCCTGACACAGCCAGGCGGCAACTTGTAGTTGCTAGGCGCTACCTGGGAGCCGGCCGGCCGCTCGCCTGGGTTCTAGCTCGGTCCGCGGGTAGGTGACTATTACCACGGCATGGAGCCCTGACACAGCCAGGCGGCAACTTGTAGTTGCTAGGCGCTACCTGGGAGCCGGCCGGCCGCTCGCCTGGGTTCTAGCTCGGTCCGCGGGTAGGTGACTATTACCACGGCATGGAGCCCTGACACAGCCAGGCGGCAACTTGTAGTTGCTAGGCGCTACCTGGGAGCCGGCCGGCCGCTCGCCTGGGTTCTAGCTCGGTCCAAGGGTAGGTGACTATTACCACGGCATGGAGCCCTGACACAGCCAGGCGGCAACTTGTAGTTGCTAGGCGCTACCTGGGAGCCGGCCGGCCGCTCGCCTGGGTTCTAGCTCGGTCCGCGGGTAGGTGACTATTACCACGGCATGGAGCCCTGACACAGCCAGGCGGCAACTTGTAGTTGCTAGGCGCTACCTGGGAGCCGGCCGGCCGCTCGCCTGGGTTCTAGCTCGGTCCGCGGGTAGGTGACTATTACCACGGCATGGAGCCCTGACACAGCCAGGCGGCAACTTGTAGTTGCTAGGCGCTACCTGGGAGCCGGCCGGCCGCTCGCCTGGGTTCTAGCTCGGTCCGCGGGTAGGTGACTATTACCACGGCATGGAGCCCTGACACAGCCAGGCGGCAACTTGTAGTTGCTAGGCGCTACCTGGGAGCCGGCCGGCCGCTCGCCTGGGTTCTAGCTCGGTCCGCGGGTAGGTGACTATTACCACGGCATGGAGCCCTGACACAGCCAGGCGGCAACTTGTAGTTGCTAGGCGCTACCTGGGAGCCGGCCGGCCGCTCGCCTGGGTGCTAGCTCGGTCCGCGGGTAGGTGACTATTACCACGGCATGGAGCCCTGACACAGCCAGGCGGCAACTTGTAGTTGCTAGGCGCTACCTGGGAGCCGCCCGGCCGCTCGCCTGGGTTCTAGCTCGGTCCAAGGGTAGGTGACTATTACCACGGCATGGAGCCCTGACACAGCCAGGCGGCAACTTGTAGTTGCTAGGCGCTACCTGGGAGCCGGCCGGCCGCTCGCCTGGGTGCTAGCTCGGTCCGCGGGTAGGTGACTATTACCACGGCATGGAGCCCTGACACAGCCAGGCGGCAACTTGTAGTTGCTAGGCGCTACCTGGGAGCCGCCCGGCCGCTCGCCTGGGTTCTAGCTCGGTCCAAGGGTAGGTGACTATTACCACGGCATGGAGCCCTGACACAGCCAGGCGGCAACTTGTAGTTGCTAGGCGCTACCTGGGAGCCGGCCGGCCGCTCGCCTGGGTTCTAGCTCGGTCCGCGGGTAGGTGACTATTACCACGGCATGGAGCCCTGACACAGCCAGGCGGCAACTTGTAGTTGCTAGGCGCTACCTGGGAGCCGGCCGGCCGCTCGCCTGGGTTCTAGCTCGGTCCGCGGGTAGGTGACTATTACCACGGCATGGAGCCCTGACACAGCCAGGCGGCAACTTGTAGTTGCTAGGCGCTACCTGGGAGCCGGCCGGCCGCTCGCCTGGGTTCTAGCTCGGTCCGCGGGTAGGTGACTATTACCACGGCATGGAGCCCTGACACAGCCAGGCGGCAACTTGTAGTTGCTAGGCGCTACCTGGGAGCCGGCCGGCCGCTCGCCTGGGTTCTAGCTCGGTCCGCGGGTAGGTGACTGAGTATGCCGTTCGATCTTTTTGTACCCCCTGTTTAGGTTAGGTTAAGTACTAAATAGTTTGTTTGTCAACTATTTTGGAATTATACAATTAACCTAATGAATATATAGATGCTTACCGTGTTTAAATACGTGTGAAAACCTTTAAAATGCGCGCTGTTCAAAGTGTGCATATATATAACCAATGGTTTACCACCTTACCTTATATGTTACCACCTTACCTTACCCTTCAAACCGGAACACAGCAATGCGAGCACTACTGCTTTGCGGCAGAAATAGGTACAGGTACTTCCCCAGACGAACTTTTTCACAAAAAAGCTCTATTACTACTAAAATTACAGGCACATGAGATTTTTCATCTTTATGTCTCAGGGTAGCGGGCGCAGTGCAATGCCACATAGGGCGCGTCCTAGGTGGACGTGACCTATGAGGTAATGCACTGTTCATAGGCAGAGGTTACCGCTTAACATCAGGTGGGCCATCTGCTTGTTCAGTCATTTAGTAGTATAAAAAAAAAAAAATGTTAATTTCATAATATCACAAAATTTCAGATTTATCAAGTGTCCAATATTCACATAATTTTTGGTAATTTTGTTAAAAAGCTTATAGAGACGCCTTAGCCTGCCGAGTTACTTTTAATTGTTATTTTACTAAACTGTGTTTAGCTCTAATAGTTTGAATTATTTTATAAGTCACTAGCAGTTTCAGGATAAATCACAGCCCCCCCTCCTATCCCCCCCTGGTAGCCTATGTCACTCAGGGTGAATGCAGCTTTCCAACGGTGAAAGAATTTTTGAAATCGGCACAGTTCTTTTTAATTTATTCATTACAAACATACACACACAAAAATACTAATCTTTCCTCTTTATAATATTAGTGCAGATGTAGATAAAGACCTTTTAAAACAAACAAACAGCCAGGCGGGCAGGCGGCGCGTGGCGTCGCGGCAGACCATACGCATGAGGTACCTGATGAACTAGACGCGTATGAGAGGGAATGGGAAACGGTTGCACAAAACCCTAGTGACTGGCGGAAATGGGCGGAGGCCTTTGCCCAACAATGGGACAGTATGGGCTAATAGTAATAGTACTATAAACAATACTTTTAACTAGAAACGGGATATTTACCATGATTTTATAGTTTTGATTGTTCCCGATACTTCGGCACACCTCAGAACAGAGCTCGAGCTACGTGAGAGTATCCCTTACCATTGGTGTTGACCTCGTTGAGCGGGCGGCGGTGCAGCGCCAAGCCCTCGAGCTGGTCTGTGCGCGGCGCGGTGGTGAGGCACGACACGGGCAGCGCGGCCGGCAAGATGCCCGAGGTGAAGAAGTCGTGCTGCAGCAGCGCGTCCACCGACGGCCTCCGCGCCGGGATGGCCTGCAGCTGCAGCATGATCATGGCGCCGGCCGACTTGCGGAGGGATGACGGTATCCTATTATAACAGTACAATGTGTTATAGCATAACATCTTTCGTGATAAATATCTACCACACGGCATTGAAAGCCTCATTTATACCCGCCGAGACGAGAAGATCAACACATTTTCAGTAGTAACATACTTTAACTTTTTTGTGAAAGAATTCGTCCGTGGAAGTTCTACCACCACAGGAACCAATTTGTGCTAAGCAGCACCTAATACTCGCACTTCTGTGTTCCAGTTTGAAGGGTTGTGCCGATGGTATCACAGGCACAGATATATTTTCATCTTTGTGTCTCAGTGTGCCGGCGCAGTGCAATGCCACGTAAAGGGTGTCCGGCAGAGATTTACCTCTTAAGGCGGTTGCTTTCGCTCGTGGAGCGAAATTCAATTTTTTTTGTGTTTTTTGCTCATTACAGCTCATCAACACTTCTTCAGATAGCTAAAACTATGTTGCCGCAAATTATGTGACCTAACACACAAGTTTTAACTTATAGTATCACATAAATATCATTAGTTTAGCTAAGATTGTGCTTCTACGATATTTACAGTGTTTTTTGTTTCGAGCACATTCATAGCCAAACTAATGATATTTATGTGATACTATAAATTAAAACTTGTGTGTTAGGTCACATAATTTGCGGCAACATAGTTTTAGCTATCTGAAGAAGTGTTGATGAGCTGTAATGAGCAAAAAACACGAAAAAATTGGAATTTCGCGCCACGAGCGAAAGCAACCACCTTAACATCTGATTGCACCGTAATTTATACAATTATTTTAAAAAAATATGTTGTATTGCAAAGTTTTAAAAAGGATCATCGAAAATATTCGCAAGTTAAATTAGTTACCGTCCGCGTTTGTTTTTTTCTTCTATTTATAGCAAAAATGTGATGAGACAATTTCGTAAAAAAATAATTGCACTACTAACTTCAGGTCTGTAGAGCTGTAGATTAACGTGAAGACGTGGCATTGTGATCCAACTTGCAGGGCTACCCAGAAGGTATATAGCATACGGTTTTACGTCAGCAATTATTGCGTATTTGAGGTCGCCGAGGCTAGACCTCTAGGAGATATCTATCTTACCTTCGTTTGCCCATGCCCATACAATTAACAGTTCTAGCCATGTCTTCGAGTGTGATTCGGTAGCGGGGAGGTGCGGGGAGTAGTTACCTCACCTCCCCGCGCGCAGGTGCCGGCGGGGGTCACGCGCGTCGCTAGGAAGCAGCGCGCCTTTCTTTAGTACGCTATTTTTACCGAGTGTGTGCGCATGTCCATGATAAAAGTGTTTTAAAAGTTAACGCTTTTCACTGGTTTTGTGTTTGATTAACACTGTTGTAGTGTTCGTTCACGTACCGGATAATCGGTAAGTGATATTTAATATGTTTTGTTTCAGTCGTGTCTTCATAAATTGAGTGTGTAGAACTTTGTGTTCGATTTAACACCTACTAGGAACAAGGTACCTATCTATTGACTTCAGGTATTCCTGTGTTATTCGGCGCTTATTTTACGTACCACGAAGTTATCTATTTACTTCAGAATTCCTGTGTTATTAAGCGCTTATTTTACGTAGCTAATAAAGGTGAGGAGCACGAAGTTCTTCTGTTCCTTGTGTTCACCTACCGCGTTTGGAGCTTCCATTCATGCACTCCACTTTACCTAGGCGTAGCTGTACAGCTCCCTAGTAAGGCTACACAGTTCGTTCACAACAACTGTTGTAAGCAAATTGTCGTGAGACAACGCGCCAGATGGCTCAGCCACAGCGACGGCTCAGGAGCCGCAGCGGCAGCCGTCGCAGGTGAGCGACGGCTCGCGAGCCGCAGCCGCAGCTGTCTCCGTCTAAATCGAGCGGCGCGACGGCTCAACGGAAGGCTCGCGAGCCGCAGCCGTCGCAGGTGAGCGACGGCTCGCGAGCCGCAGCCGCAGCTGTCTCCGTCTAAATCGAGCGGCGCGACGGCTCAACGGAAGGCTCGCGAGCCGCAACGGCAGCCGTCGCAGGTGAGCGATGGCCTACGAGCCGCAGCCGCAGCTGTCTCCGCCTAAATCGAGCGGCGCGACGGCTCGACGGAAGGCTCGCGAGCCGCAGCCGCAGCCCTTGCCGTCTAAATCGAGCGGCGCGCCTACTCGAAGGAAGCCTCGCGAGCCGCAGCCGCAGCCGCAGCCGTCCTATCTAAATTAAACTTCTTGGCTCGGCAATCGCGCTGTTTTATATTCTCTCACCTCCACCCTGCAGAGAGAGCAAGTACCTCCTGCTGGTGAATTTTCTTTTAATTGTTTGTGATACATGGCACTGAGTGGTGATCGTATCACGAAGAGGCAAAAGGAGGAAATAAAGTCACAGGAGGAAAACGCGCTGTTAGAACGGGTAAACCTCCTGGCCCAGAAGCATCTGCCGGATAGATGTACCTACGTGTTGGAGGGTCGTACATATGGCTAAGGAGGAATTATTTGGAGAGGAGATTGATCCTCAAATGCCGAACGAGTTTCACCCTACCTACAATAGAGTTGATTTAAGCTTTCTTCCCGGATGCGGCATATGTTTCAGAGAAGATGTTTCGGAAGATGTTTCGGAAGATTAAAATTAAGCTGCTGGGCTGGGCGTTTGCAAGGGCGCTCATCGTGGGGCCTCCAGCGATAGCAAATAAGATCAGGGGTTCAGCCACCCAGACTTAAATTTTCAATAAGACAGTGGTTTCGTTAAAACCCTTGCTGCTCTCACATCTCTACAGCCGAAACAGCCTTCGATAGCGCAAAAGTGGGCGAGAAATGGCGTGACATCCTTTGAGTTGGATTCAGATGAGTAGAGTGAGTATACCCCTTCCAGGGACTCCTCACCCATGTTAGCCCCCACCAAGGTCGTGGTAGCCATCTAAATTGGTTTGCGATTGGCAAAATTTGCCTACACTAAAGGCAGCATGAGGGTCATCATCTGGAAGCACAATCGATGGAGCGTGCATGGTGTTTTTGGTGTATAGGCTGCTGATAGAAAGGAAGTCCTAGGCGGAACAACTCAAAGGCGTAGCAGCTAAATATCCTGAGGCGGCTCAGGACTTGGTGAATGTCTTCGCAGAGGGTTCAAACATTAATACTGCATCCGACACCTTGCTTCAGTTTGCATGTGGCCATCGAGCCAAATCTATCGAATTTCATCAAAAATCCTTCAAAACAAAGAATGATGCTTTGATGGCTGCTTTCAAGGCTGCCTTGCAGCAAATCCCACCATCAAAGACTCACCCTATTTGACGGAAAAATCCTGCCAACCTTTATAAAAGACCATGGTGGCATATCAGCCATACTTCCTTCTCGAGCCGGGAGGTTTCCAGATAAGAGAGCCGGTAAAGGAGCAAAAGGTAATTTATTTCGGAAGCCGGCAATTTAATCCAAATCCAAGCAACCGACTTAGTGTTCTCGATGGTGCACCTACTTTCGCGCACGCAGTGTCCTCACACCTGCACCCTGAAAGACGTTTACGAAGCCACTCATAATGCCATAGCCGTGGCAGAGCACTGGTCTAAAATAATTTGACAGAGAACCATCGACACGACAGAAGAAGAAGAGACAAGGGCAGCAACCCAAGCAGAGCGTTCCATGCGTGCGTCAAATGCGGAGTCCCAGTCCAAGAAAGACCATAAGTCCGATCGTGAGACGGAGCAACGTCAGCTTCATAAAATCCAGGTGTTTTTGACGTTTTTTTCGAGGGGGACAACTGAAGGATTACCTGATACAGTGGCATACAAATTGAGCGCATCAGCTCCAATTCTGAAGATAATCTCAAGATATTCAATACTGTTGGTAGTAAAACCACCTTCTGTTCCCTTGGGCGATGACAGAAGAGTTAAAAACCTTGCTTAAAGTCAGATGTAGTAGAACGTTCCGGTTTCTGTCGCAAATAATTTTGATTTCAAAGTCAAACGGAAAGATGCAACAAATTTTCGACCTTCGCCGCCTCAATTTTTGTCTAAAACCACAGAAGTTCCGGTTAATCAACCAGCTCCGTAGACCTTTCTACAGGAGGGTGACTATATGGTGAAACTGGATATCAGTCAGGCTTTTTTTCCATATTCCGATAAAGATAAGTCACTTTAGCTTTTGCTTTCAAAGGGAAACTGTATAAACTGACTTCATTCCCTTCCGGGCTGTCCAGTGTCCCACGTGTCAGCAATTGGGTAGCGAGAGTTCTGATAGAGAACTGGTTATAGTTGCTCGTTTATCTAGTAGACAATTTTCTGTTTGCTTATGGACCCTCTGATCCTCGAGGCGCGGGTATCTTACTTGATAGATTTACTTCAAAGCTTAAGTTGGTCGATAAATGCAGAACAATCCTCAGGGCCAAAACACGGATAGAGTTCTTTAGAATTATGTGGGATACAGATTAGAACGAAAGGAGGTTACCGAATTCAAAAAATAAGCCGCTTAGTGAACGACTTAAAAGAACTTCAAAGAGAGTATCTATGGTCTCGGCGGACAGGTATGTTGCTAATAGGCAGGCTGGGTTTCGCGTCACTTGACGGTCCTCTAGGACGCGAGAAATATACGGAGAGCGGGCCGAAAACTGAGACAAGATTGCTGTCTTCAAAAAGTCAAGGTTCCTGCACAGGCTCTAGCGGAGTGCTGTTAGTGGTTGGAAAATGTAACGAACCCAGGCAGAATTATCCCTCAGAACTGCACAATGTTCTTGACAACGGGTGCGTCAGACGAAGGTTGGGGGGTTTCATCTAGGCGATCGTCATCTAAGCATGAGGACAGTAGATCAAACAGGATATAACGCAAAAACACCGCAAAGAACTTTTTGTAGTATTGACAGCTCTCACACAAAGTAGGGAAATAATTAGTGGTACATGCAGACGGACAACAAAACTGTGGTATCGTACATCCGGAATCAAGCGGAACGAGGTTTGTTGGTCTTTTGGAGACGACAAAGGAATTTTTAGTAATGGCGGAAAGCTTAGAAGTAGCGCTTCATCCCTTTTATATTCCGGTTCGTTACAACGCGATTGCAGATAGTCTGTTAAGAGGAAATCTCCTTCCAGACTGGCATTCGAAAAAGGAAATAACCAGTCGAATCTTCGGGAAGATTCGGAATTCCTCAAGTCGATCTGTTTGCCACGACTTATTCAAATGTAGCCCCAGAGGCCTTATACAAATTAGAGGCTATTAGCGATGATGCTAGTAGAAAAGCCAACAATGTATGAGATTGACGTAAGCTATCGACATGTCATGTGTTCTGCTGTTCTGTATCTGACTGAACTGTGTTCTGTATTACGAATGTAGAAATATAATCGTTTGGTAGCGAATGCCGTTTGGCTAGGCCGGTAGGTTACGTGTCATTAGAGTTTGAGGAAGTGGGAGCGCTATTCATAAACTTCTTCAGCCGACCCTGGCATTTTCATTTGGCGGGGGGCTTTCCCCACCTCCTCTGATTCCCAAATGCTGCAGTACTTCAACAAGTCGTCGGGGATCTATTTAATGGTAGTCCCTCGTTGGGAGAAGCTATTTTCGAGAGCCGACCTAAAACGGAGAGCCTTAAGAGGCACCGTTTCAAATATTTCATCTCAGGCATCACTCAGTCAACCTCTCAACCAAACGGCCCCCACCGAATGTGCGAGGTTTTTGTTAGAGGTTTGGAGGACACGGGGTGGAGTAAACTAACTATGAACTTAGATCCGAATGATGTCGAACTTCTTCAAGCAGCCTGGCGAGATTCGACATGGCTCACTTATAGTTCGGCTTAGAAGCCGTGGGTCGAGTGGTGTAGACAAAATGGGGCAAATCCCGGTAATCCTCGACCACAACAGTTAGCTTCATTTATAGGCTTTTTATCACGGATAAAAAAGTTAGCATATTCCACGGTTTTAGTACATAAATCGTTGATAGTCTCCTTATCTGATCCAATCCAAGAACGAAGTCTGTCTTCCCATCCATTGGTCACAAAGATGCTCAAGGTAATAGCTATTCAAAGATCTTTAAACATGGTGCAAAGGACCTTATTTTGGAATATTGAAGATATGTTAGAGTGGTTAAGAGCTAACATACTCTCCTATCATATAATTTTTGAAGTATCCCGCCACGTGGCTTTGCTTCTTCTTTTAGCCTCTGCTGTAGGCGTATTCACGATCTGACTATTCTCTGCATCGACGCGCAACACTGTCACATAACAGAGAAGTCGGTCACGATTTGGCCGACATGTGGCTCAAAAAACCGATAGTGCTACACATTGGCAATCAGGGTGGCATTTGGACTGTTTAGAGGACCCTGCCTTGAGCTTGGTAATATGGTTGAAGCAATTGATCCAAATTTCGGCAAAGAAAATAATAATAATTTGCACAATATATTTATAACTACGCGAGGGGAAGTGGAAGCTGCACCAAGAATAGTAATTACAGGTTGGGTAAAAGCACCTTTTGCGGAGCACCATCAGCAGTTGCACCAAACTACTTCCAAAATAATGAGGAAGGGTAACTGAGTGGAACTGTAGTGGAGGCAGAGAATTTATTTAAGCTTTACTGTAAGTTCGTGGAAAAGCCACGAGGCCCTAATTCTAACGTGTTTAACGGGTTTTCACCCTATCTGAAAAGGTAGATTCTACCTACAATTGCTTACTTTTGTGAATTTTAAGGCTAAGGAGGATGATGATTATGAGCCTACTATATATAATTGTTAATTACTGACTGATTATTTTTTTTAAAAACCGGTCAACCCCAAGTTTTTATTCTGTATTCATCCATCATCAGGTACGAGTATATCTCTATTCTGTCACAGTACACTATAGTGCCGGCAGAAAACAAACATTTCTCCTAGAGGTCTAGCCTCGGCGACCTCAAATACAAACCGTTTTCCACCCCGAAGGGAAGAAAACGATTATTTTAGGTCAAGCCGAGGCTAGACCTCGGTAAGGCCTAGCCGGCTTATCGGAAGGTACTAAAGAAAGGCGCGCTGCTTCCTAGCGACGCGCGTGACCCCCGCCGGCACCTGCGCGCGGGGAGGTGAGGTAACTACTCCCCGCACCTCCCCGCTACCGAATCACACTCGAAGACATGGCTAGAACTGTTAATTGTATGGGCATGGGCAAACGAAGGTAAGATAGATATCTCCTAGAGGTCTAGCCTCGGCTTGACCTAAAATAATCGTTTTCTTCCCTTCGGGGTGGAAAACGGTTTGTATTATTACGTTCCGAAGTAAGGTATGAAAAGGAAATCTCGTGTTTCAGGAATTTTGCAACTGCAAGGCGTCCACGTCATTGCAAGCACCGCAACGCAAAAATGGGTTAGATGACATTCAGAAAGAGGTTTTTAGGGTTCCGAGTTCGGGCAGTCCGCCCGTCCCGTGTCTTTAGAGGCCAATAAATATTTAGACATTTTAATTTTGAAGAGTACCTTCTCTTATTTAAATTGCACACTCCCACAATAACATAACATAACACCCAACAGTCACATACATAGTCCTGATCCAACACTCCCCGTTCCCGCCTCGGAACAAAAATTTGTGCGATCTGCAGATATTTGTTCAGGGTGTTCTGGGTATTTTCTATATATAATAAAAAATATCTATCGATGTAATATATTGTATTAAGTATATCAGTTGTCTAGTGCCCATAACACAAGCTCTGCTTAGCTTGGGGCTAGACAATGTTGTGTGAACTGTTTCCAGCATTATTTATTTATTTATTTTTAACACTAAGATTCCCTGTGTCGTGAGTATCAGAAACTACGAGTACCATGGTACCATAACACCCAGATCCGGAACAAATATTTGCAGATCATAGGTACAAACATTTGCCTCGCAACGGCAATCGAATCAAGATGTGAATCTTTCGCATCTCACTCAGCCGGCTACTCGCCCGATGCGCTACAGAGGTCGTCAAATGGAATGGTCGACAATTGTCGACATTGGAGTTTGAGTGCGGAAAAGGGAGTTCTTTAATATTACATGTATGTGTGGGGTCGTTTTTTTAAGTACCTCATCCTGATATTGTTTTAAAAGGTCTTGTAAATGGGCTAGTGCTAATAAGAAAATTGTCTCTTACACCATTTTCTTACTACCCCCACCGTCAGCGAGATTTACCGATTTTTCACCCAAGTGGTTTACACGGTGGTGCCCAAACCCGCCATTTTAAACTGTTTTACCTAGAAACTTGTAATTCCCCATGTAAGTGGATCATGGTAGAAACTTCCATCAAATATTATCTTGGATGTTCTGCGATGAAAACTTTTTGAGTTATGGAGGAAAAACTATGACTTGCCCTCGGAACCATTATAATAAGACACGCACTTTCAGACAAACCAACGAAAAATAGGGCAAAATAATTACCTATCTTAATCCAGCTACATTTTAGATGGTCCATTTACCTAATAGATGACCTAATAGAGATCTACAAGATCCTAAACAACCACTACAGCATACCAGATTTATCACAGACACTATATACCATGAACAATAATATAGGACTCAGATGACACTCGCTGAAGCTGCAACGCGGGCCAAGTACCAGCAATCAGAGGATGCACATATTGCCTAATCGCGTCGTGCGCACTTGGAACCGGCTACCAGACTCAGTGATCAGTGCCCTCTCAGTGAATTCTTTCAAAAATAGACTTGACAAACATTTAAAGTGCACTGATAAGGACTAAGATATACACGCATCAGCTCCGAGAGCTGCCTGTGTATTATAAATAAATAAATTTCTAATTGAACAAGCGAAGCAAGTTACTCTTTACTATATTATTAAGTAAAACGGAATAATTTGCAATAACTATGACACTTTGCTATTCAATTTGATAAATGGCTCAACGTCAACCAAACCAAATGAGTAATAAAACCACAGTTGTAAAGGTGGATTTTGTCACAAAAAACTTGTTTTTTTCTGCCACCATTTAAACTAGGAGCTCTTCCCTCTTTTCTACCAGCTTTTAACTCTTCTTCTTCTTCTTTTATTTGTGGCTACTGTGGCTTTAGTTTCCACAATTTTGCCAATGTCAATGTCGACAGGATATAAAACGGTAAGACGATGGAGATCTGAGAATATGAAAGTGGTCGGTCTTTGAAAAAGGTTGAGTCTCCCTTTCTCGCCAAAAGCTTTTAACTCTTGACGACTTGACGAATTTTATAACAATTATACCTATCACTTGACATTGACGAAATTGTTTGGAGTATTCCTCAGCAGCCATTTAAATAAGAGAAGATGAACATTTCTAACGTGGAGACGTCACTAATGTTACAATTCGACAAAAGCTTATGAAACAGACGTGAAACCGGTGAAACTAGGATGGTATAGGTGATGTACACACACAATACGTGTTAATGTTCACGGAAGCGTCGGTGTATGCTAGTGGAGACATCAATCGTGTGTCGCCTACACCGTCACCAACACATAACGAGTACCATCGACCATCGTAAACGTACACTTTTTTACAAGCTTTTATTTAACTTGCATTGTTTGTACGTAAGTATGTACGTTCGGGTCAAATCTTGCAACTGAATTTTAAAGTAGTTATCCTCAACCAATTGAGATGAAATTTTGCATAGGTACCTGGCAAGTTCTGATGGTGGTGACAGCGAGCTGATATGATAATGGAGACAGAAGGTGGACAACTTAACTCCTCGATGGATAATAGTAGACTGCCGTGTTTAGGCTCATATTGCACACGATTCCGATCACTAATTTTATAAAATCTTGTAGTGGGGAAAAAATCCTAGCTTCGAAGTCGTTTTTTTCTGCCTTAATCAAAACGCTTGGCAGACGGATTGGTGATCGCAGTATTTTGCAGGTAAGTGGACGCTACTGCCCATTTCCTGGTCTAATCCCTTAGTCGGCTTTCACGACATCCACGGGAGAAGACTGAGGGGGTCTATTCTTAGGCCGGACAGGCCACGGTACTAGCCAAGTAAGCTTCTTGAATACGGCATCACGACATCCACGGGAGAAGACGGAGGGGGTCTATTCTTAGGCCGGACAGGCCACGGTACTAGCCAAGTAAGCTTCTTGAATACGGCAGTGAATCTCTTCATTCAATTTCGTCTTATTTATTATTGAGAAATATCTTTTTGATTACCTTTTATGAAATCAGTAATCGGAACCGTGTGCCGAGTAAAATGGGCCCAGACACCACCAGTGTACTATAGAGGAGTTCCGCTGACGACCTTCCGTCTCCATCATCAGGTCAGCTCGCTGTCACCATTTATTGTCATCGGAACTTGATAGGGTATGCCAAATTTCAGCACTTTCGGATATCGGGATGTGGTCGATCGAAGTTCGATAGCCAGATTTGTCCCGACAGATAGAAAAGAAGACTTGTTAAATTGTTAGGGTAGGTATGTAAGAAACTGATACAAAAAATTGTAGCACTATGTACTGTATGTATGTATATCTACTGTGACCTTATATTGATGCGTGTCATATACATGTAGGTATGGCCTAGTTCAGATAACATCAAATAATTCTGTAACAAAACAAGCTGACTTTGCAAAACATGGCAATGCTTAGTTTCTGTAACATTGACATTGACCTAGGTCACTGAATCTTGTTACAGCAAAAATATCATTTTAAAAACATGCTTTTATGTTTGTTATTTGAACGGTGTGCGATCTAAATGAGCCCAAACTAGGCCAGTCTAATACTATTATCGATCGAGGAGTGCCATAGTCCACCTTCCATCTCTATCATCAGATCGGCTCGCTGACAACATAATATAGTATTGTCATTAGAACTTGACAGGTATGCCAAATTTCAGCTCAATTGGACACCCGCTGGCTTATTACGTATCTTGCAATAGCAATGCGATAGCAATAATTGCGCGAGAATTGCGCGATTAACACATCCAAATTGTAAATTCGTATTACGTATCGCTGATGTATGTTTGAACGAATGACGAATTTGCAATTTGGATGCGATAATCGCCCAATTCTTGCTATCGCATTGCTATTGCAAGATACGTAACAAGCTAGCGGGATGTGGGTCAAAGTTAAATTCGATTACACCGGGACAGGATTTGATGCAAGCTTGTAACAAAGTGTGTACATTCACGATAGTCGGGAGTAGATAGATCTGCGGTAACCACCTGTATTGCAGTTTGAGGGTGTTATCGTCGACGAGGGCGCGCGCGTAACGCCTACCCACCGAGTGCCATGGGCCCCCCAAACATAGGCGCATCACTAGGCTTACACCCTCGCTATTTTACAACAAAATACACATGGAATTATTTTAAACATATGGTTTGTTCGTCCGTTTTACTGGCTCGTTACACTTTGCAACCGGTTTGATAATAGCAATAATTTAAAAAGTTGTTATTGGTTCGTTGAGTCACTCTTTCATAGTCACCCTGTAATACGAGTAGATCAGTAGCAAGTGACAGGGTATTCTAAGAGCCTGTCTGGTAAAAGGGCATTACTCCTTCAAGCATATGATATTTTGACATGAATTTGTGGTTCTAGGGCATCTCGGTGACCTCACCATGTTTTTTTTCTCCATTTATAGAATTGCATGGAGAACATAAATTTGTCGGGAAAAAATCTCTCTATATATGTAATCTTGGTCCCTTTCTAAAAGACTGCAAAAGATACATTAGAGACTGCACAGAATGGACACCGATGGAACTCCATTCATAGCTTAAACACTTTCTACAAAGTACTTATCATAAAAGTTCCTCACATATATTCGCACTGCTTGATCCGCTTGTAGGTGTCCTTGAGTGTGGAGGTCTCGAACGGAGGCTTGCCCACCAGCAGAGTATACATGATGCAACCGAGGCTCCAGATGTCCACTTCGAACGAGTGCCCCTTCTTCGTCAAGATCTCTGGAGCGATGTAGTTGGGAGTCCCGCAGAGTGTCTGCTTCCTTTCCCCTGTAAATTGATGTGCAGGCTGAGGTTCATCACCATCATCTTCAGCCTATAGAAGACATATGCCAAATGGTCTTGAGATGCCTACATCAAATGACTTCCTTTAAAATGTTGTTAGTCCATCGAGAGGGGGGTTTTCCTACACTGTGTCTTCCGGTTGGTGGTCTCCACTCATAAACCTT
The DNA here is from genome assembly GCA_932527175.1 of Operophtera brumata. Taxonomy (NCBI): domain Eukaryota; kingdom Metazoa; phylum Arthropoda; class Insecta; order Lepidoptera; family Geometridae; genus Operophtera; species Operophtera brumata. The sequence goes on from OW052238.1 coordinate 2,524,205, forward strand.
AATCCCCCAACGGTTGTCAGTTCTGTGAGCTATATGGCCTGAGGGGTGAGTCTGAGTTTTGCAAACACCATCGTAACGGTGAACGTAACACGATCGTACGTGTATAACATAATAACTAGCTATTAATCTGTGCCAAAAACGTCACAGATTAATGGCTAGTTACACGCAATACACGTACACTCGCCGTTACGATCATCGTTACGATGGTGTGTGTAAACTCGGACTTGCCCCTCTGTCCATTACAACTCCTTGCTGTCAGTGATCTTATTGTTAACTTGAAGTTTTTGTAGAACACTATGAGAAAGAGTTTGTCTGGGAAACTAGCAAGCCTATTTCAGCCACCAAGGTGTAATGTGAGAATTGCTTGGTTCGGGTATAAGGTGTCGGTGAATTACAAGTATAGAGACTTTTCATCTTCGTGTCTAAGGGTGGTGGGCGCAGCAACGCCACATAGGACACATCTTAGACATGGCCTGTGCAAAGACTTCTATTAAAACCTCAGTTTTAATAGAAGTTTTTGGGCCTGTGAGGTAATGCAATACAATTTACCATCAAATTCGATCCTGGCAGCCAGGCCAAAGTCACCAATCTTGACACGGAGGTCATCATCAAGGAACAGGTTTCCTAGCTTCAAGTCTCGGTGGATGATGCGCTTGCTGTGAAGGTACTGTACTCCGAGGAGTATCTGATGCATGTAGTACCGGGTCTCTGGTTCAGTGATCGCTTTCCTGCGTTTGTGCAGCTCCATCATGGACTACGGAAAATGTAAAGCTGTAGTTATATGAATGTAAAGCTGTGGTGTGTCTGGCTTAAGAAAATACTCCAACTCCTTTGGATCTTGTGAGGACAGACTAAGGTCTTAGGATTACACCAGGGGAAGGGCAGCGGGATCCACGTGAGTACCTACCTACTCAACACAAATACTGCAATCCCCAATCCGCCTGCCAAGCATGATGTGGTGATATATTGTATTAAGTATATCAGTTATCTAGTACCCATAACACAAGCTCTGCTTAGCTTGGGGCTAGATAATGTTGTGTGAACTGTCCAGTATTATTTATTTATCATGGCAAATCTGAATTGTTTTTTTTCAGGGATGCATGTGGAGTGGACCTCTTAAGATTGGTGAGACATACATACATACATAAACTCACACCTGTTTCCCGGAGGGGTAGGCAGAGACCACGGATTTCCACTTAGGTTTGTAAGGTTGGTGATGATGAATGTAAAACTGGTTACAAATTTACAGAGTTTTGTGTGATCATTCAAACAAAACTTTTAATATCTTACTAGCCTTTTGTCCGCGGCTTTGCACGCATGGTGTCGGAATAAGTAGCAGTCCCCCCCTCCCCCCAGCATCCATCCATACTGCGAATATCATCAAAATCCGCTGGATCATTAGAGGTGAGTGGAACTACATATAACGCGAGCGTAGTCGCGGGCGGGAGCTAATAAAACATAGCCTATAGCACTCAGGGATAATGTAGCTTCCTGAATCGGCTCAGAACTTCCGGAGATTACCCCCTACATCCAAACTCACAAGCTTTACCTCTTTATAACACAAGTATAGATCACATATATGGGTATGTGTGCACGTATTTTTCACCTTGAAGGGGTATGCAGAGCCTGAGAAATATTCCAAGGATGCAGATGAAATATAATTTTGTTCAATGTGTCTATGGTTGTTTCTTTGACACCCTCGGTTAGGTCAGTGACCAGGTCGAGGTATAGCGACCCAGAAAAATGGCCTTGTGAAAGAATCAGTGTGCCCTGCCTGTCATGGGTATCAGGATATACAAGTACTATGGTACCACAACACCCAGGTACAGAATAAATATTTGCTGTTCATGCAAACATTCCCCACAATGTGCATTGAACATGCACCTCTTGCATCTCAGCCGGCTACTCACCCGACACACCAAGGAGGTTGTCATGATTGATGAATGCAAAATTTACAAATAGTTCTGCCAGTTTGTAGGTAGTTTAATTAATAAAATAGGAACTCATTATGTTTAATGCATGTTTGTTCTTTTCCTTTTAAATTACCATTCAGAATAAGATTATAATCTACTAGCTGAATAACAGTGACTCGCTAACATTAACCCCAGATGATTGCATATACTATACTTACTTTTCACTAAAATCGGGATATTTACCATTATTTTTGAGTATTGTTTGTTTTTAGTGAAAAGTATGTACCTACAAAATCATGATAGTTTCAAAAGTTATATACTATACTGTAGTGCAGAGATTCTCATGATACACACGATAACTTAGAATTGAATCAAGTTCCGTTCAACCGTTTAGTTGTGCAGAGGTAAGAAATAGACTCGAGACACATACAGAGTTACTTAAATATTTATATATTAGTGTGATTTCAATCAGTGTGATGAAGGCACCTGCAATCAGTTTCTTGATTGTTTCAAATACTTTATAATGGGATAAAAACCACTCTACTGGATTAACCTGAGAATGGACCTTTATGGATACAGAACAAAATGTATTTTGTAATTATTGTATTGTGTATGCAAGCTGTGTGTAGTTACTGTTCAAAATAAACATATTTTATATTCTATAAAAAACATGATAAGTATGACCTGGATGATGATTTAGCTCAATCCAGGTCAAATGTCCTCGACATCGTCATGGTCGATATCGTCCGCGGTTGGTATCGTCATTAAGCAGAGGCTGGACCTGTTTAGCCGCACACATAGGGAAAGAACAATTTTACCCATTCCATTACGTATGGTCTAGTTTTATGTTTAAGTTTAAAACCCTATGGGTATTTTTTTGTGTTTTATTCTTTTTATTAAATATTTGTGTTTTTTTGTTTGCATTCTATTATAATTTTTTATTTGTTATTTCTATTAAGTGTGTGTGCTACAAATAAATATTTCAAAATGAATGTAGATAGTTACCCGTCGTTTGCAAAGCTCCAGTACGATGTAAATATTCATAGAGTCCTCGAAGAAGCTGTGGAAACCAACTACATGTTTGTGCAGTAGTGATCGGTGGATAGCAATCTCTTGAGCCATTTTCTCTTTCTGACTGGACTTTACCATGAGTTTCTTGGATACTATTTTGCCAGCATAAATCTGGTTGTTGGATAAGTCCTGTATCTCGTAGCATTTTGCAAAACCACCCTAAAAATAATAATTAAACACAGGTATAGTATGAACATGAGATTGACATGACTTGATTTTGCTTTTACTCCTAGTGATCTCGTATAAGGTGAAGAAATATATGTGAGGGATGTCGTACAATCCCTAAATAGGAAATAATTTAATAAAAAATCTTTTGCAAACAGGTGGTGTACATTAAACGCACCTGCTCTTCAAACTTTTAGTAAAGGTATATGTTTATATTGGGGATGTTTATTTTACATATTTTTTGTTTTTTATAATAATTTGCCCCAGAGTGCCCGATAATTTATAAAATACTAAGTAAATTCATGGAATGAGAGGCCAACCAACTCGTAACGGTCATGATTGTTATTACTTTTACGAATCTTTTTACAATATTTAGGTGAAAAAGACAATGATGTGATGCACTATCTGCAAGGGAAGTATCTAAGAATGAAGAATATAAGCCAGTTACAAAAACTAAACAGTAAATCTTACCTTTCCAAAGAATCGTAACCTCTGATATGTACAGTTTGTTTGAGGATCATGTATAATCTCCGGGATTTCTTTCTTCTCGTCTTGCTTGTTCGACGTCATTTTAAACTATCTTAAAAATAATAAACTAAAGTCAAATAAAATGTAACAATTATAAAAGTTTCAGTACAATCTATTAGCGATAAAATTTGTGACTCCACAAAAGAGATTTCAATTCAACGGCCAGCCATACGTTTGATTTGAACTTTGAAGAGTTTGAAGTTTGTTGAAGGCTGTTTGCATTTGAACGGTTTTAGACTCACCAATCACAGAACACAAATTTATACCAATATCTACCAATGCTACCATGTAAAAACTTAAAATGATACCAAAAATCTTTTAATTATTAACTTTGCTCTAAATTCATCAATAGAATTTCATAATAATTAAAACTTAGTCAAATTAAATTGGAAATATTATGAAATGGTTATTATTTTATGTGTTTAGGTATATTGTAATGTTATATAGTTTTGTATGTGTGTACTCTTTATCTAATATTATGTATTTACACCGTAACTCTATGTTTCTAACTGGTAACACAAAAAAACGAAGATTTTTTCCTATTGGTCCAAACTGTTATTTGGCTCTCAAAACACATTTTGTAGGTTGAAAGAAAGAGACAGAGCCAGAATGTGCAATATGAAGTTCTTGGAGGCGGGAAAATTTAAGCGAGCGACGGATATCATTATCATCAGTCTTGTTATTGTTATTGCCACGTACCAAAATGCATAACTATACCAATTATTATAGCTACCAATAATAATATTAGTAACATTAATCGAGTAATTTTGTGTGTGATATAATGGATCGCAACAAAGGGTCGCACCTTAGAGCATTGCAGGCCTCCCTTACTCATATTTATTCTGTGCCTGCGTACCGTTGCTCGATGGTCCCTACCTGTCCCTACCTATTGTACATTACAAGCCGACTACTATACGAGTCAAGCAACAAGCAATACTCAATAGAAAAGTAAATCGAAGATCATGCATACCTATACCTACCTATACCTACCTAGGTACATGATGATATAACTTCGAAGCTATACGTACCTACTTCACAATGGCCTTACTTTTTACCGCAGTCTAAAACTGGAAAGGTGGTAATAACATGTACCTTCAAAAGTACTTTAGTCATGTTCTTTGGGTTCCGTAGTGTAGTCAACAAAACAAGGAATCCTTATAGTTTCACCATGTCCGTCCGTCTGTCTGTCCACGGCTAAGCTCTAGTACTAGAAAGCTGTAATTTCGCAAATTAATCACACCGACAAAGTAGCAAAATAAAATAATGAAAAATATATTTTTTAGGATTCCTCCACACTTCAAGTGTGGATGAGTTTTTCCCTTTTTTCCCTACTTAAAAGAGGTTGAATGCTATAAATATTATCTTGCGGGGTGCCGTTGAATAAATCGTTCAAAAATATTGCGGTTGTGTGAAAACTATTTATCGATTAGGGGATCAGTTTGCGAAATATTAAGCAAATTTTTGTTAGAGTCATGTGTCACCCCTGCCAGTTAACGGTTGTTTTTAGATATGTGAAAAAGTACACATAACACACACAAAAAAACACACATAAAGTACACCTAAAAGACATAACGAAGGTAAAAGGAAAAATATCACAGCTAAGTAGGCTTTACAAGTTAACGAGTAACTAGTCGAACAACTTATGTAAAATGTATTTGGAGAATTTTATAGAATTAAGGAAAATTTCGTACAAATTTCTTTGAAAATTACTTAGATGAAGTTGTTATTTGTGTAAAACAGGAAAGCCCCCTTCAAAGTCCGCGTATTGTGACGGGCAATTATGGAACCCTACAATGCGCGTGGTCCGACATGCACTTATGGCCGCTTAATAACATGTAAATTCACAATAAAATCATAAAATTTCCTTGCCATATAAATATCAAGTAACTACGACGCCAAAAAAAAAACTACCTACTTTGGTGGAACGTTTATGCAATTTTTGAACTTTATAAATAAATTCTTTAATGTTGGTAAACCTGAGTAAAAATAAAATAACAATAGGACAAACAAGAAATCAATTAACAACGCACAATGGGTGGTCTTATCGCTAAAAGCGATGCAGTGGTAGGTATATTCTACGCCATGGGAACCAGTCATACAAACATCGTACCTACTTTGACATAAATATGATTTTAATGGGATGCAAGAACTGCGATAAGTTCGCCGATTGTAGGAATTTTTAGTTTACCTATATCTTGTACCTATTGTGTCCTCAATAAAGTTTTATTATTTACAAGCAAATCGATTATTTTCGATCCCGTGGGAATATCGGGATAAAAATGTGCCTATGTGTTATTCCGGGAATCCAGTTATCTCCATTCCAAATTTCATCCAAATCCATCCAGTAGTTTTTACGTGAAAGTGTAACAAAGATACATCCATCCATACAAACTTTCGCGTTTATAATATTAGTAGGATAGGATTTTATTGACGAAGCCTCATCGCATCACGTTCTCTAGGTTTTATCCAACTAACAAAAAGATAGGTAGGTACTAAAAGTAAAAATACTTTAGAATCCTTGGTCCGAAATGGTTTCTGAACTATGTCTATTGCGTTTCTATGTTTTTTGGTTCTCTAACGTTATTTTATTTTATTTGGAAAACAAACAGTATAAGTATACTTATATCTAATATATCACAATTGATGATCAGAACAGCTCTATCCATATACCAAGATATATAGAGATTTATAGAGATATCAAGTTTTATAATGCCACGCGCACGGCGCGGTATTGTCATGACGAACGTAGGTAGGTACCTGTATTAAAAATGTTGACTACGTAGATACATAAAGATCCAACTCTCCCCTAGAACAATAATCCAACAAGACAACAAAAAATACTTACATAATATGGTTAAAATTGCACTCAGGTGGTAAGTAAACCGTACCTAGTAAATAAACGACACGTATTATAGTAGGTATAATCTGGCAATATAGTGCAATCTTCATTCATTCAATAATAAAATTGCGCGGGTAACAATTTGTAGGGTAAGACCGTTTGTAATAAGTTAAGACTAAGTAAGACCAAGATTTGCGTCGGTATTTTGATGACGTGCCAAGTAAATAAGGCAGTGTTTCTAAAAAGCAATGACGTTTAGGTACCTATAAATGTGGTTTGTGGTTCTTGTAAGTAGGTACTTATAGCTGTAGGTACCTACTCAATAAAATAATTAATAAACTATATAAGCGTTTGTATTTGCTAAAAGGATATCAAACGCAGCTGAGGATCGGATGCGAGCGTTTCCTTTAACAGTTTACTACGGTAAAAAATATTGCGAATAAAATGGAGTCATTTAAAAATATTGTGATTTTAATCAGTGCTCTAGTGATGATCAGTGTTAGTGGGGGCCCACCAAGGCGATGGCTTACTCCTGATGATCGTGAGTAAAAACTTTTTTAAATAATATTTTTGTTTTTTTTTGGTTAAGTAGGTACCTACTTGCCATGCATTAAGTATTTATTTGGAACTACGATTTGGAAGGTCAAAGTTAGGTTTTTATCGATCCCAAAATAAGTTCCGATCAGGGAACAGCTCTGCTAGATAGGTATTATAATAGCCGATAGGTTACCTACCTACCTATTTCAATGAATGAATGGGTTAGTGAGGGGAAATCCAAAACAGGATTTTGATGACTGTAATTTTTAATTTCGGTCAATTTTACAAAAATACGTAATGATATTTATAATTAAAAACTTCTTATAGTCTATAGGTAGGTAGGTACTATCGATTCCCTTCTCGTAGGCTGTAATAAAACAGGTTGGTTTGAATCCCGAGGCCTGCATATTATTTTTCTAAAATCTGTTTTAGTTTTTATCATAATCGGTACTTAACGTCCTTCAATTTTTGATATCTCTTCCCGACTAGGATTGATCACTGATCCATCTCAATGAAATACCTTGTACAGTATAGGTTCCGATGTCCGTGGTCGATGTCAAATGTTGAAGATGGTCACTCCATCAATTTAGTTATCACCAACCACATCTTCGCATTATCTTTTTCCTCTAACCCAAGACTTGATTGCCTATGTTCCATTCCAAATATTGTAGAAAAGGAACACTAGCCACAGATTAGATAATAGTTATAGCTCGCATTCAAGTCCGTGGTAGGTACGTATAGCGTGTTTGTTTTTGTATCTATCGAGCTCGTAAAACCGATCAATAGTGAGCTTGCTTGATAATGAACACTCCGCGATCGACTGCCCTTGATGGACATCAGGCTGCTTCGAAGACCACGTTGGTTGAGGTCAGGCACTGTTTGACCGTTGTCTTGGATACTGCCGCTAAAATTAGATCAAGGACTCGCCTGAAAGTTACACGTGACGAAATTTACAGTTTTACCTACAATGATCGTGGAATTTATTTAGGTAAGTAGATAGATAGATAAATTCTTTAACGTCACCAACAAAAATACAAGTAGGTACATAGGTACTTAATTAATTTTGTAAAAATTAAAAAACCCTCAATGCAATGAAACGGCTGAACCGATTTTGATCAAAAATAGCTAAGAACACTCCCGACAAATTCACCTTTCAAACAAACAAAAAAATCGAAATCGGTTCATCCGTTCGGGAGCTACGAGCGGACAGACATACACACACACATAGACAATCTTTGCATAGACACGTTAAAAACAAAACAAAGTGACAAAATACAAACTAATTAACAACGTACAATGGGCGGTCTTATCGCTAAAAGCGATCTCTTCCAGACAACCTTTATTTGGCATTTTTGATCTCGACAATTTTTAAAAAAAATAATTAACAAACATAACTGCCTGTGCTATTATTTATTCTGTGACATAACACCCAACAGTCACACACATAGTCCTGATCCCCACTAGGATTCCCTGTGTCTTGGATATCAGAAATTACGAGTACCATTGTACCATAACACCAGACCCGGAACAAATATTTGCAGATTATACAAACATTTGTCCCGCAGTGGGAATCGCACCCGCAACCTTTCGCATCTCAGCCGGCTACTCGCCCGACGCGCTACACAGGTAGTCTTGTTATACTTAATTATAAATAAGAAGTAACATTTAAAAAAAAAACTTAAAGCATTTTTTTTTTCTTCCAGTCGTGCAAGAGCTCAAAAGTGTGCCCTGAACTAATTATTTGATAATACTAAAAATATACCAAATAAAACTTACGTAAAAACGACTGCCTATAAATAAATACATTGTCATTTACAAAAAAACACATTTGGTACGTACCTACCTACGAGAATGTTTGTAAGTAGGTACCTACCTATCTAAATGCGTGCCAGCACCTAGGTACCTACCTAGGTTGATCATGTAACTGCAGGCACGAAGTCAAAACTATCAAATAATAATTAAACGCCACCTAATAATTTTAATTATTTTGTCTTTGGGACAGACAACAGTCAAATTACGTCACTTTCTAGCTCAGTGTTCAGGTATGGTAAAAAGTGATAGAATAGCGAAAAGTGAACGATAATCACGAAAAACAGTATTTAAACAAATATTTGCTATTTAATCGAAAATATGCATAAATATGGTGATTATTTTTGACGACCTCTGTAGCGCTGTGGGCGAAGGTTCGCCTGTTCCTTTCAGGTTCGATTCCCGCCTCGGAACAAATATTTGTACGATCTGCAGATATTTGTTCAGGGTGTTCTTGGTATTTTCTATATCTAGTATCTATGTAATGTTCCTATTGTATTAAGTTTATCGGTTATCTAGTACCCATAACACAAGCTCTGCTTAGCTTTGGGCTGGATAATGTGTGAACTGTCCAGCATTATTTATTTATTTTATTATAGTAATCATTTGGGTTCGGGTATTCAGCTAGTAACTCTATAAAATTTATGTACACAGTGGAGAACCATATAAGCCCTGATGACCTTCGAGAATTTCTGCAAATGTCCGACAGCAACTCTACCACAACTCCTCGCTCCGACATAGACCCGGATACCGCTGATATGGAGCCCGTAAGTACCTAGGTATATTATATCACTCATCATGTCAGTAGACCCAAAGCCACATTGGAACTAGCTTGTCATCTTCGACTAGCCTGAATGTTACCTAAATCAGTAGGCATTTGTTCAAAAGTGTCCTACAAAGTGTGACACTGGATCTTTGGTTCGCATAATTATTGAAAATAATGAATCAGAATAAATTAACACAATTGAATTCACAAATACTGTCTTGATTCGCTATTGTTCTATTTAAAGCGTTATTCACATCCACAACATAGATAGATAGATAGATAGATAGATAGATAAAAGGTTTATTTGTATCTCCAATCACACACGTACATTCAAAACAAATTAAAGCCAATGCACTAAAACTAGATAATAAACCCATCATACACAAAAACAATGCAGTGCACTAAAAATATACATCAATCAATAACAACATCGTATTTATTAACATCAAGAAATTCAGTACCTATCTAGATATCTATTTTTTTTTTTTACATTGATGGACCTTTGTTTGACCACGATCTCACCTGTTGGTAAGTGACGATGTGGCCGAAGATGGAGCACAAAGGTCTAGAAGGCACCTATTCACTCTAGACTTGAAGACACCCAGATTATAGTTTTCAGGAAAGACAGACGACGGTAGTGTATTCCACTCCTTAGCAGTTCGCATATTTATATTAGGTACCTACAGTTTAATGTTCTTTTAGGTAAAGCTCTCGGAGCTACATGTTCCAGAGCTGGTGGACTGTTTCGGTCTAGGTTCCGTCTCCCGATCCATCATGAAGTTCTTTAACATGAAGCCAGATGACTCTGAATCCATTAACACTCATTTCTACTTCTCGTCGAGGAACAATCGCAGGAGAATTCAGGTAAAGATGAAGTTTTTTTCATTAAGTTTAATAAAAACTGTACTGAAATTGAAGGCATGGTATTCCCGATAAGTGGCGATGGGCTTGTAACCAAAAAGTAGGTAAGTCATATATTTTTTTTAATTCATTGTTCGGTCTGACCTCTGACTACTCCTAGTATGACATGTTCACGGATTAGAGTAGAGGTAAAGATCTGCCCCCCTATTCCCTATCTTGAAAGTCACTCAGTGACCAACGTTTGACTACTAAAATTACCATCAATTGACAATTCTTAATAGTATTCTTTTTTAATTGATGATCATTCTTCTTGTCAAACGTTAGTCACCGAGTGACTTTCAGTTAAGGAATAGGGGGGCTGATTCCTTCCGAGGATTCTCTCTTCTGTCCAGTTAATGTTGAGCCTATTTTCGGCTGTATTTCATGGTCTTAGAATTTTGTCACATTACTAAGGAGATAGGTACAGTTCTCCTAGTCACATTGCTGTTGTTTCGAATTCTTCCAGCAGTATTTATTTGTAAAGAATGGTTTTAAAGATCATACTCTTGCAGGTTTACCCAGGAGAACAGTTCGGTCTGGATTGGGTCGACTTCAAGCCTGAGAGGAGGACAGTGATGATAGTGCACGGGTTCATGAGCCACAGCAACGCGTCATGGGTCAACGACATGACCAGTGCTTTTCTTGACTGGGTAAGCCATCTTCTACCACACCAGCCTGTATTTTGTTAAGTTTATTGGAGTTGACGACCTCTGTGGCGCGGCGGGCGAAGCTTGGCCTGCGACGCAGGAGGTTGCGGGTTCGATTGCCGCCTCGGAACAAATATTTGTGCGATCGCAGATATTTGTTCAGGGTGTTCTGGGTATTTTCTATGTATAATAAAAAATATCTATCTATGTAATATATTGTATTAAGTATATCAGTTATCTAGTACCCATAACACAAGCTCTGCTAGCTTGGGGCTAGATAATGTTGTGTGAATTGTCCAGCATTATTTATTTATTTTACTACTCAAGAATCGATTATCGTATAAAGCACGCAAATAGATGACGAGTAAAATCGTGAAATCGAGCGTTAACACAAAGTGCAGTCGTTATGTTTTCCCTCTCCGCAACATATTCGTGCATCTAAACACGCTGGAAACTCCAGTGGCGCACCATTTTATTTATTTTCGCTGTGGAAGGTTTTCTCTGACTGCTGGATCATAAATGTTTGTTTTCAGGGCGACGTAAACGTGATCGCCGTAGACTGGAGCGGTGGTGGCAACACCTGGAAGTACTGGCGTGCGGTCGCCAACACTAGGCGGGTCGGATCTGATGTTCACATGTGAGTTTAAACCCTCCTCGTCGCACATTAAAGCTTATTTTTAACTTCCCCGGGGTTTCTGTTTCGGAAGGGTTCCGTATTGAATAAATTCCGGATGGGACAGATTCTGGATTGTACAGATTTTGGATTGCACATATTCTATATTGCACAGGTTCTGGATTGCACAGATTCTGGATTGCACATATTCTATATTGCACAGGTTCTGGATTGCACAGATTCTGGATTGCACAGATTCTGGATTGCACAGATTCTGGATTGCACAGATTCTGGTTTGGACAGAATCCAGGTTGGATAAATTCCGCATTGAACAAATCCCGCGTTCTGAAGCAGTATGTTTATTCAGCAGGTTTCATGATGAAGGGAAAATAATGTTGCGTAATATTTTCAGGTTCTTTCAACAACTAATCAATGCAACTGGTGTTAAAATCAAGGACTTCCATTTCGTCGGACACAGTCTCGGTGCCCATATCTCTTCGTTCGCCTCACACCTTCTGGGAGGAGTTTCTAGGATTACTGGTAAGCTTCTGTCAAATATACAGCTCTAGATATACTTGTGAATTTATTGGCCTTGATACTGCTCGATAAATTATACATTTTCTCCTTTCTTTAGCGAGGTGCCATTAATCCTTTCACCAGACTGGTTTTTCCACCATCGGACTGGTTCTTACCTCAAACAGCAGGAAACTCTCGGTTAAATCGCGTGCACGAGATGACTTCATATCTCGCAAGAAAATCATTATTTTATGTAGGCGTCATATGAGTGCGACTTTATAACGTAGACGAGTCTTATCCGAGAATACACGGGGCGGTCACTGACCGACCAGGGATACCATGGAAGAACCAAGCAAACGAACGAAATATAGCTAAAATATGATGTTGACCAGTTTAAAAGTAGCTAAAACCTGCTTCGCGAAGGCCAGTGACGCAGAAAAGCTGGACGATATAGACGCTGATTACGTCGACATCATCCGCACTTAGCTTCAGCTAGCAAAACATATCTTCTCTATAACTTTTGAAACTATCATGGTTATGTACATAATTTTCACTAGAAACGGGATATTTACCATGATTTTTGAGTTTTATATGTTCCCGATATTTCGGCACAGTTGCATGCGCCATGATCACGGGAGAACTGACTAAAGTCTTTGCGAGTAGATGTTATTGGCAGATATATCGATCTACCCTCTTTCTCACTCTTTTATTACGAACGATATGGCGCATGCAACTGTGCCGAAATATCGGGAACATATAAAACTCAAAAATCATGGTAAATATCCCGTTTCTAGTGAAAATTATATCTTCTCTACTCAATTGAGAACCAATTCCATGTGTTTTTGTCATTCTTTCGACTGCTGGGCCAATAATAGCAGTTTCTTCTAGGGTTGTTTATCGTAAGGTCGTCAGCTAGTAGCTAATTGATTATTTATTTGTGATATAAGGTTTGGACCCAGCGCAACCCTGCTTCGCGACGACCAGTGACGCAGAAAAGCTGGACGATACGGACGCTGATTACGTCGACATCATCCACACTAACGGTCGTATGCTGAAGAAGATTGGCTTCGGGATGCCTGGACCTATGGGTAAATAAAATACTCTCTTTTCATATGCGTTTTGGTTTCAAAAGACCGAACACCACTAGAAAACTGTGGTATTTAATCTAGAATGTTTCTCCTTTGACGTCGATATCAATATACAGGGCGTCCCAAGACTATGCGACATGAAGGGAAAGTAACTTAAATATTGTAGATAGGATATTTTGTTGTAAGGAGACTTTATTTTATTTTTAAATCTTAGTAATACAGCATTCAAAGATTTTCTAAAAACTACTTGCTTCGTCTGGGAATCGAACCGACTTAAATGTAAAAAAAAGCTTCCAAGTGCGAGCAATTTTAAGTGAAAGTTTACAGAATACATCTACCTACCAAGTTTCAACAGTATAGCTCTTATAGTTTCGAAAAAAAAGGCTGTGACATACACGGACAGAAAGACAGACAGACATGACGAATCCATAAGGGTTCCTTGTCTTTGACTACGGAACCACTGAAACTGTGGAAAACCACTGTGTATTTTTATGATTCCAATAGAAAGAATGTCTAAAAAATTATAATTCCTCTTGAGTAGCATAGTATCTTATAACAAAAGAATAATGTAAAATTTTTAAAAATCTATGAATGTTTTGTTAATTAGTTTTAAAAATAAAATAAAGTCTCCTTTCTACAAAATATCCTATCTATAAAATTTAAGGTACTTTCCCTTAATGTCGCAGTCACGCGCTGTATAGGCGTCTGAAAGATCGCATAGCAATAAGCTACTCTGTCATTTTCTTCGGACTGGGAGAAATGTTTATATACTGACCATGTACGTGTTTTTCAATGGTTATATATTGTTATTTATGAACAGGACACGCCGACTTCTATCCCAACGGTGGGTTGAAGCAGCCAGGTTGCATCAACTCGAGCCGTTCAATGTGGTCACGAATGCTTTCACCAACAAGTAAGTTGACGATACATTAATTATCAGTTAATTAATTACTAATTGTAACATTAAAGAGTTACATCACTTTTATTCGTTATATCTAGTAATCAATCAATATTATGTAAACTCGTTGCGTGACTGACTGCACAGCCTTAGCCGAGACCATAGCCTATCCTAGACTTTTTTTTTTTTTTTTTCATTTCATTTATTTATTGCGAGAATGGGTACAAAAATCCACCATAATCCGCTTCACAGCATGCAATATAACTAGTAGGTACCTACTTTAACAAAATTTTAAGTAGGTGCTTTTACTTTAATATACCATCATATAAAACAAAAACATAATCCGACGCAATATTAAATGTTGTTGAATTAATAATAATAATCATGTCATAAAATAAATGTCATTAATAAATCATTCGTCCCAAAAAGATATCAATTAAAATATAAGCATCAGAAAATGTGTTCAAAACTTTTCTTTTAAATATTCAATTAATTCAATTTAGAGGGTACCTACATTCTTTTGTGGTCTAAAGGAGCACAAAGAAAGGAATTTCCGAAATTCACCCCTTAGGGGGGTGTAGCTGGGCGGTTAACGTTTGTCCGGAAAAATCTCCACGGGGTGGTGAAGTAGCGGGCATTCCAGTAGTATCTTTATTAAATCAGGGGGGGTTGTTTTTTAAACCTCTATAGCTGTGAAGAATCATATTTATAGGCTCACTGCATGAAGGACAGCTCAAATCACAGATCTGTGAAGAGATCAGTCAGAGGGGCAGTCTGAGGCAAGTCCGAACAACGTGATGAATCAATAAAGCTAATCTCCACAATATAATTGCAGAACTGCAACAGGCAGTGTGCAGCCACGGCCGCGCGTACTTGCTGTTCACTGAGTCGCTGATAAACAACAACTGCTCCTTCCGCGCTCACAAATGGGACTTATCATATCAAGGGTATGTATTTTTACCCAACACACGTATAGGGTCTTGTTTTATGTTTGAGTTTAAAACCCTATGAGCCATGGTTTATTTAATATTTTTTTATAACGATTGCCGAGACGAGTGCAACGAGTTCTGACTTTCTAATACCGGTTCCAAGTTCTATTTTGAGGAATCTATTCAAGTTCTGACTTTCTGATACCGATTTTAGACTCTATTTTTAAGGTTCTATAACTGATACTGTTTTTTTATATTAAAGAGTGAACAGCAGTCTGAACGCAACATGCGACCGGCAGCACTCGTGCGCTGAGATGGGCATAGCTGCGGTCGGCGAGAAGCCCTCCCAGCGCGCTAAGGGACAGTACATCCTGCTCACTACCGACAAGGAACCTTACTGCGGTAAGCTTACATCATCAGCAGTCTGAACGCAACGTGCGACCGGTGCACTAGTGCGCCGAGATGGGCATAGCTGCGGTCGGCGAGAAGCCCTCACAGCGCGCTAAGGGACAGTACATCCTGCTCACTACCGACAAGGAACCTTACTGCGGTAAGTTTACATCATCAGCAGTCTGAACGCAACGTGCGACCGGTGCACTAGTGCGCCGAGATGGGCATAGCTGCGGTCGGCGAGAAGCCCTCACAGCGCGCTAAGGGACAGTACATCCTGCTCACTACCGACAAGGAACCTTACTGCGGTAAGCTTACATCATCAGCAGACTGAACGCAACGTGCGACCGGCAGCACTCGTGCGCCGAGATGGGCATAGCTGCGGTCGGCGAGAAGCCCTCACAGCGCGCTAAGGGACAGTACATCCTGCTCACTACCGACAAGGAACCTTACTGCGGTAAGTTTACATCATCAGCAGTCTGAACGCAACGTGCGACCGGCAGCACTCGTGCGCCGAGATGGGCATAGCTGCGGTCGGCGAGAAGCCCTCACAGCGCGCTAAGGGACAGTACATCCTGCTCACTACCGACAAGGAACCTTACTGCGGTAAGTTTACATCATCAGCAGTCTGAACGCAACGTGCGACCGGCAGCACTCGTGCGCCGAGATGGGCATAGCTGCGGTCGGCGAGAAGCCCTCACAGCGCGCTAAGGGACAGTACATCCTGCTCACTACCGACAAGGAACCTTACTGCGGTAAGTTTACATCATCAGCAGTCTGAACGCAACGTGCGACCGGCAGCACTCGTGCGCCGAGATGGGCATAGCTGCGGTCGGCGAGAAGCCCTCCCAGCGCGCTAAGGGACAGTACATCCTGCTCACTACCGACAAGGAACCTTACTGCGGTAAGTTTACATCATCAGCAGTCTGAACGCAACGTGCGACCGGCAGCACTCGTGCGCCGAGATGGGCATAGCTGCGGTCGGCGAGAAGCCCTCCCAGCGCGCTAAGGGACAGTACACCCTGCTCACTACCGACAAGGAACCTTAGTGCCACATAGGGCGCGTCCTAGGTGGACATTTGGATGGATGAAATTT
Organism: Operophtera brumata; assembly: GCA_932527175.1. Classification (NCBI taxonomy): domain Eukaryota; kingdom Metazoa; phylum Arthropoda; class Insecta; order Lepidoptera; family Geometridae; genus Operophtera; species Operophtera brumata. Next base: position 2,540,910 of record OW052238.1, read on the forward strand.
GGTACATGATCTGGAATCAGCTTCATTTAATCGGCTACATTTAATTAACCGTAGCAAAACGCGGGCGAAGCCGCGGACAGACACTAGTTACAATTACTAATCTCCATAAACTTGACACATGGCATTCAAATCAACTCGTGAACTCGGTGATAATGGCATGCTTCACCGGAAGTTATAAAAACAAAGGATGTGTTAATCTGATAGCGGCTTTCAATGGAAAATACATACATACATAAAACCACGCCTATAGGCATAGACCACGGATTTACACTTGCTACGAGCCTGACATACCTCTTGCTTCATTCACTCTCATCGCATTCTTCATACATGCTCATCGGTTAAGGGTACTCTTGACCTGGCTTTTTTCCAGAACATCTCAGGTTCGGACTCTTCCCGCCATTTTCGAAAAGAGACGTTGTCTACTTTTATTTTATTTCTTTTCCTAGTGGTTTCTTGAGTTATTTTGTGTTATTTTGGTGGCATTTTAACTAATGTAGCTCGTTTAAAAAGCACAAGTGTAGTGAAATGAAATGGAAGTGAATTGCGTGACTTTTGAAATTGGTGGAAATTGTCTACCAAAGTTTTAGTAAAATTGGCCACCGTTTTACTAAAATATGACTCGACTGTGACTTTGACGACTTGGAAGGAGTGTAACGTTGCAAAATATATTGAAAATACAATATAGTGAAAATACAGATACTTGAAAATGGCAAATGCACAAACCGTGCGGCGCCAATTATAAAGAAAAAGAAAAAAAAAAAACTCAGTTTCACCGAGGTCTCCAATGTACCATATCAATGTGCAATGTCCCATTCACGCTCGTTTATATACCCGTTTTGTTGTTGGAAAATTGTATTGGAATGTATTGTAATGGACAATTATTAGAATAATGAGATCGTTAGTATGAGGTCGTGAGTTCGTCCGGGGAAGTACTACCACCATACCTATTTCTGCCGCAAAGCAGTAGTGCTCGCATTGTTGTGTTCCGGTTTAAAGGGTAAGGGTGCCGGTGAAATTACAGGCACATGAGTCTTTTCATCTATGTCTCAGGGTGGCGGGCGCAGTGCAATGACACATAGGGTGCGTTCTAGGTGGACGTGACCTATGAGGTAATGCACTGTTCATAGGCAGAGGTTACCGCTTAACATCAGGTGGGCCTCTTGCTTGCACCGACATCCAAGTAGTAAAAAAAAAAAAAAAAATTGCAGGCGTCCTCCCAGCCCGTATATAGCCAGTTGGCGTGGCAATGGGTAGGCTATATTTGTTTCGGGTCTGGGTGTTGTGGTAGCTCGGTACTCATAGTTCCTGATACCGACGACACAGGGGATCCTTGTGTGGGATCAGGACTATGTATGTGACTGTTGGGTTAACTTGGTTGGGTTCTTTTAGTAGTAGAAGCTTGATTGTGAAAGAGTTCGTCCGGGGAAGTACTACCCTATACCTATTTCCGTCGCAATGCAGTAGTGCTCGCATTGCTGTGTTTCGGTTTGAAGGGAATAGGTGTTGGTGAAATTACAGGCACATGAGACTTTCATCTTTGTGTCTCAGGGCGCAGTGCAATGTCACATAGGGTGTGTCCTAGGTGGACGTGACCTATGAGATAGTGCATTGTTAAAGGCAGAGGTTACCGCTTAACATCAGGTGGGCCATATTGTTCCGTCATTAACAAAGTTACAAAAAAACTCATACCTAGAACTGAGTTTGTCGAGGGCCAACTACGAACCGGATGACGCAGTGTAGGATGGACCTCGTGTGTTTTTTTTTTTTTCTTATACTACCAATGTAGCAAACAAGCATATGCCCCACCTGTTGGTAAGCGGTTACGTAGCTTATGGACGCCTGCAATATCAGAGGAAACACACGCGCGTTGCCGACCCTTTAAAAAAATCCAAACACCGCATTTCTATGGACAAACTTAATGAATTTGGCGGATGGAGGCGGCTCAAAACCATATATCATGGCATTAAAAGGCCTCGTCCAGATAGTTGAACCCACTGAAAATGTTCATTTGAAATTTTCTAATAAGATTGTTCTTTTTAGTATCAGCAAAGGAGCGTCAGCCCCCCATAACGGAACTGCTGCATGACCTTCAGGACTTCCAGCGTGAGCCGTCTTCCACCGCCCGCAGCCCGGCGCAGGCGCCGGAGTACGCAGACCCTGTCCTGGTCGAGAAGCGCTCCTCCACATCCACCACCATTAGTAGCTGGTTCTCCAAGTGGTTCGGATAACTTTATATATTTTTAAATTATAAATTTAATTTGCGCCACAACTAAACCTTACTTAAATTATGCGCAATGAATACTTAACTTATGCATATTCAAAATTAGCCAATCACAGCTCGTGAAATCGATAATCTGTATAGATTTCAGTAGTATTGACTTGCCTCTCATAGGTGCTTATTGCTATCTTAGTGTCTAATTAATGTTTATCTCCTAATTGTCAAAGACCTTTACTTTAGTGCTAATGAACAAATTGGACGACATCTTTGTCTTGTTTTAACAAAACAATCCAATTTGTATCACAAGAAAATATCTTCAACGGCGACAATATATTGCTTCTCGCTCATAAGCAATATAGACCTCCTTCGACCTCTTTGTAAAGACTTATTTGAATAATTAATAAGTGTTAAAACTTTTTGAATGTCATTGTTGTGATTGGCTAATTTTGAACGGTCTTTACGCTTAATTTAAGTAAGCTGTAGTGTTTGCTTTATAGTGTAAGATACTTCCTATTATATATTTTCTAGCCATATACCTACAGTTTTTTTTTTATACTACAGATATGCTCCTATAGACCACATTCCTAGAATATAGAGTAAGTAGTGCCGTGGGTAAGGCGCGGTATACTTATATTTCGAAATATTTTAATACGTAGTGCCATAGAAGATATATCGTTAATAATATTTTCTGGAACTATAGGATATATTATAAAGTGATACCGGATTTATTTCAAAAATTATACATATGTACTATCACCAACGTAACTCCCTGAGCAGTTTCAAAACATTTTCGCTTGCAGCAATGACCGTAAACAAGGTCCGCCCATATTTTGTTTACCAATGAGACATGATATCCCTTTAGAAAAATTACGACTATACACCACGTACTTTACTATTCTCTTACTGACGTTCTAAAATGATACCAAGCCACTGTAATTTAAATTCTATGATATCCTTTGTATTAGAAAGTCCTTTGTTTTATGACTTTTACAAAATCTTTTCTTTTACGACATTATTTATAGCACATATAAAAACCAATTAGTTCGAACTTCAGTGTGGCGCTTGCGACAAAGGCACAGCGCCTGATTTCTGATTTTTATTGTTGCATATTGTTTGGTCGCCGTTGTCCAAAAAAAAAAACATGGTAGTGCCTCGAAATACTAAGATTCTATTGGTTTTAAAAAGGCATTAAGGCGGGCTGTCGTCATTACGACTAGCCACTTTTCACACCAAATTCACCCTTAGTATGGTCAGGCAGAAACGTTAGTGACTGTACAATTTTTATATATGCAGCTCATGATAATTATATTGTTTTATATAGTATTTTATTTTTCAAGTGTAAACCACACTTTATGGATAACATTAAATTTAAATGTAACCCAAAAATTTCGTTCCAGCTGTTTGTTTTATATAGGTATTGGCAACAGCACTTTGACAACCAGAAGAGCTTATTAAAGTTCTGCTTCGAATACTTTCTGATAGCTATCATACAACCGATAGTTTTAATTTTGGAAGTATTCGTGTGGTAGCCATTTTCGAGTATTTTATTTAGATTTTAATATAGATATTTTTACTAGTGATAAATTACCTGAATCCTATCATGTACGTAGTCTTTAGAAATAATGTTTTTCTAGAAGACAATAACAATGTAGCTTTAAACCAAGATAATGTCCTATGTTCCAGAAAACATAAAAACGACATAACAGTTCCTATATTTAGTGTTAAGAGATTTAAGAGATTTTTTAAATATGTTTGTTCCTGTGAAACAGTTTATTTAGATTAGTTATGTAGAAATAGATTAAAAATATTTTAAAAGGCTGAATATTGTCAATGTTTTTGTCAAATAAAATATATAAAACATTGTTTATAATAGGTAGCACAGCTAGCTTGAATGCCAAACAAATATTAGTTTAAAGATTTATAATGTTAGGTAATTCCAGTTACACGAGATAATGTTAAATTCTATGACAAAGTTTTATTAGTACATAAGTTAATGACTTTGATTCTAGGTACCTATATTATTTGTTAGGATAGCATGTTTGTTTTTAATTTAAGTATTGTGATTTATAACCTCTTTACTCAATGGTACTTTTAAATAAATAATGCCATAACATTAAGTGGATTGTTTGATTACTTGCCCGACAACCTGTTATTAAAATAACTGTAGCTTTTTAAGTTATTGCAATGTGGAAACTAATACGTATTCAGTGATTAATTCTATCGTCAACATGTTTCCACAAAGAGGTCTCTGTTATCACAGACAGTTACATGAAAATTTCACGTTTTAGAAAATGAATGTATAGTTATTTTATTAATTTCTTAGTAAAATATTATATTATGACGATACTTAAGCAGAAACATAGCAACCTTTTGGTTAATGTTAGTAGTGAATTCAGAAAAAGAATTACATATTTCGGTCGAAACAGCGGTCTTCACGGGTTCAACCATTTGTTCAGACAAAACGTTATTGTGTTGGCAAGGTAAGAGTTTTAACGGAAACCTGGCTTATAAATTACGAGTTATTGCAATGTGGAAACTAATAGGTATTCATTCTATCGTCAACACGTTTCCACAAAGAGGTCTTTGTTCTTACAGACAGTTACATGAAAATTTCATGTTTTAGAAAATGAATGTAAAGTTATTTTATTAATTTCTTAGTAAAATATTATATTATGACGATACTAAAGCAGAAACAAAGCAACCTTTTGGTTAATGTTAGTAGTGAATTCAGAAAAAGATTTACATATTTCGGTCGAAACAGCGGTCTTCACGGGTTCAACCATTTGTTCAGACAAAACGTTATTGTGTTGGCAAGGTAAGAGTTTTAACGGAAACCTGGCTTATAAACTTAGGGCCTCTTTCACAATCTTCAAGTAAAGTCTTGATTAGTTACTTTCAAGATAACGCTACTCAGCAAGTAAAAGTAACGATTAACTTTTATCAGTTTCACAAAAGAAAACGAAGTTCCGATTAGCAACTCGCTGGTTAAATGAATGATTTAGAAATCATTCAATATAATCGTTCAATAGTCGCGGTTGACAAAGTCAAATATCACGTTACAAGTTACTAGTTGTCAGTTTTGCGTCATCTGTGAGTATTTAGCTAAGCATAGCTACTGTTTACCTACTAAAAAGCTGGTGGTAATTTTCTTTTCAAGTTATAATATGTTATATTTTTTGTAAATAATAGGATGCATTTTTAGATAGGTGGAAGTTGGCTAAAATATCATTGCTATTCATAAAGTTCAGCATAATAATCAACATGAACATTACTTATACCATACCTACATAAATATACCTACTGAAAACACAAACTCTTGAAATTCTTTGTACTGAAGCATATAATGCCACTATCGCCGCAACAGAGACAAACTTGTGGGCGAAGTCAAAGCTTCACATGGGCCATGGGCCCACTGTGTACGAAAATCTACCTGAGACTGTCATAAACATCTGCCATCAATTTGCTTTGTTTCAACTAGCGGTCCGGATGGTATCTCGGCCGTAGTGTTAAAAACCTGTGCCCCTGAGTTGTCTCCAATATTAACGCGACTTTTCCGCCTCTCTTTGAAAACTGGTGATGTTCCCAAGTCTTGGAAGCTCGCTAACGTGCAGCCAGTGCCCAAGAAAGGCAGTCGTGCTGACCCTTCGAACTACCGCCCTATCTCGGTCACCTCCCTGCTATGTAAATGTATGGAGCGTGTGCTGAATAGGAAACTCCTTGCATACCTCGAAGGTAACGACCTCCTCAGTGATCGCCAATACGGATTTCGCCGAAATCGGTCTACTGGGGACCTTCTTGTGTATGCCACGCACATTTGGAGTGAGGCCATCGAGAAGCATGGTGAAGCACTGGCTGTTTCACTTGACGTCTCGAAGGCCTTTGACAGGGTTTGGCATGCTAGCCTTATTGGCAAGCTTCCTGCTTACGGACTGCCAGTTCAATTCTGCTCCTGGCTCGCAGACTTTCTGAGGGAAAGATCCATTCGAGTAGTTGTTGACGGCTGCTCGTCGGATCAAATGGCTATAAATGCCGGGGTACCTCAGGGGTCAGTGCTATCTGCCACACTGTTTCTGCTGCATATTAATGATCTGCTAATGCCCAGTATCATTGGGTATGCAGACGACAGCACAGTTGTGGAGAGATACGTTTCCACTGCGCGTGCTAGGCAGAATGAAATTCTGGAGTTAAGAGATGAGATGCTGCAGCGTCTGAATTTGACTCTCAAGGCTGTATCCGATTGGGGCGATGCCAATCTAGTCAAGTTCAACGCCTCTAAAACGCAGGCTTGTCTCTTCTCGGCGAAAAAAAGTCCGTTTCTCCAAGTTCCTGTCTTCCGAGATGTACCTGTAGCTATAGGTGATCACCTCGAGCTCTTAGGCGTTTCACTCACGCCTACTCTCAACTTTGGCTCCTACATCGAGTCTAAGGCAAAAACTGCTTCCATGAAGCTGGGTATCCTGAATAAGGTAAAGCGTTACTTCACACCAGGACAGCTTCTAAGTCTGTACAAAGCACAAGTCCGGGCTGGTATGGAGTATTGCTGCCACGTTTGGGATGGCTCGGCCAAACACCAGCTTGCTGCCTTGGACTCGATTGAACGCAGAGCTTTTAGGCTAATAGGTGAGCAACATATGGCGGAGACTAAGGTCCAGAGTCTCGAGCACCGCCGTAAGGTCGCATGCCTTTCGATCTTCTATAGGTTACATTTCGGGGAATGCTCCCAGGAACTTCATGATCTGATCCCACCATCTCCTTTTCATCATAGGACGAGCAGGCGCACGGCTCGGTACCACCCTTACCTGATTAGTATACCCGCTATTCGTACTAAACGTTTCAGTTCCACCTTTATAATGCGAACTGCTAAGGAGTGGAATACACTACCGTCGTCTGTCTTTCCTGAAAACTATAGTCTGGGTCTCTTCAAGGCTAGAGTGAATAGGTGCCTTCTAGACCTTTGTGCTCCATCTTCGGCCACATCGTCACTTTCCAACAGGTGAGATCGTGGTCAAACAAAGGTCTGTCAAAGTTAAAAAAAAAAAAAAAAAAAAAAAAAAAACATGGCCAGTCGATCAGACTTTGTACAGCCTCGAAGAATTTATTGAGGCATACCTACTCATCATCATCCTGTTGAATACATAAAGTAATTAATTCTTATTTGCTTTGAAAATTTATTTTGTTAATTTACTATGTTATCTAAAATTAATGTTAATGCTCTAACGTCATTTATTACATTAAATATTTATTTATGCGATACAACAAAATATAAATACGTAACTTTTTTTACCAATAAAATAAGACTGATAAATCAAATGAAATATAACTATTTTTAACTATTAATCTATTTAGATAATTGAAACCGTTTAATAATTATACAGAAAACCAGACGAAATTTTACTTTACTCGTCAATTAAACGTGCTAATCGGCAGATGAAGTGACAAGTAAGTTACAGGCTACTTTAATTCCTGGTTAGTGCTACCCAGCGGTGGTGAAACCTGTATGCACAGTTACTGGGGAGTTTAACTGGCAGATAGCCTACTCAAGACATTACTTGACGGTCGTGAACGAGGCCCTAAGAGTTATTAATTACGCTGATTTTCCTTAGAATTATTATAATAATACTAATCAGTATCAAAATCAGATAAATAGCAAACACATTCGTTTTAATTTATGCCTTTTTATACCTCTAAACTTTTTCAGCTTTTCGTGACAGGATTTCCTTTGTCCGTTTCCAGAAAAATTGTTTTTTTTTTAATACTACTTGGATGACGGAATAAGCAAGAGGCCCACCTGATGTTAAGCGGTAACCTCTGCCTATGAACAGTGCATTACCTCATAGGTCACGTCCACCTAGGACGCGCCCTATGTGGCATTGCACTGCGCCCGCCACCTTGAGACATAGATGAAAAGTCTCATGTGCCTGTAATTTCACCGGCACCCTTACCCTTCAAACCGGAACACAGCAATGCGAGCACTACTGCTTTGCGGCAGAAATAGGAACCAACAAACCAATAGTTAAACCAACATCTATCCTACTCGTCCTCTTTATTTTCTTATTTTTTTTTTGACGCAATATTATATATAGATAGGTAGTCCTAAAAGGTAAGTAGGTGTTTAAGGATAAATAAATATAGTCCTAAAAAGGATAGTGGACAGTAGAGACGTTATTAAAATTATGGGTACTTGAGGTAAGTCTGGTACAAAATGAACACAGCTAGCTGAGAGGATGTTATAAACATTACGTGCAACAGGTAACAAAAATGCTGAACAAAAACTGATAGTGTGTTGATACTATTTACTTGTACTATTATTTTTATTCTGTGCTATTACCATGCTACTAATAAACGCGGAATATCTTTGGAATAGTAACACCATATTTTGTGTCTTTCGATTGACTTGAAAACTGCCTGTCAATGCAGAAGACAAACGCAAACTATTCCAAGGATACATACATATATACCTAGAAACACGCCTCTTTCCCGAAGGGGTAGGCAGAGCCTCAATGGGCCTCTTTTCACAGTGGGTTGCAATGCAACATCGTGGAATATAGACGTAACAAGTGGTGAGCTCATCACCGCCATTGCTTCCCACGACTGACTCTGCTAACGCTTTCTTCCAGTAATAACATATTCTATAATAAGCTAGCAACCAGGACAAATCTTATACCAACGAATCTTATCAACAAGTCCGGGTAATCCATAAGTCGGCTTTTACGACATCCACGGGAGGAGACGGAGGGGTCTATTCTTAGGCCGGACACACCATTCAAGGATAATCTTAGTTTTTTATATAACCTTAGTTTTGTGTTTGATAATAATATCACGTCATAGATTGTTCTGGCTGACCATCCTAGCAGTGTCTACTGGTTGTCTGTATCTACTCATAGTGCCAGTCATAGAAGCAGACGGCCGCATCTACTTCGCACCAGACACTCTCTACTTGGAGTGGACTACTGCCTTCCCTGCTGTTACCGTCTGTGAACAAACTAATACAAAGTTCGCGCAGAGGACCCTAGCAGAGTTGTATCGTATGTTATTTTAAATTTATAACAAAAAAAAAGTGAAAGTAAGTAAGTAAGTAGTGTAAGTGTAAGTGTTTTTTTTTTTTTTTTTTTTGTTATTTTGATATCTATCTATGTAATATATTGTATTAAGTATATAAAGTATAGTTATCTAGTACCCATAACACAAGCTCTGCTTAGCTTGGGGCTAGATAATGTTGTGTGAACTGTCCAGTATTATTTATTTATTTTAATTTAGTATGTAGGGTCCAGTGTGCTAGGGAGAAATTCAATATACACTGGAATAAATTGAGCCCTAGCATCGAGCCTTGCGGTACTATTCTTTTAGTTTAATTAGAAATCGAGCTCAGTTTCATGACAAAACTAGTGTTTTTTTTGCAAAATCTTACACTAAATATAAATTACTTAATGAACAACCTAACCTACCGTTTTAAAAAGTTGCTAGTCATGTCAATGCAATCAAATGCTTTACAAAAATCCAACTTCAATGGTACACTCTCTTCTATTCTCGTAGTTTTAAGCTATGTTGAATACTATGCTTTCTACTATTATTTATTCTGTGGCTGAACTAAAATTGGGCCTTTTCAGCGGATTTACTAAGCCCTCTGCCGTACGCTCACCAGCGATACCTGACTGAGCTCCTGTACGGCCGAGGGACTTGCTCCCGAGCTCAATGCTCCCCTTGTGGGGTACTTGTTCCTTGCGACGTGCCTTGGAGAGACATCATTGAAAATGTTAGTCGATATTTACTTACTTAATAACATTAAACAATACTTACGCAGATACTCATATTGCTAGTTTCAATATACTGCTTCACTTTCTTAGATCCCAAGAAACATCATCGTATTTCCATGTTGCATAAGCAATCTATTTCCATATATTGATGGCATCAATCGAGATTTGTTTGAATCATCAATTTGTTTAAACCGCTTGTCCATGAAATCGTAATTACTGTTTAGTTTTACAGAAATTATAAATACTTCATTGATTTCCATTTTTTTACGACTACAATTGTCAATCACTTTCCACCTGATGCACTAGTGAACTTGTCAATGACTTTCATCTATTACAACATTCCTGGCAACACTTTCAATCACAGGTTCACAAGAAATGCGAAGAGTTGTTATCCGATTGCGCGTATAACGGGGAAGACTTCCCATGCTGCAAGACCTTTCTTCCAGCAGACTCTGAACACGGGCCCTGTTTCACTTTTAACGCACTACAAAACTTGTACGTACTGTTCTGTTCTGAATTTAACGAAATGTGCCATTGCTTGATAAGATAAGACTGTTTTGAAACAGATTAACGATAAGATCAACGTGGTTGAGTGATTTCCATCATCTATTAGAGGCTTCTAGCTTCCATTCAGGTCATGTGCTCAGTCATCTGTTAGGGCAGATCCTTGCGTTTATTCTACTGTTGCTGATCTCAGTCCATAGTTACTTTACGTAGCCAGATCCGAGGGTACTCAGATGATTCGACGAATAGCTAGGTATCGAGTGCTAAAGAAAAAATAATGGCTCCAATTGACTCAAATTGACTCCAAACATCTTTTTCAGGGCATTTATACAGGAACCGATTTACTCTGTAAATAGAACGTCTGGGCCCGGAGTGTTATCTTTTCATATTCTTTCCGACGCTGATGTAAGTCTCTTACGATGGAAACTTAATATGAAATCTTCACTTTTTTTATTTTTTTATGTTAAGGAATAACTTAAACAGCAGTTTTTTTTAAACTGTGTTTATGACAGAACATGCAGATGGCCCAACTGATGTTATCCAGTTAACGGTAACCTCTGCCTTTAACAGTGCATTACCTCAAAGGGCACGTCCACCTAGGACGCACCCTACGCACCCGGCGACCTGAGACATAAATATGAAAGTCTCATGTGCCTGTACTTCACTTCCACATACCCTAAAACTGGAACAGTAATGCGAGCACTACTGCTTTGCGGCAGAAATAGGTATGGTGGTAGTACTTCCCCGGACGAACTCTTTCACAAAAAAGCTCCACTACTCACAAACCTATCACTTTCCTCATGTGGTAAAGAAACCTACGCGTTTCCTTGTAATAATTCAAGACTTCCTGTCCTGTGTGTGTGTACTACTATTTGTTCCATATTGTGACCTAAAGATCCTGAATTATGCTCAGAACCAATAACGAAAATGCCACTAGTAGATTGTTTATTAGGTGTAACGTCAAAGATACACTCCCAATAACAATATTGTGCTTGGTAAAATGGCTTTATTAGGGCTACCTATATGTATATATATTTTTTTTTTTTTTTTTTTTTTTTTTTTTTATACTAGGTCCGTCATCCTACTTCGATGACGGAACAAGCAAGAGGCCTACCTGATGTTAAGCGGTAACCTCAGCCTATGAACAGTGCATTACCACATAGGTCACGTCCACCTAGGACGCGCCCTATGTGGCATTGCACTGCGCCCGCCACCCTGAGACATAAAGATGAAAAGTCTCATGTGCCTGTAATTTCACCGGCACCCTTACCCTTCAAACCGGAACACAGCAATGCGAGCACTACTGCTTTGCGGCAGAAATAGGTATGGTGGTAGTACTTCCCCGGACGAACTCTTTCACAAAAAAGCTCTACTACTACTATAACATAATACTCATCAGTCACATACATAGTCCTGATCCTAAACTAAGATTCTCTGTGTCTTGGGTATCAGGAACTACGGGTACCATGATATTACAACACCCAGACCCGGAACAAATATTTGCAGATCATGTAAACATTTGCCCCGCAGCGTATGATCCTCGTGTGGACTACCTGCTGATATCTGCAGATGGTGGAAGAGATAGTTTCAATAATTTCAGGTAGCTCTTCACAGTAACGAAGAGTTAGCAACAGACAGGCTGAGTGATAAATTCAAGTTTCTACTCCGCTTACTGGAAGCAAATCATTTTGAGATACTGTTCTCTGTTGTGGAGATAGAAAATGACCCCACTGTCATTGATGAAGATATAACAGAGAGGAAGTGCAGATTTGTGGATGAAATACCCGACGAGAAGGATCATACCTATTCGGTAAGAAAAGTACTGAATGTTATTTACAGAAGATTTTTTTTGCGATTTTTTCCTGCCTTTTACAATTTAAGAGTACCTACCTACATTATGAACGGTCAAAGTTCAGGTAGGTAATAGTTTTGTGCAAGAAATAGATTTAAATATAACAATATGCGGACGACCATCGACGTAAATAAAATGAATGGACGGGCCTTAGGGAACGATAGTTTTGAAGCTTCTAAACAGACCTAGCTAGTATACTTCGCTTCAGTCAGTCTTTGTCACGGCAACGAGTGACAGCTATGCTGAAAAATACCAAAATTAGATACCTTGGTAATACAATGCCTTACTGTGCTTTTCTGCAAGTGCAAAAAACACAAGAAATACAAATAAAGCTTCAGGCATCGCATTTAATTCGTAAGTAAAGGTTTTGTAATATAATTTTCATCAATTGATAAAAAACTTATAAATCGTCGTGTGGTAGGAAAACTACATAACTAACACATTTTGCGAAATCGACTTTATTGCATGGTTATGATGGCCCATACATGTCGGTGGACACGTCTTGCTCTAGAGGACGAGCGACAAGGAGGACTACGCCCCAGGACATTATCTCAATGTTCCCCACTCTGAATGAAAGTTAACAGACACAAGTTTATACTTGTAGATAGTTTTAATTTTACTCGACATACCTTTTTCTTTTTGATACTTAGAATTATTGTGTTCCACAATTTTTTTTCATTTTGTTGATTTTATAAGCATTAGTCGTATGATAAGTTTGTTATGTCACTTACTTTGAATTTATAAGTCTGCTAAAATAATGTAGGTGTTTCAGTAGTTTTCTAATATTCAGTCTTGATAAAAAGAAATGATTATAAGTTGGTTTTATTTTAAAATGTATTTTAATATTATATAAATCTATACCCATGGATAGGATTGTCATATTCAAATAAGTAAATAATAGATCATTTCAATTATTCAAAACTTTGGCGAGGGAAAAATACATAGTCGTTTTTTTATTTTTTTCTCTTAATCAAAAGAACTAAAATGTATTATCATTAAATTCGAAAATAGATACAGTACCAATCTATAACATATCAAAACACGGACTGAAAAATTTGTTACGATAAAAAAGTTATTGCCATTTTTGACGCAATAAAACAGTAAATCGCGTTTTTCTCACGATGTTGGTTTTGTTGTTGTTATTACTTATTTAGTTTTCCAACTACAGCGACGAAATATTTGACAAGACTTCACGCATGACGGATGGTCCGGTACAGACTGCAAAAAAATCTGATGCCTAAGGGGTATCGTATTGATTTAGAATTGTAATTTGCATTATTTACGTCAAAACATTGCTAAGCACGTCGCTTTAGGTACTTGCATATAATATGTAATGGCATGTTAATTAACCTTATAGCTTTCCAAAAAAAATCTAAGGTAAACAAAAATGGATAGAAGTCATAAGACGAGCAAGAACAGACGACTTTTGGAAGTGGAATACATTTTCCCGTATATGCTCTGATCATTTTCTACACAATGAATTCTATACGCCAAAAAACGGTTAGTAGTAGTAGAGCTTTTTTGTGAAAGAGTTCGTCCGGGGAAGTACTACCACCATACCTGTTTCTGCCGCAAAGCAGTAGTGTTCGCATTGCTGTGTTCCGGTTTGAAGGGTAAGGGTGCCGATGAAATTACGGCCACATGGGACTTTTCAACTTTATGTTTCAGGGTGGCGGGCGCAGTGGAATGCCACATAGGGCGCGTCCTAGGTGGACGTGACCTGAGGTAATGCACTGTTCATAGGCAGAGGGTACCACTTAACATCAGGTGGGCCATCTTCTTGATCTGTCATTCCAAGTAGTATAAAAAAACTCATTGTGCAAAATTCTTAAAACTGCACTCTGCAGTTTCTTAAATACTGGAATTTTTATACATTTATGTTTCCGTACGATTTTTATGATATTTTCTTTGTTTATTGAGTGATGAAAAATATATTTTTCACAAATTGATTGAGCTGAAGACCTTAGGTGGACTTGCTTTTCTATTGATTTATATTGTGTATGTTTGAGAGCTGAAAAATAGATACGTAACTACATAAAACAGAAGGGAACCATGTATTTTTGTAAAAGTTTCATTCAATAATTGCATTTTTTTCGGCGATTTTTTGTTCTATAAACCTACTGAAATAACTTTAGAAAACACATTGCATCTGTTAAAGTATTAAGTATTAAAAAAATACAGTTTTTAAGAAGTTCAATAATATAATTTCACCTAGTTTATTTACAAGACCGCCAGGAGTGGCGCTATAGAGAAGAGGCCTTTACTCAGCAGTGGCTGGATAGATAGATAGCTAAATAGATAGTTTATTTGTTGACCGTACCCTAAATCCGAATTGTCTTATTTTTCACGGACGTTTTGTATGGGTAAGGCCAGTCCATTTATTTTACTTTGGTCGAAGCGGTCGACCCACAAAATTTGCATTTTGCCATAGCACCAACCACGACTGCTCGCGTGCGAACAAGGCGGCTGTACACATTGGGCCAAGGTGCTGGGCCAACGTGTTGGGACAATGTGTAGAGAGCTACTTGGCGGTATGCTAAGCTAATTGGTCTAGTGGGCGCCAACATTGGTAGGCCAACCGAATAGTGTCGGTTTTTTGTGCACACATCAAAGGATCTTGGCGCGCTCCGCAAACAGCGTTCACACTTTGGCGTCTTGTTCAGTTCGTTGTTACTCGTCGGCGGAGACACACTGTTGCGTTCCCTAGCGATGGCGGTGCCGGCGAGGACAAGCAATGAGGTTTTACAATTTATAGAATTGTACTGAAATGAAGGAATAATATGGAATCCACGGCATGAACTACATAAAAACAAAAACAAAGTAAGTTATTAAACACATACTTTGATGCAAATGTAAGTAGGTACGTAATAATTCGTCGTCGTTTCGTATGAGATAGTTAAACGCACTGTATACATAAATAGCCGCGGCTGCAAGAACTTCTACGTCCATCTTTCATCGAAGCGCCAATGCAGAATGATCAGTAAGCCAATGTGTAAACAGCAACCTTGGGGATGAATCATTTTGGCCCAACACGTTGGCCCAATGTGTATAGCCGGCTTAGATTTTGACATCGAAAAACTGACACTTGACAGTAATGTTGGCGCAAGACGTAAACAGAGCGTAAGCTAGTATTACTAAGTCTATTAATCAGTCTATAGGAGTCTTTTACTGAATTTGTTTCAAAACTGTTTTTATTGTGGCTAGTATAGAAAACTAGGTATATTGCACAAGATACATATTTGTAAAGGACATCTAAAGAAAAATTTGCAACAATGCCATACTCACGTACGAGCGTTTGTATGGAAAGTATGACTATGACCGGGTTGGCCGCTCGTTTTACAAACAATTGTGCTTCCTTACAGATTTACTCCCATGGTGCATGCAATTTGGCTGTAAGCACTGAACATTTAATCGAGCACTGCGGCTGTGTATCACCCGCACGAGATCTTTCGTGTAAGTTAATGCAATTGTAAGACCAGCCATCACGGAGACATAAGCTGTACCTACAAGGATATAATGCGAGACATAGCTTGCTCAATTGGGCAAAAATACCCACCGAATTGATAACCTCTTTTATTATACATTTTGTAAGTTAAAATGCCATTGCATTCTTACAAAGAACAAAACCATAAAAATATGAAACACTTTACGCTCTGTTGGAACATTTATTCGAGTAAAAGTTTCGCAATAACAATAATTTTAACGTCTCCGTAGCCTAGTTGCGAGCTCCGGCTCTAGAGGGCACCAGCTTTTATCATTGAACATAACTTTCCGTTGAGCCCAGAAAATATATGCCTCAAATAATGGTAGGCGGTACTCTTAGGCGTTTACTTATTTATTTCGTTTTCTCAGTAGTTCTTCCAGTCTTTTTCAGTTCTTGTAACTAAAGGTTTTGCATTATTAGTACCTATATCCAAATGGTAAAATGAGACAGATTGACCATATTCTATTTTTCCTATATTACCTATCAATTTACACTTTGAAACTTCTATAAAATGTCCTGTATATTTTATCGAAGCTTTGAAAGCCTGATCATTCATATTTGTATAACCATTCATATTGTATAATCATTAATATTGTTTACAATTTTTGCGGCATTTCAGTTACTAGTTTCTATAAAATTAGATTGACCTGCAGGCACTTGCGTCGTGGGCCGTGCGATGTTTGACTCGCATTTTGTAAAGGAACTACACAGACAAGTCTCAGTAGTACCATCAAAGGAACTACTGAGAATAAAAAAGTTATTTTATGTTACAGATAGGAATGATTACTGCAACTATACAGGAATGGTGTGTCTGACTCAGCATCAAGGTACGTTAGGTATATGTATTTTCGGGCAAACTTTCCGAATATGGATGAGGGTATATATTTATCATTTTATACATTATTTGCTTCTCTTCCTTTATTAATGGGTATTTTTGTACTATTTTTTAAATTTTTATAATATAAATTATTATTTATTATATTTATCTATGATTTTACCTTTTTTTAATAAAGATACAAATATATATAACTCATTTATAAAAAACTAAAAAGCCTAAAGCTCATGTAGAGGCTCCAGTTTCAGGTTCTATAATTTTAGCTGGTGTTATACTAAAATTAGGTAGGTGCAAAATTTTACTTTTATTTCCACTATGGTCGGCGTGGAAAGGTGGGGATTTTTCATGGGTACGTGAAAAAAGTCTGTAATATCGGTTTCGTAGCCAACATTTTCGATTATGTTCACGTGTATGACGTTAGTCACGTAAAATCCTAGGCTACGGCTAGGATATGAATGAGCCCATTTATAATTTTACAACAAGTGGGAAATATAGCATTATTCTAGTATCACGGTGGAACAGATGGGAATTTATGAATAGTGGGTACAAACGAAAGAACTTTCAAAAATGTCTTAACTCAATAATCGTAATAACCTTAACTATTTCAGTAATACAGAACAAACTGGGCTTAAACCAACACGATGAAGAGGAAGACTGCTTGCCTTCATGCGTGGAAAGTGAGCTTCATATCAAACATCATTCAAAGTAAGACCTTTCAAACATCCCCGTATGATTGTATCATGAACTCCAACTATTAAAACACAGACTGCACTGATCTGTTACTGCAGATTTGTTCAGGGTGTTATGTGTATTTTCTATGTATAATTTAAAAAAAAAAAACCATGTAATGTTTTGTATTAAGTATATCAGTTATCAGTACCTATAACACAAGCTCTGCTTAGCTTGGGGCTAGATAACGTTGTGTAAACTTTTCAGCATTATTTAGTTATTTATAATTGTAATTAACTTTATATTTTTTTAGGTCTTTTAAACCAGGGAACACCGGTGCAGGAATTTCAGTGAAAATCCAAATGGCAGAGTTGCCGGCCTTACGCTATCAAAGGAAGCTATTGAGGACAGACTTGGATTTTGTTGGTAAACTAAACATTATTCATTAGACAAACGCCTTTTTCACAGAAGGAGTAGGCAGAGCCTCAATGGGTCTCTTATCACCGTGCGTTGCACCATAGTGGGAATATAGACGTGACAAGTGTTGAGCTCATCACTGCCATTGCTTCCCACGACTGAGTCGGCTAACGCTTTCTTCCAGTACCCACTAACAGATTTTTTAATAAGTAAGCTAGCAGCCAGGACAAATCTTATAGTTCCCAACGAATATTACTATCATCTCCGGGTAATCCCTTAGTCGGATTTTACGACATCCACGGGAGGAGACGGAGGGGTCTATTCAAACTGGGTTACTATAAAATTCTTATTATCCTTGGAATACAGTGTTGAATTGTACTTGGACACAGTGTTTTGTCTCTTGCATTGGACAATCAGTTTTAAATTCGATCGAAAGAGACAAAACACCGTGTAAATATACCCAGGATATTTCGCTTTTATTCGTAGCACTTTTAGGCCTTATACAAATCTCTAAATTCAAATAATACAAAGTTTTATTAAAGTTAAACACAGCTAGAATCGTCAAAGACCCATGTGACTCCTTAAGCTTCTCTTTCACGTCCATGGCACTTTAAAAATAAAGTTTGTTGTAAATATTTCCAGGATTTTTCGCTCGTTTATTTGCTGCACTTTTAGGCCTTACACAAATCTCTAGGTTAAAATAATACAAAGTTTTATTAAAGTTAAACACAGCTAGAATCGTCAAAGACCCATGCGACTCTTTAAGCTTCTCTTTATAATTGCCCATGGCACTATAAAAATAAAGTCTGTTGTAAATATTTCCCGGATATTTCGCGTTTATTGGCAGCACTTTTAGGCCTTACTTATACAAATCTCTAAGTTAAAATAATACAAAGTTTTATTAAAGTTTAACACAGCTAGAATCGTCAAAGACCCATGTGACTCTTTAAGCTTTTCTTTATAATTGCCCAT
Organism: Operophtera brumata; assembly: GCA_932527175.1. Lineage (NCBI taxonomy): Eukaryota > Metazoa > Arthropoda > Insecta > Lepidoptera > Geometridae > Operophtera > Operophtera brumata. The sequence goes on from OW052238.1 coordinate 2,559,615, forward strand.
GGCACTTTGAAAACAAAGTTTGTTTTATAATTTCAGTATCTGTTGGCGGAATGGCGGGGTTATTCTTCGGCGCCTCGGTCCTGAGTGTCGTCGAAATATTTTACTTATTATTAAGAAAACCAAATACTTAGCAACTCTAAATATTGTTGGTAGTTATCTATGTATTTTAGATAGAACTAAGGAAGGAAGCGTCATTAACAAGGGCTATTCGCTTATTAACAAATTATGCGAGGAGCCATTTTGTGATTTCATTGGCTTGACAGTTAGACAGTTGAAATTTTCACAGATGATGTATTTCTGTTGCCGCTATAACAACAAACACTAAAAAAACAGAATAAAATTAATATTTAAGGGTGCTCCGATACAACAAACGTGATGTTTTTACTCGATATTGATAATGGCAACAGGAAGACGCTTGAAATATTTACAGAATATTTAGTTAAATATTCACTTTAAAAATAAATAATTAAATTAAAATAAAATAAATATTTAAGGGGGCTCCCATACAACAAACGTGTTTTTTTTGCCGTTTTTATAGATTATGGTACGGAACCCTTAGTGCGTGAGTCTGACTCGCACTTGGCCGGTTGTCTACCTACATCTTATAACACCTACCTACATAATTATACTCTTATGATACTGCAAAATTTAATAAATAAATATAAAATATTTTATGCGACAATTTGAGTCACTACACAATCACAAAAGACGTAGGTTGATTTTAATTATGTATTTCCTGTGATTCTATAAACGTTCTGATGAAACACGTAAGTTTTCTTGAAGGAAATTTAATTAAACATTTACCTTCCTGTTGCACTGCTGATATGATTAATTTCTACTAAGTAGAATTGAAACTATCGTGGTTGGGAATCATATTAAAAGATAAACGGCTAATTTATCACTATTATTATTAAAATATAATCTGGGTCTCTTCAAGTCTAGAGTGAATAGGTGCCTTCTAGACCTTTGTGCTCCATCTTCGGCCATATCGTCACTTACCAACAGGTGAGATCGTGGTCAAACAAAGGTCTATCAATGTTAAAAAAAAAAAAAATGCCGTAAGTAATAATCGTATAATTGTATGCATTTTTGGCTGTTTTGGTTTCTCATAGAGAGACATGGGGCCGTAGAGGGGGGCACGTAGAGGGGTAGGTACCTATCCTACATGTTTGTAGCATCCAGTTTTTCCGGTGGGTGGTTTTCCGGTCACTTTGCTGACGTTTCGAGACTGAGTTCAGAAGCCTCTTCATCATGAGCACCGCCCGCGACCGCGTTCGACGGTGGACCAGCGAATAAGTACCTAGAATTATTTGTCATAAAGAGGAAACGTCTCGTGTGTCGTGTGCCTGTAATTTCACCGGCACCCATACCATTCAAACAGGAACACAGTAATGCGAGCACTACTGCTTTTCGGCAGAAATAGGTATGGTGGTAGACTTACCCGAACGAACTTTCACAAAAAAGCTCTACTTCTAACGTATGTTTATTAAATAGGGAACAATGAAGAACGCAGATTGGTATGTATTGTTATAGCAACGGTGGCTCGCTTTATCGATAGCTAGAGTTTACGATACTTCGTGCTAGTTTTGCTTCCTCGGGCAGAGCTTTATCAAATGGGAAGAAGGAATTCTCAAACATGGGTAATACAGAGAGTAATGTTACTAGTGGAGTGAAAAAACAAGCGGGGACCTCTGAACAGAAGCTTTACAAGCTCGTCGACATCAAAGGCAAGTACTACAATGTAGAGCAAGATTCATGTTTCATTGAATCTACATTTGAAGTCTTTCCAGAACACTATAATTTTTGAATTTTTTAAAATTTTTGTCTGCCTTTGTGACGGAACTAGCAGATGGCCCACCTGATGCCTGCAGTAACCTCTGCCTTTAACAATGCATTACCTCATAGGTCACGTCAACCTAGGATGCGCCCTATGTGGCATTACACTGCACTCGCTACCCTGAGACATAAAGACGAAAAGTCTCATGTGCCCGTAATTTCACCGGCACGCATACCCTTCAAACCGGAACACAGCAATGCGAGCATTACTACTTTGCGGCAGAAATAGGTATGAAGGTAGTACTTCTCCGGACGAACTCTTTTACAAAAAAATCTCATAAGACCTCATACTACTACATAATTTGTTGTTTTAAGACGAGAGACTGGTGTCTAGCATCCAATTTTTTTTTCAGTCAATTTACACTTCGCCTTGTCCATACGCTAGTATTATTTGTACTTTTATTTATTCTGTGGTATTATGCAATGTCTATGGTCAAATTTAAATGTAAGCTTGTCATGATAACAGGAGGTGGTATCCTAGTGGACATGATGAAGCGAGCCCTCCAAAACAAACAGTACGCTGAAATAGACCACGCTATAAAGACGAAGGTGGAACCTTTTCTCTACAACAAGGGAAAAGGACGGTACATTCCTGTATCCCATATCGTGCTGCTGCGGAATAAAGAGAGATCACGGCATAAACTGGTAAATAGCTAATTATAATAGCTGGTAATTACTATTACCATTATTATTAATTCAGATAAGATAAGATAAGATAATTTTATTCGTTCCTTCAAAAATATAGTACAGTTTAGTATCATCAAGTAATGACTTAAACAATAATAATATACGCGAGGAGCGCTGTTCCCTGCACTAGGTCTCAAAGAGCCTGTGTTGCAAGGTCACAGTCGGTCACGGTCTCACCCCGGACTCTCCATCGTTAGTCTTAGATAGTAGGTACTTGTACTTAGTAAACATAAATTATTATTAGCAACATTATATAACATATTAATAATTCTTAGTTATTTTATTAAAGAAAGAAAAGAAAGAATAATTCTTTATTTGTAACGGCACACATGGATACATCGACCATTGGTCGAAGCATGGATAGGACAAAAAACACTCGACAAATAAAATAAAAAATAATAGTTAAAATAATAATAATAATAATAAATAATACGGTCGGTGGTTCCCCGTTTTGATTTATATTTTTCACTATAATGTTTTTTACTATTTATTTTTTTGTAGATAGTATTGCTTTATAGTGAAGAATATATTTTTTTACGAGATTTTTAATAAATGAGTGGTATAATAATAATATTTATAATATTTATATTATTTATAAATATATTATATTATATTTTATATATTTTATATTTTTTACTATAATGTTTTTTACTATTTATTTTTTTGTAGATAGTATTGCTTTGTAGTGAAAAATATATTTTTTTACGAGATTTTTAATAAATGAGTGATATAATAATAAAAAAATAATATTACTACTGTAGTAGAGCTTTTTTGTGAAAGAGTTCGTCCGGGGAAGTACTACCACCATACCTATTTCTGCAGCAAAGCAGTACTGCTCGTATTGCTGTGTTCCGGTTTGAAGGGTAAGGGTGCCGGTGTAATTACAGGCACATGAGACTTTCATCTTTATGTCTCAGGGTGGCGGGCGCAGTGCAATGCCACATAGGGTGCGTCCTAGGTGGACGTGACCTATGAGGTACTGCACTGTTCATAGGCAGAGGTGGTGATCAGGTGGACCATCTTCTTGATCAGTCATTCCTAGTAGTACAAAAAAAAAAGATTCATACCTTCAGTGATAGCCCTACTTATCAAATGATGTTTGTATTACAGTATCATAAATATATAAGTAAGTATCATAAATTTATGACGCGTCTGAGCAAACGTAGCGTGGGTCACCCTCTGTCTAGGTGGGGCGATGACCTAGGAAAGGAGGCGGGCAGAAAGTGGATGTGAAGAGCCGAACACGGCTCAGTGGCGCGTATTGGGAGAGGCCTATGTCCAGCAGTGGACTAGTGTGGGCTGATGATGATGATGATGATGAAATATATGAGTCATATTTATAGAATCTTATATCACACTAATTTTATTAAGAGATGCGTGTCATGTAAATAGAACGCTGGCGGTCAAGCTTCTTCAGGCGTTCCAGCGTTCTTTTTAAGAGATTTCTTACTTTTCTATTTATTTAAGAGATGTATACCTAGGCATTGAATGAGTGCCTACCTAGTTTACTAGAAATAATGTACAATTATAGTACGCGTCATGTAAAAAGAACGTTGGAACGCCTGTAGAAGCTTGACCGCCAGCGTTCTTTTTACATGACGCGCACTATAAAATTTGATTGTTTATTTTGTTTGTTTCAAATGGAAAAATTCAAAAAATAATTTTAAATTATTTCCCTTATAGAAAGCTTAATTTATCAGCAAGTAAGGTAATTAATTTTTACCTTAATTATAAGGTATGGTTTATTAGCTTCCACCAGCGGTTAAACTCGCTTTACGGCTTAGCGGATTTTGATGGGATTTGGAGTGTGGATAGATGATGGGTTCAGGGAGAGGCGGACTGTTTTTGATCCCAACACCACGCATGCCAAGCTGCTGGCAAAGTCTACTAGTATATGCTAAAAACTTTTTTTTTATACTACTTGGATGACGGAACAAGCAAGAGGCCCACCTGATGTTAAGCGGTAACCTCTGCCTATGAACGGTGGAATACCTCATAGGTCACGTCCACCTAGGATGCACCCTATGTGACATTGCACTGCGCCCGCCACCCTGAGACATAAAGGTGAAAAGTCTCATGTGCCTGTAATTTAACCGGCACCCTTACCCTTCAAACCGGAACACAGCAATGCGAGCACTACTGCTTTGCAGCAGAAATATGGTGGTAGTACTTCCCCGGACTAACTCTTTCACAAAAAAGCTCTACTACTACTACTACTACTATCCTTCCGTGAAGTCGCTCTTTCTGGGCCCCGTCTGAAAACCAGCGCTGCTCCATATGGTTACGTGGAGCAGCATTACGCTGAGACCTGGGACCTGCTTGGCTCCACACTTCATCGCACAGAGCGGACTATTTATCTATATCTATATACCTACTAATTAAGTGGAAAGATTTGATTGTTTGTTTGTTTGCATTAAATAAGCTCCGAAACTACTGAATCGATTTGAAAAAATATTTCACTGTTGGGAAGCTACACTATCCCCGGGTGACATAGGCTATATAATATTTTCAAAAATATTAGGGATCCTTACTCCCTCAAAACTACAATAATCCCCAATAACCTAAGGTGTAAAAATTACCTAAAACTTTTACGTGTTTTTTTTTTGTTTCTGTCCACATAGTTGGGATGGGGGAGGGTTGGAGGGGACGGGAGGGAGGGGGGATCCCGGTACTACCCGTGCGAAGCCAGTTATGTATATTTCCATTGTTTTGTTTTATTGTGGTTTGTTTTCATGTTTTTTTTGTTTGTTTATCTACGCTTTCATTTCTATTCTGTTCTGTTTACGTGTGTTGTCAAATAAATATATTTAATCTAATGTAGGTAATAAGGGTGGAAGTAACGCATTGACCTAACCAAGACCGCGCTATTTACGATATCTTTGGTAATCCAGTCACATACGAGTATGAATCTATGACTATGTCGACCATTTATAGTCAAGCCCTTAACGTGACCCGAGAGCTGGCTCTTATCTGGCTCAACGCATTAGTATTGCCATTCAGCGTGGCAATGCAGCCAGCATCTTAGGGACGCTTCCGTCTGGTAGTGATTTGGATCAGTTGAGCTACCTTTAGATCGCTTGTAGCGGTCTTCAGGTAGCACAACTGTTTCATATGTATTTTGTACATACCTTGTATTATTCTTTCTGTAAATAAATGTATTATACAAACGGTAAAAAAAAGCCCTTAACAGGACGGTAAAAAATATAGCTTAGAATAGGTATATACTTTATCTCAAATCCAGGTATTGTAGATATATTATATACTATAGTGAGACGATCCATTTGACCACAAAAAGCCAACTTACAATTTTATTTATTGATTTTATTTTATTAGGAAAACTAATAGTATTTGTATATAATAAACCACAATTTTAAAAACTAATTACAATTAACCTGTTCACATATAAAAATTTGAAAAAACTTACAAACACATACATAGACACGTTTTTATCCCCGAAAAGCACGCTGAACCTCAAATGGGCCTCCTTTTTACCGTGGGTTGCACCATCATGAGAAATAGACGTGACCAGTGGTGAGCTCATCGCCGCCATTGCTTCCCAAGACACTCTGCTAACGCTTTCTTCCAGTCGTAACACGTTCCTTACATAAGCTGGCATGGCAACCAGGACAAATTTTATACCAAAGAATCTTACAAACAAGTATACTTGTTCGTCTTAAAAACTTAATTAAATAAATATTGAAGAAAAGTTACACTATAAAGTTTATTAGAATATATAGCTAAAAACAGCAAAACTTCCTAACTGTATCTGCAGGTCTATGCTGTACCTGCACACAACGTACTATTATTTATTCTGTGACACAGCACACGCGTCAGCCATACCTGTCATTAACAAGTAATTAATTTTGTTTAAAAAAAAAACAATTCTGAACAGCTGAACCGATTTTGATCAAACAAAGCTAAGAACACTCCCGACAAATACACCTTTCAAACAAAAACAAAACGAATCGGTTCATCCTTTCGGGAGCTACGATGGGACAGATAGACACACACACACACACCCACAGACACGTCAAACTTATAACACCCCTTCGTTTTTAGACGGGGGTTAAAAATACCTAATGCAAATTGCACAACAAGGAAATAAGATAAGATAATTGCGTGTAACACAAATAAGAACAGATGGATATATGCTTGTCTCATTCCAACACATGAATACATTCATATAAAAGAATGAGACTGGTATAATCGATACCGTTTCGTTTTTAGCCTTAGTTCCATGCTTTAGTTCTTATTTCGAGATTTTTCCCACGTTTAATCTGTGGTTTGGTGACCATACATACACACACAAGTATCTTGCTAAATACTTAAATGCTTATTTAATTTTGAAACTTAAAATTTTGTCATAGTTACCGCCACTCAGAAGTATGGAAAACCCAGACGAGGAATTTGACGTAGAAGTAGACTGGCCTTACGTCACACAAGGAGAATATGACGCCAATCCTACTGGGTACCGGGAACTGTGCTGGGATTTGAAGGTAAAGCTGATCTTTTCCACTGCAAGTCTAAGCTTAAAGAGCACGAATGTAATGGCGAGTTTTGGTCATCACAATCCATAGTGTGTTAAATTCAGACGTACCACAAACTCGCCCTAGTAACTCTACCAAGACCAATCAGTTTTTTTTTCATTTAGCAGTCTCATACATCGTCCAGGGGGGTAAGTAGGAGAATTTGACAGTATTCGAAACTATATGAAGTTTCGTTTCCTTCCATACATTTACTAGCAGCGCCCCTAGCGACAACGAGGAGAAAACTAAGGACGCTGTCAGAAAATGTATTGAAGGAAACGAAACTTCATATAGTTTCGAAAACTCGATATATAATATTTCGAAGTAATATTTGTATCCCAGACTTGGGAAATGTGAGACATCCTAATTAATTTTAAGAACTTTTATACTACCACATTTAAACAAATAAATGATTTATGATTTTATGATTAAAAACTGACAAATTCTCGTACTAATGGTACTGATCCCACACTAGGATTCCCAGTGTCGTGGATATCAGAAACTACGAGTACCATGACACCCAGACCCGGATGAATATTTTGCAGATCATACAAACATTTGTCCCGCAGCGGGAATCGAACCCGCAACCTTTCGCATCTCAGCCGGCTACTCGCCCGACGCGCTACATTGGTCGTCAAAATTATTGTTTTGGTATTGTCGTTATAAGTAGTTTGTTGAAAATTCCAAAAGAAACGACTATTATCCATCGAGGAGTTCCGTTGCCACCTTCCGTCTTCATCATCAGATCAGTTCGCTGTCACTATAATATTGAATTGCCATCAGAACTTGACACGATATGCCAAATTTCAGCACAATCGGATATATGGAAGTGGTTGAAAATTCAATCGCTAGATTTCTCCCACACATACAGGAAAGCAAGCTGTAGGTAATAAAGTAACCGCAATAAAATAAAACTTTATGGTATTTTTTTTCTGTGTGAATGACGGAGCAAGCAGATAACCTCTGCCTTTACATTTTTTATACTACTTGAATGACGGGACATGCAGATGGCCCACCTGATGTTAAGCGGTAACCTCTGCCTATGAACAGTGCATTACCTCATAGGTCACGTCCACCTAGGACGCACCCTATGTGGCATTGCACTGCGCCCGCCACCCTGAGACATAAAGATGAAAAGTCTCATGTGCCTGTAATTTCACCGGCACCCTTACCCTTCAAACCGGAACACAGCAATGCGAGCCCTGCTGCTTTGTGGCAGAAATATGTATGGTGGTAGAACTTCCCCGGACGAACTCTTTCACAAAAAGCTCTACTACTACTACATTCACTCATTGCACTGCGCCTGCTACCCTCAGACGTAAAGATGAAAAGTCCCATGTGCAAAGTCTCAGGTAGGTTTACTTGACCTGCAATAGTTGTATAAAAAAATGTGCCTGTAATTTCACCGCCACCCTACCCTTCAAACCGGAGCATAGCAAAGCAGGCACTACTGATTTGCGGCAGAATTAGGTATGGTAGTAGTACTTCCCCGGACGAACTCTTTCACAAAAAAGCTCTACTACTACTCTACGCTATAGGAGTTAAACGGCCATGTAGCCAGAGAAAATAAGTGTTTAATGGAATATTCCCCATTCATTCCCGTACTAGGTTTTTTTTTATACTGCTTGAATGACGCGGTAACCTCTGCCGATGAACAGTGCATTACCTCATAGGTCACGTCCACCTAGGTCGCGCCCTATGTGGCATTGAAAGATTTTGAATTTGAATTTGAATTTGAATTGCACTGCGCCCGCCACCCTGAGACAAAGGTGAAAAGTCTCATGTGTCTCATTTCACCGGCACCCTTACCATTCAAACCGGAACACAGCAATGCGAGCACTACTGCTTAGCGGTAGAAATAGGTATATGGTGGTAGTACTTCTCCGGACGAACTTTTTCACAAAAAAGCTCTACTACTACTTCTAGGTCCACGGGGATTCGGGGCTAGTGGCACCAAGTACTTAATCTGTTTATTCTGTGACGGGGTCACGACGGTTAACACTAACTGTAAACGAGTTAAGACTTTAATTAAAGTTGGGGAGTTGAATTCCATTAAACAAGCGGTAAAGTAGATTATGGCATGACCTTGGTCTGCAACTCAAGGACTTTTGCGACGCAGAAAGTTCAGAAAGCCTTTTACTAATTTAATTTGTCATCTAACTGGTTATTTTTTGTTCATCTTGCTATAGATCAGCGACCAGCTTATAGAGGCATGGAGGCCCTGAAAAGGGCCTTGTGAGAAAAGAAAAGACAGTGTCAGTTCGCATCGCAAACAAGCAGCTAACATGCCACAAATGCCCCTAAAGTTTTCTTTTGTACAACTTTAGATGACGGAACAAGCAGATGGCCCACCTGATGTTAAGCGGTACCCTCTGCCTATGAACAGTGCATTATCACATAGGTCACGTTCACCAAGTATGCGCCCTATGTGGCATTGCACTGCACCTGTCACCCTGAGACATAAAGATGGAAAGTCTCATGTGCCTGTAATTTCACCGGCACGCATACGCTTCAAACCGGAACACAGTAATGCGAGCACTACCGCTTTGCGGCAGTAATAGTTATGGTGGTAGTACTTCCCCGGACGAACACTTTCACGAAAAAGCTCTACTACATACTTGCATTGTTGGTTCTAGGACATACCGGGTTCCTCACGCTGTTTTCCTTCACAGTTTGAGAGCACGTAGAGAGAGCTCGTTTGGGAGCTCAGATAAGTTTTAGGACTAGTAAATACATTGGTACACGACCAAGGATTCGATCAAACAAATACGAAATCCAGGGAAGTCAGTGTGGTGTGGGTGTTCTACTATACTACAAGTAGATAGACCTTTGTTTGACCACGATCTCACCTGTAGGTAAGTGACGATGTGGCCGAAGATGGAGCACAAAGGTCTAGAAGGCACCTATTCACTCTAGCCTTGAAGAGACCGAGATTATAGTTTTCAGGAAAGACAGATGACGGTAGTGTATTCCACTCCTTAGCAGTTCTCATTATAAAGGTAGAACTGAAACGTTTAGTACGAATAGAGGGTATACGTACTAATGAGGTAAGGGTGGTACCGAGCCGTGCGCCTGCTCGTTCTATGATGAAAAGGAGATGGTGGTACTTAAATCAGCCTTTTATAAAATCGACCGTGACCGTGATGTGTCCGGCCTAAGAATAGACAGCTCCTTCTCCTCCCGTGGAGGTCGTAAAAGCCGACTAAGGGATTATATCGAAAATATAGGCACATGAGACTTCTCATCTTTGTCTCAGAGTGGCGGGCGCAGTGCAATGCAATGCCACATAGGGTGCGTCCTAGGTGGATGTGAACTATGAGTTAAAGGCAGAGGTTACCGCTTAACATCAGGTGGGCCATCAGCTTGTTCCGTCAATCACGATGAATCAAAACAGGAGTTGGGTTTTCTTAGACTTTCTTGTGGTAATTTTAGAATGTTTTATTATTAAACATATAATAAAATGAAATCATTTTAATATATCTACTTATTTTTATTTGACGACCGCTGTGGCACGGAGGCGAGTAGCCGGTTCAGATGCGGCAGGTTGTGGGTTCGATTCTCATTAGATGAGCACCTGTACCTGCGTGCCTGTGTGTTGTAGTGCCTGAGAGTATTTACCACCAATATTGCGATCAGCAATCCAGCTGCCAAGTGTGGTGATTATGGCAAGTCCCCACCACTACATTAAAAGGAGGAGGCTTCGTTCAGAAGTGGACATCAACCAGTGGATGATGATGATAATAATTTCATGAATTAAATAAACAATATAAGAGATCCACAGATTCAAAACTACAAATTTTCATTACTAAAAGTAGATATTTTTTTTTGTAGAAAATATGTTTTTTCAATAAAAGCTTTTATTAAATTAGTGATTGTAACCGTGTGCTGATCCAAATGAGGCTTAACACGGCCAGCTACTATTACCCATCGAGTAGTTCCGTTGTCCACCTTCCGTCTCCATCATCAGATCAGTTCGCTGTCACCATCATATTGTATTGTCATCGGAACTGGACAGGTATGCCAAATTTCAGCTGAATCGGTTGAGGATAACTGCTTTAAAATTAAGTTGCAAGATTCCACCCAGATTCCACCCAGACATACATAATTGCTAGTTAAATAAAAGCTTGTAATTAGGTTAGATACCTACAGTTTTCAATGAGTAACACATCATTTCCAGGAGCGTGGTGCAGTTGGAGAGACAATTCTACACCTGTGTTTGCTAAACGCCACGTCTCTGCTCGCGAACCTGGCAAAGAGACTCCTGAGGTTCTATCCGAAGATGATCAACGACATCTACATGAGTGATGAATATTACGGTAATGCAATACAGTACTACCATAGACTAACTAAACACAATAGACTGCTAATCTCATACAAGAAAACGTGACTCAAAAAAGGTCAATTCCAGGCTATTTCTAGATGGCGCTGGCAAAATACCAGGCTATTTCTAGATGGCGCTGGCAAATTCATTCAATCAGCATTTTAAACCAACTGCCTAATCTTTTTAAAAATGAACATTTAAATTTCTAATTTAATTTTTAATTATGAAACTATGGTCGCAATACATGTTTTATCGATCTATTCGAAATGCATGTAAAAATTATTTCAATCGTTTATAACAGATTCAAAACAACGACATCTAGCGTCATTGTAGGCAATCATTCATCGATGCACGTTTTCTTGTATGAGATTAGCAGTCTATTGTGTTTAGTTAGTCTATGGTACTACTACGAACTTAATTGTCCTCGGGAATCGTAACAGAAATATGATTGCAAGTCATTGAAGCGACACCACGAACGTCGATTGCCGAGGCACATTATATTTTCCTATTAGCAGTACTGTATGTTTGTTTGTTACTTCTTCACGCAAAAACTACTGAACCAATTGCGATGAAGCTGATGATAGCTGAACCGCTGAAATAACACATTGGCTAATTTGTATCCCAATATTCCCACGAGATCAAGACTTATGCGCGTGAAACCACAGGGCGCTGCTAGCTATACATATTACGGAGCTATTGTCGTTGGAATTTTATCATCTATCAATGTCCTGAATCATTAAATGCGATGTTTATAATTACAATAATTATTATTGTCGGGTTTTCTCAACGAGCTAGTAATTTATTGACTCACTAGATTCTAGTCAGACATGTTGACGTGATTATAAATAAGATTTTCATAAAGAAAAACAGCGAAACATGTTTTTTTTTTTTAATTTTGATCTGGAGTTTTTTTTTTGACAGTAATGTTTCCTAATAATTTCTCACATTATCTCGTCCAAGGATCTAAATATGATTTTACTGCCTAGGGAATAAAAGTGCCGGGAATACTGGAATACTATGTAACCCATAAATTAAGCCCAAGGAAGGTTCTAGTTGAGTAATATCTTCACAAATTCCCGCCGTTGAAAGCTGATCATAAAACTGATTTATCTACTAAAGCACTGCGGCAAACCCTTCTGCAAACTAATTTGATAAAACGCCTGATAAACACTGGCTGAAAAATATATTGACAGTGATTTACTAGGAACTTCCCCTGTAATTTAGATCACGAGAGGCTTTTATGCTTATTAATAAGGTGAAGTATCTGAAACATAATATAGTAGAAACGGTATATAGTACCTATGTTAGTATCACCAAATAAAGCTACTAACCCGTGTTTGTTGCGTGATTCTTCTAGGTTTGGTTGCGTTGGAACAGGCGTAAATTTAGTTTACTTATACAGGCTGGGGCAAATTTTTGGCCCCTTAAGGGGGACTACCTTTTCTTTTGTAGTTAGAAGGTTTTGTTCTTAGGAACGTTCTGTTTTATTTTGAAGAAAAAAATATTGCCATTTATAGATTTTTGAATAAAGTACGGTTCTCCCAAAAAAAGACATTTGCCAAAAAAAACAAGTTGGTCTTAATCGACTCTATTTCCAACCAGGAACACTTTTCCTAAAGTAACATTCCAAGTAACTGTCCAGCATTATTTATTTATTTATTATTTATTTTATTTTAAATCAAATCGTAAGTTTTGGCAATAATTAAAAAAAACATTCCCATACATTTTCTATGAAAAAACGAGTAAGTGAAAACAACAATGTCACTTATTCAATGGTTCTTAATTTAAATTCGTATGTAACTACTTTTTTTTTGGTAGGCTTATTTTGAAGGCTTATATGTTCCCTACCCATGTTCGCTCTAACGACGATGGTTTATGCATAAAAATGTCTCCAGACCAAAATAAGAAACATACCTAACTAGTTACTTGTTAGTAGAAAACACACCCATTTTATAGAGTTTAAATTTAAAAATAATTTTTGGTAAGTAAATAAATTGCTTTTTAATAAAAAAAAAAATGAGTAAAAAGTTAATTCCTGAGATGTTCAAAGTGTAGACCATTTACTTGACTACACAGATTGGCACGCGTTAACACACTTTGCCGCTTACACTTCATGTAATGCATATTTTGCAATGTACGTCTTTCATTTCGGCGGGACTTTCGAAATGCCCAGCGTATACCTTATCTTTCAGGTAACCCCATAGAAATTTTGTCATTCAAAGAGGTGGTATATTATTCTACCAATAAGGTTTAATAACAAATATCAATAAATAATTTGAATTTAGAACAAATTGCTTTCCGTGTTCGAATGGTATGCATGACTTTGTTGCGGCGAATGGCGCTTCTTAGAAAAATGTATGAGAATTGTTTTTTTTTAATTATTGCCAAAACTTACGATTTGATTTGGTAAGTTACTTTAAGAAAAGTGTTCCTGGTTGGAAATAGAGTCGATTAAGATAAATTTGTTTTTTATGACAAATGAATTTTTTTGGGTGAACCGTACTTTTTTTCAAAAATATAAAATGCTAATATTTGTTTCTTCAAAATAAAATAGAAGTTTCCTAAGCACAAAACCTACTAACTACAAAATAAAAGGCTACCCTTAAGGGGCCAAAAATTTGTCCCATTCTGTATAAGACGATTCAAAATCAACCTTGTTATTTCAATGAATAAAATATTTTTGTATTTTGACTTTGACTTTGAGTACACGGGGTGTTCATGTGAAACATAAACGGATTCTCACGAGGAAGAAAGTGGCCTATGGAGGCTCCACATCCTCAGCCCGGATGAACTGAAAGAAAACACCCCAAAGAAAATCCTAAAAAATCATAACAGATAGCGCAGTCTTAGCGCTGAACTGTAAACACTCTCTCCAGGAGCGGTATGTGGCGATCAAAATCGGCCTAATTGGTCGCAGTTACATCATAGACACAACTAGCTAATACAAAAAAATTAGGCTCCACGTTTTCTGTAAACGAATAGTTTTGACTTTCCAGGTGAGAGCGTTCTCCACATAACAATAGTGAATGAAGACCCGACGATGGTGAAGTTTCTACTGGACGCTGGCGCTGATTACCACGAGCGGTGCTATGGGAACTTCATGTGTCCTGAGGACCAGAAGGCATCCAGATCAGACTCATTCGACCATGAGTGGGTTAATGTTCAGCCAGAAACAAATTATAATGGGTATGTTCTTCTTTTTGCGGGCGAGAGAAGAAATAATGACCAGTAAATTACAGTAAAACTACACTAAGTAATAATATACTACTGATAATATGCTTCGAATTCTAATGTTTCGATTCGAAGATTTAAGTTATACATAAAGAATAATCTATTTAAGAAAGCATATTACACTCTAAATGACTATGTTAATGATTAAGCCGCGTGGCCTGATGTCACTCTGCCCCTCGACAGCTAATTTGTCAATTTGCAATGTCTGTCCCTACATATAATTTATCATTGATGTGTTACCTACCTACTTTACTTTACTTTATTTTACTAAATTGTATTTTCTCTGTAAGTGAATTTTTAAATTCTTTTGAGGAAATAAATGTTTAAACCGTTGATGTGTTATTTATGAGTATACCAAGCGTTGCGTGTGCTGTATTATGAACTTTTGCTGGTTCTCTCTAGCATCTTACTTTTGACTGCCTACCGTTGAATTTAAATGTAACCCAAAAATAATAATAAAACATCTAAATAAAAAACTAAAAAAATAAAAGTAGCAATAAATAAAATAAATAATATACTATGCCTACCGTTGGTTTTCCTTTTTTTCTTTGAATCAGCTTCCACTTGTTCACGAGACACCACACAGGCGCTTCCCAGTAAGAAGGATCATCAAATAAAGGCGAGCCGTGTTGCCTGATTCTTCTAGGTTTGGTCGCGTTGGAACAGGGGTAAATTTATTTTACAAGACGATTCAAAATCATCCTTGTGATTTCAATGAATAAAATACTTTTGACTTTGACTTTTGCTCTCTTTATTATTTTAGATACGTTTACTGGGGAGAATACCCGCTGAGCTTCGCGGCATGTCTTGGACAGGAAGAATGCTATCGACTGATTTTAGCACGGGGAGCGAATCCCGATAAACAGGATACAAATGGGAATACTGTGCTGCACATGTTAGTGATATATGAAAAAATGGTAAGACCTCTATTGCATAGGATGGAAATTTCATAACACAGCAAGGCTGAAACACCTTCCAAATGAACTAAGATATTTTCTTTCAGAGCACATTCGACATGGCATATGAAGTTGGAGCTGGCCTCAACATCCGCAATGTGCTAAACCTAACACCCCTCACCTTAGCAGCCAAACTGGCCAGAACAGAGATGTTCTTCCACATCCTGAATATAGAGAGAGAAATCTACTGGCAGATTGGCGCTACCACTTGTGCAGCGTACCCCTTAGGTCAGGTTGATACCATTGATACGGAGACGGGCTATATTTGCAAGGATTCAGCTTTGAACTTGGTGGTGTTTGGGGTAAGTTTAACTGGGCTAAGTTCTCAAAAAGATACACTTTATTACCAACTATTCTCCTATTATCCTATATTATTCTTCTATTTCTCCTTATTATAACTCTATTCCACTGTTATATTTTTCCAATTTTAATTTATAGTGGTGGGTGCGTTAGTGGGTGGATCAGTTGAGCTACCTTTAGATCGTTAGCAGTGGTCTTCAGGTAGCACAGCTGTTTCATATGTTTTCTTTTAATTTTGTACATTCCCAACTCGTATTAATTGTATTATTGTTTCTGTAAATAAATTTACCCATTGTTTATTTATTCTTTCATGCTTTTAGGTGCCACTGCTAGTGTTTTTATAATGTTTGTTTTGTATGTTGCTGGCTCATCCTTTTGTTATGTTAGTTGTTTTATTTTCTGTTTGTGTGCGTGACAAATAAACTACCTATTTAATTTTCCATTCCTTTCGCTTTTAAATCCTTGTTTTTTTCTACTTGCTTAATTTTGTACAATCCCAACTTGTATTATTCTTTCTGTAATTAAATTTACCCATTGTTTATTTATTCTTTCGTGCTTTTAGGTGCCACTGCTAGTGTTTTTATAATGTTTGTTTTGTATGTTGCT
Organism: Operophtera brumata; assembly: GCA_932527175.1. NCBI lineage: Eukaryota > Metazoa > Arthropoda > Insecta > Lepidoptera > Geometridae > Operophtera > Operophtera brumata. The sequence continues at coordinate 2,576,078 of OW052238.1, forward strand.
GGCTCATCCTTTTCTTATGTTGGTTGTTTTATTTTCTGTTTGTGTGCGTGACAAATAAACTACCTATTTAATTTTCAATTCATTTCGCTTTTTCATCCTTGTTTTTTTCTGCTTGCTTACGTATCCTATTTTGATGTATCTTTTTATTTTTTTTCCAACCATCCTGCAGCTTCCAGTTACCAACTACATTCTACTTTCTATTTCATAGGAGAAAGAAGAACACCTCCTCCTGCTGGAAGGGATGCTAATCGATCTTCTCAAGACCAAGTGGAACACCTTTGTAAAGTTTCGTTTCTATCGCCAGTTCTTCCTATTCTTCTGCTACTTTTTAGTGTCCCTCGTGTGTTTCACTCTGAGACCGGGACCGCCGGAGCGAGGGCTCAATGCCACGGCCATTAATACCACCACTGGGCCCATGCTCAATGATACAGAACTGGCTATTGACACTGGTAAGTTACATTTATTTACCTCGGCCTTTGATAGTCATTATGGTACTCAGACTCAGCCCTTTGCTAGTGAAAGTGAGAGTAATCATCCACTTGATCCATCCAATTCGTTTGTGTGGATGTGGTCCTTTTGGCCGCGACCCGGCTCACCACGGTCCGACTGGACAGGCTCGGATTAATTTAAAAAATACTTGCATCAGTGAATGTTTCACGCGACAGCCGGGAGCCACAACATAAACGCAGACGAAGTCGAAAGCACCCGCTCCCAGCTTGTATAGTATTAAATAATATTGGATTACTTTTTACACTGACTATAAATAAAATCCATGATGGATCTCTAACAATAATCAAATATCACGCCAGCCATTGGATACACCAATTTTGCTCTATTTGGATGAGTCGTTGAATACCCGGAAAACAACCATTTGGTCTAAGAGGCTAAATCAGTTTATAGCTTAGTCTGATCCCACGCTACGATTCCATGTATCGTGGGTATCAGGAAACACAACACCCAGACCTGGAACAAATATTTGTAAATCATTCCATTTGTCCAAACATTTGTTCCGCCTTGGGAATTGAAACCGCAACCTCTCGTATCTCAGTCGGCTACTCGCTCGTCGCACCACAGAGTTCGCCAATTCAAAGAGATTCAAAGAGATCCTAATTGGCTACTAACTTGTCCGGTAAAGAATAGCAATGTTTTATTTTCAGATAACTGTACGATCCCACTGAATGGGACAGAGTTCGACCCTGGTGCTGTAGAGATGATTAATTCTACTAAAACGGAAGGTGCACAGTGCGCACGTTTTAAAAGCCATCCCAAAGACAAAGATCGAAGTAAGTGGTTATAAGAAGCACTTCGACCATAAACAACCTTATTATTTTTATAGAAACTTTGCTGTCTTAGGGCAAAGGTATCATAGATCTACTACTACTAAGTACAACATCTTGCGAACAAAACCATTGTACGTATATTTAGGTAGGTATATTACGTACCTAATAAAATTTAAAAAACTTTAAAATTGACTCATTATATTGGAGGATCCGTAAAGTAAATTTGTGCTACCATATTTTGTTTATTATGCTTTCAGAAACGGAAGCACCTATGAATGACATGGAAGGTTGGTGGGAAGATCTCACTGAAGACTGCAGGTTGATGAACTTCGACTCGTTTCAAGCGAAAGTAACTAGAATTCGATCTCCACAGGCTATATAATATTTAGGGGAATGTGACCAGGAACCACAAAATCTGATCCCACCATCTCCTTTCTACTCACGGCTCAGTACCATCCTTACCTCATTAGTATACCCTCTATTCACACTAAACGTTTCAGTTCCACCTTTACAATGCGAACTGAGTGGAACACACAACCCGTCGTCTGTCTTTCCTGAAAACTATAATCTGGGTCTCTGGTAAGGCCAGAGTGAATAGGTGCCTTCTAGACCTTCGTGCTCCATCGTCGACCGCATGTACACGATACAACATATACATTTACAGGATACATATGCATCTACATGATACATCACACAACAGATGAGATCGCGGTCAAACGAACGGCTATAGATAAAAAAAAAAACTTGAAGTGTTTGACGTTAGATACATACATAAATAAGCTCAAGCATGTTACCTGGAGGGTTAGGCAGACCACCGATTTCCACTTAGCTTACGATCCTGACATACCTACCTACCTACTTCATTCTGTCATCGCATTCTTCATAAATGCGGTGTGGGGTTTGATTTCAGATTAAAGCTATTATTAAAATATAACAAGAGCTAATTACTACATCTTCCAGGATTCCAGATTTCCAGCTTATTCTCTATATGTTTCCAGGTTAGGATATCAGCAGAACTCATGTTATGGGTTGGAGCACTGGCGTATGTTGGCGCTGCTTTACGAGAAGCCAGGTTCCTTGGCATCAAAATGTTTATTGAGAATCTGAGCACAGTACCGTCCAGGTATGAAGGGGGGGAAACAAGAAAATTAAAATATGAATTAAGACAAGTTTCCTCAAGTTTAATTATGAGGAATTAAATTTTTACATACATCGACAGTAGTAATAGCTAGCAGTAAAGTAGAAGAGTACTACCACCATACATATTTCTGTCGCAAAACAGTAGTGCTCGCATTGCTGTGTTCCGGTTTGAAGGGTATGGGTGCCGGTGAAATTACAGGCACATGAGACTTTTCATGTTTATGTCTCAGGGTGGCGGGCGCAGTGCAATGCCACATAGAGTGCGTCCTAGGTGGACGTGCCCTATGAGGTAATGCATTGTAAAGGCTGAGGCTATCGCTTAACATCAGGTGGGCCATCTGCTTGTTCCGTAATTCACAAAGTTAAAAAAAAAACACTGCGCGAGTCCAGCTCGCACTTGACTGTTTTTTTATCTATTTAATTTTCAGCTTTAGTTGACTATGGTGTATTTAATGTTCTCCACAGAGTGATGTTCTTGATATCCTGTCTTCTAATGTTGGTACTTCCAACCCTGAGATTGTGGTGTGCTGAGGAAGAGGAGGACCATCTTGCTGTCATTATTATGCTGACCACTGCACCTTATTTCTTATTCTTTTGTAGGTAAGTTGATTTTCTCGTGGTCGTTAACCATTGCCCTCATACACAAGTTCCAAGTCACGCAGTCGGCTGTTGAGAGAGCTATGCTCAGAGTTCATGATACAATCCGGAACGAGGAGGTCCGTAGATGAACCAAGATCACCGACATAGCTCTCAAAATTAGCAAGTTGAAGTGGCAATGGGCAGGCCATATAGCTTGCAGAACTGACAACCGTTGGGGAATAACGGTTCTCGAGTGGCGACCACGAATGACGACGCAGCGTAGGAAGGCCCCCCTCTCGATGGTTTAATGACATTTTAAAGGTCGCGGGAAGTCTGTGGCTCAAGAAGTTCCTCGTGGCATTCTATGAGGGAGCCCTATGTCCAGTTAGTGTACTTCTACAGATTTGTGTTGATGATAATGATGAAGTTGATTTGACTCATCCATTAATTCATCGTGTCACTGATACTTTCTTGGTCCCGTGGTTACGTTTGCACCATTGATTTGCCCCATTAATGGTGCAGACGTAACTGTTTAGTTATGTTTGCACCATTCAATTAAATACAACTACCAATGGTGAGCAAACAAAAACTCAATCATACGAATTGAAAAGATAATAAGGACCATTTTGATTCGTCTTCTATGCAGAATTTACTCCTGTTCCAACGCGACCAAACCTAGAAGAATCAGAGGGGCAAGTCCGAGTTTACACACACCATCGTAACGATGATCGTAACGGCGAGTGTACGTGTATTGCGTAGTAACTAGCCATTAATCTGTGACGTTTTTGGCACAGATTAATAGCTAGTTATTATGTTATACACGTACGATCGTGTTACGTTCACCGTTACGATGGTGTTTGCAAAACTCAGACTCACCCCTCAGGCAACAAACACGGCGCGCACTTTATATTTGAAAATCCTTCTTACTATTGGTTGTTAAGTGCCTGTGTGAAGCACCCTGCCTTGGTTGTCCTGTTATAAGGGCCTCGTGGCCGATCGTGAAAGAACCAGTGTGGTGAAAGGATTAATTGTGTCGCAGAGGCTCCTTTCGTGCACCACTTTCTTGTTTTCTATTCATGCTAAGTATGTTCTCAAGGTACTGTGTTTTAATAAAAGTTTTAATTACAGAGGTTTCAAAACGGTCGGTCCTTTCGTGGTGATGATCTACCGCATGGTGATGGGTGACTTGCTTCGGTTTGTTGCAATTTATTTAGTTTTTGTCATGGGATTTTCACAAGGTAAATAAATCATAGCCCGCTCCATACAAAACGAAGTTTGAGCCTCATTTGGATATTAATTAATTCAAGTCAATTAAATGTAGTAGATACAATAGAGATACTATTTATTAGAACTGTGATTTGTCAGTTTCTTATTTAATTGTATAAAAAGAAAGAAAGAAATAAACGTTTATTCGTGACTATACAAACAAAGACACACACAAACAAAAAAGCAAACAAGATAAGAAATAACAAGTAATTAATTTTTTTAAAATTAATATCCCCCAACGCTGAACCGATTTTGATCAAACAAAGCTAAGAACACTCCCGACAAATACACCTTTCAAACAAAAAAAAAACGAAATATGTTCATCTGTTCGGGAGCTAAGATGGGACAGACAGACACACACACACGCACACACACAGATACGTCAAACTTATAACACCCCTTCGTTTTTCGTCGGGGGTTAAAAACTAACCAAATTAAAAAACACAGAACCAACAAATACGGCATTTTGTGTGTGTGCTTGACGTAAGCCACAAAAGTGTCCCCAACTCAGCGTTTGCTAGGCCGCGCTGGTAACCCAGCTCTGATCAATTTATAGAATCAAACTAGCATGGGTTACAATATTTCCATACAAATCTTCAAGTCAGTGTTTGGACACCATATAATTTTATAAGATACTAGCTGCGCCCCGCGGTGATACCCGCGAATATTGGGTTGAACCCGTGGGAATATCGGGATAAAAATTAGATTATGTGTTATTTCGGGAGTCCAGCTATCTCTATTCCAAATTTCATCCAAATCCATCCAGCCGTTTCAGCGTGAAGAAGTAACAAACACACACACAAACTTTTGCATTTATAATATTAGTGGGACTGACAAAACACGGGTCTAGATATTAGTGTATTGATTGAGTTTGTGGAGATAACATTGAAAATAGGAGCTTACTTCTTTTGTATGCAGAGGGCTCAACCGCCCGAGCGGTACACTCATCGTAAGATATTTTTAGAGATTTTGTCTAAGAGATGACTGCATCATCTAAATTACAGTAGTAAAGAAAAAACCTAAAATTGAGGAATTTTGACTTTTTTACCCCTAGCATAGTGAAGTTTGTAGGAAAAAGTGGCTGAACCTCGAAAAGGGCTCTGATAATCACGCTTTTACAGCGGGGAACCCTCACGCGTGGGTCTCGCTCGCACTTGTCAGTTTAATCTGATGGATGTTTTTTTTGTTTTTTTATGTTTTTAACTTTGATAGACCTGTGTTTGACCACGATCTCACCAGTTGAAAAGTGACGATGTGGCCGAAGATGGAGCACAAAGGTCTCGAAGGCTCCTATTCACTCTACTCTAGCCTTGAAGAGACCCAGATTATGTTCCTTGTTTCCAGCGTACTACGTGATATTCCTGTCGTTTGACAACCCCAACACCCCGGAAGGAGTGGATGACTCAGTGTCCAACCCTATGCCGTCTCCGATGGAGAGCATCATGGCGATGTTCTTGATGTCTCTCACCTCCTTCTCGGACTACTATGGTGCCTTTGATAGAACAGACCATGAGATTGAAGCGAAGGTACTTCATTTGCAGCTCTTTATAAATTAATTATTACAAGGTGTAGAGACTAGTGATGCAACGGACAGTGGTTTGAGTAGTTACTAATATATTCCTTGTCTTGGCCGGATTTCGTATTTCGGATCTTGGGGGGTTACTATGAGCTCTTATATCCATTCAGTTCAAAAACTATTCAGTACAAAATATCGGTTCATCGTTGACATTTTTCATCGTTGAATAACTTCAATCGCAGAAGTCGGTAGACCGTCTGCGATTGTGCCTTTAAATATAGTTGCGGACATCACGGAACCAATATTTTGTACTGAATAGTTTATCAACTGCATGGCAATAAGAGCTCATAGTAACCCACCTGATACCTAGTTTTGCCTTCAACCTTTAATAATATTGGACAACCAATCAACGGTTGTCCAATTTTTATGTATGTTACGATTAGCTGTGCTATCATATGGGTTACCCAGATTCCCTAACTGGTTCCCTAACATCAAAAATTAAAATAAATAATAAATAAATAATGCTGGACAGTTTACACAACATTATCTAGACCAAAGCTAAGCAGAGCTAGTGTTATGGGTACTAGATAACTGATATACTTAATACAATACATTACATAGATAGATATTTTATATTATGCATAGAAAATACCTAGAACACCCTGAACAAATATCTGCAGATCGTACAAATGTTTGTTCCGAGGCGGGAATCGAAACCGCAACCTCTTGCAGGCGAACCTTCGCCCGCCGCGCCACAGAGGTCGGATCACCACTGTTCTTGTTTTTCAGTCTCTATGGACATCAGTGAATCAAAATAATATGAATGAAATAAAAATGAACAATTTTTTTTTTTTTTTTTTTTTTTTTTTTTTTTTATATTACTTGAATGACGGTACAAGCAGATGGCCCACCTGAAGTTAAGCGGTAGCCTCTGCCTATGAACAGTGCATTACCTTATTATGAAAATAATACTAACTAGCTGCAAGGTCTTCACACAATATTACTATTTACTCATTGTCATCTATAAATCCGTAACTTTTATCTAATTTATCATCACAAGCTATGAGGTCGAGGACACAGGTCACACGCACACGCGAATTCCAAACATTTCGTAACGGTATAGATCGCGCCCTACGACATTTTTGTAATGAGCTAAGTAAGCATCGCTGACGAAATATATTTGTGGTTAGCTGTACGATGATGATTATTTTAATTGGCGATTTGAAACTTACAATTGCCTGCAACATCATCAGATGAAGAAATGATTGATGACTGACAGCGCCCCACGGTTTCACCCGCACAAGTCTCGATCCCGTGGGAATATCAGGATAAATTTAGCTTAAGTGTTATTCCAGGGTTCCAGCTATCTACATACGAAATTTTATTGAAATCGGTTCAGTAGTTTTCGCATGAAGAAGTAACAAACATACATACACAGACAGTAGTAGTAGAGCTTTTTTGTTAAAGAGTTCGTCCGGGGAAGTTCTACTACCTAGGTACCTATTTCTGCCGCATAACAGTATTGCTCGCATTCATGTGTTCTGGTTTGACGGGTATGGCTGCCGGTGAAATTACAGGCACATGAGACTTTTCATCTTTATGTCTCAGGGAAGCGGGCGCAATGCAATACCGTATAGGGCGCGTTTTATAGGTGGACGTGACCTATGAGGTAATGCATTCTTAAAGGCAGAGGTTACTGCTTAACATCAGGTGGGCCATCTGATTGTTCCGTCATTCACGCAGTCAAACTTTCGCATTCGTTTATAATATTAGTGCGTTGAGGGTGATAGGCATGGGAATGAATAGACGACACGCTACAACTTTAAGACTTCACTGATTGAACACAAGGAATTATCATAAGCACAGGTTTCATCAGGAAACTGGTCCGGCCATGTCTCTTTCTCATTCATGGAGTTTTCTAGGTAGGTTTACTACATAAGGGTATCTTGTTGGAATATAATTCATCTTGAGTGAAAGAGAGACTGGTAGCTATACCAGTTTATGGTGTAAAAATTTGCTCAAGCGTAATGTTCAATTGTACCTAATAGGTGCAAAATTTACCACGCCACGGCTAAGTATCTATCTAATACGCAATGGAACAAAAACCTAATGGGAGAAAGTCACCGACATCAATGGTGGCGACAATGTTCACTGAATTGTTTGAAGTTTAGTTTATATGGCATCTCATGAGTTTTGTGAATCTGCCAATTTGGCAAAGACAAGATAGAAACAAACCATTAGAATTTCATCCACCAAATTCCACGGTTAGGTTTCCATCTTGTTAGACGCTAGAATATCCAGCTTTATCTGGCGCCTGTCACATTAAATATAGCAAATAGACTTTCGCGTTGTAGGAATTAATTTATAACTTGTGTCCTTCCGCGGCTTCGCTAGCTTTTTAACGGGATAAAAGTAGATCACAATCTATGTGTGTACCAAATTTCATTTAAATTAGTTTAGCTGTTTTGGCGTGGTTGTGTAACAAACCAAACAGACATGGTAACTTTGACATTTATGATATAGTAATATCACAAGTCCAATTTACGCAAACCGGAAAAGCTAGTAGCCAAATCTAAGCAGGATGATAGATTTGAATTTTTTTTTTCTTTATAATTGGTGCCGCACGGCTTGTGCATTTGCCATTTTCAAGTATCTGTATTTTCACTATATTGTATTTTCAATATATTTTGCAACGTTATACTCCTTCCAAGTCGTCAAAGTCACAGTCGAGTCATGTTTTAGTAAAACGGTGGCCAATTTTACTAAAACTTTGGTAGACAATTTCCACCAATTTCAAAAGTCACGCAATTCACTTCCATTTCATTTCACTACACTTGTGCTTTTTAAACGAGCTACATTCGTTAAAATGCCACCAAAATAACACAAAATAACTCAAGAAAACACTAGAAAAAGAAATAAAATAAAAGTAGACAACGTCTCTTTTCGATAGTGGCGGGAAGAGTCCCAGATTTGAGTTTAAACGGTTGTTATCTACGGTTATAACAAAGAAAATAAAACTCTAAAAACAGGCTCCATCTGCGTGATGTGTGGCGCCAAAGCAAACCCATAATCTAAGCAAAAAAAATATAGTTAAGTAAAATGTAAGTAGGTGACCGTCGGTGTCGTAAAAAGTCGACTAAGCGATTACACCAGGGGATAGGCAGCAACATCCACTTAAGTACTCATCCCCAATACTGCAATCACCAATTTTTATTTTTATATTTTATTGAATAGGTCACCCAACACAGGTTTACACTAACACATTTAACAAATAATTAATTTTGTAAAAATTAAAAAAACCCACAACGCTGAACGGCTGAACCGGTTTTGATCAAACAAAGGTAAGAACACTCCCGACAAATACAACTTTCAAACAAAAAAAAAAAAACTATATCGGTCATCCGTTCGGGAGCTACAATGGGACAGACACACACACACACACACACACACAGACAGACACGTCAAACTTATAACACCCCTTCGTTTTTCGTCGGGGGTTAAAAAACAAAACAAAACAAGGTGTGTTCTTAGTGTTTTCGTAATTATAGGGCACATTCATCACAGCTTATTACAGGGATACACAGTAAATGAAAATACTTATCAATGTATATAAAATCGTTGCGTGACTGACTGACTGGCTGACTATCAACGCACAGCCTAAACCATAAGTCCTAGTGACCTGAAATTTGGAGGGTACGTTCCTTTTGTGTTCACTAAGAAAGGAATTTCAGAAATTCAACCCCTAAGGGGTTGCAGCGGGATGTTTAAGTTTGTATGGAAAAGTACACGCGGACGAAGTCGCGGGCATTCCTCTAGTTAGGTGTATAATATTAGGTATATAATACCAATATAGCAATGGCGGCGATGAGCTCACCACTTGTCACGTCTATATTCCACGATGGTGCAACCCACTGTGAAAAGAGGCCTATTGTGGCTCTGCCTACCCCTTCGGGGAAAAAGGCGTGTGTCTATGTATGTATGTATGTATATAATACCAATCCGGCCAAGCGTGGTGATTGTGGAAAACACTCCATTGCATTCTATGAGGGAGGCCTCGTCCAGCAAATGACGTCTAAAAGGCCGCTAATGACGATAAAGTAGGTGGTGACCTACTACACAACGCACAAACAAAAACAAAGCGCGCAACGCGCAACGCAACGCGCAACGCAACGCGCAACGCAACGCGCAACGCAACGCGCAACGCAACGCGCAACGCAACGCACAACGCAACGCCTAAAGTACAATGTAGGTAATAGAGTAATGATTAGTATACAAGGTTAGTAGTAGAGCTTTTTTGTGAAAGAGTTCGTCCGGGGAAGTACTAACACCATACCTATTTCTGCCGCAAAGCAGTAGTGCTCGCATTGATGTGTTCCGGTTTGAAAGGTGCCCGTGAGATTACAGGCACATGAGTTCATCTTTCTGTCTCAGGGTGGCGGGCGCAGTGCAATGAATCATAGGTTGTGTCCTTGGTGGACGTGACCTATGAGACAATGCATTGTCAAAGGCAGAGGTTACCTCTTAACATCAGGTGGGCCACCTGCTTATTCCGTCAATCACAAAGTTTAAAAAAAAAAAAACAACATTCCTTGCTCAGCACTTTTTTTTTTTTTTTTTTTTTTTAATGAAAAAAATAGGCAAACTAGCATACGGCCCACCTGATGTGAAGTGGTCACCGTCGCTTACAGACACCGGCAACACCCAGGGTATTGTCGATGCGCTGCCTACCCTGAAGGAATTTTTAAGGATCTTATTTTATTTCAGCTCCTCTTCGTAATCTACATGATTATAGTAGCGATCCTGCTTGTCAACATGTTGATTGCCATGATGGGTAATACATACCAGAAGATAGCAGAGACCAGAAACGAATGGCAGAGGCAGTGGGCCAGGATTGTGCTAGTTGTGGAAAGAGGGGTGCCACCAGCACAGAGGTTGAAGAATCTGTTGACTTACAGTCAGCCGATGGCAAGTGGGAAGAGGGCTTTGGTTTTGAGGATTAATCAAAAGGTAAGTTTTTTTTTTAAACTTTCTGTTCTCACTGACTTTTTTTTTTTTTTTTTTTTTATGCTACTTCGATGACTGAACAGGCGAGTGGCCCACCTGATGTTAAGCGGTAACCTCTGCCTATGAACAGTGCATTACCTCATAGATCACGTCCACCTAAGACGCGCCCTATGTGGCATTGCACTGCGCCCTCCACCCTGAGACATAAAGATGAAAAGTCTCATGTGCCTGTAATTTCACCGGCACCCTTACCCTTCAAACCGGAACACAGCCATGCGAGCACTACTGCTTTGCGGCAGAAATAGGTATGGTGGTAGTACTTCCCCGGACGAACTCTTTCACAAAAAAGCTCTACTACTACTAACTGACTTGCAGATGGCTCACCTGATGTTAAGCGGTAACCTCTGCCTTTAACAATGCCCCGCCCACCCTGAGACATAAAGATGAAAAGTCTCATGTGCCTGTAATTTCACCGGCACCAATACCCTTCAAACCGGAACACAGCAAAACGAGAACTACTGCTTGGGGGCAGAAATAGGTAGTACTTCCCCGGATGAACTCTTTCATAAAAAAGCTCTACTACTAACAAAAAAAAACTACTAAAGACACCTTCTGCAGACGACCTCTGTGGTGCGGCGGGCAAACGTTCGCCTGCGACGCAGGAGGTTGCGGGTTCGATTCCCGCCTCGGAACAAATATTTGTGCGATCTGCAGATATTAGTTCCGGGTGTTCTGGGTATTTTCTATATATAATAAAAAATATCTATCTATGTAATATATTGTATTAAGTATATCAGTTGTCTAGTACCCATAACACAAGCTCTGCTTAACTTGGGGCTAGACAATGTTGTGTGAACTGTCCAGCATTATTTATTTTATTTATTTATAATAATGGTAGAGCCCTCGTCTAGTACTGAATTGCATTGCATGAAATACTAGTGGAACGCGACTTCGTCTGCGTAGAGTTTCCAAACGTTTCCATACAAACGTCAATACCCTGCTGTACCCACAGGGAGTGAATTTCGGAAATTCCTCTCTTAGTGCACCCCAGACTAAAAAAGCAATTTACCCTCCCTTTTCAGGTCGCTAGGACTTACGGTTTAGGCTGTGCGTTGATAGTCAGTTAGTCAGTCAGTCACGTAACTATTTGATATATATTGATGATAGATAGAAAATAATTTATTGCACATCACACATAAAACCAAAATTTTATAATAAAATAAATACGGACAAGTGCGAGTAGGATTCGCGCTCTGAGGTATCCGTACCGTTGTTTTGGCATAGCTTGTCCTAAGCCGAATTATATATTGATGGTATAGACATAATTAGATATTGATATGATACGTAAGATAGGATTGATGAAAAAATCCTTGTAGTAATACTAGTAGTGAAAAAAAACATGCTAACGTTGGTCATGTTTTTCCCTCAGGACGAAGACAAAGAAGAAATGAAAGAAATACTGGAAATGAAGAGGACACACGAAAAGATTGTTGCGAAAAGGAAGTTAAGGGAGGAACAGCTGAAAGATGGGAAAGGATTGTTACCACCAACACTAATCAGGGACTATCCTATCAAGAAATAGACAATACTAAATACAGTAAATCTGATTACATGAACTATGAACTACGCAAATTTCAATATTACATTCTGTTTTACTACGGCATAGCTGATGAATGAATTATAGTATCGCAATCATATTGAACATCTCAACTTGATTTATTAGCGAAATTGACACCTTTGAAGAACTTTTTGTTATGTTTGCACATATCATTAAAATACTGCTGTAGGCATTATTTCTATACTTATTATGCCTACCGTCTTGCATAATAGAATCTTCGTACTACCATTAGATCGATTACGAAAAAGACTTAGGCGTGAGATTTGTATTCAAATCCTGACCTTTGTCACTAACATCTTGAAAAATGGGCGGGATATATATCCTTTGAATGTCATTTGGGACACGCTTAAAACTATTATCTAATGTGTTTTGTCGCCACGTCTGTATAAAACTAAGGTGCAAATTGTGACCAGCGATGCTGCTTTCCACTATTACCTCATTGTTTGCAACTTCGACCTCTATCTGGGCCCAGCGCACGCTTAGCCAAATATTCTTCGTAATATGTATAATATTTACATTTCGAACTTAGTGAGTGAGTAATTCCAGCAACCGCACAAAATCTTAATTCTTTTCTTACACAATTGTTTGCCAATCCGGCCATTGACAAATCTGCTAAACTCTAAAACCAATAATTGAATTGAACTTTACCTATATGATGGATATTTTGAAGGTCGTTGGTGACACGTGCGCTTAGCCGTCGGCTGAAGATTTTTGATGATTGTTTTATTAATAATAATAAATAATAAATAATGCTGGACAGTTCACACAACATTATCTAGCCCGAAGCTAAGCAGAGCTTGTGCTATGGGTACTAGATAACTAATATAGGTACTTAATACAATATATTACATAGATAGACATTTTTTATTATGCATGGAAAATACCCAGAACACCCTAAAAAAATATCTGCGATCGCACCAATCTTTGTTCCGAGGCGGGAATCGAACCCGCAACCTCCTGCGTCGCAGGCCAACCTTCGCCCGCCGTTATTGGAAACCAATTAGCTCTACCAATATGTACCTACTGTACGTACTGCATAGCGTACTGTATAATTTTTCATTATTAAAATAAGAATCTGGGAAATGGGACTGGGCCGGGCACGTCAGTCGAATGCTTCCCAACAGGTGGGCCAACATCAGCACACCCTGGTTACCTGAAGGACGGCGACCTCGGGGTCGGCCGAAAAAGCGTTGGCGGGACGATCTTGTAAATTTTGAGAAGTAGTGGTGGGAGACTGCCAAAGACAGGGAAAAATGGAGGAATTTGGGGGAGACCTTTGCCCAGCACTGGGACAATATAGGTTAGGGAAAAAAAAACAAATGATATAGGGTAAATGATGAAATGTTTGTAAATGACGAGAGACAGATGTCGCACTAGCATTACAGTTAATGTGTACAACTTTTTCAATAAATAACATTCTCTGCTATTCTATTTAAAATAAGAGTATTAGAAAATAATCTTATTGAAATCATCTTGAGAGCTTTCTTCTTGTGCTGCAAGGGTTATTTGAGCGGTTAATCAACTTATACATTAACAACAGTAAAACATGCAACGCCAATAATTGGTTTAGTATTAAGTTAGTCCTACTTACTTGTACCTAGTAATTTAGGTAGATAATACCTACGTAGCTAAATACAAGACGTTCATTAGCTTGGTGGCTGCAGGGCGCAAACAATGGTAACTAGGTGTCTATATGAATCTACTTCAATAACCGAGCCTGTTCGCAATAAAACTACAATATGCAAATTGATCTTCTATGACTATATGCCAAATCGTGACTTTTGTTGCACTGCATTAGATTTTGTAATCCGGATTGTTTTATTTACGATACGCGTGACCTAATGTAAAATCTAGGTAAGTGTGTTCCTAAATGTAGCAAGAATTAAAATTGCTACCATATATGTAAGAGCATCTAACAGATCGTAACCACAAAGCAAATATATTACTATAGACCTGTAAATAAATTGTTATATAGCTCCTGAAACATCCACACACAAAACCATACAACACACAAGCAAACAATGCCGTATACGCAATAGCCGCGTGTGTCAGAAGCTCCGTGCGTTCCATCAGTGGACGAGACATAGTGGTGGACGGTATAAAACCAAATAGATCCTCCGCAGTCTTCACACATTGTCAAACGCACGATCGCAACCATGAGGAGCGCGGTAAGTGTACAAACGATAAAAGTGAAACTGTTTGCACATAATAAAGCCACTGTCAATAGCCATCATTCTAATGAAGTGTGTCAAAGTTTAAGTTAAAGTGTTAAAGAAAGTGATGTGTTTGTCTTCAGATCGCATTACTGTCGCTGGTTGCGACCATAGTCGCGGAGGCCCCGTACCATCTGCCGAGACCTTCAGCGCCGTTCAACTACCCTTCGGCACCAGCACCGCCACCGCAACACCACCACCATCACCAGGCGCCGCCATCGCCTCCACCGGTGCAATACCAACAACCGCAACAGATATACCAGCCTGCACCTCAACAGTACGCACAAAACGGCGGGTATCAATACCAGCAACCTAACATTCAGCCCGCATACGTACAACCTGCACCACAGCCTCAGTATCAAATCCCACAAGCACCCCTCCCCATTCAGACCCAGCCTCAGCCTGTGTATCAGCAGCCAGCTCCCATCCAGTACCAGCCTCAACCTCAACCTCAACCAATTTACCAACAGCCGGCTCCCCAGCCCATCCCCCAGCCACAGCCGCAATATTACCAACCTCCCAGCACATCTTATGGAGTCCCACAGTTTGCCCCACGCCCTCAACCTCAACCTCAGCCGATCCAAATTCAGCCCCAACCAATCCCTAGCTACGTAGCTCCTC
Organism: Operophtera brumata; assembly: GCA_932527175.1. Classification (NCBI taxonomy): domain Eukaryota; kingdom Metazoa; phylum Arthropoda; class Insecta; order Lepidoptera; family Geometridae; genus Operophtera; species Operophtera brumata. The sequence continues at coordinate 2,591,315 of OW052238.1, forward strand.
AGCCCCGCCCTCAAGTACAACCTCAACAAGTGTACCAACCTCAACAGCAACAGTTCTCTCAACAACAAGGGTACAACTATCAACAACCGCAGGTTCAATTTTCCGCTCAGCAATTTTCAGCCCAGCCCCAATACTCTCAACCTCAATTCTCTCAACCTCAATACACTCAGTTTCAGTCACAACAATTGACCAGAAATCCAGTGACGACCGCCCTGTCGAGCTACCAGGCTGATTCAAACCAGTACAATACTGCACAGGCCCAAGGTGAGGCTCTTGACTCGGTAGTTGTGAACCGAGTTCAAGATATCATAAAAGAAAGCGAGCACACCTCCGCCCGCCAGAATGGATATCTTTCTCTAGTTTCCGGTGTTTCTCTAGAAAATGCTCAGCCTAGTATAGAGATTTCGTCGTTCACACACACCGCTCCGCTGAATATCGGCGGAAGCCTGAGGCAGTCATCTTCATCTGTCTCATCAGGGTCCTCGTCATCTGTGTCGAGCCCTTCAGTTGACTACGGTCTACCCTCAGTCTCAAGTTCGCAAACTGAACAATCCAGTGGTGGTAGCGGCGGTCCGAGCTTCTTACCACAAACAAAACCAGCGACGGCTTACGGTCCTCCAAACAAAAAATGATTTTAATGTGTGTTGTTACATTTACATTTTTGTACGGCTGTAAATATAATTATATTTTTGTTACAAAATAAACTGAAAGTGTTTGTATTACTTACTTTTTTATTCAGACCCAAAACAAAACCAAGCATCACAAAACGAACAGTCAATAATGTCAATAATGTAATGTAATAATTTATTACTTATACAATTTGTCCGCACAGACGATTTTCATAAACAATGGATATCCATGCGCGGCGTCTTTCTCCTAAAAACACAATTTCGTTTAGGCCCACTGTCCACTAAAGCATAGATCACTGCTAAATGTAGCGTGAAGCCTCTATCGTGCAGACAACGCTGAGCTGCTCAGTTCATTCGCTGTACGAGTAGAGCACGCGTATGTTGCGATGTGCGTCGCTTCAGAAGACAAGAGGCCTTAGTTTAATAGTTTATTTCTACATATCTACGTACGCGTTATGTAATTCATTAGCATGTGGTATTTACCAAGGTATGTGACAAATACTTACGAGACGTATGGAGTGATCTGAGGTTTGTGCCCCGGCATTGGAGAATACAGTTGAAGATGGAAAGCATGTAAAATTTTGTACTTTATAGTCTTCCATATCTGTCTCACAGGGACAGTTTCTGGCCATTTTATGTGAACTTTGTATATTTAACAGGCTCGATGCACGCTCCTAAAATATCATCATCATCAATGACCATCACCTTTATGCCTTTCGACTTTTTTTGGATTGATTTTGCATTCACATGTCCACTGCTGAACGAGGCTTAAAAAATCAGAATGCAATGGGGGATTTGCATAACCAAAACGCTTGGCAGGCGGATTGGTGATTGCACAATTGGTTTTTATGGCAACATGGCAGCATCCTCCTCGTTCATACGACATCACAGGAGACGGAGGGGTCTATTATTAGGCTGGACACGGCACGCTTATACTGGGATAGATAATTTTAAATTTAAATTACCTACTTACAACAAATCATCTTGTGAACAGAAACTTTTGTTAGTAGTAGAGCTTTTTTGTAAAAGAGTTCGTCTGGACAGGAAGTACTACCACCATACCTATTTCTGCTGCAAAGCAGTAGTGCTCGCATTGCTGTGTTCCGGTTTGAAGGGTATTTGGTGCCGGTGAAATTACAGGCACATGAGACTTTTCATCTTTATGTCTCAGGGTGGCGGGCGCGGTGCAATGCCATATAGGGCGCATCCTAGGTGGACGTGACCTGAGAAGTAATGCACTGTTCATAGACAGTGGGTACCGCTTAACATCAGGTGGGCCATCTGCTTGACCCGTCAAACCAAGTTGCAAAAAAAAAAAAACCCAAAATATTTTCTAGTAATTGCAATTATTTACCACTTTATATGTTTGATACTGGGATTGTGCGTCAGCCTTTGCAATCAGTTGCTTTAAACATTCACATATGCTTGTATTTCTAGAAGTGTAAACCTTCACTGGAGTGGTCGAAGCACCAGCTTTCGGAATTTTCATATTTGATGATGAGTTTCTTTTTTGATAAGGCTTAAATAAATAATTATATATGTCAATAAGTACAGTGGTGTCGATTCTGTGCAGCATTCTCTAATTTTAAAACGCATTAGAATTATCGCGGTCTCTTTTATTTCAGTCTATTAGAAAGGGCGCGCGACAACTTTAACGCGGTTTAAAATTAGAGAATGCTGCACAGAATTGACACCGTCAAGAAAAGACAAGTGTCGATTCTGTGCAGCATTCTCTAATTTTAAAACGCATTAAAATTATCGCGGTCTCTTTCATTTCAGTCTATTAGAAAGGGCGCGCGACAACTTTAACGCGATTTAAAATTAGAGAACGCTGCACAGAATTGACACCATTAGATAGATAAGATACTAGAATAGGAGGAAAAAGTGTCCAAAATACCTGACTTGCAACTCTTTCGTCATTCATGTCATCGTATTGCGTTTGTGTATTTGTTTTCATGACCTCGGAGTCGGGACACTGGCATGAAATATTTCGTGTTTCTTTATTTTGAGAGCTCTCTCGATCGTCACGTTTTGCACAGGCATTGGAAGAATTCGCACACGTTCCAAGTGGATTTCCTTCCTGCGTTGTTTTATGGACACCAGGTTGGTCGTGTTCTGGCGATATTAAAGTGTAGCTTTGAGATTTGATGCTGCTCCTCATTGGTACTTCAGTGGATATCATCGTTCCTGTTGACCTGTGGACACACAGTAGTACTTTATCACCCTTGTACTTAATATTAATGATATGTATTAGTTTAATTTATATATTAGACAGTATTATTGACAACCTCTGTGGCGGGGCGGGCGAACGTTCGCCTGCGATGCCGGAGGTTGCGGGTTCGATTCCCGCCTCGGAACAAATATTTGTGCGATATGCAGATATTTGTTCAGGGTGTTCTGGGTATTTTCTATGTATAATAAAAAATATCTATCTATGTTATTATATTGTATTAAGTATATCAGTTATCTAGTACCCATAACACAAGCTCTGCTTAGCTTGGAGCTAGATAATGTTGTGTAAACTGTCCAGCATTATTTATTATTTATTATTATTATTATTCACGATGGTGAAGTGTAACCCACGGGGAAAAGAGGCCAATTAAGGCTCTGCCTACCTCTTTGGGGAAAAAGGCGTGTGTGTATGAATGTATTAGGCAGTAGTTTAAGTATTTATGATTCTTATTATTATTTTTAGTTAATTTTCTTAAACTTATTCACTATATCCCTTCTTGTGCTACCGATACATATTTTTTCCGCAGTACTCCAAGGTTATCTGGAAGAGAATGCTGTTCGCCTATGTACTTCTTCTTTTTAATGTGCATTAAAGAATTTTCTATCTATCTATCTAACTACACAGATATGTCACAATCGCTGGACGCCACTTAAATCACCTCAGATTCGCTGACGATATAGTCCTATTTGCAGAAACCAGTAAAAAGCTAGAGGAACTGATAGGATTGTTGAGCGAAGAAAGCGAAAGAGTTGGCCTTCAAATGAATGAAAGTAAAACTAAGCTACTTACAAACACCAAGGAAAATAAAATACAGTTGAAAGGAAGGCCCTTAGAGTACGTTACCAGTTACATATACCTTGGTAAACAGATATCCTTTCACGACAAAAATACGGAAGAAGAAGTAGAGAGACGCATCGCTATGAGTTGGAAAAAATACTGGAGTTTGAAAGAAATTTTCAAAGGCAACTTACCTCTCCACCTGAAAAAAATTGTGCTTGACACCTGTGTACTGCCGACTCTAACCTATGGATGCCAGACATGGAGCTACTCTACAAAGATAAAATCTAAAATAACAACTTGTCAGAGGGCCATGGAAAGGAGCATCCTAAAAATCAGGAAGATACAAAAAATCACAAGCAGTATAATAAGAAATAAAACAAAAGTGACCGATGCTCTCCACTACGCGCTCAAGCTAAACTGGCAGTGGGCTGGACACTTAGCCCGATATAAGGACAAAAGGTGGACCATAGAGGTAACTCGATGGAAAGGGCCAAACGGCAAAAGAAGATCGGGTCGACCAAGAAAGAGATGGACAGACGAGATCATTAAAACCGCTGGGAAACAGTGGATCGCTATAGCGAACGATAGAGAAGCATGGAGTAAAATGGAGGAGGCCTATACCCAAAGAGGGGTTCCTAACCAGGAATAAGTGAAAAAGAAAAGGTGCATTTATTTAATTTAAACATTATTTTTTTTTTTTTTTAAGAATAATATCATAACCTATGTAAACTAGTTGGTAAGGAAAATAAAAAGGCTTTATTATTATTATTATTATTATTATTTTTAGTTAATTTTCTTAAACTTATTCACTATATCCCTTCTTGTGCTACCGATACATATTTTTTCCGCAGTACTCCAAGGTTATCTGGAAGAGAATGCTGTTCGCCTATGTACTTCTTCTTTTTAATGTGCATTAAAGAATTTTCTATCTATCTATCTAACTACACAGATATGATTTTGTTGCCACTTCACTGACATCACACACATGAAACATTTTGTTAGTAGAGCTTTTTTTGTCAGAGTTCGTCCGGGGAAGTACTACCACCAAACCAATTTCTGCCATAAAGCAATAGCTGTGTTCCGGTTGGGTAATTGGTGCCGGTGAAATTTTAGGCACATCAGATGTTCATCTTTATGTTGCAGTGCATTGCCGCATAGGGCGCGTCCTAGGTGGACGTGACCTGTGAGGTAATGCATTGTTATAGACAAAGGTTACCGCTTAATATCAGGTGGGCCGAGTGCTTGTTTTGTCATTCATACTAATCTAATTTAAAAAAAAACATGAGAGTTACTGGTATTTTGTACTTTTTGTACTATGAGGGTTTTATTTTTATTTTTTGTTTACTACTTGAATGACGGAACAAGCAAATGGCCACCTGTTGTTAAGCGGTAACCTCTGCCTATGAACAGTGCATTACCTCATAGGTCACGTCCACCTAGGACGCACCCTATGTGGCATTGCACTGCGCCCGCCACCCTGAGACATAAAGATGAAAAGTCTCATGTGCCTGTAATTTCACCGGCACCTTCAAACCGGAACACAGCAATGCTAGCACTATTGCTTTGTGGCAGAAATAGGTATGGTGGTAGTCCTTCCCCGGACGAACTCTTTCCACAAAAAAGCTCTACTACCTATGTCCAGCAGTGGACTTCTATGATGACGATGAGGTGAATTCCACTTACGGATGACAACATTCGGAAGCAGGACATGCCAATTCTTTCGGTTGGAGAATATATTGACAACTTTGGTGAGGTCTGAAAATTATTACAAATTGGAACACTTCGCTTTGCCACTTATAGGACTTGTAAGGTTACACAATTCATCTTACTTTAGAGCATCACCGGTTTCCTTGTAATTTCTCCGACGTTTTTTTCTCCACGGGCTAAAAGAACATTAGGTATTTAAGTACAGAAAGTAAAACTCCACTGGACTATTGCATAAGTACCTTTAGGTAGGCAAAGTACAGTGCAGTAATGCTACAAAAGAAATATTAGTAGGTACAAATAAATGGTATGGGTCATGCATTGTGTCCAGTTGTATAGGCAGGTAGACCCAATATCGTTAGTTAAGTAACTGTGGTTAGGTTAGGTTGGTACCACACCTTCTGTGAAATAGTTATATCGCGGAAGGAGGCTGCGGAGAGAGAGAGGGAAATATCTTCCAATCTTCTGATACGCAAACGGAGACCAAGACGTAGGAGGAGAAGGCCCTCTGGCATTCTTCTTCAACCTCCATAACCGGGGCTATGACGGTAGACTCGGGGGAGTCTATCGCCGAAGAAATAGCCCCAAGGCGGCGCGCGCGGTGTTTCCCGCGCGCCTCAGAGCAGGTATTTGTAAAGGTAAATCTTTACAACGAAAGAGAGGGGGTCCAAATAGACCAACGCTGCCGGGGTCGCGGAAGATTATTACTGTTCCCGTAACCCCAGCAAAAAGCGTGTGAGGAAATACCGGTGTGGTTTTTAGTTGGTTAAAGTCCAACATATCCCCCATAAGCCCCCGATAGTGAGGGAATCCATGAGGATTTTCCACACCGAAAAAAAAAAAAAAAAGAAGGGTTGGTACCACAGAGTTGGTACTGATGAAGAAATTCATAATAACTTTTTTTTGTTACCTCGAAACCTATTAGGAGGTTCACAGCTTTTGTTACCTCGAACGAAACCTATTAGGAGGTTCACGGCTTTTGTTACCTCAAACGAAACCTATTAGGTTGCCTATTAGGTTGTTGAAACCTAAGGCTGCGTTTCCATTGACGCGGAGCTGTGCGGAGATGAGCGGAGAATAGCGGTGAAAAGTGGTAAGTGTTTCCACTGAAGCAGAAAGGAGAGGAGCGGAGCGGAGCGGAGAGGAGAGGAGAGGAGCGGAGCGGAGCGGAGCTTACTTTGGAATTGCGCAATTTTGAGCTCAGCTTGTCTCCATCTTTCAGAAAGAGCATATGTCATGTTGTCGCTTAAAGAGAAAAAAGCAATCCTTTTATATCTTTCCTTACTTGACGACGAAGATAACGAATCAGATGAAGTAGCATTGACTGTTGCAACTTTTTTGGATATGAAGAGAAAACATAGATTCTGGATTCGACAACATATAAAAATTATCGTTCTGTGCATGGAGAATTTTCAACTTATTTCCAAACGTGTGACGCTATACGCTAAACGTGTGACTACTACGACGCACTGCGCGCGAGTCGTGGCGTCACACCCACCCCCGCACCCCGGTCCGCACCTCGCCGCTTCGCTCTCCTAGCTACCCTCCGCAACGCACCGCCCCGCTGTCCTCCGCTCCGCATCACCTCGCTTATTTTATATGAATATCCGTTCAGCTCTGCCCCGCTCCGCTCGTGCTGTTTCCATTGAAGCGGAGCAGAGATTTTGAGCATAGTGATTGGTCAATTCATGCACCGCTAAGCACCGCTCCGCCCAACTCCGCGTCAATGGAAACGCAGCCTTAGGAGGTTCACAGCTTTTGCTGTAAAAATAAAAATTAGTAGCTAAAATTAATCGATCATATGAACATGCCGCACTCAGCAGCCTTTAGACGTCCAGCAGCCTTTAGACAATCAGCAGCCTTTAGACGTCCAGCAGCCTTTAGACGTTCAGCAGCCTTTAGACGTCCAGCAGCCTTTAGACGTTCAGCAGCCTTTAGACGTCCAGCAGCCTTTAGACGTTCAGCAGCCTTTAGACGTCCAGCAGCCTTTAGACGTTCAGCAGCCTTTAGACGTCCAGCAGCCTTTAGACGTCCAGCAGCCTTTAGACGTCCAGCCGCCTTTAGACGTCCAGCAGCCTTTAAACGTCCAGCAGCCTTTAGACGTCCAGCAGCCTTTAGACGTCCAGCAGCCTTTAGACGTCCAGCCGCCTTTAGACGTCCAGCAGCCTTTAGACGTCCAACAGCCTTTAGACGTCCCGTAGCTTTTAGACGTCCAGCAGCCCTTAGACGTCCAGCTGCCCTTAGACGTCCAGCAGCCCTTAGACGTCCAGCAGCTCTTAGACGTCCAGCAGCTTTTAATCGTCCAGCAGCCTTTAGACGTCCAGCAGCCTTTAAACGTCTAGCAGCCTTTAGACGTCCAGCAGCTTTTAGACGTCCAGCAGCCTTTAGACGTCCAACACTCTTTAGACGTCCAGCAGCCCTTAGACGTCCAGCAGCCTTTAGAAGTCGAGCAGCTTTTAGACGTCCAGCAGCCTTTAGACGTCCAGCACCCTTTAGACGTCCAGCAGCTTTTATGACTGAGGCCTATCCCATAAAATCCAGAGGGGATTTGCAATAACCATCACGCTTGTCAGGCGATTTAGTGATAGCAAAATTGGTGTTGAGTAATTGGTGGTTTGGGTAGTGTTTCGTTACTGACAAGGTTTGTTGTTGAGATTACAGGCACATTAGACTTACCTACCACCTAATATTTGTAAGATTTTATAATACTTATCCAGCCGGTTATAGGTTGGGTTCCGTTGGCAACCTCTGGGTACGGAACCGTAAAGAGTGTTTCCCACCTGTTGGGAGCTCTGTCTGCCTCAATAATAGAAGTCTGCTGCACTTTGATACGGCACAAGTTGTCGTGGCTGTCCTGCAGGAATTCCTCGTACTTGGCGTCCAGCCAGACCGCGAATCCATTCATTTCGGTATTACTGGGACTGTTTCTTTGGCATGGCGGCACACGCTCCTGTTTGCACAGAGTTTGCTAATACAACTTCGAACCATTTTAGCTCTATCTACTCTAAGACGATATGCTAACATTTGGGAGTTGTTGTTAACAGTAAAGGTTACAAACTTGAAATGAAAATGAAATGAAAAAAAAAAATTGAGGATGAAATCTAAATAAATCATAGACAAGAAACACGATTGGTGAAACTTTTGTTGTTAGATTTATTTTTTGAAATTGGCACTCCTTAAACACGTTTTAGGTCCCTCCTTCGATTAGAGAAAATATTGAGCGTAATTTTGTATACTTTTTAGTAGGTAATCACATTAAGTACTTAGATTAAAATATGGTGTGTCCGGCCTAAGAATAGACCCCTCCGTCTCCTCCCGTGGATGTCGTAAAAACCGACTAAGGGATTACCCGGACTTGTTGATAAGACTCGTTGGTATAAGATATGTCCTGGTTGCTGGATAATTGTAGAATGTTTTATTACTGGAAGAAAGTGTTAGGTGAGTCAGTCGTGGGAAGTAATGGCGGCGATGAGCTCACCACTTGTCACGTCTATATCCCACGATGGTGCAACCCACAGTGAAAAGAGGCCCATTGAGGCTCTGCCTACCCCTTCGGGGAAAGAGGCGTGTGTCTATGTATGTATGTATAAATTATTTTTCATATTTGCTACTTTCGAAGCAAAACGAAGTTTTATCATTTGTCGCTTGGTACGTCAGTTGCTTCAGAGCGGCAGAAATGTATACCTCGTGGAGGTGGACAGTGGGTAAGAACCGATCTCTTCCCGGGTTCATGTGAGTGATAGCGCTGTCACGTTCTTGCAGCTATTGTTTTCTTGCTGGACTCCGCCCATTCGGTATTTTAACAGGTCGTCTTAGTGTAGTGTGTGTGGTTCAACATGGCAAATACTTAGGTACTTATAGTACGTTTTTAGGCTGACTGTGAAGCTTTCTTTGAGCTTCTAAACTTTCGATTCGAAGATTTAAATCTTACATAAAGAATAATTTAATTAAGAAAGCGTATTACACACTACATGACTATGTTAATGATAAAGCCGCGTGGCCTGATGTCGCTCTGCCCCTTGACACCTAATTTGTCAATTTGCAATGTCTGTACCTGCATATAATTTATTACTGATATGTTATTTATGAGTATATCAAGCGTAGTGTGTGCTGCCTTATGAACTTTTGCTGATTCTCTCTATCATCTTACTTTTGACTGCCTACCTAAGTAAGGCTTTTAATTTGGTTTTCCTTTTTTCCTTGAATCAGCTTCCGCTTGTTCTCGAGGCACCACACAGGCGCTCCCCACCTAGTAGTAAGAAGGATCATCAAAAGAAAAACAGACCGTGTTTGTTGCCTGATTCTTCTAGGTCTGGTTGCGTTGGAACAGGAGTAAATGTAAATTTATTTTTTAAGACGATTCAAAATGATCCTTGTGATTTCAATGAATAAAATACTTTTGACTTGGACTTTGACTTTGACCTTAGTATAAAAGTGCATTAGCTGGCCTTCCCCACCTTCGTATGGGGTTCGATATCGGGCCCTATGAACTCTCCCATTGTCGAGGTTAGACCTGAACTGTAGAGACTAATAACAATGACTTACCTTGGTATACCATCTGAAGGCTTTAGTGAAACAGTTTGGGTTGTCTTTTCTACTGTGTCGGCTTCGTTGTCGTTTCGATGGTGGTGGCTGAAATATGAAATATCCATGAAATTAACATTATATACCAGATGTACTACACACGTACAGGCTAGATTGCAGGTTCGGGAATAGCAGGCGAGACGAGGGCTCTAAAAGCGCGCCTTGCTCGTAGCGGGCCTGCAAGCCCAAAGCCCACCGCGAGCTCCTACCACCTCTCCCCCACTCGCATATTGTATGTTCTTGTAGTTACTCTTATTAAAAAACACTGTCTGTACTGTACAATCACATCTAGAGATTTATTGTACTACGTATGTATGTACCTGTGTTCAACAGTTCACACTTGATTGATAAAATGTATTCTGAATTTCTGACCCACCAAATAGCGGTGTGTTTTCGTCAGCGCGTTCTAGGCAAGTGAAATGTAGTCGCGACATCTAGTTTTGCAATCGGAACTACTTTTACACACCAGACATGCTTTAATTTCGAACCAAACCAAATAGTGTAGGGTTCCGAAGTCAAGACACAGTCACACAACCCGAAAGTATTACTACCACTTCCGGTCACCAGTTCTATCTTGGTCACCCTACTACTGACTGGCGGTAGGTGGTCAGTGACTATAATGAGATGGTGCGAAAGTATTATCACAGAACATCACAAATAATATATGATGAAAATTTCAATTTTAATAAACAACGGGAAAGTTTACTCTACTCAAGACTAGATGTCGCCACTAGTAAATTAGAGCACGCTATCGGTTTTACTCCTTGGTTGGAGAACTGATTGTACCACCCTTGGAATGGTACAATAATTCTCAAACAGTTTTTTGCATAGTGTTCAAACTGGCTACCTCTAACTACCGAGACATACCCCTGAGACAGAATAAAGAGACAGACAGGCAGACAGACGGACGGACGGCGTAGGCTTAGTAATAGGGTCCCACTGAGTTCGGAATAGTAAGAACTGAAGCCTCTTCCTGATCCGGGTCTCTTCAAGACAAACATTAAAAGGTGCCTTCTAGACCTTCGTGCTCCATCGCCGGCCGTATCGTCACTTACCAACAGGTGAGATAGCAGTCACAAAAGGTCTATCAATGTAAAAAAAAGCCTCTTGACAGTCATCGGTCTCAATTAAGATCAGCTGGACAAAGCTCATATCACCGCAAGTTTGACTATCAAAACATCACACCAGACTATGAAAATCTTACCACTTGTGCGTAGTAGATAAGAGGGTGTGCCATGGTTGAATAGAACGGTGACTTTGTATAATTGCCCTGGTTTCCACCAGCCCCATAAATGCAGCACTCATCACACTCACTGGACGATGTTGAATACATGAAAAAAAGGATGAAAACTGTAAATTTACTCGAAAATTACAATGTTATTGAATACACAAAAAGTTTGCAAAAATACAAAAATTCCGGTTACTAGGTACTCTATGAAAAAAACGTCAAAACAGTCTCCAGTCAAAATTAAAAGTGTCAATTCCACGAACCTATTCAAGAGTCTCCGTCAGAGGCCTGCGATGCTCTAAGCCGTCAAGTCATATACATTAAATGGTGGCAGAAAAACCGAGTTTTTACGTGGAAAAATCCACCATTTCGAAAAGACACGCTTAAATTTGACTACATCACACATCATTAGCCAAGTTACAACGGTTAAAAAGCCACTAAAGTTACACGAAATACGAAAACACATTCAAATGTAATTAAATAAAAAGGACGACGTTTCTTTCAAATGGCAGATTGAATTGTAGTTTTTGGATTGAGTCATCAAAAATGATCCTGATTTCAATGAATAATGGTGACTTTGTCTTTGAATTATCCAGTTGCCACTTTATTACAACAAGTGGTTGATAATTCTCTAAAAAATATATTGTGGGTACATTTTCTAATCAAATGAAACAATCCTGCGCCTGTTACACGTAAAGTATTTACTGTGATCCGTCAGTTCAGTATTTATTGATAGACGTACGTAATTAAGACCAGTAGAACACACGTTCAATATTTATCATAATACAACGGTTCGTCAATGCGGAATCAAGAAATCTAGAAATCCATGATTAAATATTGACATCCATCAGTACGCTAGTTACGTTACACGTTCAATAAATACCACGATACTTCAGTATTTTTTGCCGGAACACAGTAAATAGTTTACGTGTAACAGGCGCCACATGAACTTAAGTTTTTAGTAAAACTCGTGGTTTTATCAGACCGGACAGGTAGAAATACCCAGTAGTTCTACTGGTAAGACTACTCGGTAAGACTACTGGGATTTGGCGAATATACGGGGGTCGGAGAGATTATCTATGGTAGAGGACTGTCTCAATTCTTATCGGTGATGACGTCACTGGTGTTTATCCACGTGATAATCGGATCTCGGAATAGCATACCCGGCGAAGTATAATATTATTCCATACCAGGGAAAATCTATGTGGCTGAGTTGAGCTAGAATTGATTTGGAATTCATACAATGATTTTGATGCAAAAATGCAACTTAGTGGTAACGTTTCTAATTTTTATAAATAACGTGTTGTCTGTGTCTTGCGCTAATAACTACTTTAATAGACTAAAACATACTAATGCAAGTAAGTAAACAGAACCAGCCAAGTGCGTGTCAGACCACACATAGTGTAGGCTTCCGAAGTGGAGTCATAGTTCTCCCCCTTTAGATAATTTTTAGCAGATACATTGCAAGAACAAATTGGAGCTTTTAATAGCATTAAAAATTTTGTGTGGAGTTGGAAAAGTGGCTGTTCACGGAAAGCTTTTACTTAATATCCGACTTTCTGAAAAAGGGTTCGTGTCGTTTTTACAATTATAAAACATGAATGTGACATAAATGTAATAAATAATTGATTAATTTGATTAATTTGATAGTACCTATTGACATAATTATATTGTTTTCATTTTTAAATTTGTATACCTATTAAATATTTGCACGCTAGCAGTAACTAGTAAAAATATGTGAAACTAAATATCTATTAAGAACATTGTAATTACCATATTTTTAAGCGAATAAATGAATAACTAACTAACTAACTAGCAAACACGAATTCTAACTACCTACTTGTAATCAAATATCCATGTAATTTCATTATATTTATTTGTTACTCCTTATTTGGGATACATTTCTGATATTCCCAAAAAAACTGACTACTTCAAAGCTTAGTGTTCTTCATAATGATTTTGAAAGACCTTTCCAAAGAGATCAGTTAAAATAAGAAGATGTAAGAAACCCCGAAAACTATTTTTTAGGTTTCCGTAGTCATCAAAACTAAGCGCTAACTATTGGCCGCAAAGGAAAGCTCAAAGTTGCACCGCGGGCTATGGAGAGAGCTATGCTCGTAGTTTCACTATGTGATAGAATCCGCAGTGAGGACATCCGTACATAACTCTCAGAATTGGTTGTTAATTATTGAAGTTGAAGTGGCAATGGACAAGCCATATAGCTCGCAGAACTGAGAACCGTTGGGGACGAAAGGACCACAAACCGGACTACGTAAAAGAGGAATGCCCCCCCTCCCCCCCCTTCTTTCGATGAACCACAAACACTAAAAAAAAAAAAAAAAAAAGACTTTTGTTTTAGACACACAGATCCATAATTTGGTTAGTACACAAAAATACAGCACTTATGAAAAAATATTATTAATTCCTACAGTAACACAGTTATATATTTATTCTAACAACTGGGAAAAAATGCACTCAGTTATATGTGTAATTGGCCATAACTGAATGCATATAAAGAGGACGCAGGAAGGCGGTGAATGGAGGTGGCTTTAGACCGTTCGTTGGGGCATATGTCCAGCAGGACTTTTTTATGCTGATGATGATGATGAAGTATACTTTTGACGAGGCAGCCTAATTCAATCGTGCTTTGAATTGCATACTTCTACTTGCATACCATCTGTGAGGATGAAATTTCGTATTATTACAAGTTTTTTTTTCTGATTTCTTCTGTCCCACTGCTGAGCAAAGGTCTCCCCCGCTTTATTCCACACTTCCCGATCTTCAGTCAGCTGTACTACGCATTCCCTGTTGAAGGAGTCCAGGTCTTCGCGCCAGCGTCTCCTCGGGCGACCGCGATGTCTTCTACCTCCTGTAGTTATCCAGTGTCCCTGGACCACCGTTCAGGCTCCGTACGGATCACGTGACCCACCCACTTCCACTTCAGCTTGGCAACCCTGAGACCTACTTCAGAGATGCCAGTTTTTGAGCGCTCTGTTTTGTTCCGAACTCGATTCGATCTCAGAATACTGCGTTCCAGAATACTCCTAAGTATAATAAGTATAATAGTAAGTATTATATTATATGACTTATAATAGTGCAACATACTTTCCAGGTTCCGATTGCTGTACTACGTTCGCGTACAAACCACCAAAAATCTCGTACCACCAGAAGATAGCTCAATTCAGTGCAAAACACCCATTGAAGTCTAATTTGAGCGAAACCACGAAAGAAAAGGGTATACTACTATCATATAATAACTTCTTAATTACTTTAGGTTACTTTAGTAATTTAATAGGTAGCTACATCAATTCATAATATACTTTTTTTTTTCTTTTTTTTTTTTTTATACTACTTGAATGACGGAACAAGCAGATGGCCCACCTGATGTTAAGCGGTAACCTCTGCCTATGAACAGTGCCTCATAGGTCACGTCCACCTAGGACGCACCCTATGTGGCATTGCACTGCGCCCGCCACCCTGAGACATAAAGATGAAAAGTCTCATGTGCCTGTAATTTCACCGGCACCCTTACCCTTCAAACCGGAACACAGCAATGCGAGCACTACTGCTTTGCGGCAGAAATAGGTATGGTGGTAGTACTTCCCCGGACGAACTCTTTCACAAAAAAGATCTACTACTACTATACTGCTTATTACCTGCAATATTTGATATCAATGGCCTTATTACACCAACAACGTCTTCAATTTTGCCAGCGTCATGTTGTATACTTACCTATTTTGATAAAATTTTAGTTAAGGTCCAATCAAGTCTTGCATCATAGTAGAGAGGCCACTTCTCAAAAAGTCGTCAAAAGGCGATTCCCGTTGGACAGACTATTCCCGCGCCGGCAACAAGTATCATTGTATTCAGCATGATCTCCTGAACAAGAATAGACCGGTTATCGCATTCTGATATGGTGGAGGGGGGAGGGAAAAGATGCGAAAACCGGGTATAAGGTTTGGTTAATATCTCAATAACCGCTTGTCCGATTTAAACAAATAAGTGTCATACGATAGGTAATAAAATCTTTTGACATATCGAGTCTTAAAATGGTTTTTGTAAATATCATACTTTATTAAATATTTTGAAAAAAAATGCAAATTAAAAAAAAAGGTTTTGATTTTGTTGAAAATGGCAGTAAATGACACCTAACTAAAAAGTGATGTATTACGAAGAATTGAGAGATTTATTCAGCAGTATTTAGCTTTTTATTTTTTTTTATTTGGTTGAGAAACGACAAAACTGTGACAGGTTTTTGCAAATACCATATTTTATTATATATTAAAAAATAGGGCAATTTCAGACAAAATAAGTTTTTGGTTTTGTTTATTTAAAACTTTATTTTACTTTTATTATGTTTTCTTGTAGAAACTACAGCAGTACTTATACTGTGAAAATTTCAAGTTTCTATCTATTACGGTTCAAAAAATACAGCCGTAATCAAGATCGAGCAAACAACAAAAGTTTATTCTTATGAATTTTATTTTTATATTATTTTTATTAAGTTTTCTTATAGAAAATATAGCAGTATATATTCTGTGAAAATATAAAGTTTATATCTGTTACGGTTCAAAATATACAGCCGTAATCAAGATCGAGCAAAAACCAAAGTTTGCTATATTTTATTTTTTACTTTATTTTAATTTTATTATGTTTTCTTGTAGTAACTATATCAGTACTTATTCTGTGAAAATTTCAAGTTTCACAGAATATGTAGATAAGTGGTAAGATCAAGCAAAAACTTCAAGACATGTGAAAAAAGCGCCCAATTCTTTGTCATTCATTTTTTTATTAGTTAGGTGTAATTTACACTATCTTTTTCACCAAAGCCAAAAGCGTCTTTTGTTTGTAATTCGCCTTTTTCTAAATATTTAATAAACTAAATAAACTATGGTATTTACAAAAACCATTAACAATTTTTTAGATTTTCATCGAAATTAAAAAAAAACGGTAAGAAAGGTTAATAAAGCTCCTAATTCTTTGTGATACATTACTTTTTAGTTAGATGCCATTTACTGTCATTTTCACCAAAGCCAAAATCATCTTTTGTATGAAATTCGCCTTTTTTCTAAATATTTAATAAACTATGACATTTACCATTTAATTACCTATCGTATAACATCTTATTTATTGAAATCGGACAAGCGGTTATTGAGATATTAACCAAATCTGATACCCGGTTTTCGAATCATTCCCCTCCCCTCTCTCCTCCCTCCACCACTTTAGAATGCGACTACCGGTCTATTCTTGTTCAGGAGATCACGCTGAACACAATGATACTGGTTGTCGGCGCGGAACTCGTCTGTCCAACGGGAATTCAATTTCGGAGGACTGGCCTCCCTACTATCAGAGAGCGGTGGCAGTTTACTAAGATTTTGGTGGTCAACTTCCATCCCTTTGAAAATGGACTTTCATCCCTTTCCATTCTTTTATCAAACTGCGCCCGCAACGTAGTTTAATAATAATACAATTTTAACCTAAGGTTATAATGCCACCAAAATTACACGATATTATTAAAATACAATAGAAATTGAAACTAAATAAATTTCGATGTTTGCTCACGAAAAAACGGAAAAGTCCCACATCTAAATTGAATTGTATGAACCTCACACATAGAATACGATCTCACACAACCATTAATTTATTTGTTGTGCTATCTTTTTGTAGAAACCTAGCTACTATTATTTATTCTGTGGCCTAAGTTGGATATACGTAAGATTTCGTAAGTATTTGAGAAGCTATCTAAAGCACAGTCTTATTATAAGAGGTCTTGTTTTGCATATTTCTGAGATGACAAAATCTTCGATCAGAAAAACGGGGCCAAGAATTTCAACACAATAACTCCAAAAACTTATTACATGCATATTTCAAATTTATGAAAAATTAATGAAAAAAAACCGGGAATAATTCAATTCAATACATTTATTTCAGGCAACAGTGAAAAATGAACATTGTACCTAGATAAAGGCCCATCGTAATATATACCTTACAACTAACATACATAACATATAAAGATATTTATAACTTAATCTAACACACGTGTGATCGCCGACGCGTCGCGGCCCGGGGGATCACGTGACAGACGGCCTTTGAACCGCCGGAACTTCACCCCTTTCGGCCAGAAGTCAGGGCTCAATTAGATCTTCAGATCCTCCGTAGGGACCCTCACCATAAATGAGCTAAAGCCCACATTATGACGAGAGTCCAACTTCACGACCCTCAATCCCACTCCGACTTTCCTCTTGACGTACTCCACCACTTCTGCGGCCTTCACGTCGAAGAAGACGCGGGACACGTAGATCTGCGTAGTGGGTACCTCCGCTCGATAATAATAAGTAAAACCTTTTCGCTAACATTTTAGATCCAATGGAAGGTTTTGGAGCTACACTTAATAAAATCCTATTTGGCACTGACGAAGGCACAGGTGAAGTATTACAGTTTCTTATAGAATTGAACTCCAACAATTAAGTGTAAAGATTAACAAATATTCTTAAAAAATTCTAGAGAATATTATAGATTCGGAAGATTTGAACGTAACTTTAATACCGAAAGACAAATTGGCGCATTATACATCTGGCCAAGTGCTGCGGTTAGTATCTATCTTAGCAATCACATCTGTTAGTATGCCGTTTGCTATGTGATAAACACCAGGAGTTATTTATTTATCTAGATATCATAGAAACATTACCTTTATAGAGCATGGAGTATCTTTATATTAAATTCATACATAAATACATAGACGACCTCTGTGGCGCAGCGGGCGAAGGTTAGGTTGCGACGCAGGAGGTTGCGAGTTCGATTCCCGCCTCGGAACAAATATTTGTGCGTTCTGCAGATATTTGTTCAGGGTGTTCTGGGTATTTTCTATGTATAATAAAAAATTTCCATCTATGTAATATATAGTATTAAGTATATCAGTTATCTAGTACCCATAACACAAGCTCTGCTTAGCTTGGGGCTAGATAACGTTGTGTAAACTGTCCAGCATTATTTATTTATTTATTTTATTTATAGAGCATGGAGTATCTTTATATTAAATTCATACATACATACATAGACACACACGCCTTTTTCCCCGAAGGGGGGTAGGCGCTTCGACCAAAGTTCATTTTATTTACGTCGATGGGTAGGCGGAGCCTCAATGGGCCACTTTTCACAGTGGGTCCATCGAGGAATATAGACGCGACGAGCTCATCGCCGCCATTGACGACCTCTGTGGCGAGGCGGGCGAACGTTCGCCTGCAACGCCGGAGGTTGCGGGTTCGATTCCCGCCTCGGAAAAAATATTTGTGCGATCTGCAGATATTTGTTCAGGGTGTTCTGGGTATTTTCTATGTATAATAAACAATATCTATCTATGTTATATATTGTATTAAGTATATCAGTTATCTAGTACCCATAACACAAGCTCTGCTTAGCTTGGGGTTAGATAATGTTGTGTGAACTTTGTCCAGCATTATTTATTTATTTATTTATAGACACACGCCTTTATCCCCGAAGGGGGGTAGGCGGAGCCTCAATGGGCCACTTTTCACAGTGGGTCCATCGTGGAATATAGACGTGACGAGCTCATCGCCGCCATTGCTTCCCACGACTGACTCTGCTAACGCATTCTTCCAGCAATAGCACATTCCGTAATAAGCTAGCAGCCAGCACAAATCTTATACCAACGAATCACCAGCAAGTACGGGTATCACACACGCGATATGTCATACATTCTTAACCGTTCTAACCCACTTCAAAAATCATCTACATCTACATCTACACTAATACTATAAAGAGGAAAGATTTGAACCTATTTTTGTATGTTTGTATGTTTGTAATGAATAGGCTCAAAAAGTACTGGGCCGATTTAAAAAATTCATTCACCATTGGAAAGCTACATTCACCCTGAGTGACATAGGCTACCAGGGGAGAGGATAGGAAAGGGTGGGGGGGGGGGGGCTGTTTTTATCCTGAAACTACCCGTGCGACGCCGGGACGAGTCGCTAGTATTATATATTCTGTGATTTAGTTAAAATTGGTTTTGCATTTTATCGGCTACAAATGTCAATATTCTTCAATTGTGGACTTTTCCCTACAATTGTCCTACACAAGCTACTAGAATGCCACAGCCTAGTGTGGTAAAACTGGAAGAAGATTAGACATTTTTGTTCATACCTCAAAAACTCCTGAATAGTTTAGCTTAGTTGTAGTAGAGCTTTTTTGTAAGAGAGTTCGTCCGGGGAAGTACTACCACCATACCTATTTCTGCCGCAATGCAGTAGTGCTCGCATTGCTGTGTTCCGGTTTGAAGGGTATGGTTGCCGGTGAAATTACAAGCACATGAGTCTTTTCATCTTTATGTCTCAGGGTGGCGGGCGCAGTGCAATCCTACATAGGGCGCGTTCTAGATGGATGTGACCTATGAGGTAATGCACTGTTCATAGGCAGAGGGTACCGCTTAACATCAGGTGGGTCATCTGCTTGACCCGTCATTCTAAGTAGTAGGTATATAAAATAAAAAATAATAATAATATTAAATATAGTTTTCAAATTGCAAAGCCCTTTTATGACACACCCATTTGACGTGATTGTCGCTTTTATATTTTTTTAACCCAGTCTTGAATCCCAATATCTCAACAATCGCTCGAACGATGTAGCTTACCATTAGCATAAACCTTAGGCCCTTCTCCCATTACGATACGCACAGGCGATTCAAGTATCCTGAAGGTATCCTGCAAGTCTCAGAGAATAAAAAAAAAAAAAAAAAAAAATTACATATATTTATTTGACAATCACACAAAAAACACAGAACAGACAGAATATAAAACGATAGCGTAGATACAACAAAAATATATGAAAACATAACAAAAGAAAACAAAACATTTATAATATCTACAGACTTAATTTAAAATTATAAACAATAAATAAATAGTCCGCTCTATGCGATAATGTCAGAAGCCAAAAAGGCCTGGTCTCAGCATAATGCTGCTCCATATGCAAAACATATGAAGCAGCGCTGGTTTTCAGACGGGGCCAAGAAAGAGTGACTTCACGGAAGGATAAAAAACAAAAACATATAAGTTAAGATTACAGGAGTAAATGTAAATTTATTTTTTAAGACCATTCAAAATGATCCTTGTTATTTCAATGAATAAAATACTTAAAAAAAAAAAAATTGGTACGTCATAAAAAATAAAATTAAAAATAAAATTAAACAAGGATATAAATAAACAAATAAATTGTGGTTTATATCATAACTAAGTTTATAAGAGATTGAGTGAAGCTCAACGGGAAGTAGGTAAGTAGGTTAGCTTTAAAATTTCAAAAACATTACTGAGTACCACATACCCACATCCACCCAGACATAGACTGACACAGACTAGTCACCGCCAAGTATCTCACATGCATTTGAATGCAGGCTCGCACACCAGCCTGCATTCAAATGTATGTGAGATACTTGGCGGCGACCCCCGGTAACGTTTGCACCGACGACTAGTCTCCGAGACTTGCAGGATACTTGAATTGCTTGTGCGTATCGTAATGGGAGAAGGGCTTAACACCTACCAAATATGAAGATCGGATTACTCATAGATCCCTTGGACTTTGATGTTGCTAATACAGCCCTAATTTTTATTAGGTTGCTTTCAAATTATTAACTACTAACTTACATTCATAGGTACATACATACAAACGCCGATTTATCCAAGTAACTTTGAAAACTCGCATCGCTCGTTCAACTAGGTACTATAATATTAGAGGACTTAGATTGTAGAACCTACAATATCTTATTATTTAAATTCATTTATTTTTTTAATTTATAACCTAACAGTTTTGCCTCCAAAATTATGGCTTACCTTCTATTTTGTATTTCTTTCTGAGATGTGCTCTGGGAGCGGCGGCCATTTGAATTTTCCTGATCTCTATGATAGTTGTTTGGGGACGAAGGATTTCTTTAGAAAAACGGATTCATATATATTTTAAGCTTTGTATTTTCCAACAGAGCAGAGTTATTCGGGAACAAAACCGGTGTCCATCTTCCTTTAGCGCATTTCATGCAAAACGGACATTGCTACCTGCAGATAACCGAAGACCATATGCAGACGGCTGTGAATGCCTTCTCGATCTTTCAGGAAGGGACCATTGATGATGTGCTCCGGTTGCCGCCTCTATACGTGCTTCGCTCTGTAAGTGTATTTATAAAACTGAATTGTTAAAAGGCTTCGGTAAAGATATTTTATCGAAGTTAAAAGGGGTACATACCTACCTCCTTTATTGACGTCACATCTATAAAATAAAATGTTTAATTTAAAAATACCTACCTTTCGACGTTGTTTCCATATTTTACAAAATGGAAAACAAATTGGCGTTGCGAAAAATACTAATAGTAACAGAAAAACTTTTTCTATTCCAGTCCCAATAAAGTTCAGACATAAAGGTATTGGGAAATTGAAACATGAGTTGCGAAATTCTAAACCATTCAAATAACTACAGAAGTGACAAGCAGCTGAGCAACTCAAGCGCCCAAATACATTTCCCATGATCATTTCCTGTGACAAAAATAACGTGGCATTCTTAACACACAGCGTTAAAAAACCTGGACACCTGAGTTGCTCAGCCACAACCCTTTAACCGTTTTAGTCATTTAACTGAATTACATAAACATTCAGGCCCGGACAATATCAATGATGAAAATAGCCCGCGAGAAGCTGGTTGCCACCTGGGAAGTAGTAAAGCGCGGCCTCCAAACCGTACAGATAACGCATAAGACCCTCGAGATGTACCGTCCTCTCTTCAAGTACATCAATGGACGAGAGATCGCCAAGCTGAACCTCAGCGATGAGCGGATCCTGTCGTATATTGGGACACATGCCGATCTTGATAGGCATCAGGTATATCATGGCTTTTCAAGATGGTGACGATAGAATTAGGAGACATTGATCGTTCAATATTGTTATATGGAGTATGGATGATTGCAAATTGTCCTTGCAACAACCAACACACATTTATTTTTAAAAAGTTTTGCCGATAAACCCTTGAGTAAAAGAGCTTTATCATGTCCCATTGAATTTCCTTTCATCAAGGCACACGGGAGCGTGTCAAGCCAAGTTCAAGCCAAGAGAACTGCCGAGCAACACCCTTGTGTGGTATTTAATTAACCATGTTTTTTTGAGATTTGATCCTAATGATGAAATCACATGTTTAAAAAAATACATATTTTCGATTGATGCCTTAAAAGTACAGGCTGTTATTTGGTCGGATTTTAGCCGGTTCGATTACCGGGTGTGGCAAGCGTATTTTCTAAAATGATTGAATGTTGTTCTGATTCTTTTTAAAAATAAAGGAATGTTTCCTTTGAGTGAAATTGGTTATCTCCAGTATTTAGAGAACTTTTCCTCCAGATGAGGTTAAAAAATTCCATCGTGTATATCCTCAAGACTAAACAGGTAGGTTGTCATTTTTTTTTAATAATTTTAAATTGCAAAACTAAACATAATATAACTTTTGAAACTATCATGGTTATGTACATAATTTTTTGTTCATATTTTTTTTTTTTATATTTTTTTTTTCTTTTTTTTTTTTTTATCCCGTTTCTAGTGAAAATTACTAACCATAATGTATGTTTCTAACCAACGAATTTTTGTTAAGGTAGACCCTAGGTAGGTTGTTAGGTTATTATGCTTAGGTTTTTTGATCAGAATACATTCAGCTTGTAACTTTATATTTATACATATTTTAGTATGGCCAGTGTAGACCATTACTTTATATTTATACATATTTTAGTATGGCCAGTGTAGGCCATTACTTTATATTTATACATATTTTAGTATGGCCAGTGTAGACCATTACTATTGTGATTTATTGTTCACGTTATTTTGGTTATGTTTGTTAGTCTTGGTATAAATCTGGCATCGTTTTACACCCACCATACCGTACGCTGGTGGTATGTCCAGTGGTACGGTGGGTCCGCAATGACCAAGCTCGTAGAATAATTTAAAAACACAGGTCGGTGTTGTGGCCAGCAAATACATCAAACTCAACGAGCACTGGAAAGATGTGAAGTACTTGAATCTGATGAACAACCTCATCTGTGGAGTGCCCTTTCTGTACATGAGGACACTAAGTGAGAACACGTACCTACAGCTCTCTCATCAGGTACTGTGTAGCTTCTTCTTCTTTTGGTGTTGTGGTACTGTTACATGATGTACTTACATCCCTACAGAACTATGGATTGGAAATATGACACATTTTAGTAGTAGTAGAGCTTTTTTGTGAAAGAGTTCGTCCGGGGAAGTACTACCACCATACCTATTTCTGCCGCAAAGCAGTCGTGCTCGCATTGCTTTGTTCCGGTTTGAAGGGTAAGGGTGCCGGTGAAATTACAGGCACATGAGACTTTTCATCTTTATGTCTCAGGGTGGCGGGCGCGTGCAATGCCACATAGGGCGCGTCCTAGGTGGACGTGACCTATGAGGTAATGCACTGTTCATAGGCAGAGGTTACCGCTTAAAATCGGGTGGGCCATCTGCTTGTTCCGTCATTCAAGTAGTATATAAAAAATAAAAAAAACACTGCCAGCACTTTTGAGGCTCTAGAAATTAACAGTAATGAAGGAAGCTTTCTGGATATATCCTGAACATTTGAACTTTAAAATTGCCGGTTAAACAAGCACCATAATTTGTCCATAATTATACAAGCCTTGCATGCTCGAGATTTATGATAAGTAGGTAAATAAATACTATGTACTCCACTCGTATGTACGGAACACCAAGCACAGTATGAGAGTCCCAAAAAGTCACGGAACCTTAAAAAAATTGTACCGTCTCCCGGCCGTCGATGGCGCTGGCGGCGGCGCGCCGATGACAGCTTCATTCGCTTTTTTTGCGCGGACCCCTGAATGTAATCGCTACCAATATTTAAATTCAATATGAGGTGCTACTATTGAAGTTTGAAGCTCGTTCTCTTTCAGCTGTTTTACCACATTCGATCCTGCGACCCACTGCAGCGACGATTCTACTTGCACATGATGACCAAAACTCAGGTTTGTTTCTGGGAGCGTTACTTATTAACAAGTTGAGGGATCCCGAAGCATGACGGGCGGCTACAACCCCATTGACGCAAGTTTTTTTTCGCAGTTATTTCGAAAACATAATGTGGCGTAGATACCGTACACTCTGGAGACCTTATAGTAGAGAGGCCACTTCTCAAAAAGTCGATGAAATTTAATGCACAGATAGATGACCTAGATTGAGGCTTCTTTTTATATTGGTAAAACGCGAGCGTAGCTGCTGGCGGACGCTAGTATGGTATAAGAAATGTATTTCCCCTACCATTTAGTTGCATAAATATTCGAGTAGTGTCTGATGCTCCCATATAAAAGATATCAACGACTGCTAATAGTAGGGAGGCCAGTCCTCCGAAATTAAATTCCCCTTGGACAGACCATTCCCGCGCCGAAAACCGGTATCATTGTGTTTAGCATGATCTCCTGAACAAGAATAGACCGGTTGTCGCATTTGTCGCATTCTAAAGTGGTGGAGGGGGGAGAGAGCGGAGGGGAAACATGCGAAAACCGGGCATAAGTTTTGGTTAATATCTCAATAACCGCTTGTCCGATTTAAACAAATAAGGTGTCATACGACAGGTAATAAAATCTATAACATATCTTTTTTGTAAATATCATACTTTATTAAATATTTCGAAATAATGCAAATATAAAAAAAAAATGGTTTTGGTTTTGTTGAAAATGGCAGTAAATTACACCTAGCTAAAAAGTGATGTAATACGAAGAATTGGACGATTTATTTAGCAATATTTTGCTTTTTAAATTTTTTTATTTGGTTGAGAAACGACAAAACTGAGAGGTTTTTGCAAATACCATAAATTCAAAAATAGGCCCATTTCAAACAAGATACGTTATTGGTTTTGTTTATTTTAAACTTTATTTTACTTTTATTATGTTTTCTTGTAGAAACTACAGCAGTACTTATTCTGTAAAAATTTCAAGTTTCTATCTATTACGGTTTCAAAGATACAGCCGTAATCAAGATCGAGCAAACACAAAAGTTTATTGTTATGAATTTGTTTTTTATTTAATTTTTATTATGTTTTCTTATAGAAACTACAGCAGTACATATTCTGTGAAAATTTCAAGTTTGTAACCGTTACGGTTAAAATAATGCAGCCCTTATTAAGAAAGAGCAAAAACCAAAGTTTATTGAAGCATAATGTTTAACTTTATTATGTTTTCTTGTAGAAACCACAGCAGTACTTATTCTGTGAAAATTTCAAGTTTCTAACTATTACGGTTCAAAAGATACAGCCGTAATCAATATCGAGCAAAAACAAAAGTTCATTCTTATGAAGTTCTTATTTCACTAAATTTTTATTATGTTTTCTTATAGAAACTACAGCAGTACATATTTTGTGAAAATTTCAAGTTTCTAACTATTACGGTTAAAAAAATACAGCCTTATTAAGATCGAGCTAAAACAAAAGTTTCTTGTAGCATAACTTTAACTTTATTTTATTTTTATTATGTTTTCTTATAGAAACTAAAGCAGTACTTATTCAATGAAAATTTCAAGTTTCTAACTGTCGCGGTTCAAAAGATACAGCTATTATTAAGATCAAGCAAAAACTTCAAGACATGTGAATAAAGCGCCCAATTCTTTGTCATACATTACTTTTTAGCTAGGTGTAATTTACACTATCATTTTCACTAAAGCCAAAAGCGTCTTTTGTTTGAAATTCGCCTTTTTCTAAATATTTAATAAACCAAATAAAATATGGTATTTGCAAAAACCTGTCACAGATTGCTCGTTTCTCAACCAAATTAATAAATTAAAAAAGTAAAATACTGCTGAATAAATCGCCCAATTCTTCGTAATACATCACTTTTTAGTTAGGTGTCATTTACTGCCATTTACAACAAAACCAATAACTTTTATTTTTTAAAATAAGCGTTTTTTCAATATATTTTATAAAGTATGATATTTACAAAAACCATTTTAACACACGATATGGCAAAGATTTAATTACCTATCGTATGACAACTTATTTATTGAGATCAGACAAGCGGTTATTGAGATATTAACCAAATCTTATACCCAGTTTTCAAATGTTTACCCTCCCCTCTCTCCTCCCTCCACCACTTTAGAAAGCGACAACCGGTCTATTCTTGTTCAGGAGATCACGCTGAACACAATGATACTGGTTGTCGGTGCGGAACTAGTCTGTCCAAGGGGAATTTAATTTCGGAGGACTGGCCTCCCTACTATTAGCAGTCGTTGATATCTTTTATATGGGAGCATCAGACACTACTCGAATATTTATGCAACTAAATGGTAGGGGAAATACATTTCTTATACCATACTAGCGTCCGCCAGCAGCTACGCTCGCGTTTTACCAATATAAAAAGAAGCCTCAATCTAGGTCATCTATCTTTGCATTAAATTTCATCGAAATCGCCGTTTTGGTGTGATTGTGATACAAACATCCAAACGTCGTAACTTTGACATTTAAGATATCCTCATAGGGTTCTTTACAAAACAAGCTTCTAATAAATGAGTGATCGGAACCGTGAGCGTCGAAAATGATCCCAAACACGACCAGTCTACTATTTCCATCAAAGAGTTCCGTTATTCCTCCCGCCTCCATCATCAGATCAGCTCACTGTCACCATAAAATATTATTGTCATCGGAATCTTCAATTAAAACAAATGAGCCCGTTTTTATCCTGCCGTCGAGGAGTTCCTAAGGCCGCTTTCCGGCTCCATCATCAGACCAGTTCTATGGTACCATATTATTGCATTGCGCCCAAAGTTACAAGTATGCCAAACGGCTAAATAAAATGCCAGCAAGGGCTTTAAAAAATGGATGATAAATTTTAAACTACAAGGCACGACCGAAGCCCGGAAAGAGAGACATACGAACAAAGCAAGTTAAATAAAAGCTTAATAAAAAGTTTATTTTGTAAGAAATTTATTTCCCCCCACTTTTTTCAGTGTTCCAACATCAGTTTTCATAAACCCACAAATATGTTTTCACAAATAAAACCGCACTGAAGTCGGAGCAACCGTTGCGCCCTAGATCCTATTCATCGTGTGCCGGTCATCATCAGACCGATGGATGTCGCCAAAACGAAAGCCAAGAACAAGACTCTGTTCCTACAACTTTCAGCCCCCACCAAGGTCAAATCGTGGGAGTCACATCCTTGGAAAAGAGTCACTGCAACTTTATATTGTTAATTGCTCAAATACTTCCGTCAGGTGCTCGGGAAGTCCAACAGTTGGTGCGCCAGTGACGTTGCTCGGCTTGGCCTGCTCCTCACTGAAGTAGACGTATCAGAGCTCAGTGCCATCAACCCACCGGCTATGATCGGAGTTACTGCTCAAGTGAGTACAATCATTTCTTTGAAGTTCAATTATTTTCACACGTCTGCCCCAAAATTATTGTATTGTTTTCAGGGTTCATGTATGTATGTATGTTTCTTTATTCCACCTCTTCTTAACGCCTTAACCGATATAGATGACTGAGGTTTCATTAGAATCTGCACGTTATTTTTTCACAACGCTTCTCTTATCACACTATTCTTCATTCTATATCTCAAAGTCACACCACACATGATACTTCTCAAAGCTCTCGTCTCCACTGCATTTATTCTACTTTCATGTTTCTTCTGCCAAACCCAACTTTCGCTACCATACATTAGTGTCGGTACTAACACCCCTCTTTGCACGGCCAGTCGTGCCTTTTTGGACACGTTCCGGCTGCTCATATCTCTCATTCACTTGGTTTCCAGCATTTAATTTCCTTTTAATATCATCTTCATGCTTGCCATCTGGTATATACCTATACAGAGTTAGGTGAATCTTGTATGTCTTGATGTCAAGTGCATCTTGTGACATATGAAATGAAAGGGCTCATTATGAAAAACAAAAGAAAGCTACTTATATATTTTGAAACACATTTTAATACATATTACTAAAAAAATACGAAAATTAAGCATCCACCCCTTGTCTCCGAAAATACTGAGCTTGAAGTTATGCAAAAATACGGAATTTAGTGGTCAAATAATCCTTGTATTTAATTCTCATAGGAAACGAGAAGTATTCGTGAAGATAAAATTCGCATAGAATTTTACCGAGGGCTAATACTATAGTATGGTGGTAACTATGGTAGATACCTGTACGAAACGCACTCCACGAGAGACGACTAGCACTTCACTGTTTTTTTTTAAATTTCACTAATATATGGTTTTAGTTCTGTATATTATATTATTCATATTCGTATATCGTATATATATATATATTCGTATATAGGTGAACGTCACAGTTTTTCGTCAGATTTGATATTAAGTGTATTACATTATGCATCCCCATAGGTATCACCTATCACCCCCATGCGGTGATATGAAAATTATTTACGTAGAACATCAGGTTTTTTATAATTTTTCTAATATCTGACAGTGCAGGGTCAGATATTACGGGGCACCTATGCACGGGGCTCCCATCAGAAACTTTCAAATAGTTTTTGTTAGTCTTTCACCAACACCCATCGACACATCAATCCCTTTTTCATCAATCCTGCAACGCAGGAGGTTGCGGGTTCGATTCCCGCCTCGGAACAAATATTTGTGCGAACGCAGATATTTGTTCAGGGTGTTCTGGGTATTTTCAATGTATGTTAAAAAATATCTATCTATGTAATATATTGTAATAAGTATATCAGTTATCTAGTACCCATAACACAAGCTCTGCTTAGCTTGGGGCTAGATAATGTTGTGTGAACTGTCCAGCATTATTTATTTATTATTTATTTATTATTTTTCACTCTGATTATCACGTTCATCACACGTTATGGGCTCCTCAACAAATGTTGCCCCTTTCAAAACATCTCTAATTACTAGAAACTTTTATTAATAAGGAAAAAATATTAAGCTCTTTTGACAGTAGCTATCACAGTAAACTGTCTTATAACAAATATTTAGGTGATGCTGGAAATGGCACCGCAGAAGCTGATGTATCTGACAGAGACCCAGGTGAAGTACATGTCCCAAAAAACCACGAACATACTGGCGAAGAAGCTGCAGAGATACCAAGATGAGATGGAGGTACAGAATTCAGGATCGAGATTCGCGTTTTGGATCCATCTAGCACTAGCCTTGCAATTGAGCTGTTCAGTCTTACCTAACAGTTTTTGAGCATTCTTCGTCTTTCGTGTCGATTGTCTGATTTAATTTCTAAGGTACGATAAGTGAGTGTACAACTCAAGTGTTATTAAGGTATAAATAAAGGTAAAATCTGTTATTGTTTGTAATATTTTAGCATTTCAAGTGTTGGCATATGAAATGAGTAGTGGCCGTCGTTTTGAACCCTTACTTCCACCTGAAAAAGAAATAAATATTCGATAACGTTGATAACAATAAATTAAAGTAAAAACTTTGTAAAGCTGTGATCGTACACGGTGCCGCCTGTCGCAGCGCAGCGGCGATGTCACGCAGCGGCGATGTTGCGCAGACAGGTGATGTTTTCGCGCTGACAGGCGATGTTGTCGCGCTGGCAGACGATGTTGTCGCGCTGACAGGCGATGTTGTCGCGCTGACAGGCGATGCAACCGTACGATCCGCTTGGTTGGCCGTAAAATGCGGCGACAGACGACACCGTATCTTAACAATGATGAAACAAGAAAGTTCTTACTAGCACGTCACACCATTCTGTTTGCGTAAACTTATTCGCAGCTTGATGCAATATTCCTGTTGATTCGTTTTTTAGCACAATATGTACTGGTCTGTCCTGTGGATTTAATGTCACTTTTGTAAATTCTTCCACTAAAACTTTTGTAGGTTTATGCGCCTGTGGAAATATAATTTCATCTTCCATAACAACAACCGATTTTTGGTTACCCATCGTCAATTGATCATTGTCGTGTACTGTATTTGCTTCTATTTTTATTACTGCAGAGTTGTGCCTTGATGTGATTTCGTGGCTGACTATTTTCTCCACTTTGTCTTTATGTATCGACAGACTGGACACTTTTACGAGTTTGTCAATACTTGAGTTTTGAATTGATGCGTTTGATCTCTTATGTTCTTCTTTACATTCACAACTGTAAAAGTTGCAAATTTAGAAAACTAACAATAATAATAAGTACGAACATTTGACATTGAGAGTGTTACATTTAAAACAACTGATACTGCTATGTAAAATTGTTTTTTTACACATCTAAACATTGCTCAACCTTTTGCATTCTTCATTGAATTTCAATATTGGAAGAAAAATCAAAAAACTGCTATTGCCACTAATATTAGGAACTGTGCTATTTGTGGTACTGTTACATCCATGGTTGAGGCAAGAACGTTTTACTGTTATAACGTTATGATTTCCCTCATAGTAATTTCCCATTTCATTTGCAATCGTTTTGTGTAATTGTTTATGATGTTGTAATGTTTTTTCTTCAATATTGACTTGCGATCCTTTTTCTTTTATGTTAATCAGTGACTCCTTTCGGTATTTAGTATTTGGAAGAAAATTCGATTGATTAGGGTCATTCCAAATTTCTATATTAAGTTTTAAATTCACAGTTCCTTCTTTATTTATCGCAGCTACGTTACTTTCGGGTTTGGCTACCTTTGAAGAGGCAGGAGGTGAAAATAAACCCTTTCCAATAAACAGCACTGGCAGGTCGTTAGCATTGATTTTATCTGTAGGACTTTTAGCTGTTACACCGTCAACTACATTTTCTGTTTGGTCATATTGATTTCCCACACATTGATGATTTTCGTCAAATAGTTCATGCAATGCCTCTTGCCTGATAATATTATTCGATAAACTGATATCAGTATTCACCCCTGTTGAGTTTATTTCGCTGTAAGGATTTTGATACAAATCATTGCCTTGATCATTGCCTCGTACAACATTTTCAGTTTTGGTAGATAAATTCGTATGATTTACTATTTTTAAAGAGGAAGAAGACTTTATCTCTTTAACCACTTCTTCAACTTTCGAGAGAACTGCTTCAGGTAGAGAATCTCGTTTCTTGTTTAAAGGTTTATATATTTTACTCCTCGGCACAACTTTCTTGTTATCCGCACATGATATGGAAGTTTGATTTTTCATTGTGTCCGTATTGATTTTCACGCTATCTCTCTTTTTAATGGATGGCTTTCTCGTCCTTTGTGGAGAGGGAGGTGAATTGTTTTTTTTCACTGTTCCTGGACGTTGTAGACATGGTCTATTTGTTATATCTGATTGTTTTGCCGAATTTAAACTAGTGGCATTATTATTTATGTGCTCCACTGCGATAGGTTCTATTTTTCTTATAACACTAGCTTGATCGTCCAGCGTGCTTGGTAGTATCTGAATAATAAATACTATAGTATACCTACTACGTTCCCACTGATATTTAATTTCACTCAAACCAATAATAAGCACTAACCGTTTCAAGTAAAACGCTTCCTTCTGTTATTTCTTTAATATGAGGTGATCCAGAGACTCTGATATCGGAGTTTGATTTATTACCTAAAGTTTGAGGTTCCTCTGCAAGTGTTGTTTTAGATTGAATTATTTTTGTAATAAAGATAATTAATTGAAAAATCATTAAACAAACAAACCTGATTGGACAACTGTGGTGTTACTGGATCTTCTAACCTGACCTTTTTCCCATGATCTGTAAGCATATCCAAAATATGTGTACAAAATATGTTGACGACCTCTGTAGCGCGGCGGGCGAAGGTTGGCCTGCGACGCAGGATTCTTCTAGGTCTGGTTGCGTTGGAACAGGAGTAAATGTAAATTTATTTTTTAAGACGATTCAAAATGATCCTTGTGATTTCAATGAATAAATACTTTTTGACTTTGACTTTGACTTTGGAGGTTGCGGGTTTGATTCTCGCCTCGGTACAAATATTTGTGCGATCCGCAGATATTTGTTCAGGGTGTTCTGGGTATTTTCTATATATAATAAAAAATATCTATCCATGTCATTATATTGTATTAAGTATATCAGTTGTCATAACACACCCATAACACAAGCTCTGCTTAGCTTGGGGCTATATAATGTTGTGTGAACTGTCCAGCATTATTTATTTATTTATGTGTAGGTGGCCGTTAAATGGTTATTTTTTATGCACGTTTTTTTTGTTTTTTTCGAGTATGGACCTGTGTAATGTGTCTAGTAGGTATGAGCACCCGTTAGTCTGTTAAATATGTGGTAGGTACCTTCACTCCAAGGACGTATATTTAGTACCTACCAAGGGTTGTATGTGTCACTAACTGGTAGCAGCTTTGGCACCAAGCAGTTATTTCTGTTTTCCTTTAGTACACAATAATAAACAGAATGATGTTAAAAAAACTTAAAAATACCGGCTTTTATACGAACTGTCACCAATCCACCTGCTAACCGTTGTTAATACGGCAAATCCTCCTTCTACATTCGATGGAGGAGGCCTCGCCCAGCAGTGGACATCTATCGGCTGATAATGACGAATGTTGATGAAGTTTATTAGTTAGTTTTAGTTTAGTTATTAGTATATAACTATAGTTAGGTCTAGGTAAATATTTATGTAGGTATGTTTATCGTGTGCACCGCCGTCTTTTGATTTTGTATTATCCTGTCCATCCAAGGGTTGTCTGGAAGAGATCGCATTTATCTTTTAACCCCATTGTACAATACTGTTATTGCTTTTGATCTTTTATATTTATACGGGACCGCGGGCAGAGCCGGTAACTGTTAAGAGTGTGGACTGTATATACTGCTGTATAATCATTTGGCCGAGTCGGTCCTGGTCCGTTTTTTACTGTTTCTGGTTTCTGTTGTTCTTGGAGAAATAAAACCCTTCGGATGGTGTATTCTATATGCGGCTTGTGGCTGAGGAGGCTTCTTGGATGGAGGTCTTTACTGAACTTTGTAGTGGCTTGCTTCTAGCTATTGTCTACTCGAGTACTATTACTACTGAGTATTACTGTTAACTACAACTATCGTTACTGACTGTTTCCTGCGAACCACTCGACTGCCGCTACTGACTGTATACTGTGAGTGTGACTATTGAATCTGGACTGACTGTCCCTACTGACTGTTGAACTTGGACTGCCTGTTCCTATTGACTGTTTAACGAAGACTGCCGGGCTGTTCGTAAGAGCCCGCTATTTATCCTATTGTTCAGAGCCACCCACCAAAAAGCCCCCCGCACCGCCGCCAAACTGTTTATTAAGTAATTTTAATAACAATTATGTGAACTATTGAAAATACGGCAGAATTATTTTACAACGTTTCTGTAGTACTAATCAATCATATTCTAATTGTGTCCGTTCGGAACAATATTTTTATTTTTCTATTTGGTGTGCAATAAGGTGTATATCTATCCATCTATCTATATCTTACCTAGTGGCCTTGATAAGATACTTGTCATAGCCTGCATCGATGAACTTGTCCGGTGGCAAGACGGCCACGTAGGCCACATTATTGCTCAGCTGCAACGCGTTCTGTACCTTCTTGCCTTCTGTCGTATACAAGTCGATCATGTTGTGCCTTCACAAATGGAAATTATTTATTTATTTGTTCTATATACCTAAACTCCAAAACAATTAACTTAAACTCGCTATCTGATCCATATAGGCTGGAATGTGGGATGCGACAGGGGGGGGTGAGCTCGCCCCGACTTTTCAACCTGTATGTGAATCGGCTGATTGTTGAGCTTAGTGACGCCATGGTGGGCTGCTCTGTTGATGGAAAAATGGTCAATAATATCAGCTATGCTGATGATATGGTGTTACTGAGCCCATCAATCAGCGCCCTCAGGAGGTTGGTTGGCATATGTGAACGGTATGCGGTGGCCCATGGCCTCAGGTATAATTCCACCAAGAGCGAAATGCTAGTTTTTAAGGCGGGAGCAAAATATTATTCTCATGTATCTACAGTGTCATTGAGTGGCACTGTTCTCAAAATGGTCTCGCATTTTAAATACCTGGGGCATTGGGTCACTGAGAGTCTCAAGGACGACTTGGACATTGAGAGGGAGCGAAGGGCGTTGGCAGTGAGAAGTAATATGTTGAACCGTAGGTTTGCAAAGTGCACGAAAAGTGTAAAGATCACCTTGTTTAGGCTTACTGCCAATCTTTTTATACTAGCAGCCTATGGATCAACTTTACTCAAACAGCGTACAACGCCCTTCGCATTCAATATAACAATGCGTTCATGATGCTGTTGGGGCTGCCGCGTTTCTGTAGCGCATCAGGTATGTTCGCAGAGGCACACACTGACGGCTTCCACGCCGTCATGCGTAAGAGAGTGGCCTCCCTGATGTGGCGGGTGCGCGGCAGTGCCAACAGCTTCCTGAGCACAGTGGCCGAGCGGGTAGATGGTCCGATTCTCAGTCACTGGACCAAAACGCATGTGCTGCCATGCCACTCAATGCGGTGTGCCAAATAATTTTAATTAAATTTTAATTTTAATAATTTTATTTTGTTTCAATTTAATAATTATAATTTTTAGTTTTAGAAATACTATGTGATAATGTCTGCTAACAACTTTTTACTAACATAATATGGTGTGAAACCGAAATAAATGATATAATAATAAATAATTAAAAGCGATGGTAGCCTAACGGTTCAATAGTGCAACTCAGAATCCAACGATACCGGGTTCGATCCTAGGCTCCGCACCAATGACTTTTCTAAGTTATGTGCGGATTTCCATCGCTCTGTGCTTCGGAGGGCACGTTAAGCTGTCGGTCCCGGCTGTTATTGATTAATAGCAGTCGATAAGCCATGTCAGAGGCCCTCGGGCGGCTTGACAAACTCCGACACCAGAGGCCAGCACTACCTCATACGAAACGAAACGAACGATTAAACTATTGACGTCATACAACAATCAAATGACGAAGTTGAGAATTGGCGTAAGTGAAACATCCAAGAGATCGAGGTGATCTCCTATAGCTATAGTTACAGGTAAGATAGGAAGTGGGAACTTGGAGAAATCCACTTTTCTTAGCCGAGAAGAGACAACTTTTATCCCAAACTTGTATTCTAGCGGCACAAGCCACATGGATGTTAATTTCATACACACAAACCACATTGGAATAAGTTCATATGATATACATACATAAATACATAAATAACTAGTAATTAATTTTGTAAAAATTAAAAGCCCTCAACGCAATGAAACGGCTGAACCGATTTTGATCAAACATAGCTAAGAACACTTCCGACAAATTCACATTTCAAACAAAAAAAAAACAAATAAAAACTGTTCATCCTTTCGGGAGGTACGATGCCACAGATAGACACACAGACAGGCACACACACACACAGACTCGTCAAACTTATAACACCCCGTCGTTTTTGCGTCGGGGGTTAAAAATCGCCTTCAAATCGGTTCACCCGTATCAGAGCTACGGTCTTTTTAATACAACTTGGAATGACGGATCTATCAGATGGCCCCCCTGACAGACACACAGACAGACAGACATACACACATAGCGGTCAACCTTATAACACCCCTCTTTTTGTGTCGGGGGTTACACTAAAAACTTTTCCAGAACTTTTAGGCTAGAGTTTTAGAATTTTAGATGTGTCTCTTCATTCTTTCCAATGATTATATCATCAGCAGCCTGTCCAGCAGTGGACGTCTAAACGTCCACTGCTGGACGAGGTCATAGAATGCAATGGCAGCGGTGATTGGTGATTGCAGGTGAATGCTGCTGCCCATCCCTTGGAGTAATCCCTTAGTTAAAACTTACAATGAACCATACTGTGCTTTAGCCAAAAAGTTCAGCGTGTTATTCCACCAGTCGAGCTGTTGAGTCATAAGGTTGTACTTCCTCGGCGGTGAAAACTGCTGGCCGTTCGAGAAAATAAATATGTCTATAGATTTCCATTCGTTTTCGCTTCCAGGTACTTTAGACTCCGTCATTTGGAAGTTTCTGTCAGTTCTTCACAAAAATGGGGTGTTAATACTATTGCCTTTATTTATACTACAGTCTGCATAAAGATGATAGAGTATCTTCATGATATGTTGTTAAATGTTTACTAAATAGTTGTATAGAAAAGGGATTCCATAAAACTGGGGACAATTATTTCACAATCTAATAGTGGGTTTATTATTTCACAATCGGCCGTTTCACTCAGAATTTAAAGCTACGCTCAATATTATGTACACACACATAAATTAAACAAAAATAAATTTTTAAATTTCGCGCATTTCTGCAATTTCTTGACATTTTGTGTACCAAAGAGAATATACATCACAGAAAAATAATACTCCTATATACATTTTCAAAGTCTCTTTTTAGAGAGTACAGATCGTTCACCGTAAGTTGGCACCTGCCATGGAGTATTTACAGGTGCCATCTTAAGGTGAACGTGTTTTTTTTTAAAAACATTTTATCTGTGTAACTTGGATAAATAGCACATGTGTGATGTACAGCCATAGATTTAGTATATGTACTAGATCTACAATCAGAGATCGAAGATGGAACCAAAAAAAATATGTGCACGTGTTGGTGAAAGTCTATGTCTGAGTTAAAAATAGTGTTGTCCTCGACCAACACTTTTACATTGTCGATAGAATTCGTCATCCGTCCGTGATGTGTATGGTAGATAAATACATCTTAATGCAGATTAAGTCTTTCTTGAAGAACACAGCTTGGCAGATTTGACGTCATAAAGAGAATAAGGTTCTTATTCCAATTTTGAATACAGTTAATAAATAAACCTTTATTATTTATTGACCCCTAAATATTACGGTTTTATTTATAGGTGGGATCTTAGAGTTTCCCTTTTAAATTTAAACTTAAAATGTTTGCTGCATATACCTAGTGGAGTTCTTATTTGAGTCCATCCCACTCTTCTTATAACCGATACCCATTTTTCTCGTAGCAAAGGATTACTTGGAAATCTGAAAGCACAAAAACATTTTATATCAGCCCTGCTACGCCCATATAATTTTTCACTCTGTTACTTTATCTATAGACAATTTGTTACCCCAAAGTTTATTATTTTTCAAGTGTAAACTACGCTTTATGGATAACATTAAATTTAAATGTAACCCAAAAATTCCGTTCTAGCGGGACTCGAACCCGCACCCTCGCCTGTCATCGGCGATGCCTTAAACAATTTAGCCATAGATCGAGCTATGACGCTGGAGACGAAATTTGTGGGCACTATCAACTCGGCTATAGCGCCAAGTTGATAGTGCTGTATCTACAGGTGTTTCATTGGAAACCTTCTATTCAAAGTTCGAAAGTAAAGGCATCGCTGATCACAGGCGAGGGTGCAGGTTCGAGTACCGCTGGAACAGAGTTTTTGGGGTATATTTAAATTTAATTTGTTACCTATTATTTCATTAAGCAGAAATAAACAATATTTATTTATTAAAAATTAAAAATAAATATACCCTTTCGGGGAAAAAGGCGTGTGTAATAATCAACAACGTAAATATTTACTCCAAAATATCTACTACACAAACTGCAATAAAAACACCCGTGGTGCTTTAAAGTTACCTTTTCAATAGTCAATACAAAAACACACACCTCAATGTCCACCTGGTTATTATAGATTTAAAAAAAAACGGTAAAATGTTAATAGAGCACACAAATTTACTCCAAACAAAGTAATACAATTTAATTTATAGGTAGGTATAGTGCGCGTCATGTAAAATGAACGCTGGTGGTCAAGCTTCTACAGGCGTTCCAGCGTTCTTTTTACATGACGCGTACATAATTGTACATTATTTGTAGTAAACTAGATAGGCACTCATTGAATGCATAGGTATACATCTCTTAAATAAGTAGAAAAGTAAGTAATCTCTTAAAAAGAACGCTGGAACGCCTGAAGAAGCTTGACCGCCAGCGTTCTTTTTACATGTGCGCATTATACTACGATATAGACTGCAACAGGACTATCGATATTTCTGACGTCATCACTTGGTCAAGCCCTATCGTAATCAAACATTTTTTTATTTTACATAAAATATTGTTTATTTCTAGGTGCAGCAACGAAATATTATTAAAAAATATAAGGGAAAGTCCTAATCTACGAAAGAAACTGGTTTTTAGGCCATTTACTAAAGCAGAATTGATAAAATAAGCAATACAATCGAACTACCAATAATCTCTTATTTACCTGTGAAACGTGTATTTTCCCTGATAATTACGTCTTGTATCTTCACAGTCACAAACTGAACACGACACCATTGTCATACAAAGTAATATTTATTATTTAATAGTAAGATTACTAAAATAATTACAAAATTAGTTAAACTGCACAAGAGACCGTCCGGTATGCGCATG
This sequence comes from Operophtera brumata, assembly GCA_932527175.1. Lineage (NCBI taxonomy): Eukaryota > Metazoa > Arthropoda > Insecta > Lepidoptera > Geometridae > Operophtera > Operophtera brumata. Next base: position 2,629,744 of record OW052238.1, read on the forward strand.
TACTCAAGCAAAACATGTCACATTCAATACTTTGTTGCTGTCACTTTTCTTCTTGCACGGGGTACATTTAAAAATGACTTCTCTCTCCCACGCTTCGTTTGTCTATTTAGCGTAGCGAAAAAATTCTACGTCTATGTGTACAGCTCTGTATGTCTTTTCAAAATGGTGGATATTCTCCTGGCAAAACCATAGCGAAAAAATTCTACGTCTATGGGAAAAACTCAGTTTTCTGCCACTATTGAAACTGGATTATGACTTGACGGAAACTGTCGACAACTTGACTATAAAAATAATAATTATAACACTTGACATTGGCGAAATTGTTTAGAGCACTCCTCAGAAGCCATTATACGAAGAAAAGAAGGAAATAAATTATTTTTTGTTGTCTGGGGTAGAACTATATTGTAGTTTTTGGGTAGCACAACTGTATCATTGGACTCTTCCCGCCACTTTCGAAAAGAGACGTTGTCTACTTTTATTTTATTTCTTTTCCTAGTGTTTTCTTGAGTTATTTTGTGTTATTTTGGTGGCATTTTAACTAATGTAGCTCGTTTAAAAGCACAAGTGCAGAGAAATGAAATGGAAGTGAATTGCGTGACTTTTGAAATTGGTGGAAATTGTCTACCGAAGTTTTAGTAAAATTGGCCACCGTTTTACTAAGACATGACTCGACTGTGACTTTGACGACTTGGAGGGAGTGTAACGTTGCAAAATATATTGAAAATACAATAAAGTGAAAATACAGATACTTGAAAATGGCAAATGCACAAGAAGTGAAGTTGAATCTAGTCAAGTTCAACGCCTCTAAAACGCAGGCTTGTCTCTTCTCGGCGAAAAAAAGTCCGTTTCTCCAAGTTCCTGTATTCCGAGATGTACCTGTAGCTATAGGAGATCACCTCGAGCTCTTAGGTGTTTCGCTCACGCCTACTCTCAACTTTGGCTCCTACATCGAGTCTAAGGCAAAAACAGCTGCCATGAAGCTAGGCATCCTGAATAAGGTAAAGCGTTACTTCACACCAGGACAGCTTCTCAGTTTATATAAAGCACAAGTCCGGGCTGGTATGGAGTACTGCTGCCATGTTTGGGATGGCTCGGCCAAACACCAGCTTGCTGCCTTGGACTCGATCGAACGTAGAGCTTTCAGGCTTATAGGTGAGCAACATATGGCGGAGACTAAGATCCAGAGTCTCGAGCACCGCCGTAAGGTTGCATGCCTTGCGATCTTCTATAGGTTACATTTCGGTGAATGCTCCCAGGAACTGCACGATCTGATCCCACCATCTCCTTTTCATCATAGGACGAGCAGGCGTACGGCTCAGTACCATCCTTACCTCATTGGTATACCTTCTATTCGCACAAAACGTTTCAGTTCTACCTTTATAATGCGAACTGCTAAGGAGTGGAATACACTACCGTCGTCTGTCTTTCCTGAAAACTATAATCTGGGTCTCTTCAAGTCAAGAGTGAATAGGTGCCTTCTAGACCTTTGTGCTTCATCTTCGGCCACATCGTCACTTACCAACAGGTGAGATCGCGGTCAAACAAAGGTCTATCAATGTTAAAAAAAAAAAAAAAAAAAAAGAAAAAAAAAGTGCGGCGCCAATTACAAAGAAAAAAAAAAACTGTTTCATTTTTATTTTTTTTGTATGTAAATACCTACTTGTATTAGTTGTATTAGTCTTTCTGTAAATAAAACACAAATTTTGTTAGACCGTACAATATATAATATTCTCGGACCGTACCAAATAATATTCTTGGACCGTACGGGTAATCCCTCTTTTACGACATCCACGGGAGGAGATGGAGGGGTCTATTCTTGGGCCGGACACACCACATACAAATATTGCTCGTATAGTAGCATAGGATGTACTTATCGAGCGAGGTGAACGGTCGCCACGCCTTTGGGGCAAAGACTACGTTGACCGATTCACACATGACATTTTAGTAGGGTTTACTTCCTTTGTCCACTGCCGACTCTTTTACATATTCTATCAATGTTTGTGTTTTTTAGGGTTCCGTAACCAAATTACGGAACCCTTATGGATTCGTCATGGCTGTCTGTCTGTCTGTCTGTCTGTCTGTTCGTGTATGTCACAGACACTTTTTTCCAAAACTATAAGAGGTAGGCTGTTGAAACTTGGTAAGTAGATGTATTCTGTGAACCGCAGAATTTCACACAAAAATAGTAAAAAACAGTAAATTTTTGGGGTTGAACATTGTACATGAACTGAAAATCATTTTTTTTTTCATCAAACCCATACGTGTGGGTATCTATGGATAGGTCTTCAAAAATGATATTGAGGTTTCTAATATCATTTTTATCTAAACTGAATAGTTTGCGCGAGAGACACTTCCAAAGTGGTAAAATGTGTGTCCCCCGTAACTTCTAAAATAAGAGAATGATACAACTAAAAAAAAATATGATGTACATTACCATGTAAACTTCGAACGCAAATTGTTTTGGACAAGATCTAGTAAGTAGTTTTTTTGTAATACGTCAAATCGTAATCCATCCAAGAACTTTTATATTATGTTACTTGCTGCTACGGAACCCTTCATGAGCGAGTCCGACTCGCCACTTTTTAGTAGTAGTAGAGCTTTTTTATGAAAGAGTTCGTCCGGGGAAGTACTACCACCATACCTATTTCTGCCGCAAAGCAGTAGTGCTCGCATTGCTGTGTTCCGGTTTTAAGGGTAAGGGTGCCGGTGAAATTACAGGCACATGAGACATTTCATCTTTATGTCTCAGGGTGGCGGCGCAGGGCAATGCAACATAGGGTGCGTCCTAGGTGGGCGTGACCTATGAGGTACTGCACTGTTCTTAGGCAGAGGTTACCACTTAACACCAGGTGGGCCATGAGCTTGTTCCGTCAATCAGTAGTATACAAAAAAAAACTTGGCTCCTTTTTTTAAATACTCATGCGATTATGATGATATGAGGGTGGTAAGTGTACCAAGTATATCATGAAACTGGGCTTTACGTAATGAGTTTCTTTATATATATATTTTTCAGCTAAACTTTATTCACGACTTGGGGACGCTTCCGTCTGGTACCTCTACCTAGTGATTTGGATCAGTTGAGCTACCTTTAGATCGTTAAGCAGCGGTCTTCAGGTAGCACAACTGTTTCATATGTACTTTTTGAATGTTGTACACATACCTAGTTGTAGAATAGTATAGAATAGAATATTCTTTATTGCACAAAACAAACAATGTCGAACTTTTTCCCCGAAGGGATAGGCAGAGCCTCAATGGGCCTCTTTTCACCATGGGTTGCACCATCGTGGAATATAGACCTGACAAGTGGTGAGCTCATCGCCGCCATTGCTTCCCATTCTTCGGCCGGACACAGCCTGTAGAAGTCGACTGCTGGACATAGGGTGGTTATATGTTCATATTGTGCTGTGATGTAATGTGGCTTTAAATTACTTATTACTTTATTAACCCCCGCCGACGTAAAAACGACGGGGTGTTTTAAGTTTGACGTGTCTGTGTGTGCGTGTATGTGTGTGTGTGCGTGTGTGTTTGTTTGTGGCTTCGTAGCTCCCGAACGGATGAACCGTTTTTTTGTTTGTTTGAAAGGTGAATTTGTCGGGAGTGTTCTTAGCTATGTTTGATCAAAATCGGTTCAGCCGTTTCATTGCATTGAGGGTTTTTTAATTTTTACAAAATTAATTACGTGTTTTAGAATTGTATTTTGAGATGTATAATGTGCTTTCTCTTTTTCTGTGAAGGTGAGAGGGTCCTCAATAAATCCCTCTTGGTTGATTCTGTAATCCATTGTGTCGAGACATCCCAGTTTTGTGTAAGATGGTACTCGTAGTGTGGAGGTAGGCATTTCCAATTCGGTACGGTGAGCGTAGTCCGGCCACCAACAATGATAGCTTATTGTCATTCAAGATTTCACTTTTCACTCACCATATCGGTAAGAGTGAGTCGGTATTCCGATTTCTATACTATTGTGTTATCTTCTCCTTATTTGGCGATGCAAATGGTTAACGAGATAGGATGACAGGTTCTTTTTAGAACCGGGCGATGCGGTGTGGGCTCTCCGATGAACCGATGACTTTTAAAGGTTTTTTTTTTTTTTTTTTTTTTTATAATACTACTTGGATGACGGAACAAGCAAGAGGCCCACCTGATGTTAAGCGGTAACCTCTGCCTATGAACAGTGCATTACCTCAAAGGTCACGTCCATCTAGGACGCACCCTATGTGGCATTGCACTGCGCCCGCCACCCTGAGACATAAAGATGAAAAGTCTCATGTGCCTGTAATTTCACCAGCACCCTTACCCTTCAAACCGGATTACAGCAATGCGAGGTACCAGGAAGTCGGTGGATGGAGGTAGCTCAAGAGTGATATGTGCTATGTCCAGTATTGGACTTCTAACGTCTGATGACGATGAACTTCTTTTTAGGCCTGTGTTGACTGGTTCATATTGTAAATACATACATAGATAAACACACGTCTTTTTCCCCGAAAGGGTAGGCAGAGCCTCAATGGGCCTCTTTTCACCGTAGGCTGCAACATCGTGGGAATATAGACGTGACAAGAGGTGAGCTCATCGCCGCCATTTCTTCCCATGACTGACTCTTCTAACACTTTCTTCCAGTAATAACACATTCCTTAATAAGCTAGCAGCCAGGACAAATCATAGACTAACCAATCTCACCAACAAGTCCGGGTAATATACCTATGTTTTCTATTACGAAGACTGATAATACATAATACATAATATCTGTACCAAACGTTATTACTTCGTCGTCGTCGTCGTTTCGTATGAGGTAGTGCTGGCCTCTGAGGGGTGAGTCTGAGTTTTGCAAACACAATCGTAACGGTGAACGTAACACGATCGTACGTGTATAACATAATAACTAGCTATTAATCTGTGCCAAAAACGTCACAGATTAATGGCTAGTTACTACGCAATACACGTACACTCGCCGTTACGATCATCGTTACGATGGTGTGTGTAAACTCGGACTTGCCCCTCTGGTGTCAGAGTTTGTCAAGCCGCCTGAGGGCCTCTGACATGGCTTATCGACTACTATTAATCAATATCATCAATTACTTCGTGAAACGTCATTACCCAGAAGAAAGAGCTCTACTATTTCAATGAATGCGTTTAGATATAATACCCGTTGGCCGTGGTGTGTCCGGCTTAAAGATATACCCCTCCTTCTCCTCCCGTGGATGTCGTAAAGCTGACTAAGGGATTACACCAGGGGATGGCCAGCAGCATCCACCTGAGTACTTAACGCCAATATTGCGATCACCAATCGGCTGTGGTGATTATGGCAAACCCCCATTGCATTCTATGAGGGAGGCCTATTTCCAAGAATATCCGTTGGCCACGGTGTGCCCGGCCTCAGAATAGATCCCTCCGTCTCCTCCCATGGATATCGTAAAGCCAATTAAGTTATTACAAAAGTGAAATTACTTACAAAATCTAGGAAAATATGAGAAAAGACGCCTTGTATGTTGACGAAGACTTACTTAGAAGGGAGACTTTTTGTTCAAAGTTTTGTTGGTAAAGAAGACTCTACCAATGCTTCAGACAAGCTTGTGTCGTAGCTCTTTGGCAACTGAAAACAAAAAAGTGTACTTACTAATGCCTCGGCATCATTCGGCATACCTACTGTTAGAATAAACAAACTGAAAAACAAAACACAAGAAGCACATGTATCCCAAGCGAGATGACGAGATATTGCCGCCTTTTCAGATAATTATTAAAAAACTAAAAAGTAGGGGAGCGCGTAAATAAAGTATGTTCGGCGCGTGCAGGCGCGTGCTATTTACGTCGGTGCCGACGCGCGTGCGCGACCTGACATAGAGTTCGTCTTCTACAGATAAGACACTGAGCTGTGTGAGGGTATGACGCTGAGACGGTATGACACATCGACGATATCGTAGAAAGGTTAATAATATCATAAAAAATGGGGATTTTGCATGAAAATATAACTTTGTGGCGTGTGTTGTGTTATTGAGTTGGACATGGAAACCAGTACTAACTGGATTACTGGCAATGTCCTAAAGAACATTTCAAATAGGCCTTAGGCTGTAGACAAAGTAACATTCTAATAGCGAAGATGCTAGTAGAAAGGCCAAAAATGTATGAGATTGACGTAAGCTATCGACATGTCCGTTGTATTAAGAATTTATAAATGGAATCGCTTCGAAGCGAATGCTGTTTGGCTATGGCCGGCTCTGCAGGTGAAAATGCATTGGCTAATTACGAATACATTATTGAAGAAAGAAGTTTAAAAAAAAAAAATAGGCACCTGTAATATTCTTATCTTTGAGCACTTTCAAATCTTTGCCTGCAGTGCCGTCCTTGTCGTCGCCTTGCAGCGCACCGCCCATGTGCATTCCGCCCGCCCGCCGCGCCCGCTCGGCGAACGCATGCTTTGTGCATCTGAACCAATCTGAACTGAAAATAATATATATATGCAATTCTACATTCTACGGGTACAAAGAGCTATTGGGCGTAACTGTAATGAAATTATATAAAAACACAATTATTACTAATATTCAGTAAGGGAGTTATTTTAGTTGAACATGCAGTCTATGTGGTTGCTTGCGGCACAGCTAATTGTGGTGCAGTACTAGTGGTACTGGTATGGTGAGGTATCACTAATGCAGCATTGATGTAGAGTAAATGAGTAAGTAGACGTAGGACGTGGGCTGTCTCGGCACGTCTCGGGAGTGAAGGGCCTAGCCGGGAGGGCAAGGCGCGGCGCGTGGCGGCGCGGGGCGGGCGGGGAGGGGTCCCGGCGGCGCGCCGCAGTCCGCGCCAGGCGCCGTAGCCGGCTCTACGTCTGTCGCCGCACCGCCCCGCCCGCGCCCGTCGCACGCGATCGTAGCCTTTGTTTGTTGTCGGACGCGCGCCACCACAGCTGTTCACAGTGCTCTACGCGAATACTCCATGAGCGCCGAGGTGCCGCCCCAGTGATCCCCAGTGCATTTGTGATTAGTTAGTGCAGTGCATGGCGTGCTCGATCCTTGGCAAAAGGGTGTGATACGTCTCCGGAGCCCGCGGGCTCGCGCGGCTCGGCCATGGCGGCCACGGCCCGCCGCGAGATCGACACCGGCGAGGAGGACATCGCCGCCATCGCCAAGCAGATCTCCGACCATGCCGAGGCTATCTATCAGACTTGGAAGGCACGCGGCCTCGCGCCCACGGAGATACTGTCGTGCAGGCCCACGCCCGGCATCAAGCTGACCGAGAGTTTGCGGACCAAGCCCAAGCCGGAGCCTAAGCCCGAGATGAAGCAGCGGTCGGAGCTGCGGCACCACCGTATAGAGGTGATGCGGGAGGCGCGGCCCGAGGCGCGCAGGGATCAGAGACTCGAACAGCGACGGGAGCGCGGAGAGCCCGATGGAGAGACTATGGATGCGAGCCTGCCGCCTGACCTGGTGCCGGAGCGCACCTGTGCGGGGGCCGCCGCCGGCGCGGGGGCGCGGCGCGCGGACCCCGCCGCGATGCGACTGGAGGTCGCACGCGAGGAGGAGCGCCTGCTGCGAGCATTGCGCACAGGCGGCGTGGTGGCCGAGCGCTCCATGGAGCGGCCCGATGTGGTGCCGCCAATATCACTTGTAGATTATGCCAAAAGCCGATACCAGGACAGATTAGAAACCGGTGCCAGCAGGAAGCCTGGGGCCGGCCCGAGTGGCGAGCGCAGGGCCTCTCTTGGATCGCACGTGACAGAAGCGCGCTCAAAGTTTGAAGCGCGAGCGCGTCGCGCGTCTAGCGCCGGCGCCGTGGTCAGCGCTGGTGGCGAGGCCGCCGCCGCGCCGGGCGCCGCGCCCGTGCGCCCCTTCCTCACGCGCGGCTCCGTGGCCGAGCGGGTGCTCATGTTCGAGAAGTGCCCCAGTGAGGCCACATTAGAACTGGCCAAACGGAAATCTCCGGCAGCTACGACTTGGCGAGGACCGCATGATGTCATCAATAGAGCACAGGTTAGTTTTGGTACTTTCCCTGTTGTTTTTATGTAAATCGCGTTAGTGCGTATTCAGTCTGAGTGCTAGTCAAACAACAGCACGAGCTCCGCAAACAGCAATTTATTTTATGCACTGTTTGTTGTCACGTCACAGACAGCCGCACGCAGTCGAGTGCTCGCATCAGTCGAGTCGGGTGTAGATTGTGGAGTTGATGTGTGCATGTATGTGTTGTGGATAGATTACGCCGCTATTCTTTCATAGTGTTTAAACGCAATGACATCAGCCCGCAGTTCTTGAGACAAAATTAAATATAGATACGATATTTCATTGCAAGTGCCATATTATTCATGCTTGTTTCGCGTACTTATACACACATATTTTTAGATTTGTTGAGATGTAGCATCAAAACCACGTCATTGTTTTAGTAATATCAGAAGTTTTCTGAGTTGGAATTCGAATTCGAATTTGTCTAGCTTACGACTGATATTGAGTTTTACGACAAGTCTCGCCTCTAATCCAATTAAACTTTCCTAGTTATTTCGCTTCCTATTTACTATTCCGGAGTTATCCTTAGCCGATTCACATTCAAAAAGAGTACCAATGAACTCGTATAACCGAATATCTCATTAGATTTCGCCTATCATTTGAATTGAAATGAGTCCAATGAACCAGAGTGCGGCTATTCAATCATCCCGCAGTGCACCGTATTTAGAACACCTATACGAATACTACCTATGCCTATACGGCTAGAGAGTAGAGATTACTGGTGGTAGAGCTCTGTCCGCTGCATTTTTGACTTCGTGCCAATTTGTTGTCGGCCGATATTGTAGTCTCATGTACGACATCAATCGCGCATGGCTCGATTGTGCGCCCATATTTCTGAAAGCATTGTCTCTTTTGTCATCATTGGCCTATTTCTGTCCCCGGTTCTGTATTCTGTATATTCCCTGCTAGTGGACTTTTTTCTGAATATTACAAAGAGACAGGGGTGCAGTTTACAATGGCATATATCTTCAGCTTCGTAAGTTTCCTCACGACGGCAACGCCATTACATTTGTTCTATTTATTACCTAGTCTCATCTCTTTATCTGCTTTTGCTAGTGACACCATCTGTTCTGGATTGAAGCATTGTTCTCAGGATCGATTTATTTAACAAACTATAGTTACATTTTGTCCCACCCAACCCGTGACATTGAGAATGATCCATGCGCTGGTTTTATATGGTCCATTGTCATGTCTCCTTCCATCCTCGACTTTGTTATAGTCTGTATATAATTAGAAGGTCTTGCGGTTTCACAGATAAGTGAACTCACTCATCTATGGAATTGCGTGTTTTGTTTATTTCAAGAGCCATCTGTTTCGCTGGTATTTTGATGACTACGTTGACCTATTAAGCCACAAGGCGCGTTTATGCATCGAGTGAACGTTGTTGGTACATTGTATGCTACAAGCAGTTACAAAACTCAACTCAGTTCAGCTCTTAAATGTAACTTTATAATCGCTTGACTCTACACTATCATAGGTTTTATTTAGTAGGGGCAGTATGTTTTTATTAAAGTGAGAATGAGTCTTTTTTGTTGTATTTTTTTGATCCAATTTCACGGCCAGACTATCCAACGAGTAGTTCCGTTGATCGACTTTCGTTTTCATCATCCGATTAGCTCACTGTTAATTATTGTGTTGTCATCACAACTTGACAGGGCTCGTAAAAAATCTCAATCGGACATTGGAAAGTTCGACGTACCAAGATTGGCCAAAACATTTATGCGGTTTAGGCGTGTAAGGTCCTGTTTGTAAAATATTATGTGCAAGAAGAAGATTTCTTGTTTTCCTCTTCGCAAGAAGTGCCTTTCGCAAAAAGCCCTTATTATTGCAAAAGTCCCTTTTGCAAAAACTCTGTTTTGCAAAATATCCCTCATAAAAGTCTCTTTTACAAAATGTCTCATTTGTTAAAATATACAGAATAAGTGGCAGACACTCTCTCTCACTTTTTATACTTAATACGAGTACCTACATACAGTATTAGGAATATAACGGAGTCTCTATTAAATAATATGGACAATTCAAAATGGTTCTTGTGATTTCAATGAATAAGATACTTTTGAATTTAAAATTTAAGGTCTGACCGATTCGCTAAAACCTTGTAATAATATATTCTGTGGTAAAACAAAGATATCAGTGAATGTGAATCAGACTGGCACCGACCGAATTTGTTTTACATCATCCACGAGGATTAGCAAAGAGCACACGTTTCAGTAGGTACTGTTATGTTCACGCCAGTGGAATCACAAACAGTGATAGCAGGATACGAAATTCGAGATATTCGTGTCACGAAGCAAGGTGCACTAAGCTGCGTGTAAACATTTTGTTCAAACCGACAGCATCGCGGACAACTTTATTTGTTTTTAATTTTTCTGCGTTATTTTTGTCTATGAGCCATTCCAGTTGCATCAAACGGAAAGAGATTATTCACCTCGTCACGTATCTACTACGGACACAAAAAAAATGGTGTTCCAATTTTAAACTCGGCGGCGGGAATAGCTTGGCTGTCGCCCAGCGGAGGCCGATTAGAGCCGACAGCATCCGACTGCAGGCGAGTGACGTCTAAAATGTAGAAGGCAATAACTAATACTATTATTAAGCAAATGTATTATTAGGGTTTTTTTTGTAGTATGTACGTTTGAGGCTGACTAAGGTTTTCTGAACCGTGTCGCAACGATATTTTTTCTTATTATATAGTAAGACGACGACCACGTGGAAGGCCCAGATGGAGATAGCGGGATGAGTTAGACTCTCCTACTTGAAGGATTGGTCCCAAATAGCCAACAATAGAGACGAATGGAAGAAAGGCCTTCCCCGCCTTTGCCCTGCAGTGGAACGCCACAGGCTCATAATAATAATAGTAAGGCAGAGGTTACCTCTTAACATCAGGTGGGCCATCTGATTGTTCCGTCATTCAAGTAGGTTTTTTTTTTTAAATATTTTAGGCTTCACAACTAATTAATTTATTCATGGAAAATTAAACACTTTTACTATATTACTTTATATACTTCTGTAAAATAATCGGCACATAAAGGCGATGTTTTGATTCTAGCGAAAGCTAAAAAAAAAATTTTGTATTGATTCTATTAGGCAAACTAGCTTACGGCCCGCCTGATGTAAAGTGGTCACCGTCGCTTATAGACACTGGCAACACCGGGGGTATTGTCGATGCGCTGCATACTCTGAACGAATTTATGATAATTTGTCTTGAAACGACACATGTCGTAACCAAGCGGGAAAACCTCAGATGGAAGCTCATTCCATAGTTTGTAGGTATGGGGAAGAAATGATCTCGAGGAACGAGTCGTACGAGAAACCCAGGGATCTATGATGTGTGGATGAGCCTTGTCACGGTGTCGGGAAGAGCGATGGTAAAATCTCGATGCCGGGATGAGATCGAAAAGCTCGTCAGTGCATTCCCCGTTGTAGAGGCGGTAGAACACGCAAAGAGATCCAATGGCTCTGCGCTGGCTAAGAGTATTGGAGAGCTTAGGGTCGCCGATGATTCTAATGGCTCTTCTCTAGGAAAAATTGGTATTATTTATATTTTATGTTAATACTAGCAGGGCCTCGCGGTTTTACCCACGTAAGTCTCGATCCCGTGGAAATATCGGGATAAAAATGTGTTATTCCGGGAGTCTAGTTATCTTCATTCCGAATTGCATGCTAATCCGTCCAGCCGTTTCAGCGCTAAGAAGTAACAAACACACTCACACACACCCAAACTTTCGCATTTATAATATTAAAAGGAAGTAGGATTATACTGCATAATCTTGGCTCATCAACGTACGATGTAGTTTATGAACCCATCGCTTAGCTAACCTAGGCCCCAATCGCACTAATTGTGAAAGTTATTACCAATGAAAAGCGTTTACGTTATTTCGTACGTCTGGAATAAGGCATCCTTGCCTGAATTTCCCTGAAACTCAGCGGATTGAAGAACTTACAACTCAATGTAAGCAAGGACACATCGTCACTTTCCAACAGGTGAGATCGTGGTAAAACAAAGGTCTATCAAAGTTAAAAAAAAAAAAAAAAAAAGGATCCCTCAACCCTGACGTACGAAATAACGTGAACGATTTGGTAATAACGTCCAAAATTGGTGCGATTGGGGCCCAGGGATCCCTCTGGTAGTTCTGTCTTTTCCATAACTTTTTTTTTTACTTTATTGCTCTCAAGAGTAGTCTTTAAGAGTCTCATATTTGTACTTTCCTACCAGTGTGTCTAAAATTATATTAAATATAAAATAAAAAAGGCTTTGTTTCACAATCAATAAGTAAAGGTTTAAGTAGTTAGGTACTCAGCGAGTTAGCCACTTAGAGGTTAAATCCTTTCGTTGACTTTTTACTTTTGCGCAGATATACTTAGTGGTGATTAACAATACTGAAGGATTGTGAAACGCAAATACTTCTGAGCATTTATATTTGAAGTAGCTTAGTTAGAACTTTACTAATTGATTGTGAAACCCTTGTATCGCCACTTACTATTTTAACTGAGACTTTTTAACCTGTAAACTGTTACAAACAAACTGTGCACATGTGCAAATATCCGTGGTTGACTCTGGGCCTCAACGGAAGATCAGCGCTGGGTTGCCAACGCGGTCTAGCAAACGCTGAGTTGAGGACCCTTTTGTGGCTTACGTCAGGCACACACACAAACTGCCTTATTTTTAATATCTGTGTAATTTGTTTTTGTTTTAGTTTTTATTTAGTTCATATCATGTTTTTTTTTTGTTGGTGTGTGTCTTTGATTGTATTGTCATAAATAAACGTTTCTTTCTTTCTTTCAAATGTAGAAGTGGGTGAAGTGTGCGCGAGATGTATTTTGGCCACGGAAGCAGATCTTGCTGTATCACCTACTGCATAATTGGCGGGAAGTGACCGACAAATTGAACGGAAGTGATTGTTCAGAACGTGTGTGTCGTGCAAGATTCGCACGAAGCAATCAACGCATTTCGTACGTCTTACGTAAGTGTTGCAGCGAGACCGAAATGTCATATATCTAGAACAAGACCACGAAGCACGAGAGAGGTTGATTTTAGGTAGAACGATGGTTATGCCAGCTTCTGTCTATTTGAGCATGTGAACCCATCATACCGATGAAATACGATATAGGAAACCTCTGTAGCGCATCGGGCGAGTAGCCGGCTGAGACGCGAAAGGTTGCGGGCTCGATTCCCGCTGCGGGAACAATGATGATTTGCAAATATTTTTACCGGGTCCGGGTGTTATGGTACCATGGTAATCGTAGTTCCTGATACTCGTACCAACGACAAAGGGGATCCTAGTGTGGGCATCAGGACATGTATGTGACGGTTGGCTGTTATGTTATGTATCATAAGTGCGTATATACCAGCCCGCATGATCCACAGGAAAACAGGGCCTGCTACTCCGTGACCACCACGTGACTATACCAGATGACGTCATTATCCAGTGCTGTGATAATTATGCAAAAAAATGGTTTTTTCTTTAATCAACTGCAACTAACAAGTTAACGTAATTTGTTAGTAAAAACCTCGTGGTGTATTCGGATAGTACAACTAAATAAGGGAGTCGGGAGTTAGATTACAGCCTACTGGTAGAGACGGGCTGTCTCAATTATCATTGGTGATGACGTAGTCTTGTGTTTAACCACGTGGTCATCGAATCTCGGAGTAGAATACCTGCCGAAGTATATTATTATTCCATACGTTGAGCCTGGGAGCCGAGAGCCGCCAGGTTTCGATCTGAATGTGGCCCAACCTCGTTGGAGCTGACATTTGTACATTACACTGTAGTAAAAATAACATTCAACTTGTTATTCATTAATTTCGAAGAAAAAACTTGACACAAACAAGTATCTTTGGCAATTGGCCTTTATTTATGTTTGTATTAATATTTCCCAAATTGGATCTTGTAATAGCCTGCCTTCTTTCAAAACTCATTGCTCTTGAAGTTAAGAAAGTAGACCGTGAAGATCATTCGCGAACCAGTTGCTAAGTATTGCTACAGATGGTCAATGAGCATGTATTCATTACTTTGACCGAACATGCCGTAGTCACCTACGTAGAACCGGCAAACCACGATGGCAAACTCCATCGCCACTTTGCGGTACTGCCAAGATGATTCATTTAGATACAATGTCCTAAAATCACACAAATCTACTTCTATTTATATAATAATATATTGCACAAAACATAATTATACGTGGGCTCCATTCCAACAGCATTTTATACCCTCCAAGTTCCAACTTCTAAGGTAGTAAATCTTCTACACTTTCGATGAGTTCACTAGCCTCAAATTATTCTATTAGTAATCCTAGATGTGACATGTTTTATGTTTATTGTATATTTGTTATTTTGATTTTTGTTTTAAGTACGATGTGTACTTGTTAACTCATTTTGTGAAAATTATTTGTTTGACGTGTACCTTTTGTATGATTAAATGACTATCTGACTATGTATTCAAGCTTTTGTAATTAGTTTGTCTAGTTGGCTATAATTTGTCTAAGATGTTCAAAATAGAATCGATTTAGTTTCGCTCAGAGTAGCTCCTGTTTGTGACTGGTAAGTTCCGGTATCAGTTAACTGAGAAATAATACGATCGAAATCAAACAAGAGCCCAACAACAGCACGTGATTAAAAAACAATTAGAATTAAATATTTTTGAATGACTTAAATTACATAAATACATAAACATAGATACACGCCTTTTCCGCAAAACGGTAGGCAGAGCTTCAATTGGCCTCTTTTCACCGTGGGTTGCAGCATCGTGGAATATAGACGTGACAAGTGGTGAGCTCATCGCCGCCATTGCTTCCCACGATTGACTCGGCTAACGGTTTCTTCCAGTAATAACAAACTCCAATATAATACAAATAAATCTTACTTGATGAATTGTATCTAATAAGGGAATTTGGAAAGAGTTATAACAACAATTTATAACTCGGAACAAATATTTGTGCGATCTGCAGATATTTGTTCAGGGTGTTCTGGGTGTTTTCTATGTATAATAAAAAATATCTATCTATGTAATATATTGTATTAAGTATATCAGTTAACTAGTACCCATAACACAAGCTCTGGCTTAGTTTGGGGCTAGATAATGTTGTGTGATATGTCCAGCATTATTTATTTATTATTATTTATTTAGTTAAATGGAGTAATTTACTATTCTAATAATTGTCTATTTCTATCTCTCTCTCTCTCTCTCTTTTATTGTCTAGGTTGACAATTCGATTTCGTACAGATTTGGCCGATTTTGATTGCATTTTTCCCGAGCATGTTACTTACCAGACTTTTGGATTTTGGGAATAAAATTTCGGTGTTTAGATGATTGACTTCGATTACTTCGCTGAATAAGGTAGGCATTTTATGGTCTGTGTAAAGGTTACTAAGTCAAGCAATCCAACGTCAATTCATCATCACACCTACCTATTCAAAGTAAACTGCCACATAAACCAGGTGATAAGAAGTTTGTCTGCGATAGTTCTCGGCAAATAGTTAGAGGACCCAAGGTCGCGCGTCGCATGTTCTCACGCGATCCTAGCGACCTAGCGGAAACTTAACAACGCCACGAATTAGCCACAATATTCCTAACAAATATAAAACCATTCAAATAATTGTTAATGGCCCCCTACTGTTTATGGAAACAATCTATGGCTGTTCAGAAATATTGTGCGACGAACGAACTTGATGGTCACCTAACAGCATGGTTCAAACTCAAGGGATCCATCAGGAACTTCTCCATTATCTATATTCACATGCATTGCTTGCATTGCATTGCTGTGTTCTGGTTTGAAGAGTACAGGTGCCGGTGAAATTACAGGCACATGAGACTTTTCATCTTTCTGTCTCAGGGTGGAGGGCGCAGTGCAATGCCACATAGAGTGCGTCCTAGGTGGACGTGACCTATGAGGTAATGCATTGGTAAAGGCAGAGGTTACCGCTTAACATCTGGTGGGCACTTAGCATAGGAGAAACAAAAAACAGCCTCATTACATTGTCATCATCAGCAGCTTCGAGAACTGTTGGGGACTAAAGGTTCTCGAGTAGATGTTGACTGCCTGGCTCACGAATTCTTGTCCCAAATTCTTGTTGCGACAGCGTGGCCCACGTGTAAAACGTACGGACAACCTGGCCCAAATTTACCACAGACACAGATTAATTAATAATGATTATGGAAAACTGGAGAAGGTACAGTCAGTTAAATAATTTCACAGTACATTAAATTTATGACCAGAACTTTAAATCCCCTACAAATATCTGTCTTTCAGCGAGATTTAATACTAGTTGTTCGCCCTGAACTGAGACCTCGCGAATACACGCATTCTTGGTAGGTTACCTACTTACGGGGACAGGGTAGGAAGGCCCTCTAGACGCACTAAATATATTTAAAAGGTCGCAGGAAGTCGATGGATGGAGGCAGCTCGAGACCATTCGTCGTAGCATCCCATGGGGAGGCTTATGACCAGCGGTGCACTTCTATGCACTGTTGTTGATGACAATAAAATTGGCAATTGCTTATATATTACCATCTACTTCTTAGCTTTAATAATTGTCTGTGCGTTTTCCTTCCTTATTAGAAGAATCGTTGTGTTCTGCTTTAAATACCTATGTTATAAGGAAAATTAACAATAACACAATTACGCAAAGGGGTACCTATTATTAATAACTAGTAGTTCTAAGAACAGTAGACCTCGCGAGCACAAACTTGTATAAAACTATGCATCATGTCGATCCATAATGATCAAACAAAGATACCAAAGTAGAAAAACTAAAAAAATACTTCACCTTTTTATAACTCTCACGGTTTCATACATCGCCTACATGGCCCGGAGAAAAAATCACCTGTATTAGACAACCTCTTACCGATTTTGCTCATATTCGAAATTCTTGTTTAGAGTTGATTACCGAATGTTTCTGCCAAATATTATCAAAATCGGCCGGTAAATGGCGCCGCAGCAAACCCCTTTTTTGGAGGAAATACCCAATCAAATATCGCCGACGACAAAAAAAACTATGTAATTTAAAAATTTCAGTCTAGTTTTGTTGTCGACTAATAGACGAGTATTCTTGAATATGTTTAGATTTGTAACTTGTGTTTTATATAATAATTTGTATGAATTGGTTGAATTTTATAACTGAGAAACTTGTGTAAGTACTTAATTTTTTTTTTAATTTTTTGTCAGTACTTCCTTATGACCTAAATGCTTTATAAACTTGACATGTAACAATAATGTAAGTAAATAAACTATAGCTATAACTGTACCAACAAACTGACAGAAGGAAGCAAACAGAGAAGCTTCGCTCGCTGCTACATTGGTCACATAAATAGAATAAATTCTATCATAGCTCTAGTCGTGGTGTGTCCGGCCTAAGAATAGAACCCTCCGTCTCCTCCCATGGATGTCGTAAAAGCCGACTAAGGGATTACCCGGACTTGTTTGTAAGATTCGTTGGTATAAGATTTGTCCTGGTTGCTGGCTTATTGTAGAATGTGTTATTACTGGAAGAAAGTTTTAGGTGAGTCAGTCGTGGGAAGCAATGGCAGCGATGAGCTCACCACTCATCACGTCTATATCCCACGATGGTGCAACCCACTGTGAAAAGAGGCCCATTGAGGCTCTGCCTACCCCTTCGGGGAAAGAGGCGTGTGTCTGTGTATGTGTGTATGTATAGCTCTAGTCCAGTTAAATTCTAGAGCAAAACTTCCCTGAAAGTAAGCTTGAAACACGATCCTAAAGTTATGGGTTTTGAGAAAGGTCTGATTTCAATTTAGATATACAAAATAATTTAGTGCTCTAAATTGTATAAGTAACTTAAGAGAGTGGTCTGTGAAAATGACACATCGAGTTTTGACACTATTCCATTACCTGTGACCTCCACCTTGCGGTGGGATTTGGAACTAATTAGGTAAACAAACCTCTCAACCGTACAATTGTGTAGAAAACACATTACTTGTTTTGTCAATTACTTCATTGAATTTTTGTTCTGTACGTAATCAGATAAATGTGAAAATAAAATCAATGTATACCACCTATACAATCGTTGCGTGACTGACTGACTCAGTCACTGACTATCAACGCGAAGTCTAAACCCTAGGTCATAGGACCTGAAATTCACATAGGTACATTTCTTTTGTGGTATAGCGGTGCACTAAGAAAGGAATTTCCTAAATACACACCCTAAAGTGGTGCAGCGGGATGTTGAAGTTTGTATAGCAAAAACTGCACGCGGGCGAAGTCCCAGGCGTTCCACTACTGGATACTTGAGAAATCTCTGTGCACATGTTGTGTTTTACATATTATGCTGTGTGCTTCAAGTTTCGTTATATTTTATAACATTTTTATTCGTTTTATTTTACCCCAAATAGACAAAGTGGTCAACAACTTCAATAACTGTACCAATATGGGTGCAAAGTTAGTATATAAAAACCATCATAACCGAATCGCAAATGAACATGGGCAAGAAATGAACAAACCCACAAAAATAACCAAAAAATACAGGACCAAAATAAACAAAATTAAATCAAAAACGCCCTAAAAACTCTCACAACCTAAGAAGTCCTACAAACCTTTAAAAAAACCCTTCCAACTCCTAAAAACAGAGGGTTTAGCCTACCCTACCTCCCTAGAGTTCATACAAGTCTTAAACTTTAAGAATCAATTAAAACCTCGTACAAACCCATACAACCCAATTTAAACCGGTATTGAACGACGGACCTTGCTCAGAAAAATATCTTGGGAATCAGGATTTTTCCCAGCAGGGCCCAAATTAGATCATTTTCTCCGCCTCAAAACTCACTATTCTGCCAAACTTCCTGCTGATGTTTTTTTTTCCATTAACTTTCATCCACTAATATACCTACCTTGTTTGTTTATATTAATTTGAATGTGTATGTGCGCCTACTTTTTGGCGATTGTACCTAGTCAACCTTTGGAGGTTTTTAAGGTACAATATTATACCTAATTAAATGTGTAAAATATATTGTGTATGAAATAAATAAATAACAAAAAAAACCTACACGTGTAGGGCTGTTTAAAAAAACGCTCATACAGTGATTTTATTATTTAAAACTATTAATTTAATCCTATTTCGTCAAAATAGTAACAGTTTTTCGAGTTATTTTGTACAGAAAGACGGATAAAGAAACAAATAAATTATATAGGTACCTACAAACTATGTTGGAAGAAATTCACGTAATTGAAACATACTGACCACAAATTGGCATAAAAAAACGGCGCGGCGAGGACGTTGCATTTGACATGACTAGCAAGACATTTTCAAACATTTATCGGCTTCTAAATTCTAATTTCCATGTACAACCACAGAATAAATAATAGTACCTACTTCTTGAAACATGCCATGAATTGGTTTGGCGTCTTTATGAAAGGATTATAGGAAATTCAAACCCTAAAATCAATTGTGTTGAAGACCTCTGTAGCGCGGCGGGCGAAGGTTGGCCTGCGACGCAGGAGGTTGCGGGTTCGATTCCCGCCTAGGAACAAATATTTGTGCGATCGCAGATATTTGTTCAGGTTTTCTGGGTATTTTCTGTGTATAATAAAAAATATCTATCTATGTATTATATTGTATTAAGTATATCAATTATCTAGTACCCATAACACAAGCTCTGCTTAGCTTGGGGCTAGATAATGAAATGTCCAACATTATTATTATTATTTATTATTAATTAGGGTCATAAAGTTTGGAAGTATTGTTTGTTATTCTATTAATATTAAAAATTAAAGCGGGCCCCCATACAAAAAAAGTGAATTTGACAAACGCTGTATCTCTTGATCCGCAATAGCTAGACACAACAAAAAATAAAAAAAGTGAGTTATAGGTAGGTATGTACCTACCTAGGGGAAAACAAACATGTTTATATTTACTTGCCTTATTTTTATTAATTATCATCATCCGCCCAGCTGGAAATATAACATTTCCATAGAATGCCACGACGACTGGTCTTGAGCCGCCTCCGTCCACAGACTTCCCGCGACCTTTATAAAGTTTGGTACATTGGAAGTTCCCCTCCCACACTGCGTCGTCCGGTTGTTGGTCGCCACTCGAGGACTTTATTTCAGTCATCTTAAGACGCTATGTTAAAATTTTGGAGTCGTTTCGTTACATGCTCACTCACTATCAGTAAAGGTTACAAACTTGATGTTAATACAGTAATTACTTGAGGATGTAATCTAAATAAATTATAGACTAGAAACACGATTCGCGAAACTTTTCTCTGAAGCTTTATTTTTTGAAATTGGCTCTTCTAAAGCCTTTTTTAGGTCCCTCCTTCGACTAGAGAAAGTATTATGCATATTTTTTTATACTATTCAGTAGGTTATCACATTACTTACATTAATTATAGCTAATTTATTTTTATATTTGCTACTTTAGAATCTAAACGAAGTTTTATCATTTGTCGCTTACGTCAGTTACTTCCGAGTGGCAAAACTCTATACCTCACACTTTCCCGGGTTCAAGTGAGCAATAGCGCTGTCACTGTCTTACAGCTATTGTTTTTTTTGCTAGACTCCGCCCATTCGGTATTTTGACATATCGCCTTAATAAGTGCGTGTTGCCAGAGATGACTTACGTGACTGAGACGTGATCGCTAACTATCACACACACAAAAGCTCAAAGTATCACAGCGGGCTATGCATGGAGAGAGCTATTGCTATTACCATCAGTGTACAAATACGTAGTCTGCGACAACCGTAACTACAAGAAATATTGTTACGAGATATTCGCGCCCAAAGTTTTTTATCTTATATTAGTGATCAATGTCTTTGTAAATATTTATCTGTTATGATTTTGATCTGTACGATCGCTACGATCATTCCCTTTAAAACTGTGTTTATTATATCGTGATAACATTAATGCTTTTTTATTATTTAGTAAATAGTACTTGTTTAGTGTAACATTATTTTAGAACGTGCTTTACCTAAGCATGTGCGCCGTATGTAACATAGTTACTGTTCGCATGTCTAGGGATTTTGTTATGGTGTTCAACAAACGGAATATGCTCAAGATTTACTAATCTTATGTGCGGTAACATAACTACTAACTCAGTTATACACTTTATTGAGCTGGGAGAAAAAAAAAACTGTAAGTAAGACCACAGAATAAATAATAGCAAGAACAAAAGGCTCACATCGTGAAAAAAAAATAACGAACCTTGCTGGGACGCAACAAAGTGCATTTCAGTTCGCATAAGTGCTTAGTGCCTAGCGCCAAAACCACCTTAACACCCTAAACACCCACCACCCTTATTCACCTAAACATTGGCGCTCTCTTGTAAATGTTTGAATCTTTTTATTTGTGTATTATATTTTTGTTGAGTACTCAATTTATAATTTTATAACTATTAAGACTATTATATTTAAGACTATTAAGTAGCGGAGTATTATAAAGCTAGTATTATTAGACTTATAACACAGGCACATTTTTATCCCGATATTCCCACGGGATCGAGACTTACGCGGGTGAAACTTACTTCACCAGCGTAAGTCTCGATCCCGTGGGAATATCGGGATAAAAATGTGCCTGTGTTATTCCGCGAGTCTAGTTATCTTTATTCCAAATTTCATCCAAATCCATCCCGTAGTTTTTACGTGAAAGAGTAATTAGGATAGGATATTCGGTTACCAAATTACTCCTGCATTCTGCTGCTCGCCTGGTACATTGAAAAGAAAGAAAGAAAGAAAGAAAAACATTTATTTGTGTCACCAACATGGATGTAGTAGTAACAGTCAACAAACAATATTCCACACAAAAATACACACACACACACACACACACACACACACACACACACACACACACACACACACACACACACAGAAACAAAGATAAATAAAACATTGGATGAAAAGTATTCGCATTGCTGCTGCGCCCTGCGGTGTTTTCCGCATAGGTCTCGATTCCGTGGGAATATCGGGATAAAAATGTGCCTATATGTTATTCCGGGAGTCCAGTTATCTCCGTTCCAAGATTCATCCAAATCCATCAAGCAATTTTTACGTGAAAGAGTAACAAAGATACATCCATCCATCCATCCATCCTTCCATCCATCCATACTTACAAACTTTCACGTTTATAATATTAGTAAGATACCTTACATTCTTTGTATTTTTGAATTTTAAACACAAATTAAATTTAAATTAAATGACTATTCCAAGTATATTCAGTACAAATTTAATCTGCGTAGTGTTTTTTGTTCGAATGGAATTAAAAAGATTTAATCTTTTGTTTTCTTGACAAAATCCGAATAAATTTATGGATATAATACTTGTTTTTGACTTTGTACGATGACACGTGACGCGTCGAAATAATAACTTGGTAGCTTTCCATGGCGCATGCACTATTAAATTGTTTTGACCAAATGTTCCCATTTTTAGGGTTCCATACTCAAAGACAAGGAACCCTTATGGATTCCCTTTGGATTTTCATATTGTGTCCTACTAATATTTATACCATCAATTTGTACATATGTTTAAGCAAATAAATTATCTTTATCTTTATCTTTTATCTTTCGTCACGTCTGTCTGTCTGTCTGTCTGTCCGTGTATGTCACAGCCTTTTTTTTCCGAAACTATAAGAGCTATACTGTTGAAACTTGGTAGGTAGATGTATTCTGTGAACCGCATTTAGAATTTTACACAAAAATTTAAAAAAAACAATTATTTTTGGGGTTCCCCATACTTAGAACTGAAACTCAAATTTATTTTTTCATCAATGTGGGTTATCTGTGGATAGGTCTTCAAAAATGATGTTGAGGTTTCTAATATAATTTTTTTCTAAACTGAATAGTTTGCACGAGAGACACATCCAAAGTGGTAAAAAGTGTGCCCCCCCCCCCCCCCCCCCATAACTTCTAAAATAAGAGAATTATAAAACTAAAGAAAATATATGATGTACATTACCATGTAAACATTCACTCAAAATTGGTTTGAATGAGATCTAGTAAGTAGTTTTTTTTAATACGTCATTAATCGTAATCCATCCGAGAACTTTTATATTATGTTACTTGCTGCTACGGAACCCTTCATGGGCGAGTCCGACTCGCACTTGGCCACTTTTTTTATGGTTATTTTTGGAAATTGTTATTTTGTACCTTTTTTTTGCATAGAGTCAATCTTTATAGAATACTGACTATCCATGTTTTTTTTGTTGTATTTGGAATAGTGGTGTATACCTTATTTTATACCAGTCAGTTAAATCATCCTAACGATGAAGTTATAAGTTGGTAAATATTGCTACAAGTATCTCCTATTTTTTTTTTTTTTTTTTTTTATACTAATGAATGACGGAACAAGCAGATGGCCCACCTGATGTTAAGCGGTAACCTCTGCCTATGAACAGTGCATTACCTCATAGGACACGTTCACCTAGGACGCACCCTATGTGGCATTGCAATGCGCCCGCCACCCTGCGACATAAAGATGAAAAGTCTCATGTGCCTGTAATTTCACCGGCACCTTCAAACCGGAACACAGCAATGCGAGCACTACTACTTTGCGGCAGAAATAGGTATGGTGGTAGTACTTCCCCGGACGAACTCTTTCACAAAAAAGCTCTACACTCTAATAGCACTAATTACGATTTCTTCTTTTATTTCTGCAGTTATACATCTTGCCTTAACTTTTGGTACGGCTTCTAGAAAACAATGTGTTAAAAAAAACTAGTTAATATATTGTGATTTTAACTCAACACCGTGACTAGTTTATATTTTGGGGTTCAATCCTCCCTATCTACTTTTACAGCAAAATCTCTCTCAGGTACGTTTGATGTAAAAAAACTGGAGCATGTGTGTGATTCGTGATCTCGATAATTATAAAAATCCCATGTTTCCAGAACCTTTACACAGGTATTGTTTGAATTGACACAATTTATAAAATCCTGAAAATCATAGATTTGATTTGCTGATTTTGCTATCTTGTAGGCAACCAGTCCTTTTTTTCAGAATCCCCTTCAGTCTTGTTAGGCCAGTCACCGTAGACACAAAAATCATGTAAGATCGCAAAAAGTTGCAAGGTTCTGTTTTTTTGGGATGTTGTTAGGATAAATACCAAATGTGTAAAACCAAGTTTGCAACTTCGATAGAGCTGTGCGAACTTTGCAATTTTTTTACGACCTGGAATGTTTAAGATGACAGGCCTATGTGTCGTTTGTAGGTTAACAGCTAATATTTGTAAGGAAAAAGGTTATACACACCTCAGTTTGTTTAAAATTACTAGGTATAACTAAGTAGTTGGAAGAAACTTTTCTTTTGGGTACTTATTTACTTTGTATTAGCCATTTTGCATTTTCTAGAGCGTTCACATGCGTACTTTTCGTCGCGAGTATCGCCTTTGCATAACTCGCCACACACGACCTACCCACTTTTCAGCTTTGGTGAGTCACTGTTTGTTGAGCTCCCACTGACTGACTGGCACCAATCCCCCACTTTTTATCTTCGTGAATGACGTGGAACAATCAGATGGCCCACCTGATCTTGAGCGGTAACGTCTGCCTTTAATAATCCATTACCTCATATGTCACGTCCACCCCTTGTGGCATTGCACTGCATTCACCGGCAACTATACCTTTCATACTAAAACACAGTAATACAAGCACTAGTGCTTTGCGGCAGAAATATTACTGGTAGTAGTTGTGGTTGGTAGTACATTCCCGAACGAACTCTTTCACAAAAAAAAACTCTACTACTACTAAACTATGATATAATGCGATTGTAATGTCTACTATTTTTTTTTCGTACAGTTTTCGTTTACTAAGCAAGACGATGACACAGAATAAATAATAGTACAAGCACGACGATAAGAAACGACGATGATAAGATTCGATTCCTTTATTTTCAGAAGTAGTTAAGTGCAATAAAGAATATCAACACTAGTCTTAAGCACCGTATATGTAATGTATGATGTTACTATTCATATGTGTAGTATTTAGTACCACATAATAAAAAAAAATTGTTCAGATATCCACCGTATAATATGTTAGGGTGATTATATTTAGGATACATTTTTGTTACATGATCAAGCTCATACAAACACGGCAACCTCATACCTCATACCTAACTTACAATAAAATTAATATTGATCAACTGGATTATCTATGAGGAACTAGTATGTCACAGATAACCCAGTTATTATAGTTGTACCTACTACAAATAATATAACGCGTCCAAATTAAGTCGCGGGTGACAGTAGGTACCTATACCTAGCTTGTATTTTATATTATAAATTTCGTCCAAAATTAGTAGGTACCCAAAATCTGAATTCGTTTATTTTTAACCCCTGACGAAAAACGAAGAGGGTGTTATAAGTTTGGCGTGTCTGTGTGTCTGTCTCATCGAAAAGATCAACCGTTTTTTTTTTTTTAATTGTTTTTGTGGGGAATTTTCTTAGCTTTGTTTGATCAAAATCAGTCCAGCCGTTCAACGTTGGAGGTTATTTAAATTTTTACAAAATTAATTACTTTGTGCTATACGTTTTTAAATTCCGACGGGAAACGAAAATATTCGTGAAGAGAAAATATGTACAAAATGTGTGGCTACGTTTCACCGAGGACTTATCGAGGACTATACTAAGTTCCATTGGTCTAGTTGTTACTATGTTGACAGAGTTATTTATATGGTAGCATACTTGTACGGAGCACTCTACACGCGAGTCCGACTCGCACTTGACCAGTTTATTCATCTTCCGCCTCCAATAAAGCATGGACTTTAATGGAGATTTTTTGAATAGCAGCATTGTATCAGCAAAGTATCTATCTATGTAATATATTGTATTTAGTATATCAGTTATCTAGTACCCATAACACAAGCTCTGCTTAGCTTGGGGCTAGATAATGTTGTGCGAACTGTCCAGCATTATTTATTTATTTATTGTTTCGATATCAAAATTTGAAGTACCAGTATTATTATTAGTAACAAACAGTCAAACATAGATAAAAATTGAATGATAGTATAAATAAAAATAAAAAAAACATACCTTTTCTCACTAGTAAGTCGGGAAATAAGCAAGTACATTTTTGTAAAAAAACGATAATCACTTAGTATAAAGAGCTAGGCATATTCTAAGGAAAATCGCTAAGCGAAACTCTTTTGGTCACAATATAAACTCCTTCGTGAGTATGCTACCGTAGAATTGCATCGAGCGACTACGGAGGCCTGCAATGTTATAAGTATAGATCCACCAACTTATCTCTAGAACCATTTACCTACATTTTTCTATCAGCTACATACATTTCATTCTGCAGATAAGTTGGTGGATCTCTAGAATTGGTTTGTGTTCACGACTGTATGATTAAACTGTCAAACCATGTCAGTCCGGTAAATTTTCACAAACCTCAAATAAATAAGAATTTGCATTGGTTTCTTATTACCCGAATTACAATTATAACAACGAAAACCAACAATTTTCAGTAAAATAATACAAGTTTTTGTAATGATATATCGAAGTAACCGGTTGTCCGTTTTCACCTGTGAATAAAAAAGTGAACGAGGGCCTTCCTTCCAGCGCCGTGGATAACCACGGAATGACAGAAAATGGCGTAGAAATCGTGTAGATACGGCGAATTGAAAATGTTTTCGTGTTTTTACACATCTTTTATATGAAAAGATTAAAAACCCCAACATACTTTTAAAACTATGTGTATAGACATGATACTAAAGTGTTTTATTTCTCAGAAATAGCTGTAATTCCGTAGATTTAGGCTCATATGTAGATGCTCTATTTTGATCAATTTCGGGAAAATGGGTAGGTAGTTTTTCAATTTACACAAAATCTAGAAATAACTTTAGAAAACCCCAACGTATTTTTATTCAGCCTGAAGTGTTCTTTCTTCTGATCTGAATATTGTTAAGAATAAAGCTAAATTTGGAAAGTTCTAGGCTTTTCAAAACACCACTTTTCAAGGGTTTTCACAGACTAGCCCCTTAAGAAAAACAAAAAGTTTCACTATCTCAACTGTGAGCTCTCCAAGCACTAATCAAACGTCACTCTTAAACATGGACATAGAGTGCGCGCCACGACGAGTCAGACGGCCTTTAGAGGAACTAACGGATAACAAAGGTAGATTTTCACTTTTGCACATTTGCGCATAGAAACTAGCGCTCCAGTCACCGGACTACAGTCGTGGTGCGGACTCTACACGTAATAATATTATATTCGTAGGTAACTACGTACTATAAAAATCAATTCCGCCATAACTCACTGACTATAATATAATCTACGCCATCCACGGAAACATTCACGCTTACCGGTTATGCTAAAACGGGTAACTAAGAATTAAATGTTTTGTCAAATTAAATTGAGCGATGAGGCTCGGGACTCCTTTCACTTTCGCACGTTCGCCCGAGACCGTATATGCTTGCATAATTTTATTAGATTCATAAGTCTAAGACTTGATCTAAGTCTAAGTCTAAGATCTTCTTGAGCGCGCAACTCCACTTACGTAGATGACTGAATCTAAAGGCTTAGTTTAGAGGTCTAGATTGATTTATTTTTATCGATAGACTATAATATCGCTTATCAAAAACATTACGATTTTTGTAAAATCTTAAGTTTGTTAATATTTTGAAATAGACACAGATAAATAAAACTTTATTGCTAACCACATTAAAAGAATAAAAATATAACATGGTAGTACAGTGGGCGGTCTTACCGCTGAGATGGATCTCTTCCAGGCAACCTTCGAATTAACTGGAATTGATGAGAATGTAAAAAAAAAAAGATAAATCTTATGAAAGTTATAATGTTGGTGTAAAATCAATAAAAGTATAGGTACATATTCTACTGCATGAATGCACCAGGAAAGCTGCGGTGTGATATGAGTGGCGAAGGATTGTGAAGCGAGCCACAGACCCTGAAGTGACGACCACGACCACTCTGCCAAGAGTGTAACGACGAAGAAGAAGACGCATATTCTAAATTCAAGAATTTTAAACGGATTAACGCTTATTTTATAAACGTTTAGAATATCAAAAATAAATAAAATACGCGATAAATCCGTTGAAAATTGATAAAAGTACCTAATGATTAAGTATATGTTTAGCAACCACCTAGTAAGGTTCTCAGAGTCTACTTGGAAGAATCGGCGTTTGTATGTATGTATGTATGTATGTTTGTCAGAGCATAACCTCCGAACCGTTAGCACTACAAAAACCTAAGACAGAATAGAACTGTATAGATATCAACAGGTAGGTATCGAGTCCTGGACAATCCAGGTTCTCTTATCTAATTCTTAGCTAAAGGACAAGGTTGAAAAGGTTGTCGGTTTTTGGCAAAAGAACAAAATAAAACATGACTTTGCAGACTTTGATTACCACGAGCAGATTACAATTTAACCTTCAACAGTTAAATAAACGAAAAAATCTACATCGTCAGGTCAAACGTCCACTAAAGCTAAAGACTTCTCAAAGACTTCTATTAAAACTAACCTAACCTCAGTTTTAATAGAAGTCTTTGACTAAAGCTCGCTTCGAAATTCGAAGACGTGTACGCAACATGCGTTGTTGTCGGTCGGGTACGGTGAAGCTGAAAGTTCGGCAAAATTTATCAGAGGGCCTAGTCTAGACATGTTTTTTGTAGTAGTAGAGCTTTTTTGTGAAAGAGTTCGTCCGGGGAAGTACTACCTTCATACCTATTTCTGTCGCAAAGCAGTACCTAATGCTCGCATTGCTGTGTGGCGCAGTGCAATGCCACATAGGGCGCGTCCTAGGTGGACGTGACCTACGAGGTAATGCACTGTTCATAGGCAGAGGTTACCGCTTAACATCAGGTGGGCCATCTGCTTGATCCGCAATTCCAGTAGTATAAAAAAAAAAAAAAAAAAAAGAAAGTGATATTTACCGCTTAACATGAGGCGGGCTATCTGCTTATACCGTTTAACGCCGTAATAAAAAAAAATAACAAGCAACTAAACAAGCGTTTGGTGTACGCTACACGGATTTTTGTAACGAAATTGAGGTTCTCAAGGGGTCACTAGGGCGCTTTTAGGGGTTTTCGATACCTAAATCAGTGTAGTGTATACCACGTGCCCGTGTAGTTGCTTGCTATACAGCTTCTCTGGAAAGGCCAGCGTGGGTGTCATGACATGTAGCACGTCGTTCGCTTGACTGCGCTTCAGTGGAAAGTGGTCCTTATGTGGCAGTTTTGTGTGTAATCTGGGGATTTTGAAGGTCTTATAAAGTAGTCATGTTTTAATTAGTCGCCTCATCGAAATGTTTGGGTAATTAGTGTCGGCTACGTGCGCAAACAATGCCGGCATCCGCGATCAAAGGATTGGAAAATTTGCATGAAGTATTTTGTAATTATGAATTTAATGAGAAATTAAACTATATGTGTTATCTATTATTGTGTCCGCGCAAGCAATGGCAGCCATAATCTCACCACTTGTCACGTCTATATTCCCACTGGTGCAACCCACGGTGAAAAGAGGCCCATTGAGGCTCTGCCTGCCCTTTCGAGGAGAAAGGCGTGTGTCTAGTATGAATTTATGTATCTAAGTGTCGTAATTGGAACGGTAATAAAGTTAAAGGAATGGTCCCCCTCGCGATGGACAAATACATTATAGAGGTCGCAGGAAGTCGATGGATGGAGGCGGATCAAGACCGTTTGTCGTGGCATTCTGTGGAGGAGGCCTATGTCCAGCAGTGGATTTCTACATTATAATGAAGACGATGATGAATAGGGACGGTGAGCCTATCACAATGAAACCGAAGACCCGCGACCCGTGCACCCACTGGCTTCACCCACCGGTGGGTGTAGGGGTAATTCCTGTTTACCCGTGTACCCACTGCGATATGGTTGGAATTAATTATCGATGAAAAAAATAAAATAATAAATGAAGAGAAATAAATGAAAATGACAGAATAGGTACGTTAGAAATCAGAATGGGTAGAGTAAATTAAATAATAGTGGCAGTCTTTCTGTCTGTTCTGTATTTTATTAATACATTTCATTTAGAATTATATTAATGGTATGTATTATAATATTAATGATATGTATTACTTTATTTTATATTTTAGGCAGTAATTTAAGTACTTATATTATTATTATTATTATTATTTTTTAATTTTCTTAGACTTATCCTATATTTCCCTTCTTGTGCACTACCGATACATATTTTTTCCGCAATACACCAAGGTTATCTGGAAGAGAATGCTTTCTAGCATTAAGTTCGCCTTTGTACTTCTTTGTTTTATGTGCAATAAAGAATTTTCTATCTATCTATCTATCTATCTGCTCTTCTTTATTAAGGTGGACGCTCACTCTTGCAGCGCGAAATTCTTTTTTTTTGCTATTTTTTGCCCATTACTGCTCATCAACACTTCTTCATATAGCAAAAGTTGAGTTCGCGAGAACTAAGAGACCTAACACACATGTTTTAATTGATAGTATCTCATAAATATCATCAGTTTAGCTATGATAAACACATTTTTACAGTGTTTTTTTTTGTTAAGGGGTATCGTAGCTAAACTGATGATATTTATGAGATACTATCAATTAAAACATGTGTCCTAAATCCATCCAGGTCTCCTAAATCTCGCGAACTCAACTTTTGCTATAGGAAGAAGTGTTGTTGAGCAGTAATGAGCAAAAAACACCAAAAAATTTGAATTTCGCGCCGCTATGGTGAGCATTCACTCATCAGGAGCCTTTACACGTCGACTGTTGGACGAGGCCTCCTCAGACATGCATTCTATGGGGGGATTCGCCGCTATCACCATGCTTGGCAGGCGAATTGATGATCGGGAAATTGTAACAATAGACCAAATATTTTAGAAACATTTTGTAGGTGGAGATTAGTCATTCGAGATTCGGCAGTCGAGATTTATCACTCGAGAAATTTTATCCTCCAGGTCTGGCACTCCAGATTTTTCATTCGAGAATTTTCATTACGGATTTTTCATTGTTTGGCATTGAATATTCAATTTGAATTTGAAACGGTAGGTACTAATATATTTATTTACAGAAAGAATAATACAAGGTATGTACAAAATACATATGAACAGTTATGCTACCTGAAGACCGCTGCAAGCGATCTAAAGGTAGCTCAACTGATCCAAATCACTACCAGACGGAAGCGTCCCTAAGATGCTGGCTGCATTGCCACGCTGAATGGCAATACTAATGCGTTGAGCTAGATAAGAGCCAGCTCTCGGGTCACGCGTCGCTTCGACCAGATGCCCTGAAAGAATTTTGAAAACGCGAAGGGCCCCGGTACCCCACGGACCCAGCGTTTCGACCCCGAAAGGCTCAAATAAGTAAGCTCTGTCGAGACTTGCATATTTGCATATTTAGGTAGGTAGGTAGGTACTCGTCGTCGTTTCGTATGAGGTAGTGCTGGCCGTGTCAGAGTTTGTCAAGCCGCCCGAGGGCCTCTGACATGGCTTATAGGTATCAGGTAGGTACTTGTTTTATATTACAATAATGTGACGCAGAACGAACTGGTGGGAAGGGCAAAAAGCAGTAAATTCAAAAGATTAGCAGGTTATGCGAAAGGTCACGCCTCCATAATCAGTTTCATACAAAGATTATGCCCGGATTTGGATAGATTTGGATAGATGGATTTGCTGTGGTGTGTCCGGCCTAAGAATAGACCCCTCCGTCTCCTCCCGTGGATGTCGTAAAAGTCGACTAAGGGATTACCCGGACTTGTTGATAAGATTCGTTGGTATAAGATTTGTCCTGGCTGGTAGCTTATTATGGAATGTGTTATTACTGGAAGAAAGCGTTAGCTGAGTCAGTCGTGGGAAGCAATTGCGGCGATGAGCTCACCACTTGTCACGTCTATATTCCACGATGGTGCAACCCACTGTGAAAAGAGGCCTATTGTGGCTCTGTCTGTGGGAAAAAGGCGTGTGTCTATGTATGTATGTATTATGCCCGGATTTGGATAGATTTGAATATAATGATTATAACTTAACACAAAAACTTCCGCGAAATAAATCTATTATCAGCATCATCAACGGTTAGGCGTCCACTGCTGGACGAGGCCACACCCATGGAATACAATGAGGGGAATTGACATAATCATCACGCTTGACAGGCGGTTTGGTGATCCTGCGATCAATGGCATTACTGTTGAGTACTCAGGTGAATGCTGCTGCCCATCCCCTAGAGTACCTAATCCCTTAGTCAGGTTTTATGTAATCTATGGAAGGAGACAGGAGGAGACTTATAGGTATTCTAAAACACAAGTGCTATAATAAATAATCCTACTTTTTGCTACCTGCAAAATAACTTGGCACATGATGAGTGTTGACTAACGAAGTATTACGTCGTGCTAACTACCGAGAGTGAGGTTTGTGTTGTGTGAGCAATTGATTCGATATCGTTAGTGGAGTGCTAATATTGCGCTAAATAAGTTGCTACGTGTGGAGCTGTAAGCCATAGAAGGAGTGATCGAATCCAATGGTAACATTAACGTATTAGGTACACAGTAATATTGTAGACATCTACATGTATACATGTAGAAATGAGGTGGGTATAATAAACTCCAAAAATACTGTGAAGATTTAGTTGTAAAAGAGGCTGCGCGAAGTTACATACTCGTATAATAATAACATGAAGTCTTACAAAATTTATGTTTAATTTATGAATCGTAGAAAAATTACAATTTGAAAAAGTCTTAAAAACTGAAAAAAAAACCTTAATTGACAATCTAATCAAATTTATACTTGTGTTCCGTTCGTATCAATCCCTTTATAACGTTGATGATGTTTTTCGTGGCAAATGATACCACATAATTTACAATATTGTACATTATTTGCAATTTGCTAATGTTGAGCTGCGACTGAAATTGAAGACATGTCAAAGGTTGCAATCTTCTTAACCAACCAATGTCTACATGTATAAATCAAAAACTGTATTTAAATCACTTTTAAATAACCCATAGCCACAAAATCGTCTTGAATCCGCTCGTCTCAGATCCAATGAAAACGAAACGGGGGTGGTCAATGGCATGTACAACTATAAGCTACTAAACCAACTTGTGTCTATATATAAATCAAAAAGCGTGCTTAAATTACTTTGAAATAACCCACAGCCACCCAATCGTCTTGAATCCGCTCGTCTCAGATCCAATGAAAACGAATAGTCAAAGGAATGTACAACTAACTTAGTACAAATAACTTAGAAGAGATTTTTTGTGAAAGAGTTCGTCCGGGGAAGTACTACCACCATACCTATTTCTGCCGCAAAGCAGTAGTGCTTGCATTGCTGTGTTCCGGTTTGAAGGGTAAGGGTGCCGGTGAAATTACAGGCACATGAGACTTTTCATGTTTATGTCTCAGGGTGGCGGGCGCAGTGCAATGCCACATAGGGTGCGTCCTAGGTGGACGTGGTTTATGAGGTAATGCACTGTTCATAGGCAGAGGTTACCGCTTAACATCAGGTGGGCCATCTGCTTGTTCCGTCATTCAAGTAGTATAAAAAAAAAAAAAAAAACTAAGCTACTATTAATTGGCAAGAATTGTTGTTGATTCAAGTAACAAGGATTCTGTGCCATATTTATCTGCGTTGTTTGGTCGTGCCGCTAGTCTCATCCTACGACGACGTAGCCAAGGTCGGCAAACACGGTGATCCAAGTTATGCATATTAATGTTAAGTTCGACGGAATTACATAAATAGATTTTTGTGAGCAGGTATAGTTTTCTCTAAAAATTTACGTAAAGGTGACTTTTCTTTTTAAGAATAGTTCCCCCTGTTGAGTGTGGCGTGGCGTCGATGGGCGCGAAATTATATCACTATCTAACTCCGGACTGTGCGGTTTCAGAGAAACTTCCTCCCGCGAACACACAGGTTGTGGAATGATCTCCCTCCCTGCTGAGGTTTTCCCGAGCGACTACAGTATGGGGTTCTTTAAAAGGGGTGTTTGGATAATTTTAAAGGGTCGGCAACGCGCGTGTGATGCCTCTGGTATTGCAGGCGTTCATTAGGCTACGGTAACCGCTTACCAACAGGTGAGCCGTAAGCTTGTTTTCTACCTTGGTAATATAAAAAAAAAAAAAAAAACACTAAAGTTCAGGTAAGTTAGAAGGTGACAGAAAAGCGAAACGAAAAGTGAGCGAACATCACGTTTTCTTTTTATAAAAATCATTAGGAAAGTTTTTTTCAAAAATAAATACTAGGTCCTCTTGGCGTTGTGTATACTGTGCTTCATAAGTATATATACTGACGTCGACGTCGACCTTTCGTATAAGGTAGTGCTGGCCTCTGGTGTCAGAGTTTGTCAAGCCGCCCGAGGGCCTCTGACAAGGCTTATCGACTGCTATTAATCAATAACAGCCGGGACCGACAGCTTAACGTGCCCTCCGAAGCACAGAGCGATGTAAAAGGCAGTAAAAACATCTTACGATTGATAGTTTAAAAGAAAAATGGTTGTAACTACGTAAACAGAGCTACTTTGCAAGTGTATTTGTTACATATTAGTTGTATTTTCAAATTTTTGAAAACAAGAGGGCGTGCTTTATAATTTATATGATGTAGACTAACATATATATTTTTGTAGATTTTTCTATAAAGATCGTGGAGAAAAAAGGTTTTAATGCACCACATTTCACATATATCCCACGCCCTTGTTGATTTGTTGAACCTTTTCCCTGTAGAATGCCATAAAGACTGGTCTTGAGCCACCTACATCCACCGATTTCTTGCAACCGTTAAAATATCGCCAATCCATCGAGGGAAGACAATAGAGTGTACCTAGTGGAGATAACATTTATTATATGGCTGCTAATTTTTTTTTTTTTTTATACTACTGAATGACGGAACAAGCAGATGGCCCACCTGATGTTAAGCGGTAACCTCTGCCTATGAACAGTGCATTACCTCATAGGACAAGTTCACCTAGGACGCACCCTATGTGGCATTGCACTGCGCCCGCCACCCTGAGACATAAAGATGAAAAGTCTCATGTGCCTGTAATTTCACCGGCACCCTTACCCTTCAAACCGGAACAAAGCAATGCAAGCACTACTACTTTGCGGCAGAAATAGGTATGGTGGTAGTACTTCCCCGGACGAACTCTTTCACAAAAAAGCTCTACTAATTAAACGAGCGGCAATAACTAATTGGCGTGCATTTACCGATCAGTTAAATAATTATTAATAATTAATTGGCGTGTATTTACCGATCAGTTAAATAATAATAAATAATTAATTGGCGTGTATTTACCGATCAGTTAAATAATAATAAATAATTAATTGGCGTGTATTTACCGATCAGTTAAATAATAATTAATTGGCGTGTATTTACCGATCAGTTAAATAATAATAAATAATTAATTGGCGTGTATTTACCGATCAGTTAAATAATAATTAATTGGCGTGTATTTACCGATCAGTTAAGTAATAATTAATAATTAATTGGCGTGTATTTACCGATCAGTTAAATAATAATTAATTGGCGTGTATTTACCGATCAGTTAAATAATAATAAATAATTAATTGGCGTGTATTTACCGATCAGTTAAATAATAATTAATTGGCGTGTATTTACCGATCAGTTAAGTAATAATTAATAATTAATTGGCGTGTATTTACCGATCAGTTAAATAATAATTAATTGGCGTGTATTTACCGATCAGTTAAATAATAATTAATAATTAATTGGCGTGTATTTACCGATCAGTTAAATAATAATTAATAATTAATTGGCGTGTATTTACCGATTAGTTAAATAATAATTAATAATTAATTGGCGTGTATTTACCGATCAGTTAAGTAATAATTAATAATTAATTGGCGTGTATTTACCGATCAGTTAAATAGTACCGATTTATTATCGTCTGTCGTCGCCGCTATATATTAATGTTTTTTGCTTTCTGGAAAGCAGATTTACTCGGTCGGTAATAGGTATAGCTATTAATTTGTTGCCGTTGCGTATCGATAACTTTCGTTTTGTATCAAAGATCAATCGTGTTCGATGCGCTTGCCATTTCAGTGTGTGATTGACCGTGGATTTTTTTATTCTGTGGCGAAATTAATAGAATATCCAATTTTGTTGTTGTTTTAGCCATAAAATGTGGAAACACTCGTTTTTGTTAGTTTGATGTGAATAATTGCCAATACAAAGCCTGAATAGCATTGGAGTTATTTGGTAGAGCGGAAACTAAATACGAAACATTACAAGTTAAGGTATCTTTTGTGTAAAGTTAGCTATCCGTTGGAATGCGTGAAGATCCGCCGTCAGTTATAATTTTCCTGTTTAAATAGTTGGGAAATGTAATTTTGTTTAGTCAATTTATTTTTTTTTTTTTTTTTTATACTACTTGGATAACGGAACAAGCAAGAGGCCCACCTGATGTTAAGCGGTAACCTCTGCCTATGAACAGTGCATTACTTCATAGGTCACGTCCACCTACGACGCACCCTATGTGGCATTGCACTGCGCCCGCCACCCTGAGACATAAAGATGAAACGTCTCATGTGCCTGTAATTTCACCGGCACCCTTACCCTTCAAACCGGAACATAGCAATGCGAACACTACGGCTTTGCGGCAGAAATAAGTATGGTGGTAGTACTTCCCCGGACGAACTCTTTCACAAAAAGGCTCTACTACTACTAAAGCAATTAGCTACTACTAATTGCAAAGTCCCGGCCTCGGTAATGCATTATACTCGTAGTTTGTAAAATATACAAGTGTCCTGTGACAGGCGATCATTTCGACAGTCTTAACGCTGTCCAAAAGTTTTAAAAACTAAAACTTGAAAATGGGAATGTTTTTGGTTGGGAAGTTTTTTTTTTCAAGTAAATTGATTTCAGAAACAAATTAAACTGCTTTTGTAGTAACTTTAATACCGTAACAAACCTCGACTACGTACAATAGTTCTGGTTTAAACTAGGACTAATTTAGTTTTTTATAATAAGGCCGAGAATCGTTTCGAATGTAATAAACCTCCTTCGCTCATCCTCTGTAAGGCCTTCGGTCAGGGTCAGAGGTTTTTCATGAGTTTCAGGACTTTAATCCGGACATTAGGTAGATATAAAACGTAAGTGCAAAGTTAAAGCAGTGTTTTAGTAAATTTAAATCCTATGGATCATTTTGAATAGTGTTTTAACCGTGTTGAATTTACACTGCCCTTTTTACATTAGTTTTTAATAATTCATATTTCATATCCATTTTCTTGTGGTGTGTCCGGCCTAAGGATAGACCCCTCCGTCTCCTCCCGTGGATGTCGTAAAAGTCGACTAAGGGATTACCCGGACTTGTTGATAAGATTCGTTG
Source organism: Operophtera brumata (assembly GCA_932527175.1). Classification (NCBI taxonomy): domain Eukaryota; kingdom Metazoa; phylum Arthropoda; class Insecta; order Lepidoptera; family Geometridae; genus Operophtera; species Operophtera brumata. The sequence goes on from OW052238.1 coordinate 2,666,950, forward strand.
GTATAAGATTTGTCCTGGCTGGTAGCTTATTATGGAATGTTTTATTACTGGAAGAAAGCGTTAGCTGAGTCAGTCGTGGGAAGCAATGGCGGCAATGAGCTCACCACTTGTCACGTCTATATTCCACGATGGTGCAACCCACTGTGAAAAGAGGCCCATTAAGGCTCTGCCTACCCCTTCGGGGAAAAAGGCGTGTGTCTATGTATGTATGTATGTATCCATTTTCTTTATGTACTTATTAGAGGATTACTTTCTTATCATCACCATCATCTAACTAACATATCCAAGCTTTTGCATTCTATGAGGCTTCCCCCATAGAATGCAAGTTTGTTTTCTTTGTTTCTGTGTAATTGTTTTTGTTTTAGTTTTTATTTCGTTATCTTTTTTGCTTTTTTTTGTTGGTGTGACTTTGTTGTGTAGTCACGAATAAACGTTTTCTTTCTTTCTTTCAAATAAGGGGGGATTTGCCACACCTAATCACCACGCTTGGCAGGCGGATTGATGATCGCAGTATTAGTGATGAGCACTGAGGTGGTTGCTGCTGCCCATCTGACATCCGGGGATTCTTTTACGACATCCATGTGACGAGACGGAGGGTTATTTTCTCAAGGGTTATTTTTTATTTTATTTTATTAAGCCTTTACTTTGTGTTGCTGTAAAGGCTGATTTTGCGTAGATGCCTAAGTACTAAGAGTTCTTATAGGCTGGAAAATAAACATGAATTATTTATATTCGTGCAAAATGTTTCTTTTCAGTTTTTACCTTCATAAACTGAATAATCTGCGGCATTACCTTGCCAAGACTCGATGGTAATTCAGCTTCTACGTAGACTATCAATAAATACAGCTGTATAAACTGTTTCATTGACAGTTACAACCAAGACGAGGGATGGTCTCGTGAGTTGAGTTTTATTGAGAAAAACTCACTTATACTTACTTGATGTTATCTCTTTACATGTCATCATCATCATCATTATTTTCACTAGAAACGGGATATTTACCAAGATTTTTGAGTTTTAAATGTTCCCGATATTTCGGCACAGTTGCATGCGCCATGATCACGGGAGAACTAACTAAAGTCTTTGCGAGTAGATGTTATTGGCGGATATATCGATCTACCCTCTTTCTCACTCTTTTATTACGAACGATACCACTACCATCGGTTTCATTATCACACTTCACCCCAGCTCGACACACAACACTAACGGTATCCGGACGCGTAGCAGGTACCACACTTTTTTGATTCTTACACTTTCTCACCACAGGCTTCCATACTCCAGATAATTGAAAACCATCTTCTCTATTGAAATTTCTATACTTAGTAATCTCAATTGCCTCTTGTACCATTCTTGGTATGTAATATCGCTCTGTTGAGATTACCTGCGGACTGTGTAGCTCGATCCAATGATTTGAGCCAGATTCCAAAAGGTGTTCTGCTATGGCTGACTTATGTATGACCCTGTTCTTGACTGCTCGTAGGTGCTCCTTAACCCGACACGCTATCGTACGTTTCGTTTGGCCTGTGTACAAACTCCCACAGCTACAGTCAATTTTATACACCCCTTGTTTTGAAGTGGAGAACTGTCTTTTGGTGAACGCAAGTAGTGCGATATTTTCTGATGATAGTCGTTATGGAAAACTTTTGCAGGACTCGCAATTTTACCATCCCGACCTAGGCCTAGGCCCCACAGATGCAGAATAGAACGTAAACCAGCGTTTCTGCCATATGTTAAGGGGGTGACGGACAAAATTACGAATGTCCTGCACAAGTTTTCCGTAAAGACCATCTTCACCCCCTTAAAGAAAATATCGCACTATTTGCGTTCACAACATGTTATGAAACTACAGCAAATTAAATTAAGTTGTGGCGTTAAAAATATATGATAACATATTTATGTTACATACTACGATCGAAAATTTACCTATTCAAATTATTTTCATTGACTTGTCGGACAGTTTATCAAGAGGTCAATAAAGCACAAGCATCCAAAACAGCTCCATTATCATCCTACGTTCATTCATGCAGCATAGTTCTGAATGGAAACATTATGAAATCGACACTGGATGCCAGACAATTCAACTTTAAGCTATTGTAATAAAAGCTATGTTAGAATGATTTTTTTTCTTTATGGACTGCTTTCCATATAAGTCGATATGTAGAGCGTGCGAAAATATTCCGCTTTGAAACAATGCTGCGTATAGCAGAGATAACGACACCTCGTAGTCTTTTTTATGGAAAGTATTGCAGGGTCTACTTATATGTACTTTGTATATACATTTGTCCACTCAGAAGATACAACTACTAGCTCAGCGAACCTCGCAAGCACTCAATGTACAAAACTATGCATCATGTCGATCAAACAAAGAACGCAAAATTACATATTTTTTTATAATATAAATAAATAAATAAATAATGCTGGACAGTTCACACAACATTATCTAGCCCCAAGCTAAGCAGAGCTTGTGTTATGGGTACTAGATAACTGATATACTTAATACAATATATTACATAGATAGATATTTTTTATTATACATAGAAAATACCCAGAACACCCAGAACAAATATCTGCGATCGCACAAATATTTGTTCCGAGGCGGGAATCGAACCCGCAACCTCCTGCGTCGCAGGCCAAGCTTCGCCCGCCGCGCCACAGAGGTCGTCAAATAGGTAGGTACACACTTTTTCAGAAAAATTAAAAGTAAATTTTGACTTTTTGGAATGCAGAACCTATTATTTTCAAAATCGAGCCTGGAACTCCTAACTTTACTTTTCAATAATTCTCAGTTTCAGACTTTGCCTAAGTGGCCCTGAAGAAACCTCACCTGTGCTATAGACAACCGCTTGACCGATATTGCAGATATTCGACCTCTGTTGCGCGGCGGGTGAAGGGTGGCCTGCGACGCAGAAGGTTGCGGGTTCGATTCCCGCCTCGGAACAAATATTTGTGCGATCGCAGATATTTGTTCAGGGTGTTCTGGGTATTTTCTATGTATAATAAAAAATATCTATCTATTTAATGTATTGTATTAATTGTATCAGTTATCTAGTACCCATAACACAAGCTCTGCTTAGCTTGGGGCTAGATAATGTTGTGTGAACTGTGTCCGGCATTATTTATTTATTTATTTTATTTTATTTATTCGAAATTCTTGTTTAGTATTGAGTAACGAATGTTTCTGTGAAATCGGGCAACGCCGCAGCAAACTTCCCACCTTTTTTGGGGAAATACATACATAGATAGACACACACCTTTTTCCCCGAAGGGGTAGGCAGCTCAATAGGTAGGTAGGTCAATGGGCCGCTTTTCACAGTGGGGTGCAGTGCACCATCGTGGAATATAGATTTTTGGGGGAAATACCCATCAAAAATAGGCGACGGCAAATAAACCATTCAAATTTAGAATTTTACGCTATATTCATGAAATCACATTGGTCGACGCAACAGAACCACATTAAAAATAGTCAGATCCGCAAGAATATGTGGCTAGTACTCCTATTTCTCCTGTGGCTGGGGCTCTGGCATCGATAAAAATATACGGCTTTTCAGCAATCACTCAGTCAGATGTTATGAAATTATAGTGATGTCCTGACAAGTTGCCGGCTAAAACCGATTAAGAAAGTTTTTTTTTTTAATTTAGGTATATTAGTAACGGCAAGCAGGGAGGTTAGCAACTTGAAGTGGCAATGGGCAGGCCATATAGCTCGCAGAACTGAGAACCGTTGGGGAATAAAGGTTCTCGAGTCCACAAACGGGACGACGCAAAAGAGGAACGCTCGCTGGACCAAAGACATTATAGAGGAGGCAGGGAGACGGTGGATAGAGGCGGCTCAAGACCAGGTATTATATGGAGGAGGCCTATGTCCAGCAGTGTACTTCTGTAGGCTGATGATTTGTAACGGCTTGTCAGGAAACCGACTGACTGGGCTTTTTAATCCAATTTATTTCGTGACTGTTGAACCAACAGAGTAAGCTATAGGGTGGATTTTTAAGGTAGCGAAGTAGGTAAAGGCTGGTATAATAACGGTTTTAGGAGACTGTCCTTAACTTTAGAGATATTTTGACCGGCATTTACAGATTTTAGAAAATAAAAGTAATCAATAAAATCATTAACCTCAAAGTAAATGGACTTCAAAGGCCGAACCAAAACAGAGACAAAACGCATAAAGCAGGACAATTCTGACAAATTTATCCGTCCATTGCTGTTTGATTATTGAAAATATTTGAAGGACTAGAGTATGAACCGGCAGTGAATCGAACTCATTTGTCATCGTTCAAATTTTCAAAGGCGAATTTAAAAAAAAAAAAAAAAACTGGCGTTCGTTGTGTATAGAATGCTAAGTTGAATGCTTTCCGATTGGGGTGACCAGAACTTAGTCACCTTTAACCCTACGAAGACTCAGTTTTGTGCGTTCTCGTCTAAGAAGGCCCCGTTCGATGTGTCGCCGCGATTCCAAGACATTCCCTTATCCATCTCGGCAAGTATTGGGATTCTCGGGGTCGAAATATCTAATGAGGTCCAATATGGGAGTCATCTTGAAGCAAACGCTGCACTGACTTCCAAAAAGCTTGGAGTGCTTAACCGTGCTAAACAGTATTTTACGCCGAATCAACGGCTATTGCTTTACAAAGCATAAGTTAGGCCGCACGTAGAATACTGTTCCCATCTTTGGCATGGGGCACCCAAGTACCAGCTGCTTCGTTTTGATTCCCTACAGAGAAGAGCCATTAGAATCATCGGCGACCCAAAGCTCTCTGATACTCTAGAACCGCTTAGCCAACGCAGAGCCATCGGATCTCTTTGCGTGTTCTACCGCCTCTACAACGGGGAATGTTCCGACGAGCTTTTCGATCTTTTCGATCGAGATTTTACCATCGCTCTTCCCGGCACCGTGACAAGGCTCATCCGCACATCATAGATCCCTGGGTTTCTCGAACGACTCGTTTCTCGAGATCATTTCTTCCCCATACCTACAAACTATGGAATGAGCTTCCATCTGAGGTTTTCCCGCTTGGTTACGACATGTGTCGCTTCAAGATAAATGTTCATAAATTCCTTCAGGGTAGGCAGCGCATCGACAATACCCTGGGTGTTGCCGGTGTCTATAAGCGACGGTGACCACTTCACATCAGGTGGGCCGTATGCTAGTTTGCCTATTTTTTTCATTTAAAAAAAAGAAAAAAAAAAAAAAAAAAAAGTCCGTCAGAGAAAGTGGTTAGTTTACACAAAAACTTTTTTGATGCCAATTGATCCTGTTTTTATATTGTGATCTCTAGTGATGGACCAAAACGGAATATTCAGAAAACTATCAACTGTAGCAGGATATTTAGAGAGACTCAAAAGAAGGATCAAAAGACTATCGGACCAACTGCGGCTAACCTTAATTGGTCAGATAGTCTTTTGTTCCGTCTTTTCAGAAAAATATAAACAGCAGCAGGATATTTACGTTTCGGTCCATCACTAGAGATCATAAATCGTATTTTGTTAAATCTCGTGGCGACCTTGCTAACAGATTCGGAGATATCGAGATGAAATTGATTTGACGCGGAGTTTTTCTGCAAATAAATTGGAACGATGTTGATACTATTGTTTTACTTTGGCCTTAGTTTATCTACTTATTAGAAATCATAGAGTAGATTTTGTTTGTGTTTATCTATTTTCTGGAAGAAATAAGAAAACGTCCAAGAAGAAGAAGAAGAGAAGAGAAGAGAAGAGTTCGTCCGGGGAAGTACTACCACCATACCTATTTCTGCCGCAAAGCAGTAGTGCTCGCATTGCTGTGTTACGGTTTGAAGGGTAAGGGTGCCGGTGAAATTACAGGCACATGAGACTTTTCATCTTTATATCTCAGGGTGGCGGGCGCAGTGCAATGCCACATAAGGTGCGACCAAGGTGGACGTGACCTATGAGGTAATGCACTGTTCATAGGCAGAGGTTACCGCTTAACATCAGGTGGGCCTCTTGCTTGTTCCGTCATCCAAGTAGTATAAAAAAAATATATATATATGATGACAAAAACTCACACTATTCGTAGAACATCTACGAAATCTGAATTGTTTGAATTATTATTTGACACGAAATTCTTGTTCCAAGAACGAATTTTTTGGCATAAAAATAGGAATAAGATTTAGTTGTTTCTTTTTTTAAACTATCTTTTATGAAATTAGTGATCAGAACCGTGAGATGATGAACGGGATGAATACGGATGCACCCCAAAATGAGCCCTAACACTGCAAGGCTTTTAATAATCGAGGAATTCCGTTGTTCACCTTCCGTCACCATCATAAGATGAGCTCGCTGTCACCATAATATTGTACCGTCATCGAAACTGACAGGTAAGTATGCTAAATTTCACCTCATAATGGATGCTAACAATCGCTTGCAAAATGCATTACAAATTTTTAACCGGAAAGACATACGAACAAATATTGTTTGCATTAGTGGAAATGGTTCTAATTAGAACCATTCTTATGGGGAAAGTAAAGAAAGTCTAACATAAGTAAGCCCTTATAGTAAAAATCACAGTATTCAAATCTTGACCGAAAACTTATGTTATAGAAATGGAAAGAACAAAGAGCTTGCACTCCCATAGTGAATAGTAGTGGTGAGAGTTGATTGCGTATGCAGAGCGCGGCGCGAGTGCGGCCGCCGTGAGACCACGGTCGCACGATGGAAATTATCTTCCTGTTGCATCCGGTATTGAGTGCTCGTGGAAATAGAACCTTGAACACGACGGATAAACCGAAACTTCATAGGAAATTGTGGATGTTGCCGTAATGAGAATATTGAGCTGTAATTTGTTTGATCGTAATATTCATGTTCTATGAATGACAGTTTACCTACCTCGGGAGTTTACAGATCCACCAACTTATCTGTAGAATGAAAACTACATAATAGGTGATAGAAAACTACATACATTTCATTCTACAGATAAGTTGGTGGATCTTTACAAATAAACTCGGTAGTCGACAAAGCCACAGCTATTCTTGCCATCATCGGAGAAAGCCGTTGACCCGTCAACAATCGTTGACGGGTCGATGAGAGGCTTCAACCAAAGATTTTGAAAAGTTATTACCGACGCGCCAAAGACCACCGTCAAACCGGAAATAAATATTCGTGGGATGAATCCCCCATGGATCAATACGGATGCACCCAACGTTGTTCGTAGTAGTATACTCCTAATGCATCAGCACCGTCGACGAGTTAATCTTCAGCAAACGACTTCTGGAGTTTTTTCCATACAAATTGCAATACTCCGCTGCGCCCTCAGGGGTGAATTTCGGAAATTATCCCTAATCCAGAAAACGAATGCAACTCCAAATTTCAGTTTTCCCGGACTTACGGTTTAGGCTGTGCGTTGATCAGTCAGTGAGTCAGTCCGTCGCAACGATATTACGACGACGTCCGCGTGTACTTTTCCATACAATTTTCAACACCCCGCTGCCCCCTTTAGGGAATGAATTTCTGGAATTCCTTTTTTTGAGCACCCCTAGACCACAAGAGGAACGTACCCTCCAAATTTCAGGTCTCTAGGACTTACGGTTTAGGCTGTGCGTTGATAGTCAGTCAGTCAGTCACGCAACGATTTTATATATATTTTTGATATATATGGATTATGGAAAATAAACACTGCTTCTGATTTTGTTCCGTCGACGCCGACGAAAAATGATAAAAGACCATCATTCTGGGAGTACAACATACCGAGAAACGAGTCGTCGACCATACTACGATTGCTCATGGCGTCTGACCATGAGCCCACACAGCTCATTCATGCATGCATGTTGTTTTCCTGCATGCCTGTAATATGGCACTCACACGTACCACCTACTTACCTACATTGAGAATACGTCATACTTACTTCTAGGTATCGACTTAACTGTGATTTTCGTATTAGGTACGATCAGGATCATTCGCAGTCAATACGTACTTGTATTATTATTTATTCTCTGGTAATGATGAAATACATAGGTATTTTAAGTGGGAAATCTACATCATTGTGCAATACAAATGGGCAATCATCAGACTTATCCTGTTTAATGACTCATTGAAAGGATTTTATTTCTTTGGTCGAAGGAAAGGATCATTATCTCTTGACTACTTAAAGTACTCTACTTATTGTAAGGTAAATTTAAATGACTCTGGCAACAAAAAACTTTTTTATGTTCTTGACTCAGATATGGAATAGGCAACACGAAACTCTAACGACAGATAATAAAATGTTTTAAATTACTATAAAATAAAATAAATTTATTTGATGCCCACGATATGGGATTATGGATATATGGGGTAGTTCCTAGTGTGGGATCAGGAATATGTATGTCACTGTGTGGTTGTAAGTAAGTACTAAGTAGCAGTTTACGCCCTCGAAAAATTTGCGATGCCTGCAGAGGGCAAATAAGTCATAAGTGCTCACTATTTTATAAAACCAAATTGTAACACTTATTTATGCAAATAAATATCTTGTATCTTGTATCTTGTTATGTTATGTTTATTATGGTCCATCAATAAGCTGGTATCGATAGCCACCGCGCTCTAGAAAACCCTGGCTTTGTGGGCTCTACATCGTTGACTCGTAAAGCAATGAATCCAACAACGAGTTTCGTGTACATTTCGTTGTAAAACCTGATAACATGATATTACCAACCTGAGTCGGAGTCCGCGCATCGGCTGCAGTTGTCCATGACCATCACGCATCAGGGAGGCTCGCTCGACCATCACAAATCATGTTTCTATTACGTCCCAATAATTACAGGTACAAATGCACTCGCTTATAATATCAGACTATGGAATTAAATCAGTTTTTATTAAAATAAAGGAAATAGGAACACTTAGCGACAGCTAAGTGTTCCTTACTTTTACTTCCTTTTTTATTTCCTTACTTTTAAACTCTTCTGTTTTTTTAGTTCAAATCTTCCTGCGTCTAAATCCGTAAAAAAAAAAAATTCAGCTAAGTGTTCATATTTCCTTACTTTTAAACTCTTCTGTTGTTTTAGTTCAAATCCTCCTGCGTCTAAATCCGTTAAAAAAATATTAAATTCAGCTAAGTGTTCCTATTTCCTTACTTTTAAACTCTTCTGTTTTTTTAGTTAAAATCCTCCTGCGTCTAAATCCGTTAACAAAATATTGAATTCCTTTTCAACATCATCAAGCAGCCTTTGGACGTCCACTGCTGGACGTGGCCTCCACCATAGAATACAAAGGGGGAAATTACCATATTCACCACTCTTGGCAGGCGGATTGGTGATCGCAGTATTACCTAGTATTGAAAGAAAGAAAGAAAGATTTATTTGTAGCACACACAAGAGAAATAACAAATAAAAAATAATAATAGCACGTAAACAAAAAAACAAAGAAATATTACATAGAAAAAAGAATAAAACACAAAAAAAAAAAAAAAATACCCATAAGGTTTTAAACATAAACGTAAAACTAGACCCTTCGTAATGGAATGGGTAAAATTGGTATTGATTACTCAAGTGGATGCAGCTGCCCAACTGATGTAATTCCCTTAGTCGGCATTTATACCATCAACGGGAAGAGACGGAGGAGACATTATTGTAACCACATTCCTGTGTAAAAACGTAACTAAATGTGGATTGAAAGTCGAAGACAAGAAGTTGAGAAGTTAGCGGACCAATGGTTCCAAGGTGCTGTAAGGATTCGTCAGCTGTGTGTTTCCACCATGGACCTACTACCCAAAAGGCTGCTATGATAAGAAACGAGCCAAGCGAGAGGCACCCTAAAGAGTACTTTGCCTCGTTCTAATTTGAATACCGTAACGACTCTTCCCGCCATTTTCGAAAAGAGACGTTGTCTACTTTTGTTTTATTTCTTTTCCAAGTGTTTTCTTGAGTTATTTTGTTTTATTTTGGTGGCATTTTAACTAATGTAGCTCGTTTAAAAAGCACAAGTGTAGTGAAATGAAATGGAAGTGAATTGCGTGACTTTTGAAATTGGTGGAAATTGACTACCAAAGTTTTAGTAAAATTGGCCACCGTTTTACTAAGACATGACTCGACTGTGACTTTGACGACTTGGAAGGAGTGTAACGTTGCAAAATATATTGAAAATACAATATAGTGAAAATACAGATACTTGAAAATGGCAAATGCACAAGCCGTGCGGCGCCAATTATAAAGAAAAAGAAACAAGTTTCATCATGTAATTGTTTGGTGCTGCCATTATTGGAGATATATATATTTACCGTAATTTGCTATTATTTTGGGGTAGTCCGTACATGGATCTCACAGCATATTTTAAAAATACTAAGAAAAATTAAACAGTTTTAATGAAAACATTCGCTATTTTTTGGGGCATTAGTGTACTTACATACATTTCGTTATTCTATTTTGGACTATGAGTTAAATAGCTTTAAGTAAGTAATAAAAGTAATTCGGAATTTGCATCAACACTAGAACGAGAGAACGTACTATTTAGAGTGCCTCTCGCTCGGCTCGTCTCTTGTCCCCGGTCCCTTTGAGTAGTAAGTCCATGGTTTCATCATGGTTTCCACTCAGATTGCCGTGGACTGATATTGTTAAATTCTAGAGCCGATAATACAGTCGATTTACGGCACTAAATTGAGATAAATAAAACTCTGCGTGTAGGTACCTAGACTCTACTTTTTATAAATCATCCTCAATTTTAGAGGTCAAGACTCTTTCAACCTTAATTTGTGACAAGAGTATCGGAAAAAACTTTGCAAGTCTCAAAAAAGTCTCAAATTCACAATCAAAAGAGTCCTCTATAAGTTGTAATGATAGTGAACGCTGTACATGAGGCTATGCAGAACGAACAATAGTAATGCCCTGCCCTCCCTATTAGCATTGTTAATCTCTGCCATTGAGCAAGGATAAAGGCAATAACAAATCATTGTTATTAGTATTACTTGCAGCAACATAATATGTCAAGTTTGTGCAGTAGGTACGTAATAGGTATGATGTTGCCTTTTTGTAGTACTGGCTGTTTAAACTGAAGGTAAGTATTTATGGTTTCGCCGAGATTAATTTGTAAACAAAACCGCAGAATAAAAAATACAAAACATGGAATTCTATATTTACGATTCAGTCATTTGTTTGTTGATTAGTATTTTGTTTTTTTTACAGTTAAATCGTTTTCTTCAGCACGGGCACGTTAAAAATACGAGTACCTACCTAATTTTACAAGCTTTCATCTGTGGGCATCATAAAAATCTGGTGATTGAATTTTCGACCACTTCACGATATCTGATTGCGCTGAAAGGCATAGGTACCTGTCAAGTTCCAATGACAATACAAAATTATGGTGACAACGGGCTGATCTGATGGTGGAGCCGGAAGGTGGGTAAGGGACTTTTTCGACAGCCTAGCCTAGGACAGCCTAACAGCCTAGCCTACTGTTTTTGATCAGCTCACGCTTCTGATCAACGCAACGCAGAGCACGCGATATCAACGACGTAAACGGAGCTAACACTACGAACGACCTAGGAACAGAATGTATCGCGTGAACGAAGTCGTGGGCACCACTGCTACTAAAATATAAATGAGTAAAATATACTTTAAACTTTTTGTACAAATCGGCAAAAAATTTGAAAAATTTGGAATTTCATAGGTGACCTTTGCAATGACCTAATAATATTTATAATGACCTACTATATAAGTACTAGATAATCTCAAAACTGATGGATTCTCGTTAGAACTACGTACGTTACTGCTAGCACATACCTATTATTGTGAGTAGTTCCTTAGTAGATAATATAACAACTTTTGAACGGTTCATACATGTCTTGATTTTAACATTTCACATTTTCTTCTTTTTGTAATTAATCCTAGGTGTCATAATCAAAAACACATTCGATTTTTAAATGCAAAAAAGTGTCCTCCGTTAGCGAGAGGCGCGGGGGTGGCGTGGGATCGAGGCCGTTTGCACAACTGCAGCCTACCTGCCGACCTGCCACAGAAGTTCTGAGGAACTCATTAGTAATCTGTAATGGTGCAGTGGAATTACCTGCTGTCTTCAGAAGCCAGAGCCTTGTTTCTGGCTTTAAACATAAATATTTATTTACTTTTCTAAGCACTTTAATTTACTTTAGTTAGAATGACACACATAGGTACATATAAATATTTCAAATGAACACAGATAATAACTAAATCCAGGACAAGGATAGGATAGGACAGGATAGGAAAACATTTTTTTTTTCTAATTTTGGGCTTTTTCCTATTTTCAATAATTTTACCGTTGTCTCTTGCTATCTTTATCGCCAGTTTGTCCCCAACAGATAGGAAAAAAGTTTAAAAGTTTTTCCTATCTGTTGGGGACAAACTGGCGATCGAATTTTCGACCACTTCCAGATATCCAATTGAGCTGAAATTGGCATACCCTCAAGTCAAGTTCCGTTTATGATGCTGGTGGACAACGGAACTCCTCAATGGTTAATGACAGTGGTTGGGGTCATTTTTTTGGGGTTGGTTGATCACAAATTTTGGAAAAGCTTGTTTTGAAGAAAAGTCAATAAACTTTTTTATAAGTGAATCTGTTATTTGGCTGCTTGACAGCAGTGACCAAATGCACAAATAAGTAGAAAAGTGTTTACGTTTTTATCAAGCATGCGAGGATTGTTTATCTTTCGTCTGCCAACTGGTTGTGCGAACACGGTAGCTGCATCAGATCAGTGCCCAAATATGGTGATTGCACGTTGCTGTTGAATCTTTTGTCTTTATCGATTGATCCTTTGTTTGTTTGATCAATTGGTAACGTGAAATGTGTGGGTAGGCATATATGATATACCTAGGTACCTATTACTTCCGTTCGGCTGAAGGCCAAAGGAGAAGTTTTATATTTATATTTATTAAAAGGAAAACCAGCAGCAAATTAAATAAAAGAAGTTAAAGCAGAAGGCTATAAATAGGTTTTCACGATTAAAATAATACTAGTTGTAGCGTCATTGTACACCACAATGTAAGTACTTCTGGTTCCTTCAGTAGCGGCTTTATCAGATCCTCAATCTCACCACAACACCGAACATTATCCTGGTATCCGAGCCCTCACCGACTGGCTGCTTACCATAGACTATGTCTGTTGTCTTTCCTACCGTCTACATAGAAACAGGCGAAGATCTGTTGGCTTCTGTATGCCACAGACTAACATTATAATTTAGGCATTGCACCTTCATACACTACACTAGTTATATAAAAAGTGAGAACAGGCTGAGTGGACTGAAACCCTACTAAAACTATAGTTACCAGTTAGTTGTGTTAGTGTTATACCAGTTTGTAGTTGTGTAGTGTTGTTGTGTTGTGTGTTGTGTTGTGTGTATACACATAGAAGAAAAATATAATAAAATGAGAGATACAAATAAATAAACAACATAACCATCACCGTGATGATGAATACACATAAATTTTTAAGTAGCTAACCGTACTCAATCCGTCATTTTTGAAAAGAAACGTCGTAGGTAATTTTTATTTAATTTTACTATTGTGTTCGAGGTTATTCGTGTAATTTTGGTGGTGTTTTGACAGATGTGACTTAGAGAGCACACGTGTGGTGTAGTTAAAAAGGTGTAATGCTTGTCTTTCCGAATGGGTGGATGTTGTCCTCCAAAAATATATTTATGCCATCGTTTTAAACTAGGTTATGAGTTGACGGACACGCTGACGACCAAAGAATATACTATGCTAACGACTTGATCCAATTTTACCATAATTAGTAATACACTTGACATTGGCAAAATTCATGGATACTTTCCTCGAGAAGAGAAGGAGAAGAATAAAATATATAAAATAGGTAGGTACTTAATTATTACGCCTTAGTATTGCCATTCAGCGTAGCAATGCTGGCAGAATCTTGGGGACGCTTCCGTCTGGTAGTTATTTGGATCAGTTGAGCTACCTTTAGATCGTTTGCAATGGTATTCATATAGCTCAACTGTCTCATTTGTATTTGTGAAATTTTGTACATGCCTACTTGTATTAGTTGTATTATTATTTCTATAAATAAATGTTTGTACCTTATAATATATAATTGACAGAGGAGACTTTCCTCCGAGGCCATAATTAAAATAATAAAGAAAGATGTCCCCCTTTTCCTATCTATTTAAAAACATAAGAATTTATACTAATGTTACTGACATGTCCGTCTTTTTGTATGCACAATGGAAATTAGGAAGTAAATTGTCTAAGTGCACCAAAATGGCTAACTTCCGAAGGGGCCATGATTCCCGTACTGTATAGTGTATATAGAGACTAGTAGATGTTACTAGGGCGGGGTGATTCTGCTAGGCTAGATTAAACAAGTACTAGTAGTCTTCTTCTTCTTTTCGTATGAGGTAAGTGCTGGCCTCTGGTGTCAGAGTTTGTCAAGCCGCCCGAGGGCCTCTGACATGGCTTATCGACTGCTATTAATCAATAACAGCCGGGACCGACAGCTTAACTTGCCCTCCGAAGCACAGAGCGATGGAAATCCACACATAACTTAGAAAAGTCATTGGTGCGGAGCCTAGGATCGAATCCGGTATCGTTGGATTCTGAGTTGCACTATTGAACCGTTAGTAGTAAGTAGAGAGTAACATTGTAGAAATGAACTAAGCGATTTGTTCAATCACAAAAGCCGAAGCGTCTTGTCGAAGCGATGCGTGACTAGAATGCGTATAGTATGAATTGTACCAATTTCTGTGCTCAGAGCGTTTTATAGGCGTTTTATGGGATGATTTGGGATTGTTTTCAAATTGTTAGTGCATAATAATTGGATTGAACCACACTTTTGTTGGTATTTGTGTAAAAAAATACGTGGGTATTAATAGAGATATACTTTTTTCTATTTGTATAAATGACGGAATATTAAGATTGAATATTCCTGATGCTAAGCGGTAACCTCAGTAATAAATTACCTCACATCACGTACACCTAGGACGCGCCCTAAGTGGCATTGCTAGACACCCAGATACATAAAGACGAAAAGCATCATGTGCCTGTAATTTAATCGGCACCCGTACCCTTCAAACCGGAACATAGCAATGCGAGCACTGCTGCTTTGCGGCTGAAATAGGTATATGGTGGTAGTACTTCCTCGGATGAACTCTTAGCTAGTTAGGTACCTTACAGTTAGGTTTTTGACTTGGTAAAAAGCAATTTATCAATATAACCTTAATTTTGACTGTACAGAAAATAATGATTGATTTTATTACTTCTCAGTCAACCTTTACGAATCTCAACCTACTCATAAATAAATCAGTACCACTCATAATTTTTTGCTTAAAGGCCAAGACAGACAAGCGGGAAGCGAGCGAAATGCCAAAAAACGTCTCCTTGTTCGCATTTATAAAATCTGTCAGCTTAATGTGAAAGGTAATATATAGGTATGTGCTCTTCCTATTTCCACCAGCAATTTTTAAGGAATGTACCCGGATATATTGGATTTTTTTATATGGAATATACCCGGACATGTTGTTAAATGTACCTGGACATGTTGGACAATTTTGTATGGAATATACCCGGACATGTTGGACAATTTTATATCGAATGTACCCGGACATGTATGACAATTTTTGTGGGTATAAGATTTGTTCTGGCTTATTTAGGAATGTGTTGTTACTGGCAAAAGGCGTTATCCAATTTACTCGTGGGAAAGCAATGTCGGCGATCAGCTTACCACTGGTCACATCTATAATCCTCAAAAATTAAAAGAAGAAAAAAAACATTCAAATAGGAGAATGTCGGTATAGTCTCCGAATTAATTTACGGCTTATGACTTATACGTAGCGTTGTAATTTTCCATGTTTATGGCAAGTGAAGTGACATTATGACTATCGACTGACTCCCACGACAAGCACTTTATATCCTACTAATATTATAAATGCGAAAGGATGTTTGTTTGTTACTCAATGCCGCAATATTTATGGAATACGGAATTAGTTTGATATAAAGTACAGGTGAATAAAATTACATCAAATCTAAGTCAATCCAATAAAACGCTACAACGATGTTTTAAAGCTGCTTAATTTATTCCAAATTGTCTGTCAAGGTTTATGAAAGTGAAATGAACTTTGTGTGCCGCTTATGGTCGGACCGCATCACGAAGTTTGATAGTCAGATGCTATAATCCATTTGAAATGTCATAATTATTTCGTGGATGTGTACTTTGCCTAAGCCAAAGCAATAAACGTGTCGGTCGGTATAATGAATACAATCCGGCCAAGTGCGAGTCGGACTCACGCACGAAGGGTTCCGTACCATTATCTATAAATACGGCAAAAAAATGACGTTTGTTGTATGGGAGCCCCGTTTTTTTTTTTTTTTTTTTTAATTTGAATAAGTATAATATAACTAAATATTATGTGAATATTTAAAGCGTCTACTTGTTGCCGTTATCAACAAAAACGAGCAAAATAATCACGTTTGTTGTATGGGAGTCCCCTTAAATATTTATTTTATTCTGTGTTTTAGTATTTTTTGTTATAGCGGCAACAGAAATACATCATCTGTGAAAATTTCAACTGTCTAACTATCACGGTTCATGAGATACAGCCTGGTGGCAGACGGACAGACAGACAGACAGACGGACGGACAGCGAAGTCTTAGTAATAGGGTCCCGTTTTACCCTTTGGGTACGGAACCCTAAAAAACGTTTAGGTACTTATATACCTACAAATGCTGATCGTTGGTAAGCGCATGGCTGGACCGATTTGGCTATTTTTTTTTAAATGTCCGTAATACATTGAATGGGATAGAAAAAAATTAAAAGTTGCCCGGAAAATTGCGAAATTCGGGATAAAATACGTGTTTTTTTTCTATTGGTTTTTTGTATGAACATGACCATTGGCACGGAGCTGTGCCAATGGACAGGACAACTTGGACTATTGATGATATTTGGTGTGAAGTTCGATGCTGTAGGGCCGAAGGGGTGTTCAGAGGGGGTAGGAGGGAGGAGGGGACTACTTTTTATCCAGACACCACCCGTGCAAAGTTGCGGACAAAATTCTAGTGGTACCTAGATATTTAAAACACGGTAAAATATCGTAGGTATATGGTAGATTCGGTCAAATCGGAGGTTGCGGGTTCGATTCCCGCCTCGGAACAAATATTTGTACGATCTGCAGATATTTGTTCAGGGTGTTCTGAGTATTTTCTATGTATAATAAAAAATATCTATCTATGTTATATATTGTATTAAGTATATCAGTTATCTAGTACCCATAACACAAGCTCTGCTTAGCTTGGGGCTAGATAATGTTGTGTGAATTGTCCAGAATTATTTATTTATTTATTTATTTATTTAAATGAAGTAGATAAGCTTACTTACCGCTCACTTTGTTAAGCCAATCAAACCAACGATTACGAGTACCTCTTCATTTCAAATGCAAAGAAACCAATAACCATGAGTTTATTGAGCAGATCAAAGGAAACAATACTTAACTTAGTTATAGGCAATGATCATAAATTCGTTGAATAAAAGGGCCGACAGCCACGATACGGGCTCTAATAAAGATATATAGAGCACCGAGTCTCAGGCACTGGACCATTGAAGGTCCATACTTGCGTTACGGTGGATAGTCCAAAACTGTTTATCATACAAACTTTGAGGAAAAAATATCGGTGATAGAAAATATATAATTTCATCACTAGTGTTTCATTTTAAGTAAAAAATAATAACAAAATGGCAATTACCCGGTTTTTTTTTAAATAGTAATAATGTCAAATGTTTTTTTTCATATTTTCATAAATTTGAACACTGCAATTAGATCATTACTAGTGTTTGTAGTAATAGCATTAAAATGTGTTTTTTGTAATAAAACTGGGAAATTCACATGTTTTAATTACGTAGTTGTTACTTAAAATAAAACACTAGTGATGAAATTATATCTATCTATTACCAACATTGGTTCGGTTTGTATGGTGACCTGTTTCGAGCCAGTTTACCGCGTAGCGGGAATTTTATGACCGATTTTAACCGAGTTTAGAGATATCTTATAATTGAAATATTTAAAAAGTTGGAGTGGTTTTGGATGCAATAAAAACCAAAAGGGCGTACCTCTATAAAGAAAATCTTAATCATAACCATAAGGTTAACGTGAAAGTGCGTGAAAGTTAATGTGCGGTGCAAACTTAAATTATGAAACATGAAAGGTTCAAAGCCTGAAACTGATTGATGTGAAACAATTACAAGAGAAATAATAAACTTAATAACACAAACATTAACCCTTAACTACTCGCGTGGGGTCAACGCATCATTACGCACCGAAAAATTGTACTTGGATCAGTCGGAACGCGCTCTGCTCACTCTCTAGCTGCCTATTAGATGATACTTTATTAGCAAACAGACTGTTTCGAAAAACAAGTGATTATAGAGACGATTTTATGCTCCTGTTAGTTCTCCAAGACTTTTTTTAATTGAATTTTGAGATTTTATATGACTAATAGCGGCCCGCTCGTGAGTTAGTCAAAGCATCGTCAGTCGCGCGTAGTCAGAAACCCGTAGCAGCACCTACCTACCGGGTCCAGTTGTGAATCCAAAACATCAAGGCACCTACTCAAACACACACAAAAAATTTGATCAAAATCGCTCCAGCTGTTTAGGAGGAGGTCAGTGGTATACACACTATTATAAGAATTATATATTTATGTAAATAAGATATAATAATAATAAATAATGCTGGACTCACACAACATTATCAAGCCCCAAGCTAAGCAGAGCTTGTATTATGGGTACTAGATAACTGATATACTTAATATAATACATTACATAGATATATTTGTATTATTATACATAGAAAATACCCAGAACACACTGAACAAATATAGTAGGCCGTATATTTATTTTAAAATGATTCCCAACCACGATAGTACCAATTCTATAGTTGGTAACTTCTATTATCACAAGCCTTTTATTTAATTCATTCATAAATTATCACCCCAATAAGTCGGGGTCAATGGCACCCCGTGCGAGTAGTTGTGTGATTTTCTTCGTGCGATTAATTGAGGGTTAAATAAAATACTCCCAACAATTTTCATATTTTCTAGCGTTTCGATTTGTCATGACTAAACAATTAGTTTATTCCGCATAAACTAAATTAAAGTTTTGCTAGATGTAAATTTTATCACAGATTACTCAATAACATAACTACCTAGGACCACTCCTGTAGTCACTATGTAGGTTCTTGTATCTGAACAATTTGTGGCGAAGAAAAACCTGGGGAATCAGACTAATCATAAATGGAAAAGATACGATGTTTGGATGCTTGTTACTGAATCCCGCCGAAAGGGCTGAACCGATTTCGATGAAATTTGGTATACAGATAGATTATGAAATAGATTGGGCTAATTTTTATCCCGGTAAAACGCGAGCGAAGCCGCGGGTGGACACTAGTGTGAAATAAATCAGAAATTCTGGTTTAAAATTATATTTTTTATCAAAACATTATATGCCGTGTATCAGCCGTACCTTGTTACTGTAAGCACAGAATAACTAATACTACTGTAAGATAATTTGCGTAAAATAAAACAAATATAGTTATTTCATCTATTAGTAACATATCCATTCCGTGAATAATGGTTTAAAGGTCCTTAAAGTTCACTATAGCAATTGGTTCAATTGCTAACTGCGC
The DNA here is from genome assembly GCA_932527175.1 of Operophtera brumata. Classification (NCBI taxonomy): domain Eukaryota; kingdom Metazoa; phylum Arthropoda; class Insecta; order Lepidoptera; family Geometridae; genus Operophtera; species Operophtera brumata. Next base: position 2,686,527 of record OW052238.1, read on the forward strand.
AGGACAGACCAACAGATCGTACCGCGAACAATTCAGTACAATTTCTCACGGCACTTAGTACGATACTATCTTGAGAGAGTAAAAAAATGAGTTTCGTTTTCAACACAATTTAATAGTTTTATTTTAAACGAAAGCGTGCTATCAGAAAGGTTTAGTCTATAAACAAAATTGACCAACGGCATAAAGGAGGAAATGTAACAAAAGTAGCATTTGAAGACTGAAGCTAGCTGTGAAGTTTTTCTCCGAGTGAGGCCCAAGTTATCGAATCTTATCTTTGGTAAATTTTCGTATGATTTAATTCCCCAACAATTGATCTTTGTCCTATTATTGATTCTGTGTCTTTGTTACAGTTTTTTTTTTATTTTTTTCTTTATAATTGGCGCCGCACGGCTTGTGCATTTGCCATTTTCAAGTAAGTATAGTGTATTTTAACTATATTGTATTTTCAATATGTTTTGCAACGTTACACTCCTTCCAAGTCGTGAAAGTCACAGTCGAATCATGATTTAGTAAAACGGTGGCCAATTTTACTAAAACTTTGGTAGACAATTTCCACCAATTTCAAAAGTCACGCAATTCACTTCCATTTCATTTCACTACACTTGTGCTTTTTAAACGAGCTACATTAGTTAAAATGCCACCAAAATAACACAAAATAACTCAAGAAAACACTAGGAAAAGAAATAAAATAAAAGTAGACAACGTCTCTTTTCGAAAATGGCGGGAAGAGTCCTTTGTTACAGTTGTTCTTAATCCGAGGTTATAGTAATGCCACAGAATAAATAATAGTACAGGAATACCTATGGGGGGAGACAATTTTGTACGACACGATCATGCACAGCATGATAATGCACAGCCTGATTTTGTACACCCCGATCATTGGAAGCCAGTGGCACGAATGATCAGGCTGTGCAAAACTCGGCTGCGCAAAATCGCCTGTACCTATTCATCACATGGTGATTTTGTACGACCTGATTATGTACAGCACGTTTTCCGTGACCACCTTGTGATTGGTCGAAAGTCTATCTAATCCCTAGCCCCCCATTGGTTAACACGAAGGAGTAGTCATGCCTCGTTTGCACTATACAGTACAAACTTATTTAACTTAGGGTGACCAATATAAATAATATATATAGAGTTTCCGGAACCTACCATTTATTTTCTGTACGAATATTTGAGCAGGGTGTTGTGGACTTGTGGCCTAACTCATGGACTTATTTAATTGGTAAAGACCCGTGCTCACCCTAGGTTCTCTACCTGGGTGAAGCATGGAGTACCTACCTACGCGTCCTCGTGCTCCAACTACCAGTAAGTAAAGTCATGCGCAATTATTGCAATTTTGAGAAAACATGTCTAAGAACCATCGCTATGAAAACCTGCTTTCAAATCGAAGTATGGCCGAAGCATGGCATCGGCTGATATATGCCAAGCCACGCATTCAAGTTTTGCGATGACTGCGGCTGACTATATAGGCCCGTAGCAACACTAATTGCTACAGGCTGATATAGTCAGACGCAGTCTTCTTGCGGGATTCTGGGTGGGGTGGCGCCTCGTCGGTGGTTTGGTGGGTAGATAGGTAGGTACCCCTGTTTGAGACTGGCAGTGAACTCATAACCCTCGTGAGTTTGCTTCCACTTGCAAACGGGGAAGCGTTTCCTTCGTATCCTCTAGGTGTACTCAAGGTTCATCTGGAGGATACGACGGAAGGAAGACAGGCGGTCTCTCTCGAGATCACTGCATGGCAGATCTCTGCAGTGAAAGGGAAAGAGACCGCCAACGGGATGGAGTGTTGGGGTTAGGGTGGTGGTGTGTTGGCTCTCTAACTTGCGAGGAGTTGGAGAGTGGGCCGACTATCGCCCTGACCCCAACCTTAGGCGTTCCCCCCATATTTGGGGTGGGAAAGCAGCTGGCCCTCCGCGTGTCCCTCTGATTAGCAGAGGGCACAGTGAGAGGGCCGCTCAGAGGTGCCCGATGGGTGAGGTGGAGTACCCTTGTTTGTGACTGGCGGCACATTCGATCCTTCGAGCGTGACGCCACTCGCAACGGGGAGGAGCTGCCCTCTCATCACCCAGGCAGAGTGGCTCCCTACTATGCCTGGATGATGAGACAGCAGGGAAGGGCTGTTTATTCCCTTGTTTGACTTTGGGTTAATCCAAACTCAAATGTGGGAATAAACGGCGAAAAGGTAGTTTGCCCTCTCTACCTTCCGGGCGTAGCTGGTGCCACTCCCGCAGAGCTATGTTCGGAAGATAGATGATGGCCAGGTAGGAAGTGACATCTCCCTCTTTCGCCACGATGACACGAGCACGTTTTCGTGGTGGAGGAGAGAAATGTCACTGGGCTCGCGTGGTGGTCGGAGTGAGGGCTCTGGCCACCCTCCTACGAGCCTTTGGATGGTGGCAGCACAGAGTGGACCCTGTGCTGCCACATTTGGAGGGAGTGTTTGTGGTTGGCTTTTTGGCCAACCACGGGATGGGCCCTGTTGGGCGTCGCGCGAGATGGGCACCGGTGCGTTCCGTAGGAGATCCCGGAGCCCATCGACATGCGCAGAGGATGGCCACCGGGGTGTTTTAGTGAGTCCACGAGTCCGTGAACCTCACATAACCGTATTGCACCCTCAATGCAATACGGTATCTGTTTGCAGATTTCACCTCGACAAAAAAAAAAAAGTCAGACGCAGGCAGCGCAAAACTTGAATGCGCGGTGTGGCATTAGCCGATGCCATACTAACTGGTCAGCTGGACTTGACTGGACTTGTCCACATTTTGTTGTAGCTTGTGTGGCTGTGTGTCTGTCTGTGGCACCATAGCCTTTAATAACAGAAATAGTGGTAGTAGAAATGGCTTGCAAGCACAACTTCACTAGCCCAAGTGCAATGCTGGCCACATTAGCCATAGACCTCCCCCATATAATGCCATAACGAACGGTGTTGAGCAGCCTCCATCCACCGTTTTTTTTTTAAGTTGATACACCTTTGTTTGACCACGATCTCACCTGTTGGTAAGTGAAGATGTGGCCGAAGATGGAGCACAAAGGTCTAGAAGGCACCTATTCACTCTAGACTTGAAGAGACCCAGATTATAGTTTTCAGGAAAGACAGACGACGGTAGTTTATTCCACTCCTTAGCAGTTCGCATTATAAAGGTAGAGCCGAAACGTTTTGTGATAATAGAAGGTATACTAATGAGGTAAGGATGGTACTGAGCCGTACGCCTGCTCGTCCTATGATGAAAAGGAGATGGTGGGATCAGATCGTGCAGTTCCTGGGAGCATTCCCCGAAATGTAACCTATAGAAGATCCAAAGGCATGCAACCTTAGGGCGGTGCTCGAGACTCTGGATCTTAGTCTCCGCCATATGTTGATCATCTATAAGCCTGAAAGCTCTACGTTCGATCGAGTCCAAGGCAGCAAGCTGGTATTTGGCCGAACCATCCCAAACATGGCAGCAGTACTCCATACCAGCCCGGACTTGTGCTTTATATCAACTGAGAAGCTGTCCTGGTGTGAAGTAACGCTTTACCTTATTCAGGATGCCTAGCTTCATGGCAGCTGTTTTTGCCTTAGACTCGATGTAAGAGCCAAAGTTGAGAGTAGGCGTGAGTGAAACTCGAGGTGATCTCCTATAGCTACAGGTACATCACAGAATATAGGAACTTGGAGAAACCAACTTTTTTTCGCCGAGAAGAGACAAGCCTGCGTTTTAGAGGCATTGAACTTGACTAGATTGGCATCACCCCATCACCCATTGATCGGGTAGCGAGTCGTCCTCGTCGTGGTCCTCAACGTCTGGATTTCTGGTTGCCTCATTGACCAGCTGAGTGAGATTTAGCGTGAGTGCAAGTTTGCACGCCTCTCTCCCAGCATGATCAGTGAACTGGTATGGGAACAGCCACTGTTGGTGGTGGGCGTTAAAGTCCCCCAGAATCACCAGTTGGGCACCAGGATAACGTTGTTGGGCCACATTCGCCGCTTCACAGATGAGCAACCTGGTTGTCTCGTAGTCTCCAGAGTGAGACCGATATAAACCAGCATAGATAATGTTATCTAAGCCGGTGTCCACCAAAGTCCATAAAACGGAAATATCGGGTTCTTCAAGGTCACGAAGACGCAGACAGCAAATGTCCTACCGGACCAATAGAAAAATACCAGCTTTGGGTTTAAAGTTGTGCTCCAGAGTATGCCTGGGTATGTGAGGTATGCTGTATGGGCAGGACATAGAATCTGCGTCTCCGTGAGGAATAATAAGTGTGGCTTGGTGATCTCTAGGTGGTGGTGGACCGGATCGAGATTCGAGTGCAGCCCTCGAATATTCGAGAGGTGCCCTTGAAGCGAGAGGAAGTGCTTCCGCTGTAGAAACGACTTATTATTTTTAAATTTTTCATGGTTGGTTTGGAGTGTTTAGGTTAGTTGACGACCTCTGTGGCGCGGTGGGCGAAGCTTGGCCTGTGACGCAGGAGGTTGCGGGTTCGATTCCTGCCTCGGAACAAATATTTGTGCGATCGCAGATATTTGTTCAGGGTGTTCTGGGTATTTTCTATGTATAATAAAAAATATCTAAATATGTATCTATTAAGTATATCAGTTATCTTAGTACCCATAACACAAGCTTTGCTTAGCTTGGGGCTAGATAATTTTGTGTGAACTGTCTAGCATTATTTATTTATTTAGTAAGAAAAACGGCTGTTGAGCGATGCACTGGTCAGCGATAACCTAGAGACAAACATCAGGCTCCTGCGCCAGTGGGAGACTAGACTGGAGACTGCGAGGATGCCCGAACCTCCTAGGAATGGCCATCGAGTCTTCTCATACGGTCGCCAACCGGCACGATGGAGCATTCTGGGATTTTTCGCGAGGCTGCGGGGCAGCCTTTTATGAGTGGCTAACTCACTAGTTGGGCCTCCTACAACCTGCGGTCGGCCAGTGGAGAACCGTGCTTCGGATCCCGCTACCCTCCAAGCCTAGCCTTCCGGCACACTTGCACCACTGCGGTCTCTAAACCGCACATGCTGAATCAAGTGCACGAACTGCTCAAACCCGTCACTTCCTCGATGGCTACACTGGACATCAGTCCGAAACACGACAATGTCGCTTCACGGACTGACTTTGTCAGTGGGTGGTGACAAGCCACGGCCGAAGCCTACCACCAGAAATATAGTTACCTGTATGGCACCACCCAGATATCACGTGTAGGGACGCAAGGGTATTTTCCTACGGCGTGTCCGTAGGAAAATAGGTAGCTTCGATCTCCAAACCTAGTCCGTACATGAATACATACTTACATACATAGACACACGCCTATTTCCCCGCAGGGGTAGGCAGAGCCTCAATAGGCCACTTTTCACAGTGGGTTACACCATCGTGGAATATAATACATGAATGTCACAGCATATTTTTAAAATATTTAGAAAAATTTAAATGGAAATATTCGCAAATTTTTGGGGCATTTGTGTACATGCATTTAGTTATTCTATTTAAAAACAATAGTAAGTAATAAAAGTTATGCGGAATTTGCGTCAACAATGATGTTAACACTAGAAAGGGACAAATAACTGTAGATGGTGCCTCTCGCTCTGCTTATTTCTTGTCATAGCAGCGCTCTTCGCGAATTGTGACAGCTTGGTGTTGGGTTCAAACCATAGACGTAGAATTTTTTCGCTTAGATCTATGGTTAAAACCATGAGCGCTTAAAGCTACTCAGTTCCAAAATTATTCAGTACAATATATGGGTTCCGTGGTGTCCTCAACTATAACCTGCTGCTCAATTGCTCAATGCTAACTTCGCTCTCCAGTCCGCAGTAACAGGCTCGGGTAACAGGTACCACCACAGGCTAGTCACACCACCGCTTAGATTATGCAAGTCGAAAATATGTACATTATGACACTATGGGACTAGGGGCATGGACGTAGTATACAAAAGGACTGAGCGCTCGCAGCTGAAAAACGAGCCGAGCAAGATATGTACTATAGAGACAGTGTGTCTCTTTCTAATACGGTAACCATTACAAAAACGTGTCCAGGAAACTTTTTCCAGAAACACTTATGAATGTGGAGTGGAACAAACATTATTCAAATCTAATTATTTATCACAGTTATTTATGCAGCCACATTCATACTGGAGGCTTGGTAAGTGATCAGTATCACGAATCGATAACACTTTTTGTTAATATAAAATGTTGACTTCCCCTAATAGATGACTTGGGACTGGGCCAGGCATGGCGCACTCCGCGCTGTAGGTTTCGTTTCGTTTCGTATGAGGTAGTGCTGGCCTCTGGTGTCAGAGTTTGTCAAGCCGCCCGAGGGCCTCTGACATGGCTTATCGACTGCTATTAATCAATAACAGCCGGGACCGACAGCTTAACGTGCCCTCCGAAGCATATGAAGCTACAAGTACTTGGCGGACTCGTCTAGACGAGTCAATCCATTCAGGGGGCTGCCGCGCGTTAGTTAGTTCGGTAAACTCACTCAACCGCCGCGTCGTGTCATCCGTCAACTAAAATTTTGTAGTATTATTTATTCTGTGCTAAAATGAAGATAAACGCATACCTATTGCATCATTTGCAACGCATTCGGCTGCCTAAATACTAACAAGGATCTGAACCTCACGTTTTTCACACTTCCAAGGGACATTGAAAGGTATAGAAATACGCGTCTTCATTATAGGTAACTAAGTAGGTATACCTACCTAACAAATTTAGACTTTTGTAACCTATCCAAATTGTATGTCTCCCGTATTTACGTAGTTAGATAGGTACTTACAGGATCTGCTTACAGGGTCAGGATTAGCTTTGATGAATGAAGACAGACAGGTAAGTATCTAGTACCTATTTAATTGTGTTTAAGTATATTTTTTTTTGGTAGGTAGGTAATCTTGGTAGGTAGGTAATCTAGGTACCATGGATTAAATATTATGTAGGTAGGTAGTAATATTTTGATTATTCTACACAACAGAGTTCGCGTTCATACTTTTTTATTTGCCCAATTATGGAGGTAGGTACGTTTAGTACCTAATCTACCTACTATAATATAAAGCTGAACAGTTGTTTTGTTTGATTGTTTGTTTGTAGTTATTGTAGGTAGACTGAGAGCTAATAGGTTTTGCCCTAACTATCTACTTAAAATAATCATAAAACACATATACATACACACGCCGGCACAATTAGGGGAACAAAGGCAAAATGTGAAATTTTTCAAGAATTTTGTATATTTTTTGGGTTTTTTGGATTTTATTATTAATATTATTAATAAGAAGTTAATAAAAAATAAGATTAAGGTTTTGTAAACCTTAATTCCAGGGGTAAAAAAAACCAAAACCAATAAATGCAAATTTTGAAATTAGAAGCTTACAAGTTTTATGCAGTTTTTATAAAGTTTGCAGAACAACAACAACACATTAATAACGCGTATTACTGCCACGGGCTCTTATGAGAGCCTGGATGCGTTTTCCTATGCTCCCAATTATGCCATCAATCATTTCTTGGGGCAAATTTTAACTCTTCAACGTTCCTGGGAGTTGGGATTTTTTGATGTACCCTTCTTCCGATGGCGTCCCAAACGTGTTCAATAGGGTTCATGTCAGGAGAATTAACGTACTTGCTGGCCAATCCATTTGCGTAATGTCAACTTCATTACAGTAATCGCGCACCACGCGCGCTGTGTGGGGCCGAGCGTTATCGTGCATAAACACAAAATCGTCGCCTATAAAAGGGGCAAAAGGCATTACGTGTGGCTCCAGGATCTCTGAGATATATCGGAGTGCAGTCAGAGATCCATTTTCAATCACAACCAGCTCCGTACGTGCTCCCAAACATATGCTGCCCCACACCATTACTGAGCCTCCACCATATGCCACTGTTTCGGTAAAGTTAGCTTGGTTGTAGCGTTCCCCTTGATACCTCCACATCCTCTCCCTCCCATCTATGAAATTTACGCAAAAGCGGCTTTCATCTGTGAATAAAACTCGCCTCCACTCTTCTGTCCAATCACGGTGCTATCGAGCAAACTCTTATCTGGCTACTCGATGACATACCACGAGTTTCGGTGCCTTGTCTGGCACGTATGACTTCATTTAGTCGTCGTCTCACTGTTCGTTCACTTTCACTCACGTTACGCACTTTTTCTAAGACATTTCGGGTCTGAACTGCAGTTTGGCTTCGGTTTCTCAGAGTTTGCACCTTTATAAACGGTCATCTACGGCGTTTGTTGCCCGCTTTCTGCCTTGTCCCTGTCTCCGCAAGTAAGAATGCGTCTGCCTGTATCGTTGCACATTGCGACAGATCACAGATACCGACACATCCAATGCAATACTCACTGTACGGTAGGTGTGACCCTCCTCAATCATTGTAACAGCTCTGGCAACTTCAGTTGCAGGTAAATCACTCATTTTGTATGCAGTACAGTACAATGTGAACTCCTCAAAAGTTAACAGTAGATTGATCCAGGAGTCACAAAAACCATTTAAACAATACTCTTAGTGAAAACAATTAAGATCGCAAAAATGTTAACAAACACATATGAGAGTATAACTTTTATTTAAACATAAGATAACACCATTATTTATCATAATGTTATTTCCTAAGAAGTTAGCCATACAAAAAACTAAAACCAATTGCAGAAATACCGAAGTAAATAAAAATAAATAATTTTTCTTTCGTGTTCCCCTAATTTTGCCGGTGTGTGTATTACATAATAGACCAAGAGCCAGGGCTTGGAATATTTATGCATTTATATACATATGCTAGCTACCCATACTTGCCATGGCTACAATCAAGTAAATTATTACATTACTGTCTTTAGGTACAAATCCCCCAGCCAGCTTCTACTACACTATAATACCATAATCATTCAGGGAAATATGAACTATAGGTAGGTATTATACTTTATATAGTTTGCGCGAATCAAGATAAATAGTTGAAAACCAACATTATGATATTTGAGTGTTGGCTCTTGGAATATTTTGTTAGCGTCGTATTTCATTCCAGAATTGATACCTACCTACACTTAAAATACATATTTAGTTTCATTGACAATGTACAGACTAGCGCATGAATGTAGTAGTACATGGATTGAGTGCTAAAATAGCATAGAGTGTTCCTTCTTAGTCCTATCCTAGAAGATAGCTTGCTATCCTATGTTAGAGAGAAACAAATATCACACGACAGTCGTTTTTCCGTTCCGTACCCTGAATTTTGGTATCATGCATATACATCTCCCTAGATTGTTACCATGAATGTACTAGTAATTTGACATTTGGCCTGGTACGACTAACACAAATAAGAACAGATAGATTTATGCTTGTCTCATTCCATCACATGAATACATTCATATAAAAGAATGAGACTGGTATAATCGATACCGTTTCGTTTTTAGCCTTAGTTCCATGCTTTAGTTCTTATTCCGAGGACAAGCGTACCTATGGCATTAGATAATCATGTTATAGTAAGCGACAAGTCGTCAATCCTTACGATCTGCGTCACTCCGCGCCAGACAGCGACAGAGTTACGCGTTTGAGAGAGAGATAAATGTTTAGGTGAATATCGCGATAGGCATTGAGCGCTAATGCGAGCTGAATTGCACTTTGTTGCGTCCCAGCAAGAGTCGGTATTTATATCAATTTGTTCGTGAAGTGAGCCTTCTTTACTGTATATATTCAGTGACTGGGCTTGGGTTTGTAGGAAACACGTTTTTTTCCTAATATCACAGAAAGTAATAACGAACCTTGTTACTCATTACTTACAGAGTGTTCAGTGTCGGCAAACGGCGTGACTCGTGACGCAGCCATGCCGTGATGTTTCTCGTCTGCCGGGCGTCCCGCGACGGCACACTTTTAAATTTGTAGTAACGATGATCTCTTGGTATTTACCTATACAATGGTCATGGTCACCCTTGCTATCATAAAGCTATCATTTCAAGTGTTAGAAAGGGACAAACTGCCTGTATTCTAACTATCTCTCTTGGCTCGTTTTTCCTCTATCTATGACGGTAATCTAAATTGAGTCTTAACCTAATGGAATAAGGTCTGGTTTCGGTATTATAATTTTTTAGAGCGCTCCGTCCTTTTGTTTACTACGTCCATGGAGCAGAGTCATTCAAAACCTTCTGGGACAAGTTAATGACTGTTCGAGTTGTCAGTGAGTTATCACCCTGGTCCCCTACCAGACAACTCGCTTTTGTTTACTCAGTATGGATTATGAAAATTAGTGAAAGTAGAGAAAATTATGTATAGTTAGCCAGCCAATCATGCCATTTTTGACGTGTTCCTCAAATTGACGACTACGTATTAGTATTCCTTAGTGGACGGACTACATCCATGGTGGACGGCTACCTTTTCGTTCCACAGCCTATAATAGTGAGTGTACTACAATTCGTTCTGAAACTAGACGAACTTGAACTAAAATGAAATTTAAATTAGATATGGTTTAGCAATTCTAATTGAAGAAGATATACATGCGTTGAAGAGTGGAAACAAATATTTAAAATCGACTAAAAACCAAAAAAAAATCGTCGGTACGGAGGCCTGCAATGATCTATGATATGTACAGGAACAGATTTAAGATTTTGAACGAATCACAATAAATAGCAAAACATGGGGTTTCCGTTCGTAAATATTTTTTGTAAATTTTGTGTGAAAGTTCGTCTGTGAAGTACTAATATGTATCTATTCTATTTCTGTCGTAAAGCAGCAGTGCTGGCTCGCAACTCGCATTGGTGTTTTTTGGTTTGAAGGGTATGGGTGAAATTACAGGCACATGGGACTTTGCCTGTTTATGTCTCAGGACTAAGGGCACAGAACACTAATACTCTCTAGTGAGAACTATGGGTGGCAGGCGCACAGTGCAATGCCACATTGGGTGCGTCTTTGGTGGTCTTGACCCTAAGTGGTAATCCATTGTTAAAGGCAGAGGTTATCGATCGCTTAACATCAGGTGGGACATCTGCTTGTTCAGTAATTCAGACAGTTCAAATAAAATCTCTAGCGAGAAATCAAGTTGAAGTGAAGTGTAGAGTTTTATTTGATTGATTAGAGTGGCAGCTCGGGATCGGGAAGCGTTGAGATGAGAAGCTGGTGTGCCATGGTCTATGTCAGCCAGGGCCCTGCAGTGTGGCGGTCGGTTTTGCGCTTGCCTGATATTGAGAATCCACGTTTCTTTATACCTACACAAACTTTATGAAGTGCGCTTCGCCAGGTTCAAGGAGCTTTGTCAACTAAGTAACCAAATTTCAGGTAGGTATCATCTATAAATGGGTACATCATGGTCGGTGAATAAGTATGAGAGCAAATAATCTCATGCTTATTTTGGATGTGGAATGTATGTAAACAAAGCCATTTTGGATGTGGAATGTTTGTAAACAATGAGTTCATACTTAACCTAAAAATCAATCGCAGGTACAACTACAAGCCAATTTTAGAGAAAAAAAAGCTGTAAAGGTATAGTTTTGTGTCAGTATCGTGTATGAATATCAAAAAAAGCTACAAAGGTATAGTTTTGTGTCAGTATCATGTACGAATATCAATCAATATAAAAAATAAACAGACATACATACATATTTACATTTTGTATACATCAACTATAGCTCAGCAGCGTAGATAAGGGGGCACTGAGGAAAAAAGAACAAAACTAAAATTTAAGAACGTTGTCCAGTTTGCTAAATGCTGCCCGTCCAAGATTCGTTACAAGCTTTTATTTAGCTTGCAATGTATGTTTGTATGATAGATTGTTTGTTTAGGTCATAGCTTGCAAGCTGAATTAGAACCACTTGACATCCGATTAAGCTGAAATGTGGCATACCTGTCAAGATCCGATGGTAGTAATTATTAATGATGATAATTTATGCTGCTGCAAGCTGATCTGATGATGGTGAACAACGGAACTCCTTGAGGGATATTATTAGACTGGCCGTGTTTAGCCTCATTTTGATCAGCATATGATTCCAAGCACTAATTTATAAAAGCTTGTCTTATTTATTTATTTTTTAATGAAAATCTAATTTTGTTGGATTTAAAATAATGTCCTATTGATAAACCCTAACAGTGACGAAATGTTGGTCCAGTAAGTGAATTGAATTCAAATAATAAAAATAGTGTTCTCATTTTCAGGAACACCATGTTTCAGGCCCTGAAACGGAGGGCTGCTTCAGTCAGTTAAAAATCAAATCTACGTTTTGGAATTTTGCAGCATGCCTACCTTACTGTTGAGATGCTGTTGAAATAGTTTCAAATATTTGATGAGGGTAGTGGATAGTCCTGATTGTAAAGTATGTGGAGTAAAAGAAGATTTGTACCCACCTTTTAATTGGCTGCCTTTGGAGTTTGGCTTGCCACACTCTGTATATAGGTACCGGTTTCTCTGCTGCGTAACCCAAATGTTTATTATTCTGTGACTGTGCTCATCAGCATTCAGTTAATTATCAGAATGTTTCAAGTATCCTATGCCCTTACCCACAATGCAATCTATCTCCTTTCAAAATTGTATCGAAATCTGTTTAGTGGTTTATGTGTGAAAAGGTAGGTACATAACAGACACTTTATTTAACAATTATAACATTAGTTATAATGTTACATTTATAGCATGGATAATAATCCACAATAGACAAATAAATAAATAATACTGGACAGTTCACACAACATTATCTAGCCCCAAGCTAAGCCAGAGCTTGTGTTATGGGTACTAGATAACTGATATACTTAATACAATATATTACATAGATAGATATTTTTATTATATATAGAAAATACCCAGAACACCCGGAACAAATATCTGCAGATCGCACAAATATTTGTTCCGAGGCGGAAATCGAACCCGCAACCTCCTACGTCGCAGGCGAACGTTCGCCCGCCGCACCACAGAGGTCGTCAGATACTTTTAACACAGATTGGCAAACAATAGCATAGGATCGTAGTGACTGGAGGATATGGGGGGGAGGCCTTTGCCCAACAATGGGATGATTCAGGCTAACAGTAATCGTAACATTATGGGTATGCAAAACTTTGAATGTTTGTTACACAATAAAGGATACTTTCATTTAGCACATTATCATTCATGTCATGACACGTGGCGAGCGGCAGGCAGCAGTAGTTTTGTTTGTTTATTAATTCATGCTATCACTATAAAAAGTCTGAGCCAATTGATGAAATTTGGTAGTGAAGTAGGTGTAACATATGAAGGTACAGGTACCTACCAAAACCTGCAAAAAAACCCCACGGGCGACAGAAGTACATACAGCCAAATGTAACTACATCACGGAATAAATAATTGTACAAACTACGTAGAATAAAAAGGGCTTATTCCTGGATGATCCCAAGTCCAAGAGTTAATTTTAATGTTAAAGAACTCCCTTTTCCGCATTCGAACTCTATGTTCGGTCCACTATGCGTGAAATTCCAAGAGTTTTTATGCTGTATTTTTTTTTGTAGATACCTACATCTTTCTGCCGATGTAGATCTTACTTGTTTTGTTTAACTACTTACCTAACAATATAATGTTTTAAATAAATAAGATAAATGTGTCTTATAATTGTTTGAAATTTATACCTCTCTGATAGGATTCACTACAACTACATAACATTAAATCATATTGCTTGTTTATGCTGGTTTCTTTTAGTCAAAAGTGTTTTATTATTGGTTGCTTTTTAAGCTAAATTTTAGTCCATACATTGACGCTCTGCCTACCCCTTTGGGGAAAAAGGCGTGTGTCTATGTATGTATGTTAGTCATTTCAATGTTATTTTCGCTATTAATCCAGTTTAACCAAATAACCATTGGCTGCAACTAATGACCAATATAAAAGCCAACAACAGTCACTTCAGTGTAAAGTTATACTTTGCCCATATTTAGTAAAATACGTTGGTAAGTATGAAAAAGCAACTATATAGGTAAATTTATTACCTAGAGAGGTGAAAGTGACGCTTTTTAAAGCATTCTGTCAAACACTTTACACCAGCAGCCTGTGGGTTGCCTATACGCAGAGGGCGTACAACGTGCTGCGCGTTCAGTATAATAATGGGTTTAGAGTGCTGATGGGGTTGCCACGTTTCTGCAGTGCGTCAGGTATGTTCAGCGAGGCACACACTGATGGCTTTCACGCCATCATAAGAAAGCGCTGTGCGTCTCTCATGGAACGCCTGCGTGGCAGCCCCAACACCATTCTAAACACCTTGGCGGATAGGTGGGACTCTCCGATTTTGGGGCACTGGATAAGCCTGCATACAACTTTTTAAGGGGCGGTGCCCCGGTATCTGAGGGTTCCTTGTGTCTGTGTAGGTAGGTACTTATTTGTTGTTTTTGTTTTGTTGTTTGTGCCTAGTTGTTGTAATTTGACTTAAATAATAATTTGTAATTTGTGTGTATTGAAAATTTATTAATGTGTCTTTGTTATGTCTGTGTGTAATTATGTGCTATCAGCCTGAAATAAAATGAATTTGAATTTGAATTAATTTACTATATTCTGTTATGACCTGAAACAACTGCCTGGATCTGCATTCAGGCATAAATACCTCATTTCTAGTTCAGTAAAAGTCCTGCTCTTTTAACTCGTTCCTTCAATCCGTTGGGATCGGATAGGTATCCAATCCAGATGTTTACGATGAATGAACACACTGAGTGCTTCTGGATAGTTTGTCTGCTGATCAGGTGAAGGCTGTCGTTGTTGCCTGAGTTTAATTCAGTAAAGATTTTAAACAAACTAAACTTCATATGAAGAATCAAATGCTATTAATGTTGTGTGTTCTTTTGAATGAAATTCTTTACACATTTCACTTCACACAGACTATTTTATGAACCAAACCAACCACTGAGCATCTAATTCTGGATAAGATCTGCACTGACGTCTCGCATTGGGGTGTATTGTGCATTGTCTTCGTCCTGAAGACAGCTGCGACTGCGACAGACTACTGTCCGTGGCCCCTGTCTTTAGCAGATGGTAGTTGAGATCACTGCCCACCATCATCCGTAGGTCTTCGCATTTCATCTTTAACAATGTGTTTGTTATATTTTTGTTCTTGGCTGGGAGCATCGACTTTGTTTCCTCACACTCCTGTCTACGTTCCCATATTTTCTGGTGTTCCGTTTCGGAGTTAAGTTTAAGCCTGTTTTTAAATTCCACCGTTGGTGGGTTGGATGAGCTGATGTCTTTAGGAGTTAGTGTGAGTTTAGCTCCTTTCTTTGCTAAGGAGTCGGCTTTGTCATTCCATGGGCAATGACTTATTGTCCATTTTATTTTATTTAACCATAAGCTTTTCAGCTAATTTTTGGTGAGCACTTTATTATTCTGCAACGGATTTAGACCTCTTTTATGGTCTGTTGAGTGTATTGCATGCATTTGTAAGTAAACATTGAGTTTTGGTAAATTTTCTCATGTTTAGAACCAAGGAACCAACAAACAAACTACAGATTAACTAAATGGGAACATTATTTTACTAAATTCCGTACTGACTGGCAACCCAGCACTCGCTCCTTGGAAGCGAAAAAAACGATGAAAACGAGGCATCGTTTAGACAGCTACTGGTGGATTCGTATAATCATGGTGTACAAAATCGGCCGTACAAAATTTTCACGGGCGATAATGTACAGCCAGTTTTGTACGACACGATTAAGCACAGCATGATCATTGGGATCCATGTTTTGGAAAATTGGCCGTGTAAAATCATGTCGTGCATAATCAGGCTGTACATTATCGTGTTGTACAATATAGGGACCCCCTATGGGTACTAGTATAGTAATATTTTATCTGTGCTATGGGTTTCTTGCATGGAGGTTTCATGCAATACTGCAACTAGTTCGGAGGCATCGAGCAACACGGAATGGAGACGCCATCAAAGGCATTCCCCGCTGTAGTTCCCCTCTAAATTTAATGCCATCGAGGGCATACAGCTTATAAAAAACTAGCTGTCGCCGATCGCTCTGTCAGACTGAATCGACTCGCGTGGGAGATAGTGCTCTAAGAAAAATGCCGAATTGTTCAGTTTTATGCTGTAAAAAAATGATTGGATCATCAAATTTACAAAAAGATAGTGTTTCCTTTCACATGTACCTGAATTTCAATTAAATTATTATAACTTATTGCATGAAAATTGACCAAGTAAAATTAAGCCGTATAAAAACAAAAGTGGCCATCTCAGATTTTGTAATTTTTGAGTTCGTGTTCGGGGTAAAATAATAAAACTGAACGGTTTAACAAAACAAACCGTGAATATTTTATTCAATAAACTGGTTCACTCTTCACTGCGACTGCACTTCAGTACACTGGTCATTCATTACTCTAAACTCACTGCCAAGTTACGTGATTTATTCGCGATGAAAGCCAATTCCCTTACGACTGCCCTGCTCGCTCTTCAATCGAGCTCCACTTAATCGTGTGACACAGGGGCGACATAAAAGTGACCAAAAGCGTAGATATAAATGTGTATAATACATCAATGTGCATTTCAGGATTTATTCTGCTGACGTAAACATGTATATAACGTGTAATGTCAGTAAGCCAAGATGTGGATGATTACTTAATATCCTTGATTACTAAATACTATTCATTAAACACGTTCGACATCATGTGACATGTGGAATAACGTGTATTTGTATTTGATGGCTATGTAACCACTAACTAACCGGTAACTACTAACTACTACTACTTCGTGTCACGGGCTCTTTCTTGGTTCACTGACCAGCTTGAGATATAGTGTCCCTGAAAGGGGCCTAGTGACCAATGGTGAAAGAACCAGTATGGTAAAAGGATTAATTGTGCCTCGCAGAGGTGTATGATGATATGTCAACGTAAATGTCATGTACAACTGTATTTAAAGAAATAGAATTAATCACACTACTATTAACAACAAGTGTAACATGAAAAGTTTGTACATTTGGGAACTTTGATTACAAGAGATGGCAAGCATGAAGATGATATTTAAATGAGAGTAAATTCTGGAAACCAGGTGAACTTAACGCCTTATTATCAGCCGGAACGTATCCAAAAAGGCACGACTGGATGTGCATAGAGGAGTGTTAGTGCCAAAACTAATGTATGGTGGTAGCGAAAGTTGCTAAGGCAGAATAAACATGAAAGTAAAATAAATGCACTGAAGATGAGAGGTTTGAGAAGTATGTATGGTGGACTTTGAGAGATAGAATAAGAAACTGTGTGTTAAGAAAGCATTGTAAAATGAAAGACCACGTGTATAGTGACAAGGATTGAGAAAGATATGCTTGGATGGTTTGGGTTATTGGTTAAAGGATGAATGATAGTAGATTGACGAAACTAGTTCATAAGATGAGCATGAATGGGACAGTTGGAAGGGGGAGACCTCGGTGAAGGTATTCAGACTAGATCAGGGTCAATCTGGAGCATGGCC
Source organism: Operophtera brumata (assembly GCA_932527175.1). NCBI lineage: Eukaryota > Metazoa > Arthropoda > Insecta > Lepidoptera > Geometridae > Operophtera > Operophtera brumata. The sequence goes on from OW052238.1 coordinate 2,703,865, forward strand.
AGGCCAAGAGCGCCCTTAACCAATGAGCATATATGAAGAATGTGATGTGAGTGAATCAAGCAAAACAGGTATGCCAGGATCGTAGCAAGTGGAAATACATGGTCTCTGCCTACTTCTCTGGGAAACAGGCGTGAGTTTACGTATGTGTGTATGTATGTAATATTATAAATGCAAAATTTTCTAAGGGTTGGATGAAATTTAAGAACGGCGATAGCTGGACCACTGGAATAATTTTAAATTTTATTTAGATGTTCCCACAGGATCAAGACTTATGCGAGTGAAACCGCGGGTTGCTTCTAGTTTATAATAAGAATAAACCTGCGTGGTTAAATTGATCAAAATCGGTTATATTGATCATACTTAAATAACTTTACTCTTTTCAGTTAAAAGTAAATAAAGATGCTTTAAAAAAATCGTTGATCGCCAATTGTTAGGTCACTGTACAATCTTCGCAGGTTGTGTTTGCCTATAATGAGGGGTTTTCACGGCCATATCAAATCTTCTATAAACCCTTGAAAATAGATGTCGCTGCTGTGTACTTAACTGTATAAATAAAGTGACATGTAAAAGTCAACAACGTAGTGATATATTTTTGTGGTATTTTGTTACTATCACACAAAATAACAGACGATGCATTTGTTAATTTTGACAACCACAGTTGAGTCAGGGCCATCAATTGACCCAAATCAAACTACATTTTTTTTATTTGAAAATGAAAGGCCCTTATTGGTTTCTCCTGTAGCGAAAGATAGGTATATAGTTTGTACCTCATATATACATGTGTAGACTGTTGGTAACCATAATAAAAAATAATTAAATAAGCAACTGCTAACAATAACAATAACGTTAGCTGAGTCAGTCGTGGGAAGCAATGGCAGGGTTGAGCTCACTTTTTGTCACGTCTATCTCCCACGATGGTGCAACCCACTGTGAAAAGAGGCCCATTAAGGCTCTGCCTACCCCTTCGGGGAAAGAGGCGTGTGTCTATGTATGTATGTATGTAACAATAACAGCCTCAATGCACACTGAAATAGCTTTGTGCTCATTTAACAGTTTTTTTTTATTTCTCAAAAATTCCTGAAAGTAAGTTGCCCGTGTTTTCTTATATACTACTAAATTAGTGATGTGCCTCAATAATAATGTAGATTTTTTATCGATAAAATAAATGCTCGTTTATTATGTTTTACAAACGATTGAAATTTGTTTTATATTATTCGGGAGACGCCATAGCCTAACCTAACCTAACTTTCTAACCGTTAATCCAATCACCATGAAGGTATTGGTATGTATCAAGGTAGGTAACTGTTATGATTTTAATTTGAAATTATTCATTTTATGCCATAAATTGACGCCCTCTGTGGCGCGGTGGACGAAGGTTCGCCTTTAACGCAGGAGGTTGCGGGTTTGATTCCCGCCTCAGAACAAATATTTGTACGATCTGCAGATATTTGTTCAGGGTGTTCTGGATATTTTCTATGTTAATACAAAATAAATATCTATATAATGTACTGTATTAGGGATATCAGTTATCTAGTCCTTAACACAAGCTCTGCTTGGCTTGGGGCTAGATAATAATGTGTAAACAGTGTCCAACATCAAAAAATAAAATAAAAATAAATATATATTATTGAGAACTGGTGAAAACCAAGGTGAAAAGAAGCCCATTTAAGGCTCTGTCTACCCTTTCGGGGAAAAAGGCGTGTGTCTATGTATGTATGTATGTAAATATATATATATATATATAATGAAATTCACTTAGGTACAATGTGAAAGAAAGCACCATCTTTTCGTAAATTCGATGTTCCAGACCTTGATTTACAGCAGAAAATGTAACGATTCGGCATTTTAGTATTTGTAGCACTGTCACACTTTTTACTCTATGCGTCACACGATCGATTCAGTCTGACAGAGCAATCGGCCCATCATGATACAATTTTATTACTAGCAAAAGCAAAACATGCTTGGTGAGGGCTAGCAAGCTTCTTTTCCTTGATTTTTTATATTTAAACACAGACATGAATTTAAATTACTATGTTAAATTACAACGGATAGTTTTTAAAACAGTTAGTAAAACAGTTTTACTAACGCGTATTATTATTATTATTAATCATTTATTTCAGGTTATTTACACCCATAAAATTAAATCTATATAAACCCATTAAAACACAAAAACATTAAAACTAATACAATAAAATATAAATCAAAGATATTATTATAAAATTATATAAAATTAATGTCACAAAATATCACAAATTAAAATAAAATTACACAAAATGGACAACACGAAATTAAAATATGAATTGAATTGCATTGAATTGTATAGAATTGTAAATTAAAATATGAAATGAAATTAGATCAGATGGAGCCCATCATTATTTTCATCCATCTGTTTTGAATGGGGCAGTCAGCCCGCGCTACAATCATCTTCAGGATGCCGTAGCCGCTGCCTCGAGCACGCTGGAGTAAGGAAGCGATTCTCTTGCGAATAATCGCTTGAGAGCCGTCCGTGCGCGCCTCCGCGAACATCCCCGATGCGCTGCAAAAGCGAGGCAGCCGCATCAGAATCCTGAAGATATTGTTGTATTGGACTCGCAGCGAGCTGGCAGCCCGCTGGGTGTGGTTTAACCAGAGGCCAAAATGAAATTGAGCATAGCCAGAGGGAAACGCCTTTACTTGATGTCGCCCCCCGCCGCGACCTCCTCGTGTCTCTCTCGTGTGACCTCCAGCGGCGGCCGTGTTGCTCCAAGATATTACTAGCTAGGCTTTGAAGGGCTTCCAAGTTATTTTTACTAGTTTTTTCATGTGTGAACTTATCTAGACATGAATTTAAATTACTATGTGATATTACAAATCTAGAGGTGTGATAGTTTTTCGTAAAAAGTTGCATGCCAACCTAGGTTGTGGGATACGTGATCACGATAAATTAACAAAATCATTTCCCAGTTTGAACTCGTTTACTTCTTTTCAAGAAAAGTCGTGTCATGAGTGTCCGTCCTGTGTCGTGGGATTTTCCTATTCAAATCCTATTTGATTGACAAAAGAATGAAAAAAAAAATATAGCTAGGTATAATTTTTTCAACGCGATATTCTGTTCACTATATATAGCGCAAAGTATTACTTTACCTACCATCGTTTAGCATCAACATAACTTAACACACCCAACACATACCTACATAGTTCTGATCCCACACTAGGATCCCCTGTGTCGTGGGATAATCATGCCTGAAATAAAAAAAAAAACTATTTATAAATTATAAATAATAATCTAGTTTTTTGGCACTTAGGATCATGATTTTTGGTTTTTGACAATAACAGTGAATGACAGATATATATAATACATTGTATATGGCCAGAACCGTCATGGATTATGTAGGTTAGTAGGAAGACGGGAGCTAAGTAAAGCGTTTTTTCCTTTTCCTTCCTTTCGTCTCTTTTGACTTGCCAGCCCATAGTTTTATGAAATTATTGTAAGCTTTGAACAAAATTCTAATTCAATTTTCCCAAGAACTAATCATGTCATGAGTTGTTGTAAAGTAAGGTTGTACCTGGGGTACTCAAAATTTTCTTGATTTTTCTCTATACTCTAAGTTTCCGCGTTTACCCCCTCTCTCTCCAGCCTACCTACCTTTTACTAATCTAAAATATCATAGTTATCCACAAAATGATCTCTATGCTATCCTCGAAAAGTGGGGCGGTTCCGCAACTCCCCCTTCACAGAGAGCGTTCAACCCCTCCCCTCATCCCTAGCCGCCCTTAAATCCTTTAAATGACCCTTGGTGGTAGGCAAAGTAAATTCTTACCAAAAAGTTATCGATACTATTCATTTATCGACTTGAGTGCTGGAAGTCCCTAGAACGGATGTTACTGTCAATTTTGTGACATAACATGATGTTTTTACACAGAAAGCATCTATGTGTGTATAAAGATTTTTGATGTGTTGCTGTTTATAGATGTGTGCGTTTATAGCGATAGAACGACTGGTTACAAAAGTGTGCATTAAAGTGTAAGTGAGTGCGTGAAGCCCCCCCCAAGTATTTCTGAATAAATATGTATCGGTTGACAGCTCTATGGCGTCTCCCCTCCGGTAAGGAGGCCTGCGTTGCTCGATGTTCGGAGGGTAGGGGTTTTTCGAACTTGTTACCTTTCATAATTCATTACAGGCATCGAGCAACGCAGGCCTCCGTACCGGAGGGGAGACGCCATAGAGCTGTCAACCGATACATATTTATTCAGAAATATTTGGGGGGGGCTTCACGCACTCACTTACACTTTAATGCACACTTTTGTAACCAGTCGTTCTATCGCTATAAACGCACCCATCTATAAACAGCAACACATCAAAAATCTTTATACACACATAGATGCTTTCTGTGTACAAACATCATGTTATGTCACAAAATTGACAGTAACATCCGTTCTAGGGACTTCCAGCACTCAAGTCGATAAATGAATAGTATCGATAACTTTTTGGTAAGAACTTACTTTGCCTACCACCAAGGGTCATTTAAAGGATTTAAGGGCGGCTAGGGATGAGGGGAGGGGTTGAACGCTCTCTGTGAAGGGGGAGTTGCTGAACCGCCCCACTTTTCGAGGATAGCATAGAGATCATTTTGTGGATAACTATGATATTTTAGATTAGTAAAAGGTAGTAGTAGGCTGGAGAGAGAGGGGGTTAACGCGGAAACTTAGAGTATAGAGAAAAATCAAGAAAATTTTGAGTACCTCAGGTACAACCTTACTTTACAACAACTCATGAGATGATTAGTTCTTGGGAAAATTGAATTAGAATTTTGTTCAAAGCTTACAATAATTTCATAAAACTATGGGCTGGCAAGTCAAAAGAGACGAAAGGAAAGAAAAGGAAAAAACGCTTTACTTAGCTCCCGTCTTCCTACTAACCTACATAATCCATGACGGTTCTGGCCTCGAAATATACAATGTATTATATATATCTGTCATTCACTGTTATTGTCAAAAACCAAAAACCATGATCCTAAGTGCCAAAAAACAAGATTAGTCATTAAAATTTATAAATAGTTTTTTTTTATTTCAGGCATGATTATCCCACGACACAGGGGATCCTAGTGTGGGATCAGAACTATGTAGGTATGTGTTGGGTGTGTTAAGTTATGTTGATGCTAAACGATGGTAGGTAAAGTAATACTTAGCGCTATATATAGTGAACAGAAAATCGCGTTGAAAAAATTATACCTAGCTATATTACTTTTTTCATTCTTTTGTCAATCAAATAGGATTTGAATAGGAAAATCCCACGACACAGGACGGACACTCATGACACGACTTTTCTTGAAAAGGAGTAAACGAGTTCAAACTGGGAAATGCTTTTGTTAATTTATCGTGATCACGTATCCCACAACCTAGGTAGGCATGCAACTTTTTACGAAAAACTATCACACCTCTAGATTTGTAATATCACATAGTAATTTAAATTCATGTCTAGATAAGTTCACTCATGAAAACACTAGTAAAAATAACTTGGAAGCCCTTGCAAGCCTAGCTAGTAATATCTTGGAGCAACACGGCCGCCGCTGGAGGTCACACGAGAGAGACACGAGGAGGTCGCGGCGCTTTACATCAAGTAAAGGCGTTCCCCTCTGGCTATGCACAATTTCATTTGGGCATACGCGTTATTAAAATTTTTTAACTAACTGTTTTAAAAACTATCCGTTGTAATTTAACATAGTAATTTAAATTCATCTCTGTGTTTAAATATAAACAATCAAGGAAAAGAAGCTTGCTAGCCCTCACCAAGCATGTTTTGCTTTTGCTAGTAATAAAATTGTATCATGATGGGCCAATTGCTCTGTCAGACTGAATCGATCGTGTGACGCATAGAGTAAAACAGTGTGACAGTGCTACAAATACTAAAATGCCGAATCGTTACATTTTCTGCTGTAAATCAAGGTCTGTAATTTCATTATATATATATATTTACATACATACATACATAGACACACGCCTTTTTCCCCGAAAGGGTAGACAGAGCCTTAAATGGGCCTCTTTTCACCTTGGTTTTCAACAGTTCTCAATAATATTTTTTTTTTTAATTTTTTTTTTTATGTTGGACACATTTTACACATTATTATCTAGCCCCAAGCCAAGCAGAGCTTGTGTTATGGACTAGATAACTGATATCCCTAATACAGTACAACAACATTAGTACAATAGATAGTACATAGTACAACAGTACAATACATAAATATTTATTTTGTATTAACATAGAAAATATCCAGAACACCCTGAACCAATATTTGCAGATCGAACAAATATTTGTTCTGAGGCGGGAATCAAACCCGCAACCTCCTGCGTTACAGGCGAACCTTCGTCCTCTGCACCACAGAGGTCGTCAATTTATGGCATAAAATGAATAATTTCAAATTAAAATCATAACAGTTACCTACCTTGTTACATACCAATACCTTCATGGTGATTGGATTAACGGTTAGAAAGTTAGGTTAGGTTAGGCTATGGCGTCTCCCGAATAATATAAATCAAATTTCAATAGTTTGTAAAACATAATAAACGAGCATTTATTTTATCGATAAAAAAATCTACTTTATTATTGAGGCACATCACTAATTTTGTAGTACATAAGAAAACACGGGCAACTTACTTTCAGGAATTTTTGAGAAATAAAAAAAACTGTTAAATGAGCTTAAAGCTATTTCAGTGTGCATTGAGGCTGTTATTGTTACATACATACATACATAGACACACGCCTCTTTCCCCGTAGGGGTAGGCAGAGCCTTAATGGACCTCTTTTCACAGTGGGTTGCACCATCGTGGGAGATAGACGTGACAAGTAGTGAGCTCATCCCTGCCATTGCTTCCCACGACTGACTCAGCTAACGTTAAACACAACGTGCGAAGATTGTACAGTAACCTAACAATTGGCTATCAACGATTTTTTTAAAGCTTCTTTATTTACTTTTAACTAAAAAGCATATCAATTTTTCAATTTTTAAATTTTTATATCAACCTATTACCTATTGATGTATTTTACAGTGTGTGTGCCGTGTCCGTGCGTCAACCGAGGTCCGTGCTGAAAATCAGCGCTGCAGTTTACTGCAGCATTATGCTGAGCACGGGACTTTTTTGACGGCAGTATACACGCAGCATAAAACGTGTTCTGTTTGTGTTATTATTGTATTGTATTCCATTATTGTGTGTGTATTTGCTATTCAAAATAAACTATTTCTATTCTATTCTATTCTATTCTAAAAGAGTAAAGTTATTTAAGTATGATCAATATAACCAATTTTGATCAAATTAACCACGCAGTTTTATTCTTATTATAAACTAAAAGCAACCCGCGGTTTCACTCACATAAGTCTTGATCCTGTGGGAACATCTAAATGCTCTTTCATTTACAATGCTTTCTTAACACACAGTTTCTTATTCTATCTCTCAAAGTCCACCATACATACTTCTCAAACCTCTCATCTTCAGTGCATTTATTATACTTTCATGTTTATTCTGCCTTAGCAACTTTCGCTACCACCATACATTAGTTTTGGCACTAACACTCCTCTATGCACATCCAGTCGTGCCTTTATGGATACGTTCCGGCTGATAATAAGGCGTTAAGTTCACCTGGTTTCCAGAATTTACTCTCATTTAAATATCATCTTCATGCTTGCCATCTCTTGTAATCAAAGTTCCCAAATGTACAAACTTTTTCATGTTACACTTGTTGTTAATAGTAGTGTGATTTAATTATATTTCTTTAAATATAGTTGCACATGACATTTACGTTGACATATCATCATACACCTCTGCGAGGCACAATTAATCCTTTTACCATACTGGTTCTTTCACCATTGGTCACTAGGCCCCTTTCAGGGACACTATATCTCAAGCTGGTCACTGAACCAAGAAAAAGCCCGTGACACGAAGTAGTAGTAGTTAGTAGTTACCGGTTAGTTAGTGGTTACATAGCCATCAAATACAAATACACGTTATTCCACATGTCATATGATGTCGAACGTGTTTAATGAATAGTATTTAGTAATCAAGGATATTAAGTAATCATCCACATCTTGGCTTACTGACATTACACGTTATATACATGTTTACGTCAGCAGAATAAATCCTGAAATGCACATTGATGTATTATACACATTTATATCTACGCTTTTGGTCACTTTTATGTCGCCCCTGTGTCACACGATTAAGTGGAGCTCGATTGAAGAGCGAGCAGGGCAGTCGTAAGGGAATTGGCTTTCATTGCGAATAAATCACGTAACTTGGCAGTGATTTTAGAGTAATGAATGACCAGTGTACTGAAGTGCAGTCGCAGTGAAGAGTGAACCAGTGTTATTGAATAAAATATTCACGGTTTGTTTTGTTAAACCGTTCAGTTTTATTATTTTACCCCGAACACGAACTCAAAAATTACAAAATCTGAGATGGCCACTTTTGTTTTTATACGGCTTAATTTTACTTGGTCAATTTTTATGCAATAAGTTATAATAATTTAATTGAAATTCAGGTACATGTGAAAGGAAACACTATCTTTTTGTAAATTTGATGATCCAATCAATTTTTACAGCATAAAACTGAACAATTCGGCATTTTTCTTAGAGCTTTATCTCCCACGCGAGTCGATTCAGTGTGACAGAGCGATCGGCGACAGCTAGTTTTTTATAAGCTGTATGCCCTCGAGGGCATTCAATTTAGAGGGGAACTACAGCGGGGAATGCCTTTGATGGCGTCTCCATTTCGTGTTGCTCGATGATTACAGGCCATCGAGCAACGCAAGCCTCGTGTTGCTCGATGTTACAGGCTTTATCAATCTGTTCATTCAGCTTGATAATGCCTAGGTACTTAATACCCAATGTTGTAAACTTTCTTTTGTTTTAGCATGTACCTATTCATTGACCATAATTTAATTTTGTAGTTCGAGTGTAACCTATGTATAAGCAATAAATTATTTTTACTTTTTTACTTTACTTTACACCACAATGACGTAGGTACAATGATAAGTTATGAATAAACTCGGAATATGAATAAATTACTATGAATATACTATAATTATTGTAGTATTATATATATTATACTATAAATATTACTATAAATGGCTAGATTATTTTACTTTATAAAAGGAGGTTATCAATTAATTCGCCAGCTACATACTAATATGTATGTAGTATTTACGCCCCGTTGCTTAGTCCTATTCAAAGGTTCTTTCGATGATATGTAGGAAATTATCTCGAGGTGGATCCGTAAATTATTTTTCAGCACATTTGCTCAAAAACTGCCTTTTCGAAGCATGTATACATTGTTCGAAAGTTACAAATTACGAACCATACAACGGAACGTGCGGTAAAATAGGTACTTAGGTGAGAGTACCTATTTTACCGCACGCTCCGTTGTATAGCGCCGTGCGTATCCATAAGGTTTTTTTTTAATTTCCATGTAAAAAATATACTAAAAAATATAGAATTGCACCAAAGAGTTTCAATCTCCTCAATTCGATTTGCGGTTCGATTATTTCTCAAGCTGAATAATCGAACCTCCTTGGAAGCGCTTTTGCTTAATACGTATTGATTTAGCAAAAGCGCTTCCAAGGAGGTTGTCTCACTAGAGAAAATGAGACAAAAGATGTAGTACGTGGCTCCTTTTGCAAATTCACGCCATTTTCATATTAGAAACGTCAAAAATTGTTACTACTTTCCGACTGATATTTATAATCAAAATAATAATTATGAGTTCAAGCGATGAATCCGATATTAATATGGAATCTACTTGAATGAGGCGCAAATTGCAGAAAAAGGTATGTGGCTGCCAAAATAGGGGGAGCGCTATTTAATTATTTACAATAATTGTATATCATGGAAGACTCGCAGAAATACTCAATCATTACTTATTGTACTGTTTTCTCGCAAATGTGTTGAAAAACGTTGTATGATACAAGCGCGAAAATTGGTTATTACAAACTCGTGACTATAGTAAGCCCTCGACTTCATCTCGGGCTTACATTCGTCTACTCGTTTGTAATAACCAACTTTTCACCCTAGTATTATAAAGAACTATATCTCAGTAAATGTTTTTAGAAGTCGGTTAGAAAGGTAAATAAAGTAGGTAACCTATCTACATCGTGTGTATTCGCTGGGTCTCAGTTCGGGGCGAACCACTAGTATAGCTGTTGTGAACTTTCCAGTAGACAAAACAAAGCTATTGTTTTATAAAACAACTGTATTTGAACCTTTCGACCTTTTAACATTCTGCCCAATAAAACTTATGTTGAACCTTCCTTGAACTTATATAAAACGATTGCATAAATTACAATAGGATAGGTACGCCGTTTTGTATCGCTAGCTGTGGTGTTTCCGGCCTAAGAACCCCTTCCGTCTCCTCCCGTCGATGTCGTAAAAGCCGACCCGGTATGCCCGGTTAACTGGAGTTTCACAAGCGTCCTGCAATGACCGCTATAAGAGTCCGTGGTTAAAGAGGTCTTTCGCACTGGGTTCACGAGTAGAAGATGTTGAGAGGAACGAGAGGAGATCAGGAGGAGACAGGAGAGAGATAACCGTTCTTCAAGATAGGACAAAAGAAGCCAAAGTATATGCAAATCCTGACGGTACCGGAGTGGAACAGTGAGATGTGGTTGTGCTTACTTAGACAGTAAAGGGATCTGTAGAGATTCAATAACCACTTTAGTTTATTTAGCTGTTTCAATCATTATAACGACATTCTATAATTTCTGTGGACATACATTGGTTTGTTTTCTGATAATGGGATCATTGACTCCGATTAAAAATATATAAAACTTTTTTTCTATGCCATAACAGATGGCCGACTTTGACTTTATTCGTCCAGAAGATTTGAGCAACCTCTGCAACCTAGGCAGTACTTACAGTCAAAGTATCCACTAGGATCACATTTTTGTATACGACAACAATGTCATCAGCAGTTTTCTAGACAAAGTGCCATTCGTTATCCTCGACCAGCAAGTAACTAACTTTATAGAACTCATATGTCTGACTGGCGACGTTTAGTCTGGGAACATCTAGTCTGGTAATAATCTACCCAAGCGACCTAAATGACCTAAGGGTTAAAGTCGGGTTAAACACACCATTGAGACTATAATTATATAAATCCTTTATCTTTATCGTTAGAGATCTGTAAAACTTTATTCTTTTACTATCTTCAACCAGTTACAACTTTGAAACAAACAACCAATTCCAATGAAAATAAATTCATAAATAGTTGGTATCCATATAAAGTAAAGTAAACTAAATTGAGCGTGGAAGTGTTTTAATAACATTAATAAAATCAGTATTTTCTAGTGCATAAACGCAGAAGACTTCATTACCTCAAGAGGATTGCATTGTACAAACACTTAGAACAAACCATAAGGGTTATTTGAGTGTTTTTTTGTTGTTGTACCTATTACTATAAATTGGTAAGATCTCATCATCTTTTTAAAATAAAGAAACGGCTGATTACTGGTTTTCGTCGTTTTGCTGACTCAGTATTGAAACGTCAGCAAAACAACGAAAAACAGTGGTAATAAGCTGTTTATTTATTTTAAAATGATTCCCAACCACAGTAGGTAGTTTCAATTTCTTATCATCTTGTTTTAAATTTTTTACTACGGAAAGATAACATAAAGCCGTTTACGGAGATGGTATAAACAATGTTAGTAAGTATAGAAAACGTTTGCCATATGAATACCTAACTCGTAAGCGTTAATAAATTGGATAATTTGAAGAACATTCGGTATAGGAAGTACCTAATCGTTGTTTTATGGGATAATAGTGGGCTCGATAAAAGAGGGATACATTGTAGGAGTCGAATGTAACGTAGGTAGAGGAAATAATAGGGCTGGTAAATTTGAACAATGAGGAAATCATTTATTAAAAAATTTGAGCATCTATATCATCTGCAGCCTTTAGACTGCTGGACGAAGCTTCCCCTATATAATGCAATGGGGGGGATTTCCCATAATCACCACGCTTGGCAGGCGGATTGGTGATCGCAGTGTTTTTGTGTAGTACTCAGGTCGATGCTACTGCGCTTTCCCTGCCGTACCCTTAGTCAGCTTTTACGACATACACGGGAGGAGAAGGACGTCTTTTGGAATACCTTTACTCGCGTCTGGTCTGCGTGCTTTGCTGAGCTCCAAGCGCTTGATGACTATCTCACCTGATGGAAAGTGACGATGTGGTCGAAGATGTTGCACTCTGAAGATACCCTTAGCTTCGACTTGAAGACTTCTAGGTTGTTTATATCGGGGAAAACAGACGCTGACAATGAGTTCCATTCATTTGCTATTCTCTAATGATAAGGAGTGTGGAAAGGAAGAGGAAGACCTAAGAAAAGATGGATAGATTGTGTGAGAGATGATATTAATGAGAAGGGAGTGAATGATGAGGTGACGGCTGACAGGGGAGAGTGGAAGAAAAAGACGTTCTGCGCCGACCTCAAATAAATTGGGAAAAGAGCAAGACAATGATGATGTACTCCACTACGCTCGCGTTATGCGTAGTATTTGGAGTGTGTGTTGGTTTTTATTGCGAAGTTTTTAAATACATACTGTTACCCACACAGCCCTATACTTGTGGCCGCACCGAAGCGCAGCCGCTGCCCGCGCCCGAGTTCGCTTCTCAAATGATGTAACTGGTCGCGCGTCGCGCGTCGCGCCGCGCAAGGTCGTATGCACGCGCCCACTGAACCGGTTCTCTGTGTTTCTGTTTTTGCGTCACCGAATCATTTTGCGATTATCTATTACTAGCTGACCCGCGCGACTTCGTCCGCGCATAGATTAGGTAGTACCTACCTACTCTTACTCATACATTACATATGGATGGTGGTACAAGTCCACAGCTGGACATAGCCTTCACCCATATAATGCCACAATTAACGTTCTGAGCTGCCTCTCTATTGGCTCTAACTCTTTTTTAGCCGATTGCACGACGCAAAATAGGGTGATGTTCTTATTACCCGACTGCGTGGCGCAAAAGAGGTTATATGTTTGTTCGTTTATGGCGCTCTACGGATAAAAACCATAAGTTGTAACCATAACCATCGGAAAACAGCGTAACAACATCGTAACAGCGTAATGAAAACCACGGAATACAGAATGCGATACCTTACAAATGCAAGAAAATGGCCAACTGGTTCCACCCAAGCAATCTTCCGAATGAGACAGTGTAAAACAAACATTTTAAAGGTAGACAACGACACGTATATATACGAGTGTATAGCTTACGACATGTTACAGTTAGACGGAGTTAAGAAACCCTACAACTAGCAGTGCTACCAGCTAGACACAATTTAAGAGGATTTGGAATTAAGAGCAGCTTAAGAATTTGAACTCTACTTACGAGTTTAACTCTAGTTACGTTTGTCGAGGATAGAATTTCCAAACGTATATGAAGTATAATCACAAGATACGCGTTATGTACTTTGTGGTAGGTATAAGGGACGTAGTACGTTAAGGTGGTTGCTTTTTCATACTAATATATTTTTCCAAATATGGGCGATGAGAGGATAATTTTACACTACTGCTGTTGGCTTTTACATTGGTCATTATTTGCTATAAATCATTTTTGGTCGAGGAAACAGTGGACATTCTATAAATGAACAAAAAAAAAATTGTATTTATGATACTCTCTTCGGCCATATTTGTAAAAATACGTTAATATGAATAAGCAACCACCTAAAGTCCCTACGTTGTCTTAAGTTAAACAAAGGTTTTAGCTCTGCGCTGTTTAGTAAGACTGCACCTAGGAAGATGGACTAAAGGCATGGAACTAAGGCTAAAAACGAAACGTTAGCGATTATACCAGTCTCATTCTTTTATATGAATGAATTCATGTGTTGGAATGAGACAAGCATAAATCTAACTGTTCTTATTTGTGGAAGTCGTACCAGGCCAAATGTCAAATTACTAGTACATTCATGGTAACAATCTAGGGAGATGTATATGCATGATACCAAAATTCAGGGTACGGAACGGAAAGACGACTGTCGTGTGACAATATATTTGTTTCTACATAGGATAGCAAGCTATCTTCTAGGATAGGAGTAAGAAGGAACGCTCTATGCTATTTTTAGCACTCACTCCATTACTTTTATACCTTTGCACTGCACCCTCTGAAAAATCCAAAAAGGATCTATCAGGACGACCTCTGTGGCGCGGCGGGCGAAGCTTGGCCTGCGAGGAGGTTGCGGGTTCGATTCCCGCCTCGGAATAAATATTTGTGAGATCGCAGATATTTGTTCAGGGTGTTCTGGGTATTTTCTATGTATAATAAAAAATATCTATCTATGTAATATATTGTATTAAGTATATCAGTTATCTAGTACCCATAACACATAGTAGTAGTAGAGTTTTTTTGTGAAAGAGTTCGTCCGGGGAAGTACTACCACCATACCTATTTCTGCCGCAAAGCAGTAGTGTTCGCATTGCTGTGTTCCGGTTTGAAGGGTAAGGGTGCCGGTGAAATTACAGGCACATGAGACTTTTCATCTTTATGTCTCAGGGTGGCGGGCGCAGTGCAATGCCACATAGGGTGCGTCCTAGGTGGATGTGACCTATGAGGTAATGTACTGTTCATAGGCAGAGGTTACCGCTTAACATCAGGTGGGCCTCTTGCTTGTTCCGTCATCCAAGTAGTATAAAAAAAAAAAAAAAAACACAAGCTCTGCTTAGCTTGGGGCTAGATAATGTTGTGTGAACTGTCCAGTAGTATTAGTATTATTATGTAACAGTAACAAAAAAAAAAAATAACTGATCCTGTGGAGATAGAATATTAGTAACAAAATAATAAGTACCTATAAGGGATCTATCAGTACAATGGATCAAAGCAAGGGGATAAATTAAGAACTACTCAACGAAATCACTGAGGGGTTCTGTTTATTCCTTCTGCGAGTAAAAAAAATCTCTATACCTACTCTCATTATCAATTATTATTTGTCTTAGGCACAAAATAAATCATAATAACATCTCCATTCGAAAATATTTTGTAGAACTTATATTAATTCATTCATCATCTTAGTTATGTGAATTACGTACCTAAAAGCTATAACTTATAAATAAGTGCTTATGCTATGTAATATATTATAAGAGTTATGAGTGATCTGCGACCTCAACTTTCACTGACGCTGTTTGTACTCGGCTTTCCATTTTGCTTAACAACTCGTTCTTGGATGAACTTAGAAACATACTAAGGAATAAACACCTAAGAACACCACAGAATAAATACCTAAGAATTCTTTGTAACTTTGGCCCTAGAGGACGCAAGAACGTGTCGCTTGGCATGTTGGTCGAAAGCACTGCTAGAGATGTAAATAAAAGCGGCCTAGTGCGAGTCGGACTCGCCCATGAAGGGTTCCGTAGCAGCAAGTAACATAATATAAATGTTCATAATATATAATTGCGGTTTACGATTTAAGACGTATTAAAAAAAACTACTTACTAGATCTCGTTGAAACCAATTTTCGGTGGAAGTTTACATGGTAATGTACATCATATATTTTTTTAAGTTTTATCATTCTCTTTATTTTAGAAGTAACAGGGACCCCCCTGGGGCATACCTGTCAAGTTTCGATGACAATAAAAAATGATGGTGACAGCGAGCTGATCTGATGATGGGGACGAAAGGTGGACAACGGAACTCATCGATGGATAATAGTAGACTGGCCATGTTTAGGCTCATTTTGATCAGCACACGGTTACGATCACTAATTTTATAAAAGCTCGTATTGAAAAATATATTTTTCACCAAAAACTTATTGTACCTATATTATATCATCAAACTTTATTAAATTTTGTACATCCGTACATTTTTGTATTCCGCAATCGCTTCCCCATGAGCAACTCAGGCACTTTCTTTCAATATGATTACACTCCTAAATAAGCCAGGAGACAATTGTTAATGCCAACGAAAATTGCCCAACAAAACCGGGTATCTATTCAGATAAATTCTAGAGCAGTAAGCATAGAGCAGTTTTGTGGTTTACAGCTGTTGATGTAAGTGTTACCGCTCACTCGAGCGGTTTGCGGTTCAACCGCTTGCTACCTAAGTCTAACATATCCAGACACTAACCGTGCCAATAAACGCGGAATAGCCGTCGATCAGTTACACCGTGTTTTGTCTCTTTCGATCGAACATGAAACTGCTTGTAATCAATATACCTTTGTTTGGCCACGATCTCACCTGTTGGTAAACATGAAACTGCTTGTAATCAATATACCTTTGTTTGGCCACGATCTCACCTGTTGGTAAGTAGCGATGTGGCCGACGATGGAGATCAAAGGTCTAGAAGGCACCTATTCACTCTAGCAAAAGAAAAAACAATGTGCAACTGTTCCAAGGATAATTCCAGTTTTATAGTAACACGGTAAAACCGTAACATCTAACAAATGTATAAACCAAACAAATATTTTAATTCATTTAACCGCTTGATTTGTAGATCATATCCAGGCACTGAAACCGTATCATCTAATAAAATAATAAACAAAAATATTTTTATAAATTTTATTTTAATTACCTACATAATTATATACAACATTTATAAGACTAGTTAAATAAATAATTAAGTTATAATGTAAATAGTTAATTAACAATCAACAGAACAACAGCCGTGGTATTCGGGGCTCGGTGAAATCGCTGAGCGAGTCACGGGGTGAAGTCACGCGTTGCGCAGTAAGATAATATTTGACTGCGGTAAAGTTCTGTGTGTCAAAAATTCATGCTCTCTCATGTCTCGATGACAGCATTATCTATGGATGACACTTCACTTCACTTAACCACCTCACTTGTACCCCGAATACCTAGGCAGTTCAAGGAATAAAAGCTATACGAGTACATTAAATAAAACCTGTATAACTCATTCTCGACAATGTAACAGAAACTGTCAAGACGTATCAGAGGATTCAAAACCGTACGGTTTGTAATTTGGACCCACTCGGAATAACGAAAACCGAATTGCGAGTCGACATCTCGTGTTTGTATACAGAAAATGATGAACTTACTCATGATTAGCGGAATTGTTGAGAAACTCATGAAACCATACACAAAAACAAATGTCAACTCTTAATTCGATAGTCGGGATAACGTATTCAAAACTTGGAGAAATCTGAATCTGGAATCTCTGTAGTATTTCTGGTCCTGAATTGGATCAGCTGCATGTTTAGGAAAGTGGTCGTTATCAGTTCTGGATAAGTACTCGTTAGTGTCTGGTTTATCTGCATCGCTAGGGAGATCTAGCGGGTGTTTAGGTTAATTTGCTAATGAAGCATATTTAGGAAAATCTTTCGAATTAGGTTAAATTCGTCGTGAAATTTACGTCACTATTAGATTTTGTGTTGACTTGGTCTCGTCAACAATAACTATGAGGAAATACCAGTAGGGAATTTATTTGATCTTGTAGCACTAAGTTCAGATTTATGTAGAACTATAATATCATCCTTGAATTCCCTAGTTTTGTCCGAAATCGAAACTTCGTCTGTCTCAATGAAATCGATTGGTATCGGTCATCGGTAGAATGATTCGTCAGTCTTAGCTCTCAGATTAATCTAAAGCACAGACTCATCTGACGATATGTCGGTGGGTTTGTCTGGCACTTTGTCAGTAAGTGATTCCTCCAATAGTGGCGTATTGTGAAAGTCATCTGAAACTGTATCAGTAGCACTTCCGCCTGTTGATGCTTCGAAAGAAGAATCCACTTGTAAGTCTGGTATTTTGTAGGCTATAAATACAGCAGATATGCCGCCAATTTCATTAAAATTGTTTCTGGTAATATTCAAATCTTCCAATGCATTAAGTTTGCTAGAATCTGATTCATCAAAAACAACATCAGCTGTAGAGGCATCGGTTGAATTGAAGATGGAAGGTGAGGTGTTATCATCAAGATAATTAGAAGCAGTTTCGTCTTCTGATGATGAAGAGTCAAATAATTCTGAAGAAGTATTTTCTATTGAAAATTCGGTAACATCAAGAAAGTATCTAGCTGTATAATATTCAAGTGGAGATGTAATATTAGAAACGTTTGGAGTACTTTGTATAGGCAATGTTTCATTTGAGAGGTTTTCGTCAGATATATCAGAAGCTGTATTATTTAGCGCTGATGGCGAATAGTCAAAGTACGGAAACGATTTCCCATCGGTTGGTGATGTTTCAGTAGAAATACCAGCTAAGATATCATCAAATGACTCTGAAGCTGTGTAATCTCCTGGTAACGTCATATAATCTGTAAAATCTAGAGTGATATAGTATTCTGATGATGACACGTTTGACTGATTAATATAAGATACAGTATTAATGTCGTCACTGAAACCTGAGGTTGTATTGTCTTCCGATGATAAGGTATAGTCAGAAAAATCTGGAGTTTCATCGTTTGGTGACAGTATGTTCGTATCAGAAACATGTGAAACCGTTGGCTTATCCTTTGACACTGTAGTAAAATTTGAAATATTTCCCATAATCAAGTCAATGAGCGAAATCTCAGAAAGTGGTATTCTGTAAAGGGGATTGTAAGGCGAGGAGTTAATCCATTCTTCGGCACTAGTCAGTAGTAGCTTCTCTGTTAGTATGTCTGTGAAATTACGGATTGAATTGAAATCATCTGGTTGATTAAATATATAGCATTGATTTTCTAAGGATCTATCATCAATGACTGGGCAGACATCTGCGAATGAATTTTCTTCACTTTGAAGGGGTCGTTTATCCGATAAAAAGTTTGTTAGAGAAGCATGTGTTTCTGTTTCCTTTTGTAGAGAAATAAAAGTTTCGTTAGGTGATTGTGAGGTTGAAACTAAAGATACTGGATATTCAGATTCTGTTTCATCTGCTAAGGATGAAATTATGTCACCATATGTAAATGTAGCTGGAAATTCTGAAGATGCCCTTTCTATCGAGCGTTCATCAGCATGTGTGTCATGGACTCTTAAATCGGTTATTATTTTTGTCAAGTTAGCAGATACGGTGTCACCTAGTTCAGTCTTAGCAACAGCTTCATTTGAGGATTCGTGAACTTTATTCGTTGTAATCTCAGATGCAGGGTCTGCAATAGAGTTATCAGAAAGAGTGTCTCTTAATTTAGGCTCAAAAGTGTATTCATTCCGGACATCAGTAAATAAAATAATTGTCTCGTTAATTACAGAACTGCCACCAGGCAGACAGACATAAGTTTTGTACTCTGAAATGTTTTCTTTGCGCAGTGTATCATCAGCAGGTCTGCCAGTGAATTCGGTCGAGGATTTGTCAGTAAGCATCTTATTGACTTGGGAATCATCAACGTTTTCATTAGAGCCATCTCCAAATGTATTTGCTACTGAAGGTTCTGTAATCATTTCACTTATGTCACCAATCATGGTATCCGTCCTTGGCATATAAGTTGAAACGAAAGAAATTCGTGAGTCCGATTCCTTTTCTTCTGCTAACGATGAAATGATGTCATGATACGCAAATGTTGATGGAAATTCAAAAGATCTAGTTGATATATTTGGATCTTCAACGACCGTATCTGTAGATTTGAGATTTTTTTCCCTAGATTCAACCATAGGTTTTTGCACAAGTGTGTCATTGTCACCGTCTTCAAATTCGCGAATAGTTACACCATAGTCAGTTGTAGGTTTTTGCGTTAGCGAGTTGGAGTTAATAACTGTAGAGTCGTCTCGGGTAATGGCTTCCCTCGAGTCAATTGTAGGGTTTTCAGCAAGTGTATCTTTAAATGTAGAGTTAAGAACGATTTCAGTAAAGTCAGTCATAGGTCTTTCAGCTAGCGTGTCACTGACGTTGATAGCTGAGTCAGAAATGTTTTTATTAGAGTCAGTCGCAGGGTTCTCTTGAAGTTTGCCATATTCAGTGGCCATAACGTTGGAAATGATTTCACTAGTGTAAATCGTAGGATTTGCAATATTTGGATCTTCAACGACCGTATCTGTAGACTTGGGATTTTTTTCCCTAGATTCAACCATAGGTTTTTGCACAAGTGTGTCATTGTCACCGTCTTCAAATTCGCGAATAGTTACACCATAGTCAGTTGTAGGTTTTTGCGTTAGCGTGTTGGAGTTAATAACTGTAGAGTCGTCTCGGGTAATGGCTTCCCTCGAGTCAATTGTAGGGTTTTCAGCAAGTGTATCTTTAAATGTAGAGTTAAGAACGATTTCAGTAAAGTCAGTCATAGGTCTTTCAGCTAGCGTGTCACTGACGTTGATAGCTGAGTCAGAAATGTTTTTATTAGAGTCAGTCGCAGGGTTCTCTTGAAGTTTGCCATATTCAGTGGCCATAACGTTGGAAATGATTTCACTAGTGTAAATCGTAGGATTTGCAGCGTTCCATGTTGGTCGAGGAAGACTTTCTAAATCATCAGACAATGTGGGTTCGTGTGTGGAAATAACTCCTTCTAAGTTGTCAGTTAATTTGGGTGCAGGTTCGGCAATAACTTTACCTGAACTGTCACTCAATGCGGTTTTGGGTTCAGAAAAAACTCTACTTGAGTCGTCAGTCGGTACAGGAATATATTCACCTGAGCCGAATTTTGAATCAAGAATTACTTTATCCGAATAGTCAGCCAATTTGGATTCATCGTCAGGAATAACTCTAACTTGTTCATCAGTTAGTGTAGCTTCGGAAATAAATTGAGTACAGTCGTCGTTAATAATTTCATCGCCAGCAAATGGTTCAGTATTTGTGTGTTCAGGATTATTTTTACCTGAGTATTCACCTAATGTGTCAATTGATAAATGCCCAAGAATTACTTCATAAGAGTCTTCGTCAATTGAGCCGTTTGGTGATAAAAGTATTTCTGAAAAGTTATCAGTGGATGTGTCATCTACTCTAGGCTCAAGAATGATTTCTGACAAATCATCAGTGGATAAGTTGAATGCAACAAATATTTCAGTGATGTTATCAGGTGGTGTGTCATCAAATCTAGGTTCAGGGATTATATTAGTCAAGTCATCAGTGAATGTGTCAATTCCTGCAGATGCAAAAATGATTTCTGTCAAGTCATCAGATGGTATCTCGGCTTTTTGAGCTACGATTAGTGCATTCGTTGTTTCAGACAAAAAATCTGTAAGCTTAACTGTTCTGGCAAAATTTAATTCAATATCGTCACTGGAAGTATTCAGCAATGCTGGATTGGACATCACTTCACACGAGAGACCATTAATGAATTCAGTACATATGTTAGTTTCTGTGTCAGACTCTATAGACTTGTTAATAACTTCTTCCGAGTCTCCGATGCGTGAGTTCCATACCGTAAGCAGACGAATTATTTCACGTAAATCATCAACAAGTGCTCGAGAACTAGAAGGTTTAGAAATTATTTCACGTAGGTTGCCAGCAAGTGCCTCAGTTATAAGTGGCTCAGGAATGACTATAAGAGAGTCTTCAGATATAGCTTCATTTTCTTGAGATACAGGAATTACATCGCCTGAGTTGTCAATCACTGAAGAAATAATTTTACCTGAGTCGTGATCAGCAATTGGTTCAGGAATTATTTCAGTAAAATTATCAAAATTAGTGTTATTCCATGAAGGCTCTGGAAAGGTTTTCATCAAGGTAACGTTAGTAAATTTGTCAGTTCCTGTAGTCTCGGGAATTATTTCACTAAGAGCGATGATGTTTGATGGAAATTCAGTGTTGACTTCACTTGAATGTCTGTCAATTAATAGATACTCATTAATGTCTTCAGTTCGAGGACTGTCAGTAAATGATGACACAAAGATCTCTTCACTTGTAATCAGTTCTTCGTTTAGAAGAATCTGTAAAATGTTTTCTCTCAAATAAGAAACACTAAGGTTTGTAGTTGATAGAACATCAATAATACGTCTTCTTACTGAATTGTCTGCGAATGAGACTGGATATGCAGACACCTCTTCCTTATGAAGAGCATTACGAGTTGTTGGATAAGCATTGTAACTGTCTATTGGAGCTTTAGTGGTGAAGTCCGTCAACTGAGATTCAAATAGTATAGCGTCATGGTCTTGTGTTTCGTTTGAAGAGTGATTATTTACAATAATATCCAGGAGAGGATTCAGTGGAGCATCAGAGCTTTTTTCTACAGACTTGTCTTCGGATGGCTCATTTACTGAATTATCAATTAATGAAACCTTGGGAATTACTATACCTGCTAAATCTTTTTCTAATGTGTCATTTACTGGGTCTTCATGAGCTGAGATAAGGATTGTACCAGTCAAAGATGGTAGAGAAATATCAATTCCATTTGGAACAACATATTCAGACTCAGGGGATACTTCAAGATTGATTGTCTCAGTTTGTATTTTTGAAAGTAGATTATCTTCAGTCATGTTCGTCGTCGTCGTCGTTTCTTTATTTGCTACTGTAAAGTTGGTACATGGTACTGTTACGTTTTCTGGTGAACAAGTGTTTGTTTTGTGACTTGATTGTTGTATTTTGTTTGGGATCTGATTTGATCTGAGATGTGTGGTAGAAGATTCCGGCATTACCTTTTTTGAAGAGAGTGGCTCCTTTAATGCCAGTTGCGCTTCAGGTAGAATCTTCTTTAGTGACTTCGACTTCTTCTTTGATGTTGCTGGCAGTGTAAGCTGTTTGGATTTGATCTTTGTTTCTTCTAGGTCTGGAAGCTTTTCAGTCATGGTAATATTATTCGCGAATATTTCTGGCTCAGCAGGCCCAAGATTTTTTCTAAGAATTATCTTCTTTAATTCATTATCTTTTGCAACGTTGGTATCGTTTTTCCCAATACCAATTTTGTTGATTTCTTCTTTCGATTTCTTAGCTACAGCAAAAATTTTGTTATTTCCTTTCATTGTCGATGATTTTATAAAAGTCTCAACGTTTTTACTATTTTCCTTCTTAATTTGAAAAACTTTATCATCTTTCTTGAAATACGGGTCTTCTTTATTAAAAGACATTTGGTTCCAGTAAGTTGGGGTCCACGTCTCAGTTGCCGTCAATGGGTACTGCACTTCAGGAAATAATCCCATTTCAGTAAAATAGACAGAAGGTTCCTGATTTCTAAAAGACTCGGGGAGAGTTGCTGCTGGTAGGTCATCTCTGGTGTACGCTTTCTCAATTTGTTGATTTTTTCGTTTCCTTCTCTTTTCTTTTCTTAGGTTGTTTATTAAAGCTGAATCACTCAATACATCGATGGAGGATGTTTTCCTGGAGCTATCAAATTCTGTGTTTGGTACATACATTGAAACCTTTGGGGAATCGTCTAAAGGATAGTCGTCTATGGGAAAATTAAAGGACTTGTAGACATTTTGTCTTCGGAAATCATCTTGAAATCCTTGACTTTTATGTCCATCTTTATTCCCATTTTTGGATAGTGATTTATTTTTGCCATATTTTAATTTATTCATGTACTTTTCAAATGGATTATTCTTTATCGATTGTGGGCTGCACACACTACATACTGCCTGAAAAGAAACATTACTTGCTATTAAATTTAAATGT
Organism: Operophtera brumata; assembly: GCA_932527175.1. Classification (NCBI taxonomy): domain Eukaryota; kingdom Metazoa; phylum Arthropoda; class Insecta; order Lepidoptera; family Geometridae; genus Operophtera; species Operophtera brumata. The sequence continues at coordinate 2,727,288 of OW052238.1, forward strand.
AACCCAAAAATTCCGTTTTAGCGGTACTCGAACCCGCAACCTCGCCTGTGATCGGCGATGCCTTTACCAATTCGGCCATAGAACACTATGACGCTGAAGACGAAATTTGTGGGCACTATCAACTCGGCTCGGCTCTCAAATTTAATGTTATCCATAAAGTGTGGTTTACACTTGAAAAAATAATAAACTATTACTTGCTATATTTACTGTATTTACCACACAAATCTATTAATAGAAGACTTAAAATGATTCTTACCATAAACAACACGACAGCTATTAAAACCAATGCCACTTTTTCTCGAAGACCCATTTCTACTAAAACTAGTCGTCAATCAAACAATCAAGCAATATTTATGAACTATGATACGAATATTACCTTTATTACACCACAAAGAAACGTGACGATTTATCTTATTTTTTATCAAACAACACTTGATTCATAGAAGTGATTAATATTAATTTATTTGTGAAATCGCTCAGTTTTTTACCAGTTTGTGTTCTTTTTCAGGTAAGGGTCTACGGATGTCATACTTGCAGGGTGCAGAACGCTTCGCTTGGGAACAGAAAAGGTACTAATAAGTTAATTGGTAACAAGTAATTAAATTTGTAAAACTTAAAAAAAACCCCAACGCAATGAAACGGCTGAACCGATTTTGATCAAACATAGCTAAGAACACTCCCGACTAATTAATCTTTCAATCAAAAAAAAAAACGGTTCTTCCGTTCGGGAGCTACGATGCCACAGACAGACACACACACAGACACACACACACACACACACACACACACACTACCACACACACACACACAGAGACACGTCAAACTTATAACAACCCGTCGTTTTTGCGTTGGGGGTTAAAAAAATACAGTGCAACAACTAAAACAAAGGATGATAGCTTAAGAAAATCGGTCAAATAGGAGTCGGACACGTGTGGAGAGGGTTCCGTACAAGTCTGCTGCCGTAGTAACCAGTCCTTGGTGAAACATACGCATTTTCTCTTCACGAATATTTTCCGTTTCCTTGGGACTTATGACTTTCGTTTAGGTTTTCCCATAAACTATAAGTTTCGTATATTTTTTCAAAATGTAAGTTTCAGTATTTTCTGAAATAATATGCATAAAATTATGTGGGCAATGCTCCATTTTCGAATTCACATATATTTTCTTAAATATCTTTTAAGTTTAGCATTTGTAAATTATTACAAAAAAAATATACAACGATTTTGGTGAAAAAATGGAGTCTGTGACGGACGGAACAAGCAGATGGCCCCACCTGGTGTTAACTGTTAAGTGATAACCTGCGGTAACAATGCATTACCTCACAGGTGACGTCCACCTAGGGCGCGCTCTACTTGACATTGCAGTGCGCCCGTCCTGAGACATACAGATGTGAGAGAGATGTGAAGGAGTCTCATGTACCTACCTGTAATTTCACCAACACCCATACCCGTCAAACCGCAACACAGCAATGCGATCAGTACTGTTTTGAGGCAGAAATAGTTATGGTGGAAGTATTTCCCCGTACGAAATCTCACAAAAAAGCTCTACTATACTAACAAAACCCTGCCCTGTCATTTGAAACGTCACACACTTTTTTTTTCTTTTGCCACCAGTTTTTGTTTATACGTATATGTAAGTGATTGGGTCACCTAAGAGATTGCATACATATATATGTTTGTACCAAATTTCAACTTTTTACATCAAGTTGTTTCGTAGAAAATAGGCTGTAACGAATGGACAGACAGACAGACTCGAGAGTGATTCTATAGTGGATTCGTTGGTTAGTTGTTACCTTTTGAGGTAGAGAGCCCTAAAAATCAAAATAATTGTTTTGATTCATAATTTAATTTATCTCTATAATTTATCACAAAAATATCTTCTAGGACTAAATGGCTTTTTGGTTTGATGTTGATCTATTTATTCTAAAAGTTAGTTTTCCCAACTTTTTGCTTGAGTGCCATGTTGAGCATCTTGGTTTTAGTAGCGTTGGCTTCATTTTCTGGTGGTGTTACATACTGGGCAAACTTCCATTTCAGGATTCTCAGGTTCTAAAACCTCTGTCACTTCTTCTACACTCTCTACTAATAATCCAGAATTATCAATCTCTTCTACGATTTCTTCAGACCCAAATAAGGTTTCATGTGAAAGTTCTTTCGTTACAATCTCCTCGCTGAAAAATTGATCACTTTCCCAAGATTGCAACAGACCTTGTGCAATTATTTCTTCTTCCACATTATAATTAATTGCGAAACCTTCTGATTCAGATTCTGAATTATCGGCCGCTTCATCTTCAATGGTTTCTTCCGATTCACTTTCAGTATTAGTCAATTCTATTTCTTCTACTGCAATATCTTCTACAATAAGTGGTTCATTTTGGGGTATTTCGTCGTTTTTAACCTCAACCTCATGGACATCAAAATCATTATCATTATTTTTCAAAACAGCTTTTGTAATATTTTTTTCTTCTCTTGGAGTGGGATCCGTATTTTCTTGATTACAGTTTCTTGTATCAAGAGTGAAGTCATTCATATATTTCGATTTCAATTTGATGGATTTTTTATTCTTGTTCACGAGACTTTTGTATGATGCCCTGACGTCATCAGGGAAGGGTCCAAGAATTGCGTTGTTCTCACCTGTGTTATAAAAGAAGGGTCTAGAAGCCTCCATAATGTTTGTCGGGTATTCTGTTTCAGGAAAGTATTGTTCTGGCTGAATGTTTTCACTGGTGGGCTGAACAAATTTAATGTTTTTGTTTCCTTCTTTATACCGGGCTGGAATTATTGTTTCCTTGCATTTTTTGTTAGAAAATATACTTTTTGTTTGCTGCTCAATCTGATGATTAGGCTTGAAACCAAAACTTTTCTGCAAAAAATAAACAAATAAAGCAATAATAATTAAATACCTATTTTATTCTCAATAATTGTTATAGTTGAGGATGTTTGTGAATTCAAAACTTACTTCAAATATAAAAAACAATAAAATAAAGTAATGTGAATTCATTTTGAGTTTTTAATAAGAATGTTCTGTTTACTTAGTAAAGACACCTGAACACCTGTGGCCTAAACACTGTTTTATAATAACATTATTTTGGTACCTATATTTTGTATATTTTATTGCAAGTTTTCTTTGTATTTGTAACCTAAACAGATTAACGTGTATCGCAATAATAATTCTTATCAAACCATTTTGTCATCATATGTAATAAATGATTGATTATCAGCAAGTTCTTGAAATAAAAAGTTATCAAGTTTACCACAATTTGTAATTATTTTTGAGCAAAATCATGTTTTTTTGTGGAATGTTACAAAATCACGTTATGAAATCAATATCTGGTGCGACTGAGGTCGCTCGGTTTTTTACAAGGAAGGCCGCGTAAGGAAGCCGCGTGTTCAAAAAATTACACCCTATAAGTGTACCTACGTAATACTGACCTCGCAGATCATCGCTTAACCTAAACTTGGAAAAACGCGTTTCCATGAAAAATCGTGTTTTCCCAGAGATTAGATCGATTTTTCAGCCCCAAAAACACCGCTTGTAGCAAATTTCCTCAAAATCGTTAGAGCTGTTTCCGAAATCACAATTATTTATATACATATAATAGAACAAATATTGCTCGTTTAATAGTATAGGATATAGCTATAGCTTTATCCTATACCATATATAGCTTTTAGTTACTTACAAGAAGGAAAAAGAAGAAAAAAGAAGGAAGAAGAAGGCCTTCATAACTTATAACAAGCTTTTATGTAACTTCACCTGTTTGTATGTTCGGGTCAAATCTTGCAACTGAATTTAAAACCAGCTCTACCAAACCGAATGTGCTGTTTCATGAAGAGCTGAATGTTCGTCGACAATACAATATTATCGTGACAGCGAGCCGATCTCATGATGGAGTAGGTAAAGCTCTCGTTTCTGATCACTACTTTCAAAAAAGGTAGATATATATATTTTTTTATTTCAATAATGTAATCACGTTCACGCGCCCTGAGAAAGACCCTCGTTTGATTCGACACTTGTAGGTGCCTACACCGCGGCACCGGTGAGAATTTCCGTTTTTTACAAAATGGATTACCTACGTAGTTTTTACATAATATTATTATACTTAGTGAAATGTGAATTTGAAACAGAAAACCTTAAGTAGTACAAAAAATAAAGAGTTTAATCGTGACTTCGAATTCCTACAGGAGTCTCTTAAGGTGGTTGCTTTCACTCGTGGCGCGAAATTAAAAATTTTACGTGTTTTTTGCTCATCACACAAGTTTTAATTTACAGTATCACAGAAATATCATTAGTTTAGCTACGATTGTGCTTCTACGATATTTACAGTGTTTTTTTGTTTCAAGCACATTCAAAGCCAAACTAATGATATTTATGTGATACTATAAATTAAAAGTTGTGTGTTAGGTCACATAATTTGCGGCAACATAGTTTTACCTATCTGAAGAAGTGTTGATGAGCTGTGATGAGCAAAAAACAAGAAAAAAATTGAATTTCGCGCCACTAGCGAAAGCAACCACCATAAGCAACAATATAGCAAGCAAGAAAGAAAACCAACGCGCTCTCTTTCGCATTTTTGTATTTATCAAGTCATTAAGTAGTGTCCATAGTTCCGTTATTATTGATCAGCAATCTGCGAATCAACAGCAACAGCAACAGCCGTTGCAGCCGCCGTTGCAGCCGCCGTTGCGACCGCCACCAATACCGCCTCCACCGCCCAGCAGAGTGGTCAATAAGAGTATAGGCAGAAGGTCGTTCCCGAGCCCGTTATTTTTGTCAACGGTAATGACAGCGGGCGGGTACTGCGAGTAGCCGTAGCCGCCGCCATAGTTATTGCCGGGGAACTGAGCCTCGATCCAGTGACACTAGAAAAGAAAGCATGAAATTTAGGGTTGGCAACTTTAAATTGCATTAGCTTTGTCTGATTGTTAAGCACCAGACAACAAATTAGACAAATTAAAACAAATTATAGCGAATTCTGAGTATACAAAATTACATTATGACAATAATTTTGAATATTATATTAGAACATATAAGTAGATAGCTGTGTTTGGCCTAAGAATAGACCCCACCGTCTCCTTCCCTGGAGGTCGTAAAACCCTATACAAAGTGATTATACCATGAGATGGGCAACAGCGTCCACCTGAGAACTCGACACTAATACTGCGCTCACCAACTCGCCTGCCAAGTGTGGTGATTATGCCTCGTCCAGCATTGGACAGGACTAGAAGCTGCTGGTGATAAGTAGGTACTATTATTTATTATTATCTTTACATATCTTTACATGATATTATGGTTTGGTTTGGTTTGGGCATTTAGAAAGGATGGACGATAGTAGATTGACGAAACGGGTACACAAGACGAGCGTGAATGGGACAGTGGGAAGGGGAAGACCTCGGCGAACGTATTCAGACCAGATCGGACACGTTCTGGAAAAAGGCCAGGTCAAGAGTACCCTTATCCGACGAGCATGTATGAAGAATGTGATGAGAGTGAATGAAGCAAAGGAGGTGTGTCAGGATCGTAGCAAGTGGAAATCCGTGGTCTCTGCCTACCCCTCCGGGAAACAGGCGTGAGTTTATGTATGTATGTATGATATTATGCCTTTAAAGTTCCAAGGCATGTCTAAACATCTTCATTTAAAATAAAAAACGCATGGCACTTTCACAACTGAGGGTTAAATATTTTACCTTGGTCGAAGGTTAAATATAGGTACTCCCTAATATAGGTCATCCCATACATTAAGGCGCTATAGGTTCAACGAACATTTTTGTATGAGGCGAAGAAGGCGAGCGCACGCTCGATACCGTGTTTTTATGTATAAAAAAATTATATAAAAATGTCGTTCAAAGTTTTGTTTAATTTTGTTGATGAATTCACTAACTCAAATAATAACTAACATGTAACCAAATGTTTCAAAAATTAAAACGTGAGAGAAGTGAGTGGAAAATAGCATTTACATTTTAAAAAGGGGGTATCTTTGTTATTTTTTTTTATCGAGTGAAGTAATTCAAATATTGTATTGAATTATTGATTTCACTAGATAAAAAGCTCAAGAATATCATATATTTTTTTCTTCATAGAAAACTATGAAAATTCTTATCAAAAACTTTAAAATTCTAGAGACATTTGAGAACCTATCGCGCCTTAAAGGCGTGTTAGTGTGGAAGGGATCGCATGCGAACGCACTATGCAAGTCCATACAAAACACGCTTGACGACCTCTGTGGCGCGGCGGGCGAAGCTTGGACTGTAGGAGGTTACGGGTTCGATTCCCGCCTCGGAACAAATATTTGTGTGATCTGCAGATATTTGTTCAGAGTGTTCTGGGTATTTTCTATATATAATAAAAAATATCTATCCATGTAATATATTGTATTAAGTATATCAGTTGTCTAGTACCCATAACACAAGCTCTGCTTAGCTTGGGGCTAGATAGTGTTGTGTGAACTGTCCAGCATTATTTATTTATTTATTTTTAGTACCTATGTGCGCGATGCTTAAGCGTAGGAGTAGCTACTTTTGCACTTCATTTAATAGAATCAAGGAAAGCGGACTTCCTATTTCCGGTTCAGATTATTCTATCTTACAGAATTGATATTTGCGAGTGTAGTTTTAAAGGATCGTTGAGATTTGATATCGTTCAACATTGCTCAAAACATCCATTGAGATAGATTACAATCACGTCGTATCGATTAAAAAAACTTATGTTCGCGATACTACGTTACGTAATATACGGTAAAGTAAAACATCGTAAGATAACCAATTATTTTATTGTTATATTTTAACTTTACTATTTTAGATAACATTAAAGATTAATACATTTATTTACAGAAATAATAATACTACTAATACAATGTATGTACAAAATACATATGAAACAGTTGTGCTACCTGAAGACCGCTGCAAGCGATCTGGTAGCTCAACTGATCCAAATCACTACCAGACGGAAGCGTCCCTAAGATGCTGGCTGCATTGCCACGCTGAATGGCAATACTAATGCGTTGAGCCAGATAATAGCCAGCTCTCGGGTCACGCGTCGCTTCGACCAGATAATATTTAATATAATATTTGGCTCTTATTTGGAGCCACTGCTTTGGGATCTTTTTATCAAGGATATACCTACACCCTGGTAACACAAATTTGTATGAAACGAAGCGTGTCGTTTTGTTTTGTACCTACTTCTACGAAATATCTCCATTGGCTAGCTGATTTCGATAATTTATACAGTTCGTTCACTATGGTACAATTAGGCATTTTTATATTAACATCCAACGTGCTATCGCAAAGACGGCCGAGAACGAACTGATTTAATTTTTTTATAATTAATAAAAATTTGATGTTTTTTTTTCTTCTGTTATTATTTCTGTAATTTTATAAAATTTTCGTATAATGATTTCTAATACTTAGGTTTTTGTACGGCGAGACAAGAAAAGCTGTCATCGCAAAAACGGCCGAGAACGAACTGATTTATAAATTTTATAATTAATAAAAAAAATATGTTTTTTTTTCGTATGTTATTATGTCTGTAGTTTTATCAAATTTTCGTATAATGATTTCTAATACTTAGGTTTTTGTACGGCGAGACAAGAAAAGCTGTCATTGACCCTAGAGTATTACGATGGCGCCAAAAGAAAACGATAGTATCGTTTTCCATAAGTACATTTATGTTTTTATATCCCTATCTCTGTTCCTTATCCGTATGATACGCCCAAAGGATTTGAAATTATATATAGTGCTATCGAGTTCTCTCCACGTCGAGCCTTCTTTAAATTTTTTTGTATTATTTCAGTGTTGAAAATTATTAATTTATTAAAAATATGACAATCGCCCCTATACAGCGATAAAAATAATTAAAAAATGTACCTATTTATTATAAGTTTTTAGAGCATTGTTGATCAAATTTTTGACGAGTGCCTGTGCACCTAATTTAAGAATTTATATTTTTGTTATGTGTTTTCACCTATGGCAATAAAAAATTCTATTCTATTCTATTCTATTCTAATGGAAACTTCGGTTTGTGTACAATTTGTTCTCTCTTTGGCCGTGTCAGTTTACATGAGTGCAGCCAAACACACAATTTGTTCTCTCTTTGGCCGTGTCAGTTTACATGAGTGCAGCCAAACACACAATTTGTTCTCTCTTTGGCCGTGTCAGTTAACATGAGTGCAGCCAAACACACAATTTGTTCTCTCTTTGGCCGTGTCAGTTTACATGAGTGCAGCCAAACACACAATTTATTGAGATAGTATTTAAATGTTAGCTTGAACCTAAAATATCAGCTAGGATCTTCTGAAAGTTTTTATAATCATTTCCAAATTTTAAAGCACTGAATCCTTTCTCTTCTCTAAACTGGTTCATTTCCATCAGCCACAAGACCCATTTCAGGGCCTCACTTTTTTTTGAACTGTGTGATTGATGGTCCAAGCAGGTGGTCCACCTGATGGATGTTAATGAAACCTCTGTCAGCTCGGAAACGGTAACCTCTGCCTTTAACAATGCATTGCCTCATAGGTCACGTCTACCTAGGACGCACCCTATGTGGCATTGCACTGCGCCCGCCACCCTGAGACATAAAGATGAAAAGTCTCATTGGTCATGACCTAGCACGTGTGTCTAAGAAAGAACCAATGACACGATGAACGATTCTAAGATTATTAGTAACCAACTCAGTGTTTCACTGTCTATGTAACTGCAGCCTGTGTTAGGTATATTATGTACTTAATTCCATGTGTTTGATTGTCATCGTAATTTATGTTTTTTTTTTTGGAACTTTTGTTATGTTGTTCTGAGTATTTTTATTTTTGTTGTTATTATTATTATTATTTTTTATACTACTTGGATGACGGAACAAGCAAGAGGCCCACCTGATGTTAAGCGGTAACCTCTGCCTATGAACAGTGCATTACCTCATAGGGCACGTCCACCTAGGACGCACCCTATGTGGCATTGCACTGCGCCCGTCACCCTGAGACATAGATGAAAAGTCTCATGTGCCTGTAATTTCACCGGCACCCTTACCCTTCAAACCGGAACACAGCAATGCGAGCACTACTGCTTTGCGGCAGAAATAGGTAGGATATTATATTTATCCCTTTAGATTAATATTTAAGGCCTATTACGCACTGTCGACTAGTCGCCGGCGACCGGCAGTTGCCTGTGCGTCGCCACTGCGCGGCGAGTCGCCGAGTCGCCCCGTGACTAGTGCGTAAACACCTATTTAAACTATACAATATTACAGTCGTCGACAACCTGAGTCGCCGGCGACTAGTCGACAGTGCGTAATAGGCCTAAAGCTTGTTTTTTTTTTGTAATGCACGCTTCACCATCTTTCTAGTACATCTCTTGGTCTGTGCATCTTTCAGCACGTCCAGGATGACTGGCAGATAATGCTGTTAGCATTTGCACTATTGTTTTTGTGCGAATGTTTTAAATAAATAAAGGATGTATTAAATGTAAACTTACGTTCAGCAGGAGAAGCGCAGCCACAAGCACGGTATATTTGGTGAACGCCATGTTAGTACTTCCTGTTTCCGACCACATTAACCTACTATTTATATAGACCATTTCGATATTAGGTTCTTTGTCTACGTTGCTCAATGTAGACATCCTCGGCAATGGACACGTAGTTTAAGATTAGCTGTTAAATATTTGTATATCCAAGGTCGAAGCCGCAGGTGTTTTCATCATCAGGAGGGCAATTCTCGTGCTTTAGAAATTAAGTCGAATTAGACATATGTCGAAAAAAGATGGCGAAAGTCGAATAAAATCTTAAGTTACTATTCTCGTGGTGTCACAAATAGACATAAGTCGAACAAAATCATTGAAATCGAATACGATTTGATGGTTATTGTGACATTTTCGTGTCATTTTTTGTAGACATTCATACTTCGACATTATCTCTAATTTAGAGATAATCTCTACAATCCGAGAATTGCCCTCCTGGGCGATTGTTGTCTCGGAATTCCATATGTACGTTTTTAGGGTTCCGTAATCAACAATGAACCCTTATTTTTGTATATTTTTGTCACTGTCAGATCTCTGTCAATACGAACTGGCATTTGGCACGCTTTGGGGAGTGAAAAATACCACTCGAGTTTGTAATATTTATTAAAGTGTTTTCTTGTATCACACATCGAGTATTAATTAATTACCGAGTTTACCAAGAAGGCGATACGGCACTTATAGTTTTATAATGTCTGTCTGTCTGGCCGCGGTGTAGCTCAGAGACTCTTAGTACTAGAAAGCTGTAATTTGGCATGGGTATATGTATACCCAGGTGTGTATGTACCTATAACGAGTAATAGTCGACCAACTTATAAAATGTTAATGGAGAATCAATAAGGAAAATTTCGTATAAATTCCTTATCGGAATTCCTTATCCTTATTAAGTTGCTACTTGTGTAAAACAGGAAAGCCCGTCCGCATATTGTGAAGAGCAACTACAGAACCATACAATGCGCGTGTTCCAACATGTACTTGGCCGTTTTTATTTTTCTACTTTAGTTATCAAGGAAGTAGAGTCATATCGTACTTGTAAGAGTGTGTTTGTGTTGTGTTAAATGAACTTACTGTTATTTTGATGACCACGCCCACTGTTGACGTTGCAAACGCGTAAAAATATATCTCATAACTGGGTTCGAAAGGGACTATCCATCCCCTGTGAGTCCCCTGTTTAACCCAGTTATGAGATATATTTTTTAACGCCGTTGGCCTCCCAATAGAGCGCGTAACTGGGTTAGAATAATAATAAATAATAATTAAATAATGCTGGACAGTTCACACAACATTATCAAGCCCCAAGCTAAGCAGAGCTTGTGTTATGGGTACTAGATAACTGATATACTTAATACAATATATTACATGGATAGATATTTTTTATTATACATAGAAAATACCCAGAACACCCTGAACAAATATATGCGATCGCACAAATATTTGTTCCGAGGCGGGAATTGAACCCGCAACCTCCTGCTTCGCAGGCCAAGCTTCGCCCGCCGCGCCACAGAGGTCGTCAATAGAATAAGGGTATGGTTAGAGAAAAGGGGTTGTTAAGGCACTCTCATAACGAGTCTGTAAGTTTTATGGGCAACTGATTATAAATAAAATAAAATACATAGAGGCCACTGAGAGTGCCTCTCTAATCTCACTACTTAGATAATCTTTTTCAGTGGGCTCTTGTAGAGCAAAATCTTTTCTGCAGCTAGGCTACCAGTGGGCCTTTTTTTGCGTTTTCAGTGGGCACGGGCTTATGGCATTTTTACCACTTAATTTACCTAATGCTCGTACTTTTAGCTGAGAGTAAAGATATACCATAAATCCTACGTCCGTTCCTAAAGTCGTGGGTCCAAATCCCGGTCGCACACTATTAGATGTTTTCACTCTAATTTATGAGCGCAATATAACGTGCTCTCAATCGGTTAAGGAAAACATCGTGACGAAACCAGCGTGTCCTAGAACCAAGAAGTCGAAAACATGTGCATGAGAGGAGCCTCTCTGAGGCGCACTGAACACTTTCACCCCACTTGTTCCTTCACCGTCGGTCACAGGGCCCTTCTCAGGGCCACCACACCTCAAGCTGGTCTCCGTCCTAACGCAGGGTGACCAAGAAAGAATCGGTGCAGGGAACAGGCGCTGGTATACACTCGCTGGATCTCAACATTAACATATCAATTACACTAGCCTAGTTCCATTTTTCAATGTGAATACGTGGCCATCACCGAGGCCCCACCGCAATAACCAGGAGAGGGATCATAGACTACAACATAAGGATCCTCTCCGACAGCTCAGCAATACTCAGAGCTCTGGAGAGCCACAGCTGCAACTCCAAGCTCGTTTACGAATGCCACCTAAGCCCTGGAGAGAATCGCCTTGGGAAACAAGGTGACTCTGTGAGTTAGGCTGGCTCTCCGTATTCAGACAACTCTCACGCATAATGGAACACCCATAGAGTTCGAATGCGGAAAAGGGAGTTCTTTAACATTAACAACAAGAGTTCGAATGCGGAAAAGGGAGTTCTTTAACATTAACAACAAGAGTTCGAATGCGGAAAAGGGAGTACTTTAACATTAACAACAAGAGTTCGAATGCGGAAAAGGGAGTTCTTTAACATTAACAACAAGAGTTCGAATGCGGAAAAGGGAGTTCTTAATTAACACAAAGAACCGGTGACACGAAGTGTACGAGTTCGTATTTTATGAAATGTTTAGATTTAGGTATCCGTGGTCAAACTCGTATTTGCTTTGTTAGATTAATCTGACTTACGGTTTATTGGTTCCCGATAATTCAGGACAGTGGCCTAAAAAACAATAAAACTCAAAAATCAGTCCCATTATCCCCAAAATAAGTGGATTGTTAGGTTTTATCAAGAAATTAGGAGTCACACCTAGTAACCAGGTAGGTTTTTTTTTTTTTTATACTACTTGTATGACGGAACAAGCAAGAGGCCCACCTGATGTTAAGCGGTAACCTCTGCCTATGAACAGTGCCTTACCTCATAGGGCACGTCCACCTAGGACGCACCCTATGTGGCATTGCACTGCGCCCGCCACCCTGAGACATAAAGATGAAAAGTCTCATGTGCCTGTAATTTCACCGGCAGCCTTACCCTTCAAACTGGAACACAGCAATGCGAGCACTACTGCTTTGCGGCAGAAATAGGTATGGTGGTAGTACTTCCCCGGACGAACTCTTTCACAAAAAAGCTCTACTACTACTAAAAGGTAGGTAGATTGCTAGGGGTTTGAATCAGGTTCATCCTCATTATAATCACAGCGTGTAGAAGTCTATTGATGCAGATAAGCCTCCCCCATAGAATGTCACGCCAGTCTTTCAGGAATGATCAGGTAACAACTTCCTCGTAGTGCCAGGTCAGATCAGACTGACGAAGCCGCTCTATCAGGGAACCTTCAGGGGAATTAGTAGTAGTAGAGCTTTTTTGTGAAAGAGTTCGTCCGGGGAAGTACTACCACCGTACCTATTTCTGCCGCAAAGCAGTAGTGCTCGCATTGCTGTATTCCGGTTTGAAGGGTAAGGGTGCCGGTGAAATTACAGGCACATGAGACTTCATCTTTATGTCTCAGGGTGGCGGGCGCAGTGCAATGCCACATAGGGCGCGTCCTAGGTGGACGTGACCTATGAGGTAATGCACTGTTCATAGGCAGAGGTTACCGTTTAACATCAGGTGGGCCATCTGCTTGATCCGCCATTCTAGTAGAATAAAAAAAAAAAAAAAAAAAAACCTAACCCTCGCTCTCACTGTCATGGCAACTTGTGTAACTTTACGCCTTTGGGAAACACAAAAGATAACAAAATTTAAAAGCGTCACTTCTTGTTATTTTCACTTTTTTGCTTTTGATAGACAAACGCATTTTTTTTAATTACGCTATCTATTTCGCTGGTCTTGACTCTTCCACGGATCTTCTCATTTCGGATTCTATCACGTACCTACCTAGTGAGACTCCGATGGTAGCTTTCTCCATAGCCTGATGCGCAACTTATAGTACATAACACGCATAGACATAATCAATATATATATAATATCGTTGCGTGACTGACTGAATGACTCACTGACTGACTGACACACAGCCACAGAATAAATAATATATGGCACAGCCTAAAGACCATAAGCCTCTGAGAGCTGAAATTTAGTGTGTACATCCCGTTTGTTGTCTAGGGATTGACTAAGAAAGGAATTTCTCAAATACATCCCCAAAAGGGGTGCAGCAGGGTTTAGAAGTTTGTATGGAAAAAACATCATCCGAACGAAGTCGCGGGCATTCCACTAGTTATGTATATTACTTGCCATTTGTATAAGAATGGATTTGAACATGACAAAATCGATGTATGGCGGCAAGCCCCCAGACCGGACGTGGCCTTCGACCAAAGTAAAATAAATGGACTGGCCTTACCCATACAAAACGTCCGTGAAAAATAAGACAATTCGGATTTAGGGTACGGTCAACAAATAAACTATCTATCTATCTATCTATCTATCCAGCCACTGCTGAGTAAAGGCCTCTTCTCTATAGCGCCACTCCTGGCGGTCTTGTAAATAAACTAGGTGAAATTAAATTATTGAACTTCTTAAAAACTGTATTTTTTTAATACTTAATACTTTTACAGATGCAATGTGTTTTCTAAAGTTATTTCAGTAGGTTTATAGTACAAAAAATCGCCGAAAAAAATGAAAAAAAAATGATTATTGAATGAAACTTTTACAAAAATACATGGTTCCCTTCTGTTTTATGTAGTTATGTATCTATTTTTCAGCTCTCAAACATACACAATATAAATCAATAGAAAAGCAAGTCCACCTAAGGTCTTCAGCTCAATCAATTTGTGAAAAATATATTTTTCATCACTCAATAAACTAAGAAAATATCATAAAAATCGTACGGAAACATAAATGTATAAACATTCCAGTATTTAAGAAACTGCAGAGTGCAGTTTTAAGAATTTTGCACAATGAGTTTTTTTATACTACTTGGAATGACAGATCAAGAAGATGGCCCACCTGATGTTAAGTGGTACCCTCTGCCTATGAACAGTGCATTACCTCAGGTCACGTCCACCTAGGACGCGCCCTATGTGGCATTCCACTGCGCCCGCCACCCTGAAACATAAAGATGAAAAGTCCCATGTGGCCGTAATTTCATCGGCACCCTTACCCTTCAAACCGGAACACAGCAATGCGAGCACTACTGCTTTGCGGCAGAAACAGGTATGGTGGTAGTACTTCCCCGGACGAACTCTTTCACAAAAAAGCTCTACTACTACTAACCGTTTTTTGGCGTATAGAATTCATTGTGTAGAAAATGATCAGAGCAAATACGGGAAAATGTATTCCACTTCCAAAAGTCGTCTGTTCTTGCTCGTCTTATGACTTCTATCCATTTTTGTTTACCTTAGATTTTTTTTGGAAAGCTATAAGGTTAATTAACATGCCATTACATATTATATGCAATTACCTAAAGCGACGTGCTTAGCAATGTTTTGACGTAAATAATGCAAATTACAATTCTAAATCAATACAATACCCCTTACAGCTCGTTCCCACTTGTCGGGTGTCGGATCCGTTTATTAATCGGAGGCTGTAGTGGCAGAACATTATATATGAAGCTATTCACACTTATCGGAAACCGATTTTGTGTCGGCTCCGACAAGAAATGTCGGGTGTTTTGCCAGCCCTCTACGCCCGGAAAAAAATCGTGTCGGATCTCGCTCGCATATGATTAAGAATGGCGCTGTTCACATTAGTCGGATGTCGGGGCCGATAACCCTTGTATTTTGGTAGTTTATGCTCACTGATATTTGAGCCAATAGATGGTTGAATGTAGTTATCGACATTCTAAAATAATTGAAAAACTTAATTTCGTCACTCCTCAATTCTGTTATTAAATTCTGAAATGTTCCCAAACTAAATCTTTCTTTCAGGATTTGGTGCACCCAATATTTTCTTTTCTTTGCTGTCTTTTCTCGTTTTCTTCTTAAATAATAATACATCACAACAAGAGCTTCGTCGACGTCCATCATGCAAATCGCTTCGCGTAGACTGATTAAAATTGGCACTAGCTTCGACCGTGGCCGACAACCGATTATTAATCGTGTATGTGAACAAAGACGCCGACACCCGATAAATAATCGGCTTTGACACCCGACAAGTGGGAACGGGCTCTTAGGCATCAGATTTTTTTGCAGTCTGTACCGGACCATCCGTCATGCGTGAAGTCTTGTCAAATATTTCGTCGCTGTAGTTGGAAAACTAAATAAGTAATAACAACAACAAAACCAACATCGCGAGAAAAACGCGATTTACTGTTTTATTGCGTCAAAAATGGCAATAGCTTTTTTATCGTAACTAATTTTTCAGTCCGTGTTTTGATATGTTATAGATTGGTACTGTATCTATTTTCTAATTTAATGATAATACATTTTAGTTCTTTTGATTAAGAGAAAAAAATAAAAAACACGACTATGTTTTTTTCCCTCGCCAAAGTTTTGAATAATTGAAATGATCTATTATTTACTTATTTGAATATGACAATCCTATCCATGGGTATAGATTTATATAATATTAAAATACATTTTAAAATAAAACCAACTTATAATCTTTTTTTTTTATCAAGACTGAATATTACACACATTTTACCACTTTGGAAGTGTCTCACGCGCAAACTATTCTGTTTAGAAAAAAATTAAATTTTTGAAGACCTATCCATAGATACCCCAAACGTATGGGTTTGATGATAAAATAAAAAAGCGGCCAAGTGCGTGTCGGACTCGCCCATGAAGGGTTTCGTAGCAGCAAGTAACATAATATAAAAGTTCTTGGATGGATTACGATTAATGACGTATTAAAAAAAAACTGCTTACTAGATCTCGTTCAAACCAATTTTGAGTGAAAGTTTACATGGTAATGTACATTATATATTTTTTTTAGTTTTATCATTCTCTTATTTTAGAAATTATGGGGGGGGGGACATACTTTTTACCACTTTGGAAGTGTCTCTCGCGCAGTTTAGAAAAAAATGATATTAGAAACCTCAATATAATTTTTAAAGACCTATCAATAGATACCCCACACGTATAGGTTTGATGAAAAAAATTTTTTTGTGTTTCAATTCTAAGTATGGGGAACCCCAAAAATAATTGTTTTTTTTTTATTTTTGTGTAAAAATCTTAATGCGGTTCACAGAAGACATCTACCTACCAAGTTTCAACAATATAGCTCTTATAGTTTCGGAAAAAAAAGGCTGTGACATACACGGACAGACAGTCAGACAGACATGATGAATCCATAAGGGTTCCGTAATTTTGTTACGGAACCCTAAAAAACAGTTTAATGAAACGGCTGAACCGATTTTGTTTAAACATGTCTAAGAATCATCGCTAGAAAACCGGCTTTCAAATAAAAAAACCGTATTCAAATCGGTTCACCCGTTTAAGAGCCTGCGGTGCCACAGACACATACACATAGCGGTCAAACTTGTAACACCCCATCTAAGATCATCATCTTGATCTATTTGCGTCGGGGGTTAAAAAGAAAGGGTAGGTAATAAAACACACATATTAAACGAAATCCAGTTAGATATATTTTAAATTAATTTTTCAAGTGCATGGATCTGTGTTGACGGTAATTTGAAAATCGGATGGTTTTGGCGAGCAGTTTCCATTAAAACAACAGTCACCGGCATTGTTGCTATCGTAGCAGGTATTGTAGCCGCAGGTTAGACCTGGGAAGGTGTATGGGCAGTAGTTGCAACTACAGAATCCATTATTTCCGTTGTTGCCTCCATTGCAGCTTCCACAGTTTCCAAATCCACTATTGTATCCACAGTTGCCGTTTCCGTTGCTTCCTCCACAGTTGCAGTTTCCGTTGCTACCTCCACAGTTGCAATTTCCGTAGCCACCTCCGCAGTTGCAGTTTCCGTTGCTACCTCCACAGTTGCAGTTTCCGTTGTTACCTCCACAGTTGCAGTTTCCGTTGTTACCTCCACAGTTGCAGTTTCCGTTGCTACCTCCACAGTTGCATCCAGAACTGCCTCCACATCTTCCGCCGCAATTCCCGCCGCCACCGCCGCCGTAGCCTCCACCAAAACCTGAACTCATCAGCAGTATGAGGTAATACAGCAAGTTGTTGCTGCTATCATCACTATCATTGTAAATTATTGGTGGCATTCCACCAATCGGAGCGGGGAATCCGCCTCCACATCCCGCGCCTCCGAAGCCGCCAGGGCCTCCGAATCCACTAAAGCCTGAGTAATCCCCATAGTTAGGTACGCAGGGTGCACTCTGCACACAAGTCTCTTGAATGAGTGGCTTGATCACGGCTGGCATCACGAACTGCGTGACAGGTTGTATCGTTGAACAGGTTGTTACGCCGCATGGCTGTGGAACTTGGATACATTGACTGAGGACGGAGCAGCTCTGAAAATAATAATAATAATTGACACTTTGGAAGGCCCAAAAGCCTATAAGCAGATCAGGCAGTACCAAATCACTTATAAAATCATCATCATTATCATCAGCCTACAGAGGTCCACTGTTGGACATAGACCCCCGTTGAATGCCACGACGAACGGTCTTTAGCCGCCTCAATCCACCGCCTTTATGCATCCTCTATGTCTGGTCCATCGAAAGGGGCCTTCCTCTTTTGCGACGTCCGGTTTGTGGTCGCCACTCGCGAACCTTTCTTCCCCAACGGTTCTCAGTTCTGCGGGCTATATGGCCTGCCCATTGCCACTTCAACTTGCTAATTCCGAGAGCTATGTCAGTAGGGACTTATAAAATATTTGTCTCTGATTCAGAGCCTCTGCTTTGGGATATTTTTATAAAATTTCCGAATTATGATTTCCATTCTAAACTTTCCGGATAATATTGTTGAAACTTACCTCCAGTATGAGCACCGTTATAACGAAAACTGCCTTCTGGAAATCCATATTGGCAGGTACTACTGACCGAATTTTAGTTACAACAGCCCTTATATACATAACGGATTTCAAAATATATTGGACTGGTTTACTGGTTAAAGGTGGTGTAATTTTGTAATTTGAGGATATGGACACGTATGCCTAGTGTTTTGGTAAGATAGATAAGGTACACATTCCGCTGCAGGGTGAAGCAATCATATTTAATGATTACATGCTTGCATACAATAGCTAACTAACTAGTTAAAATGGTGAAAATACCAGAGTAAGTGTCCAGTCAATGTTATCCAAATTATATTTGTGAGTCTTGTCTTTAGTTCCGAACTTTTAAATTCAACGATAATTCTAATTTCGTAAAACATTACTAATCTTAGATTAGATTTTGAACTCACTAAAACAAGTACAATATTCAAATAAAAAATATGCATGGATACTACATTATATTACCGAGGGATCACCCAGACAGAAACACTACAGGACATAAATTTCTCGATAAAAAAAAAACACAAAGTTACCTCTAACTTTTGGCTAGATTTGATTGTTTGTCAATATGGTACAGATTATTGGATCAAAAATTGGATAAATAAGATCAACACAATAAAACGGAGGGATCAACAACGGGGTTTTTTAAAATTATTTATTTCACGAGATATTCAATAAAAACCGTTTTTTCGAGCAGCGCGTGGCGTTTTTGTTTGTTTGAAGATTTCTGCCTGGGGTAGGCGCAGTCTTAAATAATGAAGAAAAAACCAGTGTTTCATTTTCCTGCGACATTGAGTGAGTATAAGTCCATAGATTTTTTGTTTTCCAAAGTATCCCTATAAATATAATTTGAATCACTTAATTAGGTATTGAATGGTATCCACAAGCATTTTTGAGGAAATCGAAAGGGAGGGCGGGTTATTTTGAGTTCACTCCAGCGGTATCCCAAGACCACGTCACGTGTTGAAGGTATCCTATTGACGGCCTTAGTTGCGCCGTTGAGGTGCGAGAGATGCGGATTCGATTCCCGTTGGTGGAAAAATGTTTGCATGACCTTCAAATGTCTGGTGTTATGGTGCCATGGTACTCGTAGTTTCTGATACCCACGACGCAGGGAATCATAGTGTAGGGTCAGGGTGTGCGACTGTTGGGTGTTATGAGCTATGCCGGTGAAATTACAGGCACATGAGACTTTCCATCGTTATGTCTCAGGGTGGCGGGCGCAGGGCAATGCAACATAGGGTGCGTCCTAGGTGGACGTGACCTATGAGGTATTGCACTGTTCATAGGCAGAGGTTACCGCTTAACACCAGGTGGGCCATCAGCTTGATCCGTCATTCAGTAGTATAAAAAAAAAAAAAAAAATATTGTAACTATTATGAAAGTTCCGAGTGGCTATGACGTGGTCTTATATTATTGTTTTTTTTATATTACTTAGTGACACACAAGCAGTCCGGCTGCTTGTGTGTCACTAAGTAATATAAAAAAAGAAAAGATTGAAAAGAGGTATTCACTTCACAACAACAAACACTTTAAATGTCAACATTTTATTCAATAAATTATATATAATAATTTAATTAACACTATTGCACTATTTTTCAGAGGTCGTATTTAGTCTATAATCACAGGACTGCTGTAGGGTACTGCTATAGGAAAGGGCATGGGAATAGGGCTGTCTCCTCCGCAACAACCTCCGCAACCTCCGCAACCTCCGCAACCTCCGCAACCGCCACAGCCACCCCCTCCAAAGCCTCCATTACTTAGCATAATGAGCAACAGTGGCAGAAGCAAATTCATACCGTCATCATCGTTAGATCGGATTATTATAGGCTGCTGTGCACCGAACCCGTTTGGGCCGCATCCGACCTGAGCGTGGACTATCGCCTGAAATATTAATTTATATTACTAGTGTACGCCCGTGGCTTTTCACGCGTTTTACCGGGATATAAAGTAGCATATAGCTCAATCCAGGTTAAAATCTATCTGTGTACCAAATTTCATCGAAATCGTTTCAGCCGTTTCTGCGTGATTGAGTAATAAATATCCAACCATCGTAACTTTTTTTTATATTAAGTGGGATTGTGATGCGATATTTTAAGACCTTACAGACAGGAAAATCAATGAAAAAAATGTGTTGGCAATGTGTGGGATAAGGACTATGTATGTGAGTGATGTTATGTTAAATAAATCAATAAATAAATGCTGGACCGTTCACACAACATTATCTAGCCCCAAACTAAGCACAGCTTGTGTTATAGGTACTAGATAACTGATATACTTAATACAATACATTACATAGATAGATATTTTTATTATACATAGAAAATACCCAGAACACCCTGAACAAATATCTGCAGATGGTACAAATATTTGTTCAAAGCCGGGAATCGAACCCGCAACCTCCTGCGTCGCAGGCGAACCTTCGCTCGCCGCGCGACAGAGGTCGTCATGTTTTGTTGATACTAATCTACAATTTAAATAAATTAAAAGCAATTCAAGAAATAGCCGTTAAAAATCCTCACATTGAAACTACCCAGTAGCAGCAAACTGAACCACAGCAACTTTGGCGTCATTTTATACAATTGAGCGCTTCCATATCGCACTTTCTTTTATACGAAAATCTTGAAAAGATAACTTTATTAGGAAACTCCTTGCATATCTAACAGTGAATCAGATTACATCATTTGTATGCTACACTTGTCATATCTGCTTTTGTGTCGTTCGATTTTATTATTCATGTTGATAATGGCGTGGATATATTATATGAAAATACGGTACTAAAAACCTTTTTTTGATCTTTTTACGGAATATTACGGAGAAAACAGGTTTTTAGGTATTTTCATATAATATATCCACGCCATTATCAACATGAATACTAAAATCGCAAAAGTGCACTTCAAATTCGCATTTAAAATAACACAACGACGAGCGAAACTTCGGCGTATTTGTACAAATAACCTTCTTAACGATTTTCGCTTTTTGAATTTTTTGCGTGCGCTATTCTGTCATTTTCTAACTTACATGAACTTTAATGAGTACCTATATTATTACAGTGCAGTGTTAGCTAAGACCGTGCTAATAATAAACGCTAATCATCCTTGGAATAGTTACGCCGTGTTTTGTCTCTTTCGATCGTATTTGAAGTGCTCTTTTGCCGCACTCTCCTCGAGCTAATAACAATTGTCTCAGCTTGCTCCGCTAAGCAAGCTTAATTATTATAATGCTAAATAATAATAATTAATATATTCTAATAATCTTCGATCACAGAGTTCCGTGATCGCAGCTAATAATGGATATCTTTTTGCTGCACTCTCCTCGAGCTAAACACACAATAATTTTCGCAGATCGCTACGCTCGCCGTTATATATTTGAATATTATCTTTTTTGCTGCACACTCCTCGAGCTATACATACATACATACAGTTTTTTTTCGACTCGCTCTTCTTGCCCTTATATATTCTAGTAATGCATATCATCTTTGCTGTTCTCTACACGAGCTACAAATACTGTACTTTTCGCGGCTCGCTCCTCTCGCCGTTATATGTTCTGCTAATAGATGTCATTGTTGCTGAACTCCCAACGACCTAAAACACTGGATTTTTCGTGGCTCGCTTCGCTTGCTCTTGTATATTCAAGTCTTTGCTGCACTCTCACGAGCTAAAATTGCAGTTTTTTTTGTAAAATTACATTCTTTTGCATAAAGCAGGTAATGAGCATGAGATCCCATGGGGTTTCCTAAAAGTCAGCGCCCCTGCTTGTACGTGACGTGTTTTTAAATCCAGCGTCACTCATTCGAGATGCAGCCGCATCACCATCGAGCACATACCCATAGAGAACAAAATGTTATTAATTTCCTCTCTATTGGGTGTGTGCAACGTCACGTGACATCACTGTGGCAATCGGTAAGTTCCGATTAGCCGCAAGGTACACACTTTACACTAGAGTTGGGCAAGCAAGTTAGGTGGCATATCTGACTGGCTGACTATCAGCGCACAGCATAAGCCGTAAGTCTTAGGGGTCCTGAAATTTGGACTGTAAATTCCTTTTGTGGTGAACTGGAAATATCTAAATAAATTTCCGAAATTCCCTTGGCCTTTATGTTTGAAAAGAGTGACAGAACTGACAGGGAGCACCCCGACACCACATGGTCTTATGCGTTACGCCCCTAGAGTTTATATAAAAACGCGGAGCCAGTAGCTGGCGTTGGAGGTCAGGGACGACCTCGCGAGAGTTAGCCTACCGGAGTCCGATACTTCCACTTAGTAAAACAGTAAAGTTTGTATACTAAATTTGATTTATTTAGTGAGCATCCAGTATTTTTGGTGCTACTTTAGAATAAAAAAGGGTATTTACAGTTTTAGGATTAAATACTACCCTTATTTATTCATATGGTTATCTCTAGATTTCCGCGATAAAGTAGATATATATAAGTTGGTGAGCTTTTAGTGCAGGTGATTTATAAACAAACAAACAAATAAACAAACAAATTATTACAGAATTGAACGAATCTCTGAAAATATCTTTACTTACTAGATAAGTTTGTTTCTTCTGCAGGACCAAACCCATCGACCGGTTAGATTTAGGTATGTTGTGAACCTATACGAAACCAATGCGTTTTTTTATTGTTTCGGCACAATAGCTCAGTAGACCTTTAGAAAGAGGATTGTATTTTTAGGTATTTGCACAGTTTACAATTTTAGTATGTTGGTTGGTATAGGGCTGGTAAGCTTCTAAACATCATTCGAGATTTTTCGTTCGAGGTGTTCGCATGGTCTACGTTATGATTATAACCGAGCTGAGTGTATACACGCCATGAATGAAATAAATGAAGCGTTTTTAGGTTTTTTTAAAAACCCTAATATGTATACACATAAAGTTTTTTTCATTTTTTTATTATAAATAAAATATATTTACAGAAAGAACAATACAACAAACCGACGCGTGACCCAAGAGCTGTCTCTTATCTGACTCAACGCATTAGTATTGCCATTCAGCGTGGCAATGCAGCCAGCATCTTAGGGACGCTTCCGTCTGGTAGTGATTTGGATCATTTACGTTTAGATCGTTAGCAGCAGTCTTCACGTAGCACAGTTGTTCCATAGGTTTTTTTTAATTGCACAAAGTATATTTTTCTTGATTGTACCTAAAATCATTAAAATATCCATAAAAGATCTATTAGTATCAAAATTATAGGTATACGGGATCTATCAGTACAATCGATCAAAGCCAAGGCACATATTAGTCACTACTCAACAATTGGAGGGTTTTTACCACGATCTCTAAGATAAGCTATGTATTATTAGTAGGTATGTAGTTACGTATTATTTTTAATTCTCATTAAACTCCTAAGCTAGTAAGGTACACCTTTCGCTACTTTACAAAAATTTCAAAAAGAACTACGAGTTTCCACTGGGATTTTATAGGTGTAATCTGCGACGAAAGTAAAATTTACTTTGGTCGAAGGGTGTAATATATAGACGAGACAAGAAATACTTCAAAATTGTAATTCTTATAATTTATTTTACTTAATAATCTATTGTCATAAATATTATGCTAGTCGTATCTTCGTTCAATCCTCATAATCTTCATATTCGTCGTCTTCATCTGAAGCTTCCTCACTGATATCGCTGATTACATTTGTCTTGTATTTTTTTGGTGTTTTTGTACTGTCTTCTTCACTTGACTCCTTAACGCTTTTCTTGGTTGGCTCAGTAATTTTCCCTGCGTTATCCAAACTTTGCTGGTTGTAGGTCACTTGCTTGGAATAACCTCCATTTATTGTTGGTTCGGCATTGTTGCATGGACATCCACAATGTGGGCATCCACATCTTTTATCGTTCAGTAAATTGAGTATCAATGGAAGCAGTGCTTTCATTCCTCCCGATTTTTCCTGTTTAGAGTTCATAAGCATTGAAATAACAGATGCGATGTCAGGGTTTCCAGATGGAGACTGTAGTTGGGACATAGGGTTGCCTGATGGGATGTTTGGTTGCGCGGATTGAGGAGCTTTTTGTTGGTTGCCAGAACGGGACGATGTTTGAGTAGGTTGCAGAGTGTATACCTGGCCTTGACCTGTAGTAGGCTGCTGAGGGTTCATGGTAAAAACAATAGGTTGACTCTGAGCAAAGCTGTTCTGGGAATTTTGCGTTGGTACTTGTTGACTTGCTATGCCATTTGTAGGCTGATTTTGGACGTAATAACTTGGACCCTGTTGCGATGCCATCTGACTTTGACCACTTGTAAGGAATTGAACTGGTACTGTGTTCGGCATCACTTGCTGGTTTTCAGGTACTTTGTTTTGTGGTGAAACAGGAACGAATTGGTACGTAAACGTAGGCTTTGCAGATTCTGGAACTTGATTGGCGTATTGTGGATTATTTGAACCTGTTGTGAATGTAGAGCCAGGTTGATTTTGCGGCGGTGCTGGTACTTGTTCGAAGTTTTGTTTATATCCGCATGAAGCCGTTGGTAACGGGTTCGATCCTTCTGGCTTCTGCGGAGAGAATCGCAGGCTATGCAAAGCGGAAAAGATATCAGAAATAGGAATTTGATTCTGCTGTTTCACTTGAGAGTTCATTCCAGGCTGTTGGTAATTCTGAGACACTGGAGCTTGCTGCATATTAGATGGTTGTTGCCAATTTATCTGTTGACCCGGTTGAGGCGAAATAAAATTTACTGCGGCACCGTTGCATGTTGTCGGTTGTGAAAATGCTGCATTGTTGTTTACACCTTGCTGAGCGTAGGTATTCTGAAAGGAAACAAAGAAATTTAAATTAACTAACATTTATTTGTTTCGAATGTAATAATAAACAAAATTCTTTGCCGCAAATCATTAACACACCAGTGACGTTATTGAAATATCTTTGTAAGGTATATCAACGAAAAAGTTATCATAAAATTTATCTCACATCAGTTTTAACTTTTCATTTGAAACAAGCTGGCATTTGAGTTCTAATATATTTTAGTAAAAATGATTCATACCTGTAGAAACACCAGCAATATGACGATCCCATTATATATAGATACGGTCATCATGAAAATTCGATCAATTGCCAAAGCACGCTTCTTATATACAAAGTATTATCTTGTCCCGAGATCTGACATAATCAGTATCTTCATATTACAGAAAAAACTTATCTCATGTTTTTGTTATCTGGTCACGTTTAATGGAAAAGGCTGATGAATATCTAATGATAATGTTTAGGGCTCGGTATCTACTGCATCGATAAAAATGTCGTAATATTTATGAAACCTTATATTATGTAGGCATTTCAATTAAAATTATCTTTTTGACGAATCGAGACATTTTCTATACCTACCTCTCTGGATATTGTAGGTGGGAGCATTAGGGTCCTCCTACGTAGCTTCTAAATATCTTAGTGGGAGCTTTGTAACAATTACCACAGAATAAATAAAATTACCTGAGCGATTTCGAATGTGTTTTGAACTTTTGACCAAGTGTTTAGTTACCCAATTCATTTAATTGCCCTTCTACATTATTATCATGTTTTTTCAAACACCTGAAGATCCACGTACTTTCTTCGAAAGCCAATGCCCGTAATTTTTTCCAAACCACGAATTGATAAAAAAATATCTTGTATCTTGTATCTTGAGACTGAATAGTGAAATTAGACGACCTCTGTGGCGCAGCGGGCGAGGAGCTGGCACACGGCACAGGTTAATAGCTAGTAACTACGTAATACACGGATGATCGTCGTCACGATCATACACGATAGTGTTTGCAAAATTCAGACTTGGTCTTCTGAGCGCCAATCAAGTAAGCCCCGACGATGAACCCGGATTCTATTCTGTGCTTGACTGTTCTAGGTAGAACAGAATATAATTGGCAGGTATGTGGCCACTCTAAGTTACAGTTACATTTCGATATTTTAAACTCATTTCCGTGTTAAATTGTCAGTTGAGTAGAATACAATTTGTGATATTTATGACATCGATACTAGATAGGGGAATGATCCGAACTATATTTGGACTATTTTTTATTACGAGAATCGTGCTTCTAATCTGCAGTGGATTCATGTAGGTGTGAAAGACACATAATGAATGAATTTTAAAGAAATATATAATTATGTGGAACTGACAAAATTTTGTTTTCTGTTTCCACCTTGCCTCTACATTCGAAAATAGGTTATCGGATGGGAGAAGCTTTTTCACAACCTAACCTAAGTTGTGTTATAAAGGAGCTGGGCATTTTCTTATTTTCCTATAACCATATGTGTAATAAAATCTAACCTATACAAAGCAGTAGTGCTCGCATTGCTGTGTTCCGGTTTGAAGGGTAAGGGTGCCGGTGAAATTACAGGCACATGAGACTTATCATCTTTATGTCTCAGGGTGGCGGGCGCAGTGCAATGCCACATAGGGCGCGTCCTAGGTGGACGTGACCTATGAGGTAATGCACTGTTCATAGGCAGAGGTTACCGCTTAACATCAGGTGGGCCATCTGCTTGTTCCATCATTCAAGTAGTATAAAAAAAAAAAAAAAAAGTTATAGAAAACTGCTTATGGACGAGAGCTGTAAGAAATAAATAAAAAAAACTTTTAATTGCGTATTTATTAGCCAGCAATGTACTTGAATGTAGTAATTAACATTGCCACTGCTTGGAGCCGAGCGCGACCAATGCCCTCGCGAACAGCTGGAAGGCAATTCTCGGGTTGTAGAGATTATCTCTAATTAGAGATAATGTCGAAGCATGAATGTCTACACAAAATGTCACGAAAATGTCACAATAACCATCAAATCGTATTCGATTTGAATGATTTGGTCGACTTATGTCTATTTGTGACATCACGAGAATAGCAAATTAAGATTTTATTCGACATTCGCCATCTTTTTTCGACATATGTCGAATTCGACTTATTCTCTACAATCCGAGAATTGCCCTCCTGATCGCAGCGCTGCATTTTTTTTTTATTT
The DNA here is from genome assembly GCA_932527175.1 of Operophtera brumata. Lineage (NCBI taxonomy): Eukaryota > Metazoa > Arthropoda > Insecta > Lepidoptera > Geometridae > Operophtera > Operophtera brumata. Next base: position 2,754,626 of record OW052238.1, read on the forward strand.
TTTTTTTTATACTAATGATTGACGGAACAAGCAGATGGCCCACCTGATGTTAAGCGGTAACCTCTGCCTATGAACAGTGCATTACCTCATAGGTCACGTCCACCTAGGACGCACACTATGTGGCATTGCAATGCGCCCGCCACCCTGAGACATAAAGATGAAAAGTCTCATGTGCCTGTAATTTCACCGGCACCCTTACCCTTCAAACCGGAACACAGCAATGCGAGCACTACTGCTTTGCGGCAGAAATAGGTATGGTGGTAGTACTTCCCCGGACGAACTCTTTCACAAAAAAGCTCTACTACTACTAAACACGTAACTAACACGTAAACTACGTACGCATATTGCGTTTTGTAGTTTTATTCATGTATGCACTTATTAATTAGGAAGTTGTTTTCCTACTAGGACAAACAATGATTATGCACTAAGAATACTTGACAATAGGGGGCTAAAATTACACTCGAAAATTGTATTTTAGTTTATTTTCAGCGATTTGTTTTCGGGAGTAATCTATAACAACCTTTACGTTTAAAATAGATTGAACAATATAAAAAAATATGGATTTTGGTGGGTCTGGTGAAACTCTATCAAGGAGCGTCTGCAATGCGGAAGAAGGTCAAAGTTTGTAGATAATAGAACGAGCGAAGCGAGTTTTTTTTTTTTTTTTTTTAAATTATATCTTAAAAAATTACCACAAACAAAGTATTATATACTCAAAAGACCCTTATGGGTTTGTTCAGAGTGTATACAAACCTCCTTAGGTATAAATACATAATCTTAATAGTTAGTTCTCTGAGTCAACTTGGAAAAATCGGCGTTTGTATGTATGTACGTATGTTTGTCCGAGCATAACTTCCGAACCGTTAATCCGGTCTTCATGAAATTTGATTTGGGGGTAGATAGTATTAGTACAATTTGTTGGTAAGGTTATGAGCTATATCAGTCGGGGGGTTGTTGAGATAATGGGGTCCAAGAGGGAGTAAAAAAAAAAAAGTGAGAATATCAGATTAAATGGAGTGTAATATGAAAGCCGGTGCTTCGAGATTTCAAAACTATTTTTAATAATTTTTTAACCTATTTAGTTTTTGAGATATTAGGGTAAATCAAAAAGGTAAAAAACAAAAACCTCTAGGATACTTCCGCTAATCCTACAATGCTGAAATTTTGTATGTTTGTAGCTTTTATCCTCACAACGGTTGTCGGTTGTCGTTTTATTGAAAACCTCTGTAGCGCGGCGGGCGTAGGTTCGCCTGCGACGCAGGAGGTTGCGGGTTCGATTTCCGCCTCGGAACAAATATTTGTGCAATCTGCAGATATTTGTTCAGGGTGTTCTGGGTATTTTCTATGTATAATAAAAAATATCTATCTATGTAATATATTGTATTAAGTATATCAGTTATCTAGTACCCATAACACAAGCTCTGCTTAGCTTGGGGCTAGTTAATGTTGTGTGAACTGTCCAGTATTATTTATTTATTTTATTTTTATTTTATGACACAAATACTGAGAAAAGTCTAAAATTGAAGAATTTCAAAACTTGTACTCTGTAAAACGATAACCAGTATAACATCCATTGTTAACCTCCCGCTTCTAGGAATTTGAACGACCTTGTAGGTCTAACTTTTCAAACCCCACGTACGTATATTTTTTCAAAAGAAATAAGGTAACCTACGTAAATCGCGTGTATTCGCGAGGTCTCAGTTCGGGGCGAACCACTAGTACTTAACTAACTTTATCCTATTGATCTTATGCCGTGGTGTCTCGGGCCTAAGAATAGAACCTCCATCTCCTCCTATGGATGTCATAAAATCCGATTAGGGGATTACACAGGGGGGGACGGTGAGTACTTAACACCATTTCTGCGATCACCATTCGCCTGCTAAGCTGATGATGGCAAATATGTCTCCCCCATTAAATGGGGTACTGACTCGTGGTCACACCAGTTTGTCACACTGGTGTGACTAACAGGAATTTATTTTACTCGTTGTCACAATGTGTGGTGTGGCAAGTCTAGCAGTGAATGTCTTAACACTGCTGATGAGGATGATGGCTGGATGATTTGGGTATATAACTCTCTAAAATGAAGTTAAAACCATGCTCAGAGAACGTGTAAGTGTTTCTAGACCCCTGGTTCCAGATTTTGGGGTTCGCAGGGAGAGGGGGCACTCCATAATAAATCCAATTATGCTATAATACCGGGTAATCAAGATACTACATTTTTTATACTTTTTCAATGACGGATCAAGCAGATGGCGGTAACCTCTGCTTTGAACAATGCGTTACCACAAAGGTCACCTCCACCTAAGACGCACCCTATATGTCATATTTCGCTACGCCAGTCACCCTAAGACATAAAGATGAAAAGTCTCATGTGCATGTAATGTCACGGGCACCCATAACCCTTCAAACCGGAACACAGCAATGCGAGCTCTACTGCTTCGCGGCAGAAATAGGTGGTAGTAGTAGTACTTCTCCGGGCGAACTCTTTCACAGAAAAGCTCTACTACTACTACTACTACAAAATTTAATAAGATGATAGTTTTGGAAGGTGTAATAATATCAAGAACTTGGTATTTTTCATTTATTTTGTGCCTTTTACAAGGACACGATTACTTAAATAAAATAAATATACTCGACTGCTAGGCTACTAGCAGCGTATCTCTATTCGAGAGATGTCCCATCAGGCATAAACTTTGTGATCTTCTTCTACAGCGTCCTACGTGTCTTTCTTCTACGGCGATCACTTTCACTCTTGCTACCACTGTCACTTTGGCTACCACTGGCGCTAGCACTGGCACTACCACTGTCGCTATCACTGGCGCTACCACTTACAGCAACAGGAATATTTTTCGTATCGACTACATTGACTGGTTCATCTATATTATCATTGATGATGTTGATATTTGGGGCATTGCTAGCCCCTTTCGTTGGTTCATCGTCATCACAGTTGCAGTTGCGACGGATAGAGATGATGGGGCTGTTGGTAGGCATAGCTACAGGATAGGGTATTGGGATTACTCTAGCGTTGTTCCGGCAGCCGCAGTTACCACCGCCGCCACCGCAGCCGCAGTTACCACCGCAACCACCGCAGCCGCTGTTACCACCGCCGCCACCGCAACCTCTCTTGGAAGCCAGGAGTAGAATAGCTAGTAGGAGGCCAATGTCGTCGTCGTTTTTACCTCCAGAGTAGGATATTGGTCCACCTCCGTAGTACCCTGGTAGAAAATTCTGCGCTGAGACTTCTTCATTCTGAAAAATTTAATATAAGATTTAGTTAAATGTTTGGTCAACTGTTTCCTGTACGGTGGCCGTGAAAGTGCTTTGTGGCCGATTATAAGCTATCACGTAAGATCACAAGGCTCTTACTGAAAAACTTACTGTGATACTGAATAAAAAAACTACGGCAACAGTAAACGATATCAGCGATATTTTCATGTCTCAGACAATTTGTTTATTTGTTCATTTGAGTGCGCGTGAGTCAGCGTGATGTCTAACGGATCTATAAAAAGAAGAATGGTTTGATTCTAAGATACTTATATTATTTATATATAGCGTTGTGTGATCATTTGAATGAGAATTATCTTATCTTGTTATTACGAAATAGTTAACGTTATCTAGATATTACTCACGATCAATATTGTTATTGTAAAACATTAGATATCAAACTACAATTTCAGTTTGTATTTATGAATATTGCCTTCATTCAACTATTCAATCGAGGTACCTGCTCTTTTCTAAGCTTATACAGGGTGTAACATATTATCCCTATAAGCCCGGGGAGGGGGTATTCTACACATCATGGCAAATAACTTTAATTATACGACTTTTTAAATTTCGAAGTTTTTCATTCATGAAATGCCTCGTAAGAATCCTGTAATTCCTCCAAAAACGTACGTAAAACAACATGAGGACGTTACGGTACGCTAGGGTTTCCTTGCGTGGGGCTGCCTCATGTTCTGTTAGGTAAATTTTTGGAGGAATTTCAGGAATTTCTAGAGGAATTTCAGGATTTTTACGAGGTACTTCATGAATGAAAAAGTTCGAAATTTAAAAAGTCGTAAAACTAAAGTTATTCGCCATGATGTGTAGAATACCCCCTCCCCGGGCTTATAGGGATATTATGTTACACCCTGTATAATAATTTTTTTAACGCAAGCTGGTTGTAATCACTCAATCAGAACAAATTACGATGTCGTGGGCTTTGATAGTTTGAAAATAACGACGTTTGATTATTGAGAGAGAGAGAGAGAGAGAGTCTATGTAGGCTATGCTTTAACCAATCGAATGTAAGATTAGGTTTACATTAAAACCACGAGGTGTACGTAGATAGGATCATGTAATAAATCTTTGTATTTGACCCTAAGACCGCCCATTGAACATTTCTGTTTTTTGTTGTTGTTATTATTATGTGTTATACATAATTATATATCTGTTATGTACAATAAAGGATTAATCTATTTATCTATCTATCTTATCTGAGATTTCAACATTATTATCAAAATGATTTGGTATTTTATGGAGGAAGAGCCGATATAAATTTGGTACCAGATAAATTAATAAAAGTTATGCCTTTTGTAACTTAAAACGCCTACCCCTGTCACCAGAATCAGAAACAGTATCTTTTGTCACAGTTTCTGTTGTCGCTATCCAAGTTGGTAGATGAAGTAACGACTGCAACTAGTATCAGCCATCTATATTATGTGAAAAAATTATAAGTAGGGGAAAAACCCCATAAAGTAACACTGTGACCCAATGCAACTCAATGGGAATAATTTAGTGCCATCGTGACACAGCGTGACTCGAAAGAGTGTGACTGAATGAGAATGCACCAAAATTACGGTGGTTTACAAGGTGTTTTGAAATTCAGTCCTAACGTCACGTTAGCCTTTTTTTGAACACCGTAATTGTTGTAATGCATTAACCAACTGGAATTTAATTTGTAATTTATTCTATTTTAATCTGTCTTATTATGTCATTATGTATAATATCAACATGCACAAGATCAGTGGTACCAGGGTTTGTAAAAACTAATCGTAGTTCCACTGAGGTACCAAGGTTAGGAAAAAGTAACCGTGGTACCACTGGTGGTGGGGGGAGGGGGGTACCACTGATACTAAACGAACAAGGCAGATGCCACCAAAATTACCACGAACCTCTAAGTTTGTCCATAATTTACAACAAGCTTGTGGTTATTATATGGCAAGTGCGGATCCAGGGCCACAAGGGCAAGCTCCCTTTTAGTAGTAGTAGAGCTTTTTTGTGATAGAGTTCGTCCGGGGAAGTACTACCACCATACCTATTTCTGCCGCAAAGCAGTAGTGCTCGCATTGCTGTGTTCCGGTTTGAAGGGTATGGTGGGTGCCGGTGAAATTACAGGCACATCAGACTTCTTATCTTTATGTCTCAGGGTGGTGGGTGCAGTGCAGTGCCACATAGGGTGCGTCTTAAGTGACGTGACCAATGACTTGAGGTAATGCATTCTTAAAGGCAGATGTTACCGCTCAACATCAGGTGAGCCATCTGCTTGTTCCGTCATTCACGCAGTTAAAAAAACCTACTACGCTTTGATAACATTTGTTTCTTTATGAAGGGGCATACTACCGCAAGTTGTACGAGTAAATAACAAAATATATGATCTCACAATTAACACTGGGAGAAAGAACGTGATCGAAACATCTCGTCCGTCTCTGGCGAAGGGTCTGTATTATTTTGTAGTTGCCACACTGTGCGGTTTCCAGCGGAACCCCCCTGTATTCCCTCTTTAAAATACCATAGACAAACAGCACTGAGCGTCTCGTACTTGGAAGTGGAAACTAGCACTGCCGAGCGATCTTTCTCCCTTACGCCGGGTGAAGAGCTATCTTCGCAGCAGTTACGACAGAAGATCGTCTAACTGGACTGGCCTAGATGAATATTGATCAAGAGTCAAGACATTGCGTCAATAATGATGATGATCGCTGAAGAAGTTCAGGATATCTTCAGGCGGAAACATAAAAGAAAATTATCATGAATAAACATGTATGTTTTTCATTAATAAATAAATAATAAATAAATAAATAATGCTGGACAGTTCACACAACATTATCTAGCCCCAAGCTAAGCCAGAGCTTGTGTTATGGGTACTAGATAACTGATATACTTAGTCAGGGTTTTGGTTGCAAGCACTTCCATCACACAATACTGGTACTTTAATGGATCCAGTTTCTTTCCGTATTGGAACTTCTTTACGGTTGGGTGCAGGGTGCTGTGCCCCTCATCACTGCCAGTGCGGTACTGCTGTTGATCAGCTTGGTCACAACGGATTATCGTGCACCAGAGCTGCCGGTAGGATTTCCCGCCACGCTAGCCTTAATGATATCATTCGCCGGGCCCTTACCAGTGTTAACATTCCAGCCATTCTAGAACCGAATGGTCTGTTTCGTGATAAGCAGTTTGAAGCGAGTTGAGCTACCTTTAGATCGCTTGCAGCGGTCTTCCGGTAGCACAACTGTTTCATATGTATTTTCTTAATACAATATATTACATAGATAGATATTATTATTATACATAGAAAATACCCAGAACACCCGGAACAAATATCTGCAGATCGCACAAATATTTGTTCCGAGGCGGGAATCGAACCCGCAACCTCCTGCGTCGCAAGCGAACGTTCGCCCGCCGCACCACAGAGGTCGTCAAACATTTATTCAAAGTATTTTTATAGTTATTTTTGTATGGCATTGATAAATAATGAATCCCAAAGAATGCAATACTAGGGGGATACTCCTTACTTGTCTGACCCTTGTGCGCCTCCTAGAAATAAATCCTGGATCCTTATATGGAATCGTTAGACTATAGATTCAAAATAATTGGCAGATATAATAAAGGAAAAAACAAAGTAACACATTATTAAGAAACACATTTATTCTTCGTCATAATCCTCTTTCACATTTACATTAACACATACAATAAATATAACTAAACGATTTAAAATAAATTACTCAGTGGATCACACCAGCTTTTTATGGACATTAGCACAACATTAGTGTTAGGCATAATAAAAAAAATAAGTAAGACTTTAAAAAAAACTTTAACTGAAATTAATAAGTAACCTATTTTCAATTTTTGATCCTTGCATCTAATTTTGTCTGCCCTCAATTGCAGAGGAGTGATTTCACTATAATCGGGTTGTTGATTTGTATCGCTATGGGATACGTAACTGGTATAGGACCTGAGTCACATGAGCATCTGCCTCTATAAGCTCAACATTCTCCGTTACCGGTGAACAACGCCACCAAAATTAAAGGCAGCAAACGCGACCGAGTCCTTTTACCTTGTATTATCATAGGAGGCATAGGATATGGTGTGTTAAAGTAGCTGGATTCATCTAAAGTCGGTGAATCAGGTGATGGTGCTGGTGAAGCATTCATGATAATTATTCGAGGAGCTGGAACTATAGGCGCTGGGACAATTATTTGCAAGTTGATTGGTACTGGAGATGAGTCTGGTGCTGTGGACTGACATGGGTTCTTAAAATCTTGAATACCGATAGGCACAGGAGGCAATTTCCCTATCTGACATGGTGGAGATATAGCCTGCGACGCGATAGGTGTTGATTCAACTGAATATGGAACCTGCGGTACAATACTATTCAGTACTGGTCTAAAACTTTGCGGAGGTTGAGGTATAAATGGTAGGGGTATACAATTATTGACTAAAGCGTCATCTCGTATTGATGAGCTAAGTCCTGAGTTCACAGGAAGTGCAGGTGGTTGGAAGACAGAGGAAGCTTCCAAAGGTAATATTTGGACGTTTTTATTGGGCAAATCTAGACGAATTGGGGTCACGAGTGGAAAAATGTTCTCCTGCTCAATCGATGCTTGGTGGGCAGATATTGGACATTGATTTATCGGAACAAATGGTGATTCTAAAGGACCTTGAAAAGGCGTGATTGATGAGAAGAGTGTAGGTCTTGGAAATCTAAACATGTTCTTAGGCGAAAACGGACTAGAATTTTGCTTTGATTCATTAATCAAAGGTGTACATTGTGCGCCAGTAGGAGGGCAGCATTGTGGTTCTGGTAGAAAATCACTTTGCTGGCCAAGACCTTGTGGTAAGCTATTAATCAGGGAATCGGGCACTTTTGGCCCCTGTAAGGGTACAAGATTTGAAGGCGGGCTTAACTTGTTCATAGGAGGACCGTTTAATGATGAAGAAAACTGCGCAGGTCCTAAAGGAAACATATCAATCGAAGTCCCTTGATTATTTAAAGGTTGAAATTGAGTAAAAGAAGGATATATTGGTGTAGGACCTGCAGACAGTGTTGGAGGTAAATTCATTTTTTGAGAAAGCAGCGCGTCTGTACTAGGCGTCGGCAAACCAGAATTTGCTACAGGTATCAATGGAGTGAAAATATTACCTAGGAATGATGGAAATGGTAAAGAATTAGGGCACGAAGAGATGTTTGTCCCTGGATTTAAAACTGGTATTAATGGTGTAAATGGCGGACCCATTAATGCGGGATTTGGGCCTGGCAAAATTCCTTGAGGAAATTGTATACAACGTTGTGGGGATTTCAGTTCCATCGGAGCCAACACTGGATTTTGTTGAGATTGACATGGTGTTACTGAAGGTTCAATCGGACATTGTCGCTGTGGAAACATCGATTGAGGTCCTGGAATATTAAAAGGTGGACCTTGCAGTGCTTGTGCATTTAATGGACCTAGATTGGTACTTGGTCCTGGTGAAAGTGGCACAACGTTACCTTGCTGATTAAAAGGCAAACCATCTTTGAATGACGATCTCTGATATTCTGGAATAAGCCTTGGCACCATCCCATTTGGTGGGTATAAATTGTTAATTTGCAGTTGTGGGTTCATGAGCCCTGGATTGCAGTCACGCAATAGTTCTCCCTGAAGCGCCTTTGGAAATGGACAGTTTCGCCCCACATTTTGACACCAAAAACAGCCAATCTGTAACAATGAGCATGGTTGCATAAAGCGTGTGATTGCTGTGTGATGTAATGTATGAATTTATTTAACTTACATTAAGAGCAAGAACAAGGAACACGGAAGGAGATGTCCATCTCCATAGAGTAAACATTACGAACAATTATCCACGGGGTATTAATTAACTTAATATATCTGGTTTTTCATCGTATTACCTAAGCATTTTATCGGAATGTAGAAATCTGTTACATAATTGATTATAATCACTATAGTTATGAAAGTTATGTAATAAAATCGCGAAAGACACCTGTTATACGAGATTGAATTGAATAATCTTGCGAAGGGCGACTTGAATTAAGTTTTTCGCCGTATAGACCTTGGCTGGTAAAGTTTCGTATCTTAGGTGTTACACCACAATGTAATTAATAAATTTAAGCGACGCCATTTTTTTAAGTTCGGGTTAATAGCCTTACAAAGCGGGTTTAAGTTTTGTTATACCCAAATTAACGTCACGTAGGTGTAATAAAATGTAATCTCTCTCTTCAGTCAGTTTAATGATATTTTTTTTCTTTTTCAGGTGAGGATTATCAATGAGCTGTGATGGGTATGTTTATCGTATTATTCAAAGCGATGAGCAAACTAACACCAGTCGTGGGAGTCTAATCATATTTTATTTATATTCTCATGTTTTAGAATTTCATCTTTTACGAACGTGATTTTCACATAATTTTAGCGATTTATTGGGTTACAACGCCAAATGTTCCGAAAATAGCGGCAACAGTAAACTTGAATGAGATATTGCCAAAAATGTACGTAGTTTATTATCGAAGGAACAATCAACGTAGGTGGTTTTGGAAACTCAATGAGCAGTTTGTGTGCCCAATGACCGTTTTTACACAGATTCTTTTATAGATATGTCAGTAAATGCTACTGAATGGCGTATAATCGTAAATCATTGAGCGGCCAATTGTTTAATGACCATGCGAACAGTTACTTAAATGTGCACAAAACAAATACAAATGCAAAAAGGCAGATTGCCCTCCCGTGCCCTAAGTGCCTACTTGGTGCCCGTATGCCCATTATGAGTCAACTAGCAATCATTAATATTATGAATGAAACTGCATTTCCTCAATGCCCCATCGGCATAGCTGTATTGTAAGCTGTACTCAATAGAGGCGAACTAAATCTTGATCTTGGGGTAAATTCTGAGTGTCACCATAGTGATTGTAACGGAAATGGGTTTCCGGGAAGGCCAGAAGCCCTCTTTATTACTCCTTGCTCACGATGTTTATTTATTCAGTGACAAAATTCCGAAGATAGGCAAGAGGTGAGAAAATTTTTAGAATCGATCTACGGAAATTTATATCATTTACGGTTTGATTTACGATACGATCCGGATAGCGGCGGATACATTTTTTTTTACTAACATAGTACTTCAAAGCTTACAATAAACGGAATTCTAATTTCTGAATGCAAATGCTCGAATTGTTGCTGAAAACACCAAAATCGCTTTATGTTTGTTTATAACATTTGAGGAGTTCCCTCATGATCCTCATGGATCCCACCATGAACTAGAATTCTACAAAAATGGGACTATTCTAGATTAGTCTATTTTTTGACAAAATCTAGTTCTTATGATGATCATATAAGGATCTATGAGGATCATGAGGACCTCCTCAAATATTATAATTTCCAATATTAAAAATCTCTTCACGGATAGGCGCGGGCATTCCCCTATTTTTTATTTTTTTTATTTTTTTATACTACTTGGATGACGGATCAAGCAAGAGGCCCACCTGATGTTAAGCGGTAACCTCTGCCTATGAACAGTGCATTACCTCATAGATCACGTCCACCTACGACGCAACCTATGTGGCATTGCACTGCGCCCGCCACCCTGAGACATAAAGATGAAAAGTCTCATGTGCCTGTAATTTCACCGGCACCCTTACCCTTCAAACCGGAACACAGCAATGCGAGCACTACTGCTTTGCGGCAGAAATAGGTATGGTGGTAGTACTTCCCCGGACGAACTCTTTCACAAAAAAGCTCTACTACTACTATATAGCCACACTAATATTATAAGTAGGTAATATAAATGTATAAATGTAATATAAAGTTTATTATGATCTGTTATAAGAAACCAGAACGTAAGTAATGACACAGCTTTTATAGAGATCTTACCTGAGGTTATTTTTACGCTAAGTGACATATAATTTTGCCAATCACGTAATCAAATGGTGATTTACTGCCCTGACCTTCACCCTCCACATGAAATGGTGGGTTACCCTCGTGAGCGCCGGCTAATGGCAGTTTAATCTGTCAGGACAGCTGGGTTTATAGATTCAGTGTTGTAATGAACCATTATGAACTGGAAACAGTGGGCTACAGAGCCCGCTCGATTGTCTGGGCTCTTTTTAGTTACATGCAATGACTGCCCCGCAAAATGGCTCCCCGTCAACCCTCCCTCTCCCTATGTTACTCGCTGATAATTTACCTTTCTATAGGTAGATATATACAAACAAACAAACAAAGTTTACCTCTTTATAGTATTAGTGTAGATCAGGGGTTCCCAAACTTATTTTGTCTACTGCCCACTTTGAGAATAAATTATTTTTTAGGGCCTCCATAGTTTTTTTTAGTGCCTACACAAATCGGGTTATTTAACAAAAACTTGTTAAAACATGATTGCCCGCGGTCTATTATCTACGAAAATGACCTATCCAGAAATACTTATAACTATTAAAATGCGAAAGTGTGTCTGATTTGACGCCCCCATTTTTTTCTGGGTCTCTTACCGCCCCCCTTTAGGCCTGCAGCGCCCACAAGGGGCCGTTATCGCCCCTGGTGTAGATTATCAAGGTATTCTATGTCTATCCCCACCTATGATGAACCTGATGATGAAGGCCCTATATTTTACCTATTGTTTCCTTAATTATTATAAAGGTTTCCATCAAAAATTATCAACGCATAGCGTATTTATTATTCTCGTAAATAAGTTCGATAGTCCCTCAGGGAATTACACTTAGACGTGTGATCTCTCGCTTTGATGTTTATTGGATCATTTAGTACAACTTTATCAGGGAGAACTAACATTTAAAGTCCTGGATCATAGTTCATGTTTATTATGTATAGGTACTAGGTAGTACATGTAACTGTGAGCTCCCCACCTAGTAGTAAGAAGGATCATCAAATTAAGCCAAGCCGTGTTTGTTGCCTGATTCTTCTAGATTTGGAAGCGTTGGAACAGCAGGGCTATTTTAAAACGTTCGAAAAGCCTTCCGACAGCGGAATCGGAAGTTACCGACGAGTTTCCGCTAAACGCGATTCTGAAATACCTTTCCGATATCGAAAACTTTGACACTAGAATTCGAAACTTGCTTCCAAAACTTTCCGACAGCTATTTATTATGACTTTATTTAGTTTATAAGACGATTCAAAATGGTCCAGTGATAAAATATTTTCGACTTTGACTGTATCACAACAATAGGTGCTGGAAGGCTCGATAGATAGATAGATATAATTATAACTGTACATTTTTGCAGTCATGACTGTAGTTGGTTAGTGTTTGAAATAAGCTTTGCAAATGTAGGTACTTTCAGTTCTTTAACCCTTGTTTACCCATTAAACTGCTTTATATGTACCTAGTATCTGCGCGTCTGGCATCGATCTGATTGCAATGCAGTTATTTCTGTAGATAAGCAAGCAAGCTCCAGTTCGTGTTCTGACTAACTGGCTGATAATCTGTAACCCCCCATTTCAGCATCATCACCAGCCTGTCGAAGTCCACTGCTGGACATAGGCTTCCCTATAAAATGCATCCATCCATCGAGTTCCTGTTATTTGTGCACCGAGAGACAAGCCTTCCTACATTGCATCGTCTGTTCTTGGGCCCCACTCGAGAACATTTATTCCTCAACGGTTGTCGGTTCTGCGAGCTATATGGCCTGCCCATTGCCAGTTTAACCCGATTAGCCCTCACTTATTGTCCCTAAATCCGGCCACACCTACGGTGATGTGAAATGAATGGCGTTGTGTAATACCCGCCGTGTAGACCTCGGCGTTATCTGCGGTCAACCTCTTGTTTTAAACCTTTTAGGTATTTAATTTTGTTATGTTCCGTGGTTGTTTCCGTGGTATGTGGCTTTTAATCTGAACGAAATATGTGTTTCTATCCACACCATATATCTCAACATCACTAATTAGTAGGTCAAAAGGAGGAGTTTTGCCTGGGTTCAATTCACTTAGTGAATTCACTTCAGTGCATTTTGGTAGGTAGGTATCCACGAACGAATAGTATACTATACAGTATACTAATAACTAGTATAGTATAGTATACTTAATGCCCATTTTCGTTTCGTTCGTATGAGTTAGTGCTGGCCTCTGGTGTCAGAGTTTGTCAAGCCGCCCGAGGGCCTCTGACATGGCTTATCGACTGCTATTAATCAATAACAGCCGGGACCGACAGCTTAACGTGCCCTCCGAAGCACAGAGCGATGGATATCCGCACATAACTTAGAAAAGTCATTGGTGCGGAGCCTAGGATCGAACCCGGTATCGTTGGATTCTGAGTTGCACTATTGAACCGTTAGGCTACCATCGCATGAATGCCCAGTGAAATGCAATGTGTTATGGAAAGTAAATAAATTGTTTAGTATGAATAAATGGGTTATTATTATTATAATAAATGCACTTGGTTGAGTCAAACCGGATTATTCCCATTTGCCCCGGTCCCGGTACCGGGACAGATGGAAAAAAAAACATCAGCCCCGGCGCTTTGTTCCAAGTGAACTAAGGACCGTGTTAATAAATAAAACACGAGCATAAGTTTGTTATAATTTATAAATTTCCAAACAACCAGATCAAGATCAAAGATCTCAAGATATGTCCCACGGGCCTAAGTCTACCGTTTTTTTTTTTTATTTATTTTTTTATACTAATGAATGACGGAACAAGCAGATGGCCCACCTGATGTTAAGCGGTAACCCCTGCCTATGAACAGTGCATTACCTCATAGGACACGTTCACCTAGGACGCACCCTATGTGGCATTGCAATGCGCCCGCTACCCTGAGACATAAAGATGAAAAGTCTCATGTGCCTGTAATTTCACCGGCACCCTTACCCTTTAAACCGGAACACAGCAATATTAGCACTACTGCTTTGCGGCTGAAATAGGTATGGTGGTAGTACTTCCCCGGACGAACTCTTTCACAAAAAAGCTCTACTACTACTAATAATCCTCCTACTAATACTACCGTCCTAATAATGCACTTAGTATTATGAAACACCAGCCATCAGGATCAGACTTTGATGACTGTCAACTGAACTATGCAGATTGGAGTTGGAGACACTGCCCCAATTTTCTACGAGACACAAAAATCTGAAGCGTGCTATATACGGATGTTTGGTCGCGGATCCCATTCACTAAAGCTAAAGCTAAACCCGCGTCCTCAGTGGCGTGCATGGTGACGATCAATGGTAAGACAATGGATCACCACCGTGCACGCCACCGCGGACACGGTCCGAACGCGTTGGTTTGGCCTTAGCTTCACTAAGCGGAAGTAGCCAGTGTCGTCATGTCAACAGAGCTAATCTTATGCCTTTGCTTATCTTATAGTGATAAGCCGAGGGCGTTGAACCCGAGGTGCTAGACCCCGGGACGTTAAACTTAGAATAAATATAAATAGAGAGAATCCATATTGATTGAGAGACTGGATATAAATCTCTTGAGCCTGTATTCAGTCGGTATTGAGTTGTAGATGTTGAAAAAACATCAGCCCATAGATGTCCCCAGCTGGACCTTCCCCTATAGAATGCCACGACGAACGGTCCCGGGCCGCCTCCATCCACCGACTTCCCACGATCTTTGGTCAAACGAGAGAAGGCCTTCCTACACTGCGTCCTCCGGTTTGATTTGGAACCTTTATACCCCAAGCCCAACGGTTATCAGTTCTGCGGTTGTCGGTTATAATGGCCAGCCCATTGCCACTTCAACTTGCTAATTCTTTTAGCTATTTCGGTGATCTTGGTTCTTCTACAGACCTCCTCATTTCGGATTCTATCTAGTGAAACTCTGAGCATAGCTCTCTCCAAAGCCGGCTGCGCGACTTTCTAGTGATAGTGTATGAGGCCAATAGTTAGGGTTAGTTTCACGGTGGCCGGGAGAATCGTAACGCGAATTCTTGATGTTTCGTATTGGCCGTCGTCTAAAATCATGTATTGCGGTGGCCGGAAATAAAAGTTAAATTACAAATTTGGAAAGACACAAAACAAAAAAAAAAAAAAAAAAAAAAAAACAATGAAATAAATAAACCAATAGTACGAATATTTATAATTCATTTTCATTTAAAGTACACACATCAAAAAAGTCTAAGCAACACCTACCTATTGATTTTTGAATATTTAAAATTGTATATTTACCTATATATTTATTTATTTCTTTTTTATTTTATCAAATATTTTAATGTAACGTAATTATGGAATGACACAGTAAATTGTACCTGGATTAAGTTTTTTATAACATTTTTTTGTTTTAAAAAACGCTCACCTTCTGATTTCAATTCAAATGAGAGTTGGCGTGTGGGCGGGAGGTCGCCTAGAGTTTAACAAAGCAAAGGTAGGTAGGACGTGCAATTCTAATGCATATATGCAAAGGCAATCGCCAGGTGTGGGGTCTGTCCCCGTTAGCTCTACGTGTCATGAGAATTGATCAATTTAAATAAGTGTAATTGCATGTGTTGGATAGTTGGATACCTTTGAAGTGGGTTTGTGGACTTGAAGCCAACTATATAAAACTACGACGGTGGATGAGCAGGGAACATAATTAGGTTTACCAGAACCAAAAATGTAAAGCCGTTAATCTGCTAGCTGCCTCAGAAGCTTCAATTAACAAATAAGGACAAACCGACTGACTGAACTAAAATTTTTGGTATTTATTCGTCTGTTCCTCCAAAATGAGTAGTTTTGGTTCCTGGCTGAACTAATTTTGAATTTGTGTTTATTTGTATTTATCTGTAAAACAGTTTTTTGTAAGCCATTAATTTAGTACGACCTCTAAGAAGGTTCTTAAACAGTCACATAGAGTTCTTTTAGTTTACAAAACATAACATTTAAAAAAAAAAAAATGGTCATGAGATTTTTACTCGACCGACACGTAAACAATAACGTAACCTACCAGTTTGGTGTAGATTTCATTCATTAAAACAATTAGAAGCGTGACTTTGTGGATGTTATACTACACGGTAGGTAGTATAACAACTAACTCGTCTGGCAATAACATTTTCCGAGCTAGCAAACAAGTGTATAAACAAACGAGCTAAGCATCAAAAGCAAAATTCAATCGAAAAGACCAAAATGAAAAAAATAGAGTTTAAAATTTACAACTTAGATAGCCATTGAAAATAGAATGCTAGAATAAAAAAATTAGGATTGAAAATCGCATGTTTGACAATATTTCATCACTGCGCAGCGCCCTTGGCCGTTCTGAAGTGGCTCCTACACGCCGGAACAGCCTTCAAATTATACATTAAAATTTTATTAGGGCCACAGCGATACCCGTCACTTGATTATGTTGGTGGGATATTTCAATTTACGTGCAATGTCATAATGTTAGCAAATATAATTTTATCAGTCAATTTACGAAAAGTATCTTATACTTTTCGTAAATTGACCCCTGTGACGCGGCGGGCAAAGCTTGGCCTTCGACGCAGGAGGTTGCGGGTTCGATTCCCGCCTCGGGTTAAATATTTGTGTGATCGCAGATATTTGTTCAGGGTGTTCTGGGTATTTTGGGTATGGGTATTTCTTTTATAAAAAATATCTATCTATGTATAATATTGTATTAAGTATATCAGTTATCTAGTACCCATAACACAAGCTCTGCTTAGCTTGGGGCTAGATAATGTTGTGTGAACTGTCCAGCATTATTTATTTATTTATTACTTAGTTAGTTTCACATATGTAGGTGCTCATAATATTTTTTTTTTTTTTTTTTTAACATTGATAGACCTTTGTTTGACCACGATCTCACCTGTCTCTGTTGTTGTTGTTGTTGTTGTTAATATGTTTGTAGATAGGAGTACTTGTCAAATGTCTGCGTATTATGAGTAAGTACTTTAATGTAGGTCGATTTATAGTAGATTTCAGATCCATTCATCATACTGTCTAGATTTGTGCTTCGTGCTAACTAATGGTTTTTTGCTGTGTATATTTTTGAGGAGTTGACATTGATTGATTTAGTGCGAATTGATGAAAATTAAACTGAAAGATATTTAGACACTTTTTCTAGATCGGATATATTCAATATTCACTCCTGGATATTTTAACATGATAGATAGATAGATAGAAGATAGAAAACACTTTATTGCACAACACAGAAAATAAGCTAATTAAGAATTAATATTAAACTAAACACGGAAGTACAATGGGCGGTCTTATCGCTATAAGCGATCTCTGCCAGACAACCTTGGGATGGACATGTTTTTTTGTAAATTCGGTTTGAGAGCCAGGCCAAAAAATTTAATGCAAAGATCGCAATGCAACGAAAATTTGAATGCAAAGATCGTAATGCAACGAAAATTTTAATGCAAAGATCGTAATGCAACGAAAATTTGAATGCAAAGATCGTAATGCAACGAAAATTTTAATGCAAAGATCGTAATGCAACGAAAGTTTTAATGCAAAGATCGTAATGCAACGAAAATTTTAATGCAAAGATCGTAATGCAACGAAAATTTAAATGCAAAGATCGTAATTCAACGAAAATTTGAATGCAAAGATCGTAATGCAACGAAAATTTTAATGCAAAGATCGTAATGCAACGAATATTTACGGCAAGACCTGACTGAGCCCATTTCTTTTTTTTTTGCGTATATTGCACGTCCTATATGGACAAACTGTTTAAACTTGTTAACTGTTTAACTGATATACTTCCTTCTGATGTTCAACAGCTGATCAGTGAATAACTGTTTAACTGATATACTTCCTTCTGTTGTTCAACAGCTGATCAGTGAATAATTTTCTTGAATAATTCTCACGTTCTTGGCTTTGGAACAGGTGTAAATTGTGTTTATTGATTCAAAGTTACTTTAATTAATTCAAAATTACTTTAATTAATTCAAAATTAAATTCGATTGAAATGATCCCTGTGATTTCAATGAATAAAATACTTTTGACTTTTACTTTGATTCCGATGAGAGCTCAGAATTTTAACGTACGAAAAGCATTTCCACTCACAATAGAGCTTTTTAGAGCTTTTGTAGAGCTGTTTTTTAAAAGAGTTCGTCCGGGGAAGTACTACCACCATACCTATTTCTGCCGCAAAGCAGTAGTGCTCGCATAGCTGTGTTCAGGTTTGTAAGGTATGATGGGTGCCGGTGAAATTACAGGCACATGAGACTATTCATCTTTATGTCTCAGGGTGTCGGGCGCAGTGCAATGCCGCATAGAGTGCGTCCTAGGTGAGCGTGACCTATTAGGTAGGTAATGCATTGTTTAAGGCAGAGGTTACCGCTGATCAGGTGGGCCATCTGATTGTAACGTTACACATTCAGATTAAAAATAAAACTTCGTGTGTGTACAAACTGGCCAAGTGCGAGTCGGACTCGCGCATGAAGGGTTCCGTACCATTGTCTATAAAAACGGCAAAAAATCACGTGTGTGTATGGGAGCCCCGTTAAATATTTGTTTGATTCTGTTTTTTTTATATTTGTTGTTATAGCGGCAACAGAAATACATCATCGATGAAAATTTAATCTGTCTTACTATCACAGTTCATGAGATACAGCCTGGTGACAGACGGACGGACGTCGAAGTCTTCGTAATAGGGTCCCGTTTTACCCTTTGGGTACGGAACCCTAAAAATAATAAATTGTTAACCACTATTTTAGCCACAAGCAAAATTATCTTTTCCTCGTTTTTAATTTAACTAAAGTCGAAGGCAACTTCCACCCAAAGCTTTATATTAATTGAGTTACCACGTGAAAAAAATATTCTGCTATCAAATTTAATCGCAGGTGATGTCCATAGTCGTCTAAAATTCAAATTTGGAATAAAATAACAAAAGAAGTCTGAAACTGTTCAAATTGTTGCATGGGCAATTGAGGGGGGGCAAAATTCGGCCCCCAAAATAGCAAACATCTTGGGACATTATTTTTTGAGTGGTTAGGTAGATTAAATCTTACGGATTACCTTATATTTAAGAAATACCTTCGTTTGAGAGCTACCTACTTCAAAGGTTTGTATTTATATAATAAATAATAAATAAATAAATAATGCTGGACAAGTTCACACAACATTATCTAGCCCCAAGCTAAGCCAGAGCATGTGTTATGGGTACTAGATAACTGATATACTTAATATAATACATTACATAGATTGATATTTTTTATTATACATAGAAAATACCCAGAACACCCTGAACAAATATCTGCGATCGCACAAATATTTGTTCCGAGGCGGGAATCGAACCCGCAACCTCCTGCGTCGCAGGCGAACCATCGCCAGCCGCGCCACAGAGGTCGTCAAAGTCAGAGTCGGAGGTATATATACTATACGTGGTCAGAAATACTAACAAAATAATTAAATAAATTATACTTTATACTCGTCAGCTGGCTCCTTGGCTCAACCTTCAACGTGGCAATACAGCCAGCAACTTAGGGACGCATCCGTCTGGTAGTGACTTTGATCAGTTGAACTATCCTAAGGCACTGGTCCCACCGCCGACGAGTAAGCGATGAGCTATCGGCGATTGAAACGAACAAAAGATAATCGCTCCCGTGTTAATAAAAGAGAGAGCATCAACATCGCTCAAGCGATTAACTATAAATATAATGTAAAAAGAGGGATCCTTTTGGGGTGGTATGGTGACCCTAGGACACTCTTTCTAGCTGTATAGTTTGTGGTATGGTTGAGGTATTTAAAAGTCTTGTATAAGATGGTAAATGGTTTGTATTAAGAGTCACAATATTACTTAACTCACTAATAATTGTTTAACTATGATTTTATGGTATATTAATGGTATGTGGGTTGTGGTAGGTACATTAATGGTATGATTTTATGTGTGCACGCGATGCCCGAAGGGCTGGTGTTCGCGAACTGGCTCAGTTTTGGCAAATGCGTATTAAATGCAGACGTTGCTTAATACACATTTGCTGTGTTCGGTTAAAACCTGAACATATAATCTCTCTCTTTTATTTACACGGGAGTGATTATCTTTTGTTCGTTTCAATCGCCGATAGCTCATCGCTTACTCGCCGGCGGTGGGACCAGTGCCTTAGAACGAAGATATTTTAACTAGTCGCATCGACGTAAATAAAATGAAACTAGTCGTGTATGTCTCATCGTCCATCTCCAACCCAATATTCTTAGTTTATTGAGTAAGTATCAAACGAATAGTGAAATCGATAACAGTCTCGACTAAATGCTTGGCACACGAGATAGAATTCAATTGCGAAAAGTTGCGAAGCAATAACGAACGCGGGAATTGGAAGAAATTATGTTCATTGAATACATTCTTGGTATCGATATGTAAGGGATACAATGGGACATTATACACACATAAAAAGAGTACCTATAGGTCGGTATTGTACAAGAAACTAATATTTAGAGCTATCTGGGCAGTAAGAGTAAAACAGATCTGAGAATACACCTAGGTTGGATATTTTATATTATCACATATACATCAATACATACATACATAGAACACGCCTTTTTCCCCGAAAGGGTAGACAGAGCCTCAAATGGGCCTCTTTTCACTGTGGGTTGAACCATCGCTGGAAATAGACAAGTGGTGAGCTCATCACCACCATTGCTTCCCACGACTGACTCTGCTAACGCTTTCTTCCAGTAATTATATTTTAAATTAGCTAGCAACCAGGACAAATCCTATAGTCCATGTAATCCCTTAGTCAGCTTTTACGTCATCCATGGGAGGATACGGAGGGGTTTATTCTTGGGCCGAACACACTAGGTACTACTAGTGATTTTCAAAAATATGTTTTTAATTTTTGAGAAAAAATATAGTCCTCTGTGCACAAAAACACAAAGTACAAAGTTAATAAACTCAGTTAGTGAAGAACAATCACCAATCAAAACTCATCGTAGACTAGACTCCCATTGAAATCCCGTAAAATATCCCAGACTACTGCATCCAAGATGGCGGGCGATCAATGGTTACCATGGAAACGCGTCGGGTTTCAGCTGGCCTGAAAGTACCTGGAACATTCTGAAACCAAAACATGGCATGGATTCACGGGCTACTGTTTGTAAGTGCGAAAGAGAAGCGTAGCTTGAGAGAGAAGTTCGATGGAAGGATAATCCTCTGAGCTGAAGGATCGCTATAAATTGTTTTCATATGGAGATATCCAAATTCATCAAGTTATTTAATTTGTTACGCTACGCTTGTTGCGCGAAGGGCAAGATAATTGAATTGGGAATCCTGCTGCCTCCAGTGGAGGCAGACTTACCAAGGATCAAGTAAAGTTAGAAATAAGAGAGAAGATGGAGCTACAAAGGGATGAAAATTAAATTTTAAAAACTGGTCAATTGAGAGTCGTACACGCACACGGTTCTGTACCACCGTACAAGATACTTATTATGGTCTAGCAAAAAACGCCCAAAAAAACACGAATTTTCTTCCACTTTAATCTCTTATTTTATTTTATTTGTATTATTTATTGTTATAGCGGCTAGAGAAATACACACTCGGTGAAAATTTAAAATGTCTACTTATTAAGCTTCATGCGATACAGCCCTAACAACTAAGTTTTATTTAGATTTACAGAAATAACAACTCAAGTTTTGTATCAAAAACGCAAAAATAATTGTTTAGATATTAAAGCCAAAAGCCAGACAAAAGCCAGACATTAAGAGTTATCGCCAAAGTGGGCGATAACGCCCCCTTGTGGGCGCTGCAGGCCAAAAGGGGGGTGGTAAGAGACCCAAAAAAAAAATAGGGGCTTCAAATCAGGCCACTTTCGCATTTTAATAGTTAGGTATTGGTATTCCTAGATAGGTAATTTACGTAGATTTGTTTAGACCGCGGTTTGTTTAAACTAGTTTTTGTTAAATAACCCGATTAATTTAATTTGAAGTTATAGTGGTTTTTAGTAAACGAAAAAATGGGGGCGCTAAAAATTATTAATTCTCAAAGTGGGCAAAAGACAAAAGAAAAGGCAGCAGACAAAATAAGTTTGTGAGCCCCTGCAATAAAGTCACGTGTTAGTCTCGTTTAGTCAAAATAAATAATCACCTTATTCGCATTATTTTGTACCCAATCTCTTTTCCACAGTTACATGTAAGTACCTACCATGTACGTAAATAATAAATAAATAAATAAATAATGCTTGACAGTTCACAAAACATTATCTAGCCCCAAGCTAAGCAGAGCTTGTGTTATGGGTACTAGATAACTGATATACTTAATACAATATTATACATAGATAGATATTTTTTATTATACATATAAAATACCCAGAACACCCTGAACAAATATCTGCAGATCGCACAAATATTTGTTCCGAGGCGGGAATCGAACCCGCAACCTCCTGCGTCAAAGGCCGCTTCGCCCGCCGCGCTTAGCGGTCGAATAAACATGAACACTGTTCTAATCTCCCTGATAAAGTTGTATTAAGTGATCCAATAACCATCAAGGCGCGAGATCGCACGTCCAAGTGTAATTCCCTGAGGGGCTATCAAACTTATTACCGAGAATAATAAATATACGTTGATAATTGACGTTTGATAGGATACCCGACTACCGTTTAACTCGAGTCGGGTGTTTGACTCGTAACAAGTACCTACGTGAGTTTTTACCGGTTTTTTCAATTTTGATAGGATAAGTAAGAAAACAATAGGTAAAATATGGGGCCTTCATCATCAGCCGGTAGATGTCTATTACTGCTGGACGAGGCGTCTCCCATAGAATAGGGGGGATTTGCCCCAACCACCACTGATGCTGCTGCCATCCCCTGGTGTAATCTCATAGTAGTGGAGTGACTACATATATTGTAGTTTTTGGTGACTACCACGTAGTTTTTTTTTTAAATTCTTACCTGACACGCCACGTCACCATATAGGGCCTTTGGATTTAATAAATTCAGGGACTAATTGCTTGCAAACAGGGCCGGCGTACGCCAGATTGTTGAGTAATTTCATAATAAAAAAACAGGGTTTTTGGAGTTATTGGAGAATCCATTTTCCTGTAGATCCACGGTACGCAAATAAATGGAGAGAAAAAAAGTCATTCATGTTTTCCCTCTGCGCAACATAGGTAGTACTTATACTGAATTGGACTGGAGTAATCTCCAGTCGCGCGTTCGAGCTGTCACACATAATTTTTAAGCTAAAGTCTCCGTTAAAATAACCAAATAACATAACATAACTCAAAATCACATAAATAATCCTGATCCCACACTAGGATTCCCTGTGTCATGGGTATCAGGAACTACGAGTACCATGCTACAACACCTAGACCCGGAACAAATATTTTCAAATCATATAATCATTTGCCCAGCAGCGGGAATCAAACCCGCAACCTCTCGTATCTCAGACGGCTAATCGCCCGCCGCACCACTGAGGTCATCCAAATCGTATACTTGTAGATAGAGCTGTTCTGTGTCCAAATCATTATCATCACTGTGTCATCTCATTATACTTTACATCTTTCACAGTAAATAATTGGCCACGTCATAATACGAGTACTACAGGCGCATACAACAGCCAAATTTCGTCACTAACTCAATTAACATTCAGGTAAGTTATAAAGAGATAGAATAGCGCTCGTGGGTTTGTGAAAATCATGCCTAACAAATCTTTGCCACGTGAAAAAGCGTAGCATCATAGAATCATACGTTGACATTAAGGTAAAGAAAAAAAAACGGCCTAGTGCGAGTCGGACTCGCCCATGAAGGGTTCCGTAGCAGCAAGTAACATAATATAAAAGTTATTGGATGGATTACGATTTATGACGTATTAAAAAAAACTACTTACTAGATCTCGTTCAAACCAATTTTCGTTGGAAGTTTACATGGTAATGTACATCATATTTTTTTTTAGTTTTTCATTCTCCTATTTTAGAAGTTATGGGGGGGGGGACACTTTTTACCACTTTGGAAGTGTCTCTCGCGCAATTTTTTTTTTTTTTATCTTTGGATAGGTCTTCAAAAATGATATATGGTTTCTAATATATTTTTTTTCTAAACTGAATACAGTTTAGAAAAAAAATATATTAGAAACCTCAATATAATTTTTGAAGACCTATCCAAAGATACGTACACGTATGGGTTTGATGTTTTTTTTTTTTTTTTTTTAGTTTCAGTTCTAGGTATGGTGGACCTGTTTTTTTCTAGTTTTTTGTGAAATTCTTAATGCGGTTTACAGAATACATCTGCTTACCAAGTTTCAACAGCCTAGCTCTCATAGTTTTGGAAAAAAGTGGCTGTGACATACACGGACAGACAGACAGACAGACAGACTGACAGACAGACATGACGAATCTATAAGGGTTCCGTAATTTTTAGTTACGGAACCCTCAAAAGTACAAAATTCTCAGTCGTTTCGAAGTTGAATAAAATTTTCAGTCGCAAGCTGCTGCACTTTGTTTTTATCACATGACCGCATGGTTAATGAACAGGTAGAACATTGTTGTACGTTCAGTTCAGTTTACAGATAAAAGTTCAATGAATGACATATATTATTTTCAGCACATAACATTGACTCCTCTATGAGGAGAAAGCCTCCAAATAAGACCAATCAGCTGCTGGGCCTATAATTGAAAGTCAGACAGCTTTTATCCCGAGTTTGTTGCACAAGAGAAAAACAACGCGACGTCAGAGGGCAATCGAGAGAGTCACTCGTTAAAACAACGCGACGTCAGAGGGCAATCGAGAGAGTCACTCGTTAAAACAACGCGACGTCAGAGGGCAATCGAGAGAGTCACTCGTTAAAACAACGCGACGTCAGAGGGCAATCGAGAGAGTCACTCGTTAAAACAACGCGACGTCAGAGGGCAATCGAGAGAGTCACTCGTTAAAACAACGCGACGTCAGAGGGCAATCGAGAGAGTCACTCGTTATAACAACGCGACGTCAGAGGGCAATCGAGAGAGTCACTCGTTAAAACAACGCGACGTCAGAGGGCAATCGAGAGAGTCACTCGTTAAAACAACGCGACGTCAGAGGGCAATCGAGAGAGTCACTCGTTAAAACAACGCGACGTCAGAGGGCAATCGAGAGAGTCACTCGTTAAAACAACGCGACGTCAGAGGGCAATCGAGAGAGTCACTCGTTAAAACAACGCGACGTCACAGGGCAATCGAGAGAGTCACTCGTTAAAACAACGCGACGTCAGAGGGCAATCGAGAGAGTCACTCGTTAAAACAACGCGACGTCAGAAGGCAATCGAGAGAGTCACTCGTTAAAACAACGCGACGTCAGAAGGCAATCGAGAGAGTCACCCGTTAAAACAACGCGACGTCAGAGGGCAATCGAGAGAGTCACTCGTTAAAACAACGCGACGTCAGAAGGCAATCGAGAGAGTCACTCGTTAAAACAACGAGACGTCAGAGGGCAATCGAGAGAGTCACTCGTTAAACGTTAGAGCACTTGACTAGGTTTCAGCTCGGCACTAAACTCCTTGATGAGAGATTTTACTACCCACTAACAGTAAAGGCGATATTACCTTTCATTAACAACGAAATTGTGACACGGCGCGGCGATGCGATGTAGTCAAAGGAGATGTAAGGTGTCCAGAGTTCAGATTACAGTCATCAAGTAAGAAAAGGCTTAGGGAAATTGTAGTTATAATTGAAAAAACCGGTATTAACTCACGTAGGTATTTGTTCCGAGTAAAAACACCACCGGTACCGGTTTTTTCAATTATGAATATCACTCGCGGAAGTTTTAATAGTATTAAATTGTAGTTAGGGCTTAGTGCTTAGTTTTGGCTACTAGTATAGTATTCTTTTATCTGTGGTTTTAGCTATCTTTAGAGCGTTTTCAACGGTCTTTAGATAGCCTAACCTGTTTTTTTTATTTTTTTAATATTTACCTGTTTGTTAGTTGTGGTAGGCCATATACCTACGTAAAAGAATTAAAATTAGAAAAATTATAACTGGTAATGGTTAAATCAGTTTTTAATACAAATGGTAAGAAATTCACATGTTATAATGTAATGTAATGTCCCGGGTTAATAGTGTTTTTTTATAAAGCCAGAACCTGAAAAACCTCTCAAAAAAAATTCCAATAGCTTGGAAAGCAGCGTTTCTAAAGTTAACAGAAACAGGCTTCCTTCATAAACAGATGATTAATCAAAATTTGCTATATTCATGAGCATGAAGCAATATAGTTTTGTACATTTCGTTTTGTTCTTCCAGCTCTGAACATTCTAAATAATGGCTGACTAAATATTAATCTAATTTTGATGAAGCGGGTACTGTGTATCATATACGCAAATACTAATTAGCAACGTCCTAATGAGCAATTAACGCCTTTTCCAGGCGTTAGGTTCTTGAACTTGCTTTGGCATCTGTAAGCGGCTTGTTTTAGATACAAAAACATTAAATATAAACTTTTCCGTTTGAGCTATTTATACTTTCACCGTAGACAACAAAATTTTGAATATAAACTTGTTTCCTAAAAAAATTCCATGCGTAGTAGTGCACCCATGGACTTAGTATACAAATAGTCCATGGTATAACCACGCTAGTTCACTCTCTTGTTCTGTTCTTAGACATGTCATAGTATTTATTATCTTGTGTTAAGTATTATTTGGATGGTATTATTTAGTACCAACCTCAGAGCAATCTGAAAGGAGACGTCGTCTACTTTCGTTTTAATTTTTTACTAGTGTTTGTTTGAGTTATGTTGTGTTATTTTGGTGGCATTTTAACCAATGTAGCTCGTTTATAGAGCACAAGTGTAGTGAAATGAAATGGAAGTGTATGACTTTTCAAATTGGTGGAAATTGTAGCAAAGCTTTAGTAAAACGGCAGCCGTTTTACTAAAACATGACTGTGATTTTGACGACTTGGTGGGAGTGTAACTTTGCAAATTATATTGAAAATACAAAAAACTTGTAAATGGCAAAAGCACAAGACGTGCGACGCCAATTATAAAAAAAAAACAACCGACTTCATTCTTCTATCTTGTTTATGAACTGAACTGAACTGAACTGAGTCTAGAATTTCCATTTTCTAATTTCAAAAAAGTATACAGTACTACTACAAAAGTAAAAGGCGTCGGCAATCATCGGCTTTTCGAAACCGAAATATGATTGCAAGTGAGTGAGAAA
The DNA here is from genome assembly GCA_932527175.1 of Operophtera brumata. Classification (NCBI taxonomy): domain Eukaryota; kingdom Metazoa; phylum Arthropoda; class Insecta; order Lepidoptera; family Geometridae; genus Operophtera; species Operophtera brumata. The sequence continues at coordinate 2,781,843 of OW052238.1, forward strand.
GGGACAGACACGAACGATGCCTGCCGGGGCATCTTATTATAATTGTAGTACCATAGTTGGTAAAATACGTCATCAACTTCATTAAATGCCAATTTTACCAACTTTACTCTTTTGTTTCTGGCCTAAGAATAGATAGATAGATAGTTAGATAGATAGATAGTTAGATAGATAGATAGATAGATAGATAGATAGATAGATAGAAAACTCTTTACCAATAGACCCTCCGTCTCCTTGAGTGGATGTCGTAAAAGCCGACTTCCAGACTTGTTAGTAAGCTTCGTTGGTATAAGATTAGTCCCGGCTGCTAGCTTATTAGCGAGTATGTTATTAGGTAGGTACAGGAAGAAAGCGTTAGCCGAATCAGTGGTGGGAAGCATGATGACAGCGATGAGCTTACCAGTTATCAAGTCTATATTCCCACGATGGTGCAACCCACGGTGAAAAGAGGCACATTGTGGGTCTGCCTACCCTTTCGGGGAAAAAGGCGTTTGTATCAATTACGCTACTTCCCCAAATGCTCAACTAAATTGCTCAACTAGTTGAGAAATTGAGCAGCAGTTGAGCAGTTGAGCAGTAGGACATATTACCAAAAGATTCCTGCTATCCGCTAATGATTTTACAACAGATTCTTTTTATTTTACCAAAACTGCAAAACTGGAGATTTATAAAATAAAGCAAATGAATCGCAAAATGGATGTCACTGACTTCAAGACCATCCCGAGTTCAGATTGCGTCATTTGTCTTCAAGTACATATCGTAATATGGACAGCAAATCTCACCATACTCATCGTAAACTTTCCGTCTACCATCTTGTAGCCGTACCCCGTCTCCCGATTTGGCGTGGTCGACATGCGCGTGCGACTATTTATACCACGTGTTACTGCCCTCCCCTCCTTTCCTCCCGCTTCTATCCAGAGTAAATATAGCCCGAGGGAATCCATTGCGATTGTTGCATAGTAATTACTGTTTATACTGTGTTGCTAGTACCTACAAACATTATTGATATTCCATTTCGTTTTGTGAGTCATATCACGTCAGTGTGGAGTATAAACTTGACATAAGAAAGGGTTTTTTTTTTTTTTTTTTTTTTTTTATACTACTTGGATGACGGATCAAGCAAGAGGCCCACCTGATGTTAAGCGGCAACCTCTGCCTATGAACAGTGCATTACCTCAAAGGTCCACCTTGGACGTACCCTATGTGGCATTGCACTGCGCCCGCCACCCTGAGACATAAAGATGAAAAGTCTCATGAAAAGGATTTCACAATATTACAAAAGCTGAACATACATACACATAAACTCACGCCTGTTTCCCGGAGGGGTAGGCAGAGACTACGGATTTCCACTTGCTATACGATCCTGACACACCTCTTTTGCTTCATTCACTCTCATCACATTCTTCATACATGCTTGTCGAATACTCTTGACCTGACCTTTTTCCAGAACGTCTTGGTCTGAATACGATCGCCGAGGTCTTCCACTTCCCACTGTCCCATTCACGCGCGTCTTATGTACCCGTTTCGTCAATCTACTGTCGTCCATCCTTTCTAAATGCCTAAACCATCTAAGCATATACTTTTCTCAATCAGTCAATCCAGTCACTACGTCTTCTTTAATTTCACAACGGTCTCTACAAAAGCTGGTTTCAACAAAAGCTGAATGTGTGGAAATTGAGGAGTAACGCAGATATTTTTTTGAACTATAGTTTCTGTTGTTTTTACTATCATTCTCTCAACTACGTGCGTAGTATCATAGGTAGACACTTACCTATCTCTGAAACAAACGCTTATCCCTGAAGGCGTCAGCGTCGATCAGATTAGTAAATAGGTTGACGACCTCAGTGGCGCAGCCAGAGAGTAGCTGGCAGAAACGCGAACCGTGCTGGTTCGGTTTCCGCTGCGGAATAAACGTTTGAATGATCAGCAGCACGTATTTTATTCCGTGTCCGGGTGTTGTGGTAGCATGGTACTCGTATTTCCTGAAACCCAAGAGACAGGGATTCCTAGTGTGGGATTGTATCCATAACGTAATGTTACTTTTTTAATGACTTGAGAATGATAAATACGTAGTGAACATTGTAGTGAAGTAGTGCAGAGTGAATAGGTAAGTGTTTTTGGATAATTTTATTTAAATTATTAATTATTTTTGTACTCATTCAATTTACTTTGAGGGTGGGCGCTGATGCCTATCATAATTTTAAAGATTTTACATATTAAAATTTGAATTATTGATTATCTATTCAGTTGGTACAGACACATTGATCAATTGATTAACATTATGTCATAATTAAATACATTCCAAAATAATATTAATAGTAATAATGTCAAAGTCAGTAGTGACAAATTTAGTTTTGCAAAAACTCATTCACGGAATAATATATTAGTTATAGTTATAATAGTTATTTATTTATATAATTTCAATGCTATGTACATCTGTGCTACGTACTAATATAACATTGTTTATGTAAGCGCAGCCTAACCGATATGTTACGAGATGTTTTGCGTTTATGAATTAGTTTGTTTACATTCGCTCCATTCTAATCCGATAACCATTTGGTTGCCATAACAAAGTTTGCAAATCTGCCAATACAGTACTAGTGCTGTCCCAAATTGCCGTATTACGTCCCTAATAATGCGAAAAGATCTGGAACTTATAAGCGGATGCGCACATTTCAGATTTTCTATGTAGGTAGATAATGTTAATCGGAGCTATACAGAAACTCTTCACCGTAATGTTAATCCGAGCTACAGGTACAGAAACTCTTCACCGTAATGTTAATCCGAGCTATACAGAAACTCTTCACCGTAATGTTAATCCGAGCTATACAGAAACTCTTCACCGTAATGTTAATCCGAGCTATACAGAAACTCTTCACCGTAATGTTAATCCGAGCTATACAGAAACTCTTCAACGTAATGTTAATCGGAGCTATACAGCAACTCTTCAACATCATCCAAATAAGTCTGTAGAAGTTCATTACTTACATTTATACATACATACATTTACAATATTTATATATTATTGTATAATATTATTTATATATATTATATTTTATTTTATTTATATTAAATATACTTAGAAGAAGTGAAAGGAAAGAATAATAACGCATTCACTCTAGAGATGCTGCGAGTAATAATTTTTAAATATCATTTTAAATAGAGAAAAAAAAAGAAATTTAAGAAAAATGCTAGAAATTTGACATGCAGGCAAGAACAGAAAAATAATAAAGAAATAGTTCCAAGCTGTAAGATTGTAACATTGTTAGAGATCCGTATCTATAAATTGAATGCACATCCCTAATTACAACAATAGGACCAGCCAACGTATGAAGGCTGCTGTATGATAAAAGTTATATGAGGTGCAGCCGTATTGATCCCATGGATTCATCCCACGAATATTTATTTCCGGATTCATACCAAAATGTAGGTCGTATTCATCCCAAAAATAATAAAATTAAATTTTTGTCCGTATTAATCCCAAAATGTAGTCCGGATTCATACCACGGCCTATAACAATGGATATTGGTACGATCAGACAGAAAAATGCAAGATCCTTACTATCATTTTCATATCACGTACAATAAATACGTGATATCATATTATTTATTCTGTGGCGATATTAGTTTCATTTTACAAACTGCACATAATTTTAAAACCCGCTGTATATTTATTAGGTAGATGTTCATTCACTTTATTTAACCCCCGCAGAGTAGGAGACGTGTAGATTTAATAAATCTGTCTAGATTTGTGGTAGGTACATGAGGTATATTTAATTCTACATAGTTCTTGCCATAAAAATACCTTCACATACTCCTGATTCAGAATAAATACCTATTTGCGTTGCTTTAGTAAATCCTAAAACTTGCATTTGTCTTAAGACCAAACACCACCGATCGCGTGCGACCTAAGTCATAGACTGGTTGTCGTTGGTGTCTCACATCCAATTATAACACCTGTAGTGTCTGTGCCTAAATCCATGAATGTAGTAGTACATGGATTGAGTGCTAAAATAGCATAGAGTGTTCCTTCTTACTCCTATCCTAGAAGATAGCTTGCTATCTTATGTTAGAGAGAAACAAATGTATTGTCACACGACAGTCGTTTTTCCGTTCCGTACCCTGAATTTTGGTATCATGCATATACATCTCCCTAGATTGTTACCATGAATGTACTAGTAATTTGACATTTGGCCTGGTACGACTTAACACAAATAAGAACAGATAGATTTATGCTTGTCTCATTCCAACACATGAATACATTCATATAAAAGAATGAGACTGGTATAATCGATACCGTTTCGTTTTTAGCCTTAGTTCCATGCCTTTAGTTCTTATTCCGAGCCTAAATCATAATGTGAGTCTGTGGCATGCTGTAGCCGACAGATTACCTATTTCCATGTAGTCGGTAGAAAAGACAACAGACATGAGTCTATGGTAGGCAGTCAGTCGGGGATGGCTACTGCGCAGGATAATGGTCTGTGTTTGTGGTGAGATTCATGATCTTCCATGAGCCGCTGCTAAGGAACCAGGAATACTTACACTGTGGTGTACCGTGTGTACGACGCTACAACACCGAAAAAAGGCAGTCTTTTTATCAAGTCATCCGCCCTGTCCTTACACTATCCTCAGACGACGGAACATTGCCTTTAGCAACTTTTTATGCGTGTGCAATTCGATTAAATTTGGTACACTGATAGATTATGACCTGGATTGAGCTATAGGTTACTTTTATCCTTTTAAAACACGAGCGTATATTCCCGGGCCGAAACTAGTTAATAATATGTTTATGCACAACACGGGTATAGGTACAGAATGTACAATCTGCGTTCCCGTATATATCAGCTGTTTCTGCAGCGATGGAAGCTTTTATGGAAGTTGTATTCGTAAATAACGCATTATAAGTTTTTCATATTCTGAACAGTACTTAACGATGTCAAAGAAAAATAAAATGGCGCGTAAACAAATAACTCACTATATTCAAAACACAAGGATTTCACGTGAAAATCGTCTAGATCCTTAGATTATGGTCTAGATGATTTTCACGTAAAATCCTACGGCTTGGACACTTATAGAGCATTGCAAGCCTCCGTATTGGACAGGACTGAGCTCATATTTTGCATATTAAGTATATTGTAATAATGTTGCAAAAATCAACAAAGTTTATTTTTCTTTTCTGATTGTAACTGTCACTTGTCTGCCAATGATACGCGTGGGCTACGCAGGTTTTCCATGCTCTTTGAGGAATACCTACCCAACAGTTATGATTTGTTCATTGTTACTGTTACACAACGAAAATAATTAATTCCAACTTTTGGGTCACCGTGCCATTAGCAACGGCCACTTTAGACTAGTCATTAGGACCTGAGGTTTGTGTATTCCAAGCCTTAATTTTACAGGATCCCACTAATATCATTAATTCTAAAGTTAGGATGCATTATAAAGGTAGTGTTTGTTTTTATTGCCAGTCGTAATTTTGACCAGTAAGTATATATATATATATATATATATGTACTAAGTATAGCCAATTTAAGCAAAGTGTAAGAGCCTGCAACCTCTTACATTTCATCCTCAGAGACCTTAGAGCATTGCAGGCCTCCGTACGGACCAACAACAGTAGGTACCACATACCAATAACTAGGATACTACGCATGTAGGTACAACGAAAAATAATACGTGTATGAAGGAAGTAGGTACAACATCATCAACAAATGTTTGAAGGTAAAAAAATATTTCTTTCGATGCTCACAATCCTTACAAGTAGGTACGTAGATACATTCATTAGTTACAACTTGCTCTGGGCAAAAAAGACGTGAAAAATGGAGAAGGCCTAACAATAGGAATGACATAGTAAGATTGAGCCGTCCCGTCGTCGTCGCCCACACCACAAGAAAAGAAAAATACCCATAGTGAATAGATAATCTTAGCAGGCGTTGAAACAAAAACAATAATCTGATTGCAAAAAATAACTTCGTAACAAAACACTCGAGAAAAATCCAGTGAAATAATCTCGAGTAGTTCCTGTTCGATCCATTGAGATCGATCCATTGTCCTGTTCGATCCATTATACCTATAATTTTGTTACTAATCGATCCATTCTCCAATGGATCATTTTAAAATGATTATATTAATTAGTTTTTTGTTCCTGTTGGATCCATTATGGATTTTAAAAAGAAGTTTGGTACAGTCAAGCAATAAATATCTACCTGCATACATTATTATTAAGTATTAAACAAAAAAAAACATGATTCATTGATTTCGAATGAAAAATCTCAAATGATACCTATACCACTCGAATGAAAAATCTCGAATGAAAAATTGCGAACCAAAAATTTCGACTGAAAAATTTCGAATGAAAAAACTCGCACGCAAAATCTCGAATAAAAAATCTCAAATGCAAATCTCAAACGAAAAAACTCGAACGAAAAAACTCGAATGAAAAATGTCACATGAAAAACTGAAAAATATAAACCATCTTGCTGTTACCACATAATATTTATACCACAGAATAAATAATAGTACAAGTAGTAGTAGTAGTGCCTAAATTAAACTTTTTAGGGTTTTGTAAAAGAAACACTCAAACGACCAAAAAAATTAAAATTTACTACCTTCTTGACTTTTTTGGCCTGTTTTCCAGTATTTGATTCACTCAAACACCCGAAAAATTTAAACCTTCTTGCTGTTACGTATAACCTATTAAACTTTTTTGGCTTTTGTTGCAGTACACGAAACACTAAAACCCCCAAAAAAAACCTTCTTACTGTTATTACTTTTGTTCCAGTACCCGATTCTCTCAAACACCCGAAAAATATAAAACTTCTTGCTGCAACTTATATTTAAATGTATTGGCATTTGTTCCAGCACAAAAAAAAAACCTAACTCGAAACTCGTAAAATTAGTACTCGGCTGATGTGAGTCTAGGTATATTTTTTCCGGACACATTTTCCGTAATCGCTCCGTAATTTTAGGTTCCGCGATAACCATAATAACACATTTGCGTTTTCACAGAAAAAATGCGAAACGGAACTATGTAAGTAGTGCTTTGAATAATAAGATTTGAAATAGCCAAATATTATAATTCTTTTTCTTTAAACAACGGATAATATAAAATATTCGTACTCAAGGAACATCTCTGGCTCTGGTAAACTTTTTTGTCTGGCTGTGTGTCTATGCCAGTTTTCGCACCTTTTGTAGGTAGGTAGTTCATAGTTTTTGGACAATGCCCGAGCAATGAACCTGCTAATTATGGATTGTAATGGAAACACGTCATGATTTTAAAAATACTGGAGTGACGTGACGGCTGGCGTTGTGGTCCAAGGAGATTCCCGAAACAAAATACGACTGTGCCATTTATTATTCTCTATTAGAGTTATATGTACCTATGTCTTTGTTTTGTATATTAGTGTTTATTTGCGCTACCGTGATCGGAATGCGATTAAAACTCCGAAGCCCGTCACGGCCACTTTAAAATTCGGTCGAATTTAATTTTGGCCTGCATTGGCCAGAACTACCAGTAGTACAGAGTTCAGGTGGAGTGAACTATATAATATGTAACGTTTATTGTATGAGCAACAAGAGTTATTTTAGAACGATATTTTATTCTATTGTAGGACCAATAGTAGAACTAGGTGGACTAATTAACTCAAGTTCACAAGTGAAAACAATGTGAGTCAAAATAGTTCATATTAGGTTAAGTATTTGATTTGTTGTTAGGAACTTTTCTAGAAAACAATGTTTCAGCGGCATAGGAAGCGCCTTCTCACAATCTCTCAAAGAATAGAACAGCAAAGTGCGACCGCCATACATCTTGGGCAGGAATTGTAGTCGTCAGACACTATGACGGCATAGTTACGTGTTTAAAATACAACCCGACGCAAAAACGACGAGGTTGACGTGTCTGTGTGTGTGTCTGTCTGTGGCATCGTAGCTCCCGAACGGATAAACATCCGAGGGATGAACCGATTACGATTGTTTTTTTGGTTGAAAGGTGAATTTGTCGGGATTGTTCTTAGGTATGTTTGATCAAAATCAGTTCAGCCGTTTCATCGCGTTGAGGGTTTTTATAACTTTTTCAAAATTAATTACTTGTTTTGTCTAAGCTGCATACGTGATTCGGTATTTTGCTATTTATTTTCTGTAGTTTGGTCTATGGCCTCACTCTTGTGTATTTTATCAGATTATTTGACCTAGGTACCTCATTTTTCGAGCAACAACTGTAATACCAATTTATATTTGTCGTTTGAAATGTACCTATACTATATCGATTTTATCACCAAATTGTGTTTTCTCAGCAAATGAATTTGTAAATTCTTCTGAGGAAATAAATTATTAAACCGATTATTAGCATTTTACTGCGTTGCATTAAACCATCAATAGGTATCTAAAATTACAGATAGATACACGCTTATTTCTCGCTAGGGCTTACAAAGAGTTGTATCGTATTATACAACCCATTAAAATTGCCAGATTTAAGCTAGGTACAGCGCCTCTAGCGGACCGTTGCGGCAACTCGTTTTTAAAGCAGAGCCTCTGAACCACGAAATTCAAACACCAAACGTTGGATGGAACTGGTTGAACTTCGTGGAATAAATCACACATTTTTACCCGAGTTCATGTATACGAATCCCACTAAAAAACGGAATAACCTACATATGAAGTATTTTTACGTCTGATGTTTTTCACTCCCCGCACACACCCGACCCTATCTCCATCTCGATATTTATCCAGAATCATTGCTCATCTTTCGTGAGATTACCTACAGCATCTATTTCCGAGCGCTTACGCATGTGAACTGACCTGGACCAAACGTAATAAATGTGGTAGGATGAACACCGTGATAGCAATCAGAAGGAATTACTACCGACTTTAGAAAACCTTTTGCCCGCAGCTTCATAAGAGTGTCGGAATAAAAAGCACCTTCCCTGTTCCTCCCCCTCGCTCCTCAGCATCCATCCACACACCAATTATCATCAAAATCCGATCAACCGTAACAGAGTTGAGTGGTTTACACATAACGCGAGCGTAGCCGCGGGCGGACGCTAATAAAACATAGCTAACTCAGGGATACTGTAGCTTCCTGGTAGCTCGTAATTTTCAAAATAGGATCAGCATTTCCGGAGACTACCCCGTACATACAAACTCACAAACTACCCGCTTTCACCCGCGGTTTCGCTCGCGTCGATTTCCTTAAAAAAATATCCTTTGTTCATAACTATACTCTTAAAAATATGTGTACAAAATTTCATGATGATCGGTTGAATAGTATAGGCGTGAAAGCGTAACAAACAAACAAACTCCACTTTCGCATTTATAATATCAAAATGTTAGGATTCACCGTTAGTACACCGACGCATGCGCATGCGGCAACGAAATGCGAATTCGTGATGATAAGGATGCAGCTATAGAAATCCTGCTAGAGTTTTTTTTTTTTTTTTTTATACTACTTGAATGACGGTACAATCAGATGGCCCACCTGATGTTAAGCATACCTCTGCCTATGAACAGTGCATTACCTCATAGGTCACGTCCACCTAGGACGCACCCTATGTGGCATTGCACTGCGCCCGCCACCCTGAGACATAAAGATGAAAAGTCTCATGTGCCTGTAATTTCACCGGCACCCTTACCCTTCAAACCGGAACACAGCAATGCGACCACTACTGCTTTGCGGCAGAAATAGTTATAGTGGTAGTACTTCCCCGGACGAACTCTTTCACAAAAAAGCTCTACTACTACTGTTAGAGTGAGACATGTTGTTTCGCCATTTCGTTGCCGTCTGCGAAAAGTCGGAGACATATAAAAGCAAACAATAAAATTGTTTGTGGATGACGGTGACGTGATGTCTCCGGCCATCTTTGGTGGATGGCCCTTATATACCTTCCGCTAAAGTTGAATAACCGAAGCTGAAGGCGATATCTGATCAAATAGGCACGACCAAGAAATCATAGAGAATCCATAACCTCATATCCTACGCATAGTTATAGTTATAGTTTATTTATTTATAACGGATTATTGTTATATGTCAAGTTGGTTTATAAAGCATTTAGGTCATAGTTATAGGTGCATACTGACAAATTAATACAAATAAATACCAGAAATTTAGTACTTAGCTCACAAGTTTGTCAATTATAAAATTCAATAAAATTATTATATAAAAACACAAAACAGTCATAAATCTAAACATTTTTTTAAAATCACTAATTTCATTAAATAAGTAAGTTTCATATATAAGTAGATAAAAACAATCGTTGTCTAACTTTTTATTTCATTGCCCACAGAACTACGCAGCGTCGACACCACCAAAGCCTTCATCAGCGCCTCCCCACACGACGCTCCAGCGGTCAGTGCGGAGCGCGGCCAGCACCGGGGTGCCTGCAAGGGTCATACCGAGGTTCCACTTCCCCAAAGGCAGGCCACCGCCCGCCCATCAGCAGGACCATGCTGTGCATAAAGTGCAGTCGGCCTTCGCTACCTTCCCCAATAGTCAGGTAAGAAATAACCAATGTATATCATAAACATCATCATCAGTAACTTACTGCTTGCAGTCCACTGCTGGACATAGGTCTCTCCCATGGCACGCCACTGCGCCCGGTTTTCGGCTCTCTTCATTTTATATACCTCCAGTAGGTACCTAATAGGTAGGTAGGTAATTGATAGGAACTTTTATTTATTATTATTTATTTAAAAACTTTCACACAAGACAATAGTGCAAGGAGGACTTAATGCTAACAGATACTAGATTGTTGAGGATTATACAGAATGATCTCTACCTTTCAGCAACGTAGAGAGCGTGGAGACCTAATAGAGACCTACAAGATCCTAAACAACCACTACAGTATACCAGATTTATCACAGACACTATATACCATGGATAATAATATTATAGGACTCAGAGGACACTCGCTGAAGCTACAACGTGGGCCAAGTACCAGCAATCCGAGGATGCACATATTGCCTAATCGCGTCGTGCGTACTTGGAACCGGTTACCAGACTCAGTGATCAGTGCCCCTCAGCTAATTCTTTCAAAAATATACTTGACAAACATTTAAAGTGCACTGATAAGGACTAAGATATACACGCATCAGCTCCGAGAGCTGCCTGTGTATTATAAATAAATAAATAATAAATAAAATAAATCTTCTAAAGGCAGGATCATAATGTTCCTACTTAACAATTCTATTTTTTTATTCTCTCGCAATTTTACGAGGTGTGTGGAAATAAACTTTAAATTTTAACACAAAAAAAAACAATTCTGTTTCCAAAAGATTCAAATTGAAATTTGTAATAGAATTTGCCACGCAACCAGCAATTCAATCTCTCGAGGCTTTTCTGAAATGAAATTCTGCATTGAAGAAAAGAAAACGAAGAAAAAAAAAAAAAAAAACTGCTTGAACACTGCCGCTCAATTTATAACCACGATACTTTAACAAAGATTAAAATTGATACAAACGTACCGACTAATCTTGTTAGCGCTAGAAAACTATTTAGATATTTATTTAGACTCCTCGGAGAGTCTTTTTTTTTTATACTACTGAATGGCGGAACAAGCAGATTGCCCACCTGATGTTAAGTGGTAACCTCTGCCTATGAACAGTGCATTACCTCATAGGTAACGTCCACCTAGGACGCACCCTATGTTGCATTGCCCTGCGCCCGCCACCCTGAGACATAAAGATGAAAAGTCTCATTTGCCTGTAATTTCACCGGCACCCTTACCCTTCAAGCCGGAACACAGCAATGCGAGCACTACTGCTTTGCGGCAGAAATAAGTATGGTGGTAGTACTTCCCCGGACGAACTCTTTCACAAAGAAGCTCTACTACTACTGTAATAAAGAGAGGTATTCAGGTTGAAGGACAAGGAATTTCTGGGCTTTATTTTCCATTGTTTGGAAATCTTTTCAACGTTTTATGCTATACTTGTAGTCCACTTCTGTCGATAAACGTTCGTCGAGCAGAAAGCAGGAACTAAGGCGATTTCGTACAAATAAAATCTGACAAAATATATTTTATACGTTTCCGAAGAAAAACTATAAAAATCGTACGGTCCAATATTCAGACGTTCGTGACAAATATTGGACATCTATCACTGGGCGGGATCCCAGCTATTTCAATAAGGCTTCGGAATAACAACACCATTGTACTATTATTTATTCTGTGCCTCAACTGCGATAGTAACTACTATACATGGTGTACCTACGTCTGGAGATATTCGAAGGGTGACTTCGACAACGGTCCTCTCATACCGGGCAATCAAATAAATGAGCTTGACTTTCTTGGCAAGCACCCTTTTTAGGGTTCGGTACGGAACCCTTATAGATTCGTCATGTCTGTCTGTCTGTCTGTCTGTCTGTCTGTCTGTCTGTCTGTGTATGTCACAGCCACTTTTTTCTGAAACTATAAGAGTTAGGCTGTTGAAACTTGGTAAGTAGATGTATTCTGTGAACCGCATTAAGAATTTCACAAAAAAATAGAAAAAAAACAGTTAATTTTTGGGGTTCCCCATAACTAGAACTGAAACTCATAAAAAAAACATCAAACCCTTACGTTCTATGGATAGGTCTTCAAAAATGATATTGAGGTTTCTAATATCACCTCTAAACTGAATAGTTTGCGCGAGAGACACTTCCAAAATGGTAAAAGGTGTGTCCCCCCCCATAACTTCTAAAATAAGCGAATGACAAAACATGTAAACTTCCAACGAAAATTGGTTTGAACGAGATCTAGTAAGTAGTTTTTTGAATACGTCATAAATCGTAATCCATCCAAGAACTTTTATATTATGCTACTTGCTGCTACGGAACCCTTCATGGGCGAGTCTGACTCGCACTTGGCCGCATTTTTAGAACTTGTTAGATTGGTTTTCTAAATTAAACCTACACGTTTAATGTAGTGCAGTTGCTGAATCCGCTGAGGATAAAGGCGCAGATATGGAAGTCTCCAAGACTCGACAGAGCTGACGTACTTGAGCTTTACGGTTTCGGAGTCGTGACTCTGGCTGGGCCAATGGGGTGCCAGAGCCCTTCCCGTTTTCAAAATTCTTTCAGGGCGTCTGGTCGAAGCGATTGACCGTGAGAAAAGTTACCCGAGAGCTGCCTCGTATCTAGCTCACTGCTCAACGCATTGGTATAACCACAGATAAAATAATACTAGTATAACCATTCAGCGTGGCAATGCAGCCAGTATCTTAGGGACGCTTCCGGCTGGTAGTGATTTCGATCAGTTGAGCAATATTTAGATAGTTTGCAACGGTAATTAGATAGGTCAACTGTTTGATTTGTATTTTTGAAATGAATTTGAAATTGAAATTGAAATTGTAATTTTTGAATATTTTTACCTTCTTGTATAAGTTGTATTATTCTTTCTAATAGATGTACCCATAGATAATAACGTAAAAATATTCAAAGATCTAAGTAATAATATAAGTAAAACTCGACTAATAAAAATGCTAATGCCATCTTGTATTAGAACTAAATCGATAAATCAACCCAAAAAAGCATTGAAAAATATTGGTGTTACAGAATTAGCTACTTTAGATGTAAATGTATGAATAGCTCCCGAGAGTTAAGCGAATATTAAGTAATCCAAAGCACTTATAATGTAAATGTAGGTACTATAGGTATTAGGTATCGCCAAAGGACGAGGTAGTAATCCAATCTTCTTTAATCTAGGTATGCAACAGCTTTTGATCTGAAACTTCAACAAATGTTTCATAAATTTAAAGTTTTTTTTCATTATTTATTTCATATATAACAATGACAAAGTTAGTTTTAATATTGTACCTTAAAAACCTCCATAGGTTTGAATAGGATGTACCTAATGTTGCTTTACAAAGAGTTTAAAATCAAATAACATAGATTGAGGATCTGGTAGATCCTCACACTGAAGGATATTCTGCCCGAGGTCCTAAACCTCCTCTTGTCTTTATTTCAAGCTAATACTCAAGTTGAAAATCCATGAATGAATTTTATAAATGACTAGCAGCGCCATACGTTGTTACCCGCCTAAGACTCGATCCCGTGGGAATATTGTGATAAGAATTAGCCTATATATTATTCCAGGGGGCTATCTTTATTCCAAATTTCATTCAAATCCTACCTGCCGTTTCAGCGTGAAGAAGTAACAAACAAATACGCATTCATTCATTCCGTCTTCCCTTACAAACCATTGTCTTAAGTTACCGAAATGTATAGGAAGGTGGATTTTCTGCTTGAAAAGTGAAAGAATGAATCGTTTCGTTTCGTATGAGGTAGTGCTGGCCTCTGGTGTCGGAGTTTGTCAAGCCGCCCGAGGGCCTCTGACATGGCTTATCGACTGCTATTAATCAATAACAGCCGGGACCGACAGCTTAACGTGCCCTCCGAAGCACAGAGCGTTGGAAATCCGCACATAACTTAGAAAAGTCATTGGTGCGGAGCCTAGGATCGAACCCGGTATCGTTGATGGATTCTGAGTTGCACTATTAAACCGTTAGGCTACCATCGCTTTTCAAATCAAGAATGAATGAATAAATCAATATACTTGCCTATATGATAAATATATTCTCCGTAGGTCACATTAATGTCCTGTTTAAACCAAAGATCTACATTTAAATACTTACGTCGATTCCAGTTTCCGAAACAAATTAATGCTACGAAACGAATTCAAGTAATTAATAATTTGTTTAGATAATCTCATTCAAGCCATTTTGTTTCTAAAATAGTTCTGATTCATTAGAAGACTTCTGAAAGTAAAAGTGACGATATCCTTGACCCAAATTGCGATGAACTTTAAATCTTCGTATCAGAATCTTTGTGATATATGCTATCTCATCCATCCAGTTGTCTCGATGTAGTGAGCCGGGTATACATGCAGTATTTGGCAGCTGGCCAGGGAGCCAGCGTAGCAACGTGCTATCGGCTTGGAACAAATAGTACGTGACTACAGGAAAATATTGCAGCACGTGGCTTTAAGACAGGTCTTTTAGACCTGTCACGTACGTCATAACTGCTTGGTCAGCTTTAACAAGCGGACGGACGTGTCTTAGGTCTCTGCAGGTAGCCAGCTTGTTAGTTTGTTAGTTTACATTTTAAATCTCCTTATGTACTGAAAGAATACTAAAAAACAACATTTAAAAACATAATTGTTTCAGTTGTGTTTCTTAAAGACCGTTGCAAACTATCTAAGGATAGCTCAACTGATCCAAATCACTACCAGACGGAAGCGTCCCTTAGAATCTGTCTGCATGGGCCCAGGTAAGAGCTAGGGTCACGCTTCTCTTCGACCAGATATTTTTTTTAATTGCATTGCAATACTGTGGTACCTGGGTGTGACAGCTAGTGTCTCTAGAAGTACACCGAACGTTCAATCTTCCCTCTCTAGATTTGATCTGAGGGTATCGGTTTATTCTCGCACTAAACTCTCGAAATGTAATGCCCTTTGCTGATCCAATTTGTCTCTTTTCATCGATTGTTCCTTTGCATACAGTGTCAAAATAAACTGTCCATCTGATTCTTGCTTAGCTCGTCGAGATTTTCAAGCAAGTATTCCGCGATATTTAGTTTGGTGAATAGTTAATTATGAGCTGAAATAGCAGTCGTTACAACCTGTAATACCGCTATGTATGGACCACTTCAGACTATGTTCGCCGCTGAGACGTTCCTTGCTTAGTTTCTCCCTCTTTTGTTCTTTTATTAAGAGGATCTTGATTCCTTAGTTACAAATTGTAAGCTTAATCCTAATGAACTCTTCTACCAAGCCTCGTGTAACCGTATTTTGAATGCTTATCCTGCCATGAAGCTATAGGCCAAACCGACGCGATCAGCCCGCGTCCGCGGTGACGTGCATGGCGATCCATTGTCTTACCATTGATCGCCACCGTGCACGCCACTGCGGACGCGGGCTGATCGCGTCGGTTTGGCCTTAGCTTTACAAACGGAACACAGTAATCGCTGCGGCAGAAATAGACGAACCCGTGAAGCATTTTTGACAAAGTTATCTTTAGAGATGGATGGTTCAGCTGTTTTAGTGTGTTTAGTTAGAAGTCATTCAAACTTCAAAAGGAAGTGGCTATTGTTCTTGTTCCCCATTCTTTATCAACTGGGTTTATTTTGAATACTAATTCATATCCGGGAGGTATTAAGAGTATTTTAAACATTTAATGGGAATTATAATCGGAAGTTCTAGTCGAGTATTTTACGTATGTAAATAACGAACATAAACAAGGAAACTTTTATCTGCTGCTAATGAAACAAGGCTCCAAAGAGTTTTGTTCTAAATATTTTATTATATAGACGACATCTGTGGCGCGGCGGGTGAGTAGCCGCTTGAGATGCGAGAGGTTGCGGGTTTATTCCCGTTGCGGGACAAATGTTTGTATGGTCTACAAATATTTGTTCCGGGTATGGGTGTAATCTGTTTATTTTACTTTGGTCGAAGGGTGTAATACCAATACTCGTAGTTCTTTATACCCAGAAACAGGAATTCTAGCGTGGGATACAATTGTTTTTTTTCTTATACAACTTGGAATGACAGATCAAGCAGATGGCGCACCTGATGTTAAGTGGTACTACTAGTATAGTATTATTTTGTCTGTGGCGGTACCCTCTGCCTCTGAACAGTGCATTATCACATAGGTCACGTCCATCTAAGACGCATTACACCGCATATGTAGCATTTCACCGCGCCCGCCACCCTGAGACAAAGATGAAAAGTCTCATGTACCTGTAATTTCACCGGCACCCATAACCTTCAAACCGGAACATAGCAATGCGAGCACTACTGCTTTACGGCAGAAATAGGTATGTTGGTAGTACTTCCCCGGACGAATTCTTTCACAAAAAAGCTCTTCTATTATATGTCAAAGTCAAAGTCAAAGTCAAAGTCAAAGTCAAAGTCAAAGTCAAAGTCAAAAGTCAAAGTCAAAAGTCAAAGTCAAAGTCAAAGTCAAAGTAATGTATGTGACTGTTGGGTGTTAAGTATTATATGTATTACAATGTTGACATATTTGAACTGGTCAGCAAATTAACTGCTTGAACTTTCATTCATTGCACAATTACTACCTACGTTAATATCAGTTTCTCTTACTAATTGCGATGTTATCTGATATCTACTCAATTACGGTTACGAAACACTATATTGAACATGTTATTATCCTCGGACACAATAAAGATAACTGCGAGACTGAGCTTGTAATTGTAATATTGTAACATTGCCGTTGTAAAACATTATGTTTTTAAAGGAACAAAGTACTTACCTAATGAAGTTCACTTAATAATTGCGGAATTAATTATGTACGAGTGTGTATTTGTTAGGAACTAAGAAAACGAATTATTTTTGATCTCAAGTACGTATTAGAATTTTATTAAGTATTGCAATGTATAATTTTTGTTTTATAGCTGTTATAATTGTTGTGTTAGTTCTGTATTATTTTATATTAGATAAATTTACCAAACACAGCACGCCAAACCGCCACCTCAACTACCAAAAGGTATATTTACTATAAACTACCGAATATATATTTTTTGCATTAAAACCATAAAATAGAAAATTAATAAATAAAATGGTAAGCGTGGTGTGCCTGGCCTAAGAATGGACCCTTGCGTCTATTCTGGTGGATCTGTAAACCCCGAATAAGGGATAACTATAGAAGCATCCACGTGAGTAATCAACACCAATACTGCCAAGCGTGGTGATTATGGCAAAACCCCTATTAAATTATATGGGGGAGACCTATAATTCAATAAAGCCTAACAGTGGACGCTTGTAGTCTGGTGATGAAAATAAAGATATAATTACGACTGTAAGAAGGAATATGGATTCATTGACACGAAAAGATGAAGTTAGATAGAAAACCAGGATCTCAGTCACATGATCAGCTTAAGAAAGTAAGCGTAGAGGCTGCAGCTACGATAACACATAAAACGCCTTCCTGTCTCTCTTCCCACTCAATTTTATTCTGAACATCGCATAATGCCAATTTTATGCATTTTTATGTCGTCGTTATGATGCTAGAATACCTTATAAATAATGTGTTCATACTAATAAGGAAACTGTTCTCGTAACTATGCGCATCATAGATTCACAAGCATATTGCAATCATTCATTGGCATATAAGCCTTATAGGTATAGAAGAGCATTATGTAAGAATCTGTAAGATACACACGGTACGATGCAGCAATGTAAGTAACAATTACAATGCGACGCGATGCGACACTGTAAATCGCGTTTCAAAGCACTCTCCGACATTCAAACTTTAAAGCCATGCTTAGAGAAATCTTAAAACCCCGGAGTAAACGTCAGATGCCGCGCGGTAGAGTCACCATTCAACTCAGTTCAGTTCTTGAACAAGTGGCCCTTGCGGAATAGACCACAATTTCGCCAATGTCACGTTTTAAAACAAGTTCAGCTTTTGCACGAAGGTTATTCCGGTGTATGGAAAGTGGACGGTGTGCCAAAAAAAAAAAAAAAAAACTAAGCAAAAGTTTCAAGTTGAACTACCTACCAATTTAATCTAAACAACACAACTAAAATTTTATATTACAAATTGAAACTAATTATATAAGTAATTATAACAAACCATTCAACTCTCTCTGTGAGTTAAAACTGTCAGTAACTACATTATGATTTTCGAGATTCAAAATTAGACAACGCACATTTTCTGTCCTGATGGTCCTAATAGAGAAGGGTTTTATTCATTGTTCTATATATTTTTTACGAAACTCTATGGAAACGTCTACGTCAAAACGGAAGTCTAAGATTGTCCCTAACTACTATAGTATAGTTTAATACATATACTAGTATATGTTATCTGTGCCCTAACATAGTTCTCATAATTGTGTTTTTTTTTTATTGTACCTACTCAAACCACGGTATCGTCTTATCCGATACCCTGTAATTTTTTTTCGTTTCATGAGACTCTATTTTCAATTAAAAAAATGAAAATAGAGTGAATGTTTTTTTTTTTTTTTTTACAAAATAACACCGTTGTAAGGTATGGTTAAATTAGAGGGAGCTGAAGCGTGGTTCCACCGCTAAGTTCAACCTTCACACCGGGAGATCCATACGTTTACATACAAAAGGACTTACTTAGTTAAATGGTGACTCTACCGCGGCATCTGACGTTTAATCCGGGATTTTAAAATTTCTCTAAGCATGGCTTTAAAGTAAGAAATCACCTTTTAAAATTTACAGCTATTTCACAGTCTTGATTGGAACTTTTCAGAAAACTGTACTATGGCTTTCTTTTTATTATTCTCTGATAGCTGCGGTACTGAAGCAATACCGATTTTTAGATTTTAGGTAGGTATCTCGCTTGGAATGGTCTCAGAAGGTAATCTAATGAAAAACCAATAGATACACCGCGTTATGATGCGACACAGCGTGTGTCTACGCCCTTACGGCTCTATTTACTTCGCCTGACCAAACCAAACATACCTAAATAGATACGTGATTGTGTTCTAGATACGTCCTGCCTTAAAGGGAAAGCTGAGAAAACAAAGATGCTATCATCTCGTCGACACAGAATTTGTATTCTGAACTATGATGTCCAATTAGACTGGTCAGAAATTCAAGGAGATGGTTGATAGGCTTGTGTGACCATTTCGCTAAATGAATGTCCCTTTTGAGAATGGTATGACGGTGTTATTTTCTTTTCATGCTAAAGTCAACAGAGTTTTATTTTTATTTTTTATACTACTTGAATGACGCAACAAGCAGATGGCCCACCTGATGTTAAGCGGTAACCTCTGCCTATGAACAGTGCATTACCTCATAGGTCACGTCCACCTAGGAAGCGCCCTATGTGGCATTGCACTGCGCCCGCCACCCTGAGACAAAGATGAAAAGTCTCATGTGCCTGTAATTTCACCGGCACCCTTACCCTTCAAACCGGAACACAGCAATGCGAGCACTACTGCTTTGCGGCAGAAATAGGTATGGTGGTAGTACTTCCCCGGACGAACTCTTGATTGAGTTTCTTGATGCCCTAGCACAATTAGGTACATTTCGTAATCCTACATCGGTTTGATTTCAATATCACTACGCTCCTTCACTTGATATACTTGTTGCATTTATCTCTGACTAGAGATTCTTTAACTAGTTTACGTGATAGAATAGCGAAACTAGGAGATCCGTAGACGAACCACGATCACCGACATAGCTCTCAGGAATTGGCAAGATGAAGTTTCCATTAGCAGGCCATGTAACTCGATGTAAATGATAGAAAACTACATAAGTTATTATAAGTTATATATTTTCTTGTTTGTAAGGCACGCCTCACCATCTTTCTGCACGTCCAGGATGACTGGCAGATAATGCTGTTAGCATTAAGTCCTCCTTGCACTATTGTTTTGTGTGAAAGTTTTTAAATAAATAATAAATAAGTACATTTCATTCTACAGATAAGTTGGTGGATCTGTATAGGTTCTCGAGTGGCGAACCCGAACCGGACGACGCGGCTTTTTCTCGAGGCACCACACAGGCGCTCCCCACCTAGTAGTAAGAAGGATCATCAAATAAAGCCGAGCCGTGTTTGTTGCCTGATTCTTCTAGGTTTGGTCGCGTTGGAACAGGAGTAAATTTACTTTATAAGACGATTCAAAATTATACTTTTGATTTCAAAGAATAAAATACTTTTGACTTTGACTTTGACTTTGGTGTATGTAGGCCCCCGATAGGTTAACGACAATTTGATGGTCGAATTCGGTGTAAGTAGGCGGTTCAAGACCGGTCATCGAGCAGTGGACTTCTATAGGTGATGATGATAATCTCTGACTCTACAAATTCACGTTCACAATTAAAGTTAAACTGGTTGGTTAGGTACTTTACCTAGCCGAGTTTAGACGATGTATGTTTTTATTGTGTCTTCTTTATGTCCAACTTGTTGATTGTGATGTCGCGTGTCGAGGACGTGGGACCGTTCCCACGGATGTCGTACCGGCGGAACACACTACTAAACAGCAGCTTGTTGTACTAACAATGTAAATCATGTCCTCGGTGGTATTTTGTTCCGTGTTCGGTACTACAATGGAGGAAGAAATAGTAGCGTTATGTAGTTGCGATGTACCAATAAATAATTTGACTTCTAACTGCGGATGTTTGAAGCTAATACTTGTAGGGAATTATACTTACAACTGGGAGATTTACGAGTAGAAAGATTTTAAAGGCACATGAGACTTTTCATCTGTAGGTATGTCTCAGGGTTGCGGGCGCAATGCACTGCCACTTTGCGTCCTAGGTGGACGTGACTGGGGCATCTACCTTTCCGTCATACACGCTGTAAAAAAATAATATATATACGTACATAATGGCTTATCATAGAGTGTCTTCACACCAATTGTACACAATTTAGCTCATGGGCTGTCTGCCAGTGCTACTTTTATTACCATAGAAAAATAGCAATTGAAAAGAAAGCCGGCTTCGTTCTATTTGGTTTTGTTCCAAGATATTTTCATTCACGGCCGGGGCAATGTTTTTGTTTCCGCTGGTTTATTTCTTGCTATTCTATTTCATTTATAAATACTGATTCTGAAACATTGTCAAATATTTATAAACCACGAAGGCAAATCATTGACGTCTCTATTATTTCGGTAGTTGAACTCAATGTAAATGTTGTACTTACATGTCGACCTCTGTGGCGCAGCGGGCGAAGGTTAGCCTGCGACGCAGGAGGTTGCGGGTTCGATTCCCGCCTCGGAACAAATATTTGTGCGTTCGCAGATATTTGTTCAGGGTGTTCTGGGTATTTTCTATGTATAATAAAAAAAAAAACTATGTAATATATAGTATTAAGTATATCAGTTATCTAGTACCCATAACACAAGCTCTGGCTTACCTTGGGGCTAGATAATGTTGTGTGAACTTTGTCCAGCATTATTTACTTACATATTATTGTATTATAATTTCTATAATATAGGTAATTTTCAGGAATTACTCTACTTACCCCCCGTCCCCGTCCCCGCCAAATATAGGGATGTGTGTATCTGTCTGTCTGTGGCATCGTAGCTCCCAAACCGATGAACCGGGTTTGATTTATTTGTTAGCGCTTTTTTTTTTCTGTACTGGTTTCTAGTCGTGAATATAGTAATTCGCTTGGGGCCCAACAACATGCGTGCTAGAAACCGAGATGTGCTCCGATGAGTGTTCCATTTTTCCAAATTTAACGGAAGATTAAAAATATACGGCATTCTTAAATTTGTATAAAATTAACTTTATATTAAATCAAAACGTTGCTGTTTCAGTGTTTGTTTATAAACGTGCACTTTAGAACGCTGCCCTTGGCCTTATGAATAAACCGCTGATTCAGCGGATTCTTACCAACCAGTTCATTGACAGTGATTTGGTTCATTGAAATCAAGATTGAAATACGCAAAATCACACCATTCGTCCTACATAAAATACCAAAGCGAGCTACGTTACATCATTGTTTCTCAATACGGCGTCGGAAGGCGCGGGTGGTCGCCGTAAAGGGGTCGCTTGGATCGTTCGCTACACAACCGAGCCCACTTGCCCGAAGGCTCACTGCCATTTGCAACCCGCATTCACAATATTTGGGTCAATCGCGACCCGCTAGGGTTGCCAAATTAAAGATATACACCGTCTATAGCGACAAACTCGAATGAATTTTATCTACGTCTGCGACAAACGGGATTTTCAAACTTTACTGATAAGTAAGTTCGCCATCAACTGGATTGGGACGCGATATAGTGAGGTGCTGGCTTATGTTTTTATTGATGTTGACGAAGTTTGTTTTGAAGGTTGGGAATTGACCGATTGCTGTGTTCCGACCCACTCTTTAAAAGCCCTTAAAACGCAAATTCAACATTGTTTATTCAAACAATGTGGAACATCAAAAAATGGCTACAGTTACAATAAAACATCTTGATCTGGATCCAAATGGTTTGATCTGGAACAGCTGGCAACCCTGTCTACTGCAAAATGAAATAGGTTGGTTCTTTTTTCAAAATATTTAACTTCGGAATGCTTTTATGAACTGGCTCTTACTATTTTAGCTACTTTGTTTGGAACATTTTTGAATATTCCATCCTTTCATTAGGTAAAATCTTATATGGGGACATTTCAGAAGTGCCTGTACACATATTTTAGACGATATATAACGTAATTTATGTAGCATATGTCCTAATTAAATGTTATTTCGCCGTTTATTAGTTACAATTGAACATTTCTTATAAAGTTGTCATTTACAATTAAAAAAATCCACCACGTAAACTTTTTTCCAAATCCTTCTTTACCGTTTTTAGGGTTCCGTAACCAAAAATTACGAAACCCTTATAGATTCGTCATGTCTGTCTGTCAGTCTGTCTGTCCGTGTATGTCACAGCCACTTTTTTCCGAAAGTATAAGAGCTAGGCTGTTGAAACTTGGTAAGTAGATGTATTCTGTGACCCGCATTAAGAATTTCACACAAAAATAGAAAAAACACAGTAAATATTTGGGGTTCCCCATACTTACACTGAAACTAAATTTTTTTTTTCATCGAACCCATACGTGTCATCTATGGATAGGTCTTCAAAAATGATATTGAGGTTTCTAATATAATTTTATGTGTGTGTCCGCCCCCCCCCCGTAACTTCTAAAATAACAGAATCATAAAATTAAAAAAAAAATATGATGTACGTAAACTTCCAACGAAAATTAGTTTGAACGAGATCTAGTAAGTAGTTTTTTTTTATACGTCAAATCGTAATCCATCCAAGAACTTTTATATTATGTTACTTGCTGCTACGGAACCCTTCATGGGCGAGTCCAACTCGCACTTGGCCGCTTTTTAAATATTGTTCAATTTGGAAACAACTGAAGAAAATGTCGCAGAACAGAGTTCATATTTGAATCACCACTACCTACAAGATAGAAACATTATAATTTCGTAATCTGTTTGAATTCTAGGCCAGTTCCTACTCGAGGATAAGTGCCATAACATTACTTCCAGTTCCAGATGATGGTAATTGGCAGATAAATCTTGCAAGGCAGCTCAGACACTGCTTAGTCATGTACTTATGTAGCGTGTCTGTACTAGCTTATTTGTTTAGTCTTGTTCCACTTTCTTGCTAAGTACTTCTTGACAATCTTAACTACACCAGTAAACGAGAAAATATGTAGGCAGCACCTGAATACCCGACCCTATTAACTACCAATAGGTACTGCAATCACCACTCGCGTGCCAAGCGTGGTGATTAAAGCCAATCCCCCATTGCATTCTATGGGGGAGGCCTCGCCCAGCATTGGATGTCTGTTGATGATGCTGATGGGGAATAATTAGCTCTTTATGTTTGTTCCAGTATGTTATGTTACAACTTTTCGCGGCCATACCCGTTTATTGCTGGATGGTGCCACGACCCTCTTTTTTAGGGTTCCGTACCCAAAGGGTAAAACGGGACCCCATTACTAAGACTCCGCTGTCCGTTCGTCTGTCCGTCTGTCACCAGGCTGAAACTCATGAACCGTGATAGTTAGATAGTTGAAATTTTCGCAGATGATTTATTTCTGTTGCCGCTAAACAACAAATAAATATTTTAAGGGGGCTCCAATACAATAAACTTGTTTTTTTGCCGTTTTTATAGATAATGGTACGGAACCCTTCGTGCGCGAGTATAACTCGAACTTGGCCGGGTTTTTTAAATATGTTTAATTTAGTAAGGAGCCTACCACTACAGTTTGATGTTTTATAGGGTGGATAAGTTGGTTGGTAGGTAGGAAAGTGCTGTTCAATTGCAATATCTCGGTGACGCAACAGTGTTTACTATCCGTTGACGGCTTAAAACATTTCTCTGTTAGAAGCCGTCAATTAAAGTGATACCTATTTAAAAGTTCTTAGCATTCTCTTCCTCATTACGACTATACAATGACCCCATGAATATGCTCCCAGGAACTGCACGATCTGAACCCACCATCTCCTTTTTCATCACAGGACGAGCAGGCGTACGGCTCAGTACCATCCTTACGTCATTGGTATACCTTCTATTCGCACAAAACGTTTTGGTTCTACCTTTATAATGCGAACTGCTAAGGAGTGGAATACACTACCGTCGTCTGTCTTTCCTGAAAACTATAATCTGGGTCTCTTCAAGTCTAGAGTGAATAGGTGCCTTCTAGACCTTTGTGCTTCATCTTCGGCCGCATCGTCACTTACCAACAGGTGAGATCGTGGTCAGACAAAGGTCAATCAATGTTAAAAAAACAAAAAACAAAAAAACATTAGTACAAAACGAGCATTCTGAGGTTGTGAGTTTGCCACCGCGCTGCACTCACTCGTGAGCTCTTTCACGGGATTGACGAGACAACATGAGTTGCCGAAGCAGTCCCCTAGAGGCGCTAATTCTGTGTACTATGTGAGTGAATCACCGAATCTGCCCAACAAGTAGTATTTTTTTTATGGACTATTTTAGCTCTGAGCAATATTACCTAATTACTCTGAGAATTTTAGAGAACATTTATTGTCTCTTCAGATATTCACGGGAACACTCAATTTAAAAATAGCATTCTGAGAGTTTTATTCCAATTACAGTCATTCTTGTAGGTATACGAATGTGGAGCGTTTTCCCGGAAAATATGGAGAGCCGGAAAACAGTCAATTACTTTCCGTCAGGAAAGCTCCGTGAATATTTCATTCGTTCTTCGAATTCCATTCAAGATATCCTTTCAAAGTATGATCTATGGATCAAAATGACACGTATGAAAGGGCCCCCTAAAAAGTAAGTAGTATATGTGCCTACCTACCCAATAATTTGCTAATAGCTAGGTGTCAAGAGGCCGTTGATTGAAATTGGCAACCTTGACATAGGTATTCCCAATGATAACCCCATTATTTCTATACAACTTGAAATGGCGAACCAATAGACCTGATGTTGAGCGGTACCCTCTGCCTATGAACAGTATTATCTCACAGGTCACGTCCACCTGACGCGCACTATGCGGCATAGCACTGCGCCCGCCACCCTGAGACATACAGATGAATAGTGTCATGTGCCTGTAATTTCACCGGCACACATAACCATACAAACACAGCAATGCGAGCCACCTACCTGTGCGGCAGAAATAGGTATGGTGGTAATACTTACCCAGACGAAATCATTCACAAATAAGTTTTTGAGAAAAATATATTTTTCAATACAAGCTTTTACAAAATTAGTGATCGTAAGCGTGTGCTGATCAAAACGAGCCTAAGCACGCAATCTACTATTATCCCTCGAGGAGTTCCGTTGTCCACCTTCAGTCTCCATCATCAGATCAGCTCGCTGTCACCATAATATTATTGCATTGTCATCGGAACTTGAAAGGTATGCAAAATATCGTCTCAATCGGTTGAGGATAACTGCTTTAAAATTCAGTTGCAAGATTCCACCGGGACAAACATACATACATTGCTCGTTAAATAAAAGCTTATAAAAAGCTCTACGTCTACTTACTACTCTAATAAAAGTACGGCTATAAGTAGCCTTGTGGGAAAGGTGACGATCAAATTTGTTAACGGACACAAACAATTTTATAACACATTTCCACAACTCAACGATGAAAGAAAATGTATGGATTAAGGAAATATGGGTGAAGGCCTCACAACGCACTGTTTCCTCGTGATCAATAACACTTCAAGACCCGTTCCTACCTTTAAACTAATCGAGAGGAAGAGTATGAACATACCACAGTATCAAGCTATAGTTTTCTCTACAGCCATGCCAGGGCGGCATCACGCTTTGTCAAGCTAGTCGTCCATCGCCTATAAATACCCGTCAAGTCTGACCTACTTCCCGGTCGTTGACTCTGCCAGAGTTTATGGGGTACGAATTAAGGTGTTCCCAAGCGGAGAAGCATTAACTTTACCCCGCTGTCTCTCTCAATTTTTACTTGTAACACTTTTTGGGAAGTTAAAAAGTTGGGACAGTTTTGATGGAAAATCTAATTAGCCTTGAAGGCGGTATAAAGTGGCCTGTCGGTTGTTATTTATTTTATAGGAAAATTTATTTGTGTGGCCTTGGAGAGTTCAAGTTCTTGCTCCTGCTATCTTAATATCATACTTTCTACTAATTCTCCAAAGTTTTGATGTTGGAATCACGCTGTAACGGCTGAAGCGATTTCTATGAAATTTGTAACATAATATAACTCTATACCTACAAGGTTATATTTAGAGTTCCGTTAGTTATGCTTAGATTTACACATAGGCTACGCTTTGTTCCAGTACCACATGAGCGAAACCTCGGGCATATGCTTATTTTACTTATTTTTCACAGACAAGGTATAGATAGCTCTCTTTATACTACTACAAGTTCGTATCACCGGTTCTTTCTTGGTCACCCTGCGTTAGGTCAGAGACCAGCTTGCGGTTGGTGGTCCTGAACAGGGCCTAGTGGCCGATGATGAAAGAACCAGTGTGGTGAAAGGATTCAGTGCGCAACGTAGAGGCTCCTTTCATGCACATTTCAGTGTTTTCGCATTTTTGGTTCTAAGATATGGCGGTTAAAAAACAATAAAAAACAAAAAATAAATCACTAATATATTACATTACTGTTATGCATGTTATATAGTCGACTTTCCTCTCCAACCAGCATGCACCAGATTAAAGGCCGCACCTGTACCTAAGGGTATGTCTTAATACGTAGCCAACAAAGTGACATGCCGAAAATTTCGTTGATGCAATATTCTGCAATGACTACCTTTTCTTATCTACAACATATGTATATGTTGCAATACTGGCAATTAAGCTAAATGCACCTACAGCAAGCAGTAATGAGGCTAGAAGCCACCAAGTGGCCCATGCAATGCACATGGCTTAACAACTAAGTTGCTGTTTACTGGACACGGCGCGTGCATCTCGCCCTATATTTCCTAATAGCGGAAGCATGTGCCATGGTGTAGACGTGCGTAACCACGTTCTAAACAGCCCAACAATACACACGACTTTCATCCCAAAAGCACGCTAATAAGAATCAAAATAGCACCACTTCTATTCGAATTAGTAGGTGTGTGTGACAGGTACACGAAGCGGAATTTAGGAAAAGGATGTGCGAAAGATGACCTGTTTTGGGCAGTGGGCGATACACATATGGGGGACAATGTAAAATTAACTTTATAATCTCAGTCAACCTGTTGGCTTTTGGTTCTTTTAAAGACTTGTATGCTCTGCCAAGGATTTATCTTCTATTTGGTTTGCAGATAGTTGTGTAAATTAGGCCCAGTTTTTTATTCAAATTAATTATACCTTAGCTCCTTATCTTTTCAAAGACTGACATTCAAATCCCTGAATAGGTATCCAATTTTCTACTACCTATTCTCATTTAAAGAAGGATTCTTACGAAAGGGAGGGGTGGGGGGGGGGGGGGGTGGGGTTTTCACCTTCCAAACTTTTCGAGAATGCGAAAACAAAACTCATAAATAGAACGTGAATAAAAAAAAAACTCGTTAAAAGGAATGAAACTTTGGATAAGTCTTTTCTAGAAAGTCGAGAAGTACCTTCCTGTATACTCGTACGAGTAGGTAGGTATACGAGTAGGTATTTGATGTATTTATGACATGTGATACGTAATTTAGACAAAGCAATTTGTTCCGATTGTTTTATAAAAAAAATATTGTATGTAGTTAACTTTTGTAATGTAGGTATATGTATATACTTTTCACTAGAAACGGGAAAGGTATTTACCATTTTTTTTTGTTGTCCCTTGGTAATGGAGCATGCAACTGTGCCTGAAGTCCACTGCTTGAATTAGGCTAGGACTCCTTTATAAAACCTACAACCGACCTCCTGCGCCCTCAGTCCTTTGAGAGCCTTCCTCACTGCTCCTTCGTGATCGCATTCCGAGAACCTTTATTCTTGACAAATCAACAGCGCTGATATCTCTATCGTTCATACTCGTGAAAGTTCACGAAACTATATCGAACGCTCGAACTGATACGAATAGAGCTTTTCCTCCCTTGGAAAAAGACAAAAAAAGCGAACATCTTTGTTGTTTACTTCAAAGTACGAACGTACGTACGACAAACGAACCTACGAACCTAGAGTCCGCGCCACGACTGAAGTCCGACGGCCTTTTGAGGAACTAACGGATAACAGAGGTAGATTTTCGCTTTTGCACTTTTACGTATAGAAACTAGCGCTCCAGTCACCGGACTTCAGTCGTGGCACGGACTCTGTAACTTATGTATTTCCCAACGGTTGTCAGCTAGCGGTTACGTATCTCTATTGCTATCAGTTTCAATCAGTTTCAATGCTGTTTCTATATGAAAGGACGCTCTCGCGATTACCCAATTTACGCAGTTTACCTACAAAGCTTTATTGCAACTAGACTGCATAAAATAGGTACCTCATCGCAACCACGTCATTTCAAATAGAAACAGCATTGAAATCGATTGAAACTAAACTGATAGCAACAGAGTTACGTAATCACGTCACAGGTCTGCGAGCTATAATGCCTGCCTATTGCTACTTCAACTTGCTAATTCTAAGAGCTACGTCGGCGAACGTAGCTACTACGGATCACCTCAGCACAGATTCTACTACGTAGTGAAACTCCGAGCATATCTCTCTCTATAGCCCACTCTGAGGTTGACTAGCAATAGTTAGCGACCATGTTTCAGTGAGGCAAGTATACTAAATAGTGTTTCTTTGTTCCAGGTTCCTCGAGAGAGCTTCAAGCACATAGTGAAGGCGTGCGAGTGCCCTCTCTACTGGAAAATGGCGCTCTTTCTCGCGACGCAGCAGAGCCTCCATGTGCCTGTCGATGGACACAAGTTCATTGATTTTTGGAGAGAGTGAGTATCACCTTACATGAGAGGAGTTTGACCAACTTAGTTTTCGGCATTCGGTCCAGTACGACCTATAGGTAAATACTTATTCTTCTTCATTAAACGTCCACAAGAACAATAATCTCTGCGAGGCGCTCTAAATCCATTCACCACACTGGTTCTTTCACTATGTCACTAGGCAATTTTCAGGGTCATCATATCATCATTTTTTATTTGTTTTCATTCATTTCATTTTGTATTCTTGTATTTAATTGATTATGTGTTATTATTGATATTGAATTTATATGTACGTACCTATTATGAGTCTAAGTAACTTGAATTAAATAAATTAATAAATTTTAAATTATAACTCAAGTTTAGTAGTATTCATTTTACAAGCTTTTATCTTGTATAATAATGTAAATTATGATTGTCAGACAGGTTTCATGCTTGTTTTAGACCCAAAATATATACACCTACTCCGTCAATGGTTTCTTGGCAGAAGATATGTATGTTTGTCTGGTGGAATTCTGGAGGAATCTTGCTACTGATTTTTAAAGCAGTTATTCTCAACCGATTGAGCTGAATTTTGGCATACCTGTCAAGTTCCGATGACGATACAATATGATGGTAACAGCGAGATGATCTGATGATATCGACGGAAGGTGCACAACGGAACTCCTCGTTGGATAATATAGTAGACTGGTCGTGTTTAGGCTCATTTTGAACAGCACACGGTTCCCATCAATAATTTTATGAAAGCTTGTATTGAAAAAAAAAAAACACAAAAAACTTATTCATTTAGCACTGCATTGGCCTTGACATTATTAAATGTCCTATATGCGGTGTTTATTTTTTTTTTTTTTTATACTACTTGGATGACAGATCAAGCAAGAGGCCCACCTGATGTTAAGCGGTAACTTCTGCCTATGAACGGTGCATTACCTCATAGATCACGTCCACCTACGACGCAAACTAAGTGGCATTGTACCGCGCCGCCACCCTGAGACATAAAGATGAAAAGTCTCATGTGCCTGTAATTTTTCGGTGTTGCAGAGGGGTTGTCACTTGCACCTATTTGATTACTTGCACACGGTACGGAGGCCTGCGTTGCTCTATGCTTGCACACATTGTTCTACGACAGGCAATTTTTATGTTTTTGTTCTGGTGCTCGTGCCGCAATAGGTTGTTTCTTTTTACAATACAGGTATTTGTTTTCGAAACAAATGAGTTTAGTCTAAGTTTTTTTAAAGATAGATTTAAATTAGGGATGCCCTAAAGAATCATGGCGAAACTGAAAACAAAGGTGTACCCAAAATTCGAAACAGAGTGCACCACTCGTCATTAAGGTACTTTTTTTTTTTTTTTTTTTTATGAAACTAATAGGCAAACTAGCTTACGGTCCACCTGATGTAAAGTGGTCACCGTCGCTTATAGACACCGGCAACACCGGGGGTATTGTCGATGCGTTGCCTACCCTGAAGGAGTTTATGAACATTTTTCTTGAAGCGACACATGTCGTAACCAAGCGGGAAAACTTTAGATGGAAGCTCATTCCAAAGTTTATAGGTATGGGGAAGAAATGATCCCGAGAAACGAGTCGTACAAGAAACCCAGGGATCTATGATGTGTGGATGAGCTTTGTCACGGTGCCGGGAAGAGCGATGGTAAAATCTCGATGCGGGGATGAGATCGAAAAGCTCGTCAGAACATTCCCCGTTGTACAGGCGGTAGAACACGCAGAGCGATCCAATGGCTCTGCGCTGGCTAAGCGGTTCTAGAGTATTGGAGAGCTTAGGGTCGCCGATGATTCTAATGGCTCTTCTCTGTAGGGAGTCAAAGCAAAGCAGCTGGTACTTGGGTGCCCCGTGCCATAGATGGGAACAGTATTCAACGTGCGGCCTAACTTGTGCTTTGTTAAGCAACAGCCGTTGATTCGGCGTAAAATACTGCTTAGCACGGTTAGATTATGTGAATAGTTGCCCATCATCAGTTTTTGTACAAAATTACGGGAAAGTCAAATTATTTTATTGAAAAAGCTCAATAATGCCATTGACGGGATGTTGTTCTGAGCCAGATCAATATTTAAAAAATTTAATTTGGTTCTTTTCCACGTAGTTATGTACTAAATGTAATGATGGGAATTTATTACGTTATTCTCGATCATACATTCGGTACATCACACTGCACTCACACCCACACATACATCCACACACCCACGAACATACACATAGATTCATACACATATACACATACATACTCATGCACCCGCACCCTTTTATCATAGTGATCAATCTGTTTGTAGCAACTAGTAAGTTTTGTTTGATATATCGTACTAAGTAGAATCTTTTGTTAATTTTAAGCTGTGTAGAACTTTTTTGGCCATAATTTTGTTAATGTTAAACATAAATAATATTGTATAAATCGCTGTTGGTTTACCAAAATAAATAAAATAAAATAAAATTCCGTCGTGACTCTTTAAATTATATCCACAATTTAATAAATTTGAATCAGCCGGTATTTCCAACGGTACAATAAGCGAAGGTACAGAGTATATAAATAAAGGAAAGACCGAGACCTAGATTTACTACATACCAGCCAAATCAGTCGTAGGCTAGTGAATGTCAGGTTGGCATTTAGGGCTTGGTCAAATATTTCGGAATACTCGCCTCTCAAGGCATAGTTTGTAGAAACGAGAGGCAAGATTCGACCTCATTGAGGCTATCTTGATCTAGGTACATATAACATTTTCTATGCTCTTGTTTCTATTATATTTTCAAATTGCTTGACTTTGTATGTAAAAACTTTAAAATATATTCATTTTACAAAGTACAGAGACCAAGCTAATAGGTTACCCCCCAGTTTTATTAAAGATTGAAGTAGAAATAAAATGATTCTTTGTTTTCTGGATTTTATTATCACAAGATGTCATTCAAGTCATTAGCACTAAGTAGAGTAAGTAGAGGGTTTATTTATTAATTTATTTATATTTACTTTAATTAGAACGACAAACAATTATCAATTACACTAATTAAAGGGTATCTACATAAAAATAGGTACATTTCAAATTAACACATAATAATTAAATCGATAATTTAGATACAAAAATCAACGATTCAAAACCAAAGGTCAACTTAAAAATACATAATTCAAACCTAAGGTAGGTAGTCAATAGTTAGGTATATACGGTACGCTTATAAATAACAACGTTAAGAGACGGTGCATACACAGTCAATTTATAATAAAGTGAAAAATTATAATGTCAATGTTAATGATTAATGTCATAACTAAAATTAAAAACAAAACAAGCATCATACAAAACAACATTAAATAAAAGTAACATAGGTACCTGCTTAAATACAATACAAATTTAGTAGTAGTAGAGCTTTTTTGTGAAAGAGTTTGTCCGGGGAAGTACTACTACCATAACTATTCATAACTGCCGCAAAGCACTAGTGCTCGCATTGCTGTGTTCCGGTTTGAAGGGTATGGTTGCCGGGGAAATTACAGGCACATGAGACTTTTCATCTTTATGTCTGAGGGTGGCGGGTGCGGTGCAATGCCACATAGGGCGCGTCGTAGGAGGACGTGACCTATGTGGTAATGCGTTGTTAACGACGACGTTGTTGTTGACGAATCTACCTAGAAAATTTAGAAGGTTAAATCGGTCCCATTTGCCTGTAAAAAAATAAGTCAATGATATGAAGAATCAGGTCAACAAATATTACTTTCATATGTTTTATAATTGATGAGAAAAATCTAGATCCTGTTAGGAAGAATAAAATAGTCTTTTAGTAAATTAATGAAAACAGTATATTTTCCTTGTTAGTTTTTTCTTCACACGGTTGCCTAGCAACTTCACACAATTAAGTGAACACACACTCTAACACAGCCCCTTAAGCCTTAATGACAAAACCTAAGCCTGATACAAATTTCCAAAACTTATCTTTTGAAAAAGGTTTCGTTAGAATGTCTGCTAACATTTCTTCAGTAGATAAATACTTTATCAGAACTAAATTACTACTCACAACATCACGTATAAAATGATGTCGAACATCAATGTGCTTAGTGCGACCTGAATACCCTATATTCTCCGCAAGCTTCTGAGCAGATTGATTGTCGTTATATAGCGTTAGTGTGAACACCCTACCTAATAACTCTTTCATGAAACTTTGAATAAACAAAGCTTCTTTCGTAGCGTCAGATATTGCCATATACTCAGCTTCCGTACTGGACAAAGCCACCGTGCGTTGTTTACGACTTTCCCATGAAACTACACTACTGCCTATTTTGAAAACATACCCCGTGTATGACCTCCTATCAATAATGCTCTCAGCCCAATCGGCGTCAGCGTATCCATTGATATCCATACCGGACTTCTCAAATATGAGTTGGTAATCCAAAGTTCCTTTTAGATATCGTAAAACCCTCTTAGCTGCTTTCCAGTGTTCCTCTGCATAACAGTCATTGAACTGACTCAGCACACTTATAGCATGAGCTATATCTGGTCTCGTACAAACCGCTATATACATCAAGCATCCTATCAGATGTCTGTAGTCTATCTTAGTGTTCTTCTGATCGGATTTATTCAATTTTATACCTACTTCCATTGGAGTTGGCGATGGTTTACAGTCTGTCATGTTGAATCTTTCCAAAACCTTCTTTATATAACTTTTCTGGTTTACGATTATTCTATTGTCTTCTCTACAAACTTGCATGCCCAAGATGTGTTGAACCGGACCAAGATCCTTCATCACAAACTCCTTCATTATATCCTGTTTAACTTTATTCTTCTCTTCAGATGAATGAGCAAACAGCATGACGTCATCTACATAGAGGGCAATAATCACCATTTTTCCTCCTCTTGACCGCATGTAGACACATGGTTCTGATTTCAACCTTTTGAACATAAGTTTTTCCACAAGAACAGAGTTTATCTTCTCGTTCCAAGACTTCGGCGCTTGTTTAAGTCCATAAACAGCTTTATGTAGCCGGTACACTCTCGTCTTTCCTCCATTTTGTTTAAAACCTTCAGGAACTTCCATGTAAACTTCTTCTTTTAAATCTCCATTCAAAAACGCAGTTTTAACATCCATATGATCAATTTCCATGTCATACTCAGCAGCCAAAGCCAAAAGCATTCGTATGGTCGAGTATCTAACAACTG
Organism: Operophtera brumata; assembly: GCA_932527175.1. NCBI lineage: Eukaryota > Metazoa > Arthropoda > Insecta > Lepidoptera > Geometridae > Operophtera > Operophtera brumata. Next base: position 2,816,714 of record OW052238.1, read on the forward strand.
GAGAAAATGTTTCTTGATAATCGATACCATATTTTTGAGTAAATCCTTTGGCCACTAGTCTGGCTTTGTATTGCAAAAGCTCACCATTCAATCCTCTTTTCTTCTTAAATATCCACTTGCACTTAACAGATTTCTTTCCTTTCGGTAAGTCCACAAGTGTCCAACATTTATTGTCAAGAAATGATTGATACTCATTTTGCATCGCAGCCTTCCATTGTGCAGATTCAGGTCCAGTTAAAGCTTCCTTTACAGTCATTGGGTCTTTTCCATCTATATTGCTCATCATTGCCGCCATATTGCATGCATCTTCAAAATCGCTCAACGTTCTTGAATCGTCAGAATCTAAAATTGATCCTGGAGCATAGGTTGGATCCGAGGAATGATTTAAATCAGAATCCTCAGAATCAGAGATGCTAATGATACTTTGCCTTCGTGACGTTACAGGTTGACACTGCCGCACAGGTACATCATCATCATCATCATCATCAGTATCCTCATCCTCACTATGACAAAGATTAGTTAGTTCGTGCATGAACGATCTGTTCTCAGTAGATACAGGCTTTTTGTAAAATTTGTCCTCTAAAAATGTTACATTCCTGGCTTTGATGATTTTACTTGGAGATAAAGGATCTATCAAACGATATCCTTTCGTACCTTCACAGTAGCCGATGAAAATTAATGGTTTACTTTTCGCATCAAGCTTCTTGCGATTGTCAATAACAGCGTAAGCTTGGCAACCAAAGACTCGTAAATGACTCAAATCTACTTTGTTACCTGACCATTTCTCCTCTGGAGTAGCCCCTCTCACAGCTTTAGTAGGAGACCTATTCTTGATGTAAATTGCAGTTCTCACAGCTTCAGCCCAGTAGCTCTTGCTCAGGCCAGCTTCCTGCAACATGCATCTCACTGTTTCTATAATGGTTCTGTTGGCGCGTTCTGAAACTCCATTTTGTTCAGGACATCTAGGAATTGTAGTATTATGACAAATCCCATTCGCCTTCAGGTAATCCTGAAAATCAACATTTATGTATTCACCACCATTGTCACTTCTCAATACTTTGATCTTCCTATCCGTTTGGTTCTCTACAAGAGCCTTGAAATGTTTAAATTTCTCCAATACCTCCGTCTTTGACCGCAAAATGTACCCAAATGTTTTTCTAGTACAATCGTCAATAAACGTCAACAGATACCTAGCTCCTCCGTGAGACTTTTCCGACATAGGCCCACAAAGATCGGTGTGAATTAAACCTAGCTTTTCCTTAGCTCTGGTGTATGATTGCTGAGGAAATGGCAGCCTCGTTTGCTTCCCTTCTATACATGTAACGCACGGACTGAACTCAGTTTTATTAAAATTAATCCCTACAGCCATACCTCGTTTGAGAAGATCCATGCTACGTGCATTCAAGTGCCCTAGACGACGATGCCACAACTCATGGCTAGTCAATGCGTTGCTCGGCATTGCTACTGGCATACATTTACTCGCAGATGCACACTTTATCACTCGTGAAACACCCTGCACTACCGTACATAGCTGATACATGCCTTCAACTAGTTTCGCAGTCGCTCTAAGCACATTTTTGTCGAAAATTTTACATAAAACGTTTGTAAAAACAACTCTACTAAAACATTTTGTCAAAACTTTGACTGAAATTAAATTAGTTGACAGTTTCGGGAACAAGACAACGTCATTTAAAATTATTTCACTTCCGTTTTGTAAAAAAAGTTTTACATCGCCTCGTCCAGCACTAAAAAGTTTTTGTCCATTTGCAACGGTCACCTCCCAAGTTCGATCTGGAACAAAGTTCTGCATCAAATCAGCTCTGTTGCACATGTGACATGACGCACCCGAATCCACGTACCATGCGTCCTTCTTCACATTTGATGTGAGCGCCGAAATGTTTGCTTCTACTTTTCTCTGAGGGATGCCTTTCTTGCTTACATCTCTAGGCTTGCTTGGACAGTCCCTTGCAATGTGCCCTGTCTTGTTGCATCGAAAGCATTTCTTTTGTTTAGTTGGTCCTTTCTTGGATTTTGCAGATAGCACAGCCTCCTCTTGTTCTGAGAAATTGTCCTGGCGTTGCTCATCTTGTAGTAGTTTTAATTTTACAATATCCGTTGACAATTTCCCGTTGGAGTTCTCTAAAGCCATGACTAAAGGATCATACCTCGTCGACAGTCCACTCAGCATCACAACCGCTACAAACTCGTCATCTAAGGGCTCGGACATATCTCGCAATTGGTTTGCGAGGCTCATAATGTGCGTCACGTATCCCTCCATGCTCGAAAACGATTCATGTTTGGTATTGAAGAGGTTTCTAAGCAGGCTCAATCGCCGAACAAGGCCCTTATCATCGAACGCCTTCTCAAGATTTCTCCAGGCATCATAGGCTGTATCTGCATACCTTATGTGTGTGAATACTGAAGGCTCCACATTGAGCGCTATTCTTGCTAACGCTTTCTGTTGTAGTTTCTTGTCTTTGTCTTCATTCTTTTCCACACACTCCCATAGGTCTTTTGAGATTAGGAGCATCTTCATGGCAAATTTCCACGTTTGGTAATTTCCACTCCCAGAAAGTTTTTCACCAACCCCTTCTGAAGAAGCCATAGTTTTATTTGTCTGCTACTCGATTTACTGATCGATACAACGTTCTGCTACCATGTTAGGAAGAATAAAATAGTCTTTTAGTAAATTAATGAAAATAGTATATTTTCCTTGTTAGTTTTTTCTTCACACGGTTGCCTAGCAACTTCACACAATTAAGTGCTTACACACACACTCTAACAGATCCCTGTCACAAAAAATTCCAACAGACGCGGGGCAACCATTTAGCTTTGCCGTCTGTCCCGTCCCAGCTTGAATTTTAGGAACATGTTTTATAAATTTAAGCTATTTGAATCGATGCATTATGGCTTTTTTTTTGTATAAAATAGCGTAGCTCAAATGCCTACCACTGGGGATTTGGCGAATGTCTTATTAAAACATAAAGCGCTACAAAATCGTTGAAAATACCTGAGAAGGTTCCCAGAAAATATTCACATATTCAAGCGTTCCACATTCTGTGCCGAGAATTCGCTTCGTAAGCTTGGATTTCATCACAAAGAGGTCTTAACGCCTGTTTTCTGAAGTGGCAGGCATTCTTAATATTACACAAAGTATTAGTTTGTTCTTACCAAATTCCCCTTTCTTCCAGAATGACGTCCCAGTGCCACGACCAAGCTTCCCGCTTCGTATACGTCCTGACCCGGGGGAAGAGCAATACCTTGGCGCCAGAAGACTTCGTACCACTCGTCCAGGATGTGGTAGACACTCATCCAGGACTCTCCTTCTTGAAGGAAGCCACTGAATTCCATTCGAGATATGTACATACTGTGAGTAACCACTTCTATCTTGTTTTGAATGTGTGACCGGTAAATTAATCCAAGATTAGCAGCCTCTAGACGGGCAATGGATTTGCCATAATCACCACGGTTGGCAGGCGAGTTGGTGATCGCAGTAGTGGTGTTGAGTTCTCAGGTGGATGCTGCTGTCCATCCCCTGGTGTACTCTATTAGTTGGCTTTTACGACATCCACGGATGGAGACAGAGGGTTCTATTCTTAGGCCGGACACACCACGGCTTTATTGAAGCAGGTGTCAGTAAGTATTATTTAATTATTATTTTTTGGAAAGAGCCTTTGCTTAGGGCTTGCCATCAGTTCAAAACCTATGATTTTAACGTGATTGCAGACTTTTTCGAAAGCGTTGTATACATAAGTTTATACATCTTTTAAAATTTTTACATTTTTTTAATACCTACTCTCAACTCAACAGTAAGTCTTTCTGAAACTTAAAAAGCTTTGTTGGTATATCCAAGAACTTACAATTAAATATTGGGAATATCTTTTGAACATCTTCTGGAAGCGCTTTGCATGATACAGAGCCCTGAAACTTGTTCGAAAGTTCATTTAAACGCTATAAAGCTTCGCCATACATCGTCTTGATTGAAACTTACAGTTTTCTATTTACCGAAGTGCCTATTGAGAAAGGCAAACAACAATACTTGTCCCTGGGGAAATTTCAATATGGAATAAAAGCATGTTCTTTATTTTCCTGCTGGTCTGGGAACGAAAGTAAACAAGGCGTCAGCTGCTCGCTTGATTATCCCGCGCCAATCGTTAGGGGATTCATAACAAAAGCTTATTAGAAAGGTGTCTGCTATTCCAGGTGATCGCTAGGATATTTTATTGCGTGAACCGGACGTGGTCCGGCCGGATATCGATCCCTGAGCTGAGGCGGTCGAACCTCCTGCAAGTCATACAGCTGCTGGAGGATGAAGAGGACATCAATCAAGTTACACAATTCTTTAGGTGAGATTCCCTTGACATTTCCACTGATGATAATATATATAGGTAAATAAATAAATAATGATGGACAGTTCACACAACATTATCTAGCCCCAAGCTAAGCAGAACTTGTGTTATGGGTACTAATATATTATAACTGATATATTATTACAATATAATACATAGATAGATATTTTTTATTATACATAGAAAATACCCAGAACACCCTGAACAAATATCTGCGATCGCACAAATATTTGTTCCGAGGCGGGAATCGAACCCGCAACCTCCTGCGTCACAGGCGACCCTTCGCCCGCCGCGCCACAGAGGTCGTCGAGGTATAACGAATATCCCAAATTTAGGGAGCCAAATGGTAAGAGATAAAGAGTGATAGCACTGGGAAGATGGCAGGATGAGATCGCCAAGGTAGCAGGAAGAACGTGGATGAAGAAAGTGAAGGAAATAAAGTATTGGCAACTTTTTGAGGAGGCAAAGTTCAGGTTATATACATATTAGTTATTTTATTCAGTATTGCCATTCAGCGTGGCATCTTAGAGACGCTTCCGTCTGGTAGTAATTTGGATCAGTTGAGCTACCTTTAGATCGCTTGCAGCGGTCTTCTGGTAGCGCAACTGTTTCATATGTATTTTGTACATACCTTGTATTATTCTTTCTGTAAATAAATGTATTTATTTTATTTAGATATATTTTAGATAGGGGAATAATAAAGGCTCTTTTATTTTTTATTTTTAACCTAACGACGCATCGTATGTTCGTCTGTTGGTCTGTCGGTCGTCTTTCCTGGCTCATTTGTATCCCCATTTTTCAAGCACTTTCTGGCATTGAGTTCTGCTGAAATTTGGCATAAGTACCTATCAGGTTCCGATGACAATACTATTGTAACCATCAGACCAGCTCGCAGAGCAGATCAGCAGCGAGCAGAGTTTTGCAAACACCGTCTGAGTAATGCAAAAAAAAACAAACTAGTCATTGATCTGTGCCGGAAACGGCACAGATTAATCGGTTGCTGTAAAACTCAGACTTGGGGTACTGGTCTAATGATGGAGATAATGGAGACGGAGGGTGGACATCGGAACTCCTCGATGATTAATGGTAGTCTGGAAGTGTTTGTGCTCAATCTGATATTGTTATATTTGGAGGTTCTCGTCAAGTTCTCGGCTAGATGTAGAGCCGCTGTTTTTAGAGTTTATTTTTTTGCTTTTACTAGTTTGAAGTAACGATATTGTTTATTTGAATGCATGACGGAACAAGCAGTTTAGTGGTAGTAGAGCTTTTTTGTGAACGAGTTCGTCCGGGGAAGTACTACCACCATACCTATTTCTGCCGCAAAGCAGTACAATGCGAACACTCGCATTGCTGTGTTCCGGTTTGAAGGGTAAGGGTGCTGATGAGGTAATGCAGACAGAATGTTCATAGGCAGAGGTTACCTCTTAACATCAGGTGAGCCTCTTGCTTGTTCCGTCATCCAAGTAGTATAAAAAAAAAACACATGGCCCATTTGATGTTAAGCGGTAACCTCTGCCTAAAAATGCATTATCTCGTAGGTCATGTCCACCTAGGACGCACCCTACGTGGCATATCACTGCGCCAGAGAAAGATGAAAAGTCTCATGTGCCGGTAATTTCACCACCCATACCTACTTCAAACCGGAACACAGCAATGCGAGCAATACTGCTTTGCGGCAGAAATAGGTATGGAGGTAGTACTTCCCCATACGAACTACACACAAAGATATCTACTTCTACTAAAAACAAACAACGGGTTTTTATAATGTTGTCATCACATGATATTTATTTCGTTGATTGCAATGTTATTGAATAAAATTATTTTCATATTTTGTTTTTATATGCTTTAACAAGATGGTTTCTGAACGAATTGTTGTTTAATGTTTCCAGCTATGAGCATTTCTACGTAATTTACTGCAAGTTCTGGGAGCTGGACAGAGACCACGACCTGTTCATAGACCGGCACGACCTCGCGCGGCACAACGACCACGGTGAGTTCATCCATTACAATTACCTTTAAAAGTACTGAGGCCTCCTGTTTTTTTTATTATAAGAGTAGGCATTCCAGCCCATGACTTCGTCCGCTTAAAATTGGTGCGTATACAAACTTCAACACCTTGCTGCAGGAATTCCATTCTTACCACCACAACATAACATTTTTAAAAATGATGTCTTTAAATTGTATCTCGCAGCATCTCTAGAGTGAATGCGTTTAGTTTTTCCTTTCAATTCTACTAGGTAACTATATTGTTTTTTGTTTTTACGTTTTTTTTTTTTTATTATTTTATTGTATTTTTATTGTAACTTCACCTCCTCTCACGTTCTTTACAATCCTGTCCATCCAAAGGTTGCCTGGAAGAGATCGCTCTTAGCGATAAGGCCGCCCATTGTATCACCGTGAACTAGTTGTAAGTTAATATAAGTATGCTGTTATTTTATTTTTAAGGTGATTACAATAAAGAGTTTTCTATCTATCTATCTATCTAGAACTGTTTCCTCCAAATCTCAGGTATCTAGGCTTAGTTTTGTTTACTGTGTGAATGACTGATCAAGCTGGTTTCCCACCTGATGTTAAGCGGTAACCTTAACTTCATAGTTCACGTCCACCTAGGACGCACCCTACGTGGCATAGAAAAACGTCACGTAAACGGAAAGTCTCATGTTTCACCGCACCCGTACCCTGACTGCACGATGATAGTCAGTAAGCCAGTCAGTCACGCAACTATTCAAAATCCTATTCTACACGGGAAATGGCGTTTAATATGGATATTACAGAAATCAGAATCAGCAAATTAAAGTGGCGATGGGCAGGCCATATAGGACATAAAACTACAACGTTATCGAGTAGTGAACACGAACCGGACGACGCAGTGTAGGAGAGTCTCCGATGTCGATGACCGACGACGTTATAAAAGTAGCAGGAAGTCGTTGGATGGAGGCGGCTCAAGGCCGTTCGTCGTAGCATTCCATGAGGGAAGCCTACGTCCAGCAGGACTTCCACAGGCTGATGATCACAGCACTAGGCACCATTCTGCGACGTATAGACAGACCCTGTGCCCTTGAGGATGAAGAAACCGGTACCTACTGTTAAGCCGATATTTTGTAGAAAATTACTTGGCCACATAGACATAATACAAGCGTAAGGACATGGCGATGGTGTCAAAATCAGTTACGTGACACCAACGACAACCAGTCTAACTTAGATCACACGCTGATTGTGTGGTGTTACGAAAAAATTACAATTTGGTAGAACAATCGCATCTTACATTTAAATCTATGCTTGACTAATTGAAATACGAGTATCATGCGTTTCCCTATGCTTACGGCCGGTTTATACCCCGCCATCTCCTGTTCCTCTTTCTTCATTGTTGTGTCAAATAAAGTGCAACTTACTGATTCAAGCTCTCTCAAGCCGGATGATCGAGCGCGTGCTGTCAGGCTGCGTGACGCGCGGGAACCAGAACCGCGTGACGCCGGACGGAGAGCCAAGAATGTCCTACACAGAGTTCGTTTGGTTCCTGCTGGCTGAAGAGGACAAGACCCATCCCACTGCCATCGAGTATTGGTTCAGGTAGGTACTCTACATTTTTCTTCTACCAGATAAAAAACAGCAAAGTCAAAAGTATTTTTAACCCCCGACGCAAAACGAGGGGTGTTTAAGGTTTGACCGCTATGTGTGTATGTCTGTGGCATCGTAGCTCTTAAACGGGTGAACCGGTTTGAATGCGGCTTTGTTCCGTAACCAAAAATTACGGAACCCTTATAGATTCGTCATGTCTGTCTGTCTGTCTGTCCGTGTATGTCACAGCCACTCTTTTCCGAAACTATAAGAGCTAGGCTGTTGAAACTTGGTAAGTAGATGTATTCTGTGAACCGCATTAAGAATTTCACACAAAAATAGATAAAAATAGTAATTTTTTGGGGTTTACTTAGGGTGATACTTAGAACTCAAAACTCGAAAAAAAAAAACAAGTCCATACGTGTGAGGTATCTATGGATAGGTCTTCAAAAATGATATTGAGGTTTCTAATATAATTTTTTTCTAAACTGAATAGTTTGCGCGTGAGACATTTCCAAAGTGGTAAAATGTGTGCCCCCCCCCCCCCCCCCCCGTAACTTCTAAAATAAGATAATGATAAAACTAAAAAAAAATATGATGTACATGTAAACTTCCAACGAAAATTGGTTTGAACGAGATCTAGTAAGTAGTTTTTTTTTAATACGTCAAATCGTAATCCATCCAAGAACTTTTATATTATGTTACTTGCTGCTACGGAACCCTTCATGGGCGAGTCTGACTCGCACTTGGCCGCTTTTTTATATTTGAAAGCAGGTTTCTTAGCGATGGTTCTTAGACATTTTTTATCAAAATCGGTCCATCCGTTCCAGAGCGCAGGAGGTTTTTAAATTTTTAAATTTATCTGTATTCATAGAAATCACAAGGATCATTTTGAATCGTCATATAAATTAAATTTACTCCTGTTTCAACGCGACCAAACCTAGAAAAATCAGGCAACAAACACGGCGCGCGTTTTATTTGATGACCCTGTTACTACTAGCTAGGAAGCCTTAGGAGTCAAGTCTTAGTAGTACCTTCAGATCTTTTAAAAGCAACTACAGGGACAAAAAAGTCTGAGTAGTAAGTAGCTTGAAAGAATACTACTGAGAATAAACGTAGATCGTTCGTTTGTCGTGTCTCGGGGTCTCGCGTTAGGTCAGTGACCCATGTTGAGATAGGGTGGCCCTGAAAAGGACCATGACACTCGGCCCTTCTCAGGGACACTACTCAAACTGGTCTCTGACCTAACGCAGGGAGACCAAGACAGAACCGGTGTCGCGAAGTTGTAATAGCGGAATGAGCTAGCCATTCCCTTTGTTGTCTTGATCGAGTCTGTGTGCCGTCCGCGAACTGACGTGATTGCATGACGTGGTTGCATGACGTGGTTGCATGCAGGCGGCTCCGCAGCTCTCATGCAGCCAGGTCACGTAACATGGACATTAATATATATTCTGAGACATAGTTCGCTAACGTGCTGCTATTTCACAAGTGATTCAGTTGTCTGTTGTATGGTGGCACTTTGTTTTGTACCCAATGACCTCAATTTTGGTACCGAAATACCGTCGATCTTCTAATTTATGTAATACTAGTGACTCGCCCCGGCTTCGCACGGGTAGCACCCGGTGAACGCCCCCCCCCCCCCCTCCCCCCTCTAAGACAATCTCCTGGTTCTATGCTACCTCCCCACCAATTTTCAGCCAAATCGGTTCGTGCGTTCTGGAGTTATAGCGTCAGGAAGGAAAACCCGACTTATTTTTATATATTAGATAAATATAATATACTAGCGACTCGCCCCGGCTTCGCACGGGTAGCATCCGGTGAAACACCCCCCCCCCCCCCCCCCCCTCCCCCCCTAAGACAATCTCCTGGTTCTAAGCTACCTCCCCACCAATTTTCAGCCAAATCGGTTCGTGCGTTCTGGAGTTATAGCGTCAGGAAGGAAAACCCGACTTATTTTTATATATTAGATAAATATAATATACTAGCGACTCGCCCCGGCTTCGCACGGGTAGCACCCGGTGAAACACCCCCCCCCCCCCCCACCCCCCCCTCCCCCCCTAAGACAATCTCCTGGTTCTAAGCTACCTCCCCACCAATTTTCAGCCAAATCGGTTCGTGCGTTCTGGAGTTATAGCGTCAGGAAGGAAAACCCGACTTATTTTTATATAGTACAAATTTTACCAAGGATCCCTAATTTTTTTCAAAATGAAATGTAGCCTATGTCAAATTGGAAGAATGTAGCATTCTATTGGTGAAAGAATTTTTTAAATCGGCCCAGTACTTTTTGAGCCTATTCATTACAAACATACAAACATACAAAAATAGGTACAAATCTTTCCTCTTTATAATATTAGTGTAGGGTATTATAATATAATATTTATTTTTATATTTATATATTTTATTTATTTATTTATTTGCATTACTTTTTAAGGTATTGCTTACGGTTTCATTGCAGATTTTTCTGTATTTCAGCAATAGAACTATTTATTTATTATTTATTTTTATTTATTTTTTACAAACTCATAGACACACGCCTTTACCCCGAAAGGAAAGACAGAGCCTCAATAGGCCAGGCCTCCTATGATACAACCCACGGTGATAAGTGAGAATATAGACGTGGCAAGGGGTGAGCTTTTCGCCGCCATTGCTTCCCACGACTGACTCGGCTAACGCTTTCTTCCAGTACAGTACAGATAAGTAAGCTAGCAGCCAGTGTAAATCTTATACCAACGAATCTTACTAACAAGTCTGGGTAATCCTTTAGTTAGCTTTTACGACATCCACGGGAGGAGACGGAGGGGTCTATTCTCAGGCCGGACATCACGTTTTTTTATTTATTTATTCTATTAAAATAAATTAATGTAACTTTATCATAAATGCTAAACATGTTTGAGAAATTAATGCACCCACGTGATCAAACTCACAGGAATTAAGTATACTACGCCCAAGTAAAATACAGGGTATTTCAGTGAGGAGGCGTGGAGACTGAAACGCAGTCATACCTAAAAAACGAACAAAAACAGCTCAAAACTGAAGTCTGGAAATAATCGAGGCCTTTGCCCAGCTGTGGGAAATGGCTGAAAATAATAATAAGTGGTTATTTACCCCACAGGGATTTCTTGAGTGGGCTCTACGAGCGTCTACGCTCCTTTTAACTGCTTGAATGACAGAACAGGCAAGATCCACCTGATGTTAAGTGGTAACCTCTGCCTTTAACAAGGCATTACCTCATAGGTCACGTCCACCTAGGACGCACCCAATGTGTCATTGCTCTGCGCCCGCCACCCTGAGACATAAAGATGAAAGGTCTCATGTGCCTGTAATTCCACCGTCCTGCTACGAGCTACGATTTTTATGTTAGAATTGTTAGTAGTAGAGCCTTTTTGTGAAAGAGTTCGTCCGGGGAAGTACTATTAGTACTATTTCGGCCGCAAAGGTGTAGTGCTCGCATTGCTGTGTTCCGGTTTAAAGGGTAAGGGTGCCGGTAAAATTACAGGCACCTTTCAGAGACTTTTCATCTTTATGTCTCAGGGTGGTGGGCGCAGTGCAATGCCACATAGGGTGCGTCCTAGGTGGACGTGACCTATGAGACAATGCATTGTTAAAGGCAGAGGTTACCGCTTAACATTATGTGGGCCTTCTGCTTGTTCCGTCAGTCACAAAGTTAAAAAAACACATCATACGGTATATTGTTCCAGATGCATGGATGCGGATGGGGACGGCTACATCTCCATGTACGAGCTGGAGTACTTCTACGAGGAGCAGATGCAGAGGATGGAGGCCATCGGCATCGAGACTCTGCCGTTCAACGACTGCCTCTGTCAGGTTAGTGCTCAAACAATTACTTCTTCTTTGGTCCGCATTCCAGGGGTGACGACCTCTGTGGCTCGGTGGGCGAAGGTTCGCTTGCTACGCAGGAGGTTGCGGGTTCGGTTCCCGCCTCGGAACAAATATTTGTACTATCTGCAGATATTTGTTCAGGGTGTTCTGGTTACTTTCTATGTATAATAAAAAATATCTATCTATGTACAACTAATGTTTTTTGTATTAAGTATATCAGTTATCTAGTACCCATAACACAAGTTCTGCTTAGCTTGGCACTAGATAATGTTGTGTGAAATATCTAGCATTAATTATTTATTAATTTTATTTATATACCTATGTCCTTCGACCAAAGTAAAATAAATGGACTGGCCTTACCCATACAAAACGTCCGTGAAAAATAAGACAATTCGGATTTAGGGTACGGTCAACAAATAAACTATCTATCTATCTATCTATCTATCCAGCCTCTGCTGAGTAAAGGCCTCTTCTCTATAGCGCCACTCCTGGCGGTCTTGTAAATAAACTAGGTGAAATTAAATTATTGAACTTCTTAAAAACTGTATTTTTTTTATACTTAATACTTTAACAGATGCAATGTGTTTACTAAAGTTATTTCAGTTGGTTTATAGTACAAAAAATCGCCGAAAAAAATGCAATTATTGAATGAAACTTTTTATGTAGTTACGTATCTATTTTTCAGCTCTCAAACATACACAATATAAATCAATAGAAAAGCAAGTCCACCTAAGGTCTTCAGCTCAATCAATTTGTGAAAAATATATTTTTCATCACTCAATAAACTAAGAAAATATCATAAAAATCGTACGGAAACATAAATGTATAAAAATTCCAGTATTTAAGAAACTGCCGAGTGCAGTTTTAAGAATTTTGCACAATGAGTTTTTTTATACTACTTGGAATGACAGATCAAGAAGATGGCCCACCTGATGTTAAGTGGTACCCTCTGCCTATGAACAGTGCATTACCTCAGGTCACGTTCACCTAGGACGCGCCCTATGTGACATTCCACTGCGCCCGCCACCCTGAAACATAAAGATGAAAAGTCCCATGTGGCCGTAATTTCATCGGCACCCTTACCCTTCAAACCGGAACACAGCAATGCGAGCACTACTGCTTTGCGGCAGAAACAGGTATGGTGGTAGTACTTCCCCGGACGAACTCTTTTACAAAAAAGCTCTACTACTACTAACCGTTTTTTGGCGTATAGAATTCATTGTGTAGAAAATGATCAGAGCAAATACGGGAAAATGTATTCCACTTCCAAAAGTCGTCTGTTCTTGCTCGTCTTATGACTTCTATCCATTTTTGTTTACCTTAGTTTTTTTTTGGAAAGCTATAAGGTTAATTAACATGCCATTACATATTATATGCAATCACCTAAAGCGACGTGCTTAGCAATGTTTTGACGTAAATAATGCAAATTACAATTCTAAATCAATTCGATACCCCTTAGGCATCAGATTTTTTTGCAGTCTGTACCGGACCATCCGTCATGCGTGAAGTCTTGTCAAATATTTCGTCGCTGTAGTTGGAAAACTAAATAAGTAATAACAACAACAAAACCAACATCGCGAGAAAAACGCGATTTACTGTTTTATTGCGTCAAAAATGGCAATAGCTTTTTTATCGTAACTAATTTTTCAGTCCGTGTTTTGATATGTTATAGATTGGTACTGTATCTAATTTCGAATTTAATGATAATACATTTTAGTTCTTTTGATTAAGAGAAAAAAATAAAAAAACGACTATGTATTTTTCCCTCGCCAAAGTTTTGAATAATTGAAATGATCTATTATTTACTTATTTGAATATGACAATCCTATCCATGGGTATAGATTTATATAATATTAAAATACATTTTAAAATAAAACCAACTTATAATCATTTCTTTTTATCAAGACTGAATATTAGAAAACTACTGAAACACCTACATTATTTTAGCAGACTTATAAATTCAAAGTAAGTGACATAACAAACTTATCATACGACTAATGCTTATAAAATCAACAAAATGAAAAAAATTGTGGAACACAATAATTCTAAGTATCAAAAAGAAAAAGGTATGTCGACTAAAATTAAAACTATCTACGAGTATAAACTTGTGTCTGTTAACTTTCATTCAGAGTGGGGAACATTGAGATAATGTCATGGGGCGTAGTCCTCCTTGTCGCTCGTCCTCTAGTGCAAGACGTGTCCATCGACATGTATGGGATCATAACCATATATGCATCATAACCATGCAATAAAGTCGATTTCGCAAAATGTGTTACTTATGTAGTTTTCCTACCACACGACGATTTATAAGTTTTTTATCAATTGATGAAAATTATATTACAAAACCTTTACTTACGAATGAAATGCGATGCCTGAAGCTTTATTTGTATTTCTTGTGTTGTTTGCACTTGCAGAAAAGCACAGGAAGGCATTGTATTACCAAGGTATCTAATTTTGGTATTTTTCAGCATAGCTGTCACTCGTTGCCGTGACAAAGACTGACTGAAGCGAAGTATACTAGCTAGGTCTGTTTAGAAGCTTCAAAACTATCGTTCCCTAAGGCCCGTCCATTCATTTTATTTACGTCGATGCTATTATTTTATCTGTGGTCGATGCCTATGTCCTAGATTTTGATAGTAACATTGCGGGCCGGCAAGGTCGATTTATCTCGAAAAAGTTTCTCAAAAATATCTATGCCATACAAGCATGTTTGAGAAAAAAATATTTTTACTATTATATTGGTATACTACAATTAGTACCTACCTATTTTTATTTCAGATGCTTGACATGGTCCACCCGGCAGAAGACGGCAAGATCACGCTCACCGACCTGAAGCGATGCAAGCTCACTCCGATCTTCTACGACACGTTCTTCAACCTCGAGAAGTACCTCGACCACGAGCAGCGCGACCCCTTCGCGACGCAGCGCGACTCCGACTGCGAGGTGAGTGCCTACCGCAGCATACAGTGCACTCACATCACAACACACTTCTACGACACGTTCTAAAACCTCGAGAAGTACCTCGACCACGAGCAGCGCGACCCCTTCGCGACGCAGCGCGACTCCGACTGCGAGGTGAGTGTCTACCGCAGCACACAGTGCACTCACATCACAACACACTTCTACGACACGTTCTACAACCTCGAGAAGTACCTCGACCACGAGCAGCGCGACCCCTTCGCGACGCAGCGCGACCCCTTCGCGACGCAGCGCGACTCCGACTGCGAGGTGAGTGTCTACCGCAGCACACAGTGCACTCACATCACAACACACTTCTACGACACGTTCTACAACCTCGAGAAGTACCTCGACCACGAGCAGCGCGACCCCTTCGCGACGCAGCGCGACTCCGACTGCGAGGTGAGTGTCTACCGCTACACACAGTGCACTCACATCACAACACACTTCTACGACACGTTCTACAACCTCGAGAAGTACCTAGACCACGAGCAGCGCGACCCCTTCGCGACGCAGCGCGACTCCGACTGCGAGGTGAGTGTCTACCGCAGCACACAGTGCACACTTCTACGACACGTTCTACAACCTCGAGAAGTACCTCGACCACGAGCAGCGCGACCCCTTCGCGACGCAGCGCGACTCCGACTGCGAGGTGAGTGCCTACCGCAGCACACAGTGCACTCACATCACAACACACTTCGACGACACGTTCTACAACCTCGAGAAGTACCTCGACCACGAGCAGCGCGACCCCTTCGCGACGCAGCGCGACTCCGACTGCGAGGTGAGTGCCTACCGCAGCATACAGTGCACTCACATCACAACACACTTCTACGACACGTTCTAAAACCTCGAGAAGTACCTCGACCACGAGCAGCGCGACCACATTCTAAAATAACTCTTCTTGTCTAATCAGTGATATACTACTCTGTTAAAAAAGTGCCGGGAAAAGGTCAATAATACACAAAATGTTGTTCATCATCAGACATAGGCCACTCCCAATAACCGCCACTGAGCGCAGTGTTCGGCGCTTCTCATCCGCTTTCTGCCGATCTGTTGGTCATCGCTCCATCTAGCCAGAGGGCGCCCCACGCTACGTTTGCCAAGACGCGGTCTCCGCTCAATAACTCTCTCCCTTAGTTATTCTTCCAAATTTATTTTATTGCCCTCAAAGTATAGTTCAAAGCATACTTCATAAATTCTACACTTACGCCAACGAAACATTTATTAAACACTTTTTCTGGAATTGAGTTCAGCCATATCTGGTGAATAAGGTGGTTGCTCGATGGTACTTGTTGAGTTTTTGGTCATTATGTGTTGATGGCCTTGTGCGAAGGAGCATTATCGTGTTGCAAAATCCAAGAATTTCCTTTCCACAAATCTGGCCTTTTTCATCGAATTTGCTCTCTTAAACGCCGCATAGCGCTCAAATAATATTCTTTATTTTCCGTTTGACCCATCGATATAATATACTATATCGATGGTTTGACCTTCCGGCAAAAATTCCAAGTGCTTTAAGCTTTAAGTGGTAGCTTTGTTTACTATAATAAATATAAATTGAATCATTGAAAGCATAAAATGTAAATAAGAAAGATTTATGGAAAAAAATACGAACCAGAAATTTACTTACTATGTAAGTACCTACTAATAACGTGGCAAGCTTAATCGCGAAGCATCCTGTGAATAGTTACACCGTGTTTTGTCTCATTCGCTCGAATTTTCGGCCAATTACCGATATTCGACTGAGCTGAAATTGGGCATACCTGTCAAGTCCCAATGACAATACCTACAATATTATGGTGACAGCGAGATGATCTGATGATGGAGAAGAAAGGTGGACAACGGCAGTCCTCGATGGATATAAGTAGACTAGCAGTGTTTGGGCTCATTTTGATGTACATTTTAAGACCTTTTTGTGTAAATACTTATTTAAAATATAAAATACATATATTATTATTATGTTAATTCCAGATGTCAGAATGGGACAGGTTCGCAGCTGAAGAATACGAGCTGTTGGTCGCCGAAGAAGGTGGCAGCGACGCGCAGGACCAGATGTAAGCACACCATGCTACTCTCTCTATAAATGACAACATGATGCTGGGTTTTATTATTAGGTGACGAAACTGTAAGCACACCATGCTACTCTCTCTATAAATGACAACATGATGCTGGGTTTTATTATTAGGTGACGAAACTGTAAGCACACCATGTTACTCTCTCTCTATAAATGAATACATGATGCTGGGTTTTATTATTAAGTGACGAAACTGTAAGCACACCATGCTACTCTCTCTATAATTGACTACATGATGCTGGGTTTTATTATAAGGTGACGAACTGTAAGCACACCATGCTACTCTCTCTCTCTATAATTGACTGCATGATGTTGGGTTTTATTATTAGGTGACGAAACTGACTGGCGGCCTTCCAAAGGTTCTGGTCTAGCCGTGCTACTATTAAACGCGAATTATCCTTGGAATAGTTACACAGTGTTTGTCTTTTGTTTTCTAAGCACATATTTTGACATTATGTTTCATTTAAATCCGTTTTAAAAAGTTTTTATTTAACTTCACTTGTTAGTACGCAGTGTGTTCAAACTTGCAAATAAATTTTTATACCAGTTTCACCCAACTGATTTTTTGCATAGGTACTTGTAGAGATGATGGAGACGGAAGGTGGGCAATGGAACTTCTTGATAATAAATAACCTGGATAGGAGTGTTTGGACTTATTTTGCTCAGGCTCCGGGCAGTAATTTAATAAAAGCTTGTTTACGTTAAATAGGTTTTTAACAAAAGAACTTATTATTATTTTAAACTACGCAATAATGATGTTATTTCTTGTCACACGACAGGCAGTTGTATAAAGTGATGAACGAATCCGTGAAAAAGAAAGCTCTGACTCGCTTCTATGAGTTGTGCCGATCTAACGGATTGAACGGATTCAGATTGTACAAATAAATCTGTTATTTGACGTGGTAAAGTAAAAATAGAAGAAATAAAAGCACTTGAGATAACTTATAACGAGCATTTTGATGCATTTTGAGAAGCACACTGATTTAATAGAAAGTTCTACGACTTAACGGCATCTATCTTCTGAAACCTAACATAGTTCTACTGTTATATGTTCTGAATGCAAACACATACCATACTGGTGAAGAGATCATATTTTATATATCTTATCTCAATCTGCCTTCTGAAACCTAACATAGTTCTTCTGTTATATGTTCTGAATGCAAACACATACCATACTGGTGAAGAGATCATATTTTATATATCTTATCTCAATCTGCCTTCTGAAACCTAACATAGTTCTTCTGTTATATGTTCTGAATGCAAACACATACCATACTGGTGAAGAGATCATATTTTATATATCTTATCTCAATCTGCCTTCTGAAACCTAACATAGTTCTACTGTTATATGTTCTGAATGCAAACACATACCATACTGGTGAAGAGATCATATTTTATATATCTTATCTCAATCTGCCTTCTGAAACCTAACATAGTTCTACTGTTATATGTTCTGAATGCAAATACGTACCATACTGGTGAAGAGATCATATTTTATATATCTTATCTCAATCTGCCTTCTGAAACCTAACATAGTTCTACTGTTATATGTTCCGAATGCAAACACGTACCATACTGGTGAAGAGATCATATTTTATATATCTTATCTCAATCTGCCTTCTGAAACCTAACATAGTTCTTTTGTTATATGTTCTGAATGCAAACACGTACCATACTGGTGAAGAGATCATATTTTATATTTCTTATCTCAATCTGCCTTCTGAAACCTAACATAGTTCTACTGTTATATGTTCTGAATGCAAATACGTACCATACTGGTAAAGAGATCATATTTCCTATTTCTTATTTCAATCTGCCTTCTGAAACCTAACATAGTTCTACTGTTATATGTTCTGAATGCAAACACATACCATACTAGTAAAGAGATCATATTTCCTATTTCTTATTTCAATCTGCCTTCTGGAACCTAACATAGTTCTACTGTTATATGTTCTGAATGCAAACACATACCATACTGGTAAAGAGATCATATTTCCTATTTCTTATCTCAATTTGCCTTCTGAAACCTAACATAGTTCTTCTGTTATATGTTCTGAATGCAAACACATACGATACTGGTGAAGAGATCATATTTCCTATTTCTTATTTCAATCTGCCTTCTGAAACCTAACATAGTTCTACTGTTATATGTTCTGAATGCAAACACATACCATACTGGTGAAGAGATCATATTTCCTATTTCTTATCTCAATTTGCCTTCTGAAACCTAACATAGTTCTTCTGTTATATGTTCTGAATGCAAACACATACCATACTGGTGAAGAGATCATATTTTATATTTCTTATTTCAATCTGCCTTCTGGAACCTAACATAGTTCTACTGTTATATGTTCTGAATGCAAACACATACCATACTGGTAAAGAGATCATATTTCCTATTTCTTATCTCAATTTGCCTTCTGAAACCTAACATAGTTCTTCTGTTATATGTTCTGAATGCAAACACATACCATACTGGTGAAGAGATCATATTTCCTATTTCTTATCTCAATTTGCCTTCTGAAACCTAACATAGTTCTTCTGTTATATGTTCTGAATGCAAACACATACCATACTGGTGAAGAGATCATATTTTATATTTCTTATTTCAATCTGCCTTCTGAAACCTAACATAGTTCTACTGTTATATGTTCTGAATGCAAACACATACCATACTGGTGAAGAGATCATATTTTATATTTCTTATTTCAATCTGCCTTCTGAAACCTAACATAGTTCTACTGTTATATGTTCTGAATGCAAACACATACCATACTGGTGAAGAGATCATATTTTATATTTCTTGTCTCAATCTACCTTCTGAAACCTAACATAGTTCTACTGTTATATGTTCTGAATGCAAACACATACCATACTGGTAAATAGATCATATTTCCTATTTCTTATTTCAATCTGCCTTCTGAAACCTAACATAGTTCTTCTGTTATATGTTCTGAATGCAAACACGTACCATACTGGTGAAGAGATCATATTTTATATTTCTTATCTCAATCTGCCTTCTGAAACCTAACATAGTTCTTCTGTTATATGTTCTGAATGCAAACACGTACCATACTGGTGAAGAGATCATACTTTATATTTCTTATCTCAATCTGCCTTCTGAAACCTAACATAGTTCTACTGTTATATGTTCTGAATGCAAACACATACCATACTGGTGAAGAGATCATATTTTATATTTCTTATTTCAATCTTATTTAATTTATTTAGTTGCTCTATGTCTATACCTACCTTTTTTCTTCACCATATCTATGTATCTATATATAATCTATGGTATCTATGTATATATATTATGTGTATTAATTGATGTAGATTAATCTTTTATCATCGCCAGTAGTATATTTGTAATTTCTTTCATCAGGGAGGAAGACAGATCTGGCTATGCTAGGGTAAGAAAGTGTTGGTGATATTTGCAGTGTCGTATGTATTGTCATTTGTTGCACTGACCATGCTCGACCATCGGCTCTTGAGCTCAAAAAAACTGCTTGAAAAATTGAGCTTGGATGATTTTGTGAAACCACCTTTCAGTGGTCATTGCATTTTGAATTTACGCTTACACCTTCGACATTTTGCACCGAAAGAACAACAGAATGTCACCTTGAAAGACCTTACCCAATGTCTGCTATCGAATGTGCTTGATTACTTTGTCTGCCTTACTGATGAATATGTTACCTAACGTCCCTGTAAATATGTATGTATTCCTTCCTACCACATGACATATTCACCGTCAAGAGACAAACATTTTATGCTTTTGTTTTATTAAAAATCTCATCGGCATTCGCATGATCGACACTAACAATGACAATCACTTGCATTCAGTACATAACTCTGAACACTCAGCGTTCGAACGGCTCCCTAACATTATTCTAAAGACCTCCTCTCATATTTCAGCTCGTACGATGAGACAGACGAAGACTGTCTATCTCCCAACATGGACGAAATCACCAGCACCGAAGTTATCGAAGACTCTAGCGTCGAAGAATCGACCCTTAGTGACGGCATGCCCGTCCCAGGCCGCTTAAGAGAACCACTAAACAACCCTGTCCGAACCGCCTCCGGTAATCCCGGGTACGTGAACCTAAGCTCTATTTACTCCATCGGTTCAGAAAGATTGAACCATCAAAACCCTCTAAACAACAGCCTAGAAAAGAAACAGGAGAAGCCGATACCGCCAGAAAAGCCAGTCAGTCTGATGATGGTCAATGGGAAGATGGACAATCGATACGCGGGATTCGGGAACAATAGCTTCCTCTACTCTCAACTGTTGGGAGCGAGTGGGGCGCGACCGAAAGACCCTCCATCGTACACGGCAGCCACAGCAGCTTTATTCGAAAAAGCAGCAGAAAAAAACACGTCTCCTACCAAACCAAAATCCCCCGTCACCAGTCCCGTTAACGGAATGAACAAAATCTCTGATAACTACGAGAGAGCGGTCGCGGAGCGCCTCAGCCCGCAGCGAGAAGTCTCAAGACTCAACCGCAGCAGCTTATTCAGTAAAGTGAACACGGGAGTGGTCAGCGGGAAGGTGAAGAAGGCTCGCCAGGATGATGATGATGATGACTACGCGCGTGATAGTGATGAGTGCTCCATATAGGTCACGTGATGTTGCCGCGTGCACTGACTGCTCTATTATAGGGCCGCGCGTCAGTGTTGAGAGCTCCATATAGGACAACGCATGAGTGACGAGAGTAACATATAGCACAACGCGTGCCTGACGAGTATTACATATACGACAACGCGTACGTGACGAGTATTACATATACGACAACGTGTGCGTGACGAGAGTTACATATAGGACAACGCGTGAGTGACGAGTGTTACATATACGAGAACGTGTGCGTGACGAGAGTTACATACAGGACAACGCGTGAGTGACAATGAGTGCCCATATAAATCATAATAATATAGAGGTGAGTGCGAGTTCCCATAGACCACCGCGTGATGGTGCAATAATCTCGGGTTAGTAGCTCGCAGTGAACGCCAAAGATCACGAAAGTGCTAATCGTAAGACGTTTGTAGTTTTCGAACTGTTATTTTGAACAGAGAACATATTTTTGCAGCGTATCGCACAAATAGATACGTGCCTTGTGAGTGTAGAGACGTAGAGTTGTAGTGTTGTAGCACGAACGGAACTAACTATCGATGAACTGTTTATGGACCTGAGTTATGTCGATACTATTTACAGCATTTTTATCTAGTATTTTTAAACGGTTTTTAATAATTATTTTAACGTCTCAAATTAATTAACCATATCAAACAATTGTGTGTATTGTTTAATTTGCATGTTATATTTATAAATTGTAGAATCTATGATTCGTTGTTGCGAGCTCCTTTTCACTCCGTCATCAGTCACTTTCATATCATCGTTCCATCCAAATCAGATGATTATTTTGGATAAATACTTCATTCTAACGATAAAAATAATTTACTGTAGGCTCGACCATTAACAAGCAATCGTCCATAAAAGCTTTATAATTTGAAATAATTAGCCAGACAAAAATCAGTAGGTATACCTAATAAACACGCACAGATCTGTATAGAAGATAAAGTATTTTTGATAATAATTAGCATGACACTAACGTCGTTTTGAGTAGATAAGTAGATATTTATAATAATAAAAAACAGACATAGTAAGCGGCAAATAAGTTAGCCCCGGCGCCATAGATTAAATAATAGTTAGTACGCTGGCGCACTTACCACGTGACGGAGCAGCAGAAGATTTTCTATTAGAAATTTCTGCTGCGCAAGTCACGTGATACCCGCGCGCTGGGGCTCAAGTTTATTGCCTTTATACCTACGTAGTTGAATCTATACCCAGATGCGCAAAACTAATTCATTACTAAAGATGTAACTTTATAATTAGGTCGTCCGACTAATTAGATAATGATTTATAATTAATTAGTGGAGGACGAAAGAAGCATTTAAAGTTTGAAAAGGGTTTTATTATTAATAATTTTAAAGCGTTTAGGCATCTACGATTTAATTATAAATCACCTCGGGCATAAATGAGTCATGTAGTTTTGAATTTCAAATAGGTACCCTACTAAATAAATCAAAAACCTTAAGGTACACTGTTTATCTTTACGTACGTTAATAGGTAGGCATTTCAAGTGCCTACCTACATAGCCCCCACCCCTTGCCTACTCGATGGATATATATATCCCTGCTAACTTCCATTTTCACCAACTAGCCGAGACTCTTAAACATACCTATATTACTAGCGCGATTACTAGTAATTAATATATACTAGCATTTACTTATATGAAAAATTAAGTTTTATACTTATAGTTTTTTTTTTCATAGTAACCTGTTTTGCATCAGTTAGATGGTGTCTCGTTAGTGCTAAAGTGTCCGTAATTAGTTGGTGAAAATGTGCTAAGAGTTAACAAAATATGTTACGGCAACTCTGGCATTGAGCTGTGCAATTAAATCCATGGGACTGAGGGTACCTAACCATATTTTTACTATCAACAACTGTTATAATTAAAGCAATTTATCAAAACAGCTTACAAGTTATGTTGAAAAATATTCATAGTGGGCGAAGATCGCAGAATAACAAACAAACTTGCATTCCTTGCGAGTGCTCCCTATCTTAGGCTCAACCTGTAGTAGTATATCGATCGAATCCCGGAATCACAATGCATAGTTACCTAGTAGTTGGGCCGCCAGCTCCGCTATTATAGAACATGGGCACTGTAATGACATGAAAAGGCCTGAAAAAAGGGGTTGCACTTGTGCCGACAACACGTCTAGGTTTTGCGCGCGAAAACTTAACACGCGGCTGTCACTTACAGTTCCGAGTAACATATTTTTTTATTGAGTGTTGCGAATTATACTTTCCCAAATAGGTATTAAAAGTTGTGTTACAACTTACAAATCGTTTAACTAGGGTAAGCGAAAAAGTTAATTACGTAGAAAATCAATTAACTATTCCTAGGACGAGTAAAGTGAAGTGTATGGGTCTAATATAATATTTATTAGAGAAAATATGAAAGAATGCTGTAAAAAATGCTTATAGAAGATTAGAAAAGATTATTATATTTCTAGTCTACGGGTGCTGATTAACTAAACGACGGTCTACATAGAACCATTTCTATTATAAATTAGTTAACAATGTAGGTAGCTCTGTACCTAAACTCATACCCACCAATCAAATAAATATATTACAAATCTTACCTACCAATCAGAAAAACAATCGTAACAAATCTCATCTACCAATCAAATAGGTACATACATCACAAATCTTATAGCAATCAAATAAATATATTACAAATCTTACCTACCAATCAGAAACAATCGTAACAAATCTCACCTACCAATCAAATAGGTACATACATCACAAATCTTATAGCAATCAAATAAATATATTACAAATCTTACCTACCAATCAGAAACAATCGTAACAAATCTCACCTACCAATCAAATAGGTACATACATGACAAATCTTATAGCAATCAAATAAATACATTACAAATCTTACCTACCAATTAAATATAGACATTACAAAGCTTACCTATCAATCAAATACAGTCATTACATATCTTAACTAACACTAAAATACATACAGGTGTTACAAATGATACCAACCAATCAAATTCAGGCATTACAAATAGTACCTACCAATCAAATACATTCATTAGAAATCTTGCGCAGCCAAAGAATCGGTTGTAATAGTCTGTGCGAAAAGAGAATAGGTAAAAAGTACGCTGGCGGTCATACTTCTTCATACGTTCCAGCGTTCTTTTTACATGACGCGTACTCTACGTGTGGGAGAGATGCCGTTGCAGAGCCGTATTTGTGTTGTTGGGAACACTGTCTCGTCATTATAGCTCGACTACAAGATCTTGATATTTTTAAGGAAAAATAACTAGTTATTAAAAAAATCTTAGACGGCTAGGATTGGCAATTTTTATATTCAAATTTTAATTTAAAAAAAACCTCTTTTCTCACAGACTCTACTTGTTAGACTAGCTCATGTATTTAATTGTATGAATTCCATAAGTTTATCGATTGTACCTACCTGTGTGTTTTATTTATAACATTGTTAGATTACGTTATAGGTATTGCATGCCTAAACATAGGATAAGTAACAAATTTTAGCGACTTCATGTTTTTACACTGTTAAATGTAAAGTTTTGGATAATGAATGTGTGAATGTCCTAAATAAAAAATATTGTGCCTCTTCTTATCATGAACTTGCAATAGATAACATTATTTAATTAACTAGTCATTTCCTTACATCACTAAATACTTTTCAATCAAACATTGATTTACCAATTATTAACCAAAACGATTGTTCACTTTTTTTAACAAATTTTATTAGTATGTTGTGTACTGTTACTATAATTTAATTAAAATTTATGGTATGTTATAGATACCAACCAGTAAGCGTAAGTAGAAGTTTTACTTATAATTAGTTACGTATTATATTTTAGTGAGTAGAATACGTTACCGAATTTAATATAAATTTTTCGGTCGAATGTTGTTTGGATTTTATTAATTTTCTAATGAAGGCACCTAAGTAAGTTTGAGTTTCTATAAGTAAGTACCTATTTAAAATTATTAAGTATTTACATTTGAGTAGACTTATGTTAGGAAAAAGATTTGTGTGCAAGCAAAGATCAGTTTCTAAAAGAAATGGAGTTTGCAAAAATCCTCAAAAAATTTAATGAATTGGGACACCGAACCTATACTTAAAAGTAATTCTCGGTTTCACTCTGGGACACCTAACGCTAATGATGTGACGCATGTCACTGAACGTTTTTCATATAATTTTACTTGTTTTAAATACCTTAAACGCTCCTTGCTGTACGTCTCGCCAAGGATGAAAAGGGAATAACCCTACAAATACTCGGTCCATCTAATCTAGTGCCTCCCCTACATCCTACGACGACAAATTCTGTCGTAGTAGATACAGGTTGTGGCAATATCATGGGACTTAAAGGGAAAATAACAAAAAAATACTGCGTTTGTAAAAGGTAGTTCCTTAACTACCTAGTATGCCGACAAAATAAATTTCCCAAAATATGATGATGATTTCCCAAATAAACTATATTTAAAAAAAATCCTAAAAGGAAACTACCAGATTCAATCGATTTAAAAAAAAAATATGAGTAAATAATAAGAAAACTCCCATGAAGTCCCATTGGGCGTTTTTCCGCTAGCTGGCACGGCAACCGGCAGCGGGCGTTGGCACTGCGCGGCGTTGGAGGATGCAAAAATGAATTAATTATTACCCCCGCCGCAAGTGCCGTCACCCGTGCCATCGCCGTTACCGTTGCCGTGCCGGCTAGTGGAAAAACACCCATTATCTAGCCACATCCTGTACATCTGAAGATTCAATTATTGTAAGTCTACTGTTCTGTCATTATCACTTTTTCTGTGCCGTGTGCGTAGACAGAGGTGTGGTTGACCTTGCCATACACAACCCAATACATTCAATGTAATAATGAGGTACCTACTTACCTCTTGATGTCTTTGTGCGGTAGGTGTCGATGCTCTATGATAAATGAACTAATATTGTATCAGCCACTCCAAGGCACATGCATTAGTTGATAAGATTTTTTTACAGAAATTATTTAGTGGTGTGTGGTGGTGTAGAAAATTGTGTGTTAACATGAATTAAGGTGAAAACCTATTGTTAAGTCTCATAATAAAGTACATTATTAAATTGATGTCTTTTTCTCATAAAATTATTTTGATAAAGATATTTATCTAGGTATCTAATAGCCTTGTAGTGTATGTAGGTACGATCAAAGATAGGTGCAGCTGTTATGTTTTTGCGTTGTTACTAAAGATAGGTTTCTAGATAAGGATTGTTGCGTACCAACATTATTTTACTTTTTAATCGTCTTTTGTTTCGGATTAGCGGCCAGGCCAAAATATACGGATGCATACGAACAATCTACGGCTCAGCCACACTGGGCTCATTTATTTTTTATTCGAATGACTGAACAAGCATATGGCCCAGCTGGTGTTAAGCGTAATCTCTGTCTTTAGGTACCTCATAGTTCACTTCCACCTAGGACGCGCCTTATGCAGCATTGCATGGCACCCACCGGAGTAATTTCATCGGCACCCACACTTCAAACTAGAACATGCCGTAACAACGACATACAACTAGGTACTGCTTTTTAGCAGAAATGGGTATGGTGATGGTAGGTACCTTCCCCGAAATAGTTTTACAAAAAAGCACTAATATTAACGAAATTACCCTCCATTCCATACTGCATCGTCATCACAATCATCATCATCCTAGAAAGCCTGTAAAAGTCCACTGAACTGGAAGGTCTGTAGAAGTCCACTGTTGGACATAGGCTTCTCCATATACCTACAATACCATAACGAATGGTCCCCTCTATCCACAGACATCCTGCTACCTTTATAATGTCTTTGGTCCATCAAAAGAGGGGCCTTCCTAGATGCGTCATCCGGTTTGTGGTCGCCACCCGCCCGACCACTTTATTCCCTTACAATCGGAAATAATCCCGGGAATCTTTATCTCCTCTTTTTTTGACGACCTCTGTGGCGCGGCTGGCGATGGTTCGCCTGCGACGCAGGAGGTTGCGGGTTCGATTCCCGCCTCGGAACAAATAATTTGTGCGTTCTGCAGATATTTGTTCAGGGTGTTCTGGGTGTTTTCTATGCATAATAAAAATATCTTTCTATGTAATGTATTATATTAAGTATATCAGTTGTTAGCTAAAATTTATTAAAATTATATTATTTAAATTAATATTTAAATGTAATATTAAATTAAATCTAAAACTAAGCCACTATCAGTTATCTAGTACCCATAACACAAGCTCTGGCTTAGCTTGGGGCTAGATAATGTTGTGTGAACTGTCCAGCATTATTTATTTATTTATTTTATTTATTCCCTAACGGTTGTCGGTTATGTGAGCTATATGGCCTGCCCATTGCCACTTCAACTTGCTAATTCTGAGAGCTATATCAGTGATCCTTGGTTCTTCTACGGATCTCCTCATTTCGGATTCTGTCACTTAGTGAAACTCCGAGCATAGCTCTCTCCCTAAACTCTGAGCTTGTGTACGAGGCCAATAGTTAGCGACCACTTCTCAGTGTCGTATGTCATCACTGGTGCATGGTCACTAGGGTACCTAGCTACTTGTAGGTACGGAACCCTCTACATGCGAATCCGACTCGCACTTGGTCCGTTTTTTAATAATATACGCCAGAATGTGGTCAACTTAGCCCGCGGGCTGAACGGACAGTGGGCGTTGGCTCAGTTGACATGTGGGAAAACTTACATTGTTTAAAATCTTCGCCATTAGCTACTCAATCAAAATTTATTTTTAGGCTGTTCAAAAAGCGCGCTTCCTCTTTTCCTCGGATGAAGAACTAAAGCACTTTTCTAACCAATCGGAAGTCTCATCAAATGTTTCAAATATATTCATAGTCCGGCAACTCTCGTTGTGTGACCATACACTATATATTGCTTACTACATTAGTAGATTTTTAGGGCAATCAGTAGATTTGCAAACAATAAATACAGAAATCATACGCCGTGAATAATCACGTGATTATGCATATATTTTATATAAGGTAATTATTTTGATTATAAAACAATAGTAACCATGCATTGTTGAACTCCCATTTCAAGGAATTTGAACGACGATGTATGTCTAATATTTTCGATACACGAAACTTTACAATGATGCCTATGGTTTTCTTGCAATACCTACTGCCATCATGACTTTTACTGCACATCCCGCCATCGTCAGCGAGCTCACCCGCACATTTTGGATGCGTGGAGGTCTCGCATTGGAGTACGTTTCACGCGCTTGTTTCTCCGCGCACCTGCAAGGCGTGGAATGAGCTCCCGTTGGATGTCTTCCCACAGGGCTACAATATGGGTAAATTCAAGAGAAATATCAATAGGGCTCATAAGGTGGGTGCTTTCGCATGTGGCGCGAAATTATTATTTTTTCATGTTTTTTGCTCATCACTGCTCATCAACACTTCTTCAGATAGCGAAAACTAATTTGCCGGTAATTATATGACCTAACACACAAGTTTTAGTTAATAGTAGGTACCTATTACATAAATATCATTAGTTTAGCTACGATTGTGCTTCAATGGTTTTTACGTGTTATTTTGTTTCAAGCACATTCATAGCCAAACTAATGATATTTATGTGATAGGTACTATAAATTAAAACTTGTGTGTTAGGCCATATAATTAACGGCAAATTATTTTTCGCTATCTGAAGAAGTGTTGATGAGCTGTGGTGAGCAAAAAACACGTAAAAATATGAATTTCACACCACAAGCGAAAGCAGGCAGCTCGTTTGCAATACTGTGGGTGTCGCATAGGCGGCGGTGACTGCTTTTAAATCAGGAGGACCGTCTGCTTGTTTGTCACCCTATAAAATAAAAATAAATGACACACTTCCTAGATTATTTTGAGATGTTAGTTGACTTCACAATTTGTAATTGGCCTGTGCCGTTCTAGTTGAATAAATAAATACAAATACAAAAGGAGGTTATAGATTTTTTCGAGATGATTTGTAGGAAATTATCTCGAGGTGGACCTATATTTATTTTTATCTCAGTCGTTAGTTTAGATTTATCTTAGAAGTCAGTTAGAAAGGTAAATGAAGTAGGTTCTTTTATTAGTAAGTAGAGCTTTTTTGTGAATGAGTTCGTCCGGGGAAGTACTACCACCATACATATTTCTGCCGCAAAGCAGTAGTGCTCTCATTGCTGTGTTCCGGTTTGAAGGGTAAGGGTGCCGGTGAAATTACAGGCACATGAGACTTTTCATCTTTATGTATCAGGGTGGCGGGCGCAGTGCAATGCCATATAGGGCGCGTCCTAGGTGAACTTGACCTATGAGGTAATGCACTGTTCATAGGCAGAGGTTACCGCTTAACATCAGTTGGGCCACCCGCTTATTCAGTCATTCAAGTAGTATAAAAAAAAAGAAGAAAAATTAAGGTAGGTACCTAACCTACCTACATCGCGTATATTCGCTAGATCTCAGTTCGGGGCGAACCACTAAGTGCAATATTGACACCTAGTATAATTTATACGAGGCGACGAGAGGAGAAAAGTATGGAAGGAATTGTGTTTTTTAATATGGCTACACGCAGCAACACAGCGGAAGTCGGAAGCACTGAACAACGAGGATTGGAGGATTCAAAATTGCTAATTTCGCAATCGCAATTGCTTGCTAACAAACTGCTGGTCGGTAGCCATCTTTTCTTTCTTACGCTTATTTTTCTTGCACTTTTTTGCATCTCTTTGCAGCGTGCGTGCGTCTGACAGAGTGAGTGAGTAGATTTCAAGATTGAAAATTATATCCTTGAACGGGTACATAGCTAGAACGCAACTGTTCATACCGACGTTTTATTTGCCGATACCCTGATACAAATTTTTTCTTGGTTTGGCTGTTGGTGAGGTTGATTCTGGTATAAAAAATGCCATACTACGGGGTAGCGAAAGGCCGTTCCCCTGGCGTCTACCAAAACTGGGGCGATTGTGAAAACCAGATCAAAGGATACTCGGGGGCGACCTACAGGAAATTTAATTCTGCGTCCAGCGCTCATGAGTTCGTAGCGTCTCATGGGGGAGGCTCGGGCTACGCATCCAACTACGGTGGCTCCGGCTCGTGTTCGAATTATAACCCAAAAAGGTCGTGCGGACAATCTGGAAGATATGGTTTTGAGACGGATAGTGATGGATATGTTCAAGTGTACACAGACGGAGCGTGCTTAGATAACGGCAGAGATGGCGCACGCGCTGGTATTGGCGTCTACTGGGGCGATGGCCACCCTCTCAACACCAGCGCGCCGGTGTCCGGCCGCGCCACCAACAACACCGCAGAGATCCAGGCTGCAACCTGGGCAATGAAGCAGGCATTCGATAATGGGATCTACTATCTCGCAATCAACACGGACTCACAATTCCTCATGAAGTCTGTGACCGAATGGATGCCACGTAATTAATTTTGTTGTATTTTGATATATAATAGAGGGTATTTCATTAGAATGTACTTTTCTCAAACCATTATTTTGCTCAGCAATGTGGGTCTAGATTGTTCTGGGAATGACTACATTCAGGTAGGTAATCAGGGAAAGGGTGCTGTATTCGTTTTCATGTTTCAAGGATCACAAGATCTCATGGTGAAAAATCTTTTTCTTTTTTTTTTGAGGGTAGTCAAAAAAACTTTCTTTTGGCTTTGCCCCAATAGAGTTATTGAATTGAGCAGACTGTATGGCTAACATGCGAATGCCGGCTGATGCCATGTAAACCACAAACCATGCTGCTAAAAATAATAGCTTGAAAATTGCATTGTCTAATAAACTACCCTGTGTAAACGCACTATATAGGTACCTATATTTCTGCCGATGGATGTTGGCTGAACTGAAGTTGGCCGTTACGATGAAAATAGACAAATACAAACAAACGCAGCTAAATGTCTAATTTGAAAGGAGCCTCTGCTAAGAATAGTGGATCTACTCCCCACAATGGTTCCTTAACCATTGTTCTCTAGGGCCTTTTCAGGTCCACCATACCTCCAGACCCAACCCAGGGTGGTCAAGAACCGGTGGCACTACTGAGTGCCTAGTACTACTGAGTGCTAGTAACGGCTAACACAGTTAATCAAAATCTATGGACAGAATTATATATACCTACAAAAGTTCTAGAAATAATGCAGTGTCTTATCACTAACAGGATGAATGAAACCCGACGCCTCTTTGTAATAAGACCACCCATTGTATTCTAGGTGCCTTTGCATTTCTTTGAATCCAATGTTTGTGTGTGTAGGTACAAATACCTACCTACAACCATATCAGTCATTGTTCAAAGGGTTTTTTTTTATGAATTTCAGCCCTATGGGTTTTATTTATTATAATTAAAATGTTCACTCAAAAAGGTGAAGGAAAATATTGTGAGAAAACTGTCAGTCTGTAGAAATAAAATGGCATACTACATCCAACCTTCTTCAATGGATGGGGGATTACACCAAGGGATGGGCAGCAGCATCCACCTGAATACTTAATGCTAATACAGCAATCACCAATCTGCTAGCCTGCTTGGTGATTATCGCTGACAACCCTCATAACGATAAGACCCTCTGTGGCTCTTCTATTCCTGGCACTGATAGTAGTCACAGTCAACAGAACATTCAACGTGGCATACAGGGGAGGCCTCGAGCTGTGGACTTCTACAGGCTGATGATGATGATGACTATTAGGAAGCTCAGGCTGAAGCTCACCAACACTATAAACGGGCAGTTAACGGACGTTTAGCCCAATTCATTCAACACATTTAAATACAATATTATCAACATACATTTCATGCATGTGATGACTTGTTGGTTAACTTGAGCCTTAGTGGATAGTGCCCATTCAGTATACATTTTTTATACATATAAATCTTTCTTTTCTTTCACTAGGTTGGAAGCAAGTTGGTTGGAAATTGGCAAATGGTGGGCCAGTGAAAAATGAACGTGACTTCAAAGAGCTTGACAAAGCGATGGGCAAGTTGAATGTGAAATGGAACTATGTGCAGAGTCATCACGGGGTTGATGGCAATGAGAAGGCTGATCAACTTGCCAAGGCTGGAGCATCTAAGTAATTATTCTGTGGTATAAGTAAAGAATATCTTATGGGGGGTCAAATGATGTCTTCTCAATCTCTTAAGACATGACAGTCTCGGACACCTCTCTGACCCCTTAATTTTTTAGAGTTTATTTTTGTTACCTCTTTTTTGATTGTTTGTTAAACCAAGTGCCTTATTATAATCAAACTACTAGAGCCTCTATTCATGAACTAAACTCGAACTGAATCTTGACGCAAGTAGGCACCTACTTACCTATATAGTAAGTTTTTAAATAATCGTTTGAGTTGATAAGCTTGATATTAGTTCAGACTGTTGGTGTAAGTTAAAGTATTGTTTGTATGTAAGCATTTATAGATACTTAGTTTTAAATCTAGTGCTACGTACAGTACCTATTATTGGCATATTAGTTAGTATTGCTACATTGCTAGTGTCATTTATTTTTGTAAGAAAACTGAAGTTGAGATTTAAGAGTGTAGGTTTAATTGAAGCTATGTACCTATTGGTAGGTACCTACCTCTGGTTTGTAAGTTGTGCTGCTTATTTCAATATTTTTTTCTTTGTCTACTTTGTAGATTGAATAAAGCTAGGTATTACTAAATACGAACATGGTTTTATTTAAAGTAGATAACTACCTACCTACGTAAGTATCCTTGAACATAAATGGGTCAACTGGCTCGGGGCGCGGGTTGATAATAATTGCACTAGCCCTACCCCTTAGAGCATGTAATAGTACAACTAGTCGGTTAAAAGTTTAAAATCGGTTCGGTTCAGTCGTGCCGTCATTTCACTAGTACAAATTCCTATCTGTGTGCCTAACCACAGATAAAAGAATACTATACTAGTAGCCTAACCAAGGAATACACAGCCTTGGCATTGATGTACATCTATGGTCGCTAATTCCATGGCTGTGCTTTCTCGGGTTGCGCTTTCCTGGCCGTGAAAAGTAATTTACACCCTTGGAATACACAACCATGGAAAAAGCATTCAATTGGCTACCAATTACTGGGCTGTACATTCAATGGTTAGGTATACAATCCCGACACGTACTGTCAATGCAACCTTTTTTTTTTTTTTGTCGAGGTGAAATCTGCAAACATATGCCGTATTGCATTGAGGGTGCAATACGGTTATGTGAGGTTCACGGACTCGTGGACTCACTAAAACACCCTGGTGGCCATCCTCTGTGCATGTCGATGGGCTCCGGGATCTCCTACGGAACGCACCGGTGCCCATCTCGCGCGACGCCCAACAGGGCCCATCCCGTGGTTGGCCAAAAAGCCAACCACAATCACTTCCTACAAATGTGGCAGCACAGGGTCCACTCTGTGCTGCCACCGTCCAAGGGCTCGTAGGAGGGTGGCCAGAGCCCTCACTCCGACCACCACGCGAGCCCAGCGACATTTCTCTCCTCCACCACGAAAACGCGCTCGTGTCATCGTGGCAAGAGAAAGAGATGTCACTTCCTACCTGGCCATCATCTATCTTCCGAACATAGGTCGGCGGTAGTGGCACCAGCTGCGCCCGGAAGGTAGAGAGGGCAAACTACCTTTTCGCCGTTTATTCCCACATTTGAGTTTGGATTAACCCAAAGTCAAACAAGGAAACAAACAGCCCTTCCCTGCTGTCTCATCATCCAGGCATAGTAGGGAGCCACTCTACCTGAGTGATGAGAGGGCATCTCCTCCCCGTTGCGAGTGGCGTCACGCTCGATGGATCGAATGTGCCGCCAGTCACAAACAAGGGTACTCCACCTCACCCATTGGGCACTTCTGACCGGCCCTCTCACTGTGCCCTCTGCTAATCAGAGAGACACGCGGAAGGCCAGCTGCCTTCGCACCCCAAATATGGGGGGGACGCCTAAGGTTGGGGTCAGGGCGATGGTCGGCCCACTCTCCAACTCCTCGCAAGTTAGAGAGCCAACACACCACCACCCTAACTCCAACATTCCATCCCGTTGGCGGTCTCTTTCCCTTTCACTGCAGAGATCTGCCATGCAGTGATCTGGAGAGAGACCGCCTGCCTTCCCTCCGCCACCCCGTTTGCAAGTGGAAGCAAACTCACGAGGGTAATTAGTTCACTGTCAGTCGCAAACAGGGGTACCTACCTACCTACCCACCAAACCACCGACGAGGCGCCACCTCACCCAGAATCCCGCAAGAAAACTGATCCATACAGCCGGCTCGCGGGAACTAAGCGAAACGACACCTCATCAACAGTTCAGTAGGCACCTACACCAACACGGTCCCTAGTGGACCGCTACCACGTGAAGGATAACCATCAGACTTGCCTTGGGGATCTCAGCGACCCGCGCTCCTCCCAAGACTATTCGCCTCCTTGTCAACTCACTCTTGAGCGGGCAAGGAAGGCCTGCATTTATCCAAAACCGGAGTTAGGCCGCAGCAACTATTAATGGATAAACATAGACCCGCCCACTTTTTTTTTTTTTTTTTTTTTTTTTTTTTTCGAATGGATTTTAATGCAGTTGACCGCCTGGGGTCATGACTGCGTTACCGGGCTTTTGGTGAGCGCGGATGGCGCTCAACCTGCAAAGTTAGGTTGGGGCAACTAGCACAAGGGCACCACTTAGGTACGGACCTCGGCTTGGGCTGTTGCCGGTTGGGGAGGAACGGGCAAAACGCCCCGGAACATGCTTGTACCGGTTTAGGCGTAGGGTACAGAAGGTACTTAGATGGTTCGTCGACCTCGCCGGCGAGGTCGGTGCAAAGGTAGAGTGTTGTCTCTGTCTTGACTGGATGACGTCACTACCGCATTTGCGGTAGTGATAGGGTCATCAGGATCACCAAGAACATGTCTTGGTCTACGGAGGGACTGATCAGAGGGAGGCTCTGTGGGGTAGTCGGGGATGGAGGATATGAGAGGGTTGGTATGATTTATTGCCAGGTCATAATGCCGCCGGGAGGCGAGCTTCATGAAACTGGCAATCGACTCTAAATCTAGGTCGCGGTGGAGGTCTACATTGCGTACGTACCAAGGCGAACCTGTGGCCTTACGCAAGAAACGGTTTTGGACTACTTGGATCTTTCGGACATGTTGGGAATGAGCAAACACCACAGAGGCGTATGTCATGATAGGTCGTATGCAAGTTTTGTAAAGTGTCACCTTATTTCTAAGGGACATTTTACTCTTCTTGCATACGAGAGGAGTAAGACGACCGAGAATGAATTTAGCGTGATTGCTAACTTTTTTGATATGAGGGAGAAAGGTCAAGCGACTATCAAGGATCACTCCCAAGTAACGGGCTGACTTTACCCAGGGAATGGGTTTGTCAAAGAGATGGATCGCACGGGGTGTAGGGCGCCCCCGTGAAAAGTACACTGCTGCACTCTTCGTTGGGTTTACCTCAATGCGCCATTTGCGGAACCATGCACCTAGTGCAGTGAGAGCGGATTGCAGTCTTATACACACCCGATTCGGATTCCGATCCGATGTATATAGGGCTGTGTCATCCGCGAAAAGGGCGATTTCCACTTGATGGTGGGACCGGGGCATATCGCTAGTATACAGCGTGAATAGAAGGGGGGCTAGGACGGAGCCCTGGGGGACTCCGGCTCTTATGGGATGCGGGTCGGAGAGCGTACCTTCCACGCGATAGCGAAAGCTACGATTTTGGAGGTAGTCTCGTAGGATGAGCACGAGTCTATCTGGTACTCCGAATTTAGAGAGCTTGTAAATCAAGCCGTTGTGCCAGACTTTGTCGAAGGCTTTCGCCACGTCGAGGAAGACAGCTCCCGTACCCGCAGGCCAGGTATGATTGAATTTGGATAGGACATGCTCCGTGATGCGAAGCACTTGTTGGGGACATGAGTGTCTGGCTCGAAAGCCAAACTGCTCATTCGGGAGGAGCTTTAGCTCATTGACAATGGACCAGAGCCGGTTGAGGAGGAGACGCTCATATATCTTCCCCAGGGAACTGAGGAGACTAATAGGGCGGTAGCTCGAAGGCTGTGACTGATCTTTGCCTGGTTTTCGAATACCAATGACATTGGCTTCTTTCCAGGCATCGGGGAAGGTGCAAGTGGACATAGCCGCATTAAAGATGCTGACTAGAAGATAAATGAGTGCAATAGAGAACTGCTTGAGTACTCTATTGCTGATGCCGTCGGCACCAGGGGCTTTCCTAGGATGAAGATCCTTGATAATCGAAAGTACCTCTGAGGCTTTAATCGGGGGTAGGGCTGGGGCGGAGGGGGGCTGAGAGATGAGCCTTTCGACTTCGCTGTTCACCGTATCGAGGTGCTCAGGGTCTACAGGCTCAAGACTGGGAGAGCATTGAGCTTCGAGAGTTTCAGCCAGGCAGTTGGCTTTTTCATCGTCATCGAACGCGGGGGGTAGATTAGGACGGATGAGAGGGGGCATAGTGGCGACCTCGTCTGATTTCATGGATCGAGCCAAGTTCCAGTAAGCCAGATGACTTGGCCCGATCCCCGAGAGCAGAGTATCCCATTCGCGATCGCGGTGTTCCTGAATGCGCCTCCTGACATCCCGGTGCAGGCGGCGCATCCTGACACGATTTTCGAGAGTGGGCCAGGCACTGTAGTGGCGAGTCGCCGCGTTCGACTCCGTGAGCAACCGCCTCAGTTCATCTGGCAGGGCAAAGCGACGGTCATCCGTCACTGGGACCTGTTTCGATGAAGCGCTAACAGCGGCTGAGACATGATTGGTCAGGGAGTTGATCGCGATAGTGACATCGTCAGAAGAACTAATATCATCGGGGATTCGATCCAAGTCTGGCGAGTGAATAGACTTGAGAGCTTGCTCAAGCTTATGCCACTGCACCACGGTCTTGGTGGGGGCAGAGGGGTCGGGGGGTGGGCCTAGTTTCATGAGGACGGGGCGGTGGTCAGAGTCAAGCTCCTGGAGGACTTCTATAGAGCGCAACCGGAGGGTTGTGTTCTTAAAGAGGGCAATATCCAAGATGTCAGGACGGTGTCCTATAATGACAGGATAGTGAGTCGGGGACAAGGGAGGGATAATATCAAAGTTTAAATTGTCAACTAGTCTGTCAAGTTTGATTCCATTTGGATTGTTGGCAACGCAATTCCAAAGGACATTCTTAGAGTTGAAGTCACCCGCCAGTATGACGGAGCTTCCAAGATTTAAGAGAGCTAAAAGATCGCTTCCAAGTAGTGTTTTGCTAGGAGAGAGATAGCACGAGGCTATAATGATCGAAGGATGACCGGTCATCGCGAGTCTACACACAGAGGCTTCTAAGTCAGTCAGGGGGGGGGTATCGAGAGGAATGCAGTGCAGAGACCTCTTGTAGTAAATGACTGTACCGCCTTTGGACCCGCCCACTGTCAATGCAACCTGCCCTAACCTAAAAGAAGTGGTGTCCTCTAGTTTCACTGGAAATTACTATTATGTTTCAACTTTCACGAGAGATGGCGCTGTCCTGAAAGCAGTGGTGCCCTCTAGCTTCACTAACCTTTTTTTTTTTGGAGGGGAAAATACATTCGCACTTCCCTTCTATCATGGTGGTGGCAGAATGGGGAGTGTGGGGCTTGAACACATTAGAAACCCCTCCGGTGAACAGTCCTCCGCCGAGTTGGGGCAAGATGGGGTCGCGCTAGCATTCACCATCTTATAGCTTCAATAACCTAATACCTAACCTAACCTACATTGATTTCAGTACTGTTTCTGTTTGGCATCGAATTCCCAGGTTGTGCATTCCCAGGCTGTGCATTCACAGCACGTGTCAGGATTGCACAACAATGGACTGTGGACTTCAAGTCCATTTGAACATCATCATCTGCATGGACCTAAAAACCAAACAACTGTTTGTCTGTGGGTAATTATTAGGGATTTTTTTATTATTATGTAGATATTATATTCTTTGAAAAAGGAAAATTATAAATTCTCTTGGGCTAGGCTTGGGTCAAACCATAGAGGAAAAAATACGTTACGTATGACTAGGCAGGCGGTATGGTAAAAGACTATAGCCTGCCCGAAAGGGCGAAAGGAAAAAATAAATAAATAAAAAATAGGGAATGTGGTTAAGGAGAATTCAAAATGTTTCAATTAACTTGAAAAACTGCCTGTCCTTGCTTTCTATTTCATCGAAAATGCCATTCTACGCCGTAGCAAAAGGCCGTTCCGTTGGGATATACCAGAGCTGGGCAGAATGTGAAGCACAGGTCAAAGGATTTTCTGGGGCACGGTACAAAAAGTTTGATACAGCGTCCAGTGCTCAAGACTTCATATCAGCTGGAGGAGGTACAAGTTCCGCTGCCGAACCTAAGCCAAAACCAAATCATAGCTTTGCGAATAATGCAGCCACTTCCACGAATTACAAACAACAAAGATCATTTTCGACTACGTCTTCAAGCCGGCAAACAAACGGAAACTCCAGTGGAACTAACAGCCAAAAAAGATCTCAGGCATGGCAAGAGTCGGTTGAGAGCGATGACGAATCTGATGACGACTTGAATGAAGTGCTAAATAAACAGCTGGATGATATTGAGAAAAGACTGAAGACATTTGAGAGAGGTGTAGACAAGATTGTAAAGAAAGGTTCAACAAAGAGTACTGATCGAAGAGCTATAATGATTGAGCCTCCTCAGCCTAAGAGGGCTAGGAAATCCAACAATGAATTTGAAGAGGACAGTGAGGGTTATGTTCAAGTGTACACTGATGGGGCATGCTCAGCGAATGGCAAAAGCGGGGCACGAGCTGGTATCGGAGTATACTGGGGGGACGAGCACTCTCTCAACATTAGCGAGCCAGTGTCCGGTCGGGCCACTAACAACTGCGGGGAAATACAGGCAGCCACCAGAGCTATGAAGCAGGCGATTGATAATGGGGTGCAAAAACTCACTATCAACACAGACTCGCAATTCGTAATAAACTCTGTAACCAAATGGATGCCAGGTGATAAATTTATCAAATTTATTTTGCAATCATTAAAAAAAATTATTATGATCTTTCCTTTAAAAAGTAGTTATTTTTTTTAGTTATATAAGTTGCTAAATACTTCCAAATAATTAGTTGCATATTATTCCAGGTTGGAAAAGAAAAGGTTGGAAATTGGCAAACGGTGAGCCGGTCAAAAATGAAGCAGACTTCAAAGAGTTAGACAGCTTGCTGCACAAGTTGAATGTAAAATGGAACTATGTGGAGGCCCATCGTGGAGTTTACGGCAATGAGATGGCTGATCAACTTGCCAAAGCAGGAGCTGCAATGTATATGAAATGAATCTATTGAGTCCGTCCCTGAATCATTGTTGAATTCAGAGGTCCTAACTCCCCTGTGTCTCAGCTGCTGTAACAGGCTGTGAAGTACAGGATATCAGTTACGGGTTCCCTAACTTAGAGACAGTACACCCTACACATTCCCTGTCTAAAGTATAAATGACCCTCCTATCGCTATGTCCAGAACTTTCTTGTTCCATACATCCTAAATGTCAATATAATTACTGGTAGGTATGTCCATATGAATAAAAAACATAAATTTGCGCAGATTCATGACTCCAAGATGAGTCATGGACAGAGAATGTGAGTGTGTGAAAAATTAATGATACTGTTTCTATCACTGCCAGGCTGTAGATATGTGATATTATAATACTAGTGGCCACCCGCGGCTTCGCTCGCGTTTTACCTGGGTAAAAAGTAGCATATAGCTCACCAGTTTATAATCTATCTGTGCACCCCTTCCAACAAAATCAGTTTGTTCCCGTTTCGTTGAGATTCGAGTAACAAACATCATAACTTTGACTTTTACTATATTAGTGGGATGAATCGATGTCAATGTATTTTTATATTTTATAAGAATAAATTCTCCAAAAAATTCAAATAAAAAATATGCTTAGGTACTAAAATCAAATAGTTTTTTTTCTTACATATTTGAAAACGTTCTCTATAGCTACCAACCAAACAATAAGATCGAAATATAGTTTTTCATTTACAAAGGGGATTTTTTAGTTTGGTAGCCCATAGATAAGGATCATTTCCAAGAACCCGACCAGTGCTAGGAGGACCTTACTTCATTTATTAAAAACAACATGATAATAGTTCCAAACTTTATTGAAACCAACATTTTTGTACCTTACCTACTACTTACCAGCTTTATAACGTAAAATGTTAAATATTTACATTGTATAAAAACAAAATACTTTGACAGACATTTAACTGTTTTCAGGACCAATGTTAAAAATTCTAGGAAAACAATTTTAGTAGCATCCATTGAAATAAGAATATCTGTGGAAAGAATAGCTTGCAGTGTGCCATCACTGTATGAAACATGCATTTAGCATGCAAAATGTTCAAATATATTTAGATCCAGAATATGTGTTGCCATCAGTATTCATGCCATGGAACAATATACAACAAATGTTTCATTTGCACATACCTTATACTGGCAAAACCTGGTTTTTCAATACAGTTGCTCGGTAAGTGTACTTGGTGTACAAGGCCAGTAAACATATCTTGAAAATTATTTTTCTTTATTCCAGTCCAATAAAATGTACCAAATCCCAGCAGTCTTACCAGTTGAACTACTAAGTATTTATTTCCCAATAGACTTACTGATAGTAAGACTTAGATGGTGTTATTTTTTCCCATTAGTTTTACTTTATGATAATTTATAAAAATTTATAAAACATAGACCTCGCTGTTGATAGACTAGCTTTAATAAGCCTGAGAGAAAAATCAAAAATAGAAAAAGAAACAATTGCATTATAAATTAAAATCATTCAATTGCATTCAGTATTATTCATTACTTATTCATTTGTGAATTGATAACTATGCGACAAGATTTCAAGCAAATGTTTTATCTTGGAGTCATAGATTAAAGTTCACTATGCAGGTTGTCTATATATCACATAGGACTACATAAGAGTAGGACCTATTGGGAGTTTTGTTTTACTGGTAACTCTACTGGGTACAAAGTTTTTTTTAATATTACTTTGAATGACGGTTCAAGTTCCCAGTGGTCTTACTAGTAAGTCTATTGGGAAGGAAATACCAGTAGATCAACTGATACTGGATTTGCCAATAAAGTTATATAAAAAAATAAGATGTCGACCTTATTGAAGAAAAATGAATGAACAAAACTCCTATATTGAATTACCGCTGAATTTAAGTTTGTGTACATTTTAAAATTAAATTGAATTTATAATTTAATTACCAATTAAAAAAAATCGTTAATGCTGAATGTCCGAGACCAATTTTCTTACAATTAAAAACGCCTTAAAATTTATTTAGAAGTTGGTAGAAGTAGTTAA
Source organism: Operophtera brumata (assembly GCA_932527175.1). Taxonomy (NCBI): domain Eukaryota; kingdom Metazoa; phylum Arthropoda; class Insecta; order Lepidoptera; family Geometridae; genus Operophtera; species Operophtera brumata. Next base: position 2,858,343 of record OW052238.1, read on the forward strand.
ATAATGTAGACTATTCTCGAGTTATTGAATCTCGAGATAGGTATTTGGCGGTTTAATATATTATTTATCTGTTTTCTCCCAACTGTATTGAAAAACGTCGTATGATACAAGGGCGTAAAGGTCGTAAACCCGAGCCGAACAAACGTCAACTCGTTAATAATAACCTATTTACAACTCTTGTATCACAATGTATACATTACATGAAGAATATTTACATAATTTAGGAGCAAAAATTTACAAACATGATTGATCGATTCCTTTTTCTAAACTAATCAATAAGTTCATAATCTGCTTGTACACAAGCGGCGTACAATTAATGAGTTCTATTCAACATTATAACATTATTTATAACTAAAATGCACTATTTCATGTACCTAACTTAACAGTCTTAAATTCTACATTCTTGTATGAATTTATACAAAATATATTTGTATGGAAAGGACTTATACAACAGTGCTTTTTGAGCATATTTTAGAACTATGTCCAATATGTTATGATGACAGAGGCTGCGCCATGATAGGTGCGGGTTCTTTATATTTCCGCTCCAGGACTGATTGCATGATCTGATTAAATTTACTCCGGGTCTGGGTGTTGTGGTAATTAGTACTCGTAGTTCCCGATACCCATGACGCAGGGAATCCTAGTGCGGGATCAGGACTGTGTATGTGACAATCGTAAAAATAAAAACTACATGATTACAGTCAGTAAAACTATGTAAGATATTAATAGAGAAAAAATTGGAAGCTTGTTAAGGTGCGGCTCTCCATGCATTGCAATGGGGAGCGTAGTTCTGCTTGGAGCATGTCCCAGAATTCAGAAAAACTGGCGCCAAATAATTATTCAAATGTAACTATGTATTATGTAGTTTGTAATTAGTAAAACAAACCTAGAGTCAAAAAAGTTTTCCCTGAAGAACTATTATAAATGCTTTTAAAATACTCGACGTTCAAATGTTGCCGCTTACAATTCATACTACCACATAGATCCAATAACGAAGTCTCTAAAAAAAAGTCAAAGAAAAAGTGAAGTGGAAAGTCTGGTAAAAGGACTTTTGAAGAAACCTTTAGGTTTGCCATATAGCATTGCAGTCTTCTCAAAGGTTTGCTCAAAGTCTCGAGCTAGACCATGTGAATACATTTGAATAACGTGTAGCTGCGATCTGGCGTCCGCATTGATTCCCTTCACGGTGTTGTTTGCGAATACGATAACAGTATGTTATATCGTATACAAACCTGCAAACTTATTTGTATTCTAACCATCCATAGACTATGTCCTCAATCTGTGCACAAAATTTTATCGAAATTGTTTTAACCGTTATTAGAACATAAATAAATAAATAAATAAATAAAATAAATAATTCTGGACAACTTCACACAACATTATCTAGCCCCAAGCTAAGCCAGAGCTTGTGTTATGGGTACTAGATAACTGATATACTTAATATAATACAATACATAGATAGATATTTTTTATTATACATAGAAAACACCCAGTACACCCAGAACACCCTGAACAAATATCTGCAGAACGCACAAATATTTGTTCCGAGGCGGGAATCGAACCCGCAACCTCCTGCGTCTCAGGCAAACCATCGCCAGCCGCGCCACAGAGGTCGTCGGATAAATAGGATAAATATAAAAAAAAACTTAATATACAAGTCATATAATACAATGTTTATGAAGTTAAATGGGCATTATGTACACCAAACTCAAAGGAAATATACCCTTATCTTTAAAAAGAAGCAATGCGGCCTTTAGATGTCCACTACTGGCAGAGGCCTCACATATAATATAATGGGGCGATTTGCTACAATCACCATCCAGGTGGTTTGAGTGATCGCAGTATTGGTATTGATTACTCAGGTGGATGCTGCTCTGCCCATCCCCTGGCGTAATCTCCAGGGTCAATGCTTAGCATTAGTACCTGCTACTTAACGTCTATAGGGCAGCGTACCGCTAGCCCGCTCCATACAAAACGAAGTTTGATCGTCATGTTTGACCTTATTGGACATTATCATGTGGTTTATCAATTTTCAATTAAGTTATATAGAACCTGTAGCACAGTATGAATAAGTGGTGATGGAACGCAAGACATTTAGGTAGGAACGGAACGGTGCAAGGGGCATTGGCCTCACTGCAAGATGGCGGCGAGTGACCAGAGATAGCAGTTGTAAATTGTACAAAACAGAATAATAAAAGTAAGGTTTCCCCTAAAGCGTGGAATGAGCTCCCGTTGGATGTTTTCCCACAAGGCTACAATATGGGTAAATTCAAGAGAAATATCAATAGGGCTCTAAATGGTAGGCAACGCGCTTGCAATACCGTGGGTGTTGCAGATGTCCGGCGGTGACTGCTTTACATCAGGCGGGGGCCGTCTGCTTGTTTGTCACCTTATAATATTTAAAAAAAAATGGTGTTTACTTAATACTAACAATACATTTCCAACAGCATAGGTTACAAGATTTCCATACAAATCTTTAAGTTTGTGTGATTTGTACACCATATTGTTTTATAAGAAACTGACAAAGCACGGGTCTATATACTAGTGTATTGATCATGTGTACAAAATATGATGGAGTTTGATTTGATAATTTACAAAATAAGTAACTTCGTTTGTATGCAGCGGGCGCAGCGCCCGAGCGGTACACTACTAAGTGAATCATTGCAAAATGGTTTTTGCCTTAATTGTAATATTGCTTCCAAATTAGGTACTAGGCAGATTTTCAATCAATGAGTGGTTTTCACGGCCGTTTCGAAACATGATTTCAGTGTTGAAAAAAGATGGCGCTGCACAATGGTTAAACTGTCAAAAGAAAGTTTAAACAGTGCCTTTGAAAAAAAAACTGCTTCAGTGCTACAAGGATCATTTGGCACGTCTTGTGGCCGCCGTTTGATATTAGATTACAAGACGGGGCCGGCGGTGTTAGTTCTGATTTCGGCCACGTGCCAAATGATCCTTATAGCCTTCGACCAAAGTAAATAGCACAGTAAGTATTTTTGACAGAGGATTTTGAGTCAGCGCCATCTATCGAGCCAGTAGGAACTACTCTTTTATTATAATCTAAAATGAAAAGCCCTCATTGTTACTGGAGTAAGCTATCAACTTTCACAGTATCACTATGTTTTATAGTTCAAAATGCGTCATGAATTAGGGCACCCTGCCTAGAACAGCCCTAGCAATTAGGGCAACATAGGGTTGTGCGATGACATACACCATGAACACGTTTACAAACTCCTTTCTAGGGATATGAATGTCCATAATCCAAGAAAACAAGGTCTGCTACTCCGGGATTGCCACGTGGCCAGATGACGTCACGCCACACCAGATGACGTCACTATTCAATTTTCACTTCATAACAGCAATAACAGAATCACGAAAAATTCTGTGATAATTATTCTGTTGAATTTATAAAACTTTCAAAACAAATTAAATAATTAAATAAATAATAGTTGCACGTAATTATTTGATGTGTAACATCTTTCCTCGCTGTCGTGCAATATGTGGGAGTGATCTCGTGAAAAGGGACGTAAATGTGTATAACAGGAAGCGCACATATTTCAGAGAGGTTGGTAGCGCGAATTTTTCCGAGAGGTTGGTACTATCAGCCATGTTGCTTATTACCGAGGAGGTGAGACAAGTAATAAACGCTCGTTTTTAAAAAAAAAAACCTCTTGTTTTTATCGAGTCTGTCATGTAATATAAGGGGGTTGGAGAGTTCTAGGAAGATGTACTACATGGAAATAAGGCTATAAACAAACCGGATTCGATTATACCATTTTCATTATTTTATATGAATGTATTCATGTGTTGGAATGAGACAAGCATATATCTATCTGTTCTTATTTGTGTAACTTGTACCAGGCCAAATGTCACACTTGGTACCAATTACTACTACATTCATAGTACCAATCGAGGAAGATGTACATTCATGGTACCAATATTCAGGGTACGGAACGGAAAAAAGAATGTCGTGTGACAATATATTTGTTTCTCTCTAACATAGGATAGCAAGCTATCTTCTAGGATAGGAGTAAGAAGGAACACTCTATGCTATTTTAGCTCTCCATCCATGTGGTACTATATTCATGGGAGAGTTAGACTATACTCTATTAGTAGCACAGAGGCCCGTGTCTCATTCGCCGTGTGGTGTTTAACCACGTGACCATCGTATCTCAGAGTAGCATACCTGCCGTAGTATATTATTATATGTGAACGTTATCTCGTTATGCACTTAAAGTGAAAATACACAGAATCCGCCATTTTTGAATAGAAACGTTGTAATTTTTATTTAATTTAATGTTAACGTTTTTTTTATTGGATTTAACTGCTGTAACCTGGCACAGCACCTAGCATGGGTGAAGTGTATCGCGTGCCTTACTTATCGGATGGGTGGATGTTGTCCTCCAAAAACTTGACTTAGTTTTGCTGGATTTTGTTATTACTTTATATACGTACTTACAGGTCTTCCTAGTTTGGGTACCTACATCCCCGATTTACATAATTACATGATCTAAGAGCCCACACCTTTAGTTTTGTATAGTTTGTTATCGAAATAAATAACTATTATTAATATATTCTTTTTAAAAATTGAATTGCATTATTATTACTTGCCCTTGGCTCAATTGTTGGAAATAATACACAGAAGCCACAAAAAAAAGTGATTGATAAACGCCTTGCGCCATCCCTTGTGCAATCCATCTCTTTGTTTGGCAAGTTAGCGCCTTACTCTTTCGCTTAGGTGTACGATTGCCTACGTACCCAGATATAATGTGTATTACTAGTATTGGCGAGCACAGATGCCTCATTCATCGGTTTCTCTTTGAAACGGGACTTAGATAAAGGACCTTTTTTTTTTTTTAACATTGATAGACCTTTGTGCTTCATCTTCGGCCACACCGTCACTTACCAACAGGTGAGATCGTGGTCAAACAAAGGTCTATCAATGTTAAAAAAAAAAAAAAACCTCATAGAGCTCCATTTTGAGTCTCGTATTTTGGTAAAAAGTCCAATTTATCGAAACTAGATTAGTTCACAATAAAAACATGGATTGGCGAAGCCAAACCATTCACCTTGGCAACGTAAAATAATATACCTAAAATGGTACGTATTAAAACTAAATGAGAGTTCAAAATTCAACTGTAAGTCTGCGCACTGATTCTTTTAGCTAGTTAGTCCCGAATCTTCATATCAGCACTGAACGTGCAACAAGCACTCAAGCACTGTGTGACTTAATGTTTAAGTAAGCTATACAGTTTAGAGTTTACAGTTCGGCTAACTTTAAGCAGTGTGGGGAAGGTTTGGCTCGTGGGCCCGGCCGCCCCTCACGAGAGATACTGCAGGTGGGCGCGCCTCGCAGCCGCCGGGGTGATCACGGAGGAGGTGTTACCCGACGCGCCCACGATGAAATACCCGCCTGATGTCACCGTCTTCTTCGCGGCGCCGCTGTCATCGCTTGCTGGCTGGAAACATCAAAATTACGATACATTTAAAGTCTATTGAAGGTTTCAGGTTCTTGATGCATAAAAATCAGTAGACATTACACAAGTGACGAAAATTCAAATTGCATTGAATTTTGCTTTCACGGTTTCAACACTTCTTGAGAAAACTGATTATGCTGAAACTGACTGAATATGATTGACATTTCTGGATTTAGAAACGGATTTTCTGGGAACATTCGTTTCGTTTCGTATGAGGTAGTGCTGGCCTCTGGTGTCGGAGTTTGTCAAGCCGCCCGAGGGCCTCTGCCATGGCTTATCGACTGCTATTAATCAATAACAGCCGGGACCGACAGCTTAACGTGCCCTCCGAAGCACAGAGCGATGGAAATCCGCACATAACTTAGAAAAGTCATTGGTGCGGAGCCTAGGATCGAACCCGGTATCGTTGGATTCTGAGTTGCACTATTGAACCGTTAGGCTACCATCGCTTTTAAAACGTAATATTCTCCTGAGGTGTGGATTACACACTTGCCTGTTTTGGCTTAATCTGAATCACCAAAATATGATAATGTAGTGTTCGAGTTTTCACCGAACGAAGCAATTCTGAATTTTTGCCTCGTAAACAAAATGTAAGTTCAATTACCTACCTACCTAATTCATTATAACCATTTTGTCAATTAGTGAACCCGGCAACCGCATGCAATGATGATTTCGGATCAGAACATAAGCCGCACACATACACCAACCGCGGAGTGCAAAAGAGCTCATAACTAGACCTCATTTAAGAACTTGCTAATTATACAATGACGTCTGCTTTGAGCTCATTCTAGAACTTGCCAATGAATGTCGTGCAATAATGGCACAATCATTGATAACAATAACATCGTGACGCAAACGTCATTCTAGTATTGGCAATTTCCAGATTGGCTGAAAGCACACGTCATTCTGGCATCGGTTCGTTCTAGAATGAGCTCGAAGCACACGTCATTCTTGTACAGGAAGTTCTAGAATGGCTCAGAGCACACCTCATTCTGGCATTCTGGTTCTAGAATGAATAATATTTTGAGCCATTCTGGTACTTGCCTTTGCCAGAATGCCGTGTGCTTTAAGGTCACGCGGCGCTTTGCGACGCGAAATTCAATTTTTTTTTCCCATTTCATCTCATCAACACTTCTTCAGATAATGAAAGTTGAGTTCGCGAGAACTAAGAGACTTAACACACATGTTTTAATTCATAGTATCTCATAAAATTCATCAGTTTAGATACCCCTTAAACACATTTTTACAGTGTTTTTTTTTGTTTTATCGTAGCTAAACTGATGATATTTATGAGATACTATCAATTAAAACATGTGTGTTAAGTTTCCTAGTTCTCGCGAACCAACTTTCGATATCTGATGAAGTATTGATGAGCTGTAATGGGAAAAAAACACAAAAAAAATTGAATCTCGCGGCTCAAGCGTTAGCATTCACCTTAAGCTCATTCTGGAACTTGCCCGTACAAGAATGACGTGTGCTTTAAGCTCATTCTGGAACGTGCCTTTGCCAGAATGCCGTGTGCTTTAAGCTCATTCTATAAACATGCCCGTACAAGAATGAGGTGTGCTCCATTTTGCACTGCGCTGGTAGAAGCTACGGTCATGGTATTACTTGTTTATTGATGATGTGCGGTGATATCTGCGTGACCGCTGGCGCCGGTGCTTTGTACGTCCCGACGCATTTTATGGTCTGATTGCCGCTCGTGTCTTCGCTCATGCTTACTGCAACGTTTTCAATCAAGTTTTTATCCTGAAAATTAAGGTGGGGGTATGCCGCAAAATTCCTAATCTTAGATTTGATTTTTAACAGACTAAATCTAGTACAATATTCAAATTAAAAATATGCATGGATACTACATTATAATTCCGAGGGATCACTGTACCAGAAACACGATAGGACAATATTTTCGCGATAGAAAAAAAAACAAAGTTACGTCTACGTTTTGCCTTGATTCTATTATTTATTAAAATCGTGCATATTATTGGGTAAATAATTAGATAAATAAAATCAATAAAACAAAGCCTACGGTTTACTGTAGGGGTTTTGTAAAATTATCTATATTTTACGAGATATTCAATAAAACCCGCCTTTTCGAGCGGCGCGAGGCGTTTTTTTTTGTACGAAGAGTTCTGCTTGTGGTTGGCGCAGTCTTAAGGCCCGAACTGGACCAGCAATCAAAGCGTGGTACTCTGAGCTACTGGCACACCCCGGACACTGGATACAACCGCGCCGACAAGTTGAGGTCGTTTATTAACTCTTAGATACGCTGTGCGCGACCCAAACAAAAGAAGACTACCCGCGAATTGAACGCTATCTGAGGGGGCAGGGTGCGGGGACGCGGATCGCGCAGGCGGAGAGTGGCCGCTCTGTACCTAGTATTATATATTCTGTGCTAACGGCCTAATCACGTACAAGGTGACCATAAGGTGACATGAATAACCCCGAAGAGTATGCAACGCATGGAACGTTTTGAGGTTCTTTTAGAGCTCAACTATGTGACAGCTATATGGAATTTCTCAATAACTGCTAAAGGAGTCTGAACCGAGGGGGAAAAGTATCAAACTTTACGATTTACTAAAAGGTTCCCAAACTTTTTGTTCGAAGTTGTTTTGTTTTAGAGTTGGTTTAACCACGGGGTCTCATCCCATACAAAAAATATATTGTTCTATTAAAGTTCAATAGATGGCGTTACAGGTATAGATTTGTTATTGAAGAATGTGAAAAATTAATATTAGATCCTGAAAAAAAGATTTTCTGATAGCAAAAAATACCCATAACACGGGAAAATTAAATAAATGCCTCTGTAATCAATTTTAATTATTTTTACAAAAAATCAAATGATGTCTTTTCTCTGGCGGTAAATATTTGAACTACGTTGGGGTAGACACAGTTTATTTTAGTACCACAGATAGCACTGATTTAATAGATGGCGCTATTTTAAATTACTGTATTGTTGCGTTTAGTTTTTGCGTTTTACTAATAAGTAGGTAGATTACTAATTCATAATTTTTTTACTCGAAATCAAAAGAAACAAAATGGTATCGTAGATACCTAAGAATTGAATTGAAGAACGAAACGCATTGTGTCAACTTTGCATTAAATGTTGCTGTTTTGGCATTTTTAGTGCTAAATCTAGCATATTTCTTGATTATTTAGCATGTAAAATTTCAGTTTGCATATAGCATTTTTTATCATTTTTTGGACTTTTTCTTTAAAAAGAATGTTCTATGTCCAAAGACAATATATTTTGCTCCAAAGGTACATTTTGTTTTTAATTAGTATCGCAACTCTCTCTAAAGGAATAGGGAGTTCCCGAAATCACTTTCGCTTGGATTCCATTCGAATGCGCTTACATTGTTTCTTTTCGTGATATAGTGGCCTGTGCTTAAAATCGGATTCTGATACTTCCTAACCCGCTCGAAATAACTTAGCACGTGAAAGGACTCTGACTGATTCTGCTGTTATTACGATTGACCATTGGCTATCCCATCCTAGACTTTGATTTTTTTGATGTCCCGGCTTTTGACATAGTAGTTTGTGCAGCACCTGCTACAAAATGCCATCGCACAAGTGCTCAGTGTGACCAGATTAAATTTTACGAAAATACCGAGGCACCTCAAAAAAATACTGAAATATACCGACTTACATCATAGGACAGATATACCCATAAAAATACTGATGTTCTTAACACATTTTATTTATTCATCCTCACAATAAATGTTAGAGTTATATTTTAACATCCTTTTCGAAGGATTAAAATTTACACAACCTCCTTCATCCTTAACGCCTTGCTTTGTTTTTAAAATTGCTGACACATTTTTGTTTATAAATCTGTTTCTTTAATATGTTTTTATTAAATTTATCTGTGAAAATATGCGCTCGCATGCAGCATTCGACACCTCACTACGGTGTTGCCATAACGTCATCCAAAATATACCCAAAAATACTGACTTCCAGCAATATACCTGAAAATATACTGATGTTCGGAAAAATCGATGAAATATACTGAAAAAGTATTAAAATACTGAATCTGGTCACGCTGCAAGTGCTCCTATTTTATGTGTGAAAACACTTCCGGAACGACACCAATGTTCCGTTTTCCGTGGAATGACGAAAATCGCTTGGAAATATGGCTAAATAATTGTGGTAACGAAATAAATTATTTTCGGTAAAAATTTAGAATCGTTTGGCAGGAGGAGGAGGGGGAGAGGGGGGTGGAGGAGGGGGAGGGGTACCCCCTCACTCCTGGTACCACTCCCATACCAAGGTAACTTATAGTTTTCGGGGAAAAAAATAAAGAAAATTTTAAGGTTAAGTATGAGATTTTGGTAAAAATTTACAGTCGTTTGGCAGGAGGAGGATGGGAGAGGGGGGGGAGTGGGGGATTTGTACCCCCTCGCCCCTGGTACCACTCCTCTGCAAAGGTAACTTACAGTTTTCGAGAAAAAAATAAAGGTTTTTTTTTTGGTTAAGTATGATATTTTAAATGTCGGACTCCGGTATGTGCTCCCGCCAGTACTCTCGCGAGGTCGCCCTTGAGTGTCGCTTCACCCACTCGACCTTTGCTACGCTACGGAGGTCACTGGCTCGCTTCGCTCGCCAGCTTCTGTTATGTAGGTAGTCAGCATGTAGCACAGATTATATATTAGTTACTTCGTAACGCGCAAGACAGCTAGAAGAGGCCGTAACATAGGGTCGGATCTTTATGTCTCAGGGTGGCGGGCGCGGTGCAATGCCACATAGGGCGCGTCCTAGGTGGACGTGACCTATGAGGTAATGCACTGTTCATAGACAGAGGTTACCGCTTAACATCAGGTGCGCCATCAGCTTGTTCCGTCATTCAAGTAGTATAAAAAAAAAACTAAAGCAGGTAGGTATTTTTAACCCCCGACAGAAAAACGACGCGGTGTTATAAGTCTGTGCCTGTGCGTGTGTGTGTGTGTGTGCGTGCGTGTGTGTGCGTGTGTGTGTGCGTGTGTGTGTGTGTGTGTGGGTGTGGTGTGGTTGTGTGTGTGTGTGTGTGTGTTTGTGTGTGTATGTGTCTGTGTCTGCCTGTGGCATCGTAGCTCCCGAACGGATGAATCGAATTAGTTTTTTTTTGTTTGAAAGGTGAATTTGTCGGCATTGTTCTTAACTATGTTTGATCAAAATCGGTTCAGCCATTTCATTGCGATGAGGGTTTTTTTATTTTTTTTACAAAATTAATTACTTGTAGGTAATAGGTACATATTAGGTACATATTATGTACCTACGAATTACGTAAGTACCACATGTTATTATCAATATTGTTATTATGTAGAAATAAAGAATATTTCACTCCACAGAATAAATAATAGTAACTGCACATAAAACTCCCGGTCGCCACTCAGACTAGGTACTAGACGTTCTGATTCGTAATTATTTAGCTAGCTGTCTAACGTGCACTCGATGCAAAATTAACGCCATCTATTGAGCGCGTGCGTGTTTTACGCGGTCATTCCAGTTGCAGGTGCTAGGTGGCTCTAGCTATCATTTCCCTGCTAGCGGCATCTAGCGCCCAGGTAAGGCAACCAAAATAGCCCGCAGAATTGCCCGAGTTATGGCGGTCACGTTTTGTTGTATGGCATGAGGTATCTGTACTAGTATAGTATTCTTTTATCTGTGGTTTAACGAATTTAATTTAAAAAAAAACTGAATTGAAAATACAGCTGTGACGATCAGACACAGCTAGGAGCAGAGGCAGAAGCGCACGCGTTTAGTAAAGCAAATGAAAGGTAACTATAAAATAAATGGCAATGCATCTGTGAAAAAAGCACAATTCCCGTGAGTTGCTGTGGCACACCGTGAACAGAAATGAGATACTTTTGAAATGATCAGGGTAATAAAAATAAAAATAAATAAAAATAAAATCCATTTATTTCAGGCACAAAAAACCCATATCACACAGAAGATACAAAATTTACAAATAAAATACAATTATAACACTAATAATTATATGTCACAAGACTAGGTATGTAAAGTGCCTACTGTGACTCGTCATTTCTTGTTTCCGTCCATGTGGACGGAAATCCAGTGTTTATATATGGGATTAGCCAAATCATCAGAGACAGCCCTCAGAATGCTATTATTGGATCGACGCATCCGACCCCAAAATGAAGCTATACGTGACCTTATTATTGCAAAGAAGTCGGGAACCCCCGCCTCAGAAAACATGCTCGATGCGCTGCAGTATCTCGGCAGTAATGAACTATCACTATACGGGAAAGTATCATTATCACTAACTGTATGATTTTCGAAAAATTACCTTTAAAAAAAAGTTTATAAAGACTTTCTCTGCTTTATTCCAGTTAGACTTAAGTGAGGAATAATACAACTTTACTATTACTTAAGTGAGGAATAATACAACTTTACTATTACTTAAGTGAGGAATAATACAACTTTACTATTACTTAAGTGAGGAATAATACAACTTTACTATTACTTAAGTGAGGAATAATACAACTTTACTATTACTTAAGTGAGGAATAATACAACTTTACTATTACTTAAGTTGATATTGTTCGAGTAAACAAGCATAAAAAACAATTACTTGAGTTTAACACTCGAAATTCCGTTTTCTGAAAAAGCCAAGACAGGGACATTAACGGCCAAATTCGTCCACAATTTATTAAAAATTAGTCATAATTTACTGGTATTTTTCGTTTTGTTTGCTAAAACTCTCGTGATCATGGCGCATGCAACAAAACAGATGATATCACTCACAAAACAAAACACAAATCATGTTAAAACAAATTCCCGGTTCAGTCATAATTCGGAAAACAGATTCAGATCGTCTAACTTCTGTTCACTCAGGCATGACATGCTGACAAAATAGAGTACTCGCCAGATGCCAGGTCAACATCTCATCAACACAAAATTGCAGCGCCCTAACGGGGCTCATGTACATACTACATTACTAACAGTAGAAATAAGACCATATACTAACAATATTGTAAGTAGGTACATGTAAGCAATAAATAAATACAATACAATACAACAGCCGGTAACTGTACTTACTATTTCCTACTCCATAGTTTTTATCGGCCGAAGTTCTTTAATCAGTATGAAGAAACATTTTACAGTTTTACCCAAAATATAAGTCAGATCAACTGTTTTGTTTGCGCAGAAATGCGCAGACCGATAACCGACAGTCGCCGAACGTATAGTATAGCTCTGTCCCGCTGTATATAGCTCTGTCCCGCTCACATCTAAGAATCGACTGGATGAACAAGATGCCGCGATTTTGCCGCGAAATCGATTAACCAATAACAGCGCAAGATATTAGCGCGCGATTGCTATTGGTAGAAAGAAGCTATAAAAATTGGTCTACGGAGCAGGTACATCGGGGCGACTTATATTTTGGGTAAAATTGTACCAAATCGTTATAATGTGCGCACTTGCATAAATCTTCATACTGATACCCGACTAAACTATCGGCCAGCTAACTGCTGTTTGTGGCTAACTATCGTCACCCAAGCATCCTTCACATTGCAGCTGATGAAGGTGTCCCCATGGTCCCTCCACCGAGTAGTAAGAGTACTTACCTATGATGGATGTTTTCTGGTTGGCACCCGTGTCGCTGAAGACCCTCATCGGCGCCGGCTTCCCGCCGATGGTGGTGAGCCCCGGCGTCTGCGGTGGCACGCTCTTCTGCAGCACCGGTATAACACAGACACCTCATTATTATGGGAAGTAAGACGCTAGCCCGCTCTATACAAAACGAAGTAGTTTTGTAGTAGTAGAGCTTTTTTGTGAAAGAGTTCGTCCGGGGAAGTACTACCACCATACCTATTTCTGCCGCAAAGCAGTAGTGCTCGCATTGCTGTGTTCCGGTTTGAAGGGTAAGGGTGCCGGTGAAATTACAGGCACATCAGACTTTTCATCTTTATGTCTCAGGGTGGCGGGCGCAGTGCAATGCCACATAGGTTGCGTCGTAGGTGGACGTGATCTATGAGGTAATGCACTGTTCATAGGCAGAGGTTACCGCTTAACATCAGGTGGGCCATCTGCTTGATCCGTCATCCAAGTAGTATAAAAAAAAAAAAAAAAAACGAAGTATGCTCTTCATACATATAAGGCGCGTCATGTAAAAAGAACGCTGGCGGTCAAGCTCAGGCGTTCCAGCGTTATTTTTACATGACGCGTACTATACCTACTTATTTAAGTGATGTGTACCTATGCATTGAATGAGTGCCTACCCAGTTTACTAGAAATAATGTACAATTATAGTACGCGTCATGTAAAAAGAACGCTGGAACGCCTGTAGAAGCTTGACCGCCAGCGTTCTTTTTACATGACGCGCACTATACATACATATAGACACACGCCTTTTTCCCCGAAAGGGTAGGCTTTGTAAAAATATAAACTTGAGAAGTGTTTCGATTTTTTTATGAGAACACTATTTTTTTCAAATCTTTTGATGGAAGTTTCAATCAAGTCTACCGTACCTAGTTTAACCTCCCATTGCATTCTATGGGAGAGGCATCGTCCTGCAGTGGACGTCGAACCAACTTTGGAAAACCCCCGCTCCCCTCTCCCAACCTAAGGTTTGGGTGGTTGTTGTCGCATAAGGTCCGCGAGGTCCAAAACTTGAGAAAATGTTAATTAACCATCCTTGAACAACATTCCGAAGTTACATTAACTTTCGACCTTTTTTAAACCCAACCCCACTTTATCCAACCTGTCGACTGGACTATAAGCGCGAATCATCCTTGGGAATCGTTACGCAGTGTTTCATCTTTTGCATTGACAGGCAGCTTCAAATTCGATCGAATGGTGTAACGTTTTTTTTTTTTTTTTTTTAACTTTGATAGACCTTTGTTTGACCACGTTGGAAAGTGACGATGTGGCCGAAGATGGAGCACAAAGGTCTAGAAGGCACCTATTCACTCTAGCCTTGAAGAGACCCAGATTATAGTTTTCAGGAAAGACAGACGACGGTAGTGTATTCCACTCCTTAGCAACGATTCCAATTTAGTTCATGTTCCGAAGTTCAGTTTAGTGTTCCAATTTAGTTCATGTTTATTAGTAGCAGTATAACGTTAATGAGGACTCACTGGGGGTTTATCAGCTTGCTGCAGTCTCGACTCAGGCGCGTCACTGTCTATGCTGTTCGCATTCTGGAACAAATGAAACAAAGTCAAATTACGCCTGTGGGTAAATCACACGACAAAACAGTACAACGCTCTGCGTGTTCAGTAATAATGCGTACAGGGTGTTGGTGAGGCTGCCCCGGTTCTGCAGCGCATCGGATATGTTGGCTGACGCTTGCGAAGCCGCGGGCAAAAAGCTAGTACATTATAACCAGCGATATTCTCTTTCACATGTAGCTTATATATGTGAAGAGGGCCTCTTTCGTAAATTAAACTGCACTTGTTGTAAGTTAATCAAAATATATTCAGGAGGTTACATTAGCCATGACCAAAGAGCAAAACAAGATGTCCGTTCTAAACGGGATAAAGGTAGTTGTGCCTGTATTGGCTGTGTTGCCAACCTTACGATTTCCGTGTCATAGATAGGATACGCCACATATGAATGTCTTACCTGTACCCTTGCAAGTTGTTTCGCGCGATTTAAGATCTTTATTCGTGTTGGTGCTTTCAATGCTGGCTGCATGAAAACAGATAATAGCGATGAACTCACACAACGAGCTTACCGCCGTATTCTACAGCCTTACTTGTCGTTGTGATATTCTCACTTATTTGACATGAGTCATGTGACATGAGATAAAGGAGCCAAACCTATGGAGGTATAATAGTATGGAGTGAGTGCTAAAATAGCATAGAGTGTTCCTTCTTACTCCTATCCTAGAAGATAGCTTGCTATCCTATGTTAGAGAGAAACAAATATATTGTCACACGTCAGTCGTTTTTCCGTTCCGTACCCTGAATATTGGCACCATGCATATACATCTTCCTAGATTGTTACCATGAATGTAGTAGTAATTTGAAATTTGGCCTGGTACGAGTTACACAAATAAAAACAGATAAGTAGATATATGCTTGTCTCATTCTAACACATGAATGCATTCATATAAATGAATGAGACTGATATAATCGATACCGTTTCGTTTTTAGCCTTAGTTCCATGCTTTAGTTCTTCTTCCGAGGCCAAACCATGTATATAAAGTACGTAAAATTACTCTGTAGGGAGCCCCCCGGCTAGAGGTAGCGATGACGTACGAAAAGCGGCAAAGAAAGTGGAGGAGAAGAGCCGTCGAACACTAGAAGCTCAATTCTAGTAATAAAATATAGTTTGAATTATGTTCCGATCTATTTTATAATGCTCCCCAAGATTCAAACAAATTATGAAAAAAAAATATTACCAATATTACTATAGTACTCGTTCACGCGTAAACGCACTCGCGGTAACTAAGGGCAGGTACTCACGAAGGCCGCGGTAGAATCCAATCGGGACCCCGTGACCCTGTCTAGTGTTAGTGCATCTCTAAACCACTCATCACATGATGAGTGGTTTGATGATGCATTAGCATTAAGGTGAAGGAAGGAATATCGATGGGTTTTTGTCGGTATGCCGTTGGGTGCTAGCCATGAATGTAGTAGTACATGGATTGAATGCTAAAATAGCCACTAATTTTATAGAGTGTTCCTTCTTACTCCTATCCTAGAAGATAGCTTGCTATCCTATGTTAGAGAGAAACAAATATATTGTCACACGACAGTCGTTTTTCCTTTCCATACCACTGAATATTGGTACCATGAATGTACATCTTCCTAGATTGGTACCATGAATTTAGTAGTAATTGGTACCAAGTGTGACATTTGGCCTGGTACAAATTACACAAATAAGAACAGATAGATATATGCTTGTCTCATTCCAACACATGAATAAATTCATATAAAAGAATGGGACTGGTATAATCGAATCCGGATTGTTTATAGCCTTATTTCCATGCAGTACATCTTCCTAGGTGCTAGCCAACGGAGAGCCCGACAGATCCCCTCTGCTCTCCCTGAGCTGATGATGGGCATGCGTAAAGCATTACCCCACCGTAAAAAAAAGTACTCACTAAGGATTGCTCCTGCGTGCAATGGCTGAAGTGCGTGTTCCAGTGCGCGCGCTGGCACGTGTAGTCGCAGTAGGACGTGTTCCAACAGCAGTAGAATTGCGCTTCTTGATGGCAGTTCGAACACCTGGAATTCACACAAAATCACAGATCATTTTTACTTGTCAAAAGTCATGCAATGCTTAAAATATTGCCATCCTTTACTACTGCATAATGCCCAACAGTGACGGTACTAATTTAAAGCAATGATTTTTAAATAAGAATTTTATATTTCCCCGCGTTTTCGAATAGAGTTTTCCGAGTTGAAAAGCTTGTATGTAACCAAGCCAAACACTGGGCCAGTGAGGATCCGTATTTTTTATAGTCGAGAGGATTCGTAAAGGAGACTTGGTAAAATGTTTAGGGGATAGGCCTGAGGTGCGATCAGATATATGACATATCAAGAAGATTCGTAGATTATCTTAGATTCGTAGAAGCCCACTGCTGGTTTTAGATGGAAAAAGATATGAGACAAAGTCTTATAGAGGAATCTTTGTGATGAGTGTGAGGTACAATACCACTGCTTGCTCTTGGTGAGTTTGTGATGAGTGTGAGGTACAATACCACTGCTTGCTCTTGGTGAGTTTGTGATGAGTGTGAGCACATACCACTGCTTGCTCTTGGTGAGTTTGTGATGAGTGTGAGCATATACCACTGCTTGCTCTTGGTGAGTTTGTGATGAGTGTGAGCGCATACCACTGCTTGCTGTTGGTGTGTTTGTGATGAGTATGAGGCACATACCACTGCTTGCTGTTGGTGTGTTTGTGATGAGTTTGAGGCACAAACCACTGCTTGCTCTTGGTGAGTTTGTGATGAGTGTTTTTTTTTTTTTTTTTACTACTTGGATGATGGATCAAGCAAGAGGCCCACCTGATGTTAAGCGGTAACCTCTGCCTATGAACAGTGCATTACCTCATAGATCACGTCCACCTACGACGCAACCTATGTGGCATTGCACTGCGCCCGCCACCCTGAGACATAAAGATGAAAAGTCTCATGTGCCTGTAATTTCACCGGCACCCTTACCCTTCAAACCGGAACACAGCAATGCGAGCACTACTGCTTTGCGGCAGAAATAGGTATGGTGGTAGTACTTCCCCGGACGAACTCTTTCACAAAAAAGCTCTACTACTACTAAATATAGTGTGAGCACATACCACTGCTTGCTCTTGGTGAGTTTGTGATGAGTTTGAGGCACATACTACTGCTTGCTGTTGGTGTGTTTGTGATGAGTTTGAGGCACATAC
Organism: Operophtera brumata; assembly: GCA_932527175.1. NCBI lineage: Eukaryota > Metazoa > Arthropoda > Insecta > Lepidoptera > Geometridae > Operophtera > Operophtera brumata. The sequence continues at coordinate 2,876,150 of OW052238.1, forward strand.
CACTGCTTGCTGTTGGTGTGTTTGTGATGAGTTTGAGGCACATACCACTGCTTGCTGTTGGTGTGTTTGTGATGAGTTTGAGGCACATACCACTGCTTGCTGTTGGTGTGTTTGTGATGAGTTTGAGGCACATACCACTGCTTGCTGTTGGTGTGTTTGTGATGAGTTTGAGGCACATACCACTGCTTGCTCTTGGTGAGTTTGTGATGAGTGTGAAGTACATACCACTGCTTGCTCTTGGTGAGTTTGTGATGAGTGTGAAGTACATACCACTGCTTGCTCTTGGTGAGTTTGTGATGAGTGTGAAGTACATACCACTGCTTACTCTTGGTGAGTTTGTGATGAGTGTGAAGTACATACCACTGCTTGCTCTTGGTGAGTTTGACAGCTGCCTCAAGCTCCACCTGCGCCGCTCTCCGCGCCTCGCTCACTATCCGTAACTTCTCCTTTTCGAACGATTGCCGCATCTCTGATAGTGTTAGCTCTGTTCAAAACAATATCAAAATATAATTGTGTTGCTTCTCTAACAACGTTTTGGTTTTTGTTCCGTTGTGGTTGTCTTTATTCCAAAACTATGCTCAAACGCGAATCGACCACCTGTGGCGAGGCGGGCGAGTAGCCGGCTGAGATGAGCCAGTTTGTGGGTTCAATTCCTACTGAGTAACAAATGATTGTATGATCTGTAAATGTACAGATTTGTAATTTGTACAGAGTCTGGGTGTTGCGGTACTATGGTGCTCGTAGTTCCTGATACCCACGACACAGGGGATCCTAGTGTGAGATCAGGACTATGTATTTGACTAATGGATGTTCTTCTTCTCAGTCGTTGCACTCTTGACAGAGCGGTCGTGGTCGTCATGTTGTACTATTATTAGGGACTGATGTTGCTCGGCTCACGATATCTCGCCATTTATGCCTATTCGTGGACATCCTTGTGCATTCATACAGGTTGCCACCCACTGCAGACTTGATCTGGTCGGTCCAACGCATGGGCGACCTTCCGCGCGGTCTGGTGCTATTGGATGTTATGTTATTGTAAAAATATCATAGGTTTTTTTAACAGTTTTAAATGAATTAATTTATAAAAAAAGATTCTTGTGTGTTTGCATAAAACTTCGTTTCAATTTGAGTTTAGTTGTGGAATACGGATAAGTCAAATAGTGAACTATTATCCAAATTAAGTAGGTCTACAGTCAGTAGGTGCTACGTCTATTCTAAATTTAATCCAAATCGGTTCAGCCTGCGTGACTGAGTATCAAACATCCACACAAACTGTTCATTACAAGGATTGGACTAACTAGTTGTTGGCTATACTGATGGCGTACCTTTACAGCTCGTTCACCGTAAGATGGCACCTGTATATACTCCATGGCAGGTGCCAACTTACGGTGAACGGTCCGGCTCGTTCACCGTAAGTTAGCACCTGTAAATACTCCATGGCAGGTGCCAACTTACGGTGAAAGGTCTGGCTCGTTCACCGTAAGATGGCACCTGTAAATACTCCATGGCAGGTGCCAACTAACGGTGAACGGTCCGGCTCGTTCACCGTAAGTTGACACCTGTAAATACTTCATGGCAGGTGCCAACTTACGGTGAAAGGTCTGGCACGTTCACCGTAAGATGGCACCTGTAAATATTCCTTGGCAGGTGCCAACTTACGGTGAACGGTCCGGCTCGTTCACCGTAAGATGGCACCTGTAAATACTCCATGGCAGGTGCCAACTTACGGTGAACGGTCCGGCTCGTTCACCGTAAGTTGGCACCTGTAAATACTTCATGGCAGGTGCCAACTTACGGTTAACGGTCCGGCTCGTTCACCGTAAGTTGGCACCTGTAAATACTTCATGGCAGGTGCCAACTTACGGTGAAAGGTCTGGCTCGTTCACCGTAAGATGGCACCTGTAAATACTCCTTGGCAGGTGCCAACTTACGGTCGTCGTCGTCGTTTTCGTATGAGGTAGTGCTGGCCTCTGGTGTCGGAGTTTGTCAAGCCGCCCGAGGGCCTCTGACATGGCTTATCGACTGCTATTAATCAATAACAGCCGGGACCGACAGCTTAACGTGCCCTCCGAAGCACAGAGCGATGGAAATCCGAACGGTCTGTAGCGAATGGCGTATGTCACCAATACATTTGTTGCGCACAACATACCGTGATTATGTTTCAGTTCGTCTATGTTCTGCTGATGTCGCCACCGCGCCTGCTCGAGCTGTATCTTGAGTGCCGCCGCGTGCGCGAGCGGCTCGTCGAGCTTTTCTATTGAATCTTCTAGGAGCGTGCGGAAGAAATCTGTCAACTGGAGAAAACATTACACAATGAGGATTTTTTTATAGAGGACTTACTATTATTACTATTAGCCCATACTGTCCCATTGTTGGGCAAAGGCCTCCGCCCATTTCCGCCAGTCACTAGGGTTTTATGCAACCGTTTCCCATTCCCTCCCATAGGCGTACAGTTCATCCCGCCACCTCATGCGTATGCGTATAGAGGAATTACTTCCCCCAAATATTATTATGTTGCCTAAGGTGGTTGCTTTTTCATACTAACGTATTTGACTAAATATGAATATAAATATAAATATAAATTATAATTTTTACACTAATTATAATTTTTTATACGATTATTAATTGTAATGGTATTGACATATTAAATTTCAAATTGTTATAATGTATTGTATTGTGATGTAAATTTTGTGATGTACTTATGTACGATTTATGGATTTATGTATATTTGACTTGTAACCGTTTTTGTTATCAATAAATTACTATGACTATGACTATGACTATGACTATGAAATTAAATGAAATCAAGCGGCAAATCATATTTGGTTGAAGAAAACACTGGATTAATAGCGAAAAATAACAAGAAATGACTTGTATGCACTAGAATTTCGATGTTACTTTCGCTATTAATCCACTGTTTTCTTCAACCAAATATGATTTGCCGCAAATAATGACCAATTTAAAAGCCAACAACAGTCATTTCAGTTTAAAATTATACCCTGTTCGCCCATTATTTGGTCAAATACAAAAAAAAAATGAAAAATCAACCACCAGCAAGGTGGATGAATGCTCTCCGTTGTGACGCGAAATTCAGTCTTTTGCTGTTTTTGGCTCATAACAGCTCATCAACACTTCTTCAGATACCTTTATAATGCGAACTGCTAAGGAGTGGAATACACTACCGTCGTCTGTCTTTCCTGAAAACTATAATCTGGGTCTCTTCAAGTCTAGAGTGAATAGGTGCCTTCTAGACCTTTGTGCTCCATCTTCGGCCACATCGGCACTTACCAACAGGTGAGATCGTGGCCAAACAAAGGTCTATCAATGTTTAAAAAAAAAAAAAAAAAAGTTGATTTCGCGAAAACTAGGAGACTGAACACACATGTTTTAATTGATAGAATCTCATAAATATCATCAGATTAGCTACGAATATCCTAAGCATTGTTTTGTTGTTGTTACGATTCATACCTTGACAGCGTTCTGGTTGAGTTTGGCGGTGAGAGGGCCGGACGTGGAGGGCGGAGGTAGGTTGCCGATCGGCGTGTTTGTGTCGAAAGGACTCAGGAGCGGTCGCTGTAGTAACCGAGGCATCTACAAAGAAACATATTCAAATTAAAATTCAAAATCTTTATTTCAGGCTTATTGAGAAATGCAGTAAACCTAAACAATAAGCCCATATCAACATAAATACCTTACAAACTATCATACATATAGAAACACTTTATTTATAACTAAAGCTTTTGTCGACCTCTGTGGCGCAGCGGGCGAAGGTTAGCCTGCGACGCAGGAGGTTGCGGGTTCGATTCCCGCCTCGGAACAAATATTTGTGCGTTCGCAGATATTTGTTCAGGGTGTTCTGGGTATTTTCTATGTAAAATAAAAAATATCTATCTATGTAATATATAGTATTAAGTATATCAGTTATCTAGTCCCCATAACACAAGCTCAGGCTTACCTTGGGGCTAGATAATGTTGTGTGAACTTTGTCCAGACTAATTTTTTTTTTTTAAAGCCCTTCTCCCATTACGATACGCACAGGCGATTCAAGTATCCTGCAAGTCTCGGAGACTAGTCGCCGCCAAGTATCTCACATACATTTGAATGCGGGCTCGCACACTAGCCTGTGTGATGTATGTGAGATACTTGGCGGCGAATAGTCTCCGAGACTTGCAGGATATCTTCAGGATACTTAAATCGCCTGTGCGTATCGTAATGGGAGAGGGGCCTTAATAAATAAATAAATAAATAAATAATGCTGGACAGTTAACACAACATTATCTAGCCCCAAGCTAAGCAGAGCTTGTGTTATGGGTACTAGATAACTGATATAATATATACAATATATAACATAGATAGATATTTTTTATTATACATAGAAAATACCCAGAACACCCTGAACAAATATCTGCATATCGCACAAATATTTGTTCCGAGGCGGGAATCGAACCCGCAACCTCCGGCGTCGCAGGCAAACGTTCGCCCGCCCCGCCACAGAGGTCGTCACATAACACGTTTGATCGCCGACGCGTCGCGGCCCGGGGGATCACGTGACAGGCGGCCCTTGAACCGCCGGAACTTCAATAATATAGTAATATTACGGATTATAAAATCAGCCTCGTCATAACAACACCTTTGTAATAGGGAATTTGATAGCTAGCGAACCGACTAGGCCTCTTTAGTTCATAACCTAAAAGTAGTAGTAGAGCTTTTTTGTGAAAGAGTTCGTCCGGAGAAGTACTACCACCATACCTATTTCTGCCGCAAAGCAGTAGCGCTCGCATTGCTGTGTTCCGGTTTGAAGGGTAAGGGTGCCGGTGAAATTACAGGCACATGAGACTTTTCATCTTTATGTCTCAGGGTGGCGGGCGCAGTGCAATGCCACATAGGGCGCGTCGTAGGTGGACGTGACCTATGTGGTAATGCACTGTTCATAGGCAGAGGTTACCGCTTAAAATCAGGTGGGCCATCAGCTTGTTCCGTCATTCAAGTAGTAAAAAAAAAAAAAAAACATGCTCAATCCAAAGCTAGTTGCAAATAGATGTAATAATGCCATTTATCTTAGTTTTGCCTCTAGATGTCAGCGAGCTGTTGAAATAAATCAAAATTGACTTTTGATATAATACCTCTGGAGTTCCATTGTCATTGACCGCTGGCGACGTGTTGGTATTGAGGCGACTTCTGTTAGTTATCGGCGATAGTATCGTCGCGGTTGAAACGCCCGACTTATTAGCAATCGGCACTAACGTCCCCGACCCGGTCATCCCATTGAGCATGGGTGGAGCTGTGCTCTGGAACAATTAATGAAGGTGATTAGTTACCCCAAAGGCTGTCTCTAACGCATTCAAGTTCAGGCATGTTAGGAAGGGACAGAATAGCACTCGAAAAAATAAATGTAAGCGAAAATCAAGAAAAACAGTTACTAAAATAACAAGTAATTAATTATGTAAAAATTAAAAAAAAACCTCGACGCAATGAAACAGCTGATCCGATTTTGATCAAACATAGCTAAGAAAACTCCCGACAAATTCACCTTTCAAACAAAACAAAAAAACGATTCATCCGTTCGGGAGCTACGATGCCACAGACAGACACACACAGAGACACACACTCGGGCACACAGCCAGACACAAACCCCGTCGTTTTTGCGTCGGGGGTTAAAAAAAACAAATTTTTCTTATTTCATATACTTACAAACATCTTTGAAATGAATGCAAATATTAATTATGACATGTTGTACCTATTGTATTGTTGACGACCTCTGTGGCGCGGCGGGTGAAGCTTGGCCTGCGACGCAGGAGGTTGCGGGTTCGATTCCCGCCTCGGAACAAATATTTGTGCGATCGCAGATATTTGTTCAGGGTGTTCTGGGTATTTTCTATGTATATTTTTTTTTTTTTTTTTTTATTTTATGCTACTTGAATGACGGAACAGGCTGATGGCCCACCTGATGTTAAGCGGTAACCTCTGCCTATGAACAGTGCATTACCTCATAGGTCACGTCCACCTAGGACGCGCCCTATGTGGCATTACACTGCGCCCGCCACCATGAGACATAAAGATGTAAAGTCTCATGTGCCTAATAAAAATTTATAATAAAAAATATCTGTCTATGTAATATATTGTATTAAGTATATCAGTTATCTAGTACCCATAACACAAGCTCTTCTTAGCTTGGGGCTAGATAATGTTGTGTGAACTGTCCAGCATTATTTATTTTATTTATTATTTTTTATTCTTAGTGAAGTAAACTTATATCTTATCTCTTAAATGATTATTTTCGAAAATCTAAACTTTTTTTTATAAACTGTTAAATTGTTATAAATTGTGAAAGAATCATTAAAATCGCTCAGGCATTTGAAGGTTTCAGGATTATTTTGATTAAATCATAGGAAACATTGTATTTTTTGCTGTCAAAAGTTGCGTTTAGTTATTGCAGTTTGGAGGACTTAAATTAAATTAAAAACAAGATGTATAACCTTCTCCAAACAAGTCTGACTCGCATTTGACCGGTTTTCGTTTATTTTTATAGGTCAGTTAGATGTGACCGTATGCCACGGAGATACTTACATCACCACCCACAGACATAACAGGCTGCAAACTGAACATCCACTGTCCATTGACGGACGTCATCAATGGCACCGTGTGTACCGTGGTTGGCCCAACGGTTGGCACCTGGCCAATATTGGACACTTGGGCCAACGACACTGGACTACCGCTGGCGAGGGTGGATGCAGGCGGCATGATAAGCGGCGGCGGACTCGAGAGCGTTGAAGAGATGGGTCGGAGTGGCGTTGTCATTGTGTTTACTGTGTATGCTGGAAATTAAAGAAGAGACTTAGGTAGTGCTAGATCGACGGTGAGTGCGTACGCTCAGCGCGGACTATATAGGCACTGGTCCCACCGCCGGCGACGAGCGATAAACGAGTAGAACTACAAACTAGTGGGCGAGCGGCGAGAAGCGAGTGTGTAGTTTCGAGAGTTTTGTCGCCCGGCCGTAAGCGAATGTTCTAGTGCGACGGACGATTACTCCACGCTGTACGGTAGAATGATCGCTCTGATCGCCAAGCGGGCATCGCCGAGTACCGCTGAGCGAGTTTTATCGTTGATAGCTTTTATCGCTGCGATCAACTAGTGAAGAGAAAGTCCTCGCCGGCAGTGTGAACTATAAATATATCTCTCTCTTTTATTTACACGGGAGCGATTATGTATCTTTTGTTCGTTTCTTGGGCGGGAAAATTGCCGATAGCTCATCGCTTACTCGGCGGCGGTGGGACCAGTGCAATACGCGCGTCACTCGGTCAGCGTCGAACTAAACGCACGTACATATCGCAATAGCACGTCAGTCGACTGACGGTTCAAGTCAGCGCGACGTAGCGTACGCGCGTAGTAATCCACCAGCTCTGTACTTTAGTACAGTGAGCACTAAATCCAGCTTAAGGATACGGACGACCTCTGTGGCGCGGCGGGCGAGTAGCTGGCTGAGATGCGAGAGGTTGCGGGTTCGATTCGCGCTATAGGAAAAACGGTTGTATGATCTGCCAAATACTTGTTAAAAATGAATTTTCAAAATTTACCTTCTACCTAATGTGCAGCGAGGTTTACTATATACCAAACCCATATCATAGACCTGGTACCAATTAGAAACAGGTTAATATCAAAAACTTTTCAGTCAGACCAAGAGAGGAGAAAGCCACTCTGAGTGAGTATATTATAATATATTTTTTAATGGTAGCAGGAAGTCTGTGAATGAAGGCGGTTCAAGACAGTTCGTCGTGGCATTCGATGAGGGATCTATTCCGGCAGTGAACTTCTACAGGCTGATAGCCTCCTTTCATAGATTCCACACTAATAAGTCAAGTTTACTTACTGGATACAACAGGCGCGCTCGGCCTGGGCCCCGCTGTGACACTCATCGGGATGGGAAGATGCTGGGTAGACCCCGCCTTCATCGGCTTCATGGGCGGCTGGGTATTAGGCGGTTGAATCGGGATGTACACCATAGAGTTCTTTCCATTCAGCTCCGACCCTTCCGGCCTCTTTGCCTGCGGGAAAGTTTTCTTTGCACGGGGGCGAGGTTCCGTCGCCTTCACACCAGGTTTCTTGATCACAATAGATGGAGTGACGATTACTTTGTTTATCCTGATATCTCGTAAACTCTGAGCTTGGTTTACGGGTTGTAGTTTACACGCGTTCATGAGATCCATTTTTTCCATTTGCCGTTCTTCGTCTATTTCTTCTATGTCTATCGGTTCCGATTTGATTTCCACTTGTACGTCATCATTGATATCGGGTGACGTCATACGCGCGAACGCTTTCACACCGACACGGCCGACGAAAGATTCAGCAGGGGTCGTGTTGCGTAGCTTTTGTAGTTTAGATGCGGCTTCTTTCATATTGCCAACGTTGCTTGTGCTTGTCGGTGTGAATACACTGGAATGTGTGTTAGCATCGATGGTGATTTCTATTGTTTTAGGAGCAGTTTTAATAGGGGCATTGGTTTTGGTGACAGGGGTAGTGGTTTTTGTGTTAGGGGTAGTGGTTTTGGTGTTAGGGGTAGTGGTTTTGGTATTGGTCGTACTGGTTTTTCCAGTTGTAGTAGAAAGGCTGACTACGTTACTGATTGTGGGTAGTCCTAAGTTGCGGTTCTCCTGCGCAATTTTAGCTAGACTTAAATCATCTTCAGACTTCTTATTCGGTTCTTTTTCCTCTTTCATAGGTTTATGACTCTCTGTTGACTTTTTTAGTAACGACCTATCTGTCTCATCTTTCTTTTTAGGCTTTTCTTTGCTGGTTGAAGCATCACTGCTGCTATCTGTTTTTTTATCCGGTCTTTTATCAGTTTTCTCTTGGTTTGGGGTGGAGTTAAGTGATTTGTTATTCCTAGAGTATCTCCGGGAACTATTCACTTTAAAATCTTTTTGCTCAGATATTATAAATTTGTCTGCTTTTGTTACTTTAGATCTTTTGGAGTTAGAAGTGTCCATGGACTTATCTTCCTCGACTGGTGTGCCCGGAGTTGTTGGAGTGCCCGGGGTAGATTTAGTTACATTTGCAGTGGTAAATATCTTAGGAGTCTGTTTATTCGCTCTCGGCAAAGCAACTAGTTTAATTGGCGTGACTCTAAGAACTTCCTTTTCTACCGATGAGTTCGGTTTATGTTTTTCTTGAGTTTTGTCTGTGTTCTGAGTAACTTCTTTTGTTTTTTCTGCTTTCTTACTGATTTCAGATACTTCTGCATCTGATGTTTTGACGTTTTCACTCACTTTCTTGCTAGTACCGGCATTATCGTTTTTATCTTCTGGTTTGTCGTCGAGTTTCTTCCTCTTCTGTGCTGTGCCTTCTGTGGCGGACTCGGGGTAGGCGGAACGACGTCGCTTTCTAGACGAAGTTGCAGGTTCCGTCGCTTGGGATACATCTATTTCCATTTTTTTATCTCTGCAAAAAATATATATTTTACCGACCGATCTTACTCTCCAATTATAAATGCAAAAGTTTGGATGTTTGTTTGTTACTCAATCTCGACAGAACGACTTAATCGATTTCGATTACATTTGATACCATAGCGACACAAAAACATTTAAATATAGGCATGAATGCAGTGACCAGATGTAGATGCAGCTTGCCTTGCTTGTTTTTGAACACCAACAGGAGCACCCCTTAAACACATTTTTACAGTGTTTTTTTTCGTAGCTAAACTGATGATATTTATGATATACTATCAATTAAAACATGTGTGTTAAGTCTCCTAGTTCTAACGAAATCAACTTTCGCTATCTGAAGACGTGTTGATGAGCTGTAATGGGCAAAAAACACAAAAAAAAAAAGAATTTCGCGCCTTAAGCGTGAGCATTCACCTTAAGTATTATTAATATTTTAATTTATTTTTTGTAATAAAATTGGCAAATTGGCATTTGGTAATTAGTTTTAACTTAAATAAAACACTAATGATGAATTTATATTCATCGCCGGTGGGACAAGTTTATCCCGAACCAAGTCGCAGGCGGAGTCGCGGGCGGATGCCAGTTCAACAACATAAAAGTTAAGAAGTTTTTAAGTATTAGAGTTTTTTGTGAAAGAGTTCGTCCGGCGAAGTACTATTTCTGCGACGAATCAGTAGTGCTCTCATTGCTGTGTTCCGGTTTGAAGGGGGCTGTCGGTTAAATAACAGGCACAAGAGACATTTCATCTTTATGTCTAAGGCGAGCGCAGTGTAATGCCACGTAGGGCGCGTCCTAGGTGGACGTGACCTGTGAGGTAATGCAATGTTATAGGCAGAGGTTAACGCTTAACCCATCTGCTTGTACCATCATACGTACTTCTCAGTAATACTGGTATCCGACTCCTGTTTATCCTTTGTGGCGTCTTTCGTAGTTGCAATATCATCATCGGCGACGGTTTTTTGTGATGATGATGATGATTTCGTAGATTGGTCACCATCGCTTATATCACTGTAATAATATAATGCTATATTACTACATAATTTTCACTAGAAACGGGATATTTACCATGATTTTTGAGTTTTAAATGTTCCCGATATTATCCGAAGTTTTTTGATGTTCCGATGGTATCGTTCGTAATAAAAGAGTGAGAAAGAGGGTAGACCGATATATCTGCCAATAACATCTACTCGCAAAGACTTTAGTTAGTTCTCCCGTGATCATGGCGCATGCAACTGTGCCGAAATATCGGGAACATTTAAAACTCAAAAATCATGGTAAATATCCCGTTTCTAGTGAAAATTATGTACATAACAATGATAGTTTCAAAAGTTATATATTACTATAGGTCCAAATCAACGTAACATTTCATAAAAACGTGTTTATCTAACGTGTTTATCTACACTCATATCGTAAAATCTTCATGAGCAACTCAAAAATAATGTTTTAAATTAACTTCGTATCTAATAAGAAAAATAATTACATTACAGTGTAATGTAGTGTGTAACTGTTTTAGTTAGGAAAAACAATGCTTCGCATTAATTTTTTTTTCCTAAAAGTACACTACGGCCAGTTTTTGATTAAATTTATACTCATTTTTTAATAGTCTATGGTATATGACTACTCGCTCTACATGCATGCGCCGTAAAATGTTTTTTTACGATTATTGACGCCGTTTACGTGTTCATGCGCTTTGTTGGTCAAACAATCTATGAAACTGCACATAGGTAGGTAAATTAATTACCATTTTGTCATTTTGTAATTAACCTTGAGCGAGTGACAGACGCATGTCCCTGCCACCAAAATTTCCAATACAATATCATAAGTGACTTACCCATCATTGGAAGAACTTTTAGAACTCTTGGAGGTGGATCTGCTATCCTTAGCCACGGGCGATGCCTTGTTGTCGCTACCGGCTTTTATCTCTCCGTCAAACGATGGTATCTACAAAAAGAATTATTACCATGTTCATTTAAACCTATAATCACTATTATTTCGTAAGAGAAAGCCTCAATTTCTGAGTAAAACTAAATTCGGGTTTTAACACGCTTGGTGTCGGGATACCAATGATTGCTCGTCAAACCACGTGGCAACAGCTTCCTTCACCTCTTCCTCACTAGAAAATTATTACCCTCGCGAAGGAAATTTGTAGTAGTGTCAGACATCGATGCACTTGCCATAATATCACTCGGAAAATTGCATTGAATACAAATATGGAATGCGACAAATAAAGAGATATAGCTTAGCTACACGCATGAACAGCCGACCTAGCCAAACAGCATTCGCTACGAAGCGATTCCATTTCTACATTCGTAATACACGTGACATTTCAATAGCTATCGTCAATCTCAGCATTGTTGGCTTTTCTACTAGCGTCATCGCTTTTAGTATGTTACTTTGGCTAAGGACTCAGGTCTCGACTTGTTCGGCGGTGCTTTTTACCCTAGGTAGATAAGTTATTGAACGCTCCTCATAGTGCTGACCCCATAGGATTCCCTACCGCGCCACCGAGGTCGTAAAATTCAAGTTTAAATTCAGTAGTGTGATTGTTCGAAGTTTCATTGCGGTCGCTGCGGTAGCCGAAATAAATCATGTCGAAGCTATGGAGAGACATTTTGTTTACGGTGGGTACTTAAATGGGGAACTTACCATCATTTTGAGTTGCTCAGTCATTTTAGTGTGATCAAAAGCTGTTTTGAAAGGTGCATAAACAAAACTGCCGTACTTTCGGCAAATGTTGCGGATATGCACCTCGGCTTCCTGTAATCAATAATAAAACAGAATTTGAGGCATCGGCAATTGAGCAATTGAGCAATTTCAGGCATGAAAGTGTTCAGTGCAACTCGATTGGCTCTTTTACCGTTAGCTATTGCTTATTTTCCCGAACGCTGTCCATCCGAGTAGGATTCCTCGGCTGACCTCTTTGTCGAAGTTAAACCTACCTAGTTGAATCGTCTGCCCAAATATCTGCCGTATATGTGACCAGATGTAATGGCGTAGTTTCCCAAACGCTGCTCATCCCAGTAGGATTCGTTGGCTAACCTCTTTGTTGAAGTCAGACCTAGCTAGTTGAATCGTCTGCCCAAATATCTGCAGTATCTGTGACGAGATGTAATGGCATAGTTTCCCAAACGCTGCTCATCCCAGTAGGATTCGTTGGCTAACCTCTTTATCGAAGTTAAACCTACCTAGTTGAATCGGCTGCCCAAATATCTGCCGTATATGTGACCAGATGTAATGGCGTAGTTTCCCGAACGCTGGTCATCCCAGTAGGATTCGTCGGCTGATCTCTGACGAAGTTAGACCTAACCTAGTTGAATCGTCTGACCCAAAAATAGTGTGAAATTCTTTTTTTTTTTTTTTTACCCAAAATGCAGTTAAACTAGTTATCAGTACTTAAAGGTTTTTGTGACTCCGTAATCAACCTGTTCAGACATATAGCAGGGGGACCAAGAAAGAACCAGTGACACGACAAACGAACTCACCTGCCTACACTGCATCAACTCCAGCTTCTTACTCTTAGTTGTGTTGGGGTCCTTCTCGGAATACAGGTAGCAATCCCTCACTGGCACCCATGATTTGTCGTGCTGGCCGAAAAACCGCACGTCCACCATACCGTTGTTTACTGCTACCGCTTTCGCTGGCCAGTATGGGAAGCCTGTAACAAATAAATTCATTTCCATGTATTGTCATGTACTCCATTCGATTCAAGGTCAGATTAAAACGCGGTTCAAAACTCCACTTGCTACTTCCTCGAGCGATATCTCTGGGTGCGAGCTTTGTGAATGAGGTATTATACAATGGAATCGAAAAAAGCACCAAAGATTCACCAAGCCATTAAAAACTAACAGGTCCAAATCTAGATTTGAACCTGGTAGTTTTTAGCCAGCTTTATAAACTAGGCTAAAAAGCTGGCTTATTAAACTATCCTTCTACAAAGTAGAATAATTCTTGTGCATCTAACTGTAATCTAATATATAAAAATAATCATTTTATAAAATGATGTACCTTTTGACGTAAAAACTAACCATCGAGGTAACTAAATGTGTTCATTCTATGGAGGAGGCCTATGTATGCAATGGACAAGCTGAAGAGGACCATGACGAGCCGTAATGATATTAACAAGATATACGTCACACGATTTAGTATACGTCGCGACTGTCGGACGTAACCGACACTATTTTTTGCGAGTCGGTCCGTCCCAACTCACCTTTCAACTTAGCCCAGAGGAGCATATGCGGCGTCGAGCAGACCTCCGTGAAGTAGGTGAGGTTCCGCGAGTGTGCGCCGGCGTAGCACTCGGGGCACGTCTCGATCTCCGCCATCTCGGCGCGACACGTGCGGGCCAGCGTGCGCGCCGCGGTCGTCAGCTTCGAGTGCGCTGTGAAGTTGTACGTTACGAATGTTAGGAATAGAACGTTCGCAGGCTTGGGTTCGTGATCGGAGACAAATCTACGCTATCTACATCTACACGATATCGCGGTTAGTATTCGTAACTACTGATCTGATCCTAATGTTTTTTTCACTAACAGCGAGCTACATTATCCCTGCGTACTATAGGCCAGAGTATAATAATATACTTCGCCAGCTGTTCTTCCACTCTGACCAACTAAACTGACCAACTGAAACGGATCAACTATTTTTCTTTCTCAACGATACAACTTTTTGGTTGGTCTGATAGGAATATTTTTTTAATTCAAATTTATCCCCATCCACACAATTTAAAACGGATCACCTATTTGTTTTTCTTAATGGTACAACTGTTTAGTTGGTCTGATAGGGAATATGATGCCGTTGGTAGGTATCCCTTTCAGGCGTATATAGTATATATTGTGTGTGACTTTTGTATATTGAAAATGTTCATATAGAAAAACTTTTCCGCCGTTATTTTCACACTCCTCAAACATTTTCAAATACAATAAAAATTAATTATTAATAATTGACTCAATACTTCAGTCAATTACCCATAAAAGATTAATTCATTATGTATTATAACTGGCCAGTTCATTAAAAAGGTTTCATACCAAACTTGTGTGGATGGGGATAAATTTGAATTCATAATTTTTCCTATCAGACCAACTAAAAAGTTGTATGGTTGAGAAAGAAAATAGTTGGTCTGTTTTAATTGGTTGGTTCAGTTGGTCCCTTTGGAATAATATTTCTCAAAATAAAATAAATGATCAACTAGTTGGTTAGATTGGAATAAAACCCCTCATCAGGTTCCATTCTGCACAACCAGTTGGTCGGTTCAGTTGGTCGGAGTGGAAGGACAGTTCGCCAGGTATGCTATTCCTAGAAAAGAGAATTGAGACAGCCCGTCTCTGTGCTACCAGTAGAGTTTAATCTAACTCCCCGACCCTCGTATATTAAATGTACGATCCGATAAAACCACGAGTTTGATTAAAAAATTACGTTCAACCACTAATTTGGTTGTTTCATTTGAATAAAAAAAAGATTTACTTTTTAACAGAATTGGTATCACAGATTTTTTCCTTAATTCTGTTATTGCAATAAAGTGGAAACTGGATAGTGACTGACGTCATCTGGTGTTAGTCACGTTTTAGACGGTAGTCTCGGAGTAGCATACCTTGTTTGGATCATGCTATAGGCTATGTTGAATTTGCTTCCGACGGCGGCTACGCTCGCGTTATTTTAGTTCCAACTGTGTCACGGTTGAGCGGATTTTGATAATATTTGGTGTGTAGATGGATGCTACATGATTGGTGACAGCATTTATCCCGACAACACGTAGCCGCGGCGAAAGGCTAGTCAAACATACTAAGATGTTGGACCATGCACGGTAAACTAGATAGGCAGAAAAAGAACAGCCAGTACTACGCCCAGTCTCGACTCCACAAACACCCAGCCCTAATTGTGTTTAATGAGCCAGTACGTCACCTAATACGCGCAGTATTATCTGGCGCGCACTCTAGTCAGAGTTTTGACAAGCTATTGACACGGATGTATATGGCGTATTTATGGAATATACGGATTTGTGTATGGAAGTGTCCGCTACGGGCGCTCAACGGTGTCTTCATATAAAATCCGTATCACACCACACTATACATCCGTATCAATGACTTGTTGCAAAACTTAGGACCGTATTCCAGAACCATATATTCACTAGAAACGGGATATTTACCATGATTTTTGAGTTTTATATGTTCCCGATATTTCGGCACAGTTGCTCAGTTGATCATGGCGCATGCAACTGTGCCGAAATATCGGGAACATATAAAACTCAAAAATCATGGTAAATATCCCGTTTCTAGTGAAAATTATGTACATAACCATGATAGTTTCAAAAGTTATACCATATATTCAAGCGTGAATCGAGACTCAAGCATATTAAGATGACAGTTTTTCAATTCAATCTGTCTAAAAACTTATGCTTGAGGCTCGATTTAGTTTAAAGTTTAGTTTTGGAATACGGTCCTTACGCCAGGGCTACGAAAATATCGCCACGCTTGCTAGCGTTAGCGACAAGTGTCAATTCCAAAAACAATGAATATTCGCTACAATTTGCAGCGTTGTTTCGTAGCCTTGTAATACACATACATTTGCTTTGTCGCTCCGACGCTTGCTGCGCAGAGAGTTCAATGCGATTGACTTTGAGCGTTGCGTGCTCGTGGCCCTGGGTACGGCGTGTTGCTAACAGAAACGAAAGTCGACGCAAGAAAGCCTAAAAAGCGTGTTATTTAAAGATAATTCGACGCCGCCTCGACTTTGCTATTAGCGACTTCCCTAAGACTCAGCACTCAGTGAGGTAAGCACGAGTATGTGACGTTATTAAGTATGTACGTGGTGTATTAGTCGTAATTGATTTCAAATGGTACCAAGCCAAGATAACTTCAATTCTTGAATGTGCATGTACGAATTTAATTTCACTAGAAACGGGATATTTACCTTGATTTTCGAGTTTTGATTGTTCCCGATATTTCTGCACAGTTGCATGGGTGCTGATCACGGATGAAATATCCCGTTTCTAGTGAAAAGTATGTGCATAACAATAATAGTTTCAGAAGTTATATTATGAAATTAATGTACAGTACTAATACAAAAGTAATGGGCATTGGCAATCATCGCCTTTAAGAAACAGATATATGATTGTAAGTGATAGAAAAAGCGACAGTTAGACACAAACAAAGATTGCAGAGTCACATTTTTTCCTAGTAGGCCTGTACAGGAGGGCTAGGTCTAATCAAGGTTTTTTTTTTTTTTAATATATCTTGGATGGCGGTACAAGCTAGAGGCCCACCTGATGTTAAGCGGTAACCTCTGCCTATGAACAGTGCATTACCTCATAGGTCACGTCCATCTACGACGCACCCTATGTGGCATTGCACTGCACCCGCCACCCTGAGACATAAAGATGAAAAGTCTCATGTGCCTGTAATTTCACCGGCACCCTTACCCTTCAAACCGGAACACAGCAATGCGAGCACTACTGCTTTGCGGCAGAAATAGGTATGGTGGTAGTACTTCCCCGGACGAACTCTTTCACAAAAAAGCTCTACTACTACTAGAATAAAGTAATACTAGGATAAAGTAATGAATGGGTTACCAGTGCGTGAGATGATTGATGAATAATATAAACAGTAACGTACTAAATGTCTGCTCACATGCGTTGAATAGAATACTGTTGTGTAGTATCCAATGCGCGTCGGCGACGAACGCCTCGGTGCTTCCGTAGTGCCCGTCAGCAATGTTTTGCCTCATTTGCGATAAGTCCATAGGGTGCACGACTATCTTGTCGTAGTCGGGGAACTCTGAACGGTCTACGGGTTTTAGGAAGGGCTCCACCTGTTAATGAAAAACATACACATCAGTTTGCAGATTTTGTAACTCTCTTGCTATCAGTTTCAATATCAGTTCAAGCTGTTTCTATCCGAAATTAAGCTCTTTTATATACCCAACAGTCACATACATAGCCTGATCACATATTAGGATCACGTACTAGTATTCTCCGTATCGTGGGTATCAGAAACTAAGAATACCAAGGCACGACAACACCCAGACCCGGAACAATTTTGCATATCATGCAAACATTTGTCCCGCAGCGCGAATCGAACCCGCACCTCTCACATCTCAGCCGATTACTCGCCCGCCGCGTCTCGGAGGTCGACTTACGAAAACCCAAATTTACGCAGTTTTCCTATGAAGCTTGATTACAACTAGACTGCATAAATTGGGTAATCGCGAACCATCATTTCAAATAGAAACAGCAATGGAACCAATAGCAACAAAAGCACGTAATTGCGCCACATATACAACTCTACTTTTAAAAGTTTAAATAGTCGATACTCGTATTTATTTTCTAAGATGGCCATCCATTTTTTCCATTCCGCTTCCTGACGACCAGACGTGGGTAGTTGATTCACCCATTTGTTGTCGACATGCCATCGTCGCGTACTAACCGCTTCTCAAGCTCCTTCATCATGCGGAAAGCAAAGGCCTGGGACGCTCTTCCGGCTTCTGTATTCCCTATATATATTACACTCCCTATATATCTCTATATATTCCGTCTAACTTGGGTATCTTCAAACGAAGAGTAGGTACTAATCATCTTCTGGGCGAGCGTGCTATTACGTAGCGTGGACTATTTATAGTCCTCATCGTCGCTTCCAAAGTTTTTTTTTTATTATAATTCCCATTCTGGAATTATAATATAATTTTCCTTAAGGGAAAATGGAAACTTATAACACCCCTTTTTTACTAAATGCCCCCCCACCCCCGATCCGTTTTACGTGCACATAGCAATTGAAAACACTGAAGTCACGTTTTGGAAGAAACGTCACGTGCTGGATATTTTTGTTAGAAATATTATGTTTATTTGTGACGTATTAAACGGAGAAGTTCCGAACCATTTTCAAAAAACAGAAAAGGAAACCTTCAGGGTGAAAGCGAGGAAAGGACTTTCCGATGTGTTAATCACCCTCACAATGCAATAACTAAACCATCAATGGTGATGGTGTGTTATACGGGTTTTACGTATATATGTACTGTCAATAATAAAACGGCGGTTGCTCCTACTATTTGTTATATTAGATTTTTTTAATAGAAACCAAAAAAGAGCCACTGATCAATATGATAAAAAAAAACTGCCACTACCTTGAATTCGACATTCAAATTTAAAGGCCGAAATCCACAAAAGCGTAGGTTCCCTTCTTATCTCCTCTCTTATCATGCGTAAGCGGGGAACATCTCTGGTGCGCAGGGTCCGGGCCAGCTCCAATGGTATTCTGAGCATATTCGCAAATAGGTGAGACTGCGTATGCATGTATCACTGCACTATGATGCATGCTCTCACTAATGACAATCACTTTAAATATGACTTTTATAAATAATTTTAATAATTTTGTGACATGACATGTATTGACATTTTTAATTTTTTTTTTTTTTGTAATTTGTTTTTATTACTTTTAACCTGTGTTGTTGCTTAAATAATTAAATGATTTGTTATGTCCAGCAGTGGACTTCCATAGGTGGATGATGATGTTGTCATATTTTCAATGTTAGTTTGTAGTATTCAATTGTAATTATTCTTACTAACCGTAGTGTAGATAGACAATGTATTTTACTAACCCAATGATCCTTGTTGATTGAATAAATAAATGAAATATATATATTACACGCTCACTGCTTTCAACTTAGCTGCCTTGTAGAAAATAAGAGAACGCCGTTTTAACTTTTCCACTAAAGCTGTGTGGAGAAATGTGGGAATATCGATTTCCTTGTGTGAAATTATTTCTTAAATAGCCTTCTGTCCAAAATACAAGCGTTACAAACCAGTATGTTAGCCTAGGAGTAACGAAACTACCTACCCGGCCCTATTAGTGGTTAGTGTCGTCATACGACAAAAGTGACAAAAATACTATACCGACGACCTCTGTGGCGCGGCGGGCGAAGGTTCGCCTGCGACGCAGGAGGTTGTGGGTTCGATTTCCGCCTCCGAACAAATATTTGTACGATCTGCAGATCAGGATGTTCTGGGTATTTTCTATGTATAATAACAAATATCTATCTATGTAATGTATAATACATTACATAGATAGATATTTTTTATTACTAGATAACTGATATACTTAATACAATAATTGTATTAAGTATATCAGTTATCTAGTACCCATAACAGAAGCTTTGTTTACCTTGGGGCTAGATAATGTTGTGTGAACTGTCCAGCATTATTTATTTATACTGTGGCCGAAAACCAGTCTCGGTCGGGTGTGTGAATGTAGAACTACTTTTAATAATGCTATACCGTGGCTACACTACTGTCACCGGTTGTCTTGGTCACCCGGCGTAGGGTCAGAGATCAGCTAGACGTAGTGGCCTTGAAAGGCCTAGAGACCAAAGGTGAAGCAACCAGTGTGGTGAAAGGCTTCAGTGCTAGTTCAGGAGACTCTGCCAATAAGAACGCGTACTGGAGGTATCTCCGAAAAAATGTGTTACTTAGTAGGGTTACCAGACGTCAAAATGTGTCCTGACATGTCAGGATTTTTAGGCACCGGTCAGCATTCCGGAGGTTTATTGAAAATGTCAGGATTTTTGGTGAAATCCCACTAATATTATAAATGTCAAGGTTACGATGTTTGTATGTGTGTTACTAAATCACGCCAAAACGACTGAACCGATTTCGATGAAATTTGGTAATCAGATAGGTAGATTATGACCTGGATTGTACTATGGGCTACTTTTTATCCTGGTAAAACGCGAGCGAAGCTGCAGGTGGACAATAGTTCTAAATAAGTTAGCATTGTTTTATTCTTATGAAATTATTATGTGCAATTTGCATATTTTAAATTTATTAACATTTTTTTTTTTTTAATGTCCGACATTTTTATAGAAATCAGTCTTTATGTCAGGATTCTCCAGTGAGACATCAGGTAACCCTATTCTTAGGTTTTATCAACCTATGATACCTATTCAGGTAGATGTAAATACGTTATGTGGGGGCCATCAAATGTAAAAACATTTTAGTCATTTGTCATGTTTTTCAATTTGTCGTCTCAATGACTGCATTAAAATTTACCACCCACTTACACGAAATGACAAAATGCACAACGCACACATAGAAGATTCGCACAGTACGCAGAAAAGCACGCAGTTATTATTAGTACACTAGCAGAGGGAGATAGAGAGTGACGCTTGTAACCGCCTGTTTATTGATCGGAATGTGTGCGAGGGAGAGGGGAGATCGCGTTCGTTCGTCAGCAGCCATGTTGATAAGTAGGTACAACTGTAGAAGCAAGGTCATTTCACCGAGCCGCGCCCGGCCATAGATGATGTTATAGCTAGTAAGGCCCGGCCCGCCATACATAATTACATACATACAAAACCTGCTCATGCTCGTATGTCAGTTGGTGCGCAGTGAAAGTCTGTTTGCAGATGGTTCGGGCATGGAATCTGATTTGCGTATGGATTCTATTGTTGATTTTTGGATATCAATCCATGATTAGCATTTCCCGGCGTAATTTGATTCAAGCATTCTTGGTTAGGTCTACCTATGTCATTATTTTTTAGACTACCTAGGTTTTTATTTTAGGATTATTTTATTATTGCTATTATTATTATAAATTTATACTGTCATTGGTCATTACATAATTATAGGTTATTTTTATTATTCCAAGTGTTTATGTAATTCACATTTCAAAATTGATCTTGTTGACCGAGCGAGCGAAGCGTCTCTGCTTCAAGTTCAGTTTGCTTTCCTCTGTCAGTTTGTTGGCACTCCTCTACAGGTCGTATTTTACAACCGATCTGGACGAAACTTGGTAGGTATACAACTCAACTCAACTCAACCACAACTCAACTTATAGCTAAGTATAACTAATGTATTTCTAACATAGTTTTTAAGAATAATACTAACAAATAATGGACCTAATAATGTCTGATTTAATAAATGAATTATAATTATAATTATTATTATACGGGTTCTAAAATTTCATAGCTTTTTTGTCGTCTGCTGTTTTTGTTTGGAGGGGATTTCCACGAAAAAGGGGGAAGTTTGCTAATAGCCGATTTTGATAATATTTGGCAGAAACATTCGGTAGGCAACTCTAAACAAGAATTTTTAATAATGAGCAAAATCGGTCAAGAGATTGTCTAGATATACTAGATTAAATCTGAAAAACGTAAGAGTTATCGAAAAGGGATTTTAGATAAAGATAAAGATAAAAGATAAAGATAATTTATTTGCTTAAACATATGTACAAATTGATGGTATAAATATTAATAGGACACAATATGTTTGGCCGCTGCCGGCGTGCAAATGGAGAGAATGGCATGCTAATTTAGTTTATTTTTAGTTTAGGAGTTACAGGCTCGATTTTGAAAACAATAAGTACTGCATTAAAAAAAATTTAAAGGATACTGCCAGGGTTCGGTCCAAATACTGCCCAGAAATGAAAGTAAATGGATACCTTGTATTATTTTATATCATCACCCCAAATATTTAAAAAATCTATTTCATGGTTTGCTAAAAAATACATAAGTACTTATTTATTTTGATGAATTATATGCATGATATCTCAACGAACCCTTTACTGATTAAACTCATAATCGAACTTGCAAATTGTATTGATATCACAAATGATGCTGCAACCCACTGCTCAACGGATTTCAAAGATTTTTTTGGGATTGAAATAGGAATTTTATCTTTTATTTTTAATTGAATATCTAATTAAAATAAAAATTAAATGTTATTGTTTTTTTTTATTCTGTTTGTTTCCTTTATTTGTACACTTTCCTACCATCTTTATCACCTCTCTCTAGCCTCAAAGGTTTGCTGGAAGAAAACTCTTTAGGGTTACGCTCGCCTTTGCACATATCATTTGTTATATTTTCTTTGTAATCTTTTTTTCAGTGTACTATATCTATAAAGAATTATAGAATTATGTTTTATTTTCATTTCGATATTGCGGGGTCCAGAAAGTATGAATGTACAGTGCTAACGAAGTCGCGGGCACAGCTGGTCCTCAATAAATTCTAAAGCACCTGAAATTTGGCGTATTTATTACCCAAATCCAGGGCCATGCCTATCCTAGGTTTGTTATGAACAATATTGGTGAAATCCGGTTGGCGAAGTCCAACAAACTGACGCATGTCATGGGTCCGGGAGTTTACAACCGGATGCTTAAAAATGTCACTGAAGCTCCTAGTATCAGCATTTCAAGTTGAAGCGCTGGCTAATTGAGCAGACCGTCTACACTTTCGATGAGTTCACTAGCCTGAACTAAATCTAAGTACCTACGTAATCCTAGATGTGACATGGTTTTTTTGTATATTTGTTATTTTTATATAAGTATTATGTGTACCTTATGACTCTTTTGTGTTTTTTTTTTGACGTGTACCTTTTTAACCCCCGACGCGAAAACGACGGGGTGTTATAAGTTTGACGTGTCTGTGTGTGTGTGTGTGTGTCTGTCTGTGGCATCGTAGCTCCCGAACGGAAGAACCGTTTTTTGTTTTTTTTTTTGTTTGAAAAGTGTGTTAGTCGGGAGTGTTCTTAGCTATGTTTGATCAAAATCGGTTCTGCCGTTTCATTGCGATGAGGGTTTTTTTAATTTTAAATTTTAGTCATTAAATGACTATCTGACTAGTAGTCAAGGCGGCAGGTCCATTTTTTTAAATTATCTGATTGTGACTATGTTGTCACTGCGACCAGTTAGGCCTATTGTGATCGCCACTTGTTACATACCACCCCTGGAGAGGGCGTTTACAGTTCACCGCTAAGACCTACAGCTGCTAGGAACTTTAGGATTTTCTTAGGGGTGATTTCTTTCAGTTCATCCGGGCTGAGGATGTGTTTGCCCAGATGAATGCTACGTTTCGGCAGATCCATACAAATTGCATCGGCTAGCTTATTACGTATCTTGCAATAGCAATGCGATAGCAAGAATTGCGCGATTATCGCATCCAAATTGCAAATTCGTATTACGAATCGATGATACGTAATACGAATTTGCGATTTGGATGCGATAATCGCGCAATTCTTGCTATCCATTGCTATTGCAAGATACGTAATAAGCTAGCGGGTTGCGTTCAGAAAACCAGGTACAAATAGGGAGAAAGACAGCAGGACGGCAAATAAATTGATATAAATAAAGTTACCCCATTCAGTGCCTCCATCCGGTCCAGCGCGTATTTCAGCATGTCACAGAGCATCCCTAGCGAGATTTTCTTCATTGCTGGCGACCTGGAAGAAACAGTAAATTCTTAGCTAAACATGTAAGTAGATGTACTCTTAAAACACGCAGTGCAAAGGTGACCTAATCACCTAATATTAGCAAAATGTTTTCATTCGCTGAATACTTAAATTATTACCAATTCTGCTTAAGTGCACGTATTTTAATACATCTGGGTCATTATCTGCGTCTATTCAAGGCTAGAGTGAGTAGGTGCCTTCTAGACCTTTGTGCTCCATCTTCGGCCTCATCGTGACTTACCAACTAGTGAGATCGTGGTCATACAGAGGTCTATCAATGTTAAAACAAAAAAAACAACTAAGATCATAACCAATGGTTACAGCTGACAGCTCATTTTGTTTTTGGTGAACTGATTGTCATCGTATATAAAATGTAACTTTCTTGGTCAATCTATAAAAATAATTATATTTATTGTTTTTTTTTGCCACTCAATTCTTTGGTAATTGCAGCTATCCTATGTTCCTTGTGCCTGAAAGGAGCCTCAGTGATGCGCTAAACAAATACTTTCACCACACTTGTTTTTTCACCATCACTAGGCTTTTTTCTGGATCATTACATAGTTACTTACCTAATACAGAGTGGACTATGAAAGTACTAGCGACAAAACAAACGAAATAAACAGGCCACTATAAGAAAAAAATACTAATGATTTTATCTAAAGGGTACATTTCTGCTGGGGCTGGCAAATCAGATGAACGAATGTGATAATGTGGCCCACACATATACATGAGTCCACATTGCCTGAGCTGACAGGTCGATTTACCTTCGTTAAAGTCTCTAAATAATGTATGACTATCTAAGCATGATTGAACATAACACATTTTAAGCAGGGTAGGAAAAAAAACATTTTTGTTTTCAAAAAGAACTGTTTTTAATGTGCAAACAAAAAAAACATGTTTAAAATCAATTTCTATTATTTGTTTTTTTTGTAGTGTTCTAAACATGTTTTAAACATTGTTTTAAACACATTTTACAATTTACTTATTGCTTTTTTAACACGCTTATAATAGCTTGGTCTGTATATTTATAGGTAAGCAACGGAATCTTTGATCGTGATTTTCACCCACTTCAAAACGTTGGATTAAATTGAAACTTTGCATACTCATCAAGGACCGATGACAATACAATATTATGGTGACAGGGAGCTGATCTGATGATGAAGACGGAAGGTGGACAACGGAACTCCTTGATGGATAATAGTAGACAGGCAGTGTTTTGGCCCATTTTGATCACGGTTCCGATTACTAATTTTATAAAAGGGTGTTTAAAAAATCAATAAAAATCTTATTGAATGAGTGAAGCGAGTTCTCTGAGTCAACTTGGAAGAATCGGCGTTTGTATGTATGTATGTATGTATGTTTGTCCGAGCATAACTTCCGAACCGTTAATCCGATCTTCATGAAATTTGAATGGGGGGTAGATAGCATTGGTACAATTTGTTAGTAAGGTTATGAGCTATATCGATAGGGGTTCCTGAAAAATGGCAGGGGAACGTTTTCTTTGTAAAAACATAAAAAAACATTTTAGTTTTTACAACACACGTCGCACAGCCTCAACCGCTGATCGTAGAGACTTGAAATTTGGAGAATGTAGTCCTTTTAGGGTGTAAAAGTGTACTTAAAAAGGAATTTTAAAAAATCGCTCCCTTAGGGGTCCATAAAGGGCTTTTAATGTATACACTTTGCGTTTTGCAGCGCACAGCCTAAACCGCTGAACCTAGATACATGAAATTTGGAGGATGTATTCATGTTTGAGTGTAGGAGCGAACTAAGAAAGGATTTTGGAAAATTCACCCAGTAAGGGGTCCAAAACGGCTTTTAATGTAAAACTAAAATGCTTCGTATTTCGGAAACCGTTCGTAGTAGATACTTGAAAATTCACAGATAGATTCCTTATATAAAAATAGCAAAAATATGTTTCAGTAGCACCTGAAATTTTGCTGAAAAAAGTTTTGTTTGTAAATAAATACACTTTACGTTTAAGCTAGATTTCAGCGTATTTTAAAAGTTAGTTTCACAGTGTAGTCATTGAGATTAAAATATTTTCAGGACCTAAGGTTCAAATGGGACCCCTAAACTGAAAAACTTGAGTATGGTGTCGTTTGAAAGGTCGTTTCACAGTGTTGTTGTTGAAATCAAAATATTTCCAGGACCTCAGGGTTAAAATGGGACCTCTAAATTGAAAAACTTGAGTACGGTGTCGTTTCAAAGGTCGTTTCACGGTGTCGTTATTAAGATTAAAATATTTTAAGTACCTCAAGGTTAAAATGGGACACCTAAATTCAAAAACTTGACTATGTTGTCGTTTCAAAGGTCGTTTCACGGTGTCGTTGTTGAGATTCAAATATTTTCAGGACCTCAAGGTTAAATGGGACCACTAAATTGAAAAACTTAGAGTTCGGTGTCGTTTCAAAGGTCGTTTCACAGTGTCGTTGTTAAGATTAAAATATTTCCAGGAAATCAAGGGTAAAATGTGACCCCTAAATTGAAAAACTTGAGTGTGGTGTCGTTTCAAAAGTCGTTGCACGGGGTGGTTGTTGATGTTTAAGTTGTTGTCTGCACGCCGCGCCCGGGAAGTTTTCAAACTACGCGCGGACGAAGTCGCGCGCGGGTCATCTAGTACTCTATAAAACAATAACAAGCATAACATCCATTGTTGACCTCCCGTTTTTAGGAATTTGAACGACGTTGTAGGTCTTACTTTTCGGACAACATAAAATATATGTTTATGTCGTATATGTTTTCGAAAGAAATAAGGTAACCTACCTAAATCGCGTGTATTCGCGAGGTCTCAGTTCGGGGCGAACCACTAGTTATTGGAGTAGGTAGGTTAGAACTAGGTAGGTATAAGTAGTACTGAGGAAGGTGTCAACTATGTTTTCAAGTCATAATATTACCTACCTACTTGTTCTTTGGAGCATCATTCCTTCCTAAATCAATTAATGAGGAAAGTTCATAAAATTACATAATCCTATTGTAATCCTACTAATGTTTTAATTATAAATGTGAAAGAAAGTATAATTTAATTTTTTAAATAATCACTCGAAACTACTGCATAAATCTGTATGAAATTTACAGCACACACAGGGAGGGAGGGATAGCTTGGATCTTGGAGATATATATATATAAAGCTACATTTGACCTAGGAAAAACCTCTCATTCCCTGGGAAAATCTAAATTATTAAGGGCAGAAATCTAGTTATAATTATAAATAAAATATAACTAGAAAAAAAGACAACATTTTCTACACATAATAGGTGTTTAGGGTAATCCATACATATGTTTTTTATGGCTTGTTTTAAACAAGCATGCATTTTTCCCAGTGTTTTAAAGAATTGTTTTAAACATAACCAACCCTGATTTTAAGCAATCAAAAAATTTCAACAGCTTCTTTGTGGATGTTGTAAAGGCCAACTAAGGGATTATAACAGGGAATGGGCAGTAAGCACCCTTAAAACACCAATATTAGAATCACCAATCACCTTGCCAAGCATGGTGATTACAGTAAATACCCCCATTGTATAGATTGTCTCGACCAAAAGAGGATGTCTACTGGCTGATGAGGTCGAACCTTTTGACCTGCAGTGCAGGGGGATGTAACATGAGTAAAACTCCATATTTACCTGGTCTCTGAACTCTCTGCATACAGAATCTGTAGGCAATCAGGGCAGACCCAGTTCTTCAGTGAAACCTTCCTCTCCACCACCGTCATACATTTGGTGTGGTATGACCGCACACACACGGTGCAGTGCATTGGAGGGTGCACAGGTTGCTTTTCATTCGGCTCGGCAGCCAGTTGCCAGTGGCACCGCCAGCAGTAAGGATCCGACCGGAGCTTGTTTGAGTTGCTCTCTACCACCTGACAAAACATTATTATTGTTTACTGAATAGTTTGGCAAGTGTCAAGTCTTTGCCAGCCATCTTGTGCTATTGAAATTAAACAAAAGAATGTTAAGTTTGTCCAACAAAAAGTTTTAAAGGTTTCAGATATACTCACAGTTCCCTCAACCTTTTTCTTTTTAGAGGAAGTTGTTGCAGACTCCGTTGATCCTATTTTTGATTCAGGTTTCTTGTCCACCCATTCACTCTCAGACTGAGTCTCATCAGAGTCTTTCCTAACCTTAGAAGTTACTGAGCTCAAGAACTGCTTGCATTTGGTTACAAAGTCTGGGTTCTGTGACCTCATTGACCTCTTTAAATGAGGCTTATCAGACTCATTGGGCTGAGAATCATTTTTGTCTTGAATTGTTTCTGTTTCAACGGATGTATGACTGACATCTAAGTTGGTTCGAGACTTCCTTGTTTTGCTTGTCAGTTGAGTGCACTCACTGATGATCTTGGATTCCTTGGCAGAGTTTATTAAAGACTTCAGCTCTCTGCTGATGCTCCTATTGTGCTCCTTCTCGGAGGTAGTAGAGGAGAGTTGTGAGTCGTTTGAAGCTTCTGCTTCTATGACATCCATTGGAACACCAGCACTGGCTACAGTATCCGGCTGGCTTTCTGACTCAGGAAAAACCTCATTTTGACTTGGTTTATGACTAGGTTTCCCATTCACATCAGTAGCCTCTGATGCAGTGTTATCTTTACTAGAGTTAGCCAAACTCTGGGACTTTTCTTTGATAGTTCTGTCATGTAACTCAGATTGTTTGACAGTTATGTCATGCATCCCCGATTCTTTAGTTTTGTCCAGCAAATCAGATTCTTTTATAGATGTGTTTTGCATCTCAGATTCTTTCACAGTTGTCTCATGCAAATTCAATTCCTTGTTTGGTTGTTTTCTAACCAACTTGATTGGAGACCGTTGAATAACAAATGATATTTTATGCTCCACAGCTTCCTTGACGGGACTTTTCTCAACAGGTGTATCTTTTGCAGGTGATGCTTTTAGAATGAGAAAAGATGGTTCAACTTTTTGTTTCTCAGAAACCTTCACAGGGCTTCTCTCAGTACTCTCTTTGATAGGAGACTTTATAACAATTTGAATAGGTTTTGTGATGCTCTGTAATGATGCAGTGCTTTGAACTACATGGTCTTTATCAGAACTCTTATCTATGGAACAATTTATATCTTTACTGGGAGATGTCAAAGAGTCCATTTTGGTTGAGGAATCAGCAGATTCAGCCTTTGCCTCAGTGGAAGATGTCTGTACAGTGCTTTTGACCGGTGAAACAATACTAGTAACCCTTTGAAGGGATTCAGTCTTGGCAGGTGACTTTTGAATAGGTTTTGAAACTTCAGTACTTTTATTGGGTGATTTCGGGACTACTTTGGTTTGAGGTTCAAGCTTGTTTTGTGGGCTCTTCTCTCTTGCTTGTGATCCACTTGAAGCGTCGTTGACTGTCACTGTCTGGGCATCATTTTCCATATTTGAAGTAGCCTCTTCTTCTTTAACTTTCTCCACAGTAATGGTCATCTCAAGCTGGCCATTGGACCCTGTCACCTCCTGGGTGTCCACCACATCGTCTGTGGTAGAGGATACGTCCGTCTCCATGTGGACATCAGAGTTCTCCTCCATCACCTGTGGAAATACAAAACTTGGTATTTTTAGCCTGACCTATAGTGATGTAAGATAATGTGGCTTACTGACAAGAACGGGTGTCTTACGATATCTATTAGCAATAGATATAAATACTAAAAGAACCGGTCATTACCCAAGCTCAGCCATCCTGCCAGAGACTTCAATACAACAATCATACTAACCAATAGTAAATGGGACTCACCACACGTTTTAATTTTCGCACACTACGGCACGTCACAAGAAAAACGTAACTTGTTCCAATATCAACACAGTAATACTTGTGAAACCTTTCTTTCGATTTAGTTACTGACTGTCTTGAGGAACTCTAGGATATGAATTAATAATAAAAAAAACACACATCGCCATCGCAAGCAATCGCACAAGTTTTTCAATCAAGTAAAATTAATGCGACAGATGGCGTTGCATATATGCAACAACGGTTCAAGAGCGAGAGTAGTACTAGCTGTCTCATTCTTCCGTTTATTGACCGACCGTTCACCGAACATAGTAGTCTGTCTTGTTCTAGCCCAAACGATTGTAATGTTTCTTTCTCTTTCACATGTTTTGTACCGAAATCAGCATAGCGAGAACCTGTCAGTTTCAAAAATAGGTGTTGCCCATGGAAGAAGAAATACTTCTATTGATAAAAAAAATATCTAAGAGAAATACATTCTTCCGTGGTGCTGCCCATGGTATAATAATACCATGGACGTAGTATACAAAAGGACTGAGCGCTCGCAGCTGAAAAATGAGCGGAGCAAGACATATACTATAGAGACAGTGTGTCTACTTCTAATACGGTGATCATAAAATAAGGTCATGTCCAGGAGACTTTTTCCATAGACACTTATGAACGTGGAGTGGAACAAACATTATTTAAATCTAATTATTTATCACAGTTATTTATGCAGCCAGATAGATAGATAGATAGATAGATAGATTAACACTTTATTGATTACCACACAGAAATAATACAAATAATAATAATAATAACATTTAAAAAAAACAGGCAAAACAATGAGCGGCCTTATCGCTGAGAGCGATCTCTTCCAGGCAACCTTTGGATGGAACGAACTGAGCATAATAGACGGCGGTGTACCTACAAAGCTATTCAAAAAGTAAAAAAGAGATAAAATATCTAAAATTTAAAAAATTACATATTATTATTTAAAATTCGAATACTTGTATATTTATAAAATAAACTAATATATATACCAACATAACTCTAGTAATAACTATGAAAGAACACTATCAATTATAACGCTAGGTAGATGTGACCGATAGGTAGTGCTGTTTCACCTTCATCTTGAAAGTGTGTTGTGAGGATGCTTGTCTAATTTCAAGAGGCAAAGCGTTCCACAGCCGCACAGCTTGGACTGTGAAAGAATCACTATAGAAGGAGCTGTGGTGCAGTGGAGTTCCAAGTAATAAGGTTTCTGATGACCTAAGAGAAAAATTGTGTAAAGAGTGAAGATATTCGAATCTATCCTTAAGATAACAAGGAGAGAATTGATTGAAAAGGATAGAATAGAGAAGAGAGAGAATATTTAAATTACGGCGAAGACGAATAGGAAGCCACTTGAGCATTGAGCGGAAGGGAGACACATGGTCATATTTTCGGAGGCCAAAAATAAACCAAATACAAAAGTTTTGGAGGCGCTCCAGCTTGTCAAGCTGGTCCTGGGTGAGGTCCAGATAACAAGCATCAGCGTAATCCAATACAGGAAGTAACAGGGATTGTGCGAGCGCAGCTTTGGTGGCAGTAGGTAAAAAGTTGCGCAGTCTCCTCAGAGAACCGGCCGATGCAAACAGCTTACGGCTGGTTGCCTCCAGCTGATCCTTCCAAGAGAGGCTGCGGTCAATTCATACTGGAGGCTTAGTAAGTGATCAGTATCACGAATCGATAACACGTTTGGTTAA
Source organism: Operophtera brumata (assembly GCA_932527175.1). Taxonomy (NCBI): domain Eukaryota; kingdom Metazoa; phylum Arthropoda; class Insecta; order Lepidoptera; family Geometridae; genus Operophtera; species Operophtera brumata. The sequence goes on from OW052238.1 coordinate 2,907,231, forward strand.
TTTCGTAAAATAAAATGTTGACCTCCCCTAATAGATAACTCGGGACTGGGCTTGCGTTTGTAGGAAACACATTTTTTTTTCCAATATCACAGAAAGTGTTATTGAACCTTGTTACTGATTACTTACCGAGTGTTCAGTGTCCGCAAACGGCGTGACTCGTGACTCAGCCATGCCGTGAAGTTTCTCGTCTGCCGGGCGTCCAGCGACGGCCAACTTTTTTTGTAGTATCGATGGCCTCTTAGTATTTACCTATACAATGGTCATGGTCGCCCTTGTTATCATAAAGCTAACATTTCAAGTGTTGGAAAGTGACAAACTGCCTCTATTCTAACTATCTCTCTTGGCTCGTTTTTCCTCTATATATGACGGTAATCTAAATTGAGTCTTAACCTAATCGAATAAGGTCTTTTTTCGGTATTATAATTTTTTGGAGCGCTCAGTCCTTTTGTATACTAAGTCCATGAATAACACCTTAATCAGTGTTGCCTTGCTTTGCATCTTTGACCTTGGCACCCATGCACGTTCACCACAGTCTTTGAGCATAAGGCCTCCCGATGACCACAGTTTTGTTTTTCAGAAACTTGCGTTTTTTTATTTTTCTAATATTAGTCAGCACTTGGAGGAGAGGAATAAGGAAAAGTCAGCGTGAACAATTGTCACTGTCACAGTTACAAGTAACATCACATTGAATTTTGAAAACACAACACAAAAAAAAAATGTAGCTTTTGTACTTTGTAGTTTCAGTTTGTGTAGTGTATATTTTGTGGCTAAATCAAATACTTTCAAAGGTTACTTCGATATGGAATTTATTGAGCTTATTCTAATTAATAAATTAGACGGAGTGATTCTGAAATATCCACATCAAGATAACGTAGATGGGACAGTGTGTATCACTGGACATCATCTTATTTTAAGTTCTCGAAAAGAGGGAGTACACGAGCTATGGGTTAGTATTTCACTTATTTCAGTGCTTACTAGTGCGGTACTTTGGCGATAGTGGACCTACGTACTCCCAATGAGATAACCCAGTAGACAGAAGAAATGTATAATTTTTAAATACATTTATTTCAGCTGCTTCACAAGAACATTGATTGCATAGAAAAGAAAGAGAACAAACCAAGTAGCGGCGTGACTCAAGGGGGATCCTTGTTCCTCAAATGCAAAGACCTCAGGATATTCCAGTTAGACATTGCCAACTCAACAGAACTGAACCTAGTTGCGCAAACATTAGAGAATCTATCCAGTTTACAAGATCCAGGGCTGTTCTATCCATTCTTTTATAGACACATGCACCCTATTGTGGAGGATGGATATGGTCTTTACAGGTAAGCACATGAATAAAGCAGCATGCTCTGTTTCTTTAATATCATCCTTAAGCGGGTGATCCATTGGCTAGTAAAACTGCTGGTACGCCTGGTGGCTGGTGAATTGCTGGGAATTACAGGGAGCCTGCAAGCCAGAGGTATAGGCCGTCAATGGAGCACCTACCAAACCGGTTTTAAAATACCGCGGTCTGGCTCGTTGGCTCTTTGTGCATGCTTGAAATCCTAAGACCGCCGTATATTATACCTATATATGATTGAGAGTCGGCTGTTTGGTACGCCAATGGATCACCAACGCGAGTCGACTATCCGACGAACCAGCAGTTTATACCTTTAACTCGCTGGCTCGCCAATGGATCACCCCCTTTATGGTTTTGCTATTACTGTCACACTGCAGTATAAAGTCATTTAGGTATTTTTTTTTTTTTTTGTGAAACTTTGTGGTTGGGGTTTAGATAAGGGGGCACTGAGGAAAAAAGACTTGATTTTTTTAGCCTATCATGTAGCTTTTTCTTAGCCATCAATTAATATTAAATGGATTTTTTTCTATGTGAATTACCGTTTTAAGATATGAAGTATGAAAAATTTATCTGTGTTCTCAAGTGTATTAAATAAAAAATAAAATTAAAAAAAGATTTTATTTTAGACACACAGATCCATAATTTGGTTAGTACACAAAAAATACAGCACTTATGAAAAAACATTATTAATACCTACAGTAACACAGTTAAATATTTATTCTAACAACTGGGAAAAGTGCACTCAGTTATATGTGAATTGGCCATAACTGAATGCATCTTAGTCCAGTGCTGAGTGAGGTGAGTATCTGGCCTATCGGCTACCACAGCCAGGAGGCTGGATTAAATCCATGTTGATAGTCCAACATGGATTTAAAACACTAGAGAACAGGGATCATCACGTAAGCTGCCCAGCATGGCCCGCAGCGAACCAGAACCAACACATGCACGCCAATTCCCAATAGCCTATGTAATATATCATAGGTGTCAGACAAATTTACGAAAAAATAAAAAATTAAAATTATATCTCAATAACGGTAAGTCGTATGGAAAAAAAACATTTAACATTAATTGATGGCTAAGAAAAATGCTACAAGATAGGCTAAAAATAGTTTTTTTTCATCAGTGCACCCTTATGCACATATTGCCGGCATCGAAGTACAAGGTCTCGAAGAAGGTTCTACAAAAAAAGAAGAATATTCAAGCATGTTTTAGTAATCTTTAATTTATGTACATATTTTTAATTTTGGCTATGCTCACTTTATGTGTAGACACATAACTCCATAACAGTTAGTTGGTTTTGATGATATTTGGTGTGTGGACAGACGCTGGGGTGCAGTTCATCCTGACACCATGTGTGCGAAGCCATGGCAAATTACTAGCCTCATATAAAGTAATTAAATGGTGCAGCTGTCAAATCACATACTGGTCAGATTCTCAAAGCAACAATCCTTCACCACAATGGACGTATCACCATCTGCTATGAGGCCCATGTCACCACACCTCAACCTGGTTAATCACCAAGAAAAAAAGTAATAGGATGAATGAACCAAACATGTTTTTGTTTTGTTTCAGCATAGAAGGTGAATACACAAAGGTATTAGCCACGGAAGAATGGCGTGTGTCCCGAGTGAACCAAAGCTTTAACATCTGCTCCAGCTATGGCAAAGCTGTAGTGGTGCCCAAGTGTATAGATGACGAGACACTTGCTGCTGCTGCCACGTTCAGGCAAGGTGGGCGGTTCCCCGTGCTGTCATATAGACATAATAATGGGGTAAGTTACCTATGATTGGCTATACTGGCTGTGGTGGTCTCGGCCTAAGAATAGGGCTTCTCTAACTCCTAGCTTGGATGCTGTAAACAGCTAAGGGATTACGCCAGGGGTTGGGCAGCAGCATCCATCTGAGTACTGAACACCAATACTGCAATCACCAACCAGCCGGACATGGCGATTGACTATGGCAAATCCCTCCTATTCTGCCAATTGAAGCCATGTCCAGCAGTGGACGTCCACCAGCTGATGAAGCTACCTATGATTGGTTTGATTCTGTGCTGCATTTTCCGAATAATGCCCAACAGTCACAAACATAGTGGAGGGCGTCAGGGGGTGTCCGGAGAGGGTTCTCTTGAAGTGCCCGGGGGATACCCAGTTGCCTCAAGCTTTGTTCCAAGCTTTGTTGTTTGTTAAGGTGTGTTCCAGTTTGCTATTTTATAAAATCCTTTTTGCTACCCAATTTCCTCATTAAAGTATGATAGATATTTTATATGTTAATATTGGAGTTATCTAATTTGTTAACTGGCTGCGTAAGTTATGTGACTACTTTAATAATTAACAAAATAACAATTTCATGTTTTTTAACATTTTCAAGGGCATCCAAAGGATATTCCCGATTTCGCCTAAATGTTCGGTTTAATCAATCTTTGTCACGGTGTCGGTAATTTATGTGATGGCAGCCCAAATCTCATCTCACCATTTCTTAATAGTTTTTGAACTGTAGGCATAGTTTATCATGAGACTTACGTGTAATTCCCCAGGCAGTCCTAATGCGCGCAGGTCAGCCTCTCTACGGAGCGAAGCACCGTCGATGTAGACCCGATGAAGCTATACTGAACACGGTGGTGGCTATCGGCACTAAGGGAGTTATTTACGATCTGCGGAGCTCCAACTCTATATCACAACAGCAAAATAAAGGTGGGTAGTTCATGCTTCTACCAAACTGAATTAAATTTTATGAAAAAGATTGTGGGTAGATTAGTCTAAACACATAATTTTGCTTATTTATGATTTATTAGTGTCCGCCCGCATATTGTAAGAAATTTCTGACAGAAAAATTCTGACGCCCGCCGACCACCACATTGCACACCTATCAGAAACTTCCTTCCGGCGAGTCTGAGTTTAGTTTGCGGCTGGCCGGCAGCATAGTTGGAATAGTCTTGGGTTTACAAAGAGTTAAGAACAAGAAACAAAATGGACGACGATCAGTTACTTTTATTAGCGTTATTGTTCTACATGTTAAAAGAAAAAAGGAAAATAAAACGTCGATACTGGGTTCATCCACTTAATTGCAGAAGATTTCAATTTCATAATAACAACAATTCAATTAACAATTTCTTTACTATTTAACATCGTGAGATATCAAAGCACGGTTATTAAAATAGCACTAATTCATCAAAATCTGATGGGAATTTCTGATAAGTGTACCTAATGTATATAGAGTGCGCCCTCCGAATTTCTGATCACTGCCGTCCGATCGATGGCATCCGAGACTCATTAGAAGCGGACGTCAGACATGTCAGAATTCTGATAGTATGCGGGGTCTACAACAAAATGTATGCACCGAGTGCCTTCCGGCGAGCGTCTGAATTTATCTATCAGAAATTTCTTACAATATGCGGCCGGCCTAAACGCGGATAATAAGTAGAGCACAGTCCAGGTCATAGTCTATCTGGGTCGGTACCTTTAATCGAAATCGGTTCTGCTGTTTCAGCGTAATTGAGTTACAAACATCCAAACATCGTAACTTTGACATTTATGATATTAGTGGGATTTCTTCATAGGTCAGTGCGTATTGCTCATAGTGTTGCATATAAATTCAAAATTCAAATTCAAAATCTTTAATTTCAGGCTTACTGAGAAATGCACTAAACCTAAACAGTAAGCCCATATCAACATAAATACCTTAGAAACTAACATACATATAGGGAAGAGAGACGCGTTATCCATTTTACTTTGAGCGTACCCTCCAAATTTCAGATTTCTAGGACATACGGTTTAGGCTGTGCGTTGACAGTCAGTCAGTCACGCAACGATTTTATATATATTGATGGTGTTAGCTATGTTGTAGCTATGTGCGGTGTAAATTGGTGCAGCCGTTTCCATTTCAGGATCACTTCACTTCTTAGTTTATGGCACCTATGGTTAGCTGTTCTAGGAAAAAGCTTTTGGAAGACAATTGCAAGGAATGACAGCTGATAGTGCGTTCTACGGAATTTGCAGTTCGTGCGAATAGAGGAATTAGCGTCGGGGCCCTACACTATGCGTGCTAGTCACTGATGTGCGTCCATAAGTGTTCCTTTTTTAGGGTTCCGTACCGAAAGGGTAAAACGGGACTCTATTACTAAGACTCCGCTGTCCGTCCGTCTGTCATGAACTATCTCATGAACCGTGATAATTAGACAGTTGAAATTTTCAAAGATGATGTATTTCTGTTGCTGCTATAACAACAAATACTAAAAAACACAATAAAATACATATTTAAGGGGGCTCCCATACAACAAAAGTGTTTTTTTTGCTGTTTTCATAGATAATGGTACGGATCCCTTCAAGCGACGAGTCCGACTCGCGCTTGACCGGTTTTGTGTTCAATTTTGATGGAACCATGAAAATAACTGTTTTTTTATAAAATTTACTTGTATTATAGGCGGAGGAACTGAATCCAACTCCAACTATTCCCAGTGGAAGATATACAACAGGTCGATGGACGAAGTGGACAATCAACAACAACTCCAGGAAAGCTATTCTAAGCTTATTGAAGGTATCACCCATCGTTACGGAGCTCTAGAATTTTTAAGTTTATGATAAGAGTTCTTAAAGTTTCCAAGAATAAAAAAAATGTGGTACTCTTAAGGTTTTTATCTAGTGAAATCATAAATTCAACGCACTATTTGAATTACTTCACTAGATAAAAATAGATACCACCTTTTAAAAAATGAAATCCAATTTTAGACTTACTTCTTACACATTTAAATTTTTGAAATATTTAGTAAATTATGAATTATTAATTGAGTTAGTTAATTCATCAACAAAACTTTAAATGGAATTTTTATATGTTTTTTTACACTAATACACGGTATCAAAGCTTGCGCACGCCTTTTTCGCCTCGTACAAAAAATTTAGTTGAATTTTTGAACCGCTAGGACGTTTGTGCCCTTTTGTATGCAAACGCAGTTTTCTCCTCCTTTGAATATTATCTCTTCAAACTTCAAAAAATGTTGTACACACGAGCAAAATACTTATACCTAGACCCGTGGCTGGTCAGTTTATTTGTGCAAATTACAACAACTTAAAGATTTTTATGGAAATCTATGCCATATCTATAACTATACTAGTTTGATTCTATACAATTTAAGGTGGTTGCTTTCGCTCATGGCGCGAAATTCAATTTTTTTCGTGTTTTTTGCTCATTACAGCTTATCAATACTTCTTCAGATAGCTAAAACTATGTTGCCGCAAATTATGTGACCTGACACACAAGTTTTAATTTATAGTATCACATAAATATCATTAGTTTGGCTATGAATGTGCTTGAAACAAAAAAACACTGTAAATATCGTAGAAGCACAATCGTAGCTAAACTAATGATATTTTTGATGAGCTGTGATGAGCAAAAAACACGAAAATATTTGAATTTCGCGCCACGAGCGAAAGCAACCACCTTAATGGGAAACTGACATCGAGCAACACGAGGCCTGCGTTGCTCGATGGAAACTGACAATCTACATGTCAATATATTAGTAAATAAAACAAAAATACTGGACAGTTCATACAACATTATCTAGCCCCAAGCTAAGCAGAGCATGTGTTATGGTTACTAGATAACAGCTATACTTAATACAATACAACACATAGTTTTTTTTTAATTATACACCCCGAACAATTACCTTCAGATCGTACAAATATTTGTTCCGAGGCTGGAATCGAACCTTTGCCCGTCGCGCCACCGAGGTTGTCAAGATTGTCTCTAGATTGTACATAAAATTTCATTGACTTGAATTAATTAATAGTTATTTATAATTTCATTGACTTGAATTAATTAATAGTTATTTATAATATTAATTAATTCGATTCCAAGATTTGTTGATACAATGTTGTTATTTTAGCGTGCAACGACCGGGAAATATCCAGTGACAAGTGGATATCTAAACTGGAGTCTTGTGGCTGGGCGGAGAATGTACGGAACTCATTGCACACCTCCTGCATCGTGGCACAGCACATTCACCAGGTACCTTACTCTACCTTACTCTTTCAGTACCTTACTCTAATTCATATTGAAAAGTGTTTTAAGCCAGGTTCATATTGCTTTGTCGGGGTTTTTCGGGGCGCGCCTGTATGCAATCGGTTACGTTTATTACCTATGACTAGATTCACATTAGTAGGTTGTGTTGTGTTGTGGCGCGTGAACCTACTAATGCGAATCTAGTCATAGGTAGGCCGTAACCGATTGCGTTCTGGCGCGCCACGACACACTCCGTCAAAACAATATTAACCTAGATTTGTTCATTGAAATCACAAGGACCATTTTGAATAGTCTTATAAACTAAACTTACTCCTGTTCCAACGCGACCAAACCTAGAAGAATCAGGCGACAAACACGGGTTTTATTTGATGATCCTACTTACCACTAGATGGGAAGCGCCTGTGTGATGCCTCGAGAACAAGGAGAACCTGATTCCTAATAAAGAGACCCAACTTAAAACCTTATTAACCTTAGGTGGATAGTCAATATTAAGATGTAAAATAAAAGAATCAGCAAATGTTCATAAGAGAACGCTACGCTTGATATGCATATAAATATCATAACATCCAACAGTCACATACATAGTCCTGATCCTACACTAGGATCCTCTGTGTGTGGGGTCGGTGTCGTGATACCGAACTACGAGTCCCATGGTACCACAACACCCAGACCCGGAACATATATTTGCAGATCATACAAACATTTGTTCCGCAGAGGGAATCGAACCCACAACCTCTCACATCTCAGCCGGCTACTCGCACGCCGCGCCACCAAAATCACAGCTTGGCAGGCAGATTGGTGATTGCAGTATCGGTTTTATTTACTCAAGTCGATGCTGATGCCAACCTCCTGGTGTAATCCATTATTTGGATTTGACGACATCCACGGGAGGAGACAGAGGAGTCTATTCTTAAGCCGGACACGCCATGGCCAATAATGATCATATTTTATCATAAATAATTATTCTATCTAACCGAGCATGTAAGATGAATGTGATGAGAGTGAATGAAGCAAAACGATCGTAGCAAGTGGAAATCCGTGGTCCCTGCGTACCCCTCTAGGAAACAGGCGTGAGTTTATGTATGTAATTATTAAATCGTTTTACATTTTACAAAAAAAAACTACAGCTACCGTCGTCTTTCTTTCCTGAAAACAATAATCTGGGTCTCTTCAAGGCTAGAGTGAGTAGGTGCCTTCTAGACCTTTGTGCTCCATCTTCGGCCACATCGTCACTTACCAACAGGTGAGATCGTGGACAAACAAAGGTCAAACAATGTAAAAAAAAAAAATTTAGTAAAATATTGCTAAATGTTGATTTTCAGAAAGCTGAACCAGCTCTCGTGCACGGCACGCGCGGCGAGGACGCCACTTTGGTGGTGTGTTCCCTGGTGCAGGTCATACTGAACCCGGACTGCAGGACCATACGAGGGTAAATGCTGGACAGTTCACACAACATTATCTAGCCCCAAGCAAAGCAGAGCTTGTGTTACGGGTACTAGATAACTAATATACTTAATACAATACTTTTTTTTTATTATTCATAGAAAATACCCACCCTGAACAAATATCTGCAGATCGTACAAATATTTGTTCCGAGGCGGGAATCGAATCCGCAACCTCATGCGTCGCAGGCGAACCTTCGCCCGCCGCGCCACACAAGTCGACAGGACGAAGGTCTAACAATGTAAAAAAAAAAAGATCCGTGTTGGCTCATAAACAGAGCCGCGCAGAACAGCGATAAGCGCTGCCGGGGCCGGCATCCTCGATGGGGCTCCATGACGGTCACTTTGCAGTCTGCAGGCGCTGGTGGAGCGCGAGTGGCTGCAGGCGGGGCACCCGTTCGGCGCGCGGCACCGCGGCGGGCCGCACGCCGCTCCCGCGCGCGCCGCGCCCACCTTCCTGCTGTTCCTGGACTGCGTGCGGCAGTTCCTGGAGCAGTTCCCGTGCAGCTTCCAGTACCGGCAGTCCTTCCTCATCGTGCTCTTCGAACACTCATATGCCAGTCAATTTGGTAACTAAAACATACCCTCTATTTGAAGAAAGAGTCATGCAAATGCATTCATAATACCAAAAAGTGGTTAAGTGGTGCCCTTGCGCTCGTTGCCCCAACCTAATTTTACCAGTTGAGCGCCATATGTGCTCGTCAATGTTTTTTTTTTTTTTTTGTATACTACTTGGATGACGGAACAAGCAAGAGGCCCACCTGATGTTAAGCGGTAACCTCTGCCTATGAACAGTGCATTACCTCATAGGTCACGTCCACCTAGGACGCACCCTATGTGGGATTGCACTGCGCCCGCCACCCTGAGACATAGATGAAAAGTCTCATGTGCCTGTAATTTCACCGCCACCCTTACCCTTCAAACCGGAACACAGCAATGCGAGCACTACTGCTTTGCGGCAGAAATAGGTATGGTGGTAGTACTTCCCCGGACGAACTTTTTCACAAAAAAGCTCTACTACTACAGAAATCACAATGTCTCGGTAAAGCAGTCATAATCATCAAAGTTCAGATGCATTCAAGGGCGTAGCGAAGTATGGGCAGAGAGGGGCAGCTGAACCCCTTAGAAAAACGGTAGCGGTCGTTCGATGGTAAACTGTAATTCTGACGAGCTTCATAGCTTGCGACGCTTCTTATAAGACCTAAGAAGCTAACAGGCTTGAAGGCGTGCTCGTGAAATACAACAATACGGAATGCGATCTCTAATATCTTTTAATATCGGGATAAAAATGTGCCCATGTGTTATTCCGGGAGTCCAGTTATCTCCATTCCAATTTTCATCCAAATCCGTCCAGCCGTTTCAGCCGTGAAGAAGTAACAAACACACTACACACACACACACAAACTTTCGCCTTTATAATATTAGTGTGATGTGATTTTAACATCATTTCTTACTCTGAAAAGTGTCACTTGTAGCGGAAAGGGTAGCGTAGTTTTTTTGTTGTAGAAAAATTAATCGTAAAACGTTTAGTGAAAACCTAAAAGAACTATATATATATATTTCCGGGAGACAGGGCTACATCTATATATTATCATCATGTTATGGTCAATAAAAATTTCTTATTTCTTATTCTTATTATTATTATATATAGTTCTTTTAGGTTTTATATATATATATTAATTACTACCTCCACTGCCCATGTTAAAAACAACGATTAAATCAATATACTCTAGGATTTTCTTTGTCTGCCCCCCCTATATACAATCCTGGCATCGCCCTTGTGCGCATTAAAAGTCCATCCGAAAAATAAACGCGCGCTCTCCTCGGTTGCAGACTGTGTGCATGGCAGTTTTTTTTTTTACTAAAATAGTCTTGCTTTTGACAACATCTCACCTGATGGGAAGTGACGATGAGGCCTATTTGCACGCTCGCCCTGAAGAATATTTTGCCAAACTGCTATTCTGGTAAATGATTTCTTTGTTTATTCTGTAAAATCGTAAAATAAATAGTTAAAACCTTTTTTTTTATAATGTGAATTTATCTTTGTTTCCCAAAAATATTTGCGGCGTTTGGGGAAAACCAGTGTTCCCTTCTGCCCGCAGATAGGTAGTTCTTCAGGGAGTGGGAATAAAAGTTGGTTTAGAGATATACCATGCTTTTATTGTCCATACAATTTCGCAGCCGCACATAACCGCACTGAGTCACTAGAGTAATCACTGGCCTGAACGACACTTCCACCGACGACCGCCGCCTCCTTCCTGGTCCAGTAGGTAGGTAGATCCCGGGCAGTAGATGCAGTAGTTTCCTCCTCTCCACGGGAGTAACGCCAAGGGTAGGTAGGTACCAGAAGTGGGCCGGTTGTGGTAAGAAAAGGGGCCGGCGTCAGTACCGTTATAGTGGAAGCCGCTAGCGTAGTAGGTAGGCAAGCAAGCCTCCCAGTGGAATCCTGGAATAAAAATAAAAATAAATAAATAATGCTGGACAGTTCACACAACATTATCTAGCCCCAATCTAAGCAGAGCATGTGTTATGGATACTAGATAACTGATATACTTAATACAATATATTACATAGATATTTTTTTTTTATTATACATAGAAAATACCAAGAACACCCTGAACAAATATCTGCGATCGCACAAATATTTGTTCCGAGGCGGGAATCGAACCCGCAACCTCCTGCGTCACAGGCCAAGCTTCGCCTGCCGCGCCACAGAGGTCGTCAATTGAATGATTGAAGCTCTGTCTTAGGTGCGCTCAGGCTTCCAGAGAGCCGCTGTCTGCAATCGCGCAAGCTTGAGTAGAAGGTCGGCGCGATGACCACAGTGACAATTTAAATAACGGCAGTTAGCTTAAGAGATGCAGACAGCTTTACAGGAAGAAAATGATAGTGTAGGCGCTAAGAAAGGCAACAGGGAATACAGTACTAATGAAAACTCACCCTAGAGGGATTCCAAATACCACTCGTTATTAATTAATAGCGTAACGAAGCGATACGTGCTTGCCTTCGAACGTTCATCCGAGGTATGTGGCCGCGGCTGTCGAATGACCCGCGCTTGCTTTGGGCCACAGAATAAAATACAGTAGTATTGAGGCTAGTTACGTTTGGCGTACCGTGCCGCGCGCAGCGCCAATAACAAATCCTCCCGATAGATTAATTAAACCCGCGGTTCCGTATTTAAATTATCTTAACTTTTGCTTATTATAAGTGCTTAGATTAAATTTATTTAGGTAGCTCTAGGCGCAACGTTACATATTGTAATTCAAATTGTAATTATAAACTTCCAGGTACCTTTCTGTGCGACAACGAACAGGAGCGTGAGTCGCGAGGCGTTTACACACAGACCACGAGCATCTGGTCGTGGGTGAACCAGCCGGACGAGCTGAGCGCGTACATCAACCCGCTGTACGAGCCCACGCCCACCGTCATCTGGCCCTCCGTCGCGCCCATGAGCTACGTCATATGGGAAGGTAAGGGTTGACAGACCACCAGCATCTGGTCGTGGGTGAACCAGCCGGACGAGCTGAGCGCGTACATCAACCCACTGTACGAGCCCACGCCCACCGTCATCTGGCCCTCCGTCGCGCCCATGAGCTGCATCATATGGGAAGGTAAGGGTTCACAGACCACCAGCATCTGGTCGTGGGTGAACCAGCTGGACGAGCTGAGCGCGTACATCAACCCGCTGTACGAGCCCACGCCCACCGTCATCTGGCCCTCCGTCGCGCCCATGAGCTACATCATATGGGAAGGTAAGGGTTCACAGACCACCAGCATCTGGTCGTGGGTGAACCAGCCGGACGAGCTGAGCGCGTACATCAACCCGCTGTACGAGCCCACGCCCACCGTCATCTGGCCCACCGTCATCTGGCCCTCCGTCGCGCCCATTGATTTTAGGTAGAAAGTAGGTGGCTAACGTCTGTCTATTTGAGCGTGTGAACCCATCATACCGACGACATACGATATAGGACGACCGCTGTAGCGCGTCGGGCGAATAGCCGGCTGAGATGCGAAAGGTTGCGGGTTCAAATGTTTGTATCTGCAAATATTTGTTCCGGGTCTGGGTGTTGTGGTACCTTGGTACTCGTAGTTTCTGATACCCACGACACAGGGAATTCTGTGAAAAGCATTAGCTGCCTGTAGTTTCACCGGCAGCACCCTTCAAACCAGAACACAGCAATGCGAGCACTGCTGCTAAGAAATAGGTATGGTGGTAGTACTCACGGGGACGAACTCTTTCACAAGCTCTACTACTAGGTACTAAATATATATTTCAGAGCTCTACCTCCGCTGGCTGATCAAGCAGGATACGGAAGAGCGTGAGGAACAGTTCAGGACGATTCGCGAGCGCGAGCAGCAGTTCAAGGCGCAGGCGCAGCAACTCAGGCGGGAGCTGTACGAAGTAGCCAACCAGTACTACGGACCCAACACAGACACCGCATAACGAAATACAACGCCTACCAACGATAATACAGCATTATGATAGTCAAGCACAGACCTATAATTACACTAGATAACGCAAGTGCACCTACAGCTCGTTCACCGTAAGATGGCACCAGTAAATACTCCATGGCAGGTGCCAATTAACGGTCCGGCTCGTTCACCGTAGGATAGCACCTGTAAATACTCCATGGCAGGTGTCAACTTACGGTGAACGGTCCGGCTCGTCCACCGTAAGATGGCACCTGTAAATACTCCATGGCAGGTGCCAACTTACGGTGATCGGTCTATACTTTGCGTGTCACTTTGCTTGTCCGCAGTAGGTGCTAGGCTCCAACTATCAAACCTCAAAATCAGTTCGCAGAATAGAAAAATGCCTGATTGCACTGTAATAAACTATACAAATTCTTCTAAATCAGCTAGCCGTGCCGTGGGGAATATTTCGTAGCATAGTAGGTACAAAATAAAACGGCACGCGTGGTGTTTGCGGTGTCTATCTTGATATATGGTCTGTGTTGTGTGTGTATGTTGTGTGTTGTTCCGCCATCTCACATTATGATAAGTTGTGTCCATGCGGTCTAAGATGGAGCACGCTTGTTTAGAATTAAGGCGATATAAGAACATTTTGGAGTCTCTTCGTCACATGCTCGCTCAATAACGGTCGAGATTACAAACTTGATGTTAAGACATTAATTACATGAGGAGTTAATATCAATAAATCAAATATAGAAACACGATGGATGAATATAACACGATGGTTGATAGTGCCCACAAATTTCGTCTTCAGCGTCAGTGTTCTATGGCCGAACTGGTAAACGCAACGCCGATCACAGGCGAGGTTGCGGGTTCGAGTCCCGCTGGAACGGAATTTTTGGGTTACATTTAAAATTTAATGTTATCCATAAAGAAAGAAAAGAAAAGAAAGAAAGAAATAAAATTTATTTTGACCGAAACTGCACACAGAATCAATAAAAACTAAAACAAATGTAAGAACGTAGAAAAAAAAAAGTGTGGTTTACACTTGAAAAATAATAAACTATGATGATATAGCAGTGGTGTCATCTCTTGTCAATGTTTCGAACTAATTTCGGACTTTGAACAGAAGGTTTCTAATGAAACACCTGTAGATGGCTCCCATCGGCGCTATAGCCGAGTTGATAGTGCCCACAAATTTCGTCTTCAGCGTCATAGTGTCTATGGCCGAACTGGTAAAGGCAACGCCGGTCACAGGCGAGGTTGCGAGTTCGAGTCCCGCTGGAACGGAATTTTTGGGTTACATTTAAAATTTAACGATGGATGAAGTTTCGTATGAAAATGAAACTGCCACAAACTATTGGAAAATTAAGAAACTTGCGGCACAGAAAAATGTGGTAGTTATCAAAGAAAAATATATAGTTTTTTGGGAGTTTCAATCTGCCATTTTTTTAAAAAAGTCTTAATGTTTGTTAATACATTTCAATGTGTTTAGTCGTGTAATTTTGGTGGCATTTTAACCGGTGTAACTTTGATAAATAGCACATGTCTGGTGTAGTTAAATAAATAAATAATGCTGGACAGTTCAACACAACATCATCTAGCCCCAAGCTAAGCAGAGCTTGTTTTATATACGGAATTTAGTGTATTGCGTGTCTTTTTTCCTGCAATATCTCGGTTTTTCTGCCACCATTTAAACTGGGTTATGACTTGACGGAGACTCTTGACGACTTGACTATAAAAATATAATTCTATCAGTTGACATGTGCTAAATTGTTTGGATCACTCCTCAGAAGCCATTATAAGAAGAGAAGAAGTATTGTTTTAGTTTTTTGCTAGAGATTTCTTATTGTATATGATACTCTTCATTTGAACGGTATTTGAATTTAACGAGGAAGATTTTTGTGTTTGCACATCCGTGTATGTACTTAAGCCCCACACGGGAGGAGCCTCGGGCAAGCTCTACTATTTAAATTATGGTCTCAACTACTCCCTATACCGATGTTTTTGTTTAAACTAATACTGGGACAGGTATTTCTAAGCTACTGGGATTTTTAAGATTTATATACTTGTAATAATTTGTAATCTATTGTATAAATTATTTGTTCATTCTAATATCAGTACAGTACTAATAGGAAAAATAAAACTATTGTGCACCAATGTGCCTCGGCAACCTATGTTCGTGACTGTTGCTTTTTCGATCACTTGCAATTATATATCTGTTTCGAAAAACCGATGATTGCCGAGGCCCATTTGTAGTAGAACAGTTTTACCCAAAATGTAAGTCGCCCCGATGTACCTGCGCCGTAGACCAATTTCTATTGCGCCGGAACTTTCTTTCTACCAATAGCAATCGCGCGCTAAAATCTTGCGCTGTTAATCGATTTCGCGGCAAAATCGCTGCTGGTCGACTCTTAGATGTGAGCGGGACAGAGCTATACAGCGTGTCAGAGCGGGTCGGGGCAGTATACGTTCGGTTACTGTCGGATATCTGTCTGCGCTTTTCTGCGCAAACGAAAACAGTCGACCGGACTTATATTTTGGGTAAAACTGTACTGTACTGTACCTATGTTTTTTATATAAATATGGCTATATAATATATTATAATAATGCTATGCTGAATTTATGAAGCTTTAATCGTCTTATGAAGCACTACTTAATGCTTAAATATGAGAATTATATAAAACTGTGTACATCACATATTTACCTAAATGCATTTTTAAAATGTTCTTATTAGCGAATAAGGTGCCTAATTAAACACCAATAATTATTAATTTAGTGTATATCATAGATATGTTTAAATTAATATGTTATATGTATGTGACCGTGGTATGTGTCCGGCCTAAGAATATACCTCTCCGTCTCCCGTGGATGTCGTAAAGGCCGGCTAAGGGGTTACACCAGGGGATGGGCAGCTGCAACCACCCTAGAACTCAACACCAATAAACATCAATCAGCCTACCAAGTGTAAAGATTATGGTCGCTTTAATAAAACACAATTTTACTGAGACTACTTGGAACGAGTGTTAAACCTCGGTCTCGCGATCTTAACGCACAACGCTGCGGTATGCGGCTCCACCACAGCGTCACGACTTACTCCTCACCGCTGACGCATACTGCGACGGAACAAGAGACCATTCTAGACGTTTTTCATACAATTATGTCTCCGACACCGCATACCGGATACCGCAGCGTTGTGCGTTAAAATCGCGAAAAGCTTAACACTGTAAATTGCAATTGAAACTGGCAAGAACACCGTGCCACGAAACTTAGGTCGGCAAAGTGGTTTTGTAAATACGCATAGTGTACGTAGCTTTTAATTTCTACAGATTATTTGTTGTTGTGTTTCATAAAAAAATCTGTAGAAATTTAAACTGGCTGTCTCTTACGGCTACCCAGATGTTATGTGACAGTATACCGACATACTGACGGACGGACGGACGGTGTAGGCTAAGTAATAGGGTTCCACCAGATACAGACCTTTAAAACGAACGTCACAAAGTTGAAACCGTACATTTGTACAACGCTTCTTGTTGGTTACTATCAGTCAGTTATGTTTATATTTAGTTCCTACGACCCAATCGCGCTAATTGTGAACATTATTACCATAGCTATTGATGTGTTTTGTCTACAAGTAGTAGTAAAGCTTTTTTGTGAAAGAGTTCGTCCGGGGAAGTACTACCACCATACCTATTTCTGCCGCAAAGCAGTAGTGCTCGTATTGCTGTGTTCCGGTTTGAAGGGTAAGGGGTGCCGGTGAAATTACAGGCACATGAGACTTTTCATCTATATCTCAGGGTGGCAGGCGCAGTGCAATGCCACATAGGTTGCGTCCTAGGTGGACGTGATCTATGAGGTAATGCACTGTTCATAGGCAGAGGTTACCGCTTAACATCAGGTGGGCCTCTTGCTTTTCCGTAAACCAAGTAGTATAATAAATAAAATAAAAAAAAAAAAAAAAAAAAAATATTACCTTCTATTAATGTTAGTACCTATTGGATGTGTTTTGTCTACAAACTGACACAATTTGTGCAATTAGTTTGGAAGAGTACTGCCCTGCTGTCACACTGTTTACACTAGTACAGAGGGCAGTCACTCGTCTAAATATTTTGCAATTAAATATTTTTTTGTGTACCCGTTTCTGAATAAATAAATTACTTACTTACTACTAATAGCGAACCCAGAAGCGTTCACGTTATTTCGTACGTCTGGGTTGACGGATCCTTGCTTGAACTTAACCGTTATTTCCTTAATCCAACTGAGTTCCAGCTCAATTCAAGCAAGGATCTCTCAATCCAGACATACAAAATAACGTGTTGGTTCTGGATTTGTTTTGGTACGTTCGAAATTAGCGCGATTCCTGATCTGTGGCCTGATCTGTGCAATAATACATTCCGGGTGAGTTGATTTGATTTTATTGTTTGATGTAAATATGTAAGTATTTTGTACAGATAATCATGATTTAGATCTAAGTTAAATTCAATGTTTTTGTAAATCGGCCTGAGGATTGATATTATTGTAAAGTTGTTCACTCAACACTGAAAGTCCCCTAGAATAGCAACTTTAAGTTTCTTGCTTGGTGGGGGATTTTTTTTTACTGCGTGAATGACGGAATAATCAGTTGCCCACCTGATTTTAAGCGGTAACCTCTACCTTTAACAATGGAATACCTCATACGTCACGTCCACCTAGGACGCGCCCTATGTGGCATTGCACTGCGCCCACCACCGTGAGACATAAAGATGAAAAGTCTCATGTGCCTGTAATTTCATCGGCACATCATCCGGTGCCGGTGACATCATCATCAGTCGAGGCGTCTTCAGCCGCCTCCATCCACCAACTTCCTGCGACCGTTACTACCATAGACTTAGAATTTTCGCTGCGCTGTTACAATACTGTAACTCTATCGAGCAAAATGGCGCTGCCGGAACCGTACCTTCAGAAATAGTATGAACATGTTTCATACAATAAGTAGCGCTATTTCCCCCCCCCCACCCCCCCCCCTCCCCTTATCCTATGTGATTTAACACATACATAACAGCCGGTGTTCATATAGTGCGCGTCATGTAAAAAGAACGCTGGCGGTCAAGCTTCTACAGGCGTTCCAGCGTTCTTTTTACATGACGCGTACTATAATTGTACATTATTTGTAGTAAACTAGGTAGGAACTCATTCAATGCATAGGTACACATCTTAATAATAAGTAGAAAAGTAAGTAATCTCTTTAAAAGAACGCTGGAACGCCTGAAGAAGCTTGACCGCCAGCGTTATTTTTACATGACGCGCATTATACCTGTGTTGACAGTATGAACGAATCTACTACCCGGATGAAAAGTAATGTACTCATCTGCTTACTCAATGAATCAAAATAAAGATAATTTTATTGCAAACACGGTCGTATATGGTCGCTTGCGAAAAATTGGTCATAAATAATATCCCAATAGTACTGAACACAAAAAGCAACCCAACGTTGGCTTATTGTTTAGGCTTCTTACTTTCGATTGGTAACCATTTCTTTTGGTAAACAAGTGGGCAAAATAATAAAAAGAAAAAAACATAGCTTTGAACATAATTTTTTATGCTACTGATACTTTTCGATACATATTATATCCTTACATAGTATAAACAAAGTCGCTTTCCGCGTCTGTCTGTAAATCCGCTAACTCCTCCTAAATCACGCAACGGATTTTGGTGCGGTTTTCACCATCACTTACATAATTTTTCACGGAAGGTTTATATATAACTAGCGACCCGCACCGGCTTCGCACGGGCAGTAACTTCACATTTTTCTTTTTTTACCCGTGCGACCCCGCGGCGTGTCGCTAGTTTGATATAAAATGCTTTTCATCCGGTTAGTAGATGGGTGAAGGATGATTCTAATTGGGATCAGACTATAAAGGTCTCTATAACCATATTATGGGCTCCGAAACTACCTAGGTTTCTGTAGAATTAATTAATTTTATCTACACTCAAATCGAAAAATTCGAGTTACGAATTCAAAGACGGTTCTATACAGACGCACTTTATAGACGCATATACATAAAATTGAGAATAAAACTCATTATAGTACCGCCAACTGTATCATAAAACTCATTATAGTACGGCTATCTTTTTATTTATTAATTCATTAAACTAGTCTATGGTTATAGCCTGAATATGAAAAAAAGGCGCACGCATGCGCAGTTCGAACTGTGAAAAAATGGCGCACGCATGCGTAGTTTGAACTTAATTTCCCGCGCTTCCCATACATTTTTTTGCCGATCGTGTTTTTCTTTGTTTAATTTCAATTTTTCCTAAGAGTGAAGATGTGTATGAAACTGCATATAACATAGGTATTAAAACACTCGAGTCAACCTATTATCGCATTCGGCTTCGCCTCATGCGATAAAAAGACTCTCGTGTTTGAATACCCCTTCTTATATGACAGTTGCATAAACTACTATTATGTTAATAAATGTAACACAAATGTAAATGTTTGTCAATTTGGAATTATATGAATTTGTTAGTCAATTAAATATTGCACAGCATTTAGGATTTTTACTATTAAAACACCTTCGACCACTTGTATAGTTCTTAGTTCACTTAGGAGAAACTAGATGGCGCTACTGGGAACGAACACCTCTGAACCTAACTGAAGCAGCGATTTGCGACTACCATCCGTCCGCGGATTCCCTTGAGTGATACTGAAATAAAAAGTATCATAAAGCATATTTTCTCCTTTGACATACCTGTCAAGATTCGATGACAATACAATATTTGGTGACAGCGAGCTGATATGATGATGGAGACGGTAGGTGGACGGAACTCCTCGATGATTAATAGTAGCCTGGCAGTGTTTAGCCTCATTTTGATCAGGACATGGTTCAGATTACTAATATAAGAAGAGTGTTTTTTTTTTAAATTAAAAACGTACTCACACTCTGGTACTTTATTAAGGTACTCTCTCTCTCGATAGCGGATGCTATTTAAATCATCTTAATTAGATAAAAAAATAATGCTGGACAGTTCACACAACATTATCTAACCCCAAGCTAAGCAGAGCTTGTGTTATGGGTACTAGATAACTGATATACTTAATACAATACATTACATAAATAGATATTTTTATTATACATACAAAATACCCAAAACACCCTGAACAAATATTTGTTCCGAGGCGGGAATCGAACCCGCTACCTCCTGCGTCACAGGCGAACCTTCGCCCGCCGCGCCACAGAGGAGAGATGCAGAAGGTCTATGATGACTCTCCCATGGAGACCTCTCTAGTAATTTTTATTATTTACATAAATACATAGACACACGCCTTTTTTCCCCTAAAAGGTAGGCAGAGCCTCAAAAGGCCTTGTAAAACCGTGGGTTGCAACTTTTTTTTTTTTGTTATACTACTTGAATGATGGAACTAGCAGATGGCCCACCTGATGTTAAGCGGTAACCTCTGCCTATGAACAGTGCATTACCTCATAGGTCACGACCACCTAGGACGCACCCTATATGGCATTGCACTGCGCCCGCCACCCTGAGACATAAAGGTGAAACGTCTCATGTGCCTGTAATTTCACCGGCACCCTTACCCTTCAAACCGGAACACAGCAATGCGATCACTACTGCTTTGCGGCAGAAATAGGTATGGTGGTAGTACTTCCCCGGACGAACTCTGACACAAAAAAGCTCTACTACTACTAAATACATAGACACACGCCTTTTCCCCCTATAGGGTAGGCAGAGCCTCAAAAGGCCTTGTTTCACCGTGGGTTGCACCTACGGCTACTACACAACCGTACAAAGCGCGTGGCCGCTTTTTTATTTTGTAAGTAAGTACCTTTCAATAGAAATTCTATTTAATTTACATAGTCATTTAAAAAAAAGTGAAATAAGTAGCGCTATTTCCCCCCCCCCCCCCCCCCCCCCCCCCCCCTCCCCTTATCCTATGTGATTTAACACATACATAACAGCCGGTGTTCATATAGTGCGCGTCATGTAAAAAGAACGCTGGCGGTCAAGCTTCTACAGGCGTTCCAGCGTTCTTTTTACATGACGCGTACTATAATTGTACATTATTTGTAGTAAACTAGGTAGGAACTCATTCAATGCATAGGTACACATCTTAATAATAAGTAGAAAAGTAAGTAATCTCTTTAAAAGAACGCTGGAACGCCTGAAGAAGCTTGACCGCCAGCGTTATTTTTACATGACGCGCATTATACCTGTGTTGACAGTATGAACGAATCTACTACCCGGATGAAAAGTAATGTACTCATCTGCTTACTCAATGAATCAAAATAAAGATAATTTTATTGCAAACACGGTCGTATATGGTCGCTTGCGAAAAATTGGTCATAAATAATATCCCAATAGTACTGAACACAAAAAGCAACCCAACGTTGGCTTATTGTTTAGGCTTCTTACTTTCGATTGGTAACCATTTCTTTTGGTAAACAAGTGGGCAAAATAATAAAAAGAAAAAAACATAGCTTTGAACATAATTTTTTATGCTACTGATACTTTTCGATACATATTATATCCTTACATAGTATAAACAAAGTCGCTTTCCGCGTCTGTCTGTAAATCCGCTAACTCCTCCTAAATCACGCAACGGATTTTGGTGCGGTTTTCACCATCACTTACATAATTTTTCACGGAAGGTTTATATATAACTAGCGACCCGCACCGGCTTCGCACGGGCAGTAACTTCACATTTTTCTTTTTTTACCCGTGCGACCCCCGCGGCGTGTCGCTAGTTTGATATAAAATGCTTTTCATCCGGTTAGTAGATGGGTGAAGGATGATTCTAATTGGGATCAGACTATAAAGGTCTCTATAACCATATTATGGGCTCCGAAACTACCTAGGTTTCTGTAGAATTAATTAATTTTATCTACACTCAAATCGAAAAATTCGAGTTACGAATTCAAAGACGGTTCTATACAGACGCACTTTATAGACGCATATACATAAAATTGAGAATAAAACTCATTATAGTACCGCCAACTGTATCATAAAACTCATTATAGTACGGCTATCTTTTTATTTATTAATTCATTAAACTAGTCTATGGTTATAGCCTGAATATGAAAAAAAGGCGCACGCATGCGCAGTTCGAACTGTGAAAA
Organism: Operophtera brumata; assembly: GCA_932527175.1. Classification (NCBI taxonomy): domain Eukaryota; kingdom Metazoa; phylum Arthropoda; class Insecta; order Lepidoptera; family Geometridae; genus Operophtera; species Operophtera brumata. Next base: position 2,929,552 of record OW052238.1, read on the forward strand.
AATGGCGCACGCATGCGTAGTTTGAACTTAATTTCCCGCGCTTCCCATACATTTTTTTGCCGATCGTGTTTTTCTTTGTTTAATTTCAATTTTTCCTAAGAGTGAAGATGTGTATGAAACTGCATATAACATAGGTATTAAAACACTCGAGTCAACCTATTATCGCATTCGGCTTCGCCTCATGCGATAAAAAGACTCTCGTGTTTGAATACCCCTTCTTATATGACAGTTGCATAAACTACTATTATGTTAATAAATGTAACACAAATGTAAATGTTTGTCAATTTGGAATTATATGAATTTGTTAGTCAATTAAATATTGCACAGCATTTAGGATTTTTACTATTAAAACACCTTCGACCACTTGTATAGTTCTTAGTTCACTTAGGAGAAACTAGATGGCGCTACTGGGAACGAACACCTCTGAACCTAACTGAAGCAGCGATTTGCGACTACCATCCGTCCGCGGATTCCCTTGAGTGATACTGAAATAAAAAGTATCATAAAGCATATTTTCTCCTTTGACATACCTGTCAAGATTCGATGACAATACAATATTTGGTGACAGCGAGCTGATATGATGATGGAGACGGTAGGTGGACGGAACTCCTCGATGATTAATAGTAGCCTGGCAGTGTTTAGCCTCATTTTGATCAGGACATGGTTCAGATTACTAATATAAGAAGAGTGTTTTTTTTTTAAATTAAAAACGTACTCACACTCTGGTACTTTATTAAGGTACTCTCTCTCTCGATAGCGGATGCTATTTAAATCATCTTAATTAGATAAAAAAATAATGCTGGACAGTTCACACAACATTATCTAACCCCAAGCTAAGCAGAGCTTGTGTTATGGGTACTAGATAACTGATATACTTAATACAATACATTACATAAATAGATATTTTTATTATACATACAAAATACCCAAAACACCCTGAACAAATATTTGTTCCGAGGCGGGAATCGAACCCGCTACCTCCTGCGTCACAGGCGAACCTTCGCCCGCCGCGCCACAGAGGAGAGATGCAGAAGGTCTATGATGACTCTCCCATGGAGACCTCTCTAGTAATTTTTATTATTTACATAAATACATAGACACACGCCTTTTTTCCCCTAAAAGGTAGGCAGAGCCTCAAAAGGCCTTGTAAAACCGTGGGTTGCAACTTTTTTTTTTTTGTTATACAACTTGAATGATGGAACTAGCAGATGGCCCACCTGATGTTAAGCGGTAACCTCTGCCTATGAACAGTGCATTACCTCATAGGTCACGACCACCTAGGACGCACCCTATATGGCATTGCACTGCGCCCGCCACCCTGAGACATAAAGGTGAAACGTCTCATGTGCCTGTAATTTCACCGGCACCCTTACCCTTCAAACCGGAACACAGCAATGCGATCACTACTGCTTTGCGGCAGAAATAGGTATGGTGGTAGTACTTCCCCGGACGAACTCTGACACAAAAAAGCTCTACTACTACTAAATACATAGACACACGCCTTTTCCCCCTATAGGGTAGGCAGAGCCTCAAAAGGCCTTGTTTCACCGTGGGTTGCACCTACGGCTACTACACAACCGTACAAAGCGCGTGGCCGCTTTTTTATTTTGTAAGTAAGTACCTTTCAATAGAAATTCTATTTAATTTACATAGTCATTTAAAAAAAAGTGAAAAATTCTTTTAAAATTTACTTAAACTTGATGCAGAAATTTGTCCCCATTCAAAGGCTGTCTGGAAGAAATTGCTTTTAATCTGGTTTTTTTATGTTACGGTTTAGGTATATATGTATTATGTATACTACTATACAGTAGGTACTACGTTATAGTTATATCATGGCATGGACGTACGTCCATGTATCATGGAGGTATCATAATCATATCATAATCATAAAGCCTTTTTTATTTCTCTTACCAACTAAATACAAAATTATGGTTACTTAAGTTTTATAAATATGTTGTTACAATTAGGTAGTTACTATAATATTCATGTTACAAAATTCACATTAGTTTTCTTTCCTTGGCTTCTTCATAGTTTTTATTTTTTATTTTTATTTCTGGTAAGGAACCCCTATTCGGGTATAGGCCTCCTCCGGTTTACTAAATTTCTGTCTGACTTCTTTCTGTTTTGAGTTTTTGTTAAGTTTTTTTTTTCTTCAGTATTTTGGTTTCATAGTTCGATATTTTTCATGGAGGTATAGTTATATTCTATTCTACTTTTATTATGTTTGGTTTATTTTCTAAGCCTTTGAAATAAAATGATGAAGTTACCGATGCGCTAAAGCCATTTTACAATCGGAATAAACGGCTTCGTCTAACGGAGCAAAGTTCAAAGTTCTCGCCGTATCTGGCTCATCTAGAGTGTATTGTGCCGGTACACGGCGCTTTCCCTGGTTTCACAATATACCACTACTCTTTATTCTGTACGACTATACCACATTATCAATACACTGTTCATGCTGGGATCGAAATGGTGCGTTCCTTTTTATACATAAACATTATTAGGTACCTACACTACATAGTCCTGATCACGCACTATGATTCCCTCTGTATGTGTGTGTAGTGGGTATCGTAGTAGGTATAGCTTTTTTTGTGAAGAATTCGTCGGGGGAAGTACTACTACCATACTTATTTCTGCCGCTAATCAGTGGTGCTCGCATTGTGGACGACCTCTGTGGTGCGGCCGGCGAAGGTTCGCATGCGACGCAGGAGGTTGCGGGTTCGATTCCCGCATCGGAACAAATATTTGTGCGGTGTGCAGGTATTTGTTCAGGGTGTTCTGGGCATTTTCTATGTATAATAAAAAATATCTATCTATTTAATGTATTGTATTAAGTAGTTTGTAGTTATCTAGTACCTACCCATAACACAAGCTCTGCTTAGCTTGGGGCTAGATAATGTTGTGTGGAATGTCCAGCATTTTTAATTATTATTTATATTATTGCTGTGTTCCGGTTTGAAGGGTATGGTTGCCGGTGAAATTACAGGCACATGAGACTTTCATCTTTATGTCTCATTGTGGCGGGCGCAGTGTGCCACATAGGGTGCGTCCTAGGTGGACGTGTCCTATATGCATTATTAAGGTATAGGTTACCGCTTAACATCAGGTGGGCCATATGTTTGCTCCGTCATTAAAAGTAAAAAAAAACAGAAACCAGTAATAGGTACCATGTTACTACAACACCCAGACCCGGAAAAAATATTTGCAGATCGTGTAAACATTTGTCCCGCAGCGGGAATCGAAGCCTCTTGCATCTTAACTTTAACCGGCAACATTAAATCACACGCCCTACCTACGTGTCACAGTGTTTTTCCCCAACATATTGTGAAATTTGCAGTAATAAATAACCCAACATACACAACAAAAGCTGTTGTGTAATGGCGGACGCAAACCGCATGAAATACCTTATTTTGTTTAGCAGAGTGTAAAGCTTTTGTTCTTGTGTAAAACAAAAAGTCATCAACGGTTAATCGCTCTTTCAATTTAACGGTGTGGTAACGTGTGTGGTTGCGATTGATCTTATAAAAAGGTAAGCTTATATAAGCTAAGGTAGAGCTCGAAAAAGATCAAGCTGAAAATCATATCACATTAAAATAAAAACACGAAAGGCGTTACTCAGGTACCTACCTACACAGAATGCTAAGTCCATCGTAGAGTTAGTAGAAAGTGTTTGGACATGATTAACAGCGGCGACACAGAGTGTGGAGACCCGTTGCAGAGCACGTCCTACCTGCTAGCTCGTCAGAGCCGTCTCTAGCTTATCTTCCGCCCGGGTGCGAACTTGGATCCGGTGCCCCGTTGTACCCCATACCAATAGCATTTAAGTGATCACTTAATAAAAATTTAAATAATAACTTTACTAGATTAATTTACCTAGCTTGAGGATTGTAAAATTTAAAAAAAAACTGTAATTCAGAAGTGTGCAGCAAAAATTTCGTAACCTAAAAATAAAAAATCTGTGTTTTTGGCTCGAGGAGAGATACCTCGCTCCTTGCTACTGCCGGCGCTGACCGTAACGAAGGCACAGGATCTTTGGAGGCGCCCCCTGAGACTCTGCGCCCTTGTGCACCGCACACCCTGCACTGCTTGTCCTTCCATCAGCATCTGCACTGCAGAGACGGACAACGCAGTAGGTGTTGCTGACTTTTGGGCAAAAGTAGGCTACCTAGGTACTATTATTCACTACTAGCTTAGGCATCTAAATAGGTATATTTATTTTATGCTAGTATCCACCCGCGGCTGAGGAGGGCCTAACACCCAAAATGGGGCCTGACTTTTATTACAATTGATTAAGTGTGTTTTAATTATGCATAAAAAAATAAGTCATGGAAATATAGGCTAAATTATATAACGTATTATTATCCAACCGCGACTTCCCTCGCGTTTTACCGGGATTAAAAGTAGCCTGTAACTCAATCCAGGCTAATGTTTCTGTGTAGGTACCAAACTTCATCGAAATCGGTTCAGCCGTTTTGACGTGACTGAGTAACAAACATCCAAACATCGTAACTTTGACATTTATGATATACATCAACAAAAAAACAACTCAAAAAAATCAAAGGTTTTGTCAACGACACGAAGAAGATAGAATGCTCGAACGGCCAATGTAATCAGTCCATCCGAGTGCCTTCCAACAATATAATTTTAGAACTTTGAATAAAAAAGTCTGGCTGCTTTCTGAGTAGCGCCGGCAATCTGCGTTTTGCAATCTAGGTATGTGGTTCTCAAGTCCTGATGATTGTAGATACCATAAAATAAAAGCAATCTCTTGTACGCATTACAAACTATACACATTACTTAACTAACCAGATTTTAGGTTACCCTTAAACAATTTAAAACACAGGCCATTTTTAACGATTAATTTTACGGGACATTTCAAAAGCACGTAAAATTGACAGATTTATATGCCTCGTAAAGCCTTGTGGTGCGACTAATAAACGCGGACTATCCTTCGATTAGTTACACCGTGTTTTGTCTCTTGCGATCTAATTTCAAAATGCTTGTCAATGCAAAATAAAAAACACTGTGTACAATTCCAAAGATACTTCGAATTTTACGTTTCGTCTTGGCCTCAATTTCCAATAATATAGAGCTAATAGGAAACCAGAGGAAACCTAATAAACGAGCATGTAATGAGTATGTGGGCAAAAAACTGTTTACGATTTGTAATAGGTTGTATAGTCATTCTAATCCAATATAACGTAATCTTATGAATCATAGACTTACATAAAAATCTGGTATGGAAATAAATAAATAATGCTAGATAGTTCACACAACATTATCTAGCCCCAAGCTAATCAGGGGCTTGTGTTATAGGTTACTAGATAACTGATATACTTAATATTTCTGATATTTTATATTTCTAGTTATTTAAAGAAATTTATTTTTATTTACAATGCAAATATATTAAGACAATAAACACAACACTAAAATAAAAACTAATATACATACTTAATACAATACATCAGGTACATTTTAGATTATTTTTTATTATACATAGAAAATAGCCAGAACACCCAAAACAAATATAACAAATATAACAAATATCTGCAGATCGCACAAATATATGTCACGGGGCGGGAATCGAACCCGCAACCTCCTGCGTCGCAGGCGAACCTTCGCTTGCCGCGCCACAGAGATCGTCAATGGTATGTTTCGTACTCGACTATTTTTAGACATTCATGCCATAGCAACCAGTTTTTATTTTTTTGCCTTCGATTGGCCTATTCAATTTTTATGAATAAATCCTAGAAACATCAAAATAGGAACTCTTATTATAACTGCCATTGATCAGTGTTAGAACATCATTAATTTATATTTCGAAAAGTGTAAGTTAATGTAATAGTTGTGTTACGGTTGTGTTGTGTTATGTTGTGTAACGTTAAGTTTTGACTTTGGCGGTTGTAGACAATGAGTTATAAGGATTTTTCATTAGGGGTAGAAATATTATGGTATATTTAGTATTAGGTATGATCTCTGTCGCGCTGCGGGCGAAGGTTCGCACGCAGGAGGTTGCGGGTTCGATTCCCGCCTCGGAACAAATATTTGTGCGATCTGCAAATATTTGTTCAGGGTGTTCTAGGTATTTTCTATGTAGGTACTTATAATAAAAAATATCTATCTATGTATTATATTGTATTAAGTACCTGTATCAGTTATCTAGTATCCATAACACAAGCTCTGCTTAGCTCGGGGCTAGATAATGTTGTGTGAACTGTCCAGCATTATTTAATAAATTAAAGTCGAGGCAAGTACCTATGATGTAAGTACTCAGACGTGACATAAGGCCTTGACTACGTAGCTCCACTTAAATGCAGTCTCTGTGCCAAGCACATTATAAATCCCCTTGATTGTTTTGGTTTGGTGTACTAATCTCCAAAGAGATTAGAAATAGATGCCCAACTTTTGTAAAAGTTTAGAAACAAAAGAATTACACTTTTCCCGCTCTCCATTCGTGACCGCTGCGCTGGCGGGAAACGTCAAATTATGGATGCGTTCAGAAACGACGCGGCCGACCAGAACATGACGAATTACGTGCGCTCGAAAGCCGGTCCCGTAATTATTGTGGACAAGGCACTTTTTGCCTCTGACAAATAGTAAGAGCGTGGAACGAGAGCGAGGAGCTTTGTGTCGCTGCTAATGACACTCGTGGACAAGCGAGCTCACTATTACTATTCCTTTTGTGTGCAGGCGTGGTTGTGATGCGTTCGCATCTCACCCGGGATGGGACAACGACCTCCCCTTATTTGTTACATTACTTGAGCCTTAATATGAATCGAATGAACGCCATGATGGGCTCATATTTCCTTGGCCACGCCACACGATGGCTCTGCTGTCACGCGACCATCTTTTTGATGGATATCAAATTATTTATGGCGGTTAAAAATGTGAGTACAAATTACACAGGTTTTTTCAAGTTTTGTACATGCCTACATGCCGAATGAAGTTATTTTTAGAATTATTTATGATATAACCAACCCAGGGACCGGTTTTAAACATTACCTACAAATATTCAGCTCGAAAATATCCGCTAAACTGCTTATTTGGTGACTTTATATTCCCAAAAACAGAACAGTTTTTGCAGAAAAACTCTTGACACCTGGATTCGTTAATAATGATGCATTTTCTTGGTATCTTGGCGAGTGTAATATGACACGCCTCCTTGGTGGTCGTCTTTTGAGCTCTACGCAGCCGACTGTGAGAATTGCATCCCTTCTGTGAAGTGAAAAAGCTGATATTGCGTCATCGTCGCAGAGATTTGTAACAGCTTCATACGACGCTAAGGCGATAAAGGCTTGATTAGATTCTTGTGTAGAATCTGTAGGCGCCGCCATAAAAAAAAACAAATTCTATAGTCTAAATTCACTACGTTCACAACTTGTGCAAGGTAGATCTATACCTACCTAGATAATTTCAGCTCTATAATTAGTTACAGTTAGAACTTGAGGATTCTACTGAAAGCAAATCTAATTTGCCAATAAATAAATGATTTAAGTTGTTTCATTAACAGTAAAATTAATTCAATGAAAATAAAACGCTAATCGAATTGAGTTAAACATGTATAGGTAATAATTACTTGAGCTTATAAGTTGAGTAGGTACCTCGTTATATATTATGACCTGTTAAAAATTAAACTTCTTGTTTATAAGATAAGATAAGATAATTGTTTATTTTCAGATTTCACACATTAAAAAATTCACATGTCATCCATTTTGTTAAAAAAATAAATCTTATAATTAATGTTAGTTAGCATACAAAGTTACAATTATTAAATTAAGCATTATATTAATTCAAATTTAATAATCATAAATAAATTTAAATTTGTAAAATATGATGAGGTTTTATGATGGGTTATATTTGTTCTATGTGGTTAGGTTATGGCTTGTATAGAGCGACGAACGGGATTATTAACTTTTTTTTTTTAAACCAGTAATAATTATATGTTTGGAGTTAGTAACACACTGTTATTTTTGTAATTATTCTACCATAATTACAAATAAACATATTTTAACGCTTTTTTTTTTAAAAAAATGAACCTGTAGGTATCTTAACGAAACCCACGCGGTGCAAGTCTGACTTGCACTTGTCCGAAAATATTTTCCATGAATGACGTAGCTGGAACCATTAGCCTGTGATAAAGCTGTAAAAAGTGCTTAAATTTAATGTTCAACAGTAGAACAAATCGGTTGTCGCTGAAATGAACCGAGGAAAGCCAGGGTTCGACGACCGTCGACAATCAACACTCGACGATCAATTGATGCTGTCGAACACCAATAGATTATTATTTTACAATCAAATTTTAGATGTTAAAAACAGTAAAATATTTTTGGAACGCTAACATTCTTGATAAACTGTTTTCTTAACATTTGGAGATATAACTAAACTTAGGTAGGTAAGTGGGACTGGGCTGGACATGTCATGTGTGCCGTATGTCAGAAGAACTATGGGCAAAGACCACGACAGATTGGATCCCAAACAGACGACGGCCACGTGGAAGGCCCAGACGGAGATGGCGGGTTGAGCTATTAGACTCCTAACTTGAAGGATTGGTTCCAAATAGCCAACGATAGAGACGAATGGAAGGAAGGACAGCCTTTGCACTGCAGTGGGACACCACAGGCTCATAATAATAAATAATATAACATTCTTGGATTTTGTGAGATTTTGAGTGGTTTAGAACACCACACACAAAATACAAAAAAAAACGTGAAATTTGAAATTCAACCCCAAGAGGGTGCAACTAGAAGGTAAAGTTTCTAAAATAATATGCGGACGAACTCCTTTTATATATATTAGTAGGCTTATAACAAGTTTAGTTATACTTTATGTATGACTAGTGTTAGCCTGCGGCTTCGCTCGCGTTTTACCGGCATAAAAAGAAGCTTCACCTCAACGCAGGTTATAATTAGTGTGTTTTTTGTTGTATAGTTGTTGTGAGTAGTTAGCCGTAACCCCAACAAGTGGTTCTGACGGAAGACCAGCGTTGGTTGCTATAGGTATAGCTATATAGTCAACCAAATCATGCTGAGGCAGAGAGAGCCATTTTGTTACTCGAGTTACACTTCGTTCCTTCAAATCTGTTTCAGTCTAGTATATTAGGTAGTGTTTCTGTGTAACTCTTGTATACAAGTAAATATATATTCTTTCTTTCTTTTTTCTTCTTTCAATTATTAGTAGTTTTGCAGCTAACCAACATTACATTTGAGGTTTTACAAAATAAAGTACTTAATTGCTTCGAATTTCTTACGACTAACCGTGCATATACACCAGCTTTGGAGAGTACAAAATATCATCACAAAACACTAATCAAAAGTCGTAGAATCTGAACGCACGCGACACCCGCATTGCTGGCGCGTGGCGAATCTGCGGGTGGAGTGGCAGTGTTATCACCCCTGATGGAGTGTTCATTACCGTACCCCCATCGCTCTGGATTCACACGGAACTTGATTATGGCCCCGTCGTAACGGTGCTGATACTAAATGTGGGATAGTGAAAGCATGTCAATATTTATAAGCGTTCGAATCAAAGCATTTCGAATGTTCAGTCAGCAGAATAAACCATACCAGCGATGTAAATTCAGTTTTTTTTTACATGCGTGAATGACGGAACAAGCAGATGGCCCACCTGATGTTAAGCGGTTAACCTCTGCCTATAACAATGCATTACCTCATAGGTCACGTCCACATAGGACGCACCCTATGTGGCTTTACACTACGCCCGACACCCTGAGACATAAAGATGAAAAGTCTCATGTGCCTGTCATTTCACCGGCACCCACACCCTTCAAACCGGAACACAGCAAATGCGAGCACTACTGCTTTGCGGCAGAAATGGATATGGAGGCAGTGCTTCACCGGAAAATATTTAAAAAAAAAACCACTCCTAGGTAGGTACTGCAAAATAATATATATTAACTATAGTATTTTAATACTAATTGCAATAAATAATAAGATAACACGCGATAAATACCCGTGATAATACCAAAAAATGTGTTCTGATCGCGAAACTTTAAAATAAACCTACTATTTATTTCAGATTCATCAATTGATTCAGTTTTCAAAGAAAAAGCGTCAAATTTTGGTTTGATGTCGCATATACCTAGTCATTTAATTAAGGAACATAAATTATTATTTTTACAAAACAAACTTTTCTAAATTTATTAATTAATTAATAATTAATAATTATAATTTGTAATTAGAACCATCAAACACTGCCAGACTACTATTATCCATCGAGGAGTTCCGTTGTCCACCTTCCGTCTCCATCATCAGATCAGCTCGCTGTCACCATCATATTGTATTGCCATCGGAACTTGACAGGTATGCAAAATTTCAGTTCAATCGGTTGAGGACTTCAGTAGGTAGCAAGTTTTGACCCGAACGTACCTAAGTACCTACATACAAACATACAAGCATTGTAATTTAAATTAAAAAAACATAAAACCTGTAAAATAAAAACATTTCAATGATTTTCTCTCTCTTTCGCTCTCGGTACCTACCTAGGTCATAAAACTTTAAAAATAGCTGCTAGATACTGTTTATTATATCCATGCATCTATAATATGTATTTCTTCCATTTACCTACAGAAAATCAATTACATTAATTTACAGAAAGAATAATACATGGTATGTACAAAATACATATGAAACAGTTGTGCTACCTCAAGACCGCTGCAAGCGATCTAAAGATAGCTCAACTGATCCAAATCACTACCAGACGGAAGCGTCCCTAAGATGCTGGCTGCATTGCCACGCTGAATAGCAATACTAATGCGTTGAGCCAGATAAGAGCCAGCCCTCGGGTCACGCGTCGCTTCGACCAGATGCCCTAAAAGAATTTTGAAAACGCGAATGGCCCCGGCACCCCACGGACCCAGAGTCTCGACCCCGAAAGGATCAAATAAGTAAGCTCTGTCGAGACTTGCATATTTGCGTCTTTTGAGATCCTCAGCGGAATCTGCCGCCGCACCGGCCCTAACTGATGTCCCGGACAGATGAGATGGCGCAAGGGTATCAACGCATGTACCGTCCCACACCAAAGGCCTACCCTTCTCCCACGGAACAAGAGTCATGCCGTCAGGCCGCTTACCATCGTCACGTAACAGACCAGAATGGTTGGTTCTAGAATGGCTGGAATGTTAACGCTGGTAACAGATTATTACCTACAGATAAGTACATAAGTACCTATATTACTCGCCTCTACCCTTAAACACCACTCTCCCCGATAAAACAGTATCTTACTTTCTGTACCTCCTTTATTTATTTTATCAACACGAAACTTGAATCCTCTCTAAACACTTCCTAGACATGTTGAGTAGGTACGTACTCCTACGCAAAGCAATTGAAATGTTTTATAGGTAGACTTCTTTTATGTTAAACCAGTCTGCGTTATTGATGGGAGGGATGAGCCGGGGCCTGTGGTCATGCGTCAGCGAATCAATCTGAAGCCCAATTCTCTTATATATTTTATAACCACACTGCAAGTTGACCGAATCGAGATTGTATTGTAAATTGACTGAGAACTTGGTATTCTGCTCCCTCATAACAACAATATACCTACTTAATCTACTTTCGGTTCTTGCGACCATATATTAGAGTAGGATAGTGCTATATAATAATTTTAAAGAGTGAAAGAGAGAATTCTCAGAACTTTGAAACATTCAAGTTACAGTCACATTTCGATATAATCACATTGCGCGTTGTATTGTCAGGTGAGCAGAATACCATTTTTGACGTTTGTGACATCGACACTAGATCGTAACATGATCCGAACTTTAATTTGACTATTTTTTATTACGAGAATTGGGCTTCTGGTAGGTATTCACCATCATCATCAAATTGTAGACGTCCACTGCTAGATGACAACTCCACATTGAATGCGGCGGGGGATTATCACGCTTGGCAGAGTTAGGTTTAAAGATCTTTATTTCTCATAAAAACTAAATATAGTTCACTTACAATGAGATATAAATTAATATTAATAATAATGCTTAATTTTCCCTGCCTCTGGAGCCTTAGATAAAGTACCATAATATAGAGTTTATATATTTCTTAAGTTTATTTTTATACATATTTAAGTTGTCACACTCTTTTTCATTGTTAGGTAACTTATTATACAGCTGTTGGTGATTGCATTAAATGGTATTGGTTTTAAATTCTCAAACGGTTGCTGCTGCCCATTCTCTGTTTACGATATCCACGGGAGGAGACAAAGGTATGGTAAACATTTTTGAAAACTGGTAATGTAGATATTTGATTAATGACGACCTCTGTGGCGCGGCTGGCGATAGTTCGCCTGGGTCGCAGGAGGTTGCGAGTTCGATTCCCGCCTCGGAACAAATATGTTTGCGATCTGCAGATATTTGTTCAGGGTGTTCTGGGTGTTTTCTATGCATAATAAAAAATATCTATATATGTAATGTATTGTATTAAGTATATCAGTTAACTAGTACCCATAACACAAGCTCTGGCTTAGCTTGGGACTAGATAATGTTGTGTGAACTTGTCCAGCATTATTTATTTATTATTATTATTTATTTCTTCAATAGTATCGAGTTATATCTCTGCACAAGGCTGCGAACATTGATTTGTATTGGAAAGACCTGCCTACCCTGTTTGTACTCCTGAATGACATTCTCCAGGTCACTCGGGTATGTCTTCCGCCTGTATCTTTGTAGGGAGTGTGGCAAACAAAAAAATATTTACGTTCCGTCTACACGGCAGGATAGATTTTAATGTGTATGGTGCCATTATAATCGTCTTGACCCGCACAGTGGTATAGATAGGGTACTAGGTACATACGTAGAAAAATCTATTATTCTACCAAATGCAAAAGTAACTGTCTAAAATAAAGCATCTAAGACATGGGGATGAAAATAAGGGATTGATGGGGAGATTTCAAATATGTGTAGGTACATTTTAGGTAAAATTTGATACTCAGATCAGGTATCAGATATCAGATATAGGTAAGCATATACACAACTATTCCAAATATAAGTACCATTAAAAAAAACCGGAATAATCAATATTCGATAAAGATTGAATTTACGCAAAAAAGTTACCAAATATTTTTTTTAGGAATATCCATAAAAAATGGAAACAATTGGTCAAAACTATTTAATAGTGCATGCGCCATAGACTACTTATTTCGACGCGTCACGCGACTCACGCGTCACCTCACCGTACAATTCCGCACAAACTCAAGCACGAGTATTATTATGATGTCCATAAATTTATTCGGATTTTGTCAAGAAAACAAAAGTTTATATCTTTTTTCATTCCATACGAAAAAAATAAAAAAATACGCTGATTATATTTGTAGGTACCGAATACTTAATATCCAGTGGCGCGGCGGGCGAAGCTTGGCCTTTGACGCAGGAGGTTGCGGGTTCGATTCCCGCCTCGGAACAAATATTTGTACGAGCTGCAGATATTTGTTCAGGGTGTTCTGGGTATTTTCTATGTATAATAAATCATATCTATCTATGTATAATATTGTATTAAGTATATCAGTAATTTAGTACCCATAATAAAAGCTCTGCTTAGCTTGGGGCTAGATAATGTTGTGTGAACTGTCCAGCATTATTTATTTTATTTATTTATTTATTTCAGTTATTTTTTTGTATGGTATATTTGGAATATTGTATATATAATTTTAAACTTATCAAACATAACTTATCTTCGTCAGCTTCCTTCATCAACTCATCAATATTTATAATCAAGTTATATTTCTAAAGTTTGTTTTAAAATAGTCCGTCATGCAGTTTATTGAAATGAAAGAGCTAAATAAACGTTCTCTTGAACTGTTTCCTTTCACTAGAAAACTCACCATAGATACAGTCAGCAACACGAGTACATTACTCTTCTATCCATTAGAAGTACAAACATGGACGCAAACAAAATATAACACCGACATGCTTTTTTGAGTATCACTACGTGCTAGAATCCGAAATAAGGAGATCTGTAGAAGAACCAAGTATCACCAATATAGCTTTCAGAATTAGCAAGTTGAAGTGGCAATGGGCAGGCCACTCGCAGAACTTTTTAGTAGCAATAGAGCTTTTTTGTGTAAGAGTTCGTCCGGGGAAGTACTACCACCATAGAGGTACCTATTTCTGCCGCAAAGTAGTAGTGCTCGCTTTGCTGTGTTACGGTTTGAAGGGTATGGGTGCCGGTGAAGTACAGGCACATGAGACTTTTCATCTTTATGTCTCATGGTGGCGGCCGCAGTGCAATGCAACATAGGGTGCGTCCTAGGTGGACGTGACCTATGTGGTAATGTATTGTTAAAGGCAGAGGTTACCGCTTAACATCATGAGGGCCATCTGATTGGGCCGCCATACATACACTCGTCACAAAGACAGACTTTTTCTGCCATATTCTAGAATAAGTATGCTAAACAAAAGTCCTTATTATATGGCAGTAAATTTTTTTAACAAGCTACCAATTAATATAAAAAATTAAACTAAAATAAGGTTGTTTATCGGAAAGCTAAAAACATTCCTTATTCAAAGGTGTTTCTATACTGTTGACGAATATTTAATAGAATAAAAATGACCATTTGCCAACTTTAGCTACCTAAATTACCTTTTATACCTATTCTTAAATTTCCAAATTGATGAATGTACCTAATAACTCTGTAATGTTAGTAACTTTGTATGTTTTATTTGTTGTATTAGTTAACATTTTAGTAGTTAGTTGTTTTACCTATAGGTAAAACAAAGGTAAACTAGATATACTTAGTAAACTAAGTAGCAGTTTACGCCCTCGAAAAATTTGCGATGCCTGCAGAGGGCAAATAAGTCATAAGTGCTCACTATTTTATAAGACCTAATTGTAACACTTATTTATGCAAATAAATATCTTGTATCTTGTATCTAAGAAAAAAAAAACTGAAATCCATTGTAAAACTGTGACGCCGTGTAGGAAGGACCAAATCACACTATAAATGCGAAAGTTTGTGACTCTGTTTGTTACTTCTTAACGCTGAAACGGCTGGACGGATTTAAGTGAAATTTGAAATAGAGATAGCTGAACTCCTGAAATAAACACATAGGCTATTTGTTATCCCGATATTCCCACGGGTTCGAGACTTATGCGGGTATAGGTACACCGCGGGGCGCAGCTAGTACATTATAAAGGTCGGAGAAAGTCGGTGGCTGGAGGCGGCTCAAGAACTTTCGTCGTAGAATTTTAATCAATTCAATTCAAATTCTAAGTTCTAAATCTTTATTTCAGGCTTATTGAGAAATGCACTAAACCTAAACAGTAAGCCCATATCAACATAAATACCTTAGAAACTAACATACATATAAAAACATATTTATAACTTAATCTAACACACGTGTGATCGCCGACGCGTCGCGTCCCGGGGGATCACGTGGCAGGTGGCCCTTGAACCGCCGGAACTTCACCCCTTTCGGCTAGAAGTCAGGACTCAAGTAAGTCTTCACACTTTCCGAGTGGCTTTATGAGGGAGGCCTATGCCTAGCAGTGGACTTCTATAGACTGATGACGATGATAACAATGATAGCTTATAAAAAAATTAATTTTAAAAAAGAAGAAAATTTAGTCTGAAGGTGAACGTTGGAAAACATTTTCGGTAAGTAATGTTATTCTCCTACGTGGTTTCTATGTCTATGTTACCAATCCGTAGCTGCTGACCGTACTTGATACACACATGTAATAATACCTACATACGCTCATAAATTACTTCAGCACATATAGATACTTACCTACATATCGGCTTGTTAGCACACACCAACGCGTTAGCATAATAAATGACCAAAAATGATGCGAAAAGCCAATCTTCTATTTACATAAGAATATCATGATAAGACAGCATGGGCACTCTAATATAGTATACCGAATGTATGACATGTCTAAGAATGGAAACTGAGCAGCGCATTTCAAGAACGCGTGTCTGAGAATCCGAATCTACTGTCGAGTTCGTTGATCCGGAATAGGAGTAGGTACCTACTCTGAATAATAATAATTTGAGGTCATATTTCCATACCAAAATGACCGTTTCCTCATTACACAATGCAATAACCCAAAATGATTACACCCTTAAATTTGCAAAATAACTCTCTACAAAACAATCAACGACAGACTGACAGACAGACTAAACTGGATGAATGGGCACAAAAGACACTTCATGGAAGACATCATCGTGACTTGAACTTACCACACGTCGACAAGACAGCGTCGAACGAATGGCTCAGTCGCGGTGAGCTCTTCCCTGAGACGGAGGGGTTTATGCTCGCCATCCATGACCAAGTTGTTGAAACTCGAAATTACCAAAAGTTCATAATGAAAATACCTAACACAATAGATACATGTCGGCGGTGCAATAGGGCTTCAGAAACAATACAACACATAACTGGTGCATGTTCGTCAATAGTTCAGACTGACTATAAATTCCGACATGACGAGATCGCAAACATAATTCATCAGAAACTTGCCATTCAACACAAAATCATTACAACCCCTTTATTACCATACTACAAATAGAACCCTGAAAGTATTCTTGAGAATCAGACCCACAACTTTACTTTAACAGAGCCATACTTACTGACAAGACTGTACATTACAATAGACCAGAAATTACAGTTATTGAAAAAGAACATAAGACTGCACAACTTATTGACATCGCCATCCCCAACACGCATAATTTACAGACTACAATAGCCGAAAAACTAAGTAAATACACAGACTTGAAAGACGAAATAACACGCATGTGGAAACTGCAATAAGTAACTATCATACCCATAGTATTGTCTACAACAGGAGTCATACCCAAGCAACTTCACCAGTCACTTCGCACTTTAAACTTCCCAAGACTTACCTACTATAGCCTACAAAAAGCAGTCGTTTTAAATACATGCCGGATAACTAGGAGATTCCTGCAAACCGACCAACTTTACGCAACGTCTCAACAGGAACGACAACAAACAACTCATAATCATGACGCTCACTTGGCCTAGGCCCGTAAGTGCTCATTATTACCGGCTTCTTGAAGCCGAGATGAAATTAACCATAAACAGAAAAATAATAATAATAATTCAGATTCAGAAGGCGGTACTCCTGGACTCGGCACGCATAGTCTGGAGGTTCCTGTCTCTGCAGCCCTAGCCCCCGACCGTTTGGGCCTCGCTCCGCGGTCGGTGGTTTAACTATAATGTTTTTTTATACTATTTATTTTTTGTAGATAGTGTTCCTTTATTGTGAAAAATATTTTTTTTCGAGATTTTGAATAAATGAGTGAGACATTAATAAAATAAATAATATTTAAAAAAAAATAAAAAAACACGCTTTTATAGCTAACCGAAAAAAAAATAGAAAATAATTTTCAATTTAAAAGAGTTTATATTACAGTAGTAGAAGATCGAACAATCAATCAGTTTTTTTTTTCTTTTTAAAAAGCGTGGGGTGCTTGATTTTGTAAATATAACAATCATTCTGTTGGCAACTATCTATGAGAGGAGAGTTATGAAAAGTAGTAAAACGCACCCCACGCTTTAAAAAAAAAAAAAAAACTGATTGATTTTTCGATCTTCTACTACTGTAATATAAACTCTTTGAAATTGAAAATTATTGTCTATTTTTTAGTTCGGTTAGCTATAAGAGCGTGTTTTTTTTTTTTTTTTTAAATATTATTTATTTTTCATTATTTAGTTCGATTTATCTCTCTCTCTCTCTCTAACTCTAACTCTAACTCTAACTCTCTCTCTCTCTCTCTCTCTCTCTCTCTCTCTCTCTCTCTCTATGCAAAGTTTCAAATTAATCAGACTTCTGGAAATTGGTGAAAATTATGCTCAAAGATTCAGTTACATACATACATACATACATACATACATACATACATAGATACAACCCAAGCTAATAAAAGCGTGTTAAGACGCTATGTTACAATTTTGGAGTCGTTTCGTTACATGATCAGTCATTATCAGTAAAGGTTACAAACTTGATGTTAATACAGTAATTACTTGAGGATGTAATCTAAATAAATTATAGACTACAAACACGATTCGCAAAACTTTTCTCGATAGCTTTATTTTTTGAAATTGGCTCTTCTAAAGCCCTTTTTAGGTCCCTCCTTCGACTAGAGAAAGTATTAAGCATATTTTTTTATATTATTCAGTAGGTAATCACATTACTTACATTAATTACAGATAATTTATATTTATATTTGCTACTTTAGAAGCTAAACGAAGTTTTATCATTTGTCGCTAACGTCAGTTACTTCCGAGTGGCAAAAATCTATACCTCACCTTTTCCCGGGTTCAAGTGACCAATAGCGCCGCTGTCACTGTCTTACAGCTATTGTTTTCTGGCTAGACTCCGCCCATTCGGTATTTTAACATATCGCCTTAAAAATTACAATTTATTTATTACAACGAAAAGAGTCACTTGATACAATTTATTGAATAGTAAATAAAGTTAACAGAAACATGACTTCTTTGATCCCCAAATTAGATTAACTTGGACACCCCCTTCCATAATGTTGCAATACAATTTATCTCATTTTCAAATTCATATCTAACTAGTGTCCGCCTGCGGCTTCGCTCGCGTTGTACCAAGGTAAAAAGTAGCCTATAGCTCAGTCTAGGTCATAATCTATCTGCGTACTAAATTTCATCGAATTCGGTTCTGCCGTTTCGGGGTTATTGAGTAACAAACATACAAGCATCTAAGCACCGTAACTTTAACATTTATATTCTATCCAGGATTAATTGTCTGAGATTGCGTCAAACAATGAGAGATTTATTATTCAATTCAATAGGTATTTATTTCAGGCTTATTGGTAACTGTAAAAAACCTAAACAATAAAGCCCAGTAAACAGTAGTAGTAGATCTTTTTTGTGAAAGAGTTCGTCCGGGGAAGTACTACCACCATACCTATTTCTGCCGCGAAGCAGTAGTGCTCGCATTGCTGTGTTCCGGTTTGAAGGGTAAGGGTGCCGGTGAAATTACAGGCACATGAGACTTATGACTTTGATCTTTATGTCTCAGGGTGGCGGGCGCAGTGCAATGCCACATAGGGCGCGTCCTAGGTGGACGTGACCTATGAGGTAATGCACTGTTCAAAGGCAGAGGTTACCGCTTAACATCAGGTGGGCCATCAGCTTGTTCCGTCATTCAAGTAGTATAAAAAAAAAAAAAACCATTGCAACATAAATACCTTTGAAACTAACATACATATAAAACAAAACTTTATTCTACTTTAATGCACACGTGTAGACGGCGACGTATGACGCAACTGCACGGTGTCTCGTGTCAGGCGTCCGAAGAATCTCCTGAACTTGACACCTCTCGGCCAGAACTCTCCATTCATGAAGGTTGATAGCCGGTCAGTCAGCACCCTCATCATAAACGAGATAAAATTTACACCATGGCGAGACTCCAACTGCTCGACCCTCATGGTTAGCCCTGTCTTCTGCTTGAGGTACTCCACCACCGCTTCGGGCTTCACGGCGGTGTAGTGAACCCGGGACACGTACAGTGGAGTTGTGGGTACCTCCGCACGCAGCAAGCATGGCCGGTTCAGCTCAGTCGATACGGCAGTTCCGCACAAATTACGGGAAGTGGACTTCCACTTCCTTCGTTCCACCTTGATGAAACCCTCCTTGTCCCTAGAAGGATGTCCTATTATGTTAACGCCGATTGTACTTCACTAACAAAATCGACAATGTATTAGAAAGAAAGGGCTCATTCGCAAAACGTCCACTTCTCATAATGTACCTACGCCGTACCTTTTCTCAATATGGCCACTTCGCAAAATGTATCACCCGATTTTTTCGCAAAAATTTACTTTGTACGTTTTCTCAAAATGACGCATATTAGTTTTACTGATGGCATACATACATACATAGACACACGCCTTTTCCCCCGAAAGGGTAGGCAGAGCCTCAATGAGCCTCTTTTCACAGTGGATTGCACCATCGTGGAATATAGACGTGATAAGTGGTGAGCTCATCGCCGCCATTGCTTCCCACGACTGACTCGGCTAACGCTTTCTTCCAGTAATAACACATTCCATAATAAGCTAGCAGCCAGGACAAATCTTATACCAACGAATCTTATCAACATTCCCCTTAAATCCCTTAATCCCTTAGTCGGCTTTTACGACATCCACGGGAGGAGACGGACGGGTCTATTCTGAGGCCGGACACACCACAGCATGGCACTGATGGCATGCTCTGTAAAATGTACGTCAGACCGGGTTCGACCAAAGTAAGGTTATGCAGTACCTACCTACCCTACTTTGATTCGACAACATCTGAAATGATTGAATGAACCAACATGGTGAAGTGACGCATGCCTCTCTGGGAAGTCCGCATATATGCAAACATGTTTGTTATCCTCAACGACGTGGAACGGTGCGTGGCAAAGCAAACCCATGGCATTGCATTGCAATAGCGTTTGAATTTAAATAATATTATCCCACCACAATGACCTAGTTTGATTAGTGAAACTGCTCTCTTGTGGGTATTATTTAGTTATTACTATTGGTTTAGAATTGACCCTCAATTATAGAAAACTAGCTGAATACCCGTGCTTCGCTACGGCGAAATCCGAACATTACTGTATTTTATTCTGTGACGCAATCTGCTCGTCAGCTTATTTCATGACAAAATTCTTATACTTCTTGAAAAAAGAGAACACACGGTTGACCAAAGAAATAACTACGCCAAAATCGTTTTCATACAAAAAGAGTAAATGGTTCCAAATACAGTTTCCCATGCAAAACCCGCCAAAATTTAAACCCGGGTTTATTTTCGAGTTCTATTTTTAAAAACCCGGTTTTCTGTGAAATCGGGTTTAAAACGAGTTTTTTTGTAAGTATTTTGTTATATAAACTACATGGAAACGAATAAAAAATCGTGATCAAAGGAAAATAACTTTAATTTATTTATTACGAAAACTAGGAAATAGTTAAGAATCAGTCTTACAATAATCAGCTTTAGACAAGTAATTCGCTGAATAAACATATTATCATCATGTTGATACAACAGCTAAGATATTAAAATTGAAAATAACAAAAACACTCATAAAAATTTAAATCTCAACATATAAAATATATCGAAAAGTGTACCTTCCTACCTACTTCGAATAAAATATTTTCATTTTCATAAACATTGCTTAAAGAATATATTACTTTTTAAAGTATT
The DNA here is from genome assembly GCA_932527175.1 of Operophtera brumata. Classification (NCBI taxonomy): domain Eukaryota; kingdom Metazoa; phylum Arthropoda; class Insecta; order Lepidoptera; family Geometridae; genus Operophtera; species Operophtera brumata. The sequence continues at coordinate 2,950,721 of OW052238.1, forward strand.
TGTAGTTATACAAAACAATTTGAAAACGCATACAAAACTAGTAAAATACTTACAAAAACACCTGTAATGCACGATGAACACTTGAATTGTACGATAAATTTACTTTAATTCTATATTTTATACTTTGAAAATAGCTAAAACTTATTAAATTATAAAAACAAACATCCCTTTTATGAAAATTATGATGACAATTGAAACGGTAGGCGGTTTTAAAGCGTTTCGTTTCACAAATGTCACTTTGACAGTGCTATATGTTGACATTAAAAAAAACCGAAAAACCGGAAACGTGGCAAAAAAACGAGTTTTTTTATCGTTTAAAATATCACAAAAACCCGGGTTTTCGAATTACGGTAAAACCGGTTTGCATTCCCTGATGCCCATACTGTCAAAGTTAAAAAAACACTCTGTATATTAGTAGTATACAAATATTGACAAGCAAAACACTTTTCTTCCTGACATTACCACCCATTGTCTTGCACCGCTCTCATGGGTGCATGGGTCCAGTCGGACCTGTGGTGAGCCGGGCCGCGGCCGAAAAAAGTATGCTCTCCTTCCTCATGGTACATTGTAATAACCTTAAATCTATTTATTTTTTATAATGAAGCGATGGCATCGTTGCCGATTATGGTTTAGGCCCCGAGATGGTGCACGTAGTGTAGGTACAGCGGAAACAGCGCTGTCGGGACAGCGGAAGAGAGCGAAAGGGTTCCAGATGACCCGACTAAAGGCGACCGGACGAGCACAGTCGTGGTTTTAGCCGGTTCGAGTCTGGCATAACCCTCCTGTCACCCCCGTGGCTGATGGGTATCTATGACAGATTTCCCCATCTAAGGCGGTATAGGTTCCACCTGTTTCAACGAACATTTTTGTATGAGGCGAAGAAGGCGAGCGCACGCTCTGATACCGTGTTTTTGTATGTAAAAAATAATATAAAAATCACTTCACTAACTCAAATAATAATTAATCAGTTAACCAATGTTTCAAAAATTAAAACGTTTAAGAAGTAAGTCTAGAATAGTATTTCAATTATAAAAAGGTCGTATCTTAAATAAAAAAAAATATCGTGTGTCAATTCACATTGAAAGTGTATTGAATTTAAGATTTCACTAGAAAAAAAGCTTAAGAATACCATATATTTTTTTTCTTCTTGAAAACTGTAAGAACTCTTATCAAAAACTTTAAAATTCTAGAGCTCATTATAGACATGCTGTGAACCAATTGCTCCTTAAAAAAAAGGATTTTATATGAGCGGTAATATAGCGAAGGCGAAGATGACGTAAATATCATATTTCTCAGTTACTAAGTGTAAGCGCGTTCACCGCTATATTTCCGCCTTCATGAGGCCCGCTAGGTACACAACACTCCTCAAAGTGCTTCATTCAAAAGGAGCTTCAGGCAAATCGATTAATCATTGAAGTCTTCATTATCCCTTGATAAATGAACCGTCCTCAACGCGCGGCGACAACTAGAGTCGACTTTTTGTTATTCATGCATCGTCTCTTTATAACTAATTGAACAATCAAATTCCTTCATGTCTAGCTCAGCAATGCTCAGATAAACCTGACTTCAACGTACCTAGTAATTTTTAAGGTTCTGTACCTCAACAGGAAAAAACGGGAGCCTTTAAGGATCACTTTTTGTCCATCTGTCATGGTATCACCTTGAAATTCATGCCAAATATAAAGGTCTGTCAGTGACCTTAACATGGCATAAGAAAAACAAGCTTCGAACTCAATAATGACAAAGTTACGATGATGATGTTTGTTACTAAACCACGCCAAAACAACTGAACCGATTTCGATGAAAATTTGTACACAGATAGATTATGACCTATATTGTGCTATAGACTACTTTTAATCCCGGTAAAACGCGAGCGAAGCTGCGGGCAACATCCAACTCAAAATACATAAACCATCTCCTTCCGTCGCGGTTAAAAACACAGAATTTTAAAACAGTACAATGGTTATTTATTTCATTGTATAGGATTTGTTTAACACAATATTGAAGAGTTCTTCCAGTTTAGGTAGAGCTGCCAAGGTTTTTTGTTTCTTTCCAGAAACGGGTTAATAGATGGAGTTGTAAGGGTTGTGAAGGGTCGGCGTAGAGTGGTCCGTGAATACAAGGTAAAATAGACGAAGACGAACGATGGTATCTGCACGTGGGGCACAGAGAACCGGTTCTTTGATTCTGTGTACGGCACTATCCAACTCCGTGTAGACAAGCGGCCATCCAAACATTAGATGTGTACTAAAATACCAAGCAAACTTAGGAACGGGAATGACGTCCAAAGCGAAGGCCGCGGCGAAAAAAAACGTCGGTATTTTTTATTATAATATGTTATTATTCATTTATTTATTTTTTAATTTTGTAAATACCTTGTTATTCTTTCCTTGTTATTCTTGTTTATGCTTTCTGTAAATTAATGTATTTATAACTAGAGGAAAAATAAAACTTCTTTTTATCCATCAAACAGCAAAAAATAATTATAGAATGTTCATTTCGATTGGTTACTTTGACCGGACTTATGGTTTAGGTGTTTTATTTAAGCTGTTTTATTTATATGAAAAGCAATCTATACCTGTAACTTCTTCCTGTTCTTCTTCTTCTGTAATCTGTAGCTGTAAATTCTAGTAATATGTTCAGATATTTTTATTGATTTATTTAGTATATTTTGTGTAGTTATATTATATATTTATGTTATTATAAGTTAGATTGTATGTATACGTATACTTTTATTTATTTGATCTACACCACCGTCCTTTATCGTTCTCGTCAATTCCAGTCCATCCCAAGGTTGTCTGGAAGAGATCGCTCTCAGCGATAAGACCGCCCATTGTACTTCCATAGGTACTTATTTTTCTGATTGTTTTTAATGTTATTTTTATTTTTGTGGTGTGCAATAAAGTGTTATCTATCTATCTATCTATCTATCTATCTATCTATACCTGACATGAATAAGTTTGACCTTTTACTGGGTGTCTCACTCTCACCATATTCTGCCACATTTTCATAAATGTCCCTATTTTTAAGCACTTTTTGTGATAAGTCAGATAAATTAAAAAATATATAAAATCGGGTACCTTTTTAATTTTATTTGTATTGTGTAAAACAGTAAAATAAAATATAAATATAAAAAAAACTTTAATTAATCAAAAAACAAAGTCGGTATTTTACAATACAAAATACGCTATTCCGTTTGTCCATCAAAGATTCAAAGATTCAAAAAATTCAAAGATATTTATTTGCAGAAAACATGTGTAAAAAAAGGATGACAAAAATATAATAGTGAAACAACATGCTTGACCGGTTACGGTATGCAAATTAGGTAGAGAAATGGCATGCGTATAATCTAAACATGCAAAAATTTAACAATTAATTATAATTTATCAAACAGGTACATATAATAGTAGACTTGTTTGTTTAGTACTTCGATGGGCGCTTGTCTAGAACGCTGCACTCCACACTATGGCGGTACGATCGTCATTACCATAGGTCCGACAACGGTTTTATCGAGCAATCGTACTACAAAAAGTTTACGACTGTTGAGCTCATAAAGGCTTCTTAATACCGATTGAAACATGGCAATACATTTAATTCTGAGGTTTTTTTTTATTAGTAGAGCCTCTTTGTGAAAGTGTTCGTCCGGGGAAATACTACCACTATACCTTTTTCTGCCACAAAGCAGTAGTGCTCCTATTGCAGTGTTCCCACAAAGTTAAGCGAGCACGTCCACCTAGGACGCACCCTATTATGTGGCATTGCATTGCGCCCACTACCCTGAGCCATAAAGATGAAACTTCCGTGACATTCCGTGTCATTGTACTTCCGTGATTAGTTTATACCTATGATTAGACTTATCTAAGGAAAGCTGATCGTTCACCACCAGCCAAACTAACCTCAGTGAACTAAGCTAAGGTAAACTGGGAATAAGTTGTCCCTCTACCGAAAAATAAGTTTTACTGCCTGCGCACGATCACACACTACAAAACAACACTAGAAAAGGCGCCAGAGGGGTAACGTAAGGGGGTGAGAGGGGCTTAGCTTATTTCGCGTACCTTCGGATCGGCCAACACAACTAGGTTAGTATGACTTAGTTGGGCTATTTTAGTTAGCTTAGCTGGCATAGTTTGCGGTGAAGGCACATTTTTGAAAAACTGGCTCAACTATACAAGCTAAACTAAACTTACTTAGTTTATAGCTGGCGGTGGACGATCGGCTTACAGAAAATAAGCTATTTAAAAAATAAATATAGGTACATATATAAATTTTTGAAATAGCTTATTTTCTGTGTTGTGAGTTTTATGAGTTCATCTGTGCCTGTAATTTCACCGGCAACCATACCCTTCAAACCGAAACACAACAATGCAAACTCCTGCTTCGCGGCAGAAATAGGTATACTTAGGTAGGTGGTACTTCCCCGGATGAACTCTTTCACAAAAAAGCTCAAACATCAAACATCAAGCTGCAACATACGAACCATTCAAACATACAAGGCAAGTAATTGAAAGCTAGCAACATCGACCTACCTCAGGGGCATCACTACAGGCCCTCGCCTGTTCCTTTACAAGGTACCTACTGAGGAATCCGTCAAGTCACGCCGCTCGCTGCCCCGACTACGGCTCCGTGCTACAACCGAAATCTAATCGAAAACACCCGGAACCAATCATTTTATAATTATAACCAAAATGCGGATAGCGACACGGATGCCACTAGCTTGAGACGTTACAAACTTGATTAAGTATATACCAATATATACACTTAATAAACCTACACTTTTTGTTTGCCGTGGTGTGTCCAGCCTATGAATAGACCTCTCCGTCTCCTCCCATGGATGTCGTAAGAGCCGACTAAGGGATTACCCGGACTTGTTAGTAAGATTGGTTGGTATAAGTTTTGTCCTGGCTGCTAGCTTAGTAATTTATTTATTTATTTTATTATATTTATTGAACAAAATCCACAGCCCTTAATATAAAAACAGTAACTTTTACTAAGCTAATCTTAAGGCCAATAACGGATTTACATTTTATTATATAATACAAATTTTGAACAAACAGACAAAGTGTGAAAAGTAATACATAATATTGACAAAGCGACAAGACAGCAGATAAGTTTTTTTTTTTTTTGAAGAAAGTGTTAGCCGATTCGCTCCTGGGAAGCAATGGCGGTGATGAGCTCACCACTTATCACGTCTATATTCCCACGACGACCCACAGTGAAAAGACACCTTTTGAGGCTTTGCCTACCCCTTCGGGGAAAAATGCGTGTGTCTATGTATATATGTAAACCTACACTCAATCTTACTTCAACATCATCAACATCATTACTTCTTGCTTTGACTATACTTATAATGCACATGTGTTCCTACAGTAAGTCTTTTGTTAAAAAAAAGATTTTTCATAACAAGCTTTTATGTAATTAGTGATCGGAACGGTGCGGTGTGCCGATAAAAATGAGCCCAAACACTGTCAGTCTAGGTAGGTACTATTATCCATTGAGGAGTTCCGTTGTCCACCTTCCATCTCCATCATCAGATCAGCTCGCTGTCACCATCGGAACTTGACAGATAAGACAAATTTCAGCTCAATCGAACACCGGAAATTGGATTAAATTCAATTTGTAAGATTTTATTACAGACATCGGGACAGGTGAAACTAAATAAAAGCTCGTCAAATAAAATTGGCCACAAAATCAACTAAAAACTACCTACTTGTTTAGGCTACTAACTTTTTGTCCCAAATTTTTCACCAACAAAAGTGAACGAAAATAATGCAAAATGGGACACAATGTCAGTGGTCCACAAACCTTGGGTCACAAACTCAACATCCTACTGCTGATCTGAGATCGATAGAATGCAATAGGAGATTTGCCATAATCACCACACTTGGCGCAAATTGGTGATAACAATATTGGTCTTAAGTACTCAGGTGGATGCTGCTGCCCATCCCTTAATTAATTATATTAATTAATCCCTTAATTTTTAATCCCTTAGTCGGCTTTTACGGCATCCAAGGTGACTGAAGGGTCCGGACATACCACAGCTAATCTTACTTAGGTATATTTTGGCTATTTATTTGCTTGTATGTAATGTATAAACTAAAATAAAAAACACGGTTCATAAAATACTACTAAAATGCTCTTACTAAAATGAGGAGAAAAAGAATAAAGTTGAAGAATGAGAAGAAGGTTTTGGAAAATGTAAACCTGACTACCTCTTCCGTTCTATGGCAACTAAGAAAGTGAGTCTCTTCCACCTTTAGCTCAAAATAATAGTCGACACGTTTCAAGCACATACATAACCAGCTTCATATTTTCCGGAGAATTATAGAAACTATGTGCCTTTGCATACTTCAATAGCCGTTATTTTTGGCGCGAATCTCGTGCGTAGGGGCACACGTGACCCGGATCTTTCACGCACTTTTTTTGCTCCGTAGCATAGTTTCGTCTGCTACACGATTATGAACGCCGCGTGTCGGCACTCCAAAAACTAACCTCCAGTTTAATACTTAAAAATATATCTGAAAGTGTAGACCGATTAGTATCGAACGCACCCGCATCAGCTTGCACTCCCCTTGCATCGGTTTATTATCTGCTAACTAATTTACGATGTGTTTTTAATGCTGGCCAAATTATCATTACCTAGTAATATTAATAAATATTAGATAAATTAATATAGAGAGAGATTAGACAGTAGATCCATTTGATTTTGAAATACCTAGTCACTTGTAATTTTACACTTTTTTTTTTAACTATGATAGACCTTTGTTTGACAACGATCTCACGTGTTGGTAAGTGACGATGTGGCCGAAGGTGAAGCACAAAGGTCTAGAAGGCACCTATTCACTCTAGCCTTGAAGAGACCCAGCTTGAGAGACACTTGCACACACGTAGAGCTTTTTTGTGGAAAGAGTTCGTCCGGGGAAGTACTATCACCATATCACAGTTTTTAAAACTGTGACCATACCTATTTCTGCCGCAAAGCATTAGTACTCGTATTGCTGTGATCCGGTTTCAAGTATATGGATGCCGCCGGTGAAGTTACAGGCGCATGATACTTTTCATGTTTATGTCTCAGGCTGGCGGGCGCAGTGCAATGCCACATAGGGATCGTCCTAGGTGGACGTGACCTGTGAGGTAATGTAATGTTAAAGGCAGAGGGGTAGGTCATGCTTGTTCCGTCACAAAAAAAATTTTTTTTTTTGCTGTCATAAAGTTGTTATTTTTCTGTAGTGCTTTTTAAACATAATCCTTATTAGTCCGTTTTTGGGCCAAAAAAAGAAAACAATCATGTTTTCTTCAATTTCTTCTTCTCCTTCCTGTTGATGAACGCTTAGAAATTGTTCAAATGAAGATGAATCAGTTGTCTCTTCATCAAAATCACATGAATCTTCCTCTCTTGTATTTAATTGAACATTTGAGCAAGAGACACCTTGGCAATTGGTACACGCTGGAGAACACTGCAACCCTACTTTTTTACAGCCATATTTGGCACTACAACCTTTCTTGCAATTTCAAAAAATAGTGTTAAGAAGTTTTTCTGGAGCAGGGGGCAGTAAAGTTCGAATCGGTTCCAAAGTATTATTTATCAATTTCCAACCCCAGTCTTCAGGGTTCAGTTCATTGCCTTGCCATGTCTGAACTTGATAGTATACTCGAAACAAATGTTGACTAGCAGATGCCGATGTTGGAGGAAGACAAGATAGCTGTACTTGCTTTTTGTTTCGTGTATTTTTTACAAATGTTAAATATCTGTACGTATCTATGCAATAAATTTTTTTTGGAGCTCCATAAACCGCAAGAAGAAACCGAATTCCTTTAGTAATTAGTATTTGAGGTGAAGAATTAATTTCTGTAAATACTTTTGCGCAGTCAATCAAATAATTTTTTTCAAATAATTTTAATACTGAATTTTTGCCCCTTCTAAACATTGCTGACGTAGTATCGCATCCGGTTATCGCATGTAAAAATAAAATAAAGTTTTGGCATTTTGGATAAGCTGATAAACTTAGAGTCATTTTAGAGTAAATTTTCTTAGAATAGTATAATGTATACATAAAAGAGACACGAGTAGGCATTTTTGCTTGCTTGAGTACCTAAATATGTATATACGTGGCATATGTGTGCATACTATGTAGAACATGATTCTTACAAGCGCAATATCTGGGAAATAGTGGGTCTTAGAGAAAAAATTATAGGAACCATTTTTATAGAAAATTTTAAGATCTACAACTTTGCTCTGAGGTACTTTTTCGATAAAACTTACCGTTTTCGAGAAAAATCCAAAAAACCTAAAACTTTGACCTTGGGCCCCGAATAAGTCCCTAAGCTCACATGGGACTGATGGGGACTTTTGACACTTTATTCCTTGTGGTAAACCTAAGGTCTCTACGAAGATTTGGCTCTGTCGGAATTTTCTTTATTTCAATTGTCTAAAATGACCGGACTATATAGTAGGTTAACAATGTTTGGAATGGATGCTATGCATAACGGCATGCATGCTGCTATTCCGTGGTTTATAATAGTATGGTGGGTAGCTATCGACCGTGCCCGCAGTCGAGTGTGCTGCCCCCTCGTGTTTCATTATGTTTAGAAACATATTCAAATGGTTGCCGTAATTGCAGTGAGGAGTGACTCATATAGCTTCTCAACTCAATCAACGTCAAGAGGGGAGAGTTCAGGGGTACTCAGTTATTTTAAATTAATTTAATTCAAAACTTAATTGCAGTTATACAGTAAGAATATAAAAGTTGATTAGTAAAAATGGTTTTAGGGATTTTAATACTAGCAATGTACTGTAGCATATCTGGTTTAAGAATAGACACCTCCATCTCCTCCCGTGGATGTCGTTAAAGTCAACAAAGTGATTACAATAGGGCATGGACTATGGACAGCAGCATCCACCTGGGTACAATCAATTTTGACTTAAGATTTTGATTTTGATTTTGACGACCCCTGTGGCGCAGTGGGCGAAGCTTGTCCTTCGACACAGGAGGTTTCGGGTTCGATTCCCGCCACGGAACAAATATTTGTGCGATCGCAGATATTTGTTCAGGGTGTTCTGGGTATTTTCTATGTATAATAAAAAATATCTATCTAAGTATATTTTTTATTTTTTTTATTTACAGAAAGAATAATACGAGTTATATAAAAAATACATATGAAACAGTTGTGCTACCTGAAGACCGCTGCAAGCGATCTAAAAGTAGCTCAACTGATCCAAATCACTACCAGACGGAAGCGTCCCAAGATGCTGGCTGTATAATATTGTATTAAGTATATCAGTTATCTAGTACCCATAACACAAGCTCTTCTTAGCTTGCGGCTAGATAATGTTGTGTGAACTGTCCAGCATTATTTATTTATTATTTATTTAATTAAATTTATTAATTCGAGATATTGTCCATAATTTTGTTACTAATACTTATTATTGACGCATTTTCAGTGAAAGTTTAAACTAGCCAATTCACAAAGGCCCTAGCTTCAAGACTAGCATCGATCGAAAAATCAATCAATGATAATTATAATATAGAATCAGACAAGGCCAGACCGCCAGACTCATTAGACTTCCTGTGCCTCAGCACCAGCTTCATTTCCGCCAGATATATTATATCCCAAATGATATCTCTTCAGGCGATCCGGCGCCGGCGGATACAAAACTGTTAGGTGCACTGACATGAGGAAAGCCTGGAGTTGATTCTTGTTGGTTTCAAGATACATAGTCTTCAAGGAGTCTTCATTATCTATCACAATGACAACAGATGAGTGAGTCGCACTGACTTGAAACTACCTAGAGTAAATTGTTTTTTATGTCCTAGCTGTGCCCGCGACTTCTTTCATACGTATCGTCTGAACCCTGCGCGGTATCGAAATGGAACATACACGAAGTTTTGATCCATAACATTTACACTGCAATCTGTTGAGCCGTTTTGGGGCCTATTCGAGACAAACTTTCAGAAAGATAGACAGACAACAAATCTAAATACGGTAATGTATGATTAGACTCAATAAGCAGCTTAAATAGCAATATTCACTTTTGGCATTTATTTAGAAATCACAGAAATACCTACACTTCAATTTTTAACCCCCGACCCACCGACGCAAAAACAAATCAAATCAAATCAAATCAAAATCATTTATTTCAGGCTAAACAAAAACGACGGAGTGTTATAAGTTTGACGTGTATGTGTGTGTGTGTGTGTGTGTGTGTGTGTGTGTGTGTGTGTGTCTGTCTATGATATCGTAGCTCCCGAACAGATGAACCGATTTCGTTTTTTTTTTGTTGGAAAGGTGAATTTGTTGGCAGATTTCTTAGCTATGTTTGATCAAAATCGGTTCAGCCGCTTCACAAAATTTTTACAAAATTTATTACTTTTATTGTATTAGTATAGATGAGGGAGCAGAATATCAAATACAGTCACAATTCAGTCTCGAGTTTGTCAACTTTCAATATAGATTTATCTATAATAGGTATGAGAATACATCATAAGGAAATCACCTCAATCTTGAAAGAAAGAAAGAAAGAAAGAAAGAAAGAAAAACATTTATTTGTGTCAACAACATGGATCATAGTAGTAACAGTCAACACACAATATTCCACACAAAAAGACAAACACACACACAGAAACAAAGATAAATAAAACTAATTTGTGCCTCTTAGTACCAGCCACGCATCATTGACACAAATTGGCGTCAAGCTCAGCATTTGTTGTGTTGTTGCGCTGATCTTCTTGGTTCATATAAAAAGTTTTGAGCTTCAAGTAAGCACCCATTCAATGTGGTGACGCGAATGATGCTCTGAAATTGCTTTTCTATCTACACCTGTGTTAGTAGTATCTAGATACAAGTTTCTCATCAAGCATAGAAATGAAATGAGGTTTTTCCTGCACCGTGTAATCTTACAATAAATAAAAAGCGGCCAAGTGCGAGTCGGACTCGCCCATGAAGGGTTCCGTAGCAGCAAGTAACATAATATAAAAGTTCTTGGATGAATTACGATTTATGACGTATTAAAAAAAAACTACTTACTAGATCTCGTTCAAACCAATTTTCGTTGGAAGTTTACATGGTATAATGTACATCATATTTTTTTTTTAGTTTTATCATTCTCTTATTTTAGAAGTTATGGGGGGGACACTTTTTACCACTTTGTAAGTGTCTCTCGCGCAAACTATTCAGTTTAGAAAAAATATATATTAGAAACCTCAATATCATTTTTGAAGACCTATCCATAGATCACACGTATGGGTTTGATGTTTTTTTTTTTTTGAGTTTCACTTCTAAGTATACAAAAAAAATACCCCAAAAATTTACTGTTTTTTTCTATTTTTTTGGGAAATTCTTAATGCAGTTCACAGAATACGTCTACTTACCAAGTTTCAAAAGCATAGCTCTTATAGTTTCGGAAAAAAGTGGCTGTGACTGACATACACGGACAGACAGACAGACAGACAGACATGACGAATCCATAAGGGTTCCGTAATTTTTGTTACGGAACTTAAAAAGGTGCAATGAATCATAACGGAAGCTAAAAATCGATCACCTTGCACATTGCACCACAATACGCTGGAATGTGTGATGTCAGACCTTTGTTGGGAAAGCCGATTACTCGATAATGTGTTTTAGGAAGGCCCTTGTGTGTCACTGCCTACATTTGAGATCGAAACGTTTCTTTTCATGGAATATAGACTAGCTTGTAGTCGTTTTTGATGTGTAACATCTATTCTCTCGCTTTCCTGCAATCTGTGGGAGTTATTTCGTGACAAGGGACGGAAGTGTGTTACAGGAAGCGCGCAGGTTGGTACTATCAGCCATGTTGCTTGTTACCAAGGAGGTGAGATGTCAGATGTTACACATCATATATACTCTTAGAGCATTGCAGGCCTCCGTACCATACTGTAAGGCTCACTCTTTTTTTTTGTGAAAGAGTTTGTCTGCGGATGTAGTAACACCATACATATTTCTGCCGCGAAGCAGTAGTGCTCGCATTGCTGTGTTCTGTTTTTAAGGGTATAGGAGCCGTTTAAATTACAGTTATGAAGTTAATCAAATACCTATCTCGAAATTAAATTAACAACGTCTATAGTCGACATCATTTTATTCTCATTTTATACAATTTCTTGTTAATAAACTTTTAATTAGGCTGAAAAATATACTGCTAAAGAAATTATTAACGAGTTTTTAATTGTAAGAAAATTGGCAAAGAGTCTTGAATTCAGTATTTACGAATTTTTGTAACAAACAAATGCATTAAAACTTTAATTCTGCTGTAATTATTTCAACCTTTTGCAAATTTAGTTTCATCTTTAGATTTTTTTTTCTTCACATAAAGTCGACATCATTTTATAAATTTTTCTTATAAAACTCATTGCTATTAAACTTTTTAATGAACTGGAATAAAGTTCAATACAGTTCTCGAAAACAGGAAAAAATACAGGTCTTGTAAGTACTCTTTTCGCGCAACTGTATTGAAAATGTAGATTTCCTACTTATGTAAGGTTTCAGAGAGTTTTGTATACTTAGTAGGTACCAAGTTTTTTCTTCCAAGTAGGAACTGCCTAATTAAGTATATTTTATTTTTACGGGAGAAACCTAAACTTTGACTGAAAACGAGAAAGCGCACGATGAGAAAGTAGATCTACCTATTCACTGGTTCAAATAGCATAACTTTAAAATGCTACAACAACAAAAAAACAGTTGCTCAAGCCGAAAAAGACAATCCAAAGATTAGATTATTCGATGGAGCGTAATGCCTCAAAGTTCGTTTCGTGAAGAACCTCTCGTCACGGCAAGAGTATGATTCGTCAAGGCAAGGAACTAAGGGGAAGGGTAAGCTGGGAGGGGGGAGGCTGAGTGTACGGAGCACTGTTACGTGCCTCTGAACGTTATAACGAGAGTAGATACAGATCCGTAGTAAATACGCTGTAGTGCTGCGAGTATCCGGAGAGTATACCTACGACGAATTTCTATAGGCATAGGATATAAATTCTTTTTTTTTTAGGATTTTATACCTTAAAGAGTACCGACGGAACCATTATAGGATCACTTTATTGTTCATCTGACTGTCTGTCTATCAAGACACCTTTACCACGGGGTCTCATCCCATAGAAAAAATATATTGTTCTATTGAAATTCAATAGATGGCGTAACAGGTATAGATTTGTTATTGAAGTATGTGAAAAATGAATATTAGGACCTGAAAAAAATATTTTCTAATATCAAAAAATACCCATAGCACGGGCAAATTAAATAAATGCCTCTTCAATCAAGTTTAATTATTTTTTAGAAAAATCGAATGATGTCGTTTTCCTGGTGGTAATCATTTGAACTAGGTTGAGGTTTGACACAGATTGTTTGTAGTACCACAGGTAGTAGTAACTTGATAGATGGCGTTATTAAAAAAAAACAGATGACCCGCCAATGACGTCATGCCCGAAATGAAAGAGAAAACTAGTATTTCCGTTATATTCTAAATTTTCAAATAAAATGTCAGACCTTTATACATATCATTGTAACCAAAGACGAACTAGTTATATATAAAAGGCAATGTCCTGACTGACTGTCTGACCGAGTGACAACGCACTGCCTAAACCGCTGGTCGTTGAGACTTGAAATTTAGAGGGTGTGCCTATTCGTTTTAGGGTGTAAAGGTCTACTTAGAAAGGAAAATGAAAAATTTGTATGCTAAAGGTTTCAAAATGGGGTGCTCACGTAAAAACAAAAATGCTGTGTATTTCGGTAAGTGTTGGCAGTAGATACCTACTGGAAATTTCCGCTTCGGCCGTCAAGGAAACCGGGGTTTTGTAACTGGTTCATAGGTAGTTTCCTCAAATAAAATTAACAAACATATGTTTCAGCAATATATGAAAATTGCCACTGGAACGTTGTGTTTGTAAATAAATACACTTCACGATTTAGCCATATTTCAGCGTAATTTCGACGTTGTAGAATATAGTTTCACGATAGAGGTAGTTGTTGGGATTCATATATTTTCTGGAATGGACTCCAAAAGTGTAAAACTTGAGTGTTCGTTCGTTTAAAAGGTCGTGTCATGGCGTGGTTAGTTGTTATCTGCACGCCGGGAAAGTTTTCGGACTAGGCGCGGATGAAGTCGCGAGCGATATCTAGGTGGTTAATGTGGGGTACCGCAAAATTCCTAATCTTAGATTTGATGTTTAAGAGGCTAAATCAAGTACAGTTTTTAAATTAAAAATATGCATGGATGCTAAATTGTAATTCCGAGGAGTCACTGTACCAGAAACAAGATAGGACAATATTTTCTCGATATAAAAAATCCAAATTTACATCTATTTTTTGCCTCGATTCGATTGTTTATTAAAATGGTACATATTATTGGGTAAAAAATTAGATAGATAAAATCAATTCAACAACGCCGAGGGTTCACTGTAGGAGTTTTGTAAAATTATCTTCAATAAAAACCGCTTTTCCGAGCGGCGGGTTAGAGGCGTTTTTTTGTGTATGAAGATTTGTGCCTGGGGTTGACGTAGTCTTAATAAAGATGTTGAGTTAAAAAAAAACATAATCGTCATAAAGGCTCGTCGCACATGGAGCTACTCAAAAATGACGGAACTAATCAGTAATTACAATTACAAACCACTTAGAAACTGTACCTCGCACACGATGACACGACGCTATATAGATGCTCATGTTGTAAAGTTTCAGTCACTTCTTTACTATCTTCAGCTTCAGCTTATAATCCCAGAGATTATTAGGCAAACTATTTTATTACACCACATGCAGCATTACCGTGGCAATGGAATCATAATGAGGTAAAGCATTGTTAAAGGCAGAGGTTACCGCTTAACATCAGGTGGGCCATTTGATCTCGTTAGTATTTGAGTTTGTAACTAGTTCTTTTTGAGTAGCTCTATGTTAGTCATTGGTAACTAGTTCTTTTTGAGTAGATCCATGTACAACGGGCCTAAGTTTTTTAACAAACGCCATCTGTTGAGTCTGTGCGCGTTTTACGCGGTAATTACAGTTGCCGGTGCTAGGTGGCTCTAGCTATCAATTGCGGTGATAGCGGCATCTAGCGCCCAGGTAAGGCAACCAAAATAGCCCGCAGAATAGCCCGAGTTATGGCGGTCGCGTTTCGTTGTATGGCATGAGGTATCTGTACTAGTATAGTATTATTTTATCTGTGCCTTTACTCAAGAACTGCTAAAAAAAAATAAGTTTTTTTGTAAAGGTAGAGGTTTGTGAGTTTAAAGAGTCCTAAAAAAATTAAGCTTCTAACTTAATCCATTACCAAGTAATTAATTTTGTACAAAATAAAAAAACCCTCAAAGCAATGAAACGGCTGAACCGATTTTGATTAAACATAGCTAAGAACACTCCCGACAAATTCACCTTTCAAACAAAAAAAAAACTAAATCGGTTCATCCGTTCGGGAGCTACGATGGGACAGACAGACACACACACACACAGACACGTCAAACTTATAACACCCCGTCGTTTTTGCGTCGGGAGTTAAAAATATGTTGGTCATAAATGTTTAATTTTTATATTAAGTAAGTATATGAAAATTGCGACACAATGTAAAACTCTAGGATACTTCCAGTATCCTCACAATTCTGAAATTCGGAATGCCAGGAGGCTATGCGACACAAATAAAGAAAAAAGTCTAAAATTGAGAATTTTTGACTTTTTTACCCCTAAAGTGACTTGGTGAAGTTTGTAGGAAAAGGAGGTTAGAACTGGGTTAGAACTCGAAAAGGGCTGTGACGATTTCGAAATTATAATTACAGAAAGGAACACTCAGGGCACGAGTCTTGCTCGCACTTGTCTGTTTAATTTTTTGATGCGCCGATAGTGATTCTCTATGATTTGAAAATAGAACCACAAAATATATAAGTTTTTGTGATAGAACCTAAAAACTTCAGTAGCTACTTATTTCAAAATACTCAGTATTTAAACCTTGTAAAACCAGTTCCCCCAAATCATGCACTAAAACTGACCAAAAATAATTTGATGTGGCTGTAAAAATCGTCGTAGCAAGCCTTTGCGCTGAGTCACTGGGTTCGTTGAACCTTTGTCAGCCATCTTGTACAGCCCTCAAGCCTCCCCTTCCTTAGAAGCCTACATTGTTAAGAGAGGCTTTTGAAAACATTACAAATTAAAATAACAAATGCCTAAGGCTAGAGAGATATAGCTAACGTTCTGATTCTATGTTGTACATGTTGGTTATTTTAACAATATTATTTAGTAATTTTCGGTATTAAACGCGCGCTTATGGTCTACAAAAAGCAGAATTTCGATGAGCATTTTTGAATTCGCAATCTTTGTAATCATGAATGTTTAATTGACCGAGCGAGCGTTCTTGCAACAACTGACAAAATTTGCTTTCATCTGCCCGAATGTATGTAGGTACATAATGTTGGTATACAGACATTCAGTACCCAGTCAATTCTTAACAAGAATTAAGAATATGAGCAAATATACGCAAATAAACGTTTTATCTATCTATCTATCTAAATATCAGAGGTTATATCATGAATGAATTATTTTCTCAAGGCCACTTTCTTGATGTCCGAAACCGGGAGAGTTATCGAAAGGTTACGAGTTACAAGTTTGATTTAGAAAATAAATAGTTCTGTAAAAAAAAAAAGTTTTTGCCTCTTTGGGGTCTTTGTTAGATCATTATGGATCGACATGATGCATAGTTTTATACAAGTTCATGCACGCGAGGTCTACCCCGTTCGCAGAACTAAGTACTATTTAAATAGACTAATTAAATAGATTCTTAACACATACATTTATGCAATTAGTATTACTTAATTCTAAATAAAAAATAATTTCTTAAGAGTTTTTTCGTTCAAAAGACTTCAACGCGCACGATTCTCGAAATTTTTTAATATATTTTCCAAGATTTTATACATTCCTGCGTGTAAGTTTGTCATTTGTTTTATGGTGTCATGTATTTGTGTGTGAATAGACCCCTCCATCTCCTCCCTTGGATGTCGTAAAAGCCGACTAAGAGATTACAACAGGGGATGGGGCAGCAACATCGCACCTGAGTATTCAACACCAATACCTACTGCGATCTGTCTGCCAAGTGTCGTGATTATGGCAAGCCCCATTGCATTCTATGGGGGACGCCTCGTCTAGCAGTGGACATCTAGAGGCCGCTGATGATGTTGACTATTTTTTTTCTTTATAATTGGCGTCGCACGTATTGTTTATTTACCATTGTCAAGTATAATAATTGTACTTTCTTTTTTCTTTTTTTTATAGTCACTCGTCTAAATATTTTGTACTTAAATTAATATTTTTTGTGTACCCGTTTCTGAATTAAATATTTACTTACTTACTTACTTGACGGCGCATCGCTAAAACGTCAATGTCAGACGTCAGAATAAGAGTGACAGCAGTCACTCTAGCGGAGCGTCAGGTGGGTGGGAGCACGGCGGCCATGTTGAAAAACACTTTTTGAACGAGAGCCGACCGTGCACCACGCGCTAGACGAATCGCTGATATTCTGCGTCATCCTAGTGTGAAACGCGATTTTCTAGATTAATGTGATTAATAATTGACTTTGGCTAGAATATAGAACAGTTATTTTGTGAATTAAGCTTTGTTAACGCAAATTATAGTGACTTTGATCAAAACTGGAGTGTTAATTAGAATTACGATTCCTTGCCTAAGCACCGACGCCTGACTAACTATGGCGGACTCCGATGAAGGCCCTCCTGCGCCTACATCAGAAGTGGGATGCCACGGGCTGCGACCAGAAGAGACGAGATCATCGTCGGAAGACCATAGTGCCACAAAATTACTCAGCAATATGGAAGCACTACTCTCGCGAATGGTCTCAATGTCTCAGATACCTAGCACTAGTACAACTGCCACCCAACTTTTGCAGTTCAACCCAGACGACAGTGATGCTGACATAGAAGGTTGGTGTAACGTTACCGAAATGATTGTGCAAAAAAAGTGTTTAGAAGGAGTCGAGCTACTTATGGCTCTCACAAGTGCACTAAAAGGTCGTGCAGCCTCTTGCATAACCAGATTAAATCTCAACGAGTTGACTTGGCCGTTAGTGAAACAGTCGTTGCTGGCCAAGTTTTCAAAGCCGAAATTGCCGCAAGATTACTTTGACGACATATTGCGGTTCCAGATTGGAATAAAGGAAACTGCGTCTGAATCTGCAATGCGGTTGTGGAACATGATTGAGCGAATACCCAAGACTGACATGCCTGAAGAAGTGATTACTGGATTCGTGGTATCTGTGCTTTGCCAAAAAGACGGTGTTATACGTCGTGAGCTGAATGCTCATCTCATCAGCAATAGATCTCAATTGTTCCGGATTCTGGGCGGTATTTCTTCAAAGCGGCGCCTCGAATCAGAGATGCAGGAACTAGAAGTTAAACGACCCCGTATGAGCGAAACACGGTTCCCTGGAAAATGCCATTGGTGCGGATTATCTGGACATCGACAAGCTGATTGTAGGAAGAGGCGTGAAAACGCCGGATCAACAGCACAAGCAGACGCCTCCAGCACCTCGCGTTTTGCTGATAGGACACCAACTGTCACCTGCTACGTGTGCGGCAAGCAAGGGCATGTGGCGACAGTTTGCCCCGACAGAAAAACTGGTGGAGGAGCGGTAGTCAAAGAGGTCAACCTGTGTGGACAGCGCACTTCGAGGGGCATCCTAAAGACTTCATCCGGTGAGCCCGTTTCGTTTTTGTTTGATAGTGGGTCGTATTGTTCGCTTCTCAAAGAAAGTTTTTGCTGTAAATTTGCTGGTACTGTGTGCAATTCTCTTGTTTATCTTACTGGGATCGGGGGTGATGATGTAAGGTGTGATACTCAAATTTTAAATGAAGTACAAGTAGGCGAAATAACTCAGACCTTACTTTTTCATGTAGTACCGGATTCTTGCCTATCGGAACCTGTCATCATAGGTAGGGATATCTTAGAAAATGACATTGGCGTCCAAATAGATCAAAACCAGCTTAGATTCTTTTCTAAGAATCAGTCAAATTCTTGTGAGTTGCAACCGAACAAAATAACTTCCGATTCAATTGACACTGATCTCGATGGTGAAGATAGGGAATCTTTAGTGAAACTGCTCAACAAATATGCTCAATATTTTATAGAAGGAGTTCCAACTAGAAGGGTTAATACTGGTACGCTAGAAATTAATCTAGTTGACCCACACAAAATTGTCCAAAGATGTCCTTATAGATTAGCGCCACCAGAAAAGCAAATTGTAAGAGAAAAGGTTCAGGAACTTTTAGATGCCGGGATTATAAGAGAGAGTACTTCACCCTTCGCTAGTCCGATACTCCTAGTTAAGAAAAAGGATAATACGGATAGGATGTGCGTCGATTTTCGGGAACTTAACTCTAATACTCGACCCGAACATTATCCATTACCGCGTATAGAAGATCAAATAGATCAACTTACAGGTGCCCAATTCTTCACTTCTCTCGATATGGCCTCTTATTTCCGCAAGTTTATACCTGGTTTTAGTCACACAGTCGGCCCATTGTATCCACTGACGAAACTTAAGGGACCCATTAAATGGACTGACAAATGCGAGGACATACGTAGGAAAATTATTGGCATTCTAACATCTGAACCAGTCTTAACCATTTTTGATCCGGAGCTGCCAGTCGAGTTACATACCGATGCCAGCTCCGAAGGCTATGGCGCAATCCTTATTCAAAAAAGAGATAATTTACCTCACGTCATAGAATATTTTAGCCGACGCACAGGTGATGCAGAGTCCCGCTACCACTCATACGAACTGGAGACGCTGGCAGTTGTACGAGCGGTAGAACACTTTCGTCATTACCTGTACGGGCGACGCTTCACGGTCTTCACTGATTGCAACTCGCTAAAAGCATCTAAATCAAAAGTGGACTTGACACCACGTGTCCATCGCTGGTGGGCTATTCTTCAGGCATATGATTTTGAAATCGTATATCGTAAAGCTCGTGGAATGGAGCACGCAGACTATTTCTCTAGAAATCCCCAACCCGATGCAAATTTAGTTTCCTCAACATCTTCTGTCAAAGGACGAAAAGATGTCAAATTTGTAGAACTGCATAAAGGTTGGCTTTCGGTAGAACAAAAAAGAGATTCTGAAATACAAGATCTGATATGTAAACACCATAACAATGATTTCCCCGAATCCGTAGCAGAAACGTATGACGTCAGAGACGGAATCTTGTACAGGAAAATTGCTCGGAACAAAATTGTATCATGGTTGCCCGTTGTCCCCCGCTCGTTGATTTGGACTTTAATTAGTCACATTCATAGCGAACTACAACACTTAGGGTACGACAAAACGCTAGACAAAATTTATGAACAGTATTGGTTTCCCCAGATGTCCAAGTGTGTTAAAATTTTTATAGATAGCTGTATTATATGTAAGGCATCAAAAGGCCC
The DNA here is from genome assembly GCA_932527175.1 of Operophtera brumata. Classification (NCBI taxonomy): domain Eukaryota; kingdom Metazoa; phylum Arthropoda; class Insecta; order Lepidoptera; family Geometridae; genus Operophtera; species Operophtera brumata. The sequence continues at coordinate 2,971,130 of OW052238.1, forward strand.
TTCCGGAGCTCAAGTTGTTCAGCTCCACTCCATTCCAAAAGTGTCTTTGCCCTGGCACACCATCCACATAGATTTTACTGGTAAGCTCAGTGGCAAAAGCGACCGAAAAGAGTACTGCTCGGTAATTATCGACGCTTTTACGAAATACGTTCTACTAGAACACACCTTCTCATTAGATGCAACTTGTGCTGTGCAGGCCATAAAAAAGGCAGTATGTCTTTTTGGTGCACCGAGACGTATAGTTGCCGATCAAGGCCGTTGCTATATAAGTGCAGAATTTAAAAATTTCTGCGCCGAGCATAAAATCGATTTGCACTTTATAGCAACTGGTTCTGCTAGGGCTAACGGGCAAGTCGAGCGTGTCATGCGAACGCTCAAGAGTCTTCTTACAGTTATTGAGAATGACCCTAACAAAACCTGGCGGGAAGAACTCGGCAATGTCCAGTTAGCCTTAAACAGCACTAAATCAACCGTTACTAAATACTCGCCGACCGAGTTGATGATGGGAATTCGTGCACAATCACTAGGACTATCTAAAATAGGTATTTCCGATTCCGAACATTCAAACCGTCTAGATTTAGAGTCTGTAGGAGACGATGCTTCACAAAATATTCGGAAAGCAGCTGCAGCTGACGCTGAACGATTTAATAAAGGTCGAGCGATAATTAAACCATTCTCAGTAGGAGACTTCGTATTTATAAAAAGTAGCGAGCGAAATCAGACCAAGCTCGATAGGAAGTTCAAGGGGCCGTTCGTAATCACTGCGATTTTAGACAATGACCGCTATGAGCTGAAGACAGTTAGTGGTGTCGGTTCCAGACGAACTTACAAGTACGCACACGAGAATTTGCGCGCAGTACCTAAGGGGCACGAGGGTTTATTAGAAGTAACTAGTAGTCTATTGAATGAAACGGAGGCCGAGACGGCGCCAGATGAGGAACACGAGAGTACTAGTAGAGAAAGTAGACACTCATTGCATAACGATGATACCTTGACTCCCGAATCCAACACCGATACAGCTTGCTCAGACACTCTAACTGCGGGTTCTGATACTCTAAGTATACTCTCGGATGACGAAACCTTCCAACTACACGAAGTAGAAGTCGAAACATCCTATCTCTAGAACCTAAGTCAATTAGGTATGTACGAGACCTGTGTGATTTTTTTGTGTATCATGTGTGCCGGTAGACGGAATGGTGCCGTCCGGTCCATGCCATACTGGCTGGTCGAAGGGACGCACTCTTCCTGTCTAGTCCGTTTTAATTGGGTGATCGAAAGGACAGTGTCGTCCGGTCCATGCCTTGCGGTTGGTCGAAAGGACACACCCGTCCGGTTCACATTGTTGATATTTGGTCGAAAGGACAGTGTCGTCCGGTCCATCCGCGATGGTCGCAAGGACACACCCGTCCGGTCCAAAACTGGTATTTGAGTGATTGGTCGAAGGGACAGTGTAGTCCGGGCTGCCTATTTCATCAGGGTTAGTCGTAAGGACACACCCGTCCGGTCCAAGTCTGTATGCAATTTAGTGATGGCAATGTCAAAAGTCAAAACTTATTCTGTCTGTCAGGTTGGACGAGCGTAATCATGAAGTTGCGTAACGTTGTTTCAGGATTGCATTCAGATACGCCCGAGGACGGTCGCTAGTCAGTTTGGCCGTGACGGCGCATCGCTAAAACGTCAATGTCAGACGTCAGAATAAGAGTGACAGCAGTCACTCTAGCGGAGCGTCAGGTGGGTGGGAGCACGGCGGCCATGTTGAAAAACACTTTTTGAACGAGAGCCGACCGTGCACCACGCGCTAGACGAATCGCTGATATTCTGCGTCATCCTAGTGTGAAACGCGATTTTCTAGATTAATGTGATTAATAATTGACTTTGGCTAGAATATAGAACAGTTATTTTGTGAATTAAGCTTTGTTAACGCAAATTATAGTGACTTTGATCAAAACTGGAGTGTTAATTAGAATTACGATTCCTTGCCTAAGCACCGACGCCTGACTAACTATGGCGGACTCCGATGAAGGCCCTCCTGCGCCTACATACTTATATAAGTTGCAACGTTACAATTCTTCCAAGTGGTCAAAGTCACAGTCAAGTCATGTTTTAGTAAAACGGTGGTCGTTTTACAAGAATTTCGGTAGTCAATTACCACCAATTAAAAAAGACACGCAATACACTCCCATTTAATTCACTACACTTGTGCTCTATAGACGAGCTACATTGGTTAAAATGCCATAAAATAACACAAAATAAATAAAAAAACACTAGAAAATTCAATTAAATAAAAGTAGTCCACGTCTATTTTCGAAAATGGAGGAAAAAGTATCGATTATGACTTATAAGTTTCGCTAATTTGTTCGATCGATAGTTTGTGAATTGACTCAGTAGCAGAATTCGTTCATTAGTAAAAGGTTAACTCTCCTTGACTTTATTTGCCTTCTAAACCTAGTAGGTACCTGACTGTCTACAACTCTTCAACATAACGTAGATACAAAATATCAAGGCAGAAAATTGTCGATATTACCGCGTTATATGCCGGCCACTTTGCGGTCGTACTATTTTATGGCATTGTGAGCGCAATCATTCTAAACGAAACAACTCAACTTCCACGGGCTGATGGATTGCATCATTCCGTTTTATAGTCAGTACAATTGTATATTTTGTACAATTTTGTAGTTATAAAATTAGTATAGACGTCAATGTAATGTTTTTTGTTGAAGAATATATTTTTCAATACAAACTTTTATAAAATTAGTGATCGGAACCGTGTGCTGATCAAAATTAGCCTAAGCCTGGACAGTTTACTGTTACCCATCGAGGTATTCTGCTGTCCACCATCTGAATCAGTTGTCTGTTGTCTCCATCATCAGACCAGCTCGCTGTCACCATAATATTGTATTGTCATCAGAACTTGATAGGTATGCAAAGTTTCAGCTAAGTTGGAGTTACGTCTAGATTGACGGGGATTCTGGGCTGTAATTTCTAAATCAGCTGATTTTCAGGCGTACTAGGCGAATCCAGACGTTGTACACAAAATAACGTGAGGGTTCTGGTTTTGTTTTGGTAAAAATTAGCGCGCTGTTCGTACGAGTAAGTGCCGAAATGTAAAATTATTGACACTGCGAATGAAAAGTGGCGGAATCATGCGAGAATTTATAACTTATCGCTCGCATTGCTGTGTGAAGGGTAAGGGTGCCGGTGAAATTACAGGCACATGAGACTTTTCATCTTTATGTCTCAGGGTGGCGGGCGCAGTGCAATGCCACATAGGTTGCGTCGTAGGTGGACGTGATCTATGAGGTAATGCACTGTTCATAGACAGAGGTTACCGCTTAACATCAGGTGGGCCTCTTGCTTGATCCGTCATCCAAGTAGTATAAAAAAAAAAAAAAAAAAAAAAAACTTAGTCAGAAATCGTAAAGTATCTACCTAATTACATTGCGTTTCAAATATAATTACTTGTTTCAAAATTTGCCTCCAGCTGGAAATATACACTTAGCCCGATATATATAAAACTCAAATCCAAGTAAAGCAGACGGACTATTAGCCAACCAATTACTTGACTTGGACCACATAATAAATAATATTATATTACGTAGGTAAGTATCTACTTACTACGAACTTGAACACGAAAAACGTTCAAGTGGCGTAATAAGTGTCTCATATTTATTTCAGCCATTGTGCCGCTTGTCTGCCAAAGCAGTGTGGAGCTTTGTAAAGCAGAACAATAGAAAAAATACTGAAATCTAAAGTCGTCGATTCATATCCAGGTGGTCGTGCAACAATGGATTTTTCTACTTAAAAACTATATGTGCGTGATACATATCAAACGGGGAAGAAACCTTGAAACATTGTGAGGAAATCTGTATGTCCTTGGCACCGCTCGCCATCGGCAGAGGATTCATTCGCACACCTTAGAGCCAGGGTGGTCCCGGACTGTGAGGTTTCAGAGAAACTTCCTCCCGCGAACGCTCAGGTTGTGGAATGATCTCCCTGCTGAGGTTTTCCCGAGCGACTACAGTATGGGGTTCTTCAAAAGGGGTGTTTGGAAATTTTTAAAGGGTCGGCAACGCGCCTGTGATGCCTCTGGTATTGCAGGCGTTCATAGGCTACGGTAACCGCTTACCAACAGGTGGGCCGTAAGCTGGTTTGCTACCTTGGTAGTATAAAAAAAAAAAAAACCTATGCATTTGTTTTAAAGTCAATTATTGGCTTAGGCTGTAAGTTTTATGACTCAACATCATAAGCCGTCAGACTTCCACTGTTGGACGTGGCATCCCCCGTAGAAAGTAAGGAGGGGATTCGCCATAGTCACCGCACCACACTTGGCAGGCGGATTGGTGATCACAGTATTGGTGTTGAGTACTCAGCTGGATGCTGCTGCCCGTCCACGGGTGTAATCCCTTAGTCGGTTTTTACGATATCCACGGGAGGAAATGGATCGGTCTATTCTAAGACCGGACACAACATGTGATTATAAATAAAAAGTCACTAGCAGTTCGCGCCGATCGTGACCACGATGGTGTATCGGTTATCGATAAATTGGTATGAGTTGTGTGTGGCACCTACCTATTGCACACAAATTGCCTTATTTTTTGTGTTTTTTTTTTATCCTGTTTTCTTTTGCGTGTTGCATGTGTGTGTCTTTGATTGTTTAGTCATAAATAAACGTTTCTTTCTTTCTTTCTTTCTTTCTTTCTATTCCTGCCGTAAAGCAGTAGTGCTCGCATTGCTGTGTTCCGGTTTGAAGGGAATGGGGTCCGGTGAAATTCTTGGGTGAATTGAAGTTCACCGAAGAATTTAATATCTTTATATCACAGGGTGCCGGGCGCAATGCCACATAGGGCACGTCTACCTAGGCTGCGCCCAATGCGGCATTGCACTGCGACATAAAGATGGAAGTATCATATACATACTTGTAATTTCACCGGCACCTTTAAAACTGGAACACAAGAATGCAAGAACTACTGCTTTGCGAGCAAAATAGGTATGTATGGTGGTAGTGGGTACTTCCCCGAGCGAACAGTTTCTCAACAACAAAAAAGCTCTACTTCTAACATAGGATACGAGTATGTCCTTTACCAAGAAATATGGGATACGACGAATGAATGAACGCTGGGAATCTCATCGGCTGTAAGAGTCTGATCCACATAGATGTGAGCCAGGCACCTGTGGGGTCCACCACAGGAGATGGTGTGAAAATCAATGGATAAAACCGGATAAAAACTCTATATTATCATTTGATGTGTAACTTTTTTGCTCTCATAGTTTATTATTTTTCAAGTGTAAACCACACTTTTTTTTTTATTTTTTTATTTTTTTATTTTTTCCTCTCGCTTTCTTTCGCTTTTCTGTTGAGATCAAAACGTTTCTTCTCATGGAATATAGACTAGCTTGTAGTAGTTTTTGATGTGTAGGTAACATCTTTCCTCTCGATTTCCTGCAATCTGTGGGAGTGATTTCGTGAAAAGGGATGGAAGTGTGTAACACAGGACGCGCGCATTCTTCCGAGAGGTTGGTAGCGCGCATTTTTCCGAGAGATTGGTGTGTGTTTCAGCCATGTTGCTTTTACCAAGGAGGTTACACATCATAATATGCGACTACAGTAAGCTCGTTTTTTTAACATTGATAGACCTTCATTTGACCTCGATCTCACCTTTGGTAAGTAACGATGCGGACGACGATTGAGCACGAAGGTCTAGAAAGCACCTATTCGCTCTAGCCAGACGAAGTGTAATCCCAAATTTAGCACGCCAATTCGTTTGAAAGAAACATCGTTCGTAGCATCATAGATTTTAAGACCAATTCAGTTCGAAATTCAGTGTGGCGCTTACGTTAAGGGCACAGATTTTTATTACTTCTTAATTTTTATTTCACTTCATAATAACATAAATTAAAATATGGCTCCATGATTTACTAGTCGGTGTCAATGGCAAAAAACGGGTATTCTTTTCAAATCATATGAGTAAGTTGTTATGTCTTTAGCTAACATATGGTGTAAATAAAACCCAAAAAAGATAAAATTACAAGTTGTATTCGTGGTAGTATTTTTCTAACCACACAGAGGTGAAGTTCTCATCTGACACATTACAAAAACGTCAAAATGACAAACACAGCAAATCATTGCCATAGAGGTAGAAAGTCCAAGGCGTAGGGTGGGCCTGAACATATTCCCGGCCGTTGAAAGCTGAGCTTTCAACTTCTGAGTTCTTCTGCGGTGGGAAGCTTGCAGAGGCGAACCAAAGATCTTCGACAGGTGCCCCGGACGGTTGAAATGTCTGCGACGCGTGAAATCTGGTCTGGTCCATAGATGAGTCGTAGAACTCGTCCCAGTCTCCAATTCATTGGAGAGGCGCCATCCTCTGCTAGTAGTACCATATCTCCAACGTTCAGACTAGCGTGGTTGGTCCGCCATTTGGTTCTTTGTTGCAGCTCTGACACGTATTCTCTCTGCCATCTTTGCCAAAAGTGTTGACGAATCATTTCGATGCGTTCATAGCGTTTTAGTTGATGATCTTTATAATCGCCCAGGGTTGGCGTAGGTAGTGTAGTCAACGGCCTTCCGATGATGAAGTGTCCCGGGGAGAGGGAAAGGAGGCCACTGGGACAGGATGATAGGGGGCACAAAGGCCTGCTATTAAGAATCGCCTCCACTTGTGCAAACAAAGTAGAAATTTCTTCAAAAGTTAAGTGGCTGTTGCCAATAACACGTCTTAAATGATGCTTAGCCGATTTTACACCGGCCTCCCATATGCCACCGAAATGAGGAGAGTATGCAGGAATGAAGTTAAAATTTACAGCTTGCTGACTTGCAAAATCAGACAAAGGTTCTTGGGTATGCTTAAGAAAATCTCCTATCTCCTTTGCGGCAGCTACAAAGTTACTGCCATTATCGCAAAATATTTCCGTTGGCGTTCCTCGACGGGCAACGAACCGTCTGAGAGTCATAATGAATGCATCTTTGGTTAAATCACTAACTGCTTCGAGATGGATACATTTATAGCGTAAGCAAACAAAGAGACATAAATAGCATTTTATTACGCGACTTCCTCGACCCTTACGATTTATAATTGAAAATGGGCCGGCAAAGTCCAAACCAATAGATAAAAATGGAAAATCTGGGTTTATACGCTGTGATGGTAAGTCACCCATCTTAGGACATAAGGTTTTACCACGCAAACGCCTGCATCGCACACAGTTACTAACTGTGCGTCTCGCGAGGTGCCGTCCATTGACTGGCCACAATGTTTCTCTCACCGTTGCTAATAGCAGTTGTGGGCCAGCGTGCATGCTAGTTATATGTTCCCTTTGGAAATATAATTTAGTTAGCTTATGTGAAGCATGAAGCAAGATAGGATGTTTCTTTTCATAGGAATAGACGGAGGCGTCTATACGCCCACCTACCCTAATTAACTTGTCACTATCTAGAAACGGAGACAATGATAGTATTTTGTTTTTACTATCCAATAACTTGCCCTTAGAAAGCAATTCGTATTCGATAGAGAACGATTGGCCTTGAGCGATAACGCATAGTGCATGAAATGACTCACGCAGCTCGTCAGCTGACAATGCACCTACGCGCTTGTCGCGAGGATGTTTTAAATTGAACACAAACCTTTGAACGTATGCAAATGATCTTTGCAATCGGTTCAAGGACGAGTATTTTTCAAAGTCAATTACAGGTTCACATGTCACTGCGGAATGTGATTTTACTTCTGGCAAGGATCCCAAATTGTTGGCCTTTAGTAAGGGCCACTCATCTTCATTTTGGAGTAGAAAGCTGGGGCCCGACCACCATAAGTCCTTGGTAATTAACTGTCTTGCATCTACTCCCCTGGAAATTAAGTCGGCAGGGTTTGAAGCAGTGGGGACATACCGCCACGCAGAAGAATTAGTAAGCTCGATGATTTCATTAACGCGATTAGCCGCGAATGTTTTCAATTTCGATAGGTCACTATTTATCCATCCTAATACGACGCTCGAATCACACCAATAAACCATTCTTCCCGGGCTATCTCTGAGTGAGTTCACCACGGACTTGGCAAGCTTAGCGGCAAGCAGGGCTCCACATAACTCTAAGCGAGGTATTGTTGTGGGTTTCAAGGGTGCTACTTTAGACTTTGCGCATAACAGCCGGACGGTGACGTCATCATTGGTGCTGGTAGTTTTCATGTAAATGCAGGCACCGTATGCGGACTGCGAGGCATCACTAAAGGAGTGCAACTCTATCGATCTGGGTAAGTCTCCTAAAACTAGCCTTGGAATTTTTAGATTAGACAAATATTTAAGGTTGTCAGTAAACTTTATCCAATCATTTTTAATTTCCTGAGAGACAGCTTGATCCCAGTCTAACTTCTGCTGCCATAGCTTCTGCAACATAATTTTAGGCAGAACTACGATCGGACTTAGAAGACCTAACGGGTCAAATATTTTAAATGAATTCGACATGATGAATCGTTTTGTTATGCTAGCATCTCTATCAAATGAGAAACCCTTTATAGGAAAATGCAGGGTGTCATTGGACGGAGTCCACCCAAGCCCGAGAGTACTTGACGACTCACTAATAGTAAGATTATCATCTTTGTCCATAGCTACGTCATCAAACAGTGACGGACAATTACTTTTGTATTTTCTTAGGTTAAAACAGCCTAGCTTTAGTGAGTTCGACACAGCATTTTGAATGTATTTTAATTGTTTTGGGTCATTTGACCCTGTAATAAGATCATCAACGTAAAAATCACCTTTGATGATTTTTTTGATGACTTCGTCATCAGTCTCCTCTCCCAACTGCCATAAACAACGTGTACTTAGATAGCTTGCACACGCAGTACCATAGGTCAACGTACCTAATTTAAGAGTCTGTATTGGCTGCAATTCGTCCTCCCTCCAGAGAATCAGCTGCAGCTGACAATCTTTTCTCTTAATGTCACCATTCTGTACATTTTTTCGACGTCTGCCGTAAGTAGGTATTTGTATTGCCTAGCGCGTATGAGAATGGCAAACAGAGAGTCCTGGACATTCGGACCAACCTCCAAAATATCATTTAGGGAGTATCCAGATGTGGAGGGAGCAGAACCATCGAATACTACACGAAGCTTGGTAGATTCACTTTCCTGTTTTAGGACTGCATGATGGCACAAATAATATGATGAATTGAACCGATTGAACCTATTGTCCAACACAGAGAGATGACCTAGTTCGGCATACTCCTTGATAAATTTAGTATACTCAATTTTAAGCGATGGATCTCGTTTAAAGCGTTTTTCTAGGTTGATAAACCGCCTTCTCGCAATGTGATAAGTATCGCCTAGGCAATCAGGAGTGTCTCTGAGAGGTAGTTTAACACAAAACCTACCTGCCTGGTCTCTAGTGGTGTTAGTAATGAAATGCGCTTCACAATCTTTATTGCTTTCACTCATAATAGCCTTTTCTGGAACTTCTTCTAAGTTCCAGAATTTTGTTAACACATTTTCAACGTTTTCATTTTGAGAATTAGATGTGATTGAAATTTGGTTACAGTATGTCCCTTTCTGGGGCATCACCGACCCGATGGGTCCGGATAAAATCCAGCCTAATTTAGACTTTATTAACTTAGGATTATTATCTCCTAGGGAACGTTGCTCATTTTCTAACAAATCCCAAAATATGTCAGCTCCAATTAAGACATCCACTGAAGCCGGTTGATGGAACGAAGGATCAGCCAATTTAATATCTTTTGGTAAATTTATCATGCTAATGTCGATCGGTGTCTTTGGCAAACATCCTGTTAATTCCTTTAACACAAGACAGGATAAGGTGACGTTGAACTTGCTATTTAGAGATTTCATCTGCATATTACAACTTTCTACAACATTATCAAAGGCTGTATTGCCTATCCCAATGACTCTTAGTGAGTCAATGGAATTTGATTTCAGTGATAGCTTGGTCTTTAGGGACTCGGTAATAAATGATGATTGGCTGCCACAATCTAACAGAGCGCGAACTTTAACCTTTTGCTGGCTAAATGGATTCGACACCTCAATCATGGCTGTTGATAGGAGCACTTGGCTTGAACTATTTTGATTAGAATAATTAACAATTGTCGTGTTTTGTCCATCGACTAGATCGTCATTGCCATTATATGTTTGTTGATTAGAATAATCGACGATCGTCGCGTTTTGCTCGCATACTGGATCGTAATTGCTATATGTTTGTTGATTAGAATAATTGACGAGTGTCGCGTTTTGCTCTCCGACTGGATCGTAATTTTCGTAACATGCTTGTTCATTGGAATAATTGACGATTGCCGCGTTTTGCTCGTCGGCTAGACCATCAATGCCGTCACATGTGACGTGGTGGTTGGCTGAGGAAGGCGGCCGATGGAGGAGGCTGTTGTGCCGCTGTTTGCATTGAATGCACGGTCCCATGCGACATTCGTTACTGCGATGACCCTGCCTTAGACAGTTAATGCACAGCTTATATTTATTCACATCCATCATTCTTTCATCAATCCCCTTGGCTTTGAATGTTGAGCAGTCATAGATTCTATGACCTTCGTTGCAGATAATGCACGAAAGTTGGTTTTGCGTTCTATTGCTAGGTCTATTATTACTCGCACTTGCAAATGATTTTGTGAGAGGGTTCTGACCTTGTCTTTGATTAGCATAATTATTATTGTTATTAGGTGCGGAGCGCATAGGAGGCATTGGAGGTTTCGAATTATTGTTATCAGACCTGTTGCGATTCAAAGCCTCGAGCACGTCGGCGCGGTCTATCAAGAATTTACTAAATTGACCTAAACTAGGTACATCACCTTCTAGGCTGTTACGGCATTCCTCCCATTTCAATAAAGTGCTGCTATCCAGCTTGGAGGACAACATAAATATGATCAACACATCCCATTTATCCGTTGGCTGACCTAGCCCGGTTAAAGCGCGTAAGTTTTTGGTCACATGATCAACCAAAAATCTCAAAGACCGCTCCGACTCGCGTGGAAGTTGCTTTATATTAAACAGCGAATTTAAATGATGATTAATCAATATTCTTTTGTTGTTGTATCGACCACAAAGCAATTTCCAGGCTTCAGTGTAATTTGCAGTGGAGACCTCAAGATTTGAAATAATCCTAGCTGCATCACCTTGTAAATATGATATAAGATAATGAAATTTACTTATTGCCGGTATCCGGTCATTATTGTGGATTAAACTCTCAAAGGTATCTCGAAACTCCAACCACCGGAAGTATGCACCATCAAACTTAGCTATTTGAATCTGAGGAAGCTTTAAACCAACCTCTTGGTAATGATGATGATGATCTGAACAACACGAAACATCATGAGCGGAACTACGTCGCTCGCTTTCAACTTTCTTGGAAAATACCTCGACTAAATTCTTTGCAGTGGCAATGTTTACGATAATATCTTGCTCCATACTGTCACGCTCATCAATTTCAGTCGAAATGTTTTCTGGATCCAAAACCTCTATTTCATTTTGCAAGTCATCAAACCTTACCGACAATGCCTCAAACTTTGCAAGCTTTAGATTCAACTCAGTTAGTTGAATATTGTTTAATTCCGTTAATGTAGAAATACTATTTAGGTAGTTCTTGAATTTAGTTATCTGCCCTTTGGCGGACACTCTTTTTGTGATTAATTCTTTGTACCGTTGCTTATTTTCAACAGGCATAGTGAAAAAAATATATTAATTTAACTAAATAAACTGAAAATTGATCGAATGGGATAAATTAAGTGGCTCACGTTCCTCGTTTCGGTGTCACTTGCCGCTCAGGTAAGCTGGTTGCGCTTGTTTGGTTCCTGCTCAGCTGGCAAACACAGTGCAGAAATGGCCTTGCAATGCACACAAATGGGTGTGTGTAGCCCTGGTTTGTCCTGGAATAATCGGAAAACCACTCTAAATACTCAATAGATAGGCGCTAAAGGGGCCACCCACAATGAACGGGAAACAGCAGAAAAACTGTGTCCGGAGATTGTATAAATCCAGTGCCTTGGGATCGTTGGGGAATCTGAAGGAGCCCAACGCAGTCTTTGTCCTATGGCGATTTTCCCTTGGAATCCACTGGCAGGCCTAGCTCCAACCAGGGCTTCGAGGTCTATGGGACGGCTGTAGTAGTACTACTGTTGTGTGAAACAAGAAGCTAGGAACCATGCACCGGGACAAAGTTGTGCTTTATATACTAGGATTAAATATATTTTAGCTTACTTGTAAGTATTACAGGGAAAAGTAGTGAACTTTTACTTTAGTGTGTGGGTAGAATGATTTTTCAAATGATCATCTAATTTTGCATTTTTTGGGGGATTTTGGCAATAACCTGCACAAAATCACTTTGATTTACACAAATGGATTAGTCTACTAAATAGTTAGACAGGATTTACTAGGTATTTTGGAAGTTTGGATAAGATTTTGTGAGTGAAGGAAGGACACTTATCTTTGGTTGAACGTGGCTGCACGATGTGACACTTTCGCTGTATCACTGCTCGAACCCGGATCCTCAGATGGTCTCCTGGCTGCAACTCCGTCGACTGGTAACCCGTGGCTTTAGTCCACCACTGCAAGGCTCCAACTTTTTATCCACTGCGACTTCGGCGTCGCGGAAAATCTTCTAGACAAATCTTCTTTTTCTTCAATTTAGGTTCGCGGATTACCGATTGTTCCCCTCATGGGCCACCATGTTATGTCTTTAGCTAACATATGGTGTAAATAAAACCCAAAAAAGATAAAATTACAAGTTGTATTCGTGGTAGTATTTTTCTAACCACACAGAGGTGAAGTTCTCATCTGACACATTACAAAAACGTCAAAATGACAAACACAGCAAATCATTGCCATAGAGGTAGAAAGTCCAAGGCGTAGGGTGGGCCTGAACAAAGTATTGTTCAAATAAAAAGTAATACCTATTCATTAAAAAAAACCAACAATGACCAAGATTTAAGATTTTGTTTGGAATGAGCTTAATTTAGTTTTTGAGGATTTATATCTCTATATTACGAAATTAAACTGGTTTCTGAATTTAACTTTTGGGAGAGTCCCCTATATAGTTAGGTATCAGGAAAAGCAAATGACGGTAGTATACAATATATGGTAGTATGTTCCACTCTTTAGCAGTTCGCATTATAAAGGTAGAATTGAAACTATTCGTGCAAATAGAGGAATATTATTTTTGTCGGTTCTACACATGTGTACTTTTTTTGTATACCTACTACTTCAATGACGGAACAAGCAGATGGCCCACCTGATGTTAAGCACCCTGGCATTGCACTGCGTCCGCCACCCTGAGACATAAAGATGAAAAGTCTCATGTGCCTGTGACTTTGATCGATGGTAGGCCTTATATTCACCATTATGTTTCCAGCGTCATATATCTGACGTGTCGCTACGATGAAAGAGCCGTGTAATCACGATTCTAATGCGTTCTAAGAAACCTTTGCAATTAAATACCTTTGCATGATCTTTACAACCGTATGCTGGCTATAAAATGCTGAATCACTACTTTAGTTCTTTTCTTTTCTGCCTTGGGGACCCCGTCCTGTGTTTTTGATGTGTAACATCTTTCCTCTCGCTTTCCTGCAATCTGTGGGAGTGATTTCGTGAAAAGGGATGGAAGTGTGTAACAGGAAGCGTGCATTTTTCCGAGAGGTTGGTAGTGCGCATTTTTTCGAGAGGTAGGTAGTGCGCGTTTTTCCGAGAGGTTGGTAGTGCGCATTTTTCGAGAGGTAGTGCGCATTTTTCCGAGAGGTTGGTAGTGCGCATTTTTCCGAGAGGTTGGTAGAGCGCATTTTTCCGAGAGGTTGGTAGTGCGCGTTTTTCCGAGAGGTTGGTAGTGCGCATTTTTCCGAGAGGTTGGTAGAGCGCATTTTTCCGAGTGGTTGGTAGTGCGCATTTATCGAGAGGTTGGTAGTGCGCGTTTTTCCGAGAGGTTGGTAGTGCGCATTTTTCCGAGAGGTTGGTAGAGCGCATTTTTCCGAGTGGTTGGTAGTGCGCATTTTTCCGAGAGGTTGGTAGTGCGCCTTTTTTCCGAGAGGTTGGTAGTGCGCATTTTTCCGAGAGGTTAGTAGTGCGCATTTTTCCGAGAGGTAGGTAGTGCGCATTTTTCCGAGAGGTTGGTAGTGCGCATTTTTCCGAGAGGTTGGTAGAGCGCATTTTTCCGAGAGGTTGGTAGAGCGCATTTTTCCGAGAGGTTGGTAGTGCGCGTTTTTCCGAGAGGTTGGTAGTGCGCATTTTTCCGAGAGGTTGGTATTATAAGGCGTGTTGGTTGCTTATTACCAAGTAGGTGAGATGTCAGATGTTACACATCATATGCAGCTACTGTATAACCTACTCGTTTTATTGATTTGAACACATGTAAAAGGATAGTCTGTAAATTGATTAGGGAGACAAAGACACACGTAATAATGCAGCGTTGTGTAAAACTTAGTTTTATTTTCAATGAGATTAAAGGTCAGCTTTACCATGATACTATAAAAAGTTATCCTATTAAGACAAAACATTATCCTAGGAATGGTTTGTCTTTTTCATTGAAAAGCAGTTTCAAATTCAATCCAAAGAGACGAAATACGTTGTATTTTAAATTGAAGTGGTCTGTGATAGGTATTCATGTATGAATATGTATATAAATATCTGTATGTGTTGGAATGCTTTGGTCGACAACTGCCACGAATATAACATTCCATCCTTTTTAAATTATTATGTCTTCTCACTGTTTAAGCTAGAAGTTCTGCGAACAGTAGACCTCGAGAGCACAACCTTTTTTGCTTCAATTGTGTTCAGTTTACATCCAAACATCATCTATTACTAGTTTTCTATTTAGGTTTTAACATACCCGGACTTTTTTGTGGGATTCGTTGGTATAAGATTTGTTCTGGCTGCTAGCTTATTTAAGAAATTTGTTATTACTGGAAGAAAGCGTTAGCAGAGTCAGTCGTGAGAAGCAACGGCGGCGATGACCTCACCACTTGTCACGTCTATTTGTCACAAAAGTGCAACCCACACTGAAAGGAGGCCCATTTGAAGAAAAAAAAATATTTCCTCCAGCACACACATATTAATAACAAAAAAAACAAGTAACTAGGTAGATAGAGATACAAAAAAAAAAACTAATGTAAACTAGTTGGTAAGTTGAAATGAAAGGCATGAATACTAGATTTAATTTGAGGTCATTTGAGGCTCTGGCTACCCTTTCGGGGAGAAAGGCGTGTATCTATTTATGTATGTATGTTTAACATAATTAAAACAGTTATACCCACACATATTTCATAAAACAACTTAAAAATCTTCACGAGATATTATTTTTACGAAGTTCATTATATTTTATTTTATTTTATTTATTAAGGAAAAACAAACAACTACATTATATATCTAGGTACAATCAGTATTATACATAAATTTATATCTGGGACATTTTCTTTACGAGGACCTTAAAGTCGATGTTGATGTTGAAAGGGAGCGCAGCGCTCTAGCGGTAATAAACAGCGTTCGCATCAAGAAGTCGGTTCCCCGGAACAGCTAATGATCACACGTGTGGGAACACACTAGCTTCCTTGTTCGTTACCTCAACTTTTCCTGACTACTTTTCACCGAAAACTCACCTTTATACGTAGGAAATAAGGATGATGGTTACCGCAAAGAAAGCAGTTGTGGAAAATGTGTTGAGCGTAATCAAGAGTTGTCTCCAATATCAGGGTTTGACAAGTGCGATTGGAAAGACTCATGTAGTCGTGAAGCAAGGTAAACCTATAAAACAGGCCAAGTGCGAGTCGGGCTCACACACGGTTCCGTTCCATCGTTACAAGATTTAAAATAATGTAATTTTTAATACATAGTTGAGCAAAAAAAGCCGAAAAAAATCAAATTCTTGTATGGCCACTTTTAATTTTAATTTTATTAAAAGTTATGATTATTAATTTACAGCGGCAATAGAAATAGAGTAGTTCCTGTTTGATCTATTGAGATTGATCCATTGTCCTGTTTGATCCATTATACCTATAATTTTGTTCCTGACTGATCCATTGTCCAATGGATCAATTTAAAATGATTATTTTAATTAGTTTTTTATTACACACTCTGTGAAAATTTCAACTGTCTACTTATTATTTGTCCCTATCTACTTGACCCGAGTAGATAGGGTTCGCAGCGGAAACTACGGGTTCCGCTGTTTGGACTAGGGTACCACGGGCGTCAGGAGAAGCCACCTACTGGGTAAAACCGGTAGGTCCTGACTTGGGTTCGGTTTCGTGGTGGCTATGTGGTTAGTTGCAGGGGGTGGGCATGTCGTCTTCCCGGTACATTTGTGGTTATCCCCCCCCGCACGCAACTAGCTGGTGTCTTCACAGGTCTAAGGCGTCGGGCCGTAAGGTGGGCACTAGCGGGGTTAGTGAGTGATCCTTTAAGGAACAACCTAACAGTGCGTTGTAGTCTCCGGTACTTACCTGGATAGTAAGTAGACGCGAGCTGGCATGGATCCGGCCACCCAGCTGCAGGACCTGGGTAGGCACATGTATAATGCGCGTCATGTAAAAAGAACGCTGGCGGTCATACTTCTTCATATGTTCCAGCGTTCTTTTTAAATGACGCGCATACTCTACGTGTGTCGAGAAGTGAGCGTGCTTTACAGCTCCGGTACCATTCTGGAGAAATGGCAGTTAGCCTCTCTAACGCCCCTAGCTGGGGTTGAAGCTAGCATCTTTGCGGGTGCGGGTGGTGAGCGACCACAATTGCACCGATACCATTTTGGATAAATGGTAGTGTTCTGTATAGTTCACGAGCAACTCGCATGAGTACCCGGAGTGTGTAAGCATGATGGGTGGCAGGACCTGCCGCAACTGGTCCTGGCCTCGGCCAGGTTAAGTGCGCTACCGCGTATAGCCGTAAGGTTGGTCGGGGGCCACTTTAAACACGTATAGACGATGTGGGTTTGTCTACTTATTATATTCATTATATACAACCGCGCTGACGGACGGACGGACAGCGGAGTAATAGGGTCCGTTGGCATTGCACCTTTTGGGTACGGAACTTAACTTTATTTATTTTTTACAACCATGAAGAATCCTAAACCGTTAGTATTGATCGTATATTATGGGTCCTATCTACAATAGGTACAAGACTTGACAAACCTTCTAAAGTCTTTTCTTTAGAAAGATCCATATATTTAAAAAAAAAGTCTTACACAGTCTTCTTCTTCTTTTCGTATGAGGACTGGCCGGCCTCTGGTGTCAGAGTTTGTCAAGCCGCCCGAGGGCCTCTGACATGGCTTATCGACTGCTATTAATCAATAACAGCCGGGACCGACAGCTTAACGTGCCCTCCGAAGCACAGAGCGATGGAAATCCACACATAACTTAGAAAAGTCATTGGTGCGGAGCCTAGGATCGAACCCGGTATCGTTGGATTCTGAGTTGCACTATTGAACCGTTAGGCTACCATCGCTCTTACACAGTGACACAGTGGGGGGAAATACTAACCAGTAAGCAATTATAGATTTAGGAAAATCAGCATTTAAACCTAGTATAGTATTATTTTATCTGTGATTTAAACACTTTCAATAAACCTCATAGGTACCCGAGGCGGGAATCAAACCTGTTCGTGAAAAAAACGAAGGTCATTTGATAGCGGATGTCGATAGTGTCTCGTGTCAGAATTATTTCTTGGAAAAGATTACCTAAGCTAAGAAGAAGAAGAAGAAGTCATATTTATTTATTTAGCCTTTATTTCCTTTAATCTGTTAAACTTAGAACATAGTTTTTAATATAATTTTCAGAAGGGCATTCACTATTCCATGTCAATGTACGTGAATGCCTGAATCCCATACGTGCGAGTTGTAGAATGGGCTCCCTCCTTATGTGTTTCCGCTAAACTACAACATGAGACGCTTCAAAAAAAAAAAGAAGAGTCCTTCAGGGCAGGCAACGCATTGGCAATGCCCCTGGTGTTGCAGATGTCAATAGGCGACGGTAACCGCTTACCATTAGGCGGGCCGTGTATGCAAGTTTGTCGAGACATAACACCAAAAAAAAAAAACCTTTTTATGCAAGTAACTTGTAATAACATTCACATAAACTCAAGTCATCATCATACTGTATAATCATACTGTATATCATACTGTATACTGTATATCATGTATATGTAGATATGTTCTCAAATCAAAATCTAAACTAACCATAAATATATTATGTTCAAAGTTATCAGCAACATAATAAACGTGTTAAGTAACGAGTGTCCGCGGGTCGATGACCTGCGCAGTGGCCCGGCCTTGCCCTTGACGGGCCGGCATCGACGGATTCTCCATACGAGGATGTACACTCGGCTATTGCCCGCGGAACTGCTTGCTTTGCCATATTGTACAAAACAGTACTGGTACGGAAGAGGTAAGCTCGGCGTTTTCTTTTTTTAAATCGTGTTTAATATGTGAATATCTACCCTTATCGTGTTTAGTAAGCGTCTAACTAACGTAGGTAGTGATTAACTGCTCAGTGTGTCTACCCTTGCAATCTCTAATGTCCGTCTTCAGCCAGTATTGCCATTTGAATTTTCGAAATTCGATTTCGTTAGCTTCGCCGAAGAATAGCAAACTATTCAATATTCTATGACTGACACAGATTAGCGAATAGCAAAGCGATAAAAAAGAAGTATTTTGTGGAAAAACTATTTTATTTCTGGTAGGTACAAAATGAAAATGTATAATGTAGTACATTTCCCCAAACATCATCTGGGGTTCATTTGGTTGGTATAAGCTATTGCAAAAGTCAAGCAACCTTACAAACACCGTAGGTTGTCTACTAATGTTCAGCCATTTATGACTCAAACTCTAAAATGTTCACTAAAACAGTGGCACCGACATGACCACAAGATTTATAGTTCCAAGCACCGCAGAACATAATAATAGTTACAACAAGAGCGGGCCTTTTCTTGCAACTTTACTGGATAGAAACAGGTTAATCTGATCCAATTTTCTGAATTTCTTAGCCAGAACATTTCAGACTTTATTTATTAGAGTTAGGACTCGAAACTGTGTGTGAGAAAGTGCCTCTATCGTGGGTTCCTTCCACGAATAATAAGTTTAGGACGTGTGTGACTACGAGTTTATGTGGTTACGTGACTCTACTGTAAGTCGGCATCGAGATAAATCGCAGGTCCATAAAAATATGCTTAATTACTTTTTTGTAGCAAACTACGGGTCTAGCGCTTAACTGAGTCAGTCCCTGAGGTATGGGAGCGGTACGGGAGGGGTGTTTTCACCTCTCAATTTATCAGATGACATGTGACATAATTTAAATGAAAACACCCCTCCCGTGTTTTCACCTCTCAATTTATCAGATGACATGTGACATAATTTAAATGAAAACACCCCTCCCGTACCGCTTCCCATACCTCAGGGACTGACTCAGACCTGTAGAAATTCAGATGAGAATTCTACCCTATCAACCAGCTCATGTTGACAATCCCTCATCTACCTAGTGGCGTCCATTCGTTTCCTCTGCTACTCTACTAGTGGCGAGAAAAAACGGGCTACGATCCAACATATCTATTTAGCAAGGCACCCTTGTTTCCTCTAAAGAAAAAAAGAAAGAAAGAAATAACATTTATTTGTGTCAACAACATGAGTTAACAAACAATATTGCACACTAAAAGACACACACACACACACACACACACACAGAAACAAAGAAAAATAAAACTAACTAACTCTACTCCTCTATGTATGGGTTACGATCCACCAGCACCATCTACCTAGTAAGTTAGGGTCAACCCCGTGGCCGTGTCGCTGTAAGGGTCGAGGTCAAGTAGGAAGGAGGAGAGCCAAGGTAAGATGTCGTTCACGATTTTGAATTTTTAGTTCTAGGAGCAGCCAGTTTAGTGGCACCACAAAAAGCCTTTCTCGAAAGCTCTAAGGCCCGTAAAAGGCCCGTGATATCAATAACAGTTTAACCTCAAATTCTCAGTTTATGCATATTTCTGTCAAAGGACGAAAATGGTTTAAACTGACAATTATAGATTTAACTGCTATTAATATTACGGGCCAGTTACCACACTTCTGCAGATGCTAGAAGATTCCCAAGCGTAAGTGGCACACTTGCTACTTATTTTAAGATTGCTCATGTCACGATCGAAATGGGTTAACACGCACCAGTCGGACCGCTTCTAGCTTGATTACTATTGTAGGTACTTAATGTTTTCTAGATAGTGCCTCCAATGACAGTTTGCAAGACAGAAATGATTGAAAATACCTTTCCAAGAAGTGTGAAATGGGAAGAGATAGGGGCGTAGCGAGGACTGATCAAAAGGGGCAAATGATAGCAACTTTAGGGGAAACATGTCAAAAGCCTTAGTTTACTCATTTGCGCCGTAAGTCTTTGACCTAAGGTCGAGATCTCAGCTATACTATTACAGCCAGAATAGGTATACTACTAACTGTCAAATGTGTTGTTGTTAGGTAATGCTGTAATGTCGGTCACAAAATCTGGAGATGCTTCTTTGAGATGGTAGCAAAAGCCAACACCTGCAAGATAAGAAATTTAAGCTCATAATGACACATCTGAAGATAGTAGTTTAGTAGTAGTAGAGCTTTTTTGTGAAAGAGTTCGTCCGGGGAAGTACTACCACCATACCTATTCCTGCCGCAAAGCAGTAGTGCTCGCATTGCTGTGATCCAGATTGAAGGTTATGGTTGCCGGTGAAATTACAGGCACATGAGACTTTTCATCTTTGTCTCAGGGTGGTGGGCGCGGTGCAATGCCACATAGGGTGCGTCCTAAGTGGATGTGAACTATGTGATAATGCACTGTTCATAGGCAGAGGGTACCGCTTAATATCAGGTGGGCCATCTGCTTGATCCGTCATTCCAAGTTGTATAAAAAAAAGATGACATATTGAATTATGTACTTATTTTTTTTAAATAGGTGGCACTAGCTGGCGATTGACGTTCGAGGTCCGAGAGACAAAGGAAAAGCTTTATTTGTCGCTGAGCGACAACATCGTCCCTTGAATACAATAATATAAAGTAAATTACAAAAAAATAAAAACCTAAACATAGGTAATTAAAATCAACTTTTAGCAAACGCTGTATAATCAGCCAGTTTATACAGCAATTTTGCTTCTTGCGATGAAGGACACGCTAAAATACTATTGAGGAGGCCAATGTGTTCCAACCTGCTCCAAAAGCTGCTAGGGCACAAAGAACTACCACTTGTTTTTCTGATTACAAGCCTGTGATCATTATTTGACTGAAGTGCGGCACCTGTCAAAACCATTCCTGCTCACTGCTACCATGCTGTGTTCAGGAGTCAAGCTAACATTTTAGAATTGAGTAAACAGAGAGTCAATTTAGGGCAGCCTGCCCCTTCCTGCCCTACCCTGATTACGAGCCAGGAAAAGGGTTGGCTCCGGCGCCACTCGGCCGCCGACGGCATTCCTGCTCACCGCAACCCTATGTTTAGGAGTCAGTCACTGGCTTCTCAGATACCTTTCCTCGTCTTGTATTTGCTGGGAGTTTTATATTTCATTTTACAATAGGATACGGTCCTGCGATAGCTATCAAGGGCAATATATAACAGGAAGTTTTACTCTATCAACGGATTTTGAAGGGATTCTATGGCTGAAAAAGACTAAGAAAGCAGTTGACAAAATCCGTTTCTCAATGTGTTCACAAGAAAGAAAGAAAGAAAATTTATTTATTTTTCCACACGCACAACATACACATTAAACAAGAAGACAAAAACAAAAATGCACTAAGTTAATAGGTAGACACTACAATATCATGAGAAACATAATACTAAAAAAAAAAAAAAATACTAATCAAAAACTGTTATAAACTTTGGTAGGAAAGTTGATAGGTTGTGTGTGTTGTGTGGAGTCAAACAGGTCCCTGTCTCAGAATATACTGCACTAGACCTAGGTTTAGTGCAGCGCTGGTTTTCAGACAGGGCCTAATTAACTGAACAACCCAATATGTCCCCGGTAATTCGATATTTTTCCAGTGACAATAGAGCTATTGAAAACTCAGAGGATGACCCATCGAAGACCAATGTCAGAAGAGATACATTGCGTTAAATAATCAAGAATATTTTACAAAACAATTCAGCTGTATTTCCCAAAGAGGAAAATCAATAATATATAGTTATATTTAATGTGATAACGTCGTTGCCGGACTGACTGACTGAGTGACTGACTCACATGACTGCCTGACTGACTAATTTCACATCCTAAACTGTAAGTAGGTACTAGATACCTGAAAAAATAATAGGGTAGGTACATTCCTTTTTGTGGTCTAGGGGTGCACTATAAAAGGAAATTCCAAAATTGTGTGCTTTTCATCCTGAAACTACCCGTGTGAAGTCGAAATGAGTTGCTAGTATACAATAACAAAGTTAAGGTTGGTCCAATATTGTTCCAAATCCCATCTTCATCAAATAATCCCAAATCTAATCTAATCTTGTGAATATGCCGCCGATCCAAAAAAAGATACAGCTATCTCTGTGGTCACGGCATTACTCATCAAATTGGGCTCGTGGGACAGAACGCGTAGAAAGGCCCCTTGGTCCATAGCCTCCATGGTGCGTGACGATAATTACAGAAGCTATCGGTGGCTTGCTGGCCGCTTCATGGCAGGTGTCCTAAGATAGCGGTGACCGTCCCCGTAAATATTTCTGTCAGTGGATTCCACAACACGCGGTGTAAGCGTACGGACTTTGTTCTACACGAATGTCAACTCAGTTAAACAGCGATTGAGCTGATAATTATTTGCCGACTAGCAGCGCCCCGCGGTTTCACCCGCATAAGACTCGATCCCGTGGGACTCCAGAGTTAAAAATCAGTCCGGCTGTCTGGATTCTAAATTTCATCCAAACCCATCCAGTATTTCAGTCATTTTAATTAATTTTTTAATTTTATTATTAAGTTTTTTTGTAAAAAAAAAACTACTTATTATAAAATGAACATCTGACTGATGATGACGATGATGAAATTATTAAGCAGAACTGTGAGCTGATTAAAATGAGTCCAAAAACGGCTAGTCTCTTAACTATCGAGGAGTTCCGTTGTTCACCGTTGTCCGGTCTCCAACATCAGGTGGACTGATACGGGCTGATGATGATGAATCGAGGCTAACCGGTTCAAAATCCAGTTGCAAGATTTTACGGACACACATAATAGAAGCTTGTAAAAAATTGATTGTAAAACAGTCCAGCCTTTGATTATATATCGGACATGGCAAAAGGACAAGATTCCAACGCCAAAAAATGTATTTACTCCGAGATTTACAATTTGTTTGTTTCGTTTTGTTTGTGTTTGTTTGGTACAAAATTGCCTGTATCACAGACGAACAGATTGTATTGTATTTTGTTTGTGTAATTAGTATGATTTTTAGCTACTTAGAATTAACTCAATCCAATGAAATCTGACAAGGCCTATGTTCGGTCCGCTTATATGTATGTACCTAAACAAAACCAAGTGCTCCCAGTGTTCCTATGGTGAATAAATGATATGACTATGACTATGACTATCCAGCCTTTTTAATTCTCTAACTCTTACGCAGACGCTGTCTTAGAAAACCCTAGCTCTAATTACTGTAATGGCGTATTCTCCGCTTCCTGTGACCACTCCATTTTGTTCCGTAGAATCGTTTTATGTTTTATCATTATTGTTTTGATATTCACATCGTTTGGAGAAAGAGATCGTTAGGGATTTAAGTAGGCATGAAATTGCTACACTCGTGCTTTATAAAGAGAGTGACGAGATTGACCTTTAATTGTTTTATAGTAGTAGTAGAGCTTTTTTGTGAAAGAGTTCATCCGGGGAAGTACTACCACCATACCTATTTTTGCCGCAAAGCAGTAGTGCTCGCATTGCTGTGTTCCGGTTTGAAGGGTAAGGGTGCCGGTGAAATTACAGGCACATGAGACTTTTCATCTTTATGTCTCAGGGTGGCGGACGCAGTGCAATGCCACATAGGGTGCGTCCTAGGTGGACGTGACCTATGAGGTAATGCACTGTTCATAGGCTGAGGTTACCGCTTAACATCAGGTGGGCCATCTGCTTGTTTCCGTCATTCAAGTAGTATACAATAAAAAAAAAAAAGGAAACCAAACTTTTGGAAAGTGCATGGTTTCATAAGAAACCGAACAACTGGATACATTTCTATTCGTATGACACCCTGTTTAAATCGGACAAGCGGTTATTGAGATATTAACCAAATCTGATACCCGGTTTTCGAATCTTTCCCCTGCCCTCTCTCCTCGCTCCACCACTTTAGAATGCGACAACCGGTCTATTCTTGTTCAAGAGATCACGCTGAACACAATGATACTGGTTGTCGGCGGGGGACTCGTCAGTCCACCGGGAATTCAATTTCGGAGGCCTGGCCTCCTTACTAATAGTTGACGAAACGGGTACCTACATAAGACGAGCGTGAATGGGACAGTTGGAAGGGGAAGACCTCGGCGAACGTATTCAGACCTGAGACGTTCTGGAAAAAGGCCAGGTCAAGAGTAGCCTTGACCGACGAGCATGTGTGAAGAATGTGATAAATACGAGTAAATAAATAAATAAATAATGCTGGACAGTTCACACAACATTATCTAGCCCCAAGCTAAGCAGAGCTTGTGTTATGGGTACTAGATAACTGATATACTTAATACAATATATTCCGTAGATAGATATTTTTTATTATACATAGAAAATACCCAGAACACCCAGAACAAATATCTGCGATAGCACAAATATTTGTTCCGAGGCGGGAATCGAACCCGCAACCTCCTGCGTCGCAGGCCAAGCTTCGCCCGCCGCGCCGCACAGAGGTCGTCATGTGTCATCGAGCAACACGAGGCCTGCAATGCTCTAAGTCATGTGTCAATGTGATGAGAGTGAATGAAGCAAAAGAGGTATGTCAGGATCGTAGTAAGTGGAAATCCGTGGTCTCTGCGTACCCCTCCGGAAAACTGGCGTGATTTTAAGTATGTATGTATATATTTTTTATTTTTTTTGCATTGATAGACCTTTGTTTGACCACGATCTCACCTGTTGGTAAGTGACGATGTGGCCGAAGATGGAGCACAAAGGTTTAGAAGGCACCTATTCACTCTAGCCTTGAAGAGACCCAGATTATAGTCTTCAGGACAGACAGACGACGGTAGCGTATTCCACTCCTTAGCAGTTCGCATTATAAAGATATAACTGAAACGTTTAGTACGAATAGAGGGTATCTATACTAATGAGGTAAGGGTGGTACCGAGCCGTGGGCCTGCTCGTCCTGGTCGTTTTTTTTCTAGGTCTCTTACCGCCCCCCTTTAGGCTTGCAGCGCCCACAAGGGGGCGTTATCGCCCACTTTGGGAACCCCTGCTATAGAAGATCTAAAGGCAAGCGACCTTACGGAGGTGCTCGATACTTTGGATCTTAGTCTCCGCCATATGTTGCTCACCTATAAGCCTGAAAGCTCTGCGTTCGATTGAGTCCAAGGCAGCAAGCTGTTGTTATAAACCTATAACCTGTTTGTCGTACTAATTAAAGTAAATATAAATATAAATAAATATACCAAAGGGGAGTTTGGCAAGCGGATTGGTAATCGCAGTGTTGGTGTTGCGGCCAATCCCCTGGTGAAATCAAAACTTAGACTATAGAAACAAAGGCCGACTATGCCTTTCCGGCTTTTTTTGTTCGGCTTTCTTCATTTCCCATCAAACTATGACAGTGGCTTTGTTTTTTTTTTTATTTATAATTGGCGCCGCACGGCTTGTGCATTTGCCATTTTCAAGTAAGTATCTGTATTTTCACTATATTGTATTTTCAATATATTTTGCAACGTTGCACTCCTTCCAAGTCGTCAAAGTCACAGTCGAGTCATGATTTAGTAAAACGGTGGCCAATTTTACTAAAACTTTGGTAGACAATTTCCACTAATTTCAAAAGTCACGCAATTCAGTTCCATTTAATTTCACTACACTTGCGCTTTTTAAACGAGCTACATTAGTTAAAATGCCACCAAAATAACACATTGTAACTCAAGAAAACACTAGGAAAAGAAATGCAGACACGGGCACCCTGCGTGACGACACAGGAAGTCGCCGAGACGAGTGACAAACAAGTGCTGCCAGGTGTCCCGATTAGCATAGAATAGAGCAAAAAGCTGGGGTGACCCGGGACAAGGCCGGCATGTGTTTTGTGGGTCGAGCGACATAGTGTGGCTCGAATTGAGTCGCTACTTGATATAAAGTGAGTTCATGGGGCAAGGATGAGTTTGCTAGTCAATTGTTCTGCTGTACCGCAGTCTCCTTCAATGAGTGAAATTTCCAGCAAAATCTGAAGCCCAATTCTCATATTTATTTTATAACCACACTGGAAGTTGACCGAAACGAGATTGTATTGTAAATTGACTGAAAAATTGGTATTCAGCTCCCTCATAGCAACAATATAATCTACTGTCGGTTCTTGCGACCATATATTAGAGTAGGATAGTGCTATATCATAATTGTAAAGAGTGAAAGAGAGAATTCTCAGAACTTTGAAACATTCAAGTTACAGTCAAATTTCGGTATAATCACATCCCGCGTTGTAATGGCAGGTGAGCAGAATACCATTTTTGACGTTTGTGACATCGACACTAGATTGTAACATGATCCGAACTTTAATTTGACTATTTTTTATTACGAGAATTGGGCTTCAGTTTATTCCACGTACTATCAAGCTAAGGAATAAGAAAAATAGGATCATCATCACCCTGTAGACGTTCACTGCTGGACAATGGCTCCCCAAAGTATGCACAGAATGGGGGGGATTTGCCATAATCACCACGCTTGAAAGGAAATAATAAAATTATTTATTGTGATAGCAGGGACGGAGTGGTGATTGCAGTATTGGTATTATGGGTGTTAGGGGTATCAGGGTGTTCTGGGTATTTTCTATGTAAAAAATATCTATCTAAGTATATCATTTATCTAGTACCCATAACATAAGCTCTGCTTAGCTTGGGGCTAGATAACGCTGTATGAACTGCACCGTTTTTTTTTTAATTTGGTATTGTATAACTCAGGTCAATGCTGCCCATCCCCCGATGTAATCTCTTATAAATGCTTTTACTACATCCATGGGAGGAGACGGAGAGGTATTTTCTTAGGCCGGACACCACACCCAAACAAAAGTCCAATTATGATACAAGGTGACATACGAGTTCATACGACGCAGGGTAGGAAGGCCCCTCTCTCTATGGACCAGTTACTTACATTATGAAGGTCACAGGAAGTCGGTGGATGGAGGTGGCTCAAACCCGTTCGTAGGCTATATCCAGCTGGTCTACGGAGTGATGATGGTAATCGTGCTCCGTGGCGTGGCGGGCGAGTAGCCAGCTGAGATGTGAGAGGGTGCAGGTGCATTTCCGTTGCGGGACAGATGTTTGTAAGATCTGCAAATATTTCACCGTGGTCTGGGTGTTTTTTTTTTTTTTTTTTTTTTTTTTTTAACTTTGATAGACCTTTGTTTGACCACGATCTCACCTGTTGGTAAGTGACGATGTGGCCGAAGATGAAGCACAAAGGTCTAGAAGGCACCTATTCACTCTTGACTTGAAGAGACCCAGATTATAGTTTTCAGGAAAGACAGACGACGGTAGTGTATTCCACTCCTTAGCAGTTCGCATTATAAAGGTAGAACTGAAACGTTTTGTGCGACTTGAAGGTATACCAATGAGGTAAGGATGGTACTGAGCCGTACGCCTGCTCGTCCTATGATGAAAAGGAGATGGTGGGATCAGATCGTGCAGTTCCTGGGAGCATTCCCCGAAATGTAACCTATAGAAGATTGAAAGGCATGCAACCTTACGGCGGTGCTCGAGACTCTGGATCTTAGTCTCCGCCATATGTTGCTCACCTATAAGCCTGAAAGCTCTACGTTCGATTGAGTCCAAGGCAGCAAGCTGGTACGATGGTGGGCGGGCACTCGTAGTTCCTGATAGCTACGACACAGGGGATCCTAGACAAAAATACAAACGCCTTCAAAACTTTCAATACAATTTTTTGGAAATTCAGTATTATATTCTGACTCCTAATCGATAAGGAGTGCTGTGGCTTGCATCATCAGCTCACGAGCATGAGATGATAACTCCTGAATAAGTTATGAATAAAAAAGCGGCCAAGTGCGAGTCGGACTCGCCCATGAAGGGTTCCGTAGCAGCAAGTAACATAATATAAATTTCTTGGATGGATTACGATTAATGACGTATTCAAAAAAACTACTTACTAGATCTCGTTCAAACCAATTTTGAGTGAAAGTTTACTTGGTAATGTACATCATATATTTTTTTTAGTTTTATCATTCTCTTATTTTAGAAGTTATGGTGGGGGGGGGGGGGGGGGGACACTTTTTACCACTTTGGTCTCTCGTGCAAACTATTCAGTTTAGAAAAAAATAACATAAGAAACCTCAAAATCATTTTTGAAGACCTATCCATAGATAATTTTTGAGTTTCAGTTCTAAGTATGGGGAACCCCAAAAATAAAGAACTACTTACTAGATCTCGTTCAAACCAATTTTGAGTGAAAGTTTACATGGTACTGTACATCACATATTTTTTTTAGTTTTATCATTCTCTTATTTTAGAAGTTACGGGGGGGGGGACACACTTTTTACCACTTTGGAAGTGTCTCTCGCGCACACTATTAAGTTTAGAAAAAAATTATATGAGAAACCTCAACATCATTTTTGAAGACCTATCCATAGATACCCCTCACGTATAGGTTTAATGAATTTTTTTTTTTTGAGTTTCAGTTCTAAGTATGGAGAACCCCAAAAATAATTGTTTTTTTTTTCAATTTTTGTGTAAAAATCTTAATGCGGTTTACAGAATACATCTACCTACCAAGTTTCAACAGTATAGCTCTTATAGTTTCGGAAAAAAAAGGCTGTGACATACACGGACAGACAGACAGACATGACGAATCTATAAGGGTTCCTTAAGATTCGTTCCGTTGAGGGTCTTTGACTACGGAACCCTAAAAATTAACAAAAAGACGGTACCTGCCATTATTTTTCTAGGATTTCCCTCGATTTCTCGGGGATTCCATCATCAGATCCTGACTTGATAAATATGGGACCACATCGAAAGTATAACCATTAAAAACAAAAGGTTTTTTTTTCAAATTATTTTACAATTGACGGAGATATCGGTGAATACATACATACATAGACACTCGCCTTTTTAACCGAAAGGGTAGGCAGAGCCTCAAATGTGCCCCTTTCACGTGGGTTGCACCATTGTGGAAATTAGACGTGACAAATGGTGAGCTCATCGCCGCCATTGCTTCCCACGACTGACTCTGCTAACGCTTTCTTCCAGTAATAACGCATTCCTTAAATAAGCTAGCAGCCAGAACAAATCTTATATACCAACGAATCTTTAAAACATACATACAGACGAAGATACAACTTCCTCCTTTTCTGAAGTCGGTTAAATATGATGTTTGACTTATCGTGTTGATATAAAATAAATAAATAAATAAATAATGCTGGACAGTTCACACAACATTATCTAGCCCCAAGCTAAGCAGAGCTTGTGTTATGGGTACTAGATAACTGATATACTTAATACAATATATTACATAGATAGATATTTTTTATTATACATAGAAAATACCCAGAACACCCTAAACAAATATCTGCGATCGCACAAATATTTGTTCAGAGTGCGGGTATCGAACCCGCAACCTCCTGCGTCGCAGGCCGAGCTTCGCCCGCCGCGCCACAGAGGTCGTCAACATATGAACAGTGTTGAAACAACATAGAAAGTTAAAACGCTGTATAGGTACTACATTGTGCTATAATACCTACGCAGGCTATAGCTACGTAATGTCGTCGACAATATGATATTGCTCAACTGCCGGGGTAAGCGTCAATTTGCGAGGCACCGTGCGTGTCGGTGGTAGCTCGGCACCCGGGGACTTGATGCATGCCGTCACATCCTGTCTAATTATGTCTCCGCGTTCAAATATTACCAACACTACAACTAAGCATATCTCTTCTACAATTATATTAAGGTTGCGCCAACACCAGGCAGAAATCTTCATACAAAAAAAAACGCCTCGCGCTTCACGAAAAAGCAGTTTTTAATGAATATCTCGTAACATATAGATAATTTTACAAAACGCCTTTGGTTTTGCTGAATTGATTGTATTTAGTAGTAGTAGAGCTTTTTTGTGAAAGAGTTCGTCCGGGGAAGTACTACCACCACACCTATTTCTGCCGCAAAGCAGTAGTGCTCGCATTGCTGTGTTCCGGTTTGAAGGGTAAGGGTGCCGGTGAAATTACAGGCACATGAGACTTTTCATCTTTATGTCTCAGGGTGGCGAGTGCAGTGCAATGCCACATAGGGTGCGTGCTAGGTGGACGTGACCTATGAGGTAATGCATAGGCGTATGCAGAGTTCATAGGCAGAGGATACCACTTAACATCAGGTGGGCCATCTGCTTGATCAGACATTACAAGAAGCAGTATAAAAAAAAAAAATTGTATGATATAATAAGAACCATTTTAGTAAACAGTCGAATCTAGGCAACAAAATAGACGTAACTTTGTTTTTTTTTCTATCGAGAAAATATTGTCCTATCGTGTTTCTGGTACAGTGATCCCTCGTGTTTTTTTATAATGTAGTATGTATCCATGAATATTTTGAATATTGTACTTGATTTAATCACTTAAAAAAAACAAATCAAAGATTGGTAATTTTGCGGCGTACACAACCTTAAAAACGGTTTCCTTAAAAAAAATGCTGCTAATGCTGGACAGTTCTCACAACATTATCTAGCCCCAAGCTAAGCAGAGCTTGTGTTATGGGTACTAGATAACTGATATACTTAATACAATATATTACATAGATATATATTTTGTATTATACATAGAAAATACCCAGAACACCCTGAACAAATATCTGCGATACATTTGTTCCGAGGCGGGAATTGAACCCGCAACCTCCTGCGTCGCAGGCCAACCTCCGCCCGCCGCGCCAGAGAGGGCGTCAAAAAATTGTTGAGGCCCAGGCCCAGCTAAGCTCGCACTGTATAGTGCGTGTGTTGATCATTATCATCTATATTCATTAAGTGGGGGGGTATCCCGTTCAGAGACCCGTCGGGCATCTCACAAACATAAAATATTGAAAGTGTTGACACTATCAGCGAAGATGGTAGCGCTATCAGTGCGGCGTTTTTAGGGTTCCGTAGTCAAAGACAGACAGACAGACAGACATGACGAATCTATAAGGGATCCTTCCAGGGTCTGTGTGTCTGTCTGTCCGTGTATGTCACAGCCTTTTTTTTCCGAAACTATAAAGAGCTATACTGTTGAAACTTGGTAAGTAGATGTATTATGTGAACCGCATTAAGATTTTTACACAAAAATTTAAAAAAAAACAATTATTTTTGGGGTTCCCCATACTTAGAACTGAAACTCAAATTTTTTTTTTTCATTAAACCCATACTTGTGGGGTATCTATGGATAGGTCTTCAAAAATGATTTTGAGGTTTCTAATGTCATTTTTTTCTAAACTGAATAGTTTACACGAGAGTCACTTCCAAAGTGGTAAAAAGTGTCCCCCCCCCCATAACTTCGAAAATAAGAAAATGATAAAACTAAAAAAAATTTATGATGTACATTACCATGTAAACTTTCACTCAAAATTGGTTTGAACGAGATCTAGTAAGTAGTTTTTTTTTAATACGTCATTGATCGTAATCCATCCAAGAACTTTTATATTATGTGACTTGCTGCTACGGAACCCTTCATGGGCGAGTCTGACTCGCACTTGGCCGCTTTTTAAATATATGAAAAATTCAACCGAAAGTCACGGTTTATCCTATTTTAGGGTTCTTTCGTCACTACACCATTTTTTGTGCTACTTTTGACTTCCATACTTCGAGGGTAAACTCGTCACTACTTACATTTTCTCAGGTTTTGTACAGTCGGTGTGAGATTAGTGTTGAATAAACCATACGGTTTCATATTCTCATTAAAAATCACGTATTTAACATATTTAGTTAACTAAACGAATTAAATATCTCGAATGATAAATCTCGAATGAAAATTCACAACTGGAAATTCTCGAATTAAAAAACTCGAATTAAAATCTCAGATGAAAAATCTCGAATTAAAAATCTCGAATGTTAAATCTCGAATGAAAAGTCTGGAATGGAAAATCTTGAATCTGTGAGTAAAGATGTGGAAAGTGGTACTTACTAGGATTGATGAGATGTTAACTGGGTGGTTACATCATATTTTTATAAGTAGGTAGGTCTCTACTTCTTTGCCTTCTATTATACCTATGTACTAGTGACGCCTCTGTGACTTCCTGTAAGCAATATCATCATCAGCAATCCAGACGTCCACTGCTGGACGAGGCCTCCTGCATAGATTGCAATGGGGGGT
The DNA here is from genome assembly GCA_932527175.1 of Operophtera brumata. Lineage (NCBI taxonomy): Eukaryota > Metazoa > Arthropoda > Insecta > Lepidoptera > Geometridae > Operophtera > Operophtera brumata. Next base: position 3,003,515 of record OW052238.1, read on the forward strand.
TTGCCATAGTTACCATGCTTAGCAGGCGGGTTGGTGATTACAGTATTGGAGTACCTCAGGTGGATGCTGCTGCCCAACCCTTGGTGTAATCCTTCAGCCGGCTTTTACGACATCCACGGGAGGAGACGGAGGGGTCTATTCTTAGGTAGGAAATAAAATATAAATAAATAAATAATGCTGGATAGTTGACACATTATCTAGCCCCAAGCTAAGCAGAGCTTGTGTTATGGGTACTAGATAACTGATTTAATACAATACATTACATAGATAGATATAATTTATTATACATAGAAAATACCCAGAACACCCTGAACACATATCTGCAGCTCGTACCTTTGGTCCGTGGCGGGAATCGAACCCGCAACCTCCTGCGTCGCAGGCGAACCTTCGCCGGCCGCGCCACAGATATTGTCAAATACCTCAGCAGTCAGCACATAAGTTATTTTAATTGATATCGCCAGCATGCTTATCAAGGACCGTCCTGTTTCATTAGAAACCAGTCTCACTTCAATATGCTATCCATTATCACCCCTGAGATAGATTCATGACACCTCAAGATTAATAAAATAACGATACACGACAACTTAGACGAAGCTGCGAGCAGGTATTTATTTCAACATTAAAATAAAAAGTATTTTATTCGTATCCGTATAGCTAGGCGACCCCCCTATCGAATTAAGGGTTTTCTTATCAGCCAGTAAATAGTGCCTAAATTATGCAAAATAGTGCCTTTAGTTAAATAATTAGTGCATCAATTATTCATCTTACTAATAGAACCATTCAAACTAACGCCCCAAGGAACTTCTTTCGTGAGATGGAATCTAGTTTGAAATTCTGGAGCATGCATACATACATGCATACATACATACATACATACATAGTATTATTTTATCTGTGATACATACATACATAGGCACATGCCTTTTTCCTCGAAGGGATAGGCTGAGCCTTAATGGGCCTCTTTTGACAACGCTTTCTTCCAGTAATAACACATTCCAATGTGTTATTACTGGAAGAAAGCGTTGTCTGACTGATTTGACCTGGCTGCTAGCATCCATGATAAGCTAGCAGCCAGGTCAAATCAGTCAAAACGTTTTCTTCCGGTCAAATTTTATATCAACAAATCTTATCACCAAGTCCGGGTAATCTCTTAGTCGGCTTTTACGACATCCACGGGAGGAAACATAAGGGTCTATTCTTGGGCCGGCACAACACTGTGGTAAGAATATATAAGTTAGATTATCTGTACAAAAATACTCCCGCAACGTAGATAGACAACAGAGCCAGATAGACCAGGAGCCCGCAAAAAAAACACTTATTTACAGAAAGTTAACTTAGAAGAAGGGAGAGCTCAAAGCTAATCTAAAACCTTCTGACAAGTTGGCCAGTGTAATAAAAACACAAGTATGGCGGTCCGTAGGTGTCGGTGTTGCCCTGCGCAATATGTTTTATATGCCAAAACAATTTTAAAACAGGCACCAGTGCCTATTACTCATGTTTTTGAGATATATTTAATGTGTGGAATACGAATAAATGCGTGCCATACCGATATCATCATCATATCATAAAGTTGTAAACCTGTAAATTTCCGAACATTTCAGGTTCGTTCCGAACTTTACAGGGCCCCAATTGCGCTTATTCTGAACGTACACACGACAGCACGATTGGGGCACAGCTTTATAACTTTAGTTATATTCCTGAGTGTAGCACTTGTGTTGTTTGTTAAACACTTTTTTTTTATTAACATAATGTGTCCCACTGTTTGGCGAAGGTCTCCCCCAAAATTTTCCACTCATACCGGTTTTTCCCAGTTTCCCACCACTCTTTCTCGTAAGCCTCGACATAGTACAGCCAATAATTAAAAAAAATTAAAACACGCAACACACATGGACATCAAATATTGCGCAGGGCAACACCGACATGTCGCTGTTGCCCTGCGCCATACTTGCGCTGACCTGTTTTTTATAACACTGGCTAACTTCTCGGAAAGTTTTAGCTTTTAGCTAATAATACGTGTTTTTTTGCCGGCTCCCGGTCTAAGAGCGGTATGTTTCCTGGGAGTTGCATTGTGAAATGGCGATGCATTACAATTGTTTCTTCATTGTGACTGCAACAATAGGCAGCTACTTGTAATGATACGGCGGTTTCGCTTTTGAGGACTGGTCGGATTGTCCCACCACTTATTGTGTTCATTCGTCAAGATTCAGGACTCTCGCTAGAGAATATTATTGTTCAGTCATTCAGGCTACCTAATAATACCAATGGCGCTAAGGTTTTTTACTGCGTGAATGACCGAACAAGTAGAAACACGCTTGTTTTTCTGTCATCCGCATCTGCTTTTCGGTCGTAATCGGATTTTGGACTCTTGTATGTCCTTGGAAACATGATGAAGATTAACAATTTAGTTGTTCACTGCTATAAACTAAAAAAAAAAGCGGCCAAGTGCGAGTCGGACTCGCCCATGAAGGGTTCCGTAGCAGCAAGTAACATAATATAAAAGTTCTTGGATGTTTTACGATTTATGACGTATTCAAAAAAAACTACTTACTAGATCTCGTTCAAACCAATTTTCGGTGGAAGTTTACATGGTAATGTACATCACATTTTTTTTTTGTTTTGTCATTCTCTTATTTTAGAAGTTACGGGACACACATTTTACCACATTGGAAGTGTCTCTCGCGCAAACTATACAGTTTAGAAAAAAAAAATATTAGAAACCTCAATATCATTTTTTAAGACCTATCCATAGATTTTTTTAGTTTCAGTTCTAAGTATTGGGAACCCCAAAAATTTATTGTTTTTTTTTTCTATTTTGGCGTTTTTGTTTTCTTCTCGGTTTACTAAACCGAGGTAGTGTGCAGCGGGTGCGTAGAGAGTGGCCTTACCTACCCCTACAAAAAATAAGCGTCAGTTTTCCTGTCATGTGTGTCCAGCCTACAATAAAAATAGAATAATACAAGAAGAAATTTAAAAAACTACCAACGCAGTGAACTATGGCTGAACGGATTTTGAGAAAATATTTCTAAAAACCAACGCAAGAAAACCTGTTTTTTTTTAATAAAAAACCGCATTCATGGCGGTTCTACCGTGTATGTGCCACATACAGACACACATAGCTCAAACTTATAACACCCCTCTTTTTGCATCGGGGGTTAAAAACGCTTTTTTTTATCTTCTTGAATGACGGAACAGGCAGGTAGCCCACCTGATGTTAAGCGGTAAACTCTGCATTTACTAACGCATTACCACATAGGTCACGTCCATCTAGGATGCGCCCTATGTGGCATTGCACTGCGCCCGCCACCCTGAGACATAAAGATGAAAAGTCTCATGTGCCTAAAATTACACCAGGGGATGGCCAGTATTGTAAACACGCTTACCGTTCGTTGTGGCATTATATGGGGGAGGCCTATGTCCAGGAGTAGACTTCTCTAGGCTGATGATGATGATAAAACAGCAATATTAATTAATTATACAGTGTAATTGTTTGTGAACTGGTACATGCGCCGAAGTCACCAGTGTGTCTCGGAACACGCTCGACCGCTTACCAATTAATCCGATCAATTAAAGATCTAGTCCACTCTGATCTGATAGATACCTACCATAGCGTTTCTTAGATAATCCTTCAAGCATATAGTAAATTCACAGAACAAATAGAGATATTTTGAAAAATTAAAAGTATTGTGGACATGAGCTCACCACTTGTCACGTCTATATCCCACGATGTTGCGACCCAGGGTGAAAAGAGACCTACTCGAGCCTCTGCCTACCCTTTCGGTGAAAATAAGGCGTGTGTCTAATGTATGTATGTAAGAAATAAGTATTCGGATTTTTTTAAATGTATTTTGAAAGCGACTTAATTTTGCGCAAAGACCACCATAGATTGGATCCCACCGAACACAAGGCGGCGACGTGGTAGACCTTGAAGGAGATGACGGGACGAGCTTCACGCGTATCTAAGATCTTGGCTGTTTTGCAGTGGGACAATAAACGCTTGAAAATAAATCATAAGTCTCGAGAAGGACTCGCTTCATCGCCCCTTCTCATCTCTCTCTGGTCTCGTTTCACGGCAGGATCTCCACAAGCTACTCCAATGAACTGATTTTTAGGAATAACTAGTAAATAATAGAAGAAAAAAATTACCTAGAAATTAAACTTTTGCAAAATCACCAAAGAGATATCATTTTGATTTTAAAAGACCTTTCAAATGGTATCACAAGACACGCGACAAATATAGTAGAACCCCATTTAGATAACGTCACGGCCGCCATTTTGTTTAATCTAAATCCTAGAACCACTACAATCGTATACAGGGTTCTTTCGTATAATTTGGATTCAAACTGGTTTCAGAACAGCTTAAAATTGTATGAATCCTGGATTAAGGCGGTAATAGACAAAAACTGCAATTTAGCCCTATCTTAGAAAGCCTACTTCTAAAAGGAAGACCAAAATAATTTAAAAAGAAACATATATATAGTTAAGAATAAGAATAGAAATATAAGTTTACTTTTTAGGGTTCCGTAACCAAAAATTACGTAACCCTTATAGATTCGTCATGTCTGTCTGTCTGTCTGTCCGTGTATATCACAGCCACTTTTTTCCGAAACTATAAGAGCTAGGCTGTTGAAACTTGGTAAGTAGATGTATTCTGTGAACCGCATTAAGAATTTCACAAAAAAATTGAAAAAAAACAGTAAATTTTTGGGGTTCCCCATACTTAGAAATGAAAAAAAAAAAAAAAAAAAACCATACGTGTGGGGTATCTATGGATAGGACTTCAAAAATTATATTGAGGTTTCTAATATAATTTTTTTCTAAACTGAATAGTTTGCGCGAGAGACACTCCCAAAGTAGTAAAAAGTGTGTCCTCCCCCCATAACTTCTAAGAAGAGAATAATAAAACTAAAAAAAAATATATGTACATTACCATGTAAACTTCCAACGAAAATTGGTTTGAACGAGATCTAGTAAGTAGTTTTTTTTAAATCGTAATCCATCCAAGAACTTTTATATTATGTTACTTGCTGCTACGGAACCCTTCATGGGCGAGTCCGACTCGCACTTGGCTGCTTTTTTTAATTTGCTGTTGCTTTTGACAGGAATAGAAACACAAAGTTTCCTATGGTTTTCAGAAAAAAAGCCTACTGCTTCCAAACGCCTGAAGAGATTTTAATGATTCTTTCGCAATATTAAAGGTTTAAAAAAATAATTAGTTTATCTACATTTTTGAAAATACTCATTTACATGAGACAGTTGCGGTTTTGCGTGATTTTCGCTCACTACTTGTTTCGCGTGCTCTGTTCTGCCCCGTTCTTACCTGAACTTTACTGAGTTAGATAGTGACAGATTTTGGGGTGGTTAATCACCTTAATAAAACAAAATGATACAAAATGGAGGTTCTAAAAAAAAATGTCTTGCTTACACGCTAAAACGACTGGCCAAGTTTCGATGAAAGGTAGGTTATAGAATCTATAATATAGATAGATCTAAACCTAGGCACAGATAAAATAATACTATGCTATAGCCTGGTTCAGAATTCGAGATTTTTTTGTAAACAAACAAATGTCACCGTCAAAGAGTGGTAAAAACATTTTTTTTGCGTGGATCATGTGTTACTAGTACTGACCCGCAGATTTCCCTACGGTATTAAATTTTTGTAATATCCGCCAGCAGGTTCGCTCGCGCGGTATGTACCTTCAAGTTGCGGCAAATAAACACAAACCCACTACCTACCTAAGTTTATCTGACGAGTCAATGTATAAACGGCAAAATGTTATAACTCTTACCTATTGATCAGTATGACCATTCAATTGTAAAACTGTGCGAAAAGCACATTCGTATTCGGCAAATGAGGAAAAACGAATGAAATTAACAAAATGGGGACCGGCTTTCAAAACAAAGCTCATTGTTTAGAATCTCTGCAATGTTCCAAGTAACATGAAATATTTTCCACTAACAAATATATTTTCGCTTGATAACTTTGTCAATAACTCAAAAATATATACGACAAAATATTGATTACTTTATGGTTTATCAGGTCTGAGTTAGAATAACATGCCTAGCCTGTTTATTGGCCTAATTTAATAAACTACCATAGAGCACCTATTTTTTTGATATGCCCTTTGTTTACAAAAAATATCTCGAATTCTGGACCAGGGTATAGTAAGCTAGGGAACATCCTTTAGGAGAATAACGCGAGTGAAACAGCGCGCGACAGCTAGTTCTTCATAGTTTTATCTCAAGATCATTAAAATTGAAATAAGCTAATCAGAGGAGCGCGTTGATGTCTTTCATATGGATAAAGTTCGACGTAGCAGTGTTACGAGTTGCAATGTCTTTACTATGCATACCTATGTCTATAATTATATCTTTTTTTTTTCTTTTTTTTATACAACTTGGATGACGGAACAAGCAAGAGGCCCACCTGATGTTAAGCGGTAACCTCTGCCTATAAACAGTGCATTACCTCATAATTCACGTCCACCTAGGACGCACCCTATGTGGCATTGCACTGCGCCCGCCACCCTGAGACATAGATGAAAAGTCTCATGTGCCTGTAATTTCACCGGCACCCTTACCCTTCAAACCAGAACACAGCAATGCGAGCACTACTGCTTTGCGGCAGAAATAGGTATCTAAATCAGAGCATAACCTCACTGACTGGCTGACTGACTGACTGACTTATTGATTCATCATCGCCGAGCAAAAACCGCTGGACGTAGAAAGCTGAAATTTGGAGGGCAGGTTCTTTTTAAAACCCACTAAAAAGAGATTTATGTAAATTCAACCCATAAGGGGGTGAAAAGGGGTGAAAACTATTGTATAAAAAATCGTATTTCTTGAACTTACAAACTTGAAACTTTGCAGAAGTATGCTTCAAATACAAATCATATAAGGGTAATTTTTTTTCCCCAAATTGTCCTTAAAAGCGGGTGCAATGGGGTGTAAAAGATTGTATAGGAACTTTTTATCGCGTGGTACGTTCTGCTTGAAACTTGGTATGGGTACTTAAAATACAGAATAATTGAATTCAGGATTTTTCAAAATAACCCTTAAAAGGGGGTGACAAAGTTTTTTGTGATGTGATACGTAACAAAGCACGGTTATTCAGCTAGTCTATCTATATATATATATATATATCTTCCTACCTATCAGCATTATCTTATCGAAATAATTGTTCCGGGTCTAGGTGTTCCAGTACCATGGTAGGTACTTCCTGATTCCCACGACAGGGAATCCTAGATTGGGATCAGGATCACAGACATAGGTACATACATACATAGACATAGATGATAGGACTATGTATGTGACTGTTGGGTGTATTGTGTATTGTACAATGTATAAATGTTTTCCACGAATGGTTATTGATTTGATGGAATGGAATTAACTTAGGTAAGGGCCCAGAATATCCATGGCGAAGGGATCAAACAGGAACTACTCGAATGTTCGGCGTAAACGGTGAACGTATACGGTACGGTACCTAAAATACATAATTACATAATAAAATACATAATTATAACCTCCACCTATTTTAAGTCGGTTAAAAAGTACGCCCTTGGCAATTTCAACTATACATTTTGGAGTAGAGTACGCGTCATGTAATAAGAACGCTGGAACGTATGAAGAAGTATGACTGCCAGCGTACTTTTTACATGACGCGCATTGTAGTTCCTGTTCGATCTATTGATAGTTTTGTGCCCTGCACCTTTGTTTCCAAGACGCGATATGAAGGCTAGTTGGCAAGTAGGTACCTAAGTACCAAGTACCATAAAGCAATGTTAACCTTATGCCCTTGGTTTAGATTGCCTTTCTGCTGGTCCTTGATAAAGATTAGGAGTACTACACGCGAGATTATTTTTATGCTATTTTTATTATAACACGTGCGTGAAGACGATGTCGTCATTGTACAAGTAGTAATACATAAAACTAGGTATACTAAGTACAGAGAACCTGCGTGGTTTGAAGTGGAATCACTTTTTGCATGTAGGTACTTATTACTAAAGAAATATATATCTATGCGAAACTACAAATCACAAATCAGAAAAGCCTTGAAAATTGTCACGAATGCTCCTTTCGACTTTTAGAATATACTAGCGACTCGCCTCGGCTTCGCACGGGTAGCTTCCGGTGAAAAACAGCCCCCCCCCCCCCTATATTTTATTACTGAATAAGTAATAAAATATTCGGAGCGGAGAAGAATCAGAGTCAAAGTCAAAAGTATTTTATTCATTGAATTCACAAGGATCATTTTGAATCGTCTTAAAAAATAAAATTACATTTACTCCTGTTCCAACGCAACCAGACCTAGAACAAACAGGCAACAAACACGGTCTGTTTTTCTTTTGATGATCCTTCTTACTACTAGGTGGGGAGCGCCTGTGTGGTGCCTCGAGAACAAGTGGAAGCTGATTCAAGGAAAAAAGGAAAACCAAATTTAAAGCCTTACATAGGTAGGCAGTCAAAAGTAAGATGATAGACAGAATCAGCAAAAGTTCATAAGGCAGCACACACTACGCTTGATATACTAATAAATAACACATCAGTAATAAATTATATGCAGGTACGGACATTGCAAATTGACAAATTAGGTGTGGAGTGGCAGAACGCCACCAAAAAAGAGATAACTAACATCGGTCCAGCCGATCTGAGTTATAAGTGGTGTAACTAACACGACTTTGTTTTATATAGGTACATAAAATAAACGACTTCATGAATTACTAATATTACCACCTACTAGGAAGCCTACCTACTATTAGTTAGTAGATAGATAGTAATTACTAGAATAGCTCTTTTTCGAAAGTGTAAGTTGGTAACTAAAGCTCTTGTTGAATATATTGGTTTTCACACCACTCGACAATGTCCAATTACATATAATGCAACCTCAACGTAAAGTAAACCATTATCTCTTTAGGGATATAAAGTTGTTTGAATTTGGAACTTCAAATTCGTGTGGAAACTCGTGGAAAACTATAGGTTAAACCCATATGGCATTGTAAAGAGATTTGTTCGAAAATAGAACAGACCACCATAACCAGAACTAAAAAAAAAAGCGGACAAGTGCGAGTCGGACTCGCCCATATAGGGTTCCGTAGCAGCAAGTAACATAATATAAAAGTTCTTGGATGGATTACGATTAATGACGTATTAAAAAAAAACTACTTACTAGATCTCGTTCAAACCAATTTTGAGTGAAAGTTTACATGGTAATGTACTCATCATATATTTTTTTTTGTTTTATCATTCTCTTATTTTAGAAGTTATGGGGGGGGGGGGGGGGGACACTTTTTACCACTTTGGAAGTGTCTCTCGCGCAAACTATTCAGAATAGAAAATTTAGAAAAAAATTACATTAGAAACCTCAAAATCATTTTTGAAGACCTATCCATAGATACCCCACACGTATGAGTATGATGAAAAAAAGTTTTTTGAGTTTCAGTTATAAGTATGGGGAACCCCAAAAATTCAAAACTACTAACTAGATCTCGTTCAAACCAATTTTGAGTGAAAGTTTACATGGTACTGTACATCATATATTTTTTTTAGTTTTATCATCATTCTCTTATTTTAGAAGTTACGGGGGGGGGGGGGGGACATACTTTTTACCACTTTGGAAGTCTCTCGCGCAAACTATTCAGTTTAGAAAAAAATTATATTAGAAACCTCAACATCATTTTTGAAGACCTATCCATAGATACCCCACACGTATAGGTTTGATGTTTTTTTTTTTTTTGAGTTTCAGTTCTAAGTATGGGGAACCACAAAAATAATTGTTTTTTTTCAATTTTTGTGTAAAAATCTTAATGCGGTTCGCAGAATACATCTACCTACCAAGTTTCAACAGTATAGCTCTTATAGTTTCGGAAAAAAAGGCTGTGACATACACGGACAGACAGACAGACATGACGAATCCATAAGGGTTCCTTGTCTTTGACTACGGAACCCTAAAAAAAACGCGTTTACAAAGAATGTGAAACAAAAGACTGTGTTTGGTGCTGTTATTTTCAGTAAATTGTAATTGTCTCGCAGAAGGTGTGAAAAATAGAGTATGCTCCTCTGGAATAAAGCCTGTGTTCGTCTTGGGCAGCTTGAACCCCTCGCTTCACTCAGGACTCTATATTATAACTCCTAGAGTCCTAGAGTCGCTCAGGGTTAATATGCCGCCCGCGACGTGACGCTGCTTTATTCCCACAGTGCAATACTATTATAGCCGACTACAAGCTAGCTTACCTTCTTGGGATAGTGTCTAAGCATAAAGTTTACAGCGCTTAAACGGCTATAGCATACTTATAGCAGCCAGTAAAGTTATAAAACATATTTGATGGCATCGTAACCGCGACATAGTAACAGCAAGCAATCTCCAACTACACTGACTTATCTACCGCAATATACTTAAACGTTGTAATAAGCAAGCAACTCATTTAAGGTGGGGCATGCCATTTAAGCCATTTTTTTTAAGCAAGATTCAATTTAATTTAAGGTTGGGCATGCCATTTAGGCCATTTAAGCAAGATTCAAATTAATTTAAGGTGGGGCATGCCATTTAAGCCATTTAAGCAAGATTTAAATTCATTTAAGGTGCCTTTTTCTACATAGATATTTTTTATTATACATAGAAAATACCCAGAATACCCCTGAACAAATATCTACAGATCGCACAAATATTTGTTCCAAGGCGTTATCGAACCCGCAACCTCCTGCGTCGCAGGCGCACCTTCGCCCGCCGCGCCACTGAGGTCGTCATATAATATAATATATATAGGTACAATCAGTCGATAGCGAAAACCTTGCAATTTCTAATTGAGAGGTAGCTACGTAGATAAATAGCATAAACCGACCAGATTAGTTGGACCGTTGCAAAAAGTAGAAAACGTCGCAAGTTGAATTAAAGTTCGCGTAATGATTGTGGTGTCACAAGGTAATCGTGGCTTGCTGCAGAGGCAAGTAGTGGCATTCAGCTATGAAACTTAGGGTAGGTTCGTTCGTTCGTTTCGTATGAGGTAGTGCTGGCCTCTGGTGTCAGAGTTTGTCAAACCACCCAAGGGCCTCTGACATGGCTTATCGACTGCTATTAATCAATAACAGCTGGGACTGACAGCTTAACGTGCCCTCCGAAGCACAGAGCGATGGAAATCCGCACATAACTTCATTGATGCGGAGCCTAGGAACGATAGGTAGGTAGATATATTGTTTAAGTATGCAGTCTTTGCTCCAGTTTCCAGACCACAGAATACCACTAGGCGCGCCCTATGTGGCGTTGCACTGCACCCACCAACCACCCTTAAACATAAAGATGAAAAGTCTCATGTGCCTGTAATTTCATCGGCACCGGAACACAGCAATACGAGCACTACTGCTTTGCGGCAGGAATAGGTATGGTGGTAGTACTTCCCCGGACGAACTCTTTCACATAAAAAGTCTATACTAAAACTAGAGAGGCCACCCACCGCCTTCGACTGGATTAATACCATCAGAGGAGTATTTCTCTACGAAAGAAGTAGAAACAGATTTGGCCGAACACCCACGTCCGATTGTAGTCTAATTATATCTTAAGAGTTAGTTTTTGTCTGGTGCTGGATATATAATCAAAGAATTATAAAGATATCATTTGGCCAATTTGACGTAAGAAGAACTCCTTTCGTCACAGAAACTCGTGGTACAGGAGCATACTGCACTTTCTCGGTACAATGATACGCCTTTCCTACCCACCTACAATTACTGTACACAAGCAGGATGAAGTTTTCTCTTGCTTCAATACTTTAATGTGTTTGTGGCGTTGATGCAGGCAGGCCGCAAGCGGAGCCCCCGGCCCCGTAATGACGCCGCCGTGCCATTAGATCTCATTACACCGCAGTCACGTACACGCAGAAATGGATTTGTCTTTGCAAAAATAAATTACAGATTGCAGTACGCCTCAAAGAAAATTGGATTCGAGTGAAACAGGATCAGAGGCAGTTCGCTCCACTGCCCTTGGCGGTGGTTGGTCGTTGACTCGTGGCTGGCCGACGAATATTGGAGCATGATGTGCTCAATCTGCTGGCTGGTACCTATAGCTGGCAGATTAAAGATTCTTTGTAAATGTGGCTGTATCAATACAGCATACCTTTACAAACAAACATATTCTGTTTAGCCTTTGAGTTTTTTTTTTTTTATAGTACTGAATGACGGAACAAGCAGATGGCCCACCTGATGTTAAGTGGTAACCTCTGCCTATGAACAGTGCATTACCTCATAGGTCACGTCCACCTAGGACGCGCCCTATGTGGCATTGCACTGCGCCCGCCACCCTGAGACATAAGGATGAAAAGTCTCATGTGCCTGTAATTTCACCGGCACCCTTACCCTTCAAACCAGAACACAGCAATGCGAGCACTACTGCTTTGCGGCAGAAATAAATAAAAACTACCTAGAAAAAACCGGCAAATTACCTAGAAAGAGCCATTATGACGACCATTTCGATTTATGAGCATTTAGACGACCTCTGTGGCGCAGCCGGCGAAGGTTCGCCTATGACGCAGGAGGTTGCGAGTTCGATTCTCGCCTCAAACAAACATTTGTACAATCTGCAGATATTTGTTCAGGGTGTTCTGGGTATTATCTATGTATAATAAAAAATATTTATCTATGTAATGTATTGTATTAAGTATATCAGTTATCTAGTACCCATAACACAAGCTCTGCTTAGCTTGGGGCTAGATAATGTTGTGTAAACTGTCCAGCATTATTTATTTTTATTTTTATTTTATTATGCGCTCGCATTATTAGCGCGATCACGGAAGCAGCGCTATTATAGCACGATACTCTCCCATAGCACCATGTTGCTATCTTTGCAACTGACCTTTTACAAGCTTAAAAATGAAAATTCATAGTTGTTTTGATTAAAAGGTAATCAAATAAATATATTTTTATCTCTAACATATCCATAAATGTCCATATCTTTATCACATTGTAATAACTACGATGGACTTCCACTGCTGTATGGTATGCTAAGTCATAGTGTGTAGGTGGACATATTCTATGAAACTTAAAAATTAACGGCTAATTACCACTATTATTCGTCACTTTGCTAACGAATTTTTTTTTTTTTTTTCAGTCTCGAGACGTCAGCAAAGTGACGAATAATAGTGGTAATTAGCCGTTTATCTTTTAATATGATTCCCAACCACGATAGTTTCAATTCTATATTCTATGAACGCAAAAATATCATGAATCTTGCTTTGTTCTTAATCCGAGAAAAATATGGCACTTTTGAAAATTCGAACGATGACAAATGAGTTCGATGCACTGCCGATTCACACTCTAGTCCTTCAAATGTGTTCAATAATTAAGCAGCAATGGACGGATAAAACTTATCAGAATTGTGCCTCTTTATGCGTTTTGTCTCTATTTTGTTTCAGACACTTTTTGTTCGCTGACGCGAAGTCCATTTACTTTGAGGTATTTGATCATATCCATCTTTAAATTCAACGCCCACTTGTAGGTGGGAGAGGAGATGTGTGAATAAAGTGTTACGATGAAAACAATTTTGCACAAGTCTGTACTTATCATGAATTTAAGCGATGGTAGCCTAACGGTTCAATAGTGCAACTCAGAATCCAACGGTACCGGGTTCGATCCTAGGCTCCGCACCAATGACTTTTATAAGTTATGTGCGGATTTCCATCGCTCTGTGCTTCGGAGGGCACGTTAAGCTGTCGGTCCCGGCTGTTATTGATTAATAGCAGTCGATAAGCCATGTCAGAGGCCCTCGGGCGGCTTGACAAACTCTGACACCAGAGGCCAGCACTACCTCATACGAAACGAAACGAAACGATGAATTTAATCTAAAAATATTGTCAAGATTTTCAAGAAATTCTCGCGTAAAGCATTTTACTTATAGATTAAATACCTACAGATGTGGTGATAGGAAATATAATAATGAAACAAACATAAATATTCATCAAATTTATTAAGAAATACAGAATCAACACAAAAAATAAAACGCAATCACAAATTTAATGTAAAATCTAAATGTTATGATATTCTACACGAGTACTAAAAACTGTTGCATCATCGATTTGAATCTGGCTACCGCACATGTTTTCATAAATATTTGCTGAATTTGTTTTATTCAGTAGACCTCCTGTAACAAGTGTTTGTCCCACTGCTGGGCGAAGGTCTCCCCCAAATTCTTCCAATTGTCACTGTTCTTGACAGTCTCCCACCACTCCTTCAACAAGTTCATCGATAGAAATTGCCAAGATGTATGGAGCTACGGACATACTCTACAGTTGGGTGCTACTAGGGCGGCGTAGGGCGAATTTTCAGACCTAAAAACAAAATTTACAGAACTAGCTGCGCCACGTGGTGTTACCCACTTAAGTCACGAAAACGTGGTAAAATAGAAATTAAAAAAAACAGTGATCCTCGTAATTATAATGCATAATCGTAATTATAATCAATGCATATTTGAATCTGAATAATGTACTAGATTTACAGTTAAAAATCAAATCTACGATTAGGATTTAAGGCGATAATAGACCTAACACTGCAATATAGACCTATCTTAGAAACCCTACTCCTCCTAAACGATGACCAAAATAATAAATAACAAAAACATAATAGGTATTAATAGTCAAGAATAGAAAAATAAGTTTACTTTTTTTAATAACATTTGTACAGATGAAGATTTTATAAATACACCTTGTTGTAGCCGCCGTTTTCCCGAAAGTTACGTGTTCAGAACATGATATGTATTGTTTTATCAAAAAATGCTTCAGCATACAAAAAATCCTTTCTTTATTTCCCATTGTATGGCAAATCCTTTTCCATATTTTTGTACAACTGAGCCTACGCAGCTGCGCAGTCCGTCCGTTCGTCTTTCTGTCTGTATTCTGTCTTGGCAGAAATTGCTATTACTTTTGACAGGAAAAAAACAGAAAGTTTTCTATGGTTTTCACAAAAAAAAGCATTTAGTGAAATATCTTCTAAAATACGCATCCCATCTCAAATATTATGCGAGACGAAGTTGTAGTAAATGTAATTAGCTTTCATTTGAGACCAAATTGGTACCTGGAGGCACAGCGGTTCTCTCAAAAACGGATCTTCTATCTAACATGGCCCGGGCTTGGGCTCGCACGAAGATGGTCTCTCGATGGCCATGATGGACGCTGGGAGAGACGCCCAGTCTGTAGTCGAGTCAACTTCATCGTCTGAGCATTTCAGCTCCACATCCAGGACGTTAGTTCACAATGTGCCACCGCATGACAGGCAGAGGACTGCATTTACATGAAATTTTTCGCAGAATGGCAGGAGGTACGGGATCCATGGTAGTGGGGATGGGGGTGAGTCCCTGAGAAGACAGCTTCCACCCCCAATCAGTGGGATTAAAGTTGACTCCCCACCACTTCTGCACTTGGAGGTAGCACCTTGCCGTATGGAGGCCTGCGGCATCTAAAATGCCTATTTTTGTAGAACTGTATCTTAGGAACCAATGACTGTGTAGAGCTTGCGCTAATGTCAAATTGTAGCAAATTTAGTCTACTTTAAAAGTATTCACAGTGACTATCACGGTCAGACCCTTCCTTCACAAAGATATTGATCAAAAACTGAAAAAACACCGAAAATTTCATGTTTTTTGGGCACACCGCCGAACGCACAGCACTTGGAAAATTGCATATCTGGTTTTTTAATATTGTTTAAAGTCCTAACAACGTAAAAAAAACAGCGTGACCCAAACTATTGCAAGCACGGATGTACATCTTGATAGGACTATAAAGGCAATTTATAGAATTACAAAATTTTTGATTTTTTTAAATATTTTTTTACTTGAGTCATTTTTGGTTTCTCGCGATATTCGCTCACTATTTATTTCGCGTGCTCTGTTCTGTCCCGTTCTTACTACCTGAACTTTACCGAGTCAGATAGTGACAGAATTTGGGGTGACTATCACCTTAAGCTGCAAACAGTGTGAAAACATCCTGTACAAGGTATGTCTGCCAAATTCACGAATCTGTCGAGTAGCGAAGCTAATTTTCCGAATTTAGTACGAATCTGTCCTACACTGAACAAATAAAATAAATAAATAATGCTGGACAGTTCACACAAAATTATCTAGCCCCAAACTAAGCAGAGCTTGTGTTATGGGTAATAGATAACTGATATACTTAATACAATACATTACATAGATAGATATTTTTTATTATACATAGAAAACACCCTGAACAAATATATGCAGATCGCACAAATATTTGTTCCGAGGCGGGAATTGAACCCGCAACCTCCTGCGTCGCAGGCTAACCTTCGCCCGCCGCGCCACAGAGGTCGACAAAGGTCCTACATAAGCAATAAAGGAAGGACTAATCTATACCTACGTACCACATGCTCTGGAACAAATTGCTGTGTGTAGGCTTTACAGTTGTGTAAAATTAAAATAAACTACGTAGGTAGGCAGTACCTACAAAGCCATGCCTAATTACAGAGTGAACCTCGAATTGTAGGTAATAATGACGAACGGACATGACTGTCTATTACATTGTTATTTATAAATAGGTATACGGATAGATACAGGTATTGCCAAATAATATGGTTTGAATCATGCGCAGGAAAACGTGATGTTTTCATGTTTTAAATTCAAAACCTATTACTACGCACGAAGAATTGATTTTATATTTTTCACTAGGTACCTACCTGACCTTTTGCCAGAGGCTTCGCACGCGTGGTGTCGTGATAAAAAGCAGTACCGCCCCCGACTGCCTCCAGCATACATCCACACAAATGTCATCAAAATCCGCTCAACCGTTGACCCGACAGACGCTGTCCTGTCCAATACCTACAAGAATTCCCATAGAAAAAAGATCAGTTTTTTCCTTTTTTAAATCTGGGCAACTTTTAAAAAATTTCTTTCCCTACATACAATACCTTAATCGGTATACCTATATAAAAAGATCATTTAAAAAAACATATCAGTACAGCCTTTTTCAAGTGATAAGCGCATCAACCAACGAACATTTTATTTTATTTATATAGCTATTCACAGGAATAGGAGGTATACCTACAGGTTGATTCACGGAGCATGTATCAAGCGAAGCGAAGTAATCCAAAATCGAAGATCATTTCGGAGACCACGATTCAAGAGTCGATCCATGGCCGCATGATACCAGTGATCCAACCATGAAGAGGCATCAAAAGACGAGAAACTCTACAGCAGGAACAGTAATCACTTTTTAATTCATCAAGCGTTCAAAAAACACCTACAAAATAGTTGATGCACTCCATAAAAACGTCCGACACCTCGTAAAGATGACGTCCATACAAACCGAACATGGTTCTGTGGCATGTCCACACAAACTTTGTACGATGCTGTGGCAGCTGGAGCATCGACCTCGAACATTTCACACATAAATCTTGTCCCGGTTAGGGTTACCTACCAGATCAGAGGAGACCGGGTAAATAACATAGGTACTGAGAACAAGACCGGACATTTTTGTTCAAAAAGCCGGACGCCAACCAACCTCCGGCCAACAAGGGCTTCTCTAAGTTTGAAAGCAAAAGACCGGACATTTTTGTTCAAAAAGCCGGACACCAACGAGGTCTTCTCTAAGTTTGAAGGCAATTGTCTGTGTAGAAACAGTGAAGACAAATAATTAGAAAGGATTAACGAACCAATTTAGGATTCATTTTGATATTTTGAATTTCTGTGTCTGTCCGCACAAACCCAGGATGCGATGCTAAAATCTGCGGTGCGAGTAGCCTTAAAGCCTTATTGACGCAAATTAATCAAAAATTCAGTTTTTTAAGGGATCCGTACCTCCTCTTCAGTAGGCTCACTTTGTTGTCAGTGTCTCCATCAAGAAGACCCATTTCTCACAAACTGTTATTTATGACACTCTAATTTCCATAACCACATTAGTTAAGTTAAGGCAAGCCATAGATACTCATCAATATATTTTCTACTGTTTTTTTATCGATAGTTGCCGAGCGCTAATCAGCATAGTAGCGGAAATCAGTACAAATTTGGGGTCGATAAAAAAAGCCGGACTTCGAGCAACCCTAGTCCCGGTGAGTGTTGTTGAACAAATTACACGAAGTTACCCGACCGAGAGCCGTTATTACAACTAATTGGCGACAATCAACTCTGCTACTGCTTTGTGGAGCCTCGCTGGTTCATGTTACAAATCTATGTTGAAACACATTTTACTGACGACCTCCTGCACGGTTTCACAGCAAGATCAATATATGATAATTCCTGGTCATCACAAACGCTCATAAAGTCACTTTCGTGGGTAATTAAGTGTCTTCTT
Organism: Operophtera brumata; assembly: GCA_932527175.1. Taxonomy (NCBI): domain Eukaryota; kingdom Metazoa; phylum Arthropoda; class Insecta; order Lepidoptera; family Geometridae; genus Operophtera; species Operophtera brumata. The sequence goes on from OW052238.1 coordinate 3,021,793, forward strand.
AGGTAGGTATACGTATATCGTAAGAACGAGAGACGAGACAGAATCGTTTTTTTTTAAATTTATAAATAAATAATGCTAGCGCATAATAAAATTAAAATAATAATCAATAATGCTGGACATTTCACACAAAATTATCTAGCCCCAAGCTAAGCAGAGCTTGTGTTATGGGTACTAAAAAGTATTTATGTTTTTTATTATACATAGAAAATACCCAGAACACCCTGAACAAATATCTGCAATCGCACAAATATTTGTTCCGAGGCGGGAATCGAACCCGCAACCTCCTGTGTCGCAGGCGAACCTTCGCCCGCCGCGCCACAGAGGTCGTCGTCGTCGTTTTGGATCGTACTAATATGGTTTCAAGAAATTACAGACAACTTTTGTTTGATTCCGTGAACTGGAGCATTAATTTGCCTTCTCAGAAACAGTGTCCGTCTTGAGCCTCTTCTTCTTTGCCTGGCCCTTTCCCATTTATTTGGGGTCGGCCCTCCGTATCATGCGTCTCCAGGCAACTCTGTCCTGGGTCGTCTCTTTTTTAACTTGGGCTTCTTTAAGGTTCTTATTTACTAATCACATCCATGTGATTCGGGGTCTTCCTCGTCCTCGGGGTTGAGTATCAATATCTAGCACTTTTCTGGTCATGTGGTCGGATGGTCGCCTCATAACGTGTCCATACCACCGCAGACGGCTCTCCTGTAGTTTATCCGGGATAGGTCTCACTTTGAAGGTGGCTCTTATGTGTGTGTTTCTGACATGGTCCAGCCTAGTTACACCACCTGCCCATCTGAGCATCTTCATCTCTGCGCAGTGTAGTTGGTTTTCGTGCTGCTTTTTAAGTGGCCAGCATTCGGCTCCGTATGTCATGGCCGGTCGGACGGCTGCTCTGTATACTCGTCCCTTTATGCGCACAGGCATCCGTCTTGGGCCTCTATCTGAAACATTTTGATGGATACGGCGATAAAGATGAGATTCTTCAACCGTCACTTCTCACGAGGGTTCCGTTCCACTGAAGCTCTGGCTATCCCGATGCGAAATGGCGTGAATTTATGCCTGTCTCAGTCAATGCACCGTTGGACTTTTCACTTCGACTCCCATGCGAATTGCTTTCAATTATTTTATTTATTTATTTTATTTTATTTTATTTATTTTCATGGAAAACAAACAGCTTATTAAACTAGGAAGGATACATAATGGAAATGTAAAACAATTAAGCCTTAAACAGTTTTCACTTATAGATCGAGAAAGATATTTATATATACTTAACATAAAAAGTACAACAGATAGATACATTAAGCAAAGAGACAAAAACAAAATCAACATGCCAAAAAGAAAAGATAAACGATGAACAGTTATTCATATGACTATTGATGATTATTGATTCATATTCGCATAACTAACGTTAACATTATCTTGTGTCACAATTGCTCAGTCAGGAGATTCTGCTTTTCATACTAATGTAGTTTTGCACATATGGGCCAAGACAAGAGTCTAACTTTATTGGATGAAGAAAACAGCGAAAAACATCAAAGATTATATTAAGAAATTTCTGTTATTTTCGCTATTCCACTGTTTTTTTTACCGCAAATAAAGACCAATATAAATTCCAACAGCAGTAATTTCAGTGTACAATTATACTCTCTTCGCCCATATATGGAACAATACATTAGTATGAAAAAGCAACAGCCAGCCTTAACTGCCCATTTAGGTAATAAGTTTAATTTATAAACCCCACACGCCCTGCATATTTCCATTTCGATATGGCATCGTCTTACTGTCCATTTCTATGTAAAACCATTCCATTGGTCGTTTGCAAGCTGATTCAACAGCTGCTTCTCACCCTTCGCAAGTTAAATGTTAAGAAGGGAAGTTGAATGTTATGTAATGTCCTTCCACCCTGTGCAACCTGTTTATTGTTAGATCTCTGAACCTAACGTCTTTTTGACTTCACAATTTACTAATACCTACGTAGATTATTGCCAATATTGCAATATTGCAAAGTCAATGCAAATCAGGCATGAATCTTAACAATACAAGTTTTCCTGTACATTGCAACAATATCTACTAGTATTTTTTAGCGGGCTTGCCTTTTAAGCCTTCGCCTATTGACATCTGCAACACCAGAGGCATTGACAATGCGTTGCCTGCCATGAAGGACTCGTTTAGACCACTTTTACCTACCTATAATATACTTAGGAGCTTCGAGTTACGGTAAGTCACTCTAGCCAAGATCTAAGTTTGCTTTCATTTAGAACATGTATCATATAGTTCAGGAATAAAAATAATATATTTTTGTTGGTGAAGAGTACGATCCGTAAGTAAATATTTGTAGAAATCTTAAGAGAGAAAAATTCAATTTACGTTCACAATAGCAACATAAGAGAATCCCACGCGTTCATAACGGCGCCGGCGTCCATATTCATAAATATTCCATCAGTCAGGAAACACTTCCCTTCGCCCAACCCTTGTTCTTAAACCGGATATTTTACGAGTTCTGCTTTTAGCGCAGGCATTTTTATTTTATGAAGCTCCTTTACCCTTTTGAGCTCAATTCGTTTCTTGAGTTTTCGGTACCTACCTATGCCGTTAAAAACTTAAAGATTATTCCAATAAATAAAAGCAGGACAGGACACTAAGCATAGCGTACTATCCCCATTGATCCTGTCTATCCAAAGGTTTTCTGTAAGTCTCGATGAGACCGCTTGTTGTACCTCTGATTTGACACTTTGATTCAATATTGTTCTTTGTAGATAATAATGGTGTACCTACAATAAAGATATACCTAATCTACATATAGATTTTATTTGATAAGTACCTATCAATGCCTTTTGTATTTGTACTGTTCCATTAGTTTCTTCCAGTTTACTCTTCTTTAAGTAGACGTAATTTTTGTAAGCAGAGTTTGAGAATTTTAACGACTTCTGCTAACTTGTTAGTTGCCAGATATCACCACCAAGTCTTTATAACTGGTAGATTAGATAGCATGTCGAAATCCCCTACTCAAGCGTTTGCATGACTGCCGCCAGCCAATAAAGTTGCTGCAATCTTTCCTAAGTTTCCCAACCTGCAGTTTATAAGACAGGATTTACACAGGAAGCAGTAAAATCGCGATATCTCGACAAAAACTAACAAAAAAGTGCGAAAGCCCGTTTGTGGCTATGTGCCCGCTACAGAGTGTGAGCAATGCACTAATGCGTTAAACAAAGGGAACTCCAGGTCGGTTCCCTCGACCCTGCAGTGCTGGTTCGCACGGCCCAACGCGGAAGCGACATGTTTGCTCGACAAAAAACACCAGTCGTCGTGAGCACGCGCAATGCACACAATAAACATAACTTCATGGGAATAACTGAATGTCGCATTGAAGTTTATCGTCCTTTGAATCGCGGCCGTTCAGGAGAGGTCGTTACCCGCCATTTTTGTATACCTAACTCGTTTAAATTATCACATATTGTACTCGTATGGTTATGGCTTGTCACCGATTTGAGCATGTGCTTTATGTCTCGTCATTTATTTGAATAGCCTTTTGCTGTTGTCATTGCGGATACAGACATCCTCTCAATTTTGGAGATATTTTCTGTCTTTAGAAAGTCAAGGTGACTCCCGATATGTTAAGCTATACAAAAACATGGAATGAGTTCGAAATGTCTGGAAAATCAGATCAACCTTCCGTTTCCCTCAAACAGATCAAGAAAAACAGCATTCACGGAGCGAGCCGTTCTAAGTCATTATAAATTCGACCTTTGACGGTTATGTGTGTAACTTCACGGTTGTGCTATATCATACAACATCAAATGACCGCAACCGCTTTAATGCATACAAAAAACCTCAAAATTACCCGCTATCTAGTTAAAATGGTGAGAGACACATCATAAAAAGCATCCGTTGAAAAACTGGCGGTAGTATTTAGCCGTGATTAAATTAATGTGATCATTTATTTGGTTGCCAACCGCTGCAGAACGGTCAAAATGGAGCTGGTTCCACGAAACTAATTCTCACTTTTAACAAAACGACTGCAGGCGAGCAGAACCTTACATAATTATGTTTTTTTTCGTTGGCCTTTATTCTTTCTACCTGGCGATTGCGGCGGGTACCTGCCCCACTATATTCAGTACCCGGAACTCTATTAAACGACTCACGAGGCATAAAAACATGTAGAACAGACAGCGAGTTGATGGACAGACCGTAATTTAGACCGGCTGGGCTTTTGTGAAATTGCTTTTGTCAGTTTTGAGAAAGCATCTATTTGGGGGATCATATTCTTGAAATGTTCTAGAAACTTTTAAATATTATTATCTATTGTAAGTTGAATAATATTTGAGATTTTAGAAAGCTTGGTAGAGTTGTGTTGAATCCAAATATTGTTATTGAAGAAACACGACCGCTGGCATTGGCTTATTACAACCGCAAGATGACATTGGAGCCGCAATTTGCAAGATGAATGTTTAAGAAATACCTATATACCTATACCTATCCGCGATTGCTGTTTCGAGCGGCTGAAAGAGGTTTTATGCTCACACGAAGGTTCTTTAGGTGAAGAGTAAATTGACTTTATAAAACGGATAGGTAACTCTGATGCGAAGCCTATCATGTAAGAATAACAGTACGATATGCGAGGTTTCTTTCAATAAATGCTTGGCAACTGTATGGTAATAGGTACTGTATTTTTATTACCACTGAGACCAGAATTAAAGAGTGATGATGGTAATAACTTAAAAATTCAACATTTAAATCTCTCCTCTGTCTAACATGGCTACTTGTCTTGAAGTTTGATAAATGGCTTTAGTTTTTAAGTTATGCAAATTACAGAACAAGAATTATCGACTTTGATCGTGAAAATAATGGCTTGTGACAAGTATTGATTATGCTAATCAAAATTTAGCTTTACAAGTGCGCTCAATCATAGGCTTGTCGCTAAAATTCGCGTTTCAAGTGCGAACACTGATCGTAGGAAAATGTTAAGTGGGTAACTAATTGTAACTTGGATTTTCCTTATGCTTATTTAGCATGAATCGTCGCGCAAATATTAGTTTGAGGTAAGTATATTTTTAGACGCAATTCATGTGTAATAAATAACAAGTAAAGTACCTATTGCTTACTTCAGAAGGAAAAAATAACTTTATGGTAACAGCCTGACAGCCGTGACCGTGGGCCTGTACTATTATTTATTCTGTGCGAAGGTAAAGAAGACGGAATGTAGAATTGAGTGTTGTTTAGATTGTCCGGCTTTAATAGCATCGTTGATCACCATAAATGCTAAAATTGATTAGTAACCGTCGTAGGGCCTTCTCTGTTCTGGAAGAGGAGAACAGGCGAAGGCGAGGGGAGAGGGAAGGTTGTCGGCCCCGTGACGTCACCGTACTGACCACTCCGGGACGGGACCGCCACAATGGCCTTTCTCAGAAGGAGCAGATGCGCCTGCGCCGCTATCTGCCTCGCCCAACCCCGCACCTCACCTCCCCGCACGTGGGCTTACAAATAACGACTCACGAGTTACAAACCTCAGAACCACCGGCCTCGGAAACCTTGAACCATAAAAAAACTATTGAATATCTACCTCACGATGACGAATCCGGCAAAAACTATAAATGCTAAGCGCGAAGTGTATCTAAACGACATTTTTGGGCGTCACTGGGCCGCGCAGGTAGATGCCGCCGCCACGCCGCGTACCTGACGCCGGCCACACCGTATCATTACGCTAATGACACCTGCCGCAATCACGGCCGTTGTGTAGAGACTCGCAACTTCCATGGATGAGTGTGGATCTAGTCATGATGAGTCAAACATGCACTAAACCTCCACTCATCGAAAGAAATTGACCTTCCAACGCCGTTTGCTTCTCGGAACCGGAGCACTGCACGCACTGATCGTTAGCGATGTCACGTCCTAACACCGGGTTCGCGACCACGTTGTGATTATAACTTGTTTGACTTTAAGCGCGCGGCGAACACGACCGCTCGGTCCGGCCGCTCACTACGAAATAAACGGTCGAGATTTGAAATCTGGGGACGTGAGGACGTACGTAGACGCTGCGCGCGCGCGGCGGTTGGCGGGAGGGGTGCGGCGCTGGCCAATGGGAGAGAAGCGCGCGTAAACGTAGCGTGGAGGGGAGACGCCCCGCGCGTCGGTCGCTCGCAACGCTCGACTCCGCTCAACGATCTTATCTTTTCTTCACGAGCGTTATTTCTTTCTTTTCCACAGGGCGTCCGTTCAACCGACGGCGGAAGTGAAATGAACGCGCGCGTAAAATGCACATGACGCTGCGCGAAGCGTTAAGTTATCGCACACCTCATGCTTTACAAATGAGTTGTTATGAATGAGATTTGAATCAGATTTACAAAATAAGTAACTCGAGTTCAACACAAATGGCGGTAGGTAGATGTTACACAATCAACGCTAATGATCTAACATCACGTTCACGATTGTGAACCATGAAATTGTATGAAAATCGTTTCTTAGCATTTCGAATGCCGCTTTGAGAAAGGGCAAAGACCTATCATAGTTTACTACCAGATAGATCATTAGTTTGTGGGAACACGAACACTAGCTGTTACTTAGGTAGGTACCTACTTGCGATCAACATCAGCGGCCTTCAAGTCTACTGCTGGACGAGGCCTCCGCCATAAAGCTCATAATACAATGCAATGGTGGAGATTTGCCATAATCACCACGCTTGATTGGATCACCAACTCCCAAAACCGGCGATTCCCACGCTGGACAAATGTTTGTATGATCTACAAATATTTATTGCGGGTCTGTGTGTTGTGGTGCCATGGTAATCCTAGTGAGATCAGCCCCACTATAGCAGTTATAAACTAATAATCGCTTCTGATTATAATTTTGCAGTACATTGAGCTGTATGTTTGGAATATTTATGTTATTGAAAAGAAGCTAAAACTTGCCGCGCAATGTACTGTAAGCGATTACCAGTTTGATAGCCAATAGGGAGGCAGACTATGTATGTGACTGCTGGGTGTTATGTTATTTGCTCGCAGACTATCACACTAATATTATAAATGCGAAAGTTTGTGTGTGAGTGAGTTAGTGTGTTTGTTACTTCTTCACGCTGAAACGACTGGACGGATTTGAATGAAATTTGGAATGGAGATAACTGGACTCCCGGAATAACACATAGGCACATTTTTATACCGATATTCCAATGGGATCGAGACCTATGCGGATAACACCGCGGGGCGCAGCAGCAATGCGAAGACTTTTTATCCAATGTACCAGGCGAGCAGCAGAATGCAGGAGTAATTTGGTAACCGAATATGTGGAATACCGATGAAATGGGGGCGACTGTTTATCCAATGTACCAAGCGAGCAGCAGAATGCAGGAGTAATTTGGTAACCGAATATCTGGAATACCGATGAAATGGGGGCGACTGTTTATCCAATGTACCAAGCGAGCAGCAGAATGCAGGAGTAATTTGGTAACCGAATATCTGGAATACCGATGAAATGGGGGCGACTGTTTATCCAATGTACCAAGCGAGCAGCAGAATGCAGGAGTAATTTGGTAACCGAATATCTGGAATACCGATGAAATGGGGGCGACTGTTTATCCAATGTACCAAGCGAGCAGCAGAATGCTGGAGTAATTTGGTAACCGAATATCTGGAATACCGATGAAATGGGGGCGACTGTTTATCCAATGTACCAAGCGAGCAGCAGAATGCAGGAGTAATTTGGTAACCGAATATCTGGAATACCGATGAAATGGGGGCGACTGTTTATCCAATGTACCAAGCGAGCAGCAGAATGCAGGAGTAATTTGGTAACCGAATATCTGGAATACCGATGAAATGGGGGCGACTGTTTATCCAATGTACCAAGCGAGCAGCAGAATGCAGGAGTAATTTGGTAACCGAATATCTGGAATACCGATGAAATGGGGGCGACTGTTTATCCAATGTACCAAGCGAGCAGCAGAATGCAGGAGTAATTTGGTAACCGAATATCTGGAATACCGATGAAATGGGGGCGACTGTTTATCCAATGTACCAAGCGAGCAGCAGAATGCTGGAGTAATTTGGTAACCGAATATCTGGAATACCGATGAAATGGGGGCGACTGTTTATCCAATGTACCAAGCGAGCAGCAGAATGCAGGAGTAATTTGGTAACCGAATATCTGGAATACCGATGAAATGGGGGCGACTGTTTATCCAATGTACCAAGCGAGCAGCAGAATGCAGGAGTAATTTGGTAACCGAATATCTGGAATACCGATGAAATGGGGGCGACTGTTTATCCAATGTACCAAGCGAGCAGCAGAATGCAGGAGTAATTTGGTAACCGAATATCTGGAATACCGATGAAATGGGGGCGACTGTTTATCCAATGTACCAAGCGAGCAGCAGAATGCAGGAGTAGTTTTGTTTGTTAGTCTTTCTTTTGATGAAATTTGGTAGGTATACAGATCAAAACCTGCTCTAAATGAGAATAACGCGGGTGAAACGTCGGGCAACAGCTAGTACAAAATATATAAGCGGCTAGCTACTTGTGCTTGACTAGGAATAGCATTAATTTAAAAGTGCTTGATTATTTACATCTATTTATTAATTAATATAGCACACAACAATGATAAAACATAACATTATCAAGGACAGTCAGGCTCTTAACCATAGGATTGAGAAAGGAGATTTAATTTGTTTTGGTACTAGTTCATTTAGGTTGAATGTTGTAAAGAATGGCTCCCGGTATCAAGCTGAAAACTTTTTTTTTTTTTATACTACTGAATGACGGAACTAGCTGATGGCCCACCTGATATTAAGCGGTAACCTCTACCTATGAACAGTGCATTACCTCATAGGTCACGTCCACCTAGGACGCGCCCTATATGGCATTGCACTGCGCCCGCCACCCTGAGACATAAGGATGAAGTCTCATGTGCCTGTAATTTCACCGGCAACCTTACCCTTCAAACCGGAACACAGCAATGCGAGCACTACTGCTTTGCGGCAGAAATAGGTATGGTGGTAGTACTTCCCCGGACGAACTCTTTCACAAAAAAGCTCTACAACTACTATACTTCCTACAGAGTTGAAAGTTATTGATAGTTTTAACGTATTTAAAGTAAGTCTTACAAAGCTCTGTTGAAAGCGTGTTTCCACTCAGTTGACGAATTCTTGACATGTGATAATTTTATACAGGGTTTATTATATAATTTTAATTCTTCTGACATTATTAATTTTCTTGTGTAATTTTTTTTTAAATTGTTCCTAATTTCCGACACGATTTTTAATTGTTTGTGAGTAAATGAAATTAAATGAAGGCTTCGGTACGGAGGCCGCAATGCCCTAAGATTTAAGGATTCACTTCACGGACCCACCATTTCCAAACAAACGAAGGAGTATGCTAGCACCGCGAGTTTTGATCATATCTTTTAAATGTAACTTAAGTGATACTAGTTGAATGCCGCGGTTGCCATCACATAATTTATACCATGTTTTATCCACTCATCCACACACCCACTTTTTCACAAACTCCAACACACTCAACATACACACCCAAATACATACACACGGTGGCTACTCCTGTGATACCCAGACTCTTATGAGACTGGTGGTAGCAGGAGTGCCTCACACACGCGCTCACCCGCTCACACCCACCTATACACCTTCTCACACTCACCCTTACACGCAATTAATCTTCTTTTTATTTCACTCGCTCATTTTTGCTATAGTACTGTTTAAATTTAGTTTTTGCAATGTTTGCCTCGCATATTGTTTTTTCTTCATAAATAAACTTTACTGTTAATCTTAGTCCGGGTATCCGCGATACAGGCTTGTCCTAGTGCGGTACCCATTGTTAATTATCAATAGCCAATATTATTTGTAAATAAAACATTAGTATTTGAATTAATCCGCATGGAGCTTTTTCCATACAAACTTCAACACCCCGCTGCACTCCTTAGGGGGTGAATTTCAGGAATTCCTTTCTTAGTGCACCTCTAGACCACAAAAGGAATGTACCCACCAATTTTCAGGCCTCTTAGAACTCATGGTTTAGGCTGTGCGTTGATAGTCACTCAGTCATGCAAAGATTTTATTGATACTTCTAATTATTTAGGTAAATTAAACATAGATTCAAGTAGTTTTTAATAGTAGTAGAGCTTTTTTGTGGAAGAGTTTGTCAGGGGAAGTACTACCACCATACCTATTTCTACCTAAAGCAGTCGATAAGCCATGTCAGAGGCCCTCGGGCGGCTTGACAAACTCCGACACCAGAGGCCAGCACTACCTCATACGAAACCTAAAGCAGTGGTGCCCGCATTGCTGTGTTCCGGTTTGAAGGTTATGGTTGCCGGTGAAATTACAGGCACATGCGACTTTCCATCTTTGTCTCAGGGTGGCGGGCGCAGTGCAATGCCACATAGGGCGTGTCCTAGGTGGATATGACCTATTTGCTAATGAATTGTTAAAAGCAGAGGTTACCGCATAACATCAGGTGGGTCTACAGCTTGTTCCGTCATTCAAGCAGTACAAAAAAAAAATTGAATTTTAAAGTTACAACGAAAACTAGCCTTGTTTATATTTTTATAATAACTTATTTTTTACTTAGAAAAACAGTGTATTAAATGTCACCGTGTCTATATTTCGTATGAGAGTACAATTATAAAGCCTTCGCCTCGTCGTTGCCTTACGTCTCTTCTGTCTGCCCCTAACGGGGTTTTTTAGGGAGTGGTTTAACATCCCTATCTCGTTGTAAAGCTGATCAAGGATTGTTATTGGCCATGATGATGGTACAGCCCAGGTCAGTGAGCTGCATCAGCTCGGCGCCGCCGTCGAGCAGGCGATGCGCCGCGCCAGCCAGCTTCTCGCTGACCGCGCACTTCTGCTTGTTGGTGAGATGGCCGGCTGACACCACGGTGGCGCTCAGCTGTTCCAGGAGCTGCGACGCCGAGTACGCGTCCATCAGGAATCTGCAGCAACAAGTTGCGTTACCATTTTGTGTCATCTGTTCGTTATACTTTTTTTTTTTATATATATTTTTTCCTTAACCTATATTGTCCTACTGCTGGGCAAAGGCCTCCCCTAAATTCCTCCACTTGTCCCTGACTCTGTCAGTCACCCAACACTCCTTCTCAAAACCAACAAGATCGTCCCGCCAACGCTTTCTCGGCCGACCCCGAGGTCGCCGTCCTTCAGGTATCCAGGGTGGCCACCTGTTGGGAAGCATTCGACTGACGTACCCCGCCCAATCCCATTTGAGCCTGGCTGTTTTTTCACCTACGTCGGCAATACCAGTCAGGGAACGCAGCGTGGTGTTCCTAACATGGTCGGGTCTCTTATAACCCAAAATACTGCGTTCCATTGCCCTTTGACAAATCTTAAGTCTGGACTTCTGTAACTCGGTCAGCGACCATGTCTGCGCACCGTAGGTTAGGACGGGCAGGTACATTTTTTTTTTTTTTTTTTTTTTAACTTTGATAGACCTTTGTTTGACCACGATCTCACCTGTTGGAAAGTGACGATGTGGCCGAAGATGGAGCACAAAGGTCTAGAAGGCACCTATTCACTCTAGCCTTGAAGAGACCCAGATTATAGTTTTCAGGAAAGACAGACGACGGTAGTGTATTCCACTCCTTAGCAGTTCGCATTATAAAGGTGGAACTGAAACGTTTAGTACGAATAGCGGGTATACTAATCAGGTAAGGGTGGTACCGAGCCGTGCGCCTGCTCGTCCTATGATGAAATGGAGATGGTGGGATCAGATCATGAAGTTCCTGGGAGCATTCCCCGAAATGTAACCTATAGAAGATCGAAAGGCATGCGACCTTACGGCAGTGCTCGAGACTCTGGATCTTAGTCTCCGCCATATCATACATGTCGATGAGTTGGCGTTTTAGTGTTAGGGGTAGATCGCCTTTCATGTGTTCCTTCATGGACCAGTAGCTCTTCCAGGCATTTTCGATACGACGACCAATTTCTCTGTCTTGCCTGTTTTCGGAGGATACTATCTGGCCCAAGTAGGTGTACTCATCGACAAAATGTATTTCCTGGCCATCAACCCCGATCTTACGTTTCGTGCTGTTTGACGTTATACTTATAATAATAAATAATGCTGGACAGTTCACATAACATTATCTAGCCCCAAGCTAAGCAGAGCTTGTGTTATGGGTACTAGAGAACTAATATACTTAATCTATATATATAAAACAAAGTCTTGTTAGTTACACCACTTATAACTCAAGATCGGCTGGACTGATGTTAGTTATCTCTTTTTTTGTGGGTTTTTCGCCGCCCCGAATAGCGATAAGTAATAAAATATGGCGGGGGGGGGGGGGGGGGGGGCTGTTTTTCACCCGGGGCTACCCGTGCGAAGCCGGGGCGAGTCGCTAGTACAATATATTACATAGATAGAGATATTTTTAATTATACATAGAAAAATACCCAGAACACCCTTAAAAAATACCTGCAGATCGTACAAAGATTTGATCCGAGGCGGAATCGAACCCATAACCTCCTGCGTTGCAGGCGAACCTTCGCCCGCCGCGCCACAGAGGTCGTCTATATTACCTATTATTGTGTTATTTAATAGTAGTAGAACTTTTATGTGAAAGAGTTCTTCAGGGGAAGCACTACCTACCACCATACGGGAAGCAATATTTCTGCAACAAAGCGTTAGTGCTCGCATTGCTGGGTTCCGGTTTGAAGGGTATGGTTGCCGGTGAAATTACAGGCACATGAGACATATCCTCTTTATGTCTCAGGGTGGCGGGCGCAGTGCAATGCCACATAGATCGCGTCCTAGGTGGACGTGACTTCTCGCATCTTACTCGCTACTCGTCCGCCGCGCCACAGAGATCGTCAAAATGACATCTTAGACATGTTTTATCAAAATCAGTCAAGCCGTTAGGCATTGCGTTAGGTTTTTTGTTTCTTTTTTATTTCTTCTTGTTATCAAATTTGCTTGTAAGAGAATGTGTAGTAGTACTTTTTTAAGTACGGTGTTAAAGTACCTAGTTCAGGCTATGGCCTAACGAGCCTTTCTCGGAAAGAAGTAAGCGTGTAATGAATGGAAAAGCTCGCGTTCCCGTTCAGTGCATTCGCCGGTTGCGTAAGCGAGGGGTGGTGAACTCCGGCGTTGTTTCGAATCAACGACTACCTACATACTTATCAGGGTTTGAAATTATCAAGATAAATATGACCTTTGATAATTATCGCGATAATTATCATGATAATTATCAGATAATTATCAAACAGATATTAAGCCCAGGAATACTTTTTTAACTGATATTACATATCAACATTTATGTTAGAAGCAAGTAGTAAATAAATTATACACATTTTACAATCAAGGTAATATTTTATATTTTTTTTGTTTATAATTTTGTGAATAAGAACATGCAAACCAAAATACGAGTAGTTACTCAAAAAAATACTACTTAAGTAAATTTATGAGCGGAATATCATCATCCTCAACCTCAACTGCGTTAACTGGGCGGGGGTTGTCTGTATCTGAAGAACAACAATGCCTCGATTATAATTATCAATGATAATTATCTTGATAATTATCACTTCGAACCCTGATACTTATACTGTTATTTACTGCAATACAATGTTATTAACTGTGCCATTTCGAGGGTCGCATACTCTATACGCCGACTGTGTACTTCACTGACAAAATCGACAAGGAATCGGACGCAGAAGGTTGCGGGTTCAATTCCCGCCTCGTAACAAATATTTGTGCGATCCGCAGATATTTGTTCAGGGTGTTCTGGGTATTTTCTATATATAATCAAAAATATCTATCTATGTAATGTATTGTATTAAGTATATCAGTTGTCTAGTACCTATAACACAAGTTCTGCTTAGCTTGGGGCTAGATAATGTTGTGTGAACTGTCCAGAAATATTTATTTATTTATTTAAAGTTAAGGGGTCGAACTGGCCGATCAAAGTCCACAGGATCATTTTCAAGGGATCGAACAGGAACTACTCGGCATAATCCGTTAAAAATCTATTAATGCCGTGGTGTGTCCGGCCTAAGAATAGACTCCTCCGTCTCCTCCTGTGGATGTCGTAAAAGCCGACTAAGTGATTACTCGGACTTGTTGACAAGATTCGTTGGTATAAGATTTTCCCAGGCTGCTAGCTTATTATGGAATGTGTTATTACTGGAAGAAAGCGTTAGTCGAGTCAGTCGTAGGAACCAATGGCGGCGAGGAGCTCACCACTTGTCACGTATATATTCCATGATGGTGCAACCCACTGTTAAAAGAGGCCCATTGAGGCTCTGCCTACCCCTTCGGGGAAAAAGGCGTGTGTCTATCTATGTATGTAAATAAATGAAGATTTAAAAAACTAATATACATACATACATAGACACACGCCTTTTTCCCCGAAGGGGTAGGCAGAGCCTCAATAGGCCACTTTTCACAGTGGGTTACACCATCGTGGAATATAGACGTGACAAGTGGTGAGCTCATCGCCGCCATTGCTTCCCACGACTGACTCAAACTAATATACGATCTTTAAAAAAGTGCTTACTTAATATGAAGTAACATACTCTTAGAAACCGGCACGACACGAGTTGTTAGCTCAAACGATTTGTCCTTGAACAAGTAGTCATTACCATCATGGCGATGACGCTCGAACAACGTTTTTATATTCCACGAGTTCAATTTACAGTCATCATCATCATTAGCCTTTAGAAGTCTCTGTTGGCTGAGGTCTCCCCCATCACATGCAATGGGGGAATTTTCGGGAATTTTTTGTCGGCTTTTACGACCTCCACTGGAGGAGAAGGAGGGGTATATTCTCAGGCCGGCCACAAACCACAGCCAATTTTCAGTCACTATTTTAATGTAGGCCTATTTTATTTTTATTTTAGGCCGGAATAACATTTAGCTTGGTCACAGATAAAATAATCTTGGTATTATTATATGTATGTTTATAGGTTGTTTTATTTTTTCTGTTTTTTCCTGTATTTGTACACCTTCCTGCCATCTTTATCATCTCTCTCTTGCCTCAAAGGTTTGCTGTAAGAAAACTCTCTAGGGTTAAGCTCGCCTTTGTACATATCTTTTGTTTTTATTTTATTTGTTATATGTTTTTCTGTGTACAATAAAGAATTATAAGAATAACACGGCCTGGTACAGACACTTAAAATTTTAAGGTACTTAAATAATAAATAAAATAATAAATATTGCTGGACAGTTCACACAACATTATCTAGCCCCAAGCTAAGCAGTGCTTGTGTTATGGGTACTAGACAACTGATATACTTAATACAATATATTACATATAGATAGATATTTTTTATTATATATAGAAAATACCCAGAACACCCTGAACAAATATCTGCGGATCGCACAAATATTTGTTCCGAGGCGGGAATCGAACCCGCAACCTCCTGCGTGGCAGGCGAACGTTCGCCCGCCGCGCCACAGTGGTCGTCAAATGGGTAAACGCCACTACTTACTAGCCCTTATACTTTATAATTAGACTGACTTAGAGGAGTGTTGCAGATAGATAGATAGATATCATAAAACTTTATTATACACCAAAAAAAATAGGATTAAGTAAATAAAATTCCAGTATAACGGGCGGCCTTATCGCTGAAAGAGATTTCTTCCAGATGCAGGTGTTGATTTCGTTGTAACATCACCCGCCGACGAACAATAAATAAATAAATAATACTGGACAGTTCACACAACATTATCTAGCCCCAAGCTAAGCAGAGCTTGTGTTATGGGTACTAGATAACTGATATAAATAAATAATACTGGACAATTCAAACAGCATTATCTAGCCCCAAGCTAAGCAGAGCTTGTGTTATGGTTATCAGATAACTGATATACTTAATACAATGAATTACATAGATAGATATTTTTTATTATACATAGAATATTCCCAGAACACCCTGAACAAATATCTGCGATCGCACAAATATTTGTTCCGAGGCGGGAGTCGAACCCGCAACCTCCTGCGTCGCAGGCGAACCGTCGCCCGCCTCGCCACAGAGGTTGTCAATGGCTAGAAAATAAATATCAGGGTCGACTTACCTCTCAACAAACTGTTCCAATTCGCTGTAGTTCTTCACATTCAGGTATTCATTGACCAGCAGATCAGGTACCAGGCCCGTCACCTAAAAAAATTTAGAATACCTACAGTTCAAACCAATTTTCGTTGGAAGTTTACATGGAAGATTACATAATGTACATCATATATTTTTTTTAGTTTTATCATTCTCTTATTTTAGAAGTTATGGGGGGGGGGGGGACACACACACTTTTTACCACTTTGGAAGTGTCTCTCGAGCAAACAATTCAGTTTAGAAAAAAATAATATTAGAAACCTCAATATCATTTTTGAAAACCTATCCATAGATACCCCAAACGTATAGGTTTGATGAAAAAAAAAATTGAGTTTCAGTTCTAAGTATGGGGAACCCCAAAATAAAAAACTACTCGTTCAAACCAATTTTGAGTGAAAGTTTATATGGTAATGTACATCATATATTTTTTTTTAGCATTATCATTCTCTTATTTTAGAAGTTACGGGGTGGGGGGGAACATTTTTCCACTTTGAAAGTGTCTCTCGCGCAGACTATTCAGTTTAGAAAAAAATTATATTAGAAACCTCAACATCATTTTTGAAGACCTATCCATAGATACCCCACACGTATAGGTTTGATGAAAAAATATATTTTGAGTTTCAGTTCTAAGTATGGGGAACCCCAAAAACAATTTTTTTTTTTTATTTTCGTGTAAAAATCTTAATGCGGGTCACAGTATACATCTACCTACCAAGTTTCAACAGTATAGCTCTTATAGTTTCGGAAAAAAAAAGGCTGTGACATACACGGACAGACAGACAGACAGACAGACAGACAGACATGACGAATCCATAAGGGTTCCTTGTCTTTGACTACGGAACCCTAAAAAGGTAGTAGAAGAACCTCATAGCAAACTCGAATCTTCTCTATCATCTGCCATTAGACGTCCACTCCCCATTAAATTACATGGGGGAGGGGGGAATTTCTTATAATTACCACGCTTGGCATGCGTGTTGGTGATCGCAGTATTGGTGTTAATCAATCAAGTGGATGCTTAACACCAGGTTCACTGCTGGACGAGGCTTCCCCATAGAATACAATTGAGGGCATTTGTCGTAATTACCAGGCAGATTGGTGATCCCAGTAACGGAGTAAAGTACTCAGGTGGATGCTGCTGCCCTTCACCTGGTCTACTCCCTTAGTCGGGTTTAAGGACATCCACGGGAGGAGGAGGGATATATAATAAGAGTACGCCGGACACACCACGGCGGAATCGGCGAATCACAAATAGAGGTGTTTTATTATTTTGGATAGTTTTGGCGCAATGATTATTTTATTAAATCATTTAAAAATAATCATTGCGCCTATTGCAGAAAGTTTCCTGTGAAAAATTATATTATTATGATATTTTAATTTATGATGAAGCAGTTGGTCTATCACTTTTAAAATCCTAGTTCATAAATTAAGGAGGGTTTTCAAGATAGAGAGAAACACGACCTCCAAGTCGCGGCGCAGAGTAGCCGGCTGACACGCAAGGTGCGGGTTTGATGCCCGTTGCAGTACAAATATTTGTTCCGGGTCTACGTTTTGCGGAATTATAGTACTCGTAGTTCCTGATATCCACGACACAACTTATATGTGACATGCAGCGCCCCGCGGTTTCACCCGCGTAAGTCTCGATCCCGTTCGAATTTCGGGATAAAAATGTGCCTATGTGTTATTCCGGGAGTACAGTTTCATCCAAATCCATCCAGTAGTTTAAAAGTGAAAGAGTAACATCCATCCAAACAAACTTTCGCGTTTATAATATTAGTAGGATTCTATTTAAATGTGGCCCAAAAACTCCATTCACGAGGGACTTGAACCCTCAGCTTCTCCAATCATCAATATCATCAGCCTACTGAAGAACACAGCTCGATAAAG
Organism: Operophtera brumata; assembly: GCA_932527175.1. NCBI lineage: Eukaryota > Metazoa > Arthropoda > Insecta > Lepidoptera > Geometridae > Operophtera > Operophtera brumata. The sequence continues at coordinate 3,039,716 of OW052238.1, forward strand.
ACCTCTTCCATAGAATGCCATGACAAACGGTCTTGAGCCGCCTTCATTCACCGAGTTTCTGCAATCACTTATGTCGTTGGTCCATATGTATGTGATTGTTAAAATAAGTTGTTTAGTTAGTTAGTTAGTTTAACGAGGGAAGAAGGACGAATGAGTCTGGATCCCAAACGCTATATACCACTCCACACATCCGCCTATAGTACGCCAACTGATTGCGGATATATATATATATATATATATATATATAAGAAAAGAAAAAAAAAAACTAACACTACCCCCAAAATCAAACATGGCTTGTATGGTTGTTCAATTCTATAATTTCAATTCTATGGCTTGTCTGGTTTCGACGAAGTGAAGTGATGGCTGATGAATAATGACTCATGTGTACCTAAGCATAGAGTTCACGGTGGTTGTCCTGCTGTTCCTTGTTTTTTCAATCATTGTAATTGTTACATAGTTTTCACTTTTGTTTGGGAATAGCCCATAGCTACTGAGTATCATGGCTGCTGTGACTACAGCAGCATTCTAAGGCGAGGCTGAAAAACAGCGTGGCTGAGCCCTCGACCTTTTCTCTTACACTAGACTATATTTGTTATTTTTATACTTATATCCTTTGTTGGTTAGTATAGTGTAAGGAATAAAAGCCCTTTTTTTATGTACTTACCTCAATGAGTCCCTCTGCAGTGATCTTGCCAAGGAGTCGTTGGCAGCACTGTAGCGCGGTGAGCGCGCGACGTAGGTCCCCCTCGCACGTGTCCACGGCCTGATGGAGGACATCCCCTTCCCCCACATCCACCCCTTCCGCCAGGCAAATCTCACGCAACCTGCACAAAAAAACCGTTATAAAGAAAACACTTTATTGTACAACAAAGACAGTAAGATATTTAAAAAAAACATGGAAGTTCAATGGGCGGTCTTATCGCTGTAAGCGGTCTCTGCCAGGAAACCTTGGGATGGACTGGAATTATTTGCACAACATAGAGTGGTGGCTTAATATCTGATTATACAAACAAATAAATCACAGATAGTTATTTAGAGTCTATACTAGAGATACACCAACTTATCTGTAGAATGAAATGTATGTAGATGATAGAAAAATGTAGGTAAATAAATGGTTCTACAGATAAGTTGGTGGATCTATACCTCACATTACTTAGCATGGCCCTTTTTTTATACTACTTGAATGACGGAACAAGCCGATGGCCCACCTGATGTTAAGCGGTAACCTCTGCCTATGAACAGTGCATTACCTCATAGATCACGTCCACCTAGGACGCGCCCTATGTGGCATTATACTGCGCCCGCCACCCTGAGACATAAAGATGAAAAGTGTCATGTACAAACTCTTTCACAAAAAAGCTCTACTACTACTTGCAAATTATTTATAGCAAATCTACACAGTTTATGACAACAAAATTATAATGTTCATACTTCATTCACACTGTCCACTCTCCATATACCAGAATCTCCATCGTGTAAAAGCTGAGCATGCTACATAACATTAAAAAAAAAAAATGCTGGACAGTTCACACAACATTATGTAATCCCAAGCTAAGCAGAGCTTGTGTTATGATGGGTACTAGATAACTGATATACTTATTACAATATACATTACATAGTTTTTTTTATTATACATAGAAAATACCCAGAACACCCTGAACAAATATCTGCAGATTGCACAAATATTTTTTCCGAGGCGGGAATCAAACCCGCAGCCTCCTGCGTCGCAGGCGAACCTTCGCCCGCTGCGCCACAGAGGTCGTCACACATTGGGGAAATAGTGGTCCACCCGCAAAAGCCACATAATCAGGAACAGAACAGAACTAAACCAATCCAAGGTTACTCGCCTTTTGATGACGTTTTCCTTAGCAAGTGGCTTGAATCTGAACTTGGAGCACCGACTAGTGATTGGCGGTATGATCCGGGATACATAGTTGCAGATAAGACAGAATCTTGTAGTCCGGGTCTCTCGCTCCATGGTGCGACGCAGGGCTGCCTGGGCAGCTGTGGTCATGGAGTCAGCTTCATCTAGTATAACAAGCTTGTAGGGCGGGCATGGACGGCCACTGAAATATGAACAAACAAATTTAGCCGTGAGGAATAGTATATTCAATTTCATGCAAAAAGGACCCACTGGCGGGCTAGGTGCAGAAAAAAGGCTGCTCTACAAGTAGTATATTCAAAACTTAAAGTTTTCTATAAATTACATTTGCATGCAAACTGTTTGAAACAGGCTTGCTTATGCTGAATTGATGATATCGTACATGTGCAAAATATGATGTTTGGAGGTTAGTTACTCAGTTTTTTTGTTTTTTGTTATTGTTCACATATTTTGTTGTTTATCTACGCTTCCATTTCTTCTGTATGTCCAGAGTCTATGTACATTTGCCAAATAAATGTATTTCATTCCATTTTTATTTCAGTCTTGCTTGAGTTATTATTATTATTATATCATTTTATTTCGGTTTCACACCATATTATGTTAGTAAAGAGTTGTTAGTAGACATTATCACATAGTATTTCTAAAATTAAAAATTATAATTATAAAATTAAATCAAAATTAAAATTAAATGATTAAAATTAAAATTAAAATTAAATTAAAATTATTTGGCACACCGCATTGAGTGGCATGGCAGCACATGCGGTTTGGTCCAGTGACTGAGAATCGGACCATCTACCCGCTAGAATTACTAACTGTGTAACATTCTTATCAAGGACCTGGATTGAGCGCTACTTTTTAACCTGACAAACCGTGATCGAAGCGTGGGGCAGACACTAGTCGATACTACTTCCATCTGCTTGTGGTTTCATTGTAATTGAGCAGGAAAAAATATAGCCTTTGTGTTACTGTTAGCCCAGGTTCAATTCTATCTCTGTACCAACTTTCATTGAAATCAGTACAGCCATTACAGAGTAAATGTGTATTACTAAGACCGGTTGGGACTGTCATGGCTACTTTAATTCCTGGCAAAGCAGCGGGCGGATGCTAGTTTATAATAGAATAGGATTATCGTGATTACAATAATGTTTACTTACTCAGGTCTTGTACTGCTGGCGGTAAGCTGTGCAAAGGTCTTCACCTTATCTCTGATGACTTGGATACCTCTCTCGTCTGAGGCGTTCAATTCTAGCACTCTGTCTCGAGTTATATCTCCAAATAACTGCCTGGCAGCAGCCAGAATGGCGCTCGTCTTACCGGTGCCAGGCGGGCCGTAGAACAAAAGATGTGGCAAGTCCCCACCAGACAAACACTCTCTCAACACTTGTACTACTTCACCCTGATCGACAATATCATCGATGGTCTTCGGCCGGCTAAAATGTAAACACTTTGTTATGAAATAGATCGAACAAACAACAGAAGAGGAACAGAATAAGCGCACGTACTATTTTTCAACCCATGGCGCTGGTGGCTTCTTCTTAGCAGCTGGTTTTACTCCTGATGAAGAAGGTTTATCAGCAGCCGATATTTTACCAGTTTTCAAGAAAGCTTGCATTGTAAATTTGTAAATAAAACCAATGATATAAATTGCACAACCAGAACAAATAAATAAGCGCGCCAATCTTCCTTCACTTTTAGATAATATTCTGTGCTTTTAGTTTATGGCATCTGTGGACACACAACTTCTTCTTCTTTTTTTTTGGCGTGTTCAGCGGACCGGAAGTGGTACCACAAGACTTTGCCAATGACAGGTGATTAACTTGAGTGGACACACTGACTGACAGAGACATGACATGACATGACATATGACATTTCTGCTACTGTTTAAACTGGGTTATGACTAGACGGAGACTCTTGACGACTTGACTATAAAAACATATTATTATATCACTTGACATTGGCTAAATTGTTGCAAATAATGCACAGAAGCCATTACCTAAGATAAGAAGAAGACATTGACCGATTGTTTTTTTTTATTTTATGTTTAGCTCTTTCGTGCAGGTTTTTTAAATAAGTGTTTAAAAGGTAGGTGTTCCTCTGATTTAAATTAGGTACTTAACCTGTAGAAGGCCTCCAGCATATAATCGAACGGTATTGAGCCGCCTGTATTATCCGTCTTCCTGCGACCATATCGCTAGCACACTAATATGTGTTGACACGGGCGATGGGCAAAATGCCTGCCTGATCTGCAATTCCCATACGTGCCTGTTTTTTTTTTTTTTTTTTTTTTTATACTACTCAATGACGGAACAAGCAGATGGCCCACCAGCCCCCCTATTCCCCATCCTGAAAGTCACTCAGTGACCAACGTTTGACAAGTAAAATTACCATCGATTGAGAATTTTTATTAATATTTTGTTTAATTGTTGATCATTCTACTTGTCAAACGTTAGTCACCGAGTGACTTTCAGTTAGGGAATAGGGGGGCTAAGCTGTAACCTCTGCCTATGAACAGTGCATTACCTCATTGGACACGTCCACCTAGGACGCACCCTATGTACGGTAGTATCACTTATTAGTCTGTGGCCGTGTCCTTTAACATCATGCTCATGGATACATCTATAGTTCCATGGTGTGTACAAGGTGTTCCATGGTTGTACACATTTTATTTCTTACTCTAGTGTTGCTCCACAAATTATTCATCGAACATTTACCGGTTTTTGAAAGCATTTTTTGACGCATGCCTAGCACACTTGGCGGAAAAACAGCATGGATTTGACATTGTCAAAATTGACAATACCTAACTGAAAAACAAAACAAACAAAAACAAACAGTGAAACAGTTGTTGGTTTGGTACCTAGTATTTATCGAGCCGAAACTTAAGTTATTTCACAATACACAAAATGAGCACTAGATCGCAAAAGAAATCAAACAAAACCGCGAACACGACTGTTGTACATAATAAACGAGTAGAGAATTCGTGGATTTTGCTAGCAAAAGGTAAGTTCACAATCAAACAAAATAATTGTTGCTCAACTTGTACCTACTTGCCAAGATGCTTCTTCTAAACCGATAAGACCTTTTTGCCATACACATATAATGTTAGAAATATCATATTTCAGAGTCTTTACTAGAAAACAGTAACTTCAATATTATCACTCTACCACATCCAGCTCACGGGAAACCAGCTAAGTACTGTTTAGATGATGTCCATAAGACGATATTTGAAGTTGTTACGTTTAATGAACCTCACAGGTCATGGTTTATTGGAGAAACTGTGAAATCTGATGGAAGTATTCAAATGATGACCCCGGTGAACCCTGTGTTTTTAGGTTAGTTTGCATGAAGTAACATTTTCTCAAACATACTTGAATTAAACATGCATGTACTTTATTGTACCTATTGGAAACTTTAGTTTTTATGTTACTCTTGAATGATGATTATAAATATAAATCTTTTTCAGTATTACCAAGACTTAAGGCGCAGTGTAGTAGTAGAGCTATACCACTTGAAGATCTACTATCAGAAAAAGGTTTTGATAAAGTATTGGATTTCATTGATCATTTAGACAATGTTGCTGATTCGAAGGTGATTTATATTATTGGTATTTTAGTACAGAGTGAGAATGTCAGATAAAGTAGACCAGTAACAGAAAAGGAACAGATTATAATGGTATGGACAAATCATGGGAATGCTATGTTATGTCATGTCTGCGAAGTATGATTGTGGATGGACACATGACTACAGGCCAGAGAAAAGATTGATGGGTTGTGTGAAAAACAACATGGGTTAGAAAATAATGAGTACTGGGCTGATGGCTGTTCTGCTACAGGAGAATGGGAGAAGAAAACACGTTGTGCTGACCCCAGGTTGAAGATCATCTTTTTACTATTTTCCTATACTGTCTCATTTATTTTGAACAATTGTGCTAAATAACGCTTGTATGTATGTTGTTATTAATTATTGTTTTGCTTGTTATATTTGGAATGTGATAATACTGGAAGAAAGCGTTAGCTGAGTCAGTCGTGGGAAGCAATGGCGGCGATGAGCTCACCACTCGTCACGTCTATATTCCACGATGGTGCAACCCACTGTGAAAAGAGGCCCATTGAGGCTCTGCCAACCCCTTTGGGGAAAAAGGTCTGTGTCTATGTATGTATGTATGTTGTTATATTTGTTAGTTCAATATTGTGAGAAACGGCGGTAAGAAGTCCTAGACTAGGATGAATTTTAATTTCCTTTCATTTACTTTATCTACAAGCAACATTGTTAATATTGTGTCAGATTTGAAACATTTTTAGTTAATTAATAATGTATATATATCTAATAAAAATAAAAAAAAGGCCACTTTACCAGATTACAAACAAAAAAGTAGAATCAATATTGATATCTTACCTAATAAAGTCATGTGATCCAGCCATAAGATTACTATAAATACAGATATAAATAATAATAGTAACATAATTATTTTGTGATATAATTTTATTAATCTTATCTATGTTCCAGGGCTCAGCAGACTTGAAAGCCTACAAATATAATGAAGATAAAACATTGTCATGGCTTGAAGAGAGAGTACGGAAATTGGCCAAGGTCCTCCGAGCCAAGAACATTCATGTCACATCCGGTGCTGTATCTGCTACCTTTATTACAAGTAATGCTGGCAATGGAGCTATAGATGAAGGTACAATATTGATAAATAATATACCTACTAGATATAATACTCTTTACACAAAAAAACTAGAGCCTGCAACCTCGTCTGTCTGCATGGAGCTTTTCCATACAAACATCAACATCTCACTGCATGCCCATAGAGGGTGAGTTTCGGATATTAATTTCTTAGTGCATCCCTAGACCACAAATGGAATATATCCTCCAAGTCTACGATTTAGGCTGTGCGTTGATAGTCGGTCAGTGAGTGAGTCAGTCAGTCAGTCTCGCAAAGATTTTAAATAATATTGATACCTCGATTGACGACCTCTGTGGCGCAGCGAGCGAGTAGCCGGCTGAGATGCGAGAGGTTGCGGGTTTGATTACCGCCGCAGGACTAATATTTGTCAGATCTGCAAATATTTGTTCCGGGTCTAGGTGTTGTGGTACCATGGTACTAAAAGTTCCTGATACCTACAACACAGGGGATCCTAGTGTGGGATCAGGACTATGTATGTGACTGTTGGGTTTTATATTACCTATATTATTTGCTACCAGCATGCAATTTTTTAATGAAATACTGTAGTATTTATTGCATTCTTTGCTAACTTTTCAAAAACTTTTAGAACTCTCTCCTGGCTTTGTATCAATAAAAAGTGTTTTAAGTCTAGTTTGTTTTGTTTCAGAATTCTACCTAAAATATGCATTTGGTGTTATATCTGAATATCTTGAAGATGAATTGGTAAAACACTTGGAAGAAAAGTTTAAATTTAAACCAGACTTAGTTGAGTCTGTTGGGAATAAACGAAAATCTGAAGTTGATTCCAGTGAAAAGAATAAAAAAATAAAATGTGATGCATCACTTGATGAGAACAAGAATGGATTAATGGATATATCCAAACTGAAAACACCTGAAAAAAAACTAAAACCTCTGACTGTCAAAGAAAAAGCTAGACAAAAAGCTGCAAGTGGGAGCAAAACTATTTCATCGTTTTTTACAAAAAAACAATAAGAAGTTGCATAGTGATGTGAGATAAAATTAAAATTTAGTTTTAAGTAAGTACCTATCTATTTTTTTTATCATAATAGGTACAATGTTGTTTTCATGAAAATGTTTGAGAGATCTAATTGAAATAAAAAAAAAAAAACATTAAATCTCTAGCATATTCTCTTTTTCATTATAACCTTATTTATGTATTTATTTTGCACACCAACGAATAAATAAATTTACAAAAACGAATGTACAAAAATATAATTCCAAAGCATAGGGCTGCGCCAACCCCAAGCATAAATCTTCATACAAAAAAACCATAGCGCGGTTTTAGAAAAACCCCAGAGGAAGTCCTTGGCTTTATTGTAGGTACTTATAGATTTAATTTATATTTTTTTTTACCCAATAATTGTACTTTATTGAGAAACAATTGAATCGAGATAACTTTGTGATTTGTTTTATCGAGAGATAACTTTGTGATTTGTTCTATCGAGAAAATATTTTCCTATCGTGTTTTTGGTAGGTACTTACAGTGATCCCTCGGATTTATAGTGTAGTAGGTAATTATATAAATTCAAATATAAGGTAATCCATAGATATTTAGAATATGAATATTGTAGGTACTAAAAAAAAAAACTAAAGGTACTTGTTTTAGTCCGTTAGAAATCAATCTACGATTTGTAATTTTGCGGCATGCCCGCCCGGGGGTCTCTCAACTCTAGTGTTCCTTCATTACCTATAGGTTGGTAACCACAAGTGATCACAACCACTGAGCATTTATTCACTACGTTTTAACCACAACGTGCACATAAATTAAGAACTCTGAACTACGCATAGGTAATACATTTGTAAGGTGAAGGGCACGAGATCAATAATACAAAGAGACTTAAATTAAATTAACTAGGTAGTAGGTAAGTACCTATAGGGGCAAGGCGAGAAGAATAGGAAACAGGACACAAATAATAATATTATAATCGTTCGACATAATCCACAATCTCATGTACATAAGACACTGTTTGTCTGTGCACAGAAGTGCAAGTTAGGTGCCTAACTAACTATACGAGATAACAAGTTATGCGGCATTAATCTGTGCCAGAAATGTTACAGATTAATGGCTAGTTACCCAGACGCTCGTCGTCAAGTTCATCGTTACGATGATGTTTGCAAAACTCCGACTTGGGCCTCGGGTGTTACGTGCTTAACCAGAAACGCGTGCTGCTTGGGAAATGCTTTGACCTGTCCTTGCATCAAGACTTCAGCTGAGGACGAAGATGGGCGTTTAGAAAACTTACTCGTGTGAAGTCGTGTGTCTGGCAAAACGTAATAGCCCACGATTTGACAATCTCTGCGGCGCGGCGGGCGAAGGTTGGCCTGCGACGCAGGAGGTTGCGGGTTCGATACCCGCCTCGGAACAAATATTTGTGCGATAATAAAATATATCTATCTATGTTATATATTGTATTAAGTATTATATCAGTTATCTAATACCCATAACACAAGCTCTGCTTAGCTTGGGGCTAGATAATGTTGTGTGAACTGTCCAGTATTAATTATTTATTTATTTTTATTTATCTACAAGTCGGCTACCCTATCGTATATAACCGGAAGGATGATGCGCTCGTCGCAGATACAGCAGCAGCAGCAGAGCGAACTGCCACAGTAACAGTAAGCGGAGTGTAGCAATCATTGGTGTTTGGTGGTCGCAACGTTTAGGAACCGCTGCGTTCTGTAAATCGTGGATCGTCATCGACTTAGAGCAATACGGCCTCCGGGCGACCCGAGCTACAACGCGCAACGTCGTCGTCAGTGCGGCGTCGCGTCGCGGGGACCTATTGCGGCCTTGCGGGCTCCGGTACGGAGGCCGCATCCTCTGTGATTGTGGGGATGTAGAGAAACTTAGAGCACAACGGCCTCTGCTTTACGTACAGCCTGCCATGGAGTAGGTATTTACAGGTGCCATCTTACGGAGAACGAGCTGTAAAGAAAAGGGGAACAACCGGTTGATTCCGAAAAAAAATTGGCAACACCTTTGTAGTCGCCATTTCCAAACGTCCATCCGCTCCGCTTGATTGGGACTTTAGTGGATTTGTGGAATTACGGACATTTTGTAGCAATTTTAGTGAATTTTGGACAGCCAAGACTCAGTGTAGTGAAACCCATGTGATTATTTGTATGTTATTGTGAGAAAATACTTCTCTAAAGTGCTCAATAATAAAAAATCGCGGCCAATGTCAGCAGGCGTGTCAGACCAGGTATTTCTTATTTACTCTATTTTGGGGTATTTCTTGGTCAAAAGGTGTTCATTTATGTGTTATAACGTGGTTTTTATCTTGTTTCATGTGATTCGGACGTATAGCGGATGAAAGGGCAAGGGAACCAAGGTAAAAACGAATTCTGTGTGACGTAGCAGTGTTTTCTCCGAATAACAGTTTGTACCGGTCGGCTTCTCGTAAATCGCTTTGCTGTGCCATTAGGATTAGCGCTATAATATTTAACTTTCACTTTTCTATGCATTTCATATGAGACAACATGTATGTAGGTACAGCCAAGGCATATGTGGTTCACATTTATTTTCACCTTGTCAGCAAGTCCATTTTGTGCCCACACTTATGGTGTAGGTGGTAAGTTTTAGTTCAGACCTCCTTACTTTGCATTATGAATGTGACTCCCACACAGAATTAATACATGTCAACACTGCTTTACAATTGGATAGGTAAAAGATTCAATCAAATAGAGCGAACATAAATAAAATCATAAATTATATCATACAAAATATATTTTACCGGTTTCAGTAACAAATGCTCCGAAAGATCAACATTTAGAGAGTGGCGGTGACGAGTTACCGGAGGTGTCATGGCGTCACCAGCAGCAACCTTCCTATGGCCCACCCATCTCATCTGCGGCCGATCCCTACAGTGCAGCAGGTTTGTATATTGTCGGTAAAACATTATTGTAGGGGCCAACACAAGCCACAAAGTAAATTTACATTGGGTTTTGTGTCACATAAGTAAGCATTACTGATTTTGGTGTTGCAAATATTTATAGGTGCAACAGAGCAGATTTAGGCGTTTCATAGGGACATGCCTAGTATCATTGTTACTATTTAGTTCTATAACAAAATATATAGGTTTCGTTAAAAATGAATCAACACCATTTATTTTATGAAAGAAAGTGGATTTTAAATTATCTGTAGATGCTCAATTCACAATAATTATATCGCCTTAAGATGATTATGATCCCCTAAACACATTTTTACAGTGTTTTTTTTTTGTTTAGGGGTAGTGTAGCTAAACTGATGATGTTTATGAGATATACTATCAATGAAAACATGTGTGTTAAGTCTCCTAGTTCTTGCGAACTCAACTTTCGCTATCTGAAGAAGTGTTGAAGAGATGTAATGGCAAAAAACACAAAAAAAAATGAATCTCGCGCCGCAAGCGTGAGCATTCACCTTATATTCAAAAGAAACTAAACCTTTTATAAAGGGAGTAAGTATGTAATTCTCTTTGTGGGTTCCAAGGGAGTAACTATGGAATTCACATTGTGGGTTTCTGTGTTGGACTTAGTGATACTGTGGACATTATTACTGTTGAAAAATAGCACATTACTGCTGTGTGTCTACAAAATCAGGTGTCGATGGATGAATATGATAATGTTGGCTGCATGCGTTTGTGAGTCCATCAACACCTAATTACGAACAAGGCTTATACAGAATTTTTCACAAACAATGCCGGTATATTAATCGATGGGCACCCTGATTACACATGACAGCTGATTTGATGATTTTGAAATTAAAATCAGTGAAATTGCCTTTGTGTTAACACAACAGATATGGATTGTCCTACTAACATTGCTGTTGATTTATCTCAATGAATGTTCTCTGTAAATAATGTTTAAATATCCAAGCATGTTTGAGAAACTTATGTAATATATATATATATAACCCATATTGTAATAATAGTACTATTAGTACATTACTGCTGTGGTCGCCAAGTCAGGTGAAGATGGGCGAGCATGAAAACATAACATATGTGAATCCATCTACTCTTGATGAGGCCAAGGCTTATATAGAATTTTTCTCAAACATGTTCCTTAGTTCTACATTAGACTAAACGTGAAATTCTTAGGTTCGAGATATTTATAGTGAAATTCACTTTGCGAGAACATGACAGATATGGATCTTTATACTATAATTGCCGGCCTAGTGCGGCAAGGTCGATTTACCTCGATGAAGGTTCTCGAAAAAATGTATGAAGATCAAGTCATGTTAGAAAAAATTATCATGTCATCAACATTCATTGATTAGTACTATTGAAACTCCTAAGTCGAAAAAGTAGGTAACCTGTCTAGACCCCTAGATAACAAAATTGCATGTTCCTGAAGAGACAAGGAGAAATAGAGGCTTATAAGATTAATTTAGGTATTATAAAACGTGAAGCAGTTAGTCAATAAACTATCTTTGGCTTATACATAACACTGAATCACTGAATGTATCAACACAATGCAAAAGCAGATTGTATTACAAATTAGCTAAATGAAGTTCATATCAGATTACATAATGCATTCATGATTATGCAACTAAATGTATTGTTGAATTTCAACCTACTTAGTAACTTGCTTTTGGTGCAAATTTTCCTTTCATCTGACATTTTGAATCAAATGCACAGATCCTTTTTATAAAGTTGCTGGGGAAAAAAAGGTTCAACTCTTTTTAACCAAATATATAACTCTGTATGTCCTTTAGAGATTCATTAAGTTCATTGAATCAATTTTATTCAGTTAGAATAAATACATTTGAGTACATTCATTTAGATTCTAAAATACAAATTTCATTATTACTCTTTAATTTTAATTCAATAAATTAGAGCAAATGAGATGTCTCATTTTGGGCTAAACATTGTATTTAAAATGTGTTGCAGGCAGATTGTAATTTGTTACAAATTCACCAAGTTTCTTGCAGTATTTTTTGAATCTGATCAAAGTAAGAAAACTAAGTTATATTGAATTTTGTACTATCCTACTGTGACATCAATAAAAAATGTGCCTAAAATCTTTGAATATTAATACAATATTTGCAGATAGTAGTGCAGTTGTTTCTTCTAGAAAATTATTCTATTGCTCCTTAGAGTGTACCATCTTTTGCATCTTGTTGCATCGTTTTCTCTTGTTCTATCAGCCAATATTGGTATTATAAAGTACAATACCTAGCCCAAGTCCTTAAGAAAAATGGGATATCTCCTTTGAGGAAAATATTTTCCGTCGTTTCAGGTTATTACAGTACAACACCACTTCCTTATCAAGCTTTCGGAGTTGGGGATGGGACATGGTCCACCAATGGAACAGACCCGATGCCTTTCCTCGGAGGATACAATCCTCACGATTCTTATGGAGTTGAGGGTAGATAGTACATTTAATTCAGTGACAAGAGAAAAGATGTTACATATTTTTATTCATCAATCATAATAACAGTGTGCACACATCCACTTTTTTACTAACTTAAATATGCTACGCGAGTCCTTTACAATCCTGCAAAATGTTGTCATGTTGCTATTCTATAGACATACCATTTATTCTGGCTCTCTCTCTACCTAGTCTAACGCGAGAAGAATCTGATCAAAAGCACTTAACTTGTTTCACGTTTTGCTACAGGGGTGGTAATTTATGTACCTAGATGTAGTTTTCTTATCGTGACTCAGGCCTTCGTACACGGATCGTTGCTTTATGGTAGTTGTACGTGGAGCAGCATGCAGCACAATTAATTAGAATACGCCACTTGATATCACAGATGAATAACATATTATGAAGGACGCTTTTAATAACGGTGTATTTAAAGCGTACACAGGCGCCCCTTAAATCATAGATGATATAGGGGTGGGGGGACCATGTCTCGTATATTAAATTAAATGTATTGTGTACGAAACGCGGTCCCAGCGCGACTGTTGACTGTTCGTTCAGGTCCTCTGATTAGCCTCCGTAAAGTATAGCTTTGTTTTAGCTACCTTTTCAAATGATACAAGGAGAAACACCTTAACTATACGGTGGCTGAAAATAACAAGAAGACTGGGTCATAGCCATAATCTTTGTCTCCGAAATCTAAGAAACTATTTTTTATTTTAGTTGGTTCTCATCTGTTTGTCTGTTGCTAATAACTGCACTGCACTGGGCTATCGATGAATTTTGAGGTATTGCTGCTTTGTTGCCAACATGCGTTCCAGACATCGGCACGCGCTCCTGCCATTTGACTGGTACGCGTGGCTACGATGCTGCAATCTTGTGTGTACTGCATGCTGCATACGCATATAAGCGTTTCGTACGACACGATCAGGCGAAGACTCGCGTGCGAAAGGCCCTTGTTGCGATTCATTCGAATTTATCATTTCCAGGAGTATTCGGACCGACGGCGACGCCGTTCTCTACCGCTGCGTTTGGACAGCCAGCGTCGTCTTTTAACTACTTCCACGGCAACGGTGACTACTCGACCTGGGGCCAGCTCGGGCGCGCCAAGCCCTACGATGACTACTACAGGAGCGACGTTTACGTGCCGGATGGCATCAAGGGCGCGGAGGCGGGCGTGCAGGCACTGTCGCTCGGAGACCACAAGGCGGAGAGGGAGCGGCCCGAGCTCCGGGACGTATCTGCCGGCACCGGTCAGCCCAAGAAGATGACATGGGCCTCGATCGCGAGCCAGCCGGCCAAGCCGGCGCCCGCCTCGCAGAGCACCGTGCTTAAGAAGAAAGGGCCCGGCATGCCCCCGCCACCCATCGTGCCCGGCAAGCACAATATGGACATAGGCGCATGGGACGCCGGCGCCGGCAAGAGCGCACCCGTCGCCAGCGCTCCGCCGCCTGTGCCACCCGCTCCCGCCCCCGCCCCCGCTCCCGCACCTGCACCTGTACTTGCACCCGCGCCCGCACCTCTCCCCGCGCCGCCGCAGCACCAGCCGCCGCCGGCTTGGACGCGCGCGCCGCCGCCGTCACATGCGCTGCCACCGCCGCCTGTGCCCGCGCCCGCGCCGCCGCCCACGGCCCCCGCGCCTCCACACCCGCTGCTCAACGAGCTGCACGTCAAGAACGAGTATAACCCGAAGGATTTCGACCTGGGCGCGCCGCTCGCTCGGTTCTTCGTGATCAAGTCATACTCGGAAGACGATATCCACCGCAGCATCAAGTACGAGATCTGGTGTAGCACCGAGCACGGCAACAAGCGGCTCGACTCGGCCTTCCGCGAGCGGGAGCGCGAGGGTGGCTCCGTGTACCTGCTATTCTCGGTAAACGGTAGCGGGCACTTCTGCGGGATGGCGCGCATGATGAGCCCGGTCGATTACAACTCGAGCTCCGGCGTGTGGCTGCAGGACAAGTGGAAGGGACAGTTCCGCGTGCGGTGGATATACGTCAAGGACGTGCCGAACATGCAACTCCGTCATATCAAGTTAGAGAATAACGAGAACAAGCCGGTGACGAACTCTCGCGACACGCAGGAGGTGCCGCACCCCAAGGGGCTGCAAGTGTTGCGCATCATGCACTGTTACTGCCACACCACGTCCATATTCGACGACTTCACTCACTACGAGCGTCGCCAGGAGGAGGAGGACTCTCGCAAGGTGCCCGTGCCGGAGCCGGCGCGCGACGAGCCCGAGCAGGGCGGCCGCGGGTACCGCAACAACAACTACCGCGACCAGCGCGACCCGCGCGACATCCGCGACAATCGCGACTCTCGCGATCATCGCGACCAGCGAGACAACCGTGACAACCGGGATCAGCGCGATAATCGTGATCAACGTGACAACCGTGATCAGCGCGACAACCGTGATCATCGTGACAACCGTGATCAGCGCGACAACCGTGATCATCGCGATAACCGTGATCATCGCGATAACCGTGATCATCGCGATAACCGTGACCATCATCGCGATGATCGCGATTCGCGCGACAATCGCGATCTCGGCTATCGCGACCGTGAATCCAACTTTAGACCCCATCATAATAAGGTTGGTTTCTAATCAAAATATTTTAGAACAAGAGTCACAACATCATGTATGTTTTTAATTGTTGTCTTAAACATTTTCAGGAGCGCGACGGTTCGCGCGGGCGCGGACGTGGCCGTAATTAATGGTGATTGTGCGAGAACAAAGCAAGGACTGGCTTCTCCCCATAGACAACTAGTAGTCGACTAATTGGTTCCGCATCGCAGAAGTACGTTTGTGGCGTACGAACTCTACGGAGGAACGGTATTCCTCCGACATTGTGTCCTGTGCATGTTGCGTTTCAACCTGAACAATTAATGTAACAGGGAGTAAGATTGTTTTAAACAGTGCATAGATAATTAAAAAAAAAACTTTCAA
The DNA here is from genome assembly GCA_932527175.1 of Operophtera brumata. NCBI lineage: Eukaryota > Metazoa > Arthropoda > Insecta > Lepidoptera > Geometridae > Operophtera > Operophtera brumata. Next base: position 3,055,574 of record OW052238.1, read on the forward strand.
CAAATTTAATGTGCTATATTAATATTTCGTACTGAAGAACTTTTGAACATATGCCTAGTGAACAGAACGTTAACCAAACACCGTCTGTCGTCGTGAGTGAAACGGCGGCAAGTGGAATTGTGGACTTTGTTTCAAATTTGTGGACTGAAAATATAGTAATTTTTATATAACTAGGAAATTCTGTGGTGTGAGGAGTTGCTCCTTTATAACTAGGGACATGTGATGTTAGCTAAAACAATAAAATCAATGTCGACATGAATGTTTGCTGACTGAGTGTAGTGACGGAAGATGACCATTATGACCGCATCATTGGTGTCATGATATAATGTTTATATCAGTGGTAAATACTTTTATATTACAGAATTGTAATCATACAAGGTGTGGACATTTTGTATACATTTTTTTAATATCACTTTATATGACTGTTATAAGAGTTCTCTCGTGGCATTGACTTTAGTTTCACTTTGTACTTCTCCATTCATTCATTAAATCTACGATTTTGTTTGTTGTGGTGAGTTATAAATGAAATTCTGTTTTTCATTCTTATCATTATTTTTTTAATATAATCTATCTAAGAAATACATAGTTTGAGTCAGTATAATGTTCTGTTAAAAACGAATTGAAATCATATTAATTGTGCTACTGTAAAAACATTTATTAGGTATTTGAAGTCAAAATAGTTGTAATTTTCAAAGTAATTGTTCAGTTTTGTGTAACATAAGGATTATCTGGGTATGAAATGTCTTTAAGTCAATTAAGTGTTTGTGGTTGAATGCTTCATAGTCCAGAATTATAAATTAACGCACGGGTAGCCCCCGGTGAACCCCCCCTCCCCCCCGTCCTACCCCTCCCACTATGTCCTATCTCCTGGTTCTAAGCTACCTCCCTACCAATTTTCAGCCAAATCGGTTCACCCATTCTTGAGTTACAAGTGGTGTAACTAACACGACTTAAAAAAAAAAAAAAAAAGTATTAACCTCACGGAGCCCGAGACCTTTCCAACGAATGCAAAACCGTGGAAATCGGTTCGTGCGTTCTGGAGTTATAGCGTCAGGAAGGAAAACCCGACTTATTTTTATATATTAGATTTTAAATTTTAAAAAGTTTCATACACAAACATTTATTTGCCTTGAAACACATTGCATACCCAGATAAACTATGGAATGTTCCTGATTGATTTAGAACCGTGTACAATATGTATCATTTATGTATTATAATGTTATAACTGTAAGTTTAACAACAGTGTGACGAGAGACATTTTACTCTGACAGCAAAATGTTTTCATTTTATTATTACTAGCGTTATATTTGTATGCATGTATTGTTATGTATTTCCCCACCTTAATTTTAAAGTGCCTTCATCATTTAAAAATAAATACAACATGAAATCAGTTCTTATTTTACGTTACTTAGTTAATAGTTCTAGTGCCAGCCACTTCTTGGTATTTTTATTTTTAAATGATATCTAGTTTAAAGTTTGTGTTTGTTTTAAACACTTAAGTTTACCTTGTTTGCTCATTTAGCAAAAGTGTTCTTTGATTTAAAAGAAGTTTTCTTTTTTGGAATTGTTTTAAATACTGCATACATACAATTATATAAAAACTGATAATGAATTAAAAGCCTGACATAGGAGCATTTAACAGTATTTTATGAACCTTTCCATTCCACTCTAACGGATATCCAATCCAAATCCTGTTGTGTATCAGTTAGCCAGATTGGGAACTATACAGGGTGTGGCAAGCTAATATGACTTACAGACTAGGACTAAGAGGCTAATAGGAGATTTTTGAAAAGATGTACACTCAACCTGACAAGTCACATAAAAAAAATGGAGTTTGGCTTAATCTGCTCTATTTCTCATTAGAAATAATTCAGTGTAGCCTAGACGGATTGCTCTGATCTGACTAAGGGAATAATTTACCAAAATAAATCTACCAAATCAAATTTAAATTTATACCTCGGTTTCCGGTCTGAGGGCATGGTGGCATGGTACAGGTTTATCTAAGTTTTGCATTCGGTATCCCGACTAACACGCCTTTTTCCCCGAAATGGTAGGCAGAGCCTCAAATGGGCCTCTTTTCACCGTGGGTTGCACCATCGTGGGATTAAGATGTGACAAGTTTTTATGTTAGTGATTTGACGACCTCTGTGGCGGGGCGGGCGAACGTTCGCCTGCGACGCCGGAGGTTGCGGGTTTGATGCCCGCCTCGGAACAAATATTTGTGCGATCTGCAGATATTTGTTCAGGGCGTTCTGGGTATTTTCTATGTATAGGTAATCAAAAATATCTATCTATGTTATATATTGTATTAAGTATATCAGTTATCTAGAACCCATAACACAAGCTCTGCTTAGCTTGGGGGTAGATAATGTTGTGTAAACTGTCCAGCATTATTTATTTATGTATGGTTATAATGAGTTTCTCGACAAGTCCGCTAGAGGCGCTTATAATTTTTTCTGCATACTAAAACGACATTTCGTCTCGCAATTCGGTTTTCATTATTCCGAGCGGTTCCTAATTACAAACCTGTACTAAGCACACTGGTCAGCGCAGCAGACTCCACGTACCTATACGAAATTTATGGGCACGCTTGTGACATGCACGTGCAAAAATCAGCAAAGATATACGGCGCCAGGCCATGCCAATTCTTCACACTTATGAATTCCTCTTATATGAACTATCCACTCGCTGTACCCAGTACACTGTCTGTGGCCATACCGGTACTAATATTTATTCTGTGATACCGGCTACAAGCAAGCAACAAAAAAAACTTTATAGGTAGATGGGTTTTTTTTAACTCATGGGTTTTAAAGCCAACCAAGGCAGGTGCCATCTTACGGTGAACGTGCTATAAACTTCTGTACCTACCTTATTTTGGTCAGGGAGCTAGAGCTATTTTTGTGAAGCAATAACCCTTCGGAGAGCGGAGAGGTCCCTTGAGAAGGTTAGGTACTGCTACAACGTAGTTGAATGCCAGTTTATAAATTGTAGTCTGCTTGGGTGAGACCGGCGCCGGACACAACCACTACCTATTATACTTACTAGTGGTTGTGCCCAGCGCCAGTAGGTAACCCAGCTTAAATTAGATTTAGAGTAAAAAAATATTATTTTTCGGATTGTTGAAATACAGCTACTTACTCATATTTCAACAGAGGTAGTAGAGCTTCTTTGTAAAAGAGTTCGTCCGGGGAAGTACTACCACCTTACCTTTTTTTTTGCCGCAAAGCAGTAGTGCTCGCATTGCAGTGTTCCGGTTTGAAGGGTATGGTTGCCGGTGAAATTACAGGCACATGAGACTTTCATCTTTATGTCTCAGGGTGGCGGGCGCAGTGCAATGCCACATAGCGTGCGTCCTAGGTGGATAGACATTTACGACAAATTAACACACAGAAATACAAAACATAACTAAATAACAGAAATGTACAATGGGCGGTCTAATCGTGGATGTGACCTATGTGATAATCTTAGAGCATTGCAGGCCTCCGTACTGCTCGATGGTGATAATGCACTGTTCATAGGCAGGTTCTGTTCATAAGGCACTGTTACCGCATTTGTAACATCATGTGGGCCATCTGCTTGATCCGTCATTCCATGTAAGTACTTAGTAGGTATCACATCACATCACACTAATATTATAAAGGCGAAAGTTTTTGAGTGTGTTTGTTACCTCTTCACGCTGAAACCACAGAATAAATATTAGTACAACTGAAACAGCTGGTAGGGTTTGGATGAAATTTGGAATGGAGATGACTGGAATCCCGGAATAACACATAGGCACCTTTTTATCCCGATATTCCCACGGGATCGAGACTTATACGAGACTATCAACGTACAGCCTAAACCGTAAGTCCTAGAGACCTGAAATTTGGAGGCCATGTTCCTTTTATGGTGTAGGGGTGCACTAAGACAGGAATTTCCGATATTAGCTCTCTGAGGGGTCCAAAATGGGCTTTTAATATACATCAAAAATGCTCTGTATTTCAGAAACCGTTGGTAGTAGAACCATGAAAATTTAAAAGGAGATTCCTCAATTAAAATTAACAAACAAGTATTTCAGCGGTACCTGACATTTTCCTGATACGGGCTTTACACTCGCGCTTCGTCCCTCGCCTCGTGGCTCGCCTCGTCCCTCGTGCGAGGCTCGTGTTGATCGATGGTAAATGAGTTGCCTGTTTACACTCGCGTGCTGAGTTCAGTCGTCTTTGAGCTAGCAACAATGGAGGACGTCGAAGTCTTAGCAGCAACAACAAGTTACACTCGTAAATGGATGCCAAAAATGTTTTCATAGCATCGTAATACAACCACACTGGCTTGTAAATATCATCTTCTCCTGCGCCGGATCTTACTGATTGTTTTTTGCGCCGGAGTAGCTGGCGAAATGTAGCCATGAGATAATTTTTCTTATTTTTTAATTCTGTTTGAGATCTTCCCATTTGTTCGGACAATCTCGCCCATGCATCGCTTACTTTTTGGCTGTTCTTGTGGCATTTATGTTAAGGGTCTTATGAAATAGTTCTATGAACTTAAATGTTTCGTCTTGCGACCAATCCATTATACGATTACTGCGTTTTTGTTTTTGCGTATTTGTTAAAACTAAACACAACCTGCGCGGCACGATGTAGAAGCCAGAATGAAGCGGGAGGGCGAATGTAAACATCTACTCGCGTGCGACGCGAGGTCCTTTGACTCGTGCCCCAAAAACCGCTCCGGACGCGAGCGCCGCGAGTGACGAGGCGAGGGACGAGGCGAGCTACGAGCGTCTGTTCACACTCGCACCTCGCCCCTCGCCTCGTCCCTCGCCTCGCGACTCGTACGCGAGTGTAAATGAGCTATGAAGCCCGTATTACATTCGCCCTCCCGCTTCATTCTGGCTTCTACATCGTGCCGCGCAGGTTGTGTTTAGTTTTAACAAATACGCAAAAACAAAAACGCAGTAATCGTATAATGGATTGGTCGCAAGACGAAACATTTAAGTTCATAGAACTATTTCAAAAAGAACGAATAATTTGGGACCCTTAACATAAATGCCACAAGAACAGCCAAAAAGTAAGCGATGCATGGGCGAGATTGTCCGAACAAATGGGAAGATCTCAAACAGAATTAAAAAACAAGAAAAATTATCTCATGGCTACATTTCGCCAGCTACTCCGGCGCAAAAAACAATCAGTAAGATCCGGCGCAGGAGAAGATGATATTTACAAGCCAGTGTGGTTGTATTACGATGCTATGAAAACATTTTTGGCATCCATTTACGAGTGTAACTTGTTGTTGCTGCTAAGACTTCGACGTCCTCCATTGTTGCTAGCTCAAAGACGACTGAACTCAGCACGCGAGTGTAAACAGGCAACTCATTTACCATCGATCAACACGAGCCTCGCACGAGGGACGAGGCGAGCCACGAGGCGAGGGACGAAGCGCGAGTGTAAAGCCCGTATCAGAGTATTTCGACGATTTAAAAATAAGTTTTTTAGTGCAGAAGTTGAGAGCAAAATATTTTCAGGACCTCAAATTTAAAATGGGACCCGAATTTAAAAACTTGAGTATGGTGTCGTTTCAAAGGTCGTTTCACGGTGTAGTCGTTGAGATCAAAATATTTTCAGGACCTCAAAATTAAAATAAGACCCCTAAATTGAAGAAGTTGAGTATGGTGTCGTTTCAAAGGTAGATTGACGGCATCGTTGTTGATATTTAAAAAAAACAGGTCCTCAAGGTTATAACGGGACCCCTTAATTTGAAAACTTGAGTATGGTGTCGTTTCAAAGGTCGTTTGACGGTGTTGTTGTTGAGATTAAAACATTTTCAGGACCTCAAGGTTAAAATGACTCCTCATTAAAAAACTTGATTATGGTGTCGTTTCAAAGGTCGTTTCACGGTGTTAATGTCGGGGTAAAAATATTTTCAGGACCCAAAGTTATAATGGGACCCAAAAATTGAAAAACTTGAGAATGGTGCTGTTCCGAAGGTCGGTAGACGGTGTCGTATATGTTTAACGTGTATAACAATTAATATTGACGTAAAAATATAAGAGTAAAGTCAGTTAAGAAAAACAAAACCAGCGACTGTTATGCACGCTATAAATATTGACACATAAAGTTAAATAATAGACATATCAAAACACAAAAACAAGTCACGCAAAAAAAACAGTTACAAAATCCAGCGACCGCAGCGACTGCTACGCACGCTTTAAATATTGTCTTTTAAAAACATTAGCGATACATAGAAACATTCACACTTAAGTCAAGCAAAATACCAGTAAAAAAACCAGCTACCGCAGCGACTGCTATGCACGCTATAAATATGGAAACATAAAGTTAAATATATAAACAGACACACGTAAGTCAAGAAAAAACACCAGTTACAAAAAACAGCTGCCGCAGCGACTGCTGTGCTTGCTATAAATATTGACACATAAACGTAAATTAGAGACAAGCACATAAAAACACACACACTTAAGTCAAGAAAAACCAAAAAACCAAAAAACCAGAAAATCCAGCTACCGCAGCGACTGATAGGCACGCTACAAATATGGAAACATAAAATTAAATTGGAGACACATAAAAATACACACATTTAATTCAAGAAAAAAACAATTTAAAAAAAACAGCTACCGCAGCGACTACTATAAATAGCTATTGTAGCAACTTCTAACGCTTCTACGCACGCTATAAATATTGACACATGAAATTAAATTAGAGACACATATTAACACACACACATAAGTCAACCAAAAACCTGTTTAAAAAATCCAGCTACCGCAGCGACTACTATGCACGCTATAAATTTTAAACCTAAAGTTAAATTAGAGACACATAAAAACACACACACACTTAAGTCAAGAAAAAACCAGTAAAAAAACAAAACTCACACATTTAAGTGAAGCAAAAACCAGTTTAAAAATTCCAGCTACCGCAGCGACTGCTATGCACGCTATAAATATGGAAACATAAATTTAAATTAGAGATACATACAAACACACACACTAGTCAAGAAAACAAACAGTTAAAAAAGTCCAGCTACCGCAGCGACTGCTATGCACGCTTTAAATACTGACACAAAGTCAAATAAGAGAAACATTAGAACACACACACTTAAGTCAAGCAAAAAACCACCTACCGCAGCTACTGCTTTGCACGCTATAAATATTGACACATAAAGTTAAACTAGAGACACATTGAAACACACACACAATTAAGTCAAGCAAAAACCAGTTAAAAAATCCAGCTACCTCAGCGACTGCTATGCACGCTATAAATATTGACACCTAATGTTAAATAAGAGACACATACAAACACACACACACTTAAGTCAAGAAAAAAACTAGTTAAAAAATCCAGCTACCGCAGCGACTGCAATGCACACTTTAAATATTGACACATAAAGTTAAATTAATATACATTAATATAAAACACACACACTTCAGATAATCAAAAAACCTGTTAAAAAAATCCCCTTGAAAGTGGCCTTCTTAATCACTATTAAATAAAAGTCAAGGACAAACGTTAAAAGTGGTATTCATCTGGGCAGCCCTTTTGTTTCACACGAACAGCTCTACGTTGGCTGCTTGCGTGTATCGAAAGCCAGAAATCTCTTTATTTACGCAGAGAACAACAAGTCTCGGAACGTTGTTTACCGAGACGCAGTAGATTTCTGATTCTCCTTACACACCGAGACAATTTTGATCTTTTGTCGCAAACAGCTTATGCTAATGACCTTTTCCAATATTATATTCCATATAATATGAAGTAAGCGAGTAAGTTGCGAGCGACGAGTTCTGTCAGCTATTCTCATCGTCTTAAAACTTGGTGCGTTTTAGTTCGATGTCGCGTGGTTGTCTGGACCTCATGTGGCTGGCGCATACGCGTGGATAGTTTTTTTCTATAAATCGCTTTTTAACCGCGGGTAAAACCGCAGGGCTCAGCTAGTGAAAAATAAAACCTAATGAACTAAATTGGCGACACTGATGTGCCGTGGGGCAACACAGTTCAGTCAAATTATGTAAATACTCCGTGGAAGGTGCCAACTTACGGTGAACGGTTACCGCTAAAAATAATATTTTGTTCCATTCCTCCAAGGTTGCCGATCAGAGAAATAAATAAAAAGGGCCCCTCTCTTCTCTTCTTAGCTTCGGTAATGGCTTCTGTGCATTATTTGCAACAATTTAGCCAATGTCAAGTGATTTATTTATTATAGTTTTATAGTCAAGTCGTCAAGAGTATCTGTCAAGTCCTAACCCAGTTTAAACGGTGGCAGAAAAACTGAGTTTTTACAGGAAAAAATCCACCATTTCGAAAAGACTCTCAATACACTTAAATTTCACTACATCTCACATGTGCCATTTATCCAAGTTACACCGGTTAAAATGCCACGTGTGCCAGTTACACGAAATAACTCGAAAAAACACATTAAAATGTAATAAAATGAAAATGACGACGTTTCTTTCAAAAATGGTAGATTTCAACCCCCCCTCTCTTCTCTTCTTCGTGTTCCAAACGATTTCGCCAATGTCAGTGTAAAAATTATAGTTCAGTTTGTAAGGGAGCAACATAATATTTCTACGGCGAGGGCGCTTTTTTGAATCCAGAGTGAAGTGAGGGATTCTAGAGTAGAATCCCGAGCGTAGTGAGGGATTCTTTAGTAGAATCCTGAACGTAGCGAGGGATTCAAAGTACGTCGCCCGAGCCAAAAATATATGTTGCGCCCGAGTGATACACTCTGCTTTTCATCACCCACTATGAGAAAATAAAAGGCGCCTCATATGTTATTGTAATATTATTATTTAATAAAACATAGAGCAACAACTAAAATTAAATTAAATAGTATCTAATAATAAAACAACTAAAAACTTATATTAAAAATTACCATAGGCTTTCATTTCTCTCGGGATTTTGCAGGTAATAGAATATCCACCACATTTCTTGTGTCAGTTCTAATACTTACAGGAGTTAATTCTATACTTTCACTGTCACTTGAAGAACTCATTTTTCAAAACAAAATTCTAATGTCCCCTTTAAACTTACCTTTCCTCAAACTCCCAGCTCTTTTTTGGTTTTATGTCAAGTTAATCATCTGTCATTGGCAAACTCTTGTGGCACCACTACCGGTCCGCTGAACACGCCAAAAAAAAAAAGAAGAAGAAGAAGATGAATTTATTTTCTAACAATCCGTGAAAATTTACGAAAACGCGGGCTCTAGTTTGTTTTTTGTGTTGTGTTTTTTTTTGTTTTTTTGTGTTTTTGTGTTTTTTTGTTGTGAAAAAAACAAATAGCAGTCAATGGTGGACATCCAAACATCAAATATCAGTCAATGGTGAAGCAATGCACTACGTCCAAGATTACATCTATCTCGGCCAGATAGTTTCCCTCCAGGGGTGGGCAGCCAGGATAGAGAAATTGCAAGACGCACTGAGTACGCCTGGAGGAGTTATTGGTCGTCTGGTCGATGAAAGAGCTGATGAAAGGGAAACCTTCCCTTAATACTAAAGCGTAAACTTATGGACATGTGCATCCTTCCCGTTCTCACTTATGGCTCGCAAACTTGGTCTTTGACAAATTGTCATAAATCCAAACTCATGGTTTGCTAGCGGGCGATGGAGCGCAGTATTCTGGGAGTTCAATTAACCGACCGGATTCGAAACACCATACTGCACTCCAAAACTAAAATCCCCGACGTAGGAGAAAAAGGCACCCAGCTGAAGTGGAATTGGGCTGGACATGTCTGTCGCATGCCTGATGAGCTGTGGGCCAAAATAACCACTATGTGGAGCCCTGAAACAGCGAGACGGCGGCATCGCGGCAGACCACGCATGAGATGGCGTGATGAAATAGATACCTATAACACAGATTGGCAAACAATAGCACAGGATAAGGAGTACAGGAGGACTGGAGGATATGGGGGGAGGCCTTTGCCCAACAATGGGATGATTCAGGCTAACAGTAACAGTATGTTTACGTCCGCTACTTTCCTTTTCATGGAATTTCATATCATCTCTATGGGATTTAGGTCCCAGTGATAAGCTGGCAGACGTTAGCATTTGTGACCATGTTGTGCAAATAAAGTATCAACTTCATACACATGATCAGAAAAAAAAACAACGATTTCGGAAATTTATCTAATAATCATCAACTGATCTGATGTAGCGGCAGCACATTACAACCACTGACAGCGAAGTGACGTTTTCAATATTTTCCATTTTGGCCGTTCTACAGATAAGTTGGTGGCACTATGATTACGATTGATTACACCGTTCCAGACCAAAAGAAGAAGAAGTTCCAGAAGAATGTCAAAAAAAAAAAAAAAAAAAATTACCTATGCCCCTAAATTTCATCTGTAACAGTAATTTTTTATTAAAAATGAGGCGTTCCATATTATGTATACCTAACTATGACACTTCAATGGCCAAATTGGAGCTAAGCGCCCAGGAGAAAAGACAATACTAGGACCATTCACCTACAGTAACAAAATTAGAAGTAGAAATGGAGAAAAACTTATTAACTTCACACTAGAAAATAACTTAACCATTTTAAACACAGCATACAAAAAAAACACAAAAAAGATGTGGACGTGGATTTCACCAGATGGGAAAACAAAGAATGAAATCGATTTTATAATGACCAATAGAAACAACTGCTTCACAAATTTTGATGTCATTAACAAATTTAACTTCAATACCAACCATAGACTTATCAGAGCTGAAATAAAATCATTACAACCAAGAAAACCTAGACCAAGACAGAAACTAGCAATTGATAAGCTCAGCAAGCACCAAATGGAGCAACTAATAGTCACACTAAGAGATAAATTTACAGGCTTCAATGAGAATTCAAAGACCATAGGAACTCAGGAAAAATACAACTGGATAGAGAATACTATTAAAAGTCAATTGCAACACATTGCCAAAGTGAAATCTGAATCGAGTAAATGGTTAACAACTAATACCATGAATTTACTAGAGCAAAGAAACCAACTAATCAATGCAAAAGAAGGAAAATACCGAAGAAGGAATTTAGCGAAACTTAGTAAAGAAATTAATGAAAGTATAAGAACGGATAGGAAAAGAAAGCGAATGGAAATTATAGAAAAACATGTAGTCAAAACGGGAGGTGTTAGAAAAGCTAATAAGGAATTAACAAATTCAAAAGACTGGATCGCAAAAATTAAAAGCGACAGTGGAGAATGGAACCACCACCGAACGAATATATTAGGAATAGCCACATCATATTACAAAAAATTATATGATCACAACACGGCTCGGGATGAAGACGACCTGATAGAGACCTCAAATATCACCAACATCCTTCAAACTGAAGTAATAAAAGCTATAGATAGTCAAAAGAGGGACAAAGCACCAGGACCCGATGGTATAAACAACGAAATCCTAAAAGAAAGCAAAGAAGTTATAACACCAGTCCTCACTAACATGTTCAACGAAATATTAAATACCGAAATTATCCCGCAGCAATGGACAGAATCAAACATTATTCTTCTATATAAGAAAGGAGACAAATATGAAATCGCGAACTACCGCCCTATCAGTCTTATGTCCAACATATATAAAGTATTTGCCAAGATCATACTAAATCGGATTGAGAAAATATTAGACGAACACCAACCCATTGAGCAGGCGGGTTTTCGTAAAGACTATTCAGTGCTAGACCACATTCATGTATTACGCCAAGTTATAGAGAAGTATAAAGAATACCAATGTACCTATTACATCGCATTTATCGACTATAGCAAAGCATTCGATTCATTGTATCACGAAAAGATATGGGAGTCATTAAAAGAACAAGGTATTGAACACAAATACATTCGTTTAATAAGGAATGTTTACAGCCAAAGTACTGCGAGAATACAATTAGAGAAAAAAGGCGAACCTTTCCGAATAGGCAAAGGCGTACGACAAGGAGATCCCCTGTCACCAAAATTATTCTCGGCGGTACTAGAATCAATATTCAGAGGTCTTAATTGGGAAGATCTCGCTATCAATATAGATGGTGTCTCATTAACTCATCTTAGATTCGCAGATGATATTGTGTTATTTGCAAAATCTCCGGAAGACATAACAAAAATGATAAACGAACTGGCAACAGAAAGCGAGAAGGTAGGGTTAAAACTGAACCCGGAAAAAACAAGAGTAATGACAAACGGAGAGAAAGTCCCTATAAATTTAAGACACAACCAAATTGATTATACAGATGAATATGTTTACCTGGGGCAGTTAATAACATACGATAATCCAATGCGCAAAGAAGTTGAAAGAAGAATAACTAATGGCTGGAGAAGGTACTGGGGTTTGAAAGAGATTATGAAAGATAAAAACCTTCATATGAACATAAAAAGTAAACTATTTAACACCTGCATACTACCAGTTCTCATGTACGGAAGTCAAACATGGACCTTATCACAAAACATGACTAGCAAACTTGCTACATGCCAATACGCAATGGAAAGGAGCATGATGAATGTGAAAAAGTCTGACCGACTAAGAAACCGTGTAATAAGAAGCAAAACAAAGGTTACAGATATAACGAGTAAAATGAGAAGGCTTAAATGGCGATGGGCAGGGCATATGATAAGAGGAAAAGACAAATGGAGCAAAATTGTGACACGATGGTATCCTAGAGAAGGTAAAAGGAAGAGAGGTAGACCACAAAAAAGATGGGATGAAGACATAAGACGAGTGGCAGGCGTCACATGGAACAGAGTGGCTCAAGAAAGACATGAGTGGAAAAGGTTGGAGGAGGCCTTTGCCGACTGGCAAACAGATCTACAGAAAATTAGTAAAATCCAAATAAAAGACTAGATTAAGGATTATATAAAATTTAGGTTTCTATGTAGGAATAGTTGTTTGTAAATTTGTAGTTTTTACTGTAATATGGATCTGAATAAAAGGCTATATATATATATATATATATATATATATATATAACTATGACACTGACATTCGACTTGATTTCTTGTTTTTTTTGGGGTTCAATTGCGTTTCAAGAGAGAAATCAATCTGCCATTTTTGAAAGAACCATCGTGATTTTTATAGATATTTCGTGTAATTTTGGTGGCATTTTAACCGGTGTAACTTGGATAAATAGCACATGTGTGATGTAGTAAGTGTATTGCTTGTCTTTTCGAAATGGTGGATTTTTCCCTGTAAAAACACGATTTTTCTGCCACTATTTATACTGGGTTCTGACTTGACGGAGACTTTGATGACTTGACTATAAAAAAATATTGTTATACCACTTGACACTGGCGTAATTATTTGGAGCACTCCTCAGAAGCCATTATATGAAGAAGGACTATAAAAAAATATATTATACCACTAGACAATACTCCTCAGAAGCCATTATATTGTTACGAGCTAGGGTTCAGGATAAAATAAACTCTTAAAACACCGGTGAACAAATTAACACTTTTTAATAAAATAATCCAAAAAGCACAAACTCACACTTCCGTTAACCGCACTATTCAAAATTATCACTCTCACCACTTTACTTGCACTATACTACGCTGTTCTAAATTATCCCTCTCAGGTCTCTTGATTACTTCACACACTTAGCTAGTAGTCAACTGAACTCCACGAATGAATTTACGACTTTATATACGAGCGTCTTACGAGTCTCGAATATTCTAACAATTACGAGTAATCTGTAGAAACGTCTACCATAGTCTAGAACTATCGGGAACTATATCTATCCTGCTCTAACAACAGGATAGCAGGCTCTTGCTACACTTCTCTGACACATCCTTACTCTATGGGTAGAGCCACAGGTTCAGCTATTCGTAAATAGATGGCGTTAAATGTGTTGCCGAATGACTTTATCTGTGGTGCCATATTCATTCTGTGTTGGCGCGTAACATTGCCCCCTCCTTAGACGTGCTCGTCCCGAGCATCGTTAGACCCATAATATCGCGCCAATCTATCTACATGTACAATCTTAGGTGTACCTCGCAGCCCCTTCTGAATTCGGTACGTGACATCGTTAATCCTGGTCACAACACGGTATGGTCCGTCCCATATCCGGACCAGGTCTTCCTGGTAGCGCATCCGCGTTACCATCATGGTCTTGTGAGATCAAAATTCTTGGGGCTCTTCTAAAACCGGCCAGCACTCGCCCCGCAGTACTGGCGTTTACTCGTTTCCCTGCTGGTTGTAGGTGGAGGCCAACCACCCGGTCTTCCTGAGATCGAACTTTCCTTTCGATCACCCGTTTGGGGCAACTAGACCTTAGATGACCCTTTTCCCCACACACGTAGCATCTAGGGCTAAATTTCGGACGGTTGTCACGGTTAGGAGACGCCACCATTTCACTGATGCGGTGCGCTCGATGGTCCTGACGTACGGCCTCCACCTCCAATGCATGCGCCAATGCGTTCTTCAAAGATTCGTGGTGCCCAAGTCTCACAGCAGCCCGTACTTCAAGATCACGTATTCCATCGACAAAGGCTTGGACTAAATTACCGTCGATGAGTACAGGTGACGATTGATATGCCTTTCGAACCAGCTTTTCTATTTCGAGAGCCCACTGCTGTAGGTTCTCAGAATGTCGCTGCGCTCTCTCCTTTAATTGAGCGCGGAACACGTGCTCCAGATGTGCATCACCATAGCGGGATTCCAATGCTTCGAGCAGCTGTTCGTAGCTGAATTCTTTTCCGAGGGCCTCTAAAATGGTAAGCGCCTGGTCACGAAGGCCTAGAGTAAGGGCAGTCATAGCCTGCGCTGTGGTCCATCCGTTGGCCTTGACCACGGCCTCAAACTGGATCTTGTAGGCTGACCACGAAGAGCTTCCATCAAACGGCGGCACCTTGAAGCCTCGGACTGTAGGTGTAGCAACCACTGAAGCCACGTTCCCATCTCCAGACTTCAGCACACCCAGAGCCTTTCTAACATCGGCGATCTGGGTTTCAGTTTTGGAGATGCGACTCTCTTGGTTTTGTACCTGGTCTTTTACATCCCGGAGTTCTTTCCCAATAGTCACGTACAGGTCCCTTATGAGGCGAGTCTGTTCCTCTTTATCGCGGCGCAGTAGCTCCTCAAGGCGTTGAACCTGCTCCTCCTGCCGACGAGTCTGCTCCTCTTTATCACGGCGCAGCTGCTCCTCAATGCGTTTAGCCTGCTCCTCCTGCCGACGGGCCTGCTCCTCCTGCCGACGGGCCTGCTCCTGAAGCATTGCCATTAAAGCAGCAAAATCCATTGAAGCGGGAGCTTGGACCGCTGATGGTGGTGAAACCCCGGATGATCCAGCAGCTGGCTCCACCATTGGGTCAGGAATCTGGCGACGCACTTGTGATGGTGAACCTTCAAGTCGCCTGACATCCATTTCCAACTGCCGTTGACTGCGCGTCCTGATACCTTCCGTATCGTCCTTTGGAAGTACCGGCATTATTTTATCCCGACTTCTGACACCAATTTGTTACGAGCTAGGGTTCAGGATAAAATAAACTCTTAAAACACCGGTGAACAAATTAACACTTTTTAATAAAATAATCCAAAAAGCACAAACTCACACTTCCGTTAACCGCACTATTCAAAATTATCACTCTCACCACTTTACTTGCACTATACTACGCTGTTCTAAATTATCCCTCTCAGGTCTCTTGATTACTTCACACACTTAGCTAGTAGTCAACTGAACTCCACGAATGAATTTACGACTTTATATACGAGCGTCTTAGAGTCTCGAATATTCTAACAATTACGAGTAATCTGTAGAAACGTCTACCATAGTCTAGAACTATCGGGAACTATATCTATCCTGCTCTAACAACAGGATAGCAGGCTCTTGCTACACTTCTCTGACACATCCTTACTCTATGGGTAGAGCCACAGGTTCAGCTATTCGTCAATAGATGGCGTTAAATGTGTTGCCGAATGACTTTATCTGTGGTGCCATATTCATTCTGTGTTGGCGCGTAACAATATGAAGAAGAAGAAGAAGAAGAATGCGTTACAAGACTTTGACACGACAGCGTGTCAATGGTTGTCAGTTTCTAGATCTGTCATTCTTGTGTTGATCTTTTTCCATTTTCCGTTCCCCCCGTTCCCCCCGTCCCCTGTCAAGTCATAACAAAAATAGAAAATGGAAGGAACATAGAATAAAATAACTGAAATTTACTAGTTTCTGAATCTGAAATACGTCAGTAAATATTGGCATGTGCAGTGCGCGCGTTTATATTGCATTCGTTCACCAAGCAGACCTCCTGCTTGAAAGTTGCGCGCGATACTTGGTTCTGGAACAGAGCAAACCAAGGCAAGGAACAAACAAACGCGCTCCTCGCCCGCAGAGTCAGACAGATGGCTGGCCGCGGCCTCAGTTCTGCGCTCGGTACGGTCTCCGGAGGTAGTACACATGTCCTTTCTCGTATCGTAATTTATTTTCGACACAACAAATAACACAACGTTCGTGTGGCATTACGAATACACCGATTGAACTTTATCAACAATCGAAAATGATAACAATGTGAAGAACTGAGTTTGTCTACTTGGAAACAAGTAAATAAGACATTGGACAGAATCGGTGTAATGCCTTGATATTTTTACAAAAATGAGACATGCATTCAGTCGAGATGCAAAAAAGTGTATCAGTGCAAGTAGATAGTGATTTCGCGTTGTTGCTGCCGAGCGGAGTGTACGAAATTAAAAAAATGGAGCCGAGATCGAAGCTTCGGAAAGTGATACTCTTCTGCTTACTCCTGTCACTATTTGGGATGGTTGCATTTGGATATTTCTGTCCCGATCAGGTGAGCCTGCTGCTTTCGTTATAATGCTATCTTAAGTCAATTTTATATATTTGGAAAGTAAACAAACCCTCTAAGCCTACAGTCAGTATTGTTATTTTGACTGTCACCTCCCCTGTGTACAACATTCTAAGGCCAATGAACAAGCTAAAACACAGTTATGAATTAGAATCCTACTTTCCTTACTATAAAACCAGCACCGCTATAAGTACTAGTCATTAAATTCATTCATGAAAATGTGTGTTGAGAACTGTTGAATGACGGGACAATAAAAATTAAATAAATAATATCACCACAAGGTACCTACATTTTGTAAGCAGGATAACATATAAACGGTAATTAGTACAGACCGCAAGAACTGATTATAATTAATAATCAATAATTTAAACTATTCAATAAATTGTAGCGTCATAATTGTGTATTTTATTTAAAACTATCTATCAAGTCTATTACAACAAAAATCATCATTACAAAAAATAGGAATGCAAAAGTTCATTTCTTTGTTTATTACTTACACACCATAGCCGATTTTTATAAAGATAGAGAGATAGATTAACCTGGGTTCGAAGTGATAATTTTCATTGATAATTATCTTGATATTATATTTTGTATCTTCTGTGTGATATGGGTTTTTTGTGCCTGAAATAAATGTTTTTTTTTTTTTATTTATAAGTGTCTTGGTAATAATAACGCAGATTTAAGTTGGATTTTGAATTTAGATTCTTCAGATACAGACAACCCCCGTCTGTTAACACAGTTGAGGTTGATGAAGATGATATTCCACTCATCAATTTAATTAAGTAGTATGTAGTTAATAACTTCTCGTATTTTGGTTTGCAAGTTTTTATTCACACTATTATGAATAAAAAAAAAAAAAAGATTACCTTGATTGTAAAATGTGTGTAATTTATTTACTAAACTACTTGCTTCTAACATAAATGTTGATATGTAATATCAGTTAAAAAAGGATTCCTAAGGTTAATATCTGTTTGATAATTATCGAATAATTATCTGATTATTATCAAAGGGCATATTTATCTTGATAATTTCAAACCCTGAGATTAACACTTTATCGTACATCAAAAAATAAAACACAAAAAAGGATTATTAACTAAATGAAATTATATCAATTACATATTATTAATCAAGATAAAGTTTGGTAGCAAGATAGCTTATGACCTTGTTAGATAGATAAAACTCTGTATTACACATTAAATTTAATTATGCACAATACACCCCACAGCGGGATGACTGCAGGTTTTAACAACCTCACTTAGAATTAGGCACAAAACTAAAATACAAAACAAATAATTCAATCAAATCAATCTTTATTTATCAAATAGGTAAAGTACAATTTTGAACACTCAATAAAATACAAATAATTACACATTTCTTTAAAATTAAATAGAATAACAAAATAAATGAATACACTAAGCATGAAACATTTCATTATACCGTGCATGCAATGAGTGGTCTTATCGCTAGAACTGATATTTTCCGTATTGGACAGGAGATAGGCTACTGGTTATTCCATGATAAAGCTCTGGGCTGTAGCTAGAATTTTATAACTTCTTACACTAATGTCACAGCATAAAAACTTCGACTGGGCTTTATGGTGCTAAAACAAAAAAGCGGCCAAGTGCGTGTCGGACTCGCCCATGAAGGGTTCCGTAGCAGCAAGTAACATAATATAAAAGTTCTTGGATGGATTACGATTAATGCCGTATTAAAAAAAAACTACTAACTAGATCTCGTTCAAACCAATTTTGAGTGAAAGTTTACATGGTAATGTACATTATATATTTTTTTTAGTTTTATCATTCTCTTATTTTAGAAGTTATGGGGGGGGGGGGACACACTTTTTACCACTTTGAAAGTGTCTCTCGCGCAAACTATTCAGTTTAGAAAAAATAAATATTAGAAACCTCAATATCATTTTTGAAGACCTATCCATAGATACCCCACACGTATAGGTTTGATAAAAAAAATATTTTTGAGTTTCAATTCTAAGTATAGGGAACCCCAAAAATAATTGTTTTTTTTTTAATTTTTGTGTAAAAATCTTAATGCGGTTCACAGAATACATCTACCTACCAAGTTTCAACAGTATAGCTCTAATAGTTTCGGAAAAAAAAAGGCTGTGACATACACGGACAGACAGACAGACAGACATGACGAATCCATAAGGGTTCCTTGTCTTTGACTACGGAACCCTAAAAAATGGATATTGGCCAAAATAATGCTAAAAATTGCAAGTAATAAGGGTACCACAAAGTCAATAAAAAGGTACTATGGTACACAAGGTAATAACAAACTCAAATAAAACAGCCAGTGATAATGTAAGACAAGTGTTTTTTTTTTTTTACATAGGCCTTTGTTTATCACGATCTCACCTGTTTGTAATTGTGACGATGTGGCCGAAGATGAAGCACAAAGGTCTAGAAGGCACCTATTCACTCTAGCCTTGAAGAGACCCAGATTATAGTTTTCAGGAAAGACAGACGACGGTAGTGTATTACTCCTTAGCAGTTCGCATTATAAAGGTAGAACTGAAACGTTTAGTAAGAATAGAGGGTATACTAATTAGGTAAGGATGGAATAAATTGTCATTGGATTCTGATTCAGATTCTGAAGTGGCGCCTATTCCTAATAAGCTTGCTTGTAATAGTTCAGTTTAAGTTTTGTAATACCTACACCTAACTGTACCTACATGCCCACCGACGCAAATTTCCTAATAGGTAGGTACTTACTTGGTAAAATACCCAATTCTTCCAGAACTAACCCAAAACTCAGAAACCAATTATATTCTGTTGCTGTTATTAGCTAAATAACCGTACAGGAAAATGGAGAGATCCCTCGGGCTATGCCAAAATACACGATACTAGATTAGCGTACCTATGTAGGTAAGGTACGTATTGAATTCTGGCCAAAGTATCTACTGGTGTAGTTACCTACTTAACGAATTCCGGTCGAATGAGGCGGTTGGGTTCGGTGGAATGAGACCGCGGCGTGTCCAGCCTAAGCCGTCTCCTCCCGTGGAGGTCGTAAAAGCCGACTAAGGGATTACCCGGACTTGTTAGTAAAATTCGTTGGTTTAATTAGTTAGCCGAGTCAGTCATGTGAAGCAATGGCGGCGATGAGCTCAACAGTTGTCACGTCTATATATTCCCACGATGGTACAATCCATAATGAAATGAGGCCCATTGAGGCTCTGCCTACCCTTTCGGGGAAAAAGGCGTGTCTTTGTGTGTTTGTGTGAGCGCGTGTTCACACGACGCGCATTTTTTCGCGTAATGTAGGTAATTTAATTTGTACTGTATTTGAACCTGTGTCGAAATTGATTCGCAAAACCTAGAATACTTAACACACATGTTGTAAATTGTAATAATATAGTACCTATCTCACAAATTCATTAGTTTAGCTACGAATATCCCTGAACAAAAAACACTGTAAAAGTCATTTAAGGATATTCGTAGCTAAACTTTTTTTTTTTTTTTTTTTTTTTTTTTTATACTACTTGGATGACGGAACAAGCAAGAGGCCCACCTGATGTTAAGCGGTAACCTCTTCCTATGAACAGTGCATTACCTCAAAGGTCACGTCCACCTAGGACGCACCCTATGTGGCATTGCACTGCGCCCGCCACCCTGAGACATAAAGATGAAAAGTCTCATGTGCCTGTAATTTCACCAGCACCCTTACCCTTCAAACCGGAACACAGCAATGCGAGCACTACTGCTTTGCGGCAGAAATAGGTATGGTGGTATATTTATAAGATACCTACTATATTACAACATGGAAGTATTCTTGGTTTTGCGAAATCAACTTTCGCTATCTGAAGAAGTGTTGATGAGCTGTAATGAGCAAAAAACACCAAAAATTAAGGCGGGTGCCGAGCCGAGCTCTGCTCGAGCACGAAGCGTGCACGATTCGTGGCCGGCCCGCGCGCGGCGGCTATCTCGCGAATTCATTCGCTTCAACGCGCGCTGAGGCTGTTTGAGACAATTCGTTCTCTCTGTGGGGATGCCTATGCCAGCTGTGGACATGGACCGGCTGATGATGATATGCACTGCTGGACAGTACTCTCCCGACCAAAGAGCCAATCAACTGCTCTATCCCACTTTCCTCAAGCTGCCTTTCAAAATTCGAGCTCTGGAACAGGAACATTAATCTGATTGGAGGGGGTATTTGCCGAGATACTTCCAAATTTGAAACTTCCCGATTAGGGCGGTCAGCATTCCCTGCTAAAGTTGAGACAAAGGATGATATTGCGTTGCGCACACACCTACAGTGCAATCCATAGCCGCATATGGAGCGGACGGCTTACCGCCTTGTACAGACCACTTGATTCAGCTGTTAGATAATCTGTGGCACTGGCGACCGGGTCGCCTACTGTCTGAATTGATAATGGACAGGATAACACCTGGTCTGGTTTGATACTCCTACACATTCAACTATCGAGGAGGTCGGTATCTCGATCGCATGTCGCAGGCAGTTCTGTCTACTGGGTCGATACGCGTTTAATCTGGAGGAAAACTTACACTCTTTTTTTTTACATTCAACTAATTCTGTTGACTTTCGTTTGACCGCGATCTGACCTGTCTAGAAGGCACCTATTCACTCTTGCCTTAAAGAGACCCATAATATAGTTTTCAGGAAAGACAGACGATGATAACAGGAACCGTGTGCTGATCAAAATGAGCCTTAACACGGCCAGTCCAATCCAACGGAATCCATCGAGGAGTTCCGTTGTCAGAGTTCGTATCAGATCAGCTCGCTGTCACCATAATATTGTATTGTCATCGGAACTTGACCGGTATGCCAAGTTTCAGCTCAGTCGGATATTGGGAAGTCACCCTTATCGCCACCCGTGAAATACTTATCATTGAGGAGTTCCGGTGGCCATCTGTGGTCTTCTTCATTAGTTCCACTTCACCAAATGATGCTTCCTTAATACTTTTCTTGTTGATGAAAATGCCAAATGAAGTAAATATTTGTATGCCTTTAGTATTTGAGGAGTTCCCTCACTTCCTCATGGATTCCATCATCAGAATCAGATTTTGATAAAAATGGGACCAATCTGGAACTATATCCCTTCAAATAAAAAATATTTTTCTAAATCGGTTTATTCGGTTTATAAATGACGAAGATATTGAGAACCGCCTTTTTTAAAATACTGTATTGTTAACATTTATATTGTAGTAGTTCTGCGAATAAAAGACTGCGAGCACAAACTTGTATAATATAAAGCTATGCATCATGGCAATCCATAATGATCAAACAAAGAACACAAAAATGCTTCTTTATTTTCAGAAAAACTAATAATAAATTTCATCTTTTTGAATGCAGTTTTCAAAATCTAGCCTGTATCTCCTTAAATTACTTTTTCGATAACTCGATCGGTTTCAGACTTCGCCTGAGTGGCCCTGCAAAACACTCGCCCAATCTAGATCTAATTATAACTGTGTAATAATGCGTATGAAATAAAAAAAAAAAAAACAAAAAAGACAACCTCTTGACCGATTTTGCTCATATTCGTAAATCTTATTTGAACTGATTATTAAATGTTTCTGTCATATATTATCAAAATCGGCCGATAACTGGTGCCGCAGCAAACTTCCCCCCGTTTTGAGGGAATACTTCTGTAATCAAAAATAGCCGATGGCAAAAAAAAACTATGAATTTTTCGTACCCGTAGGTATATCAAGTGGTACGATGGTGCAACCCACGGGGAAAAGAAGCCCATTTGAGGCTCTGCATACCCTTTCGGGAAAAAGGCGTGTGTAGGTATATATGTAAGTTTCATCAAGATTAGTTGAAAAATACGACTTGTTTATGAAAGATTACCAACTTACTTACATCCGGAGTCCTGACAGATGAAAGCAAATTTTACCAGTTGTTGCAAGGACGCTTCGCTCGCTCCCTCAATAATTTTTGGCAACCACATTACTATTGTAGAACATTATAGAATAGTTTTTTAAATCAGTCATCCGCCATGACGATCATGTCGCTAGAGCCTTAGTTTCCTACACTAGAATATAATCAACTAGCGACTCGCCCCGGCTTCGCACGGGTAGCACCCGGTGACCCCCCCCCCCCCCCCCTAAGACAATCTCCTGGTTCTAAGCTACCTCCCCACCAATTTTCAGCCAAATCGGTTCGTGCGTTCTGGAGTTATAGCGTCAGGAAGGAAAACCCGACTTATTTTTATATAGTACAAATTTTACAAAGGATCCCTAATTTTTTTAAAATGAAATGTAGCCTATGTCAAATTGGAAGAATGTAGCATTCTATTGGTGAAAGAATTTTTTGAATCGGCCCAGTACTTTTTGAGCCTATTCATTACAAACATACAAACATACAAAAATAGGTACAAATCTTTCCTCTTTATAATATTAGTGTAGATAGATTAGAGCAACCTGTGGTTTCACTGAGCAGGGTATGTCAACACATAAACCAACGTAATATGAGACTGTTATAATGCTCTTACGTAATGATGTAAGGGTTTCGTAGTGCTGACGTTTCAGGAGCCTCATTAATGATTACTAAACTTATTTACTAAGGATCCCCACGCATGTGTGGAGCTGCCAAAATATGTTTAATCCAATTTATACCTTGCTGTCGCGTGCGAGTGTTCAAAATCAAAGAGCCTGAGGTTGAACATGATATGCTGATGGCTTTAACTTCTGGCGCCGGATCATATTTCTCGGTGTAATCATACTCAATACCGACGCATCAAAGCTGAGTAATTCGATGCTAGAAAGAAACCCTTCGATCGATACAAGGTTTTGCTTGATGAGATTGAAATGTAGTGAACAGGAAAATACAATACTAATAACTTTTGAAACTATCATGGTTATGTACATAAAAAAAAAAAAAAACAAAAAAAAAAAAAAAAAAAAAAAAACTGTAAACTGATCTGACTGGTTTTTACTGTTTTTGTAAACTCAAAAATCATGGTAAATATCCCGTTTCTAGTGAAAATTACAATACTAATAACAGCAAAGAGCAGCCGTTTTCTTTAAAAGGCTGGGTATTCATGAAATCTAAAAGCTTTTTTGCCTGCCTATGAAGTAGGTACCTATCAAATACTAGGCTAATGGACTTGGACGATTATCATAATTTCTCAATCTGAATGAGCACATTTTTACAAATTGGCGCCTTTGAGACAAATTCGTATCGTAAAGAGAAGTGGAGAATTTAATAAGGCACCGAAGTGAAAGAGTGCTCTGTTTCATAAGCGATCCCGTCAGATGCACTCTCGAGCACGAAATAAATTGATTTAGTTTCGAATCGCTGACACAAGTCTAGGGCGGTTCGTCTGGCGCTGACTGAAACTGTATTAATGGAGTGTTCTGCCCACTTCATTAGACGAACAAACAAGCAGCGTAGGGTACGCGCCCTTTATCTCAACGCCCTCTTAACCCCCGCCGACAACGCGGCCCGATCACATTAAAAACATTACATCTCCAGATTGGGCTCTGTTATATTGTGACCGAGGGCATGGAAATAAAGATGAGAAACAAACTCGAGAAATTGGGGTTTTGCAAAAAGGGTCTCTTTCACGTCGGGAAATTATGGGCCGTGTGCAATTAAAAATGAAATTTAGCCCTCTCGAGGAAATCCTTTCTGCAACTTCTGTTAATAATTCTGGTTTAATGGTTTCCTTCATGAATCTCGTAAGGAAGTTAGATTTTTAATTTGTAACGGGTATGATTTAAGCTATCGCCACATTATAGGGTTGGTCCGCAAAATAGTCGATCTTGTCGCCAAAATAATAATTCATAGGCTTTTGGGTATTGGCGTGCAGGTTGTCGGTTCTGGTTCGCTGCGGGCCCGGCCGGGCCACGCTCCCCCTTCGGCTCGCTCGCAGTTCACGTGGTGATCACTGGTCTGTAGTGTTTTCAACCCATGTTGGACGATAGATCTGTTTGGAGAATACAAGTTGCTGACAAAAATATAAACTTTGGCGACAGAAAATATAGTTTCCATTTCTAGCTATGTGCAGAAAATACATTGCAACTAAACATTTGGGTTTAGAACTTTTAAATACTCGAATATATAAGGATTTGAGTGTAACGTAATATTTATACAAGGTTGTAATAACGCTTCTATTGAAATATTTCATTGTAACATCTCCCGCGCCCTATACTCTAAGAAAAAATAGGTCTGGCGGTCTAAGTGCCTGAAACGATTCTAAAATGGGTCACCTCGTTCTCCTAAACGAGTCTCATATTTCTAACGGGCTTAAAGTTCGATTTTAAAAGTTTCTTCTTGACGGGGTTCTACAGAAATGTCTTGTTCCCCTTCGAAGCGAGTTGATTTCGATTAGGTCGGGGTCGCGACGCGAGGGTTGGCTTGAGATGAACTTTCAAGGGCCTTGAGATCTCTGAAGGCCCTCACCTCGCGCTGAAACAAAATGATTAATTGCTTATTAACTTCCAGATGGCTAAGCTGAGGTAATAGTTTGTACTGTGATTCATTTCATTTATTTTAATTTGCTCAAATGCGGTTTGCGGTTACTTTGTATACCTATATTCCTAATCAATTTATGCGTGTTATTATATTTAAATTAAGTACTAGCGGTTTCTTGGCGCCAGTCTAATTTGGTTCGATTTAGTTGATTAATTGCTTTGTATTGTGTGTAGGAATTGTTTTTTTTAACCGACTTCATAAATAATAATAATAATAATGCTGGACAGTTCACACAACATTATCTAGCCCCAAGCTAAGCCAGAGCTTGTGTTATGGGTACTAGATAACTGATATACTTAATATAATACATTACATAGATAGATATTTTTTATTATACATAGAAAACACCCAGAACACTCTGAACAAATATCTGCAGAACGCACAAAGTATTTGTTCCGAGGCGGGAATCGAACCCGCAACCTCCTGCGTCGCAGGCGAACCATCGCCAGCCGCGCCACAGAGGTCGTCAATAAAAAAGGGGAGGTTCTAAATTAGTTTTTTTTAAATGTGTTTTACCTCATGTCTCCGTCATTTATGAACCGATTTGTTTATTTTTTTAGTTGACTCGATATACTTCCAGATTGGTCAAATTTTCATCAAAATCTGGTTCTGATGATGGGATCCATGAGGAATTGAAGGAACTCCTCAAATATTATAGGCACCCATTAGTGATTTCGGTATTTTCATCAACAAAAAATGCATGTGCAATATGTTTGAGGCATGTGCACTCAAAACGTGCCATTTGGTGAAGTGGAACTAATGAAAATGAGAAATTAGATTAGATTTAATATAATCTAAGGTAATTAATTGCTACTTAGTATATATAATTTTAACATGACATCTGCAACGAGTAATAATTAATTAGTTTATGTTTACAATTTTAATTATTGACTAGGTTCATGTTTAGTTTTTTTTTTTCATATTTTTTTTTAAGAAATTTTATTTGTCTGACCTGTATGTATATATTTACAAATAAATTGATTATTCCTGATTATTCCTGAAGAAGACCAGAGATGGCAAAATCTTGTATTGGGGATAAATTCCTCGATTCGAAGTCGTTTTTTTTTTTTCGAAAAGAATTATTAATGGAAAGGCTTGCATTACGTCATCTCTATTATTTTGTAGTTATTTCGGGTTCCGATAGTGACCTGCTTGCGATAAGTAGACAGGAAGGTGAATTTTACTGTCAACAAATGTTACAACTTTATATGCGTTCAGTACCCTGATAAAGTACCTAAACAAAACGTGGAAGGTCGAGTTTGTAACCAATTATCGACAAAAGCTCATTCCACAAACAGCGGCAAAGCTTCGACAATATCGAAAGTATCTTAGTGGGAATTATCGCGGTACATTTCAGTTCAAATTGCTTTTTTGTTGATACCGATAAGAGCTTGACGTTGAATGATGAATGACCGAATTGCACAAGCAGCATAGGTAATTATGATAACCATTACTACTGGAGGGTACTTATACATTGTTACGGTTCCATATACTCCACCTTCCTACTTATATATGATTGATTGATTATACTTCGGTACTCGTGGTTCATATTGGAGAGTAGGTACTATTTCAGAAGAGAAAGGAAATAAATAAAGCTACTGATCAATACCATCTGACCCCCATGAAAATCGAACAGTTTTGCCTTAGTTTCTGGTTACAAAATCCCATCAAAATCGGCTGCGCCACTGCATCACTTTCAAAACCCCTTTTCATAACGCTCTGGGGCCCTATTGTGAACCCTTGTTCCCAGACAGTTTACGGCGTAAATTGAACTGCCTTGTAATTTCGTATTATGAACGCACAATACCAGCCAGTCAGCGGTCACGTGACACTTGAACCGTTTTCTGCATGGATCTTGGCTGGCTATTCCGTATTACGACCTTACATTTGAAGATAAAGATAAAGATAAAGATAAAGATAAAGATAAAGATAAAGATAAAGATAAAGATAAAGATAAAGATAATTTTTTTGCTTAAACATATGTACAAATTGATGGTTTAAATATTAGTAGGACACAATATGTTTGGCCGCTGCCGGCGTGCAAATGGAGAGACATAAGTTATGTTGTTTTAGTTGTCAAAAAGTGACAATGAAAACCATTCAAGTGCCGGTGCAGCGGAGTAGCTTTTATTGAATTGTTTTCCAAAAAACTTGCAAAATATCACGATGTGTAATGAATATGAAGTGTTAGAGATCCTAGAAAGTGAAGCTTCGCATCAAACTAAAAAAAGCGGCCAAGTGCGTGTCGGACTCGCCCATGAAGGGTTCCGTAGCAGCAAGTAACATAATATATAAAAGTTCTTGGATGGATTACGATTAATACCGTATTAAAAAAAAACTACTAACTAGATCTCGTTCAAACCAATTTTGAGTGAAAGTTTACATGGTAATGTACATTATATTTTTTTTTTTAGTTTTATCATTCTCTTATTTTAGAAGTTATGGGGGGGGGGGGGGGGGGGACACACTTTTTACCACTTTGGAAGTGTCTCTCGCGCAAACTATTCAGTTTAGAAAAAAATTATATTAGAAACCTCAATATCATTTTTAAAGACCTATCCATAGATACCCCACACGTATAGGTTTGATGAAAAAAAAAAATTTGAGTTTCAGTTCTAAGTATGGGGAACCCCAAAAATAAAAAACTACTTACTAGATCTCGTTCAAACCAATTTTGAGTGAAAGTTTATATGGTAATGTACATAACATATGTTTTTTAGTTTTATCATTCTCTTATTTTAGAAGTTACGGGGGGGACACTTTTTACCACTTTGGAAGTGTCTCTCGCGCAAACTATTCAGTTTAGAAAAAAATTATATTAGAAACCTCAACATCATTTTTGAAGACCTATCCATGTATACCCCAAACGTATAGGTTTGATGAAAAAAAAAAATTTGAGTTTCAGTTCTAAGTAACCCCAAAAATAATTGTTTTTTTTTTAATTTTTGTGTAAAAATCTTAATGCGGTTCACAGAATACATCTACCTACCAAGTTTCAACAGTATAGCTCTTATAGTTTCGGAAAAAAAAGGCTGTGACATACACGGACAGACAGACAGACAGACAGACAGACAGACATGACGAATCCATAAGGGTTCCTTGTCTTTGACTACGGAACCCTAAAAAGAGTTCACAGAAGGCGACTTTATGGTCAAGCTGCATCATGTTCGATATGGATAATGCTTGGATGATGACCAATTCATCAAACGGTATCGTGTCGCTATGGAGTGATGAATTTAGGCCTCATATGGCGGGGCCTACAGAATCCACAGACTTGTCAGTCGAAACTTAGATTATCTATTATATTACTAATATATCATCATCATAATATTGTGTTTGAATTGGCGATTTGTCATGATGTGGTTAATAATATCCGCAATTTTATTTTTAGGTTTTGGTTGCATTGTCATTGCTTATCTAAATAATATGGTTTAATATATATTAATTCCAATTTGTAAACACATCGTCATGATAAATGTAGTATGCACAAATATTAACGAAACTAAATAAAAGTTTAGGTTTGTTATTATTTACTCCCTCAACAAAACAATCAAATGTACCGCGGAATTATTAGACAGAACTTCGTTCGGAAACATGAATTCGCGCTACTTTTTGTGACCTTTTGTAGCGCTAAATATCAACGAAAAAAAAGAATATAAATTAGAAATATATTAAAATACGTTTTACATGATACTAAAATAATATATCAAAATAATTGTTTCGTTATTTAGTTAAAAAACATGTAGGTAAACATGTGTTTAGGTAAAAACACCAATAAAAATAAATAAAAATAAATAATGCTGGACACAATTCACACAACATTATCTAGCCCCAAGCTAAGCAGAGCTTGTGTTATGGGTACTAGATAACTAATATACTTAATACAATACATTAAATAGATAGATATTTTTTATTATACATAGAAAATACCCAGAACACCCTGAACAAATATCTGCGATCGCACAAATATTTGTTCCGAGGCGGGAATCGAACCCGCAACCTCCTGCGTCGCAGGCCAACCTTCGCCCGCCGCGCCACAGAGGTCGTCAAACACAACAACAACAACAGCAAATAACAACAACAACATAACAATAACAATAACATTTCCGAACGATCGTCAGGGAAACTGCACACCAGTCATAGACAATTTATCCAGCCAGAAGTTGGTTTGATTATTCTATGTCATAATACGAAATATAACAAGCCAGTTTAAGGCCGTAAAATGAATTGCCTAGAACTTGCCTGGTTTTAGATAAGTTCATAATACGACCCCTGGGGGGTTACTATGAGCTCTTATATCCATTCAGTTCAAAAACTATTCAGTAAAAAATATCGGTTCATCGTTGACATTTTTCATCGTTGAATAACTTTAATCGCAGAAGTCTGTAGACCCTCTGCGATTGTGCCTTTAAATATAGTTGCGGACATCACGGAACCAATATTTTGTACTGAATAGTTTATCAACTGCATGGCAATAAGAGCTCATAGTAACCCACCTGAAAGCCAATAGCTTTCTTTTGTTTTTTGTATATACAGTAAACATAGTACGTACAAACACGCCTTTTTTCCCGAAGGGGTAGGCATAGCCACAAATGGCCTTTTTTCACCGTGGGTCGTATAATCGCATCAGGAATGTAGACGTGACAATTGGTGAGCTTATCGACGCCATTAGTTTCACATCGATCTACCCTACTGACGATTTCTTCAAGTAATAACACACTCCCAACAAGTTACTGATCAATAATCTTAACTGCTCATTAACCCCCGGGTAAAAGGCGGTGGGGTGTTATAAGTTTGTGGTGTTTGTTTGTATATAGGTATATACAGACAAACACACTATATGTAGTATGTTTAAATGTAACTTCTGTTTCGTCTGTGGCCTCGTAGCTCATGATCGAGTGCTCTGTTTTCTTTTTAAACTGGTGTTTGCCAGGTGGTTCTTAGCTATGTTAGGTGGAAATTGGTGCAGCCTTTTGATCAAGGATTTAGGCATTTTTGTCTAATAAACCATCAAAATGTTCATTTTCGACAACATAAGACCCAGTCTTACGGTTTGTTATGGCTGAACAGGATCGAGGGTTTTACTGAAGCTGAATCTCAAAGATTGAGCTCAAATATCAAATTGGAATGACATGACATGTCTTTTTCCTGCAGACTCCAAGATCAGCCCCCCCTATTCTCTAATTGAAAGTCACCCGGTGACTAACGTATGACAAGCAGAATGAAAAAAAAAAGAAAAAAATATAAAAACTGTCAATTGATGATAATTTTACTTGTCAAACGTTGGTCACTTAATGACTTTCAAGATAAATAAATAAATAAATAAATATTGCTGGACAATTCACACCACATTATCTAGCCCCAAGCTAAGCAGAGCTTGTGTTATGGGTACTAGACAACTGATATACTTAATACAATATATAGATAGATAATTTTATTATATATAGAAAATACCCAGAACACCCTGAACAAATATCTGCGGATCGCACAAATATTTGTTCCGAGGCGGGAATCGAACCCGCAACCTCCAGCGTCGCTGGCAAACGTTCGCCCGCCGCGCCACAGAGGTCGATAGGCCAGATAGGGAATAGGGGGGATGATGACTATCGGCACAGGATAAATAAGATCTAGGGTGCATGCAACGATGTGTTTCTTTAGGTATTCCGTTCCCCCCATTTTAATGGAGCACTGTAACTTGACAGCGGTTTTATTTTTTAACACGCTTTTATTAACATAATAAGTTGCGGTGTGGTGTGTACTGCCTAGGACCCTGTCCATTTCACGCATCATGGACCGCCCATAGAGTTCGAATGCGGAAAAGGGAGTTCTTTAACATTAACTGCCTAGAATAGACCGGTCTGTCTTCTCCCGTGGATGTCGTAAAAGTCGACTAAGGGATTACACAAGGGGATGGGCAGCAGCATCGACCAATAATGCGATCACGATGCGCCTGCCAAGCGTGGTGATTACGGCAATTCCCCCCTTTTCTATTGGGGAGGACATTTCCAGCAGTGAACGTCTAAAAGGCTGAAGTGATGTGATGATATAATAACTTGTTTATTCCCAGGTCTGTGCAGTGACTACTCGAGAGAGAGTAGCGGAGTCACTGGCTCTATCGTACGCCGAAGCGCCGGGTCGGCCCCTGCCTGACGTCATCGCTCAGCCAGGGCTCTCGTATGATGAGGTCCTGCATGACGACTTCAGATTCGACCTGAACGCGCATGACGTCATGGTCTTCCTCCACATACAGAAGACCGGCGGCACTTCGTTCGGTAAACACCTGGTCATGGATCTGGATTTGAAGGTAAGTCAAGTTTATCTTCCTATGTTTCGAATGAGAACGTTACGAAGTAATCCGCTGATCGTGCTAAATCTATACCCTACTTATCCTTAACTTACTTTACAATTTCGATGAAATTTGCTGTTTTTGGGGGGAGTTTTTGGGGGCGAATAATCTATCGAAAAATCGAGTCCATATATAGGAAAATTAGTCTTTTTACAAAAAAAACACGATTCGCTAATCTGTGAACCACAGAAAATTGAATAGTTTGCTATTCCTCGGCGGAGCGAATTCGAATTTACAAAATTGAAATGATAATTACCGGCTGAAGACGGTCATTAGAGATTGTTAGGGTAGACATTACTAAACACGATAAGGGTATTTAGAGATAAACATAGTAAATTTTATTTAAAAAAAAATCTAGCGAAGCTCGTTTGCACCTAGGGTTGCCAGATGTCCGGTATTTAAGCGTACAGTCCGGTATTTTCGAGGCCTGTCCGGTAAAAAAATAAATGGTCATACCGGACAGAACAATATCCGGTATTTTGAGGAAAGGCTGGTCACAAGCGCCTACAAAAGTAGGCATATGAAATCCCTCAAACGCAAAACTCCTATTATTTTTGTTAAACATACCTATCTAGTTTTAGGTGATTTTATTTTTTTCAGATGTTCCTACCTTTATTTTGTTAAGTAAGTAGTAGATTATAATATTCATACCATTATTTAACAAATTTATGTGATGTTCATTCAATTCAATTCAATTCAATTCAATTGATTTATTTCAGACATTGTCCATATTTTGTTAGTCGCGCTTATGATAATGTTAGTAGAGAGACACATTTACAATTAAAAAAATTAAATAAAAACATTTTTCGCAAACCCAACATGCAGGCGCATCCAGCGGTTTGCTATAGGACAGTCCCACCTGTCCGACAACGCGTAAAAAATAAATAAATAAATAAAAACACCTAGCATACACCCAGTTTGGGGTTGTCCGGAATTTTTCCCGCGACTCACCTGGCAACCCTATTTGCACCAGGTCCTAAGCATAATTATAAAGAGGTAAAGTTTGTGAGTAACTTATCTTACTTGTGAGCGAGTATCTTTGTATAGGGAAGATAACTACTTATTCGATTCCGAAAACTATTTAAATGCTATGTTTTATTAGAAAGAAAGAAAGAAAGAAAGAAATAACATTTATTTGTGTCAACAACATGATTGCACACTAAAAGACACACACACGCAGAAACAAAGAAAAATAAAACTAATTTGTGCCTCTTGGTACTAGCCATGCATCACTGACACAAATTGGCGTCCAGCTCAGCATTTGTTGTGTTGTAGCAACACAACGCTGATCTTCCGCTGAAACCATCCGAGTGAAAAAGACGGATGTCTGCTTCACAATAAATAATTATACATAATTAATGAACAATTTATAACAATGAAGTATATAATAAAATAAAAGACGTGATTATTAATATTGTACGTTAAGTTAGGATGTGGGTAGACGTAAAAATTAGCTTCTGCCCTCGGTTACGCTCGCCTTATGTGAACTTCAACACTCAACTTGGTGGCGGATTTTGATGGTATTTGGTGTCTGGAGGAATCCAGCATCCAGGAGTTGAGTGGAGGTACATATACCGCGAGTTTTTCTGCGGGCTCAAGCTAATTTGACTAATGAATGACGCAGGCCGCAAGAGGTTGCTGGTGCGATTCCCGCCTCAGAACAAATATTTGTACGTAATGCAAATATTTGTTCAGGGTGTTCTGGGTATTTTCTATGTATAATTTAATAATATCTATCTATGTAATGTATGGTATTAAGTATATCAGTTATCTAGTACCCATAACACGAGCTCTGCTTAGCTTGGGGCTAGATAATGTTGTGTGAACTGTCCAGCATTATTTATTTATGATTTATTTATTATGTATATTTTTGTATGTGAATGAATTCTATAAGGGGCAGCTTTTTACCCGACACCACGCGTTTAAAGGGGCACCACGCGGCAAAAGGCTAGCAGGTACTAAAATACTCGGAAATATTCCTTCCTACTTACAATTCAGACGCAGCCTTTATTCCCATCAATGCCAGTACCGATGTTAAAGTCATGTCAACCAGCAACTAGAGTGTTCTGATGTCGAATACCAAGTAGATTGGGCGCACGACGTATTTGCTGTTTTATGCCCGCGGCCGTGCATCCTAAAGATTGCAGGATTGCTCATGAAACTAACGAGAATACTTGCTCTACGATGTTCCTAGAGGCCCTAACTTCGCCTTTAACTTGTTTTGGTTCTACGGTAAATAATTTTGGCTTTACTAATAGTTTCTGCAAATGACCTGATCGATATCTGTGTTTTCCATGGGAGAGTCAGGAAGAAGAACGCGACTGGTGCCGGAAAACTAGCTGACGGATGTCACCAATGATTAAAGTATCAGATGTCTCACTGGAAATTTCTGACAAAAAGCCTGATTTCTCTAAATTTGTCCTGGCATTATTGCCTATTATGTGACTGTTGGGTGTTTCTGTAGATGTTTAAAGATCATGATAATGATTATGAAACAAAGAAGTTTTCGGGTCGCGAACAGAACCAGTTTTAGGCAAATAATATAGCTAAATTTTAGACTAAAACCACTGGTGTTTTATTAATGAGCGACGCACGAGTCTAGAAGCTGGGTGTGGGTTCCGGATGCAAACCTTCGCTAATGACGCCTACGCTGGAAACTTGGGCTTAGGTATACCCATCTAGAAACGTACACGAACAGCCACAAAATACATTAATTTTCACCCACGGTTTGTCAATATTTTATATCCCAGATTTATGTACTAAGCCCAGTACAGGTTTGTAATTTGGAACCACACGGAATAACGAAAACCGAATTGCGAGTCTTAATGTCGTTTTTGTATGCAGAAAATGATAAGCGCCACTAGCGGACTTGTTGAGATACTCATTAAACTAATAAACGTTGTTTTTCATTCTTTTTTTTTTAATTTAATTTTTGATTTGATTTTATTTATATCTTAAGTGTCTAAATTATGTTTTTGTATCTGTTTTTGTAAGTTTTTGGTTGTTATTTTTTATTTATTTTTCTGTTTTTTGTCCTACTGTTTCCTAGTATTCTGTTTGTTTTTTTTTGTTTGTGCCAAATAAATGTTTTTCATTTCATTTCATTTTAAAACCATACATAAAAACACATATCGACTTTTAATTAGCTAGTCGGGATACCGAATGCAAAACTTAAACAAACCTGTACTAGACCCTCAGAACCCATAATCCTTGAAAGATTTTGCTTTGTCGAAGTTGCCCCTACAAATTCATAACACGGGAAATCCTAAAGATTCTGAAAGCGTGACTTTCCGACATGAGTATAATCCCCTGTGACGTGTGAACTCGGTACTATTAAGGCTGCGTCTAAAGCAAGCAAACTAAATCTTCGTACAAAATAAACGCCCGTCAGAGCCGCCAATGGCTTTTTATTTGAATATCTCGTAAAATACGGTTTTACAAGCTTTATATTAACTTGCAATGTATGTCCGGGTGGAATATGTTTGTCCGGGTAGAAACTTCCAACTGAATTTTAAAGCAGTTATCCTCAACCGATTGAACTGAAATTTACATACCTATCAAGTTCTGATGACAATACAATGTGATGGTGACAGCGAGCTGATCTGATTATG
Organism: Operophtera brumata; assembly: GCA_932527175.1. Classification (NCBI taxonomy): domain Eukaryota; kingdom Metazoa; phylum Arthropoda; class Insecta; order Lepidoptera; family Geometridae; genus Operophtera; species Operophtera brumata. The sequence goes on from OW052238.1 coordinate 3,090,740, forward strand.
GAGACGGAAGGTGGACAACGGACTCGATGGATAATAGTAGACAGACCGTGTTTAGGCTCATTTTGATCAGCACACGGTTACGATCACTAATTTTATAAAAGCTTGTATTGAAATAAATATTTTTCACAAAAAAGCTTATTTGTTTTCAATACAAGCTTTTATGAAATTAGTGATCGGAACCGTGTTGTGATCAAAATAAGCTTAATTAATAATGAGCTACCACCATACCTTCTTTCTGCCGCAAAGCTGTAGTGCTCGCATTGCTGTGTTCCGGTTTGAAGGGTAACGGTGCCGGTGAAATTACAGGCACTTTATGTCTCAGGGTGGCGGGCGCAGTGCAATGCCACATAGGGTGCGTCCTAGGTGGACGTGACCTATGAGGTAATGCACTGTTCATAGGCAGAGGGTACCACTTAACATCAGGTGGGGCATCTGCTTTATCCGCCATTCCAAGTAGTATAAATAAAAACACCGCCAGCCATCCAGGGGTGCCGTTGTACACCTTTCGTCTCCATCATAAAATCAGCTCGCTGTGACCATAATATTTTATTGTCATTGGGACTTGACAGGTATGCCAATTTTCAGCTCAATCGGATATCGGGAAGTGGTCGTAAATTCGATAAACAGATTCGTTCATACAGTTGACCATGATTCGACCATGTTGACCATGACCATGACCAGTTTGACCATGATTCGTTCATACATACAGTAAAGCGAATTAAATAAAAGCTTGTAAATATAACAAATTTTACAATTGTTCTTAGAGCCAGCCATCATTAACTTGTAAGCAATTTTTTTTGTTTGTAGAAAAATACATTTATCTTAAAGAATAATACAACTAATACAAGAAGGTATGCACAAAATAAAAATAAAAACATATTTATTTATTAATTTTATTTAAAGGAGAACCAACAGCTTACATATTAGAACACACAATATGATAGCATTAGAGAGCCAATTAAAGGTTCTCACGAATATGAAACAGTTGTGCTACCTGAAGACCGCTGCTAACGATCTAAAGGTAGCTCAACTGATCCAAATCACTACCAGACGGAAGCGTCCCTAAGATGCTGGTTGCATTGCCACGCTGAATGGCAATACTAATGCGTTGAGCCAGATAAGAGCCAGCTCTCGGGTCACTGTAAGCTATTGTACAGTTGTACTTATAAAATATTTGCCCTGATAACGTGCATCATATATACATACATACATAGACACACGCCTTTTTCCCCGAAAGGTTAGGCAGAGCTTCAATGGGCCTCTTTTCACAGTGGGTTGTCATATTGAAAACAAAATTAAAATTACAGATAACTTTGTGATTTTCACAAGTGTTTTTAGTTCGTTTTGCACCTGTCCCGGTGTCTGCCAGTAATCAAATCTTTAAGTTAAATTTGACCCACTTCCCGGTGTTCGATTGAGGTGAAATATGGCATAATACAGAAATAAAATTTATTCGTAAATTTACAACAATTCCGTATTTTTAATGTCAAGCTCCGTTGACAATCCAGTAATATTGAATTGTAATATTATGGTGACAGCGAGCTGGTCTGATGATGTTGTCAACGTGGACAACGGAACTCCTTAATGGCAATGGCAGGATAATGGCAGAGGTATTTGGGCTCATTTTGATCTGCACACCATTCCGATCACCAATTTTTTCAACAAAAAGCTTAATTTCTTCCTGTATGCATGTTGAAATTTAGCATTTATTTAGCTCATGCATGAAGTAATATTTGTATCCCAGACATGGGAAATGTGAGACATCCTAATTAATTTTAAGAACTTTTATACTACCACATTTAAACAAATAAATGTTTTTTTTTTTTTTTTTTTGATTAAAATATTGTTCTATTTTGTTTGTGATGCAGGTTTTTAATTTGAATATTATAACGTACTATTATGTTGATTAACATAAGTAAAAATCAAACGAAAATAGGAATTTAGCTCTAGGCGCAGCCTTAAGGCCGCTGGTGTAGTGACGATGCAGAATCGCTGCAAATGGAGCATTTATTCAAAGAAAGCTCGCGTCACCCTCGCCTCCTACTTCCGAAGTGATTTCGCTGAATCTTTTCCAACTACCCTTTCAAGTTGCGTAATTAAATTAGCGTAGACGGTTGGAAAGATTGCATGAGTAAAATTTTCTACTCAACGTTTTTTTAGGGTTTTATACCTCAAAAGGTACCAACGGAACCGACTGTCTGTCCGTCTGTCACTGCCTATTTTATCCGAAACTACTGGACAAAAATAATTAAATTTGGTACCTAATATAAACATAGTTAAGTAACCCAATCACGTACGTGTAGCGTAAATAAACATTCAGACTTTGTGGGCTAATTTCGAGGGGCAAACTAGAAATTTAAAAAACTTTTTTTAAATATATTATATTTGACATATCAAATAGAAGGGCTCGTTATTAGGAATACGCTTTTTTATAGTTTCAAAATATATTGTTTTAAAGATATTAAAGAAAACATAGGAAAAAAAGCGGCCAAGTGCGAGTCGGACTCGCCCATGAAGGGTTCCGTAGCAGCAAGTAACATAATATAAAAGATCTTGTAGTTTGTTGTAACTTTGATCGATGTTTTAATAATAGTGCATTAAAAAAAAACTACTTGCTAGATCTCGATCAAACCAATTTTCAGTGGAAGTTTACATGGTAATATACATCATTTTTTTTTTTTAGTTTTATCATTCTCTTATTTTAGAAGTTACGGGAGGGGGGGGGGGGGGGGGGGGGGGGGGGGGCACACACATTTTACCACTTTGGAAGTGTCACTCGCGCAAACTATTCAGTTTAGAAAAAAATGATATTAGAAACCGCAATATCATTTTTTAAAGACCTATCCATAGATACACCACACGTATGGGTACGATGAAAAAAAGTTTTTTGAGTTTCAGTTCTACGTATGGGGACCCCAAAAATGTATTGTTTTTTTTCTATTTTTGTGTGAAAATCTTATTGCGGTTCATAGAATACATCTACATACCAAGTTTCAACAGCATAGCTCTTATAGTTTCGGAAAAAAGTGTCTGTGACATACACGGACAGACAGACAGACAGACATGACGAATCCATAAGGGTTCCGTAATTTTTGTTACGGAATCCTAAAAAGACCCTTAATATCCGAAACTACGGGGCATTAAATAAAAAAAATAAAAACAGAATATCATCACCATAGTTTACAGGAAAACCTAAACGAAAATCTTACGTCTTTCAATACCCACGGAATTCGGAAAATATTACTTACATACATAGACACACGCCTTTTTCCCCGAAAGGGTAGGCAGAGCCTCAATGGGCCTCTTCACCGTGGGTTGCACCATCGTGAGAATATAGACGTGACAAGTGGTGAGCTCATCGCCGCCATTGCTTCCCACGGCTGACTCGGCTAAACACTTTCTTCCAGTAATAAATATGAATGATGATAAAATGACGTAAAGTCTCTCCACGCAAGTCTGACTCGCACTTGAACGGTTTTTTTGCTGTAAATTCCATCCATTCCGTCTTTAAAGACGGAATGGATGGAATTTACATAAATAGCTGGATTGAATGAAAGTGAAACAGCAAATGTAAAGTGTAGTTCCTGTTTGATCCATTATACCTATAATTTTGTTCCTGATGGATCCATTCTCCAATGGATCATTTTAAAATGATTATTTTAATTAGTTTTTTCTTCCTGTTGGATCCTTTAAGAATTTTTCAAAGAAGTTTGGTACAGTCAAGCAACTAATATGAGTTATCTACCTGTATACATTATTATTAAGTAGTTATTTAAAGCCGTAACTTTCAGAAACTTAATTAGTTCGCAATCAACTTAATAAGCCGACGGATTGCGGCTTCGTTTCATTAGCGAATCCCTCACAAGGGTACCTAATACTCCGTAATATCTCCATCTGTAATAAGCTACGAGCGTATATTATATAGGTTCAAATGATCTTAATTAAAACTATAGTAACATAAAATGTTTTTGTAAAACACACTAATCATTATACCACACTAGTTTCAACAACAGCGCTGCGGTGGCTCGTCAAATATTAAAACCTCTTTGTGGGTGAGCCTTTCAGTCCTAATTAAATGAAACTTCACCAACTACGAGTAATCAGCTCTCGCTGAGTTATGGCTTTGCAAAGTCTCCTGCTAAAGTCGGATTATGAACCAAATAAATGTTATTTTTATTTGTTTTAATTTCAAGTTTTTAGAAGGAAAAAAAATGGTCATGATTGTAATCTCGCTAGCCTTTCAGTCTTAATTAAATGAAACTTCACCAACTACGAGTAATCAGCTCTCGCTGAGTTATGGCTTTGCAAAGTCTCCTGCTAAAGTCGGATTATGAACCAAATAAATGTTATTTTTTTTTGTTTTAATTTCAAGTTTTTAGAAGGAAAAAAAATAGTCATGATTGTAATCTCGCTAGCCTTTCAGTCTTAATTAAATGAAACTTCACCAACTACGAGTAATCAGCTCTCGCTGAAGTTATGGCTTTGCAAAGTCTCCTGCTAAAGTCGGATTATGAACCAAATAAATGTTATTTTTTTTTTTTTTAATTTCAAGTTTTTATAAGGAAAAAAAATGGTCATGATTGTAATCTCGCTAGCCTTTCAGTCTTAATTAAATGAAACTTCACCAACTACGAGTAATCAGCTATCGCTGAGTTAAGGCTTTGCAAAGTCTCCTACTAAAGTCGGATTATGAACCAAATAAATGTTTTTTTTTTTTTTTTTTTTTAATTTCAGGTTATTAGAAGGAAAAAAAATGGTCATGATTGTAATCTCGCTAGCCTTTCAGTCTTAATTAAATGAAACTTCACCAACTACGAGTAATCAGCTCTCGCTGAGTTATGGCTTTGCAAAGTCTCCTGCTAAAGTCGGATTATGAACCAAATAAATGTTTTTTTTTTTGTTTTAATTTCAAGTTTTTAGAAGGAAAAAAAATAGTCATGATTGTAATCTCGCTGTATAACTTTTTGTCCGTTAGTTACATTGTATTTTATTTACAATTAAAAAAAAAAACAATATTCTGTGCATGCTGATGGGTTTTCAAAAAAGTCGTATCATTTAGGATTTAGGGCATTGGAGATCTTTCTTACTTTTATCAAAATCGGTAAAGGTGTTTCATGCGTCGGGGTTAAAAAAAAAAAACTTTGTATGATGTCATTCTGTCTATACTTTATTAAATCTAACTCGGCCGAATCTGTTTAATTTTTGAAAATTCTAATTAAGCCTAGCTAAGCCTAACCCTCCAACCAATCATAATTTTGAGAAGGAAAAAAAGAAGTACTGTATCATTGAAAGACAAATTATATAATATTTATGGAAGAAAAACTGAGTTTGGAGGAGGCCTGTGTTCAAAGATGGACAACCCTAATCAAATGAATTTAGGTATAATGTTATAAACTAAGTACAAATACATTTATTCAAACAATTTATTAAGAAATCTTATAATATTTATAAGTAAATGTTTGATTTTTATAGCATGTTTTAAAATTAATGAACACTTGCATGAAATGTTTAAATTAAAATTTCATTTATTAAGGGAAATAAATGGCTTAAATAATAATAATAATAATAATAAGCCTAACCGATAATACATAGGCCAAAACAGTTTTTTTTTTTTCGTTTTTATCAGTCTGTTTCTATGTCTGTCTGTCGTGATCTTTGAAAAATCATCATGCTGAAACTTGTGAATGTATAATATAAAAATATCTATCTATGTAATATATTGTACTAATTATATCAGTTAGTACTCATAACACAAGCTCTGCTTAGCTTGGAGCTTGATAATATTGTATGAACTGTCCAGCATTATTTATTTATTTATTTATTTATTTTTATTGAATGGAAACTTGTACTATTATTCCATCTTCGGCCACATCGTCGCTTACCAACGGGTAAGATCGTGGTCAGACAAAGGTCTATCAAAGATAAGTAAAAAAAAAAAAACTATGTATTAACATTTTGAATATTTATCATCCCGAAAAAAAAGAGTTCCTGTATGTTTTATTAGCTTCCGCCCACGGCTACGCTCGCGTTATGTGTAGTTCCACTCAACTCTGTAATGGTTTAGCGGATTTTGATGATATTTGGAGTGTGGATGGATGGTGAGGAGGGGGGGGGGGGGGGACTGTTTTATCACGCTACCTCGCGTGCGAAGCCGTAGGCAAAAGGCTAGTTCTTTAATAAGGATGGCAGCGGCTCTGTTAAAGCATCAGATGGGGAAAATATCGGTTGCTGCTTTTTCATAAAAAGTAAGTTTATTAAAAACCAATATTCTGAGTTAGTTCCGAACAATCTGTGGCTAAGTTCACCCCGGTGCGGTGTCTCATTGGTATTCCATAGTAATAACAACGATTTGAATATAAATTGAGACAAGTAGCTTCATTCACGATAGCCTTTGGCCATAAAATTTATCATTTCCGCTCATGTGTAATGGATTTTTCCATGGCACCGAAATGTTATTCAGGGGTGCGAAATGTATCTCCAATTGGACGGGAATGGAGGGTAACACTGTACGAATTATTTATGGGAAAGGTGAAATCATATCGGGTAAAATATAAGAGCTATACAATAAACCTGTAAAAGATGTTGGCTTACGGAGATACGAAGAAATTTATTCAGGGGCGTAATTGTGTATCGATTTGTTTGTTGAAATGTGGAAAGAAGTTAAATGCCTGTCTAAAGGTAAGCGTCCACAGGTTGGTATCATACGGATCGCAATAAATGGATTTATATATTTATATAACATACAAAATCGTTGCCAGACTGACAGTCTCACTCACTCACTGACTGACTATGAGTTAAGTCCTAGAGACCTGAAATTTGGAAGGTATGTTCCTTTTGTGGTCTAGGGATGCACAAAGAAAGGAATCCCTAAATTCGACCCTTAGGGGGTGCAGTGGGGTGTTAAAGTTTGTATGAAAAAACTACACGCGGACGAAGTTGCGACGAAGGCCACTAGAGGTGTTCTGAATCGTGCCCGTACCAAGTCCAAGTTAAAAGAAACCACTCTGTATACTGTTTATCGTTCATAAAATAATAAAATAAAATACAAGCTGTCTGAACTTGGTGAGTACATATGTTTTCCATAGCTTTTTCTAAGAAATAGAATGATAAGACCAGAATACAGAAATACAACGCGGCTGGTCGATCAATGTGTGTGTGGTCGAAATTGTAATCTTAATTGTCCGACACCTCTGAACACAGCAGATAACAATAAAACAATTATACTGTGTAAAGACCACCTAAAACTTAGCAGAATTTACTTGAGTTAATTGAATAAAAACAGTTCGGGTTAAATGCCACAGATAAGAAAACAACGATAGTATTAGAGGGCTTGTGCTCACGTACGAAACTTTCAATAACCTCTCTCTTTTACTCGGCTTCTTTGATGAAGCCCGACTTGAGATTCGTCAAAAGAACAAATACGTGAAAACTTTGGTAAAGCTAATAAAAGGGAAACTTTTTACAAGTTAGGGGCGGATTTATGGATCGGAATAAGTTACGATTTTATCAGAAATTCGACAATCTATTGCTTTTAGTTTTACATTGTTTTTACTTTTCAAACAAGGCTTTTAAAGGTTCCGAGTTGGGACAAGGAACCCATTTTAGAGCGAGAACCAGCAAAAAAACACGTACAACCGAAAGCTAAAAAAAATTGAGAAGTTAGCCAGTGTTATAAAAAACAGGGCAGCCGCCAGCATGCCAGCAGCGGCCAGTAGGTGTCGGTGTTGCCCTGTGCAATATTATGAATATGCCAAAAAATGTGCATAACATGCACAAGGCCATACTCATGTTTTTCAGACACATTTAATATTACTAGCTAAGCTTAAGTTACGTAGCTAGCTTTTCAAGTTACCTCATTTAAGTGGATTTTAGTGTCAATTTTAATTAAAAGTTATCTAGGATATCCTACGATGTTTTTTTTAGAATTATAGACCAAAAACAGTGACTTCACTTCGGAACCCTACACTGCATGGTCCAAGACGCTGTTGTCCAGTTTTATGTTTCATAAACATTTTGATATCTTTATTAAGTGTAATCTTTTCGGTTGGTCTATCATATTCTTGAGCCCTGAAGGCCAAATCTCTTATTTACCACACTGAAAGTTGATCGGAACGAGACAATAACAATAATAATAACAATTTAGTCTACCTTCAATTAGTGACGACCAAAGAGTAGGATAGTACTATATATAATTGAAAAGAGTGAAAGAGAGACGCGTCTAATGAGCTAAAATTATCAGAAAAACTTTTAAATAATCAAGTTTCGGTCACATTTAGTCATAATCACATTTCCGTGTTGAGAAGTCCGTCAGTTGAGTAGAATGTAATTTGTGATATTTATATCGACACTAGGTCGGAGCGGAGCATGATTCGAACTATATTTGACACATTTATATCGACACTAGGTCGGAGCGGAGCATGATTCGAACTATATTTGTGACATTTATATCGACACTAGGTCGCAGCGGAGCATGATTCGAACTATATTTGTGACATTTATATCGACACTAGGTCGGAGCGGAGTATATTTAGACTATATTTAGACTATTTTTTATTAAGAAAAGAGGGCTTACTGATCGGTATGAGGCTTTAAATAAGAATTGAAAGTACATATTGGATAGCACCTTTAATGGGCTATTGAAATGAAAAGTCAAACAGATCTAGTTCAGGAAAGTCAACCAGTTTTTTGTAGCTATTAGCTGATCTTATGAAAAAGGAATTCTTTCTATAATTTCACGCCTAACGTACAGTTACAAAGCTATACCTATGAGCTTAACCTGACTGGCTTATTGATTCATCATCGCCGAGCCAAAAAAGCTGGACGTAGTAAAGCTAAAATTTTAAGGGTAGGTTGCTTTTATAGCAAAAATACATATAAAAGAAGGATTTTTTGTAAATTCAACCCCTAAGTGGGTGAAATCTATTGTATGAAAAATCGTAATCCTGAACTTACAAACTTGAAACTTTGAATCTCTAAAAGAGGGTGGTAAGGGGTGTTATTGTTTGTATGGGAACGTTTAACGCATGGTTCGTTTTGCTTGCTACTGAGTATGGGGTATTTAAAATACAGAATAATTCAAAAAAAAATTCAGGCTTTTTCAAAATAAGCCTTGAAAGGGGTAAAGAGGGGTGTCAAAGTATTTGGGCTACATCGTAGTGAAGCACGGGTATTCAGCTACTTGTTTATAAAGAAACTTAAATTGGTCACGTGTTAGAATAATTGCATACATAACTATTACTAAATTAAACTATTATTGTTTGAAGTAAATAAATTAAAAAATAATGCTGGACAAGTTCACACAATATTATCTAGCCCCAAGCTAAGCCAGAGCTTGTGTTATGGGTACTAGTTAACTGATATACTTAATACAATACATTACATAGATAGATATTTTTTATTATGCATAGAAAACACCCAAAACACCCTGGACAAATATCTGCAGATCGCTCAAATATTTGTTCCGAGGCGGGAATCGAACCCGCAACCTCCTGCGTTGCAGGCGAACCATCGCCAGCCGCGCCACAGAGGTCGTGAAGTGGAGTGGTTTTAATTAACATAAAATACCCACCGCATCACCAGATGTACGACCAGGGTTTACGGTGGGTTTTAAGGGTAGCTTGAGACCAACAAGATTTTATATCGCCCGCTAAAACACACGCCTCTGGGTTTTAGTTGTCGGGCTGTTTATTTCGATCGATTTTTTCTCTACAGCTTGTGGCGACACGTAGACTGGTTGAAGTTATTGGAATAGGTCGACGTTTGTCTTTGACGCGGCGCTAAAACAATGCAGCTCACACACACGTCTGTTTAGACTCCAAAAACCGTATTTTGAGGCGAATAACAAAAAACAGTTCGCTGCAGTCCACGTCTTCGTTAGGCCATAGACTAACAAAACACAATAGACTGCTAATCTCATACAAGAAAACGTGACTCAAAAAAGGTAAAAAAAGCAAGCTAAGCAAGCGACGCTGTCTGATAGGCGTAAAGTTAGTGATATTGTATTTTTGTTCAAGCAGTTGAATAATGTATTTGATAACCCGGACCTGCTATCTTGTATACAATTTGGCGTCCCATCACGCTTGCCGCGGTACCCTGCGTCATTACTAAAGCATAAAACTTATAAAACGAATCTCGGTTACCATTCTCTTATACGGAGACTGTGTAGATTACTCAAGGAGTTATCAAACAAAGATAATACCATAGACATCTTTAATGATAAGCTGACTACGTTCAAAACTAAAATATATAGGGTCTTGAACCCTAAATCCACGTGATTGTATAAAGGGTACGTAAATTTTAATTCAATGTTTTTTTTTTTAAGTTAGGTTTTTTGTTCAATTGTTTGTTTTATAGCATGTCAAAAAAAACAGATAGTATTTTTTTTAAAATTTAAATAACTTAATTTATTTTTCTGATGCCTTGATGATTATAATTATGTAAGCAAGTTGTGTTGTATTGTCTGCCATCATTGGCCTTATTATGTAGTCTTTTTTTAACTACCTTATGTTTATGCAAAATGTTTAGTGCACGATGTGTTCATCTGTAATTGGAATTGCATGTTAATTAGATCTTAAGCTAGCAATAGTAAGCACCCAACCAAGTAAATTATGTTGATGTTCCATAATAAAAATAAAAATTAAATTAAATTAAGGTCAATTCCAGGCTATTTCTAGATGGCGCTGGCAAAATTCCAGGCTACTTCAAGATGGCGTTGGCAAATTCATTCAATCAGCAGTTTAAACCAATTACCTAATCTCTTTAAAAATAAACATTTAAATTTCTAATTTATTTTTTAATTATGAATCTATGGTCGCAAAACATGTTTTATCGATCTATTCGAAATACATGTAAAAATTATTTCAATCGTTTATAGCAGATTCAAAACAGCGACATCTAGCTTCATTGTAGGCAATCATTCATCGATGCACGTTTTCTTGTATGAGATTATCAGTCTATTGCGTTTAGTTAGTCTATGGTTAGGCTAAAATCGGACGCTCAGATGGTTATCTTTAAGCTGAAATTGGACTAACCGTTTACGTCTAAAGAGTCTAAAATAGATGTCGATTCCCAGAAAGTGTTCGACTTAGAATACGCAATGTTTGCCTAGCAGGTCTCAGTTACTTTAAAGGTTTAAGGTTGTTCCTCGTGGTCAGCTAGGCACGACAACGTCAATAGATGGCGCTGTTGCCAAATTTTGAAGTATTTTATGTATTTATGAATTAAAATGTGCATATTATGTCATAACACTAACGTTCACGCAAATGGTGGTTCATTTGCTATGTACCTAGCTATATTTCAGGTTATTTTAGTCTCTAGTTTTAACATACTTGTGCCGAGCAAATTCCGAGCAATATGAAAGCCTACTCACGCACACAGTCAAGGATATTATTGTATTAGAACTATAAGCTAATTTCGGCGCGCGAATTTCAAAATAGTTGGATTAGCGGCTTGGACTGTCGACTCAGAACTTCTGAACCCACGTTACTGCGTTCGATTCTATACTGCCTTTATTTTTTGTATTTTTTTTTTTTACTTTTTTTTTTGTAACCAGTGACTAGATCTCTCGACACTAAAACCACAGTACTGGGTTCGATACCAGACTATTTTTTTTTATAAATGTTTTTGTAATGATCTACAAAATACACTGATTCTGCTTCAGCCAATATTATGTTTGTGGTGTGTCCTTATTTCAAATCAAAAAGTAGGTACTCGATTCTTAACCGACCTCAAAAAATGGAGGAGGTTATCAATTCCAGAGTTTTTTATTATGTTTGTTACCTCATACCATTTACGTAACGATTAGGAAAAAAAATTACATGATATACTTCCAGATTGGTGCCATTTTCATTAAAATGTTTTTCTGATGATGGAATCCATGAAGATTGAGGGAACTCCTCAAATATTATAGGCACACATATATCAATTTCGGTATTTTCAGCAACAAGTCAAGCATTTGCATTCAGAATGTTTTTTTTTTTTATACTACTAGAATGACGGAACATGCTGATGGCCCACCTGATGTTAAGCGGTAACCTCTGCCTATGAACAGTGCATTACCTCATAGGTCACGTCCACCTAGGACGCGCCCTATGTGGCATAGCACTGCGCCCGCCACCCTGAGACATAAAGGTGAAACGTCTCATGTGCCTGTAATTTCACCGGCACCCTTACCCTTCAAACCGGAACACAGCAATGCGAGGACTACTGCTTTGCGGCAGAAATAGGTATGGTGGTAGTACTTCCCCGGACGAACTCTTACACAAAAAAGCTCTACTACTACTATATTTCATGGGTGGCAACAATGGTGTCTCCTGCGATATCCGATTGAGCTGAAATTTGGCATACTCGTACCTATCTAGTTCCGATGACAGTACAATACTATGGTGAAAGCGAGCTGATCTGATGATGGAGACGGAACGTGGACAGCGGAACTCCTCGATGGATAATAGTAGACTGGCCGTGTTTAGGCTCATTTTCATCAGCACACTAATTTTATTAAGTCTTATACCCGGACTTGTAGTTAGCTTGTAGTTCCTGACTGCTAGCTTATTTCAGGAATGTATTATACTGGAAGAAAGCATTAGCAGAGTCAGTCGTGGGAAGCAATGGCGGCGATGAGCTCACCACTTGTCACGTGTATTTCCCACGATGGTGCAACCCACAGTGAAAAGAGGCACATGAGAGGCTCTGCTTACTCTTTCGGGGAAAAAGGCGTGTGTCTATGTATGTATTTATGTTGTATTGGGTATAAACTCCTAGCTATGAAGTCGTTTTTCAGGGTTCCGAAAAAAAAAATACGGAACCCTTATGGATTCGTCATGTATGTCTGTCTGTCCGTGTATGTCACAGCCACTTTTTTCCGAAACTAATTTTCACACAAAAATAGAAAAAAACAATAAGTTTTTGGGGTTCCCCATACTTAAAACTGAAACACATTTTTTTTTCATCAAACCTGTGTGGGGTATCAATGGATAGGTCTTCAAAAATGATATTGAGGTTTCTAATATCATTTTTTTCTAAACTGAATAGTTTGCGAGAGAGAGAATGATAAAACTAAAAAAAAAAATATGGTGTACATTACCATGTAAACTTCCAACGAAAATTGTTTTGAAAGAGATCTAGTACGTAGTTTTTTTTAAAATATCATAAGTTGTAAACCATCCAAGAACTTTTATGTTATGTTACTTGCTGCTACGGAACCCTTCATGGGCGAGTCCGACTCGCACTTGGCCGCTTTTTTTTCTAAAGATTTAGTTACTTTCAGCTTTTATTGATAGATCATCAACTGAAGTCCACGGCTGGGCATAGGCCTCCCCCATAATATAATGCACATAGAAACTTTATTTTACGCCGCATCAATGGCTATTGCTTTACAAAGCACAAGTAAGGCCGCACGTAGAAACTGTTCCCATCTATGGCACGGGGCAACCAAGTACCAGCTGCTTCGTTTTGACTCCTTACAGAGAAGAGCCATTAGCATCATCGGTGACCCCAAGCTCTCCGATACTCTAGAACCGCTTAGCCAACGCAGAGCTATCGGATCTCTTTGCGTGTTCTACCGCCTCTACAACGGGGAATGTTCTGACGAGCTTTCCGATCTCATCCTCGCATCGAGATTTTACCATCGCTCTTCCCGGCACCGTGACAAAGCTCATCCGCACATCATAGAACCCTGGGTTTCTCGAACGAGTCGTTTCTCGAGATCATTTCTTCCCCATAAAGTACTATTATTTATTCTGTGCCTACAAACTATGGAATGAGCTTCCATCTGAGGTTTTAACGCTTGGTTACGTACGACATGTTTTATTTCATGAAAAATGGTCATAAATTCCTTCAGGGTAGGCAGCGCATCGACAATTACCCCCGGTGTTGCCGGTGTCTATAAGCGACGGTGACCACTTCACATCAGAAAGCCAATTCTCTTAATAAAAAATAGTCAAATTAAAGTTCGGATCATGTTACGATCGAGTGTCGATGTCACAAACGTCAAAAATGGTATTCTGCTCACCTGACAATACAACACGGAATGTGATTATATCGAAATGTGACTGTAACTTGAATGTTTCAAAGTTCTGAGAATTCTCTCTTTCACTCTTTACAATTATTATATAGCACTATCCTACTCTAATATATGGTCGCAAGAACCGAAAGTAGATTATCTTGTTATTGTGAGGGAGCAGAATACCAATTTCTCAGTCAATTTACAATACAATCTCGTTTCGGTCAACTTGCAGTGTGGTTATAAAATAATTAAGAGAATTGGGCTTCAGGCCGTATGCTAGTTTGCCAATTCGTATCATAAAAAATAAAAAAAAACTGCCAAGTGCTAGTCGGACTCTAGCACGAAGGGTTCCATACAATAACCTAAAATAAAAATAAAAATTACACGCAAATGTACCAGCCATCACCCAATCACGCAACAGGGGGACAGATCCAACTTTTTTGTTCTAACTGTCACCTTAGGGGGGACAGATCAGTGTGACAAATGGGAATAATTCGTCGCGCTCCATTTCCATTATTGTGATGTCTTGAGTTTGAGAAATAAAGCCGACGAAGTAACAATTCTTCATTGAGGAAATCCGCAGTTGACCCTATTTTCAACAAGTTTTTTTTTTTTTTTTTAAACATTTATAGACCTTTGTTTGTGCACGATCTCACCTGTTGGTAAGTGACGATGCGGCCGAAGATGGAGCACAAAGGTCTAGAAGGCACCTATTCACTCTAGCCTTGAAGAGGTCCAGATTATAGTTGAGTTAGTAATTAATTTTGTAAAAATAAAAAAATAAACCCAACGCTGAACGGCTGAACCGATTTTGATCAAACAAAGCTAAGAACACTCCCGAAAAATACACCTTTCAAACAAAAAAAAACGATTTCGGTTCATCCGTTTGGGAGCTACGATGGGACAGACAGACACACACACACACAGACACGTCAAACTTATAATACCCCTTCGTTTTTCGTCGGGGGTTAAAAAAGAGGATAACCCATTCAATAAAAATTAATTATATTATTTTTAATTTCGAGGCCTTTGCGACTTGCGAGACAATGAGGGAAAGGATTGTATTTCAAAAAGGCTAATTCTCCTTAAAAAAAAGATTGTTAATTTGTATTACACTATGTATAAAATATTTATCTTTTTTATGTTTTTTTATTTATCTTCACTATTATTTTGTATTTTTTAACCCCCGACGAAAAACGAAGGGGTGTTATAAGTTTGACGTGTCTGTGTGTGTGTGTGTGTGTGTCTGTATGTCCCAACGTGGCTCCCGAACGGATGAACCGAAATCGTTTTTTGTTTTTGTTTGATAGGTGTATTTGTCGGGAGTGTTCTTAGCTTAGTTGGATCAAAATCGGTTCAGCCGTTTTATTTCGTTCGGGTTTTTTTTAATTTTTACAAAATTAATTCCCTGTAAATATGTAAACTTTGTTGTTTTGTTTGTTTGTTTGTTTGCCAAGCTGCGGTGAAATGGCTAGTACAGTATAAACACAATTACCTACTAGTAATAAATTAGTGCTTAGGAACGTACCATCTGGACTAGCGCCTAGAAAGGAATGGAATCGCTTCGAAGCGAATGTCATTTGGCTAGGCCGGCTGATATGCATTGCATGCAAATAATATTATGGAAATTAAAAAAAAAAGTGGCCAAGTGCGAGTCGGACTCGCCCATGAAGGGTTCCGTAGCAGCAAGTAACATAATATCAAAGTTCTTGGATGGTTTACGATTTATGACGTATTAAAAAAAACTACTAACTAGATATCGTTCAAACCAATTTTCGTTGGAAGTTTACATGGTAATGTACATTTTTTTTTTAGTTTTATCATTCTCTTATTTTAGAAGTTACGGGGTTGGGGGGGGGACTTTTTACCACTTTGGAAGTGTCTGTTGCGCAAACTATTTAGTTTAGAAAAAAGTTATATTAGAAACCTCAATATCATTTTTGAAGACCTATACATAGATACCCCACACCAACAGGAATGATGAAAAAAAAAATGAGTTTCAGTTCTAAGTACTAATACTTAGAACTGAACCCCCATTTTTTTTTGTTTTTTTAATTTTTTTTGTGAAAATCTGAATGCGGTTCACAGAA
Source organism: Operophtera brumata (assembly GCA_932527175.1). Lineage (NCBI taxonomy): Eukaryota > Metazoa > Arthropoda > Insecta > Lepidoptera > Geometridae > Operophtera > Operophtera brumata. Next base: position 3,106,832 of record OW052238.1, read on the forward strand.
TACATCTACTTACCAAGTTTCAACAGCATAGATCCTATAGTTTCGGAAAAAAGTGGCTGTGACATACACGGACAGACATAACATGTCATAGTAAGATGAACTCTTGTCTTCTAAGCAGGAGGCAAAATGTTCAATACCCACCCTGGGCCTGCATATCTGAATCTTCCGAAGACCCTAACTCGCAATTATAATGAATAATACCCCTAGGAATCATTTCAACGAATTTGTTTGAAGATTGTAGTTTCACCTACCTACACAGAACTGACTTCGACTGAAACAAGGCAATTTTTTTTTTTTTTTTTAAATATTGAATGAGCGAAGCGAGTTCTCTGATTCAACTTGGAAGAATTGGCATTTGTATGTATGTATGTATGTATGTTTGTCCGAGCATAACTTCCGAACCGTTAATCCGATCTTCATGAAATTTGATTGGGAGGTGATAGTATTGGTACAATTTGTTGGTAAGGTTATGAGCTATATCGGTCGGGGGGTTGTTGAGATATTGGGGTCCAAGAGGAGGTAAAAAAAAGTGAGAATATCAGATCAAATGTGGTGTCATATGAAAGTTCCTCGCTTCGACATTTCAAAACTTTTTTAGTTTTTGAGATGTTAGGGTAAATCAAAAATGTAAAAAAACAAAACCTCTAGGGTACTTCCACTAATCCTACAACGCTGTTTTTTTTACGTTTGTAGATTTTATGATACAAATACTGGGAAAAGTCTAAAATTTATGAATCTTGAAACTTGTAGGTACCTATACTCTATAAAATAACAACCAGTGTATAACATTCTTTGTTGACCTCCCGTTTCTAGGAATTTGAACGACGTTGAAGGTCTAACTTTTCGAACCACATGTGGATGTACATAGATATTTTTTTCGAAATAAATAAGGTAACCTTCCTAAACCGTGTGTATTCGTGAGGTCTCAGTTCAAAAAACCTTGTGCGTAAATATATAGGTAATTATGATCAGCTAGTAGTATTTAATTTAATTTTTACGTAATTAAGATATTATTATATGTGTCTGTAATTTCTGTCTAGTTGTTTGTAATTTAATTTTCTCCCATTATTTATACAAAGTTCATATGTAGAGACCTTGCAATGCATTGCGGCCTCCGGCTGTCTGGCTGATTCGCATACACATGTCCAATCCTAAATGTTTGTTTTTCTAATATTTTCTATCCGAGCTAATTATGATATGACAGATCGAAGCGGCAACAGCGCTTAGCCGGCGTAAGTCACGAGCTGACAACGTCGCGTGTAAGAGACTTGTAACTGTTGTCTAATCTGCGGCTATGTGTGTTACACTGTCAGTGTACACCCACACACTGACATAAATGAACTAAAATTTCGATGTTATTTTCGCTATTAATCCACTGTTTTCTTCAACCAAATATGTGTTGACGCAAATAATGACCAATATAAAAGCCAACAACAGTCATTTCAGTGTAAAATTATACTCTGTTTGCCCATATTTGTGCTAATACGTTTGTATGGAAAAGCGACCACCTTAAAAGGAAGCTATTCGAATGGGGCCGCGTTTCAACCGCAGTGTAAATATTTTAACGCTCAGCCGGTTTCGGCAGCCGGTGCCCGTCTCGCCTTCTCCACAATATGGGAATTGTTTTTTGGCGCTACAAAGTTGACGTTGGGTGCCACAGATAAAGTTCTGGTTGGTTGTGCCATGTTGGGATTTTTAAGCCGAGAATTAATAAACGAGTGCGCATACAAACTCCAGCAACTACAGTTGGTATTATTTCTCAGCTTAGTCTACATTCTCATAATGCATTTTAAAATGCAAACTGTACAAATCACGGAAATCTGAAGTAAGGAGAAGTGTTTTTCGGGCTGTTTTGTATTGAAACCGATGTCGCCGTTTTATGCCCCACTAAAGTAGACGGCGACACTTAAAAATGTAAACACAATAATTGTTTTGCTTACGTGCGTTATACATTTTATCATTAAATTCAGTGTTTGATTTAATGATTTAACGTCTTAAATAATTGTCAGTAAACCCACTAGACCGCGAGTTAAAGAGTATGAGCAATTTGCTCATAGTTTGGCGATACGTGCTACGCCTCCATACCAATTCTCTTTACTTCAGGTTTCTATAGTACAAATAAACGTAAATTACTGCGCGTTTGTAAATTATACTGCGAATTCTTCCGAAATTAACTGAATCTCTGAATTGTGTTTTATAATTTGTATACATTACCGACACCTATAGCAGGCCGACATCATCATTATCATCATCATTAGTCTGTAGAAGTCCACTACTGGACATAGGACTCCCCCATAGAATGCTACGATGGACGGTCTTAAGCCGCCTCCATCCACCGACTTCCTGCTTTGGTTCATTGATAGGGCCTTTCTACACTGGGTCGTCCGGTTCATGGTCGTCACTCGAGAGCCTTTTTCCCCAACAGCAGCAGATATCATTTTTGGTTGGGCATGGTTATGGCATGAAATGTTTGCCTGTCTGACTCGTGAGCATTCTAGACATAAAACAGAAACACTGAGAGAAAACAAAGTGTTCCGCTATGAAGGTTCCGCCCGTTTTTGCCGTTCACGTAACCCTAACAAATACCAATTTTCTCAAACTACAAAGGACTTTTGAGAGGGCACTTGGCACTATAACTTATTCCAGTTATAGTTTCCGTTCGACAAACAAAATGTATACGCGCGTTCTTACCAAACTTTAATTCTATGTGCATAGCACGTTACTTGAATTTTTACAAGTAGTTGCATTACCAACTGTCTTAGGTGGACGAAGAGCGACGAAAAGCGACAGCACAGCGCCAGCGCGGCGCTGTGCGATGCGCGCGACATTACACAAATACACACAATATATGGACCGGAGAACGATTTGAAAGTGCTCCAATTTAAAAATTGCCTGATGTTAATGGCATTTTTGAGATTCCGTGTCCAAAGGTGCCAACAGGCAGGACCCTATTAATACGCCGCCGCGCCCGCGCCGATTATGTCACGGGATAAGCCGTATGAAATAGCCAGTTGAAATGATCACAGACAAATTGTGTAGTACATGAACCCTGAGCAAAGAGTTACGTAGTGAAAACTATTTCTTGAAAAGTATACAGTTTGTGAAAAAAAACATCCAACTTCAAATCTTTGTCTGTTTAATTAAGTCTGAAATGTATATTACTCCTAATGCATACCTAACATTTCATCAATAAACCCACGAGCATGAAATGATGACTCCCAGTGAATTAACAAACACACTGTGCCATACACGGATTTTCCTCGATTTCTCTGAGATTCTATCAGATCCTAAGTATGGGATGTATGGTGAATATGGGAGTATGCATACCCATTCAAACATATATTTTGGGATTTTCTCAAATTGGTCACTTTTGACGGAGATTTCGGTGAAAATACCTACATAACAAAAAACGTATAGTCGTACATATAATCTCCTTCTTTTCTGGCGTATTTAACTGGTTTTTATGTAGTATTTGTAATCTGAAGATCATTCCTAAAGTGGAGTATACTCATTTTCACCAACATAATTTACGCTTGCAAGAAACTTATCGCAATACGAAATTTACAGTTATTCTTAGAAATGTGTCATATTGACATACTGTAAAATAACTACAGGTTTGTGTAAATGGACTCCAGAATATTACTACTTTATTACTATTATTTATTCTGTGGCATAATGTAGTTAAAAGCCACGTGGCATCAGCGCGCATAAGTTTATGGTGTAGCATTGCATCGCGTTGTCGATCACCTACGACAATGGGTCACCACATTTCTACAAGCTTTACGGCATTAATATGCATTGTTTACTGACTATTGTTGTAAATGTTTTAGACTTTAAACTTATATATAGAGTCGGTAGAGCTGCTTAGAAGGAAACAAGCAATGTACAATTCATGACTAAAACATAAAAGAGTGACTATCAGTATATCCATGTTCTTAACTTTTTAGGGTTCCGTACCCAAAGAGTAAAACAGGACCTTATTACTGAGGCTCGGCTGTCCGTCTGTCTGTCCGTCTGTCATCAGGCTGCATCTCATGAACCGTGATAGTTAGGTTAGTTAGGTTCAGGTGATAGTTAGGATAGTTAACTGCGATGTCAGTTTTTGGATGGGCGACCACTTCTTGCGTGCAATTTTTTTAATTTTTTCAAACGTTTTTTTTTTGCCGTATTTGTAGATCTTCTTCTTCTTTTCGTATGAGGTAAGTGCTGGCTTCTGGTGTCAGAGTTTGTCAAGCCGCCCGAGGGCCTCTGACATGGCTTATCGACTGCTATTAATCAATAACAGCCGGGACCGACAGCTTAACGTGCCCTCCGAAGCACAGAGCGATGGAAATCCACACATAACTTGCAAAATTTGTAAAATTTTACACACATAAAATTTGTAGATAATGGTACGGAACCCTTAGTGCGAGAGTCCGACTTGTACTTGGCCGGTTGTTTGTATCCTTGCACAAACAACCGTTTGTAACTTGCGGAACTTCTACGATGTTGAACGGAAGTTGTCTGATAGTTTAAAAATAATTAACAAATTCAATGAAAAAGCAATTCTTCATATTATTAAATGTGAAAAATATATTTTCTAGAGTTACTGTAATCCACAGAACGAATAAACATGTTTGCCTGGAACGAGTGTAAATAAATCGTATTTAGGTGGATTGTGCGCGAATTGTCCGCGCAGGGATCGTCCGCAGCGGGCGAGGAGATACATACCGATTCCACTGGTAATTTCCGCTCACATTGCGGGCCCTCTCAAAGAATTCACACCCCAATGGAGGAAATGAAAATCCCTCTCGTTTAAATCGTGCCTCAACGATATCGGCTCTCTGCTTCGCTTTAAACGCTTCCACTGAATTGATACCGAAGCTATTACTCGCGCTATACTTGCGGTAAAAGCTTCAAGAAACTACATTTTGACCGTTTATTTGCAGAGGCCGTGCAACTGTCAACGTGTGCGGAAACGCTGCCATTGTTTTCGGCCACACAGCAACGAGATATGGCTGTTTTCGAGATACTCCACCGGCTGGAAGTGAGTACCGCTTTTGTTCCGCGACCGTTTGAAGCCCCCACAAAAAACTCGGGAACACTGTTACCTCGTTTGGATGGATTGCATTCACTGGCGTTTTTGTTCGAACATTTTTGGAGAATGACGAATAGTTCAAGCTGTGTAAACTGTAACATGTGTCTTAATACCAAAGTCCCGGCTCCCGAGGGTGTTAAAGAGTTGGGACCGCTATAAATTCATGTCAACGTTCTGAGGTAGTTATTATTGTGTTCGTAATTTGAATATTAATAATTGTCGGGCCTACGCTGTCCATAGTTTTGATTACATCAGCAGCGCCGTTGTAGAGGTGTCCTTGGTGCCTTGTTTCGGGCATGTTAATGTGCCGAATGTAATAAATAATAGTTGTATTCACACCATGCAAATCACCTCCCTGTCTATTGTCCACCGCCCTTGGGGATTATACGGCCGTTTGCGAACGTGGACTGAACGTGGCAGGAATTGTTGATTGAAAACGAATTTCAATTTGTCCACTACCATACCTACTAGTACCTACTACCGGCCATGCGAAAAGTGGTCGACAACAATTCCAAATGGACCAATAAACTTTACTTACTTCAGTGGAGATGATTCAGTAGCCACGAAATAGTTATAAATAATAGATAAAAGTCAATCTATTCGAAGAATACGAAACCGTAGATTATTTTCCATTGGACATTATCATAGGAATGGTTCTATTTGTGGGAATATACATACGCATTACGCATTCAGTGTGCGGAAAATAGCCTCTGGGGGTGAAAGCCAAAAAATACGATGTAATATTTTTCTTTGATACGCAAAATAACGTTATTTTTGTCTATAAACGAGAAGTTTTAGTACTTCCATAGTATATTATAGACTATGGTCTTTCTTTACTTCTTTTAATAGAAATAATATAGTCAGCAGTTACCACATACATACATAGACATACGCCTTTTCCCCAGAAGTGTAGGCCGAGCCTCAATGGGCCTCGATATTTAGTATTTCATGCGGCGTGATGTGTCCGGCGTGACGCCCTCCGTCTCCTCCCGAGGATGCCGTGAAAGTCTTTTTTTTTTAATGTAATGGCTCGACAAACTAGCATACGGCCCGCCTGATTGTAAGCGGTTACCGTCGCGTATTGACATCTGCAACACCAGGGGCATTGCCATTGCGTTGCCTGCCCTGAAGGACTCTTTTTAATTTTTTTTAAAGCGGCTCAAGTTGTAGTTTAGCGGAAACACCTCAGGAGGGAGCCCATTCCACAACTTGCACGTATGGGGGAGAAAATATCTCGTAAAGCGAGCAGTACGACACCCACGTGTCGATGATGTGTGGACGAGGTCCCTTGCGTTGTCGAGAAGTGCGATGGTAGAACCTGGATGCGGGTATGAGATTGAACAGCTCCTCAGAGCACTCCCCATTATAGAGTCGATAGAACACACAGAGCGAGCCGATGTCAAATAACGGATTAATTACACTAGGGGATGGGCAGCAGCATCCATCTGAGTTCTCAACACCTACTGCGATCACCGATCCGCCTGCCAAGCGTGATAATTATGGCAAATCCCTACATTGCCTTAGAGATGGGGGAAGCCTTGTCCAGCGGACTTCTAAAGGTCGATGAAGATGATGATGAGTGTAGATAAGCCTGTGACACTCGTAAAAACAGGTTGGTGACAGCTGGCGCCCATAAACGTGCCGTAAACAATAATTGTGATATTACTACTGCTGTCCTCGGTACGAATTTGGAGCCTCATTAATATGCTCGGTGCTATATCTTCGTAAATTAGCCGACCATCACTCTGACGATAAAGGTACACTTCCGAGCAACGCGATATTGGTAAATAACGCGCGTCAGTGTAGGTTAATTTATATCGAACTACCTGGGAGCTTGTTCTCTATGACAACTTTAGGAAATTACGCCAAAGTGTGACGTTGCTTACGTGATTTCGATATCGTGAATTGTCCTTGGCAAGAAAACGAAAACTGTAGGTATTCCGTACCGAGAACTTACTAAATAGGTCACCAGTGCCGCGTTCTGTCCGGCCTCAAAATAGACCCCTCCGTCTCCTCCCGTGGATGTAGTATAAGCCGACTAAGGGATTACACAAACATGAGCAGCAGCATCCACCTGAGTACTCAACACCAATCCGCCTGCCGCAGTGATTAGGTATGGCAAATCCTCCCATCGCATTCTGTGGGGGAAGCCTCGCCCAGCAGTCACTGTAGGTATTCCGTACCGTCTAATGGCTGATGTTGAATCCAATCACATCCAATGTGGTTTTGATATTTCGCACTGTTTAATTTAAAATGTTTCGTGTAAATGGGAACAACTCACGTCACAATCGCGCGATTGAGCCGCGCGTCGGTAACGCCCACTGTCGCGTTGCTCGGAGGTCTACCTTAAATAATGTCATAGACTTAGTTTCCTGGTGGTCTTTCTATACCATGACGATCTGTATTAAGAGCACAGGTTTTATTGTTCACTAGAAATATTTGGAGCTATGAATGAATTTAAATTGCTTATTTACATAGTTGAGAATGTAGGTTAGCTGATCGTATGGGTGGTTTGCTTTTACCGGATTTTAGTAAACGCATTCCAGGTATTTCTTTGATGTAGTTTCTCGATTAGATAGTTCAATCAGTTCGTCTACCTCAAGTGTTATAACTAAAGGCCAATTCCATTTTTTTATTTTTATTTTACTCGCATTAATTTTCGCTAGTTTTGGTAGTCTACCGAGAGTATATATATCTAGGGTCTCATTACGAAAGATGGTTCAAACCTGGGTTTAGACCAGGCTTACTAAGACTAGGCTTAAATATCCACTTTTTTGGTAAATACGATTCTAATACGAAAGCAGATGGTTTGTTTTCCAATATCGATTATAGCGCTACTATACGAATTTACAACGTGTCAAACTGACGCTTGTATGAAAGTGTGGCAGACACAGATGAAGTTCTTTCTAGGTGACATCCATGGAGGTATAATAGTATGGAGTGAGTGCTAAAATAGCATAGAGTGTTCCTTCTTACTCCTATCCTAGAAGATAGCTTGCTATCCTTTGTTAGAGAGAAACAAATATATTGTCACACGACAGTCGTTTTTCCGTTCCGTACCCTGAATATTGGCACCTTGGAACCTTGGCAAAAAAATGAAAGATTGTTACCATGAATGTAGTAGTAATTTTACATTTGGCCTGGTACGAGTTACACAAATAAAAACAGATAGATATATGCTTGTCTCATTCCAACACATGAATACATTCATATAAAAGAATGAGACTGGTATAATCGATACCGTTTCGTTTTTAGCCTTAGTTCCATGCCTTTAGTCCATCTTCCTATATAGGTGACATCACAATCGGAATTCTAACCTCCAACAAGCAATCAATCAAGTCGGCTGACAATTTGTAGAACATTGGGCATCCTGGTTTGAGAAAAACTGGAGATATTCAGAGGTTCTCTAATTTTTGACATATTATACTTCGGACTATCTGGCTCGAGAGATTTCGCAAAACAAACCATCTTGTATTAAAGTCGAAAATACCAAAGGAATTAACTATACCTAGTATGGTAAACCGAGGTTTAAATTTTCTTTTGTCTTTATGAGACCCTCTGGGGTCTATGTCATCATCATGATCAGCCGTTAGACGAGGCCTCCATGGAATGCAATGATGATGGTGATTTGCCGTAATCATCACGCTCGGTAGGCGAATAAGGGATCGGACTATTGTACTAATATTTATTCTGTGCAATTGGTTTTAAGGCGAGGCATTGATAAACTATTATTTCCTATAGGATTTCGTATAAGGTCGTATAAACTAAATAGGTTTTTTCCTATAAATTAGAAAAGACGATTAATTAAAAAAAAACCTACTACAATATTGAACGTCGTGTTTGGAGAAATCTAGCTAGAAATTTTAGACGCTTAAATCGGTCCTGTTTGCCTGTAAAATTTAAATCTCTGTTTTAAAAGAGGTTTCTCTGATATTTTTTTCTCTGCTATAGAAGTTATCCAATCGTGTAATGCTACTACAAAAATAAAGTCAGTGATATGAAGAATCAGGTCACCAAATATCACTTTCATATGTTTTGTAATTGCTGAGAAAAATCTAGATCCCTGCCATCAAAATTTCCAGTCCTCAGTATGCTGCTACGCATCCCCTTGATCCCTAATCTATCAAATGGTGCAGTATAAAGCTACAAATAAAACACAGACTATAAAGTTCAGTGTAGTCTGTTTGATTGCGCAAATAGTATCACATTAGAGAATCTGTTCATTTTTAGCATTCCGTACCTCAAAAGGTACCAACGGAACCATTATAGGAGCACTGTGTCTGTATGTCCGTTTGTCACCTATTTTATACGAAAATACTGGTAAAAAAAATACTGAGTAAGGTGACCCAATCACTGTATGTAGCGTATCTAAACGAATTTTGTTTTTGGAGGTTAATGTCGGGGGGCAAACTAGAAAAAAAAACTTTTGTTAAATTAATTATGTGACATATCAAATAAAAAGACTCGTTAATGGGAACACAACTGCGATTACAGCGAACACAATTATATATATTTTTGTATGGTTTTAAAATACATTCATTAAAAGATATATAATAAAAAAAAAACCTTTATCTTCAAAATGATTGAGCCAAAATTAAAAAATAACACTTAATATTAGATGCTTACTTATAGTTTATAGGAAAACCCAAACAAAAATCCTACGTCTTTTAATTCCCAAGAAAAACGGAAACTATTCATGAAGAGAAAAATACTTCCGGAACCCTCACCTCGCGAGTTTGACTCGCACTTGAACGGGTTTTTTATCAAATAGACCTCTTGACTTATACTCGTATTAATAATCATCAATGAACAGGGTTTGTATATTATTTGATATCGTACAGAGCGCGTACGTAGCGACTGACTATGTAGCCACATTGTTGAGGGATCGATTGCGCGAGCCGCACAAAAGGTCATTTAGAGTACAAGATGGATACTTTCAATGAATGAGACAAGTAACGATCTATTCAAATACACAATCAAGAATTTATTCATACATTTCTCTGAAGCTATTCCGAATAAAACCAGTAACTAATTTTATTCATTTATTCCAATGATGTAGCGTGGCCAGTCTGAGACTAGATCCCTCCGTCTCTTCACGTGGATGTCGTAAAATCCAACTACGGGATTATACCAGGGGTTGGGCAGCATCTACCCGGGTACGCAACACCAATACTATAAGATCACCAATCCGCCTGCCTGCCAGTGTGGTGTTATGGCAAATCCTCCCTTTGCATTCTATGGGGAGGCCTCGACCAGCAGTGGACCTCTAAAGGCTGCTGACGATGATGACTATGATGATGGCTGGTTTGTAGAAAAATGGAGATGGACGGCCAGATCTCTGGCTTATATCTGGCAGATGTTTGGCTGAGCCAATTCTCGTGCTAATAGACAAAATGTAATGAAATTCCTCTATCCTAGGTGGTAATTGAGGTTCGTAACCTCAATTACCAAAACGGACCAAACGTATATTTTACATTTTCATACTAATAGCTGTCAGTTTTGACAGCACTTTGACCCCATCTTGTATGAAAATGTAGAGTTCGACATGTCGGTCTCTTTTAGACCGAGACCCTGCAAATGAAAACACGTAAGATTATCTAAATATAAACTTTTTGAGAAAGTGTTATAAAACAAGTATTTAATTTTGTAAAAATTAAAAAAACCTTCAACGCAATGAAACGGCTGAACCGATTTTGATCAAACATAGCTAAGAACAATCCCGACAAATTCACTTTAAAAAAAAAAAAAGTTTCATCCGTTCGGGAGCTACGATGCCACAGACAGACAGACAGACACACACACACACACACACACACACGTCAAACTTATAACACCCCGTCGTTTTTGCGTCGGGGGTTAAAAACAGGGCAGCGCAAGTATGGCGGCCCGTAGGTGTCAGTGTTGCCCTGCGCAATATTTTGATGTGCAAGAAGATGTATATAATAAATAAATAAATAAATAATAAATTATGCTGGACAATTCACACAACATTATCTAGCCCCAAGCTAAGCAGGGCTTGTGTTATGGGTACTAGATAACTGATATACTTAATACAATACATTAATTTTTCGTAGTTATAACTATGCAAAAAGTAGGCGTGTGCTATAAATTTTCGGATTTTCCTTTGACTACGTTCTAATAAAATCTCCTCATAGATCTACGGCTTATGCAAAAAGTAGGCGTGTGCTATAAATTTTCGGATTTTCCTTTGACTACGTTCTAATAAAATCTCCTCATAGATCTACGGCTTATGACGATCGTATGTCTATCGTCTGATGAGGATGATGAAAGAAAATTACACAAAATTGAATGTTTCAAACGAATACGGAACTTATTACACGTACGACTTAGTTGAACTTTGTCATGAATGTTCGATGGAGTGATAGAGGTGGCATTAGTATCGCCTGATAACTTGTAAGCTATTAATTTTGGGGACCTCCCAAGAGGGCTAAGTGGGGGGCTCATCGCTCTTCCCTTATTTGACAGAACCTTCCTCTTTAAAGATAAGCCTCATTGTACGGTCTGCTTGTTCGCTGACGTGCATGTACAAATACCCCTCCGAAGGCGGGTAAGGCTTTATCGGTGGCACAGATTAGTTTATAGACTTTAGGTACACTGTCTTCTGAAGTGTCGTTGCTTAGGCATTTTACGGCTGCTGCTGCTCTCATTGCTGCTTCCATAATAAATGCTGATGGTTTTATAAGATCGATTCTGTGATGATTTTAGGGGTCTGTGAAGGAACGCATTAGTGGGTAGTGTGCCTTAGTAAAGTGTGTGAAGGAGGTCGTTGTTTTTTGTATTTTTATTGTGTTGTCGTCTTGTTATGTTCATAATCTCGGTCGTCAAGTTGTTTGACTTAATTGTGCTGATTGGAAGTGACTGTGCGCTAATGGTAACTTAAATACCAATAATGTCCATTAGCTGACTGTGTTTATTTGCATTTGTTCCACTTACAGTACTTTTATTGAATTAAAATGCTGTAATAACAAGATAAAAAACTTTAATTGCATGTTTACTCTGTATTATAGTTATGCAATTCAGGCAGAAATAATAACGACGTCATGGCTTTAGTTCTTGCTTTACTAACCTAATATTCAGTCGTGAAAAAATAAATTCTAGTACATTTACTCTAATGATAATAATCCAATGTCGAGGACAGAAACTCCTGAATATCAAGACTAATATTCGCGAACTCATTCCTCTAAATATCGCTATCTCGAGTAATATTGAGATAGTCGCAATATCCCTTCATCAAGTACCTACTATCATACATCTCTACATTACCAAGAAGCCTCTCAAACGAACAGGCTACTAATCTAAAAATAAATGATCAATGTAGAGGCGTTATCTTCAATGTATCGACAAAAACTCCTGAATAACAAGTCCAATTTTCGCGAACTCATTCCTCTAAATATCGCTATCTCGAGTAATATTGAGATAGTCGCAATATCCCTTCATCAAGTACCTACTATCATACATCTCTACATTACCAAGAAGCCTCTCAAACGAAAAGGCTACTAATCTAAAAATAAATGTTCAATGTAGAGGCGTTATCTTCAATGTATCGACAAAAACTCCTGAATAACAAGTCCAATTTTCGCGAACTCATTCCTCTAAATATCGCCATCTCGAGTAATCTCGCGACTGTCACAAGCCCGCTTCCAACATGAAACTTTCAGATCACGGCTTCAAACGGCAAAGGCTTATTTTCAATCCGACTTTACATTACAAAGCAGCATTCTAAGCGACTAGGCTGTACTCATATGGAAAGCGGTGGGGCATGGCTCAAAATTTATAATCGTAGATTTGATTTTTAACCGAATAAATATCAAGTACGATATTCAAATTAAAAATATGCATGGATACTACATTACAATTCCAAGGGATCACTGTACCAGAAATAAGTCAGGACAATATTTTCCCCATAGAAAAAAACCCAATGGTACCTCTAACTTTTTGCTAGATTCGATTGTTTATTGAAATGGTGTATATTATTGGGGAAATATATATATATATATAAAATCAATACAACAAAGCCGAGGGTTTAAAGTAGGGGGTTTGGAAATTATCTGTATTTTACGAGATATTCAATAAAAACGGGTTTTTCGAGCGACGCGAGGCGTTTTTTTTAAAAGAAGATTTCTGCCAGAGGTTGGCGCAGCCAATCTTGCATAAATAGCTGAAAACGTTTTGAATAACAAGTTCAATATTCGTGAACTGAGTCCGTTAAATACCACCATCCTATAGTAATCTTTTGATCAATTCCCATGTTGTCAGGGGTTGTCAGAAGGCGTAAGGCTGCGTTTCCATTGACGCGGAGCTGGGCGGAGCGGAGCTTAGCGGTGCATGAATTGACCAATCACTATGCGACTATCACGATTTCGAGCATAGTGATTGGTCAATTCATGCACCGCTAAGCTCCGCTCCGCCCAGCTCCGCGTCAATGGAAACGCAGCCTTAATATCTGGTTACCTATTATTATGTTTTAAAAGATAGATATAAACTCAAAACGAAAGCTTCAAAACAGCTCCAGAATTTTAACTGAGAATTAGTGAAGTATTAGTGAGACATTTCATCTTTATGTCTCAGGGTGGCGGGCGCATTGCAACGCCACATAGGGTGCGTCCTAGGTGAACGTGTCCTATGAGGTAACGCACTGTTCATAGGCAGAGGTTACCGCTTAACATCAGGTGGGCCATCTGCTTGTTCCGTCATTCATTAGTATAAATAAAAAAAAAAAACTGTATTTCTATTTAGCCAAGAAATCCGCCTTTAAACGAAAGACTACTGATGAGTTAGTAGTCGACGCTACCGATCGCAAGATAATCCTCCGCATTGAACATTGCTTTTCAGAACTCTCGGTATAACAAGTCCAATATTCGTGAACTCATTCCGCTAAATACCGCCATCCAGAGTAATCTTGCGACTGTCACAATTCCCGGTTTCAATTGCAATGAGGCGGCGTTAACGAGTCCGCTCTAGTGATGAGACGAACCGAGATTAGGATTGACAATCTTGATTTTATAACCCAAGTCCTGTCCTTCATAAAGATTTTATGATGAATATTGCGAAGTTTACTGTTGATAGGGCTGACATTGACGGTCGCGCCCGCAATGATCTTTTGAGTGTCTTTTGAGGAGATACTTAGAATAATTGATTTTGCTTCATTCGTTTCATAATTGATATTTAAAAGGAATCTTCAGGTATTCTAGTTTTTTGCGAAGTGTTAAATTCAAATTCAAATTCAAATTAATTTATTGCGATATATGGGTTAGTAACTGGTGGTGTGTTTCACCTTGAGTGTTTCTTGAAATACAAATACAAATACAAATATATTTATTTCGTCAGAATAATATCTCGCAGCATCGTCGAAAATGATTTGAGAATTAAAAGGGTTTTAATTAGCGTTGTGCACCGAGAACAACTTTACTGTTAGGTGCTTTCTGATTGGTATATTTATATAGATGGAAAATTAAATGACAGATGGCTACCTTCAATCGAATTACCAAAATAAGCGAAAATAGACTACGAGCTTTAATTTTAAATGATAATTCGTTTATTTTATTGTTAGTAGATTAGTAGCCAAGGACTGTAAGGCATCAATTGCGAGGGCGCCTATAGTTCGAGGGTGCCATTGATGCTTACACCCGAGCTAACTACTCTGATTTACATCTCTCATATTCGGTAAGTAGGTCCTTATTACCCCCAAATGGGCCTTGTAGGTGACCAATTAGCGCTCTAGGGTAATAATGTAGCTAGAAAAGCCCTAGGGCGGTAAGTAATTAAAAAAAAACTTCACTCTTTAAAAAAGTTCGCGTACATCTAACCATCATGCTGGCAATAGACATCATGCATTCAGTTTTTTAATTACTTACCGCCCTAGGGCTTTTCTAGCTACATTATTACCCTAGAGCGCTAATTGGTCACCTACAAGCCCCATTTGGGGGTAATAAGGACCTACTTACCGAATATGAGAGATGTAATATCTATTTATTACATTATAGCATAGCTAAATTGTACTACGTAAATTGTAAAATAACTTTTGTCTCAAGTATGGATACATACTTGCATCCATGCATGCATACATACATACTCCGTCGTGTGTTCCGACCAAGAATAGGCCCCTCCATCTCCTCCCGTGGATGTCGTAAAAGCCTACTCAGGGATTACCCGGACTTATTTGTAAGATTTGATGGTATAAGAATTGTCCTGGCTGCTGTGTTATTACTGGAAGAAGGCGTTAGCAGAGTCAGTCGTGGGAAGCAATGCCGGCGATGAGCTCACCACTTGTCATGTCTATATTCCACGATGGTGAAACCACGGTGAAAAGAGGCCCATTTGAGACTCTGCCTACCCTTTCGGGAAAAAAGGCGTGTGTCTGTGTATGTATGTATGTATGGATACATGAGAGTATTGTGGCACTTTTTTTTTAGTAAGTACCTACACATTATTATAAGAATACTGATTCATAAATTGTTGAATAGGGCCCTCACTTACCCTCCAACTGTCCTAAGGGACTGAATAAAAACTTATCAGACCACATAAAACATTCTAGAAGAACAAAGCATTTATTTCGCTTAGGTTTTCGTCTATCTTCGCCTCCAATCAGATAAAGCGCATTCAAATAGCTCATCGCCAAAAAAGGTCCATAAATTTCGCGCAACAAAGCCCATCACTATGCAGCTCGTGCTATCTGGTGGGCCAATCTATCACGTCCTACCGCGATAGACGGTGCGCAGTTATCGCTCCATCGTAAATTAACACAAATTATATGTCGCCACTCACGAGCGCTGTCTGCTACACCCCCGATATGTCGGAAACAGTTGCCTGGTTTCCATAGCGTGTGATAAACCTTTACATAACAATATGAAGCAGCTGTATTTTGCAAATAAAGCTCAATTTACGCAAAATGGAGATCACAATTTCGGGAAAATACGGTAATATCGGCTGAATGAAGTCGTGGCCCGGCATAAGCTTTTTCCCATCGATGCATTCATCAATCATAATGGAAATAGATCAGAGAAACAGAGGTAATTGAAAAACAAACAGAAAAATCACTCGAGAACGTCCAGAAATAACATTATTCACAATAAAACTGAAAATTGGTTTGCGTAATATAGTTGTATACCAACGATTTAGCTGGACGGCCTTTCGTAAATCTCCAGATAGCAGCGGCTTAACAATGTTTGTGCATTGTCGCCAAAAGCTAATTATTATATAGGAACAAAGGTTATGTGGCTATTTAGACCGGTTATGGTTTAATTGAAGCTATCTTGTCAGTAAACTTTTATGCAAAGTGTAATATCATTGTGCACGATTCTTCATTTGTAAAGCGGTGGAACTGGTTTTATTATTCAGATATGGTGAAACGGTTTGTCTTAACATTTCATAACACATAATGTGTTTTTGTTTCCGCTCCTGATAACCGCAAGTGCTTGTAGAATACATTTGTTTATAAGAGTAAACTTTAACCTTCAGTTTATAACCTTCATTTTAAACGAACTGTATACAATATGTGGATTTGAAATGGTTTCAGAATAGCGTATAGTGTATAGCTTATAACTAACTATAAGATAAATGTAAATCCTGGATTAATAAAATAAAATATTAAAATAAATTTTGATAACTATTTACCATTTACTTATGCGTCAAGTTTCACATCGGTTTCGTCCAGTTCCCATAAATCATAGAAAGCTATCATTGAGTTCAAATTAATCGACTAGATTCTAGATGTGCGGTTGCATTTCGACTGAGTCCTATTCATTGGTTGACCTCACATATCCTCTGCCCGCTGGAGCCTGCAGCCTGCACACATCCGCTCCGGCGTCATAGAGGGACCACTGTTTGAACAAGTCGAAACTTTATTGCAACAAGGGCTTACCAAACATTATGCAATCCTTCACTGGGCTTGGAAATTTCGTAAGAAAAGTTTAGAGAAGCTCTAAAACTGGGTTGTACTTTCTTCACATTCGTGAAGTGTAAGCTTTTAATTTCCTTATTCGTAACCCGATAGGTCAACTACAACATTTGTTGTCTTTGGGAGGATGTGCAATATTTATGGAATTTTATTTTTTGCTGAATCGCAATTCGTTAATTTGGAATTTGAATAAAACATTCAGATAGTCAATCAACCTTAAAAAAAAATATTTTCAGTTCCACAATCACGTCCAATGCCGTTTTATTCATAATTACGCGCCGTTTTTTTTTTATTTTACTTGTCCTAGACTTTGTTGTTAATTGATGAAGTTATATACTAATCTTTCTGTCAAGGTCATTATCATCAAACACTTTATACCACACACACTCAATCAAGCATTAGCTTTATCCACAAGCTTGATGATATTAAATCGTGTGATCATTTTTGATTCTACATAGTTTATTTGAGTAACACTGACGTCAGTAACACTGACGGATAACTATCTGAAACCATTAAATTACCAGAAGAGAACCGTCCATTACTCTAATGTGTAATGCTATTAATTTGTCGTCAATCTTACAAGCTTTGAACGGATGCCAGCTTTCAGGAACTACTCGCTTTAGTGTCTGACTGGACGTTATCCGTTGGTTGGTACATATATTTTAAAAAATCTGATCATATTGCTGCGTTACTTGTAAAAGCTTTGACTGAATGGTTCTTAGTCCACATATTATATCAACGGAAAAACCATTCTACTATCTTCTTCTTCTTCTTCGCTTCTTTTAATGGCTTCTGAGGAATAGTCCAAGCAATTTCGTGAATCTTAAGAAATATTTTTGTAAAATAATAATATTTTATAAAATTTATGTCAAGTCGTCAACGACCGCCCCGGCAAGTTTAAAATTATGGCAGAAAAATCAAGTTCTTGGAAGATAAAATCAACCAATCCGAAAAGACACGCAATATACTTATATTTAATTACAGCACACATGTGCTCCTAATCTAAGTTACACTGGTTAAAATGCCACCTGAATTAAACGACATACATACATACATAGACACACGCCTTTTTCCCCGAAGGGGTAGGCAGAGCCACAATAGGCCTCTTTTCACAGTGGGTTGCACCATCGTGGAATATAGACGTGACAAGTGGTGAGCTCATCGCCGCCATTGCTTTCCACGACTGACTCAGCTAACGCTTTCTTCCAGTAATAACACATTCCATAATAAGCTACCAGCCAGGACAAATCTTATACCAACGAATCTTATCAAAAAGTCCGGGTAATCCCTTAGTCGGCTTTTACGACATCCACGGGAGGAGACGGAGGGGTCTATTCTTAGGCCGGACACACCACAGCAAATTAAGGGGCTAGTCTGTGAAAACCCTTGAAAAGTGGTGTTTTGAAAAGCCTAGAACTTTCCAAATTTAGCTTTATTCTTAACAATATTTAGATCAGAAGAAAGAACACTTCAGGCTGAATAAAAATACGTTGGGGTTTTCTAAAGTTATTTCTAGATTTTGTGTAAATTGAAAAACTACCTACCCATTTTCACGAAATTGATCAAAATAGAGCATCTACATATGAGCCTAAATCTACGGAATTACAGCTATTTCTGAGAAATAAAACACTTTAGTATCATGTCTATACACATAGTTTTAAAAGTATGTTGGGGTTTTTAATCTTTTCATATAAAAGATGTGTAAAAACACGAAAACATTTTCAATTCGCCGTATCTACACGATTTCTACGCCATTTTCTGTCATTCCGTGGTTATCCACGGCGCTGGAAGGAAGGCCCTCGTTCACTTTTTTATTCACAGGTGAAAACGGACAACCGGTTACTTCGATATATCATTACAAAAACTTGTATTATTTTACTGAAAATTGTTGGTTTTCGTTGTTATAATTGTAATTCGGGTAATAAGAAACCAATGCAAATTCTTATTTATTTGAGGTTTGTGAAAATTTACCGGACTGACATGGTTTGACAGTTTAATCATACAGTCGTGAACACAAACCAATTCTAGAGATCCACCAACTTATCTGCAGAATGAAATGTATGTAGCTGATAGAAAAATGTAGGTAAATGGTTCTAGAGATAAGTTGGTGGATCTATACTTATAACATTGCAGGCCTCCGTAGTCGCTCGATGCAATTCTACGGTAGCATACTCACGAAGGAGTTTATATTGTGACCAAAAGAGTTTCGCTTAGCGATTTTCCTTAGAATATGCCTAGCTCTTTATACTAAGTGATTATCGTTTTTTTACAAAAATGTACTTGCTTATTTCCCGACTTACTAGTGAGAAACGGTATGTTTTTTTTATTTTTATTTATACTATCATTCAATTTTTATCTATGTTTGACTGTTTGTTACTAATAATAATACTGGTACTTCAAATTTTGATATCGAAACAATAAATAAATAAATAATGCTGGACAGTTCGCACAACATTATCTAGCCCCAAGCTAAGCAGAGCTTGTGTTATGGGTACTAGATAACTGATATACTAATTACAATATATTACATAGATAGATACTTTGCTGATACAATGCTGCTATTCAAAAAATCTCCATTAAAGTCCATGCTTTATTGGAGGCGGAAGATGAATAAACTGGTCAAGTGCGAGTCGGACTCGCGTGTAGAGTGCTCCGTACAAGTATGCTACCATATAAATAACTCTGTCAACATAGTAACAACTAGACCAATGGAACTTAGTATAGTCCTCGATAAGTCCTCGGTGAAACGTAGCCACACATTTTGTACATATTTTCTCTTCACGAATATTTTCGTTTCCCGTCGGAATTTAAAAACGTATAGCACAAAGTAATTAATTTTGTAAAAATTTAAATAACCTCCAACGTTGAACGGCTGGACTGATTTTGATCAAACAAAGCTAAGAAAACTCCCCACAAAAACAATTAAAAAAAAAACAAACGGTTGATCCTTTCGATGGGACAGACACACAGACACGCCAAACTTATAACACCCTCTTCGTTTTTCGTCAGGGGTTAAAAATAAACGAATTCAGATTTTGGGTACCTACTAATTTTGGACGAAATTTATAATATAAAATACAAGCTAGGTATAGGTACCTACTGTCACCCGCGACTTAATTTGGACGCGTTATATTATTTGTAGTAGGTACAACTATAATAACTGGGTTATCTGTGACATACTAGTTCCTCATAGATAATCCAGTTGATCAATATTAATTTTATTGTAAGTTAGGTATGAGGTATGAGGTTGACGTGTTTGTATGAGCTTGATCATGTAACAAAAATGTATCCTAAATATAATCACCGTAACATATTATACGGTGGATATCTGAACAATTTTTTTTTATTATGTGGTACTAAATACTACACATATGAATAGTAACATCATACATTACATATACGGTGCTTAAGACTAGTGTTGATATTCTTTATTGCACTTAACTACTTCTGAAAACAAAGGAATAGAATCTTATCATCGTCGCTTCTTATCGTCGTGCTTGTACTATTATTTATTCTGTGTCATCGTCTTGCTTAGTAAACGAAAACTGTACGAAAAAGTAATCGTAGACATTACAATCGCATTATATCGTAGTTTAGTAGTAGTAGAGTTTTTTTTTGTGAAAGAGTTCGTTCGGGAATGTACTACCAACCACAACTACTACCAGTAGTATTTCTGCCGCAAAGCACTAGTGCTTGTATTACTGTGTTTTAGTATGAAAGGTATAGTTGCCGGTGAATGCAGTGCAATGCCACAAGGGGTGGACGTGACATATGAGGTAATGGATTATTAAAGGCAGACTTTACCGCTCAAGATCAGGTGGGCCATCTGATTGTTCCACGTCATTCACGAAGATAAAAAGTGGGGGATTGGTGCCAGTCAGTCAGTGGGAGCTCAACAAACAGTGACTCACCAAAGCTGAAAAGTGGGTAGGTCGTGTGTGGCGAGTTATGCAAAGGCGATACTCGCGACGAAAAGTACGCATGTGAACGCTCTAGAAAATGCAAAATGGCTAATACAAAGTAAATAAGTACCCAAAAGAAAAGTTTCTTCCAACTACTTAGTTATACCTAGTAATTTTGAACAAACTGAGGTGTGTATAACCTTTTTCCTTACAAATATTAGCTGTTAACCTACAAACGACACATAGGGCAGTCATCTTAAACATTCCAGGTCGTAAAAAAATTGCAAAGTTCGCACAGCTCTATCGAAGTTGCAAACTTGGTTTTACACAATTGGTATTTATCCTAACAACATCCCAAAAAAACAGAACCTTGCAACTTTTTGCGATCTTACACGATTTTTGTGTCTACGGTGACTGGCCTAACAAGACTGAAGGGGATTCTGAAAAAAAGGACTGGTTGCCTACAAGATAACAAAATCAGCAAATCAAATCTATGATTTTCAGGATTTTATAAATTGTGTCAATTCAAACAATACCTGTGTAAAGGTTCTGGAAACATGGGATTTTTATAATTATCGAGATCACGAATCACACACATCCTCCAGTTTTTTTACATCAAACCTGAGAGAGATTTTGCTGTAAAAGTAGATAGGGAGGATTGAACCCCAAAATATAAACTAGTCACGGTGTTGAGTTAAAATCACAATATATTAACTAGTTTTTTTTAACACATTGTTTTCTAGAAGCCGTACCAAAAGTTAAGGCAAGATGTATAACTGCAGAAATAAAAGAAGAAATCATAATTAGTGCTATTTATACCAGAAAGTAGTAGTAGTAGAGCTTTTTTGTGAAAGAGTTCGTCCGGGGAAGTACTACCACCATACCTATTTCTGCCGCAAAGTAGTAGTGCTCGCATTGCTGTGTTCCGGTTTGAAGGTGCCGGTGAAATTACAGGCACATGAGACTTTTCATCTTTATGTCGCAGGGTGGCGGGCGCATTGCAATGCCACATAGGGTGCGTCCTAGGTGAACGTGTCCTATGAGGTAATGCACTGTTCATAGGCAGAGGTTACCGCTTAACATCAGGTGGGCCATCTGCTTGTTCCGTCATTCATTAGTATAAAAAAAAAAAAAAAAAAAATAGGAGATACTTGTAGCAATATTTACCAACTTATAACTTCATCGTTAGGATGATTTAACTGACTGGTATAAAATAAGGTATACACCACTATTCCAAATACAACAAAAAAAACATGGATAGTCAGTATTCTATAAAGATTGACTCTATGCAAAAAAAAGGTACAAAATAACAATTTCCAAAAATAACCATAAAAAAAGCGGCCAAGTGCGAGACGGACTCGCCCATGAAGGGTTCCGTAGCAGCAAGTAACATAATATAAAAGTTCTTGGATGGATTACGATTAATGACGTATTAAAAAAAAACTACTAACTAGATCTCATTCAAACCAATTTTGAGTGAATGTTTACATGGTAATGTACATCATATATTTTCTTCAGTTTTATAATTCTCTTATTTTAGAAGTTATGGGGGGGGGGGGGGGGCACACTTTTTACCACTTTGGATGTGTCTCTCGCGCAAACTATTCAGTTTAGAAAAAAATTATACTAGAAACCTCAACATAATTTTTGAAGACCTATCCACAGATAACCCACATTGATGAAAAAATAAATTTGAGTTTCAGTTCTAAGTATGGGGAACCCCAAAAATAATTGTTTTTTTTTTAATTTTTGTGTAAAATTCTAAATGCGGTTCACAGAATACATCTACCTACCAAGTTTCAACAGTATAGCTCTTATAGTTTCGGAAAAAAAAGGCTGTGACATACACGGACAGACAGACAGACAGACGTGACGAAAGATAAAAGATAAAGATAAAGATAATTTATTTGCTTAAACATATGTACAAATTGATGGTATAAATATTAGTAGGACACAATATGAAAATCCAAAGGGAATCCATAAGGGTTCCTTGTCTTTGAGTATGGAACCCTAAAAATGGGAACATTTGGTCAAAACAATTTAATAGTGCATGCGCCATGGAAAGCTACCAAGTTATTATTTCGACGCGTCACGTGTCATCGTACAAAGTCAAAAACAAGTATTATATCCATAAATTTATTCGGATTTTGTCAAGAAAACAAAAGTTTAAATCTTTTTAATTCCATTCGAAAAAAAAACACTACGCAGATTAAATTTGTACCGAATATACTTGGAATAGTCATTTAATTTAAATTTAATTTGTGTTTAAAATTCAAAAATACAAAGAATGTTAAAAGGTATCTTACTAATATTATAAACGTGAAAGTTTGTAAGTATGGATGGATGGAAGGATGGATGGATGGATGGATGTATCTTTGTTACTCTTTCACGTAAAAATTGCTTGATGGATTTGGATGAATCTTGGAACGGAGATAACTGGACTCCCGGAATAACATATAGGCACATTTTTATCCCGATATTCCCACGGAATCGAGACCTATGCGGAAAACACCGCAGGGCGCAGCAGCAATGCGAATACTTTTCATCCAATGTTTTATTTATCTTTGTTTCTGTGTGTGTGTGTGTGTGTGTGTGTGTGTGTGTATTTTTATGTGGAATATTGTTTGTTGACTGTTACTACTACATCCATGTTGGTGACACAAATAAATGTTTTTCTTTCTTTCTTTCTTTCTTTTCAATGTACCAGGCGAGCAGCAGAATGCAGGAGTAATTTGGTAACCGAATATCCTATCCTAATTACTCTTTCGCGTAAAAACTACGGGATGGATTTGGATGAAATTTGGAATAAAGATAACTAGACTCGCGGAATAACACAGGCACATTTTTATCCCGATATTCCCACGGGATCGAGACTTACGCGGGTGAAACTTACTTCACCAGCGTAAGTCTAATAATACTAGCTTTATAATACTCCGCTACTTAATAATCCTGCGCAGACGAAGTCGCAGGTTACAGCTAGTAAAATTATAAATTGAGTACTAAACAAAAATATAATACACAAATAAAAAGATTCAAACATTTACAAAAGAGCGCCAATGCTTAGGTGAATAAGGCTGGTGGGTGTTTAGGGTGTTAAGGTGGTTTTGGCGCTAGGCACTAAGCACTTATGCGAACTGAAATGCACTTTGTTGCGTCCCAGCAAGGTTCGTTATTTTTTTTTCACGATGTGAGCCTTTTGTTCTTGCTATTATTTATTCTGTGGTCTTACTTACAGTTTTTTTTTTCTCCCAGTTCAATAAAGTGTATAACTGAGTTAGTAGTTATGTTACCGCACATAAGATTAGTAAATCTTGAGCATATTCCGTTTGTTGAACACCATAACAAAATCCCTAGACATGCGAACAGTAACTATGTTACATACGGCGCACATGCTTAGGTAAAGCACGTTCTAAAATAATGTTACACTAAACAAGTACTATTTACTAAATAATAAAAAAGCATTAATGTTATCACGATATAATAAACACAGTTTTAAAGGGAATGATCGTAGCGATCGTACAGATCAAAATCATAACAGATCAATATTTACAAAGACATTGATCACTAATATAAGATAAAAAACTTTAGGCGCGAATATCTCGTAACAATATTTCTTGTAGTTACGGTTGTCGCAGACTACGTATTTGTACACTGATGGTAATAGCATAGCTCTCTCCATGCATAGCCCGCTGTGATACTTTGAGCTTTTGTGTGTGTGATAGTTAGCGATCACGTCTCAGTCACGTAAGTCATCTCTGGCAACACGCACTTATTAAGATGACTGAAATAAAGTCCTCGAGTGGCGACCAACAACCGGACGACGCAGTGTGGGAGGGGAACTTCCAATGTACCAAACTTTATAAAGGTCGCGGAAAGTCTGTGGACGGAGGCGGCTCAAGACCAGTCGTCGTGGCATTCTATGGAAATGTTATATTTCCAGCTGGGCGGATGATGATAATTAATAAAAATAAGGCAAGTAAATATAAACATGTTTGTTTTCCCCTAGGTAGGTACATACCTACCTATAACTCACTTTTTTTATTTTTTGTTGTGTCTAGCTATTGCGGATCAAGAGATACAGCGTTTGTCAAAATCACTTTTTTTGTATGGGGGCCCGCTTTAATTTTTAATATTAATAGAATAACAAACAATACTTCCAAACTTTATGACCCTAATTAATAATAAATAATAATAATAATGTTGGACATTTCATTATCTAGCCCCAAGCTAAGCAGAGCTTGTGTTATGGGTACTAGATAATTGATATACTTAATACAATATAATACATAGATAGATATTTTTTATTATACACAGAAAATACCCAGAACACCTGAACAAATATCTGCGATCGCACAAATATTTGTTCCGAGGCGGGAATCGAACCCGCAACCTCCTGCGTCGCAGGCCAACCTTCGCCCGCCGCGCTACAGAGGTCTTCAACACAATTGATTTTAGGGTTTGAATTTCCTATAATCCTTTCATAAAGACGCCAAACCAATTCATGGCATGTTTCAAGAAGTAGGTACTATTATTTATTCTGTGGTTGTACATGGAAATTAGAATTTAGAAGCCGATAAATGTTTGAAAATGTCTTGCTAGTCATGTCAAATGGAACGTCCTCGCCGCGCCGTTTTTATATGCCAATTTGTGGTCAGTATGTTTCAATTACGTGAATTTCTTCCAACATAGTTTGTAGGTACCTATATAATTTATTTGTTTCTTTATCCGTCTTTCTGTACAAAATAACTCGAAAAACTGTTACTATTTTGACGAAATAGGATTAAATTAATAGTTTTAAATAATAAAATCACTGTATGAGCGTTTTTTTAAACAGCCCTACACGTGTAGGTTTTTTTTGTTTTTTATTTATTTCATACACAATATATTTTACACATTTAATTAGGTATAATATTGTACCTTAAAAACCTCCAAAGGTTGACTAGGTACAATCGCCAAAAAGTAGGCGCACATACACATTCAAATTAATATAAACAAACAAGGTAGGTATATTAGTGGATGAAAGTTAATGGAAAAAAAAACATCAGCAGGAAGTTTGGCAGAATAGTGAGTTTTGAGGCGGAGAAAATGATCTAATTTGGGCCCTGCTGGGAAAAATCCTGATTCCCAAGATATTTTTCTGAGCAAGGTCCGTCGTTCAATACCGGTTTAAATTGGGTTGTATGGGTTTGTACGAGGTTTTAATTGATTCTTAAAGTTTAAGACTTGTATGAACTCTAGGGAGGTAGGGTAGGCTAAACCCTCTGTTTTTAGGAGTTGGAAGGGTTTTTTTTAAAGGTTTGTAGGGCTTCTTAGGTTGTGAGAGTTTTTAGGGCGGTTTTGATTTAATTTTGTTTTTTTTGGTCCTGTATTTTTTGGTTATTTTTGTGGGTTTGTTCATTTCTTGCCCATGTTCATTTGCGATTCGGTTATGATGGTTTTTATATACTAACTTTGCACCCATATTGGTACAGTTATTGAAGTTGTTGACCACTTTGTCTATTTGGGGTAAAATAAAACGAATAAAACTGTTATAAAATATAACGAAACTTGAAGCACACAGCATAATATGTAAAACACAACATGTGCACAGAGATTTCTCAAGTATCCAGTAGTGGAACGCCTGGGACTTCGCCCGCGTGCAGTTTTTGCTATACAAACTTCAACATCCCGCTGCACCACTTTAGGGTGTGTATTTAGGAAATTCCTTTCTTAGTGCACCGCTATACCACAAAAGAAATGTACCTATGTGAATTTCAGGTCCTATGACCTAGGGTTTAGACTTCGCGTTGATAGTCAGTGACTGAGTCAGTCAGTCACGCAACGATTGTATAGGTGGTATACATTGATTTTATTTTCACATTTATCTGATTACGTACAGAACAAAAATTCAATGAAGTAATTGACAAAACAAGTAATGTGTTTTCTACACAATTGTACGGTTGAGAGGTTTGTTTATCTAATTAGTTCCAAATCCCACCGCAAGGTGGAGGTCACAGGTAATGGAATAGTGTCAAAACTCGATGTGTCATTTTCACAGACCACTCTCTTAAACGACATAACTCGAAAAATCAAAAAGTGAAATTAGATATAAATTATGACGTTCTAAAAACGGCGGATTGCTCTGCCATTTGTATCTCAACAATAGTCCTAGCCAATGTCAACTGTACAGTCATAATATCTGATGCACGGGAGCAAGACTGAGGTCTGAGATATATTTATTGCTTCGTACGATAAACAACTAGAATTATCATAGAAATTAATCGTTTGTTGACCCCACAGTGCAGTAAATGAGACTCGTCATCTTGTCACTGAATTTATTGAATAATATGGGGAAAAGCTACGTAGTAATGAATGTCGGAGCGAGATAGTGCATCGACGCAGTGTCGACCTCGGATCATACGTGTAGGTACTTGTACTATTTTTTATTCTGTGGTGTAGGTCAGATTGGAGCAGGACTGTTACGATACTGAGGTAGAAAATAAGCTTATTTATACTATGAATGTGAATGACAATATTATTAATAACTTTTGTAACTATCGTAGTTATATCGCTAGAAACGGCTGCAGTTGCCCCGTGATAATAAATCGCATTAATTTTTTTTTGTACAACTTGCAATGATTTATCAAGCAGATTGATCACCGTTACGATTTAATCAATACATATCGTTATAAAACAAAGTCGCTTTCCGCGTCTGTCTGTATATCCGCTAACTCCTCCTAAACCACGAAACGGAATTTGATGCGGTTTTCACCACCAGTAAGATAAGTTTTAAATAAAAGTTTATATATATAACTAGCGACCAGCCCCGGCTTCGCACGGGCATCAGTAACTTTTTTCTAAGTTACATCCGTGCGAAGCCGTGTATATAGTACTTGTATAAGATCAAACATTACTCCTTTACAGTTGAAGATTTAAAATTGAAAACGTTAAATATACTATATGACTAGCGACACGCCCCGGCTTCGCACGGGTAGCCCCCGGTGAACCCCCCCCCCCCGTCCTACCCCTCCCACTATGTCCTATCTCCTGGTTCTAAGCTACCTCCCTACCAATTTTCAGCCAAATCGGTTCACCCATTCTTGAGTTATAATTGTTGTAACTAACACCATTTGAAAAAAATAAATAAAAAAACGTATAAACCTCACGGAGCCCGAGACCTTTCCAACGAATGCAAAACCGTGGAAATCGGTTCGTGCGCTCTGGAGTTATAGCGTCAGGAAGGAAAACCCGACTTATTTTTATATAATAGATAAGAGCAAGAATCCTCAGTCTCTGAGTATGACAACAGCCACGTTCTAATCATGAATTTCGGTTCCCTGGGAGATTTACCTAATTTCTAAAGTAACGTAATTCCCAGATACTATCACCATAATTTATGATGACGTTGTTAGCCTACGTCTAGGCGAGGACTGAACATCCACGTTATTACAATTTGTATCATGGCATCTCTGCTTTAATTATTCCACCAGCGACGCACGGAACAATTATCTTGCTGGGACTCTTTCCGCCACTTTCGAAAAGAGACGTTGTCTACTTTTATTTTATTTATTTTCCTAGTGTTTTCTTGAGTTATTTTGTGTTATTATGGTGGCATTTTAACGAATGTAGCTCGTTTAAAAAGCACAAGTGTAGTGAAATTAAATGGAAGTGAATTGCGTGACTTTTGAAATTGGTGGAAATTGACTACCAAAGTTTTAGTAAAATTGGCCACCGTTTTACTAAAACATGACTCGACTGTGACTTTGACGACTTGGAAGGAGTGTAACGTTATTATACGTTGTAATAATATATTGAAAATACAATATAGTGAAAATACAGGCACATGAGACTTTTCATCTTTATGTCTCGGGTGGCGGGCGCAGTGCAATGCAACATAGAGTTCGTCCTAGGTGGACGTGACCTATGAAGTAATGCACTGTTCATAGGCAGAGGTTACCGCTTAACATTAGGTGGGCCATCTGCTAGATCCGTCATTCAGAAGTATAAAAAAAAAAAAAAAAAAAAAACAGACTTGAACTTGAAAATGGCAAATGCACAAGCCGTGCGGCGCCAAATATAAAAAAAAAAAAATTATCTTGCTCGTACTCTTATTGATTACTGCTGGAGGCAATTATGTTTGTGAGATATCTCCTACGCATTTTCAAATATAATTTAGTGTCTAACTTTAATACTGATGGTTGCAATTTATCATTGCTTTGCGGCTTTAGCGTCATAGGGTTAGGGCATCACGTTTAGTCATTTCAGGATAGTTTATTATGGCATACCTAAGTGTTCGCCTTTACGCTACAGACAGAATATGTACAAATAGAGAATTTTTGTCGGGTTTCGTACAGTCTTGTTTGTTATTGACAATTCCTACTCTTGGGATTATTGGCCATAGTTGAAACTCAAAACCACGATCTCAAGAGCTTCGAGACATTTAATTTTTTTCATTTCATTTAGTTCACCTTGTAACATAGTTTGTCACACTGGGCAAGTTACATAACAATACAATTTCAAAATTTCACAAATTAAAATTAAAATTCTAATATATTAGAATTGATTCCGCTGAGGACCTCAAAAGACGCAAATATGCAAGTCTCGACAGAGCTTACTTATTTGAACCTTTCGGGGTCGAGACTCTGGGTCCGTGGGGTTCCGGGGCCCATCGCGTTTTCAAAATTCTTTCAGGGCATCTGGTCGAAGCGACGCGTGACCCGAGAGCTGGCTCTTATCTGGCTCAACGCATTAGTATTGCCATTCAGCGTGGCAATGCAGCCAGCATCAGGGACGCTTCCGTCTGGTAGTGATTTGGATCAGTTGAGCTACCTTTAGATCGCTTGCAGCGGTCTTCAGGTGGCACAACTGTTTCATATGTATTTTGTACATACCTTGTATTATTCTTTCTGTAAATAAAAGAAATTGTATTATATTGTAAAAAAAAATAAAAAAAATATACAATCTATATATTATATAAAAGAGAAGTCCACTCACTCACTGACCACTCATCACGAAAGCTCGGAAACTACTGGGCCGAGAGGTCTGAAATTTGGCACAAGCTTTTATTAAGGGGTGCAGGCGCGCACTAAGAAACGATTTTTGAAAATTCGCACCCTAAGGGGTTGAAAAAGGGTGTTAAAGTTTGTATGAAAGTCTACGCGTCGACGAAGTCGCGAGCGGGTCAGCTAGTTACTATATAAATTTAATATTTAAACACAGTTACTACTCAAAATAACAAATAACCATAAAACAAAAGTCAACCAAAAATTCAATAAAATCTAATTAATAATCTAATACTAAACTACCTACATCTTACCCAAAAACTAAGTATATCAGTCGTCATTATACAATTTTTCCAGCACCTCTCGAGAGACTTCAGATGACGTCACTATCCAGTTACCACTTTATTGCAAAAATAGCAATATGATTAAATAATGATTTGATCATGTCTTGTCAAAATTAAACAATCAAGTTAGAGATTAATGGGTTCCTAAACCTCATAGTGCCTACCCTAATTATCACTAGTTGTTTTAACCTTAAGTACCTATATAAGCACTATGTAATGTATCCTTAAGTTATGAAATAAACACTATTCTATTCTATTCTATTCTATTCTATTAGTAATTTAACTTAGTAAAAACCTCAAGGTTTTATAGTATCGTCACAGATAAAAGAATACTATACTAGTAGTATCGTACAAATAATATAAGGGTGTTGGGGAATTAGATTACACAATAATGCTAGCACAGACGGGCTGTCTCAATTCTCATTGGTAATGACGTGGTTGGTGCACCACGTGACCATCGTTTTTCCATCGTCATAACTGAAGCAGTATATTATTGTACCATGCCCAAAACGATCTCTGTCCGCATTCTCATCATAACAACTGCTGCTCGTCTGTCCCTTGTGCTACCGAGATGCTCTCAATGCGCGCCGAGGCAACTAGTTAACACCAAAGTGGCCAGTGCGGGCTGTACTTTTATCTACACTAATATTATAAAGAGGAAAGATTTGTACCTATTTTTGTATGTTTGTAATGAATAGGCTCAAAAAGTACTGGGCCGATTTAAAAAATTCTTTCACCAATAGAATGCTACATTCTTCCAATTTGACATACATTTGAGGCTACATTTCATTTTGAAAAAAATTAGGGATCCTTGGTAAAATTTGTACTATATAAAAATAAGTCGGGTTTTCCTTCCTGACGCTATAACTCCAGAACGCACGAACCGATTTGGCTGAAAATTGGTGGGGAGGTAGTTTAGAACCAGGAGATTGTCTTAGGGGGGGGGGGGGGGGGGGGGTTCACCGGGTGCTACCCGTGCGAAGCCGGGGCGAGTCGCTAGTGTAGCGATAGAAAAACCTTTGAATTTGTACTATCATTTCGCAACCATCGTTAGCCACATTGGTCTGTTGTTCAGGCGATTATAGGAAATAATCTCGTCCTCATTTTGAACATTTTTATAATATCACAGTATAGGCAGTCTCGACGTGAGCATTATTTCTAATGCCTGTTTTACGACTGTTTCCAGACTAAACAGTCAATTAATGATCATATATCACGCACTTAGTGGAATTAATGAACGGAGAACGACTATATCACGTTCTTGACGACTATATGTTAGAGTTCTCGGTCTATAACCTAAAATTATGCACGGGATTATCTCCTATAAATTTCACGGCGCTGCATGTGGATAAAGTCTGTCGTTATAAATTATCACTTAAAACGAACCGGCTCCATCTGGCTCCGTGTGATTTTGTTCCGAATCCCGAACAAGGGCCGCCGGTAACGGAGGGTGTGACACTCGCAAACTTAATTTAGAATCTAATCTATTAACACGTTATCTACTCCAACCTAAATTACGTTTATCGTAAACATACACTAGCGTTGATTAAACTGTGCCAAGTCTGCTGTGTCAGCTTTCGGTCAAGTACCGGGATTGATAAAATAAACGGTTCTTTTGATGTTAAAAATTGATCTTAATGAGGATTTATGCGATGTCCGTAGGTAACGCGTTAGCTCCTTGATGTACACATTCAAAAAGAAAGAATACTGAAATTAATGGTGATTGTGGTGAATTTTAACACTACATTAATATCAGTTCTCTTAAGTTTGCCTGACGCCAGTCTCTGAAGTCTACATAGAACTTGAAACTGTGGTGTTTGCTTATGTACAGATTTGTGCTGATCTAACAGTGAATGACGATGTGCTCAATAATATTTCAGGTCTAGAAAAATATGAGATTCTTAAACAAAGCCTCCGTGGTCTTCCGTTAGAATGTTAATGTCAAACTTGCGATTTTCTTTGTAAAAGGACGACAAAATTAAAATTATAAACAAACCACAAAAAGCATGTTGTGGTGACATTACCACAATACATTACGAATATGCCGATAATGATGCGTGGCGTGAGTCAAGCATGTTTATCGCGTGGGAATTTCACATGTATAACAAAATAATAACGTGTTTATTGTGGTGAAATTTGTTAATTATGTTATTTAACTTCCGTGTAAATAATATATTTTAGTAGCTGGCTCCTATCTGGCTCCACGCATTAGTATTGTCATTCAGCGTAGCAATGAAGCCAGCTTCTTAGGGACGCTTCTGTCTGGCAGAGAATTGAATCACTTGAGCTATCTTTCGTCATTTACAACGGCCTGTAGGTAGCACAA
Source organism: Operophtera brumata (assembly GCA_932527175.1). NCBI lineage: Eukaryota > Metazoa > Arthropoda > Insecta > Lepidoptera > Geometridae > Operophtera > Operophtera brumata. The sequence goes on from OW052238.1 coordinate 3,139,379, forward strand.
ATGTTTTTTTTTTTTTTTTTTTTTTTGTATATCTAATTGACTAATTACCTACCTAATTGTTTTAGTTCTAGTTAGTTACCCGTTTCTAAAAGTATTTTATTTTATACAACATAGAATGACGGATCAAGCAGATGGCCCACCTGATGTTAAGCGGTACCCTCTGCCTATGAACAGTGCATTACCTCATAGGTCACGCCCACCTAGGACGCACCCTATGTGGCATTGCACCGCGCCCGCCACCCTGAGACATAAAGATGAAAAGTCTCGTGTGCCTGTAATTTCACCGGCAACCATACCCTTCAGTCCGGAACACAGAAATGCGAGCACTACTGCTTTGCGGCAGAAATATGTATGGTGGTAGTACTTCCCCGGACGTACTCTTTCACAAAAAAGCTCTGCTACTGCTCTGTGTAAGTATTACACATGTTAACTTTGTGGTTTTAGTTAAGAATAACACAGTTAAAATAAAAGTGCCTGCCTATGAAAATAATTAGGTGTAATCTTTTGTTTTCTAATTACGAGTATTTCGAATAATCTAAAAGTATATACAAATATCAATAGAGCATACCGGATCATCATCTAGAGATTAAATACTTATTAATTATTTATTACATACAATTGTCCTTTGTCCTTTGACTTAGTTCTACAATTACCTAGAATCCACCGTTAGCCATTGGCTATGCGCTCTGCGCAGCAATAAATTAACGACAATTGCGCTAATTGTGCAGCTAATGGCTTCGCTCACTGACGCATTGTCTAGCTCCTCTATCCGACCATTCATTGACACGCTATCCGGAAATATTTGACGCGTGGGAATGGCATTTGCTACTCCGTGAAGCTGTCGATAGACTGGAGCATTCGCGTGATAGCACAAATGATTGTGTTATGATTAATAATATCATCTCTGGGAATAATACGTTCGAGGTTCTGTAAACTATCTTCATGTTATGTATTTTGAACTCCCGACTAAAAAGAAGGGTGTTATAAGTCTGAGGCTATGTATGGCCTCAGACTTATAACACCCTTTTTTTTCAACTCAGGCACTTTGGTGCCTTTGTTGCCACTTAGCTCCGGAACGGGTGCTCTGATTTCAATACGGTTTTTTTATGAAAGATGGTGTTTGCGAGTTGGTCCATAACTATTTTATTTTTATTTTTTATTAGTGTACATAATATTATTATTTTTTATACTACTTGGATGACGGAACAAGCAAGAGGCCCACCTGATGTTAGCGGTAACCTCTGCCTATGAACAGTGCATTACCTCATACCTCATAGGTCACGTCCACCTAGGACGCACCCTATGTGACATTACACTGCGCCCGCCACCCTGAGACATAAAGATGAAAAGTCTCATGTGCCTGTAATTTCTCCGGCACCCTTACCCTTCAAACCGGAACACAGCAATGCGAGCACTACTGCTTTGTGGCAGAAAGGTATGGTGGCAGTACTTCCCCGGACGAACTCTTTCACAAAAAATCTCTACTACTACTAAAAAAAACACTGTATAAATGTACAATATCATTACAATCTAGCCATAAAGCAGGCTAATAAGTAATTTAACATTGACCTAGATTTATAAGCATAAATTATACATAAGAATGTGTCCATTGACACTTTTCTTACTGTCTCTATTTAAGGGTAGGACACTTTGTTCTTGTGTTCTTATTAGCAAGCACTAGTTTGCACTACATTTCACTATAGTTTTCATCCCATCTATTCGAAAAGGACGACTGGGTTCGCCTTTAAGTGCACCCAACGGTGGTGTTTTCTATGAGAAACTTTTAGCGGGCAGTAATGAGTTTTGCGGCGCACTTATTAAGATCCTAATTTAAAAAGTGCGCGGCAAATATAATTGCGGCGCACTTAATGAATTTGGAACCAGCGCCATATAATTCGAACGCAATAGTAGATTGTATCATAAGGGAGCAACATAATATTTTTACGGCGAGGGCGCTTTTTTGAATCCAGAGCGAAGTGAGGGATTCTAGAGTAGAATCCCGAGCGTAGCGAGGGATTCTTTAGTAGAATCCCGAACGTAGCGAGGGATTCAAAGTACGTCGCCCGAGCCAAAAATATATGTTGCGCCCGTGTGATACACTCTGCTTTTCATCACCCACTATGAGAAAATAAAAGGCGCCTCATATGTTATTGTTATATTATTATTTAATAAAACAAATGGTTGTTTTTTTGTGTTTTTGTGTTTTTTTTGGGTGTTTTTTTGTGTTTTGTGCTTTTTTGTGTTTTTTTTGTGTTTTTTTTTGTTTTGTGTTTTTTGTGTGTATTGTGCTTTTTTGTGTTTTTTTTGTATTGTTTTTTTGTGTTTTTGTGTTTTTTTTTTTTTTTTTTTTTTTTTTTTTGTGTTTTTTTGTGTTTTGTGTGTTTTGTTTTTTTTGTGTTTTTGTGTTTTTTTTTGTGTTTTTTTTTGTGTTTTGTGTTTTGTATTTTTTGTGTTTTGTGTTTTTTGTGTGTATTGTGTTTTTTTTTGTATTTTTGTGTTTTGTGTTTTTTTATGTTTTTTTTTGTGTTCTTTGTTTTTTGTGTGTTTTGGGTTTTTTTGTTTTGGGTTTTGGGCCGTCGTACCAGCCAGTATTTATTCAAACAATATTTGCATTCGAATTATTTGGCGCTGGTTCCAAATCCAATAAGTGCGCCGCAATTATCTTTGCCGCGCACTTTTTGAATTAGGAACTTAATAAGTGCGCCGGAAAACTCATTACTGCCCGCTAAAAGTTTCTCATAGAAAACACCACCGTTGGCAAACCCAGTCGTCCTTTTCGAATAGATGGGATGAAAATATTGTTTGAATAAATACTGGCTGGTACGACGGCCCAAAACCCAAAACAAAAAAACCCAAAACACACAAAAAACACAAAACACAAAAAAACACAAAAAAAACACAAAAAAAAAACACAAAACACACAAAAAACAAAATACAAAACACAAAAAAAAACACAAAAACACTAAAAAAAAAACACAACAAATACAAAACACACAAAAAACACAAAACACAAAAAAACACAAAAACACAAAAAAAACACAAAAAACATAAAACACACAAAAAAAACACAACACAAAAAACACAATACAAAAAAAACACAAAAAAGCACAATACACACAAAAAACACAAAACACAAAAAAAAACACAAAAGAAACACAAAAAAACACAAAAAAGCACAAAAAAGCACAAAACACAAAAAACACAAAACACAAAAAAACACCCAAAAAAACACAAAAACACCAAAAAACAACCATTTGTTTTATTAAATAATAATATTACAATAACATATGAGGCGCCTTTTATTTTCTCATAGTGGGTGATGAAAAGCAGAGTGTATCACACGGGCGCAACATATATTTTTGGCTCGGGCGACGTACTTTGAATCCCTCGCTACGTTCAGGATTCTACTAAAGAATCCCTCGCTACGCTCGGGATTCTACTCTTTGGATCTCTCAGTTCGCTCTGGATTCAAAAAAGCGCCCTCGCCGTAAAAATATTATGTTGCTCCCTTATGATACAATCTACTATTACACTACACTAATTCATAAGGTTTAATTATTTTGAGTCTTCTCACTATGTCCGTGTTGTCGAGAAGCTGGATTGCCTCGACGTTCACATGATGATGAAGTCTACGTTCGTGAGCTTCTGCATATTTCTGAATGACTTTATTGACGAACTCTGTATTAAGGTCCCGGTGGAGATCGTCGTTTCTTACGTACCAGAGTGCCATAACTATGTTTGGTGGAAATTAGTGCAGACGTTTCCAGGATCACAAAAAATAATTGTGTGATTTTATTTGTATGAAAACTGGAGTTAGATTGGAACACTGCAAGTAGTAGAGGTTTTATAAAATTTTATTTGTGCTGTATCGTCTGCATGTTTTTTTGTATAAATTAAACATTTTGGTAGCATAAACTCGATGGTTCACTAGCATTATATCATTCAATTAGATGTTCTAATTATTTCTTGTCATTCTACTCCTGCAATGTTTCAGTTGCAAGTCACAGCGCTACTGAATTTCCCAATCTAATAACACCTTTATCCTCATCCCGTGTTTGTCTATCGATTCGGAACTAATTTTACCAACGGTATTTTCTTTATTGCGTTACGTGATATGAATGCCTGGAAGTTCCCTTTCCGCAGGAAACCTTTCAGTTTCTTCTTCTATAGGAAATCGAATCATACGTTATAATATAATGTTATTGGTGTCATACGCACGCACTTCCTCTACGTAATAAATAACCGATGTTATATGGGATAGGATAGCGCATGTGGCCGATACTGAAATTGCTTTCAATGTATAGAGTTCGGAGTGAGCTACGCCGCCAATCTACGACCGGTATAAATCTACAAGCCTGCCGAGTTTGGAATAAATTGCAAACTATAAGGATGCCTCCCACTCGGCCCTCGCGTCAGCCGTTGGCGTCGTCGCGGCTATCGCCAGCCTGGCCACGCGATTTCAACGATTTGTCACGTCAACTTCGGACGGTTTTTGTCGAATTTACCGTCTCTTACAATAACAGACCTATCAGACTAGTTTTTTTTCATTGTATCTTTTTAATAAATCGAATCAGCTCATTTGATATTTCCAATAGAATCGAAGCGTTTTCTTTAGTAATTAATTAGCTGATGGTGAGGTAAGATTTTTTATAAACTTAGATCTCTTACTTAGATATTTTAACTGGGTTGTTGATCATGACCTAGAAGTCTAATATTTTTGTGGTATTTTGTTTTACCTCAAATACAAAATAGATTTTGGTACACATTAGGTGGAAATAAAATATTACATATATTCGGTGTATACGCTGGGTTAGCAACTGAACCAACTCTACAAGGAAAACTTTCTTTGAAAACTTTTCAACGGAGAATATTTATTGCACTTCAGCGATAGCGGGTTGGTCAAGCAAGATATACTGAAAAATTACCAAAGTTTTCGTGATGGAGGTCCTGCCCGCACCACTTATCTCATCAAAAGTTCACCTAAAAGAGATAACCATAAAAGAACCGCTATATTTCTGCATAAATTGGAATATCATTGAAAGGAAATGACGTAATATCGGTAATGTATCCCTAAAGAAATTGCAATTTTGAGTTAGTGTGTAGGATAGGATAATCCATGACAATTTGATTTTATAGTGGCTGTAAAAGTAAGTGCCTCTAGTGCCGATTTAACATTATTGCTAGGCGATAGAAATTGAAGGTCTCTAAGCTCTCAAACCATTTACACGAAATAGTTGTACACCAAACTGCAAAATGTTCCGATGTAAGTTCCGTTTCCATTGGCGATTTAAACAATTGTAAAGATATAATACAACGTTGTATGGACAAGCGTTTGCAATGTAAATATCAATGATGTCCTCCAAGAATTATGGCATGCATGCCTGATGTATGGCTGCCGGCTGCCGGTGAACTCGCCCGCTGCAGTTCATTGAAACATTCAATTACATGGCTTGTTGTTTTAATTTTGCTTTTGCATTGGCGCTGGAATTGTGCTTTAAATTAAGTCACTTATCATGTTCTCCACCCGTCCGGTTCACTACACTGATTTATAAACTACACTTGGATTTATTTTCATATCACTGGAACACAACAACACTAAACGCTACGGCGTTGTGAATATTTCTGTCAGATATATCTGGATCGAAGCCGTACCGGTACCGGTGTAATTACCGCAAATGAGACTACTCATCTTTGTCTTGTGGCAATGCAATGTCACATAGGGCACGTCTACGTGACCTACGAGGAAGCGCTATTGTATTATGTATGTATAAAGTTAGGACACCTGTCAGTGGCGTCACACTCGAATAAAAATTATCAAGTTCTAATGTATCAGTTGTTAGGTTCTAATAAACCGGACGCTTGATTTGCTCGTCCCGAGTCCCGGATCTCCCGTCCGTTTCAATACACGCTTGGGCGATCCGACCACCTAATCAATTGGTCACGGTGTCGGTTTCGAGTGAACCTATTCGTGATTAAAAGCGCTCGTGATTTGCCTACAATAGAAACGTTTAACTTTTTCATACATTTCATTTTATGACTTGTCACTGTTTACACTGTAAATCTATCGTTAAACTAGGCCATCCAATGCCTTACTGGTTTTCTTTGTTCGGTTTTATTGCTTTGACATCAGTTGGGTGAAACATACGGCTCTCTACCAAAAGTTTTATATCGGGGACGTGTTGAAAGAACGGCTGCAGTGATCTAATTGTTTTGGTTCGGGCCCGACGCGACGGCATGTGTATGGGACACGCGGCCTGACGGATAGGGCTGCCTCCTGCCTTCCCCTCTTAGCTGCCAGGCCTGCGAGTATGAAGTCGTTAGTTTAATGCTTCGTGAAATGACGTCCTGAATTTGTGAAGCCGGCGCTCTTGTAGGTGTGAATTTTGCGAGAGAGAAAATAATAGGACCCACAGTGTTTTGCATGCTATTCACGCTTTCAAATGGTAATGGTGAAACTTGAATAGCAAATTTTGTATCCTTTTGTGTCAATGAATATTACCAAAAACCTAAAAACGGGTTTCACCTTTCCTTAAAAAATATAAATCACAGAAGCTGTACTACTCTTGTAAATTGAGCGTTTTTCGAAAGAGTCGTGAGCTTATAACTTTTATGGCACAACAAAGGCATTGGCTTACCTGAAAGCCTTTGAGCTATTCGATTTCTATACGAATTGTCGTATAATTTCTAGGCTTATAACGAAATTCCAAAAGAGTGATCGAGTGACAGTATCAGCCCTATTAAATTTTCCTATCGATACCGTTCAGTGTTTGTTTTTGTAGGGTAACAGTTTGCGCCTGTTTGGATTTAATGCACATTTCCCTTTCTTTGTATCTGTAATGAGTTCTTTTAGGGCGCCACCATTCGGAAAGCAGTCCGTATACCGACATTATAGGATCATCATTTTTCTTTTTAATCGCCGAACTGTCCTGTGAGTTATGTTTTGTGTTCATGAAAAATTCAGAGTGTGGCGGTCGGGAAACAAATGGGGCGGCAGGCGTGAAGTCCCCAGGGCTGCGGCCCGGGCCTGTAAAGCCGTAACGAGGCTGGAGCAGGAACTAATGTCTTCGCTTTACACGCGTCATCAGTCCGGCTACTGTCACGCTTGCCCCTTGGTAACCCTCCCACATATAAAATTACTAACTTTATATCACAGGCTATTTTGCTGAGTCAGCGGAACGTATTGTAGGAAAAGTAGCTTTCGTAAACTTTAACTTCCTCATAGAAGTTCGCTTGTTTTGTTTGTGTTAGGTTATTCTGCTGATTGGGACGAGGCCAAGCTTTTGCCCACGGAAGTATCGGTCAGTGTGTAAGCTTACTCACGCAAACATCGCGGTATTTCATAGATTGTATACTAAATAATCTGATACTGTTTTGTTCTTGATACCTCGTACACTGAAAAGTTGCATCATGTACGGTTATGGAAAATTAAACCAACATAGTTCTAAAAATTTTATTTTGATCTTACAACATTTTAGATTGGTCATATAATCATATTCAATCATAACCTAAATATATCTAAGAGTTTTTTTTTTTTTTTTTTTTTTTTTTTTATACTACTTGTATGACGGAACAAGCAAGAGCCCACCTGATGTTAAGCGGTAACCTCTGCCTATGAACAGTGCATTACCTCATAGGTCACGTCTACCTAGGACGCACCCTATGTGGGATTGCACTGCGCCCGCCACCCTGAGACATAGATGAAAAGTCTCATGTGCCTGTAATTTCACCGGCACCCTTACTGCTTTGCGGCAGAAATAGGTATGGTGGTAGTACTTCCCCGGACGAACTTTTTCACAAAAAAGCTCTACTACTACAAGAATAAGAGAGAAGAAGATTAAGAGTATCTTCTTGCCTTCCAAAAAACCATCGTGAGTATTCTCCGTTTGTGAACTCGGTTTTTTTGCGAATCTCAGCTACTTTGAATACATAATTCCGAAATAATGTTTCCGGTTCCTCCGAACGGAAAATGTCTTTGTTTGGCCGCGGATGCTTATTACGACAGGTCCGGGAAATTCGTTCCGGCATGAAAGCGCCGGACCGTACTTAAGTGGGGCCATTGTGCAGGTCGCAAGCTCGCATTCTACTACAATGCAAAGCACTTTTGTTTTATTACAGTTATGTATCAACATCGGTAGCACGCGTTTATTTAATGGCACGCCTAATACGCGGAGATTATTGAGATTTTCGCGGAAAAGTCCGGCTGCTGTTGCTGGTTTTTTCACATAGTCCAAAAAATACGAGCACATTTTATTTAATATTCTTTATGGTTCTTTTTTAAATGTTTCAAACGAAATAACACGTCAAGTGCTGTAATTGAAGCTATTCATTTAACGTCGTGAAGACTTCGGTTACGGAAAAGAATGGGATGCTTGGAAATAAAGGATAAATGTAGCGCGAACATAAATAACTGTGTATTTTAAACTTTATTTGGTCACGTGCTGAATCCTTAGTGGTTTCTATTGCCGTGGAATTGATAATATTACTTCCCATTCATTAATTTATAAGGCTCATATTCTCTGACCGATGGATACCGTTTTATCAAAGTCGTGAAAATTAATTTATTGGGTTCGAACATTAAGAACAGCTATCGATCAAAGTTGATTAATTGGTCGAGTATCATATCGATCCCGTTCGCGAGTTACACGTTGTAATCGAATGAATAACACGCTTGTCAGGACGTTGCCATTCGCTTTCAACCCGCGTTTGCAGCCCAAGCAAAAGTACCCAATAATTGTTATTTCGGATTGAACACGCATTGAAGTTCTTTTTAACTGAATTAAAAAAAAGGAGGAGGATCTCCAGTGTTTTTTATTTATTTTTTGTTTTTTATGTTTGTTTCCTCATATCTCCGTCACTTAAGAACCGATGTGGATTTTTTTTTTAGTTGTCTCGATATGCTTCCAAATTGGTCCCATTTTCTTCTAAATCTGGTTCTGATGATGGGATCCCTGAGGAATTGAGGAACCTCTACAATTATTATAGGCACACGTATAGCGATTTCGGTATTTTCGGCAGCAAGTTATGTATGTGCATTCAGAAAGTTGATGATCGTGACAGCGGGCTGATCTGATGATAGAGACGGAAGGTGGACAACGGATTGCCTCGATGGATAATAGTAGACTGTTTAGGCTCCACGGTTCCGATCACTAATATTATAAAATCTTGCACTGGGAAAAAAAAACCAAAATGCCTTCAGGATTCGGTGCGCTTGTGGCAGTTGAATGGCATTATTTGAACTCATTGGTTCGTGTTTCACCGTAATACGGTGATCGATCATTCATGTCATTCAGCTCGAAGTCTTGGCTCCCAATCAAGATGCGGGAAGCCAAACTCTGTATTACACTGCATTCATTGTTCAGTACATTATTGTTTGTAGTAACTTAGGTACTGACTCATGACAAATGAGCCATTCTGCGGGCGGGTGCCATAATAGTTGTGGTGTTTATTCTATGTGCATTTACAGGGTCTCGGGAGGGGTCTATTTCAGCCCTGTATAACTACGAATAAAACTAAGCGTAGGTATATAGGAGTTCTTTGCCTTTAGTTCAAACATTGGCTTTACTCATTTGAGTACAATCCTACCCTTATTGACTCATGTCATAGAACACTGAAGTAAGGAGAAGTGTTATCCGGGCTGTTTTGTATTGAAACCGATGTCACCGTTTACGCCGTTTCGCCTCACTACTTTTTACACTTATGAACTTTAACACTTTAATTCTTTTATTTATGTGTGCTACGTGAATTCATGTGTCCTGTATTTTATCTTTAGCCTTCGATTTTGGAATCAATCCGAAAAAAAAGTGAAAAAGTTTGTACAATTTGCTCAAACGCTGTACCATTTCTCTTTACTTCATATTTCTATGACTCATACATAAATCATAATTTTAATTTCGTTATCTTTATAATTGCAACACGTATGGGGAATTTCCAGACGTAATCCACGCAGTCAATCAGAATGTAAATTGTCAATAAGTGACAATTAACGCTTATTAAACAGTATACTTATGATATGATAATTGTATTCGCTTACAATAAATAGTTTGCATATTAACGCACCTGCATACAAAATTGAAATTATTTTATATATACTTTGCATATTTTTTACGTTACACCACTTCCATCTATGTATATCTAGGAAGGCCGACCGTTTACCATACAAACACTGAGGTACCAATGGCGGTAGTTTTTTTTTTTTTTTTTTTTTTTTGTATAGTTCTGAATGACGGTATATCCAGATGGCCCACCTGATGTTAAGCGGTAACCTCTGCCTATGATCAGTGCATTACCTCATAGGTCACGTCCACCTGGGACGCACCCTATGTGGCATTGCACTGCGCCCGCCACCCTGAGACATAAAGATGAAAAGTCTCATGTGCCTGTAATTTCACCGGCACCCTTACCCTTCAAACCGGAACACAGCAATGCGAGCACTACTGCTTTGCGGCAGAAATAGGTATGGTGGTAGTACTTCCCCGGACGAATACTTTCACAAAAAAGCTCTACTACTACTAAATTTGATCACTGATTGATTATTTTTAGTTGAGTTAGAGAAAATTTACCTAACCAGTTATTTAAGCAGAACTTCAAAGGATCAATCAGAACTACTCGGTTTTCCTGACATTCCTGTTGAAAGCTAACCAAACTCGTAGGATTAGGGTCTTACAGCCAAAGCATTCGTAACTTTTGTTGATATTGTGCGGTTGAATCTAGCGGGCGCTTGATAAAACAATTGGCAACACTATACTGTCTACTTAAATCGTGTAAACCAGCCATTATAGACCACTGGTAACACCGGGGGCATTGTCGGTGCTTTGCCTACCCTGAAGGACTTGAAGCGGACACAGCTCAGATGGTCTCTTTCCAAAGCTTATAAATATGGGAAGAAATTATCTCGAGAAACGTGTTTTAACAAAGCAAAATAAGTTTTTTTTTTTTTTTTTTTTTTTTCAATACAAGCTTTTATGAAATTAGTGATCGGAACCGTGTACAGATCAAAATGAGCCTTAAAACGGGCAGTCTCCTATTATCCATGAGGAATATGAGGAATTCCGTTATCCACCTTCCGTCTCCATCATCAGATCAGCTCGCTGACACCATAATATTGTATTGTCATCGGAACTTGACAGGTATGCCAAATTTCATCTCAATCGGTTGAGTATAACTGCTTTAAAATACAATTGCACGATTTGACCCGAGCATACATACTACAAACAAACAAACAAGCTTGTAAAAAGAAGAGTTGTCATGTAAACAAGTGATAAAAGACATATAACGCTTATGTTCATCCCCATTAGCATTCGTGCAAAGGTATAATGACACGTCCAACCGGTCCCAGTTAAAAATTGAGTTCTTATGGGCACCAGATGCGATCGGCACGCATCTGGGACGCTCGAGGCCTGGCGACATTGCTTTCCCACGGGCTAATTGAAAAAACAGGTATTGCATAGATATAGCATCTCGATATTATCATAATCAATAAGCGTGGCAATATCGATTACTTACACCCACGTATGGGAAACCGAAATGTATATCGTTTGTGGAGAACTAATTGGTGCACCGATACCGACGTCTTGTCTTGCATAATACTCGTAGGATATGTTCGACTGTCAGACGTTATTACTGCTTTAATTAGTATAGATAAGACAGTGTTTATCGACCACTTTGCTAGCATATAGTAAAGACGCTGACAAGAGCCAAATCCTGTCACTATCTAACTCGTTAAAGTTCAGGTAAGTGACCGAATAGCGCTCGCAAATCGAAAACTAAGCTAAAAACACGAAAACATAATTTAAACAAATATTTGCAGCGTTATCGAAAATTTAAATCAACTTTGCTGTGTATAATAATATTATTTGTTGCTCTTATTAATTTTATCAACGTATGTTGATAAATAATAAAGATATTTATAACGTTAAAAGCGTATTTTGAAGGTTATTACGTTTTTTTATCGAGAGAATTTATCGTTTTCGTGGTTTGGACTCGTGTATGCCCTTGGAAATATGATGAACATATATTTTTTCGCTGAAATAAACTGTTAAGATTTTGCTAAAAATACTTTAAACTTAAAGTGAAGCCTATTTGACTCTTGTCAGCGTCTAAAGGTAGTATGTAATTGCACTTATCTTCTTTTTGTAATAAATTACAGATTAGCCGAGACCAATCTGTTTTTAAAGCTCTTATCTAAATCTTTGTCAGTGTAAACACAGCCCACCGATGTTAAGACGGTCCCAGCTTTGTTAGTTACATATTGCTACGGAATTGATTAGTAAATCTTGCCGGTAGCTGTATTGAAAATTCATTCATAGCGATAGATAAATATCATTATTTATATCGGTAGTTGGTATTTAATAAGTTGCAGCGATCGTAAAATGATTATGCATTCGTAAGATTTATGTCATCCGCTTACGAGCCGAACGTATGCTTATGTTTCTATTCTGTCTCGCTGTAAATAACCGAATAATTCCCAAGAATCGTAACCAATAGCATGTTGGAGGTTGTTTTGATTCGACTTTAAGAAGCTCTTGATGTTCTCGTCACGTATTCAAAACACTCAAATGCATCTAATGTTCCTCGCATCCTGTAAATATTTTGACAGACAACGATTAGATACGTACTCGGATTGTGTGGTTGTCCTGCTAAATTTAGACTTTACATGCTTTTCATAAGGCGATCGACTGCATGTCTTGCTGCTACTTGTCGTTTCGTATTGTATAGGAGTACAATGTGTGTTGGAATTGGACATTAAATCCACAGGTCACGTCGAAGTGTATTCAGCAGATACGAGGAGGCGTCACGCGTCTCGCTTCCGTCGCTCGACAGTTACTGCCATATGCTGTGGGAGCCAGGGCAGTGGAATTTATACATCATGCAAATAGTTGTAGGCACTATGCGTATAGTAAGGTCCTTATACGATGTAATATATACTGCTATACTAATATTATAAAGTCTAAAGTGTTTAATGAATGTATAAGGATAATCTCCGGAACTACTGCTCTCATTCTGGAAATTCTGACACTAACTGGAACTTATATTATCCCCGAGTGCTATAGGCTACGGCTTGCTAGCTTCTGCCCGCGGCTACGCTCGCGTTATATTGTGTAGTTCCACGCAACTCCGTTGATAGAGGAGGAGGTAACGGTTGTGCGGATTTTGGGGATATTCGGTGTGTGTATGGATGCTTGAAACTGCTTTTTATCTCGACACCACGCAAACAAAGCCGCGGGCAAGAGGCTAGTCTTCTATATACCTATATATAAGAGCTTAACCTGATTGACTGACTGACTTATGGATCCCATCCACTGAGAAGGGATTTTTTGTAAAGTCGACCCCTAAGCGGGTGAAAACCACTGTATGGAAAATAGTATTCCTTGAACTTACAAACTTGAAAATTTGCCAATACAAATTATAAAAGAGTAAATTATTTTTATCCGTACTACCCCCAAAAGAGGGTGCAATGGGGTGTTAAAGGCATGTATGGGAACTTAACAACGCGTGGTTCGTTTAGGTTGAAAATTAGTGTAAATAAAATACAGAATAATTCAACACTTATTTCAGGATTTCAGGAAAATAACCCTTAAAAGAGGTAAAGAGTAAGGCAAAGTATTTGTGCTTCATCGTAGCGAAGCATGGGTATTCAACTAGTCACACTATAATTTTAAATACGAAAGTTTGTGAGTGTGTTTGTTACTTCTTCACGCTGAAACGGCTGGACGAATTTGGATGAAATTAGGAATAAAGATAGCTGGACTCCTGGAATAAAACATAGGCAATTTTTTAACCCGATATTCCCACGGGTTTGAGACTTATGCGGGTAACACCGCGCAGCTAGTATTTCATAAAGCTATCCGTGCATTTCACGTTTCAACTCGAAAAAAAGGAACAGAATAAAAGCGCGGCTTTGCAATCAGTAACGTGTGTGGGCTCAGATAATCTTATAATATGTCACAGATTCGCGTCAGAAAACAGCGTTATTTCAAATTGCAGTGATCTATCGATCCGATCTGAGCTGAACAGTATCTGGGATTTGAAGTACCATTTGTACCAATGATTTATATCCGCCCGCTACATCAGAGACGTTGTCTGACAGACAAATTGTATAGACAGATTGAGGGACAGATGTGTGTGATCTAATCAATGAGTGAGCCCCCCCAACTAAGATCGAATCTCTTTGTCTATCGTGCTATCTGTAACACCATTTTTTTTTTTTTTTTTTTATTATTTGGTTCACATTTCGAACAACAACTTTTTACAGTACTTTGTTTTACTGGCATTCCCGTTGTAAATTCTAATACTAGTGAACACAGCATGCAATCGTGTGTGGACATGGCAATTATAACTCTAAAAAGAAAAAGGAAACGAATATACAAAAATAAAATTAAAAATAAAAATAAAAACTAAGTAACTAAAAATTATTAAAAACATTATTCAGTAAATAATTTATAAATGTTCAATTTTGCGGAGGCCAAAGAACCAGAAAAAAAAAAACATTATTTTCTAGTCTAGTTGTCGCACCCTAGAGCATCTTATATATGAAACGTGTCGTCATTTATTTTGGGTAAAAGCCCTTACTGGTACGATTTTAACTTCTCGATCTAAACTAAGAACCGGAGCAATTTACCTCTCCCCTGGGAATATGGAGTTACGAGGTCGGCCCTTTGGTAGAGGATGTAATGTTTTACACGTTGGATATAAACCGAAGAGCTGATTACTCGCCGCTTTGAAGTTGACAAAGCATGCGTGATTATACCGCTCGAAAGCGACGCGCGCGTTGGTAGTTGAAAAGGGGGTAGTAAGCGAAAGGAAGTCTACGCAAGGAATATCGAATAGTTACATGTTTTTAGGATTCCGAAGTCCGACATGGAGCCCTTATAGTTTGTCTGTTTGTCCGTACCCGGAGCAGTTTTACTTTTAGACTATTCGTACTATCTGCTGAAATTTTTCATGGTAATACATATTGGTGACGTCTACAAAGATAAGGAATAAAAACACCGAAAAAAAAGTTTTTTATGAGGTTTGATTAACTTTTTTTTTCATTACAGAGACATGTTTCATAGTTATGAAATTTTGAGGTGGTCATTATTGATAGAGTCAAGTGTCCCTACTGGCTAAAACGCTAATTGGGAGTACCTCAAAAGTTTTTTAAATAGTAGCGTAAATAGTGAAATTATCACAGCTAAGAAAGAAGGCTTTACTATAGTTAAAAGTAAAAAAGTAAAAATAATTTATTGCTTATACATAGGTTACACTCGAACTACAAAATTAAATTATGGTCAATGCATGCTAAAACAAAAGAAAGTTTACAACATTGGGTATTAAGTACCTAGGCATTATCAAGCTGCATGAACAGATTGATAAAGCCTGTAATAATAATAATAAATAATAATAATAAATGCTTTATTGTGTCAAAAATTGTGTAATGAATTATGAAAGGTGACAAGTTCGAAAAACCCCTACCCTCCGAACTAGTTTGAGACTGTATCTCTTCGGGCAGTGTGCCTCTCACTTAGCAAATAACAAAAAGAAAAAAAGTGTTATGTATAAGAACTTGACTAGTAGGTAGACACTATTATTTTTAGCAGTTAGATGTGCATACACCTATATTTTTAAGAATTACTTGTTTTACATTTTGAAAACATACACTAGAAATATTGACCACAACGGTGGGGTCCACAAAGGATAAAAACAAGTAGGTAAGATACCAACTCGTTGACTTAGGACTAAATTATCTTAAAATAACTTTTTTTTTTTTTTTTTTTTTTTTTATTCTACTTGGAAGACGGTTCAAGCAAGAGGCCCACCTGATGTTAAGCAGTAACTTCTGCCTATGAACAGTGCATTACCTCATAGATCACGTCCACCTAAGACGCAACCTATGTGGCATTGCACTGCGCCCGCCACCCTGAGACATAAAGATGAAAAGTCTCATGTGCCTGTAATTTCACCGGCACCCTTACCCTTCAAACCGGAACACAGCAATGCGAGCACTACTGCTTTGCGGCAGAAATAAATGTCTAACTTGTCATACTAACAGCAATTTTGCATCTTTATGCAAAAGGACTTTACGAGTAGTAGTCGGTCAGTTCATAAAAGCTCCATGCTAAATTAATTTGTTATTGCAACGATAACTAGATGGTGCTGCTAAAAATATTCTATTTCTAGTTATCTAAAACTAAAGGCTGCCTTAAATGCACGCTTTAGATGACGTCCATATTCTACTAACAACGACATCTAGTTTTGAGAACAATAAACTTCGGAAGCCTAGATTATTTATGCGTGGTTCGCGAGGATCCAGGCTTGTCTGGTTTTATTTGAAACTCATAACAGAAAGGTTTTTTTTATACTATTGAATGACGGAACAAGCTGATGGCCCACCTGATGTTAAGCGGTATCCTCTGCCTATGAACAGTGCATTACCTCATAGGTCACGTCCACCTAGGACGCGCCCTATGTGGCATTCCACTGCGCCCGCCACCCTGAGACATAAAGATGAAAAGTCTCATGTGCCTGTAATTTCACCGGCACCCATACCCTTCAAACCGGAACACAGCAATGCGAGCACTACTGCTTTGCGGCAGAAATAGGTATGGTGGTAGTACTTCCCCGGACGAACTCTTTCACAAATAAGCTCTACTACTACTGAATGCAGTATAAAAGACCGACGCGTCGTCGTCTTCGCTGATTGGAAAGGATTACCATTTGTTGCTCAACAATAGCGGAGCTCCACGTAGAAGATTGAGATGATCTCGAGCAGTTGGCAGGAAGTGAATAATTTCCTCAATCTTACAGAGCGTACACTTAGTAAACATGGAGTCGGGAGCCCTTTCGCGCGATTTTACCAGCTATAGATTGAACGAGGCACGTGACCGACGCACAAAGGGATTCCGGAGACAAGACGACGAACAGTAATAATGAACCACGCCCGCGGGTTTCACCCCTTATTGTCCGCTGGCGGCTACATATCTTTCTTTGATCTCAGTTCTCAATCAAACCTATATTCATTAACGACCTCTACAGAGCAAAAAAAAACTTATCTCTTCATATACTAATATTACTATCGTAAAAACAGGGCAGATGACGTGACAAAATGGCTGCCAATGTTTCGGTGCCAAAATCTCCAGTTCCTCCGTAGACCAAGAAACGTTATTGGTGATCCTGGTGACGGTATCACTGCCTCTAATGCGGTAGTAATGTCATGCAGACATGACCGAGAAAACACATTACCAATACACCGACCCCGCGGGCGGGGTCGACACCCAAGTTCACCTAACCTGGCAACAGCTCAAACCGAGGTCCGTATAGTGCGCGTCATGTAAAAAGAACGCTGGCGGTCAAGCTTCTACAGGCGTTCCAGCGTTCTTTTTACATGACGCGTACTATAATTGTACATTATTTGTAGTAAACTAGGTAGGCACTCATTCAATGCCTAGGTATACATCTCTTAAATAAGTAGGTATAGTACGCGTCATGTAAAAAGAACGCTGGAACGCCTGAAGAAGCTTGACCGCCAGCGTTCTTTTTACATGACGCGCATTATACCTAAGTTGGTGCCCTTGCGCTTGTTGAGCGCCATCTGTGCGCTCGCCAAAACAGTAGTGACCACCGGAGGTCAGATGCACTTTATGTCCATTAAAAAAAGGTTCTTAAAATCGGATCCGAGACACCAACGACTAACGACAATCGGTCTATGACTTAGTTCACACGAGATCGGTGGTGTTTGGTGTTATGACAAAATGCAAATGCAAATCGACCGCATCTTGGTAATAAGTGTCTTTGTTTCGTTCCCTATAATTCCAGAGCATTACTAACCCCATTTCACAAATTTAATAAGTTTTTTCCAGTAAACAGTGTTTCTGATGCTTGTTCAACAAGCAGAAAATTAAAAATTTATAAACAACCTCTAGGGATTTGTTTCGTGAAGTTCAAGTAATTAACTCCGAGGGCTTAAAACCAACTTAATGGGTTGAGCCAAACAGGAAGAATTCATTATTTTCTGGTGTGAATAATTTGCTTTATGGATTTAGAGATAGTATTCGGTTCACTTTCGGGGCCAGACCTCGCGAACTCGAGACAAAGACCTTGAATTATGTCTCGTGGGGGTCGTTCGATTGTGCCGAATCGAATCCCTACTTATGGTCAAGCGATTTAGAACGAGTTCATGTAAGTGCCAGTCTCTCGACCTTATGCCTATAAATGAAAGTTTTAATATGTATGGTGTATCCATGAACATGCGATTGTACCTTTCCTTAGCCACCCCGTCTGATTACCTTCGATTAAAATTCAACCCGCACATGCGACGCAACATCCACATTTTTTTCCCATCTCCGCCATTCCGACAACTTAACACATTGGTACGAGGATGTCAAAAAAAATATAAGGGCCTTCTCGGTAGCCGTGACTCGATCGACGATCGCATAATAATGTTTTGTAGTAAAGTATTTACAAAGTATCGCCTTTATGCTACATCTTTTGAATGCCTGACACATTGTATTTCATTATTTGGTTACTTCATTATTTCATTACTGTGGTGTGTCCGGCCTAAGAATAGACCCCTCCGTCTCCTCCCGTGGATGTCGTAAAAGCCGACTAAGGGATTACCCGGACTTTTTGATAAGACTCGTTGGTATAAGATTTGTCCTGGCTGGTAGCTTATTATGGAATGTGTTATTACTAACTTTTGAAACTATCATGGTTATGTACATAATTTTCATTAGAAACGGGATATTTACCATGATTTTTGAGTTTTATATGTTCCCGATATTTCGGCACAGTTGCATGCGCCATGATCACGGGAGAACTGACTAAAGTCTTTGCGAGTAGATGTTATTGGCAGATATATCGATCTACCCTCTTTCTCACTCTTTTATTACGAACGATACCACTACCATCAGTTTCATTGTCACAATTCACACCAACTCGACACACAACACTAACGGTGTCCGGACGCGTAGCAGGTACCACACTTTTTTGATTCTTACACATTCTTACCACAGGCTTCCATACTCCAGATAATTG
Organism: Operophtera brumata; assembly: GCA_932527175.1. Taxonomy (NCBI): domain Eukaryota; kingdom Metazoa; phylum Arthropoda; class Insecta; order Lepidoptera; family Geometridae; genus Operophtera; species Operophtera brumata. The sequence goes on from OW052238.1 coordinate 3,158,390, forward strand.
AAAACCATCTTCTCTATTGAAGTTTCTGTACTTAGTAATCTCAATTGCCTCTTGTACCATTCTCGGTATGTAATGTCGCTCTGTCGAGATTACCTGCGGACTGTGTAGCTCGATCCAATGATTTGAGCCAGATTCCAAAAGGTGTTCTGCTATGGCTGACTTATGTATGTCCCTGTTCTTGACCGCTCGTATGTGCTCCTTAACCCGACACGCTATCGTACGTTTCGTTTGGCCAATGTACGAACTCCCACAGCTACAATCAATTTTATACACCCCTGGCTTTTCAAGTGGAAAACTGTCTTTTGGTGAACGCAAGTAGTGCGATATCTTCTTTAAGGGAGTGAAGATGGTCTTTACGGAAAACTTTTGCAGGACTTTCGCAATTTTGTCCGTCACCCCCTTAACATATGGCAGAAACGCTGGCCTACGTTCTACTCTGCATCTGTGGGGTCTTGGCCTAGGTCGGGATGGTAATGACCGAAGCTTATATCCATTTATCTCATTCTCATCACACAGATGTGAGCTACACAGTCCGCAGGTAATCTCGACAGAGCGACATTACATACCGAGAATGTTACAAGAGGCAATTGAGATTACTAAATACAGAAACTTCAATAGAGAAGATGGTTTTCAATTATCTGGAGTATGGAAGCCTGTGGTAAGAATGTGTAAGAATCAAAAAAGTGTGGTACCTGCTACGCGTCCGGACACCGTTAGTGTTGTGTGTCGAGTTGGTGTGAATTGTGACAATGAAACCGATGGTAGTGGTATCGTTCGTAATAAAAGAGTGAGAAAGAGGGTAGATCGATATATCTGCCAATAACATCTACTCGCAAAGACTTTAGTCAGTTCTCCCGTGATCATGGCGCATGTAACTGTGCCGAAATATCGGGAACATATAAAACTCAAAAATCATGGTAAATATCCCGTTTCTAGTGAAAATTATGTGTTATTACTGGAAGAAAGCGTTAGCTGAGTCAGTCGTGGGAAGCAATGGCGGCGATCGTCGTCGTTTCGTATGAGGTAGTGCTGAGTTTATGGCGGCGATGAGCTCACCACTTGTCACGTCTATATTCCACGATGGTGCAACCCACTGTGAAAAGAGGCCTATTGTGGCTCTGCCTACCCCTTCGGGGAAAAAGGCGTGTGTCTATGTATGTATGTATGTATGTATTGATGTTTCATACAATTATAAAAAGCAATGATAGCACTGTTTATAGCGGACCATTAAAATAAAGTGGAGTTTAAATGTTTCTGTGGTACGACGCGTTGCGTGAGCAAAATCATCACGATACATGCTTTAATTTTATTAGCGTTGTACTATATGTTGATCCATCGAGCATTAAAGTGTAAATTATAAATCATTATAAAAAGGAAACCCGACCTTTGTGGTTATGTAACAGAGCAGTCAGTCACGCGATGCTACGCAGTTGCACTCACGGCTTCATATACAGGGTGTAACATAATATCCCTATAAGCCCGGGGAGGGGGTATTCTACACATCAAGGCGAATAACTTTAGTTCTACGACTTTTTAAATTTCGCAGTTTTTAATTCATTAAATGTCACGTAAACATCCTGAAATTCCTCAAGAAATGTTCCTAACACAGCATGAGGATGTTACGGTACGCTATGGTGCCTTACGTAGGGCTGCCTCACTTTGTGTTAGGTACATTTCTGGAGGAGTTTCAGGAATTTATCGCGGAATTTCAGGATTTTTACAAGGCATTTCATGAATTAAAAACTTCGAATTTTAAAAAGTGTTAGATCTAAAGTTATTCGCCATGATGTGTAGAATTCCCCCTCCCCGGGCTTATAGGGATATTATGTTACACCCTGTATAATATAACGCAAGTGTGTGTGAATAGGAACAGGAACATTCATGGCGGCGCTATCAATAAACTGACAGAACAGTTTGATCCTTGTAATTGGATTGGTTTCAAATTATTAAATCTAGTTAGCGACATGAGCTTATCGTTGATTAGAAGGTATTAATTACGTTCCGTCCCAGCAAACTACGGATATGAGATTGCCAACTCCAAACCGAACTCTACATTTGAATTGGTATTGGTTAGGCCATTAAAACTACATTTAGTACATTACTCTGATTTCTGATTCATGAATGAAAAGGAGTTAATTTGTCAATGAGTTGGGGTTTTGTGTGGTGTTGGTTTGTTGACGTTGTTCGGGCGATAACTTTGAGCCCGAGTGGATGCATTATACGTGTGGTGACGTGCGAGTCCAGAAATACTCACGCACGCGTTCAACGGGATATTTTTGTTCTCCTCCATCGACAGCTACGCGTAACGGACATAACTCCTCAGACAATAAGATAAACAAGTTTTACCAGACTCCTTTTAGTGGCTCAGAAAATGTAAGTACTTACAAACAAAATTTTGCGAAGACGGTATATTCGGAGTAGTTCCTGTTCGCAACCATTGGCCGCTCTAGGCCTACTCATTTAATATATATTTTTCCACTTTTTATAAATGACGATCTAAAGTAGAAACGTTAAACGGAATAAATATACTAAATCAATTTCTTTGAAATCACAAGGATTCTTTTTAATCGTATTTTAAACTAAAACTCTGATTCCAAAGCTACCAGAAGAATCAGGCAACAAACACGGCTTGGCTTTATTTAATTATCCTTCTTACCACAAGGTGGGAAGCGCCTGTGTGAACAAGGAGAAGCCGATTCAAAGAAAAGAAAAGCCAACTCAAACCTCAAAAGCCTTAGGTTGGGGCAGATAATGTTGTGTAAACTGTCCAGCATTATTTATTTATTTAGGTCAATAGCCAGTCAAAAGTAAGATGTAAAAAAAACAACAAAAGTTCATAAGGCACGCGCTAAGCTTGATATACTTATAAATAACAAACCAATAATAAATAATATGTAGGATACAGACATTGCAAATTGACATATTAGCTGACGAGGGGCAGAGCGACATCAGGCCACGCAACTTTATCACTAACATAATTTGTAATATATAATAAAATAAATAAATAATGCTGGACAGCACACACAACATTATCTAGCCCCAAGCTAAGCAGAGCTTGTGTTATGGGTACTAGACAACTGATATATTTAATACAATATATTACATAGATAGATATTTTTTATTATATATAGAAAATACCCAGAACACCCTGAACAAATATCTGCAGATCGCACAAATATTTGTTCCGAGGCGGGAATCGAACCCGCAACCTCCTGCGTCGCAGGCGAACGTTCGCCCGCCGCACCACAGAGGCTTCCTTATATAGATTATATTGTAGGATTTAAATCTTCGTATTGGAAGTTTAAATGCACTTACTGAAAGTTACTTCTTCTTGAAACTCTTCGTTATCAGCACGGATTAATCGAGACAGTAAATACATTGAAATGTTAATGTTTTATCTGTTTATCGCCGCGACAATCGTATTTGGGGGTGTTTGTTGAGGGCTCAACTCGACAAAGGAGTTAACGCTTCGGCACCGGCGGGCAACTTGTCCGGATAATCCGGATTATTCCGGATAATACTGAAACGTTTCTGTCTGATACTTCTTATCGGCGCTACGAGAACGATGCCTCCATTCTGTAAATAATATTCTCGCACAATGCCGCCCATCTTTCTATTCCAGTGCTAATTGGTGCGGTGCCTTGGATCTTATCTTGGGTTCTATCTATTGAAGGTTATACGACTAGGGATATCGATTTGTTTGCAATTTACGATAACTGACGACCTCTGTGACGCGGCGGGCGAACGTTCGCCTGCGACGCAGGAGGTTGCGGGTTCGATTCCCGCCTCGGAACAAATATTTGTGCGATCTGCAGATATTTGTTCCGGGTGTTCTGGGTATTTTCTATATATAATAAAAAATATCTATCTATGTAATATATTGTATTAAGTATATCAGTTGTCTAGTACCCATAACACAAGCTCTGCTTAGCTTGGGGCTAGACAATGTTGTGTGAATTGTCCAGCATTATTTATTTATTTATTTATTTAATTAAGTTTGAAATTTTACGATTGTACACTTTCTAGGTTTGGTAATATTTTAGAGATATACCTACTGACGAAAGTATTTTGCTGTTATTGCTAGGTTAGCACTATAATTTTTCACAGAACGAAAATTGTGCCCAATATACATAAAATATACATACATATAAACATGCCTATTCCCCCGAAAGGGTATCTAGGCAGAGTTTCAATGAGCCTCTTTTCACTGTAGGTTTGCGCCATCGTGGGAATAAAGACGTGACAAGTGGTGAGCTCATCGCCACCGTTGCTTCCCAAGACGGACTCGGTTAACACATGCCAGGATAAATGTCTATAATCTTATGTTATTATTGTTGTTAATCCCTTATTCGGCTTTAACGACATCCATGGGAGAAGACGGAGGGGTCTATTCTTAGGCTGGACACACTACGGTTAATAATGACCATGTTAATAATAACATTTGAAATATTACCTTTTAACATGTATTTCAAGCAATACATTATACATACCGGGTTCGATCCTAGGCTCCGCACCAATGACTTTTCTAAGTTATGTGTGGATTTCCATCGCTCTGTGCTTCGGAGGGCACGTTAAGCTGTCGGTCCAGGCTGTTATTGATTAATAGCAGTCGATAAGCCATGTCAGAGGCCCTCGGGCGGCTTGACAAACTCCGACACCAGAGGCCAGCACTACCTCATACGAAACGACGACGATTATACATAGGTACTTAGACTTGACATTGACCACAAAGATTTAAAATCTATGCCCTACCTCCAAATTGTAAACCCATAAAAGAGCAGACAATTACGAACTCTAAGTAGGTCATGATACAGAATACGTGCGGATTACCACAACGGAGGTATTCATTAAAAGGAAAAGGTCGGAGCGAAAAGAGACGTTATTTTGTTCTTATGCATATAAGCTGCGTTAATACGACTGAGGGTCCGGAATCCTTTCCGGGCATTAAATTAGTCTCCAGTGGCGGCGACATCACTTATAATCACATAATCCAGAATCTAAATGTAAATGAATTTGTTACAATATACATATTAATGTTATCCATGTACATGTCTCAATTATAACGCGATTTCCGAAAAAAGTGACCGAAAGTTTTGTATTCGCCGACGGTGGCCCTAATAGTGAGTTTTGTAATCGCCGACGGTGGCCCTAATAGTGAGTTTTGTAGTCGCCGACGGTGGCCCTAATAGTGAGTTTTGTAGTCGCCGACGGTGGCCCTAATAGTGAGTTTTGTAGTCGCCGACGGTGGCCCTAATAGTGAGTTTGTTACATTGTTTTCAAAAAAACTTATTACTAATCGATTTGTAACACAAGTTACACCGTCCAATGGTTCATAAACTATGTTACAGTTAAATGACTAAACAATCCGCCCTGAGGCAAAGGCTTATAATTTTCTGACAAAATAGTTGTACAAAATACTTGGGTGTTCATTTCGATAGAATCAGACTGCGATAAATAGGTTTCAACTCGTTCCAAGTCTGCACCATTGTTCTACAAACACAACAGACGTCGCAATCAATACTATCGGATGAATATTTGACACGGTCTAGGTATAGAGTAGCTACCCTTTTCATCACATAGTGGAAATCGATACTGCTCAATATTAGATCTGTACCCTTAGTACGAGAATTTGTCAGTATTCGAAACTATATGAAGTTTCGTTTCCATCAATACATTTTGTGACAGTGTCCTTAGTTTTCTACTCGTTTTCGCTAGGGGCGCTGCTAGTAAATGTATGGAAGGAAACGAAACTTCATGTAGTTTCGAATACTGTCAAATTCTCGTACTGACCCCCCTGAACATAATTCACAATGGAGTCTCCAATACAAAATCAAGAATACCAAATAATCGAGTATTTCATCGACTCGACTGAATTTATGCTCCAAAATAGTTTATAATACGTTGAGGAACCAATGTCATCGATGATAGTTTTTTTTTATATATATGTTTTTAGAATATTTTTTTTTTTTTTTTATATATTTTCTTCACTACTGTTTTATTTTAAATTGGATAATTGCCATTTTGTATTACTTTTTACTTAAAATTAAACTGGGTAATTGCCATTTTGTAATTAGTTTTTACTTAAAATAAAAGACAAGCCATAAATGTATTCTATTCCATCACCGACATTGGTTCCTCAATCATTTGTATGGTAAACGGTACATATTGATAAATGTATGCGTTATTCTTGAATCTGAATAAATAATAAGAAAAAACTTTTTTGAAAGCATTTACGTTTTTGAGCTCCCTATATTTTAGCCAGTGGTTAGGATATTGCCACCAGTGCACATTCATTCGCGTAACATATCGGTGTGACAAAATTATGTGGGGGTTTTTCTGTTCGAATCTTCGAAGCCACATCTTTTTGTTATTTCTACTAGTGTCTGTAGTGTAAAAACCATTATATGAAAAGCTTTAGCTTTTTATATACCAACATCGTTATTGTTACTTATTTATATCAAGCATCCCTTTCTATCTATAAAGGGAAACTTGAATTCTCGGATTAGCAGATTATATCGACCGATGACGGGCAAAGCCTCTAACATCCCTTTATTTCCATCGGGTGTAAAGGACAATGTTTATTTAACGATTAGTGGCTTATTATAACCATTCTCCTTTCATGAGATTACATTAAATCGCCAACATTAGAAAACCCAATAGTAATTTTAACATTTTCCTAAGGGAAAAGAAAACGAACTTAGTAGTTGTTCTTACACAATCTAGCAGGCACAGTGAAAATGGAAAAACAGGGATTGGCGAGTTCTTAGCGCCAGGGGCGAAACCCGAGCTATGTCTTTACGGAATCAAGAGCGATGGTAGCCTAACGGTTCAATAGTGCAACTCAGAATCCAACGATACCGGGTTCGATCCTAGGCTCCGCACTAATGACTTTTCTAAGTAATGTGTGGATTTCCATCGCTCTGTGCTTCGGAGGGCACGTTAAGCTGTCGGTCCCGGCTGTTATTGATTAATAGCAGTCGATAAGCCATGTCAGAGGCCCTCGGGCGGCTTGACAAACTCTTACACCAGAGGCCAGCACTATATACCTCATACGAAACGACGATCAAAGCACCGACTGAGGGCGAGCTGCAATGAGCTAACTATGAATAAAACGCCCGAAATCAAATTGGAAATCTTCGGGGAAACTCCGCATCGATACCTAGTTTAACGTACACAATGGGGACACCTCATCTTAAATACAATTTGACAAGGTAATGTAAAACTCATAAACGTAATGGCTCCTTTTATTTATTTATTTGTTTGATCTACACCACCGTCCTTTATCGTTCTCGTCAATTCCAGTCCATCCCAAGGTTGTCTGGAAGAGATCGCTCTCAGCGATAAGACCGCCCATTGTACTTCCATAGGTACTTATTTTTCTGATTGTTTTTAATGTTATTTTTATTTTTGTGGTGTGCAATAAAGTGTTATCTATCTATCTATCTCCTGCCCGGACTGAAATTATCCTTAATAGGGTATGACAATACAATAAAAAATCCGAAACCTGCGAAGGCTTTACTAGCGTGTCACTTTCACGGTGTGCCATGACAACTCGACGTGCGACGTTCGTCTAATAATATTACAATTAAATATAGGAAAACAAGACCTCGAACAAATTGCCTGGTATACATTTTCTATCTTTGACCCCGGCTGACGCCTACCGATCGATCATTGGGACCAAGTTTTTTGTTCGATAGATAATGATCGCTGTCGTTTAATTTCCCTTAATGCGGGGACTAAAAACCGGTTTTACGATGATTGTAATATTAAATAATACACGCGCTGTTTACAGTGGGCACCCGCATTAAATTGGATACGCATCTACGACTACAAAATTAATCAGGATCGTTAACATAATTAAATATGTTCAATCAGCGGACAGATCACGTTATTTAATTCTCCACCGGCTCCCTGCAGATTATTCAGATTTAATGGACGTCCAAACGGCTCGTGTATTGCTGTTTATCGAGGTCCGGTTTCTGATGCTGGCATGAACACGCTCGTATTTCTTTCAACGGATGACAATGTTTATGAATGTTCGCCAATTTGGTGTGTGCGTCGCTAGGCTCGTCGGTGGTCGGTGAATGAACGGCGGGGAATACATGAGAAGCGCTCGTTTCGTGGTGTCGCTCTTCGGAACAACACTGTGCAGTGGCTTGGTGCCAACCCAGTTAGTCCGATGGGAACAGTTGGCGCTGAGCAGCAAGCGTCGCGTTGCTGCGCTACTCTCTAATGCACGATAACATTTTTCAACCATCTGGCATACATTGCGCAAAACTAGATATTATGTATTAGGTATGCTGTTTTGTCTAAATTCATTCTTGATTGAGGACAGACATGGCCACAGGGTGACCCGGTCCCGCCATTTCCTTCACGAAAGCCGATCCGATTTCGGCACCAAAAAACACCCAAAAACGCTTTGCCGATGAATACAAATAGTAGTACCTAGTATATTAGTGGCTGCCGCTCCCGGATAGGCCTATTTAGTCACGAACGCAAATGCCTATCTGACGCTGCTTATATCATCTTTCGTAGATGCTATAAAGCCCATGATGATGATTAGGTATACCATTTTTACTGACACTGTCTAGAAAAATATTCGTGACCTTTCGTTTTAGAATATTCACAAAAAATATAAAATTCCAACACCATTCACCAAACCTGACTAAATAAAGCTCCGATTAATTTGTTTTCTAATTAAAATAAGTTTTTTCATCTTTCTTATCAGTACAATAACGACGACGATAACCATAAAATTAGCAGTTTGCGTTATTTATGGAAATAGATTTAAAAAAACAGACCGTGTCGTTCGCGTCTCTAAAAAAAACTTGGCGGAGTTATTCGCCACACTTGTATGCGAGTGGTTCCAGCCGTGGATTAGAATAATAAAGTATTAATTGCTTGTAATAAAATGTAATTGGCGTTTAGGCGGAATGCCAGACGCTGCGCTTGCGATAAAGCGTATCTAGATGAAGCGCATGTTTGCTATAAAACCGCCCGGTATCGCCACCCGCACCCGCGCCGTGCTGTCTGCCAGAAACTTTACTTGTTTTTATGAAAATAAATGAGAGGAGAGGATCGCAGACTGTGCTCTCTGATATCATTTGGGGATCTTCGAAGTTACCTATAGGCTTTGTTGATGTGCAGTTGTAGAATACCTCTGTCCATCTGATAACGGTTTGCGGTTTTAGAATAAACATTAATAACGCTTCGACGGCTTAAAAAAAAGAACCTGAGCATTTTATTTAGTGACCACGTATGTCTTCCAAGATCTACTAAATGGAAGTTGTATTGAAAAATATAAACGTTTGAAGGTATATCCTATGTTACGAACCACGACATTTATAAGCCTTTTTACCCAACTCCAGCAAAGCAACGAATAATAAATAAATAATAATAAATTAATAATTCTTGACAAGTTCACACAACATTATCTAGCCCCAAGCTAAGCCAGAGCTTGTGTTATGGGTACTAGATAACTGATATACTTAATATAATACAATACATAGATAGATATTTTTTATTATACATAGAAAACACCCAGAACACCCTGAACAAATATCTGCAGAACGCACAAATATTTGTTCCGAGGCGGGAATCGAACCCGCAACCTCCTGCGTCGCAGGCAAACCATCGCCAGCCGCGCCACAGAGGTCGTCTGTTTTTAGCTGTCTATGTATGTATGTATGTTTGTAACGCCTAAACTACTCATATGATTTTGATGAATGAGGTGTCAATAGGGTAATTATTATGTTCCGGGTGACATAGACTACATTTTATACGAATGAAATCAATATGAAGCATGTTATATTATAAAAAGCCAGGGACTCGTTTTTTTTTGGTATCTTTTGATTGAGATTGTATTTTATCGAAGCTGTAAGATATCAAATGAAAGAGACCATTCTGAGTTCTTAAGATTCTTATTTACATTTTGCATGACATTAAATATGCAAGATATACTTTAGTAAAATATTGTACTCCATAGGTCTACAAATATTGTGGTTCACAGTAGTCGGGCGGTAGCTTTTATAAGTTGTTTTATAGTTTTACAGTTTGTATTCCTATTGATTTCCAAAGGCTATAAACAATACGGTTATAGTACGCGTTTCGATAGCTGGCATATCGAGGTCATTATCTGCCATAGCCGGTCACGGGTTCGTTTAAATGTCAATTACAAGAGTACAGGCTGATTTTTGAATCAGAACACGACCATTGAAAAATGACTCTGCCGTGACACATAAAAAACCACCCATAAATAGTGTTTGTATCAGTCCAATATGCAAGTTGAAAATCTACCTCACTGTAATGTCGGTCACCGAAATGTATGGGACATTTCGGCGACAGCATACCTACAGCGGAATTTCAAGTTGCATGTCAGTTAGAAATAAACACAGATTATCGTTGAGGGTCAAGGGAAGAGTTTCCCTTAAAGTTTATCTAGGTACTGGTAGCAAAATCACCCTGTATCCGGCACAGAGCTAATATCGATTAGGAATCCAATATCGCACACCAGCGGCGGCGGCGTGCCAGCACGGTATCTACGGTTATTGTTGTTATTAATCCCAGTAATTTATGCTCTGATAGACTTGTAACACCGGTTAAGACATTGCGCATGTTATAAATACAAATTCATAAGCAACACGAGACGTTGACAAGATTGTCAGAGCATTAAAACGGAGGATTAAGTTATAATGTGTATGCTGAATTGATCAGCTCGACAGACCTATCTGTGACTTCATGCTTCGCTTCACCTGAAGATTCAGTCGAACATTGTGTTTTCTGTGTCTCGCTGGAGATTTATTTTCTAGGATCTCGAAATACGTTGTGAGCGTACTTGTTCAATGAAAACTTTACCGTATATATAAGAAAAACAGCCCGCTCTCGAGGATTGCTTTGTGTCCGTAATATAATTCTTTTGAAACATAAAACTGTTTGCTTTCCTTCGATAATTCTACGTTGAGCCGACCACGCACCTGTATAAACAAGGCACTTCGATCTGGTCGAATTTAAAACGAAAAGTCTAGTGCGAGCAGTTTCCAGAACTACGATTGGGCTCACGATAAAACTGCGCGGTTACGGATTTATGGTTTACCTCTGAATGGAGTCACATACGTTTTGTTTGAGCGGATGGAGTTTGCCTTACCAGCATAAGTACCGTTTATACGACCCCTTTAGGTTAACTTACTTAACCTGTTCTACTGTTGCATGCATGATTCTTCGAAACACAAGATCTCTTGCAAAAAGCAATGAAACACTGTTACCGATTCTGTACATCGATTTATTACTGCAAGCACTTTATATTCAAGTCAGCGAGAAGGGTTCTCTGCGAAGATCTAGTGTCGGCCAATCTGTCTTTCTCAGCGAGATTTGGCTGAAGAATACAATTCGTTGGAAGACTACACTGACCTTGAACCTTGAATTTAAAACACATGGCGTGTGTATAATTTGCTTATCTCCTTGTCCATAGATGTGGCTTGCACGCAGACTTCACGGAGCTGACGGCGTGCGTGGGTGGCGAGCTCGATCGCCATGAAGGCTCTGCGGTGCATCGGCGGTACTTCTACATCACGCTGCTGAGGGAGCCTGTCGCCAGGTAAACAACTGGATTCATACTTTTATCTGATCAAATCTAGAGGCAATCAGGAAGAGGAGGAGTCACATCTGTCAAAAATATGTTTCACTAGTCTGATGCCCGCGGCTTCGCACGCGTGTTTTGTACCCTCCACCCTGCCCTACCTCCTGCGGAGTTGAGTGGAACTACACATAACGCGAGCGTAGCCGCGGGTGCAAGCTAATAAAATGTATTCCATAGCACTCTTGTAACTTTCTTTTTTAACTGCTTCAATGACGGTTCTAACATATGGCCCACCTGATGTTAGGCGGTAACCTCTGCCTTTAACAATGCATTGCCACATAGGTCACGTCCACCTAGGATGCACTCTATGTGGAATTGCACTGCGCCCGTCACCCTGATACTGATAAAGATAAAAAGCCCCATGTGCCTGTAATTTCACCGGCACCCATACCCTTCAAACTGGAACACAGCAATGCGAGCACCACTGCTTTGCGGCAGAAATAGGTATATGGAGGTAGCACTTCCCCGGACGAACTCTTTCACAAAAAAGCTCTACTACTACTAAAACTCACTCGGCTCACTGCACTCGGCGATAATGTAGCTTCCTATAAATAAAATATTTTTTGGAATCGGATTGCCATTTTGTTTTATATTATAATATGTAGTGATATTGGGAAAAAAAATGAGTACACTATATTCAACGCTGGGGCGTTTCTCTGGTGATCTGCTAGAACCTGTGGCAGAAGACATAAGTTAAAGGTAACATAATTGGACGGAACGTTGCCAAAGATAATTGATTTAAACCAGGAATCGCCTCTGGCTATTAGTAAAGGCGAAGTTCCGAATAATATTTTCCTTAAATTATGAGTGTAAATTCAATACAGACCGTCCAAAGTGCGACTGGCCCTTGACCGGGTTCTCCGCTCGGAAATAAAATATGAAATTGAATATTTTTGATACATAATAAATTCCCTCTATGTTGCTTCTCGTGCGATAACTAGTCATACGAGCTGCCCTTATTACGTACCCAATTTCAAATGAGGGTTGACGTGCAGTGGATATGCGGGCTGGCAAATGGAAAACGTGTTTTAGTATAGGTTTAGGAAACTCAACACTTGCTATACAATTTTTGCCACACCTGCAAATAATTATTACGATGTTTCTTCAGGTATTTATTTAGCAGTTCGAGGAACTTTGTTTAAATTTGGTAGAAGGATTTGTTGTTTTTTAACAACTAGCTGTGAGGTAATGAATAGGATTTATGAAATGAAATATAGGAAATGAATCAATTTATTAGGATCCCTGAGTGAGACATCGACACGAAAGAAGAAGAATAAGAATCCCTTAGGATCCCTGTTCTTACGCTAAGAAATAACTATTTATAGATTATATTAAAAGATAAACGGCTAATTACCACTAATTTCGTCACTTTAGTGGTAATTAGCCGTTTATCTTTTAATATGATTCCCAACCACGATAGTTTCAATTCTATATTCATAGATTAGTTTATTTGTTCCGTTAAAATTTGTTCAGTATCAACCCAGTCCAGTCCAAATGTCTGGTATAAATACAGTGTACCTAATGATTTCGTTACAAGTCTTTCTACATTTTTCTCCTTTCCATTTCCAAATAAAGTTGTAAATTATCAAATCAAAATATATATTCCATTTGCCCCTACTCTACATGGCCTCTCCACCATCTGCAGTTAAAGTAGGTAATTGCCTTTACGAAGCTTATTTAACAGATGTTTTCATACATATTATTGTAATTTAACTCCCGTGTAAGTTAACGCCATTTATCTACAGATTGTGGAAGATGCCTTGAGAAGTCAGTTCTCACCAAATGCGGCATAGCAAGTAATGTTCTACAGTGTGGCATACATCTGGCAGTAGTGATTCATTGCGGCCAGATATCTGAAACTAGTTTTAAAATTCAAATGCCTCTAAAAGTCAACCTAGCGTGTAATTATTTTCGTTTTGAGGTATTTTATAACAGTGAAATGCAATAAATCAGCCGTGTGACGTTATGTTAATACGTTTTCGCGTGCAGGGCCGTTGACAGTACGGGTGAAGCTTTACCGGGTTCTGGGGGTCTATGGGGGCCCCGATTACCCGGTTTTTAATGACTATTTTTGTTTATTTGCTGCACTACCGGTGGCGTTGAACTAGGGGAACAGAAGGCCATTTGCTTCTCACTTTGTTTCCAATTGTGGCTTGATTCGCTCGCCTCAAACCTTCGTTATAGTTCCCTCTTTTTTCAGTTATTTTGTCCCCAAAAAAAGAACTTTTGTTGCTCGCCATTACCATCTGTCCAGTTTGTTTTTCGTCGAAATTTCCTTGTTTTCGCGGCTCACTTCGCTTGTAGTTATCCCAAGACCAGGCGACCCCTCTCTCCGTAAAAGTTGAAAGCTGGGACAGGCGTCACAGAAAGCAAGGATGCGAAGAGGAGTCTTAGAAATCAGAGTAATGGGGAGTTAATCCATAATCTTCACATAGATAGCTCCCAATATTTCTGTCGCCGGGCTGTTACCCAGTGAAACCAGTGGTGTGTCACTTGTGAACATTTCCTGACATCATTATCAGCCTATATAAGTCCACTGCTGGACATAGGCCACCCCATATAATGCCACGCCGACCGGTCTTTAGCGTCTTTCTGCGCTTTGGCTATTAATAAATAACACAATGTGACATTATTGATAATAGAGAGAGCAAGTAGAGAACGTTACAGAGATATTATCTCTCATGAGTCTAGTACTGTACATATCTGATTACCGAATTTAGGATGGAAATGATGGGCGTGGATGGACGCCTAATCTAACTCATTAAAGTACAGTTAATTTAAAAAGTGTCAGAACAGCGGTCGCGGAACGAAAAACGAGCATGTAAGAGTTATGCAACAAAAATAAAAAATAAACGTTAAAAATCATTAAAAAAGTTATTTTAAAAAATAAGCCAAAGGTACGCTCGGCGTTGCGTTATGTATTAAACTAAAGGCAATAAAAAAAACTTGTGATTGATAGTTAGGAGAAAAATGGTAGTAACTACAAATACAGTCAGTACTTTGCAAAAATGTTTTTTTTTTTTTTTAATCTAAGATGAATAATGTGGAAAAAGATTTTGTACTGCAATTCACATACGCCACCATCACATCCACGCATTAATTATTCTGTGTCTAAAATGTTCCTCACTTCCATAATTGAACTCTCATGTAATGCACGTGTAAATAATTCCATCTCTCCCGTACAGGTACTTGTCGGAGTACAAGCACGTGAAGCGCGGCGCTACGTGGAAGGGCTCCCGGCACTGGTGCCAAGGTCGCACCGCCACTGGTAACTATACTATACGCATATTTAATACTAAACAGGCCTAAGGCTCACACAAGGGCAGCGTAAACATATGCGTTGTGAAATTAATGAAGACGTGCCAAGGATTAAGGAAGGTATGCTCTGGGCATATAAAATAAGTTATTTTTTTCAATACAAGCTTTTATAAAATTAGTGATCGTAACCGTGTGCTGATCAAAATGAGCCTGAACACGGCCAGTCTACTATTATCCATCGAGGAGTTCCGTTGTCCTCCTTCTGTCTCCATCATCAAATCAGCTCACTGTCACCATCATATTGTATTGTCATCGGAACTTGACAGGTATACCAAATTTCAGCTCAATCGGTTAAGGATAACTGCTTTAAAATTCAGTTGCAAGATTCCACCCGGATTCCACCCAGCCAGACAAACATACATTGCAATTTAAATAAAAGCTTGTAAAATGGATAGACGAGCGTGAATGGGACAGTTGGAAGGGGGAGACCTCGGCGAGCGTATTCAGACCAGATCGGAAACGTTCGTGGAGAAAGGCCAGGTCAAGAGCAACCGGCGAGCTTGTATGAAGATTTGAATGTGAGTGAATGACGCAAAAGAGTTATATGTCAAGATCTTAGCAAGTGGAAATCCGTGGCAGAGGCCTTACCCTCCGGGAAACAGGCGTGAGTTTATTAAATTTAAATTTTAAAGTTTCTTTATTTCATAATATAGGTGTACAGATTCAAGTGTAGTTAACCTAGAACTATACAACAATAATTAAAAACTAGGTACGTTTTTGAAGCTATATAGCTTATTAAAACTTATAAAATAAAATAAATAACAATAACATATTTGTACATAATAGTACATAAAAATTAGATTTGTATATGGTAGGAGCATGCAAGCTTTGTAAAGCGTTACATTTGTGACAAGTGATTTAATATATTAATGAAATATCGTGAGTACGACAAAATACAAAATAAATGACGGTATCTATCAAAAATTAAGCAGGCGTAATGACTATGAGCAAGCTAACAACATGAACAAAAAGATCGGCGCTTATCGTAAATTATAACAGAAGCACGCAAGCGCACGCGCGCTCCGGGATCATCGCGCGCGCCACTGACGACCTATACTCTAAAGTAATAAGGACGAGAGTAGCGCGCGCGGTGGCCGGCACTCGACGCACACTTGTGCGATCGGCTATTCATTGTACTCGAGAAACCAGTGATGAGGTAATTTATAGCGGCAGTATTTGTCGTAGTATGGAAGATTTTTCTTTCGAGTTTTGCATATATTTTTGATGAGTTTATTTTTGGAATGCGGATTAGTAAACAAGTAGAATCGCTTAGATAATTTGAAAATGTATGACTGAAGGGTGGGTAGTCCTACTTTTAGGTGTACTTCATGTAAGTTTGTACGAAATGGGGTATTGAAAGCGTACTTTACGGCTTTATTCTGGATGACTTGCAGATTTTTAATATTAGTTTTGCAGGTACTGCTCCATACGGGGCAGGCATAGGATATACATGGTCGAACAAGTATACGGTAAATTCTAAGTTTGGTAGTGCTACTGAGGCACGATTTTCTGTTCAGAATTGGGCTTAGAGTATTAAAGACCTTCAGGCCTTTCGTGCGCACTTTAATACTATTTTCTGTCCAGTTCAGTTAACGATCTAAAGTAATACCAAGATATTTTACTGATTTACTCCAAGGGATTATGAAGCCTTCGATTTTTAGATTCCGATTAGGACTCGTTCGATTACGTGAAAACATGATGGCTTCTGTTTTTGAAGCATTTATTTTTAATTTCCAATTATGAAAAAACGAGGATAGTAAATCGACAGATAATTGAAGTCGATCAATGATCAAATTGATATCTTTAGATGATGTGAAAGAAGCAGTATCATCAGCAAAGCATTGTATTAAAGTATTGTATGTGTGTACGGACAACGAAATCGGTCATTTTGTGAATAGGATGAAGACTGAAACTTATCAACATAAATTAGAAAACAGAAAAAAAACTCGTCTACATTGAAGAGCAGGAAAGATTTAGTCAGTATTTTGTGTTCAAATTATAACACATCACATGCAGTCAATGTCACATGGACTTTGTACATGGATGTTTAAATCGTCATCATCAGCCCACACTTGTCCACTGCTGGACATAGGCCTCTCCCAATACGCGCCACTGAGCCCGGTGTTCGGCTCTTCGCATCCACTTTCTGCCCGCCGCCTTTCGGTCATCGCTCCACCTAGCCAGAGATTATTAAATAGATATCCACATATACTAAAGAAAATTATAGGAACATTGTCTGCCGATTCCCCAACTGCATAGAAGCCGTGCATTCCGACGACTCTTCGGTAAAAAGGTTTCTGTTTTACCGGTGCACTCCATGCCACACATTTTACAATATCTGAAGAGTATCAAATTTTTTCGACAAATGCATTTAAACTCTACATTACACAATAGCTCGTAAAAGCTTACACTCACCAGGACTTAGAAGTTTTATTGTCAAAACGTGCCTTTCTTGTAACTATTAACAATGTCACGTTTCCGTTTTCTAACATAAAAAGTTAACATAATATTTAAAAGTCTACTTCTAGTGTTACTAGTGGAATGCCCGCGACTTCGTCCACGTGTATTTTTCTATACAAACTACAACACCCCGCTGCACTCCTCAGGGTTAGAATTTCTGGAATTCCTTTCTTAGTCCTAAACCACAACAGGAACGTGCCCTCCAAATTTCAGGTCTCTAGGACTTAGGCTAGGTTTAGGCTGTGCGTTGATAGTCAGTCAGTCAGTCACGCAACGATTTTATATATATTGATGATTGGTTGATGATGTCCACTCATTTCAATTTATGATGGGCAATAAAAGAGTTTAAATTAATGATTATTACTGTCATTAAATAACATTAGCATAGTTTAAGATTACTGATATGGTGATGGAATGGCTAATTCACCTGCCTTATTATGTTTTTTGTGTAACAAACAAAAGTGCTTTGTCTGACAACAAAGACTTCCAAATAAAGAGCAAAGTTTGCTTGTTATTAATAACCATTTATTTTTCAAAAGACGTTAATTCTCAGAAGCTTAACATGTTTTTCTTCTCTCAATATCTTATAATGTTTAGCTTAGAATTCTTCTGTTGCCAGTCAAAACATAACGATAATTAGGCCACTGACTGTTTGTGACTGAGTATATAAGAAACTAAACGACTTCAAACTTTTATTTTCCCCTTAAAATAAGAAAGCATAAAATGACATAGAACGTGAAGAGTACGCGACCGGCACACGCTTCCACATGGCTTGAACGATCCTTTTGATCCCGAGAGCTCCCTCGGCTCGGCTTATAAGACACTCCCGCTAACCGTACATACAATCTTCAATAACTTTTAAGCTTCCTGCTTCTTGGAAATCGGGATAAAAGCTATCACAAGTGTATTACACTCGTCCAGAAAGTCAGTCACGTGAAGTGACTCTTCGCTGCCGTGTCGTGGAGAAAGCTAACATGCGTGTCTGCTCGCTTGGTAACTAAAGAGCTCAACTACTCGTATTAACATCAAATTATAAATTACAAACAAGGAACGCTATTTTCTGCGTTCGCGTGCCGGTATTCTTGCGTCGGTTACCGATAGATCATTTCGAACCTGGGCTCCAATCGCGATAATTTTCAACGTAACCAAACAAAACCATAACCGTTCGCGTTATTTCGTTCGTACGTCTGGATTGAGGGATCCTTGCTTACGTTAAGCTGTTATTTCAGAGACCTTGGTACGAGTTTTGATAGTATTCGAAACTATATGTAGTTTCGTTTTCTTCCATACATTTAGGTAATACATGCAGCGCACCAACCGAAAACGTCGAGGAACTATGGGGCGCAGCAAGTAAATGTATGGAAGGAAAATAAACTTCATATAGTTTGGAAATTTATCAAAATTCGCACTAAGTGCAATGCCACATAGGGCGCGTCCTAGTTGGACGTGACCTATGAGGTAATGCACTGTTCATATGCATGTTCTGCTGTTCATGGCAGAGGTTACCGCTTAACATCAGGTGGGCCATCAGATTGTTCCGTCATTCAAGTAGAATAAAAAAAAAAAAACAAGCAACGATCCCTCAATCCAGGCATACAAAATAACGTGAACGGTTGTGGTTTTATTTGGTAATAACGTTCAAAATTAGCGCTATGCCCTGAGCTAATATAATTTCGGTTACTCACCGTAACTAAATTTTAAATACATTTTATTAATTACCAATCGGTAAATATTAGTTCGCGGTAATGTGTTTGACGTTAAATTATTGAGAATATAAAATGTATGTGTTTGTGTGTTCAGCTGCGGAAGTGCCGGCCTGCTACAGCGGCGAGACATGGCGAGGGGTGACCCTGGACGAGTTCGCATCGTGTCCGTGGAACCTGGCGAACAATCGGCAGACGCGCATGTTGGCCGACCTGGCGCTGGTGGCCTGCTATAATGGAACCCTTCGACATCGGAGCGCGGACACAGACAGGGTCCTGCTTGCGTCCGCCAAGAGAAACCTGGCTGCGATGGCGTACTTCGGACTAACGGAGTATCAGAAGGTAAGAGGACAGACAATTGGTTGGCCAGCTTTGTGCTAAACTTTGTCTTGAACAACGCCAAGCAGCCATTCAAAAAACAAGAACCACATCGGATCAGTGCTTTTCGAGTTCTGATGGTTCAAAGATACACATGCATAGATGCTGAACTCATTACTGAAGCTAGACGTGGCGAGATATTAATATAAATGCCTCATAGGGGTAGTTAGGATGAAAACGGACAGCGCTTACATCGCTGCACAATTTTATAAGCTTTATGGTTAACCCTGGTTAACCTTCTTTATAGACATAGGAACACGCCTTTTTTCCCCTGGTTAACCTTCTTCATAGACATAGGAACACGCCTTTTTTCCCGAAGTGATAGACAGAGCATCCAAGGTCTTCCTACCCGTGGCTCGCACAATCGCAGGAATATAATAGAAGTGACCACTCATTCAACCTATTCACGAACCACGAACCAGATGATCCATTGCAGAAAAGCCTTTCAATGAACCAACGACATTTTAAAGGTTGCAGACGGTGGATGGAGGGAGCTCAAGCCTCGTTGGAGCATTCTATATTATATTCTGTGTCCACAAGTGGACTTCTACTGGTTGTTGACGATGAAACACCTAGGTCATCATCATCCATCGGCCATTTGCCATCCACTGCTGGACTAGGTCTCTCCCTCATATAATGCAATGGTGGGATTTCCCATAACCAGCACGCTTGGAGGCGAATTGGTCCAGGTTTTTTTACTGTCAAGCTCAGAATAGGTGTATGTATAGTCCTGAGCCGACAATAGGATACCCTGTGTGATGGGTATCAGGAACTACGAATACCATGGTAGCACAACACCCAGATCAGGAACAAATATTTACAGATCATAGAAACATTTGTCCCGCAGCGGGAATCGAATCCGCAAGTATTGGTGTTGAGTGTAACCCCCTTAGTCGCATCCCTTGGACGGCTCCACGGGAGGAGACGGATGGGGTCTATTCTTAGGTCGGACACAACTCTGTCTATGTAGTAGGTATAATCTGATGTAATATTGAAGGAAAACAAATAAGTTCCGTTCATGTATCTGGGGGGTTAGTACGAGTTTTGAAAGTATTCGAAACTATATTGAAGTTTCGTTTCCTTCCATACATTTACTTGCAGCGAAAACGAGGAGGAAACTAAGGACGCTGTCAGTAAATCTATTGAAGGAAACGAAACTTCATATAGTTCCGAATACTATAAAATGCTCGTACTAAGCCCCCAGAGTAGGTAGCTCGTTATGTGATAGCTGACCCTAAAACTATACAGACAATGCGCTGAGTTCTGTTTTAGTAAGTAAATAATTGAACAAGGTGTTTGCTTGAACTGTCCAGATCCTGAGCTTGGGCGCTAAGCAATAACAGTGGATACATACGTACGCGACTCCTAAGTACTCTTAGAGGACGCCTGATATGTACTTTGGAGGTCTGCATTCTCTAGTCAGTATAAAAATAAAATTGGCAGTAGAAAGTTAAAAATATATTTTTAAAAAACCAACCTTTTCGAAATTAGTGATCAGAACCGTGAACTGATCAAGATGACTGACCCAACTGCCAGACAATTATTAATCATTGAGGAGTTTCGTTTTCCACCTTCCGTCTCCATCATCGATCAGCTAACTGTCACCATAATATGTTATTATCATAGAAACTTGACAGGTATGCACAATTACAGCTCAATCGGTTGGGTGAAACTGGTTTAAAAATTCAGTTACAAGATTTGTCTCCAGCAGACAGTCAGGAAAGCATGATAAGTTCGGTAAACGTAAACGTTTCGGTTCTACCTTTATAATGCGAACTGCTAAGGAGTGGAATACACTGCCGTCGTCTGTCTTTCCTGAAAACCATAATCTGGGTCTCTTCAAGTCTAGAGTGAATAGGTGCCTTCTTGACCTTTGTGCTCCATCTTCGGCCACATCGTCACTTACCAACAGGTGAGATCGTGGTCAAACAAAGGTCTATCAATGTTAAAAAAAAAAAAAAAAGTAAATGCTTGTAAAAATATTACTTTCCGGTTTTTCTTACTGACCAAAATGTAAAACTGCGACCCGATTACTTCTCGTCCAATCGGTACAAACCCAATGAGGATATTTAACAGGTCCACGGTCCCCATACAAATGAGACATAGGCATTACTATTCTACACAATTAGTATTCAGGGATTCATTACTATTCTACCTTCAACCGTTGACCCTCGCATTGAAGTGTGTCTTATTTGCACTTCGTTGTATCCTTGAGACTAGTTGTCATAGGACCCTTGCGAAAGCTTTTGGACGCAGACGGGTCATCGAGAATGTCAGATCCAGATCTAGTGGAGCGAACTGGGCTTTAAAATGCCCAGTTTGGGTTGTTTGATCAGTTTGTTGTGATGGTATTTGGTGTGTGATGATGGGGGGGTTGGAAGGGTCTGGGGGGGGAATTAGACTTGGTACATTGGCTATAATAGGCTAAGAGTACGAACTAAATTCGAATAGATCTCGTCCAGAGATTTCCTTGTCCTAGATACAAAGTACTCCACTGTTGGCTAAGATGAATATGCATGATCATCGCTATACCGTATGTGTTTGTCTGGTTTCAGTCACGTGTATACTCCATGTATTTTAACAACACATACACACGGTTTATAGCCTTTCACAGCTTAGGAGAATTGCGAGTGATGTTACGCCATTCGCTCGAAATTATTATGCGTTCTCACAGGGTTCGCATTCTTCGTTAATTGCTTAGCACTTTCCTTATTGTTTTTCATGGCGTTTCCCTGTTTGAGATTTGCAGTTTTGGTTTGTTTGCAGACCAAATTAGGTTGGTGATCCCACTAATATAGTATATGTCAAAGTTTGGGTGTTATCACGCCGAAACGGCTGAACCGATTTCGACAAAATTTTACATACAGATAGAGCTATATGCTACTTTTTATACCGGTAAACCGCAAGCAAAGCCGCGGGCCGACACTAGTAATTATATAACTACATAATATACGCAACTCTTAAACAATAATAGGTACAAGGCTTTTACCCCGTCAGGTTAGGTAAAGTTAAGCCTCAACGGGAAACGTTCTCCCAATTTAAATTTAAAGATGCTGAAAAGAGTCCCGTACCTCCGGCATGTTGCCCAAGAAATAACGAATTGCACGAGAAAACAATAACTGAAATTAAATATAAAGCTTACACATAGCTGACGTCGAACTTATTAGGATTCTCGTCTTGTGGGTATTAGAAGCTACGAAGAGCATCAGGTTCAATTCTCCCTCTCAAATACTGCTTCAGAGGAAATAAATTGTCAGCAATTTGCTCGACCGGTTTGTAGGATTTTTACAGATACAGAAACAATGCTGTGCAGTGTGCAGCGAGTTTTGGCTGCGAAAAAACGGACACCAGTTTGAATAGTTTTGATCGGTTCCAACAACAGTTTATTATATTATCAGTTTAATTGATTGTTATCATAACTAAGCTCTGCTTAGTCTGGGGCAAGATAATGTTGTGTGAACTGTCCAGCATTATTCATTTATCATAATTTACTAAGTTAATTTACTGCGCAGCTGTTTTCTAATTCGCCATCGTTGAGTTGAATCTTAACTCGGGATGAAATGCCGGATATTACACCGTGCTTCAATCGCGCTATTTTTGAACGTTTTTACCAAAACAAAACCAGTAGCGTTCGTTCGTACAATGGATTGAAGGGTCCTTGCTTGAATTGAGCTGTAATTTCCTTAATCCGCTGAGTTTCAGGCCAATTCATACAAGGATCCCTCAATCCAGACGTACTATCAGCAACATTACTTCCTGTCCAGTTTCAAAACATTTTCGCTTGCAGTGATGACCGTAAACTAAATCCGCCCCTATTTTTGTTTACCAATGAGAAATGATATCCATTGTCTAAGAAAGTCCTTTGTTTTATGACTTTTACAAATTCTAATAGATTGTTTGCGTCAGCTGATGAAGGACACAATGCTGCCCACAGTGAGAGTGGTGTATCCGCAGGACGAAGTCCCGCAGTTCATGTTTATTGATGACAACTGTACTATACACCGCGCTCGCTTGGTTCAGCATTGGATCCATCAACAGCCCCGTACGTCATAATATAACGTGAAATGGTTTTAGTAATAACGTTTAAAATTAGCGCGATTGAGGGCCAGAGCCCACGCACAATCCCTAAACTGAAACCTGAATCAAGCTAAAACTTCACTGAGCAATTTTTTCATTTCCTTCAGCTAAAATTCCCGTTCCGTTTCGCTTCACATCGAATTAGTATTCCTCAGGGATCCTGCTGAGTTGCGATGATGACGGTCTTAACGCGAAGTGAGCGGTAATTGACACATTTTATCCTGTGATCTTTGACACCCTCTTGCTATTGTGCTGTCTGTAACACTAAAAGGTGCTATAAAAATAAAACGGCAGCTCCACTGTGGTCATTCAAGCGCATTTTCTACTTTAGTAGACTCGACAAAACCCGTGACATAGTGAGTAATTGACCAGACTGGTGTCACTCGTTTTGAGAGAACGAAACTTATAAAGCGATCCAGATAATTTTTTGCAGTATTGTGGTTGGAGGTTAGACTACAGAAGCCCGTCTAAAATCTCCCTAACACGAGCGAGACTGACACCCTATTGTTAGATATTTCATGGCTGTGCAAAAGCTTCTATAACATGTAACTCTCCATCATACACGGACTAATGAACATAATGCCTAAACGCGCGGGCCGCTGTAAATTCCAGTTGGTATTTCAGTTGTGGCGGACAGTTTACGTCGGCTAATGTTGGCCCATCTGTCACTTCATTTCCTATGCTGTCCGTTAGCTGGGTTTATTGGTGTGTTCAGCTATTATTTTTGCCAAAAAGCCAGCTATCTGTTATTTTTACAACATAGTTTCCTGCCCGGTGTAATTAAATCTTACAAGTTAAATTTGACCCACTTCCCGGTGCCCGATGGAGCTGAAATTTGGCATACCTGTCAAGTTCTGATGACTATACAATATTATGGTGACAGCGAGCTGATCTGATGATGGATACGGAAGGTGGACAACGGACTCATCATCTCTGCGGGAACTTAAAATTGGCCACTGGCGTACATGTATAGCAACTTATGTTAGCTGCATGTTTACCTTCCTATAGTGTACCCACCTAGCTGTAAGTTTTCCCAAAACGAAATAAAATAAAATAATAGTAGACTGGCTGTGTTCCGAACACTAATTTAATAAAGGCTTGTTTTGAAAAGGTATTTTTCAACAAAAACAAATCAATAAACTTGTGATTGTTTATTTCTTAAGTAAGAAATAATTAGAACACCTTAAACCGTAACATCAATTGTGAATTGAGAAACTCAACGCAGTGTCCAAAAAATATTTGTCTGTCAGCTATTGTGAGAACAGTAGGACAATGATCTCGCTACTAATACACTCACAGCACTCAGACGGAAGCGACGGACGGTCCAAATATCTGTCGATTGTCGTGGGAATCAAACTCGCGACGACTTGATTGACGATCTCCCGTTTCGCAGATGCCAATCATAGCTTCCTGAGGCCGCTTGGTTCAAAGTGTTTCAAACTGTACGATGGATATTGCAGTAAGATGGTTATAGTTTTTTTTTTGTGTTTTTTGCTCTCTCATCACTGCTCATCGACACTTCGTCAGATAGCGAAAACAGATTTCGCAAACGATGATTTGATTTGACGACCTCTGTGGCGGGGCGGGCGAACGTTCGCCTGCGACGCCGGAGGTTACGGGTTCGATTCCCGCCTCGGAACACATATTTGTGCGATATGCAGATATTTGTTCAGGGTGTTCTGGGTATTTTCTATGTATAGTAAAAATATCTATCTGTGTTATATATTGATTATATTAAGTATATCAGTTATCTAGTACCCATAACACAAGCTCTGCTTAGCTTGGGGCTAGATAATGTTGTGTAAACTGTCCGGCATTATTAAAAAAAAAAAAAACACATTTTGAGACATTTTAATAGGTGTGGTTGCTATTTGAAGTTGCATTCTCTAAAGCTAAAACTAACTGAACGTATCGCCATCCTTTTCTTTTGCATATAAAAAGCATAGGATTGGGGATTGTATTTTAAGCTTTATCTTTAGAGAATACAATCTCAAATCGCTACCAGTGTCACAAATATATTATTAGTTTAGCTACGACAAAAAACAGAGCCTTAAAAAGATCAATGAAGGATGTTCGTAGCTAAACCAATGATATTAAAATGTGTGCGTTAGATTTCATAATTTACGAGGAATCAGTTTTCGCTATCTGAAGAATTGTGTAAGCTGTGAGCGTGTGATGAACAAAAAACACGAAAAAAAAAATACGCGCCACCAACGAAAGCATTCCTTGCTGCATACAAGGCGGCATGATTTGTTCGACAGAACGAAGCAAATCTATTATTCGATGATACGCCCCAATCAAAAGCACCGTTCAAAGTGCTGAAACTGGAGTCACCGAGACATTGTCTGTTTCCAAAAGTTGTAAAATACCCGCCTTAAAAATTCATACGCAAATTCAAAAAACGTACGCGTACTACATTTATGTCCTCTTGAAACGTGTGGGCTCTAAAATATTAGCCACCAACGTTTCGCAGAGGGATTTACTGGCGTTGCCATAAAACTCAAACAACCATGCCTGCTTGTTTCTCGTCCGTTACGTCTATAAGGTTGTCTGGTAGAAATCGCTACTAACTGATAAGACTGCCCATTGTGCAACATAGTTAGTTCATT
Organism: Operophtera brumata; assembly: GCA_932527175.1. NCBI lineage: Eukaryota > Metazoa > Arthropoda > Insecta > Lepidoptera > Geometridae > Operophtera > Operophtera brumata. The sequence goes on from OW052238.1 coordinate 3,184,570, forward strand.
TTTTTATTTGTAAATTGTTGTATATTTTACATACATACATAAACTCACGCCTGTTGCCCGGAGGGATAGGCAGAGACTAAGGATTTCCACTTGCTACGATCCTGACATACCTCTTTTGCTTCATACACTCGCATTACATTCTTCATACATGCTCGTCCGTAAAGTGTACTCATGACCTGGCCTTTTTTCAGAACGTCTCTGATCTGGTCTAAATACTTTCCGCCGAGGTCTTCCCCTTCCCACTGTCCCATTCACGCTCGTCTTATGTACTCTTTTCGTCAAACTACTGTCGCCATCCTTTCTAAATGCCGAAACCATCTAAGCATACCTTTCTCAATCCTTGTCACTACGTGACAACGTGCGTTTAGAACAAAAGTAGAAGAAATAAATTAAATTTATTTTGACCAAATTTAACCTACAAGGCTCTCTTATCACACTATACCTCATTATATATCTCAAAGTCACACCACACATACGTCCCAAAGCTCCCATATCCACAGCATTTTTTTTTTTTTTTTTACAGTTTACACAACGTTATCTAGCCCCAAGCTAAGCAGAGCTTGTGTTATGGGTACTAGATAACTGATATACTCGTTCCGTTTCGTATGAGGTAGTGCTGGCCATATACTTAATACAATATATAACATAGATAGATATTTTTTATTATACATAGAAAATACCCAGAACAAATATCTGCATATCGCACAAATATTTGTTTTGGGGCGGGAATCGAACCCGCAACCTCCGGCGTCGCAGGCGAACGTTCGCCCGCCCCGCCACAGAGGTCGTCAATTTATTATACTTTCATGTTTTAAATTAAGTATTTACGTCAGTTCCATTCTGATAAAGCGTCTCTTCTACAGATATCCCAGTACGTGTTCGAGGAGACGTTCAATCTGCTCTTCGCAGTTCCTTTCACTCAGCACAACGTGACGGTGTCGGGCGCGACCTTGGCTGCCCTGTCGCCAGCTCAGGTTGCCCAGATCAAGCGGCTCAACTCGCTCGACTTGGAGCTATATGACTTCGCCAAGGGACTTATGTTCAAACGGTAAGAACTTCAGAATTGCATTAATTGTACGATCTAATAGTCTATCGTAGCCATAGTTAGGGCTTTTTTGTGAAAGAGTTCGTCCGGGGAAGTACTACCTCCATACCTATTTCTGCCGCAAAGCAGTAGTGCTTGCATTGCTGTGTTCCGGTTTATAGGTATGGGTATGCCGGTGAAATCACCCTTTACGACCATTCAAATCACAGGCACATGAGACTTTCATCTTTATGTCTCAGGGTGGCGGGGGCAGTGCAATGCCGCATATGGTACGTCCTAGGCGGACGTGACCTACGAGGTAATGCATTGTTAAAGGCAAAGGTTACCGCTCTGCTTGTTCTGTCTTTCCCGCAGAGTCTTGATCTCTCCATCGACAGGATTCCTTTTGCAGAGGAAGGGTAATTGCGTCTGAGCGTTTCTAGTGGTATATGTAGGTACAATTATTAGTCGCTATTCATGCATACTTACGCCTAATTCACCGAAAGGGAAAACCTTTTCTCCGCGGGTTGCACCATCGTGGGAATGTACACGTGACAAGTGGTGAGCTCATCACCGCAATTGCTTGCCGCGACTGAGTCGGCTAACCCTTTCTTCCAGTATAACATATTCCTTAATAAGCTAGCAGTCGGGACAAATCTTATACCAACGAATCTTACTAACAAGTCCGGGTAATCCTTTAGTCGGCATTTACGCCATCCACGGGAGGAGACGGGGAAGGGGGCCAGACACACCCGCAGCGAAATAAAAAAAAACAGTAATTTCAGTAAGTAAATTTCAGTAGTTTTGGTACGAAAGCTCGCCTGCAAACGGCACATTGCGCAAAGCCTTATTCGTAAGATAAATCCTTTAAATACAGCCTTACTAACTATCAGCGCCCAAAATGCCTACTTTGGATCACTCCGTACGTGTGTATTTATGGAAATTTTTTGTCCATTTTATTTTAACCATCTGCTTTTCAGCTAGTTTTTGTAGAGCACTGTGGCATTCTGCAACGGATTACCTAAGACCTGGATTAGATTAAGATTTTATTATTTGGTTACTCGGACATCACCAAACAGGGTCAGTAATCTCACCACATTTCGTGTAATGGATGTAAAGTGAGCTTAGTTTTTAGGTAGTCGGCATATTTATGAGGGTAAAGCCTTAAAGGGTTTCTTATGTCTGGGTAGTTGCCTATTTGTGACACCAACCAAGCACCCATATTGTTTATGGTTTTGAGCAAGGACGAGGTAATAAGAATGGTGTAGGTTTCCGGGTGTACATTTTTGTGGCTACGGCTACTTCTATTTATTGTAGGAGAGCATCAGTAACTACACGAGTTTATGTCCCCGTGCTCCGTATTTTATGGTAAAATGTACTCGGTTCTGCATACTCTACAGTCGGGTTTTCCTTCCTGACGCTATAACTCCAGAACGCACGAACTGATTTCCACGGTTTTGCATTCGTTGGAAAGGTCTCGGGCTCCGTGAGGTTTATACGTTTTTTTTTTTTTTTTTTTTCAAGCCGTGTTAGTTACACCACTTATAACTCAAGAATGGGTGAACCGATTTGGCTGAAAATTGGTAGGGAGGTAGCTTAGAACCAGGAGATAGGACATAGTGGGAGGGGTAGGACGGGGGGGTTCACCGGGGGCTACCCGTGCGAAGCTGGGGCGAGTGGCTAGTCGACTAATATTTTTGACAATGTTATCTTACCTCAATAAAGAGGTCAGCCGACGAATCCAACTCATATGAGCAGCGTTCGTGAAACTACGCCATATCTTCGCGTCACAGATTCTGTAGAGCCTCAAGATACATACATACATGCACGCCTTTTTCCCCGGAGGGGTAAGCAGAGCCTCGAATGGCCTCCTTTCATCGTGGGTTGCGCCATCGTTGGAATATAGACGTGACAAGTGGTAAGCCCATCGCCGCCATTGCCACCTACGACTGACTCTGCTATCGCTTTCTTCCAGTAATATCACATTAATAAGCCAGCAGCCAGGTCATGTCTTTTACCAACGAATGAAAGATGAAAGTCTTATAATCAATGCGTGATGCTAGACGCGGTCGCTAACTATTGGCCTCAAACAAATACTCAAAGCTGGACAGCGGGCTATGGAGAGAGCGTTGCTCGGAGTTTCACTGCGTGATAGAATCCGAAACATAGAGATCCGAAGAAGAACAAGATGACCGACTTAGTAGTAGTAGAGCTTTTTTTTGTGAAAGAGTTCGTCCGGGGAAGTACTACCTCGATACCTATTTCTGCCGCAAAGCAGTAGTGCTCGCATTGCTGTGTTCCAGTTTGAAGAGTATGGTTGCCGGTGAAATTACCGGCCATGAGACTTTTCATCTTTACGTCTCAGGGTGGCGGGAGCAGTGTAATGCCACATAGGGTGCGTCCTAGGTGGATGTGACCTATGTGGTAAAACGTTGTTAAAGGCAGAGGTTACCGCTAAACATCAGGTGGGCCAGCTGCTTGTTCCGTCATAAACAAAGTGAAAAAAAACTTACCTCTCAAAATTAACAATATGAAGTGGCATTGGGCAGGCCATATTGCTCGCAGAACCGACAAACGTTGGGAAAACACGCGCCACGCCTCCTTAACAATTCTCCTTACTTGATTTCTATGAGTGAATATTTTCTGCATACCAAGGTGAAGTTAACCGGTGCCGGCGTCACATAATTCCTTGGTTATTGAGCAGGAAACCGGCAGGATGTGATAAGTACGGCGCCAGCACCGACACGCGTGGCTATTCACGCTGTATATTAACGGCTGACCGTTAAGATTCTACTCTTTAGAAGCTATAATATATAAATTACTTAGTTCATAAGTAGCTCAAAGATAAATATTGTGTTTATATAAGTAATGTGAGAGAAATTTGATCTGGGCACCAATCGCGTTTATTTTGTACTACCAAAACAAAATCACAACCAAAACCGTACCGCATTTCGTATTGCGATTATCATTAAGGCTATGTTCACATGTAACGCGCGTTAATTCGCGTTAATCGCGCGATCAAATTTGAAGAGAGTTCAGATGATGAGCGCTAATGCGCGTTGCGAGAGTACTCGTCAGTCTAGTTCGGTAGAACGAACGCGCGATTGTCTGCGTCTAGAAACTTTTTCTCTGAGCGCCGCGTTGACGCTCGCTGACGCGCGTTAACGCGCGCGCATGTGAACGGTTGCTAGGTATATATTAGGATGTCTAAGGCTGCGTTTCCATTGACGCGGAGCTGGGCGGAGCGGAGCTTAGCGGTGCATGAATTGACCAATCACTATGCTCGAAATCTCTGCTCCGCTTCAATGGAAACAGCACGAGCGGAGCGGGGCAGAGCTGAACGGATATTCATATAAAATAAGCGAGGTGATGCGGAGCGGAGGACAGCGGAGCGGTGCGTAGCGAGGTGATGCGGAGCGGAGGACAGCGGAGCGGTGCGTAGCGAGGTGATGCGGAGCGGAGGACAGCGGGGCGGTGCGTGATTCGTTATCTTCGTCGTCAAGTAAGGAAAGATATAAAAGGATTGCTTTTTTCTTTTTAAGCGACAACATGACATATGCTCTTTCTGAAAGATGGAGACAAACTGAGCTCAAAATTGCGCAATTCCAAAGTTAGCACCACTCCGCTCCGCTCCTCTCCTCTCCGCTCCGCTCCGCTCCGCTCCGCTCTGCTCCGCTCCTCTCCTCTCTGCTTCAGTGGAAACACTTACCACTTTTCACCGCTATTCTCCGCTCATCTCCGCACAGCTCCGCGTCAATGGAAACGCAGCCTAAGCGCGCGATTTGAAAACGCGCGTCACAATTCAGCCATCTGAACGTAGGCTTAATCGTCAAATTTTTAAACTTAATTTTGGAAGATACTGTGGCGTAGCGATCTATCGAACTTTACTACTAATGCCTCGAGGGATCCTTGCATAGATTATTAATAAAATTGATCCTTGCTTGAATTGGTCAAGAAAATAGGAAATTCTAAGTTTTCTAAATTGATTAAAATATGATTTTTGAGATATAACACAAATATCTCAAATCACTCTTTCACAAATATTTTTTAAAAAGGTTGATTTTTCTTATTTAATTCTGGTTTAAGAAATTTATTCTCACAAAGAATTTAAAATTCACTTTACTTGCGAATTACTTATGTTTAACTAAATTTAATGCGCGTATACGAGCGTGCTATAGGTGCATATACCTACAAAGAAAAACATTTTAAAATTAACTTAGGTGACATGACAAATTCAAAACAAATAATTAATTACTACACTTAATAATAATAATGAAGCCTTCTTTATTTCTCTTACCACCGAAATACAAAAAACATAAGTACAAAATACTACTCTTACTACTGTGTAATTGCTACTGTAAAAACAAGCAATTGATTTTAGTAAGGAAAATCCGAAAGTACCCTGGTGGACACCTTGAGAACCTTAAATTCTTTAAAAATAAATGTGCAGTGTAAAGGGTTAGGGTTCTTTCGTCACTACACCATTTTTTGTGCTACTTTTGACTTCCATACTTCGAGGGTAAACTCGTCACTACTTACTTTTTCTCAGGTTTTGTACAGTCGTCGTGAGATTAGTGTTGAATAAACCATACGGTTTCATATTCTTATTAAAAATTTCGTATTAAATATGTTATCTAAACGAATTAAATATCTCGAATGATAAATCTCGAATGAAAATTCACAACTGGAAATTCTACTCGCCCGTGTAAGTTGCTTGTTACATTTCTAGACTAAGCCCTCAGAGTTTGCATTTCATACTGACATGTGACCCACCTAATGTTAAGCGGTAACCCGGCCCCATCAGAAACCAATACCCCTTAGGTCAAGTACACCTAGAGAGGGCCTACCCTTCATGGCATTGCACTGCGCCCGTCATCCTGAGACACGGGGCTGATCAAGAACAAAATCATTCCTAATTTTCACTAGAAACGGGATATTTACTATGATTTTTGAGTTTTAAATGTTCCATATATCATCCCGATAAAATCATGGTAAATATCCCGTTTCTAGTGAAAATTATGTACATGATAGTTTCAAAAGTTAAAATCATTCCTAATTAGCATTTTTCTAATTGCGGGACCACCGATCACGAATTTTATTTTAGAATTATTTTATATCAAGATTGATTGATTGATTGATTTTAGGGATTTTTGAAAATTCAACTTCTAAGGGGGTGAAAAGGGTTGAAAACCATTGTATGAAAAATCGTATTTCTTGAACTTACAAACTTGGTAAAATATTTTTTTCCCCGAATACACCCAAAAGCGGGTGCAAAGTTTGTATGCGCATTTTTAGGGTTCCGTAACCAAATTACGGAACCCTTATAGATTCGTCATGTCTGTCTGTCTGTCTGTCCGTGTATGTCACAGCCACTTATTTCCGAAACTATAAGAGCTAGGCTGTTGAAACTTAGTAAGTAGATGTATTCTGTGAACCGCATTAAGATTTTCACTCAAAAATAGAAAAAAAAACAGTAAATTTTTGGGGTTCCCCTGCATGAACTGAAACTCAATTTTTTATTTCATCAAACCCATACGTGTGGGTACCCATAAGCGTTCCGTAGTCAAAGACAAGGAACCCTAATGGATTCGCCATGTCTGTCTGTCTGTCTGTCTGTCTGTCTGTCCGTGTATGTTACAGCCAATTTTTTTCGAAACTATAAGTGCTATGCTGTTGAAACTTAGTAAGTAGATGTATTCTGTGGACCGCATTAAGATTTTCACACAAAAAATAGAAAAAAAAACAATAAAGTTTTGGGGTTCCCCATACTTAGAAATGAAACTATAAAATAAAAAAAACATCGAACCCGTACGTGTACGGTATCTATGGATAGGTCTTCAAAAATGATATTGAGGTTTCTAATTTTTTTTTTTTCTAAACTGATTTGTCTGCGCGAGAGACACTTCCAAAGTGGTAAAATGAGTGTCCCCCCCCCCCCCCCCCGTAACTTCTAAAATAAGAGAATGATAAAACTAAAAAAAAAAATATGATGTACATTACCATATAAACTTCCAACAAAAATTGGTTTGAACGAGATCTAGTAAGTAGATTTTTTTAATACGTCAAATCGTAATCCATCCAAGAACTTTTATATGATGTTACTTGCTGCTACGGAACCCTTCATGGGCGAGTCGGACTCGCTCTTGGCTGATTTTTTAATCGTGTGGTGCCTTTTGCTTGAAACTCGCTATGGGCACTATGGGTACTTAAAATACAGAATAATTGAACACATATTTCAGGATTTTTAAAAATAACCCTTAAAAATGGGTGACAAAGTTTTAGTTTTTTTTGTGATGCGATTCGTAGTTTTATTTGTGATGTGACGTATGCACGGGTATTCAGCTAGTTTAAAAATATAACTTAAAGTAATTATAAAATAATATTCTTCGTAGAAGACATCAAGTTTCTATTAAGAATACAAATCAACTATTATTATCCGATAATCATAACTTTTCCTTTTATATTATCCATTTCCTTTAAACCAGTCCCTATAATAATAGTGTTGTCGGTCGCTACGCTAGTTGCTGACAGACACTCGATACCATTGTGCATTAGTTGCAACTTGCAATCCAATTTAAAATAAGCTGAGTAGAGCCGTGAAATGTCCTGTTAGTACCAGGATCAACGAACGGATAAGGACATGTGAAGCCAGTGCATTGTTGTGTATGGACAATTCCATGTAGATAATCGTGATGTTTTTTACATTTTCTTAGGATACTCCTTGCGTCAAGCGTGAAACCGATATGGTGTTTTTTTAAGGCGATATGTCAAAATACCGAATGGGCGGAGTCTAGCAAGAAAACAATAGCTGTAAGACAGTGACAGCGCTATTGCTCACTTGAACCCGGGAAGAGGTGAGGTATAGATTTTTGCCACTCGGAAGTGACTGACGTTAGCGACAAATGATAAAACTTCGTTTAGCTTCTAAAGTAGCAAATATACAAATAAATGATCTATAATTAATGTAAGTAATGTGATTACCTACTGAATAATATAAAAAAATATGCTTAATACTTTCTCTAGTCGAAGGAGGGACCTAAAAAGGGCTTTAGAAGAGCCAATTTCAAAAAATAAAGCTATCGAGAAAAGTTTCGCGAATCGTGTTTGTAGTCTATAATTTATTTAGATTACATCCTCAAGTAATTACTGTATTAACATCAAGTTTGTAACCTTTACTGATAGTGTAACGAAACGACTCCAAAATTTTAACATAGCGTCTTAATACAACTTGGAATGACGAATCAAGCAGATGACCCACCTGATGTTAAGCGTTACCCTCTGCCTATGAACAGTGCATTATCGCAGAGGTCACGTTCACCTAGGACGCATCCTTTGTGGCATTGCACTGCGCCCGCCAACCTGAGACATAAAGATGAAAAGTCTCGTGTGCCTGTAGTTTCACCGGCACCCATATACCCTTTAAACCGAAACACAGCAATGCGAGCACTACTGCTTTGCGGCAGAAATAGGTATGATGGTATGGGTCATATAAAGTAGGTAATCATCTTCGATCGAAATTACTGCTTCTCACTTCGTTTAACATTTCACTCCACTGATCCTTGGTGCTTAGGTACTACTACAAAATGCAATCGATTTAAAATAAAGCCGAGTTGAGCCGAGAAATATCTTGTATGGAATATTCCTGATGGAAAAAGGATCAACGAACGAATAAGGACATGTGAAGTCACGCCTCTCCTGGATTGGATATTCTTTGTTCCTCATCTCGAGTAACCCTTCAGTTCGCAGAGCGCTATGAAAGCTGGTGTACAATTTTTGCCATAGGAATTTACGACAACCTAAATTCTTTCAATGGGATTTCACTTTAACCAATCTTACCATAGAACTTTCAGCAATTATATTGCTTTTGAGCGAATACGAGAACAGCGAGAATGAAGATGAACTGCCAATTTCTTATCTTATCTATGTTGCTTACAAAAGGACTGATTTCCACGACACAAAAAGAGCTCTATTTCCGTCGTAAAACGCCGAAATACTCATTTTATGAACTACATTTTGCTACAATTCTGCGCGAGGCCGCTTTATCTAAAAATAAAGAAATTATTTTAGATATCGCGAATCAAATCATTTTGTAGATTAATTCAGAAAATATAGTATCGTAAAATTCACTTAGCGATAGTTGCGTGACCTCACAAACACGGCTCCCTTATCAAGTGTCGATCTATCCCACGCCTCGCATTGCCCACTAATAGGGCGCTGAAGGTCGCGCTTTCTTCCTGAGCGCTGTTTTTGCGACCTCGCTCTATGTCGTGCACTAGAGCCGCCAGTGAAAAGTAGAATAGTCGGAATAATTATCTGCAGAAGATAAATGGATGTACAGAAGTAATCACAGGCACAAACGTCTTTGTGGATTTTGTACTCAAACTAAATGTACCTTTACCTATTAGAGTTTAAAAATTATCATTAAAAGATCACAGATCAGATGAACAAAGGCTATAAGCCCAACGTTTTAAGAATTTTTGCTCATTAGAATTAGCTCCTAAATAAATTCTGGCTCTATAAAAAGTGCCGGAGCTTTGGCAACACTAGTGGTGACCCCGAGAACGCGAGCGGATTGGATTTCTAATCAGGGCATATCGAGGCCCTTTATGTGAACTATTTTGTGGTAGGCTGGGGCGGTTGTTTTTCTCACTCGGTCTGTCACGAACATCCAATAAAAGGGCGAGGCTAAACTTTCTTATATTTACGGTGAAAAGAAAATTGAGAGTTTATTACACCTGTTTATTATTATGTTTTTTGAATGACGGACTATGTAGATGGCCCACCTGATGTTAAGCGGTAACCTCTGCCTATAACAATGCATCATAGGTCACGTCTACCTAGGACGCACCCTATGCGGCATTGCACTGCGCCCGCCACCCTGAGACATAAAGATGAAAAGTCTCATGTGCCTGTAATTTCGCACGGAATCTGCGAGCACAACTGCTTTGCGGCAGAAATAGGTATGATGGCAGTACTTCCCCGGACGAACTCTTATCTCAAAAAAGCTCTACTACTTGTAAAATTGACCTTACTTTGTGGAAAGCGAGTTGCGCAAGAGTGCAAACTACATAGTACAAAATGAGGACGAGATTATTTCCTATAATCGCCTGAACAACTGACCAATGTGGCTAACGATGGTTGCGAAATGATAGTACAAATTCAAAGGTTTTTCTATCGCTACACTAGCGACTCGCCCCGGCTTCGCTCGGGTAGCACTCGGTGACCCCCCCCCCCCCAGACAATCTCTAGGTTCTAAGCTACCTCCCCACCAATTTTCAGCTAAATCGGGTCGTGCGTTCTGGAGTTATAGCGTCAGGAAGGAAAACCCGACTTATTTTTATATAGTAGATTGATTATCACATCAAGACAGTAACCATTAGTGCTCCGAACCTCGTTATCTGCAGTCACCTTTTTGCAGCCATTCCTAACCTTCGCAGGTTTACGAAGCCTATAAGCGATCTGTTTTTACTTTCATTATGCAAACGGCGAAGAGCAGAGCTGGGGCGTCTATTTTTCGGTACTTTTTATGCCAGTCTTCAAGTCGAAAGAGGTTCTATTTTGCGCTGGCTTGCTTAATTACCTCGTGGCATTTGCCAATTTAGTTTACGACTTAAAAGGGTAAACGAAACGAAGGTGTTCAGTAGCGGCTATGCAGGTACCAGCTCAGCTGAATATTATCCTCCACGTACCCCGATGCTGAGTGTGAGCTATATCGCCTTTGTAGTAAAAGCTGACTTAGGGATTACACCAGGGGATGGACAGTAGCATCCACCTGAGTACTCAACACCAATACTTCATCACGAATCCGTCTGTCAAGCATGGTTATGGTTGTAGAAAATCCTCACATTGCATTCTACGGGGAGACATCGTTTTTTAGGGTTCCGTAGTCAACAAGACAAGGAACCCTTATAGATTCGTCATGTCTGTCTGTCTGTCTGTCTGTCTGTCTGTCTGTCTGTCTGTCTGTCTGTCTCTCCGTGTATGTCACAGCCACTTTATTCCGAAACTATAAGAGCTATGGTGTTGAAACTTGGTATGTAGATGTATTCTGTGAACCGCATTAAGATTTTCACACAAAAAGAGAAAAAAACAAAAAAATGGGGTTACTTAGAACTGAAACTCAAATATATTTTTTTCATCAAACCCGTACGTGTGGTTTATCTATGGATAGGTCTTCAAAAACGATTTTGAGGTTTCTAATATCATTTTTTTCTAAACTGAATAGTTTGCGCGAGAGACACTTCCAAAGTGTAAAAATGAGTGTCCCCCCCCCCCCCCCCCCCGTAACTTCTAAAATAAGAGAATGATGGAACTAAAAAAAAAATATGATGTAAATTACCATGTAAACTTCCAACGAAAATTGGTTTGAACGAGATCTAGCAAATAGTTATTTTTAATACACTGTTATTAAATCATCGATCAAAGTTACAACGAACTACAAGAACTTTTATATTATGTTACTTGCTGCTACGGAACCCTTTATGGGCGAGTCCGACTCGCACTTGGCTTTACTGCGTGAATGACGGGTCAAGCAGATGACCCACCTGATGTTAAGCGGTAATATCTGCCGTTAAGAATGCATAACCTTATAGGTCACGTGCACCTAGGACGCACCCTACGTAGCATTGCACTGCGCCCGCCACCCTGAGACATAAAGATGAAAAGTCGCATGTGCCTGTAACTTCACCGGCACCCATCATACCCTTCAAACCGAAACACAACAATGCGAGCACTGCTGCTTTGTAGGTATGGAGGTAGTACTTCCTCGGCCGGACGAACTCTGTCACAAAAAAGCTCTACTACTAAAAGAAGGACGTGTGCAACAAAAAAAAAACTATCGGTAGCGGTGGCGTGCACGGAAGTTGATTCCTGCTGGACTACTGTTTAATCGAGTGTTATCAGAAAATATACTGCCAAGTTTCAATCAATCAATCAATCAATCATTTATTTTTCGAAACATGGGTAAATAAGATGATAATAACAATAAAAAGATACAGGCCATGATCAGCTTTACAGCTTGCAAAGTTAAAAAAAAAATAAGTACATCGTTACAAGTTAAAAGATAAATCACAGATTCACAATAATTCAAATGTCATAAAAAATTACAATAATATAATATACTCAAACGCTAAGGCAGTTAATAAATTAATAATCAATAAAATTGCGTCTCTAAAAATCATTAAGATATTCATTGATACTATAGTAAACCTTTTGTAAAAGAAAATATTTTAATTTGAATTTATTAATTGTACATATTTCTAAAATGTCAGTTACAGCCAACGAACGCAAAGCGCAAACGTTTAATCCCTTAAAATATCACCCGTTTAGCGTTCCGTGATAGGGGGTTCATGTTACAGCATTAACGATTCACCGTTTCCTCTAGCCATATATTTGAAACACTTGCGTGACCTAATTATACGTCTACCCTGTTATCAGGTTTGAAGCGCTGAAGAAACGCGACTCCGACTTCGAGTACAGGTGGCGACATCTCGGCGAGGTGGCGAAGAATGGAGTCACGGAGTTCGACTGGGACAGCAATCTAGAAGACGCCACCACTGAAAAGTACAGAGGCAAGTAAGCGGCAGTAATGTGAATGACATTTTGACATTACCCTAGTGTAAACACTAGTCATGAATACCATTCAAGTATAGTATTATGACGGACCTGTATATATAGTATGTTGAATTAGAACTTGTACAAATAATGAATTAATTTGAGAGAATATCATTCTAAATATTTGCATTTATGAAATGTATTCGTCCTATGGAAGATGTATTTTTGGCAGCTGATTGTTTTTGATATTTACTTACTTTTGTTTGATGTTTAGTTTACGCGTTAAATCTGTGGAAATGTTTGAAATAAACCGGATATAAATTGTATTAAGATCTTGATGAAATAAATAGGTTCTTACCTTCAGATGTTTAAAAATAAAGTGTAAACTTCTGTTTTCAAGGTGATATCTTTCTCACAGTTAAGACTAAAGGCAGGGACTCACTGAGAGCTACCACGTTTTCTATGAATGTTTTATTAGGGAACATGCAACATTGAGCGGTGTGAGTCTGGCCGATCGTTAGTTGACATGGGACCGGCTATTCATCACCCACCTCTACTATCTACATGACGCGTTCTGATTAATCAAGAGCGAGTATAAATTGAACCTTAGAACGATTATTTATGGTACCTTTCTGTGTGTGAACTGCTATTGCACTGTTTTCACAAGCCTATTACAAATTTTTGAGAACAAAACGGCCCTCTTTCTTATTTGTTTTAATAACATTCAGACCGTATTCATGCGGCACTAAGGATCATTTTTATAACTATTCTTCAAAAAAAGAGAAGAAGCCTCCCGATACATCAGACTTTGGAGGCATTGGTGCCATCTGGCCGGAATGGTGAAAATGTTTTTGTATGGTTTTTTCTTGAGTGCTTGCATTCTTAATCCGAATAGATACCTATTACCATTTAGCGATAGCATAAATCGCGTTTTTTTTTAAATTTATTTTTTCAGATACTATAAAACTCCGCGCGTACAGCGCCACTATTTTTGAGGATAGCGCCATCACTTCCAATGTTTTATGCTTATCAGTTGAGAGGATCATTCCGTTTTGTCATTTTCAATATTTAATTTGTAACCATCAACGAATCGCCGATAGTTACCATACTATCGTTATTGTTGTATGAGTATACCTAGAATTAGCTCTTATTTCCTACAATACCTTGATTGCATTTTAATGTTCGTTTAATTTGAATGCAGTGTAATGTGTAGCGTGTTCTCGCTCCCAATCAAGTTACAAGAGCGTGTAAAGGCTTTATCTCATAGACATTCTTACAAGCATAGTACATTCATAGTATCTCTCAGTGGAACTCCGCCTTTAGATTTGCATGTAATGTAATTATTAATGATATTGTTGAATGAATGGTGATATGTGCTAGGTACAGGGTAGGTAATGCAGCTAGTGTGAGCCCAACGAAGTTGTAGGATATACGTATTGTCGTTGCATTGTGAGAGCTATGGCCATGGATATAAAGTAGAGAGTTTCAGTGAGACAGTTTCATACAATTTATTCCTATTAAAAATAGATACTGGTGATCGGCTTTGATGACTATTTACGATCTTCTTAGCATTAATGGTTCTTTCTTGGACACCCTGCCAGAGGTATGATGGCCCTGTTAAGGCGCTGATAGTATACAAACTCTATCATTAGCTAACTCAATATTGTGTGTGTGTCATAGAGGTACATTTACGTTAGAGCGCATTTCACAAATTTTTACCAAGTAAATTTTTAACAAGTGAATTTATCGAAATTTTGTGCTCTTGTAAAGCTTTGGAAATAAGCTCAATATTTAAAAAAAAACACTGCCATTAACTAATATTTTCTAAAAATACGTTTAGAGAAGCATAATTGACTTTTGACAGCGCCTTTACGGCCTCATGGCCTACGAAAGAAAGAACCAGTGTGTTAAAAGGAGGCGCCTTTCATATAAATTTAATATAACAATATTCAGTGTTCGAAAGATCTTATTTTATTTATTTAAATTGCCGGATACTACATCAATAGGCAGCTGTTAAGAAATTTCAAAGCGTTAAATGAGCTCAATAGAAATGGCCGCTCACAATTCACTGATGAAACCATTATAATAATTTGTATGAACAATAAATACATGTAAATAGTCGTATATAGGCATATATTTTGTTTTGGCTTTCGAGCCGGCCGCGGCGGAGGCGCATTGTGTTTCCTTATGGGGGAACTAACTTTACGAGCACTGTAGTGTACAGTACCCGGCACATAAATGTGCGCGCGTGAAGCTGTAAATATCTGCCGTGGTATTCGGGGCTCGGTGAACTAGCTGAGCGAGTCACGGGGTAAAGTCACGCGTTGCGCAGTAAGATAATATTTGACTTCGCTAAAGTTCGGTGTGTCAAAAATTTATGCTCTCTTATGGCTGTCTCGATGACAGCATTATCTATGGATGACACTTCACTTCACTTAACCACCTCACTTGTACCCCGAATACCTAGGCAGCACTAAGCAGTGAAAATATCGAAAACGCAATAAACTATTAGCGTGCTACTACAAAACGCGAAATATCCATTTAATAACACTGTGTTTTGTATTTTGAAACTTCTTGTCAAAGCAAAAGACAAAACGCTGTGTAAAATATTTGAGGCATAATGTTCACAGACCTATATCCCACTAGATAACGCAAATGCTCCTACTTTGCGTGTCACTTTGCCTGTCCGAAGTAGGTGCAATGCACCTATTAGCAAACCTCAATTCAGTTCGCTCGCTCTGCTTCGCGATAACACGTCGGATGTTAGAAAAATACCTAATTGCGCCATAGTGAACTAAAAAATTCTTCAAAATCAGCAAGCCGTGCGAATGAAGATATTTAGTAGCATAGGTACAAAATAAACGCTTGCTTTCATACAAATTTACGTGTTTGCGGTGTCTATCATGTTATATGGTCTGTGATAATTTTATTGTAACACGGTTATTAGTCAAAATGGGGCGTTTTTTGTCCTTCAGGCGCATGCATACTAATGTTTCGGGTACTGTAATGAAAAGGACATCAAATCGTCAAGAAAGCTCGCCAAAGATTGAAAGTCTTCTACAAAAAGTGTACGTAAGTTCAGTAAAATATTACATTGATTTAAGATTGTTACAGTAGATTTATCTATCGGTTTAAGAAAAAAAGCATTCGGATAGTCGTTCAATATAAAATTATAGTCAACCCAGATAAGTGCTATTTTAATTTGTGACGTCACTTACAAGGCTGACGTCAATAAGGGTTGTATTTTATTGTTTTTTTAATACCTGAGGGTAAATGTTGTGACTCGAAGCAGCTCTACATGAAATTGTGTTCGTAATTCATTATTGTTTAGTTTTTAAGTTTAAATATAATTTGATTGTGGAGTGTGTACTCGAAATATGAATAAAAGAACCATTCTTGTGACTTGCACAAAGGAAACTAAAATTCGGTGGACTCGACGTGAAATATGAGTATACATGTCGCAGCCAACTGGTTGAATCAGCCGTTTAATTGCACGGCTAGCCGTTTCACTAAACAACGCTAATAATTTTTGTGTAGAAAGGTTAATAAAATAGTTTTAAAAACCTAACCTATCTGGGGATTACAATACAATCCACACAAATAATTAAAATAACTATTTTAAATTAATTCTGTGGAGACAGGATCGATTCGTAATAAAATTATAGGTATACGGGATATATCAGTACAATGGATCAAAGCAAAAGGATCTATTAGTAACTACTCGATATTATAGCTATTAAAGATAAAAGATGAAGATGTTTATTTGTCCGGAATTTGGTAAAAATGGTGTACATTTATTTACATTTTACAAATAGATCTAACATTCTGCCTCAGTTATTTGGCGTACCTACAAATCTCGAGTGCCCAAGACTTTGTACGTAGTGAATGGCGTTCTTCAATGAAACGGCTATTAGAAAACTAGCCGTGCAATTAAACGGCTGATTCAACCAGTTGGCAGCGACATACGGTTAAAATCAGACGCTTGGACATTTTGCTTGCGATAGAGAGCTGCTCATGCATTCTCTATTCCAAAGTTTATACATACTCGTACATATACAGGGTCAGTTGAAAAATGCGCAAACTGATATACCTAAGTACGAATAAAATCATTAAAATAAATATCTTTTGATGGGAAACATCTACTGTCGCGCCTCGGCTGTAAAACCGACTCGTATGCCGTGGTGGAAAACGGCATTGCTTGCGAACAGTTATTTCTTAAACTTTAATGACTCCAAGGTAAGTAGGTAACTTGCCTTTTAAGGGGCTATGAAATGCCGATCATTAGTAATCTCATCCCTTGAGAAATGCTGGACCGATTTGGCTATTTTTCGTAATAATCCGAATAAGGAGAAAGAAAGAATTTAAAGCTTGTCTGCGTTGCAAGTTAGTATTATCCCGACACAACGCATGCGAAGCCGTGGGAAAAAGGTTAGTTTTATAATAAATATAAGAAAACTCAGAAGATTTTATTTTATCAGGGGGATAGTTTTAAAGTTTCGTTTCTTTCCATACATTTACTTGCACCGTCCCTAGCGGAAAGGAGGAGAAAGTTAAGGACAGTGTCAGTAAATGTATTGAAGGAAACGAAACTTCATATAGTTTCGAATACTATCAAATTCTCTTACTAAGCCCCCTGTTACCGCATTTTTCAACTGACCCTGTATAGTTTTGAATGGTACTTTACTCCTGTTCGTCTTATAAATTAAGGTTGAACTTGACGTATTCCAAATTAATGTTTGGTGCAAGTTGGGTCTTTTTTGAGCAACTTTTAATGGTTCTAGTTATATAATGTGTCCGTAGTCAAAAGTCAGTCAAAAGTATTTTATTCATTGAAATCACAAGGATCATTTTGAGCCAATAGATGAATAGAATTTTAGTCAATAGATTATTCAAAACTGTTAATTACTATGATTTGTATTCACTACATTATGTTGTTTTCCTGCGATTATATTAACCGTTCCTTAGGAATGAATAATGTATGATAGTTGACAGGTACATTTTAGGGAATCATTTCATTCAAGTCGTTCTTGGATTCAACTAGCAGCAATTTATATTCTACACGCGGTACATTGAACTAAAGTCCTAGCTAGTCCATTCTCAGGCGCGTATTAATACTCAACTCAACTCTAAAAGCGGTAAAATGCGTTCCATTTATTATTTTAAAGTTTAAAATTAAACAAGAAGACATAAAAAAACACGCGCAGCTTGAAAATTAATTTCACAGTAAAGCACACATACACAATCGCTTTTAAAACATCCATTGAGATAAAAAAGCGCTTTTTTAACGCGTCTTTTCTGTCTGTCGAAAGTGCTAACGCCTCAACCTAACGCATCGTTTGAACTCTCGTGCAAATCAGTCCTTAATGCTATTAAAAGTCTATCGAGGGGATCGATTTTTTAAAGTCACTAAGTGACTAGAAGTCACGAATGACAAAACGTCATCGATGTCATTGAAATCACTTTTTACCAAATATCGTATTTTTGAAAGTCATACCCTGTCTACCAACTTGCAAATATTTCACAGTCGTTGTCTTTGACATACTACGTATATGTCCATTATTAGTTTGTCTGTTCCACTATACTAAGTCCATGGTTCCACTCACCACAGATAAAACAGTGTACTACGTTCGGACCATAGATAATAATTATGTGTGGGTGGAATAGGAAAGCCACAAGATAAAGAGTAAAATTGAGTAAATGCTATTCATAAATGTCAGTGCCAAAACAGTCACGGAGTGATTTCAAATCGAGTTGGTAGAGCCACTCGTATTGATATCATAGTATGACAATTTTAGTCAGCGGTCATTTCCAAAAATACGAACTTTTGGAAATCGGTGACTAATAGTCATTTTGCTGACTTCTAGTCACTCGCTGACTTTCAAAAATCGATCCCCAGGAACAAAATGTCGATCATAATTTGGTGTAGATTTTATACTGGACTACTTTCCAATTTCGCACGTAGCGGCCATAATTCCGAGCGATTTCCATTAAAATGTACGTTCATTAGCGAACGTTTACACTTCTCTGTACTTCACGCTACTAACAAATACTCGCAGAGATTGTACACGACGTTTTAAACTTTATGTATGTTCACATAGAGTTGATAATTCGTAGGGTTTTAAATTGTATTTCAATGTAAGAATTGGAGTTGTAGCGAGCGAACTGCTCAAAACTATTTCAATCACTCAGAGTTGTGACAGAAGTTGGCCACATTTTGTAAGGTTTTTTGTAATTTAATGTATGTTTGTGGAACAAAGTCTAGTACATTTGTTTTGTAATACATTTTGGTTTAATATATTTCGGTTGTAATGTTTAAAAGTTATCGTTTCAAGCTAACGAACACTTTTGGCACATTTGTATGTTGTTTTGATAAATTTTGTTGGAACCCACAAGTACAACTATGTAACTATTTCAATTGTATAAACCTTTGTGTATAAAAAAGACATTTATTAACATAATGATAATATATTTTCTCCGCAAAATATATAATATAATAAATACGTCATTGAACCGTTGTTAATACTCTCATAATTACGATATTGTAGATGTATAAGATCGAATAATTTATATTTTTCGGTGTGTATAATAACGCTAAGCCCTGTGATATACCGATCAATTGCACTCACTTTTGCTGTACAATCTAAAATAGATACTGAATGACTTATTATGGTATTAAGGTGGATGAGCACGCTTGAGGCGCGAAATTCAAATTTTTTGGTGTTTTTTGCCCATTACAGCTCAGCAACACTTCTTCAGTTAGCGAAAGTTGAGTTCGCGAGAACTAGGAGACTTAACACACATGATTTAATTGATGGTATCTCATAAATATCATCAGTTTTGCTACGATACCCCTAAACAAAAAAAAACACTGTAAAAATGAGTTTAGGGGTATCATAAAAATTTGAATCTCGCGCCGCAAACGTGAGCATTCACCTTAAGTATAAAATTTGATAAATCTTTCTTGAGTTAATTGCTACAAAATTATATTTTAACCACAGAGTTTTGACTGCAAAGTGCAAAGCCATATCTAAGTTTAAGTTAGACATAGAAGGAGTATCATAATGATTCGGAGAATTATTTTGTCGAAAAACGGCTTTAGGCGCATTGCGAACAATAATCGCACACGAAATAAGTAATATTGAAAACATGTTTTATTATGTAATCCCACTTACATCATAAATGTCAAAGTTGCAATGTTTTTTTTTTTTTTTTTTTTTTTTTTTTTTAATACTACTTTGATGACGGATCAATCAAGAGGCCCACCTGATGTTAAGCGGTAACCTCCGCCTATGAACAGTGCATTACCTCACAGATCACGTCCACCCAGGACGCACCCCATGTGGCACCGCACTGCGCCCGCCACCCTGAGACATAAAGATGAAAAGTCTTATGTGCCTGTAATTTCACCGGCACCCCCACCCTTCAAACCGGAACACAGCAATGCGAGCACTACCGCTTTGCGGCAGAAATAGGTATGGTGGTAGTACTTCCCCGGACGAACTCTTTCACAAAAAAGCTCTACTACTACTAAATGTTTGGATGTTTGTATGATTGGAAATCAATAAGGCCAAAACGGCTTTAAAAAATTTGGTACATTTGATTGGATTGATGAGCCACTTTGTATCGTGGTAAAACGCAATCGAAGCTGCGGGCGGACACTAGTATATTGTAAAATGACTGGCTGTCCCGTTTGCGACTTAAGAGAGTAATTTTCGAAATATTCGATTCTTTTCATAAACAAAATTTATAAATAAAACTATTTTGCGTATGAGACACCCGACTTTTCAAAGTTGCATCAGTTTCAAATCGAATTGATTATAATAAATGCTATAACGCGCTGTTGCAAAATTAAATTTTATAGGTTTTTTCACAAAATTTATCACTTTTTATCCCCTTACTATTCAATTTCGTAAAATCCTTTCTTAGTAGAAGCCGAAATAAAAATCAGTATGTAAAAAATCGTTGCGTGACTGATTGACTGACTGACTGACTGACTATCAACGCACTGCCTGAACTGTAAGTCCTAGAGACTTGAAATTTGGTGGGTACGTTTATTTTATGGTCTAGGGGTGCTCTATGAAAAGTATTCCTGAAATTCACGCTCAAGAGGGTGCAACGGGTGTTGAAAGATAGAAAAACCTCATCGCGGACGAAGCCGCGGGCATTCCATTAGTTTTTGATAAATTTAAAGTTTATGAGATTTGAGGAAGAGTTACTTCTTTTTGATTTCCTTTATACACAGATAAGTTTTTTTCGCAATGCGTCCAAGCCTGATTTGAATGTGTTGTGTACCTTAGCGCAGCACTGCTTTCGCGCTTTTGTCATGTTGTTTATTTTCATCAACCAATTACGAGAAACCAAATTATACAGTTTTTGATATGCATAAAATAAGTAGTTGGTGGTGAAAATGGAAATTAGTGTTAAGTTTTTTTAAGTTCCCGACTGAACCAAAATAGGAATATTGTGTTAACGATCGCCGAGTAATAAAACAAAGCGAAACTACCACGAGTTAGTTTTTATTTATCCCCCATGAAGTATTTACGACGTCGCACTAACGTACATCTGGAATATATGAAGTATTTACGACGTCGCACTAACGTACATCTGGAATATATGAAGTATTTACGACGTCGCACTAACGTACATCTGGAATATATGAAGTATTTACGACGTCGCACTAACGTACATCTGGAATATATGAAGTATTTACGACGTCGCACTAACGTACATCTGGAATATATGAAGTATTTACGACGTCGCACTAACGTACATCTGGAATATATGAAGTATTTACGACGTCGCACTAACGTACATCTGGAATATATGAAGTATTTACGACGTCGCACTAACGTACATCTGGAATATATGAAGTATTTACGACGTCGCACTAACGTACATCTGGAATATATGAAGTATTTACGACGTCGCACTAACGTACATCTGGAATATATGAAGTATTTACGACGTCGCACTAACGTACATCTGGAATATATGAAGTATTTACGACGTCGCACTAACGTACATCTGGAATATATGAAGTATTTACGACGTCGCACTAACGTACATCTGGAATATATGAAGTATTTACGACGTCGCACTAACGTACATCTGGAATATATGAAGTATTTACGACGTCGCACTAACGTACATCTGGAATATATGAAGTATTTACGACGTCGCACTAACGTACATCTGGAATATATGAAGTATTTACGACGTCGCACTAACGTACATCTGGAATATATGAAGTATTTACGACGTCGCACTAACGTACATCTGGAATATATGAAGTATTTACGACGTCGCACTAACGTACATCTGGAATATATGAAGTATTTACGACGTCGCACTAACGTACATCTGGAATATATGAAGTATTTACGACGTCGCACTAACGTACATCTGGAATATATGAAGTATTTACGACGTCGCACTAACGTACATCTGGAATATATGAAAGTTAATGGCGAAACTTAGTTAATTAACTCAAAATGTGAGGAAATAATGACGGAAATAGTTAAGGGCCAATTATGGGCTGTGATCACGCACAAAAAGTGATCAGGTTGCAATTTAGTTTTTCCGAGTAAAAGGAATTAAAGTTTTTCAAGTTATATACAGGTTGTGGCAAGGTAATGGGACTCTCAGGGCAAGTAAGTCTGTTGTAGTTAGAGAGGTCTGTTCTGATACATTAAGTGCATTTTAAAGAAAATAAAAACTGAATTATTGGATTTTGGAAAAATTATACAGCCTCTCTGAAAATTGTAATTTCTCAAAAAAAACCTAGAAACTACCGACCGCGGAGCAAAGTTCAAACGGTCGGAGGCTAGGGCTACAGAGAGGGAACCTCCTGACTATGCGTGCTGTTATAGGACCATCGCCAGATGCCTTCAAAAAAATACAGTTAATAAAAATTCGCTAGTTCCAGGCCACGACCGTCATCATCATCATTGTCTTGCCCTTTTCCCAAATTATTTGGGGTCGGCGCAGTACGTCTTGTTCTTCCATTCTTCCCTGTCAGCCGTCACCTTATCATTCACTCCCTTCTCATCCATATCATCTCTCACGCAATCCATCCATCTTTTCTTAGGTATTCCTCTTCCTTTCCATCCACTAACATTCATATTCATAACTTTCTTAGTTACATGCGTTTCATCCCTCCTCCAGGCCACGACCGTATAGTTAGAATATTTTACCGAGACTAAAGAGAGTAGCACGAATTTCGTAGCTTTCACTACCAAGGGGACAAAATGAGTTGATAGAAGCATTATGGGTTACACCCCAAGGTACAGTACGTGTTACGTGCCCAATCCAGGAGAACAACCTGCATTATTACTGTTTAACACTGGAAAAATTTAAGACTGATCAATTAATATCGTGATCAAACCTTTTAATGACTGGACTAATAAAGGAGCAATATTAAGAATTACTCTGGTCTAAGACCATCATCATCATCAGCTTACAGAAGTCGACTGCTGGGCATATGCCTCCTCCATAGAATACCACTAAGAACGGTTTTAGCGGCCTCCATTCAACGCCTTCCTGCAACCTAGTAGTAAAAGTAGAGCTTTTTTGTGAAAGAGTTCGTCCGGGGAAGTACTACCACCATACCTATTTCTGCCGCAAAGCGGTAGTGCTCGCATTGCTGTGTTCCGGTTTGAAGGGTGCCGGTGAAATTACAGGCACATGAGACTTTTCATCTTTATGTCTCAGGGTGGCGGGCGCAGTGCAATGCCACATAGGGTGCGTCCTAGGTGGACGTGACCTATGAGGTAATGCACTGTTCATAGGCAGAGGATACCGCTTAACATCAGGTGGGCCATCTGCTTGTTCCGTCATTCAAGTAGTATAAAAAAAAAAGCTCTATAATGTCTGGTCCATCGAAAGAGGGGCGTCAGTTGCTAGGTAGTACTCATTGGATGGGAGCAGCAATCTGCAAGCTCGTGGTCGAATTTGCATTTATGTCATTATAACGCTCCATCGAAAGGGGGGAGGGGGGGGGGGGGGGGGAGGAGGGGGTCAGTCACTAGGTACTCGTTCGGAGGGAGCAGCGCGCAGGAAGCTCGTAGTCTAATTAGCATTTATGTCATTAGAACGCATCCGTCGCTTCGTCGCCGATGACGGCCATTGGAAGTACTTTTCTGACGTGTTACCCTGCCCAACCTGCCTGCTACCGTGTTAGTGGGATGAAAATAAAATAAAATAAAATATTGGTGTCATTTGTCCCATGGGATATCCGGGACGAAACAGTTGGGACAACACGCGATGGGACTAGTTGTATTCTTGATGGAAGATTGGGACGGACGGTCGCCGTTTTAGGATGCATTCTGAAGTTAGCCGTGGGAGCGCATAATTTACTTTGTTTCACTGGACGTCTAAGTCTTGGCACTGCTACGCTTCGGCTCGTTTATGCTTGTTGAGTTTCACTACGGAAATTGTTATTGATTTATTAGGAGGAGAACGGAGCTACGGGCTCAGACACGTATAATTTTCGGTGGCTACGTGTCATTTACTCCATGGTTCAACAGTCGCCTGCACGTGAACAGTTAGTTTCAGTGTGGGATTCGTCAGGGCACTGTTACGCTCGACATTATCACACCATTCGTTTCGCTATGGAATTTATCTGGACATTACTGGGTTTAGGTAAGTTTTGCAGTGTGTTCTTGATGGTAGGTCTGTGGCACGATTACGTAACTCTGTTGCTATCAGTTTCAATAGATTTCAATGATGTTCTTGCGATTACCTAATTTACGCAGTCTAGTTGCAATCAAGCTTTGTTGGTAAACTGCGTAAATTGGGTAATCGCAAGAACGTCCTTTCGGATAGAAACAGCATTGTAACATTCGACCAAAATAGAAAAGTATGGACGGGCCTTAGGGAACGATAGTTTTAAAGCTTATAAAGTGAGCTCACTCACTTCGCTTCAATCGGTCTTTGTGACGGCAACGAGTGACGTAACGTGCGTGTGTTGTTGTGACTTATTTTTCACGGACGTCTAGTATATATGGGTATGGGCCCGTCCATACTTTTTAATTTTGGTCGATTATTGAAACTGATAGAAACAGAGTTACTAAATCGCGCCTCTGAGACATTCTATCGGTAGGTACGGTGAATTAGGAGAAATTTAGTACCGAGTCTAGGTACAACTGTTACGTCATAAAGTTCCAAAAGGTGAGGCTACGAAGACCTCGCAGCCGTCACGGGACAGTTCCACTAAGACCAATTGTAAAATACACCATCAATGAATTTTCATTGAATTCTACACTGTTCTATCCAGCTTTGTCTCGCAGCATCTTCAAAATCGTCGTTCACTTGTGTGCTTCGACCGTATTACCGCGATTGATATTTCGTATCACTTGTGGAGTGTTTCACATCACGTCCGGCTCACCAATGAGGAGGATTTCAGTTCCACGGGTCGAATAATGAAATCTACTTTTCTTGTACTATTAGGCGAGTATTTGTTACCTAATACCTAATGCCGCTTTCCTCACTGTTTCCCTATCCGTATAAGAGCAAGAACCTAGCGTTAAGAGGCTGTCAAGAGTCAAATAGAGTATTTTAATCTGTATTCTGACACTTTCTAACTTACCAGAACTTTACCGAGTTAGATAGTGATGTAATTTGGCTGGTAACTATTCGGTAATCTTATCGGGGCCAGTGGAACCTAACCTGTAATCACACACGTGCTCTATCTTGCTTTTTACTATTCCGAGGGCTCACCTCAGTCAATTGTAAGTATAAATGGATACATTTATGGGACAGTAGATAGATACATGGTAGGTCTGTTTTATACGGCTATTAGGTGCAATGATAATAAATCATGTTTACCTAAACATTACTGGCGCTTTTATTATTTTCTGATGGGAAACCAACCTCCATTAGACCTACGTCAGACTTTTATTGATGGTCTATTTATTTCACTGGCCCGTGAAGCTTATCCTTAGGTTAAATAATAAATATGCATGGGCATGATAAAGCAAATACCGTTTTAGATACCTACCCAGGGCATGGTCAAAGTTCTCATTTCATAGACTTGAGAAAAACCGACATAGAAATATATTCAATCAATCAATCAATCAATCATTTATTTTGCGAAACATGGGTACATAAGATGATAATAACAATAAAAAGATACAGGCCATGATCAGCTTTACAGCTTGCAAAGTTAAAAAAAAAATAAGTACATCGTTACAAGTTAAAAGATAAATCACAGATTCACAATAATTCAAATGCCATAAAAAATTACAATAATATAATATACTCAAACGCTAAGGCAGTTAATAAATTAATAATCAATAAAATTGAAACTCTAAAAATCATTAAGATATTCATTGATACTATAGTAAACCTTTTGCAAAAGAAAATATTTTAATTTGAATTTGAATATATTAATTGTACATATTTCTAAAATGTCAGTAGGCAGATTATTAAAAATACGCGGTGCCATGCAAAAAACACTATTGTTGAACATTGCAGACTTGCTCGGTGGGCAGCATATTTTATTTTCCTGACGTTTACTTTTAAACTTACTAACAAGAACATATATTCCCATAACTATGGTCAAACAAAGGTCTATCAAAGTTAAAAAAAAAAAAAAAAAAAAAAAAAAAAAAAACTATTCCTGAATCGTGGTTACTATGTCGTACTTTGTAAAATAATCGGAGAGTAGTTCCTGTTGGATCCCTTGGCTATGATCCTGTGGACTTTGATCGTCATGTTCGATCCTTTCAGGTAACTTTCAAATTCCTGATAGATCCCTTGAAGATTTTGTTAGTACAGTCGGCGTACGGATGCCTAAAAAAACTGTCATAGCAAATCCTCGATCAGAGATTCAGCCAGCATAACGCCTATCGGCAAACGACACGATGTGTCCCATCCGAGATAAGATCGCGAAGTGCATAATAAAAGGTGTCGTTTCCCGGTCGTTTTATTTGGTCGGGCGTCGGCGCATTAGGATGCACCCGCGTTCCGAGCTCGGGTTACATACGGAATACCTACCGACCGGATAGGTATGATGCCACGAGTCTTCGTGTGAAATTCCCGATGTTCAAGGAAATTTTAAAAGATCCATTCCTACAATTTGTTTGTAAAGCTTTCATAGCAAACTTCTGTATAAAATGGTTCATAATAGATACCTTCACAGATATTATAGTAGGTAGGTAAAGGTACAGAGATGATTTCCGGTTTTGGAAATTGAAATGCTATCCAATTTCCTTCTTTTCATAGGAGATAGGAATTCGCTTGAAATCGCTCGCAAATCTTTTAGCAGGTAATTTTTTTCGTGAGATTTCGTCCGAGGGATTATTATCACCATACCTATTTCTGACGCAAAGCAGTACTGCTCGCATTACTGTGTTCCGGTTACTCAGTAACTATTATCTAATCCGTGGTTCCAATTTGAAGGGTTATGGGTGCCGATGATTCACGAGACTTTTCCTCAGTGTGGCCTGGCAGGCGCAGTGCAATCTGTGCAATGCCACGTAGGGCACGTCCTAGGTGGACGTGACTTATTATGCATTACCTATGAGGTAATGCATTGTTTTAGGAAAAGTTTATAAAAAAACTGATTATCAATATCCCTGAATATTTACCTACTACAAACTTTTTATTATAGTATTAAATAAGTTTTTTGTGCAAAATATATATTTTTCAATGCAAGCTTTTAGAAAATTTGTGATCGGTACCGTATGCTGATCGAAATGAGACTAAACACGGCCAGTCTACTATTGTCCATCGAGGAGTTCCGTTGTCCACTTTCTGTTTCCATCATTAGATCAGCTCGCTGTCACCATCATATTGTATTGTCATCGGAACCTGACAGGTATATGCAAAATTTAATCTCAATCGGTTGAGGATAACTGCTTTAAAATTCAGTTGTGAGATTTGACCCGAACATACATACTTATTTAAGAACATGCAACATGCTTGTGTACAAACATTGCAAGTTAAATAATACCCTGTAAAAAAACAAACTAAGTATGTGTTTTCAGCACTCGATTTAAATTATAAAAGACACTTAGTAGGTAGGTACTCGAACGCCTACGACAAAGTTTCATGCGAAAATTACCAGTCTTATAAAATGTTTCGTTGTTTCGCGAAATTTTAAGAAATTCTATTTAAACTACAGTCGCTTCACTTCGTCCGAATGAGTGACGATGCCTCGGGAAGAGAAATTCGCCGTTTTGAAGACTGAAGTTTAACAAAGGGAAAGGGGAGTTTAAAAAGCTTTCAAAACAAGTCTGAGAAACCGCCTCCGCACTTTGTTTTACCGTTCTGTTTCTTGTAATCGCCATTGTAATCCTTATCGCGACAGCGTTATCTTTGGGGCTAACTTATACTTATAGTTGTTATACGGGTAGACATAAGGGTGCGGTCTATTGTTTGGCTGCTGATAAAGGGTTGTTTATGTCAAAGTTGAAAGTTGCGTAAGTAATGGAGTCCCATTCGGCTGTAGTGATGACGGTAACAGTTCGGTTGTTTTGCACTAAATTACCTAAAAGTTTATTAATAAAACGGAATAACATAAGTTTAGACAAATTTATATTCAACCCTTATTCCCTTACCCGCAGAGAGATGGACAGTTATTTATGGAGGAAGTTTTATATTGAAAAATGAAAGACATGGCAAGAGGGGCATGCTGAAGCTTTTACCTTTTTTTTTGTAGAGCTTTTTTGTGAAGGAGTTCGTCCGGGGAAGTACTACCACCATACCTATTTCTGCCGCAAAGCAGTAGTGCTCGCATTGCTGTGTTCCGGTTTGAAGGGTAAGGGTGCCGGTGAAATTACAGGCACATGAGACTTTTCATCTTTATGTCTCAGGGTGGCGGGCGCAGTGCAATGCCACATAGGGTGCGTCCTAGGTGGACGTGACCTATGAGGTAATGCACTGTTCATAGGCAGAGGTTACCGCTTAACATCAGGTGAGCCTCTTGCTTGTTCCGTCGTCCAAGTAGTATAAAAAAAAAAAAAAAAAAAATATTCTAAATCTTAGATTCGATTTTTATCTGAGTAAATCATCAGAACAAATATTCAGAATAAAAATATGCACGGATACTACATTATACACATTACTACATAATTGGACGACCTCTGTGGCACGGCTGGCGATGGTTTGCCTGTGACGCAGGAGGTTGCGGGTTCGATTCCCGCCTCAGAATAAATATTTGTGCGATCTGCAGATATTTGTTCAGGGTGTTCTGGGTGTTTTCTATGTATAATAAAAAATATCTAGGCATCTATGTAATTTATTGTATTAAGTATATCAGTTAACTAGTACCCATAACACAAGCTCTGGCTTAGCTTGGGGCTAGATAATGTTGTGTGAACTTGTCCAGCATTATTTATTTTATTTATGATAATACGGAGGGATCAGTGATACCAAAACAAGATATTTTCTAGATAGAAAAAAAACACAAAATTACCTGCAACTTTTGGCTAGATTACATACATACACACTCACATATAGACACTCGCCTGTTTCCCTGAAATAGGCAGAGCCTCAGATGGCTAGATTATTGAGTCAAAAACAAAATAAATACAAGTAAAATACATTTATTTACAGAAAGAATAATACAACTAATAAACAAAATTAAAAAATACATATGAAACAGTTGTGCTACCTGAATACCGCTGCTAACGATCTAAAGGTAGCTCAACTGATCCAAATCACTACCAGACGTTAATAAATACATGATGTTTGGAACTGAACACAATTGTGTCTGTTCGCAGAACTATTAGTTTAAATCATATTTCACAAACTTTTGTGCCGATGCAAGAATCGAACCAACACATAATATTTTTGTGATAGGATTATGAGCGGGACGATCTCGAGGCTTACGAGAAGGAGTGGTGGGAAACTGCCAAAGGCCGGGATGACAGGAAAATTTTGGGGGAGACCTTTGCCCAGCAGTGGGACACAATAGGTTAACAAAAAAAAAAAGAAAGGATTATGACCAAGTCTCGTAACTATTTTACAATTGACCGAATCGAGACTGAAAATTGTGAATTAACTAAAAATTGGTATACCTACTGCTCCCTCATAAAAACAATTGAGTCTAGGTAGTTTTAATTCAGGGCGACTATGGATTAGTGTAGAATAGTGTTGTAAAAATGGAAAGTGTGAAGAGAGTCGCGCCTACTAACAAACATTCTAGCCAACATTCTCAGAATAACTTTAAAGCGTTCAAGTTTCGGTCACATTTCGTCATAATCACATTTCCGTGTTGACATTTGAGTAGAATACAATACGCGTGACATCTTTTTTTTTTTTTTTTTATGCTACTTGAATGACGGAACAAGCCGATGGCCCACCTGATGTTAAGCGGTAACCTCTGCCTATGAACACTGCATTACCTCATAGGTCACGTCCACCTAGGACGCGCCCTATGTGGCATTGCACTGCGCCCGCCACCCTGAGACATAAAGATGTGAAGTCTCATGTGCCTGTAATTTCACCGGCACCCTTACCCTTCAAACCGGAACACAGCAATGCGAGCACTACTGCTACTACATTTTCCTGACATCGACACTAGACCAACTATATTTTGTATATTTTTATTTAAAAAATTGTGTATTTATAGTGTAATGGCTCGACAAACAGGCTTACGACCCGCCTGATGGTAAGCGGTTACCTATTGATATCTGCAACACCAGCCTACAACATCTCCCCCCCCTCCCTCTGTCAGTAGGTACCCGATGCTTCCACATCGGTGGAGTACTAACTAACCCTTTGTCGGGCTCATTGAGCCGCGATGTAGGGCTGTTAGGTTTTCCCAGACTTTTACGCTAATGTAGGTACGGCCATTTGATGGATTTTATGTTTTATGATGTTTCCAAATAAAGAAATGTGGAGATGAGGATTTTGAACATGAAAGATGTCCTTATCTGAGTACAATATGTTAACTTGAAGCTTTGAAAGCAAAATATGAAAATGTTAATGGGAGTTGGGAAACACTAACCTACAACTACCATATTACGAGTATATCAAGAACATGAAACAATACAAATCCAATTTAGCTGTTATTTGATTAAGTTGTGTAGGTACTTAAATTGCAGATGATTATGGAAGTATAAAGTTTTTAAATTTCTTTTCACACCACCTTCTCCACAATGTCCAATTACATATCATGCAACCTAAAGTAAAGCATTATCTCCCAAGGGATATAAAGTTGTATGAAACACCCTAGAGAATAAAGTGATTTGAATTTAGAACGTCAAATTCGTGTGGAAACTTGTGGAAATCTCTAAGTAAAAAAATAACCATATGGTTGGTAAAGAGGTTTGTTCCAAAATAGAACTGACCACCATAAGCAGGACCCAAAGAAAAAAAGAAAAATGTACGTTTACAGAGAACACAGACCAAGAGGGGACTCTTCCCGCCATTTTCGAAAAGAGACGTTGTCTACTTTTATTTTATTTCTTTTCCTAGTGTTTTCTTGAGTTATATTGTGTTATTTTGGTGGCATTTTAACTAATGTAGCTCGTTTAAAAAGTACAAGTGTAGTGAAATTAAATGGAAGTGAATTGCGTGACTTTTGAAATTGGTGGAAATTGTCTACCAAAGTTTTAGTAAAATTGGCCACCGTTTTACTGAAACATGACCCGACTGTGACTTTAACGACTTGGAAGGAGTGTAACGTTGCAAAATATATTGAAAATACAGATACTTGAAAATGGCAAATGCACAAGCCGTGCGGCGCCAAATATAAAAAAAAAACAAAAATAAAAAAAAACAGACCAAGAGTTTACTACAAAGAATGTGAAACAAAAGACGGTGTTTGGTGCTGTGATTTACAGTGAATTTTTATTGTCTCGCAGATGGTGTGGAAAGTATGTGGTATGGAGTATGCACCTCTGGAATAAAGCCTGTCTTCGTCTTGGGCAGCTTGACCCCTCGCTTCACTCAGGACTCTTTAACCCTATACTCCCTCGTTACGCTCAGGGTTCAATATGCCGCCCGCGTCGTAAGACACTGCTTTATTCCCATAGTGTATAATCTACTATTATTTTATTAAACAATTATTAAATAACAAACAAACAACAAACCATGTATGTGTATGTAGATGTAGTAATAAATATTAATATACCCCACCATGTAGGAGTTGTTTGTGAACGATTTAAAGGATTTCAAAATGTGGCCAAAAACAGCGTCAGTTATTCAACCCGTGCCTCTGCGATAGTTGAGTCACGGGCGAGCGGAGTGTAATCAAGAGATCATTTCCCAAATCATCACTCGCTGTTCAGTCGAGTCAGTTAAGACCCTTCTGATGGCACCGTACATAGGGAAACGTGATTGGAGTGTGGACACGCGCAAAACGCAACGATAGCGCGTTCTAATTTTACTAGAGGCGACATCTAGTTCGAAATTGGTCAATTAAAATACCACGCGTGTACGTAAAAATATGTACTCAGACAAGGCCACACACGTTGATAAGACCGATTTAGGTCAAGGTCAGACGGTTTCTACAATTCACATTAATACAGTATCTGAAATTTGGTAGGTAATAATATAATCAACTATAATAATAATTAATAAATTATTAATAAATTATAATAATATCATTCTGGATAATATTCAGAATCCGTTTATTATAGGTAAAATGAGTGACAAAAAAATCAGATACCAACAAAAGCTAACCTAGCCACTCTACCTACTTAGAAAGAGAAGTTTAGAGAGAAGAAGACTAGGTACCTTTATACTCCATACAGAAAACTCCTTTTTTTTTTTCTTTTTTTTTAACTTTGATAGACCTTTGTTTGACCACGATCTCAAGAAAAAAAATATATATATTTATTTTATTATATCCACTATATCCACCCCATTTCTGTGACTCCATCTACACATACAGAAAATTAACTTAATTAGGTACAATTACTATTGTGCCGTGTACAGTACTGACAAAAAAGGTCCGTGCTCAGCATTTACCGCAGTGCTGATTTTCAGCACGGAACTTCGTTAATTTTTTAGCTAAGTTATTTAATTTCGTAAATGAACATGGCTTAGCACACCGGTTGGTCGCAGGTTTGGTTGCCAAGACCACAGATTAACTTCCAGTAATTACCTACGAGCTACTACGAGATAATTAACATACCTAGCACGAAGCCTAATACGATCTTGGCAGCCCTGCTTGGAGCTACTCTACGAATGTAGTAAGGCTGGTATTAAGGCCGAGTTGAGTCGCTAACGATTGCGCGATTTGCACGAATGTGAGCAGTGCAAGATGGTGGAGTGGCCAGCAGACGTGACTTGAAGTCTTGGAAGGATTCTACTCGTATCTAAGTAATACTCCACGAGTTCTGCATATGGAAAGATTCATATTTTATCTTCGTCTGACGTGAAAGGTCGACTCAAAATGAACTTCAATTTTGGCCTTTGACAACTGCCTATCTAAGTAGCGCATTTTTTTTTTACCTGTATGTAAAAAAATCTTCCTCCCTAAATTATATAGGTATAGTAGTAGTAGAGCTTTTTTGTGAAAGAGTTCGTCCGGGGAAGAACTACCACCATACCTATTTCTGCCGCAAAGCAGTAGTGCTCGCATTGCTGTGTTCCGGTTTGAAGGGTAAGGGTGCCGGTGAAATTACAGGCACATGAGACTTTTCATCTTTATGTCTCAGGGTGGCGGGCGCAGTGCAATGCCACATAGGGCGCGTCCTAGGTGGACGTGACCTATGAGGTAATGCACTGTTCATAGGCAGAGGTTACCGCTTAACATCAGGTGGACCATCTGCTTGCTCCGCCATTCCAGTAGTATAAAAAAAAAAGGTGGCTTGGCAGATAATAGGGACCCGTTCGAAGAAAAACTGGTATTTAGGTGTAGTTGTGAAGAAAGAAAAGAAAGAAAGAAATAGCATTTATTTGTGTCAACAACATGAGTACAACAATATTGCACACTAAAAGACACACACACACACACAGAAACAAAGAAAAATAAAACTAATTTGTGCCTCTTAGTACTAGCCATGCATCACTGACACAAATTGGCGTCCAGCTCAGCATTTGTTGTGTTGTAGCAGCACAACGCTGATCTTCCGCTGAAACCATCTGAGTGAAAAACACGGATGTCTGCTTCACAATAAATAATTATACATAATTAATGAACAAATTATAACAATGAAGTATATAATAAAATAAAAGACGTGATTATTAATATTGTACGTTAAGTTAGGATGTGGGTAGACGTAAAAATAGTATTATATCAAAAATCGGTAACGGTAACGGGAAAAAGAAATACTGAAAAGAAGCCAGTGCAAAAATATATACATATATTTGGCTAAATTGTGCATGAAAAACTAAAGTTTTAAAGTGATAGGGACAAATGGAAGATAAAAAATGAACAAAGGAGTATAGGGATCAAGAGAAATAGCAAAACTTTGCTGCGACTAAGG
Organism: Operophtera brumata; assembly: GCA_932527175.1. Classification (NCBI taxonomy): domain Eukaryota; kingdom Metazoa; phylum Arthropoda; class Insecta; order Lepidoptera; family Geometridae; genus Operophtera; species Operophtera brumata. The sequence continues at coordinate 3,218,530 of OW052238.1, forward strand.
GTAGAATAGAATAGAATACTATAAGATCGAGACCTCGTTCCTCAGGTGTCCATATTGTATTTGGTGACTCATGAGAAACAATTTCAGTTTGTGTCTAAAACTATGAACACTATGGAATTCTCGAATCGGCGGTGGATTTACATTTCACGTCGACGTTTCTGGTCAGCAGCGATATACAAGCTGTTCTAGAAGTATACTATCGCAGGGTGATTCAACCCACTTCATAATTTTCCCCATCATTATGCTCCCTCTTGTCATTTTAATTTCAGCTACTTTATTATTTTCCTACATCATCGTACACATTATGAAGAAAAAAATATATAAAGGTTCACTTTTTACTTACCTTAGTTTTGCCTAAATTTAAATATTTTTGCATAGTACAACCCTCTTTCGGTATAGATAGATAAATACATAGCTATCGCGAACTGGACGACGCGGCGACGACCCAATGACATTTTGAAGACCGCAGAAAGTCGGTGAATGGAGGCGGCTCAAGACCAGTCATCGTGACATTCAGCCTATGTGTAGCAGTGTACTTCTGTAGGCTGATGATGATGATGTGAACTAGTAACAAAATGAACGTAACACCTCGATTATTAGTACGTTTCGCCAGAGCCATCTGTAGCGCGTCGCTCATAACCTGAGATAGCATCTACTATTCATAATTACATGTGCGTACATATCTCCGATAGCTTCGTCGTAATGACGTGGCCAGCAGTGTGGGACCACCCATCACGGAGAGTGTCATCACACAGGGTGACCTAGGAAACATTTACAAGTAGTCAGGGGCAAGCTCTACTACTTCAAGAAAGGTATTTGACCGAGCGAGTCCTTGCAACAACTATCAAAATTTGCTTTCATCTGTCCGGGTGTATGTATGTTTGTCGGTTGGTCGCGTACAGATAGTAGCAGAGTTTTTTTGTGAAAGAGTTCGTCCGGGGAATTACCTAGTATTTCTGCCGCAAAGTAGTAGTCCGCATTCCTGTGTTCCGGTTTGAAGGGTATGGTTGCCGGTGAAATTACAGGCATATGAGACATTTCATCTTTGTGAATCAGGGTGGCGGGCGCAGTGCAATGCCACATAGGGCGCGTCCTAGGTGGACGTGACCTATGTGATGATGCACTGTTCATAGGCAGAGGGTACCTCTTATCATCAGGCTTGTTCCGTCACTCTAAGTAGCATAACAAAAAAAGAAAAAAAGATCGAATTTAGACGAAACTTCATATAAGTTGGTAAAGGTTCTAAAATAATTTTGCCGTCTGCGATTTTTGTTTGGAGAGGTATTTCCCCCAAAAAAGGGGGAAGTATGATGCGGCGCCATTTATTGGCCGTTTTTTTTTAATTTTTTTTTATTTGCTACTTGAATGACTGAACAATCAGATGATGTTAAGCGGTAACCTCTGCCTATGAACAGTGCAAGTAAAACAATAACTTTCAAATGTTTGCTAGAAGAAAACTCCTTTTAGGCTCGCCTTTGTACATGTCTTTTCATACTGCCTTTTGTATTAATGTATTTTGTGTGTACAATAAAAAAAAAAGAATACTTACTTAACTTGATATTATCCATCACTTACTAAATGCAAGGTGTTTTATATACGCCCCCAGTCCAAATGAACCCCCCTGGGAATCCTACAGTGGTTCTTCTTGGCCAGGGCGTTTGGTCAAAAAATCCAAATTCCCCCAGGGGATCCTTGTTACGGGAGCCAGGTGGGACGGAAGGTAATATTTGGCAGAAACATTTAGCAGAACATATTGTGACGAGCAACTACGGAACCCTACATTGCACGTGGCCCGGCCCACATAGCACTTGGGCATATTTTGAATTATTTATTGTCGACTGCGATTACCTTATTTACGCAGTCTAGTTAGTAGGCAAACTGCGTAAATCGTAATTCGTGTCTGGTGTTCGCAGTATATTTCTAGCTTTACCTACCTACTCTTCTCGACTCATCCTGGAACGAAAACGGCAATCAACCTGTATCAGAGAGATCACTGTGATCAGTAATTAAAGTGGGTTTTGGACGGTCATTATTAATATTTGATCGTTAGACCGGGACAAATAATTTGATATGGTTGGTTTAGTGTACATTAAAGTGGTGTCCCCTGGTGTATAGAGCTATAAAATAAAGAAAAAATTTTTTGAAATAGTGTAAGAGTAGGAAGGTACGGGAACGTACACTTCGAAAGCTTTGTTTAAATCCTCTAAAGGCCACAAACTGTGTATTAATTTACCTTTTACGTAATGCCGTGGTGTGTCCGGCCCATGAATAGACCCCTCCATCTCCTCCCGTGGATGTCTTAAAAGCCGACTAAGGGATTACCCGGACTTGTTTTTTTTTTTATGTAATAAGATGACAAACAAGCAGACGGCCCGCCTGATGTAAAGCAGTCACCGCCACCTATGGACATCTGCAACACTCACGGTATTGCAAACGCGCTGCCTACCATTAAGAGCCCTATTGATATTTCTCTTGAATTTACCCATATTGTAGCCTTGTGGGAAGACATCCAACGGTTGTTTGTAGGATTCGTTGATTAGAAGATTTGCCCTGGCTGCTAACTTTTGTAAGGAATGTGTTATTTATTACTGGAAGAAAGCGTTTGCAGAGTCAGTCGTGGGACGCAATGGCGGCAATGAGCTCACCGCTTATTTTCCACATTGGTGCAACCCACGGTGAAAAGAGACCCATTTGAGGCTCTGCCTACCCTTTCGGGGAAAGGCGTGTGTCTATGTATGTATGTATGTAATTTACCTATACAGGTACATACATTTATTTGATAATTTGTAGATCAACAGTCAGGTCGATATTTTTAGCCCTCGACGTAAAAAGGAGGAGTGTTAGATGAGTGCATCTTTATCTGTGTGTCTGTCTGTAGCATCATAATAGCTCCCAACAGGATGAACCGATTTTGATGTAGTTTTTTTTTTCAAAGGCGACTTGGTTGGGAGTAATTCTTAACTGTGTATGATGGAAATTGGTGCAGCTGTTTCCAGGATATTTAGCTCGCAAAAATAGCATATTAGTAGCTAGAACCTTCAGTTTGAGCTCATATTGTTCATTGTCTCCAGGGTCATGATAGCATCTCATGTCAGCATATCATAGCATGGACAGGATCTACGGTCTACTACTGAAGCTAAATTTCCAAGTATGAGCTAAAACTTCCAATGAAGATAAATAAATAAATAAATAAATAAAGCTGGACAGTTCACACAACATTATCTAGCCCCAAGCTAAGCCAGAGCTTGTGTTATGGGTACTAGATAACTGATATACTTAATATAATACATTACATAGATAGATATGTTTATTATACATAGAAAACACCCAGAACACCCTGAACAAATATCTGCAGAACGCACAAATTATTTGTTCCGAGGCGGGAATCGAACCCGCAACCTCCTGCGTCGCAGGCGAACCATCGCCAGCCGCGCCACAGAGGTCGTCAAATGAGAAAGATGAGATGATATCTCTTTCGCCCGCAGACTCCAGGGTTTGATGATGCCCAGCATACAATTAATAGGATCAAGGCACAGAATAAATAAGGCTTGTGTTTAAACACCGCCCAAAAAAGTAGTAAATGGTTACCAAAATGGATAAATTGTCACCAAATTACGTTTCAAAAATATTATGAAGTATTTATCCTTTTTTTCGTATTATTGACTGCCATAAAAATATATGGACACCTTTAAAATACACTTTAGACTAAATATATTTAACCTAACCTAACCTATTATTTTTTTTAACCTAACCTAACATAACAGAGTTTGGTGATCTTCTTAACCGTGGTCCGGTTGTGTAGTCCGGCCAGCCGGACTGTGGAAAATTTATTTTTTCTGTGATACGGTTAACCGCACCAAGGAAAGAAAAAAAAATTCAGCTGTCCGGTCAACCGGACCATGGAAAATCTTAACCACTTGTAATAAATGCAGAATTTAATCTTTTGTTAAGTATGTATAGTTATTCAAAGATAAAAGACGAAACATACATATTTTTTTTAATTTAATAATCCAGGATTTACAGTTATCTTATAGTTAGTTATAAGCTATACACTATATGCTATTCTGAACCAATTTAAATCCACATTTTGTATACAGTTTGTTTAAAAAGCGGGTAGGTACGCATCAAGGTCAACAAAAAACAAAAACGGCAGGAAAGCCGGATAAGGAATATCAGTTACATAGGTAAATTAAGTAAATTAAGTTAAGTACCTACATTAATTTGAATAAAGCAGCAATTATTCTTACAAAAACAATATAAGTACTTAAGTAGGTACATAAATCTGAGAAATTACAAAAACATTAAAACAAAAAAACAAACAAAAACATAGGTAAAATATATATAATATATATATATTCATAATCGCATAAGGGTGTCTGTAGTGTATATGGGTGTGTGTGATTATTTTTGGAGTGTGAAATGTGTGTATAGTGTGAGATGTGTAAGTATAATATATATAGATAGATAGAGACATATTTATATGTATTGTGTCGTTTAGGCCTCGAGACAATTTAACGGGGGATTTGTTCGCCAGCCGGACTATGGAAAATTTGTATTTTTCGATTGTTCGGTGGCGATATTACCGGACCAAGGTGCAGTGTACAGATGTACAACCAACCAAACAGTATCGCCACCGGACAATCGAAAAAAGAAATTTTCCTCGGTGCGGCTGGCCGGACTACACAACCGGACCACGGTTAAGAAGTGATCGTTAATCCATCGTAATTTGGTGACCATTTATCCATTTTGGTAACCGTTTAGTAGTTTTTTGGGCGGTGTTTATTTTATTTGGTGCCTAGGCTTAAAAATATTTTTGGTGACCGTCTAAATTAAATTAGTACAAGTCAAGAGTGCAATGCCTACCTATATTATTATAGGTATAGAACGTACTACCTGGTGCGAGTCGACCGAGCTTACCTCACCGTTTTTTTTTTATAAAATCGTGTTTACTATGTGAATCTCTACCCTTATCGTGTTTAGTAAGTGTCCACCCTTACAATCTCTAATATCCGTCTTTAATCAGTATAATATAGGAGGGAGGCCAGACCTCAAGAACTTTTTGCACATGCAGTTTGTATCGAGTATTTTTTGCGCGAAGAGGTTGTACGACGAAATACAGAGGTCGAAGTGTGTTTTAAATTCAAACACCAAAGTAGTGTTTTATTTTTATTTTATTTTATACTACTTGGATGACGGAACAAGCACGATGCCCACCTGATGTTAAGCGGTAACCCCTGCCTATGAACAGTGCATTACCTCATAGGTCACGTCCACCTACGACGCACCCTATGTGGCATTGCACTGCGCCCGCCACCCTGAGACATCGATGAAAAGTCTAATGTGCCTGTAATTTCACCGGCACCCTTTCTCTTCCAACCGGAACACAGCAATGCGAGCACTACTGCTTTGCGGCAGAAATAGGTATGGTGGTAGTACTTCCCCGGACGAACTCTTTCACAAAAAAGCTCTACTACTACAAGTGGCTACTAAAGTGCTTTTTATTCACTGTTTTCAGCGAATAAAATAAGCTTTTGAGAGGGGGAATGGTATAAAAGTTATTTTTAACGAAATGTTAATTTTTACGGTTAAATACAGTAATAAAATACATCGAACGAGGCATTAAAATGCCTGCCTTTTACGGTGTTCGTTATCAGCAAATCTACAACATTTTATCTTTTTAATCTGTGAATTGTGTAAATAAAGTGTGACAAAAAGTGACCAAACATTGCACCGACACCACTATCGGTTCACTCAAACATTGCACCGACACCACTATCGGTTCACTCAAACATTGCACCGACACCACTATCGGTTCACTCAAAGATTACTGAACTGTAAATAAACGCAAGTCCTTACTTTAAGGTATTTGTATTATGTATCGAGATTAGATATTTAATAACTGGCCAAGTGCGCGTCGGACCTTGCATATTGTAGGATTCCAAAGTCAAGTCACAGTTTTTCCTCGATAGCTCGAAAAGTTTTAATCGCGGGATATCCACAATATTTTTTAATGGAAGGTTCTAAAGTCCACTTACATGGAAATAATATATTATTAAGATTCTAGGTGGTACGGTTTAGAGCCGTACGCTGACGGAAGGGATCAAATCCGCCCTCTGATCTAAATGAGACTAAACACGACCCTTTTAAATTATCCATCGAGGAGTTCCGTTGTCCACCTTCCGTCTCCATCATTAGATAGCTCGCTGTCACCATAATATTATATAAAATTTATATAGAAATTTTGCATACCTACCTGCCAAGATCCGATAATCTTGGCAGGTATGCAAAATTTCTGCTCAATTGGATATGAAGAAGTGGTTCTAATTCAGCTTGCAAGATTTGACCCGAGCATAAGATAGCATAAGATGACATAACATAACTCTTTTTAGCAAACTTGTAATAAGAGTGAAGAGAGAACACACTACACTACCATATCAATAAATTCAAAATTCAAAATCTTTATTTCAGGCTTACTGAGAAATGCACTAAACCTAAACAGTAAGCCCATATCAACATAAATACCTTAGAAACTGTCATACACATAAAAAAAAAACTACTTTTTTATTACTTAATCTAACACACGTGTGATCGCCGACGCGTCGCGGCCCGGTGGATCATGTGACAGGCGTCCCTTGAAACGCCGGAACTTCACCCCTTTCGGCCAGAAGTCAGGGCTCAAGTAATGCCGCGTTCCCACGGCCCGTCTAGAGACAGGCGTCTGAAACCCGAGCATAGAATAAATAATAGTATATATGAGGACGACGCGCCGCGGGCCACTGTGGTCCCACGGCGCGCGTCTGCCCGCTAGGGAATGCAACAACGGTGTCCTAAAGAATCGGGATTTACGGTACTTAGGAACCGGGATTTGTTTTTGATAACACTGAGAGTCGAAAATGATAGACGAGAATTAATCAAAAATATACTAAAACGATGTAGGTGCGTACTATAGGTACTTAACTAATAGAAAATGTTTTACACAATTTTGTTTGGCCAGTGGAGTCAGCACGGCGATGCCTCCTTGATCAGACCATGGTGAATGGTCTACAAACGTAAAAGCATAATAAAAAAATAATACTTACACAAAAAACAAATAGGCATGATGACAATAACAAAAAAACCAGTGACATTATATATTTCAAAATAAAAATAGGTAAGTACATTTACTTACCTATTTTTATTCTTACCATTTAATCACTCGGGCGGCTTGAAAAACTCTGACACCAGAGGCCAGCACCACCTCATACGAAACGAAACAAAACGAACCATTTAATCCCAAAACGTTTCCTTTGCTTCGCGAGGTTTTTATGATTTTTGGTAATCAGAACCCAGTCCAAGGCGTGACGTCATCGTAGTAACAAACGTGAGGCAAACGTACCGCACTGGTAATGCGGGCACACATTAAAAAATAGTTACTACCTAATAGCTTCTCGCTGAGAAAAACTTGTGCCTTCACAAGCAAACGCCATGCTATGCATGACATAATTGCGAGCCTTTTAACGCAAAATTCAAAGTTGGTATAAAAATTGCAAAATGTTGCAACTAAATGATAGTTTTATACAGAAATAAGAGAATTTTTGACAATAGTAAACACGTAGAGATCCATCAACTTATCTGCAGAATGAAAAGTATGTAGATGATATAAAAATTTAGGTAAATGGTTCTACAGATAAGTTGGTGGATCTATAAGTAAATTATAAAATAGTTTTTAAAACAGTCATCAGTCATCATGCCTATTCATAGAATATGGTCTACCCCTATATTGTACTATTATTTATTCTGTATAATGTACTCTGTGCTTAGGCTTGGGCGCACGATAAAGACATACTAAGCATGTTCTTTGGTTATTATTATAAGAAAAACACGCTAGCGAAAACGTCCACATTGTGTTAAGGTGGATGCGCACGCTTGCGGCGCGAAATTCAATTTTTTTGGTGTTTTTTGCCCATTACAGGTCATCAACACTTCTTCAGATAACGAAAGTTGAGTTCGCGACAACTAGGAGACTTAACACACATGTTTTAATTGATGGTATCTCATAAATATCATCAGTTTAGCTATGATACCCCTAAACACATTTTTCCAGTGTTTTTGTTTGTTTAGGGGTATCATAGCTAAACTGATGATATTTATTAGATACCATCAATTAAAACATGTGTGTTAAGTCTCCTAGTTATCGCGAACTCAACTTTTGTTATCTGAAGAAGTGTTGATGACCTGTAATGGGCAAAAAACACCAAAAAATTTGAATCTCGCGCCGCAAACGTGAGCATTCACCTTAACACTTCAACACCTAGCTACACCCCCTTAGGGGATAAATTTAAAAATTCCTTTCATTGTGCACACCTAGACCACAAAAGGAATGTATCTTCCAAATTTCAGCTCTGTAGAGTTAAAGGTGTAGTCAGTCAGTCAGTCAGTCAGTCAGTCAGTCATGCAAAGATTCTATATACCTATATACTAGATGACCCGCTCGCGACTTCGTCCGCTTGTAGTCAGAAAACTTCCTCGGCGCGGTGTGCAGAGAACAACACCACGCCGTGAAACGACCTTTGAAACGCCACCACACACAAGTTTTTTAATTAAGGGGTCACATTATAACCTTGAGTTCCTGAAAATATTTTAATCTCAACAACGAAACCGTGAAACGACCTTTGAAACGACAACATACACAAGTTTTTCTTTTTAGGGGTCCCATTTTAACCTTGATATCCTGAAAATATTTTTTACTCAATGACTAAACCGTGAAACTAACTTTTAAATCATCTAAATACGCTGAAATCTGGCTAAAACGTTAAGTGTATTTATTTACAAAGTAAACGTTCCCATGGCTTTTTTTATTAAATTTTCAGGTACTGCTGAAACATATGTTTGCTATTTTTATTTAAGGAATCTAGCTGTGAATTTTCAAGTTTCTACTACGAAGCATTTTAGTTTTACATTAAAAGCCGTTTTGGACCCCCTACAGGGTGAATTTTCCAAAATCCTTTTTCAGTACACTCTTAAACCCAAAAAGGAATACATCTTCTAAATTTCATGTATCAAGGTCCAGCGGTTTAGGCTGTGCGTTGCAAAACGCAAAGTGTATACGTTAAAAGCCCTTTTTGGACCCCTAAGAGGGCGAATTTTCCAAATTCCTTTCTTAATCCACCTCTACACCCTAAAAGGAATACACTGTCCAAATTTCAAGTCTCAACGACCAGCGGCTTAGGCTGTGTGTTGTGAAAACTAAAGTTTTTTTTAATTTTTACGAATAAAACGTTCCCGTTCCGTTTTTCAGGAAAATTTCAGATACCGCTGAAACATGTGTTTGTTTATTTTAATGGAGAAATCTCCTTGTAAAATTTCAAGGTTCTACTACTAACGGTTTCCGAAATACGGAGTATTTTTATTTTAAGTTAGAACCCCATTTTGAACCCTTTAGGATATGAATTTCCAAAATTCCTGTTTTAGTACAACCCTTCACATTGATACAAATACACCCTCTAAATTTCAAGTCTCTACGACCAGCGGTTTAGGCTGTGCGTTGTCACTTGTCAGTCAGTCAGTCAGGACACTGCATTTTATATATATATATATATATATATATATATATTGTTAACTACTATGTTTCAGACGCAGAACAAAATGCGATAAAATTCTAAAAGAAACGAATGAACCAGTATTTAGTTTGGAATTCCTGGTTCTTTAATGGACACGAAATACTACGATTTCGCGGTACTCTGGGTCCGGGATTTCCAGGGAGCATACATTACTGCCTACGACACTATCGTTCGCCACTATATAGGATTAGGTATTCAAATCGAAATATGTAGGTAATTACCTAGCTAGTTTTAGGTATGTAGGCGGGTGTTGTAAGTAGGTACTCGTATGTAGTCTATAATAAGTAGTGTACGTACACATTAAAAAGTTTGCGATCACTTTGAAAATATTATGAAAACCTATAAATTGTATAAATTTGCTTAGATATTTGACGACCTCTGTGGCGCGGCGGGCGAAGGTTCGCCTGCGACGCAGGAGGTTGCGAGTTCGAATCCTGCCTCGGAACAAATATTTTGTGCGATCTGCAGGTATTTGTTCTGGGTAGTTTCTATGTAAAATAAATAAAATAAATAATAAAATAAAATAATTATCTTGCCCCAAGCTAAGCAGAGCTTGTGTTATGGCCATAGATAACTGATATATTACAAAGATATATATTTTTTATTATACATAAAAAATACCCAGAACACACTGAACAAATATTTGCGATCGCACAAATATTTGTTCCGAGGCGGGAATCGAACCCGCAACCTCCTGCATCGCAGACCAAGCTATGCCCACCGCGCCATAGAGGTCGTCAAAAACAAAACAAAAAAAAAATATAAAATAAATAGGTAATGTAATAAAAAATGTGTATATTTAACCCCCGACGCAAAAACGACGGGGTGTTATAAGTTTGACGTGTCTGTGTGTGTTCTGTGTGTGTATATGTGTGTGTGTGTGTGTGTGTGTGTGTGTGTGCGTGTGTGTGTGTATGTGTGTATCTGTGTGTGAGGCTGTGTGTGTGTCTGTTTGTGGCATCGTAGCTCCCGAACGGATGAACCGATTTAGATTTTTTTGATATGTAATGTATTGTATATCTAGTACCCATAACACAAGCTCTGCTTAGCTTGGGGCTAGATAATGTTGTGTGAACTTGTCCAGCATTATTATTATTTATTTATTTATATGTAGATGCTCTCTGGTGCTTGGGCAAAGTCTGGTTTCAGCTAGTGTTTAAACAAATACAATTCTTCGAAACAAAATTCATTTATTTGTCCCCAAAAAAAAACATTTGCAATATTAAAGTAACGAACTAGCAAAATCAAAGCGAAACAGCACATGCCTTTCGGAATGGTATAGGTACCTAGTAACCTACCAATTCTGGGATAACTGTAAGTACCTACACGGTGTACCTACCTTTCTACTCATAGTTGTATTATGTAAGTATGTAGCTTACTACATACATTGTCTACCTAGCTATTGCTAGTTGTAGGCTTGTAGGTAAGTACCTACCTATAGCCAGTTAGTGGTAAGTACCTAGCTAGTTGTAGGTAGGTACTACGTAGTGTGGAATGCCCGCACTTGATGGACTGAGGAGAGTGTAAAAGGGCCATTTGCAAAAAAAGTGTACCTACATTTCACAAAGTACATGTCACAAGGTTTTTTTAAAATCTAACCTATCAGTAACCTCATTATTTCACTATCAAATTTACTTAGTTTAATCATTGTTTGATCCATTTAATTGTAAACAATAACTAAATATTGAACATAAGTAATAAATAATAATAAATAAATAAATAAATAATGCTGGACAGTTCACACAACATTATCTAGCCCCAAGCTAAGCAGAGCTTGTGTTATGGGTACTAGATAACTGAAATACTTAATACAATATATTACATAGATAGATATTTTTTATTATACATAGAAAATACCCAGAACACCCTGAACAAATATCTGCGATCGCACAAATATTTGTTCCGAGGCGGGAATCGAACCCGCAACCTCCTGCGTCGCAGGCCAAGCTTCGCCCGCCGCGATTTTTGAAGTTATAATACTATTGATAACTTCAAAAAATATGCCACAAAATCTCTCCATACAAATTATGCATGTCACAGCAAGGTCATTGCAACAAAAAAATACTCTGAGGAAATTTCTAGCTAAAATAATTTTGGAAACTACATAATCTAAGCAATCTAATTTCATTTTTATGAAGACCTCTGTGGCGGGGCGGGCGAACCTTTGCCTGCGACGCCGGAGGTTGCGGGTTCGATTCCCGCTGGGTTCGATTGTTCTGGGTATTTTCTATACATAATAAACTAGTGGTTCGCCCCGAACTGAGACCTAGCGAATACACGCGATTCAGGTAGGTTACCTCATTTCTTTCGATAAAATATCTATGTAAATAAATAATTAAATGATACTGGACAGTTCACACAACATTATCTAGCTCCAAGCTAAGCAGAGCTTGTGTTATGGGTACTAATAACTGATATACTTAACACAATACATCAAGTAGATACTTTTTTTTTATTATACATAGAAAATATCCAGAACACCCTGAACAAATATCTGCAGATCGCACAAATATTTGTTCCGAGGAGGGAATCGAACCCGTAAACTCCTGCGTCGCAGGCGAACCGTTGCCCGCCGCGCCACAGAGGTTGTCAATGTCCCTACGTGAGTACATCCACATAAAATGAATGTTCTTGTCGGTTCGATGAGTTAGACCTACAACGTCGTTACAATTCTTAGAAACGGGAGGTCAACTATACAGGTTAATGTTTTATGGAGTAGGTACAAGTTTCGAAATTCTTAAATTTTAGACTTTTCCCAGTATTTGCATCATAAAAGCTACAAACATACCAAATTTCTGCGTTGTAGGATTAGTGGAAGTACCCTAGAGGTTTTGGTTTTTTACGTTTTTAGATTTACCTTAACATCTAAAAAACTTCATAAGTTACAAAATTCAAAAAAATAGTTTTGAAATGTCGAGTAAGGGACTTTCATATGACATCCCATTTGATCTGATATTCTCACTTTTTTTTTACCCCCTCTTGGACTCCAATATCTCAACAACCCCCCGACCGATATAGCTCGTAACCTTACCAACAAATTGTACCAATACTATCTACCTCCCAATCAAACATGAAAATCGGATTAACGGTTCGGAAGTTATGCTCGGACAAACATACATACATACAAACAAACGCCGCTTCTTCCAAGTTGACTCAGAGAACTCGCTTCGCTCGTTCAAAAATATCTATCTACATTATATATTGTATTAAGTACTATATCAGTTATCTAGTACCATTAACACAAGCTCTGCTTAGCTTGGGGCTAGATAATGTTGTCGCCCGCGGTTTCACCTGCGTTATTCTCCTTTAGAGTAGGTTTTGATCTATCTATATACCTACCAAATTTCATCAAAACCAAGACTAATAAACATAACTACTCCGCAAGCAGCCTGCTGCTTGCCTGGTGTTGTATTGGATAAATTCCAGTATTGAGGATATCCAGTAGGTATCCGACAAGCCGACTACTCTTGCAGCAGCATGTACATATACCAGGCAAGCAGCAGACTGCAGGAGTCTTCTAGTTGCAGAATGTCTGGAATACCCTTGAAAATACTGGATTGCTGTCGCCCCCATTTCACCGGAATTCCAGATATTCTGTTGCCATATTGCTCCTGCATGCAGTCCTGCATTCAGCACATGCATTTTGGAATATTATAGGTAGGGTACCTACCAATTCTGGGACACCTGTACACGGTGTACATACCTTGCTACTCATAGTTGTATTATGTATGTAGGTGTGTAGCTTACTACATACATTGCCTACCTAGCTATAGCTAGTTGTAGGCTTGTAGGTAAGTACCTACCTATAGCCAGTTCGAGGTAAGTACCTAGCTAGTTGTAGGTAGGTACTACGTAGTGTGGAATGCCCGCACTTGATGCACTGAAGAAAGTGTAAAAGGGCCATTTGCAAAAAAAGTGTACCTACATTTCACAAAGTACTTACTGTCACAAGGTTTTTTTTTTAAATCTAAACTATCAGTAGGTAACCTCATTATTTCACTATCAACTTTACTTAGTTTAATCATTGTTTGATCCATTTAATTGTAAACAATAAGCAAATAATGAACTAAGTAGTACTTTGATAACTTCAAAAAATATGCCACAAAATCTCTCCATACAAATTGTGCATGTCACATCAAGGTCATTGCAACAAAGAAATACTCTGGGGATATTCTTACTGAAATATTTTTGGAAACTACATAATCTGAGCAATCTAATTTCATTTTTATGAAGACCTATGTGGCGAGGCGTACGTTCGCCTGCGACGCCGGAGGTAGCTGGTTCGATTCCCGCCTCGGAACAAATATTTGTGCGATCTGCAGATATTTGTTCAGGGTGTTCTGGGTATTTTCTATATATAATAAACTAGTGGTTCACCCCGAACTGAGACCTCGCGAATACACGCGATTCAGATAGGTTACCTCATTTATTTCGATAAAATATCTATGCAAATAAATAATTAATAAATAGTACTGGACAGTTCACACAACATTATCTAACCCCAAGCTAAGCAGGGCTTGTGTTATGGGTACTAGATAACTGATATACTTATAGAACACACTATTGAGGGTAGTTGCGAAAATAACAACTCATAAATTTTCGTCTTATATATTTAATAATAAAAATACTTACAAGCATCAATTTGAGTTATATCCAGTATAATTCCACCCTACACTGCCTACTGCACAAGGACACCTGATAACAGCAGCAGCAAACCACAGGGTATGATATAACTCAGCTGTTATTTTTGTCACATACACTGCCACATTCATTTTTCTATTCACTTCAACTTCCTGTGATTCATCATGACAACGGACAAGAAAATGCCCACTATCTACTCCAATGATCCCTTGGCAGCCATCATGGAGCTTGATGCCAAGTTGGAGAGTTGTGCAGCATCCTTCGAAGGCCGGCTGAGCAGCGCATCATCAACATCAAATCCTTCTCTAGAGCAGCTGGCAGCTGATTTTAAACAATTCAAGGATTACATGAAGCTTGCCATAGATCTGATCCGCACTCAAGTAAGCCATGTCACATCTGCTGTGGACGAAATGGAAAACAGGAGCAGACGCAAATTTATTCTGTTCCGAGGGGTCAGAGAGACTGAGGGTGAGAATTTGAGAACAATCTTGTCTGGTGTCATTGTTGGTAAGCTCAAAATTAAAGAGTTCAACCCAGATAGCATCCGTTTTTGTTATCGTCTTGGAAAGGACAAGTCTAAAGCCGGAAAGAGGCCGATTCTGGTCCGATTCCAGAGCCTCGATGTCCGAGCTAGAATCTGGCAATGCAAGAAAGAGCTCAAGGGTGCTGAGGTTTCAGTGGCCGAATATCTCACGGCTCCTAGGAGAGCTATTTTCAACGATGCTCGCAAAATCTACGGCGTTCATAAATGCTGGTCGCAGGAAGGCAGTGTGTATCTCCTGACATCCGATGGGACGAGGCATCGTCTTTTATCGCAAGCCCAGCTGAAAGAAATCACGCAGAAGTTCCCACCGACGAAGCCAGGACTCGCGCCCGGGTCATCCGTGTCTGTGGAGCCGAACAGATCGGCTACCGTAGCGCCAGCGACGGCCCCGACAACTCGCTCTAGGGCTAATAAACTAACGCAACATTGAGTGAGTGAATCTTCAAGGCAAGGATCTTTTTGTATTGTACGTAAAATGCCGGTAGTAACGTAATTTTTTCGTATAACCTTAATTTAATTGCATCATGCATAGGTACAATGTACATCCATAATGTAAAATGTAAATGTAATGTATGTAATGTAATGATCTTCTTCTTATCTTAGGTAATGGCTTCTGTGCATTATTTGCAACAATTTAGCCAATGTCAAGTGATATAATTATTATAGTTTTATAGTCAAGTCGTCAAGAGTCTCCGTCTAGGCCTAACCCAGTTTAAATTGTGGCAGAAAAACTGAGTTTTTACAGGAAAAAATCCACCATTTCGAAAAGACTCGCAATACACTCAAATTTCACTACATCACACATGTGCCATTTATCCAAGTTACACCGGTTAAAATGCCACTAAAATTACACGAAATAACTCTAAAAAACACATTAAAATGTAATAAAATAAAAATGACGACGTTTCTTTCAAAAATGGCAGATTTCAACCCTAATGTAATGATTGTAATGCATCAACATCACATCAATTCATATCTGGAATGTCATAGTCAGCCATAGAGTAAATTATTAACTTTGTTTATTTTTTAACGTTTTGTTACTTTTGTTATCTTTTGAGGAACATATGTTGCGTCATTTGTATATCTGTTTCTTTCTTTTCTGTGCTTTTGTTAAGCTATCTCTTTTTTTTTTTATGAATGTTCCACAGTAATTTTTTGGCACAATGTTGATCAATGTACAATTTATTTTCCATTCACGTTCCAGATCTTTATAACAAAATCGTGTAAAACCCATAGACATAAAATTTTAACTACGCTATATCTATGGCATAACCTGTACTCTCTGTAGGTAGTCTCTGTCTCACTCACTCTCAAGTATATATTGTAGTTTTTGCTCACTCTGACACTTCATCTCTCTACTCTATAGTGTATTTATTAGTGTTCTGTGCACTCCATATAATGTTTATGTCTTTTGTTTATTTAATTTAATTTAAAACTTTAGATACTTGGAATGTTGTTTGATGTTTTTCAGTGTAGGTTTAGTTTATGTACCTCAACAAATGCTCTTGTACGCACTTGTGATCTGGTAGTGTACCTACTAAAGGTTTGTTTAGCACTAAACGGCATTTAACTTTTAGCTAACTGGCAGTGTTTTTTGTGGCAAGTTTGATGGTAATTTATTTGGTATTATCGTATTACCAAGTAAATTTTAGTTATATAGTAAGTACTTGTAGTTTATTGTACCTATATTATTTATTGTGTATTATTTTTATTATTTATTTATAATAATTTATGGATAGCTCAATTTGTTCCAACTTATTTGCTTCTTTGGACTCTGATGATTTCTTGGATGCGTTAGATGACAGCCTTTCATCAAAACCACTTAGAGATTTGCTAATCGAGTCATTTCCTAGTCCCAAACATAACTTCAATGTGTGTCATATCAATGCTCAGAGCATCCCAGCACACTTTACAGACTTCCTTGACACATTTGATTTTAATTCGCTTCATGCCTGCTTGATCTCTGAAACCTTTCTAAAACCTACTCTTCCTTCAACTTCTTTCAAACTTCCTGGCTTTACTCTTATCAGGAATGATCGTACTGGCTGTGGCTGTGGTGGAGTTGCAATTTATCTTCGATCTGAGTTAAAATACAAAATTTTATCTGTTTCTCCATCTGCATACTCTGCCTCAATGGAGCACATATTTATCGAGGTGATTGTCAATCCCATTGTTCGATTACTTCTCGGGGTAGTATATGCTCCCCCTAATATTGATTATTTTAGAACTCTTGAACAAATTCTTGAAACTTACCTGCCCCAATACGATCACTCCCTGATCATGGGTGATTTTAACACATGTCTGCTGAAGCAAGATTCTAGTGCCAAGAAGTTTACTAATCTCACCTCTTCTCTTAACATTTCTCTCCTAGACTTAGAGCCTACCTATCATGTCAACAATTCACATACCTGGCTTGATCATGTAATGACAGGTGATGCAGACCGTATCACTTGTCATGGACAATATCCTGCCCCGGGTTTCTCTCATCATGACCTCCTCTATGCTTCTTACAAAGTTAGGGTTCCCAAATCCAAGCCCAGGGTTATAATTCAGCGTAACTTAGCCGGTATGTGCAGGGAAAGCTTATGTGCTGATGTTGCTAGTATTGACTGGTCTCAACTGTATTGTCTTCCTAGCATTGATGAGAAAGTGGATTTTCTGAATGCCTCTATTACCAATGTCTACAATATACATGCACCCCTACACCCGGTCCGTATGAAGCGGCAGCCAGCGCCCTGGCTTACCGATGAAATACGGAAATGTATGGCTAGGCGTGACTACTTCTATCGTAGGAATAGGAAGCACCCAACTGAGGAGCATCTCTCTTTATATAAAAAAGCCCGTAATAGATGTAATCAGATGATTCGTAATGCCAAACGACGCTTCATATTCGGTAAAATCAACTCCGGTACTCCAAACAATATGTGGAAGCTCCTGCATAGCCTTGGTTTTGGTAGATGTAAAAATTCTGCTTCTTCCTCGGTGGATGTAAATGCATTGAATAAACATTTTTCTACTGTCACCCACTGTATTAGTGATGTCGTGAGGGAGAGTACCATAGCTGAACTAGGTACATTAACACAACTCAGTTTTACACCTTTTTCTTTCTGCTCTGTGGGTGAGGACGAAATACAACGTGTTATATCTAGTATCACTAGTAAAGCAGTGGGACAGGACGGACTCGGCCGTGACCTTATAGATCCTATCCTCAAACATCTCCTTCCTTGCATTTCTCATATCATAAACTTCTCTCTTTCCTCTGGTTGTTTCCCTTCCATCTGGAAGAAAGCATATATTATTCCTATACCAAAAAAATCTGCTACCTTTGAACTTAAAGATTTTCGCCCTATCTCCATTCTTCCCTTTTTATCTAAGGTTCTGGAACGTATTGTTTACCATCAACTCTCCAATTTCCTTCAATCTCATTCTCTCTTAAATCCTTTCCAGTCGGGCTTCCGCGCTGCACATAGTACTAGCACAGCTCTCATCAAAATCACTGATGACATCAGATTTGCTATGGACGATAGACAGCTCACCCTTATAACTCTTCTTGACTTCAGTAACGCTTTCAACTGTGTTGATCACTCCATACTCCTAGCCATACTACGATCCTTAAACATTTCCCTATCTACCTGTGAATGGTTTCGATCTTACCTTTGCGGACGCCAACAGCGGGTGCAAGTCGATGATGCTCACTCGGATTGGTGTAACGTAGTTGCCGGAGTTCCGCAGGGCGGAGTACTCTCTCCTCTTCTTTTCTCTATCTTCATAAATACTCTAGTTTCTGGTCTACGTTTTGCTTCTTTTCACTTGTATGCTGATGACGTACAATTATATCTTTCTTTCCGACCTGATGACATTCTTGATGCGGTAAACCTGCTGACTGAAGATTTACGTGCTGTTTCTTCATGGTCACAGAAGTTTGGTCTTCATATTAACACCAGTAAGACCCAAGTGATGATCACCGGTAGTAGGGCTTTTATTTCTAGACTTGACAAAAACTCTCTCCCTTCCGTCAAATATAATGACATTCCTTTGGTCTATTGCTCTGAGGTAAAGAATCTTGGTCTTATCCTTTCTGAAAACCTATCCTGGGAGCAGCATATCACTGAAGTCAGCAGGAAAATGTATGGTTCAATGCATGCTCTGAAGCGCATGCAAAATTTTCTACCTTTTTCCGCTAAAGTAACTCTTGTAAACTCTATCCTACTTCCTATCCTAGATTATGCAGACGTGTGTTATCCCGATGCTACCGAAGAACAGCTTAACAAACTTGAGCGGTTGTTGAATCTCTGCATTAGGTACATTTATGGTCTACGTAAGTACGACCACATTTCACACTACCGCTCACAGTTAAAATGGCTCAAAATTCGATATCGTCGGGATACACACTTACTCTGTCTCTGTTACAACATCCTCCACAATCCTCTTTCACCAAACTATTTAAAAGAACGTTTCCCTCCCCTTTTTTCTCCTGACCATCTATCTCGATCCTCTCAACATCTTCTACTCATGACCCCTGCCCATAGGACCTCTTTTTACTCATACTCTTTTACTGTCACTTCGATCCGCTTGTGGAACTCTCTTCCAGTAGAAGTTAGGAAAGCCGCTTCCATGGGAGTCTTCAAGTCCAAACTGTACCAATACTTTTTGTCATTGCAAAATGTCCAACAAAATTGAGCTTATGTTATTTGTTGAATTATTTATATATATTATATTATGTTAGGTATTTATGTAGCTAGTTATTTAGAGTAGGTATTTAGTTATGTTTATCATTTAATCTCAACCTATAATTAATTTTAATAGCACTACCACCCACTCTACATTACACAAAGGTTAGCTGGAAGAAAATGCTAATTAGCATTAAGTTCGCCTATGTACTGCTTTTTGTCTTGTGCAATAAAGAATTTTCTATCTATCTATCTATCTATACTTAATACAATACATTAAATAGATAGATATTTTTTATTATTCATAGAAAATATCCAGAAACTCCCTGAACAAATATCTGCACATCGCACAAATATTTGTTCCGAGGCGGGAATCGAACCCGCAACCTCCTGCGCCGCGGGCGAACCTTCGCCCGCCGCCACAGAGGTCGTCAATGTACATTAGTACGTACAGAGTACGTGAGTACATCCACATAAAATGAACGTTCTTGTCGGTTTGAAGAGTTAGACCTACAACGTCGTTCAAATTCCTAGAAACGGTAGGTCAGCAATACTGGTTATTTTTTATGGAGTACCTACAAGTTTCGAACTACATTAGTTAAAAAATTATAAAAAATAGTTTTGAAATGTTGAAGCAAGGGACTTTCATATGACATCCCATTTGATCTTATAGTCTCACTTTTTTTTTTACCCCCTCTTGGACCCCAATGTCTCAACAACCCCCCGACCGATATACCTAGCTCGTAACCTTACCAACAAATACCAATACTATCTTCCCCCCAATCAAACATGAAGATCGGATTAACGGTTCGGAAGTTATGCTCGGACAAACATACATACATACATACAAACAAACACCGATTTTTCCAAGTTGATTCAGAAAACTCGCTTAGGTCGTTCAAAAATATCTATCTATGTAATATATTGTATTAAGTATATCAGTTATCTAGTACCTACCCATAACACAAGCTCTGCATAGCTTTGGGGCTAGATAATGTTGTGTAATTTAAACTGTCCAGCATTATTTATTTATTTATTTTATTTATAAACTAGCTGTCGCCCGCGGTTTCACCCGCGTTATTATCCTTCTGAGTAGGTTTTGATCTATCTATATACCTTCCAAATTTCATTCAAATCTGTCCAGCAGTTTCAGCGTGAAGAAGTAACAAACGCACTACACACACACACACACAAACTTTCACATTTATAATATTAGTGGGATTTAACATCTGCGTATCGAATCAATGGATGGAGGCGGAAAAAGTTTAAACATTTCTGTGGCATTCTATGGAGAAGCCTGTTATCCATAAATTAACATCTATCAGCTGATGATGATGAAGTAAAAAATCCTCTCATTATGAGCAAGTCCTTATGTTTCCAGTTCGTCATAAGTTCGTTACGTTCAATTTAGTTTCCATTTATTAACATATACACTTTTTTTGCAAATGGCCCGGTTGGTTTTGGTTTTTTAACTAGGTACCTACCTACGTCAATGACGTATCTAGTAGATGGCCCACCTGATGTTAAGCGGTAACCTACTTCATAGGTCGCGTCCACCTAGGACGCGCCTTATGTGGCATTGCACTGTGCCCGCCACCCTGAGACATATAAAGATGAAAAATCTCATGTGTTTGTAATTCTACTAGGTACCTATATTGTATTTCGTTTTTTATATATTTACACGTTGTTTTTTTTTTTGTTGTAAATTCACCTCCTCTCACGTTCTTTACAATCCTGTCCATCCAAAGGTTGCCTGGAAGAGATCGCTCTTAGCGATAAGGCCGCCCATTAAATCACCGTGAACTAGTTTGTAAGATAATATAAGTATGTTGTTATTTTATTTTTTAAGGTGATTACAATAAAGAGTTTTCTTCTATCTATCTATCTATCTATTTCACCGGAACCTAGCCTTCAAACCGGAACACAGCAATGCGAGCACTACTGCATTGTGACAGAAACAGGTATGGAGGTAGAACCTACTTCCCCAGACGAACTCTTTCACAAAAAAACTCTAGGTAACTAGGGACCACTAGTAACTACTAGGGTGGGTGCACCAGCCGCACACCAGGCACCAGTAGTACACCATTTAAAACTTCAACCATAAATAATAAGCTTCTTTTAAATTTCCCACTACTTTTTTACTTTTACCTTTTTTTTTTTGTTGTTAAAACAGAATGAGACGCCATCTGCAGAAATTATAATGATTTTTATGTAACAATCACTCGTTCATTATTGCCATATTGTAACGGGGTAAATTGGGGAGGTGGGAGGACAAACCTCGCAGATGCAGCTCCCTTAGCTCAGCGGTTTCGCTACTAAATGTTTTTTTTATTATCTTGCGATTTAAGGATGTGTGAATTAAGTGGATATGAGACGTGGACTAGGTGTTTAGGCTTTAACAATTAAAACGAGTCTTTCTTCTGTAGGATTGACCTTATTCTTATCTTATTTCTTCGACACTAAAAAAAACTACTGAGATCCCTTCATACAGGGGGCGACACGCGCTTGTCCTGTTTGTTCATCTGAGAAGTTATTACAATTTCTGAACCCACCTCTATTTTTTTATAACAAACATAAAAACTGGGGTCCTTTCCTTAGGGACGACACGCACTTGTCCTGTGTTTATCTGAGAGATTATTACAATTTCTGACTTCACGCCTATTTTTTATAACAAAGATAGACACTGGGGTTCTTTTCCTTATGTTCATTTGGTTCTGGCGGCCATTACAATAAGCACGCGCATGAAGGTAAGTTTTTTAATCTACTTTAATCTCGGGTTTTATCTATTGTTATGAGCTCCTATTGTTTTAATTCGTTAATATAATGTGTTTACTAATGGTATTGCATACTATTTTTGAAAAATATATCTTTGTGAAGAGATAGTTTCGCTGGTAAACTACTGGTGGTCGAGCTTTTTTAAAGATAATTGTTATTTAACTTTATACAAATTTAAGGTTAAGTTAATTGATTACTTTTTTATAGGAAACACTTCGGAAACTTACATTGTTCCAATAGTTGTCCAGTGGTTTAACTCTGGTAAAATCAGTACTATCAATTTGTTACAGTAGTTGACTATTTACATTTTCTTTTAAACTCATCAACCTTCCGAAAAGTTTTCTGTTGTTATTTTATAAGTGTAGTGTTTGTTGTGAAAGTATGATCTCTTAAAATTTAAAATTAATCTCTTATAGTAATAACTTTCTAAGTGCCGAGTTATTAATTATAAATGTTGATTTCGTAATAATTATTTAATACTTCATTGATGACACGTAATAAAATAAGATAATAAAAAACACTGCTCGTAAAGTAGCTTCTTTTCAATAAAAACACTAGTTTTATTACCTGGTCAATCATTGGTGCAATGCATGGTTAATAACTGGTACAAACTGGTCAACCTAAGGAACATAACACCTCGCGACGCATTTTTTCGTGTAGGTAAACATTGTAGTTCAACTAGTAGATCTTTTTTGTGAAATAGTTCGTCCGGGGAAGTACTACCATCATACCTACTTCTGCCGCATAGCAGTAGTGCTCGCATTGCTGTGTTCTGGATTGAAGGGTATGGTTGCCGGTGAAATTAGAATTTGTTAAATGTGGTTACAAAATAAATATCTTTTTATCTTTTATCTACATTACAGGCACATGAGACTTTTCATCTTTATGTCTCAAGGTGGCGGGCGCAGTGCAATGCCATATAGGGTGCGTCCTAGGTGGATGTGACCTATGTGATAATGCACTGTTCATAGGCAGAGGGTACTGATGGCCATCTGCTTGATATGTCACTGAAAGTTGTTTAAAAAAAATAGGATACAGACAGACACTTTAGTAGTAGTAGAGCTTTTTTGTGAAAGTGTTCGTCCGGGGAAGTACTACCACCATACCTATTTCTGCCGCAAAGCAGTAGTGCTCGCATTGCTGTGTTCCGGTTTGAAGGGTAAGGGTGCCGGTGAAATTACAGGCACATGAGACTATTCATCTTTATGTCTCAGGATGGCGGGCGCAGTGCAATGCCACATAGGGCGCGTCCTATTTGGACGTGACCAGTGAGGTAATGCACTGTTCATAGGCAGAGGTTACCGCTTAACATCAGGTGGGCCAACAGCTTGTTCCGTCATTCAAGTAGTATAAAAAAAAAAATAAAAAAACCATATTCCAGAATAAAAAAGTGAAAGGCAATCAAAGGTTGAGTTGTAGGTTGTAGGTAGGTACATAAATTCTACTTCTCGCGACTACTGTATCTAGATACCTAAGTACCTACCTACCTATACCTACGCACGAACGAAGGTATTTCATTTAAAAATCTCGGAAAATATGCGTCCTAGCGAAATTACCACAATACAAAATAAAAGCTTATTAAATTTGCTAAACGTTTTACTTTGCCAAGTTTTTCGAAATCTTGAATAGTTTTCGCATTATACGCTCTTGAAAGTCTGTAATTATGGAAAAAAAGCGGCCAAGTGCGAGTCGGACTCGCCCATGAAGGGTTCCTTAGCAGCACAGAATAAATATTAGTACAGGTAGCAGCAAGTAACATAATATAAAAGTTCTTGTAGTTCGTTATAACTTTGATCGATGTTTTAATAATAGTGTATTTTTTTAGGGTTCCGTAGCCAAATGGCAAAGAACGGAACCTTTATGGATTCATCATGTCTGTCTATCTGTTTGTCTGTCTGTCTGTTCGTCCGTATGTCACAGCCACTTTTTTCCGAAACTATAAGAACTATGTTGTTGAAACTTGGTAAGTAGATGTATTTTGTGAACAGCATTAAGATTTTCAAACAAAAATAGAAAAAAAAACAATAAAATTAGAGGTAAGGTACACTTACAAAGTGGTAAAATGTGTGAAACTTCTAAAATAAGAGAATGATAAAACTAAAAAAAATATATGATGTACATTACCATGTAAACTTATACCCAAAATTGGTTTGAACGAGATCTAGCAAATAGTTTTTATTAGATACACTATTATTAAAACATCGATCAAAGTTACAACGAACTACAAGAACTTTTATATTATGTTACTTGCTGCTACGGAACCCTTCATGGGCGAGTCCAACTCGCACTTGTCCGCTTTTTTTTATCTCTATTGAACGCGGCCTGGGCCTCATTCGTTCTTGAATGAAAGGTAAATTGCGGTTTACGACTTATGAAGTATTAAAAAAAACTTACTAGATCTCGTTCAAACCAACTTTCGGTGGAAGTTTACATGGTAAATGTACATCATATATTTTTTTTAGTTTTATCATTCTCTTATTTTAGAAGTAACGGGGGGGGGGGGACACATTTTAGCACTTTGGAAGTGTCTCTCGCGCAAACTATTCTGTTTAGAAAAAAAATATATAATAAGCCAAGCATTTTTGAAAACCTATCCATAGAAACCCCACACGTATGGGTTTGATGAAAAAATAAATGTTGAGTTTCAGAACCCCCAAAATGTATTGTTTTGTTTTCTATTTTTGTGTGAAAATCTTAATGCGGTTCAGAGAATACGCATCTACTTACCAAGTTTCCACAGCATAGTTCCCATAGTTTCGGAAAAAAGTGGCTGTGACATACGGACGGACAGACAGACAGACAGACATGACGAATCCATAAGGGTTCCGTTTTTTGCCATTCGGCTACGGAACCCTAAAAAGCAGCTTCTTGGGTGGGAGGAAGACAAGAGATATCAGGCTTGACGGTGGACACCGATTTCAAGAATGACTTGTAGGCCTATGTACCTGGAGGCATTGAGGGAGACCTCTTTCACTGGAGCCCGATACCTCCTCAGAGGAAGGGTCTGAAAAGACCGCTGCTGCTCTCTGGACCTCTGGCGACTTCAGAAACCACTTAGCAAATGCGACCATGCTTTTTTGAAATGCTGAAGATGTTGTGTCGCACGCATCCTGATGTAAAGGCATGCAAAAACAGCACGTATTTGAAACCTTATTGCTTGAAGTTTTACGAGTATAAAGAATTTAACGGCATAAAAGTTTTTTTTTCCAAAAATGGCAGACTTTCAAGATCGGATATCACGAAAACTATAAAAGATATCGAAAAAATTTACGAAGTAAAACTTGTTTCATATATTAGCCTCATAGCTAACATTAGCTTTAATTCTGTATAGAGTGATCATTAACCCAGAGCCCCCCCTCCCCCTCCCCCCGGCTCAAAGGCTTCGGTCAGGGACTTTTGATATGTTCACCTCCTAACTACGTACCTACCTAGTCCAAACAAAGTTAAGAAGTCAAAAATTGTGTTCCAAACATTTCCCACTATAAATATTTACTTATTTATTAACTTTTTTCGAAGTAGTTTTATAAAGAATGAAGAGCTCTTCACATATCTTTACATAAAATGTTATATCGGTAGCAATTGTTTAAGTCCGCAGTTTTGCAGAATCGTGCCACAGATAAAATAGTACTATAACTGTGCATAGCTCCTTTGAGGTTTTGCCGCCACGCGTTTCGAAACTCGTGTTCAGTGCTGCCACCTCTGAGGCCGATCGGCCCTAAAAGCGCTTGAAAATAGCGCTAGATTCCGCTAGATTGCATAAACAAAAAATAGCACTAGAATCCGCTAGCTTGCATGAACAAAAAAAGGCATTGCGAAATAAGAAGTTTTTATTTATTTCAATACAAATTGTATTTATCTTCTAAATTCTACTATAATCTTACAACCTACATAAAAAAGGCACATTGTAAACCAACGAGCAGAAACAATTTATATTATTCGGGGAATACCCTACCCTAAACATATGGAACGGAACGGAAGCTAAACGAATTGCGGCGTTGCTGCTTACTTCCTACTTTTTGCCAAGATTGCGACATGATTACTAGGTACCAAGATTGGTCTGCCAAAAAAATGCGCTACAAGTTAATATTAAAATTTCAGCGCTAAGTGTCCCAAAAAAGCGCCAGATCTAACTCCGAAAGCGTTGAGGTGGCAGCACTGCACGTGTTGTTTGGCTGTCGGTAAACTCAATACTTCACGTCGTCGGCGCGAGTCCGTCGCGCCGTCCGCGCCTTTGAAGTTTACCGACTCTCGATGGATTCGGCGCGCCGGCACAGGCGTGCACAGGCTTGCGTGGTCCCACGGCCCGTGGTCTGTGCCGGCGGGTACAAGAGTGCGGGGAGGGAGGGCGCGGACTCATGCTGATTGGACGATGACTACCAGACATCGGCAGGCGTCTGCCGACGGGGTGGTCCCACGGCGTGTTGCCTGTGACCTTGCGTCTGTGCCTGTGTGAAAACGGGCCGTGTAATTGCACCATAAGTCATCACATTTTTCGTAGGTCATAAATGGTTTTCTATGACATATCTCAAGACCTTTTAAACGAGTCATCACAAAAGAGGGTGCGCTATAAAAAACACACCCTACAGTAAATGTATGAGGTACCTACCTCTAACTTAAAATGTAGGAAGTTTTATTTTGCTAAAATATATATCTATATCTAATGTGTCTGCATTAGTCTATATCTATATCTCATGCATTTCTGTTAAAGTAATGGCGCTGTGACATGCAGACTAGGACGGACGGACGGACAGACAAACAGACAGAATGATCTTACTAGGATTCCTTGCTGGACTTGGAACCCTAAAAAGAACGATGTACGAGTACACTTATAAACTTTTAAAAAGACAATTTTCAAAGAACGTAGAGTCTGGCACGCCCGCTGCGACAATTTATCGATTTATGTTATGAGAGGCGCTGTGTCGATAATTGTCGATAAATTTTAAGCAGGTGTTTATATCGGAAACTCGCGATAACATCGCTTCTAAACTGGAATAAAGAGGTGAGAGTTCACAGAACAGGGAATAAAACACTGTCCCATGGGCGCTGGTTGAAAACAGTTTTATAGCCCTAACTCAAGTGACACTTTTATTTGTTGCACTGTAACTATCGCATGA
This sequence comes from Operophtera brumata, assembly GCA_932527175.1. NCBI lineage: Eukaryota > Metazoa > Arthropoda > Insecta > Lepidoptera > Geometridae > Operophtera > Operophtera brumata. The sequence continues at coordinate 3,245,873 of OW052238.1, forward strand.
CAGGTTTGTTTTATGATTCAGAAACATTAGAATCTAATAAAATTTGACACCCTGCATTCTTTAATTTCCACTTGAATAACATTTACCTAGGTCATTCGAAAATGGTTGGTATATAATATTGGGACACTTAAATAAACGGGTAAAAAAGTAATGTAAAGTGTAAAAATTAAAAAACCCTCAACGCAATGAAACGGCTGAACCGATTTTGATCAAACATAGCTAAGAACACTCCCGACTAATTCACCTTTCAAACAAAAAAACTAAATCAAAATCGTTTCATCCGCTCGGGAGCTACGATGCCACAGACAGACAGACACACACACAACCACAGACACTTCAAACATATAACACCCCGTAGTTTTTGCGTCGGGGGTTAAACATGGTTTTTAGTAGTAGTAGGGCTTTTTTGTGAATAAGTTAATCCGGGAAAGTACCTGCTACCACCATACCTATTTTTGCTGCAAAGCAGTAGTGCTCGCATTGCGGTGTTGGTATGGGTGCTGAAATTACAGACACATGAGTCTTCATCTTTGTCTCAGGGTGGCGGGCGCAGTGCAATGCCACAAAGGGTGCGCGGTGCGTCCTAGGTGGACGTGACCTGTGAGGTAATCCATTGTTATAACCAGGTTCCGACATAGAACCAAATAAAATAAAAACTCTGTCAAGGGTACAGCTTGTTCAGTCAATGAACCAGTTAAAAAAAACTCTGTCAAGGGTATGATACGTAAGGGGTTCTACCTAATCTATGTATTTAGCAGTAAATAAACACCTTCTGAGTAAAGGCCTCTTTTTTATCATACCACTCCTGGCGGTTTTTGCCGTTGGATCCACTGCTCTCCTACTCACAATGTCGTATCACCATCGCTCGGGTTTCTGCCGCGAGACTACCAAATTTTGATGTCCATGTCCCATTTCGTCCCCAGCGTCAGCTCGTTCCATGGCCAAACTGGTCAAGGCATCGCCGATTATAGGCGAAGATGCGGGTTTCAGTCCCGCTGGAACGCATAAGTGTGGTTTACACTTGAAAAAATAACAAACTGCGCTATACTGGTTGGTACTAGTTGCTAAGGAGTTCATTGTAGTACCTAATGAGCGCTGAAGTTTCAGGGGTGGTTCAGATCAGCCGCCTCTAGGTCCCGCCTAAAGCGACGGATAACTTGCAGCCACGGACGAAACACCCCTGGACCCCACTTACCAGAGCTCCACCTAGCCGATAAGAGAATAGATAGCAATTGTATAAATAAACCAGCTAATTTTCTGATGCTATCTAGAACCCGAACGAACTTCGGGATAAAATGGGCACTCAGCTTGCGATTAAAACCGATTGTTATATATTATTATCAAATAGGATCATACACTTTCACACACCCGCAGTTTCTTTGAACTTCCTAGCCAACGTCCCCTATAGCCTCATACTATGGGATAGACGAGAAAAAAACATACTCACTTTTTTTGATTATAAAATATTTTATTTTACCACTTTGTCGGCGTGATTAATATACCCATACCAAATTACAGCTTTCTAGTAGGTATTAAGTCTCAGTGGTGCGATCAGCTAAATATGTTGCAGACGATTTCTATCGTCCGCTTGATGCTAACAAAATAATATTTCTATCGATGTTTTCCGATCAGCTATCTTTTCTTGCTCCGATTTCTATGGACTTCTATCGATGTGTTACAATCTGAAGTTTGTACGAATTATGGATAACCCGACCACTTTACAAAGTACGATTACGCTATGAACCATGTATCAACGTACTAACCATTTTTAATCAAACGTATAATACGACTCTTATATGCTTTGTCTATGATAGAAACATATTTTTACTCTGTGCTGTGTGACTTGTGCGATGCGTAGTATCCTATTAGTATCCTTGTGAGAAAAGTTTGTTTACATTTTAACAAATATACGAATTATCAAATAATTAAGGTTTGGAAGGAAATTAAGTAACCACATTGAGGTGAAATGTCTATATACCTATAGACCCAAGTTGTGTTGATTCGTTCGACTCCAATTTAATATTTTTTAACAAAATAGCGCAATACCGCTAAATAGTAGTAAAAGTGTTTTGTACGTTCTGAATGTTTTTATTTGATTTGGAATGTAATTAAAACCATGTTCAAACAATAAAAAAATCCACTTTTATGGCTTACCTTTTAGATTTCTATGGTTTGAAACAACCATATACTTGTTTCTATTGCAATAGGTTGTATTGCGATCAAATGCTGTCATTATTCATTGAAACAGCGGTACATAATCGCTACTTCATACTATCGATAGAAACACTACATGTCAAAAGGCTTTTTGTTGCAATCAAGGTTTGTTAGCAACTGGGTGAGTTGCATGATCGCTAAAACGTCATTTTCCATAGAAACAGCATTGAAACAGCGCAATGCTGATAGAAACAGGAGATAGCTAATCGCTCGGCTGAGCTAAGCCGCGGACAGACGGATAGACGGACATGGCGAAACTATAAGGGTTCCATGTTGTCTTGTTGACTACGGAACCCTAAACACGACATTTCGACTCGCACTTCGAGATAGATAGATAGCTAGATAGTTTAAAACTTTATTGTTCACCAAAAAACATAACAGGATGAGACAAGAGAGAGATGGGATAACGACTGCAAAATTTAAGACCGGATTACGAAATGGAACTCGGCTCTAAGGCTAAGATTCAGAGAGGAGTTTAAGCGTGGACTTACACGCTTCCTTATGTCAAAATTCAGTGCTTACGCTCCAATTTGTATTCAGAAACGTATGGAACAGTGCTTAAACTTAGCGCAAGCTAAGCTAAGCGTAAGTAGTGAATATCGACTACTTGAGACGAACATAGAGCAGGAGTGGCGTCACCAAGCGAGTAAAGGTGTAGTTAACATTGACATTTGTCATATTTTGCTGGTTTGTTATTTTCTAGGAAGATGTACTACATGGAAATATGACTATAAACAAACCGGATTCGATTATACCAGTCTCATTCTTTTATATGAATGTATTCATGTGTTGGAATGAGATAAGCATATATCCATCTGTTCTTATTTGTGTAACTTGTACCTACCAGGCCAAATGTCACACTTGGTACCAATTACTACTACATTCATGGTACCAATCTAGGAAGATGTACATTCATGGTACCAATATTCAGTGGTACAGAAAGGAAAAACGACTGTCGTGTGACAATATATTTTTTTCACTCTAACATAGGATAGTAAGTTATCTTCTAGGATAGGAGTAAGAAGGAACACTCTGGCTATTAGTGGCTATTTTAGCATTCAATCCATGTACTATTATAATCATGGTTATTTTTTCCTTCCAAATTAATGTTCCAATAATGTTCCCGCAATTTTCTCCGATTTATGTTACCAACTTATCACATAAAAAATAGATTTGCATCATAAATATTTTGTTTCATTCACTCGAATATCATTTTATGTATTTCATTTTATCTTTGTCGTTTGTTAGTTACGTCTGCATAAAAAACCGGCAAAAGTTCCGCTAAAAACAAAAACTGCCATAGACAACAAAGTATAATCTTAGCTAAGACCGCCCTAGGTTTGTGATGAACTTGTTTCTGAATACGAATTTTAAAGATTAACTTAGCCGATGCTCGGCTATGACTGGTCTTCGCCCGTCTTACTTTCTTGTCTCTGAATCTTAACCTAAGACCCGCAATATCAATTGCAGTTTAATCTGTGGTTTCCGTCCATTGACAGACATAGTTTAAACTTAGAATCATATTAAGGGCCTAAGAACAATTTTGAGCGCGTTCTCAATTTCTAAATTCCTATATAACAATTTAAATTTTCGTGAACGCAAGATCGTACTCAACTTTGAAATCCATTAAAACGGGCATCTGTACTGGATTTTCAACCCACATTAGAAATAAGAGTCCAGTTGCTGGCTGGTCTATGATTTCAGTCGTTGCTTGTAGCCAGGTGGAGTTTAAAACGATGCCAGGAACGTGACTTTGAATCCTGACCTTATCCGAGTGCTGCAAGATCTAAATCCTCTTTATTAATGGGGAATTCATGATCAAGTGTACCTAGAAATTATTAGAACTAAACACAGTTTAGTAAAATAAAGCTTAAAATTAAAAGTAACTCGGCAGGTTAAGGCGCTATAGGTTCAACGAACATTTTTATATGAGGCGAAGAAGGGAGCGCACGCTCTGATACCGAGTTTTTATGTATAAAAAAATTATATAAAAATGTCGTTCAAAGTTTTGTTTAATTTTGTTGATGAATTCACTAACTCAAATAATAACTAACATGTAACCAAATGTTTCAAAAATTAAAACGTGAGAGAAGTGAGTGAAAAATAGCATTTAAATTTTAAAAAGGAGGTATATTTGTTATTTTTTTTTATCGAGTGAAGTAATTCAGATATTGTATTGAATTATTGATTTCACTAGATAAAAAGCTCAAGAATATCATATATTTTTTTCTTCATAGAACTATGAAAATTCTTATCAAAAACTTTAAAATTCAAGAGACATTTGAGAACCTATCGCGCCTTAAGGCGCCTTAGTAGATAAATATTGGACATTTGATAAATCTACATTTCATGATATACAAATAACATATAAGGTAAGGTGGTAAACCATTAGTTACATATATGAGCACTTTGAATAGCGCGCATTTTAAGGTTACAGTGTGGGGCCCGAAGGATTGTATGGAAATGTCATCTTATAATACCTATATTATATCTTCACATTCTTCATTGAGTAGTAGTAGAGCTTTTTTGTGAAAGAGTTCGTCCGGGGAAGTACTACCACCATGCCTATTTCTGCCGCAAAGCAGTAGTGCTTGCATTGCTGTGTTACGGTTTGAAGGGTAGGTATGGGTGCCGGTGAAATTACAGGCACATGAGACTTTCATCTTTATGTCTCAAGGTGGCGGGCGCAGTGCAATGCCACATAGAGCACGTCCTAGGTGGACGTGCCCTATGAGGTAATGCACTGTTCATAGGCAGAGGTTACCGCTAAACATCAGGTGGGCCATCTGCTTGTCCTGTCATTCAAGTAGTATAAAAAAAAAAAAAGTGTCCCGTGTGCTACATACTACAATTAAGTGGGCTTCAAACTACACTACAACTACTTACCTAGATACTAATGGGTGCTTTAATTACACAGTTGGCACTACCCATCAATTAGGCCTTAACTTTGTCACAACGACAATACCATTATTCTTCGTTATGTTGTCTCCACTTATGTTGGCAGGCCATGGGGGGGCGACATTTTTAATCTTCTTCAAACGAGGAAACTTTGCAGACAACATTTCGCCTTGGTTTCCAGAGACGCTGTTATTTACTAAGACGGTTTGGTTTGGACTCGGCTGGAAGTTGGAACTTGACAGGAATACAAAATTTCAAGGTCGAGGTTAACTGATTCAAAATGCAGTTTCAAGATTTGTCCCACACTAACAGGTGAAGTTACGTGAGTGGCGGTCTGAACCCTGACTCTTATCATCATCATCGATCTACATTAGTCCACTGGTGGACACAGGCCTCTTTTATTTGAATGAATGACAGCATTGCGGCTTTGTGGCAGGAATAGGTATGGCCTCTCCCAAAAACAGCACCACTGCCCGATGTTGGGCTTGTTTTTTCTGCCTCAATGCGCATCAGGGGCTCCTTGTCTCATAACACGATTATTAAGCGCACTGCTCTTTTTTTAGGGTTCCGTACCCAAAAGGCAAAACTGGACCCTATTACTAAGGCTCGGCTGTCAGTCTGTCTGTCTGTCTGTTCGTCCGTCCGTCACCAGGCTGTATCTCATGAACCGTGATAGACAGTTGTAATTTTTACAGATGTATTTCTGTTGCCGCTATAACAACAAATACAAAAAAATAGAATTAAATTAATATTTAAGGGTGCTCCGATACAACAAACATGTTTTCTCCAAATGTAGGTTAAGCGATGCGCTGCGGGGTCAGTTTTTGGAAGGGTGACCACTTTTTGCGTGCATTTTTTTTACAAACCTGTTTTTTGTGTCTTTTTTGTAGTTAATAGTACGGATCCCTTCGTGCGTGAGTCCTACTCGCAATTGACCGTTTTTTTTTCAAATTGATAGACTTGTTTGACCACGATGTCACCTGTTGGTAAGTGACGATGTGGCCGAAGATGGAACACAAAGGTCTAGAAGGCACCTACTCACTATAGCCTTGAAAGGACCCGGATTATAGTTTTCAGGAAAGGTTTTTTTTTGCTCTTAAATGAGGCTTCCTTCTTTGAGCTGACAGCTAGGTACAAGGCAGAGGATTGCCTCTTGTACACCTCAAAGAATGTTTATATTTTCGTCGTCCTTTACAGATTTACCTAATTGTGTGATTTTACTAACCATATAAAATTAAGTTGGTACAGTCACCGTGACTGCTTATAAGTCTAGTTTATAATCAAGATTGCGACGATTTTAGAATGAATTATTACAAACTTGCAATGTTAGTATGTTAGATATGTCTTGCAAGAATTAGCACGACCATCAGGATGTCTATGCTATATTCGGTTTCATACAAAAGTCCGGTTTGTTTTGGGAAAATGTTAAAGTCGGCGACTTAACTGGTCGAGTCGCGCGATTTCGCTTGTATACTATCCCTTGAGTCGCGGGCAGATCACGGCAAAAATGATGGATCATGGACTCATCACTAAATCGTTAATTGTGGCCTAATGAATGGACGGAAAATAAAACTAATACCATTACAAGAATCCTCTTGAAATTTCTTATTGGTTTCTTTATCAGCAACTATTTTATAAAAACTTACCGTTTTGTTGAAAAAAAATTAAAATAAACATTTCCTCACTGTGGCTAAATTGTCAGCGACAGCTGACCACTAACTTTGAGATCACAATAAACATCTTCACAAAGCACTTTCTAGTAGTTTATTGGCAATAACACATGGTCTATATCCTAAAAAACATTATTATTGCAGTCATTTACACTCAAAAAACACCAAAAAACACCAAAAAATAAAAACCCAGAAAACACTCAATTTTCTTTATTTCACAAAAACTGATGACCGCGTCTACAAAATGGCGGCCGATGTCGATCGAATTTTATTTGTTTACTAACGTAGCTTTAATCGTAAAAAATGGTTATTGCCTCTTTGTCAGTCTACCATCATGCCTCTATGGAATAGTGTTGCAATATCTAGCATCCGGTTCTTAAATAATGATTTATAGACAATATAATAAACTCTCTATGGACTGTGTCGGCCGACACAAGGAAGATTCCAAGGTATGCGGAAAATAGTGTGTCGGCCGACACATGTGCACACCAAGCGGTTAAAATGAGTCGGCGGTAAAGTATGAAAAGAATATCGTGACTCAAAGCTCACTAAATTACGCTCGTCTGGCTGTGCTGTCTGTCCGTCATCTTATGTGTAGGTAATTAAGTAACTATCCAAAGGGAATTTCTGATTGCACCCTTTCAACTAATTTCCACAACACACGTCCAACAATTAGGTAGGTAAGCAATAATTGCTAGATTTAATTAAAGTCTAAATCGCGTGCTACAACGCCGTTTTAGACAACGCAAACTCATAATTAATTCTCTGCAAAGCATAATAATTGTTGATTTATAGCAACTGCATATTATAACACTAGATATTATCTAGATTAACGTGCAACTTGCAAGGGCTCATATTGATCGAAGAGGTCATCGCCCCGGCATAAATAACCGTGCCGTGGCGTGTCCGGCCGAAGAATAGACCCCTCCGTCTCCTCCCGTAGATGTCGTAAAAGCCGACTAAGGGATTACCTGGACTTGTTACTAAGATTTGTCCTGGCTGCTAGCTTAGTGAAGAATGAAGGGACATTGTTGTGTAACATCTTTCCTAAAGCTTTCCGGCAATCTGTGGGAGTGTTAGGGACGGAAATGTGTAACAGAAAGCGCGCATTTTTCCGAGAGGTTGCTACTATCGGCCATGTTGCTTATTACCAAGGAGGTGAGATGTCAGATGTTACACATCATATGCGACCGCTGTGAAGCACGCTCGTTTTTTCAGCATGCCCACTGCCCGCGTCAGGCACGTAGCGTGTAGCGTGTAACCAAGCGAAGCTATATCCTGTGTGGCTTCGGCCTAAGAAGTATTCTTATCATCGAATTTCAGTCCTAAAAAACGGCCAAGTGCGAGTGGGACTCACTCACGAAGGATCCCTTACTATCGTATAAAATTTAACACTACTTACTTTTTAAATTCGAGCTAAAAACGCTGAAAAAAACAGTTTCTTGTAGTAATTTTTTTTTTATTTGTTATATCGGCAATAGAAATACCAACGCTGTGAAAATTTCAACTGTCTACGGTTCATGAGCCCGCTGACAGACAGACCGGACGGACGGCGGACGTACAGCGGAAGCTTAGTAATAAGGTCCCTTGGGCACCCTTTGCGAGAACGAAGCAAGAAAATGAGTAACTAAGACTTCCCTATGTGATTTTAAAGACTGATTAAACAAGTAGGTAAACATGAAGGTGCGTAACGGAGACTAAAGAGCTTGTCTAGCGGGGGGCGCGGGGGGCGGCAGGGGGGCCCGGTAGTGCTCCGCGTATATGCCGTCCCAGAAGCGCGCGCGGCGTTCCAGCAGCGAGCCGCGCAGCTGCAGCTCGCTGTCGAGGGACATGTGCGGCGCCCAGACACCGCGCACAGCGGGCCACGCCGGCAGCTCCGAACCAGAAGGCACTGGCTTGCTGAAAAATTACATCACACTATAATATTATAAATGCTAAAGTTTGTGTGTTTCTGTGTGAGTGTGTTTGTTACTTCTTCACCCTGTAACGGCTTGAACGTTTCAACTGCTGAAGCGGCTCCAATACCAACACCAGGCAAGCAGCAGGCGGCAGGAGTCAATTTGTTTGTTAGTCTTGCTTTTGATAAAATTTGGTAGGTATATATAGATAGATAAAAAAAACCGGCTCTAAAGGAGAACAACGTGGGTGAAACCACGGGCGACAGTTAGTATTATACACAAACTATCAAAAAAAAAAAAAAAACCGGTGAAGTTGTCACAGATCGAGATGGTATCATTCGTTCGTATCGTTGAAGAGTTTTACGAAGATTTTACTCTTCAACACTAGTGGAACCAGACTCGCCGAGCGCTGCGATCCTAGAGCAATCCAATGCAAGTCCCTTTTGGAGGATATAATTAAAACTTTAGATTGGGATGAGAAAGGCATCATGATCAATGGCTATGTCTCGGCTTATGTTTTGCTGATGATCTTATCCTAGTAGCTGAGATCAGCGTAGATCTCCAGAACATGCTAGTCGAACTGCATGAAGCCTCAGTGAGCGTCGGACTTAGGATGAACATGTCCAAGGCAAAGGTCCTGTCTCGCATACACAATATCATAGTAAAATATCAAAGGATAGATGCAGTTGATGAGTATTATACCTATGTTTACTATGGCGGCCTCGAGGCAAACCACCTGCCCGATGGTCAGGTGACATTTTCCAGACAGTAGGAGAGCAGTAGATCGGCTAGTTTATTATGTATCTTGCAATAGCAATGCGATAGCAAGAATTGCGCGAGAATTGCGCGATCATCGCATCCAAATTACAAATGCGATAATCGCGTAATTCTTGCTATCGCATTGCTATTGCAAGATACGTAATAAGCTAGCCGGTTGACACAAGACCGCCAGGAGTGGCGCTATAGAGCAGAGGCCTTTACTCGGCAGTTGGTGTTCATACTTGCTCGATATATTGATAGATATAAGTATCAAAACGCCAGTGCTCGCAGGCAACAGAACCAGAAGGCATTGTCAACGATCTTTAAAAACCTGACGATAATTAAGCATTGTTAGTATTGACATCTCTTTAACAGGGGTAATTTTGATTTTAAATAGAGTTTTTAAAAATAGGCCAGTTGCTTGTCGGAACAAGCATAGTGTACGTTTCCGTAGTCATTTTGAAGTTTTCATCTCTAACTCAAAAGTTTTCATCACACAAGTTATCATCTAAGATAATTACAAAGATAATTTACATCGTGATCCACTAACTTGGGGAATTACAAATTTCTAGTGAAATGACAGCGAGGCACAATACTGCTTACTTGGGCCAGTAATAAATAATTATCTCACTGACGAAAAAAACCCATAGATCACTGTATGATGTGTGCAAGGAGCTTGAATTTGGGTAGTCTATAACTTCATGGATGTGTGTCTGTCAGAGAGCCTTTTTCGTCAGTGAGAAATAATGTGTGATTATTTGTGCTTGAATATGACATAATTTGTTCCTATATTTTGTGTAGGTAATTTGACATAAAATCTGTTCTTATTTCACACACAGTACTACTGCGAAATCATCGGCAATCATCGGCTTATTGAAACAGAAATATGAATGAAGTTTAGTTTAGATTATCTCTATAATACAACTCCGTATTCGGACGCTCTCTTTTTACTCCTGAAGAGGTAAGAATCTCTAGGATATATATATATAGATAAACACTCACCCTGTTTTAATAAAGTTAGCCCAAATTTGCCTCAATGTTGAAGAAATTATCGTGAATTCTTCAGTAAACATTGCGTCGCTGGTTTGAGTAAACAATGCTCCAGCAACCGCAATACTCTGCGCACAATGGTTTGCACCCTTTACATTTGTATGAGGTACCACAGGCGTATTTTCATCCACAAAGGAAAATTCATACAAATATATTTGATCGTGACCATTTTCCACCATCAGGTTAATCGATCGTAGTGTAGAGTATGCAAATATAACGTCTGTAAAGTAATCAACGTATGCTAGAACATTACCCTCGTCTACGGGGTTATCACCAAAATAAAATTCTTTGACTTTCTTTGCTACATCTTCTTTTTGTTCTTCACTTTCAAACTTCAGATCAGCTGGTAGGAAATTTGAAAATTTTTCATTCATTCTGTTCTTCCAATAGTCAAAAAAATCTATTCTTACAAGACCCTCCATATTAGCGAAACCGTGGAGAACAGGCAATTTTTTGTAATGGGCATTCTTCAAAATGTCTACTGGAGATTCATCGAGGAAAGCTTCTTTCGAAGCTCGTTCGACGCACGGCGAAAACACAACAGTTGAATCAGGTCTATCAAAAAATGAATCTTTGATTAAAATTTCAAAAGGCGCTGTTTTATAAAATTGTTCCAAAGCATAGATATCGTCCACGTCAGTAAAGTTGTTAGCTTTTGCAAACCATTTTGCATTTTCTAGTGGGTCAGATTGGATCGTAAACACGGAAGTACTAACTCCACTTTCGGGTATGACCTTGTTGAAAAGTCCTTCAGCTGATTTTGAAAGCATTAGAAGGTCTACGGAAGCAGAGCCTGCACTGTGTCCTGCTATTGTTACATCGTCAGGGTTTCCTCCAAAGTTAGCAATATTTTTCTTGACCTAGCGCAGAAGCTCCACTTGATCCTTCATTCCTGCGTTACCGGGAGCATCTTCTGTACCGAGACATAGGAAGCCATAAATTCCAATTCTGTAGTTAAAAGTGACGATAATAATATTGTGTTCGGAGACAAGTTTCTTCGGTACTAACATATTGCCCCATCCCATTTGGAATGCTCCGCCGTGGACATAGACGAACACAGGCAGGTTTTTGTCTTCTGTGTCAGGAATGTAAACATTGGCGATGAGACAGTCTTCCTGCATGTTTGAGTTGAACCGCATGAGGCCAGGCATAGTTACAGAAGACTGCGGACAAGTTATTCCTTGGTCAGTTGCATCATACGGTTGTAACCAAACCGGAGGTGGTAGCGGCGCCTGGAAGATTTAAATACATACTTAGACACACGCCTTTTTCTCTGAAAACCTCGATAAGGCTCTTTTCGTTGTAGGTATCCAATATAGAATCGCAGGAATATAGACGTGACGTGATAAGCTCAACAAAACTATTTGTTTACGTCAACTTACTCAGATAAGGCTTTCTTTGAATAATAACACAATCCTAAATAAGACAGCAGTCAGCAGAAATCTTATACCAACGAAACTTGCCCAACATGACCATGTGAACCGTTTACGATTACTTAGACATGTGCGTGCATATAATATGCTCTAACTAAAGCATGGTTCCCTTAGATAGCGGTATAACCGGCCAATTAAACTTCGCCAAAATGCAATCAAAGTTGCAACATTACTCTACTAAATCTTTGGTGTGCAATTTTAGGGTTACCTATGCATATGTTACATGGTGGTATACTGTACCTTGAATCTGTTGGGTCCTGTCGGTGCGGTCGCGTAAGGAATGCTCTGGAAGGCAAAGATGCCGTGTTCGGGATCCTTGTACCCTCGCACAGCTCCTTGAGCAATGTTCACCAGCTTCGACTCCTGCTCATCGCTCTCTGCCCAAACAGCGGCCCCGCACAGGCACAACCACAATAACGTGCTCCTCCACATGATGTCCCTTCAAAACTGAGGAGTATTATCTTTTTCGGGGTTTTAGATAAAAAAAATAAGTTCTATGATAAAGATCTCATCTGTCACATGTCTTTCACTATCAGGATTGTTATGCGATAGAGGTGTGATATCAGTGAGTGCCTATTGAAGCACTTTCTGCTTACACCAAATTGCCGTTGAAAGGGCGGTTCCATCAATATACCAACGACAAGGTGACGTGCTAATCAAATCGATCAAGGAATACTTACAGCTTCAAATAGTGTTAGTCCCGAGGTGGACGGACACTCAACTTTTTATCATCCTTTATGAGAAAATAAGTAAGTGCAACTTATGTGATTAATGAGATTACTTATTTAGATACAATTTAGGACAATATAAAAGAAATAACATAGAAATAATTAGAGGCATAATATGTTTATTTGAATATTATTATTTATTTATGTTTTTTTCTGTTTATGCATTTTAACCTTCGACCAAATTACTTTGGTCGAAGATTTTAACAATGTCATTACTACCACCCGTTACAGTTGTAGATTTAATAACAGCTTGAATTAAAAATAGTGTCAGGATTTAGTTTTTGAGAAAATTTATTCTTTTCTGGCACAGGTGATGGTTCACGATGTTCTGTACACGTAGATGGGTGCGGAGACGGTTCTTTTTTACGAAAAATATCCACATTAAAAATTAAAATCACTTTAAGTCTAGAAAAATAGTACAGCTATTAGTACCTACTAGCTCTTTTTGAATAGATGAGAAATTTAACTAGTAACAAAGTATTAATCCTAGTAGGAGTATATATTTTATTTTCAGAAGATTCGGTATTTTTATTCGGAACAAAATTTTCGGTAATAGTATATTAATTTTTAATTAGTTTTACAATTTTTTTTTTTACAATTAATTATTTTTAGAATATATTTAATTTATAAATTTTTACCTAAAACAGCAAATAATATATTTTTGAAGCAGGTATGGTTGTTATTTTGTTTCGGAGGTTTTATTACTAGCCTATAAAAATATATAAAAGATAAAAGATATATTTTTGTACTATTAAATTGGCTATCATCATCATCATCATCAGCCTGTAGAAATCCACCACTGAATATAGGCCTTCCCCATAGGAGAGGGGGTCCTTCCACAGAATATATACAGGTCCATGAGACTTTTCATCTTTATGTCTCAGGGTGGCGGGCGCAGTGCAATGCCACATAGGGTGCGTCCTAGGTGGACGTGACCTTTGAGGTAATGCACTGTTCATAGGCAGAGGTTACCGCTTAACATCAGGTGGGCCTCTTGCTTGTTCCGTCATCCAAGTAGTATAAAAAAAAAAGGTCCTTCCTACACTGCGTCATCTGGTTTGTGATCACCACTCGAGAACCTGTATTGCTCAAGATTCTCAGTTCTGCGAGCTATATATATGACTAAGGTTATTCTACTCCTTGATATGACCTGCCAGGGCTGTCGGTGAATCTTGGTTCTTCTCCGGATTTCCTAAGTTTAGATTTTATTACGTCGTGAAACGTGGTGAAACTACAAGCATAGCTTTCTCTAGCTGGGTGCGCGACTTTGAGCTATAACAAGGCCAATGTTAGCAACCACGTCTCAGTGCCGTAAGTCATCACTGGCAACAAGCACCGACATAATAGAATTTCGCCTTGTTGCTCTGCTGTATCTGTGACCAGAAGATAATGGCGTATTTCTTCGAACGCTGCCTATCTGAGTCGTATTCGTCAACTGGCTTCTTTGTCGAAGTTGGACCAACCTAGTTGAATCTTGTGACCCAAATATACATAATTAATCAAGAACTTCGATACAATCGTTCAGGAATCCGATAGACCACTGGGTCTATCGGATTCGTCGGCTAAACTCTTTATCAGAGATTAAACAACCCTTGTTAAATCTTCTGAACAAAACAGACATGGTTAACAAATTCGATAATATAGTTTTGATAACGTGTACCGGCAAATGTGCAACATGGTCATTTTGCATAATGTTCGTCTTGCCCATGCTCATTTAAAGACCTACTTGTTGAGAGATGGTATGGAGGTATCTGAGCATTGTGCCAGTCTTCCAGCGATTCTACCATGATGAGTTATCATCGGCATATCGAAGGTGAGTGACGTAGTCGCTCCAGCGGAGAAGCTTGAAAACATCCTTCAGTGCAGTGCATCAGAGGTATAATTGGCAATTAACTCAGTAATTTAATAAAATATCTACCTGAGCCCGGCCTGAGAATACAGGGTGTAACATAATATCCCTATAAACCCGGGGAGGTGGTATTCTACACATCAAGGAGAATAACTTTAGTTCTACGACTTTTTAAATTTAGCAGTTTTTAATTAATTAAATGTCACGTAAACATCCTGAAATTCCTCAAGAAATGTTCCTAACACAGCATGAGGATGTTATGGTACGTTATGGTAACTTAAGAAGGGCTGCCTCAAGTTGTGTTAGGTACATTTCTGGAGGAGTTTCAGGAATTTATCGCGGAATTTCAGGATTTTTACAAGGCATTTCATGAATTAAAAACTTCGAATTTAAAAAAGTCCTAGAACTAAAGTTATTCGCCATGATGTGTAGAATACCCCCTCCCCGGGCTTATAGGGACATTATGTTACACCCTGTATACCTCTCTGTCTCCTCCCGTGGAAGGGGATGCGCAGGAGCATCCTCCTTAGTGCTTAACATAATACGATCACCAATCCAACAATACGTTAAGCTGTCGGTTCCGGCTGTTATTGATTAATAGCAGTCGATAAGCCATGTCAGAGGCCCTCGGGCGGCTTGACAAACTCCGACACCATAGGCCAGCACTACCTCATACGAAACGAAACGAAACCAATCCAAACTGCCAAGCGTGGTGATTATGGCAATTCCCCGATTACATTCTATGGGAGGCCTCGTCCAACAGGGGCCTTTAAAGGCTGCTGAAGATTAATAGTTATGTAAGTGGTAAAATACTGTATTTTTTGTATGAAAATAAACAACGCATTTTTCATAATTTGATTTAATTTCTAGTTTTCTACCTACCCAACCCCAATTTTGAAATAATAAATAAATAATGCTGGACAGTTCACTCAACATTATCTAGCCCCAAGCTAAGCAGAGCTTGTGTTATGGGTACTAGATAACTGATATACTTAATACTATATATAACATAGATAGTTTTTTTTTATTATACATAGAAAATACCCAGAACACCCTGAACAAATATCTGCGATCGCACAAATCTTTGTTCCGAGGCGGGAATCGAACCCGCAACTTCCTGCGTCGCAGGCCAAACTTCGCCCGCCGCGCCACAGAGGTTGTCAAAAATGACATAATTTGTCTTGGTAATTTCTCGGAGTGAATATTGCGCGTTCACATAACCAAGAGTTTTCCTGATATGGTATGTTTGACAGGTCTCCGAATACCGAACTTATGAGAACGTGTTCCGAAGAAACTACTCTGCCAAGTATTTCTGGAAGCGTCCTGACCGTGTTGCTCAGAGTATATATATACTCTTTACTCTAGAGTCTAGAGTATAGAGTCCTCAGTGAAGCGAGGGGTTCAAGCTGCCCAAGACAAAGACAGGCTTTATTCCAGAGGAGCATACTCTACTTTTCACACCTTCTGCGAGACAATTAAAATTCACTGAAAAGCACAGCACCAAACACCGTCTTTTGTTTCACATCCTAAACGCATTTTTTTTAGTTCTGCTTGGTGGCTGTTTCTGTTTTCGAACAAACCACTTTACAATGCCATATGGACATTTATTTTCTAGTTTTCCACGAGTTTTCACACGGATTAGACGTTCCAAATTCAAATCACTTTATTCCCTGAGGAGTTTCATACAACTTTATATCCCTTAAGAGATAATACTTCAGTTTACGTTGAGGTTGCATGATATGTAATTGGACATTGGCAAGCAGGTGGTGTGAAAAGTGTTATTATCTCATTGTATCATTCTGAGATGTACGAGCTTATGACGTGCATACCTATAGTTATTTCTGTTGCGCTCTAAATTGTATTGGTGAAATAAATTATTGATGTTTTTTTATGACCCTTATTTTTTTCAATATTTGTATAAAACATTAATTAAATTATTAAATTATTTTAAAGTCACCACAATATTGCTCATACGTGTTTCAGTTACTGATATGTCAAAACAGTCAAGACAAAATTTTAGGGTTCCTCATGAAATCAGAGGTATACACCCTAGTGGCGTATCAAATACCTAACTTGTTCATAAAAAAAATATGTAAAAAAAACCCTTAATGTTGAATGAATTAATATGATAACAAACAACAAACGAGAACAGAATTGAAACATAATAGGTACCTACGCTAAAATATTCTTATTATGTAGCTATAACATACGTAGTAGAACCACAGCTAAAATAATACTTATACTCGGTAGAACTTACTTACCTGACATCTCTGTGAGCCAGTAGGTGCAGTAGCGTAAGGTATACTCGAGAATATAAATACTCCAGTGCTCGGGTCCAGGCGACCAATCACGGGGCCTTGCCCTATAATATGCACCAGACGTAACCCTAGGATGTCCAGACCAGCCCCACGAGACACGGCCACCGCAACGAACAACACCAACTTGCACCACATCTTCCAACTAAAGAGAAAGAGTTAGAGTTCGTCCGGGGAAGTACTACCACCATACCTATTTCTGCCGCAAAGCAGTAGTGCTCGCATTGCTGTGTTCCGGTTTGAAGGGTAAGGGTGCCGGTGAAATTACAGGCACATGAGACTTTTCATCTTTATGTCTCAGGGTGGCGGGCGCAGTGCAATGCCACATAGGTTGCGTCGTAGGTGGACGTGATCTATGAGGTAATGCACTGTTCATAGGCAGAGGTTACCGCTTACCATCAGGTGGGCCTCTTGCTTGACACGTCATCCAAGTAGTATAAAAAAAAACAAAAAAAAAAATAAGTAACTGATTAATTGTAATTATCTTTGGATCCATAGATATTTTCACAGTCAGCTTTACGAGTGCCCTTTGTTACAGAATATATAACAGTACAGGTACCTTTGATAAAAGAGTAGATAGGTTCTTTGTGTTTCTTATTCATTCTAATACATGTGTTACACTTGTCTAGGTAAACAAACACTCGGTTAATGAACTAGAGAAGGTACGACCAACATACATCATGCATGGCATCAAGCCACATCACTTCTCCTACATTTCGTATGAAAGCACATTGGAAAGGCGTCGAGACGGCGCGCCACGGTTGCGCTGCGGGTGGGCACTCCGTCTGTCGTGAGTTTTCCACGGGCGCGCCCGATGCGCGCCGCACCGCGCCTCTTCTATCTGGCTTGCGCCTTGACCATACGTCCCGATTTAAGTGGTGCAGTCCCGGTTTGAAGCTGGTTGCCCCGCTGTCTCCAAATAAAATCCCCAGAAAAGCCCAACTTTAAAAGTATTCGCAGTTATCATACCGGTCAGACCCTTCCTTCACTAAGATATTGAGCAAAAACTGAAAAAAACACCAAAATTTCATGGTTTTTTGGGCACACCGCCGAACGCACAGTACTTGGAAAATTGCAAATCTGATTTTTAGGGTTCCGTAAAAAAACTACGGAACCCTTATAGATTCGTCATGTCTGTCTGTCTGTCTGTCTGTCCGTGTATGTCTCAGCCTTTTTTTTCCGAAACTATAAGAGCTATACTGTTGAAACTTAGTAGGTAGATGTATTCTGTGAACCGCATTAAGATTTTTACACAAAAATTTAAAAAAAACAATTATTTTTGGGGTACTTAGACCCCATACTTAGAACTGATCCTCAAAAATTTTTTTTACATCAACCTTATACGTGTGGAGTATCTATGGTCTTCAAAAATTATGTTGAGGTTTCTAATATCATTTTTTTCTAAACTGAATAGTTTGCGCGAGAGACGCTTCCAAAGTGGTAAAAAGTGTGTCGTCGTCCCCCCCCCCCCCCCCCCCCAATAACTTCTAAATTAAGAGAATGATAAAACTAAAAAAAAAAAAAAATGTACATTACCATGTAAACTTTCACTCAAAATTGGTTTGAACGAGATCTAGTAAGTAGTTTTTTATTTTTGGGGTTCCCCATACTTAGAACTGAAACTCAAAAAAAATGGATAGGTCTTCAAAAATGATATTGAGATTTCTAATATAATTTTTTTCTAAACTGAATAGTTTGCGCAAGAGACGCTTCCAAAGTGGTAAAAAGTGTGTCCCCCCCACATAACTTCTAAAATAAGAGAATGATAAAACTAAAAAAAATATATAATGTTCATTACCATGTAAACTTTCACACAAAATTGGTTTGAACGAGATCTAGTAAGTAGTTTTTTTTTTTTAATACGTCATTAATCGTAATCCATCCAAGAACTTTTATATTATGTTACTTGCTGCTACGGAACCCTTCATGGGCGAGTCCGACACGCACTTGGCCGCTTTTTTATAGACAATGGTTCGGAACACTTCGTGCGCGAGTCCGAATCGTACTTGGCTGGTTTTATTTAAATTTTTTAATTAACTTGTTAAATAAAACAATATGGTGTTTTGTTCTTTTTTTTAAAACATTCTATTGCAAGTTGCAACCCTGTGTGCAGCATTTATTCAGAATACAGCACAGATTATTCAGATTATGGATAATCCCTGCAGCAGCGCTTCGGAATGCGCCTACACTTGCGGCGTGGCGGGGCAGGAGGAGCTTCAGGTGCTCTACAAAAATTTGAGTAAATATTATCCCATATACAGCTGCGGTTCTCGAGCAGTTTATCCTTCAACTGCACTTCGATTCCCAATGACATGTGAGGCGACCTGTCTCCTTGCATCGGTGGCCATGCAGGTAATGAGGACCCTTCGGGCACAGGTTTCCTGCAAAACACATAATTGTAAAATATCTTCGCAAAACGTTACAAGTTATATTTATTTGAAATATCAAGATAAACTCACCCAGTCAAGATAAAGTTACACCACATTTCTTGGCATACGTCACGTATCCTTTTGTATTCATCAGGAAGATTGGCAAGTGGGTTCGTCAATTGTCTATAGTCTAGAACGGTCAATGTTTGAGCGCAGTGGTTAGCCCCTCTCACATTAGTGTAAGGTACAACTGGAGTAGCGTCGTCAAAATACGAATATTCATAAAAATATATTTCTTTGTGACCACATTTTCGTAGTAACTTCGCCGATCTTAACATGGGGTAGGCGATTTGAATGTCTGTGAAATAATCTGTGTATTGTAGAATAGTTGTTTCAGATATATTTTTATCACCAAAATAATCATATTTAATGCATTTTGCCACTTCTTCCTTTTCATCGTCGTTAGCAAATTTTAAATCTGCAGGCAGAAAATCTGAGAACTTTTCATTCATTTTAGATTTCCAAAGAGGGAACATTCCAATATCTAGTAAACCTTCCATATTACAAAATCCATAGAGCATTGGGACTCTTCTATAGCCACAATGCTTTATAATATCGGCAGGCTGTTTGTCCATGAATACATCGAAACCAGTTTTTCGTTCTACACATGGAACAAAACCTAAAGTAGAATTGGTGTTTATTATGGCATTTGTCACATTATATAATTTATCAACTGGTAAACTTTTCAGAAACTTTTCCAGGTCATAAATATCGCTATTAACGTCGTCACTATCAAAACCCATTGATATAGCAAACCATTTTGCAACATCCAGAGGATCAATTTGCACTGCAATAGGTCCTGTACTGGCTCCACTCTCAGCTATGACTTTATGGAATAGTCCCTCTGTTGTTTTCGATAACATCAAAAGTTCTACTGACATCGACCCAGCGCTTGGACCTGCTATTGTTACATCATCAGGGTTTCCTCCGAAACATGCAATGTTCTGCTTCACCCAGCGTAACAGACATACCTGGTCCTTCATACCGGCGTTACCTGGGGTACCCTTTGTTCCCAAACATAAAAAACCAAGAACTCCTAGACGATAGTTGAACGTCACACAAATGAACTTTCTATGACGTTTCATGAACATGGTTGGTAGAAACATGTCTCCATATCCGATTTGAAAACCTCCTCCGTGGACATACACGATGACGGGAAGGTTGTTTTTTTTGGTTTCCGGTACGTACACATTTGCGAACAGGCAGTCGTCTCGCATATCTTTACCCATCAATAAAGCACTGTAAATTTGGGGGCACACTATGTGTTTATCTTCTCCTATTGGTTCAATCCATTTCGGCGGTGGAAGTGGTGCCTACAACATAATAAATTAACGCATGTTCATTGATTCATATGTCTTCTTATCTATACGCCCGTCTCTAACTGATATACTATCCAACTAGCAAAATGTTATCAAATATAGCTGTATACATAGACACTTATACTACTATTTATATTGCTATATTACTAGCAACTCTCCCTGGCTTTGCACGGGTAGTCGAGATAAACCCTCCTTCCCAACTCCCCCATCTATCCACACACCAAATACCTTCAAAATCTGCTAAAGCAGTTGCTAAAGCGGACGTGTTTGGTTTTAAAACCGAATCTATTATACTACTTACATCTATGGCTGTATTTCAATGATGATGTGAGCAGTAGGATAATATCTAATGATGATATGAGCAGTAGGATAATATCCAATGATGATGTGAGCAGTAGGATAATATCCAATGATGATGTGAGCAGTAGGATAATATCCAATGATGATGTGAGCAGTAGGATAATGTCCAATGATGATGTGAGCAGTAGGATAATATCCAATGATGATGTGAGCAGTAGGATAATATCCAATGATGATGTGAGCAGTAGGATAATATCCAATGATGATGTGAGTAGTAGGATATTATCCAAGATAGAAACATCACACACATTACAACATTTACACGTTATCTAAGATGGCTAACCCCCGCCGCTCTCCTAACGGCTCGCGGCTCAATGGCGCCTCAGCGGTAATCACCAACATTACACACTAGTACCATAATGTACTATTATCTCATTGTATCATTATGAGATGTACGAGCTTATGACGTGCGTAAACTATAGGTATAGTTATTTCTGTTGCGCACTAAATTGTATTGGTAACATAAATTATTACTGTTTTATCATGACCGTTTTTTTAAAATACCTATTTGATTAATACAAAATTATTTAAATTAATAAATTATTTTGAAGCCACTACAATATGGCTCATATACGTTTAAGTTATATCAAAACAAAATTTCAAGACAAAATTTTAGGGTTTCTCATGAAATCAGTGTTCATGCACCCTAGTGGCGTATCAAACTAAATTTTTTATAAATAAAAACTGTCAAAAAAACAACGTAAATGTTAATTATAACAAACAACAAGCGAGAACAGAATTAAGACATATTACCGATGCGAACTAAAGCTTATAACATACTCAACGTGTAACATAATAACATACATAGTAGTAGTAGTAGTAGTAGAGCTTTTCTGTGAAAGAGTTCGTCTGGGAAAGTACTACCTACATACATACCTATTTCTGGAGCAAAGCAGTAGTGCTCGCATTGCTGTGTTCTGGTTTAAAGGGCGTGGGAAATAAAGATCAAAAGTCTCATGTGCCTGTAATTTCACCGGCACATGAGACTTTTGATCTTTATGTCTCTGGGTGGCGGGCGCACTGCAATGCCACGTATGGTGCGTCCTAGGTGGATGTGACCTGGTAATGCGTTGTTAAGAGGTTGCCGCTTAACATCAGCATTAACATCAGGCGGGACATCTGCTTATTCCGTCATTTAAGTAGTTAAAAAAAACTCAGTAGAATTTACTTACCTGACATCTCTGTGAGCCAGTAGGTACAGTAGCGTAAGGTATACTCGAGAATATAAATACTCCAGTGCTCGGGTCCTGGTAACCACGCACGGGGCCTTGCTCTATATGCACCAGACGTGGCTCCAGAACGTCCAGACCAGCCCCACGAGACACGGCCACCGCAACGAACAACACCAACTCGCACCACATCTTCAAACTAACTGATTAATTAATAGTGTAAAAGTATAAAAAAAGTATTTTTTTTAATTGTCAGCTTTAATACAAGTGCTCTTTGTTAAAAGAGTAGAAAGGTTCCTTGCCCAAGTGTTTCTTATTTACATTATGTTACACTTGCCTAGGTAAACAAACATTCAGTTATGACTAGGTAGGTACTAGAGAAGATACGACCTACAAACGTCATGCATGCGTAACGTGATTATACCTCCCAGATTGAAGCTGTTTGACCCGCTGTCTCAAAATAAAATCCCAAAAAAAGCCCCGTATTGACAAAACCATGACAATTGATTCACAAAAAGGCGGACCATCAGCCATTCCTCACTGTTGAAACCAGATAGAACCCTTAGCTCACGCCACCATTGATAAAGAAAAATTTGTTATTAAATTTGCGGAAGCCTCGCGTCTGGACACTCTAGCGAATCTCCATCCAGCCTTTCTCATTGCGAAGCTTCTATTAGAAAACTGGTGAAGTCTCCAAGTCGCGGAAGCTTGATAATATGTGCAGCCTGTGCCCAAGAAAGGTACCTACCTCCTTGCTTACCTCGACCTCAGTGACCGCCAATTGAACGGATTTTACCGAAACAGGTCTGCTGGGGGATCTTCTTGTGTATGCCACGCACATTTGGTGTGATGCCATTGAGAAACCCGGTGAAGCGCTGGCTATTTCATATCAACGCCGGCGTACCTCAGGGTTCGGTACTCTCTGCCACACTGTTTCTGCTGCACATTAATGATCTGCTCATGCCTGGTATCATTGGGTATGCAGACCACAGCACAGTTGTGGGGTGATGCCGAACAATACAAATTAAATGTTTTTAAAACGCAAGAAAGGAAAGTAAATTTCTCCAAGTTCCTGTCTTCCGAGATGTACCTGTAACTATAGCAGATCACCTCAAGCTCTTAAGGTGTTCGATTTACGCCAACTCTCAACTTCGGCTCTTACATCGAGTCTGGCAAAAACAGCTGCCAAGAAGCACGGTATCCTGAATAAGGTAAAGTCGGCTCACGAGGCCCTTTATCCCATTTTGTTCCTATGCTCTTCAATTAATGTCGACCTCTGCGGCGAGGCGGGCGAACGTTCGCATGCGACGCCGGAGGTTGCGGGTTCGATTCCCGCATCGGAACAAATATTTGTGCGATCGCAGATATTTGGTTAGGGTGTTCTGGGTATTTTCTATGTATAATAAAAAATATCTATCTATGTAATATATTGTATTAAGTATATCAGTTATCTAGTACCCATAACACAAGCTCTGCTTAGCTTGGGGCTAGATAATGTTGTGTGAACTGTCCAGCATTATTTATTTATTTATTTAATGTACGCTATTAGCCGCGTATTCACTGACCGAGCCACCTCGTGAGGTCCTGCTGCCTCGTAAGGCCCTGCTGCGGCTGATCCATCCGGTATCGGTTTTGTCGTGCTCACTCAAAGGCGATTCAGTCCATTTGCTGAGCCCACTCAGGGACACAACCGCGCTAATTTACCAAAACAAAACCACAACCAAAAAACCGTTACGCTGTGCACATTTTGCATCGCACTTAATAATTTGAAAGTTAGCGTTTTAGCTCCTTTTCACTACATAGGTATATATTAGCGCCAATACCATTTCTTACATCAGCTTATCCAAATTTAAAAGCAAAACCAAAAACGTTACAGGCTAACGTTTGAAACGTTCAAGGTATTGCGATTAGCGGATGTTGTGTGCGCTTCGCTCGCTCGCGATATGGATAAGCTGTGCGTGAAACGTATTCAGCTCGAGGTATCTTCTTTGGGGCACGCAATATCCAGAAGACACCTACAGGTGGCTGAGGGAAGATGACTTAGAAGCCGTGAAATAAATCTCACTCTACACTATTAACTAATGGATCTGAATTTTTTCTTTATAAGCCGATGAATTGATAAAAACACACGGTGATGTTTTCATTTAAAAATGTACAAATACGTGTGGACTAATTTTAGCTCGGGTTAACCTCGCACAGCACCGTCGTGACTATCTCTCTATTCATTAGGTTTTATCTTGCTAGTGACGTTGTTTTTGTGGCGAGGCATCCAAAAACTACCTACAATATTATACCAGGGAGGCATACTGACGCGGTAAATCCTGCGAACAGTTTGCAACGCCATCAATTATGGAAAAGGGACCCCAAAAGAAACCGGTGAGTGCCTCTTAGCTGCTACCGAGAGAACCTCAAATTCTATACTAAAATCCGTGTAGTTTACACGACATGCCCGTATTTGTATTTGTATTTGTATTTATTTATTCAACTAGAACGGCACAGGCCAATTACACTAATGAATTTACATAGATATAAAAATTAACATAGGTAGGCAATCATATTAAATTAAAAATAAGAATTTAAAAAATATAAACAATGATTTGGTAAACATATTAAATTAAACCATAAGAATTTTAAAATATAACCAATTATTGGGTAATCATATTAAATAAAGATTAAAATAAAAAGCATGTCAAAGTTTTATCACAAAAAATTAGGTAAATCACATTCAAAAATAAAAACAGATGTCAAAAAGGTAAACAGAATTTCATGTCAACATTCAAGCACAAACAATCATACATTCTCCTCACAGAACGTCAAGCACTCAGACAGAATCACCTTCCATCCATCCACAAACACATCACAATCAGACTTTGCGTCCAGGAGAGCATTGAGCACACTGAGGGTTCGTGGAATGGGAGATTGAGCGCGCGCTACTGTTCTGCAAAAAGGCACCGATAATAATTTATGTCTCCTGCCGGCACAGTAATTATTAGGGACATACAGTCGCAACAGTTCATTATGGATATCAGGGGCATCTATCCTACCACGAAGAACCTTAAACATGGTAATACATAAATTATTAGCTCTTCTGACTTCCAAACTGTTATAGCCTAAGCAGCCTAGGAGGAACTTTGTCGGGTACATGTATGGGTAATAGCCATACATGCGCTTATAGATAGTTAGTTGTAGTTGCTTGTTAAATTTGCAGACTCGAGGCTCTGGCGACGACGAAGAACGTGTTATAAACGATCAAACGATGATATTTTTGTAATACTACAAAGGAGAACCTTGCATTTGGAACCCCAAGCTTCGATAAAGGAACTACAAGGATATAATCCACAAGAGTTTGGCGTTTGCGGCAAACGTCAAACATGTTGAGTGGAGACACCATAACGTCATCTTCATAATCGGCCTTTAGAAGTCCACAGCCAGACATAGGCCTCCCACATAGAATGCCACGCCGGCGCCGAACAGTCTTGAGCCGCCTCCATCCACCGAAATTCTGTGACTTTGATAATGCCTTTGGTCCAATGTTAAAGAACTTCCTTTTCCGCATTCGAACTCTATGGGCGGTCCATTATGCATGTGCCTTTGGTCCATCGAGAGGTTTCGGCTGTGATCGCCACTCGAGAACCTTTAACCCTAACAATTGTCAGATCTGCGAGCTATATGGCTTGCACATTGCCACTTCAACTTGCTAATTCTATACAAGAACTAAGTATTTCGCAAATAGAACGAACTGGCCACTTTTGCTATTCTGTTATTTATTTATTTTGCCTCAAGTTTTTATTTTTTATCGACTTTTCTCGCTATCAGATCATACCTAAGTATTATTATCGGTACGGAAGCCTGCAATGCTCTAGGATACATACATCAAACACAGTAGTAGTAGAGCTTTTTTGTGAAAGAGTTCGTCCGGGGAAGTACTACCACCATACCTATTTCTGCCGCAAAGCAGTAGTGCTCGCATTGCTGTGTTCCGGTTTGAAGGGTAAGGGTGCCGGTGAAATTACAGGCACATAAGACTTTTCATCTTTATGTCTCAGGGTGGCGGGCGCAGTCAATGCCATATAGGGTGCGTCCTAGGTGGACGTGACCTATGAGGTAATGCACTGTTCATAGGCAGAGGTTACCGCTTAACATCAGGTGGGCCTCTTGCTTGTTCCGTCATCGAAGTAGTATAAAAAAAAAAAAGGTGGGCCATCTGCTTGGTCCGTCATACCAAGTTGTATAAAAAAACGCGCCATGCCTGGTATTGTAACTTCTTATTGTACGAGCCGTCGCTATAGCGCGCGTGCACATATTAATTATATTAGTTGCAACATAAGCTCTTGCTCCAAAAGGTCACTTTCCGCTCGGTTCAACAATCTCCTCAAACACAGACATACTCAAAGTCAAAAGTATAGTAGGATTGTAGCTTTGATTATTATAAAAAATCAAAAGCATTGTAACAATACATACCTGTATGGATTGTTTTTTATTGTTCATAGAACAAAATAATAAGCAACACTTGGGTAAACAGCAATGTAGGTACCTACGTTTTCTCGGCCTCAAAATATAATCCTGTTTTTTTTTTAAATAGCCGCTTTCGATGTAGGTTTTAGGACATTCGGACAGACCGACAGACAGACATACAGTCAGACAAAGACAAAATATATAATCAGTGAGTGTTCGCCTTTTATAACAATAAAATATTTAATAACAAGTACAATATTAGCATATTATGAAATAAATTCAGCACAGTCAGTTGTAGGAAGCAATGGCGGTGATAAACTCTCCATTTGTCACGTATGTTTCCCTCGATGGTGCAACCCACGTGAAAAGAGACCCATTTGAGGCTCTGCCTACCCTTTCAGGGAAAAGGCGGGTGTCTATTTATGTATGAAATAAAAAGTATCACTAAAAAAATATTACCCATAAAATCATGTGATCATTCATTCGTTCATTGTTACTACATCTTCATATATGTATAAAAGGCAATGTGCTGACTTACTGACTGACTGACTGACTGATTCAACAAGTGACAACGCACAGCCTAAACCGCTGGTCGTAGAGACTTGAAATCATGAAGTCATAGGACCCAAATTCAAGCTTCTTGCTTGAAAGGTGTGTTCGTATCAATGCGAAGGGTTGTACTACGAAAGTAATTTTGAAAATTCACATGCTAAGGGGTTCAAAATGGGGTTCTAATGTAAAACAAAAATGCACTGTATTTCGGAAACAATTAGCAGTAGAATCTTTAAATTTTTCAAGGAGATTCCTCAAATAAAAATAACAAAGAAGTATTTCAGCGACACCTAAACTTTTCCTGAAAAACGGCAGGGTAACGTTTTATTAATAAAAAAGTAAAAAACTTTAGTTTTTACAACTCACAGCCTAAACCGCTGGTGTTAGAGACTTGAAATTTGGAGAGTGTATTCCTTTTAGGGTGTAAAGGTGTATTTAGAAAGGAATTTGGGATATTCGCCCGCTTAGGGGGTCCAAAAGGGCCTTTTAGTGTATACACTTTGCGTTTTGCAACGCACAGCCTAAACCGCTGGACCTAGATACATGATCATGTATCTAGGTCCAGTGGTTTTGAGGATGTATTCCTTTTTAGGTGTAAGTGTGTACTAGAAAGGATTTTGGAAAATTCACCTTCATTCAGCGATTCCTGAACTTTTCCTGAAAAATGGCAGGGAAACGTTTTCTTTGGAAAAAAATAAAAAATCTTTAGTTTTTACCACGCACAGCCTAAACCGCTGGTCGTGAAATTTGGAGAGTGTAATCCTTTTAGGGTGTAAAAGCGTACTTAAAAAGGAATTTGAAAAATTCGCTCCCTTCGGGGTCCATAAAGGGCTTTTAATGTATACACTTTGCGTTTTGCAGCGCACAGCCTAAACCGCTGGACCTAGATACTTACATGAAATTTAGAGGATGTATTCATTTTTGGGTGTAGGGGTGTACTAAGAAAGGATTTTGGAAAATTCACCCTGTAAGGGGTCCAAAACGGCTTTTAATGTAAAACTAAAATGCTTCGTATTTCGGAAACCGTTGTTAGTAGATACTTGAAAATTCACAGGTAGATTTCCTACAAAAATAGCAAACATATGTTTCAGCACTACTTGCAATTTTACTGAAAAAGGGCATGGGAAAGTTTTCTTTTAAATAAATACACTTAACGTTTTAGCCAGATTTCATCGTATTACGACGATTTAAAAGTTAGTTTCACGGTGTAGTCATTTTAAGATCAAAATATTTTCAGGACCTCAAGGTTAAAACGGGCATCCTAAATTTAAAAACTTGAATGTGGTGTCGTTTCAAAGGTCGTTTCACGGCGTGTTTGTTGATGTTTAAGTCGTTGTCTGCACGCCACGCCACCCACCGTTGGGAAAGTTTTCTGACTTCGTGCAGACGAGGGTCATCTAGTCACTTATATTCTTAGTCGTTCCTCGAACCTTCCTCCACTACACTCAACCTTACTCAAGGTTACTTCAATGAAGATTTACGAATACTAACAAATATTTAAGCTGCCAGACAGAACAAAGCGCTATTTGTCGATCGCACACTTTGAGAAATAGAAGAAAAAAAACAGCCAAGTTCTAGTCTGCTAGTCGGACTCGCGTACGAAGGATCCGTGACATTATCTATAAAAACGGCAAAAAAATCACGTTTGTTGTAAGGGAGCCCCCTTCAATATTTATTTTATTCTGTTTTTTAGTATTTGTTGTTATAGCGGCAACAGATATACATTATCTGTGAAAATTACAACTATCTAACTATCACGGTTCATGAGATACAGTCTGGTCTATAAAAACGGCAAAAAAAACACGTTTGTTGTATTGGAGCCCCTTCAATATTTTTTTTATTATATTTTTTTGTATTTGTTGCTATAGCGGCAACATAGATACATCATCTGTGAAAATTTCAACTGTATAACTATCACGGTTCATAAGATACAGCCTGGTGACTGACGGACAGACAAACAGATGGACAGCCGAGAATTAGTAATAGGGTCCCGTTTTACCCTTTGGGTACGGAACCCTAAAAACAAATAAGAAGCTTTACAATCTTTAGAGGATGAGTCGGTGCCTTTTTGTTTCACTTTTAGATATTATGTGTGTCATGGTGATGTCCGCATTGACTTAGAGCATTGCCGGCCTCCGTACCGGAGTGCTCGATGCAGTTACCTGTTAGATAAGTTCGCATATGTAATATTACTGGTATTATAAAAGCTAATTCATGGTGATGTCTCAAATGGACTCCCCAGGATAATGAGTACAGTACCGAAGTACTCGTATTTTGTTATTTTACTATGATTACAAATAACATAGGCAATTAGGTACCTAGGTAGAAAGATGACTCAATCATGGACGAAGCATAAATTAATTAATACTGATTATCCCCCATAATAGAGCCCCATAATAAACTAGTAAATTAAAAAACTTTTAAGAAAGATTAATATATTATTTTACAATACAATTCGTTTTTAAGGTTTTTATTGTGTAACCATGTATGTACATACCTTCTTTTTGAGTTTTGGTTGAAATAAATGTATTTGATTTGATTTGAATACAAGTAACTTTCACTTAATTGATAGTATCTCATAAATATCATCAGTTTAGCTATGATCCCCTAAACACATTTTTACAGTGTTTTTTTTTGTTTAGGGGTATCGTAGCTAAACTGATGATATTTATGAGATACCATCAATTAAAACATGAGTGTTACGTCTCCTATGTGTCGCGAACTCAACTTTCGCTATCTGAAGAAGTGTTGATGAGCTGTAATAGGCAAAAAACACCAAAACATTTGAAATTTGAAAAACAATAATTTAAAAAAAACTTTGTGCCTATTAAATAGAATGAAAGTAGGTACTTTAATGCACACTTTATTATAAAACAATTCAAAAATGAAACTAAAAGTACTATGTTGCTACTATCATATGGGCGGTTATAGCTTTGCAGTGATCTCTACCCTCAGGTAGATGATGTATTAAAACTAAAAGTACTATGTTGCTACTATCATATGGGCGGTTATAGCTTTGCAGTGATCTCTACCCTCAGATAGATGATGTATTAAAACTAAAAGTACTATGTTGCTACTATCATATGGGCGGTTATAGCTTTGCAGTGATCTCTACCCTCAGGTAGATGATGTATTAAAAGTACTATGTTGCTACTATCATATGGGCGGTTATAGCTTTGCAGTGATCTCTACCCTCAGGTAGATGATGTATTAAAAGTACTATGTTGCTACTATCATATGGGCGGTTATAGCTTTGCAGTGATCTCTACCCTCAGGTAGATGATGTATTAAAAGTACTATGTTGCTACTATCATATGGGCGGTTATAGCTTTGCAGTGATCTCTACCCTCAGGTAGATGATGTATTAAAACTAAAAGTACTATGTTGCTACTATCATATGGGCGGTTATAGCTTTGCAGTGATCTCTACCCTCAGGTAGATGATGTATTAAAAGTACTATGTTGCTACTATCATATGGGCGGTTATAGCTTTGCAGTGATCTCTACCCTCAGGTAGATGATGTATTAAAACTAAAAGTACTATGTTGCTACTATCATATGGGTGGTTATAGCTTTGCAGTGATCTCTACCCTCAGGTAGATGATGTATTAAAAGTACTATGTTGCTACTATCATATGGGCGGTTATAGCTTTGCAGTGATCTCTACCCTCGGGTAGATGATGTATTAAAAGTACTATGTTGCTACTATCATATGGGCGGTTATAGCTTTGCAGTGATCTCTACCCTCAGGTAGATGATGTATTAAAACTAAAAGTACTATGTTGCTACTATCATATGGGCGGTTATAGCTTTGCAGTGATCTCTACCCTCAGGTAGATGATGTATTAAAAGTACTATGTTGCTACTATCATATGGGCGGTTATAGCTTTGCAGTGATCTCTACCCTCAGGTAGATGATGTATTAAAAGTACTATGTTGCTACTATCATATGGGCGGTTATAGCTTTGCAGTGATCTCTACCCTCAGGTAGATGATGTATTAAAAGTACTATGTTGCTACTATCATATGGGCGGTTATAGCTTTGCAGTGATCTCTACCCTCAGGTAGATGATGTATTAAAAGTACTATGTTGCTACTATCATATGGGCGGTTATAGCTTTGCAGTGATCTCTACCCTCAGGTAGATGATGTATTAAAACTAAAAGTACTATGTTGCTACTATCATATGGGCGGTTATAGCTTTGCAGTGATCTCTACCCTCAGGTAGATGATGTATTAAAAGTACTATGTTGCTACTATCATATGGGCGGTTATAGCTTTGCAGTGATCTCTACCCTCAGGTAGATGATGTATTAAAACTAAAAGTACTATGTTGCTACTATCATATGGGCGGTTATAGCTTTGCAGTGATCTCTACCCTCAGGTAGATGATGTATTAAAAGTACTATGTTGCTACTATCATATGGGCGGTTATAGCTTTGCAGTGATCTCTACCCTCAGGTAGATGATGTATTAAAAGTACTATGTTGCTACTATCATATGGGCGGTTATAGCTTTGCAGTGATCTCTACCCTCAGGTAGATGATGTATTAAAACTAAAAGTACTATGTTGCTACTATCATATGGGCGGTTATAGCTTTGCAGTGATCTCTACCCTCAGGTAGATGATGTATTAAAAGTACTATGTTGCTACTATCATATGGGCGGTTATAGCTTTGCAGTGATCTCTACCCTCAGGTAGATGATGTATTAAAACTAAAAGTACTATGTTGCTACTATCATATGGGTGGTTATAGCTTTGCAGTGATCTCTACCCTCAGGTAGATGATGTATTAAAAGTACTATGTTGCTACTATCATATGGGCGGTTATAGCTTTGCAGTGATCTCTACCCTCGGGTAGATGATGTATTAAAAGTACTATGTTGCTACTATCATATGGGCGGTTATAGCTTTGCAGTGATCTCTACCCTCAGGTAGATGATGTATTAAAACTAAAAGTACTATGTTGCTACTATCATATGGGCGGTTATAGCTTTGCAGTGATCTCTACCCTCAGGTAGATGATGTATTAAAAGTACTATGTTGCTACTATCATATGGGCGGTTATAGCTTTGCAGTGATCTCTACCCTCAGGTAGATGATGTATTAAAAGTACTATGTTGCTACTATCATATGGGCGGTTATAGCTTTGCAGTGATCTCTACCCTCAGGTAGATGATGTATTAAAAGTACTATGTTGCTACTATCATATGGGCGGTTATAGCTTTGCAGTGATCTCTACCCTCAGGTAGATGATGTATTAAAAGTACTATGTTGCTACTATCATATGGGCGGTTATAGCTTTGCAGTGATCTCTACCCTCAGGTAGATGATGTATTAAAACTAAAAGTACTATGTTGCTACTATCATATGGGCGGTTATAGCTTTGCAGTGATCTCTACCCTCAGGTAGATGATGTATTAAAAGTACTATGTTGCTACTATCATATGGGCGGTTATAGCTTTGCAGTGATCTCTACCCTCAGGTAGATGATGTATTAAAAGTACTATGTTGCTACTATCATATGGGCGGTTATAGCTTTGCAGTGATCTCTACCCTCAGGTAGATGATGTATTAAAACTAAAAGTACTATGTTGCTACTATCATATGGGCGGTTATAGCTTTGCAGTGATCTCTACCCTCAGGTAGATGATGTATTAAAACCGCAAAAAAAAAAAACTTTTTACAATAAATATCTCTAATAACATTCTGGTCTGTTATGTTGTGTTTATGAGTACCTAGGTACCTATTTATATATATATTTATCTAGTGTAGTATACGATGAATGCTATAATAAGAGTGTAGGTATGTATTGTTATATTATAATGTAATTATTTTATGTAGGTTTGTATTTATTTAATGATATGTGTATTTGTCAAGGTGATAACACCACTGTCCCATTCTTCCATATAGTCCTCTTCATCCTAAGGTTGTCTGGAAGAAATCGCTTTAAGCGATAAGACCGTCCATTGTACATTTCTGTTATTTTTGTTATTTAGTTATGTTTCATATTTCTGTGTGTTATTTTGTCGTACGTAAATGTACAATAAAGAGTTAAGGCGCTATAGGTTCAACGAACATTTTTGTATAAGGCGAAGAAGGCGAGCGCACGCTCTGATACAGTGTTTTATAAAATGTTATATAAAAATGTCGTTCAAAGTTTTGTTTAATTTTGTTGATGAATTCACTAACTCAAATAATAACTTACATGTAACCAAATGTTACAAAAATTAAAACGTGAGAGAAGTGAGGGAAAAATAGCTTTTACATTTTAAAAAGGAGGTATCTTTGTTATTTTTTTTTATCAAGTGAAGTAGTTCAAATATTGTATTGAATTATTGATTTCACTAGATAAAAAGCTCACGAACATCATATCTTTTTTTCTTCATAGAAAACTAGGAAAATTCTTATAAAAAACTTTAAAATTCTAGAGACATTTGAGAACCTATCGCGCCTTAATCTATCTATCTGTCTATCTTACATTTAAAACACATAATGGTTTTAACAGAAAAAAACCGTCCAAGTGAGAGTCGGGCTCGGGAACGAAGGGTTCCGTATCATTATCTATAAAAAAGGCAAAAAACACGTTTGTTGTATGGGAGCCCCCTTAAATATTTATTTTATTCTGTTTTTTAGTATTTGCTGTTATAGCGGCAACAGAAATTCATAATCTGTGAAAATTTCAACTGTCTAACTATCACGGTTCATGAGATACAGCCTGGTGACAGACGGACGGACGGACAGCGGAGTCTAGTAATAGGGTTCCTACCCTAGGGTTTTACCCTTTGGGTACGGAACCTTAAAAACAGTTGTGTAGGAGTTTGTATATAGTTATGTAATCTATATACAAACAAAAATTTACGAAGGAAGACGAACGAATCGAGGTTCAGAAGGAACGTTCCTACTAGGTACCGGACTACACTTTACAGCTCATGTCTAGCTTGTCTAGCGGGGGGCGCGGGCGGCGGCAGGGGGGCCCGGTAGTGCTCCGAGTATATGCCGTCCCAGAAGCGCGCGCGGCGTTCCAGCAGCGAGCCGCGCAGCTGCAGCTCGCTGCCGAGCGACATGTGCGGCGCCCAGACACCGCGCACAGCGGGCCACGCCGGCAGCTCCGAACCAGAAGGCACCGGCTTGCTGAAAAATTATAAATTGGAAATAAGTTTTAATTAACTATGCTCAATACCTAAAACTATTTTACAGCAGATGGCAGCGTAGCTATTGAGTGTGAGTTCCACTAGGGAATGGAACTCAAAACAGCTCCTCTAGCGGGTAATTTTAGAAACCCTATAATATTTCAGTAGGTATATAATATGCAGCGTACAAAGCTAAAAACCACTCAGTATCAACAGGTTTATTTCCAAAACTACCAGCTGGGTGGGCGATACTTTGGGTAATTTTTTATTCAGGTATTTGGAAAACGATTTATTGGATTTGTTTTTTAGTAAACGACTAATAAACAAAAAGACAACGTTTCGTTGGGCTCATAACTTTGCAAACAACACAGGCTCTAGCTAGAGGTAAATGATTTAACACTAACCTTGTTTTTATGAAGTTAGCCCACAGTTGCCTAATTTTAGTAGATAATTTGTTAAACTCTTCAGTCAATGTCATTGAGTCGGCTTGCAAAAAGATTTCTCCAGCAACCGCAGTACTCTGCGCACAATGATTTGCACCCTTTATATCTGTATGAGGTACCACAGGCGTATTTTCATCCACAAAGGAATATTCATACAAATATATTTGATCGTGACCATTTTCTACCATCAGGTTAATCGATCGTAGTGTAGAGTATGCAAATATAACGTCTGTAAAGTAATCAACGTATGCTAGAACATTATCCTCGTCTACAGGCTTATCACCGAAATAGAATTCTTTAACTTTCTTTGCTACTTCTTCCTTTTGCTCTTCACTCTCAAACTTCAGATCGGCTGGTAGGAAATCTGAAAACTTTTCATTCATTTTATTTTTCCAAAAGTCAAAGAAGTCTATTCTTAAAAGACCTTCCATATCAGCGAAACCGTGGAGCACAGGCACTTTTTTGTAATGGCCATTCTTTAAAATGTCGACTGGAGATTCATCGAGGAAAGCTTCTTTCGAAGCTCGTTCGACGCACGGCGTAAACACAAAAGTTGAATCAGGTCTATCAAAAAATGGATCTTTAGTTAAAATCTCGAATGACGCTGTCTTATAAAATTGTTCCAAAGCATAGATATCATCCACGTCAGTAAAGTTATTAGCTTTTGCAAACCATCTTGCATTTTCTAGTGGGTCAGATTGGATCGTAAACACGGAAGTACTAACTCCACTTTCGGGTATGACCTTGTTGAAAAGTCCTTCAGCTGATTTTGAAACCATTAGAAGGTCTACGGAAGCAGAGCCTGCACTGTATCCTGCTATTGTAACATCGTCAGGGTTTCCTCCAAAGTTAGCAATATTTTTCTTGACCCAGCGCAGAAGCGCTACTTGATCCTTCATTCCTGCATTACCGGGAGCATCTTCTGTGCCGAGACATAGGAAGCCATGAATTCCAACTCGGTAGTTAAAAGTGACTGTAATAATATTGTGTTCGGAGATAAGTTTCTTCGGTACTAACATATTGCCCCATCCCATTTGGAATGCTCCGCCGTGGATATAGACGACGACAGGCAGGTTTTTTTCTTGAGTGTCTGGAATGTATACATTGGCGATGAGACAGTTTTCTTGCGTGTTTGTGGTGAAGGGCATGAGGCCAGGCATAGGTATATCAGCCTGCGGGCAAATAACTCTCTTGTCTGTTGCATCAAACGGCTGCAGCCAAACCGGTGGTGGGAGAGGTGCCTGGAAGATTTGAACACAAACTATAAGAAATATTATAGATAGATAGATAGAAAACTCTTTATTGTAATCAGTAATCACCTTAAAAATAAAATAACAGCATACTTATATTAGCTTACAACTAGTTCACGGTATGTATAAGTAATAATAATAAATAACAATAAATAATAAGTATGTGTATTATGTAGGTACCTAGTTATATATATGTGCCTATTATACACATAGTTTCCTGAGATAAGATTCTTAAGAAAGACCCAGACAAAAGCGGCCTTAAAACAGAAAACAGTACTTTTTACAGCTCAATAATAAGGATGTCTCGTACCTACTCCATTTTATAAAGAAATAAAATTTTCACGTATCACGACTCAAATTACGTGAAAGATTCCCAATTTTATAAAATGAATGGATAAATATTTCACTAAAGTTTTATATCATTATTTCGGGTACTTCATACTGCACCCAGAAGCCTACGACTTTTTTAATCTTGCGCATCGGCATAAGGCATTATTTCGATATTTTATTACAATTTGACGATATCTGTGGCGAGCCTGGATCTGAAAGGGTACAGGTTCGATTCCCACGATTCCCGCTGCGAGACAAATATTTGTTCCGGGTCTGGGTGTTATGGTACCATGGTCCTCGAAGTTTCTGATACCCACGACCCAGGGAATTCTATTGTGGGATTAGGACTATTATGTGACTGATGGATGTTATGTTCTCATTGTTATTTTCTTTATATATTTTGACATGTGTAGACGTAGTTCCTTTATCGTAGGTGTAGACGAAGGTATCGCACACCATTTTTAACCCCCGACGCAAAAACGACGAGGTGTTATAAGTTTGACGTGTCTGTCTGTTTGTGTGTGTGTGTGTGTGTGTGTGGCATAGTAGCTACCGAACGGACGAACCGTTTTTTTTTTTTTTAAATGTGAATTTGTCGGGAGTGTTCTTAGCTATGTTTGATCAAAATCGGTTCAATCGTTTCATTGAGTTGAGCGTTTTTAGGGTTCCGTAACCAAACTACGGAACTCTTATAGATTCGTCATGTCTGTCTGTCTGTCTGTCTGTCTGTCTGTCTGTCTGTCTGTCTGTCTGTCTGTCTGTCTGTCCGTGTATGTCACAACCACATTTTTCCAAAACTATAAGAGCTATGCTGTTGAAACTTGGTAAATAGATGTATTCTGTGAACCGCATTAAGATTTGCACACTAAAATAGAAAAAAAACAAGAAATTTAAAAAAAAATTACGACATCACAATTTTTTGTCGAGAAAATCATCGACCTTGTAGTGCGCTTTGTAGACTAACTAACCGAGGTACTAATAATCATCGACCTTGTAGTGCGCTTTGTAGACTAACTAATCGAGCTACTAATAATCATCGACCTTGTAGTGCGCTTTGTAGACTAACTAACCGAGCTACTAATAATCATCGACCTTGTAGTGCGCTTTGTAGACTAACTAACCGAGCTACTAATAATCATCGACCTTGTAGTGCGCTTTGTAGACTAACTAACCGAGCTACTAATAATCATCGACCTTGTAGTGCGCTTAACCGAGCTACTAATAATCATCGACCTTGTAGTGCGCTTTGTAGACTAACTATCCGAGCTACTAATAATCATCGACCTTGTAGTGCGCTTTGTAGACTAACTAACCGAGCTACTAATAATCATCGACCTTGTAGTGCGCTTTGTAGACTAACTAACCGAGCTACTAATAATCATCGACCTTGTAGTGCGCTTTGTAGACTAACTATCCGAGCTACTAATAATCATCGACCTTGTAGTGCGCTTTGTAGACTAACTAACCGAGCTACTAATAATCATCGACCTTGTAGTGCGCTTTGTAGACTAACTAACCGAGCTACTAATAATCATCGACCTTGTAGTGCGCTTTGTAGACTAACTATCCGAGCTACTAATAATCATCGACCTTGTAGTGCGCTTTGTAGACTAACTAACCGAGCTACTAATAATCATCGACCTTGTAGTGCGCTTTGTAGACTAACTAACCGAGCTACTAATAATCATCGACCTTGTAGTGCGCTTTGTAGACTAACTAACCGAGCTACTAATAATCATCGACCTTGTAGTGCGCTTTGTAGACTAACTAACCGAGCTACTAATAATCATCGACCTTTGAACTTGAAATTAATACGCAGGTATTAATTTTATAAGTTTTTATATCGTCCTTTGTATGTTTCGATTGAATTTGAAACTGCCCAACAAAACACTCTCTATCTAAGTATTCCAAGGATGATTCGAATTTTATTGTAACATGGTACATATCTGAATACTTGGTTTTCGCAAAAATACTTAAATTCGAAACATGCAACCAGACCCACTAGAATTCTTTTTTTTTTAATAACAGTATTCTCCCTTCAATATGTCTTCATCAAAACTATTTATTGTTATCAAACCAGCAACTGCTTTCAGTCAGAGGTTGCAAAAGGAGTATTATAACTTACCTTGAATCTGTTGGGTCCAGTCGGTGCGCTCGCGTAAGGAATGCTCTGGAAGGCAAAGATGCCGTGTTCGGGATCCTTGTACCCTCGCACAGCTCCTTGAGCAGTGTTCACCAGCTTCGACTCTCGCTCATCGCTCTCTGCCCAAACAGCGGCCCCGCACAGGCACAAACACAATAACGTGCTCCTCCACATGATTTCACTTCGGAACTGAGGAATATCTATGTGCAACTTTTTATTTATTGTTAAGGATTATACGATACGGGTAGCTAATCTATTACTATCAGGGTTGTTATGCAAGGCCCTATTTATAGTTGTGACGAGTTGTGTGTGTGTTGCTCTGAGTCCAGTGGTTCAATGGTCGCGAGCACGCTATGCTCTATAGTCATCCGTCTATAATTATGTTGTTTGTTTTGACCTTATCGAGATGAGAATGCTCTTGACTGTTAGATTATGTTGTTTATGATTTCAGAGCGTAGGTATTCACCGATTCGTTTTTAACATACATACATACACACGCCAATTCCCCGAAAAGGTAGGCAGAGCCTCAAATGTGCCTCTTTTCATCGTGGAATATAGACGTGACAAATGGTGAACTCATCGCCGCCTTTACTTCCCACGACTGACTCTGCTAACGGTTTCTTCCTGTTGCTAATTCTTTCTTTCTAACATTCATTAAATAAGCTAGCAGGTCAAATCTTATACCAACAAATCTTACAAACAAATCCGGGTATAAAGTTAATCATTATTTGAGATCATGCAAAAGGGCTAGTAAGTAATAAGGCCCACTCCAGGGAAAAAAACAGCTTCAAAGTTTGCGTCGTCGATAAAGCGGCTATGCTTGTATGGATACCCCAACTTTAATACTTCTGCCTCGAATTTTTTCTCACTGGTAGAGTACGTAATCCTATATAAATATAACAACGAATCCAACATAAAAAATTATGTAATTTCGGTAAAATAGGTATTTATTGAAAAATGCTGCAGGTCTAAGTCGTAAAACAGAACCTGTTTCTTGAAACTTTCTTCCACAACTGAGAGTGGTTTTGGTCGATTGTAAATGGAAGTATGTCTATTTTTTACCTGTATTCGCCAACGGTTCTGCGAGCTATATGGCGTTACGACATTACGAACTCAGCAAAAAAAATATGAAAAAGCACATCGGTGTCTATCCCGCATAAGATAGGGCTGCAAAGTTAATTACTCTATTTTACGACTAGATGTCGCCACATGAAAAATATTAACGCGCTATCAGCAGTCATTCCTTGCAATTGTCTTCCAAAAGCATTTTTGCGAGCTGATGATCCTGGAATGGAAATGGCTGCTTTTTCACCAATTTCCACTAAACCTAGCTGAGAACTTCCATCATTTATATGAAACCGTTTGTAAATCGGTGAAACCGCTTTCGATATGAATGCGTTTGCACACACAAATACACAACCTCTCACTCTAAACGCATACACCTGATCCGTTCCATCGGGGGTAACAAAGCAGCAGCTACTAGATCAAGTTTGTTTCTAGCGCATTTAGTTACAATTTATATAAAAGGAGGCAGTTTAAAAGTAGTAGGTAAGTATGACTTTCAGTTAGAGAATAAGGGGGCTGATCGTCATCTCGTCATTATATCTATGTAATATATGTTTTATTAAGTATATCAGTTATCTAGTACCCATAACACAAGCTCTGCTTAGCTTTGGGCTAGATAATGTTGTGTGAACTGTCCAGAATTATTTATTTATTTATTTAAGTAATTATTTACCAACCTTTAACAAAAATCGCAATCATTGAAAAAGTCTACCAAGGTCTGCAGCGGATTAGTAAACGAAAAATATCTTACAAAATAGTGTATTTAGTAATCAAAGCACCAGTAATCAACACAATAGAATGCACAAGAGAAGTAGCACTATCTGCCACTACTGATGGAGCTGCCGGTTGGTGATAGTGCTTCTCGTAGATATCCTCCCAAAATAGAGCCCTTTCTTCCACAATAAGGGTCTCGTTCACTGCAGAATTATTACTTAGAGCCATATGTGGCGACCAACCTAAGTTCACGGAAGGCCATTCTGGTAGAGAGGAATTTTCAGGTACTGGATTTCTGAAAAATGATCCACCTTTAGTAAATTTCATGAGGTGCATAAGGTTCAGGGGTTGATTCATGGAGTCATCACGTGCACGTGACGATGTCAAATCTCGGATTAAAACTATAATTTGGCGTTAATTATGCGTTACTCGGGTATTATAAAAGATCAGCCCCCCTATTCCCTATCTTGAAAGTCACTCAGTGACCAACGTTTGACAAATAAAATTACCATCAATTGACAATTCTTAATGTTTTAATTTTATTTTGGTCATTCTACTTGTCATACGTTAGTCACCGAGTGACTTTCAGTTAGAGAATAAGGGGGCTGATCGTCATCTCCTACATCAGATTTATTCAAGAATACGCCCCAGGGTATATATTATGTGCCCCAGGGCTGGGCTGATCCTGATATTATAAATAAATAAATAATTCTGGACAGTTTACACAACATTATCTAGCCCCTAGTTAAGCAGAGCTTGTGTTATGGGTACTAGACAACTGATATACTTAATACAATATATTACATAGATAGATATTTTTTATTATATATAGAAAATACCCAGAACACCCTGAACAAATATCTGCGGATCGCACAAATATTTGTTCCGAGGCGGGAATCGAACCCGCAACCTCCTGCGTCGCAGGCGAACGTTCGCCCGCCGCGCCAGAGAGGTCGATTAGGTTTATTTGAATCTTGAATTAGAATGCTGTGGCTCTCTAAATTGGTGAAGGAAAATATCATCAGAGGGGTGAGTCTGAGTTTTGCAAACACCATCGTAACGGTGAACGTAACACGATCGTACGTGTATAACATAATAACTAGCTATTAATCTGTGCCACAAACGTCACAGATTAATGGCTAGTTACTACGCAATACACGTACACTCGCCGTTACGATCATCGTTACGATGGTGTGTGTAAACTCGGACTTGCCCCTCAGGAAACTGGCATGTCCTACAACCAAAATTCCAAGACTTGTGTTACATATTCTTATCTACGTATTCTTCTTGGTCGTGTCACATGTAGGTACTGATATATTTTCTCGCCTATACTTATACGGTATATTATGTGTATGGTTTACTTTTTTTTTTTTTTATTCTACTTGAATGACGGAACAAGCACATGGCCCACCTGATGTTAAGCGGTAACCTCTGCCCATGAACAGTGCATTACCGCATAGGTCACGTCCACCTAGGACGCACCCTATGTGGCATTGCACTGCGCCCGCCACCCTGAGACATAAAGATGACAAGTCTCATGTGCCAGTAATTTCACCGGCACCCTTACCCTTCAAACCGGAACACAGCAATGCGAGCACTACTGCTTTGCGGCAGATATAGGTATGGTGGTAGTACTTCCCCGGACGAACTCTTTCACAAAAAAGCTCTACTACTACTACTAAACCTACCAACTTACTTACTTTGCCTCTATGTCCCAAATAATTATTTTAGGAGCAGAAGACTAACAAATTCATTGGGAATCAAAGTGTGAATTAGACCAATAACCTTTTTGCATTTGGCCAATACACTTTCCAAAGTCCCTCAGAAGTAGGGATGCTGATGCAAGTAGGGGGCATTATATGGAGTATATGATGTTATTATATGCATGACGCATAAATGATATGATGAATTGGTAATTGTGACAACGATATTTGTCAATCAATATTATATATGAATCATCGATGGATTAAAATCGAGTAGGTACATAGCTTTACTTACCCAGTGATTATAAAGTTCAGCCACATTTCTCTCATCATAGCCCTAATTTGTACATATTCTTCCGTAGTGGCCGCTGTTGTATCCCCATCCATAACAGCGATCGCTTGTGCACAGTGATCCGCACCGCGCACATTTGTATTGGGAACAAAAGGTGTATTCTCATCCACAAACGAGTACTCATACAAAAATACAGTATCATTATTTGAATTTCTGCGCAATTTTAGACCTCTTAGCATCGGGTATGCAAACAAAATATCTGTATAGTAATCCACGAATTCTAGAATTGACTCCTGGTTCATCTCTCCGTCTCTAAAGTAAAACTCTCTGACATTCTTTGCAACTTCTTCCTTCTGCTCTTCACTTTCAAACTGGAGATCAAGAGGCAAATAATTCGAAAAGTTTTCAGCCATATCACCTATGGTATGAAACTTATCAAAACCATTGACTTGAAGTAAACCTTCCATATCTGCGTATCCATACAATAGCGGCAATTTGGGATACTGACCTTTGCTTAGAATACTGAAGGGGCTTTCCGAAAGAAATCTTTCTTCGTCTGTTCCTGTATCGCGCTCCACACAAGGTGTAAAAAGTATGACAGCATTACCCAACTGTGCCTCCATACTAAAATCTAATAGCGCATTCGGGGCTGTTTTATAAAACTCTTCCAAGGCATCAATATCATCAACGTTTGTGAAATTTAAGATTCTGGCGTAAGTTTTTGCGTTTTCTATTGGGTTCATCTGTGCTCCTGTATAATATCCAACGC
The DNA here is from genome assembly GCA_932527175.1 of Operophtera brumata. Lineage (NCBI taxonomy): Eukaryota > Metazoa > Arthropoda > Insecta > Lepidoptera > Geometridae > Operophtera > Operophtera brumata. The sequence continues at coordinate 3,288,813 of OW052238.1, forward strand.
TCGACCCACTCTCTGTTATAACCTTGCTGAATAGCCCCACTGTCATCGGAGAAAGAGTCAGCAAGTCAACGGACCCACCGCCGGCGCTGCAGCCGGCTATGGTGACGTCGTTAGGGTTGCCTCCGAAACTGGCGATATTCCTGTTAACCCACCGAAGCAGTGCCACTTGATCTTTCATTCCAGCATTTCCGGGTACGTCCTGAGTACCCAGACAAAGGAATCCATGAACACCAAGCCGGTAGTTAAACGTGACAACTATCACTTGTTGTGTTTTTACTAAGCTATTATAATAGCCAAAATTACCGGAACCCATAACATACGCTCCGCCGTGAACGTAGACCACAGTAAATAGTAGTCATGTCGGGAACATAGATATTTGCGACGAGGCAGTCATCATGCATATTTAGCTGTATGGGGAAGGGCATTGGAGGCAGAGCTTGTTGGCACAGTATGCCTCGCTGAACGGCGTCAAACGTTTTTTTTTTTTTTTGTATTTGGTTATAGCGGCAACAGAAATACATCATGTGTGAAAATGACAACTGTCGTTAGACAGGTATATGTGCCAGGGTCGTGATATGTATCACGGTTCATGAGATACAGCCTGGTGACAAACGGACAGACAGACGGACGGACAGCGGAGTCTTAGTAATAGGATCTCGTTTTACCCTTTTGGTACGGCACCCTAAAAACAGTGTCAGATGATGATAAGTAATTTTACGAGGCTGACTTGGTACTTACCTTATACTTATCCAATCCGTTGGGTGCAGTCGCGTAAGGTACATCCAGGAAAGTGAATATGTCTCCATCAGCGTTTCTGAATCCCCTCAGAGTGCCCTGGTCTGCTATGTGCACCTCCCGGCTATCGGACTGGGCCCGCGCACCGGCCGCTATGCACAAACACGCGAGTGCAACCCACATGGTGGTCAGATAGATTGTAGAACATTACTCGCTTGAGATAAATTATTATATACTAGTTTCGTATCTTTCGTAATTTCGTATCATTGCGATCACATCAATAAAATCGGTAACGTTATCGTTGGAATATGTAATATTTTCCTGCTTACTTAAAAACCTTACCTCCATTAAAAATTGTTCACGTTTGTTTAGATGAAGTTTTATTTCTAAATAACATTGTAATTACGTGTGGTTCTGTTTGAACAGTATAATTCCCATGTGTGAGTATTTTTAGGACTTGAACAAGACTTGAATGGCGCGGTGAACACGATAAAAGTGGACCAGTTGGTTTTGAAGCTGATTCAGTGAATTAAACACCGAACTGCCGATTGAATATCATGTATAAGCCTGGGGTAAAGTCTGTTCTAATATCCAACAACATTTCTAACACCACACACCATTTATACACATTCCCATGATAAAACTTTAGATTTGAAGTAGTTTTTTTTTGTAAAGAATTATTTATTTAGCAGCTTTATTCATAGCGAATTAAAATATTTTTACATCTCTCATATTCGGTAAGTAGGTCCTTATTACCCCCAAATGGGGCTTGTAGGTGACCAATTAGCGCTCTAGGGTAATAATGTAGCTAGAAAAACCCTAGGGCGGTAAGTAATTAAAAAACTGAATGCATGATGTCTATTGCCAGTATGATGGTTAGACATCATACTGTAATTTGTATGTACGCGAACTTATTTAAGGAGTGAAGTTTTTTTTAAATTACTTACCGCCCTAGGGCTTTTCTAGCTACATTATTACCCTAGAGCGCTAATTGGTCACCTACAAGCCCCATTTGGGGGTAATAAGGACCTACTTACCTCACAATCGAGATGTAAAGCAGAGTAGTTAGCTCGGGTGTAAGCATCAGTGGCACCCTCGAACTATAGATGCCCTCGCTGCGCTCGTGCGCCTAAATATCTCGGGCTGCAATTGATGCCTTACAGCCCTTGGCTTCTAATCTACTATTATTGATAACGATTGTCTTGTAATTATAATAATAATAATAATAATGCTGGACAAGTTCACACAACATTATCTAGCTCCAAGCTAAGCCACAGCTTGTGTTATGGGTACTAGGTAACTGATATACATAATACAATACATTAAATAGATAGATATTTTTTTTATTATACATAGACAACACCCAGAACACCCGGAACAAATATCTGCAGATCACACAAATTATTTGTTCCGAGGCGGGAATCGAACCCGCAACCTCCTGCGACGCAGGCGAACCATCGCCAGCCGCGCCACAGAGGTCGTTAACATGATAATCTTAACGTGCTTGTTATATTGATAAGCCTTTTTCCTTAACAAATTTCACAAATTTACAAAGAGCTCGAGGACGGGTATATATATAGGTTATTTATACATGAAGACGAAATACATATCTCTAATCTAATATTCATTATAAATAGTAGTAGTAGAGCTTTTTTGTGAAAAAGTTCGTCCGGGGAAGTACTACCACCATATCTATTTCTGCCGCAAAGCAGTAGTGCTCGCATTGCTGTGTTCCTGTTTGAAGGGTAAGGGTGCCGGTGAAATTACAGGAACATGAGACTTTCATCTTTATGTCTCAGGGTGGCGGGCGCGGTGCATTGCCAAATAGGGTGCGTCCTAGGTGGACGCGACCTATGAGGTAATGCACTGGTCATAGGCAAAGGTTACCGCTTCACATCAGGTGGGCCATCTGCTTGTTCCGTCATTCAAGTAGTATACAAAAATAATCAGACATATTAGTAAAATTGGAATTTGGAGTTTGGAGTTTGGAGTTTCATAAGTACCTAGTTACGCTGAAATATCTCGCGGTATTCCAGTGGTGTACCAGGCCTTTTTACCCGATTACGGCGATGCAAAAGGGAGGGTTATGATTTTGTTCTATGTATACAGGGTGTCGTAATGAGTGGATAATCCTTTACCAGCGGGTGTGGGACATCATGACTGCTCAGAAAATAAAAAACGTACCAGTAAAAGTCTCACTGTTTTCAAGTTATTGGACATTTCAAATTTGAATTTTAGTTTTTACTTTTGCCTATTCTTTTCGATGCCAAAGATCACAAAATCAAGGAATTTTCTTAATTTGTTTCTGTTACACCGTTTTTGGGATCACAGTGCTATCCTTTGATTATATATCCAGCCAGACAACATTTTTTAATTCTCAATGCCCAGTTCCTATATTCAACGGATCGTCATGGTATCAAAGCTACTATCCGTTTTTCTAGAACTGACTACGAGTCGTAAATACCGTTCCACAAGTTACTAAGGCAAATAAGTCATAAGTGCTCACTATTTTATAAGACCAAATTGTAACCATTAAAATACCGAGCCCTCTCACCCACACTAATATCACGCACAATACGACAAGCTGACGTTTTCGACCATGTAATCCGAGTTTTCGACACACCCACAAAGTCTGCCACTGACAATAACATAGTTCCTAAAGCATCAAATCTTAACGTCAACAATAGCTGATGTAGTGGAGATATACCATACCTATTTCTGCCGCAAAGCAGTAGTGCTCGCATTGCTGTGTTCCGGTTTGAAGGGTAAGGGTGCCGGTGAAATTACAGGCACATGAGACTTTTCATCTTTATGTCTCAGGGTGGCGGGCGCAGTGCAATGCCACATAGGGTGCGTCCTAGGTGGACGTGACCTTTGAGGTAATGCACTGTACATAGGCAGAGGTTACCGCTTAACATCAGGTGGGCCTCTTGCTTGTTCCGTCATCCAAGTAGTATAATAAAAAATAAAAAAAATATATCCTATGATTCCTGAAACAATATCAATAATTTGGGTTATGCTTATTACTTATTGTAAAATGTTGAGGGTGTATAATACAAATGCCTCCAAGATACTAACTTGGACTTACTCTTATATGTGGATAAATTTCAAGAAGTAACTGTTCAGTAGATTCTTTATCAAGTCGAAATCTCACTTGAAATTCGTAAGAATCCAGCGTCGCTAAATAATCCACTCTTTCTCTATATATTCTAACACGCCTATTATCTTCTTCTGCATCAGTCTCACTGGAGTTTGACATAATAGCGAACACTTCTCTATCACTATCTGAACTCCACATTTTAAAATTAAAATGCAAAAACACTGAAATACTTTAAAAACTCTAACAACACTCTCTCTGACCGACCGAAATTGGCGGGTAACCAAATGACAAAACGAATAGTAATCTATACAGTCTATTGACGTTTGAAATATTTATAGAAACACCATAAACACTCATCTCCATACAAAACGCTTACCGGCCGTTACCTGTAGCCCTCCCATCCGTTGGTAGCAAGCCGTCAGTAAGTTGCATGACGAGACGTTTTTTATAGGAACGGTTTGAGATTACGTCTCGTATATAAAATTACTATTAGTAACTAAAACGGATCGTTTCTCAAATATAGGAACCGGGCATTAGAGTGCTATCAAATGCATAGAGAATTTTTTTAATCAAATGCTAGCTGCCATATTTTGTGCCAAAGATAGTTTTTCTTTTTAGAAAAATATTTGGCATAGTAAAATTGTTTTGCTTATTTTTCCCATAAGTTTGACCTCCTGTGGTGTAACAAAAATGTAGGGTCACTTGAGTGACCAACTAGTAAATAACTGGCCTTCTTCATTGAGATTCCGAAATAGTATAGTACTTGGTACTTCCAGCTTTGAATTCAAAGAATATTCCTGTTAATTTAGGTAAGGGTAGGTAATTTTTTTCAAATTACCTATAGCGCCATAAACATATTTTAGCAATACCCGGACTTGTTTGTAAGATTCGTTGGTATAATATTTGTCCTGGCTGTTAGCTTATATACTTAAGGAATGTGTTACAACTGCAAGAAAGCGTTTAGCAGAGTCAGTCGTGGGATGCAATGGCAATAAGCTCACCACTTGTCACGTCTATTTCCCACGATGTTGCAACCCACAGTGAAAACAGGCCCATTTGAGGCTCTGCCTACCCTTTCGGGGAAAAAGGCGTATGTCTCAAGTAATTATAAAACAATATAAAATTATGAAATTTTCGATGGTCTCATTGGTCTCATCGACCGACCGATGACGCGAGACGGTGGGCTAAACTATAGGCATTTATCACGTGGCCTTGAGCGAGTGCCGGAACCCTGGTACTCAACTTGATACCTAAACACTTCGATTAAGATTCTCGATGCAAGCCTAAACATGAAAAACGCGTACATGTTTCTTTTAACATACAGGAGCTCACTAAAAATAATTTGTAAAAATTTAATTGTGGGTATGGGTTGTGTATCGGTCTTTTAGCAAGTATAACTTTCAAAAATCTACTAAAATGAGGTCAGAGAAGTCAGGGGATTTCGAGAATAAGCGTGAGGTACAATTGCTAAGACGCTTCGATTCCAACGATTGTTTTTCAAAATTTATCAGTTTTAGTTGGAATGAATCACCTACTCAAGTACCTTCAATGATAATGTTATCGATTTCACAATGTGATCGCAATCGATAGTACCTATATTTTTTTGTACATGTATAATTTGTATTATTGTACAATTGTTCTACAATCTATCTGACCACCATGTGGGTAGCACTCGCGTGTGTGTGCATAGCGGCCGGTGCGCGGGCCCAGTCCGATAGCCGGGAGGTGCACATAGCAGACCAGGGCACTCTGAGGGGATTCAGAGTTGCTGACGGAGACATATTCACTTTCCTGGATGTACCTTACGCGACTGCACCCAACGGATCGGATAAGTTTAAGGTAAATAAACACCATGGGAGGCTATTTTAAAAGCTTTTAATATTGTACTTTTAAGTTTGTCTGTTCGTTTTAATTACCTTCGTAGTAATTAAAACAAACCAGACATGCGAAGTGAACCTCGCATAATGAAGTTTACTCTACAACAAGTAGATGTAATCGTTAAAAAAACGGCCTGTTGGACCGCAGACTCTGACCATTCCAAGCTCTGTAAATTTGTCGACAAGTAATCAATTTTTTAAAAACTAAAAAAAAGCCCAACGCTGAACGGCTGAACCGATTTTTATCAAACAAAGCTAAGAACACTCCCGACAAATACACCTTTAAAAAAAAACAAATCGGTTCGTCCGTGCGGGAGCTACGATGGGACAGACTTACACTCACACACACACACACACACGCACACACGCACACACACACACACACACACGCACACACACTCAGACACGTCAAACTTATAAGACCCCTTCGTTTTTCCTCGGGGGTTAAAAATTATATTCTTTAACAACAAAACTTAAAAGTACGAGTCGGACTCGCCCATGAAGGTTCCGTAGCAGCAAGTAACATAATATAAAAGTTCTTGGATGGTTTACGATTTATGACGTATTAAAAAAACTACTTACTAGATCTCGTTCAAACCAATTTTCGGTGCAAGTTTACATGGTATTTTTCAATTTACAATCATTATTTTTTTTAGTTTTGTCATTATCTTATTTTAGAAGTTACAGGGGGCACACATTATACCACTGTGGAAGTGTCTCTCGCGCAAACTATTAAGTTTAGAAAAAAATTATATTAGAAACCTCAATATCATTTTTCAAGACCAAGCCATACACGTATGGATTTGATGGAAAAAAAAATGGGTTTCATTTCTAAGTATGGGGAACCCCATTTTTATTTTGTTTTTTTCTATTTTTGTGTGAAAATTTTTATGCTGTTTACAGAATACATCTACTTTCCAAGTTTCAACAGCATAGCTCTTATTGTTTGGGAAAAAAGTGGCTGTGACATACCAGACATTACGAATCCATAAGGGTTCAGTTTTTTGCCATTTGGCTACGGAACCCTAAAAAGGAATGGGTAGCTTTTATCCACTGGCGGACGAGGCCGAGACGAGGCATTTACCATAATCACCACGCTTGTCAGGCGCATTGGCGATCGAAGTAGGTATTGAAATATGTTGAATAAAGTATTGATGTTGATAACTCAGGTGGATGCATGGTGAAATCCCTTTGTCGGCTTTTATGACATCTACGGGAAGAGACAGAGGATTTTCCAGACCAATGTTTGTTTTGGCCAGACAATAAATGGCAAAAAATGAAAACCTTAACTGACGACCTGTAAGGCGCAGCGGGCGAGTAGCCGGCTGAGATGCCAGAGGTTGCTGGTTCGATTGTCGCTGTCTTTATGATATCTGCTAAGGAGTGGAATACACTACCGTCGTCTGTCTTTCCTGAAAACTATAATCTGGGTCTCTTCAAGGCTAGAGTGAATAGGTGCCTTCTAGACCTTTGTGCTCCATCTTCGGCCACATCGTCACTTTCCAACAGGTGAGATCGTGGTCAAACAAAGGTCTATCTAAGTTAAAAAAAAAAAAAAAAAAAAAAAACTGCACAAATGTTATAATGATATGGACAAACGTTTCTATGATCTGCAAATATTTGTTCTGAGTCTGGGTGTTATGGTACTATGGTACTCGTAATTCCTGATACCCACGACACAGGGGATCCTAGTGTGGGATCAGGGCTATGTATGTGAATTTTGGTTCTTACGTTAATTATTTATGTATTACAGGCACCTCTTCCCCCACCAGTATGGACGGACACTTTCGAAGCCGTTTACCGTGGTATAGTTTGCCAACAAGCTCTCCCTTCAATGCCCACACCCATCGAGCTAAACATGCATGATGACTGCCTCGTCGCAAATATATTTGTTCCCAACAACAACTCCACTGATCTACCTGTCCTGGTCTACGTTCACGGTGGAGGGCATATTACGGGTTCCGGTAATTTCTTCCAATATACCAATTTAGTAAAAACACAGACAGTGATAATTGTAACGTTTAATTACCGGCTTGGTGTTCATGGATTTCTTTGCCTGGGCACTGAGGACGTGCCTGGAAATGCAGGAATGAAAGATCAAGTGGCACTGCTACGGTGGGTTAACAGGAATATAGCTAATTTTGGAGGCAACCCTAATGATGTCACCATAGCCGGCTGCAGCGCCGGCGGTACCTCCGTTGACCTGCTGACTCTGTCTCCGATGACTGTAGGGCTATTCAGAAAAGTTATAACGGAGAGTGGATCGAGCATAGCATATTCAGGAGTACAGATGGACCCGATAGAAAACGCAAAAACTTACGCCAGGATCTTAAATTTCACAAACGCAGATGATGTTGATGCTTTGGAAGAATTTTACAAAACTGCTTTGAATGAACTATTAGATTTCCAACTGGAAGCAAAGATGGTTATGGGTACCATCCTTTTTACACCCTGTGTGGAGCACGATACTGGATCAGACGAAGAAAGATTTCTTTCGGAAAGTCCTTTCAATATTTTAAGCAAAGGACTGTACCCCAAATTTCCGATGTTGTATGGATACACCGATATGGAGGGGTTACTTCAATTTGATAGCTCCTTTGGTAACTTTAATACCATAGATGATATGTCTGAAAACTTTTCACATTATTTGCCCCTTGATCTCCAGTTTGAAAGTGAGGAGCAAAGGGAAGAAGTTGCAAAGGTTGTCAGAGAGTATTATTTTGGAGCAGGAGATATGAACCAGGAATCTATTCTAGAATTAGTTGATTACTATACAGATATTTTGTTTGCGTATCCGATGCTAAGAGGTCTAAAATTGCGCAGCAATGCAAATAATGATACTGTATATTTATATGAGTACTCATTTGTGGATGAGAATACACCTTTTGTTCCCAATACAAATGTGCGCGGTGCGGATCACTGTGCACAAGGGTACGCTGTTATGGATGAGGATACCACCAATGCTACCCAAGAGTATGTGCAAATGAAGGCTATGATGAGGGAAATGTGGCTGAACTTTATAATCTCATGGTAAGTGGTTAAAATAATTCGAACGATGATATGTATCAATATTTAAAATGTTGATAACGTCATTAATTAGCATTGAGGCCCATTGAGGCTCTGCCTACCCCTTCGGAGAAAAAGCCTTGTGTCTTTTTGTTATAGGTATCTCTATTATACGGCATACTTACTTGATACAATATACCCAACTCCAACTGTGTCTTGAATGATCTAGTAGTTTTTTCTAAAAACTGCTCACACACCTGTCATTGCAAATGAATCGTGGCTTGACGGGATGGTTTAAAAAAATCCTTGTGTCTTTTTTAAAGTACTAGGCTAACTTCAGGTTAGATAGATATTTCACAAATATAGACAAATTATTTCTTGCACAACAAATAGAAAAATACAAAAACAAAGGAGCAAAAAACAATAAAAGTAACGCACAAAGGGCAATGGTCATATCGCTAAAATACAACACATCATACATACCACGTCCTAAGACTTAGAAGTGTTCCAAACTTCCTGAATGATGGAACTATCAGATGTCCCACCTTATGTTAAGCGGTAGTCTCTGCCTTTAACAATGCATTACCACATAGATCACGTCCACCTAGGACGCACCAGCCTATGTGGCATTGCACTGCGCCCGCCACTCTGCAACATAAAGATGAAAAGTCATTCTGTAATCTCACCTGCACCCATCATACCCTGTAAACTGGAACGCCGCAATACGAGCACTACTGCTTTGCGGCAGAAATAGGTATGGTGGTATTACTTCCCCGAACGAACTCTTTCACAAAAAAGCTCTACTAATAAAGTTTTTAATCATGATGGATTATTTTTCAGAAATCCAGTACCGGAAAATTCCTCTCTGCCGGAATGGCCCTCCGTGAACTTGGTTTGGTCACCACATATGGCTCTAAATAATAATTCTGCAGCAAGCGATACCCTTATTGTGGAAGAAAGGGCTCTATTTTGGGAGGATATCTACGAGAAGCACTATCACCAACCGGCCCCTCCAGCAGTAGCAGATAGTGCTACTTCTCTTGTGCGTTCGATTGTGTTGATTACTGGCGCTTTAATTTCTAAATATATATTTTTTTAAGCTTAAGTTTTACTTTTATGTATTTGATTTCAATGAATTGCTGAATTGTTAGATACGAGTACGTATGTAACCGATGGAAAAATTATTTCATTGGCGCAGATCATTTTTGAATCATAATGTAGTACCTAGATTATTTGAGGATAGTCTAGCGTCGTATTGGGTAATAATAAGTATAGTACAGAATCCGAAAATTACCTATAGGTACTTGTACTAATATTTATTCTGTGCTTTAGGTACCTATATACATTCAGTGGCGGATTTGCAGTGTTTGCCGCTCTAGGCCCCAAGCCATGTGCCGCCCCTTTCTCAGCACGCATCATATAGACTAGGTACATAATGAATTTACTTTATTGCCACCTTTTACCTAAATCGAAATCAGAAATTCAATTCAGACGACCTCATAAATAATAAATAATGCTGGACAGTTTACACTACATAATCTAGACCCAAGCTAAGCAGAGCTTGTGTTATGGGTACTAGATAACTGATATACTTATAGATGTAATTCAAACCCTTTTCAATCTCGAACGGACTTCAAACGTAATTCCCATCGTCTCAAACTTTGTACCACCGTCCTATAAAACCATAACCCTTTTCGAAACATTGGAGCAACCTCATTTGTGTATTTCTTACTATACTAAAAATTGCTAAAAATACAAAAATATTTTTTATTTATTTTATGTACCCACCTTCCTATCTGCCGAAATGGCCTTCCATGAACTTGATTTGGTCACCACATATGGTTCTTCATAATAATTCTGCAGCAAGCAAGAAAGAAAGGAAGAAGAAAAGGCTCTATTTTGGGAGGAAATCTAGAAGAAGCACTATCACCAACCGGCGTCTCCATAGTGCCTTATAGCGTAACTTTTCTTCTGCTTTCAATTTTTTAAGTTAATTACTGGTGCTTATATTTTACGATTTTTATAAGAGTTTAATTTCCTTTATGGTGCGAGTACCGACAGATCGTCTATATGCACCTTTGGATGGGGAGAAGTGGCAGATCCAGGATTTCGGTTTTGGAGTGGCTTTGGGGGGAGGGGTGGGGGGGGGGGGGGGGGGGGTAAATTTCTAGGATTCCCTGTGTCGTGGGTATCAGAAACTACGAGTACCATAGTACCATAACACCCAGACCCGGAACAAATATTTGCAGATCATACAAATATTTGTCCCGCAGCGGGAATCGAACCTGCAACCTTTCGCATCTCAGCTGGCTACAAGCCCGACGCGCTACAGAGGTCATCACATGGTAGAATAAAGTGAGCCCTGAAAACAATGCATTCCTTTTTTTGGGCAGTCATGTAAAAATAGGTCTGATAAGAAGCTGTTTACCTCAAGTAATGTTTTTACAATGCTGACATTGAAAAGAAAAGATAAAGTATCATTGCAGTTCGTTTGAAAATGTGGTGTGTGTTGGTTGTGTTAATTGCGGTGGCCGTGTCTTGTGGGGCTGGTCTGGAAGATCAGAGGTCACGTCTGGTGCATATAGAGCAAGGCCCCGTGCGTGGTCACCAGGACCCGAGCTCTGGAGTATTTATATTCTCGAGTATACCTTACGCTACTGCACCTACTGGATCACAGAGATTTCAGGTAAATTTGCATAATAGGTACCTCTACAGATAGGACTCGGATTGGATCTCGGTAGATTAGGACTTCGAACTTAGATCAAGCCGATTGCATAAATTGTTGGGAACTTGAACCTTGCCCTTTTTTGCTATCTCATATATTTGTGTTTCATGTTGTATCGTCAAGTATTTGACGATCTTCGTGGCGTGGTGGAGAATAGTCTGATACGTCATACGACTGAGATGCGAGAGGTTGCGGTTTCGGTTCTCGCTTTGGGATAAATGATTGTATGATCTACAAGATACAAGATACAAGATATTTATTTGCATAAATAAGTGTTACAATTAGGTCTTATAAAATAGTGAGCACTTATGACTTATTTGCCCTCTGCAGGCATCGCAAATTTTTCGAGGGCGTAAACTGCTACTTAGTTTACTAAGTATATCTAGTTTACCTTTGTTTTACCTATAGGTAAAACAACTAACTACTAAAATGTTAACTAATACAACAAATAAAACATACAAAGTTACTAACATTACAGAGTTATTAGGTACATTCATCAATTTGGAAATTTAAGAATAGGTATAAAAGGTAATTTAGGTAGCTAAAGTTGGCAAATGGTCATTTTTATTCTATTAAATATTCGTCAACAGTATAGAAACACCTTTGAATAAGGAATGTTTTTAGCTTTCCGATAAACAACCTTATTTTAGTTTCATTTTTTATATTAATTGGTAGCTTGTTAAAAAAATTTTACTGCCATATAATAAGGACTTTTGTTTAGCATACTTATTCTAGAATATGGCAGAAAAAGTCTGTCTTTGTGACGAGTGTTTCGAAATATTTTGTTCCTGGTCTGGGTGTTGTGTAACCTGGTACTCGTAGTTCCTGATACACACAGGGGATCCTAGTGGGATAAGGACTAGTATGTGACTGTTGGGTGTAATGTTATGTTAATGGTTAGTATATTACTAAAGGGTTGTAAAAAATTGTTGTGCAAGATTGTACGAAAGCATTCATAGTTGATGCTAAAACCATTATACATATAACTCGTAGATAGAAAAAGCAGTATGTAATGTACATTATGCTACCGTCTATATGGGCGACTATTATCATGATTATTATTAATAATAATAAGTATGACTAGATAACTAACGGTGGGACAAACATATCAGATTACGCAGATTACGAGTATGTTTGAGCTCTTTTACTGGCTCACTACTGCAGTTTTATGAACCTAAATCTACCAATATCTAAGCCGTGAAAGATAATTTTAATAATTTATTGATTATTATCTTATTGTGACCAACTTTTTTACCGAAGCAATAATTTATTATTTTGCAGGCACCACTTCCACCGCCTGAATGGATTGAGCCCCTAGACGCAGATAAGCACATAGTGTGCCCTCAAGTTAACAGCTTTTTTGTAAAGAATAAAGTAATGCAAGAAGACTGCCTGATCGCAAATGTATACGTACCGGATACCGATGAAGACAACCTTTCAGTCATCGTCTACGTTCACGGAGGAGCTTTCCAAATCGGATATGGAGACATGGTTCCACCGAAAAATTTCATGAAAGATAAAAAGGTTATTGCTGTGACGTTCAACTATCGTCTAGGAATAAATGGTTTTCTATGTTTGGGAACAAAGAGTACCCCAGGTAACGCTGGTCTGAAGGACCAAGTAGCTCTGCTACGCTGGGTGAAAAAGAACATTGCCAATTTCGGAGGAAACCCTGATGATGTGACAATAGCAGGTGGAAGTGCTGGATCGGTATCAGTTGACCTTTTGATGATATCGAAAACAACAAAGGGGCTATTCAATAAGGTTATACCTGAGAGTGGAGCCAGTACAGGAGTAATTGCGATGCAAATTGACCCCGTGGATCTTGCTAAAAACTATGCCAAGTCATTAGGTTTTTATGATGTTGCCGATATTTATGCTCTAGAAAAGTTTCTGAAAAGTGTACCAATTAACGAATTCTTTAAGGGAACAATAAACTTAGAGAACACCAATTCTTCTTTTGATTTTGTACCATGCGTGGAACGAGAAACTGGTGAAGAAATGTTTATGGACGATGCGCCTGTCAACATTATAAAGAAAGGTGACTATAGAAAAGTCCCTATGCTTTTTGGATTTGCTGATATGGAAGGCTTACTACAACTAGATCGTTTCCCTATTTGGAAATCTAAACTAAATGAGAAGTTCTCAGAGTTTCTACCAGCAGATTTACAATTTGATAGAGATGATGAAAAGGAAGAAGTCGCGAAAGCTATAAGAGATTATTATTTTGGAGATAAAAATATAAATGAAGAAAGTATCCTTCAATATATAGATTATTTCACAGACGTTCTTTTTGCATACCCAACTTTAAGATCGGTTAAGTTACTTGTGGAATCTGGTCACGATCAAATATATCTCTACGAATTTTCATTCGTTGATGAAGATACGCCAGTTGTACCTCACACGAATGTGAGAGGGGCTAACCACTGCGCCCAAACAATTACTGTTTTAGATGGGAGACAATTACTGAACCCTCTTGATGTCAATGTTTCGGAAGAATACAAAAAGATACAGGACGTAGTCCAAGAAATGTGGTATAGCTTTATTAAGACTGGGTGAGTTTTTTCTTGGAATTTAGAATATAACTAATATATTTTAAATATAATTTGGAACTTTATAAGTTTTGCAAAGTAATTTTTCAATTATGTGTTCTTCTTTCAGGAAACCTGTGCCAGAAGGGTCATCCTTACCTGCATGGCCACCGGTGCGAGCAGACAGGTCGCCTTTCATGTCATTGGGAGTCGAAGTGCAGTTGAAGGGTAAACTGCTTGAGCAGCGTACCCAGTTCTGGGATGATATTTACTCACGTTATTACAGAGCACCCCAAGCTCCGACTGCACCGCCTACAGAGTCTCGTTCTGAACTCTAATATTGAGACAGCACTCAGGGACGTATAGAGGTTGAAGAGGAGAAAACGGTTCAATTAAACAAATTATTACTAATCTAAAATAAATCAAAGTGCTTAGTACATTTAAACTAATGTTACACAGGCCTAAGCTAATGTTCAAATCAAAGACTAGATCTCGTGGACACCACTGTATTTTTAAGCATAAGCTTCAATGACATAGTCTGGGATACGTAGTTTGCTGCATTTGTTTAATTATTTAAGCCTCCTACGAGTATTACAGTTAATTCTTATAATTCCTACACATCCAAGTAAAAGTGGCGGACACAGTAAGAACATTCCAAAACAAAGTAAAAACCTTCTTCGATAAGGTATGGTAATTACTCTATTTTTTGAAAGTTTGATTTAAAATTCTGTTTGATATTTTCGCCGAAAACAATGTAGGTGCCTATACTTACTTTGCAATTAGCACAGAACAAGGTAAAGAATGCGGTGCCTTATCATAAAATGTAACAACACCATGCTGCCCAACAAACGTTTTTTTTTATATTCAACTTGTGATGACGGACCAAGCAGATGGCCCACCTGATTTTAAGCGGTACCCTCTGCCTATGAACAGTGCATTATCTCATAGGTCACATCGACCTAGGATGCACCCTATTTGGCATTGCACTGCGCCCGCCACCCTGATACATAAAGATGGAAAGTCTCGTGTGCCTGTAATTTCACCGGCACCTTTTCCTTCAAACCGGAAAACAGCAATGCGAGCACTTTGCGGCAGAAATATGTATGGTGGTAGTACTTCCCCGGACGAACTCTTTCACAAACAAGCTCTACTACCAACAACTATAACTCTTAAATTTAAATGTAACCCAAAAATTCCGTTCCAGCGAGACTCGAACCCGCAACCTTGCCTGTGATCGGCAATTTAAATTTAATGTTATCCATAAAGTGTGGCTTACACTTGAATAAATAAATATAACTCTACTACTACTATTACTGGACATAGGCCTCTCCATATAAAGCCACGCACGACGGTCTTGAGTAACCTCCATCACAGAACAGCTCTATCTATATACCTACACCTCCATCCACCGACTTCCTGCTACTTTTATAATGTCTTTGGTCCATCTAGAGGGGTCCTTCCTACAGTACATCGTTGGGTTTGTGGTCCGCACTCGAGAACTTTTATTCCCAACAGTTGAAAGTTCTACGAGCTTTATGGCCTGCCCATTGCCACTTCAACTTGCATATTCTGAGATATGTTGTTAATCTTCGACCAATTTACTTTGGTTGAAGTTGTTAATAGAATTAAATTCCCGCTATTTTTTTAAAAATAGCCTACAACGTTTCTGCTATATCTATTTATTTTAACTCAAATTATTTACTTTTTAAAGTGTTTCCTCGCTTTAGTTGAAAGAAAAGCAGAATGCAAACCTCACTCAGAGTGACTGCTTGTTGCAGTCGTCTTTTTGGAGCTAACTATGAAGGACCACAAACAATGTAAGGGTGAACTCCCTGTACTTGTGATATAAATAATATTGATATAGATGATAATTAGGCTGGGGTTTAGAATGAGAACCACCTAAATCCGCTGGTAAAAATAAATTGATTGATTAAAATACCTACTAATGCAAATTATAGGTACATGTTGCGAGCGCCATGTGAAACGCTACGTCGGCATAAAAATTTACATTGACTTGTACAGTTTTATTAAAAATATACAAGCAATTAGAATTATCCTGTTGATTTTGCTTCAATTCCTTAGGTTTAAAGCATATACTGCCACATCTACGTACGACTGAGCTAACCGTGAGAATGTGCATTGGATCTCCCATTTATATTATCTAAGAGTTGGCTATTAATACCTATACGTAATTTTCGGGTTATGTGCTCGTATATAGGGCTAATTATTACCCGGCGCTTATAAGCCATACTCTTATATTATCTAGCTACTACGATTCAAAAATTGCCGTTGCAAATGAATGAATGTTTTCACCGGTTATATACGTAAGTATCAATACATAATTAAATTGATAACAAATGCATAAAATTAAATTTAATAGGGCATAAGGAATTATTTATTTAGAAATCAAATCAAAAATTGCCTGTGCCAATGAACGAATGTTATACATATCTATAAATACAGCAATTCATTAAAATCTAATGCATAACGTTAAATTAAATAAAGCTTATGGAATTATATATTTAGTAATCAAAGCACCAGTAATTAAAACAATCGAATGCACAAGGGAAGTTGCGCTATCTGCCACTGCTGGAGGGGCCGGCTGGTGATAGTGCTTCTCGTAGATATCCTCCCAAAAAAGAGCCCTTTCTTCCACAATAAGAGTCTGGCTTGCAGCAGAAATATTATTTAGAGCCATATGTGGTGACCAAACCAAGTTCACAGAAGGCCATTCCGGTAGAGAGGAATTCTCCGGTGCTGGATTTCTGAAAAATAATCCACCATGAGTAAAAATTATGAGGAAGACTTCAAAGTCTTAAGACGTGGTTTGTTGGTGTGCGCATCAAAAAGGTGCGTGCTCTAAAATATTTAGTACGAGATCCGGTGTAAGCTAATTGACGATTAATCTGATCGAAATCCAAATGAGTACAGTCATCTAACCAAGATCTTGTACTAAAATGGTGAGTAAAACTGACATAAATGAACCATAAATTATTCGAAGACATATCACATGTCCATAAGAAGCTAGAAAACCTAAACTAGGCTATGAACCGTAGTAAATGAAAATCGTCTCGGTAATGTAAGCCACTAGAACTATAACAAAACTTCTGAAATGAAAGGTGATGAGCCACTCCTAGAAAAACTGCAAAATCATCACACAGTTGGAGTGGTTGGGATTTTATATCTAGGATGTACGTTGAACATAATAATAGTAGTGGTATATTAATAGTAGTCATTGGTAACTAATTACGTTATCAACATTTTCCAATTTGATAATAAAGTATCTGAATCATCGTTTGATTTAAGGTTTTACTTCGTTGGTAACTACTTACCCTGAGATTATAAAGTTCAGCCACATTTCCCTCATCATAGCCTTCATTTGAACATACTCTTGGGTAGCATTGGTGGTATCCTCATCCATAACAGCGAACCCTTGTGCACAGTGATCCGCACCGCGCACATTTGTATTGGGAACAAAAGGTGTATTCTCATCCACATACGAGTACTCATATAAATAAACTGTATCATTATTTGCATTTCTGCGCAATTTTAGACCTCTTAGCATCGGATATGCAAACAAAATATCGGTATAGTAGTCCACGAATTCTAGAATAGACTCCCGGTTTATCTGTCCTGCTCCAAAATAATACTCTCTGACAATCTTTGCAACTTCTTCCCTTTGCTCCTCACTTTCAAACTGGAGATCAAGAGGCAAATAATGTGAAAAGTTTTCAGACATATCATCTATGGTATGAAAGCTACCAAAGGTACTACCAACTTGAATTAAACCTTCCATATCAGTGTATCCATACAACATCGGAAAATTGGGATACAGTCCTTTCCTTAAAATATTGAAAGGACTTTCCAAAAGAAATCTTTCTTCGCCTGTTTCAGTCTCGCGCTCCACACAGGGTGTAAAAAGGATGATAGCAACAACCACCTTTGCTTCCATTTGGAAATCTAATAGCTCATTGGAAGCAGTTTTATAAAACTCTTCCAAGGCATCTATATCGTCCACATTCGTGAAATTTAAAATCCTGGCGTAAATTTTTGCGTTCTCTATCGGGTCCATCTGTGCTCCTGTATATGCTAAACTCGATCCACTCTCCGTTATAACCTTGTTAAATAGCCCTACAGTCATCGGAGACAGAGTCAGCAAGTCAACGGACCCGCCGCCGGCGCTACAGCCGGCTATGGTGACATCATTAGGGTTGCCTCCGAAACTGGCGATATTCCTGTTAACCCACCGAAGCAATGCCACTTGATCTTTCATTCCAGCATTTCCGGGTACGTCCTCAGTGCCCAGGCAAAGGAATCCATGAACACCAAGCCGGTAATTAAACGTGACAACTATCACTTTCTGTGTTTTTACTAAATTGGTATATTGGAAGAAATTACCGGAACCCGTAATATACGCTCCGCCATGAATGTAGACCATGACAGGTAGATCGGTGGAGTTGGTGTCGGGAACAAAGATATTGGCGACTAAGCAGTCATCATGCATGTTTAGCTCTATGGGTGTGTGCATTGAAGGTAGAGCTTGCTGGCAAACTATACCACGGTGAACGGCGTTGAAAGTCTCCGGCCATACTGGTGCGGGAAGAGGTGCCTGTAACATAGTAAATTAAAAGCCGACTGAGGGATTGATTAAAAGCCGACCTGGGCAGCAGCATCAACCTGAATAATCAACACCAATATGGCGATCACCAATCCGCCTGCTAAGCGGGTTGACTATGGTATGGATGGTATTTAGATAGATTAACACTTGAATGTACGCCAAAACATAAACATAATTTAGGATTAACTAAAAAATTACAGTATCGCCTTATCGATAAAAGTGTTTTTTTTTTTTTTTTTTTATACTACTTGGATGACGGATCAAGCAAGTGATTTCTTCCAGGCAACCTTACACCCTTACAGGTTATCATAGACACTACGCCTGGCAGGCGCGTAATTAGGGGGGTGGGGGGGGTAAAATTTGTCGTTACTTTTAGGGTCCCAATACCCAAAGGGTGCCAAAAGGTACCCTATTACTAAGCCTAAGCTATCCGTCCGTCCGTCCGTACGTTCGTCTACATTATATTACAGGACTAAACAGCTATGTGTTGCTGTGGCATGAACCAATGTGCAAATAATTCCAAAAACATTAAAATCCATGGGTAGGTCGCCGTACAAGGTGGAGGGGAGGTCTACTACGGAATTACAGCGTTAGCACATTTTTTTTTTCCAGCCGCGACATCTAGTTGTAACTGGAGTAAACTTCAGGACCCTCCATTGCGCATGTCTTGTTTATTTTATTTACTAAGTATATTAACAAGTGAAGTTAAATAATAGTAGTATAACTACACTCATATCGTAAAATCATGATTAAGAAATCAAAATTCGAGACTCTGGGTCCGTGGGGTTCCGGGGCCCTTCGCGTTTTAAAAATTCTTTCAGGGCATCTGGTCGAAGCGACGCGTGACCCGAGAGCTGGCTCTTATCTGGCTCAACGCATTAGTATTGCCATTCAGCGTGGCAATGCAGCCAGCATCTTAGGGACGCTTCCGTCTGGTAGTGATTTGGATCAGTTGAGCTACCTTTAGATCGCTTGCAGCGGTCTTCAGGTGGCACAACTGTTTCATATGTATTTTGTACATACCTTGTATTATTCTGTCTGTAAAGAAATCAAAAATACTGTTTTTCTAACATATTTACATTTGTTTGCCGATTGTTTACCTACCAAAATAAAATAACTAATAAAACAAAATAAGTTATTTTCAATGTCTATTGTCTATGGTTGCAGCGCATGCGCAGTAGTAGAATGTTTTTTTTACGCCTATATGACGCCATTCGCCTACGATATTATTTGTTATGTGCTTTGTTGGTCAAACAAATATTTGCGACCTCTGTGGCGCGGCTGATGAAGGTTGGCCTGCGACGCAGGAGGTTGCGGGTTCGATTCCCGCCTCGGAACAAATATTTGTGTGATCGCAGATATTTGTTCAGGGTGTACTGGGTATTTACTATGTATAATAAATAATATCTATCTATGTATGTATTAAGTATATCAGTTATCTAGTACCCATAACACAAGCTCTGCTTAGCTTGGGGCTAGATAATGTTGTGTGAACTGTCCAGCATTATTTATTTATTTAAACTGGGTTATGACTTGACGGAGACTCTTGACGACTTGACTATAAAAATATCACACTAAAATTATAAAGGCGAAAGTTTTTGTGTGTGTAGTGTGTTTGTTACTTCTTCACGCTGAAACGGCTGGACGGATTTGCATGAAATTTGGAATGGAGATAACTGGACTCCCGGAATAACACATAGGCACTCGTTTTTTTTTATGCCGATTTTCCCTCTGATGCTTCCGTTCAGGGTTTAGCACTACTGACCACTTACATGCCATAGAACAGGTTATAAGCAAATATAAGGAATTCAACAAGCCTCTATTCGTAGCCTTCATAGACTACAGCAAAGCGTTTGACAGCATAAGCCATAATTCAATCTGGAATGTGCTGCAACTCTTTAATATTGACCGAAAGTACATTAATATCATCAAATATATATATGCTAACAGTACAAGTAAGGTGAAACTTGAAATTAGAGGTGAAGATATCAAAATAGAAAGAGGAGTAAGACAAGGAGACCCTATGTCACCGAAATTGTTTATTGCCGTACTTGAAAATATATTCAGAAATCTAGATTGGAAACAAAAAGGAATAAAAATTTGTGGCTCTTACCTAAGTCATCTTCAATCTGCTGACGACATAGTTGTTTTAGCCGAAAAACCAGAAGAACTACAGGAAATGATATGCTCACTGGCACAAGAGAGTTCTAAGGTAGGATTAGAGATGAACTTAACCAAAACTAAGTTAATGACAAATAGTGATGAAAGACCTATCAACGTGGATGGAAACAGCATACAATATGTGAAGAACTACATATACTTGGGCAAGCAAGTCTCGTTTGCTAAACAAAGCAACGAAAAGGTAGAACGCAGAGCTAACATAACCTGGAAGAAATACTGGTCACAGAAAGAAATACTCAAAATAAAAATAAATAATATAATACCCTCTAAATTTGAAGAAAGTGGTAAAAGATACTTGCCTCTTGCCCTGCCTCTTGTATGGTTGCCAAACGTGGGTCTTCACAAACAAAGTCAAACACAAGATCAAATGTACACAGAGGGCAATGGAAAGAAGTATCCTCAAGATTCGAAAAATACACAAGGTCAGAAGCAGCTTAATTAGGGAAAAGACCAAGCTAACTGATGCGCTTACGCAAGCTCTTAAATTAAAGTGGAATTGGGCCGGTCACGTTTCACGACGCATAGACAAAAGGTGGACCATACAGACTACACGATGGACAGGACCATTTGGCAAAAGGAATGTTGGCAGACCATATAGACGGTGGGCTGATGATGTTATCCAGATCGCTGGAAAAGACTGGATTATGAAAGCAAACGACAGAGAGTCGTGGAAGAAGATGGAGGAGACCTTTACCCAAGAAGGGATCCATTACTCATAACAAATCTAAAAAATCATTAGATTATTATTATTACTATATAGGTACTAACAATTTAGATAAGTTAAACTACTAAAAATCAATGTTTATACCTAGGTACTTTTTTGTAGAGTTTTGGAATAAAAAGGTTTTTTATTTTATTTTATTTATTTATTTATTCCCACAGGATCGAGACTTACGCGGCCGAAACCGCGGGGCGCTGCTAGTAATTAAATAAATCACTTGAGATTGGCTAAATTGTTGCAAATAATGCACAGAAGCCATTACCTAAGATAAGAAAAAGAATTTTTATTGCATAAGCTGATAGAGTAGTGTATGAAACTGCACATAACTAGGTATTAAAACACTCGTGTGAAACTATTAAAAACGTCTCCTTCTCGCCTTGTTTTAATAACCCCTGTTATGTAACAGTTTAATAAACTACTATTTTGTTCTTAGTAGAGACGAAGGTAATATGTCATAAAACACTAGGTAGGATTTTACGATATGAGTGTATATAAAAGCTAAAAAATAGCCTCTTTCTCGAAATAATACCTTAAACTTATCCGATCCGTTGGGCGCAGTCGCGTAAGGTACATCCAGGAAAGTGAATATGTCTCCGTCAGCGTCTCTGAATCCCCTCAGAGTGCCCTGGTCTGCTATGTGCACCTCCCGGCTATCGGACTGGGCCCGCGCACCGGCCGCTATGCACACACACGCGAGTGCTACCCACATGGTGGTCAGTTAGGAAGTAGAACAATAGCCGCTTGATATAAATTTTATACAAAAAAAATGTACTTATTGCGATCACATCAGTAAAATAGATAACATTATCATTATTTAGTGAATACATAAGTAAGTGTACATTAAGTACATTCCAATGAAAACTGATAAAGTTTTGAAAAACAAACGTTGCATGATGAAACGTAGCGATTAGGTATCTACTCTACTCGTATCTCTTATTCTCCAAATACACTTCAAAACTCATTTTAATAGTTTTTTGGAGGTAACAGCTAAAAGTCCCATACAATAAGAATTGAAGATTGTAAAAACTACCCTATGTAGGTAGTTACGTGTGTTTCATGTTTGTATAGGTAGGTAGCTATCAAGTTCTAGATCATAACTACGTGATTGAGTAACAAAAAAGAAAGAAAACCATTCGCCTAAAAATTCACTATATTGGTAGGATCATTAGGTACAGGGATTAGGGATTAGGAGGCATTAGGGAAAAAAAAACAACAAAAAACTTGATGAAAAGAGCTTTACAAGAGAGAGAGAGAGTCTTAAATTAACAGGGACTATCAAAGTAGTTTATTTTATATACAGAGGCCTGCAATGCTCTAAGATTTGATATCATGTTTTGAAACCAGGGGCCTATTCCTCAAAACTTACATGCTACAAATTACGAGTGTGTTTCTTATAGTAACGTTGCTATTTTGTTATTTTTCAAGGGAAATCACGCGTAACCATGGCTACACTCGTAGCTTGTAACTTATATACCTTTTCAGAAATAGGCCCCTGATATATGAAAAAGGAGCTGCTATTTGTGTATTAAATTATGCATATCCAGAAATATATTTTTTTTTATTGTAAATAAAATTATTTCTAAGCATAATTTTATTGGTGATGGCACTTAGCACTCAACCGTTGAATGCAAACAGGAACGAGATCCTTGCTGTCGTGTTTGTGCCGGATCTAGTAGAGTGCACACTATGTTCCCAGCCTCGCTTGTTCAAGGGACAGAGAAAGGTCTCAAAATTCACCAAAAAAGGTGCCACAGCAACCCAATTATCCCGCTGTCTGCTATGTTGATTTTTAGGTGCAAAATTCTAATTTTTTGTGTAATTTACATACTTTTTGGAAGTGGTCAGCCATTAAAAAACTTCTACCGCTAATTTGAAACGTATCCGCTCTGTCGCTAATGCTCTAATCACAGGCCATCAGAAATGTTGTATCTAAAAATACAAAGCACGCCTGGGAATATTTATTAATTTTTCCCAACAACGTACCTACTTCTCGTAAAAAAAATCTTGGGCAACTAATATTCAGTCACTATATATTCGGATCAAACAAAATTGTGTGAGGTAGCACGAGATGAGCGCATGCCTTTTTCGTACAAGGACATAACAACAAATTCAAAAAACTGGCCAAGTTTTCGGACTCGCGTACGAAGGGTTCCGTACCATTACTTATCTATAAAAACGGCTAATAATCACGTTTGTTGTATGGGAGCCCCCTTAAATATTTATTTTTTCAGTTTTTTTTCGAATTTGTTTTTATAGCGGCAACATAAATACATCATCTGTGAACATTTCAACTGTCTAACTGTCACGGTTCATGAGATACAGCCTGGTGACAGACGGACAGACAGACAGACGGACAGCCGAACCTTAGTAATAGGGTCCCGGTTTACCCTTTGGTTACGGAGCTCTAAAAACCATGAAGCCAGTCGCTGAGTCTGCTAACTTATAAAGAGTAGGTAAGTAAACTTTGCGATGTTGACATCAAGGGTGCCTCCCGTATCCTATTTTGTAGGGGTTATCTCCAATCGGTACACTACTGATAAGTGACACAATAGCCCAAAATTGAAATGATACTCTCAAATCTCTTGCTGGAGAGTAAACATCCGTCCCCAGGGCCATATTTCCTCCTCCCCGATCGACCACAAGATAGTGATGACCACAGACCATATTAGATCTGTGGTGATGACGCTGTCGAGACGACCAGGCTGGATGTACTCGCTGCCCTCATGTTATTTCAGAGCGGCTCTGCCGGCGGTCTGGATGCTGTGACTTCACAGCTTGTCAATTATAGTAGTCTCAAACTGAAAGTTATTGGTGACTCAAGATAAAAATCCGAAACATATTTTTTGGCAGTACCTCCCCTACAAGTAAAGTAGAGCTTATTTTCAAAATAAATACCTACATACATCGTGTGGGAAATCGTTAGATAGTTTAGGTAGGGTAGGTATTTCAAACCATTCAATTTTGATGAACCATTTTTCGATACAGAGTAAGTTTCATAGGTTCAGCTTTGAAGATATGAATTAATAGATACATAATACACCCAAATATGCAACCCTTATACCCACATCTATCTTACTATCTCATTCAAATGCACTGTAAAATTTCATATATTTATGTTAGTATAATTTCTCATTTAATTTAATTTGTTTAGAAATTTTTTAATATTAATTTTTATTTAGTAATACATGATTAATTAATTAATCATTTAATTTATTTATTTAACTATGAATTGATGTTATTTACCTATAAAATTAAAAATAATTTAAAAGGAATATTGTATAGTAGAGGGAAATTAATGTGCACACTAACCAGAAATTTGTACGATGGTGATGATATGGCTACGCTTGTTTTTAATACCTGGAGGATATCAGCACCAACACAAGTCTTTACGACTTAGTGTAGGTGCTGTATAGCATATTGAAAAGTAAACCAAGCCATTATGTATTTTTAAAATTAATATTTGATTGATAAATTATTTGGAACTTGTGTGATTGAAAGATAATAAATGAATAAATGAAAAAGAGGTCATTTTTTATGCTACTTGAATGACGGAACAAGCTGATGGCCCACCTGATGTTAAGCGGTAAACTCTGCCTATAAACAGTGCATTACCTCATAGGTCACGACCACCTAGGACGCACCCTATGTGGCATTGCACTGCGCCCGCCACCCTGAGACATAAAGATGAAAAGTGTCATGAGCCTGTAATTTCACAGGCACCCTTACCCTTCAAACCGGAACACAGCAATGCGAGCATTACTGCTTTGCGGCAGAAATAGGTATGGTGGTAGTACTTCCCCGAACTCTTTCACAAAAAAACTCTACTACTACTAAAATTCATTATTCTAGCTCGACTTCTATGGCGCTGCGGGCGAAGGTTCGCCTGCGAAGCAGGAGGTTGCGGGTTCGATTCCCGCCTCGGAACAAATATTTGTGATTGCACGCGTTCTATTCTACTAGTGGCGACATCTAGTTTCGACTAGAGTAAACTTACCCTACATTATAGGTGGTTCGAGAGGAGCTACGTTATTTCAGAGAAGTTCAAATGTTCATACTTTTAAATAATACCACACCCCGGACACGCGGTGAACATGCTTCTCTTACATAAACTGTGCGCGGCCTAAACAAATTGAAGTGCTATATGATTTTCTTTTACCTGGTATTTATTAATTTAAAAAAAATACTGAAATAATTTGATCACCATGTATATGTATTTATTTTAATTACCTACCTACGTGTTTGCTTTAAAATCGTATTATGTAGTACTTACCTCAATTTTATTGATTATGATTGTAAATCGATTAAGATTAATCTACATTATTCCTCGGTACTAACTTACTTAAATGTATAAATACTGTTATCTGATATTTATTCTCAATTATGTTTGCTATGTTGACGGTTTTAATAGGATTGTGTGTTCTGGCGGCAGTGGAAAGCCAGGAAGTGCAGTCTCGCCTGGTGTCCGTGGAACAGGGACCTATCCGGGGCTATAGGGACTCCAGTGGAGATATTTTCGAGTTTATTAATGTCCCGTACGCGACCGCACCCACTGGTCGTCACAGATTTAAGGTAAATTAACTTAATTTACACAACAAAATCTACCTTTATGTATGGTTGAAGGTTCCTGTGTTATCACTATGCATATAACTATAATATCTTACACATGCTTGGCTCTGGTAATATCAACATCAAAATATATTGCTAACCAACTTCCAGGCTCCTCTCCCGCCGCCAGTATGGGTGCAACCACTAGAAGCGGTCGACAGGGGAATAGCTTGCCATCAGAGTCAGCAACAAGAATCATGGAACGTACGGGAAGATTGCCTTGTTGCTAATATTTACGCCCCAGATACGAATGAAACAAACTTATCTGTGGTAGTGTACGTCCATGGAGGAGCTTACCAAGTGAGAAGGGGCACATACAACTCCGTTAAAGCTTTGGTACGAACGAAACAAATAATAGCAATCACGTTCAACTACCGTCTCGGTATACACGGCTTCCTCTGTCTGGGCACTGAAGCCGCACCTGGAAACGCTGGGATGAAGGATCAAGTGGCACTGATCCGCTGGGTCAAGAGAAACATCGCAAGTTTTGGAGGCAATCCTGACGATATAACTCTAGTAGGATGCAGTGCAGGTGGTGGCTCCGTAGATTTCTTGACGTTATCGGCGATGACCGCAGGTCTGTTCCAAAGAGCGATACCACAAAGTGGATGCAACATGGGCGCACTCGGTATTCAGATAGATCCTCTCGAAAACGCTAAAAATCATGCGAGAGCACTCACTTTTGATAATTTTGACGATATCGAAGCATTGGAAGAATTTTATACCACGGCTTCGTTTGAACTGTTAGCAACAAGATCAGATCTAATTATGAATAGAGAAATATCAACCATTACTTTTGCACCATGTGTAGAACGCGACTTATCTGATATAGGAATCGAAGCATTCATGACTGATACACCCGTTAATATCATGCAGTCTGGAAGATATGTGAGCGTCCCTCTGCTCTATGGTTTCACGAATATGGAAGGGGGGATGCGCCGAGGCAGTTTCAACTCTTGGAAAGATGGAATGAATGAGAAATTTTCGGACTTTCTAATAGAGGATCTGCAATTTGATAGCGAAGAACAAAAGGAAGAAGTGGCAAATACTATCAAGGAATTCTATTTCGGCGATCAGCCTGTGAGCGAGGAAAATATGTTGCAATACGTAAATTATTTCACTGATATGTTGTTTTTCTACCCGATGTTGAGATCTTTGAAATTGCGGAAGGAATCTAAAAATGATACGATATTCTTGTACGAATATTCGTTTGTAGACGAGAATTCATCGAGTCTTCCCAACACAAACTTTAGTGGAGCTGCACATTGCGCGCAAGACAATGCGGTATTGCTTGAAAATGTTGACAATGCTACTGATGAGTACTTGGCCATGCAGACTATCATGAGAGAGCTCTGGATTAATTTCATTTTAACTGGGTGAGTTAGATTGATAATATTATTCGGTTTCGAAGCCAAATGAGAAAAAAGCAACCCTTTTGGCTTCGTCAGTCCGTCTGACAACTTATCTAGATACTAAAAGATTAGTTATTAGTATTAGTTACTATGTGAATGACGGAACAAGCCGGTGGCCCATCTGATATTAAGCTGTAACCTCTGCCTTTAACAATGCATTATCTCATAGGTCACGTCCTTAGGACGCATCCTTTTTGGCCATTTTCATAAACATCCCTTTTTGTTAAAGAAATAGTAATTATTTTTCCTTTGAATCTTATTTGATTAACAATTCTTAGCAATTAAAATCAATTAAAATAACCTCATCTAGCAGTGTACGTCGAAAGAGTTCTGATGATGATGATAACAATAGGTAAATATAACTTCTTTATCTTACAGAAACCCGGAGCAGCCTTCGTCCTCGATTTCTTGGCCATCGGCGGATACCTCTTGGACTCCGTTTCTATCTCTGGGGCGCGCGGTTGAGCTCAAGCACGCACTTCCAAAGCTCGAGCAGGCTTTATTCTGGGAAGACATTTACGCGAAGCACTACCGACCACCCGTGCCACCTGGTACTGCCACTGGGAGCGCATTTTCATATGTTATCTCTAAATATGCTATCTCCTTCATATTGGCTATTCATTTTATTATGTGATCTACGCATTAAACGCGGTTGTAGACATATTTACCGGTTTTTAATTTTTTTTAATTCCTTGTGGTTTCTATCAATTTTACAAGCTTTTATTTATCTTGCTTTCCTGTCTGTTGGCGATCGAATTTTTGACCACTTTCCGATATCCGATCAGGCTGAAATTTTGCACACACCTTTTGTTCTGAAGCCAATAATAGTAAAAGTTATATTTAAAACTTATTATGTTTGACATCTATGATGATTTCTTTGGCCGATTCAATTTAGACTACGTATATAGGAGTGTGTATCAGGTACCTAAAATCAGTGAACAATATTCGTTCACTGCCTACAATAACAAAAGTAAATCGTTTGATATTCGAATCCGCACCTCCACTCCAGTTTAACGGATCATTGTAAATCATGAATCCTAACGATGTTGTTTGTTAGTGTTCCGTCGCGAGCGAGCAAGTTCGACAGTCAGTAACTGCTTTTGTGTTTTTTTCCGGTCCATAGTCACTGGTTTATTGCGGCGATGTGTTAAGCTAAGGCCAAACCAAAGCGTTCAGCCCGCGTCCGCGGTGTGCACGGTGGCGATCCATTGTATTACCATTGATCGCCACCGTGCACGCCACTCAGGACGCAGGCTGAATGCGTTGGTGTGGCCTTAGCTTTATTGTGGACGCGCGCAATGGTAGCGCGCCCTCATGACGAATGTAGCGGACACGTGGAAAATTGGAAAAGCGTCGGCCGCGGGGCGGTCAGTTGCAGCCTCACTCGGAGCTTAGCTGCAGACGAAATAAACTATTGAACCAACTGTCTAAATGGAATTTTATTTGACCAGAAAATACAGCAGGATTTATATATTATAACAAAACGTTTTTACAATATTGTAGTATTGATTCTCAAACAGAAAATGCTGACTGGTTTTTCAATGCCTTTGTAAGGGGAATGGAGACATAGGGGAATTCTGAATCCGTTAATTTACATATATCTAGCAAAGCCTCGCTTGGTTTTGTATAGGAAAAGAACAAACCATAGGAATTCTACGAGTACTTGAATTGTTTTTTGATAAATTGAAAGTTAGATTTTTCATCAAAACAACGCGTTGTTTTTTTTTTTTTTTTTTTGAGCCCTTTATTGTTTTCATAAATCTTAATACCTTTTTCGATTTCAGTAATAATACTTAGGTACATAGGTAGTTCTTAGGAGCCAATAAAAAGCTTTAATTTAGATATTTTCTTAAAGAGAAAGAGATTGGGAGTTTATGGCAATAGGCAGGCTATATAGTTCGCAGAACTGATAAACGTTTGGGAATAAAGTGGCAACCACAAACCGAATGACGCAGAAGAGGAAGCCCACTCTGTACCAAGGACATTATAGAGGTCGCAGAAAGACGTGGCCTGAAGAGGCGCAAGACCATGTCGTGGCATTCTATGGGGGAGGCCTGTCTCCAGCAGTGACTTTTGTAGGATAGTAATGAAGACGATGATGATATCCTGTGTAGGTACTGTATATGTACAGAGGGGCTAGTCTGCAAATTTGACAAGCAACTTACACGGGCGTGAGGTGTACACTACACGGATTTTAGTATGCAGAAATCGAAGAGCGCCCCTAGCGGGCACCTTGAGAACCTCAAATTCCATACAAAATCCGTGTAGTGTACACCTCACACCCGTGTAAGTTGCTTGTCAAATTTGCAGACTAGCCCCTCTGGTCTCGCCCTAAGAATAGGAATGTGGATTTCGTACAAGGTGACTAAAGATTACGCCAGGGGATGGGCTGTGGTATCCACAAGAGTACTTAAATTAAATACTGCGATAACCAATCCGCCTGGCAAGCATGGTGATTATGGCAATTCCCCACCTAATTCTATGGGGAGGCCTCGTCTGGCAGCCCATGAAGAAATATACTTAGGTAGGTACATATTGAATAGGTACCTAAAGTACCCATGTATATTTAGATTACCAAGCACACACATAATCCAGTAAACATAATTCAACGAACGAAGCCAGTTATCTGAGTCAACTTGGACGAATTGTTGTTTGTATATAATACCTATATGTTTTCCCGAAGACAACAGCAGTTTTTTTTAACTACGTGAATGAAGGAACAAGCATATGGCCCACCTGATGTTAAGTGCTAACCTCTGCCTTTAGCAATGCATTAGGTACTACATAGGTCACGTCTACAGAGGACGTGCCCTATGTGGCACCCTAAGACAAAGATGAAATCTAATCCAATTCTTATTAAATTTGGTAGGTAGGTATAGGTTATGAGAATATAATTTTTAGCTTCGAAGATGAGCTTGATCGGTACACAGGGTTTGAGCTATGAGGATCCACGCGAGTTCACGTTCGGGGCGAGGCACTAGATACAGTTACCAAAATATTCTTGAGCAGAAATTGTTATCACGTTCACCGATAAGTCAGGTCAAGTTTGTGAAACAAACTAATCTTTTGAGTGCTGAAGCGACGATAAAAAAGATACCTAACCACTAAAAATACATACCACATTAGGTTTTCGTTCTCTGTGACCATCACAGAAGCGGTGAGTTTTTGCTCATCCTGTACCTATTGCAACCTACGTGTTTGCTTTCATATGTTTTTCCAATCCCTAAGTACCTACAGTAATTAAACTAATATGGTTATTGATATGATCAAAACGTGATTAAGATTAGTCTACAGTCACGACTATAAATACTTAAATCAGATAAATTTTTCTCAATGTGAGTTACAATGTGGTCGGTTCTAGTAGGATTGTGTGCTCTGGCAGTGGTGGGAGGTCAGGATGTGGAGTCTCGCTTGGTGGCAGTGGAGTCAGGCCCCATTCTCGGGTACATGGACACAAGCGGAGAAATTTTCGAATTCATGAATGTCCCGTACGCTACCACTCCTACTGGCCGCCACAGATTTAAGGTAAGCTATTTAAGCTCTCGGTGATAAAAAAAATAGTATTAGTATTTTAGCTGTTAATCCACTCCTTACAAAAACAAATAAATAAATATATTTTTATATTGTTATATTGATTACCTTGGTAAGTCGTTTGTTATCACGATAGTAATCGATCAATATTATCGTTAACAATCTTTCTTACACATTGACTTGCTGATATAAAATACAATATTAATAACATTTTATATACAGGCACCGCTCCCGCCCCCGGTATGGGTCCAACCGTTAGAAGCAGTAGACAGGGGCATAGCATGTCTCCAAGGTCAACAAGGAGCGTCGTGGAACATGCGAGAAGACTGCCTAGTAGCTAACATTTACACACCAGCCACGAATGAAACCAACCTCTCTGTGGTTGTGTACATCCATGGAGGAGCTTACCAAGTGAGAAGGGGCACACATGACTCCGTAAAAGCTTTGGTACGGACGAAACAAATAATAGCAATCACGTTCAACTACCGTCTCGGTATACACGGCTTCCTCTGTCTGGGCACTGAAGCCGCACCTGGAAACGCTGGGATGAAGGATCAAGTGGCACTGATCCGCTGGGTCAAGAGAAACATCGCAAGTTTCGGAGGCAACCCTGACGATATAACTCTAGTAGGATGCAGTGCAGGTGGAGGCTCCGTAGATTTCTTGACGTTATCGGCGATGACCGCAGGTCTGTTCCAAAGAGCGATACCACAAAGCGGGTGCAATATGGGGGCACTCGGTATTCAGATAGATCCTCTCGAAAACGCTAAAAATCATGCGAGAGCACTCACTTTTGATAATGTTGACGATATCGAAGCTTTGGAAGAATTTTATACCACGGCTCCGTTTGAGTTATTATCATCCAGAGGAGACTTGGTAACCGGAAGAGCGATTTCCACCATTCCTTTCTCACCTTGCGTGGAAAATGACTTAACTCACTTGGGGATCGAAAGGTTCCTGAACGATACGCCAGTCAATATCATGCAATCTGGTACCTATGAAAGCGTTCCACTGCTGTACGGTTTCACGAACATGGAAGGCTGGATGCGTATAGGCAGTTTCAACACTTGGAAAGATGGAATGAATGAGAACTTTTCAGATTTTCTAATAGAGGATCTGCAATTTGACAGCGAAGAACAAAAGGAAGAAGTGGCGAATACCATCAAGGAGTACTATTTCGGCGATCAACCAGTGAGTGATGAGAATATGTTATCATACGTGAATTACTTCACTGATATATTGTTTTTCTATCCTATGTTGAGATCTTTGAAACTGCGAAAGGAATCCAAAAATGATACTATTTTCTTGTATGAATATTCATTTGTGGATGAGAGCTCGGCAACTGTCCCAAACACAAATTTTAGTGGAGCCACACACTGCCAGCAGGACAACGCGGTGCTGGGTGAAAACGTAGCCAACGCTTCTGAAGAGTACAGAAATATGCAGATAATCATACGAGAGCTATGGATCAACTTTATTCTAACTGGGTGAGATGCAGTTTGATCCTTCCTTGGTCTTCTATAATTTTAGAGTAATAAACATAAGTCCTTTACATAATTTATGGTTGTTGAATTTGTTATGTTTTTTTTCTTGTCGCACTTGCTAAGGCACACTATTGAGTAGCAAAGAACATATTCAAAAAACAGAAAAAAGAAACATGACTGGAGTTTCGAAAAGACTTCGATAATCCAGTTAGATATCACTTCTTTTATTAGCACAACCGTTATATATTCGAGTAGGTATTCATCTTACTACCGTGGCATGAAATGTACTCTAGAAGTGGGCTCACGCACTTCAATAGTCTTTTCTTCATTTCAGAAACCCTGAGCAGCCATCGTCAGCTATATCATGGCCACCGGCACAAGCGTCTTGGACTCCTTACCTGTCTCTAGGAAGAGAAGTGGAAGTCATGAACGCGCATCCAAAAATCCAGCAAGCTCTGTTCTGGGAAGACATTTATGCAAAGCATTACAGGTCGCCCGTGGCACCTGCAGTGACCGTGCCGTCTGCGGTAACAGACAGCGCGATTTCACACGTCGTCTCAAACTTTGCGATTACTCTAGTTTTGATTATTTATAAAGTGATTATGTAGATTATTGTTACTTATTTCTATACAAACAACTCATTCCTAATTGTCCTCGAAACTATTAAGTTACATTCTTTGATAAATTGGAGTACACCATCGGTAAAACGGCATTCTAGTTTGAGCCCAATTTGAGAGTTACAGTCCCGTCTAGAAATAGATAGATAAATATATACAAAAATATTTATTACACAAGACAAAAAAGCAGACCATAGGCGAACTTAATGCTAATTAGCATGTTCTTCCAGCTAACCTTTGAGTAATGTAGAGGGGTGGTAGTGCTATTGCAAATAATTATAGGTCGAGATTAATGATTAATATAATTAAATGCCTACTCTTAATAACTAGCTATATAAATAACTTACATAATATAATAAATATAAATAATTCAATAAATAACATAAGGTAAATATTGTTGGACATTTTGCAATGACAAAAAGTATTGGTACAGTTTGGACTTGAAGTCACCCATGGAAGCGGCTTTCCTGAATTCTACTGGAAGAGAGATCTGAGAGTTTCTTTTTTTTATACTACTTGAATTACGGAACTAGCAGATGGCCCACATGATTTTAAGTGGGAACCTCTGCCTATGAACAGTGCATTACCTCATAGGTCACGTCCACCTAGGACGCACCCTAAGTGGCATTGCACTGCGCCCGCCACCCTGAGATATAAAGATGAAAAGTCTCATTTGCCCTGTAATTTCACCGGCACCCTTACTCCTCAAACCGGAACACAGCAATGCAAGCACTACTGCTTTGCGGCAGAAAAAGGTATGGTGGTAGTACTTCCCCGGACGAACTCTTTCACAAAAAAGCTCTACTACTACTAAATGTTGGATAAGTAAGTTTTTATTATATACTAGTGTCCACCCGTGGCTTCGCTCGCGTTTTACCAGGTTAAAAAGTAGCCTATATCTCAATCCAGAGGCCGAACATTCTATTAGCGATGTCGCTAGTACTAGAAAAACCAACAATGTATGAGATTGACGTAAGCTGTCGAAATATCACGTGGTCTATTGTATTGTATTACGAATGTAGAAATGGAATCACTTCGAAGCGAATGCCACTTGGCTAGGCCGGCAGGTCATAATTTAACTGTGTACCAAATTTCATCGAAATCGGTTAAGCCGTTTCGGCGTGATTGAGTAACAAACATCCAAACACTTTTTTCATTTATAATATTCGTAGGATTATTATATGAGAGATACAAACCTTATACAAAGTGAAAGAATAAAAAGTAAAATAAAAAAATTAAAAGTAATAATAAAAATAGCTCTACTATTAGTCGTTGTGAGTGAGTGGTGAGTGAGTGGTGAATGAGTGGTTCTGCCGGAAGACCAGCGTTGGTTGCTAGCTTGCTGTCAACCAACTCATGCTGAGGCAGAGCCATTTTGTTACTTGAGTTACACCTCGTACCTTCATATCTGCTTCTTCTTAGTTTAATACGTGTTTCTGTGTGTTCTGTAGCTCATGTATACAAATAAATATATATTCTTTCTTTCTTTTCTTTCTTTCTTCTTTCATGTACACAAAACACAGAAAAAACTTAAAAGTAAATGAGATTAAATAACCTTAAGTATAAGTAAAATGTTAAAACTTTAACACTAATTTTAAAATAGGTTATTCTTACTTAATGTTTACGGACCGGACCACCCGTGCCGGTGAAAGCCTACTCCAACTGCTTCCAATCCTTTCTTCCTCTTGCTAATCTTGGCCAGAGTTTCCCGGCCACAGCTACAATATCGTTACTCCCTAATTTAAGTGGTCGTCTTCGTCTACGCTTTTGATCTCTAGGAAACCAGTGAGTGACTACTTGGGACCATCTATGGGATTTCACTCTCTGTAGATGTCCTGCCCATTTCCATTTCAACCTCAATAATCGGCCTCAAACTACGTCTTTGCCTTCTGTTTTCCTTCGAATGCTGGTGTTCCTTACACGATCTCTCAGTTTTATCCCTGTGATGTGAAACTTCTCTCCAATTGCTCTTTGACAAATTCGTAGTCTTTCCAATTGTTTCTTTATAAGTGGCAAGCGTAAGTAAGGCATGGGGTTAGGCAAATATTCATAGCTTTTGTTTTTAATTTGACTGGTAGAGTACCCTTGAAAACTTCCTTCATTGCCCAATACTTGTTCCATGTACTTTGTGTGGGATGGCCGAGATTAATATAGTCTTCTACATATTCCAAAGTCAATGCATTAGGTAATTGAATTAGGTATGTTTTGACTTTGGTTTTATCTTGATTTATCTCAAGGCTCTGCTGAGACTCTATAATTTATGTGAGTTCGGCTAGTTTCTCTAAAGTCTTTCTTTAAGTAAAGGTGCGTAAGGTATTCGCCGTCGATTTTGATCAACATCTCGCTCCAATTAAGACGCCTAAAGATGTACCTATTCTAAGACGGCTATAAAGAGGATCGGTGAGAGCGGATATCCCTGTTTCACTCCTCGCTCTATTCTGGATGGTGTACCTGCTAACTCTAGTCTTACTCGAGCTGTGCTATTTTTATATATTTTAGTCAATGTAGTTGTGATTTATATACCGTGCTCTGTCAGACCATATGGTCCGTGATAACGACCCTCTTTTTAGCCGGGTTTTAATAGTAGATTATGCACTATGCGAATAAAGCAGTCAGTATGGGAATAAAAACGTTGCGGCCGGCATATTAAACCCCGAGCGTAACGAGGAACTCTAGCGTAGCGAGGGAGTTATATAGATTCCTGAGTGAAGCGAGGGGACAAGCTGCCCAAGACGAAGACAGGCTTTATTCCAGAGGAGCATACTTTTCACAACTTATGCGAGAGAAAAAAAACTTTTTATACGCACCTTTTTTTTTGTGTTTTGCTTATGGTGGCCAGTTCGATTTTCGAACAGACCTCTTTACAATGACATATGGGCTTTTTTTACTTAGAGTTTTCCACAAGTTTCCACACGAATTTGAAGTTCCAAATTCAAATCACTTTATTCCCTAGGGAGTTTCATACAACTTTATATCCCTTGGGAGATAATGCTTTACGTTACGTTGAGGTTGCATGATGTGTAATTGGACATTGTAGAGCAGGTGGTGTGAGAAGGTTTTATTTTAGTTTACATTACGATACCTTGCTATTCATGGATTTCAAGGGGCTAAATATACAGTTTGCCTCCGATACTGTCCACTACGTATAGAATACAGACCGGGTACGTATCAGCCCTACCTTGCCCATGTAGGTCAGCATGCAAGTAGCGATGCACAGATAATTCAATACAATCCCTCAGGGCTGCGGCGCGCCACTGCATATCTGGGACATGCCTGTGATTCGATTAATCGAGCTAACTTGCAGACCATAACATAACATACAACGAGTTCGTAACCCTAACAACTTGTTGTGACCATAGTATTGTACCTATTGTCATCATCGAGTGGTACGGAGGCCAGCAATGCTCTAAGATGACTTGACAGGCTAAATTTGTGCTCAATCGGTTGGGAAAGGTTTAATTCAGTTGCAAGATTTGACCACATACATTATCTTTAATAATTTGGATATTAATACCTTATTATTTTAATTTATTTAGATTCAATTTAGGTATTATTATTTTCATGTTGTACGAGTTTAGGGGTGTACACTGTTATAATTTCTGGTTGGTCTTCTAATTCAAATTATGCATTATTAGGAGGTCCTCGTGCAGTAGCTTTTTCGTTTTTCGTTTCTTTTATTACCTATATTCTAAAATGAGTAGTTGTACAGTCAGGAAGGTTGATCCTTGGAACCCCGACTGTACATGCAATATCTCTTCGGTAAAGCAGAAAGACCTACAGCCTAAACCCTAAGTTCCTTAGCATTCTAGTCCCCTAGAGTCCCTAGTGGCCCTATATCTAACCTACACCTATAACCTCCTCCTATCACCTATATACCTCCAACGTGATGTGGACGCGGTTTATGAGTGGGGTGTGGCAAATATAATGGAATTTAACTCGTTGAAGTGCTATGCGATGACTTTCGGTCGCATGCGGCACCCTATCGAATTTCAGTATAAGTTCGTTTCGTTTCGTATGAGGTAGTGCTGGCCTCTGGTGTCGGAGTTTGTCAAGCCGCCCGAGGGCCTCTGACATGGCTTATCGACTGCTATTAATCAATAACAGCCGGGACCGACACCTTAACGTGCCCTCCGAAGCACAGACCGATGGGAATCCGCACATAACTTAGAAAAATCATTGGTGCGGAGCCTAGGATCGAACCCGGTATCGTTGGATTCTGAGTTGCACTATTGAACCGTTAGGCTATCATCAGTATAAGTTGAACTGCGATCTTATCACAAGATCCACTACAATGAAAGACCTGGGTGTCACTTTTGACCGAAAGTTAACTTTCCACGACCACGTCGCCACAGTAGCCAAGGAGTCTTTCCAAAGACTAGGTTTTGTTTTAAGAAATTGTAGAGACTTTCGCGGTGACCATTTCATAAGGCTAATTTTTAGTGCCCTGGTCCACAGTAAACATGAAGCAAGCTCGTGTGTGTGGCACCCGCATGAAAGCACTTACGCGCTCTTGCTGGAAAAGGTGCAAAAGGCTTTTCTTCGCTACCTCTATAAGCGCATTTATAGCTATTACCCATACATGTACCCAACAAAGTTCCTCCTGGGCTGCTTAGGCTATAACAGTTTGGAAGTCAGAAGAGCCAATAATTTATTTATTACCATGTTTAAGGTTCTTCGTGGTAGGATAGATGCCCCTGATACCAATAATGAACTTTTGCGACTGTATGTCCCTAATAATTACTGTGGCGGCAGGAGACACAGATTATTCTCGGTGCCTTTTTGCAGAACAGTAGCGCGCGCCCAGTCTCCCATTCCGCGAACCCTCAGTGCGCTCAATGCTCTCCTGGACGCAAGCTCTGATTGTGATGTGTTTGTGGATGGATGGAAGGGGATTTTCTGTCTCAGTGCCTGGGGTTCTGTGAGGAGCATAGACGTAGAATTTTTTCGCTACGCTAAATAGACAAACGAAGCGTGGGAGAGAGAAGTCATTTTTAAATGTACCCCGTGCAAGAAGAAAAGTGACAGCAACAATGTATTGAATGTGACATATTTTGCTTGAGTACATGCGCATACCGGACGGTCTCTTGTGCAGTTTAACTAATTTTGTAATTATTTTAGTAATCTTACTATTAAATAACAAATATTACTTTGTATGACAATGGTGTCGTGTTCAGTTTGTGACTGTGAAGATAAAAGACGTAATTATCCGGGAAAATACACGTTTCACAGGTAAATAAGAGATTATTGGTAGTTCGATTGCATTGCTTATTTTATCAATTCTGCTTTAGTAAATGGCCTAAAAACCAGTTTCATTCGTAGATTAGGACTTTCCCTTATATTTTTTAATAATATTTCGTTGCTGCACCTAGAAATAAACAATATTTTATGTAAAATATAAAAATGTTTGATTACGATAGGGCTTGACCAAGTGATGACGTCAGAAATATCGATAGTCCTGTTGCAGTCTATATCGTTGTATAATGCGCATCATGTAAAAAGAACGCTGGCGGTCAAGCTTCTTCAGGCGTTCCAGCGTTCTTTTTAAGAGATCACTGCGATGGTAGCCTAACGGTTCAATAGTGCAACTCAGAATCCAACGATACCGGGTTCGATCCTAGGCTCCGCCACCAATGACTTTTTCTAAGTTATGTGCGGATTTCCATCGCTCTGTGCTTCGGAGGGCACGTTAAGCTGTCGGTCCCGGCTGTTATTGATTAATAGCAGTCGATAAGCCATGTCATAGGCCCTCGGGCGGCTTGACAAACTCCGACACCAGAGGCCAGCACTACCTCATACGAAACGAAACGAAGAGATTACTTACTTTTATACTTATTTAAGAGATGTATACCTATGCATTGAATGAGTGCCTACCTAGTTTACTACAATTAATGTACAATTATAGTACGCGTCATGTAAAAAGAACGCTGGAACGCCTGTTGAAGCTTGACCACCAGCGTTCTTTTTACATGACGCGCACTATACCTACCTATAAATTAAATTTTTGTCCATCGTAGAATGGAGGTTTACTTTGTTTGGAGTAAATTTGTGTGCTCTGTTAACATTTTACCGTTTTTTTTAAAATCTATAATAACCAGGTGGACATTGAGGTGTGTGTTTTTGTATTGACTATTGAAAGGTAACTTTAAAGCACCACGGGTGTTTTTATTGCAGTTTGTGTAGTAGATATTTTGGAGTAAATATTTACGTTGTTGATTATTAAAAAATAAATATTGTTTATTTCTGCTTAATAAAATAATAGGTAACAAGTTAAATTTAAATATACCCTAAAAATTCCGTTCCAGCGGGACTCGAACCTGCACCCTCGCTTGTGATCAGCGATGCCTTTACTTTCGAACTTTGAACAGAAGGTTTCCAATGAAACACCTGTAGATACAGCACTATCAACTTTGCGCTATAGCCGAGTTGATAGTGCCCACAAATTTCGTCTCCAGCGTCATAGCTCGATCTATGGATAAATTGTTTAAGGCATCGCCGACGACAGGCGAGGGTGCGGGTTCGAGTCCCGCTAGAACGGCATTTTTGGGTTACATTTAAATTTAATGTTATCCATAAAGCGTGGTTTACACTTGAAAAATAATAAACTTTGGGGTAACAAATTGTCTATAGATAAAGTAACAGAGTGAAAAATTATATGGGCGTAGCACGGCCGATATAAAATATTTTTGTGCTTTCAGAGTTTCAAGTAATCCTTTGCTACGAGAAAAATGGTTATCGGTTATAAGAAGAGTGGGATGGACTCAAATAAGAACTCCATTAGGTATATGCAGCAAACTTTTTAAGTTAAAATTTAAAAGGGAAACTCTAAGATCCC
The DNA here is from genome assembly GCA_932527175.1 of Operophtera brumata. Lineage (NCBI taxonomy): Eukaryota > Metazoa > Arthropoda > Insecta > Lepidoptera > Geometridae > Operophtera > Operophtera brumata. The sequence goes on from OW052238.1 coordinate 3,328,788, forward strand.
ACCTATAAATAAAACCGTAATATTTAGGGGTCTATAAATAATAAAGGTTTATTTATTAACTGTATTCAAAATTGGAATAAGAACCTTATTCTCTTTATGACGTAAAATCTGCCAAACTGTGTTATTCATGAAAGACTTAATCTGCATTAAGATGTATTATCTACCATACACATCACGGACGGATGATGAATTCTATCGACAATGTAAAAGTGTTGGTCGAGGACAACACTATTTTGAACTCAGACATAGACTTTCACCAACACGTGCACATATTTTTTTTGGTTCCATCTTCGATCTCTGATTGTAGATCTAGTACATATACTAAATCTATGGTGAGGAGAATGTGTGATTGTTTGTGCTTGAATGTTGACATGAAATTCTGTTTACCTATTTGACATATGTTTTTATTTTTGAATGTGATTACTTGTGAAAAAACATTGACATACTTTTTTTTTAATAGACTTTTTTTCTTTTTTTTTTTGCTGTAATTTAATCATTGTTTATATTTTTTTAAATTCTTTTTGTTAATTTAATATGTTTACCGAATCATTGTTTACATTTTTTTTTAAATTGTTATTGTTAATTTAATGATTACCTACCTATGTTATTTTTTTAAATATGTAAATTGATTTGTGTAATTGGCCTGTGCCGTTCTAGTTGAATAAATAAATACAAATACAAATACAAATATATCTAGCACTAACCATAGAATGGTGACAAATACATAGATATGAGGATAGGGAGGTGAGGGATATCTGCTACCAGGAGACCTAAGGTAGCAGACGGAGTGTTGGTAGGATCTGGGTATATGAATAGATGTTTTTCTCACGCCAGTCAGACAGACCCACAAGACGGAGTCTTCGCCACGTGAGGTGATGTAAGGATGCGTCAGCGGCAAGGCAGAGCCTCCGCGCTTCCTCAGGTTATAAAGGGCCCGGCGAAATGAGACCACCAATTGCTTGGTAAAGTCTGATATGTATAAATATACAAGGTCTAACACACACTGCCTCTAGTTTACCTATTCCATCTTGTCACGTTCTGCTTAGGTTGAGGGTTGCTGGTGGACGTGCGGTAACTGCTGATACCACCGACCTTGGTCGCGTGGTGTTGGGAATGCATGTTCAGCTTACGTAATAACTAATATATATAATTTTCACTAGAAACGGGATCATGGCGCATGCAACTGTGCCGAAATATCGGGAACATATAAAACTCAAAAATCATGGTAAATATCCCGTTTCTAGTGAAAATTATGTACATAACCATGATAGTTTCAAAAGTTATAACTAATATATAATCTGTGATACAACCTTGAACAGTAACCTAGTTAAATAAAAAAATAAAAAAATTATAATTTCGTATCACTTATTATGAGTTTGGTATTATTTATTAGCCTTCTTTTAGGTAACTATCGGCTTCTACGTATACTGTAACTAAGTTTATTAACCGCGGTGCTAAAATATCCTCGTAAAGTTCTATTATATACCTATGTTCAGATTCAAACATTTCAAAGATACATTGCCATTGCCTACCAACCTACCCATCGAAACCTAATGCAAAAAAAAAACGGCCAAGTGCGAGTCGGACTCGCCCATGAAGGGTTCCGTAGCAGCAAGTAAAATAATATAAAAGTTCTTGGATGGATTACGATTTATGACGTATTCGTATACGTAGATCTCGTTCAAACCAATTTTCGTTGGAAGTTTACATGGTACATCATTTTTTTTTTTAGTTTTATCATTCTCTTATTTTAGAAGTTACGGGGGACACACTTTTTACCACTTTGGAAGTGTCTCTCGCGCAAACTATTCAGTTTAGAAAAAAAAAAAAATAGTAACCTCAATATCATTTTTGAAGACCTATCGATAGATACCCCGTATGGGTTTGATGTTTTTTTTTTTTTTAGTTTCAGTTCTAAGTATGGGGAACCCCAAAAATTTACTGTTTTTTTTTCTATTTTTTTGTGAAATTCTTAATGCGGTTCACAGAATACATCTACTTACTAAGTTTCAACAGCCTAGCTCTTATAGTTTCGGAAAAAAGTGGCTGTGACATACTCGGACAGACAGACAGACAGACATGACGAATCTATGAGGGTTCCGTAATTTTTGGTTACGGAACCCTAAAAATAGATAAAGCTTATGAAATAGCATATTTAATAATCAAAGCGCCAGTAATCAACACAATAGAATGCACAAGAGAAGTAGCACTATCTGCTACTGCTGGTGGTGCCGGTTGGTGATAGTGCTTCTCGTAGATATCCTCCCAAAATAGAGCCCTTTCTTCCACAATAAGGGTCTCACTTGCTGCAGAATTATTATTTAAAGCCATATGGGGTGACCAACCCATGTTCACGGAAGGCCATTCCGGTAGAGAGGAATTATCAGGTACAGGATTTCTGAAAAAAAAACCACTGTTGGCGACCAACCTTCCGCACCTACCACGCCAGCCTCCTTCAGAACTTGAGGGAGGCTGGCTGGTGAGAAAATAGTAGATATTTTAAAATATGTTCCTTTTTCTGTGATGTTTAAAAATAAATGATTTTGACTTGTCAGCCTGAAATAAACTCTGAATGAAATGGATATGCAGTTTTAATTTGGTCCGCAACAACCACCATGAGTAAAAATGATGAAGAAGACTTCCAAGTCTTAGGAAATGGTTTGTGTGATGTGCGTATTAATACGTGCTCTAAAATAGTATAAGATCCGACTTAAGAAACCAATGCCTATGTTAATAGGTACCTAGTAATATTCTTTGAACCAACGGTTAAACTAAGTTGGCTAGAACGTTTAAGCTAATGGTTATAGTGCGTGGTGAATAGTAAAATAGCTTAAACAGCTGTTTAAAACTTGAACATCTGTTGGTGAACTCAGCTCATCTCCTTTTGTAGAATGTATTTCTGCCATTTAGAATCCATGAAATATGGTGGTCCAAACAGAGACCTTCCAAAAAACGTTTAATTCCTCCCACTCATTTACATATAGGTATCTGAAAATAGCCCATCTATTTTCTATGACTTTGTTCATGAGTACCTATTGATTATTTATGTGCTCAAATTTTGACTAATCCCTATGGAAAAGGGTTCACATACAATAATGTATGATGATGATTGATGATGATTTGGTTGGATCAGCACAATTAAACTTGCAGAGTAGGTTGTGCATGAAGTAAGGAAGCTACAATATCAGAAAAAAAACTATATTTTATTTGAGAAAAATGCTATCGGGTTTTTTGTTACTTTTCAGTACAAATACTGAGACTTCTAGAGTAAATGTTAACCTGATTGCGCCCAAACATTAAATGAGGAGGAACGTTATTATTATATTAGAAATTATGTTCAATAGGTTAATTCAATATTTGTATATTTATTATTTGTTATGTATTTCTAGCTATATATCTGTTTTAATGCTAATATTTTACTAAGCTAAATAATTAAAAGTAATATGTAAATCTTCAGTTTACAGAATAATAATACGAGTACTAATAGTAATGTTGTCTGCCTTGTTTGTAAGATAAAAGTGTCAATGTTGTGTTCGCCTGTAATTGGTGTATGTATCAGCTCGAAACTAAGTGAATGATTTTTGTAAATGTGTTTATATATATGCTGTTGGCGTTCCTTTTTATGAATAAATAAATAAATAAAACGTTACTATTTGGTCTGTTTATGAAACATTGATTGATATACTTATGGAGTACGAACTCTAATGAGTGTGAACTTTACTTACCCGGAGATTATAAAGTTCAGCCACATTTCTCTCATCATAGTCTTCATTTGCACATACTCTGGGGTAGCATTTGTGGTATTCTCATCCATAACTGCATACCCTTGTACACAGTGATCCGCGCCGCGCACATTTGTATTGGGAACAAAAGGTGTATTTTCATCCACAAACGAGTATTCATATAAATATACTGTGTCATTATTTGCATTTCTTCGCAATTTTAGACCTCTTAGCATCGGATATGCAAACATAATGTCGGTATAGTAATCCACAAATTCCAGAATTGAATCCTGGTTCATTCCGTCTTTAAAATAAAACTCTCTGACAATCTTTGCAACTTCTTCCTTCTGCTCCTCACTTTCAAACTGGAGATCGAGGGGCAAATAATGCGAAAAGTTTTCGGACATATCATCTATAGTATGAAAATGATCGAAACCAGTGACTTGAACCAAACCATCCATATCTGTGTATCCATATAATAGCGGTAATTTTGGGTACAGTCCGTTGCTTAAAATACTGAAAGGACTTTCCGAAAAAAAACTTTCTTCACCTGTTCCCGCATCGCGCTCCACACAGGGTGTAAAAAGCATGACAGAGTTATTGACCATCATTACATTTATTCCGAAATATAATAGCTCATTTGGAGCAGTTTTATAAAAATCTTCCAAAGCATCAATATCGTCTACGTTCGTGAAATTCAATATCCTGGCGTAAGTTTTAGCGTTTTCTATCGGGTCCATCTGTGCTCCTGTAAACGCTAAGCTCGATCCACTCTCCGTTATAACTTTGTTGAATAGTCCTACTGTCATCGGAGACAGAGTGAGCATGTCAACGGACCCGCCACCGGCGCTGCAGCCGGCTATGGTGACGTCATTAGGGTTTCCTCCGAAACTGGCGATATTCCTGTTAACCCACCGAAGCAGTGCCACTTGATCTTTCATTCCTGCATTTCCGGGAACGTCCTCAGTGCCCAGACAAAGGAATCCATGAACACCAAGCCGGTAATTAAACGTGACAACTATCACTTTCTGTGTTTTAACTAAATTAGTATATTGCATGAAAAAACCGGCACCCGAGTAATAAGCTCCGCCGTGAACGTAGACTATGACTGGTAAATTGGTGGAGTTGGTGTCGGGAATGTAGATATTTGCGACGAGGCAGTCATCATGCATCTGTAGTTCGAAGGGTATGGGAATGACAGCTTGTTGGCAAACTATACCCCGGTAAACAGCGTCGAAGGTCTCCGTCCATACCGGACCGGGAAGTGGTGCCTGTAACACAATCATCAACATCACATTAACTATACTAGTGGTGTGCCCTGAACTGAGACCTCGCAAACACACGCGATGTAAGACCGTTCTTTACCTTCCTAAGCGACAAATTCACGGGACCAATGTTGCCCGAGCCGAATCTCGAATTGGCCGTGTTTGGTGGCCAAAATTGCCATGTTTGTATGGAATATACAGTCCTGCAAGGATCATTTGGCACGTGGCCGAAATCAGAACTAACACCGCCATTTTGTAATCTAATATCAAACAGCGCCACAACGGCGGCCACAAGACGTGCCAAATAATCATTGCCAAATTGCATTGCATATCAAAATGTGTTCTGTTTTTTCTTACACCCGAGATAATACTGACGTAGTAACTAATATATCATCATCATCAGCCCACACCAGTCCACTGCTGGTCATAGGCAATACGCGCCTATGTCCCAATACGCGCCACTGAGCCCGGTGTTCGGCTCATCTCATCCACTTTCTGCCCGCCGCCTTTCGTAGGTCATCGCTCCACCTAGCCGAGGGCGCCCCACGCTACGTTTGCCAAGACGCGGTCTCCACTCAAGAACTCGCTTACCCCAACGGTTGTCGGTTCTTCGGCATATATAACCAGCCCATTGCCACTTCAGCTTGCTAATCCGGTGGGCTATGTAAATGACTTTAGTTCTCCGTCGGATAATCTCATTTCGGATTTTATCTTTCAGAGAAACTATGAGCATAGCCAGTTCCATAGCTCGCTGTGCAACCTTGAACTGGTGGATTAGCCCTACCGTGAGTATCCACGTCTCGGCACCATAGGTAGGACGCACTGATTAAAGACTAGACTTCAGGCATTGTGGTAATATATAATCTGTGATAATACCTTAAACTTATCCGATCCGTTGGGCGCAGTCGCGTAAGGTACATCCAGGAAAGTAAATATGTCTCCGTCAGCGTCTCTGAATCCCCTCAGAGTGCCCTGGTCTGCTATGTGCACCTCCCGGCTATCGGACTGGGCCCGCGCACCGGCCGCTATGCACACACACGCGAGTGCTACCCACATGGTGGTCAGATAGATTAAATATTACTCGCTTGATATATATTATATACTAGTTTCGTATCTACTATCATTGAGATGCGTGCAAACAAAATCGATAACATTATCGTTTGCGTAGATAAATAGATATTATCTATTTAATCATTGCCTTCTTGCTTACCTAACTAATCCTACAAATATCAATATATTAATATATATAATCATTACGTGACTGACTGACTGATTGACTAACTATCAACGCACAGCCTAAACCGTAAGTCCTAGAGACCTGAAAGGAGAGTACGTTCCTGTTGTAGTCTAGGCGTGCACTAAGAAAGGAATTCCAGAAATCAACCCCTGAGGGACAAAAAAGTAAAGATTCATTATATTTGAGAAATATATAGAAAAGTGTTAGATATCATTGTTGAAATTGCTCCGTGGTTAGTCTACGTTTTTAACTGATGTGTTGACGAAGGATTCTTTCCTGATTTTATGAAGCTGTTCAAGTCTGAAAATTAAAAAGATCCAGCTAATTATAAGCCAATTTCTTCATTGCCTGCGATAATTAAAATCTTCGAAAACGTATTCTTACTCAGTTATTGTCACACTTCACCCCCCCCACGGACTTCTCCATAGTCATTAATTTGAATATTTGATCATTTTTATAACACAAATTTAAACCTTGGGAGAACTCACAGTTCACAATCGGAGTGTTCTGTGTTTAATAATTTAATATTAAATATTAATTTTAATAAAATATATTTTAATATTATTATTTATTTACCTGTCCAAAGCTTTTGACTGCGTGGGTCAAGATACTCTGATTATTGACATGCATCAAATTAACTTTGGCAAATGTTACCATTACCCAATATATAATACATGAGAGTAGAAGTTAAATGTTAAGTCTAAATGTTAAGTTTAAGAGTAAACCTTGAATGTTAACTATAAATGTAACCTTCATAAGTTAAGATTGACTTTCAAGTTAACATTTAATTAACTTGAAAGTCAATCTTCCAATGAAAAATAAATATTAATGGATAAATGGATGAATCATAGCTATAAGGTAGGTAACCTAATTGCTATGATTCATCATCCAATGATTGTGTTCCAAACATAATCTACAAAATTTCTGTGATTCACCAACTAGATACCTATTGTTTTTCAATCCTTATCATTTACTTGGCTTACCCTGGGGCGGTTCTAAATTCACAAATAGAAACCAGCCAAGTGCGAGTCAGACTCGCGCACGAAGGGTTCCGTACAATTATCTATAAAACCGGCAAAAAAAAAACACGTTTGTTGTATGGGACTATAATCTGGGTATCTTCAATGCTAGAGTGAATAGGTGCCTTCTAGACCTTTGTGCTTCATCTTCGGCCACATCGTCACTTACCAACAGGTGAGATAGTGGTCAAACTAAAGTTTATCAAAGTTTTTAAAAAAAAACGGGAGCCCCCTATATTTATTTTATTCTGTTTTTTTTTGTATTTTTTGTTATAGCAGGGACATAAATTCATAATCTGTGAAAATTTTAATTGTCTAAATATCACTGTTCATGAGATACAGCCTGGTGACAGACGGACGGACAGCGAAGTCTTAATAGGGTCCCATTTTACCCTTTGGGTACGGAACCCTAAAAACCATCAACCAACCTAGTAGGTACCTTTGATTTTCTTTCCACGAATAAAGTAGTGTCAACTAATCTTCGCTTTATAGGTTTTAAAAATGTCTATAATTCTATATAGATCTTTATTTGTTTAGTTTTTGATTAGATTTGTTATCGTTTCCAAGAATAAAACAATATAAATATGGTATTCTTAAGATTTTATCTAGTGATATCATAAATTCAATACACATTTCTAATTACTTCACTCGATAAAAAAAAAAAAAAAAAACCTTTTTAAAATTGATATCTAATTTCAGACTACTTATTACACGTGTTACCGGCTTCACTTTTATCGTACGCCGTGTTCCGTCTTAACTTTCTCTTTTTGTCTGAGGTCGTAACCGGCTCACTCGAATCACATGTTATGTGTGTGCACAGAACAATAATACTCTCTAGTGTGTGTGCCTCGACTAATCGTCCATCAACCACAGAATAAATAATAGTACAAAACACCTATTTGCGGCAAACTCCGGTACGGAGGCCTGCAATGCTCTAAGGCGGCAAAGGCTCTGCTTCTTTCTTCTGAGGAATACTCCAAACCATTTCGCCAATGCAAAGTGTTATAATTGTAACTTAGAGCAATGCGGCCAACATAACCCCATCCCCATCCCATCTCCATTCCTCCCTCTGCTCTTCTCTCAGCTACGCACATCGATGCGGCTCCGCACCATTAAACAACACAATGAACGCTGGGCACGGATTACGGACTGCAGCCAGTCAAGAGCAGCCCTACCGGCTGCCTTACCACAACTGACACGTCGCCTGCTCAACCTTCAAAGAATATACCTTCGCACCATCGTGGCGACACTCACAGGACACTGTCTCCTGAACAAACACCTCTTCAACATTGGAGCCACAGACAGCCCACTCTGCAGAGGGTGTCTGACCGAAGAAGAATCGGCTGCCCACGTAGTCCTGGAATGTGCGGGAGTAGCAGCTCAACGAAAACAAATTCTCAACAACCCGAGGTCACTCCGCCAACCCTGCGAAGACCCCAGGAAACTTCTGTGCTTCTGGACGCGGAGTTATGCTTGCTAACTACCTAGTCAGACAACTCTCACGCATAATGGACCGCCCATAGAGTTGGAATGCAGAAAAGGGAGTTCTTTAACATTAACATTTAGCGGCCTCCATAATCAAGTAAGTCAAGTCATACCTAACCCAGTTTTAAACTAAGAAGTGAAGAAATGGTGGGAGAAAACCCAAGTTTTTGAAGGACAAAATCCACCAATCCGAAAAGACACGCAGTAGGTAAACTTATATTTAACTACAACAGACATATGCTCTTTATCTAAGTTACACCGGTTAAAATGCCACCAAAATTACACGAAATAACTCAAAAAACACATTAAAATGTAAGTATATAAAAATTTCAATGTTTCTTTGCAAAATACCAGATTGCGACCCCCAAAGGCTATTGAAACAAGTAAAGTTCACCTTCAACACTGTTTTACTCATACACTTAGAATTTTCGCTAATTTTACTGTTGTCTACTCATCACGAAGATTAGTTATAGTGTCATTATGAAGTTGTGTTTGTGATAACACGATAGATAATATGCATTTTCATGCTTACATTGGCAGCCTGTCAATACGATAGGTAGATTTTCATGCTAACATGCTAACAGGTGACCGCTAACGGCGTGTTTTTCAGCGCGACTAACAAGATTCTAAAGTTCTCTGAATGATGATCGAATACCCAAGCATGTTTAAGAATAGTAGGTACATTACTTTCGAGGCCTGAAGCAATTTACGGCCTTGTAGTATCGGAAGGCCGAGGGTAACCGAACCGAGTCCTACCTAAACTTTTTAAAAGGATTTTCGTACACTTTTCCGACCGCACATTTTGTACAACAGTATTGACGTAACTACATTCTGCCTCATTTTTAAAGGTATGGTATAAAATTACATACTGTTGAGGCCTGAAATCAAGCAATTTAACACTAATTTAAGAAGTATTGGAAAGACGAGGTTCCAGTATAAATATCAGATACCAGTATTCATATCATAAATATCATAAGTAGGTAAGTACCAATTCAAAATGATCCTTGTGATTTCAATGAATATTTTAGACTTTGACTTTGACTTTGACTTTGAAGTACGTAAGTAGATTTACAATCATATCAATAATATGAATGCACGATTGAACGAGCGAAGCGAGTCTCTTTGGCAACTTGGTTGAATCGGCGTTTGTATGTTTGTATGTATGTAAGTTTCTTCGAGGATAATCCGAACCGTAAATGCGATCTTCTAGTTTGGTAGTGGAGTAGATAGTATTAGTACAATTTGTAGATAAGGTTATGAGCTTAAATCAGTCAGGGGTTGTTAAAATATTTGCGGTACCCCATCTCAACAAGATTACAAAAAATGAGGGAGTAAAATAAAAAGTGAGACAACTAGTCCAGTCAAGTTAAACATGAAAATGGGGTCGTGCTTACAAAAGTTCGGGTCACGCTGATTTTTTTATAAGTTGTTAGGACCTTAACCAATATAAAAAAAAACAGATTCGCAATTTTCCAAGTGCTGTGCGTTCGGCGGCGTGACCCTAACTTTTGCAAGTACGGATGTACATCTTGACTGGACTAAACCAGGTCAAATGGAGTCGTAGATCTCTACGTTTCGTATATAGTGGTATATAAACTCGTTTATGAAGTTTTCTTTTATCACGAGTAGTACATAATATGTATTTACTTTTACTACGAGTACTTCTTTGTAGACACTGCGTAGCAACGTAGAACACTTTCGGGTATACAGTGGCCGTGTTACTCTAACTAGAACACTGATTCGTAGAGGTACTACGAAATTCACATTTTCAATTTCAATGGATGAAGTCGGTTTATTCGTTGAAATGTTATAATTTTTCACATCTTTTTTGAATATTCGTAGACGCTGCGTAGCACCCTATAATAACCATGATAGACATCAGCTGTTGGACGTAGGCCTCCCCAGTAGAATACCATGAACGGTCCTGAACCGCCTCCACCCACCGACCTACTGCCAATCGAGTGGGGGGCGTGCTACACTGCATTCAGTTCTTGGTCGCCACTCGAAAACCTTTATTCCCAGTTTTTTTTTTTAACCCCCGACGCAAAAACGACGGGGTGTTATAAGTTTGACGTGTCTGTGTATGTGTGTGTGTCTGTCTGTCGCCTCGTAGATCCCGAACGGATGAACAGATTTCGTTTTTTTTTTTAATTTGAAATTTGATTTTGTCGGGAGTGTTCTTACGTTCTTAGCTATGTTTGATCAAAATCGGTTCAGCCGTTTCATTGCGTAGAGGTTTTTTTTTAATTTTTACAAAATTAATTGCTTGTCCTTGTTATTCTACTTGAATGACGGAACAAGTAGTTTTAGTAGTAGTAGAGCTTTTTTGTGAAAGAGTTCGTCCGGGGAAGTACTACCACCACAATTATTTCTGCCACAAAGCAGTAGTGCTTGCATTGCTGTGTTCCGGTTTGAAGGGTAAGGGTGCCGGTGAAATTACAGGCACATGAGACTTTTCATCTTTATGTCTCAGGGTGGCGGGCGCAGTGTAATGCCACATAGGGCGCGTCCTAGGTGGACGTGACCTATGAGGTAATGCACTGATCATAGGCAGAGGTTACCGCTTAACATCAGGTGGGGCATCTGCTTGTTCCGACATTCAAGTAGTATGATAAAAAAAAAAACAAGCAACGATTTCGATGAAAATTGCTATATGAGGGTTTTTGTGGGCATAAAAACGATATATCTAGGTCTTATCTCTGGGAAAACTAATTTTTCCAAGTTTAGGTTAATCAATGATCTGCGAGGTCAATATTTGAATGGGTGACCACTTGGGCTTTGTGCTTGAACTCTTTTTGTTTGTAATTTTTTTACTTAGAGGTTGTAAGGGTGTTAGAGTTCTTAGTAAACACGATTTTACCACAAGATTTGAACAGATATACATAAATAAATATACACCACACAGAAATACAAAACTTAACTAAATAACGCAAAATGAAGGAAATTAACAATAGGTGGTCTTAACGCAATATGGCTATGCGAGTTATATGGCCTGCCCATTGCCACTTCAACCTAATAATTCTGAGAGCTATGTCGGTGACCTTGGTACTATAAAAATCGCATTTTTCTTGTCCCATTTTACTCCTCCACTGAGTACTTTTTCTTGAGAAGTACTTCGTAGACTCAGCGTAGTACCCTCTACGTTTATTTTTCTTCCATTTAGTAGTTTGATTTTTGTAAGCCGAGACGTGACTTTTTTGTGAAATATTTATTTTGTCAGCTACTTATACTAATACGTATGTAGTATTTACGCCCCGTGTCCTATAAAGTCCTATTCAAAGGTTCTTTCGTTGATGTGTAGGAAATTATCTCGAGGTGGTCCCGTGAAATTTTCATCACAGTAAATGTTTTTTTAGAAGTCAATTATAAAGTTACTGATTAAACTACATCGCGTGTATTCGCGAGGTCTCAGTTCGGGGCGAACCACTAGTTAACTAATACCAACGCAATTTTTTCAGCTACGTTTTTAAAGTACCTATTGATCACGCATTATGTGTATTAGTAACTCAGTTGGTAACGAACAAGCAGCAAAACTAACACAAGCTACCATTATCTCTGACCAGGAAATTCGGGGTCACCAAGGTACAGGCCTAGCCTAGTTTGGGACCCACTGTATAATGTCTCAAATTTGCATGTTGTTTTTACTTTGTATTGTTACTTTTGTAAAGATCACTGTTTGATACTTAATACTTGACGACCTCTGTGGCGCGGTTGGCGATGGTTCGCCTGCGACGCAGGAGGTTGCGGGTTCGATTCCCGCCTCGGAACAAATATTTGTGCGATCTGCAGATATTTGTTCAGGGTGTTCTGGGTGTTTTCTATGTATAATAAAAAATATCTATCTATGTAATATATTGTTTTAAGTATATCAGTTAACTAGTACCCATTACACAAGCTCTGGCTTAGCTTGGGGCTAGATAATGTTGTGTGAACTTGTCCAGCATTATTTATTTATTTAATATTAACCTGTGTTAGTTTCTTAATAACTATATCTTATCTTATCTTATCTTATTTTCGTAGCAAGTCGATTTTTAGCTGAGTATACATTTATCGACTGCCTATTTTAGAGCATCCAATATCCGCTTTCCATTTATTTTACAGTCAGCTATCGATGTGTAAAGCTGAGCATGTAGGTATTCGCCAAAAATAGCCGAGGCGAGCGCAAAAATACGCTGGCTGGCTGAAAGAGTATAGTATAAGCGGTCGCCATTCAAAGGCCCTGTCGATATCGTAATTTATGATTTCAAATTTTCAGAAAAGATGCATCCATTGTTCCGCCAGCGGGCCGTCAGGTTGGGGCAAGAGTGTTGAGTAAGTTTTTAACAACTATTTGACACGGACTTATGGTGGGTGTAGTGTAGTACCACGAATTTTGTATACAACTTCCATGGGAGACATTAATGAGCGCCCCTAGCCTAGCCTTTGTGAACCTCGATTTCTATACAAAAATCAGTGTAACATTACACCGTAGCGTAAACAAACATTTTTTTTGACGAGTTTTCAGCAACCTTTAATTATAATTCGCTATTCGGTGTCAGTCACAGAATATTGAATAGTTTGCTAGTACGCGCCCGAGCATCCAAATTCGAATTATTAGCTTGTGGTATGAATTCATGGCATGAATACGGACGCACCCTATATCGGACAGGCTTATTCTGAATTCGAATAGACAATACACTTTTTTTTTCTTTTTTTTTACATTTTTTGTCATAGCATGCCCAAGCTTATGGAAATGGCGCAGCTTGTTTTAGAGAATATTTAATGCAAGTAGTTAGTGTTAGTTATTATTGTGTGTCTATCCTCGGTAGGTATTACCGTATTACCGTATTACATTACGTATTACTGTATTCTAAGCTTGGTTGTTTTTATTTTTATATAATTATGTGCATGCAACATCGCTTTGAATTTCTGTTATGGTGTTGTACTTGTTTCTTAATAAATAAAATAAATAAATAAATAATACTGGCTAAAGAGGGGCATAAGAGATTGTATGGGTAGCGATGCACTTAGTAAACACGATTTTACAAAAAAAACGCATCAGATTTTCCTTTTACTACATAAGTAAGTAGGTTATGTGTAGGAATGTAGTTAGCTTTTTAAATCGGTTATAAATTATAGTAAACTTACCAAAATTAACTACTTTTGTTGGTTATATGACTGTTATCTAGAATAGTGAGCATACTTTCATAATAAGCTCTGCTCTATCCTAACTCCTCCGTCTTTAACCTACGGGAAACGAAAAATATTCATGAAGATGACGTACGGAACCTTCTCCAGGCGAGTCCGACTCGCACTTGATCGTTTTTTTATTCGTTTTTGGAATATTTATCGTTATTCGTTTTCTTCTCAGCCGTCTTTTGTTTTATTTTCAGACAAATCTTGCAACTTGTCTACCTACTGTTTTGACGCAAAAAAAACATTTCAAAAAGTTATTCAAAGACGGTTTTTTTAACAGATTTGTCTCGTGTCTCTAGGTAGGTTCACTAAAACTTTCGTTCCTATTTCAGATGTAGTAAGTGCTGCTCACAAAGGCGTAAGCTCTCCTAGGGAGTGCAAAGCGCAATGGCCCATGAAGGCGATAGCCGGCCGTGGGTGGGCGGTGGGAGGCCATTGGCTTGCTACATGGCTTTCGATTATGATACCAATGAATTATGTTCTACTTATGCTGTCCACGCGGTCCATTTATCTGCTTTATTGAGTGACTTACCCATGTAGACTAAAGCTGCGCCAACCCCAGGTAGAAAATCTTCATGAAAAAAACCTACTCGCGCCTCTCGAAACAGAGATTTTAGTTGAATATCTCGTAAAATACAGAAACATTTACAAATGTTACTATAAAACATAACCATGAAAATTTACAAAACCCCAAAAAATAAAGTGCCTAACCTTTATTGTATTGATGTTATTCAGGTACCTATCTAATTTTTGACTCAATAATATGCACCAATCTTTGGAAACAATCTAATCTAGGTTAGAGGTAACTTTGTGGTTTTTTTTAATTTGAGAGCAGGTTTTCTAGCGATGGTTCTCAGTTTTTTTTTTATACTACTTGAATGACGGAACAAGCAGATGGCCCACCTGATGTTAAGCGGTAACCTCTGCCTATGAACAGTGCATTACCTCATAGGAGAGGTCCACCTAGGACGCACCCTATGTGACATGGCACTGCGCCCGCCACCCTGAGACATAAGGATGAAAAGTCTCATGTGCCTGTAATTTCACCGGCACCCTTACCCTTCAAACCCACACACACAGCAATGCGAGCACTACTGCTTTGCGGCAGAAATAGGTATGGTGGTAGTACTTCCCCGGACGAACTCTCACAAAAAAGCTCTACTACGACTAAAATGAGAATAAGATTTTTTATCAAAACTGGTACAGCCGTTTCATTGAGTAGTGTTTTTCTTTTTTTCTTGTGTTCGTATAAAATGTAACGGATAATAAAGCATTGATTGAAACCTCGTTTATCAAAATCGGATGCGGTTTAGGCTCTACGGTGGCTCATACGTTAATACCTACATACATACATACCTACATACCTACATAACTTTTTACCTACTGCCACCAAAGCTGCGCTCGCACAATCCCTGTTGCTTCCTGTATTGGATTACGCTGATGCTTGTTATCTGGACCTCACCCAGGACCAGCTTGACAAGCTGGAGCGCCTCCAAAACTTTTGTATTCGGTTTATTTTTGGCCTCCGAAAATATGACCATGTGTCTCCCTTCCGCTCAATGCTCAAGTGGCTTCCTATTCGTCTTCGCCGTAATTTACATATTCTCTCTCTTCTCTATTCTATCCTTTTCAATCCATTCTCTCCTCCTTATCTTAAGGATAGATTCGAATATCTTCACTCTTTACACAATTTTTCTCTTAGGTCATCAGAAACCTTATTACTTGGAACTCCACTGCACCACAGCTCCTTCTATAGTGATTCTTTCACAGTCCAAGCTGTGCGGCTGTGGAACGCTTTGCCTATTGAAATTAGACAAGCATCCTCACAACACACTTTCAAGATGAAGGTGAAACAGCACTACCTATCGGTCACATCTACCTAGCGTTATAATTGATAGTGTTCTTTATTAGTTATTACTAGAGTTATGTTGGTATATATATTAGTTTATTTTATAAATATACAAGTATTCGAATTTTACATAATAGGTATGTAAGTTTTTAGATTTTAGATCTTTTATCTCTTTTTTACTTTTTGAATAGCTTTGTAGGTACACCGCTGTCCATTATGCTCAGTTCGTTCCATCCAAAGGTTGCCTGGAAGAGATCGCTCTCAGCGATAAGGCCGCCCATTGTTTTGCCTGTTTTTTTTTTTTTAATGTTATTATTATTATTTTTTGTATTATTTCTGTGTGGTAATCAATAAAGTGTTAATCTATCTACATAGACTGCTAAAACATAAACCTTCCTTTTTGCCTTATTCGGTTAAAATCATTCATAGACCCAAGTTCACGAACAAATAAATCGGTGGTTACCGTAACCAATCGTCAAAGTGACAGATAATGTATCAAAACATCTGACAAAAAGAGTGGTTTAAGCAAAACAGCCGTTTAAACGTCCGTTAATTTGTTGGTGAACAGGGGCCTAAACGGACCAGCCATGACGTACGTAGCCAACGAATAATAACTTCCACCCTTTTCGGTATAATGCGCGTCATGTAAAAAGAAGCTGGTCATGTAAAAGCTTCTTCAGGCGTTCCAGCGTTCTTTTTACATGACGCGTACCATACCTACTTATTTAAGAGATACCTATACCTAGGCATTGAATGAGTGCCTACCTAGTTTACTACAAATAATGTACAATTATAGTAATTTATAAAAAGAACGCTGGCGGTATAGTTAGTTTTATATCACATTGTAAATTGATTTTAGAATATATTTTTAGTTTTTACTAAAACTTGAGGGGTTCTAAAGGACAATGCCCAACTGTGCCCCAGAAATGCCCAGATAAAGTATATTACATGTTTATCTGATAACATACAGATAAGTATATAAAAGAACACTGATCTGGCTTAGCTTATGTGATGATCATGAAGTTCCTAGTGAAAAACTAATAGCAATGCTGTCTGTAAACGATAAAATGTATAAAAAACCAGTAGGAAGTTAACATGTTTAATGTCCACTATCTTTTGAACCGGTGCTTTATAAGACATTAAATCTAGATATCATATAAATACTGTTAAAAAGTTATCATATGTCATAGAGCTGCAATTTGGGCATTGCATGGCATTGCTGGGCATTGCTACACACAGCATACAACCATGTACTCCGCGAATCTGTGGTTTCAGCATACTCAAAAGGCTTACAATGCTCTGCGGGTCCAATTCAATAACGCTTTCAGGACGCTGTTGAAGCTTCCGCGCTTCTGTAGTGCTTCAGGCATGTTCGCCGATGCGCGCACAGACACGTTCGACGCCATCTGGCGGAAAAAAACGGCCTCACTACTAAGCAGAATGCGCGTGAGCAACAACAGCATCCTGAAAGAAATTGCAAACAATTACGCATGTCCTCTGGTTTGGAAACTCTCCCAGAGGACGAAATCTGTGTTAGTTATTAATTACTAACCCCTAATCTTAAGCTTACTAACACTATGGACTATGTTGTCTGAATAAAAATCTTTATTTATTTATTTATTTTATTGCTGACTTTCAGCTCCATACTAATATGGGCATGGTCCTTTGAATTGAAACTAGTACAAAGCCACTTGATATAATTTATTAAATAAGCTGTTATGATAAACATTATTTCATACTTTACACAAAAATAGCCGTATCTTATTATATTAGAGATCATTTTACGCCTATTACTTAATTGTATGGAATTTATACATAAAAATACATATAATTTTAATTAGGGCTCAATTACATCTCCATACTGACTTTATATATATCTTTTATTTATCTCCAATACGATTTCATAATATGATAAACTGATAGCCAGCTCAAATATTACAACAGAAATTCAAAATGAACTAAATTAAACATTAATGTCATCCTACATACAGTTTACGACAATTCAAACGGCAGTCGAAAAATTAATACCCCGGCTAAACTCGCATGGGTGTACACGTTCGCTGCTGATTTAAATCAGTGTAGAATTCCGTTTTCAAGTCACACTATTCACTACAGTTCACTACGTAACTCTAAAAGTTTCGATCACAGGATATCGTTATTATTTGCTCAGGGTTCATGCTCAAACAACACATAACATACTCTGTGAAATTTTTAACTGACTACCTCTTCCGGCTGGCGTGATATTCCTATCCCTGTAACCGAAACAGGCTGTCGAACGGCGCAAGCTTAGTGATAGGGCTTAGTAGTTGGCACCCTTTAGGTACGGACCCTAAAATCACTTTAAATGCTATGCACGTTCCCTTTATTGACGACCTCTGTGGCGCGGCTGGCGATGGTTCGCCTGCGACGCAGGAGGTTGCGGGTTCGATTCCCGCTTCGGAACAAATATTTGTGCGTTCTGCAGATATTTGTTCAGGATGTTCGGGGTGTTTTCTATGTATAATAAAAAATATCTATCTATGTAATGTATTATATTAAGTATATCAGTTATCTAGTACCCATAACACAAGCTCTGGCTTAGCTTGGGGCTAGATAATGTTGTGTGAACTTGTCCAGCATTATTTATTCATAATAAACTAAGTACCAGCCCTCCTATTGTCTAATAAACTGACACTCGCTTTCGATCACGATTTTGCAATACATTGCGCAGTATATTTTAGCATCTTTTCAAGAGCAGTATTGTTCAAAACATACTGCGCAATGTATTGTAAAATCGTAATCGAAAGCGATTTAGACAATTAGCCCCTTGGTGCGACTGAGCTTCGATAATCTTTTTCTTTTAAGATTCGTGTTTACTGAGTATACTGCTACTCTTATCGTGTTTTGTAAGTAACCCTTACAATCTCTAATGTCCGTCTTCAGCCAGTCATTTGAATATTTGAAATTCGAATTCGTTGCTCCTCCGAGGAATAGCAAACCATTAAATATTCTCTGACACAAAATAGCGAATCGTGAAATACTTTTTTTGTGGAAAAGCTACTTTTCCCAGAGATGGCCCTGGCTAGATCGATTTTTCGCCCCCAAAAACCCCCATATAGCAAATTTCATCGAAATCTTTAGAACTGGTTTCGAGAATGTGATTACAAATATACAACACAATATTGCTCGTTTAAAATTAGGTATAGGATACAATTGAAGATATATCTTATTATTTTACATTCTCATCGTTATATTTGTCTGCTTTGTACGTATCAGCACAGATAAAAAAATACTATGTAAATATTTAAGCCTACATAAACAGTTTTATTATTTATCATGTAGAGTCAAGATTTAATTGAAGATCCTAATCAAAATCTAGATGATTATGATCATAGTCCCGGGTCATGAAAATGAACAAATTTTCTGAAGTGCCACATGAATTGTCATGTACTGTATAAGTTATATCAATATCCTAGAAATCAGATGAAAATCAATTACCTTCTAATGATATTCGTTTTTAAGTAGAACTTATCACAAAGTAACTAAGATTAAATTTCTAACACTAACTCCAACAAGCTCTGGAAGTGGGTCAAACGTTCTAACAGTTTTATTGTTATACAGAATAATATAAGTATTAACGCGTCTCGCAAACAACAATTTATATATATATACATTTTCTCAAATAGGCACACTTGATCCACACGATGCAATAACAGAGCCTTTGTTATGTTGGAACGTTTCACAGGTGAAGCGGAACTCAATTTGATTGTTATTTCTGCTCATAACAGCTCATTAACACTTCTTGAGATAGCGAAAACTGATTTTGTGAAAACTAGGAGACAGACGCGAATGGTCTACTGCCCACTTTGCGAATAATACTACTAATAAGTACTACCACCGTACCTATTTCTGCCGCAAAGCAGTAGGGCTCGCATTGCTGTGTTCCGGTTTGAAGGGTAAGGGTGCCGGTGAAATTACTGGCACATTATTTTCATCTTTATGTATCAGGGTGGCGGGCGCAGTGCAATGCCACATAGGGTGCGTCCTAGGTGGACGTGACCTATGAGGTAATGTACTGTTCATAGGCAGGGCTTACCGCTTAACATCAGGTGGGCCATCTGCTTTTTTAATCATTCAGTAGTATAAAAAAATTAAAAAAAAAAAAAAAATCGCGCCCATTTTTTCACCTACTTAAAAACCACTATAAATTCAAATTAAATTAAGTATTTAGTTACATTAGCGGAGATTAAACATGCACAATGTTAAAACATGATTGCCCGCGGTCTATTATCTACGAAAATGACCTATATAGGAATACTAATAACTATTAAAATGCGAAAGTGTGTCTGATTTGACGCCCCCATTTTTTTCTGGGTCTCTTACAGCCCCCCTTTAGGCCTGCAGCGCCCACAAGGGGGCGTTATCGCCCACTTTGGGAACCCCTGGTCTAAGAGCTGGCCACGGGAAAAGGGGTTACAATTTATAGAGCCAGAAACATGACAGACTCGTGGTCACACCAGTTTGTCACATTGGTGTGACAAAGCACTCTAGTTAATGCGCCATACTATCATTATATATTGAGTAGCTTTAACGAATGAACGTCAATGAACGGAATTCAGATTTATAAATTGCAATCTATATATATAAAACAAAGTCGTGATAGTTACACCACTTATAACTCAAGATCGGCTGGACCGATGTTAGTTATCTCTTTTTGGTGGATCCTTCTCCGCTCCGAATAGCAGAATAAATAATAAAATATCGAAGGGGGGGGGGCTGTTTTTCACCGGGGGCTACCCGTGCGAAGCCGGGGCGAGTCGCTAGTAAATTATAAAGCAATGAAACCCATCTAGTTTGTGTGACCATCATTAATAATAAGATCCTGGCGCCTTGCAGCTGGTCATCTGTGGGGGAGGGAGATACCGAATGATTCCGATTTTATATCGAAAAATCGAATTCGAGGATGATCTAAGATTTTTCGATATAACATCGGGCAGGTCTCAAGAAGTGTTGATGAGCTGTGGCCTGTGATGAGCCAAAAACACGGTCAAATTTGAATTTCGCGGCACAAGCGAGACGTTCCACCTCGTTCGTACAAGCTACTCAAAAGTTATTTAGTAGTTTCTTTATATTGAATTTAAAACTGTTTACTGCAGAAAATGAAAAGTGTATGTTTAGTTACTACATAGTCATATGTACCTCTACATTATGCGGAATTCAAGATTTTCTTTTTTACTAACACGTCTGCATTAACACCATAATAAAAAAATAAACAGCGCCCTTGGCGGCTCGTTTCAGCAACTTATTATGCCCATACAAAACCTACGTTAAGGAGGATGCGCACGCTTGCGGCGCCAATTTTTTTTTTTATTTTTTTTTATCATATTTTAATTGATAGTACCTATCTCATAAATATCATCAGTTTAGCATTGATTAAACACATTTGAACAGTGTTTTTTTTTTGTTTATGGGTATCGTAGCTAAACTGATGATATTTATGAGATACTATCAATTAAAACATGTAAAAAACCGGTAATAACTCACGTAGGTACTTGTTCCGAGTAAAACACCCGACTCGAGTTTCTGGGACTTAATACCCCCTTCCTCAATAGTCAATAATCCAGACACTGTGAGTTACGTGTGTTCCCGCCTTTACGATGATCGGCGCAGTACGGGCGATGATTCATGCCATTCGGGTGATGACGGGAGTGCGAGCGTTGCCGAAGTTCCGGTACCTACCAGTCGTGAGCTCCGGGCGCGCGTCCGTAGTTATCGCCGGGAAGCCGTCGCGTATACTCCTTGAGGAAGGGGGTATTAAGACCCAGAAACTCGAGTCGGGTGTTTTACTCGGAACAAGTACCTACGTAAAACATGTGTGTTAAGTCTCTTAGTTCTCGCGAATTCAACTTTCGCTATCTGAAGAAGTGTTGATGAGCTGTAATCGGCAAAAAACACAAAAAAAATTGAATATCGCGCCGCAAGCGTCAGCATTCATCTTAACTTAATTTTCACTAGAAACGGGATATTTACCATGATTTTTACGTTTTAATTGTTCCCGATATTTAGATACAGTTGCATGCGCCATGATCACGGAAGAACTAACTAAAGTATTTGCGAGTATAGATGTTATTGGCAGATATATCGATCTACCCTCATTCTCAATCTGAACAATCAAAACTCAAAAATCATTGTAAATATCCCGTTTCTAGTGAAAAATATGTATATGATAGTTTCAAAAGTTATATCTACGTTAACTTGTTCATGTATGCGTTTCCAAACGTACGAAATTCACACTCAGTACACCGTTTCTTAATCTATAAGTGTTTTGCTATACACATGTCTAAATCCAGGTCATAATCTGTGTTGTACTTCACACTTGTCTCAATCCAGGTGTCTCAATCTGTGTACACCGTTCACCGTAAGTTGTCACCTGCCTTGGTTGGCACGCCATACAAGGCATGTGTCATCTTACGGTGAACGAGCTGTATTGTGCTATTCACATGTCTCAATCCAGATCATAATCTAAAAATGTTCAGTCAATTTACAGTTCAGTCACAATTCGGTCAACTTTCAGTGTGGTTCTAAAAAATTACGATAATTGGCCTTGTTTGAGACAACAAAAACATTGATTAAATCAAATGAGCTTACGATATTAATCCCTAATTGTGGACTCTATCAGAACTCTACTCATTCGCAGATCCTTCAGGATATACTACTACGCGGCAGGGAGAAGCAAGTCCAAACATATTTGGCACATGCTGCGTGATAGGTTGCAAACCCAAGTGTATTGGAAACTAACCAATGGTACTTTTCTTCTAATTTTGTTTCTAGGGTGTTTTCCTTCAACGCTTTGAGCACCTTGAGTGGAAAAATCCATTGACACACGATACCCATGACCTTCGGATTGTAAATCGGGGCACAAAAGACTTAAGTACTGTATACTAAGGACTTATTAACAACTCCTTTTTGACAGTTTCAAATTTATCATCAGTTGAAAACCAACAAAATTACCGTGTTACAAAAAATGGATAAAACAGATCATAAAAACCCCACTTTCTTTCATAAAACGGATGAGATTGGTTCGTTGTTCAATTGACATTCAAAAAACCTGTATATTTTTTTACGAAACTGTTTAGAAATGTTAAGAATCAAAAAGGAATTGTGATTGAACCTAGTTATAATGAAAAACATAATAGTCCAGTCCTCAGGTCGCAATAAATGGGGTTAGGTGGAAAAAGGTCAAAAGTTAATGAAACTTTGGGATGTTGTTCAGAGATGGTTAATTAAAATTTTTTCAAGTTTTGGACCTCGAGTACCCTGTGCGAAAAGAGGAGGTGGGATAAAACTGCACCCTCCGCCGGTTTTTTCTCAGTAACTTTTTTCCCTTACATCCTACTGCAAAAGTACCAACTACTTTTTTGTAGAACGTTAAATTTACTATAATTTTGACTATTCAAACATGGATCATGGTGGATCCATGGTGGTGGGGATGGGGTTGAGAAGAGAAGACAGCGTCCCTGAGAAGACTGCTTCCACCCCCAATTAGTGGGATACAAGTTGACTACCCGCCAGTTCTTCAGTCAGTTTAGTGGGGTATCCATCAAAGACAAAAATCACATTGCTACCAAAGTGTCTCTGCACGTAGTTGATGTACTTAGAAAAAAAAACAAATCGCCATATCTCAATAACCTATCGACATAATAACATGTTTGAATAGTCAAATTATAGTAAATTTAACGTTCTACAAAAAAGTCGTCGGTACTTTTGCAGTAGGATGTAAGGGAAAAAAGTTATTGAGAAAAAACCGGAGGAAGGTGCAGTTCCCCCCACCCCCAAATTTTCGCACAGGGTCTTCGAGGTCCAAAACTTGGGAAAATGTTAATTAACTATCGCTGAACAACCTCCCAAGGTTTCATTAACTTTTGACCTTTTTCCATCTGAAACCACCTGCCGACTGGACTATAAGTAAAACAAAGGAATGTTTAAAAACTGCGAATTCAACGTCGCATCACAGGATAACAATTTCAGCATTTAAAGTCCAGTTCCACATACTTCAATACTGAAGTTACACTTTTCTCAAACACTGTAACATTGCAGTTACAATTTTCTCAAACATTCTGACATTGAAGTTACACTTTTTTCAAACATTCTGACATTGAAGTTACACTTTTCCCAAACATTCTAACATTGAAGTTACACTTTTCTCAAATACTGCACAGAGTTACACTTTTTTTTCACAAATACTGTAACAATGTTGCACTTTTCTCAAATGCTTTAACACCGATATTTCACTTTTCTGAAACACTGTAACATTGAAGTTACCATTTTTGCAGGCATTCTGACATTGAAGTTAAACTTTTCCCAAACATTCTAACATTGAAGTTACACTTTTCTCAAATACTGAACAAAGTTACACTTTTTTTCTCAAATACTGTAACAAAGTTACACTTTTCTCAAATACTGTAACAAAGTTACACTTTTCTCAAATATTGTAACACTGAAGTTACACTTTTCTCAAATACTGTAACACAGAAGTTACACGTTTTCTCTTAAATTGTAACATTGAAGTAACACTAAGCACACATCAGAGTCCGTTGCACCGTCCCGTGTCCGTGTCGCTTCAGTAGCGGTCCCTCGGTTAGAGCAGCGACTGCTCCACCATTATCTTCTCGTAGCCCGTCGGTGGGGGGTACAGGAAGTTGTCCAAGATTATATCCAGGATGGCGCCATCGTCAACTGGAAAGAGAGTATACAATCGTGCTATTAATAAATGGGTATAAACTAGACGGTCACCAAAAATATTTTTAAGACTCTAAGCCTAGGCACCGAATAAAATAAACACCGCCCAAAAAAGTACAAGTAAATTTTAAAACGTTTTCAAACATTTTATATATTTTTGAAACGTAATTTGGTGACCATTTATCCATTTTGGTAACCGTTTAGTACTTTCTTGGGCGGTGTTTACAACACAAGCCTTATAAATTGTATTTATATTTATAATCAAGTTGGCTTAAATTATATTTCCCTGAACTAGTAGTGAAAAGGTTATCTAGGGAAATATAATCCGAATCGAAAACACAATGTACGTGTCTATCTTACTAGAGAAATAGCCATTTCTCTAACGTGACGTTACGACATATGACATGACGTGATCTTACGATATGACGTGATCTTACGACATATACACATTCCAAATATACCATAATAGTATAACTTTTGAAACTATCATGGTTATGTACATAATTTTCACTAGAAACGGGATATTTACCATGATTTTTGAGTTTTATATGTTCCCGATATTTCGGCACAGTTGCATGCGCCATGATCACGGGAGAACTGACTAAAGTCTTTGCGAGTAGATGTTATTGGCAGATATATCGATCTAACCTCTTTCTCACTCTTTTATTACGAACGATACCACTACCATCGGTTTCATTGTCACAATTCACACCAACTCGACACACAACACTAACGGTGTCCGGACGCGTAGCAGGTACCACACTTTTTTGATTCTTACACATTCTTACCACAGGCTTCCATACTCCAGATAATTGAAAACCATCTTCTCTATTGAAGTTTCTGTACTTAGTAATCTCAATTGCCTCTTGTACCATTCTCGGTATGTAATGTCGCTCTGTCGAGATTACCTGCGGACTGTGTAGCTCGATCCAATGATTTGAGCCAAATTCCAAAAGGTGTTCTGCTATGGCTGACTTATGTATGTCCCTGTTCTTGACCGCTCGTATGTGCTCCTTAACCCGACACGCTATCGTACGTTTCGTTTGGCCAATGTACGAACTCCCACAGCTACAATCAATTTTATACACCCCTGGCTTTTCAAGTGGAAAACTGTCTTTCGGTGAACGCAAGTAGTGCGATATCTTCTTTAAGGGAGTGAAGATGGTCTTTACGGAAAACTTTTGCAGGACTTTCGCAATTTTGTCCGTCACCCCCTTAACATATGGCAGAAACGCTGGCCTACGTTCTACTCTGCATCTGTGGGGTCTTGGCCTAGGTCGGGATGGTAATGACCGAAGCTTATATCCATTCTTACGCAACACATGCTGGACATGAGCTAGCTCACTTTCAATGTGATTCTCATCACACAGGTCAACTGCTCGGTTGGTGAGAGATGTTACCACTGAATTGAGCTGCCGAGGGTGGTGGTGCGAATCAGCATGAAGATATCGGTCCGTGTGTGTAGGTTTTCTGTAAACAGAGTGGCCTAACCCACCATCTTCTCGGACCTGTACCAATACGTCTAGGAAAGCCAAACGTCGATCACATTCCATCTCATACGTAAACCTCATCTTCGTATGTACTCCATTAAGATGTGCCAAAAGTAGTTCTATTTCTTCATTCCTTCCTTCCAAAATACAGAAAATGTCATCAACATACCTCTTCCACAATTTAATCGGTGAGGGGGCAGTCGAGATAGCCATATTCTCGAAATACTCCATCCAAATATTTGCCACTACGGGAGCAACTGGACTTCCCATAGCTACCCCATCTATTTGGAGATAGTAATTTCCCTTGTATACAAAATAATTTGTGGAGAGTATATATGATGCACAAGCTTGGCGTACTCTGCAGGGATGTCATTTTCCTGTATGCTCTTCTCAATCACCTTCATACAGTCAGCTAAGGGGACGTTTGTGAAGAGGGATTCCACATCGAAACTCACCATCTTCTCGCTGTCATCCACCTTTGTCTGCTTCAGAATATCTATGAAGTGACGCGAATCCTTCACGAAAGAAGAAGTGTTTCCCACCGTTTGTTGCAGTACTCCTGCTACATGCTTAGCTAACTCATAAGTCGGTGAGTCAATTTGACTCACGATGGGTCTCACCGGAGCATGCTGCTTATGCACTTTTGGTAGACCATATAGTTTAGGTGGCTGGATGTTTCTAGCATGTGTTGCGTAAGAATGGATATAAGCTTCGGTCATTACCATCCCGACCTAGGCCAAGACCCCACAGATGCAGAGTAGAACGTAGGCCAGCGTTTCTGCCATATGTTAAGGGGGTGACGGACAAAATTGCGAAAGTCCTGCAAAAGTTTTCCGTAAAGACCATCTTCACTCCCTTAAAGAAGATATCGCACTACTTGCGTTCACCAAAAGACAGTTTTCCACTTGAAAAGCCAGGGGTGTATAAAATTGATTGTAGCTGTGGGAGTTCGTACATTGGCCAAACGAAACGTACGATAGCGTGTCGGGTTAAGGAGCACATACGAGCGGTCAAGAACAGGGACATACATAAGTCAGCCATAGCAGAACACCTTTTGGAATTTGGCTCAAATCATTGGATCGAGCTACACAGTCCGCAGGTAATCTCGACAGAGCGACATTACATACCGAGAATGGTACAAGAGGCAATTGAGATTACTAAGTACAGAAACTTCAATAGAGAAGATGGTTTTCAATTATCTGGAGTATGGAAGCCTGTGGTAAGAATGTGTAAGAATCAAAAAAGTGTGGTACCTGCTACGCGTCCGGACACCGTTAGTGTTGTGTGTCGAGTTGGTGTGAATTGTGACAATGAAACCGATGGTAGTGGTATCGTTCGTAATAAAAGAGTGAGAAAGAGGGTAGATCGATATATCTGCCAATAACATCTACTCGCAAAGACTTTAGTCAGTTCTCCCGTGATCATGGCGCATGCAACTGTGCCGAAATATCGGGAACATATAAAACTCAAAAATCATGGTAAATATCCCGTTTCTAGTGAAAATTACCATAATAGTAGTTTATGCAACTGTCATATAAGAAGGGGTATTAAAACTCGCCTCATGCGATAATAGGTTGACTCGAGTGTTTTAATACCTAAGTTATATGCAGTTTCATAAACTACTTTATCTTCACTCATAGGAAAAATTGAAATTAAACAAAGAAAAACACGATCGGCAAAAAAATATATGGGAAGCGCGGGAAACTAAGTTCAAACTACGCATGCGTGCGCCATTTTTTCACAGTTCGAACTGCGCATGCGTGCGCCTTTTTTTTCATATTCAGGCTATAACCATAGACTAGTTTAATGAATTAATAAAAAAAAAATAGCGTTACTATAATTAGTTTTATGATACAGTTGGCGGTACTATAATGAGTTTTATTCTTAATTTTATGTATATGCGTCTATAAAGTGCGTCTGTATAGAACCGTCTTTGAATTCGTAATTAGAATTTTTCGATTTGAGTGTAGATAAAATAATTAACTGGATGTTAAGTATTCGATATTTAATCGCGTAATGTTTTTTTTTCGAATGGTTTTTAAAAAGATATTAACATTGGTTTTCTTGAAAAAATTCGAATCAATTTATTTATTTTATTTTATTTTATTTTTCAAATTTTAAGAAAACTTTCAGCTATGAATTTACAAAAAGGTATTTGCTTAAGATAGCATTCATGATACATACATGATATGATACTGAGGGCTAATTACAAGTTCCCACATATATTTACTAAAAAACTTAGGTATAAATCAATAGACGACGAATAAGGAAATACCTACACACAAAAAGATAAATACACAAAAAAAAAAAAAAATTTAGAAAAAGGTCACTAAAACAAACAATCTATCCAATACACAGGTAATAGGCTAGTTAGAAAAATATAACCCATGGATTAATCTTAGTTTAGTCGCTGTCCAAAAAGAAATTACCATTAATAGTAATATAATAATATGTTCTTTATTTCGGGCAAAAAACCCATGAATTACAAAAAGTTACAAAAAAAGTTATATTAAATTAAATTACAATGCAGGCAAATTAAAATTAAAATAGGTACAGATAAACAAATAAAATAAAATAAAAACGAATACAATAAAAAATACCTATTATTTCCTCCTATATGTCCATATAAGTTGAAGCGTATTAAGAATACGCTTCAACTTATATGGACATAATACTCGTGCTTGAGTTTGTGCGGTGACGCGTGACGCGTCCTAATAATAACTTGGTAGTACTTCATCTATGGCGCATGCACTATTAAATAGTTTTGACCAATTGTTCCCATTTTTTATGGATATTCCTGGAAATTATTATTTGGTTACTTTTTTTGCGTAGATTCAATCTTTATCGAATATTGATTATCCAGGTTTTTTTATGATATAATAGTGGTGTATTGTGTAATATAGTGTAGGTGTATAAGAAGTAGTAGAGCTTTTTTTTTGTGAAAGAATTCGTCCGCTGAAGTTCTACCTCCATACCTATTTCTGCCGCAAAGCAGTAGTGCTCGCATTGCTGTGTTCTGGTTTGAAGAGTATGGGTGCCAGTGAAATTACAGGCACGTAAGACTTTTCATCTTTATGTTTTTTTTTAATGGCTCGACAAACTGGCTTACGGCCCGCCAGATGGTAAGCGGTTACCGTCGCCTATTGACATCTGCAACACCAGAAGTATTGCCAATGCGTTGCCTGCCCTGAAGGACTCTTTTTACATTTTTTTTGAAGCGGCTCATGTTGTATTTAAGCGGAAACACCTCAGGAGGGAGCCCATTCCACAATTTGCACGTATGGGGGAGAAATGATCTCGTAAAGCGAGCTGTACGAGATACCCACGTGTCGATGATGTGTGGATGAGCTCCCTTGCGTTGTCGAGATGTGCGCTGATAGAACCTGGAAGCGGGTATGAGATTAAACAGCTCCTCAGAGCACTCCCCATTGTATAGCCGATAGAACACACAGAGCGAGCCGATGTCTCGGCGCAGGCTCAGCGGCTCTAGTGAACTGGAGAGCTTGGGGTCGTTGACGATTCTAACGGCTCTTCTCTGTAGGGAGTCAAAGCGAAGCAGCTGGTAATTAGGGGCCCCGTGCCATAGATGAGAACAGTATTCCATGTGCGGCCGAACTTGTGCTTTGTAAAGAAGTAAGCGCTGAGTTGGCGTGAAATACTGTTTTGCACGCTTAAGCACCCCAAGTTTTTTAGAAGTTAGAGCTGCCTTCACTTCTAAGTGACTCCCATATTGCACCTCGTTAGAAATTTCGACTCCCAAAATCCCAATGCTCGCAGAAGTGGAAAGAGGAATGCCCTGAAACTGCGGCGCGATTTTAAAATGAGCTTTTTTTGCGGTGAATGCACACACTTGTGTCTTAGTGGGATTGAAAGTAACCAGATTTTGGATACCCCAATCTGAAACTAACTCTAAGGAGCTCCACTTCAGTGTCTAAGGGTGTCTAAGGGTGGCAGGCGCAGTGCAATGCCACATAGCACACTTCCTAGGCGGACGTGACCTATGTGGTAATGCATTGCAAAGGCAGAGGTTACCGCTTAACATCAGGTGGGCCATATGCTAGTTCCGTCACTTAGTTAAAAAATAAAAATTACAAAGATGAAAAGTCTTATGTGCCTGTAACTTCACCGGCACCCATACCCTTCAAACCGGAACACAGCAATCCGAGTATTACTGTTTTGCGGCAGAAATAGGTATGGAGGTAGTACTTCCCCGGACAAACTCTTTAAAACTAAAACATAAAGACAGGCAGACATTTAGGTATACTGCTTCATCGGCATCTTTCGTTTAGGGTAAACAGCTTTTTAGGCTAATCTCATGTTTAGGTAGGTATAATGCCCTCATTGGCATCTCGCGTTTAAGGTAACTCGATCAAAAGGGAATCACACTATGGCCTCAATTTTAGTAGTAGTAGAGCTTTTTTGTGAAAGAGTTCGTCCGGGGAAGTACTGCCACCATACCTATTTCTGCCGCAAAGCAGTAGTGCTCGCATTGCTGTATTCCGGTTTGAAGGGTAAGGGTGCCGGTGAAATTACAGGCACATGAGATTTTTCATCTTTATGTCTCAGGGTGGCGGGCGCAGTGCAATGCCACATAGGGTGCGTCCTAAGTGGACGTGACCTATGAGGTATGAGGTAATGCACTGTTCATAGGCAGTGGTTACCGCTTAACATCAGGTGGGCCTCTTGCTCGTTCAGTAATCCAAGTAGTATATAAAAAATAAAAAATAAAATAACATCCCTCTTTCTAGACTTTTAAGTTGGGGGTTAAAAACAACTCACCATACAAAGCAGGATAGACCGTCCCCCTAATATTCCTAATAGGAATCTCCATATTCTGTCCGTTCAGGAAGAAGTTCAACTCCACGTGGTCGTACGCGACGCCTATTGTGTCGCCCTCTAGCGGCATAACAGCGTTACACTCCTTGTCGCTCTCTGGTTTCTCGTTCTCGCGGTCTTGTGTTTCTGTGGAGACGAGCAGCTCGGCCGTAGGGGAGTCTGAGGACGCCGGCGACAAGTGGTACAACTCGTCGTTGGAATGCCGCACTGTGCCGTCGCTGTTGAGGCACCACGACTCTTTGTCCAAACCACCTGGAATATTCAAAAAATAAATCTGAGTAATTTAATTAAGGCTGTATGTTCAAATTTTAAGGTCGGCGCGTTACATTGCTCACTCAGTAAAGGTTACTTCACATTATTACAGTGATTACTTGATGATGTAATCCAAATAAACCAAAACCATCAGGTCATCAGGTGATGGTCACCAGATTGACCCATCATTCAAAGTTGTATAAAAAAAAGTAAACAAAACTAAAATGGAGATGGACAGGACACACAATAAGAGGAATGAATAAATGGAGCAGAACACTAATGAGTTGGTTCCCGAAATACAACAAGCGAAAGAGAGGGGGACAGTTTAAAAGGGGGGAGGATGAGCTAAAGGATATTGCAGGAAAAACATGGACAAGGATAGCAAGAGATAGAGAAGAGTGGAAGAGGTTAGAGGAGGCCTTTGCCTAAAAAAAGGCAAACAGATAACGGTGTCGATGTCGCAGTGTAAATTAATGATTTTATAAATAAGTAATATTATCTGAAATAAAGGCTTAATAATAAAAAAAAAAGAAAAAAAAAGAAAAGTAAAAGAAGAACGGAAACACGATTTATCTTTTGAAACTATCATGGTTATGTACATAATTTTCACTAGAAACGGGATATTTACCATGATTTTTGAGTTTTATATGTTCCCGATATTTCGGCACAGTTGCATGCGCCATGATCACTGTGCCGAAATATCGGGAACAATTCAAACTCATCCATCATGGTAAATATCCCGTTTCTAGTGAAAAGTATGTACATACCCATGATAAGTTTCAAAAGTCAAAATGTTTTTTTTGTGGAAATATGCACAGAAATGAGACCTGTTTAGATTGATTTTTCGTCCCCAAAACTCCCCTATAGCAAATTTCATCGAAATCGTTAGAGCCGTTTCCGAGAACTTGATTACAAACAAATATTGCTTGTTTAGGTTACATAGACACACACCTTTTTCCACGAAGAGGTAGGTAGTGCCTCAATGGGCCTCTTTTCACAGTGGGTTGCACCATCGTGGAATATAGGCGTGACAAGTGATGAGCTCATCGCCGCCATTGCTTCCCACAACTGACTCTGCTAACGCTTTCTTCCAGTACACATTCCTTAATAAGCTAGCAGCCATGACAAATCTTATACCAACGGCTTGTACTATTATTTATTCTGTGCCAACGGATCTTATAGTGCGCGTCATGTTAAAAGAACGCTGGCGGTCAAGCTTCTACAGGCGTTCCAGCGTTCTTTTTACATGACGCGTACTATAATTGTACATTATTTGTAGTAAACTAGGTAGGCACTCATTCAATGCATAGGTATACATCTCTTAAATAAGTAGAAAATTAAGTAATCTCTTAAAAAGAACGCTGGAACGCCTGAAGAAGCTTGACCGCCAGCGTTCTTTTTACATGACGCGCATTATACAAACAAGTCCGGGTAATCTACAGTAAAATAAGTTTTTTTTTTTTTATAAAATAACTGAGCTTGACCCTCGCCCATAGTAAGTAAACATTTTACGATTCAATTCACAGACAATGCAAATTCATGTGATTCAGTTGTGCCAACGATTTAAGCTGAAGGTTATCTGAAGAGCCAGAGGCCACCACCAAGACAATGCGAGTTGTGGTTCAAATGCTCTGTGAATGCTAAGTGGATGAGTAACAAATTTAAAAAACAGTGGCGTGAGTGCATGTTCATTCAGGAAAATCATTTATAAAAGATGCACTATAATATTGTTATAATATCGTAAATGTCAAAGTTTGGATGTTCGTATTTGTTTTTGTGGATATTTTTAAACTTTTAAAAAAAAATTACACTGAAATGACTGTTGTTGGCTTTTATATTGGTCATTATTTGCGGCAAATCATATTTGGTTGAAGAAAACAGTCAATTAATAGCGAAAATAACATCGAATTTACTTGTATGGACTAAAATTTCGATGTTATTTTCGCTATTAATCCACTGTTTTCTTCAACCAAATATGATTTGCCGCAAATAGTGACCAATATAAAAGCCAACAACAGTAATTTCAGTGTAAAGTTATACCCTGTTCGCCCATATTTGTGCAAATACGTTTGTACGAAAAAGCAACCACCTTAAATTGATATATACTTTTATTTAAGTAGGTACCACGGTGCTGTAATATACCTAATGTTAATAATTTCATTATTATTAGGTGACACTATTTATAACGATTTGGTGACAAAACTGTTATGTTATTGTGTCCGGCCTAAGAATAGACCCCTCCGTCTCCTCCCGTGGATGTTGTAAAAGCCGACTAAGGGATTACCCGGACTTGTTGATAAGATTCGTTGGTTATAATAAATCAGGACAAATCTTGGCTGCTAGCTTATTATGGAATGTGTTATTACTGGAAGAAAGCGTTAGCCAAGTCAGTCGTGGGAGGCAACGGCGGCGATGAGCTCACCACTCATCACGTCTATATTCCAAGATGGTGCAACCCACTGTGAAAAGAGGGCCATTGAGCTCTGCCTACCCTTTCGGGGAAAAATACGTGTGTATGTATATGTATGAAATAGTATAATAGAGTCCATTGTGCGTGAATTAGTCTGTCTAGCTAGAGCGTAAGAATTTGCCAAATTAAACCGAAAGAACCCGAAAGGGCCGAAAGGGGTGAAGTTCCGGCGGTTCAAGGGACGCCTGTCACGTAATCCCCGGGCCACGGCGATCACACGTGTGTTAGATTAAGTAATAAATAAAGTGTTTTTATGTGTATGTTAGTTTCTAAGGTATTTATGTTGATATGGGCTTACTGTTTAGGTTTAGTGCATTTCTCAGTAAGCCTGAAATAAAGATTTAGAATTTAGAATTTGAATTTAAACGAGTTTCTAGAACTTATCGCACAATTATATACCAATTGACGACCTCTGTGACGCGGCGGGCGAAGCTTGGCCTGCGAAGCAGGAGGTTGCGGGTTCGATTCCCGCCTCGGAACAAATATTTGTGCGATCGCAGATATTTGTTCAGGGTGTTCTGGGTATGTTCTATGTATAATAAAAAATATCTGTCTATGTAATATATTGTATTAAGTATATCAGTTATCTAGTACCCATAACACAAGCTCTGCTTAGCTTGGGGCTAGATAATGTTGTGTGAAATGTGCAGCATTTTTTTTTTTTTGTTTTTTTTTGTTGGCAAACTTTTTTCACCTTTACGTTTAGGTGGGATGCTGGTTACCATCCAGTATTAGGTTATTAGGTTTGTTTAACTCAAGAGCGACACTCAAGCAAGAGCTTAATAACCGCTACCACTTTCTTAAGAGTGTATGACTACGATCTCAATATAGTGACGACCTCTATGGCGCGGCGTGCAAAAGTTCGCCTGCGACGCAGGTGGTTGCGGGTTCGATTCCCGCCTCTGAACAAATATTTGTGCGATCAGCAGATATTTGTTCAGGGTGTTCTGGGTATTTTCTATGTATAATAAAATAAAAATATCTATGTAATATATTGTATTAAGTATATCAGTTATCTAGTACCCATAACACAAGCTCTGCTTAGCTTGGGCTAGATAATGTTGTGTGCACTGTCCAGAATTATTTATTTTATAGTTTACAATACACAAGACACACGCTTTTTTCCCCAAAAGGGTAGGCAGAGCCTCAATAGGCCTCTTTTCACTGTGGGTTGCACCACCGTGGTAATATAGACGTGACAAGTGGTGAGCCGATCGCCGCCATTACTTCCCACAACTGACTCTGCTGACGCTTTCTACCAGTAATTTACCACCAGTATGTGTTGTTCTACCAGTATGTTTTTCTGTTTTTTGTCCTACTGTTTCCTAGTATTCTGTTTGTTTTTTGTTTTTTTTGTTTGTGACAAATAAATGTTTTTCATTTTTTTATTTATTTCAGTAATAACGCTAGCATCCAGCAATGTTTCAGCTTCAACAGACTACCAGCGCTGCAATACCATGCAAATAGAGCAGCAAGGTTCATACCGTGTACTCTATTCAGATCTGTGTCCCGCGTTGCAACACCGTGGGAATATAGACATGACAAGTGGTGAGCCGATCGCCGCCATTACTTCCCACAACTGTCTCTGCTGACGCTTTCTACCAGTAATGTACCACTAGTATGTGTTGTTCTACCAGTATGTTTTTCTGTTTTTTGTCCTACTGTTTCCTAGTATTCTGTTTGTTCTGTTTTTTTTTTGTTTGTGACAAATAAATGTTTTTCATTTATTTTATTTTTTCAGTAATAACGCTAGCAGCCAGCAAAGTTTCAGCTTCAACAGACTACCAGCGCTGCAATACCATGCAAATAGAGCAGCAAGGTTCTTACCGTGTACTCTATTCAGATCTGTGTCCCGCGTTGCAACACCGACAGCCCAAACACCGCCCTGCTGCAGTTTCACCTCGAAGTAAGACTTGTTCTGGACCAGCGGGGCATTACCGAGGGCACATCCTGAACCACACACTCGCTGACCACCTTTTATTATGACCATTTCATGCCCTGAAAACAATAACAATAAACTTTGAAGCGCTGTCATAAACCTGGGGTCTTATTGTGTAATAGACAATAGTTAGAATTTGATTACCAGTTTGCTGATCATTGCGCTGCGTGTTTCAAATATTTTCGGTTTTGTATAAAAGCTTAAACACGCTGCGCAATGAACAGCAAACTGGTAATCGACATCTATTAGACAATACGACCTAACGACATCACATACGACATCTATTTGACGACCTCTTTGGCGCGGCTGGCGATGGTTCGCCTGCGACGCAGGAGGTTGCGGGTTCAATTCCCGCCTCGGAACAAATATTTGTGCGTTCTGCAGATATTTGTTCAGGGTGTTCTGGGTGTTTTCTATGTATAATAAAAAATATCTATCTATGTATTGTATCATATTAAGTATATCAGTTATCTAGTACCCATAACACAAGCTCAGGCTTAGCTTGGGGCTAGATAATGTTGTGTGAACTTGTCCATCATTATTTATTTATTTTTATTTTTGTTTATTAATACGTCGGCTGATTCTTATTCTAATTAAATACTTTTTTTGTTAATGTACGTTAATGACGCAACAAGCAGGATGGCCCACGTGATGTTAAGCGGTAACCTCTGCCTTTAACAACGTATTACCACATAGGGCACCCTATGTGGCATTGCACTGCGCCCGCCACCCTGAGACATAAAGATGAAAAGTCTCATGTGCCTGTTGTAGGTATTCATATTTCTACTATTATTTTTAATTCAAATTATTGTAAATAAAATTGACATTGCACGCCCTTAAAGGGTAGATTACATTGAATCCAACATTTTATTTGTAATATCCTTTTGACATGTAATTCAGCAATAAATATACTTAGACTTTGACTTTGAATTTCATGGGTACCATACCCTTCAAATCGGAATATAGCAATGCGAGCACTACTGCTTTGCGGCAGATATATGTATGAAGGACGTACTTCCCCGGACAAACTCTTTTTGTCTCCTTCCTAACCATAGCCCAGCCAGCCCAACACCTTAAAATAACAGACAAGGGCTTTGGGCAGATGGCGGCACTATTCCAGAGTCCTATTCAGAGACTTGATCAGTTTCTCGAGTCCTGTATTTGCCCTAGCTTCATTTGTGGCTGTGCAGTGTAATACCACATGCTCCACTGTCGCTTCGTGTTGAGACAGCCATGACATAGTCCACTGTCCATGTACATGTCTTCAGTAGATGTTGGTTGAGATCACAGTGTACTACAACTGGATATTGGTTATTGTAATTGGACTGGTACTGATATCCATTCCCTAATGTAATACTCTGCCAGGGTACATGAATACAAACAATTATGTACTAAGGGTTCTTATTCACCATGGGTTGCATGGTGAAAAGAGGCTCTGAGAGGCTGTGAGAGGTTCTGCCCACCCCTACGGGAAAAAAGGTGTGTATCTATGTATGTATGTATTAAGAAAAGTCTTACTTATGGGCAGGCAAAGAATAGAGTATGTAAATAACGAATTATTTAGTCTTATTCATCGATAGCAACCCGCTCCGGCGATGTACAAAAAAATATTATACATCACATGTAAACCTTCTGGAATAAATGATCTAAATGATGGTAAAAACAGCATCAAAATCAGTTGTCTAGTTTAGAAGAACTATGAGGACAAATAGACAGATGCAGATAGCAGCTTTGTTTTATATTATGTAATTGAAGGTTCTAGGATAGATTATCATTAGCCATAAGATGCCCACAGCTAGACGAGCCCATATAATGCAATGGGGGGAATTTTCCGTCACCATGCATGGAAGGTGAATGGGTGATCGCAGTATTTCTGGGTAGGTAGGTATTATACAAATAATTTCTGAGTACAATAAGACTCGACATGTGTGAATTTTATTTTTATTTTTAATTACTTATTTTTAATTGATGACATGTTTGATTTTCTTTAGTAAGTACTGAAACTGAGTAGTTTGTTACATTTTTTTAAATTCATGCATGCTCTTAATTATAAATTTGCCGATCTGTTTGTATAAATTGGCCAATTCGACTTATCTGTTTAATGTTTGTACGCTGAAAAGCAGAATCTAGCGATCTTACCTACAACCTAACATCTAATGCATTTTGTATTGTACCTAGATTCATAAAAAAATAAATGATTTATGATTTGGTATTATGTAGTGAGGTAGATGCTGCTGCTTTGCCCTGGTGTAATCCTTTAGACGTTAACGTCATCCACGGGAGGAGACGGCGGGAGGGGTGTATTCTTAGGCCGAACACACCATGGCCTGGTATAACAGGTTACACAGCTAGAAAATGCAGTTTAGCTAAATGCTGCCACTGCAATGGTTCAGCTGGTATTTGAAACAGTGTCACATTCAAGTTGGAATCACTTTTGCCACAACGAACTAAAACCGACACTTACTACATTGTACCTACTTGTGTGGGAGGGCCACACAAGTTTCAAATATGCGAAGTTTCAACACTAACATCAGCTTGAACGTGAATTTGTTATTATACACGTAAACTAAGGATAATATTAATGGATTCTGAAGGCTATTGCAGGTTTATAATGTGTAAATACTGACCCATATGTAGTGTATCTAATTGCACTGGATTTTCTTTAATTCGTATGGGCACACTCGGCGCCAGAGAAAAGCCGTTCATGCAGCTTTTAAGACAGCAAAACATTTTGGGCTTATTGTAAAAACACTTTATTATTTAAATATTGTCAAAACATTAAATTCAAGTCCGTGTTCATTTACTTTGAATTGATTGAAACTCGAAAGAAAGAAAAGAGAAACAAGTAAAAACAATCAAGCAAGAACCAAACTGTCAAAATGTTGTTGTGTTGTCATCGTGGCATTGACGTAATGGTAACATTGCAGAAATGTATCTTCCTAAACTAATTTTAGCATAATTTAAGCTCTTTCTCTTTCTCTCCACATAACTTCCCTAAAAGCAGAAAAGGAAAAAGCATGTAATTAAAATACGAGCATCTTCATCATTAGCCCTTATAAGACATAGATCCTCCGCGTTTATTGCCACGACGCGGACGATATGGTCTTGGCCGCCTCAATCCACCGACTTCCAATAAAGTCGGTCCAATCGGGCCTTCCAACACTGCGTCATCCGGTTCATGGTCGTCACTCGAGAACCTTTATTCCATAACGGTTGTCAGTTCTGCCATTACTATGTCATTGACCTTGGTTCTTCTACCGGATCTCCGCGTTTCGAATTTCTTCTCGTAGTAAAACTCCGAGCATAGCTCTTTCCATAGCCCGCTGCGCAACTTTGAGCTAGACCAGGATTCAGTGGTATTCATCATCATCATCAGTATACAGGAGTGCACTGCTGGACATAGGCCTCCCCCATAGAATGCCACAACGTTTATTTTATATTCTAAGGCCACAACAAACGGTCATGAGCTGCCTCCATTCACCGCCTGCCAGAGCCTTATGTACCATCACAGGCCACACACGAATTGAGAACCTAAAAACAGGTTTTATGACCAAAATAAATTGAATTCGGCCAAGCCGGCAAACCCGAGTCAGATTCTGTCTTAAAAATTCAGTCTTAAAGATTCAGTAAAATTCTCATTTTTTCACCTAGATCATGACCTAGATATCCTACTAATCTATCTATATATATAAAAATCAACCCCTATTTTTTCTGGTCACGTTAAAACTCGAGAATGGCATGACCGATTTGGCTAATTTTGGTTTTGAAATATTTGTGGAAGTTCAGGGAAGGTTTTAAGGGTAAGAAAATATGGGAAAATTGAGAGGAAAATACTTAAAACGACAATTTAATTTATTTATTTTATTCCATTGTTACGACATTTTGACATGCAAACATGTCAAGCGTTCAGGATTCACGTACTTCTTCTTCTCTTCTTATATTGGCGGATGTGCGGTTATAAAAGAGCGTAGCTGGGATTACTTCAAACAGCTCCTCAGAGCATCCCTGTTAAAAATCTTATAAAAAACGTTAGGCGAGCCAATATCTCAGTGCACGCTCAACGGCTCTAGATCCGGTAACTTTCGGTGCGTCGACAATCGTAGCTTACTTTACTTACTTACATAATTGACTTTATTTAGTAAGTTAGGAGAGTTCTGAACATTTTGATCGGTTGGTGATATATTGATAAATCTGACGGAGAAGGCAAACCGGGCGTGCTGTTAGGACTTGCATATTTTATAACGAAATTAGAATTTTGTTTTATTAGATTTTTTATTTTATTAACGAAGTTTTTTGAAAAAGTTCAATGCGTACGAGCAACGTTTGTACTTATATAATTTATTTGTTTCTTTGTCTCTCTGTCTGTATAAATTATCACGAAATACTACTTTTTTTTCGAAATAGGATAGGGTAGGATAGGGAGCTTTGAGGCCAAGAAAACCTTTCAAACTTAGTCAAACACTAGGAAAAATAAAAATCTCAAATCATGAGAAAAGTCCTGTGTTCTATAACGTCTAAAATGGGGTCGTATTGGTTTGTGAGGGTTTCTAGGGTTTGTAGGTGTTGTAAAAAAAATAGGAGTTTCACAAGGAGTTTTAAAGCAGAGAAAATATTCTATCTTGGTTCCTGCCTCATCCTGGTAAAAATTCCGACTCCCAAAGAAGACGCCTGAGCAAGGTCCGTCGTAATGGGGTTGTATGGGTTTGTACGAGGTTTTAAGGGTTTCTCAGAGTTTAAGGAATTGTATGAAATCTAAGGAGTTAGGGTAAGGTACCCTGTGTTACCCTGTGTTTTTATGAGTTTGAATGGCTGTTTAGAGGTTTGTAAGGTTTCTTAGGTTGCGAGAGTTTTAAGGGGGAATAATTAGATTATTTTTGAGGATCTGTATTTTTTGGAGGTTTATTAGTATCTTGCCAATGCTCATTTGGGATTCTGCTATGATGCTTCAGACGACTATGTCTACTTGGGAAAACGATTCAATTAGGAAGATGTTGGACTTTCTATGATGAAGTTAGCCGACGAATCCAACTCAGATGAGCAGCTATCAGGAAACTACGCTAAATATTCACATCACAGTCACTGGAGAGCCTCAAGATGAAAGTCTGTAATCGGTGCATGTTGCCAGTGATGACTTACGGTAGTGAGATGTGATTATCAACTATAAGCATGATAAAAGCTCAAAATCGTGCAGCGGGCTATGGAGAGAGCTGTGCTCGGCGATTCCGTACATGTACCTGAATCTGAAACGAAGAAATGCGTAGAAGAATCGGGACAACTGACAGGCTCTCAAAATTAGCAAGTTGAAGTGGCAATGGGCAGATCATATAGCTCGCAGAACATTATTTATTCTGTGGCAGAACCAACAACCGTTGAGGAATAATTGCTCTCGAGTGGCAACCTTGAACCGGATGAGTAGAAAGTCTCCTCGATGGGCTGACGACATGTTAAAAGTCGCAGGAAGTTGTTGCATGGAGGCGGCTCAGGACGTTCATTGTGGCATTCTATAGGGGTGGCCCATGGCCAGCAGTGGACTTATACCTATAGGCAGATGTTTGTACCAGCAACTATTTACAGAATGCATAGTACGAGTAGGTAGGTACCTACTACCTAATCTACGCGCGGACGAAGTCGCGAGCGGGTCAGCTAGTATATATATAAAACAAAAAGTCGTGTTAGTTACACCACTTATAACTCAAGAACGGGTGAACCGATTTGGCTGAAAATTGGTGGGGAGGTAGCTTAGAACCAGGAGATTGACATACGGGGAAGGGGTAGGACGGGGTTCACCGGGGGCTACCCGTGCGAAGCTGGGGCGAGTCGCTAGTATCATATTTAAATTTAAATGTTAAAGTTACGATGATTGGATGTTTGGATGTTTGTATGTTTGTCACTCAATCACGCCAACACAGCTGAACCTATTTCGATGAAATTTGTTATACAGGCAGATTATGGCTGGATTGGGGTATAGGCTACCTTAACTCTGGTAAAACGCGAGCGTAGCCGTGGGCGGACACTAGTTATTCATAAATGTTGAGGAGTTATGAAACCGGATACCTAGATATCGATGTAGGTACCTAACTAGGTACGTACTCGTTCATATTTAACCTACAACAAACATTAAGATCTTTCATTGATTAGGTTTAAGAAGGTATGCGGTTATTGTTCAAACAGTATTATTTGTTTAATAATTTTATGCCAATATTTATTAATTTAATTTGAGTTATGCAAGCTAATTTGCCTACCTTGAAGTTTTAATTGGGTGCTAATATTCTACCAGTAAATGTATGGACAAGCACCAATTTTTTAAATTTTATTTACCAGGACTTGTTAGTAAGATTCTTTGTTATAAAATTTGTCCTGGCTGCTAGCTTATGTTGCTGGAAGAAAGCGTTAGCAGAATCCATCGTGGGAAGCTATGGCGGCGATGAGCTCACTACTTGTCACGTCTATATTCCTACGGTGATGCAACCCACGGTGAAAGGAGGCCCATTGAGGCTCTGCCTACCCTTTCGGGGAGAAAGGCGTGTATCTATGTATGTATGTATGTTATATCCTTGTTATATCTATTGCTCGTATCTATTACTTATGTACTTATGTAGGTATCTACTTGGTAAGAAAGTAAGTTTATAGGCACAGGGTAACACTTAACATCAGGTGGGCCATCTCCTTGCTCCGTCATACCAAGTAGTATAAAAAAATAAATAAAAAAAAACAAGAAGTTTTTAAGCACAATCTTTTTTTTTTTTTTTTTTTTATACTACTGGAATGGCGGAG
Source organism: Operophtera brumata (assembly GCA_932527175.1). Taxonomy (NCBI): domain Eukaryota; kingdom Metazoa; phylum Arthropoda; class Insecta; order Lepidoptera; family Geometridae; genus Operophtera; species Operophtera brumata. The sequence goes on from OW052238.1 coordinate 3,371,019, forward strand.
CAAGCAGATGGCCCACCTGATGTTAAGCGGTAACCTCTGCCTATGAACAGTGCATTACCTCATAGGTCACGTCCACCTAGGACGCGCCCTATGTGGCATTGCACTGCGCCCGCCACCCTGAGACATAAAGATGAAAAGTCTCATGTGCCTGTAATTTCACCAGCACCCTTACCCTTCAAACCGGAACACAGCAATGCGAGCACTACTGCTTTGCGGCAGAAATAGGTACGGTGGTAGTACTTCCCCGGACGAACTCTTTCACAAAAAAGCTCTACTACTTCTCGTCCAATATCATAAAAGAGTAGGTATACTGTTATTTAAAGAGTTATTTAAAGGCACAGGTACTTACTTACATTCCAAAATTCTAGTCTTGCAGCTATTTACAGGTCACTGCTCCTTAGAACGAGTTATCACCATCAAAATGTAGCATAAAATACCTAGCAGGCTTCTATTTCCAAAACAAACAACGTGATATTAGCCATTTACAAACCCGTAGCTATGTTGAAGCACAAAATAAAAAATAAACCGTTTTTAGGGTTCCGTTAGCAAAATGTCGAAAAAAGGAAACCCTTATAATTTCGCCTGTTCTTCTGTCCATCTATCTGTGCGCCGCGCCGTGTCTGTCCGTATGTCACAGCAATTTTAGTGACTATGTGCAAGGCAGAAATCTTCATACAAAAAAAATGCCACGCGCCGCTCGAAAAAGCGGTTTTTATAGAATATCTCGTGAAATAAAGATAATTTAAAAAAAAACCCGTTGTTGAACCCTCCGTTTTATTGTATAGCGTTTTGTTTTATTTATAAGTATTTGCGCAAGAGACACTTCCAAAGTGGTAAAATGTGTGTGTCCCCCTGTTACTTCTAAAATAAAAGAATGATATAACTAAATAAAATATGATGTAAACTTCCACCGAAAATTGGTTTGAACGAGATCTAGTAAGTAGTTTTTTATTAATACGTCATAAATCGTAAACAATCCAAGAACTTTTATATTATGTTACTTGCTGCTACGGTACTCTTCATGGGCGAGTCCGACTCGCACTTCGGCACTTTTTATCTAATCGGTGACACATAGAGGACCTATATACGAACAAAAAATATTGTATTACCATACTGCCCTAAAGCGTGATGTGGTGCAGTACGTGTGCCGAGAACAGTAATTTGCTATAAACATCTTTCCTCAGTTGAAAAACACCAGTTTCGCTATAAGGTCACATCATCACGACGAAGACAATATCCCCATACTAATATGCTGCGTACTTTGCAAACTACCAAATGGCAGGCACAAAAAGAAAAGATGCAAAGTAGGTGTCTATAGTTACGGACACGTAGTACCGAAGTACCGAACCAACATACCAACCAGGTAGGTATTTGCTTATTACGAAAAGCATACAGGAAATTACACACTCTCATTTTTACTCTAAGAAAATATTATAAGACGACATGAGATAGATACTTTAGCAATTGCATCGGTAATAAGTTAATAAATAAATAAATTAAATAAATAACATCAGATGGGCCATCCGGATTGTTCAGTAAACCACGCAGTTAAAAAAAAGTTGGCCTTCATGGGACGCCCAGCACATGTGAAATAGGAATCCATCGTCATGCCGTTTGTCGTCCCGCCCACCCGGCATACGAGTCGGTCTATCTGCCAAGGCGCGCCAATGATGTGTCACATCACCAGGGGATGGGCAGCAGCATCGACCTGAAGTCACGAATACTGCGATCACCAATCCGCCTGCCAAGCGTGCTGCTGACTATGGCAGATTGTATTTTACGGGAGAGGCCCCCAGCAATGGATGTCTAAAGGCTAAATTAATTACTAATTCAACTCCCGCCATTTTCGAAGAGTTTTTTTTTTAACTTCGTGAATGACGGAACAAGCAGTTGGCTGGCCACCTGCTATTAAGCGGTAACCTTTGACTTTAACAATGCATTACCTCATAGGTCACGTCCACCTAGGACGCGCCCTATGTGGCATTGCCACCCTGAGACATAAAGATTGAAAAGTCTCATGTGCCTGTAATTTACCGGCACCCATACCCTTCAAACCGGAACACAGCAATGCGAACACTACTGCTTTGCGGCAGAAATAGTTATGGAGGTAGGACTTCCCCTGACGAACTCTTTCACAAAAAAGCTCTAGGTACAAATAGAAATACTTTTTCTAGTATTTTTATGTTATATTGTGTAATGATGTTTATTTAACCCGCTAAAAAATTCGCTATATTTTCTGATAATGGATATCTTCATTACTGCACTCTCCTTGAGCTAAATGACAGAAATTTTCGCGGCTCGCTCCGCTCGCCGTTATATGTTCTAATGATATTTATCTTGAGAACTTCTCCTAGAGCTAAAAATATTGCATTTTTATATCGCGATAGTATATAAGACAATTCAAAGTGATCCTTGTGATTTCAATGAATAAAGTAGGTATATTTGATTTTTGTACTAGAGCCAAGATGCCCCCCCCCCCATCCAAATCTTGAGCTGCGACCGTGCCTGGATATGTCCCATTTTCAAGTTTCTAAAGTTTTGCACTGAGTTTTACAAACATAAAACAAAAAAACCACAAAGCTCATCCACACATCATAGATCCCTGGGTTTCTCGTACGACTCGTTTCTCGAGATCATTTCTTCCCCATACCTACAAACTATGGAATGAGCTTCCATCTGAGGTTTTCCCGCTTGGTTACGACATGTGTAGCTTCAAGAAAAATGATCATAAATTCCTTCAGGGTAGGCAACGCATCGACAATACCTTGGGTGTTGCCGGTGTCTATAAGCGACGGTGACCACTTTACATCAGGTGGGCCGTAAGCTAGTTTACCTATTAGTTTCATAAAAAAAAAAAAAAAACATATGTTTAATTATTCAGAGAGTTATAAGTTTTTTAGCACAGTTTTTTTACCACCGAACTAAGTCCGCCACGAATTTTGTGACGATCAATTTGTGAGATTGAAACTTCTTTAAAACTATTTTGTTAGCCTTTCTACATAAAAAATCCTACAACCTCGAGAAAACAAATATAATATATAAGAATATTTTTTTTTTCTAAAATAATACTAATCGACGGTATCATATTAGAAAAAAAAAAACAAAACCCATTTAAATTCTCTACCTATAATATTATCACAGTTATTTAGTGGCTGACCTTGTAATTCAGAGGACAGGACATATAGTTTTTTAGAGGAGAATAATGCTTTTATATATATGTCGTGTTCTTAATTAGCACCCTAATTATTCTAGGTGTAAATTAGATACATCTCACTCACAAAAACTAACTCTACCTTTCCTGTATCTACAATGTACCTACCGTGCATAACAATTTAACGCGCGTATAAAAATCTGCTTTTAACAGAATACTATTTCTAAGTACCTATTTATTAATTCAAATAGTTATCGTTCTTATAACTACTTATGGTTATGTTTATTTGGTATTTCAAATAATAATCTAGAAGTATAATTATTAAGAAAGTTTGATTGAAGTAGTAGTAGAGCTTTTTTGTGAAAGAGTTCGTCCGGGGAAGTACTACCACCATACCTATTTCTGCCGCAAAGCAGTAGTGCTTGCATTGCTGTGTTCCGGTTTGAAGGGTAAGGGTGCCGGTGAAATTACAGGCACATGAGACTTTTCATCTTTATGTCTCAGGGTGGTGGGCGCAGTGCAATGCCACATAGGGTGCGTCCTAGGTGGACGTGACCTATGTGGTAATGCACTGTTCATAGGCAGAGGTTACCGCTTAACATCAGGTGGGACTCTTGCTTGTTCCATCATAAAAAAAAAAATTAAAAAAAAAATGATTCGATTCCAGAATCAATAACGTTGCAAAAACATTTTATTATACTTAAAACAAGAATCGATTTGGTTAATTCTCAGTAGCCAAACCAGTATATAGAATAGGTATGCTGTAAGCTGTCTTAAACTAAGAGAAAGCTTGACTGTATGGTACCTACAGGTGATATCATTGTATGACGATGCGTACATACTCCTATCTCTGGAATCCACTGCTTTTGTTTAGCAACCCTGCGTAGTGCGAAGCTAGGGTGTGCTGCGCGATCCAAAGTCAAGCAGTACTTCCTCCATATAAAACGCTGCGGCTGCGCGCACGCATCAGTTTGTGACGGACCCACGGTACACACACATCACACGGTAAGTTTTTATTCATTTTTGACAAATATTTTTGGAAAAACTAATTAGTTTCTCATCCTTAATAATAATATTTCCTTTAAATATTAAGTTAAAATATCTTTGATTTTTTCAACGGATTCATAAGGTAACTACTACCCAGTGATGCCCGTAAATTTAATAACGTCTACTCAATTTATTTCGTTAATTTTATTTTATGCAAAGGTTTAACAAGCCATTTTTTTAATTATTTTGCTGTATTTTTTTAACGGATTCAGTTTATTTACAATTATTTAATTTTAATGCCATCTCTGCTCAATTTATTTCGTTTATTTTTATTTTATAACCCATTTTTTTATATTTTCTTTTAAGTGCTTATTTTTTTTAACTGATTCTTGAGGTACCTACGTACTAGTACTACCTAAGATAACGTAATTTTAGTGGCAGGTCTGGTCAATATATTTAGTTTATTTTATTCCCGTTAACGATTATGTGCATACAAAGGTTTTGTAAATTTGTTTTTCTTATGAAGTTTGTTAATTATTTACTTACATACAATCTGTGGTATTTCTTCTTGTATCTATCAATCTCATTGTTCATTTTAATCACTATAATACAATTTACTTCAACTTTCTCTTCTCCATACAAGAATAGTTTCTATAGTCTAACAAGAAAATAATTATTAATGTAACGCACAATAAAACTCTACTATTATTGCTTGTAATACGTGGGTTTTTATTCAAATAAGGTCATCAAACCGGTCGGATTAGATAATGATAAGTTATTGCTTGAATTAGTATCTTCCATGGGTTCATTTGACCATCATCGCGGGATGAACGAACTTCTTTGTGCCCGGGGCAAGGTCGCTTTCTCTGGGACCGGTCCGGGAGATAGGGATCCAATCAGGGAAAGTATGACGTTTGTAAACACTGCCATCGCCCGTTCTGTGGCAATCACGAACCCCCACATACCGATAGGTGTACTATATAAACCCAACTTCCATTTGTATGCCATAAAATATTACACTATGCTTATACCATAGATTTAGACCATAGATTTAGGTACATTCTTGAAATCCATACCAATATCAGTAATAAAATACGTTTTAAATGTCTGTCTGTGATTTCAAAATAAATACCAAAATTGTAGGGAAGTCTACATTTAGCACCGCCGTAAGGTTGCATGCCTTTCAATCTTCTATAGGTTACATTTCGGGGAATGCTCCCAGGAACAGCACGATCTGATCCCACCATCTCCTTTTCATCATAGGACGAGCAGGCGTACGGCTCAGTACCATCCTTACCTCATTGGTATACCTTCTATTCGCACAAAACGTTTCGGTTCTACCTTTATAATGTGAACTGCTAAGGAGTGGAATACACTACCGTCGTCTGTCTTTCCTAAAAACTATAATCTGGGTCTCTTCAAGTCTAGAGTGAATAAGTGCCTTCTAGACCTTTGTGCTCCATCTTCGGCCACATCGTCACTTACCAACAGGTGAGATCGTGGTCAAACAAAGGTCTATCAATGTTAAAAAAAAAAATATACGATGCATATTAATCATAAATGACCGCTTTTTTCCTATTTCTGTCTGATTGAAAAAATTCCATAACGGCTCAATGGATTTCAAGGAAATTGTAGGGATAAAAACAAAAATTTTAGCTTAAATTTTCGAAGGTATATTTAGTTTCGATGTCTTGCAGGGTTCAGAAGATATAATGAACCGCGGGCTCAGCTAGTTCGTAATAAGTTTCAAGAAGCCATTATTTTATTACCTACCTAAATAAAATTATCAAACTTCAGCAAATATCAGCGACGTAATTATTTGGAGGGGTTCATAACATGCATGACCTTTGCAATTTTTCAATAATAGGTTGACATTTTCTTAACGAAGAATCCTGTTTTATTAAATTTTTTAGCTGTAGCTGCATTCATTAAAATATTAACACAAATCTAAACAGGATGCCTACTTACCTACAGCTAAAAAAAAACTTGTTATAAGTTTAGTAAAGCAACAAAGTACAGTAGCCGTAATCACGTCGGTACTTGTACTATTATTTATTCTGTGACGTAGGTAAAAATAGGATGTAATTATTAAGGCACTATAGGTTCAACGAGCATTTTTGTATGAGGCGAAGAAGGCGAGCGCACGCTCGGATACCGTGTTTATATGTATAAAAAAATTATATAAAAATGTCGTTCAAAGTTTTGTTTAATTTTGTTGATGAATTCACTAACTCATATAATAACTAACATGTAACCAAATGTTTCAAAAATTAAAACGTGAGAGAAGTGTGTGAAAAATAGCATTTAAATTTTAAAAAGGAGGTATCTTTGTTATTTTTTTTTATCGAATGAAGTAATTCAAATATTGTATCGAATTATTGATTTCACTAGATAAAAAGCTCAAGAATATTATATATATTTTTTTTCATAGAAAACTATGAGAATTCTTATCAAAAAATTTAAAATTCTAGAGACATTTGAGAACCTATGGCGCCTTAAAACTCAAATTTTAGTGATTAATCTTCTTTTCTGGGTTACTGTACTGCTTACCTGTGCCATTTAGGAAATATTTTAGTTCCAGTGCGTAACGCAACCTTTTACTTATCAAATAAAAAGCTGTGAGAGAGTCAATATGATAAAAATATGATAAAAATCTATATAACTCTACGACGATAAGAAAACCATTATTTTACGCCGAGCTTCACGTAGGCACCTGCATGATAACTTTAGGAACAAACTTAGTAATAAATAAACAGAGAAGATAACCAGAAATAATCTGTCAAGTTAACCTGTAATAATCTGCCAAATACCAGTAATCAGTTTATGTTCATCTGAAATAATATGTCTAAGTTAACCTGTATTTTGATTTAGGTTAATCTGAATTAATCTGTCTAGGTTAACCTGAAATAATCTGTCCAAATTAATCTGAAATAACCTCGACCGCATTATTAGTTAGTAGGTTTTTTTTTTTTTTTTAGTAGGTATTTTGACATGGTCTATTTCTATTCTTTTGAGAGGTGGCATGGCAGATAATGTTTTTGTTAGAATGTATTTCTATGCCACAATGCCATGCCGGGGAATGGTCTCTTATATTTAAAAATAAGAATATAGAGTCATACGGGCCTCCGAAATAAGTAGCAACAAGTCAATCGGCTTATGGCAATCAACAGCCGGCTTAACGCGTTGGTTTCGACAGATCTATCTGGGATGAGAGCATAGCAGTGCGCTATAAATTTAGGATGCGAATCGCACAGAACCGATTGGAGTAGTGCTTGAGGGAGGCGGCTTCTACCCAGCAGTGGGCTTATATTTAAGCTGCCAATGATGATGATGATTGGGTTATGATAAGTAAACACTATTATTTTTGTTCGCAGAAAATGAAACAATTCAGCATAGTTCTGATGGCGCTGATGGCGGTGGCGAGCGCACAGTTCCCCAATGGCCGCATTTTGGAACCCCCAGTGCCTTCGCAGTGCGTGCAGAGGAACATCCACGAGAGATACGCGGACAGTGAGTTCTACCTGTTACATCTCTTCTTGAAACAGTTCAGCATAGCTTTGAAGCTTACAACTCTTCCGAGGATAGATAATGCCGCTTTACACATCTGAGATATGATCTCAAAAGAGTCGATGTATTGTTAATGGTATATTCTGATTTCGGGGCATGTACTAGGTATTTTCTACCGCATCGGTTGTCGGTCCTTCAGCGTATAACGACCAGCGTATTGCAACTTAGCTCTAGGTGGAGCGATGACTTACGGAAATTCTTGATGACTTGGATAAATTGAATGATAAGAGCCGAACACCGGGCCCAGTGGAATACAGGAAGAGGCCTGTTTTTTAAAAAATGATTTGAATGACGGAACAAGCAGATGGCCGCGGTAGCCTGTGCATATATACAACGCATTACCTCATAGTCACGTCTGTCCATCTAGGACGCGCCCTATGTGGCATCGCACTGAACCCGCCACCCTGAGACATAACGATGAAATGTCTCATGTGCCTGTAATTTCACCGGCACCATACCCTTCAAACCGGAACTACTGCTTTGCAGCAGAAAAAGTTATGATGGTAGGTATACATCCCCGTACGCAAAAAAGCTCTTTCTTAGGTATTCTTCCACGATTGAGAAAGTGATAACTGCACGTTCCTATAGTCACGCGCGCCACCCTGATTCGAATACGCGATCTTTGGAAAGGCGTGGGTCAGAGTTCAGAGAACTGATCACAATCTCTATAAATGTTGACCTACGGTTATAGTGAGAGGTGAGCATTTTATTTTGCTGTATCAAGTTCAAGGCCGTTGCATAACATAATAATGTAGATGTTACAAAATGATGGAGGTTTATCAAGGCCAATTTAATTCGAACGGACTATATCCATAGTCGATTTACATCATATTGGCATAAGCGCTCATAATGAGGGCTTACTTTTGTTATTACTTTTACTACTGAATTTCTATTATTTTTGCATAGATACTGGGTTTACTGCGTAGATATTCACATTACCTATACCTAAAAGAAACCTGATCTCTGAACAGTAAATCAAAATAAATGCATTTAGTAAAATATAAGACGTGAATATATAATCTTGTGGTCATGCACAAAAAACCATCTTCACGAAAATACCAAGCAAGATTAGATTTCTAACAACTGTTCACAAAAAAACTTGCAGACACATCTTTATCTCATTCCTGTGCCATGTTTACTGTAAGATATGGGAAGATAAGAGGGTGCACTAAGAAATAATCTTCGACGAAAGAGGAAAGAGAAGATCCCTTACAAATTATTTGAATAAACGCGGCCGAAGGGAAAGAATCTGTTGGACCAACTTAGACAAATGCCAAGATGGCTGTTTGAATCTTACAAATAACTACGAGTTAGTATGTTATTTGTACCACGAAGCAATGTTTGTTGACTTCTCTTTCTCGATGCTTGGAAGTGAGGCCCTCTAAGATCTTGCTTTGGTTGGCCAAAGATTTTGAAGGACAGAAATGCTTAGCTGAGTTCGCAATTTAAAAAAAAAAAAGTAGGTAAAAACAGCAGCTATGGCGGCCGAAAGGAGCGATCCTACCTCTACGTGTGGTTTAGAGTACATACGGAATAAGTTTGACGTTCGTAAATACATTTTTAATGTATATTTGTCTCCTTAGAGTCAGCGCAAGATAAGGACTAGTTTTTTTGAGGGAAATGGGTAAAGTTATGATAAATACCTACAGAAACAACATTTTTATGGTAATTAGTAGGATGTGGATCTCTGTGTGTGTTGCGTCATGACAGACATATTTTGTGGAATCGAACATACTTAGCTACTAACCATTATTATGCTAATACGTACCTACTTTGTTAGTTAGTAACTAAATTATTAAAATTGCTATACCTACAAGATAAAAATATTTAAGATCCCTGTGGGTGGTACCTACTTCGTAGTTCTTAGAGCACAAATCATTATTTTAAATGGGTAATATCTGTAAATATCCATTTGTGACCTGTGACCTACTTGAATATTCGCAGTAGGTAAGTTCACATTCGATTAATATAGGTAGGTTAGTAGATATTTATTCTTTATTTATTGTAATAGTCACCTCGGGGTAATATCTACTTAACTACATAGATTCGACCTGCCCTGCTAGTGAAGCTTGTCATTTGACTAAAACGAGAGGTGTTTTCCATGGGTTCTGGGTATGGGGGTTTTCTGTTCCCTCAGTTTGTGTATGGCCTCAAAGCTCCAGACCAGGTTTTCTAATTTTAATGCGGTTTTAATTATATGAAAGATGGTGTTTGTGACATGATTATTAGCTATGTTTGGTGTAAATTGGTGGAGCCGTTTTCAAGATCATCAGCTCGCAACAAATTTTTTATAGGGAACTAGGGCATTTTTGCTTTTTATTGAAATAAATAGGTAAACTAGCATACGGCCCACCTGCTTTGCCCACCTGATGTGAAGTGGTCACCGTCGCTTATAGACACCAGCAACACCCAAGGTATTATCGATGCGCTGCCTACCCTGAAGGAATTTATGAACATTTTTCTTGAAGCGACACATGTCGTAACCAAGCGGGAAAACCTCAGATGGAAGCTCATTCCATAGTTTGTAGGTATGGGGAAGAAATGATCTCGAGAAACGAGTCGTTCGAGAAACCCAGGGATCTATGATGTGCGGATGAGCCTTGGCACGGTGTCGGGAAGAGCGATGGTAAAATCTCGATGCCGGGATGCTTGTTCAGTTTGAGTGATATTTAACGGTCTGATGATGGACAGGATCTTAGGGTAGGTACAACTGAAGCTGAGTCTTCAAGTTTGAACTCAAATATCAATTTAAAACGATATAACACAACTTTCGCGTGGTCAAGTTAGCGGAGACTCCAGGGTCAGATGCTGATGACCAGCAAAGCGTGAACAGGATTAAGAGCTAGAGAAGCTAAATCTTTGAAAATAGGGTTATAAATTCACATAAAACTATTACCCACCCGCGGCTTCGCTCGTGTAATACCAGGATAAAAATTAGGCATTAGCTCAATCCAGATCATAATCAATCTGTGCACTAAATTTCATCGAGATCGATTCAGTCGTTTCGGCGAGTTTGAGTAACAAACATATAGGTAAACATCTAAATATCCAAAACATCATAACTTTGACATTTATGATATTAGTGGGAGTTTTGGTGATCTTCGGCGTGCTCAATGTACCTACGCTCCAAGCTCCAGATTCCTACCGCATAGAATAAAAATAGGTATTCATAGATTTTATTACACGTATGCTACAGTTTTAATCTTGTCACTGGTGTCAAGATCAAATAAAAATAATTAATTACCCATTTATCCACACATTCAACTTTATTTGCATATCATATCACTTTGCTCTTTTTTGCCTTGAATGGGGTGACTCATTCCAGCACACGCGGTGTTTGGTCTGTATTCGATAATTTTGTATAATATGTCAAGGCCCGGATAGCTCAGTCGGTAGAGCATTGGACTTTTAATCCAAGGGTCCAGGGTTCAAGTCCCTGTTCGGGCGGCATTTATTTTGGTTTTTAATTAAATTAGGTTTTAATACTATGGGCGACAATGGTTCATAAAAGTGTGGTCTTAATGCTATTTAATGATGCAATTTTAAACAATATTTTTTAATAATTTCATGTATAGTACGCGTCATGTAAAAAGGACGCTGGCGCAGCCACCTTTACATCTTTATGTCTCAGGGTGGCGGGCGCAGTGCAATGCCACATAGGGCGCGTCCTAGGTGGACGTGACCTATGAGGTAATGCACTGTTCATAGGCAGAGGTTACCACTTAACATCAGGTGGGCCATTCAGCTTGTTACGTCATTCAAGTAGTACGCGTTCCAGCATTCTTTTTACATGACGCGCACTATACCCACCTAGGTAGAAGATGCGGTACATTTCCCCTTACATAGCATACCAACATAGCTCATTGGAAATTCAGAGTTTCTTTCATTATCGAACAATATCGAAATTGTCATCCGCCGCGGTATGGGTTCCCACGTGTGGTTGCGTTTATGAAATTATGACACAAACAGCTATTAGCCATCCTATGGAAAGAAAGTTGCGACTTTCCCTAGGATTATACCATCAATGAACCGTTAGGTTCTAGCATGTTGACTGTTATTGTGACTAGTTTGTTAGTATAAAAAGAGGTGTCTAATTGCTTTAAAGTGGCTCTTAAACAAATGATTATGGTTCTAAGTAAATACTTAGATCATTCAGTGAAACTTGATGAGGATGAGTGTTATTGAGTAGTAGTAGAGCTTTTTTGTGAAAGAGTTCGTCCGGGGAAGGACTACCACCATACCTATTTCTGCCACAAAGCAGCAATGTCCGGGGAAGGACTACCACCATACCTATTTCTGCCACAAAGCAGCAATACGAGCACTGCTGTTTTCCGGTTTGAAGGGTATGGGTGCGGGGAAATTACAGGCACATGAGACTTTTCATCTTTATGTCTCAGGGTGGCGGGCGCAGTGCAATGCCACATAGGGTGCGTCCTAGGTGGAAAGAAAAAAAAAACCTCCTCTTCCTATTGAGTGGCCTTCATGCTATTCATAGGAATTCTATTCTCTTTCAAGCAATGTTTATTTTATTTTACTTTTTTGCAAAAGTTTGGACGACTTGACAAAAATTAACAAATATTATCTTCCTTCAACAGACAAAGGCTATTTCTTCTCGTGGCGGGACCCAGCGCTCCGCGGCGTGGAGGAAGACTGGCTAACGGCGAGGAACTACTGTCGTCAGCGGTGCATGGACCTCGTGTCCTTGGAGACCAGCGACGAGAACGAGTGGGTCAAGGCGCGCATCGTGCAGGATAAGGTGAGACCACAATATTCACCTTTCTAAGGACCTTATCTAGAACTTTCACGAAAATTTTTAATATTCGCGTAAATCCTGTGCCAGATGCATGAAAAAAAAAGCTCTTTTAAAAAAAAAATAGTTTCTTGCTCATTTTGTCGGAATATAAATACCAAGATGCTAATAAAATTTACAGGTTAGAATACTAATGCACAGGTCTAGGGCTTAGCTGAGTCAGTCCCTGAGGTATGGGAGCGGTACGGGAGGGGTGCTTTCGTGTCTCAAATTATCAGATGACATGAAGCCACGCTTCATTTAGACGTAACGAAAACATCCCTCCCGTACCGCTCCCATACCTCAGGGACTGACTTGTAACTACCATGACTGAGAAGGTATCTTAGACATAGCTCCTACCGAAATCAACATGGCAAATTGTTTCATAGATAATAGACCACTTAAACAACTTTCTTTGCACTATCTGCATTCGTAAGCGAGTGCCGACCGAAGGCAATAAGCTAAATTACATTGGAAGTTCAAACTTTCCTAACCATTGTCACCGATGAATAACAATTGGCTTAGCGCCGATATTAAAGCCTATAAAATCATTGTCTCGATGCCAAAAAGGCCATTGCTCCGGCACCATATTGTTACTAGTCACAGATAATATAATACTATACTAGCTATAGTGATGAGGTGTTAACTGCGTACCTATAGAAAAACATGGGAAGGGCTTAATTGTGACAAATTGCAGCATTTAACCTTCCTATCTTCCAATCTTCACGCTATTGTGATTGTGTGAAGTGAATCGCCAAGATGTTTCGGCTAAGCTAATGGTACCTTGGTAATTCACTGTAACAAGGCACTTTACATTGTTAGTTTTTCTTAGATAAAATGACTACCCATAAGTAAGTAAATATCGGAAAAACACAAAAAAAAAAAGAAAAAAAAAAGAAAAAAAAAACTACACTACTACTACTTAAAGAATAATTACCTATATTTTTAGGGTTACGTTATTTATGATCAAACCTCACCCTCACCTACTAGGGTTATCGAATTTAACTGAATACCGTATTAACATAGGTAATGGTGTCGATTCTGTGCAGCATTCTCTAATTTTAAAGCGCGTAATGTTGTCGCGCGCCCTTTCTAATAGTCTGAAATAAAAGAGACCGCGATAACTTTAATCCGGTTTAAAATTAGAGAATGCTGCACAGAATCGACACCAATGTAACATTATACAATGAGAGGTGGTTACTTATTTCCGCATATTCTTTCTAGGTGAAATACATCTGGACTTCTGGCCGCCTCTGTGACTTCAAGGGCTGCAACCGTCCCGACCTGTTGCCCAACGAAGTCAACGGCTGGTTCTGGACCGCTGAGCTGCAGAAACTGGCGCCCACTACCAACCGCCAACAGAACGACTGGTCTGAGGGCGGCGGCATCGGCAAACCCCAGCCTGACAACAGGGTAAGCTACGACCAGATGCTTTAAACAACCAGATGATCACCCATATATAAAAGTACCTAGTCACTGAATTAGAGGCCGAGGGATAGATACTTGGAGAACAACGTTTGGAAAAGCATAGACACACGCCGTTTTCTAAGGGCAGGCAGAGCCTCAATAAGCCCTTTTTCACTGTGGGTTGCACCATCGTTGCACAATAGACGTGACAAGTAGTGAGCTCATTGCCGCCATTGCTTCCCACGATTGATGCGAACGCTTTCTTCCAGTAATAACATATTCCTTGATAACTAGCAGCTATTAGGCACCATCACCCTCAGAGGCGATCTCGATGCAGACTAGGCAGAAGGGCTAAGTACGTACTGCCTCCACGATTTCAGCCACTGGATTCGGCACAAGATCGCCAAAAGTGGCGTGATAGATGATAGATAAGAGGTGTTACCGGCGTATACGATAGATTAGAGAGACGATGATTCTGCTGTGCTGTGAAGTAATTCCGATTCACATGCTCAGTAATTTATGGAATGGGGTGACGTTACTTCTGTTCGTCACCGGGAACACACAATAGGCGGCGACAAGAAAGCATGTCATTACGAAATCGGTCATACACAGTGATGCAACGGTGCCAATTCCGTGTAGTTAAGTAATGTTTGTCATAAACCAGCCTGCCATGGAGCATCCGCGGATGTCACGCAATGAAAACGAAAGCGACAAGTGAATATTTATGGGCCTGCGAAATATTCGCCGAAGGGCGTACCCGCATTCATGTCGCATAACACTTTCTACAAACAGCCGACAAGCTACAACAAAAAGCTCATCTTTATTCGGCGTGCGTCGGCGGGGTGTTGCTTACGCGACTTTCCCCGCGTTTCGCGGTCACACACGTCGCGTCACCACCTTCAGCATCCGTATAAGCACGCAGACTCCTTTTGCGTTCAAGGCCTCGTGTGCAGCGGTTAGCACAACCCATGTAACAACTTAATAGATGCTAAGAGCGACCACATTATTTTCTGCATCCATGTTCATAGATGTGTTGTGTACCTACGGGGACAAGGTCGGCAGTTTTGATAAAATGCGCATTTCCGACCATTATGGTAATTAGCTTCAGTAGAGTGACTCTTCAACAAATGATTGATGATCTTGGTTGAATGATGTGGGTTAATGGTGGGTCACCATCATAGAATCGAAACATAGATCGGGTGTCCAGCTATTTCGTAATAACTGACTTAGGCTGTTGGAGCAGTCTAGTTAAATTTGCTGACTGATATAGGAATCAAACGGAAATTGGATGCTTTTAAGATAACTGTACCGCTAGCCCGCTACTTATCTACAAACCGAAGTTTGTTTGCTCCTAATTTGGATATTAATAAATTCAAGTCAATTAAATTATTTAGACACAATTAAGAGACTAATATCTAGGTCTGCTGTTTGACAGTTTCCCATGTAGGTAGCTGTATAGAATCAAAATAAAATAATAGCTTTTTCCCGAAAGGGTAGGCAGAACCTCAAATCAGCCTCTTTTCACCGTGGGTTGCACCGTCGTAGGAAATAGACGTGACAAGTGGTGAGCTCATCGCCGCCATCAGAATCAAAATATCTTGGGTAATACAATTTTCATACAAATCTTTAATTCAAGTGTGATGTGGACAACGAAACTCTTCGAGGGATAATAGTAGACTGGCCGTGTTTAGGTTCATTTTGATCACACGTTTACGATCACTAATTTTATAAAAGACTTATTTAAATAAACTTAATATTTTTTTAAGAAACTGATAAACTACGGGCCCTAGATATTACCCACTGTATTGATCATTATAACATTTCATGGAGTTTGATGATAGGTATCCAAAATAGGAGGCAACTTCGTTTGTATGCGAGGGCTCAAGCGGGCTAGCATTCTTGTCTATCCTCACCCATGTCTAATGGTATTTTCCTATCTCAGGAACTGCACCAAGGTGGCGCTGCAGAGCACTGCGTGGCGATCCTGAACAACTTCTACAACGACGGAGTCCACTGGCACGACGTGGCATGCCACCACCGCAAGCCTTTCGTATGCGAAGAAAACGACGCCCTCCTCAAATACGTCAGATATACGAACCCCAACCTCAGAGTTTAAGCTTAACTATGTACTTTAGAAAAATACATTATTTATGGAACTTTAGTCAGGCTGTGGTAATGAGCTACCTACAAATAGTGGGTCATTGTTGAGTCGTTACAATAGCACGTTGCACACTTCTTTTTGAACTGAACGCATTGAGCACTTTGAACAGATTCTTACAAAACCAACTGTCCATCTTCAGTAGTTACACTATTTGTATCGACCATTACCATTTTACTACATATTTAAGTTGAGTTATGTGTAGTAGATGCTACATCCAAATATTATTTATCAGAAACCACAAACACTGCCTAAATAAGTTTCAAAAGTTAACCAGTATTTATTCCCGTCCAGAATTTTACTGAAAGCTGAGTTAGTATTTAAATTTATTTTGGTATGCTTACCTTATTTAAGATCTGTCAATAAAGACTGCTTTATTATTTACAAGATTGTTTTATTTCTGGCAACTGCCTAATATAGGTATGCTAGCTTTGAGAGAGAGAGAGAGGGTAGAAATACCCAGAAATATCCCTAGGTACGATATGCGATTATTAGTATTAGTCTGGTGTTTGTTCCATGGATCAAAATCAAATGTCCTCCCTAGATGTCTCCACATATAAAAATAAATAAATAAATAATGCTGGACAGTTCACACAACATTATCTAGCCTCAAGCTAAGCAGAGCTTTGTGATATACTTAATACATTACACAGATCGATATCTGTATATATACAATATCTATTATACTTACATAGAAAATACCCAGAACACCCTGAACAAATATCTGCAGATCGTACAAATATTTGTTCCGAACGGGAATCGAACCCGCAACCTCCTGCATCGCAGGCGAACCTTGGCCCGCCGCGCCACAGAGGTCGTCCTTGAACCCAAACCATTTCCCATAAACACTGAGGCCACATAACCCGACCCGATCTTGAAACAATTGGACCCACGCTCTGCCCAGTGTCTGTATGTTTTTTTTTTATATTTATCTATTATTACCTAAGAACTTATTACTTATAACTAGTAGCCCATACTGTCTCACTTTGGGCAAAGGCCTCCTCCTCAGTTTAGTGCAACCGCTTTCCATTCCCTCTCACTTGTGTCCAGTTCGTCTCACCACCTCATGCGTGGTCTGCCGCGACGCCCCGCATGGCTGTATCAGGGCTCCATGCCGTGGTAATTTTGGCCCAAAACTCGTCGGGCATGCGGCAAATGTATTTATGTGGCCGGCCCAATCCCACTTCAGCCTTGCAGTATTTATCTATACTACAGATCTATCGCTTTACTGAGTCAGTCCCTCCCTGAGGTATGGGAGCGGTACTTGTACTTGTAGAGCAGACTCTTCTCCGCAACTAGGCCACCAACGGGCCCTTTTTGCGTGATGGGTGGAGGCTGCTAGTCCAGCCACCCGATAAAGTATGGGAGCGGTACGGGAGGCGTGTTTTCGTTACGTCAAAATGAAGCGTGGGTTCATGCCATCTGATAATTTGAGAGACGAAAACACCCCTCCCGTACCGCTCCCATACCTCAGGGACTGACTCAGTTAAGCGATAGATCTGTAATATAACAAAGAAGTATGATTTGTTTGTGAGCTTGGATGTAAGACGTATTAGTTTCCAGAACTAAAGGACCGATTTTGAAAAAAAAAAACTAATAAGAAGCTACATTATCCCTGATTACTAGGCTTTTATTTTTAATCGGATAAAGATGACTTTCCTGTAAAAAAATCGCCATTTGTAAACCAAGCCGACGAAAATGAGTTGATTTTATTACCTAAGCCAAAAACAAAACAGCATCTGCAAGATTAGAGCTGATAGTTACTACTACGGCGCGTAGGTAAAAATTATGTATGTATGAAAAAATACATTTTAATAACATTTGTATTCAAATAATTTGAATACTAGTCGTAATAGTATTCAAATAGTAGAAATGAAACTATCGTGGTTGGGAATCAAATTGGTTATTCAAATAGTAGTTTATTTTTGTAATAAAACTGGGTTATTGCCATTTTTTTATTCGTTTATACTCAGAATAAAACACTAGTGATGAAATTTTATCTTTTCTATCACTAACATTGGTTCCTCAGTTTTGTATGGGAAATGGGTGTGGACCATCCACCTTAATACCCCTCGTCTATTACGCAGACTCCATTACATCCAAGGCTGTCTGGTAAAGACCGCTAAGTATTCAGCTATAAGACCGACAATTGTTTATCATATTAAGATGTTGACTTAAATAATTGTGTATGTCAGGTGTGCAATTAAGTATTTTCTATCTACGATAACTATGCCCATTTTCACCAGCATTTCTTTTTCGGGACACAAATCGCAAATCAAACTGTCAGATTTCTATTACAATCAACTTCTTTTACACCTCTAACGACCTCTATAGCACGGCGGGCGAGTAGCCGGCTGAGATGCGAGAGGTTGCAGGTTCGATTCCCGCTGCGGGATAAATGTTTGTATGATCTGCAAATATTTGTTCAGGGTCTGGGTGTTGCGGTACTACGGTACTCGTTGTTCCTGATACCCACGTCACAGGGGATCCTATTGTGGGATCAGGACAATAGGATCCCCATTGACGTGCAATGAATATTGTGAATAAATGTCTATTATGACTATTATGACAATGTGTGTGGCTGTAGGGTGTCATTTTTAGGGTTCCGTAGTCAAAGACAAGGAACCCTTATGGATTCGTCATGTCTGTCTGTCTGTCTGTCTGTCCGTGTATGTCACAGCCTTTTTTTTCCGAAACTATAAGAGCTATACTGTTGAAACTTGGTAGGTAGATGTATTCTGTGAACCGCATTAAGATTTTTACACAAAAATTTAAAAAAAACCATTAGTTTTGGGGTTCCCCATACTTAGAACTTAAACTCAAATATATTTTTTTCATCAGACCTATACGTGTGGGTTATCTATGGATAGGTCTTCAAAAATGATGTTGAGGTTTCTAATATATTTTTTTTCTAAACTGCATAGTTTGCGCGAGGGACACTTCCAAAGTGGTAAAAAGTGTCCCCCCCGTAACTTCTAAAATAAGAGAATGATAAAACTAAAAAAAAAATATGATGTACATTACCATATTAACTTTCACTCAAAATTGGTTTGAACGAGATCTAGTAAGTAGTTTTTTTTTAATACGTCATTAAACGTAATCCATCCAAGAACTTTTATATTATGTTACTTGCTGCTACGGAACCCTTCATGGGCGAGTCCGACACGCACTTGGCCGCTTTTTTCATATTTATGTTTAGAATAAGTTGCTAATTTTCCAATTTTGTAGTGAAAATTTGCGATAAACCAATCTAAAGTAAAGTAAGTAGAGCTTTTTTGTGAGAGTTCGTCCGGGGAAGTACTACCACCACTACTACCACTACTATTTCTGCCACAAAGCAGTAGTGCTCACATTGCTGTGTTCCAGTTTGAAGGGTATGGTTGCCGGTGAAATTACATGCAGGGTGGCAGGCGCACTGAAATGCCACATAAGGTGCGTCCTGGGTGGACGTGACCTATCTGATAATGCGCTGTTCATAGGCAGAGGATACCGCTTAACATCAGGCGGGCCGTCTAATTGATCCAACATTACAAGTAGGACTAAGAAAAAAAGAAAAACTGAACGCCTCTTAAACCTCTTAAACTTGACACAAGTTAATGATTCTTGTGTTCAATAAATTCCTTATTTCATTCAGGTAATATTTTATTCTGAGTAATGAAATACCTTGTGTTGTATTTAAATGTAACCCAAAAATTCCATTCCAGCGGGACTCGAACCCGCAACTTCGCCTGTGATCGGCGATGCCTTTACCAATTCAGCCATAGAACACTATGACGCTGAAGACGAAAATTGTGGGCACTATCAACTCGGCTATAGCGCCGATGGGAGCCATCTACATTCGAGGTTCTGGGTTCGAGTCCCACTGGAACGGAATTTTTGCGTTACATTTAAATTTAATGTTATCCATAAAGTGTGGTTTACACTTGAAAAAATAATAAACCTTGTGTTGTGTTTAGGTTTAGATTGGTTTATCTTTACCTATCTACTTCATCTATCTATAACCAGGAACAAAGCAATTAAAGTTACTGCAAATTTGTACTATTTATTTACATGTTAACATTTACAGTATAAAAAGTGAACTTTGCTTCATTAGTAAAGGCATCACGGAATAGATATCTTGAACTGATACCTCAGAGTCCTGGGCGATACTTTCTTGGTCATTGCAAACCAGAGACAGAGGTTGCAGAAGTAGACTAGGGAAAGCAGCATTGTAATGTGGGTCAGGCGGCATAGGCGGAGGAAACTCAGTTTAAGGCCAGTACTGAAAATAGACTTGCTATGAGCATGTTTTGGGTAACAACTAGAGGTACATACCTTGTTGTACCTTGCTAGTTTTTTTCATGCCTTGTTTTTTAAAACGTGTTTCAGTTACGGTTTAGTTTTGGTCAAGTATTCATTTTCAATCTGTCATTTGAGAAAGAAAAGGGAAAAGATAGCTGAGCTATATCACGTAGGCTTGTGCTTAATCGTTCACTGAGCAGAGCACTCTGTACTAGTATAATCAATCAAATGTACCTACTAGTTCAGTCTTATAGTTCTAATAGTACTGGTAGTTCAGTGGTAAAAGTGTCTTGGTTCGTGTTCGTCCATTCGTTTGTGTTCGGACTTTGTCGGAGACACACCGAGTGATCGGTTAGACGGTGTGCGTGCTTGCGCGCTCACTCTTTTGCGAAAGTTACTAATAGTACTATTGAAATACTCTGGATGATCCCGGGGGATAGTTAATTCTCGTTCAATAGTGGGAAATAATTCCTAATCATTCTTTGTACGTGAACTAAACAAGCCTAATATCACGTACATAAATAACACGAGATATGTCAAGAGTGTGCCTTCTATGTATAAATGTATATGACCTACATGTAGGGTTTTTCATATATACTGACGAAAATAAAGGAGTTATTTTGATGAACATATAGAATAAGTTTGTCAAATGTTTGACTTAAAAATTTAAAATTCTTTTAATCATGTCAATAAAGAACTTCTGTTGTGATTTTGTATAATTTCCATCTAACTAGCCTCACCGCCCATTCACTAAACAATCCCGGTTGCACAATATCTGAGAGTGTACGGGCCAGAATCCACCAGTTTTTTTTTTTTAAATTGTTCACCTAATCAATGTTGAATTTAATTTTTTATGTTAGTTATCATCGGTATATTACGAAAAAGCCCATAGTGTAAATTTTCAGAAAATACAATAGGTAATATAAATGCATACTCTCTGTTTGCAAAGTCTTCCATATCACCAACAGCTTCAAGGGATCCCTCAGGGTCAGGTAAATTATAGAAGTCCTTATCAAACTGCTCTTGTAGACAGCAGATTCTTTCCATAATGAACAGCAAAAGTATCGCCCAGAAGTACTCAAATTCAAACACCATGGCCTTCATTTTTTCCCTTCTACCATAATTATATGGTAACCAAATTTAGTCTTGATTGGCGGGTCTGTATACATAGGACTGGTAACTGATGAAATGGGCAAGGAGAAAGCTGCATCCTGGAATGGGCCAACCATGGAGCCACGGGTCATCCAGCCCAGATCCCCGCCTGAGCGCGCCTTGTCCTCGCTGTATGCAGCCGCTACATCCGGGAATTTTTGTCCAGTTTTCAATTTTTCCAATGCCTCCAAAATTTTTGACTGTTTTTCACACAATATGTGACGGACCTTGACAGCTGTCCCACCTTTCTTCTCTTTACTCGCAGATTCTGAATTCAAAAGTATTGAAAGTTTAGTCACAAAAAGGTTTTAATCACATATAAATACTATAAACTGCGCTAGTGTTATGGCGGTTCTTTAATTTATGTGGACTATATGCGTTAATTAACGACATTAGACACATACTTGTAGGTGCCGAATAATAAATTTATTGATTCACCAACACATAACCTCACCTTTTGCATCTCCACCGGATTTTCCGCCTGCCGATTTAGAATTTCCACCACTTTTACCCTTTTCAGGTTGTTTTTTCGGAGGCATTTTTCTGTCTTGCTTTAGTTTAGTACATGCAAAACTTTTGACTTGTTTTATTTATTTAAAAAAAAACTAATTGCATGAGCTATATATTGTAGTTTTTGAGCTCTATGAGCAGAACAAAACAATGGTTTTATGAAAGAAGATCTTTAAACTTAGTCTCAAAATTCAGTCTGATAGAACTCAAATTTCAATTATACGCTGCTACAGCTAATAATCGTCTGACATTTATTTTCAGTGCTGCTAGCTAAAACCGGTAAGAACCGAAAATAAAATCACAATATTATCTGTGTAATAAATTGCTAAATGAGTGGCAAAAAAAAAACGTACAATTAGTAATCTGTGGTAAGTAATCGTACTATCCGTACAGTTCACTCATTAATTCATTCATTCATTCAATTCAATCAGTGTTTCTTTTTCTTGCTTGGTTTCATGTTTTTGTAATTAATTTAGAACTAAAATTATTACTTTTCTACTCTTTTTTGGAGTTTGTATTTCGTTATAGCCATGTTGTTATTCTGTAAAGTGTAAATGAAAGGTTAGTACTTTATGTAGTTCCTTAGAATGCCGTATTTAAATACGTAATTCCAAGCAGCTCCCTCGTCAATAATGTTGTTCTAAGATTCCGTACGTTTGTTTTCCAAAACAGATATTTACCATCCCGAAATCATGGGGATTATGTACGAGAAACGTCCTCTAAAGAGGCCTAGACTAGGTCCTCCGGATGTGTACCCACAAGAGCCACGACAGAAGGAGGACGAGCTCACGTCAACAAACGTAAAACAGGGGTTCTCCACGACACCACACTCTGGCGATGAGTTTGGAACTGCTAGGAACTGTAACTATTCTGCTGCAAAAGTAAGACATTTATATCATCTATATTTAATAATCATATTAGCCATTGAAAACCTTTGTATCTACGAAGGGGGTACCAAAAAAGAACAGACTTTTTTTTAAATGTATTTTTGTAATTTTTTACTAAAATCCTTTAGTCATCTTCAAAGTACTTTTCACTAGCCTATTAATATATTCCTTCAACTCTGCAACATCAGCAAAACACTTTCCTTCCATGTCTCTTTTTATTCGGGGAATTTAGTCAGAAATCAATTTAGTGTTTCATGATTCTGTGTTGTCGCAAATTTTATTTGAAAATAATGAATTGGTTCATACAGTGTCAGTGTTGATTCTGTGCAAAATTATATAAAGCCTTATAGTTACCCTACCTTTTCTATTGCACTGAAATGAAAAGGACTGTGATCTAGCCATCCTTTCTAATTTCCTTGAATTGTGTTAGCTTGGCTTTAGATAATCTTGCACTGAATCAAAACCGTTGAGCCCATTCTTTCAATAAATGCAACAGTCCTACGTAATCGCAGTCAAATTTATTATTCAACTAAACACGGTTATAAAAGGCATCAATAAACAAGTTATAAATCTGTTTTACAATGACTAGGTATGCACTAAATCTATAGTTTAATTAGAACCCGGTGACCCCCCCTAAGACAATCTCCTGGTTCTAAGCTACCTCCCCACCAATTTTCAGCCAAATCGGTTTGTGCGTTCTGGCGTCAGGAAGGAAAACCCGACTTATTTTTATTAGAACTTATTACAACGCTGAGCTGAAACCAATTTGCTGCAGCGAACTGGGACGCACAGAGGGTATCTTTTAGGCATAGTTAGTTTTAGTTTACTTCCTATATTTTATTCAGTATTAATTTTCTCTTTTTTGTGTTAGGTGTAGATACCTTGTCTACCTTTTGTGCCCCCGTATTTTTTGTAGCACATAAATATTTTTTATCTTTATCTAATTTTACTTCAGGTCATAAATTAAGTGCCACACCATTTCTATAACATGATTCCTTGAACCAGATTGGACAATTCTTTTCGGGAATACTTTCCAAGAAGGAAGAGCTGAATACACTGCCTGATTGTGGCAGGAAGAGACAGCAAGTCAACCCCAAAGACAACTTCTGGCCGGCTACAGTTAGGACCAAACCACAAATTGAGGCTTGGTTTAAAGACTTGGCAGGTAAAGCTAATAGATCATTTCACCATGTTTCATGATAAACTCGGCTGTAAATTGACCACAACCAATTTACTGTTAACTGACCACACAAATAAGATTGTAAGTTACAAACTTATATACTTTATAAATTCGTATAGTTATTGTTTTGTCACAATTTTTTGTCAATTGCTGTCTCACCTACTGATCTTTGCTGCCAATCATCTAAGTCCCGAGAAAAAATACCTATCTAATCCCATCCTACTAATATTATAAATGCGAATGTTTGGACATTTGTTTGTTACGCCAAAATAACTGAACCGATTTCTATTAAAATTTGTATAGAGATAGATTTATGACCTTTATGTATGTTATAAACCACTGAATCTATTTTAAGTCTTTATTCGGTTCATGTTGCCAGTGATGACTAAGGGCGCTGAGATGTGGGCGCTAACTATTGGCCTCATGCACTAGCTTAAACTCGCGCTGGTCGGCTATGAAGAGAGCTATGCTTGTAGGTTCACTGATAGAATCCGAATTTAAGAGATATATATAAAAAAACTGAGATCACCAACAACTCGAAGAATTATAAATGTTGAAATGGCAATGGGCAGGCCATATAGCTCCCAGAACTGACAACTGTTAAAGGTTCTAGAGTAATAACCACAAACTGGACTACAGTGTAGGAAGGCCCTCTCGATGGTCGGACAACATTTCATAATCATAAACATTTATTAATTTATAAACATGGGTAGATAAAAAACAGGTGACAAAATAGTATGGTAGATCCAGCCATTTTAAAGGTCACAGGAGATTGATGGATGAAGGTGGCTCAAGACCAGTTGTTGTGGCATTCTCTGGCGGAGGCCTATCTGTAGCAGTGGCCTCCTATGGGCTCATGATGATTATGATAATTGATCTATTGTAGAAACTATGGAATGCTAATATCCAATGTAATTCCAATAAAAAGCATTATGTAATTTTCAGGAAACAAACCTCTTTCCCTACTGGCAAAGAAAGCTCCTAACTTCAACAAGAAAGAAGAAATATTCATCACATTGACAGAGTTCCAAGTGTCCATGCCACGAGCGGCCTGGTTCATCAAGCTCAGCTCGGCTTACACAGTTGCAGTGTCTGAGGCTAAGATCAAAAAGAGGCAACTCCCTGATCCGACTACAGGTAAAATAATGACTTGTGAAGTTTTGATGTTTTACCAATATTTTAACTGGTAGATAAACGTACTTATTAGGTACAGTACTTCTACGAAAGTAATGCTCCCCAAAATCTTCGTTTGTGACTGCTTGTCGCCTTTTGCACTCACTTGCAAACATATTTCTGTTTCGAAAAGAAGAAGCTTGCAGTAGTACTGTATTTTCTATTCCTTTTTGGTATATTCCTAATTTATTATCCTCGACAAGGTAAGGTCTAGGCCCAGTCTAGGGGGTAAGAACGGTGAAGGAAATTATCGTGGCAACCTCTGACGACCTTTGACGACTTCTTCACGATGGGCGAGCAGCCGACTGAGATGCCAGAGGTTGCAGGTTCAATTATCACTGCGAAACATATGCTTTTATGATCTGCAAATATTTGCTCTGAGTTTGGGTGATGTGGTATCACGGTACTCGTAGTTCCTGATACCCACAACACAGGGTGACCAAGAAAGGCCCGTTGTCCCAAAGTAGTAGTAGGGGTAGAATAGTTTTCCTTGGGAACGTTGGTTTTCCTTCTTTCAAGGCCATAGACCCCAATCCAGCCAGATCTATCCCTAGAAGCTAAGGATATGAATGGTTGTTTGGAAGAAGTTTCCAATAAGACTTGATGACATAAGTAAGTACAGGGTGTCTGGTGAAAGATTTATATTGAAAAAATCTAATATTTCAAAAAGTAATAAACGGTGCGGGGGGAATGTTGCATCATTGGAATCTTTGCTAGTGCGGATCTTTCAGTCATGATGTCTCAGTGGTCGGGTGAGCATCGCGCGTTCGCCATCGAGACATTTTTCAAGTGCAACGATTCTTACGAAATCGCTCGTCGACAATTGTGTTCACACTTCGGTATTCGACGGATAAGTGATGGACCGAGTGTGAATTTAATTCGTTCCTGGGTGCAGAGGTTCCGCTCAACTGCTTCGGCTATGAACACCCCACGGCCAGGGCCTAGTCGATCATCAAGGACCCTCGAAAACATTGAACTGGTGGAACGGAGTTTACGTAAAAATGCACGACTTTCAATACTATGGGAAAATATGTCTAGTTTATGTGTCAAAACATTATGAATTCCTAATATTTTTGTCCAATTTTTGCAATTGATTGAACTTAGTTCAATGGGCTGAGAATTCAGGTTCAAAATATCCCCTCTCTGAAATTACAATGGTAATTTTTTTAAACTAGTTAGACCATGATTTCTAATATGACCAAGTGTTTAATCTTTTACAGAATGGACTACAACTCTAATAAAGTTCTTAAAGGACCAAATTCCAAAGTTATCTGAACACTATACCAGCGGCGCCCCTGGAAATGTACCTGACAAAACTCCTCCATCACAATCAGGTATGTTTTTCATGACAAAAACTGGCTATGTGCTGACAATAATAATAAATAAACAAAATAAATAATAAATAATGCTGGACAGTTCACACAACATTAACTAGCCCCGAGCTAAGCAGAGCTTGCTGAGTAATAATAATATAAAGCATTTGTTTTCTTCACAAAGGTTACATGATACATTATTTTGTCTTAAAATAATGTTTTTTTTTTTTTTTTTTAATCTGTTTTTTTTCGGAACTTTTGTCGATTGACGACTATGCCAGTTCCATTGCAATTGTTAACCTATTTTGTGAGAGAGTGGTGCCTGAAGTAGGTTTGAATAACCTGTACTACAGGTCACCAGTGCTCTCGCGCCACGGATTGAACATGACTGTACAAAAAAACCGAAAGTATATAGAAAAAAAAATATAAAATAAAATAAGTAGGTAGGAAATGATTAAAGTTAATATTAATTTCCACGTTTACAGGCGATGAGTTAAGTTATGCAGAGGTGGGGTGGGAAGGTGGACGGTAACAAGAGTGTTGAGAGTGTGAGAGTGGGATGGGTGGCTTATATAACAATGTCAGTAATATAAGCTTTTCCTGTAAGGACTTTATTAAATCCACCAATCCTGACTGCCGCAGCCTGCAAAACTGGCAATGATAGTTGAACGTAAACTTTTTATAAGCTTTTATATAAC
Source organism: Operophtera brumata (assembly GCA_932527175.1). Lineage (NCBI taxonomy): Eukaryota > Metazoa > Arthropoda > Insecta > Lepidoptera > Geometridae > Operophtera > Operophtera brumata. The sequence continues at coordinate 3,398,272 of OW052238.1, forward strand.
TTCACCTGTTATTTTGTTAGTATATTTGGGACAAATCTTGGAACTGTATTTTGAATTCCTCTCAAACGATTTTGCTTAAATTTTACATACACCTTTAGTTCTGGCAAAGACTAACTAAACACAATCTGCCAAGCCCATACAAGAAAACGTGACTCAATAAATTACAAATTCCAGGCTACTTCTAGATGGCGCTGGCAAAACAGCCTGGGAATCATTCTACCAGCATTTTAAACCAATTTCCTAATCTCTTTTAATTCTTTAAAAATAAACATTTAAATTTATATTTTATTTTTTAATTATGAAACTATGGACGATCTATTCGAGTTTAATGCATTACAATCGTTTATAGCAGATTCAAAACACTCTGCGACATCTAGCGTCATTGTAGGCAATCATTTATCGATGCACGTTTTCTTGTATGAGATTGGCAGTCTATTGTGTTTAGTTAGTCTATGGTTCTGGTTACTGATCTGGATGATGGAGATGGAAGGTGGACAACGTAACTTTTTAATGGTTAATAGTAGACTGGCCGTGTTTGGGCTCATTTTCTTCTCAACATGGTTCTGATCACTAATTTTATAAACGCTTGTTTTAAAAAAGAAATTTTTCAACGAAAAGCTTATTTATGATGTTATCACGTTATCCTCTTTCATGTGTTGTCAAACATGCTTGCAGCATACCTGCTTTTATTCAGCTATCACTGTAACTTCTTGGTTTGGTTTTAATTTCATTGTGAAATTATATCTTAGTGATACAACACATATGAATTTTCATACTAACAATGCCGGTCTAGACAGGATTTATTTCGACGAAGGTCCTCGAAATATATATGAACATCCGAGCCATAATTTTCACTAGAAACGGGATATTTACCATGATTTTAAAATACATCAGTGAAAATTATATACATAACCATGATAGTTTCAAAAGTTATATCCGAGCCATGTTTGAGAAAAATACTTGTCAGCAGTCAACAATGCTGAAAATGATATTTCCACAGGACAAGGCACTCCAAATCACAGCTCGTCCAGCAACCCGCCAGGTGGCTCCACTCCAAACAGCACAGTACCCACATCAATGCATTCTCCGGGCAGTTGTAGCAGTAAGCATCTTTTCACTATATGAATGTCCAAGCTTTTCTCAACTTTACTTTGACGACCTCCGTGGTGCGGCGGGCGAGTAGCCGGCTGAGATAAGAGACGTTACTTCCCGGACGAGCTCTTAAAAAAAACTACTACTACTATTCCATAGCTGCCAGCCTAAGACTAGCCCTACTACTCTTCCCGTGGATTTCTTAAAATTCCAATAAGGGATTTCACCAGCGTTTGGGCAGACACATCCACCTGAGTAATCAACACCAATACTGCGTTCATCAATCGGCCTGCTAAGCGTGGTGACTATGGTAAATCCTCCCGTTGCATTCTATGAAGAAGGCCTCGTCCAACAGTGGACTTCGGATGATGACTACTATATGCCGAATATAATGTTTGGTCTTGTCTCTTACTACCCCTAATAGGATACCCTCACTAATCAACATTTTCATCATCATCATCATCAGCCTTTAGACTTCCACTACTGGACGAGGCCTCCACTACAGCATACATACTGAGTAGAGATCTAAGGATGTCCACCATAAGGTAAACTCATGAGACAGTTTATTGTAAGCCAACACCTACCACATTAAAAGGTTTTCTTTGTTGCCAGTGTTGGGAACAGAAAGCACCGACTGGCGGCAGTCGCTGAAGCTATGGCACTACTGCTGCCGACTCGCCAAGTACATGCTGGACGAGGGACTGCTGGACAGGCACGACTTCCTCACGTGGATCATCGAGCTGCTGGACAAGAGGACGCCGGATGATGGGCTGTTGAGGTTTGTTTACGCTGCGTTAGTTCACTGATTAGGTTGGGGTGCGATAGCTGTGAAAAGGGTTTTGTGGCTGACGGGGAAAGAACAAATATGGTGAATGGATTCAGTGGGTCCAGTAGAGACTCATTGAGGTTATTCATCACCCGCCGCCTTTAGAGGTCCACTGCTAGACGAGGCCTCCCAACAGAGTGTAAGGGAGGGAATTTGCCAGAATCATCACGCTTCGCAGGCGGATTGGTGATCGTTGAGTACTCAGGTGAATGCTGCTGCTCATTGCCCTGGTGTAATCCTGTAGTCAGATTGTATTAGAGGTCTATTATCAGGCTGGAAAACTCTACGACTCAGGTTGAGGATGTTTGAGGTTATTAGCCGGTAGATAACTCCGCTTGTTGCTCGTAGTTCAGTTGTCCGGTCAACAATTCACAAGCTCTCAGATTCCTTTGACTCCGTAACTCATCATCAACTGGTAGACTTCTACTGCTATCCATAGGCCCCCCACAATAAAACCCAGACAATACGAGATTCTGGTCGTTCTCAGCGGGTTCAAATCCCGGTTTTGCCCTAATATTTTGCACTAATATGTTTTTGTTTACAGGTTATTTCTTCCGTTAGCTCTACAGCACACATGTGAATTCGTCTGCTGCGAAGGTCTATCCCGAAGGCTGGCGACTACGTGCGCGAAGAAAGCCGCCGCGATATGCTCTATGCTCTCTGATGCTACGCTACGGACGCTCAACCAACCAGCCGCTTTCGTGAAACTTGAGAGAAATGATGGTGGGTTCAAAACTTTTGTGAAACTTGCGAGAAATGATGATGGGTTCAAAACTTTTGTGAAACTTGAGAGTAATGATGATGGGTTTAAAACTTTTGTGGAACTTGGGAGTAATGATGATGGGTTTAAAACTTTTGTGAAACTTGAGAGTAATGATGATGGGTTTAAAACTTTTGTGAAACTTGAGAGTAATGATGATGGGTTTAAAACTTTTGTGAATATTGTGATATATGATGCTAGTTTCAAAACTTTTGTGAAACTTAAGAGAAATTATGGTTATTTCCAATTTTTGTGGTAATTGAAAGGAAATGCTTGTTGGTTAATATTTTTTGTGGAACTTGGGAGATATTATGGTTACTTAAGCTATTTCTTGGTCCAAAACTTTTGTGAAACTTTAAAGGAGTGGTGATTGGTTACTATTTTTTGTGAAAATTCAGACATTATTTTTGGTTATAATCTTTTGTGAAACTCATGCGAAGTAATGGAGGATCCAAAACATTTTTGTTGAAAAATGTGTCTGAAATACCGTTCGAGCTGGTTTCTTCGCCTCTAATTGGTGATAACGATGCCAACGATGAAGTCTTACATACTTTAAAGCTTAGTGTCCCGTAAAATAAATGTTTTTTTTTTTTTTTTTATACTACTGAATGACGGAACAAGCAGATGGCCCACCTGATGATAAGCGGTAACCTCTGCCTATGAACAGTGCATTACCTCATAGGTCACGCCCACCTAGGACGCACCCTATGTGGCATTGCACTGCGCCCGCCATCCTGAGACATAAAGATGAAAAGTCTCATGTGCCTGTAATCACACCGGCACCCTTAACCCTTCAAACCGGAACACAGCAATGCGAGCACTACTGCTTTGCGGCAGAAATGTATGTTGGAAATGGGAATTGACTTGCTACTAGTCTCAATATTACTACTTGTGTTCTAGAAACCAACGTCCCAATGTCGCCGGCGCCCGACCCTGCAAACGGACCGGACATCAAACCAAACATATCCCAAATCAAGCGCTCTTCCACACCCGCCGACCAAAACCCACGCACCCCTAACCCAAACCACTCACTGGGTACCCCTAACCCGTCCTTAGGTACCCCGAACCCCCAACTACCAGTGGATGTGAAGGAGGAGCCTGGGTCTCCCTCCAGAGACTCGAAGATCAAGCTGCAGACTGTTCTGAACGCTGCTCTCAACCCGGTCCAGGCTGGTTTCGGAGAGATCCTGAGCTGCGCGTATCACAGAGACGTTATTATACAGCTTTCAACGATACTGCAGGTGAGTTATTAATATCACTATACAGGGCGCCCCAAGACTATGCGACATGAAGGGACCACCAAACGAAGCTAGTATTTTTTAGAAAATCTTTTAAAGCAGTATTACTAAATTTTAAAAATAAAATTAAGTTATTATATTCTATCTACAATATTTAAGGTACTTTCCCTTCATTTCGCATAGTCTTGGGACGCCCTGTATATAAAATCATTGCGTGTCTGACTGGCTGACTATCAACGCGCAGCCTAAACCATAACTCCTAGAGACCTGAAATTTGGAGGGTACGTTCCTTTTGTGGTCTAGGGGTGCACTAAGAAAGGAATTCCAGAAATTCAATCCCCAAAGAGGATGCAGTGGAGTGAGTGTTTAAGTTTGTATGGAAAAGTACACGCGGACGAAGTCGCGGGCATTCCACTGGTATAAACTAAAATCGTGCGTGTCTGGCTGACTGACTGACTATCAACGCACAGCCTAAACCGTAAGTCCTAGAGACCTGAAATTTGAAGGGTATGTTCCTTTTATGGTCTAGGGATGCACAAAGAAAGGAAATCGGCACAGGGGGTTGTTGAAGTTTGTATGAAAAAACTCCACGCGGATGAAGTCGCGGGCATCCAGCTAGTCTATCTATAAAACTATAATAATAGTACTATAACTATAATAAAGGCCTCCCTATACTACTAACATAATAGACGCGAAATTTCTGATGTTAGTTTATAACTGATACACGCCGTACCGGCTGAACTGATTTCGGTGAAATTTGGTACAGATATAGATTATGAACTCTGGATTAACCTGGCTACTTATTAACTCGCTACTAAGAAGTATATAGTAGTGTTTTGTCTTTTCCATTGACGGGCAGTTTCAAATTAGCTTGAAAGAGACAAAGCACGGTGTAAGTATTCCAAGGATGATCCGTGTTTTTTTTTACATCTTTATGACGGAACGAGTTTATGGCCCACCTTATGTTAAGCAGTAACCTCTGCCTTTAACAATGCATTACCTCATAGGTCACAACCACCCAGGACGCGTCCTATGTGGCATTCAAAGTCAAAGTCAAAGTCAAAAGTATTTTATTCATTGAAATCACAAGGATCATTTTGAATCGTCTTAAAAAATAAATTTACAGTTACTCCTGTTCCAACGCAACCAGACCTAGAAGAATCAGGCAAGAAACACGGTCTGTTTTTCTTTTGGTGATCCTTCTTACTACTAGGTGGAGAGCGCCTGTATTGCACTGCGCCCGCCACCCTGTGACATAAAAATGAAAAATCTCAAGTGCCTGTAATTTCACCGGCAACCATACCCTTCAAACCGGAACACAGCAATGCGAGCACTACTGCTTTGCGACAGAAATGGGTATGGTAGTACTTCCCCGGATGAACTCTTTCACAAAAAAGCTCTACTACTACTAACTACTATTACTACTACTATGGTTAATGTACCTATATTTATATTTATTTAGTAGAAAAACCAACAGCTATATATAAATACATAAAAAAACAAGTTCAAAAACCAAAAAACCAATTACAGGTTTTCACATGTAGAGAGCATAATAGAAACAAACTAGTCAACAGTAACGAAGATACATAAATACATAATTAACTAAGGTACGGTTACAAAATAAACTAAACTACGAAAAATAATAAATAATAAATAAATAATACTGGACAGTTCACACAACATTATCTAGCCCCAAGCTAAGCAGAGCTTGTGTTATGGGTACTAGATAAGTGATATACTTAATACAATATATTACATAGATAGTTTTTTTTTTTTATTATACATAGAAAATACCCAGAACACCCTGAACAAATATCTGCGATCGCACAAATATTTGTTCCGAGGCGGGAATCGAACCCGCAACCTCCTGCGTCGCAGGCCAAGCTTCGCCCGCCGCGAAAAATACTCTGCTGAGCCGCTGACGGGCTGAGCTTACACTCGTGGAGAATAGATCCAAGTTCATTGGTTTACACAGCTTGTTGAAATTGATGCTTGCACCTTGAAGAAATGCATTTTGCCTATAGTTCGCATTAACAATAGGAGTATATAAAGGATAATAAAATCTTGTACATATCGTTGGGACGTTGATAATATAGTATAGTATAGTGCTGGACAAGTTCACACAACATCATCTAGCCCCAAGCTAAGCCAGAGCTTGTGTTATGGGTACTAGTTAACTGATATACTTAATACAATACATTACATAGATAGATATTTTTTATTATAGATTTAGTTTAGTATTATAGATATTTTTATTATAGATAGAAAAAACCCAGAACACCCTGAACAAATATCTGCAGATCGCACAAATATTTGTTCCGAGGCGGGAATCGAACCCGCAACCTCCTGCTACGCAGGCGAACCAAAAAATCGACGAAGCGAAGTAAAATCGACTAGATAATGATTTTACTCAATAGCTCGGGACTGTTTACAGTGTTAAAAAAATATTAAAAATATTATTATTTTGTTGACAGATAATCAGCATAGAATGTCCCACCGCCATGGTCTGGTCTGGGTGCGGGTCTTCGTTGCAAGGGTCGCCGCTAGACTTGCTGCCCCTCCCCCCCTCCGCCCTCCCGATGCCTCACATGGAATCAGCAGTCACTGAACAACATAGAAGAATGGTATGGTCTAAGGTTCCAACAGGTTAGGATTCAACCCTTACCAAGGTCTATCTTAATAGGCTGTCAAGAGTCAAACATGAAGGCCAGCTCACATAATCAGAGGAAAAGTGATTAGTATGTTAACGGGTTGAATTAATTGTAGGTGTACGAAGCTGAGCAAGAAATAGCTGCCAGGAGTAAAAAGGCTGAAAGTAAATGGTGCACAGACAAATGGCAGACGAGCTCACAAGGTGAGTCTTAGCAGAGTAGCAGGTGTTTTTTTTTATACATCTTGGAATGACGGATCAAGCAGATGGCCCACCTGATGTTAAGCGGTACCCTCTGCCTATGAATAGTGCAATATCACATAGGTCACGTCCACCTAGGACGCACCCTATGTGGCATTGCACTGCGCCCGCCATCCTGACACATAAAGATGGAAAGTCTCATGTGCCTGTAATTTCACCGGCACCCATACCCTTCAACCTGGAACACAGCAATGCGAGCACTAGTGCTTTGCGACAGAAATAGGTATGGGGGTAGTACTTCCCCGGACAAGCTGTTTCACAAAAAAGCTCTACTATTACCAAAAAGCTCTACTACTAAAGTGTCCACAGGCTTGTATCCAAAGCCTGTGATGGGCCAACACCGTGCTGATATTTAGTCGCTAGATGGCATTCAAAACCGCACCCCTGGATGAACCACTACTGCTGGTGTTGTGCCCCAACATTTTGTGTTCCTACTGTTATGAATTTTCATAGGGACAAATTCTGTGTATGAACCAGCGCTATCATCAATGCAGATCCAAAAGTTAGTATTATAGAAACTCGTTGATGGCCAAAAATCTCATGCTATTAGCACAAGTGCCTCCTCCAGTTGATCTCCTTGAAATCGGTAATGATTAATTAGCTATTTTGCTGTTTTTTTTTTGTCACACAGGCACATTCAAAAATCAGAGTTAATTCCCCAGTTAGTTAGTTGAGTGACCTACAGCGAAAGAGGCTAATTACGGCTGCCTACCCTTTGGTGAAAGAGAGCTGTTCTTCATTGATTTTATCTGTAGAATAGCAGTAGCCTACGTTAAAACATAACACAACATACATAGTCTTGATCCCACACTAGGATCGCAGTGTTGTGGGCATGAGGACCTACGAGTACAACACTAATTAATTAACAACATAGAAGCTAATTAAGGCGATATGTTAAAATACCGAATGGGCGGAGTCTAGCCAGAAAACAATAGCTGTAAGACAGTGACAGCGCTATTGCTCACTTGAACCCGGGAAAGGGTGAGGTATAGATTTTTGCCACTCGGAAGTAACTGACGTAAGCGACAAATGATAAAACTTCGTTTAGCTTCTAAAGTAGCAAATATAAAAATAAATTATCTATAATTAATGTAAGTAATGTGATTACCTACTGAATAATATAAAAAAATATGCTTAATACTTTCTCTAGTCGAAGGAGGGACCTAAAAAGGGCTTTAGAAGAGCCAATTTCAAAAAATAAAGCTATCGAGAAAAGTTTCGCGAATCGTGTTTGTAGTCTATAATTTATTTAGATTACATCCTCAAGTAATTACTGTATTAACATCAAGTTTGTAACCTTTACTGTTACTGAGTGAGCATGAAACGAAACGACTCCAAAATTTTAACATAGCGTCTTAACTTAACTAACAAATTTTTGCTGATCATAAAAATAATTGTCCCGCAGCGCAGCGAACACGCAACTTCTGGCATCTCAGCCGGCTACTAGCCCGCCGCGCCACAGAGCTCTTAATTTAATTGCATACTTTTGTTGACAGCTCGTGTACTGTCAGTGCTGGAGGCGTTGGACCGACATTGCTTCGACCGCGTCGACCCCAACAATAATCTGGACGCGCTCTACAAGGAAGTGTTCTCGAACTGCGCGGCGCCTAACAAAGATAACCTCGACGCCAAAGATCCCGTGAGTGCCTTGCGCTGTTAGGCTTAGCCATTGTGGTGAAGATATTAGTCAGCCTAGACTGCCTAGACCCCAGCGTTGACGAGAACTACGTGTTACAATTCGAATCCGTTCAAGAACCAACACCGACCTAACTCTTAAACAATCAATAGCAATACTAATTATATATAATAAAAATAAAAAAATAAAAAAAAAATGCTGGACAGTTCACGCAACATTATCTAGCCCCAAGCTAAGCAGAGCTTTTGTTATGGGTACTAGATAACTGATATACTTAATACAATATATTACATAGATAGATATTTTTTTATTATACATAGAAAATACCCAGAACAAATATCTGCGATCGCACAAATATTTGTTCCGAGGCGGGAATCGAACCCGCAACCTCCTGCTCCTCTAATGAAACATTATTAGTCAAAATATGTGTTTTAGGTCTCCTAGTTTTAGCTATCTCAAGAAATGATGATGAGCTGTACTGAGCAAAAAAAAAACGCGCTGTTGAACCTTGCGTTGGGTGATTAGTCGTCCCAAATTCTGTGACTGTTTAATGTACTCGGTAAAGTTCAGGTAAGTGAGAGAGGGACAAAATAGAGCACGAAAAACAAAATGTGAGCGAAAATCAAGAAAAACCGCAACTTTCTGAAGTAACTGTTTATTTACAAAAATCTATACATAACATGTTATAAACATAAGCGGATAAGTGTGATAATTTGCCTTGTGAAAGAATCATTAAACATGCTTTAGGCGTTTGGAAGTAGTAGGATTTATCTTAGAAATAAGTTACCTATATTCGAGCAAATAAAATATTTTTATTCTTATTATACTCTGTAATCCGGCAGATTTAATACAAAAGTGCCGGATTGCAGAGCGTTGAGTATCATACGCTCATTGTTCGTTTTAGTTCTGCTGCAGTCCGGTCCATGACATTGATAGGTAATTCATTACATTCATTCATTCGGTCTCCTTTATCTTTTGTCTGTAGACGCATAATTTGTATAAAATATCGAACAAAATAAAAATATTTCTTACTAGTCCAATCCGCCAGAGCCGAAAAGAAATGAGTGCCGGATTACCGAGCAGCTACCTACAGTACTCTGTTTTTTTCTTGGCAAGTCTTTGATTAATTCCTCTAGCCCAGTCTTTCCCAAAGTGGGCGATAACGCCCCCTTGTGGGCGATGCAGGCCTAAAGGGGGCGGTAAGAGACCCAGAAAAAAAAATGCAGGCGTCAAATCAGACACACTTTCGCATTTTAACAGTTATTAGTATTCCTAGATAGGTCATTTTCGTAGATAATAGACCGTAGGTAATCATGTTTTAACATGTTTTTGTTAAATAACCCAATTTGCGCATGTTTAATCTCCGCTAATATAGCTCACAAAAAAATGGGGGGCGCCAAAAAATAACTATGGGGGCGCTAAAAAATAATTTATTCTCAAAGTGGGCAGTTGACAAAATAAGTTTGGGACCCCTAGAGTCTAGCCGTACACTGTTCTGTAGCGATGGTGGTAATGTACAGTTCACTGACGTGATAATGTTGTCCGTTGCAGGAATGGGCGTGCTCGTACGCCGTGGTGCGCGTGCTGTGCGAGTGGGCGGTATGCGGCGCGCGCTGGGGCGAGCACCGCGCGCTCGCCGCTGCCGCGCTGCTCGACATGCGCCAGCACCATCTACACCACGACCACCATACTGCAGGTACTACCTTGAGACTCCGCTGGAATGCGACCCCCTTCCCGCCTCCCCGCGCTGGCCTTGCGTGCTCAGTAAAGATAGCATCTTTGTTACGGATAGGCGTATCTACTATCATTCGATATAACTATCATCGAATGACGTCATCGGCCCAGGTCTCAAGTTAATTCGTACGGCTAGTACACTCACCATAACTTACGTAACGGACTCATCTGTTGTGCGTATCCTGATCCCGCTGAGATAAATACCTACTTCACCCCACGCTCTCCGATGCCCGATACGATGAGAACTGCTATGGAATGGAACACACCACTGTCTTTCCTGAAAACTAGTGAATCACTCTTGAGCCGCGTTCTTCCACCGAATTCCTGCTACCCTTCAAATGCCGTCGGTCCATCAAGTCGGCGCACCTTCATTGCGTCATCCGGTTCGTGGTCGCTACTCGAGAACCTTTCCTCATATGATTGTCGTTCGAGCTACATGGCTGGATATGATAATTATGTTTTTTTATACTACTTGGAATGACGGATCGAGCCCACCTGATACTAAGCGATACCCTCTGCCTATGAACAGTGCATTATCACATAGGTCACGTCCATCTACAACGCACCCTATGTGGCATTGCACTGCACCCGCCACCCTGAGACATAAAGATGAAAAGTCTCATGCCTGTAATTTCACTGGCAACTATACCCTTCAAACCGGTATACATTAATGCGAGCAGAAATAGATATGGTGGTAGTACTTCCCTGGACAAACTCTTTTACAAAAAAGCTCTACCACTACTAAATTATGTTATTTCCACAGGGTCAGATGACAAGGAATCTATTAGCTCTAGCTTGGGGATGTATAACGGCCCACCAATCTTCCAAAGTCTACTACTCCGGTTTCTGGATCACGACGCTCCATGCTTAGGTGAGTGTCCTCCCATTGCGACATGTTGTCGTGAATATGGTAATTAGCTTTGTGGCCCCACATTATGGGGTTTGCGTGCTAACACCTGTTGCGACCAAAATAAAACCGCATTACCATTTTCCTTCAAAATGTATATCAGACTGACAATACAAAATTATTTTTGAAAACATCACAAAAAAAGAACCAATTTTAAAATATCTACTGAATTTGTCACCGGCCAGCCTCCCTTAAGTTTTGAAGAAGGCTGGCGTGGCTGGTGCGGAATTTTGGTTACCAACACCACCGATGTGCGTCCATAAGTGTTCCTTTAATTAAGTATTAAAGGAACATATATTTAGTATCACCCGTCCCGGTGTAATCAAATCTTAAAAGTTAAATTTCACCCACTTTCCGGTGTTTGATTGAGCTGATATTTGGCATACCTGTCAAGTTCCGATGCCAATACTATATTATGGTGACAGCGAGCTGATCTGATGAGACAGAAGGTGGACAACGGCACCTCTCGAAGGGTAATAGTAGACTGGCAGTGTATTGGGCTTATTTTAATCAGCACACCGTTCCGATAACTAATTTCATGAAAGCTTGTTTCGAAAAATATATTTTACAACAACATAACTGGTTCCACTTTTAATGTAAATATTAATAAATGAAGCAATAATAATGCTGGGCAGTTCACACAACATTATCTAGCCCCAAGCTAAGCAGAGCTTGTGTTATGGGTACTAGATTACAGATATACTTAACACAATACATTACATAGATAGATATTTTTTATTATACATGGAAAATACTCAGAATAACCTGAACAAATATTTGCAGATCGTAGATATATTTGTTCCGAGGCGGGAATCGAACCCGCAACCTCCTGCGTCGCAGGCGAACCTTCTCCCACCGTCAATGGAACACTGCATTAAAAATGTTACTTGTTAAACTGATTATTTGTTGCAGATGACAGTTCCAACACTCCACCGGGGACTAGACAACAATTTGCCAATCTGGTACATTTATTCGGAGAACTGATTCGGCGAGATGTGTTCTCTCATGACGCCTACATGTGCACGCTTATATCGAGAGGTAGTATAGCGTCCTAAGGGCCCCATATACGGTACGATTTGTCTGTACGATCCGTCGCTTCAGACCGATCGAAACGACGAATCGATAGTGTATATCAAGATCAATACGATTTACTTCATCGAAGACGATATCGGAAATCGCAACAAAAACCCATGCAATCATGAATATCGTAACGATGAATCGACAGTGTGTGGCTCAACAACGATTCGATGGATGGATTTCTTCTGGATGGAACCTTAATTCCTTTAAAATATTTATATGCGAATACTGGTTTCTCTTTAATAGTCATTTCTTAACCCACATCTTTCTAGTTTTTTTTTTTGTTTTGTAGCCGAATTAAAGTTACCGCCACATAGGTAAGGAAAAGAAGTTCATTTTCCATTTTATTAGGCACGTATTGAATTATTAGAACACGTGTTTATACTTCAGTTTCAAATAAATAAATGATCGATCGTTACGACCAATCGTTTCGTGTATGAGCGTCATTTGCGATGCGATCAATCGTCACGATTTTCATCAGATCGATCGTACAGACAAATCGTACCGTATATGGGCCCCTATAGAGCTTTTACCATAGAACATTTCAATTGTACGTAAGCCCGAGCGTTTACCACTATCAACCACATTTTAAAGGTCGCAGGAAAGTCGATGGAGGCGGCTTCAGACCGTTCGTCGTGGCATTCAGTGGGGGAGGCCTTTGTCTAGCAGTGGACTTCTACGAGCTGATGAGTATTACGAAGAGTTATTAGGTATTCTACGCATTGTCATCCCTACAATTATATAAAAGTGAAACGTATGTGTTGTGTGGGGTCTATTAGTCTGTCTCAGCGTAAGATGCGCTGTTTTTTTTACTACTTGAATGACGGTACAAGCAGATGGCCCACCTGATGTTAAGCGGTAACCTCTGCCTATGAACAGTGCATTACCTCATAGGTCACGTCCACCTAGGACGCACCCTATGTGGCATTGCACTGCGCCCGCCACCCTGAGACATAAAGATGACAAGTCTCATGTGCCTGTAATTTCACCGGCACCCTTACCCTTCAAACCGGAACACAGCAATGCGAGCACTACTGCTTTGCGGCAGAAATAGGTATGGTGGTAGTACTTCCCCGGACGAACTCTTTCACAAAAAAGCTCTACCACTACTATTTCTGATTGGAGCGTATTTCCCCGAAGTTTGCTGCGGTGCCACCTACCAACCGATTTTGATAATATTTGGCAGAAACATTCGCTAAGTCAATTATAAACAAGGCTTTCGAATATGAGCAAAATCGGTCAAGAGGTTGTCTAAATATTTTTTAATTATTCAGTTGTTAGTCGCCGAGGAGCACGGACCTCGAAAGACGGCTGTCGTTTGGTTCGGCAGTCGTCGGTGGTCGTTCGTGTGCCTCGGCGATCAACAACTGAAAGAAAGACTCGCGAGGTCTACAGCTCACAGAGCCACTAGTTCTAGTTAGACTTATTTATAAAGTGTCCATTGCGCGTCAAGCATAGCGTGTGCTGTCTTATGAACTTTTGCTGATTCTTTCTAGCATCTTACTTTTGACTGCCTACCTAAGGCGTTTAAGTTGGTTTTACTTTTTTCCTTGAATCAGCACTTGTTCTCGAGGCACCACACAGGCGCACCCCTCCTAGTAGTAAGAAGGATCATGAAATAAAGCCGATCCGTGTTTTTTGCCTGATTCTTCTAGGTTTGGTTGCGTTGGAACAGGGTTAAATTTATTTTATAAGACATACAAAATGATCCTTGTGATTTCAATGAATAAAATACTTTTTGATTTTGATTTTGATTGTTTAGGTGATCTGATATCTCCGACGGAGCCCGCGTCGACGGGCGGGTCGCACACGGTGGCGCTCCCGGCGTCGAGCGCCGCCTCCAACCACAACATGGACGATGATATATTTGCTGGGATAGACTTGAAGCCCAAAATGGAGGTCCGTATATATTATAATCTTAAAAGAAGACAGTGACATTTACGTGACAGAATCCTTAATGAGGAATTCCGTAGAACTAAAATCACCGACTTAGCGCTCAGAATCAGCAAGTTGAAGTGTCAATTAAAGTGCCAGGTAATATAAGCTCATACATAGTGAAGCCGTTTACATACTGTTGGGTTAAAAACACTGAACGAAATGACTATGCAGTACTATTGTACTGCCTATTGGCCCGATATTCATTGAACCTGTGCTTAAATTATGATATTGTGCTCGCAAAAACGTTGTATTCTTGAACTAATCAAAATCGCATCGCTTGACTCTATACATTTTGTTGTTTCAGGAGAATGTTCGAATGGATTTGGACGACTCAAAGATAGACGACGACCTAGACAAATTATTGCAACACATCAAAGAGGACCAGCAGAACTCCATGGACGCGCCCGACAGTCCAAAGGACCCTGGTGAACCCTCGCATAGGTAACACTTCACCATATAGTTCGAACCACCGGTCTTGAAGAGAAGAGTACATACATCTGTGACGACCTCTGTGGCGCGGCGGGCGAACGTTCGCCTGCGAAGCAGGAGGTTGCGGGTTCGATTCCCGCCTCGGAACAAATATTTGTGCGATCGCAGATATTTGTTCAGGGTGTTCTGGGTATTTTCTGTATATAATAAAAAATATCTATCTATGTAATATATTGTATTAAGTATATCAGTTGTCTAGTACCCATAACACAAGCTCTGCTTAGCTTGGGGCTAGATAATGTTGTGTGAAATGTCCAGCATTATTTATTTATTATTTATCACTTCACCATTTGGTTCCAACTCCCGGTCTTGAAGAATACATACATCACTTCAAAATTTCGTTCGAAACCCCTTCCTGAGCGGAGCGAAGGATAGCGAGGAATTCAGAGTACGTCACTCGAGCTTAAGGTGGTTGGTTTCGCATGTGGCGCGAAATTCAATTTTTTTCGTGTTGTTGTTAATCACAGCTCATCAACACTTCTTCAGATAGCGAAAACTATGTTGCCGGTAATTATATGACCTAACACACAAGTTTTAATTTAAAGTATCCCATAAATATCATTAGTTTGGCTACGATTGTGCTTGAAACAAAAAAGTAATGTAAAAACCATTGAAGCACAATCGCAGCCAAGCTAATGATATTTATGTGATACTTTAAATTAAAACTTGTGTGTTAGTACACAAAATTATCGGCAAATAAGTTTTCGCTATCTGAAGAAGTGTTGATGAGCTGTGGTGAGCAAAAAACACGATTAAATTTGAATTTCGCGCCATAAGCGAAAGCAACCACCTTAAAATAGTGTTGCTCCCGAGGTGGACATTCTACTTTTTATAGTCGTCTATCAAAAAATAACATAACGGATGTATAGAATTTTCCTCAAATTTCCTTTTTCCTACATGGTGATTGTTTTTTTTTTTTAACTATAAGTTCGATTATCTCGAAGAAGTCCTTGAAATTAAGATCTAAGCATGTTTGAGGAAAATTATGTTTTATGTTTCAGTGTAAATTCTCCTATGATGGGACCAAGCAGTATGGGTATTCCAGGCATACCGTCTATGGCAATGGGACCAATGTCTGTACCAGGTACGGTTAGAACCATAACAACTATCACCATTGCTCTCTAGACGTCCACTGCTGGACAAGGACTACCCTATTGTATGCAATGGGAGGACTTTCCTTAATCACCACGCTTGGCGGGCGGATTAAAGAAAGAAAGAAAGAAACGTTTATTTATGACTAAACAATCAAAGACACACACATGCAACACGCAAAAGCAAACATCATAAAATAAAAAACTAAAACAAAAACAATAACACAGATATAAAAAATAAGGCAATTTGTGTGTGTGCCTGACGTAAGCCACAAAAGGGTCCTCAACTCAGCGTTAGCGATTAGTGATAGTCATATTCATAAAAATGTATTGCTTCATGTGGTGTACAAGATGGACTAAGTACATATTCTATGTTCTCAACATGAACCCTGCAAGGGCATTGTTATAGCAGTATTTTATTAATAAAAAATTATTTATTTATTATATTTACGTTATAATCTCATTGCAGAGTTTTTTTTATGGGGAATATTTTTATCTCGTTAATGTTAATGATTCGTGCTTGGACCACAGGTATTCGTACAGCAAGTTCAACCACTAGTGCTACAGGCGGCGTCACTACGGCAGCCGTCTCGCGTCACTATCACTACACGATGCACTTCCCGCTGCCGCCGGCCGAGGCGGAGCACACGCCGCACGACGCCAATCAACGTCACATCCTGCTGTATGGCGTCGGACGGCCCAGAGACGACGCTAAACACGTCGTCAAGAAGATGACCAAAGGTATGTGGTCTGTACATTGTCTAGTGCGACCAGCAACATTACTAAGGACGTCGTATCGCGTCACTATCACTACACGCTGCACTTCACGCTGCCGCCGGCCGAGGCGGAGCACACGCCGCACGACGCCAATCAACGTCACATCCTGCTGTATGGCGTCGGATGGCCCAGAGACGACGCTAAACACGTCGTCAAGAAGATGACCAAAGGTATGTGGTCTGTACATTGTCTAGTGCGACCAGCAACATTACTAAGGACGTCGTATCGCGTCACTATCACTACACGCTGCACTTCACGCTGCCGCCGGCCGAGGCGGAGCACACGCCGCACGACGCCAATCAACGTCACATCCTGCTGTATGGCGTCGGATGGCCCAGAGACGACGCTAAACACGTCGTCAAGAAGATGACCAAAGGTATGTGGTCTGTACATTGTCTAGTGCGACCAGCAACATTACTAAGGACGTCGTATCGCGTCACTATCACTACACGCTGCACTTCACGCTGCCGCCGGCCGAGGCGGAGCACACGCCGCACGACGCCAATCAACGTCACATCCTGCTGTATGGCGTCGGATGGCCCAGAGACGACGCTAAACACGTCGTCAAGAAGATGACCAAAGGTATGTGGTCTGTACATTGTCTAGTGCGACCAGCAACATTACTAAGGACGTCGTATCGCGTCACTATCACTACATCATGTAGAACCACGCAATAGATACTATTTTGAACGTGTCATACGTTAGAACTTAACATTTTTGGTTTAGGTTTAGCCAGTTTAGCTGATGTAAGAAATGGTATCGCGCTATAGTATACATTGTGTTTCAAACCGTACCTTTCAAACCAAAGCTAAAAAGTTTACTTTCAAATGATTGTCGCGATACAAGATGTGCAAACCGTAACGGTGTTGGTTGTGGTTTTGTTTAATTGAAACAGAGGCACGTAAGTGCCCTCATGTGTGTAGTTACCCTCAGCTCTGAGGCGTTTGCAGATGACCCGATTGATTGATTGAACGCGCGGTGCTGATAACATACATACAAAACACACTTTTAGTTGAGGCGTGATGCCGAAGCATACTATGTAGTATGACCCGTTACAATGCGTTGGTCATGTTTTTGTTGAGAGAAATAAATGTATTATTACATGTTCTCTCGATTGCAAATGTATTTAACTTTTCAGAAATCTGCAAACTATTTTCCAAGAAGTTCTCCATCGATGTTGCGGAAGGAGGCAAAATAAAGAAACATTCTCGGAGTGAATTTAATTTTGAAGCTGTTACGCAGAAGTTTCAGGTATGTTCAAATTCAGCCCTTGCTAAAAAATATTACATGTTGGTGATAATTTAGTAATGTCACAGATAAAATAATACTATACTAGTAGTAATGCGTTGTTGAACTGGGGGCCTTAGTACGAGAATTTAATGGTATTCGAAACTATGTGAAGTTTCGTTTTCTTTAATACATTTACTGGGGGGTTAGTACGAGAATTTGACAGTATTCAAAACTATATGAAGTTTCGTTTCCTTCCATACATTTACTAGCAGCGCCCCTAGCGAAAACGAGGAGAAAGTTAGTTTTCCCCTCGTTTCCGCTAGGGGCGCTGCAAGTAAATGTTTGGAAGGAAACTAAACTTCATATAGTTTCGAATACTATCCTCCTAACCACCCATGCAACTAGAGTTGCGAGTTTTAATACTCGTAGTAAGGGTTGCAATAGCTGAAAATTGCGGAAATCTTTGTTATTTTGTTCCGAATTTGAATTTTCTAATACTATGACTATGTAATATATCTCTATTACATTTAAATGTAATCTTGTTCGTTTGGTAGTCAAGTATACCTGTTTAATCAGCATTCCAATGCCACTTGATCAAGGCACATATACGATAGTTTTTACAAACCCCTGGTCCTCCCAGGCGATGTCGATGTACGAGCAGGGCGCGGTCTCGTGGGCGGTGGGCGGCGCGGTGTGCGAGGCGCTGGCGGCCTACGCGGCGGGCGCCACCACGTACCTGCCGCAGGCGGAGCACGTCGCGTTCGCGCTCGACCTCATGGAGATCGCGCTCAACGTGCACGGACTCATAGAGACCTGTATACAAGTAAGCATTCATAGTAAACTGCCAAAGTGCGTATCGGATCACGCAGTGTAGGGAAGGAGCGTATTTATGCGACCAGGAGGGCAATTCTCGTGCTTTAGAGATTAGTCGAGTTCGACATATGTCGAAAAAAAATGGCGAATGTCGAATAAAATCTTAATTTGCTATTCTCGTGATGTCACAAATAGACCTATGTCGACCAAAATCATTCAAATCGAATACGATTAGATGGTTACTCGTATTGTGACATTTATGACCTATCCCTAACGCAGGGTATAGGGTTCTCAAGACAAGTCAGTTATCCTCCATAACTGGAAAAGTTAACGTCGCTATATATTCCCGAAATAAGGTATGTGTCCTCTTTGCCAACTTTCTCAGTTCGCCTCCTTTACTCCATTTTACGAATGTTTGATGAAAGGCTCTAAGGCTAACGCAATAAAATATTTTGATTTGATTTGAATTGATTTACGATTCAGAGATGAGTTTAAGCGTGGACTTACGCTTCCTTATGTCAAAATTCCCGACAACTCTCGACCACAATAAACCACTAATATAATAATAATAATAATAAATAATGCTGGACAGTTCACACAACATTGTCTAGCCCCAAGCTAAGCAGAGCTTGTGTTATGGGTACTAGACAACTGATATTCTTAATACAATATATTACATAGATAGATATTTTTTATTATATATAGAAAATACCCAGAACACCCGGAACAAATATCTGCAGATCGCACAAATATTTGTTCCGAGGCGGGAATCGAACCCGCAACCTCCTGCGTCGCAGGCAAACGTTCGCCCGCCGCGCCACAGAGGTCGTCGACAGAGACTAATAGAGTTCGAATGCGGAAAAGAAGGTTTTGATCTCATACTAGGTCACTTAGGTTAGGAACTTCACGATCTGATCCACCATCTCCTTTCCATCATAGGACGAGCAGAGGCACGGCTCAGTACCATCCTTACCTCATTACTATACCCTCTATTCGTACTAAACTTTTCAGTTCTATCTTTATAATGCGAACTGCTAAGGAGTGGAACACACTACCGTCGTCTGTGTTTCCTGAAAACTATAATTTGTGTCTATGGATATCGCGGTCAAACAAATCTAAAAAAAAACACTTTACCATTAACATTTATTGTTCCTTTGTAGATCCTGAAAGAGTTATCAGAAGTGGAGGCAGCTTTGATCAGCAGAGGCGCGCCGAGTAGTGGCTTGGCTGCACCTCGCGCGTACACATCGGCCTTAGCACTCTACACTGTAGGAGCACTAAGACGATATCACTCCTGCTTATTGTGTGAGTATGTCGGCCTAACAATACACACGTCTGTCTCCTGCATTGGCTGTCTTCAAAGCTGGCTAAGGGATACCAGGGAATGGGCAGCAGGCAGCAGCATCTCTACACCGATACTTAGATCACCAATCAGCCTGACAAGCGTGGTGATAAAATTGGACAAAATTGAAGCCACTCCTACACAAAATTGGAGCCACTGACAGCGGGCTATGTCTGTCCTTCTGGAAAGAGTTAGGCTGGCTAACTACCTAGTCAGACAACCCTCACGCATAATGGACCACCCATAGAGTTTGATTGCGGAAAAGGGAGTTCTTTAACATTAACGGGCTATGTCGGGGCTGCTTGAGGAAGAAGAGACGGTGGAGCACGTCATCTTAAATTGTGCGGCTGCAAAAGAGGCCTGGGCCAAGACGGGATTGCAGGAGCTACTTGGATCCAGCTCTCCATCATCGACGCCTTCGGACACAATTCAACAGTGTTGCCATCAACCCGAAGCCCTGCTCCGTTACTTTAAGGAGCTGGGCTGGCTGGGGTAGAGTTAGCACATGGGGCCACCACGGTCTTGAGCCGCCTTCATCCACCGACTACCTGTGACCTTTAAAATCGTTAGTACATCGAGATCCTTGTGGGTCCTTCCTACACTACGTTCGTCCGGATTGTGGTCACAACTCGAGAACTTTTAATATCCAGCGGTTGCTGGTTCTAACCTATCACGCGAAGAAATCCCATCTGCGCACGTGACCAGATGGGACTGGGGGACAAAAAATAATATCCCATCCCATGACGACCTATGTTACGCGGCGTAGCCGGATGAGATGTGAGAGGTTGCGAGCTCGATTCCTGCTGTGGGACAAATGTTTGTATGATCTGCAAATATTTGTTCCGCGTCTGGGTGTTGTGGTACAATGGTACTCGTAGTTCCTGGTACCCACGACACGGGATCATAGTGTAGGATCAGTACTATAAATAAATAATAATAAATAAATAAATAATGCTGGACAGTTCACACAACATTATCTAGCCCCAAGCTAAGCAGAGCTTGTGTTATGGGTACTAGATAACTGATATACTTAATATAATATATTACATAGATAGATATTTTTTATTATACATAGAAAATACCCAGAACACCCTGAACAAATATCTGCGATCGCACAAATATTTGTTCCGAGGCGGGAATTGAACCCGCAACCTTCTGCGTCGCAGGCCAAGCTTCGCCCGCCGCGCCACAGAGATCGTCAAATGTATGTGACGTTGTGTTATGTTATACCTTGCATGCATTTACGATTGTATAATCTCGAATGAAAAATCTCTGTAATGTTTTCAGTATGCGTGGAACAAACCTCGGCTGTATTCGAACAGCTCTGCAGACTGGTCAAGTGTGTGGTGAACCCTGGAGATTGCGGCTCGGCTGAGCGCTGCGTCCTAGCGCAACTGCACGATCTGTACAAGGCGGCGACGCATCTATGCCTCGCGCCTCATGACGTCACCTTCGCAAACGCCTATCCAAAGATCAAGTTAGTTATACAACCTCTCTCTGTGTAGTAATACAAGGTTGTCTGGAAGAGATCGCTTTTAGCGATAAGACCGCCCATTGTACATTACTGTTTATTATATTTGTTATTTTATCTTTTTATTTTTCTATTTGGTGTGCAATAAAGTGTTTATCTATCTATCTATCTGTCTCACGTAGAGACAACGTCATCTTTAGAGCGACAGCTTTATAATTGATACTTTGATACTCGCATGGCCGGTGGGGAACGTGTAAAGAAACTATGATATCTGGTTGGTAGGGTCGCTAGACATGTCTACAGATATTCCTTGTCCTTGAAAATCAACTGATAATATTCAAAAGGCAGTTTCTTTCGGTTTGAATACTGTCGTAACAAGACAATTTCTTATAAAGGAGGAGTATGTCGAAATTTATTTATTATGTGCATAACTTTTTACAGATTTGTCGTATTTTGATGATTATTTGATGATTTTCTTGCATAGGATCAAATACCTCAAAGTGAAATAGACTTCAGGTCAGCGCTCAAAAAGTGTTCGAACCAAAAGAGGATTATTTGATGATTTTATTGAGTAGGATCAAATACCTCAAAGTGAATAGACTTCAGGTCAGCGCTCAAAAAGTCTTCAAACCAAAAGAGGATTATTTGATTATTTTATTGCGTAGGATCAAATACCTCAAAGTGAAATAGACTTCAGGTCAGCGCTCAAAAAGTGTTCAAACCAAAAGAGGATTATTTGATGATTTTATTGCGTAGGATCAAATACCTCAAAGTGAAATAGACTTCAGTTCAGCGCTCAAAAAGTGTTCAAACCAAAAGAGGATTATTTGATGATTTTATTGCATAGGATCAAATACCTCAAAGTGAATAGACTTCAGGTCAGCGCTCAAAAAGAGTCCGAACCAAAAGAGGATTATTTGATGATTTTATTGCATAGGATCAAATATCTCAAAGTGAATAGACTTCAGGTCAGCGCTCAAAAAGAGTCCGAACCAAAAGAGGATTATTTGATGATTTTATTGCATAGGATCAAATACCTCAAAGTGAATAGACTTCAGGTCAGCGCTCAAAAAGTGTCCGAACCAAAAGAGGATTATTTGATGATTTTATTGCATGGGATCAAATACCTCAAAGTGAATAGACTTCAGGTCAGCGCTCAAAAAGTGTCCGAACCAAAAGAGGATTATTTGATGATTTTATTGCATAGGATCAAATACCTCAAAGTGAATAGACTTCAGGTCAGCGCTCAAAAAGTGTCCGAACCAAAAGAGGATTATTTGATGATCTTATTGCATAGGATCAAATACCTCAAAGTGAATAGACTTCAGGTCAGCGCTCAAAAAGTGTCCGAACCAAAAGAGGATTATTTGATGATCTTATTGCATAGGATCAAATACCTCAAAGTGAATAGACTTCAGGTCAGCGCTCAAAAAGTGTCCGAACCAAAAGAGAAACCAAACACTTAAAAAGAAACAAACGTGTCAAGTTTTATCCGTCCATTGCTGCTTGATTATTGAACACATTTGAAGGACTAGAGTCTGAATCGGCAGTGTATCGAACTCATTTGTCATCGTTCGAATTTCCAAAGGTGCCATATTTTGGCGTGGATATTTTATGGAACGCTAAGTCCATCATAAAGTTATTAGAAGTTTTATGCGTAGTTAAAAAGCCAAAGTTTTAAACGAAGCATTGTAACCGGCAACCTTTACTTACATCGAAGCATGTTTATTTAAAAAGATAAATTTATTTACAGAAATAATAATACAACTAATACAAGTAGGTATGAATAAAATTTAAAAAATACAAATTAAACATTTGTTCTACCTGGAGACCGCTGCTGACGATCTAAAGGTAGCTCATCTGATCCAAATCACTACCAGACGGAAGCGTCCCTAAGATGCTGGCTCCATTGCCACCCTGAATGGCTATAATAATGCGTTGGGCCAGATAAGAGCCAGCTCTCGGGCCCCGCGTCGCTTCGACTAGACGACCTGAAAGAATTTTGAGAACGCGAAAGACCCCGGTACCCCACGGACCCAGAGTCTCGACCCCGAAAGGCTCAAATAAGTAAGCTCTGTCGAGACTTGCATATTTGCGTCTTTTGAGGTCATCAGCGGAATCTGCCGCCGCACCGGCCCTAACGGCCCCCTTTATTTAAATCTAATTTAAATAAAGGGGGCCCTTAGTGATTTCCCTTTTAATTTTAGTTTATGCTATTTTCAGACAAGCGCTGTACTCTCCACTACAGCCAATACCGTCGCAGTATACATACAACCCACAATTTCTTAGCGAATTCTTCAATCATCCGCGGAGAGGTAATATAGAATACAAAAGGTTCCTCCGTGCCGCGGTGGGCGAGCCGGCTGAGATGCGTGAGGTGCGGGTTCGATTCCCGCGGCGGGACAAATGATTGCATGATCTGCAAATATTTGTTCCGGGTCTGGTGTTGTTGTACCATGGTAGAGATTGTCTAATTTAAAACTGAACGCCCCTCCACCACTTTACTTGGTAGTTCGCCAAAGCTTGACGTTTCAAAATGATCCTTGTGTTTACAGAAATATTTTATATTGATGTAATAGTGTGGCGTGCAATTGTAGATAAGACAACCTCAGCTCGTAGTTCGTTGTATCCACGACACAGGGAATTGTGTGGGATGGGGACTATGTACTGTCAGGACAGTACCATGTTTATTTTACAGCTCGTTCACCGTAAGATGGCACCTGTTAATACTCCATGGCAGGTGCCAACTTACGGTGAACGGTCTGTACTTTACAAATCGTGACTACAGCTCGCTCACCGTAAGATGGCACCTACGATGTTGGCGTGCCAACCAAGGCAGGTGCCAACTTACGGTGAACGGTCTGTAGTTCCCATTTTCACCGACTGTTACTTATTTACGGGATACTTTTCTCAGTATGTCAAATTGACAGGTTTCTATTAAAAACTGTCACATTTAAGGTGTTTTGTAATTGGTTGAAGAATTGACGGAGACTCTTGATTCAACGACTTGACTCTAAAAATTTAATATATCACTTGACATTGGCTAAATTGTTGCAAATAACGCACAGCCGCCATTACCTAAGATAAGAAGAAGAAGTACATATTTTACCCCGTAGGGTTAGTCAAAGTCAAAGTCAAAAAGTATTTTATTCATTGAAATCACACGTTGTTTTGTTGTTATGTGTATTAGTTTTTTTTTCAGTTAAGTGTGAATCAATTTGTATTACTTAATCTCGTACGATTCTCCCTTTAAACCGTACCTTTATCTTTCCTCAAACTCCCAGCACTTTTTTGGTTTTATGTCAAGTTAATCACCTGTCATTGGCAAACTCTTGTGGCACCACTACCGGTCCGCTGAACACGCCAAAAAAAGAAGAAGAAGAAGAAGATCAATCAAAAAATCGAAAAAAAAAAAAAAAAAAAACAATCGTCTTAAAAAATAAATTTAAATTTACTCCTGTTCCAACGCAACCAGACCTAGAAGAATCAGGCAACAAACACGGTCTGTTTTTCTTTTGATGATCCTTCTTACTACTAGGTGGAGAGCGCCTGTGTGGTGCCTCGAGAACAAGTGGAAGCTGATTCAAAGAAAAAAGGAAAATCAACTTAAAAGCCTTACTTAGACAGGATGAGCCTCCTTTCTCAATCGTTGTATAGACGTGACCAGTGGTGAACTCATCCGCCACCATTTTTTTTGCACAACTAACTCAGTAATATCACCATTCTTAAATAAGCCCGAAGCCAAGACAAAAATAAGCCAAGATTATAATCTAATGTTTTCTTTTGTAGGTAAAATCGAAATAGCTTGGGCACGACAAGTCGCAGAATCGCCTGCCAACAGATACAGCTTTGTGTGTTCGGCTATGTTGGCCGTTTGCAGAGAGGTGGATAATGATCGGTGAGTCGAATTGTATTTCGGACGGTCTTATCCAGGGGATGGGCAGCAGCATCCACCTGAGTACTCGAGACCAAGCGTGGTGATTATGGTACATCCTGCATTGCAATCTATAGGGGAGGCTTCATCCGTGGACGCCTAAGGGCGGCTGATGTTTTTTTTTTGCTCTAGTTCCTTCAGCTTACTCCAACCGTCACATCTGATTGGTTCCCAACTGAGTTTGGGATCCTATTAATTAATTGGTACCACCACCCCCGATTCACCCTTTAGTTTAACATTATTGATAGTTTGCAAATACGCCATTGTTGTCTAATATTTACAAACTACACACGCCAACTCCATTTTGACACTTTTTTTAACAAAAAAATTAAAGTCAATAGAATTACATACATACATACACAAACACACGCCTCTTTCCCCGAAGGGGTAGGCAGAGCCTCAATAGGCCTCTTTTCACAGTGGGTTGCACCATCGTGGGATATAGACGTGACGAGTGGTGAGCTCATCGCCGCCATTGCTTCCAACGACTGACTCATCTAACACTTTCTTCCAGTAATAACACATTCTACAATAAGCCAGCAACCAGTACAAATCTTATACCAACGAATCTTACAAACAAAAAAATATATAACATAGACCATTTGTCGACCTCTGTGCCGCGGCTGGCGATGGTTCGCCTGCGACGCAGGAGGTTGCGGGTTCGATTCCTGCCTCGGAACAAATATTTGTGCGATCTGCAGATATTTGTTCAGGGTGCTCTGGGTGTTTTCTATGTTTAAAAATATCTATCTATGTAATGTATTGTATTAAGTATATCAGTTAACTAGTACCCATAACACAAGCTCTGGCTTAGCTTGGGGCTAGATAATGTTGTGTTAACTTGTCCAGCATTATTTATTTATTATTACACGCCCCTTGAGCTTGTGATATCAGGATCGTTGTGTGTTAGTCATAAAATCTTTTATATTATTTTACAGACTTGGAGAATCCATTATGCAGTTTGTACTTTTTATTATATTTCATTATAAACTATTTCATTAATTTTTAATGTGTCCAAAAATTCCGATCCACGGGACTCTCTAACCTGTATATTCGCGTCAAGGTCAAGGCGTTGCCGCTTAGAACAGAAGCAGCAGAAGCGCTTAGAACAGCTTGGTTTATACAGAAGTGGCGTGTGGCGGTTGCGGATAGTCAAAGTAACACAGTATAAACCTTAATAGTACGTAGCGTACAGTCGTTTTTGTCGTGGAGAATTCACGCCGCGTCACTTAGTTGCGGGACATCGCCTGGCGGCGCCGGCGTATTTCTCCTTACGACAAAAACGACGCTATGCTACGTACTATTAAGGTTTATTTTGTGTTGCTTTGACTATCCGCCACCGCCACCCGCCACTTTTGTATAAACCGCGCCTTAGAGGGTCGTGCTGGATTATCAGACAAAAAGAGAAAATTCAGACAGAACACGGCGTACGAAACAAGTGAAGCCGAAAACTATGCTCATAAGCACAGAATAACTAACGTACATACACACATGCGCAGACAATGCATCCAAACTATACTTATCACTCCTTAGTCTGTGTCGGTGTGTTTCTGTGTAACTCGCAAACTCACATAGGAAAATTGCTAAAGGGTTGGGTCTTTCCTTTCTATTTTTGTCAGAACCTGGATCGTAATTTTTGGGTTATTTTTTTAATTTAAATTTCATAAAAGTGTGGCTTATACTTAAAAAACAATAATACAATTAATTTATCTATCATAATTGTACTACATTCTTATTATTTGCATTATTATTATACAGTTATTTTCTTACCTTGTTTCCACTGCTGGGCAAAAGTAGAGTGAATCTATCTAAAATGTATTTCGTTTTGTCAGTGTGAACGAGCTGGGCGTGCTCTGCGCGGAGATGACGGCGTGGTGCAGCGGGCTGGCGGCCGAGTGGCTCGGCGCGCTCGTGGCGCTGTGCGGCGCGCAGCACTACCCCGCGGGCACCGCGCCGCACGCCGCCCCACCGCCGCTGTACCCTGACCTGTTGCACCATAGAGATCTACATGACGCCGCAGCTCATGATGCGTTGGCTGTCTTCACTTGTATATTAGTCGGTAAGTTGAACTAAAAACTTATTTTTAATGCCACTGTTTTACAAAACATTAACGTTTATAGATAATAGTCATTAAGATTATAAAAGTCCCGTTTAAACACCTGTTAAACGGTGCTTTGGGGTTGCTTTTTCATGATGTTTAACAAACACTTGTATTGTAATATATTTTGACAGCTGATATTTTCATATATCATCTGTCACCAATGGATATGGTAACCGCTCTTTGTGTTTTTGAACTTGGGCCTTCATGGCACTCACCACAATTTCATAAAAAAAACTCTTTAGTCCACAATTTATCAAAATTGTCTAAGTTCTTCGATCCAGGTTACTGAACTCAACTCGTCATTTTCATACAAGGTCTGTGTGTATGGAACTTTGACATTATCTCGTATGAAACTATTGAGTTCAACATGTGTTTACAATCCGAGAATGGGCAAAGTCTTTTACACGTCTTATTTATATGTTCCAGCACGACATTGCTTCTCGCTGGAGGATTTCGTCCGTCACGCTGCGTTGCCTTCACTGTTAAAAGCGTGCGGAGGGGGCGGGGCCAGCGGCAACCCTGCCAATGCGCCATCGCCCGACACCGGCGCCAGGCTCACCTGCCACCTGCTGCTGAGGCTATTCAAGACTGTGGATACTCCCCAACCAGGTAATTTTTTTTTTTTTATCTTTGTGAATGACGTGTCAAGCTTATGGCCCACCTGATGTTAAGCGGTAACCTCTGCCTTTAACAATACATTACCTCATACGTCACGTTCACTTAGGATGTACCCTATGTGGCATTGCACTGCGCCCGCCACCTTGAGGCATAAAGATGAAAAAGTCTCATGTGCCTGTAATTTCACCGGCAACCATACCCTTCAAACTGGAACACAGCAATGCGTGCATTACTGCTTTGCGGCAGATATTGGTAGTACTTCCCCGGACAAACTCTTTCACAAAAAAGCTCTACTACTACTAAAACATTGCCACTAGTTAAGATAAATTGAAAGAACTTGTTAGATCTTGTTGATACAGGGTCTTTGAGGCGAAGCTGACAGTAAGGCGCAGTTATTTTGTACTAAGCCCTTGTTCAGTTGAGTCATTGCCGGCGTCAGGCTTTCCAGATCCAGTTTAGTTCAGGATGTTTAAGGAAAAGATTGAATAGGATCTAGGCAAGCGTGCTCCATCTTAGACCGCATCGACACTTACCATCAGGTGGAGATGTCGGTCAGACTATTATCTATTAAAAAACTTTGATTAAAACTTACTTAACTTTGATTTTAGTAGTAGTAGAGCTTCATTGTGAAAGAGTTCGTCGAGGGAAGTACTACCACCATACCTATTTCTGCCGCAAAGCAGTAGTGCTTGCATTGTTGTGTTCCGGTCTGAGGGGTATGGTTGCCAATGAAATTACAGGCACATGAGACTTTTCATCTTTATGTCTCAGGGTGGCGGGTGCAGTGCAATGCCACGTAGGGCGCGTCCTAACTGGACGTGACCTATGTGATAATGCACTGTTCATAGGCAGAGGGTACCGCTTAAAATAAGGTGGGTCATGTGATTGATCCACCATACCAGTTGTATAAAAAAAAAAATTACTATCTTCTGCCATTCTTCTGTATGTGTTGTCAGGATTGTACTCAGTTTCGACGTCGCCGGGCCCGGGCGGCGCGGCGGCAGGCGTGCGGCTGTCTTGCGACCGCCACTTGCTGGCCGCCGCCCACAAGAACATCGGCGTAGGCCCAGTGCTGGCCACGCTCAAAGCTATTCTAAGTAAGTCATCATCATCAGCTTCCATCAGTCCACTGCTGGACATAGGCCTCTCGCAATGCGCGCCTTTCTGGTGTGCACCATGGAGGTTATGCCCATAATTGCCACGCTGGGCAGGCGGGTTGGCAATCACAGGGCACAGTTGGTCGCATCGCTGACGCTGCTGCCCGTCAGCGGTCAGTAGTTTTAAACTATGCCATGTTGGGAGGGGGGGGGGGGGGCTATACCGCCATCAGCCGGTCGTCAGAGCCTCTTTCGTTGGGCGGCAGGATATAAAACGTGCAGGTGAAGTTGACAATTGGGGCAGTAAGGTGTTGATCTACCCCCTTATATCCTCACTGTTGTTTGAAGTAAGTGCCATACATCATCAAGCACGGACGTGGCCTCCCCCTTAGCATACAAGGGGGATTTGCCATAATCACCATGCTTGGCAGTTTGATTGGTATCGAGTACCTACTCAGGTGGATGCTGCTGCTTATCCCCTGGTGTAATTCATTAGTTGGCTTTTAAGACATCCACGGGAGAAAATAGAGTTGTCCATTCGTAGGCCGAACACACAAGTGCTGGCCACGCTCAAAGCTATTCTAGGTAAGTGCCATACTATTACATCCTATTACTGCCGCTTTTTAGGTGCGTAATATTCGGTACTGTCACGAGTTAGGGTCCGTGATTAAATAAACACACTGAACTTTTACTATAATTAGCTTAAACACCAATTCACTTATAACGTTGACTGTACTTCCCTAACACAGTTCACTAATTATTCCGAAATCACTCTCAAGTCACTTGATTGATTCACACTGAAAACCAATTTACGAGTACCTGCTCTTGGAGCGAGCTTCGCTTATATACGTGAGCAATAGAAGCCTAGAACGTTATAAAACAAATTGGGCAGTAATACTATCGCAGATTGGTTTGATATGTTTGTGGAATATTCATAATCATAGTAGATTAATTTTGACTTGCCTGGCGCCTTTAAATTTTTTGAAAAACGTTCTCGAATTACCTATATCAATTTCAGGTGTATATGCGTCCTTGTGTAATACGCAGTGTGTGTACTCAACAACAGATGGCGCTATCTTACATGTCCAATAGTGCGTCCTCTCGTCAACAGAGGGCACTAAGAGCCTAAAGATGCGTTTACGCTAATCGGTCGGCGTAACAGTACAGAGAGTTCTAACGGGGTATCTAAGAGAAACATCGTGAGGAAACTGGTGGGACCTGGAATAAAAAAATAAGACATGTTCATAAAGGGTGCCTTTTCCAGGCACACAGAATCCTTTCACCACACTGGTTCTTTCACCATAAGTGACTAGGCCCTTTTCAGCGCCACCATACCTCAAGCTGGGCACTGATCCACTGATCCTGACAAAACCGGTGACACGAAGTAGTAATGCAAGCAGTAATGCTCCCGGTGCTGTGTTCCACTTTGAAGGGCCGTTGCCGTTAAAAATGCGGGCTTAATTTACGACTTTGTCTCAGGTTGAATCGCCAATTTTGAAAGCAATTAAGTTTGGAGACCTTCCGTCCCACTAAAACAGGCAGTGTTCAATTTAGATTATAATTGGAAAAGACGCCATTGCATCGACCTCTCTCCCTCTAAACTTAGATAGTCGTGAAAGTTTATAAATACAGCGTCTTTTTCGGTCTTACTCCCAACAGAACACAACTAAAGCCAGGTTCATATTGCTGTGTCGGGGTGTGTCGTGGCGCGCCAGAACGCAATCGGTTACGTTTATTTGCGACGCAGGAGGTTTCGTGTTCGATTCCCGCCTAGGAACAAATATTTATACGATTTGTAGATATTTGTTCAGGGTGTTCTGGGTATTTTCTATGTATAATCAAAAACATCTATCTATGTAATGTATTGTATTAAGTATATCAGTTATCTAGTACCCATAACACAAGCTCTGCTTAGCTTGGGACTAGATAATGTTGTGTGAACTGACCAGCATTTTTTTTTTATCTATGACTAGATTCACATTAGTAGGTTGTGTTGTGTTGTGGCGCGTGAACCTATTAATGTGAATCTAGTCATAAGTAATAAACGTAACCGATTGCGTTCTGGCGCGCCACGACACACCTCGACACTACAATATGAACCTAGCTTAAAACAAATTGCTATAAACGTAGCAAACTATGTAGCAACTACGATCCGTGGCTCGATTACCAAATCATGTTGCTATCGGCTACAATTACAACGGTGTTTCCATTTGAAATGACGTTTACGCAAGCTTTGTACCCAAACTTCGTAAATTGGGTAATTGCAAGAACATCATTTGACCACGTGTGGTATAATGCGCGTCATGTAAAAAGAACGCTGGCGGTCATACTTCTTCATACGTTCCAGCGTTTTTTTTACATGACGCGTACTATAGTACGGTAGACCCTGTGCTCCATTGTCAATATATCTACGGTGTAAGCACTGCGTGTTATGGACTGGGGTGGATCCTCAAATTACGGTTCCCTACGTGTGATGGTCTCGATGTACTTGTTTGTTATCTTGGCACCTGAGTTACGTAATCTGTGCCACCCAAATACCAAATCCAGGTGTGTTCAGTAATATGATGACTTTATATTAGTTTTGTACACAACAGTGGTAGGAGACTCGACAGCTCGCGACGGCGGCAAGCCTGCCGGCAAGAAGTCGTGTGAACTCTCGCATATATTAGGCACCAGTGACACGGTGCCGATTGACACCCAGCTCGACCATATCACGTGAGTTTAAACCTTATTTACTTGGTGCATAAGCATTATCAGCGTTAACTGGAACGCTGGCTTACGGCCACACAAATAAACCTTACTTAGCGTAGTGGATACGTAAGAATGCCCGTTAAAAATAACCAATCGGAACTATGGCAACTTAAAAGATGTTAAACTTTAGAAACACTCAAACAAAATAATAGTCCGGACGAATATGGTTGTATAGATCTAGATAGCTTACGAGCGAGAAAAAACTTATCTTATCAAACGTCTAGGTATATTTAAACTTATCAATAATTACTTAAATCTACTCTGAGGATCAATTTCATGAGCTATGATTGGCTAATATTTGACGGGCTACGCTTAAGTAAGGTTTATTTGTGCGAGCGTTAATCTCGAACGAGAAAGGGTTGTTTTACGCAAAGCAGACCCTATGAGAGTGGATGCTTCGGATATTTGGGTCAGTCCCATTTTTGCCCAGCCAGTGTTACATCAATAGCAGATGTTAACCTCATAGACCAACCGGCATGCACAACTAGTGCTATTAGGAATATCAATATCCTTACTAATGCATCTTAATCCAGTGCTGAGTGAGGTGGGAATCTGGCCTATCGGCTACCACAGCCAGGAGGCTGTTGTGGCTGACGCGCACTCTGCGCAGCGCGGCGGCAGCGCGCACGCGCAGGATCGCCGGGAAGCTGTCTACGTGTGCGTCAGCGAACATGCCCGACGCACTGCACCAGCGCGGCAGCCACAACAGCGCCCTGAACGCGTTGTTGAATTGAACCCGTAGAGCGCTCACAGATGTTTTCCTATATCTGGTCCAGAGGCTACAAGTGTATAAGGAGGTACAAAATGCACGGAACACAAGCACAAGTAAGCACAAGTTACTAAATTCTATTTTTTACTAAAAAAAAATGGTTTCTATTCCTAGATACACAGCTAGGTATGATTATGTAATAAAGACTACTGGGCGTGTCTCATAATTAAATAGTTAAAAAAAACTGACCTACCGAGGGAATAGCTATTTTGTTGTGGTCCTAAGATTTTTTACGTAGAATGGCTGTTTAACGGTAATAGTGCGGCCGCACCGAACTAGATGTCGCTAGTAAAGTCGGCCGGTTTCTGAATCGCGCTGACGAAAACGCGCGGCTAGTATCGACTAGCGCAACAGCCAAATGTTAATTTTGAGAGCATTAAACTATCTAACGAATCAGTTGCTTGTTTGCTTTCAACTCCACTATACGCCAGTCTAGTACTGCGTATTTTTTACTAGGAGTAGTAACCTACTACCTATCGCGGGCTCCGGGTCTTAAAGTACATCGACTAGGTCGTAGTACAATGGCTCTAAAAGAGTATAAAAAAACCTAAAACCTACGGAGGGACTATAGCTGTTTACTCTTATAAACAAAGATATAGATATACAGACTATAGTTTTTTTTTCTCTACTGTTTGTGGATCGTTGTGTCATGACGAACTAATATTTAGGCTTACACAACTATTATAGTTGTATGTACATACCGGTTGGTCATTGAGGAAACCGCTATAAAGAGCTTTGAACGTTTCCACTGAACTGTTATGCCTCCACTTATTGTGTGTGATTATTATGGAGAGAAAAGGTCATGGAAAAAGAATAAGAACACCACTATTGTAATCACTATTAACAGCCGGAAGCCGGTCCCACAAAGAATCCACCACCGAATTTCTGCGATCGTTCAATCGAATGTGGTTGTTCTACGATCCGTCTTCCGATACTCGAGAATGTTTGTTCCCCAGTTGCAATAATTTATTGCTATCAATTATCAGTCGTGACGTTCATTGGTCGATGATGTCTCCGCCAAAGAATGCTATAGGACTTGCCATAATCACCACGCTTGGCAGGCGGATTGGTGATCGCAGTATTTATTGGTTGTCATCCCCTAGTGCCATCCCTTAGTCGGCTTTTACAACATCCACGGGAGGAGATTGAGGGGTATATTCTAAGGCTGGACACACCACAGCTTTGATACAATAAATGTGCAGAAAATGTGAAATTTAGAATTCAACCGTGTAAAAGTTTGACTATCCTTGAAATAATTACACTCTATTTTTTCTTTTGCAATTGCAAAACAAATTTGCAATTGCTACAAGCCGATTCAGAATTGATCGAAAGAGACAAAACACGGTGTAGTTATTCTAAGGATATTTCGCGTCCATTAAGTACCTAGTAAATTTAAATTGGCTGTATTTTTTGACAGCATATAATTCTAATCTTTTATTATATGCCTGAAACTTTTTGTGGATTTTGACTGTAGTTTGGTTCATGTTAAATTTATTAAATTTAGATAATTTTATGTTTGTAAAGTAAGAATTATTTAAAAAAATGATCGGCAAATGTGTTTTTTCGTTCTTAGGATCGTAGAATCTGAGAGTGGGGGCCATAGAACTCCTAGGTTTGTTTGTTTTGATATTGAGTTACCTTGTTTGCACATCTTCCATCCCTCTCATACTGTATGTGCTATTGCGCTCGTACTTCCATTGTGTAAAGCTTTACAGAATAAACTGCAGAAAATACATAAAATTTACTGAATTTATTTTAGTTTCTATGAAATGTACGGCTTTACATTTAATATGGATAATGGAAGTACTAATTTGTTGTACACAATTTCACAACGCCTACGGGTTACATAGTCTAGTCGTTGGGTTTTTATCTGATTTCACACGTCACATGCTTCGCTTTTCCTCATAGTGGTCCCACCCCACTCCCATATTGGAAATAAATGTGCATTAGTGTTGTATCTCACAGGCTCTGTAATTAATGTAATATACTTCTTGGTCAGGCAGTCGATTTAAACCTATACTTCCTGATTTAGTGTAACACGCCCGCTCGCACCTATTGCGCAAAAGACACACTACACTTAATCGTTAGTTACTCGCGTTGAAAAACTTACACTACTGCTCGCGTGCTGCACAATCGTCAATATAACATGAACATGACTTATATACTAATACAACGCCAAGTTACAGGTCAGAGAGTTTAATAACTATGATATTGCTATTTTATTTTGAATACAAAAAAAACATATCACGCTTGATGCTCATTGCATACGTAATTATTACATTTGTTACACACAATCCTTGTTTTTATCGTTGGGTCACAAATGTACGAAATTAACGCTAAGCCAACTTGTGGACAAGATTGTGATCAAATAATTTAACGAAAATTCTACCACGTTATCACTTGCGTGAGGTCAGATTGACTCCAAACACACTCCTGCTACAACTGCTCTAGACAGTGACGTGCCCGTGACTAGTTTTGAAGGTACCTTAAAAGGAAGCTACTTCAAAAAATCTAGAGAAAAGATTAATATACTACAGAAATATGAATGTTTAAATACCCTCCACGCGAGTAATTTAAGGTGGCTTTCCACGGTACGTAAAATCGCGGTACCCCGCGCTCGAACTCGCTCGAACCCACGCACAATAGGAATGGCGGTGTCAGTGGCGATGAATACGCGTCCATAACGTACGTTGCATCGGATCCGGCTAGTTGACGAAACGTTGCGTGTGAGCTCATACGAGGCTTCCTGCGATAGCTCAGACGAGTCTCTTATAGCCTCAGACGAAAGCGTAGCCTTTTTAGCACTAGAGAACCTTTTTTTTTAAATTTGTTTTGCTTATAGCTTGAATTCCTTTTCAGTATCAAAGTTCTAGGCGGGGTTTTATATTGGCTGGGATTTATTAGATCTCCTTAAAAAAATTTGTTGTAATCCGCAGAACACAAGTCTTAGTGAACGTCATATTCACCGGACAGTTACGGATGGCAGACCGTGCAAATCTTAAGGCGAGCTTCGGTGCGATGCGCGTTTCTTTGCGATCGTCTGCTTTTAACTTTCAAATACGCACCGTGAGAAGCCACGAATACACCCGTACACAACCGATCATGACTGAATATAATCTACTCACGTACACATACATTCTAACATATCTGGGTTGTTAAATAACATCACATAACCGGAGGACACAATGTCATTAACAATCTAAAATGCTCCTTACTCTACCATCTCACCGACTATTTTCAAATTGTCCATGTCGTCACTATCACGTGTTTTCACATTTCACTTTGGTGGGGAATATGTACATAAATGTATATAATACTATTGCTTCCCTTGTATTTCTCTGTAACCCTATCATAGTCACTTGATGTTCAGTGTTCTAGGGTAAGTCATTAAATGTAATAAACTGATTAATACAATATTTCATTACTTATTATTCATCGAAATTCTATCAAAATTTGTCTTGTAAAAGTCTTGAAATAGCTCAACATAAAAATGGGTAATTCCAAGCTTTGGTTACACTTACATCGGATGTTTCCATAAACGTTTCAGAAAATAATTGACCAATGTACACACTATTGAACAAAAGATCTTGCTGTATTTCAGGGGTAGCGGTGGAGTTGGTTCAACGCTGCTCGATTCCTCACAATCGCTATCCTCACTAGCCCGGAGAGTTCTCGCTGATATATGCTCTGAAGAGTGGGTTCTGCAGAAATGCCTGCAGAACCCTGACGAGCTTTATCAGAACGATATGCTACTAGATTCTATGCTCACGCCGAGACAAGCACAAAGGTACAATAAACTTCACTAACATGCTTATACGGTTTTATTTAGTTTTGCTATTAATATAACTTACTTCGATTTCCTATGCAGGCTTCTGCATATGATCTGCTATCCAGATTCGGCAAGTCACACGCACCCTGATTTAGATCAGAAAACGATGATTACACGTTTGTTAGAGGTAAGTTAATCACCAGTCCTCACAAACCTTTTCACGGATTGTTACATATTATAATAGGGTGTTTATTTTGATAAAGGTCTATGTCTCAAAGTCATACCTTGTCAGCCATGTCAGAGGCCCTCGGGCGGCTTGACAAACTCCGACACCAGAGGCCAGCACTACCTCATACGAAACGAAACGATACCTCACATACTTCTCAAAGCTCTCATCTCCACTGTTATGGTATATTAGCCAGAAAAACTATCAAAATTTACTGTAGAACCATACACAGTCGACCAAGTACATAGAGGCCTAACAATGTAACATTAATCATTTATCATTAACGGTTTTTCTTTCAGAATCTCGAGCAATGGTCGCTGCGGATGTCATGGCTAGACCTACAACTGATGTTTAAGCAGTTCCCTAGCGGCTCATCAGAACTGAGCGCATGGTTGGATACGGTAGCGCGCGCCGTCATCAACGTGTTCCAACAGCCAGCGCCTCCGCCGCCGGACAAAGATAGGTTAGATTGTGCAGTAACCACGACACCAATCTGCAACATATATAAAAACAATCGAATCTAGCTAAAAGTTAGAGGTAACTATGTGATATCTTTTCATAGCGAAAATATTGTCCTATCGTGTTTTTAACCCCCGACGCAAAAACGACGGGGTGATGTAAGTTTGACGTGTCTGTGTGTGTGTCTGTCTGTGGCATCGTAGCACCCGAACCGGATGAACCGTTTATTTTTTGTTTGAAAAGTGTATTAGTCGGGAGTGTTCTTAGCTATGTTTGATCAAAATTGGTTCAGCCGTTTCATTGCGTTGAGGGTTTTTTTAATTTTTACAAATTTAATTACTTGTTGATACAGTATTCCCAAGAATTATATTCCCAGGAATTATAATTTAGCATCTATGCTATGAATCATAATATTACTCAGTTAAAAACGAAACCTACGATTTGTAATTGTTGTGCTACAGAATGGGAACGGACCGAGGCGTGGTGAGCACGAGCAAGTGGTCCCAGTCTGTGTGGCTGGTGGCGCCACTCGTCGCCAAACTGCCCGCTGCTGTCCAAGGCCGCGTACTCAAGCAAGCTGGACAGGTATACATCTCTTAAATTCTTTTTATATTATTGTTTCAAGTGTAAGCCACTTTTTCCAACCTACTTATTATGGTCGTTGTGTTGTATTGTCTGCCATCATTGGCCTTATTATGTCGTCTTTTTTTTTAACTACCTTATGTTTATGCAAAATGTTTAGTGCACGATGTGTTCATCTGTAATTGGAATTGCATGTTAATTAGATCTTAAGCTAGCAATATTAAGCACCCAACCATGTAAATTCTGTTGATGTTCCATAATAAAAAATTAAATTAAATTAAATTAAATGGTCAGAATCTGGGCTGGACACTGTCTCCTTAACAAGCACACGTCCAAGCTAAGGCTATGTTCAACACAATCCTGCAGACTCTCTGAAGAGGCGGATGAAACATCCCTACATCTGCTAGGTGAGTGTGGACCATGCACAAACGCAGCATTCATCTTGGCAAACACATCCTCAACCTGGATTGGTTTTTGTGGCGAATTTATTACAAATGGCTTGCACAGGCCGAAGGTATAATAATACGCTTCGCCAGGTATGCTATTCCGAGACACTGGTCACGTGGGACGCACCAGCTTACGTCATCACCAATGAGAATTGAGACAGCCCGCTTCTGTGATACCAGTAGCGTGTAATCTAACTACGTGACCTCCTTATATTACAGTACATGTTCAAATCCGGTAAAACCACGAAGTTTTTACAAAAACATGACGTTCAATTTCCGACTTGTATGTTTCATTTGATTAGGCAAAATGACAATTTAAATATTTTTTTAACAGAATTATCATAGAAAATATTTCCGTAATTCCCTGATTGTTGCAGTAAAGTGGCAACTGGAAGTGACGTCATCTAGTGTTAGCTTTGGAGTCGCAGGCCTCGTTTTCTTGGATCATGAATGGGCCTAAATGGTTGCAGTGACATTATAGCCGGAAATATATAAGTTCTCACGGTCTGACAATTTTGTCAGAACTT
Source organism: Operophtera brumata (assembly GCA_932527175.1). NCBI lineage: Eukaryota > Metazoa > Arthropoda > Insecta > Lepidoptera > Geometridae > Operophtera > Operophtera brumata. The sequence continues at coordinate 3,436,883 of OW052238.1, forward strand.
TGACGGATTTTGTATGAAAATATAAAACATGGAGTTTGACAGTATGCCCATTAGCGTGAGAGTTTGCATAGTAGTTCTAATTCAACAAGTCGTTCGTACGTCTTGTCACTGGATCTTTCTTGATCACCCTGCGTTAGGCGAGTGACCAGAGGCACTGGAAATGGCCTTGTGACAGACCGTGAACCGTAGTTTACGGAGTAGTTGTTTTTTTTTTTAACAGTGATAGACCTTTGTTTGACCACGATCTCACCTGTTGAAAAGTGACGAAGTGGCCGAAGATGGAGCACAAAGGTCTAGAAGGCACCTATTCACTCTAGCCTTGAAGAGACCCAGATTATAGTTTTCAGGAAAGACAGACGACGGTAGTGTATTCTGGTCCTTAGCAGTTCGCATTATAAAGGTGGAACTGAAACGTTTAGTACGAATAGAGGGTATACTAATGAGGTAAGGGTGGTACCGAGCCGTGCGCCTGCTCGTCCTATGATGAAAAGGAGATGGTGGGATCAGATCATGAAGTTCCTGGGAGCATTCCCCGAAATATAACCTATAGAAGATCGAAAGGCACGCGACCTTACGGCGGTGCTCGAGACTCTGGATCTTAGTCTCCGCCATAGATACCTTGACTCGACGGTAACCACTGGCGAGTCCATTTGTGAGGCTTTTTCACAATACTTCTTCTCAACTTTTTCTTCACCCTCAGTGCTGCCTACTGATGATGAGCCATCTGATTTGGAACTGAACACGCACGATATTGGTAGCATAGAGATTAGTGAACTACGGTCGAAAGGTTAATTACTCAGTTAGACACCTCCAAATCAGCCGGACCAGATAACATCAGCCCAATATTTTTGATCGGTTGTGCGGAATCAGTGTGTATTCCTATTACCCTACTATTTCGCAAATCTTTAGCGAACTGCGAATTTCCGAGTATTTGGAAATCCGCTTTTGTCTCACCTGTCCACAAGAAAGGACCTAAATCTGAAATTTCTAATTATAGGCCGATTTCAAAACTGTGCATAATAGCTAAAATTTTCGAAAGAATCGTATACAATCAAATGTACGCTACCCTCCAAAATTCGTTCAATGTATCGCAGCATGGGTTCCTTAAAGGTCGTTCGACGGTATCTAACCTTGTTCTTTTTAATGATTTCTTGACTGAGTCTATGGATAATGGCTATCAAGTCGATGTAGTTTATACTGATTACAGCAAAGCCTTTGACAGGATTGATCATAAGCTGCTACTGAATAAACTTAACCTCATCGGCATTCGGGGTGACTTACTCAGATGGTTCGCCTCCTACATCAATAACCGCTCCCAGGCTATTGTAATCAATAATTATATTTCTAGTTGGGTCTTGATTCCCAGCGGTGTGCCACAGGGTTCATTGCTGGGACCGCTGCTGTTTTTGATCTTTGTAAATGATATTTTTAGTTGTTTTCTGAGTAGCCATGTGCTTAGTTTTGCAGACGACATGAAAATCTTTAAAATTATTAAGTCTCATAATGATTCTCTTGACCTTCAGGCAGATCTGTCTAGTCTGGACAACTATTGTCGTATTAACAAGCTCGAGCTCAATCCATCCAAGTGTTCGATTGTGACTTTTTCTCGTAAGAAATCAATAATTTCGTTTAACTTTTCGCTGAAGTCAGAGACTCTGCAGAACTGCAACGTTGTTAAGGATCTCGGTGTCGTCCATGACTCTAAGCTAATTTTCGATGATCACATCCATTCAATTGTTTCTAAAGCCTCTAAAGCGCTAGGATTCGTCATGAGGAGTGCTTCTAGCTTTCACCGCGCAAAAACGTTTAAGATTCTTTACTGTTCATTTGTTAGAAGCATTCTTGAGTATGCTTCACAGATTTGGAATCCTCGTTATGATGTTTATATTAAAAGAATCGAGCGCATTCAAATTAAGTTTATTAAGTACCTCTGCTTCCGTCTTAAAATTCCATATAGTTCAGCTAATTACCTTGATCTATGTAAGCAATTTCATATTCTTCCTCTTTCCAAGCGGCGTGAGATCGCTGACTTATCTTTTATGATTAAAATCACGTCAAATAATATTAATTGTCCCGATTTACTTCAAAAAATTCAGCTTAACATTCCGTACAAACCTATCAGGTTTAACCCCCCTATTCATGTTCCTCTTGTTGGCACTAACTACAGGCAAAATTCCTTCTTGTGGCGAGCGAGTAACAATTTTAACAAATTAAGCAAGCGATTTGACCTTGATTTATTCTGCACGACTGTCGGCTCAGCTAGGCGGCTGCTCAGCGGTGAGTTTTTTGGCGCCGATGGTGGTAATGTTGATGACAATTGTTTAGTTTAAAACATTGTAACTTTAAATATTTAAATAACTATATTGTACAGATGATGCATGTTGATTAGTCTCATTATGTTCATAGGTGTTTTTTTGTTGTACTATTCCGCTACCTATCCGTGAAAACCTTCAATAAGCTTTCTGATATTTATTAATTTGTAAGTCTGTTAATTTTAGGCCTTTGGTTTTCCTTCAAATAAATATAAAATATAAAAATATGTTGCTCACCTATAAGCCTAAAAACTCTGCGTTCGATCGAGTCCAAGGCAGCAAGCTGGTGTTTGGCCGAGCCATCCCAAACGTGACCGCAATACTCCATACAGCTACAGTTGTAGTGTGACACGGACTTTTGGATGGATATCGGAGTTCTTAGTTTCCACTAGGGGCGCTCATCAGTATCTGTACAAAATCCGTGTTACACTACACCGTACGTCCGTGTCAATTAGTTGGTACTTGGATTCGGACCGACGGCCTTTAACGGAGCCTCTATTGAAGTCTAGTTAAAGGACTGAGTGCAGAGGCTCCTTTCATGAACCCTACAACGTTTTGTTTGCGCCTCGGAACAAATATTTGTGCGATCTACAGATATTTGTTCAGGGTGTTCTGGGTGTTTTCTATGTATAATAAAAAAATATCTATCTATGTAATATATTGTATTAAGTATATCAGTTGTCTAGTACCCATAACACAAGCTCTGGCTTACCTTGGGGCTAGATAATGTTGTGTGAACTTTGTCCAGCATTATTTATTTATTTATTTATTATAACAGATTCTGGAAAGCGGCTGGGGTGCCGGCTGCAGTGGCAGCTGCAACAGCAGTAGCGGTGGTGGCAGCTCGCATCGCGACTGCAAGAGCCATCAGAGTCCCAGCTATAAGGGGTAATTACTAGCATAGTCTTTCTTGAACTAGAGCCCCAGCTATTTCTGGCATTGTCTATCTTGCACCAGAGCCCCAGCTATAAGGGGTAACTACTTTTTTGTACGAGAGCCCTAGCTATGAGGGGTAACTTCTAGCATAGTCTTTCTTGCTCTGAGCCTTAGCTATAAGGGGTAACTTCAAGCATAGTCTTTCTTGCATTGAGTCCCAACTATGAGGGGTAACAACTAGTAGTTTTTCTTGCAGTCCCAGCTATAAGGGATAACTATTACTGAGCATAGGAGCATAGTCATTCTTGCCTGAATCCTTTCCATTCGGCATGTTCGCATTATCTGTTCTACTTTTCTTTTTACATCATACATTCAGTTTTTATTGTTGGATTTTTAAGTTAAAAAATAGAACACAGACTTCTCGGTGCAAATCCAGGCCCACAGAGCATATACTTGTGACTTTGGCGTGCGCTAAGCTTTTTGCACTGCGTGGTTTGTGTTACTTTGTTTTATTAAACGCTTTGCAAATTTTGCCTTCATCGTTAACTCGATCCGTCACCGAATCCTAGAAGGCAATGATGCGGGTTCGAGTCCCACTGAATCGGAATTTTTGTGGCATTTTGTCAATTTTTTTCCGTTTACATCTATTTATTTTTGTCATTTGAAGCAGGAGACTGGCTGCTTTATTCTCTAAGAAGTTGAGCTGTGGATGATTACGTTAGTTAAAACGAAATTAGTGGAACGCCCGCGACTTTCAAGTTTTTTTCCATACAAACTTCAACATCCCCAATTATGGGGTGATTTTCGGAAATTCCTTTCTTAGTGCACCCGGAACTACAAAGGGAATGTACCCTCCAAATGTCACGAATGCATCGCATCCCGAGCGCAGCTTAGAGAATAAAGCAAAAGGGTAAAGAAAGAGCAGATTCAGCGGCAGCCCTCCCAAAGGAACACGACCACCATGACGTTTACTAATAGTGAATTAAATGAAATAACCAAGGTCTTCCGGCGCCGGTAGCGGCGGCAAGCGCGGCGTGGGCGGCGGCTGCAGCTGCGCGGGCGGCAGCGCCGTGCGCCTCGCCAACGAGCCGCTGCTGTCGCTCGTGCTCACCTGTCTGCGGCACCAGGACGACCAGAAGGTATGCAACAATACTCAATATTATTTTATTGCAAAAAAATGTCCTGGTAGTCGTGGAAGTACCGGTAAACATGGAATCAAGGTCAGACTGCTTTGGAAAGGAATGAAGGGTTGACCTATTTTCGTCAAATCTTCAAATGGTTGCCATTTCCGAAATTTTCGGCCGATTTCTTTGATTTTAGTCTCAAGCGAGAAATACAGAAATACAATTTATTTGTAAAACCAATTTACATGTCAAAAAAATAAATAAAAATCACAATTATAAAGCATAACATAATATCAAGTCAAGGTAGGCACAAGACAAAACAATTACCTACACTAATAATGACTACACAAGTAACCTTCTTTCGAGAAGTTCGACTTGTTGACACTCTGCACAGGATTGTAGAGTGTCAATCTGTGTCCGACTGGACAACCGACAAATCCTGTCGGCCAAGCGTCGGCAAATGTTGGCCTGTCGGCCAAGCGTGGTGATTATGGCAAATCCTCCCATTGCGTTATTAATGGCGGAGGCCTCGTTTAAATCTAAGCGGACGTCTAAGCTGCTGATGACAACAATAAGAAGCTGTGGACGGATGAGATGCGCATTTTTAACTGTCACCTTCAGCACGGCCAATATACAACTGAGCTTATTTTACCGCCGATGGAGCGAAGCGGTTAGATATGGTTTTATGAAAGATGGTTCTTAGCTATGTTCGGTGGAATTGGTGCAGCCGTTTCCATTCCAGGAACATCGGTTCACAAAAATACTTTAAGAAGACAATTGCAAGGAATGACAGCTGAAAGCGTGTTCTATTTTACCCTTTAGCGACATCTAGTCGGGAATGGAGTAATTAGCTCCGGAGCCCTACATCATGTGTGATAGACAACGATGTGCTTCCATAAGTATTACTGTTACTGTTAGCCTGAATCATCCCATTGTTGGGCAAAGGCCTCCGCCCATATCCTCCAGTCACTACGATCCTGTGCTATTGTTTGCCAATAGTGTGTTTGCTGTTTTAAAAGTGTCTATTTCTCCTGCGTGGTCTGCCGCGACGCAGTCTCACTGTATCAGGGCTCCACATAGTATTGCTTTTTCAAATTTGAATGGATTTTGTAACTTGTTAATTAATGATTTACAGGAAAGCCTGCTCAGCTCAATCCACGCGCAGCTGCAACACTACCTGACGCACGCGCGTGACCACGAGCGCTCCGCTTGCAACGACACGTGGCAGGACGAGGTCGCGCCCGAAGCGTTACAGCTGCGCTTCTCACTGGCCGGCGGAATGTTCGACGCGATACGACGATCGTACCAGCTGACGTCCGACTGGGCGGTGCTGCTGACGCAACTCGTGGCACACCAAGTTGTAGACGCCTATAACAATAAGTAAGTGGCCGAGACTAAGGCTATGATAAATAGACGTAACTTAGCACTTACTAATGCTTAGCATTATCTCTGTCCCACTCTAGCACGCGTGATTTGACATGTGTGTGAAAGTGGCAGGGATAATGCTAGGCATTAGTACGTGCCAAGTAAGATCTATTTATCTCGGCCTGAGATCCAGAGTCTCGAGCATCGCCGTAATATTGCATGCCTTGCGATCTTCTATAGGTTACATTTCGGGGAATCTCCGAGGAACTTCACTATCTGATCACACCATCTCCTTTTCATAATAGGACGAGCAGACGCATGGCTCAGTACCGTCCTTACCTCATTAGTATACCCTCTATTCGTACTAAACGTTTCGGTTCTACCTTTATAATGCGAACTGCTAAGGAGTGGAACACACTACCGTCGTCTGTCTTGTCTGAAAACAATAATCTGGATCTCTTCAAGATAGGTAATGAAAAATGAAAAATGCTCCTTTGATTACGTGAGGTTAAATAACAATTTAAGAACTTTTGCACGGGGGTCGGTATTTGGTTCTTTGCGTTTTTATTATTCGCGTAAGGTTCATACTATCTGGCTACCTGTTTCAGCTGCCGAGATATACCTCTATCCTACTAATATGATAAATGCGAAAGTTTATGTGTGTGTTTGTTACTTCTTCACGCTGAAACGGCTGGACGGATTTGCATGAAATTTGGAATGGAGATAACTGGACTCCCGGAATAACACATAGGCACATTTTTATCCCGATATTCCCACGGGATCGAGACTTACGCGGGTGAAACCGCGGAGCGCTGCTAGTGATAGAATAAAGAAAGACAGCGGCGTAGGCTTAGTAATAAGGTCACGTCGGCATGAACGCTAAAAATATCGCAATGAAAATGGCCTTACGAGCAGTGTCTTACAATAAATGCGTACAGTTTGTCCCGCAGCAACCTGTTCACGACTCTGATCGACATGCTCGCCACGCTGATCCACTCGACGCTGGCGGACGGAGGGGACGACAACAACCGCAAGCACTTCCAGGCGCTCATGAAGAAGCTGAAGAAGGAGATCGGAGACCGCCAGGGGCCCTCCGTCACCTGCGTCAGGCAGCTGCTGCCGCTCTCCAAGAACACCATCGTCGAGGTTTTGTTACAAATCTTTGACTCATCCCCACATCTCCAAATTTGCCATGAATGCCCCCCTTTCGGCTCCTAGGTGCTCACGTATTCATAACGAAATTTACGAGCTATATAGCCAAATTATGAATTACGGCAATGCGCTCCAGCTTAATTACAAGCAATTATTTTTGTAAACAATTAAAAAAACCCTCAACGCAATGAAACGGCTAACCGATTTTGATCAAACATAGCTAACAACACTCCAGACAAATTCACCTTTCAAACAAACACCTTTTAAATAATGCTGGAGAAGTTCACACAACATTATCTAGCCCCAAGCTAAGCAGAGCTTGTGTTATGGGTACTAGTTAACTGATATACTTAATACAATACATTACATAGATAGATATTTTTTATTATACATAGAAAACACCGAGAACACCCTGAGCAAATATCTGCAGATCCCACAAATATTTGTTCCGAGGCGGGAATCGAACCCGCAACCTCCTGCGTCGCAGGCGAACCAGCCGCGTTACAGAGGTCGTTAATTACATTTAAATTCCATTTGGAAGATGCAATTTTGAAAAGTCTGTTGTCTGACAAACGTTAAATTGTTTTTTTACTTAGTGCCAGTAATTTTGGATAAGGCAAAATGCAAAAACAAGTGTTAAAAGTTTTTATTGTATATGATAAAATTACTCGCTAATATTTCGGGCTTAAAAATATGCCATGTTTAATCCAGGCTTTAATATATCTGTGTAGTTTTGGCGTGAAAGCACAACAAATATGTAGCTATCATCATCATATAATTCACTTTTAAATATTACTAGGGGATCATGAGTTGGGGTCACTATACACTCGCAGCCATTCAATACTAGTATGGATACTTTTTGGTCACCCTGCGTTTGCTCAGATACTAGCTTGAAGTACGGTGTCGCAGAAAAGCACTTAGAGACCAAAGGTGAAAGAATCAGTGTGGTGAAAGGATTAATTGCACCTCGCAGAGACTCCTTTCATGCACAACAATAATTCAGTGATAATTTCACTCGCATCCCATGTTAATTGTATTAGACGACTGTTTAACTGTTAATACTTTGTCTTTTATTTACAGAAAGAATAATACGAGTACAAATAATACAAGTTTTTTTTTACAATAATACAAGCCCTATGTGGCATTGCACTGCGCCCGCCACCCTGAGACATAAAGGTGAAAAGTCTCATGTGCCTGTAATTTCACCAGCACCCTTACCCTTCAAACCGGAACACAGCAATGCGAGCACTACTGCTTTGCGGCAGAAATAGGTAGGTTTAACTGTTTAACTTTCTTGTACAGATGATCGCGTGTGAACCACTGGGGTGCCTCGTGGATCAGAAAGGGAACAAGATTTCAGGATTCGACATTGACAAGAAACAGGTAATAGACATTTTAGAAAAATTACGACTGTACACCACGTACTTTACTACTCTCCTGCTGACGTTTTGTTGACCATTTAGAGGTTCCTCTTCATCAGCACCGACCGCGACCACGATCGAAGGCCGTGAGACGGGAATTCACTAATAATAGACAGTTTAGGTGGATGCGCACGCTTGCGGCGCCAAATTCAAATTTTTTGGTGTTTTTTACCCATTACAGCTCATCAACACTTCTTCAGATAGCGAAAGTTGAGTTCGCGAGAACTAGGCGACTTAACACACATGTTTTAATTGATAGTATCTCATAAATATCATCAGTTTAGCTACGATACCCCTAACACATTTTTACAGTTTTTTTTTTTTGTATATGGATATCGTAGCTAAACTGATGATATTTATGAGATACTATCAATTAAAACATGTGTGTTAAGTCTCCTAGTTCTCGCGAACTAAACTTTTGCTATCTGAAGAAGTGTTGACGAGCTGTAATCGGCAAAAAACACAAAAAAAAAAAAATCTCGCGCCGCAAGCGTGTGCATTCACCTTAATAGACAGTTGTCAGAATTGGAAAAAAAGTATGGCTTTGATATTTTTATTTATTGTTGGCATCATAAAAATATTGTACTTACTTACCTAATTTTGTGGTTCATAGTAGTCGGGCTGAAGTTTTTTGAACTTTTCACTTGTTAAACTATAAGAAAAGAAGTAATTAAGACGTTTCTGTTGAAGTAGTCTGACCTGGGAATGCGCAAGAATAGGGAAAGCCGCTTTCTATATGCGGTCATCTCAAAATGTCCGTGTCGCAGGGTCTCCGGCTGACAGATAAACAGCGGGTGTCGAGCTGGGAGCTGATGGAGGGCGGGCGGAATCCCGCACCGCTATCCTGGGCGTGGTTCGCAGCCACGAAGATCGAGAGGAAACCGCTTACTTACGAAAACGCTCATAGGTTTGTACACAATATAACACCCAATAGTCCCATACATAGTCCATGAAACACTAGGATCCCCTATGTTGTGGGTATCATGGTACCACAACAGTCCGATTTGACATGCCTGCAGTATCGCATGCGACAAGTGTCCTGTGATCATCGAGCATTCATTGACGACCTCTGTGGCGAGGCGGGCGAGTAGCCGGCTGAGATGCGAGAGTTTCGATTCCCCGCTGCGGGACAAATGTTTGTATGATTTGCAAGTATTTGTTCCGGGTCTGGGTGTTGTGGTACTATGGTAATCGAAGTCCCCGATACCCACGACACGGGATCCTAGTGAGGGATCAGGACTATGTATGTGACGGTTGGTAATGTATTTATTAGACGTTCACTGCTGGACGCGGCCCCCCATTGAATGCAATTTGGGGTGTTTGCCATAATCACCACGCTTAGCAGGTGGATTTGTTTTCGAAGTATTAGTGTTTAGTTTACTCAGGTGGATGCTTCTGTTCATTTAGCAATAGTACAATCTGTCCGGTGGTATCGCCTGACAAAAAATCGTGTAGTATAAGTTTGATGTATGGTGCAAAGATGTTGGGAATCGTATAACGGAACAAAAATGGAGTTGGGCAGGACACCTGGCAAGACGAGGTGACGATAGGTGGAGTAAGGCGCTAACTGAATGGCGTCCAAGAACTGGGTACGAAAACGTTGGTCGTCCAGCATCTAGATGGGCAGACGATATCGCATGCGTCGCGGGCCGAACCTGGATGAGACTGGCATGGGACCGTAAGGAATGGCACAGGCAAAGAGAGGCCTATACTCAGCAGTGGGTGAAGTCAGGCTGTGGATGATGTTACACCTGGGCCACGAAAATAACGCCATGCGTGAAGCGTCAACACGCTACAAGTGTCAATTCAAAAACAAGGCAAGTCTGTACAATTTGCAGCGCTGTATCGCGGCCTTGTAAAAGGTTTCGCCAACCAAGGCAGGTGACTCTTACGATGAACAAGGCAGGTGACATCTTACGGTGAACGAGCTGTACATATGCATTTGTTTTTGACGCTGACACTTGCGAATTCTCTTTAAGGGTTGCGGCTCGTGGTCGTCAGACTCGAGTTGATTCAAAGTGGTTACTAAACCAGCTTTTGCAAGCCAAAGGCTTTTATGTCCCTACAGACTGAACTCGAGAATTTTTTCTGATCGATGTCCATGGTTGTTGCAGATTATTAAAGTTCCACACGCACAGTTTAGTGAAACCGCTCAGCTACTACTTAGAACCTTTGCCGATACCTCCCGAAGACCTCGAGACTGCAGATACCAAACAGGTATTTACCCAACTTTGTAAAATAAGACAGTGCCCAAAAAAAATTACCAATACTAAGAGACATTGATATTACCAGGCGGAGATATACACACGACCCTTCCCTAGAGACAAGCCCGACACTAGAAATAAAAGTCCCTTACTGTATTTAATCATAGATTTAGTTATTTTAACAAAGTATATTTGCACACTTCATTGGTGGAGGGTATTGTAGAGCGATACGAGTGAGCACAATGTCCCATAGAGAATCAATCGGGTCATCAGCAACTCTTTCTTGAGCTGCGCGTAAGGGCTTCTGATACTTACCCTAGCTTCATTGCTGGAAGCTAAGACTTCCGGGTCACGGGATATTGCCCAGATGCCTTCTTTGACTTTTGTGTTGGATTCATGATGGCGCCACACCAACTTCGCTCCTATTGGGAGTAAGATGCGCCCATAATAGAGAGCTATCAAACTCAATTCGACGTGACAGTTGACTGACACGAGACGACGGTTATCCAACTAGTGTTAAGTTTTTTTAAAATTATATGCCACTAATGATTGTAATGTGTTTTATAGGAGCCAGGAAGCCTGGACTCGAGCCCGACAGGCGCCGGCAAGCGGGCGCGACAGGCCGCGTGCAAGGGCATGAAGAAACCCAAGCCAACAACACCGGTAAGGCTGGACCATTTGCTAAACCCGAAATTTACAAAAATATTCGGGAAAAAAATCCTAATACTTGAAGTGTTTCTACCTAAGGCATGGTTTTGCTGTTTACTTTGCCCCACCAATGGGGCAGGTGGGCTCCTTTGTCACAGAATAATGAATAGTACAAGTACAGAACCACACTCCGCAAAGACAATTAAATTAATACTTCGCAATAAAGTGTAATTCAGCTTGCATAGCGTTGCGTGCCTAAAATGATATTCATTACAAGGCGCCTCTCTGTCTATCGCGTAACTAAGAGTCCCTTCTGACGCGAGGCAACACCCTCCTAACTCCACCAAGGCGGGTGTGACGTACTTGTAGCGTTCTAGCTAACGTGCGGAGTGCGCCACGCCTGGCTTTGTGGAAGTGTTATCTGGTAACATTTACGATGAACTTAGGGAGATTTCGCGCGATTTAGTTTTAAAGAATGCTGCCCGGAATGGCAAACAGTCACGGGACAAAATTTAGAGGAGCTTTAATTTGAATAAGTGTTTTATGTAAGGATGTTGTTTTGTCAGACGAACGGCGTGGGTCCAGGCGTGGGGCCGGGCATGGCGCAGCAGCAGCCGCAGCAACCGCAGTTCCTGCAGCAGCCGCAGCAGTGGTACCCGCCGCCCGGGCAGAACTACTACAACCCGCCCGGTAAGCACTCCCTGTGCCGATTCATCCGGACTACTAATACTCGATATACTACGAAAAAAAAACCAGTAGTACTAGATATCTATAAGCTACTACAATTGCTCCTCATTCCTTTAGTTTGAACAAAACTCCGAACAACCCGGGACTCCTACTGGTACATTTCTTCAATTTAAAACCACGATCCATTGACTACTTGACTATTGACCTTTGACGACCTCTGTGGCGCGGCGGGTGGTGGTTCGCCTGCGACTCAAGAGGTGGCTGGTTCGATTCCCGCCTCGGAACAAATATTTGTGCGATCCACAGATCAGATGTTCTGGGTATTTTCTATTTATACTAAAAAATATCTATCTAGTTAATGTATTGTATTAAGTATATCAGTTATCTAGTACCCATAGCACAAGCTCTGCTTATCTTGGGGCTAGATAATGTTGTGTAAACTGTCCAGCATTATTTATTTAATGCGAACTGCTAAGGAGTTGAATACACTACCGTCGTCTGTCCAGTGTCGTAACTATACCATATGGGGCCCGGGGCAAATTCGAAAATTAAAAAAAAAAAATGTTTTCTCATTTCGGATTTTAAGCAGACTTAGAAAAATATACTTTAAATTTTTTTAGCTCGCGGCCTCTTGGGCCGGGGCCCTCTTGGGTCGGGGGCCCGTGGCATTTTGCCAGCTCTGCCACCCTATTGTTACGCCACTGCGTCTGTCTTTCCTAAAAACTATAATCTGGGTATCTTCAAGGCTAGAGTGAATAGGTTCCTCCTAAACCTTTGTGCTACATCTTCGGCCACATCGTCACTTACGAACAGGTGAGATCACAAAAAAAAAAAAACTACTGCTACGAATAAAACCCATTCATTCAATTTGAGGTGGATTGTCTGGGATCTCGTAGCACAAGGTTCCCTTCAGATAAGACTTTGACCTGACTTTTGACGAGATATTCGTATGGTTGTGCAGGAGTGAGCCCGCGCGGCGTGGCGCCGCCGCCCTCCAACACGCAGTCGAAGCAGGCGCTCAGTCAGATGCTCCGGCAGCGCGTGCCTACCTTCGGCAACCAAATGACGCAAATGCAACAGGTACGTGCCTAATACGTGTATTGCCCCACTGCTGTACTGGGTGATGTATTTAACGTATGTTTAATTGTCTTTGTATGGATGAACCATCGCTCACAACAAGTCAACAAGTTTTTTTTTTTTTTTCTTAACCTATGTGTCCCACACCTGGAAAAGGTCTCCCCCAAAATTTTCCAGTCATCCCGACCTTTCTCAGTTTCCCACCACTCCTTCTCGTGAGCTTCGAGATCGTCCCGCCAACGCCTTCTCGGCCGGCCCCGTCGTCGCCTTCCGTCTTCAGGCACCCAAGGAGTTACTACGTTCGCCCACTTCTCGGGGTGCATCCGACTGACGTGGCCAGCCCATTCCCACTTGAGCTTTGCTGTTCTGCTCCCCACATCGGCAATGCCAGTTATCGAACGCAGCATGGTGTTCCGCACTCGGTCGTTGCGTTTAAGGCCGAGAATGCTGCGTTCCATTGCTCTCTGGCAAGTCTTCAGCCTGGACTTCTGTAACTCGGTCAGCGACCATGTCTGCGCACCGTAGGTTAGGACGGGCAGGATACACATGTCGATGAGTTGGCGCTTTAGTGTAAGTGGAAGGTCACCCTTCATGTGCTCTTTCATGGACCAGTAGCTCTTCCAGGCATTATCAATGCGGCGATCAATTTCCTTGTCCTGCCTGTTTTCGAAGGATGCTAACTGGCCCAAGCATATGTATTCATCGACATAGTTTAGATCCTGCCCATCTACCTCGACCCTACGCTTCGTGCTGTTGGTCATAATTTGCGTCTTCGACCGGTTCATATGAAGCCCAACCTCAAGACTCGCCAAGCTCAGATGTTGGAGCATCTGTTGTAGTTCCTGTGGTGTTGGGGCAAAAAGTACTATGTCGTCCGCAAATCGCAAATTTGTCAGTCGTTTACCTCCTACGACAATGCCTTTTGTAGCCCATGAATCAGCCAGTGTTTTGAAGACTTCCTCCAAGGCGCTTGTAAATAGTAAAGGGGAGAGCGGATCGCCTTGTTTCACACCCTTTTGAATTGTGAATGATGGGCCATTGGAGTTAAGTTTAATATTTGCGGTGCTATGGCTATATACTAGTTTGATTAAATCTATGTAGGTATTTTTCTATTTGTTGATTTTCTAAAGCTTGAAATATTGCAGAATGTTTTATGCTATCAAACGCCTTTGCGTTTGATAGCAATATAAAATATAAAAATTTAAAAATACCCGACTTTTTCCAGTGTTCCAACACCAGTTTTCATGCAAATAAAACCGCAGTGAGCACCAGTTGCACCCTAGATCCTATTATTATATTTCTACACAATCGAAGTGAAAAGCAGAATCTGATAACTCATTTATAAAACACGTTTTGCTTGTTTTATGCACTCGTTGTACAATAGACTTATTTACGGCCATATTGTGTGGGAACATCGTAAGGAATCAATGTGTACTTGCCAACTTGTAGTGAAATGTGCATGCACACACTGATTGACCCTAACCAGTGCGGGCGCAATCTTGTTTTCCTTTTAGAGACATACAGGCTGGCATGGCAAGGGTGGTAGGTAGGGTGACCACGTGACCAGCGTTGAACCAGTACAAAGTTTTTGTCTGTTTATGAAGGGTGGCGGGTACCCCGGCGCGCCGCACAGAGGGCCCTTCCCACGACAAGGCATGAGGCAAATGCAACCGAACCAAATGGGAACCATGCAACAGTAAGTACTTCCTCCAAGTTGATTATCCATTTACACCACAGACCATTATCAAGATGAAACCGCAAACACGTAAATTTGTATGAAACCAAGCGTGCCGTTTTATTTTGTAGCTACTATGCTACGAAATATCTCCATTCGCACGGCTAGATGGTTTAGAAGATTTTTTTTAGATTTTTAGAGCGAACTGATTTCAGGTTTTTCGGATAGGCAAAGTGACACGCAAAGTAGGTGCACTTGCGTTAACTAGTGTGTGCACTTGCGTTATCTAGTGTAATTATAGGGATGAGATTTACACTAACTTTAAGCTAAGTTGATTTCCAAATTGGTAACCACAGTACTTATTGGTATTGAGTACTGAGGCAGGTGCTGATGCCCATCTCCTGGTGTAATTAATTCCTTAGTTGGCTTTTACTACATCCACGGGAGGAGAGGGATAGGTTTATTTTTAGGCCGAACACACCACAGCTAGCGTAGTAGCAATATGTATGAAGTTTAACTTTTTTTATTTGAAATTACAGACAAATGAACCCTATGGGTGGAATGGGCGGCATGGGACCAATGAGCCAGATGGGCGGCGTCCAAATGGGGGGTCAGATGGGAGCGGGCCAAATGGGCGCGGGGCAAATGGCCGGGGGACAGATGGCCGGGGGACAGATGGCGGGCGGGCAGATGCCAGGTGGGCAGATGAGCAGCATGGGCGGGCAGATGTTCCAGAGCCAGTATGGAGGCATGCAGCAAGGCTACGGGTACAGTCAGCAGATGATGCAGGGCGGCCAGCAGCAGATGATCAACCAGGTACTTACACCAGTGTCTTACTTCCTCGTTTTACAAGCTTTTATTTAACTTGCTTTTCTGTCTGTGGGGGACAAATCTGGCGATCGAATTTTCGACCACGTCTCGCCTGACAAGAGGCTTTTTGTTACTGTCGATGTTACAATTTTAATTCGCCTTGTAGAAAGCAAGTCGATGCAATAACTCGCGTGTTATTCTTCCAGGGTATGGGCCAGGGCGTGAGCCAGATGGGGCAGCAAGTGAACCCCATGAGCCAAGGTGGTATCAGCCAGAACGTCGGCCAGATGAGCCAAGGCGTTGGCCAATCTGGCCAGATGCCGCAGGGCATGGGCCAGATGGGCCAGCCCATGGGGCAGATGGGACAGATGGGCCAGGGCGGGGGCATGGGCGGCATGAACAGCCAGGGCGGCTCTATGGGGCCGCAGGGGGGTAGCTCCATGGGCGGATTCCCGGGACAACAATCTTTCCAACAGGTAATCCCGCTTATATCATAAATGTCAAAGTTACGATGTTTGTATGTTTTTATGTTTGTTACTCAATCACGTCGAAACGGTTGAACCGATTTCGATGAAATTCGGTACAGAGATAGATTATGACCTGTATTGAGCTCTAGGCTACTTTTTACCCTGGTAAAACGCGGGAAAACACTAACAGAAAACACTAACATAATATAACATAACACCCAACAGTCACATACATAGTCCTGATCGCACACTAGGATTCCCGTCTTCTTCTTTCGTGTCGATTTCTCAAAGCCATTTTGACCAATAGGTTGCCACACCCACGGCATTGTCGGAGCAGGTCATTAAATCCTCCATCGTGCAGGAGTCAGGGCAGGATGGGCATGCAAGGGCGTGTGGCATGGTTTGGGACTGGGCACCACAGTCACATTGCGTCGCGGAGTATAGTAGGATTCCCTGTGTCTTTGGTATCAGAAACTAGGCGTACCATGGTACTATAACGCCCAGACTGGGAACAAATATTTGCAGATCATACAAACATTTGTCCCGCAGCGAGAATCAAACTAGCAACCTTTCGCATCTCAGCCGGCTACTTGCCCGACGCGCTACAGAGGTCGTCACTACTAGTTGTACATTTATTGATAAATAACAACAACAACAGTCCCAGACATAGCCCTGACCTCACACTAGGATCCCCTGTGTAGTGGGTAACAAGAACTACGAGTACCATGGTACCGAAAGACACAGACCCGGATTGTTCAAATTCGTTGTCAATTTAAAACATACTCCATTCAAAACACAAGTAATTAATTTTGTTAAAATTAAAAAAAAACCTCAACGCAAAGAAACGGCTGAACCGAATTTGATCAAACATAGCTAAGAACACTCCCGCCAAATTCACCTTTCAAACAAAAAAAAACTAAATCGTTTCATCCGTTCGGGAGCTACGATGCCACAGACAGACGCACACACACACACACACACAAACAGACACGTCAAACTTATAACACACCGTCGTTTTTGCGTCGGGGATTAAAAATAAAAAAATCCAGAAAGGATCTTAAGTACTCCTTTATGTTTACAAAAACTTACTCCACAGAACATGATGACTGGACGAGCGAGTCAAGAGGCGTACCTGCAGGCGCAGCAGAGGCAAAACGCGCGACCAGCGTATATGCAGGTAAAACATATACACCATACAGGATAGAACCCGCATCGAGATTTTACCATCGCTCTTCCCGGCACCGTGACAAAGCTCATCCACACATCATAGATCCCTGGGTTTCTCGTACGACTCGTTTCTCGAGATCATTTCTTCCCCATACCTCTAAACTCTGGAATGAGCTTCCATCTGAGGTTTTCCCGCTTGGTTACGACATGTGTCGCTTCAAGAAAAATGTTCATAAATTCCTTCAGGGTAGGCAGCGCATCGACAATACCCCGGTGACGGTGACCACTTTACATCAGGTGGGCCGTAAGCTAGTTTGCCAATTAGAATCATAAAAAAAAAAACTGTCTCAACTACATTACAGGTCTAGCGCTTAACTGACTCTGTCCCTGAGGTATGGGAGAGGTACGGGAGGGGTTTTTTCGTCTCAAATTATCCACCACGCTTAATTTTGACGAAAACACCCCTCCCGTACCGCCCCCATACCTCAGGGACTGACTGCACCTGTAATTGAACACATAACATTATGTACCCTATTTTGAGATAAAATAAATTTGCGTGACATAATTTCGTTGAAAAATTATTGATATAACCACTTTTCTAAAATGTTTTCGGATCAATCTGTACGTAATTTGGAAGTCCAAATTACGAAGTTAGTTTTTTAGTATAAAAAAAAACTAATACTTGCGACTTATAGAGAAGCAGCCTTTGCCCCGCAGTGAAGTACAGCTTCGCTCTGTTAAGTACACCAAGCTTTTTGGCAGCCAGCTTGACCTTATGTTCTATGTGACTACGGTACTGGACGTCGCTAGAGATGTCGATGCCTAGAATCCCAATGCTCGTAGAGATGGTGAGGGCAATGTCCTGGAATTGTGGAGCCACAGTAAATGGTTTTTTTTAGCAGTGAACGCGCAAACTTGTTTCTTTGTAGGGTTAAACTGAATCAGGTTTTGCCCTCCCCAATCGGAGACTCTGGTTAATATACCCTCAATGTCAGACACAAGTTGCCTTCGGCTTTCCTCTACAATTTGACGAGGGATGTTGGCATGGCCCGTGTAAAACGTGTCACCAGTACTGTCGTCTGCATATCAATGAACGTCGTCAATGGACAGCATATCATTGATATGCAGCAAAAACAGCGTTGGGGACAGTACAGAGCCTTGCGGGACGTATACGTATTTTTGACATTGGCGCCTTGATACTGGATGTGTACGTGTTAGTTTTATTTATTAGTATTTAATTTGTTATTGACATTTTTAATCGAAGTATTTAATCGTCCAAGCTCATAGTAAGTAGCACTGCACGTGGTTTCAAAGGATGTCGATGTTACAATTCCACGCTGTACAACATGGTTTGAAATTCAGTTTCGACTTATAATGATGGGTGGCGGAACGGGGAACCTTCCACCAGCTAAGCCTAGTATTCAACGTCTGGGCTCAAGTAATTTATTGTTCTGGGAAATCAGTGCAAGTGTAATAGTAGTTTATGCAACTGTCATATAAGAAGGGGTGGAATTGTAAACACGAGAGTCTGTTGCCTACGATAATAGGTTGACTCGAGTGTTTTAATACCTAAGTTATATGCAGTTTCATACACAACTTTATCTTCACTCATAGGAAAAAATTATTTTAAACAAAGTAGGTAGGTTACAAGGAAGTAATTTATTTGATATAGTAATATGGGAAGCGCGGGAAATTAAGTTCAAATTACGCATGCGTGCGCCATTTTTTCACAGTTCTAACTGCGCATGCGTGCGCCTTTTTTTCATATTCAGACTATAACCATAGACTAGTTTAATGAATTCATAAAAAAAGATAGCGGTACTATAATGAGTTTTATGATACAGTTGGCGGTACTATAATGAGTTTTATTCTTAATTTTATGTATATGCGTCTAAAGTGCGTCTGTATAGAACCGTCTTTGAATTCGTAATTCGAATTTTTCGATTTGAGTGTAGATAAAATTATTTACTGCTGACTTGGCTCGTCATAAAAACGATACGTCGTCGTCATTTGTAAATAAGATTGAAACTTTACTGAATTATGAATTCCTTTCATTTCAGCAAGCGCCAAATGTGACAATGGGGGGGGCCATGGCGGGCCCCGCGCCGCCCTACCCGCAGGCCCCGCGCGGCATGCAGCCGCAGCAATCCGCGCAGTACCAGCAGCAGATGACGCAGCAGCGCATGCGGCAGCAGATGCTGGCCATGCAGCAGCAGCAGCAACAGCAGCAAGGCCCGCTCGTACAACACTTGCAAAGGCAGCAGTACCAACCGCCTTACTAGGGCTACGAAATAATACCAACTGACATACTAGGGCTAGTACCAACCGTTTTACTGGCTAGTACCAACCCCATTGGAATAGGACCAACCGTTTTACTAGCTAATACAAACTGCCTTACTACGGTTAGTACCAACTGCCTCACTGCGGCTACTAGTTACCGCCTTACTAGGCCACGACCTGCCTTACTAGGGCTAGTACCAACCTACTAGGTCTAGTGCCAACCTGCTAGGGCTAGTACCAATCGCCTTACTAGGGCGAACTGCTACCTTGCTCTGTATTATTTAATCGCTCATTGGATTCGCCTAGAAGATTATATTGTAAATAAAATATCAAACGAGCATTCAATATCTGAGGGGCTATGAGTAATGTTGTGTATGTAGTTGATATTAATAATCTCAGCAAAGCAATATTTCGTAAAAAGCTCAAAATCCAATGCAACTGCGCCGACCGCCTTATTTAATCTACTACGTAGTGATTAGACGATCCAAATGGATACCAAACAAATCGGCAAAGCTGGACTCAGTTGCTGAGTTTAATGCAATGCCCTTCTACTAGGCGGGACCAAATATTTACATTGTGTGTCGCTATATTAATACTTTCAGGAACATAACTGTTATGCTATAGAATGCGGACTAAAGTGCTTGCAAGCGCTTGTACGCGATAGAAGAGAGGGGCGCGTCTTCACGGATTGCAAGAACCCTGAGATTCGTTGGCTTTAGACGAGAGATTCGCTGGTTATAGATAAGAGATCTCACTGATATCGTATAGAGCTCCGACAAACATGCCCCTTGTTTAAATTGCGACATTGCATTATAAGAAGTGCTGGACCCATAACCAAGATACCACGCGGCCGAATTCACCAGCAAGGGAAATACACCCTAGGCCCATGAATTTTATTTTTGCCAGACTACTTTTGCGAGGCATAGACGTAAGCTACGTCTCGCTACGTCTAAGGGTAATGAGTTTTTCGTCTATGTATGCTTCATTGTTGTATGAACCTCTAAAAAACATAGATCACAGAGATCCATCCGTACTCTGTAACCTGAGAAAACGAAACCGTTGGCAGCATTGAAAAATGTGGCCGCCATTTTAAACGTTTTTGTTATTGGACCGATTGTTTTCAAAATCGATATCTGGGTCCCTGTGATCAGAGAACACGGATCTGTTCTAAGACTTGAAAAAGACCATGTTCTTGAGGGTTTCTTACGTGTTCCTTGAGGACTCACAATTATTATTATTTAATTATATCTAAAATATTTATTAAAAGTTTTTTATAAACGTGACGAAACCGAAAAATAGCCTGATAAATCAATAATACTATTAAAACTTCCGTGAGTGATATTCATAATTGAAAAAACCGGTAATAACTCACGTAGGTACTTGTTCCGAGTAAAACATCCACTCCACATCCACAACATCAATTCCACTTAACATCAGGTGGGCCATCTGCTTGTTCCGTCATCAAGTAGTATAAAAAAAAAAAAAACAAAAAAAACACCCGACTCGATAAATCAATATTTTGACAAGATTAAAAAATTGGTCTATTCGTAATGAATAGTGTCCATTTCAAATTATTTTATTTATTAATAAGGGAAACCAACTGCTAAAATTAATTTCCTTAATAACTAAGAACAGCAACAGAGAGACAATTAATAGGTTTTATGTTTTTATAATTTGCCGGTGTCAAATTTTTTTTTTTATATTGACAAAATATTATATTTTATTAATTATTTAAATGGCATACCGAAAGTGACGGAAATAAAGATTATAATTATTTATTTATTTAAAGAACCAACAGCTTTTTTTATTGTCACATTATGCTACCATTAGAGAGCCAATTAAAGGTTCCCACGAATTGATATAGAATAATTATATATATTTTTTTAATCTGTTCTCGCTCTTTATTATTAATAGCATGTTGTTAGTCATCTATAATTGTGGTAGCACTTGGCATGTATAACTTAACTATCTTGTGTGTATTTACTTTTTTCGGTGTATACTATGTTGGGGACTCTAATAAATAAATATAATAATACAAATATAAATATTGTACCTGGTGTGTCCGGCCTAAGAATAGACCCCTCCGTCTCCTCCCGTGGATGTCGTAAAAGCCGACTAAGGGATTACCCGGACTTGTTGATAAAATTCGTTGGTATAAGATTTGTCCTGGCTGGTAGCTTATTATGGAATGTGTTATTACTGGAAGAAAGCGTTAGCTGAGTCAGTCGTGGGAAGCAATGACGGCGATGAGCTCACCACTTGTCACGTCTATATTCCACGATGGTGCAACCCACTGTGAAAAGAGGCCTATTGTGGCTCTGCCTACCCCTTCGGGGAAAAAGGCGTGTGTCTATGTATGTATGTATGTACGTACCGTACTTATAAATCTAAAGTTTTGGTTCACGGCTTTAGTCGGGCTTTAGTTGTTTATCATTACTGATCCAATTCCGATTGCTGTAAGGCCTATGTGAAATATATATATAAAAGTTATAAATGCCGTACTATATAATATAAATAGGTAGGCGGTTTATTTGTGCAAAGGCGCGCGGGTCCAGTACACCTTAAAATATATTCCTTCTATAGACAGGAATACTTGAGTTTTATTGCGTGCAATGTACGTCAGTCTCACAAGTAATATGAGTTGAGCTCGGTGGTCATTGGTGTTTGAACACCTGTGTATTATGTATTGCTGTTTTATTTAATTTGACATATTTATGGATATTATCACGGGTATTTATCGCGTATTACCTTATTATTTATTTTCCCCGACGTTTCGATTGTGTTGCAACAAACGTGGTCGTGGGCTGACTGATACGCGATAAATACCCGTGATAGTATCCATAAATATGAGTCCTGCCCCCCTATTCCCTATCTTGAAAGTCACTCAGTGACCAACGTTTGACAAGTACAATTACCATCAATTGACAATTCTTAATAGTTTTTTTTTTAATTGATGATCATTCTTCCTGTCAGACGTTAGTCACCGAGTGACTGTCAGTTAGGGAACAGGGGGGCTGATCGCGAAAGTTTAAAAAATAATAATTTGACATGCTTGTAAGGCTCTGTAAATATTGTCTATTTTTATACAAATCAAACTTTATGTAATTTTAACTGTTTACAGTCATTGGTATTAAGAGTTAATAATAATGTAATTAGAGAATCTTTAGTAAAACTTGACAGATAATTAATCAGTTAATTTTAGTTTAAGTGTAACAAAGATCTTATCAGCGATAGCTTTCACTGTGAATGCACTTTTATAATTTTAGTTAATTTTATAGTGATTTTATTAAGTAGCTCTACCTCTAGAAAGTGATAAGTATTCCATTAGATTTTGTTTTTTATTGTATAGATATCTATAAATAAGGTATATGAGTCATCTCTTTGTGTAATTATTTTTTCTAATTGTTTCTGGATTATAATTTTGTAATATTTTTGATGATATGTGAGTAGGTAACTATTTATTAATTTTAATTGTATTTTGACAAACATTTTGTTACAAATCAGTAATGTACAGGATGAGTTTGTTTGTTCGGTTTACGTATTAAATTGTAAAAACTACAAAACTTTTGAATACTTTTATTTATAACTAGCTGATTACCAGTGCTTCGCTATAGCCTGAATTTATTTGTAGGTGCTATATAGGTGCTTGTACGTGACGAGCACAGTGACGATTTTTTCAATCCGACGCCACTAATTCACTTTTTCGTTTGTGCACTCATTTGATTCGAGACGTAGCCGCACTGAGCCGCACACGTATTGTACCCAATAGAAAAAATAAATGTCATTATTTCCACTCTTTTTTTGTTTGTAGCAATTTCCTCTATATTGGTTCAAAGGGCCTTGTATAGGTTTGTCTTAGTTTTGCATTCGGTATCCCGACTATCGAATTCCAAGTCGATATTTGTTTTTTTGTATGCTGAGTTGTAACTAACAATAACAAATAACCATTTTTTTTTATAATTGGCTTCGCACGGTTTGTACATTTTCCATTTTCAAGTAGGTATATTTATTGTTTCAATATAATTTGCAGCGTTAAACTCCTTCCAAGTCCTCCAAGTAACAGTCAATTCATGTTTTAGTAAAATGGTGGCCGTTTTACAAAAACTTGGTAGACAATTTCCACCTATTTGAAAAGTTACACAATACACTTCCATTTCATTTCACTACACTTGTGCTCTATAGACGAGCTACATTGGTTAAAATCCCACCAAAGTTACACAAAATAACTCATAAAAAACACTAGGAAATAAAAGTAGACGAACACCCGTTTGCACTAAACATAAGAATCGCCTATATATATATAGAAAAGCCGTGGATATGCTATTAACTATTAATTTTAGTTAAATATTTATTAAATTTCTTTTTATGTTTCCTATGCTACATAATATTGTGATTTTTTAAGACTTACACCCGTTTGCACTAAACATAAGAATCGCCTAAGTTCTTTCCTAACTTTTTTAGTCTACTCCTAACGATAAATTTGCTTGCACTAACCCTAAGCCTTTCCTTAGTCCACTTAGGAGATTCTAAACTTTATGAGCCCGATTATGAAACGACTAGAGCGTAGGCAATACCTAAGTTGTATTTTTTGTAATCTTTGGATCATTTGTTTGTCAATAAACGTAGTGATTATTTTTTCTATGAAATTTAAATTGTTAAAAAACCTCAATTTCTCCTCCGCCGTAAAGTTTCTTTTTCGTTTTAGCTTATTTTCCATTTTAACTTATAACAGACAAATTAATAGATTATACGATAAGAATCCAAGTTTTTTTTTTTAAAATATTATAAGGTGACAAACAAGCAGACGGCCCGCCTGATGTAAAGCAGTCACCGCCGCCTATGGACATTTGCAACACCCACGGTATTGCAAACGCGCTGCCTACCATTAAGAGCCCTATTGATATTTCTCTTGAATTTACCCATATTGTAGCCCTGTGGGAAGACTTCCAACGGGAGCTCATTCCACGCCCTGCAGGTACGCGGGAGAAACGATCGCGTGAAACGCAATGTGCGTGACCTCCACGCATCCAAAATGTGCGGGTGAGCTCGCTCACTTTGGCGGGATGTGCGGTTATAAAAGTGCGAATCTTGGATTCGTTCTAACAGCTCCTCTGAGCATTCCCCGTTAAAAATCTTATAAAAGACGCTAAGCGCGCCAATATCTCGGCGCACGCTCAACGGTTCTAGACCCCTGGTAACTTTGGGTGCGTCGACAATCCTAACAGCTCTGCGTTGTAGGGAGTCCAGAGGTAGCTGTTGGTAGGTACTTCGGTGCACCATTCCAGATGTGAGAACAATACTCCGAGTATTTGTTTGTTTACAATCACAATCTGAGTTTTTTTCTATGAATTTTCATATACTCGTATTTGAAATTGATTTTCCTATAATTACCTAACCAAACAAAATAAACCAAGGCCACATCTTTTGTCTCCTTTTAACTTATCACTAAACTAATGTGAAGATAATGAAAAAAAATATTCCGTGGTCTACATTACTTGGCCGGTTTAAAAAAACAATCGTTACATTCATTCAATCATTCTCTTAGCTAGGCAATGCCCAAGTTACGACGTAGTTATGAGAAGTCTGTTAGTGCAAACAATTTTTTTAGCCAGGCTGTTCCTATGCTTAGGTGTATCATAACTAGGACAAGCCTAACTTGTGTTTAGTGCAAACGGGCGGAAGTCTCTTTCTTCTTCTTCTTCTTTTTTTGGCGTGTTCAGCGGACCGGTAGTGGTGCCACAAGAGTTTGCCAATGACAGGTGATTAACTTGACATAAAACCAAAAAAGTGCTGGGAGTTTGAGGAAAGATAAAGGTACGGTTTAAAGGGAGAATCGTACGAGATTAAGTAATACAAATTGATTCACACTTAACTGAAAAAAAAAACTAATACACATAACAACAAAACAAAATATTCACACAATCAATATACATACAAAACTATACACATAATATACATTTATATTGTACATGATCTTACAATTTTATCTTGTTTCTACTGATAAATTTACACAATATACATATAAAGCGAGTATATACAAGGGATAAAAGGGATTTAGAGGAAAAAGGACGAGGGATTTCTCGGGGAGAGACATCAAACAGAGATAGCTGAAGCCGCGGGCATGAAAATAAGATATGATCAATACTCCCTTCATCTAGACCACATTCACATACAGAGCTGTCCCTAATCCTTAGCTTGGCTAAGTGCACTGGTGTGCATACATGGCCTAGTCGGAGTCTGCATATGGTGGATGTTGTAGTTTTGCAGGCTCTACGAAATTTAAAAAACCAAGGTCTCGTTGGAATTTCGGGCTGAATTTCGCCAAAATGTCTGCCTTTTAAAGATCTAGATGTTTTCCACATACGGGCCCATGAAATGGCTAGATGAGATCTGGGTATGGAACAAAGGTCATAAGAATAGATTTTAAGGTCATCAGAGCCAGTCTGAATGGCCTGTTTAGCACAGGAATCTGCCATTTCATTACCGGGAATCCCAGTATGACTAGGGATCCAAGCCATGACAACATTCAGTCCGAGTTCATGGCATGTAAATAGGGATTCACGAATTTGGAGAATGATAGGAAAATTGGATTTAGAACGAAAAGGATTGGATAATATAGATTGTAGGGAGCTCTTAGAGTCTGAAAAGATAATTGTGTTATTTAGATTATGCGACTTAATAAATTGTATACTTTCAAGAATGGCAGTTGCTTCACCGGTAAACACAGAAGAAACTGAGGGGCATTTAAAATTTAAAATGATCTTTGTGGAAGGAATCCAAACTGCTGCTCCCACAGAGCTGGTGTTATCTAACTTAGAGGCATCTGTGTAAATAGTTCGCCAACCATTATACTCAGAATCCATACGTTCGTAGAATTCATTGCGAGCATTAGTAGAATATTTATTAATGCCGAAATCCAAAATAATGTTAGGTTTAAAGGTAAGGGCTTCAAAGGAAATGGAAAAGAGAGGAAATGTTTGATATTGGACTACAGGATGAGGAAGATGTGAGTATTTTCTATAGCTACGGATTAAGCAAGGAATCTTATCTTGATCATCATCAATGTGGGGTTCCAACAATGCAAATAAGTTGCTTAGTAATTGGAGTAGGGGGTGATGTGAACGTTGTATCAGTTTGAAGAAGAATCTATCGGCCAAGTATTGTCTTCGAAGGGACAGAGGAGGGTCAACACATTCAACCTGCATTGCATTAATTGGGGAGGATCTCATTGCTCCAATGATTATTCGGAGGCACCTAGACTGGACCTTATCCAGAAGACTCAAGGCCAATTTAGTACTTGGGTCTAGAAGAAAAGATCCATAATCCAGATGACTCCGCACAATGGCATTGTAAAGAAGTTTCTGACAGTATGGGTGAGAGCCCCACCAAACACCGGACAAGGAGCGGAGGACGTTAATATTTTTTTCACAAATGTCAGAGATATAGCTGCAATGACGAAGGCCTGAAAGTCTGGAATCCAAATGCATACCTAAGAATTTGGTACTTGGCAGTTGAGGTATTTTTTCCCGGTCGATAAAGAGGTCAATAACTGGGGGTATACGTTTTTTAGAAAAAATAACACAACTGCTTTTGGATGCTGACAGAGATAGACCATGGTCTTTAAGCCAATCATTAAGAAGTAATAGTGCTGTGTTGAGATTATTTTTAACATCCTCAATGGAATTTGATCGAATGTAGAGAGCGAGATCATCAGCATATTGAAGGACTTGGCAGAGGGGACTGATAGAATGGTCAAGGTCATGAGTATATAAGCTGTACAATAAAGGGCTCAATACAGAGCCTTGTGGGAGACCTTTCCAGATAGTACGGGCAGGCAATAAAGTGCCTTGATGTTTAATTAAAATTTTCCTATCCATTAGAAGATTACATATGAAACGGACAATTCTTCTAGGGATATTCAGCTGAAGAAGCTTGTTCCTGAGTATCGGGAGAATCACGTTATCATATGCGGCGGCTACATCTAGAAAAACTGCAAATAATGACTCTTTGTTACAAAATGCAATGCGAATGTCAGAAGTAATCAAACTCAAACTGTCCATGGTACTCATGCCCTTCCGAAAACCAAACTGAGTTTTGGATAAGATTCCTTTACTTTCCGCGAACCATTCGAGTCGAAATTTAATAAGGTGTTCCATAATCTTGGCCAGAACCGAAGAAAGAGCGATAGGTCTATAAGAGTTTGGATCAGAAGATTTTTTACCTGGTTTTAAGATTGGGATGATAATTTGCGTCTTCCAGGCATCTGGGACAATGCCATTCTCAAAAAAGAGGTTTATCAATTTCAAAAAATACTCTTTAATACTATCTGGGGACTTGGATAAAAATGAGTATGGAATCCCGTCAACTCCTGGAGACGAGTCCTTTAACCCATCCAAGGCAAGGTTTAGTTCATTTATAGAAAAAACAGCATCAAAAACAGATGAAGGAGTTATGTAGGAAGAGGGAGTGGGAAGGGAATCAATAAAGGGGACAAAGCTGGGGGCTAACTTATCAGTAAAGGGATCTAACCATGAAAAAGGATCATTAGATGTTATGATGCTGGTGTTACATGAACCCCTAAATCGTTTAATCTGGTTCCAAACAATTGAAGGCGGAGTCCTAGGAGATAGATTTTCACAAAAACTCTTCCAGCCTATTTTCTTTTTTTTTGTAAGGACCCTTGAAGCTTTTGCAGCATACCTTTTGTATTTAATATAATTTTCAGGTGTCATGGAGTTGTTGTATTCTATCTCAGCATTTTTCCTTTCCCTTACTGCTGATGAACAATCAGAGTCCCACCAGGGACTTGAAATTTTGGAAAGTATTCGAGCCTGTTTTTTGATAGGAAAGCATTGATCAGCCGTCTCAGTAATAGTATTTACTAGCGCTCTATAGGCAGATAGAGAATTTTCCAGATTGATATGAATCAGATTTACAGATGCCAAATCCAAAGAAGATGAAAAAGAATCCCACTTAGCTCCTGCAAGTCTATATTTAAGACTAGGGTTAAAGTTTTGATGAGGGGTGACATTGTTGGACATGGTGATAACAATTGGGAAATGGTCACTTCCATAGGTGAGGGGTAAGACTTCCCAGGAAAGTTGAGAGGATAGAGATGGAGAACAAACAGTAAGGTCTATAGCACTCCGTGGGTCTTGTGAGGGAAGAACTCTGCGGGTTATAGAACCATCATTTATGACACAGAGGTTGACCTCATCAAACATTTCAGCTAGAGAACGTCCAAATGAACTGCTGTGGCCAGAGCCCCATGATGTGTGATGGGCATTAAAATCGCCTAGGAGGATGACTGGAGGGGTAACAGACGACACGGCAGTAATGATATCCTGAATAAGTATTGATTCAGGTTGAGGGATGTATACTGAAATAAACGATATATCAAATACTCTGACTGCTACTAAGTGTATGTCGAAAGAGTGGGGAGGGAGAGGGATTAGGGAAAAGGGCAGTGAGCGCCTGACAAGCAGGCCGCTACCTGCATACCCGTCAGACCTGTCGTCCCGAAGACAGGTGTAGCCAGGAATTCTGAAAGGAGTTTCTGGCTTCAGCCATGTCTCAGAGACGGCAATGACTGACGGGTGAAATTTAGAAATTAAGTGGAGGAGTTCAGATTTGCGTCTGTTGAGACTTTTCAAGTTCCACTGGAGAATGGACACTAGATCCATTATTGCCAGTTAATGTGATGATCTGGGACAGTTTCTGAGCAACGTTGGACGGTAGGAAAGAATTGGTTGTGGAACACAACTCAATTAAAAGGTTCAAAAGAGTTTGTATGAGGAAGCTATGGCGGTCGGTATCTGACTCAGAGGTCAGGGATTGGGACATAAGGGCATGGCCATTGGGAAGTGATGAGGAAGGAGTAGAAATAATTTCTGCATGGGAAGCCTTGTCATAGGATTTAGCCAAAGGAGCCTGAGGGCGGGCTTTAGCATAAACCGTTTTGACATAGGAACGACTGGAGTTGTGGATTGTGAGAGGATTTGTGTGTTGGGAAGGAGAGGGAGGGGTAATTTCCTGAGCAACCTCAGTATATGATCTTCTTGCACGAGGGAAATGAGTGGAAGCTTCGTCATATGAAACACCGTTTTGTGACATGAAAGCCTTAATGGAACGTTGTCTTTCAAGTTCAGGGCAAGATCTACTGTTAGCGAAATGATTGCCGTTGCAGTGCAGGCAGAAGGCCTGGGCTTCAGTTTTATCACACCCTTCACCGGTGTGATCTTTGGTGCATTTGTAACACCGAGGTTTGGATCGACATTGGGCCTTGACATGGCCAAAGCGGCAGCAGTTTTGACATTGAATAGTCGGAAGTTGGTAGATCTCTACAGGAAGGGAAGTGTGGAAAGAGAAAACTCTTTGAGGGAGAATTTGTCCTCTGAACGTTAAGACAACGGCTTGGGTTGGAACCCACGAACTCTTGCCATCTTCAACGGACTTTCGATTTAATCGTCTGGCTTTAATTACATATCCACAACCAGAAGGGACTTCAAGGTTTTCTGCAAATTCTTCCACCGACATATCTACTGGGACATTTCGCACGAGACCCATACGGGTGATATTGTACGTTGGGATATCTGCCACGTATTTATACTGGGATAGGAGCTCAGTTTTTTCTAAGAATTTATTAGCATCAGTAGCAGTCCGGAATTCCACCGAGACCCGGTTTCTGCCAACAGACTTGATGCCGTCTGAGCAAATGTTAGCAATTTTGTGGTTCGATAAAAACTGTCCAAATTTGATTGGTCGGATAGTGGTGCCTGCAGATACGTCAGGCACTTCACGGGACACTTGAACTATAAACGGTCCTTTATCGATTGCGGAGTATTCTTTTACACCTATCACAAGAATAGGGTGCAGCCAAGTGGTTTGGATTGACGCATGGGTTGGGGCTTCATCTATCTCTGTTGGTTTTGCTTGGACTTTGCTAGCAGTTGCCGTCGAGTCTGCCGAAGACGGAAGGTCTTGCGCCTTACGTTTTGATTTGGGGTTTGGTCGAGTCACATCTTGGCTCGATGAAGTTGGAGTGGGACCATCCGGCGGATCCGGCGGGTCCGGCGGCAAGGGCGGAGGGCCGGGATATGGAAGAGAACAAGAATCTACCTCCATTTAACTTACCACTACCAATGGGTTACTATCAAACACTATCTACATATGAATCAACTTGATTTTATGAAGAAAAACCGCGATAAACACTTAATTTCTCAAAAAACCCCGCTGACACAACTTTGTTGATCCGTATCCCGGAAGTCTCTTTTCGAAAATGGCGGGAAGAGTCATGTTCTGCTTCATTCATTCAAGTCTTCTTCTTCTTCTTCTTTTATTTGTGGCTTTAGTCAAGGGTGGTGTCAATGTAAAACGATGAAGAATTGTGAGGTTATGTTTATTTACGAAGGCTGTGCTGTGCACTGTGCAATGTTTTGTTTTGATCTCAATAATTTTGTATGATACTACTGTACCTACTTTACTAGTAAAATAAGTTAAAATGCTTACTTCTATTCGAATTAAAAAACACCTATCATTGAAGCCTCTTCTTAACTTCTACAAATGTGAATGCTCTCAACGAAACATACAAAATGTGGGCATGGATATTCCGAAGATCACAGTAACAGATATTCGGAAGATACTGCGACAAAAAGGATTTGCAGTTCAAGAGGGATTCACATCTATCTCCACTAGGTGCTCCATATGTTCTGGAGACCAACAACCATCGGAAAGCAAAGTATATGTGAACAAAACCACCGGTTTGTAAACGTAACATAACCTATTTCTGGATGTAAACAAACCTTTACGCTTTAGTATTTATGTTTATATTCTAAACACGCTTACAACTCCTATTGGTAAAAGTTTAGAATACCTGATTTTGGGGAGTATGGGGGGGGGGGGGGGGGGTTCCTATACGACCAAAGATGTTAATAATTTTTCATAATCATAATCACTTTTATTAAGTTTTTTCGTGATAGGCTCTCGCCGTGGTCGACCCTGAGTAAGCTTCGAGCTCTGTGATTTTATATACACTCTAGGGGCATGATGCACAAGACCAAATGGAGTCGGGGTGCTGTGTTGGATCTGCCACTCATTTTAAACCTAACCTACTCATGTCTGGGTGATTTGATTCTGGATCGACCATTGATGTAACCTATTCAAATCCACTTCTACTCATTCTTAATAATAGATCATAATATAAATTTACCACAGTACTATAGAAAGAAGCAGTTAATGTTCCTTACACGCATATGTAGGATCCCCATAATCAATGAACCAAATGTAGGGACACACTTACTCATGCGTTTCTCCTTTTTGTTACTCCTGGTATCTCTGAAGTTTTATACAAAAAATATCAGTATATACATACAAGAATTAAATTTACTTTTACTGTAATTAATTACCTAAATTCACGTTTCCTAACAAAAATAAACTGTCTGGAGGTTTCTTGGGACTCTCTTGCATTCACACCTACCGCAAAACCGGATGTCTTGATTCTAAACCCCTCCCTTTTAATAGGTTCAATTTTATCAAGAATGGAAAACCTCATTCATGATTCCAAAACAGCTAAACAATCCATGCAAAGCATTGAATTATTGTATACTGTGTAGTTTACTAGTATAACATAACATCACAATATAGAAAGCCCACTTTCTTTCATGACCCAACAATTGTTTGATTTATTTCCCTATAACTGTTTTTTTTTTTAATTATACTTCAGAGATTCCAGGAGTAACAAAAAGGAGAAACGCATGATGTTCGTTAATACATTACGTATAGTTCATTGTTTTTAGGGGTCTTATTTTCACTAACCAATTCTTATGTATCATTAATGCATGTCAAATTGGCAGGTTTCTATTTAAAAACTGTCACATTGAACATTCAAATGTTCAATGAGGTTGGTGAAAGTGAGATTTATTTTTTATATGTACCTACATAATAATTGCTCTATTATGTTTACAGGCTATTTTTTATGTCCAAAATGTAATGTCCACGGAGACTGGAGTGTACTCGAGAGGCTGGTGAAGAAAGTGAGGATTGAGCCTTCGATCAAAGACTTTATAGACAACTGTCACAGGAAAACTGAGCAGTTTGATAAAGACTGGCAAACTGTTGTGAATGCAACTACCTCATTGTCTAAGATAAATGAACCCGAACTTGTAGATTTATTTAGGCTTTTTGAATTTCCTGTAAGTATCAAACATCAGATTACTTATATTTCTGTTGGATACCACACAGTGGTTCGATGACATTGTAATAGTCACAGGAAATCCGTGGATGGAGGCAGCTCAAGACCCATTTCTCATGGCATTATATGGATGAAATTGGCATAATGCAGTGGCTAATAATGATAATAACCATTACATATTTCTAGTCAGGCCATTTTGAACTGAGTTTTAGGTCCATCAATCTTTTCTGTCTGTCTCGTTCCCACTGGTTAGGAGCTCTTATGGACCGCGCTACCTAACGTTTATGACCTGACGACTTAACGGTTAAAAACAGCCCCACTATAGTCAAAAACACCTTTAAAATGTTTGTTGGTACATTTTTTCAAACTACCCAGATGTTTTAATTGATATAAATATTTTTTCTAGTTCCACCATGAAGCTCAAAAAACGTTATCAGAAGTAAGAGTATCATCAGACCACACAGTATTATATTTCCCTCTCAAAAATTCACTGGACAAAGTGGTGGGGTACCGTAAACTCCAGGCGGGTGTAGAGGAAGAGTCAGAGAGTCACGGGTTGCATACAGCAGGTCTGTTCTATTGTAGAGCTCCTAAGGTGAGCAGGAGTGATCAGGCTGTGATTGTACCCAGTATACAGGATGTGTTGAGTTTGGCGGCCGAAAAAGTACCTGGTAAGCTGTCTACAATAGTCTATTAGAATATTACCCTAAATCCCCTCCTGTGGATGTCTTAAAACCGGACAAGGGACCTGACCTTGCTTTCCCATGACCAACTCTGATTACGTTCAGTAATGTCACATTCCTAAATAAGCCACCAGCTAGAACACCACCTTATTACACCTTATACCAATTAAAATTTCTCACAAAGTCCAGTATATTATAAAATAAACTGTATGTATGGTTCCAGGAACATTGGTATGGCTGAGCAATTGCAGCTTACCCCCCATAGTGCTGCCAACACTAGAAGGGTACCAGAAGCTCTGTCTGTGGGGAGACTGGGACAACATGCGGTCTGTGGCGGAAAAACTTGGAGAGGAGAGGTGTAGATTTGTTAGGTGAGCATTTACTCACTACCAACAACTTTTTCTAAACCAATATATGTATTGCTGACTGACTCGCTGACTGATTATCAACGCACACGCACATCCTAAGCCGAAGTCCTAGAGACCTGAAATTTGGAAGGTACATTTATGCTGGAAACCAAGTGAATGGGGCACTTCACGCCTTTATGAGCAGTCGGAATGTGTCCAAGAAGGCACGACTGGCCGTGCATAGAGGGGTGTTAGTACCGACACAAATGTATGGTAGCGAAAGTTGGGTATGGCAGAAGAAACATGAAAGTAGAATAAATGCAGTGGAGATGAGAGCTTTGAGATAATAACAGTGGTGGTATGTGTTGTGAGACTTTGAGAGATAGAATAAGGAATAGTGTGATAAGAGAGCGTTGTGAAATTAAAGAAGACGTAGTGACTAGGATTGAGAAAGGTATGCTTAGATGGTTTGGGCATTTAGAAAGGATGGACGATAGTAGATTGACGAAACGGGTACACAAGACGAGCGTGAATGGGACAGTGGGAACGGGAAGACCTCGGCGAACGTATTCAGACCAGATCGGAGACGTTCTGGAAAAAGGCCAGGTCAAGAGTACCCTTAACCGACGAGCATGTATGAAGAATGTGATGAGAGTGAATGAAGCAAAAGAGGTGTGTCAGGATCGTAGCAAGTGGAAATCCGTGGTCTCTGCCTACCCCTCCGGGAAACAGGCGTGAGTTTATGTATGTATGTATGTACATTTATTTTTTGGTCTAGAGGCGCCCTAAGAAATGAATGTGCGCAATTCACCTCCTAAGGGGTTGCACGCGGTGTTGAAGTTTGTAGAAATAGAGAAGCTAATAGTGTCTGACAATCTTCATGGCGCGGCGAGTAGTCTGTTGAGACGCGAAAGGTGCCTGGTTTGTTTCCCGCGGCAAGACAAATTAATGCATGAAATATTTTTTGCGGCTCTGGGTGTTGTGTTACCGTAGAACTTACTCTTAGTTCCTGATACCCACAACGAGAGTAGGCCCGCAGTCCCGGCCTAAGGAGATATCCCTCCATCTCCTCCCGTAGATGTCGTTAAAGCCTACTAAGGGATTAACACCAGGGGCTAGGCAGCAACATCATACAGAGCATCTAGACCATCGGCACTGCGATCACCACTGCGCCTGCTAAGCGTGGTGAGTATAGCAACTCCCCATTGCATTTTATTGCACGTCCAGCACTGGATGTCTTTTTTTTATTTTTTTTTAACTACGTGATAGACGGTACAAGCACATGGCCCACCTGATGTTAAGCGGTAACCTATGCCTTTAACAACGCATTACCACGGACATTACAGACCCTATGTGGCATTGCACTGCGCCACCATGATACATAAAGATGAAAAGTCTCATGTGCCTGTAATTTCACCGGCACCCATACCCTTTCAACCGGAACACAGCAATGTGAGTATATTACTGCTTGTGACAGAAATAGGTATGGAGGTTACTTCACCAAACGAAAATTTTCACAAAAAAGCTCTACTGCTACTAAAAATCTACTGACTGATGATGATGATCATGCAGGTGTTTGTCTGTAGACCCACAGACGGGCTGGTGACGGCGACGGAGGCGGCCCGCGCCCACCTCTCCCTCAAGAGCTTGGTGTCGGACGCCAAGCCGGCCGCACACCGCGCGATCACGACCTTCGCCGCCCTGAGAGACGATGTCTACTCTGAACTCACTAACATTGATAAGGTTGGTATAACATAATAAACCCGGTCAAGTGCGAGTCAAACTCGCTTGGAGATGGTTCCGTACAAACAGTATAACCACTAGCTTGACCAATTTAACTTATTAGTCCTCATTTAACATTTTATATACGTTTTGTCTTCTTTCCCTCTTTTTTCTTTGACGACATCTGTGGCGCGGCGGGCGAAGGTGAGCCTGCGACGCAGGAGGTTTCGGGTTTGATTCGCGCACAAATATTTGTACTATCTGCAGATATTTTTTCAGTGTTCTGGGTATTTTCTATGTATAATAAAAAATATCTATCTATATGTAGGTAATGTATTGTATTAAGTATATCGGTTATCTAGTACCCATAACACAAGCTCTGTTTAGCTTGGGGCTACATAATGTTGTGTGAACAGTCCAGCATTTTTTTTTTGTTTTCCTTTAAACTATGAGTGAAGCCCATAGAAATCTGAAAGTAAGGAGAAGTGCTATCCGGGCTGTTTTGTATTGAAACCAATGTCGCCGTTATAAACGAATACACATGAATTATTTTACTTACGCATGTTACTTACGTATATGTGATTCAATGTGTGCTGTATTTTATAATTTGACTTCGATTTTGCATGATATTATTGCACAAGACGGCATTAAGCCGCTAACCGGAGAAAGGCAAGTTTTTTTCCTGTTTTAGCTGCTTTCTCCTGATTAAATAAAGGAAGTGGGAAATCACTAACAAGACACCAATAGTTACATCTTTGACATTTTATCATCAAATTCAAAATATTAAATTCAAATATATATTCAATATTTTAAATCTAACATATTAGATTTAATGATTTAACTTCGTTAATGATAAACCCACTAGACCGCGAGTGTGAATACTCTAAAGACACGAACCACTTGTCCCTACCAATTCTCTTTCAGATTTATATGATGAAGCCACAGACCTATAGTTACACTAGATAACGCAAGTGTACCTACTTTGCGTGTCACTTTACCTGTCCGAAGTAGGTGCAATGCACCTATTAGCAAACCTCAAATCAGTTCGCTCTCGGCCGTCTTCCCGATAGCACGTCAGAATAGTGAACTGTAAAAATTCTTCGAAATCAGCTAGGCGTGCCAATGGAGATATTTCATAGTATAGTATGTGATTAGTTGGTCTATGGTATGGTAAAAAATAAAACAGCACGCTTGGTTTGATACAATTTTAGGAGTTTGCAGGTGAAGCCCTATATGCAAGATAAAAATTTGCACGATCTGCAAATATTTGTTACATGTCCGTGTGTTGTGATGGCACTCGTAGTTCACACCCTAGTGTGGGGTCTGGACTATGTATGTGACTGTTGGTTGTTGTGTGTGTTGATTGGTTTCTTCTTCTTTCGTGTCAAAGTTTCACCTTTTTTATTTTTTAGACAGTATTAGAATACAATTTGGCCACTGTAATTGCGTTTTTTGTGGCTTTATTGAGGTCGACCTTTGTGCAGCTGGTAGGGCACAAGGGGCAGGTGAGCAAATGGCGCATAGATTGAATAGGCTCACTGCAATTTCATCCAATCAGGGAAGAGTCTCTCATTTCCCATTTACAGAGATTGTCTACAGCGGCCAACTTGAGTTCGGATTCTATTGATTGACATCCAGAATGGCGACGGGAGATCATGTCCTGGTGGCAGATGGTTGGTTGATTAGCATGTGGAATTAGTGAGATGTAGATGTGTGTCCGCAGGTGCGAGGTGTGAAGTGGCGCCGCTTCCCCGCGCTCACCAAGCTGCTGGGCGGGCATCGACGCGGCGAGCTCACAGTGCTCACGGGCCCCACCGGCTGCGGCAAGACCACCCTCTGCGCTGAGATGTCGCTCGATCTCGCGCAACAAGGGGTGAGTGAATCATACGTTAACTGCTGGGTGGGCATCGACGCGACGAGCTTTCCGTACTCATGGGGCCCACCGGCTGCGGCAAGACCACCCTCTGCGCTGAGATGTCGCTCGATCTCGCGCAACAAGGGGTGAGGGAATCATACTTTAACTGCTGGGTGGGCATCGACGCGAAGAGCTCACCGTACTCACGGGGCCCACCGGCTGCGGCAAGACCACCCTCTGCGGCAAGACCACCCTCTGCGGCAAGACCACCCTCTGCGCTGAGATGTCGCTCGATCTCACGCAACAAGGGGTGAGGGAATCATACGTTAACTTTTTTGATAAAAACCAGTAGTTTCCGTGAAGAGATAAAACATACAATAAACAGCCTTTTTTCTTTCATAAAAGAGACGGGGGATTTGTTCGTTGATCTATTTATTTCTAAATCAATGTATATAAAATCGTCGCCTGATTGGCTGACTGACTGCCTACGCACAGCCTAAACCGTAAGTCCTAGAGACCTGAAATTTGGAGAGTACGTTCATTTTGAGGTTCAGAGGCGCACTAAGAAATAAATTTATGAAATTCATCCCTTTAGGGGATGCAGCGGGCTGTTGAAGTATGTTAGGGTATAACTCCAACCGGACCAAGTCGACATTCCATTTTAAAATTATAAATTCGAAAGTAACTCTGTCTGCCTCTCATTTCGGCATTTTCATGACTAAATGCCGAACTGATCTTGATGAAAGATAAATTTATAGCGTGTATTATGAGAGGCATGAGATACTTTTTCTCAGGAAAAATAAGTATTATTTTGTCTTAAATTAATAACGGCTAATTAACACTATTTTTCGTCACTTTCGGCTTCTGAACTCAGTCCCGAAACGTCAGCAAAGTAACGAAAAATAGTGGTAATTAGCCGTTATTCATTTAAAATAATTTCCAACCACAATGGCTTCAATTCTATATTTTGTTGTCATACAATTCGGATAGTTAACCGCACGCTGACGAGCAGAGTGCGCCACAGAATTGAATATAGTACTCATATGGATTTCACGTTAGGTGTATTCAGCTAGTACTCATATAACATCCGTAATTGGTTCCAGGTGAACACACTGTGGGGAAGCTTCGAGATCCGCAACTCGCGCCTGGCCCGCACCATGCTGCAGCAGTTCGCCGGCGTGCCTCTGGAGCTGAACCTGCAGCACTTCCACACGTTCGCGGACGACTTCCAGAAGCTGCCCATCTACTACCTGGCCTTCCACGGACAGCAGCCCATCAAAGTCGTCATGGATGTAAGCGTTACTGTTACACCAGGGATTAGGGAAATCTTCAAAAAGGGAAGCTGCTCCGGTGTACCTTTAATAAATAAAAAATGCTAGACAGTTCACACAACATTATCTAGTCCCAAGCTAAGCAGAGCTTGTGTTATGGGTACTAGATAACTGATATACTTAATACAATACAATAGATAGATAGATATTTTTTATTATACATAGAAAATACCCAGAACCCCTGAACAAATATCTGCAGATCGTACAAATATTTGTTCCGAGGCGGGAATCGGACCCGCAATCTGCTGAGTCGCAGGCGAACCTTCGCCCGCCGCGCCACAGAGGCCGACAACGATAACGAACAGATTTCAGTTTTGTTCTTGCTGTTTTCATGTTTTGCAAGAACCTTTTTTATTTACTGTAGCAGGTTCCTTCCTCCCCGGTGATCTGGCGTGAACGAATTGGTTGTTTGTTTTGAGGCGGTGGAGCACGCGCGCTACATGCACGACATCGCGCACGTGGTGGTGGACAACGTGCAGTTCATGCTGGGCGTGGGCGAGGAGCGCGACGACCGCTACCAGCGACAGGACGCCGTCATCGCCGCCTTCCGCACCTTCGCGACCGCGCGCCACTGCCACGTCACACTCGTCATGCATCCCAGGAAGGTACACAACACATACTGGGCGCGGGCGAGGAGCGCGACGACCGCTACCAGCGACAGGACGCCGTCATCGCCGCCTTCCGCACCTTCGCGACCGCGCGCCACTGCCACGTCACACTCGTCATGCATCCCAGGAAGGTACACAACACATACTGGGCGCGGGCGAGGAGCGCGACGACCGCTACCAGCGACAGGACGCCGTCATCGCCGCCTTCCGCACCTTCGCGACCGCGCGCCACTGCCACGTCACACTCGTCATGCATCCCAGGAAGGTACACAACACATACTAGGTGCGGGCGAGGGTCGTGACGACCGCTAACAGCGACAGGACGCCGTCATCGCCGCTTTCCGCACCTTTGCGACCGCGCGCCACTGCCACGTCACACTCGTCATGCATCCCAGGAAGGTACACAACACATACTGGGCGCGGGCGAGGAGCGCGACGACCGCTACCAGCGACAGGACGCCGTCATCGCCGCCTTCCGCACCTTCGCGACCTCTTACAACTTAAACATACCCTACAATATCAATAATCTCGTTCTAAAATTAATATACGGCTAGTTATCAATGTTTTTCGTCTTTTTGCTGATGTTTCAAGACTGATTTTTGATCATGAGCACGAAAAGACGAAAAACAGTGGTAATTAGCCGTAGGTATATTCATTTTAAAATGATCACTAACCACAAGTTTCAATTCTATCAACTATCTCTACTACTCCTTGCAACATAAACCTTTCACCCATTATTTTCCATTAACTGAAGTAGTACAGTAGAGCTTTTTTGTGAAAGAGTTCGTCCGGGGAAGTACTACCACCATACCTATTTCTGCCGCAAAGCAGTAGTGCTTGCATTTCTGTGTTCCGGTTTGAAGGGTAAGGGTGCCGGTGAAATTACAGGCACATGAGACTTTTCATCTTTATGTCTCAGGGTGGCGGGCGCAGTGCAATGCCACATAGGTTGCGTCGTAGGTGGACGTGATCTATGAGGTAATGCACTGTTCATAGGCAGAGGTTACCGCTTAACATCAGGTGGGCCTCTTGCTTGATCCGTCATACAAGTAGTATTATAAAAAAAAAAACTGTTATTTATTGTTATTTTAAGGGTTGAAAATTAGGCCGTAATGTGACCAATCAACAAATAACTTAGAAATACCTGTCATTTCGTTTACTTATTATTCTGGTAAAAGTAGGTATTGAACCGACGAATCATAAATAAGCTTTTGTAAAATATATTTTTCAATACAAGCTTTTATAAAATTAGTGATCGGAACCGCATACTGATCGAAATGTGCCTAAACACGGCCAGTCTACTATTTTCCATTGAGGAATTCCGTTGTCCACCTTCCGTCTACATCATCAGATAAGCTCACTGTCACTATAATATTGTTTTCTCATCGGAACTTGACAGGTAGGTATGACAAATTTAATCTCAATCGGTTGAGGATACAAATTCAGTTTTTCAGTTCAACTAAAAATTCAGTTGCAAGATTTGACCCGAACATACATATAAACATTTCAAGTTTGATAAAAACACCGACAATATACAACAAACAAAGACAAAGAACTTTCACAGAAAATATATTATTTTTGTACTGTTTGTTAAAAATTAGTTGACATAAAGTAGTATAGCCCCTACTTTTTGTCAACTAATTTTATTTTTGGCCTATAGGCCTAGCGTTTAACTTATTAGCCTCCTGAGGTATGGCAGCGGCACGGGAGAGGTGACATGT
Organism: Operophtera brumata; assembly: GCA_932527175.1. Lineage (NCBI taxonomy): Eukaryota > Metazoa > Arthropoda > Insecta > Lepidoptera > Geometridae > Operophtera > Operophtera brumata. The sequence goes on from OW052238.1 coordinate 3,477,604, forward strand.
GACGTAAAGAACTATCGGGCTACACACGTGATGAAAATTAGTAAAGATATATCTTACGATATTTACAAATAAGTACCTAAGTTATTGCAAAAGAGAATAAAATACTTGTTCAAATAATTATTATATTTAATACTAATATCAATATTTTCAACTGAACATTCAATTTATTAGCTTATGTCCATATCGCTACTCGAATCACTGTCAGTATGACTGGAATCACTTTCGATATCTGAGTCGTTTATATCGTTTTCATGCTCGGCAGAATTTGGATCAGATTTCCTAACCTTGAAAAAATTATATACAACATCTTTAGTTTGAGCTCTAATCCGAGGACCCATCTTCGGTTGCTAATCTCGTGTGCGTCTTGTCTAAAGCGGCCGGTCCAAATAATACGTATTGACGGCAGCGTGATCGCCGCCCGACTGACGTCAAGTGACCACCCTCCCGTGCCGCTGCCATACCTCAGGAGGCTACTAAGTTAAACGCTATACCTATAGGTAGCTTAGCCACGTGCAAGGCAAACATGTTTCAAACTGGAAGGGTCTTCTTGTCGCTGATGCACATAGAGGTACATCTTTTTTTTTTTTTCAGGAACGAGATTCTGAAGACCTGTCCACCAGCTCTATATTCGGCAGCGCGAAGGCTTCTCAGGAGGCAGACAACGTTCTTATTATCCAGGTAAATAGCGACATGCTCGTGAAACAATAAAGCTAAGCTGTAGCATTCAACCTAACCTACCTACAGAGGAAGGACCCTACCTGGCCGTGGTATGTGTCCGGCCTAACTCGTCTCCTTCCTTGGAAGTCTAAAAAGCTGTCTCCTCTGCCTTTAACAATGCATTACCTCATAGGTCACGTCCACCTAGGACGCGCCCTATGTGGCATTGCACTGCGCCCGCCACCCTGAGACATAAAGATGAACAGTCTCATGTGCCTTAATTTCACCAGCAACCATACCTGCTACTAACAAGTAACTAGGTAGCTATGTTTCTTATTTTGGTCTGGAGACATTTTTACGTATAAACCATCGTCGTTAGGGTGACATAAGCCTTCAAAATTAGCCTACCAACTTAAAAAGGAGTAACATACGAATTTAAATTAAGAACCATTGAATGAGTGACATTGTTGTTTTCACTTACTCGTTTTTTCATAGAAAATGTATGGGAATGTTTTTTTGTATTATTGCCAAAACTTACGATTTGATTTGGTATGTTACTTTGAGAAAAGTGTTCCTGGTTGGAAATAGAGTCGATTAAGACTAACTTGTTTATATATATATATATATATTCAAAAATCTAAAAATAGTAATATTTTTTTCTTCAAAATGTTTTATAAGTTTCCTAAGAACAAAACCTTCTAACTACCAAAGAAAAGGTTAAGAAAAGGTTACCCTTAAGGGGCCAAAAATTTGCTCCACTTTGTTTAGTAAGTGTCTTACAATCTCTGTCCGTCTTCAGCCAGAATTGTAATTTGAATTTTTGAAATTCGAATTCGTTCGCTCCGCCGAGCACAGAAGAAGACCGCCGAGGAACACTGACTATACAATATTCTGCGACTGACACAGATTAGCGAATTGTTAAACAAGTTTGTATTGTGGAAAAACTAATTTTCCCAGATATGAGACCTATATACTCTAGATACCTATTCTACTAACAATTAGGTATGTAGGTACGCAAATGTTTTCGCACTAAAATGTAGATTGCGTGTGCTAGATGTTGTGCAAGATATTACTTACTAGCAGTCATTATCTAATCTCGTACAGCGTTTGACCCGGGTTACTAAAATAGAACATATTTTGCTTAAAACATGTTTATGGAGATTAAATCGACAAATTACTACGAGCAATGTGTGGGCACTGGGCATGTGCTAAATGCATTGTAAGGCGGCGTCTCCCTCTCCCTCTGTAAGTAGTTTTAGAGCTTTTTTGTAAATATTTCCTTGGAAGTACTATACCACTATACCACGCACCCTATGTAGTTATAGTATTGCACTGCGCCCGCCACCCTGAGACATAAAGATGGAAAGATACATGTGCCTGGAAATTCACCAGCAACCATACCCTTCAAACCGGAACACAGCAATGCGAGCACTACTGCTTTGTGGTAGAAGGTATGGTGGTAGTACTTCCCCGAACAAACTCTTTCACAAAAAAGCTCTACTACCACTAGCTGACTTCTTCTGGCTTCTGATGTGCCATGAGGTCCCTCACCCCCTTAATAAATCAAATGGGTTTAGTATGATATGCTTATATTTTTGAACCAAGAAAATTCTATTGGTTTTCAGTTCTTGATAAAAACTAAACCTGTCAAAAATGTTAGCGTGTCCATAGTGTAACTAGTAATTCTATTTTTAATTTCGAATTAAAAAGTAGCGATTTAAATGTGTACCTATGTTGTATTCCTCATTTTCAGGACAAACGTCTCACCGCGGTGCGAGGCAAAAAGTATCTACAACTTGCCAAAAATCGTTACAGCGGAGACCTGGGCATCGTGCCATTGGACTTCGATAAAGATGCGCTCAGCTACCAATCTAAGAAGAAAGGGAAAAAACAGGATGAGCCTGACAAACCACTCGACGACATTGACGAATATTCTATTGATGAAACTTATGTGGAAGATGGAGATAAAAAAGTTACTAAAAGAAATAATAAGTACCCAAGTAAAAAGCAAGATTCCAAAAGTTATCTCAGTGATATCTTGAATTTGAATTCAAATAGTTAAAACGTACATAATTCCACTAATTTTAAACATGCAACTTGTTTGTTGGTCTGTCTACTGAATGTACAGAACCACTCCAAAAAGGCTAACTATTTTTATTCCCGGCTTCGCACGAAAAGTTATTATTATTAACCTACCGATATCTTGTCCAAATGATAGTAAAAAGCGCATCAAAATCAGTTGCGTTGTTGAGACAAACAGACACGCGGATAGAGACTGTTTAATACTATGAAATTTTGTATGATTGTTGTATGGCATGGAGATTACGGCAAATCTCTGATTGTGGAGGCCTCGTCCAACAGTGGACGTGTAAAGGCTGATGATACTGATGATGTTGATTTATTTATTAAAAGTGAAATTATCTATAATAGCTAGGCTAGGTCCCTATTGAGACCTATTGGTAGGTGGGACTCTCACCAGAGAAAAATCTATCTAGACCACATTCGCCAGATCATTTATTTCTTACGCATTCGTCTGGCTAAGTTTACTAAGATAAATCTTAGTAAACCTAGCTAAGTTGCGGCCAGTTTCCAAGCATAGCTTAGTTGTCTAATATTTGTATGTAATTCTGTAAAACCTAGTTTTTATAATAAACATTGTAATGTTATCCAATATTTTTTAAGTGTAAATGCTGGATTAAATTATTTTTTATAATGTCGTATTTTCTATTAATATAGTTCAGAATACAATCTAATTCACAATAAATAAAAAAGAACAAAATCATTTATTTCTTACGCATTCGTCTGACTTTTAATCTTAGTAAACCTAGCTAAGTTGCGGCCAATTTCCAAGCAAAGCTTGGTTTTCTGATATTTTTATGTAATTCTGTAAAAACCTAGTTTTTATAACAAACATTGTAATGTTATCCAATATTTTTTAAGTGTAAATGCTGGATTAAATTATTTCATATAATGGCGTATTTTCAATTAATATAGTTCAGAATACAATCTAATTCACAATAATAAGTAAAGTAATGGGAAAAACATTGCAACTTTTTTCTATTAAAATACACAACGGCCAGACCAAGGAGGTTTAATCAATATTTATTTATTTATGTCAAATTGACAGGTTTCTATGTAAAACTGTTAAATTTGACATTTGTTAAGCGTTTCGCATAGATAAATTTGTTATATAGCGTTTCGTAAGCGTTAGGAGATCCTTAAGAGATTTGGAAAGCAAGCATAAGCCTACTATTTCCGTGCGACGCCAAAAAAAAAAGAATAAATAAGTCTACTATTATCTATCGAAGAGTTCCGTCGCCTTTTGTCTCCATCATCAGATCAGCTCACTGTCACCATAATATGTATTAAATCGGAACTTGACAGGTATGCAAAATTTCAGCTCATCTGGATGTCAAGAAGTGGTTCTAATTCAGCTTGCAAGATTTGTCCCACACTTACATACATGCCTACTAACCCCCCCCCCCCCCCCTCCTTGCGTCGGTAACCTCACTGCTGAGGGTCGTGACCTTTATGTAGGACCTTGGACTTGATGATTTGCCTCCACCGGCTTGTATGCTCAGCGGAGCGGATGGCGTCACTCACGCTGGAATCGAGCGCAGAGCGTAGTTGATCGCTCCACCGCATGGGGATCCGTTCCCGGGGCCTCTTTCCTTCCAATTTACCAGTGACCACCAGCTTTTCAAGATTGCCACCCTCCTTCCTGGCAATGTGGCCAAAAAACTCGAGGACCCTGCGGAGACATGTGGTGGAAAGTCTGGTCTTAATGTTGAGTTTGTGGAGAATTGAAAAAGCCGTCCATGGGATTCGGAGCATTTGCCGCCAGCACCACATTTCAAATGCATCGATACGTGAGTTTGTGGAGAATTGAAATGTTGTTGGTGCGATGAGCCGTCCATGGGATTCGGAGCATTTCCCGCCAGCACCACATTTCAAATGCATCGATACGCAATCGGTCCGCCTTCTTCAACGTCCAAGTCTCCGCCCCGTACTGAAAGATGTAGAAAACCAAGGTGGCGACCAGTTTACGTTTTGTGTTGATGGATATGCTCCTATCTGACCAAATCTTATGCAGCTGCGACATGGCATTCTTTGCCATGCCAATCCTTCGCACGTCTGGTTCACATGTTCACATGTTAACACAGGTCAAGTTAACTAAAAGCTTGTAAAAGGACGAACGGGATTCGAACCCATAACTTATGGATCAATATGGATCAATATCAATATGGAGACATACTCAGTTGTATACACTACGAGTGATCATCTCTTGTTTGATTGTCATTGCTTAGGTAATTAGAAGTAGATTTGGCTACGTTTTAAATTTCCTAATGGCGTAACTGGGGCGTCACAGAGGGATAACACACAATTAGCTCATCCTTTGTTTAAAGCAGATGTATATATGTAGGATGTGCATTATGTATATAAGGTACACCGACAATAACACAGAACACCGAAATAAGACTAAAATCATTTATTATGGTTTTATCTTGTTAAAAGATAAGAGTATTTACAATAAAATACTTTTTTATGATATAACTTGCAGAGACGAGTTGCAAAAGATAATTTTTCTATAAAAATAAATATATTTATATCACATTCGGACTGATTACTTCATTCATAAGGTTCTTAAAATTATTATTTTTATCTTTTTGGTTTATTCCACATGCATTGTACCACGGAGAACAAAATAAACTCCCCATGGTTCAGGTTCACCAAATTTTGTGCAATTTACCTACTTTAAGTAAAACTACACAGAATCAAATGTGTGTGTATTACTTTTGCTATCCAATAAGACTACCGTTTTGGTTTATAAAACTTAAGGTCCGCACATTTTTCGAGTGTTTCCCAGTGGTCAGATTGGTGGTCGGACTGGTCTGGCCAACGGGAATTATTTTTCCCATTGGGCAGATTTATTTGACAGCTGGAAAAGACAGAAAAAAGTACAATCTAAGAAAAAACTGTTTTGCATTTTGTTATCAAATGTTTATCTAAGGCGTTCTAAAAATTGACCAACAGTCAATTCTCCAGTAGTTAACATCATTTGTGAATACATTAATACCCATTATGTAACAATACGACCCCCCCCTTTCTATTTATAAAATTAAGATCCATTTAGTAGGTATTATACCTATTTATTATTGTTTATTTAAACAATAGTACTATAATCTGAGAAGTCAAAGTCGAACGAACTCAAAGAATCAAAAATAATGTGATTGACATTTCATGACAAACAGGAAATTTTTGTTTTATACCTACAACCATAAAACATCTAGCAGAGTTTCAATCAGTGCAAGTTATAAATAAAACATATTTAGAAATTTACATGACCTGTTCGTATTTTTTGTATTCAACAGTACTTTACTAAATTAAGAGCTAATCTGAACAACGGGAAAAATAATTCCCGTTGGCCAGACTAGTCTGACCACCAATCTGACCACTGGGAAACCCTCCATTTTTCAACATCACAGTTGACAATTAAATTAACTTCTACAACTAATTTGATTATGTCTTGATATAGGAATTTGTAATGAGTATATGTTAAGTCTAACAAAATAATGCATAAAGCTTAACTATCTTATCATAATATATTTAACATTATTCACTAAATATAGGTACGTAAAATGCCACTTTGTACCAAAAAGTCCATGCACAAATTTTCTACTTATTAAAATGAGCGTAAACGGCATCCACTAAGGAAGATTCACTTGTACGATTCTGTATCCTTTTGCATTTAGGGCAAGGTATGCTCGAGTTGAGGCATTTGGAGTGGAACACGCTCGAGCAACCATCACAACGGTATGTGTCGCTAGTCTCAAATGGATAGAGTATTTTAGGATCTCGGCACACTTCGCAAATGAAGCCCTTCTGGCTGCAAAGCCAACAGTCCATCACATGGGCCTTTGCAAAGTTGACTACCTTCTCCAACTGCAGCTCTAATGACCCACTCGGTATTTGAGCTAAGTCTGATATAGTATACAAATCCACATGGTCATACAAATATTCCCGGGGCCAGACACGCTTTTGCAACTCCTCAATAACGGGATCTCGGCAGGTGAAAATATAGGCTCTGAGGAAATTGAGTTGTATCCTCAAATCCTGCAAGTGTGCCATATCCGATACACCGCAATAAATCTTTGGATTGAATTTTTTCATATCTATCCATGGATGATGTTGAAATTCTAACAAAAATAGTGCAGATTTCTTTGATACTGCATATCTTTTAAAGTCCCAATTATGTATTACCCTTGCAGGTATAATAAATACATTAGGGTCCATGCAATTGGAGCAATAGTATTCCCCAGTGTAGCCGCACACTTTAGCTTTAGAGATAGTGCTTCCCAGTAAGTCCTGACATCCTTTACATTGATAATTCTGATGATCAAGTCCTTGTTCCCTAGAAAGTGTGCCCAATTGGTGTATCATTCTCTGTAACTCTTGTTTTGTGAATGACCCTGTAGTGGAGTTGGAAACAACTTCAAAATCTAGGCCTTCCAATGTTGGGTCCTCTGATGATGCCGTTTCTATCTTATCAATTATTTCTGCTTCAGTGTCACTCAATGTCAGCTCTTTCTGAAAATCTTTCACCATTTCTCTCAAATCAAGAGTATTTGTGTAAGTTTCCCCGCAATTGATAGAATTGTCATTCAATGATGTAATACTTTTTATTTCAGGTGTTCTGATCATGCTGCTGCCATGAGAGGAGTTTGAGTGTATTGAGGCATTCATGTCGTCATTGTTGTCATTAGACCACCCTTTGCCGGTCAATGAGTTACCGGTGACCACAATATCTGTACCAGCTATAAAATCATCTGCATTCAAAGAGGAAACTGACAGTGAAACTAATTCTTTCTGTTCTTGACTTGTAGATGGTTTATCTATTTCTAATGGAACATCTTCTTGATTTCCAAATACATTTTCATCTTTTTCTTTGCTCAACTCTTCTTGGGTATCACATTTTTCCTCAAAACTGTCTTCAAAATGTGTACTCTGATGTTTTAAGTCTGCTGAGTCTTTTGAAAGTAAAAACTCAAAAGCTACATCAGCATCAAAGGCCGCCATCTGCCCCAAACTAGGAATGTTAAATGCATGAGTTGGTGTTGAGGCTATTTTTTGTTTCGCTTCATCTTCAGTCATTTGTTTTACTACATCGTCGGCTGTGCCTATGGGAGCTGTCCTTATCTTTGGCACCCAAATACCAGCAAGCATCAACACTTCCTCTGGCCAGTTGTTGAGTAGGCTTGAGTTTATAGGTAAATTGAATTGTATACATGTTTCCAAGCCTTCAACAACTTTCTGTGCAACCTCCAGTATTTCTGAATCACAAACAAAAGCTGCCCGACTGTAGAATGGCTTTACGGCTGATATATTCTTCAAGAGGGTGGACATATATGAAGACAGTAAACATTCGTTAAGTGCGATTCTTAGCCAAGCCCTGCACTGGCCTATTTCTGTGTTGATTTGTAGCAGTGCAGATATTTGATCTATGCTCTGTCTGTGTGACAGTACAAGCACTAGGGGCCAAAAGTTGGGTTGTGGCTGATGATCAGAATCACCAGCGATTGCATTCTTAGCTTTTCGTAAAAATGTATCCTTTAGTCCATGAATAAACACAGCCTCCAAGGCCATACACAAAGTGTTTGTGGAATCTGTTGATCCAAGAACGCTGTGGAAGTTCTCCTCGAACTGATTGTTAAACTGAATGTCTTGTACGCATACAGATAGATTTTTTAACAATGCTTTCTTGATAATAATATCACGATTACGAATATTGAAGCCCGAAGCTACGTTCTTGAAGAAAGACATCACTGCTCATAAAACTTCGTCGTATTCTAATTCGACACCAATCCGATTTTAGACCTAGAACTAAAAGTGTATAGTATTTGTATTTGGTTTGAATTCACATATTTATATGACTAAAAAAGTTTTAACGCGAAAAAAATATACTATCACGCAACTACGCAATCATCAACCATCATGCAACCATCACAACAAAACAAACTAATAGTATAGTCTATGTCTATTACATATGTTTGTCTGTGGATAGTACATCTGTTTGTCTGTGACCAGACCACCATACTCAGTTACATATTCAGAGAAGCTACACACTACAAGATCGCTTGTAGCGGTCTTCAGGTAGCACAACTGTTTCATATGTATTTTGTACATACCTTGTATTATTATTTCTGTAAATAAATGTCTACACAGCACTCGCCCCCATCTCAGAGGCACTCGCAAGTTTTTGACAGCTGGTACTGGTTCTGGCCGTTCAAACATCATGGTTCAAACCTTATTCTTCCTCCGTGGTTTAAACTCGTCACGTGTATGCACAACGTAATGTACATAATGTAATGTATGTATGTCATTTACTTTCATGATGTAAGTATAATCATAGACTAACTAAACACAAAATAGACTGCCAATCTCATACAAGAAAACGTGCATCGATAAATGATTGCCTACAATGACGCTAGATGTCGGGTTCTAGATTTTTTATTCAGTATTTCATCATGTATGCACAATGTAATGCACAGACGGTTCAGGGGCGGCTTTACCTATAGTGCAGGGTGTGCGGCGCACACGGGCGCAGGGTTTTAGAGGGCGCCTCTAAAGACCCTGCGCCTGCGTTGCGTTATGGCCAGCGCCGGCCGTATCAAGGCCCGCCACGAGCCAGCTCTATTTACACAATAGCTGCAATCAGCTTTACCACACATAATTAAAAACTATATCGCAACGCTAACAAAGGCACATCAGCGGCATACACAACAATTCTTTTTCATAGCACGTGTCGAGTGGGGCACCTGAGGAGCAAGTCCGAGTTTACACACACCATCGTAACGATGATCGTAACGGCGAGTGTACGTGTATTGTGTAGTAACTAGCCATTAATCTGTGACGTTTTTGGCACAGATTAATAGCTAGTTATTATGTTATACACGTACGATCGTGTTACGTTCACCGTTACGATGGTGTTTTCAAAACTCAGACTCACCCCTCTGATTAGTACAAGGGGGCACCGGAGCTGAGTTCGCACCCGGGGGCAGGATAAGCTAGAGACGGCTCTGAGACGGTTATTGGTTAATGCACGACGGCTTAGAGATTTTTAATTCAGGATTTCATCATTCATTAATAATAGCCCACTGCTGGGTATAAGCCTTCTCCCTCAAACGACACTCCAATCGGGTTTTGCGATGCGATTCGGATGGTACTAATTAATATTCTGTGATTCGGATTCGAACCTCGGAACAACACATCCATGATTCGAACAGAGTTTAGATGATGCCAATTTCAAATTAATTGTAATTGTCAATGTCATATGTCATGTATGTCATTATTCCCGAATTTTCCTTTCGGTGAATAATATTTTGATTTGAATTTGTTTTGTTTCAAAAGGGAAAAGTTTTACGTACGAAATACACGGTATCGTTTCTTTTTGTTGGAAACAAACTCCAACAATACGTTGTAGTTTTAATACCTATTACATAGTTCAATCAATCAAGCAGCCGTACCATATCTCAACATTGTCAAGAGATTGCCTACATTACTTGAAACAGTAAAAGGCATGTTCAATCACATAATTTCCCTTGTTTTTGTAACTCTCCTTTCAAATCTGTCCACATACGCCGACTCGGACTACATCCCACGGCCTGAACGAACTGGACAAGGTACAGCCAATAGTTGTACTAGTAGCAGGTACTGCATTACCTATTAAAATCTCTATCCTAGTGGTAATTTATTATTTCAGAATTATTACTGTGTCGCAAATGTGGAGCAGATATAGCTGACACAAATTACATAATTAGTAAGCTTAGTCCAGGAACAACGAAAACAGAAAACCGAAAGCTATTTGGTAAACAAAACCTCACTGTGCAAACTCTGGTCAATCCCTATGGAATTCAGTTTGAAATTGTAACTTTAGAAAAGGCAAGGTGTGAAAATGTTGGTCATGTAAGTTTTCTATGAATGTAAATTAGTGTTGATTCTATGTAGCATTCTCTAAAACCTATTAAGCAGGTACACATACTTCAATCTATAGTCTAGCCAATCCAAACTCGATTAGGCCGGCCACATACACTCGTAATTCCGAAATGAAATATCGTCCATGCAAATTCCGTACGGAAAATTACCTAGTGTGTGTGAGTGGTAGGTCCATAGATTTGTATGGACTTCCTGCGTTCAATATTTCCATTTTGAAATTACAAGTGTATGTGGCCGGCCTAAGACACTGTAACTGTTAACAAACCATCATGCATTCGAAATTATTGGGACAAAACTGTTTTTTTTATTCGGAAAACGAACATTATTTATATATATATCTAATAAATAACAATTATAAAAAACTACTATACCAATATTAGGTACCTATTATACAAGTTAGTGACAAAAAACCAATACTGTAGTAACTTTTAAATTAATAGATTGATTTTTAGGTGGTATGGGTATGGATGGGCTCTTTGTTTACAAACATTCCACATCTAAAATGGCTGGACCATAGTATGGAGCTTGAAAACCTCTGTGGAGCAGAGGATGAGAAGCTGACTGAGTTGTGGGTTTGATTCCTGCTGCCAGACAAATGTTTGTACGATGAGCAAATATTTGTTCCGGGTTGAGATGTTGTGGTACCATGGTACTCGTAGTTCCTGATACCCATGACACAGGGAATCCTAGTGTGGGATCAGGACTGTATGTGACTGCTGGGTGTGCTATGTTATGTTAGTATTAATTTGGTACAATTTCAGGATCAAAGTGCAGACTCTTGGTTCCCTGGGTACACGTGGCGCATCTGTGCATGCCAGCGTTGTGGACAACATCTCGGATGGACATTCAAAAGATCACATCATGCACACAAAGATTCACCAAGTGATCAGATTCATTCGTTTAATGGATTAATACTGAGTAATATTCTTGGAGAAAATTGTAAGACCACTAAAGTGAAAATTTTAACGTAAACCTAGATTATTTTCCTTTATTAGTTTTGTTTTTGTGAGTGCATAGAAAATGTGTATTGTGTGTGTGGTGTCCATTACTGTTTAGTACTAATTACTGCCTAATAATTATTGTACTAATTTTAAGCACCTGCACTAATCAAAGAGTGAAATGGGCTTTTCTTATTATTAAACATGTTTCTTGTTTCAGTTACTGATTCACTGATAATGATGCCAAAAATGTATAAGATGTAATCAATCAAGAGTCAAGTGGGTAAATATTAAGTATACAACAAGCCTAAAGATATCCACATTTTACTCAAGATTATTAAAAAAAAAACTAGTCTGATGAGAATTTAACATATTGTGACTGTCTATACGAATTCGGTAGAAAATACAAAATAATGCAAAAAATCAGTTATTTTATTTCCATGTGTCGATACATGTTATTTACTAGATAATATCTACTAGAACTAGGTATGTAATAGATGTAAAAAAAAAACATTATAAGGGCAATAACACACCAGCGATTTGCGAACGTGTTTTCAGAGAGGATCCGTCAACGAGTTAGCCGCGAGTGCTGAGATTAGTAGCAACACGCGGCGTGCTATTCGAAGAGACAATCGTTTGCTGCTAGCATGTTTACAAAATAGGCCGACTGTTAACACGATTGCAAATCGCTGTGATAATGACGCTCTAATTGGCCAGCGCTGATGATACAGTGCAACGATGCGGTGAGAAAATTTGCAATGAACATTCACGAATACATCGCAATTCGGACAATAAATTTGAGTATCAAGCTGGCAAATTATGGCAAATTAGGATGAGGCTTTGGCCAAAGGCAGCCTTCAAATAATTCCACCAAGTACTTTTTTATCTGCGATAATAGAGCACTCAACTAAGAAATAACCCAGTGGAAAAAAACTGCATACTAAAAGAACAAAAAGCAAAATGCTGAAATACAATCTGCTTAGAGCCTTAGTTTCTATGCAACTAATGACTACTTCTAACATACCTATTTACAGATACCGATTGTATTTAGTCATCTTAAATGGAAGTCCTAACACTTTATCTGCATGTATCAAAGTATGTATAGTCAATTATGTAACCTGAGCCCCAATCGCGAAGTTCAACGTATCAAACGCCAGAGCATTTCTAAAGGGAGTTGTCAAGCGAACGCGTTCCCTTCTGCCGAGGTACAAGAACGGTTGTTTGTGCCAGTGTATAAACTAGTTCGCCATGCTGCGTTCATAGCCATTATAGCTTTGCTCGTTTCGTTCCTGTACGAACACGTAGGTTAATTAACATGTGTCATCCTAAGCATACATACATGCGTCATTGAGATGCGAGAGGTTGCGGGTTCTATTACTGCTGCGGGACAAAATATGATTGCATGATCTGCAAATATTTATGCCGGGTCTGGGTGTTGTGGTACCATGGTACTCGTAGTTCCTAATACCCATGACACAGGGGATCCTAGTGTGGGAATCTGGACTACGTACATGTGCCAGTTGGTGTTATTATAATGTACTTCACTTTTAATTAAATGTGTTGGTACCAGTATTCTGTATATTTAGCCAGAATATTGACATCTAGACAGAGGCTTAGTATGAGTTTTGATAGTTTTCGAAACTATATGAAGTTTAATTTCGTTCCATACATTTATTTGCAGCACCCCTTATTTTCTCGAAGTTTTCGCTAAGGGCGCTGCAAGTAAATGTATGGAAGGAAGCAAAACTTTATATACCCACCTAGTTTCGAAAACTGCCAAAACTCGTACTAAACTTGCACAGAATGACACATGGTACAGATACAAATACTGACATTAAAATACAAAATGTTTAACATGGCATAATAATTAACCTTGTTGTACTTGTGAACAATAAAACAGGCCTCCTCACGCCCGGCCTGGCCAAACATGAGTCATTATTATATTTTAAGTTTGGATTATAACCATTATGAAAGCTTATGTCAAAGTTTTTAGCTACACACAGTTAAATTCTTTTTAGTTTAGTTACAAAACCAAGATCACAAATCTTATACAACTAATCAATAAAACTTTGCATTTCATACACCAAATCGTTGGTGCAGAGTTTGTCCTGTGGAGGCTGGTGTAGGTGAGAAGTCACTATCAACAGATGCATCATGAGCGGAAGGTTCCTTTTTGTTCTTACGTTGCAAAACTGCAATTTCCTTTTGCAATTTAGCATCCAGATACTGTTTGTTAACAAAGTTTCGACCGACCCCCCCGCGGCCTCCTCTTCCTCTTCCCCGTCCCCTTGATCTACCAGACCTTGCACTAGAGTTGGAACGGTTTGAATTATTTGATATATTAGACCTATTAGACCTATAAGATCCCATAGATCTCACGCTGCCCGGGCCCCTCTTGGTATTATAACCTCCGTATTGAGTATTTAGCTGTGCCAAGCTATTCTTGTTTAAGTAATTGTTACTTCCCATACTATTACGGCGTTTTTTGGCAAAATCATTTTTAACGCTGACAGTAAGTTGAGAAACATCATTGAAAGAGTTGTTTCGAGAGCGCCTAAATGTCTGTGATCTTATTATATTATTCTGCCGCATTATATTTTGCCTTTGTTGTTTCAAGATGTGATCAGATCTCAAACCAACAGCACTATATCTGTTGCCTGTTGTCAGACCACGTCCACGCTTGGAAATCCCTCTTTTTGCTACAGCTAGTGGCTGATTAAAGTTTGCAGCTCCTCGGCGAGTAACAACACCCAGCCGGCTATGTATCCCTTGGGATTGCTGCTGCCAGCCACTGCGGTTTATGGAGTTACCACGGTTTATGGAGTTACCGCGGTTTATGGAGTTACCACGGCGCAACTTGTAATGAATACCACCTGAAGACAAGAAAATATTTGAATAATTAAAATGACCTACATTACCTACATACTAGAACAGAACTGTCATTACCCCGGGGCCTGTCTCTCACTAGAGGGAGCATCACAGATGGTTGATCGTGTAGTCCAGCACGGCCTTTGGGTGTCATCCCACGCAACATTGAGCGTGATCTCGAAGCTGATCGTCCTCGAGAGTTTGATCGGCGTTGGCGGGAGCGAGACCGCGCTCTCGACTGGGATCTTCCTCTCGACTGGGACCTTCCTCTGGATTGAGACCTCGATCGTGATTGTGAGCGTCTCCCACGCCCACGCCCTTGATACTGTGAGCGAGTCTCGACCGGCGTCCCAGGCCGGGACATCGCCCGCCCGCGGCCGCCACCTCGCCCGCCACCACGCCCTCCCCCGCGAGCTGTGGCACCGCCTCTGCCGCGAGATCTACTTGTTCGGAACTGTTTGTTTTTCTTAATAATGTCATCTGTAAACAAACATAACAGTATTTACAGTTGCAAGGAAAAGAAGCAGATTCTATGATAGTTTCACTAATTCGAGTGACGCATCTTTTTAACAAAGTGCATCATTGTCTGTCTAGCTCATAAGTAGGTAATGAGTACCTGTTTAAACAATAATAAATAGAAGACCTTTAAGTACTAACATGCATAGTGAATTACCATAATAAAACATTGTTATAAAATAAAATCACGAACGTCTGTTTTGCAACGGAATGGAGCATCGCAATCGTAGGAAATTATTTACTTACCCAAAGACATATTCACAGAATCTGCCATTGTTGATTACGTGTCGTGTATCAACCAGAGGGTATTATTATATGGACCTATTATCTATAAAATTACAGAGAAAACTATACATATATTAGAAAATTGCAAAAACAATTAGGTTATTTTCTCAATTTTCTGTAAGTTCGCTTTTTTTTTAATTTTCCAGTGTTGCCAATTTTCCATACATACCATCAACTGCAACATCATCATCCGTAATTCCGTATACCATAGAGGTAAAATCACTTACTGTCAAACTCAAAGAATATATTCAGGACTGCCCCTTGAATGATGAATAAATGCACACTTCATTAATAAGCACTGATTTACTAGATCAGACATACTCACGCACATCTTGTGCCTTATAATCGCCTGCCGGAGCATGTAACATGTCTAGCCTTGCAAAACTACATTAGAATTATGGCTCGTCGAAAAGGCTCTCTTACTGTCGATGATTTTGTGTGTAATTTCAAATGATTTAAAATTAGATTAGATTTAATAAAATCTACTTGGGTATCTTTATTTTTCATAATATTGTATATCTAATTAAAATGCTATCTGTAATGAATATGGTTAGTAAATATTTACAATTTAAATTATTGACTACATGTTTAGAATTTATTGATTTATAACTTTTCATAATATCGTAGTGAGCAATATCTAGTGTACTCTTATAGAAAATAGAAAAATTGGTCTTATTTATTATAATTTTAACTAATAGTTTGTTGACTTTTGAGCGACATTGAAATTACTTTGGTAAGTATCTTAAAACAAGTCGCCTTGATAGGGAAGTGGGGAATACTTTGAATTTGATTTGGGTGTTAGAGCTGCCCCCCCCCCCCCCCAACCGAAAGTGCGTAGTTTTCGAGAAAAAAATAAAACTTTGCGGTTAAGTATGGTTTTTTATTAAGGTGGATGCTCTCGCTTGTGGCAAGTTTTTTTTTTTATTGGTGTTGTTTGCTCTTTACTGCTCATGAACACTTTTTCAGATAGCAAAAGTTGATTTTGCGAGAAAAAAACCACTGTAAAAATGTGTTTATGTGTGTAGCTAGATTGATGATATTTATGGGATATTATCAATTAAAACATTTGTGTTAAGTCTCTCGTGAAATCAACTTTCGCTATCTGAAGTTTTGATGACCTGTTATGGGCAAAAATCACCAAAAAAATTGAATATCGCGCCTCAAGCAAGAGCATCCACTTTAAATATTGATTTTAGATTGCTTAAATCCGACCGACCCTGTCATTTTGAAGTATGAGACATCAATATTACAAAGGCTATTGTATATTGGCGTGCAGTATTGCACTGTTGGTACACCCACACAGACTGAACGAACATGAGTGGAGCGTTGAGCGCAATGACCAATCACGAAACAGCCGACATCACCCGAAGTATAAACTTCGGGCGTTTGATGTCGTTATTTTCAGTTTATGAAATACTAGCGACTCGTCCCGGCTTCGCACGGCTATTTTCAGATGAAAAACAGCCCCCCCCCCCCCCCCCCCCCTGGTAGCCTATGTCACTCAGGGTGAACGTAGCTTTCCAATGGTGAAAGAATTTTTTAAATCGGCCCAGTACTTTTTGATTCTACTTTATGCCTATTCATTACAAACATACAAACATACAAAAATAGGTACAAATCTTTCCTCTTTATAATATTAGTATATATTAGTTTAATATATTAGTATAGATTATTTTAACTCTCAGTTTGAGCGTTAAAATAATATTTCAATTTCAATAACCATTATTAAGTATTAAGGTGGTCGCTTTTCCATACAAACGTATTAGCACAAATATGGGCAAACAGAGTATAATTTTACACTGAAATGACTGTTGTTGGCTTTTATATTGGTCATTATTTGCGTCAACACATATTTGGTTGAAGAAAACAGTGGATTAATAGCGAAAATAACATCGAAATTTTAGTTCATTTATGTCAGTGTGTGAGTGTACACTGACAGTGTCACACACATAGCCGCAGATTAGATAACAGTAACATGTCACTTACACGCGACGTTGTCAGCTCGTGACTTACGCCGGCTAAGCGCTGTTGCCGCTTCGATCTGTCATATCATAATTAGCTCGGATAGAAAATATTAGAAAAACAAACATTTAGGATTGGACATGTGTATGCGAATCAGCCAGACAGCCGGAGGCCGCAATGCATTGCAAGGTCTCTACATATGAACTTTGTATAAATAATGGGAGAAAATTAAATTACAAACAACTAGACAGAAATTACAGACAAATATAATATTATCTTAATTACGTAAAAATTAAATTAAATACTACTAGCTGATCATAATTACCTATATATTTACGCACAAGGTTTTTTGAACTGAGACCTCACGAATACACACGGTTTAGGTAGGTTACCTTATTTATTTCGAAAAAATATCTATGTACATCCACATGTGGTTCGAAAAGTTAGACCTTCAACGTCGTTAAAATTCCTAGAAACGGGAGGTCAACAAAGAATGTTATACAC
The DNA here is from genome assembly GCA_932527175.1 of Operophtera brumata. NCBI lineage: Eukaryota > Metazoa > Arthropoda > Insecta > Lepidoptera > Geometridae > Operophtera > Operophtera brumata. Next base: position 3,495,327 of record OW052238.1, read on the forward strand.
TGGTTGTTATTTTATAGAGTAGGTACCTACAAGTTTCAAGATTCATAAATTTTAGACTTTTCCCAGTATTTGTATCATAAAAGCTACAAACGTAAAAAAAACAGCGTTGTAGGATTAGTGGAAGTACCCTAGAGGTTTTGTTTTTTTACATTTTTGATTTACCCTAACATCTCAGAAACTAAAATAGTTTTGAAATGTCGAAGCGAGGAACTTTCATATGACACCACATTTGATCTGATATTCTCACTTTTTTTTACCTCCTCTTGGACCCCAATATCTCAACAACCCCCCGACCGATATAGCTCATAACCTTACCAACAAATTGTACCAATACTATCACCTCCCAATCAAATTTCATGAAGATCGGATTAACGGTTCGGAAGTTATGCTCGGACAAACATACATACATACATACATACAAATGCCAATTCTTCCAAGTTGAATCAGAGAACTCGCTTCGCTCATTCAATATTAAAAAAAAAAAACATAGTATTGCCTTGTTTCTGTCGAAGTCAGTTCTGTGTAGGTAGGTGAAACTACAATCTTCAAACAAATTCGTTGAAATGATTCCTAGGGGTCTTATTCATTATAATTGCCAGTTAGGGTCTTCGGAAGATTCAGATATGCAGGCCCAGGGTGGGTATTGAACATTTTGCCTCCTGCTTAGAAGACAAGAGTTCATCTTACTATGACATGTTATGTCTGTTCGTGTATGTCACAGCCACTTTTTTCCGAAACTATAGGATCTATGCTGTTGAAACTTGGTAAGTAGGTGTATTCTGTGAACCGCATTCAGATTTTCACAAAAAAATAGAAAAAAACAAAAAAAAAAATGGGGGTTCAGTTCTAAGTATTAGTACTTAGAACTGAAACTCAATTTTTTTTTTCATCAAACCCGTTGGTGTGGGGTATCTATGTATAGGTCTTCAAAAATGATATTGAGGTTTATAATATAACTTTTTTCTAAACTGAATAGTTTGCACGACAGACACTTCCAAAGTGGTAAAAAGTCCCCCCCCCCCCAACCCCGTAACTTCTAAAATAAGAGAATGATAAAACTAAAAAAAAAATGTACATTACCATGTAAACTTCCAACGAAAATTGGTTTGAACGAGATCTAGTTAGTAGTTTTTTTTTAATACGTCATAAATCGTAAACCATCCAAGAACTTTGATATTATGTTACTTGCTGCTACGGGACCCTTCATGGGCGACTCCGACTCGCACTTGGCCACTTTTTTTTTTAATTTCCATAATATTATTTGCATGCAATGCATATCAGCCGGCCTAGCCAAAAGACATTCGCTTCGAAGCGATTCCATTCCTTTCTAGGCGCTAGTCCAGATGGTACGTTCCTAAGCACTAATTTATTACTAGTAGGTAATTGTGTTTATACTGTACTAGCCATTTCACCGCAGCTTGGCAAACAAACAAACAAACAAAACAACAAAGTTTACATATTTACAGGGAATTAATTTTGTAAAACTTAAAAAAAAACCGAACGAAATAAAACGGCTGAACCGATTTTGATCCAACAAAGCTAAGAACACTCCCGACAAATACACCTATCAAACAAAAACAAAAAACGATTTCGGTTCATCCGTTCGGGAGCCACGTTGGGACATACAGACACACACACACACACACAGACACGTCAAACTTATAACACCCCTTCGTTTTTCGTCGGGGGTTAAAAAATACAAAATAATAGTGAAGATAAATAAAAAAACATAAAAAAGATAAATATTTTATACATAGTGTAATACAAATTAACAATCTTTTTTTTTAAGGAGAATTAGCCTTTTTGAAATGCAATCCTTTCCCTCATTGTCTCGCAAGTCGCAAAGGCCTCGAAATTAAAAATAATATAATTAATTTTTATTGAATGGGTTATCCTCTCTTTTAACCCCCGACGAAAAACGAAGGGGTATTATAAGTTTGACGTGTCTGTGTGTGTGTGTGTCTGTCTGTCCCATCGTAGCTCCCAAACGGATGAACCGAAATCTTTTTTTTTTGTTTTGAAAGGTTTATTTTTCGGGAGTGTTCTTAGCTTTGTTTGATCAAAATCGGTTCAGCCGTTCAGCTTTGGGGTTTTTTTTTTAATTTTTACAAAATTAATTACTAACTCAACTATAATCTGGACCTCTTCAAGGCTAGAGTGAATAGGTGCCTTCTAGACCTTTGTGCTCCATCTTCGGCCGCATCGTCACTTACCAACAGGTGAGATCGTGCACAAACAAAGGTCTATCAATGTTAAAAAAAAAAAAAAAAAAAAACTTGTTGAAAATAGGGTCAACTGCGGATTTCCTCAATGAAGAATTGTTACTTCGTCGGCTTTATTTCTCAAACTCAAGACATCACAATAATGGAAATGGAGCGCGACGAATTATTCCCATTTGTCACACTGATCTGTCCCCCCTAAGGTGACAGTTAGAACAAAAAAGTTGGATCTGTCCCCCTGTTGCGTGATTGGGTGATGGCTGGTACATTTGCGTGTAATTTTAATTTTAATTTTAGATTATTGTATGGAACCCTTCGTGCTAGAGTCCGACTAGCACTTGGCAGTTTATTTTTTATTTTTAATGATACAAATTGGCAAACTAGCATACGGCCTGATGTGAAGTGGTCACCGTCGCTTATAGACACCGGCAACACTGGGGGTAATTGTCGATGCGCTGCCTACCCTGAAGGAATTTATGACCATTTTTCATGAAATAAAACATGGTTACGTACGACATGTACGACACGGGAAAACCTCAGATGGAAGCTCATTCCATAGTTTATAGGCACAGAATAAATAATAGTACTTTATGGGGAAGAAATGATCTCGAGAAACGAGTCGTTCGAGAAACCCAGGGTTCTATGATGTGCGGATGAGCTTTGTCACGGTGCCGGGAAGAGCGATGGTAAAATCTCGATGCGAGGATGAGATCGGAAAGCTCGTCAGAACATTCCCCGTTGTAGAGGCGGTAGATCACGCAAAGAGATCCGATAGCTCTGCGTTGGCTAAGCGGTTCTAGAGTATCGGAGAGCTTGGGGTCACCGATGATGCTAATGGCTCTTCTCTGTAAGGAGTCAAAACGAAGCAGCTGGTACTTGGGTGCCCCGTGCCATAGATGGGAACAGTTTCTACGTGCGGCCTTACTTGTGCTTTGTAAAGCAATAGCCATTTATGCGGCGTAAAATAAAGTTTCTATGTGCATTATATTATGGGGGAGGCCTATGCCCAGCCGTGGACTTCAGTTGATGATCTATCAATAAAAGCTGAAAGTAAATAAATCTTTAGAAAAAAAAGCGGCCAAGTGCGAGTCGGACTCGCCCATGAAGGGTTCCGTAGCAGCAAGTAACATAACATAAAAGTTCTTGGATGGTTTACAACTTATGATATATTAAAAAAAACTACGTACTAGATCTCTTTCAAAACAATTTTCGTTGGAAGTTTACATGGTAATGTTCACCATTTTTTTTGTTTAGTTTTATCATTCTCTCTCTCGCAAACTATTCAGTTTAGAAAAAAATGATATTAGAAACCTCAATATCATTTTCGAAGACCTATCCATTGATACCCCACACAGGTTTGATGAAAAAAAAATGTGTTTCAGTTTTAAGTATGGGGAACCCCAAAAACTTATTGTTTTTTTCTATTTTTGTGTGAAAATTAGTTTCGGAAAAAAGTGGCTGTGACATACACGGACAGACAGACATACATGACGAATCCATAAGGGTTCCGTATTTTTTTTTTTCGGAACCCTGAAAAACTACTTCATAGCTAGGAATTTATACCCAATACAACATAAATACATACATAGACACACGCCTTTTTCCCCGAAAGAGTAAGCAGAGCCTCTCATGTGCCTCTTTTCACTGTGGGTTGCACCATCGTGGGAAATACACGTGACAAGTGGTGAGCTCATCGCCGCCATTGCTTCCCACGACTGACTCTGCTAATGCTTTCTTCCAGTATAATACATTCCTGAAATAAGCTAGCAGTCAGGAACTACAAGCTAACTACAAGTCCAGGTATAAGACTTAATAAAATTAGTGTGCTGATGAAAATGAGCCTAAGCACGGCCAGTTTACTATTATCCATCGAGGAGTTCCGCTGTCCACGTTCCGTCTCCATCATCAGATCAGCTCGCTTTCACCATAGTATTGTACTGTCATCGGAACTAGATAGGTACGAGTATGCCAAATTTCAGCTCAATCGGATATCGCAGGAGACACCATTGTTGCCACCCGTGAAATATAGTAGTAGTAGAGCTTTTTTGTGTGAGAGTTCGTCCGGGGAAGTACTACCACCATACCTATTTCTGCCGCAAAGCAGTAGTCCTCGCATTGCTGTGTTCCGGTTTGAAGGGTAAGGGTGCCGGTGAAATTACAGGCACATGAGACGTTTCACCTTTATGTCTCAGGGTGGCGGGCGCAGTGCAATGCCACATAGGGCGCGTCCTAGGTGGACGTGACCTATGAGGTAATGCACTGTTCATAGGCAGAGGTTACCGCTTAACATCAGGTGGGCCATCAGCATGTTCCGTCATTCTAGTAGTATAAAAAACAAAAAACATTCTGAATGCAATGCTTGACTTGTTGCTGAAAATACCGAAATTGATATATGTGTGCCTATAATATTTGAGGAGTTCCCTCAATCTTCATGGATTCCATCATCAGAAAAACATTTTAATGAAAATGGCACCAATCTGGAAGTATATCATGTAATTTTTTTTCCTAATCGTTACGTAAATGGTATGAGGTAACAAACATAATAAAAAACTCTGGAATTGATAACCTCCTCCATTTTTTGAGGTCGGTTAAGAATCGAGTACCTACTTTTTGATTTGAAATAAGGACACACCACAACACTCACTTCACAAACATAATATTGGCTGAAGCAGAATCAGTGTATTTTGTAGATCATTACAAAAACATTTATAAAAAAAAAATAGTCTGGTATCGAACCCAGTACTGTGGTTTTAGTGTCGAGAGATCTAGTCACTGGTTCACAAAAAAAAAGTAAAAAAAAAATACAAAAAATATAGGCAGTATAGAATCGAACGCAGTAACGTGGGTTCAGAAGTTCTGAGTCGACAGTCCAAGCCGCTAGTCCAACTATTTTGAAATTCGCGCGCCGAAATTAGCTTATAGTTCTAATACAATAATATCCTTGACTGTGTGCGTGAGTAGGCTTTCATATTGCTCGGAACAAGTATGTTAAAACTAGAGACTAAAATAACCTGAAATATAGCTAGGTACATAGCAAATAAACCACCATTTGCGTGAACGTTAGTGTTATGACATAATATGCACATTTTAATTCATAAATACATAAAATACTTCAAAATTTGGCAACAGCGCCATCTATTGACGCTGTCGTGCCTAGCTGACCACGAGGAACAACCTTAAAGCAGATACCTACCGTACGTTAAATTTGTTTTATTTGTCAGAAGTAGGTATGATTTCGATAACTCAGTTTATTATTATTATTATTTAAAATTATAGACGAGCAGCTTTCGCTGATGTGCCTATTTCAGAGTGTTGAAATGTCTTAGTTTCACTTGCTGCACTGATTACACTTTAATGTCTTTAATTGTTAACAGTTTGTTCGTTCGCAACCAGTTATCTAATTTGTTCTTGAAAGCGTTTATTGATGTGGCAGTAACAACATCTTCAGGTAAATCATTCCAATTATGGACCACTCTGTTTAGTTTTCGGAAAGTAAGTATTTCTTTCGGAAGTTCAGTAATTTATTCGGAGGTTCGTTATTTAAAACAGGTGGTCGTGATAAATTGTTGTAGGTATGCTATTTTTGATATATTTTGTCGGTAGATATTACATAGTTAAATTATTATTTTTTTCGGTAACTAATTTTACCGCAGCTCAGATAGTATTAGAGTGTGCAAGCAGTTCGCTGGGATTTAATTTGTTTTTCGGAGGGTTTATTATTATCCAATTATTTTTATGCATTTTATTTCGTTAGGTTCGTACACTGAGCGCTGACCCTAAGTCCATTTACTTTGAGGTCAATGGTAATAGTAGTTATTTATTTTGTGACCCTGCCCCTCCATAGAATCTTCAGAAGTTCTGTTCAGATACAGACGTTTTCTCGGATTGGGTGTTCGCAGTATATTCTCAAATATTTCCCAGTTTGATTATGTACATTGGCCTTATTCAGGCTTAATGGAAAATGAACTAAACATAAACAATAAGCCCATAGCAATAAATACCTTATAAATACATACATATATATAAAATACTTTATTTTAGTGAACACGTTAAGATGGCGACGTATGACGTATTCGTCTTTTTTAACTAACTTATGTTTATGCAGTAGTAGGAGAGCTTTTTTGTGAAAGAGTTCGTCCGGGGAAGTACTACTAACTATTTCTGCCGCAAAGCAGTAGTGCTCGCATTGCTGTGTTCCGGTTTGAAGGGTAAGGGTGCCGGTGAAATTACAGGCACAAGAGACTTTTCATCTTTATGTCTCAGGGTGGCGGGCGCAGTGTAATACCACATAGGGCGCGTCCTAGGTGGACGTGACCTATGAGGTAATGTACTGTTCATAGGCAGAGGTTACCGCTCAACATCAGGTGGGCCATCCGCTTGTTCTGCCATTCGAGTAGTATAAAAAATATATATTGTGCACGATGAGTTCATCTGTAATTGGAATCGAATGAAAATTAGATCTTAAACTAGCAAAAGTAAGCACCCAACCATATTCTGTTGATTTTAGAAAACTTACGACTATACACCACGTACTTTGCTATTCTCCTGCTGACGTTTCGTTGACCATTTAGAGGTCCCTCTTCATGAGCACCGACCGCGACCACGCTCGATGGCCGTGAGACGGGCCAAGCCACGGTAACTTCAATTCTATAATTCTGTTGATGTTCCATAATAAAATATAAATAAGTACGGAAATAAATAATAAAAACAACTTAGAAAGTCTGAACTTACGAGATAATTTATTAACAAAAATGAAAATAGTGTAATAAATAACATAATATTATAACATATTTAAAGAAATATTAATTTGTACATTATTTTATTCTAACAATATAATACATTTAAATAATCTACAAAAAGACAACATATCTAAAATACGATACGAATTGAGTTTATAAGCTTTTTGTGTTGCTGTTATATATCTGGCAGGGAGACCTGATGTTACTTGCGAGACGATGCAGCAGCAAACAGCTTCAATCACTACACTGCAGTTTATTAAGAATAATTAAATTGTTTTAAATAAGTAGTTATTATTAGTAACTTATTTTGTATTATCATTTTCACCTCCAACTTTAATATTCGAATTTTTTGATCTCTCAATAATTGACTATTTAATTATATACACACTACAATAATTAAAATACGAGTTGAGTTTGTAAAGTTAATCACAGTTGAAATAAATGGTGTTCATAACCAGAAGGCCGAGACAGTAGGCATAACAGTAAGGCCATCATTTCACATCATACGTTTATAATAATTAAGTTAATACATAATGTAACTCCATAATGCACTTCCACAGAGGCCAGCACTACCTCACACGAAACGAAACGAACTTCCATAAAATATGAAAATCACGTAACTAATATCAGAACCTTAAGTACATTACAATAATAGTGCAATTTTGTCAGACGAGTATCAGGAGCCGTGCTAAATAATTATATAAAATAGATAATCGGAAACCTACTGATGTAGTTTGTATCAATTTTGTTTCACAATCATGCTTCATTATTTGTCTAGCTAGATTAATTACATTCCAAAATGTATACAAAAATACAACACACACTAAGGTCACTGTCAGGTCGCTCGGACGATAACATTTTATTTAATACAGATAATATTATTTAGAATTTCAAAATACTATTAGCGCTAGAGGAATGAAAGATCGGGCCCGGCCCGTGACGCGTGCGTGGCGCGGCGCCGCCGGACCGCCTTCTGAGTATTCACGCTATCCACTAACTACATCCAACCGCGGACGCTACACTACAACTACGCTAGAGGCACACGCTTCAGGTCGACGCAAGGATTATAAATACGATCCCGTCGTAGGATGCACCGCCTCGCGCGCGCGCTACAGTCTAATATCGTTGGTGGCGGAGGGTCTGTGTGCGGGCGGGGGCGGCGCGGGCCACGCCTCCTCGCCCCCCGCGTCCCCCGCAACCGCGCTCGGCGCGCCGTACCGGTGCAGGCTGAGGAACTTGAGGTTCGCCACGATGGAGGAGTGTGCCGGCCGCGCGGGGATGGTGACGGCGGTCTGCGAGCGCTCGATGCGCTTGGGCGGCGCCTCCGCGGTGGAGAGCTCGAGCGAGCGGCCGCGCGCGCCGAGACGCGAGTGTGCGAAGCGCGGCGTGAGGCGCCCCAGCAGGTTGTCCTCCTTGGGGGCGGGCGCGCCCTCTGCCGCGTCCGGCGCGCGCGGCCGCCGCTTCAGGAAGAAGGGCGTGAGGCGCTCGGCGAGCGGGCGCGCCGCCTCGTGCACGTTGGACGTGGAGCTGGAGGCCTTCAGCGGGCGCGCGGCGGGCGGCGGCGCGTGCGGCTTCGTCGGGTTGGACTTGCGGAGCACGCTGAGCCGCGAGAAGGGCTCCGCGGGCGCAGGCGCAGGCGCGGCCGGCGGCTCGTCCTCGCACACGTGCAGCACGCAGCACGCGTCGCGCTGCAGCTCGTCGAGCAGGCTGTCGTCGGCGCTGGGCGGGCGCGGCGGCGGCGCGGCGCGAGCGCGCGGCGGCACGGCGGGCGGCGCGTGCGACATGAAGTCCGCCATGAGCTCGTACTCGCGGCAGTGCGCGTCGAGCCGGTCGGGCCGCGGGCGGCGCGAGGGCGGGCGCGGCTCCACGTCCACGTACTCCGCGGCGGGCGGCTTGGGCGGGCGGCGCGGGCTCTCGGCGGGCTCGTGCTTGATGCAGGACATGGCGAGGTAGCCGCTGCCGGCGGAGCGCGCGCTCTTGCCGGAGGCGCGCTCGTCGTGCCGCAGCGACTCGCTGCTGGAGGTGGCGTCGAGCGGCGCGCCGTCCAGGTCGCGCGGCGCCGGCTCGCCGCGCCACGCGCGCCACAGCACGGGCCCGCAGTCGACGCCACCCGCCGCGCCCGCCAGGTGAAGGTAGTTGTCGTCGCCGATCGGAGCTTGTCTGCGAATCAAACGATCGTACTCATTAAACTAGTTCAAACAGGATGCGACGTGCCCCTAATGAGTGCATGTACACTCTCCATTGTTCACGATATTTTCCTACTACAATGGAATTCAATCATCATAAAGTTGTTATGTGTACAATTCGAGTTGTGAAACAAAAAAAACAAAAACTTTCTGATGTATTTTCTGGTTCTTTGGCATCCGTAATTATATATTTTTTACTGAATAATTTGAATACTTACTTAATAGTTTAGTGGTGTCTATTTTTATTAAATTTAAGTTTTGTTAACTTATGTTTTCCAAATTATTATTTTTTGGGTTCCTTTTATAGGTTAGAATTGCCATGTGCACACAAGGTCCACACATAGCATGCTGTGTTCATTAGAACTAACACCGGAACTGCCTGTCGTACAACAACATTTACCTAAAATTGAAATTCGAGATATGTTTATATGAGTACAAAGTAAATAATAAGCTGGCAGACACTCACTTGCTGCCGTACTTGGTCTCCCTGGCGAGCGAGCGCCGGTAGATGCTGTGGCGGTGCTCCAGGTCGAACATCGTCTCCTGCAGCTCGCGCAGCGTGCCCACCTCGGCCTCGCGCTCCTCCACGCTCACGGCGGGATCTGAAACGCAACTCTTCTTTACTGATTCCGCTGACCTTGTGAGGTGCGACTGGACAGTACTGTGGCGAAATAAAGACACATTTCGCTCATAAAAGTTCCCCCAAATCTGGCCTATAATACATTTTCAGGGCTGCACATCAACACATGCCACAGAGTGTCGCCGCACGCTGACCGCTGGCATACTGCTAGTCAATAACTTCAAAGCGGGATTTTGTTCCCGCCAATGAACGTGTTTTATTTGATGTTCTATCTATAGTGTGCATGGTGCGGTTTGTCTATGCCGGAAATTACATTCACACAATGGGAGGTCCGGCGGGAATTACTCTCTTTAGATGTTCATAAGTCGAACGGGCCAGACGGTATACCGGCTGTGGTGCTGAAGCGATGTGCTCCTGAACTGTGTCTTGTTCTGACGCGCCTCTTCGAGCTTTCTTACTCTACCGGACTGGTTCCATTTTCGTGGAAGACTGCCCATGCCCACCCGGTGCCCAAAATGGGCGATAGGTCAGACCCATCCAATTACAGGCCAATCGCTATAACCTCTCTTCTCTCTAAGGTTATGGAGCGTGTAATAAACAACAAACTCCTTAGATACCTAGAAAGAAACGACTTGATCAGCGACAATACGGCTTTCGCCACTGTCGCTCGACCGGTGACTTTCTAGGATATCTCTCGGTGGGCCCTTGCCATTGAGAGTCAAGGTGAGGCATTGGCTGTGAGCCTGGATATAGTTAAGGCCTTTGATCGGGTCTGGCACCGGGGTAATCTATCGAAGTTGCCATCTTACGGACTGCCCGAGGGTTTGTGCAAATGGGTCTCTAACTTTTTGTCTGGCAGAAGCTTAAGAGCCGTCGTTGACGGTGGCAGCTCTGATTGCATGGACATTAATGCTGGCGTCCCGCAAGGCTCTGTACTGTCCCCAACGCTGTTTTTGCTGCATATCAATTTTATGATGTCCATTGACGACGTTCATTGATATGCAGACGACAGTACTGCTGACACGTTTTACACGGGCCGTGCCAAAATCCCTCGTCAAATTGTAGAGGAAAGCCGAAGGCAACTTGTGTCTGGCATTGAGGGTATACTAACCAGAGTCTCCGATTGGGGAGGGCAAAACCTGATTCAGTTTAAGCCTACAAAGACACAAGTTTGCGCGTTCACCGCTAAAAAAACCCATTTACTGTGGCTCCACAATTCCAGGACATTTCCCTCACCATCTCTACGAGCATTGGGATTCTTATAGGCGTCGACATCTCTAGGGACGTCCAGTACCGTAGTCACTTAGAACAAAAGGTCAAGCTGGCTGCCAAAAAGCGGAGTGCTTAACAGAGCGAAGCTGTACTTCACTGCGGGGCAAAGGTTGCTTCTCTATAAGTCGCAAGTCCGGCCCCACATGGAGTACTGCTGTGACCTCTGGGCAGGAGCATCCTGGCTATCAGCTTGGACCAGCTCTCGGCGCGTGCTACATACCGCGGTGCCGGTGCAGACGCTCGTCTAGCGCGGGCGCGTGCGACACAAGCAGCGCGTGCAGGCGCTGCAGGTCGCGCGCGGGGTCGAGGCGCAGCGCTAGTGCGGCGGGGCCCTGCGCGCTCTCGGCCGGGTCGCCGCCACCGCAGCCATCGGCCTCCGCCTCGGGTCGCCCACAACTGGAAATTAATCTGACAATTAAACAAAAAGCATCGTGAAACACCAGTGCACGCCGTGCTTTACGGGCCTTGCACACATATATCAGTTTGACTACAGCGATTTTAATCCGTGTTTGTCCATTATCTAATTTGCAATTAGCCACGTGGTTGACGACAGTATCGGGTGGCACAGTACATACCACGTCCAGTGCGTGTCGGCGTAGTAGCCGGCGTGCGCCTGCGCGGCGGCCGAGTGCCGGCAAAGCGCGGACAGCAGCCGCACCCACTCGGCGCGCTCCACGCAGTTGCTCGCTTGCACGAACAGAACACGTTCGCGATGCACTGTAATGGCACACACAATGAAATAATGCTCGAACTTTAACTGGTGTCATGAAACATATATAATGAAACTATGGTTATTTAATTACTATGCTAATATAAGATATGCCGTCTAAGGTACGGTCTTGCATTGCTCGCTCACGGAATAGTACAGTTTATTAAAATTTAATAACGCTCTTAAAATGCTTGCATTGACTAGATAGATAGATAGATAGAAAATTCTTTATTGCCCATAAAACAAAGAAGTACAAAGGCGAACTTAATGCTAGATGACATTGTAACTGCCGCAACAAGTCGGTAGATGCCATTGTACCGGTCGCAACAAGTCGGTAGATGACATTGTACCGGTCGCAACAAGTTGGTAGGTGACGTTGGTAGGTGACATTTTACCTGTGGCAACAATTCTTTAGGTGACATTGTACCGGTCGCAACAAGTCGGTAGATGACATTGTACCTGCCGCAACAAGTCGGTAGATGCCATTGTACCGGTCGCAACAAGTCGGTAGGTGACATTGTACCGGTCGCAACAAGTTGGTAGGTGACGTTGGTAGGTGACATTGTACCGGTGGCAACAAGTCGGTAGGTGACATTGTACCGGCCGCAACAAGTCGGTAGATGACATTGTACCGGTCGCAACAAGTCAGTAGGTGACATTGTACCGGTCGCAACAAGTTGGTCGGTGACATTGTACCGGTGGCAACAACTTGGTAGGTGACATTGTACCGGTCGCAACAAGTCGGTAGGTGACGTTGTACCGGTCGCAACAATTCGGTAGGTGACATTGTACCGGTCGCAACAATTCGGTAGGTAACATTGTAACGGTCGGAAAAAGTCTGTTGATGGAGGCGGCTTATCACAGTGGAGGGGTAGAACCAGCAGCGGACGACTCACCGATCTGGAAGATGTTGCTGGCGCCGAGCGGCGCGCCGGCGGGCGGGCAGTCCACGGGCGCCACGGCCAGCACGCCCGACAGCGGCAGCTTGTGCGCCGCCGTGCGCGCGCCGCAACGCGACCACGACAGCTCTCCACTGTTAATAACAAAACATACACGATACAATTAAAAATAGCCTAACCTATAATAAAAAAAAAAACTTCAAAGTATTTACATCTCTTACAACTGGATAATGACAATCAAAGTCAAAAATATTAAACTCATTGAAATCGCAAGGATCATTTTGAAACGTCTTATAAACAAAATTTACTCCTGTTCCAACCAAACCTAGAAGAATCAGGCAACAAACACAGATTGGTTTTATTTAATGATCCATCTTACTACTAATTGGGACGCGCCTGTTTGGTGCCTCGAGAACAAGGAGAACCTGATTCTAAGAAAAAAAAGAGAACCAACTTAATAACCAAGTTAGTCAAATGTTAGATTTAAAGATTCGTAAGACAGCACACGCTTACACCTGATAAAAGTATATAAAACTCTCGAAAAAATTTGCATTCCCTTACCTAGTCAATCTAAAATGTCTCCGTTTGGCGTGCGTGTGCGCAGCGCGCGCCCATCTTCTTCTGGGTGAGCCACCGTTTGCACGAATGCCTTCAGACCTCTTTATCATTGTCCTGTCATATAAAAACATATATTTAGGAAAAAAATAACAACCAACAATTGTTTTTGCATTCGTTCTTTAACATCTTCAGCCGGTAGATGTGTTTTTTTTAACATAGGCCTCCTCATACAACTACTCACTACTAGAAAGGGTCTTGAGCATCCTCTATCCACCGACTTCATGCGAGCTTTCCATGTGATTGGTCCATCGAGGTCCCTTTTCAACATGCGTTGTAAGCCCAGTTCCCACTTTGATTAGAGCAGGTGCAAAAAGGTGCAGTAAGGGTCTCTTCAAGGCTAGAGTGAATACGTCCCTACAAGACCTTTGTGCTCCATCTTCGGCCACATCGTCACTTACCAACAGGTGAGATCGTGGTCAAACAAAGATCTATCAAAGTAAAAAAAAAAAGTGCCTTATTGTTAGTGTTACACGCTGCTCGCAATACACGTTTTTTAAGCACTAATCAAAGTGTAAACACCCCCCTTAAAGGTTCGTGGTAGCCACTAGAGAACCTTTACTTCCCAGCGGTTGTCGGGTTTGTATGGCCTGCCCGTTGCAACGCTAAAGCGGAGAAATTCGAGTCGCTATTGATTTGACTGCACTGGATTGCAACCAACTCTATATTCAGAAATAAACACTATCAAAAAAGTAGGTACTTGCCGTATTTTTGTGAAACTGAAGACTGATTGCGGATGAAAACAGAATACATACCCGTAGCTAATCCATTGATAGCACAAAAAGAAAATTGCGTATGAAAATTGTACTCGAGATGTTCAAACCCTTAAAACTATAGCTAACGTACGCCAGTTGGTTAGTTAATGAAAGAAAAAGAATGAACAGACTGTAGAGAGAAGGAAATATATGAGTCAATATAATAGTGAGTCAGATTAAATATCTTTTGGCAGGTTAGGTTTTTTAGAAAGTACTTTTAATTAGAATTTAAAAGCCAGTGTCAGTAGTCACTAGATAGGTTGTTTGGTTTTTTAGAGGTACCGAGACAAATATAAGAGTTAATTCTGCCCAACTTTATCGTTGTTTTTCATTTGATCGATATAAGAAGTGAACAAAGTAGGAAGAGGCAGGAACTGAACGAAGTTGGAAGAGGCAGGAAGTGAACGAAGTTGGAAGAGGCAGGAAGTGGTTGACACATCCAGCACCCAGTTTTATATCTGTCTCGATATATTCAATTAAATGTTCATTCTATTTAGTACTTTACCGCTCAACTGGTGTAGGTTCATGTGGATTGTAACCCTCTACAAGCTTTGAAACTTACCCTTCTTTCAAGAGTACAGGAGTCTCTTGTATGTTGTTGTTCTGTGTGTCTGTACTCGTGGAGATTATTTCGAGAAACTGCTTAATTGATTGCACCTAAAACAAAGCATGCCATGTTTATAGAAAAGATTGGACAACTAATATCATTTTGATTGTGTGGATGGTACATTTACATGTTTCCGATTATTGGTATTATTGGTATTGGATCCAGATAATGACTTTAACAACCTCCGTGGTGCAGCGGGCTAGTAGCCGGCTAGATGCGGGTTCGATTCCCACTGCAGGACAATTGGTGTAAGTTCTGCTAGTATTTGTTGTGGGTGTCACGGTACCATGGTACTCACAGTTCCTGATACGCACGACGCGAATCCTAGCGTGAGATCAGAAGACCAATCGCGCCATTATGAAACGTTTGAAACGTTCGAACGTAAAGTTTTTGGTTTTGGATTAAGATTTGGTTTAGCTGATGTAAAAAAAAAGTATCACGCTATTTTCTAAACGTTTAACCGTTGACGTTATTAAAAGTCAAACGGAATCCATGTTTGAGAACTTTGAGTACATAAATGGTGTCTACAATAGGTCACCCACCATGTCAGGAGTCACTGATGCTCTAGTACCAGTGGGGTAATTGCACAATTCCATTGAACTCCACTGAACATCGGCAAAACTTCAAATTATAGCCCAGTCTGGACACTTTTCCGTCAGTTTCGTATTGTATAACTACTTGACAGCGGCAAATTTGTGACGTCCCACTATGAGCCAGTTTCAAGCCCAGTGATTCGTACCAAAACCAAAGCTAAGTCTGACGTCATTGGACATCGAAAAAATCCTTCGGCAATTCCTCGAGATGGTAATCTGGCATGAACACTGGTGTTCGATTTGAGTACTCTGACAGTAGGTTTGGAATTACGCAATAAAGGGGCAGGTGTGGCTTATAATGTAGAAGCTGGTGGCCTACGATAGAGATGCCAACCAACTACTAAAGTGTGGACTAACATTAGGAAATAGTACCTGTCATTTTCTATTCCCACGTTTATCAGCATTGCAAAATGGTGGAGTGGCCATTGTGATTGGAACAAAGATTTTCTTGTATAGTAAAATAATGGAGTATTTATTAATTACTACTAAAATATCGCCTATACAATTAGCGCGATACGTTATGTGCAATAACGTAACGGTTGTGGTTTTATTTGGTACTAGTGGAATGCCCACGACTTCGTCCGCGTTTACTTTTTAGCCCCCAACGCCAAAACGACGAGGTGTTATAAGTTTGACGTTTCTGTGTGTGTGTCTGCCTGTGGCATCGTAGCTCCCGAACGGATGAACCGATTTCGATTTTTTATTTTGTTTGAAAGGTGAATTTGTCGGGAGTGTTCTTAGCTGTTTGATCAAATCGGTACAGCCGTTTCATTACGTTCAGGGATTTTTTTAATTTTTACAAAATTATTACTTGTCTATACAAACTTAAACACCCCGCTGCACCCCTTAGGGGTTAAATTTCTGAAATTCCTTTCTAAGTGCACCCCTAGACCACAAAAGGAACATACCCTCCAAATTTCAGGTCTCTAGGACTTACGGTTTAGGCTGTGTGTTGATCAGTCGGTCAGTCAGTTAGTCGCGCAAGGATTTTATATATATTGATTAACGCTTCAAATTAGCGGGATTGTCCCGCAGGTGGGCAATATTCAGGTTCCACCATTAACACAAACATAAAAGTTGAATTCGTTGTCTGCGCAATCATAAGACGCAGCCATCATGTTTACCGGTCCATATATGGGCTGGTTCAATAAATTTGATGAGTGACTTGGACCAATGGAGAGACCAATGGAACTGACATAGTCGTCAAGGCAACGCAAGGCAAGGTGACGTCAATGTCACCCTCAACGCAATGAAACGGCTGAACCGATTTTGATCAAACATAGCTAAGAACACTCCCGACTAATTCACCTTTTAAACAAAAAATAATAAAAGGTTCATCCGTTCGGGAGCTACGATGCCACAGACAGACACACACACACACACACACACACACACACACACACACACACACACACACACACACACACACACACACACACACTGTAACAACCCCCCCTTTAAGAACCGTATTTCCCTAGGGATAATTTATGAAATGAACTAAATGAATTGGCCGGCGTGATCGTCTTTATGGAAAGGACTCTACGTTGTGAAATCTTAGCAGTAACTCGATTCTTTAAGGAAAATCTTCGAAATGGAACAATATAATTTGGTTTTGCAGTAAAGAGGGCGCACCTCCTACGCGTTTGTCAGTGACCCTCAGCACATATACTCTGGACAGGTCTCCTCCGCAATATAAAGGAATTTACTTTATTAATTAATTCTATAGTAAGTCTGTACGTATAATCTCTACCTTCAAAGAGAGAAAAGAGGATAGCTTTTCTAAGTTCTCCCCAAGGATCTCTATAAACCCTCGAATGTCCTAATACTGTAAAAATACGTGAACAAAGATCGCACTGGAGAGAAGTGGTAAAAATAAATGTTAATTCGTAGATCAGGAGTTATACCTGATAAATCACTACTCGAAGGCGTCTCTCTGAATCCTCAAAGAATAATTAAGGCGGGGAAACTCCCAAATAAAGTCAAGAAGCTATTCCCATAGGGCCCTAGGACTTTCGTCCTTTAAGTTCAAGGTCCCAAGGTTTTACGGAGTCCTGTATTGGTTTAACAGGAGAGTCCAACAGTACTGCTCGGCATGACTGGTTATGGGTTTAAACTAGCGATAGCCAATATATTAGAATAGCCTTTCGACCATGGATTGAAGACTCATTTGACGCCCGTAGAGCCAGGTTTCACAGGAACTCCTCCTGATTACAATTCAATAAAATAGATTTCAGTTCTTAGCATATTTAGGTTATGAAGATATTTTATTTGTTATTTAAGGCAGGGAATCTCCCAAATAAAGTCAAGAAACTGTTCTCATAGGGCCCTAGGACTTTCGTCCTTTAAGTTCAAGGTCCCAAGGTTTTACGGAGTCCTGTATTGGTTTAACAGGAGAGTCCAACAGCACTGCTCGGCATGGCTGATTATGGGTTTAAACTAGCGATAGCCAATACTAGAACCAGCCTCTCGGCTCTAACTTGGAGACTCAAAGTGAATTATTTAGGTTTTTAAAGCAGTTTCGCGCCCGGATATGTAGCCTAGCTAATTTTCCTAGCTAGAAGTGTTTTTATTTAGCCAAGCTTGCATTTGCTTGTCTTTTTAGTTATTTGTGCTTGTATTGTGTGAATGTCAGAGTACTAGCTAATTCCCTAGGGTTATAAGAAGTGCCAAGCAGTAACTTGGACGAAGAAACGCTCTAATACTGATGAAGACCTATAATGTACCTCATATACCTATCTATTCTGGGTGTGTAAGTGGCAAATCTAGAGCACGCGAGCTCACATTTATGTGCAAGGAAAATGTGTTTGTCTCTCAGCGAAGTGCAATGCTGAGATACCTATTCTAGAGAAACTAGGGGGGGCATGACCATAGGCCATGGCCAGGGATGTCAGGCCTGGACGGAGAGCCTATGACATGTACCAAGAACCACCGGGGACGATATCACTTTCACTAGAGGCAGATAATTATGAGTGTCACAATGACTTGAAGGGCTTCCTGAATTACTTCCTCACCTCCGCCACTAGCAAAAGCAAAGTCGTGGGCTACTGCAGGCCTTTAAAACGGAAGCCATAATACAGCCTAGGATGCCCAATCTGATCTAGGTACGCGATTCTATCTTCTGAGGTCCGCCTTGTCACCATTCCCAAGACTTCGTCAGCGACGCAAAGCAGTTAAGTTTGCGATTTCCATTTGAAACAGCTCTCTGGTCCAGATAGAGAGCTGCCCAAGGCGCAATCAATCATTTCACTATCTCCTGGATTAATCACTTTTTCAATACTGACTCGCAGCGCTTCCACGTGTTACTTTTCCTTCGAGCTCACAAATCTGACTGCCACCCCTGCCATTTTATTTCATACCGTTCCTTCAATATTCAAATTCAAAATAAAGTCTCTATTCTAAAATAGTACTTGTGTTTTAATTCCTGAAACAACCTAAGAGGTTCTTGTAAATCAGACTAATAAGGCTGAAACATTACAATCCTCCCCAAATTTATCTGCAGGCAGTGTTCTCTCACACGCCGGATGTTAAATTTCCAAACCCCTTCTTAATCTCTGACGGTTGTTTTAAAATGCAAACATAACGATACCCCATCAATAACAAGTACTTTTCTAATTTGATAATACCCGTTATTCAAATCTCGAATGCCTTCTTTAAATTATTTGAACCCCATTAGCACATTCCGTCAAAGTCTGAAAGATCATTATAAAACTCAAAGCTATTTCTCTAAACAATTATCTAGTATGTACAACCCTTTAAAAATTTTCATTTCCCAAATAAACCCCAAGCAAAAACAATTAAATAAAGTTAAGTCTCAAAAGAAAAGAAAAGAAAAAAAAAACAATAATAAATTAACAAATAAACTAAGATGTTAAAGGAACCCCCTAGGTAACCTTTCCTAATTTACTAGCCCTAGGAAAATATCCTAAGTTTTAAAATAACCTAAATCCACTTCCAATCAAAGTTAAATACCTCCCCAATTATCTTGTTCCAATAACAATACTATTAACTAAGTTCCAAAGATCGCATTCTTTAAAAATAAATAAATACTACGTCATGACTATAAATAACATTTAACCTCACTCAAACTAGCTTCCTAGATTAGCTTCAGTTAATTCCCTCACTTATTTCGCGAAATCCGTAGACCCTGCGTAGACCGTTTACGAAAAACGAATCCCTCAAGCAACTCTTCTTGCTTGATATTTATCTTTCCAGTTTGACTACCTCCCCTGAAGTATTATTCCTCAAAAGTCTACCTTCCCGTTATTTCCACTTTCCGAACCAAATCTAAACAAAATATTAACAAAAAAAGTGAATTTAGTAACTGGATCCACCACGGATATTAACTAGATTAATTGTCTTCCTCATTCATTCTGAGAATAGCTAGACTATAGTTCCTGTGAACCTGTACGAATCTCATTCCTGAATTCCCTTTCTCCATTCCATTCTTTCTTCAATTTTTTTAAACATTCCAAATTTCATCAAAATTGATTCAGCCGCTTCAACTCAAACAATCAATCAATTACTATGCTTCAATTCATATTCTATCGCAACACAAATTCTAAATCCCAATTTCATTCAATTTACACACCCACAACAAACTCCATCAAAATCGAACCAGCCATTACATAACGGACACTCAAAGATCTCGACGCTCTTTCTGACTATCTCTAGCAATCACCAACGCTCCAAAAACAATGGTACAATAGCCTTCCTCCATACACGGACCCCCTTAACTAAAACCTCAAAAGTAAAACCTATGCAAACTCTTTTGACACTTCGCAACGGCCTAAGTTTATGACAATATTATTTTTGACAGCTTACTTCAATACTGTTATTCCCAAAATAAATTTACAGCGATTAATTTGCTAAATAAACAATAAATCAGGAAGAACCGCTAAGATAATTCACCAGCCCTGAAATCATAAATAAACGCTACCCGCTGCTGATGCTAAAACCTCAAGAACTTTCTTTCAATCATCTCCAAACGAATGACGTCTTCTACTGATAGGACCAGGACCTGATAAAGTGGGACTTCTACTAGCTCCAAGTAAGTACTGTAAACTCTGATCAACAACAGCTCCAACTATCCCTAGCTTCCAGCAAAAATCCGTTGTTACTACCCTCGATTCCCTGCTAACCGCGTATTTCCAAAAACTTGCTTACAACAACGAATAATAATGATCAAAGACAGTTCCCTATTCTAAATAGTCTTACCCAACTTTAAGAAATAAGCGAGTATATGCTATTCTAGTCCCTTTTTACATAATTTATCTTTACCCAACTTTAGAAACAAGGTAGTTTATGCTATACAGGTCCCTTCTAATATTATTTTTCTTTACCCTATTTAAGAAATCAGGACGTATATATTATTCAAATCCCTTATTACATTATTTTTCTTTACCCTACTTTAAGGAACAGGAAGTATATGCTATTTAAATCCCACTTTTACTCTACCCTACTTTAAGAAACAGGAAGTATATGCTATTTAAGTCCCTCTTTTACTCTACCCTACTTTAAGAATTAGAAAGTATATGCTATTTAAGACTAACTCTTTGCACATTTAATTTTATGAAGTGACGCACCCTTAAATGCTTTTCCCGAACAATTCTAACAATTTGTTTATTTAATTACAGATAACGTACGAAACTCCCGCGACCAAAACAACCTCGCCCGCATTCTATGTTCTAACTGGTTTTCTAAGAAGACGGAGATATTAAAACATTCCTCAAAGAAAGATGTATTTTATTTTTCAAGAACACCTAAAAACACAACACACTCTAAGTTCCACGATACGAACTAAGGTCCCCTCAAGCTTCCTGCCGGCTACCTAGCTCAGTCAGTTCCTGTAAAGGTGGCCTAGGAACCCTCAATTTTGCTACCACTGCTCTCCAACGAAGAAATGACTCAAGGAGCCTCCGACAACTCCTCACCAGCGACCAACAGCTATGAAAATACGGACTCTTGACGACCGGACAGCAACGCCGAGGATTCTACGACGACTATAGATGATTTCCTACTTTGTAAACGAGTTATTTTAATTTGCCAATAAAATTTTCTTCGTACGATTGACACATGACATGACAAGACATCAACCAAAAATAGACAACACCTCTATTCATAAACCAAAGAATAGTTTGCAACTGTAACCGAAAATAATTTATTTTCCCAAAACAAGGATCCCACAAGCGACCTTTTTCCCACTTTGAAACTCAGAAATTCTGGACAAAACTACCAAACTACCGAGACTCAGACTCATTGAATGACCTAAGAGATAATCTATATTTGGAAATGTCACCAATGACAAAGCAACCAAAACATGCTAAACTTATTTTCCAAGGGAATAAAACTAAACTGCCCAATAATCTCCTAGCTCAAAAAGGTGCACCGACTGCAAAACCAATACCACCATTTCGAAGATATCCTTCCTATTTACACGAACAGCAAATTGTGTGAAATCAATTCACACTTTTATCATACATTCAGTATTAGTCATTTATATACACATTCAGTTCATATCTATCGCCCCAAACGAATTTACAAAATTTCCCCAAATAAAACTCCATACAAACCAAACCTCCCCCACTCTAAACAAACCTCCCCTATACTTTACAACCTCCCCCACATCATACGACCCTTTTAATATTCTTACCCGTAGTAACCCATAAATTCATCCTGGCAAAAGGCAACCAAATTGTAACAACCCCCCCTTTAAGAACCGTATTTCCCTAGGGATAATTTATGAAATGAACTAAATGCATTGGCCGGCGTGATCGTCTTTATGGAAAGGACTCTACGTTGTGAAATCTTAGCAGTAACTCGATTCTTTAAGGAAAATCTTCGAAATGGAACAATATAATTTGGTTTTGCAGTAAAGAGGGCGCACCTCCTACGCGTTTGTCAGTGACCCTCAGCACATATACTCTGGACAGGTCTCCTCCGCAATATAAAGGAATTTACTTTATTAATTAATTCTATAGTAAGTCTGTACGTATAATCTCTACCTTCAAAGAGAGAAAAGAGCATAGCTTTTCTAAGTTCTCCCCAAGGATCTCTATAAACCCTCGAATGTCCTAATACTGTAAAAATACGTGAACAAAGATCTCACTGGAGAGAAGTGGTAAAAATAAATGTTAATTCGTAGATCAGGAGTTATACCTGATAAATCACTACTCGCAGGCGTCTCTCTGAATCCTCAAAGAATAATTAAGGCGGGGAAACTCCCAAATAAAGTCAAGAAGCTATTCCCATAGGGCCCTAGGACTTTCGTCCTTTAAGTTCAAGGTCCCAAGGTTTTACGGAGTCCTGTATTGGTTTAACAGGAGAGTCCAACAGTACTGCTCGGCATGACTGGTTATGGGTTTAAACTAGCGATAGCCAATATATTAGAATAGCCTTTCGACCATGGATTGAAGACTCATTTGACGCCCGTAGAGCCAGGTTTCACAGGAACTCCTCCTGATTACAATTCAATAAAATAGATTTCAGTTCTTAGCATATTTAGGTTATGAAGATATTTTATTTGTTATTTAAGGCAGGGAATCTCCCAAATAAAGTCAAGAAACTGTTCTCATAGGGCCCTAGGACTTTCGTCCTTTAAGTTCAAGGTCCCAAGGTTTTACGGAGTCCTGTATTGGTTTAACAGGAGAGTCCAACAGCACTGCTCGGCATGGCTGATTATGGGTTTAAACTAGCGATAGCCAATACTAGAACCAGCCTCTCGGCTCTAACTTGGAGACTCAAAGTGAATTATTTAGGTTTTTAAAGCAGTTTCGCGCCCGGATATGTAGCCTAGCTAATTTTCCTAGCTAGAAGTGTTTTTATTTAGCCAAGCTTGCATTTGCTTGTCTTTTTAGTTATTTGTGCTTGTATTGTGTGAATGTCAGAGTACTAGCTAATTCCCTAGGGTTATAAGAAGTGCCAAGCAGTAACTTGGACGAAGAAACGCTCTAATACTGATGAAGACCTATAATGTACCTCATATACCTATCTATTCTGGGTGTGTAAGTGGCAAATCTAGAGCACGCGAGCTCACATTTATGTGCAAGGAAAATGTGTTTGTCTCTCAGCGAAGTGCAATGCTGAGATACCTATTCTAGAGAAACTAGGGGGGGCATGACCATAGGCCATGGCCAGGGATGTCAGGCCTGGACGGAGAGCCTATGACATGTACCAAGAACCACCGGGGACGATATCACTTTCACTAGAGGCAGATAATTATGAGTGTCACAATGACTTGAAGGGCTTCCTGAATTACTTCCTCACCTCCGCCACTAGCAAAAGCAAAGTCGTGGGCTACTGCAGGCCTTTAAAACGGAAGCCATAATACAGCCTAGGATGCCCAATCTGATCTAGGTACGCGATTCTATCTTCTGAGGTCCGCCTTGTCACCATTCCCAAGACTTCGTCAGCGACGCAAAGCAGTTAAGTTTGCGATTTCCATTTGAAACAGCTCTCTGGTCCAGATAGAGAGCTGCCCAAGGCGCAATCAATCATTTCACTATCTCCTGGATTAATCACTTTTTCAATACTGACTCGCAGCGCTTCCACGTGTTACTTTTCCTTCGAGCTCACAAATCTGACTGCCACCCCTGCCATTTTATTTCATACCGTTCCTTCAATATTCAAATTCAAAATAAAGTCTCTATTCTAAAATAGTACTTGTGTTTTAATTCCTGAAACAACCTAAGAGGTTCTTGTAAATCAGACTAATAAGGCTGAAACATTACAACACACACACGTCAAACTTATAAACACCCCGTCGTTTTTGCGTCGAGGGTTAAAAAGTTCCGAAAAAATTTAGATTAAACAAAAAAAAGGTTGCCTAAGGAAGAGATAGCTTTTTAGCGATAAGACCGCCAATTGTACATTGAGTTTTTTGTTTAGTTGTTATGTGTTGATTTTAAATAGTTTGTAAGGTGTGCAATAAAGTATTTTCATTCATTCATTCATTCAAAAAAGTATAGTTACATGTCTTGGCGTGCAGAAGCTGCGGTACAGTTCGGCCATGTACTCCTCCTTGCAGACCTGCTGCGCCGAGCGGCTGCTCACCAGGTTGCCGAGCGACTGGATGGTCTTCGAGATCAGCGTCAGCGTGCGGTTCGTCTGCGGGTCCTGGAACCGACACCGCCGCTCAGACATACACAACACACGAGCCATCTCACAAACAGTTTTAGTGGTCAGACACGCCATGTTGACAGAAATAGCGGTCAGTTACCCACGCGATTTGTTGTTTGACTATCCCTTTCTGTAAATTGACAAGAGTATAACCTGGTATACCTGGTGTTTGGTATAACCTGCATACCGCATACTGCACTGAAAACTATCTGTTGCACAGAATATTTAATGTCACATCTTCAACTATGTTTCGACTTATGGGACTTACACACGTACGCCAGTTAAGGCGGAGGGTAATCCCAAAATTAGCAGGTCCATGCCTTTTAAAAGAAATATCGATCCTAATGACGTAGATTTAACTTTAGTGTGGCGGTTGTTACAAAGGCCCAGCGCCTGATTTGAGTTATTTTTTGGGACCTTTATCATACAAGATATAGGTCTGTGAGATTTTTATTAGTTTTTAATGTTAATTTCGCTTCAAAGTAACATAATTTAGATCGCTAGCAGCGGTCTTGAGGTAGCACAACTGTTTCATATGTATTTTGTACATACCTTGCATTAATCTTAACGACGTAGATTTAACTTTAGTGTGGCGGTTGTTACAAAGGCCCAGCGCCTGATTTGAGTTTTTTTTGGGGACCTTTATCATACAAGATATAGGTCTGTGAGATTTTTATTAGTTTATGTTTATTTCGCTTCAAAGTAACATAATTTAGATCGCTAGCAGCGGTCTTCAGATGGCACAACTGTTTCATATGTATTTTGTACATACCTTGTATTAGTATTAGTTCTTTATGTACAAGTGAAAACGGTTTAAGGCTTAATTGTTTTACATTTCCATTATGTATCCTTCCTAGTTTAATAAGCTGTTTGTTTTCCATGAAAATAAATAAAATAAAAAAATAAAAAATATTAAAAATTGTCACCTTGATTCACTAGTAGGAGCCAATGCTTTTACTACAAAAACTTTCGTGAATTATACTAGTAACTACTAGGTGATTTTAGCTGTAGGTAATTAGCGCTGTGCGACCTGAATTGCATTATTGTTTATTGCAAGGCTCGCTATTTATTTAAATGATTTTGCGGAGTCAACCTTCGTTACCTGTAGTATTATGTACTCTGTGGTTCAACTTACAATTTGTTCTGTGGTGAGATCGAAGAGCCGCGGCCCCAGGATGGCCGGCGCGAAGAACCGCAGGAATATGAAGCCGGAGACGACAGAGTACCGCACCTCGGCGTTGCGCGGGAAGTGCCGCGCGGCGCACTGCCGCAGCGCGTCGAACAGTCGGCACATTATGGCGGGGCACATCGCGTACGACGACGTTATAGCTCCGAATACCTACAAACAAACCATTACTACTAGTTCTGCGAACAGTACACTTTTTTTGCGACAATTGTGACAGTTTACATAACATAACACCCAACAGTCACATACATAGTCCTGATCCCAACACTAGGTCGTGAGTATCAGGACCTACGGCGGGTACCATGCTACCAAAACACCCAGACCCAGATAATGACGTCACGCCTCTGAGTGGGCTCTGATTGGCGTTTCGCATAACATGGCAGATAGCCTTATTTTTGTTTTATTTTAATATAAATTATAATTATCTCGCTTTTAATATGAAATTAAGTAACCTTTTTTTTTTATTACATATTTTAATTAAAAAAAAAAAGATTTTTGTTACTATCATTATGCCATGCCTATTGTTGGTGAGGGCAGTACCTTAAGTCGCCGGTAAGCTGTGTATAGTTACCTTCTCTACATAGTCTTTCAGGTTGGCGAGGTTGGCTGAGATGGCTGCAGAGGGCTTCACCCTTGCCGGGTCGATCTCGCACGGCTTGCGCTCGGCCAGCACGGCGGCGAGCGTGGGCCGCAGCACCGCGCGCAGGTACGACGCGCCGCTGAGCCGCATCGCCTCGTCCATCATCTTGGACACGAGGGTGTTGCCGCGGAATATTGTCGTCGCGTCGCTAAAAACAAATACAACTTTCTTTTTACACGTTTTTTTAGGTAACAAACTCAGAAGGTACCTACAGAACCATTATAGGATATTTTTCGTGTCTGTCTCACTGTCACGGCCTATTCTTGGCGAAATTTAAATTTGGTAATACAGCTAGTTTTTTTTTATACTACTTTGAATGACGGGTCAAGCTGATGGCCCACCTGATGTCAAGTGGTACCCTCTGCCTATGAAAAGTGCATTACCCCATAGGTCACGTCCACCGGGGACGCACCTTATGTGGTATTGTCGGTCGTTTCTTGAATGATGTTCGTTACTTTGCTAAATAAGATGTAGATATGTGTGTACTCACGTGAGCGCAGATATCTCCGAGTCCGCGAGCTCCCGCACCACCGGCACGATGAGATCATGGTGCGTGAACAGCCGCACGAGAGGCTGCGCCGCGTCCGTCTTACTCGCCACTATCTCTCCCAGTATGAACACTGCTGATGATATTATAGGCTGGAAAATAAATATATATACAAATCAATTTATATTCCAATATGCTTGTTCATTGATCCAAGGCCGTTAACTGAAGTCAATAATCGTCTGAATCTTCAAGAATTTCCGGACTGAATCTTTCAGATATCTGGGATTGGATCTTTATGTTATTCAATTATGTAATTCTTTTGATGTCGGTTCAATGTTTCTGTCTGAAATGACGTTTTTGCGATTACCTAATTTGCGTAGCCTAGTTGCAATCAAGCTTTGGACTCTTGACTTTAAATTATGACTGAATTTGAATTCATATGTAATGCTTTAATTGTAATATTGGATTTAATTATTATAAAAAAAATGGATGACATGTGTATTTGTATTGTGTGAAATCTTAACTAAACAATTTATCTTTATCTTTGTAAATTAAATTGTGTAAATGCAAGAGCGAGCAAACTGATTGAAACTGATAGTAATAATGGAGTTACGTTATCCGCAAGGTGATAGGAACTCTAGATGCACTGCTGTCGGGCGATCTCAGAAAGTCTTTACTGATAGCAAAAGAGTTACATAATCCGCAAGCTGTCAGGAACTCTAGACTAGACGCACTGCTGCCGGGCGTCTCAGAACGGTGTATATAGTACCTTAGAGAGCTTTGTGATTTCTCTAAAACAAAAATAATCAATATTAGCGAGCGTATGGAATTGGCGTAGCGTATATCATACATACATATATTGAATGCGATCTTCTAGCGTATCAATGGTTTGCCTTTTTTGAACGATTTTAGAGTAAAAAGTAGCCACTTCTACAGCATTGTCTGTGGCTTTGTCAAGGTCCTCCCTTGTGCATGTGGTGGGACACAAGGAACAAGTGAGGCATGGACTGAATGGTAGCTCCGCAGTCACATTCAGTCCGGGAAGAGTCTCGCATTCCACATTTGCAGAAGTTTTGTTTGCAGAGGCCAACTTGGGAATGATTGAATGCGATAACGCGATACTTGACAATAACGTGTGACGTCACAATGTGAACGAACAATGATTCCACGCAGATATCGTAACTAGCCCGCGTTATGTCACGTTTGGTCATAGCGAATAAGGGGGCTGAGTATCTAACCTTCATATGAACGCTTCTGAGGAAGAGCTCCTCTAGCCGCTTGTAGTGGTGGATGGGGAAGACGTGGTCGACAGTGTACTGCAGCAGCAGTCTCAGGGAGCCGAGGGTGGCGCTGCCAGCCGCCGACAGCCGCGTGCCGGGCGGCGTCGCGCCGCGGGACAGCGCGCCGCCCGCGCGCGACGTCAGGAAGAACCTGCAGACATACACCAACAACGTTACGACGAGTGTACCGCTAATACAGCGCTTGAGCACTCCTGCACAAAAACCAAGTTTGCTCCTATTCTGGATACTCGTATTATGTCTTCAAACTCCATTAAATTTTGTACACATTATCAATACATTAATAGACAAACCACAGGTGTCTACAAAATTGCACTGACTCTTAATTAATTGATATCCACTTCCCGGTAAGTCCATAGTTTAAAAACTCCGCGTCTCACATACATACACATAGGGATATGGTATCGAATCATAAAACATCGATACTATACCTGTAACCTGTGTAACCTGTGTGTATTGCCTAATTGTGTACCTAATCCTAATGATCCTAGGTTGGTCGAATAAATAAATTGAATTGAATATGTTACTCATGAGTAGTGATCGCAACGAAAGCATCGATTCCGGTATCGGCACCGGAACAAATGTATTGAGTTACTCAAGTATCAAGTATTTTTTTGTTGTTGTACTATTCCGCTACCTATCCGTGAAAACCTTCAATAAGCTTTCTGATATTTATTAATTTGTAAGACTGTTAATTTTAAGCCTTTGGTTTTCCTTCAAATAAATATAAATATAAAGTACTTTTAAGCTGTCTATAAAATGAGTGTTACGATTTTCAATCCCAAAAGATGTTTTTTTTTTGGGAAGTACAATGATGAAATATATCCATTTCACATAACGAAAATGCCTTTACAGGAGTGATGATGATTATAAATAGGTCATAGTTACCAAGCTCTCATAGGAGTGGGCGCGGGCTGGCGCAGCTGCAGCCGCACCTCGCCCAGGAACACCGGCGTGGCGGCGTCGTGCCACACCGATACGCGCGCCTCGCACGCCACGCCCGCCTGCGGGACACACACGACACGTTACAGCCACGCCACTACCACTACCCATGCTGATCGACCATACAAGGGAGTTCTACTTGCCACCTACCGATTGGGAGCCGTCCTTATCCTTAGGATCAGAATCCATCACGAGATCAAAACAGAATATTTCGTCGAATTGAGGGTTAACAGTCTTCTTTTTGGGCTTCGTACGTCTCTCCACTCTCCGTCCGTTCGAGTACAGCAACGTGACAAGAGCGAAGGGGTCGCATTGCCCATTTTTGGTGGTGAGTTCCGAGCACTCGAGCACGCGCAGTCGCAGCGTGTCGTGCCCGACGCGTGCGGCGCAGTGCCGCTCGGGGTCCGACCAGTAGTCTGCGGCGGTGGGGGAGGGCGAGGCCTCGGACTCGGACATGGTGTGCATGGGGGGCTTGCTGCGGATCCACTGCGCGCGCTCCTTCAGGCTCTCGGACCTGGAGAGCGCGAGCGAGGGCTCCGTCGCGACTGGGCTTAGCATTTTCTTGCTCGTGGAGCTGGCGCCCGCGCCGAAGCCCATGCTCTCCTTGCAGTACTCCGAGAGCCGCACGAGGTTGTTCCCTCTGCTCTTCGTCGAGTACGTGTCTTGTGCGGCGCCAGTAGGGTCGGGATCCGGCGGCTTCGGCTCGACCCGTAACCGCTTCCTCGAGTCCTCGAGCGTGAGTTCGATGTACGCCTTGCCTTGCACCTCCGAGTCCGCGTCCACCGGCCGCAGCGCGAACCAGTGGTCTTTATTGTTATACCGGTGTAAGTCTTCTCGTTTGATGGCCACCTTCCCGAGCACCTTGTCTTGCTTGAGGTGCTTGTCGCGGTCGAACACGTATATGGACAGATATCGAAATCGACGGGGCACCTCGAATTGAAACTCCTCGCCGAAGAAAGGACTGCAACAAAGAAATGTTATCATTAGTTGCCAGTTAGCAAGTGCTATAATTAAACAGTGATCTGTGTTTATGCTTATGCAGCTAGAGTCAACTGTCAGAGTTATCTGACACTAACATTTATTAATGTTGAATAATACAAGTTAACATTTGTTATCAAGCTGCAATATTGGCTAGCACGCAGTCATGCCGCGTGGGGTGCTTGCACCTCCGAGCTCCGTCAAGTCACTCCGTCGCTCCGCCCACAGTGCATACATCACTGATAAAGCGTGCTATAAGTTTCGTAACATTCACAACTGAATGTTAATATTTGCTTCATTAATTTGAAACAATTGTTCGTAACCCGACCCTAATTTGCTGTTTCTCAGAATGCAAACGCTAGGCGAAAGTAATAAAATGCGTATAAGCCGCACCGCGCCTTTGATATGACGACACTCGTAAAACTATAGATAGGTTACTTACCTGGATTTAATGCAATTTAATGTTATATAGGGTGATCAACAGCTAATTTATTAGTGCTCTGTCACATTATTTGGATCCTACGCTGTACTCGAGAACTATAATTTTAGCTAGATAGTGTCAGCAGCTGCATTAAGAATGCAAAACACCTGTCAGACAGTGAAATTGGTCAATTTATAATATAACGGCTATAAATTTGTTTTATAATTGGCTTTATAGCTTCAAGGCGACCGCAGGTTTTAATGAGTAACAAAATTTTAATTCGGAAAAATTTAGAAGTACTATAACATTTATTCTTAGATTGTTGTTTACAAACACAGAAATGCCATTGAGAGTTTTGAGAGCAAAGCAATTATTGGTGCAGTACCTACATTCACATTAGTTTATAAATACAGCAAAGTTGATATGAGGCAAGCAACGCCTGCGTGGGCTCAGTTATTCAAAGGTGAAAGTTAGTAATTCCCGATGAGACATCTCTCCATAAAGAGCTTTTATTGCAAGCGCGGCAGCACTCCATTCAGAATCGCCATTCAGAACGAGGAATTATTTTAGACATTGATGAATTGTTTATCAACGAATATGTACCACTATTTTTCCTTCCTTTATAGAACTTCTATTTTAGGTGTGCATTATGTGATCTCACAAATAACGCTGGGTGCCGAGTTTCGAAAGGTGATTCACGCTGCTATCACATTTTTTGTTTATTAACTGAAAGATTGATAGAGTAGGTACTTAAAGTATGGCATGGTATGTATCACGTAACACATCGGGCTACTTAAACTTTGGCAAAAATTTCCGGCCGGATGTCTGTAGTTTGTTTAGATCCGATAAAAATCTTACATGAATTAGTTTCCTTCATCTGTTTGTTTATCGACTGTAGACAAATTGAGCAAATAAAGTGTCAGTCGTATCATTCAGCTGCGCCATAAGAGATTTGAACAGTCATTCGTCTGCAAGTCTACAAGATGCAGTCATCCACATACGAGTATTAATGCTGCAGTTATGAGTGTATGCGTGTAGCTATTTGTAAAACATGATGATAACTCAATAAAGGGGTTTACTGACTGGCTGGTGTGTGTGTGTGTGTGTAAGAAATCGTCAGCGGGGCCGGGGGCAAGCCCGCGCATCCGGCGCCGCTGCCGCGGTATTTATAAGTTCGGAGCCGGAACCGCCACCAGCTGAGCGAGGGCGTCGATATTACACACACTTCACGCCTTTTATTCAATATGTTAATATCGGATTTATTGAGCGTGACCAGTTTTGATTAAACGTAGCCAACGTTTGTATTGCGCCGGCTGTATCGGCTCCGCCCATCCCAATGAACATAATGCTGCATTGATCAATGTTTAGATTACTTTGCATTCGATAGCACGGGCATGTAACTCTCTCAATTGCTTTATATGAGCTACCCGTTTGGGCATCACAGGATACTGAATATTGCGGATATGTTAGACTAACATATCCGCGATATTCAATAAAAGACGAACAGTTAGAGTCTTCTATTGCTAGTACTCAAACTAGATCAATGCACTAACAACTACAACGGTCTCGAAACGCTCCATTCAGGAGCGGTCAGTGATCATTTTACGCGCCACGAGGTTCCGGTACCAATTTACCACTTAAAAGCTTCCGCTTAGAGCAGCTACTGAGATATACACGGCGTTTTATGACGTACCCCAGCCGAAATTGCTTCTGAATGTTTTTATATAACTGCACACCGTACCGCCCCGCGTCTAATGGCTTCGTAGAAATATGAAATCAGAGTGGCTTACTCAATATTCTTTCTCAAAGTTTGTCCGAATCGTGTAGTGCTAGTTAAGTTTAGGTACCGAGTTGGACAGTGGCGCATAGTAAGTGCAGTGATAAGGTATCGCGAGACAAAGAACCCATTAAGTAAAGTGGACGAGTGACGTGACATTTCCTTCGATATCCGCCAGTGTGCTCCCTAGGGTCACTAAATCATTATCGCTTCCGTTCATTAACAAAGAAAACAACTCATCCGTTGTCGTTTTGATAAAATATTAGGTGTAAAATAATTGACTTAGTCGTCTGATACCAGAAAACTGGTAGTAGGGAAAAACAAACTGGTTTTTTTTTCAGATTAGGTTAGTAGGCACTTATTCATCTGGCAAGGTTTACAGCAGGATTTCAAACATATTTGAAGCAATTTAAATACTTGCTAGGGAGCAATTAAGGTTTAAAATTACTTGGTTATGTACCTATAAATAACAAAAAAAAAAAAATTTGCTTTTATAGTATATCGAATCGATACTATTTTGGAATTGACAATGTCGGTTTGGTGAACTTTGGTGTTATGATATTGTAAATGTTAATTGAATTATTACTGTTAAAATTGTCATTTTTCAGGGTTTTTACAATCTCATAGTTATATCCTATAAAGGTATTTAAATTTGTAAATCGTCTAGTCGTCTAGTCGTCTTAGTAGTAGTAGAGCTTTTTTGTGAAAGAGTTCGTCCGGGGAAGTACTACCACCATACCTATTTCTGCCGCAAAGCAGTAGTGCTCGCATTGCTGTGTTCCGGTTTGAAGGGTAAGGGTGCCGGTGAAATTACAGGCACATGAAACTTTCCATCTTTATGTCTCAGGGTGGCGGGCGCAGTGCAATCCCACATAGGGTGCGTCCTAGGTGGGCGTGACCTATGAGGTAATGCACTGTTCATAGGCAGGGGTTACTGCTTAACATCAGGTGGACCTCTAGCTTGTTCCGTCACCCAAGTAGTATACAAAAAAAAAAAAAAAAAACAATAGTTATCATATAGTGATTTGGCCCTCACGATACAGGCTCAGCCTAGTGTGAGGGCCGTCGATAATACTTAAATTTAGATTAAGCAGGCCGCATAAGCATTGTCCGGTTCCTTTTGTAACTTTTATTAATAAATGTTTTTAGTTTTATATGTAACCGACTTTGTTAATGCTGTAATAAACATTTCTTTTCTTTCTTCTTTTATCATAATAAGCAGCATCATAAGACGTCGACTTCGCCTAATTTGCTATAATCACCAAGCTTGGCAGGCGTTTTTTTCTTTCGAAATTATTCATTCAAGTGGTATATCATTTGAGATTTTTCATTTGAAATCAATTACTTTTTTAGTTTAAAAACTTAATAATAACGTAAATGTACAGGTAGATATTTGCTGCTTGACTGTACCAAACTTCTTTGAAAAATCCTTAAGGGATCTATCAGGAACAAAAACTAATTATAATAATAATTTTAAACTGATCCCTTGGAGACAGGATCGAACTCAAGGGATCCATCAGGAACTACTCGGATTAATGATCGTATTGCTGCTGAGTACTCAAATGGATGCTGCTACTCATCCCCCGGCTGTAATCCCTTTTACAACATCCACGGGAGGAGACCGAGGGGTCTATTCTTCAGCCGGCCGGATGCACAGTAAGTTTTTTATATGGAAAAGTTAAATGTAAAATACGCTTTCGTTTGGCTGCATCTCGCATATTTTTTTTTTTTTTTTTTTTTTTTTAAATGTAATAAGGTGACGAACAAGCAGACGGCCCGCCTGATATAAAGCAGTCACCGCCGCCTATGGACATCTGCAACACCCACGGTATTGCAAACGCGCTGCCTACTATTAAGAGCCCTATTGATATTTCTCTTGAATTTACCCATATTGTATTGATATTTACATTTCTTTTGAACAGACCCAAGCTATAGGGAATACAGCCAGTCGTACTTTTGCTGTCCGCAAAAAACAAATAACATACCTAATTATTAATAACATAACATCCGTCATATTTATTTTGTTCGTACAAAATGTAGCCTATGGCACCCGGACCTATAACGAATCGTTTTTTTTTTTTTCTTTTATACTACTGAATGACGGAACAGGCTGATGGCCCACCTGATGTTAAGCGGTAACCTCTGCCTATGAACAGTGCATTACCTCATAGGTCACGTCCACCTAGGACGCGCCCTATGTGGCATTGCACTGCACCCGCCACCCTGAGACATAAGGATGTAAAGTCTCATGTGCCTGTAATTTCACCGGCACCCTTACCCTTCAAACCGGAACACAGCAACGCGAGCACTACTGCTTTGCGGCAGAAATAGGTATGGTGGTAGTACTTCCCCGGACGAACTCTTTCACAAAAAAGCTCTACTACTACTCATTCATCAAAATCTGATAAGTAGCTTAGTCTGAGGTGGAACCAAGTAAATACATTGCTGCTAAAAACATAACCCTTCCTTTTCTTTGCCTTAATCGAGTAAAAAACAGAGGTCGCTGTTTTTTTTTTGCCATCGTAAATGAAAATTCTGAGTTCTTTGAGATTTTCATTTACATACCTATACTCTATAAAAATATTGTACTTAAGTAATTAATTACCTAATTTTGTGGTTCACCGTTATTCGGGCTACAGTTTTTATAAGTTTTTACTAGTTCCTTGCCATACCTGCTTCATGAAAACTCAAACAATTCATCTTTACGAGTAAAATGTAGAGTACAAGATCTAAGACCGACTTCTTAAAAGCGTGCATCCGCTTCAGTTAAAGCCCTAGTTTCCTGCCATATCAATAATGGCAGTCGTAAACCATATTCCCACAAATAATCGGAGGGAGCTGGGGCCCATTCGAAAAAAAACTCTTTGAACTCTACAGTCTTCTGCAGTCACATGTTTTTTTTTAAGTTAAATTTATTTATTTCTTAGACAGGTTTATTTAAACAAACGCTGTTTTTTTTAATTGTATGGTTATAGAGACGTTCTCTGAACGAGAACCTCGGCCCCATTCATGGAAAAGCTCTAGTCTTCACACAGTAGCAAATTCGGTTCTTTAAATCGTACTAAATCTGCGGAGTGAACACTATAGATGGCGTAATAGTCGTTCTTCGAAGAGGGAGCTGTTAGTCATGGTTGTCAGTAATTAAATTTGTCGGTGGCATAGATAATACATTAGTCAGTGGTACGGTGCTCCATTCATTCAGAAAGCTGAATGGCGAGGGGTGTAGCGGAAGGGACGATCCGCGCGGGTGCACATTCGCCGGAAGCGCATCCGGGACGTGGCGCGCCGCAGCCCGCCCTCCGCAGGGCCTATGCGCCACCCCAAAAAACTAACTTTTAAATTAGGCCTAACCATCTCTACAGAAAACCTTTCATGCGGAGGCTAAGGAAGGAAACCGAACTGTGTATGGACAATGGAACAAGTTGTACGTTTACTTAATAAGGGACAAAGCGCATACATAACCCACTCATATCATAAATGACAAAGTTACGATGTTTGTGATTGTGACTCAATCACGCCGAAACGGTTGAACCAATTTCGATGAAATTTGGTACACAGATAAATTATGACCTGGATTGAGCAACTTTTTACCCTGGTAAAATGCAAGCAAAGCCGCAGGCGGATACTAGTTCATCATAAAGCACAACCAGCAGTAAAAATTATTCAATTTGTATTTTCCCGGAATACACCAAGTGGACCTAAACACGACGTTTTAGGTCATAATAAGGCATTTCCGTGGCTTTATGACAGTTCCTCTCGTACTCCATGGAGTACTACCAATTATTGCAGTTAGCATCACTTACACTAATCGACAAATGTTATTCTAATAGACTAGTTGCATGTACTGTGAACTGAGCGGAAGTAAACACGCACACGATTACTAGTATAGTAGTGACTGGTAGGTACCACGTGCCCGACCGGGTGAGCGATTCAAAGAAAGTTACGAGTACCAACTCCTACATACTAATTATCACCTACACCAAGTTTGGATCCGAGCATGCTCGGATTAAGTACCTATGTCGTGTAGTCATAAATCTATAGGTAGACAGTACAGGACCCCCGACTAAAAAGAGGGGTGTGATAATTTTTAGGCCATAGTGTGTTTGTCTGTCTGTCTGCGGCCACATAGCTCCGGAACGGCTGCTCTGGTTTCTATGTGGTTTTTTAATGGAAGCTAGTGTTTGCGGTGTGGTTCTTAGCTATGTTTGGTTGAAATTGGTGCAGCTGTTTCCAGGACCATCAGCTCGCAATAATTTATTTGAAGGGAACTCTGGCATTCTTGCAAGAATGGCGGCTGGTTTTATTTGTATGAAAACTGGTGTTGGAATACTGAAGATAGTAAGTAGGTTTTTTTTAAAATTACTTGTTGATCCCTTATGGCTTTTTCTGAAGTAAATACCTTTTTTTTTTTATACTACTTGGATGACGGATCAAGCAAGAGGCCCACCTGATGTTAAGCGGTAACCTCTGCCTATGAACCTTATACCTTCAAACTGGAAGGTTTCGAACACCGAGGTACCCCACCTATAAGCGTCAATTGATTAATTTCAGTCATCCAATGGATTGAGCAGCATACGTTTGCCCAAATTTAATGGTAAAATGTACTTTCCGTTGTCTGGTTATGTGGAACAATAAGCGGACGTTCCCTATCAGGGCTATCAGTCATTCATTACTTTGCCGTGTTTATTATCCTAATAACACACCGGATAATGGTCTACGGTTTCAATACATGCTATGCTGTACGTTATTCCCCCTAATTTAGCCCATCCATTCACAAACTATTAGGCAAACCTTGACCCAATTATGTTTGCCCTCAAACCAAATATCGTTGGGGACCGTTCCCAGCCGATAACGCCGGAAGTTGGGCCGGACACCGGACAATGGATCCGTTATGTCAATTCCGGACTTGACGTAA
Source organism: Operophtera brumata (assembly GCA_932527175.1). Lineage (NCBI taxonomy): Eukaryota > Metazoa > Arthropoda > Insecta > Lepidoptera > Geometridae > Operophtera > Operophtera brumata. The sequence goes on from OW052238.1 coordinate 3,532,259, forward strand.
AAAGTTGCATGTTGAAGCCGAGGTATTGCGGGGTGCGACAGGAAACTTTAAAATAGAAACGAACAAGAAAGAACAAGTAAGTCAAGGACAAGATACACTAAACACAAAAGAGTTCACGAAACTATAATCTAGATTAATACCGTGCGTTCTAAAATAATTTCGTTCTAAAAACGCAACAGAACACGCTCAACAAAATATAATGTCGATGCCTAACCTCCGTAGCTCTCTCGTGCTAGATAAGCATTATCTTCTCATCAGCTCTCATAACAGCTGATCATATCACTGATAGCGGGTAACAATACACGGACGTTCTTGTTTCTACGTGTACATATCATTTCGTTTTACTACTTACTGACTGATAAGCTCACTGAAAGTATTCAGATCTAACGGATTGATCTAAAATACAGCTACACTTTATTGTACACCAAAAAATAATAATAAAAAAACAATAACGGATTGATCTAAAATACAGCTACACTTTATTGTGCACCAAAAAATAATAATAAAAAAACAATAATAAAAGGATTAACTAAATAAAATTATAGTACAATAGTACCAATCGGTCCTTATAGCAGTCTCTCGCAGTTTGTAGGGAAGTCACGCGTGTCTTAAGCAAAAATGGAAAATTCAACTTTTTTAAGGGCCAATTTCTCATTGGCTACAACATGCCATGACTGAAGGTGATAACACCACTGTCCCATTCTTCTATTATAGTTATCTCCATGCTAAGGTTGTCTGGAAGACCGCCCATTGTGCATTACTCTTATTTTTTGTTTTAGTTAAGTTTTGTATTTCTATGTGCATTATATCTGTTATGTGCAATAAAGAGCTATTCATAAATCTATCATCATGCTAAGTATTTATTTTAATTCACAGTATCACCTATTTCTATAGTAAGCCTACGAATTTTGATTTTGATAACTCAATATCATAACAAATATAATTAGTAGAAATATATCCATTCGCACGGCTAACTGAATTCGAAGAATTTGTACAATAACTATGGCGTAATTAGGCATTTTTCTAATAACATACGACGTTCTATCGCGAAGACGGCAGAGACCGAACTGAATTGAGGTTTGCTAAATAGGTGCATTGCACCTACTACGGACAGGCAAAGTGACAAGCGAAGTGAGTACATTTGCGCTACCTATTGTAATTATAGGTCTGTGTTTATACTATAATGGAAATCTGAATACCCGGACTTGTTTGTGAGATTCGTTGGTATAAGATTTGTCCTGGCTGCTAGCTTATTTGTGGAATGTGATAATACCGGAAGAAGGCGTTGGATGAGTCAGTCGTGGGAGGCAATGACGGCGATGAGCTCACCACTCGTCACGTCTATATTCCACGATGGTGCAACCCACTGTGAAAAGAGGCCCATTGAGGCTCTGCCTGCCCCTTCGGGGAAAAAGGCGTGTGTCTATGTATGAATACAATTATTTAGCTTACTTGAGCGTTCTCTCCATAGTTGATGTGCGAAATATTTCCTCCTGGTCGAGCGACAGCACACAGTAGATATCTCGATGGCATGCTGCTCCATGGTTGCGTCCTGGCAAGTTCTTTGCTTCACCTACAACAACAAAAATAACAATGAAGACTATTCTTAACATAGCTTGGTAAAATTAAAATAGTAACATAATTCAGTGGAGATAGATAGTTTTGTAATTTTAGACACTTTTAACACAGATTGGCAAACAATAGCACGGGATCGTAGTGACTGGAGGATATGGGGGGAGGCCTTTGCCCAACAATGGGATGATTCAGGCTAACAGTAACAGTAATTCAGTGTGGAGTGTATTGATTGTATGGAACCCTAGAGGCGGATCAACACAGGCTGATAAACTATCTAGTAATATGAAGAGGCAATGTTTGTTTTTGAGTTTGTATGTAGATTGTAGGGGTTAATCTCCGAAACTACTGATCCGATTCCGAAAATTATTTCTGTTACTGGAAGCTACACTATCCCTATGTTTTATTAGCTTCCGTCCGCGGCTACATTCGCGTTATATAAGTAGTTCCACACAACTCCGTAACGTTGAGCAGATTTTGATATTTGGTGTGTGGATGGATGCAGGGGGAGGTGCAGCGGGGGACTGATTTTATCCCGGCACAACACGTGCGAAGCCGCGGGCAAAAGGCTAGTATTACATACATTCATAGATGTCATTATTAGCACCACAATCAACACTAAAATAAATAAGTATCCATTTTTTTTTCCAAAACACTTTTTTCTAAAGTTTTAGTAATCGGAACCGAGAGCTTATCAAAATGAGCCCAAACACTGCCAGGCTACTATTAACCATCGAGGAGTTCCGTTGTCCACCTTCCGTCTCCATCATCAGATCAATATGTATGATATACCTGTCAAGTTCCGGAAGGAGAGACAACGGTGGACAACGGAAGTCCTCGATGATTAATAGTAGGCCTAGTAGTAGTTTTTTTTATATGTAAGTTCAATCGCATCATGTCGGGAATATTCGGGAAATGGTCGAAAATTCGATTCCAAAATTTGATAACATTGTTAGTTGCAAGTGAAGCTGTGCGTGAAGTGTGTTAAACTCAACCTCATCTGTATTCCATTTTCGAAAACTGCATACAAAATATCCTCGAGTGAGGTTGGAGAAATGGCTAAGAATACCGGTGTTACTAACCCGTAGTAGTAAAAGGTGGTTCATTCAATGCTTGTAACAAATTCACGGGCGATTAATCTTGTAGCACGGTTCACTAAGCCCGCAACTCAAGTGCAGCACGAAGTCATTCGATGCTCCATCATCCTTCGGGTAGGTACGATATATTGCACTACTCGCCTTTCGCGCGCGGTGTCTTCATTCCAGAAACAATGTTTGTTACTTATCGCAAACATCATCATCATTGCAATGAGATGATATTGCACATGACATTTACACCACGACCAGCCGAGTACTTTTTTCCCATCGTTAGCATCGTGCGTGTACTTAGATTGCGCATTTCGACATCTGCTTGCGAAGTATTCTCAACCTTGCTTGGGTCGTTTATATTGAGACAGCTTTCTAGACCCCGGTGAAACGTAATTTGGCGTGCAATCCGTGCTGAACATAGTCAAGCCATGCGAAAACATTATTAAAATTTATTTTTGCTTAAGAGGCAGATTACAGCCAAATTCCGTCACTATTTAATGCAGTAAAGTTCAGGTAGGTTAGAAAGAGACAGAAGAACGCTCGCGCAACGAAAAGTGGACGCAAATCACGAAAAACAGTACAAATATAAATCTACTATAGCCTCTAAAATACAGTATACATATATACGCGCTTTGTAGAGTTCACTTTTTTTTTTATCGAATTTGTGTTTTGGGAATCATGAAGATTAACATAATATATAATTTTTTAATGTCATAAATTGTGTAGATTTTGCCAAAATTACGTCTATTTGACTCTTGACAGCCTCTTAATATTCAACGCCAGGTTCTGCCTTTACAGTGTTTAACAGGTCCAATTAACTGTATGAGTAGCAATCGCTACACTCTCATCACGCTCGAGAATTGAAGTGATAATGAATCACTGGAAAAGGAAGGACCAATGGCAGTGGTTTGAGAAACATGATGCGGCCTCGTGGGATATCGCTATATACGGCAAGCCAAGGTGAGGCGACCATCGGGCCATAAGTAACTCCTGTCGCCTATCGGTGGACCTTTAGCATGCGACCTTTTTAGGTAGGTACCTATTATGGGATGTCTGAACTGTTTTACGAACATCTGCAGTGTGTATAACAAGCGACTAGAGGAATTTTAGAACGGTCCGGCTCAGACTTTCTCATAAGTTAGCTGGATTGGTAAAGTAAGGATTTTGAATGGCCATTTAGACAAGGAGTTTCTCAGGTAATAGCTGCACCGCGCGGTGCTACCCGCATAAGTCTCGATCCCGTGGGAATATCGAGATACAAATTAGCCTAGTGTTATTCCAGGGGTCCAACTATTTCCATTTCAAATTTCATCCAAATCTGTCCAGCCGTCTCAGCGTGAAAAAGTTACAAACATACGCACACACTCATAAACTTTCGCAGTGTGATATGTGATTTCTTATAAACAAGTCCGGGTAATCTCTTAGTCGGCTTACGACATCCACGGGAGGAGACGGAGGGGTCTATTCTTAGGCCGGACACACCATAGCAAGGCTTTGATTGTGAATAACTATGTATAGTAATTACAGTTAGTATGTAAGGCATGACGAAACTGTTCTCGAGTGTACCTGTAGACACTGTTATGGGAAAGTGGAAATGCCAGGAAATACAAATAGGTTACATAGCACGTGAATCAGCCAGATGAAATGGGATCTAGATCCGAAATAGTAGCGCAGTTAAAGCATAGCCAAAAATACCACTAAGGAATTTAAAAAAAAAACTACTGACGATGCTGTTAGAAAATATGGTCATACGGTTTTTACCGGCACAGAGACATTTCATTAGAACATCATGGAAAGATTTTGAGTAGCAGAGTCAGTAGTAATAGAGCTTTTTTATGAAAGTTTTCATCCACGGAAGAACTACCACCATACCTATTTCTGCCGCAAGCAGTAGGTACTCGCATTTCTGTGTTCCGGTTTGAAGGTGCCGGTGGAAATTACAGGCATGAGACTTTTCTTCTTCTCAGGGCGGCGGGCGCAGCGCAATGCCGCATACGGCGCGCCCTAGATGGACATGACCTATTATATAAAGCATTATTAAAGGCAGAGGTTACCGCTTAACATCAGGTGGTCCATCTGCTTGTTCTGTCATGCAAAAAACATACGACGGTTTAGCTCGAATGCTCGTCTTTGATTATTATATTTGTGTGTAAAAAAAACATTCAATTTAAACCCGGAATTAAAAGATGTTTCTAAAGTCAAAGAACTATAATAGAACCGGCGACTGGTTCAAAGGATTGTGTGATGATTAATTATCAAGTGTAATCTTGACGAATTAAAAGGAAGGCATCAACCTACACGTACGTCATACTCGAAGCCGGTAATATAAATTACATTCACAATACTTATATACCAACTATACAAGTTATACATATATATTTGTCCAGGTACATTGTTTTAATAGTTTGTTTATAGTTCGAGTGATATGAATGACATTCGTCACAGCTCGATGTGGTAGATGTGGTATTATATCAATTTAATTCATAAAGGGTCTTGTTATGAAAGCAATTTCCTGTTCTATGGAAATATGATGAATGGGTGGGTGACCGGTCCTTGTCATTTGGCAGCGTTGTAATGATATCATGCTACCAAAGGTGGTAAACAACAAATTACCTTAGAATTCTATGGTTAGAGCGATACCCAGAATAATATTCGTATTTTTTAGGGTTCCGTACTTAAACAAGTATCAACGGAACCTTATTAGGATCACTCTGTCTGTCTCTCTGTCTGTCCGTCTATCATAGCCTATTTTCTCCGTAACGAATGTACGAAAAATTACATTTGTTAAATATAGAATAGAATAGATATATATATGTTCAGTAGGTATTCCGATTTTGGAGGTAATTTTGGACGACAAACGACATATCAAATGAAAGGGCTTGTTATGGGCATTTTTTTTAAATAAACTATGCCTAGTTTTCAAAGATTTTAAAGAAAATATACAAAAATCGACCAACACCAATCGATCTTCGAAACTACCGAGCCTATAATGTTGTAAAACATACGGGCATAGGGCCTTACTACACAAACACATCAAAACGATTACAGCAAAATCTAAACGAAAATCCTAAGTCTTTAAATTACAACGGTAAACGGAAAATATTCGTGAAATGCGTTGGGGTTGGTTATCAACCCCAAACAGAAATATTCATTAAAAACCGCAACGCGCCGTTCGAAAAACCCATTTTAATTGAGTATCTTGGACACTATAGTTAATTTTAAAAGCCTTCGTTCTGTTTTATTTTATTGATTTTATTTTATTTATCTAATTTTTGACCCAATAATCTACCTATACCATATTGAGAAACAATTGTATCTTGCCAAAAGTTAGAGTGAAATTTGACTTTTGGCACTTTTGGTAGAGAAAATATTTTACTATCGTGTTTTTGGAGAGTGATCCTTGGAATAATGTAGTAGGTATGCATATTTTTAATTTAAATATTTTACTTGATTTACTCAGTTAAAAATAAAACCTACGGGGTGTAATTTTGCGCCCCCAGCACCTTTTTCACCGAGGAGTAATATTGGTCTAGTTGTTACTATGGTAACCTACTTGTACGGAACTGTCCCCACGCGAGTCCAACTCGCACTTGATCGGTTTTAGTTATACATAGGTACATACATATTTTAAAATATTAGGCACGTACTTATATACTTAAATCGAGGTACCTAAGCCGAAATAAAACAGGAGCTCATAAAAAAAAATATGCTGGATAATAGAATCATGAATTACATGGATAATTCAAATTTATTTTTGAATACGTTTTGTTTGATAGTTACTTTGCAAACCAGGAAAGTATAAAGGTCAGTCGACATTCCTGTAAATTCCAAACAGCATTGTTTGAAAATAATTGTATAATATACCTTTTTATGTGTTAGTATAATAATTAATACCATACATTTATTTATCTAGAATATCTGGTATTTACGGATGCGTTTTAATTGAGAAAACTGATAAGGTGGTAGAACAATGAAATTAAGAATCGCGAAAGCCTAAAACTTAACTAAGTGGAACTCTGTTTTTATGAAGCACCTCTCGGTAACAATATAACATTACACATTACAGAAACACTTAAATAGCGAGTAACTTATTTAAATAAAACTTAAGTCAACAAAGAGGTTTTCACAAACTTACGAAACTTTCTCAAAACTCAAATTACTCAACGATTACATGCGTGTATTACCACAAATTGGGGCAAGATAATTGTTGTGATAGTTAGGGCAGCTAAACAAAGGAGATGAACCTTTCCAAGACTGTCACGGACTCTCACAAATTTGTCGTAATTGGACTGAGAGAAACTCGCAACAAACTGTACATAATTGCTGATGCAAAAACAGCCGTCATCATCATCAACATGGTAGTAACACACGCCACCGATCTGGATCGTGGGAGTGAAACGGGAACCTCTGAATAGTGCCATCAGCCACCGAGGAAACCGACGCGAGCTCGGTATTTAGCCACAATAGCGATCATTAAAATGTTTCCACACGCTCATGCGTACCGCGATTGTTTCGAAATCGAGAGTACGTACCCACCACCATTGCGGTGCCGGGCCCTAACCATGGGAATTATTTCAGGCTACCATACTTTTTATACGGATATTGAATGCCTTTCTAAACCTCTATGGTGCGTCTAAAAACAAGAGCAATCGCGATAAAGACCGCCATTCCGAGCTACAAAAATCCGCAACCGAATATACTATTGACGAATTCGTTGAACATAAGAAAAAGCTACGTTTTCCTGGTTTTACGCAACGCAAGGGCTAATTTCTCAATTCCCGGTAAATAACAGCTTATGCAATTATTTAATCCCGCTTACTGCACGGTAGGTCGACAGCCCCGCACTTCATCACACGATGTAGGTATTTAGGTATCATGTACTATCAGCAACATAAGTCCCTGCCCATGCTAAGGGTGAATTTGGTGTGATCAGTGACTAGTCGTAGCGACGTCAACCCCGCCCCGTTTTAGCTACTTAGTTGAAGCTTATTGTTATATTGAACAAGCTAATTTTTTTGTTATTTTAATACTGCCCTTAAAATAAACATTATTTGTTTAAACCCCGCTGCGATAGACCCAACATCGGGCATAAGTACGGTAAAAAAAGATATTCTAATAACTCTCTCTACGATGGATTTAGCATTCCATACACGGTGCTGCGTCAAAATATGGCAATTCGATTTTTGAAAATTCGAATAACGTAGTAAGTCCGTTGTTGGGGGCGATCCAGGATCGTTTGTCGTGGCATTCTATGAGGAGGCTTAGTCCAGCCGTGGACTTCTGTAGGCTGATGATAATGATTAAGGTAACATCGCTAAACAGATATAAGCTTTGCCAAACTGCTATTATTATGAAAAATCAATGAAAACTTACTTCACGAATAAATTACAGATGTTACAATAATACTATTTATTTACATTCTGAATAGTCTTATAAAATGATTTAATTACGTACGGCTGCAAGGGAGGATACAATACGACCGAGTTGTGTGCAATATTTAATTAAAAAACTTATAAAATAATTAAACCAAGGAAGCGTGACGATAGTCCGATGTTAGGTACTAAAGTGACACAGCCAGTTCACAAAATCACACAGGTCGCGCGGTATGATTATTCCAGGTAGCGCGCTGCAGGTGGGTCATTGCACAACGCGGCCAGAATAGCAGGAAATATGTAAATTGCTTAACAATTTGACTACTGTTTCATAACAACACATAATAAAAATAAGTTTGTATCTTTCATTCAGGAACTGATTTAAAATTATACAACAATGACCATTGTGAAATACGAGTACAATCTTAAACAAGTAGATTATCTATTATTTCCAAAAACTACTATTATTTTTACGAGGGTTTCGCAGAGATCCGAGCCTCGCAATGAGTTCCACGCCTGGTCAACATGTGCAACCAATGCTTCTTTTGTTCTCTCAGCCCTTGAATCCCATCTTTGAACCATTATGGCCCATAAATTCTCGATAGGATTCAAGTCTGGAGAATGCGAAGGCCACAGCACCGTTTGAATATCGGGCTGTTGATGGATCCAATGCTGAACCAAGCGAGCGCAGTGTATAGGATAGTTGTCATCAATAAACATGAACTGCGGGACTTCGTCCTGCGGATACACCACTCTCACTGTAGGCAGCATTGTGTCCTTCATCAGCTGACGCAAACAATCTATTAGAATTTGTAAAAGTCATAAAACAAACGACTTTCTTAGACAATGGATATCATGATTTTTTTATTTTTTTTACACTACTTGAATGACGGAACAAGCAATAGGCCCACCTGATGTTAAGCGGTAACCTCTGCCTATGAACAGTGCATTACTTCATAAGTCACGTCCACCTAGGACGCACCCTATGTGGCATTGCACTGCGCCCACCACCCTGAGACATAGATGAAAAGTCTCACGTGCCTGTAATTTCACCGGCACCCTTACCCTTCAAACCGGAACACAGCAATGCGAGCACTACTGCTTTGCGGCAGAAATAGGTATGGTGGTAGTACTTCCCCGGACGAGCTCTTTCACAAAAAAGCTCTACTACTACTAAACGTCTCACTACTCACGTCAACTACATGTCTCATTGGTAAACAAAAATACAAATAATTTATCATGATTTTGATGAATCGAAGTTTGCCGGGCCATTATTACCCGACTACGGCAAACCCAAAAGGAAGTGTATGTTTTTAGCAGTCTATGTATGTTATGATTATATTTACGTATGATCCACCGATTTTGTTGAATGAGGTGTCAATCTATTCGCTATTATTGTCCGGGTCGGGTTTATGGTGGGTTACCCTTTAATAGTGTAATTGATAACTGTTTGTCGTTCTACTCAAAGTAAAAAAAATAAAAAATTGGCTACTATTTATACAAACAAAATCAATATGACGGATGTTACATACAAAAAAGGTGTGATCTCCGTTTTTTACGAGTGGGATGTCAAATGAAAGAGGAGAAATTTTTAATTTAGATTTTTGTTTACATTTTGCTTTAACATAAACATATATTTTGTACATAATTTTCACTAGAAACGGGATATTTACCATGATTTTTGAGTTTTATATGTTCCCGATATTTCGGCACAGTTGCATGCGCCATGATCACGGGAGAAAAAAGTTATATAAATTTTGTACTTACTTTGTACCTAAAATATCATTTATTTACAGAAAGAATAATACAACTAATACAAGTAGGTATGTACAAAATAAAAATAAAAGAACATGATAAAATTGTGCTGCCTGAAGACCGCTGCTAACGATCTAAAGGTAGCTCAACTGATCCAAATCACTACCAGACGGAAGCGTCCCTAAGATGCTCCCTTTGTACCTACCTATTAATGTTGTGGTTATGTTTTTATGTACTAGGCTTATTTATTAGGCATTACATTACAAGCCTGCCGTTGCCTTCCTACGTGAATTGTTAAATTCCAGTGGCAGAATTAACTGCCCACCCACATAGGAGCAGCTTTGTCCAACGCAGGTGGGTTGCCAGTTGCTTTTTAGCAAACTAACTCGTGCAAAGGACACATTTTGCAACGTTTATAATGATACTACGACAAATTTGTCTCTACCACAGAATAAATAATAGTACAAATACCTCTACATAGGCCTCTATCGTTTCAAGTGTCTGCCTACAGATACGAGTTTTTTTTATACGAATATTAATCCGCGCCACCCTTTCGTGACATATCACAGGAGTATATCTCGAAGTAGCCGCCAGTTGACATTTTCACAGATTGTTGGGGTAGTAGAGCTTTTTTGTGAAAGAGTTCGTTCGAGGAAGTACCATACCGTACTATTTCCGCCGCAAAGCAGTAATGCCCGCATTGCTGCGTTACGGTTTGAAGGGTAGTATGGGTAGCCGGTGAAATTACGGGCACATGAGACTTTTTATTTTTATATCTCAGGGTGAAGAGCGCATTGCTATACCACGTAGGGCGCGTCCTAGGCGGACGTGACCAGCGAGGAAATGCATTGTTATAGGCAGAGCTTATACCGCTATCCACACAACAAAAAACCTGTGATGAAAACGTTAACGTTACGTATTGAAAACTGAGCCTTGCAAACAAAACTCTACAAACGCGTTCCCCGTACGTATAATTGGGAGGTTTAAGATCAGTCAGATAGTAAGATATTGCTGAAAAACGAAATAAACTCATGTTATCGATTGCAAAACGAGCTATTCATCGTGATTCGTGGTGCTCAAATATTGTATACATTTCAAAAGGATAAACGCAACAACAAACCGATATAAAACCCCATATCTTATCGGCAACCAATAATGATTGAGAATTACCTACAGAGGAAGTGGATTGAATGAAAATATGTAGGTACTATAAATTTGCGACGGCCACGTGGTGAGCGATGATAGCGGTGACGATAAACTAGTGTTTTTCATTAACGGGTCGACGAGTTTCCATGAATGGGCGGTCTGAATGAAAACGCTGGGTTCGCTTCATTCATCGGCTGGCGAGCGACGCGACGACGCCGGCGCCCCTTCAGCCGTGCAAATAATACGTCACGCCACTGTTAGTGTATCCGGAGATGATAATAATGTCTAGCCTAGAATACTGTACACTAAAGCTGTACATTACGGTACATTTACGTTGCGAACCCTACAAGATAAAGATTTGTTTTAACCCCCAAATTTTTTTCATTGAAATCCGTTAACGCGTCAATGGACGTGAAATTTGGCCACTGTCTAAGGCTAGGCTCAGACGTACCACTGTCCGCCCACATTAGAACCACAAAAAAGTGGAGAGTACTGGTAAAGTATGGAAAGTCGTGACAGCGCTCAGACGGACGACAAACTGTGGTCGGAAGTGGTCGATACGATTGACAGTTCAACCACATTACGACCACTGTTTTGTGGGCGGTAAGTGGTACGTCTGAGCCAAGCCTTACTCATTAAAGTTCAGATAAGGTAGTAAGTGACAAAGTATCGCTCGCGAAACGAAAAGAGAGCGAAAATCACTTTTTTTTTAAATTAAAATCATTACGAAAGTAATTTTCAAAAATAAAACCAAGGTTCCCTCGGTGTTGTGTTATTTAATAAACTGAAGGCAATACAAACATCTTGATTGATAATTTAGGAGAAAAATGGTTTTAACTACGAAAACGCAAATTTATTTCTTACTTAATAAGTTATTTTTCAAATTTCTGAAACCAAGAGGACATGTTTTATATGATGTAGATTCACATATTTTTCTTTTTGTAGATTTTTCTATAAATTTCGTGGAGAAAAAAGGTTTTAATGCACCACATTTCACATATATCCTTCCTCACATATATCACATACGAGTATATCTTTCCTTAAGCTGTTTCAAAGACAAACTTTCGGACAGACAAACAAAAATCCTAAAAACGGTAACTTATGATTAGGCATCGTATAAATAAATAGAAGTTTTCATTCACATTTTTTTTTATTTTTAAATCACACTTATATTTTATTATATTGGCACTGGTGTTTGGATTAGCAATTTTGTCTGTTTTTTTTTTATATGTTCAGCCGATTAAAACTTTTTGTATCAGTTAATGATTGCTGGCAGCGCCATCGAGATATTCTAGATTACCTACGTTTGTATAGAAGTGTGAAGGCCTTTTCTCTACCACTTCAGTGAATAAAAAACATGTTATCTTCATCGTAAACTCAAGAATGCATAATACGTGATGCATACTTTATTAAAATTAGCTTTCTTAACTGCTCCACTTGTTCAAATATCGTTGTGTAAAGAGGAGCGTATAAGTGTACAGCCGACGAATTGAAAAACTCCTCTGTTTTCGGTTGGTTAAATATAATAATTTGAAAAAAAAAAACAGTTTCACCCTTGTATTAAATGTGCTGCTCCACTTGTTCAAATATCGTTGTGTAAAGAGGAGCGTATAAGTGTACAGCCGACGAATGGAAAAACTCCTCTGTTTTCGGTTGGTTAAATATAATAATTTGAAAAAAAAAACAGTTTCACCCTTGTATTAAATGTTGGACAGTACACACAATTGCGTTGATAATGATAATACAAAAGATAATATTTTTGTCTACCTACATGCATTCAAATTCCCTCTACATGGTTTAGTAAACTCAATAAGGAGCAATTCCGGAAGATCAGCGCTGGGTTGCCAACGCGGCCTAGCAAACGCTGAGTTGAGGACCCTTTTGTGGCTTACGTCAGGCACACACACAAATTGCCTTATTTTTTATATCTGTGTAATTTGATTTTGTTTTAGTTTTTTATTTTATGATGTTTGCTTTTGTGTGTTGCATGTGTGTGTCTTTGATTGTTTAGTCATAAATAAACGTTTCTTTCTTTCAATTTTTACAATAACAATCCTTTATGTGATGTTCAATTTATCTCATACTATGGTGTATGGTATGATATTTGATGATATTTATGAGATACTATCAATTAAAACATGTGTGTTAAATCTCCTAGTTCTCGCGAACTCAACTTTCGCTATCTGAAGACGTGTTGATGAGCTGCAATGGGCTAACAAACACTAAAAAAATTGAATCTCGTGCCGCAAGCGTGAGCATTTACCTTAATTAGCTTCTTTCAGCTGTTTTACATAACGGAGCTGTTTTGTGATAGTGAAAACCGCATCAAAATCCGTTGCGTACTTTAGAAGAACTAAGCGGACAAACAGACGGACGCAGACAGCGACTTTGTTTTACATATGTATTGATAAATGTTGGTTGGGGCCTTTCGTCATCAGGACCACTTTTTTTGGCTTCTTTTTGGTAATTTCGTCAATCACCAAATTAAATATTATATTTTTAGCGTAAACTGGTCACCGGTATTCGGTACCTATGAAGCAACATTTAGTCATTTATCCAATGTTTTTAAGTTAAAATTACCTAAATAAAACCAGTACCTGTTTCAATTCCAAGTTATCACTACGCCACTACGTCACGGGTTCTTTCTTGGGCAACCTACGATATAGATCAGTGCCCAGTTTTAGGCGTGGTGGCCTTGAAAAGGGCCTAATCATCGATGGTGAAAGAACCAGTGTGGTGAAAGGATGCAGTGCATCTCGTAGAGGCTCCTTCCATGCACATTGACATGTCTTCGAATATTTGGAATTTCAAGTTAAAAAATAGTATGTATGTTAGTCTGAGGATAACTATCGAACCGTTGATCCGGTCCTCGTGAAATTTGGTACATCGTTTGATAAGATAGTATTGGAATTATTTGTAGCTAAGGGTACGAGCGAAAACGGTCGAAGTGTTTTTGAGATATTGGGGTTCAAGAGGGGCGTAAAAAAGTAACACAATCACAGGTCAAGTGGGGTGAGGGGTGTCATATGAAGGACTTTGTGTGGGCATTTCAAACCTATGTTTATTTAGGTAGGTGTAAGGCCACAGAGCTGAAAGTTGGTATGCTAGTACATAGGTATTGTGACAAAAATACGGGGAAAAGATAAAAGTTCGACATAAGTAACATATGAAATGCAAATCCAATTTTATTTATATGTTTTCTGAAGTCGGTTAGGTTATGAACCTATACATTGTGAACATTGAGTTAGAATCCCAGAAGCCCAATTCTCGTAATAAAAAATAGTCAAATTAAAGTTCGGATCATGTTATGATCTAGTGTCGATGTCACAAACGTCAAAAAATCTATTCTGCTCACCTGACAATACAACGCGGAATGTGATTATATCGAAATGTGACTGTAACTTGAATGTTTCAAAGTTCCAAGAATTCTCTTTCACTCTTTACAATTATTATATAGCACTATCCTACTCTAATATATGGTCGCAAGAATCGAAAGTAGATTATATTGTTGTTATGAGGGAGCAGAATACCAATTTCTCAGTCAATTTACAATACAATCTCGTTTCGGTCAACTTGCAGTGTGGTTATAAAATATATAAGAGAATTGGGCTTCAGATTGTGATTGCCTATTTGAGAGAAACTTTCAGACAGACTAAAATTCTAAAAACGTTAATTTATGATAAGTGTCGTCTAAATAAAATGTTCAGTTAAATTTTGGCATTTATTTTTTACTCACAGACACTTCACTTTTATTAAATTACTTGGTATAGTAGATGAAAAAAACAATAAAGATAAATAAGCCTATGTACCTATGTAACGAACGAAGGATGTTCGTTCCCGGGTCAGTGAGAGTTACAGTGATAACCAGTGTATATAGCCACCTACTCGGCTATCATATAGGGCGAATATAACATAACATTAGGTACCACCACGCTTATCGCACTTAATTACAAACATATTAAATGTGAAACAGTATAAGCTCAGCCATACTCAACCATTTTTATCTGAGGGCACCGTCTGGCAGCGTATACGAACGAACTTTTAGAACGAAACGAAACGTGTGTTTTAAACGAACTTTTTTTTAAAACGAAATAAGCTTTATAAAAAAACACACACTTATCAAACAAACTTTTAAAGAAGTGTGCATCCTACTGATAATAAATAATAATTAAATTAGTACCTAAGCAGAATCGTGAATTGATAAAAATGAGCCCAAATAATCAACAAGTTCCGTTGGCCTGATCTTTAGATTTGATTCCAGACAAAACGTTTAAACAGGCAAACGAACGTGAAAGTGAATCAAAGAAAAGTGTGTAATATAAGAAAACCCTGGATGAGAACCTCCCAATAAATCATACAAATTTAGAACCATGTCTGCCGTTTAATTTTAACCCAGATTGTTTATTACAGGAAAGGCAAAGAAATTGATTAATGTTTCTGTCTGGTCGCATTTTCAGTCACTTCATCTTCCATCCTATGGGTGCCTCCCAAGCCTTTTTAAAAAGTCGGTAACGCCACTACGACTTATGTAACCACGAATAACACCATCACTAATCACGCAACAATGAATACTGTAATCGTTGCTGAAAAGAACCAGTGCGGTAAGAGTTACGCCCGCAGGACTTATTTCATGCAACAGGCCATATAATCCACTACGAGGGCGAAGGCCGAATTAGGCTAATTATGATAGGAGGACGTCAAATTCCTTCGAAGTGCGTGGGCGTCTAACGCGGGCCGCAAGTTGAGTAGGTTCGATTTGTGTTTGTGAATGTTTCTAGTAGGTGGCAAGTTGCAGTTCGACAGGAGACAGGGGAACGGTAAACACGCGGTGCTAATCAGAGCCGTGTTTACACGAGAACAAGACACTCTGTGTACTTAGGAGCGCTCGTGACTAGCGGGCACATGTTAATGCACTGGTTTTAAGAATACAAACTTATGTTATGGTTCTGTGTCTAAAGTCCTGCGTATAAAAGGCCGAAGGAGTGTATCCAAGACAAATGGCAGTCGAGAACGAAAAACTACACAACACGCTGTACAAATGTATGAGGACGATATCTTCTTCTTTGGTCTTGGCACTCTTGGGTTGGCTCTGAAAACTGCCACTCCTGTATCTCTACAGAGATGACATAATGGACAAAAGCTGTCAAGTGCAACGCAATCCCCATACATTTGCATAGCGTGTCGTTTTTCATAGCCACATTTCTAAGGCCTGCCCTCTTTGCAGGTAGGTACCCAATTACTTAGTGAGTCACACCATACAAAAACAAATAATAGTATTCAATTAGCGGCTACCCTTTTAGAGTATGTTGAGTGTAGCAAGAAAGAACAAAGGTGCTTGTAGACGGTGGATAAGGCGCGGGCGCGGCGGAAGTCGCCACGACGAGCGAGCCGCAAGGTGTCTGCGCGGTTATCGCTTTAGATTGGAGCTGATGCACGAACCGTACTTAGGTACTTACGCCTACTGCCGATTATCATAATGAGCGTGTCTGAACTAAGCAAAGTACCTACCAATGATATCTGTGGCAAGACCTGACCATTTACGCGTAGGTCTTGCTCCTGGTTTGAGTCGGCCACTGATAGGCACAAACAGGTAATCAACTTCTATCGTGGGGTAAGGTATAGGCTGCATATGAGTTTACACACGCACTTTTCTTGTGGCATCGCAAAAATCACAGGACAGAGAAACGTGGCACATAAAAAGGGAAGTAACACACAGAAAAGATATAGGGGCCCTTATTCGCTATGACCAAACGTGATATAACGCGGGTTCGTTACGATATCTTCGTGGAATCATCGTTCAGAATACACTGTAACGTCACACGTTATTGGCAAGTAATCTCCTATGGTCATAGCGAATGACAGCCAAGGTCTTCTAAGGGGTTATCTCCACTAAAAAACTGTTAGGTACACTCAGTGCAGTCGATTAAGGCCACAGTTCTCTTCCCATTCGGCAAATTGATCTAGACATCTAGCATCAAAACTAATGCTTTCTGGCAGAATGATTCCGAGTTCATCGTAACCGATAGCGAGGCGAGATCGACGCAGGGGTCGCGCCCCGGAAGGCGTTCTGCGCCCTTATCGCGGACACACTTCGCGGTATCACGGATTTATGGCCGCACTGCTGCGCTGAATCAATCGTTTTCGCGTACATAAAGCTTTGGAAACTCCTTTTTACAAGCTTTATATTAACTTGCAATGTATGCCAGGTTGGAATATCATTGTCCGGTTGGAATCTTGCGACTGAATTTTAAAGCAGTTATCCTCAACCGATTGAGCTGAAATTTGACACACCTGTCAAGTTCCGATGACAACATGATATGATGGTGACAGCGAGCTGATCTGATGATGGAGACGAAAGGTGGACAACGGAACTCCTCGATGGATAATAGTAGACTAACCGTGTTTAGGCTCATTTTGAACAGCACACGGTTTCAATCACTAATTTTATAAAAGCTTGTATTGAAAAATATTTTTTTTACATAAAACTTATTATTTGATAGTAGGTAGTGATAATTCAGGTAATAAATGTCGGAAGCCATCCATCTGTCTTTATTTTATTCCCCATTCATCTTACAGTATCATCTTCAAATTTCAGTACAATAGTTTTTATAGTGTTTACAAGATATACAATTAATATGGTTGGGATCTCTTCTGTTAAGTTGCAATAACATCTGTTAGAAGAGCCCCTCGTTTTCTGTGATTGGCAAGGTTTTTATTGTGTTTACAAGATATACAATTAATAGGGTTGGGATCTCTGCTGTTAAGTTGCAATAACATCTGTTAGAAGAGTCCCCTCGTTTTCTGTGATCGGCAAGGTTTTTATTGTGTTTACAAGATATACAATTAATAGGGTTGGGATCTCTGCTGTTAAGTTGCAATAACATCTGTTAGAAGAGTCCTCTCGTTTTCTGTGACCGGCAAGATTTTTATTGTGTTTACAAGATATACAATTAATAGGGTTGGGATCTCTGCTGTTAAGTTGCAATAACATCTGTTAGAAGAGTCCCCTCGTTTTCTGTGATCGGCAAGGTTTTTATTGTGTTTACAAGATATACAATTAATAGGGTTGGGATCTCTGCTGTTAAGTTGCAATAACATCTGTTAGAAGAGTCCCCTCGCTTTCTGTGATCGGCAAGGCTTTTATTGTGTTTACAAAATATACAATTAATAGTGTTGGGGTCTCATAGTTTTTAATGCGTTTACATGATATACAATTAATATGGTTGGGATCTCTGCTGTTAAGTTGCAATAACATCTGTTAGAAGAGTCCCCTCGTTTTCTGTGATCGGCAAGGTTTTTATTGTGTTTATAAGATATACAATTAATAGGGTTGGGATCTCTGCTGTTAAGTTGCAATAACATCTGTTAGAAGAGTCCCCTCGTTTTCTGTGATCGGCAAGGTTTTTATTGTGTTTACAAGATATACAATTAATATGGTTGGGATCTCTGCTGTTAAGTTGCAATAACATCTGTTAGAAGAGTCCCCTCGTTTTCTGTGACCGGCAAGATTTTTATTGTGTTTACAAGATATACAATTAATAGGGTTGGAATCTCTGCTGTTAAGTTGCAATAACATCTGTTAGAAGAGTCCCCTCGTTTTCTGTGATCGGCAAGGTACATTTGAGCATGCAAAAATATCTTCTAAGTATATGTTGATACAAGTATAATACCTACATACAGTTGTGGTCATATAATTAAGAACGATTTGAAGTTCTAGAAGTTTTTTATTTAAATCGTATCATACACAGAGATGTGTACCTTCTGAGAAGCAACTAGTTATGTTATATAATAGTCACATTAATAGAGCAACCTGACTTAAGAATAAAGTATGAAATCGCTAACTATTTTTTGCACATTTTATTGATTTTATCAAAGTAACACA
Organism: Operophtera brumata; assembly: GCA_932527175.1. Lineage (NCBI taxonomy): Eukaryota > Metazoa > Arthropoda > Insecta > Lepidoptera > Geometridae > Operophtera > Operophtera brumata. The sequence goes on from OW052238.1 coordinate 3,551,074, forward strand.
TTCAAATAGTACTGAAACTGGACAAATAATTAAGAACGATTTATTTAACAGCTCGGGAATTGTTTTGTATGACACTTAGATTTAAAAAATCACAATATTATGTAGCACAGGAAACATAAAAATTAATTTAATAAATATTTAACTAAAATTAATAGTTAATAGCATATCCACGGCTTTTAATTACAGCTTTACACCGGCGAGGCATTGACTCTGTTAATTTTTGACATTTCGCAAGAGAAATAGAGTTCCATTCTTCTAAAAAAACGTCATACAGCTCTCTTAAATTTCCACACTTTGTATTTGAAACCTTTTTCTTTACTTCAAACCACAGATTCTCTATTGGGTTTAGATCTGGACTGTTAGCAGGCCAGTCTAAGACAGAAACTAATTGCGCTGTAAGAAATTCCTTTACGGTGCGTGCAGTGTGCTTTGGATCATTGTCATGCTGGAATGTCCAAATGACCGGTAGAACGTCTTCAGCGTATGGTAACATTGTTTCTTCCAGTATATTTTTGTATTGGAACTGATCCATGTTACCTTCTATCAACTTTACAGGTCCTACACCATGTCCAGAAAAGCAACCCCAAATTTTCACATTTCCACCACCGTGCTTTAATGTAACTTTCGTGTACTTTGGGTCGAATGCTGTATTCGGGGGACGTCGTACATATCGTTTTCCATCAGAACATACTCTGTTTATTTTCGTCTCGTCAGAAAAAAGTACATTTTTCCACTGTTGCACAGTCCAGTTTTCATACTTTCTCGCAAATGCAAGCCGGGCTTGCCTGTGGCAAAGTTTTAACATGGGTACCTTTCTTGCTATCCTACCGTGCAATTTTTCTTCTACCAAACGTCTTCGAATAGTGCGTGCTGAGATTGCTGAAGGGTTGTTTTCACCAAAATATTCTTTTCTAAGCTCATTGGACCCTTTAAAAGGATTTTGTTTTGCCATACGAACGATGTTTCGGTCATCTCGAGGAGTTGTTTTTCTCTGTTTAGGTACACGTGGAACATTCGAAGTAGTTTGATACGTAGCAAAATGCTTTACAGCGTGGAAAACCATCGTTTTTGAACATTGCAGATGGTCGGCTATCTTTTTATAAGACCAATTCTTCCGGCGAAGTTTTATTATTACTTCCCTTGTAGATTTATCACAAATTTTATTTTTTCCCATTGTTTTTTCTAAAGAAGCAATCACCTTTAATCTTTTACAGCACGTAATGGCGCCAAAATTATACAAACAGTAGCAAATCGACTGAGTGTTCTCTATTTAAATTTGAATAAAGGTATAAACTACTTAGCGTTCTTAATTACGTGACCAGCCAGTAATAAGGAATACTTTGTTTAAAAGTAGTGTAAAAAGTTTGCCTATTGATTTTTAGCCAATCATGTGTATCAATGAATACAGTGGTAATATGGGAATGTTTTACGATACCGAGAGAAATAAAAACAAATGCATACAATTAGTTTTGCATCTTAGTTGGAAAAAATCTTCCCTTTATATCAGCGTTCTTAATTATATGGCCACCACTGTATATATATGGTATGTATAATTAGGAGGAAACATACCGAAGAAATATATCTGCATAAAATCCAATGTGATAATTTGTAACTTTTAAGCTTGTAACTTATCATCTCAGCTGAAATTAGATTCTCCCCAGTACCTAAAACATTATTTTATCAAAAGAACAAGGAATTAAAATAAAAACTTATTGTTCTGGTGATGAATTAATTTTATATTTTTTTTCCTGTGATGAATGGAGAGGATAAACTGTTTGAATGTTATTTTACTGCAAATTAGAATAAATAGTTAAGAAAAAAAAACATTCTTGTTTTCCTCAAACAATATCTAACATCACATAAACATCACATCCAGACAACAACTTAATTCCTGGCATGCAGATACCATTGCGAGCTTGGCGGGAGGGAAGCACTTGCTCACCTACCTACTTTTATCTTACTTTGAGTTCACAATTTGTGATAAGGCTTCCATTTAGGGACGAATGACACCAATGAGGATAGTATATGAGAAGAGCCATACATGTGGCTCAGTAGTGAGTATCAGAGGGGCCTATTTCCACTGTCCAGCAAGTGGACTAATGTGGACCGATCGATGATGAGGATGATGACAGGCCATACAATCTGCAGGTTTCAAATCCTTTATTAAAATACTTAGCAAAAATAGGAGTATTCTAAAACACATTTTTGATAGGGTCTCCGAACCCAATGATTCAATTTAACAACAGAATGATATAGGTTTTAAAGAGACCAGCATATTCAGATCAATAAATCTTGAGTAAGTACTTGCACACTAAGTTTATAGGAATTAATTGGAACTAACTTGGAGGTCTATTTACTTACTTTGAAACTAACTGAATCTCATGAGGCAATAATAAATTTCAAGGTACATATTATTGGCCGAGAATTTTGTGAACATTTAGGAATTTGCTTACTTTATGTACCTATCCTAAGTAAAACTAAAAAATAACACATTAAGGGTCAAAATGCAAACTACAGTGAAAGTATGATGCTAGAAGAGTGCATGAATGCACAATACAAATAAAATTGTGAAAGCAAAACCATAAGTACTGCAGTTTTAGATAAGCTGTGTGTGGTAATCCTTATCGTTACTTTCGTAGGAAACGAGAGCATGCGGTATCTAATCAAAATAAGATCTATTCATTGGAATCACGTCGACTCAATTTCATTCATAAAAATATATGAACGAAATGAACTGTCAAAACAGGACGACGAAAACAAAGAGTTGCTAATGATTGAATTGAAACGCGTACGCTAGGTCACCTGCATACGTATGCGGTGAATATAAGTGTAATCACCTAGTTTACTCAATTAACGATATTCATTCATTCATATTTAGCTCAGAAAGCCAAAGAACTTGGGCACCACCTGTTCACCACAATGACAACAACTAACTCAACAGCCAGTGTCAGCCCGCTGTGCATCCCTAAACCATTTCAGGAATAAAAGATCGTGGTGAATTAAGACTGTTTGATAAATAACGTGCAAATAATTTGACTCACCGATCTTTATTTTCAATCTTTCTTCAACTCGCACTTTACGCGTATCGTCCGCCATGTTAAATCCATAACTGTTTATCTCTTTCATCCGCTGTTATCTCTTTCGGAACGAGCCCGTTCGGCCGGCTTGCTTGTCCCGCCACTTCCGGAGTGTCGTAAATTCGTAATTTTCTACCAAAGAGTATAGAATAGAATCACTACGGTTCGACGTCAGCGTACGAAATAAAACTAATAAACTTAGCTGGGCAAAACATAATCACTACGTAATAAAACTCCCTAAATGCACTTTTTCGATGAGGTTCTGTATAAATAAATATTTCACGAAAACGAATGGGTTAATGTTGGCACTGCGCATGTGCTGTGCTCCCAATACAGATGCACTTTTCTTTCAGTATCACTATATGTATGCACTTTGTGGACTTTATACGCCGAACGTAATTAAAAATGTTTCATTATACACAGCTGCGAACACTTAAAAAATTCGTTGGAATTAAAACAACTTACACCGCACATGATCATGAAAATGTTTTGAAAACTATTTTTTCTCAATGAATAAAAATCATGAATGAGTAATTACGTCACGTCGTCACGTCAAATCGTCGCGTTGCGCATGCGCTATGCTTGTGCAGCCACAGACAACAGACAACTCCAGATATAGAGGGGTAGGGTACAAAAATGATAGGCGAATACGAGAAGCAGCAGATTGAGCGAGACACCATAAAGGTTTTTGTCTCACTTTGCGTACCTATACGATTAGATTAAGCCAATGACTAAATAAACTATGGATTAAGCCCATTTCACATATTTTGCAATGTTATGTTAAGTTTTGTTATGCACTAGCACTTATCACTAAACACTCGAATTAGAATAATCCTTGGAATAGTTACGCAGTGTTTTGTCTTTTGCATTGACAAGCATTTTCAAATTCGATCAAATGAGACAAAACACGGAGTAACTACTCGAAGGATATTTTGTGTTTATGATTAGCGGGGTTGCACTCGTACTAATCAAAGTGCTGCTTTATTTTTCTTTGCCCTAGTTCCGCAGAGCGATGTTCCTACGTTCCATAGAGAAATTTGTATATATAGAAACTACGTTCAACGCTACGACGCCGCGCCGCGCCGGTCGTCGTCGTCGCCTAATTAATTTTGTGCCTATATGCAGAGGTTATGTTAGGTCTAGTATATTCCACGAGGGTGCAACCCACTGTGAAAGGCCCAACTTTGTCAAAGTTTGATGACCATGGACTTAAATATAATAAGAGTATTGGTACGCCATAACACAGGTAATCCTAGTTTGGGTACCAATGCTGTAAAACAATTAATTACCTGCTATAAGATACTTTTAGTATAACTTTATGTTTGTATACTGATATATGTAATGTTTGTTGATATAAATAAATTTCAATGTCAATTTCAATTTCAATTTCAATACAGATCGTTCTCAAAAGCAAGGCACTTATTTTGTGTATTGGCAGCATTGCCTACGGTGCTGCCAACAATATATGTAGCACTTACCCCACTTGGTGGTCGCCGACAACATTATCTAAACTTGTAACCTACAACTGATTTAATATGTTTTACTTGCCTATTTTTAAGTAATATACAGTTATAAGACTAGTAAGGTTGTAAATGATGACACTATTTAAATTATAAACTATTTTTTTTTTCTGACAGTAATTATGGTCGAATGGAACGATTCCAGACATATCACTGTCACTTGCATAAACGTCATCATCATCTGTCGTATCCGAATCTGTGCTGCTGTCATTTCCTAGTTCAATTATCAGTAATATAATCCATGCAGACATCATTTCATAAAATTTGTCTTCTAAATTTTTTACGAATTCAAACGGCTTTTTCCAATCCTGAGGGGTTATAGATGAAATAGATTCTTCAGTTAACTTCACGGTATTTCCAGCTTCTTGGCTGACATTATTGCTATAGGTGTACCAGAATCTGATGGCAAAATAGGAAATTAAATTGTGTGGTAAGCAACACTGGGGAAATTGGATTAAACATCTTGATACTTATACTTTCTATAGGTATATCAATCATATAACAAGTCATCATCATCATCATAATTTCAGCCGGAAGACGTCTACTGCTAAACATAGGCCTCCCCCATAGGTTTCCACCGTGAACGGTCCCGTGCAACTTGCATCCACCGGCCTTTGGCACTTAACAAGTACTTATTATGAAACATGATCATATTATTATCTATGTTATGTGAATGAATATTGCATCTATTTATAATTTTACGCATGAAAAATAAAAAATCAATCAATCAGTTATTTTATTTGTTTAGGTAAATAAGATCCTCATCCAGAACTAGAAATTGACTCAAAGTACACAATCTGCATTGGTTCTTCATCAGACGAAGAGGATGCCGATGAAGATAAGGAGGTGTTTATAATTAATCGTTCTTCTTGCATCTCAACTAATCTGTCTTGTTCGATGTAATCATATTCAACTTTTAAACTATCCAGTTTGATCTTTTTCTTTCCACCTTTCCTCTTCTTCCCGGGCGTACAAAATACACCACCATTAGATCGGCTTTCTCCAATAATTCGTCGTATAGTAGTAACAGAAACCCCTGTGAACAAGGCGTAATAAAGCATACACTATAAAGAAATATAGTCATAATAAACTACCAAAACTAGTCTGTCCTACTCACCAGTCAACATTATAAACGCGCTTTAAAATCGAAGATTTTGGTTGATCTTCGTCAGTTTCTTCGCAAATTTTTTGATAAACATTGTAAACAATAGTTCTTGCTTGAGATCGAAGTGGTTTTTTCGACATTTATACGAAATTTTTAAGTATTTTCAAGAAAACGACTCGTAAACTCAGAAATTTGACACAACTCGTACTTTCACAAGACAGATGATAGTTTGGTATTGCCATATGAAAATCTTTATTTGTTTTTTATTTCTTATGCCATGAGATTCTGGTATACCTATAGCTACTCGTCTCTTTAGAATACTCCACATATAAACTCAATTGCATTTAAGTTGCAGTGGTAGGGGGTAGAATAGAGTGGTAGAGGCACCTTCACCTTCTTTAGATATTCTACTCACGCTTCTCTCCGAATTGCCTGAAATAGACACAGAATTTGTATCATTTTATAAAATTAAATATTAATAAAAACACAAACAAGGACAATATCATAAAGAAATAAATTAAATTCACTGAGATTATATACTGCTTTATTTTTATTAATTATGTTAGTAAATTCTAATTACCCATACTAAAGACATTGTCTCGGAAGCTGGTATCCCTATTTTACTAACCTGACATATGATTGAGTGGAATTAACGGGTTTTTTTTCCCTTTTCTCTCTTACAAAAGGCACGCACCTTCAACACAATCTCTTCTTCTTCTTCTTCTTTTTTTTTGGCGTGTTCAGCGGCCCGGTAGTGGTGCCACAAGAGTTTGCCAATGACAGGTGATTAACTAGACATAAAACCAAAAAAGTGCTGGGAGCTTGAGGAAAGATAAAGGTACGGTTTAAAGGGAGAATCGTACTCTCTTGCATTGCTTCCAAATGGCTTTGGCATGACTAATGCGAAAAATATTAAATATTATCACAAAAACGACCGGAGCAGTCTATGACAATCTGCCCATCTGACAGTAACAGATTGACAACCTTATAGTGCCACCATCACGGCGAAAAAGTGCCTTGCTTTTGTGAACGATCTGTAGGTAGAGTTCTGTGTCCGTCCCAATGACTAATTGGTTTCTTTCATGAAGGTAAATCGTTTCTTTAGTCAATGGTCCGTCCATGGCCTTGGATGAATGGCAGGTAGATAGCCATAGAGAATATATTTACTATTAGTATTGAACCTCAGAAGAAGAACTAAAGAATGGAAGTATGTACTACTTCATCTGTGTATGGAACTTACCGTCCGTAGTATTATCATGGAGGTATAATAGTATGGAGTGAGTGTTCCTTCTTACTCCTATCCAAGAAGATAGGTTGCTATCCTATGTTAGAGAGAAACAAATATATTGACACACGATAGTAGTTTTTCCGTTTCGTACCCTTAATATTGGCACCATGCATATACATCTTCCTAGATTTTTACCATGAATGTAGTAGTAATTTGACTTAGGGCCTGGTACGATTTTCACAAATAAGAACAGATAGATATATGCTTGTCTCATTCCAACACGTGAATACATTCATATAAAATAATAGACTGGTATAATCGATACCTTTTTGTTTTTAGCCTTACATCCATGCTTTAGTTCTTCATCCGAGATTATTATACATCTGAATGTCAGTGATAGTGGAACTTAAAAAAAAAAAAGTTGAAGAGAAGTGGAAAAAATAAATAGTAAATACTAATACTAAAGGTACTCTGTGGTAAATACTACGTTTTAGCGCGAAAAATGGTAGACAAGACAAAGATTAATTTTTCTATGGACATAACAGAAATTTGGCCCTGAGATGAATTTACCATACCAATATTATTAGCTACCATTTCGAAAAAAGGCAGCTGCCTCAGGCTACCTATCGAGTGTTATGTGCAAGCAAAGAATAAGAATATACTACATATTAGCTTATGGTTGTGTGTGCACTGTGTGCACCAGGGATTTATGGTAATAAATCCATGTTGTGGCTAAATAAGAAGTTACCAAGACCTACTTACTATAAAAAATCGAGGGACTGAAAATGTGATTGTGGGAAGAATTAGAACCATCAAACCACCAATTGACCAAAATTATCCAGTCAATGCTAAATTGCCAAATAATACAAACATGTGCACTGTTAGGACTTTCAGTTCAGTGAAAGTGGACAGCTACACAAATTCCTGCGATAAACCCCACAATTTTTTAAAGGTTGATTGACAAAGAGGTTATAAAGCTTGCCTAAAACTGAATGTTTTAGATCTGCAAAAGTAAATTACCTACACTCCTAGCCAAAATGAATGACAACTATTCACATAGTGATAATAATTTACTTTACATAACAGAAAGTATACTTGGACCAAAGGAAAACAGTCCCGAGTATGAAAAGTTACTGGATGATTACAACACTCAATATAATGGCTGTTACTGCAAGCAAGGATGTCCTGATTCAATGTGCGTCTGCCTACAACAATCACACGGTAATAACTATGAAAGGATTACCATCAACGGAGAGGACGTATTCAGGATATGTTGGAAACCCAATGTTTATACCTATCCGATGTATGAATGTACAAGCAAATGCCCTTGTAACCCCACATGTGGTAACAGAGTTGTGCAAAGAGGGCCTATAGATGGTTTGACGGTCAGGCCTTGTGAGAACAAACAGAAAGGCTTGGGCCTCTTTACCCTGCATTTAATCCCAAATAGAGCTTTCATATGTGAATATGCAGGTGAAATTATAACAAAGTCTCAAGCACTGGCAAGAATACAAGAAAATGAGTCAAAGAAATATGATAATTATATATTTTGCCTGAACGAACACACAAGCACAGAAACAACACAAACCTTTGTGGATCCGAGTCAATTTGGGAATATTGGTCGTTATATTAATCACAGCTGTGATCCTAACTGCTGTGTGGTTCCAGTTAGGTGTGACACTCTCATACCAAAACTGGCCATATTTGCTTGTAAAGACATTCAACCAAATGAAGAATTGACTTTTCGGTATGGTACTGACTGTGAATTTAATCACAGTTTTATAACCAAGTTAACAGCAAAAAATTGCCTTTGCAACACTGACAAATGCCAGGGCTACTTACCCTTTAATGAATTTTAAGGTTTTTGAATAGATCGAAAGCTGAATCACAGATAAAATAATACTGCTGAATGTAGTCCTGCAATCTGCAATGTTTTGCCAGATGATGCGTCAGACAGAGCAAAGTTGAAAGAAAAACCAAGAAAGGCAGACCTCACCACAGATGGGTTTAATAAATACCTAGGAGAGAGGAAAGCTGAATGTAGTAGGTACCTACCTCAGTAACTACTTATCTGCATACAACATGTGGAAAACAGGTGTACTTAAAAAGCCACAATGTCATATTATGTACATAAATAAATCATACATCCTGTGGAAAGAGGTGTACCTAATCAATAATCTACTTGGTCCACCTCTGTGGCGCGGCGGGCGAGTAGCCGGCTGACAATGAGATGCAAGAGGTTGCGGATTTGATTCCTGCTGCAGGATAAATGTTTGTATGATTTGCAAATATTTGTTCCGAGTCTGGCTGTTGTGGTACCATGGTACTTGTAGTTCCTGATACCCATGACACGGGATTCTAGTGTGGGATCAGGGCTATGTATGTGACTGTTGGATGTTATATTATATATGTTACCTAATTATGTTTTATAAAATAAAATTACAGATGATGCCTCAGGAAATAATATTGTTATTCCAATACCTACTTAACAAACTATCAACTATCTCTCTTCCAGCTAACCGACTGAGTTTTACATGAGTTGGTCATGTTTCCTTGAAATGTGAACATTCCTGCTTGGCCGTTGGATGTTATCTAGGATGTGCCATGCTCATGATGCTCACGTGTTTCTGCACCGTATCTAGTTAGTTCTGCACATAGATCAGAGTAAGTAAAGTACCTATTACTGTTGGAACCTAGTATTGTAGCGTATCTATACTAAGAATAGACTCCTCTGTCTCCTCCCATGGATGTTGTAAAAGACGAGGGAATAAACCAGGGGTTGGCAGTAGCATCCACCTGAGCCACTGAGCACCCAATACATCTAGTTGTGCCACGTTGTGCTCTATTACATGTGAGGAAATCTTATGCCGTACGAAATAGAGATTCGTTTGAGAAACCATAGCTTTGATTTTGAAATAAGAAAAATTCCGAGATTTTCAAAAAACCCTGTACCAGCTACAACTTTTAACCGACATCATCAGAAAAAGGAGAGGTTCAAAGTTCGTGCATTTATTTTTTGAAGGTCACTATTGCGCCTATTGTTATCTTTTTACCACACTGGTTGTTTCACTATCGGTCACAAGGCCGTTAGGGCCACCATACCACGTTCAACCGACCTGAAGCAGACAATAAAGACCCAGTGAAACGACGAACGAATTTAGCGCCATCTTTTGCAGTTGATTTATAACTATTCACTCATAGTACCGCCATGTGCCATACGGGCACAATACGGGTAAATACGTTTGGTACCGCGTTGATAAAAAATTGTGTTGTCCCTCATTGATTAACAACTTCAAACTTCCACCAATAGATGGCGTTGTTCAGTAGGTATGCGCTTTTCTGATTTTTAAGGTTTCGTACCTGAAAAGTTACCAACGGAACCAATCACTATATAACTTTGTTGTCTGTCTGTCAATAACTATTTTGTCAGGAACATTACGACAATTATATTTTCATTGTGTTCAATCACTAACTCAATCTGTTTCAATTATTTGATGTGTCTGTTTGCGAGATTTGAGCAACACACCACATTAATAACCAACTATACTGACGAGTGAATGCCATCAATTCTATCATCATCATCCTATCAGCCTAGAAGTCCACTGCAGGCCTCCCCCTTTTTTTTTTTTTTTTTTTTTTTTTTATACTACTTGGATGGCGGAACAAGCAAGAGGCCCACCTGATGTTAAGCGGTAACCTCTGCCTATGAACAGTGCATTACCACATAGGTCACGTCCACCTAGGACGCACCCTACGTGGCATTGCACTGCGCCCGCCACCCTGAGACATAAAGATGAAAAGTCTCATGTGCCTGTAATTTCACCGGCACCCTTCAAACCGGAACACAGCAATGCGAGCACTACTGCTTTGCGGCAGAAATATGTATGGTGGTAGTACTTCCCCGGACGAACTCTTTCACAAAAAAGCTCTACTACTACTATAATGCCACGACGAACGGTCTTGAGCAGCCTCCATCCACTGACTTCCTCTATTCTTTATTGTTGTTGTTCCATCGTGTGGGGAGTCTTCTGCGTCGTCTGGTTTGTGGTCTCTACTCAAAAACATTTCTTTCCCAAGGGTTTGACGTGACTAAATAAGTGTATGGTTAATTTGTCTAGTCCACAAATGTCTTCTTGGCACATACATACATACATACATAGACACACGCCTTTTTCCCCGAAGGGGTAGGCAGAGCCTCAATGGGCCTCGTTTCACAGTGGGTTGCACCATCGTGGAATATAGACGTGACAAGTGGTGAGCTCATCGCCGCCATTGCTTCCCACGACTGACTCTGCTAACGCTTTCTTTCAGTAATAACACATTCCATAATAAGCTAGCAGCCAGGACAAATCTTATACCAACGAATCCTATTAACTAGTCCGGGTAATCCCTTAGTCGGCTTTTACGACATCCACAGGAGGAGACGGAGGGGTCTATTCTTAGGCCACTGGACACAATAATATTATTCGTAGAAACATGAATCAATCTATCCCGCAAAGATTCAGCGGAATCAAATACACCAGTATGAGAACATATTGGGCATGGTAACGATTCTGCATCACCACTCTGCATCATCAGTTCTGTGAGTTACTTATATGGCCTGCCCATTGCCACTTCAACTTGCTAATTCTGAGCTATGTCGGTGATCTAGGTTCTTTAACAAGTAATTAAATCTGTAAAAAATTAAAAAACCCTCTATGCAATGTAACGGCTGAACCGATTTTGATCAAACACAGCTAAAAACACTCCCGACAAATTAAACTTACAAACAAAAAAAAAACGGTTCATCCGTTCGGTAGCTACGATGCTAGAGACAGACACACACAGACATGTCAAACTTATAACACCCCGTCGTTTTTGCGTCGGGGGTTAAAAAAAGGAAAAACTGTAAGTATTTAAAGTTTTCATAAAATCTCATACCCGAGCCAGGAATCAAATCCGCTCATTTTCACGCTTAATTAATCGGCTAGCTTATTACGTATCTTGCAATAGCAATGCGATAGCAAGAATCGCTCGAGAATTGCGCGATCATCGCTTCCAAATTGCAAATTCGTATTACGGATCGATGATACGTAATACGAATTTGAGATTTGGATGCGATAATCGCGCAATTATTGCTATCGCATTGCTATTGCAAGATACGTAATAAGCTAGCGGAGGTCACTGATAATTCCTAGCGTCTGTTATTTAATCTGTGCTAGTGTCAGAATTATTTCTTGGAATCGATAAACAAACCTTTTGTTATTCACAGAAGCAAATTTATTTCAATATTTTTGTGAATACTATACGTATGCATAATGATTGATGGTACCCTATTTATACTGTTCAATTCAAACTCGAGTACCTACCTATATTTGCACTATTAGTTACTTGTTCTGTGCTCGAGGCCCCTGTTTTTTTAGACCAACAGTAGTTTTTTAGGTACCTAACTACCTACTTGTATAGTTAATAAATATATTTGTTATAGATTCAAATGAACCGGTCAAAGACGCATGTAATGTCAAACAGCACGAAACGTAAGATTGAGGTTGATGGGCAGGAAATACATTATGTCGATGAGTAGGTACACCTACTTGGGCCAGATAGCATCCTTCGTAAACAGGCAAGACAGGGAAATCGATCGTCGTATCGAAAATGCCTGGAAGAGCTACTGGTCCATGAAGGAACACATGAAAGGCGACCTACCCCTAACACTAAAACGTCAACTCATATAGACATGTGTATCTTGCCCGTCCACACCTACGGTGCGCAGACATGGTCGCTGCCCGAGTTCCAGAAGTCTAAACTCGAGATTTGCTAGAGGGCAATGGAACGCAGCATTTTGGGTTACAAGAGAACCGACCATGTTAGAAACACCACGCTGCGTTCCCTGACCGGTATTGCCGACGTAGGTGACAAAACAGCCAGGCTTAAATGGGACTGGGCGGGGCACGTCAGTCGAATGCTTCCCAACAGGTGGGCCAACATCAGCACACCCTGGTTACCTGAAGGACGGCGACCTCGGGGTCGGCCGAGAAAGCGTTGGCGGGACGATCTTGTAAATTTTGAGAAGGAGTGGTGGGAGACTGCCAAAGACAGGGACAAATGGAGGAATTTGGGGGAGACCTTTGCCCAGCAGTGGGACAATATATGTTAGGGAAAAAAAAAAAAAAATTGTATGTAAGTTGGTATAACATTTACCATTTTATTGGAATGATTTACCTGAAGATGTTGTTACTGTCACATCAATAAACGCTCAAGAACAAATTAGATAACTGGTTGCGAACGAACAAACTGTTAACAATTAAAGACATTAAAGTGTAATCAGTGCAGGAAGTGAAACTAAGATATTTCAACACTCTGAAATAGACAGATCAGTGAAAGCTGCTCGTCTATAATTTTAAATAATAATAATAATAATTTAATTTTTCTAATTAAGTTATCTCATTCTAATAAACTACAAACAACTTACTAGTAAAATTATTTAACTGTAAGAAAATTGGGAAAAAGATAAACGAACATTCAGCATTTACTACTTTTTAAATAAATAAAATGTAAAAATACTTAAATTCTGCGGTAATTTAATACATGTAATATGTCAACTAGTAGGTAGGTATATAACGCAAAGCAATTTCAAAATAATGTCCTAAATCAAATAAAAGAAATAATTTGCAGAATTAAAAGAATAGTAGCACTACAGATCTTTCACAAAAACAAGGCACTCTTACTTAACTGAGTAGGTACATTTGGTTTTTTATAGTTTGTCAGCAATAAATTCATCAACAGAGTAATAACATTTTCTGAGTAATATTGATTTAATTTTTTTAATAAATAAATTGTCCTTGGTTTCGGTTTTTAATTCTTCTGGTATTTTGTTATAAATTCTGACAAGTCTAGAAAGGGGGCTCTTACTAAACGTGTGTAAGTTCGAGGAGGTTGTCATTAGCTTATTTCTATTTCGTCTGTTATAATTTTCATGAGTTTCAGACTTTGATTTAAAGTAATTTCTATGTTTTCTTACAAATATCACTGCTTGTAAAATATAAATACATGGAAGTGTCAAAAGTTCTTTGTCAATAAAAATAATATTATTATAATATTATGTATGGCACCTCGAATTTATAATAAACTCCCAGCGCCATTGAAAGAGATGGCCAATGTTAATTTGTTTAGACGAAAATTGAATTAAATGTGTACTTAGGTACCTACCTATCTTTCAATATGTAGCAATGGCGCTGGTTCCTGGAGATCTCTATTGCCTTTTTCGTTAGCTGAAAGCTTAGATTAGGTACTGATAAATCCGGATAAAAATCGACCAATAAAAAGTCCGGCAGGAGGCCAAAAACCCGTCCGGCCTTTGCAGGATAAATTCGGACGTGTAGTAACACCAATCACGACCTCTGTGGCGCGGCGGGCGAAGGTCCGCCTGCGACGCAGGAGGTTGCTGGTTCGATTCCCGCCTCGGAACAAATATTTGTAGGATCTGCAGATATTTGTTCAGGTTGATCTGGGTATTTTCTATGTATAATAAAAAATATTTATCTATGTAATGTATTGTATTAAGTATATCAGTGATCTAGTACCCATAAAACAAGCTCTGCTTAGCTTGGGGCTAGATAATGTTGTGTGAACTGTCCAGAATTATTTATATATAATTGGTATATAGGTACCTAGTGGTTAATAACAATACAATAAGCGGCACTACTTTTCAATCGTCTCTTTTCAAACAATTTATTTTTGAATATTTATAGACAATCAAAGAAAATCTCAAAAATGCTCACCCTGCTTATAAAACGTTATATAATTAAAATCACCATAGACATAATATATTATACCTTAGTGGTATTTAAATGTATGCAAAGGTACCTACATAATTTTTACTGCGGAGGGAAGTAGCAGTGGCTGATACTCTAGTAGGTAGGTAGGTACCTACTAACAATCAAAACAACAAAAAACCCAAAAGCATAAGAAAAACCCGCAAACTATCTCTGGAGGAGACGGCCTGTGAGCTGACTGAATCCCACCACAGATGTACCTATAAGTGTGGTCAGTAGGTACGTAGGTTTCATACATAAGTGAGGTCGACCGGCGAACTAACGAGTTCTGCGCTGGCCGACGACGGGCGCACACGTCAAGTCTCGGGGACTATCATAAACCGTGAGGAGTCAGAGGAACGTGCCAGACCATCACCAAATTGGTGCAATCATCTCGTTGAGCGTAAACAAACCGGTGAGTAGATTGCTTGCGTTTATGTAACGAAATCCTGACGTTTCGCTACCGGCTCAATCAATGTTGTTCCTGCCGTGACTGATTGTGTGGCCCTGCCTGCACCTACATAAGCATAACTGCTAAAGTTGCTTCTTGCTGTGATGCAGAATGAAAAATAGTATAGGTAAGTACCTAAAATCATCTCCATAAATCTTGGACAAGTTTGTAATTCAGTGCAATACGGTTTCTGTGGTACACAGAGCTACACAAGCAAGTGAGCATTTATTACTCCTTTATGGCCCAATCAGTGCGATTATTTCAATACATTGGGTTGGGTAACTCACTCAACGATTCGGTCAATCAATACCTACCTACCTACATAGTTAAGATACCTCTGTAATCATGAATAATGCTATGTTAGCGAGTACTCGTAGTACCTACCCATCTACAGACTAGTAGGTAATATGTATGGTTATTTCTCCGTATCGTCATCACATTAGGAAGTTTTTTTTCCTATATATTAACTAGCGCAAAAAGTGCTAGTTAAATTTAAAAGTATATTTGAATTGGTAGCTTGGAAACATCGAATACCCTTTCACTGTTTCTGGCCTGTGTCTGTGCCACCGGTGCCACGTCTCTCCATGCTAATATTTGGAGTAGAACACTAAAACTAACTGGGGTACCTACCTATAGCGAAGAATAAAAACAATACTATCGTGTATCCCGTTACTTCATTAGCAATTTTAATGCGTAGCGTCTCGTGGTCCAAACGTAGGTAAGTACCTACCACCTTAACAGCCTGTTTGTAGCCTTCTGTTTGTTTGTCCCAGAAATCCCAAAGATGCAGATGTTCCAAAAAGAGTGTAGGAATGTAGATTACAACATTTATATATTCTTAGAAGGTTTGGCCGCCATTAAGCAATCTAATTTCTAACATTAGTAAATAAGTACCTAGGTACATAGTTAGGTACTTAGTTAAGTAAAGTAATATCATAAATAAAAGCGGCTAAGTGCGAGTTGAACTCGCACATGAAGGGTTCCGTAGCAGCAAGTAACATAATATAAAAGTTCTTGGATGGATTACGATTAATGACGTATTAAAAAAAAACTACTTACTAGATCTCGTTCAAACCAATTTTGAGTGAAAGTTTACATGTAGGTACATCATATATTTTTTTTAGTTTTATCATTCTCTTATTTTTGAAGTTATGGGGGGGGGGGGGGGGGGGACACTTTTTACCACTTTGGAAGTGTCTCTCGCGCAAACTATTCAGTTTAGAAAAAAAATGATATTAGACACCTCAACATCATTTTTGAAGACCAATCCATAGACGTATAGGTTTGATGAAAAAAAAAATTTTGAGTTTCATTTCTAAGTATGGGGAACCCCAAAAATAATAGTTTTTTTTTAAATTTTTGTGTAACAATGTTAATGCGGTTCACAGAATACATCTACCTACCAAGTTTCAACAGTATAGCTCTTATAGTTTCGGAAAAAAAAGGCTGTGACATACACGGACAGACAGACAGACAGACAGACATGACGAATCCATAAGGGTTCCTTGTCTTTGACTACGGAACCCTAAAAATGGGAATCTAATTGCAGCTTTGCACACGATACTTATTCACCATTTTTTTTATCTAGTCTATTGTCGGTCAATATATTTTTCCACCAACCACCATTCTCAACTATAGTAGGTACGCTGGCTACCTACTATTTGTCTTGTATCTCACATACTTACCTAGTACCTATCTAAAACTTCCCTAGGTAGGTAAATCTAAGAATAAACACTTCATCAAATTGATGCTCTTCGTAGATTGCTTCGAAAATTATATCACACATAGAAGTCGGTACTTACCTATTATATCGGATCCAATACAAAATATATTAACAGACATCAGAGTCAAAATGATGACCTTACATATCTACCTCTTGCTTGATAGGCACATCTATTGCCTATATGTGTTCGATGATATTACTTAAGGTGGATGCGCACGCTTGCGGCGCGAAATTCAAATTTTTTGGTGTTTTTTGCCCATTACAGCTCATCAACACTTCTTCAGATAACGAAAGTTGAGTTCGCGACAACTAGGAGACTTAACACACATGTTTTAATTGATAGTATCTCATAAATATCATCAGTTTAGCTATGATACCCCTAAACACATTTTTACAGTGTTTTTGTTTGTTTAGGGGTATCGTAGCTAAACTGATGGTATTTATGAGATACAATCAATTAAAACATGTGTGTTAGGTCTCCTAGTTGTCGCGAACTCAACTTTCGTCATCTGAAGAAGTGTTGATGACCTGTAAAGGGCAAAAAACACCAAAAAATTTGAATCTCGCGCCGCAAACGTGAGCATTCACCTTAAGTAACGGCAATCTATCGTGTAGGTAGGTAAACATTGGTACCTACAATCTGCAATAATAGCCTTGGGTACCTACCTACCAACTTCTCTATTTATCCGAGTGTGCACCATGCAAAGAATTTTGAACCTAAGTTTAAAATTTGCATGGTGCATTTTTCCTTTACTAATTAAGGAAAAATAAAAGAAATACCTATGGAGTTCCAGCAGCAAAGTTATCCTCCTGCGATCCTGTAAAACCGGTTGCTCTCTCGAGATATATAGGTATCTAAATCCCCATACCGGTCCTCGTTTGAACCTTCACTGTTCGAGAGGATAGCTTGAAGTTTATCTTTGTTTACTTATTGAACCTACTAGTTGTGATATGTAGGTGCTAATTAATAAATCGAGTCCTAACGGGTTTTATACATTTATTGGATGCACAGTTAGGTAAAACAAGTTATTCGCTAGCTAGGTTATCCGACAAGAATATGGTTATTGGTTACCAAATGGTTCGGGTTTGTTCGGAAATGCCCAAATTTTCGGCCTCCGTCCGGACTTTCATCCGGACTTTTTCTGGACTTTTTAGTAGACTGAACTGTCAGTGAGCGAAATGATAAAATAACAAAAATAAAATCCCGCGTTATTCTCCTTTTAATGCACGTTTTGATCTATCTGTGTATCCACCAAATTTCATCTAAATTGGTCCAGTCGTTTTAGCGTGAAATCAAGACACTGGTATTTATTCTGTGGCAAGACTAACAAACAAAGATACTCCTGCTGTCTGCTGATTGCCTGGTGTTGATATTGGATAAATTCCATTATTGAGGATATCTAGTAGGTCTTCGATAACCCGACTAGGTACTCTATTTTGGATTCCAGATACCCAGATAATGGACGCCCACATAAAGGGATTGTTTTTGCGGATATAAGTATCCTTTAAGTAGCTCAATTCACACTATAATCTATCTGTTTACCAAACTCCGAAATTGTGATTTACTCAATCACGCCCGAACGGCAAACAACATCCAAAAATACAAACTAAATATGGATACAATTTTGATGTCTCTAACTTCAAAAACCTAGAACTTGCGTAAAACCATCCTAACCATTCCATCCCCTTAGGGGCGAAATCCTTGTTTTGTGTTTTTTTTTATTTGTCTAAAGCCAAACAAATAATCAAAACTAAATTTAAATCCAAGCTTATCTCAAATCACCACTGAAAATCACATCCGTATTGGTACAGCCGTTCTGGAGAGCGCAAACAAACGCACAGACAATCTAAAAACGGTTGCGTGTCGTGTCTGCAGAAGGAAGCACTGACTCAGCTTTTTTAAGATTGTATGAAGTACTAGTGTCCGCCCGCGGCTTCGCTCGCATTTTACCAAAAAGTAGCCTATAACTCAATCCAGATCATAATGTATCTGTGTACCCTGCAATTCCATCGAAATTGGTACAGTGGTTTCGGTGTGATTGAGCAACAAACATCCAAACATCGTAACTTTGACATTTATGATATTAGTTAGTGGGATATGTATATAGTAGGTATAGCTAGAGTGAGGCCTTTTGCCTGGACGTTAAAAAAACTACTTCGAGTAGAGTACATATTCAGGAATTAATATGTAAGGTACCTACTTACATTAATATTGCTTCTTTGACTATAGCTAGATCTACCTACTTACTCTTCCTACCCCCCTCCGATTCCATGATTGGACCCATAAATTATTATAAGCTACCACCACCACTTTTGGACCACTATAAATAGAAAGTCCGAAACGAACCGCAAAAAAAAAAAATTACGACCTCTTTTGCGCGGCGGGCGAGTAGCCGGCTGAGACGCGAGAGGTTGCTGGTTCGATTCCCGCTGCGGTACAAACTGTTTGTATGATCTGCAAATATCTGTTCTGGATGTGGGTGTTGTGGTAACATGGTACTGGTTCCTGATACCCATTTCAGGGAATCCTAGTGTGGGATCAGGACTATCTATGTGACCGTTGACCGTTGGGTGTTATGTTACTGTCGTTCCGTTCATCCGTAGAAATTCATACAATCGATTATCTACTCGACAAAACGTTGTCTGAATTAAAATGGGTACTTACATGTTTTGATGTTGATTGGGTTATCAACGATCCGCCAAAAAACCCTGACTTATCTAATATCAACCTACCTACTTATATTGACCCTTATAATCTGGACCCTATATTATCTGCTAGGTACAATTTTCGGGGTATTTCCAGCCTTCCTGAGAATTATTGGTACCTACGTACCTAGATATAATATTTACACTGTGATTTAGGTATTCTCAATGCCTTATCTGTTACAGTTGTTTTTGCAAATCGTGACCTCCAGCGATATCTCCGCTCGGGTCAGCTTCTTCCAGTGATTTAAGTTCTTATAAAGTCCTTCAGCTTGGAAAGTTTTTACAAAGGCATCATTAACCTACCTACCATATAATTTATTATTGGCCTCGTGCGTGTAAACTTGCAGGTTCCGTGAAGGATAAGGCACCCAGTTATGTCATAATTACTTTATCGAAGAAGCCGACAAGACTACATATTTTGCAACTTAGCGAACTTGTTCCACTATTATGTACAAGCTTATTGATAGTTTCACCTCTAATTATCTATCTTACCACAGATAAAACAATACTATACTATCTTACTGACGTTAGTCGTATGTTACCTAGGTACCTAATCAAAATTTCAACACCTTTCTGAATCTTTCCCATCTGAATTCACATCGTCCCTGTATTTCAAATAAGATGACAAATCATGCTGTAAAAACTATAGACCCATGAGCATTGTATAGTGCCGTTGGCAAACTATTTGAGGCCTTGGTGTATGTTTCTCTTTACCAGCACATATTATAGCCATTCTTGTCACCTAGACAGCATGGTCATTAGACACCAGTCACTCAAATGGGCAGCTGTGTGAACTTGGCCCCCGAACTTTTTTTTTTTTTATTCTTATGTATTTTGGTATGTAGTTGATTGTAGTAACGTTTTATTCGTTTGTAGTAGCTTGTTTTTTTTTTTTTTTTTTTTTTTTTTTTAAACTCACCCCGATATACGATTTTTAAATTTTTTTTTTTTTATTCTTATCTAGTTTGGTACGTAGTTGATTGTAGTTTTTTTTTTTCGTTTGTAGTAGCTCCGAAAAAAAAATAGAGGATCTAGAAAAATATCATCAACTTTTTTTTTTAATTTTTATTCTTATGTTTTTTTGTATGTTGTTGGTTGTAGTAAAAAATATTTCGTTTCTAGTAGCTCTCAAAAAAAAATAGAGGACTTTGCATAAACTCATCTTTCGATGGTCACTACAAACGAAAATAACGCCACTACAAGCGAAACTAGGTCACTACAAACGAAATAGAGGCACTAAACACGAAAAGGCAGAGCCTCAATAGGCCTCTTTTCACCGTGGGTTGAACCATCGTCTGATATAGACCTGACAAGTGGTGAGCTCATCGCCACCATTACTTCCCACGACTGACTCTGCTAACGCTTTCTTCCAGTAATAACACATTCCTTAAGTAAGCTAGCAGCCAGGACAAATCTTATATACCATCAAATCTTACAAGCTCTGCTTAGCTTGGGGCTAGACAATGTTGTGTGAACTGTGCAGCATTATTTATTATTAATTTTATTTACAAACAAGTCCGGGTTTATTTAATATTAGTGTAGATTGATGTGTTTGGTAAATCAATAATTTTGTGTTGTGTTCATGTTAGCCATGGAGCTCCATTGGCTGGCGGTGCTGGGCTGCCTGAGCGTGCTGGCGGGCCCGGTGCGCCCGGCGGCAGTGTCGACGCAGGATACGCTCGTGGTTGCCAGATCAGATGACGCGGTAAGTTCATGTTAGCCATGGAGCTCCATTGGCTGGCCGTGCTGGGCTTCCTGAGCGTGCTGGCGGGCCCGGCGCGCCCGGCGGCAGTGTCGACGCAGGACACTCTCGTGGTTGCCAGATCCGATGACGCGGTAAGTTTATGTTAGCCAGCTCCATTGGCTGGCCGTGCTGGGCTGCCTGAGCGTGCTGGCGGGCCCGGCGCGCCCGGCGGCAGTGTTGACGCAGGACACTCTCGTGGTTGCCAGATCCGATGACGCGGTAAGTATATGTTAGCCAGCTCCATTGGCTGGCCGTGCTGGGCTGCCTGAGCGTGCTGGCGGGCCCGGCGCGCCTGGCGGCAGTGTTGACGCAGGACACTCTCGTGGTTTCCAGATCCGATGACGCGGTAAGTTCACTCGGCACTATTCAACGAAACACTGACTACTTACTGACAATCTTGCCATCTGCACGCTCCTCAGAGCTGCTGTTTTTTTTTATTTATACAACTTGGTATTACGGATCAAGCAGATGGCCCACCTAATGTTAAGCAGTACGGTACCCTCTGCCTATGAACGGTGCATTACCACATAGGTCACGTCCACCTAGGACGCATCCTATGCGGCCGCCATCCTGAGACTTACAGATGAAAAGTCTCGTGTGCCTGTAATTTCACCGGCAACCATACCCTTCAACCCGGAACAAAGTCAGAGGCCC
The DNA here is from genome assembly GCA_932527175.1 of Operophtera brumata. NCBI lineage: Eukaryota > Metazoa > Arthropoda > Insecta > Lepidoptera > Geometridae > Operophtera > Operophtera brumata. The sequence continues at coordinate 3,573,075 of OW052238.1, forward strand.
TCGGGCGGCTTGACAAACTCTTACACCAGAGGCCAGCACTACCTCATACGAAACGAAACGAAACCCGGAACAAAGCAATGCGAGCACTACTGCTTTGCTGCAGAAATAGTACTTCCCCGGACGAACTCTTTCACAAAAAAGCTCTACTACTACAAAAAAGGCTCTACTACTGGCTTGCAGTTACGGCGCCTATGGCTTGCGCTATTCACCCGAGCGTCAAATTTATAGCACCATACGCTGTTACCATTTGTCGCTGTTTGTGAAAGACTCCTGGCTAATGGAAACCTTATACCCAAGTAAGTAGACATCACTTGATCCAAACGATTAAGGAAATGCTCTTCGAAACAATGGGTAATATTCTGGCTACCTAAGGATTATCATTCATCATAGTCTACCTTACCACGATTACCTTAAGTAGGTACCTATGAAGCAAAAACGACAGATGCGTCTCAACTCCAGAATCACTATATTTATTTCAGGCTTATTGGGAACTGTACAAAACCTTAACAATAAGCCATAGCAACATAAATACCTTAAAACTAACATATATAAAAACACTTTATTATACTTCAATGCACACGTGTAGACGGCGACGTATGACGGTGTCTCGTGTCAGGCGTCCGAAGAACCTCCTGAACTTGACACCTTTCGGCCAAGACTCTCCGTTCATGAAGGTCGATAGACGGTCAGTCAGCACCCTCACCATAAAGGAAATAAAATTGACATCATGGCGAGATTCCAACTGCTCGACCCTCATGGTTAACCCTGTCTTCTGCTTGAGGTACTCCACTTCAAGTGGTATTAAGTGTAAGGGATTGTAGCTAGTGAGAATTACAGTTAACATCGACTATATCACCAACAGACGACGGAAGCAGCGGTGTCAGAGGCGGCAGTGGCGTCCGAGGCGACAGTGGCGTCAGAGGCTTCAGTGGCGTCAGACGCAGTTGTCACCGAAGGACCAGTGCCTCCCATCAAGCTGACGGAGATGGAGGTGATCTCGGAAGTGTCGCTCCGCTACGCGCACACGGTCGTGGTGGCGCGGGTTCGGAACCCGGCCAAACGCGCGCAGGAGGCCAACTTCAGGGTACTGCTTCCGGAGACAGCCTTCATCAGCGGATTTGTAATGTAATTATTTTCTATACTAACCTTTTTACTCTGGCTTCGAATGCGTGTCGTCGGCATAAAAAGCAGTACCCCTCACCCCTACCCATCTCCCCTCCTTCCCCAGTATCCATTCACCTTCCATTCACACACAAAACTTAGCCTAGAACACTCAGGGATATCGATAGGAAGGTAACTTCCTCGTAGTGAAACAGTTTTTGGAATCGGTTAGTAGGTACATAGTTCCGGAGATTACATACATCCATACTGTAGCTCTTTATAATATTAGTTTAGATCAGTGGTAATTAAGCATACTCTATAAAAAGGCGTCTATCCGATTTGCACGACTAATGTCAAAAAAGAAAAATGTCCAGGAGCTTAATAATACCCAACCCATAACCCCCAATAGCCCAATTGGAAAAACGTCCTAGTTTAAAAAGGGCAACTAGAAAAATTACCAGATACAGAAAAGGCCCTCTAGAAACTGACCAAGAATAGAAATAACCAACCAGAAAAATGCCTCCCTACTTGTAGTCCTACTAGTGAACGCCATTTGTACTAAGCAAAGAGGTTTAAGTAGGTACTTTGGTATGCCAATAATGATAAAGATCCAATCAATAGTAGATTAGTAGCCAAGGGCTGTAAGGCATCAATTGCAGCCCCGCCTATAGTTCGAGGGTGCCATTGATGCTTACACCCGAGCTAACTACTCTGCTTTACATCTCGATTGTGAGGTAAGTAGAAAAAAACCGGCATTACAAGAATAAAACATTTTATTAGTTAAAGTATGTTAAGAATACAGTCTCAGATAAAGACTTTACTCGTTTTTCTTTTCGCCACTTCATGAACTCGTCGTAAGTTTTCAAATATCTCTCTTTAGAACTTTCAGGCAAAATAAGGTTAATTGCTGCTTCAGCTTACATTTTCATTGAATCGGAAGTGCAGCTTATATCTTCATCACTTGCAGAACTCATGTTTTTTTCCTAATTAGCACGTAATTATAAAAAAATCCCAAACACTAACAATATTTAAAGTAAAAGTTTTCTATTCCCGCCTTTTTTCATCTTTTTTTAAATTATTTTTTTCAAAAACGAAATTGAGCTTCGCCGTTCGATATTTAAAATTGATGACTGTTATACTCATACGAAGACAAGGCTGAATAGCGAAGCGACCTCTTTTGTCATTGGGCTGAATGCATGATGTCTATTGCCAGTATGATGGTTAGATGTACGCGAACTTTTATAAAGAGTGAAGTTTTTTTTAATTACTTACCGCCCTAGGGCTTTTCTAGCTACATTATTACCCTAGAGCGCTAATTGGTCACCTACAAGCCCCATTTGGGGGTAATAAGGACCTACTTACCGAATACGAGAGATGTAAAGAGTATTTAATAACCCCAGCACGCCGTTTCATACAACATTGCAGAAGCAGTGTAATGTTCCAAATTCAAAAAACGCTCCTGCAATGGATTTGTTTTTTTTTGTCTGTAAATACGATACTTCGCTTCTTCTTTTTTCGTAAATAATTACAATATTTCCATGCATGTTTGAGAAAAATATCTTAAAGTGGATAAGTATATACTTTTTTATATTTTGAAAAACAAAGGTTCTGAAGTAGCGACCACGAACCGGATGACGCATTGTACGAAGGTTCCCCTCACGATATCGCAGGAAGTTGGTGGATAGAGGCGGCTGAAGACCGTTCGTCATGGCATTCTAAGAGGGAGGCCTATCTCTAGCAGAAGACTTCTACAGACTGATAATGCTGTACGATCTCCACCCATGGGCTACATTAGCTTTCAGCGAAAAGTCAATTTTGTGTTGCGATAATATGATCTTTATTTGCAGGACATTGGATGGAAAATCGTACAAAGCATACGTCAAAGAGAAGGAGGAAGCCAAACAGATTTACGATCAGGCTGTGAGCCAAGGATTCGGCGCGGCGCACGTCGCAGCCAAGTGAGTCAAACTTGTTTTTGTATACAACTTGGAATGGCGGATCTAGAAGATCTCTGCCTATGAACAGTGCATTACCTCATAGGTCACGTCCACATGACGCTCCCTGTGGCATTGCACTGCGCCCGGCCACCCTGAGACATAAAGATGGAAAATCCATGTGCTTGTAATTTCACCGGCAACCATATCCTTAACAGGAACACTACTGCTTTGCGCCAGAAATAGGTAATAGGTATAGTACTTCCCCGGACGAACTCTTTCACAAAAAAAATACTACTACTAATAAACAAAACTTATATTCAACCGAGCACATTGGCCCACAGGGCTCGTGATTCTTAGTACGAATAGAGGGTATACTAATGAGGTAAGGATGGTACTGAGCCGTGCGTCTGCTTGTCCTATATGTATTCAAACGAGATTGCCCCACAGGGCCCGTGATTCGAACCAGTTCGTGGTCTCGGTGAACATAGAGGCGTCGTCCACCGCCGTGTTCAACCTGACATACGAGGAGATGCTGGGCCGCCGCAACGACGTGTACAACCACGCCATCAACCTGCATCCCGGCGCGCTGGTGCCCAAGCTGTCCGTGACCGTGCACATCAAGGAGGCGCAGAAGATAACAGTCCTCCGAGTGCCGGAGGTCAGGACGGGCAATGAGATTGACGCTACCAAGGATGATGCTCGTAAGACTTTTAATTTAAAGCTATAGGTTCATATTGCTGTGTCGGAGTGTTTCGTGAAACGCCAGAACGGAATCGATTACGTTTATTACCTATGACTAGATTCACATTAGTAGGTTCACGCGCCACAACACAACACAACAAGATTTTCAGTTATTTTTTGTTGTCTCGCAGAAGGTGTGAAAAGTAGAGTATGCTTGTCTGGGGTAAAGCCTATCTTCGTCTTGGGAAGCTTGAACCGCTTCACTCAGAAATCTACATAGAGTCCCTCGTTACGCTCAGGGTTCACACTGCTTTATCCCCTCAGTGTATAATCTACTATTACGAGTGGTATTTCTAATTGAAAGGTTGTTATTGCAGAAAACTCCAAAGCTGTTATAACGAGGGGTCACGACGACCGCGAGGCGACCATCACCTTCAAGCCTGACCTCGAGGAGCAGACGAGACTGATGCAAACATACGCGGTAAGAGATTTTGGAGATGAATTTAGAATTTTTGTTTTTTTTCCCGTCGATGCCTTCGAAAGAGCACGGTGGAAGTCAGCGAAGGATAGAGATACATACATACTGCTCTCTACTTCTAGTACCTACTATTAACTATATAGTAGTTATCAAAATATATAACGTTTTATGTACCTATCTAACATTGAGATCTACCATACACATACCTACCTTTCATCTATAATATATAATCTGTTTATGCATATACATAGACACACGCCTTTTCCCCCGAAAGGCCCGAAGACAGAGCCTCAATGGGTCTCCTTTTACCATGTAACTTTATAACTCAAGAATCATGGTCATCGTCCCGTTTCTAGTGAAAGTATGTCTTTCACCATATTTGCACCATCGTGGTAATATGGAAGTGGAAAGTGGTGAGCTCATCGCCGCCATTGCTTCCCACGACTGACTCGGCTAACGCTTTCTTCCAGTAATAACATATTCCTTAATAAGCTAGCAGCCTTTTTATTTACCCATTGTAAATAAATAGGCCTTTTTTGTATCATTCGGTGATCGGTAGGTAATGTAGGGAAACATTTCGAAGAATCATTAATACAATCATTTGCCAGTTATCTAGGGTCATAACGACACTCATTAAGTAGATTGTAGATATACTTACTAGTGTTCTGTAAACAGTTTTTCTGTAATTCCGTTTTCGTTTCATTTGTAGAAAAAATCGAAGGAATCTGCTTCTAATACACATAGATGGAACCAGCCGGAGGACACGGAGGAGCAGCCAGGAGTGCTGGGGCAGTTCGTGGTGCAGTACGACGTGGAGCGCCCTAAGGATGGCGAGATCTTGGTATGACCACCTTTAGTCTAAACCTCTGGTACCAACTCTCAAACAACAGAAATTGACTGCAACCAGGGCCCGTATTTGGGTATATTATGTCATCCACGAGATGACTCGTGATACAATTTTTTTGTTTGTATACGTGATTTACCGTCATTTGCAGTTTTTTCACCTTCATCCGGTTGTATTTTCCGTATCGTCTCAAAAAAACTCTTCGCTATTCGCTAATCTGTGTCAGTCACAGAATATTCAATAGTAAGCGATTCCGCGGCCGCGCGTTCGAATTTCGAACAGGCTTATTTCGAATTAGAATAGACAATACTGGTTGAAGAGGAACATTGGGAAGAGGATTTGGTATAGAGTTGGATAGCACGCACTTTTTCGCGAGAAACGTGCGAGGCCTCTTTTTCATTAGACAAGTGTGTTAGCACACTGAGCTAGCACACTGAGCTAGCACAATGAGAGGTTTTCATGGCCGTTTCACGTCATGCTTAAACCCTTGAAAATAGATGGCGCCAGCCCTGTACTTATCTGTCAAAATAAAGTGAGATGTCAAAGTCAACAACGTAGTGATATATTTTCGTGGTGTTTTGTTACTATCACCAAGGAGTTTATATACTACGTAACACTATCACACAAAAGCACAGACAATACATTTGTTAATTTTGGCAACCACATTTGAGTCAGCGCCATCTATCGAGCCAAATCGAACTACCTTTTTTTATTCGAAAATGAAAAGCCCTCATTGAGGCGAGCCTCGCAAGCACAATTGAGGGAGGAGACCGACAGGCTCGCGAGTTGACATTGACACGCACGTGTGTGGTGTGTTCTTTGTGACAAACTGCCTCGCCTCGCGTGCTGCCTGTCTCCCTCTCGCAATAAGCACATGAAATTAGACCTTATATTCTATAAAATAAAGACCTTACAAATCAAACACGATGGCACAGTGAATGAGTTTGCCTGCACACTGTGCTAGCACGATTAGAATAAAGGTACAAGTTGGTAGCGGACGACATGAAGCTGCAGCAAACGACGTGTCGCAGCGACACTACCGGTTTCTATGTATTTCTATGAAATTCCCTCCGTAGTTAGTGACATGAAGCTAGCAGACGGCAGTGTCGCCCGACAATGCCGCTGGCCCGAGCAACGACACGTCGAGCGAGTTTCAACCAACTGGATTCCATCTGCAGTCGGGTTCGAAATGATGACTGCAGCGACAGGACGCAACGACGTGTCGTGGCGACATGAAGCGATGACAAGTTGTCTTCTGCTGCTGCTGCGTGTAGTCGGCTACCAACTTGTACCTACCTTTATTGAGCGAGGGCCTCTTTTGAGTAAGTGTGTTAGCACAATTGTGCTAGCACACGTGCGATACACTTGTAAACACTCTTTTCCAAAAAAGTGCGTCTTTTGCAAAAATCTCACGAGATCTTGCATTATGAATTGTACAGGTGAACGACGGATACTTCGTGCATTTCTTCGCGCCGAGCTCCCTGCCGCCCCTCGGCAAGTACGTGGTGTTCGTGCTCGACACGTCGGGCTCCATGATGGACCGCAAGATCGTGCAGCTGAGGCAGGCCATGCAGACCATCCTCAGCGACCTGAACCCCGGCGACTACTTCAGCATAGTGGAGTTCGCATCTTCTGTTACGGTAAGACGGTTTTTTTTTTTATACTGCTTGAATGATGGAACAAGCAGATGGCCCACCTATGGCCTTACTTGTTTTATTTGTAAGTAAGTACGCTTTTTTCTACCTTCAATTAACAATCAAAATTCAGTAGTTTACGAGCGCTAAGGGTTGGCGCAATAAAGGTGGCGAATCAAACCGAAAAGCTGCCATTTTGCGTCGGTTGCGTTCAAGGCGATGTGTCAATATTTTGGGGTCGCCGCGTTACATGCTCACTCAGTAATGGTAAAGATACAAACTTGATGTTAATATAGTAATTATTTAAGGATTCAATCTAAATAAATCAAAAACAGAAACACGATTAGTGAAACTTTCTCGATAGATTACATGCTTACATAGGCACACGCCTTTTTCCCCGAAGGGGTAGGCAGAGCCTCAATGGTCCTCTTTTCAGGTGGGTCACACCAGAACTACGGCACAGCACAAAACTAGTGGGAATTAGCGGCACTTCGAGTTTTTTTTTGCCACCTTTGAATTTTGCGTAAAAAATGCGTATGCTTTGTCTCCTTAGATCCACGAGCTCAAGGAGGCTGCGCAGGAGCCGCCGAAGCGGCCGCAGTACTACTGGGGCGAGGTCGAGAAGACGCCCACGCTGGTGCCGCCCTCGCCGGCCACGCCCGACAACATCGACAAGGCCAAGGTCATCGTCAGCAGGCTCAGTGCGGCCGGAGGTAACTACTCGCATACTACTGGGGCGAGGTCGAGAAGACGCCCACGCTGGTGCCGCCCTCGCCGGCCACGCCCGACAACATCGACAAGGCCAAGGTCATCGTCAGCAGGCTCAGTGCGGCCGGAGGTAACTACTCGCATACTACTGGGGCGAGGTCGAGAAGACGCCCACGCTGGTGCCGCCCTCGCCGGCCACGCCCGACAACATCGACAAGGCCAAGGTCATCGTCAGCAGGCTCAGTGCGGCCGGAGGTAACTACTCGCATACTACTGGGGCGAGGTCGAGAAGACGCCCACGCTGGTGCCGCCCTCGCCGGCCACGCCCGACAACATCGACAAGGCCAAGGTCATCGTCAGCAGGCTCAGTGCGGCCGGAGGTAACTACTCGCATACTACTGGGGCGAGGTCGAGAAGACGCCCACGCTGGTGCCACCCTCGCCGGCCACGCCCGACAACATCGACAAGGCCAAGGTCATCGTCAGCAGGCTCAGTGCGGCCGGAGGTAACTACTCGCATACTACTGGGGCTAGGTCGAGAAGACGCCCACGCTGGTGCCGCCCTCGCCGGCCACGCCCGACAACATCGACAAGGCCAAGGTCATCGTCAGCAGGCTCAGTGCGGCCGGAGGTAACTACTCACATACTACTGGGGCGAGGTCGAGAAGACGCCCACGCTGGTGCCGCCCTCGCCGGCCAAGCCCGATAACATCGACAAAGCCAAGGTCATCGTCAGCAGGCTCAGTGCGGCCGGAGGTAACTATACTCCCTTGCCTATCTACAGGTCGCGCAACGAGTTATGAGCGCTGACCTTGAATGCGCAGTAGTAATTTTTGGGTCTGTATAGCAAATGCGCGAATGTACACATGCTCAATCAACCCCACCACTTTCGCCGAGCGCTCATAACTAATTGCGCGACCTATAGTAGTAGTTTGTATCGCCGACGACAAAAAATCTATGAAATTGTGAAACTGTTGAACTGTTGGTTCTACAATTTCAAATTTATTTTTTGTACACACAAATTATAGAAATAAAAAAACCGCGCCAACCCTTCCTAAGTAACTAAGTGCGTATGTAGGTACCTATATTCTTTATTGTATTCCATTTGATAATGCCATCATCAGTTAGATCCCGTTGTTGTGACTTTCGACTAGCGGTAATCGGACGGCTTGGTCGCGAATTACTTGCTATCATTTTGTTTTGAGTGCCTATCTATATCCGCTATCATACTTTAATGGTTGGTAAATCCAGCCTTGCTATCTTTGACCCCCGACTTTTCCCGCGATTAATAAACAAAAACAATCTTTCTTACCCGCCACGTAGGGTTGCCAGCTCCCGTTTTATGTTTTAGAGGACTTGATAAGATTAAATAAAGGACATTGTATGAAAATAAAGGACATTGGATGAAAATAAGGGATATCAACGCTATCTTTCAAAAATAAATTAAAAACATGGCTTGTAGCGCAGACGATCTATCAATATCAAGATTTATTTAAAATTGATGTAAATTAATATTTTATTATTTTTCTGACATTATTTAATTATTTGACATTACCTATTATTATTATAATTTTTTATACGATTACTAATTGTTATGGTATTGACATATTAAATTTCAAATTGTTATAATGTATTGTATTGTGATGTAAATTTTGTGATGTACTTATGTACGATTTATGGATTTATGTATGTTTGACTTGTAACCGTTTTTGTTATTAATATATTACTATGACTATGACTATGACTATCATATTATTTTTAATGAAATGCGGTTACGGTATCTGTAGCGACATTTATTAATATAAAATACATAACATTTACACAATGTAACGTAGTTTGTCGTTAATTGAAGCCAATTAGGTACTTATGTAGTACGACCTAATTAGTCTTTTTGTTTAGTATACTTGGTATTACTTTTGGCTGCATTAAGAGCTTCTTCGTTTTCTATTATGAAATTATAAAATTGTTTGCATTGTATGTTGAGGTTTGATTTAATTTGTAATTCTGCTTTTACGGTGTCAATATCTAACTTATTTCGGTTTTTTGTCCACGTATTCGTACACAAGGAAAAAAACCTTTCGGCTTGGGCGTTATAGACACTAGGATGGAAATTACGTATTGTATTATTTTTAGCAGATTCTTGTTTTCATTCGTCGAATTGAGAATCTGAATCCAATTTTCAAGAGCACTTTCACAGTTCTTATCCTCAATAATTTTCACCAGGAGAGGCAGAATTCTTCATAATATAATGCATCAAGATAAAATAAAGGACAAAGTATTGTCCTTTATTGAAGATTTTAAATTAGAGGACAAGATCAATTTTTGGGTCTGAAATAGAGGACGTCCTTTAAAATAAAGGACGTCTGGCAACCCTACCGCCACGTTACACGATTTCAAAGTAGGTTCTCAAATAGGTTTAACTACCACATGTCTCTAGGGTCCGCTGCAATTAAATAAATAATAATAATAAATAATGCTGGACAGTTCACACAACATTATCTAGCCCCAAGCTAAGCAGAGCTTGTGTTATAGATAACTGATATACTTAATGCAATACATTAAGGTGATTATAGCCTCGAACGACCTTGGGCATCTGGGCGGAGCCTAGGAAATGTTGCATCCCGAGCCCGCACCACACGCTATGGATAAACATTGGCACAATATTCAGAAACAATGAATAATCGCGGCGAGCGGCGAGCGCGGCAGCGGGCGCCGGCCGCGGCGTTGAGCGCGTCGCGCTAGTCATGCAGACCGCGGCGCGCGGCGGGCAGCGGCCGCGGTTTGGCACGCCGTGTACTAGTCATGCAGTCATATCTGTTGTCTAGTTTGTGTTTGAGAACTCGCGCACTTTTGATTTTGAGCATCGGTAATTATGCGCTATTACTATAGTATATGCCTGGCGGCATTGGCAATTTTTCTTAGCTGTTTCTTTGTTTGTTTGACCTGTCTAGACCTAGTATGGTAGATAATGAAATAGGTACACTGTGTCTTGAATTACGAAATACAGACAACAGCTCAAAAAAACAGGACACGGAGACAAATCAAAATACAATAACAATAAAACATGTTTACTTTAGTTCACAGTACAACACACAGTACACACGGTCACAGTACTGGATGGCGGGCACAGTGCAATGCCACATAGGCTGCGTCCTAGGTGGACGTGACCTATGAGGTAATGCACTGTTCATAGGCAGAGGTTAGCGCTTAACATCAGGTGGGCCATCTGCTTGTTACTTATTATAATACTAATTAGTATAAAAAAAAGATCAGGCAAAACCATTATGGACTAATGAACTAATATAATATATACAAGATACATACATACATAGACGACACACGCCCGAATATAAATAATATAGTACCTATTTTTTACTTAGTAGTTTTATTGTTTCATAAAGGTTTATTCTTAAAAATCCAAACAGCAATGGGTAGACCAATGGAAAAATCTCGCATGAAACATCTTGAACAAAATATCTCGAATGTTAAATCTCGAATGAAAAGTTTCGAATAAAAAATCTCGTATGATAAATCTCGAAGGGAAAATCTTGAAAAAAATAATACCGAATGAAGCCAAAAGTGGCTCGCAAAACGTCCACTTCTCATAATGTATACCGCACTTTTTCTCAATATGACCACTTCACAAAAAGCCCACTTCGCAAAATGTACACTCGATTTTTTCTCATAACGTAATCCGAGCGTTTTCTCAAAATGACCACATCGCAAAATGTACACTGGTTTTTTTCTCAAAATGTACACTAAGTTTAGTAGCAAAATGTACACTGGACTTTTCTTATAATTACTTTATTTTTTTATTTTCTTACTCTGTTTTTTTTACTTCTTTTCTTTTTTTAACCATCGACGAAAAACGATTTTTCATTCGAGATTTTTCGTTCGAGATTTTTTATCCGGGATTTATCATTCGAGATTTCATTCGAGATTTTTTCCAAGATTTTTCATTCGAGATTTTTATTCGTGATTTTTCATACGTACTTATTCTTATAGTAGATAATATAACATAACACCCAACAGTCACATACATAGTCCTGATCCCACACAAGGCATCCCTGTGTTGTGGGTATCAGAAACTACGAGTACCATGGTACCATAACACCCAGACCCGGAACAAATATTTACAGATCATACAAACAATTGTCCCGCAGCGGGAATCGAACCCGCAACCATTCGCATCTCAGCCGGCTATTCGCCCGACACGCTACAGAGGTCGTCAAAGATAAGAAACCAAAAAGCGTCCTCGCGCAAACAAGACATATAAACGAAAACGATCAATATTTACAATGTTTTGTTCAAGGAACACAAAGCACAACTAAAAAACTACGATGAGTACACTAACTGCTATCGTGTCTTATTGTGCCCGAACCAGTCGGTGGCACTCATAGGAGCGGAGCAAAAAAGTGACGCAGGTACCCCGTGCGAACGCTTGGGCCGGACTGACTTCCGCGGCCGAACCGCCCGTAGCAGCTCGTTTTACAGTTTTTGTTTTATTGTTTAAAAATGATAATTATTTTTGAAAATGTAAACATATCAAGTGTAAAGTCTGTAAATTGTCTATAATATTGTGAAAGAATCATTAAAATAGCTGGAGGCGTTTGGAAGGAGTAGGAATTCTTGCGTAAATTATAGGGAACAATGTTTTATTTTTTCCTGTCAAAAGCAACAGTAATTTAAAAAATGTAAACATATAGTTCTATTCTTGACTATATTATACCTATTAGATGATTTTTTTTTAATTATTTGGGCCATTTTTGTAGGAGGAGTAGGCTTTCTAAAAAGGTATATTTTGAGTTTCGGCAAAACTAATCACCTTAATAAATAACCAGAACACCCTGAACAAATATCTGCAGATCGTACAAATATTTTTCGAATGGAACCCGCAACCTCCTGCGTCGCAGGCGAATCTTCTCCCGCCGCGCTAGAATCACGAAAAACAGTATTTAAACAAATATTTGCTTGGTAATCGAAAATATAAATTACCTAATATTATTTGTTACTCTTATTTTATCAATGTACGTTGATAGGTACTTAATACTGATATTTACGTTATAAGCGCATTGTAGTGGTTTTCACGATTTTTTTGTATCGAGTTTTTTTTCGAAATCGTATTTTCAGCTCTGAAGGGCATGAACCCTTGGAAATGTAATGAAGATTAATATATATAAATTAATTGTTATAAACTGTGTAGATTTCGCTAAAAATACGTTTAAGAGAAGCCTATTTGAATCTTGACAGCCTCTTAATTCCGTGGGCCTCTTGCGTGTGCGTCCTGCCCTCACCACACGCCCGTGTAGTTGCTTGTTACTGTTACTGTTAGTGTTAGCCTGAATCATCCCATTGTTGGGCAAAGGCCTCCCCCCATATCCTCCAGTCACTACGATCCGGCTCCGCACCTATGACTTTTCTAAGTTATGTGCGGATTTCCATCGCTCTGTGCTTCGGAGCTGTCACGTTAAGGTATCGGTCCCGGCTGTTATTGATTAATAGCAGTCGATAAGCCATGTCAGAGGCTCTCGGGCGGCTTGACAAACTCTGACACCAGAGACCAGCACTTCCTCATACGAAACGAAGACGACTACGATCCTGTGCTATTGTTTGCCAATCTTTGTTAAAATAGTCTATTTCATCGCGCCATCTCCTGCGTGGTCTGCCGCGACGCCGTCTCGCTGTGTTAGGGCTCCAAATAGTGGTTATTTTGGCCCACAGCTCATCAGGCATGCGAGAGACATGTCCAGCCCAATTCCACTTCAGCTGGGCGGCTTTTTCTACTACGTCGGTGATTTAAGTTTTGGAGCGCAGTATGGTGTTTCTAAGCCGGTCGTAGCAAACCAAGAGTTTGGATTTCTGAATATTTGTCAAAGGTTGCTTGTCAATTTAGTAAATGTAGGCTCATAACTAGTGTGATTTGTTTGGCAGGCACTAACATCGACAGCGCGCTGGACGTGGCCGTCAATCTGATCCACAAGCGCACGGAGTGGGGCAAGAAGAAGGAGCCGGCCAACGACACCGCTGCAGCGAGCACGCAACCACCACTCGCCGACAGCGACGCAGACATATACAACATTGAAAGTGAGTTCACACACAATCTGATCCACAAGCGCACGGAGTGGGGCAAGAAGAAGGAGCCGGCCAACGACACCGCTGCAGCGAGCACGCAACCACCACTCGCCGACAGCGACGCAGACCTATAAAACATTGAAAGTGAGTTCACACACAATCTCATCCACAAGCGCACGGAGTGGGGCAAGAAGAAGGAGCCGGCCAACGACACCGCTGCAGCGAGCACGCAACCACCACTCGCCGACAGCGACGCAGACCTATACAACATTGAAAGTGAGTTCACACACAATCTGATCCGCAAGCGCACGGAGTGGGACAAGAAGGAGCCGGCCAACGACACCTAATTTAGGCAAAAGTTGTATTTCTAAATAATTAGACAAATCAACTATCATCAACATCAACATTTGCGTGAAACAAAACGCAACAAGCTTTATTAACATATATTATCAACTAGCAGTGCCCCTCGGTTTCACCCGCGTAAGTCTCGATCCCGTGGGAATATCGGGATAAAAATGTGCCTATATGTTATTCCGGGACTCCAGTTATCTCCATTCCAAATTTTATGCAAATCTGTCTAGCCGGTTCAGCGTAAAGAAGTAACAAACACACTCACACACACACAAACTTTCGCATTTATAATATTAGTGGGATGAGATGGGATAACCAAAAGTATCCCAACTGTACGTCACGTTAGTCAAAAAAGTTGGGTCAAACAATATATGAGGAGTTGCCCATGTTCTTCTGCGAGCAGTAGACCTCGCGAGCACAACTTGAAAACTATGCATCATGTCGATCCATAATGATCAAACAAAGAACCCATATTATTTTATAAAATCTTTCGTTTTCTGAAATACTAAAAATAATTTCTACTTTTTTTATAGCGGAACTGATTTTTTTCATAATCGAGCCTGTAACTCCAAACATCACTTTTCGATAACTCTCATGGTTTCAGACTTCGCCTGAGTGCCCCTAGAAAAAAAAACTCTCCTGTATATCTAGACAACCTCTTGACCGATTTTGCTCATAGTCAAAATACTTGTTTAGATTTTACTACGGAATGTTTCTGCCAAATATTGTGCCGGCTTGTGGCACAAACTGTAACCTTGCTGTAAGGCTTGTTGGGGCGAGGTGGATTGGTTGCAATGCTTCATGCATCATCATCCTTTCACCACACTGGATCTTGTTCCATTAGTCACTAGGCCCTTTTCAGTGACACTAGGCCTTAAGTTATAACGCAGGGTGAAAGCATATGTACATACATACAGTGGCGTAACTAAACCATCTGGGGCCCGTGGCAAATTCGAAAATTTTAAAAAATTTAGTTGTGGGCCCGTGGCAAATTCGAAAATTTTAAAAAGTTTAGTTGTGGGCCCGTGGCTAATTCGAAAATTTTAAAAATGTAGTTGTGGGCCCGTGGCAAATTCGAAAATTTAAAAAAAAATAGTTGTGGGCCCGAGGCAAATTCGAAAATTTGAAAAAATTTAGTTGTGGGCCCGTGGCAAATTCGAAAATTTAAAAAAATTTAGTTGTGGGCCCGATGCTAATTCGAATTTTTTTAAAAATTTAGTTGTCTCACTTTGGATTTTAAGCAGAACTTATAAAAATATACTTTTCAAATAAAATAAAACACTCGGATACAATGTAAAAAAATATTTTTGAGCTCTCGCGGCCTCTTGGGCCTGTGCCATCTTGGGTCGGGGGCCCGTGGCATTTTGCCAGCCCTGCCAGCCTATTGTTACGCCACTGCATGCATACCTGCCTTCAAAGTTTTGTTTCTAGGACAAATGTGTTTTTTCCGTACCTAAAGCACATAATAAGTATTAGTACAAGTACCTAAAGGATAAAACGGGACCTTATTACTAAGACTCCGCTGTCCGTCCGTCCGTCTGTCGCCAGGCTGTATCTCAAGAACCGTGATAGTAAGACAGTTGAAATTTTCACAGATGATGTGTTTCTGTTCCCGTAACAACAAAAACTAAAAAACAGAATAAAATAAATATTTAAGAGGACTCTCATACAACAAACGTGTTTTTTTTGCCGTTTTTATAGATAATGGTACGGAACCCTTCGCGCGCGAGTCCGACTCGCACTTGAAATTACAGACACATGAGACTTCATCTTTATGTCTCAGGGTGGCGGGCGCAGTGCAATGCCACATAGGGCGCGTCCTAGGTGGACGTGACCTAAGAGGTAATGCACTGTTCATAGGCAGAGGTTACCGCTTAACATCATTTGGGCCATCTGCTTGTTCCGTCATTCAAGAAGTATAACAAAAAAAAAAACTTGGGCTTTTTTTTTAAAATCCTACTTGAGTTATTATAATTTGTTGCAGAATTTTTTGAGTCTTCCTGGTCTTACAATGGTCTTCCTCAAAGAACTTGTTGATGTTTCAGGAATGAAGACCCTGGAGCCAATCATCATCTTCCTAACTGACGGCGACCCAACCGTGGGCATCACCAGCACCTCCACCATCATCAACCGCCTCACGGAGAAGAACCACGGAGAAGACAAGGCGACCATCTTCTCACTGGCCTTCGGTAAGTTCATCTCAATTCGACATTAAAGTTACATACATATACATAGACACACCCCCTCTTTCCCCGAAGGGGTAGGCAGAGCCTCAATGGGCCTCTTTCCACAATGAGTTCACACTCCTCTTTTTTTTTAAATCGGCTAATAAGACAAATAACAACAAAGCAGCAAACAAGGCAAGAACTTAATCTAATCTATATTGAGTCGACAGCGAAAACAGCAGCTATGAAGTTGGGCATCAAGGAATAATCAAGGAATAATCAATTTATTTGTAAATAATTTTCACTAGAAACGGGATATTTACCATGATTTTTGAGTTTTATATGTTCCCGATATTTCGGCACAGTTGCATGCGCCATGATCACGGGAGAACTGACTAAAGTCTTTGCGAGTAGATGTTATTGGCAGATATATCGATCTACCCTCTTTCTCACTCTTTTATTACGAACGATACCACTACCATCGGTTTCATTGTCACAATTCACACCAACTCGACACACAACACTAACGGTGAACATATAAAACTCAAAAATCATGGTAAATATCCCGTTTCTAGTGAAAATTATGTACATAACCATGATAGTTTCAAAAGTTATTTGTAAATATTTTACAGGTCAGACAAATAAAATTTCTTACGAAAAATTATGAAAAACATAAATTCTAACTAAACATGTAGTCAATAATTCAAATTGTAAACATAAACTAATTAATTATTACTCATTGCAGATGTCATGTCAAAATTACATATACTATACCCTGGAGATATTTTTTGTAAACAAAGGGGATACCATAGCAAAAAAATAAGTGCTCTATGGTAGTTTATTAAATTAGGCCAATAAACAGGCTATGCCCATGTATTCTAACTCAGATCTGTAATCAATATTTTGTCGTACCTATATATTTTTGAGTTATTTCGGTTATTAACAAAGTTATCAAGCAAAAATATATTTGTTAGTAGAAAATATTTCATGTTACTTGGAACACTGCAGAGATTCTAAACAATGGGCTTTGTTTTGAAAGCTGGTCCCCATTTTGTTAATTTCATTCGTTTCTAATCATTTGCTGAATACGAATGTGCTTTTCGCACAGTTTTACAATGGAATGGTCATACTGTAAGAGTTATATATAACATTTTGCCGTTTACACGTTGACTCGTCAGATAAACTTAGGTAGGTAGTGGGTTTGTGTTTATTTGCCGCAAATTGAAGGTACATACCGCGCGAGCGAACCCGCGGGCGGATATTACAAAAATTTAATACCGTAGGAAAAGCCGCGGGTCAGTACCAGTAAAACATGATCCACGCAAAAAAATGTTTTTACCACTGGCTTGTCTCTTTGACGGTGAGATTTGTTTGTTTACAAAAAATATCTCGAATTCTGAACCAGGGGTATAAGTAGCAATTACCTTAGATTTTATTAAATCTAATCTAATTTTAAATTAAATCATTTTACACACAAAATCTTCGACATTATAGAACAACTTCCGGACGAGCCATAATTTTAATGTAGTCAATCCTGAACAAGGAAATGCGTTACTTCACACCGGGACAGCTTCTAAACAGTTTCTATAAAGCTCAAGTCCGGTCTGATATGGAGTACTGCTGCCATGTTTGGAATGGCTCGGCCAAACGCCAGACTCGATCGAACGCAGAGCTTTCAGGCTTATAGGAGTGCAACATATGGCGGAGACTAAGATCCAGAGTATCGATCACCGCCGTAAAGTTGCATGCCTTTCGATCTTCTATAACAGGTTACATTTTGGGGAATGTGCCCAGGCACTACATGACCTGATCCCACTATCTCCTTTTCATCATACGACAAGCAGGCGCACGGCTCAGTAAGTCAGTAGGTACTATCCTTACCTCATCTGTATACTCGCAATTCGCACTAGGCGTTTCTGTTCCACCTTTGTAATGCGAACTGCTAAGGAATGGAACTCGTTGCCGTCGTCTGTATTTCCTGAAAACTATAATATGGGTCTCTTTAAGGCAACAGTGAGTAGGTTCCTTCTAGACCTTGGCGCTCCATCGTAGGCCGCATCGTCACTTACCAAAAGGTGAGATCCCGGTCAAACGAGTGTCTATCTGAAAACTATTTAGATAAGATAATAAGCCATTTATTCCAAACTTTATGTTTTTAGTAGGTACTTAATATTGAGTTCAGATTAAATTACACGAAGTCCCACAGTTCGGTGTGCCTCTTGGCATAGGCCTCCTCTAACACTTTCCACTGGGTTATATCCAGTGCTACCCTTCCCCAGTGTTGTCCAGCTGTAATTCCCATCTTGTTTGTTGACGCCCTCTATTGCCCTTACCATCTCACATGATCCGAGATCCTCAGGACAAATGGTGTAATAGGGTCACTGATTGGTACCCCAGAAAACTAATTACACAGATACAAAACTATGTCAATTGGTGTGTGCCCGACGTAAGCCACAAAAGGGGTACTAGTATACATTATTAATAGTTAAAGGGATGTGATTTGCAGGTGAGGACGCGGACCGGTCGTTCCTGCGCAAGCTGTCCCTGCGCAGCGACGGGTTCATGCGACACATCTACGAGGCGGCGGACGCGGCGCTGCAGCTGCGCGACTTCTACCGGCAGGTCTCCTCGCCGCTGCTCGCAGACGTCAAGTTCGTCTACCCGCCCAACCAGGTACCTACTAGCTACATGTAACTACGCGGCGGCGCTGCAGCTGCGCGACTTCTACCGGCAGGTCTCCTCGCCGCTGCTCGCAGACGTCAAGTTCGTCTACCCGCCCAACCAGGTACCTACTAGCTACATGTAACTGCGAGGCGGCGGACGCGGCGCTGCAGCTGTGTGACTTCTACCGGCAGGTCTCCTCGCCGCTGTTCGCAGACGTCAAGTTCGTGTATCCGCCCAACCAGGTACCTACTAGCTACATGTAACTGCGAGGCGGCGCTGCAGCTGCGCGACTTCTACCGGCAGGTCTCCTCGCCGCTGCTCGCAGACGTCAAGTTCGTCTACCCGCCCAACCAGGTACCTACTATCCACATTTAACTTTATAGTATAGGTACGAACTAAGCTGGTTTACTATGCAAAATGATGGAAAGTGGTCGCAATAAAAATACAGAAATACAATTTATTCGTAAGTCTATTTACATGTCAAAAATCTAGAATACAACAATCATAATAAAGGTACATAATTATACAAAGTGTACACAAGTTCTGAAAATAATAATTACCTTCACTAACATTGACTACACAGTAACAGTTTCTAGTAGTTCTCTCTTAACTATAGGTACTGCTCGATAAGCCAACGTTTCAGACGGATCTTAAAACTATATAAACTGCCATCAGATGTGACAGAGTCTTGGCAGTTTGTTGTACACTGCTGGACCCGTTATGTGAGTTAACTTTGAGTACTTCGTGAAAAGAAAAGAAAGAAAGAATATATATTTATTTGTATACAAGAGCTACACAGAAACACAGAACACACTAAGAAGAAACAGATATGAAGGTACTAGGTGTAACTCAAGTAACAAAATGGTTCTGCGTGAGGGGTATAGAGCCCTGTGTGGTACTCCTACTCTGGATTTGTGCATCTAGTTATAAGGCACAATTCTTCTTCTTGTTGACTCGATGTTTCTTCAATTGTTTTACAAGCCACCTCAATCGCATTGGGTTAGTTAGACTCATGTCCCTGAACCCTCATTTGCATATGAGGCAGCAGCGGCCAACTTGAGTCAGGAGTTCATTTAGCGACTTCAACTCCACTGCAGATCGTGATCGTAGATGCTGCCTACAGTCACCTGGGTTCGCAACACAAGTACTGGATCACTAATCCGTCTGCCAAGGGTGGTGATTATGACAACCCTCGCAATATGGTAAACACAACAGCAAGACGAGCCCAGTCCCAGGTCTACAGCAACCTTTTTTCACCGCACCGCTCGCCATCGGCATAGGATTCATCCCCACACCTTAGAGCCAGGGTGGTCCCGGACTGTGCGGTTTCAGAGGAACTTATTCCCGCGAATACCCAGGTTGTGGAATGATCACAGGCGCTCCCCACCTAGTAGTAAGAAGGATCATCAAAAGAAAAACAGACCGTGTTTGTTGCCTGATTCTTCTAGGTCTGGTTGCGTTGGAACAGGAGTAAATGTAAATTTATTTTTTCAAGACGATTCAAAATGATCCTTGTGATTTCAATGAATAAAATACTTTTGACTTTGACTTTGATCTCCCTGCAGAGGTTTTCCCAAGTGACTACAGTATGTGGTTCTTCAAAAGGGGTGTTTGGAATTTTTGTATGGTTCGGCGACGTGCTTGTGATGCCTCTGGTATTGCAGGCGTCCATAGGCTACGGTAACCGCTTACCAACAGGTGGGCCGTACGCTTGTTTCCTACCTTAGTAGTTAAAAAAAAAACACCTTTGGCTCTGCTATTCCTGGCACTGGTAGCTGAAGTGGATGTAAGCGGATCATTCTATGGGGGAGTCCTATATGCAGCAGTGAACTTCTACAGGCTGAATATGAAAATATCTAAATACCTATTTGTAAATTTCCAGGTGAAGGAAGGAACCCTGACAAAGAACAAGTTCCGTACATTCTATGCGGGCTCCGAGGTGGTGGTGGCGGGGCAGGTCGCCGATGACGTCACTGAACTCACGCCGCAAATTCTCGGATTCTGCGGAGTCTCAGATGGAGTTGGCAGGGTGAGTCTCATCGTCTGTCTTTCCTGAAAACTATAATTTGGGTCTCTTCAAGGCTGGAGTGAATAGGCCCTTTGTGCTCCATCTTCGGCCGCATCGTCACTTACCAACAGGTGAGATAGTGGACAAACAAACGTCTATCAACGTAAAAAAAAAAACAGTGGATGTTTTATCGATTTGTGCGTTGTCGTGTTCTAGATGTAGTTAGTGGTTGCCGATACACTGCAAGCTATGTCTAAGGCCGAGATAAAAAGACGCGACTTAGAACGTACTAATGCTTAGCATTGTCCCTGTCACTATCTAGCACGCGTGATTTAATATTAGTCTGACAGTGCTAAGCATTAGTTCGTGCTAATGGGGAGCCACAGGCAAAACTAATCTCAGATGGCGCCACCATCGCTGGTGCTTGTCATTTAGTGGTCTTGTCTTTTTCTCATCAGAAGGAAAACGGTGTGTACCTTTATTTTTACACTGAAATGCACTACACACGGGCATGTTTTATACCAGACAATTATTTAATGTTTATTTACTAAAATTATCCATTGATATTTGACACTTTTGACAGTTTTTTTTTAACATTGATAGACCTTTGTTTGCTACGAAACAACAGCAGCGATTATGCGCCACCTAGCGTGATAAATACGCAGTGTGTCTCCCCATTATCTCGGCCTGAGTCATTGTTGATGTCAGTTCTTTGTATAGACTCAATAAAGTGTTAATCTATCTATCTATCTACGTACGAGATATTTGCTCAATACCTAGTAGGCCACGAACTGGCCGACGATGCGGTGTAGGAAGGCTAACGATATTTTAAAGGACACGGTGGATGGCGGTGGATGCGTGGGCTTAAGACCTTTCATCGTAGCATTCTATGGGGAAACCAAAGTCCAGCAGTGGACTTTTACAGGCTGATGATGATGATGATGATGATGAGGTAGGCTCTAGGCTTTCTAGTCACCCTTGAGGCTCTAAGTCACCCTTGACTACTTCAAGATCATCTAAACCTACTTCCGTCCTGGGATTGGATTTTTAGGTTTTTGTTACTTGAACCACAGATAAAATAATACTAGCCTGAACATAGTATTATTTTATCTGTGCCTGAACCGTTCTCGATTAAATTTGGCACGCGGATAGATTATGACCTGGACTGGCTTATATTAGGCTACTTTTACCTCAGTATAACGCGAATGAAGCCGCGGGCGGACACTACCATAAAATAAATGCGAATGTTTGTTAACACAAGCACGCTTTAATGATTCTAATAGGCCTTGTACTTGCTGGCCCAATAGCTGGATCAACATTGGCCAGCATTGGTCACTGGTGGTTGACTGATTGGGTGAGTGTTCAGCTGTATACATGTTGGCCCACATATTGGGCCAGTGGCTGGGCCGTACATGGGCTTAAAATTTGTCACCGGAGACGCGCGCCCGCGGCCGCTGACCGCTTGGTGAAGACCGAAACCGCACGGCTAGAACGTTCGTACGTTGGCCCCAAACGCCAAAACTACGTCAAACTCCCTTGTACACGCTGAGCAAGCTATAGTTAGGCCAGCTAGTACAGCTCCCTCGCATTATTTGTTCGTTCCTTCGTCGTGTCACTGGTTCTTTCTTTGTCACCATACATTTAATCGGTGTTACAGTTTTACCCAAAATATAAGTCCGATCGACTGTTTTCGTTTGCGCAGGTGAGCGCAGACTGATATCGACAGTAGCCGAACGTATAGTATAGCTCTGACCCGCTGTATAGTTCTGTCCCGCTCACATTAAGAGTCGACCGGCCACGTTTTTGCCGCGAAATCGATTCACCAATAACAGCGCAAGATAACGATAAAATAGCGCAATTGCTATTGGTAGAAAGAAGGTTCCCGCGCTATAGAAATTGGTCTACGGCGCAGGTACATCGGGGCGACTTATATTTTGGGTAAAACTGTATGGTGGTCCTTAAAACACCCAACGACTGATTATGAAAGAACCTGTAGAAAGGATTCAATGCTCCTCGCTGAGGCTCCTTTGATGCACAAGTCACATGTCTTCGAATTTTTAGTTCTAGTATATGCTGGTTTCCTATCAACTGCTGTGTGGCTGTGTGAGACAGCACGTATTCTTGGAGGTATACAGTGATGTTGATGTGATTGTAAGTTATTGTTTTCTTTGAGCCACTATTTCTAAAGTATAAAATTCTTACACTTCCGTCGCCATATATTTTTTGAAATAGCATTGTTTGTGAGAAAAAATCCTCTACTATTTCCACGTATGGCTGACGTTGCAGTCCGAAACAGACGAGATGGCAACAGACTATTTATACCTGCCTACAAAACAGCATTGTTACGGAAGTGTAGTCTACATGGCAACACGTATTTACAATAAAATACCAAACACTTAAAATCCTAAATGAGAATTTATATAAATCTAAGTTGAAACAATTGTTAATAAGTAAATTTTGTTACAATATTCGTGAATTTATGGAGGACACTTTGTGATTTTAGGGCTACTCATTGAGATGGCCCCCCTCGCTGTGTGTGCTGTGCTCTGTGCGCATGGACTCGGCTCTCTGGCTCTGCTCTATATCTATATGGGCTTATCTTGGACTAGGTCTGCGTGGCTAGGTCTGGGTCTATGTGGCGCTGACACGCTATATGGCAAGCTGTGGCAAGCTCGCTCGCTCGCGAGTCCTTCCTTCCTTGCTCTGCGTATGTGGAGTGGTGAAAGCACCCAACAATAAATGTCGAGTCTGCTCTACTTATCCAATGCAAAAATGCATGACATGTATATCTGTCTGCATTGTCCAACACCATGTATAATGTACTCAGGCCGATGAAAGCCTGGAGTCTCATACACTTCTATGTATGTTTAAGAGTATAGCAAGTAGTAATACATGTGCCAACCAACTGTATTGATTTAATCAGTGTGCAATAAATATTTATAGGCCAACTTGTTTCAATTCTAATCAAGAGTTAGGTATCTCAGATTATCAACTTCTCAACATCACTGCTGCTGACTCCATTCAAGTTTCAGGCATAGCTGTCTTATAGGGTACAGTCACCTTATATCTTTCAGGGATCAAAGTTTTTTAGCGGAACGCCTTAGGGCCAATTCCGCAAACTTAACAAGCGAGTTAAATTCATCAACAATTAAAGGTACTTAGTCCTGGGTTAGTCTAGAAACAAGGTGTGTTCTGGCTTAAGCCTAGTTGAGATAAATCTGTATTTAATGTTGGCTGGTAAAGTATTACTGATTTACCTACCTATGAGTTAATGGGACGATGTAGGAAGGTTTCAATAAATTTCTGTTAGCGAATTCATGTGGTTTTGTATTTTTAGAACTCGCAAAAAAGTCTAACGAAACACTCGATTAATTAGATTAAGTCTTACTGATAAGCAAGATCTTAAACCCTTGATTTAGTTCCTAACCCATCCTATGAGGAGGTTAAAATGAATCAAGGACAAATAAAAAATCCCCCTCGGGTTGATTAAAGCTAGCTTAGTCTAGGTACAACTAACACCTTAATGTATTAGAAATTCCGCTTCAAACAATTGGTAAGTCCAAATCAATTGTCGTCTCACTCCTGTACCATAGCTAGTACATAATTACACGTTGTAATTATGTGCTTTTGGCTAGAACAGTATCGTTGAATTAGTCAGATGCTATTTACCCATAATGCATATTTCAGTCCTGTATATTTATATACAGAGCGTCACGCCGTCTGGTCAGCGAGCTAGATTAATCTGCGAGTTATCAAAATGCGATGCATTTAGATACCTTTATGCGGATTTTTAGGCTCCGAGTCAGGTCACCTGTAGGGTCTAGAAATCTATATCGATATCTAGGTTATAGAAGACACATTATTTAATTATAGATAAGACTTAACTTAAGTATTCCAGTATCAGCACTCGTTCTGAATTTAAAACCATACTTTTGTATGTATTAAGAACTGCTTGTGTTATTAACTTTGAACTTGGATAATGTTTATTCACAAGGCTTATTTTAACAGATTGGCGTTTTTGCTAAAATCGTCCAATCAGTGTTTCTTTATGTACAATTTATCAATTAATTGTAGAGTTTATTTTTAAATCCAAGCTTCTAATGCATCGACCATTCGGTCTCGTAGCCAAAATTCGAGTGAGTTAAAAATCTCTAATAATTACATATTTGAACACAATACTATCGCTTATTATATAATCGCTCTTAATATCTAGGCCATAAGGTTCCGTTTTCATCGACCATCTGGTGTCCATCTCCGCGTGCCGAGATGTTTCGCTGTTTATAGAGCCGCCTCCGCGAGTGCGAGCGAGGTGGCCGCCATTTGTAGCCCTGCCTTGTTAGACAGAGACGAGACATCTCTTTTCACAATTATCTGAAATCAACAAATTTACCAAGTAGTTTCTATTTTGAACCTTATATGCTCAGCACAAGATTCCCCTTAGTTTTAACAGTTCCTGTGGAACCTGGCAAAGCATATACTTCTGTGCTTAAGTTTTTTTTCGATATTCCGAGAACCCTCGCTCTCAGAATATTTATTTCAAAAGTATTACCAGATGTATGCATCATACATGGGAACCAGGGTACCATCACATTATGACTTTAAATTTAATCTGATGTACCTATGTAATTCTGACATTCTTTTGTATTTTTGAAATATGCATGCTAGATAAGGTAGAATATAATTGGAACTTATCTACTTATTTTTAAGACCTATATGACATTATGTTCAAGCAAATAAATATATCTTTATCTTTATATTTGCAGAAACGTTACGAGAAGCTGCCAAAGGCGCCTGTCCCCGCGAAGAGCGAGCCGCTGCCCCTCGAGAGGCTGTGGTCCTACCTCACTATCAAACAGCTCCTGGACGAGAGGGACGCCTCCGAGGGGGACCACCAGGGCGACAAGGAGAACAGCCCCGAGAAGAGAGCACTGGCTCTCGCCCTTAAGGTATCCTTATGGAATGGGATGGGGCCAAATAAATCACATTTAATTCTTTATTGCAAGGACCTGGCAGAGGGACTTACACAGACTAAGCGTTATATAAATGCAGCTTTTGATTTCGGTCAGCGAGTAAGCATTGCCATAGAGCGTGGCAATGCCACCAGCGCTCTGGCCACGCTGCCATGTGACGGCATGGATCGACTGGGTTATCTGCTATGTAATGTTAAAGAACTCTCTTTTCCGTATTCGAACTCTATGGATGGTTAGCGTTGATATAATTATCGGGGTCCCCTACTAAATCCCCAATCCTAATATACTAGGTCCCCAATCGCGCTAATTTACCGAAACAAACCCACAAGCAAAACCGCAGCGTTTTTTTGTTTTTTAGCTTATTTTTTGGAAGATACGTTGGTGTAGCGATCTGTCGAACTTTTAAGTGTGCACAAAATAGTGCGATACCATTTCTTACATCAGCTAAACCTAATCTAAAGCAAAACCAAAAACTTTACGTTCAAACGTTTGAAACATTCAAAATACGGCGTTTGGTGCCCAGGACTACAAGAGCAGCTGATTCATCTTCGGTCAGATACCGATGTTGTAGAGGTGTTTGTCCAGGAGACAGTGTCCTGTGAGTGTACGCACGATGGTGCGAAGGTCTAGTCTTTGAAGGTTGAGAGGCGACGTGTCAGTCGTGGTGAGACAGCCCTGAATGCTGCTGCTCTTGACTATCTGTACGCAGCGTTTGTCGTGTTGGTTCAGGGTACGAAGGTGCTTAGGCAGCGGACTGGGGGCGTCCGTTACCGATGATGCTTTAGGCCCCGAGATGGCGCGCGTAGTGTTCCTGCGTGCGTGGAGATAGAAATTCACCGGGAAGGGATCCCCTCCGGAGGGGACCAATGCTATCGGGACAGCGGAATAGTGCGACAGCGTACCCGTTGTCCCGACAAAAGGCGACCGGATGAACACAGTGGTGGTTTTACCCGGTTCAAGTCCGGCATAAACCTCCTTGTCACCCCCGTGGCGGGCGGGTGTCTATGACGGATTTCCCCACTTAAGTTTTGAAGGTGCATCCTGTGCGTAGCTGAGAGAAGGGTAGAGGGAGAAATGCAGATTGGCCCTCTGTGGTTGTTCCCGATCCTCTTCTAGCTAGCTGATCTGCTGGGTTGACTCTGTCTGTCAGATGGAAGGAACGGTAAATACCTACATCAAGTCCTTTTTATAATTTCAGTATGGGTTTGTAACGCCGCTAACGTCGCTCGTGGTGGTCAAACCCAACGCTACCAAAGCAGTCGACGCCGAATCTGTCGACAAGCCCACCTCTCTGTCAATCTCCCGTAAGTATTTTACCAGCGATTTCTAATGATAATTGTTCATTAAATTATACCTCAGTGTTCGGTTATATAATGGCTATGCGTGGCCTAGCTGAGGATTGCTAAGATTAGTGGTGAACGAGGGTTGAAAGTTGTGGTCACTGCTTTAATATGTCCGTCATATGTTGGCCGTATGTATAGGAACCCTCGCTTAACAAAACCTTTGGAACCGAATTAAATTTTTAGGACATAAATTAACTGGTGTTAATAAAAATATATACATACATACATAGACAAATCAAAAGTAGGAGAAAGAAAAACGCTGCACCTGATGTCACAGTTAAGACTACATTTGCTAAGAGACAGTACCCAAGACAATCATCCCACCTCTATAATAAGATAAACAAAGAATTAGAAATTTATCCGTTGACATACTTTAATTGCAATAAGTCGCTCACTGTTTGGCTGAAAACCAAAAGTTATGGTGAAATAGAGAGTATGGTGCAAACGATTATGTTATAAGTTAAACACACACACACACACACACACTTTCATACACCCACCTACATACACACACAAACACATATACACACACGCACTCACATTCACTCATCAGGGTTTCTCCTGTGATACCCAGACTCTTAAGAGACTGGTGGTAGCAGGAGAGCCCGTACTTACATTTACCCACACTGCCTCACACACTGCCTCACACACCACACACCACACACCCACATACACTTCCTCATACTTGGTTACAATTATTAGGTTACAGTAATTATCAAACTTTTTCTCTGCGCTGTCTGTTTGTTGTCTCTGTTTTGTTGCTAAAAATGTTTATTGTTATGTTTATGTACAAATACTACTTAAAAAAAAAAAAAAAAAACGATGGATATAGAAGAGCGGTATCTCCTAACACAAGCATATTTTTTGCTTAAAAGGAGTGTCCAAACCTTGTTAAATTGTAGACTTTAAGTTAATGAAATAAACATTTGTATTTGTATTTGTAACATTTGTATTTGTACTTTGTATAGACACACGCCTTTTTCTCCGAAAGGCAGAGCCTCAAATGGGCCTCTTTTCACTGTGGGTTGCACCATCGTGGGAAATAAAATATAAAACGCGTAAAATTTGTACAAATAGTTTTCAGTATTTTACACAATGAATAAAACAACATTACAATTAAATTTAAATGTGACCCAAAAATTCCGTTCTTGCGGGACGCGAACCCGCATCTTCGCCTAAGTATAATTGGTGATGCCTTGACCATTTTGCCCATGGAACGAGATGACGCTAGAGGCGAAATATCTGGGCACTATTCCATAACTAGATAACTGCCATTTACAAAACTTGAAGCTGATTTGGTCTCCTCGGCTTTTGTACCGTGTCGCTCGACATAGGTAGTCAGGAGCAAAGTCCAAGCGCGTAGTGATGGCTGTTGACTTGAAACTTTATGTTATATTATGTAAATGGTTGACTAATATAACTTGATTGGTGTCAGAATTTGAATTTACTAATATATAAGCTACATACATAAATGGAGTATAGTTGTAATATTTTCTAAAATGATACTAAGCCACGGTAATTTAAGATCAAACTTACATAAATTTTATAGCGTTCATGTCTGATGATAAGCAACCAATTGCTAAAACCCGATGAAGATAATTTTATTTTTTATTTATGTTTAGTTTTATATACCTATAATTGTTACTATCCTTTCATATACTATTGTACTTACAATATATTTTTTTCTAATACCATTGTCATACAATAATGTTAGCATTGTTAATAACATATTGTGTTTAGTTTATTGTAATATCAATGTAGGTATACATTGCAAGCACTATGTAATCGCATAACTTGTAGCTGACCGCGCCGCGTCTCGGCCGGTCCTACGTATCTAGAACTACCCACAATTGCTCATTTTTACATTTAATTTGTTACTTAATTTACTTTTCTCGATAATAAATAATGTTCATTATATACTCGTAATAATATTAATATTAGGAAGTTTAGCTGCCGTAACACAGGTACAACCTAGCACGGCGGCTAACAGAACTTGTAACTGAACTTGTATAGCATAACCTAACTAAATGTATTTTTGTATTTCTGTTTATTGTAAATGTGTTTTGATTAAATACTTTACTTTACTATCTACTCGGCTAAGCGCCGATGGATGCCAACTACAAGTGTTTCATTTGGAAACTTTTTGCTCAATGTCCGAGATTTAGTTCGAAAAATTGACAAGAGGTGACATACACCAAAGCTATTTTTTTTTTTTTTTCAAGTGTAAACCACACTTAACCAAAAAGTCCGTTCCAGCGGGACGCGAACCCGCATCTTCGCCTATATTCGGCGATGCCTTGACCAGTTTGGCCATGGAACGAGAGATGACGCTGGAGACGAAATTTGTGGGCACTGTCTGGCGGTATTGTGGTCTCGTAGCGGCAACTGTAACGTGTTCAATCAGAAATGTCCTTCCAGCTCAATCTATAAACTACGGGTCTGCGGCCGGTCACCCCGGCTTCGCGTACTCCAGTATGATGGCGAGCCTGCCCGGCGCGCCGCAGCCGGGGGCTGCCCTCGCGCCTGCCTACTCGAGTAAGTTAATGTCTCATCTCTATCATCGCACTTCTCGACAACGCAAGGGAGCTCATCCTTATATCATCGACACGTAGGTATCTCGTACAGCTCGCTTTACGAGATCTTTTCTCCCCCATACGTGCAAGTTGTGCAATGGGCTCCCTTCTGAGGTGTTTCCGCTTAAATACAACATGTGCCGCTTCAAAAAAAAAAAAAAAAGAGTCCTTCAGGGCAAGCAACGCATTGGCAATACCTCTGGTGTAGTAGTAGAGCTTTTTTGTGAAAAAGTTCGTCCGGGGAAGTACTACCACCATACCTATTTCTGCCGCAAAGCAGTAGTGCTCGCATTGCTGTGTTCCGGTTTGAAGGGTAAGGGTGCTGGTGAAATTACAGGCACATGAGACTTTTCATCTGTCTCAGGGTGGCGGGCGCAGTGCAATCCCACATAGGGTGCGTCCTAGTCCTAGGTGGACGTGACCTATGAGGTAATGCACTGTTCATAGGCAGAGGTTACCGCTTAACATCAGGTGGGCCTCTTGCTTGTTCCGTCATCCAAGTAGTATAATAAAAAATAAAAAAAAAGATGTCAATAGGCGACGGTAACCGCTTACCATCAGGCGGGCCGTAAGCCAGTTTGTCGAGCCATAACATAAAATAAAAGGTTTTCCCATATTAGCTATTCGAAAGGGATCATTCTGCACATGGGGATTAACGAACTTTGCATATACCATGTACGAGTTTTGGTTTGTTAATATGCTCATTTATCTCAATAAATCATTCGATTAAATTCATGGGTATACTTACCATACAATTTCACCTTTGCATCAAAGAGGGATCTAACTATCATACAGGGAATAACTTAGTAGATAGTTTGGATAAAATAATTCGGATAAGTAGGAAATAATACGCTAGTACCTACACAACACAACAGTTTATAATGCTCTTTACTTGAGAGACCGGTGGGTAGATACGACAGTTAAGACACGGTTAGAGTTTATTTTTGACTTAAGAACGTCTATCGTCTATAGACTGGCAATTCTGGGTATTCTGTCAATGTTGGCAAACTTTTGAACAAGGCAAAATATCATATGTCGTATCCTGGTCATAAGCACGGATGCAGAAGCAAAGATATGCGCAGTCTGAAGTTTTAATGAAACGTAAGCGCCATCTGGAGAGCTATTCTAAAACGTTCGAAAAGCATTCCGACAGCGGAATCGGAAGTTACCGACAGAGATTCCGATAGACGCGATTCTAAAATATTCGATATCGAAAACTTTGACATTAGAATTCGGAACCTTCGCCCATATCATTCCGACAGCTATTTGGTGTCGGGAACGTTTCCGTGAAGTAGGAAAACATACAAATATTGTGTTTTACTTAAGATAATTGATTTAATAGTATTTGTTTACTGAAATTAACTTAACAAGCAAACGTTAGTGGCCTTTAATCATGAAGTTAGCCTCCAAAAACCTTTTATTTCCGTTTTATTTTTAGGTTGTGTATGTTAGTAGTTAAGTATATGGTGGCGTTATTCAGAGTCTAGGAGCGGCGTGCGCTGGGAGGACGGAGGAATCTTGTTTATCTTGTTTTAGTAGTAGTAGAGCTTTTTTGTGAAAAAGTTCGTCCGGGGAAGTACTACCACCATACCTATTTCTGCCGCAAAGCAGTAGTGCTCGCATTGCTGTGTTCCGGTTTGAAGGGTAAGGGGTGCTGGTGAAATTACAGGCACATGAGATTTTCCATCTTTATGTCTCAGGGTGGCGGGCGCAGTGCAATGCCACATAGGGTGCGTCCTAGGTGGACGTGACCTATGAGGTAATGCACTGTCTTTAGGCAGAGGTTACCGCTTAACATCAGGTGGGCCATCTGCTTGTTCCGTCATTCAAGTAGAATAAAAATAAAAAAAAAGGCTGTAATCTTGTTTAACTGTACCGCGCTTCTTTATAACTTCACACCGTAACTGTAATTATTGATTAGTTATTTGATTTGTCCGGAACTGTACTTTAATAATTTTCAAATACGAACTGAGTGAAGTTAATTTTTTCTACCCGTAGGTATCACAAATACCATCCGCTCGCAAACATGTAAATAAAACAAAATACAGACAAGAACATGTTTAATGAAGTATTTAATTTTATCAAGTATAGACTGCTCGCTACTCGAGCATCACGAGCACGATCTATGCTTGAGTCTCGTTTCAGTTGAGCTTGAATACGCCCAAGAAAAGACAACAACGCGCTACAAAGCCTATACGCTTCGTTGTTGTCACGAGTGTCATCAGTGCTCGTTAAACAAAATACTATGATAGCTTTTTTATGATAAGTATAGGAAGGTATTATTTCACTAAACATTAGCAGCAGGTATTTGAAATATATTTAATAAAATATTCAACAATAACAATTAAAACTGGGGAAGGAAGCTGGTAGGAAACTGAAAACAACGATATATCTATTGTTTTTTTCATGTGCTCATTCACGTGACGTTCTGGCACGAGTTGTGAGCACGTGGTCACGTGTCCAAGCGAAGCATGATTGGTGCGTGTCATATGGACGCATGATTGGTGCGTGTCATATCGACGCATGATTGGTGCGTGTCATATCGACGCATGATTGGAGCGTGTCATATCGACGCATGATTGGTTCGTATCAGTGACTAATTGAATTGCTAATTTAAATGTGTGATCTTCATATTTTTTAATTTGCAATTCATTGCTTAAATGTCGATCATTACATTCGTAGGTGAAGCTCTCTCTCTTGACAGCCTGGTGGAAGAGGAGTTCGATCAGTACGATCAAGAAAAAGGTCAGCATGAAATCCACAATTACATTATAATTTTTTGAATCAGGACACATCATTCTACCTAAACAAACCCTGACAAAAAAGTAGCACTATCACTGTCTGATGCGAATAATTTAGGGAATTTTGCCGTACCTGTAATCTGTTTCTCAGAAACATCGTTCGCTGGAGCGAGAACGGATTTAGTCCGCCGATGCCGAAGCGTACAAGCGTGCTCTAGCTGTCTTTCTCGCTCTAGAGAATGTCGTTTCTGAACAACAGAAATCGATTTACGAGGTAATGAGGCTATTACGACAAATATGGCATTATTCATTCATAAAACGTGTGAAGGCAGAGTGCAACAGTGAAAATGGTACTTTAATAAAGTCGGAATTGGTGTTGGCGTACATGCCTCTGCTCCACGATGTGCCACATCAACTAGTCAACTCCAGTACCTAGATTTGGTTTTGGTATTTAGTATTCCATCCTAGTCTGGCGTCATGTATTTGAGTTATATATTTCTGAGTGTTGTATCCTGATTCCCGAACTGTTCCTAAATTACGGTAGCAAAATGGCAATGGAGAACGCAACAACATTCCAAGACATTGCTAAGGCTGTCAAAGTGATCACCATATTTACGTTCTACTACAGAAAATATAATAGTACAAGTTCTACAGCCATTTGCTACCATAATAGGGCATTCTTTAAGTTAATATACGTAAAGACAGTTTACTGCAATCCGAGTATAGCTCAAGATATCATCAGCTCACTCGTATATGTATTTCTGTCTTAAGGTACTTATATAGTAGGTTCATTATATAATGGTGACAGCATGATAATAATCACAGAACAGTAGGTAACTTTCTGAGGTTTCAAACAGGCAGACCTTCCATACGCGTAGGTACCAGTCTGCGGTACGAGTCGTAAGCACGATGTCACGTGTTATAGCGACGCATGATTGGTGCGTATCATATAACGACGCATGATTGGTGCGTGTCATAGCGGCGCATCATTGGTGCGTGTCATATAGCGGCGCATGATTGGTGCGTGTCATAGCGGCGCATCATTGGTGCGTGTCATATAGCGGCGCATGATTGGTGCGTGTCCCGTTGGTAATACTTAACCGCAAATGTATTTACAAAAAATAATGACTTGCAGAAATAAACTAAAGTCGCCTTGTTTCGCTTTAATTTATTAACTACAAGTCAGATTGTCATCAAATTTTGCAGATATAAGCGTATAAGACTTGTCAAGATACGCAATGAACTTTTGATTACGTTTTGTAGTAAAGAACCAACATAAAGAGCGGCAGTTCACGTACCTTACGGGATCCTCTTAAATCCTGAAATCCCAGATCCATGGGCTGTTATCCTACATGGGGTATACATTAATCATTAAGTTGTTCCTCTTCATAGCATTTACAGGGTGATTCCATTAATTATTATGTGACATGTAGCTCTGCCGGCAAATCGCAGCTTGGACTAACATCTAACAAGGTAAATATTGGAACAGCATTCATTGTTTTTGTAAAATTTAAGATTGTTTGTGTAACTAATGTTTGTTAATGGCAGTGCCTGTAACTTACTGATCCTCTGATCTGAACCAATGGTATACTGATTTGGTACTACGCGAGTCCGACTCGCACTTGACCGATTATTTTTCTGTCTGTGAAGTCAAAGTAGTGATACTGTCTGTGGGAAGAATAATTAAATGTTTTCACCCTATACTTATGTTCCTATGTTATGTATGTACTTATGTGCACCACCTCTGGTGGTGGTGATGATGATGAAAACACTTGATTGAATTACTGATTTAATTAAAGGTTTCCAAGCGCGGGTGCGACAGTGACTGGCCTTGTACGAGTACAGCCGGCGCGGGGAGGGCGTGACGTTATTTGCTAACATTACAATATGAGCCACTACACTGTCAGTGACAAAATTATTGATTGTTTCCCCAGTGATTGATCGTCCAGCTCACAATCCAGGCATCAGGTATAACAGTTACCCCAGTAGTCTTGGCCTTTCTGGATCTGCTGCTCATCACAGTTACTTCAGTAGTCAAGGCCTTTTTGGATCTGCTGCTCGTCATAGTTACCCCAGCAGTTCTTTATCTGCTGCTCATCATAGTAGTACGAGTAAGTAGTGTACAACTGAAAATAATATATTTTGTCCAGTATTGCTCAAGCTTGAATCGAGACTCAAGTATAGATTACTAGCGTTGTACCCGCGGCTTCGCACGCGTGGGGTCGGGATATAAAACAGTTCTCCCTCCCCCCTCCTCGTCCTCAGCATCCATCCACACTCCACATACCATCACCATCCGCTAACCGGAGCTGAGTGGAACTACACATTATTATTATTTTATTTATTTATTTATTAAGAAACAAGTACAACACCATAACAGAAATCCAAAGCGATGTTGCATGCACACAATTATATAACAATAAAAAATAAAAACAACCAAGCTTAGAATAAGTAGGTAACGCCTACCGAGGATAGACATACAATAATAACTAACACTAACTACTTGCATTAAATATTCTCTAAAACAAGCTGCGCCATTTCCATGAGCTTCGGCAAGCTATGACAAAAAATGTCAACATTGTTCTCTGTTTTTTTTTATTTTTTTTTATTTTTATTTATTTTATTTTACATAACGCGATCGTAGCCGTAATGTAGATTCCTGTAAGAGAAAGTATTTTTCTAATAGGATCTGTAGTTCCACAGAGAGCACCGCCTATCCCACGGGAACCCTTTCGTGTTTCGGCCTAATTAATATTAATATTGTCTAGTATAGATTATTCACGATCCAAGTAAAAAACAAATATTAAGGGTTACCATTAGGGAATGCAAAACCCGCCAAAATTTAAACCCGGGTTTATTTTCGAGTCATATTATTTATATAAAAATCGTGATCAAAGGAAAATAACTTTAATTTATTTATTACGAAAACTAGGAAATAGTTAAGAATCAGTCTTACAGCCTTTTTCGTGTTTTCCACAAAGTCCCCCATAGTGACCTGAAACCGAAAAAAAATAACTAACAGACCTAAGCGATAAGAAATTTGTAACTACGTACATTTTTATACTAGATATCGGTCGAGCGATCGGCCGCAACGAACAATTTTGCACTTAAGCGTGAATTCATTCATGCCTTGTCAAATGAGTTTTAGGTGCCTTTTTAAAAGTAACGCGTTTCTTAATGTGACCTTTGCATAAGCAAGTAAGACCGAGCATGTATGTTCTGTTCTATTTCCAATGCAAATATCATTCAAATGTAGCTAGCAATAGCATATAACAATAATCAACAACATAACACACACTTTAACTAATAATCGAATCATAATTTAGTCCGTTATTAGTGTTATACAAAACAATTTGAAACCGCATACAAAACTAGTAAAATACTTACAAAAACACCTGTAATGCACGATGAACACTTGAATTGTACGATAAATTTACTTTAATTCTATATTTTATTCTTTGAAAATAGCTAAAACTTATTAAATTATAGAAACAAACATCCCTTTTATGAAAATTATGATGACAATTGAAACGGTAGGCGGTTTTAAAGCTTTTCGTTTCACAAATGTCACTTTGACAGTGCTATAGTGTTGCCATTAAAAAAAATCCGAAAACACCGAAAAACCGGAAAAGTGCCAAAAAAAAAACGAGTTTTTTAACGTTTAAAATATCACAAAAACCCGGGTTTTCGAATTACGGTAAAACCGGTTTGCATTCCCTAGTTACCATGATGTTAAAATTACAAACCTTAAACATTTATCTGAAGCTGATCGTGTTTGTATTCAATGTGTAGAACTAGGGGGAGTAGGTTCTAAAAATATATAATTCTTCAGTACATTATTGAAAAGGCCGCGAAATAGGCAATTGCAGGTCGAGTATGACTTCACTTATACGAGACAGGCAATTGCTATTTCCGCCGAGGCATATATATAGTGCTTTTCTCAAAAGAATGCAGCGAAATAAAACATACTTTTTTATATACATTTAATTTAATTAATATTAAAAGTTACATTTACCTTTGGCGCTGAATATATATCATATGGGTCTTTAATTAAAAATTGCTTCATGTTTTCGCCAGTAAGTTTTTTCGATTTTTCGCTTTAAATCCTGTCGATTTTCGTAGTTAAATTTCCATAATTTTTCAAGTTAATGCCGTTTTTAAAATGAATGTTTTTGAATTTCAGCATGGAAAAAATTGCCCATAATGTCGACGGCTTTTTAGTTTTAGCAATCTCATTACAATACGCCAAAAATACTATTTCAGAGAACATGTTCACTTTTTTCTCGTTTTTCCAACTCATAAAATTTTCATACTTTTCACTAGAAACGGGGATATTTACTTACCATGATTTTTGAGTTTTAAATGTTCCCGATATTTCGGCACAGTTGCATGCGCGATGATCACGGGAGAACTAACTAAAGTTACAGTAGGTAACTAACTTTAGTTGTGTGTCGAGTTGGGGTGGAGTGTGACAATGAAACCGATGGTAATGGTATCGTTCGTAATAAAAGAGTGAGAAAGAGGGTAGATCGATATATTTGCCAATAACATCTACTCGCAAAGACTTTAAGTTCTCCCGTGATCATGGCGCATGCAACTGTGCCGAAATATCGGGAACATTTAAAAAAAAAAAGTTATAACATTTAAAACTCAAAAATCATGGTAAATATCTCGTTTCTAGTGAAAAGTATGTACATAACCATGATAGTTTCAAAAGTCATAAAATGTTCATATACTTTCATGTATTTTTCTTTTGACTTCGCTGGAAGCAAGTTTTCCATTGCCAATCTGGCTTCTGATCTTAAATCTGGTGGAGTACACTCAATCTCTATTTCACTCTCTGAACCGTTGGAACTAATTTTAATTATTAAATTTATATTCATTAAGTATGTAAATAACAAATCAAGATGAATTTTCAGCTTTACCGCCAATTTTTAACACGCTTTTATTAGCTTGGGTTGTATCTATGTACGTATATATGTAACTGAATCTTAGAGCATAAATTTCACCAATTTCCAGAAGTCTGATTAATTATAAACTTTGCAGAGAGAGAGAGAGAGAGAGAGAGAGAGAGAGAGAGAGAGAGAGAGAGAGAGAAATCGAACTAAAAAATGAAAAATAAATAATATTTAAAAAAAAAACAAAAAACACTCTTTTATAGCTAACCAAACTAAAAAATAGAAAATAATTTTCAATTTCAAAGTTTATATAGCAGTAGAAGAAGATCGAACAATTAATCAGTTTTTTTTTTTTTTTTAAAACCTTTGTGTGTTTTTTACTACTTTTCATAACTCTCCTCTCATAGATAGTTGCCAACAGAATGATTGTTACATTCACATTATCAAGCACTCCACGCTTTTAGAAAAAAAAAAAAAAATATCTGATTGATTGTTCGATCTTCTTCTACTGTAATATAAACTCTTTGAAATTCAAAATTATTTTCTATTTTTTAGTTCGGTTAGCTATAAAAGCGTGTTTATTAATTTTTTTAAAAATATTATTTATTTTATCTTTTGAAACTATCATGGTTATGTACAAACCATATGGTTATGGTTGAACTCAAAAATCATGGTAAATATCCCGTTTCTAGTGAAAATTATTATTTATTTTATTTATCTCCTGTGTCGAAAGGCAAACGCATTTATCTATACAGCCACGTGAACGCAATTTGTACTAAGCAAAGAGGTTTAAGTACTTTGGTGCCAATAATGATAAAAGAGATCCAATCAAAGAGTTTTAATAACCCCAGCACGCCGTTTCATACAACATTGCAGGAGCAGTGTAATGTTCCAAATTCAAAAAACGCTCCTACAATGGATTTGATTTTCTTTGTCCGTAAATACGATCCTTCGCGTGTTCTTTTTTCGTAAATAATGACAATATTTCTATGAATGTTTGAGAAAAAATATTTACTGCACAAGAAAAAACTTCGATTTATTTATCACTTTTTAGTTGACTTTAAAATAATGGCAGTTGTCTTTTTTAATATATTTTATATACAGTGGTGGCCATATAATTAAGAACGCTGATTTAAAGGGAAGTATTTTTCCAACTAAGATGCAAAACTAATTGTATGCATTTGTTTTAGCGATGGGCCAACCCGTAAATTTTCCAAACCGGTTTGAACGGTTTGACTTGATACGCAAACCGGTGCGAAACCGGGCTATACTCAAACCGAATTGGCTGGCAGGAGGAAGCCGTCCGACCGAGCCCGAGCGAGTGCGCGTGTGCATTTTTCGACTCGCGTTCACGGTTTAGGTCACTCGCGTCAGTCAACCCGTTGATTTACTGATTCTGGGACGCGAAGGAAACGAAGTAGGTAGGTAGTAAACGAAACATCTCTTTCAGAGTTCGATTGACTTCTATAATCTATACGTCACTTCACGTTGGTTGTTTAATCCGATAAACGCATACCTACGTGTAGTATAAGGAAGTAGGTACCTAATTCAGTGAATTATAATCATTATGGTAACTACCTACCTAATACTGAGTAGGTACGTAACACTAATTGAACGAGCGAAGCACTAATTGAGTTTCAACTTGGAAGAATCGGCGTTTGTATGAATGTATGAATGTATGTTTGTCCGAGCATAACTTCCGAATCCTTAATCCGATCTTCATGAAATTTGATTGGGGGTTAGATAGTATTCGTATAATTTGTTGGTAAGGTTATGAGCTATATCGGTCGGGGGTCTTTGAGATATTGGGGTCCAAAAGGGGGTAAAAAAAAAAGGTGAGAATATCAGGTCAAATGGGGTGTCATATAAAAGACCCTCGCTTCGACATTTCAAAACTATTTTTTATAATTTTTTAACTTACTTAGGTACTACTAACAAAACTAATAAATAATGGACCTAATAATGTCTGATTTAATAAATGAATTATTATTATGTAGGTTTTGAGATATTAGGGTAAATCGAAAATGTAAAAACCAAAACCCCTAGGGTACTTCCACTAATCCTACAACGCTGAAATTTGTTATGTTTGTAGCTTTTATGACACAAATACTGGGAATAGTCTAAAATTGAAGAATTTAGAAACTTTGACTCTATAAAACAATAACCAATATTGTTGACCTCCCGTTTCTAGGAATTTTAACGTCATTGTAGGTCTAACTTTTCGGATCCCACGTTCCTATGTATATTTTTTCAAAAGAAATAAGGTAACCTACATAAATCACGTGTATTCGGGAGTCTCAGTTCGGGGCGAACCACTAGTTACTAAGGTAAGTATCACAACCATCCTTAAATCAAAAGTATTCTTATAGGTACTTTATAAATATTACCAACTTGCTAACTGTTTGCTTAATTGTTGCTATAGTACCTATTACTAAACTAGGTAGTACACATTACTTAGTGAAACAAAATAAGTACCTACGCTTCAAGTGCAGTAAGTAGGTAACAATAATGCTTTGTTTTTAAGTAGGTACCTGTAGTATACTTACCTCCTTTCTATAATATCTATGCCTAACTACTACTCATTGATATGTGGAAAAGAAAAGATACCTACTTGTCATTCTACTTCAAGCCAGATTTGTCACTAGACTTTTATGTTAAATAAAACCAAATAATCTTGGTTTTGCTTTTTAATTCAATTTATTTAACATAAATATGTTTCTCAAATAATGCCTAAAAGTGATCCAAGTTGTTCTTCAAACACCATGTTGCCAATGACTCAATTTCTTCGGCCAAACCATTTCGATGTTGAACCTGGCGCGCCGGCAGCAGATTTAAAGTGGACTCACTGGCGGTACACGTTCTC
Source organism: Operophtera brumata (assembly GCA_932527175.1). Classification (NCBI taxonomy): domain Eukaryota; kingdom Metazoa; phylum Arthropoda; class Insecta; order Lepidoptera; family Geometridae; genus Operophtera; species Operophtera brumata. The sequence goes on from OW052238.1 coordinate 3,613,105, forward strand.
AAATTTTTTAAGTGAACACCAAGAGATTTCAGATGCAATCAAGCTAAAATTGCTTTCAAACCATATTGCACCAGCAGTATATTCACTGATTCGTGATTGTTCAACTTATGAGACTGCTATAGAATTACTTAACAGCATCTATATCAAAGCTAAGAATGAGATTTACGCGCGGTATAATCTAGCCATAAGAAAGCAAAAGCCAGAAGAGTCAATTGATGAATATATCCGTGCTCTTAAACAATTAGCATACGACTGTAATTTCAAGGATGTTACGGCTGAGCAAAATAAAAGCGAATATATTCGCGATGCTTTCATATCGGGTATCTCAAGTCAAAAGATACGACAAAGGCTTTTGGAAAACTTAACTTTGACATTGGATGACGCTCAAAATCAAGCTGTATCTCTGGAAACTGCCGAAAATAACTCTTCTGCATATACAAGTAACAATTTTCCTCAAATGCAATTGCATGCAGTGGCAGATACTGACAATAATTGGAAGGATAAAACAGGAAGTCTAATCGCTGCAACAAATCGTTCCAAACGTTGTTTCTTCTGTGGTAACAAAAATCTACATCAACGTATAAAATGCCCTGCTTTTCATGCAATCTGTCAGTTATGTTCAAAGAAAGGACACTTTGCTACCGTCTGCAGAAGTGGTAAGCCAACTGTGAATGCTGTTGACTCTGAAGTCGCGGATGTTAATAAAATAGAAACTGCGAACATATCTGCTGCATCACCATCCAGTTTAAGTAAAGCAACAGTTCCCATTATGATTAATGAATTTCACGCTGAAGCCCTGATTGATACCGGAAGTTCGGTAAGTTTTATAAATAAGAAATTAGCCCAGGACATGAACCTCAAGATAAGACCTGGCAAACAAGCAATTTCGTTGGCTTCTCTCAGTCACATTTCTTTTGTGGAAGGCTTTTGCAATGCAACAATTCATCTAGACAAGCATACATATTCAAATCAATCTCTACTGATTGTCAATAATCTATGTGCTGATGTTATAATTGGACACGATTTATTAAAAAAACATAAGACATTAGAATTCAACTTTGGAGGTTCAATGGATACTTTAAAAATATGTGTCATGGAAGCATCAGTTCCTCCTGCTTCTTTATTTACGAATCTTTCTCCAAATATAAAACCTATCGCTATAAAGTCAAGGCGTTATACGGAAACTGATGAGAAATTTATCCGAGATGAAGTATCTAATTTGCTGAAAGATGGAGTTATTGAACCAAGCACCTCTCCTTGGCGAGCACAAGTACTAGTAACTGGAGGCACTACTCATAGAAAACGTCTTGTCGTCGATTACTCACTGACAATCAACAGATTCACAGAACTCGATGCTTATCCATTACCCAACATTGAATCTATGGTTTACAATGTTGCAAAATACAACTATTTCAGTCAAATCGATTTAAAAAGCGCTTACCACCAAGTACCTATATTAATGACTGAACGCAAATATACAGCTTTTGAAGCATGTGGCGCTCTTTATCAATTCACACGTATACCATTCGGCGTTACTAATGGCGTGGCTGCATTTCAGAGAACGCTACAATACATCATTCAGACTGAGAATCTTAAAGGTACTTTTTGCTATCTCGATGACGTCACCGTTTGCGGTAAAAATAAGGAAGATCACGACAGAAACTTACAAGATTTTATGAATGCTGTGAAGAAATACAAACTTACGTTAAATTAAAAAAAATGTACGTTTGGATCAAACGGTATAAGTCTTTTAGGCTATACAATTCATAATAATCTTATAAAACCTGACAAGGAACGGTTAAAACCTCTTCTGGATCTTCCTCCGCCATCAGATTCAGCTTCACTAAGACGTGCTGTGGGTATGCTAGCACACTATTCGAAGTGGATTCATAACTTTTCACACCTCATTAAGCCACTAATTGGCAATGCACGGTTTCCGCTCGACCAAGATGCCATAAACTCTTTTGAAAATCTAAAATCAGAAATCGCTAAAGCTTCTCTAGCGGCTATTGATAATGACGAAACTTTTACAGTAGAAACTGATGCCTCTGAACACTCAATAGCTGCAACTCTTTCTCAAAATGGACGTCCTGTAGCTTTCCTTTCGCGTACTCTATCTAGTACTGAACGTGGTCATTCATCTATCGAAAAAGAAGCTAGCGCAATCGTTGAAGCACTTCGAAAATGGCGTCATTATCTAGTTGGAAGATATTTCATTTTAATAACTGATCAGCAATCTGTAGCTTTTATGTTCGACCAAAAACATTCAAGTAAAATAAAAAATGAAAAAATTGAACGGTGGCGCTTAGAACTGTCATGCTACAAATATGATATCATTTATCGCCCAGGACGAGAAAATATTGTAGCAGATGCTCTATCAAGAATATGCGCTTATACGAGGCCCAATAAACTTTACGAACTACATGATCAACTGTGTCATCCGGGTGTTACCAGAATGGTGCATTGGGTTAGATCTAAGAATCTACCATATTCCATTGAAGAAATAAAATCAATGACAGCAACTTGTTCAATATGTGCTGAGATAAAACCACGGTTCATACAAACTAAAGGCAAGTTAATAAAAGCTATCGCTCCTTTTGAAAGGATAAATATTGATTTTAAGGGCCCACTTCCATCGAATACTCAAAACCGATATCTACTGACTGTAATAGACGAGTTTTCGAGGTTTCCATTTGCTTATCCCTGCAGTGATTTATCGGCCGCTACCGTTATAAGATGTTTAAAGGATCTCTTTCATACTTTTGGATTTCCATTGTATGTTCATTCTGATCGAGGATCTTCGTTCTTGTCGGAAGAACTCAGAAACTTTCTTACGCCTCTTGGAATAGCTACAAGCAGAACCACTCCTTACAATCCCCAAGGAAATGGCCAAGTCGAACGACTCAACGGCACTTTATGGAGAGCAATTCAACTCAATCTTCGTTCAAAGAATATGGACATATCGAACTGGGAACAAGTCTTATCCAACGCGTTACACTCGATTCGGTCGCTTTTATGCACGAGTATAAACGTTTCTCCTCACGAAAGGATGTTCCATCATCCGCGCCGTTCACCTAATGGGAAATCCTTACCTTCGTGGCTTATAAACTCTGGACCAGTATTAATAAAAAAGAATGTGAGAACTTCCAAATATGATCCACTCGTTGAAGAAGCAGAAGTTATCCAAGCAAATCCTACATATTCGCATGTTCGTCTCTCTGACGGACGAGAATGTACTGTGTCTAATAGACAATTAGCACCTCTACCTACAATTTCAAGTAGCGAATATGATAATGAACCAGAAGCTGAGGTACCTGCACAATCAGAAACAAGTAATGAACCAGAAGCTGAGTTACCTGCACAATCAGAAACAAGTAATGAACCAGAGGCAGAAGAACCAGCACAACCTGGGAATCGTCGTTCAACTCGTGACAGACGGCCTCCGGCGTATCTCCGGGATTATGTTGGAGTATTAAGGGCGGGTGATTGTAGTATACTTACCTCCTTTCTATAATATCTATGCCTAACTACTACTCATTGATATGTGGAAAAGAAAAGATACCTACTTGTCATTCTACTTCAAGCCAGATTTGTCACTAGACTTTTATGTTAAATAAAACCAAATAATCTTGGTTTTGCTTTTTAATTCAGTACCTACATATTTTGAATATATAAAAAATCTACTAGGAAGAAATCTACTAGAAAGGAACTACCAAAAAAATAGTTTTTTTTAATTTATTTATTATGGAACAAGCATACCTACGTTACGTTTCGTTCGTTCCTAATGGCGGGAGACGGGCTGCGGGCTCGAGCGGCGACGCGGTAGATCGACGCGAACACAGCACACCGAGTCTGCGTGAACGATTCGGTTTGGTCAAAATGTAAGTCGACTCAAGTCGACTTAGGCTCAAACCGGGTTGAACCGATTTCGTAAACCGAATTGCCCATCGCTAATTTGTTTTTATTTCTCTCGGTATCGTAAAACATTTCCATATTACCACTGTATTCATTGATACACATGATTGGCTAAAAATCAACAGGCAAACTTTTTACACTACTTTTAAACAAAGTATTCCTTATTACTGGCTGGTCACGTAATTAAGAACGCTAAGTAGTTTATACCTTTATTCAAATTTAAATAGAGAACACTCAGTCGATTTGTTACTATTTGTATAATTTTGGCGCCATTACGTGCTGTAAAAGATTAACCCGTCAAGCGAAGATACCCCAAAAAAAAATGGCCCCCAAGCGACAGCACTTTTTCTAGCAATTCTTTTTTAGTTTATGTTATAGGAAAAAAAATATTTTCAAGTGTTTACGCATAATTATATGACAAGTGTTATACATCATTGTTATGGCATTGAATTTTCCTACCTAATAATAAATATTAATATATTTGAAAAACTTACATGACCTCGTAGTAAATTATTATTTTCGAAGACACACACACATTGTGATTTCACACACATATTTTATCTCGTTGCACTCATTCACAATAGCTTTCACCAAAATTACACATGTAAGTATGTAGCATACATATTCACGTAATCATTTCACAAAACTTTATCACTTTGAAAATAAATAAAACACAAGAAAAAGATAATTTACAACTTTGAAAAAAAAAGCACCGCCATTTTGGTACCATCCCGCGGCCGCGCCATACAATTTGCACCGAGCGACCACAAGACATGAAATTCCATGTCGTCAAAACTTAGTTCCATTTATCGCGTTGATTTATACCTCTTTTTGAAATAATACGAACACACACTAAATCTACAATATTTTTCTGGTAAATTTATGCAAAAATATATCCAAAACAGTCACTGATTCCTCCAGAAAGACATTTTTCATGACCGGCCGGACCGGACCGGCTCTGTCGACACGCGCGAAATTACTGGTCACTCGCTCGCGAGTCACATCGGTGGCTTCAAATATTTTTTTCTGTATGTTTGCTTCGGTTTTCTACCAATCAAAAGGCACGAGTGAACTTCCACTGAATGAACAATATTGTGTACAGCCAATAGGAAAGCTCAAAGAATTCGAACATAGCCAAAAATATTGACCAATCACACAAATCTGTTATGAGCAAACCTTGCTCATAAGGCACGCAGTGTGAATTTTTCTTATGAGCATATGCCGCTCATAAGGCACTCAACGGGTTAAAGGTGATTGCTTCTTTAGAAAAAACAATGGGAAAAAATAAAAGTTGTGATAAATCTACAAGGGAAGTAATAATAAAACTTCGCCGGAAGAATTGGTCTTATAAAAAGATAGCCGACCATCTGCAATGTTCAAAAACGATGGTTTTCCACGCTGTAAAGCATTTTGCTACGTATCAAACTACTTCGAATGTTCCGCGTGTACCTAAACAGAGAAAAACAACTCCTCGAGATGACCGAAACATCGTTCGTATGGCAAAACAAAATCCTTTTAAAGGGTCCAATGAGCTTAGAAAAGAATATTTTGGTGAAAACAACCCTTCAGCAATCTCAGCACGCACTATTCGAAGATGTTTGGTAGAAGAAAAATTGCACGGTAGGATAGCAAGAAAGGTACCCATGTTAAAACTTTGCCACAGGCAAGCCCGGCTTGCATTTGCGAGAAAGTATGAAAACTGGACTGTGCAACAGTGGAAAAATGTACTTTTTTCTGACGAGACGAAAATAAACAGAGTATGTTCTGATGGAAAACGATATGTACGACGTCCCCCGAATACAGCATTCGACCCAAAGTACACGAAAGTTACATTAAAGCACGGTGGTAGAAATGTGAAAATTTGGGGTTGCTTTTCTGGACATGGTGTAGGACCTGTAAAGTTGATAGAAGGTAACATGGATCAGTTCCAATACAAAAATATACTGGAAGAAACAATGTTACCATACGCTGAAGACGTTCCACCGGTCATTTGGACATTCCAGCAAAATTTAAGAGAGCTGTATGACGTTTTTTTAGAAGAATGGAACTCTATTTCTCTTGCGAAATGTCAAAAATTAATAGAGTCAATGCCTCGCCGGTGTAAAGCTGTAATTAAAAGCCGTGGATATGCTATTAACTATTAATTTTAGTTAAATATTTATTAAATTTCTTTTTATGTTTCCTGTGCTACATAATATTGTGATTTTTTAAATCTAAGTGTCATACAAAACAATTCCCGAGCAGTTAAATAAATCGTTCTTAATTATTTGTCCAGTTTCAGTACTATTTGAATGTGTTACTTTGATAAAATCAATAAAATGTGCAAAAAATAGTTAGCGATTTCATACTTTATTCTTAAGTCAGGTTGCTCTATTAATGTGACTATTATATAACATAACTAGTTGCTTCTCAGAAGGTACACATCTCTGTGCATGATACGATTTAAATAAAAAACTTCTAGAACTTCAAATCGTTCTTAATTATATGACCACAACTGTATGTATGTACCACTTGTGTCCGATGTTGTCAAGTTCCATAAATCAAATGGGACTGACCCCAGATATTTATGAATTTTTGCTTTCAGACTATTTCGGGAAGCCGCCGCTGGCGGACAGATTTGCATCGAGTTGTAAGTTCAAAAAACTTAAGATCATTTAATTCTACGTATATCCTACTTAGCGCGCATAGTTACGCAGCAGTACGTAGGTACCCTACGTTTCAGGTATTTTTGTAGATAGCCTATGCTAATACGAGTTTTTTAGGGTTCCGTACCTCAAACGGAAAAATGGAACCATTATAGGATCACTTTGTTGTCCGTCTGTCTATCTGTCGAGACCCTTTTTCTCAGGAACTCGTGGAGGTATCAAGCTAAAATTCATATCAAATACTCAGGTCTACTGTCTCTTGGAGCTTTTAAAAAATCAAAGTTCTAAGCCAACGCAATCAAAAGATACAGCCGTTTATCCTGCAAATTTTCGACATTCACATGGGAATCAAAACCAGAACTCATCCCGTGAACTCAGAATCTTGAAATTTGGTACGAAGCAACGTCTTATAGCACAAATAAAGGAAAAAATAAGAAAAGCATAAATTTTTAGTTACATCATATATTACAAATATTTTTAATAATTTTAAACTTACTACCCCTTTCCTCATGATGATTTTATTTAGCAATAAAAATACCATAAGTTTTACTTATATACCTACAGGTTTGTACGGAACCCTCGGTGCGCGAGTCCGACTCGCACATGGCCGGTTTTACCCCTTTCTATTTCCACATAAAAAAGCTAATTATTACGTATATTTTGTCTTTTTCTGTATGAGTTCGCACCTATTTCTGCCGAAACCTCGGGTTACAGCCACACGAGACTTGCCAAGTTTATGTCTCAGCACGCAATGCAATGCCACGTAGGGCGCGTCCTAGGCGGACGTGACCAGTGTGGCAATGCATTGTTATAGGGGGTTAAGTGAGACATTTAGGGGAAACTTTACTTAGTACTTGAGGAAACTAAGGGGTGAAGTTCCGGCGGTTCAAGGGCCGCCTGTCAGGTGATCCCCGGGCCGCGACGCGTGGGCGTTTTTATTTTATTTTATTCTTTATTGCATAAAATACTCACGGAGATTTTACAAACGGAGGACTTAATGCTAAGCAGCATTTTGTGCCAGTCATCCATGGATGATACATAAAGGTTGGCGTGCTCAAAACTAATTACAAAAGAAAGAAAAAAACAATAATATAGCTTGGAAACTAATTTGCCTTAAAATAAATACATACCTATAACATACAACATACTTATAATTTAAATGAATAGATAATCACTCCTTACAAAGAATAATAATAATAGATAGATAAACAAAATATCAGACTTGTTTTAGGTTATGTTATAAATAAAGTGTGTTTATATGTATGTATGTTAGTCGTCGTTGTTTCGTATGAGGTAGTGCTGGCCTCTGGTGTCAGAGTTTGTCAAGCCGCCCGAGGGCCTCTGACATGGCTTATCGACTGCTATTAATCAATAACAGCCGGGACCGACAGCTTAACGTATGTTAGTTTCCGAAGTATTTATGTTGCTATGGGTTTATTGTTTAGGTTTCGTGCATTCCTCAATAAGCCAGTTTTTTTTTTTAATTATTCATTCCTATATTTTTAAAATGGCCCTCTTGGTTAGAGATTCGAATCTAAAATGGCGGCTTGCTTTTATAAATGGCCTGCAGTTGCACTACGCACGAGTGTGAGTAGGAATAGACATACAGACATCAATTTCGAGTGAGTGAGAGGACACGATTAGCTCCGCCATTTTAGATACTTTTTGTGGCTTATTTTAACGAAGGTGTATTTAACATTTCAGCCGTACTTTCAGGGTCGACGATGGATCTGCGTTCAAGTTTAGATTCTTACGACGACCTTGATGAGGATGGTAAGGACACTGTACTTGCTTGGGAGTATTTCATTTAATTTCATCCATTTGACAGATGGATGGTAGTAGGTACCTAATAACACGAAACAACGATTTTTGTGATTATAATCAAGAATATCATGCCGTCACCATTTTAGTTAAGTAGGCGTTTAAGTTATTATTACAGGAACCATAGTTTTGTCGTGTTAATATAATCCCATCTGTCCAGTTGTTGATGCTGTGCCCACAACGCCAGTAGTATCCACCTCCGAGAGCCCGATTGCGAGGTACCGGCTCCAGGAGTTCAGGTGGACGGAGGCTCTGCTGAACGCGACGGCGGACGCGCTGACGATGGAGGTGAACGGTACTAACGTGGACTTGAAACTATCGAAGGACACTGAGGTCAGTTTGATATCAATGCCTATGTACCTACTCTATTGAGTTAAACCACTAGAGCAGGGGTCCCCCTTGTGGGCGCTGCAGATCTAAAGGGGGGCGGTAAGAGACCCAGAAAAAACATGGGGGCGTCAAATCAGATACACTTTCGCAATTTAATAGTAAGGTATTACTATTCCTGGATAGGTCATTTTCGACGACGTAGCTTTGAAACTAGCAATAATTCTAAAGAAAACATATGTTATCTTTCTTACTCCCCTTACGCATGACGTCGATTTGATAGAGACAGCATGTTATTTGTTTGCAACCAACAGTCAATGACACTAGTTAAGGCACAGACTGCGTTGACTGACGACCTCTGTAGCGCGTCGGGCGAGTAGCCGGCTGAGATTATGCGAGAGGTTGCGGGTTCGATTCCCGCTGCGGGACAAATTTTTGTATGATCTGCAAATATTACATATAGTCACGGTTGAAAAAGATTGATATAACATTACCTTGGTACCAACTACTCTAACTATTCCTCAATTCGTAGAGGAGACTGTTGTTTATTCTGCGTGCTGTATCTACATATGGCCTGCCTATTGCCACTTGCTAATTCTGTGAGCTGTCTTAGGGTATTCTGACAGATGTGGCTATAATAACTCTTACTCAACTCCACGCTCTACGAACATGCTACGAAGCGTAGCAGGTTGTAACGTTGATTTGATTTCGACCCTAGACATGTATCTTGCTAGTGTCCGCCCGCGGCTTCGCTCGCGTAAGTCAATCCGGGTTATAATCTATCTGTATACCAAATTTCATCATAATCGGTTCAGACGTTTCGTGGTGATTGAGTAACAAACATCCAAACCGTATCTTTGACATTTATGATAATTATTAAAGTTTATTATTTTTCAAGTGTTAACCACACTTTATGGATAACATTAAATTTAAATGTGACCCAAAACATCCGTTCCAGCGGGACTCGAACCCGCATCTTCGCCTGTAATCGGCGATGCCTTCACCAGGACGGTCATAGAGCGAGCTATGACAAAACATATATATAAAAAAAACATATTAAAAAAAAACAGATGTATGCTATAAATGAAATCTAAATCTAACTCTAAATGACGCTGGAGACGAAATTTGTGGGCACTATCAACTTTGCTATAGCGCCATCTACAGGTGTTTCATTTGGAAACCTTCTGTTCAATGACGAAGATGCGGGTTTGAGTCCAGCTGGAACGGAATTGTTGGGTCACATTTAAATTTAATTTATGATACTAGTGGGATGAACCCTACTAATATAATATAATAATAGTTTAGTTTGACGACCTCTGTGACGCGACGGGCGAACGTTCGCCTGAGACGCAGGAGGCTGCGGGTTGGATTCCCGCCTCGGAACAAATATTTGTGCGATCTGCAGATATTTGTTGAGGGTGTTCTGGGTATTTTCTATATATAATAAAAAATATCTATCCATGTAATATATTGTATTAAGTATATCAGTTGTCTAGTACCCATAACACAAGCTCTACTTAGCTTGGGGCTAGAAAATGTTGGGTGAACTGTCCAGCATTATTTATTTTTATTTTTTATTTATTTATGAAGCTAGTATGAAGTTAGTATGAAGTTAGTATGGAAGAAACTCGAGGCTGACGAAGTCACGTGAGCTCCACTAGTCTATAATTATATAATTGTTGTTTCCAGGTTCCAAAGAGGGCGGGCGGTGACGCGGCGTGCGAGGGCGCCGTGGACGGCGGCGCGGGCGCGTGCGTGTACCTCACGCGCTGCGAGGCCGCCAAGCACATCAGCGTGGACACCTACAAGACCACCTACTGCTCCATCAACGAGGGGTGCGTGCCGTTTGTCTATACCACACACTGCAATAATGCTATTCAGGACTATACAGGCGGCAATCATCAATCAATATTATCAACTTTAGTAGCAGTAGAACTTTTTTAACAAGCAGATGGCCCACCTTATTTTAATCGGTAACTTCTGCCTTTATCAATGCATTACCTCATAAGTCACGTGCACATAGGACGCACCCTATGTGGCATTGCACTGTGCCCGCCACCCTGAGACATAAAGATGAAAAGTCTCATGTGCCTGTAATTTCACTGGCACCCATAACCCTTCAAACCGGAACACAGCAATGCGAGCACTACTGCTTTGCGGCAGAAATAGGTATGGTGGTAGTACTTCCCTGGGCGAACTCTCTCACAAAAAAGCTATACTACTACTAGTTGCTTGCATTAAGAATACGGTTGTTACTCTGGGGGATGTGATAAGTACCCAAGGTCTATCTGACTAGGTAGCTCAAATGAAAATTATCAAGAGAGAGCATGGTGATGTGGGAAAAGATGAAGATGATGGTTTCGGTCCTACCTTATATAATGCGAACTGCTAAGGAGTGGAATACACTACCGTCGTCTGTCTTGCCTGAAAACTATAATCTGGGTCTCTTCAAGTCTAGAGTGAATAGGTGCCTTCTAGACCTTTGTGCTCCATCGGCCACATCGTCACTTACCAACAGGTGAGATAGTGGCCAAACAAAGGTCTATCAATGTAAAAAAAAAAAAAAAAGTGGGTATAAGAGCGTAGTACCACAGAATATATAATAGTACCTACAAGGTAGTACCAAAGTGGGATCTTACCTAATAAAATAAATAAATAAATAAATAAATAATGCTGGACAGTTCACACAACATTGTCTAGCCCCAAGCTAAGCAGAGCTTGTGTTATGGGTACTAGACAGCTGATATACTTAATACAATATATTACATAGATAGATATTTGTGTAATGTAATGTAATGTTGTTATTTTTATTAATTTCAGGTATGCCGGTGTGTGCTGCAGCTTACAAAAAGTTGATTACAAAGTAACGGCTCGCTAAAGTCATTGTGATAATATTGTCTACTGTAACATAATGTTTTTTTTAATGAATGAGGACTTGTATTGCTCTTGTTGAAGTGACTGGTTTAAAAGTGAAGCTATACTTTTTATCTGGGTGCTATTGAATTGAGTGCCATTTCAGGATAGGTAAATAATTTAATTTTTATAAATTAGGTATGGACCTTGTGTGTAAAAGCATTTCAAATAAGTGTAATGTGACATGAAAATAAATACTTATTTTTTATATTATTTTTATTATTTAGTACATAACACCCTGCCATATTTTAATAGTAGATACGTACGAAGTTGTCCTAGACACGTCTGCAGTTATATAGGTAGGTAGGTACGTAATCTAGAATTAACATAGGCCTAACTGATGCGAATAAACCTAGACAATGCGGTGGTCTGACGTTGCCCGCCGGTCAAAAACCTGATTATCAGACTTTAATTAAAAGTAAGTTCTGGGTGAAATGCTAGTACGTTTTACCCAAAATATAAGTCGCCCCGATGTACCTGCACCGTAGACCAATTTCTATTGCGCGGGAACTTTATTTTTACCAAAAGCTATAGCGCGCTAAAATCTTGCGCTGTTATTGGCTACTAGTTCGGCTACTGTCGGATATCAGTCTGCGCTTTTCTGCGCACTTTAAGTAGTTATACGGAACAAATAACCAAAAAAATCTGTAATTTTGTGTAAGTTTGTCCAATCTAATCTAGTAAAGTATTATGTTATCTGTGCTGGTATAATATAACCATACCACGTCAAACAATATAATACTCTTAATTAAGTGAGATTCCGTGATACACGAGGTAAGCGCAACCACATACGTGCACATACTAACTTATCACCCAATGATGATGTCATAAAAGCTGACTAAGAGATTAAACCAGGGGATGAGCAGCAGCATCCACTTGAGTACTCAAAATCACTGAAATTATTGATTTAAAAATGCAATTAGGTAAAAATAATTGTTAAATGTTTCCATTGATTTTGGGGTGAAGTCCAAAATATTGACGCATGTGACACCTTAGTGACACAAAATGTTGTGCAATAGTGACACAAAAGTAGGACAACAATTTACACAATAGTGGCACATAATGGTAGCATACAACTATAAAGTTGAGGTTACATCAGAAGACAAAATAAAAGACATAACATAGGTATTCGTTAAAAAAAATATCATGCCGGTTATAATGTTGGGGGAATTTCGGCTTTTGGTATTTTTTCAGTAAGCCTTTATAGGAGGCTTTTTCTTCAGGGTGTTCTGGGTATTTTCTCTGTATAATAAAAAAACATCTATCTATGTAATATATTACTAGATACATTTATTTACAGAAAGAATAATACAAGGTATGTACAAAATACATATGAAACAGTTGTGCCACCTGAAGACCGCTGCAAGCGATCTAAAGGTAGCTCAACTGATCCAAATCACTACCAGACGGAAGCGTCCCTAAGATGCTGGCTGCATTGCCACGATGAATGGCAATACTAATGCATTGAGCCAGATAAGAGCCAGCTCTCGGGTCACGCGTCGCTTCGACCAGATGCCCTGAAAGAATTTTGAAAACGCAAAGGGCCCCGGAACCCCACGGACCCAGACATGTAATATATTGTATTAAGTATGTCAGTTATCTAGTACCCATAACACAAGCTCTGCTAAGCTTGGGGATAGATAATGGTGTGTGAACTGTCGAGCATTATTTATTTATTTATTTATTTGATTTCATATTAAAAGCGAGATTTTTACGATTTTATCACCAATCCGACTGCCAGCCAAGCGAGGTGACTGGCAGCACCCCCCTTATATTTTTAGGGGGAATGATCTTATTTGTTTTTAGTGTAGAATGAATGCTTTAAGAGTGTAGTTAAGTATTATAATTTATGTATTTAGTTTATGTATTAATGTAGGTTTGTATATATTTAATAATATGTGTATTTGTCAAGGTGATAACATCACTGTCCCATTCTTTTATTTATTCCACTCCATCCTAAGGTTGTCTGGAAAAAATAGCTATAAGTGATAAGCCCAACCATTGTGCATTTTTGTTATTTAGTTAAGTTTTGTATTTCTGCGTGTTTTATATCTGTTATGTATGTACAATAAATAGTTAATCTATCTATAAATACCCAACAGTCACATTACCGAATCCAGAGGTGCAAGTCCGAGTTTACACACACCATCGTAACGATGATCGTAACGGCGAGTGTACGTGTATTGCGTAGTAACTAGCCATTAATCTGTGACGTTTTTGGCACAGATTAATAGCTAGTTATTATGGTATACACGTACGATCGTGTTACGTTCACCGTTACGATGGTGTTTGCAAAACTCAGACTCACCCCTCTGATCCTATACTAGGATTCCCTGTGTCGTGTGTATGAGGGGTTTTCACGGCCGTTTCACAACCCTTTTAAATAGATGGTGCCAGCTCAGTACTTAACTGTCAAAATAAAGTGAAATGTCAAAGTCAACAACGTAGTGATATATTTTCGAGGTATTTTGTTACTATCACAGAAAAGCACAGACAATGCATTTGTTAATTTTGACAAGTACATTTGAGTCAGCGCCATCTATCGAGCCAAATCACACTATTTTTTATTTATTTATTCAAAAATGAAAAGCCCTCATTAGGAATTACGAGCATCATTGCAACCTGTGGTACCTACTCCATGTGGTACCCTCTATGACGGTAAAGCTATATTCATATTATGGTGTGGCGTGGCGCGCCAGAACGCAATCGGTTACGTTGATGCGCCACAACACAACACAACACAACCTACTAATGTGAATCTAGTCATAGGTAATAAACGTAACCGATTGCGTTCAGAAGCTCGGAACAAGAAATACCTACAAAGTAGGTAAGTAGTTACAACTTATCTCTGAGATTGTGCAGCCGAGCGTTTTCATGACCTCAGTCCTCGCCACGTCAGGAGGATCGCGCACGCGCATAGCAGACTGTAAGCACCCTTTAGACAGGCACTAGGTAGAGAGAGAGTCTCTCTGACAACAGCCACGCACGCTAACGCTATTCACATATTGACTACCTAGTACTAATAAGTCGGTCTGTACCTACATTCAATGGTACTAGGTATTCTGGCTGAATTGCTAAGTAGGGCACTAACTAACTAGTGCACTGGTTAGCGACCTTGACTAGTTCACTACCTAGTCGAGGGATGGCGAACCTTTAGGAATCAACGTGCCATTTTTTCTAAATAAATGTTGAATTATGTTAAAGACGTAGACCACTTTATGTTTTTTTGTTAAACTAGCCATAACAGTTAAAAATCGTAAATATAACAATAATAAACTATAAATACAGTTGCGTTTGCGTAGGATCAAAAATCGTAAATATAATAGAAGTCTTTTATGGTTCGCCTGTTCGCCATACCATACCTGACCTAGTGCCTGTCTAAAGGGCGCGCAGTAGTACTTCAGTTCAGTAGTACTAGTAAATGTATGGAAGGAAACGAAACTTCATATAGTTTCGAATACTGTCAAATTCACGTACTATCCCCCTGAAACTTTGTACGTGTTATCGAGTGGCGTTTTTTGTATCCCAAGCTACTTCTTCGTCATCTCTTCATAAAATGGTTTCTGAGAAGTGCTCCAGCCAATTTAGCCAATGTCAGTGATATTTAGCAGGCTTAGGATTCCTCCAGCCATAGGTTGACTGACATTGACATCGACATCTAAATATCAGAAAATTATATCACCAGTCATCCTCAAACCCTAAAAAAAAACAGCAATCATTCTGTCAAAAATATTTACACGGCATCGCATCGCATTCTGAAAAGTTCGATTTTTTTGCAAATTGTGAGAAACACAAGGTTTAAGGTATGGTTAATTGGACCGATATGTTAATGATAAATACGGCGACGGAGGCCAGTATGAACTTGCTACGGAATATTGTAAGTTCCGTTTGTCAGATTAGTTTAGTGCATGATGAATTTTTTTGTATCTTTGTAGCGGTTTCGTCTTATCTTTTCTGACGTTTTTTCTTTCAAGATAAAGTGTACGTGTAACTTTTCAGGGTGTTTTTAAGTCTAAGTCTGCAGCCGCACCGCCTACCACTATAATAATGAAGACTCCACTTTGGCAACTCGCGCAAGAGGCGGGGCCGTTCGTGAGGCTGGCAGGGCTGAGCGGCGCCGCTGCCGTTGTGCTCGGGGCTATGGGCGCGCACAGAACCTTCCCCGAGACAGATGCTAAGGAAGACCTGAAGAAAATCTTCGACACAGCAAATAGATTCCACTTCCTCCACACACTCGCCCTCGTCACTGTACCACTTTGCCGGAGACCTTACATTGTAAGTTGGCTCTACTTACTGTCATTCTTTTTATGACTTCTTGTTTTATAGAGACTGATCTGAGAAATCTTTAGGCCTGTTCTTATACACTATATTGCTTTTTTATCATCTTCATAAGAGAACAATGTCTTAAAAAACTTGTTAATCATGTAGAACCTACTCGTTTTTTTTTTCACATTACACCAGAATTATTTTGCACCGTTGTAGATGTTTATAATAACTAAAATTATGTTGCTGAAAGCAATTTCTTCCAGGCAAAATGCCTGTGATTTCAATGTTGATAGCATAGAATCTACTAAGGATCTGCTAGATACATTTTTAGTTAACTCATGATGGTACTTTTTACAGGCTGGCGCATTCTTCATAGCAGGAATCACTCTGTTCAGTGGAACTTGCTACTACCATGCTTTCACCGGAGACCGCAGCTTCAGACGACTCACACCTATCGGGGGCTCCTGTCTCATCCTTGGCTGGATCGCAATGGTGCTCTAAACTAGGTTTTGTTTCTGGCTTTCAGCCTGCTATCAAAATGGTCAAGGGTTTTTAACAAAATTAGGTCTAACCAGTCTGTCTAGGAAACAATAAAACTATAGAATTGAAACTATCGTGGTTGGGAATATTAGCGTGGTTTAGTATTGGGTGGTGGTATTCGCTGGTCCACCGTCGAACGCGGTCGCGGGCGGTGCTCATGATGAAGAGTGATGAAGAGGCTTCTGAACTCAGTCTCAAAACGTCAGCAAAGCAAGCGAATAATAGTGGTACTTAGCCGTTTATCTTTTAATAAAACAATAAAACTGGTTGTTTTTGTAAGTTGTTTTGACACTTGAGTGCAGATACAGGCCCTAATTCCATTTTGTTAGTAGGTTAGCAGTTTTAATTCTAAGGCAGAGTATGGTTGTTGTCGTAGATGTGTTTGAAACATATGATATTATCTGTAAGTCATTTATTTCTAGACCTTGTATTGATTCTGTGCAGCATTTTCTAAAGGTTTACTGCTCTTTAATTATATATTATAACTCCCTTTTCTTTCAGTCTATTAGAAAGGGCTTGGTGTAATTTTTGTTGGTTCATATTGTCATTCCCTTTTATTTAGTCTTGGAATGCGCTCACTGTACTTTTAGTGGAGTGCCAATTAAAACTGTCCCTTTTATTTCAGTATATTAGTAAGGGCCCCTGTAGTTTTAGTGTGGTTAAAATTATAAGTGTCCTTTTTATTTCAGTCTATTAGTAAGGGCCCCTGTAGTTTTAGTGTGGTTCAAATTATAAGTGTCCTTTTTATTTCAGTCTATTAGGAAGGGCCCCTGTAGTTTTAGTGTGGTTCAAATTATAAGTGTCCTTTTTATTTCAGTCTATTAGTAAGGGCCCCTGTAGTTTTAGTGTGGTTCAAATTATAAGTGTCCTTTTTATTTCAGTCTAGAAAGGGCTCACTGTAATTTCAGTGTAGTTCAAATTTACAGAATGCTGCACAGAACAAACAGCATTATTCCTATATATCTATTAGAAGTTCATCACAACTTATAAAATGTAATATAGCTGCATTATGTACTTGTATTCTATGAAAAGCATATTATTTATTTTTAACGTATGTGTGTAGGAAGTTTTAAGTAGATGTTTTTTGTTTTAGCCAATGAATTATTGATAGATATTAGTTTTTAAAATATTTTATGGTGACAAGGATAATTTACTTATGTTAAAATATAAATAAATGTAAGTGTCGTAAATACATCTTTTTATTCACTTGGCTACTGACAGACCTAGTTGTTTGACGAGAACATAATATTGATAAACCTTGACAGATGGAATGTGAACATTGGATGGATGCACTCATCGTTGTGTTCACTGCTATATTGCCCTTGTAAATTAATGGAGCTGGTTCAAAGAGGCAAAAGGAAACGAATTTGCTATCAATAAGTTTACATGGTTTTATTGAAATTATTACATATTAATTTTTTGCACTTTTTATGATACTTAAATGTTATAATCAAAACACAGTTTGGTAATAAATGCTATTTTATAATTCGTAGGACTCTTATGGGAGGTTTCAGTGGTCCTTCATAAATAGCTTATAAGGTGCTGGTCCATACTAGAAGAGTAAAGCTATCACAAGTTATATTTGAGATAAAAAACAGCTTAACTGGACTCGCACTTTAGAGACTATCATATCAATGTAGTAATATAATATTATAATGGCGGTGGCACGGGACAGTCCTCCGGTTCGGTGCCCACACGAGTCGCTCGTCCAAGTCCATCGCTCCACTTCCACACTCAAACAATTCTACCGAGAGTGACTCTCCAAATCCGTAAAGAAATATACAAACAAAGCTATCACATTAAATTAACACAAAATATAATATAGACATATTTATGTATAGTATTTAAAAAATCCTATGAAAACAGACTCTAGAATGCACAGCACTTTTAGTGTCCATCACATAAATACACTCTGATTGCACATGAACAGTGATCGCACACCGTAATATAGACGTTTATAATATCACAAACCGCATACACGCACACACGGGGGCCAGTGGGAGGTGGTACGACACGGTCTAGGAGAGGTGGAACGAGTGCTGGCCCTCGGAGGCGGCGAGGCGCAGCTTGGCGCGCATCACCTCGGCGCTGCTGTAGTCCGGCAGCTTCAGGTAGTTGACACACGTCATCACGGACGGCAGATACTCGTCCGGGTCCAGCGACGACTCCAGCGACTTGCGCACCACCGTCAGCGGCGGGTTCAGCGCTTTGAAACCTGCACAGCAGACAACGCACCACATTACACAACCACCACTAACTCGGTGTGACTGATGCTTGTTGTTAGTTCTATTCAGCGGTTTGCTGGGTTGCGTGTATCCTAACTCTGTATAAGCCAGCGCTAAACGAGTTTGTTTCAGAGCATGTTGTCTGCGCAAACATCAGACGCAGCCATCATGCTCTCTACCAGTCCATATAAAAAAAAACAAGTCAAATTTATTGAACCAGCCCATGGTTGGAGAGAGGAAAACTTTGGAGAGAGACCAGTGCAACTGGTTCTAGTTCCGAAAAAAACAGATTAAAAAAAAAAAGCGGCCCCGCTATATTTTTGACACAAATCTGTAAAGGCTCAACATAACAACAACAAAAAACTTAGGTGCTGTGGTGTGTCCGGCCTAAGAATAGAACCATGGCATGATGATTATGCCAGTGTTGACTTCATACACGTGTCTGGATACACACTGTCAGGTCATGTGACCCTTAGCCGGACAGCCACCTATAACGATGGTTTTAAAGTGAACAATTTGGCAGGGATTTTTAACTTTATCTAATTATTAAGACACCCAAGTCTTTAACTAAATTAATAGCTGCTAAGCGATAAAACCGCCCACTAAGTTTTTTAAGTACAATAAAGTAAATAAATAAAATAAATAAATAAATAATGCTGGACAGTTCACACAACATTATCTAGCCCCAAGCTAAGCAGAGCTTGTGTTATGGGTACTAGATAACTGATATACTTAATACAATATATTACATAGATAGATATTTTTTATTATACATAGAAAATACCCAGAACACCCTGAACAAATATCTGCGATCGCACAAATATTTGTTCCGAGTGCGGGAATCGAACCCGCAACCTCCAGCGTCGCAGGCCGAGCTTCGCCCGCCGCGCCACAGAGGTCGTCAAGTAAGTAAGTAACATACAAGTAACATATAAGTAACATACAAGCATAGAGAGTGAGCTCAGCATATTTCAATAAAGTATCGGACTGAAATGGGAATACGAAAATGCGGATAAGTAGCTGACCTCCGGTTGGCAGACGCGGGCTGCCCGTGACGAATTGCAGGAAGAGTCGCTGCTCATCGCGAGAATACGAGGCGAGAATGTCGACGAGCATGCGAATGGCGCGCGACTCCGCCGTGTAGCCGTGGTCGGGCCGGATGCACTCGGCGAGCATTCGCGGCTCCCAGCGCTGCTCGCGACCACCTGCAACAAATACAATAAATATTACTTCATCAAGTTCTCCATTCATTTTTCAGGATCGTAAAAACCGGTATCTGGAAGTCGGTGGGTCATGCCAGATGCGGAGATTCCATGTCCAGCAGTGATCGTTTACTGGCTAATGAGCTCACCACTGATCACGTCTCGTCTATATTAACACGATTGTGGGCCCATTGAGGCTCTGCCTACCCCTTCGGGAAAAATGAAGTGTGTCTGACAAGCCAAGATTTCAAGAAACTACATCATAAAACAAGAACCATTATCAACCACCATCATATCTAGAACCATCTTCTACATACATGAACCAATAAATAAATAAATAAGTTAATCATTTGCTAATAAGCAGATGGGGATTCAAATAAGACATGCTCATGATAAAGACGAACTTACCAGATGAACTTCCACAAAACACCTGCTCTAACTCTTCTGGGTAGAATATCTTGAGGTTGGATAGAGGGAATACTGATTCGAATCCTTCTTTGAATGCCTCCATTTGTTTTGTTACACCTGTAACAAAAGATATGAATCATACTGTTATTTTATGAGACATGTGATTGGTGTGGTAGAAGTGAAGGTACAGAACATGGAAGGAAATTATGATGAAGAGCGAGTGCCTATAAAAACCTTTCTTCGGTGACAAGACGTTCCTAGGCGTACTTACGGCTCGACGCCCTTACTAGCGCGCGTCAACCTAAGGACCCGAGTTTAACGACAGTCGAGTAATTCTGTTGGCGATCCAACATTAAGAAATTAGCAGTATTTAGCACAACACTTCCTCCATTGAGGACGGCTTCACAACGAACATCGAGAATGACTACGTATGAGCTTATGTCCACTACGCGAGTCGAGTAAGAACAGCTGCACCAACCCCATACACAAATCTTCATACAAAAAACGCCCTTCAGTTTTATTGTATTGATTATATTTGTCAAAGTTTTGTCCAAATAATCTGCACCTTATTGAGAAACAGTTGAATCTAGCCAAACGTTAGAGGTAACTTTTTTATTTGTATACTGTCCCATCGTTGTTTTGGTAGTGATCCCTCGGAGTTATAACGTAGTATTCATGCAAATTTTTAATCTGCATGATTTTAATTTTTAATTTTTAATCTTTAAATTTTTAGTCTTTGATTTACTCGGTAAAAAAACAATCCTCGATTTGAATTTTTGCTGCATGCACCCTCTATAAACCGAGTTTTCTAAAAACTTCTATCACCCCTTTTACGGAAATGAATCTTGCTGTGGGTGTGCAAACATATTTCGCAGTTTTCATCGTGCCTGCTGTATTGGTTACCTTCGTAGAGCAGCCAATGCGTGACCAGTTCGATGTAGTTGTGAAGGTTGTGCGCGGTGACGGGCAGGTCCCGCCCGCCGCGCCTTAGCTCCGTGCACCCGTCGCCAGGCAGGATGAAGTCCAGCCCCAGCTCCTCGATGGGGCAACCGTCCAGCTCCAGGCCGGTTATCTACAAGCAAGAGAGACTTTGTCACCAAAATAAAATCACAACAGAGTTAAGGAGACACTTTTAGTTATATATGCTCTGCTTCTTTGATGAACTCTGCGGCGCTGGCTCCGAGTCCGGGCGAGTAGCCGGCTCAGATGAGAGGCTGCAGGTTCGATTTTTCTGCGGAACAAATGTTTGCATGATCTGCAATTTTAGGTTACGGGGTCTAGGTGTCATAGTTCCTGATATCCACGACACGGAATCCTAGCATGGGATGGACTATGCATGTGACTATTGCATGTTATGTGTTTGACCATCATTCCATAGTGTACAATTATAGATTGATAGCTGTTGGTTGCCAACGAACAGCCGAAACCGGATGAGGAGCAAACAGATTGTCTCATGAGATGCTGCACAAACTCGCATGCATGTAATATGCTCACCATCTGAGTCTTCTGTTCTGGTGAGTGCCTCGCGTCAGAGGCGATGGAGCGCGCGCGCTCGGCGACGCAGCGCAGGCGGCACAGCGAGCGCCACAGCTCGGGCGCCACGTGCCGCACGTCGCTGAGGGACAGCCAGCGCTGCTCGCTCACCATCCAGCGGTACATCGACACCGACAGGGGGATGTCCACCTGCAATTATAACTCTTTATTACTTTTACCCTTTGTAGATTCAACGTCGACGCAGCGCTTGATTCCTTTGCACCGTTTTTGCAGAATGGCTCGCAAATACGCACCAAAGGCCTATGCACGAATATCTACCGTTATCGAGTCTCTAGCGAGAAGATCGTATATGTCAAATATCAAGCAATCGAATAACAAGAGAATAAATTATTAAAAGATATTCAGATTTTTAAGCCAACATTCTTTATCGTACATAATTATTACAGTCCATACAAAGGTTGTCTGGCAGAGATCGCACACAGCGATAAGACCGCCCGTTGAACTCCGTGATTAGTTTGAATTTTTAAGTAGCTTGTTTTCTGTGATGGACCGTAAAGTGTTCTATCTATCTATTACAAAGATTTCAATCCACTCCGATGTTATTGATCTTATAAAAGAGATTGACGGTCGTCTCGAATCTCCAATCTAATCCAAATTAAATCAAATCAAAATAATTTATTTCGGAATATGGGTTGGTTACAGAATGTTAATTGCAATTGTTTGTGTCCTGCCACAATCAGCGTTTCACGCATGCAATTTAGTAGATACCTATTCAGGTGACATTATAATTAATTTCATACATCAGATTTCCAATCTTGAATCGTCGTAATCTCCAACGCGTAAATCTCTGATACGAGACAGGGGACCCTGGTCGCCGTAAGTATCAACATCAGGTGTAGAGGCGATGAAAACCAATACAAAAGACTTTGCAGATTACTAACCATTCTGGAGTCCATAACAGCTTTTGCCATGAATTTGCCGAGGAAGCGAAATTTGGCCTTGACTCGTGAGAGGTAGGAAGCGCGAACATTTCGACCAACGGCCTGTGGGAACAGCCCGCACGGCCAGCTCACGTAGGTCGCGTCCGGTGCCGGAGACGGGATTGATATTTCCTGGGAACACAAGAGAACATTCAAAAACAGAGTTATGACGAATGAAGGAACTTCCTGACAATGGAATAAAACAGAAACAATAAAGCTCGGAACTTTCTTTTAAAAAGTAAGTCACATTATTTTTTTAGAGCCTCTGATAACTCTCTCATAACTCAAGCCGGTCATAGACCTAACGTAGGGTGACCAAGACTGAACTTGTGACACTAATTAGTAGTAGCAGTAGGGCCTCTGACATCGGTAGAGTAAAGAAAGAAAAGCCCAAAAAAGTATCTAGAGACAAGATTGACTATAGAACTAGAATGGAGGACATATCCTTTTGTTCTTCTGTAGTTCTGATATTAACTCTCTATTGGATCTAAGCACTAGTCTTTTCTAGGACTAGGCTTTTGACTATTTAGACTTTGTGTCGTGACACATCTGCGGAACGTACGGCGCTGATCGTTCGGTTCAATACACTCGCAGTTCCCTCGCACACACAAGTTCCCTATGTTACATCAGCCGAAATTACGTCGCGTTCAGCGTAGCGCCGAACCACCCTTCGAGCGATTATTAAAGCCAAAACGCATTCAATCATTTCGCATAGCAAGCGACACATCATGCGACGGGTTATGCGACTGACAGTTCTAACTACACGCCGCGTAAAGTCCGACTGTTCGGTGCATTTGATGTGTCATGCCGACCGAATACTACATTCAGTCTCCGAAATGTCGGCGCCGTACCTTCGGCAGGTGTGGCGCTACACTTACCTTCTCTAGATCGGAGGGCTCCGGTGACCGTTCGTCGTCGAGACTGAGCGCGACTCGTACAGATGACGCGAGAT
Organism: Operophtera brumata; assembly: GCA_932527175.1. Classification (NCBI taxonomy): domain Eukaryota; kingdom Metazoa; phylum Arthropoda; class Insecta; order Lepidoptera; family Geometridae; genus Operophtera; species Operophtera brumata. The sequence continues at coordinate 3,636,793 of OW052238.1, forward strand.
CTGTCACCGCGGGTTGATGGCTTTTGACTATTTCGCCACCGAACGATGTGGGCTTCTGTTTGAAGTTCTCGCTTCCGTGCCATAGGTCTAAGTCGGCGCGTTGTAACTCCTGAAACGTACATTTTATATTTTATTAGAAATTCAACTATAACGTCGTCGTCAGTGCTGCGTTTTATTGTGCGTTCAAAAACAAGAAAGTTTAAATTGGCGGTACTTTCTTTCAATTTGGTTACATATTTGTGTTCAGTGAAACACATGACCCTCAGATATCGATTTTGAAAGCAAATCGGTCAAGCAACAAATAGTATAAAACACGTCCAGTTTAAGTTTTTGAAAGTTTAATGCATTGCTAAAGTAGTCGAGCAAAAATGGCGGCAACACTCTCGAAACAGGTTTGCCCTCTCGATAAGAGTATGATGTGCCTCAGGTTTTCCACGCCTGCTGCCCGCGCTTGTCACCCCACCTAGGACTACGAAACACGTTAAAAGAGTAAACGACTAACAAACGATATATAAACGTATGGAAAATGATACTGTTGTTTTTCTTTCGGCCAGTTACTTTCGAGTCAATGTCCTATTTACACTCTGGGGATAATAGTAGCCTGGCAGTGTTTGTGCTCATTTTGAGCGGCACGCCGTTCCGATCACTAATTTCATAAAAACTTGTTTTGAACAAGTAATTAATTTCGTAAAAATTAAAAAAACCCTCAATGCAATGAAACGGCTGAACTGATTTTGATCAAACATAGCTAGGAACACGACCGACAAATTCACCATTCAAACAAAAAAAAAACAAATCGGTTCGTCCGTTCGGGAGCTACGATGCCACAGACAGACACACACACACACAGACACGTCAAACTTATAACACCCCGTCGTTTTTGCGTCGGGGGTTAAAAAGATATTTTTTTACATAAAACTTGTTTAGTATGTCGTTGTATAATATAGATAGATACCTGTGAGACGAGAGCGTAGAACTCTAGCGTGGGCCCGAGGCCGGTGCCCACTTCATTCTCGTACTGTATCTCGAGCAGCGCCTTGGTGTGCGCGAACTCGTGCATCACGTGCTCCGCCTGGCGCAGCACGTTGTGGCGCTGCACGGTGCGCTTGCGGCGGTCGAGGCGCGGCGCCACGCGCTCGTCGGCCGCGCCCGGCGCCGCGCCGCCCGCCGCGCCGCGCTCCCCGCCCGCCTCCACCAGCCGCTGCAGCGCGCGGTCGCGGTCGAACGACACCACGTAGAACAGCAGGTGCCGGCACTCGAACGGAAACACGAACGGACTGCAAACCGGACAAACAATTATAACGTTTGCTGTTTATTTAACTTGCAATGAATGTATGTATGTATGTTTGTCCGGGTGGAATCTTGCAACTGAATTTTGAAGCAGTTATACTCAACCGATTGAGATGATATTTTGCATACTTGTCAAGTTTCGATGACAATGCAATATTATGGTGACAGCGAGCTGATCTGATGGCGTAGGCGGAAGGTGGACAACGGAACTCCTCGAGAGATAATAGTAGACTGGCCGTGTTTAGGCTCATTTTGATCAGCACGCGGTTACGATCACTAATTTTATAAAAGCTTGGATTGAAAAATATATTTTTCACAAAAATCTTATTTCAAGTGATAACCACAATAATGGATAACAGGCGAAGATGCTGGTTCGAGTTCCGCTGGAACGGAATTTTTGGGTCACATTTAACACAAGTGTGTTGTGTAATGGAAGAGGATACTGACCAGGTGTAGGCGACTTTCTTCAACCATGGAGGTAGATTTCCAGTCATTATTACAAGTGGATCTTGTAATTGTCGATTGGCTTTGGCAGCGAGCTAGAAACAAAACAAATATTTTATGAAAACTGTGTACATGTAATATCAATTATAATCATTACCCGCCCGCAATTATATTTCATAAATACCGCGACGAAAAGTTTTAAGTCGCCACCACACCATCCACCGATATCCTGCGGCCTCTAAAATGTCATCGGTACATCGAGACGAGCTTTCTTTGTTCACTAGTTCGGGTCGCGGTCGCCACTAGAGAACCTTTATTCCCCAACGGATGTCGGCTCTGCGAGCATGGCCTGCCCACTAACAGTTCACACCCACAGATACATCCACACACCCACGAACATACACATAGATTCATACACACATACACATACATACTCATGCACCCGCACACTTTTATCATCGTGATCAATCTGTTTGTAGCAACTAGTAAGTTTTGTTTGATATATCGTACTGAGTAGAATCTTTTGTTAATTTTAAGCTGTGTAGACCTTTTTTGGCCATAATTTTGTTAATGTTAAACATAAGTAATATTGTATAAATAGCTGTTGGTTTACCAAAATAAATAAAATAAAATAAAATAAAACTAGCTCATTCTGAGAGTTATGTCGGTGATCTTGGGAGCGAAATCCCTCGTTTCGGATTTCATCTTGTAGTTCTGAGTATAATTCTCTCCATAGCCCGTAGTTTGAATTTCTCTATGAGGCCAATAGTTAGCGGTCACGTCTCAGTGCCCTAAGTCGTCACTGGCAACACGCACTGATTAGACTTTCGTCTTGAGGCATTGAGGTATCAGTGATGAACATTGGAAAATTTGGGAAAAACTGAAAGGGCTTGTTTCTATTCGGTTTTTGTATGACCAGGACAACGTCTGTCGGGACAACAGATTTTGATGATATTTGGTTTGTTTGTGGACGAATGTTCAGGGGGGTTGACCTTAAAAAAAACTTATAAAGAAGAAGTGAATTACTTTTTGGTAACTTCTAATTATTTCATGCGTAGTGAACTTAACGCTAGCTCATCGATGTGTTCTATTGCTCACGTTATTGTTTGAAATGTATCATACCTTGGCATTGATAAAGTCTGCATTCTGCACGAGCGGGCGGTGGTCGGGCAGGCAGGCGGCGCGGTACAGCGTGTGCCAGTGCCGCGAGAGCGCGTGCAGCGCCCTCAGCAGCGCCAGCGCGGGCAGCGACGCGTCCTTCACCTCGGCGCCGCTGACGCCGGCAGCCTGCAGCGGCGCGCGCACCATCACCACTAGGGGCGACTCACGGGCTGGGATCGTGCCATCTGAATACAACAACGAAACAATGACACACCTGAGGCATTTTTTAATACATCTTTGAAAGTTGGAGCAAGCCCAGGTGCGGTGGTACCCTCTGCCTATGAACAGTGCATATCTCATAGATCACGTCCACCTAGAACGCGCCCTATGCAGCATAGCACTGCGCCCTATGCAGCATAGCACTGCGCCCGCCACCCTGAGACATAAAGATCAAGTCTCTTATTTCACCAGCACCCATACCCTTAAATAGATAGATAGAAAATTATTTATTGCGAATATAAAAGAAGTACAAAGGCGAACTTAATGCTAACCCTTTAAACCGTAACACAGCTATGCAATCACTACTGCTTTACAGCAGAAATAGGTACGGTGGTAGACGTGGTAGTACTTCCCCGACGAACTCTTTCACGAAAAAGCTGAATAGTAACAAAACTAACTAGTTGTATAGATTTTTCACTCACCGTTCCATAAGAGATCAGGTTTACGTCTAGATGAGATCTTGGTGGGTTGTCCCTTGCCCTTGCGGGAGCACGTGGCCTCGGGGCGCGGCTGCTCGGAAGCCTCCACCGCTCGATAGTATATCGTGTGAGTTTGCACCCAGATACCAGCATTTGCTGAAATAACAACAAGTTATAGTTTGCTCCTTTTTATACTGCAGCACGTTTGTAAAACCGCAGGAAGAGTACAATGGAAAAAGTTGCAGTCGTCTGTCTTTCCTGAAAACTATAACATGGGTCTCTTTAAGGAAAGAGAGAATAGGTGCCTTCTAGACCTTCGCGCTCCAACGTTGGCCGCATCGTCACTTACCAACAGGTGAGATAGCGGAGAATCGAGGCTCCAAAATATAAAAATAAAATAAAAAATGGACTTGTAAGCAGTGTTCCGGCCCGCCTTTATTACAAGTGATCAAGAGCCAAGTAGTGTGACGGCTGAGACGCGTACCTAATGGAGTTTCCGTGTCGGTGTCTGCGTCGTTCAGTTCTCCGAACTGCCTGACCGCTTGGTACACGGTCATGTTGTACGGCAGAACTGTGTCGCCGATCAGGAACTCCAATTTGTGTTCGGCACTGAAACAACATTCATCAAATTATGAAAACGCACCATGTGATAAGAACCGAAACTATAATCTGAAAACTTTTTCCTGAAAACTATAATTGGAGTCTCTTCAAGGCTAGAGTGAATAGGTGCCTTCTAGACCTTTGTGCTCCATCTTCATTTACCAACAGGTGAGATTGTGGTCAAAAGGTTGAGGCAAATGTAAAAAAACTGGCGCTAGTTAGGACAGGCCTATGTCCAGCTGTGGAGTCATATCATCAACAGCCCACAGAAGCCCACTGCTGGACATAGGCCTCCTCCATAGAATGCCACGATAAACAGTGTTGAGCCGCCTCCATCCGTCGCCTTCCTGCGACCTCTATAATGTCTTTGGTCCATCAAAAGTGGGACATTCCTCTTTTGCGTCGTCCGGTTTGTGGCCGCCAATCCACAACCTTTCTTCCCCAACGGTTATCAGCCCTGCCAGCTATATGGCCTGCCCATTACCACATCAACTTTCAGTGGAGTAATGCAGTCCTATTATGATTTGTATAATAAATTAAACAATAGTAATTAGTGAGACCGGGACGCTAGCGGTCAGAAATTAATGTCATCAAGGTAGCTTAAAATATTTGTAGTTTCAGGGTAAACATCGCTATTTACAGACTCTTACCAACAAATAGCTGCTGATTATCCGATTGATTTGCTAGTCAACGTTAAACATTCGTTCTTCGAGCTAGAGTGTAGAGTGGAATGTGTAGGTACTAGGTAGTAGGTACTCACTCAGAGGTGTGTTGGTGAGGCGGCGAGGCGAGCGAGTCCTCCACTTCGTCGTCCGAGGCCCCCTCGTCGTCTGAGTGCGGCCCGCTGGCCGAGCCCTCGCGGGTACGCCCGTTCGCATACCCACGGGCTGCTAAATATCTATATACAAAACAACATTTTTGTGAAAATATCGTTTTCAAAACAGGCCTTTATGAAATTACTGGTAGGATGTGCTGATCAAAATGAGCCCAAACACTGCCAGTCTACAATTATTCATTTAAGAGTGCCATTGTCCACCTTCCATCTCCATCATCAGATCAGCGCGCTTACACAATAATATTGTATTGTCTTCGGAACTTGACAGGTATGCCAAATTTCAGCTCAATCAAACACCGGGAAGTTGGTTAAATTTGACTAGTAAGATTTGATTACAGACACCTGGACAGGTGAAATTAAATAAAAGCTTGTACTAAACTCATTCAGAACAGAACAGAACACCCAATAGTCACATAGTAGTGATCCCACAATAGGATTGTGTATTGTGGTATCAGGAACTACGAGTACCATGGTACCACAACACCCAGAACCGGAACAAATATTCGCAGAACATACAAACGTTTGTCCCACAGCGGGAATCGAACCCGCAATCCTCTCATCTTGGCCCGCTACGCGCCCTCTGTGCCATAGAGGTCGTAAAATAAGTTAATTCATTTTTAATGAATCTTGAAAGCAATGCAATTCAAAGCACTTTGACTTCAAATCCAAGACCAGAAATGGTAAATTAAAAATGTTTAGTTAGACCACAGATGTTTATGTGTGATGAAATTGGACCTTTGAAGTAAGTGATTATACAATTAATCTACGGAATTTGATAGAAAAGTGCATACCTTTCAATGGCTTGAACTAAAGCTAAGGGGTCTATCCGCACCACACCGCCCTTCCACTGCTTCAAGTTGGTGCAAGACGGGTAACGTTTGAGATCACACTGCAACAGAACATACATATCAAGAAATACCCGCATACAGGGAAAAGGGCATGATGATGGTTATGGGTTAGTTAGGATGGTGAGCTGTGAAAATAAGGTAACAAGAAAACAATGTGTCTGAGGAAAGACATATCTGAGTGATGCCTCGATACCGCTGCTACCCGGAGTAGCAGGTATCTAACATCCTGCTACCAAGTGCTACATCATAAATGCTTTCAAAAACAAATTGAATAACTTATTGCGAACGAACAAACCGTTAACATTAAGTGCAGGAAGTGAAACTAAGACATTTCAACACTTGAAATAGACACATCAGCGAAAGCTGCTAGTCTATAATTTTAAATAATAATAATAAATCAACGATGAAACTTATTGATCTATTCGGTTGTTTTTGTCGGTCTTCGTGTAGGTGCTGTATAGCATATTGAAAAGAAAACCAAGCCATAATGTATTTTTAAAATTAAAATTTGATTGTTAAATTATTTGGAACTTGTGTGCTTGAAAGATAATAAATAAATAAATGAAAAATTAAATGAAATGAGCCTCATGATTGCGTCCTATGTCAAAGTCAGGGAAGGACTCTTACAGGCACATGAGACTTTCCATTTTTATGTCTCAGGGTGGCGGGCGCAGTGCAATGCCACATAGGGCACGTCCTAGGTGGACGTGACCTAGCGAACAGAGTATAATTTGACACTGAAATGACTGTCGTTGGCTTTTATATTGGTCATTAACATTTTTTTCTGGTGTACTCACCATGAGCTGATGCGTGTTGAAGAACTTGAGCGCGGAGGTGGCGGGGCGCGCGGGCAGGTCGTGCACGCGCACCGGGAACTGTTCGAGGTGCGACACGCACGCGTTCACCTTCGCGACCAGCGCCGCCAGCGCGCCGCCGCTGCTGAGCGCGCTGAGCCCGAGCGCCTCCACGCTCATCTCGCTCCACTCACTGTCAAATATACATACATAACATAACACACAACACTCAGATACATAGTCCTGATTTCATTGAGATAGTAGTAGTAGTAGTAGAGATTTTTTGTGAAAGAGTTTGTACGGGGTAGTACACATGAGACTTCCATCTTTATGTCTTAGGGTGGCGGGGCAATCTGACATTCTAATTTGTATAACAAGATACCACACCTCGGGCATTGCGCCACGGAGGTCTATGCAACTTAAGTACTCACTCAGATGTGAGGGGCATATCCGCGAACACGTGCAGAAACAGTCGCAGACGGTCCTCACAGCTGGCGACCAGCTCGCTGGAACTGCGCGACTCCACGTCGGCGTCTTTGCTCTCTCCCTCTGTCTCAGTCTCGTCAGTCATGTACTGCAGGAGAGCGCCTAGCACGCCCGAATGGTTCACCTGCAAATTAAATAATTAAAAATGTATAAAATTTGGTAGTTATTAGTTATTATTGGTCGATGAAGGAGCTGATGAAGGGAAACCATCCGATGATACTTAAGCGCAAACTTATGGACATGTGCATCCTTCCCGTTCTTACTTATGGCTCGCAAACTTGGTCTTTGACAAATATTCAGAAATCCAAACTCATGGTTTGCCAACGGGCGATGGAGCGCAGTAATCTGGGAGTTAAATTAACCGACCGGATTCGAAACACCACACTGCGCTCCAAAACTAAAATCGCCGACGTAGGAGAAAAAGCCGCCCAGCTGAAGTGGAATTGGGCTGGACATGTCTGTCGTATGCCTGATGAGCTGTGGGCCAAAATAACCACTATGTGGAGCCCTGACACAGCGAGACGGCGTCGCGGCAGACCACGCAGGAGATGGCGCAATGAAATAGATGCCTTTAACACAGATTGGCAAACAAGAGCACAGGATCGTAGTGACTGGAGGATATGGGGGGAGGCCTTTGCCCAACAATGGGATGATTCAGGCTAACAGTAACAGTTATTAGATATGTTTTCTTGACTTTAAGTACCTCTAATATCCTCAGAGATCTGTAGTCCACCGTTTCAGTAAGTACCGAAACTGTGTTTATTTTTCTTTTATTTTCTGCAATCAGTGCGGCCTAAGAGTACACCCTCCGTCTCCTCCAGTGGATGTCGTAAAAGCTGACTGGGAATACACCAGGATGTGGGTAGCAGAATTCACCCGAGTTCTCAACACCAATACTGCGATCACTAATCCGCCTGCCAAGTGTGGTGATTATGACAAATCCCCCCATTACTTTCAATGGGGGGAGGGGGGAGTGGTCCTCGTCCTGGCCTGGACGTCTAAAGACTGCTGATGATGAGTGGATGGTTTGCCGGCGCTCGGGATACAGACACATAAGTACTTCCCTCATTATGCAGATTTTCAAGGATTTGGCCTTTAAATTTAAATGTAACCCAAAAATTTCGTTCCAACGGGAATCATTGACATAACTCATTTTTGGGTTACATTTAAATTTAATGTTATCCATAAAGTGTGGTTTACACTTGAAAAATAATAAACTATGATTTGGCCTATCTTCTTCACCTTCGTTTAACAAAGAAAGTATGTATCTCTTTCAATTGGTATCAGTAAGTCACACTCAGTGCGGAGCGCGGATCAGCATCGCGTCCATACTACAGATCTAGCGCTTAACTGAGTCAGTTCCTGAGGTATGGGAGCAGTACGGGAGGGGCGTGTGACATAATGTTCGTTCGCTTCATTTTAACGTAACGAAAACACCCCTCCCTTACCGCTCCCATACCTAAGGGACTGACTCAGTTAAGCGTTAACCTGTAATAACAGTGTTTTGTATGGGATGACAGCCGGGGTTCAACTCCGATAGCTTGCCTCGAGACGTCATCGATGCAAAGATATCTCACCTCGAAGGGTGACACGTCGTGGTGCATGAGCGTGTCGCGCAGCTGCAGGAGCGCGGCGCGGCGATGCGTGGGGTGCGGCAGCGCGGCCGCCAGGGCAGCTAGCTGCTCCAGAGCGCCGCCTCCACCGCCCAGCGCTCCCCACTCACGTTGTAATCGCGACGCTGACCATTGTATCCATTCTCGGACTTTCTCTCTGTAACAAATTTATTTAAACGCTGTTATGGTTCCGTACCAGAAATGGTATCAACGAAACTATTATAGGATCACTTTGTTGTCCGTCTGTCTGTCTGTCAAGACCCTTTTTCTCAGGAACGCGTGGAGGTATCAAGCTGAAATTCATATCAAATACTCAGGTCTACTGTCCCTTGGAGCTGTGAAAAAATCAAACTTCTAAGCCAACGCAATCAAAAGATACAGCCGTTTATGCTGCAAATTTTCGACACTCGAAAGGGAATCAAAACCTACAGGGTACTCTCCGTGAACTCCGTATCTTGAAATTTGGTACGAAGCAACTTCTTATAGCACAGATAAAGGAAATTGCGAAAAGCATACATTTTTAGGATTCCGTAGTCAAAGACAAGGAACCCTTATGGATTCGTCATGTCTGTCTGTCTGTCTGTCTGTCCGTGTATGTCACAGCCTTTTTTTTTCCGAAACTATATGAGCTATACTGTTGAAACTTGGTAGGTAGATGTATTCTGTGAACCGCATTAAGACTTTTACACAAAAATTAAAAAAAAACAATTGTTTTTGGGGTTCCCCATACTTAGAACTGAAACTCAAAATTTAATTTTTCATCAAACCTACACTTGTGGGTTATCTATGGATAGGTCTTCAAAAATGATGTTGAGGTTTCTAATATCATTTTTTTCTAAACAGAATAGTTTGCGCGAGAGACACTTCCAAAGTGGTAAAAAGTGTGTGTGTCCCCCCGCCCCCCCGTAACTTTAAAATAAGAGAATGATAAAACTAAAAAAAATATATGATGTACATTACCATATAAACTTTCACTCAAAATTGGTTTGAACGAGATCTAGTAAGTAGTTTTTAATTTTGGGATTCCCCATACTTAGAAATGAAACTCAAATTTTTTTTTTTCATCAAACCTATACGTGTGGGTTATCTATGGATAGGTCTTTAAAAATCATATTGAGGTTTCTAATATCATTTTTTTCTAAACTGAATAGTTTGCGCGAGAGACACTTCCAAAATGGTAAAAAGTGTGCCTCCCCCCCATAACTTCTAAAATAAGAGAATGATAAAACTACAAAAAAAATATAATGTACATTACCATGTAAACTTTCACTCAAAATTGGTTTGAACGAGATCTAGTAAGTAGTTTTTTTTAATACGTCATTAATCGTAATCCATCCAAGAACTTTTATATTATGTTACTTGCTGCTACGGAACCCTTCATGGGCGAGTCCGACACGCACTTGGCCGCTTTTTTAGTTACATCATATAATAAAAATAATTTTAATAATTTTAAACATTTAGCAATAAAAATACCATAACTTTTACTTATATACCTACAGGTTTGTACGGAACCCTCGGTGCGCGAGACCGACTCGCACTTGGCCGGTTTTTTGTAAACACCAATACTGCGATCACCAATCCGCCTGCAAAGTGTGGTGATTATGGCAAATCCCCCCGTTGCATTGTATGGGGGTGGCCTCGTCCAGGAGTGGACATCTAAAGGCTGCTGATAATGATGACAAGGATGTCTAAAATCGAAGGATTTCATGGCCATTTAAAAATTATAAAAGTCTGGACTAGGAACGCTTACTTGTTTTGCACGGTGAGGTTGGTAACAGAGTGCGGTGAAGCGAGCAGGCCAGACTCTTTATGAGTGTGCGGGCTGCGGCCCCAACGCGATGGATTGAGCGACGAGAGGAACGATGAAGTCTTCGACGTGCCGCCCACGCGCGCCGCCGAGCGGGCGGCCGTGGCCGCTGCTCCGGAGCCTGCAAATACAACAATAAATAAATAATACAGGACAGTCCACACAACATTATCTAGCCCCAAAGCTAAGCAGAGCCTGTGTTATGGGTACTAGATAACTGATATAAATAATACAATACATTACATAGATAGATATTTTTTATTATGCGTAGAAAATACCCAGAACACTCGGAACAAATATCTGCAGATCGTACAAATATTTGTTCTGAGGTGGGAATCGAACCCGCATTCTCCTGCGTCGCAAGCGAACCATCGCCCGCCGCGCCACAGAGGCCGTCGAAGAAGGGTCATGATATTAGATTTTGTGGAATAATTGATATTAGCGGCTCGTCGCGAAGTCTGGTGTGTCGTATGCCAGAGTCTTCTGACCGCTTCAATAATACACAGATAATAATAAAATAAATAACACAGAATAGTCACATCACACAGTTGTGTTTGAAAATCTCGGCCAGTAGTCGAGTGGCTGCCTTTTCAGACTGAACAACCAGCCTTGGTGATAGAATAGGTATAATGTCACATCACTAGTGTGTTTACAAAATGGCTAAGCCCCAATTTTAATACAAAAGATACATTTGAATACTTATATTATTAAAATGTATTTTTCATACATATATACATTTATTTATTGTTTGTGATAAAACTATTTTGCCATTTTGTAATTAGTTTTAACTTAAAATAAAACACTAGTGATGAAATTATATATATTCTATCACCGACATTGGTTTCACAAAGTTTGTATCAGAAACGGTTTTGGACCATCCACCTTAAACTTTCGGATATTTACTGGTGAAACCATGAATTATCGCTAAATAGAAATCAATACGGACTGTACAGTTTTTGAGTATTATTGCAACTTCTTACGTAATTTTGTGACATACTTATATAACGATAATTCAGTATCACGAGACAGTCCAGATACAATGAGGTGGCACACTGGAGATATTTTGCCACACAATAAGACCCAACCAATCACAAATAAATTTTATTTTTATTTGTGAAATGGTGAAAAAGTAATAAGTGACTTGCCTAGTGTAAAGGTCAAATAAACGAATATGAATATGTATACTCACTCTGAGGCGCGGTTGTGTGTGGGAGGTGCACCAAGTGCGCTGGATGGGAGGACTGCGGCGCGTGCGCGGGTGGGTTGTGCGGCGGCGTCTCGTCGCGGCGTCTGGCGTGCCGTGTGCCAGCGCCTCCCGATCGTTTCACTGCGCGCTTGCGTTTGAGCATCTCTGCTAGTTGGAGAGGGCTGCCGGACCTGTTAGCAACACATACTCTTTTTATTTCGACTGGCGATAAGTGCAAGTTCGCAAGTAGGTACAAGTTAGCTCGCAGATAACCGTTGGGGAAGAAGCTCACAGAACTGATAACCGTTGGGGAAGAAAGGTTCAAGAGTGGCGACCACAAACCGGACGACGCAAGAGGAATGCCCCCTTACGATGGACCAAAGATATTTATTTATAAAAAAAACACCCAACATCATACCTATCACACATACAAAAAAATACAAGAATAAGTTCTGATATTAACCAAATTTTACTTAAAAGGAAAATGCAAAAAGAAAGAAAAATAAAATTAATGAAAATTAATAAAGACTTAAAATCTGAAGCTAATAATGACAGGAAAATACCTACATTTTACTGTCTTGTGTTTGAGCCAAGTAGCTCAAGATCTTATTTTTATTATACAGGTCGCAGGAAGGCGGTGGATGGAGGCGGCTCAAGACCGTTTGTCACGGTCACTCATTCATTTTATACCAATCAATATCCCCCCAATCAAGGAGTTGGGTAGTTTTTGGAAAATGTTCTTATCTGATTCGAATATTATGTTCAGTGGGACCAACCTGAGACCTTTTCTTATTACACAGATAATTTGAACGCAGCAAAGAAAAGTACAATCGTACAGAATAGTTTACCTGTGTACTGTCGTTGTTGGTAACTGCGAGTGAGTAGAAGCCGAGGCTGGGCCGGCGTCGGTGATAATGCCCTCAGGGCCGACACCTGTTGAACAAACATTCATTGTCTGTTACATGCCAAAACAAATCATACTGCGGTGCCACAGAATACATAATAATACAGTACAGAAAGTTGACTCCGCAAAATAATTTAAATAAATATGACTCTTTTGGGTCTTGCTCCGCGGTCGGTGGTTTCCCTTTTCGATATTTGTTTTTGTATATAAGTCGTATTCTGTTACAGTAAATAAATAAGTTTATTAACTCCCGACACAAAAAGAGGGGTGGTATAAGATTGACCGCTATGTGTGTCTGTCTGTCTGTGGCACCGTAGCTCACGTGTGAACCAATTTTAATATTTTAATGTTTTTTTTATTTGAAAGCAGATTTTCTAGCGATGCTTCTTTCTTAGGCATGTTTTATGAAAATTGATTCAGCTGTTTCAATGAGTTGGAGGTTTTTTAAATGGTCGGTACGTTCTTTTTATGCTCTATGAAATAAATTCCAGAAATTAAACCCCTAGGGGTGTTAAGTTTGTATGGAAAAGTAAACGCGAACGAAATCGCGTGCATTCCACTAGTTAGTGATGAAATACTTACTAGTAGTGACGAAAGATCCGGAAGCAGAGAAGGCCAGCGCCAAGTTGTTGTGTTCCAACGACGTGGACGAGGTGGAAGCGGGCGGGGACGTACCGCCGCCTGAGCGCACGCTCAACGCACTCGGGGACTGCAATCACAATTATGATTTTAATAAATTTTACTTGCTGGGAAATTTTCGTTGGCATAAGATGTGTCCTGGCTGCTAGCTTATTGAGGAATGCTTAAAATCCATTCGAAAAAAAAATATTCCATAACCACGCTTGGTGATCGCAGTATTTGTGATAATTACTCAGGTATATGATGCTGCCTATCCCCTGGTGTAATGACTCCTTAGTCGGCTATAAAGACATCCACGGGAGGAGACGGACGGGTATATTAGGCCAGATACACAACGGCCACACATACACACACATCGGCGTGTCTTCGGCCACATCGTCACTTACTAAATGGTGAGATCGTGGTCAAACAAAGGTCTATCAATGTAAAAACAAAAAAAAAGTTTGGGTTCACCTGATGGTTTATCGATAAGCCCTGCCTTATACCGTAGGTCACCTACCACGTGCCCTAGAGTTGCGCACCTTGAGTTTGATAGATGTGGCGGCTTGCGGCGGCGGAGATTCAGCTAACTGCGCGACTTGGTGCAAGACTCCCTCGCGCCTGAACTGAACGGCCATCTCCTCCGGCAGGCGCTGCATGAGGATCTCCGCGAGCTGCAGCGAGCCCACGGCGATGCGCAGGTCGCTCGACGCCATCATACCCGCGATGTGAGACGATATAACCTGTGTACAAACACTGTGTAAGTATTATCACACCCTGGACACTCCATACAACTTGATAAGCACAGTCTTAACACACACACAGTTTTTACACCGACGTGTAAAAATTATTTACCAATAAATTAATTATTCTGATTATTCTGTCTTACACCTACATTACCTATTTGAACCATCATTTACATACAAAAATCTACACTAAACGTCGTGTTAATTTATAGTCAAAACTCAATACTACGGTCTCAAGTGACACCTGACACGTGGACCAAGCACAGGAAGCACTAAGACCGTCCAAACTCAGTGGCTCGCAATCTTTATTCTCTTAAGATGGTACTCCTTACCTGCATCTTGAGCACGACACGCAGCAGCGTCGCGTCGGCGTAGTACACGCAGCGCAGGATCGCCTTCAGCGCCTGCGAGCGCACCGCCGGCCCGGCCGAGCTCCAGTACACCTCGAGCAGCACGGCCAGCAGCGCGCGCGCCAGCGACGGGTTGCTGCGGACCATCGCGATGCGGGGGTCTGATACCAGAACAGAACATAGCATCAATTATATACAACTGTCACGGTGCTTTGTTAGTAGTAGAGCTTTATTTTGAAAGTTTATCCGTGGAAGAGTACTACCACCTATTCACATACATACCCTACATACCTATTTCTGTCTCGAAGTAGTATTACTCGCTCGCATTACTGTGTTCCGGTTTGAAGGATATAGGTGCCGATTAAATTACAGGCACATGAGGCTTTTCATGTTTATGTCTCAGGGTGGCAGCCGCAGTGTAATGCCACGTCGGGCGCGTCCTAAGTGGTCGTGAACTGTGAGGTAATGAGTTTTTAAAGAGCAGAGGTTACCACAACATCAGGTGGGCTATCTGCTTGTGCCAAACCAAACTCAAATAAAAATAACTTGCCTTTAGTTAAATAGAAACAAACAGAGTGTTGAGACACACTTCACTCGCTAGCCCCACAACAGTCTTGCAGTGACATACCTGGTACAACGGCATTGGCGTTAGTCTGGTCTGCGTTGGTAGGAGTGGGCGCCACGCGCTGCACGGCCCTGGCCGTCCCGGTATGGTCGTTCAGCTGCTGCATAGCAGTGAGGTCCACGGTGTAGGACCGGCCAAGGGTGTTGAGGCACACTTCCTCCTCGCCCGCGATAACGGCCGCTTCTAGGGCACGACATTCAACCCATGAGTAAGGACGCCATACACCTGAGAAATGCAATTTGGATAATCATATGCATCCGCAAAAGATAAAATATCTAGAAAATAAATATTCTAAACTTACAATACACGGGCCTTTCCTACGTGTCAATATGTGCTAGTAAATAGTTAATCCAAAGCTTATTATGGATGACTTTCATAACTCACTACTACACTGGCACTTGGCCAGAAAGGGTCTGAAGACAACAAACCGGCATCCACATGATTATTGCTGGCTAATATGATAAATTTGTAATTATAAAATGTGAAGTCACAATAACAACTATGGGTAACCATTGCAGGACAAAAGTGTGTATGATCTGCAAATATTTGTTCTGGGTACGTGTGTATCATGGTACTCACACGACACAGGGGATCCCAGTGTGGTATCAGGACTATGTATGTGACTTGGTTGGATGTTATGTAGATGAACACAAACCTCTGTCGTCCCGCCACTGCCAGGTGGCGGCCGCGCGCTCGGCGACCGACGACCAGGGTCGGTCGAGGTGCGCGTCCACCGCGAAGATGCCGTCGGTCGGCAGCCGCGGCATCAGCTCGCCGATGAGGCACGTGATCTCGTACAGCTCTTGCGGCAACCGCGGAATTAGCTCCACCTGCTGGGAGTCCGACACACTACGTCAGTTCAATCACATCACGCAGGGCACTGGTGTGTACAGAATTTACACTAGGGTATGGGCAGCAGCATCCATCTGAGTACCCAACACAAATACATCTACGCACTTGCTTATATCAATTTCGAAAAAAAATGTGATAAAATGAAGGAAAATTGGAATACAAACCGCATAAAAATTAAAGAGGTTCCACTCATCCATACTAAACTTGCACACTTTTGATTACCAGTTTGCAGTACATGTCACCATTGCAGTACCTCTATGTTTGGAATAAATATTATAAAGAGGAATGATTTGTATTTTTGTATGTTTGTAATCAAAACTCAAAAACTGTGCCGATTTCAAAAATTATTTCACCATTGGACAGCTACATTCACCCTGAGTGATATAGGCTACCAAGGGGGGGGGGGGGGGGGGGATAGGAGGTGGGGGGGTGGCTGTTTTTTTATCCTGAAACTACCCGTGCGAAGCCGGGACGAGTCGCTAGGTTGGAATATTTATGTTCTTGAAAAGAGGCTAAAACCAAAATACGCGGCGTAATGTACTGCAAACAAGTAATCCAAATTGATTACCAGTTTGATAGCCAATACCCTTATTGACGTCTTCCATAGCGCGGCGGTCGAGTAGCCAGCTGAGAAGCGAGAATTGCGGGTTCGATTTCCGCTGTGGTACAAATGTTCCGGGGCCCGATATGGTACTGTTAGGTGTGTTATGTGTTACCTCTTGGTGCAGTGTAGATCCAGTGAGCAGACATAGCAGAGTGTCTGCGATGGAGCGCTGGTGCAGAGCCAGGGCCAGTTGAGGGCAAGCCGCACACATCACCCACAGCAGGCGCAGTACCGTGATGAATGTGGCCCCAGGAATGAGCGGCGGTTGGACTACAAGCTGTAAAGATAACAGTATACGTTTGTATCAGCAGCAGCCTTATGACGTCCACTCCTGAACGAGGCCTCCCCAATATAATTATTTAGGATTAATAGTTAATTGTGTATTCCGGTACCATAACTGCTGTAATAACTACCTACATGACATTACTGTGAGATAAATGACTTTGAAGTCTCATATAATTAAATAGGGGATTTGCTATAATTATATTTTATATTTTGTACGCGGGCGAAGCCGCAGGCCACATACTAGTTAGAGAAAATATCTGTTTGTATACCAATTGCTGCAAGTTTATACTTATATTCATTTAGTAGGAAAACCTACACCTATCTATAAATACATATAAAACAGAGTTAAAAACAGAAAGCCAATTACAGGTTTTCACATGTAGAGAGCATAATAGAACAAACTAGTCAACAGGAAGATACATAAATACATAATTAACTAAGGTACGGTTACAAACTAAACTAAACTAAACTACGAAAAAGTCTGCTGAGCCGCTGTCTGGCTGAGCTTACACTCGTGGAGAATAGATCAAAGCAAAATAATATTTGTTTCCTTACTAATTGCTGCAAGTTTGTGAGTAAGAGAATATTAGTTTTCTTACCAACTGCTGCAAGTTTGTGAGCAGCTCCGGCGTCGCAATCTCCTGTAGGCGAGCCGGGTCGTGCTGGAAGCTATCGACCAGGCGAGAGAACGCGAGACACACGCACTCCACAGACTTCTTGTCTTGTTGCGTCAGTCTGGAACAGTGTTGACATGGTTTTAGTGATAACTTAAGTTTTTTTATTTTTTAACTTTGATAGACCTTTGTTTGGCCACGATCTCACCTGTTGGTAAGTGACGATGTGGCCGAAGATGGAGCACAAAGGTCTAGAAGGCACCTATTCACTCTAGCCTTGAAGAGACCCAGATTATAGTTTTCAGGAAAGACAGACGACGATGTATTTAATCTGTAGCCAGGTTCGATTAAAATCCTTCACTTTGCACCTTTAATTTTAAGAGGAGTGTACTGCTTAGGGCGTTTGGGCCCGCTGCATACAGACGAAGTTTGCTTCTATTTTGGATATTATCTAAACGAACTTCATGAAATTTGTATACATGATGAATATATGCGTACAGACGCGTAGTTTGTAAGTTTCAAGCAGGCACAGTTTGGCATTTAGAAATGTAAAGTTCATGATAACGGAGTACCGGAATCTCGTCGATCGTCGTTTCGTATGAGGTAGTGCTGGCCTCTGGTGTCATAGTTTGTCAAGCCGCCCGAGGGCCTCTGACATGGCTTATCGACTGCTATTAATCAATAATAGCCGGGACCGACAGCTTAACGTGCTCTCCGAAGCACAGAGCGATGGAAATACGCACATAACTTTGAAAAGTCATTGGTGCGGAGCCTGGGATCGAACCCGGTATCGTTGGATTCTGAGTTGCACTATTGAACCGTTAGGCTACCATCGCTCTACCTCATACGAAACGACGACGACCGGAATCTCACATGGTATTGAAAAATGCTGTAGACTCTTTCAAATCTGAATTATAATCGCGGGTCTATTCGGAATATTGTACTTGATTTTTTAATTTTGCGGCATTCCCTAGCGTTTTGTAGTTGTGCGGCCGTAAGTAGCCAATGACCTTTAGATAACGCTAATGAAAGAATTTGATGGCGTAGTATAGTTTGACCCTGGGTCCGAGCTAGAAGAAAAATATCTTTGACAGCGACGATATTTTGCTTTTCGTTCTCATGCAATCTAGACCTTAGTACCACTACCACCTCTTTTGACAAGACAGAAATAGTTTTTTTTATGATTCAAACGTGTGTAAACTTTTTGGATGCTTGAGTATATAGACTAGTAACAGAAAAACGAGCCTCTCTATGATATGCGGCTTGTAACAGAACAACGAGCCGCTCGATGATATGCGGCTCGTTGTTCTGTTACAAGTAAATGCTCTAGTCTATACTCACCTTAATGTTGAATGGGAATTAATTAAGACACATTACGGTTAAGTTAAGTACGATTTATTTTGAGCCATGACACTTACCTATTAGCGAGTAGCTGCAGTGAATCCCTGACAAGATGGAACTCGTCCGGGGTGAGATTCTGGCAGCAGTTCGCTGTGATTGAGAGCGCGGCGCGCTGTGCGTTGATTGAGAAGAAATCCAGGTAGGTGAGGCAGGCGGATACTCCACGCTGAAAATAAATGAAGGTAGAGAATATAGCCTCAAAGCTGCGTAAACAAAGGCTTGAAGCTAGCTTGTTAAAATTATATTGCTATTCTAGACAGGCAAGGAAATATATCTAAAACTCTAGTGGCTTTGTGTTATAGATCACTCACTCTGAGCCACGCCAAAGTCTGTTTACTCTCAAGTCAGTGCCACTATGAAACTTACATGATCCTTGGAATAGGTACACAGTGCATTGTTTTTCGCAATGTTATTGAGTTCCAAATAAGATCGAAACAGAAACAGACAAACCAAGGTGTAGCTATTCCAAGGATATTCAGCGTTTATTAGTGTCACGGTTAATGTTTGGGAGTTACAAGGGCAAATAAGCAGGATATTCAAGGGGCATCCGCGCGGCGCGCTGCATCCTTCCTGGTCGGCTGGTTCCCATTCGGTCACTGGTCTAACGCAGCGAGCCCAAGAAAGAACAAAACGAACAATGGAGCCTCTCCTAGCCTAGCCTATCCTCGATGGATACTCACAGCTTGCAGTATCGCCTTGGAGTGTCGCCGGGACAGCATGTCGAGCGCGGTGAGGCTCTGCTCCGCCACGTCCATGCACGTGATGGCTTGCAGCTTGTCGAGGAATGCGGGCACGGCGAGTGCCACGGCCCCGCTGCTGCGCGGCAACGCCTCCAGCATGTACGTGAGCGCGCGACATGCGTGATTCATCTGCGAAACGGCACATACATCAAATACAACGCAGACTCGACTTCTGAAGACAGGGGCCACGGGCAGTGAACTGTGTCGCGGCTGTCACAACCCATAGTTCACACAACATTACCTAGCCACAAGCTAAGCAGAGCTTGTGTTATGGGTACTAGATAACTGATATACTTAATACAATACATTAAAAAGATGGATATATTTTTGATTATACATAGGTAATACCCAGAACTCCCTGTACAAATATCTGCAGATCGCACAAATATTTGTTCCGAGGCGGGAATCGAACCCGCAACATCCTTCGTCGCAGGCGAACCTTCGCCCGCCGCGCCACAGAGGTCGTATTTATAACATTAGTAGGATACCTAACCTCATCATCATCTGCTAATAGCTCTGTGACGTCACTATCTAAATTGACACAGATAATGTTATTTTTCACCAAAGATAAGCTCTAATTTGGAATGTAAATAAACAGATTTGTGACACTACCCAATATCGCGGAATGACACAATACTTTTGTTTGATTGCCCTTTATCACAATCCCCCCTTATCAATATTGTACATGAAACGAGGCGCACTGGATCCATTCACCACACTTATTCTTAGTAAGATCGATTAATGAGCAATTTTATTATTACATTTCATTTTAGAATTATATTAATGGTATCTATTATAATATTAATGATATGTATTAGTTTATTTTATATTTTAGGCAGTAATTTAAGTACTTATATTATTATTATTATTAT
The DNA here is from genome assembly GCA_932527175.1 of Operophtera brumata. Taxonomy (NCBI): domain Eukaryota; kingdom Metazoa; phylum Arthropoda; class Insecta; order Lepidoptera; family Geometridae; genus Operophtera; species Operophtera brumata. The sequence goes on from OW052238.1 coordinate 3,657,106, forward strand.
TATTTTTTAATTTTCTTAGACTTATCCTATATTTCCCTTCTTGTGCACTACCGATACATATTTTTTCCGCAATACACCAAGGTTATCTGGAAGAGAATGCTTTCTAGCATTAAGTTCGCCTTTGTACTTCTTTGTTTTATGTGCAATAAAGAATTTTCTATCTATCTATCTATTTTTTCACCGGCAAGGTCCTCACTCTGTTGCTACCTATACTCTACGCTAATTTAACAAAGAGGTCAAATTTTATAGTGAGTTTGTATTTCCGAAAATTCTTTCACTAACAGGTAGCTACATTATCCCTGAGCGCTATAGGCTATCTGTTATTGGCTTCCACACGCGGCTACACTCGCGTTATATGTAGTTACACTCAATGCCAAATCATCAAACGCTGATGATCCGATTTTGATGATATTTGATATGTGGGTGTACACCGCACGTGCAAAGCCGCAGGCAAAAGGCTCATAGATCTAGAATGTACTAGCGAAAATTCAAAGTCTATGGTTATAATGATGTTTCTTTCCGAAATGACGTTGTGGCGATAACCCAATTTACGCAGTTTTGCATACAAAGCTTGATTTCAACTAGACTACGTAAATTAAATCGACGTAAAAAACGTAATTTAAAAAAAAAAATTAATAACTCTCCGATGGACTTAGCAGTCCATACACTATCAACACCACAAAATAGCTCCTTTGAAAATTCAAACGATGACAGATGAGTTTGATACACTACCGGTTCACACTCCTCTAGTCTTTAAAATAAGTAGCGACCTCTGTGGCGCGGTGGGCGTAGGTTCGTCTGTGACGCAGGAGGTTGCGGGTTCGATTCCCGCCACGGAACAAATGTTTGTTCGATCTGCAGATATTTGTTCAGGGTGTTCTGGTTATTTTCTATGTATAATAAAAAATATCTATCTATGTAATGTATTGTATATGGTATATCAGTTATCAAGTACATATAACACAAGCTCTGCTTAGCTTGGGGCTAGTTAATGTTGTGTGACCTGTTCAGCATTATTTATTATTTATTTAAAATGTGTTTAAGAATCAAGCAGCAATGGACGGATAAAACTCGACAGATTTTTTCTTTTTATTCGCTTTGTTTCTCTTTTGGTTCGGACACTGTTTGAGCGCTAACCCTAAGTCCATTTACTTTGTTCAAAATGAGACAGCATTGAAACCCATAGCAACATAATTATGTTCTTCAGAGAGAAAAACAGAAACACGACCGACAAACTCATAAGATAGCGACGATGCTCACCATATCAAAGTTATGTTCCGCCGCTAGTAAGTTGACGAGCGCCGGGACCACCTGCCGCACCGGGAAGCCGGCCAGCGTGTCCTCGTTGCCCATCACTAGCAGCTGGCACATCTCTATCACGGCTTGGAGCTGCTGCCCCTCGTCTCCGGTCGCCTGCAGGCCGGCCAGTAGCTGAGCGGCCTTGGTTGCGGCTGTGGAATTCATTTATTAGTTGTTAGATAGATAGATAGATAGATAGAAAATTATTTATTGCACATAAAACAAAGAAGTACAAAGGCGAACATTAAGTTCGCCTTTGTACTTTTTTGTTGTTTTTTGTTCTGGAACCTAACTAACTAGATAACCTTGGTGTATTTTATTGTAGTTGTTACAACGTTATCGTTAGGAAAGTGGCGTCTCCAGCCTGAGAATAGACCCTTTCGTCTCCATCTCCCGTGAATGTCTTAAAGCCACGGGATAAGCAGCAGCGTCAACCTCAAATTAAATATCTTAATTTACTAAAGTACGGTAAAATTATGGGCAGAGGCAGTTCAAAATCCAGTGTGCTCATACTTTTAATCGGGTTAATGCTAACCCGTTTTGTAAATCGGCTTTTTTGGTGTTCGCGATACAGGCTTGCCTAGTGCGAACACCACAGGTTAGTTTTAAGTATTTGTAAATCTTTTTTTCGGCAAATAAACATTATTCATTTTTTTTTTTTTTGCATAGACAAAGCATGCAAACATTCCTTTACGGAAGAGATTGCCATATAAAACATATAAATAAATATAACAGGTTTTTGTGACAATGTATATAGAAATGTCAAATTAAGAATAAGGTATAATAAACACTAAAAAATAACATAATTTGTAACAAATTTAAAAAAAAATACTCTTTCTATTATTACAAAGTAGGTGTATTATTCCTGTTTAAAAATTCTTCTTTTGTGTAAATTTGTGTAAAAATGTCGTACAGTTTCAAACTAGAAGCGTGAGAATTATTACCTGAGTTGGCGGTGACGGTCCGGTGCAGGAGGTGCTGCATGCGAGGCCCCAGCGCGCCCAGCAGGTGCGGCGGCAGGCCGCGCGCCTCCAGCAGCGCCTGCAGGCGGCCCACCTCGCCCTCCTCCGAGGAGGACTCCTCGGCTGCGTTCACGGCGCTGGCCGAGTTCACGCCGGACGCCGCTGCGCCGCCGCTTGCGCATTCTTCACCTGATGACGAAGCTGCAAATACGAATAATAAGTTTTATAAGTATTTTGTGAAAAATATATTTTTTAATACAAGCTTTTATAAAATTAGTAATCGTAACTGTGTGTTGATCAAAATGAGCCTAAACACGGCCAGTCTACTATTCTCCATCGAGTAGTTCCGTTGTCCACCTTCCGTCTCCATCATCAGATCAGCTTGCTGTCACCATCATATTGTATTGTCATCGGAACATGACAGGTATGCCAAATTTCACCTTAATTGGTTGAGGATAACTGCTTTAAAATTCAGTTGCAAGATTCCACCCGGATTCCACCCCGACATACATTGCAAGTTAATATAAAGCTTGTATAAATAATTATATTTAAAACAAGCTACCGCACGCGCTTTCACCCGCGTTATTTTACAGACAGAACTGAATTTCGAGTTAAAATAATTTTAACGCAGGTCTCATCCTATCTATACCAAATTTCAACAAAATTGCCAAAGACATTTTCGCGTGAAAACACGATAAATCTAAACATTAATTTCACCTTTATATCAAACTAGCCCGTGACTTTGTCTGCGAGTATATTTGTTATATGGGAAACATGTAGCCATGTCCTCCCTCAGGATGCAATTTATTTAGAAATCTGTTCAGTGATTAACCGTGATAGGACGCACACACGCGAGACATTCTTCGTCTTCTTGCGATCGTCTTCAAGGCGTGTATACAATTATTCTCAAACGCAAAAGTTATGATTATCTATCGATCTTATCTCTTATCGACCTCTGTGGCGCGGCGGGCTAAGGTTCGCCTGCGACGCAAGAGGTTGCGGGTTCGATTCCCGCCTCGGAACAAATATTTGTGCGATCGCAGATATTTGTTCAGGGTGTTCTGGGTATTTTCTATGTATAATAAAAAATATCTATATATGTAAATTATATTGTATTAAGTATATCAGATATCTAGTACCCATAACACAAGCTTTGCTTAGCTTGGGGCTAGATAATGTTGTGTAAACTGTCCAGCATTATTTATTTATTTATTTATATCTAACTGCAGTATTATCAATAATACTAAAATAGTATCTTAGTATGTAAACACAAAGTCGTCTTCGTTTCGTATGAGAGTGCTGGCCTCTGGTGTCGGAGTTTGTCAAGCCGCCCGAGGGCCTCTGACATGGCTTATCGACTGCTATTAATCAATAACAGCCGGGACCGACAGTTTAACGTGCTCTCCGAAGCACAGAGCAATGGAAATCCACACATTACTTAGAAAAGTCATTGGTGCGGAGCCTAGGATCGAACCCGGTATCGTTGGATTCTGAGTTGCACTATTGAACCGTTAGGCTACCATCGCTCTATAAACACAAAGTGATTTTCATAATAAAAAAATCCCTGTGCTCATGATTAGATTCGTGGTTTGTTTGTTTTATATTATCTGTTTAATTATATGGTTTCCAAATCACACTTAAAGATTTGGATGGGAATCTAATAACCCATGCTTGTTTAATTCTATAAAATCTAATAGAAAACTATCAAACCGTCTCCAATATTAGTCTCTTGATTGTGTCTACAAAATCAAACTTCGTTATGTATGAAGCGGGCTAGTAGTATACTTGTAGTAGTAGCAGAGCTTTTTTGTGAAAGAGTTTGTCCAGGGAAGTACTACCACCATACCTATTTCTGCCGCAAAGCAGTAGTGCTCGCATTGCTGTTCCGGTTTCAAGGGTAAGGGTGCCGGTGAAATTACAGGCGCATGAGACTTCATCTTTGTCTCAGGGTGGCGGGCGCAGTGCAATGCCACATAGGGCACGTCCTAGGTGGACGTGACCTATGAGGTAATGCGCTGTTCATAGGCAGAGGTTACCGCTTAACATCATGTGGGCCATATGCTTCTTACGTCATTCTATTAGTTTAATAAAAATAAAAAAATAAAATAGTAAGGTTTTACGTGTTTTGTTTACTTTAGCGCCGGTTTTAAACTGAGCAAAATTAACCGTGTTTAATTATACCTTTGGTCTTAGGCTTAGCCTCGTTGGACGCGTTGTCAGGCATCGAAGCGGACGCGGAGACAGGCGGCGTGGACGACGTGGACGCGACCGCACCCTGCAATCATCATCACCATCATCATGAACAACAACCAGAAGTTCATCCAAAGATAATCAGGAGCTGCACGATTTGATCCCCTCGTCTCCATTCCGCCACCTGACGACCAGACGTGGAGAGGCGTTTCACCCTTTTGTTGTTGACATACCACCGTCGCGTACAAACCGTTTCTCAAACTCTTTCATCATGCGGACATCAAAGGCCTGGAACTCTCTTCCAGCTTCTTTGTTCCCTTTATCATACAACTTGGGCGTCTTCAAAAGAAGAGTTAATAGGCATCTTCTAGGCGAGCGTGCTTAAATAGGCCTCATCGGGTGAGATGTAGCCAAACGCAAGCCTATTTTAGGTAAAAAAAAAAAAAAAAAAAAGTAACACAGAGCATTTGGGTGCACTTTTAAGTATCTCAGGATGAATTATTGAGAATTGACTGGCCTGATGGATTCAGGTGTAGGGAAAAGTGTAATAGGATCCATCAAAGGAGCCATCCAATGGATCCAAGTGAACGGAGGGCTCCCTGCAACCTTTGCAATGTTGTTGGTCCATCGAGTGGGAGAAACAACCACATATATAAAATAGTTAGTAGTTGTAGAGCTTTCTTGTGAAAGAGTTCATCCGAAGTACCATTATACCTATGTCTGCCGCAAACCAGTAGTGCTCGCATTGTTGTGTTTCGGTTTGAAAGGTATGGGTGCTGGTGAAATTACAGGCACGTGAGACTTTCAACTTTGTCTGGTGGGCGCAGTGCAATGCCGCATAGGGCACGTCCTAGGTGAACGTTACCTATGAAGTAATGCATTGTTATAGGCGGAGGTTACCGCTTACATCAGGTGGGCCAACTGCCAAATCACAGAAACAAAAAAAAAGTTTTTCATAATTACCGTGGTTATGGTCTGGGGGTGTGGCCGGCTGGACGCACCACCAGTGCTAGCACAAGAACCCAGACTGCTTTTGCCTGCAAAATTAATTTCAACTGATAAATAAGGCAGGCTAATTTATTTTATGCATACTCATAGAGAAAAATACACTGTATTCACTGTTGTGGAAAATACGAATTGTCATGCAAAAACATAAATACCTAAGGGTAATTATGCACTGTCGACTGTCGCCCGCGGCACGGTCTTTCCGCGACCTAAAATATAGGCAAGTGGGCTGGTGAGCTTGTCGAGCGTCGAGCGACTTTCATTCAACACCGGCGCGGCAACGATTCGCAGCGCATAGTAGACTATGCTCCGTAAGATTCGTACATAATTCATACATAAACTAAAGATTCCTTTAGCCTACAGTCCGGTTCGCACTTGGATTAGTACGAGTGCAAGTGATTAGTGCAGGTGCTTAGTGATTAGTACCACACAGTATTGGACACCACTCGCACGCAATACACGTTTTTATGCACTAATTACTAAATTATTGAGGCTCGAAATGCTTGGCATAGTGCTTGCCCCAATACAACTCCCCCCAAATCTCTTTCGTCTCAACGGCAATGGGACGGGCCTCTGTGCGAGCTGACGCGGAATTGTCTGTTACAAACGTGCTCAAGTGCCACAGATCGTGCTCGTCTCCTGGCCGTTTCCAAATGGGAGTCAGGGTTTTGGTTGCAAGCACTTCCATCACACAATACTGGTACTTTAATGGATCCAGTTTCTTTCCGTATTGCAACTTCTTTGCGGTTGGGTGCAGGGTGCTGTGCCCCTCATCACTGCCAGTGCGGTACTGCTGTTGATCAGCTTGGTCACCACGGATTATCGTGCACCAGGGCTGCCGGTAGGATTTCCCGCCACGCTAGCCTTAATGATATCATTCGCCGGGCCCTTACCAGCGTTAACATTCCAGCCATTCTAGAACCGAATGGTCTGCTACGTGACGATGGTAAGCGGCCTGACGGCATGACTCTTGTTCCGTGGGAGAAGGGTAGGCCTTTGGTGTGGGACGCTACATGCGTTGATACCCTTGCGCCATCTCATCTGTCCGGGACATCAGTTAGGGCCGGTGCGGCGGCAGATTCCGCTGAGGACCTCAAAAGACGCAAATATGCAAGTCTCGACAGAGCTTACTTATTTGAGCCTTTCGGGGTCGAGACTCTGGGTCCGTGGGGTTCCGGGGCCCTTCGCGTTTTCAAAATTCTTTCAGGGCATCTGGTTGAAGCGACGCGTGACCCGAGAGCTGGCTCTTATCTGGCTCAACGCATTAGTATTGCCATTCAGCGTGGCAATGCAGCTAGCATCTTAGGGACGCTTCCGTCTGGTAGTGATTTGGATCAGTTGAGCTACCTTTAGATCGCTTGCAGCGGTCTTCAGGTAGCACAACTGTTTCATATGTATTTTGTACATACCTTGTATTATTCTTTCTGTAAATAAATGTATATTACTAAACACTCGCACTAAAGACCGGTTATATACTTTGATTAGTGCGAGTGATTAGTGCTTGCGCCTAAACACTATTGAACTCCATTCGACCGCAATACCTACACGTTTTGTATGCACTAATCACTAAACACTCGTAGTCGCACTCGCACTAATCAAAGTGCAAACACTGATGAGTCGCCGCGACCAGTCGCCAATGCGTAATGACCCTAAGCATCAAAACTGAAAGTCACGGACTGCGGTCACCGGCTTCTTATACTTCTTCAATCAACAAGAAAACTGACAAATCCTATACCTATTACAACATATTCGGGACACCTGTTACTATGATCTAAAGACGATTGGGTAAAAAAAAACTAGGTGTATAAGAAAGAGTGTATAGTGCCTGGCGAAACGCGCGTCACAAAGCGCAAAACTATCCAGTCTAAAGTATCTAACACCAGTATTCTTAGTCATTCCTCTAACTTTCCTAGACTCGACTCAATCTCACTCGAGGATATTTTGTATTCTATTTAAATGTAATTTTTAGAAAATGGAATACATGTGAGGTTCAGTCGAGTCGAGGAAAGCTGGAGGAGGTTTAAGTTTTTTTTTGCTTATTGTGTAGTTTTCATAAAAAAAATATTTTTAACCCCCGACGAAAAACGGAGGTGTGTTATAAGATTGACGTGTCTGTGTTTGTGTGTCTGTCTGTACCATCGTAGCTCCCGAACGGATAAACCGATTTAGTTTTTTGTTTTGTTTGATAGGTGTATTTGTCGTGAGTGTTCTTAGCTTTGTTTGATCAAAATCGGTTCAGCCGTTCAGCGTTGGGGTTTTTTAAAAAAAATTACAAAATTAATTCCTTGTGTCATAGTCAACATGTCTGCAATCACCCTCGCACTAGTAGGACCGCGCGTCACAATGCCTCGCACTAGTAGGACCGCGCGTCACAATGCCTCGCACTAGTAGGACCGCGCGTCACAATGCCTCGCACTAGTAGGACCGCGCGTCACAATGCCTCGCACTAGTAGGACCGCGCGTCACAATGCCTATCCAGTTTTATGTCTATTCCTAATAGGGTGCTTACAAAGGGACAAAGTGCGTGCTCATATTGCCTTGGGAATGCGCGACACAAAGCAAACCAGTGATAGCAAGATGCACGTGTGTTACCTCGTTTGTCTTTACGCGTGGAGGCTGGCTGCTGCTGTGGCATGTCGCGAGCTCGCGCCCGCCGCCCGCCCGCCGCGCTGCCGCCGGCGCCTTCGCTTGACACCTGCTAACAAGCACAACATAAGTTTTTGTTGAAAAGTATATTTTTCCAATCAAGCTTTTATGAACTAGCGATAAGACCGCCCATTGTACTTCCATAGGTACTTATTTTTCTGATTGTTTTTAATGTTATTTTTATTTTTGTGGTGTGCAATAAAGTGTTATCTATCTATCTATCTATCTATCGGAACCGTGACCACACTGCCAGGCTACTATTATAAATAAATAATAAATAAATAATGCTAGCCAGTTCACACAACATTATCTAGCCCCAAGCTAAGCAGAGCGTGTGTTATGGGTAGTAGATAACTGATATACTTAATACAATATATTACATAGATAGTCATTTTTTATTATACATAGAAAATACCCAGAACACCCTGAACAAATATCTGCGATCGCACAAATATTTGTTCCGAGGCGGGAATCGAACCCGCAACCTCCTGCGTCGAAGGCCAAGCTTTGCCCGCCGCGCCACAGAGGTCGTCAACTAGAACTAGGTTGTCAGGTGTGAACTAGAACTTGCTTTCTTATCTCATGGACGAGGAGCCATTCCATACTCTGATCTGACCGACTATTCTCCGTCTGTTCTCTTGTCTGACAAGTGTCACGGTTCAGTAGTTGTGTCGTGCAAGGGATTTAACTTAGAGGCACATTTCAAACAGACTTCAAAAAAAAATGGAGGTTCTATGTTCCTCTGCATGTATTTTTTTTGTATGTTCTCCAATATATCCACCAATTGTGAACCAATTTGAAGAAAAAAAATGGTTGGGTATATTCTCGAGGTGGTCCCATATTCACTAAGTCAGGATCTGATGATGGAATATCAGAGAAATCAAGGGAAATCCTCAAAAAATAATGGTATGTACACTGTGTTTGTTAATTTTTCATAACTTCTACAGGTGTTTGCGTCTGGGAGTCATCATCTCATGCTCATGAGCTGATGATGAAAGCCACAACATTCCTTATAGATACTGAATTTCAGAATTAATTAAACACACAAAAATACGCTCTAGACTTTTTATTAAAAGCTTTGAAGTTGATTGTTTTGTCTGTAAAAATAAGTACTTATAAAGTGAATGACCTTAAAAACAAATCAGATTAAGTCACTCCATTGATTCAATGACGTTTATTTGATGGAGGCGAGACTCAAAGGAATTTGATTTGCAAATATAACCCTTTGGTCAATGCACCTTAGCACCTTTACAGAGTGTGTGAAACAAAAACAAAAAGGTATTTAAGGAAATAAATGATATGTACCTGTCTTTTGGAAGAAGTATCCTGCCTCTGGCGCTGAGAAGAGCCGGCTCCCCTCGTCAGGCAAGCGCCCAGAGTCGCACCCGTCGCAGCTGCGATGCTCTGAGCACAAAACGCGACAATCACCAACAGTACAACGCACAATGCATATTCACAAGGCAGCACGACACACGAGTACGCATTAAAACACATGAATGCACAGTAAATACACTTCAAGGCATCAGTCCGGCCGGTGACGCGACACTTGCGACACTGCGCGCGCGACTAACCAGATAACGATGACTCCACCAAAACAATGCGATTATTTTTATCGAGTTAGCGATCGCACGATCATATCACAAAGCGTCTAATACACCACTGACCGGGTTTCCATAATTATCGTTTATCAACATGTTATAATTTGGTGTTATCAGTCATTTGTTATAAGTATCTGAATAATAGAGTACATTTTGAATACATACCCTCCTTGCGTTAGTCTGGCGTAAGTAAGGCAGATCGCGAGGAACTATCAACAGTTTGCTTGCGGCACTATATGCTTTTGATGTACTCGGTTCTGGGAACAAATAATATAAAGCTTAGTGATACAGTTATCTACTCATTGTTAGGTACATACTTATTTACCAACACCCCACTTTTAAATTTAAACTCTTCACGAAAATAGCCCCGTCATATTTTGGCATTATCCAGTGTTGACTGTCGATTTATTTTAATAATAAATAAATAAATAATTAATAAATAATGATGGACAGAACACACAACATTATCTAGCCCCAAGCTAAGCAGAGTTTGTGTTATGGGTACTAGATAACTGATATAGTTAGATATTTTGACATAGATAGATATTTTGATTATACATAGAAAATACCCAGAACACCCTGAATAAATATCTGCGATCGCACAAATATTTGTTCCGAGGCGGGAATCAAACCCGCAACCCCCTGTGTCGCAGGCCAAGCTTCGCCCGCCGCGCCACTGAGGTCGTAAGGTACGTGTTAATTAGAAAATAGAGTTGATAATTGTTTAATTTACGAGGCTGCCACGAGTCAAATATGCATCTCTTAAGCGTATTTTTAGCCAAATTTACACAGTTTATGACAACTAAAAAAATATATGATAATCTACATCATATATCCAAGGGCATGATAGAACCCAAAAAAACGATTTCGATAAATTATCTCTATATATAAAAAAAAACGTGAACTTTGTCTGCCTCTTAGTTACCTTCAGTATCCAAATAGGGCGGTGGTGTGGCGCTCGCTTGGCTCCCCGGCGCCCTCTTGCGCTCCGCTGGATGGCTATCGTAGCTTGTTGACGGGTTTGCTGCAACCAACAATACTTATTGAGCTAAGGATATTTTTCATCCGATACAACATTATCTATGAATGAGTGCGTTTGATACGCGTGATGATAACGTTTCAGATAAGCTTTGTGCCGACTCTTAATATCTGTATGTGCTCTACATCTTAAAATAGCATACAGCAGCCTTTGTACGGAACTAATCTAATAAAAAAATTACCTGAGCTATCGCTAATGACAGTCGAGGCGAGCGGTGCGGAGCGGAGCTCTCTGTTCCGCAGAGAGTAACTGCAACTGGCCTGCGGCTCTCTTTCAGTCTCTTGTTTATTAGTTTTGCAACTGCTAACGTCTGTAGCTTCGGCAGATTCTTTTTTCGGAGAATCTAATCTTTTATACTTTTTTTTGCTGCCTCCGATCAGCAAGCCGCTGCTCTTTCTACTCGACAGAGAACGGTGTTCCGACCGTTTCCTCTTCTTTCCTTTTCGCTTGCTAGCTGTCGGACTGTACACAGAATGGTCAGAGTCTACAAACTCTATGACAGGAGACGAGCTGTACGGCGAATACGCGTAGTCTCTCTCGTCTAACGGCAACAGACCGCCTTCAGACTGATTATTTTGTGCGGCGTTTTGATTTGCTGGTGGCTCTGTTACTGTTTGCGATGTAGTCGGTAGATTCTGCTCGCCGGCACTCTCAGTGAGTTTAAGAGCAGTCCGTGAACGTGTACAATATGCTACTGACTCTTTGCTTTCACTCGTCCTTGTCTTGCGCCTCTTCCTGTCATGCGAGGACGTTCGGCCTCGTTTAGTATGTCCGCCAGAGGAGTTGTGGGAATCTCCGCCCTTTAGATGAGTGGTGTCACAGCGTGTCTCGTATACGTCGGTGCCGTAGGACCAGCGCTCGGAGATTGAGTAGTCTGAGCGGGGTAGGGAGTTGATGAGACGTGAGCTTCTGCGTAGCGTATGAGGCTCGGGATCAGTCTGACGACTCGCGTGCCGGCTGGTGGAGCGCGGCAACGGCGACGTCGCGTTGCGTCTGCTTCGTAGGCTGTGGCTCGATTGACGCAACGACCGACCGCCCACCGCCCTGCTAGGAGAAGACCTAAAACACACAGGGAAATGTTTCTTGCATTAAGGCGATTTATTAAAACCATTTCACTAGGAGACTCGTACCCGTATCATAGTTTTAGAAATGGCAAATTCAAATAAAAATCTCCCAAAGAAATCCACCTGTGTGCACAGCTGTCAATACTTGTAGCCCCACACAGTTAGTACAAATTGCTCACAAATTGGACTAAATTCATTGCACACTGACAATTGGTAACTACTCCAATCACCTGTTATTGAGACCGAGTAATCCACTACATCTTTGGTTTCTGGTCATCAGAAAATCTCTGGGTATAATATAAACCTATCTGGGGATGGAAGGTGTATAGCTGCATAATTTACGATACAAACAACAAAAGGACCATGGACCAGAGTCGTCAACCCATCTCATACCCACGACGACACAGGGAATCCTAGTGTGGGATCAGGACTATTTATGGTACTGTTGGGTGTGTTATGTTGTGTGTAACAACAGATTTTTAGCTAACGGCTGAAGTTATGAATGAGACAGACATTGTATAATTATTTACAAAAAAAACTACTTCAAAGCTAGGGATTTATCTCCTAATTTTCCTAGTATTTTGGAATATTTTCTTCAAATTATAGTTCCGAGAATCGGCGAAGATGGTGCGTAGGTAACATATACACAATAATGAGGCTACGAAATCTGTCTTCTGACAATCAAGGCCACACATAACATACGACTCAAGTAGCGCAATTTGAACGCAGGAAATCATATATAGCCAGAGTGCATCTCACGATAATTATAATAAGCACATGCAAACACGGCTAGGATACATTGTTTTATGACGGAGTTCCGGTTCCTACCAGTTTCATCATCAGATCAGTTTGATGGTAGCATTTTCATCAGAACCATTAATTTAAATCTGCTTCGTCATAGTTTCTTAACAATCCTACCCGAGATATCGTATCGCCACCCGTGAAATACTTGTCATTGAGGAGTTTTGGTGGCCGTCTGTGGTCTTCTTCTTCAGTTCCACTTCACAAAATTATAGTTTCTGAATGCATATATACATATATATTTGAGGAGTTCCCTCAATTCCTCATGGTTCCCAACATCAGAACCAGATTTTGATGAAAATCGGTCCAATCTGTAATCTTCAAGTGTATTCATTCAAATAAAAAAATAAAAAAACCAGATCGGTTTATAAATGACGGAGTTATGCGATAACAAACATTAATAAAAACAAAAAGCTGAATTCAGAAAATCCTCCTTTTTTTAAATCGGTTAAAATACATATGTACATTCTTATCACCTTTGGCAGAGCAGTCATCCTTAATTAGGTCATTAAATAGACATAATAAATCATAATGTTGTTTATATATTTGAGACGGTTGTATGAATATGTAAGTAACAGGAAATTAATCAAAAAGGCGGCCAAGTGCGAGTCGGACTCGACCATGAAGGGTTCCGTAGCAGCAAGTAACATAATAGAAAAGTTCTTGGATGGATTACGATTTATGACGTATTCAAAAAAAACTACTTACTAGATCTCGTTAAAACCAATTTTGGTTGGAAGTTTACATGGTAATGTACATCATATTTTTTTTGTAGTTTTATAATTCTCTTATTTTAGAAGTTATGGCGGGGGGACACACTTTTTACCACTTTGGAAGTGTCTCTCGCGCAAACTATTCAGTTTAGAAAAAAACGATATCAGAAACCTCAACATCATTTTTGAATACATATCCATAGAAACCCAACACATATAGGATTAATGAAAAAAAAATATTTGCGTTTCAGTTCTAAGTATGGGGAATCCCAAAAATAATTGTTTTTTTTTTCAATTTTTGTGTAAAAATCTTAATGCGGTTCACAGAATACATCTACCTACCAAGTTTCAACAGTATAGCTCTTATAGTTTCGGATAAAAAAGGCTGTGACATACACGGACAGACAGACAGACAGACAGACAGACATGACGAATCCATAAGGGTTCCTTGTCTTTGACTACGGAACCCTAAAAACACTGAAACTCAATAAGCATACATAATGAAATACTCAGGCTAATGACAAGACTTTGTCAATTTATTACAATAAAGGTTTCAAAACTTTCAAATGATTAGTTAAGCAATAGTTTATGCTCATATCCTAATAGAATTTTAATGAGTGACTTCAGTTATAAATTATAAAATTAGTTGTAACATGGACGTCCATGGTTCTAAGTAAAACTAGGTACCTACTAGTCCATCATTCAATTCAAATATGACAGGGACCATGGTAAGTGGCAGTACTTCCCCGGACAAACTCTTTTGCAAAAAAGCTCTATTACTACACTCTAATAATACACAACACTTCCAATTAGGTACCTATTTTCATACTTAACCCCATTTTTTTTCGAATACTATAAGTTTCCATGTTTCCCTGCTCACAGGGGAGGGGTCACTTCCCCTCAAATATCGCCCTCCCTATAAAAGTTTTTAAAACTGCAATTTTTTAAATTTCATACTTAATTATTATTTCATAGGTACGTGCTTATTTTTTTCTCAAAAACGAAACGCGTCCTAGGTTGTGGGGTGTTACCGGCGGGGTAGCCTCCTACCCTCCCCGACCCCAAAATCAGGAGGCCCGTTTCTAATGCCGACCTGAACCTGACCTGCCGTTATTTGAACTTATATTTTTGTCATCACTATAATGTAGGTTAGGTAAATAGTCAAACAATTTTAGCCAATCAACCCCAAAATCATAATTCAAGGCAAGGCTATAATTTTCTTGTGATTCAGCCACTACTTACTAATTTCGTAACAAATAACATGTTTGTATGACGGCAAATAAATATAAAATTGCATGTGACAGACAAAGCAAGCAGCGGAGAATTCAGCTGGGCTGGTAGCTTTTGGTAAATTACGTCGAGTCTTTTCATCCCCTATACCACAATGCTTGAAGATGAGTGTCTTCAATCATTGCTTCCTACCCGTAATGACCTACGGTGCCGAGAGGAGGACACTCACGATGCGCCTGGTTCATCAGTTCAAGGTCGCTCAGCGTGCTATGGAACGAGCTATGCTCGGAGGTTATAATCGGATAAAATCTGCAATGAAGTTATCCGACAGAGAACTAAGGGCATCGACATAGCTCAGAGAATTACTAAGCTGAAATGGCAATGGGCTGGGCATATTCCACAGGCGTCACGTAAAACCAGCGCTGCAGCAGCGCTTGCGTTGTTGCAGCATACGCTGGGCGGCGACCTTTTTTGCTGATTATAATATGGATATGTTTTAATTTTAAGTTTCTTTGTAAGGTAGATTTTTAATAATAAATATTTTTTTATTTGTATATGCCGAAAAACCGACAACCGCTAGGGTAAACGTGTTCTAGAGTGGAGACCACGTCTTGGTAAACGTAGCGTGGGGCGCCCCCTGGCTAGGTGGAGCGACGATCTGCGTAAGGCGGCTGGTAGAAAGTGGATGGGAACAACTGGAAATCGGTCTAAAAGGCGCGCATTGGGAGAGGCCTATGTCCAGAAGTGGACTGATGCAGGCTGATGATGGCTGGATGTGACAGACAAACATATGGACAGGCCCGGGAGAGCTTTCATAAGAGTTGAATTTTTACCATTTTGGTACGGAATACTAAGATTACTAAAACATCTGATCCACTATTGGATCCGATGTTTTAGTTGATTGATCCACTATGGATCAATTTGGGAACTTCTTGATTTTAATAACTACCTTGTCCAATCCAATCCATGTTCCAATTCATTCCAGGCAAGCATACATTTAATTGGTTGGAGCTAGAAGTTTTAAATCATAACATAACACTCAATTTATTTGACTTGTAAAAGTGAGACCTGTTAAATTCTACTCTATGTATTAAGAAACCTGGTAAATTTGAGCTGGCGCTGCTTTATTGACGAATGCAAATATACTTCAAAAAATAATAATATGGAGTTGATTTCCTTTGTAGTAACTAAATATTGACTTATTATCTTCCGGACATGATCTTCAATTATACTTATAGCGGAATACCCATGGTTCGCTACGACAAATATTAACTTCAAACTAGTAACAAACCTTCAAAAATAAATTTTGTTTTTTGTAGTTACCTATTGTTTATGTATTTTATTGTTTTAACCCCTAAAATCCCTGCAAGCCCCTAAAAACCCCTACAAGTTAAAAAAACCCTATATTGATCTTTGTGGCACTGCAAAACTCCTAGTAGGTACCCCTAAAAACCCTATGTTCACTGCTAAAATAAAGCATTAGAGCAATCTCTGTGCCGCACTATGTAGAACTCCTACAACCCCTAAAAACCCTATACTCACTGCTATAATAATGAATAAAGATATTAATTTTTGTGGGCCACTGTGTCTGATGAGAGACATTCGAGATGTGGTGTTGGAGAAGTGCAAAAACAACTAAAAGGTACATGTCCAATCTACTTAAGATGAAAACCAGACTCCAGTATTTGCTAACAATAAGAGTTACTTTGGTCACATCACTTAGAGGCAACCATATACTCAACAAACTGGATGTAATATCACTGAATATTATAGTACTAAAGGGAAGATACTGGAGAAACAACCGTAAAGGGCGATCACCTAACTGCTGGCATTCACAGACCATCACCACTGTCATTACCATGTAATGGCATTGGTGTTTTAGCAGCTCAGCAATTCCTCTACCAAGGCCTTTACAATGGGCACAACTTTGAGCAATGAAGAACGATGAGACGTAGATAAGTGTCTGACAAACATTGTGTCTAATGGAGGCGATAAGAATTTTAATTGTCTAACTAATTAATAATATAATTCATTAGTTATAAATAATATGATAACTCAAATATAGGAATAGTCTCCTTGCAAATCAGTCATCATCTTCTTACTATGTAGTATGAATACTTGGTATATAATGGTGGAAGAACTCAATCAGCTATTAGAGTTGAACAGTGTTCCAGTGTGGCTTCTAAAGGACAGTGGCACTGATAGTAGAATGTAAGATGGTGGGAGTTGGTCTAGGAATGTACAACACCTACCGCTATACCTATTACTGTGTTCCAGCCCCCGCAGACTGCTAACTTTCTATCGGCTGATAGTTTAGTCCGGTTCTTATCAGTATGCAGTTCTTAGTATGCAAGTGTATACATACATTATAACAATTTGGTATTGACTGATAATGCCTCAAACAGATTTGTCGGCAAACTATTGGCAGATAGAAGTCTGTAGTTTGCAGGGGGTCTAAGTTCACACACTTTTCGAGTAGTTCCATTGTTCACCTCATGTCTCCATCATCAGATCAGCTACCATAATATTGTATTGTCATCGAAACTTCACAAGTATCTATGCAATTTTTATACTCTATAGGACAAATGCCTTGTCTCGCATGATAATATGGCCCAAAAAGTTTAGTTATTTTTAACAGATACCTTACCATCTCCAGCGTCATCTCCTGTCATAAGTCAAATTGATAATCAAGTTGTTCTTTGAGCAGTCATAACAATGTGATAGGTACAAGTACTGTGCTTACCCGCTGGACTCTCTCGTAAGGGCAGAGTGTGACGACGGTGTGATGTGTTGCTCGGCCATAGACGACGCTGGGGACACACGCGGCTGCTGGTCTGGGGCCTGCGCAGGCCGCCCGCGCGCGCTACCTGCCCGGCACCATGCCAGGGCGAGCGCTGCGACGCTGTCTTCGCATGCACCACCTCACCTCACAATACACACATCACACTACCAAGGACCCCTACACTGTTCACTGTACACTCGCGATACGCACACGACAATGACACACTGCGATGCTATCTGGAACAAAGATGAACTCTGTTAGCGATCGAACACTACTGCGTTACATAAACATTTCAATATTTATCGCTGCCTACCACTTGTGCATACGAAGTATACGACTGATTGGAAACAAGTAAGAAACAATGCAGGTAGCGTGAATATTTGGCGTTACAAGCAACACGTTTAAGAAAAATTTAATAAAATGGATGACACATCAAGGACAGCGCTTCGCTTTCAGAGTTATTTTTCAATACGACGAAACGAACGATTGTCGATTGCACACAGCTGGTTTATCTGTCACACAGAATAATGTTGCCATAAACCTACCAATAATGCTACCATAATAAATTCTACCATTCAGATTTGATTTGTTTTTAAAAGCTTGCTTCGTGCTGTTTATAGCTGCTCCTTATAAAGAGCATCATCACCTGTATTTATGCCCGTGTTGGAGCCAGCCAAATATGCAGTTTTTTTTTCGAGGCTCTCTCCTCTCGCTGTTATTTGTTGTTGTTTGTTCCTTTGTAGGTAATTGTTGCTAAACCCTTTGAGGTGAAAAACACCGTTTTTTTTCCAAGACTGCACTCGTTTTTTTAGTTTATGAGATTTTTGCTGCACCCTATGTGCACCCCGGCGCAAGCTAAGCTAGAGATGGATCTGGTGACAGCGAGCTGATCTGATGATGGTGACGGAAGGTGAACTATGGATCTCCTCGATTAGGTATGTGTGAACTGACACACATCGGGCTCTATTTTATCAGTTTACGGTGCAGATTTGCTAGTTTTATGAAATCTTGTTTTGAATAAGATATTTTTTAACGCCCGACGAAAAACGAAGGGGTGTTATAAGTGTGACGTGTCTCTCTCTCTCTGTGTGTGTGTGTGTGTGTGTGTGTGTGTGTCATCGTAGCTCCCGAACGGATGAACCGATTTAGTTTTTTTTGTTTGAAAGGAGTATTTGTCGGGAGTGTTCTTAGCTTTGTTTGATCAAAATCGGTTCAGCCGTTCAGCGTTGGGGGTTTTTTAATTTTTCCAAATTAATTACTTGAACATTGGTATTTTAGAATCAAGCTACAATAACAACAACACCCATCTATCCACGAAACCACGAAGTATGTGGGTTTAGGGCTGCCAACAAAAAATATAACTGGTGCATGCATTGTAGTGTTTTTAGTGAACGAACACAACTTATACAAGTTTTTTTCAATTGCTTTTGCACCTTAGTAGGTACCCAAAAATGGGACATCAATTCAATTTATTTACATTTTCGCTGTTACAGCTATGCAGGTATTAGGTACCTATTTAGGTAAGTATTCTAAAAAATGCTGATGGGTAATGTGTAATATCACGGATCTAACCTTTTGTTTAACTTTAGGTAGAAATTTTAATGTTGGGCGCGCGCAACTCAGTTGCTCCGAAGAAGAAACAATCATTCGTGAATATTTTATTGTATGTATGGTACCTAAAGGAAATCAAGGGCTTCTTTGTCTACAAAGAGCCTCAAGCAAGATCAATACATGAAACTTATTAGGTACCTAGTGAAGTAGACTAGGTACCTAGGTAGGTAGGTTAGGACCTAGTACGTATAACAATGATTTGTTGAAGTCGAAGGTTACGTAGGTACTTAACGGTACTTTTATGGGTTTACTTGCATGCAGCGCAGCGAATAGCGACCGATACACAAACCTCACAATGCCACTTTGTTTGTTCTTTTTGATTTCCGCAAACAGTTTGCGGACTACAGGCGGTTGGTTCAGACGGGTCGATATGTTCTGGACCTTTAGGATCCAGCCAGACTGATCAGTTCTTTCCTCAACAAAACAAGTTATCCAGCAGGACATAGGTTCTCTTCGCTTCTCAACAATCGCCCTTGCTAGCAGACTGGGGCGTGACTTCGTAAATTATTTTCCTCTTTGTTTTATTGTTTCGTCCACTATACGGATTTAAATTTAGTTAGTAAACCATAGTGCTATATCTAGAGCACGTAAGACCTTGTTTTGACGGCCTTGGATGATAGCGCTATTGGATTTGCGTGCTGTACTCTATATTTGTGGCCTAATGTCCACACACAGGTTTAAGGACGCTGTTGTAAGTACAAGCCTCTAATGTGGCCCTAGCAGCCAGTATAATAAACTCTTACCGTGTTACTATAAAACTCAAATTATCCTTGGAACAGTTACAGTGTTTTATATTTTGCATTAACAAGCAGTTTCAGATTGGACCGAAAGAGACAGAACACGGATTAATAAGGATATTCAGCGTTTATCAGTAGCATAGCACGGTAAGACAGAAATCTGTTTTTTAGCTATGACGTGGTCCTTCCGAGGGGCGTCTTTCTTTATCGCAAAGGTCGTCTAGGGGGACAGTTGCCTATATACAGAGATGTGACTATTTGGCAGCTTTTGTTTCTTACTATTGTTCTTACAATGACTTAGACGCTTGATTTGGGCATCATCAGGTCATCAGCAAATATGCACAATTA
Organism: Operophtera brumata; assembly: GCA_932527175.1. Taxonomy (NCBI): domain Eukaryota; kingdom Metazoa; phylum Arthropoda; class Insecta; order Lepidoptera; family Geometridae; genus Operophtera; species Operophtera brumata. Next base: position 3,677,131 of record OW052238.1, read on the forward strand.
TTCACAATTTAAAACGATCCTTGTGACTTCAATGAATAAAATATTTTTGACTTGGTGTTTCTTATTTATTGTGAGCAGTTGTTGATATCGCAGTCCCGTAGGCAGGGCGATGGGCCGGGCTCTGGTGAACGACCCGGCGCTTCACGATGTCCGGTTAGCTCGTACGTGCTGAGTTAATAGCAGGTTTAAAGGTAACTAATTCAATGTTATTCTAGCTACTTTTAGATTATTCGCTCCGAACGTAACCACGCGATGAAAAATTTATGTTCTTGAATTTTTACCTTTTCAAATAATGCATTACATGACCTAGTTATGGCATCTATTTTGGGGAAAAATTTGAATCATTAAGATATAGTAATCAACTTCTCTCTTCTCTTATTATGTGTGCGTATTTGTGTCATCTCGTATAACTTCTGATGAATCTAATAAATAAATAAATAAATAATGCTGGACAAGTTCACACAACATTATCTAGCCCCAAGCTAAGCCAGATTAAACCTTGCAGTACTATTATTTATTCTGTGCCTTGCAGTTGGGGTGGTATCCCACAGATTACTATGTCATGTCCTAGTCCCAGCATAACACAATAAATTACTGTAAGTTTAGTACATAAACGTCAGCAAGGTTTGCCCAGTTACAAGAGCCCAACCTGTTCAAAATAACCTGTCTTAGGTACATAAGATTCAATCGCATCTCGAACTCGCTGTTGGACGAAAAATAAAACTCGAGACATTCACCAGTGCACCCGCCAGGTAAATGATCTTATTTTCGGTGTGTTTTTTTTTCAAAAGCAGTACTATTTGTACTCATATTTATTCTGTGGCAGTACTAAGTCATTATTGCAAATAGTAAAACTTATTAGGTAGTTTAGATTCATAATAGCGACTACTATAACTTTTTTATTAAAAAAAACAATTATTTTGGAAAGTGTCCTATTTCCCGAGTAAACATAAGTATACGTTGTATGAAATTTAAATAGAAGACGAATTTAAATTACGTGTTGGGAAAAGGGCAAAACAATGATGATGATTTACAAGGGAGAATCATGAGGGGTGTAGTGTCAACCCCATCAAACATAGGATGGGAAATCTACTTGTTGTGTGCGAGAAAAGCATGAAACTGCAGCGTGTGGTATGGTAACCATCGTGGACTATCAATAAGCAGACGAGCGAAGCAATTTGTAAAACCAATTTGAAGCTGGTATTAGCAGCAAAGAGTAAGAAGAAGTAACAAAAAACTATTTTTCATCCCATCTATTCGAAAAGGACGACTGGGTTCGCCTTTAAGTGCACCCAACGGTGGTGTTTTCTATGAGAAACTTTTAGCGGGCAGTAATGAGTTTTCCGGCGCACTTATTAAGTTCCTAATTCAAAAAGTGCGCGGCAAAAATAATTGCGGCGCACTTATTGAATTTGGAACCAGCGCCAAATAATTCGAATGCAAATATTGTTTGAATAAATACTGGCTGGTACGACGGCCCAAAACCCAAAACAAAAAAACCCATAACACACAAAACACAAAAAAAACACAAAAAAACACAAAACACAAAAAACACAAAAAAACACAATACACACAAAAAACAAAAAACACAAAACACAAAAAAAAAACACAAAAACACAAAAAACACAAAAAACCAAAACACACAAAAAACACAAAACACAAAAAAACACAAAAACACAAAAAAAACACAAAAAAACACAAAACACAAAAAATCACAAAACAAAAAATAACACAAAAAACACAAAAAACATAAAACACAAAAAAAAACACAAAAACAAAAAAAAACACAAAAACACAAAAAAAACACAAAAAAACCAAAACACACAAAAAAACCAAAACACAAAAAAAACACAAAAAAAAACCACAAAAAAACAAAACACAAAAACACAAAACACAATAAATCACAAAACACAAAAAAAACACAAAAAACACAAAACACAAAAAAACACAAAAACACAAAAAAAACACAAAAAACACAACACAAAAAAAAAATACAAAAAAAACACAAAAAAGCACAATACACACAAAAAACACAAAACAAAAAAAAAAAACAAAAAAAAAACAAAAAAGCACAAAACACAAAAAAACACAAAAACACAACAAAAAAAAAACACAAAAACACAAAAAAACAACCATTTGTTTTATTAAATAATAATATTACAATAACATATGAGGCGCCTTTTATTTTCTCATAGTGGGTGATGAAAAGCAGAGTGTATCACACGGGCGCAACATATATTTTTGGCTCGGGCGACGTACTTTGAATCCCTCGCTACGTTCAGGATTCTACTAAAGAATCCCTCGCTACGCTCGGGATTCTACTCTAGAATCCCTCACTTCGCTCTGGATTCAAAAAAGCGCCCTCGCCGTAAAAATATTATGTTGCTCCCTTATGATACAATCTACTATTACCAGCGGGAGCAGCGAACTTCGAAAATTGAGCTTGTAACAAAACACAATTTTCCAGCGATATGCAAGTAATTGATGGGACAACGCGTAAATTTCTGGCGAGCGAAAACGGCGTAGAAAGAAAAGTAACAACAGTAGTAATTACGATTATAAAAGAGAAAAGTCAATGCAAGACATGTAAGAGAAGTAAATGCCACTCAAAATCAACTTTGTCCGCGTGAATGTAAAACCCCGCTGCACCCCCTTAGGGGGTGAATTTCGGAAATTCCTTTCTTAACGCACTCCTACACCAAAAGTAATTTACCCTCCAAATTCACAGGTCCTCTAAGATTTACGGTTTAGGCTGTGCAATGATAATCAGTCAATCAGTCACATAGATTTTAATGTCACCCAACAGGGGAAAAGTTGTTAAGAACAATTCGTTCGTGATGCTCACTTACAAAAGATACTTACAGGCTATGAGAGCAGCGCAACACAACTCGAACTGATATACAACGGGGTCTCGTCTCGCTGATAACGGTTCCATTTATTTCGGATGCACATGTATCTGCACACGCAAATCGACGTCGCTATCAGACTCTCGAGTCGCGTGTTATCCAAAATGACCTTCCTTGACTCTGACCACAAACCTTCTTCGCTACGCAGTTTTTGATATCCAGCGAATGTTTTTATGGTCTGCGTTGTGCATTTTACGAATCATCACATCATAGCTAGTTGTTACTTTAACGTGTTTACGTTTGACTGTCCGTCGTCCTGCTTGTTGCCTACTGGGTACTTATCTAAACACAAACAAAGCCATCGCATCGTTCACGCGTCCGACTCTAATCAACAAAAACCACGCAACACCGTGTTGCGTGGCTTCAGGCTGTACAAGCTGTCGCTTCCAACGGGATTGTCTGTCATCGTTCGGAAAAAGATCGTCTCGCTAAATCTCATTTTAACACGGTTTTGATAATCGTGAAGACGGATGGAACCGTAAAATTAAACTCTATTTAGCTAAAGTTAAGGTACGCGTCGTGTTTTGGCCAGACTCAGGCAAGGGGCTGCGGCTACCCAAGGCCGAGGGTCGACAACCCGTACAGGCTGCATTGACCACATGCGAAACTAGCTCACCTCGGCAACACCACCTCTGCGAGTGAACTGCCCGAATTTCACAAGCCAAATCTGTGTTTTTTATTAGCTGACGGTCGCACAGCACTTAGTAAGTGGGTATAGGCGTATTTTTGTTTTCAAATCTACGGATGATTAATTTACTACACAGCTACTTAGATTACATTTAAAGGAAAATGATATGTGTCAGCTTCGACGCGCGACTGGAGTTTACTCCAGTCCAGTTCAGAAAACATAACGACTTCACTTTGCTTCCCATCTATTTGCGTCTCTTTTTTCCATCTATCTATTCGGGCTTTATATGAAAACGAATAAAATAAAAAAATTAACAGATATCCTATAAGTAAATAATATAATTATTCTTGGAACAGTTACACAATGTTTTGTCTTTTGCATTAACAAGCAGTTTCAAATTCGATCGAAAGAGACAAAACACGATGCAACTATTCAAAGGATATTCCATATTCTATATATTCAAAATCAATATAGATTAAAGAGTCATTGACACGAAATGAATGGATGAAAGGATATTCCACGTTTATTATAAGCACGGTATGTATTTATATAACAGAAAAACAAATACATATAAGTTCTCACTCAAATTTTCATCTCGTGTCGTGTCATAGAACTTTACCCTCAAAAGCAGCACATTGCAATCTAAATTTATAGTAAACGGGAGTGCAACAAAATCAATCTGTATAAAAGCGGCGTGCACCCCAGAGGGAGTCAATGACCGGCCTAGTGAGTGAGGCGGCGCCCCCCGCAAATAACGCGACTTTGGAGCCCTACCGGTTCAACGACCCTTACGCAGACCCCTCAGTAATAACCCCAAATGATATACAAGTCAGTCGCAGACAAATGCAAAAGGTACCTAAGTAGATATCTGTTCTATCATGCATAAAGTACGGCAAACCTTTTTTTGGGTTCCGTACCTGAAAAGTTACCAACGGAACCATTGGAGCCAAAGCTCAACTACAAAACTATGAAATCGCGAAAATGAAAAACCTCTAGCGTAGCTTTATAACAATTTTAAATTTGGAATGCCAGGTGGCTTTATGACACAAATAAAGGAAAATGTCTAAAATTTTGACTTATTAACCCCTATAATGTCTCAGTGGACTTTCTAGTAAAAAGGCTCTAACGATTTCGAAATAATTTACAGTTCGGAACGCTCAGGGCACGAGTCTCACTCGCACTTGTCCATTTTTCGCTGTAGTTTTAGATTGCGCAGTTCGTAAATAATAATGTCTATAATATTCTACACCATAACAGCAAGAGTGTGTCACTTTGTTCGCTAAATGTCGACACGTCGAGCGAGTCTCTCACTAATAAGAACAAAACTAGTACTTGGCCACACACTAGACACACGATAGCATAGAAAGAAAGCGCCCGCCCGCCACCATGAGACATAAAGATGAAAGTCTCATGTGCCTGTAATTTCACCGGCACCCTTACCCTTCAAACCGAAATGAATGGAGAAGCGAGCAAGCGAGAATGGAGAATCGATGTTACAAAATATAAATAAGGGCACGATCAATACGAACCATTTTACACGGAAATTTGCCAATATAGTAAGTTCTCTGACCACTGGGACCCTCAGATATCGATTTTGAGAGCAATCACTCCATGTCAGTAATAAAAAGGTTCAAAATGGCGACGACTTTTTTCCAAAAAATTAAAATACAATCTTACTACTTCAATGAGCTCGAAAAAAAATAACCTACGCTGGGGTAGGACAGTTTTATTTATACCCTTACCCCCACTTTTTGTATGTTATAACGACAATAGAAATACAGACTCTGAAAATTTCAACTGTCTACTTATTAGTTTTCATGAGATAGTTACATACAACCCGTAGACGGACGGACGGACGGACAGCGGAGGCGGAGTAATAGGGTCCCGTTGGCAATATTTGGGACGGAACCCTAAAAACGTTTAAATAGTAAAGCAGCTAAGTACATTATTCAAATTGGTCTAACTCGTTTTATATGAAATCTCATGGGATCAAAAGTTATATACGACTATTTATATTCTAGAACGTCGGGACAACCAAAACGTGAATTAAAACTATGGCAGCCGCCATTTTTGTCGTCATTCTCATGCACTTAGCATGCACATGCATTTAATCATTTACCTACTTAGCATAGAGTCGAACGCTTGGGTTTATTGAAAAGACACGGAAAAGTGCTTGAAACGTAGAGATTGGCACTAAAACATTGTTGAATTGCCGAAGTAGGTACCTTACTTACCAGTGAAGGTAACGTGCATGTAAACCACGCTTCAGGCGACAAACAAACTGCGTCAATGAAATCCATATGAACATGCTTGCATACGAAACTCTGATTCTATAGTAACGCTGATAGCCGTGTGTTTGTATTTTTGAACATTCGGCGGAAATCATAAAACTGAACACAATCTGAGCACATCGCATCGCATGTTTCTTTCTAGAGCGACGCTCACACGTGCGATGTGCGAGTGACCTAATTGGAAGACATCACAGACACAATATGAGATAATACGGGGCTACAGCACTAAAAAAAGTTAATATAACGTTTTTAGCTTCTAAGAAATCTAATTTCGACTGACAATGATTACATTAGCATGCAGAACTGTGAGCTGATCCAAATCTATAAGCCAATATACAAGGCCAGTCAACTATTATCCATCGAGGAGTTCCATTGACTGAAAAGTAAAAAGTTGAAAGAAGTAAAAATTGTAATGAAAAAAACTAACCAAGGAAAAGAAGTAAAAACTTTGCGAAAAAATCCAGTGTATATTTTGCGAAATGCTGGTGTAGGTACACTTTGCAGACTGGTCATAATAAGAAAACGTGCGGTGTACAACGTATATACGACAAGTGGACGTTTAACGTCTGAGCGTGAGCCCAACTTCCGTCGCCATACTCAGGATCGCTGTTACCTTTGATTGATCGAGTTGAGTTGGATATAAATATTATATCGGCTTAAACGTTTCTCTTCGTCTTAGTTACACACTGTGCCGCTTTTTAATAAAACATAACTTTTGAGTCGAGGAGAGAAAGCTATGGTGATAAATGTTGCAACCGCTACCGACGACGACGTGTAGCCAAATGGTTTCGTGACGCCGACACCTCTTGCACAACATCTGTGTTCGCGACAATCACGATCAACCTCTGCCTGCCGAGTGCTGACTGGGATACATAAACATTTTACTAAATCTCCCAGTTATTTTAGTTACGATGACGACAGACAGCTAACTGAAGGTACTCTGTTTTGTTTGAAACTGTTTCCCTACTTGTTATTAAGAAATAGGTAGCGATGATCGATATAATATTGCAGTTCGATTTATCGAGACGGTCATTTTCACATAAGTGTGTCAGCGGTCTAAAGAATGAGTTCAAGTCTACGGTCGTTTACGCAACATGCGCAACTAGGCCAATATTGTATCTCATACTGCGGGCTTACCTTACTAGGTACCTACTCATCTATAAAAACATTCAAACAACAGCACAGAGTGCGATGAAAATAGTGTACCTAGTACACAAAACAAAGTCGACATAACAGTGGCGTCAATTTTGTTAATTTTGCACTGCTAAGGAGCAATTCATTTTTTACACCACAGTACAGAAAGATAAGATTCAAATAAGGCTAGCTAGATACTTCACAGATGTTTCACCATACAGGAAGAAGACGACGTTTCAATGTAGAATGCGGTCATGATATTTCTGTTTTCGTGAATAGAACAGGTGGCAGTGGGATGTCTTTATCTTTAGATACCGTCAGATAATCAACACAAACCGTGTTTATTTAATTGTTGCTCACGCTAGCGAGGTCGATACAATATTATTAGTTACATACGTACTTATTAGAGCAAACGAAGCGCTAGCGGGAATTGCTCCTTCCGTTGTCAGGTTGCAAACTTGCTTGCTTGATTTAGAAGCACAAGCAGAAAACCGATAAATAGACCAAGGATAGGCGCAACTCTTAGTGGTTCTGCCGGAAGACCAGCGTTGGTTGCTAGTTTGCTGTCAACCAACTCATGCTGAGGCAGAACCATTTTGTTACTTGAGTTACACCTAGTACCTTCATATCTGTTTCTTCTTAGTGTGTTCTGTGTTTCTGTGTAGCTCTTGTATACAAATAAATATATATTCTTTCTACTTTCTTTTATTCTTGTATTAACATATTTTTTAGAGGGGAAACGGCTTGTTCCTATGTTTTGGGCAAAACACAATAAGTACCCTCTTACATATCCTGGCACAACATCTACCCCCTGGGTATGAACTGCAATGGTCAGGGCCATTTTGGAAGTACTTCAATCGACTTCAGTTTTAAATTGACCCATCACTGTACATCCGTGTTGGCGCAGTGGGAGCTACATCAACTTCCGCTCCGAAGGTCGTTGGTTCCAGATAAATGCACGAAGAAGAATATAGTACCTACCTATATAGGAGAAAGAAAACCTAACAATTATAAAATAACCAATAACTAGCGGACGCCATGAACCAGTCGCTAAGAAACATTACTTGATAAGGCATTCTAAAACAATGATCCTATGCAATAGCAAAACCACAGAATAAATAATAGTACGCAATACGCAACAAAATAACTTTTAATATATGAATAAATAAGATAAGACGGAAGCATGAAATGAAGGTGACGTCTCACAATGAGTAGTTACTAGTTACTAATAGATCCCTTGGCTTTGATCCATTGTACTGATAGATCCCGTATACCTATAAATTTGTGACTAATTGAACTATAGCATTGCAGCGCCCCCTAGTGATCTGCAGCGATAAAACCTATCTATGAACCTTCCTTGAAGTCATACAAAACGATTACAAATAACCGCATTACTATCGTCGAGTCGTTTTGCAGATAAAATGGTATAAGACAACCACATAAATAACCATTTCCAATCCGTCGTGCGTGCGGATAAAAAGAGACGTTTGTTGACATCCAATCATAGTGGTAAACATCAAGTTACGTAAACGTTCAGCCCATAAAACTCCCTATAGAGACCTTGAACGTTTTCAAATTATAAACTCGAGTCTCGATTCAGTTGGGTGGGGTCTTGGGGTTTAGTTCTGGTATTACAGTGTGTGTGCGTCAGTCTGCACGGTGCACACTGTGCACGGAGTGGCGAATGAGAGGTGTCGGGTACTGCCGGGGCTCGGCAGGGGCCGCGCCGGATCAATACAGGCCCGGCTGCCACCTTGTACTCCTGCGAATTCAACACAGACCCCCGCACCGCACCGCACCGCTTCTGCCACTCCAATAATTAACAGATAAACAAAGGCTGAGGACCAGCTTAATATGGTTTATCTATTTTTAGGATCATTCAAAGCAAAACAGAAACAATTTCGCGTTGGGCGAAGACATGTTCGGAATAAATAAAACACACAATATACGCGTTTTTGATCCGAAGCAGGTATAAATATCTCTTTACAATGGAATCAATTGATGCCACATTCATAATGGTTGTTTTGAATAGATCTTTGGGTTGCTAAACTCCAGCCCTACGTTCAATGTGGACCAGTAAAAGGTACCTGCGACTGTGGTACTCTTTTAAGTTTTTTATAAAAGACTCAATTCCCCACTCGATTTTGCGTCCGTTTTCCAGAATGCAGCAATTTCTCCCAAAACTGAATCCACGCAGAGATAATCCTCCATCTTTCCCTCATAACCTGTATTTATAAGCAGCGTACCTTGAGGCTGAGGGTTCGAGCACGCAACCGAGCAAAAGGAAAGCCTTGAGTTGTTTTCGTAATAGGCACTTTAGCAGCGTTCAGTTCAGAACTGGTTTCTGTGCGTCAGGGTGCATGTTCGAAATTAAAATACACCTTCAGAACTCAGGGTTTTACCTTAGTTAGTCGGTGCAGTACTTTATTAGACGTGCGATTCAGTACTACCAAGTATCTTGTTGGAATCAGATAGATAGCGTCGGCATCTGAAGAACAATTGTTAACATATAAATCATCATAAACGCGTAGATATTTTCATAGTTAGCCCGTCGTTTCCTACTAGATATTATCATGACACAAACTTCTGTGTAATCTCAAACAACGTGACAATGGGTACGCGCTTGAACACCTCGCTTTGTCAAAATCTGTATCGCTTAGCTTAGAACGTCGCGATCGTTCATTTTTAGGCCTAAAATAAACACTGGTATCGGTACCTCCCATCTCTCACCGATTCAGCTTCATTTAACAGTTATTTTTTAAGGTTTGCCAACAAAGTCGAGCCTCAAAAGAACCGCAAAAAGCGAGGACCAAAGTCCAACGACAGACAAGACAACGAGAAGCTTTAGGCAACTAAAGAAATTACTTCGTATTCCCATACATAACATAGCAAACAAAATGCTCTTTGTTTTTAGAGAAAACTTTTACTTAGTATAAGTACTTTACATTGTACGCCATTTTGCTTTAGTTATATGTACTAATAAATTAGTCACAGCATAATTAGGTTTGAGGGTAATAAGGTTTGAGGTAAGGGCGTAATATCTGGTGAGAATTTATTCTGTGATGAGACAACGTTCAGACGACGTTTTTTTTTAAATCGTTTTACTGAGTGTATCGCTACCCTTATCGTGTTTAGTAAGAAATTAGAATTTTTTCGCTCCGCCGAGGTAAAGAAAACTATTCAATATTCTGTGACTGACAAAGACTAGCGAATAGCGAATCGAAAAAAGAAAATGTTTTATGTGGGGAAAAAAAAACCAGAGAAGGCTAGGTACTTCGATTTTTCGCACTCAAAAACCCCCAATGTATATAGCAAATTTCATCAAAATCGTTAGAGCCGTTTTTGAGAAGGTGATTACAAACAAATATTGCTCATTTAAAAGTATAGGATCTGGGCGATGCTGAAGCACACGATTCATCGTGTGCATCGGTTGTGTTCATCGGTTCATCGCACCCTTATTCTGTTTAAATAATATTATTGAAGGCAATATTCACAATAACAATGCCCTAGCAGCATGATAATGACAAATCAAATCGGGCTACAAGATTAATGAGCATTTAGGTACTTCATTATTTATCAGCGTCATTAAGAAAATTGCTATGAGATGGTTGCGTTTGTATAAGCCAGCTGATAGTAGACAGATAATTTATGGAGTGCAAATTGAACCTACCTATCAATAGAGTCAAAATGGCTGCCCCAATGATAAGATAGGTTGTATCACAACAACAATGTTGGGTTGGGAATGTTGGCATAACAAGGGTAGGACTAGGACCACTGGCAAGATGAACTAGTGAAGATAGATTCTGTTATGATTTCAATTTAGAAGATTGTTATTTTTGAAGAATATCCTTTAATCTCATTTGAGAAGTTTTGATTCACTGTAGCAGGGAGGAGGGCGTTCTGTACAATAGGTACCTACTAGGAAAATAATATGCCTCGGCGATGGGGAGCCACAGGCAAAACTAATCTCAGATGGCGCCACCATCCCTGGTGCTTGTCATTTAGTGGTCTTGAATTTTTCTCATCAGAAAGGAAACGGTGTGTACCTTTATTTTTACACTGAAATGCACTAAACAGAGGCATGTTTTATACCAGACTATTATTTAATGTTTATTTACTAAAATTATCCATTGATATTTGACATTTTTGACAGTTTTTTTCTAAAACATTTATAGACCTATGTTTGGCTACGAAAAAACACCAGCGATAATGCGCCACCTAGCGGGATAAATAAGCAGTGTGTCTCCCCATTGCCGTTAGTGTCTAACTGTCACTTTTTCAATCACTTGCAACCACATTTATTTTTCTAAAAGCCGATTATTGCCGAGGGCCCTTTATTTTCCTATTGATAGACCGTTGGTAAGTGACTATGTGGCCGACGGTGGAGCACGATGGTCTAGAAGGCACCTATTCCACTCTAGCCTGTAGTACCATACATCTCAATAGCCGCAAAAAATATTTTTTTTTTAATACATTAGTGTCCGCCCGCGGCTTCGCTTGCATTTTACCATGATAAAAAGTTGCCTGTAGGTCAATGCAGGCCATAATATCTGTGTACCAAATTTCATTGAAATCTGTTCAGCCGTTTCGGAATGATTGAGTAACAAACATACAAACATCGTAACTTTGACGTTGTTAGTGGGGTTATAGGTATTCTATGTCGTAAAACCAGCTCCGTTACCTAGTTTGCAAGGCATGCCTAACCATATATACACGCCTGAGTGACTGATTGATAGAAATACTAGTAAAACTACAGTAGGTACTTATTTTTTATGATAAGAATAAAATAAAATAATTTACCGATTAAATAGTTTTTACGATACAGTTGCTCGAAAAGTGTACTCACAAGGCCAGTAAACATAGCTTAAAATAAAAGTAACTTGAAAGTTAATATACCGAAACAATTTTTTTCTTTATTTTAGTCCAATAAACAGTTGGACTAAAATCAAATGAGTACAATCAAAGAGAGTGAGTAAAATCAAATGAGGACTGATATGAAATGAGAAAAAAAATATATTGAATTTATATGAAGATATTACTATGAATTTATAGATGAAACTAAGCAATATATTTACAAAATTGAATTAAATTATATAAAAAATATAATGTATGAATTTTATGAATGATTTACATTAAAGTTTAGGCTTTAATTAAAATTCTACAAATTTTGCGATATAAATGTGTTAGAATAGGTATATAACAGGGAGCGGAGCAAGCCAAGAAAAGTTCAATGTTTTTAGCTCGAGGTGAGCAAAAATATCCTGTATATATTGGGAAAATACATTATGGCGAGCGGAGCGATCCACAACTATTTCAGAGTCTTAGAGCAAAGAGAGGGCAGCAAATAGTATATCTATTATTATAATACCTATAAATGGTGATCGTAACACGGGATATCACAATGGATAATGTTAAAGCACACCAAAATTTGGTGTGCTTTAACCGCCAGGTGGATTCTACGGACTGACACCTGATAGGCAAGTTTCCTTGTTGCTCATTTTGTTAGTGCAATAAAGCAGATGTGCCAAGAGACAGTGTTTCTGTTAAAATATTTTTAAATAGGAACCACATAAACAAAACCATGTTGGTAGGAAGCATGTTTGCAAATGGATGTGGGATTGTTTGTAAATTTAAGAGGTCACCCACATCCACTAATCATCAATATGATTATTGTACTAAGAAGATGAACATCAGAAGAACTTTTAAGAAAGTTACTACGTCTTTGTATTTAATTTTTCTTGACCTAAGGTGACTTCTTTCAGTACGCAGTAACTTGCAAGGTTAACTGCAACGAAGGTAGATGTCGCATTTACATGTACCATTGTTCAATGCATGAAAGTACCTAGCCACATACCACACCATTTTGGATGCTTCTGGTTTCATGAAAAACAGGAACTTTGAAGTTAACATACGTTTTAAGTAGTAAGTAGGTGATTATCATTGTTTGTCGCCCTGATACGAGGAAATATAAGTTACATCATGACCTTCGACTAAATAACTAGGTACATAGGTAGGTCTGTTTGATTTGATTTCTTCACACTACCTACATATTAAGGCAAATGCTCTAGTTATTAATTAGCGGCATCACTTACCAGTTTTGTGATTTCCTGGACAAGTTAATATGTTTTTCTAAAAGAATGTTCACAAGTTTCATTGCAAGCAAATCGAATGAATGACGCAAAACAAATCACCAACGCAGTCCACGAAAACTAAGATGTTTGTCAAAACATCGAATCGATTATTTTTTATCCAACATGAATTTTAAATCTAAAGCAATATAAATACACAGTTCACGAATTGTCACGATTTATAATGACTAAGACACTACACTATTTAATTTTGAACCAGCATTTTTGCCTTTCCTTCTTTCCACAAACAAAGAACAAAAACAGCTGGTTTCTCATGCATACAGAGTTTTTTTTAACCAACCAAGCCAGTCAAGCTATCTGCATTTTCCGTATACAGACAAACACAGACTACTAAACTTGCAGTATCTTTCGTTCAAAAATCCGTAGAATCAGTAGTGGTATAAAGTACGGATTCTTCCAATATGTAAGAGTACAATATAAAATGGAGGGTAACAGGCGGTCTAAAGGTAAAAGGATATTTCAATGTGTTACATCAGGGGTTACACACATACCACCATACCATACATAGACCATACATAGATAAAGGTAAAAATAAATGGGCTCAGTGTGTCCTATATTTTCGTCATATATAACTCTGTATAGGTTTTCTCAACGTTTTTAGGGCTCCGAAGTCTAACAAGGAACCCTTATAATTTCGCCATGTTCGTATGGTCGTTCTTAATAAGCTGTTTTACTCGTATACCGTGCTACAAAGACCGTGTATAAAGACAAATTATCCTCGGAATCATTACACAGTGTTATTTATCGTTCGATCGAATTTGAAACTGCCTGTCAATGCAAAAGACAATATACTGTGTAACTATTCCAAGGATAATTCACGTTTTATAGTAAGTATAGGTAGTAAGCTTTATGTACTATCGTGCTGAAATGTTGCACTATGTCTAGTTCTGACTTGAGTAAACTTCGAAACCCTACATGCGTGATTGTAGAGGAGCTACCGCTTGTCTGGTTGTTTTATCGTGTGCATTTTTTTCAATTTCTAATTTGTTCGAGTAGAAAATAATTCAGATAAGTATCGTTATAATTGCAGATGATACGTCTCTCATTTTTAATACTAAACGAAACAGGTACTTATAGTGATATATCGTAAGTAAAAGATGTAGGTACCTACCTACCTTCCTATGTTCCGATTCAATTTTACATTGTTTGCGAAATAAATGAAATGAAATGAATTCTTGCTGGCATTCATTGTTGTTTTAGAAGGTTTAGTGCAAATAATTTACTTCTGGCAATAAAAAAATAAGAATGTTTGTTAACATTTATAGATTCATGAATTGTGGGCAATTCTGGGTATCCTTCAGAGCCTGCTTGGTCTTGAAAGACCAATCAGGAGGCTCTGGAAGTTCTCTTCAGAGAACGTTTTTCAAATGTTGAGTTACGGCTTGATGAATAAACAGCTTGTCCGCAGCATGGCTATTTTAAAATATTTTAAAAGATTTCCGATTCGTTAGTTTTTGATGCAACGAGGTTCAAGGAACGAGCTGCCATTAATAGTACTACCTACAAAAAATAAATAATTGAAATTGAAACACATATTTTTACTGTAGTATACGGTTGTTATCATTACATATATGACATCGGAAATGAATTTAAAAAATCGAGTTACAAAAATGTACCTATACGAAATCATAGATAGTCACTGAATTCCTTGATGATGTCATTACTTCTTTCTTCAGTTAGACTAAAATCGTCATCCTTGGATAAGCTTAGGTTTCTCAAAATATCAGATGGTGATGGTACATTTTTATCATCGACTGAATTTGCTATAGTCAGTTCTTCAATATTAGTTTCAAATATGTGATCAGATTTTTGGCTGAATATTTCACCCCCTATGAAATCTGCAGAAGATGATGTAGTACAATGTGATTCTGCATTATTACTGAAAGTTTCAGCAAATATTCTAAAATTATCGGTTTCCATATCTTCCAATGACAGTTTTGCTCCTGTCCGAGCCAACTCTGCATTTGCTTCAGATATTTCCGGATAGTGATTTAGGCCGTCATCATTTTGTTGTTGGTAATTCAGGTTTGAGGGATCTGTATGCTTCTTTTTTAGCTTTTCCACAAGATCACCAGTTTGTCGTATAACAGTGCCAGGTGGCTGTGCTTGGCATTTATGCGTTCGTTGCGATACCTGTAATGAGTTGTTTTCAAAGTTAACAATATTGTAAAGTATTCTATTTTGTTACTTAGAAGGCCATAATTAGATAGGTAGGTACTTACTTTATACCTGAAATTCTTCTCACATGCTGTGCACTTGTATGGCATTACACCTGTGTGTATACGTCGATGTACTAAGTATGACACTCTTTGTCTGAAACATTTACCTGCCGAAAAGATAAACAGTGTTAGAAAGTATGTAGGTAATTTGCTTTGTGTGACTCGCCTCGCAATCAGCTTAAATTTTATATTTACCGCATGTTTCGCAAGCAAAAGGTTTTTCACCGGTATGTATCCTCTGATGATTATGTAGGGTAGATAATTCCTTGAAAGCTCTACCACAGAAGCTACATGAGTGTGGTTTTTCATCGTTGTGATAGAGCAGATGCTTGTGATAAGACTGTTGAAACGTAAAAGTCTTATTGCATTGCGTACACGCGTACGGAGTTTCACCTGAAGTCAGAAATGGAGATTTTTATGAATAGATTAATCGGAAGTAGGTAATCTTCTTTGTTTATCATTCCAGAGTTATGATTAGGAGCCTATGGGCTACAATAACTATAACCGGTTTGAATTTTACACTAGAAAGGTAGACACTTATAATATTTAATTAAATCTGAAAGCTGAGTAAGCTATTCGAAGCTCATCAAATGAGGTTTAAAAATGTGATTAATTATGTAAGATTGTGAATTTTCATGAAGCTCAGCTATGAGAAACTGATATAAGAATTTAATTAATTAAAAATTAATCTGTTAGTACAAATTACCTTAAAAACAACACCAATTTATTAATATAACCTGTATGAAGTCGCTTATGTTTCTTCAGGAAGTATTTAGTGGTAAAGTATTTCCTACATACATCACACTGCCATTGTTTATTATCGTTTCGATCAAAGCTTGAAGATTTTTCTTGTAATTGATCTGTTTTTTTTCCATCCGTTTTATCTTGGGAATCATTATCATTGTTACCGTTTTCAGACAAAAACGCATAATGCGCCACTCTCAAGTGAACCATCAAAGAACCACGCATTTTAAAATGTTTAGGACATAAATGGCAATTATGTCTTGTAAAACTTTCACTGGGTGTATCATCAATATTATGTATTAGGCATCTGTGCATCTTTAAAATGTTTTTATCAACGAATTGCAATCCACATATATCACATATAGTGTTTGTTTGTACAACTTGAGCTTCTGTTTTGACCATCAGTTGTTCACAAGTCTTCACATATTCTTCTGAAGGTTTTTTTTGCGATATGTCGATTATAGGAACTGGATTCAAAGATATAACAGGAAGTTTGGGGTATATCCTCACATATTTCACAGGTGCACTTACTATCGAGGACGATGGTTTATTTTTGGCTGCTGATCTTGGTTTCTTCTGTTGAAATATTGCCTCGTTTTCCGGTTTCAGTTTACCTTTTTTCTCAGTAGCTTTATTTCTTTCAGCTGTTTGGTTTTCTGATACTAAACATTTGACGTGACTAAATAAGTGTATGGTTAATTTGTCTAATCCACAAATGTCTTCTTGGCACACTGGACACAATATATTATTCGTAGAAACATGAATCAATCTATCCCGCAAAGATTCAGCGGAATCAAATACACCAGTATGAGAACATATTGGGCATGGTAACGATGCTGCATCACCACTCATAATTGATAAATCACTTTAGTAGCTATCTATAAATATTCAAAACACAATGTTAGGTGAGGACTGTGAGGAGTAAGATTATACACAGCACCAAGATATTACGTGTTTAACTAGGTACCTACCTCGTGTTGAGTTATTTTTAGACGTCTGCGCGCATTTTGTTTGGCGGCATTTCAAGATCTTCTCTGAAAATATTTGATTCCTAGAGGTTTCTTATCAATTATCTATCAATTTACTAGCGTAGAAAAAAACCTAAAAAGATTTAGCGTAAAATATTTACATATGGTGCGCGGTACCTGCAACCCAAAAAAAAATATCTTTTACATAGGTAAAAGTACCTACACAAATTATTTAACCTACCTAAAAAAATGCCAAAAAATAAAATAAATTCCAATCAAACAAATCTAAACAAACATTTACGGTTAAAGATTATTGTTAAGATCATTGCTGCATAATCCGATGATTTTTAAAGTACGGATTGATGCAGCCCGATGAATTTAACGACCATCCCGTCACCTCGCTGTCAATGTCAAACAGTCGATTGTTTTTTTTTGATTTGACATTTGGCGAATGAATGGCGGTGAATTGAATTTGCATTTGTAATTTGTTTGTTTATGGTGGATATCGCTTGGTATTGAATATTGACCAAACAAAACAAACCTTGCTACTGATCAAATAATGCTATTTTCTGTTTCTTTATAAGGGTTTTTCTGCTATTTTGCTTTTTTCCTATTGGGATTAGGTTGTAGCCATGTCTGAGACAGAGAAGCCACCTGGCTACATGGCCCAACTATTAGAGGAGTTGGGATGGAATCAGGGCACCAGAATTCCATTAGCTGATCCAAAAAACCAAGATCTGGAGACGTCGCTCATCAATAGGTATGTGCGATTATTATTTACAGAAATTTCGTAATAAATTTTAACCGTAGAACGATTATTACCGTACCCCATATTTTGCAGACAAAATGAGGTCCAGCGGCTCAGAGAATGCCTTATCCTGCAGAAACAGAAACGAGACGACCTCAACAAATATAAGGATCATGTTCATTCTGAATTCCAAGAGAATACTGTAAGAATGCCAATATAATTTTGGAGTAACTTCTTTTATTTGGTTCTGATAGAATAAGTAGTCAGGTACTTTATTAAAGCAATCTCCTGCCTGTAATAGGCCTAGAAAAATATTTATGAGTAATCGTCGTCGTTTCGTATGAGGGAGTGCTGGCCTCTGGTGTCAGAGTTTGTCAAGCCGCCCGAGGGCCTCTGACATGGCTTATCGACTGCTATTAATCAATAACAGCCGGGACCGACAGTTTAACGTGCCCTCCGAAGCACAGAGCGATGGAAATCCGCACATAACTTAGAAAAGTCATTGGTGCGGAGCCTAGGATCGAACCCGGTCTCGTTGGATTCTGAGTTGCACTATTGAACCGTTAGGCTACCATCGCTCATTTATGAGTAATAGTTAGGTTTGTTAAATGTAAGTTTGTTATTCAATCACACTGTTATGGCTGATTTAAGGTAGCTTTATTTTACAACTTTTTAACCCAGTACCATGTAAGCGAAGCTAAGGGCAGTTGCCAGTATTACATACATTATTGCTAATTATTATTGCATTGTTTTAATTGCAGCGTCTGCTCTTCGCGCACAAGCAACAGATGGAGCAGGAGGTGAAACTGAAGCAGTTGTCTTCCAATGAGGCAGACAGACTCGATCGAGACGTCATAGACAACTGTAAAGAGAGCAAGGAAGTGTCATTGAGGACTGACAAGCTACAATGTAATTTGAATTGTTAATTTCTATCTTGAAGACACATTTTGCAAATTGTAAACTTTTGAGTATCTATAATTTTAAATATAATCCCATAGACAAATATACTTTACTTAGGTACCTACTCCACTTTCATGCAGTGTAGGTACTTACTAATGGAAAGTGTACCGATCACCTATCTTGTTGCTAAGACTATTGAGCTTTGCCAGAAAATATAGTAAATAGTATAGTGATAGTATACATGTATCATAATGTACCTATAAGCCCAGGGAGATATACCTATATGTAGAATAACACATCATCATCATCATCTGTGGTCTACACATCTTGGTGATTAATTATTAATTTTCGAAGTTTTTCATTTACACACAACATCTCTAGTGAGGTTGAGTAGAATTGAGGAAAGATGGAGGAAGAACTAAAAATGCCAGTGTTAGAGTCTAAGCTAACCCAACGGGTAAGAAGGCGTCTTTGTATTTGTATATTTGTAACTTTTCAGTAAGCATTTCTCGTCTTCTAAAGAAGGCTGATTCCTTGAAAAGTGAGGTGTGTGGCGAACGCGGCGCCCTGCAGGAGTGGCGCGCGGCTCTGGAGCGAAGCGCCGGCGATATCTCTGCTATCGAGCAGTTCACTAAACAGGATCTGTCTAGAGCCAAAGTGAGTAGGTACTATACTGATCTAAGTTTATAAGTTCAGCTGAAGAACGCTAATTCTCTAAAAGCGGGGGCTAAATAACCGAGCAAGAACTGCGCAACACGCACTGGCATTATCTCAGTCGAAAGAAGCCCGCTGATGATCCCCTTAAAAATTACACGACGAACGGTCTTTAGCTGCCTCCATCCACCGACTTTCTGCGACCCTTCAAATGTGGTTGGTCCATTGAGTGGGCGTGTCTCGCCGCGTTGTCGAATCTACGAGATTCTAGCTAAGTACTATGGTGTAGATTTTTGTGTCGTGTTCATATGAGTAATGTGTCTCGAGCTTGCCTGCTGGTCACAATAATTTCTAAAAATAAAATCGTTAGGACTTATGGACCCGGAGAATGCAACTTGAAAAACAGCGTCATGCAAAAGTCGACCTGAATATCTGTTTGAATTTGTTATAAATTTGGGAAGAAAAAAAAAAAAGAAAGTAGTTTCATTGTTTGTATCTTGTTGTTATTGACTTGTTTAACTTGATAGTATAAGCTATATGTTCTTGATCAAACAATAATAAAAAAATATCGTTGTTAAAAACACTAGATACCTTGATAAATACTATCCGAATCCGAATTATATAACATAAATAAATAAATAAATAATGCTGGACAGTTTACACAACATTATCTAGCCCCAAGCTAAGCAGAGCTTGTGTTATGGGTACTAGATAACTGATATACTTAATACAATATATAACATAGATAGATATTTTTTATTATACATAGAAAATACCCAGAACACCCTGAACAAATATCTGCATATCGCACAAATATTTGTTCCGAGGCGGGAATCGAACCCGCAACCTCCGGCGTCGCAGACGAACGTTCGCCCGCCCCGCCACAGAGGTCGTCGAAATAGAAATAGGCTCTATTACGACGAATAGGATATATTTTCTATATTTGTATATATATTTTTTTTATTTTTTTATACTACTGACTGAATGACGGAACAAGCCGATGGCCCACCTGATGTTAAGCGGTAACCTCTGTCTATGAACAGTGCATTACCTCATAGGTCACGTCCACCTAGGACGCGCCCTATGTCGCATTGCACTGCGCCCGCCACCCTGAGACATAAGGATGAAAAGTCTCATGTGCCTGTAATTTCACCGGCACCCTTACCCTTCAAACCGGAACACAGCAACGCGAGCACTACTGCTTTGCGGCAGAAATAGGTATGGTGGTAGTACTTCCCCGGACGAACTCTTTCACAAAAAAGCTCTACTACTACTATATGTTAGAAATAGGCTCAAACTACAAATTGTGGTATTGCGTTTGTTTGAACTATTCATCCTGCGCTGGCCTCTTAAAACAACAAAGTGGTAACAAATTTTTATCTGGATTTGTAGCTAAACTGATTATATTTATGAGATACCTACTATCAATACTATTATTTATTCTGTGCTATCATAAAAAAACATATGTGTTAAGTCTCCTAGTTTTCGCGAAATCAACTTTCGCTATCTGAACATGTGTTGATGAGCTGTAATGAGCAAAAAACACCAAAAAATAATAATTTCACGGCACAAGCGACAGCATCCACCTTAAGAACCAACTTATTTTTCTATTCTAATCATGTTATTAAACTTCAGGCTCTTGAAATGAAAAGGCAGAAGCTGAAAGTGGAACATGACCGCATGCAAGAGAGACTCAACCAGCTGGTGTCCAACTTGAGCGCCGAGGAACGGGCCTGCGAAAGAATCTCTGAGCAGGTAATAGACCTAATACCTACTTCTCATCTCTTCATTCAATGCTACTTCTGTCTGTATTTACACTTATAGCTCTTACAAAACAAAATCGGTTTCCACTGGCGTAAAATTATGGCGTATTTATCATGTTTTTTTTTATACAATTTGTGGTTTCGGAACAAGCATATGGCCCACCTGATGTTAAGCGGTACCTTCTGCCCATGAACATTATCTTATAGGGTCTCGTCCACCTAGAACGCGCCCTATGTGGCATTGCACTGCGCCCGCCACCCTGCGAAATAAAGATGGAAAGTCTCATGTGCCTGTAATTTCACCGGCACCCATATTCTTCAAACTGGAACACAGCAATGCGAGCACTACTGCTTTGCGGCAGAAATGGGTACGGTGGTAGTACTTCCCCGGACGAACTCTTTCACAAAAAAGCTCTACTACTGCTAAAATAATATTATAATAATATTAGTGTATTGTTGTGTGCATTTATAATATTAGTGTCTAAAAAAAAAGCTCTACTACTAACAACTATTTTTATTAACAGATATTTTTTGATATAAAACATGTGTCTAAGTACTTAGGTCCAACGCAGGCAGAGTCGCGAGGTAATGCTTGTTGTTAGTTCAATAGGATATGCAGTGGGACAGCCTGTCTAATTTCTTGATGAATGAGGATTGCTGGATGAGGCCTCCCCCATAAAATACAATGAGAATTTGCCATAATCACCATGCTTGGCAGACGGATTGGTGATTGCAGTATTGCTGTTAAGTACTCAAGTGTATTCCTGCCCATCTCCTGGAGTAATCCCTAACTGTGCTATATTTACAAAATTCAAATAATCCTTGGAATAATACTATTAAAACTTCAGTGAGTAATATTCATAATTGAAAAAAAAAAAAAAAAAAAACTGATCCTTGATACTGATATTTGGCAAAGTGTGGATGGTATGTCACATGTGAAGGCGGAAACAATACGAATGAAGACCGAGAAAACACACAGTAAGAAGCTCGTTGATCTAATTAGTGAAGACGGATCGAACCATCAGTACCCTCAATACCAAAAGAACAACATAAAGGTCGACGGACACTTGAACCATAACACGGTTATTAATTTATCGTCTACGTACGTACTTAGTGGAGACGCCGAGAAGGTATTGGCTCGGGGTTTGAATTATGCCCCCACTCCTCGTAGAATGCCGGTGGAGGATATTGTCGCTAATATTGAGAACGCAGTTATGCGGAACAGGATACCGTCTCGGGATGCTGAATGTTTGAGACAAGACGTCTCAACGTTGATACGTAAATCAAAACTCCCGAAAGCCAACATAAGTAGGGAGGAAGTTTCTGCCTTACGTGAGTTGCGGAATAATATTGATATTTTGGTGCTGCCCGCTGATAAGGGAAATGCAACGGTGGTAGTCGACACCGAAGCCTATGTGTCAAAGCTAACAGAAATGGTAAGTGATACTGCGACGTATAAAAAGGTGAATTATAATCCGACTGCCAGAGTGACTACCAAGGTGTTGAAACTTTTACAGTGTAAGGAAGATGAGGATATGTCTCACCTCCGTCCATCCAATCCTACGCCCCCTAGAATATATGGATTACCTAAAATTCATAAGATAGGTTGGCCGTTAAGGCCAATTGTGAGCCAAATAGACTCTCCTACCTACAAGTTGTCGAGACATCTGGCCAGTGAGCTACTACCTTTCACGGGCAAGTCGAGCAGTTATATTAAGGATTCAAGGCATTTTATTCAGGTTCTGGCTGATCTGAGAATAGCTGATTCCGAGATCATGGTCAGTTTTGATGTGACCTCAAGGATTCAAGGCATTTTATTCAGGTTCTGGCTGATCTGAGAATAGCTGATTCCGAGATCATGGTCAGTTTTGATGTGACCTCTTTATTTACGAATGTGCCGGTTGATGAGACGATCGGTATTATCGCTGATTTGATTAACAGTTCTACATTGCCAACTGAGTATGCGGAATGGACAGCTTATTGCCTTCGTAGTTGTTATTTTGCTTGGCAAGGTGAGTTTTATCTCCAGGTGGATGGAGTGGCTATGGGGTCCCCAATAGCTCCGGTGGCGGCGAATATCTTTATGGAATGGTTTGAGGAGGAGGTGTCAAGAAATGGTGAACAGAAGTCGCGATACTGGTGGCGCTACGTAGATGATATTTTTGCCATTATAGAGAGGGACGCCCTGGTAGACTTTGTTTCATACCTAAACACGGTACATAGTAAGATACAGTTTACGGTTGAGGAGGAACAGAACGGTGTCTTACCTTTTCTGGATATAAAGGTTATTAGGGAGGCCAGTGGCAGACTATCCCATGCAGTATATCGTAAGCCAACCCACACAGACAGGTATTTGAAGGCAGACTCTCATCACCATCCGTCACAGCTATCTGCAGTGCCCAGATCACTTACAAATAGGGCGTTGGCGTTGTG
This sequence comes from Operophtera brumata, assembly GCA_932527175.1. NCBI lineage: Eukaryota > Metazoa > Arthropoda > Insecta > Lepidoptera > Geometridae > Operophtera > Operophtera brumata. Next base: position 3,700,668 of record OW052238.1, read on the forward strand.
TGACGAACGACATGTAACGACTGAGCTGGAACATGTGAGATCGGTACTGGAGGCTAATGGGTACAACTGGCGCCAATGTTCCCGTTGGGCTAGTGGTAGTGAACAAAGACGACCAGCTAGAGTGGAACGATGTCCTGTTTATCTGCCGTATGTTAAAGGAGTAACGGACAGAATCGGATACCTATTAAGACGGCGGTACGATATTAAAACAGTGTTTCGTCCCCCGGGGCAACTGAGGAATATGCTGCGGTCACCAAAGGATAAGGACCCCTTAAATGTGCCTGGGGTATATAAAATACCATGTGATTGCGGCAAATCCTATATAGGGGAAACACGTCGTAATGTTAAGATCCGACTCGCCGAACATATACGTAGTGTCAAGAATGTGGATGTGGTGAAATCGGCTGTAGCTGAACATGCGTGTCTCCCGGATGCGGTTCATTTTATTAGGTTTGACCAAGCTTCTGTACTGGCAAGAGAGAAGTTTTGGGTGCCAAGGAAAATACGCGAGGCTATATAAATTCACCGCCATTCGAATTTCAACAGAGACCAGGGATGGATGTTGCCGCATGCTTGGAAACCAATTCTTGACACTGGACCTGCAAAGTCTTTGACAGCGATAGTCAATAATCCGGACACTGTGAGTTACGTGTGCTCCCGCCTTTACGATGATCGGCGCAGTACGGGCGATGATTCATGCCATTCGGGTGATGACGGGAGTGCGAGCGTTGCCGAAGTTCCGGCACCTACCAGTCGTGAACTCCGGGCGCGCGCCCGCAGTGATAGCCGGGAAGCCATCACGTATACTCCTTGAGGAAGGGGGTATTAAGTCCCAGAAACTCGAGTCGGGTGTTTGACTCGGAACAAGTACCTACGTGAGTTATAACCGGTTTTTTTTTTTTTTTTTTTTTTTTCAACTATCCTTGGAATAGTTGCACAGTTTTTTGTCTTTCGCATTGACAGACAGTTTCTAATTCGATCGAAGAGACAAAACACGGCGTTACTATTCCAAGGAAGATTTGCATTTATTAGCACCAACGGTTAGTCGACTTTTACGACATCCTCAGGAAGAGACGGGTCTATTCTTAGGCCGAACACACCACGATAATGGATGATGTTTGTAATTCAATATCTGATTGATTTTCAGGTCATAGAAGGTATGGAACAGAGGAAAAATATGCTGACGATGTGGACAAGTACAGTAGAAAACTTGCGGCAGCGCGATGATGACATCAGACATATAAGGGAGGTTGGTATTCATAAAGATTATAACCCTGGAACTTCCAAATGATCTTTTCTTCCCCCCCATCCCGGAAAGAGTATTAATGGTCTTTGATGTAAAAGCCGTTTTTATCCGCTTGAGGGTAAAGTAAAATTGAATTTAGAACATCGTGTGCACTATGTTTGTGAATTCAAAACATCAAAACCTAAACATTAAACCTATTTACTTCTACCTCCATGTCGCCGAATTTATCATACAACCTTTTTTAATTTGTAAACAACTAAGACTCGGCACCTTCTTGGTGTATTACTTTTTTTGCATTTAGTCAAAACCTCGCTGAGGTGGGATGAAAAGTTACGTGTTGCACTCGAGTGCAAAGATTTTTCACCTCGTGCTCTTTTGATTCCCTCGCTAATGCTCAGGATTCTAATATTAGACTCACTCGCTTGCTCGTTCATCAAAATTGAGCACGCTGTTATAAAGCAACTATGCACTCTTATATAACTATTGTATCCTTTATGCAGAGGACGTGGGTGTAGAGTCTGTTCAGAAAGAGAGCAGTCGTGGCCAAATTGTAAACTAACGTATTCTTTTTAGTTAACGCCATTAGTATATTTTTTTTTTATTCTACTTGAATGGCTGAACAAGCAGATGTCCCACTGATGTTAAGCGGTAACCTCTGCCTATGAACAGTGCATTACCTTATAGGTCACGTCTACCTAGGACGCACCCTATGTGGCATTGCACTGCGCCCGCCACTCTGAGACATAAAGATGAAAAGTCTCATGTGCCTGTAATTTCACCGGCACCCTTACCCTTCAAACGGACCCTTCCCCGGACGAACTCTTTCACAAAAAAGCTCTACTAGGTACTACTACTAAAATAATATTATAATAATATTAGTGTATTGTTGTGTGCATTTATAATATTAGTGTGATTTAAATTGTTTTTCAGGACTACGCAGTCCTAGAAAACGAATCCAACAACTTGGTGGATCAATGCCGTGAGCAGCAAGCCTTCTGCGACCAGCAGCGTGGCAACAACAATGAAGCCGATCGACAGAACATGAGTCTTGCGAACCAGCTCAGTCAGAACCGGCTGGCGTTACAGACTCTTACTGCTCAAAACCTCTCTCTGGATAGCGAGGTGAGCGCACTTCTTTTTTTTTTCCCTAACCTATATTGTCCCACTGCTGGGCAAAGGTCTCCCCCAAATTCCTCCACTTGTCCCTGTCTTTGGCAGTCTCCCACCACTCCTTCTCATAATTTACAAGATCGTCCCGCCAACGCTTTCTCGGCCGACCCCGAGGCCAGTCCGCCGTCCTTCAGGTAACAAGGGTGTGCTGATGTTGGCCCACCTGTTGGGAAGCATTCGACTGACGTGCCCCGCCCAGTCCCATTTAAGCCTGGCTGTTTTGTCACCTACGTCGGCAATACCGGTCAGGGAACGCAGCGTGGTGTTTCTAACATGGTCGGTTCTCTTGTAACCCTAAATGCTGCGTTCCATTGCCCTCTGACAAATCTTGAGTTTAGACTTCTGGAACTCGGTCAGTGACCATGTCTGCGCACCGTAGGTGAGGACGGGCAAGATACACATGTCGATGAGTTGGCGTTTTAGTGTAAGGGGTAGGTCGCCTTTCATGTGTTCCTTCATGGACCAGTAGCTCTTCCAGGCATTTTCGATACGACGATCGATTTCTCTGTCTTGCCTGTTTTCGAAGGATGCTATCTGGCCCAAGTAGGTGTACTCATAGACATAATGTATTTCCTGCCCATCAATCTCAATCTTACGTTTCGTGCTGTTTGACATTACCTGCGTCTTTGACCGGTTCATTTGACTGCACTAGGAACTAATATCTAATGTTAATGTTAAAGAACTCCCTTTCCCGCATTCGAACTCTTTGGGCGGTCCATTATGCGTGAGAGTTGTCTGACTAGGTAGTTAGCCAGCCTAACTCCGTCCAGAAGCACAGAAGTTTCCTGGGGTCTTCGCAGGCTTAGCGGAGTGACCTCGGGCTGTTGAGGATTTGTTTACGTAGAGCTACGACTCCCACACATTCCAGGACTACGTGGGCAGCCGATTTTTCTTTGGTCAGACACCCCCTGCTGTCTGTGGCTCCGATGTTGAAGAGTAATATCTAATAATATCTAGTAATAAGTAATATCTACTAAGAGATAAATCATATGTACAACAGATATATAAGTTATATCTGGTATGAGATATGTAATATCTTCTATGACAGACGTCATATTTGCTAGAGAGGGATTTATATTATATCTTCTAGGAGAGAATAGTGGATGATAATTAATATCTCCTAGGAGAGAAGGAGATAATATTATCTTCTAGGAGAGAAGTATCTTACTTATCAAAGGTCTTGAACACTCTAAATGAGAAGTGGAGCAACTTGGCGGACAAGCTTTCATTGATCAATATATCAGTGATCTATATTTCAGTTTGATAATGTGAAAATAATCAATCACGTTAGTTATTTTATTACATAATGAGTTTGTTTCCAGGTCCAAACTCTGCAACGTGAGCTGGACAGCATGCGCGTGGCTCTCGAGAAGCTGCATATGGAGAACCGACAGATCATGGAAGACCAGCGCCGCAAGGACGCAGCGCTTCAAGCCATCGTCAATAAGGTAACAATGACGCAGCAGCATGCGCGTGGCTCTCGAGAAGCTGCATATGGAGAACCGACAGATCATGGAAAACCAGCGCCGCAAGGACGCAGCGCTTCAAGCCATCGTCAATAAGGTAACAATGACGCAGCAGCATGCGCGTGGCTCTCGAGAAGCTGCACATGGAGAACCGACAGATCATGGAAAACCAGCGCCGCAAGGACGCAGCGCTTCAAGCCATCGTCAATAAGGTAACAATGACGCAGCAGCATGCGCGTGGCTCTCGAGAAGCTGCACATGGAGAACCGACAGATCATGGAAGACCAGCGCCGCAAGGACGCAGCGCTTCAAGCCATCGTCAATAAGGTAACAATGAAGCAGCAGCATGCGCGTGACTTTTGAAAAGCTGCAGATGGAGAACAGCTTTTTGTTAGTAGTAGAGCTTTTTTGTGTAAGAGATTGTCCGGGGAAGTACTACCCACCATACCAATTTCTGTCGCAAAGCAGTAGTGCTCGCATTCCTGTGTTCCGGTTTGTAGGGTATGGGTCTCGTTGAAATTACAGGCACATGAGACTTTTCATCTGTATGTCTCAGGGTGGCGGGCGCAGTGCAATGCCACATAGGGTGCGTCCTAGGTTATAATGCATTGTTAAAGGCAGAGGTTAGCGCTTAACATCAGGTGAGCCAACTGCTAGTTCACTAATTAACGAAGTTAAAAAAAAACTTGGATCTTTTATGACCTGCAGCGCAAGGACATTAAACTAAACAACTACTCTTCACGCCTTCTTCGAAAAGGAACGTCGTTTAATGTTATTAAATATTACAGGCACATGAGACCTTTCATCTTTATGTCTCAGGGTGGCGGGCACGGAGCAATGCCACATAGGGCGCGTCCTAGGTGGACGTGACCTATGAGATAATGCACTGTTCGTAGGCAGAGGTTATCGCTTAACATCAGGTGGGCCATCTGCTTGTTCCGTCAATCAAGTAGGTAGTATAAAAAAAACAAAAAACATTTTCTATTGGTTTTTTTTCCAAGTTGGATCGTAGGTAGATCGTAGCAAGTGGAAATCTGTTGCCTCTGCCTACCCCTCCGGGAAACAGGCGTGAGCTTTGTATGTAAACTAATTAATTTTGATTTCATTGTTACAGCACAGCGAGTTAAAGCAGAAGCTGAAGGATTCCACGGACAAAACCAAATCATCGGAAAAAAGGGCAAAGGAACTTGAAGACCTTCTGAACGTGAGTACCTGTTTTGTCTCTTACACTAGGGAAGTTAACTAGAGGTTACCTGTTTTCTTTTTAACCCCCGACGAAGAACGAAGGGGTGTTACAAGTTTGACCTGTCTGTATGTGTGTGAGTGTGTCTGTCTGTCCCACCGTAGCTCCCGAAAGCCCCGAACGGATGAACTGTTTTTTTTTTGTTTGAAAGGTGTATTTGTCGGGAGTGTTCTTAGCTTTGTTTGATCAAAATCGGTTCAGCCGTTCAGCGTTGAGGGTTTTTTATTTTTTACAATATTAATTACTTTACCCGGACTTGTTTGTAAGATTCGTTGGTATAAGATTTGTCCTGGCTGCTAGCTTATTTATGGAATGTGATAGATAATACTGGAAGAAAGCGTTAGCTGAGTCAGTCGTGGGAAGCAATGGCGGCGATGAGCTCACAACTCGTCACGTCTATATTCCACGATGGTGCAACCCACTGTGAAAAGAGGCCCATTGAGGCTCTGCCTACCCCTTCGGGGAAAAAGGCGTGTGTTATATATGTATGTAATTACTTGTTTTTTTTATACTTCTTGAAAGGAACAAGCAGATGGCCCACCTGATGTTAAGCGGTAACCTCTGCCTTTGAACAATGCATTACCTCATAGGTCACGTCCACCTAGGACGCATCATCTAGGATCATCTAGCATGAGCGCAAATCTTTGACGACTGCATAAACATCTAGCGCCTTAGGCAAGCCACAGTCAAGCAAGACCGGCGGGTGAAGCTTCGCCTGCGACGCAGGAGGTTGCGGGTTCGATTCCCGCCTCTGAATAAATATTTGTATGATCTGCAGATATTTGTTCAGGGTGTTCTGGGTATTTTATATGTATAACAAAAAAAACTATGTAATGTATTGTATTAAGTATATGAGTTATCTAGTACCCATAACACAAGCTCTGCTTAGCTTGCGGCTAGATAATGCGTTGTGTGAACTGTCCAGCATTTTTTTTTCCTAACCTGTATTGTCCCACTGCTGGGCAAAGGTCTCCCCCAAATTTTTCCACTTGTCCCTGTCTTTGGCAGTCTCCCACCATTCCTTCACATAATTTACAAGATCTTCCCGCCAAGGCTTTCTCGGCCGACCCCGAAGTCGCCGTCCTTCAGGTATCCAGGGTGTGCTGATGTTGGCCCACCTGTTGGGAAGCATTCGACTGACGTGCCCCGCCCAATCCTATTTAAGCCTGGATGTTTTGTCACCTACCTTGTTATTTATTATTTATTTTATAAAAAAAACTAAACCTTGGAAAAGTTACATATTGCTTTGTTTCAAATTCAATCGAAAGAGGTATATAACAAGAATAACACGGTGTAATTATTCCGAGAATATTTCGTGTTAGTTAGTAGGTTGGCTAATGTTTTGTGTAACTTGGTAGGAGGAGGAGCGTTACGCCACACAGCTGTCGCTCAACCAGCACAGAGCTATGCACTGCTCGTTTGTGGAACAACAGAAGCTACTCAATCTCAAAAACGAGGACAAACTGTTCCATATGCAGTTGAAAGGTACGCAATCTGCAGGCGCCTACTCATAGATAGATAGATAGATAGATAGATAGATAGAAAATACTTTATTGCATACCATAATACAAAACATACATACATACATAGACACACGCCTTTTTCCCCGAAGGGGGGTAGGCTGAGCCTCAATGGGCCTCTTTTCACAGTGGGTTGCACCATCGTGGAGTATAGACGTGACAAGTGGTGAGCTCATCGCCGCCATTGCTTTCCACGACGGACTCGGCTAACGCTTTCTTCCAGTAATAACACATTCCATAATAAGCTAGCAGCCAGGACAAATCTTATACCAACGAATCTTATCAGCAAGTCCGGGTAATCCCTTAGTCGGCTTTTACGACATTCACGGGAGGAGACGGAGGGGTCTATTCTTAGGCCGGACACACCACAGCATAGATACTTAGACATGTAATATAGACTGTGTAATACAAAACAATTTACAAATAATACTATTAAAACTTCCGTGAGTAATATTCATAATTGAAAAAACCGGTAATAACTCACGTAGGTACTTGTTCCGAGTCAAACACCCGACTCGAGTTTCTGGGTCTTAATACCCCCTTCCTCAAGGAGTATACGCGACGGCTTCCCGGCGATAACTGCGGGCGCGCGCCCGGAGCTCACGACTGGTAGGTACCGGAACTTCGGCAACGCTCCCGTCATCACCCGAATGGAATGAATCATCGCCCGTACTGCGCCGATCATCGTAAAGGCGGGAACACACGTAACTCACAGTGTCCGGATTATTGACTATCGCAGTCAAAGAATTTGCAAATAAAAAAACAAATAATAAAACTAAAACTAACTATATTGTTCACTTAGTAGCGATTTCTACCAGACAACCTTTGGATGGATACCTTTCTATGACTAGTGGAATGCCGCGACTTCGTCCGCTTGAACGCCCCGCTGCACCCCTTTAGGGGATGATTTCCAGCAATTCCTTTCTAGGCTAAGGTGAGACCGCGCGTTCGGTGGCGATCCATTGTATTACCATTGATCGCCACCATGCACGCCACTGAGGACGCGGGCCTTAGCTTTAGTGCAACCCTAGAATACAAAGAAATGTACCCTCCATATTTCAGGTCTCTAGGACTTACAGTTTAGGCTGTGCGTCAGTCAGACAGTCAGTCGCACTAATTACTTAGTTGTGTTATTCTTTCTGTAAGACAATGAATTTCCCTTTTGTTCTTTTTTAAGGTATTTATTAAGTAGGTAGGTACCTACTATGGACTTCCTACTTACATATTCATCATGCCCTGTGTCAAGAATACATTTTGTATATTTTTTTGTTAATCGTGCATTCGTGCCATGTCCGTGCGTCAACCGAAGTCCGTGCTGAAAACCAGCGCTGCAGTTTACTGCAGCATACTGCTGAGCACGGACCCTTTTTGACAGCATTATACACGGCACAGTTTATATTGTAAATTGGACCGTGTATGGTTTTATTCAAAATAAACTATGACTTTACTTTACTTTTACTTTAATTCCTCTGGCAACATTTTGACGCGAACTGGCGTGTGGACGGGAAGTATGACTGTAAACTTTGTTGCCAAAAAACTTGTTGAAAAACTTTGGTGTTGAGCAACTGTTGCGCAATAAATGTTTACAATGAACGTTGTTTCAGCTTCCAAAGCAATTATGAGCAAGCTGGACAATAAGCAGCGCTCTCTCCAACGAAGCCTACAAAGCCAAAAGGAATCCCTTTATTCCATTGTAAGTGTTCCAAGTCACCTTCATTAACATTAGCCTTTAGGCGTCCACTGCTGGACGTGGCCTCCACTATAGGGCGCTTTCACATTAGACGGTAACGACACGACACGATGCCGTGACGATATCGTCGACGGTAGCAGGGGGCGAAACGACGCACCCGCATCACACGACACACGATTGCAGCGCTTCGGGTAAATGAAGCAAAGTGCGGTGCACAGACATAGGTGTGGCGTGTGCTGTGGTACGTCACCCCGCCCGCTCCTCTCCTTTGGGTACGGACAGGCCTCCGCTGTCTGTCCGTCCGTCCGTCCGTCCGTCCGTCCGTCCGTCCGCCCGTCCGTCAGCGGGCTGTATCTCATGCATCGTAATAGGTAGACAGTTGAAATTTTCACAGAGTGTGTATTTCTATTGCCGCTATAACAACAAATACCCCCGGTGTTGCCGGTGTCTATAATCGACGGTGACCACTTTACATCAGGTGGGCCGTAAGCTAGTTTGCCTAATAGTTTCACTAAAAAAAAACATGATAATAAAATAAAGTATAAATTAAAGGGGGGTTCTCATATAATAAACTTTTTCTTAATGGCTGTTACTTTTGAGCTGTAATAGGCAGATACTTGAAATTTTCACTGAGTGAGTATTGCAAACAAATATTAAAAATAAAATATTTAAGTAAAAAATTAAAGGGGGTTCTAACAATAAAAAAGTACATAGTGTTAAATGTGTTTTATTTTTTTATACTTGCTCTGTCTAAAGTGGGTATTAGTATTTTTTGTTTTCATGTATTAAGTGGGTGCTGTGACCTTTCGGGAAAAATAACCAAATATTATTTCTCTCTTTCTTAAATCTTGTACGATAGTCCAAGTACGACCTTTCGTTTGAAAGCCCTAATCGCACTCGGTGGTTTTTATTTTTTGTTTATTCCTATAGAACAGAAGTATTCCATGCTCTGAACAACAGAAAAACAGTTATATTTTCACCGTGTATATAATCCTTGTTTCGAGTAGTGCTATCAAGTGGAGACATTAGGCGCTCAAGTGTCTCATATGGAGGGGGTGAAAGCCGAGCGAGAGTATTCAGCCGAATTAGTGGAGCGAGAGAACAGGTAACTAACTACGGTATATCATTAGTGATTAGTCACCCCAAATTATGTCACTGACTAATAATTAAAAAATCGTTTTAAAATATCCTAACGGGACCCTGTTATATGACCCACCACTTGACCTGATTGTCTCACTTTTTTTGACCTCTTGGGCCTCATTATCTCAATAACCCCCAACCGATTTGGTTCATAACCTACAAATTAAATAAGAGAAATAGAGGGAATAGGTGCCTTCTAGACCTTTGTGCTTCATCTTCGGCCACATCGTCACTTACCAACAGGTGACATCGTGGCCAAACAAAGGACAAACAATGTAAAAAAAAATGAAAAAAAATACCAGTACTTTTAACGGTTAAGCGAAGTCTAAAAATATTAATTAGACCAATATCGAGTGGATTTGTTTTGCATGCGGTCCATCATGAGACTGTGTGGCCCACACCATGACGATGATAGTGGTGAGGTACATTATTTAGTTCGGTCCATGATCGGCTGAGCAGCAGGGCACTGCAGCCATGTCTTGACGGTCCATCATGGGACTGTGTGGTGCACACACCATGACGATGATGGTGAGATACATTATTTAGTTCGGTCTATGATCGGCCGAGTAGCAGGGCACTGCAGCCATGTCTTGATGTGCAGGTTGAAGGAGGTGTGCGCGCGGCACGCAGCTCGCCTGGCGTTGTTGGAGCGACACTCGTCGCGGCTGGTAGACGACATGCGCAGACTGGCGCGCGAGCTCGAGGCCAAGACCGCCGAGAACACTAAACTGGTAACCTTACTAAACTTACTATAGGTCTAGCGCTTAACTGAGTCAGTCCTTGAGGTATGGGAGCGGTACGGTGTCACACCTCCGAAAAACCTCATCCCGTACCGCTCCCATACCTCAGGGACTGACTCAGTTAAGCACTAGACCTGTAACTCCATCTCGACACACCACACTAACGGTATTCAGACGCGTAGCCGGTACCACACTTTTTCAATTCCTACACAATCTCATCAGTCATCACATTGGATCGAGCTACACAATCCGCAGATAATCTCAATAAAGCGACATTATATACCTAGACTGGTGCAAGAGGTTATTGAGATTACCAATCACTGAAATTTTAATAGGGAATTTGTTGTTAACTGTCTGATTTTCGCAAAAATAAACAGCGCGCTCTGTACGGAAACTTGTATCCCACCTAATTTTAGAAGTGCATGCTATTCTACTAGACCGCGTAGTCACAACATGGCTTTTCAGAAACAGGTGCGTAAAAAAGAGACCAGATTACTTACTTATTTCTCCTTTAATTTACAGCAAAGTCGCCTCAAGAGTTCGATGCTGAGCGTTGAAGGTGGCGACAAGGACCTTTGCGCGTCCCGAGATGTGTGGAGGAAGGCGCGAGTTGAGGAAGCCTTGCTGAGACTGCGCGTCGCGCACGCAGCACGCGCGCTGGCCGGACTCGACGACACTGCGTTCACACTACACAAGCAGCAGTTACAGCTCGATGCGGTCAGTTTTAAGCCTCCAGGGTCCATTACCAGGTACCCAATAATAAGTAATTATCTCCCAATGTCTGTCTGCAGCCGCTACGAATTAACTAAGTTTCAAGAAATGTATTTAAGATAACATTTTGGTTATTTAATAGTAGATTATGCTCTAAGGGAATAAAGCAGTGTCTCACGTCGCGGGCGGCATATTGAACCCTGAGCGTAACGAGAGACGAGTTATATAGAGTCCTGAGTGAAGCGAGGGGTTCAAGCTGCCCAAGACGCAGACAGGCTTTATTCCAGAGGAGCATACCCTACTTTTCACACATTCTGTGAGACAATACAAATTCACTGAAAATCACAGCACCAAACACCGTTGTTGTTGCACATTCTTTGTAAACGCACTTTTCTTTTTTTTTGAGTTCTGCGTATGGTGTTCAGTTCGATTTTCGAGCAAACCTCTTTACAATGCTATATGGGCGTTTTTTTACTTAGAGTTTTCCACGGGTGTCCACACGAATTTGACGTTCCAAATTCAAATCACTTTATTCCCTAGGGAGGTTCATACAACTTTATATCCCTAAAGAGATAATGCTTTACTTTATGTTTAGGTTGCATGAAATGTAATTGGACATTGTCGAGCAGGTGGTGTGAAAAATTATTTTAGTCATGTTTAGCCTGTTTTATTGATCCATTTTTGCCCGACATATTTAGTAAGGCACAGCATGCTAGGATTTTTTCTTTTGTTGTCAATGCATCCTAAAATTGATCTTGTATGTTTTTTTTTAAAAGGCAATGAATGAGCGGCTCATCGAGATCTCGGCTCGCCGCGACATGTTCAGCGCGCAGAAACGAGCCCTCTTCGAAGACTGCGGGAAACTGAGGACTGAGATACGGGAGAGGGAGCAGAGGATTGAACAGCTCATAAAGAGGTTCATATCATTTGGCTTGATTCGATTGTTTGTCAATATGGTACAGATTATTGGGTAAAAAATTGGATAAATAAGATCAATACAATAAAACGGAGAGATCACCCTAGGGGTTTTTAAAATTATCTACATATATTTCATGAGATATCACACATACACATTTGTTTAGTAGTAGAGCTCAGAGTTCGTCTGGGAAACTACTACCACCATACCTATTTCTGCCGCAAAGCTGTAGTGCTCGCATTGCTGTGTTCCGGATTGAAGGGTATGGTTGCCGGTGAAATTACAGGCACATGAGACTTTTCATCTTTATGTCTCAGGGTGGCGGGCGCGGTGCAATGCCACATAGGGTGCGTCCTAGGTGGACGTGACCTATATGATAATGCACTGATCATAGCAGAAGGTACCGCTTAACATCAGGTGGGCCATCTGCTTGATCCGTCATTACAAGTTGTACAAAATAATTACTATATAATATAAACCGCTTTTACGAGCGGCGCGTGGCGTTTTTTTTGCCTTAAGGTTTCTGCCTGGGTTTGGCGCAGTCAGAGTCTCGTAATTGGTTGTTGAAAATGAGCTTTAGTGGCGCGTATCGGGAGACACCTATGGCCTTTAGCGGGACTATGTGGGCTCGTGATGATCATAAACCCATCTTCTTCAGCTGCCTTTAAACGTACCAACGACGAGGTGGAGACCTCTCGCGGGAGGCGTGGTGCTCATGGCAAATCCCACATGATATTCAATGGAGTATGGAAGGATCTGCACTCCAATCTCGATCCGGTCCACCACCACCTAGAGACCGCCAAGCCACACTTATTATTCCTCACGGAGACGCAGATTCAATGTCCTCCCAATACAGCATACCTCACATACCCAGGCTATGCTCTGGAGTACAACTTTAAATCCAAAGCTGGTATCTGTTTATTTGTCCGCGAGGACATTTGCTGTCTGCGTCTTCGTGACCTTGAAGAACCCGATTTCTCCGTTTTATGGACTTTGGTGGACACCGGCATGGATAAAATTATCTATGCTGGTTTATATCGATCGCACTCTGGAGACCACGAGACAACCAGGTTATTCAACTACATCTGTGAAGCGGCGGATGTGGCCCAACAACGTTATCCTGATGCCCAACTGGTGATTCTGGGGGATTTTAACGCCCACCACCAACAGTGGCTGTTCCCTTACCAGTTGTCCGACCATGCTGGGAGAGAGGCGTGCAAACTTGCACTTACGCTAAATCTCACTCAGCTGGTCGGTGAGGCAACCAGAATTCCGGACGTTGAGGACCACACAGCCAACTGCCTGGACCTTCTGCTGACGAACGAGCCGGATCGCCACTCGGTATCAGTGTTGCCTCCTTTGGGAACATCAGATCACTGTGTGGTGAGGTCTGTATCTTCATACTCGCCTCCCGATCCCTCACCTAGAGGTAGTAGGCGAGTGTGGCGTTACAAGTCAGCAGATTGGGATGAGATGCGACACTTCTTCGCGTCTTATCCTTGGCGGCAAACCTGTTTTTCTTCTTGTGACCCGACGGTTTGTGCTGATGCCGTTACGGAGGTGATCAAAAGAGCAATGGAGTATTTTATTCCATTCTCCGATGCATCACCTTCAAGCAATGCTCGCCCATGGTTCAGTCCCACGTGTGCTAGCGCGGAAGCGTTAAAACGTGCGGCTTATCTAGCCTGGGTTGACGCAAGAAACGGCAAAACCTCGGATGCACGGATGAAGAAGAAAGACTATAACAAAGCCGCCAAGTCCTGCAAGAAGGTGTTACGGAAGGCTCGCTTCAATCGGATTGGCCGTCTGGGGGCTAAGCTTGCCGCATACCCTGCGGGAAGTAAAGCTTTCTGGTCTCTGGCTAAGTCGGTGGAAGCGAACTTCAGCCGCCCTTCACTCCCCCCACTACTGAAACCGGACGGGTCCCTAGCTCACGCTGCGGTTGAGAAAGCAAATTTATTTGCCACTCAATTTGCGGAGGCTTCGCGTCTTGACACCTCTGGCGAAACTCCACCCAGCCTTCCTCGGTGCGAAGCTTCAATGCAAGAAATTCGCATTCAGCAAAAGGAAGTGCTCAAAACGCTACGTAGTCTTGACGTGAATAAAGCTAGCGGTCCTGATGGTATCTCGGCCGTAGTGTTAAAAACCTGTGCCCCTGAGTTGTCTCCAATATTAACGCGACTTTTCCGCCTCTCTTTGAAAACTGGTGTAGTCCCCAAGTCTTGGAAGCTCGCTAACGTGCAACCTGTGCCCAAGAAAGGCAGTCGTGCTGACCCTTCGAACTACCGCCCTATCTCGGTCACCTCCCTACTATGTAAATGTATGGAGCGTGTACTGAATAGGAAACTCCTTGCATACCTCGAAGGTAACGATCTCCTCAGTGATCGTCAATACGGATTTCGCCGTAATCGGTCTACTGGGGACCTTCTTGTGTATGCCACGCACATTTGGAGTGAGGCCATCGAGAAATATGGTGAAGCGCTGGCTGTTTCATTAGACGTCTCGAAGGCCTTTGACAGGGTTTGGCACGCTAGCCTTATTGGCAAGCTTCCTGCTTACGGACTGCCAGTTCAATTCTGTTCCTGGCTCGCAGACTTTCTGAGGGAAAGATCCATTCGAGTAGTTGTTGATGGCTGCTCGTCGGATCAAATGGCTATAAATGCCGGGGTACCTCAGGGGTCAGTGCTATCTGCCACACTGTTTCTGCTGCATATTAATGATCTGCTAATGCCCGGTATCATTGGGTACGCAGACGACAGCACAGTTGTGGAGAGATACGTTTCCACTGCGCGTGCTAGGCAGAATGAAATTCTGGAGTTAAGAGATGAGATGCTGCAGCGTCTGAATTTGACTCTAAAGGCTGTATCTGATTGGGGCGATGCCAACCTAGTCAAGTTCAACGCCTCGAAAACGCAGGCTTGTCTCTTCTCGGCGAAAAAAAGTCAGTTTCTCCAATTTCCTGTCTTTCGGGATGTACCTGTAGCTATAGGAGATCACCTCGAGCTCTTAGGCGTTTCACTCACGCCTACTCTCAACTTTGGCTCCTACATCGAGTCTAAGGCAAAAACTGCTTCCATGAAGCTGGGTATCCTGAATAAGGTAAAGCGTTACTTCACACCAGGACAGCTTTTAAGTCTGTATAAAGCACAAGTCCGGGCTGGTATGGAGTACTGCTGCCACGTTTGGGATGGCTCGGCCAAACACCAGCTTGCTGCCTTGGACTCGATCGAACGCAGAGCTTTCAGGCTTATTGGTGAGCAGCATATGGCGGAGACTAAGATCCAGAGTCTCGAGCACCGCCGTAAGGTAGCGTGCCTTTCGATCTTCTATAGGTTACATTTCGGGGAATGCTCCCAGGAACTTCATGATCTGATCCCACCATCTCCTTTTCATCATAGGACGAGCAGGCGCACGGCTCGGTACCACCCTTACCTCATTAGTATACCCTCTATTCGTACTAAACGTTTCAGTTCTACCTTTATAATGAGAACTGCTAAGGAGTGGAATACACTACCGTCGTCTGTCTTTCCTGAAAACTATAATCTGGGTCTCTTCAAGGCTAGAGTGAATAGGTGCCTTCTAGACCTTTGTGCTCCATCTTCGGCCGCATCGTCACTTACCAACAGGTGAGATCGTGGTCAAACAAAGGTCTATCATTGTTAAAAAAAAAAAAAAAAAAAAAAGATTATCACCACGCTTGCCAGGTGGATTGGTGATCGCAGTATGGTGCTGAGTACTCAGTTGAATGCTGCTGCCCATCCCCTGGTGTAATTGTCTACGACATCATGGAAGGAGACGGAGATGTCTATTCTTATGCCGGATAAACAGCGACCTTATACTACACCGCATAAAATTCAGGAGGTTCTTCGGACGCTTGACACGAGACACCGCGCAGTTGCGTTATACGTCGCCGTCTAAACGTGTGCATTAAACTCTAAAAGTGTTTATTATATGTTTGTTAGTTTTTAAGGTATTTATGTTAATATGGGCTTATTGTTTAGGTTTTTGTACATTTCCAATAAGCCTGAAATAAATATATTTGATTTGATTTGATACAAGTAATTAATTTTGACAAAATTAAAAAAAAACCTCAACGCAAAGAAACGGATGAACCAATTTTGATCAAACATAGCTAAAAAAATACTTACAAATACACCTTTAAAAAAAAAAAACTAAATCGGTTCATCCGTTCGGGAGCTACGATGCCACAGACAGACACACACACAGACACGTCAAACTTATAACACCCCGTCGTGTTTGCGTCGGGGGTTAAAAAGCTTATAGAGCTAGAAGAGTTTCTTTCGATGATAGATAAGTACCTATAATAATAATTTGTGTCCTTGCAGATATGACATATTTATTGCGTCGTTGGGAAAAGATGAATCTGGACAGCAGCTCTCAGTCACTTTCTTCAAAATCAAGGTAATTTACGTTGAAAGGATCTTGTCTATTGTCCTAAACTAACATCCTCCCGCGGCACCGTTCGTTCACATATTATATAGCTCTTCATGTGGCAGCGACGGCGATAAGTACAGGAGGGCAATTCTCGTGCTTTAGAGATAAAGTCGAATTCGACATATGTCGAAAAAAGATGGCGAATGTCGAATAAAATCTTTATTTGCTATTCTCGTGATGTCACAAATAGACATAAGTCGGCAAAAATCATTCAAATCGAATACGATTTGATGGTTATTGTGACATTTTCGTGAATTTTTTTGTAGACATTCATGCTTCGACATTATCTCTAATTTAGAGATAATCTCTACAATCCGAGAATTGGCCTCCTGGACTCATGGTATCTCCTGTCAAAAGAGTGCTGGCAAGGTCATAACTCCACTAACGAGTGGACTTGGGCCGTGATGACAAAAGGTGAAGCGTTGTCTGTTTATTTGGGTAGTGTTTGCATGCCAAAACGGCAGGGCCAATTTCGATGAAATTTTATAAATATATAGGTTAAAACCTAGATTAAAGCTTAACATGCTTTTTACCCTGAAATTCAGTTCCCGCGAGTGTATAATGCAGGTGAAACTGGCGAGGCCCTAGCACGAATATCTAAAGTTAGCGAGTCCCTAGCACGAATATCTAAAGTTAGCGAGTCCCTAGCACGAATATCTAAAGTTAGCGTGTCCCTAGCACGAATATCTAAAGTTAGCGAGTCGCTAACGACACAATCGTAAACGTCAAAAATTAACCAATCAAATTACCAAGAATTCAAGCAGTTATTGGCCATATTTGGTATTTGTGATAGTCTCGAGACGGGAAGACCCGTAACACGGATTTTTGTGTGTTTCACATAACGTGTTTGTGCGCTCATTAGTGTTTCCGTACAAAATTCGTATCACTACACTATGTCCGTGTCAAATGGTCGTGTCAAATGGTTGTTAAAAACATAGACTCTCCACTCACTGGTCACATCTATGCTTCTGCGATTGTGAAAGGAGGCTTAGCCTGCACCTTAAATAAACGTTTACTATGTATTTTTATACATCTTGGAATGACGGAACAAGCTGATACCCCACCTGATATTAAGCGGTTCCCTCTGCCTATGAACAGTGCATTATCACATAGGTTACTTTCTTCTACGACGCGCACTATGCGGCATGGCACTGCGCCCGCCACGCTGAGACCTAAAGATGACAAGTCTCACGTGCCTGGATTTGTCCTTGTATGTGTATGTATGTTACAGTTCGCGGCAGAACGCGCCGAGTTACGAGCGCGCGGCGCGACGCTAGATGCGGACATCGGGCGGCGCGAGAGAGATGTGTCCGCGCTGGAAGCCACGATGCGCGTCGTGCAGGCGGCGCACACGCACTTCATGCATCATATCTCACCCCTGCAAGACGATAGTGAGTCCCCATCAGCATATAACAACCCTGCAATACCATAGAGAGTCCCCATCAACATATAAAAACGTTTGCTCAGCTGATAAAGAAAATAAGAAAGCTTAGAATCATTTCTGAACATGTTTGGTTAGGAGGTTAATTCCAGAATAAATCGGATTTTATATAGTATCATGTAAATTTCATTAATAAGCTATAATTTTAAACCAGGAGGCGTTGGCGAGATTATCTCGTCGTCTTTGATAGGAGATGGTCGGGGGAGTCAGCGAAAAAGAGGGATAGATTGAAGGATTTGGGGGAGACCTTTGCCCAGCAGTGAGACGAGACAGCGCCAACAAACTCATTATTACTAACCTAGGATGGTTTAATAAATGATTTGATTTATTAATATTTCAGCTCCAGAAATCGAAGAGTTGAACTCGCTGACCGAGCAATACTACTTGCATCGCAATATTCTGAAGGCAACTTACTCAGAGATCGTTACAGTGGAGCAATCGGTCGCTGACATCAGCTCCCGGCTCACACTACTCGCAGACAAGAACAAGCAACTCACTGCCAGGGAGTTAGTACCCTCAATTCATGCGCACCTTGTAGGTAATGCAAACACTGGCCGTGCTTATAAACATGGTTTACTGTAGGAGATCGTTACAGTGGAGCAATCGGTCGCTGACATCAGCTCTCGGCTCACACTACTCGCAGACAAGAACAAGCAACTCACTGCCAAGGAGTTAGTACCCTCAATTCATGCGCACTTTGTACGTAATGCAAACACTGGCCGTGCTTATAAACATGGTTTACTGTAGGAGAGCAATCGGTCGCTGACATCAGCTCCCGGCTCACACTACTCGCAGACAAGAACAAGCAACTCACTGCCAGGGAGTTAGTACCCTAAATTCATGCGCACCTTGTAGGTAATGCAAACACTGGCCGTGCTTATAAACATGGTTTACTGTAGGAGAGCAATCGGTCGCTGACATCAGCTCCCGGCTCACACTACTCGCAGACAAGAACAAGCAACTCACTGCCAGGGAGTTAGTACCCTAAATTCATGTGCACCTTGTAGGTAATGCAAACACTGGCCGTGCTTATAAACATGGTTTACTGTAGGAGAGCAATCGGTCGCTGACATCAGCTCTCGGCTCACACTACTCGCAGACAAGAACAAGCAACTCACTGCCAGGGAGTTAGTACCCTAAATTCATGCGCACCTTGTAGGTGATGCAAACACTGGCCGTGCTTATAAACATGGTTTACTGTAGGAGATCGTTACAGTGGAGCAATCGCTCGCTGACATCAGCTCTCGGCTCACACTACTCGCAGACAAGAACAAGCAACTCACTGCCAGGGAGTTAGTACCCTAAATTCATGCGCACCTTGTAGGTGATGCAAACACTGGCCGTGCTTATAAACATGGTTTACTGTAGGAGATCGTTACAGTGGAGCAATCGCTCGCTGACATCAGCTCTCGGCTCACACTACTCGCAGACAAGAACAAGCAACTCACTGCCAGGGAGTTAGTACCCTAAATTCATGCGCACTTTGTAGGTAATGCAAACACCGGTCGTGCTTATAAACATGGTTTACTGTAGGAGATCGTTACAGTAACATATAACAACCCTGCAAGACGATAGTGAGCCTCCATCAGCATATAACAACCCTGCAAGACGATAGTGAGTCCCCATCAACATATAACAACCCTGCAATACCATAGTGAGTCCCCATCAACATATAACAACAGTGGAGCAATCGGTCACTGACTTCAGCTCTCGGCTCACCCTACTCGCAGACAAGAACAAGCAACTCACTGCCAGGGAGTTAGTACCCTAAATTCATGCGCACTATGTACGTAATGCAAACACTGGTCGTGCTTATAAACATGGTTTACAGTAGGAGATCTTGCACTCGTATGGATTTGTATCAGATAAATTTTCTACTTTTTTTATCCGACTACGGCAAATCCAAAACTAAGGGTTAGGTTTTTAGCTGTCTATGTATGTATGGTTATATTTACGTACGTTCCACCGTAGCGCCTAAACAACTCACCCGATTTTTGTGAATGAGCTGTCATTCGATCAATTAATCGATTTAAGTGAGAATGTGGGGCCTACATACGTGAGATAGCCTGGGCTGTTATTCGATACGACCATAGGAGATTACATGCCAATAACATGTGACGTCACAATGTATTCTGAATGATTGTTTCCACGCAGATATCGTAACGAGCCCGCGTTATGTCACGTTTGCTCATAGCGAATAAGGGGGCTGGTCGGGCCCAAGCCACGGACACTCCACGGCTTTTGATATTATTCATTGAAAATATCTGTAGATGAATTTGCTTCCTTGTGCACCTTTTCAGAGCCTTGGTCCCTAACCTGACGCAGTGACCAAGAATAGACCAGCGGCACGATGAAATAATGAGTTAGGCATCTGATAACAGGTCTGAAACTGAGATTGAGCTTGAGAGCGCGCGCGAGAGGATGTCGCGACAGGAGAGCCGTCTGCAGAACGCGCGCGACATCGTGAAACACAGTGCGAGACGCGCGCAGAAGCTAGTCGAAGGTGCCGATGACTGGCGCATATTCCAGGCAAGTGCGAGTTGAACCACACCTGTTAGCACGCATCAGCGTCTTCATCCCATACACCATAAGGGTGTTTTTATTGCATAATGTCCGGTCCCGTACAAAACGTGCTTTTAGTATGGGCGCAGTGTTGATGCTTCTTTGCAGATTTTTTAAAATCCGATTGAGCTGAAATGTATACCTGTCAAGTACAACATCAGAGCCATAGACATCCTACCCCATAGAGGGTGTTTGGCCGAAGAAGAATCGGCTGCCCACGTAGTCGTGAAATGCGCGGGAGTAGCAACTCAACGAGAACAACTCCTCACCAATATAAGATTATTTAATTTTAGTAGTAGTAGAGCTTTTTTGTGAAAGAGTTCGTCCGGGGAAGTACTACCACCATACCTATTTCTGCCGCAAAGCAGTAGTGCTCGCATTGCTGTGTTCCGGTTTGAAGAGTAAGGGTGCCGGTGAAATTACAGGCACATGAGACTTTTCATCTTTATGTCTCAGGGTGGCGGGCGCAGTGCAATGCCACATAGGGCGCGTCCTAGGTGGACGTGACCTATGAGGTAATGCACTGATCTTAGGCAGAGGTCACCGCTTAACATCAGGTGGCCCATCTAGCATGTTCAGTCATTCAAGTAGTATAAAAAAAAAAAAAAACGAGGTCACTCCGCAGAGCCTGCAAATACTACAGGAAATTGATGTGCTTGGACGTAGTTAGAGTAGTTAGACCACAGAATAAATAATAGTACACGTTATACTAACTAACTACCTGACCAGACAATTCTCACGCACAATGGACCACCCATAGAGCTCGAATGAGGAAAAGACAGTTTCTTTATTAACATTAGGCTATCTTAACCAGCATTACGTTTTATAGATGGCAGTATGGGTACGTGACTACGCGGAAGCGGCCAACAACGCTCTGCACGCGCTCGCCGAGCTGTGCGCGTGCGCGCCGGTCTCGCACCACTTCGCAGCGCTCGTGTCGTCCACCGACATACAGCGCCATCTGTCGAAGCACCAGCGGCGACTGCACACATTCATACAGAAGTGAGATCATCATCATTATCAGCCGTAGACATCCACTGCTGGGCAATCCTCCCCCATCTATCCATGTAATATATTCTATTAAGTATATCAGTTATCTTGTACCCATAACACAAGCTCTAGGGGGTAACCATGAGCTCTTATAGCGATTCAGTTCAAAAACTATTCAGTACAAAATATCGGCTCCGTGATGTCAGCATGTGTATTCGCACAGGGTCTATAGACTTCTGCAATTCAAGATATTGAACGATGAGGAACGTCAACGACGAACCGATATTTTCAACTGAATAGTTTTTGAACTGAATCGCTATAAGAGCTCATAGTTACCCCCCAGGTTAGCTTGAGGCTAGATAATGTTGTGTGAACTGTCCAGCATTATTTATTATTTATTTATTTTATTATATAAGCAATGGGGGGGATTTTTTTGAATCACCACGCTTGCCAAACGGATTTGGTGTTGAGTACAGGTAATGCTGCCTGGTGTTATCTATTATCCGGCTTTTACAACATCCAACCGAGGAGACGTATAAAGCAAGGCATAGACGTGAGAAGCAGATGCTACCCAACTAGGTAATTCTAATTCTAAATGGGGAAATAAGACCTGCATCAACTTTCGCCTTGTATAGTACACTAGCAGCGCCCCGCAGTTTCACCCGCGTAAGTCTCGATCCCGTGGGAATATCGGGATAAAAATACGCCTATGTGTTATTCCGGGAGTCCAGTTATCTCCATTCCAAATTTCATCCAAATCCGTCCAGACGTTTCAGCGTGAAGAAGTAACAAACACACACACTAACACACTCACAAACTTTCGCATTTACAATATTAGTGTGATTCTCCCCCTGCTAATACGCCCTCATCTAGCCCTTCCCCTTAAAATAACCGCTCAAAAAATCCGTCGACTTTAAAAGAGGTTTCATTCAATTTGTCTCCTTGATGTATCCTGAGATGTTAATGTCAGATCAGCTATGGTGTCTTCGGTATAAGAATAGACCCCTCCGTCTCCTCCCATGGATTTAGTAAAAGCTGACCAAGGATTACATTAGTGATTAGGGAATGGGCAGCAATCTGAATACTCAACACCAACACTGCAATCACCAATCCGGCTGAAATCTATTACTTTCTTGGGGGGGGGCTAAAACTCAAAATTGTATATCAGTTCATCCTGCCTGTCACGTTCCTTAGGAACGTTTTTTGTTTTTACTTTATTACTTACTAGCGACTCGCCCCGGCTTCGCACGGGTAGCACCCGATGAACCCCCCCCCCCCCCCTAAGACAATCTCCTGGTTCTAAGCTACCTCCCCACCAATTTTCAGCCAAATCGGTTTGTGCGTTCTGGAGTTATAGCGTCAGGAAGGAAAACCCGACTTATTTTTATATAGTACAAATTTTACCAAGGATCCCTAATTTTTTTCAAAATGAAATGTAGCCTATGTCAAATTGGAAGAATGTAGCATTCTATTGGTGAAATAATTTTTTAAATCGGCCCAGTACTTTTTGAGCCTATTCATTACAAACATACAAACATACAAAAATAGGTACAAATCTTTCCTCTTTATAATATTAGTGTAGATGAGTTGCGTATGAGACGGACTAGGCTTAGGGTGGGCTGCCGGTATGTCAAACTGCAAATATGACGAACTCCAATTTGGACCAACTGCTACCAAGTGAATTTGCAGTTCGTCCAGATTTTAGGACTAACTGCGTATTGGACCAAACGCTTACTGGACAAACCGCGACTTGGACTAACTGCATGTAGGACGAACGGCTAACAAATCAAGCATATGAAGACTGCTGATGATGAAATGTCAGCTGATAATACAAAACCAGAAGAAGAATGTGTCAAAATTAAACAATGTTATTTTCCAGGATTGTTACTGACTCCGAATTTACTCGCTCGAAGGAAGTAGGAACTGCAGATATTGATGGCATGTACACCTTCCAAAATATAATAGTAGTAGTAGAGCTTTTTTGTGAAAGAGTTCGTCCGGGGAAGTACTGCCACCATACCTATTTCTGCCGCAAAGCAGTAGTGCTCGCATTGCTGTGTTCCGGTTTGAAGGGTAAGGGTGCCGGTGAAATCACAGGCACATGAGACTTTTCATCTTTGTCTCAGGGTGGCGGGCACAGTGCAATGCCACATAGGGTGCGTCCTAGGTGGACGTGACCTATGAGGTAATGCACTGTTCGTAGGCAGAGGTTACCGCAGTGGTGGGCCATCTGCTTGTTCCGTCACTCAAGTAGTATAAAAAAAATAAACTACTACTACTATGATGTAAACAAAAGATGGCCACGGTTGCGACAGTCGGTGGATGGAGGCGGTTTAAGACCGTTCTTCGAGGCCATGTCCCATGTGTGTATGCATGTATGAGGTATATATATATATATATATTGTAAGTATATATATAAGTGTATATATAAGTGTATGTATATATATATATGTGTGTGTGTGTGTGTGTGTGTGTGTGTGTCGTTTTGTATCTGCGTTCGTTGTCACAAATAAATGTTTTTTCTTGCTTTCTTTCTTTCTTTCATACATACCAATGTAATGTAATGATTTGATGATTTCAGAGACCGTATTCTCAAGCTCATCGGAATCTGTAAGGAGTGGTGTCAGCGTCGCGAGCGGCTACACCAAGCGGCTCGCTGGTTTCCGGAAGAGCCTCGCGCCCAAGCTGCAAGAACCCAGTGTGAGTTCCTCATTATCAGCCCGTAGACGTGCAATGCTGGACGAGGCATCCCTCATCCCTCTATTAAACGAGTCTCAATATTAACCTGACCTTATAGTAAAGCTCAAAGGTGTGCAGCGGGCTATGAGCGAGAGAGCTATGCTCGGAGTTTTACTACGTGATATAATACGAAATGAGGAAATCTATAGAAGAACCAAGATCACCGACATAGCTCTCAGAATGAGGGGTTTTCAAGGCCGTTTCACATCATGCTTATAGCCTTGAAAATAGATGGCGCCAGCTCTGTACTTAACTGTAAAAATGATGTGAAATGTCAACGTCAACAACGTAGTGATAAAGCACAGGGGTGCGTTCAATGGGTACACTCCAAGGATGTAGTTGTTTTTTATCCACGCTCTGAGGCTCTGAACGACTTGGATTGACACGTAATGTCAATGTCATTGTCAATTTTTGATGTAAACAATCGCTTTCTTCACCCAGAGTTGCCAATTTTGCTCTTTTAGAGCTAAATTCAGCTCTATTTCAACATTATCAGCTCCACTTTTTTCCAAAAGAAGTTAGTTGATAGTATGAATGAATGAACGACAAAACCAAAGCCTAAAGTTGTTATTGTTGAATCATTTTTTTTCTTTTATGTGGGGTATCATTTTTGATCTTATGACGTAGAGTGAGACAATTTTTTTTCTATAGTAATGGAAAATAAAGTCATGAAACCGTCGAAGCCAGTTTTGATTTCCATTTGACGTAGTAACTTGTTGTAATAACGACGACGACGACGACTTGTTTTATAAATATGCAACTTGTTATACATTTAGATCGATATATTAACACCCTATGTACACCAAAAAATAAATGTAATAGGATTAACTACAAAAATACAGTAAAATGGGCGGCATTATCTCTGCAAGCATATTAAGTGTGTATTTATATTTTACCATTAAATACTAAAAACTTAAAACATTTCGTGATTTTTCTAGTACATTTAGTACGGAACCCTGAATGCGAGTGGGCCTACGTCCACTTGGCCGTTTGTTTTACCCTTTTAGGCAGGCTAAAGATAACCCCAACAAAGATCCTCCTAGCCTTGAACCTATCTAGTGACAAATATGACAAAAACTAGCCATGATATTTCACCGAAAAAAATATTGGGGATGTTTCCATCATTATCATCATCCCTACATAAACCGCTACTAGACATCTGAACATATCTGTGGATTAAATTACATCAATAAGGGTTCAGCTGTCACGGCATGATTGATTAACAAAGTCTTAAAGCATTTAATATCAAAGTTATCCAGGAGATGATAACAAGTCCTGTTTCACTTTATAAAAAAAATACTCTCGTGGAAACTGCAACTTTTGCAGTTACTATATTACTCGTTGGGCTTACATAAAATATTTCTCCATCTATGGATGGAAAAGGATTTTTGTGGGGAAGGGTGGGATTGACTTGACTTTGAAAGCAATCTTACGTCAAAATCGTAACAACCGAACACCCACCCAAAACGGTGGTTGTTCAGTTAGGGTCACGTGACGCTAACCGAACGTTCTAACCGAGCCTCCGAACGGAACAACCCATACGCTTTGGCGACAAGCACATGATTTGACTTTGACAGACGTCAGAATTGTCATAGGTGGTTATTCGGTTAGGGTCACGTGACGCTAACCGAACGCTCTAACCGAGCCTGTGAACGGAACAACCGCACACTCTGGTGACAACCAACACTCAGAGTGTACCCACTGAACGCACCCCAGACAATGCATTTGTTAATTTGACAACCACAGCTGAGCTAGCGCCATCTATCGAGCCAAATAGAACTACTTTTTTTTTAAATTCGAAAATGTAAAGCCCTCATTAGCAAGTTGAAGTGGCAATGGGCAGGCCATATAGCTCGCAGGACTGATAACTGTTGGGGAATAAAGGTTTTCGAGTGGCGACCACAAACCGGATGACGCAGAAGAGGAAGGCCCTCCTGTTGATGGAACAAATAAATAAATAAATAAATAATGCTGGACAGTTTACACAACATTATCTAGCCCCAAGCTAAGCAGAGCTTGTGTTATGGGTACTAGATAACTGATATACTTAATACAATATATAACATAGATAGATATTTTTATTATACATAGAAAATACCCAGAACACCCTGAACAAATATCTGCATATCGCACAAATATTTGTTCCGACGCGGGAATCGAACCTGCAACCTCCGGCGTCGCAGGCGAACGTTCGCCCGCCCCGCAACAGAGGTCGTCAAAGACATAGAGGTCGCAGGAAGTCGGTGGATGTATGCGTCTGAAGACCGTTCGTCGTGGCATTCTATGAGGAGCCCTATGTCCAGCAGTAGACTTCTGTATGCTGATGATGATGATGAGTTAGTTATTCATGGATTTCGCACTTTGCGTACTTTTTACTCATATCTATGTATTATTTTGTAAAAATAGGATTTTTCCACGTACGAAAGGTTTCGACGAAAGAAATCCAAAGAATATAATAGAATCGAATATTGGAGAAATTTGAGTCGAAACCTGTCGGTGCGTAAGTACACCGATATAAAGGTATGGGAAAAAAAAACCGTTTTTACAAAATTAATTATATGTATAGTACATGACATAATATTATTGAATGTTTTTGAATACTTAAATACTATTGCATGTCCAAAATGGATTCAATGTGTGACACCTATTCTAGTATAATTACGACCTACTATGTACCACATTGTTGCAATAAAGATTATGAATTATTATTATTATTATGAATTATTATGAATGTTTTTACTCGTATCTAATTATTATTTTATCTAAATCGTCGTAACTGAGTTCTGCTGTTCTGCATCAATCACGATGGTCCTTGAGATTGTGATCGTTTTGGTTGAGTGCACCATTTGGCCACCTATCAAGTGACCACTGCACTTTACTATAGCTATAGCGAAGAACGCGTGTGTAGCTAAGAGTCGTAGGGTAATTATAGATACACTCCAAGCGGAGCCAAAACATTACGAGTTCTATTCAAATTGAAGGCTGTTTGTTATATAACCAATGTATGTCTGGCTAGAAATGACTTGTACTTGATTTGCTGACTCATGAATTATATAAGTACCGAATGTTTCTGCCAATTATTATCAAAATTGGCCGGTAAATGGCGCCGCAGCAAACATCCCCCCCGCTATGTGGGGCAAATACACCTACAATCAAAAATGGCCGAAGACAAAAAAAAAATTAAATTTTAGAACCTGTGTACGTATCAAGTTTTGTGAAGATTAGTTGAAAAATGCGACATGTACGCGAGTACCAACATACATACGAATATACATACATAGTAGTAGTAGAGCTTTTTTGTGAAAGAGTTCGTCCGGGGAAGTACTACCACCATACCTATTTCTGCCGCAAAGCAGTAGTGCTCGCATTGCTGTGTTCCGGTTTGAAGGGTAAGGGTGCCGGTGAAATTACAGGCACATGAGACTTTCATCTTTATGTCTCAGGGTGGCGGGCGCAGTGCAATGCCACATAGGACGCGTCCTATGTGGACGTGACCTATGAGGTAATGCACTGTTCATAGGCAGACGTTACCACTTAACATCAGTTGGGCGATCTAGTTGTTCCGTCATTCATAACCTGTGAGACACACACACTCACACACACACGCACACACACATACAAAACTGGCATATTTCGTCGTCTTCTTCTTCATTTGTATAACTTATCGATTGCTCTGTTTGTTTCAGCTGATCGACGAAATACCAGAAACAGGTAATTATGGCCGTTACCAAATAAATTAGTGTTTCGAAAGCGGCTATGCTGAATTATTCTGTTTAGCAGCTTAGAAATTCTACTAATATTATAAGCTAGACAGACCTAGATTAAAACAAAGGCTGCTTTTTATCCAGGTACGACACGAGCGAAGCTGTGCAATGCCACGTAGGGCGCGTCCTATGTGGATGTGACCTATGAGGTAATGCATTGTTAAAGGTAGAGGTTACCGCTTAACATCAGGTGGGCCATCGGCTAGATCCGTCATTCACGAAGTTAAAAAAAACCTTTTTACTTTATGAAACAGAAAAACTAACTAACTAAACTAGACAAACTCTGTAGTACGGGCGGCAAGTAGCCGGTTCAGATGCGAGAGGTTGCGGGTTCCATTCCCGCCGCGGCACTAACGTTTGTATGATCTGCAAATATTTGTTCCGGGTCTCGGTGTTGTGGTACCATGGTACTCGTAGTTTATGATACCTACGACACTGGAGATCCAAGTGTGGGGCAGGACTATGTATGTGACGTTGGGTGTTTGTTATCTTACGGCTCACCTATGTAATATGGTCACCGTCGCTTATACAACTCTGCTAACGCTTTCTTGGAGTAATAGCACAGTCCAGAAGCCAGGACTAATCTAATAGGGTACGCATCCCGGTATAACTTGAGTGATGCAGGCGGACACTAGTTTAAAACAAGAAATTAATTTTGTAAAAATTTGAAAAACCCTCAACGCAATTGAACTGCTGAACCGATTTTGATCAAACATAGCTAAGAACACTACCGACAAATTCACCTTTTAAATAGAAAAAAACGAAATCGGTTCATCCATTCCGGAGTTACGATGCGACAGACAGACACACACACACACACACACACACACACACACACACACACACACACACACACAGATACATCTAACTTATAACACCCCGTCGTTTTTGCGTCGGGGTTTAATTAATGTGTATTTTGTCTTTAACAGCGCGTCGGTCCTCGGTGTCCTTGCGCGTGGTGACCCTCGGCATAGAGTCCACCCCCAAGCTGGCTCAGAGCATGACTTCGCGCCGCAAGTCTTACCGATGAGTTCATACGCGCTAACTATGGGTACGAACTATCCAATCGACAAGATGTTACTTATTTTGGTAATTTGATCTTAGCGGTAGCTCACAATATGTTCTGTTTCTACTAAATTTCTTTGGAAGTTCGGAAGTTACAAAGTAATTAAATTAGCATTATCTGAGATTTATGACTTGGGTAGGTAGTGGTGTCGATTCTGTGCAGCATTCTCTAATTTTAAACCGCATTAAAATTATCGCGGTCTCTTTTATTTCAGTCTATTAGAAAGGGCGCGCGACAACTTTAACGCGGTTTAAAATTAGAGAATGCTGCACAGAATCGACACCAATCAATGCATGAAATGGCTTTTTCATGTTATACTAGGTAGGTATTGAGTTCTTCTGAAACAAAGCTTACTTACCTTAATCTTAGTATGCATGGTAGGTTTATTCCCGGTTTCTCACAAAAACTTTGTTAATTTTTTATACCTACCTAAATGTTATGGTAGCTTAGTTATTAGAATATTTTCTTCAATAAACTTTACACACACTACTAAAATATTTTATTTAGCAGGCTGTTCCCTGGTAGGAAGGGTCTCATAAAAACTTGAGTGTACTTTAGTTTTTTTTATTAAAACATATTCAAGTGTAGGTACAGCTCATACTTTGTTTGTTAATGGATGTAGGTACGCTTTGTGAACAATTTGTTCACGGGGTAATCACAAAGTGGCAAGAAAATCTTTATAAATCATCGAGATACCATGAGGTGGGTTTTAATTTGTTATTGTCAAATGCCCTACTATTTTTTACTGATTTCATTACTAGTTTGCGGTTCTAACTACAAGCTGATCTACTACCTAGTCCTAGATGAAATTAAATGTACAACATTGTGCGCTACAGAAAATATCAGTGTTAGAAACATTTTCAACAAAATTTTAACTTATTCTAAAGGTAACTTCCTGATCAGCATGTATAAAATACAATAAATTATATCCATAATTCAAATTCTATCAACAAGTCTACATTTACCTACACAGAAGGCACAAGGACTTTAGGTGATTATATCATATTTCATTAAGTACAGGAGAGTTGTTAATACTTATTTGTTTTCTCTTTTTAAGTCAATGGTGATATGAACGCAGGTGACAGTCTAACTTAAAACTGAACTTCATGTTTTTGTAGTGCATTTTTAAATTCTAAGTATTTTTATGTGTTATAATTTAGCTTGGATGTCAATTTACCACATACCACTTATTCAATCACCTACCAGGTGAATTAACACCCAAGGTAAATTAACAATGCATTAAAATACCCTTATAAACATGAAGTTCAGTTTTAAGTTAGACTGTCTATACTTTTTTCTTGGAGCCAGGGGGCCAATTCTCGGATTGTAGACATTATCTCTAAATTAGAGATAATGTCGAAGCATGAATGTCTACAAAAAATGTCACGAAAATGTCACAATAACCATCAAATCATATTCGATTTGAATGATTTTGGTCGACTTATGTTTATTTGTGACATCACGAGAATAGCAAATTAAGATTTTATTCGACATTCGCCATATTTTTTCGACATATGTCGAATTCGACTTAATCTCTAAAGCACGAGAATTGCCCTCCAGTTTAGGTCAACAGTCCAAATACAATGTTTACCAAATAAACTCCTAAAACATAATGCAGTGCCCTTTAGTGATGTGTGACGATAAAACCTGTCTTAATTGAAAAAACCGGTAATAACTCACGTACCACGTACTCACGTCGGTAGTACCTACGTGAGTTATTACCGGTTTTTTCAATTATGAATATTACTCACGGAAGTTTTAATAAAACCTGTCTTTCTTGGAGTCACACATGTTATTAAAAAACGCATAACAATCTGATAAGTCATTTTAAAGATAAAGTGTTACGTCAAACCATTATTATTTCTATGCACCAAATGCATATAAAGTCTCCGTCCGCTGCGAGTAAAAATACCTAAAGGTGAATACTTCAAAATAATCATTGTAAGATATTCCTATTTTTATTAATCTGACATCAAATCTTACCCTCTCATTTCTGTAGCGATGCCCACCAGGAATACAAATGAAAACCTACTCAAAATGTAGATACATATATCTGTTCAGTATACTGGTAGGTATGTGATAGGAACATTCTTATAAGATTTTGTTTTACATGAGAAATGAGATTACTTTGTAGATTTATTGTTAGTCAAAAGTCTTTCATATTTTCATGGAATAAAGAGTTTTATAAACTGCACCATTGATATAAAATTATTCTAAAACTTACTTTAAAATAAATAAATATTTTAAATCATACTTTAAATAAAAAAATCTTTCATATGATGAGCAATTTATCATTAGTATCAATATACAAACTCTAAATTACCATTTTATTACACTAAAACAATTTTTGACTGTTGTTCAAAAGAACAAAGAAAACAAAACAATATAATAGTAAGAGATCCAGCCTAAGAGGTGGCTGCACTCATTTGATAACATAACAATCAACAGTCACATACATAGTCCTGATCCCACACAGGATGTTGGTATCAGGAACTACAAATACCATTGTACCACAACACCTAGACTGGGAACAAACATTTGTGCAATAGAACCTGCAACCTCTCGCATCTCAGCCGGCTAGTCGCCCGCCGCGCCACAGGTTGTCAATCTGATTTGAATTTGGATCAAACATATCAAGATGTATTTTCTACATATGGAATTGGCCTGCTCAAAACTGCTGTACTTTCCACCAGGTATGCCCAGGCTGCTGTGTAGATCAACTTTAACTGTATACTTCAAGCTTTCATCAAAGATATTTTCTGATCTCACGATTCAGAAGACGTACTATCCACCAAATTACCAATCAAATTATCAATTCCTATTTGTTTAAATAGTTCAACCCTGGCAATATCGGTAGGTTTTGAACAGGCAACCCAAGTCAAGAATTTTGATTAGATTATAGTATCACAATGACATCAAGATAAATTAGATCAAAATCTAGATGAGTAGTTGTATCTTGGGCTGGATCTCGTACTATTAGCTAATAGGTACAAAATAATAAAAAACTATCATTGCTAACAAATATTGTGGAGCATACAAAGTCATCAGTACATAGAGCAGGTATAATACTTGTAGGGAAGTGAACAGAATGTTTGGAATGCGCTAGAATATACAGGTGTGCAACTTTTATTGTTTTCTCTAACCATTCTAACACTGTTACCAAAACTATAACACAAACATTTGCTATACAATGTACATTATCTAAATTTAACTACTCTACGAATAGGACACAGTGACTGGAGTAGGAGCTGCCCAGACCAAACAACACAGGGAACTCAATAGAGAGCTGGGCCCGTGCCACGCACCGGCTCTTGGCAACCCTCTTCACTCTGTTACGTTTTACTTCACACTGCCACATGGGCCTTTCACTAATTTCAAACAGTGTTAGAATATCAAAACGTCATAAATCTGGGAACCGTAAAGGATCCTCTACGAAGTCCTCAGGGATTATAAACAATTCATGCTCAATATCATCACGAAAATCAAACTTCTGAAATGTTATTTTGGCTGTCACTGTGGGTAAAATTGGTATGTCAACTTTTACAGGGAATCCTGTGGGAAGCTTCATAGCGACAAACTGGCGTAATTTTGCAAAATGTTTGAAGGGAGCAATGATCTCCAAAACATTTAGTAGCATATCCACACTCAAGGGAAAGTCATTACTCATGGCAAGCGTGGCTCGGAAATTTCTGGATGACTCTTTGTAAACAAGGTCTCTGCCCAATCCAGGGTACTGACCGGGGGGCGCCGATATGTATGTTACCCAGTTGACACTGCTCTCTGGTGGAGGGTTTAGGGAGGCACGGCGGACCGGTTCACCACCATTACTTTCCAAACTATGTGCATTGCCTTTGGTTAAACTTTCAATGATCGCTTTGTTTTTTTGCAAGTCATCTGTGGACAGGTGCTCTCGCCTCTTCCTAGACTCTAGGACTAAACCAGTAATAGTGTATATGTCACTTTTATATAATCCAGCTATTGTTTCCTTGCGGTCTTCACGAAAAATCCACCCAGATTGAGCTCTTGTAAATGATATTCCCTTGGTTGACATCTGGGCAGCCAATATATCACTTGACATTAAGATATCTACTTCATCTTCTATTTCATGTTCTGTCTCTTCATAGCGCACTCTCTGATACACTTTAGCTTTGTTATCCAAAACGGTGAGTGATTCACTAGGTGGCTTCTCTCCCTGAAATATAAAAGATATGTCTCCTCTTTCCCATTTCATATCACTGAAGTCAACTAAGGTGGTGTCTAATCTGATGCTGGAACCGGCTTTGTAGATTTTACACACATCAGATGGAAGTATTCTCGAAACTAAAGGTACCCATGAATGGAAATCCCACTTTAGTTCCATGTAGAAATCTTGTATTTGTGAAAGGGCCCTTATAAGGTCAGGTCTCCTACGTTCCATCTGTTCACGCGCTTGTTGTTTGAGTTTCCGGACGAGCGACGATATAGTCTGGCGGTCGCCGTAGCTGATGGCCTCGGCAAGCGGCGACCAGCCTGCGTTGTTTTTAACTTTTACTGGTGCACTGTGAGCCAGCAGCAGCTGCACGCACTCCTTACGGCCCAGCATCACCGCCAGGTGGAGCGCAGTATTGCCATGCTTGTCTTTCCGCGTCACATTGCTGAACCTCAGCAAGGACGACAGCTTGCGCACGTCTCCAGTGAATACACACTCGTGCAGAGGGAACGTGTCTTCATCTACGTTACAGATAGTATTAGACATTTCGTATCAACTTTACTAAATCATATCAGAGGTCTGTGAAATGAGTAGACTGAATAGAAACAATTTTGATAAAATCTAATCAATAGATAAGATTACGTTTTCTTTCACACTTCCCAGTAGGGACTACATTTCATTTTTCACAAATAACGGGCTGCTTGTAATATTGAGCACCATGTTTCGACAAAAGCACTAATTTAATCATAAACTTTTTAACATTTTAACAAAATAAAATCCATCACACAGCATTCGCCCTTTCAAAGTTTCAGTGTATATCAAAGAGGATACAATAACTACGTAAGAGTGTATATCATAGAGAAAAAAATATTTCACCAGAGACAGCTTATAAAGTCAGATATGTGATATGTGGGCAATTGTGGGCAGTTAGGTTACTGAGCTGCTATAGCAGAGGGGCAAGTCCGAGTTTACACACACCATCGTAACGATGATCGTAACGGCGAGTGTACGTGTATTGCGTAGTAACTAGTCATTAATCTGTGACGTTTTTGGCACAGATTAATAGCTAGTTATTATGTTATACACGTACGATCGTGTTACGTTCACCGTTACGATGGTGTTTGCAAAACTCAGACTCACCCTCTGCTC
The DNA here is from genome assembly GCA_932527175.1 of Operophtera brumata. Taxonomy (NCBI): domain Eukaryota; kingdom Metazoa; phylum Arthropoda; class Insecta; order Lepidoptera; family Geometridae; genus Operophtera; species Operophtera brumata. Next base: position 3,734,865 of record OW052238.1, read on the forward strand.
ATGGACTAGTCCGTGTGGCTTCCATGGACTTAGTGTACTACGTCCATGGTGGCTGCTAGCTCTTATTCTCTTTGGTTATGTATTTTTCATGGACATTACGTCTATTGTTTTTTTTTCAATGCTTAGAGCAGGCTGCCGCGTTGCTTCATTGCTTCTTCAGTGTGGCTATTCGGCGAACTTCTTTTCCTCAGCTTGGGGTAAGTATTTGGGAGATTTGTAAGTGTGAATGATGTAATTTCGTTCTAGCTAGGGTGTTGTTGGATGGTTTATGACTAAAACTCACTTCTCACTTCAATAGCCTTAGTTAAAACATTTTACAAATCACTGCACACAGTTTGTTTCATACTGAGGAAAATAGAGAGCTTCTAAATAACAGGGTAATACCTCGATCAAACTCTCCTTGAGAAAAAAGCTGTGGTCAACCAGAGCAGCGGGTAGCATAAATAAAATAATACGATTTTATTCATGTGTATATATTTTTTTCCGCATTTTTAATGTATTGGGAAAGTATTGGTAATCACGCTGGGGGAAAATCACGATACATCGATTTAATTATATTTTTAACTCTGTAATTATCGATACTGTTTAGAAATATCAGATTGATATATTTTTTACACTTGTTTCTTTTTTGTCTTTTGTTCACTTTCATCCCTACCATCGAGCAACGCAGGCCTCCGTTCCGTGTTGCTCGATGATCCCTACCGTAGTTCGTGGTGACTATGTGCCACATTTCAAGGTTTTTCAAAACTAGCTAAAAAAACACAAGTAATTTCGTCAGTAAAAAAATTATACACATGTTGTATAAGTTTTTTATTATAAGTGCTGTATCTTACAATTAACCAAACTATCATACTCTAAAAGAAAAAAAAGAAAAACCTGTGGCACATTTACACCTGGCTTTCGGGCTGAGAAAGTGCCACCTCACAATTTCCTTCTTAACTCCTTTATTAATTGGAATGGCACAATGACACCTAGATGAAGTAGAAAAGGATGAAATATGGGTCCATACAAAAATGAAACCATGAAAAAAAATTGCGAAAAAAATTGTAGAAATTTTCTAATAGAATTCCACCAATTCTGAAAATCGGAACAAGCCTAATTTTGAAATGGGTAAGGGTTTTTATACGATCTGGCTCCAAACGGTTTTTTGTAATGCCGTGGCATTATAAACGCTGAAACGAGACAAAAAATCGTAATTGTAGTAGGATTCTAACTGACTAACATAGCAACACTAATATTTTGACCGTGGCACATTTTCACCTGCGAAGTTTCACCAAAGTTAGAAATCCCGTAATTTAGTCAAAACTAAACATTATCTTTATGAGTTATATTCATTCACTTAACAATAAATAATACAATAAGCCTAATATACCTTTATCGCGACAACTTTTGTAGATATATCTGACCAACTAAAAGTTTACACCCAATCTCTAATTCAAAGAGCCGCGCCGTAAACTTCCATCCCACAGAATGACACGAAATATTGCCAAAAAATAAATCGACAAAAATCTTGGTCATAACCCCCATTGCACATTGTCACCTGCCTGTCACATAGTCACCCCGAACTACGGTACTACAGTCCCTACGAACCACTAGTTTTCCTATGGAGTGTGCTACCAGTTACAACGTGAACAATTTAGCAAGTTGTTCGAAATTAAGGCCATTCCCAAAAACCCCACCTGTGGGGTTTCGGAAATTTTCAAACGTAAATATTCTAAAACACCACTGCACGATCATTGGCCGGTGGGGTTTTGAGACTGTCAATATTTTAATTATTCCCTTGTGCCACTTTTACATTTTTAAGATTGTTGACCATCCGGTGTTCGCTGTAAGCACGCCTCCCTAGGACTTGAAAGTGTGTTCAGACCAAAGACTTCTATTAAAACTGAGGTTACAAGGTTCTAAAAAAAGTAGACGCCGTCTCTTTTCGAAAATGGCGGGAAGATAGATAGATAGATAGATTAACACTTTATTGCACACCAAATATAAAAAATAAAAAAGATAAAATAAACAAAACAATAACAGTAATGTACAATGGGCGGTCTTATCGCTAAAAGCGATCTCTTCCAGACAACCTTTAAAAAACCCAAGAAGAGTCCCTTCATAAAACTTGCAACACTGTAATATATATGATTAAGCTTATCAAGAGATGGCGTTAGTTGTTCTATTTGTTTTTTTTTGCTATTGGTTGGTTTGATAAACATTCTGAATCTGAAGAGTTTGCTTGACTACTGACTTGACTGAGGGATGGGATCATGGGATTGATTGATTGACGAATCGCAGAAAATAAATGCGCGAAGAAAGAAAAGAAAGAACAGCTGTAGATGTAGAAAAAAGAAACGCCTATTCTTTTTCAAATAACTGTGAATAGTCATTGTTGTAGAAATAACATAATGCATTCTAGTTGCGTTATATGTATGCGCTAGTTGGTGTCGTCGTAACAGTGTACAACGAATCATAAACTGCATTGCATTGTGTGATTAATTTTTACGGACTTAGTACGTAATATCGTAAACATTTTATTGATTTAAATTTCAAGACAGTTGATATTTTTAATTCTATAGTGTACAACTCCTTCCAGCGAGCGTAGACATAGGTAATTCAATAATAATTAAACGCCCGTCCTAAACTGGTCAAGTATAACTCGGTTCGTTAGTTAGCTACCTATCAGATTGTGCGTATCTTGCGGTGTTGGTCGTGTAACTTCACGGACAAATTATAAGTGATTTTTTACCGTCATATCGTCGAGCATTTGCCCTGGAGAAGTAAAGCATAATGTGAGTAAAACCAGCTTTTACTATAATGTAAATATGTAAATGCTTAGAAATAAACCTGATTCCGATCGGTAAGTTGACAATAAAGAACCGGCGTGCATCTGCATATTATTTACATAAACAAATAGGTACTCACCTAGAATATAAAGTTATCAAGCTTCTAAAAAAATCCTCTGTACTTCCTTATGTACCTTCTAAGTATATAATGAGTTAGTACATAAGTGCATACTAGGTAAACCTTATTTGTAAAACTATTACCAAGAAACGAGATTTTATTTTGACAGATTCATGTAAAAATGCTATGGACAAAGTCTGAAGAAATCTGGAAGAAATTATCAAAAGGGCTCATACCAACCTATTTGTAATTTGTATGCTCATTGAATATGCTAGTTGGGGGTAAATCTAGGGGTATTTAATCAACCACACTAGTACTGTTTTAGCTACTACTTTTTATTTAATTTATTCGTATGGGCTTGTACAATCGCACAAGAGACTATAATTCTATTTTCAATTTCTGTATCCATTGGATAGTATCGTTTTCAAGGGCGAACAAGTCTGCTGGGTTGCCGAAATATTTGGTGAGTGGACAGTCCATGATAATGTGCACGACGTCCTGCACTGAGGCTCCACAATCGCAAGCTGGTGACTCTCTCCAGCCACATTTATGCATGAAAGCACGGCTGCGACCGCAGCCGGTTCTTCATCTGTTAAGCTGGCACCATTCTCTTCTCAGCAATGAGAAGCCAGGAGGTTTCGCAGTGGGGTTGATGGTAGCTTCCATGCAGTATGGTTCTTTGGCTTTCCATTCCTGCTTCCATTTTACAGCTAGACTGAAGTCGGTATTTAAGAGGCCACATGCAGTCTTATAGGGCGGGTTTCGGGACTTTAGTCTGTGTTGCGGAGGGTTTGTGAACTCAGCGTGGATAGGCAGGTCAGGGTTAGCCAGGATCTTATTCGCTTCACGGAGTAGTGCATGATGCCTTCTCAAATGGGGAGGGGCTATGAAAGAAAGAAAGAAAGAAAGAAAGATTTATTTGTAGCACACACACTTAAGAGAAATAACAAATAAAAAATAATAATAGCATGTAACAAAAAAAAACAAAGAAATATTACATCGAAAAAAGAATAAAACAAAAAAAAAATACCCATAGGGTTGCTGCTAAGAGTGGGCAGCCATACTAGTGGTGTGCTTATGATAGTCCCCGAAATACACCGCATGGCGTGGTTCAGCTACTACTGTCACAGCTTCCATTAACTATTAATAACAAGAGAAGGTATACCTTAGGAACTGGTAAAAATGTGGTATCAAAAGCTTTCTTGTTAAATTCTCTAATACAAAAATTGCACAACAACGCAAAACATCCCAAGATGAAAACAAGTTTGAAAAATTTATTTTACACTAACTTATTTATAGTGGTTATTGACCTCTGTTGCACGGCGGGTGAGTAGCTGGCTGAGATGCGAGAGGTTGCAGGTTAGTTTGGACAAATGTTCATATGATCTGCTAAAACTTGTTCCAGCCTGGGTGTTATCAACATGGGACACAGTAAGACACAGGGGATCCTAGTGTGGGATCAGGACAATGTATGTGACTGTCGGGTGTGTTGTTGTTTAGCCCTTGAAGAAAAAACCAAAAGGGCTGATTGATATTTATAATTATGACCCTCATTAAATATGCTATTCGGGTACAATAGTAGGGGTTACAATCAAACTGCACTAGGGCAGCTTCCATTATTTCTTCAATGAACTATAACTCAGTCATGTACTGAACTTGCAGATATATATATAACTTTGGTTTTTCTCTCCGAGTTCTTCAATATTTATCATCATGTCTACATCTACAAACTAAGCGCAAGTTCATGGATTTAATACCATACAGTCCACACCAGGGTTTCACAATCATTTTCTCGTCACACCTCCCTAATAATATTGTATTAAAATCATCCAGGCCAGGCCATGTAGCTCGCAGAACCGATAACGGTTGGGGGAATAAAGGTTCTCCAGTGGACAAACTAGCAATCTGAGGAAACTGAGGAAAAATAAAAATGCTTACCACATCTAGTAATCACCGATCTGCGTAGTTTTAAAAATCTATCATCCTGATGATAGATTTTTAAAACTAGGTACTAGGTAGGTAGGTACTTACTTTTTCGGTTTTTTTATGAGCGATAATACCAAGCCCAGTGCCAGGGCACATACACGCATACATTCAAATTGTTTTTTCAAATCTACCCACTATCTTTTAAATGAAAACATCAACGATTATAAACATGTTTAGTCAATTGTTTTGTATTTGTCATATAGACATAATTTTATTTTTCTATGTTTATGTTTAGCATTTATTTTAGTTAGTCATAAGTTCTCATGTTAAGTGAATTGTAAATTTTTATGAGAATAAATTCTTAACCTCCTAACCAGAATCTAGCAAACTAGAGCACGCACTAAAGGAAGACCTCTTCTTGATCGACAAACGACATGTTAAGTCACAGGGGATGAGGCAGATAAAGATCGGTCATCGTGGCATTCTATGGTGGAGGCCTACGACTTCTACAGACTGATGATGATTATCAACTAACATTGTATATAATTTTAAGGGATCTTGTTTTGTTTAAACTGATTTTATTGTTATCTAAGTAAGTTTATGAAGCGTAAGGTTATCTATCTCATATAATAAGTTATCAGTAAGTATTTGTTTTCACTCTGTTATTGACAGACATGGCATGTAGTCTGTCGATAGTAGTGGGATATCATTGTTTGTGTTATTTGTCATTATGATTCACAGTTTCACAGCATAAATACTTGCCCTAAGACTATGTATGGGTTCAGAATAATACTATAAAATCCTCCTTAACTTTTCTAAAGCAGCCCTTTGTTCAATAAGTACCTATCAGTGTCACCTCTGTGTTTGGGTAAGTTAAAACTTAAAACTTGTTGTAGATTCTATATTAAATAATCTACATATTAACTAAACTAATATTATAAAGAGTTAAAACTATTTGTTTGTTGTTTGTTAATGAATACTCGTAGTTAAAATAAATAATAATAAGTAATGCTGGACACAGTTCACACAACATTATCTAGCCCCAAGCTAAGCAGAGCTTGTGTTATGGGTACTAGATAACTGATATACTTAATACAATACATTAAATAGATAGATATTTTTTATTATGCATAGAAAATACCCAGAACACCCTTAACAAATATCTGCAGAACGCACAAATATTTGTTCCGTGGCGGGAATCGAACCCGCAACCTCCTGCGTCGCAGGCGAACTTTCGCCCGCCGCGCCACAGAAATTTGAAATTGAAATTTTGTCGATCCATAATGATCAGATAAAGATCCAATAAACTTTTTTTTTTTTATAAACTTAAAACATTTTCAGAATATCGAAAAATACATTTCTTCTTTTAATGCTGAACTAATTGTTTTCAAAATCGAGCCTGTAACGCCTAATACTTTGCGATAACTCACGGTATCAGAATTCGCCAAAGTAGCCCTGAAAAAAAAAACTCACTACCGAATGTTTCAGCCGAGTTTTATCCAAATTTTCCGGTAAATGGTGCCGCAGCAAACTTCCCCCCTTTTTGGGGGAAATAGACCACCAATCAAAAATCGTCGGCGACAAAAAAAACTATGAAATTTTAGAACCAGAATAAGAATAAATAATAGTACCAAGTTTCGTTACCTACCTACCTAATGTTGTGGTTAGGGCTTGCAATCCGGATATCCGGATATCTGAATTATCTGTATATCCGTCAATTTTCAAACCAGGATAAAGACGTCCGCTAAATCCGGATAGAGAAATTCATCAAAAAATTACGATAACAATCTAAATTTAAAATACTGATCCTTTCTTTTACATGTTTGTCACATATACATAATGTACCTGGGGTACCTAGCTTACCCAGGTGTTTGCAAAATGCGTGAGAACTCGGAAAACCTCGTTTTACCAGAGATGAGACCTAGCTAGCAAGATTTCAAATGCAAGTTTTGCTTTATTGAAAGAATAATATAGTTATTTCGAGAAGATAAGTGTTAACATGAATATAAGAAAAAAGTTTGTAATTTTTAATCTGTTTATGATGTTTTTTGATATTTTATGATCACATTATTATTATGACAGTAGTTTTAATTTTACCATAAAGAGCTACCGAATTGGTTAAAGTGATTTTAATGGTGGGTGAATTTTGGTTTAATTTAAACATGAATAAAGCTCTCTATAACCATCATTTTCTTTTATTTTCAATTTTTTAAAGCTTTTCTGAAATTATCCGTATTATCCGGATATCCGAATACTAACGTTCACTACTATCCATATTATCCGGATAGTAAAAGCTTACGGATAATGCAAGCCCTAGTTGTGGTGCACCGTACTCCGGCTGTAGTTCTTATTACTTTTTTCTTGTTTAAATATATTTGAGAACTCTTCAAAATAAATATACAGTGGTGGCCATATAATTAAGAACGCTGATATAAAGGGAAGATTTTTTCCAACTAAGATGCAAAACTAATTCTATGCATTTGTTTTTATTTCTCTCGGTATCGTAAAACATTTCCATATTACCACTGTATTCATTGATACACATGATTGGCTAAAAATCAATAGGCAAACTTTTTACACTACTTTTAAACAAAGTATTCCTTATTACTGGCTGGTCACGTAATTAAGAACGCTAAGTAGTTTATACCTTTATTCAAATTTAAATAGAGAACACTGAGTCGATTTGTTACTGTTTGTATAATTTTGGCGCCATTACGTGCTGTAAAAGATTAAAGGTGATTGCTTCTTTAGAAAAAACAATGGGAAAAAATAAAAGTTGTGATAAATCTACAAGGGAAGTAATAATAAAACTTCGCCGGAAGAATTGGTCTTATAAAAAGATAGCGGACCATCTGCAATGTTCAAAAACGATGGTTTTCCACGCTGTAAAGCATTTTGCTACGTATCAAACTACTTCGAATGTTCCACGTGTACCTAAACAGAGAAAAACAACTCCTCGAGATGACCGAAACATCGTTCGTATGGCAAAACAAAATCCTTTTAAAGGGTCCAATGAGCTTGGAAAAGAATATTTTGGTGAAAACAACCCTTCAGCAATCTCAGCACGCACTATTCGAAGACGTTTGGTAGAAGAAAAATTGCACGGTAGGATAGCAAGAAAGGTACCCATGTTAAAACTTTGCCACAGGCAAGCCCGGCTTGCATTTGCGAGAAAGTATGAAAACTGGACTGTGCAACAGTGGAAAAATGTACTTTTTTCTGACGAGACGAAAATAAACAGAGTATGTTCTGATGGAAAACGATATGTACGACGTCCCCCGAATACAGCATTCGACCCAAAGTACACGAAAGTTACATTAAAGCACGGTGGTGGAAATATGAAAATTTGGGGTTGCTTTTCTGGACATGGTGTAGGACCTGTAAAGTTGATAGAAGGTAACATGGATCAGTTCCAATACAAAAATATACTGGAAGAAACAATGTTACCATACGCTGAAGACGTTCTACCGGTCATTTGGACATTCCAGCATGACAATGATCCAAAGCACACTGCACGCACCGTAAAGGAATTTCTTACAGCGCAATTAGTTTATGTCTTAGACTGGCCTGTTAACAGTCCAGATCTAAACCCAATAGAGAATCTGTGGTTTGAAGTAAAGAAAAAGGTTTCAAATACAAAGTGTGGAAATTTAAGAGAGCTGTATGACGTTTTTTTAGAAGAATGGAACTCTATTTCTCTTGCGAAATGTCAAAAATTAATAGAGTCAATGCCTCGCCGGTGTAAAGCTGTAATTAAAAGCCGTGGATATGCTATTAACTATTAATTTTAGTTAAATATTTATTGAATTTATTTTTATGTTTCCTGTGCTACATAATATTGTGATTTTTTAAATCTAAGTGTCATACAAAACAATTCCCGAGCAGTTAAATAAATCGTTCTTAATTATTTGTCCAGTTTCAGTACTATTTTAATGTGTTACTTTGATAAAATCAATAAAATGTGCAAAAATTAGTTAGCGATTTCATACTTTATTCTTAAGTCAGGTTGCTCTATTAATGTGACTATTATATAACATAACTAGTTGCTTCTCAGAAGGTACACATCTCTGTGTATGATACGATTTAAATAAAAAACTTCTAGAACTTCAAATCGTTCTTAATTATATGACCACAACTGTATATATTAAAAAAAGGCCGTAGTGTGTCCGGCCCAAGAATAGGCCCTCCATCTCCTTCCGTGGATGTCGTGCCGTGAGCCGAAGGGATTACACGGACTTGTCTTTAAGATTCGTTGGTATAGGATTTGTCCAGGCTGCTAGCTTATTTAAGGAATGTGTTATTACTGGAAGAAAGTGTTAGACTCTGAGTCGTGGGAAGCAATAGCGGCGATGAGCTCACCACTTGTCACGTATTTTCCACGATGATGCAATTCACAGTGAAAAGAGGTCAATTTGAGGCTCTGCCTACCCTTTCGGGGAAAAAGGCGTGTGTCTATTATAAAGGTTGTATGTATGTATGTAAAGAAAATATACGAAAATTTACCATTCCCAATTTACCCATTTCCGAAAATAATGAGCCTGAAATGTTAGAAAAAATGCTGTATGGCTCTTCTCCTAGATTGCAGGAAAATTTTAATGAACATCCAAAGTCATTAAATTGCCACAGGAAACTGAAAATATTCGTGATTTAAAAGCCCGGTAACGCAGTCATGACCCCAGGCGGTCAACTGCATTAAAATCCATTCGAAAAAAAAAAAAAAAAAAAAATTCGTGAATAGAAAAATTCACGTGTTCCTTAATTTCAACGAGGACTATTAATAAATTATATTGTTCTAGATCTAGCTACTAGTTGTTACTATAGTAGCCCTCTCCACGCGAGTCTGACTCGCACTTGACCGGTTTTCTTAGCGAAAGTTGACTAACACCACAGAATAAATAATAGTACAATTAACACAATAATAGTATAGTAATAATGGCTGGGCGGATTTGGATGAATTTTTGAATTTTGAATTTTTTCAAGCTGGACATGGACACATTGGCATTTTTTTATGCCGATATTCCCAATGGTTCGAGACTTAGCGGGTTACACCGCGGGGCGCAGCTAGTATTTGAATAATTTTAAAATGTTGAGCAAAGAACCAATACATGCACAACACAAGTAATATCCTGTTATCAGTTTATTTTTAAATACTCCAGAACAGATACGAATGCCCAATCACAAAGTTCTGTTGATATTGTTAATGAGATAACAATGTAATTTACATATTTGAGCCTTTCGGGGTCGAGACTCTGGGTCAGCAGCGAACAGGGGCCCATCGTGTTTTTAAAATTATTTTAGGGTGTCTGGTCGAAGCGACGCGTGGCCAGAGTGCTGGCTCTTATCTGGCTAAACGCATTAGTATTGCCATTCAGCGTGGCAATGCAGCCAGCATCTTAGGGACGCTTCTGTCTGGTAGTGATTTGGATCAGTTGAGCTACCTTCGTTATCAAGCAGCGGTATTCAGGTAGCACAACTGTATCATTTGTTTTTTTTTTTGTACATACTTACTTGTATTAGTTGTATTATTCTTTCTGTGGTGTGTCCGGCCTAAGAATAGACCCCTCCGTCTCCTCCCGTGGATGTCGTAAAAGCCGACTAAGGGATTACCCGGACTTGCTGATAAGATTCGTTGGTATAAGATTTGTCCTGGCTGCTAGCTTATTATGGAATGTGTTATTACTGGAAGAAAGCGTTAGCCGAGTCAGTCGTGGAAAGCAATGGCGTCGATGAGCTCACCACTTGTCACGTCTATATTCCACGATGGTGCAACCCACTATGAAAAGAGGCCCATTGAGGCTCTGCCTACCCCCCTTCGGGGAAAAAGGCGTGTGTCTATGTATGTATTCTTTCTGTAAATAAATAATTAAAACTGTTCAAGGCCTATATGTTTCTATAAGATGTATTCCATTATGTTTTATGTGCTCTTTGTTTTCCAAATATCTAAAAATAAAATAATAATCTATCTACACTAATATTATAAAGAGGAAAGATTTGTACCTATTTTTGTATGTTTGTATGTTTGTAATGAATAGGCTCAAAAAGTACTGGGCCGATTTAAAAAATTCTTTCACCAATAGAATGCTACATTCTTCCCATTTGACATAGGCTACATTTCATTTTGAAAAAAATTAGGGATCCTTGGTAAAATTTGTACTATATAAAAATTAGTCGGGTTTTCCTTCCTGACGCTATAAACTCCAGAACGCGGAGTTTCTGAGTTCTCGGGGGGGGGGGGGGGGGGGGGGGGGTTACACGTGCTACCCGTGCGAAGCCGAGGCGAGTCGCTAGTATATTATATTCCCATTTATCTCCAAAAAGGTTTGACCGATCTATATATAGTTTTCATTATATGAAAGATAGTGTTTGCGAGATGTTTCTTAGCTCCGTTTGGTGGAAATTGGTGAAGCCGTTTCCATTCCAGGACCATCAGCTCGGTAAAATGCTTTTGGGGCCCTACATTATGCGAGCTAGATACCGACGAGTAGTTCCTGTATGATCCATTGAGATTGATCCATTGGAGTCTGATCGTCCTGTTTGATCCATTATCATTTGTAGTCAGTTTTCAAATTCCTGTTGAATCCCTTGTCGATTTTGTTAGTGAAGTACAGTCGGCGTAAAAATAATAAATATCTACAGGTAGGCCAATAAAAACTTTGATGAAATTATTTTGATGAAAAATCAAGCAAAAATTCAAGAAAGAAAACTCTCGATTGAAAAATCTCGAATTAAATATCTCGATTGAAACGTGCGTCAATAAGTGCTCATTTTTCAAAATTAATTGAACATTGAAAATAGTTGCCGGTTTCAAATCTTCTATATTATATAACTTTTGAAACTATCATGGTTATGTACATAATTTTCACTAGAAACGGGATATTTACCATGATTTTTGAGTTTTATATGTTCCCGATATTTCGGCACAGTTGCATGCGCCATGATCACGGGAGAACTGACTAAAGTCTTTGCGAGTAGATGTTATTGGCAGATATATCGATCTACCCTCTTTCTCACTCTTTTATTACGAACGATACCACTACCATCGGTTTCATTGTCACAATTCACACCAACTCGACACACAACACTAACGGTGTCCGGACGCGTAGCAGGTACCACACTTTTTTGATTCTTACCCATTCTTACCACAGGCTTCCATACTCCAGATAATTGAAAACCATCTTCTCTATTGAAGTTTCTGTACTTAGTAATCTCAATTGCCTCTTGTACCATTCTCGGTATGTAATGTCGCTCTGTCGAGATTACCTGCGGACTGTGTAGCTCGATCCAATGATTTGAGCCAGATTCCAAAAGGTGTTCTGCTATGGCTGACTTATGTATGTCCCTGTTCTTGACCGCTCGTATGTGCTCCTTAACCCGACACGCTATCGTACGTTTCGTTTGGCCAATGTACGAACTCCCACAGCTACAATCAATTTTATACACCCCTGGCTTTTCAAGTGGAAAACTGTCTTTTGGTGAACGCAAGTAGTGCGATATCTTCTTTAAGGGAGTGAAGATGGTCTTTACGGAAAACTTTTGCAGGACTTTCGCAATTTTGTCCGTCACCCCCTTTAACAAATGGCAGAAACGCTGGCCTACGTTCTACTCTGCATCTGTGGGGTCTTGGCCTAGGTCGGGATGGTAATGACCGAAGCTTATATCCATTCTTACGCAACACATGCTGGACATGAGCTAGCTCACTTTCAATGTGATTCTCATCACACAGGTCAACTGCTCGGTTGGTGAGAGATGTTACCACTGAATTGAGCTGCCGAGGGTGGTGGTGCGAATCAGCATGAAGATATCGGTCCATGTGTGTAGGTTTTCTGTAAACAGAGTGGCCTAACCCACCATCTTCTCGGACCTGTACCAATACGTCTAGGAAAGCCAAACGTCGATCACATTCCATCTCATACGTAAACCTCATCTTCGTATGTACTCCATTAAGATGTGCCAAAAGTAGTTCTATTTCTTCATTCCTTCCTTCCAAAATACAGAAAATGTCATCAACATACCTCTTCCACAATTTAATCGGTGAGGGGGCAGTCGAGATAGCCATATTCTCGAAATACTCCATCCAAATATTTGCCACTACGGGAGCAACTGGACTTCCCATAGCTACCCCATCTATTTGGAGATAGTAATTTCCCTTGTATACAAAATAATTTGTGGAGAGTATATGATGCACAAGCTTGGCGTACTCTGCAGGGATGTCATTTTCCTGTATGCTCTTCTCAATCACCTTCATACAGTCAGCTAAGGGGACGTTTGTGAAGAGGGATTCCACATCGAAACTCACCATCTTCTCGCTGTCATCCACCTTTGTCTGCTTCAGAATATCTATGAAGTGACGCGAATCCTTCACGAAAGAAGAAGTGTTTCCCACCGTTTGTTGCAGTACTCCTGCTACATGCTTAGCTAACTCATAAGTCGGTGAGTCAATTTGACTCACGATGGGTCTCACCGGAGCATGCTGCTTATGCACTTTTGGTAGACCATATCGTTTAGGTGGCTGGATGTTTGGAAGGAAGGAATGAAGAAATAGAACTACTTTTGGCACATCTTAATGGAGTACATACGAAGATGAGGTTTACGTATGAGATGGAATGTGATCGACGTTTGGCTTTCCTAGACGTATTGGTACAGGTCCGAGAAGATGGTGGGTTAGGCCACTCTGTTTACAGAAAACCTACACACACGGACCGATATCTTCATGCTGATTCGCACCACCACCCTCGGCAGCTCAATTCAGTGGTAACATCTCTCACCAACCGAGCAGTTGACCTGTGTGATGAGAATCACATTGAAAGTGAGCTAGCTCATGTCCAGCATGTGTTGCGTAAGAATGGATATAAGCTTCGGTCATTACCATCCCGACCTAGGCCAAGACCCCACAGATGCAGAGTAGAACGTAGGCCAGCGTTTCTGCCATATGTTAAGGGGGGTGACGGACAAAATTGCGAAAGTCCTGCAAAAGTTTTCCGTAAAGACCATCTTCACTCCCTTAAAGAAGATATCGCACTACTTGCGTTCACCAAAAGACAGTTTTCCACTTGAAAAGCCAGGGGTGTATAAAATTGATTGTAGCTGTGGGAGTTCGTACATTGGCCAAACGAAACGTACGATAGCGTGTCGGGTTAAGGAGCACATACGAGCGGTCAAGAACAGGGACATACATAAGTCAGCCATAGCAGAACACCTTTTGGAATCTGGCTCAAATCATTGGATCGAGCTACACAGTCCGCAGGTAATCTCGACAGAGCGACATTACATACCGAGAATGGTACAAGAGGCAATTGAGATTACTAAGTACAGAAACTTCAATAGAGAAGATGGTTTTCAATTATCTGGAGTATGGAAGCCTGTGGTAAGAATGTGTAAGAATCAAAAAAGTGTGGTACCTGCTACGCGTCCGGACACCGTTAGTGTTGTGTGTCGAGTTGGTGTGAATTGTGACAATGAAACCGATGGTAGTGGTATCGTTCGTAATAAAAGAGTGAGAAAGAGGGTAGATCGATATATCTGCCAATAACATCTACTCGCAAAGACTTTAGTCAGTTCTCCCGTGATCATGGCGCATGCAACTGTGCCGAAATATCGGGAACATATAAAACTCAAAAATCATGGTAAATATCCCGTTTCTAGTGAAAATTCTATATTATATATCGTTTAGACCAGGGATCCCCAAACTATTTTGGACAAGTGACACCATTTCCAAAATGAAATGTTACCTCAGACCCCCATGGCCAAATTACCTACTTTTAAAATAAATCCCCTTATTCATAATGGTCCGCTAACTTAAAACAGCTGTTAGCAGTGTTATTTTTCATTCTGACTTAGGTCAATAGAAAACAGAGTGAGAATTAGCAATGCTTTAAGTTAGCAGACTATTATGAATCCTATCTTTAGTTTTTTCCTTTTGATACAAAATACCTAGGTACTAAGGTACCAATTCGAAAACTTTGCACTTGGTTAAGTGTGTACAGTTGAATTCATTTTTTCAACAAAATTTTACAAAATAAAAAGACATACAATTCAGTAAATATCAAGTTTAATTTATAATGATTATTACAAATTAAGTACTTAAAGAATCTTAAGTAGGTAGGAAATTATATTTAAAAAAGTATTAATTCGCAAAGAGAAAATAAAACATTCAGTGTGATGGATGAACCTGGTGACTATCTACCAATATACACGTAACACAACATAAACAATACAGTACCTACCTACCTATCTTGAAAGTTTAAAAAAAGAACTTGTGTTAATTTAATAGGGGTCGATTTTTAGACCTCGTTGACCCCCAAAATCAGTTTTCGTTTATGTCGACCCCTAGGAAACGGGGTCGATATCGACCACTTTGGGAATCCCTGGTCTAGACTGTCCGCCCGGGCCCGGGCCGAACACCCGCCCAACTGTCCAGCCTAGCTAATCGTATGCCAAAATCGTCCTATTTAGGATGTTGGACAGTTAGAGGATAAATTAAAAATAGTCCTAAATAGGTGTTGGGACAGTCTAAAACAAAGTCGTGTTGGTTAGACCACTTATAACTCGAGAACGGCTGAACCGATTTGGCTGAAAATTGGTGGGGAGGTAGCTTAGAACTAGGAGAAGCAAATGGGGGGGGGGGGGGGGTGGGGGTGTTAGGAGGGGGCCGAAACTAGTCTGGAATTGAAACTGAAGATGTTGCCGCGTTTGACCGTTTTGGCTCATCCGCTCTGCAGATGTGACGGTATCCAGCAAGAAATTGCAGTTTCTGAGGGGTGATTCTCGGATTGTACACATAAATCTCGAATAGAGATATGTCGAAACAAGCTGGTGAATGTTGAATAAAATCTCGATATTCGCCATCTCGACATATCTATTCAACATCAATGTCTACAATCAGAATCGCCCTCCTGGTATAGCAATAACTTTTCCTCATGCCACTCTACTCATAGTTCTCTGACCTTCGCCTCGAGCCAGCCACGCCCGAATTGTCTAGCTCGCCTGACTGTGGTCAACACAGGTCAACTCTTGCAATATATTTAATATGCTGCCTGCACTAGCCTAGTATCGATCTTCATCTGATGCTGCTGGCAGGTTGTCGCTACCGAATACCACGAAATCGGGTCTTTTCAATTTAAATATTCAAATGCTTTGTATGGACACTACGGGCAATTATTCATTCTAGCTAAAATAAAAAGTGGCCAAGTGCGAGTCGGACTCGCCCATGAAGGGTTCCGTAGCAGCAAGTAACATAATATAAAAGTTCTTGGATGGATCACGATTTATGACGTATTAAAAAAAAACTACTTACTAGATCTCGTTCAAACCTATTTTCGTTGGAAGTTTACATGGTAATGTACATCATATTTTTTTTTAGTTTTATCATTCTCTTATTTTAGAAGTTATGGGGGGGGGGGGGGGGGGGGACTCACTTTTTACCACTTGGAAGTGTCTCTCGAGCAAACTATTCAGTTTAGAAAATAATAATATTAGAAACCTCAATATTAGTTTTGAAGACCTATCCATAAATACCCCACACGTATGGGTTTGATGTTTTTTTTTTGAGTTTCAGTTCTAAGTATAGGGAACCCCAAAAAGTTACTGTTTTTTTTCTTCTATTTCTTTGGGAAATTCTTAATGCGGTTCACAGAATACATCTACTTACCAAGTTTCAACAGCCTAGCTCTTATAGTTTCGGAAAAAAGTGGCTGTGACATACACGTACAGACAGACAGACAGACAGACATGACGAATCTATAAGGGTTCCGTAATTTTTGGTTACGGAACCCTAAAAAGGTTCAGAGGACTTTGTTGGATGTAGTTATTGTGAGGCTGCTCTGATATGCAGTCGCTTAGTGGATAACAAAACGAAATTCCAAGTGTAAGAATGTCTATTACTTGTAGGTTTACATACAAAGCACATGTTGTGAATAAAGCCCTTTAAACTGATATTAATATCAAATTTCCGAAGCCGTTTCAGTTCCTTGAATAAGTCAAGGAAATTTATGAATGAAAAAAAACCATTGTTTCTGCGAATTGAAAAGCGCAAGGAACATAAGCTACTCTTTAATAAGTTTTTAATTGAAACTTAACATATTAATAAAGCACGCTTTTCTTAACTTAGTGTTCGGAACCGTGTGCTGATCGAAATGAGCCTAAACACGGCCGGTATACTATTATCCATCGAATAGTTCCGTTGTCCACCTTCCGTTCCATCATCAGATCAGCTCGCTGTCACCATAAAATTGCATTTTCATCGGAACTTGACAGGGACGTATGCAGCATTTCAGCTCAATCGGTTGAGGATAACTGTTTTAAAATTCAGTTACAAGATTTGACCCAAACAGTAACTATTAAGTAATACAAACCAAACTTAAATACAAACATTTGCAATGTTAAATAAAAGCTTGTAAAAATTGTGTTAAATAAAAAAAATACATAAATGCTGGACAGTCCACACAACATTATCTAGCCCCAAGCTAAGCAGAGCTTGTGTACTAGATAACTGATATACTTAATACAATATATTAAATAGATAGATATTTTTATTATATATAGAAAATACCCAGAACACCCTGAACAAATATCTGCAAATTACACAAATTATAATGAATAATTGCAAAAAAAAAAAAAAAAAAAACTCCTGAATTATTAATTATTGCAATATTTGTTGTTTTTTGTTGTTTTTTTTGTTAAAAAGAGAAAAGCCTATTTTGGAAAAGCCGCCATCAAGCCGGATGCCGGAAAGGTGAATAATGTAGGAATGGGTTTTTTTTAATGGTTTTGTCACCCTTGATGCTTGCATTCCTGATTTAAATCCTAATAGGTACTTCATTAACATTTCTATCTTTGTTAAAGAATAAACCGCGATAATAGGTTTTATGTTATGTTTTATAGGTTTTAAAGCGATGGTAGCCTAACGGTTCAATAGTGCAACTCAGAATCCAACGATACCGGGTTCGATCCTAGGCTTCGCACCAATGACTTTTCTAAGTTATGTGCGGATTTCCATCGCTCTGTGCTTCGGAGGGCACGTCTTGACAAACTCCGACACCAGAGGCCAGCACTACCTCATACGAAACGAAAAGGTTTTATAAAATATTAAGTTTTTTTAAAATTTCCGCACAGTTATCGTCACCTTCTTCGCATATAGTGCCAACACTTCCAATGTTTTAAATTGGGTTACCTATATGCGCTACGGGTTCTATCCACATAGCAACAAGCAGCAGTAGGTTGGCGCATATGTATATACATAGTTCGATTTATCACCTGCATAGTTTCCCACATCTAGTATGCCGAATGCGACCTACTTTCCAGAATTTCCTGAAAATGTCAGTATGAATAATAATGTAGAATAGCTAGAAGTGAAACTCTGTCAATATGTAATTAATCACGAGACCGGTGCTTCCTGGAAGCACCTGACAGTTCTTTCTGGCGATGGCAAACGATATAGGTAATATGTGAGTGGGGTACTAAAGATTATGATTAAGATTTTTATCCATGACTAAGTATTGTTATTTGATCCATGCCAAAGCCCTGACACTCCGATGCCCTCCAATAACTATTGGATTCATTGGCACAGAAAATTGCTTCACTGTTCCATAAGTAAATATTAAATACCGTACACCTTACACATTTGGCAGGCCATTCGACTTGGGTGTTGAGCCAATCAGGATGTTTGTGTACTAGTCTGAATCAAAGCCTTGTATCTTGGTTTAGTTTCTTATTTAAACTGTTGAATAGATAATCTAAGCTCTGGCTTAGCTTGGGGCTAGATAATGTTGTGTGAACTTGTCCAGCATTTTTTTTTTTTTTATTTTATTTATTTTATCTAGATAGACAATTTGATTTTAATATTTACCCGTAGTACACCTATTGCGTAGACTAATACGGGTACAAAAGGGTACCCGTGGTACTCGTAAGTGAACTACGTAGGTGGATCACAGGTTAGAAACCTACGTTAGGTTTTTTTCCTATTTACTTGGTATCGTTCTGCCATTCCCTATGCGCTCTGGTTATGAACTTATGAATATTTTATTTACTTTGAATAGAGAAAAACTAGACAATATATCTTAAGTTTAAATGCGCTTAAAACTTAATTGCGTATTTGTATTATAGATAGGTGCCTATAATATGTTATCTCGGGACTTGATATTATTAAATTTCTGTATCTCCTCGCAGTCCAACTATTTAGGCCAACTGGTTTGACCACGGTTTTATATTATTACTCATATTTTACAAAATGTTTAATGATAATCTCATCTAAATCCTTGTATATTTATTCCAATGTTATCTTACTTTCTTTATTTAAATCATCATGAAATCAGACATTGCACACGTAACAGTAGAAATACACTGAATCATGCTTATACCTAAACCACCTTTGTACACATGTATTTCACGCAATAAATAATACTTTACTTTACTTTACTTTACACGCAATAATCTTTCTATTGGTCAAACTAGTCAAATGATCCGCCCTGAATCATTGTCATTGAATCCGTTTAAAAACTCAGTATCACATAGTAATGCGTAGTTTTGTGTTATTACTACGCAGGTGCATTTGAATCGAATTGTTGTAGAGCTATAAAACCTCACATAATTATCGGTTTAAGAGCATTAGAAATAAACGAATTCAAAGGATATTATGTTATCAGAGGCCACAGTAACATGGCTGTAGGTAGATGACCGTGTTTTCAATAAGTACAAATTACCTGTTCAAACCTTATGAGAAACTCGAATAATCTAATTATAATATGCAACTCTCTTGCAAATACCTAGGTAAGGTACTAGAGACAAAAAAATATGTTTAACCTCATAGCAATGATTTTCTTAACTCTTTTTCTGACGCTTTTCCGATATATCGTTTATATGCTAGGTGTAGTCACATGTAGTATAGAGACCGAACGAAGGTAGAGCAACCGTTCTGTGATTATAATGAAGGAGGTGCTATAAGGGTGGGCCAGGCCCGTGTTGGGCGCCAGTGGAGTGCGCCGCCCATATCCCTCCCCGCGCCCCGCCGCCGCTCCCCTTCTCTGTCCGATCAGTTGCACGCTTCAGGCCGCCGAGGTACGCCGCGTGCGCGGGATGCCGTGACTGATACCTCCCGTCGGCGCATCTCCATACATGACATCTGATCTACTTCTGCGGTTCGTTGCAAACGCATGGACCACATTAGACGCTTGTATGCACTGTATCATTCATGACCATTCACAAAGACCTGCCATTTTATTATTAGCCCATAAAATGACAATATTCAATTTATTTTCAAAGATTGTGTTAGGTTATCTAGAACTGTGTGTCATATCACTCATGTATTCATTTTAGGCAAGTATCAGAATGCCAGATGTTTTGCACAGTGTAGTATTTAATGTTTTAAACTATATTAGATGGAATTAATCTATTTCGGTTGTTTATTATTCGAGTAGGCTCTACGCTCATTTAGTCAAGTTATTTTTTGTACCTTTTCTAAAATATCGATTGTAAAACAAACTGTTAAAACTAATCAAAGCACATTTTAAAAATAAATAAAAACGTTAATTTATGCTCTACCAAAAGAATTGTTGTCAATAAGCAGCTGATCGCTGGTACCGCGTTGTGCGCCGCTCGGGAGCGAGCAGGCGCGATGCGAACGCAAGGTCGTTTGTATCGAGCGGCACTGGTCAAATATTTAACAAACTGTAGTATGAAGCGTTCGAGAGTTCGCTATTTCGTCCTGTACTTTGACGTTTAACTCTTTGAATCACAGTTGATATTACGGGCAACAGAGATTTTTCAATCTAGCGCAGAATTCGGAGAAATGCTTGACAGTTTCAGATAGCAAATTAATTTGTAATACACTGACTAGTTATCGATTGCTATTTCAAACTTCATGTGAAATTATGTTTAGTTACATTTTATTACGGTCTTTGTTCTGATGCTCTCGGCTCCCGCTCACTTCCGTAGTCTCCCGGAATTCGGATACCCGGTTATACGGACGTCATAAGCCTTTGTTCAACAAATTCCCTGGGTAATACAAAACAACCCGTAGATAGTATATTGTCGACAACAGTGTACCTACACTGCAATTTCTCGTATAGTTTGTAGTTGAACGAAGCCTATTTATGCTCTCTAAATTATCTAATAGATTCGTCCCGATGTTTTATCTTATTTTATGGGAATCTTTGTAATTTAAAGTGGTACTATGGTTTGTACTCCTGCTGATATAGCTGGTCTAGGTAGGTACCAAGGAATAGGCAATGTCAAAAAAACAAGGGCTAGGAGGATAGATAATTTAGCAAAAAGCTAGTACATATGCTCATAGACGGTTGAAGGGTCAGTTAGGTCGGCTTATTCCACTATTCCCCCCTGAAAATACCCATTAGGAAGAACAGTGGAATTTAAAAAAAACTTATTCCACTAGAATCAGGGGGAAAACTGAACAGTAATGTAAAAAAACTAGGAATTTCCCTTTTCACTTTGGATGTTCCACTTTTCCCCCCTTGGTTGAGGAAATAAAGTCTACGTGCTACTGTGACAAAAAAAAAACAAGACTAGATAATCTAGCAAAAAGCTAGGTAATTTGCTCACAGACGGTTGAAGGGTCAGGTTGGTCGAGGAAATGAACATGTCTACGTGCGGGACGACTGGAGGACAGGCACTAGCGGGGCCGGCCGGAGCCGTCCCGCTGGGAATCAGCTAAACGAAATCGAGTTGGGTCTAGTTTAATAGTATTATTTCCCTAACCTCTTCAATGATACGAGGTTGAACAAAAACATATGCTGAAACGAGAAATTCAGAGAAATTGATAGATACCAGGGATAATACAGCAATGGTAGGTAGATAGATACTGTCACTTCAAATATAATCAACGAGTTCAAAGATAGCGTAGCCAACATTCTGACTGATTACTCGTACCAAAATCCTTTGTAAGACGACGAATAATAGGCCGCTTAGTAAATCCGTTGTTCAAGAGGTTTAATGATAGGTGATACATTGGCGGAAGCCATCCAGGAGTGCGTGCATGTAGGCTTGTTGCCAAGGTTACCGGGGGTGGGTGCGATCAGCTGGACTTACGTAAGGTGAGCTGGGGCGGCGGGTGCGGGGGTAGCGCGGGGCGCGCAGCCTAGGGCCGATCGATACCAAACCCGCTTTCGCCTCTTGCCATCGCCCAACGCGCTTCGGTTTATTCGCACCATCGCACCGAAACTTTACTCTCGAACCTCAGTTACAACAAACTTGACCTCTGCGAATAATATCATATTTTTAGTTGCTTCTTTTACCAAGTCCTGCTTTATCGTTTATCTTTGATGTTTGTTTTGTCAGATTTATCAGCGTTACTTGTAACCAGCAAATTGGGTCAAGGTCTTCGCTTTCATCGATTTGCAAATTTTTGGGAAGGCCACTGTTACGTGTAAATATTAATTCTTAGATTATTATACTATAGTAGACGCTGAAATTAATAATAGTAGTCATACTTGTCTGATATTTAAATTATGAAAAAAACACTAAAACAGTTCTTAGAAGCTTGAGTAGCTTCAAATGACATGTTGAGGTGGGGGTGGGTATTTGTGGAGGGAAGAGATGTGGCCGTTCGAGCGAATGTTGTTCACGCTTCCGTAAAACAGGCACCGGTCGCTTACGGTGAAATGCTTTTTTGTTCTCGTCATATAAACGTCTCAGGGGTGGCATCAATCGTGAGTAGGGAAACCTTGAAAGTTGTACGAATAACGATCACATTTCCTTGGAAAATCTTATCTCTGTCTGTCGTTAAATTCTTCGGTTCACCGGATAAATATTGGTGGACATGCATTGTCATATTATAAATCATGATAATTTTACTCTGTTGTGGCCGGTTCGAGATTTGCTTTGTTTTAAATTCGCGTTTTTAGTATTTACCCCGTGATTGTCCCTCCTGACAATGGATACAAATACATTGTATACCTAATTTATTATTCACACGTATATTTTATGTATTCCGAAGCTGGAACGTTTCTTTTAGGGGAGATAAATATGTATACATAATCTGTGTTATAAATATAGCAACTTTACCTCATAATGGTAAATAATTACCTCAATAAAATATAATAAAATAAAATAATGGTAAAACAACTATCATGTGTTGTTTGTGCTCGATATAAACAAATAGTGATATCATAATATATCACACTGTTTTGATTATATTGTTATAATAAACATTAAGATAAAATTTATACTAGTACATTATTTATTCTAACGTGATGTTTTAGCTATCTACCTATTTTCATGACATAGGTATGCAATGCAAGTCAAATAAGTATTCAAAGTACCTAATCTTTATAATTATAATATTTCAAGTGTCTAACAAGGGATCGCTACGTTCAGGAAGGGCACTCCTGGATCGTATCATGCAAATGCCCGTTATTGCAACCTTGATAGAAAATACGAAGCGCCTGGTTGAATTGTGCGTATCATCAGCGTTGTGTTTTGCTGTATAGAAACGTAAAGGCGCTGTAAGCTGGTAGAATAGACCCTTGCACTAGCGATGTAGCAATGCTTCTTGACACTTAATTTTTTCTTTAATTTATTTTGCATTCGCTTCGCTTATTTATGTGGCTTTGGTCTCTGTTGTGTTGCAGCCCGCGTTAGTAGTGGATCGGAGGTGCTGTGTGATGTTGCTGATGCGCTGGTAGGCCCCCGGTGTCGCTATGTCGTCGCCGGCGCGCGCCCCTCCGCCGACGACGGTCCCCGTGCCGGCGGGGGCGGGCATGCTGCCCCCAGGCCCGGGACCATCACGCCAGCGCTCGCTGAAAGACCGACTCAGAGAAGGAATAACTGGACCCTTCCATTGGCAGTGAGTTTTACCTTTTATACGCGAAGAGCCGGCATCGAAATCGCATTCTAAGTTCACTATGTAACAACGTGAAGCTTCGTGCAGTCGTGTAACTGAATAAGGTTTCGATAGTTGCACTCTTCCTTTGAAATTATAAACCTTTTCAAGACAGCAGCGTGTGAAATGGTTTTGCGACTCCGTGTTTTGATTGAAGCTTGTGTAGATAAAGCATGGCTTTAAGTATATTGCAATTTATGGCCCGTATTCCGAAACTAAACTCGAACTGAATTTAGATTCGAGATTTTGTTAGTTGTTAATAAAAAACTCATATAAATCCATGCTCGAGTCTCGATTCTTTTCGAGTTTAACTTTCGATGTGTCGATATACTTCGACGGCCTTTACAGTATTTATAATTTCTTCGTCTGTAAACTTCGTCATGACTATCAAATTTATATTAAATTTTATCTCTCTTGGCACTATCTCTGGTCTGCCAGAAACATCTTTATTTATAAACGAAACTATATGGTGATATTGCGTGTTCCTTACATTGGGGGATAAATCAATAATGAATTTTGGAAACTCGAAACGGAAAACAGAAGCGTCTCCAATATGCTGGCTGCATAGCGACGCTGAATGACGGCACCAATGCGCTGAGCCAGATAAGAGCCAGCTCTCAGGCAAAATGTTGAAATATGAAAAACTCTTCTTAAACACAAACTTGTATAAAGTTTGAAGTTCAATTATCTGCTTACTGATAAGTGCGCGGTGTGGTGGGAAGATAAAGCTTTGGTGCGGGTGACCTTCCTATCTACCTAGTTATTTGGGTGTAAGCACATTTGATTATATACAGCACTGATACCAGCCTTTATGTGTTTTTTTTATAATCAATTAAAAAATACTATAGATAGATCTAATGATAAACCGCAATCTTCATCATTATCAACATGTTCCATTGCTTAAGATTTTTCCTATATTATGTGTATGCGCAGGTATCCTTCGATCGATCAGAATAAAGCGATCTGAAGAAACCCAGGCATGGCAACTCTGGGCATTAGTGTCCTCCCAATTCCATACCATTTAACTGAATTCGAATAACTTACCATCCATTTACTTACCGTAATATTTTCCTACCGATTCGCAGACCAACTTTTCTTTGATTGGCACTCCACTTTTTGTACAAGGCTGTACAAATTCTAGTGGCAGCCAGTTTGCTGGATGAGGAAAAATGTTTTAAAATTAGTTTTTAGCGGGCGAGCGGTATCCAATTTGAAAGGGGAGGATGCCTCTGCACGTCCGCTTCGGGGAGCGCCTCGTCAAAGGGAATCTAATTTGTTACAAGCTGGGTTGCACAATTTGTACGAATGCGAGTGAGATAAGCTGCTTTCTGACATACAATATTTCCTCGTTTCTACTAACAACAACTTTTCTGTGGTGTAAGTTCTACTCCTATTTTCTTCTTTTGTGTGGTGTTAGTCTACTCCCCTAATGAATTTTAGCGACGCATATATCAAAGATAAACTTGTTTTAAAGCTGTTCAACACCATATTTGTATGCCATTGAACAAGTTTGCTCGTTGGTAGCTGTTGGTTGGCGGGCGTGCCGCAAATATTTGCGTTGTGCAACACTCCCTATCTCGTCTGTGTACATTACCTCAACCTCCGCCTACTGGGTCCTTATCTCCACTCGAGCAGCCTCCGTGGAGCTGGCCTTTCAAACTAAATCTCGCTTGTTTGCCATACTCCTTTGTAACGTAATTTAATTAAAACGCTTACCATGCTCCGTACTAAGTTATAATATAAGCGGAGAGCGAGCGACTCCAACGATGTTCATAGACGGTTAATGTTTTATGTTTGCATAAAACTTTTTCTTATTCGAGCTTATTTTTCTTATCTACCCGAAGTATATCATCTTTAAAATTATGATCGAGTAACTGTATGTTTAAACGAGATTAACAAAGATAAATTGGTAAACATTCTCTGTAGTGAATAACATTTTGTTCAGCATTGTTCTTTATTTTAACTTTGATCATTGGTTACAATTTTGTTTTCTTATTCTTTTACCTTCTAAAATGTCTCACCATGTTTTGTCTTAAATTATGCTGACGTTCTTTCTATCACCTTCTTTCAATAGTTGAACGATGTATCTTCCCTCGCATCGCATCGTATGGTTGGCTCTTAGCAATAACTAGGTTCCTCCTCAGCTGGCTTTACTTTCTCATTAGTAAGAGGTGTTTTATTACCTATCTCTGTATAATAGAGTCCGGCCAGGCGGGGTAGTTCTGTGCTAATTTATTCGTCTCTCCAGAAGTCGATATTGTTGCAGGCGAAGCCAACCGGCTCTGTTCCGTTATGCATGTCGCGCGGCGTCCTTGGCCGATATTAAACGTTTAGGCGACGACGTCGAGGGTTTGCCGTGGGATGGGGAGGGTGGTGGATGGTGGATCCACAGTCATTGTTTCCTGTTGTAGTATCTATTCTGAACCTTTTCTGGGCGTGTTTGCGGTTAGCTGGGTCTTCGCGTGAGGCTTTTTTCATACTTAGCTTTGTGATGGGCTTTTTAGGGATGCGCTATGCGTCATGAATGTCATCGTATCGATTTTATGAAGAAGATCCTTCCTAAGAGATGTCTTTAATCATACTGCAAAGCTGATCAAAACCCAGAGGTTTTGATCAGATGTATCTTTAATGCAGATTTTGAGTCTACAATCCAATTCTTTTGTTCTTTCTTTCTTGCTTTCATTAGGAATAAGATCATCGACTAGCCTTCTAGCCACTGGCTTCGCACGCTTGGTGTTGGGATAAAAAGCAGCCGCCCCTCCCACCTCCTGCACCCCTTTCCCCCAGCATCCAACCACACAACAAATATCATCAAAATGCACTCAACCGTTGCGGAGTTGAGTGGACCTCCACATAACGCGAGCGTAGCCGCGAATCATAGCCTATAGCAC
Source organism: Operophtera brumata (assembly GCA_932527175.1). Lineage (NCBI taxonomy): Eukaryota > Metazoa > Arthropoda > Insecta > Lepidoptera > Geometridae > Operophtera > Operophtera brumata. The sequence continues at coordinate 3,761,400 of OW052238.1, forward strand.
TCGGGGATAATGTAGCTTCCTGTTAGTGAAATAATTTTCGGATGCGGATCAGTAGTTCCGGAGATTACCCCCTACATCCAAACAATGAAACTTTACCTCCTTATAATATTAGTATAAATGAAAATGCAGATGGCTGAAGACATGTCAATGCTGTATTTCGTACTAAAATGGCGGCAAGCTTGTCGCTATGTTTGTCTGCGGCTCTACCAGTGAGACGTGTCCTCGCGGAGTTATAAAAAGCCTGTAACTTATGATTGCCATGCACATGGAGGTCACGCATTGTTTACTGATTGCCTCTTGCACAATTGATTATTTATTGAATTGTGCTACGCGACAATGGTCTCGGTATCAGTTTCAGCGAAATGTAAAGACATGGAGATGAAGTTTTCCAGTTTCCAGGCATTCGTGACTGGCCGCACGAGGCCGCTCCACAATGGCCGTAACGGAAACGTCACGCGCGGTCCTCGCCTCACAAAACCATTCCAATTGTCCGGCAATTAGCGCGTGCAAATCAATTTCACACCCTAGCGTTTTCTAGGCATATCCATAAACATTTTCCCTTTTGATATTTACATGTCAATGTTTAGATTTAATAGAGATATCTGTTTTACATTCTTTATCCTTTGAAAACTCAAGTGCCTGTCTACGCGCTTGTCGATTACGCGAAATAGGACTCTGGCCTGACAATAGTCACGTCTTATCTCAATATGCCTCTCTGATAGGTTTTTCTTGACAATGTGGTGTAATTCGGAAGATTATGAATCAAATTTAGTAGAAGTGATAATATATTCCAAATTTCCTTATTATGTAGGTATTTTTCTTTCTTGTGGTAATACAAGTGGTAACCTATTCTTGGTATTGTCATGTTGTCTTTGTAAGGAGGCTGTCTTATCGTTTGTTTTGTTTCTTATCTGGATTTAATCTCTAGAAATCTTTTCAGTGCTAGTTTTGAAACTCACACCGATATGTTATATCATTTGACTTCCATAATCTTATTATGCTTCGATTTTTAGAAATATGTTTGATCGCATGTACTCAATTACATCCAAGTTTACTAGGGTTCCGTAGTCCGACAGAACGTTCAGGTTGTCAATCTGTCCGTCTGTCACAGCGTCATGGCATTCACAGTTATGGACCTAAATGCATGCCTTTAGATGCAGATCTCCAAGTTTCGGGTATGGTGTGCACTGTGCTGGCTGCCCCGATGGAGTTTACTCTACTTCAGTTCAGTTAAAGACTGCGCCACAGCCAGGCAAAAATCTTAAAAAAAAAAAACCACGCGACGCTTGAAAAAGCGGTTTTTATGGAATATCTTGTAAAATATACAGTTGTGGTCATATAATTAAGAACGATTTGAAGTTCTAGAAGTTTTTTATTTAAATCGTATCATACACAGAGATGTGTACCTTCTGAGAAGCAACTAGTTATGTTATATAATAGTCACATTAATAGAGCAACCTGACTTAAGAATAAAGTATGAAATCGCTTACTATTTTTTGCAAATTTTATTGATTTTATCAAAGTAACACATTCAAATAGTAATGAAACTGGACAAATAATTAAGAACGAATTATTTAACTGCTCGGGAATTGTTTTGTATGACACTTAGATTTAAAAAATCACAATATTATGTAGCACAGGAAACATAACAAGGAATTTAATAAATATTTAACTAAAATTAATAGTTAATAGCATATCCACGGCTTTTAATTACAGCCTTACACCGGCGAGGCATTGACTCTATTAATTTTTGACATTTCGCAAGAGAAATAGAGTTCCATTCTTCTAAAAAAACGTCATACAGCTCTCTTAAATTTCCACACTTTGTATTTGAAACCTTTTTCTTTACTTCAAACCACAGATTCTCTATTGGGTTTAGATCTGGACTGTTAGCAGGCCAGTCTAAGACAGAAACTAATTGCGCTGTAAGAAATTCATTTACGGTGCGTGCAGTGTGCTTTGGATCATTGTCATGCTGGAATGTCCAAATGACCGGTAGAACGTCTTCAGCGTATGGTAACATTGTTTCTTCCAGTATATTTTTGTATTGGAACTGATCCATGTTACCTTCTATCACCTTTACAGGTCCTACACCATGTCCAGAAAAGCAACCCCAAATTTTCACATTTCCACCACCGTGCTTTAATGTAACTTCCGTGTACTTTGGGTCGAATGCTGTATTCGGGGGACGTCGTACATATCGTTTTCCATCAGAACATACTCTGTTTATTTTCGTCTCGTCAGAAAAAAGTAAATTTTTCCACTGTTGCACAGTCCAGTTTTCATACTTTCTCGCAAATGCAAGCCGGGCTTGCCTGTGGCATAGTTTTAACAAGTTTTTTACCTTTCTTGCTATCCTACCGTGCAATTTGTCTTCTACCAAACGTCTTCGAATAGTGCGTGCTGAGATTGCTGAAGGGTTGTTTTCACCAAAATATTATTTTCTAAGCTCATTGGACCCTTTAAAAGGATTTTGTTTTGCCATACGAACGATGTTTCGGTCATCTCGAGGAGTTGTTTTTCTCTGTTTAGGTACACGTGGAACATTCGAAGTAGTTTGATACGTAGCAAAATGCTTTACAGCGTGGAAAACCATCATTTTTGAACATTGCAGATGGTCGGCTATCTTTTTATAAGACCAATTCTTCCGGCGAAGTTTTATTATTACTTCCCTTGTAGATTTATCACAACTTTTATTTTTCCCATTGTTTTTTCTAAAGAAGCAATCACCTCTAATCTTTTACAGCACGTAATGGTGCCAAAATTATACAAACAGTAACAAATCGACTGAGTGTTCTCTATTTAAATTTGAATAAAGGTATAAACTACTTAGCGTTCTTAATTACGTGACCAGCCAGTAATAAGGAATACTTTGTTTAAGAGTAGTGTAAAAAGTTTGCCTATTGATTTTTAGCCAATCATGTGTATCAATGAATACAGTGGTAATATGGAAATGTTTTACGATACCGAGAGAAATAAAAACAAATGCATACAATTAGTTTTGCATCTTAGTTGGAAAAAATCTTCCCTTTATATCAGCGTTCTTAATTATATGGCCACCACTGTATATAGTTTTAAAAAACCCCGTGGGTGAACCCTCCGTTTTATTGTATTGATCTTATTTTTTTAATTTTTGACCCAATAATCTGTACCATATTGACAAACAATCGAATCTAGCCAAAAGTCAGAGGTAACTTTGTGAATTTTTTTGATCGAGAAATTTTTGTCCTATTGTGTTTCTGTCTGGGTATTATAATGTAGTAACCATGCATATTTTTAATATGAATATTGTTCTTGATTTAGTTAGTTATAAATCTAATCTAAGATTGGTAATTTTGCGTTATACCCCACCTTAAGATGCGGGAATATGTTGCGCAGAGGGAAAACATAACGAATTTCACTTTTTGTTGCCGCTCGATTTCTCCTCTACTCCTCTACCAACTTATATTTGCGTACCGCGTGCATTATATGAAAATCGGTTATAAGTAAACTCCAATAAAATTGTCACAAATTACAATTTAATTTTGTGGGTACCTGTAAAGTACTTTTGCTTTGAACCGTTAAAAAGGTCTTGTTAAATCATTATCATTGTCTTGCCCTTTTCCCAATTTATTTGGGGTCGGCGCAGTACGTCTTTTTCTTCCACTCTTCCCTGTCAGCCGTCACCTCATCATTCACTCCCTTCTCATTCATATCATCTCTCACACAATCCATCCATCTTTTCTTAGGTCTTCCTCTTCCTTTCCATCCACTAACATTCATATTCATAACTTTCTTAGTTACATGCATTTCATCCCTCCTCATAACGTGCCCATACCAAGCTAAACGATTTCCTTTCAACTTTCCTGTCACTGGTGCAATTTTCAAACTTCCTCTTGTATACTCATTCTTTGTTTTATTAAATAAGGCAGTTTAATAATACATCCAACGGGACCCTATTACTGACCTAAGCCTACGCCTCCGTCCGTCCGTCTTTCTGTCTGTATTCCGTCACAAGGGTATATCTGGTTTATTCTATATGCTAAGATCTTGATAGACGTAATAGATGCCAGTTGTTTTCCCAGATTATGTTGTTATTGTTGGGGCATGAACCCTGAGCAAACAATAAAGATATCCTGTGAGGAAAACTTTCAGAGTTCTAATTATGTCTTGAAAACGGAACTCTACACTATTCGTGCCCATACGCATTTGACCGGTTTATTTTACGAGCCGTATTGTCCAGTAGTACTACCTCTAAACTCTAAAGTATAGTTTACAATGTGGTCCCCGGTAAAATAATTTAGCAAGGCTCAGAAACTTGTAATTCCCTTGTTAATGGATCATGGTAGAAACTGTGGATCCTGGGAATTATTTGATGATTTTTTTTCGACCTATGGAGGGCAAACTTTCTTGATTATGGAACCCTATTCTATGCGTGGTCCCACACGCACTTGGCCATTTTTTTATACGTTGATGTGGCGTTGTTGATATTCAAATACGTACAAGTATTCCCATGTGCGCAGTAGTCTCTGAAATAGACTCTTTCTTATCACATCAAAAAGTGGTAAAATGAATGGCACTCTTAGATAGCAGAGTCGAGCCCCCGTTTTATTTGTTTGTGCTATGTTTTTGATGTGTAACATCTTTCCTCTCTCTCTTTCCTGTGGGAGTGAAACAATGAAAAGGGACTGAAGTGTGTACAGGAAGCGCGTATTTTCCGAGAGGTTGGTACTATCAGCCATGTTGCTTATTACCAAGGATGTGAGATGTCAGATGTTACACATCATATTTTTTTTTTTTTTTTTTTTTTTATACTACTGACTGACGGAACAAGCAGATTGCCCACCTGATGTTAAGTGGTAACCTCTGCCTATGAACAGTTCATTACCTCATAGGTAACGTCCACCTAGGACGCACCCTATGTTGCATTACCCTGCGCCCGCCACCCTGAGACATAAAGATGAAAAGTCTCATGTGCCTGTAATTTCACCGGCACCCTTACCCTTCAAACCGGAACACAGCAATGCGAGCACTACTGCTTTGCGGCAGAAATAAGTATGCGACTACTGTAAGGCTTTAGCCTTTTTTTTTCTTTGTACCTATATCATGCAGGTGGTCTCGTAACGTAGGTACTCGATGGCAACTCTTTTATATCGTATCGTCTTTCATCTCTTCGATAAGAAAAAGGTTTTATTAGGTTGCATAAAGTGAAAGGAAAGTCCGAAATAGGGTCTCGTGTCTTCCTTTATTACGTCCAAGGATATGCCTCGGGCAACGAAAGTTTATATACAGGGTGGAAAACACGAACGGGATATGGAGGAAAAGTACAATAATTGAAGATAGCAAATTTTACGTACAGCCAACATTCTTAACATTTTCTTCATTCACGATTATACCTGAGCTGAGAAGAAGCAACTAAAAATCGATAGGGTCTATGATAAGGATAAAATCTCTCGAATAAACATTGTATCTTACAATTTAAAGAATACTATGAAATCGTAGGATGTTTTGTGAGCATCATCCACAATAAAAGATAGAAGGTTACTGATAAAAATAATAAAAAAAAGCGGCCAATTGCGAGTCGGACTCGCCCATGAAGGGTTCCGTAGCAGCAAGTAACATAATATAAAAGTTCTTGGACGGATTACGATTAATGACGTATTAAAAAAAACTACTTACTAGATCTCGTTCAAACCAATTTTGAGTGAAAGTTTACATGTACATCATATATTTTTTTTAGTTTTATTATTCTCCTATTTTAGAAGTTATGGGGGGGGGGGGGGCACACTTTTTACCACTTTGGAAGTGTCTCTCGCGCAAACTATTCAGTTTAGAAAAAAATTATATTAGAAACCTCAATATCAATTTTGAAGACCTATCCATAGATACCCCACATGTATGGGGTTATAAATATATGAAAAAAGTTTTTTTTAGTTTCAGTTCTAAGTATGGGGAACCCCAAAAATAAAAAACTACTTACTAAATCTCGTTTAAGCCAATTTTGAGTGAAAGTTTACATAGTAATGTACATCATATTTTTTTTTTAGTTTTATCATTCTCTTATTTTAGAAGTTATGGGGGGGGGGGGGGACACGACACACTTTTTACCACTTTGGAAGTGTCTCTCGCGCAAACTATTCAGTTTAGAAAAAAATTATATTAGAAACCACAACATCATTTTTAAAGACCTATCCATAAATACCCCACACATATAGGTTTGATGAAAAAAAAAAATTGAGTTTCAGTTCTAAGTATGGGGAACCCCAAAAATAATTGTTTTTTTTTTCAATTTTTGTGTAAAAATCTTAATGCGGTTCACAGAATACATCTCTACCTACCAAGTTTCAACAGTATAGCTCTTATAGTTTCGGAAAAAAAAGGCTGTGACATAAACGGACAGACAGACAGACAGACATGACGAATCCATAAGGGTTCCTTGTCTTTGACTACGGAACCCTAAAAACAATTGAATTTCTTGGAAGACTCTGTGCATTCTAGAAAATGAATCTCATTTTGAGCAAGTTAATTTATTAAAATATTCTATGAAAATTATAATTTTAATTAATATTTACTTTAAGTATTAATTTATAATAGTCTATTGTGCTATGATTAGAATATCCAATGGTTAATGTACCTACAATGTGCTTCATGTTATTTCGATATGTACGAATTGTTACTATTTCATGGTCTTCTTTAATTCTAAGATATAATATAATATCCCAGATAATGTATCCTTATCACAGACCCCATCGATTGGTACATTGCAAGTAATTTTTTTTGAAGATTCAATGACCCCGTCTGTTCTCATTATTCCAACGTCATTTTTCATTTACACAAATAAAACCGTATCGAAATCGGAGCACCCATTTCACCCTAGCTACTACATATTTGTTCATCGTGTGAATGTGTGTGTAGTTATCATCAGACCCTGAAGGTTTAGTTAAAACTTGAAGATTCAGCTTCAGTAGTACCCTAGATCCTGTTCACCCTTTGCCGCGGTCATCATCAGACCCTGGAGCCGGATGTCGTCGTAAATTGACCTTTTGAGCTCAAACTGAAGATTCTAAAGGCAAACATAAACATTTCAGAGTTCCCTTCAAACAAATTATTGCGAGCTGGTGATCCTGGAAACGGGTGCAGCAATTTCCACCAAACATAGCTAAGAACTATCTCTCAAACACCATCTTGTATGTACAAAAAACCGCATTGAAATCAGAGCTTCCGTTTCGGAGCTACATGGCAACAAAGGAACATTGCATACAGAGAGACAGACACACTAAGTCGGGGGGGTGAAATAGTAAGTGCCTATTTTTTGCATTTTTAGTTGGTTCGATTTCCGGCTACGGTAAGCTGAAAACTATAAGGATCGAGAATAGGTGCCTTTCTAGACCTTCGTGCTCCAACGTCGGCCGCATCGTCACTTACCAACAAGTGAGATCGCGCTTGTTATCCGGACTTGTTTGTAAGATTCGTTGATAAGATTTGTCCTGGCTGCTAGCTTACTTAAAATGTGTTATTACTGGAAGAAAGCGTTAGCTGAGTCAGTCGTGGGAAGCAATGGCGGCGATGAGCTCACCACTTGTCACGTCTATATCCCACGATGGTGCTATATACCCACGGTGAAAAGAGGCCCATTTGAGGCTCTGCCTACCCTTTCGGGGAGAACGGCGTGTGCCTATGTGTGTGTGTTTGTGTGAGATCGCAGCCAAACGATCTACCAAAGATTTAAAAAACAATTGTTTGCCTAAAAAAGTTTTGTCGAGGGTTTTTTACCGCGCACTTGTTCTCGCGGTAGTTTGCACGATGCATGTAACTTGCCCTGCGCAAGTGCCTCAACATGCGCATGTTACCAGCGCCGTGTAAAAGTGCCTCAACATGCGCATGTTACCAGCGCCGTGTAAAAGTGCCTCAACATGCGCATGTTACCAGCGCCGTGTACAACCACCATATGCACAATGTGAAGCGATTCTCGAGTGTTCCTCAATTGGAGTACGTTCATAGGATGCAACGAGAAGTGCGCGTAATTGAATGATTAGCGGCGGCGCCGGCGCCGGCTGCGCACCTCTCGAGATGACGATGCCCAGACCTGCCTGGTTGTTCCTACCACTGCAATCCATCACATCGTTTTACTTATCTTAATCCTTCTGGATTTTATTGATATTTTGAGTGCAACAATTTGGAACATACCTAAATTGTTTGTTTGAGTGGGAATTTCCTCGGTCCCTTTATTTCGGTGGTTTTTATAATTGGTTTGTTTGAATTCATTGTTTGAAATCCCAAATAGTGTCGATGACCCGTATTCATAAACCGAACTTGCTTCTAAGAAAGATCTTGAGTGTTTCCAATTTCAAAATTAACATACAAAAACGAAATTTTTGGTGTGTTCAAGGTCGCTCTCAGTGTAAATCTTAGAAGCTTAGCTAATTAGTACGGCCCGTTGCGTCAGCAACGTGTTTTGGGACCCAAACAGAGCTGAATTGCGCGTATCTGACATTTTGATGTAAAGCTAGGTTCATATTATTGTCTCGGGGTGTGGCGTGGCGCGCCAGAACGCAATCGGTTACGTTTATTACCTATGACTAGATTCACATTAGTAGGTTGTGTTGTGTTGTGTTGTGGCGCGTCAACGTAACCGATTGCGTTCTGACGCGCCACGCCACACCCCGACACAATAATATGAACCTAGCTTAAGGCGATATGTCAAAATACCGAATGGGCGGAGTCTAGCAAGAAAACAATAGCTGTAAGACAGTGACAACGCTATTGCTCACTTGAACCCGGGAAAAGGTGAGGTATAGAGTTTTTCCGCTCGGAAGTAACTGACGTAAGCGACAAGTGATAAAACTTCGTTTAGATTCTAAAGTAGCAAATATAAAAATAAATTATCTATAATTAATGTAAGTAATGTGATTACCTACTGAATAGTATAAAAATATATGCATAATACTTTCTCTAGTCGAAGGAGGGACCTAAAAAGGGATTTAGAAGAGCCAATTTCAAAAAATTAAGTTATCGAGAAAAATTTCGCGAATCGTGTTTCTAGTCTATAATTTATTTAGATTACATCCTCAAGTAATTACTGTATTAACATCAAGTTTGTAACCTTTACTGATAGTGAGTGAGCATGTAACGAAACGACTCCAAAATTTTAACATAGCGTCTTAAGTATCTGACAAAAGGCCCAACTGACAGCATCCCAGCCCATATTTGAGGCCTATTTTAATAGGTAAGTATTTATATCCGTTGATTTGGGCACTGCCAATGAATTGGAGTCGGCGAGAGATCCTGATTCTAATATGATCTTCAACTCTGCATGCCACTCAGAGCCTCGAGTCCAAGCAGTTTAGCACGTGGGCGTTTGGGATACTACACTACACGGATTTTAGTTTTGAATAACCGAAAAGCGCCTCTATCGGACACCTAGAGAACCTCAATTACCATAGGGCCAAGTCCGAGTCTTGCATACAATGACCGTGACGACGATCGTCCGTGTATTACTTTACAGTACCTAACGTTGTGTCGTTTGTATCGAGCGCGCGCATAGATTAATGGCTGGTTACTACGTGATACGCGGATGTTCGTCGTCACGGTCACTTTTCGATGTTGTATGCAAGACTCGGACTTTGGCCTCATACCAAAATCCATGTAGTGTTTACGTAGTAACTATTAAGTAGACTCTTCCCGCCATTTTCGAAAAGAGACGTTGTCTACTTTTATTTTATTTCTTTTCCTATTGTTTTCTTAAGTTACAATGTGTTATTTTGGTGGCATTTTAACTAATGTAGCTCGTTTAAAAATCACAAGTGTAGTGAAATGAAATGGAAGTGAATTGCGTGACTTTTGAAATTGGTGGAAATTGTCTACCAAAGTTTTAGTAAAATTGGCCACCGTTTTACTAAATCATGACTCGACTGTGACTTTGACGACTTGGAAGGAGTGTAACGTTGCAAAATATATTGAAAATACAATATAGTGAAAATACAGATACCTACTTGAAAATGGCAAATGCACAAGCCGTGCGGCGCCAATTATAAAGAAAAAAAAAACTATTAAGTAATCTGTGGTAGTGTACACAACACGTCCGAGTAGTGTACACCACACGTCCGTGTAGTGTACAACACACGTCCGTGTAGTTGCTTGTTACATTTCTAGACTAGGCCCTCTGATGTGAAGGAAGGCCGGCAGGCCAGCAGGTAAAACTGTACTTATCCTTTTGTGCATATTATATTATCAATCAGTTCTTATCGTAATATTGGCATTGATATTGTACGAGTTGATAAATTAATTGTTTTAATTTTGATAACTGCCATCAGTTGATTACAATGCTTGGTTGAGTGAGATATTATTGATTTCAAAATTCAAGTGTAGTTTGTAAGTGAGTGCATAACAACAAACGTTTACATGAGTTTTTTTGGTTTTAAGTCGAAGTAAGTAATTTTTTCTATCCTGCTTCATTTCACTCTCATCTTGTTACTTATTTTGAAAACTTTAAGATAAAAACATTTATCTGATAACGTGCTTACTCATAATTATTAATTTATCTATCAATGACAACCGCTGCGGTACTGATTTCGACGGCATTTTGCAAAACGCAACGTTTCTTATTTTCTACTGGCCTTTAGTCCGCGGCTTCGCACGCTTTGATCCTGGATAAAACGCAGCCTCCTCCCCCCTCCTCCCATAATACATCCACACACAAAATATCATCAAAATCTGCACAACCGTTGACCGTACAGACGTTCTCCTCTCAAATGGTGTTGAGTTCATACAAAAATCCCATTGAAAAAAGAACCTTCAGTTTTCCCAAATTATCCGGGAAACTTTGGCAATTTTTCTTTCTCTAAAAACCTTATTCGGCCTATTACGAACAATTAACATAACATATTATAACATAACACATACATACATAGTCTTCACCCAATATTATAGGATTCCCTGTGTCCTAGGAAGGTCTTAGGTATTAGGAACTACGAGTACCATGGTATCGAAACACCTAGACCAGGAACAAATATTTTCAGATCGTACAAACATTTGTTCCGCAGTGGGAATTTAATCCTCAATCGGCTACTCGCCCGCCATGCTACATAGGTCGAAGAGAGGAATTAAAAAACCGGCCAAGTGCGAGTCGGACTCGCGCACGAAGGGTTCCGTACCATTATCATAAAAAACGGCAAAAAATCACGTTTGTTGTATGGGAGCCCCCTTAAATATTTATTTTATTATTATTTTTTGTATTTGTTGTTATAGCGGCAACAGAAATACATCATCTGTGAAAATTTCTACTGTCTAACTATCACGGTTCATGTGATACAGCCTGGTGACAGTCGGACAGACAGTCAGACAGACGGACGGACAGCGGAGTCGTAGTAATAGGGTCCCGTTTTACCCTTTGGGCACGGAACCATGGATCATTTTATCATGGGAAAACACGAGCTAAGTGATCTAGAGATAGCTCAATTGATACAAATCAGCACCAGCCGGAAGCGTCCCTAAGATGCAAAATTTAAAAATACATTTGAGCAATTTGATCTACCTAAAGACCTTGCAAACGATCTAATGATCGCTAAATTGATCCAAATCACTACCAGCCGGAAGCGTCCCATAGATGCAAAATTTAAAAATATATTTGAGCAATTTGAGCTACCTAAAGACCTTGCGAACGATCTAATGATCGCTCAATTGATCCATATCACTACCAGCCGGAAGCGTCCCTAAGATGCAACAAAGCAAAAGGGAAGTATCAAAAATCTTGCGTTTATGTATGTAACTATTACTTTTTTTTGGTATACCTAAGCCTGAAGTTTCCCTAAGGTTCCAGGGCAAAGGCCTCTTATTAGGTACTAGTAATTATTATTACTAGCAAAATATTGCGCAAGATTTGTCAAATCTTATTATAATGTTCAATTTGTAATTTGTTCTTAAATCTGATTGAAGTAACACAAATTTAAATTCCCACTTGTACCGATATTATTTTCGGACGAGCGGTACAGATGGGAAGGACTCATTGTTGTCAATTCAAATGTAAACTAAGCATTAATTGGATTGGACAGTTGTTCAAAATTGTAATAATCTCTGCCAGTACGCTAGCTGAACTTACTGATAAAATAAATTTAGCTTTAAAAGGTTTTACTGAATGGTTTGGAATTAATAGTTTAATTTTAAATGTGAAGAAGACAAATGTAATGCTATTTAAGACAACATCAAAGAATCATGAAAGGCTATGTGTGAATTATAATGACATAATAATCCAATCAGTTGACGTTGTAAAATTTTTAGGTATAAATATTGACATGCTATTAAATTGGAAAAATGAATTAATTTCTATTGAAAATTATATAAGCTCGGCATGCTATGCCATTAGAACACTAAGAGATGAAGTCACCATGAAGCATTTAAAATTAGTTTATTACGCGTTGGTCGAGTCGAAACTTCGCTACAGCATAATGTTTTGGGGTAATAGTTATAAGTACTATGTGTATTCAGCTTTCGTTATTCAAAAAAGGGCGATAAGGACCATGGTACGTATACCACAGATTGAATCCTGTAAGGAACATTTTATTAAGCTTAGGATACTAACTGTCCCTTGTCTGTACATTCTAGTTCTTCTTACGGATTTAGTAAAGCGCTTACACAGTATCGAGTCATTAGAAGAAAGGACATTAAGAGAAAGTACTAGGAGAAAAGATATTAAAAGTGACTTTATTCCGAATCTTAGGATAGCAACACATAGTGTTCAGTACCAGGCCATCAAGCTGTACAATGACTTGCCTATTCGCTTCAAATCCATCTACAGCACACAAAGTTTAAAAATAATTAGAAAAGGTGCTACTACTATGTATGTGAATTTTATAAAGATAAACCCTCATGATTTTGATTTTTTGGTAATTCTATTGGTATCTATTTTTTTTTTTGACTTTTTCTGTTTTGTGTTGACATTATTATTTTGACTAGGTACTATTTATAATTTTATCTGATGTTGTATTTTAACATTCTGATTGCCTTTTTAATGATATTCCTATATATTTTTATCTTAGTGACATTTAATCTTGTACCTATCGGACCCAAGTAGATGTATATAATTATTTTGTACTTTATTCCTATATTATGTTACTATGTTCCGACACAATTTTACATTGTTTGCGAAATAAATAAAATGAAATGAATTGTAATACATGTGTATGTATATTTAATTTACTCCGTTTGAACAATCCGAAATCATGATTCTTTTAAATAGTCGTCTACGTGACCTGCGTTATTATAATTTGTGTTAGACGTTTATCTAATCGGACGGAAAAACTGAGTACAAAGAATTTTTAAAATAGTATCTAGCAACGAAATTTTCCATTTTATAACACAGTACCGTGAATCCCATCTTCCCATATATTTCAGAGTAGCCTCGCGTCATTTATTATTTATTTATTTATTTTATTAATCCAGGATTTACAGTTATCTTATAGTTACTTATAAGCTATGCACTATATGCTATTCTGAAACCAATTTAAATCCACATTATGTACACAGTTCGTTTAAAAAGAAGGTAGGTACGCATGCAAGGTCAACAAAAATCAAAAACAGCCGGATAAGGTATATATCAGTTACATGGGTAAATTAAGTAAATTAAGTTAAGTACCTACATTAATTTGAAAAAAGCAGCAAAAAAAAAACGCAAAAAATGAAAAAAGAACGCTGGCGGTCATACTTCTTCATACGTTCCAGCGTTCTTTTTACATGACGCGTACTCTACTCCAAATACCATCAAAATCCGCTCAACTTTCACGAAGTTGAGTTGAACTACACATATAGCGAGCGAGGCCACGCGTGGAAGCTAATAAAACATAGCCTGTAGCACTCAAGTATAATGTAGCTTTCTATAGGTGAAAGAATTGTTAAAATCGGTTTATAATTCTTTGAGTTTATCAATTACATATAAACATACAAAAAAACATATGTTCTCGCTAATATTAGTGTAGACTATAACTACTGTTCGTATGGAAAGGTGGACTTTCAACTTGAATCGTAGATTTAAATAAACACGGATATTTCCTGCAGTGGACGTCTAAAGTCTGCCGATGATGATGATAATGATGATGATGACGATGATAATGATGATAATGATGATGACGATGATGATGATGATGATGATGATGATAATGATGATGATGATGATGACGATGATGATGATGATGATGATGATGATGATGATGATGATGATGATGATGATGATGATGATGATAATGATGATGATGACGATGATAATGATGGTGATGATTGTTCATGATCTGTAATTACAGATTGTAATCTCCTGAATGTAGATGTTAAGAGGCGGTTCACATTTTCATTTAAAATCATAGGATATTATATTTATATTTTATTATAATTATATTTTATAATTGTTGAATAAGTGTAAAAAATGAAAAAAAAAAAAATTACACATTGTGCACCACATTTGCAAACACTACTTTATTTTTTTTGTAATGATCAATCTCCCGCACCTAGTTGCACTGAAAAACAAAAACATATAAACTTTAGAGTCCTATTTCCTTTACTTAAAGTAAAAAATATATACTGAAAAATAGTCCTATAAATCAGGCATATATCCTAGTTGACACATATTTGACTAGAGTATTGATTATCAATCATATTAAGAAATAAAATTAAAAAAACTGCCTATTTTCACGAATTATACCGGTAACTTACCACGATTTATTTTGATGAATAAAGCGTTATTCCAAACAAAACATTATATTAATAAGTTTTGGAAAAAAATATAACTCAATACAAGCTTTTATAAAATTAGTGATCGTAACCGTGTGCATGAGCCGAAACGCAGCCAGTCTACTATTATCCATCGAGGAGTTCCGTTGTCCACCTTCCGTCTCCATCATCAGATCAGCTCGTTGTCACCATCATATTGTATTGTCATCGGAATTTGACAGATATGCCAAATTTCGCTCAATCGGTTCAGGATAACTGCTTTAAAATTCAGTTGAAAGATTCCACCCGGATTCCACCCAGACAAACAGACATACATTGCAAGTTAAATAGAAGCTTGTAATACAAGTAATTAATTTTGTAAAAATTAAAAAAACCCCCAACGCAATGAAACGGCTGAACCGATTTTGATCAAACATAGCTAAGAACACTCACGAGAAATTCACCTTTCAAACAAAACAAAAAAAACTAAATCGTTTCATCCGTTCGGGAGCTACGATGCCACAGACACACACACACACACACATTTTCACATTTTGTGATTTCAAAATGATCCTTGTGATTTCAATGAATAAAATACTTTTTGACTTTGAATTTTGACACACAGACACGTCAAACTTATAACACCCCGTCGTTTTTACGTCTGGGGTTTAAAATAGGTCCCGGTCAGAAACTGACAGAAATGTAAACTGGCTCTTAAATTAAATATGTGGGTATGTATACTGTATGCATGTCTATCGTGTTAAAATGATAACGGCTCTATTTTCGAAAATATGCTAACAAATGTTGTTGGAGGCAATATTTGTCCCATCACCGCGAAATGAGTAAACTTGTCAAGATAAGGCGTTTGTACACGCCGAGGTGCTTGTTCGCGCTTCACTAACTACATTATAATATTGTTGACGATATCAAATTCCTGAAAAAACATAATTTAAACTTTTTGTAACGCAAGTCTGAAAACAACAACGTTTTGTTGTTTTTATCTGACGCCTATCATTTTAAGGCCCATAATCTAGGACTAAACTCAAGCATGGTTTTTGACAGATTTTGTGTCTTGCTTTACGAGATCTTTTCTCCCCCATACGTGCATGATGTGGAATGAGCTTCCCTCGTGTGGAAATTCCAATAAAAGCTACAACATAGATGACACATCTATGTTGCATTTTACTACTTTTCATAACTCTCCTTTTATAGATAGTTGCCAACAGAATGATTGTTACATTTACTTTATCAAGCACCCCCACGCTTTTTATTCTGAATTGAATTCTTCTGTTAATAACTTAAACTTTATTATAATTTTATTTTGAGGTGATAAATTCTGATTGATTGTTCGATCTTTTACTAGTGTAATATAAACTCTTTGAAATTGAAAATTATTTTCTATTTTTTAGTTCGGTTAGCTATAAAAGCGTGCTTTTTTAATTTTTTTAAAATATTATTTATTTTTAATTTTTTAGTTGATTTATCTCTGTCTGTCTCTCTATCTCTTTCACTCTAACTCTCTCTCTCTCTCTCTCTCTCTATGCAAAGTTACAAATTAATCAGACTTCTGGAAATTGAAAGATTTCGATTACATACATACATACATCGATACATACATAGATACCACCCAAGCTAATAAAAGCGTGTTAAAAAAGGGTCATTCAGGTTAGGCAACGCGCAATGTCTCTGGCGTTGCAGATGTCAATAGGCGACGCGACGGTAACCGCATGCCGTATGCAAGTTAGTAGCTGAGCCATTACGTAAAAAAAAAAAAGTTACCAAATCTCTAAGCATAGTTTGCCTTAAAATATCTACCATAAACAGCTTTTCCATTTTAGCACCTCTTTTTGTAACGTGTTGTTTACTGACTCTGATATTTAACCTTTACTTGACTTTTTGCATACCCGATCCGGGTAAACCCCCATTGTTGCAGGATTTCATAGTCTTATATATAGTTATAAAGATTTCTTATTCGATCTTTCTTTTGTTTCGTTTTTAGGGTTCGGTACGTAAACAAGTACCAACATAAACATTATAGGATCACTTTCTTGTGCCTCTGTCTGTCTGTCAAGACCCTTTTTCTCAGGAATGGCTAAAGGTACCAAATTGAAAGTTATACCAAATATAAAGGTCACTGAGCTTTAGTGCCCTAAAAATATCAAGCGTCTAGCTGGATGTTTTTTTTTTATATTACTTTGATTGACAGGTCAAGCAGATGGCCTACCTGATGTAGCGGTAACCTATGGCAATAAATGTAAAAAATTGTATAGAAATCGCGAAAATAAAAAACCTCTATTTTGGAATGGTTGGAATGCTAGGAGGCAAACCAAGGAAGGACACAGATAAAGTAAAAAATCACAAATTGAGGAACTTCGACGTTTAACCCTAAAATAATGGCTTTGTGAAGTTTTTAGGAAAAAGTGACTCAAACTCGAAAAGGGCTCTGACAATTTCGTAATAATTTCCGAATCAGAACGGTCAGGACGTGATTGTCGCTCGCACTTGTCCGTTTTAGGGTCTATGCACACGTACCACAACCACACCACATCGTAGCGACAAAAAGTGGTGAAGCAGTGGTGACCCTTATTTTTCATATTTTGATTCCCTATACCTCGTTTCTAGGTAATCCCCTCCCTATATGCCCCCGATTCAGCTGCTTATCATGTATGAACTCCTTGCGTCGATCAAACGACGTCATCGTGTTTACCGCTACAGTTTTCCATAAGATATCGACCCTAAGTTCGTTGTCATTGTTTGGAGAGCAACGTTCGAATGATGTATAGCATACAACAGAGAGAGATAGAGATATACCTCATATATCTATAAGGTTATTAGGTGTTACTGTTTGTCATCTTTTTGCCTTGCTAATATAAAACGCGAATCATCCTTGGAACAGTTTTTTTTTTTTATACTACTTGGATGACGGATCAAGCAAGAGGCCCACCTGATGTTAAGCGGTAACCTTTGCCTATGAACAGTGCATTACCTCAGATCACAACCACCTACGACGCAACCTATGTGGCATTGCATTGCGCCCGCCACCCTGAGACATAAAAATGAAAAGTCTCATGTGCCTGTAATTTCACCGGCACCCTTACCCTTCAAACCGGAACACAGCAATGCGAGCACTACTGCTTTGCGGCAGAAATAGGTATGGTGGTAGTACTTCCCCGGACGAACTCTTTCACAAAAAAGCTCTACTACTACTTGTTACGCAGTGTTTTGTCTTTTGCATTCACAGGCTGTTTCAGATTAGAATAGATAAGAATTTTCATTACATACAGTCTAGAAATTAATTCTGTGCAACGCTTAGCGAAATATAATTTAGATTTCTGTCATTGCTGTTCTTTATTATACATACATACATACATAGACACTCGCCTCTTTCCCCGAAGCTGTGCCCAAAGGGGTAGGCAGAGCCTCAATGGACCTCTTTTCACAGTAGGTTGCACCATCGTGGAATATATAGACGTGACATGTGTTGATGTATTATTTACTATTTACTGTTCGTTATTATTTACTCGCATTTTGCCAGCGGTGTCGGATGCGTGGTGTTAGGAAAAAAGCAGTCCCCATAGCCCTTCTTGCCACCCTGCCTTTCCCCCAGCATCCATACACACAGCAAATATCATCTGAATCCGCAACCGTAACAGAGTTGAGTGGACCTCCACATAACGCAAGCGTATCCCCGAAACATAGCTTATAGCATACATACATAGACACGCCTTTTTCCCCGAAAGGGTAGGCAGAGCCTCAATGGGCCTCTTTTCTCAGGGGGTTGCACCATCGTGGAATATAGACGTGACGAGTGGTGAGCTCATCGCCGCCATTGCTTCCCACGACTGACTCTGCTAACGCTTTCTTCCAGTAATAACACATTCCTTAAATAAGCTAGCAGCCTGGACAAATCCTATACCAACGAATCTTAAAGACAAGTCCGTGTAATCCCTTCGGCTCACGGCACGATATCCACGGGAGGAGATGGAGGGGTCTATTCTTGGGCCGGACACCACGGCCTTAATACCTATGGAGACTCTGACTCGGCTAACGCTTTCTTCCAGTAATAACACATTCCTTAATAAGCTAGCAGCCAGGACAAATCTTAATCTTATTAACAAGTCCGGGTAATCCCTTAGTCGGCTTTTACGACATCCACGGGAGGAGACGGAGGGGGAGTCTATTCTTAGGCCGGACTCAGCACCCGGGATAATGTAACTTCCAGAGGCCCTAGTCGGAGTTTTGCAAACACCATCGTAACGATGATCGTAACGACGTTCGTACGTGTATAACATAATGACAACCTATTAATCTGTGACAACACCGTCACAGATTAATGGCTAGTTACTACGCAATACACGTACGATCGTCATTACGATCATCGTTACGATGGTGTGTGTAAACTCGGACTTGCCCCTCTGTTAGTGAAATATTTTTTGTAATCTGATCAGGTTCCGGAGAACCCTCTACATTCAAACAATCAAATCTTCCTTTTGATAATATTAGTATAGATGACTACAGGAATATGTATTTTTCGAAGTTTGGTGCGCATAGAGTTCTATTTAATCCCCTTTGTTTTTTCTGTTATATAGGTATAGATCCCTAGGTCTAGATTCTAGACTCTAGAATCTACATAAATATTATAGGTACGTTTCATACACGTACAGCTGTATGTCGCCTCTTTGTGCTCGAGTGTCGCATCGCTATGAATATTCATGTCATCAAGCTCGTATACTTGATGGATATGCTACAGACAAATATTCACGAATATGAACATAAAGCGGGCAAGAACGAGTCGAACATCGCAAAGTGGTTTCGGCGGCACACTAAAACTGACATGAGGTCTCATTTGTGGAGTTGCGAACTGCTAAGGAGTGGATACACTGCCGTCGTCTGTCTTTCCTGAAAACTATAATCTGGGTCTCTTCAAGTCTAGAGTAGGTGCCTTCTAGACCTTTGTGCTCCATCTTCGGCCACATCGTCACTTACCAACAGGTGAGGTCGTGGTCAAACAAAGGTCTATCAATGTTAAAAAAAAAAAAAAGTTGTGTTGCAGTTTATAGGATACTAGTTAAACGCCCGCGAGTTCGTCCGCGTGAAGTTGTTTCCATAGAAACTAGCTATAGGGGCTAGGAATCCCTTGGGGGTGAAACTCAAATAATCCTATCATAATGCAGCCCTAAACCACATAAACTCCAAATTTCAGGTCTCTAGGACTTACCATCTAACTAAACTGTGCGTTGATAGCCAGTGAGGCAGCCAGTCACTTAACGATTTGATATATTTTGATAGGTATCTACGTTGGAAGCTGATTTGTTCGTAAACTACAAACCTTACAATGCTGCCGTTAAATTTCCTTCCACGTTGCAATTTTTTTTAGTTAAATATTATTCGCCTCACTCGATAAAAATATATTTTTTACTGGTATTTGAACCCCTATAATATATACTTTTCACTAGAAACGGGATATTTACCATGATTTTCGAGTTTTGATTATTCTCGATATTTCGGACATTTGCTCGAAAATCATGGTAAATATCCCGTTTCTAGTGAAAAGTATGTGCATAACCATTATGGTTTCAAAAACCCTATGATATACTTCTGATTCATTTATTTATGTGTAACCAAAATCTGGCATTGAGTCATATAAAACAAGTTTTAATTAATTACCTTTCTACGCTAAAGCTAGTTCGTGCCGTCTAGCTTTGGAAAGGCTCAGACACGCCCAGAGACAGACATACACCGGAATGAGACAATAACTCTTCCGTTTTTCCAAGCTCGGTACGGAACACTAAAACGTCAGAGAACTCACATAAATCACCCGGAGCGGTACCTAATTTAATTTTAACTGTTCAGTATTTCAGCCGTAATAATTCTATTTGGCTCAAATTTAAATATATGGCGGTCCTTCCTGTGCTTGTCGCTGAGGCTACTGGCGGAGTTTTGGGCATTTTGATTTCAAATAGAAATTACAAATTTTACCAGATTTTGTTTTACCTAACCTAGCTATACTCTAGTATATTATATTGCTTAAATGTGAGAATTCTTACGGTTTCGTAAATCGACAGAAAAAAACAGGACTTTTTTAAATTTCTTGTTGTTAGTGAAGTTTGTAAGTAAAATTACTAAAATTCAGTATGCTACGTCAATACGTTGCCAAAACAATGGTGTGGAAGCCTGAGGGCGCGTGTTCTACTCGCACTTGTCTGTATTTATTGCACTGTGTGGTGTAAAATAATGATTAAAAAAACATGGTAAATATAATCCCGTTTCTAGTGAAAACTATGTATGAGTCACCACACCTATCTGTGAAATAGAAATGAAATGTTACGTATTTGCGGTTTATAAACCGATACTCTCTGATTTCGAAACACGTTTAATTCGATACAGCAGCTGCGGTTAACTGCTAGCTGTGTTTGCACAGTAAAGATTAGTTTGCTAGCAAACTAGTAATCAAAATATTACAGGCGCACACACACATGTACTGCAGGAGTCTGTTTGGTAAACAAATACAAGATGTCCTTCCTACCAGAGCGTGTTCACTTCTGTTTACACACCCTTTACATTTGTATGATGAAAGCCGAGATGATGATATGTCTGTCAACAATGAGATATCTTGAAGTGCGCAGTAGCGGAGTTAGGGAAATTTGTTTACAGACTGTATGTAATTATCTACCTAAAAGGTTTTTTTCTCTACAATAACTTGATGTCAGGTGTCAAATAGTGACGTGCTCAGTTGAGGCTCAGTTTAAGAAAAAACAAAAAAAAACATTTGCCACTCGGAAGTCGAAGGGTTCCGTGCCATCGTCTTTTTAAAGGTCGAGTAAAAACGCTGAAAAAAATCACATGGGCCCTTTAATTTTTAATTTTATTTAATTTTTAATATTTGATGTTATAGCGGCAATAGAAATACATTTTCTGTGAATATTTCAACTGTCTACCTATTATCGTCCATGAGATAAAGCCCGCTTACAGACAGACGGACAGCGCAGGCGGAGTAATAGGGTCCCGTTGGCACCCTTTGGATACGGAACCCTTACAACAACTAGTAAGTCCATCATATTTGTATCTTCTCAATTTGAATTGTGATAACTAAAGCCACAGAAGCCAGAAATAAAAGAAGAAGACGATTCGGTCACTGATTAGTAGTGAAATAGCAATACCTACCTACATTATAATATATTTTAATTTTTAATGTATTATAATGTAGGTTCGCCTGTGACGCAGGAGGTTGCGGGTTCGATTCCCGCCTCGGAACAAATATTTGTGCGATTGCAGATATTTGTTCAGGGTGTTCTGGGTATTTTCTATGTATAATAAAAAATTGTATGATAAAAAAAAAACTATATAATGTATATTAAGTACCTATATCAGTTATCTAGTACCCATAACACAAGCTCTGCTTAGCTTGGGACTAGATAATGTTGTGTGAACTGTGCAGCACATTTTTTTTTTCTATAAATATCTAGTACTGCCTCGTATCTCTCAGTTGAAATACCTTGCACAAACATACTAAATGTACTAATTGTGTAAATAGTTACGTCATTCAGGCAGTTAAAAAAAGCGGCCAAGTGTGAGTCGGACTCGCCCATGAAGGGTTCCGTAGCAGCAAGTAACATAATATAAAAGTTCTTGGATGGTTTACGATTTATGACGTATTAAAAAAAACTACTATACTAGATCTCGTTCAAACCAATTTTCGTTGGAAGTTTACATGGTAATGGGGGGGGGGGGGAGGGGAGGGGACACATTTTGGAAGTGTCTCTTGCGCAAACTATTCAGTTTAGAAAAAAATGGTATTAGAAACCTCAATTTCATTCATTTTTTAAGACCTATCCATTTATTTTATTTTTGAGTTTCAGTTCTGAGTTTTATAAGTTCTAACCCCATTTTTTTTTGTATTTTTTCTATTTTTGTGTGAAAATCTTAATGCGGTTCACAGAATACATCTACTTACCAAGTTTCAACAGCATAGCTCTTATGGTTTCGGAAAAAAGTGGCTGTGACATACACGGACAGACAGACAGACAGACACGACGAATCCATCCTTGTCTTCGACTACGGAACCCTAAAAAATGCCTTAATTATGAACTGTTATATCGGCCATAAACATCTTAAAGCCGGCATTAACGAAATCGCGTCGTTAACCGCGGTTACGTGTGTAAATATCTGTTTACAAACTTTATTTTGCCATTTGTAGTAACCTCAGACCAGAACTTATACACATTCTGGCCTGCGCCGGTGATTAAACTTATTGGAGCTTAGCCAAAAACATATAGTAAGTTTGGATGAGGAGCACCGATCAATTTGGACACTTAATTAGTGAACTTACAAATTGGTATGAGCATAATTTTTGTTATGACATAGAACTATAAGGGGAAAACGGAAGCTGGAGAATTACTACAAAAAAACAAAAATTCTAAATAAATGTATTTGTATCCAAAAACACTGAGACAATATACTTAATTATATGTAAATAAGTAGAACTTACGTATCTATAAAGTAAGTAGGTACCTAGGTTAAGTAACCTTGGTACCTATAAATTCGTCGGTCAGAAGTTATTCTATCTCCGTAAAAAGTGAGTCCATTGGGGCAGTCTTGGGAGTGTGATGGATTTAGTATAACCTACTTACTTATGCATGAACCTGTCTGAGTTTAAATCAAAATGTTGTTTAGTACTTACTAAAATGTTGTTTAGTACTTACTAAAATGTTGTTTAGTACTAAGATTAAATTGATTTAAACTAAAACAGGTTCATGCATAAGTAAGTAGGTCATACTAAATCCATCATACTCCCAAGACTGCCCCAACGGACTCACTTTTTACGGAGTTTGAATAACTTCTGCAAGGTAACAACTTCAACTCCTAAGAGGCAGTAAACAAGTCTCGTGCCGTATATTTTTACTTTACAGCAACAAAATGACAATATTATAAGAATAATTTACGTTAATATATCGAAAAAAAAAACGGTTTTCCCATAAAAATTTTCTATTTTAAAAGTTTTTTTTTTTAACTTGCAATGTTTGTCCTCGTATTTGTGGTCGAGTCAATCTTGCAACTGAATTTAAAAGCACTTATCTTCAACTGATTGAGATTAAATTTTGCATACCTGTCAATTTCCGATGACAATACAATATTATGGTGACAGCGAGCTGATCTAATTTTTTTTTTTTTGTATACTACTTGGATGACGGAACAAGCAGGAGGACCACCTGATGTTAAGCGGTAACCTCTGCCTATGAACAGTGCATTACCTCAAAGGTCACGTCCACCTAGGACGCACCCTATGTGGCATTGCACTGCGCCCGCCACCCTGAGACATAAAGATGAAAAGTCTCATGTGCCTGTAATTTCACCGGCACCCTTACCCTTCAAACCGGAACACAGCAATGCGAGCACTACTGCTTTGCGGCAGAAATAGGTATGGTGGTAGTACTTCCCCGGACGAACTCTTTCACAAAAAAGCTCTACTACTACTAGTATGCATTTAGGATGAGAGGTTGTGTGTTTGTGTGTGCAAACAAATGTTTCCATTGATATAACGACCTCTGTGGCGCGGCGGGCGACGCAGGAGGTTGCGGGTTCGATTCCCGCCTCGGAACACATATTTGGCTATCTGCAGATATTTGTTCAGGGTGTTCTGGGTATTTTCTATGTATAATTTAAAAAAAAACTATGTTATATATTGTATTAAGTATATCAGCTGTCTAGTCCCCATAACACAAGCTCTGCTTAGCTTGGGGTTAGATAATGTTGTGTGAACTGTCAAGCATTATTTATTATTTTATTGTTATTTATTGATACGGTTTTCGATGTATGAAAGATGGTGTTTGTGAGATGGTTTTTGGCTATGTTCGGTGGAAATTGGTTCAGTTAGCATTTTCCATTCCAGGATAATCTGCTTTCAAAATTGCTTTTAGAAGACAAAATGCAAGGAATGACTGCTGATAGCGCGTTCTATTTTAGAAGACAAAATGCAAGGAATGACTGCTGATAGCGCGTTCTATTTTAGAAGACAAAATGCAAGGAATGACTGCTGATAGCGCGTTCTATTTTCCTGTGGCGACATCTAGTCGTGAATAGAGAAAATAGTTTCGGGGCCCTACATTAGCGTGCTAGAAATGTAAATGTTCCTTTTTCCAATTTTAATGGAACACTGAAAAAAACGGGGGTTTTATTTGTTTTATATATTGATAAAGAAAGTGTACGTAACCGACACTTAAAGAATAAACCGCGATAATAGGTTTTATGTTATGTTTTATGTTCTTTAGGTTTTAAAGCGATGGTAGCCTAACAGTTCAATAGTGCAACTCAGAATCCAACGATACCGGGTTCGATCCCAGGCACCGCACCAATGACTTTTCTAAGTTATGTGCGGATTTCCATCGCTCTGTGCTTCGGAGGGCACGTTAAGCTGTCGGTCCCGGCTGTTATTGATTAATAGCAGTCGATAAGCTATGTCAGAGGCCTTCGGGCGGCTTGACAAACTCTGACACCAGAGGCCAGCACTACCTCATACGAAACGAAACGAAACGAACCGACAGTATAATTGGATGAATTTTTCACGCCAAAGGCATAAATAATTTTTACATGAATTAAATAAATCTGTAATGTAGTACGCGTAATCTTGAACAGCTAAATTGAGGATGGCGAAAACCAATATTCAAATGCATTGTGTAGCGAGCGGCCTCATTACTCATGAGTTTTGTTGTAATCAGAGTACCGTTGCGAGCACTTTCCATCATCGTTGTCTCTCTACCGTTACTCATCATTACAGATACAGTACCTACCTACTGTCTGACACAATTAGATAAATATTTGTCTACTACCTCAGTGCCTTAGTACGCATTAATCACAACTTGTTATTGAGCACGCTCACATGCACTCATTAAATTAATTCAACTCAATTTATATTGACGGTAAAACGTATGAACTCAAACATCTATTTCAGTCCTGTTTATATGGTGTAGTCGCGAACAAAATTGTATCTTTTTATTAGGTTTCAAGGTTCTAAACCATGTTAATGAACGACCTTGCTCTCGTCGCGTATAGACAAGCCCGTCCGGTGGCCCAGGTGCGTTCCGGTCGAATGTGCAGGAAAGGAACGGCTATATCCGATGATGGATAAGATAAATGACCGTAAATTAATGGATTATTTATAAAACCTCAATTTGCGCTGGTTCGTACAAGGTACGTGTATGTGTAAAGGATGTCCGAATGGCAGAGGGTGGCAGAATTTGAACTTATAAAAACCAGCAATTCGAAGAACAAAAATGCAGCGTCCCTCTCGTCGTAAATCTGTCTCTTGCGTGTTGCGTCACGAGGTGCAGAATATGTGGCTGAATGTTGCCAAAGAACAGGAGGGCAATTCTCGGATTGTAGAGATTATCTCTAAATTAGAGATAATGTAAAAGCATGAATGTCTACAAAAAATTACACGAAAATGTCACAATAACCATCAAATTGAATGATTTTGTTCGACTTATGTCTATTTGTGACATCACGAGAATAGCAAAATAAGATTTTATTCGACATTCGCCATCTTTTTTCGACATACGTCGAATTCGACTTAATCTCTAAAGCACGAGAATTGCCCTCCAGTTGTTGAACAAAGAAAATTTCACGAAAACAATCCCGCCAAAATCTCCGAGCTAAATAAGAATACTCTTAATTCCAAGATTTTGATGCATAGATTTAAACTATAGAGACCTTATGATCTTGTCTTGGAGCCATGGGATATCATGGATACGAAATAGCTGCAGCATTGACTAAGAATAAGTAAATAAGTTAATGCGCATTGGTATTAAAACCGTTTGGTTTAAAAGCACTTGACCAATTTGAATCTTGAAAGTGCTGAGGCCCGTGTTCCAGAAGTATGCTCAAGTTTGAAATTTAGACCTAAATGTGACAGGCTGACGTTACATTTTCTATAATCTGATAAAAAAATCTTGGCTTTAAGCTCGCTGCATACTGGACGACGTTAGGACGTGAACGGGGCGGAGACGAACGTGGTGTTATGAAACCATGGACGGGCGCGACCGGAGCGACAATGTATACGCAGCGAAACACGGACGCGGACGTGCTACACATCGTCAATTCGTCACCAACGATATTTTTCCCGTATGCTCTTTCGTATACGTTTTCTATGAAAAGATGTTTCAATTCGGGTTGAAACACGTTACGTATGAACTGATTACAAACTCAACTACTTGTACTGATTACTGGTTTGTCAATAAAAAATCACTGAAAATCACAGCGCCAAACACCGTCTTTTGTTTCACATTCTTTGAAGTTGAGTTCTGTGGCCAGTTCGATTTTCGAACAAACCTCTACAATGCCACACAGTTTTCCACGAGTTTCCACACGAATTAGACGTTCCAAATTCAAATCACTTTACTCCCTCGGGAATTTCATACAACTTTACTTCCCTAAAGAGGTAATGCTTTACTTTACGTTGAGGTTGCATGATATGTAATTTCACAGTTTGAGTTTAGTTCTGGAATAAGGCCTATTAGTCTTTCCCAAAATTTCGTGCAACTATAGTTATCTGAAGCCGTAGGAGCAAACGACCTCTTGCGCATCGATTGACGCGGATTATCGCGGATTATCGCGTAAGCTTGTTTTCAATGTTTTCCTCCGTTTGACAATCGTCTGGGTCTTGGCCTTTACAACTGAACTGGTGAACTTTACCCAACCGCAAACAAAACTTCCGACGATCAATAGCACCATAGTCATGGTCTTGAAATAAGCTTAGTAATAGTAGAGCTTTTTTGTGAAAGAGTTCGTCCGGGGAAGTACTACCACCATACCTTTTTCTGCCGCAAAGCAGTAGTGCTCGCATTGCTGTGTTCCGGTTTGAAGGGTAAGGGTGCCGGTGAAATTACAGGCACATGAGACTTTTCATCTTTATGTCTCAGGGTGGCGGGCGCAGTACAATGCCACATAGGGCGCGTCCTAGGTGGACGTGACCTATGAGGTAATGCACTGTTCATAGGCAGATGTTACCGCTTAACATCAGGTGGGCCATCTGCTTGTTCCGTAATTCAAGTAGAAAAAAAAAAAAAAAAACTACCTATTTATGTAAATGGCACACAACAGAATACAATTGATGGAATCTCTTCTTTGATTTCTAACTGTCATTGTTCACCTAAACAACCCGCACGACAGACAAACCCAACTCGATACCCTCCCTGTTCCGCCGTACATTGGATTTAGAATAAGTTTTACATCCACATTCTGCCCCGGACACCCTGTATATAGGGTCTTGATCTTGCATCACGGTAATATGTCACAAAAGCGTGCGAAAGGGCATGCATTGTGTAATGCAGTGGGCCAATTATAAGACCATACATTCATGGCCTAAATGATGAACTGGAAATAATCTCACGCACGACGAAGATAAATTATTTTAGGCTGTTGCTTGATAAGTTTGATTGATTGTTTTGTTTTACTTTTTTAAACCCCCGAATAAAAAGAGGGGTGTTATAAGTTTAAGGCCATAGCACAGATTACTTAATAGGCCATAGTGTGTTTGTCTTGTCTGTGTATCAGTGGCCTCATAGCTCCGGAACGGCTGCTCTGATTTCAATGTGTTTTTTTTTTAATGAAATCTGGCATTTTGTTAAATGTTTCTTAGCTGTTTGGTGGAAAATGGTACAGACGTTTCCAGGATCATCAGCTCGCAACAATTTGTATGAAGGGAACATGCATTTTTGCAGCTAGAACCTTCAGGTTGAGCTCAAAATTTTTATTTTTGACGGCATCAGTGTGCTGGTCTGATTGTGACCAGCACATGATGAATAGGACCTAGGGTGCAATAGGTGCTCTGATTGAAATGCGGTTTCATTTGTATGAAAACTGATGTAAGAACACTTTTTTTTTTTTTTTATAAAACGAACCTGTCTGATAATCAGGTTTTCATTATTATTTTTGTGCTGTGAGTGCGAGTGTGTTGTAAGTAGGTGATTTTCATTTTAAATTTGACACAAATAGCCACAATACTCATTAATACTTGTACTATTATTTATTCTGTGACAATACGCTACAATCTACACTAACAACGTCGTATTTAAAATTGTCTCATAATTTCTATTTACATTGGAGCTTGTTCCACTTTTATTAAAGTCCATGTTAGATCTTACGATAGCGGCGGGTAAAACGTGCCTTTTCTGTACTCTCTTGTCAGTAGTTGGTAGTAAACAGTACCTACGTAAACACCCAAGTCTATGATATAAAATGCTGTCCTATTAACATATTAAAATATCCGTAATAACAATTTACTGATGACGATATGTATTTTATGGCTTCTTCAGCTTCCGTTAGACGAAATGGCTGAGCCTGATAGGCTATACGAGCTTATTGACAAAGG
This sequence comes from Operophtera brumata, assembly GCA_932527175.1. Taxonomy (NCBI): domain Eukaryota; kingdom Metazoa; phylum Arthropoda; class Insecta; order Lepidoptera; family Geometridae; genus Operophtera; species Operophtera brumata. Next base: position 3,790,438 of record OW052238.1, read on the forward strand.
TTTTCATTTAATTAAAATAGTAGTTCGCCCCTAACGTGACCTAGTGAGTCGTGATGAAAAAAAAAAAAAAAAAAAATTTGTGACATTTGTCCGTAACAACTAACGACATCTCTGTGTTTTGTAGGTATTCCAATTTATTTTTTGTAGCTTGCCAGAATTACATGCGCTCTCTAAAATTGTTAAAACAGCGCAGATACGTCGGGGTTAAAATCACACAATGGTCGAAAAGCAGGTAGTTTCCGCGTTTACCCAGTCTTTTTTTGCACATGTGGTCCTTACCTTCCCGGAAATCTATATATTAATTATACTGACGCGGCCGGCGACCTGACGCAGCCGCCAAGATGCAACCGCGCCACATCTACTCAAAATCGATGGACAGTCAGGGTGTAAGCAAGGCCTCCGTTACGCACGTTACGGCGCGTCCAGAAATGATTCACCAGTAATCGGTCTATCGAAGTGAGAATAGCCACCTTGACATCTCAGTATCGTAGCCGCAGTCCCTACAACATACTGGAATCAATACTGTTCGTCTAACTGTGGGTTGCATGGTGGCCGGTAGTAACTCTCCTACTAACCGTATCGAGAAGTCCCACGTAGTGATTCGTTCAGAGACTATATTTCGTGTAACCTACGAACAGTTAGTGTTAAAGTTGTGTTCAGTGGCATTGTTACATTATAATCTAAGAACATTAGTGTGAACAGTCTATTAAATCTTCTGCATCTACATACGTCCTGGAGGCCAATTCTCGGATTGTAGAGATTATTTCTAAATTAGAGATAATGTCGAAGCATGAATGTCTACAAAAAATGACACGAAAATGTCACAATAACCATCAAATCGTATTCGATTTGAATGATTTTGGTCGACTTATGTCTATTTGTGATATCACGAGAATAGCAAATTAAGATTTTATTCGACATTCGCCATCTTTTTTCGACATATGTCTAATTCGACTTAATCTCTAAAGCACGGGAATTGCCCTCCTGCACTTTGATATATATGTCTATAATTTATCAAAGTTCCTGCGTTCTCATTGTTCTCAATCCCCGTTAGTCAGGCAAGAACCCACTCCAGTTAGTGTACTAAATACTGTCTAGTTGGAATCTCATATCTGACAGGTCACGCTCAGCACGGAACAACATCAAATACGTTTTACACTGCATATTTCTGAAAAACTGCAAAGCCTCCAACAAAATAAAATTTAGCATTTAGAATTTTTCTATATCAAATAATACATAACATAACACCCAACAGTTCCATACATAGTCATGATCCCACACTAAGATAATATAAGAGAAGAAAGATTATATTCATAAACCTACCTACCAAGTTTCATCATCAAGAATGGATCCACGGCTGTATATATTCTGTGTCAACGGTTTTGCAGCTATCGTCGAAAATGATCAATTTGAGCTCAAACAGAAGGTTCTAGCTGGAAAAAATACCCTACTGGCCTAAATACCCTTCAAACAAAATTTTTGCAAACTGATTGTCCTGGAAACGGCTTCACCAATTTCCACCAAACATAGCTAAGAGTATTCTTGATCAAGACACCTTGCAAACAAACAAACTAAATTAAAATCCGTTCATCCGTTGCGGAGCAACGATGCCACAGACAAGACACAGGTTACATATACACACGTCAAACTTATAACACCCCTTTTTTTAACCAACTTCATAAAAAAGGAAGAGGTGACACATTCGAGTGTTTTAAATAAAAAATTGTTACCAATCTTCGTCATATAGCGAATTGCGATTTGTTTTTTTTATTTTATTTGATGCGATATTTTTCCAGATTGGTCCCATTTTCATCAAATTATGGTTCTGATGATGGAATCCATGAGGAATTGAGGGAACTCCTCAAATATTATAGACACACATATAGCGATTTCGATATTTTCAGCAACAAGACAAGCATGTGCTTTTGGAAAGTGCCATTTGGTGAAGTGAAACTGACGAAGAAGACTAGAGATTGCCATTGGAACTCCTCAATGATAAGTATTTCATGGGTGGCGATAAGGGTGACTTTCCGATATCAGATTGAGCTGAAATTTGGCATACCTGTCTAGTTCCGATGACAATACAACATGATGGTGACAGCGAGCTGATCTGATGATGGAGACGGAAGGTGGACCAAGGAACTCCTCGATGGATAATAGTAGACTGGCCGTGATTAGGCTCATTGTGATCAGCACACGGTTCCGATCACTAATATTATAAAATCTTGTATTTGGGATAAATTCCTAGATTCAAAGTAAATATTTTTGGAATATTTAAAATGTTCTTCCCAGTACTGTGTCAAGTGTGTGTATGTGTAGTAAGAAGGACCATCAAATAAAGCCAAGCCGTGTTTGTTGTCCTGATTCTTCCAGGTTTGGTCGTGTTGGAACAGGAATCATTTCAGTTCATAAGACGATTCAAAATGATCTTTGAGTAAATTCTTGAATTTGTTCAAATTCTTCTGGAAAAATAAGGCGGGAATAAATAAACATCAGCTGATTAGCCGACTATAAAAACATACACTGCCTTTTGATATGTTTTCATTCCATCCAAATAGTAACATGTGACATCTGTGATAAAAAAAAAGTGGAGCACCGGTTGAGAGTATTAACATATCTGGGCTGTGATAAGCGCGCAGTAGAAGAGGGTAGGTTTCATAGTTATCAGATGACGGATGGTTTGGAGGCCGAGCGACCCCTCAGCGCAGCCGCCCGAGACGAAGAGCGAGCTACCTCCAGTACCACTCTAAGCGCCGCGCGCATCGCACGCTGCGCACGAGCACGCACAGTAAACCCGCAGTGAAAGTCGCACGCGCAAGTTCCGCTACGATTTCGTGCGCCAACATCTTCGTCTAGTTATTTTGTTTGTTTGTTGCGCCAGTGCAGCAGGGAAAGGAGGTCGGAGTTAGCCCGCAGCCTGTAAGAACACCGTGGTTTCTGTTATCGAACACAGTTTTTAAATCAATTCTTACTCTTATATTCGTGAGACATTTCCAACAAACAACGATTTCTCCACGCAACCCTTTGTTTCGCTTCGTTCTGTTATGTTATTATTATGATTTTCTCTAAAATAACGAAACACGGCATAGCATTGTTATCATAAACAATCATAATTTTGTAAGTTTACCTACCTGCATACTAATTTAATAGTGTAACTAGTGGATTTTAGATCAATTTCAAATAAGTGGTGGTTTCATTAATCTAACTAAGCTCATCTTTTTCTGGCACGTATGTACGTATCGTATAGATGTTACGAAAGTTTACGAAATCCTTGAAACTTGTTGAAAACTTTATTATGTTCTCCGTGGCTAGTATAACTTGAACGCTGTTTTGTTCGGTGCATGTCGTCTGGCTGTCGGGCAACAGCCGGCAACTTTATAGGCGAGTGTGGCCCGTGCCGAGTTTGTAACCTCGTCGAACCGACAAGTGAAAACAAGCGTGTCCATGACCAGCGACCACGTAGTACTGGCATTTATTCTGTGCCGTGACCCCACATGCCATTTCTCTAACGACACTTTCTTTTTGGGTTCTCTGTATCATAGGTTAAGTTTGAATGGGATGAAGACAGTTTTCTCTTAAACCTTTTTTTGAACTGTGCACTATTACGTACACCTCTTTTTAAAAGCTTTAATGTCTTCCTGGCTCAAAATTGTTAATATAAATTTAAACATACATGCTGAAACTTTGCGTAGCTGTCAAGTCCAATGACAATACAGTATTATGGTGGTAGCGAGCTGATCTGATGCTGGATACGGAAGTTGGAAAACGTAACTCCTCGGTGATTATAAGTAATAGTAAAAATAGGCTTATTTTGACTAATTTAATAAAAGCTTGATTTGTAAAAGATATATTTCAACATAAAAACATAGGTGTTATTTCTTATAAGCATAAAATGTACTATATTAAAGAAGAAAGAAAAGAAAGAAAGAAAATTTCAATAATAGGAAAAGTATGTAAATTGACCAAAATTGTATTCGTATTCGGCCATGAATCTGTTTATTGAAACAAATTCGATAAATCCTGATTTGATTGAATCAGAGCGATATAACTTATCTTATCTTCGATTACAATGTCGGGACATGTGACCATTTGTAATATAATAATGCAATAACATTGAAAGTCTGGCCGTTTTGTCTGCCTGGCAGTACGAGGTATGTTGAGCAAGTCCCAATACGCTTTGAAATCAGACACGACCCATATTTTTCTAGTAAAATATGTAACTTGAGCATTGTGTTGTTCAATGAAATTCTTAGTAGACTAAAGAAATATTTAGATTGATAAAAATATGCGTCGTAGACTTGTGTTTTGTTGTTTAGCCTAAAACAAATTTATCTATTAATCTCAAATCACTTATGAAATTAGGGCAAATTTGACATATAAATATAACATTTAGCATAGCAATAATGCTACTCAACGATAATGCTCGCTCGCTACCCAAACCCCTCTGCTCTGTCAAAGTTTTACATTTAGGCCATGCGGTACAAACTGGAATAACTCTGTATTTTTCTTGATAGGCTTGATCAATTCAACGCCACTGTACCTATTTACTTGCTCACCGTTGTACATTGGCTATCGTTGGTGTCTACGTATGCCAACCTTAGCCACCTTATCCATTGTTTATTTGAATTCAAGGTTTTGGTTAAAATACATTCTAAATCACTATTATCAGACCCATACAATTCACAAATTGTAAAAATAGTTTTCCATACAAACGTTCGAATGTGAAAAAATATCTTTTGTCAGGTCTTATTAACAAAGCAACAGTACAAAAAAATTTTTGTGCTGTGTTTTATAAACAGAATTTTGTCTTAGTTTTTTGTAAATTATTTGCAGACTGTAAATCTTGAAGAGCGAAATGTATAACGACCTTATATTTCGATGACAGCTTATTAAATTTGATTCGTATTTTTATATAGGTGTGTTGATGATTTTCTTTCCGGTTTTAATTTGAATGGAATATTTAGGCGCTGATGACTGACTTAGGATTTGATGATAAATCATGAATTTTTTACAGCTTCAGATTTGGAAAATACTTTCAAACAGTCGCACGCGACGCGACTCGTAAGCGCTTATAAATTTCCTCCTGAAATGACAGCACGCATTTTGCACATTTAAAAGTTTATTTTCATCTCTTACGCGATAAATTTTGTTTTCAGACATAAAAATGCTCTGAAGAAAATGTTCTCTTGAAATATGCTAATGCACCAATTGCCTGAAAATAAAAACGGACATAATGGGCACGTGATTGATTGCAATAAGTACATAAATGAAATTGTAAAATGAATAAGCGTGGCTTTCTCTAAAACTAGTAATTTTTTGATTAAAAATTGAAAATAAATATGAAGGAACTGTTTCAATAACATCTCGTTAGCTATTATACCAGCGAGAGACCATAAAATGTGTTTTAAATTTAAACACCACTGTGCTGGTATAATTATACTCAATTCACGCGTGACATAGTTGCAAATGTATGTTATTATCCTGAAACCTTTTGTTATTGCGTTAAATTAAATTATTAATCGTTTTCATGCTTGCGCTTACGTTCGTTGTACAGTGCCTAGTACGGTCTAGGTTTCAGGTCAATCGTAAAATTATATCACTCGGGGAGCCATGTATTGTAAATGTTCTTCATTGAAAATAATTGCTTTTGTATTCGTAGCTCAAATAAAAATCTGATTTGTCATGGTGCAAGAGTCCATCACTTGCTTCTTAATGAAAAGCATAGTATCAGTGATCTTGTGAATTGGAACCTCCGATAACAGCGCAGAATAGTAAAATGTTTCTTGTCACGTTTGTGGCCTCGATTATTTCATTTGATTTTGCATCCCCTTTCTTCCTAGAATACAGAACAATATAAAGGACATCCGTAGTACCTTGTTGTATATTTTGATAGAATCTAGAATGGTTGTAGATTTAATTATTTTGAATATTTACTTAACATAGTTTATGTTGATCATTAGGATTCTATTCATATAATGTTTTGTTTAAACCAAATGCTAGTAGTAATTGTTGGCAAACATAGATTTGGCTTCTTTCAAATGTGAACAAAAGCACAACAAAAGTGTAATTCTATCAATGGTTCATCAAACTTATTCGAGGGTCATACATGTTTATTCCAACAGTGACACGGAATGATGTCTTCTTTATCGGATTCTTTATTTACTGCAAAGTTAGATATCCTTTGTCTGCGTCTTCGTTTGTTGGAGCCAATTAATCTGTATGCCATGCGTGGTCGCCTGCTAGCTACTCTATTAACTATGCGCCGATTGTTTTACTAAGTCAATGATCATTGTTCGTTGTCATGTTATCGTATCTCCGACTGATCTCATTAATGTGTTTTTGCTACATATAGACGAGCACTTTTATCCTAATCACGTGTGAATCTGAAGTACTTATTGCCTCCGTCTTGCCTCCTCGCTCTACTCCATTTTATGTTATCTTTGTCATTTTATCTATGTAGGTTCTGCCTCCGGATCCTAGAGCGCTGTGATAATATTTTTCTTGAATCCGTAAAGCATCTATTCACGACAAAATGATTGTCACGTGGCGGTCGTGCAATGCATATTTGCACCTTACCTCGTATATACACAAAGCGATTGAGATTGAGACATATCCGATGCCTGGAGCTTTATGTTGTAGATTTCGCCAGAATAATCTTGTTTTCATGTCTGTTATGTACAAATATTCTTTATTGCCTCGTATCATCAGGTCTCAGTGATATTGCCCATATCATAGACCAGGGGTCACCGATTAGTTTCGCTCGGGGTCCGATTACAGAAATGAAATGACCATTGAGGTCCGCACAGATTTAATAGAAAAATATTTATTAAAAACATGTAATTACGGCAGTAAAAAGGTACTTTTTTACAAATCAATGATGAGAAAAATGTCATTTCTTGTTGCGGACTATCTGTCTGAAATTTGGAGTCAAATTGGTGCAAGCTATTGACATTCAATCCTGGAGGTGTTCATCAGTAAGTCTACATCTAAATTGATTCTTAATGAAGTTCATCTTCGAGAATGCTGCTTCACAAACATATGTTGACATGGTAAGGAGTTTCAGTGCTATTTTTTGTAGTTCGGGGTATTTATTACCAGACCCAAACATGGTAAGGACTTTCAGTGCTATTTTTTGTAGTTCGGGGTATTTATTACCACTTAAAAATTTTAAGCGCGCAAATTTTAGGTCCGCACGATATGGGTCGGCGGTCCGCCATTCGGTGACCCCTGTCATAGACCATTGTTTTGCCTTTTTTTATGTGTTTTTTTTTGTATTGTTTCTGTGTGGTTATCAATAAAGAGTTAATCTATCTATCTATCTATCACTCAGAACTGACACAAACGATTCAATAGGATTTTAAAAAATTAAGGTGTCGTGAGACTTGTCTTGATTCTGAGAGTGGCATAATGAAGTGTCAAAAAACATTCAGCGGCCATCAGCCGTAGGTTATAAACAAACACATCGATACGGTGGGTATCAAAAGAAACCTATGGTGGTCTTGAGGCAGTCGGGCTTTACCCGGGTTTTAGTCGGGTTGGGAGCGAAGCCGCGGGTGAACACTAGTACTTTATAACAATATTGTAGTTTAAATGCCTAATGTAGTATTTTACTGTAATCGCGGTATGGTATTTAAAACTTTTTATTTGTTACCTTTGAAACTGTTTATTTGTTGCATATCAGTATAATTTATAATACTGCCGTAGTAAGCATTCTCTTGGGAGCTTTATGTGACGTTGGACGTCATCTCGAGCACTGACCTCTTTGTTTACTCGACTTTTTGTGTTCGCGTTCGTCTGCAATTCCACTTTTTTATATCCCAGAGCCAAAACAATAAATGTTTTTTATTTAGTGTGCTGTACCCAAAGGGTTCAATCAAACGGAACGCTATTGTTGTGGCAACGCTCTCCGCCCGTCTGCTTGTCTGCTTCTAAACGAAATAAGATAAGAACTTGAAATTCAGACGTAGGCGATTTTTGAATGTCAGCGAGTGACTAGAAATCACTGACGACAAAAAGATTACAAATGACTGCGAAATCACTTTTCACATAAACTCGCATTTTTGAGAGTCATACTCTGTCTACCAACTTGCAAATATTTGTTGTTTTCATTCACATGCGTTACATTATACGCAGAAGTACCAATTTTTCTGTACTGACCATAAAATGGAGTAGGTAATGGGTGTGTGATTTTTAGTAATACAACGTAAAACGTAACGTAGGTTCATTAAACTGTCACATGTCAATACCTATTAAGTTTTGAAAGTAGGTAGTCTGTGTTTGACCAGAATTCAAATAGTGTGATTGTATACAAACAAATAGGTAATCAATCGCTGTGTCTGACGATGAAAATGTTATGCACATTAACTACATGGTATGTTTTGTTATTTTAGATGCCTAGATGAGATGTGTTTTCAAGGAAGTCGAGCCACTTCTTTGGTTATAAATGCAGTGGTGAAAAAAGTCACAAAGTGATTTTAAATCGAGTGGGGAGAGGCACTTGTATTGATATTATATGAATGAGAATTTTAGTCATTAATTACTTAAAAAAATATGAACTTTTGTAAATCGGTTTTGTAAATCTAGTTAAGATTACTTTAAATGTCATATTTAAAATATACTTTCTTTCTTTCTTTCGTGTCAGTGGCTAAACATGACTAAATTTTATTGGACCAATAGGATGCAATCGCTAAGCCCCCTAAAATATACTTAACTAGCTGAATACCCGTGCTTTGCTACGCATCACATCACAAAAAAACTAAAACATTCACCCCTTTTTAAGGGTTATTTTGAAAAATCCTGAAATTATGTGTTCATTTATTCTGTTTTAAGTACCCATACCAAGTTTCAAGTAAAATGCACCCAGCTATAAAAAGTTCCCATACAAACTTTAACACTCCCTTGCACCCGCTTATGGGGGGGGGGGGGGGGTAGCTCGGGGAAAAAATATTTAACCCTTTTATGATTTGTATTGAAGCATACTTATGCAAAGTTTGAAGTTTCTAAGTTCAAGAAATACGATTTTTAATACAATGGTTTTCATCCCTTTTCATCCCCTTATGGGTTGAATTTACAAAAATCCGCTCTTAGTGAGTGGTTTTGCTATAAAAGGAACCTACATTCCAGCACACAGTTTCAGCTTTGTAGCTCCAGCGGTTTTTGCTCGGCTATGATGAATCAATAAGTCTGTCAGTCAGTCAGTCAGGTTAAGCTCTTACCGCACGAAGCATGGAAGGGCACATCTGACCGCGTCTATGCGCCGTAGCCTGAGAGTCGCACGCCCCAGTCTGACCATAGAGTTTGCTCTCCATACATCGGTAGATTTCTAAATATTCTTGTATGTTTTTTTTTTTTCGCGGCCTCGCTAGTCTAGGTGTTCTTAGGTTTTGTAGGGGGCGCTAGCCGGGCGGTTAAATATAGGTATAGATTGAATTTACCGGATATGAAATTAAACGTAATTTTGTGAACTGTCGCATTATGTGTGAGAACTTTAAACATTCACCAAATTCAAGGTTCGCTTTTGGAGTATATATTATATACGATTGCTTCTGTATGTGCTTGTATGTTTGTAGGTTTTTTTTTTTCGCGGCCTCGCTAGCCTAGGTGTTCTTCGGTTTTGTAGGGGGCGCTAGCCGGGCGGTTAATATAGGTATAGATTGAATTTACCGGATATGAAATTAAACGTAATTTTGTGAACTGTCGCATTATGTGTGATAACTTTAAACATTCACTAAATTCAAGGTTCGCTTTTGGAGTATATATTATATACGATTGCTTCTGTATGTGCTTGTATGTTTGTAGGTTTTTTTTTTTCGCGGCCTCGCTAGCCAAGGTGTTCTTCGGTTTTGTAGGGGGCGCTAGCCGGGCGGTTAATATAGGTATAGATTGAATCTACCGGATATGAAATTAAACGTAATTTTGTGAACTGTCGCATTATGTGTGATAACTTTAAACATTCACTAAATTCAAGGTTCGCTTTTGGAGTATATATATGCGATTGCTTCTGTGTGTGCTTGCACCTCTTTTACTTTACATTATTTAAGAATAGTCACGAACTAAGAATGAGCTGCAGTCTCTGTACTGGTAATGATGAATTTACGAGCGTTTGTGCGTGCTTTATCTTCCCGCTTCAGGTTATTACTGTAAACCGCGTAACGATGTAGCAGACATTTCCATTACGATTGTAACTAAGTTGCCTCCAAGGATGTTGTATTGGCGACTCTATAGTTTTGAAATTACGTACTCACACTGAAACGTTTTTAGGGTTCCGTAAAAAAAAATACGGAACCCTTATGGATTCGTCATGTCTGTCTGTCTGTCTGTCCGAGTATGTCACAGCCACTTTTTTCCGAAACTATAAGAGCTATGCTGTTGAAACTTGGTAAGTAGATGTACTATGTGAACCGCAAAAAGATTTTCAAACAAAAATAGAAAAAAAAAAAAAAATTGTTGGGGTTCCCCATACTTAGAACTGTAACTCAAAAAACTTTTTTTCATCATACCCATACGTGTGGGGTGTCTATGGATAGGTCTTTAAAAATGATATTGAGGTTTCCAGTATATTTTTTTTCTAAACTCAATAGTTTGCGCGAGGGAAACTTCCAAAGTGGTAAAAAGTGTGTCCCCCCCCCCCCTCCCCCCGTAACTTCTAAAATAAGAGAATGATAAATCAAAAAAAAAAATATGTAAACTTTCACTCAAAATTAGTTTGAACGAGATCTAGTAAGTAGTTTTTTTTTAATACGTCATAAATCGTAATCCATCCAAGAACTTTTATATTATGTTACTTGCTGCTACGGAACCCTTCATGGGCGAGTCCTGATCGCACTTGGCCGCTTTTATTAGTTTCATACACTTTGTTTATATTTTTTGCAAACGAAATAAAATGTAAGAGTCATGAAAGATCAAAGGCTCATGTCGAATTACGAGAAGTGGAAATGGCAGGAGTTTATAACTTGTTTTCCGTTTTATCTCCCTTCTGTAAACAACAATCATTTGTATACGCCAGTAAAAAGCGGTCCGTTTACCGTATGCCCATTTGGACTGAGGTGGGATGTTAGGCGGTTCACTTATTGTAAAATGTAATTTTCATAGATTTAATGCCTTCTCAAAAAACTCTTTCACATTTATCAGTAGCGACATCTAGTTCTTCATAGGACCTCTGTCACAAACTAAATTCAAACGGAATCGAGACTATCAATATGTTTTACAGTTTTATCGTTGAAGAATGCCAAAACAACTATTGTGCTTGAGTTGAGTTACTCTTTAACACCTATATTAGAATATTCTGTCGTTCCTCGAACCTTCCTCCACTCCACTCAACAAGGAAATTTGTTACACAATTTCAATAAAGATTTTGAAAATGGAATACAAAATTTCCTTGAAGTCGAGTCAAGGAAATATGGAGCAACGACTTAGACAGTAACAGTATTGACAGTATTGAAGTCGTGATCAGCCAGTAATTTCTTTTTATTTCCCTAAGTGATCAGCAAACTGACACTTACTTTCAAATGGCATAGCTACTATTATCTAATTATGTATCCGGTTGAGGTTAAATGTCAAGCCCTCTCAGGAGGTTAATCTTCTCGGTGACATTGGGCGGACATTTCTCACGTTGCTTGACGTATGTAGGTTACCTTAGCCACATCCACGTAGACCTCAAACTAATTGCCTGCAGTGTAACAGCAATTGATTTTTTTGCTCTATAATACTTTGCGTCCTGCGTAATATATGTTTCGTTGTAGTTAGGTATTTACTTGGCCTAGATTAAAATTGCGAAACGAACTGCTTCTAACGCTAGATCGGACTGTCTGCATAGATCCACGATTTAACGTGAGGCTTAAAATAAGATCACTTTAAACCCATTCCAAGTAAATGTTATGGACATAATGTTAATTTAGTTTGTATTATGTGTAACGATTGACTTACAATCTTCATTACTGCCCCGGTAATGATTAAAACTGTTTGTGTGGAAAGCCTTGATACTGTCTGGCTTCATGTTCTTCTGGTTGTCTAAAACTGGCTCCATAAGCCAAGGTAATGGGCGAATCTAAAACCACATAGTCAACAAACTCGTGCAGTCTCTTCGAGGTGGACTAGTCGAGCGAGTTTATTTTCACTGCAATAATTTACACAGTTTTATGTGAAATGGCACTATAACAGCGCCGTGTATATCCTCATGAACTGTGTCTTGGGTAGATTCCAAGTTTATCTGCACGTGCGTTTCATAGGCATAACTGCATAACGTATAGTGGGAATAACGCGTGGTGTTAAAATTAACAGCCTCTAGTAAAAAAACGCTGGTATTGGTAAATAGCAAGACGGTAGCAACTTTCTCGGCGCCAAGTGTCTGTGCGAGCGCGCGTGCGCCTTTGACGGACGGCTATGCAGTTACGAAAGCTGCAATCACCTGGTTGCTTATATGGCTCGCCTCCAACACTTGTTGACGTGGTTGCTTATAAGTTTGCAGGCTATTTGTAACCTTTGTAATTTTTTGCGTCAATCACGCACGAGATAATATCGATAATAATATAATATATAATAATAATAATATATAATATATCACGTCAATATCTTCATTTCTGAACGCAATCAAAGTGTGGTCGCTTTTTTTGCATTTTAGAAAATAAGCAAACTAATTGATGTTCTAAATTCTAATCATGGGCACAGATAAAATAATACTATGGGTGTCCAATCAATTTTTCAGGCGGGCGGCTGCCTTTTTGTCAGATTTATTATAGACCACGTACAGATTCTTATTAATATTTCCGCTAATCGCGAGTGAAACAAATCGATAAAAAATTGTGATCATTCAACGAAATGCAAGCTAGGTTACAGACGATACCTGTCAGAGCTGAGCGAGCAGCAAATATTATTTTTATGGAGAAAAAACAAAGAAAAGAACAAATTAAATATACCTACAGTACAATGCATTGCCATAGGAGAAAAGTAAGGAACGAAAACAGTTAACGTTACAGACGATACCAGCGAGACGTATCTGTTTTAGTGCCGAAGAGCAACTCAAACAATAGAGAGTAGCCATCGAACTAAGCAAGCCGCGAAAATTAAGTTACTGGGAACTAGCGATTCATTAATTTAGTTATTATTCATTAATTCCTGGAATAAATAGAGTACCTAATCTAAATGTTTTCATTTTATCATGGTAATATGTTCTCAAAAATTTATTAGGTATACTAAGAATATAAATGGTTAGATTTTGGTTGTCTCACGAATATAACAGTGGTCTATGATTACGACACACATAAAATATCAATCTAAATTTTTACACATTTGTATCGCAGGTTTAACAACGAAAAATCAATAAATATACGAACTTTTGGTGTTCTCGAACTATATACGAAACATTTTCGAAAAATGGCTGAGCCGTAAAATCTTAAATAGTGGATACGTGAAGAATTTCTGGAAAATAAAACAGTGCAAGTGTGTTGGTAACAATGAGTGGTAGTGAGCCGACGCTGACGGAGTCACCGGTGCCGCTAGCACTGGCACGGCTGCAAGGGCGGCCGGGGCGCGCGCCGCGACCTCTGCGCACGCACCGGCCCAGCCTGCAGCTCACCAGCCTGCAGGAGGCCGTGGACGAGACGCCCCGGCGCTACAGCGAGGAACCCTTCGTAGTCGTCGTCTCCGACGATGACGAGGCCGAGGGCGCGTCCGACCTCGCGATCGTATTCACAGACACACCTGCGCCGTCTCGCGTCTCCACCTCCAACGGCCGCAGAGCTTCGGAGGCCGCTTTCGCCGAACGATACAGAAAACTGACTGACTTCGATGGACCACCGCCCGAGGCGCCGAGGCGTGCATCTCTAGCGGTACCGGTTCTACTGGACGGTTTCGGAGCTAATGATAAAGGTCGACGGCGTTCATGGGCAGCAAAGCTACAGCTTGAGCGCAAAAAGAGACGGAAATCCGGTGGAAACGACACCGATGAGGAGAGCGACACCCCGACTTACGTTCGTCAGAAAAGACCATCTTGGTGGAATGTGTTCGTACCAGACAATATGCTGAAGAACAGGTAAAATATCTTAGATATTAAGTTTGATTGAACCTTAACGACTATTCAAGAAATATGCGTTGAGTATTGGCGCACAACAGTATCATTTAATAAGATCAGTTTCTATTATCCAAGCTAACTGCAGTTTGTGGCAATGCTCACATTCCATAGTTACGGGATTAGAATGGAAATGCGTGATATCGTCGTGCTCACCTAAATGGCTCCATGGCACCCGATTTCCTTGACCCAATGCTCGGAGTCGATCTGATTGTTTGTTTGTGGTGCGCCATGCCCGGGCCTTCAGGGTTAATGTTCGGCGGCCAGTACTTCGCCTATTTTTTTCTATTTTACACCTTTTAAACATGTAGACAGATTGACTTGACCTCCAAGAATTCAATATTTAGCTGTCGTATTAGTGTTGCTTATGAGTAGATAGATGTTGTTAACAACCGATTAGTTACTTTTAATACATTCGGCTTTGACAAAGTTGTTACAGTGGCATATCAGAGATATCTTAATTGGTATTGCAAATGACAATTTAAGGTCGTTTAGTTTAACTAGGTACTAAAAAATCATACCATATCTAACTAGAATATTCTAGTGTGCGAGGCTTTTGTAGAGGGATTTTAAAAACGTTTAACGTATGCGATATAAATCTACTTATCTTTGTATACTCAAAAATTTCCACTAAGTTCAGAAGTGATGTTATGTAGTGTGAGGAACGTGACACATTTATTAGTTTTGTGATCTTGATAAATCAGTAGCGAACGCTATCTAGATTTACGTGCGTAGTTATAGTAACTGTTAGCTTTTCCAAAGTAGTGGGAAAATATTTGGTTTATTTATGACAATATATGCTCCTGAGGAAATGTTATTTTAAACCCTTTGAGGCGGCAGTGTTACGTATTGTTTTCAACTGATTTTAGGTAAACACATATGTTCAATGTTAGATATCATAATTATATACAAAGAGAACTGTGTAGGTATTTGTATCTAATATTTTGATACTTATACAAACGATGGCCTTAAAACACGTCAGACGCTGAGCCAGATGCGTGAAATGTCGGACTTTTTTTGATTCCCACTATAACATTTCGCTGATTTTACATTTAGAGTTGCCTTATCGTTCTTAATAATGTTAATATGTTTTTTTATTAAGGGGCTACCTTATTGTTTGTGGTTAAATGGTTGGATAGACATTATTAATTACCTACCGCCCAATGTTGCCATTGAATATACTAGTATCGGAACGGAGCACAGAGTACTAATTAGAACTTCCGCATTCTTTGTACCTTTTATAGAGAAACGTTCTTGAAGATAATTAGGAGACTACTCTGTCTCCTGAGATCACTGTTGGGAGATTTAGGTAGTAAAAAAACAAGACGTCCCATAACAGGCTCATACTAAAAATGCAAACGTTGCAGCTATAGAGCTATTCAATGTAATTTATGGCGGAGAGTGGAAGAAGGGAAGGGAGGGCTTTGCCCTGAAGTGGGACAATTATGCCTAAATAATAATAATATCTTGTATGATATTATAAAGTGAGCGTCAAAGATAATATTCGGGCATTAAAACCAGTTGAGTGTTAGATTAATCAGATTAAAGCGTTGTATAACGTTAAATATTTTTCATCAATTTTCACGTTAGCGGCTAAGTTCACAATTTAGCGGCTAAGTTCATAATTTAGCGGCTAAGTTCACAATTTAGCGGCTAAGTTCACAATTTAGCGGCTAAGTTCACAATTTAGCGGCTAAGTTCACAATTTAGCGGCTAAGTTCACAATTTAGCGGCTAAGTTCACAATTTAGCGGCTAAGTTCACAATTTAGCTGCTAAGTTCACAATTTAGCGGCTAAGTTCACAATTTAGCGGCTAAGTTCACAATTTAGCGGCTAAGTTCACAATTTAGCGGCTAAGTTCGCGAATGTATAAATTAAAAACAACAGTACCAAGAGTAGTTCGAATAGATTTCGTGCACTTTGGATTATCTCGTATAGCGCTCCCAAAAATGATGTCAATAATAACAAAAGCTATGTATCAAAATATATTGTGATTTGGACATGCTTCTGACTATCCCCCCTACTAGGATTACCTCACGGATTGGAGATCTGAGGATATCCTCCTTGTAGATTAAAGTCTTTTGGATATGTGTGTATTTAAATCTCTTACCAAACTGTAGAGTTCGTTAAGTTTTATTGAGTTGTATGCTTAAGCAGCAATTTTTACGTAATGTTTTTGTTAATCGTATACGCACAAATAAGTTTTTGTACGCGGATGTTTCAATTAAATTTATTTAGGCTCAAGAGTCACTTTCGTATAGACAGATTCACCGGCGATAAAATGGAATTTGTATGTTTGTCGCATTGCCAGTGTGCCTCGGCTAAGAATACCGCTTTCATTTTCCCACATGTAAACAAATCACATCTATAGATGATTATATTTGAAACCTATTATTGACGTTTCCATAACATTTTACGAGCTTAGTTAGTTTCACAACTTCGCGATAGGTATTTTGAATACCTATCGCCCCACACATGGAAACAGTGCATGCTCAGATACAACAGGTAGAGTCGCAAGTTAATCAAGTGGAGACCATGGACAGGAGGAGGAAGACCTGACTTTTAAAACGTAGCCATCTGTAGAGTTGCAGCACTCACACAACAGAGCAGAATTTAAGTAATTATGGGGCATAATTTACCCATTGGATGGACTGACAGTCATCCGTACCATTAGAGATAGGTAGAAAAAAACCACTCTTCCACCAGGGAGAATACGTTAGTTCGGGGGACTAGTGAAAGAACAGTGGAATAGCCCCTGATGGTGATACGTCAGTTTCGCCCGGGTCAGACGGTGGCCGTGTGAGTCAACCTTAAATACATTCCGTAAATACTGAAGCAGACAAATTTAACATCATAAATAAAAATTTGAAGTGAGCGTTAAATGAAACGTCGTCCATAAAAGTTTTATGTGTGTTGTTTATGGCCGGCATGCAAGTTGCATGAAGTTGCAAACTTGCAACGTCATAGAGCAGGTTGGTTTCATCACGCCTACATCGCTTGGCCTCGGCTCTCTTGTTTCCGCAATCGTACGTTCACCTCGCATCTGACATATCACACTTAACCCCTTGTATTTTGCGTATCCGTATCTCCGCGCTTGCTTTCTACCAGATTACCCGTACCATTTAGAAATGCTCTTTACATTCCAGTAACGTCAATACCCGAGTGAATAATGCTTTATTAACGTGTGACAGACAACCAACTGTAGCCGTAGTGCGACTTTTTGCTACAAGTTTACGCGCTCTACCAAGACCGCGTTTTACGCGCAGTTTATATGAAGAAATGTACAGAGCCCCTAGCGGCGAGTTAATGAATCATTTTGTGTGAGTGTTTTGCGAGTGTAAGTGACATTTTTGGCAGTTCACGTCACGTATTGTTGTAAAGTATACTTGTTGTATACTTTAATTTTGCCGTTTACTCAACCAACGCGGTGGTCGCGTAAACGCGCTTTAACTGGTATGCCCACACTAGGCCTACTGGGTTAAACATATTAATCCCTTTATCAATTACATGTCAATTTTAGATGGATTATTCATCATCTCTATATTCAGAGATAATCTTCTTCATTCGGATAATTTGGTTAAATCCAGAAATTTTCAATCTCTTCAAAACATTTTAGAATAAATATATCATACAATATCTTTAGATGAAAACATAACTTTTCATCTCGGATAATAATTCTAATGCAAATCGAGATATTCCAAAACAAAGTTGAATTTATTTCAGTTGGTGTAGACTAGTTGGCGTCTAGCCAAGGGTCTTAGTACCTACCGAAGGCACGTCATTTTGGCTACTACTACTATATCATAATATTGTTGTAGTTGACAAAAACATTAACGTCTCGTATGCGTCTCGACTAGTGCTCCAGCATGTTTGTTTCGTCTACGTCGTTAGTGTTTTCAAAATAGTTGTGTATCATGTATTGCTTTCTGCAGATGTTGGCAAAGCTAGTTCTCTCAATTTCTGCGGTAAAATATACCGAAATAGAAAGAGTTGATAATATTGCTTTCACGTCAAGAACTTTGTTTACTGTTCGAGAACCAATAGCGTTATCTTAATTAGTATTTATATGACAAAGATCAAGCATGTAATTACAGCCAGACAGTGCAGCTTCCAGATAATGTTTGTCAGTTGAAGTTGAATGGAAAATTGCACCGTTTGTGAGTATCAATCAAAGCAAACAAAATGACTACTTGACACGAGTACAGATCAAATAATTTTATTACTGTGTCAACACAAGCACAGATTAATAAGTAGTAGATTGTACACAAACATACAATAAACATGTAGGGTCAATGATGGCTGCATTGTACGTAGATATGGCTTCGTCTAGTCTAGATGACTGAAACTATAAATTATTTTGACTCAAAAGTGGGGTGTAATAAATTTGAGGCCATAGTGTGTTTGTCTGTCTGTCTATCTGTCTGCTGTCTGGCTGCTCGGATTTCAATGCTGTTTTTTTTAAGAATGCTGTTGGTTGCGAGGTGGTTCTTAGCTATATTTGGTGAAAATTGGTGCAGTCGTTTCCAAAACCATCAGCTAGCAACAATTTTATGAAGGAAACACATTTTTGCAGCTTGGACCTTCAGCTAGAGCAAAATGCTCATTTTTGTCGACATCAGGCTCCATGGTCTGATGGTGACCTGCATAGGATGAACAGGATCTAGGGTACTACTGAAGTCGAATCTTCAAGTTTGAGCTCAAATTAAGTTGTCATGACGTCTTCTTCATGCAGACTCCGGGGTTGGATGATGACCAGCATACAATGAATGGAATCTAGGGTGGTAGGGTGCAATAGGTGATCCGATTTCAATGCGTTTTTTTAAATTAAAACTGGTTTCAGAGCACTGAAAACAGTCGAAGGTTTTAAATTTTTATAAAATTAAGTTGTGTCTTGTTGCAATCTCTAAAACTCTGCTAAAAGTAAATCAAAAATTAGTTTCATTAATACTAGGTATTTCTATTCAAGATTGTACTGTGCAGTGGAGTAGCATAGCATTGCCAACACATAAGTTCTTAATCGACTATTGTTTTGGTTTGACTCTGATCGTAAACTTCTTATTGTTTTGCATTACAATTGATTATAGCAAAAATATCTCTATGCTATTGGCAATAATAGCAAATGTAGGTTGGCACGACATGGTACATTAATTGCCTCTAGATAGGTAGGGACTAGGCATACATTTATTTACAGAAAAAATAATACATAAATGTATAAAATTTCAAAACCCTGCTAAAATTCGTTCATTTCGTTTCGTATGAGGTAGTGCTGGCCTCTGGTGTCAGAGTTTGTCAAGCCGCCCGAGGGCCTCTGACATGGCTTATCGACTGCTATTAATCAATAACAGCCGGGACCGACAGCTTAACGTGCCCTCCGAAGCACAGAGCGATGGGAATCCGCACATAACTTAGAAAAGTCATTGGTGCGTAGCCTAGGATCGAACCCGGTATCGTTGGATTCTGAGTTGCACTATTGAACCGTTAGGCTACCATCGGCTACCCTACTGCTTAAAGTAAATCAATAATTCGTTTTATTACTAGGTAGGTACTAGGTACCTCATATATCCATAGAAAATATTCTAAGAAATACACCTACGCGCCTAAAATCCCACAATTTTAAATTCCTATAATGTCTTGAGTATTCCCAAATTGTGATCATAAATTTGTTTAAGTGCCATTCGCGCCGATCCTTCTATTGTACCCGATGATAGTTGGGCCAATACTTTAAACTCGGTCCTATCTACCCACTGTAAAGCAAGGGGTCACCAGACAAAGTCATTAGGTTCATCAGCATAAAGAGTACATCTATTTTGGCGTAAGAAAGAGGATAAGGGATAAAGTAGCTTATCAATGTATTTTACTATAAGCTCTATGTTATTTTGCAAGCTTTGGAAATATGATAGCTGCAGACAAGACTGCAATATTATATTTGCTAAGTCAGAGATTCTCGTAGATTGTTTGTCGCCATTGCGCACATCAGATTACGATTAATGCTATCGTGTCCTCTGTCTACGTCGATCGCACGTTTACCTCATTACTGGCTGCTTTACTCGTATAAATTGAATTAGACACGATCATGACACGTCCAATTTATCTTGTTATAATTCACTTCCGAATGAGCTGCGGTAAAAGATAAACCCAGATCTGTAGGCGCAGTGCGGTGACAATGTCGGCTTGTACAAGGACGGTCACATTCATGCACTGCTTAACGAGGTGTATATATCTTTGTCGTGTTTATTTCAGGGCAAATTCATTCCCAACGCGGCCATCGCATGTTCATGCTGTCATTTATAAAAGCGTTTAGTTCATGAACTACGTATGCAAGTGCATCTACCATCTTGTGTGCGCAACCTTACCTTTTTTAGAACGATATGACACAACAGCATAGGTCCTTAATGAATCATCGTGGTTTCGACCTTCCTGTGGATTTATATATAATTTAATCAAGATTAATGATGTATTTAAATATAGTATATGGTGGATATTCATCCATTAGTTACCAAAAAATGCAGTTGTAACGGCCAATCCTCTTCCTTTCTCCTTTCCGCATGCACGCACGCATATAGCCGTCTCAGTTTGACGGCCGAGACACACCGCATCACACCGAAGACATCTTCGGGCCCCGCCATTTCAAAATCAGAAGCAAATTGAATCTCGTGTGAATCGGATCGTGCGAGCGAACTTCCAAATTATCAACGCTATTTTGTGTACCTTTCTCTAATACGTGTGTGACCCAAGAAGAGACTAGACCAGGTATTAGTGTCATCACCAAATTGAACTTACTGTGTACGTGGTGCCAGGTCAACGCCTGATCTTGGCGCGGAGTGTTCCCCAGGACCTTCGGAGACAACAGGTACGTCGTGCATGCTCCTTCCTTTGTAGCTGCTGTACTTATGTCCTGTGCCTTACCACCTGCAGCAGTGAGTTCTCCCTACCGAAGACCTGTGCAACTGCATAGGTATTCAAACCGCAAACCTATTCTACAGTCCATTAAATCGAATAAAAGAACCATCTAGTATTTCCCACCATAAAGTGGTCAATCGAGACGGATTTTCTAAAAAATATTGCATTTCTACTTAGTTATCCGTAGGTATAGTTCATCGCTAATACCTATTTACCGCTGGGCATTTGAGCTTCATCTCTGTCCGTTTAATGACACTAGCCTATATCTACTTATATTCACTATTTCTTTATCCCCGCTAATATAATACGTCAAATCCTGCTGATAAATTGAATAAGTTGTTTCAATTCTTTTGTTATTTCGCAACAATCAGTATAGGAACTGCGTAAACTTGCCGCATACCGCTATCACACGTTTTACAAACTTACGCATCTATTTATAACCGCACCGCTAATAGGTAATTCATTTTACCATAATACGAGTCAAATTATCGAAGTATTCATTCGCCGTATATTCGACTACCCGCTATTCTTCATTATTTGAACATTCTCCGCTCGCTCGATTCGTATTCTGTTTTCGCTAGGCCACACGCCGTACTAACTATTACTACCTGTGACTAACGCAGAATAATCATAGTTTCTATTCAACCGCAAAACTTTCGACTACTAGTTGCTAATCTGTGTCACTGTCAGTCAACAGAATAGTTAATTGTTTGTACAGTCTCAGTTGGTTCATAGTAACTACTTTGCGGCCGCTGCTATTCTGTGGTAGGCTTTTAATAACTTACTCGACACCGCACCGCTACGAAGATAGGTTTTGATTTTATCTAACTTTGTTCAATAGTTAGGGAAGTTTTTTCTTTTTGCATTCGCTTCTATTTTTACTACTGTTTATAATTAATTCACAATGAGTAAAAAGCAGGAAGATGATTTGGATGAAAGTTATGATGAGGAGAAAGGTCAGCAAGCCATGTTCGAATCTAAACGCGAAATGATATTTGCGCGTATGCAAGGAATTTATGACCTCGCTAAAAAGGTGGAAGCCGATTCTACCAAATTTAAGTCTTTGCAACACAGCGCGTTTAATATCGACAACTTGCACAAAGACTTCGAAAGGGTATTAGATTCATATAACGCTATTTCGCTAAAACTAGACCCTAAGCACACCATAAGGTACCAAGAATGGATGAATTTTGATATCATGTACTGTTTAATTAAGCAGGTAATTCAGACACATTCGCCATCTAATAAACATGAATCGCCCCCGCAACAAGAAACATCGAAACCTAAACTTCCCCGCATAGAACTGATGTCCTTTAATGGTGATGTTCGTTCGTGGCCGCTATTTTACCAACAGTTTAGGTGCACTGTTCACGAAAATACATCTCTGTCAAATAGTGACAAGGTGTATTATTTGGTTGGTAAGCTGTCTGGTACCGCTGCGTCCGTTTGCGCGCGCCTGCCCCCCACCGCTGAGAATTATCCTATTATTTGGGAGGCACTAGTGCAAAAATATGACGACCCCAGACTACTCGCTAGCTCATACCTTAATCAGTTGTTAAGTTTTAAACCGCTAACCGCTAATAGTGCAACTGGTCTTGAATCATTTTTAAATAATTTCGATACGTCTGTAGAAGCCCTTAGACAACTGAGTCTTGGCGACTTGACTGATTTCATGCTGCTAAATCTCGCTCTCCAGAGGCTAGACTCTGAGACTGTCAAGTTATTTGAAATTACGCATCGCAAAGATAAAATACCTACTTACTCAAATCTAATTGAATTTGTAAATGAACAGAGTAAAGTGTTATCGAGATCAGCTGTCCCGATCATCAGTGCACAAGCGCAGCACAAAGCTCGCGGCGCGCGCGCACCCGCGCCCAGCACTCGGCCCGCGCAGACCAAGTCATTTGTAAACACGGACCGGGCGTGTGGTGCAAGCGATCAGAACAAATGCGTTTTGTGTCATCGCGATCAACACGATCATCTGTATCGCTGTTCTCATTTTATGAAAATGACGCCATCTGATAGATATAAATTCATAAAAAATAATTTATATTGCAACAACTGTTTAAGTGTGAGACATAAAACGATGGATTGTATTTCCAAGCACACATGTTCTCATTGTTCGGCCAGACATCATTCACTACTCCATTTTAATCCGCCCGCTAATAACAACAAAAATGTTGAAATAAAACCCGCTCATAAATATTCGCCCGCTAACGCGCCCGCTACCGCTGAAGACCCACGCCACACTGCGCATGGGCATCCATATAATTCTGAGTCTCATACTCGTTCGCCCGCTAAAGACCTTGCGCCCCATTCGAATAAGGTCGAATCTTCTTTAGTCGCTCCCGCTATTGATCCGAATAGTAACGCATCAGTCTGTACTGTTTCATATGATCACGATTCGCACACGATAACAACTGCGTTATTGGCCACCGCTAAAATAAAGGTTCTTGATGCCTTAAACCGCCCCCACTTTGTGAGATGCCTGATTGATCCCGGCTCCCAAAGTGAGTATATCTCCGCTGCGTGTAGTAAGCGCCTATCGCTTCCTATTTCAACTCAGAGCCGCTATTCTAAAGTCCAAGGTATAGGAGGGGCCTCTCAGAAAATTCTGGGAGTGACCTCACTTAGGTTCACTTCCCGCTTCGAGGACGGTCATGAGTACCACATCCAGCCCATGGTAGTAGAGAGTATTACGTCACAACTACCTGACTCGCGCGTCGACGTCAGCGCTCTTCGACACATACGCAACCTACCCATGGCTGACGATGAGTTTTCTGAGCCCGGACCTATTGATCTCCTGCTAGGGGTGAATTTGTATTGCCAAATTCTCCTATCCACTAAGATTGCCGCTAATAATAATTTACCCGCTGCCTTGGAAACTACTTTAGGTTACATCGTTATGGGAAATGCGCCCATTATATCGCCGCGCTCATTGTCGCATACCTTTTGTGCATTCACTAATGACCCGCTACACCAACTCGTGGAAAAGTTCTGGTCCATTGAGGAACCACCTTCCCAGTTGTTTTTAAGTCCTGACGAACAACGCTGTGAAGATATTTATACTTCCACTACTACTCGAAATAAAGATGGCAGTTATGTAGTGAAGCTTCCATTTAAGGATGACCCACAAAAGCTAGGTAACTCCTACATAACCGCGAAGAAAAGGTTTTCATGCCTTGAGAGGAAGTTTTTACGATCACCAGACTTACATAAAAAATATAATGAAATAATTTCTGATTATCTCGACAAAGGTATTTTAACGCGCGTTTCTGCTAACGATTGTATTTCGCCGGGTTACTATCTGCCGCACCAACCCGTAGTTCGGGACGATAAGTCCACGACTAAGGTCCGCATCGTTTTAGATGGCAGCGCTTCGACTGATTCAGGACTGTCTCTAAACGATATTTTGTACAAGGGCTGCAATTTGCAAGCTAACATATTCAACATTTTGTTAAATGTTCGCATACATCGAATCGCCTTTTTTGCTGATGTTAGGATGATGTACTTATGTATATATACGCACCCTGCGCACCGTTGTTACCAACGGATCCTATATCGGTTCTCACCGCACGATTTATTGGAAACCTTTCAGTTTGAGCGTGTCAGCTTTGGTCTCCGGTCTTCACCTATGTTGGCGCTGCGTACTTTACGTCAACTAGCGCAAGATGAGAGACAAAGATGGCCTATAGCTGCTGACGTCATCACTAGGGACGTATATATGGATGACCTGGCGTCTTCTGCTTCTTCTGTAGATCAAGCAGTCAAGACTGCACAGGAATTGATTCAGATGTTAAAGGCTGGTGGGTTTGACTTAGTCAAATGGACTAGCAACTATTCCGAGCTGCTGGAACACATACCCGTTTCGCATAGGCAGTCTGAATCAATTTCATTCGATGACGATGACACGTTCAAGATATTAGGGCTACGCTGGCTCCCCGCATCCGATAATTTTACATTTTTAACTTCAGTCCCGCCATCCGCTGTTACTAAACGCTCTATCTTATCCATGACCGCTCGTCTGTACGATGTCTTAGGACTAGTCGGACCCGTCATTCTATACGCAAAACTGATAATCAGGGAACTGTGGCTTTTGCACATCAATTGGGATGACCAGCTACCCTGTGATATCACCAACTTATGGCAAAGATATCTATCTGAGCTACCGCTAATTTCGCAACTCAAGTTTTCTCGTCATGTGGGTATTGAGGAAAACGATTCAAATATCTCGTTAATCGCATTTTCGGACGCAAGCGAAAAGGCATATGGCTGTGTTATTTACCTACACGTGTCTAATGGTGACCAGCCACCTTTAATATCGCTCCTATGCTCCAAGTCCCGCGTCGCATCAGCTAAACCATTCATCACGTTGGCTCGGCTTGAGTTAAACGGCCTAGTGCTTCTCGCTAAGCTAGTGCGCGCCGTTTATGATTCGCTAACCGGACGCTGTCACATTGATAACGTTTTCATATTTTCTGACTCGACCGTAGCCCTATGTTGGGTAACTTCTTCTCCGCATAAGTTTCATACTTACGTCGCAAACCGCATATCAGACTTTCAGTCTACGTCGCCATCGCAAAACGTATATCACGTCGCAGGAGTTGAGAACCCTGCTGACTTAGTATCCCGCGGGTTATTGCCCTCACAGATATTAAATAATAAATTGTGGCTCCAGGGACCCCCTTGGATGTCCTCGCCGCTGGTAGATTGGCCAGTTGAGATTTTCTCTCCCTCTCAAAATCTATTACCTGAAGAGAAAACTGTGTCTCATGTCACGGTGGTGAAGGAAGAGAATCTACTACTAACTTTAGGTTCCAAGTTTTCATCTTGGCTAAAGTTTCAAAGATCCACAGTTTTCGTACTTCGCTTTTTGAAAGTGCTTCCTCGCAATGACGTTATCACTGCTGAGGATCTAGACACCGCTGAGACCAAAATTATTCAAGCTGTTCAGCAAAGTCATTTCGCTAGTGACATACGGAATATTCAGAAGAACAAGCCGTGTTCTACCGCTTTAAGGAAGCTATCTCCATTCATCTCCAATGAAATCGCACGAGTCGGAGGGCGACTCGCATACTCTAGTCTGGATTATAATCAGAAACACCCCGCTCTAATGCCTAAAAACGGGCACATCGCTGAACTAATTGTAGATTGGTACCACCGTGAAAATAGTCACGCTGGCCCGCAATTACTAATGTCAATATTGCGCCAAAAATATTGGTTCCTATCTGCTAGGCGCCTAGTGCGCAACCGCATTCACAAATGCGTTCGTTGTTTTAGGCTCAACCCTAAACCTACGTTCCCCGCTATGTCAGATTTACCCCGCTGTCGCGTAGAACCTTGCAAAGCTTTTACACACACAGGTGTCGATTACGCTGGCCCGCTATATATCACAACGACTAGAAAGCGAGGTGTACGTAGCCAAAAGGCTTATCTCTGTGTCTTTGTGTGTCTAGTTACCAAAGCTGTTCACATAGAACTAGCATCGGATCTCAGTTCCGCTACCTTCTTGGACGCGTTCAAACGCTTCTTATCTAGGCGTGGTCCATGCTACTTTGTATACAGCGACAACGGCACCAATTTTATCGCATCGCAATCTTACTTAAAGGAATTATTTGAATTCTTAAAATCTGACGAATACTATCAAACGTTTAATAACGAACTCGCTAAACACGAGATCACCTGGAAGAGATCGCCACCCCTAGGAAGTCACTTCGGCGGAATTTGGGAAGCAAACATAAAGAGTATCAAGTCTCTTCTCTTCCGCGTGATCGGAAAGCAGATCCTCACCTATGAGGAGATGCTTACGGTGCTTAACCAGATCGAAGCTGTACTGAACAGCCGACCTCTGTACGTTCTGAGCTCTGACCCTTCGGAGCCGACCGCCTTGACACCGTCGCACTTTCTTTCAACTAAACCGCTACCTTTCTTACCCTCAGCTGATGTGAGTGGAGAACGATCAAATCTTTTATCTCGTCATTCTTTGATGGACTCTCTAGTCCAAACATTCTGGAAGCGATTCAAGAATGAATACCTCCATAATTTGCAAATGCGTGAAAAGTGGAACACCGCTAGTAATCCACTCACAGTAGGCACTATCGTTCTTTTGAACAACGAAAACGCACCTCCACTGTCTTGGAAAATCGGGAAAATTTCCGAGGTTTTCCCCGGTAAAGATGGTAGAGTTCGTTGTGCGCGAGTAGAAACCTGTGATAGTTCGTATGTCAGGCCGACGACAAAGTTGTCGCCTCTCCCTATACAGTAGGGTGACCATACCGCTATGTATTTTTCGGATATTTTTATCCAACTCCGCTATTTTTTATTTTTCCGCAATATTACTTGTTTATCATTCGCTAACCGCTATTATTATTAATTTTAACCGCTATGATATTCTTATTCCTTTCGCTTTGAAGGAGTACTTCAAGGGGGGGAAGATGGTGGATATTCATCCATTAGTTACCAAAAAATGCAGTTGTAACGGCCAATCCTCTTCCTTTCTCCTTTCCGCATGCACGCACGCATATAGCCGTCTCAGTTTGACGGCCGAGACACACCGCATCACACCGAAGACATCTTCGGGCCCCGCCATTTCAAAATCAGAAGCAAATTGAATCTCGTGTGAATCGGATCGTGCGAGCGAACTTCCAAATTATCAACGCTATTTTGTGTACCTTTCTCTAATACGTGTGTGACCCAAGAAGAGACTAGACCAGGTATTAGTGTCATCACCAAATTGAACTTACTGTGTACGTGGTGCCAGGTCAACGCCTGATCTTGGCGCGGAGTGTTCCCCAGGACCTTCGGAGACAACAGGTACGTCGTGCATGCTCCTTCCTTTGTAGCTGCTGTACTTATGTCCTGTGCCTTACCACCTGCAGCAGTGAGTTCTCCCTACCGAAGACCTGTGCAACTGCATAGGTATTCAAACCGCAAACCTATTCTACAGTCCATTAAATCGAATAAAAGAACCATCTAGTATTTCCCACCAGTATAGCAATATTTAGTCATAACATTACCATCTCGCTCGTTGTTAGATGCAAAGCAAGTGGTGCTCTGCGCACACCCAAAGCCACATTCTCAAGTTATCATGTCACCCTACGGAGGCCTGCAATGCTCTAAGTGTCACCCTTTTAAAGTTATTTTTTATTCCTTTTGCATGATCAAATAAAACTTCTCAATTGACGGTTTGCATTTCCTTTGAATATTACAGTGACTCACTTTACATAATAATATATCCTTTGCCTTATGGTATAGTCATAGCTTTATTGTATTGGATATAACCACATATAAAGGAAAATGGCAATATAGGCACCGGTGTAAAATAATATAGAGCTGCTAAGATAGTTTTCAGTACCCAAAAGGATGCTAAATACGGCACCTAAGCCTACGCTGCGCGCTGTCGTCGTCCGTCCGTCCTTCTGTATTCTGTCACAGGGGGGTATATCTTGCCTGCGGGTATGAGAGGTATACCTCATACCAAAAAAAACTCATATAAAAAAACTGGCTATATTTTTAGCTAGCCAGTTTTTTTTTTTACAGATTATGTGTTCTTGAGTCTCTCAAGCAAATAGGTAATGAAGATGCCATGTAATGAAAAGCTTGAGAGTTACGTAGGGAAATGCATATGCATTCTTGGGGATATTATATTAGTTGTAACGGATGGATCCGCGAATGTCCCCTTGTCGCTCGCACCATTTGATAGTAGTGCGTCATGTAACATGTCACATGTGTTTATGGATGTCCATTTCCTCCCCATTGCGGCAATTGCGCTCGTTTGCGGACGGCACTCTGCTAATTGTACGCTCCGCAATTAACGGACGAGTCTGATAGACGAGTGTACCTCTCGACATTCGTTAATGGATTTACACGGGCACTAGATACTACTACTTCGTGTCACCGGCTCTTTCTTGGTCACTCTGCGTTAGGTCAGTGACCAGCTTAATGTAATGTGGCCCTGAAAGGGCCTAGTGACAAATGGCGAGAGAACCAGTGTGGAGAAACTTTCATGCATGTTTGAGAGCACTAATAATAGCGCATATAATTTTTTCGAGTGCTAAAGCTATTGGTGCACGACCGGGACTTGAACCCACGACTGTAGGATTTGAATTCGGAGTCCCTAATACTAGGTCATCATCAGTGCTCCACTAGTTTAGACGTGGGCATAACCTAACGTGAGGGTTTGACGTGAGCAACAAACCGTTTCCATCTGGGGGGTTAGTACGAGAATTTGACAGTATTCGAAACTATATGAAGTTTCGTTTCCTTCCATACATTTACTAGCAGCGCCCCTAGCGAAAACGAGGAGAAAACTAAGGACGCTTTCAGAAAATGTATTGAAGGAAACGAAACTTCATATAGTTTCGAATACTGTCAAGTTCTCGTACTAAGGGTACTGACATCTCTCTTACGCAACTATCACAGAAGCCCTTGCCCAGAAAGGTGGTTTGGCTGACACAAAACCACACATTCATGCTATGGTTGTAAGTAAATGGTGTGAAGTTTGCCTCACGCCCAAGCTACAAAGTCGCGCAAGGGGCTATGTAAAGAGCTATGCTCGGAGGAAGTCTAATACGAAGAAATTCGTAGATGAATGAAGATCACCGACAGCTCTCAGAATGAGGGGTTTCAGGGCGTTTCACATCATGTTTATAGCCTTGAAAATAGATGGCGCCAGCTTTGTACAAGCTAAAGTAGCAATATAATATAAATAAAATATAATATAAAGTACGAAATAAAATGAAAAGTCAACGTCAACAACGTATAGATATATTTTCGTGATATTCACACAAAAGCACAGACAAGGCATTTGTTATTTTGACAAGTATACTTGAGTCAGCGCCATCTATCGAGCCAAATCGAACTTCTTTTTTTATTATTATTTGGTAATGAAATGCCCTCATTAGAAGCCATATAGCTCTATACAGACCGTTCACCGTAAGTTGGCACCTGCCATGGAGTATTTACAGGTACCATCTTGCGGTGAACGAGCTGTAGCCATATAGAATAAAACTACTGGCGACGACGAAATAGAAAACGCACTCAAAGACAGCCTCGCTGCTCGATGTGTTGATGAAATTGCAAAGGTAGCAGGAATTCGGTGAATGGAAACGGTTCAAGATCGTTTATCTTGGCATTCTATGGGTTAAGGCCTATGTCCAGTAGTGTACGTCTATTGGCTTTGCTGATGATGAGGGTGACGCCAAAATAAGATCCAATATTCATCATTCATTCGAACATGTTGCCGTTTTCAAAGGAATTTCGGAAAGTTCTAATCAATCTACTTGCTGGTGGGTTACTATGAGCTCTTATTGCCATTCAGTTGATAAACTATTCAGTACAAAATATTGGTTCCGTGATGTCCGCAACTATATTTAAAGGCACAATCGCAGAGGGTCTACAGACATCTGCGATTAAAGTTATTCAACGATGAAAAATGTCAACGATGAACCGATATTTTGTACTGAATAGTTTTTGAACTGAATGGATATAAGAGCTCATAGTAACCCCCCTGGTCGGCCATTGCGGCTTACATAAATAAACATTTTATATTGCATCAGCAATTCTGTATACAATAGAATTACGTATGCTCTAATGGGACAGTTGCCGCAAATCATGTAAATCGTACTGCATTATAGTAAAATCAAATAACCAGGTGCATTAACTCATGACATGACATGCGAATGACTAAAAGCATCGCATGATGTCGAGATCAGACGGACGAAGTGACGAGCTGTCGCCGGTTGGCCCGTCTACTAACATTCCTCATAGTGATATGACAGTCTTACTATCATAACAGTTTATAGCACAAAACGTGACGTAATAGTAATCGATTCGTGTCTGTCTCGAATGGTTCTTATTTTGTGATTCAGATCATGCGACGGTCAGTCGCCGAGGGATTCCCGTATAGCTGGTTTGTCCGAAATCCTAGGCTTCATACATATTACCTGTTATGAATTCTTATCTTCAAAAGGAATCCATTTCTTCTTACCTTTTTTTCTTTAATTGGAATCGTACGGCTTGTGCATTTACCATTTTCAGGTAAAATGGATTTTTTCAATATAATTTGCAACGTTACACTCCCTCCAATTCGTCAAAGTCACAGTCAATTCATGTTTTATGTAAAACGGTGGCCGTTTTACTAACATTTTGGTAGACAATTTCCACCAATTTGAAAAGTCACGCAATTAATTCCATTTCATTTCACTACACTTGTGCTCTTTAAACGAGCTACATTGGTTAAAATGCCGACAAAATAACTAAAAAAAAAAAACACTAGGAAAAGAAATAAAATAAAAGTAGAGGACGTCTCTTTTCGAAAATTGCAGAAAGAGTCCACCTGCTGACTTGTGTGGATAAAAACTATTTTTACAAACTTTTATTTACCTAACTTACTTTTCCGTCTGTCTGTGGAGGACAAATCTGGCGATCGAATATTCCACCACTTCCCAATATCCGATCACGCTGAAATGTTGCACACACCTTTGGTTCTGAAGACCATACAATTTCATGGTACATCCAATATTTTCATTAAAGTTAATAAAACCTACGCTGCTGTTTGAGATAATCTGTCAAATAAACTTGCACTGTAGTGAATCAGCCGAGCGATTAGCTATCTCCTGTTTCTATCAGCATTGCTCTGTTTCAATGCTGTTTCTATTGAAAATGACGTTTTAGCGATCATGCAACTCACCCTGTTGCTAACAAAGCTTGATTGCAACAAAAAGCCTTTTGATATGTAGTGTTTCTATCGATAGTATGAAGTAGCGATTATGTACCGCTGTTTCAATGAATAATGACAGCATTTGATCGCAACACAACCTATTGCAATAGAAACAAGTAAATGGTTGTTTCAAACAATAGAAATCTAAAAGGTAAGCCATAAAAGTGTTTTTTTTAATTGTTTGAACATGGTTTTAATTACATTCCAAATCAAATAAAAACATTCAGTGCGTACAAAACACTTTTACTACTATTTAGCGGTATTGCGCTATTTTGTTAAAAATATTAAATTGGAGTCGAACGAATCAACACAACTTGAGTCTATAGGTATATATACATTTCACTTCAATGTGGTTACTTTCTTTCCTTCCAAACCTTAATTATTTGATAATTCGTATATTTGGTAGAATGTAAACAAACTTTTCTCACAAGGATTGACTAATAGGATACTACGCATCGCACAAGTCACACAGCACAGAGTAAAAATATGTTTCTATCATAGACAAAGCATATAAGAATCGTATTATACGGTTGATTAAAAATGGTTAGTACGTTGATACATGGTTCATAGCGTAAACGTACTTTGTATAGTGATCGGGTTATCCATAATTCGTACAAACTTCAGATTGTAACACATCGATAGAAGTCCATAGAAATCGGAGCAAGAAAAGATAGCTGATCGGAAAACATCGATAGAAATATTATTTTGTTAGCATCAAGCGGACGATAGAAATAGTTTGCAACATATTTAGCTGATCGCACCACAGGTGCATTTCCAATGAAAACTGTTAAATATTCCATAATAGATAGTAGTGTTTGGCCAGCAATGCTAATTTTCCCTAAGGCCCTTGATGAGGTCATAACAATTGCAAAGTAAATTTTTGAGAGAATTGGTAGGAATAAGATAAACCCCTCCATACACTTTATCCCATCTCCGTGCAATCGCTTGTAATAGTAGATTATGCACTGAGGGGATAAAGCAGTGTCTTACGTCACTGGCGGCATATTGAACCCTGGAGCTTAACGAGGGAGCTATTTAGAGTCCTGAGTGAAGCGAGGGGTTCAAGCTGCCCAAGACGAAGACAGGCTTTATCCCAGAGGAGCATACTCTACTTTTCATACCTTAAATATCTGACGATAAGAACATCACTGAAAATCACTGCCCCAACACCGTTTTTTGTTTCACATTCTTTGAAATCCCGCTTTTTTTTCTGCTTATAGTGGTAATTTCGATTTTTGAACAAACATCTACAATCTTCGATCAGTTGTATTCTTCATCGAAGTCTACAGTGCCATATGCTTATGCCATCTATGCATATGGGCATTTTTTACTTAGAGTTATCCACGAGTTTCCACACGAATTTGCCGTTCCAAATTCAAATCACTTTACTCCTTTGGGAGTTTCATATAACTTTACCTCCCCTGTGAGGTAATGCTTTACTTTACGTTTAGATTGCATGATATGTAATTGAACATTGTCGATTGTTGTTGTTGTTGTGGTGTGAAAAATCTTTTTGGGTTATTTCTTCGCATAAAACCATCAACCACATCATATGCATATATTTCGTAATATTTTAATTTACTACCTATGAATAACACGCTGGACAATTTAATTCCGAGATTGTCGACACTAACTCAGAATAACAAACTCGTACCTCAAAAATAACTAAGGTTTCAAGGGCACATAAATAAGATACACAAGACAGAGGCGGATAAGAGTGAAGCTTAACTACGAGTACATCGCGTGCTTCGGAGGATATTATTTTGTTAGGTAGGATGTTAGCGGAAAGCGATCGCGCCGCGCGCCGGCGGAAAGCTCGGTATCGATTCCGCGCGGCAAACCCGCGAAATTTGACTCACGCTTTCAACGTGAGGATTGGATGACAGCTTCGACCAAAGTAAAATGACAGCCACAAAAGGTTGTAGTGTAGTTTGACCCAACATTTTCTCATTTTGTGTTATCGGTTATGAGGAAGAGCAGGCTTTCGTCTTTTACTAACCGACCAACCACGCTGTCCAACTTGTTGGACGGTTTAGCTTAGGCCCGTAATATCAATAGCAGTTTAATCTGTTGTAATTGTCAGTACCATTTCCGTCCATTGACAGAAATAATTTAAATTAAACATAGAATCATGGGTTACACTGCTATTAATATAACGGGCAGATACATTGATACACACATTCACATACACACACACCTACACACACACACACACCTACACACACACACACACACACACACACACACACACACACGGCAAACTTATAACACCCCACCTTTTTTAGAGGTACATTCTTACTTGATTTTACCACAAACATTTTAGACATTCTGGCGACAAGTCAGCCGTGAATGGTGGGCGTGGCTCTTGCGCACGCGCACGCACGAGTAGTTGCACAATCGCGAAACTCGCCTGCCTGCATGTTCCACTAGTAGATTTTACGTGTTGCAAACTCGTTTTTCGGTTTGGTAAACAGTCAGTTCCATTTTAAAAGTGAATTTATTTCATAGACTAGTATTTTGCCTCGAACGTAACCTCGCAAGGACCCCGTAGCTGAAAATCCCCTTTACTGATCAAGCTCATGTTCGAACTTGGAAATTCTATTCACATAACCTGCCTACCAAGTATCATCAAAATTGGATCAGCGGTTCTGCAGTTATTGTGGAACAAACACACATACTTACATACATACATACATTCATACATAATCGCCGCATCCTGCAATTAGACTGAGACCTCGCTTCACTCGGTCAACTACGAGTACGGTGTAACAATCTTGTAGATTAAAAAAACTTATAAAAACGTTTGTCAAAACTTATAAAGGAATGTTTGCCTATCTGCTTATTAAGAAACACAATTGTGTAAATGTTTTACCGACAAGGTACGCGTAGTTTATACATGCAAACTTTAGTTGAGCACTGAAAAAACAGAGAAATATTGATTTGAGACCTGATAGAATTTAAGGGAATTAATATTTTGTTGTACTTGCATAGGTTTCTAAGTTAACTTAAAGTTTTGTAAGTGTCGATTTTTTTTTTGGGTATTCTATCCAGTTACAGTAATCACAATTTTTTTGTCAATAAACGCCAAAAATAAGTTTGCAACACGTAAAACCTACTACTGGCGCAAGTAGGTAAACTAGTTTTCGCGATTACGCAACTCGTGTTCAAGTCAACGCCGACCATTCACAAATACTTGCATGCTTTTAGTTAACTCCACCTGTTAGTATGTTATTCACCTCTTAAGTATGTGGTCAAATCTTGCAACTGAATTTTAAACCAGTTCCACGCAACCGTATGATCTGTAATTAAGCATACCTGTCAAGTTCCGGTGACAATACAATATTATGCTGACAGCGAGCTGGTCTGATGATGGAGACGGTGTATAGCGGAGCTATTCGATGATTAGTAGCTGTCTGGCATTGTTGGGGCTCAATCAAATTCACAAACAAAAAAAACATGAACTTTAATACATAATATAGGTACACATACTATGTACCTTGATGTAGATAATTCTTGTATCTTGGCTAGCCCTATTTATTGTACTGAAATTGTCACTTCGGTAATGTGTCGCAATAGTGAAATGTTGATATGGGTACGGGTAAGTCCGTCCTACGTGCTCGGTTACGCGTACTTCGTGCGGCGTGCGTATAAAGTAGGTACCTATCTACTATATACAAAGTGGCGTTCACGTGCATTGACCTGTCAAACTGGTGTGTGCTAGCATACTTCCGCACTTCTATTGTTTTATCACTTGAGATAGTAGTACCTTTGGTTTGTTATTGTTCAGTCGAGGAGTGTCCGCTAGGGCACTTGCTTGAGCCCTATTGTAAGCGAACGAAGTTTGCTCCTATTTCGTATATTATCTCATTAAACTTCATGAAATTTTGTACACATGATCAGTACACTAATAACTTGTCTCGTAGTTTGTCAGTTTCTTATAAAACGTTATAGTTTATACCAATTTGTTTTAATAATAATCTGTTAAACTATATAATTTAATAATAATAATATATAAGTATCTATATATTAGTTTACTGATCATTGGATAATATCCAAAATAGGAGCAAACTCCGTTTCCGTACTAATGGGCTCAGGCGCCCTAGTGGCCCTTTCCATGGGTTCCTTTCGGAGGAACATTTTCTTAGTGCTTGGTATCGTGTAGAAGTCGTTTATTCTCTCCTTACATAACTTGGAATTATATGCTTTGATCTGAGCATTATATGCGCATTAGATGATAGTGAGCATTAGATATGTCCACTAAGACAAAGTATTTTTTGTAAACCACCTTAGACAGCTTACTATTAGTGTTGGGGAGGTGGCGAGCATAGCTAGCTGTTGACATTATCAGACCCCACAGACTCTTTGCTAGACAAAATTAGGTCAACAATTCCCGCTTGCTGTAAAAAGCTGGAAGTTTTCTAATTGATTAGGAATATTATAACTGTATAATTTAAGGATAATGGTACAATCAGCCTTGTTATCTGCAGAGTTAAGTATATGTGTCTAAAATGTTCAGCAGTCTCCAATAGAGACAACAATAGCTAATGTTTAGTGCACAATGCACTGTACGCATGCCGGTTATCTAAACACTATTGTTTATGCATGGGAACCTTGCTGCTTTTCCAGTAAATATTTACGTTCCTAGACATTTTCCTTATTAAACAGCCTTTGTTATGATTATGATGACTAATAATGTCGAGTCGGCGTCGGTCGTGTTAGTTTCTCGTAAATATGCGAGTGGTTCGGCGCTCACAGTGTCAAGGGCGGCGCCCTCCCTCGCGTCGCGTTCAGCCTCGCCTTGAACGCATATTCCCACTGCTTCGTAAAACTAAAACGTGCTTCGTCACGGTTCTTAGTTGTACGGTCGAAGCCATCCCTCCTAGCTTCCGGGTGAGGCTTCGCTTGCAATGCGTTAATTTAATTGGAGCTCATAATTTACGTATTTAAAATCTCCCTGGCCGGAGATCAACCTTAATCCGTCTTTTTTTTTTTTTTTTTTTTATACTACTTGAATGACGGAACAAGCATATGGCCCACCTGATGTTAAGCGGTACCCTCTGCCTATGAACAGTGCATTCTCACATAGGTCACGTCCACCGAGGACGCACCCTATGTGGCCTTGCAGTGCGCCTGCCACCCTGAGACATAAAGATGAAAAGTCTCATGTGCCTGTAATTTCACCGGCAACCATACCCTTTAAACCGAAACACAGCAATGCGAGCACTACTGCTTTGCGGTAGAAATAGGTATGGTGGTAGTACTTCCCCGGACGAACTCTTTCACAAAAAAGCTGTACTACTACTACGTCTAGTTGAGAATGATGCTGAGAGAAATGTTTTCTTGATTCGTGACACAATGACCCCAATTATATTCTAAATCTTGACGCGCTGTGCCATTTCTTTGACTTTGTTTTTATGGGAGCGCCACCGCTTTATTTCGTTGAATCGAAGTAAACAAAGTCGTAATTACTTGCACATGTAGCGTCATCACGCACACTAATGAAATTGCATACTTGCAGTTTGACTTTACGAGGCTAGTACATGTATGTACTTACGCCAGTCGTCACTCCACCGCGCCCTAATAAAGTCGTATTGTTTAAAATTACCCACCTATCAAGTTTGTGAATTATATATCAGTAAAATAATAAGACATTTTAAATTCAGTGTTTATTTTATTTAAACCAGATTCACAAATAGGTCGAAGTAACTGTCATAATCCTATATAGGAAACACATCAGTTAAACACACATCACAGGATGTCCGGATTTGCGAAATGTTTTACAGCTTGTATGATTTACACGCAGTTTCTCTCTCAGTCAATCACGTTGTTGGGTTGTAAAGTTTGACTTTAATTTCTCTTTCGTATCCCGAATAGAAGAACTTGTAAGTTTCATCATATAATAATTTGTTTATTTACTCAGTCAACAATTTACAGGTCCATTGGTTAGTAAGATTTATGAATTGGGTTATTGTTTACAATCGTGGGTTTAGGTAAATATTTAGGTACGTAAATAATAACTTTCACTCGTATCCCGATTCAATAGACTAACGCGTGTGAGTAAGTTTAGCAATATAGGGTGTAACATAATATCCCTATAAGCCCGGGGAGGGGGTATTCTACACATCATGGTGAATAACTTTAGCTCTACGACTTTTTAAATTTCAAAGTTTTTCATTCATGAAGTGCCTCGTAAAAATCCTGAAATTCCTCTAGAAATTCCTGAAATTCCTCCAGAAAATGTACCTAACAGAACATGAGGCAGCTCCACGCAAGGTACCCTAGCGTACCGTAACGTCCTCATGTTGTTTTACGTACGTTTTTGGAGGAATTTCAGGATTATTACGAGGCATTCCATGAATGAAAAACTTCGAAATTTAAAAAGTCATATAATTAAAGTTATTCACCATGATGTGTAGAATAGCCCCTCCCCGGGCTTATAGGCATATTATGTTACACCCTGTATAGAATCATAAATAGGGCAATGTCAGTAATTATCTTCAAAGAAACAACATCTTTAATAATAATACCGATAACAATGAGTGAAACGAGAATTTATCTTGAACAATTACTGTTCAACCTTAACGTGTCACGCATATAAACATCCTAGTTCAAGAGAGACGTGACATGATGAGTGGTCTAATGAAAATAACTAGCCCTTACACACGACTTCGCCTCCGCGTGAAATAAAGAAGCATCCGTCAGAAAGTGTATTCCAACAAAGTCTTGTATTCTTTCATAATTTCAGAAAGCATCATCTTCTTTCTTTTTAACTTACACACTATTTAAGGTTTCTAAATTTATGTTATCGTATTTTTTAACCGACGAGCATGCATGTATTTTAGTAGTAGTAGAGCTTTTTTGTGAAAGAGTTCGTCCGGGGAAGTACTACCACCATGCCTATTTCTGCCGCAAAGTTCTTGCATTGCTGTGTTCCGGATTGAAGGGTATGGGTGCCGGTGAAATTACAGGCACATGAGACTTTTCATCTTTGTCTCAGGGTGGCGGGCGCAGTGCAATGCCACATAGGGCGCGGCCTAGGTGGACGTGACCTATGTGAGAATGCACTGTTCATAGGCAGAGGTTACCGCTTAACATCAGGTGGGCCATCTGCTTGCTCCGTCATGCAAGTAGCATAAAAAAAATATTTTTTTTTTTATGAAGAATGTGATGAGAGTGAGTGAATCAAAAGAGGTGTGTCAGGATCGTAGCAAGTGGAAATCCGTGGTCTTTGCCTACCCCTCCGGGAAACAGGCGTGAGTTTATCTATGTATGTATATGATAATAAGTATATGAGTTTCGATGGAGATGAAGAAGCCGTTTTAATAATAGTTTATGCTTACTCAAATGTTATCAGAGAGTTCAAGAGGTCAAGTTAATCATGAAATTAAAGGTCACTTTCGCAATCCTTTAACGATACAAATAAAATAGTAAACTTAAACAAGTTATTATGCAATAGAAATACAGTATAATCTCACTAATCCGGCACTTCGATAGATCGGCACGTCCAATAATCCGGCACCCTCCGCCCACGTTAATTTAATACATTACATACATACATTTATTCCATTTTATTTATGACTTTTTATTTTAATAATTACCTATGACTTTTTCACTATAATCCAGTAATCCGAACATTCCAATAATCCGGCACCCTCCGGTTTTTAATAGTGCCGGATTAGTGAGATTGCACTGTACTATGTACTACGATCAACATGCATCGCCGCATGATTTTCGAGTGCCACTCATCGCATGAAGTGATCAGTGTTTTAAATTTTTATGTTATTGTGTATTTTATTTAGGTTTTGTTTTATTTCATGCACATTTTTATTATTTTATGCACTGTCAGTGAAATTCCACACATTGATTCGTATTATGTCTTAAATTTTCAGTTGAATCAAATTTAACACAATTATAATTAATTATAATTATCTTGTAGTTTCGATTGAATAATCGGTGTGTGGAGCTTCACGAATCCATATTCAGACAATTCTTTGAATTTCAAAAATCTTGTTCTTCCTAATTGGAACCAGTCTTGCCTTTTTATCAGA
Organism: Operophtera brumata; assembly: GCA_932527175.1. NCBI lineage: Eukaryota > Metazoa > Arthropoda > Insecta > Lepidoptera > Geometridae > Operophtera > Operophtera brumata. Next base: position 3,830,171 of record OW052238.1, read on the forward strand.
TGCAACATAAATGCCAGATTAAAAGCTTTAATAAATTTTGGTTAATAGCTAATTGAACTGAACGTTTTTAAATAATATTTTCGTACTTTTCTCTTGTAAAACTTATTGCCCGTACTTATAATTTTATTAGCTTATCGCCCAGAATTCTTAACGATTTGTTTTACAAGGAAGTGCACCGCTAGCTCGCTTCATACAAAACGAAGTTTGATCCTATATTGGATGTTAATTAATTCAAGTTAATTAAATTTTGTACACATAATCTAGAGACTAATATCTAGACCTGTGGTTCGTCAGTTTTCTATTAAATTAAAAAAGACTGAACCGATTTTGATAAAATTTGCTACACAGATTATGCTACCTGGATTGAGCTATAGGCTACTTTTTATCCTGGTAACACGCGAGGAAAGCTGCGGCCGGATACTAGTTATTTCATAAAAGAAACTGACAAACCACTAGGCGTTGTAGTGTGATTAGTCTAGAATTCTAGATATTAGTGTATTGATGTATACAAAAGATGATGAGATTATATCCAGAATAGGACCAAACTTGGTTTGTATGCAGAGGGCTTAAGCGCTGTAGCAGTACACTCCTAGACCTTGCGAAGATTTAGACGTTCAATGGATCTAGCAGTTGTTAGAATTGTCTGATTAGTGCATTGTTTTGTATGCATGCGTTCGCTTGTGTGTAGCCTTGGTCTCTGTTGCATGCAGGTCTAGGCGAGCTTCGACGCAGCTGTCGCGGAGTGCCGAGAGCATCGACCTTACTTACAAAAGGTAAGACTTCTCATTATTCAAATGCCTTTCATCGTCATCTCATAATGTTAACCTGCTTGGATTTAGCCCCTACCTCAACACGTAACAAGAGGTGCCATACAAATAGGCATATTGAGTGCGTCCGGGGAGGAAGTACCTGCATGCTTGTTTCCACCGGCAAACGTTAATTTGCTGTGTTCCGATATGAAGGGTGTGGTTACCGGTGAAGTTACATTCAAGACTTTCATCTTTATGTCTCGGGGTGACGGACGCAGTGCGATGCCACGTAGGGCACGTAGGCCTAACGTAGGCACGTTGGTAATGCAATTGTCGGCAAACGCAGGTCGGATATTAGCATGGCCCATCAATACCTATCTCAAATTAAAAACAAAAACTCATAATAAATTGTTGTGTAAATATAATACGCACCACTCTGATTTATTTATAGTCATTCCCCGCACATAATTACCTCAATAAGTCATTGACAAGTAGACCAAGTTTGGAATGTTGTTTACATGTTAGCATATCAAGATTCAATTGCCTGTCAATAGCCTGAAGGTCGCTACTTACATTTGTATGTCTCATGTCGGTTGTATCTAGAGTACATTACTCAATACTGTATTTTATTTAGTGGATGAGGAATACGCCCATTCGAATGAATTTATTGATTTAAACTGTCATAAGACAAAACTTTACTTCGATTTAATACATGGATTTGTCAGCAAGGAACTACACAACAAATCGATAAGAATGGTCTAACAAATTGTAGTCTTTTCTATTTATTACGGCATGTTTCGTAACTGTACTGTAAAATGCAGATAAGCACTGGCCTAATTGTGTAATCGTACATGAGTACCCATCAAAATTTAACGGAGCACAAATACAGACTTGATACGTGTGTCTATGATTATGTGTGACTCATAATATGAGTCCTGGGGGGTTATTAGACCTTTGAAATGTGATTGGCCTTCCTATTTAACATCTAGAGGATATTATACATTAAGCTTCCGTAAAGGTGACGTTCAAGAATACGTTACTAAACTGCAATGTGTAACCACAGGCACGTAACACACGTGACCGCGGGATGTTGACTTTGTGGCCGACCAATTTCATTCCTAAATTCATGGTGCGACACTTTGGCCCACATTTAAAAGTACTGAAAAGTTGACCCACTTTATACTACAGCAGTCATTAATTATAAGAACAAAAAGTTCATTCCCGGTGTCATCAAAATCCTCAAAATTACGAAAAAAACTAAAATCCCAAAAATCACATTTAGAAAAAAAACAAAGACAAATTTCAAAAAGACTTGGGTACGGCAGACAGTGGATAAAGGTTTGGGCTACTACCAATTTTCCAGATAATCAGTAATTATTAGCTCATCATAAAGACGACGACGTGAAAAAGCTTACGTCGTCTGACGGTCGTTTTTATGTATCCGTTCGAAAATGTAAAAATCAACACCCCTATAAATCTAGTGCTTTCAGGAATGAAAATAGAATGTGGGTGTCTGAGGTAGCCCTCGACGGCCCCGCTATTTGTATCGGTCCTACGAGAATTATTTGGGGCATTAGCTTTTAGAAGTCGACAATTACACGTGCGTTGACCCGGAGTATTTACATCATTGGGCGCTTTCACATTGGACGATAACGACACGATATCAACAACGATACCAGAGGGGTGAGTCTGAGTTTTGCAAACACCATCGTAACGGTGAACGTAACACGATCGTACGTGTATAACATAATAACTAGCTATTAATCTGTGCCAAAAACGTCACAGATTAATGGCTAGTTACTACGCAATACACGTACACTCGCCGTTACGATCATCGTTACGATGGTGTGTGTAAACTCGGACTTGCCCCTCAGGGGCGAAACGACGCACCACATCGCACACGAGACCGAAGCACTTTGAGTGAACACAGCAAATATAATGCGGCGAACAGACACAGATGTGGTCTGTGCGGTGCAGCGCGTCACCTCGCCCGCTACTCTCCTTCAGACACCGTGTCGTTGCGATATCGTGATGATATCGCTTACAGTGGCAGTAAATGTATGTGCTTACCTTGTCGTGTCGTGTCGCTATCGTCCAATGTGAAAGCACCCATTGCGAGACTATCACCGACGACTTGTACAAGGATACCGCTGCCTTGGAAGGGTTTTTATCGTGAGACTTCCACCTTTAACCTTTCAAGCGTGAGGACGGATTTTGTCGCTAAGATTATAAAAGTAGGTTGGGTATTATATCAAATATATTTGCTCCACCGGGATTTATGAGGCACTTATCGGTAGTTTAATAAAAACGATATTTTTCAGATATTAATGCCTTTTCCTAGTAAAAAAACTCACCGCTTATTGAACAATACACCACAGTGCCGGACTTCATTGCAGATGTTCTTTCCTTGGCTTAGTAAAAGGTTCAGCTCGGACTTTACACGTATATATTGTGAATTTTTTATTAAATACTGCGCTCCGCGGTGTTACCCGCATAAGTCTCGAACCTGTAGGAATATCGGGATAAAAAATAGAAAAAAAAAATAACCAGGAGTCCAGATATCTGTATTCCAAATTTCATCCAAATCCGTCCAGCCGTTTCATTGTGAAGAAGTAACAAACACACTCACAAACTTTCGCATTTATAATATTAGTGTGATATTGACGTAATTTTATTGGCGCCGCATGTGATTTTGATGGAATCTGAGGTGTTCATGCTAACCTGATCCTAATATTAGATTTTCCTTTTGAATATTCTTTCATGGGAACATTTTGTGATGATATATGTATGGGTTACAGGTCGAAAAGCCGCTCGGTAGACCATGGGTTCTCTGCGCCCTTCGACCTGGAGGCTCTCCGCTCTAAGGTGGAGGGCAGATTCGACGCCGTTCACAGAGGTGAGAAATTTATTAAATATTTTATACATAAGAATAGTGGAATTCCCGCAACTTCCTCCGCGTGGTTCGTTTTTCCTAAACTTCGACACCCTGCCACCCCTTTATGGCTGAATTTTGGAAATTTATTTTTGTTAGTGCACCAATAGTCACTAGATGCCTAGACCTCGTTAGTCTCTAGGACTTACGGATTAGGCTGTGATTTGATAGTCAGCCAGTCAGTCGCGCAACAATTTTATATATATTGATGATGATGATATTAAATGATTGGTCATAATGAAATCTGCGTTATACAATAAATGTTTGCCGATGTTGATGATGTTTTAGAACAAGAGTAATAGAGACGGCAATATAGGCAAAAGTTAATCTTTTTAAAGTGCACGTTAATTCTGCGAGTACAATGCCCGCCCACACTGCCTTAATAATATACAAATGTAATACAATTCTGACTGAAATTTCCCACGAGCTATCCAAATAGTGAATTAAATAAAACCTTGTACCATTCTATGCGCCTTTTTATATCGTTTGCACAATCCAAGTAAAGTTTTCGTGTCGTGACGAAACTTAAAGTATGATACCCATCAACTGTCGGATAATACCATTTTATATTCGACAATCAATACGCGTTGGTTATGGGTAATGGTACCAGAATGCGATCGTAAAATACTGAACGTTTTGTTCACGAGGTTTGGAATTATTGATGAATGTAATCAACGACTGCTATTACCTGTATGCTGACATGCAGCGAGCATTCAAACGGTATTGCAACTGGAAAAACCCAGTGAACAGCCACGTGAGATATTTGATCGTTTCATTGTGCTTGACAAACTAATCCTGAAGTTCCAAGATCAGTGCAATCTATTTCAGTCTGCTGTGACGTTATTCCAAAGAAACCTCTCAACACCGTGGTCGTACTTGTGAACGCCGATGCTCACAACAGGAAAAATAAAAGCCCTGTAAAATAATCTCATCCAGTTGTTTGTCAGATGAGACTTTTCCTGAAACTCAGACTGAAACTGCAATGTTTATTTACGTGTCCATCTTATGTTTGAAAAATTCCGCTTATTAACTGTGTTATATAAGATTTTTGGGTATTTTTATTATGATGAATCGTACAACATGATTAAAAATACATTTTGGCAAACTTCGCAGTCGCCAAAGCAAACTTTTAGCTTGTTTATTTTAGAGTAATTACAAAATTTTAAAATAGTGTTCCTTGAATTATGTTGTTACTGAAACTTAATACGTTTTTCAGCGACGTAATACATACATAAATATATACACCCCTTTTTCCCCGAAAGGGTAGGCAGAGCCTCAAATGGGCCTCTTCACCGTGGGTTACACCATCGTGGGAAATAGACGTGGCTAGTGGTGAGCTCATCGCCGCTATTGCTTCCCAAGGCTGACTGCTAACGCTTTCTGCCAGTAATAACACATTCACACAGCGACGTAATATTACTCGATTAATTAGAGTAGGTATGTTTTGTTGGCACACGTGAATAGCAAATGCATGAGAAAATAAGGCGTAGAACAATTCTCATTAATAAGGACCATAAAACTTAATTGATGATTAAGGGAAAATCTGGTAATAATATTTAGATAACTAATACGATAAATACGTTAGCAGTAGCGTATTCATTTTGTTTAAAAATGTAAGTAATTTGGCTTCGCACGGGTCCGGTGACCCCCCCCCCCCCCCCAAGACAATCTCCTGGTTCTAAGCTACCTCCCCACCAATTTTCAGCCAAATCGGTTCGTGCGTTCTGGAGTTATAGCGTCAGGAAGGAAAACCCGACTTATTTTTATATAGTAGAAGATTAGGCGTACCTACATAACAACATAACACCCAACAGTCACATACGTAGTCCTGCCATGCCACACTAGGATCCACTATTTCGTGGGTATCAGGAACTACGAGTATCGTGCTACCATAGCACCCAGACCCGGAACAAATGTTTGTATGATCTGCAAATATTTGTTCCGGGTCTGGGTTCAAATATTTGCAGATGATACAAACATTTGTCACGCAGCGGGAATCGAACCCGCAACCTCTCGCATCTCAGCTGGCTGCTCGCCCGCCGCGCCGTCGAGGTCAACTTATACACGTAATAACGCATTGGGACCGCTATTCGCCATTATTGAGGGAACCACTTTTTACCCGACTGCGGCTTAGTAGAAAACTACAGAGTTATGTGTTTTGAACTGTACTATCTATATACATATATATGTCCGTCCCTATGTTCTCTCGTAACTTAACGGCTGAACCGATTTTGATGAATGATATGCCGTTAGAATCATTTTTATTGCGCGAGTGTCACTGGGTTTATAAAAATTATAAAGAAATATAAAACAACTAGATGACCCGCTAGCGACTTCGTCCGCGCGTAGTCAGAAAACTTCCCCGGCGGCGCGGCGTTCAGACAAAACCACGCCGTGAAACGACTTTTGAAACAACACCACACTCAAGTTTTTCAAATTAGGGGTCCCATTTTAACCTTGAGGTCCCGAAAATAGTTTAATCTTAACGACTATACCGTGAAACTAACTTTTACAACGTTGACGTTGAAATCTGGCTAAAAGTAGTGTTTTTTTACAAAGAAAATTTCATGTACCACTGAAACACGTGTCTGTTAATTTTATTTTCGTAATCTCCATGTTCGCCTACACACGGTTTCCGAAATACAGAGCTTTTTTGTTTTTCGTTAGAAACCCCATTTTGAACACCTTAGGATGCGAATTTTGAAACATCCGTTCTTAGTACAACCCTCTGCATCGAGACAAACACTCCCCCCAAATTTCAGGATCTACGACCACCGGGTTAGGCTATGCATTGTCACTCGGTCAGTCAGTCAGTTTGAGTTTTTTTTTGTGCATTTATATTCACTAATCGAAGAAGAGTTACATGCTTTTTAGTAGTAGTAGAGCTTTTTTGTGAAAGAGTTCGTCCGGGGAAGTACTACCACCATACCTATTTCTGCCGCAAAGCAGTAGTGCTCGCATTGCTGTGTTCCGGTTTGAAGGGTAAGGGTGTCGATGAAATTACAGGCACAAGAGACTTTTCATCTATGTCTCAGGGTAGCGGGCGCAGTGCAATGCCACATAGGGTGCATCCTAGTCCTAGGTGGACGTGTCCTATGAGGTAATGCACTGTTCATAGGCAGAGGTTACCGCTTAACATCAGGTGGGACTCTTGCTTGTTCCGTAATACAAGAAGTATACAAAAAAAAAAATGGAGAAAACCTGACTTTGGCGACTACCACAGCCTTAAAAAGTCTTCTAAGCAGTGTTTTATAAGATTTTCCCATCTTGTTTCAGATGAAGACGAGCACGCCAAAAGATTACCGCCCCCACCACCGATTAAAACGATGACTTACACGGTAAGGAAACGCTTTGTGAAGCTTTCTAAGAAAGGACTCGAGATTGTCAAGGACCTTGAAATCTGTTGCCGAGTTGTTGTCGAGAGTACTTAGGGCTAAGTGGTGAGAAGGCGCGCAAAATAAAAATCCCCGTTTATTGCTGTTAGGCAGAATTATTATACTCGGCATATGGTTAAGGAAAGGCGCTCCACTGCTCTTGCATTTTTCCGTGGCCTCCATTCCAGACTGGAATGCTTCCAAGTCCCTGTCTTATTATACCATGATGCAAGAGTACTAGGCCCCATTGGCCTTTGAATGACAATACTAAAACAAAACCACAACCAAAACCGTTACGTTATGCACATTTTGTATTACGCTAATAATTAGAACGTTACGTTTTAGCTTTGTTCTGGAAGATACGTTGGTGTAACGATCGATTGATCTTTACCTACGCATGGAATCAGGGATCCATGCTTGAATTGGCCTGAGAATTTCAGAACTATTAAATTTTTAAGTTATTGTTGTAATTATTTCAATTGTACGGTTAAAATTTAAAAAAAAAACTAGATGATAAAATTATTATTAAACTCCTCATCTTTGTTTAATATTTTAAATAAGTATACACCATCCTTCCAAACTTATAACTTTCCCTCCATCCAAAGGTTGTCTCGAAGAAATCACTTCTAAGCTATAAGGTACCATTGTACTTATATATACGTAGTTAAGTTTTGTTTATTTATTATTTTATTGAATAAGGTGTATAATAATGTATTCTTTATTCTTTTCTTCCTCAATTTGAAAATGTTGAGCCAATTCGATTATGAGTTTTAGTAAATTCTGAGCTGGACGCCAATTTGTGTCAGTGATGCATGGCTAAGAGGCACAAATTAGTTTTATTTTTCTTTGTTTCTGTGTGTGTGTGTGTGTCTTTTAGTGTGCAATATTGTTGTACTCATGTTGTTGACACAAATAAATGCTATTTCTTTCTTTCTTTCTTTCTTTCTTTTAAATTGATCAGAAAAATAGCACAATACAATTTTTGACATAAGCTGAGCCAAATCTAAAACTGAAACCAAAAACGTTCCGTATGAGCGGTTGAAACGTTTAAAAATGGGATGATTGCCCTCACATGAGTCCTTGCTCGTAGGTATAATATGTTCAATGGACGTGTTCTCCATATGCAGGTCCGTGACCGGGACACCCTGACGTCGCTAGCCGCTCGGTTCGACACCACGCCGTCGGAGCTCGCCAAGCTCAACAGGATCGCCACTCAGATCATCTTCCCGGGACAGACTCTGCTGGTGCCCGACAAACGGAAAGGTAACCTACTAATTATGAGCATCCCAAAACGCGCCGTGATATCACATCAGCCCCACATGAACAAACGTAGTATAACGCGGGCTCGTTACGGTATATGTGTGGAATCATCGTTTAGAATCGTGGTTGGAATTGTCATTTCATTATGACGTCACACGTTATTGGCAAGGAATCTCCTATGGTCACAGCGAATAAGGGCCCAGCTTCTCCAATAGTGATAGAAAACTTGGCAACTGCCTAAAGTACTAGTAGTTGTAACGTAAACCTGCGAAGCACGTTTTTTAAAAGGGTTACGGGTTCGATACCCGCCTCGGAACAAATATTTGCGCGGAACAAATATTTGTGCGATCGCAAATATTTGTTCAGGGTGTTCTGGGTATTTTCTATGTATAATAAAAAATATCTATCTATGTAATATATTGTATTAAGTATATCAGTTATCTAGTACCCATAACACAAGCTCTGCTTAGCTTGGAGCTACATAATGTTGTGTGAACTGTCCGGCATTATTTATTTATTAAATATTTATTTATTATTTATTTAAAAGCTTTTATTTAACTTGTAATGTATGTTTGTCCGGGCGGACTCTTGCAACTGCATTTTAAAACAGTTATCCTCAACCGATCTGAAATTCGGCATACCTGTCAAGTTCCGTTGACAATACAATATGATGGCGACAACTAGCTGATCTGATGATGGAGACTGAAGGTGGACAACAGAACTCTTCGATGGATAATAGTAGACTGGCCGTGTTTAGGCTCATTTTGATCAGCACACGGTTACGATCACCAATTTTATAAAAGCTTGTATTGAAAAATATATTTTTCACAAAAAACTTATTCAAACACTAATAAAAATAATAACAGCTTTCCGTCTTCGTGTCAAACAGTTTTGTACGGTGAATAGTTTCTGACGGAAGGATAGAACATGAAATCATAAAAAAAAAAATTTTTTGTCGCACCACTAAGAATCGCTTCGCTTTCTGGCAAGTGTAGCGTCTTTACTACGATCGAACTAATCGGGGTTTGCTAATAAGAGGCGGTTTCCAAGTCTGCCCGTGCGAGGATATACAAAGCTCTCTACACGTCTTGAGAAATATCTCTAGCCTCAAATGTTAAATATGGACAATTAATGGTTTGTCTTCGGATGTAAATTTTTCGCGCGAGGGAATAGCATATAACTTATTTTTAACCCCCGACGCAAAAACGACGGGGTGTTATAAGTTTGACGTGTCTGTGTGTTTGTGTGTGTGTGGCATCGTAGCTCCCGAACGGATGAACCGATTTCGTTTTTTTTTGTTTGAAAGGTGATTTTGTCAGGAGTGTTCTTAGCTATGTTCGATCAAAATCGGTTCATAGACGTTTAATTGCGTCGGGGGTTTTTTAAATTTTCACAAAATTAATTACTTGTTTACTTCATTAATGAGATCGCCTTGTTAGAGACAGTAGAAATTTTGCCTGTCTTCACCCAAATATCATGTTTTCTGTAGAAAATCTATTCCTCTATTAATCTATTTCCTAAAAATCTATTTGTACGAAAGAGTATTTTTCCGTCGTCAAATCGATGTCGTGAGTTGAGCACTCGGGTGCTGATGGTGGTGGTTAGTTTTCATGTAGAAATACCTATTTCTGCCACAAAGCAGTAGTGCTCGCATTGCATGACTTGTACTATTATTTATTCTGTGGTTATAGGCAGAAGTTACCGCTTAACATCAGGTGGGGGCCATCTACATGTTTCGTCATACATAAAAAAAAAGACTAGAATTCCAGAATTGGGTTAGTACTTACCTACTTTTGTGTTTTTGTTGTGGGAAAAGTGAGATGATCCATTTTTTTGAATCACATCACAGTTTCCAAATTGATCTATTTTGTTTTCAAATTGAAATACTGATAACAAACATGAAGGTGAGATAAGTAGGAGATTTGAAAATCACTACCTTTGGCGATGTCCAATGATGTTGCGCTGATCACGGGATTGACTGATGTACTTGGCAGTTGGAATGTCGAGGTTGCCGGGAATGATGCGGAAAATCAATTTTCCTCACTTTAGGACTCATCCCACGCACACTAAAATCAATAAATCAATCAATAAATTGCTGCACTTGCAAAAACAAATCTAATAAATCAGTCATTAGGGTATTAATAATTTTGCATAAAAAAACTATTATATACCGAGAAAAATGTTCCCCATCTGAATGTCGATTCGACCCAAAATCTTCTGCAGGAATCCCCTTGTTTATTCACTTTCTTCTGCTTTAGAGGGTCAGGGGTGCGTATGAGGCGTGCGGGTCCATCCCCGGCATTCCCGTACAATCCAACTTCGGTGAAGGCCATCCAAACTATTTGGATTTTTGGAAGGAAATAAAAGGAATACGCTCATCCATTGGATGAATTCTTGAGGGAAGTATGTCAGCTTTCAAAGCCTTGTTCCGCTGTAAAAGCTTCTGAAAAGCCAGCTGTGGTCCGGTATGATAGCCAGGAAGCTTGTGCCTCTGACACTACAGGGTCATGAAAACTATCAACGAATATCTCAAGGTGACGGTGGAATGCAATTATTAGGGGCAGACCAGACAGGAGAGATGTAAGTCGTGGACGAGGCGAAGACGTATAGGGGAGAAGGTGTGACATTAGGACACTTTTTACATAATAGTTCCTAGATATTTTTGTTTTTAAGTTTTTTGTGCGTTTTATGCAGTAAAACCTATATTTGTATTTAACCTTTAGAATACAATAATAAAATAAACATATTTATTGAGTAGAATAGGTAAAATTTTAATTTTAGTAAGCCATTGACAATGTCCCAACCTGCCCCCCTTGGGAGGCAGTTTAGGACTTGTGATTTAAATGGCCATAATAGTAATAAAATCTTTTTATTTTTCAAATATGCTTATTATTATTAAAATGTATTAGTTTAAGCATCTGAAATAAATGAAAACACCTAAAGTGACACAATTTTTTTTAAATGGTGCCTTAGGGTAGGTTTGGACACATCCATAGAAAGGATATGTCCTAAAGTGCCCCAAAATATATGTCCTAACCTACCCCAAGGCGCCATTTAAAAAACTTTTGTGTCGTAATATTTTTTTTATCATTTTTGAAACTAATGCGTTTAACTCTATCCATGCATAGATACCCAAACTTAACAGAAACTTTAAAAAACACTTAATTTATGCTCATAATGAGCAAATAAACACTTACGTAGTCCAGATGAAAAATTTACACAGGCTACCGAAAATCCCGACCCGCTTATAAGTCAGTTTGACAGCTGACAGCGTGGCGAATGACATGTGATGGCTTGTATTAGTAGTGTGGACATACAAAAAATGCATTTTCTGCCAAAAAAATGTCTACGGTTTTGGAGAAATCTCCAATGTCTAAAGGTGCCCCTGTCCTAAGCTACCTCCTTCTCCCCTAGTTACGTAGTCTACACTAAAGATATTCATTTATATTCATTTATTTCTCTCAACAAAAAGGTTACATAATATATGTAGTATCTAAGTGCCGATGTGATTCACCTGTTTTGCGAGAGGCTGGTGCCTGAAATAGGTTTAGAAAGAAACCGGTAATACAGGTCACCAGGGCTCCGCTAAGCGGAATGAACGACGTCAATGACACTGTTAAAAACATTATAATATGACACCATCAGACATCACCATCATTGACAAGCTTTCAGTTGTGTAGAGTGTAAATGGGGGGTGGGAGAATAAGTGAGAGCATGAGGAACTTAATTACTAGGTAGGTTGAATGAATTCTACGAAATGTATGAAATTGTTGTGTTTGTGGTGAGAATGAAAGTGAATAATAGTGAGAATGACAAGAAAGGTATAAGTGAGCCAAAGGAAGAGGGAAAGCGAATGAATGAATGAGTGAATGAGCCGGGGTGTAAGAATGAAGGGGACATTTTTATGGAGAGCAAGGAGGTTGTGAGGGAGACTGGATGAGTAAGTGTGTGTGCGTGTGTGTGCATGTTTGAGTGCGTGGAAGAGAATGTGTGTGTGTGTGTGTGTGTGTGTGTGCGTGTACGTGCGTGTAAGTGTGAGTGGGCGCATAATACTCTTAAGGAAATAAAGTTATGTAGGGAACTAAACTAGTGCTACTTTAGTGGGATCATAATTTTTTCAGTTTCTTCATAATCCAAGGTTTTAAGATACTCACTAACCAATACCTTGCATTTGTGCTTAGAAACAGGATAAATAGAAAGAATATTATTAAGTTTATTGTATATATAAGATCCAAGGAAGCAGAAGAAGTTGTGAGAGAGTCTGGTGTGATAAAGAACAGAACTGCAAACAGTGCCTTTCCTACGCTTATTCGTTAACACTGCAGGGTCATACTCTAGCAGGGCGTGTTTTTTGACGGTGACTTGGAGCAGGAAGGTTTGCCTAATTGAAAGAACATCCCATTGTTTGTACAACTCCACCGTGGGGAAGCGAAAGGGAAGGCCGGCACTCACCTTCAAGATGATTCTCTGAGCTCTTTCCAGGAAAATGAGATGAGTCTTAGCTGCTCCACCCCATGAAGTTATGCAGTAATCAATGATTGCTTGACAGAGGGCAAAGTACATTCTGATTGTACTGCGATTGGAGACGTGCTTCAGCGTTTTAAATATAAATATGAGTTTACGAAGACGAGTGACAAGGATATTAATGTGTGGTTTGAAGGTGAGGGACTGGTCGATAGTGATACCTAAATATTTCAAGGACTCAGTCCTGGAAAGTACAGTACAGGAGCAATTGGTGGAACCAGCAATACAGGTATGGGCTGTAATAGAAAAACTGGGAGCAGGGAGCAAGTTTGCTTTATGAACAAACTTGATGTATTTCGTTTTGGAGATGTTTAGAGTTAGCATGTTACTCTGGAGCCATGAACATACTTCACGCAGTCCTACCTGAGCATAATTGAAGACATCACACCAACTAGCTCCACTGAAATACAGTGCATTTTATACAGTGCCAGTGTCTAAAATGTGTTTGCGTTTCTTTTTGGATGATTATCTCCTGAACTATAACTATGTTCCGATTCCGAAAATATTATCAAAGCTATATCATCCCTGAGTACTATAGCTCACCACTTGTCATAGCTCACCACTTTTCAAGTCTATATTCCACGTTGTTGCAACCCACTGTGAAAAGAGGCTCATTGAGGTTCTGCCTACCTCTTCAGGGAAAAAGGCGTGTGTCTATGTATGTATGTAATAAAAAGTTTCTATCGCGTCCCGTTCGCGACGCGTCCTCGCCTTACGTCTGTTCTGTCTGGCTTGCGCCTAGGTTGCATTGCAGTTGCATTGAACCAATATTATTGAGATCAATCATTCCACCGCGGTTTGTTTAACATCCTCTTGGATACAAGCCACACCGCTAAAATGTTGAAGCACTTTGATCGTGGGCGCGCATGCGTCAAATCAACCGACACGTTAACGGTTTGGCTAGCTAAGCACTATTGTTTATGTGTAGTCTACTCTACTCAGTAAAACTGAAGACAGAACTTGCCACTCGACCGTCTCAACATAAATCAAACTATCACACTTCACACTAATATTATAAATGCGAAAGTTTGTGTGTTAGTGTGTTTGTTACTTCTTCACGCTGAAACGGCTTGACGGATTTGGATGAAATTTGGAATGTAGATAACTGGACTCCCGGAATAACACATAGGCACATTTTTATCCCGATCTTCTCACGGGATCGAGACTTACGCGAGTGAAACCGCGGGGTGCTGCTAGTTAGTAATAAATTGCACTGAAACAGTTTGACTCAACACATTTCTCATCTGAAGGTCAATAATATAAAACCATACTGAAAGTGAGGGAACTGAAAATTGATATTCAGCTCAACAACAATTTAGTCCACTTTCGATCAACTTTCTAACGCAATTTTATTTGGCGGTAAATTAATGGGGACCTTAGGTTAGAGTAGGATAGTATATATCAGTGGAAAGAGTGAAGAGAACCGCGTGTATTGAGCTAAAATTCCAGCCGAAGTTGCCGTTTATGCCGATTTAACTTCGTTCAAGTTTCAGTCACATCTCGATATGCCTATTCACATTTCCGCCTTGTATTTACAGTTGAGGAGAATATAATTTGTGACATTTATGATATGATTTGTGGCCTCGAGGCAGACCACCTGCCCGATGGTCAGACGACATTGTGCAGGAGAGCAGTGGAAACGGCTGGCACAAGATCGCCAGGAGTGGCGTTCTAGAGAAGAGGCCTTTACTCAGCAGTGGGTGTTACCGGCTGAATAGATAGATAGATAGATAGATGATATCGACATTAGATCGGAGAATGATCCGAACTTTATTTTGGCTATTATTATGATATTTAGATATTTATCACGAGAATTGGGCTTTAGAACATTAAGATAAGTGCGATGTTTTTAATCTAAAGTTGTGCTTGTATTCGAAAGCCCTTTTTGTGTCATGTTGTTGTGACTACTAGCTTCCGTTTCAATCACTTTATCTTGCTATAGGTAATGCTACTTTATCATGCCAAACGAATAATTTATTATTTCCTTGTCAGTGATCTAGATCTCTGTACATTTTCTAAACATCATTGACATCAATACGTTATCTCATTTGAACAAATCTTATGTTTGATATAAACATTCTAAACGTGACACATCATTTTATTTACCTCACATAATCACTTAGTTTCCTTCTATTTCTTAAAATACATATGTTCTTACTTTTAGTACTCTTTGCGTAATCAGTGTTTCCCTGATACATACAACAGGAGTAGTCTGAGGAATATAAATAGGCAACTTCTGGGCAAACTTGTTTCGACAACATCGCTATCTTCGCCTCAGTCGTAGCTGTCGTAATATGGCTGTGGCCTAGACCAGGGTTTCCCAAAGTGCAGGGTGTTGCGAGCGTATGCCAGAGGGGCTAGTCTGCAAATTTGACAAGCAACTTACACGGCCGTGTGGTGTGCACATCATGGATTTTTGTACGGGATTTGAGGTTCTCAAATTTGCAGACTCGGGGCTCTGGTGTACCGCGAGCGTATGCCAGGGGTGCCGCCAGCGTATACATATACATAAAATAAATAAAAATGTAAATAAATAATGCTGGACAGTTCACACAACATTATCTAGCCCCAAGCTAAGCAGAGCTTGTGTTTAGGGATTAGATAACTGTTATCCTATCCTACTAATATTATAAACGCGAAAGTTTGTAAGTATGGGGATGGATGGATGGATGGATGTTTGTTACTCTTTCACGTAAAAACTACTGGATGGATTTGGTTGAAATTTAGAATGGAGATATCTGGACTCCGGGAATAACACATAGGGACATTTTTATCCCGATATTCCCACGGGATCGAGACTTACGCGGGTGAAACCGCGGGGCGCTGCTTGTACTTAATACAATATTAATTACAAATTTACAATATATTACGATATTTTTTATTATACATAGAAATTACCCAGACCACCCTGGACAAATATCTGCAGGTCGTACGAATATTTTTTCCGAGGCGGGTATCGAACCCGCAACCTCCTACGTCGCAGGCCAAGCTTCGCCCGCCGCGCCACAGAGCCGTCATCAAATCATGTCAATAAATCATATCCGGCTTGTGAGATATTACACTTTTCTCAAGTGAAAACAAAACAAAAGTGAAACAAACAAACACTCTCACATTTATATTTTAGTTAGATCTGCGTTGTGAAGTAGTATGGCGTGTAATGGCGCAGAACATTGATTTCCGAAACCCCCCGATCCTTGAAATGCGCGATTTGATATGAACCAGACTGCGATCGATTTGTGTCCCGAGTCGGGATATTTCTGGTTTCAGCATACACATATATATTACTATAGGGTAAGGAAAGGACGGATGACGTGATAACATGACTGTTCTATCATCGCACTTCTCGACACAAGGGAGCTCATCCACACATCATCGACACGTGGGTATCTCTTACACAGATCGCTTTACGAGATCTTTTCTCCCCCATACGTGTGGAATGGGCTCCCTCCTGAGGTGTTTCCGCTAAACTAAATGAGCCGCTTCAAAAAAAATGTACAAGGAGTCCTTCAGGGCAGGCAACGCATTGGTAATAGCTCTGGTGTTGCAGATGTCAATAGGCGACGGTACCCGCTTACCATCAGGCGGGCCGTATGCCAGATTGTCGAACCTTTACATTTAAAAAACTGCCAGTTTTCCGGGGTCAAAAACGGATGCGAGACACAGCGACACCCAGTCTATGACTTCGTTCGCATGCAATCGGTGGTGTTTAGTGTTATGACAAAATTACCATTTTGTAGATAAATCTATGGGTTTCAGATATGAAATACTGCGCTGTATCTTCCAGTTTGCAGTTCCTTTAGGTTTATTTCTAAAATACAACGTCTGTCTGCAAGTACCTACACTAATAACTCTAGTTGTACTGGACGGATTCAAATGCGGTTTTATCGTCGTGGTGTATCTAGGCAGGTTTAAATATTATTACTATTATTAGCCCATACTGTCTCATTGTTGGGCTTGGGCAAAGGCCTCCCCCCATTTCCACCAGTCACTACGGTTTTGTGCAACCGTTTCCCATTCCCTCTCATAGGCATCCGATAGATTTAATTAAATATAAAATACGTTTTATTTTTGAACTGCGTTAATGACGGAACAAGCATATGGACCACAGCCGTAACCTCTCCCTCATAGTTCACGTCCACCTAAGACGCGCCCTATGTGGCATTGCACTGCGCTCGTCACCCTGAGACACAAAGATGAAAAGTATCATGTGCCTGTAAATTCACCGGCACTCATACCCTTCAAACCGGAACACAGCAATACGAGCGCTTCTGTTATGCGTCAGAAATAGGTATGGTGGTAGTACTTCCCCGTACGGACTCTCGCAAAAAAGCTCTACTACTACTAAGTTTATTCAGGCATTTAGCATATAGCCCTGGCAAAATAATTACCAATTATTAGAACACTAATAAATATGTCAAACGTACATTTAATATGATTGTATCTAAAGGCAACCCACAGCCTACATAAAATCATGGTCATTCATAAATAGTTGTCCATTTTCGTACACTAATCTGCGGAAGTGTATATTAGTCATTGAATGTCTAGATTCAATCGATCACTATGAATAGTCCAAGATAATGATTGCATTTGAATTACAACCTAGCGTGGCAGGTCGCTACAATGAGAAAATACCAGATTGAGTAACGCGGCCTTCAGCTTTGAGCAACTTTTTATTTGGAGAGTTTGACAAGCTAGTTAGCGATGATTGTGAGTTTTAACCGACTTCAGAATAGTATGAGGTTATATGTTCGTCTGTATGTACTTTTTGGTGTGTAACATCTTTCCTCTCGCTTTCCTGCAATCTGTGTGAGTGATTTCGTGAAAAGGGACGTAAGTAAGTAACAGGTATCGCGCATTTTTGCGAGAGATTGATACTATCAGTCATGTTGTTTTTTTTTTTCTTTATAATTGGCGCCGCACGGCTTGTGCATTTGCCATTTTCAAGTATCTGTATTTTCACTATATTGTATTTTCAATATATTTTGCAACGTTACACTCCTTCCAAGTCGTCAAAGTCACAGTCGAGTCATGTTTTAGTAAAACGGTGGCCAATTTTACTAAAACTTTGGTAGACAATTTCCACCAATTTCAAAAGTCACGCAATTCACTTCCATTTCATTTCACTACACTTGTGCTTTTTAAACGAGCTACATTAGTTAAATTGCCACCAAAATAACACAAAATAACTCAAGAAAACACTAGGAAAAGAAACAAAATAAAAGTAGACAACGTCTCTTTTCGAAAATGGCGGGAAGAGTCCGTCATGTTGCTTATTACCAAAGAGGTGCATGAGATGTCAGATGTTACACATAAAAGTGACTATGGTACTGTAAGGCTCGCTCGTTTTTGTTTTATGTATGTTCACCGTTATCTCCGTCAATTTTGAATCAATTTGTTTTTTTTTGTTTGTCTTGTTTTTCCCTTATTCACCAGGTCAGGATCTGATGATGGAATCTCAGAGAAATCGAGAGAATGGCAGTTATAGTGTGTTTGTTAATTTTTCATAACATATTCAGGAGTTTGCGTCTAGGAGTCATCATCTTATGCTCGTGAGCTGATGATGAAAGCCACAGCACTCCTTATTGATTAAGAGTTAGGAGATACCCAATGATTTTCAGACTTAACATACAGATATACATAGACACACACCTTTTCCCCCGAAGGGGTAGGCAAAGCCACAATGGGCCTTTTTTCACAGTGGGTTGCACCATCGTGGAATATAGACTTGACAAGTGGTGAGCTCATCGCCGCCATTGCTTCCCACGACTGACTCGGACAAAACTGCGCTTTTTATTGAAAGCCGTTACGTTTTGTAAAAAAAAAAAAATTATACTGGGGAACGTTTGGCTTGAGGCGCGAAATTCTTTTTTGTTGTGTTAAACATCACAGCTCATCAACACATTTTGAGATAGCAATTTTTCGGAAACAGATTATTGGGTAAAAAATTGATAAATACGATCAATACAATAAAACGGAGGGATCACCCACGGGATTTTATAATATTATCTACAAATATTTTTTTCGAGATATTCAATAAAAACCGCCTTTTCGATCGGCGCGTGGCGTTTTTTTTTTGTATGAAGATTTCTGTCTGGTGTTGGTTCAGTCTTAAGCTGTTATTAAAAATACTTTGGGTAATGTGCTCGTTGCGACTGGATCTAATTGATCAACTTGTAACACACCGTTACAACAGCCGAAACGAATTTGTCAATGAAAAGCTTTAATAAGTATTTATTTAAATAGAAAACCCTAGATATATTATACGTGAAATGAATACGTCAGGGATCCCGAATGATTCCTCACACTCTCAAGCTAAGTAAACATTTATTCAGCTCAAGTATGTAAATAAACTAAATCGACAGTGCAAATAGTATCAATAGCACACCGGTCGCAAACATGCTGTAATCATTCGGTATTGTCCGTGCCAAAGCAAAACAATAACACAAGGCCTTGGTGTTATTCATTCAAGTGTGACGTAGGCATGGAACAAATTTTTCTCCTATTTGCACGACAAACAAAAGTTACAGCGGCGGTGCAGACGCGGCCGCGCGGGCAGCCCGACAGAACGCGCGCAGTTTCTATTTTAATTTACCACTGAACTACGGTTTCGTCCTAAATAATCTAATTGCGATTTGCGCCGGATAAGAATCAATCTCGTTGCTTTACATCGCGGATTCCTAGCGTGTGACGTCGGCTGCAGTTGATATGGACTCGCTTTATCGCAACCGATAAACGCGACATAATGCCTCTTGCGTAGTTTCAACGCGACAATGTTTGGTTTTGAATTCATCAAGAAGTGGTATCACGGTGCGTTGGATATATACCTAACGCGATAATAATTGTTCTCAGTTTACATCAACGTGCCTTTCAGTCGATTCGACGTGTCCATGTGAATACGATACAAAAACAGGTGCTTTGAAATGTGCGCTTTGTACCGGTTTCCAGATGGCGATAAGGAATCTGATGGCCCTTCGGAGAGCGGAGATAACACCTCGGAGTCCACGCAGACCAACAGTGAGGCAGGCACGGGAAGTGCTCAGGAAAGAGGTACACCATCAAACATGTTATGCCTAGGTCATAATGTCCTAATTAGAGTTGATTACACAAACTAGGCTAGGATTAGTCTTTATCTTTCGTTTCATAACTGCGCGATTTTGAAATATTTTTAAATGTAGGTCTCTACTAGTCCCCATTTTGCAAACCGACTCATTGTCTTAAGATTATGGTACACACTGGTTTTCTACGTACTACATGCTGTCACTAAGTCCCAGTTGATCCTATGTTAGGTATCGGTTGCTGAAGACCTATGAAGATGAAATACCACTTGTTCAATGATCAGCATGTGTTTCTGTAAAAGTTGAATGTAGTTATTTTGTCTAGTTGTTATAGTAATATACATACAGCGACAGTGCGTCGTACTTGGAAAATAAAACCGGGACAATGTTGTTACGGTTATCAGTCGTGTTAGAGCAACTCGTTATCGAGTGCTAACTATTGTATTGGCCTGCATTATTACGTCACTGTATGCTTGTCGAGCAACGGAAATAGCGCTGCATTTTGAGGCAAGAAAATTAACAAAAGAAAAGTAAGATTAATTTAAATCATTGTTCTTAGTAGTTTCAAAATGTGTCGGATTAATTCAAACATAATTAAAGTGTAAAGCATCTGTTTAAATATGTTAATAATTGGTTAATAATAATTGTGTAATATTTCTGTCCTGTGGTACGACCTATTCTACGCTCTTGAAGTTGAAACGCCGACAAATTTGATTTAGAAACATCAATTTAATTCAATTGAAGAGTCGAGTAGTTTGGACTACTTTTCAGAGAGCATCACTTGCTTAGCTCTGCAATTGTTGACAGTCTTATCCAAATAAAAATAATGTATTTTTGACTTCTCATGCTCTAAAAGTGTGTCATTTTAGCTAAGCGTAGGCGAACTGATGCACAAGCCGTGCCACGTCAATTATAAAGAAGAAAAAAGTTATAAAATCTAAAACCCGATTTTTTTACTGAAAAGTATGTAAAAGACAATTTGTTAAGAAATTCAAAACATTTGCATATGACTTATATATGCTTATATTTATATAATGTGCTTATCAAGACCTTTCTTTTGAAACCGACTTACGATAAATGACTCAAAATCTTGCTACTGAAACCTTCATTTAAGGTTGTTCCTCGTGGTCAGCTAGGCACGACAGCGTCAATAGATGGCGCTGTTGCCAAATTTTGAAGTATTTTATGTATTTATGAATTAAAATGTGCATATTATGTCATAACACTAACGTTCACGCAAATGGTGGTTTATTTGCTATGTACCTAGCTATATTTCAGGTTATTTTAGTCTCTAGTTTTAACATACTTGTGCCGAGCAAATTCCGAGCAATATGAAAGCCTACTCACGCACACAGTCAAGGATATTATTGTATTAGAACTATAAGCTAATTTCGGCGCGCGAATTTCAAAATAGTTGGACTAGCGGCTTGGACTGTCGACTCAGAACTTCTGAACCCACGTTACTGCGTTCGATTCTATACTGCCTATATTTTTTGTATTTTTTTTTTACTTTTTTTTTGTGAACCAGTGACTAGATCTCTCGACACTAAACCCACAGTACTGGGTTCGATACCAGACTATTTTTTTTTTATAAATGTTTTTGTAATGATCTACAAAATACACTGATTCTGCTTCAGCCAATATTATGTTTGTGAAGTGAGTGTTGTGGTGTGTCCTTATTTCAAATCAAAAAGTAGGTACTCGATTCTTAACCGACCTCAAAAAATGGAGGAGGTTATCAATTCCAGAGTTTTTTATTATGTTTGTTACCTCATACCATTTACGTAACGATTAGGAAAAAAAATTACATGATATACTTCCAGATTGGTGCCATTTTCATTAAAATGTTTTTCTGATGATGGAATCCATGAAGATTGAGGGAACTCCTCAAATATTATAGGCACACATATATCAATTTCGGTATTTTCAGCAACAAGTCAAGCATTGCATTCAGAATGTTTTTTGTTTTTTATACTACTAGAATGACGGAACATGCTGATGGCCCACCTGATGTTAAGCGGTAACCTCTGCCTATGAACAGTGCATTACCTCATAGGTCACGTCCACCTAGGACGCGCCCTATGTGGCATTGCACTGCGCCCGCCACCCTGAGACATAAAGGTGAAACGTCTCATGTGCCTGTAATTTCACCGGCACCCTTACCCTTCAAACCGGAACACAGCAATGCGAGGACTACTGCTTTGCGGCAGAAATAGGTATGGTGGTAGTACTTCCCCGGACGAACTCTTACACAAAAAAGCTCTACTACTACTATATTTCACGGGTGGCAACAATGGTGTCTCCTGCGATATCCGATTGAGCTGAAATTTGGCATACTCGTACCTATCTAGTTCCGATGACAGTACAATACTATGGTGAAAGCGAGCTGATCTGATGATGGAGACGGAACGTGGACAGCGGAACTCCTCGATGGATAATAGTAAACTGGCCGTGCTTAGGCTCATTTTCATCAGCACACTAATTTTATTAAGTCTTATACCTGGACTTGTAGTTAGCTTGTAGTTCCTGACTGCTAGCTTATTTCAGGAATGTATTATACTGGAAGAAAGCATTAGCAGAGTCAGTCGTGGGAAGCAATGGCGGCGATGAGCTCACCACTTGTCACGTGTATTTCCCACGATGGTGCAACCCACAGTGAAAAGAGGCACATGAGAGGCTCTGCTTACTCTTTCGGGGAAAAAGGCGTGTGTCTATGTATGTATTTATGTTGTATTGGGTATAAATTCCTAGCTATGAAGTAGTTTTTCAGGGTTCCGAAAAAAAAAAATACGGAACCCTTATGGATTCGTCATGTATGTCTGTCTGTCCGTGTATGTCACAGCCACTTTTTTCCGAAACTAATTTTCACACAAAAATAGAAAAAAACAATAAGTTTTTGGGGTTCCCCATACTTAAAACTGAAACACATTTTTTTTTCATCAAACCTGTGTGGGGTATCAATGGATAGGTCTTCGAAAATGATATTGAGGTTTCTAATATCATTTTTTTCTAAACTGAATAGTTTGCGAGAGAGAGAATGATAAAACTAAACAAAAAAAAATGGTGAACATTACCATGTAAACTTCCAACGAAAATTGTTTTGAAAGAGATCTAGTACGTAGTTTTTTTTAATATATCATAAGTTGTAAACCATCCAAGAACTTTTATGTTATGTTACTTGCTGCTACGGAACTCTTCATGGGCGAGTCCGACTCGCACTTGGCCGCTTTTTTTTCTAAAGATTTATTTACTTTCAGCTTTTATTGATAGATCATTCAGTTTAGATCAACTGAAGTCCACGGCTGGGCATAGGCCTCCCCCATAATATAATGCACATAGAAACTTTATTTTACGCCGCATAAATGGCTATTGCTTTACAAAGCACAAGTAAGGCCGCACGTAGAAACTGTTCCCATCTATGGCACGGGGCACCCAAGTACCAGCTGCTTCGTTTTGACTCCTTACAGAGAAGAGCCATTAGCATCATCGGTGACCCCAAGCTCTCCGATACTCTAGAACCGCTTAGCCAACGCAGAGCTATCGGATCTCTTTGCGTGATCTACCGCCTCTACAACGGGGAATGTTCTGACGAGCTTTCCGATCTCATCCTCGCATCGAGATTTTACCATCGCTCTTCCCGGCACCGTGACAAAGCTCATCCGCACATCATAGAACCCTGGGTTTCTCGAACGACTCGTTTCTCGAGATCATTTCTTCCCCATAAAGTACTATTATTTATTCTGTGCCTATAAACTATGGAATGAGCTTCCATCTGAGGTTTTCCCGTGTCGTACATGTCGTACGTAACCATGTTTTATTTCATGAAAAATGGTCATAAATTCCTTCAGGGTAGGCAGCGCATCGACAATTACCCCCGGTGTTGCCGGTGTCTATAAGCGACGGTGACCACTTCACATCAGGCCGTATGCTAGTTTGCCAATTTGTATCATAAAAAATAAAAAATAAACTGCCAAGTGCTAGTCGGACTCTAGCACGAAGGGTTCCATACAATAATCTAAAATTAAAATTAAAATTACACGCAAATGTACCAGCCATCACCCAATCACGCAACAGGGGGACAGATCCAACTTTTTTGTTCTATCTGTCACCTTAGGGGGGACAGATCAGTGTGACAAATGGGAATAATTCGTCGCGCTCCATTTCCATTATTGTGATGTCTTGAGTTTGAGAAATAAAGCCGACGAAGTAACAATTCTTCATTGAGGAAATCCGCAGTTGACCCTATTTTCAACAAGTTTTTTTTTTTTTTTTTTTTAACATTGATAGACCTTTGTTTGTGCACGATCTCACCTGTTGGTAAGTGACGATGCGGCCGAAGATGGAGCACAAAGGTCTAGAAGGCACCTATTCACTCTAGCCTTGAAGAGGTCCAGATTATAGTTGAGTTAGTAATTAATTTTGTAAAAATTAAAAAAAAAACCCCAACGCTGAACGGCTGAACCGATTTTGATCAAACAAAGCTAAGAACACTCCCGAAAAATAAACCTTTCAAACAAAAAAAAACGATTTCGGTTCATCCGTTTGGGAGCTACGATGGGACAGACAGACACACACACACACAGACACGTCAAACTTATAATACCCCTTCGTTTTTCGTCGGGGGTTAAAAGAGAGGATAACCCATTCAATAAAAATTAATTATATTATTTTTAATTTCGAGGCCTTTGCGACTTGCGAGACAATGAGGGAAAGGATTGCATTTCAAAAAGGCTAATTCTCCTTAAAAAAAAAGATTGTTAATTTGTATTACACTATGTATAAAATATTTATCTTTTTTATGCTTTTTTATTTATCTTCACTATTATTTTGTATTTTTTAACCCCCGACGAAAAACGAAGGGGTGTTATAAGTTTGACGTGTCTGTGTGTGTGTGTGTGTGTCTGTATGTCCCAACGTGGCTCCCGAACGGATGAACCGAAATCGTTTTTTGTTTTTGTTTGATAGGTGTATTTGTCGGGAGTGTTCTTAGCTTTGTTGGATCAAAATCGGTTCAGCCGTTTTATTTCGTTCGGTTTTTTTTTAAGTTTTACAAAATTAATTCCCTGTAAATATGTAAACTTTGTTGTTTTGTTTGTTTGTTTGTTTGCCAAGCTGCGGTGAAATGGCTAGTACAGTATAAACACAATTACCTACTAGTAATAAATTAGTGCTTAGGAACGTACCATCTGGACTAGCGCCTAGAAAGGAATGGAATCGCTTCGAAGCGAATGTCTTTTGGCTAGGCCGGCTGATATGCATTGCATGCAAATAATATTATGGAAATTAAAAAAAAAAGTGGCCAAGTGCGAGTCGGAGTCGCCCATGAAGGGTTCCGTAGCAGCAAGTAACATAATATCAAAGTTCTTGGATGGTTTACGATTTATGACGTATTAAAAAAAAACTACTAACTAGATCTCGTTCAAACCAATTTTCGTTGGAAGTTTACATGGTAATGTACATTTTTTTTTTAGTTTTATCATTCTCTTATTTTAGAAGTTACGGGGTTGGGGGGGGGGGACTTTTTACCACTTTGGAAGTGTCTGTCGTGCAAACTATTCAGTTTAGAAAAAAGTTATATTATAAACCTCAATATCATTTTTGAAGACCTATACATAGATACCCCACACCAACGGGTTTGATGAAAAAAAAAATTGAGTTTCAGTTCTAAGTACTAATACTTAGAACTGAACCCCCATTTTTTTTTTGTTTTTTTCTATTTTTTTGTGAAAATCTGAATGCGGTTCACAGAATACACCTACTTACCAAGTTTCAACAGCATAGATCCTATAGTTTCGGAAAAAAGTGGCTGTGACATACACGAACAGACATAACATGTCATAGTAAGATGAACTCTTGTCTTCTAAGCAGGAGGCAAAATGTTCAATACCCACCCTGGGCCTGCATATCTGAACCTTCCGAAGACCCTAACTCGCAATTATAATGAATAAGACCCCTAGGAATCATTTCAACGAATTTGTTTGAAGATTGTAGTTTCACCTACCTACACAGAACTGACTTCGACTGAAACAAGGCAATACTATGTTTTTTTTTTTAAATATTGAATGAGCGAAGCGAGTTCTCTGATTCAACTTGGAAGAATTGGCATTTGTATGTATGTATGTATGTATGTTTGTCCGAGCATAACTTCCGAACCGTTAATCCGATCTTCATGAAATTTGATTGGGAGGTGATAGTATTGGTACAATTTGTTGGTAAGGTTATGAGCTATATCGGTCGGGGGGTTGTTGAGATATTGGGGTCCAAGAGGAGGTAAAAAAAAGTGAGAATATCAGATCAAATGTGGTGTCATATGAAAGTTCCTCGCTTCGACATTTCAAAACTATTTTAGTTTCTGAGATGTTAGGGTAAATCAAAAATGTAAAAAAACAAAACCTCTAGGGTACTTCCACTAATCCTACAACGCTGTTTTTTTTACGTTTGTAGCTTTTATGATACAAATACTGGGAAAAGTCTAAAATTTATGAATCTTGAAACTTGTAGGTACCTACTCTATAAAATAACAACCAGTGTATAACATTCTTTGTTGACCTCCCGTTTCTAGGAATTTTAACGACGTTGAAGGTCTAACTTTTCGAACCACATGTGGATGTACATAGATATTTTTTCGAAATAAATAAGGTAACCTACCTAAACCGTGTGTATTCGTGAGGTCTCAGTTCAAAAAACCTTGTGCGTAAATATATAGGTAATTATGATCAGCTAGTAGTATTTAATTTAATTTTTACGTAATTAAGATAATATTATATTTGTCTGTAATTTCTGTCTAGTTGTTTGTAATTTAATTTTCTCCCATTATTTATACAAAGTTCATATGTAGAGACCTTGCAATGCATTGCGGCCTCCGGCTGTCTGGCTGATTCGCATACACATGACCAATCCTAAATGTTTGGTTTTCTAAAAATTTATATTCGAGCTAATTATGAGATGACAGATCAAAGCGGCAACAGCGCTTAGCCGGCGTAAGTCACGAGCTGACAACGTCGCGTGTAAGTGACATGTAACTGTTATCTAATCTGCGGCTATGTGTGTCACACTGTCAGTGTACACTCACACACTGACATAAATTAACTAAAATTTCGATGTTATTTTCGCTATTAATCCAGTGTTTTCTTCAACCAAATATGTGTTGACGCAAATAAGGACCAATATAAAAGCCAACAAGAGTCATTTCAGTATAAAATTATACCCTGTTCGCCCATATTTGTGCTAATACGTTTGTATGGAAAAGCGACCACCTTAATTGTTAATACTGTTGCAAGAATAAAAACTCTCTAACAAATGATATAAAAGTTAGAAAGAGTCTGTTAGGGGTCAATTGAATACATTTCACACAATGGTAGTTTGCGCCTATTCTTTTGTTACATATTATTATGTCGCTTACACCCTGATACTGTTATACGCTGCTAGATACCTACTATCTGTCAAGTTATGAAAACACCATTATCTACACCGGCATAATTAAACGTAGGTACTTTGAAACAAGTCAACTGTACATCACTTCCAGTGAACGCTTGTATGTTATGGTGTACAAGCAAAAAGTTATAAAACTTAGCCCGACTACGGTGAAACACAACATTAGGTACGTGAGTACTTACAGTTTTTTTATAATGTGTATCTTGATGCTACACGTTAACTAAAATCTCAAAAAACATATATTTTTAATTCGTTCAACAGATTTCGGGTTCTCTGATCACAGGTTCCTTAGACACCCGTTTTTAAAGCATTCTGTCCGGTAGCAAAAAAGTTCAAAATGGCGGCCACTTTTTCAATTCTGACAACATATTCGTGGGCTTCGATATATCTTGTATCGAAGATCGCGGGGATCTTCGATAAAAGAAATATCGAAGCCCACGATTCACCCATAGATCTATTCTATGTTTATGGATTCATCGATGATCGTTGTTTTTTGAAATCTCGCAGAAAGAGTCGCGCGTCGTGCCTTCGCTTCTCTCACTCACTTGACCGTTCGTTATGTGTATCCCTTTATGGTTGAATTTCGTAATAACCTTTCTTGGTGAGAACCTAGAAGCTTATATGAACAGTACCTTAAAAATTTAATCACGACAATTTTCTATGTTTATCACGAGTTTTCAAACAAAAAATGCACTAAAATTCATTTTAACGAGCGTATTTTTTTTTATTTCTTTGTCGAGTTAACACCGTACCACCTATCTGATAACTATTGTTGATGAATCACTTACCCCTTAAAGAAAACCGTATCTCAATCGGTCGAACCGTTTGGTGACAAATGGGAACATTCGTTTGTATACACACAAACAACCTCTCACCTTAAACGCATATATACCTTCTCTGTTCCATCGTGGGTAAAAATATGAATCTCGTTTAGTAGTGCGAAGTAATACTCGACTCGTGCATTTTAATAAGCGCGTTACAATAACATTTGCGGTTTGTTAAGTACATAATTAACTACTGCATATTTAGTTGAAGGTCAGGGAAAGATACGCGAGTACGTAATGCATGTTTTAAATAATATTACTTAGAGTAGTTAGAAAGATTACATTTTGCTTCTATTCACGATTGTGGCCTCTTAATGGTCTGATAGTCTTGTTTAGAAAACATAACATTATACAGGGTTTTTCTTAATATAGGTATTGACGACAATCAAATGGCGGTTTCTCCAAACAAAAAAAACACTAAAATAAAAAACTACTAGGTACTCTATCAAATTTTGAAGAAAATCGACAAAGTTTATGTGATCAATTCGATAAAAAAAAACTCAATTTTGGTGGATCGCTCGGGAACGCCCAGAAATTGTGCAACCGGGATAGTTAGTGAATAGGCGGTAAGGCTAGTTAGATGGCAGTCATTATGCAATGGCACAAATAACACCAACAGACACATACATAGTCCTGCTAGCTTATTACGTATCTTGCAATAGCAATGCGATAGCAAGAACTGAGCGATTATCGCATCCAAATCGCAAATTCGTATTACGTATCAGCGATTCCTAATACGAATTTGCGATTTGGATGCGATAATCGCGCAATTTTTGCTATCGCATTGCTATCGCATTGCTATCGCATTGCTATTGCATTGCTATCGCATTGCTATCGCAATGCTATCGCATTGCTATCGCATTGCTATCGCATTGCTATTGCATTGCTATCGCATTGCTATCGCATTGCTATCGCATTGCTATCGCATTGCTATCGCATTGCTATTGCAAGATACGTAATAAGCTAGCGGGTCCCACACTACAGGTCTAGCGCTTAACTGAGTCAGTCCCTGAGGTATGAGAGGGGTGAATTGATCACAGTTGGCTATGTTGTTGGTATCAGGAACTACGAGTAACTGATCCTATTCCTGTTCCATAATCTGAATGATATTTGTTCCGGGTCCAGCCCCGGATGAAATATTTGCAGATCAAACAAACATTTGTCCCGCAGCGGGAATCGAATCCGCAACCTCTCGCATCTCAGCCGGTTCCTTGCCCGCCGCGCTTCAGAGGTCGACAAAAGACGGGAAGGGGTGATTCTTGATCAAATTTGCAAATGTCAGTGAATGGCCTCAGAACCAATATTCATAGATTAGGTACACATCCTCTCGCAAGTTGAAGTGGCAGTGGACAGGCCATTTAGCTGGTAGAATTAGTAACCGTTGGGGAATAAAGGTTCTCGAGTTGCGTCCACAGGCCTATGCAGTGTGGGAAGGACCTACACTTGAAAGGTCGCAGGTAGTCGGTGGATGGAGGAGGCTCAAGACCGTTCGTCGTGGCATACTATGGAGGAGGCCTATGTCCAGCAGTGGACTTCTATAGGCTGATGATGCTGATGATGACTCCTATTTAGATTCCCTCTGTCATTCAGGACATGAAACGCGAGGCGTACTGATTCCTTTCACCAAACTGGATCTTACACCATTGGTCACTAGGCCCTTTTCAGAGCCACCATACCTCAAGCTGGTTTCTGTCCTAACGCAGAGTGACCAAGAAAGAACCGGTGAAACGAAGTAGTAGTAATATCGATATTTATTTACGTCAAGCCAGTTTTATTGTATCCCCAAGATTCGAAAAAAAATATGGGAAAAAAAATGATAGTATGCGAAGGCGCACTGCTTTTTAATAGACTACCCTCAAATATAAAAAGTGTGAGCTCATTTAGCGTCTAAACATAGACTAGATCATATTCTTAGTAATCCTTCACTGCTGCAAAAATAAATAAATAAAATAAATAAATAAATAATGCTGGATGTGTTATAGGTACTAAGTAACTGATATACTTAATACAATATATTACATAAATAAATATTTTTTTATTATACATAGAAAATACCCAGAACACCCTGAACAAATATCTGCGATCGCACAAATACTTGTTCCGAGGCGGGAATCGAACCCGCAACCTCCTGCTTCGCAGGCCAAGCTTCGCCCGCTGCGCCACAGAGGTCTTTATATATTGTTGTCATATAAGTGACATTTGTCTTTTTGAAAATAAATTGTTTAAACTTAAACCTATTTATGTTTTGAATTGCAGAGATCTTGGAGAGCCTCCGGCCGGGGTCTCCGGAGGCGCCCACGAGCAGTAGCACCGGTCCTCAACGTTTCTTGAAGATAAACGTTCGGCATATCACTGATGGACAGGTAACATACTTCTTTCACCCGGCTCACTGACAGGTCGGCCCTGCAGCATGTGTTTCATGCGTATCTTTGTATGCATGTGGCAAAAAAACTTTATTACCGCGTTACTACCGGTTAAGCTAACCCGGGCCGGAGCGGTGCCGGGTAAGTTTTCCTGAAAACTATAATCTGGGTCTCTTTAAGGCTAGAGTGAATAGGTGTCTTCTAGACCTTTGTGCTCCATCTTCGGCAAACACGTCACTTACCAACAGGTGAGATAGAGGTCAAAAAAAGGTCTATCATTGTTAAATAACAAAATAAAAAAACTTTATTACCGGCATCAGGAATCGAACCCGCAACCTTACGCATCTCAGCCGGCTATTCTTCCGACGCGCTACACAAATGTTGTCAGGATTTTTCTGCATTCTATGGCAAAGGCCTATGACCGCGGATGGACTGATGATGAACAGTATCTCTTTGGGACAACTGCAGTATTACCTTCGGGACAAAACTGTTAAATAAACAAATATAAATAAATAATGCTGGACAGTTCACACAGCATTATCTAGCCCAAAGCTAAGCAGAGCTTGTGTTATGGGTACTAGATAACTGATATACTTAATAAAATGTATTACATAGATAGATATTTTTTATTACACATAGAAAATACCCAGAACACCCGGAACAAATATCTGCGATCGCACAAATGTTTGTTCCGAGGCGGGAATCGAACCCACAACCTCCTGCGTCGCAGGCGAACCTTCGCCCGCGCCACCACAGAGGTCGTCCAATCACCAGGTTACCATCTTGCTTTCAGTTTCCTGCCCCAGAAGTTAGAAATTTGGCTACAAATTATTTTTTTTAGGAACTAATCTGTCTGTGGTACAAATGGCTTTTACCTTTCTCTTTTTTGATCATATTTGAAAATCAAATCTGTATTTATTGTTTATTATTTCTTTATGGCATGTAATTAAATCGATATCTGTATATTCCCTTTTTTCGAAACAAATATTTCAAAGTTAAACCAAAAATACTGACTTGCACACAAATTATGCACACTAAATAAATCTAATTAAATATACTGTTTAATGGTATTTGCAGAACTGTTTTGCTTAAAATAAATTCGAGAAAATAATAAAGAAAATGTTGAGGTTAAGTATGAAATTTTAAAATAGGAAGTGTCGGACTTCGGTATGTGCTCTCGCCAGTACTCTCGCGAAGTCGCCCTTGAGTGTCGCTTCACCCACTCGACCTTCGCTTCACTACGGTTCGCTTCGCTCTGCTCGGCCTCGCGGGCTTACTCCACTCAAGATCTCCTACGCGTGCTACTGGCTCCGCGTTTTTATATACGCTCTAGGGGCGTGACGCACAAGACCACGTGGAGTCGGGGTGCTCTGTGTCTGTTCTGCCTCTCATTTCGAACCTAACCTACTCATGTCGGAGTGCTAGCATAATTGATTTTGTCTAATTTGTCAACAAAAACCTACTTATAACATATATATATATATATAGTAAGAATAAGAAATAAAAAAAACAATTCGTATTTTAAGATTGTACAATTTAGAGTGCAAGTTAGTATTTTTGATAAACAAACCACATTTTTGGTGGGATTCGATAAAAAAGGTCATCTCGTTTTGTGTTTTTTTTTTGTAGGACATGTTTAGTTAATCTATTGGTTTTTTTGCACAGCATTCATTTTTCTGGTTTGCATTCAGTTAATAGTTACCTGGTGTGCTGAAAAATTATACAGATGTGCATTTAAAAATATCCCTTTCTTTCAGTGGCGTAACTATACCAACTGGGGCCCATGGCAAATTCGAAAATTTTAAAAAAAAATTGTGGGCCCGTGGAAAATTAGATTTTTAAAAAAAAAATTGTTGTCTCGCTTTTGATTTTAAGCAGAACTTATAAAAATATACTTTTCAAATAAAATAAAATACTCAGGTACGATGTAAAAAAATATTTATGAGCTCGCGGCCTCTTGGGCCGGGGCCCTCTTGGGTCGGGGGCCCGTGGCATTTTGCCAGCCCTGCCATCCTATTGTTACGCCACTGCTTTCTTTATTATTTGGCTTTTTACATTATTTTCGTCGTCTACTAACTTTAGTTCTAGTTTATCTATTTAGTAGCATATTTACGGAAACTCGTATTTAGCCTTCAGCCTAATGACATGTTCTTAGCTTGTAAATGTTATCGATTGTAAGTGCTACAAGTTTTCTGATTAAAAAAAAGAGTGCATGGCTGCCTAGTTATATCGGCAGTACTATCTCGCTAGGCAGTAGTAAGCTCATCCACACATCATATAACCCTGGGTTTCTCGTACGAATCGTTTCTCGAGATCATTACTTCCCCATACCTACCAACTATGGAATGAGCTTCCATCTGAGGTTTTCCCGAATGGTTACGACATGTGTAGATTCAAGATTTTTTTTCATAACTTCTGTTTTGCCAGTGTCTATAAGCGAAGGTGACCACTTTAAATCAGGTGGGCCGTAAGCTAGTTTGCCTATTAGTTTCATCAAAAAAGGCAGGTTCAATTATGTGGTCACTTGAATGTTCCAGGGAGTTGTGTCCGGTGTCCTGCTAGTGACACCGAACGCCGTGATGTTCGACCCGAACGTGTCGGACACGCTGGTGATGGAGCACGGGCCGGAGTCGTACGGTGTGATTGCGCCCATGGAGTACGTCGTCAACGCGGCCATATTCTACGACATCGCGCACATGCGCACCCACGGACCCGACCACAGCACGCACAAGTACGTACCTCTCACTCGCACCTCAGCCGCCGCCTACCTGCTCGCACGCAACGAGAGTGAATAAGCGGCAATGGGTGTGCAACGCAACGTATCAAGTATTGAACCAATGTTTGTTTGTTTCGTATGAGGTAGTGCTGGCCTCTGGTGCATCCACCTGAGTCTAGTACTCACACCAATACTGAGAGCACCAATTGAACCAATAACAACCTCTGCTAATTATTTAATGCATTATGCATAGGCTACATACTTATAATTATCTACATACTTAAGTTCTGTTAAAGTACTTCGTGATACAAGGGTCGTAAATAGTTTATTACAAACGAGTACATGTTTTTAAAACATTGCCGAACAGCGAGGGTTTACCATCGTCACGAGTTTGTAATAACTTTTATCTACACTCAAATCGAAAAATTCGAATTACGAATTCAAAGACGGTTCTATACAGGCGCACTTTATAGACGCATATACATAAAATTAAGAATAAAACTCATTATAGTACCGCCAACTGTATCATAAAACTCATTATAGTACCGCTATCTTTTTTTTTATTAATTTATTAAACTAGTCTATGGTTATAGCCTGAATATGAAAAAAAGGCGCACGCATGCGCAGTTCGAACTGTGAAAAAATGGCGCATGCATGCGTAGTTTGAACGTAATTTCCCGCGCTTCCCATAAATTTTTTTGCCGATCGTGTATTTCTTTGTTTAATTTCAATTTTACCTATGAGTGAAGATAAAGTAGTGTATGAAACTGCATATAACTTAGGTATTAAAACACTCGAGTCAACCTATTATCGCATTCGGCTTTGCTTCGATAAACAGACTCTCGTGTTTTAATACCCCTTCTTATATGACAGTTGCATAAACTACTATTACGTTTGTGAATCATACGTTTTCAATACAGGTGTGCCAACTGTATGTTAGTATGTTAGTAGTAGAGCTCTTGAGAAAGATTTCGTCCGGGGAAGTACTACCACCATACCTATTTCAGCCGCAAAGCAGTAGTGCTCGCATTGCTTTATTCCGGTTTGAAGGGTATGGGTGCCGGTGAAATTACAGGCACATGAGACTTTTCATCTGTTCATGTCTCAGGGTGGCGGGCGCAGTGCAATGCCACATAGGGTACGTCCTAGGTGAACGTGACATATGAGGTAATGCATGCAGGCAGAGGGTACCGCTTAACATCAGGTGGGCCATCTGCTAGATCCGTCATACCAAGTTGTATACAAAAAAAGTTCTGTTAGGAATATGGGCTTGGCTAGGTAGCTTATCCCAAACAGTTGTTATTATCTCAATAACAACTAAATCATGGCGTGTCCGGCTTAATAAAATACCCCTCCATCTCCTCCCGTAGATATCGTAAAAGCCGACTAAGTGATTACACCCGGGGATGGGCAGCAGCATCCACCCGAGTCTAGTACTCACACCAATACTGAGAGCACCAATCCGCCTGCCAAGCGTGGTGATTATGGCAAATACCCTTTTTGCATTCTGTGGTAGCAAATGAAACGGCAAATGACGTGTGTAAAATTACGTCTACAAGTCTAATGACCGTTTTTTTTTCAATTAATAATGTTATTATTATTTCAGGGTGGAAACGGCTGAAATCTACTACATGAATAAGGCGGAACATTCGCCCGGAAAGGACTCTCTTCTAGTCAAAGTAAGATATTTCTTGATGTCCTTTCACTTACAGTATTATTACAGCGCACTTTATAAATGATTATGATTATATTAATATTTAAAATATCCCTGAGTTTAGTGACGCGACGGGAACCCGCGGCCCTCCGCTAGTTATGGGTTAACCACGGCTACGGCGACTGTTACACAACTCCTAAAGCCCTGAAATTTAGAAGGTCCTTTTGTGGGGCACTTTTCACCGCCTAAGGGGGTGCAGCAGGGTGTTTAGTATCTCCATAGATACACCAACCCAACGTGGACAAAGTCCTGTATAACATGGTTGTATGAAAGAAATGTAAGAATTTTGTCTTGTTAATTTCAGGATGAAACATTCCCAGAGCTACAAGCCGCTGGAGCGGACGAGGAGCACGCCGCGGGCGACGAGCGGCCCGGCTCCGGCGACGAGGACCGCGGCGGGGCCGCCTTCCCCAAGGCCTTCGAGCGGGAGCTCGTCACCCCGACCGCGTTACAGGTAACCTCATGTACATCATGAGACATTCCCAGAGCTACAAGCCGCTGGAGCGGACGAGGAGCACGCCGCGGGCGACGAGTGTCCCGGCTCCGGCGACGAGGACCGCGCCGGGGCCGCCTTCCCCAAGGCCTTCGAGCGGGAGCTCGTCACCCCGACCGCGTTACAGGTAACCTCATGTACATCATGAGACATTGCCAGAGCTACAAGCCGCTGGAGCGGACGAGGAGCACGCCGCGGGCGACGAGCGGCCCGGCTCCGGCGACGAGGACCGCGGCGGGGCCGCCTTCCCCAAGGCCTTCGAGCGGGAGCTCGTCACCCCGACCGCGTTACAGGTAACCTCATGGACATCATGACAAGTGCAATAGGAAACTATGGAGCTCACTTGCAACACCGCGAAGCTATTCATTGTTGGTACTCGTATTATGCAGAAATGCGCGTTAAAACGTCAACAGGAACGGAATTTTACACTAAGTCGACACGTCTCAATGCAACAAGCGCCTGTGCGCGACTGTTACAGTCAGTTGTGGTTCAGGCAAGATCCGATGTAAAAAATAAAATTATGTTGACAACGGAACTCTTCAACCGTATATTGTACACGGAAAGTATTTACAAACATAAACCCACTAATATCATAAATTTCAAAGTTACGATGTTTGGATGTTTGTATGTTTGTTACTCAATCACGCCGAAACGGCTTAACCGATTTCAATCAAATTTGGCACACAGACAGTTTTTTTTTTTTTTTTTTTTTTTTTACGATGGGAAAATGCATTACGCATGTCCTTCAGCTCGGGGAGAGCTGAGGGGGTCTGTTGTGCTCTCCGTTGGCTAGCACCCAACGGCATACCGACTAAAAACCCATCGATATTCCTTCCTTCACCTTAATGCTAGTGCATCATCTGACGAGTGGTTTAGAGATGCACTAACACTTGACAGGGTCACGGGGTCCCGGTTGGATTCTACCGCGGCCCTGTCGGTGATTCATCAAACCAATCATCATCTGACGAGTGGTTTAGAGATGCACTAACACTTGACAGGGTCACGGGGTCCCGGTTGGATTCTACCGCGGCCCTGTCGGTGATTGTTCGCATAAAGTGAACCCCTCGGTCCCCCCCATGTGGGGGAGGGGAATATCCTGGAATACGAAGGACATTCCCCGGTGTAGGAGACCTGTGCAATGCCAGATTGGGGCTCCCCGCACCCGAAACTGGCTGGCCACCATCGAGCAGAAGAAGGCGGTTGAATTGCCGCCGCCTTCTTCCGGTCCTCTTACGGCGGAGTATGTCAGCTTGAGGGTCCTCCTCCCTGACCCGCTCCGCAGCCTCCTTCAGCGACATGACCTCCTCGCAGAAGGAGACCATAGACAGATTATAACCTGGATTAATCTATAAGCTACTTTTTACCTTGTTAAAAAACGAGCGACATCGCGGGTGGACATTAGTTATTCATAAGACGCGTACAAAGTGGAGCTCGGTAGACTGGAAGTGTTTGAGTCTAGCGTTATCATTATAAAAGCTATAAATTATATTATAACGACCTCTGTGGCGCAGCGGGCGAAGGTTCGCCTGCGACGCAGGAGGTTACGGGTTAGATTTCCGCCTCGGAACAAATATTTGGACGATCTGCAGATATTTGTTCAAGGTGTTCTGGGTGTTTTCTATGCATAATAAAAATATCTATCTATGTAATGTATTATATTAAGTATATCAGTTATCTAGTACCCATAACACAAGCTCTGGCTTAGCTTGGGGCTAGATAATGTTTTGTGAACTGTCCAGCATTATTTATTTATTTATTTATTTATCAGTTATCTAGTACCCATAACACAAGCTCTGCTTAGCTTGGGGCTAGATAATGTTGTGTGAACTGTCCAGCATTATTTATTTTATTTATTGTTTATTCTGTACAGCAACAAACCACCGAAGAAAGGAGGAAGTCCCTACTGGACCAGCACTGGGCTATTCCGAGCAAGGACCGGTCGTCGATCGACCAGGGCAGCGAGGCGTCGTGCGCGGGCGAGAGTCTCGACGTGCCGGCGAGCGCGTCGCGCGCCGGCAGCTGCGAGGGCGGCGACGTGCCCGACGCGGACGACGCGCCCGACGGCGCGCACCACCTCGTCAAGCTGAGCTACCACGACTCTGGCATCGACATCCGCGACCCGGTGCTGCACGTCACGCCCGCCGCCGCCAAGAAAGTAAGTTGCAACACTAGATTCATCAACCAACTCCACACCAGCAAAGAACAGCAGCCTCACGGCTCAGTACCATCCTTACCCCCTCATTCGCATTAAGGGTTAATTTGCATTGCGGAAAAGCATTTTGCACCTTATCTCCATTATGTAAGCTCCAAGACGGCAGCCGCGGGAATGCTCGAGAGGTCCTAGTGCGCGAGATATTGATATCAATTTGTACGTTACACAATAAAAAAATCGCAGTTCAAAATTATATGTATGTGCCCCTACACATTGCGGTTCTATAGCTAAGGAATCGAAGAAACTACCATCGGCTGTCTCTCTCAGCTCTTTACCTGGGTCTCTTCAAGGCAAGAATCAATGTCCATCGCTATTGATAGTACTGTCAAGCGGCAGCACCTGGTGATAACTGTCGCGCTTAAATACAAACAATTTTAACAACGCGTCGCTGCTACGCACGCCCTCCGCTGTAAAGTTACAAGTGTTGAAAAGTATCAAATACAACCACCATGCGCTGATTGAGGACGCGGCCCTAAGCGCTAAGCGCCTTTTTTTTGTTAGACCTTTGTTTGACCACAATTTCACCTGTTGGAAAGTGACGATGTGGCCGAAGATGGAGCAAAAAGGTCTACAAGGACCTATTCACTTTAGCCTTGAAGAGACCCAGATTATAGTTTTTCAGAAAAGACAGACTACGGTAGTGTTTTCCACTTCGTTGCAGTAAGCATTATAAAGGTTAATTTAAGAGCTTATTTGGGCGCAGAATTCCTCACGAAACTAACATCCCATTCCATCACTAACACATCTTTTATAGGGCAGCCTCACGCCTCTAGAGCACGATGATTATCACCACGAGATAGAGACGATATACGAGTCGGCGGAGTCCGATCATAGCGACAAATGGGATTACCACGGAGCCGCGTACGAAACCAATCTTCTGAAATGTTTCGTTGTGTTGCATCGGAATGCACCCCCGCGTACTCCTGACATGATGTCGACGTCATCTCACGACGAGGTGAGATGGAGGGAGGAATCTTCGACTGTGTGATTGTCAGCTGTTTTCAACTCTTCGGCTTCTCGGCGATCGTCATTTGTTCATTCTGAGGAAAACAATCCTTTGATTCCTCTGTATGGCAACTTTTCCCTTAGAATTGGTTCATGAACGGTCAACTGATTCTTGGGAGATTCTGTTGGCCGTATGAACACTTTCTAGCTATTGGATTTGTGTTTGTCATGTTACTTTACGAGACTTTCTACATTTGCATTGCCTTCTTAGCTTCTATTTTATCCTCCCATTTTTCTAATCTCTTGGTTGTGAGACCTTGCAGCTAAATTAATGTGGTTTTTGGTTTGTTTTTCAAAAAAGTTTAATCCTAATGACTTATATTCAAAAATATAATTCCCAGTTCGTGTTTACCCAGGTATACAGCGACGCCGACATCGTGCTGTCGGCTGATTGGGTGCCGCCCGTGTGTCTACCGCGCGCGGAGCCGCCGCTCTCCGCGCCCCCGCTCGGAGAGAACGAGAGGGCGCCGCGGAAGTCAGCTGCAGCCGTCTCTTTCTCACTCGACGGCTCTACGCCCAAGGACGATGCTAACAAGCCAGATAAGAAGAATAAGGTAATTACAAAAGCATCCCTATTATTTGATTGTTGTTACATACAGTTCTGGCATTACACGAAGAGACGCGCCCCACTGTTTTGAGGGGAACGCGCGGGCTGCCTTCCTAAGTGGCTGATTTGTGTGGAAGACAATAATATACAGCATAATATTGATCGCCCTGATATTGTATAACAATGAATGCATTAATTAATCGTAGTTTATGCAACTGTCATATAAGAAGGGGTATTAAAACACGAGAGTCTGTTTATCGCATGAGGCGTAGCAGAATGCGATAATAGGTTGACTCGAGTGTTTTAATACGTAAGTTATATGCAGTTTCATACACTACTTTAGCTTTAGCTGCCGTAACACAGGTACAACCTAGCACGGCGGCTAACAGAACTTGTAACTGACCTTGTAAGCATAACTTGTAACTGACCTTGTAAGCATAACTTGTAACTGACCTTGTAAGCATAACTTGTAACTGACCTTGTAAGCATAACTTGTAACTGACCTTGTAAGCATAACTTGTAACTGACCTTGTAAGCATAACTTGTAACTGACCTTGTAAGCATAACTTGTAACTGACCTTGTAAGCATAACCTAACTAAATGTATTTTTGTATTTCTGTTTATTGTAAATGTGTTTTGATTAAATACTTTATACTTTATCTTCACTCATAGGAAAAATTGAAATAAAACAAAGAAAAACACGATCGCCAAAAAAATGTATGGGAAGCGCGGGAAAATAAAGTTCAAACTACGCATGCGTGCGCCATTTTTTCACAGTTCGAACTGCGCATGCGTGCGCCTTTTTTTTCATATTCAGGCTATAACCATAGACTAGTTTAATGAATTAATTAGAAAAAAGATAGCGGTACTATAATGAGTTTTATGATACAGTTGGCGGTACTATAATGAGTTTTATTCTTAATTTTATGTATATGCGTCTATAAAGTGCGTCTGTATAGAACCGTCTTTGAATTCGTAATTCGAATTTTTCGATTTGAGTGTAGATAAAATAGCTTATTGCACACTTTACAAACTTGTTAAAAAATTACACACATCAATTAAATAAAAGTAAATGTACAATGGATGGTCTTATCGCTAAAATGCTATTTCTTCCAGACAGCCTTTTTGACATAAGTAGATAAGGCTCGAAATGATTGGTAGATCTAACACAGAGCACCCTGACTCAACCTGGTCTTGTGCGTCACGCCCCTAGAGTGTGTATAACAAGCGCGGAGCCAAAAGCTTGCGTGGAAGGTCAAAGGAGTGGAGCAAGCGACACTCAGGAGCGACCACACGAGAGTTCTGGCTTTGCCCATCACGAAAATAACACCACTCACCCATC
Organism: Operophtera brumata; assembly: GCA_932527175.1. Classification (NCBI taxonomy): domain Eukaryota; kingdom Metazoa; phylum Arthropoda; class Insecta; order Lepidoptera; family Geometridae; genus Operophtera; species Operophtera brumata. The sequence continues at coordinate 3,870,715 of OW052238.1, forward strand.
TCAAAGGCGTTTCACTGTCTATGAAAACGAGGCATAATTTAGGGAACTAACTATGGCTTCGAAAAATCTGTGTACAATCATCACGTGTATATAACGCACAGCCAATTTGGTACGACACGTTTTGCACAACATGATATTTGGAAACCATGTTTAATTTTTTTTCAAAATTCAAAGGATTTCGAAATTGCTTCTTGAAAATCAGGCTGTCATTAACAAACTGCAATGATAACAAAAGTGAATTTACCTTATATAAAAAACAGGTTTAACTTACGTATTAAATGTTTTTCTGGATACTCACTCTACTCAAACAGTGATACGTAATTTTCACTAGACTAGACTAGACTAGTACATAACCATGATAGTTTCAAAAGTTATAGTGATACGTAAGTTAAACCGGTTACATATCGAAGTTATTATCAGGTAAAATTCGATTTAATAAAGACCCCTAAAACCAACCTCGCCTTGTAAATATTGTGTAGAAAGAAAAGTGAACAGTTATGTAGTTGTTGACGTTATTAATTCTATTTACTGCAGCATCGTCATTTATTGATTCAACTGCCGCTTTATATTCACAACACAAAGACTTTGCATACATACATATGTATGTGACTGTGGGGTGTTATGTTATGTTTGCAGTCGTATCTCGTCAGTGCTCTTTGCATTAAACACATTTTACTGAAGAACCTTTGTGCCTTAGTTGGCTGGTCGCATTTTTTACCCCAAAAATTACACGACTGCCCCGAAAGAAGGAGTGTATTGTTTTCAGGTTCTTTATTTCACCATATCTTCTAAACCGATTAATATGATTGAGGTGTCATTAGAATCTGCAAGTAATGCCGATATGTGTTTTTTTTTAAATAACTTGGGTGACCATAGTTCTCGTACACGCGCCTTTTCTTCGAAAGGGTAGACAGAGCATCAATAAGCCTTATTATGTCTAAATACCAAAAAACAACTTGGGTCTGTCACACCACAGCTATAGGTTCTTACGTTGTATTGTTTTGTTAGATGCTGAAACGCCTCTCGTACCCGCTGTCCTGGGTGGAGGGTCTGACCGGCGAGGGCGCGGCCCAGGGCTCCCAGAGCGAGTCGCTGCCTGCCTCGGCCGACAGCCACACCAGCGTCTTCTCTAAAGTATTCAACAGGTATGTGTGGAGCTTTGCCACCGTCCTTCGGGGTAGAGGTCTTCTAGATATGACTCTCGGGGATTAGACATCGGCGCCCTAATTGCATATGGCCATGTGGATCGCAATATGGGGATCATATCCTTCAAGACTTACATGTTATCGGACGCGTCCGACCGTCGCGACTGAAAGTCGTGATTTATGGCGTATTTGGTCAATTAAATAAGTAATAATTCGCGGACATGACCTTGGATGACCTTAAGCGCTCAGATGTCCTACGAATATTTGGCGCGCTGGACATAATATGGCATGATTTTGACATTATTAAGATTGTAATTTTTTGTTTAGTTCTATGAAAAATTATCTGATTGGTCCAATATCGGTCACATGCTTAATGATTGGTCGAGACATAGACTAAACTCTAAACTAATAGACTTACCTAGTCCGAAGCTGCGTCCGACACGACCGTGCACACTGTATAAGTCGTGTCCGATAATATGTTTCACGCTTTAGTCCAAAAGTTTTGTAACTTGAAAAGTCGGGTAAAGAAGTTTCCCATTTTCAAGTTTTTCTAAAGTTTGAAACAATGTTTTAAAACTGACAAAACGATCCCCATGGCCATATGCTAGGACGATTGGGGGCGGAATCTAACAACACTTTGAGGATGGTGTTGATTGTGTACAAAAACCTAACTTGAGTATTGCTGTCGCTTTCTCTCTATTTGTCTTTTGCTATGAGCGAAAGGGTCAATAGATGCCAAGTAAGATAACTAATTTTAATAAGACTGTAATGGTATATAAGCTAGCAGTACAGTATATTGTAAATAAATTGTGTCTTTTGTGCGCAAGCCACCTACCTAGCCTCTATAGCAAATCGAAAACAAAAGATTATTTTTACTGGACTGGGTGTCATATCTAAAAACAAATCTATTCTACTCCGTTCACAAATCTACAATGTGACAAGAATAACACGGTATTTACATGTAACATACATAACATGATAACAAATATACCCAGTTACCATCACTGTCCAAAACCGCTGTACAAAGAAAACAGCTAAATTTTACAACAATTTGCTGTTTCATTTATACTTTACATAATAAGTAATATAATCAAAATGTTTTTAGTCTGTGCGGAAAGTCAATAGTGTGGGAGATGAGGGTTGGCAGTACTGAAACCTAATTTGTGTTGTTGGCAACAGTTTCTCGTCATTATAAAAGGTGCAAACCACATAGAAAATGCATCTGGCGCTGACGTGGCGTTGGCGTGTTGCTGTTCCATTCAAATTTCGTACAAAATATATATCGATTTAAAACACACAAAAGGGCAAGAGGCCGCCTGAGCTACGCCATTCGGTGTGTTCAAATGCGACTTTATATCCATGCATTTTGTACGAATTTTGAATGGAAAAATACTCCTGTTCCAAAGCGACCAAACCTAGAATAATGAGCGCCTTTGTGGTGCCCCGAGGTCCCTTTTCACTGTGGGTAGCACAAGTTATTATTGTTCTATACGTGACCAATGCCGAGCTCATCGCCGCCATCTATCCGCACAGACTATACTGAGATACAAGCATCACATATACACATGCTAGAAAACTGTAATTAATGTAACAAACGTGTTGTTCATTGCTACCGTGGATGCGAACCGGGATACGTAACGAATCCGCACTGTACATTGGCGTATAACCGCACTCGCGGTACGCAGCTCGCCAATGAACCTTGTGGAGTTCGGTACCGGTTTGTTCCTGAGTAAAACGCCTTCGGAAGAGGCAGCTCACGACGGGTCCTCTGCATCGGGGTATGTCGCCTCGACAATATTCGATGTGCCAATATTGTTATGTGTCTCGCCTTGGAACGAACTTGGACCACAGCGGCTTACGAATAATATTATTAGCTTCATTTCTCAACGGATTCTTTGCTTCTTCCTTTTGACAGCCAAATTGGCTTGGAAAGAGCTTTTTTTGGTTCAATAACAGTACGGGTGATAGGCTGCTCTGAAGTTAGTTCGGTTTTACAATAGACAATTAGTTTCGAAAAATCTACTATACGTATACATGTGGTAGAACTAATGAATGAATGATTATTAATACTCTAGAGCCTTTGGCTTTTACTTTAGTATTTCCTGTCAAAATTGATTTGAATATTAACAAAAATATCCTCAGGAAATGAGGTACATTACATGGGTATTAACAAAACTGTATCATTAAATTAACTGTCTTTGGTTAGGTACATTTATTCAACTAGTGTTCAGTCTCATAAAGGTATAAGTTTTAAAATGTATTGTTTAGTATGCCTTAGCTAATTTTCCTTCTACAGATTCTATTAGCCGTTTTGTATGAACGTTACGCGTAAATATTTTTGTTTTCGAATTTGTACGCCGCTGTGGTCAGACTGTTTAGCCTCCTGTTTGTAATCACCGTTCTCTGTTACAATTAGGCATACCCACCGGCATTAATGTGTTCTCTATTGTCTTTTTGTCCAACAATAGTGATATTTGGAAACGCCTGTCATTGGTTTATACGGCTCCAACATTTACTATTGTTTTTCTAAACTGTGCTCAATGGCATGTTGTATATGTGTTAGGAAGATTTAGCGATCGTTTATAGAAGATCCTAGATCTCTCTAAGCCATCTCTTAGTTAATAGATCTTCAGTCACCTGTGGAGATGTTATAACTTGCAATGGCACGGTTACGGGCCACGAAGTTATTGTGGGCTGAGGTAAGCTTCGGCGTTTCGGGCATCATTCGGTTTCCACGTTTGTCCGAAACGTGTAGGCTATTTGAGCCGCCCTAACGATAACTACAAGTGGATATTACTGGCTGTTTTATTGCCAGTTATACGTCAAACCGCGATATTTTAACTCTATTGGAAACCATAGGATATGTCTCCATCTTATCATTAAACACGATCATTGTTTTCTATTGGCACCTTGTCCTTTGTAATATTTTAGCATGATTAGCTTATTATAAGAATGCCTGACGTAATTCTATAAGAAATTAAAATTGTTATGTGTTTACAGGAGCCGAATCACTAAATATTATGCCTCTCTTACTGCTGCTTACCCTTCCAATTTGAACTGTGATTCTTTGTAATTAGAACTGTTTTTGTGGTCTATTTTTAATATGAACTGTAAACTACTGTTCAGTGATGTAATTTTTAAAAGCAAGATTTTGAAATCCTCTTTTTATTGCTGTTAATCTTTGCATGTGTGAAGGTGAACATAATGCAGTCAAAGGGGCTATGTTCACGCGCACAAAGTGATGCGTCAGTTCTCGTGTGTATTCGCACGTTTAATTATGTTGCGTGTGGTTAGACGGAGCTCACTGGGCGGCTTCGGGCGGTCGCACACCAAGTCGACATCGAGCGCGGGCTCAACGCAGCCCCGACTCGACTACCGCAGCATGGTCTCAGTGGACGACATGCCTGATCTCTTTGCATCCTTCGACAGTGAGTACCCTCATCAATAACATAACACCCAAAAGTCACATACATAGTCCTTGTGTCGTGGTATCAGGAACTATAAGTCCTGTGAGATCACAACACCCAGACCCGGAACAAATATTTGCAGATCATAAAAACATTTGTACTACATCGGGAATCGAACCTGCAACCTCACGCATCACAGTCAGATACTCGCCGGCCAGAGTCAGCTCTCTGAGTCAACTTAGACGAATCGGCGTTTGTATGTTTGTTTGTTTATCCAAGGATTACTTTCGAACCGTTAAAGGGGTTTGTTACTTTATTTTATTTTAGATTTTGTAATTGTGAGATACAATTAAAAAAGTAAAAATTAAAAACCTCTAGGTTATTTCCATTCCCACAATGCTGAAATTGTGAATGCGAGCAGCTTATGTGACACAAATACAGTTTCAAAAGATCAACAATTTAACCAAAAAAAAAATGAAAACCATGTATGTTGAGCTCCCATTTAGACATCCTCTGTTGGACTGCTGGAGCTAGATTGCCATAATCACCACGCTTGGCAGCCGGACTGCAGATTGGCGGATTGATCTTAGAAGTAGTACTGAGTACTCAGGTGGATGCTGCTGCCCATCCCCTGGTGTAATCCCCTATAGGGGTCTATATGGCCGGACACATCACAGCCTTTAAATTGTATAATGTTAATGCACAAAGTGTTGTTGAACAGAGCTAATCCCCCGCCCCGCGCGGCCGAGCGACGACCCCCCGCTGTACCTGCGCCTGCGCATGGGCAAGCCGGCCGGCCGCCCACTGCCGCGCACCACTCCGCTCATGTCGTATGGACGCAAGCGCATGAAGCCTGAATACTGGTTCGGAGTACCTAGAAATCGGTAAGCATACAACTAGATCCATCCAAGACGAGAGTAGGAAGCTTTTACAGAAGATACACACACTTATATAACACATTTAGTAGTAGTAGAGCTTTTTGTGAAAGAGTTCGTCCGGGGAAGTACTACCACTATACCTATTTCTCCCGCAAAGCAGTAGTGCTCGCATTGCTTTTTTCCGGTTTGAAGGGTATGGTTGCCGGTGAAAGTACAGGCACATGAGACTTTTCATCTTTGTCTCAGGGTGGCGGGCGCAGTGCAATGCCACGTAGGGTGCGTCCTAGGTGGACGTGACCTATGTGATAATGCACTGTTCATTGGCAGAGGGTACCGCTTAACATCAGGTCGGCCATCTGCTTGACCCGTCATAACAAGTTGTGTAAAAAAAACTATGATATACTAGCAGCGCCCGCGACTTCGTTCGCGCGGTATATCATATCTTGTACCCTGCAAGATATCGAAATGGAACATAAACGAAAGTATTAGTAAAAATCCTCGCCCCTAAATGTTTTATTGAAATCCGTCGAGTCGTTTCGGAGCGTATTCGAGACAAACTTTCAGACAGACAGTAAACAAGTAATTAATTTTGTAAAAATTAAAAAACCCCCAACGCTCAACGGCTGAACCGATTTTGATCAAACAAAGCTAAGAACACTCCCGACAAATACACCTTTCAAACAAAAAAAAAGAAGCGAAATCGGTTCATCCGTTCGGGAGCTACGATGCGACAGACACACACACACACTCACACACACACACACACACACACACACACACACACACACACACACATACTCACACACACTCACACACAAATACTCACACACACTCACACACACACACACACAGACACGTCAAACTTATAACACCCCTTCGTTTTTCGTCGGGGGTTAAAAAATAAAAAAAACGGTCATTTATGATATCGTGCCGAGTATAAATATCAGTTCTCACTTAAAGTCTATTCCTCAGTCAGTGGTATGAACGGCACACATTGTTTTGCCGTGAATCTGACCGTGCTGCATTGTTCCAGGGTGGATGACCTGTTCAAGTTCCTCACACACTGGGTGCCGGATAGGTACGGGCCTCTCGGCGACGTGTCGGTCCAAGGCTACGAGCTCATCGACAGTGACACCGAGTGGGATGACGATGACGCTAAGCCAGGACATAAGGTAACTCCATCAAAATGTTTTATTATTATGTTCCGTCCAATACATTTGGATTTATAGGAGGCCGTTGGTGTCTGCGACACGGTATTTATTAAAACTGCAGACTTTTTTTTTTTTTTTATACTATTTGAATGACGGAACAAGCAGATGGCCAACCTGATGTTAAGCGGTAACCTCTGCCTATGAACAGTGCATTACCACATAGGTCACGTCCACCTAGGACGTGCCCTATGTGGCATTGCACTGCGCCCGCCACCCTGAGACATAAAGATGAAAAGTCTCATGTGCCTGTAATTTCACCGGCACCCTTACCCTTCAAACCGGAACTCAGCAATGCGAGCACTACTGCTTTGCGGCAGAAATAGGTATGGTGGTAGTACTTCCCCGGATGAACTCTTTCACAAAAAAACTACTACTACTAACTAGACTACTACTAATAGACATCATCGTTTCTCATTATGTTAATATGTTTTTTACTCCCAATAAATACACTTTTAAACTTTTTTTTTTTAAAACCTTTTAATACTGCACCAACCCCAGGCAGAAATCTTCATAAAAAAAACGCTCCGCGTCGCACAAAAATACTTACAGGTTTTTCAATAAAAATAAGAATAAAAATTAATATCATAAAATATAGATAATTTTACAAAAATAAAAAGAAAAACTAAACCCTCGGCTTTGTTGTATTGATTTTATTTATCTAATTTGTTACCCAATAATATGATCTATTTTAATAAACAATCCAATCTAGCCAAAAGTTAGAGGTTACTTTGGGTTTTTTTTCTGTTGAGGAAGTATTGTCCTATAAGGTGCGGGTGCAGTGATCCTCCGGAATCATAATGTAGTTAGTATCCATGCAGATATTATATCTGAATATTGTACTTGATTTAAATAATAAAAAAACAAAAGAACCCTAAAAACAGGCAAAATTTCAAATCGTTATAATGAATAAAAGTCATTGTAATTTTGTCTGTTGATTACATAAGGCTAAAATGTTATCTGTGAGTATAATGCGCGTCATGTTAAAAGAACGCTGGCGGTCAAGGTTCTTCAGGCGTTCCAGCGTTCTTTTTAAGAGATTACTTACTTTTCTACTTATTTAAGAGATGTATACCTGTGCATTGAATGAGTGCCTACCTAGTTTACTACAAATAATGTACAATTATAGTACGCGTCATGTAAAAAGAACGCTGGAACGCCTGTAGAAGCTTGACCGCCGGCGTTCTTTTTACATGACGCGCACTATACATCTAATGTTATGGAGGGGTTGGCAGGGCGTAATTCACCACGGTTGATATTCATTCGTTCGGATGCTAGTTCATGTCAGAACCAAGCAAATTAACATCTGTCACGATTCTACCAAATGGACGTGGGTTGTGACCTTTTCATCCTGACTATAAATATACCAGTTAGGAATAATTAATTATTCAAATTATCCATTCTCTCGGTCAATGTATCAGCGTGTTTGGTGACCTCGAGATTTAAATATGTATTAGCTAACAGGAACTAAATCCGTAATATATATATAATTAGACTTTCTCGATTCCTTCATCAATCAGTTCTCGCGTCAAGTTGACGGCCGTTTTACCCGACTGCGCCAGAACGAGGGTTATGTTTTTCGAGTGTATGTATTTATGTAGGTATGTATGTATATTTCTTTAGCACGCTCCGTATCCTAAACGGCTTGATGGATTTAATTTGAGAAGTGTCGTTAGATTCGTCTTAATTGTGAGAGTGACACTGGGTATATCAAAATTATTCACGCAGCGTTTTTTTTTTTTTTTAGGTAGGTTATTGGCGGAACTGGTAGGTTGACTGTAGGAGGTCTGATGTTAAAAATATGTATACACAGCAATACAAATTCCTCTTAGGTCACGTACACCTAGGCCGCGCCTAAATTCTCATGTGTCCTTTGACTTGACCTATCGCTCACTCAACATTAACCCCCGGCATGCCTGGTTGCAAAATGTTAGTGAGTGGGTCTATCAAACCCAAATTTTTAAACCGTTGTTTTATGTACAATTTGTGGTAAATAATTAAATTAATTATTTTATATAGAAATTAGGGATATAAATTAGGAATAAAAAAGTATCACAATTTAACTACTTTTATTACTTGTTTTTCTCAGGTTATGTTTTACAAGAAATTAAACATGGATCTTTTTAAGCATTTATGATTTATCAAACATAAGGAGATGCCAAATCAGACTTTGGGAAACGTCATAGGCACTTCCCTACTTACAACTAATAAGGCGATATTCAGTCCTCGTCATTTCTATCAAAATTTATTTGAGCTCTGGTTTGGTAGCAAATAGCACATTGGTCAATCGTTCTACCACGGGACCGAACTCCGGATATAGGCACTTGGCTGAGGGTGTTGAGTAGTTCAAAACGGACAGTTACTGAGAGCTAGTTACGCACAGAATTCAAATTTGAATGGAATACAACGATACATCAGCCGGGGTGGGTCTGACAGACCCAATCAGGCATGTCGAGGGTTAATATTAATAACGGAAACTCATCAGAATACTATTATATGCGGCGCTAACACGACCGTTTTTACTTTTAAAGGAAACACGTGGCCTTTCGATACAAATATACTTAAAAATGTATGCCATCAGAAAATGTTATATTATTAGAGCGTGGGTCTTTCTCACCAAGTATTATTAGATGGCGTATTATAGTACCTATCAGCATAGATAAGCTCATCAGTAGACATCGGATTATATGCATTTGTATGTTTGCATATGCAAATGCATATTATGCTATTTTTATAGCATTATTGCAAATTTTGGTACTTTGGCAGAGTAAGGCATGTTGTATTACGCCGTCAACACATCCGACTCTACCCCCAGCAGAACCATTATTAACACGGTGGGGAACTTGGTTCAAAACTGTATTATTTTATGCTGAGAATTTCGAAGCTATAAAAGAAGTAGTTGAAAAATTTGACAGATCAGACACAATTGCAATCAATTCAAGCCAGCTGGCATATCAAGATACTTCAATAAAAAAAAATGCTATTATTGCAACACATTTCAGCAATTTACCCGATGCAATTGAGAAACTAGAAACTAAAAACTTTCCTCTGTGCAAGTCCTTCGAAATAATAGAAAAAAAATATTGAACAGAATAACACCCTTCCGAGTTCACTATCGCAAAAGGTTCGTGGCAAATTAAGTGCAGTTATGCATAAAAATCCCGGTCTTGAAGGAATAAAGGAAATAAACGCATTTATCAACGGCACCGGACAAACTCTGCCTGATGAGGTCTCTGCAAAAAGGCGCCAAATTTTTAAGTTCTGTCCTGTAACGTCAGTAATGTTGACGTCGAAAGGTCATTTTCAGCCTATAAATTGTATTTTTTATTGTGCATATTTTATGCATATTTCGCCCTTTTTAAGTGCATATTTGCATGCATATTTTGGCATTTTGATAGTGCATATAATATGATGAGTCATCAGTAAAGATGGCAGATAATATAGAAACAAATGTCGGAAGCTGGGCGAACAGCTACATGAGGCTTGGTGAGAAATGCCTCTTTCCCAATCGATAGATTGCTGGAGTTTAATAACCGATCCTTATCAAATAGCTGCTGGGCTGACAGACACAACAAGGCATTGTGACAAAGGCCCTGTGTCAACTAGTTGAATGGCACCCGCTTTACGCGACGGGTTAGCTCATCGCTCATCGCGATAACACGCCGACACTATTTACGAGACCATATTCTAAAACTGTTAATTGATATCTTATATTATCAACTCGCCAGTCTACAGGCTGACTTTATTATTTGTAAAAAATCTCCACCCGAGTTCCTGTTTTTTTTTTCCTTTTGAGTCCTGCTGGACAAAGGTCTTCCCCAAATTTTTCAACTAACGTTTTTGGCAGTTTCCCTCCACTCTTTCTCGTAAGCCTCTGAGCCGGATGTTCGGCTCTTCTCATTAACTTGCGCAGCGGGCGTGTAGCCGGTTGAGATACGAAAGGTTGCGGATTCGATTCCCACTGCAAACGTTTGTATGATTTGCAAATATTTGTACCGGGTCTGGGTTTTGTGGTACCATGATACTCGTAGTTCCTGATACACACGACATAGCGAATTTTAGTGTGCGATCAGGACTATAAAAGTAGGCGTTATGTTATGTTATCTTGCTAATCCTCTGAGCTACGACACATCCTTTTATTTTATTTGTGTTTTTATTTTATGTTTGGCCTATGTGCATTAATTAATAGGTTAGTTATGTTTTTATCTGTTTTGCGTGCCTGTGTGTCCCACGTTTGTCATTGTCTTGAAGATAGAAGATAGAAAACACTTTATTGCACAACACAGAAAATAAGCTAATTAAGAATTAATATTAAACTAAACACGGAAGTACAATGGGCGGTCTTATCGCTATAAGCGATCTCTGCCAGACAATCTTGGGATGGACTGGAATTAAACATAACATAACTAAACATAACATAACATAACATAACTAGTCCGAGAAATGGTTTACAAAAATGACTATAGGTAGCTTATTGAATTAATGATTTTTCTTTCTGTTTCATTCTACGTCGTTGTTTTTGGTTTTCTGTTGGATAACCTTGTTGCGAATGTTGTCCTTCAGGAAAACTTCGAGTTTTTGCCGTTACCTAGCTCACTGAGCAACTCGGCTGGTAGAGCGATAACTTACATAACTGTGTGTAAAACAAAGTCACCCTGTACTTAATGAACGATTACCTTGTCGTAGGACGAGCACACCGGCAGCACGGGCGACGTTTCCGACATCACACGAGAGTCCTGGGAGGTAAGTCTCAACTATTTAAAATGTTTTGCTCTTTAAAATTTAATATGTTGAAACACTCATATTTACTAACAGCTTTTTGATATTAACACACATTTTTTCGAAGATTTTGCATCATATCCCACATTACAGTACACATTTACATGTTTTTCTATTATCAATCTGTAAAGTTTATAGCACTGCAGGTTACATTTGCATATAAGTGAGAATGTGACGTCACATGCGATAGTAGTAAACAGAATGGTTATACGTTCCTTATACGAGTATGAAGAGATTTGTTCTGCAAATGCGGCCTTGGAGGCTCTTTTTGAGGCTCGCTTGGCTCTTTAAATGGGCGAGTTTACTCTAGTGCTGTTGGTTCTCCGCAGCTCTATAGTTAAACAGCGCTAAAAATATTAAGACACCTTTCTAATTTACTAAAATAAAAGGGCGCTCGATAAAGCGCGTTTTAGCTTCAGAGAATGCTTCACAGAATCGAGAACAATAATATTAAAACAGTTATTAGGCAGTTTCGCATACCTAAACATAACTAGTCCGAGAAATGGTTTACAAAAATGACTATAGGTAGCTTATTTGGCTGACTTGATCAAACATTAATAAGGTTATGCAAACATACCTGATCAGATCAGCCATTCGGTAATTAGCTGATGAGCGATATCCGTTTTCAAACGACATTCCTTGCGTTTGACTTAGTAATACGAGTACATACGTCGTTGTCAGCTGCACTAAATTATTTCATTCTTTGAGATCTTTCTGCCAACATTCACCACTCAGTACAAAGAAAATATTTGTGACACATTAAAAGAGGATTATTTTGACAAAGAAAGCTGCCACAATATATTGTACAGCTGTTAGGTCCGTTTCAAAACAAAATGTCTTGTAAACGGCCTGTTTCAAACGGCTATGTTCACATGACCCTGTACACAAGACACGAGAGACACAATGATTGCACTAATGGATATGCGGTTGCTAGCTGCTGAAGGCGCCCTACGTGAAAATATATTCGATAATGAAGAGTCAGGCGGAGGCGCTGGGAGAGTCTCTCGGCGAGGAGCCGCGGCCGGAGGTACAACACTCGCCGTCCCAATGCACGCTGAATACCACTTGTTAACATAACCACTCAAAAAAGAGCACTAAAGCAACCTCAGATTAGGGCCAGGATCACAAGCATTCGGAATCAGTGGGAATTCTGAAAATACTATAGAAGTGTCTAACCGCTGTCGTTCTTGAGATTTAACTTTAAACTTTGGAAAAGTTTGCACCATCCAGGTGGAATGATGAAGGAATGGTTTTTAAACCCATTGCATTCTTGATTGAAATCGGTTTCGCGATTTTCGGTCTTATACTTTTTTCAGATATCGAAAACTCCGCGCGGATAGCGCCACCATCTTCGCGGATAGCGCCAACACTTCCAACGTTTTATGTACGTCAGCTATCCGACGGTGATCCTGATAGCTCCAGACTACATTCTGTTGGATACTTGGAGTAGTCAGAGCCGCATAACCGATATATATAAAAAAAAAAAATAAGTGGATTTCCGAAATAAGACTGCTTGTGATCCAGACCTCGGTGTATTGTTTTAAAACAAGTGTCATTCAACCTGCGTTATCTGTGTAGAGCGAGTGTAAAGCACACCTAGTGAAATGACTATGCACTGCCTCCTAGTTGCATACGAAAACGAATGTTATCATGTAGTGTCAAACGATTAGATATTTTTTATTGTTTCTTCAATGTTATAAACCCCCTGTAAAGATAGTTCGATAGCCGGCTTAGACATGACTACCGTCATCTGGATTTTGATTAGATATATGTTTCTCAAACATGCTTGGATGTTTATATATTGTTTTGAGGACATTCTTGATGGTGTGCGGGGTCTAGAATAAATTTATGGAGAGCGCGCCTTCTGACATTTAGATCAGGCAAATTTCTGACGTTCGGTTGGCGTGCTTTCGACGCGCATCAGAAACGTACGTCCGGTCCGGCGAATTTGTGACGGTGTGTACTTATGCAGAGTGCCTTCCGACGCGCGTTAGAATTTTTCTAACAGCCATTTCTGATCATGTGCGGCCGTTCTTGAAATGATACGAAGATGTGGTGGTGTCACATTGGAGTAACATGGTCTTCCTCGTCGTGATACTGGTGTAACATCTAGAGTAGCCACGTGGAACGAACGCATGTTCGTGATAAACTTTTTACACGCCTTGGCAGCAACCATATTTACTATAGTGAAATCTAGTAGTATTTTTTCCAAAATGGTATTGGGTTACCTACTCAAAAGTTGCCGCACTTCTGAACCAGAGGAAAGTTCGACACTGGGTGCAGGGGAAATGTGGTGGTTGAGCAGGTAATCCAATACCATAATGTAGATAATACTTAAAGCTTTCATTGAAGTTATATCTGATCAAAATCCTGATGAGTGCGGTAATCTCTTAAGCCGGATCTTGGACTATAAGCTAGATACTGTAATGCACTTCTAGTTGGTTTCTGTTTAGCTATGCTACTATCTGTGCCTATAGAACTTTAAATGTTTGTAGATTTTATGAATAAGTACTTAGGTACCTAAATAATGTAAACACCTGCACTATTCAAGAAATAACTTAAGCACATTATTTGAATAAATTAAGTTTTTTTACTCTGACTGTATTCATGTGCAAGATTATTACGATACGTTTGAAAACAGCAATAAGGGTAAAAATGTGATTACTGATTACTTAAATGATTAGTTTTTAGAGTTCCGTAGCCGAAAGGTGTGCCGGACCCTATTACTAAACCTAAACCTCGCGCCGTCCGCCTGGTTGTCTGTCTGTCTGTACTCTGCTCTGCCACTGGCAGTGGTATATCTCGCCCATTGAATTCTCTTTGATATCGGCTGTCACAAGAAGTAGCCAGTTGAAATTTTCACATCATATTATGTGTTGTTCAAACCCCCAAGGGGGTCCTCGTGCAGAGTTATCTAACCAAGGAATAAAACCGTTCTAATCTACTAGTGGCGACACCTAGTCTTGACTAAACTTCAGAACCCCTATACTATGCGCGGTTCGAGAAAGACGCTGTCTGTACTGTATTATAATAATACTGGTATCAAAACAGATGTTTTTTTACAGCATCTGTTCTCGGTTGATATAAACACCTTGCGCGTGTGTCATTGAGTAATGATAGAAAAAACGAGTGTTTTTAAACGATATGTGAAACGACCCTGCAAATAAGTGAGTCGCACAATGGAAGGCCCATCGTTCAACTGCTAGGCCACCACTCATTTTATATTGTGACAAACGTGATACATGTGCAATTACGGTTTTTACTCAGAATAAATGATGTTTCATATTATACTGTGACGGGCCCTTATCGCGTCCGAATCACTTAATTTCTGAACTAAAGTGTTAGGGGTACCGCTCATTTGTTGGGGAAGAAAGGTTCTCGAGTGGTGACCACAAACCGGACGACGCAAAAGATGAATGCCCCCTTTCGTTGGACCAAAGACGCAGAAAAGCGATCAGCACAACAGCGAGCGGGTCGCAGGAAGGCGATGGATGACGTGGCATTCTATGGGGGAGGTCTATGTCTAGCAGTGGCAGATGGAAATATGATGAAGATTAACATTGATTTTCATATTTTACTGTGTTGTCCTCGCCAGGACTCTTGTCAGCGTCTTAAGTGCCGTTCGAGCGGGTGAGATACAAACTGCCCCGTAGTCAGAATAAACTTTCCGCAAGACATCGCAAGCCCCTCAGACACATGTTTTGGGAAATGTTTCTTGCGTGCGATCGTGCATCAAACTAGCCCAACGTTAACCCTTTCGTACGGTTTCCACACGGACTTACAAAAGGCCATATTTTCCTTCGATACGTGGACTGCATTATTCATCGACGCTACAGGCCACAGTTCATTCCACTGCGGTCGGGAATACAATTCACATTCATAAAAGAAACGTACATAAAATAATAATACATAAATACATCTAATACAAGTATTTACAAAATTTAAAAAAATGCAAATGAATCAGTTGAAATTATATGAGACTAGTATCCGCCCGCGGCTTCGCTCGCGTTTTACTAGGATAAATAGTAAGTAGCCTAGCTCAATGTAGATCATAATCTATCGACCGTTTCGGCGTGATTGAGTAACAAACATCCAAACGTCGTAACTTTGCCATTTATAATATTAGTGGGATCACATAACAAGGACTTCTTATGAGAGTGGGATAATGTTGACATGTCTTGAATTGTGGTTTGAACGCGTAAATATCTGCAGGCAAAGGTTACGGTTGTTAACCGACTCCAAAAAAAAAAGGAATTTATTTTATACTTTTCACTATAAACGGGATATTTACCATGAGTTTTGATTGTTCCCGATATTTCAGCACAGTTGCATGCGCCATGATCTCGGGATAACTAACTAAAGTCTCTGTGAGTAGATGTTATTGACAGATATATCGATCTACCTTCTTTCTCACTCTTATTACGAACGATACCACTACCATCGGTTTCATTGTCACACTTAAGGCGATATGTCAAAATACCGAATGGACGGAGTCTAGCAAGAAAACAATAGCTGTAAGACAGTGGCAGCGCTATTGCTCACTTGAACCCCGGAAGGGGCTTTAAAGGCTTTAGAAGAGCCAATTTCAAAAAATAATGTTATCGAGAAAAGTTTCGCGAATCGTGTTTCTAGTCTATAATTTATTTAGATTACATCCTCAAGTAATTACTGTATTAACATCAAGTTTGTAATTTGTAACCTTTACTGATAGTGAGTGAGCATGTAACGAATCGACTCCAAAATTTTAACATAGCGTCTTAAGTACACCTCGACACACAACACTAACGGTATCCGGACGCGTATTACCACACTTTTTTTATTACACATTCTCACGCTGTAGGCAGGAATATTAGTACATTCGAAGGAGATTTTGGAGTAGTATCTCGGAACAATCAAAAGTAGAATAGAAACATAGGTAGGATTAAATTGAAACCTCTATTCATGACAGTTGACAGTAAATTCTAATTGTCAAAAACCATAAAAATACTGAGTACCGAAATTGTTGTGATCTTGAAATGTTTCGTCCTGCAGAAGATAAATGATGAACATGAGATATAGAGAATAAATGAGTTCATGATAATGTTTCTTATCAGAAGCAAATATTAATATATTAAAGGAAATAAAAAAATGCAGAAACAAGTAAGTTCACACATACCTTTTGTAACCTAACCAATATTAAACCCGATGTGTGGCACTGAGCTGCCAATGATTCTGTTTAGAAACAAAGTATCTGTTTGATTTCGGGTCAAATTCCACGGGCCGGCTCCTACCATGGAGCCGAGACAATGGTAGGCAGAGCTTGGATCAACCCAAGAGTTTGTTTTGGCGAAGCGCCGCGTATCGCGGCCCAACTCTGTCCACGCAGCCCACCACGAGGGCTTGTCAGGTCCGTGGGCAGAGAACAGTATCTTCACCAGATGTTTCTTTCAACCGATATAAAACAAGTACTTATAGAGTAAGGCATGCAAACCGGTTAACCAGTTAACCGAAAAACTCCTCATTTGAGACTGTTTTTATGGTTAGCTAAACCCAGTTATTGTTTTTGTTGGACGAAGTTAGTAGCCCTGGATAATGACGCCATAAAGAAATATTTCAGTCCGTCGTCGCAAGTTGTCTGGCTACTACCGAATACCGATAGCGCCATGTATATTCGACCACAAGAAACGAGTCACTAACCAGTTTACATTTCCCCAAATAGTTTAACAAATTAGGTGAATAGATTAATGATGTGGAAATTTTTATAGGAGGCTGTACAAAAATACCGCAGTGGAATATTACTATTATTAGATTATTATATAATGGGCGTTTAATGATCCTTGACCACAACATTTTTATATCTAGGTATAACTCCAAAAGTGTTAAAGTGAAGAGTCGCGCATCTTTAAAATCAGTTTAAGATATCCGCTAGCTTATTACGTATCTTGCAATAGCAATGCGATAGCAAGAATCGCGCGAGAATTGCGCGATCATCGCATCCAAATTGCAAATTCGTATTACGGATCGCTGATACGTAATACGAATTTGCGATTTGGATGCGATAATCGCGCAAATATTGCTATCGCATTGCTATTGTAAGATACGTAATAAGCTAGCCGTAAGTACCTCAAAAGGTATCATCGGAATAAATATAAATGAGCGAATTAATAGATAGGTATTAATAGATAGAATTGTACATAGGCGAACTTAATGCTAAGAAGCATTCTCTACCAGCTAACCTTAATAACGTTATACTGTTATACGTTATACTGAATAAATAACGTTAAGGGAACATTTTGGGAGGAAACTGCTTTAGCTGATTTTGAAGGTATTTGTTGTGTGGAAATATGGGAGGATGGGGGGGAGGGGGGGGGGGGGGGGGGGGGGGGGAAGAGTTGGAGGGCTTGAGCGAAGCCTGCCGCTAGTTATTATATAAAATTTGTTATCTTTCCTAGACAGACCAAATAAACGAATGTTAACAAGTTATAAAATCCCTTATAAACAAAGTCGTTACCCCGGAGTCCGGAGTTGTTGGCATATTATTTGTCCTGGCTGCTAGCCTATTAAGGAATGTGTTATTACTGGAAGAAAGCGTTAGCCGAGGCAGTCGTGGGAAGTAATGGCGGCGTTGAGATCACCACTGGCCACGTCCATATTCCCACGATAGTTCAACCCATGGTGAAAAGAAGCCCATGAAGGTTCTACCTAAATATGTATGTTTAAAAAGTCAACACATACTTATGTATGTACAGAGTTATGTACCTACCTATGAAAGCCTATTTATAGCCTCTTTTCCTAAAAGTAATAGTTTTTGATCTTGTATTTTAATAAGTAAGTGAAACAATTGTTCGAAACTGATTTGAAAGTGAAAACTTTTTTGTGAAAAATAAATATTCAAAGTCGAACATTTATACCTAAATCGAACAGAAACGTAGAGAGTTAAATTGGTCGCTGTCAATAGATTTACAATTGTGCAATAAATTCTACTATTCATTCATTGTATCGTGAATATTCATGAACAAAGTGCACGTTATCTTATTTACGTAGACAGTAAACCGTTCAGACTTTCACACTCGACCATTCTGTATGATCTATGAACCATTTCAAACTCATCACTCGATACATCAATGCGATATCAATTTAAACGTTTGTTTTATTGCGTTGTAAATTTATCCGATACTACTGCTACCACAATAGAAATAATAGTATCTACGTAAAATTGGTACCACTATTATTATTATTACGTAAATTGGTACGTTGTTTGTAGTTAGTAAACTGAAATTGAACGGTGGTATTTTAAAAGGTATCTGGTTGGATATATCCGACTGTTTGTTTTAACTCCTAATTAAATTCTTAATACTAAGACTCAAATTTCGCGTTATTTATCTCTGCCAAACACAGCTTGATAAATGTACCTAGTTTTTAATTAATTTTGTATAGTTCTAGGATACCTACACTGGAATTTGTACCTATACCTATATTAAAAAATAAAAAAACATTAAATTACAAAAAAGAAAACTCTACCCAAGCAAGCTTTTTGTACAGTGTAAAAAAAAGTCGGTGTAGAAAAGCTTATTGTATGATCGATATCAGTTCGTCGAAACAGGGTTCGCGAAAATGGGTCGGTCTTCTATTTTAGCCACCCGTCTCAGAGGAGGGTGGGGGGTATTTAGACAGCCAGAAGCGGCGCGATTCGGCGCGGTCTGTCCTTATACGCGCCGTGGGACCTCACCTTTATTCTGGATCTTCTATCTTTATTTCTGAATAATATTCCATGCAATAATTATCACTTTATCAGTTTTGCAAATGTAGTGTTTTGTTAGACGCATCTTCGTTTCATCATCATCTTACCTTTAGACCTCCTCCGTAGAATGCAATGGGGGGGGATTTGCCATAATCACCACGCGGATTGGTGATCGCAGCATTGTTGTGTTGAGTACTCAGGTGGTTGCTGCTGCACCTGCAGGGGATACCTTGTGTAATCCCTTAGTCGCCTTTTACGATATCTACTATTCTTAAGCTGGACACGCCATGTTCAAGTTCGTTTACTAAATAAATAAATAAAATAATCAAATAATGCTGGACAGTTTACACAACATTATCTAGCCTCAAGCTAAGCAGAGCTTGTGTTATGGGTACTAGATAACTGATAAACTTAATACAATATATAACATAGATAGATATTTTTATTATACATACAAAATACCCAGAACACCCTGAACAAATATCTGCATATCGCACAAATATTTGTTCCGAGGCGGGAATCGAACCCGCAACCTCCGGCGTCGCAGGCGAACGAACGCCCTCCCCGCCGCAGAGGTCGTCGGAAAATAATACCTCACTTTATAGTAGTTATGTATCTTCGTGACTCATTGAGTGATGTAGCTGAAACACATAATCTACCTCGTCTCTATTCTGGTGGTTTTCCGTGTTTGTTTATTAATAGTCAATTTAGTTTTAGTAATGGACCAAAACTCATTTCCGATAATTTTTCCATTGGCAACGGAGGTTAATTTGAATAATATTCATAAGTCGACGCCCCACATATATTATATGCGTACGTGCCTCAACACCAATTGATCCATGTAGAACGTGTTGCGAACTAACACTTGGTTTTATGATACAAGTCCAAAATCGGTCTTAGCGGAAGACTGATGGCATGCACGATGAAACTATGTAATATAAATGAATAGAATAGAATAAAAAACACATTAATGTACATGCCAAGTTAACAATAGTAAAACTTTCAACAGTTTCTTAAAACGGTAATATTGCGTAGAATCGATTTTGGACAACCTTTGGATAGAGATCAATTTATAAGATTTGTAACAATGGCCGGGGGTGTGTGTAAATACTTTACATAATAAATATAATAACTATCAAAATAGACAGGTAAGTAAAAAAAACTGTTTCAAAAAAATTCAATATTTAGTTTGTTTGCTAAAACATGGTAGGATATATTGAAGGCCGATAAAATAACTAGTGAGGAGCACATGTTCTTGCTTCACAAGCATGCAAATGTTTTCGCCCTGGACGTCCCTATTAGAGTCAACTAAAGTCACTTCAAGACATCTGTAGGTTCATTTTTCTGAGCATTCGTTACAGAATCTGGAGATTATTAGTCCGTGTAAATGGAATAAAGACAGGCCATAACATAAGTACAGCAATGGACGCATGAGCTCACTGGCTAATGGATTTGTCGCCATATCCAAACTGTATTTAATGGGGCCAATTAATTTGCATGTCATGTTCGTTAGCGACGAGACGTTTCAATTAAACTTTAAGGGGTGATGGTGCAGTCAACGACAAAAGTCAATTAACAATTTGGGAAAGTTCTTTCTTTATGTTTAAAACGCTGACAACAGCCAAACTCTGTCACTCATTAAAGTTCAGGTAAATTAGGAAGTGACAGAATAGCGCTTGCGCAACGAAAAGAGAAAGAAAATCACGAAAAACAATATTTAAAAACCAGCAAGCGTAATCAAAAATATGTATCTGTTTATTATTTTTCAAGTGTAAACCACACTTTATGGATAACATTAAATTTAAATGTAACCCAAAAATTCCGTTCCAGCGGGACAGCCGAGTTGATAGTGCCCACAAATTTCGTCTTCAGTGTCATAGTGTTCTATGGCCGAACTGGTAAAGGCATTGCCGATCACAGGCAAGGTTGCGGGTTCGTGTCCCGCTGGAACGGAATTTTTGGGTTACATTTAAATTTAATGTATCAACTTGGCTCTTTATAATAGTATTATTTGTTACTCTTAATAATTTTATCAACGTAAGTTGAGAAGTAAAGGAGATATTTACGTTAGAAGATTTTTATAAAGGTTAGTTCATGGGTTTTATTTGTTAATTTATCGAAATCGTGTTTTGAACTCGTGTATGCTCTGGGACATATGACGATGATTATCATATATTTTTTTCGCTGCCATAAACTGTGTAGATTTTTTGTGATAGACTCTTGTCAGTGTTAAAGTGTAAATTTAATTTGACAATACCCTCACAGAGGCTAGTGTGAGCCAGAGAGCTGTGGATATTCACATGTAGCTAGGAGTTTTGATCAAGTCTTTTTTTAGTACAGAAATAATGAGGTTGTAAAATCTCAAATTGTTTTTGTAAGTATGTACATTTTTCGCTGACTGCACTACTTGTAATCGGCCATCTTGTGTGTGTTAATCGCGATCAATTGCAAACGCTGGAGAAACACTTCAATTGTTCAAATGTAGGTGTTTTGTTGCACATATATAGAAGATTAATCGATGTATGCACCCGTCTTTACGAACTGAATTCAGGGCACTTTATTTTGAGCTTTGTTTGCGACACATCGCTGAGCCGCTGCTCAGTTTAATTTGGTACAAGTGGTTAGTACAAGCTGCCTGAAATAAGTGGTACATTGTGCTGAAGTATTGTTTAAAGTGCTCAGTTTACGCATAGTGAAGATATAGCTTTATTAAAATTATTGCGTCCAATCCAAAATAAATAAAAAGGTTGAAAATCTCAAGATCAACAGCCAAAGAGACAGGTAAATTAAATCAAATTCCTTTAACATGGTAATGGAAAGACAAATGCGAAGGTGTTCGGTATTATCGGTAGTTCTCGTGTGACCTGTAAATGTCAACAGTACCTATATAAGTCGTTACTTTCTTCGCTTTCTATATAAACTCTCTTACGGCGCTCGTTCGTGATTATGGCGTTGTAACAAATTTTTCATAACATTATCTATGTACCTCTTGGTCTTAAGCAATAATATATGAATTTCAAAACTTTTTTTTTTTAGAATCATTTTTATTAAATGCCTTTTATAATCAGCTTTTTTGCACAAATTGTAACTGAACTTTGGCCGTTCACAATGCAAAAAAGAAAACATCTCGCTAGACAACTCGCACATGTAATGGAGATTATAAATTACAAATATATTTTTTAACAATCTAGTAAAGCTTTTACAAAATCATATACGTTCTAGAACAAATAGTATGGTTTTTTTGTGCATTAATTGTCGTTTCGTCAGTAAGCAGCGGATTTCTCCTATTCCAACCAACTCTGGCGCTGTCTTTTTTTTTTTTTTTTTTTTTAACAATGATAGACCTTTGTTTGACCACGATCTCACCTGTTGGTAAGTGACGATGCGGCCGAAGATGGAGCACAAAGGTCTAGAAGGCACCTATTCACTCTAGCCTTGAAGAGACCCAGATTATAGTTTTCAGGAAAGACAGACGACGGTGTGTCTCACATATTTCACAGTACCCATCTTTTTCAAACATTGCGATCCAACTAGATTTTGGGCCAAAAGGGCAAGAGCCCTCTTTACGGGCGATAATGCAAATAGGTTTTCAGTGCAATATTCAGGAAACTTTGTTTTCGGTGTTTTACATGAGTTTCTGTGTTGATGATTCAGCTCTCTGAGCTAATTTGACCAAATTAAGGACACTTAACGCTTGCGTTCGTTTTGAGAAGCGACTATAATGATAAAAAACTGTACAATGTACAAGTGTACACACATACATAAACACACGCCTCTTTCCCTGAAGGGGTAGGCCGAGCCTCAATAGGCCTCTTTTCACAGTAGGTTGCACCATCATGGAATATAGACGTGACAATTGGTGAGCTCATCGCCGCCATTGCTTCCCACGACTGACTCAGCTAACGCTTTCTTCCAGTTATAACTGTAAGAAGTGTATGTAAAGTAATAAGCATAATTCAATAAAAAAACAACTAACAGTTTGCGGGGTGGGGATGTGGGGACATGACGTTATCACGCCTAGCACGCTTTACCTACTGAGAAGTCGCGGTTATCGGTGCGGTCAAAATTACTCACGTTTTATTTTCACTGCCGTCCTCTACCATTGCAAGTATAACGACCTAATGAACACTACCGATAAGGAGTCACTCCACGAGCCACTGACATTACCCTCACAGTTGACGGCCTTGCTTGTGAAATTGTCCATTCCCATGCCCAATTTCACAAATTTCTTGCTTCCTGGCTAAATAGCCAGCCTGCAGACTTTTGCCTCTGGGCTATCCAAACCATGGGACCCAATAGCAGACGTTTGTAGAGTCTAGAACTGTCGCGTTAATTGGGAGCATCTCAGGTGGACTAAAGAGGTACAAAGCAGTCCAACTGTATGCAGTGTTAGGTAACTAATTGAAATTGAAATTGAAATTGAAATTTATTTATTTTGGAAAAGTTTTTACACAAGAGCAGTATACAAAAAGGAACGCTGAAAATTGCTATAGTATGAACTGTGTCGCAATTTCCAGCGCCCGACCTTAGGACTAGGAGCACTAAACATCATACCAAAATTTCTGATTGTTTTGCTTTCTTGCAAATGCTGCATAGTTGCTATACAGGTGATATTGTTGCCGTGTCGTAGCGCCGCGTCGGGGGGTCAGAGACGGCGTGTATACCTCACTGCTGTATCCAGTTCTAGTCCTCGCGCGTCGACGTTCCATCGCGCTCGCCTCGCGCGTGCACGCTTACGTTTTGAAACTCCGTGAATAATACGCGCGCGACCGTCCGTCAACTGCACGCCACAACACCGCGCAGTGTTTCCCCGATTAACATACGCTCATTAAACCGGCTCGTAAAATCTACTGAATACCACTCTTGTTTATAAGCAGACGCGCTCGCTGCCACCGGCTCAGTGTTTAGTTACGAAACCTTGATCGCGTGGGTGATTTCTAAATTAAGCGCAAGCAATTGTGATGTTGATGTTCATGTTTTTTGCTGTGCATCGCCTCGACGTGTAAAAACAAGGCGGTTTTCGGACTAAGCCTTTGTGTGAATGAGTTGAAAAGTGTTTTCATTAAATTATGCAAACTGTTAAGTGGATCGAGATGGTGAGGCTCGGGCCGACGGCGGCCGAGAAGCAGTCTACTTTCGACAGCGAAAAGGTGAGGGGGGTACCGTTAATAGCATTTTAATGCGGTCAGCCTTCGTATTTGGTTAGGTATACCACGATGTGTGCAGTGATCCGATGATAATTAAAAACTTTAAAAAAATCTTATATTGATATCGTCCGCATGTTAATTTGAAGTTCTTTGAAAGCAAGGTTGTGTCTAAAAACAAATCTTATTCAAATTATCTCTAAAGGGGCAAGTACAAGTCGTATTTGCGTAACGCAGATAGTGATTTCTGAACATTCATTATCTCAATGCCGTTATTCACGTTATTATATACGATAGCTACTTAATTCCCAATACAGCGATTATTGTGTGTAAACTATTGATTAATCTGTAGCTAACCTATAATAGGCAGCTAGCTGACGGCATATGTGTGGGTCTTAGCTCTAGCTAGAGCTGAGAGCCACACGTGCCTTTCGAATTCTTGTTGGATTACGATATCCTCTCTATGATATGGGCAAATTGCATTCGTCGAATAATGGTTTTTTGTTTCATCAAGAGTCAAATAAGCCTGCCTAAATAAGAAGGTTTAATGATTAAATATCTAAATTCAAAAAGTAAAATTAATTTATTTATTTTGTTTGAATATTATAAATAGATATGTTAGTATTTCCCTATAAAATTGTGTGTATTCAGAATCATCATCATGAGCTGAACGAGGCCCCATAGAATGTAATGGGGGGAGGGGGAATTTGCCATAATCATCACGCTTGACAGGCGGATTTGTGATCGCACTATTGGTTTTGAGTACTCATGTGGATGCTGCTGCCCATCCACTGGTGTAATTAAAGAAGTAGCATCATCAAATATAACTATGTCAGTTATATCTTTTACAAAAGGAGTGTGTTAAAAAAGTGCTAAAGACCCTTAGTTGGTTTTTACTTTGACTTTGACTTTGACTTTACGACATCCACGGGAGGAGATGGAGGGGTCTATTCCTAGGCCGGCCCACACGGTTACTAGTTTATTATTATACAAAAACGATTTTAATTAATCCGTCCATCCTCGGCATAATATACGAAGAACAATAAGTTAATTTATACAATGTATATAAACGATAAAGAATATATCCTGAAAGCTTTGAACAGGAACCTAGGTCTATAAATAGAGAGAGAGGCGAACGACCTACGTATTGTGAAGGTCTGTCTACGTTCGTATTCGTATTGGCCAGATTTGTGAAAAGCTAGCGCTCGCCCGCGGGTTCACTAGTACCAGTACTGGGATCATCATCAATGTCTTGCCCTTTTCCCAATTTATTTGGGGTCGGCGCAGTACGTCTCTTTCTTCCACTCTCCCCTGTCAGCCGTCACCTCATCATTCAGTCTCTTCTCATTCATATCATCTCTCACGCAATCCATCCATAAGTACACAATAATACCCTTGCATAGCAAAAACAGTAGTGCTCGCATTGCTGTGTTCCGGTTTGAAGGGTAAGGGTGCCGGTGAAATTACAGGCACATGAGACTTTTCATCTTTATGTCTCAGGGTGGCGGGCGCAGTGCAATGCCACATAGGGCGCGTCCTAGGTGGACGTGACCTATGAGGTAATGCACTGTTCATAGGCAGAGGTTACCGCTTAACATCAGGTGGGCCATCTGCTTGCTCCGCCATTCCAGTAGTATAAAAAAAAAAAAAAAATGTATATGATATAATGATATAAAAAAAAAAAAAGTTTTTCGTTTAGCATTCATAAGCTAACTTTACCATGGTGTATCTGGCCTAAGAATAGACCCCTCCATCTTCTCCCGTGGATGTCTTAAAAGCCGACTAAAGGATTACCCGGACTAGTTAGTTCGTTTCGTTTCGTTTCGTATGAGGTAGTGCTGGCCTCTGGTGTCGGAGTTTGTCAAGCCGCTTGTGCTTCGGAGGGCACGTTAAGCTGTCGGTCCCGGCTGTTATTGATTAATAGCAGCCGATAAGCCATGTCAGAGGCCCTCGGACTAGTTAGTAAAGTTCGTTGGTATAAGATTTGTCCTGGCTGTTGTACATAAGCCGCCTCTAATTATGCAAGTAAGTATAAATACCTACCTCCTTCATATTCTTCTTGAATTTATTTATTTCATTATGCGTTTCAAAACTTAAAACTTCGTGATAAAAAAGAGCTCCTGTTGTTTAAATAAGCTTTTATAAAATGTACGTTTGATCGTTCATGATGATGATGATAATAAAATTAGTACTATTAACTATCGAGGAGTTCCGTTGTCCACTCAAGTTATGCCCTATCCAATGAAAAAATAATCTCCCAAATCGGACTAGGTACTCTGTAAAAAGTTATGCTTGGTCATAGATAGTTAAAAAAAGCCTCGAATGGAACTCTTTTTTTACGTCGGTTAATAACGCACATTAATAAAATCTTATTGAAAGTCGGGAGCTAAACGCATCACAAGTTAAATTTCAAAGCTATTACTAAAAGTCTGCTCAATAGTATGTTTACAATATTCAAAAAGAATCAGCCATTCTGAAATTTTAATCTATTTTTTGTATCTGCAAAACTAATCTCAAGTTCTACTTATTTTATTGCCCATTTATTGCCGATTATATTTGGTGATAACATAATTATTACATGCAGGGCTAACTCATAAAAACACTTGTTTCCGTCATAAATTGCATCTTCCTATCATTCATTATCATCAACAAATTATAGAGCGGAATAGTACCGCATCTTTCTTTTGTTTGATGGCCTTATATTATTTTACACAAAGAATTTGTATACGTTACGATCTTTTATCACAAAATTTTTCAGTAAAAGGTGAAATTCCGGATGCAAATTTGCATAGCACTGTTTTCAGTTATCACGGTTAAGTAAAAAAGGTAAAAGGCCAGTTATAGCATATTTCAAATACTCTACTTTTACTGACTAAACGCGTAATATAGTATCTACTGCCTAACCGTTGAACTCGTAAATCACTATTACGCACACAAAATATGTTTACCTACTTTTTAGATTCCTTGCCAATCCCTAGGCTAAGATTGCGTATGTAATATTTTATCAGTGCTTAAATTTATTGCCTTCTTAAATTCTCCAAATAATCCTTAATCCTGAGCCTAATCTATCGGTTGTTGGTCTACTGTCACATTTTAATGGTCTGATAAGAGTTATTCACGATAATCGCGAGTTAACTTATTTGCCGGAAAGCCGACAAAAGCCAGTCAGTTCGACGCCGCGCTTTTGGCCACATCACGCAACCGATCTGCTCTGCCCATGAAGGGAATCTCGCTCGCGAATCTTAAACTCAAAATGTTCGTTAGTGGAAAATCTAGCATGGCCCTTGAGGGAATTCAGCCGTAAACTAAACGACCATTGACTCGAAAGAAAGAGCTCTGAAAAAGAAAACAAACAATTTACCAATCGGTTAAAAGTAATAGCATTAAGTCGCGATTTCAAAAGAGAATCATCTACTGACACAAAATGTTCCGTATGATTCGTCGTTTCGCGCGGAGGGTCGTGGAAAAGGTGCGAAGGATCGAGATGCTTCTGTTCAACGTTACTATGCAACGACGCGGCACGATACACTCTGTGTGCGAGAGAGGAGAGAGAGGCAGAGCCAGGCACACTCTCAGGAGGGGCACCATCCATTCCATATGCGAGGTGAGGCACCCTAGGCAAAATACGTAATACCTATCTGCAGGTACTCGATTGCCGCAACTGCAGTTGTTTAACAATCCAACAGTTTTTTTGAGGAACAGCTCCGCTCCTCGCCTTTTCCTCCTCGCCTCCCATTTGTTCTCGATAGACGTTTGTATGCTAAAACAACCTTATCTGTAACATCTCAAGTTTATCTTGCATTAGTCATTATTTACGTTCAAGTATCAAATTAAAACCAAAAGACGCAGTTGCAATTAACATGCCTTTCATAAATTAACGTAACGAAAGGTAACTCTGTGTTCTTGTTCAAAACAATGCATAGAGCAATGCATTGTTTTGAACAAGAACACCAATTGCTTAATTAAGGAAGGAATTTTTACTAGCTTTATATTTTACTAGCAGCGCCCCGCGGTTTCACCCGCGTAAGTCTCGATCCCGTGGGAATATCGGGATAAAAATGTGCCTATGTGTTATTCCGGGAGTCCAGTTATCTCCATTCCAAATTTCATCCAAATCCAACCAGTAGTTTTTACGTGAAAGAGTAACAAAGATACATCCTTACAAACTTTCGCGTTTATAATATTAATAGGATAATAGGATTGTGCGTGGTGGTAGAGCATTAAAATAGTATTTTGAAACAATTTTGCTTTAGGTAATGTGATAATTAATCGAATCGAAAGTAGTGTAAAGTTTTACACAACGAGGCATCATGGCCCATCAATCTATATTGTAGACTTATAGACCACGAAAGAATATTCAAAGTGATTATCAACGTTCTTGTCTTCGGACTTGCATAAGGCATTATTTTCATGACTACAAAACTACTTGCGGTCGCACCCAATGTCCCCATTAAATTGTTCCTTTAACAACAATTTCCATACAAATGATTTACGTTTAGCCATTAAATTTAAGTGTCATGTTTGAGCATATACATTATCAATCTAAGAAATTAGTTATGTAAGAATTTTATAATTACGGACTAGCTATTTTTATCCTGTCACTTATTAATATGGCATTGGGAATGACATGCACTAATTAAGCTAATTATTTCACAGCATATTAGACTGACCAACGTGTCTTTTATGTATAGATGTTTAGATTTAGAGCGCACGACCTCGCACTTTCACTGAATGTTGAATGTGACCTGTAGATTGGGAATGCTCACCTCACATCACAATTTCGCTATAACTTGTTATGTAAATTGCACCTCTAATCTATATCATGTTCATATCACTTGTGGCATCGATGTTATCATGATTTGCATGGGTAGGCGTATCTTTATCAAGGAGGCGTGTCCTGAATTGACGTCCGAACAACGTCCACATATTTTATGACACTATTACACATCCTTTATCTTTTAATTCAAATTACAAAGATAGTAAATCTTTAAGGGATAATGGACGCATGCGTGTTTGAGAGTACCACCTTGTACTCGTTGTAAAATGTATAGTTTCAGAGAAATTCATATAAAAGTAATCAAATATTTATCTTCATGGATCATGGTAATTGTGTCCTTTACAAAAGTATAGAAGTCACGAGATGGATTTTGTTTAACAATGTTTTATTGTGTGTTAAAGTAGTTTGCTCCTATAATATCTCATGAAACTCCATTCAATTTTGTACACACGATCAATATACTATCTAGACCCGTGATTTGTCAGTTTCTTATAAAATGATAATTCCAAATCACACTGACTTAAAGGGTTGTATGGAAATCTCGTAACGCATGCCAGTTTGATTCTATATAATTTGTTGGGAACCATTGATCTTCATTGAAATTAATAAATATCCAAATAGGATCGAACTTCGTTTTAAATGCTAGCGGACACTTGCCCACAAAATCGTGCTTAGTAGTTGACGTGCTGGCGACCAATCTAACGTTAATAAAAATTATATTCAAATTGCTCACTACCTGATGTTACACCTCACAAAAACTTATCTTGTGTTTTTGTGAACGCGCCATATGAAAAAGTTGTAGATTGTGGTACCTCCTTGACTTGGGTTCGCCTATTTTACTCATGATCATTACATTCCATTGGATCAGCCATGTACAATGTTACATTTTTAAGCATGATTGAATGCTTAGATTTTTTTTAACTATTTCTATTTTGATATAGTTGAACTTCTTTCTACCTCGCTCTTGACTCTCGGACCAAGCCAGTTCCTGAAATGTTGGTTTACAATTTCACTAACTTTGTTCTGTTTTACACTAAATAGTTGGGCAGTTTACGTTGGTATCCGATTTGTCCTGTTGGCTTATATTCTATGAGTGTGTTATGACTGGAAGAAAGCCTTACCAGAGTTGGTCGTGAGAAAGCTCACCACTGATCACTTTTATATTCCTGCGATTGAAAACCGACGATGAAAAATGCCGTAGAGGATCTCACTACCCCGAAAAAAAAGGGCCTTTTGTATGTTTACATACATATGTATGTTTTTGTCATTAATAGAATATGCACGCTGTGTAGCCACTTGTTTTGTGAACACATGGTGGTGGTTTTGCCTTAACCAAACGTTTTAAATTGTTAAATTTTGGTTTAAGTACGTCAGTGCTTATGTGGTTTTCCATTAGCATTTGGTAAACTTCCTAACTAAAGTGCCCTTTCAATTATAATAGGTAGCTTACTTAATTATATTGACTGATGTTAGGTAAACGGCAGTGTTGAGGAACTTGTTGGTTTGTTGGTTCCGGCAATTTTTTTAACCTTCTTATTTGCTGATTTGATACTGCCAGAGTTAGTTTTTAATCTTGGTTTGAAAAACTATGCTCTTGTCAACAATATGAACAAGAAAATCTACAAAACCTGATATCAAACAAGCAAGTATTGGCAATTTGAAAATAAACACGTCTTCTTTCAATAAAGGAGGTGTGGCTAAGCAAAAGTCATTGTAATCTTCAGTCCACTGGTGGACATAGGCCTCCAACAAATAATTCCACGATTTGCAGTCCTGAGCCGCCTCCATTCACCGTCTTCCTGCGACTGTTACAATGTTATCGGTCCGTCTAGTAGGGGTCGTCCTAATAGTGCGCCTTCTAGTTCCTGGGCGTCTCTTACCTTTTATTCACCAGCTTCTACCAGCTGTATGTCCTTCAACATGCTAACTCTTAGTGGTTCTTGGTTCTTCTACGGATATCAGCGTTTCGTATTTAATCGTGCAGTTAAAACTCCGTGTATAGTCCTTTGCGTGAGGCCAATAGTTAGCGCGCACACAAGTGCGTACATGTATTTATTTCTCAGGCTTTCATGCCTTCATTATTTTATTTAAGGCTCTAATCAGCCACTCTAAATGTACAGTTCTAACGTTAATTGAGTTCAATTTGAATGAGTCTTCACCTCTAGTTCCTTACGTTACTAATAGCGACCGTGTAAAAGCCTTCTTGTCAGTATGGGATCTATCAGAAAGAAAGTGGTCACACGTTCGAACGTTCGGTGTTCGCGTTCTACGTTCGAGCGTGCAGTTACTCACGGGACTCACGACTGGTTGACTGACGCGATCAGATCAATGCCTGCTGTTAAGCTGGATAATGGATAAGCTCCTATTCGTGTCATCTAACGATTCTATAAGAATCCACGACTACTCGACTTAGGCCCACACTTTTTGCTAATTTGCCTGTGGGTATGTCTATGAAACGAACGCAGAACGCGAACTCCGAACGCTCGAATGCGTGACTGCTTTACCTATCTATAAGTTCATGCCTTCTATCTCAGCCACTGTCCACTGCTGGCTACGTGTATCCTCGCCTCCCGACCCTGCCCAGTTAACGTCTTGCTAATAATGTTGTTGTGTCCAGGTGCTGTCGATGAGCGATGAGTTGCGGCGCGCGCTCTACTCGTCCGGCGCCTCCGTCGACATGGAGTTCTCGCCGCCAGACCTCATCGGGCCCTCGGAGATATTCACGATGGAGCACAGGTGAGTTTCCACGGCTTGGACTCGGGGCTACTCGACTTGCGAGAGTGACAGAGCCCTTATCCACCACTGGATTGATTATAAACCTCTTCTTGAAAGCATACTTCAGGATAATCCATAAACATCAAGAAAAATATCAGGCGTATAATATTAAATTTAAATGTTGACCAACATTTTTGGGTCTCATTTAAATTTAATGTTATCCATAAAGTATGGTTTACACTTGAAAAATAATAAACTTAAGCGTACAATAGTCCAAAATGTTTTATTAAGTTTATTTTTTTAAGTTACTGGCACTTTTGTCTTGAAAAATAGATCTAGCTAGGTCTGATCTCCGGGAAAAATGTTTTTTCCGAGGAATACGCGTTTTTCCAAATTTAAATTAAGCAATGATCAGTTCATGCGAGGTCAGTTTTTGGATGGGTGACCGTTTTTTGTCTGTAATTTTTGTGTCCCGATAAACCGAGGGAATTTTTCTTGTAGTAGTAGGGGTTTGAACAATATTTTTAATCAGAAATCAGGCTTCCTAATTTCTGTTGCAATGGCTGTTTATAAAAATCTGACCGAATATACCGTGGAAGATAAGTTTTAGATGATACCGAATGCGAGGAAACCTGTTTCTATCTATACCCATGGTACATACATTATACTACAGCGTGTACAGCAGATAATTCAAGTGTCGAGTCAAAGTTGTAACTTAAGTTTGGTGTTGTTTGTTTACTTATTAAAATAATTGTAGTTCACGGTTATTAATAACGCTGCGCGATATTATTTCTTGAAGTTATTGACGTCAACTGCCCACCTCTAGTTATTATGTGTAATGTAATGTTGTGGAGTTACTTCATAAACTCATCATACAAATTGTCGTGACATAAAGTAATCAAATAGCAATCTATGATACGATTACAGATACTTATCGAGAAAGAAAATTCAATAAATACACCCTACCTACCTATATAGTTGTGGTTAGGTACCTTTCGTATAGTGCATAACATTGACGTTGGAAAAAACATTACAGGTAGGTATTTAAAGCCCGAGAGCCGGTCTAAGAACCGACCGCATTCATCAGGATTTTAGTCAAATATATCATCAATGAAAGTTTCCTGCAAGTTTTCTCTACATAATATAATTGGTATAATTGTTTTTTTGTTCAAAAGCTTTCGCAATTCTCAGCAGCGAGCGTTGAATTTTTCAAACATCATTGCGCTGCCATGCCTGGCAGATTAGATTGCCTACTCATTGAATTTTTGCTGTCAATGTCATTGAAGATATATCTGACTAGCCTTTTGCCTGCGGCTTCACGCGCATGGCTTCGGGATAAAGCATTCCTCCTGCCCCTCCCAGTATCCGTCACATATCGTCACAAAACGCCAAATATCATCAGAACCTGCTCAACCGTTTCTGAGTTGAGAGGAACTACACATAACGCGAGCTTAGCCGCAGGAGGAAGCTAATAAAACATAGCCTATAGCACTCAGGTATAATTTAGCTTCATTAAATAACACCCAACAGTCACATACATAGTCCTTGCAAACTAGCAAACGAACCTATAGCCTATATATATATTAGTATTGATAAAATCCAGATAACGTACTGAAGAGGGTGCCTGGCTGCTGGGACGTTCGGTAGCTTTTCAGCTGCAATACAGTTCTATAACCTAGTAGATAATACTTCTAGCTTTCTTTAAAGACATATCCGATAAAAAACCATATGAGTACTGTAATCTCCTAAGCCGGATCTCGTACTATACATACTTTGGTGGAATACACGGCTCGACTACATAGTCAGGTATTTATATATGCAACTGTAGAGAGCCCTACATAGACAATGCTGAGATTACACCGATGGCTACCGACCTGCCTAGAATATTAATAAATGAACAACCTTGATCAATGTTGTTTAACCGGTATTCGCTTACTGCAACTGATCGAAAATTGTGAACACAACAACTTTGTTGAACACACAATTGTGAACAACCTGTTTGTTACCAATTTATTAAAATAAATACATACCTAGTTACGTATCTTTACATACATACATACACACGCCTTTTTCGCCGAAGGGGTAGGCAGAGCCTCAACAGGCCTCTTCACCGTGGGTTGCACCATCATTGGAATATAGAAGTGACCGGTGAGTTCATCGCTGCCATTGCTTCCCACGACTGACTCTGCTAACGCTGTGTTCCAATAATAAGTATCTTAAGATCTTCGAAAAACCTATTCTTACTCAGTTATTATCACACTGACCTCCACGGACTTTTTTATATATATCAAATGGGATTTACCAAGAGTAGATACCATAGAGTGGATTTACGATGGTAGTGCGTAGTCACATGCTCTTAGAACTCATAGTAGAAGCACGGAAGAACTTCAGGACTGCGACCTGCCCAAAGCGTATGACTGCGTGTTTCATGACACTTTATTTTCCAATTTAAAACATGGCATCTTCGAGTTCTTGATTGGTTTACAGTAAATAATCTTTTAATT
The DNA here is from genome assembly GCA_932527175.1 of Operophtera brumata. NCBI lineage: Eukaryota > Metazoa > Arthropoda > Insecta > Lepidoptera > Geometridae > Operophtera > Operophtera brumata. The sequence goes on from OW052238.1 coordinate 3,904,992, forward strand.
AATGCTAAACAACTAAATGTATCAAATCCACTTCGCCAAATGTAAAACATTACCCAACTAATTAATATTAAAATAAATGGGGAGACACTTAGGCCACTGTTCACCGACACATTAACGGACGTTTAAATGGCTGTTTAGCTTAAACCACTCTTTTTGACAGATGTTTTCATACGTAATCTTTCACTTTGACGATTGGTTACGGTAACCACCCATTTATTTGTTCGTGAACTTGTGCCTTATAATCTTATATTTGTATTTATAAAATAACTTAAATAAACCCTGAGGGGCTTGTCCTAAGCATACTACAATTCTCCTAGTTATACTATGTCCTAATTAATTATAGATAAAAAAAACAGTTATAAATTATACGTACTGTTTTCTATTGATGCAAGTTTTGCCATTGTGGCACTTGCTGGTAGATTAGTGGGTTAGAAGTAATCACGTTGCATATGCAGTTCGTACGATAAGGCAGCTTAGCCAGCTTATTGATGAAGCTACAGATAAGCTAGTTTATTTTAGCTACTTCCATAGTGGTATGTCATATGGTATCATACTCTGGGGGAAAGCAGCGGAAATCCAAGCTATATTTGTCTTTCAAAAACGGGCAATACGTTTGGTTGGATTGCTTTTTTAGAGCTCCGTATTCAAAGAGTGCCCTATTACTCAGACAGCGCCGTCTGTCTGTCTTCTCTCACAGGGGTAGATCTCAGCAGTCGTAAGAGTAGTCGTAAGGGGTTTGAGTTTAACACATGATGTGTTTATGTGTTGTTGGGGCATGAACCCGTAGCAACTAATACATATATTCTGTGAGGAAAACGTTTAGAGTGATGTAGAGATGACTAAACTTGTGACTTGAAAATAGAACCCTACACTCACGCTCCACGTCACTATCCTATACGAATTTGGACAATAAAACCGCATTAAAACCTGCGCATTAGAAATCGTGTTATGAGTGTGTACCTATTGTATTACTACCAGACAAACAAAAGTTACCTTTTATAAATCAATTCCTACCTTTGGTCACAGAATATATACACTTTGGTACAAGATTTATGGAGGTGCGTACCATATTGTTCAACTATTTTTAGTATTGTAGGCATTAATGATTTCACACAGTATGTACAGGTGGTTATTGGCTTTCACGGTCTTCGACCTAAGATACAGGACCACATTCAGATATCTGTTGCATGTACATTGTTTTCAAAAATATTGCGCAGATTTCACAGCCATTGTCTGGGTGCATACTGAGACGTTATCAATCATCGGTGAGCAGTCTTACGAAAGTAAACAATCACAGAGTAGTAGCCGATAAAAAAAGGACGGCTTTTGGATAAATTATTAATTTATTCCTGTTACGTCACTATTGTAACATTTAACGTCTAAGATACATCGGCAGTACTGTAGCGTGATGCACTATACACATAGTAACCACCAATCTTGTTTGTTATCAGGGAGAAGCTCTGCAGTGTGCTACCAGCGCGGGCCCAAGGCTACATGTGGCAGCTCGCGTTCAGCACCAGCCAGCACGGCTTCTCGCTCGCCTCCATGTACCGCAAGATGCAGCGCGTCGACAGCCCCGTGCTGCTCGTCATACAGGACACTGATAACAACGTGAGTATATAGAGCCTGGAGCTATGCAGCGAGCTACCAGCGCGGGCCCAAGGCTACATGTGGCAGCTCGCGTTCAGCACCAGCCAGCACGGCTTCTCGCTCGCCTCCATGTACCGCAAGATGCAGCGCGTCGACGGCCCCGTGCTGCTCGTCATACAGGACACAGATAACAACGTGAGTATATAGAGCCTGGAGCTATGCAGCGAGCTACCAGCGCGGGCCCAAGGCTACATGTGGCAGCTCGCGTTCAGCACCAGCCAGCACGGCTTCTCGCTCGCCTCCATGTACCGCAAGATGCAGCGCGTCGACAGCCCCGTGCTGCTCGTCATACAGGACACTGATAACAACGTGAGTATATAGAGCCTGGAGCTATGCAGCGAGCTACCAGCGCGGGCCCAAGCCTACATGTGGCAGCTCGCGTTCAGCACCAGCCAGCACGGCTTCTCACACGCCTCCATGTACCGCAAGATGCAGCGCGTCGACAGCCCCGTGCTGCTCGTCATACAGGAAACTGATAACAACGTGAGTATATAGAGCCTGGAGCTATGCAGCGAGCTACCAGCGCGGGCCCAAGGCTACATGTGGCAGCTCGCGTTCAGCACCAGCCAGCACGGCTTCTCGCTCGCCTCCATGTACCGCAAGATGCAGCGCGTCGACAGCCCCGTGCTGCTCGTCATACAGGACACTGATAACAACGTGAGTATATAGAGCCTGGAGCTATGCAGCGAGCTACCAGCGCGGGCCCAAGGCTACATGTGGCAGCTTGCGTTCAGCACCAGCCAGCACGGCTTCTCGCTCGCCTCCATGTACCGCAAGATGCAGCGCGTCGACAGCCCCGTGCTGCTCGTCATACAGGACACTGATAACAACGTGAGTATATAGAGCCTGGAGCTATGCAGCGAGCTACCAGCGCGGGCCCGAGGCTACATGTGGCAGCTTGCGTTCAGCACCAGCCAGCACGGCTTCTCACACGCCTCCATGTACCGCAAGATGATCATTATTCATTACAAACAAGGGTTTATTCTCAACGGCCACCCCTAAAACTGCTAGATTTGGTGGTTGTTGCGACGTACTTTGTAAAGTCGGCCATCAACGACCACCAGTGGTGGCAGTTGCGACTGTATCACAATTCTCCGTTCCCATCCACTTAGCATCATAATGTCTCATGGCTGCCCCGGGCCAGGTACATTACAGATTGTTTTCAGGAACACGAGACTTATTCTTCTATACTTATGGTATTGCGGTTGTTACCTTGAGAAAACTGACGGAACCGCCACTTTATTTCTCTTTCAGCATCATCATCATCGGCCCTTACACGTCCACTGCAGTACGAGGCCTCCCAAATAGAATGGAATGGGAGGGGATATGCTATAATCACCACGCTTGGCTGGCGGATTGGTGACCGCAGTATTCAAAGTCAAAATGTATTTATTCATTGAAATCACAAGGATCATTTTGAATCGTCTTAAAAAATAAATTTACATGTTACTCCTGTTCCAACGCAACCAGACCTAAAAGAATCAGGCAACAAACATGTCTGTTTTTTTGTGTTGAGTACTCAGTGGGATGCTGCTGCTCAACCCCTGGTGTAATCCTTTAGTCGGCTTTTACGACATCCACGGAAGGGTACGGCTACCATGGCACCATACTATCTCTATCACTATTTTATTCGTTCAAATGCTTGTAATTCCAGGTATTCGGAGCGCTGACATCGTGCGCGCTTCACCCCTCAGAGCATTTCTACGGCACCGGCGAGTCGTTGCTGTTCGCGTTCCAGCGCGTTGAAGACAGGCGGCATTCCCCGACGCAAGCTGAGGACACCGACGAACACCAACAGAACAAGGAGGACAAAGAAGGTATTTATGCTTCCCGTGTCCTTATTACTGTAGAGTTAGGAATTAGACAAGAGCTGGGAAGATACATTCATCATCATTCCCTTTAGACGTCCACTGTTGGACGCTGCTCCTCCATAGAATGCAAGGGCCGTAATCAGCACGCTTGCAGGCGGATTGGTGTTGATTACATAGTTTTTTTTTTTTTTCGAATGTACTTTTAGTGCAGTTGACCGTCTGAGATCACTACTGCTTTAGCGGGCTTTTGGCGAGCGCAGACGGCGCTCAATTAGTAGGATGCTGTTGACTATAACCTGGTGTAATTCCTTAGTGGGCTTTTACGACATCCACGAGAAGAGACGGAGGGGTCTATTCTTAGGCCGAACACACCACGGCAAGATGAGTTACAAGGGCATATTGCCCTTCTGGCACCTGTGTTTTCATTATCAAACCTTATGCATCATGTTTGATTCGACAGATTTAAATGGTAGTCATCAAGCTAGATTTCAGTGTGTAAAACATCTCTGTGAACTTAGGTTTCAGACAGGCGGAGCTAACATTTATGTTCTTAAATGTGTTTTCTGAATTTACAGAAGAACCAGAACCGATTAAAACCAAATTCAAGTACTGGGGCTGGACCGGCGACAACATGTATTTCATACGAGGCAGCAACGACAACATATCAATTGGAGCGGGCGAGTGAGTACATACATCTACCATCATCCTAGTGCCAGTGCTCAGTGGCGTAACAATAGGGTGGCAGGGCTGGCAAAATGCCACGGGCCCCCGACCCAAGAGGACCCCGGCCCAAGAGGCCGCGAGCTCAGAAATATTTTTTTTACATTGTACCCGAGTATTTTATTTTATTTGTTTTTTTTTTTTTTAAGTTCTACTTAAAATCCAATGTGAGACAACAATTTTTTTTAAAATTTTCGATGTCGCCACGGGCCCACAACTACATTTTTTAAAATTTTCGAATTTGCCACGGGCCCCAGTTGGTATAGTTACGCCACTGCCAGTGCTCCTAATCCTAGTGCTGGTACCAGGAGTGTACCGCTACGGCCTTCAGCCCTTTTGTACATTAGCTCTTAGTTTGGATCAAACTCATCAAAGTCCATGAAATTGTGTACTCATGATAAGTACACAATGATCATGACAAACCACGGGTTTTCAGTCTTTGGTTTTTGGAATGACAGTTTATAAAATTAAATCATTTATGCGTCGTCAGTCGTCATGCACGTTGATATTAGCGAGTAAACACTGCACTCTGCACGTCGATCAGCGCGGGCGAACCAAATTAACAAAAGTGATTTTTGCCAAAACGGCTGGCAACTTTACAACAGTGTCACTACTAATAGACAACTGGCAAATAAACGTCTATAACTGCTAATGGCGAAGCCGTGAGTAGCAGGGCAAGTTTGCTCACTTGTTGCAACGACTAATAGCGAAACCATGGAGTAGTAGGGCTAGCTGGGCTCGCTTGTTGCTCAACATTGTGTGTGATGGCGAGCAAGCGCGTGGCGCATGAGGACACGACGCGCGTTATTGTGAGTAATGTAAGTGTGTACGTTGTCTGTTCTCAGCGGCAAGTTCGGCATCTGGCTGGACGGCGACCTGTACCTGGGGCGCACGCAGCGCTGCACCACGTACGGCAACGAGCCGCTCTCCACGCGCGAGGACTTCGTCGTCAAGATCATGGAGTGCTGGACCTTCATCTGAGGAGGAGCGCACTCCGCCGCACCACACACTTTATACTCTCCAAACAAAACTAAGCTTTAGATTATCTTATGAAATTTGCTACGAAGATTTGACACTTTTACAAGTCAACATTTTCGACTTTAGTACCGATGAGTCTGAAAATTTTGTACTCTACGACTGTGACGCTCGGCGGCGCGGCTCGACGGCGCTCGGCCGCTCGGCGACGCGCATCTCTAGTCAAAGGTGCTGAACTCTGACCAACGTTCAACTCGGAACGAGGCGCGCGCCGCGCCGCCGCCGCCGTGTGCAAGTGCATTATCCTAGTCAATTGTCGTTCGTATGTAGGGAGAGAGACGGAGAGAGCTCATCGCGTGGACTCGGCGAGCGACGCGGGCGCCGGCCGCCGAGCGCGGGCCGAGCGCTCCGGTAAGAGTTGTCAATTCATACAATTAATATTGTGCATTGTTGTTAAGAAAATTAAACAAAAACATTTGTAACTATAAAATACTATGTATAATGTTATGTAGAGGTTTATATGTAACGAAAATGATGTTAGACGCCGTTGTAGATGCGTCCACGAGGCCGCGGTGATATACTCATCTGAATATACACACGCGCAGGCGCCGGCGACGTTTCTAATTGTAATTATTTATGTTTTGTGAAGTAGATTTTGTATGTTACGTTGTCATTGCCTGAATGTATTGAGTCATAATATTAAGTTTAGTGAGCATAATCATGTTACACCTTCACTGTGATTTGATTAAAATGGGTGCATTTGTATTATTGAAACTATATCATGTAGCTGAGCTGATTCAAACAGGTCATTTCATCACTCAGGTCAGGACACTGAAGATGCTAATTTTGAAAGATTATTCATTCACCTAAAAATAAGTTATTAATACAGAGCTACGATTGTTTCTTCAATAGATATATTTTTGTGATGTGATGCTTCAGTACATGCATCAGTAGCCAATATTATAATAAAATTAATTACTTAAATAAAATAGTAAATCTTAAATAGTTATCTTAGCGAGCTTGATGAATGTAATCGTCATTGTGCTTAGTAATTGTTAGCATGATGTTACTCAGATAACTGGTTGTAAGTGTATACTGTTTATTTGTCAGAGATCACTCCGCAGTTTGTACCGCTACTGCAATTTTTAGAGCGTCGAGGTCACTATGAACCTGACCCAACCTCCTATGCTGTACATAATATCCCTATGAGATTATAAAAAATATTTTTGTGAAAGCCTCTGATTGGTAAAAGATGTAATCTACAGGCTACTCTAAATGTGGAAGCGATGTGGCGTGTCTATAGCTCGGGCGATGTTGTTATTGTTTGTGTACATCTGGAATACTAGGTTTTTAACTATCGGCATAATTATTGTTATAAATTGTAACCGTTAGACTTGTTGAGTAGCAGTGAGAATTGAAAATATTTATTTATTACATAATCGTTTCGATCTTACGATTGCTGTAGCCGCATTATATTATTGGTGATTTATTATGTAATTCTAAGTTGTTATTATGTAAATCAAGCCATAATAATTGAGAATATATTCTTTTGAGAAAGACATGTTTATTTTTACTTACACATCATACATACTATCTAGTTATATGAACAAGCTAATAACGTCTAGGACTATGATTGCGATAGCCCCCCTCGTCCCCCCTCGAGCCCCTATCACCTCGATTGTCTTCATTGTATCCCCTCCTGTCCCTCCTGTCGTAATCTCGACTGTTCCTCTCGTACGGGTGAGTCCGCCTGTGCTGGCGGCGATCATTCCTGCGTGACGAGTTCTGTGGCACCCACCAAGACTCCATTATTGGCGAAGTGGAAGGCTCTGATTTGAAAACCTTCATAAATTCCTTGTCATTTACTGTGTATCGCTCTTTGAATTCTTCTTCACATGAGGCCAGGAACTCCTTGTCCTCTGTAGACATATCTGTTGTGGACATTTTTAGTTTGACAATCCTCCGGGAATCACAGTCAGGGAGTTGGCAACTGAAAAGAAACAGTCCAATAAACTTGTGTTCACTTCAATAAACAGCAGATGCACATGTGCAGAAATGTAGAGACAGTACGAGCTTGGTAAATCAGGACATTTTCTGCTTTGGCTGATTACTGGTAATGCCGGTTTATTGGATCTCTATGCAAGAGAAACACTTTTTTATATTAGTGTTTAACTATTATTGATAGCAGGGGATAAAAAGGCAGATAATAGATGTTCCAGATTTGTGAGTGAGTAGTATACTATGAGGATATAATGATATATGAGATATAATGACCACCATAAGATCCAATAAAACTCTCCTGTCTATTCTCAGTGTGCCATTAAAACAACATTGCAACACTTATAAAGACACATCGCTGCAACCTAGATCCTATTCATCCTATGCTGGTCATTAATTTGAAAGCCAAATTTAAAGTATTTTATTAATTGAAATCACAATAATCATTCGAATTGTCTTATAAAATAAATCGACTTCTGTTCCAACACAACCAAACCTAGAAGAATCAGGCAACAAACACGGCTTGCTTCATTTGATGATCCTTCTTTCTACTAGGTGGGGAGTGCCTGTGTTCATCATCGGACCCTGAAGTCTGCAGTCTAAAGATATGTCATGTAGTGTTAGTTTCTAATCTGAGCTTAAGTGTGAAGGTTCAGCTCCAGTAGTACTCTTGATTCTGTCCATTCTAAGGTGGTCATCATCAGACCATGGAGCCTGATGCTTTTGAAAATTAAAATTTTAAGCTCTATATCAGTGTTCTAGATGCAATAATGCCTGATTTCCCTTTAAAATAAGGGTTCTGATGTGAGCGTCCTGGAAATTATTTCCACCAAACAGCTAAGAACCATCTGTCATACAAAAAAATCAGATTGAAATTAGAGCACCCATTCCAGAGCAACGAGGCCACAGACAACCTGACATACCTACAAGCAAACAAACACACTATGCCTTAGTTTGAAGCCACAGTAAAGACTCAAGCTTATAACACCCCCTTTTTTAGTCAGAGGTTAAAAAACATGTCAAAGGAACAAAGTGCTCACATAGTATATTTTATATTTGTTACAAATTTTATAATCTGCTTTGACTGCTCAAAGCAGATGATCCAAATACACAAGAAAAATTACTCAATGCAATTTTCAGTCGGAAGCCAAATGACACAAGTCTTCACATATAACCAATGCCTTATCACCATAAATTAATACCTGACTGTTTTTATCAACCAACAATTAATTAGATAACATTAATCAAACATCACAAATGCAAGATAACACAATAATTAGGACAAAACCTGAAAACATTCATTTACAACAAGACAAACACACATCCAGGTTCACAATCCAAATCACCAAGTCAAAGTATATTTACAGGACTCTCCGATCAGGCTTGTTAAGATGAGACCAAAGAATGTAGTGGGTGTTTCAACAAAACCAGGATTTTTAGGCTCAAAAACCCAGCCAATGTATTCACCACAGTCTGGACATACACATGGCTTCCAACGGTAGCCAGGAAACCAGGAATCAACTTCTTCCCACTGTAATGTTTCAAAAATCGTTTATCAATACGTACAGATTGCCTTCCAGAGGTTTGCAAAAACTATTAATCAATTTACCTTCTGTACACCTTCACAATTAGAGACGCTTGTTATGATTACAGGATAATCTAAGATAAAATCACCCACAAACCCCTGCACCAGAACGTCATCTTTATCAAATATAGTGTCTCTAAATGAATACAGAGAATAAGGAGTGAATTTCGAAATCAAATCACTAGAAGAGGCAACCTCATTGCCACAGCTACGACACAAAATATTCCCTGAAAATAAACAAATAATAAATAAATAGGTAACTTTATAATCACCCATTTGAACAGTTAAACCATGGTTTAAAAATACATCATCATGATGTATTTCCTTTATGCCAATGATTACTTTTATTAGAAAGGTTTGAACAAAAATATACCTACCATGAACTTTCTCCAAGATTACAGGATCTTCAATTCCCAAGGTAGTATAATTATTGTGAAAAGTTAAATCGTCTGACGAACTCGCCAAGTGAATTAAAATAACTAAGCTCAGGAGAGTGCTAATCATTACGAAGAGAAAGAATTCATAAAAATAAAACTGTAATGAATGTTACCTATAATGAAATGATTACAATGTTGTAGTATTGGGCATAGACCACGGCAGTGTTGCCATATCTTAAACCTCAAAATCTGGATCGCTATGTCTGAAAATCTGTATTCTATCTGTATACGTTAAAAAAGCTAAAATCTGGATAAAATCTGTATTCATTAAACTTTTAATAAAGTAGTAGACAAGGGAAAAACATATTTATTGTTGATACATACTTTTATTCATTTTATTAATCATATTTTTAGTAACATTTAGCTTGAAACATGGCTCGTTTTTTTAATAATTGTTTGGTCAAGAGTAATCCTTCCGTAGTGTCTGTACCTAAATGGTAGCGAATTTTCGTTTTTATCAAATTAATTGAAGAAAATATTCTTTCTACTGTTGCACTGGAGTAGGGTATGCATAATAAGGCTGAAACTATCTCTTTGAGAGTCGGATAATGTGCTTTTCCATCACAGTCTTGTGCGCGAAATACTTCTTGCCAAATATCTGTATCAACCTAAAGTGAAATCTGTCATCTGTATCAGGGGCCAAAAATCTGTACCAATACAGATAAATCTGTATATATGGCAACACTGGACCACGCATAGACTATGGCTTTGGTTCTAAAAACCACAAGAGTAAAAAAAAAAAAACTAGTATTTACTATGTATTTATTATTCTTCAGATTTGATCGTAGGGTTTAAAATAAGTTGTATTGACAGTGACATCTCTTGACTTTTCTTTGTTTACCTTTTTTTTTTGAGCTTTGTTGCCTACTTGCTTTTTTTTTATTTTTTTCGGCCTCGCACGGCAACTTGCTTCCTTTATTGTGCATTGTTGGTAAATCAGTCAGTCAGTCAGTTTTTAGGGTTTAGTACCCAAAGGGTAAAACGGGACCCTATTACTTAGGCTCGGCTGTCCGTCTGTCTGTCTCTCTGTCCGTCCGTCTGTCACCGGGGTGTATCTCATCAACCGTAATAGTTAGACAGTTGAAATTTTCACAGATGATGTATTTCTGTTGCCGCTATAACAACAAATACCTACTAAAAACAGAATAAAATAAATACTTTACTTTACTCTAAACTTTATTTCTCCAAATGTAGGTTAAGCGATGCTCTGCGGGTCAGTTTTTGGATGGACGACCAGTATTAGAGTTTTATTTTTATTTTTGCAAATATGTTTTTTTTGCCGTTTTTGTAGTTAATAAAATCATAAATCATTTATTGTACAATCTAGGTACAATACAAATGCATTAGATGTTAGGTTGTAGGTAAGATCGCTAGATTCTGCTTTTCAGCGTAAAAACATTAGACAGATAAGTCGGTTTGGCCAATTTATACAAACAGATCGGTAAGTTAATGGTGCGAAGCCCTTCGTGCGCGAGTTCGACTCGCACTTGGCCGGTTTTTTTTTTTACACAGATCGTATATACCGATCGTACATACGTGACATCTTACAGAAAAATTCATGACGTTCACTCACGTTCGTTTACAGAACAACAATAACAATTAATTAAAAAATTGCATTTAAATAAATAATTCAATTAAATCCACATCATCCCAAAATGAGCGAAAACGTAAACATCGATCTCTCAGGAGAAATAAATGCTACAACCGAAAAGAAAGGGTTACAAAAGTATGTCCATGATATGGAATTGTAAGTTACCATCTAATTTTACGCTACGTGGTGTATTTGTAATCATAAAACATTACCTACCTACCTGAAGATGTGGCATCGTTTCTGCCATCTAGAGCTACATGATTCCTTTTAATCGATTGAGTTTCTTTATTACCCTTTTACACCTGTAGAGATAATGGTTCACCCTCCAGTTTGGTCTGCTGCTTCATTACAAATTGTAAAGCAAGTAATTGTTCATTAGGAATTGTGTGTTTGTTGAGGTATTATCATAATTACTCAATGAGAAAGACAAATTACAGTCACCTGGTGGTATAGTAAAAAAAAAAATCGCCTAAGTATGTACCTACATGCTTAATGTCCGCCTGTGGGGTTCGGGTGTACATGAGGGGGCATTAAGGAAAAAATACTTTTTTTAGCCTATCTTGTAGCCTTTTCTTATCCATCAATTAATGTTAAATACATTTTTTCGATACGACTTACAGTTATTGAGATATGAAGTCTGAAAAAATTATCTGTTGTTAGTACCATGTTGACAGTCCGACATGGATTTAAAACACTAGAGAACAGCGATCACACGTGAGCTGCGAGCGAGCCGAAGGCGAGCGTGGCCCGGCAGGGCCCGCAGCGAACCAGAACCGACCTATGCACGCCAATGCCCAATAGCCTATGTTATATCATAGGACTCTGACAAACGAAAAATTCATTAGGGTCTGACAACGAGTTCAGAAACGGTTAGGATCTCAGAAACGGTAAGTCGTATGGAAAAAATGTATTTAACATTAATTGATGGATAAGAAAAAAGCTACATGATAGGATAAAAAAAAAGGAAAATCTAAGTCTTTTTTCCTCAGTGCCCCCTTATGTACACTGACCCTTAGCTTAGGTAAACCAGAGCATAATCTATCTCTGTAACATATTTTTATCAAAATCTGATACGAGTAACAAATAAACATTAAAACTTTCACTAAATATTCTTATTAGTAGGATAGCATTTTGAGATAAAGAAAATATCAGTAACTGTCTACTGTTAGACATAGTCTTCATAAAATGCCATGTTGAACAGTCTTGGGTCGCCTCCATCCACCTACTTCCTGCGACAGTTATAATATCAGCAGTCTATTCAACATACAAAAATAATGTTAAAGAACTCTATCCATTGTGTGAAATCACATTATTACTGAGTGATCTATATTATAATTAGTTTGATGTATGTGAAGGTTGATGCAGCATGTCCGGAGTGGGGCCGCTCCTGCCTTGGTGATGGGAGTACTCGCTCAGAGGAGACCATGGACTCAGTTTGTAGCCACTGACAATTTCAAGGTGAATAAAAAATCCTATATATTATTATTGTGTCAACACAGTCAACAACTAAATAAAACTATATCCATCGATATACAAAGAACGTCTGAATATACATCCAAACCACTTGGCCTCACAGCTAACTACCATCAACTACCCGCAGAGGATGAAAAGACAACATATCATGGAACTCGATGGAACATGATACATAAGAAATAGAGAGGTGGTTGCTGAACCACTTCTGCTACAAGCTCATCTACCCACACCAAATCTGCTCATAGTCTGAAAACTGATTGCAGATGAAAATAGAAAAAAAAAGAAAGAAGTATTTCTAATACCTACATATCAAACTAGGTTAGGTCTTATGGTTATGGCTGTAGAGTGCCTCATCCCACCATCTCCTCCCGTGGATGTCGTAAAAGACTGAGGGATTACACTAGGGGATGGGCAGCAGCATCCATCTGAGTAATCAACACATAGTGTGGTCACCAATCCACCTGCCAAGCGTGTCATATAACATAACAGCCAACAGTCACGTACATAGTTCTGATCTCACACTAGGATCCAGTGGCGGATTTGCCCTAAGGCCCAGTAGGCCCGGGCCTAGGGCGGCCAGATATTAGGGCCAATCGTGACAAAAAAATCACTGATGATAACAAGAAATGGTGTCATTCCACAGACTACTAGGATGCTAACGCATTGCCATTCCGAGGGTGTTATAATCTAGTGATTAAAATAAATAAAGATTTAAAGAAAAAAAACATAGTACCTAAATATTCTAAAGGCTCGCGCATTTCGATAAAAGTTGTCAATAAGTAAAGTCTATTATGATGGGTGCTGAGTAAGGGGCGGCTTGTACTTCCTACATGGCCAGGGGCCTAGGGCGACCAAGGCTGCAAATCCGCCACTGCTAGGATCCCTTGTGTCGTGGGTATCAGAAACTACCAGACAAACACTTAGACCCGGAACAAATATTTGCAGATCATACAAACATTTGTCCCACAGCGGGAATTAAACCTGCAACCTTATGCATCTCAGCCAGCTGCTCGCCCGGCACGCTACAGAGGTCGTCGATACATGTGGCGTGGTTATGGCAAATCCCCCCATTGTATTGTATCGGGAGGCCTCGTCCAATAGTGGAAGTCTAAAGGCTACTAAGAGGTATGTCGTTCGGAGTAAGACTTGATTTAGGAAAATAAACCAACTAATTTTGATTTAAGGTTGTTATTGCCAAAGCTCCGTATATAAGCCTGATCTAGTCTCCGTTTGGGATGTTCTGGTTACTAACATTCAGAAAGTATTCTTCACATGAACAACTAAAAACTAAACTAAAACCATCCTAAAGTGTACGTTCTGGTTTTAGGCTCCAGCATCACTGCCACGTCTCTCGAGGAGATTCTACCGCAATGTGGAGCATTTTCAGGCCAACTACTTGATGGTGTTCTTGGGCTTGTTTGCATACTGCCTGTGAGTACCTATTCTTAGGGCCCGAACAAGACGCAGCGTACGCGCGTAGCAATTCTTAGGGCCCGAACAAGACGCAGCGTACGCGCGTAGCAATTCTTAGGGCCCGAACAAGACGCAGCGTACGCGCGTAGCAATTCGTAGGGCCCGAACAAGACGCAGCGTACGCGCGTAGCAATTCTTAGGGCCCGAACAAGACGCAGCGTACGCGCGTAGCAATTCTTAGGGCCCGAACAAGACGCTGCGTACGCGCGTAGCAATTCTTTGGGCCCGAACAAGACGCTGCGTACGCGCGTAGCTATTCTTAGGGCCCAAACAAGACGTAGCGTACGCGCGTAGCAATTCTTAGGGCCCGAACAAGACGCAGCGTACGCGCGTAGCAATTCTTAGGGCCCGAACAAGACGCAGCGTACGCGCGTAGCAATTCTTAGGGCCCGAACAAGTTGCAGCGTACGCGCGTAGCAATTCGTCAGCGCGGCGCTGTAGTCATTCGTATGTTTTCAGTGATATTATTAAGGCGTGTCCGCTGCGCCATGTGTTGAACAAACATTGTTCATTGAACATTGTTTGTTCAAAACATTTCCTGTACGCTGCGACTTTAGCAATGTTCAGTAAACAAAGTTAAAAACGTCTTCCTGCGTCAAAATCTAACATAAAATGAACAATTCCCCCGCCCGCAGACGAACGCGGGGGATGTTTTCCACAAACTCTGGCAAACACGTTCAAGTGTATTTGCTCGACAAAAAATTTAGGCCACGCCCCTATTTTATGTTTTCGAACAATGTTCTATTCAAAACATGGCGCAGCGGACACGGCTTTACGTTCAACTGACGGTGAGCGCCCTTACGAGACTTTGTTGCGTCCGTCTGCAGTGTTTCTCAGTCACCTACCGACTTGAGATTTGGCATCTTTAGAACTTGTTTGCTAAAGTCTATTCAAACAATAACGGAATATATTTTTATTTTCAGGCATTCCAAAATACTTGAAATTACAGGCACACGAGACTTTTCATCTTTATGTCTCAGGGTGGCGGGCGCAGTGCAATGCCACATAGGGTGCGTCCTAGGTGGACGTGACCTATGTGGTAATGCACTGTTCATAGGCAGAGGTTACCGCTTAACATCAGGTGGGCCCCTTGCTTGTTCCGTCATTCAAGTAGTATAAAAAAAAAAAAAAAATTGGAAACCTTTCAAAAAGCACTCATAAATAATCTGAGCGGGTTTACAGTTTATTCTAAAGCCATTCCTAGTTGTTTGTATTACTTATAGCATAATTTTACTTCAGGATAACAACGCCTTTGCTGCTGGTGGCTATGGTTGCCAGTTTCTTTGGCTACAGGAAACTCACATCTGGACCGAACACTTGGAAGGTAAGTCATCATCATTATCATCACCAGACGTCCACTGCTGGACGAAGCCTCCCCTCAAGAATAGGATGCTAGGGGGGATTTGCCATAATGACCACACTCGGATCGCACCACCAGGCGGATTGGTGATCGCAGTACCTATTGATGTTGAGTACTCGGGTGGATGCTCCTGCCCATTCCCTGGTGTAATCCCTTAGTCTGCTTTTATGACATCCACGGGAGGAGACGGAGGGGTCTATTCTTAGGCCGGACACACCACGGGCTAATCACGCTAATATCAGATCACATTACTCTAACCGTACTAATATTATAAATACAGAAGTTTGTGAGTGTGTCTGTGTACCTATGTATGTTTGTTTGTTTGTTACTTCATAACGCAAAAACTACTGAACCAATTGCGATGAAATTGAGTTTGTAGACAGCTGGACCACTAGAATAACACCAGTAATAATAATAATCTAATAGATACTTCTTTCAGGTACTGAGCTTTCTGGAGTCGATTTGCAAACTATCTAAAGATTGTTTTATTTATTTACTATGAACATACATTTATTTACAGAAAGAATAATACAACTAATACAAGTAGACATGCACAACATGTTACAAAAATACATATGGAACAGTTGTTCTTTCTTTGTTTCCTTTTCAATTCCGATAATAATTAACATAAGGCTGACGAGCAGAGTGCGCTACAGAATAGAATAGGTTTCCCGGTATCGGAGTAGGTACGCGTATTCAGCTAGTTATATTTCATATGCGAAACACTCGCAATTCGATGTGTGGTGGAGGAATAGATAACGAACTAAACTGACACCCTAGATAGCGTAGGTAACCTAGATGTTACGCCACGCGAGGGAAGTAGCGGGCGGACTCTAGTTAATTTATACCTGATCTTTTAATATTTATAATTCTGTTTTTAATTCATTTAGATGTGTTTCAGCCCAGAGTAAGTTTATTTTGTTTTTTGCACTTTGTAAAGTTTTAACAGACTAACAAAAATACGCAAGTTCACTCATTAAAGCAAAAAAATGTTATGACAGCTGTGTTTGACATTTGCTAAATGGCGGAAGTGGGTTAACACATGAATGTTGTACACTTCTTCTGTGGGTTAACACGACGGTTCTCTTTCTGAACAGACTCTATATTTATTTTACTAAATCTCACGCTGACTACAGGTGGGGCAACGTGAATCCACTTTACCCCACCTGTAGAGCGCTTTGGTGGGGAAGAGTGGAAGCACCCTAATATAGTCTGTAAATATATATATAAATATGCTTGTAATATATATGCTGTGGTGTCCGGCTTAAGAATATAGCCCTCCTTCTCCTCCCGTGGATGTCTTAAAAGCCTACTAAGGGATTAGACAAGGGGAAGGCCAGCAGCATCTATCATACTGCGATCACCCATCTGCCTGCCAAGCGCAGTGATTATAGCATTGTATTCTATGGAGGCCTTTTCCGGCAGTGGACGTCTAAAGGCTGTTGATGATGATGCTTTCACCAGGGCCTCAGGAGTAATAGTAGATTATGCACTGAGGGGATAAAGCAGAGTCTTACGTCGCGGGCGGCGTATTGAAGCCTGAGCGTAACGAGGGACTCTAGTGCTAACTCCCTCGCGAGTCCTGAGTGAAGCGAGGGGTTCAAGCTTCCCAAGACGAAGATAGGCTTTATCCCAGAGGAGCATACTCTATTTTTCACACCTTCTGCGAGACAATAAAAATTAACTGAAATTCAAAGCACAAAACATTGAGTTCTGCTTATGGTGGCCAGTTCGATTTTCAAACAAACTCTACAATGCCACATGGGCATTTTAGAGTTTTCCACGAGTTTACACGAATTTGACGTTCCAAATTCAAATCACTTTAATCCCTTGGGAGTTTCGTACAACTTTACCTTCCTTACCTTTTCCTCCATTTTTTTGGTAATTCTTTACTTTACGTTGAGTTTACATGATATGTGATTGGACATTGTCGAGCAGGTATTGTGAAAGTATATCTACTTTTAGGTAGCTAGTTTTAGTTTAGTTTGAACTGGCCCTGATCGTAGGTCGGCAACTGGGAGCTGAGTAAGACGCAGCAGTATGCCGTCGGTGCCGCCGGCTCCATGGCGCTGTGCTGGCTCGCCGGCGCCGGCGCTGTGCTCTTCTGGGTCTTAGGTGAGTACTCTCATTACCATAGCATCGTGATCAGTAGGAGAACCAAGGGCACCGACAAAGTTGCCCCTCTATTGTCTTATGAACTGACAATAATTATGATAGCGACGTATATATTTCAAATATAAAATGTTCAGTATCAAGTATCTATACAGCAGGAGTGGAGACAAAAGTATGCATAAATCCTAATAGCTCTACTCATGCCGAGCAGTGGAGACACAAATACCTGAAAATACTCGGTCCCACTAGTTGAACCGACAGTCCGAAGCCCAAAATTACATGGACTTTGATGCGATAATATGGGTGCCATACATTTTCATCATTGCACTTACACTATACCACTAAAGTACTGTCGACGTTATTATTGAAATAAAAATAAGCCACTTTTTGAAATTAAATATACAAAATAGTAGGAAAAATATAAGTGAAGCTCCCTAGCGGTACATTCTTCTTATGGACTATTAGCGAGCTGATGGTCCTGGAATGGAAACGGCTTCACCAATTTCCACCAAACGGAGCTAAGAAACATCTCGCAAACACTATCTTTCATATAAAGAAAACTATATATAGATCGGTCAAACCTTTTTGGAGATAAATGGGAATATAATATACTAGCGACTCGCCCCGGCTTCGCACGGGTAGCACCCGGTGTAACACCCCCCCCCCCCCCCTCCCCCCTAAGACAATCTCCTGGTTCTAAGCTACCTCCCCACCAATTTTCAGCCAAATCGATTCACCCGTTCTTGAGTTATAAGTGTAACTAACACGACTTTGTTTTATATATATAGATTAAGTATATCAGTTTTCTAGTACCCATAACACAAGCTCTGCTTAGCTTGGGACTAGATAATGTTGTGTGAACTGTCCAGCATTATTTATTTATTTTATTTATGTATTCAGTGTTTTTCGTATTTTAATTACAGGCGCAACAGTGACAGTAGTGGCACTTCACGCCAGCTTCTTCGACGCCGAAGCCCTGCCGGCCTCCGAGGACCCGGAGCAGTTCCCGATGATCGAACAGGTCTGACGAGGCGTGGTTCTACCCTCCCCCCACCTCCCGCCCTCGAATAACGAGGCCGAGGATAGAAAATAAGTAACCTCAGATCAGTAGGCCCCGATAATTGAATTCCCAATTTGTATTTATACTAGCATTTCCCCGCGGCACCGCCCGCGTTACCGAGTACTTACACAGATGTTCTAGACACTAAAACCTGCTCGTTATGTTACCTCCACGTCAGTGAAAACTGCATCAAAATCGGTCCAGTGGAAATAGTCACCTACACAATATGTACAACAAACAGAAAGATGTTGTCCTTAGAAACATAATAGAGGTGTTATAATTTAACAAAATTATCTCAGCACTTGTGCTATCGTCCAAATGTTTTTAGAAGACCATTCGTCGTGGCATTTGTGTATGGAGGTATATGTCCAGCAGTGGACTTGTAGGTACAGGGTTGATTATGGTCTGATTAAAACGGTGCTTTAGGTATTTTATTGTTGCTGATAGTAGGTACCTACTTAGTGTACCTACCCAATTTATTCATCCAAATTGCCTTCTAGTGTAACTTTAAATTATGAATGTCCTCCTTAGGTAAATAATAGTTATTTCACACCACCTGCTCGACAATGTCCAATTACATATCATGCAACCTCAACGTAAAGTAAAGCATTATCTCTTATTAAGGGATATATATATAAAGTTGTATGAAACTCCCTAGGGAATAAAGTGAATTGAATTGTCAAGTTGGTGTGGAAACTCGTGGAAAACTGAGTAAAAAAATGCCCATATGACATTGTAAAGAGGTTTGTTCGAAAATAGACGGCAACCATAACCAGAACTCAAAAATAAAATTAAAAAAATGCTGCTTTTACAAAGAATGTGAAACTAAAGACGGTGTATGGTGCTGTGATTTTCAGTGAATTTGTATTGTCTCGCAGAAGGTGTGAAAAGTCGAGTATGCTCCTCTGGAATAAAGCCTGTCTTCGTCTTGGGCAGCTTGAACCCGTCGTTTCACTAAGGACTCTATAACTCTAACTCCAGAGTCCCTCGTTACGCTCAGGGTTCAATATGCCGCCCGCAACGTAAGACACTGCTTTATTCCCTTAGAGCATAATCTACCATTAATTTGAGTTTTAGTGATAAATTGGATTTACGAAAATATATTTGTATAACATTGTACCTACCTCTAAGTACATAAGTTGTGTATAAGTTTTTCAGTTGAAAAAGATTCTTATATGAAATTGTAAAAATTCAAAGTGTTTGTTGCTTTCATGTGTAAATGGTCTTAAGAGTCTATAGCTAGGTCGACGATTTAAACTCTCTCTCTAACGCAGGCGGTTGCCCGCGCGCCATCTCGCTCGCGCCAGCGGGCGTCGTCCGCAAAGATGTAGTTTTTATTTCTTACGCTAAAAATAAATACCTTTTCAAAAAGACGTAAAACCGGTGCCTTCTTTATCTAGTTCAATTATAATATATAGTCTCAAGATCTTATTTAAAGCATTTATTGAATACTATCTGTGTATTGTACAATTTGGAGGCCGCTGCTTTTAATTCTATCAAATTAAAAAATGGAGTCGTGTTTGCGCCTAACATAATGCTTCGTATTAATCCTCATTTAGACCATTATATTCATTAGAAAGTGAATGCTGCCGTATTTTTGATGTAACAGAGGATCATGCTAAGCAATATGAGGTGGTATAGACTCTTAAATGGATATGGCTTCAACATGAACCCTGGTAGGCTTGATACGTCAGGTGGCGAAATAGAATGAGAGGTACCTACTAGATAGGGAGCTGGCGAGCATTTCGGGCTATGATTTGCACACGTTTCACATCGAGGTGGATTGCAGTTTAAATCATTACGAATGATTTGGTCCAACAATTAAGGTACTATGTCGCTGCGTTTTCGCGTTACAGCAGATTGAATTTGCTGAAAAAATCGGGGTATTAAATCATTTGAACATGTATGCCTCTGGAGTTCATGGTCACAGTCATCTTGGAAACGAATAAAATCGAAGAGGCAGACGTTCAGGGCTCTGCGTTATCATGGGACGGAGTTGTAAAAATGTAAAAAAAATACTCTACTGAGTCATTTGCACACGGTTCTCATTGCGCCCATTCGAATCATTATGACTCCGTGGATTCGAAAAAACATGTGGCAGACACTTTGCTCACTGATTTTCAGCTGTACAACTGTTTGAAATTCACTGACCTAAAGCACAGACTAGGAAAGAACCGGTGACTGAATTAGTAGTAGTAACAACCACCCAGGAGTTCCATTGTCCATCATCATCAGATCAGCTCGCTCGCTGTCACCATATTATGGTCATCGCTACTTGATAGGTATGCAAAATTTCAGGATAACAGGAACAGACAGCTTCTAAAAATGTACATTGTGTGCAAAACCACCCAAAACGAGAATTTGTTATTTATTTACATTTGTGTTTTAAATTAGGATATTTATTATTAAAACTATCTTTGTTTTAACAAATTGTACTTACTATACTAATAAAGTATGTGCTTTAAATAAAAAATCAAGTTTTTTTATCTTATTAATTTTGTTGTGAGTAGGTCCTACTAGTCTGAGCACCATGAGCTTCGGTAACTACAGTCGGTATTTCGCCACGCCAATTTTCTTTCCTCACAAACTCTACTAGAAGTGATGTAGACAGGTATGAAAGGGGCTAAACCTACTTATAAAAATCTTACAATACCTAAAGTATTGCCATCCCTTGCTATTGGTTAGAAACAGTGACAAAACATTTATTTTAAGCAATGCCTACAAACAATACTTTGAAATAAAGTAAAAAAAAAAAAAAAAAAAAAGATGATTAACGTTGAATTAATATAATGCTTAATTTAATAATTGTAACTTTGTATGCTAACTAACATTAATTATAAGATTTAATTTATTAACATAATGGATGACATGTGAATTTTTTAATGTGTGAAATCTGAAAATAAACAATTATCTTATCTTATCTTTGAAATAAACATGGGGTAAATAAATAAAACAATGGAATATCTTCTAAACAATTTCCAATTTGTTTAATTCATCTATAGCTTAAAAACAATAGAAAATAAAAGCAACTTTTTATAAAATACATAACTACTATCTAAAGTCAAACAAGCTCGACTAACTAATAATGTTAATAATTAATAACATATTTGATAACATAATACGTATTCGTAAGTGTTTGTCAAAGGAAATATAAGTTTATGTCAGTCAGTCACTAACTCCCAGGGGTCAATTTAGTCTCCATAACTATTGAGGGTACCTACATAGATAGGTATGCTACTGCATTGAAATTTCGTCATATTATTTAGAAGTGCCAACCAAAAATTACTTATAAATAATTCAAGCTTTTTGATTAGGTATTTAGTTAGTTGAAAATAACATACGTTGGTTTTAAAGGTTTTTCGCGTTAAAATATGGATATTTGAATTTCTGATAATGAATTAAGATGTTTAGACACTGGGAGCAATTTGAAGTTGTATTCTCTAAAGTTAAAGCTGACTAAACGTATCGCCATCCTTTTCTTTTGTTATATATAAAAAGCAAAGAACCAGGATTCTATTTTTAGCTTTAACTTTAGAGAATACAATCTCATATCGCTACGATTATGTGTGGCTTTTAATTAATTTTGAATAACATCTATTACAACAGAGACCAATAATCAAGTTGACACTCAAAAACTAAAACTTGTATGTATAGCTAGCATATTATTTGTAATTGTTTATCATACATTTTGTAAATAATATGAATATTTGTATGAGAACTTTTAGATAATGTCTTAGAATTAAATAAAATTATAAATCTTAATAAATAACTATAAATTGCACAATAAAGTCATGTCTGGGACAAAGATATAAATCTGCTCAGAGCAATATTATGTAAATAAAAAATAAAAAATAGGAACATTGTAATTTTTGTAGTCAGATTGTTACAACAGACAGACATCCCCTGGAAGACATACAGTATAGAAAAATCTGTATAAAATATGAATTTATACCATAAAGGTTTAAATAAGATCACAACATAACACCATTGTTAATTCTAGTCAGTTCCATGTCTGCAACAAGCAAGATCTCATCCCACTTGTGAGACGGCGTATGAGGCGGGGTGCTGATACCGAGCTTCAGTTCTCGGGAAGTGGTGGGAGTGGTGAACTCCAGCTTCCGCTTGGACTTCCCCGCATAAACAGGACATGATGAGGCTCTCTGCTGACTGTCTAACACAGCAAGTGGTGTGATGGGAGAAGGAGTGGCTACCATCACCTTATCAGCCTTTTTGGGCTTGTATGGCCCTACATACTTAAATACAGGCTTCTTCAATATTAAATTCCCAGAAACCTTTTCTATGAGACCAATAGAAATAAATACGTTGGCAATATCGTAGAGCCGCCTCACTTTTGATTTGTGCTGGCGCTCTTGTTGTTCCACAGACAGGACTGTCTTGTACTTGTTTGAAGTGTCGATGAGGACTCTCACAGCCATTTCCAGGTTTATTAGAGTATTCTGTAAAAAGATTGCCTTTTTATTTTGGTTCACTATATCACAGATAAAATAATACTATTCACTATATTATAACTTTTTTTTTGGCTCATATTTGTACAGAGGAGTCAGTAAAAAACTTACGTGAGGTTCCACCAAAAATAGCATCAGAAACCTCTGTGCCAATACTCCTAAAGTTTTGTGTTTTGGTGTTGGAGGCTTAGGAGCTCTTCCTCGAAGTACTTCAGACAGCCTTAAGCTTTCCCCTTGTTTCTTCAACATCTTGAGAAAACCATTCAATCGGGATCCGCCATGCCATAGATAGGTGTTTTTCCTCTTGTGAACTGCGCACTGCATGGCTTCCAGTATATTTATTATGTCATACATTCGTCGTTTCTCTACACCTAAACTGGCTGCTGTAATGTCCAGTTGAATTTCCACAGTCCCAATCCCATGCAGGGGATAAAGGTTGAGAAACCTGCAATGGCAAGTTTATTTATTTATTTATTATTTATTAAGAAACAAGTACAACACCAATGTTAATGTTATTATAATGGTAGGTTTATTAATCACAAGCACTTATTAGTAACTTATGCCATGATGTGTCTAGTCTTAGAATAGACTCCATCTCCTCCCGTGGATGTCGCAAAAGCCGACTAAGGGATTGCGCCAGAATTTCCACCTGAGTACTCAGCTCAAAACCACCTGCCAAGCGTCGAGATTATGGCAAATCCTCCCACTGCATTCTATGGGGGAGGCCTACTCCAACATGATGATGATGTCTTATTAGTAAGTTACCTATCACATAGTATCTGCAGGGACTTCTCTTTGCGCTGCACCGCACTCGGCGGCGGAGTGGGGTACTGCAGCGCAACGTTTGTGAGGAGCTTGAGGTTAGCATTCGGCGACACATAGCTAGACGAGTTTGTGACCTCGGTAAGCACGCAGCGCTTAGGAGTACAAGTTATGTTGTCATCTTCATACATTGTGTGATAACATTATGCAGCTAGTATCCAATTGCACAATAAATTCGCGTATTTTTTGACAGTTCGCACAGATCTAGTTGGATACTTTTCGGCAAAAGGGATACGAAAACGATGAATTTATTTCACATTGATATTTTGAGATGTAGTAATACACGTAGGAATACACAATTCATTGCAGTTTATTCAATATTTTCAGACTTTTGCCCGAATAAACCTCATGGTAAACAATTTTGACAGCTAAAATTGCGCGCTCGACGGCTCGAACGAATCAAAATGGGTGGTTTGCGAATTTTGCGAATCAACGAATAATCGACTAAACGTCTACTAAATCGACTTACAGCCCTACGTATTTCCGTTTCAGCTTAGAACTTTTTAATGAATTCTCTATGGTTCCGGTTTTATTAACAAAACTTTTACTTAAAAAACACCATTTTCACCGATACAGATGATCTTTTGTGTACTTGGTGGATTTTAAACTAATTTTAGTAATTGATCAGAATCTCTAAGTATTCTGTAGAATCAAAATTAAATAAAGGTTGTCAGCTGAACGGAAATGGAAGAGTCTTGTCGTCTATGCTGAGAAATATTTTTTTTATTGAATTTCGTAATGGCTGTCAAGAACACAAGAAGCTTGATTGCTTTTCTTGCAAAAGTGAGCTTGGTTTTCTTTGAAAGTTGTATTAGTAATTTCCATGCATCTGCTTTTATTTACGTTTCGTTCGTTGCGCAGAATCTCCAGATGCTTGGCAACTTGTAAAGTACCGTTCTTGTATTGCAGATGAGCTTTTGATGTTAGAGGCAAGTGATTGTATTCACAACAAAATGAACGACGGAGATTGGATTTGCAGTGAAGCAAACTGCGGAAATATAAATTTCGCGAGGAGAACATCATGTTACCGGTGCAATGCAGAAAAACCTGAAGCTGACAATGCCTCTAAGAAGAAACTTGGCACAGAAATCGGTAAATCTGCGGCGGAGAAGTCCCGTGGCTTGTTCAATGCGGATGATTGGCAGTGCAACAAATGTGCGAACGTGAACTGGGCCCGGCGTACGACTTGCAATGTTTGCAATGCCCCTAAATTTGGAGAAGTACGTATTTATTATAATCTTGGACACTGTATTTCATACAACTGTTTCATTTATTTTGTAAACTGTATCAAATTGTGTGATTAAAGGTTGAAGCTCGTACTGGATACGGCGGGGGATACAATGAGCGTGGCGTTGTGGAGTACCGGCGCAGGGAAGGTTCCTCTGACGATGAATACGATGAGTTCGGCAGAAAAAAACGCAAGCAACAGCGCTCTGAAACAGGAGACAGGGTAAGAAATTCGTTCTAATTCACTTAATCATTCTTCCCATCAAAATTAACCATTTCTACTTTCAACTTAACTCTTACCAAACATTGGTTCATCTAATATTCAGCCTGCTGCTTATAATGTTTCTTTCAAAATGAAAAATTCAGGGAATAATGGAATTTGAAGCTAAGAAGAGTTGATACTGTATAGCACATCATTACTAAAGTGGAGATAATTTTTCCTGCCTTCAGGTTGGCATCACTGAAGGAGCAGAATACAAAAACCTGATAACAAAGCCCCAGATGGAATTGAAAGTGAGGAACTATATGCCAGCTCCTGCTACTGAAAGGAACGCTATTACAGAACAAAACAAACCCAAAGGCAGATTTAATGATGGATCTGTATCAGGTGATTCTATGCACTCAATACCATCCCTCAGGCAGAATCAGGATCACTACCAAACTGACGCTCATAAACAGAATATCAAAAACATGCATTCTAACAAAGCAAACAGTGGCTTTCAGAGCCGTCAGAACCGAAAAAGAAATACTAGCACGGGTGATAAGGATCATACAGCATCATCCGGCTATGAGACTGCACCTAAGAAAACAAGGAAAGATAGTACTGACTCCCCAGTGTTCATGTCTTTCAATCCTGTTATGGAAAATATGGTGACATCATCCAATGAAGTTGCTTACAAGTTCAACGGGAAAACTACCTCTCAGAACTTTGCAATAAAGTACACTCTGAAAGAAAGGGTCACAGCCGCTGCATATGCTATTACATACAACAACTGCAAAATGAGTTCAGAAAGATTTCAATCTCTTTTTGACAAACCAGCTCCTGAATTCCAGAAAATATTTGCATGGAGGCAACAACTGTTGGCTACGGGGTGCTTAGATGATGCTCATTCACTAACAAAATCTAGCTGTACTCCAGTCAAACCAGTCAGGGTTCCTAATCCGGATGAAATTGCTATTATATCATCAGATAGTGAGGAGGAGGGCACTACAAAAAGTCACCTGCCAAAAAAACCAGCACTACAACCTCGGCAAAGAAGTGACAGTGTTGAGACTGTTCTACTAGAAACAGTAGACAAGGACAGACAAGGAGCTAAACCGTTCATTGAAACAGCTGAGGAAAGAGGTACAAACAACAAAAACAATCCAGCAATTAAAGGAACTTGCTCCAGTTCATCTGACAGTCGAAATTCGGACTCATCCGAAACTGATTCGGAACCATTGGAACGAAAATCCAAAACTAGCACCAAAAGTAGCAGGCCAAAGAACACATCTGCTCGGCAGTCTGCCATTGACTCTGATTCAGAATCCATTTCTTATCACAGTGATGAAGAGAATTTCTTGTCTCGCAAATTTGGCGAAAACAAAAAAGTCAAACGTAAATTTAAAAGACGTAATGCTCCAATACCGCCACCGGCCACCTGCAGTACTCCCGAGAAACCAGTCAGCTATGTGCCAATGACACAACCCCATACAAATACTCAACCATTCCAAGGATATTGTACAGCAAAACCAATGGAAAAATCTCCTTTGATGACTGGAAATATCTACACACCGAACTTACGAAACATGACTGCGAAAACTCATAAGCGCCCACCAGGAGATGTAGACAATGGTTCAAGCGAATATGTACCTACTAGACTCGGAGCCACAGCAAAAAATAATTACCAGGACTTCAAAAATCATGTTCGTTTAAATGGTTCCGGATACTGGGCGAAAGCGAATGGAGCTACATTAAGTACTAAACGCAACAGCATATCACAAGATGTAGCACCTGGACTTCCTCAACAAAATAAATCTCCAATAAAGGGATCTATAAGCTCCTATATTCCCGCAGTGAAACAGGCAGATAAATCTCTAATAGAAACACCTAAAACTTTATTAATTCCAGGATTAGGTGCACACAATAAATCTCCAATAAATAAACGTGGCAGCTCATTTATTCCTGGATTTGGTGATCTTGACACATCTCCAATGAAACGGGTTATAAGTTCATGTATTTCCGCATTTGGTGAGCTAGAAAAATCTTCAATAAACAGGGCTATAAGCTCATTTACTCCCATAGAAAAACCGAAGAACTCTGTAGTTTCTGGGTTTGGTAATCCAGATCAATTTCCGATACAAAAAATAACAACTATTCCTGGACTTCATGAATCTGCCCCAGTGAAACATAAGAGTTCTTTCATTCCTGGACTTGAGTCAGAAAAGATGCCACTCCAAAACTATACAAGTCCATCCCCTGCTAAAAGCCAAACTGAGCAGAACAGTTATAGCAAAGGCAATACTGACTTTAGTCAAGATGATTTGGATAGTTCCATAGCCACCGATCATTACTTGCCTTTCGATAGACCTAAAAAAGTAACACTGCAAATTGATCAAGACTTACGTTGTGATCAACCACCAATGCAACAGAAAGCTGATCAGTCTTTGCCTCAAGTTGATCAGATCCCATTGCCTGAGACACGGTATGAAAACACTGATTGCATATTCGCAGTATTTAAAGATAATGTTGGGAGCAAAAATGGAAGCATTATGGATATTTTTGATAGTGGCTTGGCAGAAAAAAGTCCTGAAAGAAAGAAAGAATTAGAAAAGTATGACAATGTGAAGAAACCTTATGTAACTGAGTGGGATGAGGATGACGACGCGCTCTATGGGGAGTCTGGAAATGCAACTGAAGAGAGAAATGCATCTCCTACCCCTATGAAAACTAACCAATCCCAAAGCCCTGCAGAGTCTATGATGAATGTTGACTCACAGCAAGATACCATGGACCGATCATCCCCAAATAATCTTACCCATTTATTGAATGAAAGGAAAGAAATGTTATTGGGGCTATTAAACAATTTCCAAAAGAATAATGAAAGTGACCAATCACCGCAGAAGTACAACAATAACAAAGCACAACAATCTTCACCGAATGAGTCATTTCTTACTCATGCCCTATCAAATAAGGAGACACAATTTCAAAAACCTGTCAATAATCTTACAATTATGCCTGAACCAATACCACAAGAGCTATCGGAAGAGTTGATGCGCATGTCAGAGGATGCTAATAATGGAGAACCTGTTGATAAAATAATCAGCTCTCCAATAAATATAAAAGACACAAAACGTATTCACATTATTGAATCCATAACTATTGGCCCTGGAACAAATCAAAATCTTTACAGTCATAATCCGGAATTGGATTTAAAACCAGTGACAGTAATAAGCCAGCCAGAAATGAACACAGCGTCAGAGAATAATAGTTTTTCAGAAAAAATAGAGATTTTGGAGTCGTCTGATGATCAGGAGCTGCCGCAAGTTGCCGCCTCCCTCCCCGAAGCTCAATCCACAGCAGACTTGTCTAATCTGCTGGCAGGTATTGATGCAAACACACTGATGTTGGCCCTTCAAAATTTGCAGCAGCTGGCTCAAAATTCCCACAACAGCTCTTTCAGTAGCACCCATAACAATCCGGAACCAGAGCAGCAGAACCCTGAAAGTGCCTCCCAAGCAGTGGATACAATCAACTTGACTAACGACGAGTGGGAGAAGGAATCCGTCAGAGAAGGCAGCATCGAGCGCCAACTGGAAGAGATGGACGGAAACCCCGCGGCCACTCCTTTTTTAAGCGACATTTTCGACCCTGGCCCTATCCTACAAAATGTAACGAGGAAATTAAACATCAACCTAAAAAGCCCACTTGATAAGACAGACGCCCAAAAACCGGATGAGAATGCACCCGTCATAGGTAACTTTAAAAGTTTCGCTCTACCTAAACCACCCCGGTTGAATAGGGTAAAAGTGCCTATCAAAACGAGCAGCAAGAGTTCTAAAAGAAAGGGCGATGGAAAGAGGAAGCGAAAGAAAAAGGTTTGTATGAAAAGGTTATTCAGGGTTATGTCAACATGGCTACTTATATTTTTACAGGGCATTCAGCAAGTGGTAGACGTCCCATTTCAAGTGGAGGCACAATTATCATCCATCTAAAAAGTAATTTGACCACCATCAGATGGTCTGAAACTTAAATGTTGTGTCTATCAATAATTAACACCAAACAGTCACATTATTAGACCTCTGATCCAAAAGCAGCATAACCTGTGTTGATCAGTACACACAAACCCGGACAAATATTTACAGATCATACAAACATTTGTCACGCTGCGGGAATCGAACCTGCGCCTCTAGCGTCTCAGCCTCCTATTCGCCCGCCTAGCTTATGAGGTTGTCAAATATAAGTAGCTATTTTGTCATGACCTAAGTTAACATTGTTTTGTATTCCCTATGATGATTACGGGTTTGTTTCAGAAGGCGGCCGGCTCACAAGACGAGGCGGAGGGCGAGGAAGATGAAGAGGAATCCGGCGATGAAGCCGACCTCGCGAAGTACGACCTGTGGGGCAGCGAGGATGAGAGCTCCAAAACCGGGAGCAGTTCCAAAACCGGGGGCAGCTCTAAGGCTGGTGAGTTGCACAGCTTACAAGACTAACAACTATGTGGCGATGAATCCGAACTGGCGAGGGTAGAACCTCTGATTGTTCTATTAACATCCGACGTGCTATCGCGAAGACAGCAGAGAGCGAACTGATTTGGGTATTGTTAATAGGTGCATTGCGCCAACTTTGTCCATATGTACATATATTGTCTGTGGTTCCTTCGCTATTATATATTGTTGAATTTATAACATTTAAATTTTGAAGGTGTTTCTACAATTTTTGACACAGTTATATGTTTATTTATTTATTATCAAACAAAGAACACAATCAGGCATAAACCAAATTTTTACAAAAATTTGAAAACTGAAAAAAAAAAAATTGTAATGCAGAGCTTATTATTTTTTAAAGCGAGCCCATACTCCTATCATCACTTTTCGATAACTCTCGTGGTTACAGAATTCAAACGAGAAAAGAAATCTGAAAAAAAAACTTAGAGCCGGTTAGGTATTGTAAAAATCTACAATAAAAAAAATATAGGTGCAGCAATCTCCAAATTTAAACCGCACTAAAATTATCGCGCGCTCTTTCTAATGGCCTGAAATAAAAGAAGACCGAGATAATTTTAGCGCAGGTTTAATGAAGTGAAGTATATGAAAGCGTTAGCTGAGTCAGTCGTGGGAATATTCCACGATGGTGCAACCCACTGTGAAAAGAGGCCCATTGAGGCTCTGCCTACCCCTTCGGGGAAAAAGGCGTGTGTCTATGTATGTATGTATGTATAATGAAGTAGGCTTGCTATATCTATCGACTTTCTAATTTGTAATCATTTCAACAGGTGCTAAATCCAAAGAGGGTGAAAGTTCCAAAAGTGAAGAGCAAGAAGACAAAAATGGTAAAATGGACTCGCCTGGCTCTAAGAACAGTTCCAAGAACAGCAACAAGTTAGTATTTATTTATTCTGCCCTTGATACATGCATCATGATAAATCATGATAATAACTTGCAAAATGTGGGTGCGTTCTCTAACCGCCTACTGCGCATCAATTGCAACTCAACCTAACAGTGGGGTACGAACATTTAAGCACGAATATTTAAGCTCACTCTTGAGGCATGAAATTCTTTTTTTTTTTGTGTTTTTTGCCCATTACAGCTCATCAACACTTCTACAGATAGCGAAAGTTGATTTCGCGCGAACTAGGAGACTTAACACACATGCTTTAATTGATAGTATCATAAATATAACCAGTTTAGCTATGATACCCCTGAACACATTTTTAGTGTTTTTTTTTGTTTAGGGGTATATGATATGGGGGCTGATGATATTTATCAATTAAAACATGCGTGTTAAGTCTCCTAGTTCTCACGAAATCAACTTTTGCTATCTGAAGAAGTGCTGATGAGCTATAATGGGCAAAAAACACAAAAAAAAAACGCGGCTCTATCGTGATCATTCACCTTAACGTTAGTGAGACGCTAGCGAGACGAAAGCCAATGTCAAATATTGGCCAATGACATCAGAGAGACTAGAAAAATCTAGAAATCTTAATAATACGATTGGTTAATATTTTACATTTGCTATCGTCTCGCTAACGTTAATTATTCGTGCTTGGACCACTGGTAGTCGAGTTGCGCGGACAAAATGCGAAGGAAGAAAAGAACTGGTCAAGTGCGAGTCGGAATCACGTGGAGAGGGTTCCGTACGAGTAGGTTAGCAAATGTGATGTTTTATACGAATTTTCTCTTTACAATATATTAAGTTTCCCGTAAGAATTTAAAGACTACTACTAATAAAGGAAGGCGGTGGATGGAGGCGGTTCAAAACCGTTCGTCGTGGCACTCTATGCGACTTCTGTAGGCTGATGATGATGACTAATAAACGCGGAGTATCCTTTGCATAGTTACACTGCGTTTTGTCTCATTCTCATTTTGTTCTCTCAAACTCTGATAGAGACCCTATATTCCGTACTGGAAGACCCGCTAGCGACTTCATCCGCACGTACTCAGAAAACTTTCGCGGCGTTCAGACAACAACTTTTACATCAACATCCACGCCGTGAAACGACCTTTGAAACGACACCACACTCAAGTTTTTCAAATAAGAAGTCTCATTTTAACTTTGAGGTCTTGAAAATATTTTAATCTTAACAACTATACCGTGAAATTAACTTTTACAACGTCGAAAAACGTTGAAATCTGGCCAAAACCGTCCGTGCGTCTGCTCGTCCTATGATCATAAGGAGATGGTGGGATCACATCGTGAAGTTCCTGGGAGCTATGGTAACTCGGTAACTCTTCTGGCAAATACGAACGAATCCGATCGGAAGATTTTTCGAAAGTTTTAAAATAGTCCTGCTGGAATATGTATAACGTGACTGTTGGGTGCCGCCGGCGCCGCGGCCCAATGCTAGAGGAGTTTACTGCTAGGGCGCTTGAGCCCTCGGCATACAAACGTTTGCTCCTATTTCGGATATTATCTCACCAAACTCCTTTTTTAACCCCCGACGCAAAAACTACGGGGTGTTATAAGTTTGACGTGTCTGTGTGTGTGTGTGTGTGTGTCTGTCTGTGGCATCGTAGCTCCCGAACGGATGAACCGATTTCGTTAGTTTTTTTTTGTTGGAAAGTTTAATTTGTCGGGAGTGTTCTTAGCTATGTTTGATCAAAATCTGTTCAGCCGTTTCATTGCGTGGAGGGTTGTTTTAATTTTTATAAAATTAATTACTTGTTGCTTTATACACTAATATCTAGTAACTAGCAGCGCCCCGCGGTTTCACCCGCGTAAGTCTCGATCCCGTGGGAATATCGGGATAAAAATGTGCCTATGTGTTATTCCGGGAGTCCAGTTATGTCCATTCCAAATTTCATGCAAATCCGTCCAGCCGTTTCAGCGTGAAGAAGTAACAAACACACACACAAACTTTCGCATTTATAATATTAGTAGGATTGATGCAAGACCCGTGGTTTGTAGCGCCGCGGCGTTTCATATGTTGATATAGCATGCATGTTGTGACATCCTCCTGTAGCTGAATGTTACCTGGCGCAGGTCCCGGTCTCGGTCGCGCAGCTCGTCCTCTTCATCCAGCTCGTCCTCGTCGTCCAGCTCGGAGAGTCGGAGCTCGTCGCACTCGCGCGCCGACTCGCCCAGAAACAAGTAAGGACACTACTCCACTTTTTGCGGTAAGAGAATAGGCGTGCCGACAAACGGAACTAACAAGACATTATACATCACTAATACAAATATACCATAAAAAAAATAACTGGATATTAAGTATTCGTTACAAATTTAATCTGCGTAATGTTTTTTTTTTTCGAATGGATTAAAAAAAGATATTAAAATTTGTATTCTTGACAAAATCCGAATGAATTTAAGACATAATACTCGTGCATGAGTTTGTGCGGTGACGCGAGACGCGTCGAAATAATAACTTGCTAGTAATCTATGGCGCATGCACTATTAAATAGTTGTGACCAATTGTTGCAATTTTTTATGGATATTCCTGGAAATAGTTATTTGGCTTACCAACAGGTAAGATCGTGGTCAAACAAGGGTCTATAATTGTTACGTCTTACGTGATTGCTACTTAGTATAACTATTTAGTTTTAACATGACATCTGCAATGAATTATAATTAATTAGTTTAAGTTTACAATTTGAATTTTTATTGTTTAGAATGTTTTTTTTATCATAATTTTTCGTAAGAAATTTTATTTTATTTTATTTGTTTTAAAATTATCTGACCTGTAAATTTGTATTTACTAATAAATTGATTATTCCTTGATTATAATTCCTAGTTAAAAAAAAAAAAAAATTGGTATCCTTTTTTTGCGTAGATTATCGAATACTGATTATCAAGGATTTTTTTAATGGTATATTTGGGATAGTGGTGTTTTTTGAAACTAGCTTTTTGCAGTCACTCTTCCCCTCCTACCGTCCCCCATGTCCCCACCCTAGCATCCATTCACACACCGAATATCTTCAACTACACATAACGCGAGCGTGGCAGCGGGTGGAAGCTATGAAACCATAACCATTTCCTGTTAGTGAAGTAATTTTCGGAATCGGATCAGTTCCGGAGATTACCCCCCTACATACAAACTTTGTGACGACCTCTGTGACGCGGCGGGCGAACGTTCGTCTGCGACGCAGGAGGTTGCGGGTTCGATTCCCGTCTCGGAACAAATATTTGTGCGATCTGCAGATATTTGTTCAGGGTGTTCTGGGATAAAAATATCTATCTATGTAATATATTGTATTAAGTATATCAGTTGTCTAGTACCCATAACACAAGCTCTGCTTAGCTTGGGGCTAGACAATGTTGTGTGTACTGTCCAGAATTATTTATTTATTTATTTATCTCTTCATAATAATTATTTGTTATAATTACAGGCACACAAGACTTCATCTTTATGTCTCAGGGTGACGGGCGCAGTGCAATACTGCATGAAGTAATGCGTTGTTATAGGCAGAGGTTACATCCGATGGGCCATCATCATCGGCTTGTTCCGTCATTCAAACCAAATAAAAATAATAATAATATGATAATAATACTAACACATAGAATCCACTACTGACACCCGCAGTGTGGGTGTCAGTAGTGGATTCTCGAACCTGGAGGCCAATTCTCTGATTGTAGACATTATCTCTAAATTAGAGATAATGTCGAAGCATGATTGTCTACAAAAAATGCCACGAAAATGTCACAATAACCATCAAATCATATTCGATTTGAATGATTTTGGTCGACTTATGTCTATTTGAGTCATCACGAGAATAGAAAATTAAGATTTTATTCGACATTCGCCATCTTTTTTCGACATATGTCGAATTCGACTAATCTCTAAAGCACGAAAATTGCCCTCCAGTGCGTTGTTCTGTTTCGTCGCGCACAGCTTATGTAAGAGTTTATTTTAGAGTTTTTATTAACGCGGTTTTGTCTAGGTTTTTAATGTTATCATTCACTTTTTATTACAAGTATCAAGATCTTGCAACTGAGCTACAATGACGATAAATAACAAATAACAAATAGTGCTGGACAAGTTCACACAACATTATCTGTAACTGTAACTCATATTGTGTCCTCAATAAAGTTTTATTATATTATATCTAGCCCCAAGCTAAGCCAGAGCTTGTGTTATGGGTACTAGATAACTGATATACTTAATATAAATACATTACATAGATAGATATTTTTTATTATACATAGAAAACATCCAGAACACCCTGAACAAATATCTGCAGAACGCACAAATATTTGTTCCGAGGCGGGAATTGAACCCGCAACCTCCTGCGTCGCAGGCGAACCATCGCCAGCCGCGCCACAGAGGTCGTCACATAAAGTGACATAAAGTGTTGCTAACAATACACAATCTGTAATTAAGCACTGCAGCGCCCTCACCTCCCACGCCTATTCTCTTTCCGCACAGACATTAATGTTTGTGATCTATTATTTGTAACATCTGTCTATAGTCGGGTTTGCGCCAGCCGCGTTTGGTCGAGCTCAATGTTAACCCCTGGGTTAAAGTGCTAACCCGGGTTGGCGCAATTCGGCCTAATATTAGTTGGATAATGTGATGATAGATTCGACGACTTCAACTTAAACAGCGAGCGAGAGTCGTCGCCCGGGCCGCGGCCGCGCCACTCGCGCTCGCCGCGCCCGCGCATCTCCGCACCGCTGCCGCGCCGCAAGTCGCACGACAGCCGCGGCTCCAACGGAGAGTCCAGGTCAGCAAACTCTACTCTACTCGCCTTCCGGGGCCCAAGCACGTTAAGTAGGGCATGTAGTTCTACATTCCCATACAAAACGAAGTTGCCGGTAATTTTGGAAACCAAAAGTCTTATCTAAAAAAAAAACTTGGTAGCTATAATCGCATAGCAAGTATCTAGGCTTGTCGTGTTTTACAACCACATAGGGCGCGTCCTAGGTGGACGTGACCTATGAGGTAATGCACTGATCATAGGCAGAGGTTACCGCTTAACATCAGGTGGACCATCTGATTGTTCCGTCATACAAGTAGTATAAACAAAAAAAAACACGAGGCCGAGAGAACCTTCGGCTTACTTTGGTATATAACTTTCCTAATGGATTTTAACGATTTTTTGGTCACTTTTCGTTTCGCGAGCGCTATTTTGTCACTTTCTAACTTACCTGAACTTTAATGAGTGAATGACTTTAGTGACAATTTGGCGTCCAACCACGTCTAGCGACACGATCGTGAACGTCAAATATTAACCAATCAAATTAAAAAGATTTCATACTTACACGATGGGGAGCCACAGGCAAAACTAATCTCAGATGGCGCCACCATCGCTGGTGCTTGTCATTTAGTGGTCTTGTCGTTTTCTCATCAGAAGGGAAACGGTGTGTACCTTTATTTGTACACTGAAATGCACTACACAGAGGCATGTTTTATACCAGACTATTATTTAATGTTTATTTACTAAAATTATCCATTGATATTTGACACTTTTGACAGTTTTTTTTTAACATCGATAGACCTTAGTTTTGCTACGAAACAACACCAGCGATTATGCGCCACCTAGCGTGATAAATAAGCAGTGTGTCTCCCCATTGTACCATGATGCTATCCCGCTGTCATTGGCCAATATCTGACATTTGTGATCGTCCCACACTTAAGGTGGATGTTCACGCTTGTGGCGTGAAATTCAAACTTTTTGGTGTTTTTTGCCCATTACAGCCCATCAACACTTCTTCAGATAGCGAAAGTTGAGTTCGCGAGAACTAGGAGACTTAACACACATGTTTCAATTGATAGTATCTCATAAATATCATCGGTTTAGCTACGATACCCATAAACAGTAAAAAACACGGTAAAAATTTGTTTATGGGTATCGTAGCTAAACCGATGATATTTATGAGATACTATCAATTAAAACATGTGTGTTAAGTCTCCTTGTTCTCGCGAACTCAACTTTCGCTATTTGAAAAAAAAATTGATTGCGTGAGCTTCCACCTTAAATTATGAAATGATAAAGATAAAGATACAAAGATAAAAATATTTATTTGCTTCAAAAACACGGGGCACAAAAGGTAAACAAGGTATCTTACACCTAACACAAAAAAGAGAGAAAACGAACACTAAATAAAATATAGGAAGTAAAGTAAAAAATAAAATAATAATAACTATGCTTAAAGAAAAATACCCTCTGTGCGTCCCAGATAGCTGCAGCAAATTGATTTAAGCTCAGCGTTGTGCTGGATACTTAAAAGTAAAATATTTTTAATATTCAAGTTAAATTGACATCATTCGATGGACAATAACGAATTTAAGATTGCTATCACCTGTAACTGATATTTATGCGAATTAATAAATGTATCTTTTATCGTTATTTTATCGTAATTATTATTGTCGAGTGGCGACCATAAACCGGACGACGCATATGAGGAATGAATGTCCCTCTTTCGCTAGATGTTATAGAGGTCGCAGGAAGGCGGGAGATGGAGGCGGCTCAGCACCGTTCATCGTGGCATTTTATCGGGGAGTTCTATGTCTAGCAGTGGACTTCTGTAGGGTGATCAGGGTTTTAAATTATCAAGATAAATATGCCCTTTGATAATTATCAGATAATTATCAGATAATTATCAAACAGATATTAAGCCTAGGAATCCTTTTTTAACTGATATTACATATCATCATTTATGTAAGAAAAAAGTAGTTTAGTAAAAAAATTATGCACACATTTTACAATCAAGGCAATCTTTTTTTTTAATAATTGCGTGAATAACAACTTCCAAACCAAAATACGAGAAGTTAGTCAACTACATACTACTTAATTAAATGGATGAGTGGAATATCATCGTCAGTCATCAACCTCAACTGCGTTAACTGGACGGGGGGGCATCTTCAAAATCCAACTTAATCTGCGTTATTATTACCAAGATACTTATCAAGATAATTATCAACCTATATTTATCTTGATAATTATCAATGATAATTATCAGTGATAATTATCACTTCGAACCCTGAGGGTGATGATGATGATTCTATGGGGGGAGGATTGGCGAGCGTTAGACGGCTGCTGATGATGGTTCTGTTTGATTTTCAGGAGTCATGAAGCGTCTCGAGAGAAGGAGTGGTCGCGCGACCGCGAGCGTCGCCCGGAGCGGGCACGCGGCGCGCGCTCCGGCGAGCGCCCGGAGCGCCGCTACAGTCGCGACGGGACGCACTACAGCGCGCGCGGCAGGCACCGCTAGCTCACCGACACTCACCGACCCTCGCAGACACTCGCCGACACTCGCCTACATTAGTCGAACTAGCAACTACACTCTGTGCGGAAAGTGAATAGGTGCGGCGGATAACGGAACTAACATTATTTGCCACGGTTCACATGGCAATCAAACCCAGTCATCTATTTTACTATAAACTTTTTCTATGCATGTATCAATAATTCAATATAATAATGGCGAGACGAATCTAGAGGGGTGTACCGCCAAGCTGCTGTGGCCCCCTGCATACAAACAAAGTTCGCTCCTATTATGAATATTATCTTAACAAACTCTAAGAAATGTTGTACAAACAATCAATACATTGGACGTAGTTTGATAGTTTCTTATAACTGAGTCAGTCCCTGAGAGTAACTGAGGTATGGGAGCGGTACGGGAGGGGTGCTTTCGTTTCTGACAACTGAAGCCACGCTTCATTTTGACGTTACGAAAACACCCCTTAGTAGAAGTAGAGCTTTTTTGTGAAAGAGTTCGTCCGGGGAAATACTTCCACAATACCTATTTCGGCCACAAAGCAGTAGTGCTCGCATTCCTGTGTTCCGGTTTCAAGGGTAAGGGTGCCGGTGAAATTACAGGCACATGAGACTTTCATCTTTGTCTCAGGGTGGCGGGCGCAGTGCAATGCCACATAGGGCGCGTCCTAGGTGGACATGACCTATGAGGTAATGCACTGTTCATAAGCAGAGGTTACCGCTTAACACCAGGTGGGCCATCTGCTTTATCCGTCAATCAAGTAGTACGAAAAAAAACCGTCCCGTACCGCTCCCGTACCTACTTGTCAGTAGTCATTAAATATAATAATCTAATGATTTAAGTCTATGTTACCTACCACCCAGACTCTTGCAAGTCGTCCGTCTGACCGCTCAAAGGTAGTGCATGACGTGCCGTTCGCGCAAACACCTGGAGGCCAATTCTCGGATTATAGAGATTATCTCTAAATTAGAGATAATGTCGAAGCATGAATGTCTACAAAAAATGGCACGAAAATGTCACAATAACCATCAAATCGTATTTGATTTGAATGATTTTGGTCGACTTATGTCTATTTGCGACATCACGAGAATAGCAAATTAAGGCTTTATTCGACATTCGCCATCTTTTTTCTACATATGTCTAATTCGACTTAATCTCTAAAGCACGAGAATTGCCCTCCTGGACGTTAGCTGGACTTTTATTAGTTTTTTTTTATGGTTACTGACCGGTGTATTCATTTGATGTTGCAATGGACTCCACGTAGTATACTATCCAAATCATACAAACATACTATTTTTAAGGAAAGCTTGAGCAGCTTTGATGTGAAACTGACAAACTACAGGTCAAGATATTAGTCTGTAGATTATGTCATAAAAAGTCGTAGACCTGCAAGAATAAATATCCAAATAAGGAGGAATTTCGGTTTGTATGAAGCGGACCAACAATGCAGGGGTCATAAGGATTGCAGTGAGCACGTCTGTTCTCTTTCCGCACAGAACGAAAGTTAATGACCTGTATTTTGAAATCGTAGTCTGTTCGCGTGGTCGCGACCAATCACGCGGTCAATTCTAATAATCATTGTATAACCAAACTGAATGTTAACTGAATCGAGACTAAATTGCAAATTGACTGAAAATTTGCATTCTGCTCACTCGTAATAACAATTTAGTCTACTTTAGATACATGGCGACCATATTTAGATTATATTATTGGAAAGAGACGCTACTATTATGCTAAAATTCTAGCCAAAGTTCTCGGAAATACTTTGAAGCATACAAGTATCGGTTACATTTCTATATAATCATATTTCGTTGTTGTATTGCCAGTTGAGCAGAATACACTTTGTGACAATTATGTCATCGACACTAGATCAAGACATGATCTATATTTTGACTATTTTTTATTACGAGAATTGGGCTTCTGGTGTTAGGCGATGACCCGTGCCAATTCAAACTGCTATACCTCGCGAGCACTACTGCTTTGCTGCAGAATAGGTGTTGTTGTAGTACTTCCCCAGATAAACTCATCCACTAACAGTGGCTGCAGGCTACCAATGTGGTCAAGGTTTCAGGCAGCTATTAATGGCTTACCATCCGTTGTGACTTGTAAAATCTGCATTATGAAAACTACCTTCACGATCGAACGAAATTCGCTCTACTATGTATCGGGTTTAAGATATTTAGTAGAGCGAATTTCGTTGGTATATGATATCAACAATCACATTATATCGACTAATGTAAGTAAGTTATATAAGTGCTGTGCTTGTTCAGAGTAGACCGTAGAACCTTGGGGCTAGTCCTTGGATTGTAGATAATGAAGAACCTCATGCAAAATCTGTCTTTGATAGAACGACTAACTATCTTTTAAGATAATGTCGTGTTCAACGTTGCATACAATCCGAGAATTAGACCCTTCAGCTTCGCCTGTGCGTAATGCGCCCTACACGCGACCCCGGGCCGTGGCTTGTGGACGATCTCGCATCAAAGTCTTGTTAAGAGTCTAGGAAGACGATTTAGGCTCCCTCTGCAACGCAAGCGGTAACCCGCGCGCCATCTCGCTCGCGCTAGCGGGTGTCGTGCGCAAAAATGTTTATTTGTTACAGCGAAAATAATGACTTTCAAAACAACGCCTTCTTTATTTCTTTTTTTGACGACCTCTGTGGCGCGGCGGGCGAAGCTCGGCCTGCGACGCAAGAGGTTGCTGGTTCGATTCCCGCACTCTGAACAAATATTTGTGCGATCGCAGATATTTGTTTAGGGTGTTCTGGGTATTTTCTATGTATAATAAAAAATATCTATCTATGTAATATATTGTATTAAGTATATCAGTTATCTAGTACCCATAACACAAGCTCTGCTTAGCTTGGGGCTAGATAATATTGTGTGAACTGTCCAGCATTATTTATTTATTTATTTTATTTATGGTTCAATTATAATGAAAAATATTCCTTTTAGTATTCAATTATTGTATTTTTTTTCTATTAAGAAAATTTGATGGAATCTTGTTTTCGCTAAACATAATGCTTAGTCCTCAACTTTATTATATATTTATTACAAAGCGAATGCTGCAATATTGTTGATATAACAGAGGATCATGTTAATCAATGTGAGGTATTATAGACTCTTAAGCTTATTTTCGATGTCTGAGTCCTGGTCTTAAGTTTTTAAACAACCATTTGACACTTACTTTTTAGTGTAGGACGGATTTTGTATGGAGACACTGATGAGCGTCTCCAGAGGACACCTTGCGAACCTCAATTTACAAAAAAACAAAATTAAAATCAATCAATCCATCTTACATTACACATGCATTACATGTTACATCGTACGTCTGTGCCAACTGCTTGGTCAAAAGTTAGACTCGGAAATCTGAAATGAGTTAAAGGGGCTTTTGTAGTGCTACCTTGTTCACGAACCGCGGCTTGAAGCGTGTGTCCTATTCGCATCGATAATTCGATACCTATATAAATATTTATAACAAAAACGTAGATTTATAACAGATTAGACCACTATAACGTGTTGGGAAATCGTTTGTTTTTTCCCTAAATTACTTTTTAGCAAGCCTTTGAGCCTTGATTTTTTTTATATACCTAATAAGAAGAATCGAACATACTACTAGTAAATAAGTATTGTCACAGATTGTATAACGTTATGGTTCATAACTTCTAAAACTGAATTCTGGTTGCAAGTTGTTATAGAAAGAGCTTACAATTTTCGTATGTTACCATACAAAGGCGACCACGCCGCGTTGTCGTCCAAAGTAGCAGGTGACTTTTTTCGAAAAGTCGCAGGCGTCTTTTTTCGAAAAGTCTCCCATTATTATATAAATTACATATTCTCAACGATAAAAACATAGCTTTATAAAAATCTGTCAAATGTTAACAATGCCTTAAACAAATTGCCAAAGCAAAATCCAAAAGCAAGATGCCCAACAGATTTGAATTTCCTCTATTAGTCCAGTGAAACGGCCTTACAACAAATGGTGTGTGGCGATTTTGATATAAATGTTGTTAGGGTTGGTTAGGTTTGGGTAGGCGCGAGCCGCCATTTTGGATTAAAGGTGACACGATATGGTTTCTAATATAATTCTGGCTACGGGGTCTTGGATTCCCCAGTGTCTTGGCTATCGGGCAGAGTAGACAAAATACCATACTTTTCTGTAATTTATTTTGTACCGTATTTATTCAGTAAGTTTTATAAGTAACGAATTATAATGGCTGAAATTAAATAAGATGTTGAATTGAAAATGTAGATTACACAAGTACACCAACTGTTGTAATAAAAAATCACATACATGGACTATATAGTACAAAATTGAAAATTGCATCTTATTTACGGCTGTTTTCGTTTTGTTTTCAATATAATGCAAATAATTGGGTAAAAAATACAAATATGGCATTTTAAACTTTGGGAGATATGCGTGTTTCGAACTGTTGCGGTGTGGTTAATTTTTTGTGTAAAGTTTTTTTTTCTTTCGACGCACTTTGTCGCCTCTTACCACTGAATGATGACAAACAGTGTCGGCTAATTTTAAGTATAGCTTTTATAAAAGTAAGGGGGCTGGTAGTTGGTAGATTTGTCACTTGTATTGGAACCTAGTCTTGATGAATCGAATTTTTATTTTTCATCTTTTTAATTTTTTGTGATAGATGTTCTTAGTTTACGTTTTATGTAGTTACGGACTAGGCGTGTTTATAAGCGACATTGAAATGTACTATTTAAGCTCTGAATAAGCACTGTTAAGTAAAAATTAGAATCTATCCGTGGTAGTGCATAATTAGATGTGTAAATAAAATTTTGAATATTCTTTGTGAAAACAGAAATATTTCTTGACAAGTACCTAATTCTTTTGGAGTGTATAAAGGCGTCTCTACACTGCATGTCAACTGTCTTCGGTATAGTGCTAAGGTTTTTGATATTGGGAAAGTAGCCGTTGTATTTGTGTATTGGAAAAAGAAAGACTGATCGACCCAGTAGTGTGGCGACTCCTTTATGTAAAAGGTTAACATGTGATCGCACCTTGGTTTATGCATTTAAGAGTATCGCATATTAAACATAGAAATCGTTCGTAACCATAGACGTTTGCTGAATTTCCCTTTACCCTTGCTATTATAATTGCACCCTGTGGTTGTATGTATTAATAAGTATCTGTTTTGTGACAATCCGTTAGTTTTGATTTGCTGTACCGGAAAGATAGTTTCAGCAAATGTTAGTTTTGTGTTATTTCCAGTCGAACGTGGCTTCTATCTCTTCCTAATTATAAACAG
Organism: Operophtera brumata; assembly: GCA_932527175.1. Classification (NCBI taxonomy): domain Eukaryota; kingdom Metazoa; phylum Arthropoda; class Insecta; order Lepidoptera; family Geometridae; genus Operophtera; species Operophtera brumata. Next base: position 3,947,871 of record OW052238.1, read on the forward strand.
TGTTATTTCGAAATAGAACATAGTTTAATTTAAAATGTAGTTGTTGTGCTGCTGGTTCGTAGATTTAATTGATATTTTATAAGTTTCTATCAAGAAAGATGCAGGACTTCAAAAGACAAGATGTTATTTCTCTCGTACTAACTGGAAACATACTTGTAAGTTATTTTCGGTAATTGATTTACCATTAAAATCGTAAATAAAATATATTTTTAATTTCTACCCGATCCCGTTTAGTGTTTAATTTTTTTATACAACTTGTTATGACGGATCAAGCCGATGGTCCACCTGATGTTGAGCGGTACCCTCTGCCTATGTTCAGTGCATTATCTCATAGGTCACGTCCACCTAGGACGCACCTTATGTGGCATTGCACTGCGCCCGCCACCCTGAGACAAAGATGAAAAGTCTCATGTGCCTATAATTTCACCCTTCAAACCGGAACACAGCAATGCGAGCACTACTGCTTTGCGGCAGAAATAGGTGTGGTGGTAGAACTTCCCTGAACGAACTCTCCACTACTAACAAAAGTACAAGTTACAAGGGGCATCGGTTTTTGGGCACAGCCAGTCAGGGATTCGCTTTTGGGAGTAGGCGGCTGTTAGCGATTGGACTACTCGAGTTCGCTTCCACTCGTAAATGAGGAGGCGTTTCTCTCGTATCCTCTACGTGTAACTCGAGGGTACATCTGGATGCGACGGGTAGGTGGGCGGTCTCTCTCCAGATTACTGCATGGATTTGACCGGCAACGGGACGTTGGGCGACGGGACGGGCCAACGTTGGGGTCGGGTTGGTGCTGGGTTGGCTCGTCAGCTGATGAGTTTGAGAGCGGGCCAATCATCACCCTGACCCCAACTAGTTGGCGTTCTCCCTTTTTTTAGTGCGCGAAGGATGCTGGCTCTCCGAGTGTCCCTTGATTAGCAGAGGGCACAGTGAGAGCGCCGGCCAGAGTTGCCTGATGGGCGAGGGGGAGTAATCTTTGTTTGCGACTGGCGGCACATTCGAATTCCTTTCTTAGTTCACTCACCCCTAGACCACAAAAGGAACATAGTCTCCAAATTCAGGTCTCTAGGACTTACGGTTTAGGCTGTGCGTTGATAGTCAGTCATTGAGTGAGTGAGTCAGGTGCGCAACGATTTTATATATATTGGCTAGTGGAACGCCCGCGGCTTCGTCTGCGTGGTTTTTTTTCCATACAAACTTCAACACCCTGCTGCTCCCCCTTGGGGGGTGATTTTGGAAATCCCTGTAGTGTAGGTACCTCTAGGGTCTAGACCACAAAAGCAATAAATTAAGAAATAATAAATAAATAATGCTGAACAGTTTACACAACATTATCTAGCCCCAAGCTAAGCAGAGCTTGTGTTATGGGTTCTAGACAACTGATTTCATTTCATTTCATTTCATTTATTCATGTCCTTTGACATATTGCATGCGCTTGGACAAGCCAAATTAACAAAGTAAGTAGGTACCTCAGTTTTTACACAAAAAATAGAAAAACCTAAAAATAATTACTTATTAAAAATACCCAGTTATAAATAAATAATAAATAATAAATAATGCTGGACAGTTCACACAACATTATCTAGCCCCAAGCTAAGCAAAGCTTGTGTAATGGGTACTAGATAACTGAAATACTTAATACAATATATTACACAGATAGATATTTTTTTATTATACATAGAAAATACCCAGAACACCCTGAACAAATATCTGCGATCGCACAAATATTTGTTCCGAGGCGGGAATCGAACCCGCAACCTCCTGCGTCACAGGCCAAGCTTCGCCCGCCGCGCCACAGAGGTCGTCAAACACCTCAGTCAGTTATATAACACAAGCGATAAGTTATCTGCAAAAGCATCGTCAATTATAATATTAAATATAAACCATTAAAATATTTCAATAATCACATTTCCATAAACAATATTTTGATAAAAGTACTTATAAATATATTACATAGATAGATATTTTTTATTATACACTCACAGGCACAATTAAGCGCCCACCTTGTATTTCTTTCAGCTACAGCAATCGTCAAATTAGGACCATATTTGATGGAAGTTATGTTAAAAGCCATCTTAAGGATAATCGTCTTGATTACTAAAAGCTCGGTTCACGGTAGATGGCGTGGAAACTTATTGTATTACTTTTTTATTTTTTGTGCTAAATTTGGGCGTCTTTCGTGTTTTATTTTATCGTTCGCGGCTAAGTTGTAGTTGTAAGAATTTAATTCAGTATGAATTTCCTTTAAACAGTCATTTGAAAGTTCAAATTACCTAGAAATAAGATCGTTCACTTTTCTGCTGTAATTACACGCACGCACACATACATATTCACTGTTTTGGTTTTCACTAGATGGCGTTGTTATTGTCCAAGAGCATTGGCATGGACGTTAGATAGATGGCGTTAAATAAATAGCTTGGTATCTGTTTATAGATCGCGTTGAATAAAATTGTTAGAATGATAAAAGGTATTTCAGGGAAAAACTCGGAAAATTATTGTTTACAAGAATAAAACTTATTTTTCTAATGTCCAAAATGTACACGAATGTAAGTAACTGACCTTCATCATTGCAGTAGGTAGGTAGGTACCCATAATTATCATAGTTTGCCCCGTGAACCCATGAAGGTTTTTCATTATCATCAGCCTACAGAAGTCCACTGCTGGACATGGACCTCCCCATAGAATGTCAAGACAAACAGTCTTGAGCAGCCTCCATCTACCGCCTTTCCGCAACCCCTTCTGTGGCGTGTCCGGCAAGATAGGATGTTGCATAAGAATGTTTCGTTTTACAGAAATGAACAAAAAAAAGAAAAAAAGATTATAAATTGTTTTATATTACAACTTCTGCTTACACTAGAAATATTAGGTATACAGTAAAAAACCATCATCAATAACTAAATACATTTTGCCTTCGTTTTTTGTATTCATTGCTCGAAGATTCTGTACCCGTACCTAAATCCGAAACATCCGTAAAAGAACCAGGATCATATAGCTTTATGTCTAGCCCATTGCCACTTCAACTTGCTAATTTAGAGACCTATGTCAGTGAGCCGGTGGACTTGGATCTACAGGCTGATGTTTGTACCACCATCCATTTAGAATGCGTAGTACGAATAGATAGGTACCTACTCTAGGTAGGTACCTACTACCTATTCTACGCGCGGACATTGTTCAGCTAGTCTAATATAAAACCATTTTACTGACTTCAAGCCAATGTAGACGGTTGATCATCATCATCATCAGTCTACAGAAGTCCACTGCTGGACAACGGTTTCCTCTCTAAAATGCCACGACGAACTCTCTTGAGCCTGCATCTACCAACTTTCTGCTGATTATAATATCTTTGGTGCGTGGAAAGAGGGGTCTTCCTCTACCTTCATCAGGTTTGTAGGTACCACTCGAGAACCTTTATTCACATAATATGGTTGTTAGTTCTGCGAACTATAAAGCCATTTTTTTTATTTATTTTTTAACTTTGATAGACTTTTGTTTGACCACGATCTCACCTGTTGGTAAGTGACGATGTGGCCGAAGATGGAGCACAAAGGTCTAGAAGGAACCTATTCACTCTAGTCTTGAAGATACCCAGATTATAGTTTTCAGGAAAGACAGACGACGGTAGTGTATTCCACTCCTTAGCAGTTCGCATTATAAAGGTAGAATTGAAACGTTTAGTACGAAAAGAGGGTATACTAATGAGGTAAGGGTGGTACCAAGCCGTGCGCCTGCTCGTCCATGATGAAAAGGAGATAGTGGGATCAGATCATGAAGTTCCTGGGAGCATTCCCCAAAATGTAACCTATATATAGAAGATCGAAAGGCACGCAACCTTACGGCGGTGCTCGAGAGACTCTAGTCTCCGCCATATGTTGCCCACCTATAAGCCTGAACGCTCTGCTCTCTGAACGTTCGATCGAGTCCAAGGCAGCAAGCTGGTGTTTGGCCGAGCCAGCCATCCCAAACGTGGTAGGAGTACTTCATACCAGCCCGGACTTGTGCTTTGTACAGACTTAGAAGGCTTCATGGAGGCAGTTTTTGCCTTAGACTCGATGTAGGAGCCAAGTTGAGAGTACGCGTGAGTGAAACGCCTAAGAGCTCGAGGTGATCTCCTATAGCTACAGGTATATCTCGGAGGACAGGAACTTGGAGAAACTAACTTTTTTCGCGGAGAAGAGACAAGCCTGCGTTTTAGAGGCGTTGAACTTGACTAGATTGGCATCACCCCAATCGGAAACAGCCTTGAGAATCAAATTCAGACGCTGCAGCATCTCATCTCTTAACTCCAGAATTTAATTCTGCCTAGCACGCGCATTGGAAACGTATCTCTCCACAACTGTGCTGTCGTCTGCATACCCAATGATACTGGGCATTAGCAGATCATTTATATGCAGCAGAAACAGTGTGGCAGGTAGCACTGACCCCTGAGGTACCCCGGCGTTTATAGCCATTTGATCCGACGAGCACCCGTCAACAACTTACTCGAATGGATCTTTCCCTCAGAAAGTCTGCGAGGCAGGCGCAGAATTGAACTGGCAGTCCGTAAGCAGGAAGCTTGTCAATAAGGCTAGCGTGCCAAACCTGTCAAAGGCCTTCGAGACGTCTAATGAAACAGCCAGTGCTTCACCATGATCTCGATGGCCTCTCTCCAAATGTGCGTGGCATACACAAGAAGGTCCCCAGTAGACCGATTTCGGCGAAATATCCTCGATCCGTCGAGGTATGCAAGGACCTTCCTATTCAGTACACGCTCCATACATTTACATAGTAGGGAGGTGACCTAGATAGGGCGGTAGTTCAAAGGGTCAGCACGACTGCCTTTCTTGGGCACAGGTTGCACGTTAGCGAGCTTCCAAGACTTGGGGACTTCACCAGTATTCAAAGAGAGGCGGAAAAGTTGCGTTAATATTGAAGACAACTCAGGTTCACAGGTTTTTAATACTACGGCCGAGATACCATCCGGACCGCTAGCTTTATTCACGTCGAGACTACGTAGCATTTTGAGCACTTCCTTTTGCTGGATGCGAATTCTTGCATTGAAGCTTCGCACCGAGGAAGGCTGGGTGGAGTTTCGCCAGAGGCGTCAAGACGCGAAGCCTCCGCAAATTGAGTGGCAAATAAATTTGCTTTCTCAACCGCAGCGTGAGTTTGGGACCCGTCCGGTTTCAGTAGTTGGGTTTAGTGAAGGGCGGCTGAAGTTCGCTTCCACCGACTTAGCCAGAGACTAGAAAGCTTTACTTCCCGCAGGGTATGCGGCAAACTTAGCCCCCAGATAGCCAATCCGATTGAAGCGAGCCTTCTGTAACACCTTCTTGCAGGACTTGGTGGCTTTGTTATAGGCTTTCTTCATAATCCGTGCATCCGAGGTTTAACCGTTTCTTGCGTCAACGCAAGCTAGGTATGCAACACGTTTTTGCGCTTCCGCGCTAGCACACGCGGGACTAAACCATGGGCGAGCATTGCTTGCAGGTGAAGCATCGGAGAATGGAAAAAAATACTCCATTGCTCTATTTATCACCTCCGTAACGGCATCAGCACTGACCGTTGGATCACATGAAGAAAAGCAAGTTTGCCGCCAAGGATAAGAAGCGAAGAAGTGTCGCATCTCATTCCAATCTGCCGACTTGTAACACCACACTCGTCTACTACCTCTGGGCGAGGGATCGGGTGGCGAGTATGAAGATACAGACCTCACCACACAGTGATCTGATGTTCCCAAAGGAAGCATCACTGATACCGAGTGGCGATCCGGCTCGTTCGTCAGCAGAAGGTCCAGGCAGTTGGCTGTGTGGTCCTCAACGTCCAGAATTCTGGTTGCCGCATTGACGAGCTGAGTGAGATTAAAGTGAGTGCAAGTTTGCACGCCTCTCTCCCAGTATAGTCGGACAACTGGTAAGGGAACAGCCACTGTTGGTGGTGGGCGTTAAAGTCCCCCAGAATCACCAGTTGGGCATCAGGATAACGTTGCTGGGCCACATCCGCCGCTTCACTGATGTAGTTGAACAACCTGGTTGTCTCGTGGTCTTCAGAGTGACAATGATATAAACCAGCATAGATAATTTTATCTAAGCCGGTGTCCACCAAAGTACATAAAACTGAGAAATCGGGTTCATTGAATCTGCGTCTCCGTGAGGATTAAATAAAAAGTGTGGCTTAGCTGTCCCTAGGTGGTGGTGGACCGGATCGAGATTGGAGTGCAGTCCTCTAATGTTTCAGAGGTGCGCTTGAAGCGAGAGGAAAGAAAGAAAGAAAGAAAGAAAGAAAATTTATTTATTTTACCACACGCACAACACTCACATAAAACAAGAAGACAAAAACAAAAATCTACTAAGTATAGGTATAGGTACTACAAGATCTTAGAGAATTGAAAACAAAAATAAATAAAACTGTTATAACCGTTGGTAAGATGATAGGTTGTGTAGGAAGTGCTTCCGCTGTGAGCGCAACTTATTATATGTTGACTTTTTCATGGTTTGGTTTTTGGAGTGATTAGGTTTGTGGGAAAAACGGCTGTTGAGTGAGGCACTGGTCAGTGAAAGCCTAGAGACAAACAGCAGGCTCCTGCGCCAGTGGGAGACTAGACTGGAGACTGAGACCTCCCTCCAGGAATGGCCATCGGGTCCTCTAATCCGGTCGCCAACCGGCACGATGGAGCATTCTGGGATTTTTCGCAAGGCGGCGGGCTAGCTTACTAGTTGGGCCCCCTACAACCTGCAGTCAGCCAGCGGAGAACCGTGCTTCGGATCCCGCTACCTTCCAAGCCTAGCCAACCGGCACACTTGCACTGCTGCGGTCTCTAAAACGCACATGCTGAATCCAGTGCACGAACTGCCGTGGTATTCGGGGCCGCATGAAGCCTCACGTGAATATTCACGATTTGCGCAGTAAGAAATCTGCACTCTGTAAAGTTCGGCGTGTAACGCGTATCGCGCAACGCGTGAATTAGATGACACAAATAGGAAGTGAATTGGCTCAAATCACGGTACACAGTGGAACGATTTTGAAAAAAGGTGGACGTTGGAACAAGTTTCGTTATTTCTGTCTAAAAAAAATTGCAACTGATAGGAAATTGTATGGTGATTAAAAGATATTCTATTAAATTTTCAAAAAAAGACACTCCTTTATAGGTTAAAATAATAGTTCAGAAAAAATGTATGGAAAGATTTATATTATATTGTTTTTCTCAGAAATAAGAAGTTTGTTCAAGAAAAAACCTATAATAGCTTAAAGTAGCTACCGTCTTCTGCAAATGGGCATATAGGGTTCTGGACGGTTTAACCCTGCAGCATTGGCAGTTAAGGGGAATTAAACTCTTAAAAAATATTGTTTATTTTGATACGAGCATCTGATAGGAAATGTAGTGCTTGTTAAAAGTTATTCTATACAATTTTCCATAAAAATGAGTCTGTGATATTATAAAAATGTATTTCTGAAAAAATGCAATGAAATATAAATCAACATATTTTTTCTCGGAATTTTAAATCATAAGAAACTTACACTACTTAAGTTCTATACAACAACGAAATATTCGTTTTTGGCTAAACGCTGTTGCAGTGGTGTTTAAATGGGATCAAACTTTACAAATATATGATTTAATGTTAAATGTTAATGGAAAATGGTTCAATTTCTGTCATTCGCTCAGTCTTATCTAAGTAAAATGAATAAATCATAATAAAATCTAGTGTAAAAAACTTCGAAGTCTAACTATTGGCTTAGTAATTATCTCCAAATAATTTGCCAATTTTTCCGATACTCGACATTTCTGACCTTATAGGTAGGTACCCGATACTTTTCATTGCTACAGTTCTTCCACTGAGCATTACATTCATAAAAGTAATAAATCAATATACAATCTAGTGTCAAAAAGTACAAAGATCTAAGAGATTAAGAGATTGTCTTATTAATTATCTCCAAATAACTTAAATAACTTGCCAATTGTGTTGTTATATCCAAAAGGACTTGTAACTTAATCTTTGCCTCCGTTATTTCAACACCTTCTGTAGGGTAGTATCTTTTTTTGGCTTCTAATATCTTGTAGTAGAAGGGCAATACAGATATGCTGGAATCTGATAACATTGTCCTCAGGGATAAGTATTTTCATTTCGTTAGATTTAGCGAAGTTGAAAGAGCAAGAGCACTATCTTCATCAGAGAAATCATCGCATCCAATGAATAAAATCAGAGCATCACAACAAAACTTTACAGATCTGTTAATATGATTTACCCTCTTACCATTTTAAAATAGTCCGGAATTCCCAGCAGCCATTTTTCATAAAACATATGATAGATATTTTAATATCGATGTAACTAAAATATTTCCCAAATAAAGTTAATAATGACAAAAATCCCCTTAAAACTAGAAGCAACCTTCGTAAAACTACAAGATTCAAGATACAAGATACAAGATATTTATTTGCATAAATAAGTGTAACTAGTAATCACTTACTGGAAAGATCCACCAAATTATCAGTAGAACCATTTACCTACATTTTTCTATCATCTACATACATTAAATTCTACAGATAAGTTGGTGGGTCTCTAACAATGAAAGGAATCTAGTACCTTCCTACAAGGTCAGTCATTAGGCTCAAGTATCGGGACCATTATTAATAATACGTGGCAAATTATTTCAAGATAAGTAATTGGGGGCGTTCAAGTATTATGTAAGCGCTTGAGGGGGGCGGGGGGGTCTTTGTTTTGCTTATTTTTGATGACATGGTCGATATCGTGATTACGTCAGCAGTTATTATTTACTTATTTTACACAAATGGCAACCCACAAATTGTCTATGCTTGAAAATAAAACTCACATGTCGGGGATTCCCACAAATAAAGAATACGTTATGGGTACTCGCCTAGAAGCGAGTGGGGATTACCGCGCGCACTTGTCACGTCCAAATTTCTTCCGTCAATCTATTGTTTCGTTTCGATTCGAATGACGATTTGACGTATTATAAGCAAATCAAAGCAAGTTAATGTTTGTTTTAACCGGTGATCCTTTTTCGCCCAAGCTTAACTGTTTAACATGTCGTTTCAAATAAACAAATCCAAGTAATATCAAAAATTATTCGAAAGTTTTTAAAAATCTCATACAAATACAAAAGTACAAAATGTACAGAAGTTAGTTAAGCCTATTTGCTAACTACTGCTCACGAATCAATAAAAAAACAGAATACATTAAAAGAAAAATGCATATAGGTACCAATGATTAAGTAAGCATGGGAGGGGGGGAAGAGGTTTGCTTACTTTTGCTTACACAGCTTACACAGAAGGGGTGGGCATAGTGCGCGTCATGTAAAAAGAACGCTGGCGGTCAAGCTTCTACAGGCGTTCCAGCGTTCTTTTTACATGACGCGTACTATAATGGTACATTATTTGTAGTAAACTAGGCAGGCACTCATTCAATGTATAGGTATACATCTCTTAAATAAGTAGAAAAGTAAGTAATCTCTTAAAAAGAACGCTGGAACGCCTGAAGAAGCTTGACCGCCAGCGTTCTTTTAACATGACGCGCATTATAAATAGTTGTAAAAAATCTGCTTACGTAATACTTGAATGGCCCCATATGACAATCGCTAACTTTGTAGTTTTTGTCTCTAGTGACTCTAGAGTCTAGATGATATGGTGGTTTACTTTTATGAAAGTAATACTCAGTGGAAGTACTGTAACAATGAAAGGTATCTGGTACTTAACCTACAAGGTCAGTCATTAGGCTCAGGTATCGGAAAAATTGGCAAGTTATTTGGAGATAATTATTAAGACTATAGCGATCTTTGTACATTTTGACACTAGATTTTATTTTGATTTATTACTATTATGAACGTAATACTCAGTGAAAGTACTGTAGCAATGAAAAATATCTGGTACCTACCTACAAGGTCAGAAATGTCGAGTATCGGAAAAATTGTTAAAAAAGTTATTTGGAGATAATTACTAAGCCAGTAGTTAGACTTAGAAGTTTTTTACACTAGATTTTATTATGATTTATTCATTTTACTTAAATAAGACTGAGCGAATGACAGAAATTGAACCATTTTCCATTAACATTTAACATTAAATCATATATTTTTAAAGTTTGATCCCATTTAAATACCGCTGCAACAGCGTTAAGCCAAAAACGATTATTTATTTTTTGTAAAGAACTTAAGTAGTGTAAGTTTCTTATGAAAACCTTTTAAAATTCCGAGAAAAAATATGTTGATTTATATTTCATCGCATTTTTCAGAAATATGTTTTTATAATATCACAGACTCATTGTTATGGAAAATTGTATTGAATAACTTTTAACAAGCACTACATTTCCTATCAGATGCTCGTATCAAAATAAACATTTTTTTCAAGAGTTTAACCCCCTTAACTGCCAATGATGCAGGGTTAACAGAACCCTATATGACCCATTTGTAGAAGACGGCAGCTACTTTAAGATATTGTTTTTTTTTTTTTTAACAAACTTCTTATTTTTGAGAAAAACAATATAATATAAATCTTTCCATACATTTTTTTCTAAACGATTTTTTTAACCAAATACAAATACAAATACAAATACAAATGTTTTATTTACAAATAATAGTGGCTATTGATAATTAACAATGGGTACCGCACTAGGACAAGCCTGTATCGCGGATACCCGGACTAAAATTGACAAGAAAGTTTATTTATGAAGAGAAAACAATATGCGAGGCAAACATTGCAAAAACTAAATTTAAACAGTACCATAACAAAAAATGGGCGAGTGAAAGAAGATTAATTGCGTGTAAGGGTGAGTGTGAGAAGGTGTATAGGAGGGTGTGGGCGGGTGAGCGCGTGTGTGAGGCACTCCTGCTAACACCAGTCTCATAAGAGTCTGGGTATCACAGGAGTAGCCACCGTGTGTATGTATTTGGGTGTGTATGTTGAGTGTGTTGGAGTTTGTGAAAGTGTGGGTGTGTGGATGAGTGGATAAAACATGGTATAAATTATGTGATGTGTGAACTTATGAAGAAGTGCCTTTTTTTTCAAATTGAATAGAATATATTTTAATCACCATACAATTTCCTATCAGTTGCAATTTTTTCAGACCGAAATTACGAAATTTGTTCCTACGTCCACCTTTTTTCAAAATCACCCCACTGTGCGGTACCCCGAATACCATAGCTGCTCAAACCACTAACGTGCCAACTTATAAAAAGTATTGTGTGTTCACACTAGTAACGGTTTGGCAACGTCGCTTTTAAACTTTTGCTGACGGAGCGGCAACATATCAAAGTAAAAGTCAAAAAGTATTTTATTCATTGAAATCACAAGGATCATTTTGAATCGTCTTAAAAAATAAATTTACATTTACTCCTGTTCCAACGCAACCAGACCTAGAAGAATCAGGCAACAAACACGGTCTGTTTTTCTTTTGATGATCCTGCTTACTATTAGGTGGGGAGCCTCTGTGTAGAGCCTCGAGAACAAGTGGAAGCTGATTCAAAGAAAAAAACGAAAATCAACTTAAAAGCCTTCCTTAGGTAGGCAGTCAAAAGTAAGATGATAGAGAAAATCAGCAAAAGTTCATAAGGCAGCATACTCTACGCTTGATATACTCATAATACAGTCCAGTCGGCAGGTGGTTTCAGATGGAAAAAGGTCAAAAGCTAATGAAACTTTGGGAGGTTGTTCAGGGATAGTTAATTAACATTTTCCCAAGTTTTGGACCTCGAGGACCATGTGCGAAAAGTGGAGGGGGGGGGGGGGGGGGGGGGGGAGGGGGGGGGAACTGCACCTTCCTCCGGTTTTTTCTCAATAACTTTTTTCTCTTACATCCCACGGCAAAAGTACCAGCTACTTTTTTGTAGAACGTTAAATTTACTATAATTTGGACTAATAAAACATGTTTCTATGTCAATAGATTATCGAGATATGGCGATGTGTGTTTTTTTCTAAGTACATCAACTACGTGCAGAGACACTTTGGTAGCAATGTGATTGTTGTCTTTGATGGATACCCCACTAAATCCGGCTATCAAAGCACCAAAGCAGCAGAACGAGCTCGCCAGTCTGCATTACACCAACCAAAGTCGTGTTCTCCTCATCTACTATGGTGACAATAGCACAAGAAAAGTTCTGGCAAAAGATCACAATATGAGAGCATTCATTTCGATGTTGATGACACAAATGGTGGATGCTAGCATCGAAGTGAAGCAGGCATTTGAGGACGCCGTGATCATGGTGGTGGGGATGGGGTTGAGAAGAGAAGACTGAGTCCCTGCAGAAGACTGCTTCCACCCCCAATTAGTGGGATACAAGTTGACTTCCCGCCAGTTCAGCAATTGCTTGGAGGTAGCATATTGACGACCTCTGTGGCGCGGCGGGCGAAGGTTGGCCTGCGACGCAGGAGGTTGCGGGTGCGATTCCCGGAACATTTGTTCATTTTGTTCATCGGAACAAATATTTGTGCGATCGCAGATATTTGTTCAGGGTGTTCTGGGTATTTTCTATGCATAATAAAAAATATCTATCTATGTAATATATTGTATTAAGTATATCAGTTATCTAGTATCCATAACACAAGCTCTGCTTAGCTTGGGGCTAGATAATGTTGTGTGAACTGTCCAGCATTATTTATTTATTTATTTATCTTGCTGCATGGTGGCCTGTGGCATCTTCTTTATGACTGGTTTTGATTATCTGTCGTTTTTGAGAGAACCGCCGGGCCTTAAGGTACCAGTTTGGTTTCAAATGAAAGCTACAATAATTTACTACAACTTCATTAAAATAATTTTTGACGTGGGATGCATATTTTAGAATATATTTCACAAAATAGGTAAAAATTTCTTAAAAAAACACTTAGGAGAAAAATTGCCTATTTTCGAAGAACTTTATCTTGGGAACCAATGGCTGTATAGATCTCGCCTTAGTGTCAAATTGTAGAAAATTTAGTCTACTTTAAAAATATGCCTGTTGACTATACCGGTCAGACCCTTCCTTGACTAAGATATTGAGCAAAAACTGAAAAAAAATATAAAATTTCATGATTTTTTGAGCCGCTCGCTCAGCACTTGGAAAATATGGTTTTTTAATAGTGGTTAAGGTATTAACAACATATAAAAAATCACCGTGACCGGAACTTTTGTAAGCACGACCCCTTTTTCATGTTTAACTTGACTACACTATAATATGAATACCAACATGATGATGTGAATGTTTGGTTTTCATCAGAGAAGAAAATCAGCTTTTGAGATCTGGTTTGGGTGGAGGGGTTTCCAAAGTAGGTGATTGTAACCAGGAACCATAATTATAATAACATTCCATCATTATTTGGGTATAACCATGGTATAACAGAAGAAATAAGGTGGAATTTAGCATTTTTTGGCACAATTTAGAAAATTCTAAAAAAATATTTTTTCGAAGCGCCATATCTCGGTAACTTATCAACATACAATCAAGTTTGAATAATCAAAATTATAGTAAATTTAACGTTCTACAAAAAATAATTAGTACTTTTGCCGTAGGATGTAAGGGAAAAAAGTTATTGAGAAAAAACCGGCAGAAGGTGCAGTTTCCCGCCCCCTCCTCTTTTCGCACAGGGTCCTCGAGGTCCAAAACTTGTTTTTTTTATTTAACCATCCCTGAACAACATCCTGAAGTTTCATTAACTTTTGACCTTTTTCCACTACTTTACCCCACTTTTTACGACCTGCCGACTAAAACATCACTTTTATTATTTAGCGCCATCTCTATCATGTTTACTTACTATCTTAGACAAAACTCTTGTGTTTGAAGGTCAATTTAGCGCCATCACTGTCATCTTTAATTAAACTGGGTGCTCTGCTGCATAAAAGTATCTCGCTACGATAATAGATGTCCGTGCAAAATACACTCACACATTTGTAAAAATTGTCGTATTTCAAACCTGTTTTAAAAATTCCCTATTGTATATTTTTGTTTGGAACGACCATTCGCGATAACTATTATCATTAGGAAGTCTACAAAATAAGTCAATTTATAAAATGACAATCTGTGGTTTGAGTAACGGCCTAAAGTATTTTGTATGGGCAAGGAAACTTGAACATTCACCTTAAGCTCTCCCAGGGTCGTAGGGGCCGGTACTCCTGCTTAGTACATCTCTTTAGGTTGTCCCAAATGTGCTCAATCGGGTTCAGATCGGGACTGCGTGCCAGCCATGGCAAAACTTGATGGCATGGCAGATCTTGCGGTATGGCAACGAGCATTGTCATCCATTAATCTGAAGTTCACACCAATAAATGGTGCGAAAGGTATGACGTGGTCTTGTAAGACTCCACGTATCTTTGAGCGTTCACACTGCCTCTATCAAACACCACACAAGATCGGTACGAGCCTCGTAAGAGATGCCTCCCCAAACCATTTTTGACCCTCCCTGATAACCCACGGTTTCAGTTATTGCGCATGGAGTAAACCGTTCATTTTGGTGCCTGTATACACGTTGACGTCCATCTAGACCTCTTAAGGCTATTCTGCTTTCATCTGAGAACAGTACCCACGTTCTTCCATTCCTCCATACTAAAGTCAGCATATTCTCGCGCAAAGGCAAGTCTAGCTCTACGGTGCTGTGAGAGCAGTTGTGGAGCGCGAGCTGGACGGAAAGCCCTCAGATTACTTTCAGCCAGTCTTCTAATGGTACGTTCAATCACACTGACATTTCTCACCTCAAAAAGACGTGTGACGTGTGTGTGTACTGACAACAAAGAGGTTATCCCGAGCTGAAGTGCACAGATGTCAACCCTGACCTGGCTTCCTCGTGTATGAGCCAGTCTCCCGAAAGCGTCTGATGGCATCCCGTACCGTAGTTCGAGGTACACCGAGTGTATGAGCGATGCGACGTTGGCATTTACCCAGCGTCAGCAAAAGCCACTGCCCTAGCAGCACCAGTTGCATTGAGAGGCATTTTTTTCAGCCACAAAGAAGAATGATACACTAAAAACTCAAATTAAACAATATTCGCACAAGGTGGCGGAAGATAACAAGAAATGTAAGCACAGGAGCCTAACTGCGACAATTTCAAACAACGACTAAATTCTTAAAAGGCAATTTTGTGTTACTTGGGATGAAACCTTGTCAAAGTAAATCGAATCGTCCTTTGACAAAGGTTCCATCCTAGACGCGCCGTATAATTATTATCATGGATTCTGTTATAAGATTTTAAATAAACATGACAACATGATCGTTCATAACTATTTGATAGGTTTGTTTCTAAATGGCAACGCCTCATACATGTACTTAAAATGTTGTTTGTGAATACGGGGGTTGCCCATTTTTGATAGGGTTTGAAAAACCAAATAAAAAAATGTAGACGGCATCTAGGTACCTTCTTAATGTAGTGGCCAATATTTATGGCGTTTATTCAAATGGCCCCAACTTATTACGTTTTATGAATTATTTTGACGATGAAACCCGTTTAGTGTTAGTGAATAAGGCAGTACGAGCGGTAGTGAGAGTAAAGAGCTTACGAAGAATAACATAATGATTTATTCAAAAACAAACAGTACTTCGTACAAATACCAAATAACACCGATTTGATACAAACACATTTGTAGCTGTTAACCCATTCGAGGAGGACGTTCTGAAAACCAAAAAAACATTTATTTTAGAGCGCTTTCATTGATTGCGCATGCATTTGTCGACTTGGCTACGCGGCTGCTTAGCACGGCACTCGTGGACGCGATCAGTCGTTGGCCCAGTGTTGCAAGCGTAGGGAAGTATAGAAGTAGTGAGCGCACTCATCCATACAAAAAGTGAAAACAGTTTTTCCACTCCTAAACATTATCCAATCTCAATAATTTTTAGCATGTTATTGAATTAACACAATAAAATAATAGGTTTATTGGTTTTTACAAAATTTTGAACAAAGTTTGAATCTATTGCAAATTATGAAAAAAGGAAACCAAGTCTAGTATTGTGTCAATAACATACAAAAAAATCATTAAGGCGCGACAGGTTCTCAAATGTCTCTAGAATTTTAATTTTTTTTGATAAGAATTCTCATAGTTTTCTACGAAGAAAAAAATATATAATATTCTTGAGCTTTTTATCTAGTGAAATCAATAATTCAATACAATATTTGTATTACTTCACTCGATAAAAAAAAATAACAAAGATACCTCCTTTTTAAAATTTAAATGCTATTTTTCACTCACTTTTCTCACGTTTTAGTTTTTGAAACATTTGGTTACATGTTAGTTATTATTTGAGTTAGTGAATTCATCAACAAAATTAAACAAAACTTTGAACGTCATTTTTATATAATTTTTTTATACATAAAAACACGGTATCAGAGCTTGCGCTCGCCTTCTTCGCCTCATACAAAAATGCTCGTTGAACCTATAGCGCCTTAAGATCGGATAATGATATATTTAGGAGTGGAATAATATTTTCAGTTTTTACACAATACAGAAAAAACTAAGAAAGTAACTAAATTTATTTTTGTAAGTATTTTTTTGTATTTTCATTGGTTACATTTGAAACGTCCGGGGAAGTACTACCACCATACCTATTTCTGCCGCAAAGCAGTAGTGCTCGCATTGCTGTGTTCCGGTTTGAAGGGTAAGGGTGCCGGTGAAATTACAGGCATATGAGACTTTTCATCTTTATGTCCCAGGGTGGCGGGCGCAGTGCAATGCCATATAGGGTGCGTCCTAGGTGGACGTGGCCTATGTGATAATGCACCGTTCATAGGCGGAGGTTAAGCGAGCTTTCGCTCTTCACACCTTCACACGCACTACTGTGCCGAGCAACCGCTCGCTAGCGCTAGTAGGAAGTGGCTTGGCGAGGCCGTCTTTGACTTGTATTTCAAATACGTTTTGTGACACAGACAGTTACCGCCGAAATCCGAGTGCCGAACTGCCGAGCTACACAGGATTAAAAACTGCTTACTCATATAATCTAATCTAAGTAACTTCGAAAGGACTTGTTATACAGTTTGATCTCACTTCTTTTATTAGCGAAGCTGTTATCCGTGCTTATCTTGCTATTGCTTTCTTTAAAAAAAATTTTTTTTCTGTGGGATTTACCTTAATTCACTTGAAAATATTGTTTTTGTAAATTACCTCCTTCCAAGCAACGACATTCCTGGAATAAAAAAGTTGTGTTTGTAATCTTAAATTATGATCAACGAACAACGTAAGGTATATAAGAAGAGAAGGAAGGTATAATTCAATTGACAAGTGTCGATATCGCCGCTTACCGCGCTGATCGTTATAGGCCGATGTGCCGCCGGTTTTGCAGTGTCGGGCATCTCAGGTGGCTTGGTAGTACAAGTCGAGTCCACAGCTCCTCCTAACATTCAAAAAGAAGTAAATAAACCGGCCATCATCTCCTCTCGAACCACGGAGTGTAGGGTCTCAGATTATAACAGGTGGTGCAAAGTGTGATTATGCCGGAATTTATGCAAATGTTTTTTTTATAACTATGGTAGACCTCTGTTGTGCCACGATCTCACCTGTTGGTAAGTGACGATGTGGCCGAAGATGGAGCACAAAGGTCTATAAGGCACCTATTCACTCTTGACTTGAAGAGACCCAGATTATAGTTTTCAGGAAAGACAGACGAGGTAGGGTATTCCACTCCTTAGCAGTTCGCAGAACAAATTCAAATTCAAATTCAAAATCTTTATTTCAGGGTTACTGAGTTTTTTTTATACTACTTTAATTACTGAACAAGCAGATTACTAAAAATGCAAAATGCACTAAATCTAAACAATAAGCCCATATCAACATAAATACCTTAGAAACTAACATACATATAAAACACATTATTTATAAAGGTAGAACTCAAACGTTTAGTACGAACAGAAGGTATACTAATGAGGTAAGGATGGTACCGAGCCGTGCGTCTGCTCGCCCTATGATGAAAAGATCAATATATGAAGCCCTATGAAGGTGGGATCAGATCGTGAACTTCCTGGAAGCATTCCCCGAAATGTAACCTATAGAAGATCGAAAGGCATTCCGACTTCAAACACAGTGCTTTGACTGTTTATATTCTACACAGATAGATAATTAGTTGACAACAATCAATGGAGCGAGCAACCGCTCACACACAGCTCGGGCAACGAGGGAGATTTTGAGACACTAATTTCCGAGCCGGTTATCTCCCATTTTGGCGATTTTAACTGCAATGGCCTGTCAGATCGTAGAGATTACGGATCTTACGGATAGGAGTAAACCAACATTACCTGGTCCAACAGCGACCTCCACAGCGGGACTGACCCTGTACATCTGAAAGATACAAATATTATTAGTTACATTACTTTCATCAATTTATAATATTTCGGTTCTCAGGATCGGCCAACATCGTCCGTCGACCATAACAACCAGCCTACTCTCTCCATCGACTACGCTACATGTGTACCTGTACCACAGGTTTTCTACTTTTAGTTTATTTTTTGTGTTCATTGTCGATATGTCTACATTGATGGTCGACTGCTCCACTTCAAATAAGTCCGCCGTAACAAAGGTTACATATAGCACGGCGGGTAAGGTTTTGTAAACTTGCTCTTGTTGCTCGTATAACATTTATCAACGTACAATGGTGGTGCTGAGCTCACCACTTGTCACGTCTATTTCCCACGATAGCGGGTGCAACCCACGATGAAAAGCGGCCTATTTGAAGCTCTGCCTACCCTACAGGTAATAGATATATTTATGTTATAAGCGCATTGCAGAGGCACAATAGGCATAATATGGTTCAAGAATTTTTGTTAACGAGTTGTTTTTAAGAAATCGTGTTTTGGGCTCAAATATGTCAAATATGACGAGGATTAAAACAAAAAAAATGTTGTTAAAACTATTTACATAGGTACATTTTTCCCTGAAAGGGTAGGCAGAGCTTCAAATAGGCCCCTTTTCACCGTGGGTAGCACCTGCTATCGTGGGAAATAGACGTGACAAGTGGTGAGCTCATGGCCACCATTGCTTCCCACGACTAACTCTGCTAACGCTTTCTTCCAGTAATAACACATTCCTTAAATAAGCTACCAGCCAGGACAACTCTCAATAACAACGAATCATACAAACAAGTCCGGGTCTTGCTAAAAAGTTGACAGCCTCCTAAGGTGGATGCGGCTGCCCAACATTAAGTCAGTTTTTACGACATCCACGGGAGGAGACGGAGGGGTATATTTTTAGGCCAGACTCACCACGGCCTACGACCGGCTGATGTATTCACTCATAAATTTAAGTAAACTTATCGCATAATCTCCCTTACACCTTGCTACCTAAAGAAGACAATGGATACGTAGGTACCTACAGTTTTACCCAAAATATAAGTCCGATCGACTGTTTTCGTTTGCGCAGAAAAGCGCAGACTGATATCGACAGTACCCGAACGTATAGTATAGCTCTGACCCGCTCTATAGCTCTGTCCCGAACACATCTAAAAGTCGAACGACCGCGATTTTGCCGCGAAATCGATTAAGGTGAATGTTCAAGTTTCCTTGCCCATACAAAATACTTTAGGCCGTTACTCAAACCACAGATTGTCATTTTATAAATTGACTTATTTTGTAGACTTCCTAATGATAATAGTTATCGCGAATGGTCGTTCCAAACAAAAATATACAATAGGGAATTTTTAAAACAGGTTTGAAATACGACAATTTTTACAAATGTGTGAGTTTATTTTGCACGGACATCTATTATCGTAGCGAGATACTTTTACGCAGCAGAGCACCCAGTTTAATTAAAGATGACAGTGATGGCGCTAAATTGACCTTCAAACACAAGAGTTTTGTGTAAGATAGTAAGTAAACATGATAGAGATGGCGCTAAATAATAAAAGTGATGTATTAGTCGGCAGGTCGTAAAAAGTGGGGTAAGTGCAAAAAGGTCAAAAGTTAATGAAACTTCAGGATGTTGTTCAGGGATGGTTAAATACAAAAAAAACAAGTTTTGGACCTCGAGGACCCTGTGCGAAAAGAGGAGGGGGCGGGAAACTGCACCTTCCGCCGGTTTTTTCTCAATAACTTTTTTCCCTTACATCCTACGGCAAAAGTACTAATTATTTTTTGTAGAACGTTAAATTTACTATAATTTTGATTATTCAAACTTGATTGTATGTTGATAAGTTACCAAGATATGGCGCTTCGAAAAAATATTTTTTTAGAATTTGCTAAAATGTGCCGAAAAATGCTAAATTCCACCTTATTTCTTCTGTTATACCATGGTTATACCCAAATAATGATGGAATGTTATTATAATTATGGTTCCTGGTTACAATCACCTACTTTGGAAACCCCTCCACCCAAACCAGATCTCAAAAGCTGATTTTCTTCTCTGATGATAACCAAACATTCACATCATCATGTTGGTATTCATATTATAGTGCAGTCAAGTTAAACATGAAAAAGGGGTCGTGCTTACAAAAGTTCCGGTCACGCTGATTTTTTATATTTTGTTAATACCTTAACCACTATTAAAAAACCATATTTTCCAAGTGCTGAGCGAGCGGCTCAAAAAATCATGAAATTTTATATTTTTTTTCAGTTTTTGCTCAATATCTTAGTCAAGGAAGGGTCTGACCGGTATAGTCAACAGGCATATTTTTAAAGTTGACTAAATTTCCTACAATTTGACACTAAGGCGAGATCTATACAGCCATTGGTTCCCAAGATAAAGTTCTTCGAAAATAGGCAATTTTTCTCCTAAGTGTTTTTTTAAGAAATTTTTACTTATTTTGTGAAATATATTCTAAAATATGCATCCCACGTCAAAAATTATTTTAATGAAGTTGTAGTAAATTATTGTAGCTTTCATTTGAAACCAAACTGGTACCTTAAGGCCCGGCGGTTCTCTCAAAAACGACAGATAATCAAAACCAGTCATAAAGAAGATGACACAGGCCACCATGCAGCAAGATAAATAAATAAAATAAATAATGCTGGACAGTTCGCACAACATTATCTAGCCCCAAGCTAAGCAGAGCTTGTGTTATGGATACTAGATAACTGATATACTTAATACAATATATTACATAGATAGATATTTTTTATTATGCATAGAAAATACCCAGAACACCCTGAACAAATATCTGCGATCGCACAAATATTTGTTCCGATGAACAAATGTTCCGGGAATCGCACCCGCAACCTCCTGCGTCGCAGGCCAACCTTCGCCCGCCGCGCCACAGAGGTCGTCAATATGCTACCTCCAAGCAATTGCTGAACTGGCGGGAAGTCAACTTGTATCCCACTAATTGGGGGTGGAAGCAGTCTTCTGCAGGGACTCAGTCTTCTCTTCTCAACCCCATCCCCACCACCATGATCACGGCGTCCTCAAATGCCTGCTTCACTTCGATGCTAGCATCCACCATTTGTGTCATCAACATCGAAATGAATGCTCTCATATTGTGATCTTTTGCCAGAACTTTTCTTGTGCTATTGTCTCCATAGTAGATGAGGAGAACACGACTTTGGTTGGTGCTTGTAATGCAGACTGGCGAGCTCGTTCTGCTGCTTTGGTGCTTTGATAGCCGGATTTAGTGGGGTATCCATCAAAGACAACAATCACATTGCTACCAAAGTGTCTCCGCACGTAGTTGATGTACTTAGAAAAAAACACACATCACCATATCTCGATAATCTATTGACATAGAAACATGTTTTATTAGTCCAAATTATAGTAAATTTAATGTTCTACAAAAAAGTAGCTGGTACTTTTGCCGTGGGATGTAAGAGAAAAAAGTTATTGAGAAAAAACCGGAAGAAGGTGCAGTTCCCCCCCCCCCCCCCCCCACACTTTTCGCACATGGTCCTCGAGGTCCAAAACTTGGGAAAATGTTAATTAACTATCCCTGAACAACCTCCCAAAGTTTCATTAGCTTTTGACCTTTTTCCATCTGAAACCACCTGCCGACTGGACTGTAATATGTGTTATTTATGAGTATATCAAGCGTAGAGTGTGCTGCCTTATGAACTTTTGCTGATTTTCTCTATAATCTTACTTTTGACTGCCTACCTAAGGAAGGCTCTTAAGTTGATTTTCCTTTTGTTCTTTGAATCAGCTTCCACTTGTTCTCGAGGCTCTACACAGGGGCTCCCCACCTAATAGTAAGCAGGATCATCAAAAGAAAAACAGACCGTGTTTGTTGCCTGATTCTTCTAGGTCTGGTTGCGTTGGAACAGGAGTAAATGTAAATTTATTTTTTAAGACGATTCAAAATGATCCTTGTGATTTCAATGAATAAAATACTTTTTGACTTTTACTTTGATATGTTGCCGCTCCGTCAGCAAAAGTTTAAAAGCGACGTTGCCAAACCGTTACTAGTGTGAACACACAATACTTTTTATAAGTTGGCCGTAATTTCTACAATAGCGAGCTAGCTCTGATAGGGTTGCCAACTGTACTTATAATAATGTATTCTAATTTATTTTACAACTACGTTCTTTAAACTTTGCAATAGCATTATAGTGCGAGAAAATACTTTATTTCAATTTAGGTAGCCTACCCAAGTTTTAAGTTACTATGTGAGGTGTTAAAAATAAAACAACGAAAGAATACGTGAAAACTTGGCCAGAATCAATGATAGTATGATGCACGATTCTACGAATTTTGAATAGTCTTATATTTCAAAATGAGTGAAAGTACAACATGGATTTAAAACACTAGAGAACAGTGATCACCACGAAAGCTGCGAGCGAGCCGAAGACGAGCGTGGCTCAGTAGTCAGCAGGGCCCGCAGCGAACCAGAACCAACACCTGAACGCCAATACCCTAGATGATGATGATGATGATGATGACGATGATGTTGTTAATGTTCATCACCACCACCATCATCATCACCATCACCATCATCATCCTCATCTAGGGTATACGCGTGCAGGTGATGATGATGATGATGATCATGATGTTTCTAATGTTCATCACCACCACCTTCATCACCATCACCACCACTAACATCATCATCATCTTCATCTAGAGTATTGGCGTGCAGGTGATGATGATGATGATGGTGATGGTGGTTAATATAATATATCTTCATAATGTTGTTAATATTCATCACCACCGCCATCATCATCACCATCACCACCACCATCATCATCATCATCATCATCATCATCTAGGATATTAGCGTGCAGGTGATGATGATGATGATGATGGCGGTGATGGTCACCACCATCATCATCACCAGCACAACCATCATCATCATCATCATCATAATCATCATCATCATCACATGCACGACAATACCTTAGATGATGATGATGATGATGGTGGTAGTGATGATGATGAAGATGGCGGTGGTGATGAACATTAACAACGTCGTCGTCATTATCATCATCATCTAAGGTACTGGTGTGCAGGTATATAGATCATCTAAGAGTACGCTCGGAAATTTGGAGATTGGAGTTGCTCGCGTCCATAGGAAAATACCCTCGCGTCCCTACACGTGATCTCTGGGTGGTGTCAAACGGGTAACAACATTTCTGGTGGTAGGCTTCGGCCGTGGCTTATCACCACCCCATGGACATAGCCAGTCCGTGAAGCGACATTGTCGTGTTTCGGACTGATGTCCAGTGTAGCCATCGTGGAAGTGACGGGTTTGAGCAGCTATGGTATTCGGGGTACCGCACAGTGGGGCGATTTTGAAAAAAGGTGGACGTAGGAACAAATTTCATAATTTCGGTCTGAAAAAATTGCAACTGATAGGAAATTGTATGGTGATTAAAATATATTCTATTCAATTTGCAAAAAAAGGCACTTCTTCATGGGTTAAAAAAATAGTTTAGAAAAAAATGTATGGAAAGATTTATATTATATTGTTTTTCTCAAAAATAAGAAGTTTGTTAAAGAAAAAACAACAATAGCTTAAAGTAGCTACCGTCTTCTACAAATGGGTCATATAGGGTTCTGTTAACCCTGCAGCATTGGCAGTTAAGGGGGTTAAACTCTTGAAAAAAAATGTTTATTTTGATACGAGCATCTGATAGGAAATGTAGTGCTTGTTAAAAGTTATTCAATACAATTTTCCATAACAATGAGTCTGTGATATTATAAAAACATATTTCTGAAAAATGCGATGAAATATAAATCAACATATTTTTTCTCGGAATTTTAAAAGGTTTTCATAAGAAACTTACACTACTTAAGTTCTTTACAAAAAATAAATAATCGTTTTTGGCTTAACGCTGTTGCAGAGGTATTTAAATGGGATCAAACTTTAAAAATATATGATTTAATGTTAAATGTTAATGGAAAATGGTTCAATTTCTGTCATTCGCTCAGTCTTATCTAAGTAAAATGAATAAATCATAATAAAATCTAGTGTAAAAAACTTCTAAGTCTAACTACTGGCTTAGTAATTATCTCCAAATAACTTGCCAATTTTTCCGATACTCGACATTTCTGACCTTGTAGGTAGGAACCAGATATTTTTCATTGCTACAGTACTTTCATTGAATATTACGTTCATAATAGTAATAAATCAAAATAAAATCTAGTGTCAAAAAGTACAAAGATCGCTATAGTCTTAATAATTATCTCCAAATAACTTGCCAATTTTTCCGATACCTGAGCCTAATGACTGACCTTGTAGGTTAAGTACCAGATAACTTTCATTGTTACAGTACTTCCACTGAGTATTACTTTCATAAAAGTAAATCACCATATCATCTAGACTCTAGAGTCACTAGAGACAAAAACTACAAAGTTAGCGATTGTCGTATGGGGCCATTCCAGTATTACGTAAGCAGATTTTTTACAACTATTTATAATGCGCGTCATGTAAAAAGAACGCTGGTGGTCAAGCTTCTTCAGGCGTTCCAGCGTTCTTTTTAAGAGATTTCTTACTTTTCTACTTATTTAAGAGATGATGATACATTGAATGAGTGCCTGCCTAGTTTACTACAAATAATGTACCATTATAGTACGCGTCATGTAAAAAGAACGCTGGAACGCCTGTAGAAGCTTGACCGCCAGCGTTCTTTTTACATGACGCGCACTATGCCCACCCCTTCGGTGTAAGCTGTGTTAGCAAAAGTAAGCAAACCTCTTCCCCCCCTCCCATGCTTACTTAATCATTGGTACCTATATGCATTTTTCTTTTAATGTATTCTGTTTTTTTATTGATTCGTGAGCAGTAGTTAGCAAATAGGCTTAACTAACTTCTGTACATTTTGTACTTTTGTATTTGTATGAGATTTTTTAAAACTTTCGAATAATTTTTGATATTACTTGGATTTGTTTATTTGAAACGACATGTTAAACAGTTAAGCTTGGGCGAAAAAGGATCACCGGTTAAAACAAACATTAACTTGCTTTGATTTGCTTACAATACGTCAAATCGTCATTCGAATCGAAACGAAACAATAGATTGACGGAAGAAATTTAGACGTGACAAGTGCGCGCGGTAATCCCCACTCGCTTCTAGGTGAGTACCTATAACGTATTCTTTATTTGTGGGAATCCCCGACATGTGAGTTTTATTTTCAAGCATAGACAATTTGTGGGTTGCCATTTGTGTAAAATAAGTAAATAATAACTGCTGACGTAATCACGATATCGACCATGTCATCAAAAATAAGCAAAACAAAGACCCCCCCGCCCCCCTCAAGCGCTTACATAATACTTGAACGCCCCCTATTACTTATCTTGAAATAATTTGCCACGTATTATTAATAATGGTCCCGATACTTGAGCCTAATGACTGACCTTGTAGTACTAGATTCCTTTCATTGTTAGAGACCCACCAACTTATCTGTAGAATTTAATGTATGTAGATGATAGAAAAATGTAGGTAAGTAAATGGTTCTACTGATAATTTGGTGGATCTTTTCAGTAAGTGATTACTAGTTTTACGAAGGTTGCTTCTAGTTTTAAGGGGATTTTTGTCATTATTAACTTTATTTGGGAAATATTTTAGTTACATCGATACTAAAATATCTATCATATGTTTTATGAAAAATGGCTGCTGGGAATTCCGGACTATTTTAAAATGGTAAGAGGGTAAATCATATTAACAGATCTGTAAAGTTTTGTTGTGATGCTCTGATTTTATTCATTGGATGCGATGATTTCTCTGATGAAGATAGTGCTCTTGCTCTTTCAACTTCGCTGAATCTAACGAAATGAAAATACTTATCCCTGAGGATAATGTTATCAAATTCCAGCATATCTGTATTGCCATTCTACTACAAGATATTAGAAGCCAAAAAAAGGTACTACCCTACAGAAGGTGTTGAAATAACGGAGGCAAAGATTAAGTTACAAGTCCTTTTGGATATAACAACACAATTGGCAAGTTATTTAAGTTATTTGGAGATAATTATTAAGACAATCTCTTAATCTCTTAGATCTTTGTACTTTTTGACACTAGATTTTATATTGATTTATTACTTTTATGAATGTAATGCTCAGTGGAAGAACTGTAGCAATGAAAAGTATCTGGTACCTACCTATAAGGTCAGAAATGTCGAGTATCGGAAAAATTGGCAAATTATTTGGAGATAATTACTAAGCCAATAGTTAGACTTAGAAGTTTTTTACACTAGATTTTATTATGATTTATTCATTTTACATAGATAAGACTGAGCGAATGACAGAAATTGAACCATTTTCCATTAACATTTAACATTAAATCATATATTTGTAAAGTTTGATCCCATTTAAACACCACTGCAACAGCGTTTAGCCAAAAACGAATATTTCGTTTTTGTATAGAACTTAAGTAGTGTAAGTTTCTTATGATTTAAAATTCCGGGAAAAAATATGCTGATTTATATTTCATTGCATTTTTTCAGAAATACATTTTTATAATATCACAGACTCATTTTTATGGAAAATTGTATAGAATAACTTTTAACAAGCACTACATTTCCTATCAGATGCTCGTATCAAAATAAACAATATTTTTTAAGAGTTTAATTCCCCTTAACTGCCAATGCTGCAGGGTTAAACCGTCCAGAACCCTATATGCCCATTTGTAGAAGACGGTAGCTACTTTAAGCTATTATAGGTTTTTTCTTGAACAAACTTCTTATTTCTGAGAAAAACAATATAATATAAATCTTTCCATACATTTTTTCTGAACTATTATTTTAACCTATAAAGGAGTGTCTTTTTTTGAAAATTTAATAGAATATCTTTTAATCACCATACAATTTCCTATCAGTTGCAATTTTTTTTAGACAGATATTACGAAACTTGTTCCTACGTCCACCTTTTTTCAAAATCGTTCCACTGTGTACCGTGATTTGAGCCAATTCACTTCCTATTTGTGTCATCTAATTCACGCGTTGCGCGATACGCGTTACACGCCGAACTTTACAGAGTGCAGATTTCTTACTGCGCAAATCGTGAATATTCACGTGAGGCTTCATGCGGCCCCGAATACCACGGCAGTTCGTGCACTGGATTCAGCATGTGCGTTTTAGAGACCGCAGCAGTGCAAGTGTGCCGGTTGGCTAGGCTTGGAAGGTAGCGGGATCCGAAGCACGGTTCTCCGCTGGCTGACTGCAGGTTGTAGGGGGCCCAACTAGTAAGCTAGCCCGCCGCCTTGCGAAAAATCCCAGAATGCTCCATCGTGCCGGTTGGCGACCGGATTAGAGGACCCGATGGCCATTCCTGGAGGGAGGTCTCAGTCTCCAGTCTAGTCTCTCACTGGCGCAGGAGCCTGCTGTTTGTCTCTAGGCTTTCACTGACCAGTGCCTCACTCAACAGCCGTTTTTCCCACAAACCTAATCACTCCAAAAACCAAACCATGAAAAAGTCAACATATAATAAGTTGCGCTCACAGCGGAAGCACTTCCTACACAACCTATCATCTTACCAACGGTTATAACAGTTTTATTTATTTTTGTTTTCAATTCTCTAAGATCTTGTAGTACCTATACCTATACTTAGTAGATTTTTGTTTTTGTCTTCTTGTTTTATGTGAGTGTTGTGCGTGTGGTAAAATAAATAAATTTTCTTTCTTTCTTTCTTTCTTTCTTTCCTCTCGCTTCAAGCGCACCTCTGAAACATTAGAGGACTGCACTCCAATCTCGATCCGGTCCACCACCACCTAGGGACAGCTAAGCCACACTTATTATTTAATCCTCACGGAGACGCAGATTCAATGAACCCGATTTCTCAGTTTTATGTACTTTGGTGGACACCGGCTTAGATAAAATTATCTATGCTGGTTTATATCATTGTCACTCTGAAGACCACGAGACAACCAGGTTGTTCAACTACATCAGTGAAGCGGCGGATGTGGCCCAGCAACGTTATCCTGATGCCCAACTGGTGATTCTGGGGGACTTTAACGCCCACCACCAACAGTGGCTGTTCCCTTACCAGTTGTCCGACTATGCTGGGAGAGAGGCGTGCAAACTTGCACTCACTTTAATCTCACTCAGCTCGTCAATGCGGCAACCAGAATTCTGGACGTTGAGGACCACACAGCCAACTGCCTGGACCTTCTGCTGACGAACGAGCCGGATCGCCACTCGGTATCAGTGATGCTTCCTTTGGGAACATCAGATCACTGTGTGGTGAGGTCTGTATCTTCATACTCGCCACCCGATCCCTCGCCCAGAGGTAGTAGGCGAGTGTGGTGTTACAAGTCGGCAGATTGGGATGAGATGCGACACTTCTTCGCTTCTTATCCTTGGCGGCAAACTTGCTTTTCTTCATGTGATCCAACGGTCAGTGCTGATGCCGTTACGGAGGTGATAAATAGAGCAATGGAGTATTTTTTTCCATTCTCCGCTGCTTCACCTGCAAGCAATGCTCGCCCATGGTTTAGTCCCGCGTGTGCTAGCGCGGAAGCGCAAAAACGTGTTGCATACCTAGCTTGCGTTGACGCAAGAAACGGTTAAACCTCGGATGCACGGATTATGAAGAAAGCCTATAACAAAGCCACCAAGTCCTGCAAGAAGGTGTTACAGAAGGCTCGCTTCAATCGGATTGGCTATCTGGGGGCTAAGTTTGCCGCATACCCTGCGGGAAGTAAAGCTTTCTGGTCTCTGGCTAAGTCGGTGGAAGCGAACTTCAGCCGCCCTTCACTAAACCCAACTACTGAAACCGGACGGGTCCCAAACTCACGCTGCGGTTGAGAAAGCAAATTTATTTGCCACTCAATTTGCGGAGGCTTCGCGTCTTGACGCCTCTGGCGAAACTCCACCCAGCCTTCCTCGGTGCGAAGCTTCAATGCAAGAATTCGCATCCAGCAAAAGGAAGTGCTCAAAACGCTACGTAGTCTCGACGTGAATAAAGCTAGCGGTCCGGATGGTATCTCGGCCGTAGTATTAAAAACCTGTGAACCTGAGTTGTCTTCAATATTAACGCAACTTTTCCGCCTCTCTTTGAATACTGGTGAAGTCCCCAAGTCTTGGAAGCTCGCTAACGTGCAACCTGTGCCCAAGAAAGGCAGTCGTGCTGACCCTTTGAACTACCGCCCTATCTAGGTCACCTCCCTACTATGTAAATGTATGGAGCGTGTACAGAATAGGAAGGTCCTTGCATACCTCGACGGATCGAGGATATTTCGCCGAAATCGGTCTACTGGGGACCTTCTTGTGTATGCCACGCACATTTGGAGAGAGGCCATCGAGATCATGGTGAAGCACTGGCTGTTTCATTAGACGTCTCGAAGGCCTTTGACAGGTTTGGCACGCTAGCCTTATTGACAAGCTTCCTGCTTACGGACTGCCAGTTCAATTCTGCGCCTGCCTCGCAGACTTTCTGACTTTTCTTTTTATAGGAGATCACCTCGAGCTCTTAGGCGTTTCACTCACGCCTACTCTCAACTTGGCTCCTACATCGAGTCTAAGGCAAAAACTGCCTCCATGAAGCCTTCTAAGTCTGTACAAAGCACAAGTCCGGGCTGGTATGAAGTACTCCTACCACGTTTGGGATGGCTGGCTCGGCCAAACACCAGCTTGCTGCCTTGGACTCGATCGAACGTTCAGAGAGCAGAGCGTTCAGGCTTATAGGTGGGCAACATATGGCGGAGACTAGAGTCTCTCGAGCACCGCCGTAAGGTTGCGTGCCTTTCGATCTTCTATATATAGGTTACATTTTGGGGAATGCTCCCAGGAACTTCATGATCTGATCCCACTATCTCCTTTTCATCATGGACGAGCAGGCGCACGGCTTGGTACCACCCTTACCTCATTAGTATACCCTCTTTTCGTACTAAACGTTTCAATTCTACCTTTATAATGCGAACTGCTAAGGAGTGGAATACACTACCGTCGTCTGTCTTTCCTGAAAACTATAATCTGGGTATCTTCAAGACTAGAGTGAATAGGTTCCTTCTAGACCTTTGTGCTCCATCTTCGGCCACATCGTCACTTACCAACAGGTGAGATCGTGGTCAAACAAAAGTCTATCAAAGTTAAAAAATAAATAAAAAAAATGGCTTTATAGTTCGCAGAACTAACAACCATATTATGTGAATAAAGGTTCTCGAGTGGTACCTACAAACCTGATGAAGGTAGAGGAAGACCCCTCTTTCCATGCACCAAAGATATTATAATCAGCAGAAAGTTGGTAGATGCAGGCTCAAGAGAGTTCGTCGTGGCATTTTAGAGAGGAAACCGTTGTCCAGCAGTGGACTTCTGTAGACTGATGATGATGATGATCAACCGTCTACATTGGCTTGAAGTCAGTAAAATGGTTTTATATTAGACTAGCTGAACAATGTCCGTGCGTAGAATAGGTAGTAGGTACCTACCTAGAGTAGGTACCTATCTATTCGTACTACGCATTCTAAATGGATGGTGGTACAAACATCAGCCTGTAGATCCAAGTCCACCGGCTCACTGACATAGGTCTCTAAATTAGCAAGTTGAAGTGGCAATGGGCTAGACATAAAGCTATATGATCCTGGTTCTTTTACGGATGTTTCAGATTTAGGTACGGGTACAGAATCTTCGAGCAATGAATACAAAAAACGAAGGCAAAATGTATTTAGTTATTGATGATGTTTTTTTACTGTATACCTAATATTTCTAGTGTAAGCAGAAGTTGTAAGATAAAACAATTTATAATCTTTTTTTCTTTTTTTTGTTCATTTCTGTAAAACGAAACATTGTTATGCAACATCCTATCTTGCCGGACACGCCACAGAAGGGGTTGCGGAAAGGCGGTAGATGGAGGCTGCTCAAGACCGTTTGTCTTGACATTCTATGGGGAGGTCCATGTCCAGCAGTGGACTTCTGTAGGCTGATGATAATGAAAAACCGTCATGGGTTCACGGGGCAAACTATGATAATTATGGGTACCTACCTACCTACTGCAATGATGAAGGTCAGTTACTTACATTCGTGTACATTTTGGACATTAGAAAAATAAGTTTTATTCTTGTAAACAATAATTTTCCGAGTTTTTCCCTGAAATACCTTTTATCATTCTAACAATTTTATTCAACGCGATCTATAAACAGATACCAAGCTATTTATTTAACGCCATCTATCTAACGTCCATGCCAATGCTCTTGGACAATAACAACGCCATCTAATGAAAACCAAAACAGTGAATATGTATGTGTGCGTGCGTGTAATTACATCAGAAAAGTGAACGATCTTATTTCTAGGTAATTTGAACTTTCAAATGACTGTTTAAAGGAAATTCATACTGAATTAAATTCTTACAACTACAACTTAGCCGCGAACGATAAAATAAAACACGAAAGACGCCCGAATTTAGCACAAAAAATAAAAAAGTAATACAATAAGTTTCCACGCCATCTACCGTGAACCGAGCTTTTAGTAATCAAGACGATTATCCTTAACCAATAACAGGGCAATATTTTAGCGGGCGATTGCTATTGGTAGAAACTGGTAGAAAGAAGGTTCCCGCGCTATAGTAATTGGTCTACGGCGCGGGTACATCGGGGCGACTTATATTTTGGGTAAAACTGTACATACCTTGATTCTGTTTAGAGGAAATGGTAACCTACCCTGCCGTCATCACCAGTTGCCAGTCCTGAGGTGAGAGGCACCACATCAGGTCCCCACTGTTTCATGAAGTGTCCCAGTCGAGCGACGCGCTGTGCTGCCGTGGTCGTGGTGTGCGACCCGCCGCAGTAGCGGTTGCAAAGGTGCTTGTTGGTCTCAGACCTGCAGAAGCAAAGCATATTGTGCATGTCAATGCCAAGCATATTCTGTTTAGTAGTAGTAGTAGTGCTTTTTTATGAAATAGTTCGTCCGGAGAAGTACTACCACCATAGGTAGGTACCTATTTCTGCTGCATAGCAGTAGTGCTCGCATTGCTGCGTTTCGGTTTGAAGGGTATGGTTGCCGGTGAAATTAACGCACATGAGACTTTACATCTTTGTCTCAGGGTGGCGGGCGCAGTACAATGCCAAATAGGGCGCGTCCTAGGTGGACGTGACCTATGTGATAATGCACTGTTCATAGGCAGAGGGTACCACTTAACATCAGGTGGGCCATCTGCTTGATCCGTCATTACAAGTAGTATAAAAAAAAGTCAACCTTCGTGGGCGAGTAGCCGGCTGAGATGCGATAGGTGCCTGCTCGATGCTCGATGCGGGACAAATGTTTACATGATCAGCAAATATTTGTTAAGGGTCCGTGTGTTGTGGTACGATAGTACCTACCCGCAACACGGAATCCTAGTGTGGACTGGACTATGTACCTATGTATGACAATACAATATTCTGTTTAATCTTTCCTCTCCATCGTATTTCAAAGAACGCTTTCTTTTCCTCCATCAATCCCACTCTCTATCCTTGCGCTCTTCTGAGACTCTCCTGCTCCAGACACCTGCGCACTCCTCTTCTTACTATCATAAATCCTTTACAGTGCAGGCTGTCCATCTGTGGAGTGCTTTGCCTGTTGCTATCAGGTGTGCTAAATCTCTCCCTGTTTTTAAGTCCATGGTCAAGGAACACTACTTGTCCTGTTGTCGCTGACTTTTTGCTTGTTCTCATCTTCATATTTTGTACAATGTAATCATATGTAAGTATAATGTATTAAATATATATATATATATATATGTATATAATATTGAATTTATAATATGTGCATAGTATATGTATTTTATAGTAGGTATTTGTTTATTATTATAAGTATGTATATGTATGTCGCTGCACATCAACGCATCTATATTTATTTTTTATATAAGTACGTAGACCATTGATACCCCGTGTTAGTTTTATAGTGCTATCCATCCAAAGGTTGTCGGGTAGAAATAGCTACTAAGCGATAAGACCGCCCATTGTACAACATAGTTGGTTTTAGTTTCATTATTTGTAAATTGTTTTGTATTATGGTGTGCAATAAAGTATTTTCTATCTATCTATCTATATATGACTGTTGGATTGGGTGTTACGTTATAATGTAGGTACATTGTTCAGCATAAGATAAATCTTCTATTTTGTAGGCACATTGTAAAATGAGTTTCCTTTTAACACTGATGGAGCTTTCTGGAAATATTGTGATATTATGGTTCACTGTAGTCTGCCCACTTGTATAGGTACCTGACTTTCTGCGGCTTCTTCGGCTGTGTCATCTGCTTGTCGATAGTCTCCCAGTCGTGCATGTTTCGCCCGGGTAAGTTGCTTTGTTGGGATTTTCGTATCGCATCTGCAATTATTGATGTTAATTTAACTCTCATCATCGTCAGCCTACAGAAGGGGGGCATCTCTTTTGCGGCGCCGGTTTATGGCCGCTACTCAAGAACCTTTCTTCCCCAACGGTTATTAGTTTGCAAGCTATTTCGGAATGGCAGTTACCCAATTCGTAGCTCAGGTAAGGCTTCATGGAGAGAGAGGCTGGCATGGGTTTGGCTACGGGCACTGAAGACGCCTCCATCGGCATCACAGCGTTGGCATCGCACGATATGCAGTTCACATCCCTGGTGAAAACAAAAATACTGTTTGAACGACGAACTAGCAACACTTCTTCATCAGCCAGTATACGTCCACTGCTGGACGAGGTCACCGCATAGAATGGGGGGGATTAGCCATAATCACCACGCTTAACAGGCGGACTGGTAATCGCAGTATTGGTGTTGAGTACTCGGGTGGATGCTGCTGCCCATCTCCTAGTGTAGGTAATCCCATTGTCAGCTTTTGTGACATCCACAGGAGTGGACGTCTAAATAGGCCGCTGCTGCTGATGTTGATGATAATGGATATTAAGTAAATTTGCTGTTATTAGGGTTCCGTACCCAAAGGGTAAAACGGGACCCTATTACTAAGACTCCGCTGTCCGTCCGTCTGTCTGTCCGTCTGACACCAGTATCTCATGAACCGTGATAGTTCGACAGTTGAAATTTTCACAGATGATGTATTTCTGTTGTCGCTATAATCACAAATACTAAAAAACAGATACTTAAAATAAATATTTAAGGGAGCTCCCATACAACAAACGTGTTTTTTTTGCTCGTTTTTGCTCGATATTGATAACGGCAACAGGTAGACATTTGAAATATTCACAGAATATTAAATTTTACATTTACTTCAAAAATAAATATTAAAATTAAAATAAAACAAATATTTAAGGGGGGCTCCCATATAACAAACGTGATTTTTTTGCCGCTTTTATAGATGTACCTTCGTGCGCAAGTCCGACTCGCAATTGGCTGGTTTTTTGAATCTCTTTGTTATTTATCACTCAAAATGCTATTAAATTGCCCCTCGAGTACATAAATAAATCGTCATCTCGGCTAAAAGCGAAGAGTCATGCTCCGAAAATAATATCTATGACCAACCAATTGTATCACGAGTTACTTCTCTACCTAATCTTAGATTCACTGAATTTATTTTGGTATAAAGACACCTCTAAGTAGAAATAAACCAATCTTTAACTGAACTCTCCTCCGCCTTTACTTGGCTCTTGACTTTTCAAAATGATCCTTGTACCTATTGTATGGTCATTGACAAAATTGTGGAAACTTAAGCCACAGAAGCCACAATCAAAAGAAGAATAACATGGCGGGCGCAGGCCAAGATCTCCAGGTAACAATCATGTATACCTAGGTAGGTACCTACATAGAAGTGTAACGTAAGTAACACCAATAATAATATTATGCAATCATGCATGGCATGATACAGAACGTTTAAAGATATCTGTTGATCCATTCACACTTCTGATAATCCCTCAGAAGAAGGACTAAAGGCATGGAACTAAGGCTCAAAACGAAACGGTATCGATTATACCAGTCTCATTCTTTTATATGAATGTATTTATGTGTTGGAATGAGACAAGCATATATCTATCTGTTTTTATTTGTGTAACTCGTACCAGGCCAAATGTCAAATTACTACTACATTCATGGTAATAATTTAGGAAGATGTATATGCATGGTGCCAATATTCAGGGTACGGAACGGAAAAACGACTGTCGTGTGACAATATATTTGTTTCTCTCTAACATAGAATAGCAAGCTATCTTTTAGGATAGGAGTAAGAAGGAAAACTCTATGCTATTTTAGCACTCACTCCATGGATAATCCAAAACATCAATTGCCAAATAGATGACAAATCATTGGTTTCGAAATTGACAAAATATGTCAAGTGAAACTTGGAGACGTGCTCTATACGCTTGGAGAACATTTTCGATTATGGTATTATGGTAGGCAACACAGTCTGTCACTAGAAATAACATGCTGTCTCTACATGCGTGAAATAGTGTGAGACGAGTAAGAGAGATAACACATGTTTACTTCAAAATGATAGCTAGTTTCAAAGACACGTCGTCAATATTAGATAGTTGTTTTAACTACCTACCTACCTACCGCGGGCCATACCTAGATACTGCGCAGGATCGTGGTGGATGGCACAAACTAAGGGAGGGTTATACCCAGCAGTGGGTGAAATCAGGCTGTGGAGATGATAATGATGAAGCACCTCAGTAGTTTCCTCTTAGTTCCAGCCGCCTCAGCCTCCTTGCGCAGCGAGGCCATTTGCTTGAGATTATCCTGCAGTTGTTTCAGCTTGCCGTTGAAGAATTCCTTTACTGGCGAAAGCTCCATCTTGTCCAGTTTCGTCTCGATCTCCCGTTGTATGTCGTCTAGGGCTTGTTGCCACAGGGCCTCCTGTTAATTTGAACAAGTGGGCAGTTAAAAAAACAATGTAACAATATTTCTAATAAAATCCATCTTCATGCAACGTGTAAAAGACAACTAATTGTATTCTTAGAATTGTATTATACAAAGTTCAAAAGTTAATTTTATAAAATGTAAACAACCCCCGACTGTTTTCAGTGTTCTTAAATCCGATTTTATACAAACCAAACCGTATTGAAATCGTACCACCTATTGCACCCTAGATCATATTCATTGTATGCTGGTCATCATCAGACCCTGCATGGAGTCTGAGGAAGACATGTTATGACGTCATCTTAATTTGAAGTTGGAGCTAAAATTTTTGAGTTCGAATAGATCGATTGACTTTATACTGATAAACAGTGAACAGTGTGGTGCAGTACAGTCTTAGTGAAGATTTTAATTAGTGTTTTTTGTAATTTTGGAAACCGGAGATCAGTGTGATTATTTCATCCCGAACCCTAGCTCGTAATATTATTGACAAACCTGTAAGTTCAGCTTGCCGAGTGCATGCTCTAGTCCTCTCGACAGATCGTCGCAAGCCAACTCGAACTGGTCATGAGAAACCTTCCTCGCCAGCATGCGTAGGTCAGCCTTGTCAGCCATCGCTTCAACCATATCCTCGCGATCTAGCTTGACGGTCTTCAGCAGCTCTATCTGTTCTAGAAGAGCCTGAAAACAAGTTGAAATAATTGAGAATCATATTTTATTCGTCACGGACACCGCAATGCCTAAAGACTATAATCAGTGCGTGTTCAGTGATGACTTACGGCATTGAGACGTGGCCGCAACTATTGACCGCAAAGAAAAGCTCAAAGTGCGCAACTTTGCGGGAGAGAGAGAGAGAGCTATGCTCTGTGTTTCACTACGTGGTTGAAACCGGAATGAGGAAATCCGCAGAAGAACCACGATCACCAACATAGCTTTCAGACTTAGCAAGTTGAAGTGGCAATGTGCAGGCCATGTAGCTCGCAGAAATGATAACCGCTGAGCAAGAAAGGTTCTCGAGTGAGGACCACAAACCGGACGACGCAAAAGAGGCAGGCTCCCTTTCGATGGACCAAAGACATTATAGTGGTCACAGGAAGGCGGTGGATGGAGGCGCCTCTAGATCGTTCTTCGTGGCATTCTATGTGGGAGGCATATGCCCAGCATAGGACTTCTGTTAGGCAGTTTATAATGATGATGATCTTATTCCAAAGTATTTACCAAAGAACTTGTAGTGTGGCGGTAGGTCATTTTGTTTCTATAAGGGGTAGGTATAACAATGGGCTAAGCTGCGCTATTTCACTAGCTTTTATTTAACTTGCAATGCATGCATGTTCGGGTCTAATCTTGCAACAGTATTTTAAAGCAGTTATCCTCAACCGATTGAGATGAAATTTGGCATACCTGTCAAGTTCCGATGACAATATAATGTTATGGTGGCAGCGAGCTGATCTGATGAATGTGATGGAAGGTGGACAGCAGAACTCCTCGATCGATAATAGAAGACTGGCCGTGTTTAGGCTCATTTCGATCTGCACATGGTTCCGATCACTAATTTTATAAAAGCTTGCATTGTTTTTTTTTTTCAGCAAATAATACTTGCTGTTCCACAATTCGCTGTACATGTTGAAGGGAGGTACAGATATGTAGCAAATATATTACATTCATGTGTGTTTGTCGGTCTTCTTTCTCTGCGGCTAATTGCAAAGCTGTTTCATGGACTCTCGATAATTGCTGTTGCATGTCTTGTACAGTCTGAAAGAGCTGCATCAAACCTAAAACACAAATGCAGAATTAGCCCTCTAGTAGCAGTAGTCCGGTTGTTAGTCCGGTTGACCGAACTAGTGCAACTTTTCAGTAGCAGTAGTTCGGTTAAAATATAGCACCGAACTACCGATACTCTTTAGTAGCAACAGTTCGGTTTGTATAATATTAACAATAAAATTTTACAATACGGGTATGTACAGTTGTTCTATCTCACGAAGTCAGCTCTTTTTCTTATGGTTCCGCCATGTCCGTCTGTCTCTCCGCGGCTTAGCTCAGAGACTCTTAGCACTAGAAGGCTCTAATTTGGCATGGGCTCTGTGGCATGGGTATATGTGGTGTGGGCATATTAATAACGGTTTTGTTGATGCTAACAAAGTTTTAAAAATAACTTTTTTTTTAGTTTATACACGTAAAGTAGGTATGTTTTTTTTCTTGTCTATTCCATCGAGTGGGGTGTTGTTGGATAGGTCATTAAAAAATATTGCGGGTGTGTTAAAATCATTTTACGGTTCGGGGATCCGTTTGTGAAATAAGTGCTATCTTTGAGTGTTTTTGGATATATCTACATATATGTATGTGAAAAAAAAAACACAGCAGTAGCATGTATTACGAAGTTAAAAGGAAATCTATCACAGCTAACGTAGGTCTACCAGTAACTTATATAAAATGTACTTGGAAAAAGGATAATTTAGTACAAATTAATTTGAAAATTACTTGGATGAAGTTGTTAGTTTTGTAAAACAGGAAAGCCCTTGACGGGCAACTACGGAACGTTTTTTATGCGTTTTTGATGCGTTCTTTGCTCTTAGTTGCCATGCTGACCGTACTCGCTGACAAACTCTGACGTGAACAGAATAAGCACTAGTGACCCGGACCACGTCACTAATTGCTCATGAACTTACGCACACTAACACGATGTGCACTATGTACTTACGGTAAAATAGCCAAACGGACTTAGTGGTAGTACCTAGAGCTTTTTTGTGAAAGAGTTCGTCCGGGGAAGTACTACCACCATACCTATTTCTGCCGCAAAGCAGTAGTGCTCGCCTTGATGTGTTCTGGTTTAACGGGTTTGGGTGCCGTTGAAATTATAGGTACATCATTCACTATTATACGTAGTAATTACAATACACTTGTCACATGAGACTTTTCATCTTTTTTCCTCAGGGTGGCGGGCGCAGTGCAATGCCACATAGGGTGCGGCCTAAGTGGACGTGACCTGTGAGGTAATGCATGAGAGGTGCATGCATACCTACCTATTCTGCCGCAACGCAGTAGTGCTCGCATTGCTGTGTTCCGGTTTGAAGGGTAAGGGTGCCGGTGAAATTACAGGCACATGAGACTTTTCATCTTTATGTCTCAGGGTGGCGGGCGCAGTGCAATGCCACATAGGGTGCGTCCTAGGTGGACGTGACCTATGAGGTAATGCACTGTTCATAGGCAGAGGTTACCGCTTAACATCAGGTGGGCCTCTTGCTTGCTCCGTCATCCAAGTAGTATAAAAAAAAAAAAAAGCATTGTTAAAGGCAGAGGTTACAGCTTAACATCAATTAGGCCATAATGTTGGTTCTGTCATTCAAGCAGTAATTAAAAAACAAGTTGTCAACGTACCTTGAAGGTCTTTGATGAGGTCTGGTGATAATTTGCCGGACGCTAGTTCTTCGCTCATTTGGCCGACTTGTTTCATCAGATATTCAAGCTGGTCTTGGAACGAGTTTATCTGTTAAGAAAATAAACCTTACTTTTTAAAAAAAAATGCTTCTGGTTATAAACACATAGCATGGAATGATAACTCAAAGTTGTTCTACGTTCTCAAGATGATTACCTGATCTTGTATAACGCCATCTTTTTTGCCTATAGTGTCGCAGCATATTTTCAATCGTTTCTCCAGCTCATTCACCCTTTCGGCTAGCCCTGCCGACAACGCTGACATCCGTCGAGACTTGTCCGCCGCTGAACATAGTTATCAATATAAGTTTCTATAGGTATAAGATCGTTGCGCGACTGACTGATTATCAACGCACAACCGAAGCCGTAGATATAGAGTCCTGTTTATTTTCTCTTTT
Organism: Operophtera brumata; assembly: GCA_932527175.1. Taxonomy (NCBI): domain Eukaryota; kingdom Metazoa; phylum Arthropoda; class Insecta; order Lepidoptera; family Geometridae; genus Operophtera; species Operophtera brumata. The sequence continues at coordinate 3,987,679 of OW052238.1, forward strand.
TGTGGTCTAGGGTGCACCAAGGTGGGAATCTCAGAAAATTACCCCTAAGCAGTACAGCGGGGTGTTAGTATTGAAATATCTCCACGGGGACGTTATTATCAATAAAAGCGTGTATAAATTATTTTAAAATAAGTACCTTCCTACCTATATGAAATTGTTGCGCGTCGAGACTGATTATTAACGCACAGGTAATCGTAAGTTATGGAGACATGTTTATTTTTATTTTTGTGATATATGTGAAATTTATTTTGCCAGGGAAACCAGCATAGGTCTCTGTTTGGACATTGGTCCAGCAGTAATCCTATTTCCCAGATAATGATGATTAATATGTTTATTACGTATCCACAAAAGAGTTTCAAAACTTTATTGTAGTTAGGTACTTACTTACATTTTTACAAGAATTATATTTATCATACTTGCCTAGTGATGGTGATGCAAAAGTAGAAGCAGCCACACCCAACGATGGAGCACCTATTAATAAAAAACAGATTTAGAAATCGCTTATTAGTACTACTAGGTGTGTCACCACCATGAAAGAACTGGGCAACTAAGAAAGAACCGGTCAGAGGTCAGCTTGAGTTAGTAGTGGCCCTAAAAAAGGCATAGTTACCAATTGTGAAAGGAATTCATGCACTTAATATTGATTTTGGAAGGTTGAAACATGCTTTTAGCTGTTCATCAAACCGCCTTTTCATGTACGAGAGCACTGCGTTTTGTCACGCCGCATGCGCGTGAGAAAGCCAGTTGCAAAACAGTTTTTCTTATATGCTGGTATGGCTGGAAAGTGCTGGAGTTTGGAGAACTACCATGTTTCTAGGTATCTATCCAAATCCATGTGCATTTCCTCCAGATCTAGGTAAGTATTCTCTTAAAACTTTTCGCTTTACACCTCTTTCCATGATTTACGCACGACGCGAAGCACGTAAACAATCGATAAATTGAATAAATGCCTCATTACTGCTGATAGCAAGTAGTTATGTACTGAAAAGAATATAAGCTTAAAGCACTACAGCTATTGCAATAAATGCCTTTTACTGTGGCATTGAAAGAGTACAAATTAATTCACTTAAAGGGTTTCTACTCTTGAAAATGGCTTGCTTTTTAATATTATAGCACCGTTATAAATTCGTATGTACGACTGTGGCTCCTGTAGAATGTTTAAAGCTGTATTAGAAGCTGTATAAGGAAATACATTACATTACTCCTACAATGAATGAAGCGCATATCTGGACAAATTATGGACGAAGAGGATTGTATAGCTTTAGGAACTGCAAAGGCAATCAAATTCTATTGCACGGGGTGGTTGCCACTCGAGTACAAGCGCTTGTCGGTTCTGCGAGTTATATGGCCTGCCTATTGCCACTTCAGCCAATAACTGGTATAGCTTGGCAACCAATAACCAATTAATAGGTAAATAATAACGAACGACCGAACCGATAGACCGATTAAATTGTAACTACCGCAGGAAGATGGTGGATGGAGGGAGCTCAAGACCAGCATAGGTCGGTGTTTGGACATTGGTCCAGCAGTGATCCTATCACCCAGTTGATGATGGTTAATATGTTTATTCCGTATTCATAAAAGAGTTTTAAACTAAAATGTAGGTACCTAGGTAACTAGGTATGTACTTACTGTCTATATTTTTACAAGAATTATATTTATCATACTTGCCTAGTGATGGTGATTCAAAAGTAGAAGCAGCCACACCCAACGATGGTGCACCTATTAATAAAAAACAGATTTAGAAATCGCTTATTATATAGTAGGTACTACTAGGTGTGTCAGCACCATGAAAGAACCGGGCATCTAAGAAAGAACCGGCCAGAGACCACCTTGCGTTAGTGGTGGCCCTGAAAAAGGCCTAGTAACCAATAGGGAGCCACAGGCAAAACTAATCTCAGATGGCGCCACCATCGCTGGTGCTTGACATTTAATGGTCTTGTCTATTTCTCATACTAATATTATCCATTTTTGACATAACTAATACTGTCCACTTTTGACAGTTTTTTTTTAACATTGATAGACCTTAGTTTTGCTACGAAACAACACAAGCGATTATGCGCCACCTAGCGCGATAAATAAGCAGTGTGTCTCCCCATTGTGAAAGAAATTCATGTACTTAATATTTATTTTGGAAGGTTGAAACCTGTTTTTCGCTGTAGATCAAACCGCCTTTTCATGTACGAGAGCACTGCATTTTGTCTCGCCGCATGCGCGTGAGAAAGCCAGTTGCAAAACAGTTTCTCTTATATGCTGGTATGGCTGGAAAGTCCTGGAGTTTGGAGAACCAAACTCACCAGCTTCACCAGCAGTGGCTGGTTGTGCACCAGCTTGTCCTGGAGTGGCTGTATTTGTGGCTGACGGTGCACTATGTATTTCTGCCAGAGCCGAGTTGAAGGTTTTCGTCAGCCCATCCAGGTCAGCTCGCATTTGATTCAAACGTGACTGCATGGCTTCTATTTCTGCTTTATTCGCTAGAACAGCTTGCCCTGGAGTGGCCGGTGGTATGACAACAGTGGAGAGTGGCTGAGTTGCGGTTGCGGAAGGTGGTGGCAAAGCTTCTTGTCTGTAGTGAGAATTTAGCATTGAGGGATAAGGAACACTGTTTGAATGCGTTTGAAATTCGATATCTAAGCCGCCTCAATACAGCATAGTGCATGCAACTAACTAATCTTGGTACCTACTTGAAGGTAAGGTAAAAGTAATTTAACTAAATAAGCTGGCAAAATATGCAATAGTATTTGGTGCTTCAGATATATAGGTATATATGATTTTAGTTATAATACTGGACAAAAACGTAGAGATAATTATATATTGGGTAAAAATTACGCAGATTACAAATCGCACAGTACTACACAGTACTTGACTGTGCAAAGTTGGAGTAAAAAATAAAGATAATTGCGAACTACTGGTTACTGACAAAATAATATGATGTAATATAAAATAATAACAAATTAAAAAACCCTCCTTTTAAAAAAAAAATAGGTCAGACAGCAATTTTTTATGCATTTTTTTTTGATATGCAGTGTTTTAAAAGAATAACGGATAGAATCGAATACCTATTAAGACGGTGGTATGATATTAAAACAGTGTTTTTATATCATACAAATACAAAAAAAATACAAAAATTCTTTATTTTCCTTTCAAAACTATGGCAAAACCTGTATTAGAGGAGTCCCCTCTTTAATTATGGTGGTCTATATCTAAACATAACTTTCAAAAATCATACCACCGTCCAAAGGATAAGGACCCATTAAATGCGCCAGGGGTTGACTTATAAAATACCAAGTGAGTGCGGCAAATCCTATTTAGGGGAAACACGTCGAAATGTTAAGACCCGACTAACTGAATGTATACGAAGTGTCAAGAATGTGGACATGATAAAATCAGCTGTAGCTGAACATGCGTGTCTCCTGGATGCGGTTCCCTTTATCAGGTTTGACCAAGCTTCTGTACTGGCAAGGGAGAAGTTTTTGGTGCCAAGGAAAATACGCGAAGCTATAGAGATACACCGCCATTCGAATTTCAATAGAGACCAGAGATGGATGTTGCCGCATGCATGGAAACCAATTCTTGACACCGGACCTGTAAAAACATTGACTGCGGTAGTCAATAATCCGGACGCAGTTAGTTACGTGTGTTCCCACCTTTACGATGCGCGACACAGAACTGGTAATGATTCATGCCACTCGGGCGATGACAAGAGCGCGTGCACTGCCAAAGTTTCGCGACCCTCAAGTCGGGAGCTCCGAGCGCGCGCCTGTAGTAATAGCCGCAAAGCCGTTGAGAATACTCCTTGAAAAAGGGGCTAATAAATCCCAGAAACTCGAGTCGAGTATTTACTCGAAACAAGTAGTTATACCGGTTTTTCAATTAATTTTGAAGATTAATATTCAGTAGTACCGTTGATCCTGTTCAGAACCTGTAACCTCGTGTTGTTGAACATCAACACTTTGAGTCCAAAATGAAGTTTCTAGCTGCAAAATTGCCTCAGTTGCCTGCTAGCTGTCATTACTAGAAACGTCCTCATCAATTTCAACCAAACCTAGCTAAGAACCATCATGCTAACATAATCTTTCATAAAAAACTGCATTGAAATCAGAGTATCCGTTCCGGACGTTCATTCCCAGCGAACCCCACCAATCTGGCCCACTAGGGGGCGTTGGGAAAAAAGTGCCATCGTTCCCCACTCGTGACTACGCCAGAAAGAATTATAGTGAAACTGAGAATATTGGTGTACCCAAAATTCGAAATAGAGTAGGAGCACCACTGTTCATCAGGTACTTTTAGATCCTAAGTCAGTTTTTGTATAAAACTACGGGAAATACCTTTTTTTAAAGGCCATTGCCATAGACGGGTTGTGTTTCATTCAGAGCATAAGCGTGTTTTTTGTCCGACTACTTTAGTGAGGGATATAACGAAGCTATGTTTCGCTACAGTAAGAATGGTAATGAGTTTAGCCTCTATGTCTGTATGTTTGAATGAATGAACCGTCAGAACTCGAACACCACAAAAGCAATATTGATAAATTAGGCGTTTTTTTTTAACATTGATAGACCTTTGTTTGACCCCGATCTCACCTGTTGGTAAGTGACGATGTGGCCGAAGATGAAGCACAAAGGTCTAGAAGGCAACTATTCACTCTTGACTTGAAGAGACCCAGATTATAGTTTTCAGGAAAGACAGACGACGGTAGTGTAATCCACTCCTTAGCAGTTCGCATTATAAAGGTAGAACTGAACGTTTTGGGTAAAGTTGGCGAATTGGTGATGATTTTGTTTCAGAGGTAAGTAAGTACCTACTACTTCCCTTGGTATTATTTATTCTGTGCCTTGGTGCAAACATTGTGGAACGGAAATGGCTTTGGACTGCTTGAAGTAATGTTTTGTGAAGAAGACTGCTAGGCTGTGAGATTGTTCCATGTTAAGTAGATAAATTTATATGGATGTTGTTATCGCTAAATCCAGATTGTGCATCAATCCAGCTAGATTCACGAGATAATGACGCGTTTTTAGATAATGCTCCGCTAACTTTTTCGAAGATCGTCTTTGGGCGGCATCTTGTAGTTCTGTAGACTCTCCTATGAGATCTTCGACTAGAGAGCTGAGCTTCGCTATGCCTTCCTCAGCAGCCTCCAGCCGTGAGGACACGTTAAAGGATGTCCACATCTCCTGTATTGCTTTAACATTTGTTTGGGATCTGCAAATTAAGAAGATATAGCCATCCGTTAGACAAGTAACATTTTAGATGCAAGATGCTACTTACGAAGGTCAAGTATTTATCGTAAATGTCACAAACAAGTCTAGCAAAGGCTCTAAAAAAATATTTATACAGTCTTTAAAAGTCTCTTCCGAAACGGTGTCGAAAAAGTATCTCAATCGAGGACTGCGATCATACGAACCTGACTTCTTCCAGTATATCTTCGTTCTTTGGTATACTGCCGTAGACCCTGTTCTGGATATCCTCCACTGATTTCTCCAGTATGTTGAACTTGCTGAGGGTGACGAGCGATAGTTTATCGGAGGAAGACACGTGTGCTGGCGCTTGCGATGTTGACTTGGTGATCTTGGTGGCGGGGGGCTTATCTTGTTTAGGACGGGAAGAAGCTAAAAGACGAAGCAAGTTATAATGAGACATTCTTATGATTAGGTGGTGAATCATTAACTGTTTTGCTGCGTAGTTTAGTGTTGTTAATAGTGGACCTAATCTAGTAAAAGTGAGATTATTACCTAATAAATAAATAATATTTAAAAAAAATAAAAAAAATGGGGTGCTTGATAATGTAAATGTAACAATCATTCTGTTGGCAACTATCTATGAGAGGAGAGTTATGAAAAGTAGAAAAATGCAACCCAACGCTTTTAAAAAAAAAAAAAAACTGGTGTATTGTTCGATCTTCTACTACTGTAAAATAAACTCTTTGATATTGAAAATTATTTTCTATTTTTTATTCGGTTAGCTATAAAAGCGAGTTTTTTTATTTTTTTTTGTTTTTTAAAAATATTATTTATTTTTCATTTTTTAGTTCGATTTCTCTCTCTCTCTCTCTCTCTATCTCTCTGACTCTAACTCTAACTCTAACTCAGAGTAACTCTCTCTCTCTCTCTCTCTCTCTCTCTCTGCAAAGTTTCAAATTAATCAGAATTCTGGAAATTGGTGAAAATTATGCTCAAAGATTCAGTTACATACACACATACATACAACCCAAGCTAATAAAAGCGTGTTAAAAAGAAACACAACGTTCCATTATAATATCATCAGAGTGCGTACAAAAGTTTAATAATTAACACTATAAGTTAGGAATCATTAGGATAACTGGACTAGAACAATATTTTATTTTATTTTTATTTTATTTATTCAAGGACGACCAACAGCTTAATTTAGAAACAAAATATTCTTATAAAAAAACCCAATTAAAGGTTATAAATAATATACCTTACACAGAATATACCTGAATAGGTATGCTATTGTAGGTACTGTCTACCTACGTGTAGGGCAAGAGCCCCGGTTTTGGCCACCGTAAGAACATATTTAACTTTGAAAATTCACTTTTATTGGAAAATAATAGTATAATGACGTTTTCAAAACTCCATAGAACTGGCTATTTATCTATCTTTCAGGTTTATTAGTGATTTGTAACGGGAGTTGATTATTGATTTTGTTATATTTTTTTTAATATAAAATGTGTGAAATCACTAGTTTTGGCCACTTTTTACCCAGTACTGGCCAGTCCAGTGTGTCAGTTTTGGCCATCATAACGAACAGAATTTTTTCATGATTAAATTAAAATAAAACAATCAATTGTTTTGTAATCAAATTATATTATTAGATATTTTAACAGTCAACAAATTCCCAATATTTTGCCATTTCAGGCACATAGAAAAAATCTCGTTTTGAATTTGTTTTCTGAGGTGTTTTGATTTTTTGTTTTATATCATATTTGGCATATAAGTTTAAGTCTGGTTTATCTGGCCATTTCCAATTTTTCAATGATTTTTGCATTGACCGTATCAAAACAGCATCTTCACTAATAGATTCAACTTTTCCAACAAAATGTTCACCTTCGTACAAAAAAATCACAAAATCACCAATTTCATAGTCATTTATATTTTCTCCGCTGCGAGGGTTGTCTTCCAATTGTCCTTCACATGAAATTACGTCTGAAGCATTTGTTTCATCTGAATCTCGCATAGAAAATCGTTCATTTTCGTCTTCTGATATTTCTGATTCATAGATTTCAAAGACTTGTTTTTTTACTTTGGATTTCTTGTTTTTTGGCTTTTTTTCGTCGTCCTCTTTTTTTTTCTTTCTATTGTTTATTTTGTTTTGTTTCTGTTCTTCTTTATCTTGTTTTTCTTTTTCTTTTGCCTCCATAATTGTAGTCCATTTGTCATGTGTTAGTACAGAAGGGATGTACTCTCTCTTACGAGTGGATTTGGAAGTAGATAAATTCTGTTTAGGCCATTTAATACAGCCTTTAACTAAATCCATAGCATCTCTAGGACTATTTACATTAATCTTTGAAGTAGATGAAACATTGCTTGATTTAGAAAGAATCACGGTCTCTTTAATTTTTACATTTTTGTCCAAGTTTTTGACAGTATTTTTGTCTGTTTCTTCCATGATCTCTTTACTTTTTACATATACTTCCTTGTCGTTGGTAATATGTTCATCAGTCCCTGTCACGATCTTTTTATTTTTTACATATGTTTCCTTGTCTTTGGTAATATGTTCATCAGTCTGTTTCACAATCTCTTCATTTGTTACATTTATGTCCTTGTCTTTGTCAACATGTTTATCAGTCCCTTTCGCGATCTCTATATTGTTTTCAGTTAGAGAGGTATCGTTAGGTGCATTCTGTATTTCAGTATTTGGTTCTGATGGTTTAAACGAGATAATATTATTTGATTGTATTACCGAGCTAGTTTGCTCTGAGATGTCATCTTTAAAGTCTAGCCACACCTTATATAACCGGGATGCTTCAACACAACCATTCCAATCCATTCCGTTGTTGTATGTTTCTCGGAAATCTTTGAGTAAATCCGATGAAATTTTGCTTTCTAGATATTGCAAATGAGTCGACTCTACTATATTTACACTTGCATTAGCTTCTCTTTCCTCAGAAGGTGCAATAATTATTTTGTAGTTAACTTGATCTGGATCAAACGGATAAAGACCGCACGTCTTAAATCCTGCCTTTACATTATCCGCAAAATGAAAGTCATTAGTCAAAATGTCTTTCAAAGCAGAAGGGAGATTAAATTTTGTTATTTCTTCACCTTCGTGGTCGATTCTCCATTTTCGGACGTACTTCAGCCAACTCTGCTTTAAAGGGAAAAATACTGCCACATCTAGCGGTTGAAGCATATGTGTTGTGTTGGGTACCAGAGCAATAACAATGATCCCTTGTTCTCTGCATAATTTAGATAAGTGCAGGGATAAGTGTGATTTGTGACCATCTAAAAATAAAATAACCGGGAACTTGACACCTTCTTGTTTCAGGTATGGTATAAACACATTTCCAATATATTCGTAGAAGCTCTCTGCAGTCATCCACCCTTTATCTGTCTTTCCAATCGACCAATCGTGTGGTGCATTTTGCACAATTTCCTTGTTCATTCTTTTATATTTATAAAGAGTCAGAGGTGGAGCCATTTGTCCTGCAGCATTTACAGTAAAAAGTGTCGTTATATTTTCTTTGTCGCTATTTTTGGAGGTGTCATAGACATGTTCTCCTTTAGGTGCTAATATTAATCCACCTTTAGGTGCCAAGAAAAATGATGTCTCATCACAGTTCCACACTCGAGTTGGTTCTTTCAGAACCTCACATCCTTCAGGCCCTAATAGCTCAGTAACTTCCTCAAACCATTTTCTAATCCTTTCTTCTGTTATCATTGCACGAGCCTTATTTATATATTCTGCATGTTTTTTACTTAAGTCTGGGTGTCTTGCCATAAAGGATAAAAACCATGATCTTCCAGGACGGTTATTTATGAATGGAGTTTCTAGGTTTCCTGCAGTTACAATTTTTTTTACAGAGTCTAGTAGACCGTCCTTGTTTATTGGAAAACCGGCTCGTGAACACTCTTTTATCCACGTGACCAAAGCATTCTCGATATCTTTTCCAAGAACAGCTTGTGGTCCAAGATGGCCTGATGTGACTGGTGCTCGACCAGAAATTTTGTGACGCAACGTAGAACGTGGTACTTTGTAAGTTCGGCCAGCAGTCGCTACTTTCATACCGCCACGTATAGCTTTTAAAGCCAATTCCACTTTGGAAGGCGAATATGTAAACAGCTTCCTTTTAACTTTATCGACGTCTTTGTCTTTTTTTGTTGGTGCCATGTTACCGAATCTACAAGGAAAGTAAGCAACATAAAAAACCAAACCAGTTAGTAACGCATAATTAATCGTTAGACAGCTTGTGAAACAAAGTGGCCAAAACTGCTGCTATATTAGGGAGTTAGTTGTGGCCACAAGCATGGCCAAAACCCAAGCAAAGAACAATTTATTGTGTTAGTTGTGGCCACCTCAAGTTCTAGCCAAGGTAATTCAATGACTACCGAAATAACCTCAAAACCAAGCTTCATAACATTCATTTAGTAGGCTTCAATCAAATGCATTCCAAAAAACAAAAAGATAGTTAGGATATTTGTCGATTACTTACCCAGGGTAGCTTATTGTCTTTCTTAAGAAATTTACGAAAATTATGACTATAAATTCACAACTTCACAACAAAGCGTCTGAATGTTTACGGTACCACTACTGTCACTTGTCAAAACAGACTATAGATAAAGTTTTTTTTTACCATAGTCTATAAACAAATCTGTTTCCTATGCCTTATTTATTGACTTCCGAAGTTGCAAGTGGCCAAAACCGGGGTACTGGCCAAAACCGGGGCTCTTGCCCTACTAATCTTGGGACTCAAAAGGTGCAATGTCGAAGAAACAATAGGTACATGTTTGGAAGAAAAAGTATTAGGTAATTAGTATTTATTTACGGGAACAGCTGTTGTTTAATAATTTACAGTTACACTTTAAACTATAGGTGCCTATTTGATAGTTCACTACATGGATATTTTGTATAGGAAGTAGATTCCGCTCGTTGCCACTAGATTCAAGGTGCACTTACACTTTTCAAGTATACTATGCATCCATGATCACCCGTGTTACATGGGTGTAAGAGTGCACTTAATGCACCCAGGTAATCAAAAGTGCACTTAATGCACCCAGGTAATCAAAAGTGCACTTAATGCACCCAGGTAATCAAAAGTGCACTTAATGCACCCAGGTAATCAAAAATGCACTTAATGCACCCTGGTAATCAAAAGTGCACTTGATGCACCCAGGTAATCAAAAGTGCACTTAATGCACCCAGGTAATCAAAAATGCACTTAATGCACCCTGGTAATCAAAAGTGCACTTGATGCACCCAGGTAATCAAACTCTTTTTTTATTACTATTTTTGAGGTGGTATATGTTCCAAGACACCTTGTATAAATACAATACGAAGATAATTAACAGGAATTTAGTTTTTGTGAGCGTGAAATTAAAAATAAATATTTACCTATTTATTGTTACATAAACTAACTATTAAAAGGGTAGTACATAAGAAAATAGAGATAAATAGGTATTATGAGTAGAAGCGATCCGTCTGACGATCTCCACACTGGATAATTTAATAATTTTATATGAAGGTATACCTACCCGGCGCCGGTGTATCGGACTTTTGGCGTCTTTCAACTGAAAAATAATAAAACATTGTTAGACTGTTTTTTTTTTTTATTTTTTTTTTTATACTACTTGGATGACGGAACAAGCTAGAGGCCCACCTGATGTTAAGCGGTAACCTCTGCCTATGAACAGTGCATTACCTCAAAGGTCACGTCCCTTTGTGGCATTGCACTGCGCCCGCCACCCTGAGACATAAAGATGAAAAGTCTCATGTGCCTGTAATTTCACCAGCACTGGTTAATTTAGTGGGTACCTACACTAAATATTTAGCAGTTATTTGATAAAGCCAAAATTTGATAGGTATGCTTTGTGTGCTTTGTTCCGGAAAAGTTGAAAAACTGATAAATTTTTAAATTTATCTACTTTTATATTCTATCAATGACTTTCTCCTAAATGGAAATTTAATTCTAATCTATACTATAACTACCTCCATACTACATATACATACTATAACTATCTACACTATAACTAGCTGCCATTTCTTGGAATTTGAATGACATTGCAGTTCTGTTAACGTCGGAAACTTTACATTGTTGACTATAACTCTCCTTCAATATTGCCATCATGTCATGGTGCACTTGTTTTATTGTGTCTCAAATATCGTGGTTAATTTTTACTCGAGTAAGTAGGAAGTACTCTGTTCGGGGTTCGCGGCGAACCACTTGTACCATTGTCTAAAAACTCTTAAACCTGGCATGAACTACCGTTATTTACCCAAATTTAATTCTAATCTATACTTTAACTCTCCTTCAATATTGCCATCATGTCATGGTACACTTGTTTTATTGTGTCTCAAATATTGTGGTTAATTTTTACTCTGTTCGGGGTTCGCGGCGAACCACTTGTACCATTGTCTAAAAACTCTTAAACCTGGCATGAACTACCGTTATTTACCCAAATTTAATTCTAATCTATACTTTAACTCTCCTTCAATATTGCCATCATGTCATGGTACACTTGTTTTATTGTGTCTCAAATATTGTGGTTAATTTTTACTCTGTTCGGGGTTCGCGGCGAACCACTTGTACCATTGTCTAAAAACTCTTAAACCTGGCATGAACTACCGTTATTTACCCAAATTTAATTCTAATCTATACTTTAACTCTCCTTCAATATTGCCATCATGTCATGGTACACTTGTTTTATTGTGTCTCAAATATCGTGGTTAATTTTTACTCGAGTAAGTAGGTAGTACTCTGTTCGGGGTTCGCGGCGAACCACTTGTACCATTGTCTAAAAACTCTTAAACCTAGCATTAACTACCGTTATTTACCCAAATTTCAACTCTCTTAGCTTGTAGCACTTAGTTCTGGGTTGCGGTGACACACTGACAAATGGGTAGTGCAATTTTTCATTGTTAATCTGTTACCATCTTGTCGATGAATATCAGTGCAGTTATACAAGCCTTACCCGAAATTAGGCGTTGATGGACTCACTTATACCTACGTTCACCCACATTATCACCTTCGTGTGATTTACCAGTTTTTTTAAATATTTCTTCTTTTTCCTTGTTACTTAATTCAACCATTTTATCAATGAGTACAATGACACTCAAGTCTTATAACGCAAAATTACCAATCTTAGATTAGATTTTTAACATACTAAATCAAGTACAATATTCAAATTAAAACATGCATGGATACACATTACAATACCGAGGGATCACCCAGACAGAAACACGATAGGACAAAATTTTATCTATAAAAAAATCACAAAGTTACCTCTAACTTTTATTTATTCTGTGCTTTTGGCTAGATTCGATTGTTTGTCAAAATGGTACAGATTATTGGGTAAAAAATTGGATAAATAAGATCAATACAATAAAACGGAGGGATCACCCTGAGGGTTTTTTAAAACTATATATATTTATGGAGATATAACTTTTGAAACTATCATGGTTATGTACATAAATTTCACTAGAAACGGGATATTTACCATGATTTTTGAGTTTTATATGTTCCCGATATTTCGGCACAGTTGCATGCGCCATGATCACGGGAGAACTGACTAAAGTCTTTGCGAGTAGATGTTATTGGCAGATATATCGATCTACCCTCTTTCTCACTCTTTTATTACGAACGATACCACTACCATCGGTTTCATTGTCACAATTCACACCAACTCGACACACAACACTAACGGTGTCCGGACGCGTAGCAGGTACCACACTTTTTTGATTCTTACACATTCTTACCACAGGCTTCCATACTCCAGATAATTGAAAACCATCTTCTCTATTGAAGTTTCTGTACTTAGTAATCTCAATTGCCTCTTGTACCATTCTCGGTATGTAATGTCGCTCTGTCGAGATTACCTGCGGACTGTGTAGCTCGATCCAATGATTTGAGCCAAATTCCAAAAGGTGTTCTGCTATGGCTGACTTATGTATGTCCCTGTTCTTGACCGCTCGTATGTGCTCCTTAACCCGACACGCTATCGTACGTTTCGTTTGGCCAATGTACGAACTCCCACAGCTACAATCAATTTTATACACCCCTGGCTTTTCAATATCGGGAACATATAAAACTCAAAAATCATGGTAAATATCCCGTTTCTAGTGAAATTTATGGAGATATTCAATAAAAACCGCTTTTCAGAGCGGCACGTGGCGTTTTTTGTTACCTGAAGATTTCTGCCTGGTGTTGGCGCAGTCTTAAGTACACAAAGTTTAAATTTGCCTTAAAAAAAATCGTCTCAGAGAGAATTTAGTAAAATGGGTGGAAACGATAAAATACCTGAATGGGTTGAACGTTATTAGGTTGAAACAAGAATCACTCCTTACCCGGCACATCGGACTTTTTGCGTTTTTCAACTGAAAAATAATAAAACATTGTTAGAATGATTGATTTATTGGGTTACTAACTATTTGGCAGTTATCTCATATACTAAGCCAAAATTTGATTTGCTTACTAATTTATGAATCTAAATTTTTGGCGTATGACCAATTTTTTTTAGCTCTTGGGTGACACTCTTATTGCCGGATAGGTTAACACCAGACAGTTCCGTTTAGCTCTTAGCTGGGGTGACACACTGATTTACTGATAGACAGATACAGGTTTTTTTTTCCAAATACCATTTTTTTTCCAAACACAAAATAATAAACTAGTAACATAGATAACATACCTACAAGTATAGTTTCTGTTTCAGCAGCAGACGGCGTTGGAACTGCAAACATGATGAGATGTTGACTAATTTAATTATTATAAAGTTCCTGATAGATCCTATATATTTACTTTAATTAGAACGGCGAACAGCAATTACACTAATTAAGGGGTAAACTACATACAAATAGGTACATTTCAAATGAACACATAATACCTAATTCAAACGAGGGTGCTTAAAACTTAGTCACAAAAATCAACCAACAAAAACCTACGGTCGACTTAAAAATAAACAATTCAAAACCTAAGGTAGGTTAGTCAATAGTTAGATGTAAAGTGAATCAGCAAAAGTTCATAAGACAGCACACGGAGATGGTGCGGTGCTTTAGAGGTGCAGACAGACATTGATGAAGGAAGCTAGTTCTCTGACGTTTGTCTGTGTGTATGTTTGTCTGAGGGTAACTTTCGAACCGAACTATTCAATCTAAATTACATTATGTCTAAAATCTACCAGAATCAGATAACATTAAAAACTAAATCGGCCAAATGTGTATGTGTGGGCAATGCATGGTGTTGGCACCGTTTTCAAGTCACAGCGTTGTCACTGGCTAATTCACATCATCATCAAAGGATATCTTTATTATTAGCTCAGGGTTCATGCCTCAAAACTCAGGCAATCTGTGCTAATTTCAATTGGCTACCTTTTACAGGTGACTAGATATAGGTACCTACCACTGTGATGCCGCCCGCGACGTATTAAGACACTGCTTTGTCCCCTCAGTGCATCTACTATTTGAAGTCGGTAAGAAAGCGTATATTCGCGTATATTCGAACCACTAGCTAATCAGCTTTGCCAGATCACCAACTGAGAATGAATAAACCACTTACGCACTACAGCTTCCCTCGCTGGCCCCTGAAAAAAACACACAAAATCTAAAATGAAATTTCTAAAAAAAAAGACGAATTCAAACTGATATCACTCGGATAATTTGGAATCAGCTTGTAATCTAAAAAATAGAACGGATGATTGAGATAAGGAAATATTTCATGCCGAAATGTCGATTGCTTCTAAAAATAAGAATTCTGTGATCATGAAAATGCAATTTTGCGTAGCAGGGTTAACTTCGGCATAATGTGAATTCTAGTACTTGACCAGGGTAAGAAGCCTTTAAAAATAATAAAAAGTGAAAAAAAAATAGTAGGATGAAACCCATTAGAAAAGGAGGAGAATATTATAAAAATGAAAGGAAAAATAATTTACGGGCGATCTGAGGTCGGGAAGGGGATGGGGGTGAGTTTTTGGGTAAAAATCGGTTTTTCTCGATTTCCGGCAAAACTAAAAGTCCTATGGAAAAAAGTCAAATGGCAAAGTTGTAGGTAATAAAAAGATCTAAAACTTTTGTATATACACTTTTTTCACATAACCTCAAAATTAATGTGAAAAATTCAAATATACCAAGTTTTTGGTTTTTTGTTTTTATATTTTACAAAAAAAAAAACACGAAATTTGGTGAAAACTTACCTTTTTATGTCCCAAATACGCTGTCATTTATTTGATTAAAAATATTTATTTTTTCACTTTATTTTGAATTAATATCGAAAAAGCTCCCTAATTTTCAATCGAAAATTCACCCGTCAAAATATCAGCTTTTTTCAAAAAGTTGGTATGTTTTCTGTTCGTTGAAATCTCTTCTTTCCGATGGTGAAAAATAAAAATATGTTACTTTCGTTACATTCCTCCAAAAATATTCAACATCCCACTTACATCATAAATGTGAATGTTACGGTGTTTGGAAGTTTGTTACTCGATCACGTCGAAACGGCTGAACCGATTTTGATGAAATATGATAGATTATGACTTGGATTGAGCTATACACTACTGTTTATCTATGGACACTATAGGTACCAATTTTTTTTATCAACTGGATAGAGTTCTGGCCCTAATCACAGTTGCTTCAGCAAAGAGTGTAAAACTAGACAAAAGGCGTCCGTGGCCACTTAGGAGCTAAGCATTACTATACCTTATATTCAGCATCAATAAAGTACTCCCGAACATCCATGGTCTGCTCTGTGCTCTCTTTGGTAGGCGCCACCACGAAAGCATTGCCTCGGAGCTCCACGTTTTTGCCGAGAATGTGCAGCTGCTGCGCCAGGCAATACAGCACTGCTTGCACCATGTTGAAGTCTACCACTCCTACCTGAAATGTGGTAGCAACTTTAAAATGGCAGTAAGCATTGCCTCGGAGCTCCACGTTTTTGCCGAGAATGTGCAGCTGCTGCGCCAGGCAGTACAGCACTGAAATGTGGTAGTAACTTTAAAATCGCAGAAAAGGCATAAGCATAAAGTATTCGCTATGACCAAACGTAACATAACGTTACGATATCTGCGTGGAATAATCGTTCAGAATGCATTATAACGTCACACGTTATTGACAAGGAATTTCCTATGGTCATAGCGATTAAGGGCCAAGTACTCGCCGCGTGTAACACGCGGACGAAATCGCGGGCTTTATCTAAAGATTCAACGCAGTTTGACTAAAAAAGAACTGGTGATAAGAAGTAGTACCTAGTATAGTAACGATATCTGAAGGGAGGGGAGGATCCTTGTGGTCACAGAACATGAATCTGTTGTCAGAATTGAAAAAAGTGGTCACCATATTGTTAGTGATATAGGTACTCGTAGTATTATGATGTTATGTTTCATGGTAGTCGATAGGTAGCTTTGAACTGTCAATTTTGTTAATTATCTTTTTTTTTTTTTTTTTTTATATACTGCTAGTATAACGGAACAAGCAAATGGCCCACCTGATGTTAAGCGCTAACTTCTGCCTATGAACAGTGCATTACCTCATAGGTCACGTCCACCTAGGACGCGCCCTATGTAGCATTGCACTGCGCCCGCCACCCTGAGTCTCATGTGGATGTAATTTCACCGGCACCCTTACCCTTCAAACCGGAACAGGGCAATGCGAGCACTACTGCTTTACGGCAGAAATAGGTATGGTGGTAGTAAGTACTACCCCCCCTGCCCCCCCCGGACGAACTCTTTCACAAAAAAGCTCATGACCATATACTCATTAGGTGCTACACTTATTTACCTCTGGGGTACCAATGGATTGATTAATCATCTCGCTGATATTTAGCACAACTGCGGTGTCTGAAATCAAACAAAGACAAATCAACTTCCTAAAAACAAGCGTAAGTAACGGTACCTCCACATGTTTGCCGTTTGTCGAAAACGCATTGCGTTTGCGATGCATCTTTCGTTGTTTAACAACCAGGCGACGACGAAGGACTTGTTGAAAAAATGGCCAAACGATGTCATTTTTGGAACGCTACTAAGGAGAACCCTGCATTTGGAATCTGGCGTTCCAAAAATGACAACAAGAATGAAGAGATTACATCTCTTATGGAATAAAAGTCCTTCAGATTCCAAAAACAGGGTTCTCCTTGGAAGCATTCTAAAAATGACATCGTTTGACCACTTTTTCACCAACACGTCCTTCGTCGTCGCCTGGTTGTTAAACATCGAAAGATGCAGCGCAAGCTTTTGCAAGCGAACTCTCTTTGATTAGTACTTATAAACCGACACGAGCGGATCGGCGATAAACGTAGTATCCTACTAGTCTGCGGCGACAAACCACCGCAAACGCACGCAAACACGCAAACACCATTGATGTAATAAGTTATTTGTTGAAAAATATATTTATAAAGAATATATTTTATAAAATAAGTCAGGGGAACCGTGTGCTGATTGATCAAAATCAGCCTAAACACGGCCATTATACTATTATCCATCGAGGAGTTCCGTTGTCCACCTTCTGTTTCCATCATCAGATCAGCTCACTGTCACCATAATATTGTATGGTCATCAGAACTTCAGAGGTATGCAAAGTTAAATAAATAAATAATAAATAAATAATGCTGGACAAGTTCACACAACATTATCTAGCCCCAAGCTAAGCCAGAGCTTGTGTTATGCATGGGTACTAGATAACTGATATACTTAATATTATAATAACTTACATAGATAGATATTTTTTATTATACATAGAAAACACCCAGAACACCCTTAACAAATATCTGCAGAACGCACAAATATTTGTTCCGAGGCGGGAATCGAACCAGCAACCTCCTGCGTCACAGGCGAACCATCGCCAGCCGCGCCACAGAGGTCGTCAAAGTTTCAGCTCAATCGGATGACAAGAAGTGGATCTAATTTAGCTTGCAAGATTTGAACTGAAAACAATGCAAGTTAAATAAAGGCATGGAACTCAAAAAATATTTAATTGCAAAATATTTAGACGAGTTACTGCCCTCTGTACTAGTGTAAACTGTATGACATCCGGGGCTAAGGGTTTGTTTATGGTAACCATCATAGGCACGCGTATGTGTTAGATACGAATACTGATTCGTATCTATAATAGGCTACGTGGTTTTATTAGAGGAGGGGAAAAATATTAGAAGAAACCATGGCCAAAGTAATCTGTGCCATGGCATCGATTTTCTAAGAATTGTAGCCATGATATTGCTTTCCAAGAAAAAATTCTGCCACAAGACAGGCAGGTACTATCGATAATACCCACTACGCAGCAAGAAAGCATTATTATTTATTATGGAACTTAAATTGAAGCTGTGGTGTGTCCTGTCTAAGAAAAGACCCCTCCGTCTCCTCCCCTGGATGTCGTTAAAGCCGAGTAAGGGATTATCCGGACTTGTTGATAAGATTAGTTGGTATAACCTATAAGATTTGTCCTGGCTGCTAGCTTATTATGGAATGTAATATTACTGGAAAAAAAGCGTTGCCGAGTCGTCGTGTGAAGCAATGGCGGGGATGAGCTAACCACTTGTCACGTGTACCTATATTCCACGATCGTGCAATCCACTGTGAAAAGAGGCCCTTTGAGGCTCTGCCTACCCCCCTTCGGGGAAAAAGGCATGTTTCTATGTATGTATGTATGTATGTATGAATGACTACTTGAATGACGGAACAAGCAGATGGCCCACCTAATGTTAAGCGGTAACCTCTGCCTATGAACAGTACATTACCTCATAGGTCACGTCACCTAGGACGCGCCTAATGTGGCATTGCACTGCGCCCGCCACCCTGAGACATAAAGGTGAAGTCTCATGTGCCTGTAATTTCACCGGCACCCTTACCCTTCAAACCGGAACACAGCAATGCGAGCACTACTGCTTTGCGGCAGAAATAGGTATGGTGGTAGTACTTCCCCGGACGAACTCTTTCGCAAAAAAGCTCTACTAATCTGCTCTGCTCTGTTTAATGAAGCCTTTGGTTTGTCCCACTGTCTGATACAGAACAGTGTTGCTTATATACGTAGTTTCTATGTAAATTTGTTCATTATAGTTTAGAATACTAGAACTCCTAATGAAGTCTGCCTAATTTAATATCCATATAATTCAGCCAAATGGATTATTCTTCTTGTTTAAATCAGGAACCGATTTTACCTGCCATGTTTGCGATTCGGCTCCAACTCCCTGTTGTTTGTTGAATGTAAGTAATTTGTTTAATAGAACTAAAAATTAAAGAAATATAAAATACCGAACAAATAATCTACAAAATATTGGTAAACATAGCGGCTACTCTCTTGGAAACAAGTTGACATCATTGTTATTTTATTTTTTCGAAACTGTCAAAGGTATCTTTTAAAATAAGGTTCAATAAAAATAACCGAAACAAGATAGTTTCATGGGTTTCCCCGTGATGGGAATGGAAATTGGGAAATATCAACTTAGATACATAGACACACGCCTTTTCCCCCGAAAGGCTAGGCAGAGCCTCAATGGGGCTCTTTTCACTATGGGTTGCACCATCGTAGGAATATAGCCGTGACAAGGAGTGAGCTCATCGCCGCCATTACTTCCGACGATTGACTCGGCTAAAGCTGTCCTCTAGCAGCCAGGACAAATCTTATACCAACCAACGAATCTTACTAACAAGTACGAGTAATTCCTTAGAGCATTGGGGTAATCCCAGTCGGCTTTTACGACATCCACGTGAGGAGACGGAAGGTATTCTTAGGCAGGAGTAACCACGGCACCGTATGTTTTTAAATGGCTGTTCAATAAAACCTGTTATGTCATGTTATGTAATTGCCTGGAAGAAATCACTTTCAGCGAAAAGGCCGCCCATTGTACTGTAGTTTTTTCTATTATGTTTATTTTTTGTTAATCTATCTAAATAGGTATCTATCTATCCATAATAGTTAATATTATTTTTTAACAATTTCATGGAAATGTATTGCTCCGTATTCAGAAACTTCACGTTCGCCATCATGAATCTACTAAACAATTTTTGAGGAAGAGTGTTTAATAGCCGCTAATTCGGTTTTTTGTCTCGGATTATGTATGGACTCGGATATATACTCGGATATGTTCGGATTATATACTAAGGATACATGTGACTTTGTGACACATGTCACGTAGTCATTGAGGTAACGGACACTACGCAGCTTTGATATGTTTGTATCTAATTTAATTAACCTATCATAAGGACGAATTGACTATTTATTATTACTTGTTATTCATGAAAAATTTAATTAATTATTAATACTTGACACCTTTTGATTATAGCTCAAGACAAAAATCTCTAAGCTTGACACTGGCTAAATTGTTGCTAATAATTCAAAGAAGTCAGTAAAAATAAAATAAACTATCATAACATAACACCAATAATTAAAGTATCAGGAACTAGAGTACCATGGTACCATAACACTCAGACCCGGAACAAATATTCGCAGATCATACAAACATTTGTCCCGCAGCGGGAATCGAACCTGCAACCTCTCGGAGATCGTAAACATACTTACCTACCTACTATAGGAACACTATATCAAAATAACATTACCTTTCGCATACTATACATATTATAGTCACATCTATTACTATCCTACTAATATTATAAACGCGAAAGTTTGTATGGATGGATGTTTTTTTTATTTTTTTATACTACTAGAATGACGGAACAAGCAAATGGCCCACCTGATGTTAAGCGGTAACCTCTGCCTATGAACATGTATGTATCTTTGTTACTCTTTCACGTAAAAACTACTGGATGGATTTGGATGAAATTTGGAATAGAGATAACTGGACTCCCGGAATAACACACAGGCACATTTTTATCCCGATATTCCTACGGGATCGAGACTTACGCGGGTGAAACCGCGGGGCGCTGCTTGTAATTACATATACGCGGTAATCTTATCACTTAGTTGTCGATACGGTTCAGTGTTTCTCACAAACGGTTACGTCACATCGCATCATTATAGTTGCGAGTAGTGCTTACATTGTTCGAGGAAAACCTTCCTCTGTTCAGAGTCCGTTAATTTGTTGGCGAAGTCTATGAATGAACCCTACCGCTTCTAATATAATAGGATTTAAAAGTTGAGAGAGGTTTGTGGTTGCTCCAAATTCTATTCTCGCCTCGGTTGGTGAATTTCTGGAGTTTTTTCTCGCTGTTCTGAACGCATATCAGTAGTGTGTCTTGGTAGGTACTTGTGTAACCTAACTTAATAGTTTGTAACAGGAATTGCGTCCAATTTAACTAGGTATAATTTTATGACATCTCGTTGCCTGTACGGAGGGCTATTTAATATAACTGTTATAGCAATCTCTCACTGGCTGATCGAAATAAAACTGTAAACTGATCAAGCTGCGGTATCCGACCATCTTTCGGTGATAAACTTGACTCTGATTGCCGAGAATAATGCTGTTAAAACGAGTTGCGAGCTTAGAACTGGATCTAAAACATACCTAAGGACTCACACTGTGCTTCAACTTTACGAGTCCTATTTTGCGTTCTTATATGCTGAACAACGGCCGGACATAATTGCCGGAGTTATAGTTATAGATATGCGATGGATATATCCATCGTATATCTATAACATCCAATTATCTATACAAAGTACTGGCCTGTGTAAAGTACTAAGGGTGCTTGGCGTAGTTTTGGCTTTTGGCGTTGAAAGTCAACGATGGTGTACCAGCGCCGTGTTGGGTCGGTTATTGCAGAGTGCACCCAACACGTTGGCCAAAAAGCGTGCGATGAGCACGTAAATGGTGTTTTTACCTTGGAAAAAGATTGACATACGCTTGCCCCAGCCACTGGCCCAAAGTGTAACGTGTAGGTAAACGTCATCACCAAATGCTAGACTTACTAATTGGGCTTGAACAACACATGTAAACAATACGAGTAATGTAGGTAGTAGTAGATAAATTATGGGTTGTTTATCATGTAGCTGGCTGATGAAGGGAGATGCGCAAGCAAACAAACCAAACCCTGTAGCTCCCTTGACTTTGTAGGTAGCCACAAATATTGACATAGGATCTTCTCGAAGATACAGTCTGAAATAACGGAATAATTGGATCAAATACTGGGAAACGTACATCAGTTTGTATCGGTGATTACACGCCGACCGCTAAAACGTTCCCGTTGTTTACCCGGGGCATTATCGGGAGCGTGTTAAAGTTTCCTCAACAACTATGGTTTCCCTCTCACCGCAGCAATTTACGAGATCTTCGATGGTAGATAATGTAGATAATCACCTAAACTACAGCCCGTAGCGTGCGAGCGATGGCTGAGATCAGCGGTGCTAGAAACGAAACATGCTGGGAAGGACGTTCAGTGTGTTGTAGGTACTTGTACCTATAACAAGTTATTTATAGCAACCGTGAAACTTATCATAAAAAATATTATCCGTAATAAGTGACCACTGTTTCAATTTTAACAACATATTAATGTTTAATGATCCCACAGATATCAATGATTTTTAGCAAAGTAATGTTTTAGTAATTTTCAATTTTTTCGCCCCTTCGCTACTCAGACACACTCGACCATCGTTCCCTCCTTCGCTTCTCGCTGGTCTCGTGAGTTCGTCTTGCTGCAGGATCTCCGCACTTGGTTCTGGGATACATGTACAACTTAAACATGCGTGTACTTGCATGAACTCTTGAATCATAGAAACACTTTTTAATTTATTATTCCTCAAACCCCTCCCTTAATTGCAAAATCAAAAATGGAACCTTATTTTGATTATAAAAGACCTTTCAAACGACATACTCAGATGACTTTGCTTAGCTTCGCTATCTCGCTATGCCTGACTAAAGTATTCGGGCAGAAAGAAGCCGTACCGTGAAGTGTAAAATGTTTGGTTCTCTAGCTCTGAGGTGCTCTGGGCTTCTTATTTTTACAAGCGGCTGCACCCCGGGCATGTGGTCTGGTCTGCAAGCGGGAGACGGGTGCTCCTTGCTCCGAATTTCTGAAAGTACACTGCGGAGGCCTACCTGACCCGCCGCGCGCCGCCCGACCGAGCGACGCGGGTCGCGGGTCCGCCAACTGCCACGCCACGCCACGCCACGAGACGAGGAAGGAGAGGAGACGACAGATAGTCTTGTGCCGGCTCGGCTAGGGGCCGCCCGCGTCACGTTCGCGTCCGCGTAAGTTCTGCGTCGAAAGTTTACGTAAACATTTCTGCATTTTATCAAATAGTTTCAGCTAACTTGTGAATACTGGTTGGCGTATTTACTAGCGCTCTGGATATTAATACGCATCGTATTTTGCAGTGTTTCGTTTATCTCAATCAGTTTTTGATACGAGTAAGATCGACTCTTAATTTTTGTGGAAAGCACCGGTATCGAGTGCATGAGATCCTGTTGCGGCTTAGCGGTGAGTATTTTTAAATCCTTGTTTTTGCTTTATTATCTACCTAGCTAGGTATAAGTATTTTTCTATGAAATGTGCATTTGATAAAATTTTGATATTTCAATTGTACATTGAAATTATGACGATAATTCAATATTTGATTAATATTGAATAATTCAATATTTGAATAATACCTTTTGAATAATTCAATATTTGAATAATATTGAATAATTCAATATTATTCAATAATATTGAATACTTAATTCAATTTTGAATAATATTGAATAATTCAATTTTGAATAATATTGAATAATTCAATTTTGAATAATATTGAATAATTCATGTTTGAATAATATTGAATTAAGTAGGTATGTAGAATGAAAGATAAATTGAATTGCATTGCTACAATTTAATAAGACTGGTTAGTTTCGGGTACCTATTAGACAAAAATGTCGTGATTGGGCGGGCCTACAATTGGCTTCTAAACCAAGGAAGGTTTCCTTCTAGAGGTACTTAGAACAAATTAACCAAAGATTTAAAGAACCATAAAGTCGGGCTGGCCTTGCTTGAGAGTCATGCATGATTGTAATTATTGTTTTACAGATTACAGAGTAGATCTATCTAGGTAAGCTACCTACCTACCTACCTACCTAGTACCTACTATGTTAAGCTTTAAATCTATGTTATAATGATGTAGGTAGGTAGGTTCCTACCTGCGCTACGTCAAAGATTTATTACCTATATACGTGAAAAATTATATAACTGATGGTGAAAACTGCATCTAAACCCGGTTGCGTGGTTCATGAGGAGTTAGCGGATATAGGTACGTATGGTAGGTAGGTACAGACAGATACGGAAAACGACGTTGTTTTATTACTATAGGTATAAGGATAAGGAATATAAACCTTAGGTAGGTAGGTTATCTACTATAAAATTGTGCACTAAGTTAGTTAATTAAATAAATAAATAAATAATGCTGGATAGTTCACACAACATTATCTAGCCCCAACAAGCTAAGCAGAGCTTGTGTTATGGGTAGGTACTTACTAGATAACTGATAGGTATACTTAATACAATATATTACCAATTATTAGAATCATCTCCAATCCTGAGAACCGATACCATAGGCCATATGTAGGTACCTACGTTGTCTCCCCAAAAATATGTTTTATCAAATTCCATAGCGCAGTTTGAATAGGTTATCAAGCGTCATCCCCGTAACGAATGCGGCAGGGCTGGACAAAGAGGCCACAATGGCCCGATTGAATGACAATGGCCCGCCACGGTCCACCGCCGACCCGTTCTGTGACCCTGGTAACTACTCCGGGAGATGCCATCGCTGCACGTAGGTATTTCAAGTTTCGACCCAGTTTTTGATCTTTTTGTCATGCAATTAAGAAGGGTCGCTTTTAATGACGCAGGTATGTTTTCTCTTTGATAGGCATTTGACTATATACATTTGACATAGGTTCTAACTTCCAGTTTACCCTAAATAAGTTTTTCAAACCGTATGCTGATCAAAATGAGCCTAAACATGGGTAGTCTACTATTATCCATCGAGGACTTCCGTTGCCCACCTTCCGTCACCATCATCAGCTATGGTATTCGGGGTACCGTGAGTTGAGCCAATTCACTTCATATTTTGTGTCATCTAATTCACGCGTTGCGCGATACGCGTACGCGTTACAAGCCGAACTTTACCGAGTGCAGATTTCTTACTGCGCAAATCGTGAATATTCCAAGAATATTCACGGTGAGCCTTCACGCGGCCCCGAATACCACGGCAGATCAGGGGGGTAGCCACCCAGCTCCTTGTCGCCATAATATTGTAGTTACTGTCATCGGAACTTGACAGGTATGCAAAATTTCATCTCAATCGGTCGACGTTAACTGGTTCAAAATTCAGTTTCAAGATTTGCCCTAAACACAAACTACCTAACAAACGTACTAACAGGTCAATATAAATCATCATCATCAGCCTACAGAAGTCTACAACTGGACATAGGCCTCCCTATAGAATGCCACGTCGAATGGTCTTGAGCCGCCTCCATCAACCGCCTTCCTGCGACCTCTATCAAGCTTTTATAATATGTACCTACCTACCTAGGTACCTACGGGATTGATGATGTCTGTACCTACATATGCTGGCCCAGCACCTCGATCATACAACCCCCCCTGCGACTTCGTCCGCGTGAGCTACATGTGAGTGAAATAATTTTCAAAAGCCATCAATAGTTCCGGAGATTACCTACTTCCTACATCCACTCACAAACAAACATTATTTGTATGAATAGCTGAACAAGCGGATGACCCACCTGATTCTAAGCGGTAGCCTATAACAATGCATTACCTCAAAGGTCACGTCCACCTAGGACGCGCCCTGAGATGAGACAGATGAAAAGTCTCAGTACCTATAACCGGCGCACCCTTCACACCGGAATAAAGCAATGGGAGCACTACTACTTTTCAGTAGAACCACAGTATAAATAATATGGTAGAATTAGAAATAGTAAGATGATTAACTAGATTTTGGTAAGTAGTTCTTTCCCGGACAAACTCTTTCGCAAAATGCTTAAACTAACCAAGTTATTTCGAAATTCAAATGCAATATTGAAAAATCGCTAAAATCGTTTAGATATTCTGTAAACAAATCATCCCGGCATCCTGTTCAAGATAGTACATCATTTGGTCGTGGTTGTGATAAAACACTTAATTTAATTAATGCTCATTCTGACCTAGTTCAGTTGAGTCTATTTAGATCGCCTGTCATGGCCGTAGGTCAACTCGATTGAAAGTGAAAGATGGATTCAATTATCTTCGATTAATTATCTAAGAAGGGATATGAAGGATGAGGGTGAACAGCATTCCATTGATATTTATTTGAAGATTTTGAATTTAACGGTTCAAAGCCCTTTAGAATTCAATGATTCTGAAATTCGAGCCGATAGATCAATGAGCTTTACAATCCCGTAGTGAGGTTTAATTCTCACAAACATGCTTGAAATGCTTTTTTTAGAGGACCTTCGAGATAAATTGGCCTTGCCGGTCTAGGCCTGCATCGTTAGTATAATCCCATTTATTACCCGTTCCATATCTGTCGTGTCATCCAAAATATCATTTGTTGTCACCGGTACGGAGGCCTGCAATGCTCTAAGGTTATCACAAAGGGAATTTCACTATGATAATCATTTTAGTGCCGGCATACCAATAAGTTTAAGAAAAAAAATACGCTTTGGCCGCAACCAAGCGATGATATTCTCACGTTCGACCATCATTGCCCGACTTGCAGGCCTCGGCAGTAAATTATCTGCTACCTATATCTTTCCTATCATACTTTTGCAATAGTAAATTGGACGGTTAATTCAATATTTTAAAACGGCATGTATTTAAATAATAATTAAAAAAAGGTAAAGGGTTTTCTTTTTTAATGAATGATCCTTTTTCTCGGAGAAATAAAATAAATCAAAACAATCCATATTTTAATCTGTTTTGAGCTACGCATTTTTTTTTAGATGGTTTGATTGATTTTTGTTTGATCCTCAGATATTACATACTTAGGCTATTGGGTATTGGCGTGCAGGTTCGCTGCGGGCCCTACCGGGCCACGCTCGCCTTCGGTTCGCTCGTAACTCACGTGGTGGTGATCGCCGTTCTCTTGGGTTTTAAATACTTGTCAGACTATCACTAATTTTTAACGTTAATATAATTTTCATGAAAAGAAAAGACTATTAATAATTAAAAAAGAGGATCAAATATTATTTTTGGTGCACATTTTACAGTAGATCAATCCGATTTCTAAAGGTTCAAATAATATTATCCCTTTAAAACTTTTCATGAGTCCCAAAAGGACTCGTGCATGGGACACGGCTTAGCTTGTTACGCTTCGGTTGATTGCAATCATGAAATGTGCCAGATTTTAGACTCTTTGCATGAGGCGACATGGTCGGTTGGCTTGTCAATGTATTCGTTAATATTTTAATAATCTAATTTGAATAAATGATTTATGCGAGCATTCTCCTTTCGTAAAAAACATGCAACCGGCACGTGATAAGAAATGCCGGATAGCTATGGCCAATGTTTTGTTTGCAAGTCTTCCATTAAAGAATAACCGTAAGTGTGTGGTTCTGCCGGAAGACCAGCGTTGGTTGCTAGCTTGCTGTCAACTGTCAACTCATGCTGAGGCAGAGCCATTTTGTTACTTGAGTTACACCTCGTACCTTCATATCTGTTTCTTCTTAGTGTGTTATGTGTTTCTGTGTAGCTCTCGTACCTTCATATCTGTTTCTTCTTAGTGTGTTATGTGTTTCTGTGTAGCTCTTGTATACAAATAAATTTATATTCTATTCTTCTTCTATTCTTTTCGGGTTTTTTGTTTTATTAAGGTGGATGCTCACGCTTGCGGCGCGAAATTCAAATTTTTTGGTGTTTTTTGCCCATTACAGCTCATCAACACTTCTTCTGATAGCGAAAGTTGAGTTCGCGAGAACCCACACATGTTTGAATGGATGATATCTCATAAATATCATCAGTTTACCTAAGATACCCTTAAACACATTTTTACAGTGTTTTTTTTATTGTTTCGTAGCTAAACTGATGATATTTATAACTAAAACATGTGTGTTAAAGTCTCCTAGTTCTCGCGACCTCGACTTTCGCTATCAGAAGAAGTGTTGATGAGCTGTAATTGGCAAAAAACACTAAAAAATAATAATTCCGAGCCGCAAGCGTGAGCATCAACCTTAAATAAGTAACAAAACATGCAGAGATCCTACCCTGATGTAATTCAGTAACCTCTCCTTATAACAATGCATTACTAACAGGTCACGTACACTTTCTTAGAATTTACTCATTTAATCAGTTGGGTGTACCAAATGGAAAAAGTCCAGCTAGGACGCGCGTTGCCTGGCATTGGACTTCATCCGCTATCCTGAGACATAAAGATGAAAGTATCATGTCGCTGTAATTTCACCGAAACTAGCAGCACTTTTCGACCATACCAACCATCCATGTCTTCGTGGCACTCGGCCATACATTTTTTGAAGTGTTGAAATCCTTCATGTCTACCCTACTGCCACGGGGTGACAGGAGGGTTATGCTGGACTCTTACCGGGTAAACCAACATATGTTGTTGTATGTTCATCCGGTCGCCTTTAGTCGAGGCTTTGGGAACGCTATCGTACTCTTCCGCGGCCCCGACGGCGTTGGTCCTTGCAGAGGACATCGGTCCGTAAGCAAAAATTTCTCAAATGTGTTTTATGTGTTTTTTTTTGTGTTTTATTCTTTTTTCTATGTAATATTTCTTTGTTTTTTTGTTTACGTGCTATTATTATTTTTTATTTGTTATTTCTCTTAAGTGTGTGTGCTACAAATAAAAATTTCTTTCTTTCTTTTTTCTTTCTTTGAGACAAACTTAAAGACCGCTTGCTTATTAGACCATTTGTGCTTTATTTATTTTATTGTATTTTCTTAGGAAAACAAACAGTACGTAGAAACTAATTACTTATCTAAAAATTAAACTACTGACCATTAAGATTTAGACCAGTTTGTACTTAGACCAGCTGCTTTTTAGAACACTTGCTAATTAGACCAGCAGCTTTCTTAGACGAAATGATACTAACCCACCCCTTTTCGGTGTGGTGGAACAGGAAATTCCGCTCTATCTTCATGAGGGGAACGCAGAAACGCTACGCGCGCCAGTTCGGGGCTTAAATCATCATCGGTAACGGACGCGCCCGGGTCCGCTGCCTAGGCAGTTATGGGGGTTGAAGGAGTGCGCCACTCGGCTGTACCCTATTGGCGTTGCCAAGATTTCACTAAGATATTCAAGAAGTTTAGCTTTAGGCTAAAGCCATGGTCACCATATTTCTGCCATAGCTGAAGATAATGTTAATGTTAAAGAACTCCCTTTTCCGGATTCGAACTCTATGGGCGGTCCATTATGCGTGAGATAGCTGAAGATACTACTACCATACCTATTTCTGCCGCAAAGCAGTTGTGCTCGCATTGCTGTGTTCCGGTTTGAAGGGTAAGGGTGCCGGTGAAATTACAGGCACATGAGACTTTTCATCTGTGTCTCAGGGTGGCGGGCGCAGTGCAATGCCACATAGGGCGCGTCCTAGGTGGACGTGACCTATGAGGTAATGCACTGTTCATAGGCAGAGGTTACCGCTTAACATCAGGTGAGCCAAGCTTGTTCCGTCATCCAAGATAAAAAAAAAAAAAAACTGTAAACCAAACTTAGACCCCAGACTGTAAAAAATAATAGTCAGTAATTATAGTTATAAGTAATAAAACTTATGTTCTTAAGGTGAAGTGCACGGACGCACGGAGTCAATGGCACGAGGTCACACCCTCGTACATTGTTTGTGAGCTGCTGTTGGCCGTTTTATTTGTGTTACTAGATAGCTGTAACACGCACAGTAAACATATTTATTACGGATTTTGCATAAATAAAGTAGATTGTAGTTGTAGTCTGAAAATTTATAGCAATTATTTTTAGGTAACTCTCCTTTGCAGTTCTCTATCTATTTGTGTTTTCCACCTCTCTTTATTTAATCGCTAGCAATATCCCCTTGTTCTTGATCTTTAACTTTGACTTTTTTTTATTTTTTTATTTATTTAACAAAATCCACAGCCCTTAATATAAAAATAAAAATCTTTTTTCGCTTATTCCATAAATTGAATGGTATAAAAAAACAATCTCCCAACGGCAATTTCTTAAAAGCTACGTTTATGTTCATAATGCCAGTTTCCACTTGGGTTGTTTGCATATTGCGAAGGGTCGTCTCTTATCTAAAGATACTTTGCCTTATCTTGTCCATGGGAGCAGTAGGTAGCTTGACTAGCGATAATGGTGGTTTGTCTTGCTTATCTATACAATACCAGTGTTACTATAAAATTAAAATGATCTTTGGAATAGTTGCACAGTGTTTTGTCTTTTTTAGGGTTCCGTAACAAAATTACGGAACCCTTATGGATTCGTCATGTCTGTCTGTCTGTCTGTCTGTCTAACTGTCCGTGTATGTCACAGCCACTTTTTTCCGAAACTATAAGAGCTATGCTGTTGAATCTTGGTAAGTAGATGTATTCTGTGAACCGCATTAAGTTTTTCACACAAAAATAGAAAAAAAAAACAATAAATTTTTGGGGTTGCCCATACTTAGAACTAAAACTTCTAAACTAAATAGTTTGCACGAGAGATACTTCCAAAGTGGTAAAATGTGTGTAACTTCTAAAATAAGAGAACGATTAAAGTAAAAAATGTATATGATGTACATTACCATATAAACTTCCAACAAAAATTGGTTTGAACGAGATCTAGTAAGTAGTTTTTTTTAATATGTCTAAAATCGTAAACCATCCAAGAACTTTTATATTATGTTACTTGCTGCTACGGAACCCTTCATGGGCGAGTCCAACTCGCACTTGGCCGCTTTTTATTGACAAGCATTTTCTTCTTCTTCTTCTATTTTGGCGTGAAATTCGATCGAAAGAAACAAAACACGGTGTAAATACGCGAAGGATATTTATTTTAAGTTTATTAGTATCACCACAGGTAAAATAATACTATGCCTAAGAAAGAAAGAAAGAAAGGAATTTACCAAAAAATTAGAAAGGAATAAAAAAAAAAATAGTTTTTTTTTTAAAATTAGATAGGAATTTAGTTTTTTTTTTTTTGGCCTAGGTACTAGTAGTATCACGAATCACGGTAGGTACGTGTTTTAGTTTCATGAGACTGTTTCATAGAACCGTCTTATGGAGGGACCCGAAATGAGTAAAGTTGTGTGACTTTACTGAGTTAGATAGTGAAGGAAATTAGGTGTTGGTTTGGCAGATTATGCATTGCGTCTGCAGTACCACAGAATATATACAGTACAGTACACCAGTTTCTGTAGTCTCAGCGGTATCCCTAAGGGCGCCACCCTTTTTTATGTGGCGCGGCGTACTCACAAAGGAAACCTGAAGTTATGAATGACGCTTTTTGTTACATTCTTAGATTCTTACCTGTCTATTACATTCAAAAGCATACAATACACGGTCATAGTGCTTATTTGCTGATGTCCGAATCGGCTAGAATCTTTGGCGCCGCCAACTTGCCCGTTTCACCACTGAATTTAAAAGAACAAACCTATACAGTGACTGTCTGATCATTTTACTTCGGAGTCAACCATCATAATTTTGTAACGCTTCTGTCTTTGAAATGCAGAATCAGAAATAGGAAATAGCTGCTCTATCTTGAAATTTGCATAAAGTAAATGCGCCTGCATAAAAATCTAATCAATGAAGCTACTAAGTACCGCGCTATCTTCACGACGACTATTACCAATATTACCATCAAACTTGTGTGCTTTTAGCTAAAGCAGGGTGCTTTAGCTAAAAGCACAGCTTTGTAAGGCAATATTTAGTGTACCTACTTGTTTTTTTGATGTTTTAACACACCTGGAAATGTATTTAAATTTCTTTGTTAAATTACAAATCTAGAAGTGTGATAGTTTTTTCGTTAAATGTACCACAAAATGCATACGTTGTGATAGTAACTAGAGTACTCACTTCGCTCGCCCTAATAACTATCAAAAAGCACAGCGTTGTATGGGTTCACAAGTTCTTTTTCTTGTTTTATTTATATTTATGTTTATCTACACATGAATTTAAATTACTATGCTAAATTACAAATCCGTGTTGTAGTTTTTTCGTTATTGTGCCACAAAATGCATACCTACGTTGTGGGATTGTAGAGGACTCGCTTCACTCGCCCTAGTAACTATACTATTCTATACCCATTCTGTAATTTTATACCAAACTTTTAAATGTATCTCGAGTCCTCAGGCCGTTGTCTCAAGCAATGGTGTAGTGAGTAAAGTAACGGATTTTTGTATGGAAATTCACGTTCACAAAGTGTATTAGGCGCTCATCAGTGTTTCCATACAATACCAGTGTTAGAGCCTTTTGCCTGACTGAGGTCCTGACCTGCGGCGGTACGTCCTATGCTCATTGCTCAAAGCAAAGATTAATTCCTGAAATGGCGGTGGGACTTCTTTAGTAAAGGTTTCTACACTACACCATACGCCCGTGTCAGTTGCTTGATACGTATGTCCAAGAACGTAATCAAGGCTCTGTAATCCTGTCTTCCAGGAATGTTGTGGTAACCTTATGTAGCCATCACTTTTTGTACGGCTGTCAAGGTGAACGTTTATGGGGTGTTCCGAATATGGGTTGCTACGGTAGGCTGAGTTCTGAGTAGCAAGTACATACTTAGCCGGGAATGCATTGTTCTTTGCATAGAAAATAGGTAGGTACCTACGTGGTACCTGGTACCTGTCCATCTTCTTGTTTTTCAAATGTGACCATGTGACTATGTGACATGTGTTTTGCTAATCCTATTAATATTATAAACGCGATTAATATTATTAACGCGAAAGTTTGTAAGGATGTATCTTTGTTACTCTTTCACGTAAAAACTACTGGATGGATTTGGATGAAATTTGGAATGGAGATAACTGGACTCCCGGAATAACACATAGGCACATGTTTATCCCGATATTCCCACGGGATCGCGACTTACGCGGGTGAAACCGCGGGGCGCTGCTTGTTCTACATATATCTAGCTCCGATATCTCCTACTTTATATTTCTACCTCCGTATTAATTTTACACACTTGACATTGCAACCATTCAGGAACGCCATGGTAGCAGAGCAACACGTTACGCAAAAGTATCATTTGCCAGAATCATCATCATCAGCCCACACTAGTCCACTGCTGGCATAGGCCTCTCCCAATAGGCGCCACTGAGCCCGGTGTTCGGCTCTTCTCATCCACTTTCTGCCCGCCGCCTTTCGTAGGTCATCGCTCCACCTAGCCAGAGGGCGCCCTACGCTACGTTTGCCAAGACGCGTTCTCCACTCAACTAACTAGCTTACTCCAACGGTTGTCGGTTCTTCAGCATATATGACCAGCCCATTGCCACTTCAGCTTGCTAATCCGGTGGGCTATGTCAATGACTTTAGTTCTTTGTCGGATAATCTCATTTCGTATTTTATCTTTCGGAGAAACTCCGAGCATAGCCCGTTCCATAGCTCGCTGTGCAACCTTGAACTGGTGGATTAGCCCTATTTGTCAGAATCTCTTTTTTAGATTATCTTCTTCTTCTTCTTCTTCTTCTTATCTTAGGTAATGGCTTTTTTCAGATTATCAGTATAAATATGTTTTCTTTTAACAACAATAGCTTTTTTAGACGTTTTGAAAGACCGAAGTAACTTTTGCCATTCAATTACTTTACTCACAACAATTTCTATAAAGCGAGCGCAAAATTCCTTCCAGAGCAGCGGTTTTATTTCCTATAGCCTGAAGTTCGATTTCGAAGTCCATTTTGCTATTTACTGCGCGGCAGAGCCTCAATGGAACTTTTTTAACTGTAGGTTGTACCATTGTGGGAATATAGACGTGACAAGTGGTGAGCTCGTCAACGCCATTGCTGCCCACGACTGACTCTGCTAACGCTTTCTTCCATTAATAACACGTTTCTAAACTAGCAGCCAGTACAAATATTATACAGACGAATCTTAACAAGTTAGTTATATTTTGCAGTTATCTTCTTCTTCTAATATATAAAAATAAGTCGGGTTTTCCTTCCTGACGCTATAACTCCAGAACGCACGAACCGATTTCCACGGTTTTGCATTCGTTCTAATATATAAAAATAAGTCGGGTTTTCCTTCCCGACGCTATAACTCCAGAACGCACGAACCGATTTCCACGGTTTTGCATTCGTTCTAAATGTTCTAATATATAAAAATAAGTCGGGTTTTCCTTCCTGACGCTGTAACTCCAGAACGCACGAACCGATTTCCACGGTTTTGCATTCGTTCTAATATATAAAAATAAGTCGGGTTTTCCTTCCTGACGCTGTAACTCCAGAACGCACGAACCGATTTCCACGGTTTTGCATTCGTTCTAATATATAAAAATAAGTCGGGTTTTCCTTCCTGACGCTATAACTCCAGAACGCACGAACCGATTTCCACGGTTTTGCATTCGTTGGAAAGGTCTCGGGCTCCGTGAGGTTTAAAGTTTTTTTTTTTTTTTTTTTTCAAGTCGTTTTAGTTACACTACTTATAACTCAAGAATGGGTGAACCGATTTGGCTGAAAATTGGTAGGGAGGTAGCTTAGAACCAGGAGATAGGACATAGTGGGAGGGGTAGGACGGTGGGGGTGGGGTCGGGGGGGGGGGGGGGGGGGTTCACCGGGGACTACCCGTGCGAAGCCGGGGCGAGTCGCTAGTATTTAATAAATGATGAAATGTATAACATGTATATGGACAGACTAGAATAATCTATAGAAACTTTGCTTACACTTTCGATAGTTATTCGAATATTTTAAATAGTTACCATAGTGAATACTTAGTTAGGTACCTATGTATGGTACCTACATTACTCAGCACAAGTGTAATCCCTAGAGAGCTTTATAAAATACTTTGTAGATATACCCAATACCCTATAGTACTTGTTGGCGGTCACCTCCAAGCTAAGTAATGGAAAAGCGATGTAGTCTCCACTAGGTCTGATGCGAAGATGTCGAACGCCCTTTGTGCGAGAAAAAAGAAATGGATCAGAGAATATTAGGAAAATAAGCTCAAGTACACTACAATGATGTTGGAGCTAAGACGCCACGTGGAAACAGCTGTCATTACCATCAGATCATCGTATATAAGTAGGTCCCATCTTAATCTAGGTAGATCATAACATACATAACATAACACCCAATACACCCAAATTTTTTTTTTTTTTTTTTTTTTTAGTTTATTTGGGTAAACAAACATTAACACAATATATTTAACTAAGCTAGTATTAAATTAAAAAACAAAAATCAAAGTGAGACCAACACCGTTTACCACAGATTAGCATATTACATATTACAGATTACATAGTCCTGATCCCACACTAGGATCCCCTGTGTCGTGTGTATCAGGAACTACGAGCACCATGGTACCATAGCACCCAGACCCGGAACAAATATTTGCAGGCGGGAATCGAACCCGCAACCAAAGAATCGAACTAAGAACCGTCTAAGGATCTAGACTGCTAAAATTCGAAATCCAACATGCAGAATCAGGTTTTGCCATACGCCGATAAATCTTGCTTATAACCAGGCGTTTCCTAAAATACACTTTAGTAAATTGTAAACAAAGTCCACGCTTTTTATCGGAAGCGTGCCTAATCTATGAAGCTATAAATATTGATGACGGAGCATTATTTTCTTAGCAGTTAAGGGAGCGTGAAAGATTTAAAGCGTGTCCACATGGGCTTAGGCGACATAATATAAATCTTCTATATTTGTTATGAGTGCTAACATGGATTTACGTCGAGGGGTTTAGCTGCAACACGAAATTTGTAACCATTTCGTTTCATTTCCGCTGAAAATAAAGTTGTGGAAACTTTCTCGCTGGCTGTCTCATGCATCTGATGCATTTATATCAAAGCATGCCTACATTTTTAACCGACTAAAGAAAAGGAGGAGGCTCTATATTCGTCTGTATGTTTTTTTATGTATGTTCTCCGATATCTCCGTCAATTGTGATCCAGGGTGGTCACATGTTCATCAAGTCAGGATGCGATGAAGGAATCTCAGATAAATCGAAGGAAATCCTCAAAAATTAATGGCAAATATACACACGTTTTCATAACTTATTCAGGTGTTTGCGTCTGGGATGACTCATCACCACATTATCGTGAGCTGTTGATGAAAGCGTTCCATTAGGAGTTTGGAGCTAATATGAGTTTCAATAGTCAAAAAATGCGCGTAAGTGCTTTTACTGAATACCTTGAAGTCGGTTGTTTTACTGGTCAGTTAAAAATATTTGCCACGATATTAAACAGTAGGTTTATTTAATTATTTTATTTATATTTTTCATACTGCAGCAAAATCGAACTTTTATAACATATTTCGGCAAACGTTTCGGTATAACTTTGGTTCGAGATAGGTTTCAAAGAATGGTTCCCATGGCGTTAGAATAACGCCGTGTCGCGAATGAAAATCTATTGTAAACTCATTCATTGATAGTCGTCATACAAAATAGCATTCTGGTTTTCTCTCTAATACCAAAAATGACAAAGTTACGATGTTTAGATTTTTGTTACTCAATCACGCCGAAACGGCTGAACCTATTTCTATGAAATTTGGTACTCAGCTAGAATATGACATGGACTGAGTTATATGCTATTTATTTATATCCGGGTCAAATGGGAGCGAAGCCGCGGGCGGACACTAGTCAGACATAAGTAACAAACCATTTGTATGCGGAGGAGTTTTCGTACAGGAAATAAGGAGATTTGGAAGTACATCGCAATTTTAATATTTTCATCATTTGCGGAAGTAGGTAGGTACCTACGTGTATCCCTGAACTATGAAGTCATCTTTGTGTTACGTGAATATAATTTTGATTATACAAGTAATGGTTTTTAGTCGTAGATTGCTTAGATATCTCCTACAGTAGATACCTACTGCACGTAGACAGCTTGAAGATACTTTTCTATGTCAATCTTCTTCTCTGTCGTGTTGATAATTTGGTAGTTCAACTTAATACTTTTACTTGATTATTTTTTTAAATTGGCACACTTTCAAATACCAAATACACAATCTCCATACACCGGAAAATCCTTCGTGCAAAAGCTGAACTTGTTTTAAAACGTGACATTGGCGAAATTGGGGTCTGCTCCGCAAGGGCCACTTGTTCCAGAACTGAACTGAACTGATTTAAACTGACAGGTCAGAGATTTTAAAAATCCTATTGATCCAATAATTGTTAAAACCAACTTTTGTAAAATTACTGATTGGAACCGTATGCTGATCAAAATGAGCCCAAATACGGCCAGTCTACATTTATCCGTAGACTTGCCGTCTTTACGTCTCCATCATCAGATCAGCTCGTTGTCACTATAATATTGTATTGTCATCGCAACTTGACAGGTATGCCAAATTTCAGCCCAATCGGATATCAAGAAGTGTTCGAAAATACGATCGCCAGATTTGTCCCCCACACTTAAATAAAAGCTTTACGACATCCATGGGAGGACACGGAGGGGTCTATTCTTAGACCACGGTACAGCGACATAACAAAAGCCATACGGCATTATTTTAATAAACCCGGCTATGAGTTGTCTAAATGCAAGAGGAATTTCCCGTTCGATTAAAAGCATAAACTTTGCGCTGCAATATTCCCATGCCTCCCGTACTTACCTACAATGACATGTCCCGGGGAAAGCTCCCGGAATCCACATAAAATGCTCCAGAGCTTAATTAGAGCAGGTGGCGTTGTCGGAGACATGGCTGCCATTCCATTGTTAGAATTCGACGAAATTACCAACGGCGTATAAAAAGATCTGTCACAGACTTCGTGAGATGTTTTGACGTCTGTAAAGAATGATGAGATAATAAACAACCTCCCGTTGTTTGTAAATATGTATAGCGTGATAAGGCGTCGCCTAAAAGTTTAGAATATATACCTACGTCTAGATTTTTTCAGGGAAAAAGAACGTTACTCAAGCTAAACCGACGTACCGACGCCATGAATTGGGTTCATGGTGTTCCAAATTTGGCACTGCCAAAATGATAGAATAAAATCAATTAGATACAATTGAAGTGTCCTGAACTACTCATACACAGATGGGAACAGGCAACAATAATAATTCCACACAGCACATTTTGTACGTAAACAAACACAGATGTTGTGTTTAGTGTTTAGAATCGTGGGTAAAACATGTTATTTTATATTTAGCGTCACGAAGCGTTTTGCTAGCTAGGCGCCACAGAAGGTGCCTAGATGTAGACGAAAATATTTACCAAGCCTTGTCCGTATAGTAAAAACATGCTGACTTGTAATATAAACACTTGCTTCAAGGAAATTCTTGGCACGTCTGTGACACGGAAATCCCAAGTCAAATAATATGCATAGTAGCCAACTCAGTTACGTTTGGCTAGATTTAGCCACGTTTAAAATAGTCTGAGAAACTTTTAATAAATGGAGGCTGTTTTTTGTGGCTCAAGTTGAAGTGGCAATGGTGAGGTTACTCGCAATACTGATAGCCGTAGGGGAAGAAATGTTCTCGAATGGCGACCATAAACCGGACGACGCAAAAGAGGAAAGTCCTTTCTCTGGACCAAAGACATTATAGAGCTCGGTCGCAGGAAGGCGGTGGATGCAGACGGCTCAAGACTGTTCGTCGTGGCATTCTATGGGGAAGGCCTGTGTCCAGTAGTGGACTTCTGTAGCGTATACATTTTGGTCAGAATCCGGAAACAAATATTCGTGGGATGAATCCATGGGATCAATACGGATGCATCCTAATATTCACGTTTGAATGAACCTAGACACTTGTGGACATAAACATTTTTGGATTTTTCTTCAGGTACAGACTAGTAGGTTGTGGATTCGATTCTCATGTTTGGAAACATTTGAGTCTGGGTTAGAGAACCGCCCAGCCCATGATACTCAGGTAAATAAATATATCACTTCTGAAAGATAAATTTCGCTATACTTTTGGAAAGTTCTAGCCACAAAACCCTTGCCCAGTTGGCAACAGTGCAAATATTTGGCGTCGAGCTGTCGGCAGATATTAAACGCCTACCCTCAACCCTCGTACCTTGAGAGGCTTCTGAAGAATGGTTTCCTGAGCTATTATTTATTCTGTGCCTCGAAATGTAAGAGCGATTTGTAGGCGCACACAATGCTACGGAATGACTATGGAATATCTATACCTAGGTACAGAGGAATGAATAACCTTTGTCCTCATCGGAAATACGGAAGAGTTTATCGGATATGCTGCCATCGGTAGAGTTTTGAAATTATACAAATCTGAGGACCGTTGGAAGTATATCTTTATAACGCTACAATTTTCACTCTAAAATAACCATAGTTGAACGAGCGGAGCGAGTTCTCTGAGTCAACTTGGACGAATCGGCGTTTGTATGTATGTTAAATGTGTGTTTGTCCGACGATAATTCAGAACCGTTGATCCAATCTTGATGAAACTTGGTAGGTTATGAATTTTTAAGCTTTAACATGAGCTTGATCAGGTGTTTTTGGACTACGAGGGTCCACGCGAGGTCACATTCGGGACGAACTACTACTGTAAGGTAGTAAAAGAGTAGAGATTTCAAATGAAAATGACAAAGTTTGGTTGTCGTGACGAGGTTGAATCCTTCTTATTTGTAAAGGCTGTTTCAGAATGTGTTGTTTTATATACTGACAAAATAAAATATCATAATTAGGTAGTTCAAATTTGAGAGCAGTTTTTGAATTGTTATTTATGTAAATCAACATGTAAATACGTAGCATCCGCTACTAATCATACTAATTTAGTCTGCAACTAAAATTTTTAACCCCCGACGCAAAAACGATGGGGTGTTATAAGTTTGACGTGTCTGTGTTTGTGTGGGTCTGTGTGTTTGTGTGTCTCTCTCTGTGTGTGTGTGTCTGTGTGTGTGTCTGTGTATGTGTCTGTCTGTCTGTGTCTTTTAGATCCCGAACGGATGAACCGTTTTTTTTTGAAAGGTGAATTAGCTGGGAGTGTGCTTTGCTATTTATTTATTTATTATTAATTTATTTCAGGTTATAAATACACCCATATAACAAAACAAGTGTCTGTCTGGCTGTCTGTGTCTTTTAGATCCCGAACGGATGAACCGTTTTTTTTTTGAATGGTGAATTAGCTGGGAGCGTGCTTTGCTATTTATTTATTTATTATTAATTTATTTCAGGTTATAAATACACTCATATAACAAAACACAATAGACTTAAAACTACTACACACAACCCAATAAATATCAAATATCTATGTTTGATCAAAATCGGTTCAGCCGTTTCAATGCGTTGAGGTTTTTTTAATTTTTACAAAATTAATTACTTAAAAAGCAAGTGATGATGATTGATTGAGCATTGCTCTTGGAATTGCAAAGTGCGAATTTAATCAAACATTGGGTACCTAGTAGGCGAGGCTGGAAACACAATGCGGGATAAACTACAGCCCCCTTATGACCAAACGTAACACAACACGGGCTCGTTACGATATCTGTGTGGTATCATCTTCTTCTTCTTAGCTACGGTAATGGCTTCTGTGCATTATATGCAACAATTTAGCCAATGTCAAGTGATTTATTTATTATAGTTTTATAGTCAAGTCGTCAAGAGTATCTGTCAAGTCCTAACCCAGTTTAAACGGTGTCAGAAAAACTGAGTTTTTACAGGAAAAAATCCACCATTTCGAAAAGACTCGCAATACACTTAAATTTCACTTTTACAATAAATTATGAAGTCACATGCTATTGTCAAGAAATCTCCTAAGGCCATAGCGAAAACGGCCCTGGGCGCAAGAGGACATCAGGATTCAAGAACGAGCATGAATGTCGCACACGTTTGCGTCTGTTGTTGTTTGCTATTCCGCCGCTCGGCCAATGAACCAAATACAGAATTAAAAAAAACCCTTTCCTTTTTTAAACTCAGTTTCATTGAAGACGTAACACTAAGCTCTGGCATCTCTCTAAAACCCCGGCACAAAAAGCAACATACCTGCTTCTATAAACCAGTAGAAATGAAGCTACAAAGATATGGAAGCGCACCTCCTTATTAGGTTTATGGGTGTGCATTGGCACGATGCGTTTGACGACCCATGCTACCCTGTTAGGGTTGCCAGGACAAAAATCTGTTAACTCTTCTAAAAGCCGGAGAATAGAAAAATAGAAGAATAGAAATAGTTTATTTTGAATAGCAAATACACACACAATAATGGAATACAATACAATAATAACACAAACAGAACACGTTTCTTACGTTTCTTCGAGACGGGTTCTTTTATCGAATTTTCAGAATTTTCGTTATATAAAAAGTAAGTTATATAAGGTAAGAAGTCCTTAAAGTCGGGTAAGCCTTTTATTTCTAAACGATAGTTTTAAGTAGGTATGTTACCCCCTTAAAACTAGTGGTTCGCCGCGAACTAAAAACTCACAAACCTACCAAGGTTCACCGCTAACGGTTCGAAAGTTATCGTCAAACAAAACTCCGTCAAACAAAGGTACATTCATACATACATACGATGAGAGGACTTGCTTTGCTTATTTAAAGAGCTCAACAACCGTACCGTTCATAGTGTTGAAAACCTGTGCCCCTGAGTTGTCTCCAGTATTAACGCGACTTTTCCGCCTCTCTTTGAAAACTGGTGAAGTCCCTAAATCTTGGAAGCTCGCTAACGTGCAGCCTGTACCCAAGAAAGGCAGTCGTGCTGACCCTTCAAACTATCGCCCTATTTCAGTCACCTCCCTACTTTGTAAATGTATGGAGCGTGTACTGAATAGGAAGCTCCTTGCATACCTCGAAGGTAACGACCTCCTCAGTGATCGCCAATACGGGTTTCGCCAAAACTGGTCTACTGGGGACCTTCTTGTGTATGCAACGCACATTTGGAGCGAGGCCATCTAGAAATATGGTGAAGCACTGGCTGTTTCATTAGACGTCTCGAAGGCTTTTGATAGGGTTTGGCACGCTAGCCTTATTGGCAAGCTACCTGCCTACGGACTGCCAGTTCAATTCTGCTCCTGGCTCGCAGACTTTCTGAGGGAAAGATCCATTCGAGTAGTTATTGACGGCTGCTCGTCGGATCAATTGGCTATTAACGCCGGGGTACCTCAGGGGTCAGTGCTATCTGCCACACTGTTTCTTCTGCACATTAATGATCTGCTAATGCCCGGTATCATTGGGTATGCAGACGACAGCACAGTTGTGGAGAGATATGTTTCCACTGCGCGAGCTAGGCAGAATGAAATTCAGGAGTTAAGAGATGAGATGCTGCAGCGTCTGAATTTGACTCTCAAGGCTGTATCCGACTGGGGCGATGCCAATCTAGTCAAGTTCAACGCCTCTAAAACGCAGGCTTGTCTCTTCTCGGCGAAAAAAAGTCAGTTTCTCCAAGTTCCTGTATTCCGAGATGTACCTGTAGCTATAGGAGATCACCTCGAGCTCTTAGGTGTTTCGCTCACGCCTACTCTCAACTTTGGCTCCTACATCGAGTCTAAGGCAAAAACAGCTGCCATGAAGCTAGGCATCCTGAATAAGGTAAAGCGTTACTTCACACCAGGACAGCTTCTCAGTTTATATAAAGCACAAGTCCGGGCTGGTATGGAGTACTGCTGCCATGTTTGGGATGGCTCGGCCAAACACCAGCTTGCTGCCTTGGACTCGATCGAACGTAGAGCTTTCAGGCTTATAGGTGAGCAACATATGGCGGAGACTAAGATCCAGAGTCTCGAGCACCGCCGTAAGGCTGCATGCCTTGCGATCTTCTATAGGTTACATTTCGGTGAATGCTCCCAGGAACTGCACGATCTGATCCCACCATCTCCTTTTCATCATAGGACGAGCAGGCGTACGGCTCAGTACCATCCTTACCTCATTGGTATACCTTCTATTCGCACAAAACGTTTCAGTTCTACCTTTATAATGCGAACTGCTAAGGAGTGGAATACACTACCGTCGTCTGTCTTTCCTGAAAACTATAATCTGGGTATCTTCAAGTCAAGAGTGAATAGGTGCCTTCTAGACCTTTGTGCTTCATCTTCGGCCACATCGTCACTTACCAACAGGTGAGATCGTGGTCAAACAAAGGTCTATCAAAGTTAAAAAAAAAAAAAAAAAAGATTTTCAAAGCCATAAAAAAACTAAAATCATGTTATTGCGAGTTAACAAATTGCAAAAATTATACCCAAATTACCACCACGCCATACTCATTATCAGATAGGTCGCGCAACGAGAAATGAGCGCTGACCTTCAATACGCAGTAGTCATTTTTTATAGCGAATGCGCGAATGTCAACATGCGCAATCAACCCCACCACTTTCGCTGGGCGCTCATTACTCGTTGCACGAACTGTATCATATATTATATACATTAATTATTATTATTATATATATTATACTCGTGAATGTTCGAGTTTATTAGATTAAAAACTCAAATTTTGTAATTTTCCTTACTTGCTTGGCTGTAGGTGCCTAGGTACCTTATACTATGAATCAGAAAGAACAGTTGGTGTATTGCGCCGGAAAGTTTTGTTGCCGGAAAGCTCTTTAAAAAGCCGGACGTCTGACATCCTTCGTTTGACATATTTTTCCAGATAGCAATAGTTTCCCCTCTCCTTGCGTCGGCATTACAGGAACAGAACAATGTTGCCATATTTAAGTTGGTACTGCCATGTTTGAAGCGAATTACATTGCGTGAGATGTGCCATGATGCGATGTGGTACTACGCTATACCAACTGCTAATTTATTTATTAATTTACAAACAATTTTAATTAAAAAACTTTCACTCAAGACAATAGTGCAAGGAGAACTTAATGCTAACAGCATTATCTGCCAGTCATCCTGGACGTGCAGAAAGATGGTGAGGCGTGCCTTACAAACAAGTACCACAGAAAATAATAATAACAATACAAGTTAAAATATAAAACTAAAAGGATACCTAAATATAATATACTAATAAATACAAATACCCAAACAAAACATAAACAAAAATAAAAACAATAAAAATTAATATATTTTATACCGCGCGGCGCTTAGGTATAGCCTCTGTCTAT
Source organism: Operophtera brumata (assembly GCA_932527175.1). NCBI lineage: Eukaryota > Metazoa > Arthropoda > Insecta > Lepidoptera > Geometridae > Operophtera > Operophtera brumata. Next base: position 4,031,786 of record OW052238.1, read on the forward strand.
ATATTTTCATAGCATATTTTTGAACAGGTTACAATTATAATTGTGAATTAAATTGATGTAATGAGATTATGTAATACCCAATTATCTAAATACCTAACAATGTTTATTTCAATAATTTAGGGATATACTAACTGGGCGAAAAACATCTGACAACCAATAAGGCTGTTAGTTGCATTCAATCAAAACTCTTAATTTGCATAATGCCTTTTGTCCGCGGTTTGAATCGCATGGTGTGCACCCAACCCCCTCCTGCCCCAGCATTCATCCACACACCAAATATCAGAAAAAAGTTCGAAACCGAAAAAAGAAAAAAAAAGAATTTTCTTGGCTTCTTTCTAAATTTTCTAATTTTTTGGCAACTTTTCCTACCATTCATTCCCTAGGACTATTACGAAACCTTTAAAAAAAATGCAACCTCAGTTCTCAAGTGATGCGCTTACTAACAATATTTAATTTTAACTTGTATGCTAAAGATTATAAGTTAAGGGTGGTTACCTATTTATTATTGTTTATTTATTGTTACTGCTTATGCAAATTAGCAAATATTTAATTAAAACATCTCGTTAAACTGCACTGAATCCCAAAGGTCACTGGAAGTGGCCTTGAACCTACACACGGCGCCAACAACCTCACTCAATAGCCATAACTCCACTAATCACTCAATATCGAATTATTTTGTATAACAGGTTTTGGACGTCGAGTCTGTGCATATTAATATTGGAATAACTTATAAACATCTGTCAGAAAAACAACGTTTGCCAATATTAAGTAATAAAATATTTTATTTAATTATTCTGTTTCTTCCCTGCTATTTCCCCTTAGCGGGACAAACAAACATTCATCTATTAATTCATGTAGTTTTTTTTTAACCTTGTTAAATGACGTAACAAGCAGATGACCCACTTGATATTAAGCGGTAACCTCTGCCTTTACCACATAGGTGACGTCCACCTAGGCCGCGCCCTATGTGGCATTGCACTGTGCCCGCCACCCTGAGACATCAAGGCATTTATTGATCTTTTGGCACAATAATATGCACTTAGACATGTCAATAAACATTAACTTATAATATAATAAAATTCTTCTTAATAAATTAATTCTTACGGGGCATCTGGTCGAAGCGACGCGTGACCCGAGAGCTGGCTCTTATCTCGCTCAACGCATTAGTATTGCCATTCAGCGTGGCAATGCAGCCAGCATCTTAGGGACGCTTCCGTCTGGTAGTGATTTGGATCAGTTGAGCTACCTTTAGATCGCTTGCAGCGGTCTTCCGGTAGCACAACTGTTTCATATGTATTTTGTAAATACCTTGTATTATTCTTTCTGTAAATAAATATATATCAAATAGTGAAATATAACGTGCAGACAATATAAATCACGATATACCGACATTGTCAATTCACTTAGTACATTTTAAACATTAGGTACACTATGAAGCATTCCACTCAGAGCACCGATTGGTTATGGTGGTGTAGGGCTTCTCGTATTTGTAGGGTTCCGTTCCTGAAAAGGTACCAACGGAACCATTATAATCATTACGGAATATTATACTTTGTTGTTCGTCTGCCTGTCTCTGTCAACAAGACTAACTTTTCTCAGAAACCCCCTTTCTGAGAAGGGGGTTTTTTCTTCCCTCCTCCAGGGGAGTGCGGGGATCCCGATACTGCCGGGCGAGTTTTAGTATTTAATAGATAGATACAAAAAACACTTTAATGTACAACACAGAAAATAAGCTATTTAAAAAAAAACCACGGATGCATTATGGGCGGTCTTATCGCTATAAGCGATCTCTGCCAGACAACCTTGGGATAGACTGGAATAGTTTGTATGACATAGAACGGTGGCTGTAATACAATCTCAATGACTACTTCATAAATTGAAACTATTACACCTACTTTATATACCTAAGTATTTATACAATTTAATATTTTTTATTGCTAAACTGTTTTTAATTGGCCTACTCAGATAAAATCTACAAACCAATGAAACTGTCATTGCTACAAACACGTTTTATATTTCCAATGCAAAAAAACCTAACGTATGTTGTCGATCAAGCGGTTATATCGTGTTTCTTCATGTTATTAATCGTAATAACTTTATAAAGCCACAAAGCAAAAAAACTATGACTAGCCACTTATATTTTGGTATGAATCCGGAAATAAATTTATATTCGTGGGATGAATCCATGGGATCAATACGGCTGCACCCCTTATACCTACCAAGGGCTTTTGAAAGGGAGAGCTGTTATTATTAGGACACCGGAATAGGCGAGGTTCGTGCGTCAACACTTTTGAGTAAAATGAAGATGGTTGCGCTTAGTGCGTTCTACCAAACCTAGGGAGGTGGGTTCCCAATGAGCAACACCCCAATGAGTCACATAGTGGCGTGTTGGGATTTTATCCCATCTAGCCACACCTGTGTGTTAGGTACTCGTTGGGAATTCTGCCGAACTGGCCACACTGTGACTTATTTGGGTGTTACTCGTTATGAACCCTAAAAAAATACCTAATCTCTCTTAGTAGTGGTTCAAGCGTAAATATTATCAACATAGCTGGAACTAGATCTTTATGGAGTAGAATACCACCGCGTCGCGAATGAAAATCTATTGTTATAAATAAAATAAATAATGCTGGACAGTTTGCACAACATTATCTAGCCCCAAGCTAAGCAAAGCTTGTGTTATGGGTACTAGATAACTGATATACTTAATACAATATAATTACATAGATAGATATTTTTTATTATACATAGAAAATACCCAGAACACCCTGAACAAATATCTGCGATTGCACAATATTTGTTCCGAGGCAGGAATCGAGCCCGCAACCTCCTGCGTCCGCAGGCGAACCTACGCCCGCCGCACCAAAGAGGTCGTCATGCAATGTTCAATGCTAATTATTCCCATCACGTCGCGATGAGTTTTTTCAGTCCTCTAATTTTTGTTAGAGCTAGGTACTACAAACGAAAAATATATTACACAATAACTACATACCAAAACAAATAAGAAAAAAAAGAAAAAAAAGAAAATCGGGTGCGAAGTTCACAAAGCTTTGCTCAGCGTTTTTAAAATCGTGTTTATTAAGTTTATCGCTAACTACCCTTATCGCGTTTAGTAAGTGTCTACCCTTACAATCTCTAAATGTCACTACAGACTTGAATTTTCTAAATTCGAATTCGTTCGCTCCTTAGAGAATTCGCAAACTATTCAATATTCTGTGACTGGCACAGATTAGCTAATAGCATTTAGGGCTAAAATTGCGTTTCCCCAGAGATGAGACCTAAAATAGCTAGATCGATTTTACGCCCCTAAAAATGAATTTAATCGAAATCGTTAGAGCAGTTTCCGAGATCACAATCTTTTTTTATATATCGTACATTTTATATATAAGTAAAGAACAAATATCGCTCGTTTAATAGTATAGGATTTGTTTACATTATGGATATTTGTGAATGTTTTTTTATGTGTTTGTTTGCAGTCTCTTCTGTTCTGTAAGTATTGTCATATAAATATTTACATTTCGTATTCTCACAGAGACGCAGAGAATCCTATGTAATTTATAGCGACGGTTTGCGTCACTGACATCATTCGGCGTACCTATGCACATTGACGAACATCTAATATTAGTACAGCCGCGGCAAAAGTATCTTTACAACTCAAGTGAGCAAATTCAGCTTTACAATTTCGAAACTAGGAACCTACGTGCTTAGGTACCTACTAGGTACCCACACAAAGTGCGACCAAAGCATTTTCTCAGTCAAAACGACGCTACAATCTTGTCGATGCTATATTGACCTGTTAACCTGTTATGTAGACTGTGAATGAACCCAGCGCGCACTGATGCTTTGAGCACTTTAATCACAGATTAAATAATTGATAATATTCAACATAATACATCACTCCCATACAAAAACAAAAATACCTTCTCTATATTAGGCTACAATATCCAGCTAATACTTTATGCTATTTAATTTGTGCCGCGAGTATCGAGATGGCTTTGCCCCGCCACTGGCCACGGTGGCACCGCGTACTAATATTTATTCTGTGTAATATTTATTTTGTGACCGCGTAACTTCGAAGTGAACCGTGTCTTCTATCAAATTCGCCTGTTGTACGAGAACGTGCGGCTTTATCCCGACGACGGGACGCGGCGACGGTACGAGTGTGAAACTGTACTTTAGGTTCTGTGTCATCCACCCCGGTTTTTTTTTTTTTTTTTTTTTTTTTTTTTTTTTTAACATTGATAGACCTTTGTTTGACCACGATCTCACCTGTTGGTAAGTGACGATGTGGCCGAAGATGGAGCACAAAGGTCTAGAAGGCACCTATTCACTCTAGACTTGAAGAGACCCAGATTATAGTTTTCAGGAAAGACAGACGACGGCAGTGTATTCCACTCCTTAGCAGTTCGCATTATAAAGGTAGAACCGAAACGTTTTGTGCGAATAGAAGGTATACTAATGAGGTAAGGATGGTACTGAGCCGTACGCCTGCTCGTCCTATGATGAAAAGGAGATGGTGGGATCAGATCGTGCAGTTCCTGGGAGCATTCCCCGAAATGTAACCTATAGAAGATTGAAAGGCATGCAACCTTACGGCGGTGCTCGAGACTCTGGATCTTAGTCTCCGCCATATGTTGCTCACCTATAAGCCTGAAAGCTCTACGTTCGATCGAGTCCAAGGCAGCAAGCTGGTATTTGGCCGAACTATCCCAAACATGGCAGCAGTACTCCATACCAGCCCGGACTTGTGCTTTATACAAACTGAGAAGCTGTCCTGGTGTGAAGTAACGCTTTACCTTATTCAGGACGCCTAGCTTCATGGCAGCTGTTTTTGCCCTAGACTCGATGTAAGAGCCAAAGTTGAGAGTAGGCGTGAGCGAAACACCTAAGAGCTCGAGGTGATCTCCTATAGCTACAGGTACATCGCGGAATACAGGAACTTGGAGAAACGGACTTTTTTTCGCCGAGAAGAGACAAGCCTATGCGTTTTAGAGGCATTGAACTTGACTAGATTGGCATCACCCCAGTCGGATACAGCCTTGAGAGTCAAATTCAGACGCTGCAGCATCTCATCTCTTAACTCCTGAATTTCATTCTTCCTAGCTCGCGCAGTAGAAACATATCTCTCCACAACTGTGCTGTCGTCTGCATACCCAATGATACCGGGCATTAGCAGATCGTTAATGTGCAACAGAAACAGTGTGGCAGATAGCACTGACCCCTGAGGTACCCCGGCGTTAATAGCCAATTGATCCGACGAGCAGCCGTCAATAACTACTCGAATGGATCTTTCCCTCAGAAAGTCTGCGAGCCAGGAGCAGAGTTGAACTGGCAGTCCGTAGGCAGGAAGCTTGCCAATAAGGCTAGCGTGCCAAACCCTATCAAAAGCCTTCGAGACGTCTAATGAAACAGCTAGTGCTTCACCGTATTTCTCGATGGCCTCGCTCCAAATGTGCGTGGCATACACAAGAAGGTCCCCAGTAGACCGGTTTCGGCGAAATCCGTATTGGTTTAGCCCGGTAATGGGTCGAATGGGAAAATAAGTTCCATCGGCAATGAGTCGCGGACGGTGCTTTTTAGTATAATGGACCCCTGCAGCAGACGCTCTCCGTATTACCCCGAAGAGGGTGTGAAAAGAAAAAAAAAGGCACTAGAGTTGTAAAGCTAGTTTTGCTGTTGACCGTCGCGTCGTTATGTACTACGCTACGCGAAATGTGAATTTAGTGTGTTTTGGCGCGAGCTCGGCTAATGCAAACAAACAAACTTGAGAACTGCATAGGATTAGTCTGGCTGTAACTGGATCTATCTGGAACGCTTCCTATTAATGCTTTTTACTTCACAAAGCGAATGATGAGTGAAGGTTTATTTATTATTAGTTGAACGTTTCGAAGTTTATGACGTGTTGTTGTAAGGTGTTTCTACAGAGATCACAAGATTCCATAATCCTTGACCTAGCACAAGCTCAAAGTCGCGCAGCGGGCTTTGGAGAGAGTTATGCTCGGAGTTTTACTACTTGATAGAGTGCAAAATGAGGAGATCTATAGAATAACCAAGATCACCGAAGTGGCAATGGGCAGGCCATATTGCTCGCAGAACACACAACCGTTGGAAAATAAAGGTTCTCGAGTGGCGACCACAAACCTGACGACGCGGATGTAGTAAAGAAAGCCTCTGGATGGACCAAATATATTGAAAAGGGCAGAAGGTGCAGGTCTTGTTGTAAGAAAACCTATTAGCCATAGCCTTAGATAATTTATAGACTATCTAAGCCCGATTATCCCGATATCTAGCTCGATTAAGGTCGTAAATCTAGGTATCTGAATAACAAATTTCACTGAAATCGGTTGAGCCGTTTCGGCGTGATTGAGTAACAAGCATACACCATAATTTTCTCAAAAAATAGGGATACCTTGCTATCTTAAGGCAACGTTTGAGTATCTTCATTCCTCCAATTCTTATTCTCTTAGGTCATCAGAAAACTTTTCGCTCAGAATGCCTATACACAGCAGTTCCTTTTATGGGAATTCTTTCACAGTCAAAGCTCTGCGTCTGTGGAATGCTTTGCCGGTGGAAATCAGGCAAGCATCTTCCCTGCATACATTCAAGCTAAAGCTCAAAAATAATTATCTGTTGGACCTGTCCACGTTTTAAGTTTATTAGTAGAAATAGTAGGGCACATAATGTAGTATTTAACTTCATCGCTATGTAGTACCTAGTATATTTATATTATGTATTCGAGTTATTTAAACGTTTTCTTATTCATCTATCATTATTATTGTTGTTATTATTTATTTATTTTACTCTGTGCACCACCTTTTGTTATTACTTTGCTCATTACTGTCCATCCAAAGGTTGCCTTGGAAGAAATCGGTTTCAACGATAAGGCCGCCTATTGTACTATAATTTTGTTAAGTTAATCCTTTTATTTTTGTGTTTTTATTTTTAGGTGTACAATAAAGATTTAATCTATCTATCTATCTATACCTTCCTATGTATTTGCAATGAGTTTTGAGTTTTCATTAAAATTAAAAATCATGGGTTCACCGAAATATCCCCTTTTTTATGAAAATTATGTTCATAGTCACGATAGTTTCGAAAATTACAAACACACAACAGCGATCCAAACATCCAACATACAAACTTTGTTATTTATGAAATTAGTGTGGTAAGTATAAGTATATATGAGAAAGTAATTTGTAGTTAACGATGTGCGAACTCTGGCGTTTCGTTTATTAATGAACTGTGAGTGTTAATTGGAGCAGTTCACAGCACTGTCATAAATCGTCGACTACTAATAACTGAATACTAACTTTTTGTATTTATCCGTTGTGAAGTTCTCACCGTTTCGGTTGAGGCGCGAAATTCAAATTTGATTGTATTTTATGCTCGCCATAGCTCATAAACACAACTTAAGGTAGCGAAACCTGATTTTTCAGAATCTATGAGAACATATGTTTAGATTGATATTGTCTCATAAGTATAAATAGCTTAGCTGCGACTGTCATTCAATTATTTTACAGTGATTTTTTTGTTCATAGTAGCTAAACTAATGATATTTATGAGACACTTTCAATCAAAATATGCAGCTTAGGTTTCCTAGATTTCACAAGTAAATGAGCTGTAATTATCAAAAAACAAATAAAGTTTTAATCATACATTAGATTGACTAAGGTTTTTAAAAGCTTTCAATGTAAGAGTACGTATGTCCGAGTTTGCAACTGATTTTTTAACCAGTTAGCCTCATTTGATTGATCTGAAATTTTGCATACCTGTCAAGTTCCTATATGACAATACAATATTATGGTGACAGCCAGCTGATCTGATGATGGAGACGGAAGGTGGACAATGGAACTCGATAGTTAATAGTAAACTAGCCGTGTTTGGGCTCATTTTGATCAGCTCACTGTTCTGTGCTGTTCTGCTTACTAATTTCGTCATCATCATTAGTCAGATGAACATTTTTTATAAAAGCTTTTATTTAAAATTAGATTTTTGTCAAAAAATTATTTATTAATAGAATAAACATAGTCTTCTAGCTGTTAAAGGAACAAGTGCGGTGCGTATTTTAGACAATGTTTACTTTGGAGTGTGAAATAAAACAAACAACAAATCGGCCGGAGCCGCAAAGGTCACGAGTTACTGCTCGTTTGTCATTGTTTAGTCTGCGGCGGAGACGCGTGGTATGCAGCCAGCTAGGCAGCCACTGAGCTGACACTATATAACATTCATAAACTAGTGACCTGCCGACGCATGGTATGCAGCCAGCTAGGCAGCCACTGAGCTGACACTATATAACATTCATAAACTAGTGACCTGCCGACGCATGGTATGCACCCAGCTAGGCAGCCACTGAGCTGACACTATATAACATTCATAAACTAGTGACCTGCCGACGCATGGTATGCAGCCAGCTAGGCAGCTCTATATAACATTCATAAACTAGTGACCTGCCGACGCATGGTATGCACCCAGCTAGGCAGCCACTGAGCTGACACTATATAACATTCATAAACTAGTGACCTGCCGACGCATGGTATGCAGCCAGCTAGGCAGCCACTGAGCTGACACTATATAACATTCATAAACTAGTGACCTGCCGACGCATGGTATGCACCCAGCTAGGCAGCCACTGAGCTGACACTATATAACATTCATAAACTAGTGACCTGCCGACGCATGGTATGCAGCCAGCTAGGCAGCCACTGAGCTGAGACTATATAACATTTATAAACTAGTGACCTGCCGCGGCTTCCTACTAAATGTTATACAATCAACCCTCCGAGAATATCTCTAAACTATAAAGAAAATTGCATCAAAATCCGTTGCGTATAGTTTAGAAGATGTAAGCGGACTAACAGACACGTGAATAGCTATTTTGTTACTAAAGTATGATTAGTCCAGTATGATCCATTCTACTCGTATATGGGGTGATAAGCGTTACCTTACCGTAACACAAAGGCAAAGCTCTCTTATTTTCATATACTTACGAACATCTTTTCTCATAGAATTGAAACTATCGGTTGGGAATCAATCTAATATATAAAAATAAGTCGGGTTTTCCTTCCTGACGCTATAACTCCAGAACGCACGAACCGATTTCCACGGTTTTGCATTCGCTGGAAAGGTCTCGGGCTCCGTGAGGTTTATACGTTTTTTTTTTTTTTCAAGTCGTCTTAGTTACACCACTTATAACTCAAGAATGGGTGAACCGATTTGGCTGAAAATTGGTAGGGAGGTAGCTTAGGAGCAGGAGATAGGACATAGTGGGAGGGGTAAGACGGGGGGGGTTCACCGGGGGCTACCCGTGCGAAGCCGGGGCGAGTCGCTAGTTTTAAATAAATAACGGCTAATTACCAATGTATTTCGTCGCTTTGCTGACGTTTCGAGACTGAATTCACCGGTATTCGCCGGTCCACCGTCGAACGCGGTCGCGGGCGGTGCTCATGATGAAGAGAGAGGCTTCTGAATTCCGTCTCGAAACGTCATCAAAGCGACGAAATACAGTGGTAATTAACCGTTAACCTTTTATCATGTTTTGTTGTACTTATTCTAAGTAAAATAAACTTATCTTTATCTCATCTTATCTATCTTTATTTGCCCTGGCGGGAATCAAACCACATAGGTCGTCAAATTGTCATATTTTGTTAAAAAAACTTCATTCAAAAGACATCAACGCGCATTGCGCATTTAAAGAAGAATAAGAAAACCAAAACATCTTATTACCCATACACGTGGAAACTAATATATAATCTGAAACAAAAACGAAAAAACAAAACAAACAAACAAAAAACAAACAAACGAAAACAACAACAACAACAACAACAACAAACATTGTTGACATTGTTTCGGGTCGAAACAATGTCGGTGCTTACATCGATTTAACGGTACGTGAAAATTTCCCGTTTTTATAATATAATTAATATATAATCTTTGCCTCTACTAATCTGCATTTGATAAAATCATATATCTTATATCTTAGCATAGCGTATAGTATTATTTTATCTGTGGCATAGCACATTCGTCGTTGCCTATAATTTTCTCCAACAAAGGTCCATAAAACAAATTCATGAAGATTTGAATTTGACGACCTCTGTGACGCGGCGGGCGTAGGTTCGCCTGCGACGCAGGAGGTTGTGGGTTAAATTCTCGCCTCGGAACAAATGTTTGTACGATCTGCAGATATTTGCTCAGGGTGTTCTGGGTATTTTCTATGTATAATAAAAAAAAAAACTATGTAATGTATTGTATTAAGTATATCAGTTATCTGGTGCCCATAACACAAGCTCTGCTTAGCTTGGAGCTAAGTAATGTTGTGTGAACTGTCCAGCATTATTTATTTATTTATTTATAATTGTTATCTGTGACTGCTCGCTCCTACGTTAGTTCGTTTGGTAGAAGTAGATAGGTTGCTCCACATTCTGGTATACTCGTAGTTGGTAATTAAAATAAACATTTAATGTGTGTGTGAAAATGTGGTCTGTTTGATATGTTGAGAGATTAACGACTGCCGGCCCAGTATTAATTGCGAACTAATTTGTTACTAATTGTACGGTATCCGATCTCTGATTGGACTATAAAAAAGCCCATATTTTTCGTCTTGATTTATTAACCAACTTTTTGTAACGCTTGAGTAGACCTACGGAAAACCTTAGGAAAATGTGTATAAGTAGCTTTAAATTACTAAAACATTTTACACAAATTTCGCAAATTTCAGTATTTGTTAAACTTTTTCGGCTACTTTTTTTGTCATAATTTTCTATTTTTACACTATTATTACACATCTATATATTTTTCTTTTGAGTAGAGATATTTTGTATAAGTTGTAGAAATGAGAAACACAGTTTTTGGAGTACTGTGGGCCTAAAAAGAGCTTTTTTGTCCTGTAATTACTACTAGAGTATATATACGCAAAGATTAGGGAAATTGCACACTAGCAGCTTTTTTTTTAAAAACTCATGTTTACACAATTATTACACTGTTAGGTTGTTTTACACAATAATAACACTTCTAAAATTTTTTTTGCGTAGTGCTTCTCGTTGAAGTCGTAGACCAGAGAACGCATTTTTTTTGTTGTTTTTTCCAAAAGTAACAAATATATGGTTGATTATAAGATTAAAGGAGGTCCAAAGTACTTAGTGATAAATCTTGTACGATGGTTCGGAACCCTTCGTGCGCGAATTCGACTCGCACTTGGCCGGTTATTATAATTGGGCTTCTGGATCTCTAACCACGTGCGCTCTGAGTGTTATAAGATGGGTTTGGCGTACACATGGGTATGTAAACACAATAAAATGATCACATCATTCTCTCACGGTCATTGATCGGTCTTTGGAACGTCAATAGAATTGTAAATCATTGTTTTATACATTATCTCATTGTGATGATTGTGTCATTGTTTGTGTTGATTTTACAAACAAAATTTTTACAGAATCTACTTTTCTTTTGTAACTATTATCTTCGCAAACTACTATTTTTTGCAAGTCTGATACAATTGTCATTGAATCGGTGTCATTTACCTGTATCAAAGTTTAGAAATCATTGGTTCATCCATTTCTTATAGCGTCGAGAATTGATTCACTGGAAAATGGGTTACTTGTAATACAAATCTTCATCATCAGCATCATCATCGTCATCATCAGCCTGTAGATGTCCACTGCTGAACATAGGCCTGTATACATAGAATGCCCCGACGGACAGTCTTGAGCCGCCTAATTCCATCGAAATCTGGCTATTTTACAAGCTTGCAAAGACATGTTTTTTTTTTTTTTTTTTTTTTTATACTACTTGGATGACGGATCTAGCTAGAGGCCCACCTGATGTTAAGCGGTAACCTCTGCCTATGAACAGTGCATTACCTCATAGGTCACGTCCACCTAGGACGCGCCCTATGTGGCATTGCACTGCGCCCGCCACCCTGAGACATAAAGATGAAAAGTCTCATGTGCCTGTAATTTCACCGGCACCCTTACCCTTCAAACCGGAACACAGCAATGCGAGCACTACTGCTTTGCGGCAGAAATAGGTATGGTGAAAGTACTTCCCCGGACCCACTCTTTCACAAAAAAGCATGTACGGGTCAAATCTTTCAACAGGATTATAAAGCAGTTATCCTCTACTGATTAAAATTAAATTTTGCATACCTGTCAAGTTCCGATGAGAATACAATATTATGGTGACAGTGAACCTGATGATGGTGACGGAAGGTGGACAACGGAACTCCTCGATGGATAATTATAGTAGACGTTACCGGACTGGCCGTGTTTAGACTCATTTCAATCAGCACACGGTTCCAATCACAAATTTTATAAAAGCTTGTATTGAAAATTATATTTTTCACAAAGAACTTACATAAAATGTCGTGTGTCCATCTAGAGGGGTCCGTTCCTACACTGCGTCGTCCGGTTTGTGGTTCGAGAACCTTTATTCTCCAACGTTGTCGGTTCTGCGAGTAAATGTTAGTTTTCCACAATTATCATAAACACAGGCTGATCTGTGGGTGATACTGTACACGTTAACGTGTAGGTCTTTAACCTTTATGTATACTAAGCTATGGATTTGTTGCAGATACGAAATTTTACACTAGTTTTTACATAATTTTGCTTCTATCTCCAGAAAACGAATTCTATAGGTGTAAAATGTTTTTCTTTGGGCTATCTACGAAAAATTTTAAGTAAGTTCATCTAACATTTTTAATATAAATAAAACTTACACAAATATACTGAAAAAACAACTGAAGAGTTGAAGAACAATTCTCCTAATAAAAAATAGTCAAATTAAAGTTCGGATCATGTTACGATCTAGAGTCGATGTCACAAACTTCAAAAATTGTATTCTGCTCACCTGACAATACAACGCGGAATGTGATTATATCGAAATGTGACTGTAACTTGAATGTTCAAAGTTCTGAGAATTCTCTCTTTCACTCTTTACAATTATTATATAGCACTATCCTTCTCTAATATATGGTCGCAAGAATTGAAAAAAGATTATATTACTTTTCACTAGAGACGGGATCTTTCCCGTGATTATTGAGTTTTGATTGTTCCCGATATAAAAAAAGGAAGTCATGGTAAATATCCCGTTTCTAGTGAAAAGGATGTACATAACCATGATAGTTTCGAAAGTAGATTATATTGTTGTAATGAGGGAGCAGGATACCAATTTTTCAGTACAATACAGTCTCGATTTGGTCAACTTGCAGTGTGCCTTTAAAATAAATAAAAGAATTGGGGTTTCTAAATTTTTGAGAATCTTTCTTTCTTTCCTGTTTCCAGTATTTTTAATCAGGTGACTGACAGTAGCTGGGTAAGCTCCTCAAACCACCCACCTCCTCCCGTGAGACTTTTATTAAAACTAACTAGACGTGAGTCGTAAACGGAACGTAAATCCATCGTCTGTTAACAGCTCACTAACGTTCCAATTAAACTCTTTTCGTGTGGCGATGCTCGGGTGGTCTTGCTTGAAAGGTTTTATTTCATTTGCTCTATGCCAGCTTTCATTATGATAATAGCAATGACTGACGACCGATATTTCACGAAAAAACTACGGCATATGTCGACGGTAAAGAGAAGGTACTGTCTATGATTACCAATAAATACATGAAAATGGCAAATGCGTACATGATTACCAATAGATACTTGAAAATGGTAAATTCTTCTTCTTAGCTCAGGTAATGGCTTCTGTGCATTATTTGCAACAATTTAGCCAATGTCAAGTGATATAATTATTATAGTTTTATAGTCAAGTCGTCAAGAGTCTCCGTCAAGTCAAACAATGTCGCAGGCACAGCTATAAATAAGTTATTGTTGTAAAATATTTTGCTACCACTGCTATTCTATGTGAATTGAGTCTAAGTGATGGTTCAGTCTTGCATCTTGCTTAGGTCAGGAACCTTTTTAGTAGTTCCTCGGTCAATGCCTACTTATAAATGTCCAACGTCATTACTACAAAGCTCTTCAAATGATAATAAACATCAGTAAATGGGCGCCAATAGGGTACGATGGGGACACTATACGTTCTAATCAGAAAGCGTTTAGTTACAAGCGCTTGACATTGCTCTTGTAAGTGAACTCTCGATGCGGACATTCAATATAGGACGAACTGAGTGAGTGAAATAGTGTGTACAATATTGCATATTGACCCCATCAGTATCATCATACTGTAGAAGTCTTTTTTTTTAACGCTTGAATGATGGAACAAGCCAGTGGCCCCCCATGCATTACCTCATAGGTCACGTCCACCTAGGACGCGCCCTATGTAGCTTTGCACTGCGCCCGCCACCCTGAGACATAAAGGGTATCTACTATGTATAATAAAAAATATCTAAGTATCTATGTAATGGATTATACTAAGTAGGTATATCAGTTATCTAGTACCCATAACACAAGCTCTGCTTAGTTTGGGGCTAGATGATGTTGTGTGCAGAACTGTCCAGCATTATTTATTTATTTATTTAAAGATGAAAAGTCCCATGAGCCTGTAATTTCACCGGCATCGCGGCACCCAAAACCTTCAAACCGGAATACAGCAATGCGAGCACTACTGCTTTGCGGCAGAAATAGGTATGGCGGTAGTACTTCCCCGGATGAACACTTTCACAAAAAAGGTCTTCTACTACTACTAAAAAGTCAGTGCGTTCTGGCTGCACATGACCCCCCAAATGCCTCCAGCCGCCTCCTCCATCCTTATGAGTTCCATAATGCCTATGGTCCATCGAGGGGGCCTTTCTACACTGCGTCGCTCCAGCTTTTGTTGCCGTAATCACCACGCTTGGCAAGCGGATTGGTAATCGTAGTATTGGTGTTCTCAGTAGGTACTCATAGGTGGATGCTTCTGCCTATCCCCTGGTGTAATCCCTGGTCGGTACAACATCTACGGGAGGAGACGGGGGAGTCTGTTCTGAGGCCGGACATACGACGGCACACTCTCGCACGACCATCTGATGAATGACAGAAGAAAAGGAGCTAACTTAGTTCCATCCCATACCTCACATTTTAGGGTTTTCTTTAAAACAAATAGTGACTGAAAATTTATATTTAATTTATATGGATCTCCTAACAATATTTTAGTCTACTTTAGATTCAGGTGACCATAGATTAGAGCAAGATAGTATTATACCTATACCTACCTATTCATCATGGACTTAGTAACAAAGTCTATGTATATCATACAAAATGAGGAGTCGTCTATTATGCTAAAATTCTAGCCAAAATTCCCGGTATTTTGAAGCATTTAAGTTTCATTTACATTTACATTTCCGTGGTGTATTTCCAATGAGGGGTTTTCACGGCCGTTTCAAATCTTAGAGCATTGCTGACCTCCGTAAGGTTTCAAATCTTAGAGCATTGCTGACCTCCGTTAGGTTTCAAATCTTAGAGCATTGCTGACATCCGTAAGGTTTCAAATCTTAGAGCATTGCTGACCTCCGTTAGGTTTCAAATCTTAGAGCATTGCTGACCTCCGTAAGGTTTCAAATCTTAGAGCATTGCTGACCTCCGTAAGGTTTCAAATCTTAGAGCATTGCTGACCTCCGTAAGGTTTCAAATCTTAGAGCATTGCTGACCTCCGTAAGGTTTCAAATCTTAGAGCATTGCTGACCTCCGTAAGGTTTCAAATCATGCATACAGCCTTGAAAATAGATGCCGCTGCTCTGTAATTCACTGTCAAAATAAATCAACGTCAGCAACGTAGAGATATATTTTCGTGTTACTATCAGAGCAACACAAACAAACAAAACAAAACAAACAAATCGCTAGTTAAAAATCATTCGTTTAACGTTTACGAGCAAAGAACATAGGTACCTACTTCCTAATCTAGGATCACTACGAAGTAAGGTGCGCGTACACCGCACAGATAAAACATTTTTTTAATTTTGACAACCACATTTGAGTCAGCGCCATCTGTCGAGCCAAATCGAACTACTTTTTTAAATTCTTTAATGAAAAGCCCTCTTTCAGGCATACTAAGTCCATGGTCATGCTAAGTAATTTATGACATCGACATTAGGAGGTCGAACATGGAGTATTTCCTAATAGATCCCTTGGCTATAATCCTGTGGACTTATTTTTAGGATCTGAACTTTATATCAACTAATTTTTTGTAACGAGATTTGGGCTTCCGGTATTTATTAACACTTCAGCCATGTTGCAGGGTTCGGATCGTGATCAAGCGTCTATGAAGCCAATCAGAGGCCATGCTTTTAACATCAAACTGTAGGTAAGCTCGTTAGTCTAGCAGCCAAGTCTGCGTACTGTGCTATAGGCTATGGCGCACATTCAATGCATTCTTGGATTATAGGATACTAGCGGCCGCTCGCGGTTTTCCCCGTGATTCTCGTGAGGAATAAGAATTTCAGTAATAAAAGTAACCTATGTTTTAGGCCAGGTTTTAATCTATACTTATGTGCTTGATGAGACGACACCACGCGTCTCATTTTAACTTTGCGGTCCTGAAATAGTTTAATCTTAACAACTACCTACATCGTGAAACTAACTTTAACTACGCACCGAAAGACACTGATATCTGAAACCCCATTTTCTACTCGTAAACCTTAGGATGTGAATTTTTTAAATTACTTTCTTAGTATTTCAAGTGTCTACGACTAGCGGTTTAGGCTGTGCGTTGTCTCTCGGTCGTCAGTCAATCAGTCAGTCAGGACTTTGCATTTTATATATTAGAGAAGATAAGTATTAACAGTTCACGCAATGCAAGTATGCACGTATCAGCAGATTGCTGACCGGTTTGTACTACCGGTGGCGCACGAGCTAGTTCTAAGGGTGAGGTGCGCCACCAGTGGTCACACGACATAATTATGACTTTGGGTGTTCTACGAAATTGTCCCTACTGAAGAAAGTTGATTTTGATTTATAATTCGAACTACACACGTTGAAGTTCGCGAACGAATCCTGTGAAAGCTTTGTCATCATCATCATCAGTCTACAGAAGTCCACTACTGGACATAGAATGCCACAACTAACGATCTGGCGCTGTCTCCATCGTCTTTTGTCGACCGAGAGTGGGCTTCCTCTTCTGCGTCGTCCGGTTTGTGGTCGCCACTCGAGAAACTTCATTCCCCAACGATTATCGGTTCTATATGACCGGCTAATTGTCTATGGAAAGCTTTGTACATCCTGAATTTATCACTAATAATCCTGTTTTTTTTAACTTCATGAATGACGTAATAACCTCACCTGATATTAAGCGGTAACCTCTGCCTTCATCAATGCATTACTTCATAGGCCACGTTACGCACCCTATGTGGCATTGCAGCGACTCACCCTTAGACTTATAAATAAAAATTCTCATGTTCCTGTAATTTCACCGGCTACCATACCACACAGCAATGCGAGCACTACTGCTTTGCGGCAGAAATAGGTATGGTAGTAGGTACTTCCCATAACGATTTCTTTCACAAAAAAGGTCTACTACTATTAAAATACTACTAATAATTTAATTTCTGTGGATACAAACCGGTATAAATTAATAGCTGAATCATTTAAGAGAGCATTTTGTACGTAGCTTAGTTAGTGCCTTATTGGCAGCAGAATGCAGTATGCAGGTGCGCAGTTAAATGGCACGCACTGTACGTAAACTTCGTATTCATATTTTCTAAACATCGTAATTGCATTTGATGTAGTACTTATTCAAGCTTACAGTGTATAAAGCTTGTTATACTGCACCCAGTAAAGAGAAGGGACTTTGGTACCAACCCATCTATTAGAATATCATACAATTATTTCAAGATTTAAAACAGCTTGAACATGTTGGTATTAATCTAGTATATGACCCGAGGTTTCGAGCAGTTTATATGCCCTTAGATCAGGGGTTCCCAAACTTATTTTGTCTACTGCCCACTTTGAAATAAATTATTTTTTAGCGCGCCCAATTTTTCACCTACTTAAAAACCACTATAACATCAGAGAATAAACATACACAAATCGGGTAATTTAACAAAAACTTGTTAAAACATGATTGCCCGCGGTCTATTATCTACGAAAATGACCTATCTAGGAATACTAATAACTATTAAAATGCGAAAGTGTGTCTGATTTGACGCTCCCATTTCTTTCTGGGTCTCTTACCGCCCCCCTTTAGGCCTGCAGCGCCCACAAGGGGGCATTTCATTCATTTCATTTATTTCGCAAACAATGTAAAATTGTGTCGGAACATAGTAACATAATATAGGAATAAAGTACAAAATAATCATATAGGTACATCTACTTGGGTCCGATAGGTACAAGATTAAATGTCACTAAGATAAAAATACAACATCAGATAAAATTATAAATAGTACCTAGTCAAAATAGTAATGTCAACATAAAACAGAAAATGTCAAATTAAAAAAGAATCAGATACCAATAGAATTACCAAAAAAAAAAAAAAAAAAACATTAGGGTTTATCATTATAAAATTCACGTACAGAGTAGTAGCACCTTTTCAACAAGAATTCCTTCAGATTATTTTTAAACATATGTGTGCTGTAGATGGATTTGAAGCTAATAGGCAAGTCATTGTACAGCTTGATGGCCTGGTACTGAACACTATGTGTTGCTATCCTAAGATTCGGAATAAACTCACTTTTAATATCCTTTCTTCTAGTACTTTCTCTTAATGTCCTTTCTTCTAATGACTCGATACTGTATAAGCGCTTTACTAAATCCGTAAGAAGAACTAGAATGTACAGACAAGGGACAGTTAGTATCCTAAGCTTAATAAAATGTTCCCTACAGGATTCAATCTGTGGTATACGTACCATGGTCCTTATCGCCCTTTTTTGAATAACGAAAGCTGAATTAACATTGTACTTATAACTATTACCCCAAAACATTATGCTGTAGCGAAGTTTCGATTCGACCAACGCGTAATAAACTAATTTTAAATGCTTCATGGTGACTTCATCTCTTAGTGTTCTAATGGCATAGCATGCCGAGCTTATATAATTTTCAATAGATATTAATTCATTTTTCCAATTTAATAGCATGTCAATATTTATACCCAAAAATTTTACAACGTCAACTGATTGGATTATTATGTCATTATAATTCACACATAGTCTTTCATGATTCTTTGATGTTGTCTTAAATAGCATTACATTTGTCTTCTTCACATTTAAAATTAAATTATTAATTCCAAACCATTCAGTAAACCCTTTTAAAGCTAAATTTATTTTATCAGTAAGTTCAGCTAGCGTACTGGCAGAGATTATTGCATTGGTGTCATCAGCAAAAATTACTAATTTAAGCCCAGATAAATAATTTTCCAGTAAGTTTACCAAATCATTCATAAAAATAATAAATAAAATTGGTCCCAAAATAGATCCCTGTGGAACACCTCTAGTAAGCTTGGTCAAATTAGATTTGTGGATTACTTCCTTGTTATTATTGGTTGCCCTTACTTCGACATATTGTTGCCGATTACTCAAGTAGGACTGAAATAAACTTAATGATTTGCCTCTCACCCCATAAAACTCTAATTTCTCCAACAAGATTTTATGGTCAACTGTATCGAAAGCCGAACTTAGATCTAAAAACAGTCCACCTACCCTTTGTCTATTATTTATGTGATCGGGCGCGGCGTTATCGCTCACTTTGGGAACCCCTGCCTTAGATTAATGTCATGAGTGTTACGAGTGTTATTCTGCGCACTAATACAGGCTAGAAATACGGTAAGCAATAGATTTGTGAAATCATGATCTTTATTTAGGAGTGGTGCTCTGCATGTTTAAACTATGTATCCAATACATCGACCAAAGTATTACTTTGGTCGAAGATCCAATAAGTACTGTTATTTCCGCTAGTGACATCAAGTTGTGAATTTTGCTGTCGAGTCGGGACTAAAATAACGGCAAGCGCTTTCGTAGGGAGTAAAAATACATACCTAATATAATTTTGAAATTGGAGGAATTTTTCTTCCTCATTTTGACGGCCGTTCTACATTACAAAATGAGGACAAAGTAGAGCACTTAAAAGCTAAAAGGTTATTAAGTTAAACTCCGTTTAAGGATGCATTTAGTTAGCAGCGGTAATGAGCTTTAGATGTTTTAGCGGTTAGAGTGGGCGCACAGATTACCTATGTTTTACATTTAACATGTCGTAAGGTCGTGCTTACAATGCAGCTATTCCAAGTAATTGTACCGTGTATGGTTTTTATCAAAATAAACTTTTACTTTACTTTACTTTACTTTTTGGTAGCAATACTTGAGAGTTTATGAAGTTGAGCATATTCTACAGCTCGTTCACCGTAAGATGGCAACTGTAAATACTCCATGGTAGGTGCCAACTTACGGTGAACGGTCCGGCTCGTTCACCGTAAGATGGCACCTGTAAATACTCCATGGCATGTGCCAAATTACGGTGAACGGTCCGGCTCGTTCACCGTAAGATGGCACCTGTAAATACTCCATGGCAGGTGCCAACTTACGGTGAACGGTCCGGCTCGTTCACCGTAAGATGGCACCTGTAAATACTCCATGGCAGGTGCCAACTTACGGTGAACGGTCTGTAGACATCCCACATAAATGTCATAGTTACGATGCTTGGATTTTTGTTACTCAATCACACCGAAACGTCTGAACCGATTTTGATGAAATTTAGTACCTGGATTGAGCTATAGACTACTTGTTATCCTCTTAAAACGCAGGCGGAACCGCGGGCTGACGCTAGTATTATGTATTTAATCTAATGCCATACCACATGAATAGGTATTGAAATTTTACGATAAGTAATTAATTTAAACTTGTTCTGTAGAAGAACCTTTTGCATTTTGATTTCCTTTATTCCAATCTTAATCTATTCTAAAATTAATAAAAATTAATAATTCAATTATGTTAATTTTAATTTACAAATTCTATATACCGATTTTTCATAATTATCATAATCAGACTATAGACCACAGCTGGACAAAGGCCTCTCCTATAGAATACCACGACGAACGGTCTTGACCTGCATCCATCCACCGCCTTCCTGCGACCTCTATAACCTATCGACATTACAGATATGCTATTAAATATTAACTAACAGGAAAATAGGCAACTTAAACCTCACATAAAATCAAATCTAAGTAGGTTTATAACTTCTACTTTGTAGACGAAAGCACTTAGTTATTTTAAGAAGAGGTACTCCTCGGGCTTGTATTTATTCGGTGCACTCTACTGTTGCATAACTAAAACAAAACTCAAAATATTCGCTAAGCTGTTTTGTAACATGAAACCTTCGTGCTTTCTCCACATAAACAGCGAATGTTCGTCCAGAATTATTGTTGGGCCAACAATGTAGGAGTAATGTTGAGCAAAGTTAATTAAAGCTTACTTCCACCACACTTTCACGTAGAGTTTCCTGATGTCCGGCTTTTTAAACGTAGCGATATTTGGCCGTCTAAATATTTACTTATTGTATTTATTTATTTATTTTGCATGAAACAAATAGCTTATTAACCTAGGAAGGATATATAGAAGTATTCAACAAATTAAGTCTTAAACATTAACTTACAGTAAATATCACACGAACAACGATGTGTTCCGTTAATAAGGCAAAAAGGGCTTAGGTAAATTTTAGTATAATATAAGCATGGCCAACCCGAACGTCAACTCTCATAATTATCTTAAAACCACACTGAAAGTTGACCAAATTGAGACTGTATTATGTAAAAACTGAAAAATTGTATTCTGCTCCCTCATAATGTCAATTTAGTCTGATTCAGATTCTAATCTGAACTAATCAACCCATGTGAAACCATGAACCTGAGGCATTAATCGGGCTAAGCCCTCTTCGCAACAATCCAGAAGCCCATTTCGTAGTCGTATTTTTAGAAAATTGTCACAATAAAGTTCGGGTCATTTTCCGATCTAGTGTCGCTGTTATACACTTCTCGTTTTATAGTAACTCCACTAGACTCTTAGCTCTGTCTCTTTATCTCTTAGATGATATCTCTTAGATGCATCTGTCTTCACTCTTTCCAATGAGATATAACACTATTCTACTCTAATCTTAGGTGATCATTATCTAAATCATCTATGAATTAGATTATAATCTTAGGTGACCACAATCTAAATATTCTATGATTTAGATTATGGCCACCTAAGTAGAATAGTGTTATATCTCATTGGAAAGAGTGAAGACAGATGCATCTAAGAGATATCATCTAAGAGATAAAGAGACAGAGCTAAGAGTCTAGTGGAGTTAGTATAAAACGAGAAATTTATAACACCTCCGACCTCTATGGCGCGGCGGGCGAAGCTTGGCCTGCGACGCAGGAGGTTGCGGGTTCGATTCCCGCCTTGGAACAAATATTTGTGCAATCGCAGATATTTGTTCAGGGTGTTCTGGGTATTTTCTATGCATAATACATAATATCTATCTATGTAATATATTGTATTAAGTATATCAGTTATCTAGTACCCATAGCACAAGCTCTGCTTAACTTGGGGCTGGATGATGTTGTGTGAACTGTCCAGCATTATTTATTTATTTTAATTATTTATTAGCTCGGAAAAATGTGCGCTTCCTGTACATACTTCCTTCCCTTTTCACGAAATCACTCCCACAGATTGCAGGAAAGCGAGAGCAAAAATGTTACAACTCAAAAACATGAAACAAACTTGCCATCTGTCGTTTTGGGAAAAAAAACCGGCTTTTTTCTAGTTCACAGGTTAGTCCGGTTTCCTGATTTCACATTTATTAACCCTACATACATAAAGGACGGGCAAAGTCAGTGGAAATTAATTCATTGTAGGCCAGATTATGAAAACCGCTTAGGTAAGTAACTACACGTGTTTTCTACGTGAGCTAGGCTTTCAATCTGATTATTCAAGGTTTTGTTTAGCACCAATGAAGGGCTATTTGCGTAACAATGCAATTTTCTAAGCTCAAAAGTGGTTACAACCATGCATCATCGTTTAAAAATTAATGACAGTAAATCTTGATAAAATTTCACGTTTTTTGTATGAAATGGAATCAAACGTCAGACGCTCATCATCGATCGAAGATCATTCAATCATCGAAATTATTAGTTAACTTGAAAATCATGGCAGTCATGTTTTTAAATATTATTATTTTCAAAAGACGTTAATATTAAAGTAAAATAACACGCCAAAAAAAGAAGAAGAAGAATAAAGTAAAATAAGCTTACTAGCTTTGATTGACCTTAGTGCGGAAATCGGAACTATTTATCGGTGAGTCCCGTCTGACGTCATCGATCGCATCTCCCTCTCATCAATTAGGTAGGTAAGGGGTGCAGTTCCAGCACATGAATCAAGATCCACCACAACCACACTGTGTGCCGTTACAGTACATTACGCAACACGGGAGAGCATCACCATATATTTATTCTGTGGAATCACGCCGATTGTAATTCACTAACAAAATCAACAAGGATCTATCAGGAATTTGAAAGTTGCCTACAAATGTTAAGGGATCGAACAGGGCGATCAAAGTCCACAGGATCATTTTCAATGGATCGAACAGGAACTACTCTCATTACTCGTCTGCGTTGATTAATTTAAAGATTTAAAGATATTCTAATGCTTTTCCTAAGCTAATAGAGCTTATGAGCATAAATAGTTCACAGCCAAAACATGTATGATATATTATTATACATATATAAAATTAAAATTCATCAATGTTAAAACGCCGACATCCAAAAATATTTGCACACCTGCTCCCAGTTCTCACAGGCTATGCAATTTCGCGAAATTGGTTCAAGAGTGCTCCATTTGTATAGTGCTGAACCACTAATCTCCCAAGTAATCAATTTAAACAGCTGGTATAAATCCAACACCCTCTCGTGGTGAATTGCACAGTTTATTTAAAGGCTAGCCCCGACCAATATCGAAGCAATTCTGTTAAAAGCAATTCGCGATTGATGCCCTGGTCGATGGCATTAAATGGGCCGACGCGAAAAATATTTCAATAAGAAAAGTAAACACAGATTAGGCATACCTGTATATTATCTAAGGAGATTCTACATTTCATGCTGATTTTGTATTGTTGCAGGTGTGACAAGATGGCATTCCATTGCATCATAGATCCGTGCCCGCCGCTGCATTCTTCAACAACCTAACTAGAGCTCAGGCTAGGACACCTAACTTCTTGGAAGTAGAATAGTGATTACGTTAGTATAAATTCATACCAAGCAATATGAATTTGAAGTTGATATCGATACTTCTGACCTGGAACTTCATACTAATATCAGCAAAGCTAGACTCCTTCGAAGATGAAGAGGTTTTGAGATCGAGGGTGCTAAGGAATAGAGAGAACAATCGCAACAGAACCAACTTCAATGGAACGCTAACAGATCTTCCCGAGAGAAGGTATCTTAGGCACAAAAACACTTCTAGATATCGAGCAGAGAGGCGCAGGACTTGGGAACATGAGATAAGAAGAGATAGGAGAAAGGGATCGGACAGCTACTCCCTGGAAGACAGCGCGAACCGAACCATAGAGCCTTTTAGTCCGAAGAAGGAGGAAAAAGCTCGTAAGACTGAAAAGCATTTGAACAAAAGCTTGGAGAAGTACTCGATGAGGAAGTTGATCAATCAGAGTAAGCCTCCAGAAAGATCCCACCCCGTACCAGTGAAGGAAAACACTACACGGCCTAAACTAAAGACATCGAATAAGTGGCAGCATTCAGACAGAAACAGCGGCTATATTCCGTTTCCCCAGCCAAGGGAGAGGAAGCCTAATATTATTTTGATTTTGACGGATGACCAAGATGTGGAGTTGGGCAGTTTGAACTTCATGCCGAGGACTATGAAAGCTATCAGGAGCGCTGGCGCTGAGTTCCGGCATGCGTATACAACCACGCCTATGTGTTGTCCATCAAGGTAAAATATTTTTTTTTCATTCATTACAAAACAGTTATTTTTAGCAAACGCATAGAGCGTGGTAACTTGTTGTCAGATTACTGGATGACTTCGATTTCTCCGACGTGTCCCTTGAAACCTTCTCCTAGAGCCAGAGACCCATTAAATGATGGTAGCCACAACTCTGCAATCCTCTAATCTTTAATCTGTAGGTTATGTTTTTTACGCCCGCACTAGTGAAAAAACCAACTGCGTAGGTAGTTGTTGAGTTGTAGGTAGAACCCCTCGCCAAATTGAATTACGTTTCTTAACCTGAGAAACTTCCAGTTTGTAATCTTAATATCTGTCCCCAGGAGCTCCTTACTGACTGGGACGTACGTACACAACCACAACGTGTACACAAATAACGACAACTGCTCGTCTCCGATGTGGCAGGCCAAGCACGAAACCAACACCTTCGCCACCTACCTGTCTAACGCTGGCTATAGAACTGGTGAGTTTAGAATAAGATCCTATTAATTTAATTATTATTAAGGTATACTGTTCGAGTCTGTTAGTACTATCTCATTGTGGCGCAAAGGTGAACAACTGAGACATTGTTTTCATAGATCTAGGTCCTGTCACTCATATGATTTAGCCTCCCTCAACATCAGACATAGAACCTTCTTCGTATTATTTTATCCTAAAGAGAGATAAGACTCTGTGTTGAACAGTCTTCTCTCCAAAACAGGTTGATAGAAACTTCCTCGCAGAACCATTGAGTTTTAAAGATACAAATTTGATCAATTATAAATTGAGTCGTCTCTCCAAGACAGTTCTCTAAGTTGTTCTAGCATCAATATTCTCTACTATATAAAAATAAGTCGGGTTTTCCTTCCTGACGCTATAACTCCAGAACGCAGGAACCGATATCCACGGTTTTGCATTCGTTGGAAAGGTCTCGGGCTCCGTGAGGTTTATAGCAAAGAAAATTCAGGAAAAATTTCAACAGAAAAGCGGAAAAATCTTTTTTCACATACAGTGCCATCTCTGGTACATAGCATGTACTACAAACCAATATTTTAAGTAGATGCCGCCGGTGCGTGATACATTGTTTGACAGCTACTCATTGTTCTCTGCTCAGTTAATTTCATGTGACAAGAAGCCATCTGGTGGCGAAACGGAGTTCGCCGGGTTTGCTAGTTCAATTTATAATAATTACGCCGAGATGAAGTTGTATACTTATATACTATGTTATATACTTCCTACCTATCAATACCTAGCCTATATGCACTTTGGTAGCACACTCATGTACAAGGCATAACTCAATAAACGACACCTGAGAATGTTTAGCTTACAATATTACAGCTGTGAATGTTTTTCTGAAATAAACGGTAATTACGTAGGGAAGTACGTGTATTATGTAATGGAACTCCTGTTGATTTTCTTACTTAATAAATTTGTGCGTTTAAATTTATTAGTTTAGGTAAGTTACCTTGCTAACGCGTACATAAAAATAATGCTCGATCAAGAACGTGTATATGTTTAAAACATTACGGCCTTTAGATACTGTAGTTAGTGCTTTGTTAAGAAATTAAGCAACATTGTATGTTCCTACTTGAATAGGTAAGGTAAAATCAATCCCTATAATAAACCCGTAGTTGAACTACGGTAAACCTTCGGCTCTTAAATGCCACGCGTTTGCAAGCATTTATTTAACTTGACCTGTATAGTATGTTTGCTAGTTAGTTAGTATGTGTGGGACAAATCTTGGACCAGCTAACCTCGACCGATAGAGCTGAAATTTTCACACCAGTCAATACAATCATTTATGGTGACAGCGAGCCTTCGATAACATATAGAATAGAATAGAATAGAATAGTAATTTATTTTCATTTCAAGCACATACAAATTATATAAATTACAAATAATTAATCATAAATTAATGGCTTGTATATTATTAAAGTATGTTAGACAGAACCTACACTAAGTCGAGTCGACTTGTGTTGTAGGTTCTGCTTACCTTCCAGGGACTTAGTATTATGTAGCCATAACTATTAAAATACCTAACTTTATTAAATGATGATCAAACAAAAAAAAAACTAATCAAAAACAAATCAAATTCGTGAATTTTGAACTTTTTGCTTCGATAACTATATTTTATCGAAGCAGCGAGCTGATCTGATATTGGAGACGTAAGGTGGACAACGGAACTCCTCGATGTATAATAGTACTCTGGCCGTGTTTAGGCTCGTTTTGATCAGCACTCGGTTCCAATCACTAATTTTATAAAAGCTTCTACTTGTATTTCTACTTTACTTGTAGCTTAAAACCAGGCATTTCGTTCGAGTCCAGCCTTTTCGGTTTTACCAATAAGTATATTTTTATTGATGCGGCATCAGAATCTCTGATAACAACCTAGACGGGTATTTACAGCAATCTAAAACCACTCTCTATTTACGTTCAAACTAATGTATCTCGTGTAGTTACTGACGTTTTATTCCTGTCTTACGACTAGATAGACCTATAAAGTTGATTAAAGTTAAGATTCGTTTTAAGGGCCAATTCGATATTGATAGATCTTTCACCGAAGCCGTTTATACATATAAATCGGTTTGAGAAAAATACTTAGTTGCAATTCTGATGGAATCAAGGAATTACATTCCTACAGGTGTGGCTGTGGCGTGCTATTAATCTTGGTTGTGGTGATGATTTTGTAATGTTAAATATGTTATTTATTTGACTTGTGCCTAGTTAGTGAAGTCAACATTACAATTTTAAATGGTACCTATAATAGGTATTACATAATCATCATCATCAGTCGTTAGACGTCCGCTGTGGGACGAGCCTCACCTTAGAATGCAATGGGGAGAGTTACCATAATCACCACGCTTGGCACCCGGACTGTGATCGCAGTATTGAGGTACTCTCGAGGCTGTTGCTGCCAACCCCTGGTGTAATCCCTTATTTGACTTTTATGACGAGAGGAGACGGAGGGGTCTACTGATTAACATACCTAATAGGTATATACATATAAAGCGCTCAATAATTGAATAACATAGTGCTTTATCATTGCTGCTACATCGCCTGGGCAGGGCAAATAAATCAATACTAACGCCGCAGTCGTTGACAACCTGAAATGCACAGCATCTTTTAAGATTTGTTCTAAATAGAATGTGTAGTTAGGCGCGTGGGCGCGCATCGCACGTGGGTCGCCCGACGTGGACTATTACATCGCATCACACTCCAAGAGCCGTCAGCCCGTCACACAAATAAAGCAGATGGAAGTGTCCTTGCCGGTGTTTGGGGAGACCGATTGACCGATCTATCTTATCCGGTCAAGACGAATGCGATTTGTCGCGATTTGTCACGTCACGTCTAGCGCGTCACATCCACAAGTAAATAGATGTCGCTAGACGCTCGACTCTGTCGTTGATTTAGTGCATTCAGCGCACACCTTCCTGGATTCTTAGCGGCGAACTCAGCGTATACTCAAATAGGACGGTAAAATGCGAGCTTGGACGTAATAAGTGGGAATCGTTCGGTATCGGTTCCTGGAAAGCGAGCATGATGCGAATAGATAAAGCGTAGAACAAGTTATTTGACCGTTTAAATAAGCTCCCTTTGTGACACGAAGCACGTGTGGGCAATTTATCACAGCGCTGTTAAGAGTCCATTTGGCTTGTAAATTTATGCTCTGGACGAGCTATCATAAAATGGCCCCTTTCTTTCCCTTCCTGGTGGAGGCGTAGGGCACACCCACTAGGTACTCTATCACTAGCCGTGGACTAGTGGTAGAGCCTAATCAGTTTATTGCTTCTTCCGTCCAAAGATGAAAGTCGAGACGTGTGTGTGGGAGTGCCAATTGTCTTATTGCTGTTTTTTTTCTGCTAGCTAGCTGCCAGTGGCAAGCGTTGCATAACGACCAAATTATCCAGTGGTTTTTGTCATATAAGAATGACCGCGACTTCGTCAGCGTGGTTCCATACACACTTCAAAACACCGCGGCTCCCCCTTAGTGGGTGACTTTCGGCAATTTATTTCTTAGTACACTCCTAGACCACAAACGGAATGTACCCTCCAAATTTCAGGACTCTAGGCCTGGCTTAGGCTGGGCCTTGATAGTCAGTCAGTCAGTCAGTCAGTCAGTCAGTCAGTCAGTCAGCCAGTCTAGCAACGATTTTATACCAGGCGCCCCAAGACTACAAGTCTACTATCTACAATATTTAAGGTACTTTCCCTTCATGTCGCATTGTCTTGGGACGTCCTGTATATATTGATGATGAGGATTAGGAGCTGCCTGCGGCTTTTTTCCATAGTGTCGATAAAAGTCAATCCCACTAATTTTATAAACGTCAAAAATACGATGTTAGAATGTTTGTATGTTTGTCGAAACCACTGCACCGATTTCCATGAAATTTGGTACCTATACAGATAGATTACGAACTGGATTGAGGTATAGGCTACTTTTTATCCTGGTAAAACGCGAGCGAAGCCGCGGGTGGACACTAATCAGACACCCGACTAATATCATAGATGCCAAAGTTACAATGCTAGGATGTTTGTATGTTTGTAACTCAAATCACGCCGAAACAGCTGCACCGATTTCGATGAACGTTGGTACACAGATAGATTATTCTCCTGGTAAAACGCGAGTGAAGCCGCGCGCGGACTCTGGTCTGTCATAAACCATAAATCTCTTTAACCAACTTATACGAAATCTTAATGCCATTTTGACACGATTTTTGTACATCCTCCGCTCGATACTGGATCTTATTGGCATATTAACAGTAAAGTTCAAAGTTGTATGCTGGTTGCCGTAGCCAGCTGCCTCGGGCTCCAAATCATTGCGCTGTTATCAGAACTCGGCAATAACAATTTCTGTAGGATACTATTCCCAGACAGTTATGATACAATTATGACAGAGCGATAAGTGCTTGTTATATCTACAAAGTTAATTGGACCAATTTTATCTAAACAGTCGATCTGTCGTTCGAGTGCTATGTAGCAGAGGCTAGTGAGAGTTTTGATAGTGTTCGAAACTATTGAAGTTTCGTTTCCTTCCATACATAATTACAGGCACATGAGACTTTTCATCTTTATGTCTCAGGGTGGCGGGCGCAGTGCAATGCCACATAGGGTGCGTCCTAGGTGGACGTGACCTATGAGGTAATGCACTGTTCATAGGCAGAGGTTACCGCTTAACATCAGGTGGGCCTCTTGCTTGTTCCGTCATCCAAGTAGTATAAAAAAAAAAAAAAAAAAGACATACTTGCAGCGTCCCTTAGGTTCTCGGAGTTTTGGCTAGGAGCGCTGCACGTAAATGTATGGAATTAAATGAAACTAGTTACATATTATATACTTTTCATACCACCTGCTCGACAATCTCCAATTACATATCATGCAACCACAATGTAAGGTAAAGCATTATCTCCCAAAGGATATAAAGTTGTATGAAACTCCCTTGGGAATAAAGTGATTTGAATTTGGAACGTCAAATTCGTGTGGAAACTACTGGAAAACTCTGAGTAAAAAAATGCCCATAGGGCATTGTAAAGAGGTTTGTTCGAAAATCGAACTGGCTACCATAAGCAGAACTCAAAAAAGAAAAGAAAAAGGTGCGTTTACAAAGAATGTAACACAAAACAAAAGACGGTGTTTGGTGTTGTGATTTTCAGTGAATTTTTATTGTCTCGCAGAAGGTGTGAAAAGTAGAGTATGTTCCTCTGGGATAAAGCCTGTCTTTGTCTTGGGCATCCTGAACCCCTCGCGGCACTCAGGTCTCTACATAGAGTCTCTCGTTACGCTCAGGGTTCAATATGCCGCCCGTGACGTAAGACACTGCTTAATTCCCATAGTGCATAATCTACTATTTGAAACTATCATGGTTATGCACATACTTTTCACTAGAAACGGGATACTTAAACTCAAAAATCATGGTAAATATCCCGTTTCTAGCAAAAGTAGGTAAGTAGGTACATATGTATAGTTTCGAAAACTATCAATACTCGTACTGAGGCCACAATTAGGAAATACTTCGAGTAATTCATGCTAGTCGATGGAACAGATGTTTGGAACTGGGCTGATAGCAGTGACTGATAGTGTTTAGTGTTGCCATAAATTAGATTCAAATAGGTACTTCATGAGTTATATTAAGTACCTATCTACTAGATGAACACCCATATATATTACTAGCTATATTCTATTTTGTGGCGCACTCTGCTCGCGTTTGGTTGAAATATTTGAATTTCGACGACCTCTGTGGCGCGGTGGGCGAAGGTTCGCCTGCGACCTGCGACGCAGGAGGTTGCGGGTTCGATTCCCGCCTCGGAATAAATATTTGTACGATCTGCAGATTTTTTCAGGGTGTTTTAGGTATTTTCTATGTATAATAAAATATAACGATGTAATGTATTGTATTAAGTATTATAAGGTACCCATAACACAAGGAATTCGTAATCGTGTGGAGAATTGTCATGACCTGCCGCTGAATGACCGCTGATTCTAGTAGGTAGGTACGTGTCATGTTTTGTATGTGCGCATACATTTCGTGTAGGTACGAGGAGAGAGTCACCTACGCTGTGACAAGAGCGGAGACCAGAGGTTTTTTTTTTTTTTTTTTTTTTTTATACTACTAGAATGACGGAACAAGCAAATGGCCCACCTGATGTTAAGCGGTAACCTCTGCCTATGAACTATGAACAGTGCATTACCTCATAGGTCACGACCACCTAGGACGCGCCCTATCTGGCATTGCACTGCGCCCGCCACCCTGAGACATAAAGATGAAAAGTCTCATGTGCCTGTAATTTCACCGGCACCCTTACCCTTCAAACCGGAACACAGCAATGCGAGCACTACTGCTTTGCGGCAGAAATAGGTGTGGTGGTAGTACTTCCCCGGACGAACTCTTTCACAAAAAAGCTCTACTACTACTACTACTAGGTGTGTTTTATTGCTCTTCAAAATTCACCTAGTGTTTCCTAAGAGCCAACCTCTAACTGTAGTTAGAGGTTGGCTCTTAGGCGAACCTCTTGCCTCTTAGGGAGGGGTGTTTTCGTCTCTTAAATCATTTGACATAATGTGACGAAAACACCCCTCCCGTACCGCTCCCATACCTCAGGGACTGACTCAGTTAAGCGCTAGACCTGTACCACAGATAAAATAATACTATACTACCTGTACCTACAAGATAAAGGCTACTTACCCTGAGAGTACCATTATCTTGCCATTATTGGTCAGGCAACACGAAGAAATAACATATGTTGGTAGTGGCAGTAAATTATCTTCTTAGCTTCATACGTATTATTGCTACATAATGTAATTTATTATTAACTAGCGACTCGCCCCGGCTTCGCACGGGTAGCCCCCGGTGACCCCCCCCCCCGTCCTACCCCTCCCACTATGTCCTATCTCCTGGTTCTAAGCTACCTCCCTACCAATTTTCAGCCAAATCGGTTCACCCATTCTTGAGTTATAAGTGGTGTAACTAACACGACTTGAAAAAAAAAAAAAAAAAAACGTATGAACCTCACGGAGCCCGAGACCTTTCCAACGAATGCAAAACCGTGGAAATCGGTTCGTGCGTTCTGGAGTTATAGCGTCAGGAAGGAAAACCCGACTTATTTTTATATATTAGATTATGCAATGATATTGATAAGCCATTTACACTGCTGGGTCAACACTCTGCATAGGTCATCAAGATAATTTTAGCTCATAATGCAGATTTATGTATTTATCAAGGTAGGCAGGTACCTTATAGCTATGTGCATATAAAATGCAGACTTTAGAATGCGACTTTGTCCGTAGTAGAAAACAATCTATCAGTTGCAAAATAACCTTCAATTAGTGCGAGTGCGAGTGATTAGTGTAGGTGCTTAGTTGCCGGGCGAGCGTAGTTCTTGCAACAAGTGGCAAAATTGGCTTTATTCTCTCCAGATTTTTGTAAGAATGTATGTCCCTATGTATGTATAGTACGCGTCATGTAAAAAGAACGCTGGAACGTACGAAGAAGTATGACCGCCAGCGTTCTTTTTACATGACGCGCATTATACTCGCGCACAGGTCGTATTTTTCAACTACCTAATCTGGACGAAACTTGATATACAGGTTCTAAAATTTTATAGTTTTTTTAATGGTCAGTGATATTTGATTGTAGTGGTGTTTCCCATCGACGTAAATAAAATGAATGGACGGGCCTCAGGGAACGATAGTTTTGAAGCTTCTAAACAGACCTAGCTAGTATACTTCGCTTCAGTCAGTCTTTGTCACGGCAACGAGTGACAGCTATGCTGAAAAATACCAAAATTAGATACCTTGGTAATACAATGCCTTCCTGTGCTTTTCTGCAAGTGCAAACAACACAAGAAATACAAATAAAGCTTCAGGCATCGCATTTAATTCGTAAGTAAAGGTTTTGTAATATAATTTTCATCAATTGATAAAAAACTTATAAATCGTCGTGTGGTAGGAAAACTACATAACTAACACATTTTGCGAAATCGACTTTATTGCATGGTTATGATGGCCCATACATGTCGATGGACACGTCTTGCACTAGAGGACGAGCGACAAGGAGGACTACGCCCCAGGACATTATCTCAATGTTCCCCACTCTGAATTAAAGTTAACAGACACAAGTTTATACTCGTAGATAGTTTTAATATTAGTCGACATACCTTTTTCTTTTTGATACTTACAATTATTGTGTTCCACAATTTTTTTTCATTTTGTTGATTTTATAAGCATTATGATAAGTTTGTTATGTCACTTACTTTGAATTTATAAGTCTGCTAAAATAATGTAGGTGTTTCAGTAGTTTTCTAATATTCAGTCTTGATAAAAAGAAATGATTATAAGTTGGTTTTATTTTAAAATGTATTTTAATATTATATAAATCTATACCCATGGATAGGATTGTCATATTCAAATAAGTAAATAATAGATCATTTCAATTATTCAAAACTTTGGCGAGGGAAAAATACATAGTCGTTTTTTTATTTTTTTCTCTTAATCAAAAGAACTAAAATGTATTATCATTAAATTCGAAAATAGATACAGTACCAATCTATAACATATCAAAACACGGACTGAAAAATTAGTTACGATAAAAAAGTTATTGCCATTTTTGACGCAATAAAACAGTAAATCGCGTTTTTCTCGCGATGTTGGTTTTGTTGTTGTTATTACTTATTTAGTTTTCCAACTACAGCGACGAAATATTTGACAAGACTTCACGCATGACGGATGGTCCGGTACAGACTGCAAAAAAATCTGATGCCTAAGGGGTATCGTATTGATTTAGAATTGTAATTTGCATTATTTACGTCAAAACATTGCTAAGCACGTCGCTTTAGGTAATTGCATATAATATGTAATGGCATGTTAATTAACCTTATAGCTTTCCAAAAAAAACTAAGGTAAACAAAAATGGATAGAAGTCATAAGACGAGCAAGAACAGACGACTTTTGGAAGTGGAATACATTTTCCCGTATTTGCTCTGATCATTTTCTACACAATGAATTCTATACGCCAAAAAACGGTTAGTAGTAGTAGAGCTTTTTTGTAAAAGAGTTCGTCCGGGGAAGTACTACCACCATACCTGTTTCTGCCGCAAAGCAGTAGTGCTCGCATTGCTGTGTTCCGGTTTGAAGGGTAAGGGTGCCGATGAAATTACGGCTACATGGGACTTTTCATCTTTATGTTTCAGGGTGGCGGGCGCAGTGGAATGCCACATAGGGCGCGTCCTAGGTGGACGTGACCTGATGTAATGCACTGTTCATAGGCAGAGGGTACCACTTAACATCAGGTGGGCCATCTTCTTGATCCAAGTAGTATAAAAAAACTCATTGTGCAAAATTCTTAAAACTGCACTCTGCAGTTTCTTAAATACTGGAATTTTTATACATTTATGTTTCCGTACGATTTTTATGATATTTTCTTAGTTTATTGAGTGATGAAAAATATATTTTTCACAAATTGATTGAGCTGAAGACCTTAGGTGGACTTGCTTTTCTATTGATTTATATTGTGTATATTTGAGAGCTGAAAAATAGATACGTAACTACATAAAACAGAAGGGAACCATGTATTTTTGTAAAAGTTTCATTCAATAATTGCATTTTTTTCGGCGATTTTTTGTACTATAAACCTACTGAAATAACTTTAGAAAACACATTGCATCTGTTAAAGTATTAAGTATTAAAAAAATACAGTTTTTAAGAAGTTTTTTAAGAATTAAATTTCACCTAGTTTATTTACAAGACCGCCAGGAGTGGTGCTATAGAGAAGAGGCCTTTACTCAGCAGTGGCTGGATAGATAGATAGATAGATACATAGTTTATTTGTTGACCGTACCCTAAATCCGAATTGTCTTATTTTTCACGGACGTTTTGTATGGGTAAGGCCAGTCCATTTATTTTACTTTGGTCGAAGGTGTTTCCCACAAAAAGAGGGATTTTTGCTGCGGCGCCATTTACCCGCCGATTTAGATAATATTTGGAAGACACATTCGTTACAAGAATTTGCAATAAATGCAAAATCGGTCCAGAGGTTGTCTAGATACAGGCTGAGTTTTTTTTCAGGGCCGCAGACAGTGGCGTAACCATATCAAATGGGGCCCGGGGCAATTTTTTTTTTGGTTTTTTAATTCGATGTGAGGACCATGGCAAACTCGAAAATTCAAAAAAATGTTGTTGTCTCCTTTTTTTTAAGCAGAACTTATAAAAATAGACTTTTCTTATAAAATAAAATACTAAGGTACAATGTAAAAAAAAAAATTGAGCTCGCGGCCTCTTGGGCCGGGGTCCTCTTGGGTCGGGGGCCCGTGGCATTTTGCCAGCCCTGCCATCCTATTGTTACGCCACTGGCCGCGGAACAAGTCAGACTTCAGGCGCAGTATGAAATCGCAATCGAAAAGTGATGTTAGGAGTTACGGGCTCGATTATGAACATAATAAGTTCTAATTTTCACTAGTAACGGGATATTTACCATGATTTTTGAGTTTTGAATGTTCCCGATATTTCGGCACAGTTGCATCTGCCAAAAATATCATGCATGTTCGAAATATCGGGAACATTTAAAACTCAAAAATCATGGTAAATATCCCGTTTCTAGTGAAAATTATGTACATAACCATGATAGTTTCAAAAGTTATAATAAGTTCTGCATTAAAAAAAGTTGAAATTTATCAACTACAAAAAAAAATATTTGCAGTCTTTCTGAAAAAGAAAGTTTTTTTAAATACCTTTTTGGTTTCTTTGTTTGATCATTATATAACCACAAGATATGTAGTTTATACAAGTTTATGCTCGCGAAATCTACTGATCGCAGAACTACTACAGAGATTGCTCCTGACATTGCCCATCGGATGAATTTCCGAATCCCTCAAATCAACATTCCGGTAGGGATGCAAAAGGCTAGGGAAAAGTAAAAAACTGATACGGTATTGATATTTCGTATAACCTTTCTTACTATCTATTCATAACTAGCTGACCCGCTCGCAACTTCGTCCGCGCGTGTTAGTTCGTACTACGCATGGTGGTATTGGCGCAGCATCAGCATGTAGGTAGAAGTTCACTGTTACATTCATCTGTATTCCGGTTAGACGAGGTTAAACTAATATTACCACTGTAACCTAGAGATTATAAGGAACACATCGACATGTGTTTCATTAATATAGCTACGCCACAAAAGGTGGACATATTCTTCAAAGAAACAAAAATGACGCCTTTGGATTTCGTTTTCCGTATCTTTCATCGCAGTTATTAATTATTTTTTAGACGGCTTGGCGTACTAATATTTATTCTGTGGCTTGGCGCACAGCTCATACATAAAGCGACTCAGTGCGTGGGCGCAGGCGTCGCGTCGTCGCGCTGTCTGGGCGAGCGACCACGCAACCACGTGCCCGATAAAGCGATAAGCTTAATAATAATGTTCTGTTTATTGTTCTTTATAATGAACTAGCGACTCGTCCCGGCTTCACACGTGTAGCCCCCCCCCCCACCCCCCCCCCACCCCCCCCACCCCCCCCCCCCCCCCATATTTTATTACTTATTCTGCTATTCGGAGCGGAGAAGTATCCACACCAAAAAAAAGAGATTACTAACATCGGTCCACCCGATCTTGAGTTATAAGTGGTGTAACTGACACGACTATGTTTTATACATATGATAAGTTTTAAAAAAAACGATGTGTATCAACTCCGACGCGCACAGAATAAATAATAGTAGCGCGACTGGAGTTTATTCTAAACAACGACATTATTTGAATAAATTTATGACAGATGAATACATAACGACTTCGATTTTTGATAACGTTTGATTTTACGATTTTACTCCCCATCTAATTGCGTTTCGTGGGCCTTATAATGAAAGTCAATTCATAAGGAGTAAACTCCAAATAAAAACAATGTGTTTCAGTATAAATAGACTTACCTATCACCCAAAACAAAGTTGACGTAGCGGGAAAAATCGTGAGCAACTAATTTTGAAAAACCTAAGAGTATTGTTTGACTAGACCTATACAGTATACTCACGGGATTCGACGTAACGGGAATAACTAACTAAACAGCAAAATTCATCATTATCATCATTAAGACGCCTTCATCATTAGACGAGGCCCCCATAAAATAAAATGGAGGGGGATTTGCCATTTAATAACAACGCTTGGCAGGCGGATTAGTGATCGCTGTGTTGGTGTTGAGTTCTCAGGTGGATGTTGCTGCACATCCCCTGGTATAATCCTTTAGTCGGCTTATACGACATCCACTGGAGGAGGCGGTGGAATCTCCTAGGCCAGAAACAACATGACACCACTGAGCAAGTAATCACTACGTTTTACATGACACATTAGGCACACCACGGCACGATTGAGTACTAAGTATAAATAAAAAGTACCTACATATAAAACGTTATACATGCCTCATGAAGCCATGACGGTATAAGAAAGTTAGTAAACTATAAAATTCCTGAGCCACTTGATTCCACCATTGTTAAAACAGAAGATAAATAAAAAATAAAACATGATTTCATACAGGTAGAACAACTTTCAATAATCACAAAAGCGGAAATTCCATAGACAATTTATGTCTGACGTTTGTTTGTTTATGGTTTTTGTACAGCATAAACCCATCAGCCCTCAATTATCGACAGCCTTGCTTTAGCTCCGTTATGTGTACTTACAGTACGTGGCTTATAAGTACGCGCAAGCTGCCGCACACTGCTTTGTTACGATAAAACTTAGCTAGACGTCAAATTCTCCTGGCGCATGGCGTAGGGCACATAAAAACTCAATTATAATGACAATCGTATCATATTTTTGAAGTTTGCAATGCACAGAAGAGTCCGCGCTACTAAAGACGTCCCATGGCTAGTAATAAACGGATTTCGCACGTTTGAGCGTACTAACTAGCGCCCCAGTCACGGGACTTAGACAATACAATGGGACAATACTATGGGACCTGCGAACTGCTAAGGTGTGGAATACACTACCGCAGTCTGTCTTTCTTGAAAACTATAATCTGGGTCGAATAGGTGCCTTCTAGACCTTTTTAAAAAACCTCAACGCAATGAAACGGCTGAACCGATTTTGATCAAACATATCTAAGAACACTCCCGACAAATTCACCTTTCAAACAAAAACAAAAAAATCGAAATCGGTTCATCCGTTCGGGAGCTACGATGCCACAGACACACACACACACACACACACACACACACACACCTACACACACACACACACGTCAAACTTATAACACCCCGTCGTTTTTGCGTCGATGGTTAAAAATAGAACGCACACGTGTTCACTTATTCTATGTCGTGCGTACTTACGTGATGCTTGCTGTACCTTACCGTGATGCTTGCTGTACCTTACCGATTGTTAACATTATTGAGTGGTTGGTATTCAATTATCGTAGCTATGCAAATATCCCTATTTATTACTTTTTAAGTGTGGTGGTGGCGTAAAAAACCCGCTTTATTTCCTAAAGGAAGTTGATAATTTTTTGTTCATACAAAGTTTAAACGAATCTTGAGCTTTTGAAATGCAAAAGCAGAGGCGTGGATAAATGTGAGATGCGGTACATTTAATAAAACCTTTTTTCTCAGTAATCTTTATTGAAAATTCTTGTAAAAATATAATTTTATATCTGTTCAAAGTTCTATAGCAAAACTAAATTTTAAAGTCACTTAAAGATTTTCTCTTACTTTTCATGCCGTGAGCGCTATTTTGTCACTTTCTAACTTACCTGATCTTTAATAAGTAAGATAGTGAAAAAAAAACACGTCCATCCACGCAACCAACATCCAGGAATGTGCAATGAAATCCCAATTGCTTACTAATTTGCTACGTTGCAATAGCGAAGCGAGTAGTGCTTACGGACTACAAGACGGTACGTACTAACATGATGCAAACTCAACTCAAGTAGGTACGTAATGCTTCGCGCCGCAGTGTCTAGCGCACCTGCGCGCGCGTCTGTTTTCCACTTGTTCTTATAGGGCTGCCATAATTTTTCTGTGTGTAACCCAAGTACTGACCGGAAATTAGACAAAAACCTTATGACCATGTGGATATGGACCCGAAAACAGAAGGGTTGCAAAGTTTACATGATCAATGAAAGGGTGCTAAGCTGTATATTCATCATCATCATCATCAGCCGTGAGATGACGCTACGTAGTTATGCTAGTGTAGTCTTCAATGCATTGAAGGGATTTCACCTATCCCACACCTACCCGATACCCTCTTCTAACCCATATCCATATCAAGTTTTTCCACCCTGATGTACCCCCTGTTCATCCCCCTGCTGTAATTACTTAGTCAGCTTTTATCTACGGGAGGAGACGGAGGAATCTATTCTTACCACTTGGGAATTACGCTGATACAATTTTTACGGGGCCAACGAGGAAAGAAGCCACTAAAAAGATGGCGTGTTTCTTGTCTAATTCCTCTAGGCTTGATCGCGTTGAAACAGGAGTAAATTTAGTTTATAAGACGATTCAAAATAATCCTTGTGATTTTAATGAATAAAATACTTTTGACTTTTACTACATCATTTTCCCATTTATTCATACATTGCCGATTATATACACATTCATCCCATTTGATCAACCCTAGACCTAGCCGATCTCATTTCGCCAGCCGCACCTTGTCGGGTCGATCTGACCTCGTTGCGGTCTCGCTCTGCTAGTGTCTATTACAATGCCCTGCAAGATTCAAGATTGTGATTGGCAGATGAGAAGTATGATGATCTCTATTGGCTTATTTAACTAAGTAGATTGAGATTCAAATAGCGTATAATGATGTCATTGAGCAGACATAAATTATGTTAGATAATTTTAATTTGGACAGTGTTGTTTATTTCTTAATTGATCAATGGCTTATTCAGCTTAGTCCCGTTATATCGAATGCCGTCGTCTCTAACGTTTATTTTATTTTTTTAGTGTCTTATTTTAATTTGAGGCACGGTTGGTATGTTTATTGATCTTCATTCAAGGTTGAAGAGCTTGGCTCTTGTCAGTGCAAACGACGCGACTCCCTATATTTAACTCTTTCCATTGCGGCCTCTTTTACCTCCTAATACGACATGACAGGAACCTTCTCCTTTATCTGGCTCATGTAACTTATTCTTGGTTTTTCTCTTGCTTGTTATCCTTCTGGTTTTTCTTCTTTGATGTTAGTTATAAAGCTGTTGTATCTTATAAGATGACCAACTATCTTTTCCCTTCTACTCTGAATAGTTCTTATTACAGCTCTCTTGTTCACTCTTTTCAATACGTCTTCGTTTCTATTTCTGTCCAGCTCTTTCTCTCCATTCTCCTGCAGCACCTCAACTCAAATGCAAGGATTAGTAAGGCGTATTTCTGTTACGTCGAGTCTTATGATGTCGAATGTTCATTTTTGTTTCTTACTTAGTCATCATCATCATCAGCCAACATTAGTCCACTGTTGGACATAGGCCTCTCCCAATACGTGCCACTGAGCCCGGTGTTCGGCTCTTCTCATCCACTTTATGCCCGCCGCCTTTCGTAGGTCATCGCTCCACCTAGCCAGAGGGCGCCCAACGCTACGTTTGCCAAGACGCGGTCTCCACTCAAGAACTCGCTTACGCCAACGGTTGTCGGATCTTCGGCATATATGACCAGCTCATTGCCACTTCAGCTTGCTAATCCGGTAGGCTGTGTCAATGACTTTAGTTCTCTGTCGGATAATCTCATTTCGGATTTAATCTTTCAGAGAAACTCCGAGCATACCCTCAAAGTAGCCTCATTCTTACTTATTATTACAAGGTAACTAAAACACACAAATTAATTAATTAATTTTATTGTGATTCAATGTAGGCACGAATTATCCAATGAAACAACATAACAATCCTTATCGCCAACGAGCAATTAAAATCAATCGATATTACTTAAAGTACTGGAACCAAACCACAATAAAGAAACAGTGACCTTTAACGTAAGTAGGTGTAGTTCGCATTTAGCTGCAGGTTACTTTCTCAGGTGGGAAAGCTGTCTGAGATATTGCCCGCTAATTAGGTATGGTTATCAGAGAATGCAACCTTTTGGACCTTACGGTACATCTAATGCATTCGAGGTGTCAAAACAGAGATCGTAAAGAACATTCCGGCTCAAATAGTCATAATAGTTGGCTTTATTTATTTAAACAAGTAGGTATACATTTAGTAAAAAAAACAGACTTCAACGCTTTCAATAAAAAGAAGGCGCATTTTTTTCTGAAAAGAGACGGTGAAAAGAGACCCGCTGAGGCTGTGCCTACCCGCGTGAAAAAGGCGTGTGTGAAATTCAGTATTATCTCCTAACTCCTAATCGATAAGGAGTGCTGTGGCTTTCATCATCAGCTCACAAGCATGAGATGATGACTCCCAGACACAACCACCTGAATAATTTATGAAAAATTAACAAACATAGGTAGGTACTTTACGTACTATTATTTTTTGAGGATTTCCCTCGATTTCTCTGTTATTCCATCATCAGATCCTTACTTGGTGAATATGGTACCACATCGGGAGTAGGTAAACAAATTAGTCCACAATTGTCAAAAAAATACATACATACATTGATGATTATACGTTTATTACACGCAATTGATACATAAAATAAGTTTTATGTGAAAAATATATTTTTCAAAACAAGCTTTTATAAAGTTAGTGATCGGAACCGTGTCCTGATCGAAATGAGCCTAAACACGGCCAGTCTACTATTATCCATCGAGGAGTTCCGTTGTCTCAATCATCAGATCAGCTCGCTGTCACAATAATATTGTATTGCTAACGGAACTTGACAGGTATGCAAAATTTCATCTCAATATTCTGGGATCAATACGGATGCACCCGAGGATAACTGCTTCTGAAATCTGAAACAAGAACGACCTACATTTAGTTAGATTATTATAAGTTATTGTACAAAAAAACTTGTAAAATACATACAGACGAACATAAAATCTCTTATATTATAAAAACGGGAAATTTTCACGTACCGTTATAGTAAAATAAAATCTCTTCCTTTTCTGAAGTCTGTTAAAAACGGGCCAAAGTAGATTCCAAGATTATCAAGACGCTACGCTATTCATTTTAACATGGAAGAGTAGGTACCTACGTTGGTTACGATGTTCGTTTGAATGAAACATAGTAGTTAATCGTTATACCACTTATGAGGCTCTTTGAATACGGAAACCAAGCCTTGTATGGGCTTTGTTCGAACAAATGGTACGAACCTGTAGTTAAATCTGTGTAGTGCCTTCCAACATCTCTATTTGGCAGAGCAACTGACCATGCTTCGTTCTTGAGCAGACAATGGAATGTGTTAGACATAGGTAACGCTGGCTCGGAACCAGAAGGCCAATTGTCTAAAACCTCAATGAAAATCGACCGAATCGAGAGTCTATTCTGAATTGACTGATTTATTTTATTCTGCTTAACAACAATTTAATCTAGGTACTTTCGATTCTTGTAGGATTGTCGAGTAGGATAGTGCTATATCATTAGAGAGAGTGAAAGATAGTATTTTCAGAACTTTGAAACGTTTAAGTTTCAGACACATTACGTTATCACATTTCGGTGTTGTATTGTCAGTTGAGTAGATGAGTAGTAGTTCTGGTTCCTGTACGATCCATTGAGAATGATCAATTGTACTTTGATCGTCCTGTTCGATCCATTAATATTTTTAGGCAACTTTCAAATTCCTGTTGGATCCCTTGTCGATATTGTTTATTTATGACATCGGCACTAGATCGGAGCATGATCTGCTAGCTTATTACGTATTACGTAGCTTAACTCGCAATAGCAATGCGATAGCAAGAATTGCGCGATTATCGCATCCAAAACGTAAATTCGTATTACGTATCAGCGGTACGTAATACGAATTTGCGATTTGGATGCGATAATCGCGCAATTCTCGCGCAATTCTTGCTATCGCATTGCTATTGCGAGTTACGTAATAAGCTAGCCGAACTATATTTTGACTATGTTTTACTAAGATAAATGAGCTTCAGTTAATAAGAATCATCAGATAAAATTTAACGGTTCATTCAGTCACTCACAATTCCTCTGGTGATCGATCACCTCGCATCCGTTTCACAAATATTTTATTCGTCTTTATCTGTGAGAAAGTGGTCTCCACCTACAACTGTTTTGCAATTGACATGCTTGTCTAAGCGTGGGGCTTGATGGGGCAAAGGGCCCT
Source organism: Operophtera brumata (assembly GCA_932527175.1). Lineage (NCBI taxonomy): Eukaryota > Metazoa > Arthropoda > Insecta > Lepidoptera > Geometridae > Operophtera > Operophtera brumata. Next base: position 4,075,260 of record OW052238.1, read on the forward strand.
TCCCATGAGGTCGTGGGCGTTACTCATAGGTCAAATATCTCGTAAATGAGCAGCTGATTGTGGCCTCTAAAATGATCTCACTTTAATGATACCCTGATCTGTTGTTTAAGGAAAACTGGCGCCTCTCTGTGGGTTTGTTTCATCGAATTTAGGTTTGGTATTTTTATTTATACGTGGAACTTAAGTTATTTCGAATTGCTTCTATTCCAAAAAGCTATTCCGACCGCTCGCGCGTTTACGAACCCTAAATATTACACATTTAGTGATATTTTTTGCAATTTGCTACATACAGTTGCTTGAAAATGTACTTACAAGACCAGTATACACTATTTACACATCATTTATGTTTTTGTTATATATAATGGTATGTTAAAGTAAAAGCACCTACTTAAAATTTTGTTAAAGTGCACTACAAGTGCAAGTGTTCTACTAGTTATATTGCATGCTGTGAAGCGGATTATGGTGGATTTTAATTTTAATTTGTCAACTTTTTCTTGTACCCATTCTCGCAATAAATAAATGAAATGAAATGAAATGAAAATAAATGTTTGAGGAGTAGGAGTAGGTACCTACCTAAGATAGATGGATATTTCAAGCTGCGAGCACTTTAGTGTTAGCCGAATCAACATCGAATTCTGGAGGTAAATTATAAGCGAACTGTTATGAGGGATTTTGGGAAACCCTTTTTAAAAAAAATCGAAAGTTCCTAGATTAAATCTTTTAATTGAAATAGGAAAATGGATATGAAAATAGAAAAGAATTTGGGACGTGTTTAACCTCTTTCGAAGGCAGATCGCGACTGAGCCTTACTCCCAGCTAGAAATGCGATATAGCATTTTTAGCTGATTACTTTTATTTTTTAAGTACAAAACAGGGTTATAACAACCCCCCGCTTAGGTAAAAACTTACGGTAATAGCGGAGTTTTTAATTAATTCTGATACGCGGTTGAAGGTCTAATTGAATGTTTTCTTCATCTGGATTTTCTATATTTAAGGGTGGTGTAGGTCTGAATTTACGATAAAAGGTCAAGCATTTCCCATTATAAAAGTAATATAAAACAAAGATTATAAACAAAATTACAAATACATAAGAAACTAAGGAATGTGATGTTAACTGTGGAATAGATTCATTTTCATTTTTAAGTTTTTCAATAATTTGTAACGTGTTATCAAATTTATCATTTATTTCATTTAAGTTATTAGTGTCCAATTTTGAAATTTGAATTGAGGTTTCAGTGAAATTGAATTTCTTAAATTTTGTTAAATCACAACATGAATCGTTTATTAAATTAAAGTCTGAATGTACATGGCTAAACTGATATCTTGGATTTCTTACTCCTATTAACTTCACATTCTTACAAAATCCGGTACAATTTGGCCTTAAGGTTAAAATACTGGTTCCTAAAATAGTATGTTCTGAAATTTCGCTGTTACATTCAATATTTAATTTTGTTGGCTCTGATTGTGTAAAAATCCATCTGTTGTTTCCCAAAGATTGCCAAACATTGACATGGCCATATAAGAAATTTGTTTTACATTGTTTTGGAAGGGAAGTCAGAATTTTAGTCATTATTTCGGTTTCACAAATGGGATAATTTTGAACACTAAATTCATCTAATTGTTTGCACAAATAAAAATCATTGTCAAGAATTTTACAATCGTCAAAATCATTTAGTGTTATATATTTAGATTTATCTTGATTCAGAGCCACATATGATGTTGTAGGGAGTATCAACGCATACGATTTATAAGTAGTTACATTGTGAGGAACCGGTATTGGAATATTTTTGTACAGGTTGAATTTGCTTATCGATACTAAAGGAATCTTAAGAGTAAAAACTAACTTATTATCTAACATATACGAAACTATTTCCGTAACGCTAATCAATGTGTGAACATTGTCTAATTCTAAGCTTACAGGGAATTCCACATACTTAGGTAAATGTTTTACATTATTAACTAAGTCGATATACAAGTCTTTCGGTGTTATGATGGATGGGTGCAAGGTATTAGTTTTGGCAAATAAAATTGAGTTTACAAGATCTTCTAATTTATATGAAATACTCAACATACAAGACTGAAGTACACTGAACATATCGTGAATGGTTGATTTAAACAATAATGAATTCATAACTATGGTCATATTATTTGCATAGGAAGATAAGTTCTCAATCATCGAATTTAATCGGATTTCATTTTTGTTAATTTCTATTAATGATTCGTTAAGGCTTAAAATTGCAGATCTTGAAATTAAAATATTTTCTTGAACCAAATCTAATAATTTTCGATTATTTTCTTTCAGTGATTGGATGGCATTTCCATATTTAATGGCATCATCTTCATCCATGGTTCCGAAAATTTGTTTAAAGATTGTACCAATCCCAGAGATCCAAGGAGATCTTTTCGACTTACTGTTTAATAGATGAGAAATAGCATAGTAGTCTCTTGAAATATCATCGTAAGTTGAAACAAGAGGTTGAAAGGAATTTTGACACTCTAAGTCATCGATTGCGTCACTTTTGGCGCAGATATACTGAGCTGAATGCAACACGCTTTTAATATTATCAATGTGCGGTTTAATGTATTCTATTTCTACAGGTATAATAATGTGTAGGTGATCATTAATTAGCTTTATAGATCCAGAAGGGTTGAAATAGATGCCAGGGCTTTTCGTAATCGGATCGATAGCGGTGAAGTCTTGAGTTCGCGAAAGACCATGACAGAATCCTGCCAGGCTGTAAGGAAGTAAAATATAAAGTTACTTGATAATCTAGGTAATTTATACACTACGTGTCAATAACTACTTAACTTCTACGTTGCTAGTTTCACCTCATCGAAGTGATGTTTGACATGGCGACGGTTAATCAAAAGGGATAAGGTATGATTACCGTGAATTTTGACAACCTTGTATGGTCCTTTCCATACAGGTGACAATGCCTTTCGCAATCTTAAATGGTTTTTAAGGTAAACCATGTCACCGACTTTATACGTAACAGGTCGGGATCTCTGGTCATAATGTGTTTTGGAGGTTTCTTTTGATTTTGCAATGTTTTCGAGGGCCTTTTCGCGAGAAAGTTTCAGACGATGATTCAGCATCTTTATATATTCGTGATAGGTACCCGTAGGATTAAGTTCAAAGATAGAATCTGGGAGATAAGGTTTATGACCAAAAAGTAATTCATAGGGAGTGAATTTAGTAGTAGTATGAACATTAGTATTATAGGCTAGGATAGCAGTATAGATATACTTGTGCCAGTTTGTTTGATTTTCGTTAGTGTAGGATTTTAGGTATTCTTTAAGAGTTGAATGGCTTCTTTCTAAAGCACCTTGCGTCTGAGGATGGTAAGGTGAAGACCATAATTGTTTAATTTTTAAAAATTCGCATGTTTTCTTGAACAAGTCTGCGGTGAAGTTAGTACCTTGGTCGGTAAGTATCATCTTAGGTATACCGAATAAAGATATGAAATGAACGAGACATTCGCAAGACTCTTCGGCTGTCGCGTTGGCAATGGGATAAGCAAAGGAAAACTTGGTCAAATCATCTTGAATGGTTAGTATATATTTGAGATTGATCAGACCAGCTTCGGGGAGAGGGCCAACGATGTCTAAGCTAATTCGCTCGAAGGGTGCAGTTGACGTAGATGTTATTTGCATGGGAGCTCGGTTAGTTTGACGTAGAGCTTTGTTTGTTTGACATTGAGGGCATTTTTTTACATAATCTTCAATGTCTGATCTCATTTTTCTCCAATGATATCTCTCTTTTAAACGACTATACATTCGGGATGCGCCAACGTGACCTGCAATGGGTAAATCATGGTTTTCTTTTAGAATTCTAGGGATTTCACTTGGAGTAGGAAATATCATTGAGTTTCTGCAAATTTTGATGATAATGTTGGTATCATGGAAAAGAAAAGCAAGGATATTGTAGATTCTAGTATAGGATAGTTTAACAAAAGGATCGTTAAAATCTGAAATAGCAATCTCTTTATTGTGTTCGTTATCAATGAGTAGTTCATTTCTAAGGGCTTTCAAGGACTGAAATATATCTGGATATTGTACAGTATCGAAATGGTAGACTTTGGTAAAAAGGAAATAGTAAGATTTATCTTTTGTTTTTAGATTCAGAGGGGAATACAGAGTGCGTTCTTTATTAATAAATTCAGCGGCGTTATCGAGATTCGAAAGGACTTCTTCGACATAAGGATTGGCTTCATCGAGATCGATAGACGTTGGGATAATGATAGTTTTGGAATCAGAGGATAGTAAAGGGTTAGTATATTCTTGAATTATAGTGTTATAAGTATAGTCTTTTTTCGTCATAGACTTCAGGAAGTCGGAATATGAACTTTCGTTGAGTTCAGGATTTGGTAAGGTGTTAGGCAGGTTGTCTTCATTGGATGTAGTAGGATTCAGAGGATCGTCTTGAAGATCGAGTCGAGAAGTTGAGGGTAAGTTGAGTTCAGGACTTGGTAAGGTGTTAGGCAGGTTGCCTTCATTGGATGTGGTAGGATTCAAAGGATCGTCTTGAAGATCGAGTCGAGAAGTTGAAGGTAGGTCATTTGGATTAATCTCAACATTATTTTCAGGAGTCGGAGGGTTTGGAATTTGCTGCTCTAACGGTATTGCATCTAATTCCGGCAAATTTAGAGGACTGAAGTCGATATCGAGATCAGGAAAAAGGCTTATATCAGACAGAGGAAAAGGGTTAGTATCGTCAAGAGCAAGAGGATCTTCTCCGTCTTGTATAGGATTAACAGGGTATCGGGAAAGCGCATCGGCAGCGGCGTTAAGTTTCCCTTTTTGGAAACCCATAACAAAGTCATATTCGGAAAGTTTGAGACGCCATCTTTGCAATTTGCTGCCTGGATCTTTATGATTCATAAGCCATGTAAGCGGTCGATGATCCGTGAAGATATAGAATTGGCGTCCGTACAAATATGGACGGAAGGTCCTACAACCAAAGAGGACAGCGAGGAGTTCTTTCTCCGTTGTGTTGTAGTTGGACTCACTTTTATTGAGTGTTCGTGATGCGTAAGCTATTGGTCTCTCTTGACCTTTTGGTCCTTGAGAAAGAACTGTGCCTATGGCATAATTAGAAGCATCACAAGTCAGGGTAAAAGGAATGGAAAAATCTGGATATATTAAGACTGGAGCAGACGTAAGTTTATGTTTGAGCTCGTCGAATGCAACTTGTTGTTGATTTTCCCACAGAAAAGGCGTATCCTTTTTTAAAAGTTGAGTTAGAGGTTTTGCGGTTTTAGAAAAATCGGGAATGAATCGACGGTAGTAAGAGACAAGACCTAAGAAGGATTTGATGTCTTTTGGACATTTTGGGATTGGAAATTGGGTCACTGCTTTAATTTTTTCGGGGTTAGGTTTAACACCTTTTTCAGTAATGACGTGACCAAGATATGCCACTTCGCGTCGAAGGAATTCACACTTATCTGGTTGAAGTTTGAGATTAAAATCTCTGAGGCGTTGGAAGACCAATTTAAGGTTTTCAATGTGACTAGAGAGATCGTGTGAATAAATTACAATGTCATCTAGGTACACAAAGCACCTGATGTCTTGTAGACCAGCGAGGGCGGTATTCATGAGCCGTTGGAAGGTTGCTGGGGCGTTCTTTAGTCCAAAAGGCATTCGGTTGAATTCATAATGACCTTGAGGTACACTGAAAGCAGTTTTGGATGCGTCTTTCTCATCCATGAGGATTTGATGAAAACCTGAAGCGAGATCGAGAGTGGAGAAATATTTACTTTGGCCAAGTTGATCTAGAATCTCTGAAATTTGTGGGATAGGGTAACTATCTCCAACCGTTATATCATTGAGCTTTCGATAATCGATGACAACACGCCATTTGTGTTGTCCGGAAGCGTCCATTTTTTTTGGGACGATCCAAATTGGGGAGGACCAGGGAGACATAGAAGGTTTTATGATACCTTGATCTAACATTTGATCAATCTGTTTTGCCACTTCTTGTTTGTGGACTTCAGGGAATCGATAAGATTTCACGTGAATTGGATTTTGCGGTGTTGTTCTGATCTCATGTTTAACTGCCATAGTATGCGAAAGTTTATCGCCAGGGATGTAAAAGATGTCTGAATATTCAGAACAGATGTTGTATAGGGCGTTGGATTCTTCCGAATTTAGGTGACCTACCCTTAAAAGCTTCAGAGCTTCTTGAGATCGAAGATAGGAGTCAGTGTTCTGATGATGGGAGATTGTAGTAGAATTGACTGATTCGTTAGTCATAGTATCTGAATTCAGGGGAGTAAGAGTTATGTTCAGATTAGATTTTAATGTTATAGGGGATTCAGAGGTATTAATGACTGAGACGTTTATTCTTTTATTATTTTTTACTCTTACTAAACAATTGGCAACCAATATGTCCTTGAATTGGTTTTGGTCTAGTACTAGGCCTTCTCCGATTTCCGGGTTTGAAACAGAACATTCTATCATTGTCTCGGATCTAGCAGGTAAAAAGTAGACTGGTTTAGTAAAATCCAGGATAAGTTGCACTTTGCCAATTGTTAGTGTGCTTTGAGCATAATCTATGTTGCAATTATGTATAGCGAAAAAGTCATTACCAATTATTCCATCATAAGGGAAGTCTAAATTTGGGATAATATGGAATTGGTGATTTAGTACATTAAAATCGATTGGTATGTGTCCTAATGATTTGATTGCATCATTGGCTGTTCCAAGCCCATTGAAACTTATTATGTGTAAATTTAGCGTTTCAGGCATTTTCTCAATAGCATTTGCTTTAATTAAGCTAATAGAGGCTCCGCTGTCTACGAGAAATTTCAATGGTTTGGAAGACACGGATGTTCGGACTTCTACGAAAGGTAAATACTTTTTCGATGGATTTGTAAGGATATTGTATGTTTTAGATATTTCGTTTCCCTTTTCAGGTGTTGCGCACAGAGGGCAGGATTTCATGCCGCTAACAGGCTGGATTTGGCAATGATTGTTTTCATCACATGAGTGCGATTTACAGCTTGACTTTGTAGAAACAGAGGAAACAGGGTGTACAGTGGATTTGGTAGACACAGTGGATACAGCGGTAGCATAAGATTTAGTAGGTTTTGGTTTAGTAAGAGCAGTGGATACAGTGGATACAGTGGATGCAGTGGGTTTCGGTTTTTTCGAAACATTGGATTCAGTGGATACAGTGGGTTTCGGCTGTTTCGAAACATTGGATACAGTGGATACAGTGGATACAGTGGATGCAGTGGGTTTCGGCTTTTTCGAAACATTGGATTCAGTGGATACAGTGGGTTTCGGCTGTTTCGAAACATTGGATACAGTGGATACAGTGGATGTAGTGGGTTTCGGCTTTTTCGAAACATTGGATACAGTGGATACAGTGGATGCAGTGGGTTTCGGCCTTTTCGAAACATTGGACACGGTGGATACAGTGGATGCAGTGGGTTTCGGCTTTTTCGAAACATTGGATACGGTGTCGGATTTAGTAGAGAAATGGCAGGACGACGTATGACACCAATACGCGCCACCTAATCGTTTTTTTGGTGTTCGGTGTCGTCGGTGTCTTCGTCGTTTTCAGTTCCCTCAGCGAAGTTGATTCGTTGTTGTGGCTTATAGCCAGATGTAGAAGGACGTTCAAGCTTCGACCTATTGTTGTTGAATTCGCGTTTCCTACAATTTTCGATCGAATGACCCGGATTTTTGCAGTACCGGCAGACTTCATCGCTACGATATTGGCTGGTACCGGCATTCTGATTCCGGTTCTGGGATTCGCGATTGAACGTTTTTGGTTTGTTATTAAAGTTACTGTTGGGTTTTGAGAACTTACCTTCTGGTTTCTTATAAATTGATTGCTGGATCCTCTCCTCGGAGATAGCCAAATTGATGGCTTCGTTCAAGTTTCTAGGAGCTCTGGATCTAACAATCGTGGAAATTCTAGGAAGAATTCCCATGGTGAAATGGTGGAGGGCTAGATCCTCCATTGCCGCAGTGCGGCCCGGTAATTCCTTTAGCTTGGTATTTTGTAGAGAGATTTCTGTGAGAAGTTGGGACAGGCATGTTTCTATTTTAAGGGCATATTGTGAAATGGTTTCCTGCGGACCTTGCCTGCTCTCCTGTAACTCCATTAATAGATGTGAATAGTGTTTCCTCTCACAGAATTGAGTTTTTAGGAAATCTTTCAGCTGCTCCCAATTATGGAAGTCCTTTATGGAGCAGGCAAGCTCCGCTTTACCACGCAGTTGACTTAATATGTATTTAAATAGGATGGGCCTCTGCGCATCCGTAGCCAGTTCGTGTACATTATTTCCATTTGTAATAAAAGAATTCAGTGATTCCCTACTTCCGTCGTAAGTGTTGATGAATTTAAATAAAATATTGAGGTCCATCTCTGGGTTTCTGGATATCTCTTTAGACGATTCACTGGTCATAATTCATGGAACTCGGTTGTTTAGACTACGATAATGTTCACTTGGTAACTTGAGTTCGTAGAAATTAATTGCTTGCACTGATAAGGCGATAGAACTTTAAATTATTCACTTGAGTTTTAAAAGTAAGAGTAACTTACAGAATTAGTAGGAACATAGTCAATGTGGTGGAAAGGCTTCAGCGGAGATGTTGTCTAGCAGGACCCGTTGATGATGATGATGACGACACGGTGATGATGTAGTAAGGTAGCTCTCGGTGATGACGGTACGGTGATGAGTGATCAGTCGCGGCGTTCAGGACCAGCGGTTGATGATGACACGGTGATGATGTAGTAAGATAGGACTCGGTGATGATGATGATGATGACACGGTGATGATGTAGTTAGGTAGGACTCGGTGATGATGATGATGATGACACGGTGATGATGTAGTAAGGTAGGACTCGGTGATGACGATTGGTGATGAGTGATCAGTCGCGGCGTTCAGGGCCAGCGGGTGATGATGACACGGTGATGATAGTCTTTTGCACAATAACTTTATTTTCACTAAAGTGAGGCGAGTCCGAGGATTTATCACTGTCACTTAAAAGTTTTAATGTCACTGATTTAAAATCCCCACCGCTGCCACCAAATGTTATGAGGGATTTTGGGAAACCCTTTTTAAAAAAAATCGAAAGTTCCTAGATTAAATCTTTTAATTGAAATAGGAAAATGGATATGAAAATAGAAAAGAATTTGGGACGTGTTTAACCTCTTTCGAAGGCAGATCGCGACTGAGCCTTACTCCCAGCTAGAAATGCGATATAGCATTTTTAGCTGATTACTTTTATTTTTTAAGTACAAAACAGGGTTATAACAGAACGAAGACACTTCACAATGAAAGGTGAGCTTTCGACGTGCAGACAGTCAAATCATGTATGGGTAATTTAAAACCGGCCAAGTGCGAGTCGGACTCGCGCACGAAGGGTTCCGTACCATTATCTATAAAAACGGCAAAAAAACACGTTTGTTGTATGGGAGATTTTATTCTGTGTTTTAGTATTTGTTGTTATAGCGACAACAGAAATACATCATCTGTGAAAATTTGCACTGTCTATCTATCACGGTTCATGAGATACAGCCTGGTGACAGACGGAGTCATAGTAATAGGGTCCCGTTTTACCCTTTGGGTACGGAACTCTAAAAACGGGTCGATGGCTGTCAACCGTCAAATGCAGTGTTTGACGGTAGGCACATACAAATTACTAAATAGATTTAAGCTGCCAACACGTTTGAAGCTCCGTAAATAACACCTCAATACGTACTCCAATTTAGTGCGTCATATAAGCGTGCTTGCATCATGTGCGTGTCCCTGAACTTGAGTCGGATTTCATCAGTGTAGTGGAACGGAACCTTTAGTGTGCGTGGTCCTACTGCGGTGGTCCTATCGCTACGATATGACCACAGAGACGGTCGAAGACGCGGCTGTCATATCGACCGTTCAACTCAACCGAAGAATACATATAAAATCGATGCGTGACTGACTGACTGACTCACTGACTGACTATCAACGCATAGCCTAAACCGTAAGTCCTAGTGAACTAGTATCAGCGATATCAACGTTTTTAGGAATCTACGCGACTCCGTTGGTTATGCATATGCATCGAGCTCCAGTATGGAGGCCTGCAATGCTCTAAGTGCATATGTGAATATAATTTTGAAGTTTGAACATGAGCTTGATTTAAATCCTGGCGTTTTTGAGCTTATGCAAGGGCCGACGGGAGACCGTTCGGGAAGTTTCTAATGCTAGGCTACAAAGACTACTGTAATAGCCCTTGTAATATCTTTTACGTAGGTAAAGGGTAAATCCCACTTCCGATTATAATAAGGTGTTTTTTTTAATAATGAAGTTTTATAATTTGTCTTTGTAAATGCCAGATCTGCTAATCAAATACCTACGGCTATGCGTCACCTCTTGCAAGAGGTAACTATTATTTGCATAGGGTAAGTAGCACATATAATCTGTGACGGCTATCGAGATGTAACCATGTGACAGAATCCAGAAAGACATACAGACGAACCGATGGCGGCGTAGGCTAGGGTTCTGTTACGCACAATTTGGGTAAACAACCCAAAAAATAAAATAAAGAAGCGTCGAGTTTACTCAGAGCATATGTAATACGACTTTGAAATAATATGATACTTATAATAGCTTACACCTGCTCGCTCAGCCAAGGTGTGGGTGCCTATGTGTAGGCTTGCATATACCTATATGGCCGTCAGTGTTTTACTTACATTATATAAAACCAGTCTCCGCACGCGGTTTCGCTCGCGTTTTGCCAGGATTGTCTGGCTGCTAGCTTATTAAGGAATGTGATGTTACTGGAAGAAAGTTTTAGCTGAGTCTGCCATGGGAAGCAATGGCGGCGATGAGCTCACCCCTTGTCACGTCTATTTCCCACGATGGTGTAACCCACAGTGAAAGGAGGGCCATTGGGGAACTGCCTACCCTTTCGGGAAAAGAGGCGTGTGTCTATTTTTTTTTAGACAACTTGGTATGACGTATCAGGCAGGTGGCCCACCTGATGTTAAGCGGTACCCTCTGCCTATGAACAGTGCAATAGCTCATAGGTCACGTCCACCTAGGACGTATCCTATGTGGCATTGCACTACGCCCGCCACCCTGAGACATAAAGATGAAAAGTCTCATGTGCCTGTAATTTCACTCGCAACCATACCTTTCAACCCGGACCACAGCAATGCGAGCACTACTGCATTGCGGCAGAAATAGGTATGGTGGTAGTACATCCCCAGACTAACTCTTTCACAAAAAAAGCTCTACTACTACTATGTATGTAAACCTTAGCTCCATTACGACGGGAGTAATGATACTAACGTAATAGGCCAGTTTTTGTAAGCTAAGCAGGAAGGTAATTTAACCCCAGCATTCCAAAACAAGCAACTCAAATCAAGGATGCTTCTATTTCAGCTCCAACTCCCACATTGAGGTCACTAATTGAATCTAATTCTACTTTTTCCTAATTGCGTCTGTCTCTGGAAGATTAGAGTCGTTATTTCACGACACGCCAATTGTGGCAATTGTTCTGTTAAAATATTATAGCCCTCTGGATATCCTACTCAGCTGCCGGATAGGGATTAATGTCACACTATTCTAGACACGTTAACAATAATAAGTTTTTTGTGAAACATATATTTTACAATACAAGTTTTTATAAATTTAGTGATCGTAACCGTGTGCTGATCAAAACGAGCCTAAACACGGCCAGTCTACTATTAGCTTTCGAGGAGTTTCGTTGTCCACCTTCCGTCTCCATCATCAGATCAGCTCGCTGTCACCATCATATTGTATTGTCATCGGAACTTGACAGGTATGCCAAATTTCAGCTAAATCGGTTGAGAAAAAATCGGTCTTAAAAAATTCGGTTGCTAGATTCCACCCGGATTCCACCCAGACAAACATACATTGCAAGTTAAATAAAAGTTTGTAAAAGGATTACTATTATTTATTATTTAGCCATTATTGTCCCACTGCAGGGCAAAGGCCTCCCTTCCCTTATTCCACTCGCAGTGACAGGCCCTGAGCCAAGATATGAGTCACGCTCGTCCCGCCATCTCACTCTAGGCCTTTCGCCACCGTTCCGCGTCGCCACCTTGCGTTGGGTGGGATCCATTCTGTGGTTCTTTTAGCCCACAAGTCGCTTGGCATGCGGCAAACGTGTCCAGCCCAGTTCCACTTTAGGCTGGCTGCTTTCTGACCAACGTCAGCGATATGTGTTTTGGTGCGCATACTGTTCTTCACACGGTCTGAACTGATAGTTTAACTCCAAATGTACAGCGCTCCGTGGCTCGCTGGCATTCCCCAAGGGAGGACTTCTGACGCTTCGTCAAAGACCAAGTCTGGGCTCCATAAGTGAGGATGAGGAGTGCGCACGTCCATGGGTTTCTTTTTAAGGGACAGTAACTGTAACAGGACTAGTTTTTAAGTAACAATAATAAGGGTTAGAAACATTATATGTATAAGGAACAACTTAGACACAGGTGAATACAGTAGGTACCTACTACTACGTGGTGTGTCCGCCTTAAAATATACCCTTCCGTTTCCTCCCGTGGATGTCGTAAAAGCCGACTAAGGGGTTACCCGGACTTATTAGTAAGATTCGTTGGTGGATTTGTCCAGAATGATAGCTGTAAGAAAGAAAAAGGCTGGAAGAAAGCGTTAGCCGTGTCAGTCGTGGGAAGCAATGGCGGTGCTGAGCTCACCACTTGTCACGTCCATATTTCCACAATGGATCCACGGTAAAAAGGCGTTGTATATTTGGAATAATTTTCCATTTAGACAATATAACTTGAAATAGTGTGTCGGATGAAACAAGAATAGAAATTTATGCAATGGTAGCCTAACGGTTCAATAGTGCAACTCAGAATCCAACGATACCGGGTTCGATCCTAGGCTCCGCACCAATGACTTTTCTAAGTTATGTGCGGATTTCCATCGCTCTGTGCTTCGGAGGGCACGTTAAGCTGTCGGTCCCGGCTGTTATTGATTAATAGCAGTCGATAAGCCATGTCAGAGGCCCTCGGGCGGCTTGACAAACTCCGACACTAGATGCCAGCACTACCTCATACGAAACGAAACGAACGAGTAAATACCTGTAGCACAGATAAAAGAATACTATACTAGCCTGTAGGTAGTAGGTAGGTAGGTAATAGGTGTTGAAACGATATAAATAAATACCTAAATGGGTTGAACGTTATTTGGTTGAAACAAGAAGCAACAATGATGAAACAATGATGAATAATGATGAATGATCACTCAATTTGCCATGTCACTCAACTGATCCAGATAAGTAGGTAGGTTAAAAGATAGTTATTTTAGGTATTCTCGTAACCCAAAACAATATTCTTTTAAATTTAAACAAATATATTTTTTTTGGGGTTCCGTACCTGAAAAGGTACCTACGGAAACATTATAGGGTCACTCCCGTGTTTATCTGTCCGTCGTAATTTTTTCCCGAATTTATTAGACAACAAAAAAGTTTTATACAATTTATAGAGTTAGATGACAAAACCAGACACATATGAGATAACAGACGTATCATGTGACATCCCACTAATATTATAAATGCGAAAGTTTGTGTGTGTGTGAGTGTTTGTTACTTCTTTACGCTGAAACGGCTAGACGGATTTGCATGAAATTTGGAATGGAGAAAACTGGACTCCCGGAATAACACATAGGCACATTTTTATCCCGATATTCCCACGGGATCGAGACTTACGCGGGTGAAACCGCGGGGCGCTGCTAGTATCAAAATAAATGAAAGGAAAGCATTATGGCCGAATTCAACCAGAGATACCCAACAAACCTTGGTTTTTCAAATTTCATGCTGCCAGTAAATCCTGCACCTCTACTGTTTGTCGTTTGAGACTTGGTCATGCATGTACTCCTGCGTGTTTCTGGCTAAACTTCGGATAAGGGATCACTCTCTTTGTGAGTGTGGTCTTGATGAGGGTAATAATGTTGATCATACTTTCTTTAATTGTAAAAATAAACCTTTTTCTCTGTATGATATTATTCCCTCTGATATTCCTCGTCCCACTTTCTTTAAATGTCTCCTTGCCCTTGTAAATAATCCTTGGACCTTTTGTAAATATTTTATGTAAATATATAGATAAGTTTAAAAATAATCTTTAAGCTTCGTATTATCTTGTGTTGTCATAATTACTTATGTAATTAGTTTCAATTTGTAATATAAAATTTTAGTTGTGTTGTTTAGATTGAACTGGTAGGTAGTTCAACTTGATACTTTTTTTTTTTTTTGTCACACCGTCCACTTTCCATACTCCGGAATAACCTTCGTGCAAAAGCTGAACTTGTTTTAAAACGTGACATTGGCGAAATTGTGGTCTATTCCGCAAGGGCCACTTGTTCAAGAACTGAACTGAACTGAAAGGGCTCGTTATGAGGAATATTTTTTTGCCATAATATACTATAATGAGCAATATTTGTATGTATTGAGATCTCGAATACGGCTGTAATCAGCTATATGGGTGTATTGAGGACTAGATCTCGTTTCTAGAAAAACGCGTTTTTCTAACAATTCACTATTTGCCTGTTATGTATCAGTGCCAGTCAATAAATTATAATATTGAATAATTTGCCATTCCGCGCCCGCTTCTAATCTAAATTCGAATTTTGAACATGCTTATTCTGAATTCAAATATACAATAGGTACTGGCTGAACTGAAACATTAGAGATTGTATGGGTAGCGTAGTAAACACGATTTTACAAAAAAAACCGAGCGAAGCTCGTCGCCACTAGATAAAATGCCTAATTTGAATTAGGATTAGAATAGAATTGAAATTACCGTGGCTTGGTATCATTTTAGAAAAATTACAGGAGAATAGTAAAGTACGTGGTGTATAGTCGTAATTTTTCTAAATTAGGATTTGAATGTTGAAAGTTGAGGATTACCCCCGTAGAGTCCGTGCCACGACTGAAGTCCGACGGCCTTTTGAGGAACTAACGGATAACAGAGGTTGATTTTCGCTTTTGCACTTTTGTGCATAGAAACTAGCGCTCCAGTCACCGGACTTCAATCGTGGCGTGGCGCGGACTCTATATCCGAAACCAATGAGCCCGTAATTTTTGAAAAAAATGCTGGTGCCTGGAATATTGTTTCCAGGAAAACCTAAATAAAAAACCTGTCATTAACTCCCCACGGGAAAAAGAAAAGGCCGCGGCCTGGCTCACCACGGCCCGACTGGACAGACTCATGAAGAGATAATGCGTATAAAATGTGTTACGAGGACTATTGCCATTGTGGTCTAGCTAGTGGTTACTATGGTAGCCTACTGTATAGAACCCGCTCCACGCGAGTCCAACTCGAACTTGACCGGTTTTTATAAGTAGTTACCTATGTCACCTCACGTAGGTGTTTCGATATGTCGTCAGTTACGTTTATGCCCTTTAAAGTATTAAGTTGCTTTTACTATTATAAAAGTCGTAATATAAGTAAATACATGCAAATAGGCCTAATAAGCGTTTTATGTTATCGTTCATTCAATCGCCGTAGATCTATGAATGAACACCTCCGCCCACGCACAAAGAAATAAATGTCCACCATATATTTGTTTGTAAATTGTTATTTTATAATCAAAGATAAGCTTTTAAGGTGGATGCGCACGCTTGCGGCGCCAAATTCAATTTTTTTGGTGATTTTTGCCCATTACAGCTCATCAACACTTCTTCAGATAGCGAAAGTTGAGTTCGCGAGAACTAGGAGACTTAACACACATGTTTTAATTGATAGTATCTCATAAATATCATCAGGTTAGCTATGATATCCCTAAACACATTTTTACAGTGTTTTTTTTGTTTATGGGTATCGTAGCTAAACTGATGATATTTATGAGATACTATCAATTAAAACATGTGTGTTAAGTCTCTTTGTTCTCGCAAACTCAACTTTCGCTATCTGAAGAAGTGTTGATGAGCTGTAATCGGCAAAAAAAACTAAAAAATAATAATCTCGCGCCGCAATCTTGAGCATTCACCTTAAGACGATTAGTTTTGCCGAAACACAAAATAGACCTATTTTGAAAGCCTACTCCTCCTACAAAAATGGCCCAAATTATTTAAAAAAAATCATTTAATGGGTATAATATAGTCAAGAATAGAACAATATGTTTAATTTTTTTAAATTGCTGTTGCTTTTGACAGGAAAAAATAAAACATTGTTCCCTATAATTTACGCAAGAATTCCTACTCCTTCCAAACGCCTGCAGCTATTTTAATGATTCTTTCACAATATTATAGACAATTTTCAGACTTTACACACGATATGTTTACATTTTCAAAAATAATTATCATTTTTAAACAATAAAACAAAAACTGTAAAACGAGCTGCCACGGGCGGTTCGGCCCAGTGTGACCAAATTTAGTAGATTTCAACTTTTTTGGTAGATTTTGAGGAACTTGCAACAGCTGCTAGTAGGGAAAAATATTTCAGTATATTTTGGTAGTATTTAGTTTTTTTTGTATATTGGAAGTTTTTTTTGGAAAGAAGGTGGCAACCCTATCCTTAGTTCTATTCATAGACGGGAATTCCCCATTCACGCGTTTCTCTGTGAGTCTCTCTTTCTAAACACACGTACACAAAGAACACTTATTTAGAGCTTAGCCGTTGTTCATTCATTATCACCCGTTTTGTTGTGTTTTGTCTGCGTCATGAAACGAAAATATATTCAAGGATATCGGGTGGAGTGGGAGCAAGATCCCTTATTCAAGCAATGGTTAGATAAATCAAAAAATAATGAAGCAAATGCACACTGTAAAGCCTGTAATTGCGACATTCTCAGTAGAGTGGCTTCTCTGAAGGAACACATGGCTACATCGAAGCATGTAAAAAATATGAAAGGATTTTCTGGAACCTCACAGGTAAGCAGCACCTGAATAATATCTTAAAACTAATTTAGATCTGTTTATAATATAGATTTTGTATCAGATATTTTTTTAATTCAACAAGTACCTAGGTTCCAAATAGTAAGTATAATTAGGTACGTGCACTAGGCATAAATGGGCATTACCTAACTGTGTGTTCATGTATTTTTCCCCGAGTAAAAGCAAAATATCTTTGGAATTCGTTTGCCCGGCAGGCATATCGTCTATTGGACTAAAATTAAAACTTATAATCTTTCTTTCTTGTTGTAGATAGATACAATTTTCAAAAAAACAACTGTTGCTGAAGAAGTAAAGAAAGCTGAAATAAGTATCGTTGCGGCCCTCGTAGAACATAACATTCCCTTTCGTGTTATGGATCACGTGAGCGAAGTTATTTCAAAAGCATTTCATGACTCTGAAATTGCCAAAAAGTTTTCATGCAAGAGAACTAAGTCTGCTGCAATTGCCTACAACGTCCTAGGAAATAACTTTGAAGAAAAAATGCTTGCAGACTTACGTTTAGACCGAGAAGTTGAAACTGAATCTGAAACTCTGATAAGTCCAGTATTTTCTTTAATTATAGACGAGAGCACTGACGTCAGCACTACTAAAGTCCTTGCAGTAGCAACTAAATATTACTCAGAGAAATTTCAGTGCCCACAAACAAAATTTTTGTGTATGATTGATCTGAATGGAGAAACTGCGCAAGATTTGTTTGATAGTTTAAACAATGCCTTAACGGAACGAAACCTAAATCTAACCAATTTAATCGGGTTTGCTGCCGATACTACGAACGTAATGTTCGGAGAAAGGAATAGCGTAGTATCAAAACTCAGGGAAGTAAATCCGAACTGCATCTTTTTCAAATGTATGTGTCACTCAACAAATCTTTCAGTTAGTTATGCATGCAAGAAGCTGCCTCGTACTGTAGAGTTATTCGTCAAAGAAGTGTATACTTATTATTCACATAGCAGCCAAAGACAGAGAGAACTTGCAGAATTTCAAAAATTTGTTGACACTCCGTCTCACCGCATGCTTCGGCATTATGACATCAGAGGCCGTAGACAAAGTAACAATCGAACAGCGTTGTCGCTTGTAGAAAAGCCAAAAATGTATGAGATTGACGTATGCTATCGAAATGCCACGTGGTCTTTTGTATTGAATGACGACTGTAAAAATGGAATCGCTTCGAAGCGAATGCCACTTGGCTAGGCCGGCAGGTGGCTTTCCCTATATGAATGCATACACAGAATTGTAGAGCAATGGGAAGCATTGAAACTTTTTTTTCAAAGCGAGTATTTAGGAGCAAGAAATGCAAATGCTACTTGTGAATTCCTATTTGACCACCTAAATAGCAATGAGACCAAGATTTACATAAATTTTTTGGATTTCATATTGCCAATAACCAATAAATTTAATATCTTATTCCAAAGTGAACAAACAGTTGTACACAATCTTCACACCGATCTGCAAAAAATGATGTCTCTAATTCTGAGTTGCTATATGAAAATAAATTATGTCAAAACTACCCCGCTTCGTTCGATAGATCCAAACGCTAGGATGCATTTTATACCACTAAAAAATATGTACATAGGTTCAAACGTGGCTATGATAATAAATTCAATAAAAGATGATGTTTCAATGAGACCTAAAATTGATGAATGCCTTGAAAGGTGTGTCAAACGTTTTTGATTGAATTGAGTAATCAATTTATAAAAAGAATGCCTATTCAGGATGACTTATACCAAAATCTGTCATTTCTTGATCCTCAAAAAGCCGTGTATGAAGACTTTCGAAGCTTGATAGGAGTACTCCAACGTTTCCCAAATTTGGTACCAACTGACAAAATACAGGTAGTTGACAGTGAATATAGAGAATTGAAATTAGACCAATCAGTTTCTAACTTGTTGTCTTCTTCAAGTTCATCAACTGCAACATTTAACGTAGATAAGTTTTGGAGTGAAGTTGGCAAGATGTATGATTCGAATAACAAACCGAGGTATGGAAATTTGTCCCGATTTGTAAAACAGATGACAATCCTGCCCGTGTCAAACGCTAAAGTAGAAAGAATATTTTCTGATATTAATAGAGTTAAAACTCGTGACAGGAACCGTTTTCAAAATAAAAATGTAGCTGCAATCATGCATGGGAAAGAAGGTCTACGACAAATTGAAGGTGGTTGTGCAAATTTTGTCCCAGACAAAAGCATGCTGAAATTAATGGAAGCTAAAAATCTGTATGATAATGTTAATGAAGATTCCTAAGTGTTTATGACCGGCGAATCCCTGAAAAATGTATTTGATTTGTTTGTTTGGTTTGTGGGATTGTGATGAATCTCTGAAGTTTAATTTAAGTATTTGTTTGATTTGTGTAATTGTGATGAAGCTTCATTGACAATAACACCGATGTAATATACCTAAGTGTTTGAGACCGAATGCCTGATGTTTAATTGATTGATAACCCGGTTATTGTACAGTAGACTTAAAGTAGAATCCAGCTTATGTTTAGTAGATTTTGGTATGTTTTTACACTATGTTACAGTAGATATGTCAATTCAAATCTGGCCACACTCGGCCGCGGAAGTCAGTCCGGCCCAAGCGTTCGCACGGGGTACCCGCGTCACTTTTTTGCTCCGCTCCTATGAGTGCCACCGACTGGTTCGGGCACAATAAGACACGATAGCAGTTAGTGTACTCATCGTAGTTTTTTAGTTGTGCTGTGTGTTCTTAAACAAAACATTGTAAATATTGATCGTTTTCGTTTAGATATCTTGTTTGCGCGAGGACGCTTGTTGGTTTCTTATCTTTGACGACCTCTGTAGCGCGTCGGGCGAGTAGCCGGCTGAGATGCGAATGGTTGCGGGTTCGATTCCCGCTGCGGGACAAATGTTTGTATGATCTGCAAATATTTGTTCCGGGTCTACAATACCATGGTACTCGTAGTTTCTGATACCCACAACACAGGGATGCCTTGTGTGGAATCAGGACTATGTATGTGACTGTTGGGTGTTATGTTAATGTTATCTACTATAAGAATAAGTACGTATATGAAAAATCACGAATGCAAAATCTCGAATGAAAAATCTCGGAAGAAAAATCTCGGATGAAAAATCTCGAATGAAAAATCTCGAATGAAATTCACGAAAGAAACATCTCGAATGAAAAATCACGAACGAAAAATCTAGAATTAAAAATCTCGAATGGTAAATCTCGGATGAAAAATCTCGAATGAAAAAACTCGATATATTTAATTCGTAGGCCTATTATTATTTATTATTATTCGTACTATTATTTATATTTATTGGCTCTGTCTTCACTTTCGGGAAAAAGGTGTGTGTCGTCTATGTATGTATGTATATTTATTAGTTCATTAGTCCATAATGGTTTTGCCTGACCTAAAGAAAACATATTTTATTGTACATATTTCGATTTGTCTCCCAATAACCTGTTGTCTTTATTTCTTAATCCAAGGGACAATGTACCTATTTCCAAAGATTTCAATATCGTAGATATGCCCTTACCATTGAGTGACCGCGCCGTAATGTTTCCACGTGAAATAAGATAGCTCGCTCATTTGGTCTCAGTGCACATCTAGACACAGTGCCAGCTGGTCGTGTTGTAATGTTGACGATTTCCTATGAGAAGTGTCACAAAATGCCATCGTGTGCATTTCGCAAGTACAACAACAACAACTCCAAAAACACAAATAAAGCCAAAGGTGTGACATTTCTCTCCTAAGTATTGTGATTTAATTAAATAACTATTTTTTCTTTCCGTTGTGCAAAATATTCTAGTTAAAATGGCGATTGCACGAAAATTGCACGAAAGAGACAGTAGTGTGTACAACCACTTCAGGAGAAAAAGAAATGACACTATTTTCTCGGTACACTCTAAACCCGACTCGGTGCGATCTAAAACCAATATATAAAGACACGCGGGTGTACTGAGGCTGCGCTTTATAAGGGATCATCTACCAATGGATATAGAAATATGCTCGGTAGCGTCAGCCGATTCAAGAGCATAGTCACCGCCCGCGCCGCGCCGCGTCCGCGTCATTGAGTTTTAATTTATTGCATGTAATATTAATACCAATGAATAAATGCGTATATCATTTTAAAAAATTATTATATTTCTCATATTTTAGAAGATTAATAATTTAAATATTATTACATTTTTATTGTAACTGTTATTTGAAAAAAAAAAACTTTGAGCGCAAAAAGTTGAACCTCTTAGAGATTGGAACTAGGGGCTCAAGATCGGCAGCCGAAGTCCTAATACCTCACGGCCGTCGTTTAGAATGCATAGGCGAAATTCGTGATACACTGATAGATTGTTGTTTAGTTCAAAAATTTGTTCTTAATAATTAAGTCCAAAGTACAATTATTTATTTTTTAGTGTAGGTAGGTAATACGGCGCCGCAACAGTATTTTTAAGAACAACAAAAATATTGTTATCTGTTAATTTGATGCACTTTTTCACTGATATAAAGTTTAGTTAAATTTAGCACACTATTTACTAAGTTCAATGTCTTTTGTGTTAAGTAGACTGTAATCAAATAACTTTGTCACTGTTCAACATCACTTTGTTGTCACTGTTTTATCTGCAAAAAATCTTTGTTTATCAGTAAAGTTAGTATTAGATAACGTTTGTACACTCGAAACACGTTACATTTTTTTTTTAAGAAATAGTTAATGCTGGACATTTCACACAACATTATCTAGCCCCAAGCTAAGCAGAGCTTGTGTTGTGTTATAACTGATATACCTACTAAATACAATATAATACAGATAGATATTTTTTATTATACATAGAAAATACTCAGAACACCCTGAACAAATATCTGCGATCGCACAAATATTTGTTCCGAGGCGGGAATCAAACCCACAACCTCCTGCGTCGCAGGCGAACCTACGCCCGTCGCGCTACAGAGGTAGTCAAATAATGATTATAATGAGTTTATGGAAAAAATACACATTTTCCATTTTTTTAACGAAAATAACGGAGCTCAATGTTTACACGTATGGCAGCGCCATCTCTCTGCCAATTAATAGACATTCTTTGTAAATAACGTGTTTTAATTTACTTACCCACTCCACAACATTTTACAGTTTAATTATTAGTACTTTGCTTGCTATCTCATGAGTTTGCTGACCGTACATAGATTGCACACTTTTTAGACAATAACACATATTTTCAATTTCAGGGCTTAAGGACGTTTTTTTTTTCACAAAAGTGCGTGCAATATGATTGCACATAAAATGGTAATATCAACAGTTAAGTTTATAGACAAAATCACGATTTTTAACTATCCACTACGTGTGTGTGCGTCAGCACTTTGTTAACGCACACATTCAAATACAATGCAACAGTTTTCGGTGTCTGGGCATATCTACGATATTGAAATCTTTGCCTATTTCATTATCTACCATACTAGGTCTAGACAGGACTAGCAAACAAAGCTAAGGAAAATCAACAATGCCGCCATGCATATACTATACAATAGCGCATAATTTCCGATGCTCAAAATCAAAAGTGCACGAGTTCTCAAACACAACAAACTAGACAACAGATATGACTGCATGACTAGAGCACCTCGTGCCAAACCGCGGCTGCCGCCTGCCGCGCGCCGCGGTCTATGACTAGGACACCGCGCTCCACGCCGCGGCCGGCGCCCGCTGCTGCGCGCGCCGCGCGCTGCTATTCTTCATTGTTTCTGAATATTGTGCCAATGTTTATGCATGGCGTGTGGTGTGGGCTCGGGATGCAACATTTCCTAGGCTCCGCCCAGATGCCCAAGGTCGTTCGAGGCTATAATCACCTTAAAATACTATTGATATTGTAATAAGGGTTGCCACCCATACCTACTTTACAAAATAAATAAATTAAATAAATAAATAATGCTGGACAGTTCCCACAACATTATCTAGCCCCAAGCTAAACAGAGCTTGGGTTATGGGTACTAGATTACTGATATACTTAATACAATATATTAAATAGATAGATATTTTTTATTATGTATAGGAAATACCCAGAACACCCTGATCAAATATCTGCGATCGCACAAATGTTTGTTCCGAGGCGGGAATCGAACCCGCAACCTCCTGCGTCGCAGGCCAAGCTTCGCCCGCCGGGCCACAGAGGTCGTCAACCTAAAGAGAGAAGAACTTACGTAAAAGAGTAGTACCTACGTTATTTTGGGAAAATATACTTTACATACATAAATATAGACACATGCCTTTTTCCCCGAATAAAGACGTGTCAAGTGGTCAAGCTCATCGCCGCCATTGCCTCCAGATCATTGAATCTTACTGACTAGTTCGGGTAATCCCTTAGTCGTGTCTTACGACATCCATGGGAGGAGACGGAGGGATTCTTAGGCCGGACACACCGCGGCCAGACATCACCGTGTACCGCAGAATGAATAATTGTACTTTGTAGGTTTTATTTTTATTTTTATAATGTACAATTCTATAAATAGAATTGAAATTATCGTGGCTTGGTACTTGGTGGTGGCTAGTTCCTGTCTCGCGACCTTCCGTGGTCGCGGTCAACAACGAAACGTCAGCAAGATCGCCGTAAAGGACGTCGGGCATAGTCGTAAAAGTTCTAAAATGTACTGGATACCATAAGGCGTCCTAGGTGGACGTGACCTACGAGGTAATGCACTGTTCATAGGCAGAGGTTACCGCTTAATATCAGGTGGGCCATCTACTTGTTCCGTCATTCAAGTAGTATAAAAAAACATAATGTACGTGAAAATACTTTATTTTACCAATTTGACTTTTGAAGGTTTTATTTTTTTAGTTACTTGAAGAAAAAAAAAACAACCTAAAGCGTTCAATAACGACAGTGCATACTCATGAGCATGTGAAATCATGTGTCCGTTGTCATGTCAGCTTCTTACTTGTTAACACCATTCTCACTAGTCCCACTGGTCCCACTAGTCTCACTTATCATAAAAGTCAAAGTTACAAGATTTAGATTTTTGGATGTTTGTTACTCAATCACGCCGAAACGGCTGAAACGATTTCGATGAAAAGTACACAGTTAGATGATGACCCGGATTGAGCTATACGCTATTTTTTAAACGCGAGCGCACAGCGGGCGGACTCTATAGTGAACAAATATTTGTTAGATATTGTAAAAAAGTAACAAACAATGTATATTGTAAAACATTGCAGAATTAATAAATAAAACTTTATTTTCAGGCGTCATACTTTGTTTTTTTACCTTATAAAAGTATATTATACTTACTCTATTCGCTTTAAAACATGTAGCAACCCTATTTTCAACTCTACAGAAATTAATTTAAAAGATTTCATTAGGGCCTAAATTTCGTTCAACGTCGTGTTTTGCCGTCGCATTTGTTCTCGCAAAACAATTAAAGCAAAAATATACTATGACAATGACCTTCAGTGACGGCACCGAATATATACAGTGACGGCTATTCTCGAACCGTGTGGCTTGATGCGTGACGACGGGAAAAGACCCGACGGTATGTCACTGATCCCCTGGAGGATGGGACGACCTCTGGTGTGGGACGCTAACCTGTGTCGATACTCTCGCGCCGTCCCATCTTCCGGGTACATCAGCGCGGGCTGGCTCCGCAGCAACAACAGCGAAGTCCCTCAAACGGCGCAAGTATGCGTTACTCGACAGACGGTACATATTTGAGCCGTTTGGCGTGGAAACTCTAGGCCCGTGGGGATCAGGGGGACATAACATTTTCAAGGAGCTTGTGGATCGTCTTTTTGAGTCCACGCGTGACCGGAATGCTGGCTTTTATTTTGGTCAACGAATAAGCCTTTTAATAATAATTTTGGTCAAAATATAAACCTTAGCACAAAAATAATTCATCTCAGAGAAAATAATTGACAAAGTTGCTCATCGGAGCTGAAAACGAAAGATTGCGAAGCTAAATAGAATTGTGTTCAGTGAAGCAAAAGTACCAAATATTTACAATTCTTTATCCTTTCGTAAGTAAAAATGATTTCATGAATGAGATATTATTTTATAGGCATAATCTTAAGTTTCTTAGCCTTAACCTAAAGAATAATAAATCCCCGATACGTCAATACATAAAGAGTCATGGCGACAGCGATAATCTTAATAAATTCCCACCATTACATTTTCTATAAAACTACTTGAAAAAAGCAAATTATTTTTTGCAAATGTAACCAAGCCAGTAAAAACAGCGGGTAAAATAAAATAAAAAATGATTATTTTCCGTTTGTTTTGTACGAAAACTGATGATGGAAAACTATTGAGATAATCTAATAAGTAGGTATCTGATGACCAGTGGTGTACTATATTTCGAATTTTGGGTACACCAATGTACTAAGTTTCGCCATGATTCTTTATGGATCGAACTACACAATCCGCACGTAAAAGCTTAAAAAAAGTTAATAAAGCTACATTATATACCTACCTACCTAGACTAGTGCAAGAGGCTATTGAGATTTACCAAACAGTAATTTCAATAGGCAATATAATCCTGTGGTGAGATCGTGTAGGAATCGAAAAAGTGTGCGGTACCGGTTTCGCGTCTGGAATACCGTTAGTGTGGTGCGTCGCTGTGACAGTAAAACCGATAGTAGGGGCTTAGGGGTATCGTTCGTAATAAGTGAGTCAGAAAGAGGGTAGACCGATATAGCTACCCATAACATCTACTCGCCAAAGACTTCAGTTATCCATGGTCGTAAATATCCTGTTTTTAGGGATAATGTTCATAATGCAATCGTTTCAAAAATAATAACCTATGTTACCTAAGTTACAGATATAAAGCTATAGCTTCTATAGGTCAATCCTTCCAATCAATCATCGACCTGGGTTAGGGTTCTTTCGTCATCGGGTAAATTCGTCACCGAAAAAATGTAGGGTAAATTCGTCATTGCTTGCTTTTGTACAGTCAGCTCGGTAACATTATGATACGTGGACATCAGAACAAATGAAAATTCTCAAATGAAAAATCTAGAATGAATAGGTAACGGGTATAGTGAGGCACAGTTTATTATTCCCGTAAACCATTGAAAGCTAGACTACTAGCATAGTATTATTTTATCTGTGGCTAGACTAAACAACATTCAAATAAAAAATGCATAGGTATTTGAAAACGGGACAAGTGCGAGTCGGATTCGCTCACGAAGGGTACCGTACAAGATTTAACACATTATATTATTTTCATAATTTTTTGTTATAGCAGTTGTAATATTACAAACTTTTTGTAAATTTCATGCGATCTAGCTATTGTTAAGGTCGAGCAAAAATCACGAATCCGGTATCGGGGGTAATTATAACAGCAATAGAAATACACACTATGATAATTTCAACTGTCTACCTGTAAGGTACGGTTCATTAGATACAGCCCGCTAACAGACGGACGGACAGCAGAGGCTGAGTAATAGGGTCGTTGGTCACTCTTTGGGAACGGAACCCTAAAACCAACTTCTAAATAAAAATATTTCAAAGAATTTAAAATATTTAATGTCTATGAATATATCCATCGCTTCCAAGAGTTCAGAGAGTTTCAATACTTTTGGCCCATAAGTTTGCACAGGGCTATTTCTTGGTCCCTTTGTATGTCCTTGATTTTATAGAAGATTTCGATAACCCAAAGTGCTACTGGAGAAACCCGATGCTCTCCGAGTCTTGGCTTGCGGCCAGAACCAAAATAGGAATGTGTTTGATCATTCCGTCTGTCGGTCCATCACTTTACGGAGCTTTGAAAAATAGTGGCTACTTTGGAAAGTATAAATTTACATTAGAGAACATTTAGTATATATTTTTTAATAATATATCAAGGTGTCGATGTTCGAGAGATATTTCTTTATTGGCCGGCCGGTCCTCTCGCTAGAGTGTTCTGTGGGCCGGTCAGTATAAACAAATTAAAAAAAAAAACTACTTGTGTGATTTCATGTACCTATCTAGTTTTACTAAAACTTAGGGTCCGGATTTGTTGGTATAAGATTTGTCCTGGCTGCTAGCTTATTTAAGAAATGTGTTATTACTGGAGGAAAGCGTTTGCAGAGTCAGTCGTGACAAGCAATGGTGGCAATGAGCTCACCACTTGTCACGTCTATTTCCCACGATGGTGCAACCCACTGTAAAAAGAGGACCATTTGAGTCTCTGTCTACCCTTTCGGGGAGAAAGGCGTGTATCTATGTATGTATGTATGTACCTACAAATCCATAAAAGATCAGGATATATAAGTAACATCATAAGTAATAATTAAAATAAATATTTTTAACTGATCCTGTGGAGACAGTATCTATTATTAGTAACAAATTTATAGGTATACGGGATATCAGTACAATCACAGATAAAATAATACTATAGGTACTAGTAGTACAGTGGATCAAAGCCAAGTGATCTATTAGTAACTATTCACATAGTGATACACTTCGACCAAAACTTTGGTCGAAGGTTATACAATAACGCTTCACCATTATAGAACTGGTTCAATAAATTTGATGAGTAACTTAGGAGAGCGACCAATGGAACTGGCATAGTCGTCAATAGACAAAATTTCTAAAAATAAAATAGATTTTTAAAAAAAACATTATGGAAACGGATGGATTTTCCATTTAAAAAATAAATGTAAATGAGTTTTTTTTTTTTTTTTTATAATTGGCGCCGCACGGCTTGTGCATTTTCCATTTTCAAGTAAGTATCTGTATTTTGACTATATTGTATTTTCAATATATTTTGCAACGTTACACTCCTTCCAAGTCGTCAAAGTCACAGTCGAGTCATGATTTAGTAAACCGGTGGCCAATTTTACTAAAACTTTGGTAGACAATTTCCACCAATTTCAAAAGTCACGCAATTCACTTCCATTTCATTTCACTACACTTGTGCTTTTTAAACGAGCTACATTAGTTAAAATGCCACCAAAATAACACAAAATAACTCAAGAAAACACTAGGAAAAGAAATAAAATAAAAGTAGACAACGTCTCTTTTCGAAAATGGCGGGAAGAGTCCGTAAATGAGGTTAGTAGTCATAGTTGGGGATATATAAGTATACCTGTGGATAAACACAAACACAAACTATACAATGGAACAAGCTTAAACATTTCTAGGTTATGTTTAATTAAGCAATAAATTCTTATTCAACGCCCACAACCGCTTCAAATATTTTCCTCTGGCTACTGCAGTTTTTTCCTCCTCCAAGTACCCATTGTATGCCTAATTGATCTGTCAATACCGCTGTCCTTCAGATCCTCTCGATGGCTGCCCTGCCCACCCACAGACTTGACTTGGTTTGAGTTTATTTTTGTATACATACCTACTTGTGCGCCAAATAAAGATGACTAGGTACGCCATAACTAGACGTGATTCGAATTGATGGTCGTTTCTGTAAATTATTCAGACATTAATGTATAAAGATATAGATTTTACTATCACATAAATCGGTCTAAAAATCGAACTAGCCTAAGGTATCATATCTGGGAAAATTCAGTTTTCCACAATTTTTTTTTTTTTCACCATTCGCTGTATTTGTGTCAGCCACAGAATATTGAATAGTTTGCTATCCTAGGCGGAGAGAACGAATTCGAATTTAGGAAATTCGAATGTATTCCAACACTGGCTGAAGACGGACATTAGAGATTGTAAGGGTACCTAGAGACAATTACTAAACAGAGTAAACACGATTTAAAAAAAAAGTCGAGCTAATCTCTGTCGCACCAAATTCATTATAATTTTCAGTGTGATTGTTAAAACTTAGGAAAGATAGATAGATAGATAGATAGATAAAGTCTTTATTTACAATTTCAGACACACACATACAAATTACAACAAATAGTACAGTGCACAAGTAAAAATAAACAATAAAATACAGTAAACTAATAAAAAAAAACAATAATATATACAAAATCCAAGTAAAATGTCTGTGGATCCGGACTTGTTCGTGGGATTTGTTGGTATAAGATTTAATTTTGTCCCTGGCTGCTAGCTTATATGAGGAATATGTTACTACTGGAAGAAAGCGCTAGCCGAGTCAGACTTGGGAAGCAATGGCGGCGATGAGCTCACCACTTGTCACGTCTATATTCCGCGATGGTTCAACCAACTGTGAAAAGAGGCCCATTGAGGTTCTGAATTTTCGGGGGAAAAGGCGTGTGTCTATGTATTATGTATTGTAAAGTTATATCCAAATTCCGCCAGACTGCTGACTATATTTCAAAGCGGTGGATACAAGTCACAACTTACAACATATCGCGTTATTGTATCTGAAAGGTGGCGGTGTCAGACAAGAGCCGTATATAAATAATGTAGATTTATGACTGTAGGTGCAGCGATATCCCCCTGCGGGTCCCGCAATCTCATACAGCCTGTGAGGATTGTAATATGCAAGAGAAATGGAGAATGGGTTTAACAGTATTTAATAGAATGCATAGCCTTCGATTATATTTATTAATAAAATAGTGGCTTGATTTCATATAAGATTTTCGTGAAAAAAATATAAAAAAAAAAAAAAAAAAAGATTTTAACCGTGTGCTGATCACAATGAGCCTAAACACGCCCAGTCTACTATTATCCATCGAGGAGTTCCGTTGTCCACCCTCCGTCTCGATCATCAGATCAGCTTGCTGTCACCATCATATTGTATTCTCATTAGAACTTGACAGGTTTTTTTTTTTTTTTTTTTATACTACTTGGATGACGGATCATGCAAGAGGCCCACCTGATGTTAAGCGGTAACCTCTGCCTATGAACAGTGCATTACCTCATAGATCACGTCCACCTACGACGCAACCTATGTGGCATTGCACTGCGCCCGCCACCCAAACAGGTATGCCAAACAGCTCAATCGGTAGAGCATAACTGCTTTAAAATTCAGTTGCAAGACCCGGACATACATTGCAAGTTAAATAAAAGCTTGTAATATTAGTACCTACGCATTGGTGAAAATTAAAAGCGTATGAACAGACTGTAAAGTTTGGTTCTTGATCTTCCACTCCGTTTATTGCTTGTATAAAAAGGGCACAGGGGCTCAGCTCAGGGGACAGTCGTGGACAAAACTTCCACCTTGCACTTGCCTCACCGCGTACGTGGGCGAACAAGTGGCGCCCGGCCGGCTCGGACGACGGCCATTCATGAATAGATTGTCAATGAGTTTGCTGCAGCCAATGTGTCTGCAAAGGAGATAGGCAACTACTGACCCAGGTCAAAAATAAATGAACCATGGAAGTAATTATTACGGTTCTAAGGCTGCGTTTCCATTGACGCGGAGCTGGGCGGAGCGGAGCTTAGCGGTGCATGAATTGACCAATCAGGCTGCGTTTCCATTGGTGAATTCCATAGTGATTGGTCAATTCATGCACCGCTAAGCTCCGCTCCGCCCAGCTCCGCGTCAATGGAAACGCAGCCTAAATGTTGTTTTTAGAACTTGTATATTTTTAGAAGTTAGGAAGCAAATGTTGTTTTTCTAAATAATTAGATAAATCAACTCATTGCATTTGCGTGAAACAAAACGCAACAAGCTTCATTACTTTTCCACAACCACTACGCAAGAAATTAAATTAGCTTTTTCATTATCTTAATATATATTATCAACTAGCAGCGCCCCGCGGTTTCACCCGCGCAAGTCTCGATCCCGTGGGAGTATCGGGATAAAAATGCGCCTATGTGTTATTCCGGGAGTCCAGTTATCTTCATTCCAAATTTAATTTAAATCCGTCCAGCCGTTTCAGCGTGAACAAGTAACAAACACATACACTAACACACTCACAAACTTTCGCATTTATAATATTAGTGTCTCAACTCAACAAAAGTATCTCAAATGTATCGTTAGTCAAAAAATTTGGATCAAAAAATGTATGGGTAGTTGCCCATGTTCTTTACACCATACCAATAGCATGCTGAATGCTGATGGACTTTAGTACTTTACCACAAGCTTGTAAGGCAAAAGCCTTTGCTTTTGTGCTTCTATTATGAAATTATTAAATTAAGTATTGTATCATCGTTATCAGCCGTTAAACGTCCACTGGTGGCCGAGGCCTCCCCTTTAGAATGCAATGGGGGGGTTTTTGCTATAATCACTACAGGCGGATTGGTGATCGCAGTTAAATAGGAAATTAGGCTTTTACAACATCCACGGGAGGAGACGGAGCGAACACATCACGGCACAGCGGTACTTCACTTATTTATTTACTAGTGTCCACCAGAGGCTTCTCTCGCGTTTCACAAGAATAAAAAGTAGACTAGAGCTCAATCCAGGTCATAATCTATCAGTGCACCAAATTTCATCAAACTCGGTTCCGCCGTGAATTCGTAAACATCGTAACTTTGTATTAATGATATTAATTCCTCTCTAAGATTGCAAAAAGAATTCACAGATTTGCAAAGTTCTTCACTGTAACTACAGTTATTTAGTAAAGCCACAGATACAAAATACTATATAGTAGTAAAGCACCGGTACATAATGACCTACATTAATCATCAGAACAAAAAGACGTATGTAATGTGTCAATATAACATTGGAAAAAGCCAATTAATAACAATTAAATTCTATTATCGCCGACAAGGGCTCATAAATTAAGTGAAGGACGGCGGTGTTGAAATGATTAATTATTACTTAGGCCGATAATAATGATTACGGGGCTATAATTCGGTAGAACCTCGTTAATGTTTCTTGCTACATTGTTGAGGGGAGTACGCTTTATAAAACAAAAATAATATGCGGGTTGGGGGTGTACGCTGGCAGGAATCCTGTGGGTATTGACAATACAGCTGATAGATACAGAAAAAATAATACAACTATACAAGTAGGTATACACACAATTTAAGAAATTGTAAATTAAACAGGTGAACTACGTAAAATTGGTGCAAAACGATCTAAAGGTAGCTCAACTGATCCAATCACCAGACGGAACTGTCCTTATGATGCGGGTCGCATTCTACTCTAAAAGACAATACTACCTAAGGGCGCGTACACATAGAACGTCCGTTTTACAGGTCCGTTAAAACGTATATGTTATTAGCGTATGTAGTTGTATGAGCGAGTTCATACAGAATACAGTATTCAAGATCCAGTAAAAAATACCGATCCGACAAAATAAGCAGCAATCCGTTTTACAGGTCCGTTTAAACGTAGGTATATGTTATTAGCGTATGTAGTTGTATGAGCGAGTTTACACACATGACAGTATTCCGGATCCAGTAAAAAATCACACACACACAACGGAAATACTGATCCGTTTTATCGGATCGAAACTGCGCGAGGCTTGGCACGGGGGGTGCTTGGGGTGTGGTGTGCTGCACACAGCTGCCATTTGCCGGTTTCATTCTTCATAAAATCGGTCCTGTAAATGCCGTGTGAATATTACCTCCAGTAGCGACGGATCCGTTAAAATCGGTCCTGTTAATGCTGTGTGAATATTACCTCCACTAGCGACGGATCCGTTAAAATTGGTCCCGTAAATGCTGTGTGAATATTACCTCCAGTAGCAACGGATCCGTTAAAATCGGTCCTGTAAATGCTGTGTGAATATTACTTCCAGTAGCGACGGATCCGTTAAAATCAGTCCTGTAAATGCTGTGTGAATATTACCACCAGTAGCAACGGATGCGTTAAAATCGGTCCTGTAAATGCTGTGTGAATATTACCTCCAGAAGCGACGGATCCGTTAAAATAGCTCCTGTAAATGCTGTGTGAATATTACCTCCATTAGCGACGTATCAGTTAAAAAGGATCCTGTATAATCGGATGTTCTATGTGTACGCGCTCTAATGCGTTGAGCCAGAGCTCTCGCTCGGGTCAGGAGTCGCGACCAGACGTCCTGAAAGAGTTTTGAAAATGCGAAGGCCCCCTTACCCTTCGGCCCCATAGTTTCGACCCCACAAGGCTAATAAAATACGTAAGCGCTGTAGATACTTGTATATTTACGCCTTCTGAGATCCTAAGCCGAATCGGCCGCTGTTTATTAGTTGGTTTATCGAAGTCGATAAGCCATGTCAGAGGCCCTCGGGCGGCTTGACAAACTCCGACACCAGAGGCCAGCACTATAATGCGCGTCATGTAAAAAGAACGCTGGCGGTAATAAGTCTTCATACGTTCCAGCGTTCTTTTTACATGACGCGTACTCTACCTCATACGAAACGAACGATCGAAGAATGGATAAACAAGCTTTTATAAGATAGGTGCTCGGAAGCGGTGTGCTGATCAAAATGATCCCAAACACTGCCAGTCTAATCCATCGAGGAGTGCCGTTGTCCACCTTCCGTCTCCATCATCAGGTCAGCTCGCTGTCACCATAATATTGTATTGTCTGGGGGAAACTGCTTTAGTTTATAGATTTTGATGGTATTTGGTGTGTGGATTGATGGGGGGAGGGGGTGGGGGGATCCCGACACTACCCGGGCGAAGCCGGGCGAGAACATGAGGTGTTGGGCAATCTGCTTGATCCGTCACATACAAATTTTAAAATGAAAAACGAACGCGTCTTCGTTTAATTTGATGCTGGAGGCGTACTTTTCTCAGCGGAGGGATATTTATTATTTCAGCTTCTGTGTGGATGATATTTTACGAGGAATCGGTTTGCAGCTGCCTTTTTTTCTTACTTACTTTGTTGCATACCTACTGTACAATTTCTTTATAACCCCCAAAGACCTCAAAGTAAATGGACTTCGGGCACAAAAAGTACTATGTATTTTGTGCTTCGGGTCACCGCTCAAAAAGTGTCCGAAAGAAAAGAGACAAAACGCATAAAGCTGGATAATTCTGTCAAATTTTATCCGTACATTGCTGCTTGATAATTCAACACATATGATTTGAAGGACTAGTGTGAACCGGCAGTGTATGGAACTCATTTGTCATCGTCCGAATTATCAAAGGTTATTTTGGCGTTGTATTGATAGTGTATGGAATTTAGCGTTTGAAGCGTTAGCAGAGTCAATCGAGGGAAGCAATGGCGGCGATGAGCTCACCACTCGTCACGTCTATATTCTACGAGGGTGCAACCCACTGTGAAAAGAGGCTCATTGAGGCTCTGCCTAACCCTTCACGGAAAAAGGCGTGTGTCTATATATGTATGTATAGTGTATGGAATGCTAAGCCCATCGTATAGTCATTATAATGGCTTTGATAACCTCAGACTAAAAAGAGAGGTGTTATAAGCTTGAGGCCGTAGTGTGTTTGACGACCTCTGTGGCGCGGCAGGCGAAGGTTCGCCTGCGACGCAGGAGGTTGTGGGTTCGATTCCCGCCTCGGAACAAATATTTGTACTGGTATATTCTGTGTATAATAAAAAAATATATCTATGTATTGTATTGTATTATGCACATCAGTTATCTAAGCTCTGCTTAGCTTAAGGCTAGATTATGTTGTGTGAACTGTCTAGCATTATTTATTTATTTTATGTATGTGGCCTCATAGATAGCTCCAGAACTGCTGCTCTAAGTTCAATACGGGTTTTTAATGAAACTTGGTGTTTTCGAGGTAGTTCTTACTTAGCTACGTTTGGAAATTGGTGCAGTCGTTTCCAGGAACATCTGCTCGCAACAATTTTATTGAAGGGTGCAGGCATTATTATTTTATTTTATATTTCTTGAATGACGCAACAAGCAGATGGCCCACCCGATGTTAAGCGGTAACCTCTGCCTATGAACAGTGCATTACCTCATAGGTCACGTCCACCTAGGACGCGTCCTATGTTTATTGTGCACTACGCCCGCCACCCTGAGACATAAAGATGATAAGTCTCATGTGCCTGTAATTTCAATAGAACTTTCAGTTTGAGCTCAAAATGTTTATTTTTGACGGCATCAGTCTCCAGGGTCTGATGGTGCCCAACATAGGATGAACAGGATCTAGGGTAATACTTGAAGCTGAATGTTCAAGTTTGAGCACAAACGTCATATTAAGATTACATGACTTGTCTTCCTAACGCAGAATCCAGGGTCTGATGATGACCAGCATACGATGAATCTAGGGTGCAATAGGTGCTCCAATTTGAATGCTTTATATGAAAATGAAATAAGTTTATTTGCCGAAAAAGATTTACAAACACGTTGGCGTTTGCACTGGGCAAGCCTGTATCGCGAACACAAAAGAGTCGATTTACAATACAGGTTAGTGTTAACCTCGGCCGACGGTTAAAGTTAGTAGTGTTAAAAATTACAAGTGCCTAAAATTATATTTCGTAAGAGATTGCATTCTCTAAAAACAAGACCCAAAAACATAATTCCAGCCCGTTGCCTTTTTATAAAATAAAAGAATGGCGGGTCACTTAGCTCCAATTGGTATGAAAACTTAAGAATACTGAAAACAGTTTTTAAATTTATATATAAAATTATGTTGTGATAGTACTTGGACTAAGTCCGAGGGTAGAAACCTGTTCTATTTATATTCATGGTTAGTTTCACCTGTGGTTTAATAATTCTGGGATAAGACGACGTCTGGGATAAGAAGCTCGTCTCAGGGAAACACGTTTTAGATCCGTATATGAGATGTTATCTCCAGGCCACCATTGTTCTAAGAATATGTTAGAAATGTGAGGAATGGAGAAATGCTAAGTCGAGGTTCGATAGATGGAAGAGATGGTTACATTAATATAGGTAAAGTTATTTTAGTAAGCTACCGTGCACGCAGCTCTAACTGAGATCGAAGAATCGCTAAAACATATCTGATAGTATTATTATTTTATAGTTTTAAATTCTCTCGTATATCATACGACGACCGCTCATTCACCAGCCATTCTTTCTCTCCGTCCAAAGCTTGTATGAAGGGTCACTTCTAAGCGATAAGACCCTACATTGTACTTCGAACTGTTATTTTAAGTTTTATTGTATTATTAACCCCCGACGTTAAATCAAAGGGGTGTTATAAGTTTGACGTGTCTGTGTGTGTGTGTGTGTCTGTCTGTCCCATCGTAGCTCCCGAACGGACGAAACGTTTTTTTTTTAAAGGTATATTTGTCGGGTGTGTTCTTAGCTTTGTTTGATCAAAATCGGTTCAGCCGTTTTCCGTTGGGGGTTTTTTAATTTTTACAAAACTAATTACTTGTTGTTACTGCAACTTGTAAACGCATATCATCCTTTGAATAGTTACTCCGTGTTTTGTCTCTTTCGATCCAATTAAAAACTGCCTGCCAATGCAAAAGACAAAACACAGTATAATGGATAATTCGAAAATAGCAGCACGTTTAATATGTAGGTACAATAAAGTTCAATACTTTTATTATTTTGATCTGCTTATTAATGTACGATGTTGCCGTGATATGCCTCTAGAATAGACCCCTCCGCCTCCTCCCGTGGATGTCGTAAAAGCCGCCTAAGGGATTACATCAGGGGATGTGCAGCAGCATCCACCCGAGTACTCATCACCAATACTGCGATTACCAATCTGCCTGCCAAGCGTGGTGATTATGGCCAATCAACCCATTATATTCTATGGGGAGGCCAAATGGACAAATGACCAAATGACCAATTCTATCGGACGTCTAAGGCTGGTGATGATGATGATATCTTATGCGTCTACGTAAAGACTGATATAATTTGAAAGGCTGATAAAAATAAGTTTAAAAATAGCTGTGCTCATCAAATTAGTGCAGAAACGTGTCCTCACGAGATATAGACGGCTTGTAACGAGACGCCCGAAGCCCCCGGGCGAGACACAGCCCTTCCAATTGTTCCTTAATTATGAGAACTGAGAAGTGGACGCGAAAATCTTCAAAGCCTTGCGGCAGACTGCACTGTATCTAGCACAATTACTGTCTGTCATACTGTGCATTAAAAACCTATGCAGTTTTTATTAGGAAAGAGCGATTATTTCGATTTCTTTCTCGACTATCCCATGGTGCGGGGTGTCGTTGGATAGGTCGATTTAAAATAATGCGGAAGTGTGAAAACCATTTTTTAATGCAATTTGGAATGATGGATCAGGCAGATGGCCAGATGTTAAGCGGTACCCTCTGCCTATGAACAGTGCATTACCTCATAGGTCACGTCCACCTAGAACGCACCCTATGCGGCATTGCACTGCGCCTGCCATACCCTGAGACATAAAGATGAAAAGTCTCATGTGCCTGTAATAACACAGAAATGCGAGCACTACTGCTTTGCGGCAGAAATGTACCTAAGGTACCTATGGTGGTAGTACTTCCCTGGACGAACTCTTTGACAAAAAAGCTCTAATACTACTAAAATCAATTCCGAAATATTAAGCATTAAAGTGGACTTTTGTGTTAGAGTCATGCAAGTGTCGCCAACCCACGTCAGATAATGGTTGTTTTTAAAAACATGAAAAAATTCACGGCAGTAGTACATTTTATTATATTGACTTGTTCAAATCCTTAGCAGTTCGCATTAAAAATGTGGAACCGAAACGCGAGTAGCCGGCTGAGACGCGAAAGGTTGCGGGTTCGATTTCCGCTGCGGGACAAATGTTTGTATGTTCTGCAAATATTCGTTCCGAGTCTGGGTGTAATGGTACCATAGTACTCGTAGTTCCTGATACCCACGACTGTCTCCTAGTGTGGGATCAGGGCTATGTATGTGACAGTTGTTTTTTTTATTTATGTTATGTCACCGGCTTTAGCTATAACCGTAGGTAGGATGGTAAAGTATTTAAACTAATCAGCAGCCGATGTTATTAAAACAGTCTCTTTTCCGTCGGGCCAGAGTTAAACAAGCGCCCATACGACGCGGTAAATTGCGATGCCATTTTGGCAGGTTACTTTTGTTTAGCTTCTTTTAAAAGGCGGAATGGAACCCACAAGCACTATTATTCCGCGCCCCAGCCCCTACTGCAATGTTGTATGACATTTATAATGGAAAAACTGTGTCAAGCGTCTGGAAATGAAGCTTTATGAATATAAAAGGTTATGAAGAGTGCTATTCTTGCGGAGTGCCTCACAATTTTAAGAAGTACGTGGAAGTTCTATGGTAATTCGAATATATTTTATTACTAGTCGCTCGCGGCTTTGCTCGCTTTTACCAGGATAGAAAGTAGTATGTAGCTCAATCCAGGTCATAATATAATATCTGTGTACCAAACATCAAAATCGGTTCAGCCGTTTCGGTGTGATTTAGTAACAAACATCCATCGTAACTTTGTAATTTTTGACAATAATGGGATTATTAATATTTTAATTGATCAAGCGAGCGAAGCGTCCTTGCAACAACTGACAAAACTTGCTGTCATCTTACAGGTCGTATTTTTCAACTAATCTTAACGAAACTTGATATACGGGTTCTAAAATTTCTTATTTTTTTTTGCCGGTGGCGTTTTTTGATTGGAGGGGTATTTTCCCCAAAAAGGTGGAAAGTTATCTACGGCGCCATTTACCGATTTTCGATAATATCTGGCAGAAACATTCGGTAGGTACTCAATTCTTAACAAGAATTTCGAATATGATATGAGCAACATCGGTCAAGAGGTTGGCTAGATGTACAGAATGATCTTTTTTCAGGGCATTACGTGAAATCTGAAACCGTGAGAGTTATTGATAAGTGATGTTAGGAGTTACGGGCTCGATTTTTAAAATAATAAGTTCGGCGTTAAGAAGAGTTGAAAATTATTTACTTATCTATAGTTTTTTGAAAAAAAAAACTTTCCTTTTAGGTTTCTTTGTTTGATTATTATAATAAATAATATATAATAAATAATGCTGGACAGTTCACATAACATTAAATATTATTAGATAATATTTTTTATTATGCATAGAAAATACCCAGAACACCCTGAACAAATATCTGCAGATCGTACAAATATTTGTTCCGAGGCGGGAATCGAAACCGCAACCTCCTGTGTCGCAGGCTAACCTTCGCCCGCCGTGCCACAGAGGTCGTCAGATGCATTATGGATCGACATGATGCATATGACATAGCATTATACAAGTTTGTGCTCGCAAGGTCTACTGTTCTCAGAACTACTAGTTATAATAGGGTTTACATGTTTCAACATTGTCGTTTATTTATTTGATAATTGATATCTTATTCACCTTTTCAGATAAGCTTATCAGACTTGCTTGTAAGATTCGTTGGTATAAGATTTGTTCTGGCTGCTAGGAATGTGTAACTGGAGCGTTAGCGAGTCAGTCCTGGGAAGCAATGGCGGCGATGAGCTCACCACTTGTCACGTCTATATTCCACGATGGTGCAACCCACAGTGAAAAGAGGCCCATTTGAATTACCTATGTAAGGAGGACGATGTTGATTTATTTACTATTTCATAGTCGAAATTCACAATAGAAACTGTTAAATATCTTAGTAAGTAGGTTTATTTTTAAGTTCTATTTTTCTTTGTCGATTTGGTGTTTATTTACTGTAATGGCATTGTAAAAAGTTAATAAAAAATAAAATAAATAAATAAATTTGATGCTCTGCCTACACTTTCGGGGAAAAAGGCGTGTGTCTATGTATGTATGTGTTTGGTAAACAATCTTTTTCTGTTATCTACATAGTAATTTAGGATTGCGTGTTCAGTTATCGCTATCTGGATTCTCGAAGCGGCAAGCTTTCGCCGTGAATGGCCTCCGGAGAGATAAGGCTAACTTCGGGACATGAGTCTAGCCGCAACGCCTAATATATACCAAGGGTCAAACATGAGGATAAATTAAGCTAAGCAGGTACTAGAGGCGGGTAGACTTTTATATATTTAAATACGAAAACCTACTATAGCACGGGTTGCTGGGGTTTGGTAAATTGTACCTAGTAATATGCAGGGATTGAAATTATCAAGATAAATATGCCCTTTGATAATTATCGCGATAATTGTCAATGATAATTATCAATGATAATTATCACTTCGAACCCTGTTATATGTATTCAATAACCTAGTCCTACATTCTGTTGGTTCGACCTATGTGCCGCGGTTGGCGAGTATTCGGCTGAGACGTGAGAGGTTGCGGGTTCGATTCCCGCTGCGGGACAAATGTTTGTATGATCTGCAAATATTTGTTCCGGATCTGAGTGTTGTGGCAGTTGTGGTAGCATGGTACTCGTAGTTCCTGATACCCTAGATACAGGGTATCCTAGTGTGGAATCAGGATGTACGTAACTTTTGGGTGTAACTAGAAAAAAAAAGGCATGTACCTACTAACATAGAGCATCACATGCCGTCATGCTCTGAGGGTACTAATGTGAATTTTCACCAATTATTTAAACTGTAAGTAGGAAAAACTGTGGTTAGGAAATTTGAGTTACATGACATAACAATTGGAAATCGTTTCTATAAAAAAAAATACAATTTGACAAGAGTTATGTTTTTCCTATATGTTAGGTTTCCCATAATTACTTGGTGAAAGTGAGATAAGAGCTGAAGCTTAAAGTTGCTCCTCGAGCTATGGAGAGGGCTATGCTCGGAGTTTAACTACGTGTTAGTAGAATCCGAAATGAGATCTCTTTTACGTTGATTGACCTTTGTATGATCTGATGGTAAGTGACGATGTGGTAGAGTAGACGAATCTGCCCATTCAAGAATCTGTCCCACACCGAACAGGCGGAGTAGACGATGAAGCAACCTAAATCCTAAAATCTAAATATCGCTATTCTAAAATCTAGAAGGCTCCAAGAAGCAAGATCCGGAGAAGAACCGAGATCACCGACATAGCTCATAAGTCTCATAATTATCAAATGGAAGTGGCAAGGCGCAGGCTATCTCGTGGCATAGAGCAACACGGGAGGCCGCATTGCTCAAAGGCCGTTGGGGAATAAAGAATAAATGAATGAATGAATGAATGAATGAATGAATGAATGAATTATTTATTTGCTTAGAATGTAGGTATTAGTTGTAAAAACATACATGGTAGGTATATATAAATTGAAGTTCCCAGTACATTCTGTCGTTAAGCGTGCAAAATTAAATCTTAAAAGCTAGTTATAATTAAGTTACATGCGAGGAAAACAACAAAAAATCACTAATTAATTACAAAAAAAAAAAAACAATAATTATATGTAGGTAGGTTATATACAATATCACAAAACTTAGTCCAGAATACACAAACAATGTCAATAAAAAATAAAAATAAAAAAACCAATTCATTATTCTGAGAGAAAGAAAAGAAAGAAAG
Source organism: Operophtera brumata (assembly GCA_932527175.1). Lineage (NCBI taxonomy): Eukaryota > Metazoa > Arthropoda > Insecta > Lepidoptera > Geometridae > Operophtera > Operophtera brumata. The sequence goes on from OW052238.1 coordinate 4,116,130, forward strand.
AAATAAACCAATTAGACGCCAAAGACAATTAAAGGTTGTCGAGTGGCGACCACAAACCACACGACGCAGTAGAGCGGATATCAGTGGATGGCGGCGGGTCAAGACATGAACATGTATGTAGGTCCAAACATTAAAATGGTGGCTTCAGGACCTGTTGCCAAGATGAGGTTCTTTTTTTATATTTTTTATATAGTCATTGACGGAACAATCATATGGCCCACATGATGGTAAGCGGTAACCTCTGCCTTTAAAAATGCATTACGTCATAGGTCACGTCCACCTAGGACGCACCCTATGTGGCATTGCACTGCGCCCGCCACCCTGAGATATAAAGGCCTGCCTATAATTTCATGTGCCTGTAATTTCACCGGCACCCATATAACCTTTTAACCGGTACACAGCAATGCGAGCACTACAGCTTTGGAGCAGAAATAGGTATGGTGGTAATACTTCCCCGGACGAACTCTCTCACAAAAAAGCTCTACCTACTACTACTAAAAAGGACAGACAGCAAATTAAATTCCATGCCGACCCGCGCCAGGGGTGACGCGGGTAGGGTGACATCTCCGATGACAGAGACAAGAATTGGAGGGTCGAGTTACCACTTACATGTTTTTCAACCCGAGATTGTCGTGCTACACGGTGCATAGTAACATGACAGCTCACAAAAAAAATTGTGACATATACTTTGTATTATATAGGTACTAGTATCCGCCCGCGGCTTCGCTCGCGTTCTACCAGAATAAAACGTAGCCTCAATCCAGCTCATAATCTATCTGTGTACCAAATTTCAACGCAAAGGTTCAGCCGTTTCGGCGTGATTGAGAAAGGTTGCCTGAAAAAAAATGCTTTCAGTGATAAGGCCGCCCTTTTTACTGTAATTTGTTTTAGTGAATCCTATTGTGTTTATTTTTTGGTGTACAATAACTATTCAGATGTACTCCAGATCAGAAGGTTGCGTGTTCAGATCACGTCGGGGTCACCAATGTAGTTGTAGATATAGGTATACAACCAACAGTTCCATAAATCAAACAAGTCGTATTGTTAACACAGTTTTACTTGAGATTTAGTTATAAGTAATTACACGTCAAACACTCCGATCATAATATGCGCGTAACTTCGCCGAATGCATGCCGGTCGACTGTTCTATTTTTTAGCCGGTCAGTCAGTCTGTCAAATAACCGGCTCGCGGCGACGGAGCGCCTGAGCTCGCTGTGCGCGGCAGAGCGCTTCCTTGTAAGTAGGTATTAGTAGGTACGCCACACTATCATTAATTTATATAATTTATAAAAAAGATATAAATAAATTATAATTTACAATTAAACAATAACAATAAATAATTTATACTTAAAATAATAATATACTACATACTTAAATTTTGTTTACGTACAATGTTAGTAAGAAAATATTGTTTACCTACTATTACAAAATGGGCATATTTCGACACCTTAGTAAATGCTATTTAGAAAAATATAATAAATAATAATGTTTTAGAGTGGCCGAATTAATATTCTTAATCTTGTATAAAACTAAATAAATAAATAAAGCATGAATATTTATTTTGGAAGTATGTAAAATTAAGCATGATGATTAATTTTAATTAATTTTATCGTACAGTTATGTTACAAAATCCAATTGTTGTTATTGTAAGTTAATTTTGTATTCAAAGGGTAAATAAAGGCTTTATAATAATAATAATAATAAAAAGGTGTGCAAAAAAGTATTTTCATTCATTCATTCAAACATCCGAACATCGTAACTATAACATTTATTATATTAGTGGGATCATGATATATTGAAACCTCTTTTTGTCCCCTAATTGAGTTCCCACGTGAGAAAAACGCCACTGAAACCCGCGGACAACCCCTAAATACTATTATTTACTCTGTGCTTTGGATGTGAAGTTTTTCTGATTCCTAATATAATCGAATAGCTACGAGTTATGAAAAGCTCAGTATGCAGAATCACAGGCCTATTAGGTATTTGATAATAAGCCTTCAATTACTGCTATATAATCTGTAGCAGAGCTATCTGCAGCAGTCGCCAGATGCTCACGAATTATCTTAATCGATTGCTCGATGATGCGCTGAGCTTCGGACTTACGAGCTCGATGTGAGCTCGTTATCAGCCACACTTGACCGACACTTGAGATTATACATTTCAATAAGTAGGTACCTCCGGTAGTGGGGTGTCTGTACATTTCGTAAAACTCGGACTCAATAACAAAGCGATCTTCTTCGAGTTTTTTTTTAACTGAAAGACCTTCGTTTGACCGCGGTCTCACCTGTTTGTAAGTGAAGATGTGGCCGACGATGGAGCACAAAGGTCTAGAAGGCACCTATTTACTCTAATCTTGAAGAGACCAGAGTACCCACCTGACCAGAGACCTGATTGTAGTTTACAGGAAAGACACTCCTTAAAGATATGGTGAAATAAAGAATACATGACAAAAACACAACGATATGACAATACACGAACCCTGAAAACAATACGCTCCTTTTTATAGGGCGTCGTGTAAAAATACACTGAAATTACATTTGTAAATTCTAGAGTCTAAAAATAAGCTGGAACGCTCAAGTGTGCTTTCCGAAATTAAAAGTGCTGTCTAGCGAGCGGTCATTGTTCTGTAGACAATAGTTCTCCAATTTTAATTTCCTAGGTACAGTCATTCATTAAAATATCGGAAAACTGACTCATTTTCTCAGATATTTTTACTTAATAATATACACTCAAAACACTGACCTCAATGTAGCTGGACTTCGGATTATTTATTCTGTGCTTCGGGTCAGTGCTCAAAACGTGACCGAACCAAAAGAAAAATAAGACGCATAAAAATAAACGATTCTATCCGTCAATTTCTGCTAAATAAACACTTAATACATTTATTTACAGAAATAATAATACAAGGTATGTACAAAATACATATGAAACAGTTGTGCTACCTGAAGACCGCTGCAAGCGATCTAAAGGTAGCTCAACTGATCCAAATCACTACCAGACGGAAGTGGTGAATGGCAATACTAATGCGTTGAGCCAGATAAGAGCCAGCTCTCGGGTCACGCGTCGCTTCGACCAGATGCCCTGAAAGAATTTTGAAAACACGAAGGGCCCCGGTACCCCACGGACCCAGAGTCTCGACCCCGAAAGGCTCAAATAAGTAAGCTCTGTCGAGACTTGCATATTTGCGTCTTTTGAGGTCCTCAGCGGAATCTGCCGCCGCACCGGCCCTAACTGATGACCCGGACAGATGAGATGGCGCAAGGGTATCAACGCATGTAGCGTCCCACACCAAAGGCCTACCCTTCTCCCACGGAACAAGAGTCATGCCGTCAGGCCGCTTACCATCGTCACGTATTAGCAGACCATTCGGTTCTAGAATGGCTGGAATGTTAACGCTGGTAAGGGCCCGGCGAATGATATCATTAAGGCTAGCGTTATTATTAGTTTTAGCACGCCAACCTTTTTTGTATCATCCTCATGGATGACTGGCAGAAAATGCTGCTTAGCATTAAGTCCTCCGTTTGTACAATTTCCTTGTGTTTTGTGCAATAAAGAATTAAATAAATAATAATAATAGCGTGACGGGAAATCCTACCGGCAGCCCTGGTGCACGATAATCCGTGGTGACCAAGCTGATCAACAGCAGTACCGCACTGGCAGTGATGAGGGGCACAGTCCATTTCTGCTTGATTATTGAACACATTTGAAGGACTAACTCAAGTCACTGAAGTGTGAACAGGCACTGTATCGATCTCCTTGTCAGTGTTCGAGTTTTCAAAGGTACCTACCATATTTTAGAGTTGATGGAATGCTAAGTTCATCGTAATTAGAAAGTGTTTGACTACAAATGACCCTTACACCTGAGTAGCTGCTAATTATAACACTTCAAAGGGTGGCCATTAACCAAAGAAAAAAACTGGTATGAGTGTAAAAAAAGGCTTTGACGCTCTGGCACTGGGTCTGGGTGAAAAGATGCTCATCTACTTCTAATGGTGACTGTACATTCTGGGGTGGTTTTTAATTTTAGCCGGAGGCGTGGTCTCCAGTGAGGCGAGACGATGATTACTTCCACAGAATGGTTGAACATCTTATGTATGCCTGTGACTACGCTATTGAATTCTGTTACTAGCTTTTGCCCGCAGCTTCGCACATTGTGTCGGAATAAACAAGTCCTCCTCACCCCCTCCTACCTCCCCCATTCCCCCAGCATCCGATGATGAACCGAGAGACGTCCTGTTGGTATTGAGTTCATACAAAAATCCCGCAGAAAAAAGCACCAACAGTTTTTCCCGAATTATCCAATTTTCAGGGCAATTTTTTTTTAAAAACTTTCTCCATAAACATTATTCGGACTATTACAAACAATTAGAAAAATAGATATCCTAATCGGTCCAGCCGTTCTAATGCGATGCGATTATGAACGAACATCATTTCATTTTTAACCCCCAACGCAAAAACGAAGCGTTGTTATAAGTTTGACATGTCTGTGTGAGTGTGTGTGTGTGTGTGTGTTTGTGTTTGTGTGTGTCTGTCGCAACGTAGCTCCCGAGCGGATGAACCGATTTAGATTTTTTTGTTTGTTTGAACCTTGTTTGAACGGTTAATTTGTCGGGAGTGTTCTTAGCTATGTTTGATCAAAATCGGTTCAGCCGTTTCATTGCGTTGAGGGTTTTTTAATTTGTAAAAAAATAATTACTTGTTATGTACATTTTATGTGTTTTTTTATGTTTGTATATAGATAGATTTCAGACGTGCCGGCTAGTTGCCGAACTTTGGCGGGATTAAATGTAACGGGCTGTGAAATTCGCTTCACAGGGCTGATTTGAATTATGATGAAATGAGACAAAATAAACAAAAATAACATTGTTTAGAAAATCCCCAGAACGAAGCCCTATTTTGGAAAGCATCTCAGCAAACACCATTAAGTTTTGTAGATACAATCTATAGACATCTGAAATGAAATGAAAAACATTTACTTGGCACACAAAAAAAAAACAAACAGAACCAACAGAATACTTGGAAAACAGTAGGACAAAAAGCAGAAAAATAAATAAAAAATAACAACCAAAAACATAATTTAGACACTTAAATTATAAAGCAAATAAAATCAAAAATTTTAAAAAAAGAAAGAAAATCAATTTTTACTAATTGAAAATAAATAACTATCAAGCTAATAATACTTAATAAATAATTATCTATCTATAGATCAATCGATACATCTAGAAAACTCGGAAGGGAGAAGCAACAAGTGAACTTTATTAAAAAAACCCCGTCTCAGTGTTCTAACACCCGGTTTCATACAAATAAAACATGTCATCTTGAAAGAAGCTCAAACATGAAGATTCAGCTTGTTTTTTTTAACTGCGTGATTGACAGAGCAAGCAAATAGTAGTAGAGCTTTTTTGTGAAAGAGTTCGTCCGGGGAAGTACTACCACCATACCTATTTCTGCCGCAAAGCAGTAGTGCTCGCATTGCTGTGTTCCGGTTTGAAGGGTAAGGGTGCCGGTGAAATTACAGGCACATGAGACTTTTCATCTTTATGTCTCAGGGTGGCGGGCGCATTGCAATGCCACATAGGGTGCGTCCTAGGTGAACGTGTCCTATGAGGTAATGCACTGTTCATAGGCAGAGGTTACCGCTAAACAACAGGTGGGCCATCTGCTTGTTCCGTCATTCATTAGGATAAAAAAAAAAAAAAAAAATGGCCCACTGAGTTAAGTGGTAATGTTTGGTGGTAGAGTTTGAAAGTCTGGTCAACACTGGCCGTGGCCCTCTGAAGCATTTACCATGATAAAGAATTGTCCAGTATAGAGCTACATCAACGTGGAAAACGGGAATAAACCCTATATTGAATCCTCTTGTCCGCAGGCTACTTCGGTAAATACCTGAATAAGTACAACGGGTCGTACATCCCGCCGGGCTGGCGCGAGTGGGGCGGCCTCATCATGAACTCCAAGTACTATAACTACAGCATCAACATGAACGGGAAGAAGATCAAGCATGGAGACGACTATCACAAGGTAGTTTGGTGCCAGTGAAATTTCAGGCACATGAGACATTTCACCTTTATGTTTTAGGGAGGCGGGCGCAGTGCAATGCCGCATGGGGCGCGTCCTAGGGGGACGTGACCTATGAGATAATGCACAGTTCATTGGCAGAGGGTACCGCTTGGCCCGTCATTTAAGATGTATAAAGAAAAAGCAATCAACCGACACAATATACACCCTCCGACCTTCGTTGTGCGGCGGCAGAGTAGTAAGCTGAGATGCGAGTGGTGCGGGTTCGATTCCCGCTGCAGGACATATGTTTGCATGATATGCAACTATTTGTGCCCTGTCTAGGTGCTGTGCTACCATAATACTCGCAGTCTCTGATACCTACAGGTAATCTTATTGTGGTCTCAGGACTATATATGTGACTGTTGAGGACTTTCTACGCCTATTAGATGACACGTAGGTACGTATCTTTTTCGTATACCAAGCTCGTTACAGCCTACATCGGTATATAATTAAAGTAGGTACCAAAATCTCATACTACCTACACATACATACTGAAATCTCGTTAGCAATTGCAGGCTGTAGGAGAAAGGTAAAATATGAAAGAACTATCTATCTCTTACCCAACTATATAGTAGGACATATAGATCTAACTACCACATATGAAATTATACATGAACAAAATAAATACTTTTATTCACAGAAATTATAATACAACTAAGTAATACAAGTAGGTATTATTATTACATGTGTTTAGGTTACATGATCAAAATAACCCAGTTCAAAGCTTCACGAAGAAGTAACAATTAAAGTAAACTGTAACCTATGGAATAGTTCTGTAATAATATTAGTTTTTGTATGCTCTCTCTGAAATGAGCGCCTTCCGTAGAGCTCCGGGCTACCCCGACACGCTTCTGAAATAGCTACGTAGCTACGTAGCTTCGTAACCTCTGCACAAGTGTTTACGTAATGTTTTAAGTAGATATGAACTAGGGAAATAAAATAATAGTAGTGAATTCATTCTGAGCCGAGTACGGAGCCAGGCTGAGACGCCGAAAAAAGCCAAATAGGCGTTTTAGCAAAACACATTTTATGTCAGCGAAAATCTAATCATCTTATTTCTAAGGGCATACAAAAGTTAAAACAAAACTTTTTAAGAAAAACATTCTAACGTAGGTGAATGTACCTCTATTTGTTATCAACCTACCTTTGTTGATAAAATAAGTGTAAGAGTAACAAATAATATTACGAGTAGAGTTATATTTTCGAATAAAAATACAATCTATGAGTTTTCAAGTCGAAGGTATAAATAGATATGTATCATTTAGACAAGCGTCTTCGACCACATCTTCACTTTCCATCAGGTGAGATAATGGTCAAATCATTGGCAAATATAAATTTAAAGCTAAAAAAAATTGCTAAAGATGATCAATGATTTTTGTCTTCTTTCCCAGGACTATTACCCAGACCTGATCGCCAACGACTCCATAGCGTTCTTGCGGTCTTCTAAGCGGCGCTTCGCACGGAAACCGGTGTTGCTCGTGATGTCGTTTCCAGCACCACATGGGCCCGAGGATTCTGCCCCGCAGTACTCTCACCTATTCTTCAATGTCACTACACATCAGTGAGTATAACAACCATCTGTCCTAGAACCAAAAATTCGAACATATGTATGAGAGGAGCCTTTGCGAGGAGCATTCAATCCTCTCACTGCACTGGTTCTTTCACTAGGCCTTTTTCAGGGCCACCATACCTCAAGCTGTTCACTGACTTAACGTAGTGTGTGTGACTAAGAAATAAATTAGCTCATCCTGAATTACCATAGTAGTATTATTTTATCTGTGCTATAGTCCACATAGTTTCGGCTGCTACTATCTTATGCCGGCATAGAGCACGGAGGCCGCATTGCTCTAAGTATGCCGGGCTAGCTCTAAGTATGCCGGTCTAGCTATTATGACATCTTTATGTAAACCTGTGTTTCGGACAAATAAATGATCTTATCTTATCTTATCTTATCTCGCTGCTACCATTATCAAGATATTTCTAACACTACCACGTTTTTCTAACGAAAATAGGGCGTGGCCTAGTTGTTAGGTCAATCATAAACACCCATACATATTATCCGAGACGGATGGATAACATCCTATTTTTTTTGTTGCACTCAGCCTGTGTACTGGATGGCAAGATAATGGGACTCTCAACTATATTTTCTGTTGCAGTTAGATAGGATTGTAGGAAGTATTAGGTGAATTTTGAAGAAAACTAAAACTGTTTCCTACGAACAAACCTCTATAACTTCAACAGAAAAGGTACCGTCATAACCCTACGAGACCCATATCTTGCCACTCATGTATAGACTTTGCTCAATTCATGTCGCTCTTAGAAATTTAGCTTAGCAGACCCGACAAACTTTATCAACTACAAAATCCCTACACTGACATCGACATTGGTCAGCATCCTCTCTATCATCATGTTAAGAAATTAATGTTTTTCTGAGACAAATCCAAGAAAATTAACTTGATAACAACATACTGTATTCTTTTTAGATATATTTTTAGCACGCGCACCCTATCTGCGTGCTTTTGTGCCGTAGATATTATTTTCCCGTTCTTGAAATCTCGCGAAAGGTCAAATTGATATTCATTCGATTCCATGGACAGTCCCAGAATATATTTTCTTTGTGATGCTATATTTATACTTATTAGCATAAATATCAGTAATTTTTCGCCCAGTACTGAGACACAAGATTATTCTCCACGAGAATGAACGGGCCAACCCCATGCCATATATCGGCAGACAGAGGATCTGCTATCAATCCAATCCTGATTAAATTCTAAGATTATACACCTTATTATATTTTCCCAACACACATACACACACAAGTCATAAATACACATCACACCACTCACACTTTCCACACATACACTATTTACACAATACACTAATCTACACAATACACTGCTATACTTCTGTAAGTATCTCAGTACTTTAAATTAAAGATAAATGGGCTTTATATAACCTCTAAAATATGAAACTAGATTAGTTAATATCTATCTGACCAAGCCGAAGCAGAGATCCCTTGCGTCTAAACACAAGTTTTACTTAGTTAGATCAAGGTGTCAAAGTTTTTCACTGGTCGTTCGGTCCTTAATATAGATTTAAAAATTTAAATGCTCTGTGAAAAATGTAAACATTGTAAACCTTTGTAGAAATAAATACTCTTTATTATTATATTATAATATACACATACCCATATACCATGTTGTAGGTATGTCTCTCACAGGCATATGCCTGGTTTCAGGACAAGTTGCTTTCCTTCATCGCCTTGTATTGAGTTCATCGTCATCATCATCATTACCAGCCATTAGACATCCACTGCTGGTCGAGGCCTCCCCCATAGAATATAATGGGGGGATTTTCCATAGTCACAGTCACCACACTTGCCAGGTGGATGCTACCGCCCATCCCTTGACATAATCCAAATAATCCTTTAGTCAGCTTTTACGACATCCACGGGAGGAGACAGAGGGGTAAATTCTTAGGCTAGACGCACCACAGCAATATGAATTGTGTACTGGTGCTAATACCAAATAGGTTACATTACTGTAATGTGAGCAAATCGGATTTGAACCTAAGACCATTGGATCAGAAATGGTTCTTCCCACTTTGCTATCAAGGCATAAATATTGTTCAGTGTTTATTTATGTTTTAACCAGCAAGAATCATTCCCAAAATATTTCGCCAAAACACTAATTGCTATGGCGTTCGCGGGCGCCATCTTGCTCCTCTTAAAATATTAAGGAGTTGACCGGGCTTTTAGGGTTCCTCGATAAATATAAAGTTTTGGCAATACGCGGTTTGTTTGGTTACACGCAAAACACATGTGGCAATTACGAGTTCGTTAGTTTTATTTGTGAATCACGAACGAACTTTGCTTGTTCGGTATATCGTCAGCGAGTAGAATTGACGACCTCTGTGGCGCGGCTGGCGATGGTTCGCCTGCGACGCAGGAGGTTGCGGGTTCGATTCCCGCCTCGGAACAAATAATTTGTGCGTTCTGCAGATATTTGTTCAGGGTGTTCTGGGTGTTTTCTATGCATAATAAAAATATCTATCTATGTAATGTATTATATTAAGTATATCAGTTATCTAGTACCCATAACACAAACTCTGGCTTAGCTTGGGGCTAGATAATGTTGTGTGAACTGTCCAGCATTATTTATTTATTTATTTATTATTTATTTAATTACCTAAACTGTTTCGTACAAAAATACATTTAAATCTTTCTTTATTTTTCTTTTTAAAAGCTTTTGCTTCACCTGCTAGTAAGTGTAGGTTTGCAACTGAATTTTAAACCAGTTGCTTACAAACGATTGAGCTGAAAACTACAATATATAATACAATATTATGGTAACAGAAAGTTCATCTGGTGATGGAGACGGAAGATACCTTCCGGAACGGAACTCTTTGATGGAAAATAGTAGACTGGTGTGCTGAGACTCCTTTTGATGAGCTTACAGATAGGATTACTAATATAATCATTATCGGTTGGACATTTCATAAAAGCTTGTTTTGACGAACACAAAAAACGTTTTCTATGTTCGACAGTCTTGCTTTTGACGGTTACCTAGTAGGCACTAAAACCCCATAATTTCTGGTGAATCCTGACCCAACTTCGAATTGGCTCCACTTTTGGCTTTGTGATGTCATCGGGCATGCAAATGATCCAATTACCGCTAAAATGGGTCCCGTTTGCTGGTCATTTAGGCGCTTTTGACGCATCTTAAATGGTATTATCAAACTTCAGTGAATAAGGAACAGTTTCAGGTTTAAAATGTACGGTAATCTACCTACAGATTGAAACTTAAACAATCTGCCCAAGAAACAAGAAACAAGGTACGTAGTAATGTTTTTATGCATCGGCTCCTGAGGTTAAGGCGCTATAGGTTCAACGAACATTTTTGTATGAGGCGAAGAAGGCGAGCGCACGCTCTGATACCGTGTTTTTATCTATAAAAAAATTATATAAAAATGTCGTTCAAAGTTTTGTTTAATTTTATTGATGAATTCACTAACTCAAATAATAACTAACATGTAACCAAATGTATCAAAAATTAAAACGTGAGAGAAGTGAGTGAAAAATAGCATTTAAATTTTAAAAAGGAGGTATCTATGTTATTTTTTTTTATCCAGTGAACTAATTTAAATATTGTATTGAATTATTGATTTCACTAGATAAAAAGCTCAAGAATATCATATATTTTTTTCTTCATAGAAAACTATGAAAATTCTTATCAAAAACTTTAAAATTCTAGAGACATTTGAGAACCTATCGCGCCTTAAGTGTATACTAACCTACGCATCAAAGAAAACTGTAGTTGATGACATCAAGATCATTTCTAGAAATAAATGGTTATCTCGAATAATAATGAGCTGCTTTCATGACTAAATAGAAGGTGGTAGATGTTCCAACTACCTACAGATGGGTACAGGAAGTACCTACACTGGTTTTGTACGGAATCGTGCATCCATTCATTCCCTCGCAGCCGACGAAGTTCTTTTTAGCTAAAGCTCTCCTAAATTTCACGTAGGCACACTTGTGTAGACGGTGCCCTGAATAATTTTCCTCCACTCAGCCTACGGGAGGCTGATTTATGTTTCACTAGTGGGATGCCCGCGACTACGTCTGCGTGGAGTTTTTTCCATACAAACTATAGTACCCTGCTGCTCCGCTTTAGGGGGTGAATTTTGAACCCCCCTAGACCACAAAAGAAATGTACCCACGTTTCAGATTTCTAGGACGTATGGTGTCTGTGCGTTGACAGTCAGTCAGTCAGTCACGCCACGATTTTATTTTATACATCTACTAGTGGTATGCCCGCGCGTACGTCCGCGTGGAAATTTTTTCATACAAACTTCAATACTCCACTGAACCCCCTTAGGGGATGAATTTCGGTAATTCCTTTCTAGTGCAACCGTAGGCCACAAAAGGAACATACCCTCCAAATTACAGGTCATTAGGACTTACGTTTTATTAGACTGTGTATTGATAGTCAGTCACGCTTCGATTTTATTGATGATTGATATTAATTATTATAGTCTTTTGCGATTTTGGGGTATCACCACTAGCCTAGGGTCTAGTTTTATGTTTATGTTTAAAACCCTATGGGTATTATTTTTTTGTGTTTTATTCTTTTTTCTATGTAATATTTCTTTGTTTTTTTTTGTTTACATGCTATTATTATTTTTGATTTGTTATTTCTCTTAAGTGTGTGTGCTACAAATAAATCTTTCTTTCTTTCTTTCATTCACTAGCTGAGCGTATGCATAAACTTGAGCGGATACATTCATATTGCATGATAACATATTAAGCGACAAGTGGTTAAAATAAAACGTTATCTCAATACTCAATACTCTACATTTATTGCTTACATTTAATATCTGGGTTCTTCCTTGATCTCTCTGCCTGTGTTATTGTGAACGCTCGTAGAGAAACAGTGTGGTGGAAGGATTGCCCTCCGCAGGGCGTAGGTTGATAGGTGCAATTTTTTCTATAGTGTAGATTCTACACTATTAAATACTTGTGAACTAATAATAAAATAATAATAATAAAATTGTTTATTGACATAAAAAATAATGTTACAGACATTTAATGAATTCCCTGACTTCTGAGCTAGGTTCAATGACCTGTGTTACAGAAGTCAGTGTCTTCTCCCAATTTATGAAATAAACGAAGTACATTTATTCTTATATTAGATAGAAAGAAATCAAGGTACACTCAGCATCAGAAGGAGCTTCTCTATGGTAATAATAACTTTAAGTAAAAAACTGATCAACTTAGTGAAACTTAAGTTATGCAACATTACTCTCTGTTTATCTAACATAAGGTTCCCAGTTCGTTCCAGTTCCCCATAAGTTCGACGTGGTGTAAGGGAACCCACGTACCTCGTCGAACTTTTCGGCTGAACTTTGGTTAAATGTTTTCAGGCTAATTGTTTTAAAAATCTAGAATATGACGAACCTTGATAAGTAAAAATGTTATTAAGATAACTTGTAGTTTTTAAATTAATGAGAAACTAAGTTTTTTCGTTCCGCTGAATTTATAAACAGATGTTCAAAATGTTGTATATATAATCGGATAGACTTATCAAAGTTAGTCGTATATTAGTTTTTTTAAAAGAAGGAAGCCGTTTTTTAAGTGAGACTTGGTTGATGCGTAATTTAGCATAAAAGTTCGCCAAGGTGCGTGAACCTGAACACTTAAGAGTACATATTATATGGTGCATGGTTTACTTATCTGATCAAACAATTCTTGATAGACTACCTAGAAACTAGGTCCTGCATGGGTACTGGTAAGCCATGTTGTTTGTAAGTTGAATCTTTACATAAACAATCCAATCGATTTCTGTCGCATCTGCTCCAAAACAATCTATTCCCGAGGTGGGAGTGCATCCTATCGATTGTCATTGTCACTGAATAACAAATGAGCTCATATTGCGAAGGCAGCTCTGAACGTAGCTCTGATAAAGTTTGCTCTCTGTCTCGAATCGTTTGTTAAAATTGCTTGGGGAAGAGCTATTTTGGCTGATTGCTTCGGTTAATAAACAAGTCTAGGATGCTTAGAAAAGGCAGAAAACATTTCTTGGAACAATACAAATAAACATGTCGATAACTGTCTTAGCCAATGTCCTATATCTCCAATCGGTAAACAATATTAAATTATCATCGATTGATTCGTTTAGAATGTGAACGCTAAGGTATGTATGTGCTACGTGTGTGTGGTATGTGTGTGCTAAGCTGTGGAATACACTACCGTCGTCTGTCTTTCCTGAAAACTATAATCTTGGTCTCTTCAAGGCTAGAGTGAATAGGTGTGCCTTCTAGACCTTTGTGCTCCATCTTCGGCCGCATCGTCACTTACCAACAGGTGAGATAGTGGTCAAACAAAGGTCTACCATTGTTAAAAAAAAAAAAAAACGGTTCCATCCAGAAATTGAAACTTGGTTGAAACTTAGAGAGAATACCAATTAATGTTAGTTAAAAACGGCTTTTGAAGGAGTAGTAGGTAAACCTCTCGTACAGAATTTCGTCCTTCACCCTAAAAAAGGAATGCCGAGGTTCATTGTGATTCACTGGCATTCGGGCCACATCGGGCCGTGTGTCAGCGAGATAGCCGCATAAATTACCGATCCGGAGCCGGTCTGAACCATATCCAAGGGTTAATTGTCGGTGAATGAAAGTCAATGCAAATAAACGGTTGATTTCAAAGGCCCCGTCAGGCCTGGGGCCAGTTGTACAGAAAGCGAAGGCGCCAGGAGTAGGGCGTGACTCTGTTTGCCGTTATCAGCATTTTGTACCCTCGTTTCATAAACTAGGTGGCCATAGCAATAGGAAGCTTTGTTCAAGACGTCATGCAAGCTGACTACCCTGCACAATTTACCCTGCATCATCATTATATCTGCTTATAGCAAGGTGTTGATAAACTAGTATGTTTAGCTTACTTAGTGATCAGCGAGAGCGATAAACTCTTCAAGGTTTAAAGGAGCGTTGAACTCTTCTCAACGCTAATCATCCTAGTTAGCGGAAAACAATCACCTTAGAAAATGCCTATGCGCCTTTTATTTTGATGTCGTGTTATGATGCATTTTTGTTCCATGCTCTCATTATCAGCCTCATCGTTCATTCATCATTATGCACCTAACGGTGGCTGGTTATCGGAAACATGACTGTATAATGTATTGCATTGTATGATAAAAAACATTATGTAAAAAATAAATATAGCATTGTAATTTAGTCATTAGAAGCGCATTTTTATCTGCCTTTCATAGCCCTAATGGTTCTTAAGCTATAGGCCTAATCAACGCCTTCAGCCCGCGTCCTCAGTGGCGTGCACGATGGCGATTAAAGGTAAGACAATGGATCGCCACCGCGGACGCGGGCTGAACCCGTTGGTTTGGCCTTAGCTTTACTGTCGCAATGTATTGCTAATGTGGTCGCGCCATCGAGCAACACGGAAACGGAGGCCTGCGTTGCTCGATGGGTCGCGCGTTCTATTGTGTAACTAATTTTAGTGAACTTGTACCACTCTAGAATGTCGCCCTATTTTGTCTCGCTCTAAAGTCGCTCAACTTGTAAATAAGGGCGGGTCGAGCCATCATCTCATTCAGCAATATCTTTTATTTTATAATCAAACAGTAATCCTAAAAGCTGAATATAAGTATCCAATTTATCCCTGTCCATTAGTGGCAAGTATTTTAAATTCGCATTTGTCAGGACGGGTTCGGCTCGACCACACAGTTCGCCGGCGAACGGTCCATAGGATGAATATCTAAACAGTTAGGGTTTCCAGATGACATCAGAACAGCCGGTAAAATTGTGCAGTTTCGATAAAAGCCGGAACATTTTATGTGTATTGTAGATCCATTGCAAAGATGGTGGATTGGATAGGTAAGGTGAGGGTAAGATCCACCCCCGAAATCATTGAAAAAAGGAACTGAAAAATAAACTTTTTCAGGAAGGGTCTAAGTAAGAAAATGTCTAATTTATAGAAAAATATTGGTAACCTTAGTGAAAGTACTGATGATAGAAGAATATAGAATAGAGCTAAGATGCCGTACCTAATACCACCTCCACGCGTGTATTTTCGTAGTCCCACAAGCTTCGGCTCAATGGACATCTGTTTTTTTTTTATTTTTATTCTTCTTGAGTGACGGAACAAGCAGATGGCCCACCTGATGTTAAGCGGTAACCTCTGCCTCGAACAGTACATTACCTCATAGGTCACGTCCACCTAGGACGCGCCCTATGTGACATTACACTGCGCCCGCCACCCTGAGACATAAAGATGAAAAGTCTCATGTGCCTGTAATTTCACCGGCACCCTTAGGCTGCGTTTCCATTGACGCGGAGTTGGGCGGAGCGGTGCTTAGTGGTGCATGAATTGACCAATCACTATGCTCGAAATCTCTGCTCCGCTTCAATGGAAACAGCACGAGCGGAGCGGGGCAGAGCTGAACGGATATTTATATAAAATAAGCGAGGTGATGCGGAGCGGAGGACAGCGGGGCGGTGCGTAGCGAGGTGATGCGGAGCGGAGGACAGCGGGGCGGTGCGTTGCGGAGGGTAGCTAGGAGAGCTAAAAGAAAGAAATAAAAGGATTGCTTTTTTCTTTTTAAGCGACAACATGACATATGCTCTTTCTGAAAGATGGAGACAAACTGAGCTCAAAATTGCGCAATTCAAAAGTTAGCTCCACTCCGCTCCGCTCCTCTCCTCTCCGCTCCGCTCCTCTCCTCTCTGCTTCAGTGGAAACACTTACCACTTTTCACCGCTATTCTCCGCTCATCTCCGCACAGCTCCGCGTCAATGGAAACGCAGCCTTACCCTTCAAACCGGAACACAGCAATACGAGCACTGCTGCTTTGCGGCAGAAATAGGCATTATCATAAATCATAGGGGCTACTGAAGTATCAACTAATAAGTAAAAGACGGACGCTATTTAGGTAATCCGAAAAGCCCTGTCACCCTATTCAGGAGTCAGGTATCGGTCCGGTTTCGGCGCCGCCGCCGAGCCGTCGCGGGCAGGACGGCACACGGAATAATGCATGCTATGTGCACCAATAAAACGAAATGCAAGCAAACGGGTTGTCGGCGGCTTGCGTTTCACGAGCGGTACACTTCTTATCAAGTGTAAGGCTTTATTCAGAAGCCCAATTCTCTTATTTATTTTAAAGGCACACTGCAAGTTGACCGAATCGAGATTGTATTGTGAATTGACTGAAATATTGGTATTCTGCTCCCTCATAATAACAGTATTATCTACTTTCGATCTTGCGACCATATATTAGAGTAGGATAGTGCTATATAATAATTGTAAAGAGTGAAAGAGAGAATTCTCAGAACTTTGAAACATTCAAGTTACAGTAACATTTCGATCTAATCACATTCCGCGATGTATTGTGAGGTGAGCAGAATACCGTTTTTGACGTTTGTGACATCAACACTAGATCGTAACACGATCCGAACTTTAATTTGACTATTTTTTATTACGAGGATTGGGCTTCAGAGCTCTGTATCACTTGCCCGCGCCATATATGATCTGAAGTTGTTCCTCATTTGGGATATTCATAAATTCAAGTCAATTAAATGCAGATTAGAGACTAATATTTTGTTGTTGTTGTCGGCCTAAGAATAGACCCCTCCGTTTCCTCCTGTGGATGTCGTAAAAACCGACTAAGGGATTACCCGGTTTTTTTTTTATACTTGTTGAATAACGGAACTAGCAGATGGCCCACCTGATATTAAGCGGTAACCTCTGCCTATGAACAGTGCATTACCTCATAGGTCACGTCCACCTAGGACGCACCCTATGTGGCATTGCACTGCGCCCGACACCCTGAGACATAAAGATGAAGAGTCTCATGTGCCTGTAATTTCACCGGCACCCTAACGGCACCGGCGGCACTTGTTGATAAGATTCATTGATATAAGATGTGTCCTGGCTGCTAGCTTATTATGGAATGTGTATGTGTGTGTGTGTACTGGAAGAAAGCGTTAACCGAGTCAGTCGTGGGAAGCAATGGCGGCGATGAGCTCACCGCGTGTCACGTCTATATTCCACGATGGTGCAACCCACTGTGAAAAGAGGCACATTGAGGCTCTGCCTACCCCTTCGGGGAAAAAGGCGTGTGTCTATGTATGTATGTATTTTGTTGTTGTTGACTGTGGCACTGAATAAATAATAGTTGGTCGACAGATTGCTAACTAAATTGTATAGAATCAAAATAGCATGGATGTAAGATTTCCATACAAATCTTTATTTCACTCACAACAGCTAAATTTCGTCACTATCTCAACTCAGTTAAGTTAGAAAGTGATAGAATAGCGCTCGCGAAAATAAAAGTGAAAGAAAAACACTACAAACAGTATGTAAATAAATATTTGCTGCTTTATCGAAAATATAATTCCAGTTGGTCTTACTAATAATACTCTTAATTATAATATGCTTTGTTACTCTTATTAATTTTATCAACGTAATACGAGATATTTACGTTATAGGTAAGCGCATTGTAGAGGTTAGTTCATGTTTTTTTTTAATCGAGAAAAATTATCTATGTCTTGTTTTGGGCTTTCGTATTCCCTTGGAAATATGAAGATTCAAATTATTTTTTTACACCACCTACTCGAAAATGTCCAATTACCTACATATCATGCGTTACTCCTCATCCTTAACGGAAACTAAAGCATTATCTCTTTAGGGATATAAAGTTGTATGAAACTCCCTAGGGAGTAAAGTGATTTGAATTTGGAACGTCAAATTCGTGAGGAAACTCGTGGAAAAATCTAAGTAAAAAAATGCCCATATGGCATTGTTAAGAGGTTTGTTCGAAAATCGAACTGGCCACCATAAGCAGAATTCAATTTCAAAGAATGTGAAACAAAAGAGGTGTTTGATGCTGTGATTTTCAGTGATTTTTTATTGTGTGTGAAAAGTAGAGTATGCTCCTCTGGGATAAAGCCTGTCTTTGTCTTGGGCAACTTGGCCCCTCCCTTCACTCAGGACTCTATATAACTCCCTCGCTATAGAGTCCCTCGTTACGCTCAGGTTTCAATATGCCGCTCGCGACGTAGACACTGCTTTATTCCCTTAGTGCATAATCTACTATTGTTGTCATAAACTGTTTCAAAAGTAGTATCCAAGTCGTTATCAAAGTGCACTTTGCCAGTGTACTTTAATGGTGTCAACGCGGCTTTAAGAGAAGCATATTTGAGTCTTGACAGCTCCGTAAGTATGTGTAATTTATAAAACATATTAAAACATATTAGTTTATAAGAGATTAAATCTGCCATTTTTGAAAGAAACGTCGTAATTTTTATTTTATTACATTTTTATGTGTTTTTTCGGGTTATTTCGTGTAATTTTAGTCGCATTTTAACCGGTGTAACTTGGATAAATGGCACATATGTGATGTAGTGAAATTAAAGTGTATTGCGTGTCTTTTGGAAATGGTGGATTTTTCCCCGTAAAAACTCAGTTTTTCTGCCACTAATTAAACTGAGTTATGACTTGACGGAGACTCTTGACGACTTGACTATAAAAATATATTATTTTATCACTTGAAATTGGCTAAATTGTTGCAAATAATGCACAGAAGCCATTACCTAAGATAATAAGAAGTAGTTTATAAGAAGCTATAAAATCATGAGGTTAGATAGTAGTTTATTGATAATTTTTGCAAAATTTCATGAATTTTGATAAGGTAATATCCAAAAGAGGGGCAAGCTTCGTTTGTATGTGCAGAAGGCTAAAGCTCCCTAGCAGTACACTATTATACCACCTACAGCTACTAAAGCTCGTCAAACGCCTTACGAGAAACATTGTAAGGGGTGTAATTTTGTTGTAGACTGAAACTACTTATAGTTTGCAAGTTTCTGTCGTATAACCTGTCTTTAGGGAGTGTCTACTACACTCCCGTTGAGCTACTAAGGTAGATATTTATTATTTACTGGCCTGAAAAGATAAAATGACGGTATTCATTAGGTACCTACGCTTTTAGAATATTCAAGATAGGACTTTTCTCTGTAAACCAAAAGTTGTAAACTGCTATTTTCTCTGAAAGTTTATAGACCCTAGCGGTTACGGCGAGAACTATGAATCTGAACAACCCACAGACCATATACTCAATACTCAATACTCAATATATTTATTGCTTTCACATGGTTAACATAATAGTTCTTACATATACTTAGGTAGACTCGCACATGAACCCTGTTTTTAGGGCATAGCAATGGAGAGGTAGACCGAGGTTCTCGGGCCCCTTTCGTAGGTAAGTAAGTAGGTAAGTATTATTATTATTATTTGTATCAAGTTATATTTATTGGTATTATTAATGTCAGCTGATTATTTATAATTCATTTTATAATTTTTAACGTCATTTGGTTTATATTTATTTACATAATATATAATATATGTGCCTAGCCCGCCTACTTTAAAAAAACTTATAAAGATATAAATATATAAAGACAGACACCGCAAACACGTTAATTTGTATGAAACCAAGCTTGCTGTTTTTTTGTAACTACTATTCTACGAAATATCTCCATTCGCACGCACGGCTAGCTGATTTCGAGAACAAAACATTTCACATGGCGCAATTAGGCATTTTTCTAATAACATCCAACGTGCTATCGCGAAGACGGATAATTGAGATCTGCTAATAGGTGCATTGCACCTACTTCGGACACGCAAAGTATTATGCACTTGCGTTATCTAGTGTAATATAGGTCTGTGGGACAACCACAGTACCTATTTATTAGTATATACTGTAAGGTCAACGGTTATGTTACATTGTAAAGAGCTATGATTATGTGATGTGTTTTATTTTCGTGATCAATCTCAAGACTCCTATTACCAGTCTGGTATTGCCTTATCTGTATTGTAGACGGGAGAGGTTCCGTATTCTTGTTATAGATAGTTATTATCGATAAGGAGTGTTCAATTCAACCGTGTCAATTTCCCTTCGTGTTTGAGATAGCCCGGAGCATTATCTCAAATCTTAACGATAGAGCCGTGCCAATGTGCTTTCTTTGAAAGAGACTTGAATATCTACCCTTGTTCAAGGGATTTGCTATGTATTTTTTGAATAAAAAACTGATATAGTTAAAGAATAATCAAAACAAGCTTTTATGAAATTTACTTCTGACTGATGAGTAATTAAAACTGAGATGATCAAAATTAGCCTAAACACGATTAGTCTACTATTTACTATCAAGGAGTTCCGCTGTACATCTTCCTTCTTCATCATCAGATTGACAATTATTATTCAATTCAATTCAATTCAATTCATTCAATTCATTTATTTATTTCAGGCAACAGTAAAAAATGTACATTGCACCTAGACAAAGGCCCATAGTAACATTTACCTTACAACTAACATACATATAAAGATAAAGATATACTTAAAACTATCACTTAACGACAAGGGGATTTGGTTTCGAAAACGCTTCCCTATAGCGTCGGTAAACAATGCCAGCTGGCCAGAACTCCGAATCTAGGAGCACATCCCTTTACTTCGCCTGGACCTGGAGAGCATATGACTTGAAGTCAGTGGCCCTGTTAGTCTGCAGGCGCTGAAGAGACAGTCGAATCTCCGCCCCCTGAATCCGGCCATGGCACCTCTCCTTCACGAACTGGAGTACATCATCTCCTGATGTTCTCTCGCTTATTCGGGAGAGGTAGATCTTGATAGTCGGCTCAACTGCATGCAGTGTTGCCGACTCAGCCAGTATCTGACCGGTGCCGCGTTGATTGCGGCACGATCTTGGTCGCCGTCTCTTCTCCACGATGGTGAAGCTGTCATCAGAACTTCATCTGAGTTCTTGTCATCGGAACTTGACAGGTATGCCTTTCGGCCTTTGATTATATATCCAGCCGACAAAAAATTGTAATTCTCTAAGCTTTCGGCTCAATCGGTTGGAGCAAGTATTGCTTTAGGATTGGGTGGAACTAGGAGCAAGATCTTGACAGGTAAAAGATTTTGTTAAAAAGTATTCTGTAAACACAGGAGACAGATAAACTCTTTATTGTACACCTAATAAATACGAAGTAACACAAAAGCAACAAACAATGGCGGTCTTATCACTGAAAGTGATCTCTTCCAGACATCCTTTGGGTGGACATGATAAAACAAAATGAAAAGACGGCGTATACAATACCTACATAAATATATACCTACCTACACTAATATACTATACCTAATACTCAGGGCAAGGTTTGAGTATCTTCATTCCTCCAGTTCTTATTCTCTTAGGTCATCAGAAAACTTTTACTGGGGGAGTGTTTTTTATCCTGACACCGCGCGTTTGAAGCCCTGGAGGCCAATTCTCGGATTGTAGAGATTATCTCTAAATTAGAGATAATGTCGAAGCATGAATGTCTACAAATAATGTCACGAAAATGTCACAATAACCATCAAATAGTATTCGATTTGAATGATTTTGGTCGACTTATGTCTATTTGCGACATCACGAGAATAGCAAATTGAGATTTTATTCGACATTCGCCATCTTTTTTCTACATATGTCTAATTCGACTTAATCTCTAAAGCACGAGAATTGCCCTCTGGCTAGTAGAACATAAAATTCAAGGTCTATGTTGAACATTAATATCCCTTTCGCAACACCAACCCAGAAACTTCATTTGTATCAGCATTTTGTTAGGTATATAGGTACAATCTAAACAATGGTTAATAATCATAAAATCGATTTACGTATGTAAACGCAGTAGACTCAAAACTTCCGCGGCTTTCAAAGTTTTAAAGCCTACTTAATTTTATCGCCAAACAAAGTTCAGGAACAAGGCAGGGAATACTTATTGGAATTTAATACCTTCGGGGGCCATAAACATACAGCCACTTTAAGCCTCAAAGTCACTTAAGCATCACAAATAGGTCCTTACCACAGAGTAAGGACTGTAATAAAAGAGGCAGAAAGAGGGTAGATCGATATAATACCCATAACATCTACTCGCACTCTTCAGTTCTCCCGTGATCATGGCGCATGCATATATGCCGAAAAACTCAAAAATCTTGGTAAATATCCCGTTTATAGTGAAAATTATATATTCATTGTTTATCTGTACTGAATATCTTGAAAACGGTGCTAATGATTTTAATGATGTTGTCAGGAAAAAAACCTCTATTTCTCAGCCAAGAAAACTATCTAGCTAGGTCCCACACCTAGGAAACTCGCAATTACCATTCCAAGAATTTGCTTTTTGAAAAGAAAGAGCTTTTTTGTGAAAAAGTTCGTCCGGGGAAGTACTACCACCATGACTATTTCTGCCGCAAAGCAGTAGTGCTCGCATTGTTGTGTTCCGGTTTGAAAGGTATGGATGCCGGTGAAATTACAGGCACATGAGACTTTTCTTCTTTATGTCTAAGGGTGGCGGGCGCAGTGCAATGCCACATAGGGCGCGTGCGTGAGTGACCTATGAGGTAATGCATTGTTAAAGGTTGAAGTTACCGTAAGCGTGATGTTAAGATATCAAGTGGACCATCTGCATATACCGCACTAACAAAGTTAAAAAAAAAACTCAAGAAAAATCCCAAAAGCTCTGTCGCTGTTGAAATAATGTTTCCCGCTTCGTAGACCTCGCTTCGCGAAGTTGTCGCTACTCTGTGGTCCGGTGTCTTGTCATAAACTTAAACAGAGACCCAAATGTGGACTCAGGTGTGCTGTCTTTGAACCTATTCCTGTGACGAGGTAACTGACACCGTAAAGATAATATGTTGTGTTGAAGCCGTGATTATGTTGAGTGTGTAAAAACTCTCCTTAAAAAGCCTTGTATAGAGTCTACTGTTTGTAGAGTCGCTTTCAGGCTCAGATCAGTTAAATTTGAGTGGGTACACTCACTAGGTGCCTACCTAGGTACATACAATACAATTCAGTTCTCCCAACAAGTAAAGAATATTCAAGTCTGAAAAACTTGGAAGTAACTTTGAAAAGCAAGAAGTTACCTTCTTACTTAGCGCAAGTAGATGCGGCAGAAGGTACTAAAGGACTTTTGACTTTCTAAACTTCTTTATAAACCTCCCATTTTAGGGTTCCGTACCCAAAGGGTGGCAACGGGACCATATTACTAAGCCTCCGCTGTCCGTCTGTATTCTGTCACAAGGGCAGAATCTCGACAGTCGTAAAATGTAGCCAGTTGACACAGATTGTTTTTTTTTTTAAATATAAATCACGAAACTAGCAAAATTCCCAATTTTTTTTTTTTTTTTTTTTTTATATATTACTGAATGACGGAACAAGCAGATGCCCACCTGATGTTAAGCGGTAACCTCTGCCTAAGAACAGTGCATTACCTCATAGGTCACGTCCACCTAGGACGCGCCCTATGTGGCACTGCGCCTGCACCCTGAGACATAAAGATGAAAAGTCCCATGTGCCTGTAATTTCACCGGCACCCTTACCCTTCAAACCGGAACACAGCAATGCGAGCACTACTGTTTTGCGGCAGAAATAGGTATGGTGGTAGTACTTCCCCGGACGAAATCTTTCACAAAAAAGCTCTACTACTACTAAAATGTTAAGCTACCTAATGTTAAGCGGTAACCTCTGCCTATAACAATGCATTACCACATAGGTCACGCCCACCTAGGACGCGCCCTACGTGGTATTGCACTACGCCCGCCACCCTGAGACACAAAGATGAAAAGTCTCATGTGCAGGCAGCTACCCTTCAAACCGGAATACAGCAATGCGAGCACTACTGCTTTGCGGCAAAAATGGGTATGGTGGTAGTACTTCCCCGGACGAACACTATCACAAAAAAGCTAACAAATGTGTTGTTGGGCATGAACCCTGAGCAAATAATAAAAATATTCTGTGAGGAAAACTTTTAGAGTTACGTAGTGAATACTTGTAAACGGAACCCTACACTATGCAATCCCCCGACGCATTTGGCCGTTTTATTATTGGAACTGGTAAAACTAGGTATAGGTAGCGTAGGTTTTCTTTGATGAAATATTTTCTCAGATAGCAGCTCATACAGTTACAGAAACAACAGTAAGAAACAGTAGGTAGGTTGTATTCTCGGACAAATCTCGTCTGCGTGATGAAGTTCCAGTTCCATCAAAAATAAAGTTTTCTTTGACGAGATCGATCCGAGAATCAAAACAAAGATTTGAAATATAACTAGGTAGGTACTTATGAAACTACTTTGCTTACAGCACCCCAACTTACGACATGGCTCCCAACCCGGACAAACAATGGATTCTGCGCGTCACCGACAAGATGAAGCCCATCCATCGCCAGTTCACGGACCTGCTGATGACGAAGCGTCTCCAGACGCTGCAGAGCGTTGATATGGTATGATCTATTCGTCTAAAACACCAATGCCTTAGCACTCTCTATCTGTTAAGGTGATTAGTCACCCCAAATTTAGTCACTATCTAACTCATTAAAGTCACTCAGGTAAGTAAGAAAGTGACAGTATACCGGACGCGAAACAAAAAGTGAGGAAAAATCACGAAAAACCGCAACTGGCCCAAGTAAATGCATTTTGTTTACAGAAAGAACACAACAACAGATACAAGTAGGTATATGTACTTACTTACAACATTTAAAACATACAAATTGCGTGTCATAAGTTTTTGAAACAGAAATAAACTCTTTATCGCCCTAACTTTCAATTAAACATTTTGTTATTGCAAACAATTGCAATTGCAAACGATCTAAAGGTAGCTCAACTGATCTAAATCAGTAGGTACCAGGCGGAAGCGTCCCTAAGATGCAATAACGGCAATACGTGCAATACGTGGCTAACGGGCAATACGTGCCATTTATAAAATGAAGCAACGCGACTCCTTGAGGGAGCATTTTTAGGAAATTAACATTCTCATGGTAATATCGCAATACATCTACGAAACCTTATTATATACACTTAAACACTTAGATAGGTTTATGAAAAAAAGTGACGTGCATTGTTTTAACACGAGAAATAAAAATAAACTGAGTGTTCCCAAATTTAGATTAAAAAAAGTAAGTGGGTCTTTTATGGGGAATTCTGTTCGGTTCTGTAAGTGCTTCTAAACTTTCGATTCGATGATTTAAATCCTACATAAAGAATAATTTTATTAAGGAAGCGTATTACACACTACATGACTTTGTTAATGATAAAGCCGCGTGGTCTGATGTCGCTCTGCCCCTCGACACCTAATTTGTCAATTTGCAATGTCTGTTCCTACATACAATTTATTATTGTTGTGTTATTTATGAGTATATCAAGTGTAGAGTGTGCTGCCTTATGAAAGGAGAAGTCAAAAGTGGTATAATATTCCGAGAAAATTCCATCAGTACGAAATATATCTAAAAAAAAAGCTTATTTATTGGGCTACTCGAATGTATTAATTTTATATTTTATAGAACCTCCGTTTCCGAGAAAATAATTAAAAAAATCTTGAAGGGAAAACATAATGAAACAAAGATGCCCCAACCACACGTGTGTAATTGTGTAGTCTATGCAATACTTCCAACATACCTACTTTGAGGTTTTACTAAAACCTAGTATAGTATTCTTTTATCTGTGCTAAAACGAAGTAGGTACGGAAAAATCACTCAAATCAAGCGCGGGAAGATATTTAATAATAACGCGACAACACGGTACGAAGATAGGCTCATAGAGGAAAGTAATATATGGGGGGTAGGATAGCCGTATGAAAAGTTATCTGTGGTCTTCTGTCTGCCGCCAAATTCAAGCTTCTTGCTGCCGCCTGCATGGACGTAGTATGCCGCCTGCATACTACGCCTTGGCGTATGAATACCTCGGAATAAGAACTAAAGCAACATTCATGATAAATACTAAGTCCATGGCCGCCTGTTTCGCTAGCTAGAGAGTATTAAAATTCAATAGTCTGCCTGCCAAAGAGAATCAAGTTCATCTTTTGGGAGTGTTGCAAGTTCTAAACTTTTGTTTGCACAACACAACAGTAAAATCAGGTTTTAAAAAAAAACGGAGGTACCTTTATTATTTTTCATGAGCTTAAAAATAGCCAAATAATATGCCCTTTCTCCGTAAATAGCTATTATGTTGATAAGAATTTCGAGTTATTTTTATACCGGCCTCCATATATTTTTTGGACATCTCCTTTTCCTGATTCTCTCTATCATCTTACTTTTGACTGCCTACTAAGTAAGGCTGTTAAGTTGGTTTTCCTTTTTTCTTTGAATCAGCTTCCACTTGTTCTCGAGGCACCACACAGGCGCTCCCCACCAAGTAGTAAGAAGGATCATCAAAAAAAAAAACGTGTTTGTTGCCTGATTCTTCTAGGTCTGGTTGCGTTGGAACAGGAGTAAATGTAAATTTATTTTTTAAGACGATTCAAAATGATCCTTGTGATTTCAATGAATAAAATACTTTTTGACTTTGACTTTGACTTTGATGCTGGCTGCTGCCAAATTATTATTTTCTTAATTTAAATAAACCGTGAAATAGCCTTTTATATGTGAAAGAATCACTGATGACATTAATTTATTTTATTCTAATAAGTTCTTACCTATCTTTTCAGGCAGTTGAACGTGTTTATCAGGAGTTGAAAGCGCTGGGAGAGCTTGACAACACCTATTTGGTGTATACTTCAGACCACGGCTACCACCTGGGTCAATTTGGACTGGTGAAGGGCAAAAGCTTTCCGTTTGAATTCGATATCAGGGTACCGTTCCTCGTAAGAGGTCCTGGCGTGGAACCTGGCACTGTGTGAGTATCAAAGAGGTCGTATACTTTTTTTGACTATGAAGGTTTTATATAAATGTGACCCTGTAACTGGCTGTAATGGCTCGAAAAAATTCGGCGAGGTATTTAAAAATAAACTTTCCTCTTTTTAATTTATAATAAGTGGCCGAGTTTTCTAACAACATCAGCCAGTACTTGATGTTACTGGCTTCCAAATTCAAAAGTTTTGTTTTTTGTTTTTTGCTCTCTTTTTTTATCCCATCCCATATTAACGGCGTCTCGTGCAGTTTTTATGGATTACGGCCTATTTTAATGGGTAGTTCATTGGGTCTCATTTTCGAAAAGAGACTTCGTACCTAGTTTTATTTTATTTCTTTTCCCAGTGTTTTTTGAGTTATATTTTGGTGCAATTTTAACCAATGTAGTTAGTTTAATGAGCACAAGTGTAGTGAAATTAAATGTAAGTGAATTGCGTGACTTTTTAAATTGATGGAAATTGACTACCAAAGTTTTACTAAAACATCACTCCACTGAGCAGGCAATCACTACGTTTTACATCACTCGACCAGATGACATGAACGGAGGCCTACAACGCTCTAAGGATTAGGGCCATTATTATAACTATAAGAATTTTTCGAGTAGATAACGCATTTTGAAAATGTTAAACTCATTGATTGGATTGATCACGTGTTGTAGAATGGCTAGGTATACATAGGTGTACTGTTTTTAATAAATATTGATGTAACTCTCTCTATATAGTACGTACGTACATTCTCAGTGGAACCATTCGCTAGATTCATCATGGATTTTAACTTTAGACAATTCTGAACAGAATCTACTAAAAGAGTTTCCCATACATTGATAATTATTCCCTCTTATTTATTATCAGGGTGGATGACATAGTCCTGAACATAGACCTGGCGCCGACCTTCCTCGACATGGGAGGAGTGGAGCCTCCCCCCCACATGGACGGCAGGTCACTCCTGCCGCTGCTGCAGCCACGACGACGGCGGCAGACCACGATTCATTGGCCTGACACATTCCTTGTTGAAAGGTATTTAAACACCATTCATTTCGAATTTTTTCAAATTTTTGTACTCACCTTTTTTCCTTGGGATGTCTGATTGTGCCCAAGAATTTGCAAACAAACGTAAAAAAACACTCAACATTCATATACATAGACCTGATTCCACTTCCACTGTAAATAGTGGATTGAGCATGCAAACGAGGTCACACCAACATCGCATAAAAGGTATGTGCTCCTTTCCTAATGTGAACTGTATTCTTCATAATGGGGAGACACACTGCTTATTTATCACGCTAGGTGGCGCATAATCGCTGGTGTTGTTTCGAAGCCAAACAAAGGTCTATCAATGTTGAAAAAAATAACTGACAAAAGTGTCAAATATCAATGGATAATTTTAGTAAATAAACATTAAATAATAGTCTGGTATAAAACATGCCTCTGTGTAGTGCATTTCAGTGTAAAAATAAAGGTACACACCGTTTCCCTTCTGATGAGAAAAAGACAAGACCACTAAATGACAAGCACCAGCGATGGTGGCGCCATCTGAGATTAGTTTTGCCTGTGGCTCCCCATTATCTAATCCTACGCAGTTCTACTCACCGGCCGATTCAGCACGGTGCACTTTGTCACTGGCTGTCTTACACTGTTCCAGCTCCGGGCGTCGCGAGGTCGGAGTGCACCGGCGCGAGAGCAAGTACGTGCGCGAGATGAACGAAGGGCGCTACACTACGCTGCCGCCGCACTCCGCGGAGAGCGGAGACTTCGAAGAGGACACTGATGATGACGACTTCCTGGAGCCAGATGTCGATGATGATGACGAGGTAAGATACGGCTTAGATGCGGAATATAATGTTTTTTTTATTGAATATTATTATATAGTGAATGACGGAACAAGCAGATGGCCCGGATGTTAAGCGGTAACCTCTGCATTTAACAATGCATAACGCACCCTATGTGGCATTGCACTGCGCCCATCCCCTGATACATAAAGATGAATAGTCTCATGTGCCTGTAATTTCACCGGTCCTGAGGTATCTCGCATTGCTTATTACCCATTTTAGGCGCTATTATAGGCGAAGGCGTGAAAGTGGGCTGGTCACGTTGCACGAAGACCAGCAACGAGAAATGCTAGAAAAATTCTAGTCCAAAGAGAAATGGACTAGAAAAATTACTACATGGGCTGCCCCCACCCCCCCCCCCCCCCCCCCCCCCCCCCCAGGAAAAGGAAAAGAGGGCGCCTCCTGGAAAGATGGGAAGATGGACTTAAAAAATTCGCAAGTAAGGACTGGATGAGAACAGCCCAAGACAATGAAAAGTGGAGAAAGATGGAGGAGGCCTTTACTCGTAGAGAGGTCTTTAATAATTAGAGTGAAAAACATAATAATAAAAAAAAACTTATCTACATCAAAAAAAAAAAATGCTAACAGATACCTAATAGTAAGATGTACAATATTATTATATAAACCATTTATTTCCGTGTAAGTAAATTAAATTGATTTTAATTAAGTAAAAATATTGGCGTGTAAGTAATGCTAACAGATACCTAATATTAAGATGTACGATATTATTTATTATTAAGGAAATAAATGGTTTATATATATATATATAAAACATTTATATCCTTAATAATAAATAATATTAGGTATCTATTAGCATACTTTTTCTTATATATAGGCGAGCTGTAGTAATGACGATTAAATTAATTTTACATTTTCATATAAGGACCAACGAAAATAGAGAGTAAAAAGAGAGAGTAAAATCGTGAACAAAAGGTTAAGTCCGTTATGTTTCACCTCTGCGCAATATATTCGCGGATCTTATACTGAACTAGACTGGAATAAACTCCAGTCACGCGTCGGAGTTGTCTCACATCATTTTTAATTAGCACTTACAAACAAAATCGACATTATAGCTCCCCTACAATTCATCATCATATCAGCAACCTTTCGACGAGGCAATGCGATGGAGGAATTCGCTATCACCACCTTGCTTGGTAAGCGGTGGTGGTCGCAGTATTGGTGTTGATTACTCAGTTGGATGCTTCTGCCCATCCGCTGGTGTAATCCGGTTGTCGGCTTTTACGACATTCACGAAACGACACGCTACGGCCTACAATACAAGATAAAGTGCGCGTCATGTAAAAAGAACGCCGGCGGTCAAGCTTCTACAGGCGTTCCAGCGTTCTTTTTACATGACGCGTACTATAATTGTACATTATTTGTAGTAAACTAGGTAGGCACTCATTCAATGCATAGGTATACATCTCTTAAATAAGTAGGTATAGTACGCGGCATGTAAAAAGAACGCTGGAACGCCTGAAGAAGCTTGACCGCCAGCGTTCTTTTTACATGACGCGCATTACGAGTATACTTGTGATGAAAAAAACTATCATAATCATCATTAGCAGTCAGTAGAAGTCCAATGCTGGACATAGCCTCTCCATTAATATCTCAAATAAATATTTGATGACTGGGTTATGTTGATCTCTACTATATAAAAGTCTGAGGTTAGGTAGTCGAAACTTCAGAAAAACAAGTATATTACTGCCGAGGCTTGCAAGTCCGCGCGATGGTGGTCGAACGTGCAAATACACCAAGGCGTGTAAGTATGTATAGATTTTTCCTCAAACGTGGTCATAAGTTGCCTTTGTAGCCCTTTGTAGTATTTTCAATGACGCTGTGGCCCACAAAGATTGGACAAGATGTCAGTAGCCTCTTATTTATATTCTTGGTTCTCATAGTGAAACTTACTTTGTGATAGCACGACAGATATGGATTTTCATACTAGCAATGCCGGCAAAACCGGCAAGGTTATACAGGGTGGAATTTTGTAATGCCACCTGAAGGGAAAGTACTCTTAATACTGTAGAAAGAAAAATTTACTCAAAGAAAACATTCCTTTATTTTCAAAAAGGAAGAAAACTGCATTTAATTATTTTCGAAAATTCGATTGCAATACCAGGGAATCGAACCGATTTTTTTTTTTTATTTACTCTCTGTAGGTACTGTTATTCTATCGATCGTTAGGGTCAATTATAAGGATGAAATCACTGGAACAAACTTGATAAATTAAATGAAATGAAAACGATGGAATCTTTAATTATAAAGGAATGATTTCTTTGAGTAAATTTTTCTATCTACAGTATTAAGAGTACTTTTCCTTCAGGTAGCATAACAAAATTCCACCCTGTATATTGAAGAAAGTTCTTGAAATAATGTATGAAGAAACGAGCATGTTTGAGAAATAATTAATGATTTTCGAACACCACAGACCTCTGTGGCGCGGCGAGCGAAGGTTCGCCTGCGATGCAGGAGGTTGCGGGTTCGATTCCCGCCTCGGAACAAATATGTGTGCGATCTGCAGATATTTGTTCCGGGTGTTCTGGGTATTTTCTATGTATAATAAAAAATATCTATCTATGTAATGTATTGTATTAAGTATATCAGTTATCTAGCACTCATACCACAAGCTGTGCTTAGCTTGGGGCTTGATAATGTTGTGTTAACTGTCCAGCATTATTTATTATTTTATATATTATTTATTAATTATGTTTGCAACAGGAGAGTTTAGAATCCGACAGCGAGGCCAAAAAGTCTTCAGAAGCGGCGATGAGCAACGAGAGCCACAACCCGTTGCTCGAAGCCAGCCTGGAGAAGGCACTCGAGGCTGAAGACATCAACAACCAGACCAACTTCCTCACACCAACGGAGGGAAAGACCTTTGAGCGTAAGTACATATAACTAGTAATAAGTAGTAGTAGACATTTTTTGTGAAAGAGTTCGTCCGGGGAAGTACTACCACCATACCTATTTCTGCCGCGAATTAGTACCTAGTGCTCGCATTGCTGTGTTCCGGTTTGAAGGGTATGGTTGACGGTGAAATTACAGGCACACGAGACTTCATCTTTGTCTCAGGGTGGCGGGCGCAGTGTATGCAACATAGGGTGCGTCCTAAAAAAAATAACTAGTGGAAAGCCCGCGTGGAGTTTTTTCCATACAAATTTCAACAACCCGCTGCATCCCTTTGGGGGGTGAGTTTAGGACTTTCTTAGTGTACCCCATAAACACAAAATATTTGTCTTTTTCTTTGATACAGAAATAAATAAATACCTATAGCGGACAAGTTCGAGTGAGACTTGAGCTCTGAGGGAGGGTTCCAACTTCGACCAAAAGATTCCAAACTGTAAAAAAGTAGGTACTGGAACTTTTTCCTAAAAACTTTACAACCTTTTCTCCCATTTTTCTAATGACAAGCGTAGACATTCCCCAATTTTTATAAAATAAAGCTTAGAATTCGATTTAAAAATTGTGAGTTACTGAGAGCATGTAACTAGAACTACCCTAAAGGTTCTTAATTTTCACGATTTCCTTAAAAATATTAGACATTCACTGCCATATTTTGTTTTTTTTAACGCCCCTTTAATTACTATTATTTATTCTGTGCTATAATTCCCATACTTGGTATAAATTTGCAAAGCCATGTAACTAAGAAACTTATGAATATTAATGTTAGTGGATGGAAAGGAAGAGGAAGACCTGAGAAAAGATGGATGGATTGCATGAGAGATGATATGAATGAGAAGGGACTGAATGATGAGGTGACGGCTGACAGGGGAGAGTGGAAGATAAAGACGTACTGCGCCGACCCCAAATAAACTGGAAAAGGGCAAGACAATGATGATGACTTGGTATACATTTCAAGTTGATACCATAAGCCTTTTTTTTAAAAAAGGCTCCTGAGATTTGGATATCCAAACGGACAACAAAGTGATCGTGAAAGTAACGTGATGAAAGTGAAGAGATCCTATATCCCTTAATCTTGCGGATCCAGTGACTTAATTATTGACAATAATTATTCGTTTTTCAGAAGTAGCAGACATGGCAATGGTGGAGAACAAAGCGGCTCGCCTCGCAGCGGACTGCTCGAAGGCGGAGCTGAGAGCGCCCTGCTCGCCGGGACGCAAGTGGAAGTGCGTACTCGTCAACGGCAGGTGGCGACGACACAAGTGTCGGAACGAGGTAACAACAGTCATAATTTTTCCTTGAAAAAAGGTGAGGATATAACAAATACGACTATAATAGGCCTGTTTCACCACTTGCTGATCGATCCATTAGTTAAGATGACAGATCTTATGAAAACACCTTAGAAATTCATGAAAAACTGCCTTTGCAGCAATTGGTGAGAAAGGCCCTAAGATACGTTCTCATTTTACAGACAGAAAGGTTTCTGCCACAGCCAAAGATGAGCACAAAGAAATGCGCCTGTTTTACTCCAAGTGGACTCGTATACACCAGATTAGAAACAGATGGAACGATCGCGAGGCGACCTGTCGAAGTACCCAAGGAAAACAGCACGAGGACTCGTAGATCTATCAGCAACGACGTCTACGAACCAAACACAGTCGACAGCATTCTTGAAGAAAACCCAAGCATTGGACATTTGAGCTTTAACAGCGAGCCAATAAATGAAATGGAAAATAGGGAAGCAAAAACTAAAATAGACAAACTTATTGAAGAAACAGAAGCATTCTTAGAGGCTTACGAAAGAACCAAAGAAACTATAGATCATAAAAGAGTAAAGCGTAGGGCTCAGCACTGGAACAATCATAATAATAAACATAAGCATAAAAACGACGCAATGGTGAATAGCAATGAATCATCATTGGAATGTAAAGTTGAAAAGAGCGGAAGAGTGAACTGTTCACAAGTCATTTACAACGATTTGAAAGCTTGGCACACAAACAGACTCAGTTTAGAAGATCAAATCAGAGAATTACGAACGAAACTCGACGATCTAAAAGAAATAAAGAGACATTTAAAAACTACTAAACCTGCTATCGAAACTCAAACAACAAACCCCGTATTGATCAGCAATCATCTGTTCAATAAGACTCTTCCACATGATCACAATACAACAAAGGAACATTCCAGGAAAGGCAGACTTCACAGAGTAAAACCAAAACACAGGAACAGTACGATCATTGATAAAAGAATAAGACAATTTAACGAATACGCTATTCCTACTGCAAACGCTAAAACCAAAGATGACGTTTTTGACATGCAACTTAAAAACGTGACTAGAACTGATGCTGTTACACCAAATACTATAAACGAAGTAGTCAACGTTACAGATACTTTCAACACTGTATTGCAAAAACCACAAGTCACTACAATCGTTATTGAAAGGAGTTCATTAGATCACACTAACGTCGAAGATAAAAGTAATACATTCAGTGTTTTAAGCACTGCTGGTGATCCAGCTACCGAAATAACAAAATTAGTTTCAAGCACAAGAAAGTTTGACGGTGAAACAACAACAGAGGAACTTATAACTGAAGGTTTCACCAAAAATGTCCATCTCTACACTGCTGCGATTGATAAAGTAATAACTACTGAAAGAGCTACACCTAAATCAAGTACTGAAGAACCAACGTCGATCAAACCGACTCAACAAACAATAGTCAAGCAGACCACTTCTCACCCTACACTATTAGGACCAGCGAGGTTGGATGCTTCAGAATACGAACAAAGGAATCCTAATAAAGGCACAGCCAAGGACTTGGGGATTTTTGATAAGCCGGTTGATGTGTTTCAAAGAAGACTTCACCCTTTGTACATTCAGAATGAAGATAAGCATATTTGCTACTGTGAGGAAGGCAGGTCAGTATCTCTCCACATACCCATCATGAAACGGATTTTCACCAATATTATTTTAACCATTAATTACCCAACAGGAGAACAAAAGGAGCCGGCCATAGCATATTCGAAGCAGCTCAGAGAGTGAGAGAGGAACAAAGAAAACGAAAAGCGTTATTGCTGCGAAAGAAATTGAGAAAGGCCAAGAAAAGGGTACGTATTCGCCCAAAAATTTGTTGCATGCCGATGTGTGTGCCAAAACACGCAATATATAGGTAGGTATTGAATTTACATCTATAAAGTTTGACTAGTGGGTCCGTGGTGCGCGAGCTGCATGCAGCTCGCGTAACGGTGCCGTTGCTGTAGGTTATACGTTGAAAAGGGTTTTGGGGATGTTTTTTGAAATTACCCTAAAAATTGGGAGAATTACCCTAATAATGGGGAGATTCTATTTTACATGTAATACTTAAGGATACTCGCTACAAGTCTGTGAAAACAGATTTTCCATCTGTCAACTTTGGTGGAAGAAAGTCGGTCGACAAAGTAGAGTCTAACCCTAAAATTCAAACTTTGCCTGCACAAAGGGTTGCCAGCTTAAAGCAACAAAAATGGTCAAAATTCATTAATACGGCGAAAATTAATAATATCTGATCAAATTTTGATTCAAAATGTCATTATTTCTATTTTTCATGTTATTGGGGAAGATCTCGAAAATTACCCTAAAAACGGGGAAAATATTTTCACCAGGCAACACTCCTTTTTTTCTTACATGACCGCCTTATACAAGTCATCCGGCTCTGGTGTTGCCCGCAGTCCCTTTTTACGATTTGAAAATTGGCAAAATTTCACGATTTTACAAAATGGCCGCCACACCGTCCGCCATCTTGAAATACAAAAATCAAAGATCCTACGATTTTGCGCATGTTTACTGGCAACATTTTGGCATACTCTGAATTTTCGTCCGGCAATTTTATTTATACAATTAGTTGCCAAATATTTAAAATCAAATGATTACAGGCGGAACTCGAGAAACTGTGCGAATCGGAGCGTATGAACTGCTACCGTCACGACAACGAGCATTGGCGCACCGCCCCCTTGTGGACAGCGGGACCCTTCTGCTTCTGCATGAGCACTTCCAACAACACCTATAACTGTGTCAGGACCATCAACGCGACGCATAACCTGTTGTACTGCGAATTCATCACTGGGCTTGTTACTTACTACAATTTGAGGATCGGTACGATTGCACTTCTCTTCTTTTCTGGATTCTCTTATCTGTGCTTCAGTTTCGTTCTGGATCGCTGGGCCGAGTATTTCGTATAATCCTACGACTAGGTATACTAGTACCATCAATGCGAATAGGTAACTAACACGGATCTGCGAGAACTCTCGCTGAAGCTGCAGAGCAGGCCAGGTACCAGCGAACCCAGAAAGCATATTTTGCCTAACCATGTCATCAGCGTCAGCCCAGGAGGGCAATTCTCGTGCTTTAGAGATTAGTCGAATTCGACATATGTCGAAAAAAGGTGGCGAATGTCGAATAAAATCCTAATTTGCTATTCTCGTGATGTCACAAATAGACATAACTATGTCGACCAAAATCATTCAAATCGAATACGACTTGATGGTTATTGTTACATTTTCGTGTCATTTTTTGTAGACATTCATGCTTCGACATTATCTCTAATTTAGAGATAATCTCTACAATCCGAGAATTGGCCTCCAGTTCACTTGCTTCCAGAGTCAGTGACAGTTGCTGCAGTGAACGCTGAAAAATAGACTGGACTTTACTGTTCTCATTAAGTCGTCGTTTTCAATTCTTGCCGTAGCAGACTGAGAAAATATAGATACCTATGTACCTACATTTTCAAAGTGACTTGACTACGTTGTAGTTAGGTACGTACATATCGTAAAAGATTTTCATGAATTAAGACATAATCCTCCATTTTCCAGATCCATTTGAAACGCAGAACCGATATAAATACTTGACACAACAGGAGAAAGATTACTTTCATAACCAGTTGCAACAACTTCTCGGCTGCCGTGGCCCGTCTTGTCGACGGTTCTCTCACTCAAATCCACACGGTATGAAGTTTCTTTATTTTTTAACCCCCGATGCAAAAAGAGGGGTGTTATAAGTTTAACCGCTATGTGTCTGTCTGTGGCACCGTAGCTCTTAAACTGGTGTCGGGGTCGTTTTTTATTTGAAAGCAGGTTTTCTAGCGATGTTTCTTTATCAAAATCGGTTTAGCCGTTTCATTGCGTTGGGGTTTCTTAAATTTACTTGTTACTTACAATTTATTTTTAGCTTGTGTTCGTCTACATTGTGTTTTAAGGACCTCTGTAGCGCGTCGGGCGAGTAGCCGGCTGAGACGCGAAAGGTTGCGGGTTCGATTCCCGCTGCGGGACAAATATTTATTCCGGGTCTGGGTGTAATGGTACCATAGTACCTACTCGTATTTTCTGATAGGTACCCACGACACAGGGAATCCTAGTGTAGGATCAGGACTATGTATGTGACTGTTGGGTGTTATGTTATGTTATATATTTCGCCTGATGGAAATATATGGTGAAGCAAAGGTTTATTCTATAGCATTTATGTATTTTCTTATAATTATTTATTGTACACAGAATTTTTTTAACAAATAAAATGTAACATAAAGATATATACAAAGGCGAGCTTAACTCAAGAGTTTTGTTACAGCAAACCTTTGAGGCTAGAGAGAGCTATTAGATTCACTCATCAATAAAGTTTCGGAAATTGTAGTTGTAGTTGTAATGGGCAGGCTATATCCAGGGCTTACATTGTCCGTAAACTTTTACTATCCGGATAATATGGATAGTAGTGAACTTTAGTATTCGGATATCCGGATAATACGTACAATTTCGGAAAGCTTTAAAAATTGAAAAATAAAATAAAATGATGGCTATAGAGAGCTTTCTTTATTCATGTTTAAATTAAACCAACAACTACGAGGGTACTAGCTGAAAATCAGTGTTTGCTCTTTGAGCAAGTTAATTCGCTGAGCTATGACCCATTTGTGATGCTGCAACACACACGTACTTTTAGTTATAGTTTTTATATTGTTTTTAATTTTAGTGCATTGCTTTGTTTTTGTGTAACGATGGTTGAATTATCTAGTTTTTAGTGCACTGTCTTTTATTTGTTTATAATGTACGTGTGTGATAGGAGATGCAAATAAACGTTTTATCTATCTATCTATCTATCAACATTCACCCACCATTAAAATCACTTTAACCAATTCGGTAGCTCTTTATGGGTAAAATTAAAACTACTATCATCATAATTATGTTGTAATAAAATATCAAAAAACATCATAAACAAATTAAAAATGACAAACTTTTTTCTTACATTCAAGTTAACACTTATCTTCTCGAAATACTATATTTTTCTTTCAATAAAGCAAAACTTGCATTTAAATCTTGCCAGCTAGGTCTCATCTCTGGTGAAACGCGGTTTTCCGAGTTTTCACGCATTTTGCAAACACCTAGGTGTGACAAACAAGTAAAATACCGTATTTTAAATTTAGATGCATATAGTAATTTTTTGATTAATTTCACTATCCGAATTATCCGGATTTAGCGGACGTCATTATCCGGATTTGAAAAATTGGCGGATATCCGTATTTTAAATTTAGATGCATATAGTAATTTTTTGATTAATTTCACTATCCGAATTATCCGGATTTAGCGGACGTCATTCTCCGGATTTGAAAAATTTACGGATATCCGGATATCCGGATTGCAAGCCCTATATGTAGCGCACAGAACCAACCGCTGGGGAAATTGTTTGATTATTATGAGTGGCGTCGGCGATCACAAACCGGAAGCTGACGTAGGACTATGAATCAATGGACCGGTGGCGGTCGTAGGAACTCGGTGGATGGAGGCGGCTCAAGACCATTCGTCGTGATATTCTTTAGGGGAGGCTGGTTAGATGTCTTCCGACCATAGAGCACACAACCAATGCTTCGAACTGATAATGATGAGCTCAACGAAGGTTGTAGATACCTAGTTTGAAAGACTTCATTAATTATTACGACCTTAACGGCTTAATGATGGAATGTGCAGTGGAAACTAAAGAATTTGATGTTTTGTTTGTAGCGAGCCATGAGGATACAAACAGGCGTTTTGACAATGAGCACATGATCAGAGGCGATTACAACGGGTACAATGAAAGGTGAGTTGAATAAATAAAGCACTTCAGATCAGAAAGATCAGTGTAAGAAACGCCAGCTCAAAAACGTGCCTTGAGAGAAGCTGGTCTAGCAGTGGACTGCAAAAGCTTATTGATTGATGACTATATAGTCTTATAATAGCAACACGTAAGATTAGGGCTGCCACCTGCCGCTAGTTGATTAAAGGGTTACCAGTATACAAAATACGGGTTTTAGATATTTTACGGGAGACAATTAACCAGCAATGTTTAAAGAAGATAATCTATTTTTTAAATTTGTATTTATGGTTAGAAGAAACAGCTTTTAAAAGATCTTCATTTTGAGAAGCAATTAAATAATCTTTGCAAGGTTACTCAAAATTACATTGGCGCCAGCCAGCCAAAACGTTAGTGTATGGTGCCGATAGCCAGCTCCGGTTTAGTTTGTAAAAAATACGGGAGCTTTATTTACCCAGTATTTTATTTTCGAAATTATGGGTTTTTGTATTATCTTAACCTGAAGAAACGGCGCAACCCGTAAAATACGGGGCATCTGGCAACCCTACGTAAGATGTAACTTTTAATGATGTTACAGGCCATGGAGATGGAATAGCTACGGACGCAGATATGCGAGAGCGCGGGAGCTCCACCGCCGACGCCACATGATGTCTTTCTAGTCTAGTCTTTATAAAAGTATAATGGAAACAATACAAAGCAGTCGCGCTGCTCCATCCAGATCAAACCCAGAGAAGTAAACGGGTTATACCAGTTTTGGTAGCATCTGGATACAAACTTGTGTCTTGTATACCTAGCTATAGTAGTACCTAGATTATACACATCGTCAGTAAATAAGTAGGTACTAGACATAAATGTGTAAACATGTATGTTTATATACAGTGCAATCTTGTAGGGCTTCCTAAATGTTTTTATTCTAATAGTATTTGTAAGTATAACGCCCGCCTGCTTTACTTCTTAGCTTTCTATATTTTAGATAATATTATCTAAAATACAACTGAATATGAAATTATCAGTGCCTAATTCATAGATTTTGTCTATAAGGACCGTAGTAGTGTTTATTTAAAGTATTTCTGGTTCAAACTAAACTTAAAGTCTGTTAATGTTCTAAATTCTTACAAATACTTTGTATAATATTGTTAGACTGGGAGCCAGCACCAGCTCAACAAACAGGGCAGCGCAAGAATGGCGGCCCGTAGGTGTCGATGTTGCCCTGCGCAGTACCTTTGATGTATCAAAAAAAGTGCATGCCTACAACCAGGCAGGTACCTACAAGTGCCATACTCATGTTTTTGAGGCATCTTATGTCTGGAATGCAAATAAATTTGTGCCATACCAATATCACTAAGGTCACCGACATAGCTCAGAGATATAGCAAGCTGAAATAGCTATGGGCTGGGCTGGCATATGTGCCGAAGAATAGACAACCGCTGAGGTAAACGTGTTCTAGAGTGGAGACCACGTCTTGGTAAACGTAGTGTGGAGCGACGATCTGCGTAAAGCGGCTGGTAGAAAGTTGATGGGAAGAGCTGGAAATCGGTCTAAATGGTGCGCATTGGGAGAGGCCTATGTCCAGCAGTGGACTGATGCAGGCTGATGATGATGATGAACATCATGTCTCTGAGTAAAGTTAGAAACCTGTAAAGTTCGGAACGAACATGTAAAATTCGGAACTTTACATAGGTTTACCTATAACTTTACAATTACAAGATACCTATTTGGTGTGGCACTTATATATTCGTATTCCAGACATTCAATTTATCTCAAAAACAAGGCACTTGTTCCCGTTAAATACATTTTCGATACACAAGAAATATTGCGCAGGGCAACACCGATATCTACGGGCCGCCATGCTTACGCTGTTTTAGCTTTGAGCTACTTGTTTTTTAGT
Organism: Operophtera brumata; assembly: GCA_932527175.1. Lineage (NCBI taxonomy): Eukaryota > Metazoa > Arthropoda > Insecta > Lepidoptera > Geometridae > Operophtera > Operophtera brumata. The sequence goes on from OW052238.1 coordinate 4,157,104, forward strand.
GCTGGCTCCCGGACTAAGTGTATTATCTAAGTGTATCCTTGATTTCTCTACTAAGCTTTAATGATTGTTCTAAATAATGTTGTTCTCTTATGTATACATAATATAGGTATTATGTATGTAACTACATATATATTATAGTGGAAGTTTGTTGTAGATGTTATTGTAACACTGTAGTTTCACTATTTATCTGGTAGACATTACTAAAAGTGATATTAAAATGTTGCCATTGTGATGATAATGTGTATTGATTGTTTAAGAAAGATATTTGAAAACTTATAATTTAGTACAGTTTTTTATTAATTTAAAACTTTAGTAGATCCTTAAAAATCTAATACATCATCCAGATCATTTTCATTGCACAGTGAAAATATACTTTTCGGCATGTTATTAAGTTTTTTTTTTTCTTTTACATCTTTAAATTTTTCAAGTTCTGCATCTTTGTTTGATACGTAATCAGTAACAGAAATGATTTTATCATTGCTTAATGGAGGACTCAGTTCATCATAATGATTCTCTCTATCTGATTCATCAGCAAACTGCTCCCATTTTGAATTTTCAAAAGGTTTTATAACTACAATTTGTTTTTGTTTAACAATTCCATGCTTTTTTGCATTATTGCTTTTGACAACTTTCGTTTTGGGTAGATTATTTTGAACTTTAGGCTTTTGAGTTTCATAAAGTGCAATAAGTGGTGGGCTGGGTGACTTTCGAACTTTGCAAAGCCTATTAAAATCATCAGTTTTGGTAGGATAAGTGTTTGAATCTGGCGCATTTTTATTAGGTTTCGTAAGCTTTCGTCGTTTAGCTGGAACTTCTAAAACAACTTCTGCATTCCCTAGATACATGGATTCATTAGGTTCAGGTACTTGGCTTTCTTTGGTTTCGTCTACAAACTCGGACCACTTCCTTTTAAGTTTTGGTTGTTTTATACCAGGAGCCTTTGTTTTATCTTGCACTAGCACTTCTTCATCACTGGTGTCATTTTGTTTACAAGTCTCATTAATTTCGTCCACTTTTCCTCTGATGCTGTTTAGTTTCTGTGCATGGAGTCTGCACTCTTTCCCAGTGCCAAGTCCATAGTGCCTTTTTATTGACTGCTTTTCACCGCAGAGCTTGCATTCCCATTTATTTGATTTCTTTGTTTGGTGCACCTGCATAGGAAATATTCATAGAAATTAGGTACACAACTTAACCAACAGGTACCTATGAGCTGTAAGGAAGGGCCCATGATGTAAAATTTTTGCAGCCTGCTCATCTCGCCATTTGTATCAACCAGTGACTCCAGTAGTGCACTTAAGAGACAACAAAACCACCAGGTAAGTCAAATTTTTCGAAAATCTATGAAACTCACTCTAACTTTCATCTTTATGCAGAGGTTACCGCTTAACATCAGGTGGGCCATCAGCTAGTTCTGTCATTCAAATCAAATAAAGAAAGATGTTGGCCGATTTGTTATTTATAAATAAAAGTGAAGTGATAACTCATAAATGACTGAAATGTATCTACAAATTTTTTTGAAGATCTTTTATTTAACAATTAAAGCTTAACTAAGTATCTTCATCCCAGGTAGCTCTAGTTTTGTTTTAATTTTAAAAATACAATTCATATCTTCATAAAATTTGGTACATAGATATAATTGGATTTATCAAGGTACGAAGTTCAATGTTGAAACAATGAACTAGAAAAAAGTTAGAGATTATTGAGGTGTGGTTCAGCCAAAAACCAGTTCAGGCTAAGTTTACACCACGATAGCAGCGACCGGTAGCCTTTGCGAGCTGCTGTGTTGTGAATTGAGCCAAAGCCATCGGCCAGTATTTTGCTAGACTTCAATAAAAGAGTTGCCGGTAATGTACTCTCTTATTACTTACATAATGGCAGCTCTTAGTTCTTCCTAAATGTTGATGTGCAGAACAACATCAACAGCAGCCTTTAGAAGTCACTTCTGGACGAGGCCTGCCATGGAGGGACTTGCCATAATCACCACGCTTGGCAGACGGATTGACGATCACAGTGTTCATTCACCTCACACTTCAGTATTAATGTTGCGTACCTACTGAGGTGGATGCTGCTGGCCATCCCCTGGTGTAATCCCTTTTTTTGTCTAAGACACAAACTATGTGGTATTGCACTGCGCCCGCCAGTGGCGGGTCGCCTCCCTGAGATGCAAAGATGAAGTCTCTGTGCCTGTAATTTCACCCTTAATTGGCTTTTAAGACATCCACGAGAGGAGATGGAGGAGTCTATTCTCAGGTCGGACACACCACGGCACAGACCACTAGGATGCTAACGCCATATAGCTCACAGACCCAACAACGGCTGGGGAATGTATGTTCTCGAGTGGTGACCGCGAATGAATCGGACTACGCAGTCTAGGATAGTAGGTACCTATAACTATAGTAATGGTAAGTGGTAAACACAACATAACATATTGAGAACTCTTCTATAAACTAAACACACATAGTAGGTAGGTAAGTACCTGGAAAACAGAACACTTGTAACATTTTAACACTTGAAACATCTGAGGCATAATGCGAGTTATTAACTATAGTAGTAAAAAATACCAAATACATTGGCATGAATAAATTAATAAAAAAATTGTTTATTGACTGTTCTGTTTACTGTTTTTTGTTTTGTTTTTTTTTGAAAACACAAGCAGTTCAATTTCGACTTGCGAAAGATCCAAATTCCAAAAAGGTAAACAAAGTTTTATACAAAATGACAAATTGTCAACATGTCAAGATATGTCAATGTCAAAGTGCAGAGTAGAGTTCAGAAAGAGAATCGTATTTCGAAATGGTGGATTTTTTCCTGTAAAAACTCAGTTTTTCTGCCACCATTTAAACTGGGTTAGGACTTATAATAATAATAATATAATAATAATGCTGGACAGTTCACACAACATTATCTAGCCCCAAGCTAAGCAGAGCTTGTGTTATGGGTACTAGATAACTGATATACTTAATACAATATATTGACGGACGACTTGACTACAAAACTATAATAATTATATTGTTATCACTTGACATTGGCTAAATTGTTGCAAATAATGCACAGAAGCCATTACCTAAGCTAAGAAAATTATAACACTTGACATATGCGAAATTGTTCAGAGCACTCCTCAGAAGCCATTATAAGGAGAGAAGAAGAAGATAATCGTATTCAGCACTCTTCAGAAGCCATTATATGAAGAAGAAGAAGAAGAAGAAGAGAATCGTACTCTTTCCGCCATTTTCGAAAAGAGTCGTCGTCTATTTTATTTTATTTCCTTGTGTTTTTGTGAGTCATTTTGTGTATTTTGGTGGCATTTAAGTAAGGTGGATGCTCACGCTTGTGGCGCGAAATTTATTTTTTTTGGTGTTTTTTGCCCGTTACATGTCATCTACACTTCTTCAGATAGCGAAAGTTGATTTCGCGAGAACTAGGAGACTTATAATAACACACATGTTTTAATTGATAGTATCTCATAAATATCGTCAGTTAGCTACGTTCCCCCAGAACAAAACAAAAACACTGTAAAAATGAGTTTACAGTGCTAAAGTGCAGTGTATCGTAGCTAAACTGATGATATTTATGAGATACTATCAATTAAAACATGTGTGTTAAGTCTCCAAGTTCTCGCGAAATCAACTTTCGCTATGTGAAGAAGTGTTCATGAGCTGTAATGAGCAAAAAACACCAAAAAAGAAGAACTTCGCGCTACAAGCGAGAGCATCTACCTTAACTATTTAACCAATGTAGCTCGTCTACAGAGCTCAAGTGTAGTGAAATGAAATGGAAGTGTATTGCGTGACTTTTCAAATGCGGGGTTTTCACGGCCGGGTCACATCATGCTTAAAGCCTTGAAAATAGATGGCGCCAGCTCTGTACTTAACTGTCAAAATAAAGTGAAATGTCAAAGTCAACGACGTAGTTATATATTTTCGTGGTATTTTTTTATGAGTACTACTGTTTTGTATAATGGTAGTTTGACGACCTCTGAGGCGCGGCGGGCGAAGGTTCGCCTGCGACGCAGGAGGTTGCGGGTTCGATTCCCGCCTCGGAACAAATATTTGTGCGATCGCAGATATTTCTTCAGGGTGTTCTGGGTATTTTATATGTATAATAAAAATATCTATCTATGTAATATACGATATTGTATGAAGTATATCAGTTATCTAGTACCCATAACACAAGCTCTGCTTAGCTTGGGGCTAGATAATGTTGTGTGAACTGTCCAGCATTATTATTTATTTATTTATAACACACAGAAGCACAGATAATGCATTTGTTAATTTTGACAACCATAGTTGAGTCAGCGCCATCTATCTAGCCAAATCGAAATACTTTTAAAAAAAAAACTAAAATGAAAATATCTTATTGGTGGAAATTGTCTACCAAAGTTTTTATAAAACGGCCACCGGTTTACTAAAAGATGACTTGACTGTGACTTTGACGACTTGGAAAGATTGTAACGTTGCAAATTATATTGAAAATACAATAATTATACTTGAAAATAGAAACATCGTGGGATTTGAGGGCGCAGCTGTGCTTATTTACCTTTTTTGTTAAAGTGGGCAATACTGTTCCGTTTTGATTCTTGTATAACTGTAACTATGTATATTTTATGATTAAAAATGCCGACAGTTTGAATCTTATACTCAAGAAATAGATAAATATAAATAAACTAAAGAAAACGTTAGTTCAACTTAGTTCACAATTTGGCCACGACGGCTCTCTTTCTGAACACCAGAACATCGTCGCGTCGCAGACACAGAATGCATAATAGTACAAAGTAGCGCATTGCTCAGTCGGTATAACCAAAGAAACCTATACTAGCAAATAAGTTCTACAACTTGTCCGCTAGGGGCGCTCATCGGTGACTCCATACAAATTACCACTTTTCGAGTCGGAATTCGGTTTTCGTTATTCCGACTTGGAACAAATTACAAACCTAGCATAGGCCCTCAGAGCTTAGAGCATTGCAGGCCTCCGTGTTGCTCGATGGTTTTTATGTATGGTTTTAATGAGTTTTTCAATAAGTCCGCTGGAGGCGCTTATCATTTTCTCTATACAAAAACGTCATTTCGATTCGCAATTCGGTTTTCCGAGTTGTAACAAATTACAAACCTGTGGTAGGCCTTCTGATTGGCGCTTCGCAAAACATAACTGATAGCATTATCAATAAATTATTACCGGATTGTACATTCATATTTCAATTTACCTACTCAAAATCATAATAATCCCACTTTTATTATATACCTAATTACCTATTAAGAAAACGTTTTGGAATTCTCTTTACCAATATTAATTTTTTGATCTTTAATTTCAGTTGTGTTTTTTTTTTTACAACTTGTGACGGATAAAGCAGATGGCCCATCTGATGTTAAGGGGCTAGTCCTTGAAAATGACACTTCGAATTTTGACACTATTCCATTATCTGTGACCTCCACCTTGCGGTGGGATTTGAAACTAATTAGGTAAACAAATCTCTCAACCGTACAATTGTGTAGAAAACGCATTACTTGTTTTGTCAATAACATCATTGAATTTTTGTTCTGTACGTAATCAGATAAATGTAAAAATAAAATAAATGTATACTACCTATACAATCGTTGCTTGACTGACTGACTCGGTCACTGACTATCAACGCGAAGTCTAAACACTAGGTCATGGAGACCTGAAATTCACATAGGTACATTTCTTTTGTGGTACAGCGGTGCTCTAAGCAAGGAATTTCCGAAATACACACCCTAAAGTGGTGCAGCGGGATGTTGAAGTTTGAATAGCAAAAACTACACGCGGGCGAAGTCCCAGGCGTTCCACTACTGGATACTTGAGGAATCTCTGTGCACATATTGTGGTTTACATATTATGCTGTGTCAGGTTTCGTTATATTTTATAACAGTTTTATTCGTTTTATTTTACCCCAAATAGACAAAGTGGTCAACAACTTCAATAACTGTACCAATATGGGTGCAAAGTTAGTATTTCAAAACCATCATAACCGAATCGCAAATGAACATGGTCAAGAAACGAACAAACCCACAAAAACAACCAAAAAATACAGGACCACAAAAAAACAAAATTAAATCAAAAACACCCTAAAAACTCTCACAACCTAAGAAGGTTTGTGCCTCTAAAAAACCCCTTCCAATTCCTAAAAACATAGGGTTTAGCCTATTCTACCTCCCTAGAGTTCATACAAGTCTTAAACTTTAAGAAACAATTAAAACCTCGTACAAACTCATACAACCCAATTTAAACCGGTATTGAACGACGGGCCTTGCTCAGGAAAATATCTTGGGAATCGGGATTTTTCCCAGCAAGGCCCAAATTAGATCGTTTTCTCCGCCTCAAAACTCACTATTCTGCCAAACTTCCTGCTGATGTTTTTTTTTCCATATGAACTTTCATCCACTAACATACCTACCTTGTTTGTTTATATTAATTTGAATGTGTATATGTGCGCCTACTTTTTGTCGATTCAACCTTTGGAGGTTTTTAAGGTACAATATTATAATTAAATGTGTAAAATATATTGAGTATGAAATACATAAAAATAAAAAAACCTACACGTTTAGGGCTGTTTAAAAAAACGCTCATGCAGTGATTTTATTATTTAAAACTATTAATTTAATCCTATTTCGTCAAAATACATAGTAACAGTTTTTCGAGTTATTTTGTACAGAAAGACGGATAAAGAAACAAATAAATTATATAGGTACCTACAAACTATGTTGGAAGAAATACACGTAATTGAAACATACTGACCACCTACAAAAAAAAACGGCGCGGCGAGGACGTTGCATTTGACATGCATTCAAACATTTATCGTCTTCTAAATTCTAATTTCCAGTACTACCACAGTATAAATAATAGTACCTTCTTCTTGAAACATGCCATGAATTTGTTTGGCGTCTTTATGAAAGGATTATAGGAAATTCAAACCATAAAATCAATGGTGTTGACGACCTCTGTGGCGCGGCGGGCGAAGGTTGGCCTGCGACGCAGGAGGTTGCGGGTTCGATTCCCGCCTCTGAACAAATATTTGTGCGATCGCAGATATGTGTTCAGGGTGTTCTGGGTATTTTCTATGTTTAATAAAAAATATCTATCTATGTATTATATTGTACTAAATATATCAATTATCTAGTACCCATAACACAAGCTCTGCTTAGCTTGGGGCTAGATAAAGTTGTGTGAAATGTCCATTATTATTATCATTACTATTGTTTATTATTAATTGGGGTCATAAAGTTTGGATGTATTGTTTGTTATTCTATTAAAATTTAAAATTAAAGCGGGCTCCCATACAAGAAAAGTGATTTTAACAAACGCGGTATCCCTTGGTCCGTAATAGGTAGACACAAAAAAAAATACAAAAAGTGTGTTATAAGTAGGTATGTACCTAGGGGAAAACAAACATGTTTATATTTACTTGCCTTATTTTTATTAATCATCATCATCAGCCCGGCTGGAAATAGAACATGTCCATAGAATGGCACGACAACTGGTCTTGAGCCGCGTCCGTCCACAGACTTCCCGCGACCTTTATAATGTTTGGTACATCGGAAGTTCCCCTCCTACACTGCGTCGTCCGGTTGTTGGTCGCCACTCGAGGACTTTATTTCAGTCATCTTAATTAGTGCGTGTTGCCAGAGATGACTTACGTGACTGAGACGTGATCGCTAACTATCACACACACAAAAGCTCAAAGTATCACATCGGGTTATGCATGGAGAGAGCTATGCTATTACCATCAGTGTACAAATACGTAGTCTGCGACAACCGTAACTACAAGAAGTATTGTTACGAGATATTCGCGCCTAAAGTTTTTTATCTTAAATTAGTGATCAGTCAGTGATTTTGTAAATATTTATCTGTTATGATTTTGATCTGTACGATCGCTACGATCATTCCCTTTAAAACAGTGTTTATTATATCGTGATAACATTAATGATTTTTTATTATTTAGTAAATAATAGTTGTCTAGTGCAACATTATTTTAGAACGTGCTTAACCTAAGCATGTGCGCCGTATGTAACATAGTTACTGTTCGCATGTCTAGAGATTTTGTTACGGTGTTCAGCAAACGGAATATGCTCAAGCTTTACCAATCTTATGTGCGGTAACATAGCTACTAACTCAGTTATACACCTAATTAAGCTGGGAGAAAAAATAATAACTGTAAGTAAGACCACAGAATAAATAATAGAAAAGAACAGAAGGCTCACATCGTGAAAAAAAAATGACCAACCTTGCTGGGACGCAACAAAGTGCATTTCAGTTTGCATAAGTGCTTAGTGCCTAGCGGGATATTCACCTAAACATTTCCGCATTCTTCTGATGTTTTAATCTTTTTATTTGTGTATTATATATATATATAAATATATATATTTTTATAATTTTATACCTTTTAATATTCTTTGTATTTTTGAATTTTAAACACAAATTAAATTAAAATTAAATGACTATTCCAAGTATATTCGGTACAAATTTAATCTGCGTAATGTTTTTTTTCGAATGGAATTAAAAAAGATTTAAACTTTTGTTTTCTTGACAAAATCCGAATAAATTTATGGACAAAATACTTGTTATTGACTTTGTACGGTGAGGCATGACGCGTAGAAATAATAACTTGGTAACTTTCTATGGCGCATGCACTCTTAAATTGTTTTGACCAAATGTTCCCATTTTTAGGGTTCCGTAGTCAAAGACAAGGAACCCTTATGGATTCTTCATGTCTGTCTGTCTGTCCGTGTATGTCAGTCTTTTTTTACCAAAATTATAAGAGCTTTACTGTTGAAACTTAATAGGTAGATGTATTCTGTAAAACGCATTAAGAATTTTACACAAAAATTGAAATAAAACAATTATTTTTGGGGTTCCCCATACTGAGAACTGAAAACCAAATTTAAAAAAAACATCAAACCCATACGTGTGGGGTTCTATGGATAGGTCTTCAAAAATGATATTGAGGTTTCTAATATCATTTTTTTCTAAACTGAATAGTTTGCGCGAGAGACACTTCCAAAGTGGTAAAAAGTGTGTCCCCCATAACTTCTAAAATAAGAGAATTAAAAACTAAAAAAAAAATATGATGTACATTACCATGTAAACTTCCAACAAAAATTGGTTTGAACGAGATCTAGTAAGTTTTTTTTTTAATACGTCATAAATCGTAATTCATCCAAGAAATTTTATATTATGTTACTTGCTGCTACGGAACCCTTCATGGGCGAGTCCAACTCGCAATTGGCCGCTTTTTTTTAATGGTTATTTTTGGAAATTGTTAATTGGTACCTTATTTTTGCGTAGATTCAATCTTTATCGAATACTGACTATCCAAGTTTTTTTTGTAGTGTATTTGGAATAGTGGTGTATACCTTATTTTATACCAGTCAGTTAAATCATTCTAACGGTGAAGTTATAATTTGGTAAATTTTGCTAGAAGTATCTCCTATTTTCTGGTATAAATGGCACTAATTTGCTTATGATTTCTTCTTTTATTTCTGCAGTTATACCTCTTGCCATAAAATTGGGCATAGCTTCTAGAAAACAAAGAGTTGAAAAAAAAAATTGTGGTAAATCCATTGTGATTTTAACTTACTTACACCGAGACTAGTTTTATATTTTGGGGTTCAATCCCCCTATCTACTTTTACAGTATAATCTCTCTCAGGTAAATTTGATGTAAAAAAAACTGGAGCATGTTTGTGATGCGTGATCTCGATAATTTTAAAATCCTGAAAATCATAGATTTGATTTGCTGATTTTGTTTTCATAGCAAGTTTCACTTGATGGTGAAATTAATTTGTAGACATGAAGCTATTGAACATTTGATAGTTAATGAGCAAGTGCTAGCCATATTGCTGTTGATACTATTAACAAAGAATAACATGAAAACCCAGTTTTTGTACCAAAAGTTGTTGTTGTGAATTGTGATATCTAACCACAGAAATACATGCTTATATGCTTAAATAGTTAAGTCCCTGGGAAGATAAAGTTTTTTGGATACGTTTTCTCATCAGTAGTGTGATACACACGGGTTGTGTATATCATGACGTTATTTTATAACTTCTTTAATAATTTTATTAGGTATTTCATATGATCTGAGCTTATTTTGTAGGCAACCAATTGCTGTTTTTCAGAATCCCCATCAGTCTTGTTAGGCCAGTCACCGTAGACACAAAAATCGTGTTAGGTCGCAAAAAGTTGCAGGGTTCTGTTTTTTTGGGATGTTGTTAGGATAAATACCAATTGTATAAAACCAAGTTTGCAACTTCGATAGAGCTGTGCGAACTTTGCAATTTTTTGCGACCTTAAATGTTTTAGATGACTGGGCCTATGTGTCGTTTGTAGGTTAATATTTGTAAGGAGAAAGGTTATACACACCTCAGTTTGTTCAAAATTACTAGGTTTAATTAAGTAGTTGGAAGAGACTTTTCTTCTGGGTACTTCTTTACTTTGTACTAGCTATTTTGCATTTTCTAAAGCTTTTACATGCGTACTTATCGTCGCGAGTATCGCCTTTGCATAACTCGCCACACACGACCTACCCACTTCAGCTTTGGTGAGTCACCGTTTGTTGAGCTCCCACTGACTGACTAGCACCAATCCCCCACTTTTTATCTTAGCGAATGACGGAACAATCAGATGGCCCACCTGATCTTGAGTGGTAACGTCTGCCTTTAACAATGCATTACCTCATATGTCACGTCCACCCCTTGTGGCATTGCACTGCGTCTACCGGCAACTATACCTTTCATACTGGAACACAGTAATGCAAGCACTACTGCTTTGCGGCAGAAATAGTACTGGTAGTAGTGGTGGTTGGTAGTACTTTCCCGAACGAACTCTTTCACAAAAAACAACTCTACTAAGTACTACTAAAAACTTACAAATACTTCGCCCTCCTGCGTCTCAAAACCAATAGTAGTACTACGCAAAACAGCCGTAAATATATTATACCTACGATTGAAATGTCTACGATTACTGTTTCGTACAGTTTTCGTTTACTTAGCAAGACGATGGCACAGAATAAATAATAGAACAAGTACAGAAGGCTCACTTCACGAACAAATTTATATAAATAGCGACTCTTGCTGGGATGCAAGAAAGTGCAATTCAGCTTGCATTAGTGCTCAATGCCTATCGTGATTTTTACCTAAACATTTCCTCTCTCTTCTAACGCGTAACTGCGTCGCTATCTGGCGCGGAGTGACGTTGCTCGTAAGGGTTGACGACTAGTCGCTTACGATAACATAGTTATCTAATGGCAAAGGTACGTTAGTTTGTACCTTGTCAATGAAAGTAAATATCTCTTTTAGGTGTAGGTAGTGACAAGGTACAGACTAACGTACCTATGCCATTAGATAATTATGTTATGGAATGACATACGACGCTAACAAAATAGTCCAAGAGCCAACATCCAATATTCATAATATCGGTTCCCAACTACAGGTTTAGCGTTTAGCTAAGTAGCCTCCTGAGGTATGGGAGCGGCACGGGAGAGTGGTGATTTTCTTATGTCAAATGTCACGAGACGTCACTTGACGTCAGTCGGGCGGCGATCTCGCTGCCGTCAATACGTGTTATTTGGACCGGCCGCACACGAGATTAGCAACCGAAGATGGATCCTCAGATTAGAGCTTAAACTAAAGATGTTGTTTATAATGTATATAATTTTTTCAAGGTTAGTAAATCTGATCCAAATTCCGCCGAGCATGAAAACGATATAAATCTACACAGTATAATCACACGATATAATCTATAGTTATGAAAAAGAGGGATTTGTTAAAATTAATAAAACGAAATAAACTAGAAAAACAATTTAAAATTGATGCCATATTAAAAGAAAATGGTCATACGGTACTTTATTTGCCACCGTACATCCGGATTTAAAACCAATCGAATTAGTATGGGGAGATATCAAGGGCGAGCTGGCACGAAAACATATTAACTCAAATTTAACTGAGAAAAAGCGAGCACTAGAAGAGTTATTTGCTAATTTTTCATTTGAGAAATGGCAAAACTGTGACGGTCACGTAAAGAAAGTTGAGGAAGAGTATTTCAAACACGACCATCTTAGCGACGATATAATGGATCAATTTATAATAAGATTACGAGATGAAGACTCAGATAACGAAAGTGATTCCAGTCATACTGACAGTGATTCGAGTAGCGATATGGACATAAGCTAACAAATTGAAAGTTCAGTTGAAAATATTGATATTAGTATTAAATATAATAATTATTTGAACAAGTATATTATTCACTTTCGCAATGACTTAGGTACTTATTTGTATATATCGTAAGATCTATCTTCACTAATTTTCATCACGTGTGTAGCCCGATAGTACTTTACGTCACATGTCACCCCTCCCGTGCCGCTCCCATTCCTCACGAGGCTACATCTTTTTTTTTGTTATATCATTCTCTTATTTAAGATGTTAAGGGGTGGGGGGACACATTTTACCACTTTGGAACTGTCTCTCGCGCAAACTATTCAGTTTAGTTTTTTTTTTATCAGAAACCTCAAAATCATTTTTGAAGACCTATCTATAGATAACTCACACGTATGGGTTTGATGAAAAAAAGTATTGAGTTTCAGTTCTAAGTATGGGGAACCCCAAAAATGTATGGTTTTTTTTTGTATTTTTGTTCTTGTAAGTCCTATCTAACTACATAAATAAATCCGGAGACATACAATTTAAGGATAGGTAGCAAAAGTCTACATTTGTTAGGTAGGTGTACCTAATTACCTATAATGTAGACGTGCATTTCTACACCTTTCGATGTCCCTTGGAAGTGTGAAAAACGTGAGGTTTGGATCCTTGTTATAATTCAGGCAGCCGAATGCGATGCAATATGCGTTTATCTTCATTTAAGCATAGAATAAATAATAGTAGAAGACTTTAGTTGACGGACGACGTGACGCGGCGCTTGAGTTAGTTTACCGAACTAACTTCACGTGCGATCCGGCTGGCGCGCGGCAGCCCTCTGAATGGATTGACTCGTCTAGATGAGTCCGCCGGGTACTATAATATCAACACTAGTCTTAAGCACCATATATGTTATGTATGACGTTACTATTCTTATGTGTAGTATTTAGTCTAACATAATAATAAAAATAGTTCAGATAACCACCGTATAATATGTTACGGTGATTATATTTAGGATACATTTTTGATGCATGATCAAGCTCATACAAACACGTCAACCTCATACCTCATACCTAACTTACAATAAACATTATATTGATCAACTGGATTATCTATGAGGAACTAGTATGTCATAGATAACCCAGACAATATAGTTGTACTACAAATAATATTACGCGTCCGAATCAAGTCGCGGGTTACAGTACCTATACCTAGCTAGTATCTATTTTATATTATAATCGTCCAAAGTTAGTAGGTACTTACCCAAAATCAGAATTCGTTTATTTTTGCTATACGTTTTTAAATTCCGACGGGAAACGAAAATATTCGTGAAGAGAAAATATGTACAAAATGTGTGGCTTCATTTCACCGAGGACTATACTAAGTTCCATTGGTCTAGTTGTTACTATGTTGACAGAGTTATTTATACTTGTATTGTACGGAACCCTGTACACGCGAGTCCGACTCGCACTTGACCAGTTTATTTATCTTTGGCCTCCAATAAAGCATGGACTTTAATGGAGATTTTTTTAATAGCAGCATTGTATCATCAAAGTAACTATCTATGTAATACATTGTATTAAGTTTATCAGTTATCTAGTACCCATAACACAAGCTCTGCTTAGCTTGGGGCTAGATAATGTTGTGTGAACTGTACAGCATTATTTATTTATTTATTGTTTCGATATCAAATTGAAGTACCAGTATTATTATTAGTAACAAACAGCCAAACATAGATAAAAATTGAATGATAGTATAAATAAAAAATAAAAAAAACATATCCTTCCTCACTAGTAAGTCGGGAAATAAGCAAGTATAGCTTGGTATATTGTGAGGAAAATCGCTAAGCGAAACTCTTTTGGTCACAAATCACAATATAAACTCCTTCGTGAGTATACTACCGTAGAATTGCACCGAGCAACTACGGAGGCTTGCAATGTTCTAAGTAGAGATCCACCAACTTATCTGTAGAATTAAATGTATGTAGATGATAGAAAACTACATACATTTCATTCTACTGATAAGTTGGTGGATCTGTAGAATTGGTTTGTGTTCACGACTGTATGATTGAACTGTCAAACCATGTCCGTCCCGTTAATTTTCACAAACCTCAAATAAATAGGTATTTGGATGGGTTTCCTATTACCCGAATTACAATTATAACAACGAAAACCAACAATTTTCAGTAAAATAATACAAGTTTTTGTAATGATATATCGAAGTATCCGGTTGTCCGTTTTCACCTGTGAATAAAAAAGTGAACGAGGGCCTTCCTTCCAGCGCCGTGGATAACCACGGAATGAGAGAAAATGGCGTAGAAATCGTGTAGATACGGCGAATTGAAAATGTTTTCGTGTTTTTACACATCTTTTGTATGAAAAGATCAAAAACCCCAACCTACTTTTAAAACCAAGTGTATAGACATGATACTAAAGTGTTTTATTTCTCAGAAATAGCTGTAATTCCGTAGATTTTAGCTCATATGTAGATGCTCTATTTTGATCAATTTTGTGAAAATGGGTAGGTAGTTTTTCAATTTACACAAAATCTAAAAATAATTTTAGAAAACCCCTACTCACTTTTATTCAGCCTGAAGTGTTCTTTCTTCTGATCTAAATATTGTTAGGAATAAAGCTAAATTCGGGAAGTTCTTGGCTTTTCAAAACACCACTTTTCAAGGATTTTCAAGGACGTGGCCCTTAAGCGGTACCTACCCTCTGCATTACGTCATAGGTCACGTCCACCTAGGACGCGCCCTCTGTTGCATTGCACCGTGCCCGCCACCCTGAGACATAAAGATGAAAAGTCTCATGTGCCTGTAATTTCGCCGGCACCCATACCCTTCAAACCGGAACACAGCAATGCGAGCACTAGGTACCTACTACTTTGCGGCAGAAATAGGTATGGTGGTAGTACTTCCCGGGACGAACTCTTTCACCAAAAAGCTCTACTAACTACTAACAACACTACTGGTTGGTACTTTCAATGTCCAATTCGATAAAGCCCCCCGGCGCTATTATATTACCCAAAGTTTATTTATAATATATTTTTATATTTCCGTGTTATGTTATTATTAAAGAGCTATTATTGTCTAAGTGAGTAGTTCCTGTTTGATCCATTGAGATTGATCCATTGGACTTTGATCGTCCTGTTTGATCCATTAACATTTGTAGTCAACTTTCAAATTCCTGTTGGATCCCTTGTCGATTTTGTTAGTGAAGTACAGTCGGCGTAAAAATAATAAATCTCAATGGATCAAACAGGAATTACTCGTCTAAGTATCTATCTATGTTGTGGTGTGTCTGGCCTAAGAATATACCCCTCCGTCTCCTCCCGTGGATGTCGTAAAAGCCGATTAAGGGATTACCCGGACTTGTTGATAATTGTTGGTACAAGATTTGTTGGAAGCTTGTATGGAATGTGTTATTACTGGAAGAAAGTGTTAGCAGAGTCAGTCGTGGGTAGCAATTGGGTCGATAAGCTCACCACTTGTCACGTCTATATTCCACGATGTTGCGACCCACTGTGAAAGAAGATGCCCATCTCAATGGCCTCATAATCTCTGCTTTCTCTTCGGGGAAAAAGGCATGTATGTATGTATCTATCTACCTATCCTATTGTTTTTGTAGTTTAGTGGGTACCTATATCTTGGTTTGATCATTAGAGCTAGAGATTATTGCAAGTCCCTACCTGCCTACCTACTTAAGTTTGTCAATAAAAAATATATAACGTTGAATCAAAAGTAGGCGTAGAAAGGAATTTATAATTCTCTGACCACAATTTGTAGGTAGGTATGTCACATCTGTAATTTTTGTAGTTCAATTAGTTCACAAATTTTTACTTAGGTTTAACAGAACTGTAACTTTTGTTTGATCCATTGTAGCTTTTGACTACCTAATATAAAGCTAGGTTCATATTGTTGTGTCGGGGTGTGTCGTGGCGCGCCAGAACGCAATCGGTTACGTTCACGCGCCACAACACAACACAACCTACTAATGTGAATCTAGTCATAGGTAATAATACTACCTAATAAACGTAAACGATTGCGTTCTGGCGCGCCACGACACAACAATATGAACTTAGCTTTATGCTCCTTTCACGCCACTGTCACTTTTGACATTTCTGTCACTTTTGATTTGGATTCTATCACACACAAGTTCTAAGTATCAAAAGTTACAGAAATGTAAAATAATGTTAAAAATTGAAAAGTCAAGTGACAGAAATATGACAAAAGCATACAACAATAATTCTTAACACATAAGTTAGACCTTGCGAGAGAGTTCTTATTATTCTACGGATAGACATTAATATTAGTAAAATAGGACAGATATTATGTCAAATAACCTACCTAGTCCTCGCTAAGTAAAATTTGGTAGGTAGGTACAATAATAGGGACGTACCTACCTACTAAAAAATTGGCTCACAGCACGGCTCTATATTTTATCAGATGGTATTTTGCAAATTGGTTTATACTCCCTTGTAGGCGATGCAAAGCCCCAAATTAGGTAGGTATTTATCTGTATTATGTTTTACATTACAGTTTTCCTATTTACATTTGGGTTTTTAATCAACCCGGGTAATTCTACCGTCCGATCCAAAAGGGCGCATTTTTTGTAGGTATTTGCCGAAATTTAGCTCAGCCGAAAAAGGCACATCTAACGGTACGAAGTTCATACGACGCATTCACAAAACTTAAATGAAAAGACGTAGGTAATTGGCAAAATAATATTATACTTACATAGGTACGTTTTTGTCACTTTTTCGTTTGAATATTGCAAACTTATTTGGTACCTACTTAAACTGAGAAGAAGGGACACATTGTCATACGAAGCGTACCTAAGTCTGTTTACTTATTACAATATTTTTGGTTTGGAATAAATGTCACATGTGGGTTCTGTTACTTAACAGTGGCCCAAAAATCTAAATTAAAACACTCCATAATTCTGTATTTTTAAAGTGCTTATTTTCTTCTATTAAATAGTGTTTTACCTACTCAGTTTTATGATTTTGTTAGATGCGCCCATTTGAACTCTGACGGTAGTATTGTAAACAGAGGTACCTAAATGGAAAGTTTTCTCATCAAAATACAAGATAAGCGTATATATGAGTTTACTCCTGTTTCATAAACAACCTGTTTAACATTACTTAGTTCCATTTTCCCGGGTTGATCTTACGTCCCTACTTCTTAGACATAATATAAACGGACGACACGACGAATTCTAAATTTGATGATATATACAATTCAACGTTGTATTGGCACATTAATTTACAAAGAAATTGGCA
Source organism: Operophtera brumata (assembly GCA_932527175.1). Taxonomy (NCBI): domain Eukaryota; kingdom Metazoa; phylum Arthropoda; class Insecta; order Lepidoptera; family Geometridae; genus Operophtera; species Operophtera brumata. The sequence continues at coordinate 4,174,529 of OW052238.1, forward strand.
CTAAATGAGCATAGATAACTCCAAATTATAAGGCCGTTTAGATAGGCCGAATCATATCAAGATAAAAACATGGACCTTACCATAATATATTTATAAATGTCATTATAAGTTTAAACCTCGAAGTCTATAATCAAATAAATCTAGGTACACCACGATACTTTATACCTAGGTACTATAGTAATTTTATGGTAGGTAACACCAAAAATATTTTTCTTTACAAAACTAATTACCTACTCGGTCTAGTCCGTTTCAATACCTTTTGAAACATCAATGTACCTACTAGGTACGTTTAATAAAGCCACAATTTTCAAGGAACTGTCCGGTGATCCTGAAGATGAACACGTCATCTGAGTGACCATCTTTATCTCGCGACGCGGAGGCGCTTTCACACTTTGTTCACACACGATCGCGAGTGTTTAGTGATTAGTAAATACATTATTATACTTAAATAAGTAGTTACCTATCCATGTACAGTGGTGGAAAGAAAATGTTCGTCACCTTAGGGCCTATTTTTGGTTGTTCAATGCAAAAAGCATAGGTACTGTTTTACCGACATAGTACTGCATTGGTACTGTTTTACCGACACAGGAACTTATTCTCGCGCTACGTATCGGAACTGCCAATGTGTCAATATTGCAATATTACGAAAATAACCTTCAGTTACCATGACAACGGATATTAGCAGTGATTGAATGACAGATAGTCTACGAATAAAATGACAAAACTTCTGGCTAACTCAATAAAAAACTGGCCAAGTGCGCATCGGACCTTTCGGACCTCGCGCATTCAGGTTTCCGTCGTAGAAACTATTATATAATTTGTGGTTCCGTAACAAATGTAGAAGTTATAAATTGCCTAAGTTTAGTTAATCCAAACGCAAAATTAAATCTGTTTGTAATAGAAATACCTATGAGAAAATTCTCAAAATGTTTCTATTTTCTAAAATATTATAATTTTTTGTTAAAATATTAATAATAAGTATGTAGAATATTTAAAAAAAAACTAGTTCCTGGGTTAAATGGAAATTAAATTGAACTTAGTAACAAAAATACAGTCTTATTCTACTTAATAAGCTCTAAAATTATACTCCACATGCTAGGGTACGACAGATTTATTTTTCCCTCCCCACTTTAACTTGCCATACCTACTTCAAAATAATTTTTGGATTTTATTTTTGTGTTTGGGTCAGTAAGATACATAAATAGTACAAATATGAATACTAATTCGGTTTAGCCGCTATAGACCCGTGTGATAGAGAGACGGACAGACGGATGAGCGAGGGCAATAGGGCTTCATTTGGCCCCTTTGGGTACGGGACCGTAAAAAAGTCGTTCTAAACTTAAACAAGCAACTGATCAAAGGTGTGCGATTTTGATCTTTATAACAAACATTTAAATTATGATGTTCTTTACAGCAGTCTGCTACGTAGAATAGTTGGAAAAGGTAATATGTGCTCGCGACAAGCTAAGGGGATTCCTTTGAAAACTGACGAACGTTTTCATTCCGCCACTGTACTTACCACTAAACATTCGTAATCGCACTAATAAATGTGTGAACCGAGCTTCGACCATGTAAGCACCAAAGATTAGAGGAGAGAAGATGGGTTAAATCAACCAATCGACATTTAGAATAATAAGTTAACATTTTAGGTACATTATTGGCGTAAAATACTCACGTGGTGTGGCCGGCCTACGAATATAACCCTCCATCTCCTCACGTGGATGTCGTGAAACCCGACTAAGGGATTACCCGGACTTATTAGTAAGATTCGTTGGTAACGATTTGTCCTGGCGTTATTACTGGAGGAATACGTTAGCCGAGTCAGGCGTGGGAAGCAATGGCGGTGATGATCTCAGCCCTTGTTACGTCTAAAATCCCACGATGGTGCAACCCACGGTGAAAAGAGGCCTATTGAGGCTCTGCCTATCCTTTGGAGGAAAAAGGCGTGTGATATTATGTAAGAAAATCCTCATACATCAAACAAAATGTCCCTTGCCGAACATCGATATTTGATTTGATTTGAATAATCCGTAATAAAACCTCACTAGAGACAGCCTCAGCCCTCAATAAATTTTGTGAGCCATTATTTAGTATAGGTAAGTAGGTACCTAACTATCTGGTTTTTAACCAAATTATTTGTGTCAAGAGAACAAAACCATAATAGCAGAAAATTATTAAAATTTGTTGTTTTGTTTTGTGTTGAGGTAAACTTAACACCAATACACGATTACCATAATACCACCTGCTAAGCGTGGTGATTATTGGCTACCCCCCCCCTCCCCTCCCCCCTCCCCCTCATCCCCCCTCCCCTCCCCCCTCCCCTCCCCTCCCCCCTCCCCTCCCCCTCCCCTCCCCTCCCCCTCCCCTCCCCCCTCCCCTCCCCTCCCCCTCCCCCGAGATAAAAACAACAACAAGATGACCCGTAGTTTACGGCGGCTCCGCTTTTTCTGGCACTGGTAGGGGGATGAAGGTGGCTCCAGGCGGCTCCACACCGTCGTCGTGACACTCTATGGGGTCCCCTGAGCAGTGGACTTGCAATTTATGATAGTGACTGACGTTGACTGCATCCTCTACGTTCTGACGGAATAAGGCTTCCTTGAATAGCCACGCCTGTTCGCCAGCTCAGGCTCAGTCTCGCACTGACGCCGGATCTTCTCTATGATGCCCATTACAAAGGATTCGTCTTTGACTCGCCTCTCTTGACATTCCTTCGGGTCGACTTCATCTGGAGCTAAAAGAAATTAGTTAAAAAATTGTTAAAACAATATAGAAAATAATATTTTTATCTTCGTGAATGACATATGGCCCGGCCCACCTGATGTTACGCGGTAACATCTGCCTTTAACAATGCACCCTGAGACATAAAGATGAAATGTCTCATGTGCCTGTAATTTCACCGGCACCCATACACTTATAATTCTTTATTGTACACAGAAAAAATATACAAATAAAATATAAAAAAGATAAGTACAAAGGCGAGCTTAACCCTAAAGAGTTTTTTTCCAGCAAACCTTTGAGGCTAGAGAGAGTTGATAAAGATGGTTGGAAAGTGTACAACCACAGGAAACAAACAGAAAGGAAAACAAACTATAAACATACATTATAAAAATACCAAGCTCACTATTAAAATACACTGCTAAATATTAAACTTTAAATATTATTAAATGTTAATATTAAACACGTACTTTCAATATTTTCGAAGGAAATACTGTGTGACAGACTGACGGACGGACACTGAATTCCCGTCCGAATCCGAAGTTATGTGTTCCAATTTTCCGATTTTGGTCGAAACACTAAAATGACGCACTCAGTGCACTGTACACTGCACGAGTTATCCATACACAGATAACATAATACTATACTTCCATACAAACGACATCAACGCGTTCGTCTCTTACATTTTCGTAGCAGTGCTACGAGAAACCAACAAGAAAATAAAGACGGGCTCATGACCGGTCGTCGATGTCGTGGCATTCTATGGAGAGGCCTATGTCCAGCAGTGGACTTTACAGTCTAATGATGATGAAAGTGATGATGATGCAAATAAATGACTTTCAATGCGACTACAATAATAAACGCGGAACATCCTTTGAATTATCACAGCGTATTGTCTATTTCGATCGAATTTGATACTGCTTTGAAAATAAATAAGTTTTTTGTGAAAAATATATTTTTCAATACAAACTTTTATAAAATTAGTGATTGTTTTTTTATTTTTTATTCTGCTGAATGACGGAACAAGCTGATGGCCCACCTGATGTTAAGCGGTAACCTCTACCTATGAACAGTGCATTACCTCATAGGTCACGTCCACCTAGGACGCGCCCTATATGGCATTGCACTGCGCCCGGCACCCTGAGACATAAGGATGAAAAGTCTCATGTGCCTGTAATTTCACCGGCACCCTTACCCTTCAAACCGGAACACAGCAATGCGAGCACTACTGCTTTGCAGCAGAAATAGGTATAATAGGTAGGATTGTAACCGTGTCCTGATCAAAATGACCCTAAGCACGGCCAGTCTACTATTATGCATCGAGGAGTTCCGTTGTCCACCTTCCGTCTCCATCATCAGATCAGCTCGCTGTCACCATCATATTGTATCGACATCGGAACTTGACACGTGTGGCAAATTTTAGCTCAATATGTTGAGGATAACTGCTTTAAAATTCAGTTGCAAGATTCCACCCGGATTCCACCCAGACAAACATACGTACATTGCAAGTTTAATAAAACCACTGTCTAATTATCCCAATGACTATCAACTCGCCCCGCTTCGCACAGGTAGTGTCGGGATGAAAAACAATTAAACTCCTTTCCCCCTCCCTAGAGAGACAGACAGAGGCGAATTACTGCTCTGTCTACTCTCGAGGTTGTCGTTAAAGCTGACGGGATACACCAGAGGATAGGCAGCAGCAACTACCTGAGACTCAACACCAATTCTGCGATCACCTATCTGACTACCAAGCGTGATGATAATAGCAAATCTCCCCCCCCCCCCCCCCCCCCCCCCCCCATTTAATTCTATGACCTAGTCCACCTGTCACCGGATGATTAACACACCCCAACAGTCACATACATAATCCTGATCGCACACTAGGATCCCCTGTGTCGTGGGCATCAGGAACTATGAGTATCATGGTACCATGATAACATCCAGACCCGGAACAAATATTTGCAGATCATACAAACATTTGTCCTGCAGCGGGAATCGAACTCGCAGGTCGCGCTACTGAGGTCGTCATTCTGATGACCTTACTTACCTTTAACAGTAGTATGTGTTATCTTTTTTTTGTCCATGCTCCGTGATCTTGAAGTTTTCCTCGACGGAACAGGCGTCGACGTGGCCGGCAGCGCTTGGTAGTTCTTCAAGATGGTTTTTGGAATGGCCATCTCAGGGTCTGGTTCCCTCTTCAGCGTCGTCTGTTCAGGAAGCGCTGTTCTTGCGACCCTGGTCTCCTGTGATTTCGCTAACGCCGCGGCCTGTTCGTTCCTCAGCACTGGAGTGACATCTTGTAATGTTTCGCTGTGTTTGCTAGACATGTGACCTAGGTACCCTGCAATTTAATTTTAAATAATAAGTTAATATTTCAATGTTTAAAAACCTCCACTATTCTCACTGTTCTCTCACACATTGTAAAAAGGGAGCACTAAGGAAGCACATCGGTGTCAAGCACGCATAATGTAGGGGTCGCCGCAGAAAAATAAAAAAGAAAAAAATTACCAGCTGTCATTCCTTGCAATTGTCTCCCAAAAGCATTTTTGCGAGCCTGGAATGGAAACGCCTGAACCGTCTCGTAAACACCATCTTGCATATGAAGAAAACCGTATCTAAATAGGTCCAACCGTTTTGGAGATAAATGGAAACATTCGTTTGCACACACAAACAACCTCTCACTCTAAACGCATACACCACACGTTTAGAGTGAGAGGTAGTTTGTGTGTGCAAACGAATGTTCCCATTTATCTCCAAAACGTTCCTTCCTTCCTTTTTTTATGTAACATCTTTCATCTCGATTTCCTGCAATCTGTGGGAGTGATTTCGTGAAAAGGGACGGAAGTGTGTAACATGAACCGCGCATTTCCGAGGGGTTGGTACTATCAGCAAGCAACTAATTACCATGAATGAAGTAGTACATCTTCCTAGCTAATTACCAAGGAGGTGAGATGTCAGATGTTACACATCATATACGACTACTGCAGTTCGCTTGTTTTTTTTAACTGCGTGAATGACGGAAGTAGTGGATGACTCACCTAATGCCTCTCGCGGTAACCTCTGCCTTTAACAATGCATTACCTCATAGGACACGTACCTTGTGTGGCATTGCACTGCGCCCGCCACTCTGAGACATAAAGATGAAAAGTCTCATGTGCATGTAATTTCACCGGTACCCTTCAAACCGGAACCACAGCAATGCGAGCACCACTGCTTTGCGCCAGAAATAGGTATAAATATATTATATGCAGGTAAAAATATAGTAATTCATGGTACTTTTTACCTTTTCTACTTTTGAAGAAGATAAGACACTTTTCACATTTATTCAGCGGCACAGGATCGACCGGCGGATGCACGACATGTGCCCTGTACTTGTGTCTGTACCAATGTTGACGACTCGAAAATATTTTACCACAGAGCTTGCAGTTCACGCTCCCATCACTCCTGGCTGAAAACTCCAGAAGATCACTCCGATCCTTCAAAGCTTCCGTATTGGAGTCTTCGTTGGGTCGCCCATTCTTCTTTGGTTCATCTTTTTTACTTTTATTGGCCATGCTTGAGAGATTACTCGTGTTCACATTGTCTGCGAGTTCCTCTTTATTTTGTTCTCTCTCATCCATGTGAGTCGTTATGAGGGAAACTTTTGTGTCAAAATCCACAGGCTCCTGCATTTCGACATCACTCGTTTGAAGCGTAGAGTAAAAGTTGTCAGGTAGAGTACCAGTGTCTACTATTATAGCTTCTGGCTCTGTGGTTCCGAGTGTTATTATGGGCATACCGTCTGCGTCGTCATCGAAATAATGGTATTCTGAAACGTTACAATTAGTCTTGTTTAGTAGATACCTACTTAGTTCCAATACACCATAAAAGGTTACCTGAATCCAAATTAAATATTTGCTATAATTTTGTGTGAGTAGGTCACGTCTCGAGATGGAACACTGACTCCATTGAGCGTCTTGTCGTACAAGGACGAGTAGAGGGCACCAGACCACGCGGAAGGTCGCCCATGCGTTGGACCGACCAGATCAAGTCTGCAGTGGGTGGCAACCTGTATGAATGCACAAGGATGTCCACGAATAGGCATAAATGGCGAGATATCGTGAGCCGAGCAACATCAGCCCCTAATAATAGTACAACATGACGACCACGACCGCTCTGTCAAGAGTGCAACAACTGAGAAGAAGAAGAAGAAGAAGAGGTCACTACTTGAAGTAGGTAGAAGCTCTTCGTGAATGAGTTCGTCCGGGGAAGGCACCATAGGTACCTAGTATCTTTGATTATGGCAAATTCCCTTATTGCATTCTATGGCGGAAGCCTCGTCCAGCAGTGGATATGTAATGGTTTTAAACACAAAAATAAATACCTATCTGTTTGATTTTTAGTTACATCGACCTGTTGGCGTAAACGCATTTAGAGCATCTTTGCGCCGTCTGTTGACAACAGGACGCGATAGAATTGCTAGCGCCATCTGTTGTCGAGTAGCTATGCGTAAGATCACAAGAATATGGCAGCACAGAAGGGTCTCCAACGCAACTAAAAAGGGACTCGTCCGAACATTGGTCTTCTCCATATTTCTGTAGGGCTCCGAATCATGTACGATCCGAGCGCTGGATAGGAAAAAGATTTTGAGATGTGGTCAATCAAGTTCATCAAGACCAGACTCTCCACCATCAGCTACAAGCAAGTTCTCAGTTATTTTGGGCACATAGCCCGAAGACAGCCATATAACCTTGAAAAACAGGTTGTAGTGGGAAAAGTGGATGGAAAAGTACACGCGGCCGATCACCTAGTCGCTGGTCTGGTCAAGGTACTCACTGGCCTCCCTATCACTGCTGCCCTAAGACAAGCCGAGTATAGAATAGCGTGGAAGAAGCTCGTCAGCATCCTTACTAAATCCTTTCAGCACGGGCACCTCCAGTAATGAAGACTACGACGAAGAAGATTGAGCTTTTTATCTCGGTATAACGCGAGCGAAGGCGCGAGCGGACACTAGTAATACATAAATATGGTACTAGTAATATATAATATACATAGGACCTCAACGTAAAGTAAAGCATTATCTCTTAAAGGTATATACAGTTGTATGAAATAAAGTAATGTAATTTGAATTTGGAACGTCAAATTCGTGAAGAAACTCGTGGAAAACTCTTAAGTAAAAAAAATGCCCATATGGCATTGTAAAGAGGTTTGTTCGAAAATCAAACTGGCCACCATAAGCAGAACTCAAAAAAGAAGAGAAAAAGGTGCGTTTACAAAGAATGTGAAACAAAAGACGGTGTATGGTGCTGTGATTTTCAGTGAATTTTTATTGTCTCGCAGAAGGTGTGAAAAGTAGAGTATTCTCCTCTGGAATAAAGCCTGTCTTTGTCTTGGGCAGCTTGAACCCCTCGCTTCACTCGGGACTTTATAAAACTTTAGAGTTCCTCGTTACGCTCAGGGTTAAATATGCCGCCCGCGACGTAAGACACAGCTTTATTCCCTTAATTACATAACATTAGAATAATTTACTATTATTATCGAGGTTCTAATAAAACACAAGATTGTTAACTTATTTTCTTTATATTTTAATGTGGATACCTACGTCATTTTTACAAAACCAGTTGGTAAGATCTACCTGAAATATAATATTACCTCTTCTTGTTTCCATGAATTTAATGTTAAAGCTTTTATATTTGCAACGACAAATTAAAACTATATTTATATAAAGTTAATTTACAAGTAGATATCAGTTTAACTGTGGTAGTAGTTTTGTTAATATAATTTGTTAGGTATTTAGACTACCGAATATCTAACGGTCTTATTTACTATGTTGTTACATACTTCGCAGGTATATATAATATTATACTGTTATATGGCCCATATAATGAAGAAAAGTATCTAGCATACCCTACTGAAACACAGTTAACTATTTATTTTTAAACCTTAACTTGGCAGGTAAAATTAAATTTGTGGAAGAATATATAACAGTTCTAGGTATATAAACAAAGAAACATAAAAAGTATTTTAATAATACTATCGAAAGTCCCAAAGAAAGTAAATAGATATTTACTATTTTTAAATATAACTTTGTATACAGCTTTTTTAGGGTTCCGTAGCATAAGTACCAAGGGAACCATTATAGTTATAGGTTCACTATCGTGTCAGTCTGTCTGTCTGTCACAGCCTATTTTCTCCCGAGTTTACTGTGGAAAATTTAAATTTGGTGTTTAAGTATAAAGAGTGTGATCCAATTACGGACGTAAAGCTTAGATAATGGAATTCTGCAATTAGGGGTTTTTTTTAAATATAAAAAACATGAAGGCTTATCGAATGAAAGGGCTCATTTTGTGTTTTTTATATAAATTTTAAATGCATAGATAACAAGATATTAAAGAAAATTATAGAAATTATTCAACCAGTTTACAGGAACACCTACACCAAACTCTTCCCACGGGAACTGAAAATATTTGTGATGCGTATAAAATGTGTTGCTTAGGTAATTTCACCGAGGACTAATAAGTTAAATTTGTCTAGTGGTTCTTAGGGTAGCTTACTTGTGCGGAACCCTATCCACGCGAGTCCGACTCGGATTTGTTTTTTTTTTAAAGTTATCCTTTTAAAAACAATATACCTATGTATCTAAAAATGAGAATGAATAGAAACAAAACAAGAAACTCAAATCACAAAATTGCACTTTGAAATAATTATATAATCTAACGTCATAATTCTTGACACGAGCAAAACATCGCAATCATACAATTTAGTAATTAATTAACTAAATGATACTGCAAATAAAAATATGATATTAAGTATGGTTCATGAAACAATTAACTATAAGTAACTACATAGTTCTGGAAAATATTACCTATAAGTTGCGTACCTACTTTAAAGAAGAATTCAACGTGTATGTGTGCATTAACACTAACATAACTTTTATTCATATATTATCGATATTACAAATGAAACAAAATGATAAATCGCCGAAATGTGCCTTGAAAAATATAATACTTCTTATATTTTAAGATAAAAGTTACGTTTTAATTTGCGCTGCCTGGCAGCTTGTGCATATAAACGAAAAGTAAAAAGTATAATAACTCAACAATGAACATGCTTGCCAACTTAGTTAGCGCTAATATCACAAAATAAAATACTACAAAAAAGACAAAAGAAAATATAAACCATTAGCATTTCTCGCAACGAAACCAACCAGTTTGATTTTAATGAATGAGCGCAAGCTTTTACCTTTTGATTTGAGCACCTTCTCACACGAAGCGCCCTTAGCTTCGTTGATAATACCTAGGCGTTGTGCATTCGTGAAAAGTTATATTTGTACAAACCATTTTATTACAATAATTAATTAGGTAAGCTAACTCATTTAATTCATGCAAAAAATTAAGAACATAACATAGTTTTATTTCCATAAAAACATACAATAAAAAAACATGTCCCTAGTGAAACTAGGAAAACTAGTGGTCAAGTGTTGACAAATATAATAAGAAACAACAAAATACAAAGAAATATTAATAACTCCAGTGCACACTATTAATGTAACAATATATGAATTGTAATTAATAGAGATATTACTGTGCAAATGACTGGCGCAGATGAACCTATATTTTGTGCAAATGACTGGCGCAGATGAACCTATATTTTGTGCAAATGACTGGCGCAGATGAACCTATATTTTGTGCAAATGACTGGCGCAGATGAACCTATATTTTGTGCAAATGACTGGCGCAGATGAACCTATATTTTGTGCAAATGACTGGCGCAGATGAACCTATATTTTGTGCAAATGACTGGCGCAGATGAACCTATATTTTCTAAGTAAAAATCACACTGCAAAACTGTTAATACCTTGTTGGTGATTATTAAATCTATAATGATACAAGTAATACACCGATAAAAATTAACTTATAAACAAGTGGGGTCAAACATCTAATATAAACTTAACTTTAAACTATTTAGAACTTGTGCGCTAAATTTCAAAGAAAACACAATATAACTTAATTAGATCTAAATGATTTTATATTTATAAAATTATAATCTTCTAAACTAATTTAAATTGCTCTTAAAAGGAATACATACTCTTCCCAAAAATAACTAAATAAACGGAGATTAGTAATCTTCCTTACTTATTATTAAACATAGAGATTATTTCAATCATAACTAACAAAGTAGATATTTCTTTTCCTTATCAATGGAAGAACTGCTGATTTCGTTATTGTGTTCTAGATTACCTAGAACTCGTACATAACTAAATATATTTCTAAAAGACTATATGTAATAAGAATTGGAAACTTTTTTCACAATATTTAATATAAATTGTAGTGATTGTGCTATCTATGGCACTATAGCTATAATATAATCCTGATATATCATAACTTTTCATACTTATTAACTTTTAGTAAAAATATTATAGTATTTTCCGTATAGTAACAGTTAACACACTTTTATTGTATAAAATATATAAAACTCTACATCAAAGAAGTCTTTAACATGGATAGAATAGATCAAAAGTATTTATTATACTCGTATCTAACGTAAATCGTTTATTCGATATGGCCAAGTAAGTAAGAATATCCATATAACAATATTTTGTATCAAAAGTAGTTTAGATAATATGAAATTCATAAATGGGGTAATTTGAATACACAGATATAATAACATTTAATACAGTCTTTGGTTGGTATCTTGCGGTGTAGAGAGAAGGCACTAAATGTTCACTAAACGGACAATCTGCGCTGGAAGGCGCGTTTCAGACTCTTGCTGGGGAGCACCTCTTGATGCTCTGCCATTATAAACTTTAAAACGCAGTAACTGGCCTCGATTATTAAAAAACTTTATAAAATTATTGTCTAATATTTGCACAACCATACTTTTTATACAAGTATATATAATTGAACTTTATGTAACAAACATACAAATATATAAATGCATAACAGTATCATTGGGAATATACCTAAATATTATTATGACTTACTTCAAAACATTAAAGTACATATATATTTTTTATAAAAATAGATCTTACATTATGAACTTTTCGGAATTTTAACCACTCTTCTTCTTCTGGATAAAAATTTAGGCATTTGAAAGGCACTTTAATCAGTATATATTCGTAAAACTAATAACCCATGCTATAGTCACATTGTGTTAATAAAGGTAGGTTGTAAGTATGTAGAATCCTAGTAGGTTCAGACTTGCGTCGGGTCAGGTGATGAATGCGATGGTGTTGAGCCCAGAGGGGACCCAGAACCCATCGGTTCCAGTTTCAACACCGGCGGGAGTTGACCATCGAATCCTATATAGAAAGCATTTGGCGGGTAGACACAATCTTTTGGCACGTAGCAGTCGTGCGTTGTTTTCATGTGGTTCTTCATTTTGTCTGGCCTAGAAAATTCTTTGCAGCACACCGGGCACGGAAAGACTTTCCTCTGTTGACCCTCGTGGTAGAGAAACGCGTGCCTCTGGAATGAATACTTGTTTTTGAATGTTTTTTGTACGTTTTCCTTAGCGCACTCGGTGCATTGGTAGACTCCTTCGTTGACCGAGGCGTATCTGAATAAATTGAGGCCTCGGACAGACATCTCGGTGAGTTGCTCGGCTGGATCATTGGAAGCGGAATTCGCACGCCTTCTTATCCGTCTTCTAGCAGATCCTGGTCTTTGAATCTGGTTGCCTTGTAGAGTGTTATTGTTTAATGAATCGTTTTGATAGTACTCGTTTGAGGTGGACGGCTGGATCGCTGGGTTTACTCTTATTTTCCCAGTGCCATCGAACGAAGGAGACATTGAGTGTTTTATTTCTTTCATATCTGAATCGGGAGTTCCACGTCCTGTAACGAATCAATCGATCAATAATTAAAAATGTGATAAACAATATCTACATAAAGATGTGTAATTTAGCGTATGTTGAAGCTGCTAATAAATACAAATTAAATTAAATGGCTTGTATAAATCTACAGAAAAAATCGGAATCCGAATCGGCATAAAAAAATACAAAATGAACATAGAAAAACATTATTAGGTTTTGCATTAGTTCAGTGAGAACGAAAATGCATTAATCTGTACACGTGCCATATATAGGTACGGAGGTTTCTCTGCCAAAGATCCTGAACAATAATCTGTGTCTATTTGAATCCAATGCTCAGTTTGAAAATTAATTTTCCCATACATTTAAATTTATTTTAAAGCTAGGACCACATTGTCAGCGTCTGTTTCCACCGGTAAATACAATCTGCGAGTGTTCAACTTGAAGATGAATAGATTTCCTCTAATCAAGCGTATTACATATTCAAACGCATCGTCACTTTCCATCGGTGAGATAGTTGTAAAACGTTTGGCTATTAAACGTAGCCGGACGATGAAGTGTCGCGTGACCAACGACATTTTAATAGGTGCCGGGAAGTCAGTAAATGTTTTTTTTTATACAACTTTAGATGACGGAACAAGCAGATGGCCCACGTGATGTTAAGCGGTACCCTCTGCCTATGAACAGTACATTATCACAAAGTTCACGTCCACCAAGTACGCGCCCTGTGTGGCATTTCACTGCGCCCTGAGACATAAAGATGGAAAGTCTCACGTGCCTGTAATTTCACCAGCACCCATACCCTCCAAGCCGGAACTCAGTAATGCGAGCACTACTGCTTTGCAAAAGAAATAGGTATGGTGGTAGTACTTCCCCGGGCGAACTCTTTCACAAAAAAGCTCTACTACTAACAACAATATATATGTCTAGCAGTGGACTTCCGTTGCTGATGATGATACATTACAGCGACTGAAGACAGTTTGCATCGGATGGTAGATTTTCAAATTGAACATCGAAACAGACAGGGCAAAAAATGGGTTCGAAATTAAAAACAAAATCATATTTTTTTGTTATTTTTGCCAAAAAAAACGTGTTTATGTGCTTCATACGCCGTGAAAGAACGAAAAAAAACAAAGAAAATATATTAACTTTTATTTGTTCAAATCGAATGATAAGATTGATTAAACCATAATCAAGATGACAACGAATGAAGAGGTTACTTCACGGTCAAGTTTATAGGATTTGTGTAAAATGTGTGTCAATTACTGAAGTATAGCACCATGTATCTTTGATGTTACATTTTATCTCAAGAATAAAATAAACTTGCCCCTGAAACAACAAACGGAAAAAAACAACAAAAACACCGTACTATGTAATAATATCGATTTTGGAATAAATAACTGAGAAAGGCCAAATAAATTAATATTTTCGTTATTTCATGAATCAATCATTATTGGTTTATGAAATCGATATTTATTATATTATCCCAAAAATTACCGACCCGGCAAAACATAGTAAAATCTTAATATTTCCCATAAAATGTGGGTAACACTTTAAAAACAAATAACTACGTAGGTATTAATATTTGAATGGAAGTAGGGTCGGTTCAAATCTATCAGTTAAATTATAAAGAACTAATTTTTACACGTCCCTTAAACAATTAAAAAAATTACATCATTTCCACGAGAGTAGAACAAGCCAATTTAGAAAAAAAACAATCAAATAGAAGCGTACCTTATTCGATTTGTTTATTAAATATCTTAACTAGACAGACCATTAACTGGATCAATGTCAAACTTCTTACACTATTAAATTAACTATTAAACTATAAATAAAACAATAAATTAAAAAAATAAAAACAAAAAAGACGTTCATCACTACGATATAATAGGACTCAAGTGGTTGCATTTGGAACTATTTCGGCAAGTCTAAGTTGAAGGTACATATTTATAAAAATAGCGCTCCAGTTAGCTAAGACATTAAGATCACGTGAGGTGGGTTTAAAATTTAAGTTATGATTATTTCTATAAAAAACCACATAAATTAAGATAAATTATGTTTACATTAAATAGTAGATGCTACTTTTCATTTAAATCAAAATAAAATGGACAACATACGAGCCAAAAGATAACGGCCAAATAATACTACGAATAACGTAGGTAAGGAACAAGTTAGCCTCATTGTGTCAAACATAAAGTATGCATGGTAAGAACATAAGTGTACGAAGGAAACTAGTTTTACTGGACCAGCAATACATCGTTCTGCAGAGCTTCGAATTGAGCAACATTGAAAGCATAAACATAAATCTAGCTCTAATCACACAAGCTACGTGAGAGTACCGTCAAAGGACCACATACCTTTATTTTCATCCTGTTCGTGACTAATAAACAATTTAACATAGTTTAGAAAGTTCACACAATTAACAAAACTATTTATATCTAAATCATAAATATAGATAACTTAAATTTTAAACTACTCTTTATTAATATAACCCGTGTCGTTACTTTGCTAGAATAATAATTGAATTATAATTTAAAATTGTAAGTATTCGCTGTCATTGCTTAAATCATCAACTGTGACAAATAACTGACTACTACTAATAAATAAATTTTGATAAAAGTCATCTCTTTTAAATAAGTATAGGTACCTACCTACATGGCAAGACATTTGCTCACAACACAAATCTTACGATTTAAGCTGCAAAAAGACAAGAACAAGTTTACATAGAGCTCAATGCTAGGAAATAACAAATATTTCAGAAAAAAATAAGTAGAATATAATAAAAAAACATTTAACGAAACAATAAATCAAAAAGGTTAATAACAGAATTATAATGTAACAAACTAATAATAAACAATGAAAATATTTCATATTTTTGCTGTAACTTTTATTATTTCATTAAAGTTTCTAAAAATAGTAATTAACATCTTATTGTATACCAATGTTTTACTTTATCAACAAATAATGCTAGATGTAATGTGTAACTTTCAATTCTATAATTGTCTAAACTCTAACTCTTTGCTTTTGCTATTGCCTAAGTGCAATCAATAAAAATATAAGGAGTTTTTATATAGTATTTGGCTACTCGCTATTTCTTTATAATGTGTCAAGTGAATTAATTCATATCACATGATAACTAGCTGTTTTTTATAAGTAGTTATTTTATTATATGAGAGCTGAAACTAATAGTAAAAATTACGTTTATTAAATTATATGTTATATTTGTTTTTGTAATATTGCGTGTCTAAACTATGAATTATGTGTTAATCATTGTCATTTTTCTACTTTTATTTTTTGACACAGAAGTCATTAAAATGCTATTACAGGTCAGGTTTTTTTAACAGTTCTCTATTACAAATTATATATTAACTGAGTTTTTTACATCTTTGAAAGTTACAAAGTTTAGTTAGGTACGTTTTATTAAAAATCTATTAGACCCGGTAGGTTTAATATTTGTATATGTTTAAATAATACTTATTAAAACATAAACTACTATCGAGAAAAATCATTGCAATATTTGAATTCTTATATGATCAATAAACCGATGCCGATTCAATATTTTAAGTTCCATTCGCAATAATTTGTACATTGGTTGGTACATTTCAGTATCACAAACATTAACAATGTTCATTAATAATCTGTTGAAATTGCCGTTTTATGCCTCATCACATGTGTTATTTTCCTAATTTTAATTTAGCACCAATTAATGATATTGTAAAACATTAACAAATAAAAACAGAAACATTTGAAGTAATGACATATCACGTCACGTTGACTTCGTCTAAATTTGAAGTAATGACATATCACGTCACGTTGACTTCGTCTAAATTTGACGACAAATACTTTTGACGACTTTATATTAAGCTTTTTGACCAAAACAATACAGTGCTCTAACTAATTTATTTTTAAGTAGAACTAGGTATCCCAGGGTTTAGGCACTGTCTAAATTGACTATCATAATTTTATTACAAGGGATTTCCGCAAGAATAATAGCCTCGCCTTATATAAGTCTAAGTTTTCATTTTAAGTACCTATCAACGTCCAAGCCCCAAGGTAAATTTCATATAAAGATTATGAAAGGTAGGTACTATAAATTCGTATTTAAGAATTTTAACAGTCTTAATATTGATTATCAAGACTCAATCGCCTCAAAAATTTTATTCGACTTCAATAATATCGCCAAAGATTTTTAATTTAACAAACATAATGGGAAACATGAGATGATATTCTTATAACAAGTTTTAGATTAGCTACTTGGGCCTAAATGTTTCTAAATTTCTAAGTAAGCTTATTAAAGTAGATATTGTAAACTCTGAATAATGAAAATAAAAAATACATAAGTAAATCTTTGAAATTTCTTAATAATCTAGTAGTAGATATATATTAAACTTATATTTATACAAGTAAAAGGCACACTAATAGGCAAGCGTTCCCTGGACCTACTTTCAATTTAATTGGAGATTTTGGTTTAACGGTCAATTAAGTTTATGTACGAACCTTACAATAACCACCCTTCTCGAAGACTAATAATTAATGTTATTAATAATTTTATAAAATTCAATTAAGATATATTTGAACTAAGTGAAAGTGTCTATTTTTATATATGGAAGACTACTTTTGCTTCTAATTTTTTACTAAATAATTTATATAAGTACAATTTCTTAATTTATATTTTAAGGCATTTTGATTTCTACTAAAATAGAATTTATAAATCATCTCATGATTCCATTTAATATAAATAATTATTTACTTCGTTCCAAGCACCTCGCTAAGATCACTTTACAACGCTCGGTTGTTTCATTCGAAATATACATTGTCATAGTGTCATCATTTAAATGTTTATAGTTAAATATTATATTTTATCCATAATCAGGTTTAAAATTAAAAAAATAGTAAACATTTGCCTGGAGTCATTATAACATAGTATCTCCATAATCGTGAAACCCGCAACAATTAAGGTTCTTTAGTTATATCAGAGCTTTGACTTGCTGTTGAAATCTTCATAGTATAGGTACTCGTAATATGATGTCGGTAGAAATAGGTAAGTTTAAGTACCTACACCTGTTAACATTACAACTATATTAAGTAAACGCAAACGAACGATTTACAACGTGAATTCATTACTCTGATCATAATACATTTTTGGTAGTTCTGACAACTAACTATTTCAAATATGATTTATCTCTATTGTCAACTACAAAAATAGATAGATGCCTTTTTTTAAATAAATTTATCTCTTTACTACAAATAATATGCACCTATTATGAATGGTGTCTTCATTATTTTTAACTGCCTTAGTGGTTTGGGGCTCTTAAACTTCGGGACCTAAATGACAACACCTAACTGCTACGTTTACTGTCAATTTAAGTTACGTAAATATTCCATTTAATCATTTTACTATTCAAATTGCTTCTCTCACTATTATTATATTATGATTGTTAAATGTAATTTAAGTATCTGAATATCATAACATTTACAACCAAATAATTTTCAACATAAATAAACTATTTTAAATTATTCTTAACAAATCTAGTACATAAAATCATAGCCTGTGTCGAGTTTTACTTCAATGAAGTCAAATCAATATTTACAACTAAGATCACTAATAAGGCAAGTTTAACGAAAATGCATTTTAGAACACTACTACGTAATCAATGGCATAATGATTTCGAATCTTGTAAGTTGTAGCCTCTTCGGTAAACCATGAATAGGTAATGGAGTCTTTGAGAAAATAAATAAATTTTAAGATGTAAATACATTAATTAGCAAGTAACAAAAAAACTATGCCATTAATTAACTAACTACCCATATAATTACTACTAAACTTAAACTAACTAATTCAGTTCAATGAGAATTGTGAGTAATATTTAGCAAAATAACAGTCCTCAATGTATATCTACTTACTTTTGAAATAATGATCACCACGAGTAATTACTTTGTACCCTGAAAATTTTGTAAGTAATAAAATTAAGTAACAAGTAAGTGCAATATAACAAGTCAAAGAAAATATATTATAAATCTCTTGCAGTTAGCACTCTGAGAAACAATGGAACATTAATAAATAGATAAATATTAACAACAAACGACTCAAAATCGTTCAATATCAACAAACTTATTGATATAAGCACTTTGCATGCCTGCTGAGCCAAGATCACTGTGTTGTTTATTTTGTAATTGATTTATGCAACCGAAATCATTAAAATATTTATAATATCATAATAATTTTAATAAAAAAATATCCCTAGATGAACAGATAGTTCACTGTAGATGGCTTATTAGCTACCACTACAACGTAGTTTCTTCCGTGGCGTGTACATTAAAATAGAGGCAAGTCCAGAATAAAAGTGATCTCGCCTCAAGCAGGCTGAACTTCGAAATTTTATTCAACCACGATCTCTCTATTTTATATACCTACAAAAATAAGAATTCGATTTATTTAACAAATTGATAGAGTAAAAGTGTTTTATCTACTAATCAGATCTTCAAATTTTCCTTGCACCCCAAACAAATTTGTAATAAAATCATTACTCTAAGATTCTTGTTTTGCCACCTGTTCGTTGCCGTTATTTGTGTTGGGCTGATTTTTGTGTATAATCTTCAGATGGGCGATCATATTATCTTTTCGAGTAAACTCTTTGAAGCAAATCGGGCATGGGAATACTTTAACGTCTTTTTTGTGGGAAGTGACGTAATGCCGACAAAAGTTACTTATATGAGTGTACACTCTTGCGCATATCTTGCACCGGAAAATGTTTTCACCCTCCTTGATGCAGTAATCCCGCACTGATTCGTTGGTTTCCTCATGGTAGCTTCCCAAGCTTCCCATACTATTTTTCCTAATAGGTGACGGGAATATACGATGCTCCCAGTTGGTTTGGGACAGATCTGCCGCTTCGTTGTTCGCCAAATTGAGGTTGTTTTGCTCTAATTCGGCGGCAAACAACTGTGTCGCCAATGCGGGCATGAGAACCGTTTCAGGGGGGAATTTATCAAACGTATTGAGCGCTGGGTTCAGATTTGAGAGACCGGAAAGCTGGTTGAATAAGTTTCGAGCTCTTATTTTTGACATTTGGGGAAGTAGTTTTTTACTATTCTTTGGCTTTAAGTTTCGACCTAGTCTGTTTTTATCATCTGCCTCTTTGATTGGTCCGTCGAGCGAGTTGGAGTTTTCAAGACTTCTATCGGGATTGTACTTGTATTCCACGGGTTCATTGTACGCGTCATTGGCATCAGCTGCAGGCTCCTGTTTTATGGATCCGTTCTCAACAGATAGTGTGGGTCCGTTCGTAGGGTAGTTTTGTTGCATGTTTTCTTTAGCTGCTTTTTCAATATCTGAAATATTTTGATTTCAGTCATCATAGAGAACTAAGATATAACGCTTTCAAAATTTGAAAAAAAAAATGTTAGAATTAGAAATATTTTAGTGGTATTCATGGACAGTCTTCCAAGATTACTGAAATATTTCTAATTGCTACTAAACGAAGGAAAGCTATTGGGAATAAGCCTTGTTTGTTTACCCGTTTCTCATTTTATTCGTATTAAAACATAATTGTAATATAAGATATTTAATAGAAAGAGATAAATAATAAACTTCAAGTACCACACCGAGTTTGCCCCTGGCCATTCCTCTAATAGCTCTCCCCGAAAGCAGAAAAGCAAGCAATAGTTAAAATTGTCGATTTATGAAAGAAATAAGCATCTGTTATTCGTAATACTTCAAAAATAGTTTTAATAGATTATCACTTACCCCTTTTGATAAACTTTAAATGTATAAATATATTATTCAAAGTACACTGCACTTTTTTCACTCATAAATGAAAATTCCTAACATCAAAGCTTATATCCCATTAGCTTTTCCCTTTTAATTTTATTTTTACTGATGTAAACTATGTTAGATAAAATCGGAAAGGAAGATTAATAGTATTTACAAAAGGTAAGCAAATAAAATACACGTTGGTTTTCCACCTCCGCTTTTCATTTTCCATTTTAATGAGAAACTCTCAACTCAGTTTGTTTAACATATGGTTTGTCAATCTATACAACATCATGTTTTTTATCGGCAAGTGATGACGGTAAATACGAGTAGGTATCTTATTAACACGTCTTGTGTCTTTGTGTAAATTTAAGGCACATACCTGCTGATTCGGAGTCCTTGCCGGCCATCGCCACATCAGCCGCCTGCGCGTAGTCGCCCTCGTCAATCAGAAGCGCTTCGCCAGCCTCCTCGCCACCAGAAGTCACGCCATCCTCGGCGTTGAATCCATCCATCGACATTTTCACTTCTAACATTTCTGGGGAACCTCTTATTAGCTGATCCCCGGCTCGATGGTTGGGAGCGTGAGATGCGCTCTCTGGGATGAACTCTCCGGGAGGGCTAGCGGCCGTATTCAGGGCATCACACGAGCTACCACTGAGCTTTCTCGGCCTACCTCGTTTCCTTTTCGGTTGCATGAGGGCGTTGCCCAGCAATGGCATTAATAAATTGGGAGGTGCCCCCCCGGTAGGCATCCCGGACACAGGTCGTTTCTGGTGCATGTACTGTGGATGTATTCTGTGGAGCTGCGGTGGAGGCGTGTGACCGCTAGGGTTGCCTTGCTGTTGAATTAACGAATTAGTGAGCGCTGGAATATCGCACTTCTCCTCGTTCACCTCGGTCAGGCCCTTTATCTTTAAGCTCTCTGCTACCTTTAGAAAAGCGGTCAACCTTTCTTGGTCGACGCTTACTTCACCTCTGTACATAAAATCCAGTAGACTCTTCATGTCTGCATACGGTACGTCTTTCAATATGACGATGGGATGTTTCTCTTGGTGATTCACGAAGAGACTTTGGAAGTAGGGGCTGCACGCCGACAAGACCATCTTATGTGCTTTCAGCAGCTGGTTCTCCACAGCCAGCGTGACGTCAGTGAACGTCTCTGCGTGCAGCAGCTGGTCGAACACAGACAGCATATTGGATTGGTGGTTGTTCCACCGGAGGCAAAATCTTTGCGTAGCCATTTTCGCTTTTTTGTTTTTCTTTGGAAGATAATTACCAGTCCGATCTTAAACTCTAACAAACCAACAGTAATATAATATTGCAGGTATACATAGATATTCTCTGTGTTCCATGAACGTTAAACAATCTTCAACAATAAAACGTTGACTTTTTAAAAGCCATTTTCTTATATATACTTTTCTGTTTCGTGCAGTTTGAGTGAAGGGCGCAGGGGGATCTGAAATAGAAGAAACATATTTCTGAAAACAGAGTTTTTATGCACATAAATTAACGTTGATATAGCTCTTAGCTCTAGAAATAGTTTCGAAGACGGATCGATTTGTTTTATTACTGAAATTGAAGATACCTTAAGTCTAGATTTCTCTGGTATCGTGCTAATCTAAATGAGTGCTAGCAGAAAGTACCCGTGTGATTAAAATTGTACGATTATAAGCATGTGTGGATCTGTCACGCTAGTATCCTCACGGAGGAACTCACGCGATAGTCATTCGGCTGGATAAATTGTCATAGCATTTACATACCTACTTTAACTTTAGACTTATGTGAAGAAGAACGTTTTCTAACGGAAAGTTTCCTAAACTCCTCATTTTAAATGGCTTTAATGATTGTTTAATGTTTATTATTAGATAATAAACATTAGTTAATTATCCCACTAATATGAAGTGGACGATTTGCGCCTGAACTATTATAAAAGTCAAAGTTACGATGTTTGGATGTTTATATGTTTATTACTACTCCGAAACAGTTTTTTTTTCTTTTTTTGTAATTATTTAAAGGTGGCCAACAGCTTACATAATATATTAAAACACACATTATACACATTAGAGAGCCAATTAAAGGTTCTCACGAATAGAAACAGTGACGATACAATCATCAAAAATATCAAAACAATCTAAATTCGGTAAGTACATAGATATACCTGGTCTGAGCTGCTGGGCTGCTTTTTAGCCAAACGCGAGCGAAGCCGCGGGCGGACAATTGTAATATATTATATATGTATATATATATATATGATAACAAGCTTTCACACCATTACTTATGTGCCAGCCTGTATTCATTATGAATATATAAGATAAAAATAAATAACCAGTCAAGTGAGAGTCAGACTCGCACATTAAGGGTTCCGTACCATCGTACAAGATTTAACACTAGGTATTTGCAACGTTACAATCCTTCAAAGTCGTTAAAGTCACAGTCAAGTCATGTTTTAGTAAACCGGCGCAGTGGCCGTGTTACAAAACCTTTGGTAGATAATTACCACCAATTTGAAAAGACACGCAATACACTTGCATTTCATTTCACTACACTTGTGCTCTATAGACGAACTACATTAGTTAAAATGCCACCAAAATTACACAAAATAACTCAAAAAACACTAGGAAATAATATAAAAGAAGACGACGTCTCTTTTCGAAAATGGCGGGAAGACACTCCCTCAATAAGATTTAAGTTTTTTAAATTTTCCTGCACAAAATAAATTTACGGTACCAACTGATAGATGGCGCTGGTAGTCATGTTCCTCAATCGCGTAGTCATATTGTTCTATTAAATTATATCATTTTGCCGGCACTTAGGCATTAAGTGGGTACCTACATCTATCAATCAACACTGCAAGGTAGGTACCTACCTGTTATGGTCAAATTTACTACCTGTAAGATAATTTCCCTTTCTTTTCGTGTCAATTATGGATTGATTTATTAAATTAGTTTCCACAGTAGGTAGAAAGGTGGCCATTTTTATAGCTTCACCATTCATCAGTCACCCAGCAGTGGTAATGGTAAAGCAAAGAGTGGGCAAGTTTAGTATAAACAATATTATAGCAGGAAATAAATCATAAAAAGATTTAGAAATTGAAATCAGGAACAAACCTCTGATCGCACACCTAGGCACATATAAAATAATACTATTAACCTAGGTATGGAACACTTTTCGGTCGCACTGACTACACCTAAGCAAACAGTCAATTAAGTCACATCATTTCAATGCAGTGTGTTAGTGGATCAAATGAGAAATAAACAAACTAACACCAACTAACTAGCAGACTAACCTGTAGACCAGGTAACTAATATAAAATAAACACAACTTTAGATTCATTCAAGTATATGTTATGCTAAGGTAACTACCTACCTAATAATAATTAGTAAGAACATAATATAGCAATATAGCATAATATAACATATATCCAATGGATCCTGTGCTCAAATCCTCAAGGTTGCAAAAATCGAGGGCGAATCTAGCCTAGTCGTGCACGGGACAGACAGGCCATCCGACCGACGATCGTGCAGCGAGCATTGTTACTCCTAGCGAGCGACAGAGCGCACTGCAGTCGACTGCAGTGGGAAAATATTTAGACAGCAAGCAACCAACACACCTCCTCTAGCCATAGCCATAATGTGCATCGTCAATCACGTACACGAATTTAAACATTCCTAAAGCGACAACTAAATCCGTCACACGTCTTTCACAACTCGGTTAATTCAACGTGACAACAAATCATAAACGCGGCAACGTCTCCAATCGGAATCCAATTAGAATCCACACGAATTAATTTAAAAAAACAAGAACAATTCTGTCCACATCCACAGGTGCTGACCACAAACGTTATCGCGGCGCAAACGGGCGCTCAAATTATTACTACGCACCCAGTCGAGCGCGTTACATTACGTCATCACAATGGCATTATTACCTCTGATATACACATTAATTCAGTCAATACGACGAGATAAGCACGGTTTGAGAATAATTATATCACTGCACAAACATAAGGGAACATACCACACACGTTTCTGCACCACAATCAACTCGACCCTTTTATGGGAATGAGAATCAGCCCTTCCGCCATAGTCCGAGTCCGCGTTTGCGTCGCACCCCGCTCACCCGACGACTGACGGCCGCAGCCCGCAACCCCGCGCGCCAAGCACTCGGCCGCTCCGCGACTCGAATATCTCACAAAAAATACGCCGTCATCATCATCGAAATGGCGGCACTGGATACCTATCACAGCGCAGGGTGCACGCCAAAATATTGATTATCGAATATGTATTAATATTGATTTTCTCTTCGTCCAGGAATAACACCCCCGACAGGTCGCGGCGCGCCGAATTTCTATCGAGATGCTATTATTAGGATTATATTCCCTCAGATTCTATTTGTGACTCAATTTTGTTTCAGGATTTTCAACGAACGATGCCGCCATTTTAAATAGGGGCTGTTTGACCTGGAAGTATAGAACCGCTCTCGTTTTGATAGTTCGAAGAAGTTCATCCTCATCTTTTAAGTACCTTGGTACTTACATCAGTAATTACCTAACCTACCTAGATAACTAGATACTTATACATTTTTAGAGGTTAGGTTTAGGAAGCTCAAATTAAATCCTGATCAACTCAATTTACTTCAAAAGCTGCTTGCATTATATTATTAGTAATCTAATGAGTTTTGACAACTTCGACTGATTAGGTGGGCAGGTACCTACCTATTATCCTAGAAAATAAGCGAGATTTAAGTTGTCTAGATTCAGCCATTAGTTTTCACTACGATCCGCTTTGCATTTCGCTGCATTTGCCTACTCTATAATTACGGAAGATCATGCGACATACCTTTGCATAGATATGGTGAAGGGATGAATTTTCCACGTGAAAAACATCAATCCATTCTTGTTGTCGCCATGTCAGCAGTGTCCTGTCGTCTCTTTTTAGCACGGGCGCGCGCCCTGTTCGCGGCGATTGCCGCCGATGACGGCCGAGCGCCGCCACTTTTCGCAACCGAACCCACCCGATTCCACACGGAAAATAGAACGCGGGGCGCACTTTATTTTTTTAAAAGTTTAAAAATCCACTTCAGCATTCACAAAAGTTTTCAAGTCCACACTGAAAGGTGATGGTTCGATTTATTAAACAGTTCCACTTTTATAAAATGTTTTTGATACTTAGTTGTAATAAATGCAGGTTTCAGGATTCCAAAAAAAAACCGCGCGCTTTGTTGTTACTCGGAAGTGTTTTTAATAAAAATGGCCTGCCGCCTCGGCGGGAGGAGAGGCAATGGGCAATGAGGTCGGTACCCTCTCTCTGGCACCCGCGCGCGCCCCTCCCTGCCGCTACACTCCGACACAGGGTTAGAAAGTTTCAAAAGTGAATCGTGGAAAACACAAATGCATGGCAACGGGGCGTCCTGGGAGCCAGAGCACCGTGAGAGACTCACAGGACCCGAGCACACCGACAACTTACTCTCAGCATCCGCATTTCATTATTAAGTAATAGTAATAGGTAGACGTTCGTTTCCATCCTGTATATGGAACATTAAAAACTTATCACGTCGATAACTGACTTTACGGGTTCCTTATTGATAAACACCTACTTGTTCCGTTCTGAATGTCTCCCGATATTATTAAATGATCCACCATATAGGTATATAGGTACCTAATAATAATCAGCTGGGTCACACAGCACGGGTCATAATCAGTGCTCTTATTACGAGCAGAGATTAGCCGCTCTAATTATCTAATTGTAATTATACAGTCCTGCAAATCAACTAATGATTCACCTTTAAATTATTTATAACAAAAGAGACAATTAAGTAATAATATCATCAACATAACACTCAACAGTCAATACATAGTCCTGGAGGGCAATTCTCGGATTGTAGAGATAAGGTCGAATTCGACATATGTTGAAAAAAGATGGCGAATGTCGAATAAAATCTTAATTTGCTATTCTCGTGATGTCACAAATAGACATAAGTCGACCAAAATCATTCAAATCGAATACGATTTGATGGTTATTGTGACATTTTCGTGCCATTTTTTGTAGACATTCATGCTTCGACAATATCTCTAATTTAGAGATAATCTCTACAATCCGAGAATTGCCCTCTAGATCCCACACTAGGATCCCCTGTGTCGTGGGTTTCAGGAACTATACGGTACCATGCTACCACAACACCCAGACCCGGAACAAATGTTTGCAGATCATACAAACATTTGTCCCGCAGTGGGAATCGAACCCGCAACCTCTCGCATCTCAGCCGGCTACTTGCCCGCCGCACCACAGAGTTCGCCAGGAGGAATTGCGATAAGATAGAATTCGCACTTTATATAGCTTTCAATTCAAGATTTTTCACTGCAGTTAAACTGCTTGTCTATGAATTCAAACTTTTCACCCAAAATTTAAATTCAAATTAAATCAAGTTAATTAATTATTTTATATTTATTAATTTTAATTTACTTTAATTAAAGAGCATTATTTAGCTTGTGGTATGAATTCCTGGGATGAATACGGGTCACCCTCATTAGGGCTAAGTGCCCTTGTCACAGTGCAGTGCTTGCTTGTCTTGCTTAGTTCATGCAAAGTTTGTTTGGCTGAGATTGCATGTTAGCGATAAGGCCGTTCATTGTATTGCCCATTTGTAGGGGGGCAAAAATTGATTGTTTTTTTTGTGTATTACCTTATGGTTATCAACTTAGCCATACTTAACACGTACCTACGTCATCGAGGACCACCTTACATCTACACAGCATGGCCTGTAAAAATAAGTACCAATCACAATTTTAAAATTTCAATTTTTCCTAAACTATAGAAAGATGTTCGTTTAAAATAAAATACGTTTTATAGCAATTTTTATCGGCTTTCTTTGAAACTATAGTAAATTATTCATTAGTAACATTTTTAAGTCTCGCTACTCGATGCTCTCTCTCAAGTTTGGGGCCACTCGCTGGTCTCCGGGGTTTCAGGTTTGCTTCAGCCAGTCTTCTTCTCACTGTACTGTTACTAATGTAGTCCCTTCGAGTCTGAAGAAGCTGTTGCAGGACTACAACTGCATTTAGGTGGCGATTTCTCAACACAGTGGAAACAATATAACGGTCTTCTCGGGCACTAGTACACTGGGTCTGCCATTAGCATTACCAGGTCTCCTCTAATAGTTTCCAGACTTTTCGTACCTTCGCTTCACCTTCTGGACCGTTCGTAACGTCACACCCACCATTCTTGCAGTACGACGCATACTGATGCCTTAGTTCCAGAAAAGTCATGATCCTAGTCACATTCTTCATTCAAGTTTTTATGTACAAAATTAAACTCTTTTTCGAGTCCTTTTTGTTTCGAAAGTATATCTTGTGTAGGTACTTAAAAAGTTATTGAATTTTTAAAAGTTTGATACTTATTTTTGCAGGCCAGTGTAGTATTAGGTAAGTACTTAGTGTTCGAAGTACAGTAAAATGTCCAAAGCTCCGAATAAGGTAGTAAGAAGACACCTACAACTAATTTTAGAAAAATTTCAGGAGATTAGTTTAAAACATGATGGTTGATGGCGCGAATGATCCGCACCTGCTATGTAAAATCGATTGGTGGAGCGAGAGCCATAATTCAGCGGTGACCTGACCTAGGTCATCGTGCCAGCAGCGCTCCGGAGTCCTTACAGCCGGCTGACCCAGTTTCAGCCTGCATAAAAGCTTGCCAACACACTTTCCCCTAATAACAAACATGCTGAGGAATAGAGGTGCCGCATCAGGCTTTTAGGTCAGATCGAGTCGGTTTAACTTAGTGATTTGGAAACGATTATGAATTTCCTGTTCTCTCATCAAAGTGTTGGGTATATCTACGTCTAATATGAAGATTTGAAAACAATAAATAAATCTAGATTTCAAATTATATATCGCATGTTAGTTGACGACTTCTGTGGCGCGGCGGGCGAAGGTTCGTATGCGACGCAGGAGGTTCGATTCCCGCCTTGGAACAAATATGTGTACGATCAGCAGATATTTGTTCAGGGTGTTCTGGGTATTTTCTATGTATAATAAAAAATATCTGTTTATGTAATGTATTGTATTAAGTAGGTATATCAGTTATCTAGTGCCCATAACACAAGCTCTGCTTAGCTTGGGGCTAGATAATGTTGTGTTGAACTGTCCAGGATTATTTATTTGTACAGCATTATATTTAACACCCGACGCAAACTGAGTGGTGTTATAAGTTGAACATGAATCTGTGTGCCTGTGGCATCGTAGCTCCGGAACGGGTGCTCTGATTTCAATGCGGTTTTTTTGTATGAAAGATGGTGTTTGCGAGATGGTTCTTAGCTGTGTTTGGTGGTAATTGATGCAGCCGTTTGTAAGATCATCAACTCGCAAGAATTTGTTTGAAACTCGGGCATTTGCATATAACCTTCAATTTGAGGTAAACATTTACCGATTACCGATTACGATGAACGTTGTTTCCATTATATCAAAAACAAAGATTAATAAAAAAAAAATTGAATATTGAAATGTGCGTTTGGATTAACCTACCTAGAACATTTAGGGGCTTAAATCGGTCTCGTTAACCTGTAAAATTTAAATCTCTGTTTTCAAAGGTATCTATTATAATTTTTTCTCTGTTAATTTAACAAATCGCCTAATGCAACTACCAAAAAAAAAGTCAGTGATATGAATAATCTCGGTCATCTAATATCACTTTAATAAGAATTGAAACTATCGTGGTTGGGAATCATATTAAAAGATAAACAGCTAATTACCACTATTATTCGTCACGAATAATTAGCCGTAATTAGCCGTTCACTTTAATAAGTATTGCAATTGCTGAGAAAAATCTACATCCCTCCCACCAAAATTTGCAATGCGTCATTTGGCTTTTGGCGCCGGGACGTAATCCGCTAACCTAGACACACCAGATTATTAATGTGCAGATAAGCCTTCCAATCTCTTCGAACCGATCCTAACGTCTGCAGTTAGTAGTTTGATGCAAGTTTTTTCTACTTTTGGTAGTTTCGAGTGTTCAATGAATAAGCAGAATTGCAGTAACGGCTCTCGGCGAACGGTCGGTGGTAACTGTTCTGCGCAAGTAGTAAAAGCTGTGAACAAAAAGAAATCCTTCGGCTTTCTAGTTAGGCTGTGGATACAGGGGCTACTCTTTGCTAATCTGTGACTTTCTTTTAATGATACTGCTGTCATTATTTTGTCATCTGTGGTTTTCTCTTTAGTAATACTGTAGTAACTTTTCGGTCAGCAGTGAGGCTTTGTGCACATCGTACAAGCTCGGAGTATCAGATAGGGTGTCGTCTTTCTGTGTGTTTTAATGGAAGGAAAGTCAATAGGCTAGTACCTTAGAGCATTACAGGCCTCCGTACGCTGGTACTACATACCTAAGCGAGTTTCCCATGAAAAAAGCCGCTGATCTATATATACAGTGCAACCAGAGATTTGGCATACTTTCTTTATTCGAAAGGGTTTTTAAGCATATAATAATATGTTTTATTACCACTGCAAAAAAATCTACTACTTATTTTAATAGTTTTTTTTAATAACTTCAAGCACATTTATTATAGGATACATGGGATATACTACGAGTATAAATATTTACACAGGTAACAAAATAAAATAAACACGAGTCAACCACTACAACATATTGATTGACACAACTTTGTTTAATTACATATAAATTAGTTGCATAAACGAACTAGCTGCTGTAGGAAGCCCCCTTACTCGGTAGATCGACAACATCGTGAAGGCCGCGATAAGCCGGTGGAAAGAGGCTGCTCAAGCCTGGTCATACGTGTCATATGTAGAATACTAGAAGACCCAGCAGTGGTCATCAACTGGCAGTAAATGAAGTGTACATTTCTGGTCGCACTTCAGGCAAATCGCGTATCTATGTCTCTCTCGCACATACTACAACATCTGATGAAATCGGGGTCTGGTAGGGATTTTGCTATTAGTTGTGACCTCGCGCGGAACCCCGTAGCTCAAAATACTCCTCACCGATCAAGCTCATGTATGAACTTAAAAATTATGCTCATATAAACTACCTACCTCCCAAGTTTCATCAAGATTGGATCAACGGTTCTGCATCAGTTATCGTCGGACAAACACACATACTTACAAACATACAAACAAACGCTGCATCCTGCAATGAGATTCTGAGAGCTCACTTCGCACGGTCTGTAAAAGACGCATTTGTGAAAAACTTCACTGACTTTCATACTAAAGTTCGTACTGGTATAAATATTTCTATGGAGATATATGTCGTCATCTTAGTGCCTAGTATTTTCTTACAAGCGTTCCAACTAAGTAGGTACCTGCTCACTCACTCCCACGCCACATTTTTGTACGGATCTTCATAGAAATGCACTGGTACCTCAGGCCTGAGTAGGTGGTAGCAGAAGGGCCCGTCCTGCTAGAATCAGTGCGGCTAACGGTCGGGTTTCGGTTCAATGACTCGATTCGGACGCTTTTCGCCGTGTACTGTTAGATATCTCAATAACACACGGTGGCTGTCCCGGTGCTGGACCACTATTTTACTAAATTATGAATCCGTTTTCATTACGTGATAGAATCTGAAATGAGATCCGTAGGAGAACCATATCACCGATATAGCTCTCAGAATTATCATGTTGAAGTGGAAATGGGCAGGCCCTAAGGCACTTGAGTTCTACCTCCATTTGAACATCCCATAAAATTACTTAACAAATTGGCGAAAAGCCTTTGGGCCACTTTTACTGCCGGTGAGTGTAGCTCGCAGAACTGATAACCGTTGGGGAAGTGGCGACAAATCGGACGATGCAGAAGAGGAAGGCCTCCCATCGCCTTTGGTCTCGATGGTCCAAATACTACACTAATTATCATAAAGAGGTAGGTACACTTTGTTTGTTTGTAATTTGTAATGGATAAAAAAACAAAAAAAACTCAAAAACTAAAGAACCGATTTAAAAAAATATTTCATTTATGCAAAGCTAAATTATCAGCGAGTAACATACGTGTGTTGGGGGTATGGAGGATGTTTTAACTGCTTTAGCAGATTTTGATGGTATTTGGTGTGTGATGATGGGGGTGGGGGTATGGGCGCGTTGTTTTTCCTTTGTGTTTCTTTCGAAGTACCAGGAGATCAGAAGTTCATAGGAGATGCAACCGTGCGGGGCCGGGGCGAGTCGCTAGTACATTATAAAGGTCGCAGAAAGGCCGTGGATGGAGGCTGCTCAAGACCGTTCGTCGTGGCATTCTATGGGGGAGGCCTATGCCCAGCAGTGGTCTTCTGTAGGCTGGTGACAGAATTCATCATCATAATCAGCCGATAGACGTCAACTACAAAGATAAATAAATAAATAAATAAATAATGCTGGACAAGTTCACACAACATTATCTAGCCCCAAGCTAAGCCAGAGCTTGTGTTATGGATACTAGATAACTGATATACTTAATATAATACATTACATAGATATTTTTTTATGATACATAGAAAACACCCAGAACACCCTGAACAAATATCTGCAGAACGCACAAATATTTGTTTCGAGGCGGGAATCGAACCCACAACCTCCTGCGTCGCAGGTGAACCATCGCCAGCCGCGCCACAGAGGTTGTCAATATTAGTCAAGATTTGTCTTTTAAGGTGGTTGCTCTTTCATACTAACGTATTTTCACAAATATGGGCGAACAGAGTATTATTTTACACTGAAATAACTGTCGTTGGCTTTTATATCAGTCATTATTTGCGGCAAATCATTTTGGTTGAAGAAAACAGTGGACAAATAGCGAAAATAACATCGAAATGACTCGTATGGACTAAAATTTTGATGTTATTTTCGCTATTAATCCACTGTTTTCTTCAACCAAATATGATTTGCCGCAAATAATGACCAATATAAAAGCCAACAACAATCATTTCAGTGTAAAATTATACTCTGTTCGCCCATACTTGGTCAAATACGTTTGTATGAAAAAGCAAACACCTTAAATGAATACGTTGTGTTGGAGCTTGTTTTTTTACTAGACCGTAGGCCTTACCGTTCTTGAGAGGATCTTGAAGCGGACAATCCAGGCGGACATGCGGTTGGACAAAAAATAACCCTGTATATAGGAGTCTGTTATTTCCTTCCTATAGGTACGGTACCCAAAAATATAGAATGCATGCAGTATTTAAATGCCTAATTGCACCAACCCACTTTAAGCAAAATTTTACTTTCGCTCGACAACTTTTCGTGTACTTTTTCATGGACAACTGTTTTTAGACGTTCATCCTGTATCTTGGTATTGTATGTAGTCGGTTGTCAGGTGATCAACTGTATATTCGATGCAAGTGTCGAGTTGATGGATTCTTGCAATGTGTGTCACGCTGCTCGGTGGCGGCGACCTGATTCCTCGGACCTTCCCACTTCCGAGAAGGGCCGTGAGAGTACCTACCTTACCGCTTATGATTCAGCTTTTAACGTCGCCTACAGGTCTTGTACAAGACTAGTTTAGATGATCCTTTTAGACTATATACGCGTTGTACAACTTTGCGCCTGCAAATATAGTAACAGAAGTTACAGAGACATAGTGTTAGCCCCAGCTCCATAGGCCTGGTGGGTTACTATGAGCTCTTATTGCCATGCAGTTGATAAACTATTCAGTACAAAATATTGGTTCCGTGATGTCCGCAACTATATTTAAAGGCACAATCGCAAAGGGTCTACAGACTTCTGCGATTAAAGTTATTCAACGATGAAAAATGTCAACGATGAACCGATATTTTGTACTGAATAGTTTTTGAACTGAATGGATATAAGAGCTCATAGTAACCCCCCTGGTTATCCGCGACTTCCTGTTTGTTCGCTTAGTTCTACTAAATACGTATGATGCGATGATATGACGTACGATACGTACGATGTTGATGCGGTTTTCACTATCATCTTCCGGAAGTTATCTTCGTGATAACTTTTCGTGCGAAGCCGCTAAATAGGTTTTCTAGTCATTAATTTTAAAAAATACTGAGTAATCAATAACACTCGAACTCAGAAGTACTTTGCTTGTACTACTGTAATTTTTTTGTTGTCATTCAGTAGAACGTCGATACTTCGGGCTTTATGTCTCATGAAGTTGTGAGCTTTGATACAGATTTTTTTAATTCTCTTAATTTGTGAGCTATCATTCGATTACCGCAAGCTACTTGAACCTCCTTTATACCATGAAAAAAGTCTTAGTGGAACCTAATGCGCACTTAGATTTTTCTACTTTGCCTGCTAGCAATTTTTGAAGCTATTTTGTATTTGTTCAAGTTAGCATCAGACAGCCTTTAACGCTCCTTTTGTAATCACATTTTTGTAACTTATTGGAACTGGGCCTCGGAACTTAAATTTATTGGCCGTTTTGTTCTGCAGCCCGTATAGGAAAAGTAAAAATGAGTAACCAAACCAGTGTTCAGGGGGTGGATATTAGGCACCGGCAACATCAGTAGGTACTATGTACTGTCAAAAGGCAGATAAGCATCGTTTATGGCTTCCAGGCGCAGTGCGCCTTGGGCCTTTATTCGCTATGATATAACGTGTGACATGTGACGTCATAATGTATTCCATACGATGATTCCACGCAGATATTGTAACGAGCTCGCGTTATGACACGTTTGGTCATAGCGAATAAGGGGGCAGGTCTTTGAACAGCAATGCAGCAAGGGACAATTACACTTATAGGTAGTTAACTGATACAAATGCGCTGAAAAGAGCACGGCTCTGTTTTTAACATACATATAAATGGAATTGGGCATGTATAAAATAATTGCTTCTTACAAAGTTAAAATTGAATTGAAAGGAATTGCACCTGCAGTAAAATATTCAGCATCTCCAAAAATAACCGTCCTATCGTCGCGCACCGGAAGTTATTTAGGGTTAATTGATTCACCGTCAAAACTTGAGCTTTCGTGAGATGAAATTAGTGATCAGACTAACGGAACATCACTAACGGCTGCCGGACGCAGCCCTATTCACGAGCATGATTCGCGTGAATGTCTCGCTCACTCTCATTGCTAGATCGCGTAAACTATAGCACCGGGAAGCTACCGCGTTACTTTTGACAGCTGCACATCAATACTTCACTACGAAAATATCAAATTCATAATTATTAAAATAGTAACCGATCATAATACGAACCGTATTTTTTCAAACATACTATTATATTATGGGTTGATTATGGTTCGTGGTTTTATTAATTTCTAGAAAACCAGCAGTTATTTTAAAGAAATTATGATTTAATATAGCTGAATGCTGACTTTCTTCAAAATGCCTAACATTTTAACATTACATCGCACTATGCCAATTTGCTCTAATTGTTAACCTTTATTTATAACGTGTCCGCCCTCAGCTTCACTCGCGTTTTACCGGAACAATTCAGGTCATAATCTACCTGTGTAACAAATTTCATCGAAATCTTTTCAGCAGTTTCGGCGTGATTGACTAACAAACACAAACAAACATCAAAACATCCTAACATCGTAACTTTGACATTTATGATATAAGTGGGATTATGCCAACTTCACATAATGCTAGAAGCCCAATTCTCGTATTAAAAAATAGTCAAATTAAAGTTCGGATCATATTACGATCTAGTGTTGATGTCACAAACGTCAAAAATTGTATTCTGCTCACCTGACTATACAACGCGGAATGTGATTAGATCGAAATGTGACTGTAACTTGAATGTTTCAAAGTTCTAAGAATTCCCTTTTTCACTCTTTACAATTATTATACAGCACTATCCTACTCTAATATATGGTCGCAAGATCGAAATTAGATAATACTGTTGTTATGAGGGAGCAGAATACCAATATTTCAGTCAATTCACAATACAGTCTCGATTCGGTCAACTTGCGGTATGCCTTTAAAATAAATAAGAGAATTGGGCTTCTGAATGCCGACCTAAAATAAAAGACAAAAGTTTTGTTTATAATTTGTTTTTTGTCATCTGCCAAAAGCGGCTTTATAGCTTGCCTGTATCTATCGTACTTCCAGATTACGCTAAGCTCTTCTTCGACAGGTGTCCATAATGCTGCGATGCTGATAACATGAGATGACATGTCAAGATATCGGAATTCGTACCGGTGTGTGCCTAGGGACAAATTAAGAAACACACTCCTTGACTCACATACCCCAGTTAGATAAGGACCTACAATATTAGCAAATATGCTTCTATGTAATTTTCACTTATCCTTATGAACTAGGATATAATTAAGGAAATAATTTGCGGAACATGCCTAGCAATAATATAAGATTAATTATTATCTACTAGTGTCCGCCCGCGGCTTCGCTCGCATTTTACCATGATAAAAAGTAGCCTATAGTTCAATCCGGTTTATCGGTTCAGTCAGAATGCAACGCTTTTTGTACGACAAACATAACTAATTCCTACCTAAATTACCTAACCCAATTAGCTATTATAATAAGCGATGAAGAGGATACAGAATTACAGAGTAAGATTTATTTACATCGAAGGGGTTTGTATACACTTTGAACAAACCCATCAGGGTCAGTGTATGTTTTTTTTTTGTGTTCATTTTTAAGATATAATAAAAAAAACAGGTCATAATCTATTGTACCAAATTTCATCGAAATCGGTTAAGCCGTTTCGGCGTGATTGAGTTACAAACATACAAACATCGTAACTTTGATATTTATTATATATCTAAGTGGGATTGTTTAATTTAAATTTATGCGACAGGGTTCCTAATACCTAAAGCTTTCGTAACGAAGTTAATTTTATAAATATTTAAAAACTCCGACTATTTTCAGTAGTCTATTAAAATTGTAATAACGGAACACTTATGGAAATACATCGGTGCCCAAAATGTATTTTTGCAAACTCAAACATGAAGATTCAGCTTCACTGGTCATCATTAACCCTGGCTTGGAGTAGGCGGGCGAAAGAGATGCCATGTCGTTTTAATTTGATATTTGAGCTAAAACCAGTAGATTCAGCTTCAGTAGACGTAGATCCTAATCACCCTATGCGGAGGGGCCTCCAAGGATTACAAAATACATAACAGTACAGCTCAAACTGAAGATTATAGCTGCAAATATGCCCGAGTTCCTTTTAAAACAAATGTTTTCCTTTTAAAACAAATTGATGACCTGAAGACTGGTTTTATTCCATGAATTAAAGTAGTTTGAAGTTACATGTTATAGTAGTTACCTACATGAAGTATTTTTGATATAAAAAACACCATCTAATTGGGTGCCTATTCTTTCTCGCAGAATAATGAATTACTTAGTTTTTATTGACT
This sequence comes from Operophtera brumata, assembly GCA_932527175.1. Taxonomy (NCBI): domain Eukaryota; kingdom Metazoa; phylum Arthropoda; class Insecta; order Lepidoptera; family Geometridae; genus Operophtera; species Operophtera brumata. Next base: position 4,211,039 of record OW052238.1, read on the forward strand.
TTCCAACTAATGTCTAAGTTCTATCTCTGTGGCGCGGCGGGCGAACGTTCGCCTGTGACGCAGGAGATTGCGGGTTCGATTCCCGCCACGGAACAAATATTTGTGCGATCTGCAGATATGGTGTATGATAAATAAAAATATATATCTATGTAATATATTGTATTGTATATCAGTTGTCTAGTTAGTACCCATAACACAAGCTCTGCTTAGCTTGAGGCTAGGTAATGTTGTGTGAACAGTCTAGCATTATTTATTTATTTATTTACATTGATTTTTTGTGATTAATTTGTTATTTTTTGTTATATTCCTGGCATAACTAGATTATAACCTAATAAAGGTAATGACGGCATAGAATGCCCTAATGATCCCATCCCACTAATATCATAAATGTCGAAGTTACGATGTTTGGATGCTTGGATGTTTGTATGTTTGTTATGTTACTCAATCACGCCGAAACGGCTAAACCCATTTATATGAAATTTGGTATACAAGTAGATTATGACCTGCATAGAGCTATAGGCTACTTTTTAACCTGGTAAAACGCGGGCGGACACTAGTAACTTATAATTTATCATCTATGTTATTTACTATACCTACATTCTAAGCAAATAAATAATTCATTCATTCATGCATTCATGGTCTGAATAATCCATCTGGTAAATCTGTGAATTTTGTCAATGCTGTTGCAGCTACAAGGTTTGATTGTTTTTTGTATTGTTTTATTTTGTTTTGTATAATTTGAGTTTTGTTTTTTGTTTGACTTGACTACGTGTTCCGTGTGATAAATGGTATGAATAAATGAATTGAATTGGATGGTCCTGGAAACGGCTGCACCAATTTCCACCAATCATAGCTAAGAATCAACTTCATAATTACTTACAAAAATAACGCTGTACTGCCGTTCCGAAGATATGAGGTCACAGATAAACAGACAATCTTCTATCATCTAATTATCTATTAATCTTTTTTCATCATCAATCTAGTTATCATCTTTATGTCTCAGGGTGGCGAGCGCAGTGCAATGCCACGTAGGACGCGTCCTAGAAGGACGTGACTTATGAGACAATGCGTTGTTAAAGGCAGAGGTTACCTACCGCTTAACATCAGGTCTTGACCCACCTAATGTTAAGCTTGTTAATTTAAGAATGTCAGCTAGTGACGTCATTGAAGCAGTTAAAAAAAAGACATACAGACAAACATTCAAACAAGCTACCAGCCAGCGTCAACTACGTGATTTTCTCAATTTGGAATCAGCTAATAAAACATCACTGTGCCTATACGTTCATGCAAGAATTTGTTGTTCCGAGTTAGCGTTGAATAAAAGTACAGCGCGAGATCGAGCTAAAATTTTACGTTTCTTGTATGAAATCCAAATCCAACATGGAACGTTTATCTGTCAAATTCAAAATAAATATACTACTAACTATATATCGATATATCTTACAGACCGTTCACAAAAGCAAGGCACTTATTTTGTGTATTGGTAGCATTGCCTACGGTGTTGCCAACAATATATGTAGCATTTACCCCACTTGGTGATTGGTGGTCGCCGACAACATTATCTAAACTTGTATGTACCTATCACCGATTAATATGTTTTATTAGCCTATTTTTAAATACTATACAGTTATAAGACTAGTTAGGGTGTAAATGGTGACACTATTTAAATTATAAACAATTTTTTTTTCTGACAGTAATTATGGTCGAAATGAACAATTCCAGACATATCACTGTCACTTGCATAAACGTCATCATCATCTGTCGTATCTGAATCTGTGTTGCTGTCATTTCCTAGTTCAATTATCAGTAATATAATCCATCCAGACATCAAGTTCATAAAATTTGTCTTCTAATTTTGTTACGTGTTTACTGTTTATGCCTATCCTGAGGGGTTATAAATGAAATAGCTTCTTCAGTTAACTTCACGATATTCCCAGCTTCTTGGCCGACATTATTGCCAGCTACTCGTCTCTTTAGAAGACTCCACATATAAACTCAATTGCATTTCAGTCGCAGTGGTAGGGGGTAGAGTAGAGTGGTAGAGGCAGCAACTTCACCTTCTTTAGATATTCTACTCACGCTTCTCTCCGAAATGCCTGAAATAGACACTAAATTTGCATAATTTTATAAAATTAAATAGTTATAAAAACACAATTTATCACAATCAATATCATAAATAAATAAATTAAATTCACTGAGATTATGTATTTCTTTATTTTAATTCGTTATGTTAGTAAGTTCTAATTATCCATACTAAAGACATTGTCTCGGAAGCTGGTATCCCTAGTTTACTAACCTGTCATATGATTGAGTGGAATTAACGGGGCTTTGTTTCCCTTTTCTATCTTACAAAAGGCACGCACCTTCAACACAATCTCTCTTGCATTGCTTCCAAATGGCTTTGGCATGATATGATTAATGCGAAAAATATTAAATATTATCACAATAACGGCCGGAGCAGTCTATGACAATCTGCCCATCTGACAATAACAGATTGACGCGCTTATAGTGCCAACATCACGGCAAAAAAGTGCCTTGCTTTTGTGAACGATCTGTACCTATAAATCGATGACCTCACAGATGACATGAGGTTTTACAGAATCACATTACGGGCTGCGGAGGAAGTTACTTATAGAGATTGATAGGAACATCTAAAACCAACCGATAGCTTAACCTTTGTACAATGTAGATAGATGTGGTGATTCAATAAGTATGTGATTTGAAAGACAAAATAGGACAAACAAGGTAAAACACAGATTAATGGTAAGTTAGTTGGTGGTGTGTGCGCAGGCGCGAGTGGTGTCGAGTGGTTGGGATTGCGTAAGCGCACGGGGCCGATTTCTAGCTCCCACGCATCAAGGTCAGCGCTTCATCGCTCCCACTTACCATCAAGAGATATAATTCCAACTTTATCAAATAGGTCCTAGTTACCATACGTGGCGAGGCGGACGAATAGATGGGTTCGATTCCCGCTACGGGACAAATGTTTAACCTGCAAGTATTTTTGTTCTGCATAATATAGCACCACTAGTACGAATCCTAGTGTAGAATCTGGACTATGTATCAATTCAGATCATTTGGGTGATATAATTCCGTAGTTTTATGCTGTGTTGTTTAGGTGAGCTGCTTTCGGCTTTCTAGGTGGATGACCTTTCCAAGGAGAGCTTCCAATTCCTACAATCATCCTTGCTAGATTCAACCACGCAGACTATGAGTTGTTGCGAGCATTCCCACCCAAAGCTAGATAATGCAGTACAACCATAGATTTAGTATATGTACTAGATCTACAATCAGAGATCGAAGATGGAACCAAAAAAAATATGTGCACGTGTTGGTGAAAGTCTATGTCCGAGTTAAAAATAGTGTTGTCCTCGACCAACACTTTTACATTGTCGATAGAATTCATCATCCGTCCGTGATGTGTATGGTAGATAAATTCATCTTAATGCAGATTAAGTCTTTCATGAATAACACAGTTTGGCAGATTTGACGTCATAAAGAGAATTTTGAATACAGTTAATAAATAAACCTTTATTATTTATTGACCCCTAAATATTACAGTTTTATTTATAGGTGGGATTTTAGAGTTTCCCTTTTAAATTTAAACTTAAAATGTTTGCTGCATATACCTAGTGGAGTTCTTATTTGAGTCCATCCCACTCTTCTTATAATCGATAACCATTTTTCTCGTAGCAAAGGATTACTTGGAAATCTGAAAGCACAAAAACATTTTATATAAGCCGTGCTACGCCCATATAATTTTTCACTCAGTTACTTTATCTATAGACAATTTGTTACCCCAAAGTTTATTCAAGTGTAAACCACGCTTTATGGATAACATTAAATTTAAATGTAACCCAAAAATTCCGATCCAGTGGGACTCGAACCCGCACCCTCGCCTGTCATCGGCGATGCCTTAAACAATTTAGCCATAGATCGAGCTATGACGCTGGAGATGAAATTTGTGGGCACTATCAACTCGGCTATAGCGCCAAGTTGATAGTGCTTTATCTACAGGTGTTTCATTGGAAACCTTCTGTTCAAAGTTCGAAAGTAAAGGCATCGCTGATCACAGGCGAGGGTGCAGGTTCGAGTCCCGCTGGAACGGAATTTCTGGGGTATATTCAAATTTAATTTGTTACCTATTATTTTATTAAGCAGAAATAAACAATATTTATTTATAAAAAATAAAAAATAAATATACCCTTTCGGGAAAAAGGCGTGTGTACAACAACGTAAATATTTACTCCAAAATATCTACTACACAAACTGCAATAAAAACACCCGTGGTGCTTTAAAGTTACCTTTTCAATAGTCAATACAAAAACACACACCTCAATGTCCACCTGGTTATTAAAGATTTTAAAAAAAACTGTAAAATGTTAACAGAGCCCACATATTTACTCCAAACAAAGTAAACCTCCATTCTAGGATGGACAAAAAATTAATTTATAGGTAGGTATAGTGCGCGTCATGTAAAAAGTAGTAAACTATGTAGGCACTCATTGAATGCATAGGTATACATCTCTTAAATAAGTAGAAAAGTAAGCAATCTCTTAAAACGAACGCTGGAACGCCTGAAGAAGCTTGACCGCCAGCGTTCTTTTTACATGATGCGCATTATACTACGATATAGACTGCAACAGGACTATCGATATTTCTGACGTCATCACTTGGTCAAGCCCTATCGTAATCAAACATTTTTATATTTTACATAAAATATTGTTTATTTCTAGGTGCAGCAACGAAATATTATTAAAAAATATAAGGGAAAGTCCTAATCTACGAATGAAACTGGTTTTTAGGCCATTTACTAAAGCAGAATTGATAAAATAAGCAATACAATCGAACTACCACTAATCTCTTATTTACCTGTGAAACGTGTATTTTCCCGGATAATTACGTCTTGTATATTCACAGTCACAAACTGAACATGACACCATTGTCATACAAAGTAATATTTGTTATTTAATAGTAAGATTACTAAAAAAATTACGAAATTAGTTAAACTGTACAAGAGACCGTCCGGTATGGGCATGTACTCAAGCAAAACATGTCACATTCAATACATTGTTGCTGTCACTTTTTTTCTTGCACGGGGTACATTTAAAAATGACTTCTCTCTCCCACGCTTCGTTTGTCTATTTAGCGTAGCGAAAAAATTCTACGTCTATGAGTACAACAGATAAAAAGAAGCTACATCCATATAAAGGACTTGTGTCAAAACAAATCGATTCATGCCAAAAAATACTGTTATTTCTTTAGGGGCCCTGCTGTTGTACCAAATATAGTATTTATAGACTTGGCAGTTATGATGAAGTTAAATATCACAACAATAATAAGTCATAACCTAGTCGTCCTAGCTTTATTATATTGTGGTAAAAACACATGATTGAACCCAGCATACATATAGGTATAGATACGAAGGTTGTTTGTATAATCTCACAGGCGCCTTTTACTACAATTGACAATTAGGAGAAATTGGTATTTTATGATGCCAAGTTGGGTAATAAAGATACAAGAAAGTCTAGTATATTTAATCCCGAGATTTCAATTATGTAGAGATTGTCTGAGCTTATTTCACGATTTCTACCATTCTCAATAGTCATATTCCTTTTAAAAGGTTCCCATTGCAATGGTAATACTTATTTTATTTATTTCGATAGATATTTTGCATCACAAAAACATGCATGATCATTAACAGGTCTCATCTTGTCGCGATAGTGCAGTCTCACTTATTGCGATATTCGTCTAGATTTTTTATCAGAGTTTCTCTTCAGCAACTGTTTTTTATGAGCTGTGGCTGCTTCCAATGTTACTTAAAATCTTTAGTGACTATAGCTCTATGGTTTATCGTTCGTTTATAACTTGGGGTTCGTTCGTCGGTTTATTGCAGTCAATTCTCACATCCATATAGCGACGTGACGTAAGACGACGAGGCAAGAACGATGATAATTTATCTGGGTACCTAATGTTATCTAACATGCTTCGTTATAGAGTACATCGTAAATAATTACTCCTAAAAAAATCACTGATTAGACTTATATAAAGCTTCTACTCACCCAACATTTTCTGATCCTTCCCTAATAAGGTATATTGTATGTAACCCATAGGACCTTCCACTATTCGTGTTTTACCACGCGCCACATCTTCGTAACCACTAATAGTATTCTTGTTCTATGAAACAAAATAATGATTCATAGACACTATGCATTATTCACATAAGTAAATACATATGGACAGGCACATACCTACTTCGCTGTTTCCGATGTGATAACAAAGACCAATTTTCAAGGTAAAATGAATTTACCATTATTAGAGCAAGCTTTTATTGAAGACTACTTCATTTATGTAAAAACAAATTTTCACATCAACTGAGCATTTACTCGTCATCACAGGACCAGGGACTCCAACTTTCGATCCTAAGGTCGTAGTTAGTCCTAAGGTAGTATTTTTCCATTTGAAAAATGTATGTGTGCAATATTACGTACTCTACAGGTGAAGGAAACCATCGGAAGGAAATCGGCATGTTCCTAGAACCTAACATTCGAAGACACCTGATCTAATCCCACCATCTCCTTTTCATCATAAGTAGGCGCAGGCTCAGTACCATCCTTACCTCATCAGTATACCCACAATTCGCACTAAGCGTTTCGGTTCCACCTTTGTAATGCGAACAGCTAAGGAATGGAACAAGTTGCCGTCTTCTATCTTTCCTGAAAATTATAATATGGGTCGCTTTAATGCAAGAGTGAATAGGTGCCATCTAGCTAGACCTTCGTGCTCCAACGACGGCCACATCGCCACTTACCAATAGGTGAGATCGCGGACAAACGAGGGACAATCATAGTTTAAAAAAAAAACATGTGACATGTGCATGGAAGGAGCCTTTGCAAGGCGCTCTGAATCTTTCACCACACTGGTTCTTTCATCATCGATCACTAGGTACCTCATATACCTCACGCTGGTCACTGACCTAACGTATGGTGACCAAGACAGAGCTGGTGACACGAAGTAGTAGTATCAGTAAGATAGGTAGGTACCTATAAGCGACGATGAGCATATACAACCTGATATCAAGTTCCAAAATACAGCAAAAAGAGGGTTGGTATGTGCCAAATATAATGTTTGGACTTGGCTCTCGTCAACACCTAGATCCTAGTAAGATCATAGTTTACAAGCTTTAATTTAACTTGTAATGTATGTATGTTCGGGTTAAATCGTGCAACTGAATTTTAAAGCAGTTTTCCTCAACCGATCGAGATTAAATATTGCATAGGTACCTGTCAAGTTCTGATGACAATACAATATTATGGTGACAGTGAGCTGATCTGATGATATGAGACGGAAGGTGGATGGATAATATGGATAACAGTAGGATGGTCGTGATTAGGCTCATTTCGATCATCACACGGTTCAGATCACTAATTTTATAAAAGCTTGTAAGTGTATTGAAAAATATATTTTTCACTAAAAACTTATTCAATTTGTCATATAAAAAATTCAGTTTGTACGTTATTGGACTTGAAAACGTATGTGGAAAGCCTCAATTTAGCATTCTGCAAAGCATTTGCAGAATTATGAACACGACATTAAGATTTCTAAGATCAATAGGACGAACCTATGACCCTGGCGCATGGCGTACGAACGAATGTTTGATTGTTTTCCAGAAATCCATTAGGGTAAAACACGTTTCCGTTAGGCTCTATTATTTTAGAGTCATCTTCATTGTCATTAGTTGTAGTTTCACATGTTTCTATTAGAAATAGCATTTAACTTCGTAGTCTCTTGAACTTTGCCTAATAAAGAATCACTCCTCTGTCTGTTTGTCTGTCTGTCTGTCCGTGTATGTCACAGCCACTTTTTTCCGAAACTATAAGAGCTAGGCTGTTGAAACTTGGTAAGGAGATGTATTCTGTGAACCGCATTAAGAAAATAAAAGACAGTAAATTTTTGGGGTTCCCCATACATAGAACTGAAACTCAATTTTTTTTTTCATCAACCCCATCTATGGATAGGTCTTCAAAAATGATATTGAGGTTTCTAATATATATTTTTTCTAAACTTAATAGATTGCGCGAGAGACACTTCCAAAGTGGTAAAATGTGTCCCCCCCCCCCCCCCCCCCCCGTAACTTCTAAAATAAGAGAATGATAAAACTAAAAAAAAAATATAATGTACTTCCAACGTAAAATTGGTTTGAACGAGATCTAGTAAGTATAGTTTTTTTTTAATACGTCAAATCGTAATCCATCCAAGAACTTTTATATTATGTTACTTGCTGTTATGGCTGGTTTACACGGGCTTAGTAGCTAAGTGCTTAGTACTTGTCACTAATACTAAGTCCCAATGTGTAAACTGTGAGATTAGTGCTTAGTATTAGTGTTTGTGAATAGTGCAAGTGAATAGAAATCGATCCTATTTACTAAGCGACAAGTCGATACCTGACCGCGTGTTTTCCCTTGCTGTCCTTGTGTAAACAGCTCGGCAAGTTAGTTAGTGACAAGTTTAAACACACTGCGCAAAAGCAGGCGGCGTCGCTCTATTTCGAATGTGTGGTCACTAATACCTTCTACTAGCTCCAACATGTAAACGGTTACTTCTCGCTTGTCATATTGGGGCTTAGTGTTGTGACGTGTACTCAGCACTTAGCTACTAAGCCCGTGTAAACCAGCCATTACGGAACCCTTCATGGGCGAGTCCAACTCGCACTTGGCCGCTTTTTTGTGAAAGAGTTCGTCCGGGATGTACTTACCAATTTCTGCCAAGGTATTACCTAGTGCTCGTATTGCTCTTTTCCGGTTTGAAGGGTAATGGTTGCCGGTGTAATTACAGGCACATGAGACTTTCATATATATGTCTCAGGGTGGCGGACGCAGTGCAATGCGCGTCCTAGGTGGACGTGGCCTATGAGGTATTGCAGTAACAGAACCTTGTACAGTAATTCAAATCAAATAAAAAAACTGATCGCTCCTCCACGGTGAACATGACACATGACACAAGCTTGACATTTGAAAATAATCCTTTTGTTTACGGAATAAGGAATGTTTTATGTTGATGTAATGGAATAGTTGGGCGTGGTGTTTTAGATTGTTTTATCTCACGAGTTTTCAGCAGTTCACGTGTGGGTGAACAATTGGGAATAATTTTTAAAGGGTGAACTACTGGGAAGCGCTTGTAAAAATTAATTCCTAGTAGTTCAACCTGAAAATAAATTATATAATAAATAAAATAAATAAATAATGCTGGACAGTTCATACAACATTATCTAGCCCCAAGCTAAGCTGAGCTTGTGTTATGGGTACTAGACAACTGATATACTTAATACAATACATTAACATAGATAGATATTTTTTATTATATATAGATAATCCCCTAACACCCTGAACAAATATCTGCAGATCGCACAAATATTAATTCCGAGGCGGGAATCGAACCCGCAACCTCCTGCGTCGCAGGCGAACGTTCGCCCGCGGCGCCACAGAGGTCGTCAATTGTTTCTCGAGCAGCGCATCTGCAGTTTTGTTTGGTCTATTTAATGTATTTTTATGTTTCGGCACGTCGATCAACGCTTAGGTACTATGTTTAGTGCTCAATGTTGCTGTATTACCTACATTACATAGTCATTTATATTGATGGCTAAGTACCTATGTAGGTTGGTACGCGCGTATAGATAATCTCAGGCCAACCACTACGACGTGAGACCTTGAGAAGTTGCCTACCTCATTTATCATGACTACACAACCTATCGCGAATCTGCGCTCGACTGGCAGAATCACATAATGAGATCGTCAAACTGACTTGTATGTTCAAGTCCTTTTGTGAGCTCTACCATCTATACTAATATTATAAAGCTGAAGAGTTTGTTTGTTTGTTTGTTTGAATGCGCTAATCTCCGAAACTACTGGTTCGAATTGAATAATTCTTTTTGTGTTGGATAGTCCAGTTATCGAGGAAGGCTATAGGCTATATAACATCACGCTACGACCAATAGGAGCAAAGATATAGTGGTAAATGTGTAAAAAACGGGAGAAATTATAAGTAATAAAATATAGCGGGCGGGCTGTTTTTCACCGGGGGCTACCCGTGCGAAGCCGGGGCGAGCCGCTAGTAAGATATAAGTTACAGAGTTTACCGAGTACGGGTACCTACTTATTTTATTGGATCATTGCACCAGAAACACGATAGGATAATATTTTCTCGATATAAAAAACCCAAAATTAAACATTTGGCTAGATTAGATTGTTTATTAAACTGGTGCATTTTATTGGAGAAAAAAATATATAAACTAAATCAATACAACAAAGCCAAAGATTTACTCTGTATGGGTTTTATAAAATTATCGAAAACGGACGAATGTTTGTATGAAGATTTCTGCCTGGACTTGGCCCAGCCAAAATTCGGAAATGTATACTTAATAGCAATTCCAGAATATATTACGTATTGAGCATAAAATTAGGCTATTTCTTACACGAGGATAGAAGCTGGTTAAAGCTTCATCCAAATGCTCGATAAGAACTATATTCCTTCATATTGTCTACTTGTCTACTACCTGATGGATAGGCTGATACAGTACTAAAGATAGATAAACAACAAATGCCTACGTACAGTTCTCATATCCATACTTCTACTACTCACCGGTTCTTTCTTAGTCACCCTTCTTAAGATCAGAAACCAGATTTGGTTACCTTAAAAAGGGCCTATTGACCACAGATGGTGAAAGAGTGTTTTGTTGTGTTTTTTTTTTATCTCCCTCAGCAGTGAGGTTCCAACCCAAGGAGGAAATAGCTATTTCGGGTGGAGTACTTGCTAAAATGTCATCAAAATCACTTTTAAAATCTGAAAATAATTAAAAAAAAACATCTATTTTCCCGCTTAAACTAAGTCAATGCTATTATTTTCTATGACACCGGCCTTCTTGGCTTTAGAGAGTAGGTATACTGTGTCCCTTTTCACGAAACTGCTGTCACAGATTGCAGGAAAGCGAGAGGAAAGATGTTACACATCAAAAATACAGTTACATTTCAGAATCACGAAAGTCATTTCTTAATTTACTTTAAAAAAGTTCTATATTCAAATTATGACGTGGATGGAACATGCGCAGTATCTCTTTTTCATACGTCGATGGTTCTTTTTGCACAAGGTAGTATTAAAATCAATATATCTGTAATACGCGCCTAACAAGAGTAAAATGCGTGCGTGCAGTACTAAAATAATTGTGAAATAAACGATTCTAGTGCTACGCCGTAGCATCAACCGCAAATCTAATTTTATCGCGCTACAAAAAGATTCCAATGTCAATACATGCACAACATCAACAGCTTGCTAACGATGCAATATTGTACTTCCTTACAGTCACACCCAAGTGAACTGTACTAAATTAACTGAGAATAGAAGATTAACTCGGGCAAATTCGACCGAGACTAGCGGTATCTAATGCGCTCTCAGAGCCTAGAGCGGCAAAATAAATTAAAAAGAATGGGGCGACAGCAGGTGTTACAAAAACCACGGTACGGAGAGAACGGCTCAGTGACGCTACGTGAAAAATCTGATATGCATGAGAATACCATATGAGATATATGTGATATCCATCTCCTTTTCATCATAGGACGAGCAGGCGTACGGCTCAGTACCATCCTTACCTCATTCGCACAAAACGTTTCAGTTCTACCTTTATAATGCGAACTGCTAAGGAGTGGAATACACTACCGTCATCTGTCTTTCCTGAAAACTATAATCTGGGTCTCTTCAAGTCAAGAGTGAATAGGTGCCTTCTAGACCTTTGTGCTTCATCTTCGGCCACATCGTCACTTACCAACAGGTGAGATTGTGGTCAAACAAAGGTCTATCAATGTTAAAAAAAAAAAAAAAAAAAAAAAAAAAAAAAAAAAAAAAAAAAAAAAAAAATTATATGTAATATGCATTCTATACGTATAGTCAAAAGTCAAAAAGTATTTTATTCATTGAAATCACAAGGATCATTTTGAAATTAATTGCCGAGCGAGTTACACAAATATCCAAAATCTTTGCAAATATCTAGTACAATCTTGTACACCTTACTTTTTATGAACTTTTTGTGTTATTTTTCTTTTATTTGCTCTAAATCGAAGTAAGAACGCATAGAGACATAATGTTGTGTATTTAAAATAACATACTTCATTTGAATAACTTAGAAGAGAAAAAAAATAACAGTCTAATTTTGGTTACAGAGTAACTAAAATTTAAAAGTTCCATGAGAGAAGTCTTCATAACAGTACGAGTAAAAACACATAGATAAGCCAAGCCTTCTTTTACCTTTGATGTTATATTTTTGTATCTGGCATCTACTATACAGTGATTTTATCATTTGATTCATAATAATTATTATAACATCCAAAACTTGGTCTAGATTAGGTACTTAGTTCGTTTTGTCCTCAAAATAAAACTTAAAGTCAGAAATTCCTGCATATAGGTACCGACCAATTTCTAACAATAATAAATATTTCAAACGTTGCACAAAAATCATGTTTCTCTCAATCCTAAGACCTTTATGCCCACGCATGTCGCGGCTAAGGCTGTGCTCAAAGTCAAATGTTGTTTCCTAGAGAGGGATAGAAGTTTTGATAATTCGGTCTATAGCTGCGCGCGCGCACGTGAGAATGAACCGAATGAGCGGCGCGGCCGTAGCCAATTCAGCTTAGAAAGAATGAGACGGAAAATGTGAAATCAGGGTGGTTCCTCATGAGGTCAACGACCAACCATGACACGCGTATCGGTGATTTTTATAATTTGTGTTTTGGGACAAATCATTCGTCTTATTGCCCGAAGGTGTTCTCTTCACACCAGATATTTATTGTAAACTTCATGAAACTGAAACATGGTTTGAATTATACATTACAAGCAGTGCCCCGCGGTTTCACCCGCGTAAGTCTCGATTCCGTGGGAATATTGGGATAAAAATGTGCTTTGTTATTTCGGGAGTCCAGTTATCTCCATTCCAAATTTCATCCAAATCCATCCAGTAGTTTTTACATGAAAGAGTAACATCCATCCATCCATCCATCCATACTTACAAACTTTCGCGTTTATAATATTAGTATAAGAGTAGGATAGGATTGACCACTGTGACCGCTGTTGCTAATAGTTTTAAATCTCTACGTAATAGGCACTGACTTACATCCCTCTGGCCACGTGGTCCTACTGCCTTTTACATAAGGATCCATGGCAAAGCTTAATAATTTTTGGAATAAATTCTATGGAATACTGCGTAAAGAGTACCTAGACCTATCTAAACAAATGAAGTTAATGAAATTTAAATTCGAAAACGCATTTGTTAAAACTCTGATCTTTTAAGATCAGATCATTGAACACTGTTCGCTAGAATGTCTACCCCAATAGTTATGTAGGTACCTAAATTTGAAATAAAACAACGATTTACAAAATAAATCGGCAGCCGAGAAGTCAGCAAAAAAAGAGCGTTCGGCAAAATATACAGAGATTGTAATACGTACTTAGTTGCATAACACTCTGTCACCGTGTGGTCGCAACGACGCGACATACAGATCAGTTCGTTGCCATTGTATGATAATCGTGACCTTCAACGTTCACGTTTGGTAGCATCCGTGCTGTAATAAACCACCCCAACGTACGAAATAAATCATTTGTATGAACAATCCCAACAAAATTTAACTAAGTTCATGAGTTAACACACAAGGCAACACTGATATCCGGTCATATAGATTGTTTCTTCAAACCTACTGGAGATCCTCAAAACGGATATTATTTCTACCAAGGAAAACTTAGTTACCTACCCACTATTGGAATTTGCTCGAGTTCGTGTTTCTAGATATCTACAGGTACTTAACTGAAACAATTAAGGTTTATACAAAAAAAAACAAGTGGCCCTCTAAGGTATTCTTTAAAATAAAGTTAAAACGATTAAAACAATTTGTAAAATCATTTTTCACAAACATACATAATATATACATACATAGACACACGCCTTTTTCCCCGGAAGGGTAGGCAGAGCCTCAATGGGCCTCTTTTAACACTGGGTTGCTCCATGGTTGAATATAGACGTGACAAGTGGTGAGCTCATCGCCGCCATTGCTTCCCTCGACTGACTCGGCTAACGCTTTCTTCCAGTAATAACACATTCCATAATAAGATAGCAGCCAGGACAAATCTTATACCAACTAATCTTATCAAAAAGTCCGGGTAATCCCTTAGTCGGCTTTGAAGACATCCACGGGAGGAGATGGAGGGGTCTGTTCTTAGAGCGGACAAACAGAAATAAATAAAACTAAAGCCAACATCAAAGACGATAGAAAAATCTCAAAAGTGAGTGGTCGGTAACAGTCCCTGCGTGAAGGGTAGTGACCGTAAGGAAAGCGGCGCGCGTTGCGCAAGCGCTCCATCCACGTGTACCCGAAGCGGAGCCCGCAGGTGAGTCGAGGGCATCCACTCAGCTACTTCCATAGTTCCTTTCAACTCCCTTGATGGTACCCACAGTACATATCAAACTTTATGGCTAGATACAGAAGTAAATTTAACTTATATTTTAAGTATAATACTGAGTAGATAAATGACATTCCATATAAATTCGTAAATCAGTAAAAAGATGGCGATTATTTCTGTCTATTTGTGGTGACGCTTGTTGCAGTATGAAGCTTTCTTTGTGAGGTATGGTCTAAACTAATATGACTGCATTAGCAAAGAAATTAGATTCAATTACATCCGTGCCTTCATCATTTAAAAATAAATGATTGCTCTTAACAATTCATCGACCTCTGTGGCGCGGTGGGTTAACAGCCGGCTGAGATGTGAGAGGTTGTGGGTTCGATTTCCGCTGCGGGACAAATGTTTGAATAATCTCTAAGTATTTGTTCCGAATCTGGGTGTTATGTTGGTTTCATTTGTAAACAGCTGAATTAGGGTCCGAAAAAAGTCTTGTATATGGACGCTAGTTTCTATGCTTAAAACAAACATTTTCTATCTGCTAACCGAATATTCATCAAATGGCCGTGCAGTTTCTTTCGTAAAAAATATTCTATTAGGAAAACTGCTGAAGTAATTTGATTTAATTTATCTGGCTCGACCAATCGACATCTACTCTACCGAGTACAATATTCTGTGCAATTTAAATAGATATTCAGCTTTCCTCTCGAATGACTTGCACTATGATTCGAAATCATACATTTAGTGTAAATGGCCATCGACATCCGAGGCACAGTTTTGGGAGTCGCCTTGCGCAAACGCGTCCCACACGTGTGCAGAGGGCCGCGGTCGCCCTCATCATTCTTTGCACCGTTAGCTTTCCTACTTCTCAGCAGGTATTATAGACGTTCGTATCGTAAAAGTAGGAATGTTTAATTAGAGAAAGGGCTTCACGGTACTCGGACATTTTGGAAGCTGTCCGCGACCTCTGCAGATTGCGAGCTCGCTATTTGACAGCCAGTTTGTGGCAACACTCATTTGCGCTGACGATGTTTGTGAAAGGACAATTATGAACAATTTGACAATTGCTTTTGGTGGCTCACTGGGAGGCTCGAGTTCTGGTGGGAGGGGATGGATAGATTCTAATCTACGCTTGAAAAATAATATATGCGTATGACTACGTGCTCAAAATACTGAAGAAAAAATAGGAGATCTCCTATAGGTACGCCAACCCTGTCTAAGATAGTGAATGGGCTCCGAGTTCCAACAGTGAGAACATATTGAGCTAATGCAATTATTTTGTGAACAGAAAATATTACAATACCATCAAAATCACAATTCAATAGACATATAATGTCGCATACCATCAACTCGCATACATATTATAATGTCGCATACCACTGCAGTTCTCCCCCACAACTTGGTTTCCGTGCACCCAATTTGGTTTAACATTTAAATACATTTCAATCAGGTGACGTCAACGACAATGAAAAATCCCCCGAGAATCGCCCTCTAGCGTCATCATCATAGATCGCGGGCGAATTGGTTGCGCGGGCGCTCCGAGCGAGAGGCCCCGGCGGGTGCGCGTCCGCCGCGCCCTCTGCCTCCCCCCTCCCTCCCCACCCCCGCAGAACCCCTGCCCCTCCACCCTGCCTCACAATAGGTACCTACTACAATAAGTACAGAGAGTACTGTACACACGCTCACAGGAAAATTTACACGATTTGATGACACAGTAGAGTCGAGAAAATTACCCGTCGTGGTTGATACTTGCCTAGGCGAAGGACACACTACTCGTGATTAAAAGTTTGGTGGATGATTTACTGTGGTAACTACTTACTGATTTTGAAGGATATGTGATTTATAAAAATATATATCAGGCCTCTAAGAACAGAGACTGTTTGTCTCTACATAAACTTACTAGGATCAATACCTCTTTTGTGAGCTAGAACTGTATTTTTATCGTAAAAACGTGACGAACTGACTGTTAGCTCTCATAACAGAGAGCACCAGCAAAACTTCACGTGGTCTTAGCCTCGGGAATTTTCTACAAGAGTTAAATTTATTATACAGACTCTTGTGTTAAAAATCCCAATTAATCAAACATGTAGATGCTAAAGTAGTCTATTTTCTGATTCGTCCCATACAAATACAAACCACCAATCATGTCCCTAGAACTAAAAATAAGACAAACTTTTTACATTAAGACACGGTGATCAGGGTCTAATGTAAAAGAACAGTTTGTAAAAAACACCTGTTTGCCTTGACCCCGCGAGACCGAACGACAAACAACCACTGCCACGGCAGGCTGTTTATTTCCCCAAAAGAAAATGCAAAACTAAACGAGCCTTACGATTTACTGGACTAACATAGCATTGAAAGAATAATAATAAGTTTAGAGAGTTTTCAAGTTTATATCAGAGTCTACAATTCTAAAATAGAACCATCTTTTGTGGTCAAAGAAAGGACACTTTAATTTACCAAACCCTTGACGCGCTTTATTACTTCTATGAGATAAGATACTCACTAAGAGGCATGAAGACTACTATTTACGAATAATATTACCTACACCGTGGCTCTACATAAATCTACTAGCAAATAGCTTAGCGCTAAAGTACTAACTGGGTCTACCGTGCAAAGCCCTCATACAGATGCTCTTCTTTTATTTTGTTACAAAGTGAAAATAGATTCCTTTCTAGCAGGCATGGTTAATTTCATCACGTTTTTATAAGACGAGGCGGCAGTTGGACAAAAAAACGAATGCTTACATTCGGATTCATGCCCAACTAAAGAAAATGGGATCTTTCAAAAATACGTTTAGGAATTGTATCGATCGATTAGGTTCCGAAACATAGAGCTCTCAATAAAATAATTCCAAACTAAAGTGATGTCAAGAGCTGAACGATCATTATGATTTGGTCAAAAGTCACCATGTCAACATGTTTACAAACATTCACTATTACTACTACCTTAAGAACCGTGCGAATGTTTCCAAATAAAAATGAGTAACTTACTAATATTGACATAGAGCAACTTTACGAAATAAAAATAGTGTCCAATCCTGGAAAAACAAAAATTTTTTAATGTTGCAAGTATGACCATGTGTAGGTATGGTTGGAGTATCTGTATCAATCTCACATTCCGAATACCTACTCGAGAAGAGTAGATATTATTAGATCGTTGGCTGCAAATATCAATTCTAAGTATTTCATTAGTGCACGTAGCGAAACACGTTGTCTATAAAACAGTGGAGCGAAGATCACGCAGGACACGAGGGGCGAACGTGTCCTACAATAATCAGAAGGTCAACCCGCCACTCGGCACGATAATAAGTACGATCCTACTGTACACTCAACCTCTACATTTTCCTCTTTACCTCTTAGGAAATAAGGGTCACTGATTCTCCATCGCAGGAACTTATGACAGTGTGACTTTATGTTTTGACTGGGAGCCGCCCTGCCATGACAGATTCGTTTGTGAATTGTATTTTTCAACAGAAACTATGAGACTCGACTTGGGCATGCCGTTCTACAATCAGAAGGTCAGCTACGCTACTTGGCATGCTTACAATCCTAATGTTTATTGCCAATGTCCAGCAATTCTAAGTTTTCCTCATTGCCCTCCCTATAAATAAAAGACAGATATGATAAGGCAGATGTGATACCGTGGGCCTAGGCCGGGAGCCACGTTGCCTTGTTACAGTCAAATGTGACAGCCAGTGGCGTAACAATAGGGTGGCAGGGCTGGCAAAATGCCACGGGCCCCCGACCCAAGAGGGCCCCAGCCCAAGAGGCCGCGAGCTCAAAAATATTTTTTACATTGTACCTGAGTTTTTTATTTTATTTGAAAAGTATATTTTTATAAGTTCTGCTTAAAATCCAAAGTGAGTCAACTAAATTTTTGTAAATTTTTGAGTTAGCCCAATACTAAATTTTTTTAAAGTTTAGAATTTGCCACGGGCCCACAACAATTTTTTTTAAATTTTCGAATTATCCACGGGCCCCAGATGGTTTAGTTACGCCACTGGTGACAGCGAATGTATTTTCCATCATAGATATGCTATGAAATATCGAAGACCTTCAGCTTAAGGTCAGGTTTCCACTACTTAACACTTGCATGAAAAGTTAGATCTGCGAGTCCTAGGCGAATCCACTGCCATTTTCCTTCTTACCCATTTACAAAGACCTTTAAGGACCGGCTATTACAGCAAGGTCAATGTGAGTGGCATTCGGTCTGTTCTAGTCGGAATTGCAAAACCAAACCCTAATATCTTTGTACATAGTTACTAGAGCTTGAGTTCGAAATAAATCAAACTGATTTTGACATCCCGATTAGAACCGACAGGGAAATTAGTATGACCGACAGCCACTCAAATTGACCTTGTTGTAATAGCCGGCAAATATGCAGTTGCAATGGCTAAAAACAAAGAAATAACACCCAATAGTCACATACATTCTGACAATCCTGATCTCACACTAGGGGATCCCCTGTGTCGTGGGTACCAAGAACTACGAGTACTATGGACCATTACAACAAGATCCGCAACAAATATTTGCAGATTATACATACATATGTCCCGCAGTGGGAATTGAACCTCTCGCATCTCAGCAGGCTACTCACCTGCAGCGCCATAGAGGTCGTAAAAAACATTGCATATTTTGACTAAATTGACTAAGGTTTCCTCCTAACGAACTTATCATAACATAACAGACCGTAACATAACATAACATAACATAACATAACATAACGTAACATAACATAACATAACATAACATAACATAACATAACATAACATAACATAACATAACATAACATAACATAACATAACATAACATAACATAACATAACATAACATAACATAACATAACATAACATAACATAACATAACATAACATAACAACTAACAGTAACATTCAGCCACTAGTGATGGCAGTTACGACTGAATAACGAATAATCGCATTTCTCTGTTCCCAACGACCACCGCCAAGCATTACGAGTGGGTACCTACTTATTGTTAGTAAAATTAACTCGAGTAGCTGGTTATTTCTTGGTCACCCTAACGTCTGTGGTTCAATAAAGTGTATTTTTTTGTTGTCACATTTTGCCGACACCGATCCAAGCTACTGGAAATCGACTTAGTATCATCAACCCCAACACTGCATTTTCCGGACACCGCTGTCTAACGTAGATCAGATTGTGTGTTCGTTTTTTGTTTGCGCTTGATTATAATAGCTATTATAGCCAGCTATCCATGGCTGACCTAGAAACAACCTGCATTCACAACAATATTATGATTCGCCCTTTTCCGTCGGTTTATTATCGTCGCGTTGTATGTAATTATTAAAACAAATTGCTAAACATCTACCCCTCAGAATAGAATACTATACAGATCCATCCTAGTAATTGTTAGAAGAAATGAGTTGAAAGAAGTAACTTCAATACTTGTTTATTGATTTTTTCCCGGGGGGAGTTTTTCTTATAACCAACCACTGAAAAATCCTAGTGCGTCATAACCATCGAGCCGGAGGCTGCAATGCTCTAAGGTCATAACTTACGCAGCGTAATAATGCAGCTCGAATTAAATTTTCAACCCTAACAAACAAAACTGTTTATGAAAATCACCAACTGAATAATTAGCGGAAGCGGACATTTACCCTCGAACGATTACGAAGGGCATCGGCGGTGGGTTTGAGGGGTTCGGTGGCAGCACGCTAGGCTGCTGTGTCGGACTGTGGACTGGGATCGTGATTATTTTTGCCGTGCAGAAAGAGGCCAGCTCACAAAAAAACTCTACTGTCTACACTACAGTCTTCTTTTTGACTGTGGCTTTTCCTTAGTTGACCCAGGCCCAAAGTTTTATAAGATCTGAGCAGCTTTTATTAATTTTTCCTTTTAATTATTGTTATTGAAGCCATTTCCAGAGATAAGGTTTGTGACATGCAATTTACTATTTTATAAAGTTTAAGCAAATAAATATATACCTACTTACTTACATATAGGTAAGCATTTGAGATTTCAATTTCAATAATAAACCACAGAATAAACCTTGAAAAAAAACTGTTTTTTTTATTCGTGTGTTTGTTTTTAAGTGTAGTTTTAGGGGATTGATCATAAAATCACCCCAAAATAAAAATTAAACCACTTCCTATTTTTTCACATTGAACAGTTTCGGGAGAAATTGCGTGTAATAGACGGACGGACAGATAGACAGACACCGAAGTGATTTAGTGTCCCGATTTTCCATTTTGGTTGGAACACTAAAAAGTCCCCACTCAAGGGGACGTTTGATTGTGATGCAGGGACCCTGCTTCCGGCGAGGGGCATACTGATGGGGTCCGTTCCGTCTCGCTCTGTTCAATCTGCAGTGATTCAACTGTGTGGAGTTTGCTGATAGACTGTGTAGCTATTTAGTTATACACATGTATTCGATTCGATTATAACCTAACGTAACCTAATCAATAAACAGATACTTAGACAACAAGCCACCAGCAGAGGGTACGTTTGATTACGCACAGACCCTGCTTCCGGCGAGGGAGATAAATACAGGTGGGGTCCGTACCGTCTCGCTCTGTGTAATCTGCAGTGATTCAGTAATAGTTTCTTCACCTCTCAGGGTTTTGTTTATCATTCGAAATGTGCATGCAAAAGTGCTTTTTATCCGCTATCATGAAAAGGTTTAAAAAATTGGAACCTTTCTATTCAAAAAAGGGTTTCTATACCCCAGCCAGCTTCATTTTTGAAATAATCGCATTGGCCAGCAAGACATTTGCACTAATTTACTTATTTTAGTTCATTTTCTTGGACTAGCATTTTCCTCGCTGTAGAGAGGTGAAAAATTTATGTGTTTCGCTCAGCAGCTAAGTTATTCAGCATCTCGTCGTCTCGTACCTTTGAAACCTCGCTACGCTATGGATTCCATATTTGAACTACTCGCTTTGGTCGTTGTTCAATCCTACGATCCTTTGCTTGCTCTGGTTTCAATACAAATAGGTTCTCGCGCGAAAAAACAACTTTGCAGCCTTGGTTATCAAATAACTATTATTGATAAATATCTTCACATTAGTTGCGGGAAATATGTTTCATTTTCGCTCATCCCTATTTTATTCTATTCTTCTTATTTTTTCTTTCTATTCTTTTTATTCTTATTTTTTTTATTTTCTTTCTTTATTTTTATTTTTATATTCTTTTTTCTATTTTTTTATTTTATTTATATACATATTACCTCAATGATTTATTCTGCTTGCTTTGGCCAGATAGATCAATACAGTGAAAGGGTTAAGGGTAGGGGTGCATATTACTTTATCATCATCACCAGCCTGTATACGTCCTCCACCGTTGATGAGGCCTGAGGTGGGGTAAAGTAAAATTTGACATAATCATCACGCTGGGCCTGCATGCAGTGGTGATCGCAGATTGGTTTTAAGTACGCAGGTAGATGCTGCCGCCCTACACCTGTTGTAATCCTTTAGTAATGCATCCACTACATCCACGGGATTAGACGGAGGGGAATATTCTTGGGCTGGAACACCCACTGCTTAATAAGTAACTAATTACCACCCATAAGTATTTAAATCAAGATTAGAAGACCGTCTACCACATGCGTAATATTCCATTATCATAATCATGACATTCCGTAACCATTGACTCAAATTAGAGCAGTTCAAAAACCTTTTTTCACCCTTCATGTCACCCCCCAATTTCCCACAACTAGGAGCCTAGCTGCTGTCGATTAACATGTTGAAATCTGCATCACAAACACGACATTCACCTGACCGTATCACCAATATTAATTATTCCGAGATTTGTTTGACCATGAAACAATTTTATGGATCTACCAACTACCTATAGGAATGAGGGACGTCACAGACCGTCACCCAAGCGTGCGCAGACGCAGGGGGCGGCCACCCCGGGGCGAGGTCATTCACCTACCCCCCGCACCCCGCGCCCACACCTCCACCCGTCGCAATCACAGCCCTTTGTGAGCAACCTAAGGGCTACTCTGACTCGGGAGGGCAAGGACTCCATTTCTTTGTTTTGTCTTCTAACGACCCTCTCAGGTACGCGGCTGCGTGCCCAGTCGACTGGCCCCGACTGGTTTTTACGGAAAGTAATGAAACTTGTTAAGCTTATTAAAATTGAAAATGCAAATGCCAGGCAAGCTTAACTCTGTTCAGCTTCATTCCCGAAATAAATAAAAACACAGTCGACAATCGCGCAAATTACCGGAGTGATTCAGGCTCATTATATATTATCTGCTGTAATAAAACAACTTAACGAAGACAATAGAGTGTTTCAACAACTTTAAAGACTTTCAAGTTCACGGGCACCCTTCGCAAACTGCCCTCTCTGCCATCAACATTTGACTTTCAACAGGGCCGAGGCCGACTTCCTCAATTAAATCAGAAATTTAATAAAGCACCCTAATATTTCCCTTGGATTCCATGAGTCGAAGGTACTGGAGCACGAAGGGGCACTCTCCCATGGAGGCACCCTTGATTCCACTAAACATTTTAAATATGGTAAATGGTTCGTCCGCAGGACGTTAGGGTAGGGTAGGACAAGTGCGTATCATTATAAATACATAATTTGCACTGTTTATTACGTTTTCTATGAAAATAGCTTCCTTGCACGCAACTTCGTCAAAGTTCAGCGATTGATTCCTATTCTAACTTTGTTCGACATTAAATAACCCTGTAAATTAAACGATTAAACGGGTTAGCGTTTTTATATTTATTTTGTTGTTCCTGACATTTCGAATGCTTTGCATCTTCCGTAGTCACACGTAGAGGTCTATAAACACGTAAGTTAAGTAACGTAAAGTCTGTGCAAAAAACAAAAAAACAAAATTGGTAGATAGAGGTTATATACCTTGACAGCCCTGCAAAACGACAAGGTCTATGACAGAGGGTAAGTATTAAAAATTAAGCAATATTCTAGTATTCACAAAGGTCGTTGCATTACTCAGTTTTGAAAGTTGTCCTTCACTGCGGGTCTTGCAATATTATTTAAAACAGAAGAGAACGCCTACAGGAGGAATATTTAAAAATCTTGAGAGAAACATCGTGCATGTCACACTAGGTTTGATGAAAACTCTGAGAACTAAACTCATGTTCTTGCAATTCAAATGGGCACTCCAACCGAGCCCTTTATAAATACTAATAGCTTAACAAAAAAACAAAGCACCCTTCGGCGGGTAGCATTGAAATAAAAACATGAGCAGCTCATGCACCCCACCCGCATACCTCGCCCGCGCATTCAATCTTTCAAATTGAACTGAATTTAGTGCTATAGAACAATTCAAAATATCGAGCCATTCTCAACTTTATTAACACCGGAAAATGCAGAGTTAATGCTTCAATTGTTTTTTAAATTGACACTTATCTATAACGTCATGCGAGGGTGCATCATGGGGGTTGTTCCTATCAAAGAGGTTAATGAATACGTAAAGAGTACTTAGGGTGTTGGTAACCGTTATTGCAACAAAACAATGTTTGGTTTTGAAATCGCGAGGATAAAGTCCAGTTAACTGCAATGCAGACATTTTCAGCTCGGTAGGTACCTATATTAGCAAGGTCTGCATA
Source organism: Operophtera brumata (assembly GCA_932527175.1). Lineage (NCBI taxonomy): Eukaryota > Metazoa > Arthropoda > Insecta > Lepidoptera > Geometridae > Operophtera > Operophtera brumata. The sequence goes on from OW052238.1 coordinate 4,235,035, forward strand.
TAAATATGACTGTAATGCCGAATAAGTAATCTCTACTGGGCTAATTTCACTTATTTGAATTAAATCGCACTCGTCATCGGTAATTTCAAGATGATTCGAAATTACGGTTCTAGGATATCAAAGATGAGTATATCCTATACATAATATATACAGCAGCTAGAGCCTGACACCCATATCTCCCTGAATTATAACGTACTGTTTTTAAAACTGTGTTTATAATCAAAGGTTATGTTATAATAAAAATAAAATGTTAGTATGTTAGTGTGTATCTATAATAAAATTTGTGTAGCATCCATATGCTTGTCTGTTTATTTATGGCTTTGAATAATCTGCCTGTATTTGTTTTTTATACAGACTGTTCACTGTAAGATGTCCCCTGCATTATATACTCTTAGTCTGTGTCCCTGCCTTGGGAATATAGTGCACAGAAGAAGGAATAGTGCCAACCCTTACATGATCTATATTATCTAAGTGCCAACCATAGAAAAATAAATACTCCATGGCAGGTGCCATCTTACGGTTCACCGTAAGATTGTCTGTACTTACCCAAAATTTCAGACCCACGGTACCCCTGGCCATACCCCTGGTGGTACCGTAGGTTTTTTAAATTTAAACGGTACCACCGATTAATAGTGATGTAATGAGTCCGGACCCAAAATTGTACGACAATTGATCAACAATTGACCGTCAATTGTTGACGACCTCTATGGCGCGGCGGGCGAAGGTTCGCCTGCGACGCAGGAGGTTGCGGGTTCGATTCCCGCCTCGGAACAAATATTAGTGCGATCGCAGATATTTGTTCAGGGTGTTCTGGGTATTTTCTATGTATAATAAAAAATATCTATCTATGTAATAAATATAATCTAATGTAATGTATATATGTATTAAGTATATCAGTTATCAAGTACCCATAAGACAAGCTCTGCTTAGCTTGGGGCTAGATAATGTTGTGTGAACTGTCCAGCACTATGTATTTATTTTATTGTTTTGTACATAACGCGCTTAAATTTGACATAACCAAGTGTTCTCTACCTAAAGTTCCTGCAGTTAATAAATGAGTATGATTATGAGCATAGTGGTAAAGTCTAATCAAGAACTAACTCTCCAAACCGGAGAACTAAAAATATAGGTACCTACTCCGTAGGTTGTTAGGTACTACGACTCAACAAAGTTATCTATCCTAATAAGACTCTATCAAATGAGAGATCTCATTGGGATATCCCGCGATCACCGTTTTGGTGGAACTAAAGATTAAAATCAATAGGGGAACATATTGATAAAACTAAAATAAATCTTGATTTGACCAAACCCTAAAATAATCTGATTAAATGGGAATTTTGATTTGCTTTTTCGATTCGATCTAACAAATCGGCTACACAGTCAGAACTCAGATGTGATTAAATGCTACGCCCCCACGGAAACTCGATACGAGTGTCAATGTTTATCGCTATTAATATTAAAACAAAACCACACAGCCCTCCCCTCGGTAATACGTGAAGCGCCCCTTTCCTAGTCAGTGGTTTGGTGTTGGGCGACAAGTGCCTGTTTCCAGATATGGTTACGTAACCACACAATATCATAATCTATGTAATCGATAAGTTTGGCGCTATAGGTTCAACCAGTTTCAACGATTTTTTTTGTTGGCGAAGATGGCGAGCTCTGATTCTCTGATACCGAGATTTTGTCTATAAAAAAATATTATAAAAATGCCCTTTATTTTTATTTTTTATTTTTGTTGATTAACTAACTTATTGTTAGTTAGTTTACATAGTTGTTTCACTAACTCAAATAATAATTAATAAATTACCACATTTTTCTAAAATTAAAACGTGTGAGATGTAAGTCTAAAATAGTATTTCAATTTTAAAAAGGTGGTATCTTTAATTAAAAACATATTGAGTGAAGTAATTCAAATAGTGTATTGAATTTATGATTTCACTAGACACAATGCTTAAGAATACCACATATTTTTTTCGTCTTGAAAACGTTAAGAAACCTATTGAACCTACTTGTGAACGTATTGCGACTTATGTTCCCCCGATTCCCCTCTGAAGAGAGTTTGTTGTAAGAAGGTGAACTTTCCACTAGGCTACAGTCAGGGCTAGTAACAAGAAACTCAAAAATCATGGTAAATATCCCGTTTCTAGTGAAAATGAGTAACATGAAATTTAAAAAAAAAAAAAACCTCGGTCTCAATTAAACTGCTGGACCGATTATGATAAAACATGTCGAAGCACCATCGCTAGAAAACCATTGAGATGAAAATGATTGAGGTATCATTAGTATCTGAATGTTATCCCGATACGCACTAAAGTTTTAAAAAAATAACTAGGGTGACCATGATCTCTAAAATAAAAAAGACCAAACTTTAAAAATATATCTAAAGCTGATCGTGTTTGTAATCAATGTCTACAACTTAAGGAATAGGTTCTAAATATAATACACTTTGTATTTACTGCACGTAGTTCTCAACAAAAGAACTTCGAAATTATTAGTTGACTTTTAAAATCATGTCAGTCGTGTATAGTAATACACTTACCAACACTTATTATACAAATATGTATTAACTTGAAGTGCCCCCTTCCTTATCGCTGGGACTTTCGTTGACAAGTGCCTGTGCGGTTTCCTGACGACGCCATAAATTGTAGAATAGAAAGGTATTTTTGTCATCGTTACAAAAGGCACATTGTAAGTACCTAAAGAGAGTTTTCATGGCATTTTTAAAGTAACTAGGCTTTTGTAAACAATCCCTTTGCTAATTATAGCATTTTGAAAGAGGTGCAAAGATAAGGGTAAAGTTTTATATTTCTCCTGAATGCGGTAAAATAAAATTTTATGGTAATCAAATTATACATAAGTAGTACAAAATAAAAAAACAATACAAAAATATATTTGATCTTTGTAGCTATTGTTACTTGTTATTGCTTGTTAGTTATTGATATGTATTGTTGTTATTGTTATACTGCTAAAGCTAATTGCAAATACTCAATCAAGTATTTCAAGCGGCAGCTGTAATAAAGCGGCAAACCAAATAAACGGCGACCAGTACGAACAGTAGACCTCGCGAGCACAAACTTGTATTTTTTTTTTTAAAGCAGAACTAATTGTTTTCAAAATCGAGACGGTAACCCCTAACCTAACATCACTTTTCGATATAAATGTCACGGTTTCAGAATTAGCCTAAGCGGCCCTGAAAAACACTCAACCTGTATATCTAGACAACCTGCAGACAACCTGTATATCTTGACAGATAATGCTTAAAAATTCTTTTTTAGAAATGACTACCGAATGTTTCTGCCAATTATTATCAAAATCGGTCGGTAAATGGCGCCACAGCAAACATCTCCACTTTTTGGCTGAAATATCCCATTTTAAAAATCGCCGACGGCATAAAAATCTATGACATTTTAGAACCAGTATACCTGGTTTTGTCCAGATCGGTTGTAAAATACGACTTGTAGAGGAGTACCAACAAACTGACAGAGGAAAGCAAATTGAACTTGAGCAGAGACGCCATGTGTAGTTAGAATTGTGTTGTTTTATTGGTTTCCAGATTTATAAATTAAGTGCGTCTATGCACTACCTAGTCTCAGTAGTATGGTATCTTGCAGCGATATTTTTTTTTTTAAACTCCGGTCGTTGTCCTTTTTTACTACACCACCCAATTCATGAAAGTAATTCTTTCATCGATCATGTTTTCGACAAATCGTCACGAATTGTCTCGTGACGTCATAGGTACGACATGGGGAGTGAGTTCATTCATATTTCCGCTAGCTTATTACGTATCTTGCAATAGCAATGCGATAGCAAGAATTGCGCGATTATCGCATTCAAATCGCAAATTCGTATTACGTATCAGCGATTCCTAATACGAATTTGCGATTTGGATGCGATAATCGCGCAATTTTTGCTATCGCATTGCTATCGCATTGCTATTGCAAGATACGTAATAAGCTAGCGGATCCACTCTGATGCGTCTGCGCAATACAAAATGTCATTTGTAACCGCAAGTTCTAAACTGCTATAACACATAGAATTCATAGCCCTCGAATTCCTTTTATACAACTTTGAAGCAAGTCATTCATTTCAGTCATCTTCTTTTGACTTGTAATAGGGCTTTTACCTATGATATTGAGGATTTTTAATACTGGCTAGGTATTAAATATATCATCGGCAAGGACCTGTATAAATGATTATTTTTATATATATTTATATACATTTATGATTTATTTATATACACATACAGGCTGTAACATAATATCCCTATAAGCCCGGGGAGGGGGTATTCTACACATCATGGCGAATAACTTTAACTCTACGACTTTTAAAATTTAGAAGATTTTCATTTATGAAATGCCGCTTAAAAATCCTGAAATTCCGTAGGAAATGTACCTAAAACAACATGAGGACGTTACTGTACGTTAAGGTATCTAACCTAGGGCTGCTTCATTGAGATGTTAGGCAAATTACTGGAGGAACTACAGGAATTTCTCGAGGACTTTCAGGATTTTTACAAGACATTTCATGAATGAAAAACATCGAAATTTAAAAGTCGTAGAACTAAAGTTATTCGTCATGATGTGTAGAACACCTCTTCCCCGGGCTTATAGGGATATTATGTTACAACCTGAATAATTTTTAACCAACTATAAAAACGGATTATTTTATCAATAACCTACATACCTAATTGGATTTTTTTAAAATTATATATCCTTTTTCACATGCTACGCCGGCGGGGGCGCTGTGATAATTGATTAGATTTAAATATATTTTTCTTTGCTGTTTATGAAATGATCTCGGGGTGGTAAAACTATTACTTAGGTACTAAATTATCTAGCATGGGTAACCGTCTGGAAATTTACTTTTTGCACGTGAAGTTTAATAAAAAACATCAAGCAGTCAGCCAATTAATCTGCTGACCTGTAAGAACCTGTAGTAAGAACGGTGGGCGAGAGTGTAAGGGATGCGTATTTATTACTACGACATATAACAAGTTCTTGAATCATTTATCATGCCCGGATTTATTTAATCTCCCAAAGATAAAAAGTCAACTAAACCAAAATAAGTGAACCTAAGCCCCGTCGTGGAAATCTCCCACGAGATGAGTCTGTCTGCCCCCTCGAAAGGGACGTGGGCATTCCTGAGATCTCAAATCTTTTTGTACCCATGGCCAGGCTTGTATCACTCCAAATCAGCATTCAATGTAAAATTAGCTTTATCTCACTGGATTTGAATTACATACCGTGCGGATTCGAGTATTCTTACGCGACCGGAAAACTCCCTCCGTCTTTTTTATCCGTGTGTGTGTGTAATAGTTAAGCTGAATTTCACCCTTTTTTTTGATTTATGCAAAATTAACAGACTTTGGCGAGTGATACTCGCGCCCTGTGGATTCCGTACTGTAAAGGCATAATCAGCAGAGTCCCTTTCGATTTTCAGACATTTTTTACTTTAAACTTTCATTATTTTTATGGGTATTTAAGTAGAAATTCCTAAATCTTAGACTTATCCTTTATTTGTGCCATAAAGCCTCCTAGCATTCTGAACTTCTGAGTGGTTTCGCGATTTCCATAGAAAAATTAGACATTTACTGCAATCTTTTTAATGATTAGAAGAGAAGAAGCTAGAAGAGTTAGAAGCTTCATTTTTGCGGCACCAAGATCACAGACAATTGATAATTAATAAAGATAATTGGTATTCATTTCAAGCTAATCACAACGGACGGAAGGTAAGGGTAAGATTAAAGGTAAGGGTAAGGGTAAGGTTTGTTGTGGTTTGTTGTAAGGTAACCTTACATAAGGGTCCTATTTTTTCCTGTTGAGTTACGGAACCCTAAAAACAGCTAAACGGAGTGACAAAGGGCCCTAACCCAAGGAAACTAATATACTGAGCGTTTATAGGTGGATAGCCATAATGAAAGGTGAGTTGTAACACGCTGACTTTAGGTTTAACTTCGCCCCTTGTATCATGCGTGGGAGTAGATCTTCTGTAGGGTAGATACTGTTATTTGTTCTGTGTGTTTGCCACCGACGAAGTGGGATGACCGGGATGTTATTTTTCTCCTGTCTTGTTCCTTTATTCCGACTGACCACGGCGCACGTTAATTTGAAGAAACATGCGCAGATAATTAGGCACATTAATTTTATTCTTGATATTTCAATTGTGGGAAGTTTGTTTTACACGATGAAAGCGTATGTCGTTTTAGAATTCAACAAATAGTTTTTAATTAAATTGTTCTTTTTTTATGATCGTTTACTTATTTATTACTACGCATTATTAGTTTCATTTACTTAATCTATATCCTTAAATCCATTTTCATAACTGTTTTTCATAACTAGCTACGGAATAGGAAGCACCATTTTGTTGCACGCAGACAGGGTGGACAGGAGCCGTGTATAAAATTTTCGGCGAAGCATTGATAATTATTTCGTATACAATTTCGTGCGAGGTCGTATACGCCAAAAAAGGTTTTTTGCATCGAATTAAAAACGACGGCTAATTTAACAAAATCCAACTACAAAATTGAAGAGAGAGACGGAGTGGCAATAAAATTCGAAAAATTAGAAGCCCCGTTTGCCTGTAAAATGTATATCTCTGTTTTAAAAGAGGTTTCTTTGATATTTTTTTATCTTTTACAAAAGTTATGCAACTTCAAAAAATAAATCAGTGATAAGAAGCATCTCAGGGCGCGTTCACATAGAACGTCCGTTTTATAATGTTATTAGCGTATGTAGTTGTATGAGCGAGTTCACACAGAATACAGTACCTTTTCCGGATCGATTACTGGATCCGGAATACTGTATTCTGTGTGAACTCGCTCATACAACAACATAACCTGTAAAATGGACGATCTATGTGAACGCGCCGTAATATGTTTTGTAATTGCTGAGACAAGTCTAGATCCCTGCCACCAAATCACCGATTTGCAAGTATTTTCATTGCAAGATTATAAGAAGAAATATAATAGGAAACTTAGTATTAAGGCAAATCGGATCCTATGTAGTATTTAAAATGGGCGTGGGGATGCACATACATGAAAGAAAATTCTCGGAAAAGTCTCTCACACGAGATGACGTCAAACCTACCATAGTTTTGTTTGGGCGTCATACGAGGTATGACGTCATCTCGTAGACGGGACTAATCCGAGAATAGGACCCTTGCAACTACGTTCCTTGTACGAGGAACCTGCTACAAGCACAGTTTAACACACTTCATACCTGCAAACATTACGGGTCGCTACCCTATATCAGTCCATGGCGAAAGCGTCAACACTGGCTGTATATCGAATTGCCCATCGCCATAGATAAGTGCGCCTAGGTACATGGACGCATCCCTGTCGATTAACTGCTACATGATGCGGGCACTATCGATACATCGATCGAGGGGGTACCACCCCCGCCCCAGGACACGGCAGCAGCCAGTTATCTGCGCGGATCGATAACTGGAAAACTACCGATAGTAATACATGCACATTTATATGTGGAGGATGATTGGAGCCGGGTTTTACAGGCTTTGTTCTCGTAACCCAGTCAGAGAAATGAAAAAATATCGGTGATCAGATTGGTGATGTGGGGAAAAGATTGGTTAGTTTACTAGTTAAATTACACGTCTTTTACGAATTTTGTAAACATAGTTATCTTTTGAAATTTTTGAACGTGTCTTATTTATGACCTTAGTATCTAAATTATGTTATTTGTGCCAGTTTTTATATTGTTGTTATTTTATTTTATATTTGTTTCCTACTGTGTTCCATCTCTTCTGTTTGTTTTTCATATTTTCGTGGCAAATAAATGTTTTTTTTTTTTCAAATTTGTATTGAAGGAATACTTAACAATTTTCTAAGACGACCTCCGTGAATCGGCCGGCGAGTAGCCTGCGCTGAGAAGCGAGAGGTGCACCGGGTTCGATTCGCGCTGCGGGTCAAATGTTTGCATAGTCTGCGAATTTGTTCAGGGTCTTTTTGTTGTGGTACTATGTGGACACCCCTAGTTCCTGATGCACACGACACAAAGAGTCCTAGTGGGGCTCAGGAAGGACGCTGTATGTATGTGACTGTTATGAAGTGCATTGGCACTGAAAAGTGTAAATATTTCTACGATAACTATCGTATAAGACTTCAAATAAGTTTTTTGTTATAAACATATTTTTCAATACAAGCTTTTATCAAATTAGTGATCGGAGTTCACGTTGTACATTATCAGATGTCACCATAATATTGTATTGTCATCGGAACTTGACAGGTTTGACCTACGAGTATGCAAAAGCCATGCAAAAGCTCAGTCGTTCGAGGTTAACTAATTCACTTTCACACACATACTAAAACGAGTCAAGTGTCAAGTGAAATAAAAGGTTTTATAAAGATATCCAGTTTGGCATGTTGTGGCATAGTGATAACACTAGACATCCACCTACCTTTGACGACCTCTGTGGCGCGGCGGGCGAAGCTTGGCCTGCGACGCAGGAGGTTGCGGGTTCGATTCCCGCCTCGGAACAAATATTTGTGCGATGGCAGATATTTGTTCAGGGTGTTCTGGGTATTTTCTATGCATAATAAAAAATATCTATCTATGTAATATATTGTATTAAGTATATCAGTTGTCTAGTACCCATAACACAAGCCCTGCTTAGCTTGGGGCTAGATAATGTTGTGTGAACTGTCCAGCATTATTTATTTTATTTATTTATTTATTTATTTTATCTACTGAATCTTCCCAGCAATTATATACCTAACACACGGGAAAGTATTCAATAAAAACTAAAGAGCTTACTTAGCTTCGAAGGATAGAGCTATTCAGTTCAGCCTTCCAACTCCTTCAGCAAAAAAGCCTTTTCCCGTCCCGTAGCTCAATCGTTCGAAGTGGGTAGGTAATGGGAGACAGGGTGGCATCGATTTCAAATAGCGGGAATCGGGATGCATTCACAATGAACCCGTCCTAGTATTGTCGCGATGAGCAACCCGGTACTGTTAGGCCTCGGTCTCACGTAACTATATAAACCTGCTATTTTTCGCAATAATTACCAATGTGTGACCGGGCACGCACTAAAAATCGCATACCAAAAATAGCGCTATAAAATTGAGCATATAATTTTTTTTCACTCGAAAAATAGCCGTGCGATAAAAAGCTGCGTGTGACAGCACACTTGATAAACTTAGCACCATTCCTTCTATACGTACCACAGACGATATTTCGTCTACACGAAAACAATCGAATGAGGCTACTATTCACTACTTATTGAGTTTATTTTACTATTTATTGAGGTTTCACTATTTCGGCAGTGTATAATGTAGACGACAGTGCCTAGTCGGAGACGGTCACAAGGTAGCGGCGATTTATAACTGCTAGATATCGCCAGCGGAACATAGCAGCTATAAATCGCTACGTCTGACTGAGGCTTAATTGAGATTTCATCTGTTTCTGTCATCAACATTGATTTTGTTTCTACTTTATTACCTATTACCCGTGTTTTAGTCGCTGCGTACTTTACTTTCAAACTAAATTGCACCAAGGCACTTACACAATTGCGCTCATAGGCATATAAACTGCTACAGTGTAGCCTCTGTAGGAGTCTACAATGTAGACCCGACATTTGCTTTTCATCAGGTGCGTTCCATTCTGTACACTTACAGTGATTGTATAGGTACTACAAGCTTAGCTGTAGTGAGACTGTTATATTCTCACGATACTAATCATTAGGTGGAATCAAGATCTATATACCTAGTAGGTATTGTATTTTTTTTTAATTTAATTACTTAATTTATTTTTCTGATGCCTTGATGATTATAATTATGTAAGCAAGTTGTGTTGTATTGTCTGCCATCATTGGCCTTATTGTGTCGTCTTTTTTTAACTACCTTATGTTTATGCAAAAAAGCTAGCAATAGTAAGCACCCAACCATGTAAATTCTGTTGATGTTCCATAATAAAAAAATAAATTAAATTAAATTAGGTATTTAATTGACTGCTGGTAGTAAATTTATGTTTTCTTTTTCTACTTCTGTATGTTTATGTAACACGGAAACCATAATGCGTTTATGTATATAATTTTTTATTTGGGAATTCTACTATCCCGCTTATATCATAAATGTCAAAGTTACGATGTCTGGATGTTTGTTAGCATAACATTTACTCAATCACGCCGAAATGGCGGAACCGATTTTGAATAAATTTTATTCACAGATCCTGGATTGAGCTATATACTAATTTTTATCCTGGTAAAACGCGGGCGAACCCGCGGGTTGACATTAGTCTTTAATAACTGGAGAGCTTCTATAAGTATTTTAAAGGAGAGGAGAGGAGGTACTTATGTCGTGAGAGTTAAAAACATTACAAACGTTTTTATGTTCGTTAGACTTTACGAGAAAATAAGTACCAGCCAAGTCTAGCTCAATCCAGCTTTAAAGCCTTCGCACGCGCATTTGGAATCTTCATTAACCCCAATAGATTCAGCTTTAGGACCCAATCACTGTTGCAATAATGGTTCATGTGGTTTATGGCTAAACAGCTACAAGATTAATTATTGTCTTAAATCAGCGAGCATTCAGTTTCTATCAGGTTTCTCCTAGCTGAGAGGAATCAACCATCCTAGATGTTAGGCACGTGGTAGCAACCACTGAATAGTATCATGACATTAATGAAAACGCGCTCAAGAAGTCTTGCGACAAGCACCGACGGAAATGCAAATTGGTTTAAAAAGTAAACAAACACTCGATTGTTTACCGAATGTCGCGTATGTAGCACCCAGTCCCCGTCGTCGCCGGCCGAGATGGGCATATTGGAAAGGTTGGGGCGCGCGGCGGCGCTGGTGGGTGCCTCGCTGAGCGCGCCCGCACACCTGTAGCGGACATTCTACCGGCAATAGCCGAACTTATCGCTGTGCTCTGACGCAACCAAACAGGATCCACCTCCCAACAAAAAGTTCCACGGCCACTATTTCGAAACTCGTGCGCACCTAAATAGAGAAAGGCATCTATGTGCTTGTACATCATTTGTAGAGCCGCTAGTCGCAACCCACGGGGTACGGGGTGAATGCCCTTAACGTCCTCCGTCCTCTTCGCAGTAGCTCCCTCCCGTTCTCGCACGCGAGAGTCCCTCTTCTTTCAACTACGAAAAGAGGGCACGTGGAGAATCGTCGCTGGACGACTTCAGACTGATTTACGATGAGCTTAAAGTCGTGAATCGCGCGCGGGGTGTGATTGGTGTACAGTTAAGGGTGTGTGCGCACGCGCATTGCGTTTGTATTCAAATGAGGACAGTGCGTTCCGCGCCGGAGAGCACTATGATTGTACTTTTTTAGTCCGTGAGCGGTAATCAGCTACAAGGAAATGGGCATCCTTAGGGGTGGCGCGGGCGCGGCTAGCCCGTATTGAATGAGGACGCGGCCTCGTTACTGCGCGACAATTAGCCACTGTGGGACAATTCGTATCGTTGACCGGGTGGTCCGAGATCTATTGATGTCCAACCTTGTTCCTTAGCAACATGCCACTCGTAATAAGAGGATAGCTCATTTTTATTGTCATCACAGACAGGCACACCAATTGCACAGCACGTGTTGAACAAATATCATTGGAATTCTGAATGTGTTTTTTAATATAACCACTTTAAATATGCCCATAGAATATGAGATCACGGAACGTGAGACAAGACTACCGTATAGTTAAAGTTAACGGGCATGTAATCAAGTTACCAAAATATTGCGCCCGTTAGAAAGGCGAATGGAAAGGTGGCAGCTTACAAACCATGGAAATAGCGTGACTGTGTGATCGGACCCTTTGGTACGACTCGGAGACATAAATGAGCCTGAGTTATGCTCTAACTAAAATGTCACTGAATCTTGGCCTTAGATAGCCCCCTAATGAAGTTTGTGTGATTACTCTGGTACTGGATTCCGATAACAAGAGATAAAACAAGGAAATTTTTTAAAAAACTAAAGCCTGACTACGAAAAATCTTCCGCTTGTCGTGTCTCTTGCTTGATAGTAGCGAGCGCGCACTGAGCCATCTCCTATTATAAGAAATTAAAAACATTTGCATACGCAATATATATATACATATACAATGCGATCATCAAGACCCTTCTTTTGACACCAAACATTATTTTTTTATGTAACATTTTAGTATGCCCAGTGACACTTGCGCAACAAAGACGGTTAAGACAAAATCGGTTAAGCCATTTAGTAGTTACGAGGGAACATAGCGACGGGCATACATACATACATACAGGTCAAACACATAACCCTTTTTGGCTTCGCCGCAGTCGGGTAATAAGGGGCAGACGAAGGAAACTATAATAAATAAATAAATTCAACCATTGACTAAAACTCAAGCCAGTAGACATAATAAAGGCTTTATAAATCTTCAAATCACCTGAATCTTCAGCGAACTTAACAAAAACAACTTCTACCTATTTTATATTCGTTGAAATATAATCCAAACACAACATTGAGTCATTGGAACTATCATTAATATCTCTGGCTGCAGGTAGGCTAGTGGTGGGCGGCTCTCGACCTTCGCGTGTCCTGCCAGATTGCCGTTCCAGCTGCGTTCTGCTTGTAATAGAACCTTTATGTTGTGAAGACCTTGCGCGTTAGGTAATCATAGAGCATTACGTGGTTGTATTTTTGAGATAGATTGACCTCTAGCGACCTCTACCACAAAATAAATAATCCTCTAATAGCATTCTTGGACATCACTGTACAAGCTGACGTGGTCTTGATGATTTTCACTTCGTTTTGCAGCCGCCCGTGGTACGTAAATCCGAGTACCTAATCCACCTAATCTTATAAATAATTGAATGAATGCCCACAACAATCAGAAAGGGTTAAAAATCTGGATATTAGTTGAAAAAACAGCTTGCGATCATGAGATTGCTTTTTCAAACTAAACGATAGCGTTGAAGATTTCTTGACCTTGTCACAGATAAAATAATACTAATAATAATACCCTATTATTTATTATGTGACTATACTACCTTGTGTAATAAATTGTGTAAAGATCGGCTATGCACAGCAACATATTAAATTTGTCAAAACTAGAAAAGGTATCAACAGCATTTGAATCCCTCATAGGTTTTTGTTATTTTAAACCACAACTCTGTTGAAAGGCTGGCAGTAAACTTAAGACTCCTTTGAACATTAACTTCAAAAACCACAGAAATTCAATTTTTTACCCAACTAAGTGTCTCCTTCCCACGTTCTATCCAATTTTGTTAATATGCTGGAAAATGTGCAGGTGACGGGGAGGGCGCATCCATTCATTCCCAACCGGCGCTAAAAATATCCTTCTCTGATAGAGATCAATATGTATAAAATCCAGTAGAATCTGCGGCTTATATTTAAGTAGCATTTTCTCGCAGCTATGTGACACAATGACTGTGGGGGTGTGTGTGCGAGTGTGTGGAGGTGTCTGTTCTAGACACCTTTCTTGGTAAATTCCACACGACAGAGAAAAATGCAACAAAAAAGAAATAGTTTCGGTGTGTCCTAGCCGTAGATCAATTCTGTTGCGTTACACAAGTTGCATCAAAAACGGTCTGGCTACCAAACCGACATTTAAAATTATGTCCAGTAAAACACAATTTCTAGGTAGTTAAATATTTAAAATCTGCAAATATTGGTTGTGCTGCGTCTGTTAGCGCGAGGACAGTACTTGACAGTATGTACTTGGATGCTTACCTAACTCATTCCAAACACAAACATCATGAATATAAAATAACAAAATAGACAAGAAAGATAAAATTACATTTATCAAATCGACCAATGTCTTACTTCGCACAGAAACCGGTTGTATTACAGCGTAGCCTAAAATCTTCTATCGTCCCCTCGAATGAACCCGGCCGTGTTGCGCAAACGCATTCCAAATTTCCGTGATTCCGTTAAAGTCATCGACTGTTTTCGACCATTAGGCGCCCGAGGAAATGGTATCATAATACCATCTGAATGTGTCTGAATAGCTATAAAATTGTTGTGAAGTTCAAGGTACGTGTTATGTTTCGTAAGGAAAAAGTAGCTCACGCTGCACAATATAAGTTAGCCTGGTAGCAGCTAGCTGTTTCAATTATTAATGCAACGGTCAATAATAGTAGGTATGTAGAAAACAGATATAAACTGTAACTTTAAATTAATACTTATAGCTGCAACAAAATTAAATTACACCTGAAGATTAATTCTTAACTTTCAAATTAAACCCAAAATTAGACGATAACTTTTTGGCTAAACGAATATTATCAAAGACTCGGGTGGTCTTAATCAAAGTTTCTGATTGCTTCGCCTATGTTTTTTATCTGCTTTCATTGTCAGCGACTCAATAGAGCCAGGGGACTGCTGCTCAATACTTTTCCTTGTATCTTGGCCCACTTACATCTTCGGTCTGAGGTCGTGCTAACAAGAATTGGCAATTATCTGTATGATCCAACACTATAAATTATACAGCAGCATAATTTTAAATCGACGTTTTGTCAAGTTTGTTGCAAATTCTCGTGATTAGGTTATAACCTAGGTAGCTATATAGGTTTCAACCTATATAGCAGCTTAATTTGTGTCTGCTCTACAAAAAGGTATCAGTTATTGAGACCATCCTTAATTAGTGTAGTGTGAGCCGATAGGACCGTCTGACTCGTAGCACCGGAATGTGTCACATCGAGAATTGATGATTTCTAATCGCAGTTGTACATCTTCCATTCTGGCTGAGCACCTGACGGCAGGCGGTGTATCGGCCTCGATTCACCCCACTGTCTCCACGTTTCCATTTGCAATAGCAAAAAGTTGTGAACGGGCGGGGCGACATCGAGTGCCATTAGAACAGCCAATGTAAACAGACATGTCATCGGAGACGCGCAGGCACCTCTCTCCTCGTGGTGTGAACGGCTGCGGGAGGGAGGGCGGCTCTCCCAATATAGTGAGATTTAATGATACATTGTTGGTCTCAGACAGGGAAACGGTTCGCGATATCGAGATGTTCTTGCGCGCGCGCCGACGACGCCTGCGCACCGTTATCCTATTTCCTCCCTCCTTTATGATCGACGCATTGTGACGATATGATGGCTAGGTACTTACTTTCCCGTTTACGGTTGTAAAAGAAGCAAAGTATATTTTATTGGTGCATAAAATCGGCATCGGAATCCTTTACAAGCATTTTACGGTACCACGCAGGTCGTAGGCATAAATGAGCGAATGGTAAGGAGCCCATGAACTTAGAGAACAGCGGTTTCCTTGTCATTTATCACATACTTTCAGCCATTTGTCTTCTATAGTTCACCGTACTAAGGTTCACTAAAACAATTTACTTCCAACTAGCTTTAATAACAGATTACTTCATAACTAATACGTTAACTTAACAATGGTAGTCACCCAGCTTATAGGAGTAGTTATGTACAATGTACTCTACATGCCTAATGGGTAATAGCAAATGGCTAGCAACCTGCCCAATGTGGCTCTACGGTAAGGATGGCCAAATGCCAGTGGGGGCTGACCTTGCACTGCTCATAATAAATGCAAATGTAAGTAAGTAGATACCTATTTGTGATTCTAGCCTGCCGATAAGCAGGTACCCTTCTAATTATGTAGTCCTTATGACTGGACTACGATTATAGTAGAGATAATTATAAAATATATCTGGATTACGTAATAGAATATAATAACATATGTACTGCTAGATGAGAGTCTCGAGCACCGCCGTAAAGTTGCATGCCTTCTATAGGCTAACATTTCGGGGAATGTGTCCAGGAACCAGATGAACTGATCTCACCATCTCCTTTTCATCACAAGACAAGCAGGCGCACGGCTCTGTACTATCCTTAACTTATTAGTATAACCTCAATTCGTAAGCGTTTCGGTTCCATCTTTATAATGCGAATTGCTAAAGAGTGAAACTCGCAGCCGTCGTCTGTCTGTCCTGAAAAGGTGCCTTCTAGTTCTTAGTGCTCAATCGTCGGCCACATCTTCACTTACCAAAAGGTGAGATCGTGGTCCAAATAACATCCATCATAGTTAAAAAAAAGATGAGTCTGTTTTTTCGAAGGGGAAACTTGGGATCAGATTATTCTCAGTAAGCATTCCAGGCGTTATTTTTCCGTGAAAAGGGGCCCATTGAGGCTCTGCCTATCCCTTCGGGGAAAAAGGCGTGCGTCTATGTCTGTCTATCTAATTTTATATAGTTTTTCGTTCACCTAGGAGCGTTACCCACTCGTGAGCCCACGCAAGCTTTCTACATAGAAAAATTCAAAGCTATCTTGAGATAAATCAAAAGGTCTACGAATAGGTGGTCATAAAGGTGCCCACAAAAGCCAGAGTTTAGAGCCCTTCAGAAAGTGTGTCGTGGTACTCCGCACCCCGTCCCCTCCCCTCCCTGCGCTGGAAAACATCCATGTGCATGCTGTTGCCAACTAAGCTGCTTTTTGGTTAGATCTAACCGCTTTTTGCCAACATTAGAATTTAATTCAGATTTTAATGGTAGTTTACACATTACAGTACTAAGAGTATGGTACACTAGGAATAGGAAGAACTCGGCAGACCAGAACAGCACGGCTATTTTCAAATCGATGTCTATTATCATTTTGCTGTTCATTGCGCTGCGTGTTTTAGCTTTTTTACAAGAACGAAAATATCTGAAACACGCAACGCAATGAAAATCGAACGTCAGTCTGTTAGAAAATAAGACCGCAGATCGAAGACGTTTTGGAGAAAGAACAGGGGGGTAACCATGAGCTCTTATAGCCGTTCAGTTCAAAAACAATTCAGTACAAAATATAAGAGCTCATGGTTACACCCCAGCTCACTATTATCAGTAGTTCAATGACAAGTAATTAATTTTTAAAAAATTAAAAAAAACCCCAACGCTTAACGGCTGAACCGATTTTGATCAAACAAAGCTAAGAACACTCCCGACAAATACAACAAATACAAATAAAAATAAATCTGTTCTTCCGTTCGGGTGCTACGATGGGACAGACAGACACACACACACACACAAACACAGACACGTCAAACTTATAAAACCCCTTCGTTTTTCGTCAGGGGTTAAAAAGGTATCTCGAATGTGTGATGAATGTGATAAGAGATTTTTAAAATTTTAAACATCTGTAATTTCGGTTTAGTAGTCAGGCCAAATTTTTCGATGAAACATGTGCAACGTTTTTTTTTAGAAAACACTTAAAATTTAATCTCATAAAGGCTTGCAACTCTAGCCGCTGCAGCTATCCAAGCTGGCAACAGCATCCGTGCATTTTATAGTTTTTCGTCGAACTGCGTCACTAGATAGGTAAATGCTTTGACTTGTGACTTTTCGAGAAGAAAAGTAGTCAAGACTTTTTCATCCAATTTGGCACAAATGTTCACTTAATCGTTTTAACCCCAAACGTTCACGTGTCACTATTTTAGTGAGCTGGAGGTGAGATGATAAAAGATGTTGACACATGTGGCTCTTTTTTATATTCCGTCGAGTGAACTCGTGTTGTCAGGGCATTTAAATGCAAATAAGGGTGCGTTCATCCGATTGTTACATCTATAAAGTCCAGCTCACAAGGCTCATTGAAATTAATACCCTGACTCCGAGGGCAGCGCTCTTGGGGCGAAGATACCAGGGCCGTAGCTAGGGAAGGATATGGGGGTCAGGCCCCTCCACGACTTTTGTAGCTACCTGGTATGTGACCTGACGCGAAGTGCTCAAGAAAGAACCGGTGACACGAAGTACTAGTAGCTATCGAAATGATAGTGTATGCATCACAGCTAACTGGTTGAACCAGCCGTTTAATTGGACGGCTAGCCGTATCATTTAATTAATTTTATACAATCAGTTTTTAACCCCGTAGCAAAAACTACGGGGTGTTATAAGGTTGACGTGTCTGTGTGTGTGTATGTGAGTGTGTATGTGTGTGTGTGTGTGTGTGTCTGTGGCTTCGTAGCTCCCGAAAAGATGAACCGATTTTGATTATTATTTTTTGTTTGAAAGGTGAGTTTGTCGGGATTGTTCTTAGCTATGTTTGATCAAAATTGGTTCAGCCGTTACAATGCGTTAAGGTTTTTTAATTTTTACAAAATTAATTATTTTATGTAGTAATAAAATAGTTTAAAAAAAACTAACAACCTATCTGAGGACTATCAATCTCTTATGTGGAGAAGAGCAAAAAGTTCAAAAAGAAGAAAGCTGCTGAGAGTTCTGCGTAGGATTTTATTACTAAGTTTTTGTTGATTATATGATTGAAAGCTATTTCAAGTTTGTTTTTATGGTAATACGCGTATTATAGCTATTTTCTCAAGGTCCCAGGATGTACATATTATGTAGTAAATGGCGTTGTTTAATGAGAGGGATAGCCGTCCAATTAAACGGCTGAATTCAATCAGTTGGCTGCGTGCGACACGTCTGTAGTAGAGTTCCGTAGTGAGCCTGTCTGCCCCTGACTGACGGATATGAAGCTTAAGGCTTTCATTTTTAGGGTCCCATGCCTCAACAGATAATACGGGACACTTATATGATCACTTTGATGTCCGTCGAGTCTGTCTGTCAAGAACCTTGTTCTCAGGCATGGCTACAAGTATCAACTTAACAAATATAAGGGTATGTGAGCTTAAAGTGCCGTGCAAAATGTAGATTCTAACTCAATGCTTTAAAAAGATATGAGGCAATGAGTTTCTAATTTATGTATCGAAATCGCAAAAATTAAAAAACATGAGTGTAAAAATGTCTAAAATTGAGAATTTTCAACTTTTGTTATTCCTATAATAGGATAGTGAAGCTTTTAGGAAAAAGTTCCAATCCTTCTACAGTACGGAACCCTCAGGGCGCGAGTATCCCTCGCACTTGTACGTTTAATTATTGGTATTGACGCGGAACCAAGGCCCAGGAACCCCTCTAAGGAGGGGCACGGAGAATGACCCTAGCTGCGGGCCTGGACGAGACGTCGGGCGGGGAGAGGGAGGAAAGAGGGCATTGCGTAATGCATTACAATAACGCGACATTACGTGCCGCGGACGCGCCCGCGCAGGGGTCATGCCCGCACCGATTCGGTGGACGCCATGCGGCACGCTGTTGACGTGCCTATTATCGATGAATTTACAGATTATGCAAAGGATAATTCAATTTGTGGCAATTTAATTTAAAGAATTCACAAGTTTGAATAAAACCGTTGAGAACGTAAGCTTGTTAGATTATGGCACCAATACCGCACGCTGTTTTTTTTTTGTATTAATCTACTCGTATCGTTTCAATGTCTTTAAATACGTCATCGACATGTTAGCTACAGGGTCTAGGCACAGATAAAATAATACTATAGGTACTAGTAGTGTTGGCTAGATTTTGCGAGTGGTTACTTACGTGGATCATTCCCCGACGAACTCTGTGTCGCGGTGGGCGAAAGTTCGCCTGCGATGCAAGAGGTTGCGGGTTCGATTCCCGCCTCGGAAAAAATATTTGTACAGTGTTGTGGTGTTTTTTAAATAAAATTGAGATTACCTATTTGAAATAGTATCGTTAAAGGAAAATGTAGAGCAGGTAAGTTACAATAGAGAGAAGGACTCATTTATTTATTTATTTTTATTTAAATGGCCCCAATTTACCAATTATAAATTCCATAAAGCCCCAACTTCTAAAATCCGTAATATGGCTTCAATACCCTCGGTGTCGTCACGCTCTCTGGAACAGCCTAAACACGGAGTTGAATACAAGGAGGTCCGTTTGCAGATTTAAAATGTGTAAACAGAATACTACCGAAGAATACCTTTTAAGTAAATATTGCGTAGGTACTACCACAATTCGAGTTCCAAGTAAGGCAGACACATGTCGCTAATAATAGATAGAGTTTCCCACGCGATTACATGCTAAGTGTATCCCTGGCTATACAGAAATACTTTAACTTATCTTAGAAGTTACTATCTGCGTCGCGTTTCGAAAATTTTGCTTAGAGTTTTCCCGAGACATTTTTGACAGTATTTGTTTCTGCCTCTTCTTGATTATGTACAGATATTTGACGACCTCTGTGGCGTGGCGGGTGAGGAGCCGGCTGAGATGCAAGGGGTTGGGGTTGCGGTTTTGATTCCGCTGCGGAACAAATGTTTGTATGATCTGCAAATATTTGTTCCGGGTCTGGGTGTTGTAGTACCATGGTACTCGTAGATCCAGTTTCGTACGACACGGGGATCCTAGTGCGGGATCAGGAGTTCAATGTACGTCACTTTTGGGTGTTATGCTATCCTACTAATATTATAAACGCGAAAGTTTGTATGGATGGTTTTTATTTTTTTATTTTTTATACTACTTGCATGACGGTACTAGCTGATGGCCCACCTGATGTTAAGCGGTAACCTCTGCCTATGAACAGTGCATTACCTCTAGGTCACGTCCACCTAGGACGCGCCCTATGTGGACGGATGTATCTTTGTTACTCTTTCACGTAAAAACTACTGGATGGATTTGAATGAAATTTGGAATGCAGATAACTGGACTCCCGGAATAACACATAGGCATATTTTTATCCCGATATTCCTACGGGATCGCGACTTACGCGGGTGAAACCGCGGGGCGCTGCTTGTGTTATATTTCGATAGATTTTGATATACGTATGACGATTAAACAACATTGGAACTTCGAAATCGGACCCGTATTTTTTGCTCTACCTACGCAAAGAAACAAACAAAATTACCAAAACGACCGACACCGTAGAGTTGACCTCAAAACAGTTTTTATGTAAAAAATATCTTCAATGCGCTTGAACTGAGAATATTTCTTGTAAGCACACTAATTAAAACGCGACTGGTTATAACATAAATTAGTTTGCAACTTATTAATTATGCTCATTTGCAAGGAATTTTAATGACGCGTAAGAATCACTTATTTACTAAACTCGGTGCTCTATCCAGGTGTACTGTACCGACGTGTTTCTTTGATTATAAATGTATCAAACTGGTGACTTTACTTATCCCACGTGTACTCGTGAATAAATTGGTTTTATTATCCAATAAGCTTGAAACCAGCCTGAAGACACACCGTGTACGCCTTACCAACCATTTAACTATATATTTTGATAGGATTAGCAACCTACCTATAAACTAAACGTTTGCTAATTTACTCGTCCAACCACGTGCCTGATCTATTTCCAGTTGCTAGGTGGCAAAACGATTCAATCTAAGAAGATCCAGCGTCCATAAGGATGCGCGGGCGACGCGTTTCTTTTTAGAAAGTGGCACGTGGTGGGGTTGTTCACCCTGCGCGATCCGGGTCACTTCCCCTCCCCCCTTCCCCTCACTCGTCTAGTAAGTCTTCACCTCATGTATGTGTAAGAGTCCTTGATAAGGGAACTTCATTGACACCATAATCGGGTGGAACCAGGTCAGCGGATAAGGCACTCCCAGTCGCACCTAGTTAGGTTGCGCACGATTTTGCAGCGCCGATAGCGGATAGATTAATCCTTTCGTAGGTACTAAAATAGAGGCAAGATTAGAACCATCACTTTGGAATACGAATAAATCGCGTTTTGGTGAAAACTCAACGAATATTATCTGCGTTTACATTTTCAAATATCGCATTTCATGTAGCATATTTATTGCAATGTATTTGTTGCAGCTAATGAATTTAGACTGGGAAATTATTAGTAAGTACTTACGTTATGTAAAGGAGCACGTATTTATAAAAACAAATAAGTGTCTGTAAAAATATATTATCTAACAGTAAATAAATAAAAAGGATGTGGTACTAATAAACGCAAAATATCGTTGGAACAGATACCTACACCGAGTTTTGCCTCTTTCGATCGAATTTGAACCAATTCAAAAAACAAAACACTGTGTAACTATTCTATGGATAATTTGAGTTTAGTAGTGTTTCAATTAAGGTGGTTGCTTGCGCTAGCGGCGCTAAATTCAAATTGTATCTTGTTTTTTGCTCAACACAGCTCATCAACACTTCTTCAGATAGCGAAAACTATGTTGCCGGTAATTATATTACCTATACACACACAAGTTTTAATTTATAGTATCACATAAATATCATTAGTTTGGCTATGAATGTGCTTGAAACAAAAAACACTGTAAATACCATTGAAGCGAAAAAAAATGAATTTCGCGCCACAAGCGAAAGCAACCACTTTAAACTTATAATTACACAGTAAGGTCACACATTTAACCTGTGGATTATTAATAGGTTAATCCGTGAACATAACGTACCTAACTAATGTGATGTAGATAGACGCCCGCATTGTATTCGCCATCGTTACAACTCTGTACCTAGTCAGCTACTTATCTGTAGGAATAGCATAGCCTAGCAATTCCCTACAAGTTGCAATACAGAGTATTTTGTAGGGCTTTTTTATGTAGAGTTGTGGTAGAGTCTACATACCTTCCAGGGTAACTGCCATCGAAATCGGTCTTTTATTGCCCCCGTGCCCTCAGGTTTATTATATTTCAGGTTGTTTCATAATAGACAGGCTCTTCGATGATACAGGACCTGTTTCACCGGTCTACGGTAGGTAATATCTAACCGGTTAATAGTTGAAATGCGGTTGATGACATAGAAATAATAGCGATTATGTGAATCACCTAATATGACCCGGCTTCGATGTCTACAGTATACGGAACCCCTGGAGCAAGAGCCTGAATCGCACTTAACTGAATTTATGACATTAAAAAGTAGAGTTTCAAGTCGATACTTTAGCTGCTAGCTAGTCCAAACACAAGAGCGATTTTTCGTTTAGCAAACTGCCTTTTCAATGTCTTTTTAACAAAATTATTAGCTTAGCAACAAAACACATCATACTGGTAGATCGTATTAGAAAAATACTTTGCCTCGGCTGAACTGGCAGGCGCTAAGAATAAAATAATACGAGTTCGTCTAACATTTGTGATGCTGTCCATCAGTGCAGCAGAACTCCTTGCCGGCTGAGAAGCTAGTGGGCATCCAATCTCCGCCGCAATTCTTGATGAAGAGGAATGCCTTTTCTCGGTGGATGTCGCGCTCCACCGCGCCGCAGATCACTGGCCCGGCTTTGGGCAGGTACTTGAGGATCTGGAGAATACACGGGCCAACTGAATACAAGGAATGTGTGGTTAGCCTAGAGGAAATTATTACTCAAGGACATCGGGCAGACTTACCAACTATCAACGTTTGTTTTGATGTAACGTAGACTGATTTGGTGCGCATTTGAATCCTCTCACTATAGTTACCAGTGCTTTCACCATCGTTAACAAGACCCTTTTCAGGGCCACCAGACCCTTGCTGGTCATTTATTGAATGCAAAGTCTTCCTTATACCAATAAAGAACCAGCGATACGATGAAAGAACGAAATCCAAAAACGTGGTTATAATATGTCCGGAAAGCGGAAAGCGGTCATTGACCTTTGAGCTTACCATAATAAGGATAATCAACAGGGATAGTGTTGTATGGAAAGAAATACCATCGTTTACTTTTGGCGCTAGCCTTACTTTGGATCAATGACCGCTTTTCGCTATCGGTTTGAAATGAGGTAGAAGTACCTACTACCGAAATATGCTACTATGCGAAAGTTTGTGTGTGTGTTTGTTACTTCTTCACGCTGAAACGGCTGAACGGACTTGGAATTTGGAATGGAGATAGGTGGACTCCTGGAATAACACATAGGCACATTTTTATCCCGATATTCCCACGGGATCAAGACTTACGCGGGTGAAACCGCGGGGCGCTGCTAGTAAATAATATTTGTTACTACTCTGAGGTAAGCATTACTGGCTCGCCCTCCGGAGGCCCTCTTCCTATACCACAGACATTATAAGACACATACCACATCAAGACATGTGCTGATGCAGTGTTTGTTCCCGCCACCTCCACAGGGCAGGCTGGGCGAGTCAGTGTCGTACGTCACCACTGGCTCGCCCTCCGGAGGCCCTCTTCGTATACCACAGACATTATAAGACACATACCACATCAAGACATGTGCTGATGCAGTGTTTGTTCCCGCCACCTCCACAGGGCAGGCTGGGCGAGTCAGTGTCGTACGTCACCACTGGCTCGCCCTCCGGAGGCCCTCTTCGTATACCATAGACATTATAAGACACATACCACATCAAGACATGTGCTGATGCAGTGTTTGTTCCCGCCACCTCCACAGGGCAGGCTGGGCGAGTCAGTGTCGTATGTCACCACTGGCTCGCCCTCCGGAGGCCCTCTTCGTATACCATAGACATTATAAGACACATACCACATCAAGACATGTGCTGATGCAGTGTTTGTTCCCGCCACCTCCACAGGGCAGGCTGGGCGAGTCAGTGTCGTAGGTCACCACTGGCTCGCCCTCCGGAGGCCCTCTTCGTATACCATAGACATTATAAGACACATACCACATCAAGACATGTGCTGATGCAGTGTTTGTTCCCGCCACCTCCACAGGGCAGGCTGGGCGAGTCAGTGTCGTACGTCACCACTGTCTCGCCCTGTGGAGGCCCTCTTCCTATACCACAGACATTATAAGACACATACCACATCAAGACATGTGCTGATGCAGTGTTTGTTCCCGCCACCTCCACAGGGCAGGCTGGGCGAGTCAGTGTCGTACGTCACCACTGGCTCGCCCTCCGGAGGCCCTCTTCGTATACCATAGACATTATAAGACACATACCACATCAAGACATGTGCTGATGCAGTGTTTGTTCCCGCCACCTCCACAGGGCAGGCTGGGCGAGTCAGTGTCGTACGTCACCACTGGCTCGCCCTCCGGAGGCCCTCTTCGTATACCATAGACATTATAAGACACATACCACATCAAGACATGTGCTGATGCAGTGTTTGTTCCCGCCACCTCCACAGGGCAGGCTGGGCGAGTCAGTGTCGTACGTCACCACTGGCTCGCCCTCCGGAGGCCCTCTTCGTATACCATAGACATTATAAGACACATACCACATCAAGACATTTGCTGATACAGTGTTTGTTCCCGCCACCTCCACAGGGCAGGCTGGGCGAGTCAGTGTCGTACGTCACCACTGGCTCGCCCTCCGGAGGCCCTCTTCGTATACCATAGACATTATAAGACACATACCACATCAAGACATGTGCTGATGCAGTGTTTGTTCCCGCCACCTCCACTGGGCAGGCTGGGCGAGTCAGTGTCGTACGTCACCACTGGCTCGCCCTCCGGAGGCCCTCTTCGTATACCATAGACATTATAAGACACATACCACATCAAGACATTTGCTGATACAGTGTTTGTTCCCGCCACCTCCACAGGGCAGGCTGGGCGAGTCAGTGTCGTACGTCACCACTGGCTCGCCCTCCGGAGGCCCTCTTCGTATACCATAGACATTATAAGACACATACCACATCAAGACATTTGCTGATACAGTGTTTGTTCCCGCCACCTCCACTGGGCAGGCTGGCCGAGTCAGTGTCGTACGTCACCACTGGCTCGCCCTCCGGAGGCCCTCTTCGTATACCATAGACATTATAAGACACATACCACATCAAGACATTTGCTGATACAGTGTTTGTTCCCGCCACCTCCACTGGGCAGGCTGGCCGAGTCAGTGTCGTACGTCACCACTGGCTCGCCCTCCGGAGGCCCTCTTCGTATACCATAGACATTATAAGACACATACCACATCAAGACATTTGCTGATACAGTGTTTGTTCCCGCCACCTCCACAGGGCAGGCTGGGCGAGTCAGTGTCGTACGTCACCACTGGCTCGCCCTGTGGGGGGCCTCTGGGCCTGCCACTGCGACGGCCCTCACGGATTCCCACTTGCTGGGACATGAACACCCCACACTGGCACGGATCAATCTGGAATACAGAGCATTTTTATAGGAAACAAATCAGAAGGTACACAAACACATAGGTACACATAACAAAGTTTTGAAAAAATCACGAATGAACTGATCAAGATAAATAAATAAATCATTTTAATTTATTTATATTGGGAATATATAAATAGTTATGCCATACATAATAGGTAAACAAGGAAGGTAGTACAAGATAATTAAATAAATAAATAAATAAATAATGCTGGACAGTCCACACAACATTATCTAGCCCCAAGCTAAGCAGAGCTTGTGTTATGGGTACCTACTAGATAACTGATATAATTAATATAATACATTAAATAGATAGATATTTTTTATTATACATAGAAAATACCCAGAACACCCTGAACAAATATCTTCAGATCGCACAAATAATTGTTCTGAGGCGGGAATAGAACCCGCAACCTCCACGTCTCAGGCGAACCTTCACCCGCCGCGCCACAGAGGTCGAATTTATTTATTAATAATAAACGAGGAATATCCTAGAAAACACGTTTTAACTATTTCGGTCAAATTTGAAACTGCGCTTCTCAATGCAAAAGACAAAAGGTACGGCAGAAAACTTGCACATCAAGCTAGAATCGAACTAGCGACGATGCAAGCTTCATCATACGGCACAGGGGTAATTAATGTTAGTTTTTTCAACATTAAGGTTAGATGGAACCGACTTCGAGGTAAAATCCAATAAAAAATAATCATCTAAATCGGAAAACTGTAAAAAGAAATACTTATATAAAAAAACCTCAACACGAACCTTTCCCTTTTTTTCTGTTAAAAAAGACTTGCCATGCTAGTACCTAATAATAAACGCGGAATATCCTTGAAAAACACGTTTTGACTATTTCGATCAAATTTGAAACTGCGCTTCTCAATGCAAAAGACAAAAAACTGTGTAACTGTTCCAAGGAGAATCCGAGTTTTACAGTAACACGATTTATCTAACTTACATCGTCGTAGTCACCGTCTGCGATCTCCACATCCTCAGCTGTGTCGTACTGCTCTTCTCGCTTTAAAAGCTTGCTTTTTCTGCTCTCAGCCACTCCGGCTAACAGCAAGCAGACGGCCAACAAACTGACTTCGATGCCGCGCATGTTGTTATGTTTTCTAACTGGATAAGAAAACGTGTTAGTTAAAAATGTGATTTCAGAAGAAAACGACCCACGCATCAGGCCCTACAGAACAACAGAAACCGTTCTCCTGGGTGGCATTGTGTCCACTCTAGGACTCCCTAGTCTAACATCTCTCGAAGCGAGAGCGAACGTGGTCCATTATGCACTGTTATACCCTAGCTAGTAGCTAAAAGATAGGTCAGTAGACATTTCATCCCGAAAAACCGTTGAACAAGTCTGCAGCACAATCAAATACTTGCTGGCCACTATGGCGCGAACTATAGCTAACTATATGTAGGTAGGTATGTAAACTGGGCTAAGTTCATAGCGACAATGATACACGTATGATATGTTTATTGTATGACGTTACTGCCACTGGATTGGCCGTTTACTCTATTCCAGAGGCGCAGGATAAAAGTAGTTAGACCGGACTGGATCTCCCTCTGGATCCAGCGCATTGCAGTGCCTGTTTGAATTAGTCCAGTAGCAATCCAGCGCTGAATTCAATCGCTGGACATGGCATTCCATGCTAGGTACTGGAATAATGTTTACCAAGTCTAGCAGACTAGCAGCTAAGTGCCAGCAGCTCTAGGTTAGTAAATAGAATTCAATTAAAAACTAAAACTCACCAAATATATTGTGATGAGAACCACGGTTTTCTGAACCGTGGTCTATCCGTGTATCACCCGAACTAGACTAGCGGGCTGAACTTGACCGCGTCTTTATACACGTCTTCTAATAAACTTTGAAAACTGCTGGATCAGTCCCTTTCGATACGTGCCGGCTGCAAATTTGTTATTAAATTCTAACGCGAACTATTTGATATCGGAGATGGTGTGGTACCTACGTGACTCGATCCATTCAGCCGTAGATCAATGTCGATAACAAATTCTTCAGATTATCTTGTCTTCATAGATTTTACTGAAAATATTAAGTCTTTGTATTTTTAGGTGATGGTTCAAAACCGTGTAGAATACAAACTTTGAGGAAGGATGTCAGTGATAGAATAGATACATATCAACACTACTGCAAAAACTAATTAGGAACAAAACGCTAATTTCGCAGTTTTATTACAAAAAAAATTGAACACTACATAGGTATACACACATAGACACACGCCTTTTCCCCCTAATAGTATATATGTACCTACTTATTGTGGTAAAATTGGGAAATTACCATTCTGTAATCCTACTTACTATTTGTTCTATTAATATTATAAACGCGAAAGTTTGTAAGGATGTATCTTTGTTACTCTTTCACGTAAAAACTACTGGATGGATTTGGATTAAATTTGGAATGGAGATAACTGGACTCCCGGAATAACACATAGGCACATTTTTATCCCGATATTCCCACGGGATCGAGACTTACGCGGGTGAAACCGCGGGGCGCTGCTTGTTACATATAATATTATGTTTTTTATACAAATAAATGGTAGGTAGGTACCTATATTTTGTAATCTTGGAAACGGCCGTTCCGGTTTGAAGGGTATGGGTGCCGGTGAAATTACAGGCACATGAGACTTTCCATCTGTATGTCTCAGGGTCACAGAATAAATATTAGTCAGGGTGACGGGCGCAGTGCAATGCCACATAGAGCGCTTACTTGATGGACGTGACCTCTGTGATACCTAATGTACTGTTCATAGGCAGAGGGTACCGCTTAACATCAGGTGGGCCGTCTGCTTGTTCCGTCGTCTAAAGTTATATAACAAAAAAACGGCCTTATACTAACGATTTCGATGTTTGCTATAAACAAATAGAATAATAGAAAAAATCAACTAGCTAGCTAAAAAAAATGCTGAGCGAATGTCGCATCAGATATTTAGTTTTAAATTTTATTAACACTAGTGATTAAATTATATCTATTCCATCACCGACATTGGTTCCTCAGTTTGTATGGGGAACTGTTTTTGACCCCCCCCTATAATTATGACCGGAAATAACTGCCTATAGTAAAGTGTAGTGAAAGGATTCGCGCAGGACGGCGCCTTTCATGTAATAACACAAGTCTTCGAAACTTTTCGAAAGTACTCCTCACGATGTTTCCCTTCGCCGTTTTGACCCGCGACCTTTCGTTCAGAAGTCCGGGTGGTTCGAAAACCGATCAGCCTATAGCAATGTTTCTATTTGAAAACTAGTTGTTCCCTCCGTCTCCAGGCCTCAGCTAAAGCTAATCCTAGAAATATCATGAGGCTTAGCAATTAAAAATAGGTTCTTTCAGATTTATTTTAATACCCGAGGGAAGATTAAGCTAATTTTATTCTGAACACAGAAGTCAAACCTCTGCAATGATATTCTTACGTCCGTCCGATGGAATGTGGGGTTTTTGAAAATGACCAACGAACCAAATTATCAACAAAATGTGCAAAAAACTAATGTTCCCATTTATCTCCGAAACTGTTTGACCAATTTAGATACGGTTTTATATGACAGATGATGCTTAAAAGACGGTCCTTAGCTGTTTAGTGGAAATTGGTGCAGCCATTCCAGGACCATCAGCTCGCAAAAATGCTTTTGGAAGACAATAGCAATGATTGATAGCGCGTTCAATTTTTTTTTCAAATTATTTCAAATCTAGTCCTTGAGGGTCATTCGCTACACCGATGTGCGTCCATGTGTCCTTTCTTCCAACTTAATGGAACAATGAAAACTGTTTTTTTTATAAAATAATTTGTCACTAATTTTCTAGAGATAAGTAGTTTTATGAGAACTCTACATTTATGATGATTGATTTCAACTATGGAAACGTGATTTATCTACATCTGATTTGTTTCTTACTATTGACATACAGTCCAGTCAAGATGTACATCTGTGCTTGCAAAAGTTCGGATCACGCTGATTTTCTTTATATGTTGTTAGGACCTTAAGCAACATTAAAAAACCAGATTTGCAATTTTCCAAGTGCTGTGCGTTCGGCGATGTGCCCATAAACCATGAAATTTGGGGGTTTTTTTCAAGTTTTTGTCAATATCTTAGTGAAGGAAGGGTCTGAACGGTACAGTTACTGCGAATACTTTTAAAGTAGACTAATTTTTTTTATTTTTTTTATACTACTTGAATGACGGAACAAGCTTATGGCCCACCTGATTTTAAGCGGTAACCTGTGCCTATGAACAGTGCATTACCTCATAGGTATCCACCAAGGACGCGCCCTATGTGGCATTGCACTGCGCCCGCCACCCTGAGACATAAAGATGTAAAGACTCATGTGAGACCAACTTTTTATGTTTAACTTGACTGGACTATTATTAATGCAATCTAAATTCATCTATGTAGGTACCTTCCTACCTACTATAATTAGATTACCAAGGTAAGTACGTGTTTCTTTCTTACAGCGAAATGTAAGAAAATGCAGTTAATGATTCGCAATGTAGATAGGTATTACTACTACGTAATAGTAGATTATGCTCTAAGGGAATAAAGCGTCGCGGGCGGCATATTGAGCGTAACAAGGGACGCTTTACATAGAGTCCTGAGTGGAGCGAGGGGTTCAAGCTGCCCAAGACGAAGACAGGCTTTATTCCAGAGGAACTCTACTTTTCCCACCTTCTGCGAGACAGACTTCTGTTGGAGATGTTGTAGTAAACTCTAACAACCTTCAAATTAATTAATAAAAAAGTTAAGTAGTAAGATAATCACATTTAATATGATGACATAATAAAAACAAAAGAAAATAACAAATTGATTTAACAATGCAACAAAATTCAATAAAAGCTAAGATATAACTAAAGTTCTACAACCACTTTCCTCATAATTAAACTGAGGAAAACAGTTTTCTGTTCAATACTGAACCTATTACTTACATTTTAATCAATTTAGAACTGATTTATTGCTTGACAAAATCTTTAATTTACCAGTGCTAATATATTGCAAAACATTGTATTTCAGAGACAATCTTATTCATAATATAAATTTACCAAGTTCATTTTTAAGTGGCTTAACAATATTTAGACTTTCCAAGAGGTTAAAGGAGACGGCAGTAACAAACTAAAGACTATCAGTCTTAGCTTATAGTCTGTTTCGCCAATTTTCCATTTAGCATTTGAAAATAATAATACACAATTGTAAAGTTTTCAATTGACACAAAAATTTGTTCAGAATACGATGAAACAGACATTTAGACTATAAAGATTTTATAATAATGGACAATGTATGGACTAAATTTAGCATAGCAGCCCTATTATTTAACTTACAACACTATATTAGAGATTTCTAATTCATAAATCTATTTAAAACTAAATTGTACTTCAAAGTTTATTGAAATTTAATTTATTAAATAATTGGCACAATGTGACAGACAGAACATACAGTTTTTTTCATTTACGTCTTGAGTTTAAGACATATTTCATAATAAATATTGAATGTTATCTACACCTCATTTATCTTAGAGCTAAGAAATAAATTATTAAACTGATGAAACTACACTAACAGTCTTTGGCCAACATGAGTTTAGCCTCACCTTCAAACACAACCTTCTTTTCCTCCTCAACTATGCAGAAAAACTTTACTTTGAGTATTTTTCGAACATCAACCAGCTCAACACTTATAGTCAACTTTTCCCCAACAAAGCATTTGTTTGGGAACTTCATTGTTTGAGATACAAGAACAGTGCCTGGTCCAGGCAAGTGTGTCCCGATGAGCCCTGCTACTAATCCATTCAATAACGCGCCGTGTACTATAGGCCTCTTATTTCCATTGTTTTGATGCAGATAATTATGATCGCTAGTCAGGTTTGAGAATGCATCCAAGTCTTTCTGAGTGAGGGTCTTTTGTATCCGAATCTTGTCACCAGCTTTGAATGCAGTGCTGCTAAATGTTGTTGTGTGAATTTTGCAAATTTTTTGGTAGTTTTTATTGCTCATCGCAATGTAGGGAAATCTGTTTGACAACATTTTGCTCATAATTGTATCTTCAATAAGACTTGTATTTCATTCATGATGTTTGGGTACTGCTACATACATCTTGGAGAAATATAGCGGCCAAGTTAGAGAGTCTTTTATCGTCAGACTTTTGTACATCACTTACAAATTGTTTCACATCAGTAGTATTGATTTCAGGATCAGTTTGACTGTTATGGAGATACAGCAATGTGGTGATTGTATCAGCTAATATATCAGTATTGTTGCTTTTCAGTAGTGCTTTCACAGGGTTTACTCCTGAATTGTCTACTACGTACCGGGCATTCTCTGGGTCTGAAAATAGAACCACAAGTTAAGTATTGTCACACAATGTTACATCACAATTGCCTATGAATAAATTCATCCAATAACATCATTTAAAGTGAAACAAAGATTCTTTAAATCAATATAGGTACCTAATGTTAATTATTTACCCACCTAGACACAGATTGCAGACGCCAGCGATAGCGAAGTGCTGTAGGTTCTGATCAGCTTCATTTTTCAGCACATGGAGGAATATATCCAGCACGCCAACATCTCTAATATAGCCGTAGTTAATTGGATCGTATGCAAAGTTAGCCAAATTAGCTAGCACTTGGCACTTAGCCTCTGTAAGATGAAAATTGAGATCAGTGAGAAATACGTCATAGCTAAAATAGCGACACAAACATTAAATTTGTAAGTTCGAAACAGTCCTGTATTATTACGTAGGTGATAAGGGTCATGAGGAATAACTGAAAGCATTACTAATCAGAGAAGAATTATTCATAATAGTAAAAAAACTCAGTAAAAAACGAAATAAATACCATACGAAGAAGAATGCAAAAATTCATCCACTAGCAATGAAAGGAAATTTTCACGATCTGTGCCATTTTCAGGTGTCCGTTTCTGTAGCTGAGACTTACTGCTAAACATTGAATATGTTTAATCATAAATAACACACAGTGAAATAATAAAAAACAATATTTTTCACAAATTCTTCATGAAACCCAAAATCGCCATTGATCGAACGAATGATTAAACATAAACACACAGATTTATAAGTATTAGAATTGAATGATGAATGAATGAATGAATGAAATAATTATCCCAAAAATATTTTCGGCGCCATCTTGAATAATAAAGAGTTTTATGAGTTGTTTTTAAGATTGTTAAATGCTAAATGGTAAAGTTCCGTAGGACTTTTTTTTTAAGTCTTTCTTGTTTGTTTACTAAGTAATAATAATTTTGTATGCATTTGTTTTAGTTGAAAATTATTCTCAATGTAAAAAAAGACATCATCTCAATGCATCATGACGGAGAACAGTCATGCACTGAAAGAGAGAGAGGTGGTACAAAAATCAGGCAGGTAACGCCCTAATATAAGAATCTAACAAAATAAATAGGTTTGGCTGGTTGGTTTAGAATAGGAATACACTTAGTTCATTGATCAAGAAATAATATTAATAATTACATTAATAATAGTTGATCATTTGTTTATATTGTTTGCAGGTAGTAAACTTTATCGCGTGTATAACCATGGTAACACAACACCACGACCTGAAACAAATAATTACAGATAATACAATCATTTGTCTCGCAGCAGAGGGGTGAGTCTGAGTTTTGCAAACACCGTCGTAACGGTGAACGTAACACGATCGTACGTGTATAACATAATAACTAGCTACTAATCTGTGCCAAAAACGTCACAGATTAATGGCTAGTTACTACGCAATACACGTACACTCGCCGTTACGATCATCGTTACGATGGTGTGTGTAAACTCGGACTTGCCCCTCAGGAAACGAACCCGCAACCTCTTGCATCTCAGCCGGCATCTCGCTCACGACGCCACAGAGGTCGTCAAAATAATTTATAATAACTTTAAATATTAACTTTTTTTTCAGTTACAAAATACGATGCTCTAGGTACGGGTGAAGCGAACTTTGTATTTGGAAAGCACAATACAATATACAATAGACAATTTCCACCAATTTCAAAAGTCACGCAATTCACTTCTATTTCATTTCACTACACTTGTGCTTTTTAAACGAGCTACATTAGTTAAAATGCCACCAAAATAACACAAAATAACTCAAGAAAACACCAGGAAAAGAAATAAAATAAAAGTAGACAACGTCTCTTTTCGAAAATGGCGGGAAGAGTCCTTTACCATGCTTGCTTTAGGAGGCCTGCGTTGCTCGATGCTTGCTTTGCTTGCTTTTCGTATTCGTTAGTGTTGGGCTCTGAAGCCCAATTCTCGTAATAAAAAATAGTCAAATTATAGTTCGGATCATGTTACGATCTAGTGTTGATGTCACAAACGTCAAAAATGGTATTCTGCTCACCTCACAATACAACGCGGAATGTGATTATATCGAAATGTGACTATAACTTGAATGTTTCAAAGTTCTGAGAATTCTCTCTTTCACTCTTTACAATTACAATTTGGCCCGAGGGCCATGTAATGTAACTACAGTACCTAGCTCGATTTTCATGTAGTTTCCACAGGTAGACAAAACCTAATTTGGAGCAGTATTTTGAAAATAAATGAGAATGATGAAAACATAATAAACAGTATTTTGCCATATTATATATTCTGTGATTTTGCTCCAAATTAAGTTCTGGGCACCTGTGAAAACTACATGAAATTCCGTTCCGTAGTTTCGGAGACGTGCGTGAACAAATAGACAGACAGACAGAAAATAATTCTAAAATTAGCGTTCCCTTTGATTTTTAATTACTTATCTTCAAAGTACAGATACATCTGGTTCTACTGATTTATTATAAGTGCCTGCCTATCACTGACCACGTCCTATCTGCCCATGTTTGAAATTCTCATTTCTACGCCTAAAACATTTGACCGCGACAACGCCCACGACCGTAGCCGTAGCCCGCCTGTTTAGTTGGGGGACGCTTGTTTGTCCATGGCAAAAGCTATAACTTTCAGGCGACAAAAGCTTCATTCCTCCAAAGACAAAAGGGTCAAGGTTCATCTGCAAGCTCCTCTGAGCTGCGGTTAAGGGACTGTGGCTTGCGCTATTCGCCCTGACTTCAACTTTAAGCTTATTTATAGCATTGCAGACCTCCGTACCGTTCAAAAGCTACGTATAATTCGCGTCATGTAAAAAGAACGCTGGCGGTCAAGCTTCTTCAGCCGTTTCAGCGTTCTTTTTACATGACTCGTACTATATCAACTACATACCAGACGGAAGCGTCCCTAAGATGCTGGCTGCATTGACACGCTGAATAGCGGTCTTCAGGTAGCACAGCTGTTACATATGTTTTTTATTTTTATTTTGTACATACCTACTTGTATTATTCTAATACCTACAAGTAATAAATGTAAATAATTGTACTACTTCTACGCCTCGATGTTATGATGAGATGCCTTCATAAAAGGTGGTTGAGTTCGCATTGCGCCATTCCAAATTCGCGCTACGCTCTCCGTAGCGTGAAGTTGGAGCGCAGTGGCCGCTGCCATGCGCCAGCGCCGCCGCCAGGGTCTTCGAGAGTTGGTAGCCTGGTAGGCCGTGTGTTCAGTGTTTGTAGCATTGACTGTGTGGTGCGTCAAAAGGTTGCACTCTCTGCTGTCTCTGTCAACTATCAAATAACAAATTGACAGCTGATTAATGACAGTCAAGACAAGTGACAACCCAACCCATCATTTAACGTTTCGGTTTTGTACCTATCTCGCGATTTTCGCGCATGTGAAATTATGAATTTTCCAATAGGAGGAAACTGAAATTGTAAATAATATCAAGTTATTTGTACATTGTGAATTGTAAAACAAAATGAGTACATCGCCGCACATAGCTGGTAATTTTTTTCATACTATTTTTAAAATATGTATGTTTACCGGTGAGGTTATTTCACTATAAATATTTGTGATTTCAGGTCTAACCAGCAAAAATATATTTCTAATCGAGTTCGGCGAGCCTTTTGGTCAGAAAATACTTAGAGATGAGACTACTACTAATGTACGTAACATCATATATAGCCCCAAAGGAGCCTACCTGGCATACAGAACTGATAAAAAGTGAGTTGAAAAAATACTATACCTACTAAAATCTTGCATATATATACCTTATATACCTGGACAAATCATGGGTTGGCTTCAGTTCATCTACCTGATTTGAGGGGATCCCCCTGTGCATCAGTTCTTGCAGGAGAAATATGTTTTTTAATCAATAACAAAAAATAGATCTCTTCCAGTCGTCATTAGGGCCACACAAATGTGGCTGCTGAGGGTTGGATCTGGTACGTGTTGTTATGTTCTACCCAGTGAGTTAAAAGTGACGTGCATTGTTTTAACACGAGAAATAAAAATAAACTGAGTATTCCCAAATTTAGATTTAAAAAAAGTAAGTGGGTCTTTTATGGGGAATTCTGTTTGGTTCTATAATAAAATTCCAGAAAGTGCTTCTAAACTTTCAATAAAACGATTTAAATCCTACATAAAGAATAATTTAATTAAGAAAGCGTATTACACACTACATGACTATGTTAATGATAAAGCCGCGTGGCCTGATGTCGCTCTGCCCCTCGACACCTAATTTGTCAATTTGCAATGTCTGTACCTGCACATAATTTATTATTGATGTGTTATTCATGAGTATATCAAGTGTAGAGTGTGCTGCCTTATGAACTTTTGCTGATTCTCTCTATCATCTTACTTTTGAATGCCTACCTAAGTAAGGCTTTTAAGTTGGTTTTCCTTTTTTCTTTGAATCAGCTTCCACTTGTTCTCGAGGCACCACACAGGCGCTCCCAACCTAGTAGTAAGAAGGATCATCAAAAAAAACAGACCATGTTTGTTGCCTGATTCTTCTAGGTCAGGTTGCGTTGGAACAGGAGTAAATGTAAATTTATTTTTTTAGACGAGTCAAAATGATCCTTGTGATTTCAATGAATAAAATACTTTATGAGTTTGACTTTGACTTTGACATGGTACCTTTCCCTAAGCAAAGTGTTGCGTTTTTTTTGCATGTTTGTATATATATATATTATAATTTTTGTTCAGTAAAATCATTGAATTTATACATTACATATATTATATACATAAGTAGGTTGGGTTCATAATGTATGAACCAACACAGAGCACTGACTCCATATGGTCACAAGACCTTCACGTATCTGCCTCTCACTATTTCATATAAGTAGTGCAGCAGCCATAAGCTCAATTAAAAGTCCCTCCGTAGACCAAGGCATGTTCTTGGTGATCCTGTTGACCCTATCACTACCGCTAATGCGGTAGTGACGTCATCCACTGACAGAGACAACACTCTACCTCTGCACCGACCTCGCCGGCGAGGTCGACGAACCTTCTAAGTACCTTCTGTACCTTACGCCTAAACCAGTACAAGCATGTTCCGGGGCGTTTTGCCCATTCCTCCCAAACCGGCAACAGCCCAAGCTGAGGTCCGTACCTAAGTGGTGCCCTTGTGCTAGTTGCCCCAACCTAACTTTGCAGGTTGAGCGCCATCTGCGCTCACCAAAAGCCCGGTAACGCAGTCATGGCCCCAGGCGGTCAACTGCATTAAAACACATTCGAAAAAAAAAACTCAATTAAAGCCAAGTGTGGTGAATTGACACTCAGGGGTGTCTGGTGGAAGCCCACAGTGTCTGACACGGATCAAGCTCGACTTGAGTTAGGATGATTAAAATATTATTATTTTGAAGAACAAGGCAAAACTCAATTAAAAAAAAAAAGTTACATGTCCTTGGGTGGGAAGTACGGGAGGTAGCATAGACACATACCTTTTTCCCCGAAAAGGTATGCATTATAAATAAATAAATAATGAAAGAAAAAAAGAAAGAAAGAAAATTTATTTATTTTACCACACGCACAATACACACATAAAACAAGAAGACAAAAACAAAAATCTACTAAGTATAGGTATAGGTATTACAAGATCAAGATAAATAAAAACTGTTATAACCTGATTGGTAAGATGATAGGTTGTGTGTGTTATGTGGGGTCAAACAGGTCCCTGTCTCAGAATATGCTGCACCAGACAGGACAATGTAATGCTGGACAGTTCACACAACATTATCTAGCCCCAAGCTTAGCAGAGCTTGTGTTATGGGTACTAGACAACTGATATCTATATATATATAAAACAAAGTCATGTTAGTTTAACTCAAGAACGGGTGAACCGATTTGGCTGAAAATTGGTGGGGAGGTAGCTTAGAACCAGGAGATTGACATAGGGGAGAGAGGTAGGAGGGAGGGGGGTTTCACCGGAGGCTACCCGTGCGAAGCCGGGGCGAGTCGCTAGTGCTTAATACAATACATTACATTTTTTTTTTATTGTACATAGGAAATTCCCAGAACACCTTGAACAAATATCTGCAGATCGTACAAATATCTGTTCCGAGGCGGGAATCGAACCCGCAACCTACGTCGCAGGCAAGTTTTCGCCCGCCACGCCACACAGGTCGTCAGAGCCTCAACGGGCCTCTTTTCATTGTGGGTTGCACCACTGTGGGAATACAGACATGACAAGTGGTGAGCTCATCGCCGCCATTGCTTCCCACAACTGACTTGGCTAACTCTTTCTTCCAGTATGTACGTGGAAGATATCTAAAGACAAACAGGATTTTTCTTTTGAAGTCTGTAAAAAAAAAACACTTCTCTGGCAAGAACGGGTGGCACAGTGGGTACCCCTTCCACCCTCCTTTCCATTTTACCCCTTCTCACCCCCAAATCAGGTAGATGCATGATATCTAAAGATTAACACAAACCTTTTTACTGATGTTTATTACTTTTCATAGCTTATTGCTTATTGCGTTGGTAGCCTAACGGTTCAATAGTGCAACTCAGAATCCAACGATACCGGGTTCGATCCTATAGGCTCCGCACCAATGACTTTTCTAAGTTATGTGCGGATTTCCATCGCTCTGTGCTTCAGAGGGCACGTTAAGCTGTCGGTCCCGGCTGTTATTGATTAATAGCAGTCGATAAGCCATGTCAGAGGCCCTCGGGCGGCTTGACAAACTCTGAAACCAGAGGCCAGCACTACCTCATACGAAACGAAACGAAAATAGCTTATTGCTGTGTTGTTAAATCAAAATGTCTTGATTCCAGGGTTGAAATAATAAGATGCTCAGACTGGTCGGTGACCGCCGTTATAGAAGGCAACATTAAAGATATGTTCTTCTCGCCTCTCGATACATATTTCACAGTTTGGGAGATGTTTGTTATGACCAAAGATAATCCTCAGGTTAGTTATGGTTTCTTGTTTTGCAGTTATTTACAGTATAACATGGCCAAGTTTAGATGAGACCAGGTGGGTTACTATGAGCTCTTATTACCATGCAGTTGTTAAACTATTCAGTACAAAATATTGGTTCCGTGATGTCCGCAACAATATTTAAAGGCACAATCGCAGAGGGTCTATAGACTTCTGCGATTAAAGTTATTAAACGATGAAAAATGTCAACGATGAACCGATATTTTGTACTGAATAGTTTTTGAACTGAATGGATATAAGAGCTCATAGTAACCCCCCTGTTTTGAATGCATTTTTTCCAAGCAATGTCTCAAGTTAACTTGGCCATGTAGGTAACACTAACATACATCGTAAAATGTACTGTAGTAACTATCAAAGCTTCCTCAAAGTAACTGACATTATTTTATTATAGGGTAAGCCGAATCTCCATGTCTATAAATCAGTGGATGGTGAACTCCTGGGTTCCTTCACACAAAAACATCAAACAGGATGGTAAGTTAAATGACTACATAAATAAATAATGTTTTTGGAAGACAATTGCGAGGAATGACAGCTGACAGTGCGTTCTATATTTTCCTGTGGCGGAATCTAGTTGTGAATAGAGTAATTGGCTTCGGGGCCCTACATTATACAGCTATATTTATTTATTTATAATACACAGGCAGCTCTCGGAGCTGATGCGTGTATATCTTAGTCCTTATCAGTGCACTTTACATGTTTGTCAAGTCAATTTTTGAAAGAATTCACTGAGGGCGCACTGATCACTGAGTCTGGTAGCCGGTTCCAAGTGCGCATGACGCGGTTAGGCAATATGTGCATCCTCGGATTGCTGGTACGTGGCCCGCGTTGCAGCTTCAGCGAGTGTCCTCTGAGTCCTATATTATTATCCATGGTATATAGTGTCTGTGATAAATTTGGTATACTGTAGTGGTTGTTTAGGATCTTGTAGGTCTCTATTAGGTCTCCACGCTCTCTACGTTGCTGAAGGGTAGTTAATCCAAGTTCATGAAGTCAACCAGGCACCTTTTTGGTAGCCCTACGTTGTACTACGTTTTTATTATTTTTATTTTTTTATACTGCTTGGTATGACGCGTCAAGCAGATGGCCCACCTGGTGTTAAGCGGTACCCTCTGCCTATGAACAGTGCATTATCACATAGGTTACATACACCTAGGACGCACCCTATGTGGCATTGCACTGCGCCCGCCACCCTGAAATAAAGATGAAAAGTCTCATGTGCCTGTAATTTCACCGGCACCCATACCCTTAAAACCGGAACACAGCAATGCGAGCACTACTGCTTTGCGGCAGGTATAGGTATGGTAGTAGTACTTCCCCGGACGAACTCTTTCACAAAAAAAGCTCTACTACTAACAAAACGACATAATTATATTTTTTAAATACAAATGTGCATCCATAGTGTTTCTTTTGCAATTTTAATGGAATACTGAAAATAGTTGAGGTTTATTTTTATAAAATCTACTTTTCACATAACAGGGAGCCAAGATGGTCATCAGATGAAAAGT
This sequence comes from Operophtera brumata, assembly GCA_932527175.1. NCBI lineage: Eukaryota > Metazoa > Arthropoda > Insecta > Lepidoptera > Geometridae > Operophtera > Operophtera brumata. The sequence goes on from OW052238.1 coordinate 4,275,533, forward strand.
TATTTGCGATTCAGATGAGCAACCGAGTCCTGATCTATGAGGATACCAAACTGGACAGATACACACATCATATTCTGGCGGATAACTTGAAGTCGTTCAGCATGTCCCCTAGTCCCGCGCCTACTTATTACATCTCTGTGTTTACTATAGGTAAGAAATTAAGTTTAAGAAATTAATTAAGGTGCAGAAAACAGCCAAATTCTGTCACTTTCTAACGCATTAAAGTTCAGTTAAGTTATAAAGTGATAGAATAGCGCTCGCGGAACGAAAAGTAAGTGAAAATCACGAAAAAGAATTATTTGCCACGTGACAAACCGTCGCATCACAGAATTAAAGCCTGCCTGTATTTATTTTTGTAATTTGTGCCTGTATTTGAAATTACAGGCACATGAGACTTTTCATCTTTATGTCTCAGGGGCGCAGTGCAATGCCACATAGGTTGCGTCCTAGGTGGACGTGATCTATGAGGTAATGCACTGTTAATAGGCATAGCTTACCGCTTAACATCAGGTGGGCCTCTTGCTTGATCCGTCATCCAAGTAGTATAAAAAAAAAAAAAAAAAAAATACGTTCAACTAGAAGATAAAGTCAGTGCCGACATTTAGGTGATAGAAAAAGTACACAATTCTAAGTCGTTCAGAAGTTGAACATGGTTAATGAACAGGTATTTTTGTACGTTCACTTTACAGATAAAAAGGTCAAGATTTGTCAAAGATTTGTCCTGGCTGCTAGCTTGTTTAAGGAATGTGTTATAACTGGAAGAAAGCATTAGCAGAGTTAGTTGTGGGAAGCAATGGCGGCGATGAGCTCGTCACTTGTCACGTCTTTATCCCACGACTAGCGACTCGTCCCGTCTTCACACGGGTAGTTTCAGGATAGTAGGCGACGGGTTTTTACACCCCCCCTTGGTAGCTTATGTCACCCAGGGTAAATGTAGCTTTCCAAAGGTGAAATAATTTTTGAAATCTGCTCAGTAGTTTTTGAGTTTATTAATTACAAACATACACACACACACAAAAATACAAATCTTTCCTCTTTATAATATTAGTGTAGATGTAGATGATGCAACCCACAGGAAAAAGAAGCCCATTTGAGGATCTGCCTACCCTTACGGGGAGAAAGGCGTGTGTCTATGTATGTGTCATGTGATCATTATTTTTTCCAGGTAAGCAAGGGCAGCCCTCATTCTGGCGTGTGTACAAATACCCTGAGTTCAACGTTATTGAAGCTGTAGTCAGCCGATCCTCGTTCCAAGCTGATAAGGCCACCTTCCACTGGAACAGACGAGGAACTAATGTATTTACTATGACGCAAACTGATGTAAGTCATCCGACTTGGCTGACACCGTATGTCTAGTTTTTTTAGCTTTTTTTAACTTAGTGAATGACGGAACAAGCTGGTGGCCCACCTAAAACATTAGGTGGGCTAGTAATCATTAAAATTTACATACAGTGTCAGCCAAGTAGAGCATTATTGTGAAAAAGTTCGTCCGGGGAAATGCTACCACCATATTTGTCGCAAAGCAGTGGTGCTCACATTGATGTGTTCCGGTACTGCTTAGCGACAAATATGTATGGTGGTAGTACTTCCCCGGACGAAATCTTTCACAAAAAAGCTCTACTACTACTACTAAAACAATACTAAACTAAACTAAACTATTTATGGACCATTAGAGACTACTTGCCTTCGTCTGCCCGGCCTGAGAATAAACCTCGCCATGAGGTTTATTCTCAGGGCTATAGTAAATCCCTCCATTGTATTGCATGGAGGCCTCGTCCAGCAGTGGACGTCTACAGGCTGCTAGTGATGATAAGACTACGTGTGACAATAAGTTTTCTTCAATACGTAAAAACGATGTTGCTTATAAACAAAACAAAGTATACAAAACGAAAACCCGACAACAGACAATCTTTACTGATAAGTATGAAAACGCTTGTTAAGAAACCATTTGTTAAGAAATAAAAACATTTGCATATGTAATATACATATTACATATATATAGAATATATTCATCAAGACCTCTCTTTTGATACCAAACATGATACATGATGTTATTATTATTTTTAACATTAACTTTGACTCCAAAAGTTCACCATTTTGTTTTTATATTTTTTGTATACCCTATGACACTCGCGCAATAAAGACGAATCTAACGACATAATTATCATTCATCAAAATTGGTTCGTTAGTTACGAGAGAACATATTAGGGACGGACGTACATACTTACATACATACAGGTCAAACACATATCGGGTAAAAAAGGCAAGGGCAAAAACATAGACACGCCATTTTCACCTGTGTCCTAATCAAATGTATCCAAATAAAAATACAGGTTATATAAATTATATTAAAAGAAAACGAGTAATTCATTTCAAAGCATACGCAATTAAACAATACGAAAAAAAACTCTGCGCAGACGCGGGCGTTCTATGAGTTCATTATACTTTTCAGGTTGACAAGACTGGCGGCTCTTATTACGGCAAGCAGTCACTGTCATATGGCGATGTGAAGGGAAATGGAGGGAATGTCACTTTCAGTAAGTCATATACTATTTGTAATCACGTTCTCGAAAACGGCTCTAACGATTTCAATAAAAAAAACTATATGGGGGTTTTTGAGGGCGAAAAACGATCTAGCCTAGGTCTCATCTCTGGGAAAAAACGTTTTTTCCAAAGTTAGATTAAGCAATTATCTACGAGGTCAGTTTTTGGATGGGTGACCACTTTTTGCGTGTCTATTTTATTTTGTAAAATCGAGCTAAGCTCTGTCTCACCAGGTACTGTGTCGTATTTACTATATAGTTCAACTATTAATTTACACGTATTAAAAAAGAATATTATTACACTCTAGATGACTATTAGTAGAGAGGCCACTTCTCAAAAAGTCGTCAAATGGCGATTCCATTTGGACAGACCATTCCCGCGCCGACAACCAGTATCATTGTGTTCAGCATGATCTCCTGAACAAGAATAGACTAGTTGTCGCATTCTAAAGTCGTGGAGGGGGGAGAGAGGGGAGGGGAAAGATGCGGAAACTGGGTATAAGGTTTGGTTAATATCTCAATAACCACTTGTCCGATTTAAACAAGTAAGGTGTCATACGATAGGTAGTAAATTTTTTGACATATCGAGTCTTAAAATGGTTTTTGTAAATATCATACTTCATTAAATATTTCGAAAAAATGCAAATTTCAAAAAAAAAGAGATTTGGTTTTGTTGAAAATGGCAGTAAATGACACCTAACTAAAAAGTGATGTTTTACGAAGAATTGGGCGATTTAGTCAGCAGTATTTTGCTTTTTAATTTTTTTTATTTGGTTGAGAAACGACAAAACTTTGACAGGTTTTTGCAAATACCATATTTTATTATATATTAAAAAATAGGCCAATTTCAGACAAAATACGTTTTTGGTTTTGTTTATTTTAAACTTTATTTTACTTTTATTATGTTTTATTGTAGAAACTAAGGCAGTACTTATTCTGTGAAAATTTCAAGTTTCTATCTATTACGATTCAAAAGATACAGCCGTAATCAAGATCGAGCAAAAATAAAAGTTTATTCTTATGTTTTGTTTTATTTAATTTTTATTATGTTTTTTTATAGAAACTTCAGCAGTACATATTCTGTAAAAATTTCAAGTTTCTAACTGTTACGGTTAAAAAAATGCAGCCCTTATTAAGAACGAGCAAAAACTTCAAGACATGTGAATAAAGCGCCCAATTCTTTGTCATACATTACTTTTTAGGTAGGTGTAATTTACACTATTATTTTCACCAAAGCCAAAAACGTCTTTTGTTTGAAATTCGCCTTTTTCTAAATATTTAATAAACTAAATAAACTATGGTATTTACAAAAACCAGTTACAATTTTGTAGTTTTTCATCGAAATTAAAAAAAAACGGTAAGAAAGTTTAATAAAGCTCCCAATTCTTTGTGATACTTTTTAGTTAGATGCCATTTACTGTCATTTTCACCAAAGCCAAAATCATCTTTTGTTTGAAGTTCACCTTTTTTCAAAATATTTTATAAACTATGACATTTACGAAAACCATTGTTAGACATATAGTATGTTGACCATTTAAATACCTATCGTATGACATCTTATTTATTGAAATCGGACAAGCAGTTATTGAGATATTAACCAAATCTGATACCCGGTTTTCGAATCATTCCCCTACCCTCACTCCTCCCTCCACCACTTTAGAATGCGACAACCGGTCTATTCTTGTTCAGGAGATCACGCTGAACATAATGATATTGGTTGTCGGCGCGGAACTCGTCTGTCCAACGGGAATTCAATTTCGGAGGACTGGCCTATATATAAAGCCGCGTGGTCTGGCTATGTTATAAATCCATGATTGATCTGTCAGGTAAGGAGGGTCCAATCCACGCGATAGCCTGGAACCCCGGCAACGGCAATGAGTGGATCGCAGTGTACGGGCACGCGCCCGCCAAGGCCACGGTGTTCAACGTCAAGTGCGAGCCGCTCTTCGAATTCGGCACCGGAGCATGGAACTCCATCTACTACCCGCCCGATGGAAATCATATCCTTTACAAACATGACTGAAATACTTGGTTTACACTCGGTTACATAGCTACAGTATTTTTGTCTCATCAAAACCACAGACATTTCTTCTACACTAGGTACCTACTTTCTCTGCCGCACTCACACATACAAATACACGCGCAAGAACGCAGAAGCTATTCTAAGCATGCAGGATTCAGAACCTTGTAGAACCATCAATCCTTCCCCGGTTGACGGTTCTGCGATTTTTTTCCCCTGATAAATGTTCTCGCCACTGCCGGCTGCCGGCTACATGTACCGGTTTTTTCGAAAAAAAAACTAATCTACCTTAATAAATCGACATGAGTAGTGAACCACGCCTAATGGAAGGTCCCAAAGTGATTTACTCTAGTCACAAATAGGTGTAGCGACTAGAAATGTTAGAACGCGTCATTCCTTGTTGGACGGTCCAACTTGGACTTCCTCTTTTTCCCAGGGAATGATTTTTTTCCGACTAGGTGCTTTAGTGAGGCATAGCTAATTTATGTATGGCTTCAGTAAGGAAGGGTAATGGGTTTGGCCTCTATGTATGTTTGTAAGAATGGACCTTCAGAACTTGAAAACCACTGAACCGATTTTGACAGATGAGGTATCAATCGTTTCGTCTCTACCATCTAGTGATTCTTGGATTTAAATAGTTTCGAAAAAACAGAATATGGCGGCTCTGACGTAACCTTAAAGGGGCACAACAATTTTATTTACGTGTACCATATCTTGCAATATGTCGTCTGAAAGGCATTTTAAAAACAAAATGAGGTTTCATTGGTGATTTTGCAATTAATAGCAGGGATTGTAGATAAACCTAAGCTACAAAAAAGATTGAGCGTATTTGTATCAGCATACAGCCACAAGCTCGTGCGGAGATCTTGTAGCGAAACGCACTCATCAGTACTCGATGTCTTCGGCTGAGTAACTTTACATGTGCAATCCTTAACTCTATACACACATGTGCTCCTGGGAGGTTTCGGCAACATAGCGGCCGGACACATCGAGGTGTGGGCCGTGCGCGGGTACAAGAAGCTGGGCGCGTGCGCGGCGCCCGACACCACCTTCCTGCAGTGGGACCCGCGCGGGGAGACCTTCCTCACCGCCACTACGTATCCGCGCCTCACCGTTGCCAACGGGTCAGTATACAACACCTCTGCACACCTGGTTTGTGACCGGCACTACGTATCCGCGCCTCACCGTTGCCAACGGGTCAGTATACAACACCTTTGCACACCTGGTTTGTGACCGTCACTACGTATCCGCGCCTCACCGTTGCCAACGGGTCAGTATACAACACCTCTGCACACCTGTGTTGTGACCGCTACTACGTATCCGCGCCTCACCGTTGCCAACGGGTCAGTATACAACACCTCTGCACACCTGTGTTGTGACCGCTACTACGTATCCGCGCCTCACCGTTGCCAACGGGTCAGTATACAACACCTCTGCACACCTGTGTTGTGACCGCTACTACGTATCCGCGCCTCACCGTTGCCAACGGGTCAGTATACAACACCTATGCACACCTGGTTTGTCCACGGAAGAGTTGTGAGTGGAATAATAGGCACATGAGACGGCTTTATGTTCGGATGACGGGTGCTGTGTAATGCCGTGACCAAAAGGGTATTTAAAAGGGCTGGGATTACCGTTAAAATTTCTATATAATAAACAAGATTTCTTCATTCACAAGGACACGGTATACAATTTCCACCAATTTGTAAAGTCACGCAATTCGCTTCCATTTCATTTCATTACACTACGAGCGACATTGGTTAAAATTCCACCAAAATAAGACAAAATAACGGAAAAGAAATAAAGTAAAAGTAGTCGACGACTTTTCAATAATGGCGGGAATTGTTGTAGAGACCTATGCAATGTTAATTTGAATAAAACATGAGGTTATCGAAACCGATTCCAAGTCTCCATTTTAATTGCAGTTACAAAATCTGGCACTACACCGGCGTTCTAATGCACAAACACGTGTGCCCAGAAAAGGAAAACCTTCTCTCTATCGCGTGGCAGCCGGGAAGCTGGCCCAAGAGCGAGCTGTCCAGGAGTGCCCCCAAGGGCATTGAGGACTCGACCCCTAAGCCGGTGGGGGCTTACAGACCGCCCGGGGCGAGGAATAAACCATCCACGTTCACACTTCATGAGCATGAGAAGCCGCATAAGCCTGGAGAATCTTTGAACGGTAAGTCATTCATATTTGTACTCTGTTACTAGAACATATATTCTATAAGGCGATATGTTAAAATATCGAATGGGCGGAGTCTATCAAGAAAACAGTAGATGCAAGACAGTGACAGCGTTATTACTCACTTGAACCCGGGAAGAGATGAGGTATATCCTGCCGCTCGGAAGTAACTGACGTAAGCGACAAATGATAAAAATTCGTTTTGTTTCTAAAGTAGGAAATATAAAAATAAATTATCTTTATTTAATCTAAGTAATGTGATTACCTACTGAATAGTATACTTTACGCTTCATATTTTCTCTAGTCGGAGGGACCTAAAACGGGTTTTAGGAGAGCCAATTTAAAAAAATAAAGCTATCGATAAAAGTTTCACCAATCGTGTTTCTAGTCTATGATTTATTTAATACTAGCGACCCGCCCCGGCTTCGAACGGGTAGCCCCCGGTGAAAAACAGAAAATATTGAATTGCTTATTCTGCTATTCGGAGCGGAGAAGAATCCACCACAAAAGAGATAACTAACATCGGTCCAGCCGATCTTGAGTTATAAGTGGTGTAACTAACACGACTTTGTTTTATATATATAGATTTATTATTTATTTATGATGAATTAAAATCAAGTTTGTAACCGTTACTTTTACTGAGAGAGCTTGTAACGCAACGACTCCAAAATTTTAACATAGAGTCTTAATAATGGGTAAAGTTATTAATAACGATTAGTGATTAGTTAAAGTGTATTAAGATTAAGTTTAAAAAATATATGTATTATTTTTAAATAATACATATATATTTTAAACATTAATGTATCAGGAAATAAAAAGGCTAAAATATAAATATACTTGAACAAAAGGTATTAATGGACAAAATGGTGGTAAATTCTAAGCCAAAATCACAAAAAAAAACAAGCCATATAAGTTTTGTTGCTTTGTGCTAATAATTTCTTACGTTCTATATTTACCTGCGAAGGAATTGAGCCTGTACGAGCGTTTCACGTGAAATACCGTTTTTTAGGGTTCAGTAGTCAAAGACAAGGAACCCTTATAGATTCGTCATGTCTGTCTGTCTGTCTGTCTGTCCGTGTACATACACACATGACATCACAGCCTTTTTTTCCCGAAACTATAAGAGCCATACTGTTGAAACTTGGTAGGTAGATGTATTCTGTGAACCGCATTAAGATTTTTACACAAAAATTGAAAAAAAAACAATTATTTTTGGGGTTCCCCATACTTAGAACTGAAACTCATTTTTTTTTTCATTAAACCTATACGTGTGGGGTATCTATGGATAGGTCTTCAAAAATGATGTTGAGGTTTCAGATATCATTTTTTTCTAAACTTAATAGTTTGCGCGAGAGACACTTCCAAAGTGGTAAAAAGTGTGTGTCCCCCCCGTAACTTCTAAAATATGAGAATGATAAAACTAAAAAAAATATATGATGTACATTACCATGTAAACTTTCACTCAAAATTGGTTTAAACGAGATCTAGTAAGTAGTTTTTTTTTAATACGTCATTAATCGTCATCCATCCAAGAACTTTTATATTATGTTACTTGCTGCTACGGAACCCTTCATGGGCGAGTCCGACTCGCACTTGGCCGCTTTTATATTATATTTCCAATCGATATTGTGGATTCTAAAGAAGGTTCTTCGATAGGTTTTATCGTCTCACATTAGGCTCTGTAATACACTAGAATGTACAAGTTCGTATATTTTTAGAAATACAATTATTTGTGTCAGAATGACAGTACACTCCAGCTTACACCAAAATGCTTAACTATCTTAATTATAAGGGCTGATGCGAAAGGTGCTGGTTCGATTCCCATTGCAGGACAAATGTTTACTTGATCTGCAAATATTTGTTCCGGGTCTGGGTGATGCGGTACCATGGTACTCGTATTTTCTGATACCCACGACACAGGGAATCCTAGTATGGAATCAGGACTATGTATTTTTTTAGCTGCGTGAATGACGGAACAAGCAGATTACCCACCTGATGTTACGAGATAACCTCTGCCTTTAACAATGCATTATGACGTTCACTCTTGGTCGCATTGCACTGCGCCCGCTCTCTGATACATAAAGATGAAAAGTCGCTTGTGCCTGTAATTTCGCCGGCACCCTTACCCTTCAAACCGGACACAGCAATGCCAGCACTACTGCTTTGTGGCAGAAATAGGGATGGTACTTCCCTGGATGAACTCTTTCACAAAAAAGCTCTACTACTACTACTAATGTTCTAACTAACTAAGTTCTCGTTTAAAGCCAAACTGAAATCATGGCTAGTCGAGAAGGCATTCTATAATGTTGCGGATTTTGTGCCAAAAATCCGATGACATAATGGTAACATTAAATCATAATTCTATTAGATTTTTATTTATTAATTGACATGTTGTTTAAATAATTAATTGTTAATTGGGAACTTAATGTTGGTTACAATTTGTAACCTAATTAATTTATATTATTATTGTTTTAATTAGAATTTTTTATTATTACTATTTATTAACAATTCTATATTATTAATTTATTTATTAACTGACCGACGTGTAAAAATTATTTACCAATAAATTGATTATTCTGATTATTCTGATTATTATTCTAATGTGACAGTTGTTGGGTGTTGTGTTGTACATGATTACTATAGTTAGATAAATAGCTAGCTGTTTTGTAACACTACAGCTCCATCGAAACAAGCGCTGGAGCAGAAGAAGAAGCGTGAGAGCCGCAAGGCGCGCAAGGCGGAGGAGCGCCCCGAGGAGGCGCCCGCCCCCGCCTCGGCGCCCCCCAACCGGCCCGCCTTCCTCTCCACCGGGGACCCCGACAAGGACAAGAAAATAAAAAATCTAAATAAGGTAACTCATCCGTTGACTAAGACACGTTCTTGGTGATCCTGATGACGCCGTCACGTGGCGATGTCATCCACTAACGACAGAGCAAACACTACCGATACACCGACCCCGCCGGCGGGGTCGACGAGTCTCCTCAGTACCTTCAGTATTTTTTTTATACTACTTGAATGACGGTACAAGCAGATGGCACCACCTGATGTTAAGCGGTAACCTCTGCCTATGAACAGTGCATTACCTCATAGGTCACGTCCACCTAGGACGCGCCATATGTGGCATTGCACTGCGCCCGCCACCCTGAGACATAAAGATGAAAAGTCTCATGTGCCTGTAATTTCACCGGCACCCTTACCCTTCAAACCGGAACACAGCAATACCTCACGCCTACAGCCGGCACAAGCATGTTCCGGAGCATTTTTCTCCGATCCTATCCAATCTGGCAACGGCCTAAGCCGAGGTCCGTACCTAAGTGGTGTTCTTGCGCTCGTTGCCCCAACCTAATTTTAACTGGTTGAGCGCAATGCCGGATCTTGCATTTTTCCGAGGCGGGGCAAAAACTGAAAAAATGCCGCGTCCACCCGCGTATATTTTTACCTTCATCATCATAATTCCAGCCATAAGACGCCCTCTGATGGATATAGGCCTCCCTAAAAGAACGCCACAGCGACCGGTCTAGCGGTCTTCATCTAAGTAATTCAATACAAACACTGCACAGCACTTTGTTAGTAACAGAGTGGTCCATAATTGGAATCATTTACCAGAAGATGTTGTTACTGCCACATCAATAAATACTTTCAAAAACAAATTAGATAACTGGTTGCTAACGAACAAACTGTTAACATTAAAAGACATTTCAACACTCTGAAATAGAAACATCAGCGAAAGCGGCTCGTCTATAAATTTAAATAATAACTATAATAAATATCAATGGCATTTGTACGAAATTTTCCTTTTTACTTGTCCGAGTATATTTTATAAGTTGTTTGACTATTACTAGTCAACTAGTAACGCCTACTTAGCTTATGATGGTTTTACTTTTAACTTCTGGTTTACAATTTAAGTATCTACCAATGTAAGTTATTCTATTATTTGCAGAAACTGAGCGACATTGAGAAGCTGAAGCAGCAGAAGGCGGCCGGCAAGCCGCTCGAGCTGAACCAGCGCGCCAAGATCGACAGCGAGCCGGCGCTGCTGAGGGAGCTCGAGCAGCTGCGGTTATGATACCTCGACTACTGGTAGACTACTGACACGCGCGTCACAAGATCGACAGCGAGCCGGCGCTGCTGAGGGAGCTCGAGCAGCTGCGGTTATGACACCTCGACTACTGGTAGACTACTGACACGCGCGTCACAAGATCGACAGCGAGCCGGCGCTGCTGAGGGAGCTCGAGCAGCTGCGGTTATGACACCTCGACTACTGGTAGACTACTGACACGCGCGTCACAAGATCGACAGCGAGCCGGCGCTGCTGAGGGAGCTCGAGCAGCTGCGGCTATGACACCTCGACTACTGGTAGACTACTGACACGCGCGTCACAAGATCGACAGCGAGCCGGCGCTGCTGAGGGAGCTCGAGCAGCTGCGGTTATGATACCTCGACTACTGGTAGACTACTGACACGCGCGTCACAAGATCGACAGCGAGCCGGCGCTGCTGAGGGAGCTCGAGCAGCTGCGGTTATGACACCTCGACTACTGGTAGACTACTGACACGCGCGTCACAAGATCGACAGCGAGCCGGCGCTGCTGAGGGAGCTCGAGCAGCTGCGGTTATGACACCTCGACTACTGGTAGACTACTGACACGCGCGTCACAAGATCGACAGCGAGCCGGCGCTGCTGAGGGAGCTCGAGCAGCTGCGGCTATGACACCTCGACTACTGGTAGACTACTGACACGCGCGTCACACGAATATCGTTAATATATAGGGCTCCGTACCACAGTAAGGGCATGTTAAAGAACTCCCTTTTCTGCATTCGAACTCTATGGGCGGTCCATTATGCGTGCACAGTAAGGGCATGCTTTAATAATGTACTCCGCGAGGTATGCTTCTCCGAGATCCGCTGGACACGTGGTTGAACACCAGACGACGTCATTTGAGACAACACCAGATTTATGGAAAAAAGTCTGTTAAAGTATTGAAAATTGATACAACCAATTTTTCTCTGTGTCACAATTAGAGTGTAATCTAAGTCCCCGACCCCCGTCTATTATCTGTTCAATCCGATAAAACCATGACGTTTTAGCTAAAAAATAACGTTCAATGTCTACAGGCGACACTTGGTTCTATCAATTTTCAATACTTTAACAGAATTATCACAGTTTTTTCCGTAATTCTGTTGTTGTTGCAATAGAATGACAACTGCCCCCTTATTCGCTATGACCAAACGTGACATAACGCGATATCTGCGTGGAATCATCGTTCAGAATACATTTTGACGTCACACGTTATTGTCAAGTAATCTCCTATGGTCATAGCGAATAACAGCCCAGGATAGTGACGTCGTCTGTTGTTAGTCACGTGGTGCTCTCGGAGTAGTAGACCTTGCTTTCTTGGCTCATGCGTAAAGGTACAGTTGCGCTACAAGTCGTGAGCACGATGTCACGTGTCATAGCGCCTTATGATTGGTGCATGTCAGTCGAACGTAGTCTACTCGCCGTTGGCTACTCGCGCGCCCTCTAGTGTCTATACTGTGATCACCGCTCGTGACCGCAACTGTAGAATCAGGCGGTACAGTTTTGGTCTATTTTGAATCTTTCATTTCGAAACGTATAAACAAAATAAAAAAATGCCAAATTAAATCAGAGTCAAATTCTTCGATCAAGAATACAACTTCTTGATCGAAGGTCAAATTACATCAACTCGAATGAATCTTCTTCCGTCTGATTCTTCCTTAGTCTATGGCGCAGTAATCCTGTGAAAATATAGGTAGAAATCAGTTTTATTTTGTTCGGAAAAAAGGATAAGGCCAAACTCACGCATCATCAAAAACTTCCTCTTTGGGGTACTTCCAGAAACTCGAGAATGCTAATGACATTATAATAAAACCAACTATGAAAATAGAGCTAAATTTGTACGGACGGAACCCTTATTGCGTACTCGCACTTGGTTGTTGAGTATTGCATTTTGGATAATACGGTACTTCTTAAGTTAAGTGTCGGTGCTCAAGGCTCATAGCGGGAGCAATGTGGCGATGCGCTACTCGATACAAAATACTTAGACCAAATGTTAATTGGGATCTCTACGTAAAACTAGGACAACATCCTTACCGAAACGTTTATAGATAATCACAAAATATAATTATATTAGGTATGCAATCATTGCTATAAGATATCTCAGGATATCATCCATGTATGGTTATGTAATGAGGGCATTTTTCACCGTTTCCATAAATTTCCTTGGAACCTCTTCCAGTGAATCCAAAACTCTGAAATCGTTGTTGTAATAGTTTACGTATAAAATTTTTAGAATTTATTCCATCAATTTTAAGCTTTGATGCAATAAATTTCGAAAATAGTTAGTCTCGAATAGTCTTGATTCATGCTTGAGCACAGTTCTATTTTGCTAGCCCATAATGCTCATTTTTATCATTCACACTTACGAAACACATAGTTTTTTTTAAATTAACCTGTCTATTTGAAATGCGTTAAAAGTCCCGTAAAATAAGTGTTACTTAGTTAGTGGAAATGCGCCTGCTGAGTATGCTACGATGTAAGAGTGAAACATAATTTACTGTGAGAGTAGGTATGAGAGTTCGCCCACGCAGTACGTCATATCTAAAGATCAATAGCTTCGAATATTTATGTATGCATGTATAATGCATTAGACGTGAATGAGTAAATTTACTGAATATTTATAAGAGTACTAAATTTTGTTATAGTAAATTTATCCATCCTTCATACAATATTCGACAAAGTCACAGTGGTGATGTTTAGTGTAGTGATGGCATGTCTGTCACATCCACACAGGGGCCGTGTAGAACCCATACGAAATAACACGAAATTAATAACAATAAAACAAGCAACACCATTTCGTAAATAAGCGGTTAAAAACCTGATGATTTCAACAGACAGAAATGTGTTTTTGTGATAGACGCGGTCCGTCTAGGGCCTAGACGGACCTAGACTCTAGGCAGTGTTGTGTGTTGTGGATAATGTTTGTTAAATGGCCTGAAATTAACCTTTTCCGTTTGTTTTTTAATTTCTTTTGTATGTTTCGCTTCGACTTAGAAAGTCTGGCGAAATTAATAATCTAAGATAAAAGGAAATATTTATTTTTATATTGTTGTTACTGTTTAAGTGTAATACTACAGATTTATCAAGTATTTATGACGTCTCTATTCGATTAGTTGAAATAAATGATGAGAAAATAATGTTGTGTTTACATATAGACCTTAAGAATACGATTAGCCTGCATTGTGCCACAGCTGGGTTAGGATCATATTGATCTCTTCACATTAAAATACTAATAAACAAAAAGTCATTTAAAAATATAAAAAACCCCCTACGCTTTGATACGGCTGAACCGATTTTAATAAAATATGCCTGAGAACCTTACTTAGAAAACCTGCTTTTAAATTAAAAAACGGCATTCAAATCGGTTCACCCGTTTTTGAGCTACGGTGCCACAGACAGACACACAGCGGTCAAACATATAATACCCCTCTTTTTGCATAGGGGGTTAAACGTTTATTTCATCATCACCATCTTATAGAAGTTCACTGCTGGACATAGGCCTCCCCCATAGAATACCACGACGAACGGTCTTGAATGAGCCGCGTTCATCCACTGAGTTCCTGCGACCTCTATAACGTCTTTGGTCCATCAAGAAGTGATCCTTCTTCTTGTGTCGTCCGGTTTGCGGTCGCCATTCGAGAACCTTTATTTTTATTTATTATATTTATTTTATTCCCTGTCCTATAAATTTTTTCTATATATTTTCCTATAGTAGTTTTTATTGTTATCGAAATCAGTGACGTGATTCCTTTCAGCATATCTTGTTTTCACTTTCCGTTAAGGATTTCCCCTCACTGATCCATTTCAATGAAATAACCTGTATAGGTGCAACCTACCTGTTATCCTGTATACATACATACAAACGCCGCATGCTGCATTAGACATTAGACTCGAAGACTCTTCAGGAGGCCAATTCTCGGATTGTAGAGATTATCTCTTCTTCTTCTTTTTTTTTGGCGTGTTCAGCGGACGAATCTCTAAATTAGAGATAATGTCGAAGCATGAATGTCTACAAAAAATGTCACGAAAATGTCACAATAACCATCAAATCGTATTCGATTTGAATGATTTTGGTCGACTTATGTCTATTTGTGACTTCGCGAGAATAGCAAATTAAGATTTTATTCGACATTCGCCATCTTTTTTCGACATATGTCGAATTCGACTTAATCTTTACAATCCGAGAATTGCCCTCCTGGAGGCCAATTGACCTCGCTTCACTCGACCAATTCATGGAAATTGTGGAAAGTAATGTTGCTACGTGCTTTCCGCAAACACCGTGATTATTGAACAAGGTGATGCAGAGGAAAAACTAACCAATGAAATAATGACGAGAATAACCAGGACACGGTCTAGAAAAATACGGAAACTTCCCTAGCGAGGGTACACAAA
This sequence comes from Operophtera brumata, assembly GCA_932527175.1. Lineage (NCBI taxonomy): Eukaryota > Metazoa > Arthropoda > Insecta > Lepidoptera > Geometridae > Operophtera > Operophtera brumata. The sequence continues at coordinate 4,290,747 of OW052238.1, forward strand.
CATTCCTGAGCTACCCACTAACGTATAGTATTATAGTAGAGGTATTCTGTGCCACTAACCGTGGTCACTGCTCACAGGAAATTTCTGTTTGCCTCCGATAAGATATCGGTAATAATTGATACGGTAGGATTTAATTGTGTATCTAGCAGTCCCTGTGAGTGAGTAAGTAGGTAGGTAATAGTGTGTCTCCGTCGGCGCGCAGGGTTTGTTGACAGACTCGCTCCGATAAGCTTATTTGTGATCGGTTGTATCAAATCTAAAGACATTCTTACTTATTAGTTCGCAACTAGAAGTTCCAGTCACAATTAAAATGGATAGTGACGATGTGGATGAAAACACCCGGTTACTTTGTGCTCGGACTAGTGATCGTCGTGATTCAAGTGAAGAAAGAGACTCGATAGAAACTATAGTGTTTGATAGCAAAATGATGAAGACATCAACACAGTCTGGCGATTTGGCGGCCACTTGGGGCGGAAGGAGGTCGCTGCCTGACTCGGGAAAGTTGCGAAGAACGCGCTCCTGGTCGGCAGGGCTGCCAGATGATGCCAGCTCGGAGATCAGGATCTTGAGAGAACGGTAAGTCCTTTCCTTGTACCTACTTACCTTATCATGGTTATTGATAGCTCGTAGTCAGCCACTGCTGGGCGTATGCACTTTGTAGGTACTAGTAATAAGTATCTAATAAGTTAGTTAAAAATTACTCTGTGTCGTGAATGGGGGACCTTCGTTAAGCGCTTTCATCTAAATACAAAGCATGTGTTATTATCAGAACCAGTCTGGCTACCTATATGACCCTACATATCAATGCTTTCCTATATAAAGGTAGGTAGAAAATAACCACCTATATATTTACTCAATGAAACATGTGCAAGGTGTAATGATAGATAACAGATTGAAAGTGTTGAAGTTGTAAATTGATAGCAAAGATAACGGTAATGTACAATCAGTAGCTACCTACACTACCAGGTACAAACATACATACAATACCTACCTACGACTGGTTGGTAGACATGTCATGTAAATGGCTTTTGACGTGTAATGTTTCTTTGGATTGTTTTACGCTAAATACACTTATGTACCGGTGTACCGCAGGTAGCAGCTACGCCGTAGGCGTGTCGTAGGTACTACCTACTTAGTTTTGGTAAAATCATGGTAAATATCCCGTTTCTAGTGAAAAGTATGTACATATCCATGATAGTTTCAAAAGCTATGCTTAGTTTTGGTCTTATTAAAGTATAAATAGTTGCATCCTCCATAGACTGGTGCGGACTCAGACGCGGCTACACCCTGGAGCAGTGCGCCTTCTGAGCGGGCGGCAGCGACTCACCCTCGCGTCGCTGGCTCTAGTAGACTTCATCAGCTTCTGCTCAATGAGCATCATGGCTCCTTTCTTCCCGAGAGAGGGCTCGGCTAAAGGACTCTCAGACACCATGTGTGGAATGGTGTTCAGTTTTTATGCCGTTGTGATGTTTTTGACGTCACCGATTTTTGGGAAATATGTAAGTATATAGGCCTGCTGCCTACTGCGTCGTAAAGCTTCTAGTATTTAGGACAAAGTAAAACATATACAGATCTTTAACTTACATTTTTTAGTTACCTGCCATGGGTGCCAAGTTCATGTTCACATCGGGAATGTTCGTAGCAGGTGCCTGCAATGTTTTGTTCGGGTGAGTTTAGTGAATTATTAGTTAAGTATATAGGACTTGTGCAGTTTACATTATGTATACTGGAACAAATGAATAAATCGATAAGATAGCCCTGTAGTATCATAATTATCTATGAGAAAAAGGCGTGTGTCTATTTATGTACTCGTATTAGATGCAGTAAGTAGGTACCTACCTAGCTTTCTGTGTTGGGAAGTACTACCACCATACCTATTTCTGCCGCAAAGCAGTAGTGCTCGCATTGCTGTGTTCCGGTTTGAAGGGTAAGGGTGCCGGTGAAATTACTGGCACATGAGACTTTTCATCTTTATGTCTCAGGGTGGCGGCCGCAGTGCAATGCCACATAGGGCGCGTCCTAGGTGGACGTGGATTCTGCCCATGCAAATTATGATTTTTCTTGTTTAAATAAATAATAATAAATAAATAAATTCATTTATTTCAATGAACAATTGGATCATAATTGTGTTAGTTGTTTTCTTATCCTAGGTTAGTCACTCTAAACATTCTGATACAAACAAGAAATAATTAATATGCCCAATCTTACAAAATTAAATATAAATTGAATTGAATGCTACAAATGAAATTGAATTAAATTAGGCTACTCTTAATGTTTCACTAAAATGTGGCAACTACTAGTTGCCGAAAAACTAAGAATAGCGTAGTGCGCCGGAGATTTTGGCATACTATGGGGGAGGCCTATGCCCAGCAGTGGATTTCTATAGGCTGATGATGATGATGATGTCTCTAACTCTTTAAAACTATTGTAGCACCCTAGTCCTAATCGAAGACACTACAACCTTCACCGCCCTCTGCTTCGCGGTGCGCGGGCTGGAAGCGCTCGGAGCGAGTGCGTATTCGACTGCCAGCTACGTGTTCGTGGTCAATGCATTCCCTGACAACATTGGATCGGTGCTGGGTATTCTGGAAACCTTTGTCGGTTTGGGCATGTCTGTGGGGCCGGCGATTGGAGGATTGCTGTACTCGGTATGTATCTGTGCCGGATGCACAGACTTCTGTACATTCTTACAACAACCAATTTTTAGCTAAGTTGACTTGGTAACTTTTTGTTAGAGTTTTTCACATAACAAAAATATTTTAGTGTATATATATATAGGTAGTCTTATTAGATTTCTCGTAAAGTAATTATTTTAGGTTTGTTGCAAGTAGGAACTATTTCTGTTTGAATCTTGTTTCGCATGAAGTTACGAATGCGCCAAATGTAGGTACCACGAATTTAAAAAAGCTGCAAGCAAGTCCTGTTTACTTTTTATCATAATATTTAAGCAACATATTATCGGAGGTAACTTGAGTCGCGACTGTCAGTCGCGATTTATACAGTGTTCACAGTCGTGACGGACACCCTCGGACGCTACTTCCGACTATAGATAAGTCTATTAGTTTATGGTTTAGTTTAGTCTATGATTCGACCAATCATGAAGCTTCATGATTGGTCCAATCAGAGAATTTTCACAAAACTAAAACACAAAAAAACTTTAAAATTTAGTTTTGTAGTATCAAAATCATGCCATATGATATAAACATCCGGCGATCCAATTCGTCGGACGTCCGAATGCTCGAAGTCACCCAAGATCATCCGTGACTTATCACTGGCTTTTATAAGCGTGCATGCGCTGGTGTTTACTCATTGACCAGAGGCCTTAGTGTAGGCATACCAGTTAAAACGCGTTTACGCGACCACCGCGTTGGTTGAGTAAACGGCAAAAGTAAGGTAGGTATACAACAAGTATACTTTACAACAATAAGTGACGTGAACTGCCAAAAATGTCACTTACACTCGCAAAACACTCACACAAAATGATTCAATAACTCGCCGCTAGGGGCTCTGTACATTTCTTCATACAAACAGCGCGTAAAACGCGGTCTTGGTAGAGCGCGTAAACTTGTAGCAAAAAGTCGCACTACGTCTACAGATGCGGTATACGTCACGACTGTCAGACGCGTCCGATAATTGTTTCAAGCTATAGCCAAGATTTCATCGCGGCCAGTACTAAAACGACAAAATAAAAAAAGTTAATCAAAAGGCTACCAAGGGACCCAGAATGCAATAAAGGTATAATGCCAACCACGAACTCCTGTAGTACTATATTCTGTGCCGATTCTGAAATAATAAAGTCGCTCGTAGCGATCTTAGCACCCACGTAGAACCCACGTAGCACCCACGTAACACCCTAGTAGCACCCACGAAAATCATATAAATGTTTTTTATTAATATATTCTTAGCAACCAAAATTGCATTATTATTTACTAAAATAAAATTATAAATGGTGTGTTGGCTATGTTTCAGGTAGATCGGGGGATTCGGGCTACCATTTTACAGTCTTGGAATCGTCATGGTGTTGACAGTTCCTATAAATTTCTTCTTGCTTACAGATTGTGAAGGTAAATTAAAGATATTGCTTTAGAACATTCTTGACAGTTTTCTCCAAAACTCAAATGAAACTCTCCACTGATAACCCTAACCTCCGTCTTATCCCGAGGTCAACCATGGAGGTCATAATTGAATAAAAATACTGGCTTTCAAACTGCCAAAAATATATAATCGGGTTTACTTTTTTATTAGATCTTACAGCTTGACATTCGTATTTCTTTTTTATTATTTATTATTAAATTTTAATACAAGTTTCAATATTATTACTCATATTTTACAAAATGTTTAATGATAATATTTATTCCAATGTTAGCTTACTTTCTTTATTTAAATCATCATGAAATCAGACATTGCACACGTAACAGTAGAAATACATTGAATCATGCTTATACCTAAACCACCTTTGTACACATGTATTTCACGCAATAAATAATACTTTACTTTACTTTACTTATTCGATTATTTAGCCAAGAATTTCAGATCTGAGTGGCCAGTACTTTTAAGGTATTTTTTTAAATGACTTTAAGTTTCTAGTGGCCAGTATTTTTAACGTAAATAAAATATTTTTCAAAGGAGATTTTAATTATTCTTTGGAATAAGGGAGAAGAGCATTTGTAGGCGTGTTGCTCGATGGGAGAATAATAATAATTATGTATTGTACATACAAATAATCATTCATTGTTTCATTTGCAGAATACGTATCTGGCTCAAAATCAGCTTCAATACTGAAACTCTTCAAGATTCCCTCCATCATTATCACGGGCTTAGTGATTGTTATCGTGTCCAACACGTGGGCGTTCCTAGACCCAACGCTGGAACCACATTTGCGACAGTTTGGATTATCTACTGAGCAAACTGGACTTGTATTTTTACTTTTTTCGAGTCTGTATGGAATATTTAGCCCGATATGGGGATGGGTAGCAGACAGGTAAGATTTTAAAAACTTATAAGCTATGAGCCTATGGCTCTGGTGGTATTTTGGCCGTAGTGGTCTCGGCCTGATAATAGGACTCCTCCAGCTCCTCCCGTGGATGTCGTAAAAGACGACTGAGCGATTATGCCAGGGAACTCCCTCTGAGTATCTACATAACACCAACACTGCGATCACCAATCTGTATGTCTGTAAATCGTTGTGATTATGGGAAATCCCCGTAGTCTATTAGGAACTCTCGTATAGCAGAAAAAATAAGTTTTAAGCACACAATTATGTTTATACCACCCCCCCTCTAAAAAGCTTATTTTATTCACTGAAAACAGTGAATAAAAAGCACTTTTAATCACGATTTTGGTGTTTGAATTTAGAACACACGAATATACTCGAGCCTCAATGCAACACCCTCCAATAACAACTCCTATACAACCTCTTTGCGCAAAAAATACTCGATACAAAATCCATGTGCTCTTTGCACATGGATTTTGTATCGAGTACTCGACATACAAACTTCTTGTGCAAGTTATTTGCACAAGAAGTTTGTGATTTGATTTTATGTGATTGGTCGACATTTTCGACAAGGAGTTTAGCATTAGAATAAAAATTGTTTTGTGTTCTTTGCTGTGATTAGTAAATTGGCACTATTTTGAATCCTTACCGACCACAGAAAAGAGGGAACTCTTCTTTCACAGGTTACTGCAACTTACCAGAAGAGATCCCAACCCGATTTACTGTATTACTTGTAACACAATAAAAACTTTTGTATTAATAAAAAAACTTTTGTGTACTGTAAGTTGTACGAACACAAAGTTTAGTGGTACTTAATAATAAATCGATTGAAAATGTATTCAACTGATGAAGTAGATGCCTATTATTTTCTCGTAGTCATGGTATAAAGTATAGTATGCAACTCTTGAATAAAACGGATTTATATAATCGAGGGCCATGAATCACTCCCTAATACGATCGCGATTCAATCGTTAGAATCCTACACTTGCTCGAGATTTATCTATGGCCCTCGATTTAAATCCGTCCTTTATTCACTAATTGCATAATATACTATTTTATTCAGTCACATAATCAATATTTAACTTTCAGAGTGCACAATCACTGGTGTATGATGGTGTGGGGACTGTTTCTGTCTACTATAGGCCTGCTCCTTCTCGGACCCTGTCCGTTTATTCCTGGTCTTCCTAAGTAAGAACAATATAACCTATTTACAAAACCTCTGAATAACTGAATCCGATCTAAAAACTATTTATTTTAGTGAAAAATATAAAAAAAAACTCGCACATTTCTTTTCTCAACAAATCAAATTTTTTTCAGAGATCTTTGGCTGGACTTGGTGGCACTATCCATTCTAGGCGTATCAGTGGCGCTTACATTGTTGCCTACTTTTCAAGGAGTTTTGACGAGTTCCATGTGAGTTTCTGTTTAAAAATAAACGTAGGTATGCATTATAACTTCGACCAAAGTAACATAAGCGCGCATCTATCAGAGTACGTTATTTTTGATAAATTAAGTAAATATAGTAGACCTTCTTGTGAAAGAATTCGTCCTAGGAAGTACTACTATACGTATATCTGCCACCATTTAAATGCTCGCGTTGCTGTGTTCCGGTTAAAGGATATGGGTGCCGGTGAAATCGCAGGCACATGAGTAATTTCTTCTTTGTCTCAGGATGACAGGCACTGTACAATGCCACGAAGTGTACCTACGTCCTAAGTGGTGACCTCAGATGTATCGCATTTGTAACGGGTTGGAGTTACTGCTTAACTAAGATTGGCTACAGGCCATGTCAATCACTAACTGAAATAAAAGTGCTGGGCTGCCCTGAAGATTGCCATTTGGCGTCGCAGTGAACAATTTGATCAGCAGCTTTGAGACGCCAAATAATGGACGAGGCCTCCCCCTAAAATGAAATGGGGGATTTTCCATAACGTGGCAGGTGGATTGGTAATCGCACTATAGATGTTGAGTACATTTTTTTTTCTCATTTACTACTTAGAATGACGGAACAAGCAGATGGCCCACCTGATGATAAGCATTACCCTCTGCCTAAAAACAGTGCACTATCCCATAGATTACGTCCACCTAGGAAGCACCCTATGTGGCATTGCACTGCACCCGTCACCCTGTGACATAAAGTTGAAAGTCTCATGTGCCTGTAATTTTTCCGGCAACCATACCCTTCGAACCGGAACACAGCAATGCGAGCACTATGTTTTGCGGCAGAAATAGGTATGGTGGTAAGACTTCCCCGGACGAACTCTTTCACAAAAAAGCTCTACTTCTAAAAGGTGGATGCGGCTGCCATCCCCTGGCTATCCCTTAGTTAGCTCTTACGACATCCACGGGAAAAGACGGAGGGGTCTATTCTTAGGCTGGACACTCCACAGCACAATAAAATAATGTAATCATAAAAAAACAATTGATACGCCAAATAGCTTAATTCAACGGATAACTTTACTGACTTTTTTCATTATTATTTCCAGCTACGAAGGCGGTTGTCCAGAAGCGCTGGCGACATACAGCGCAGTGGCTGGAGTTTGGTCATGCTGTTACTCGCTGGGCGAGGTGCTGGGTCCAGCGGTGGGAAGCGCTCTCTCGGAACGCTACGGGTTTCCGTTCAGTGCCTCTCTATGCGCTGCAGCTTGTTTTACTATGGTGAGTAAGACAAAGAACGTGGGTGTCCCCCGTGCGGAGATGCCGTGTAGACAAAGTGACCATTCGCTAGTTTGCGAAAGTATGTAGAGAAAAGCGATTGATAAACGCTTCCACCATAGTTTTACATTGGTATGCTCTTGGCGAGGTGCTATGACCGGCTGTCTATACTGAGCGGGAACTAGTTCATAATCCTATAAAACTGAACTGATTTCGATGAGATACCTGCACTGATAGACCGGATTGAATATATGCTACTTTAATCCTAGTGCTGCGGTGTGTCCAACTACTCCACACCAATAAGCGAGGGGCGAGGAGGGTCGCTCCATTTCATTATATGGGGGAGGCCTCATTCAGCAAGGCTGGTTTATAATTATGATGATATTGGCATAATAGAATATTCTTTTTGTTATTACAGGCTATCGTAACCCTCACATTCTTCTCCCTCCGTGAGTCTTCTAAATGGGCCCAACACTCCGACTGCCAATCGGACTCTATTCCATATACAGACAGTACATGGGATTCAAGCCATTTTGTCCACACTCGTAGCGCGCCGCAGAGCAGAGTGGAATCTTCGCCTCTTCTTACGCCATGCTCCTGCTATCACAAACAAGGTAAAATACTTCCTTTTCCCTAGCTTCCTCTTTTTTATGATAAGGATCCTCTCCTACAAACACCTCTGTTTCCCTACCTCTAAACCTCTTTATATTTTTATCTCACTTTATATCTACACTAATAGTCGCTAGTATTTTATAAAGCCATACCCTACTGTACTTCTTTCTCTTTCTTTCTACTTCCTTCCACTCTATTCGTGTCTCCCAAATTCTATTCAAAATCAATATGAAAAAGAGTTATTGTATTGGTAAATGCATCTTCTTTACTTTTCAGCTATTATTTGGAATGATTGAATGGAATGAATTATTTGGTCTGCAGGTAACGGCTACGGCTCTTCCCCGCCACGACACTTCTGTCTCTTGCACAATAAAAGCAACAAGAGTGGCTCTGCGAGTATATCAGACGCTATCGCTTACTTCCTCAAATTTCAATATCTCACCAACATTTACATCAGAATACGTAAAGCTAGAAGAAAATCACATATCTCACAAATCTCAGAGGATAGTAACTTATATCAAAATTATATGGAAAATGGTGCCAATGCACATGAAACGTGTGAAAAAACTAATATAAACAATAACATAATACCAAACCCTGCCGAAAACAACATATATTGTGAATATCTAGAAGAAGCTATCTTTGGAAGTCCAGCGGTGGTACAAAACTTGAACACTGATCATTTGAAGATGAAGAAGAATAAACAAGGATTGATAGCGAATCTGAACGCGTGTGATACTGCGAAGAGTACATCGGATGAGATAATAAAGCACAATGTTGAGAAGGTGCACTTCTATGAGCAGAGTCGGGCGTGTGACTCGGTTGAAGATGTTTTTGTAAGTATTTCCATAAAATTGCCTCAACTGAGGTAGGTATATTCTACGATTACATAGTCCGGTCCAACGTTTCACGGCCCGTTATGTGTTATCATAACATTAACAGAACTCCTTCTGGCCCAGGCCCGTGTCTTATATGCTACTGCACGATCTGTTTTTTTTTGCAACCTTTTCTGTCACCCGGCTGCGGAGTATTCTAAACCTCACGCTCAAGAACTTGTGTATTATATCATCAATAAAAAAAAATGCAGTGTTTTATGATCTATGAAATCGTCTTTCCTCTGAATTTATTTTGGATCACAAATATACCAACCCCTGTGCTAGATGCTATGAACGGTTGGAACAAACATCATACTTCTGAAATGTCATGTCCACCGTTATTTCCAGGATGGGTGTGAATGCAAAGATGGTGTCACCTACGTCCGAGGTACGCTAACAGTTTCTTCTGCAGGTGCGTGTGAAGTTTAATAGAAAAAACTTTGAATCCATGTTGTATGTAGGTAAACAAATTAATATTTTAAGTAAAATTATTTTTCAATTAAAATGATTTTCACTGTCCTGAAATTTGGAAAAAATATTCTGCTAGCCCCTGGCGTAGTGCAATAGCAAAAATATTTCCTGATTGGCGTAGTTTACCAGGCTGTCAGAAATGTGGAAGCGGTTGTGATTTCCCCCGCGCTTGCGAATTCAGACTCCACTTTGGCATGGGGTATATTTATTTTAATTCTGATCCTGCCTTTACCCGCACAGCTACCAGTTTGCTCGCTCACTCGCTCTTCATCGAGTTATCTGTGGTCAGAGGGAAACAAAAATGGATTTCTACCCTCATCTGGCAAAGTAATATTTATTTGCACACCAATTCTTCCATACTTACTCACACAACAACGGAACACAACCCTCCCATTGATTGAAAAGAGGGCCTGCTTTAGTGTGCGGTTCTGCGATTTCTCACAAGCAAACTGAACGAACACATCTATGATTTTCCATGTACAGTACTGTATTATCATGACACGTGTTTTAGCCGATCGCTATCACCTAAAGGCCATCCACATCCTCCTGTTTATGCGACCCTAGTGTAAACGACCTCTGCTGACGATTTCGCGACGTTTTCATGGTAATTTTAGCAAAACCTTGACCGCTGTCCACTAGGAAAATGCGTCCTGAATTTTTCATTTAGATATTCATCCACAGGAATGCGATATATTCTCTTGCATTGCGGTTTTCCGCGACCAATTTCGAAAACAACTGTACCAGGAGTTCATATATGTATAGAAGGTTGTTTCAGTAGCGCGTTTGAGGCAGGCTCTGTTTTTCAGAATGACGCAGTTACAAACTGGTCTAAAGTTAAAGTTAGCTATTTAAAATATGAGTAGGAACTTAAAATAGGTTCCTTTTTTATCTGCGTATGTACGTTACGTTATTTAGCTTATAAACACGCCTATGGGGCACTGGTTTTCAAAACTTCACTTTACTCTTACTTAAGTGATAGTGACGTCAGATACTAACGTCAGCTACATTACAACCTCAGAACAACAATGGTTACAGCGCCCTTATCACCAGGCGTCCATAATATCGTAGGAGATCAAGTTACAACGCCTGTAAAATGTACTACATTCGTGTCGAAAAGAACTACAATAATATTGTACTTTATAAACTTTACTGTGTTGTAATCTACAGTCTGTTTTAGAGCAAATAAGTTTTAGTCCGTGTTTGTTATCCCTGAAACATTATTGCTTGAGACTTCGACAAATGGCACAACTCTTTTTATTGGGAATTACTAAATTTCTTGTGTTTTTACACCTCTATTTCTGATTATATATACACACAGAGATATACTCGTAACGATGTAAAGTGGGAGGGTGATTGGTAGCTAGAGCAAATAGAGGAATGGGGTCAATGAAGGAGGGTGCGCGGCCCTCCGAACGCGAGTGAGAGGGAAGCGTGAGTTGCTTTCCCACTCCGGTAATACAACTTCTATCTACCCTAGCGGCATGATACCCTGGTACTCGATTTGTCAATTCAAGTAACAATAACATAATACTTTAGTGAAAGAAAATAGTTATTTGATAAGCAAGGCGTTATTTGGCGCGAGTAGGTACTTGTATTGAAACCTGAGGAAGCGGAGCGAAGAATTCGAGCAAAGCTAGACCCAAAATAATTTTGCTGCCGAGCGAAACACAGCATTTTTCACCCCGCTACGAGGAAAATTGTAGGTGCAAGAAAAACAACTTCTAATATAATATAGTAAATTATGTGTATTTGTGTATTTACATTAAAAATTCAAAGTTAAATGTTAAATTATTACAACTTAAACTTATTATGCTTAAAGTACCAATTATTTTTTAAACTGCTTGTGTTTGTGACTTGTGTAATATTTCGAGATAAATTATTTTGGCAAATTTGCAGAACATTGCTCAATCTCATTGGATGCCTGTGTGAATGTTGGAGACAGACGGATTGGCAGGCGAATCAGAACGATTTTTTTATTGCGCTGTCTTTGGATGTTGAAGGACGAGTCCAAGGATCCTGGGCAGGCGCCTGTCACTCGCCCACGGTTACGCGATAAAATACCTACGGCGCGCTTCCTTCCCCGAGCTATCAAAAACCTTATTTTGAAGGGAAAGTTTTAAAACCTTTTCCACGCTAGCGGGAAAAAAGCACTTTTGCTCGTTGATTTTGAATGATAAACAAAACCTTTCCAAGCTTGGGTGAAACATGTATTTGGTACGATGGCGATGGGTCGTTTGAACTATGATTATGTGAAATCATAGAATAACTTAGTGCCTAGTGGTAGCGCTAGTTAATGGACGTACAATGGGTTGTGTACACTATTCATTTACATGTATCCGGCAACAATTTAACAATTTCATGAGGATCAGAATAAATAATGTGGTCTTCCGCATCGAAGGTGAGACCGAATATGTTCTTGATATGGGCAATTTCCTCCAAAGCATTATTGTCTTTATTTGCTACGTAAATAGCATTCTGTCCACAAAAATGAGCAACGCCCTGATGATCCACTTCGATAGCTCGGAAAATCTTCGGACCAGTAAATGGGATTCGTTCCGTCGTACCATTTTTGATTTGGTAAACTCCATCCGCAGTGGTTATGAAAATATCTTCGTCCCCGTCAATAGCGAATTGGTATATTTTCTCGCTAATATGTTCCACAAGCTCTGAACTGTTTTCGTGTTTTTTATGAAGTCGTTGCGATGGGTACACGATAAAGTAGAGATGCTCTTTGTAGAACATATCCCAGATGTTGTGCTGTTTAACCACATGCTTGATTTCATCTGGTTTTGTGAAATCGTGGGCGTAGATCCCGTCGCTGCCTCCGAGGTACGAAATACCATGATGGTGATCTATAGTCGTAGCGAAGCCATTCTTTACCGCGGGTATTGGTGTAGGTACTTTTTGATCTTTCTTCAAATAGCCGATTTCAAATTTGTCTTCGTCGTCACCTCCCACGTTGTAGCTGAAGTAGATTGCGTGGTGAAGGTTGTAGATGGAGAGTTGGTAGGGGCGGTTCAGCCCGTTAGCTATGATATGTTTTTTGTGGAACTTTCCGTTGACGTACGAGCCTTTACATTTTGGGTCTTTTATTAACTCTGCAGAGCAGATGAACACAACGGACACTACAAAAAATATTGCAAGCTTCATTGTATTTTTCTCTAAAATAAAATGATTAATTAATTAATCTGAATTGTAAACTGTTAGGTACGTGCTCCACATGTGGAGCGTATCCCTGACTGGTTCGATGTGAATATGTGATCCGAGTGCCGACCTTCATGCACAACACATGGTTTCATATTTCGTTTTTCGATTGTATGTATACCTACTGACCACAATAGTCAATATTGATCGATAAGTTATGTACTCGTGGGGTACTGGATCTAGGCTAATAGGGAAAATACCTTTAGAAAAATGGTTTTCACAATCCCAATGTCAAAGTAACGATGTTTGTATGTTTGTTACTCAATCAGGCCAAAACGGCTGAACCGATTTCGATGAAAATTGGTACCCATATATGTAGATTATGACCTGGATTGAGCTATAGGCTACTTTTTATCCTGGTAAAGCGCGAGTGAAGCCGCGGGCGGACTCTAGTTTTACCATATATGAATCTATCACAAAAGTAATAATCGCAAAATAAAAATAAGAATAAAGTTGGGAAACTTGTTTTTCCTTGTCTTATTTGTAAAATACCTCCATGAACATTATTAAGTACAAGCTCGTAATTTTTATGAATATGTGGGTATATGTATATAAGTGTCAGCCTTCGACCAAAGTTACTTTCGTCGAAGGTGTCAGCCGTGTTGTGACCGACCTAAGAATAGACCTTGCTTCTCCTCCCGTGGATGAAGTAAAAGGGGTTACACCAGGGGATGGGCAGCAGCATCCACCTGAGGTGGACATCTACAGCTGATGATGATGATGATGATGATGAAGTAAATAAGTACCCAAATGATTTTACGATCGTATAATTTAATGTAGGTAGGTATGTTGGTAGGTATCGCAGTCCTATCACTTGAGGTCAGGCGACCTTAAATTCTGTGAAAATTATGACCATTTATTGACAAAATACCAATTGACACCTACCGAGCTCAAACTTCCAGTAATCGGATAAAGTGAACACTAATAACGCAGTTGGTTTCAGTTCAGTTCAGGTGAAGGCCAAACTTTATAAGATTTCGTCACAAATTAACTACTTAGGCTGTAGGGCCTGTTCTTTAGGACACGTGATGACGTCAGATCTCGTATGACGCCCTTTAGTTTTTCAGTCCATATTTGACGTCATCTCGGTCTCGTGGTGCCCCTAGGATAGTAATAAAAGAGAATCTCTAATTCCTATATGGCCATAAGGGTTTCAAACCTTAGTGGTATCGCAACCAGCGGCCATTTTTATTTTATTCAAATCAGTGTCGCACATTAAACCTATAAATGGGTAGAAAACCCATTCACGAATTGGAAGATAAGATAGCTATATAAATACCACAAAAATTAGGGAAAACAGCAGATGAACTACTTACTAAAAGTACACTGAAACTGGCAGAAGAGAGCACTTGATTGTTTTACGATGAACATTTACCACATGTTGCGCTCTATCTATCGATTAATAATTATTTTTATGTAAAAATAAAAATTAATCACTGAAATATATGTACGTGCATAAACTGAACGACTGCATCAAATTGTTGTTTTTTTTGTTAATGTTACGCAAGGTTTGTAAAATCAAAACCACACTTGCTTATCACCGGGACCACGCGAACGAAGTCGCGAGCGGGCAGCTAGTATAGATATTATAAGTAAAGCATTGAATATTGTATGTTCGTGTATGGGCCCTCTATCCATCCAAATATATAGGTTTCACAGTGAGAAATTGATTTAAAAAAGCCGCTTTTATAGATGCCTCCCTCCATACATTAATGTTCGAACACCTTTACCTTTTGATAAATGCAATTTTTACATACTCGTACATACATTCATTGGCTCACGACTTAAATCCCCATGGAAGATATCCTAAGATTTTCTTGATTTGCCTACTTTTTGTTTATTAATATAATTAATGGCATTTTTATATTTATACAATAAATTTTATTTTCTGAACACCTTAAAAATAAATAATAGTATGATAAATTAAAAACTTTGGTATAAATACTTTGGGAATAATATTATTAACAATTAAAAAACATAGGTACATCTAGCAAGAAATAGATAGTAAATGCTTTGAGTCTCTATTACTAATTAGGAGATACCTATGTTTAGGTGCCTACTACCAACCTTGCTCCATAGTTTAAAGGTTTACCTTTTTTTCTTACAGTAAATTATTATGTGTGTCGTTCTTATGAACACCAATCTGAGTCTTTTGTGCTTCATTACAATGACACATGACAAAGACACTTCTTTGTTCGAGAACAACTGACCTACCTACTTAATACTTAGCCATAATAGTTTTAGAATTGTTTTGTTACTTCGTTTCGTAAACGCAAGGACGGATATTTGCTTTCCAAAAGGTTAATTTTCAGTAAAGATATTCCAGAATAGGTATTAAGAGGGTCCTTCCCAGTTTGGGCTAAAAGCTTGTTGGTTCGTGCAATGCAATGTTAGAAAGAGAGGCACTGTGAACAATGAGAGCCCGTGCCAGATCCCGGTTTGAATTCGGAAAATTCTGCTGCATACTTGCGAAACGGCAAGAAATGCGCATAAAAAACATAAAACTTGTTCCACGAATTAGTTTTTGACAAAAATAGTTTGTGAAAAAAATGTTTATCATTTATAATCTCCATTACATGTACGAGGTTGATATTTTATTATTTTCTCTACTATCCCAACGTAATAAAATAAAAAAAATAGAGTATATTATGAATGGTCATTATAAATACTACTAATATTATAAACGCGAAAGTTTGTATGGATAAATGTATTTTTGTTACTCTTTCACGTAAAAACTACTGGATGGATTTGGATGAAATTTGGAATGGAGATAACTGGACTCCTGGAATAACACATAAGCACATTTTTATCCCGATATTCACACGGGATCGAGACCTACGCGGGTGAAACTGCGGGGTGCTGCTTGTCATATATAATATTCATAATGTACTCTTAAATAGAAAAAAATAAAATTTGTTTTTTTCACAAATTTCTCCTAAAAAATTTCAAAAAAATAATTGTAAATGGCTTTGACTGTATTTATATTTCAAAATTAGAAAATAATACATGTACTACATATAAACTTAGATATAGTGCACGAGATACCTTATAAGTTCGAAACATCTAAAGAAAATTTGTTACAACGCTATATAATCAACGTTTGTATGGAATGTATGACTGGGTTGGCCGCTCTTAACCAACTAATCTAATATAATTGGGAGTCTAGGAAATAGTTGAAAATAGTCCTTGAAAGTTATAATGTAACAACATAACTGAGTGCAACCAACAAGACCGACCAAATTAAACTGTAGAATGGTCTACCAGCACTGTTACCGCAAACCATTCTTCTCGATGCAACCGAGAGCTTCTTATTCTGCAACAGTGCGTGTACGGAGTCTACTTCCCACCTCGCCATCAGGCCGGGCTCTCGTGAGAATAGCACGGAGTAGAGCTGAGCTGGTTTCCCGTTCAGTGCCTCTTGACAGAAGTTGAGGACAAGATGGTCGTTCACGGCTTTCAAGACTTGGATAGTGCCACTGAACTGCTGGTAGTTGGTCCGTGAGGGGATAGTCCCTGAAATATCAAAACAATTTAATTTGCAAACGTTTTTGTAGGAGTACCTACGCAAATTTCACATTATCTACTACCCACTCCCTGGACTAAGCTGATAACTTCATACTTAAATACACATATACTAGAATTATCGTGCCTGCCTATAAATACTCGTTGGTACCTAAGTGAGTGCATTAAAATAGTGAATTGTTGATGAATGCACCTACTTACCTTCCCAAGTGACTTGAAGGCATTATGCAACTAAACTGTGTTAGTTGGGTATGTAATAGTGATATATAAAGTTTTTTCTATACATATATAAATATATTATAGAATATGTGAAATTACAGGCACATGAGACTTTTCATCTTTTCGTCTCAGGATGGCGGGCGCAGTGCATTGCCACATAGGGTGCGTCCTAGGTGGACGTGACCTATGAGGTAATGCACTGTTCATAGGCAGAGGTTACCGCTTAACATGAGGTGGGCCATAGGCTTGTTCCGTCATTCGAGTAGTATAAAAAAAAAGAAGTGTATTGTATCATGTTAAACATCAGGAATATACAAAGTTTAACTTTTTAGGGTTCCGTACCCAAAGGGTGCGAACGGGACCTTATTACTAAGCTTCCGCGTCTGTCTGTCAGCGACTGTATCTCATGAACCGTAATAGGCAGATTGTTGAAATTTTAACAGAACAAAAATTAAATAAAATAGGAAATGAAAGTAGGAAATACGAAAAAGGCGTTTTTAAAAAGTACATATACATAGTGTTAAATCTTGTACGATGGTACGGAACCCTTCGTGTGATAGTCCGACTCGCACTCGACTGCTTTTTTAATTATATTTTAAGCTGGTTATTCTTATCATACAGAAGGACAACCCTGATGGTAAGTGTGAATACCAACGCCTCACGGGCCACATCCATCTGAAACGCACCCTGCATCGAATTGCATTGCGCCTCTCAGGGTGGCTCTGAAACTACAGTGAAAGCTATCAAGTGTCTGTAATTTCACCGGAACATGCAAAAAAATTCACCCTTCAACCATTGATTTCACCATTTTTAATTTTTAAACCATAGACGAAATAATAGTTACTACGCCATTCCATTATTCAAATTTTGAACAAAATGCACGGAATTAAAGTCGCAATTTGACCACCCGATGGCGCGCCTTACGGGCGCGTCTGTTCCATACCATTCGATGAGTTCAAATTGAGGTGGTCGCTTTTCCATACAAACGTATTAGCACAAATATGGGCAAACAGAGTATAATTTTACACTGAAATGACTGTTGTTGGCTTTTATATTGGTCATTATTTGCGTCAACACATATTTGGTTGAAGAAAACAGTGGATTAATAGCGAAAATAACATCGAAATTTTAGTTCATTTATGTCAGTGTGTGAGTGTACACTGACAGTGTCACACACATAGCCGCAGATTAGATAACAGTAACATGTCACTTACACGCGACGTTGTCAGCTCGTGACTTACGCCGGCTAAGCGCTGTTGCCGCTTCGATCTGTCATATCATAATTAGCTCGGATAGAAAATATTAGAAAAACAAACATTTAGGATTGGACATGTGTATGCGAATCAGCCAGACAGCCGGAGGCCGCAATGCATTGCAAGGTCTCTACATATGAACTTTGTATAAATAATGGGAGAAAATTAAATTACAAACAACTAGACAGAAATTACAGACAAATATAATATTATCTTAATTACGTAAAAATTAAATTAAATACTACTAGCTGATCATAATTACCTATATATTTACGCACAAGGTTTTTTGAACTGAGACCTCACGAATACACACGGTTTAGGTAGGTTACCTTATTTATTTCGAAAAAATATCTATGTACATCCACATGTGGTTCGAAAAGTTAGACCTTCAACGTCGTTAAAATTCCTAGAAACGGGAGGTCAACAAAGAATGTTATACACTGGTTGTTATTTTATAGAGTAGGTACCTACAAGTTTCAAGATTCATAAATTTTAGACTTTTCCCAGTATTTGTATCATAAAAGCTACAAACGTAAAAAAAACAGCGTTGTAGGATTAGTGGAAGTACCCTAGAGGTTTTGTTTTTTTACATTTTTGATTTACCCTAACATCTCAGAAACTAAAATAGTTTTGAAATGTCGAAGCGAGGAACTTTCATATGACACCACATTTGATCTGATATTCTCACTTTTTTTTACCTCCTCTTGGACCCCAATATCTCAACAACCCCCCGACCGATATAGCTCATAACCTTACCAACAAATTGTACCAATACTATCACCTCCCAATCAAATTTCATGAAGATCGGATTAACGGTTCGGAAGTTATGCTCGGACAAACATACATACATACATACATACAAATGCCAATTCTTCCAAGTTGAATCAGAGAACTCGCTTCGCTCATTCAATATTTAAAAAAAAAAACATAGTATTGCCTTGTTTCAGTCGAAGTCAGTTCTGTGTAGGTAGGTGAAACTACAATCTTCAAACAAATTCGTTGAAATGATTCCTAGGGGTCTTATTCATTATAATTGCGAGTTAGGGTCTTCGGAAGGTTCAGATATGCAGGCCCAGGGTGGGTATTGAACATTTTGCCTCCTGCTTAGAAGACAAGAGTTCATCTTACTATGACATGTTATGTCTGTTCGTGTATGTCACAGCCACTTTTTTCCGAAACTATAGGATCTATGCTGTTGAAACTTGGTAAGTAGGTGTATTCTGTGAACCGCATTCAGATTTTCACAAAAAAATAGAAAAAAACAAAAAAAAAATGGGGGTTCAGTTCTAAGTATTAGTACTTAGAACTGAAACTCAATTTTTTTTTTCATCAAACCCGTTGGTGTGGGGTATCTATGTATAGGTCTTCAAAAATGATATTGAGGTTTATAATATAACTTTTTTCTAAACTGAATAGTTTGCACGACAGACACTTCCAAAGTGGTAAAAAGTCCCCCCCCCCCAACCCCGTAACTTCTAAAATAAGAGAATGATAAAACTAAAAAAAAAATGTACATTACCATGTAAACTTCCAACGAAAATTGGTTTGAACGAGATCTAGTTAGTAGTTTTTTTTTAATACGTCATAAATCGTAAACCATCCAAGAACTTTGATATTATGTTACTTGCTGCTACGGAACCCTTCATGGGCGACTCCGACTCGCACTTGGCCACTTTTTTTTTTAATTTCCATAATATTATTTGCATGCAATGCATATCAGCCGGCCTAGCCAAAAGACATTCGCTTCGAAGCGATTCCATTCCTTTCTAGGCGCTAGTCCAGATGGTACGTTCCTAAGCACTAATTTATTACTAGTAGGTAATTGTGTTTATACTGTACTAGCCATTTCACCGCAGCTTGGCAAACAAACAAACAAACAAAACAACAAAGTTTACATATTTACAGGGAATTAATTTTGTAAAACTTAAAAAAAAACCGAACGAAATAAAACGGCTGAACCGATTTTGATCCAACAAAGCTAAGAACACTCCCGACAAATACACCTATCAAACAAAAACAAAAAACGATTTCGGTTCATCCGTTCGGGAGCCACGTTGGGACATACAGACACACACACACACACACAGACACGTCAAACTTATAACACCCCTTCGTTTTTCGTCGGGGGTTAAAAAATACAAAATAATAGTGAAGATAAATAAAAAAGCATAAAAAAGATAAATATTTTATACATAGTGTAATACAAATTAACAATCTTTTTTTTTAAGGAGAATTAGCCTTTTTGAAATGCAATCCTTTCCCTCATTGTCTCGCAAGTCGCAAAGGCCTCGAAATTAAAAATAATATAATTAATTTTTATTGAATGGGTTATCCTCTCTTTTAACCCCCGACGAAAAACGAAGGGGTATTATAAGTTTGACGTGTCTGTGTGTGTGTGTGTCTGTCTGTCCCATCGTAGCTCCCAAACGGATGAACCGATATCGTTTTTTTTTGTTTGAAAGGTTTATTTTTCGGGAGTGTTCTTAGCTTTGTTTGATCAAAATCGGTTCAGCCGTTCAGCGTTGGGGTTTTTTTTTTAATTTTTACAAAATTAATTACTAACTCAACTATAATCTGGACCTCTTCAAGGCTAGAGTGAATAGGTGCCTTCTAGACCTTTGTGCTCCATCTTCGGCCGCATCGTCACTTACCAACAGGTGAGATCGTGCACAAACAAAGGTCTATCAATGTTAAAAAAAAAAAAAAAAAAAAAACTTGTTGAAAATAGGGTCAACTGCGGATTTCCTCAATGAAGAATTGTTACTTCGTCGGCTTTATTTCTCAAACTCAAGACATCACAATAATGGAAATGGAGCGCGACGAATTATTCCCATTTGTCACACTGATCTGTCCCCCCTAAGGTGACAGTTAGAACAAAAAAGTTGGATCTGTCCCCCTGTTGCGTGATTGGGTGATGGCTGGTACATTTGCGTGTAATTTTAATTTTAATTTTAGATTATTGTATGGAACCCTTCGTGCTAGAGTCCGACTAGCACTTGGCAGTTTATTTTTTATTTTTTATGATACAAATTGGCAAACTAGCATACGGCCTGATGTGAAGTGGTCACCGTCGCTTATAGACACCGGCAACACCGGGGGTAATTGTCGATGCGCTGCCTACCCTGAAGGAATTTATGACCATTTTTCATGAAATAAAACATGGTTACGTACGACATGTACGACACGGGAAAACCTCAGATGGAAGCTCATTCCATAGTTTATAGGCACAGAATAAATAATAGTACTTTATGGGGAAGAAATGATCTCGAGAAACGAGTCGTTCGAGAAACCCAGGGTTCTATGATGTGCGGATGAGCTTTGTCACGGTGCCGGGAAGAGCGATGGTAAAATCTCGATGCGAGGATGAGATCGGAAAGCTCGTCAGAACATTCCCCGTTGTAGAGGCGGTAGATCACGCAAAGAGATCCGATAGCTCTGCGTTGGCTAAGCGGTTCTAGAGTATCGGAGAGCTTGGGGTCACCGATGATGCTAATGGCTCTTCTCTGTAAGGAGTCAAAACGAAGCAGCTGGTACTTGGGTGCCCCGTGCCATAGATGGGAACAGTTTCTACGTGCGGCCTTACTTGTGCTTTGTAAAGCAATAGCCATTTATGCGGCGTAAAATAAAGTTTCTATGTGCATTATATTATGGGGGAGGCCTATGCCCAGCCGTGGACTTCAGTTGATCTAAACTGAATGATCTATCAATAAAAGCTGAAAGTAAATAAATCTTTAGAAAAAAAAGCGGCCAAGTGCGAGTCGGACTCGCCCATGAAGAGTTCCGTAGCAGCAAGTAACATAAAAGTTCTTGGATGGTTTACAACTTAGGATATATTAAAAAAAACTACGTACTAGATCTCTTTCAAAACAATTTTCGTTGGAAGTTTACATGGTAATGTTCACCATTTTTTTTTGTTTAGTTTTATCATTCTCTCTCTCGCAAACTATTCAGTTTAGAAAAAAATGATATTAGAAACCTCAATATCATTTTCGAAGACCTATCCATTGATACCCCACACAGGTTTGATGAAAAAAAAATGTGTTTCAGTTTTAAGTATGGGGAACCCCAAAAACTTATTGTTTTTTTCTATTTTTGTGTGAAAATTAGTTTCGGAAAAAAGTGGCTGTGACATACACGGACAGACAGACATACATGACGAATCCATAAGGGTTCCGTATTTTTTTTTTTCGGAACCCTGAAAAACTACTTCATAGCTAGGAATTTATACCCAATACAACATAAATACATACATAGACACACGCCTTTTTCCCCGAAAGAGTAAGCAGAGCCTCTCATGTGCCTCTTTTCACTGTGGGTTGCACCATCGTGGGAAATACACGTGACAAGTGGTGAGCTCATCGCCGCCATTGCTTCCCACGACTGACTCTGCTAATGCTTTCTTCCAGTATAATACATTCCTGAAATAAGCTAGCAGTCAGGAACTACAAGCTAACTACAAGTCCAGGTATAAGACTTAATAAAATTAGTGTGCTGATGAAAATGAGCCTAAGCACGGCCAGTTTACTATTATCCATCGAGGAGTTCCGCTGTCCACGTTCCGTCTCCATCATCAGATCAGCTCGCTTTCACCATAGTATTGTACTGTCATCGGAACTAGATAGGTACGAGTATGCCAAATTTCAGCTCAATCGGATATCGCAGGAGACACCATTGTTGCCACCCGTGAAATATAGTAGTAGTAGAGCTTTTTTGTGTAAGAGTTCGTCCGGGGAAGTACTACCACCATACCTATTTCTGCCGCAAAGCAGTAGTCCTCGCATTGCTGTGTTCCGGTTTGAAGGGTAAGGGTGCCGGTGAAATTACAGGCACATGAGACGTTTCACCTTTATGTCTCAGGGTGGCGGGCGCAGTGCAATGCCACATAGGGCGCGTCCTAGGTGGACGTGACCTATGAGGTAATGCACTGTTCATAGGCAGAGGTTACCGCTTAACATCAGGTGGGCCATCAGCATGTTCCGTCATTCTAGTAGTATAAAAAACAAAAAACATTCTGAATGCAATGCTTGACTTGTTGCTGAAAATACCGAAATTGATATATGTGTGCCTATAATATTTGAGGAGTTCCCTCAATCTTCATGGATTCCATCATCAGAAAAACATTTTAATGAAAATGGCACCAATCTGGAAGTATATCATGTAATTTTTTTTCCTAATCGTTACGTAAATGGTATGAGGTAACAAACATAATAAAAAACTCTGGAATTGATAACCTCCTCCATTTTTTGAGGTCGGTTAAGAATCGAGTACCTACTTTTTGATTTGAAATAAGGACACACCACAACACTCACTTCACAAACATAATATTGGCTGAAGCAGAATCAGTGTATTTTGTAGATCATTACAAAAACATTTATAAAAAAAAAATAGTCTGGTATCGAACCCAGTACTGTGGGTTTAGTGTCGAGAGATCTAGTCACTGGTTCACAAAAAAAAAGTAAAAAAAAAATACAAAAAATATAGGCAGTATAGAATCGAACGCAGTAACGTGGGTTCAGAAGTTCTGAGTCGACAGTCCAAGCCGCTAGTCCAACTATTTTGAAATTCGCGCGCCGAAATTAGCTTATAGTTCTAATACAATAATATCCTTGACTGTGTGCGTGAGTAGGCTTTCATATTGCTCGGAATTTGCTCGGCACAAGTATGTTAAAACTAGAGACTAAAATAACCTGAAATATAGCTAGGTACATAGCAAATAAACCACCATTTGCGTGAACGTTAGTGTTATGACATAATATGCACATTTTAATTCATAAATACATAAAATACTTCAAAATTTGGCAACAGCGCCATCTATTGACGCTGTCGTGCCTAGCTGACCACGAGGAACAACCTTAAGGAATGAATGCTCACGCTTGCGGCGCGAAATTCATTTTTTTAGTGTTTTTGCCCATTACAGCTCATCAACACTTCTTCAGATAGCGAAACATGAGTTCGCGAAAACTAGGAGACTTAACACACATGTTTTAATTGATAGTATCTCATAAATATCATCAGTTTAGCTACGATAAACAAAAAAACTGTAAAAATACAGTTGTGGTCATATAATTAAGAACGATTTGAAGTTCTAGAAGTTTTTTATTTAAATCGTATCATACACAGAGATGTGTACCTTCTGAGAAGCAACTAGTTATGTTATATAATAGTCACATTAATAGAGCCATCGACATAAATAAAATGAATGGACGGGCCTTAGGGAACGATAGTTTTGAAGCTTCTAAACAGACCTAGCTAGTATACTTCGCTTCAGTCAGTCTTTGTCACGGCAACGAGTGACAGCTATGCTGAAAAATACCAAAATTAGATACCTTGGTAATACAATGCCTTCCTGTGCTTTTCTGCAAGTGCAAACAACACAAGAAATACAAATAAAGCTTCAGGCATCGCATTTCATTCGTAAGTAAAGGTTTTGTAATATAATTTTCATCAATTGATAAAAAACTTATAAATCGTCGTGTGGTAGGAAAACTACATAAGTAACACATTTTGCGAAATCGACTTTATTGCATGGTTATGATGGCCCATACATGTCGATGGACACGTCTTGCACTAGAGGACGAGCGAGAAGGAGGACTACGCCCCAGGACATTATCTCAATGTTCCCCACTCTGAATGAAAGTTAACAGACACAAGTTTATACTCGTAGATAGTTTTAATTTTAGTCGACATACCTTTTTCTTTTTGATACTTAGAATTATTGTGTTCCACAAATTTATTTCATTTTGTTGATTTTATAAGCATTAGTCGTATGATAAGTTTGTTATGTCACTTACTTTGAATTTAAAAGTCTGCTAAAATAATGTAGGTGTTTCAGTATTTTTCTAATATTCAGTCTTGATAAAAAGAAATGATTATAAGTTGGTTTTATTTTAAAATGTATTTTAATATTATTTAAATCTATACCCATGGATAGGATTGTCATATTCAAATAAGTAAATAATAGATCATTTCAATTATTCAAAACTTTGGCGAGGGAAAAATACATAGTCGTTTTTTTATTTTTTTCTCTTAATCAAAAGAACTAAAATGTATTATCATTAAATTCGAAAATAGATATAGTACCAATCTATAACATATCAAAACACGGACTGAAAAATTAGTTACGATAAAAAAGCTATTGCCATTTTTGACGCAATAAAACAGTAAATCGCGTTTTTCTCGCGATGTTGGTTTTGTTGTTGTTATTACTTATTTAGTTTTCCAACTACAGCGACGAAATATTTGACAAGACTTCACGCATGACGGATGGTCCGGTACAGACTGCAAAAAAATCTGATGCCTAAGGGGTATCGTATTGATTTAGAATTGTAATTTGCATTATTTACGTCAAAACATTGCTAAGCACGTCGCTTTAGGTAATTGCATATAATATGTAATGGCATGTTAATTAACCTTATAGCTTTCCAAAAAAAATCTAAGGTAAACAAAAATGGATAGAAGTCATAAGACGAGCAAGAACAGACGACTTTTGGAAGTGGAATACATTTTCCCGTATTTGCTCTGATCATTTTCTACACAATGAATTCTATACGCCAAAAAACGGTTAGTAGTAGTAGAGCTTTTTTGTAAAAGAGTTCGTCCGGGGAAGTACTACCACCATACCTGTTTCTGCCGCAAAGCAGTAGTGCTCGCATTGCTGTGTTCCGGTTTGAAGGGTAAGGGTGCCGATGAAATTACGGCCACATGGGACTTTTCATCTTTATGTTTCAGGGTGGCGGGCGCAGTGGAATGCCACATAGGGCGCGTCCTAGGTGGACGTGACCTGAGGTAATGCACTGTTCATAGGCAGAGGGTACCACTTTACATCAGGTGGGCCATCTTCTTGATCTGTCATTCCAAGTAGTATAAAAAAACTCATTGTGCAAAATTCTTAAAACTGCACTCTGCAGTTTCTTAAATACTGGAATTTTTATACATTTATGTTTCCGTACGATTTTTATGATATTTTCTTAGTTTATTGAGTGATGAAAAATATATTTTTCACAAATTGATTGAGCTGAAGACCTTAGGTGGACTTACTTTTCTATTGATTTATATTGTGTATGTTTGAGAGCTGAAAAATAGATACGTAACTACATAAAACAGAAGGGAACCATGTATTTTTGTAAAAGTTTCATTCAATAATTGCATTTTTTTCGGCGATTTTTTGTACTATAAACCTACTGAAATAACTTTAGTAAACACATTGCATCTGTTAAAGTATTAAGTATTAAAAAAATACAGTTTTTAAGAAGTTCAATAATTTAATTTCACCTAGTTTATTTACAAGACCGCCAGGAGTGGCGCTATAGAGAAGAGGCCTTTACTCAGCAGTGGCTGGATAGATAGATAGATAGTTTATTTGTTGACCGTACCCTAAATCCGAATTGTCTTATTTTTCACGGACGTTTTCTATGGGTAAGGCCAGTCCATTTATTTTACTTTGGTCGAAGAATAGAGCAACCTGACTTATGAATAAAGTATGAAATCGCTAACTATTTTTTGCACATTTTATTGATTTTATCAAAGTAACACATTCAAATAGTACTGAAACTGGACAAATAATTAAGAACGATTTATTTAACTGCTCGGGAATTGTTTTGTATGACACTTAGATTTAAAAAATCACAATATTATGTAGCACAGGAAACATAAAAAGAAATTTAATAAATATTTAACTAAAATTAATAGTTAATAGCATATCCACGGCTTTTAATTACAGCTGTACACCGGCGAGGCAATGACTCTATTAATTTTTGACATTTCCCAAGAAAAATAGAGTTCCATTCTTCTAAAAAAACGTCATACAGCTCTCTTAAATTTCCACACTTTGTATTTGAAACCTTTTTCTTTACTTCAAACCACAGATTCTCTATTGGGTTTAGATCTGGACTGTTAGCAGGCCAGTCTAAGACAGAAACTAATTGCGCTGTAAGAAATTCCTTTACGGTGCGTGCAGTGTGCTTTGGATCATTGTCATGCTGGAATGTCCAAATGACCGGTAGAACGTCTTCAGCGTATGGTAACATTGTTTCTTCCAGTATATTTTTGTATTGGAACTGATCCATGTTACCTTCTATCAACTTTACAGGTCCACCATGTCCAGAAAAGCAACCGCAAATTTTCACATTTCCACCACCGTGCTTTAATGTAACTTTCGTGTACTTTGGGTCGAATGCTGTATTCGGGGGACGTCGTACATATCGTTTTCCATCAGAACATACTCTGTTTATTTTCGTCTCGTCAGAAAAAAGTACATTTTTCCACTGTTGCACAGTCCAGTTTTCATACTTTCTCGCAAATGCAAGCCGGGCTTGCCTGTGGCAAAGTTTTAACATGGGTACCTTTCTTGCTATCCTACCGTGCAATTTTTCTTCTACCAAACGTCTTCGAATAGTGCGTGCTGAGATTGCTGAAGGGTTGTTTTCACCAAAATATTCTTTTCTAAGCTCATTGGACCCTTTAAAAGGATTTTGTTTTGCCATACGAACGATGTTTCGGTCATCTCGAGGAGTTGTTTTTCTCTGTTTAGGTACACGTGGAACATTCGAAGTAGTTTGATACGTAGCAAAATGCTTTACAGCGTGGAAAACCATCGTTTTTGAACATTGCAGATGGTCGGCTATCTTTTTATAAGACCAATTCTTCCGGCGAAGTTTTATTATTACTTCCCTTGTAGATTTATCACAACTTTTATTTTTTCCCATTGTTTTTTCTAAAGAAGCAATCACCTTTAATCTTTTACAGCACGTAATGGCGCCAAAATTATACAAACAGTAACAAATCGACTGAGTATTCTCTATTTAAATTTGAATAAAGGTATAAACTACTTAGCGTTCTTAATTACGTGACCAGCCAGTAATAAGGAATACTTTGTTTAAAAGTAGTGTAAAAAGTTTGCCTATTGATTTTTAGCCAATCATGTGTATCAATGAATACAGTGGTAATATGGAAATGTTTTACGATACCGAGAGAAATAAAAACAAATGCATACAATTGGTTTTGCATCTTAGTTGGAAAAAATCTTCCCTTTATATCAGCGTTCTTAATTATATGGCCACCACTGTATGTTAGGGGTATCATAGCTAAACTGATAATATTTATGAGATACTATCAATTAAAACATATGTGTTAGGTCTCCTAGTTCTCGCGAACTCAACTTTTGCTATCTGAAGAAGTGTCGATGAGCTGTAATGGGCATAAAACACCAAAAAAAATTAATTTCGCGCCGCAAGCGTGAGCATCCACCTTAAATTTGAATTGAATGAGAAGACGCCCGCACCATGTCCGCGAGATCCTACGTTTATCCTAAGTTTTATCCGTCCATTGCTGCTGGATTCTTGAATATGAAGGACTAAAGTGTGAACCGGAAGTGTATCGAACTCATTTATCATCGTTCGAATGTTCAAATGTGCCATATTTTGGCGTTGATAGTGTATGGAATGCTAAGTCCATCGTATAATTAATAGAAGGCCTTTGGTGCCATGCCATAGACTTGCAAGCAGGTGAGGACCGCCTTAAGCCTACTTAACGGCGCGGCGACGGCTTAGCTAGGGGACCAATCCCATAGCTCGAACTACATAGCTTCATAGCTGCTGCTGACGACCTCTGTGGCGCAGCGGGCGAAGGTTGGCCTGCGACGCAGGAGTTTGCGGGTTCGATCCCCGCCTTGGAACAAATATTTGTGCGATCGCAGGTATTTGTTCAGGGTGTTCTGGGTATTTTCTATGTAAAATAAAAAATATCTATTTATGTAATATGTTGTATTTAAGTATATCAGTTATCTAGTACCCATAACACAAGCTCTGCTTAACTTGGGGCTAGATAATGTTGTGTGAACTGTCCAGCATTATTTATTTTATTTATTTATTTTTATTCTCTATAAAACACTGCACTGACATCTACTCTAATTATAATTATTTTTGAAAAAAAACCGACTTCGAATCTAGGATTTTTTCCCCAATACTAGATTTTATAATATTAGTGATCGGAACCGTGTGCTGATCACAATGAGCCTAAACACGGCCAGTCTACTATTATCCAACGAGGAGTTCCGTTGTCCACCTTCCGTCTCTATCATCAGACCAGCTCGCTGTCACCATCGTATTGCATTGTCATCGGAACTTGATAGGTATGCAAAACACCATCTCAATCGGAAGGGTTTAACTGCTTTAAAATTTAGTTGCAAGATTCCACCAGGACAAACATATATACATGCAAATAAAATAAAAGCTTGTAAAAATAAGTTTTTTGTGTTATTTTTTTTCAATACAAGCTTTTATAAAATTAGTGATCGTAACCGTGTGCTGATCAAAATGAGCCTTAACACGGCCAGTCTACTGTTATCCCTCGAGGAGTTCCGTTGTCCACCTTCCGTCTCCATCATCAGACTCGTTGTCACCATCATATTGTATTGTTATTGGAACTTGACAGGTATGCCAAATTTCAGCTCAATCGGTTGAGGATAACTGCTTTAAAATTCAGCTGCAAGATTCCACCCGGACATACAAAGTAAAATAAAATTAGTGATCGTTACCGTGTGCTGAAAAAAATGAGCCTTAACACGGCCAGTCTACTATTTTCCCTCGAGGAGTTCCGTTGTCCACCTTCCGTCTCCATCATCAGATCAGCTCACTGTCACCATCATATTGTATTGTCATCGGAACTTGACAGGTATGCCAAATTTCAGCTCAATCGGTTGAGGATAACTGCTTTAAAATTCAGCTGCAAGATTCCACCCGGACATACATTGCAAGTTAATCACATATAATATTATAAAAGCGAAAGTTTGTGTGTGTGTAGTGTGTTTGTTACTTCTTCACGCTGAAACGGCTGGACGGATTTGCATGAAATTAGGAATGGAGATAACTGGACTCCCAGAATGACACATAGGCACATTTTTATCCCGATATTCCCACGGGATCGAGACTTACGCGGGTGAAACCGCGGGGCGCTGCTAGTAATATTATAAAGGCGAAAGTTTGTGCGTGTGTAGTGTGTTTGTTACTTCTTCACGCTGAAACGGCTGGACGGATTTGCATGAAATTTGGAATGGAGATAACTGGACTCCCAGAATGACACATAGGCACATTTTTATCCCGATATTCTCACGGGATCGAGACTTACGCGGGTGAAACCGCAGGGCGCTGCTAGTAAAATATAAAGCTTGTAAAAAAACAATATTCACCATTTTGACCATCGAACACCTGCCAGTACCCCGTGGAGTCGTTTCGGAAGTAGAGCGCGTACTCCGTGGTCTGCCCAGCCTCGTCCCAGAGCAGGCGGAGGTGTCGGTACTCTTGACGGAACTTGGCGTTGATGTGCTGCACGTGGAACAGCTGGTTCTCTGTCGAAGGCTGAAAAATAAATGACGTAAATAATTAACTTCTTGGTTCATTTATCGCATAGTAGAGCATAGATAATGTGACTCGTTCATATATCAACATTTAAACGGCTGCATCTAAATGTGGATTGAGACCGACCAAGCAAATGCTATATTTTCCCCACTATAAAGTAATTTCTTATTTAATAATTTGGGAAAAAAACTTCTTTGTAGATTTGTATGAAAATTGCTTACGAGAATTAATGGATTCTTATTTAATTATGAAATGGATAATAATAGTAGATTATGCTCTAAGGGAATAAACCAGTGTCTTACGTCTCGGGCGGCATATTGAACCCTGAGCCACAGAATAAATATTAGTACAGGCCTGAGCGTAACGAGAGACTCTAGAGTTAACTCCCGAGCGTAGCGAGAGAACTATAATATACTCCTGTTCAATCTGCCCAAGACGAAGACAGGCTTTATCCCAGAGGAGCATGCTCTACTTTTCACACCTTCTGCGAGACAATAAAAATTCACCGAAAATCACAGCACCAAACACCGTCTTTTGTTTCACATTCTTTGTAAACGCACCTTTGTTTTTAGTTCTGCTTATGGTGGCCATTTCGGTTTTCGAACAACCCTCTTTACAATGCCACATGGGCATTTTTTTACTTAGAGTTTTCCACGAGTTTCCTCCAGAGTTTGACGTTCCAAATTCAAATCACTTTATTCCCTATCAGGGAGTTTCATAAAACTTTATATCCCTAAAGAGATACTTGCTAAATACTTGATAAATGCTTTAATTTACCTTGAGGTTGCATGATATGTAATAATTGTCGAACAGGAAGGAGGTGTGAAAATATTTTTTTTTCTTAGCTGGTTACCAAAGACGTTGGACCAAAGGGGTATAAAGCCACCAAGATACGCTATATTCCCAGAAGCCCAATTCTCTTATTTATTTTATAACCACACTGCAAGTTGACCGAAACGAGATTGTATTGTAAATTGACTGAGAAATTGGTATTCTGCTCGCTCATAACAACAATATAATCTACTTTCGGTTCTTCCGACCATATATTAGAGTAGGATAGTGCTATATAATAATTGTAAAGAGTGAAAGAGAGAATTCTCAGGACTTTGAAACATTCAAGTTATAGTCACATTTCGATATAATCACATTCCGCGTTGTATTGTGAGGTGAGCAGAATACCATTTTTGACGTTTGTGACATCAACACTATATCGTAACATGAGCCGAACTTTAATTTGACTATTTTTGATTACGAGAATTGGGCTTCTGGACGGAAAGCGAGCGGTGCATATGCTTTGTCTTGTCTCCTCCATTATGAGAAGGAGAGTTTAACCAACACAGTATCTAACAACAAGTTTAGGCAGCGCGGAATGAGGTTGAAATAGTTAAAACTTCATGATGTTCTGACGAATGATTACATCCCAACCATCGCTGCCGTAAACAAATCGTAAATCCAACATCCAACATCTTATACATGAGACTTGATGATTCAATTCTATGAATCAACAGCAAGGATACCTATCTGTTAATCTTCTAAATTAAATGAATGAGAGCACTTGAACTCTAGAAGCGTCTCAGGACCACGGAGGATTAACTGGGTCATTGAATTTGACCTCACCAATATCTTGGATTCGTCAGATGCATGTGGGAGTAGGAATAGAGATGAGCATCTGACACACAGGTCACATTGATGGCAATTAGGTAACATCTCTTTGGCTGTGTTGTAATGAAGATAGATGGTACGCCAGGTGGCGGAGTACCATACCACGATGTGCCAACGAACCCATTGGTGGAATTTGGCATGGGCCGACTTATGAATAAATTGACGTTTATTAGTCGTGGTACTACCAGTAGTAACATCACATGTATTTTTTACTGCTGGCCGCTTCAGTAGCATGAAGAGTTTTTTTGCCGAGCTTTATACTACAATAAATTAAAGTATCTGTTTTCGAAACGAAAGCTAAAAATATTGAAGGGCCTTTCTTCACTAGACATAGAGCTTTTACTATTGTCGAGCTAGGGATCGGTATGCTTCGGAATTACTCTAAGGCAGCCTAGATAGAGCAGACTTGAAGAGTTTGAATCTCATCACAACGAAATATAGGTCAAATAATCAGTCAGTTTTTCATACCTATTACTAACTGTATTGAACCGAGTGTACGAGCACTAAGGAGTTGTATTTAATTGGGCTATTGTCGTGCTCGTATGAGTCACATGTATGTTCGATATGATTCTCATTTTGAAGAGCAACCAAGCGTGTCTTTATGTCATCTAATAATCCTCTACTCCAATATGTTCAACTATCTGTTCAACTAGTTGAACAAATTGGATGAGTTTTCTCCAATTTTTTCAACTTCAAAATGTAGTTGAACTCTTTAATACCTATGTTGTTTTAATTTTCTAAGGCGCAATTGTGCCAACATAATTAACTGAAGCTTGACTGTACATCTATTTGTTGAGTTAGATCATTACCAAGGGGTAAAATGCTAACCCTGGTTGGCGTAGTTCGATCCGAGAACGATCATGCCTGCAAGTGATTACTTTTTTTTATGAAGGGTCACCCGCAAACACACTCTAAGCACACTCAAATATGTTAATAATTTGTTAACAGGTACCTATTTTAGAGCATTAAATAAAATAAAAAATACACGGGAATTCCCGGGAAATCACAAAATATTCCGGACTTCGGGAACAACGTATTTTCCGGGAATTCCTGGTCCCGATTTTCTTCCGCACACCGGATAACCTAATGAGGTCGGAATCAGGACCCCTTGTTCCGGTCCTGATAATCTGCGGTTTCAATGTGTCGGTACTCTCCCGTGGGTGTGTCATGCGAATTAAAATATCTATCCCTTCATTCTAAATTGATTCGCTGTCATCATCGCCCAATAACTCGGAATGACTCATAGAGCAACAAATATATAAATTACTGAACAAACGTTCATATAATTGAATCGTCAACAGCCTGTAGATAGAAGTCCACCACTGGACATAGTAGTCCAGTCAACGAATTGGCCCAAAAAGGGGTGTAAAGTGCGTCAGCAGGTACCTCATAAGCGATTCCGATATAGTACCTAATAAAAAGCTGAAAGTATTCCCTACGACAGACGCACTGTTTTCGACATATAAGCGAAAAACCTAATGTGGGTTCTTCTTCTTTATCGTAATAAAAATAAATAAAAATAAATCCTACACTCTCAGCTACTCTGAAGTATAATAATATATTATTATAGTACCTATAGTATAAGTGTCAAGATAGTGAGAGGATAATGCACACTTTTCCGCTAAAATATGTATATAAATTTCGATATTTTAAGAAATAATGTCTACCCCAGCGTAAGTATCTGCTTAGGCTAGTATAATATTATTTTATCTGTGGCTTAGGTAAGACGACAGGATATTACGTGACTTTTAGAAACGGGACCTTATACGCTGTAGACTTAGAGTATTGCAGGCCTTCCGTACCAGCTGTATATGATGATGATTACCTATCTATAATATGAAGGACACTTCATCAGTCACCATACACCACTATTTCTAATCCTTACTATCAAACGAACAATACCTACCTATTAACTAGGTATCTATTTGTTTTGTGATCTCGAAAACGGATCTCAGGATTTCGATGAAATTTGATATAATGGTATAACTTTTGAAACTATCATGGTTATGTACATAATTTTCACTAGAAACGGGAGATTTACCATGATTTTTGAGTTTTATATGTTCTCGATATTTCGGCACAGTTGCATGCGCCAACATTGATATAAGGGGTTTTTTTGGGACGAAAAAACGATCTAGCTATTTCACATCTCTGGGAAAAGGCGATTTTACACAAAAAAAATTACTTTACGCCATTTTATAATCTGTGTCATTCAATACAGAACATTGAAATAGTTTGCTATTTCTTTCGCCCGCTAGAATTAGAATTGCCGAATCAGAATTTCTAACAGGCTTATTCTGAATTCAAATAGACTCTAGCTGAAGAGGAACATTAGAGATTATTGGGTATTGTAGCGATACACATCCAAAAAAATAGTAAACACGATTTTACAAAAAAAAACTACGAGCTGTCCACAGCTAGGTAGTTATTATAAATGCAATTCTGTGTCAGAGTTCAGTGTCTCGTCATGACGGCAAGATAAAATCACTCAATTGATGCTACACAACAACACAGATAAAACTACGACAAGACAGAGTTTATTTATGACAATAGCTGGAGATTGGACATCTGTTCGTCTCTATGGGTCCCCGAAACGATCAAGTGCACTTGACAAGTCTACGTGCTTGAAGTGAATATTGATCGTTTACAGCGTTGACTTGACAAGTCCCGTCAAGTATCTACGGGCTGGACCATACTTGACAAAAAAAAATATTGACGGCACTTGAACCACCTTGCGCTTGATGCGACCTGACGCGACTTGACAAGTTTTTATTCTTTTGCGGCCGGAACATCGAATTTTTTGAACATAATTTTTGCGACGACCACTTTTCTGGGCACAGGGCGGTAAACGACTGCGGCACGTGGACTTGACAACACCTTCAAGTCACGTCTAGTCCCTCGTCAAGTAAAATCGTCAAGCACGTAGACTTGTCAAGTGCACTTGATCGTTTCGGGGACCCATAACAATAATTTACGTGGTTTAGGTATTTCAGTTGGTATATTCAGTTTAGCATGAAAGATGTTTACTATAGTAGTAACGGTTAGCTTTATCAAAATTAGCATCTACCCGCGGCTTCGCTAGCGTGGGACTGGGATACAAAGTAGTCTATGGTGCTATCAACCGGGTTACATAGTAGATACAAAGAGTCTATGGTGTACTAACTGGGATGTAATAGTAGATTATGCACTATGGGAATAAAGCAGTGTCTTACGTCGCGGGCGGCATATTGAACCCTGAGCGTAACGAGAGACTCTAGAGTTAAATAGATTCCTGAGTGAAGCGAGGGGAAGCTGCCCAAGACGAAGACAGGCTTTATTCCAGACGAGCATACTCTACTTTTCACACCTTCTGCGAGACAATAAAAATTCACTGAAAATCCCAGCACCAAGCACCGTCTTTTGTTTCGTGTTACATTCTTTGTAAACACACCTTTTTCTTTTCTTTTTTGAGTTCTGCTTATGTTGGCCAGTTCGGTTTTCGAACAAACCTCTTTACAATGCCATTTGGGCATTTTTTTACTCTATGCTTCCACTAATCCAATTGTTTCCACTAGTTTCCACACGAATTTGATGTTCCAAATTCAAATCACTCTATTCCCTAGGGAGTTTCATACAACTTTATATCCCTTGGGAGATAATGCTTTACTTTACGTTGAGGTTGCATGATATGTAATTGGTCATTTTGTCATTGACATTGACAAAAATGTTGACCCAAAATCGCTATAGATATGATTATTTGTTGAAAACGAAAAAACGTGCCAGAAACCACAAAAAAAAATAGTTTTAATTTTTTTTTGATTAAAAAATACTGTTCTGAAAAACAGGAAAATACAGAATAAAATTTGGAACTTGATCCAGAATCAGGTAGGAACCCGAGTACTTTAGTTTTTTAAATGAAAATAAAATATTTATTGATCGTGAAACTAGGTATAAAATAGTGTTCAAATGTCATGCTTAAAGTCCTCTAGTTCCTACCAAATCAAAGTTAAAAATAGAAGTTAAAAAATCATTGTAAAATAGTTCAAAATAGAAGTTAACATTTAAAACTAATGAAGGCAAAAACATAATCATTGTTAACTTATCAATTGAAATTAAATTACAATGTCATGCAAATTATCCTTCAAAAATTCGTCAACAGAGTATGCCTTTTCAATCAGCAAGTTGTTGAGGGCAACGAGTTGAGTTTGCTCAACGATATCAAGGAAAAAGTTTTGAAATAAAATGTGTCCGAGCACAAAGTTTTTCTAAGCAAAGATTTTATAACTACAATAGCTCCCGATAGTGTTTCAAAGTCGATATCGTAATAAACGCGAGTGAAACTGCTAGGGTGCCTAAAGCTGAATATACAGCAGAATAAACTTCGGCCTCGCCAATAACATGTCTAATTGCGCCAATCTTCTGAAGGTTCTTTCACAAAAGAACTCCTACGCTCTCCATGGAATTCCATGTATTGGCTAAGCTTGGTAGACTATTTACCAGGTATTAATGTAGAAAGTCAGCCTTAAGAGCGGCCAACTCGGACATACTTTCCATACAAACGCTCGTACGGAGCTCGTTCATTTCAACAAATATAGGTGGTTCTAAGAAAGTCAAAAATCAGTAAAGTATATATATAAGCCGTAAAAACCTTCGTGAGTCAGGCTTTTTGCACAAATTTTACCTGAACTTTGGCCATTCATAATGTACTCATAAATTGCAGAAGTAAAGAAAACATCATAATACCTCGCTCATGTAATAGACAAAAAAAAATATTCAGGCTTTATCAAAAACACGTACGTCCTTGGACAAGTTTTACGAAAAGTTTGCGCATTTATTGGCGTTTCAAAGTAAGCAGCAGAATTTCCCGAATTCCAACCGGGCTCTGGCGTTGTCTCAAATTCTTCAGTGCTTCACTTTCGTACAATGCATTGCACAAACCAGCGAGCTTTTAACCAAAACAGGGATGAAGGGCCCTCTTAAAAGATTAATTAATTTAAAACAAGGATCAGGATTCATAACAGAAAAAAATAAAAGATGCATACCCCAAAAGTAGTCCTCGGAAATTCTTCTGTCTCCCATATGGTGACGATAGGACAGACAGGGAACTGAATCACTCCTTCCATTTTCAAATGCATGTACACCTCGAAGACTTTCCACTGCCCCAGAATCTCTCTAATATCCAACTTGTCATTTTCATGCTCCCGGAAACATGTAACGTTCTGATCAGTTACATTTGATACTTTATTACTGTCGTCGTCCCCAAAAGCAGGTTTCAGGCAGAGTGTTGAAGAAAGAGACCAAGTGAAGAAAACAATAAATTGCAATTTCATTTTTGGATCACTTAAATTTTAAACACACAATCCGAGTTTCGCGTTCAACGATAGAAAAGATGCGCGTGCGCGTAAATATTGCGCTTTTCGCAGATCGCCGACGACTGACGTGAGAAACGGCGCGCGCCTGACTCATATCATGTCTCGGTGCTATCGCAGTTGACCTGCGATTATGAACGAACAGAACTGACGTGACCCGAACTTACAAAAGGGTATTCCTGCAGTGACAATGAAAAACAAATAGGTAGATAAAACGAAAAATATTAGAAATCTTAAAAATAAAATTGCTGTTAAAGTATTGTAAGAAAATTAATTGTATTGAATTAATTTACTTGCAACGGTCTTCACATGGCTCAAACGTATTTTATTTTTATGTTGTACCTACATTCCTACTTGTATTAGTTGTATTAAACTTTCTGTAAATGTACTTATTTAAAATTTACTAATAAGACAAATATCAAAAATGTCAAAGTTACTATTTTTAGATGTTTTGATATTTGGATATTTGTTATTCAATCACACTGAAACGGCTGAACCGATTTCGATGAAATTTGGTACACAGATAGTTAATGAACTGGATTGAGATAGAACCTACTTTTTACCATGGTAAAATCCGAGCCGCGGTCGGACACTATGTAATAAACAGTTCATCTTAAATAACTTTTATTTAATTATTTTGTTATTGCTTTGATGCGGAGCATATAATAAATAATAATAATAATAATAAATAAATAATGCTGGACAGTTCACACAACATTATCTAGCCCCAAGCTAAGCCAGAGCTTGTGTTATGGGTACTAGATAACTGATATATTTAATACAATATAATACATAGATAGATATTTTTATTATATATAGAAAATACCCAGAACACCCGGAACAAATATCTGCAGATCGCACAAATATTTGTTCCGAGGCGGGAATCGAACCCGCAACCTCCTGCGTCGCAAGCAAACGTTCGCCCGCCGCACCACAGAGGTCGTCATACTACTAAATACAGAAGAATAACGCACGTCGTAGATGTTGCAGATTTTAGGGTTAGTATTATGCACCCTTGCACCTTGCAGTGGCGTGTCCGGCCTATCAATAGACCACTCTGTCTCCTCCGTAGATGTCGCAAGGGAAAAGGCAGCAGCATCCGCCTGAGTACTCAACACCAATACTGCGATCACCAATCTACCTGCCAAGCGTGGTGATTATGGCAAATTGCATTCTAGGCCTCGTCCAGCAGTGGACGTCTTACGGCTGATGATGATTAAAGACCGTAAAACTTAGTAATATCTAAAAGTTTTTGTCATCATGGCCAGGCAATCAAGCATCGGTCGCCAGATCAAGATGTGAGCGATCTCCATTAATTGTTCCTATTGACCAATAAATTCGTTACAAAGTTTCAAATCCACTATAGATCAGTGAACTAGAAACCTACTTTCATGATGGTTGTAGTCTCTCCAATAACTACATTAATAAGTATTTTCAAGTAAAATTAGGTTTTTGGTTCTCTCAGCCTCATATTTCTACTTGACCTTGAAGCTGACTTGTATCTGAACAAGCACTGAAGC
The DNA here is from genome assembly GCA_932527175.1 of Operophtera brumata. Taxonomy (NCBI): domain Eukaryota; kingdom Metazoa; phylum Arthropoda; class Insecta; order Lepidoptera; family Geometridae; genus Operophtera; species Operophtera brumata. The sequence continues at coordinate 4,329,434 of OW052238.1, forward strand.
AAAAGTAAAGTAAAGTAAAGTAAAGTAATCGTTTATTATCTTAAACAGTGTATACGTGGAACATTTCTTGACAGTTAAATGTGTATTGAAACAAAAAATAATAATAATTGAAATGACCATAGGTTAGGCTCTATTCCCCACAGTAGGTCTGTAAAGCCTGTAAGGTGGGGTCATAGGGATTCGCCACGGACTCTCCATCAGTTAAATTATTTGCATGTTTTAAAGTTCTGATGTTAGACTAGAAATGCAATAGACACAATGTTAATGCTAAAAATTACTGGATTAAACTAGAAACCTACTTTCATGATGGTTGTAGTCTCTCCAATAACTACATTAATAAGTATTTTCAAGTAAAATTACGTTGTTGGTTCTCTTAGCCTCATATTTCTACTTGACCTTGAAACTGCCTTGTATCTGAACAAGCACTGAAGCAAAAGTGATGATAAGTAAACTAGACAGAATGACAGCCCCAATTTCAACTTGTCTTGTCAATTACAACTTTCAACCTAGAGAAACTAAGAAGTATCATTAAACTCACCCGTTCCATAGGCTCCGCAATATGTATCACAATGCAGCTCTGCGCGTAGTCTACCCTCGAGTCTCCCGCGAGGTGCTGAATGAACTCCACTCCATACCACATCCCCATGAGACTGTCCACCCAAATGCCGTTCTGAGGCGATCTATTCACGCAGTAATCCCTGATGTCCCTCATGAAAGGCTGCTCGTAAGAGCTGTAACCTCTGCCATAGCTGTTGCCGTACCCTTGCGAACCATAGCTGGACCCATATCCTTGGGAACCGTAGGTGGAACCTTGAGTACTATATATTCCTCCGTATGCACCGGGGCGCTGAGTAGAGTAACTATTGTATTTATTCGTAGAGTATCCAGGATTGTAGTTCGGGTAGCGGGTAGCTTCGGGAAAGTTGGCTACTTCACCGTACCTGCCTGTGTTATACGGATTATTGTAGAGATTCGCGATCGTTGATGGAGTTTGATAGTCCGGGAACATCGTCGTTGATTCGTAGCGTTGGTAGTTCGCGCACTCAGCTGTGTATAATATAGCCAGAAATGCAAATATTCGGTGCATTTCGATAGTATTTCGTGGAGTGCGTGATATCGTCGCGTGATAGGGCTGTAATGTGTGGCTGGTCTCAGTCCGCTGTGGGTGTGGGAAGTAAACTAATTAAGACCAATTCATACAGGAGCGCAATGAGATGCAGACACGTTTTGACATCGTATTTTTAGGGTATCGTAGTATTGACAAGAAACCATTTTAAGTTCTTCTACAGTTTTAGTAGTAGTAGATCTTTTTTGTGAAAGAGTTCGTCCGGGGAATTACTACCACCATACCTATTTCGGCCGCAAAGCAGTAGTGCTCGCATTGCTGTGTTCCGGTTTGAAGGGTATGGTTCCCGGTGAAATTACAGGAACACTAGACTTTTCATCTTTATGTCTCAGGGTGGAGTGCAATGTCACATAGGGTGCGTCCTGGGTGGACGTGACGTGACGTGGAAGTTTAAAACTGAATCTTCAATCATCCAAATAAAAAAAGTGTTTTACCTTCCAAAAGGCACATATATTAGGTCGGTGTCATGGATATCAGGAACAACGACTACCATGGTACCACACCACACAGACTCGTAACAAATATTTGCAGAAACGTGTTCACGTGCGCATTTGTAAGGTTGGATATTTATTAAGGTGAATGCTCACGTTTGCGGCGCGAGATTCAAATTTTTTGGTGTTTTTTGCCTATTACAGCTCATCAACACTTCTTCAGATAGCGAAAGTTGAGTTCGCGACACATAGGAGACTTAACACTCATGTTTTAATTGATGGTATCTCATAAATATCATCAGTTTAGCTACGATACCCCTAAACAAAAAAAACACTGTAAAAATGTGTTTAGGGGTATCATAGCTAAACTGATAATATTTATGAGATACTATCAATTAAATCATGTGTGTTAAGTCTCCTAGTTCTCGCGAACTCAATTTTCGCTAACTGAAGAAGTGTTGCTGAGCTGTAATGGGCAAAAAACACTAAAAAATTTAATTTCGCGCCTCAAGCGTGCGCATCCACCTTAAGCCCTATACGTCGATCATGTTTTGACTCTCACTCACTTGGCCAATAAGGAAAACAAGTAAAGAAAATATATTGACTGACCGTATAACATAAACAAGTACTACCTACATGTACTTATTAACAATCATAATTAGTCCTCAACTTTGGGAATTTCTCTATCAGTTGTGAATCTCACAAAGTAAACACGTAAACAACATTGAAAGGTGACCTTTTGTCTCTTACAATAGCCCACTCACTACGCTACGGGGGTCGTCATCAAAAGCACAATTCTCGTAATAAAAAAAGCGCCCAAGTGCGAGTCGGACTAGCCCATGAAGGGTTCCGTAGCAGCAAGTAACATAATATAAAATTTCTTGGATGGTTTACGATTTATGACGTATTAAAAAAAACTACTTACTAGATCGCGTTCAAACCAATTTTCGTTGGAAGTTTACATGGTAATGTACATCATATATTTTTTTCAGTTTTGTCATTATCTTATTTTAGAAGTTACGGGGGGTGACACACACACATTTTACCACTTCGGAAGTGTCTCTCGCGCAAACTATTCAGTTTATATTTTTTTTATTGAAAGCCTCAATATAATTTTTGAAGACCTATCCATAAACGCCCCACACGTATGGGTTTGATGAAAAAAAAAATTGTTGTTCAGTTCTGAGTATGAAATAAATTGAATTATTTAAATAAATTGGAACCCCAATATTTTTTTGTTTTTTTTTTCAATTTTTGTTTGAAAATCTTAATGAGATTCACAGATTACATCTACTTACCAAGTTTCAACAGCATAGCTCTTATAGTTTCGGAAATAAGTGGCTGTGACATACACGGACAGACAGACAGACAGACAGACAGACAGACAGATAGACAGACTTGACGAATCCATAAGGGTTTCGTAATTTTGTTTCGCAACCCTAAAAATAATCAAAATAAAGTTCGGAACATGTTCCGATCTAGTGTCGATATCATATACATATGTCAAAAATGGTATATCTAGCTCATTAATGTAGTAGTACATGGAGTGAGTGCTAAAATAGCATAGAGTGTTCCTTCTTACTCCTATCCTAGAAGATAGCTTGCTATCCTATGTTAGAGAGAAACAAATATATTGTCACACGACAGTCGTCTTTCCGTTCCGTACCCTGAATTTTGGTATCATGCATATACATCTCCCTAGATTGTTACCATGAATGTACTAGTAATTTGACATTTGGCCTGGTACGACAAACACAAATAAGAACAGATAGATTTATGCTTGTCTCATTCCAACACATGAATACATTCATATAAAAGAATGAGACTGGTATAATCGCTAACGTTTCGTTTTTAGCCTTTAGTCCATCTTCCTAGATCTAGCTACTCAACTGACAATACAACACGGAAATAAAACACGAATGCTTCAAAGTTTTTCCGAGAATTTTGGCTAGAATTTTAGCATATTAGACAATAACAGACAATAAACACTCTAATCTATGTTCGCCATGAATCGAAACTAATCGAAAGTAGACTAAATTTTTATTATGAGGGAGCGGAATATCAATTTTCAATCAATTTACAATTCATTCTCGATTCGGCGAACTCTCAGTGTGGATTAAAATAATTACGAGAATCCACCGTCAGATGTCCACGTACTAGATGTAAATATTAATGAAACACCTACCACTATCTAGTGGTAGGTGTTTCATTAATTCTTTAATTGGCATAATTTCATTAAGTGTTCCTGTCTACCCCCTGACCCTGCGTCCTGCCACAGATGATCACAGATCAGAGGTCACTGGAACACATCCTCTTCGCAAACAATAAGAAGTGATTAGAGTACTATTCATTTAGGATCTCATTACGTATGCAAATGTAGGCCCCCATTACTCATACTGGAGTGGTGATGAAAAACAACATGACAAAAAAACAAGATGAAGATTTCAACAAGGTTGTTCGCTTGTATGAAGAGGTACTTAGCAGAATGTTGCAGTATGATGGCGATTTTATTATCATCATCTCCTTAATCTAATCTCCTTATTGTAGTGTCGGTACAATAGCTCACCACATGAAGAGCGTAAAAAAACGCTTATATATCGTGCATGAAAAAACCTCACATCTACGCCGTATAGCAGCATGAACATAATTTATTATCAGCCGGTAGATGTTCAATGCTGGACGAGGTATACCTCATATAATGCAGTGGAGGAATTAGCCAAAATCACCACGCTTGGCTGGCGGATAGGTGATCGCAGTCGCAGATCTGTGTTAACACAAGCTCTGGCTTAGCTTGGGGCTAGATAATGTTGTGTGAACTTGTCCAGCATTATTTATTATTTTATTTTATTTAAGTACTCAGGTGGATGCCGCTGCCCATCCCCTTGTGGCTTCGTCCATTCAAAATAATTATATCTATAAAATAAAGCTTCCATATCCTCTAGAGTTTGTTTACATGCTCCCAATATTAAAACTAAAAATGTTGTTTGTTTTTATTTTAATTATAAATATATCAGTCGTTACTTATTTTAAGCTATAGTAGATTACCTATAAACTTACCATTATTCATTGCGGTTAAATAATAACATAGTGATAAGCAATAACTTTGTGAAATTACCTATTAAATATTGCGTCACAAACCAACAAATAAACAAAATTACCAACACATAACCCATACAGCGACACTGACAATCAAAAACAGAGAACTCTTATCAACACAGCCCGCGCAAATAGCCGTATACCTATGTATGTTAGGTAGATCGAAGTTAAACAGTTTCTTCTTGACGTCATACCACTCCCAGTATTGCATCCGGGACGGGGACCGTCGAAGGATCAGGGAGAATATTCCTCCGTCGCCGTGGTCGGAGCAGTGGTTGATAATCATAGAATGCTGTGTTGCCTTCAGTACGCGGATCACTTGGGGATGGCGTGGTGGATCGTCCGGGTACCACAAATCTGCAAAATACCAACAGCTTAGGACAATTTTATTAGAGTCCTGTCTGAACTATGCTGAAGCTGCGATGGCCATATCGTGGTTCCTGTCAGGTGTTAAATAATATTTTGTCAAAGAAAAGGCAAATTTCATAGTCCCTTACCAATTCCCCTAGCACGCATCTCCTTCTCCATAGGCCTTTGCTGCTCCGCCACCCAAAGCCCTGGTGTTTCCGGAGTATACACGTATGTCTGCTCCAGGCTTTGTCCATCTTCATCCCAAATAACTCTAATCCGTCTCTCAGTATACATGTCCCTTTTCCGCCTATTCAACCGTATGTCCAGCCATGACCCGGCCATGGGGGTGTCAGACCAGGGGTTGGTTTTGTACGAATGCCAATTTTGATCCGTGTAGTTCCTTTTGATAATCTAAAAAACAAAACTTGTCTACTACAGATAAGTTCTTACACCCTAACCTATCTAGTTACCTCGACTCGCTCGCAACTGAGGTAAGAGTATTAAGTATTCAAAATCTTGCTCTGAGCTTTATCACACTTCATAGATTTATTCGGCACAAATACAATCAAAATACTTACAGACCAATCAAGCCCATCATCACGAGGCTCCGTAGAAACATCGGTAATAAACAGCGTTACGCAGCCGACTTCATTCGGCTTGTTGGTCATATCCGGAGTATGCTGGGCATATCCAACACCGTACCACATCCCGTACACGTCTTCCATATCGAAGGTATGCGACCATCGGATGCTTTCACCGCAGAAACACCGTACTTGTAATACAGAGGCGAGAAAAACCAATATGCGGGAGGAGAAAACGAACATGATCACTGGGATAAAACGAGTTGAGGAATATGGGCCGAGACGCGAGTCGTGGTCGCGAGGATGTCAATTAGCACATTGCTACCTGCCTGCTTGGGGCTTCAGTGCATGTCGCAATTAGATGTGTGATTCATTTGATTAGCGAATCGTTGTCAGTTGGTTTACAAGTTGGGTTGTGTTGTAAAATACTTACAATCTCTTACCATCTTGTTCTGTTTGTATTTCTTAGGGTTTCGAGTCTGATAAAAAAACCTTATAAGGTCTTCCGGTCCGTCCGTCCGTCCGAGACTGAATGACACAGCGTCATTAATTTCATAATATTATGAGCCACAATGCATATAGAGATAGGTACTTTAGATATTAAAGAATATAAAATGTCATAGGTACATTTTTGGAGTACCTCCCATACTTGTCAAGGGGTCCACACCCTCGCCATTTCCATTTTTCATCTAAGGCGCTGCGCATACGAGCAACTTTTGGTCCTCGAGTTTCGGCAATTAGCAATCCGCAACTACCTGTTAATGACGTTTACCACATAATTCCAAGAAACTATAAGGATATAGCAACTTCAGTTGAGAGTATCGCCAGTCAACTACAGTTTTTGATTGAATTTGTAAACGCGGCTTTTCGCTTGAAAACCGTCGATTGTTGTTGTTGACGCCGTCAGCGGCGATGACGTTATAAAACTACAACGCAAGTGCTGCATCTTCGAGATCCATAGTCACACTGACTGGTATCAATAGATTTCGAAAGCTAACTTAAAATCCTGGCAACTGTAAACTGATGCTGTAACTGGAAACCGTTAACGGAAACTTGTAAAAAGTCGACAGTTGCGTCAACTAAGGTTGCTCGTGTGCGCAGCGCTTTAGTCGACCGTGTCAACTCATGTTCCGTCACTTGACTTCGGAACCCTACACTGAGTGGTCCAACACTTATTTGGCCAGTTTTTTATTCTGATTTGACTATGCGGTATAGTGAAATGTAATTACACTGCACTGAATATTTGGCAGATTTAGCATTAGCTAAGTAAGAGTTGTTTTGAGTATTTTCTATCAGCCAACCTCCAAGGTAGCGAGAAAATATTAGGTTATTTATTAACTTACAAGTTTATATTGTTCTCATATAAGTGGCGTAATTGTCTTTTCATCCCATCTATTCGAAAAGGACGACTTGGTTCGCCTTTAAGTGCACCCAAAGGTGGTGTTTTCTATAAGAAACTTTTAGCGGGCAGTAATGAGTTTTTAAACCTCTTTATAAGTGCGCCGCAATTATCTTTGCCGCGCACTTTTCTATAAGAAACTTTTAGCGGGCAATAATGAGTTTTTAATCCTCTTTACAAGTGAGCCGAAATTATCTTTCTTTTCTATAAGAAACTTTTAGCGGGTAGTAATGAGTTTTTAATCCTCTTTATAAATTTGGAACATCACACTTTTTGAATTTGGACAAATATTGTTTGAATAAATACTGGCTGGTACGCAGGCCCATAGTCGCGCCGAAGGCTGAATAAAAAAAAAAGCGCGATATACAGCCCGCGTTTTCGTCAATTTTCACGGATTGTTAGAAATTCATGGTTTTGTTTTGAAAAATGAGTTCTTCAAGTGACAGTGAAAGTATAGAATTAACTCCTGAAAGTATTAGAACTGATGCAAGAAATGTGATGGATATTCTATTACCTGCAAAATCCCGAGAGAAATATATGAAAGCCTGTGGTAATTTTTAATATAAGTTTTTAGTTGTTTTATTATTAGATACTATTTAATTTCAATTTAGTTGTTACTCTATGTTTTATTAAATAATAATATTACAATACAATAAGAGGCGCCTTTTATTTTCTCATAGTGGGTGATAAAAAGTAGTGTATCACTCGGGCGCAAAATATATTATTGGCTTGGGTGACGTACTTTAAACCCTCGCTGCGCTCGGGATTCTACTCTAGAATCCCTCACTTCGCTCTAGACTCAAAAAAGCGCCCTCGCCGTAAAAATATTATGTTTCTCCCTTATGATACCATCTACTATATTTGTTCTTTTTGAAAATAAATTATTTGAACCTTCTACTAAGAACCACCAGTGTAGTGAAATGATTCAGCGCGCCTCTCACAGGCTCCTCTCGTGCTCTTTTCTTTTACTTTGCTTACTAGGCCTTTTTTAGGGCCAACATACCTCAACCTGGTCTATGACCTAACGCAGAGAGACCAAGAAAGCACCGGTGACATGAGATAGTAGCAGTTAACAAATATGACATGTGTCAGCTCCGATTGGAGTCCAGTCCAGCATATAAGATGCGCGAATATGTTGCACAGGGGGGGGGGACACATAACGGACTTCACTTTTGGTTAACGCTCGATTGTACGATTTTACTCGCTATATATTTGCGTACCGAGCGTAAAATCGATTCTTAAGGAGTAAACTCCAAAAAGACGAGCTACGTCGAATTACGTAGAGGTCTTCGTAGCAAGTAGGCTTCGAGAAACTCTACCGCTTTTTTCAAGAATATTTCCCACGAATGAAAGGAGGCCCATTTGAGGCTCTACCTACCCTTTCGGGGAAATAGGCATGTGTCTATGTATGTATGTATAACTCTATATGTAACGTTTACATGCTACTCTTTGAGCGATCAGTTTTATTACAAGGTAGGCAGTTCCTAAATTAGAGTTCGGAGTTAAATAAAACATGTTTCTATAAATAAACTTATTTGTATTCATTAAGCTCCTTTATGGATCACTGTATTAATAATATATACATAACGTCTTAATAATCATACAAAAATATTCCTAGCAGGCTTTTACTAACTAAACTTCGGGAAGCTACCTTTATGAGAAGAGAAGACAGTTATAAATATATTTTTCTATTTACTGAATTTTGAGAAGGAGTGGTGGGAGACTGCCAAATACAGGGACAGGTGGAAGAATTTGGGGGAGACCTTTGCCCGCCAGTGGGACAATATAGGTTAAAGAAAAAAAACTGATTACGCTCGAGATCTCCAAATTGAGTAAGCAATAGCGAAAATAAGAAGGCTTGATAATCCTATCGAAGCTGCAGAGTTTTCGCAGACTCTCTTCAACGCAGACGTTGAGAGATGTTTCAAAGTGAAGACGTTGTGTATGCTGGCCAGGTCTTGGGGTGTGAGTTGGTTCTCGTTTCTGGAGAGCACGACGCTGAAGAGTTGGGAGTTGGGCAGCCGCATGCAGAAGTTGAGTACCAAGTGGTTGTTGGCTACTTTGAGCACTTGGATCACCCCGCCGAAGAAACGGTACATGTTATCCACAGCTGAAAATATACAAAAATACATCTTAAAAAACCTGTATTCGAATATACCTATAAGAAAATACATGATCTCACTATGGAAATAATGTAGGACCTAATACTTTCGTAATTTTCATAATAATAATTAATAAATAACAATAATAAATAACGCTGGACAGTTCACACAACATTATCTAGCCCCAAGCTAAGCAGAGCTTGTGTTATGGGTACTAGACAACAGATATACGTAATACAATATATTACATAGATAGATATTTAGTATTACATATAGAAAATACCCAGAACCCCCTGTACAAATATCTGCAGATTGCACAAATATTTGTTCCGAGGCGGGAATCGAACCCGCAACCATGCATGATTCATGCTTTGAATCTTAGCAAAAACGCTGTCTCACGACAGAGCATTCTTTTCTTGTAAACAGTACCAAAGACAAAATAAAAACATGCCTAGGCTAGTTGGACAGTTTGCGTTGGTATAAGATTTGACCAGGCTGCTGTCATATTTAGGAGTGTGTTAGATAACTTAGATAGTATTATTTTATCTGAGCTTAGATGTAGCTAATAGTGTTAGCGAATTATCGTTCGAGTTGATCGTGAAAAAACAATGGCGGCGATGAGCTCACCACTGGTCACACGGTGAAAAGAACCTCATTGAGTTTCTGCCTACCCAATTCGGGGAAAAAGGTGTGTTTGTGTGTCTATGTATGTATGTGCTAAGTGAAACGAGCGCGCGGCTTGGTCCACATGGAGTTTTTTTCCATACAAACTTCAACACCCCGCTCCACCCCCTGCGATGTTTAGAAATTCCGTTCTTAGTGCACCCCAAGACCACAAAAGGAATGTCCTTCCTCAGGTTTCTAGGAATTACGGTTTAGGCTGTGCGTTGATAGTCAGTCAGTGAGTCGGTCAAACAGTTCTCGTAACGATATAATCTACCAGCCACTATATACAGTCCTGTGGGAAAATTAGGATTCTCTGTTTCGTGGATATCAGGAACCGCTTGGCACCACAATCCCGGAACAAATATTTACAGTGTTAACAAGCTTGTTTAGAAACGTAAATATCACAGTGACCTCTACTTGATTTTGTTAGGTCGTTGATAGCGTCGGTTTTGCGGCAAAGTTGAGTCATTTTTGTAAATGATGTCGAAAAAACAGAAGATAAGTTGTGCAATTTTTTATATGTTGTAGATTGTTGTAGATTGTATTTGTAGTCGATACCTAACAGGAAATATTCTGCCTCTAAAAGTATGTGGGAGAACTGTGTCCGTTGCCTGTCTAGGTGCATAGAAATAGTGGGGTTTGTGGGAGATATATGTCACCAGCCTGACAAGACTTATTACAGTTAAATGTCGAAGACCACGAAATTGAGAAAAGTGGTATTCATCGGAAGAGGAGAGTAGTAACGATTAGGATTTTGAAGCGATTCGAATAGGCACTTTAGGGATGGAGATACATCATAGGAACCACAATACGTAGTCGTGCTTGAATTCTCCTAGGCAAAGGGATTATGTTTTACCACATGATTTTCTTTACTTTTCCATGCACTTTTCCCAGACTGCATGTCTTAAAAGATGCAAGTAGTAACAGCTTGCTGCCTTGGACTCGATCGAACGCAGAGCTTTCAGGCTAATAGGTGAGCAACATATGGCGGAGACTAAGTTCCAGAGTCTCGAGCACCACCGTAAGGTCGCGTGCCTTTCGATCTTCTATAGGTTACATTTCAGGGAATGCTTCCAGGAACTTCATGATCTGATCTCACCATCTCCTTTTCATAATAGAACGAGCAGGCGCACGGCTCGGTACCACCCTTACCTCATTAGTATACCCTCTATTCGTACTAAACGTTTCAGTTCTACCTTTATAATGAGAACTGCTAAGGAGTGGAACATACTACCGTCGTTTGTCTTTCCTGAAAACTATAATCTGGGTCTCTTCAAAACTAGAGTGAATAGGTGCCTTCTAGACCTTTTTCTTCCATCTTCAGCCACATCGTCACTTACCAACAGGTGAGATCGTGGCCAAACAAAGGTATATCAATGTAAAAAAAAATGCGGTTTTCTTGGGCCTGGTTCATGGTAAGACAACTTTCTACTTACATCCATTAGGAACATCCGTAGGCCAAAATCCTTTGTGCGAAGTGTTGACTTTCACATGGTAGTCATCATGCCAGAGACCCTCGTGCCACTCCAGCACAAAGTGTCTGATGCGGTACTGCTCTGGCAGGCCGTACGTGCGACTGATGTATGGAGAGTTCGTCAGCTGAGGATACGGCGTCGGTGGAGTAGGCTGTAACAAGAGCAAAACCATGTTAGTCATTTGAACAAGGTTTAATTTCAGTCCAATCTGGAAAATCTTCTAAAGAGGAGAGCCACTCACTAAGCTTCGGCTTATAAGGCCACCCTGCACGTAATCTTCAAACTTTCTTATTTGTATTATCGGACAGTACGGGCTATATTCAGTCTTCGTTCCTTTCTCCTTGTGGTATATATACTCACGGATGAACCACATCCCCAATAACGCCTCTTCATCAAAATCGTGAGTTGGGTGCAAGTTCTGACAGTAGTTTACATTCGAAGCTCTAACTATGAAGCTGTTTGAAATTAATAAAGAAATAAACAAAAGAGTTGTCATGTTCCTGCCAGATGCTAATTTAATTTGCGTTAAGTGATGCTCTGGCTGTTAATTGATGGTGTCTCACCGGTCCCAGTGGCATGACAGATGATTGGGACTCTGCACTGGCTGATTAACCTGCTAATTGACATGAATCACCCCGTATCCTGTTATGAATGTGCCGTGGAATCAATTTCCTACACCTAAGTAGGTACCTTCTCCCAAATGGATTCCTTCAATGATTCTTCAGAAAATTAAAAGTTTGTCTTTAAAATAACCATGACCAAGACAGTCTTTAGCAGCTTATGTATGAGTGTTTTCAATTTTTAAGGAGTAATAAATTGAAATTGGTCATCAGATCGGCAGCGGCCGAGTTGACCATGGGTCGATTCGAAAAAACAGAATGTGGTCAACTGAGCCCGCGGGCTGAACGGACAGTGGGCTCAGTTGACCATGTGGCCCGTGTGCTAAGAATAGAATAGAATAAAAATAGTTTTTGAATTTAGAATTTTAGAAGACATATTTATACATGTTTAATCACACGAGTTGTATTGTTCTTGAGATGCTATTATCGAAAAAGCAACAAAACAATTCCCAATAACTTTTAAATTATTCCAAAGATGGTGCAACCCACAGCGAAAAGTGGCTCTGCCTACCCTTTAGAGGAAGGAAGCGTGTGTCTATGTTTGTAAGTATTATATGATAACTTGCAAAAAAAAAAACTAACCTGGATAAAGCGTTCCTTGATGTCGATATAAAAACATTCTCGCGTGTGCTCGATTTTGTATTCTCCCTTAGTATGCGGTATTTTTTCCACTCCATACCAGATACCGGCTATCTGGTCCAAGTTAATATCACCATATGCCGGAGACAAATCATCACAATACTTGTGATTTTCGAAATAATAACTGTTTTGGCCGTAACATTGAGTCACTATCCCCAACACTACTACGAGTAAGTTACTCGTATAAGCCATTGGATTAACCAGTATAACCCGGGTAAATGGATAAAATTTCGGATATGTTGATCCGGGAGCACCAGGCGACCATATGCAAAAGGAGATGTTTTGCACAATAATCCGGAGGATAGAGTGAATGCGAGAGCAACTGAATGTGGGCGGACTTCCAGATTAAACGCACTCGGCTCGACCGACGCTACCGCACTGTTACTAAAGTACCTAATTTATTGCTTACGAGAATAATTCTCTTATCAACTTTAACGACACGTTGTTATGCTTGTCAGTCCCCCATCATGTGCATACGTCCACTTTGTATAGCACACAAATAGAGACTTTAGGCCAGTGCAATAAAGTCGAGTTCAGTTGCCTCTTCTATTAAGATTTGTTATATGAGTGTCTCTTAGAATAGAGCCTCTCTGAAGAAAAACATTTCTCAAGATTTTCCAGCACTTTCTCCAGTTTTCCATTGTCTATACTTTTCCCGGCATGCTCGAGTGCCAGGGTAGCAGAAGCTCAAGAAAGTGGGGTGCGAAAATCAATACTATCCTCTGACGTCATTGAGGGTGCATCGATCGGGTCCCACTGGATGCCTGCTGCGGCCGTCTGTATCGGCAAGGTGGAAGGTTCGCTGACCCAGCCATGACGTCAGTGCACGAAAGTAAATCAAATTAAGCTTAGTCTAGACATTTAATACAATTTAAACATTTGGTACTAGTGTAAAAACAAGTTAGGAAATAATTTACAAAGATGTAGTAAGCATTTAACCCACTGGGAGTAGCGTTTATGCAATCTGTCTATGAATATTTTCACGGCTGGGAATATTAAAAAAACAATAAATTTTGGGGGTTCCCCATACTTAGAAGTGAAACTCATTTTTTTTTTCATCAAACCCATACGTGTATCATATCTATGGATAGGTCTTCAAAAATGATATTGAGGTTTCTAATTTTGTTTTAATACGTCATTAATCGTAAACCGCAATTTACCTTTCATTCAGTCAACTCAAATATAACAATAAAAAAAAACATTTACTTGCTGCTACGGAACCCTTCATGGGCGAGTCCGAGTCGCACTTGGCAGCTTTTTTTTTAAAACCTTGATAGACCTTTTGTTTGACTACAATCTCACCTGTTGGTAAGTGATGATGTGGAGTGTGATGTGAAATATAGTCCTAACAACCCAATATAGTCCATCCCACTAGGACTCCCTGTGTTGTGGATATCAACGAATTACGAGTACCTACCATGGTAACACAACACCCAGACCCGCGGGGTAATTGCGCGAAACCATTAAACTACACTGAACATCGGTAAAACTTCAAATTTGACATTTATAGCCTAGTCTGGACACTTTTCTGCCAGTTTCGTAGTGTGAGGGGAGACCAGGCTAAAACGGGTAAGTTAAGGTTGGAAGCAAAAAAAAAAGATTCTGGATATTTATCAAACTACTAGCTGTAACCCGCGACTTCGTACGCGTTATATTATTTTATCTATTTATTATATTATCCACGTGTGCGTAATAGCACAGACTATGTTATGTTTTTACACTGTGGTAATAGTAATAAATAATAATAATATGATATTCATACATGTGTTTTTTATACTATTTATTTTTTGTAGATAGTATTCCTTTATAGTGAAAAATATATATTTTTTTACGAGATTTAGAATGAGACATGCCACAGTAATATGACCCTCTGCCACCAGAGGAGGTGCATGCTTCGTGAGCCCACATCCCACAATCGTAGTATTTAATCCAGCCTTCAGCTGGTGGATTTCGGTAAAGGTCGGAGCACAAAAGGCATCGAAGCTAGTTTAAAAAAATGGATTTAGCCCTTTTATCTCCTTTTTTATCTCTCTTTTCTGTCTTTTCGAACTAGTTGAAGGATTAAGATCTGCTTTTAAGTTTCTCTTTACTGCATTTATCTTTGTGTTCTTTTGTTTGTTTACTTCTTCTTCTCTTTGCTTTTTTTTGCAGCTGCGTTATTTTAGCTACATCCATAACGAGGCTTGTAGTGTTTGTGTTAGCATGTGACTAATACAACACAGTCTCGGGCACGTGAGAGTGGGGCGGCGCGCCAGTCATACGAGAGCCACGGGCGAGAGTATTCGCGTCCGCCTGCACCCTGCTTGCTGGCAAGCCTGTGACTAGCGAATAGGTTCCTACACTCGATCTAAGAGTGCTACAAGGCTTATTGCTTTGTCGCACCATGATGCGTTAGCAGTTTTTCTTTTGTACTTTTTGACGATCTACGATATAAGAAACTATACTATACCTAATAAAACACTTGCTCAAAAATGGGCTATGGGCAAATCGGGTAGTACCCGATTTACCCCTACCCGTCTTGTCCAGAGACATACTTAGGTTTTGCACACTCATAAACTTGAAACCGGCACAACAGGCGACAAATCACTCCACCGATAAGAATGGCCAACCATATCAAGATAATATCACTAAACTAGTAAGAACATATCATGAACCAAAAGCGACTAATCAGCAGTCACAATTTTTTTTTTTTTATCAAAACAGTAAAATTCTTTGTCTTCAATTAACCTTGCAACCACGAGATCCATTGATGCGGTGAGACAGTCTGTGATTGCTCCACGCCTGGGCCCAACTTCTCCATATACATATTCAGTCTAGTGACAGCGGCGCGAAATTTAAAGAGATTACCCGATTTGGGCGGGGTACCCGTTTTTAGCTGGTCTCCCCTAACAACTAAATTTGTCACATCCCACTATGAGCCAGGTACTCTGACAGTATAGGTTTGGAGTTACACAATAGACTGGCCGCTGTCATATTGTCTAATCGATATCGATTACCAGATTGCTGTTCATTGCGGTGCGTGTTTTAGCTTTACTTCAAGAGCAGAAATATTTAAAACACGCGGCGCAATGAATAGCAAACTGGACATCGAAATCGAACTTCAGTCTATTACGTAATAAGACCCCAGGACAAATATTTGAAGATCAAGTACACATTTGTTACGCAGCGGGAATCAAACGCGCAACCTTTTTCGTCTCATTCGCCCACCGCGCCACAGAGATCATTTATCCGATAAAGATAGTTTTCAAGGTCCATCTTGGGATAATTTCCTACCCATCAAAGAAAACTACAATTCAAAACGGACCAGCAATCAAGGAAAAATCAAAATGATAAAAATATATAAAGCCGCTTATAGCATATATAAACAATCTGCACATATGTTTGTTTGTTTTTTTATTCAAGTTATGTTTTTCAACTCTCTATCTCATATTGCAGATTAAAGTAATGGAAATGATTGGAAATTACCACAATGTATCCGTTTGTATTAAATCACCGCGCAACTATACATCCTCTTGAGTATACGTGCCCGTGACGTAGCAACCTTCCTATTGGGGTGCCTATGACGCAATGCTCGATGGCTGAATCCGAGGTTACTTGTACCAGGATTGCATATGCGGAAGGAAATAACGGATTTTGGATTCGTAGCACGTTCGTAGAGCCTTGCTACGAAGCTTGTACATTACTGTGAAGCCTGGCTACGCTTCATCTACGTCAAAAGCACTTTAATCGAACTCCAAGCTTTTCCCGTAGCATAATCGTTTGGTTACTAAGTTACTACTAGTGTCCGCCCTCGGATTCGATCGCGTTATACCGGGATAAAGAACCCTATATGTATACTACATATATCAATCCAGGTCGCAATGAATGTGTACCTAACTTTTATCTTTTTAATGGTTCAGTAGAAAATAACAATGCATTTGAGAAAGTAAATGTTCTTTATTGTAAAAAAAACTGGGTTTGTCACGTGTGGGGGACGATGTCACTATTTCTCCCAACGCCCCCCCAGTGGAATGAACGATTTTAAACTGTATATAAAGGAGTGGATAGCTATGGTATTACTCGTAAGCTATAACGGAAACAACTAACAGAGAGGACGAAATAGACATATGGGTCTAAAATACTCTCCATTGCACAACTCTCAATATGATCTTGGTGTCCAGGCTCATTTTTCGAAGAACTTTTTCCTTTTTTTATCTAAAAAACTGTTATTCGGCCGACCTTGATGAATGGATGTGAAGCTTGTACTCAGAAATAACTTAAGGCGCAATAAGGTTCACAGCATGCCAATAATAAGCTCTAGATTTTTTATGTTATTGATAAGAGTTTTTTACAGTTTTCAAGAAGAAAAAAATATATGGTATGGTAAGGTTTTTATCTAGTGAAATCTTTAATTCAATATACTCTATTAATTACTTTACTCGATAAAAATTATCAAATATACCATATAAAAGATAGTTTTTAAAATTAAAATGCTATTATATGACTTACGTCTTACACGTTTTAATTTTGAAATATTAGGTAACTTATTAATTATTATTTGAGTTAGTGAATCAACAAAATTGAACAAAACTTAAGAGGCCATTTTTATATTATTATTTTATACAAAAAAACACGGTATCAGAGCGTGAGCTTGCCTTCTTCGCCTCATACAAAAATGTTAATTGTAACTGGTTGAACCTATAGCGCCTTAACTCCTCCTAACATAAGGTCACGGAAAGGAAGGTTTTTAAAAAGATTCTAGGCCCCTTACAACGATTAGTCGGCACTTGAAGAGTGATTATGAACTGGGAGACTGCAGAGCTGGCCGAGCCCAATATCATAGGCAAAATAAAATCTCACAAACCGCGTTGGCACGGCCACGTATGGGAGATGATCGGGCCGCAAAAAGCGGGAATCGAACCTGCACCTCTTGCGTGTCAGCCGGCTTCTCGCCCGCCGCAACACAGAGGTTCTCATTGTATTTAATTGTAACATGGTCCTGGTATTTCTTTATATCTTACACCAGGCTATCATGATTACGTTACAGTTATGTTACATCTCAAGTCTAGAATTAGGTAACTGTGACTTCGAACCAATTATGATCCCTTGGTACTTAGGTAACATATATTAAGGAGCCAATCTACAGGAAGAATATCCACACACTGCTGATAAAATGGTTGAACCAGGTTACGATTACGAGTTATGGATGGGAATTGTTCGGGGATCACGCGCAGGGCATCAAGACAAAAGTCTACAATCATTGCATGTTGCAAGTGATGACATACGACACTGAAACATATAATATCCTCATTAACAAATTCAAAGTCACGCAACAGGCTATGGAGAGTGATAACGCTTGGAGTTCAATACGCATGATGTAATCCGAAACGTAAGAATTCATTTATAAACCAAATTATCTATCTATAGCAATCTGACCTAGTAAGTTTATGTGGCAACAGGTAGGCCATACAAATAACAGAACCAATAACCGCTAGGGAACAATTTTCTCCGACAAAGTACCGTCCGACACAGATTAGGACAGCTCCACTCGAGCCATTGTAACGGATGCAGGAAGTCGGTGGAGGAGGCGGCTCAACCGTTCTTCGTGGCATATTATGGAGGGAGGCCTATGTCCAGCACTGATCATCAACAGGATTATAATGACCGTTTTAGTATTAATAGAGCTTTTTAGGGTTACGTAACCAAAAATTACGGAACCCTTATAGATTCGTCATGTCTGTCTGTCTGTCTGTCTATGTCACAGCTACTTTTTTCCGAAACTATAAGAGCTAGGCTGTTGAAACTTGGTAAGTAGATGTATTCTGAGAACAAATCGAAAAAAAACAGTAAATTTTTGGGGTTATATTTAGAACTGAAACTCTTTCTTTTTTTTTCATCAAACCCGTACGTGTGGGGTGTGTATGGATAGGTCTTCAAAAATGATATTGAGGTTTCTAATATCAATTTTTCTAAACTGAATAGTTTGCGCGAGAGACACTTCCAAAGTGTGTGTAAAAAGCGTGTGTGTGTGTGTGTGTGTGTGTGTGTGTGTGTGTGTGTCGTAACTTCTAAAATAAGAAAAAGATAAAACAAATAAAAATATGATGTACATTACCATGTAAACTTCTAACGAAAATTGGTTTGAACGAGATCTAGTAAGTAGTTTTTTTTTAATACGTCAAATCGTAATCCGTCCAAGAACTTTTTTATTATGTTACTTGCTGCTACGGAACCCTTCATGGGCGAGTCCGACTTGCACTTGGCTACTTTTTGTTTGCGAAAGAATTCGTAAAAAATAAAAATAAATGTTTTTCTTGATAGTTGTTCCCGTAGCTGCTCGAGCACAATTTACTTCTAACAACAGGGTTAACACCGCTACAGCAATTTATCAATGGAATTAAGCCCCATGGGGGCGCTCCGGAGGGCTTGCGGTTTTCAGCACCAAGGCTTCAGAGTGCGTAGGGAGGTTCGATTCGCGCTACTTCAGGAAATCACTCACACTGAGCTACAAACACGCCTCGGCCGCTGCGAGATACAGCCAGCAGGTGTGTGTTACTTACACACTACTACAGGTGTGCTGGTGTTGGTATCATTGTGGTCCCAGGATTGTTCAGGTAGAAAGGCTAATTAAATAGTTTATAAAAACCTAACAACATTCATACCTATCAATACTATGGCCCGTGATATGGAGAAGGAAATGAAGACCATTCACAATATAACCGAGTAATTATAATATCACTAGTTTTTTTTTGTTTTTCTTATACTTAGTTGGAATGACGGATCAAGCACATAGCCCACCTGATGTTAAGCGGTATCCTCTGCCTATGAACAGTGCATTATCACATAGGTTACCTTCACCTAGGACGCACCCTATGTGGCATTGCACCGCGCCCGCCACTCTGAGATATAAAGATGAAAAGTCTCACGTGCCTGTAATTTCACCGGCAACCATACCCTTTAATCCGGAACACAGCAATGCGAGCACTACTGCTTTGCAGCAGAAATAGGTATGGTGTTAGTACTTCACCAGACGAACTCTTTCACAAAAAAGCTCTACTATAATAATACGGCTTTCACAATAACCTGCATTTGAATGTAAATCAAATGTTCACTTTCATTCAACAGTTAACTATCTCACTAACAGACAATTTATTTATTTATTTATTTATTTACCACAACTTAGTACGGCCTGGGACAGTAACACTAAAAAAAAAAAAAAAAAAAAAAAAAAAAAAAAAAAAACAACAATAAATAATTATGTTGTTCCGAGTTCTCAGATACAGTTTACGAAGCCGTGCACGGAACATAGCAGTCTGCGTAAATAAGAAGCTTTATTTTCTGCGTTTGTGGAACATTTAGTTCGACCCCTTGAATCTTAAAGTACCTAATCAAATATTTACTGTTAATAAGTAAACCTCGTGAAAATAAAGGAATAAATTTAATCAAAAGATACTTGGGTTGACCTTTGAAAAGACGCCCTATAAGCGTTGCGTGGGCGAATACTAACAATTTGAATTGTTTGATAACTTATGTACGCAAATGACCGTATTTTACTGAACTTGGGCAACTTTATACTTTAGCCGTCAGATTTAGTTAACATATATTATATTATATTCGCCCGCAAATAATAACGTTGCTATTAATTAGCTAAAATAGCGTTGATAAGATTTCCCCAATAAATTACACATCAACTCTTAGACCAAAATAAAAAGTAGCATCAACTGCGGTCTTCGATAAAAGATACAGAACTTTATCGAAGACTGCGGTTTACAAATTTTTTTAGAGATACCGGTAAGACTTCCTTCAACCGAAAACCGATATTCACGAGGTTGTATCTACCAGGAGTAAATGAATCACAGGAATAGAACTGGTACGATCCATCCCCGTTCCCGTTTCCGTTTCAATGCTGTGTAATCTGTGTATCATTTAGTAATAATGTAACTTTATCATAGACTTGGTAAGTTTCTGATACAGCCAAAGTGATCAATTAAGGTAATGTTGTCCAGCATTATTTATTTATATTTTTATTTTATTTAATGTCTTAACTGTCATGATTAAGCAATCCTCTAGGATAGAAATAGGTTATGTGAACGAATTAGAGCGAAATCAAATCCACGTCCTCCAACTCGATCCTAGAGTGTTAATTGTTTCAAAGCGCGAAGTTAGATGCTGGTGAGAAGAGTATACAGCGGAACGCATTTTAATTGTAAGTTCTTACTTCTAAATTATAAATAGCAGAATACAGTAAAAAACGTTGTGTTTTCCAGACAAAGAACTTCGAGTAAAATTTTTGGTACCTGGGGAATTAATTCGTACAATTACTGTTTCGTTCAATGACGAAATATTCTTAGCAAATACATTTTTTGTCATCAATCCGTGCAATAAACGGGAAAGTAGTATTAACATCTAAAATCGTACATAGTGCATACTACTATGATAAAATATTATGATACCCTTCGACCAAAGTAAAAATAACGTCCTTGATGATATTACCACTAAACGAAACATAACTGCACGAATTGCTCATCGACCTAATTATTGAGAAAGATTTCAATAATAATATTCATTTGAAAAACTGACTGATAGAAAGCCTATACTGATTTCAATCGTAGTCTCTGAACCTTCGTAGCCGATCTTCGTAGTACGACTACGAAATCCTCAATCCTGTATGACGTGACGCTGACGTCACGTTTTCGCTACGAAACTACCAGGCTCACATAAATTGTGAGGAGGGTAGTGACGTGACAACTAACCAGGCGATGGAACTAGCCATGCAAGCGCCCCGCGAAAGTAGTGTGCTTCAATAGGACAGCAGCACAGCGAGAAGGTTCAAATAGTTTTCGTTACTATTGCGGAGGGTCGGCTAGAGGGGTGGAGGAGTGATGACGTCACTCACATGTTACCCAGTTAGGGTGAGATAGGCAAGGGTGGTGTGGGCGCCTGATTTATGATAAAACGATAGTGGAATTCGAATACATCAACTAATACCGTTGGGTAGGCTTGAGTTAGTTTATCTAACAGTAGGTGGCCCCTAAGATACAATCTTACACTTGCTTCACATTAAACCTAGATATGTACAAACTATTAAATAGGTAAAGGTTGAAGAGTTACAATGCATATGCAGTTAATATGCATGTATAAAGAAGGCCCTTGTTAGCAAAGCTTATTAGGTAACAGAGGAACGCCTGGGGTAGGTAACGCCTCGACTAGAGAAAGTCTTTCCGCGCGTAATATTTAAATAAATGCTCGAATGTCTGATTTCACCAAATGGTTACATGAGACTTTTCATCTTTATGTCTCAGGGTGGCGGGCGCAGTGCAATGCCGCATAGGGTGCGTCCTAGGTGGACGTGACCTATGAGGTAATGCACTGTTCATAGGCAGAGGTTACCGCTTAACATCAGGTAGGCCATCTGCTTGTTCCGTCATTCAGTAAAATAAAAAAAAATAAAAAAAATGGTTCCTGGTCTTAGTTGTTTTTACCCAACACATCTATATTGCAAGCTCATTGTTTAATATCATTGTTCTTACAACTAAGCCAAAGTATAATATTGTTTCAGTAATATAAAAAAAAAAAAAAAAATGTTTCCTGGCCTTTGTTGTTTTTACCCAACACATCTATCTTGCAAGCTCATTGTTTAATTTCATTGTTCCTACAACTAAGCCAAAAGATAATATTGTTTCAGACGTAGGATTATACTCTTTTAATAAAATTAGACGGAGACAATTTGTATCATTGAGTTAAAACATCCTACATAACAACAGAACATACATAACATATAATAACACCCCGACAGTCACATACGCCCATCTACTAAAATTATAAATGTGAAAGTCAGGTTGTTTAGATGTTTGATAGACCGCTGTGCGATATATCTCAAAACATTTCATGTAAACGCATAAAGTAAATATCTAAATATACTTAATAAGAGGTTACTCTCTCGTGGTACCGAACGAGGTAAAAAGTAGCCTTAGTGCTAATCCAGTTCATAATCTCTCTACCAAATTACATCGAAATCGGTTCAGCTGTTACGCAAACCAACATTTTAACATCCAAATGGGAAGGGTGAAAGATTTCACCCAAAATCGAAAAAACTATTAATCTTAACACAGTTTTACAGACCTCCCAACACTCGAGTAACTAACATTGTAAAGTGTTCTCATGTGCGAGTGTTGTAAGGGTGGAATTATCTCCTGACAATGTATGTTGCCCTGGTACAAGGGGTCACAACTTGGCGCTACCGGTTACAGGGGTGCACGATAGGGGTAAGTTTTATCGAGGGGTGTTAAAAGTATTATACATCATACCTACCTAACAAGCTTTTGATTTTAATTTTGAAGATTTTGTTGTCGATTTTAAGCAGCATTCCTTTTAATTTCAGCCGCGGTAATTTTAGCGACAGAATTGTATACCTGTGTACATTTCCAAAAAAAACCTGGGTAAATAATAATAAAATAATTAATAATTAATAATTTCTTGTATTAAATTAAAATCTACATAAGGATGAGTGAGATCTGAGAATCAATTATTGTCTCTACAGATTGGGTACTGTACCTAGGTAGGTACATCTTACTAATCTTGAGTAGACCTTGCAAACTAACTTTGCCAAATCATGGCCTTTGGCATTTCATGACCTTTTCCAAGGATGAGCGAAGGGGAAGCGTCCGCTCTAGAGGTCGAAGTCACCAGGAGAGCAGGAGACTGGAAGATCTATCTCACGGAAGTTGTAAGTACAGAAGGCGGAAACACGTGTAAACTTTCAGCATAGTGGAAAAGTTACGATGTTTTTGGATTTTGTCAGTGAAAGTGGGAAAGCTGGTACGAAGATACTATGGAAAAATCTCTTTTTTAACCGACTTCAAAAAAAGGAGGAGCCATGTGTTTTTTTTTCTATGTTTGTTACCTCATATCTCCGTCATTTATGAACTGATAAGGATTTTCTTTTATTAGTTGACTCGATATGCTTTCACATTAGTCCCATTTTCATCAAAATCTGGTTCTGATGATGGGATCCATGATGAATTGAGGGAACTCCTCAAATATTATCGGCACACATTTTGATTTTTTCAGTAACAAGTCAAGCATGTGCATTCGGAAAGTTCCATTTGGTGAAGTGGAACTGATGAAGAAGACCAGAGATGGCCATGGAACTACTCAATGATAAGTAATTCACGGGTGGCGATAAGGGTGACTTTCCGATTTCCGATTGAGGTGAAATACGGGATACCTGTCAAGTTCCGATGACAATACAATATGATGGTGACAGCGAGCTGATTATGATGATAGAGACGGAAGGTGAACAACGGAAATCCTCGATGAATAACAGTAGACTGGCCGTGTTAAGGCTCATTGTGATCAGCACACGGTTCCGATCACTTATATTATAAAATCTTGTATTGGGGAAAAAATCCTAGATGCGAAGTCGTTTTTTTTTCGAAAATAATTATTGTTGAGATTTATAAATGATGACACCCAACAGTCACATACATAGCTAGATAGATAGATAAACACTTTATTGCACACCAAATAGAAAAATAAAAAGATAAAAGAACAAAAACAACAAATACATAGTCCTGATCCCACACTAAGAACCCCTGTGTCGTGGGTATCAGGAACTACGAGTACCATGCTACCACAACACCCGGAACAAATATTTGCAGATCATACAAACATTTGTCCCGCAGCGGGAATCAAACCCGCAACCTCTTGCATCTCAACCGAGTACTCGCCCGCCGCGCAGGGGTCGTCAAATTACGTGATCATCTCTTGACTTATGAGCATTCTCCTCTATGGAAATCATCTCCCCTATAGTATCCGCCCGCGGTTTCGCTCGCGAGGTACCGGCGCGGCGGCATAAGAAGGCCTATGGTCCAGTGTGGATCCAAGTTATTTAATCTACCAAATTTTACTGAAATCGGTTCGGCATGATTTAATACCAAGCAAAAACAAATTTCGCTAAATTTAAAATTTAGCAAACGAATACTATCAAATTCACGATTCTAAAACAAGGCGTTTTCAGCGCGATAATCGGGATAGTTTAAACTTTTATTTTTATTTATTAATATTTAATTTGCTGAGAAATATACATTTCGAAAAGGCAGTAAGCTCATAACAAAAAAGAATTTTACGATTTTTGAAATCTCGAAATCTTTCCCCGCCCACCCGTGCTTGGGCGGACGCGCAGAGAAGTTGGGAGGCGCGGATTGACGTCACGGGGCAAAGTTACTAGGGCTTCATAGATGAAAGGAACTGATGGAAAATGTGTGACTTTGAGGGGAGAAAGGCTTTCTCTCGACGCACGTGGGCGCTTTGTGGAACCTTGAGGCTATAATTAAATTACTAACTTTGTGCCAAAAATATATCTTTGTCTACTCAAAGGATTCCCATTATTTTAGATGTTAAAATAGAAATAATTACATCCTCTGTATATTCTCTGAAACTTTATACGTACTCTATTTATAGATAAGTAAATACCTACTACATTTAAATTACCTAACGATTTTGGAGAGCATTATCTACCTAGTTCTGAAGTATCTAAAAACCAAGCCAAGGGATTTTAAAGCACATTAATTATTTATTTTTCTTAAAGGTTCATTATTTTATTTGTTAACAAACCAAAACCGATAAATCGTCATTTATATTATCTTTGGGCGTGCAAGCGCTCCGCCCTAGCCCGCCCAGTGGTGCTTCGTAGGGCGGCAACGGTTGTCCACGGGCGCCCCAATTACTAGAGCACCAGAAATGCCGAAGAGATGACCGGTGAAGTTTCACGTGAAGACAGAGACGTTCAGACAAGGACAAATTTAGCGCATGCGCAAAATCACTTCGCCCTCTAACCCTCGCCACCCTCGACTTACTTCATTCGAGACATACATGGCCACAACAGCGAATGGTTTCACTTCATCAGACTGTAAAAGTAGGTATCTTATCTTTTATTTTGGGTATCTTGAATTACGTATATGCGAGTACAATAATTGTATATCCTCTTATCTAATGTCCACCATCAGGCCTATAACAACTAACGTGGTAGATTAGGTACTAAAAACAAATAGCTAACAATGCAGTACCTAGTCCAAAAACAAAATTTACGTAAATAGTAGAATAAACTCTTTTAGTGCCTGCCTAAATAAGAGCTTGTTTTCAGCCCTCTATTTGCATCTAACGGCCACTTAAGAGGGGTGTAGGGCGCTTGAGCCCTCTGCATACGACCGAAGTTTCCTCATACAGACACACGCATTTTTCCTCGAAAAAGTAGGCAGAGCCTCAATTGGGCCTCTTTTCATCGTGTGTTGCACCATCGTGGTATATAGACGTGACAAGCGTGACTGACTCTACTAACGAAGTTTGCTCCTATTTTGTATATATAAATCAAACTTCATGAAATATTGTATACTCGATCAATAAACTAATATCTAGACCCGTGGTTTGTCGGTTTCTTATAAAACTATATGATTTCCAAATCAAAATGACTTTAAGATTTGTATGGAAATAACCCATCCCAGTGTGATTTGATTCTATACAATGTCATGGGACACTGACAAAATACCTCAAAGTATCAAAGGATACCGTACCTTCGCGTGATATTTTTGTTTGTTGAAAACTATATTTTTCAATAAATGCCTGTGGGAATTACTACCTCTACTAGGTATATTCGGGTTCAAATAAAACACACGAATTCTCCGTGGAAATGCGAAGCCACTTTATTCCTAATACCAGGATTATCTCATACAAATCGCAAAACGCTTCGATAGCGCGTTCTAGGAATTGGTTGTTTTAGGTGCGCCATCTAGTATTAAAACTTGAACTAATTACCATTCAACATACCGCCCACCAAGGGCATGGTAAATGTCCTTATCTATTTACTAATTTCCGCCCAGCGTGAGGTGAGAGCACAGCTAACAACTTAAGTTCCCAGCACTAACCAATTCCTCATTACAATGTGGACTGTAAACACAAATAACCTTAAATTTAGTTAAGTTAAACAGGAACTATCTTATAAAATAAACATAGGTACATCGGTATGCAACTTAAAACCAAACCTCCTTATTTATACATATACATAATTATCTGAAATTTGGACATAATTTTATTTTTAATCAGCTATAGGTAGAATACACAATTTTGATATTGGACGTTTTATTAACGATCCGTTACATAGGAGTGTTACCACGCGACTAATTTTGTCCAAACCAGGATGCTTTTCGGTGACTTTTCCCAAAAGCCATCGAGCTGGAGGCAAGTTGTCTGCCTTCACCAAAACAATATCACCGATATTTGGTTCTGGAATATGTTTGTTCCATTTATATCGTTGCAATAAGTGCACCAAATATTCCTGCGACCACTTCCGCCAAAACTCTTGCAGCATACGCTGCGTGATCTGCCAACGTTTCAAACTTCCCATATTCAAAGCCTCAAAATTACGATCAGGTACGGTGATCAATGGTTCACCGATCAAAAAATGACCTGGTGTGAGAGGTATTGGATCGTTAATCCCGTCTGGCATCATAGATAATGGTCGAGAGTTAAGGCACGCTTCCACTTGAGCTAACACTGTGGATAGCTCTTCATAGGTTAGAGTCGATGTGCCGATCACTCTCCTTAGATGAAACTTCGTGGATTTTACTCCAGCCTCCCATAAGCCACCGAAGTTCGGGGCGTGAGGTGGAATAAAATGCCAGGTGGTTCCGTTATTGCCTAACCATTCATTAATCTCAGTAGATACTGTCGATTTTTCTACATTTACGAGATGACGGAGTTCCTTAGACGCACCAACAAAATTTGTACCATTATCGCTCCAGATGTTGGCGATAACTCCTCTTCGGGCAACAAATCTTTTAAAACCTGCTATAAAGCCTTGCGAAGACAAGTCACTTATAGCTTCTAAGTGTATTGCCTTGGACACCATGCAAATGAAAAGGCAAATATACCCTTTGTAGGATTGGTGTCCACGGCCCTTAGACGTGCGGATGCTAATTGGTCCTGCGAAATCAACACCACTGTGTCGAAATGCTCTTGCAGGAGTCACCCTACTGGCCGGCAGCTGACCCATCAATTGGGTTTGAGTAGCTGCTGCGTATCTCTTGCACCTGACACACTTGCGTACATACAGTTTGACGAGAGTTTTGGCTGATATTATCCAAAACTTGCTACGCAAATGGTGCAACATTACAGTGGGACCTCCGTGAAGTGTTGTTTTGTGAGCTTCAGCAATTAAAAGGTCTGTAAAATGGTTGTTGTGTGGCAAGATGATGGGGTGTTTAAGATCCTCATTCAGTTCAGCATTTTGGAGACGACCACTGACGCGTAAAATCCCATCATCGTCGATCATTGGGCAAAGAGATTTCAATTTTCCCTTCGTCGATACTCTTCCCGTTTTTTTTATTTCTTCCATATCTTCACTGAACTCTTGTTTCTGGACGTGTTTTATGCAAACCTTCAGTGCGTCTCCTATCTCTTCCTTTGTTAGAGTCTTTTCGTATCTTTTTGTACCACTTTCTCTAGTCTTCCATTTCAAAACTCTTCTGCAATAGGCCAAAACTCTTACTAATTTTTGTAATGAAGAAAACTTTGTCCATACTGGATCTTCCATTGTTTTCTCGATACCAATGTGAGCCTTGATATTTTTCTGCTCCATACTTGTGGCGATCGATTTCGGTCTTGCATAATCGATTGTTTCGTTTCGCAGCCACGATGGTCCCTGTGACCACAAATCACTGCAGACAAGTTCTTGTGGAGTTGCTCCTCTAGATGCTATATCTGCGGGATTATGGGCAGTCTTAACGTGAGCCCAGTGCGAGTTGTCTAGTTGAGTGAGAATGGTTGAAACTCTATTTCCTACAAAGGTAGTCCAGCGGCTCAGGTGGCTGCTGAGCCAAGCCAAGACCACTGTTGAGTCTGTCCAGGCATGAATATGAGCTTTTGAAACTCTCATGACTTCAGCTACTTCTGTTATTAACTCTGACAGCAACACTGCTCCCATTAATTCGAGCCTGGGAATGGATTGTTGTTTCACTGGTGAAACCTTTGTTCGAGACGTGATAAGACTTGCTTTGATCGTTTCTTGTGAGTCTACAACTCTGATGTACACAACCGCAGCATAGGCGGCCATTGATGCGTCACTAAACCCATGTAACTCAACCAACAAATCATCAGCCCTTGTGTTGACCCATCTTGGTATACTGAATTTGCTCGTCTCTAACAACTTCTCTCTATATGTGTGCCATTCAGTTAATAGTTCTGGCGTTAACTCATCGTCCCATTCTAATCCGGACAGCCAAAGTTTTTGGATGAATATTTTAGAAGTGACAACACAAGGTGCTGCCCAACCAAGCGGATCGAACAATCGGGAGATGTCTGATATGACCCGTCTCTTCGTGATCGGAGTCTGCTGTTGTGGAAGTGTTACAGAGTACTTAAACTCATCGCCTTCACGATCCCAGCTAATTCCCAAGATTTTTACTATCTCGTCCATTTTAATGTCTTTCTTTCCTTGTTCCTTGCCGTCTTTCTCTCCTGCGTTAATTACCTCATCTAACTCTTTGCTCGGAATGGAAGATTGACTACGTACCGACCACTGTCATCTCTGACTGTAGTTTGCGTGTAAATTTCTTCACAACGCTGCTCTTCTGGAGTCATAATATTCTTCTCTGGGGTTGTAGACTCGATCTCCCAAAATCTTTTCAGGAGTGTGTTCTCATCAGTTTGTGTGTGCATACTTATAATGACACTATGATGACACTGTGGCCAAGACTTCTGATTACCATCTTTTGGATGTGTGGGACCAGAAATGATCCATCCCAAGGCTGTGCATTGCGCTGTGGGCATGCCCTTGGGACCCTTAATCAGACCTTCTCGTATCAATTGGCCATACACGTCTGCTCCGAGCAAAATGTCTATTTTACTCGGCGTGTTGAATTGAGGATCGGCGAGAGTGATCTCAGCCAACTCTGGCCATTCTACATGATTTGCTTTCTCCGATGGGAGAAGGCTAGTTATAGCACTAAGAATATGAGCACGTACTTGGATTTGAAAGTCGGGATCATGGCGGGACTGGATTTTAATCATAATGAAGTATTTAGACGCTAATGTGCCTTTGTTGCCGCCTATTCCTGATATACTACTCCTACTAGGTACTTTCTTCAATCCAAGTAACTGTGCTGACGATTCTGTAACAAAGGACGCCTCAGAGCCTTGATCTAATAGAGCTCTGAGAGTGTACGCTTTACCGTCTCTTGCTTCAGCCTTAACAAGTGCGGTTGCTAGCAGAATTTGTTGCGAAGAAGTTTTCTTCGAAAAGTGTGCAATAACCTTTGATGTTGACGCTGGACTTTCCAATGATGCTTTTACCTTTGACACCGTTTCATTGACCTTGACTTCTAATTCTGACTTTACTGACTCTGGATTATTTGACCCTGATGGTTTCGGATGAAGCAATGAGTGGTGCTTCCTCTTACAAATACGACATCTAGAAACTGATCGACAAGTGATGGCGGAGTGGTTGCTTCCTAAGCAATTGAAGCAAAGCCTACTGGTTTGAGCAAATTCATGTCGCTTATCGTAATCCACACTCGAAAATTGTTTGCAGTTTGACAATTTGTGTTCATCTTTACAATACGAACACCTAATTTGAGTGTTGGAACCCGACGCCATAGCGTGCAATACATGTTTCTTTTGGTTTGGAACATTTGGCTTTGAAACCTTGTTTAAGTTTACAAATTCGAGGGATCGAAATCGTGTTTCCAAGAATTCTTTTAGTTGTTTCAAAGTTGGTAGCTCATCTGATGATCCGATGTTTGTTTCCCATGTTTTACGCGTTTCAGAATCCAACTTTGAACTAACTAAGTAAATTATGATTGTATCCCAGGAACTTACATCTATGCCCAAATTTTTCAACCCATTCAACGTATCGTTAGTGACATCCAATAAATTTTTGATTGCACTGCTTGACTCGGCTCCAAGACTCTGTTGGTCTACAAAACGCTTCAGAAGACAATTAGCTAGATATTTTTTATTGTTGTACCGATTGTTGAGCGTTGACCAAGCTTCCTGATAATTGGCAGCCGTGATAGGAACATGTCTTAACAGCTGTTCGGCCTCTCCTGACAGATAACCTTTCAGATAATGCATCCTTTGAACATCATCTATGGACGAGTTATTGTGAACCAACGATACATACAGGTCTTTGAATGTTGTCCATTCTGCATAAGACCCAGTAAAAGTAGGGATTGATATGTTTGGCAATTTTACATTACAATTTTCAGAGCTTGACTGAGAGATTGAAGTTGAAATGCTTGGTTTGCTGGACCTTAGTATAGACAAGCGTTCCCTAATATCTGCTTTACATTCTATGTACGTTTCTTCAACAAAATCATACATGTTTTCAGTGGTGTACTGAGTTTCAGCTAACTTGTCCGAGTTATCGTCGTTTATCAATTTCCTATGAGTATCTGAGAACACTTTCCATTTCTCCTCCAACGATTCTAATCTCGTAAGCAAATAGGACTCCTTGAGAAGCCTTTCCTGCGGAGACTTTTTAAAGTTCTCATAGGCCTTTACTATCATAGCCTTGTAGCCTAACTGGCTCTTTAATAGAGATGATAAAGACATTGTGAATCTCAAATTTCCAAATTAAGCTTCAACCAATATTTTTTACTGTTTTAAATTCCTAACACGAGATTACCAACTAACAAGACAAGAGTCTGAATTTTCTAAGTCCAAACCAATTTCGTAAGAATTTTACAAGTGTTTGAAACTTATTACAATCGGACCGAAATCGGGCATAGGTTCCCCGTCGGTTCACTCATGGCAAAACTATTCTAAGTCCTAAACTAACACTCAAAATTTTAAAGTCCAAAATTCTTGAAGTTAAATTTAAAACTGAACTGCACTACACACAAATAAAAGGTCAATGTACTCACGATTTCACTCGTATAACACTTGCCGTTGCATCCACTCCCGAAGAATCACGTTTCCTCCACGTCACTGTTGTGACGTCGGTAGCGCGGCGCACACGTCACTCCTGTGACGTCACCGTCGCTTGCTCGTACTCTCCGTAGCGTGTTGGCCTACGTCACTCCTCTGACGTCGGCTTGGCCAGCAACTACACGCCAGCAGCTGCTAGCGCGGGCTTCCGATTTGGTTGGATTGATTGTGGGTGCGCGTACACACACGCACACACACATACCACAGTGAACACTTCACTGTAATCCAACCACCCGTGACAGGTCTTCAAGCCAAGGTAGGCCGAGACTGCCCGGTGCACACTGCGTGGCGATCCACCACTTAGCCAGTGCGTTGACGCAAAAAACTCAGATCCACGTGAGTAATTCCAATCCGCTCGGTAGGACCATGTGGGAATTACTACCTCTACTAGGTATATTCGGGTTCAAATAAAACACACGAATTCTCCGTGGAAATGCGAAGCCACTTTATTCCTAATACCAGGATTATCTCATACAAATCGCAAAACGCTTCGATAGCGCGTTCTAGGAATTGGTTGTTTTAGGTGCGCCATCTAGTATTAAAACTTGAACTAATTACCATTCAACAATGCCTAACAACATTATAAAAATTACCAATCTGAACTGTGTGTTGATCAAACTGAGCCTAAACACGGCTAGACTACTATTATCCGTCGAGGAGTTCCGTTGTCCACCTTCCGTCTCCATCATCAGATCAGCTCGCTGTCACCATATAAATAAATAAAAAAATAAAATATGCTGGACAGTTCACACGACATTATCTAGCCCCAAGCTAAGCAGAGCTTGTGTTATGGGTACTAGATAACTGATATACTTAATACAATACAATACATTACACAGATATTTTTGTTATAGTTACATAGAAAATACCCAGAACACCCTGAACATATATCTGCAGATCGTACAAATATTTGTTCCGAGGCGGGAATCGAACCCGCAACCTTCTGCGTCACAGGCGAGCCTTCACCCGCCGCGCCACAGAGGTAGTCACTTCATATTACTGTATTATCATCGGAACTTGACAAGTACCCATGCCAAATTCAGCTCAATCGGTCTAGGTTAACTGGTTCAAAATTCAGTTTCAAGATTTGTCTCACACTTACTAACAAGTTAAGTTAAATAAAAGCTTGTAAAAAAAAATTGTGAAGCCCCTTTTACATAAAGTAAATTCCACCTTTTTTTGTAAATATTCAGCTCTAAGAACGACATAACGCGAGACAGCTTCGTTACTCCTTACTAAAGTAGGTACCTTCTTCGTGTTCCTCCTCCTCCTCGCGTCGTATTTTTCATTGCCGATGGTCGTGACCCCCTCTATGGATCACTTTCTGCCGGACGATGTTGCGCCAATGAGATCTGTTGCCAGCGAGCTGCACGGATTCGTGGAATTTCGAATCGAGAGTAGTGCGGATCTGGTCTGGCCAACATATTGGGCTACGGCCTCGTGGCCTCTTTCCCTCAATTTTTCCAGTGATAATCAGCTTCTCTAAGTTGTCACTGCCTTTCCGTGCTATATGACCAAAATACTCAAGGACTCGCTGGAGGCAGATGGAAGAAAGTAGTTATCTTGAGTTCCTTGAGTATTGACACGTTCGCCCTAAGGGCTGTCCAGGGGATTCGCAGCATCCGTCTCCAACACTGTAGGATTCTCCTATCCTTCCATATTCCCCCAAGCTGACTCATTGCGTTCTTGGCCATCCCAACCCTTCTTCGAACTTCAAGCTCACATGAGCCGGTGTTAGAGATGCTGGAGCCCAGGTATATGAAGTTGTCGACTTTTTCTAAGTTAAGCGTCCCGGTGAGCTCCAATCTCTTGCTACAGTCAACTGCCATAACCTTCGTCTTCGTCTTATTCACGTGGAGTCCCAGCTCGTTGCTTATCTGCTCTATCCTGTTCAGTAAGCTCAACATTTCGGCTTCCGATGCAGCTAGCAGAGTTGTATCATCGGCGTAGCGGAGATTAGTAACTTTAACGCCACCGACGCTCACACCACCATCCCACCCGTCACAGGTGCGTCGAATGATGTTTTCACCATAGGCATTAAATAGTATGGGGGACAAAATACAACCCTGTCTCACACCTTTCTTAACCCAGTATCTTGCTGGCGTGAGATATTAGCGAGAGGGTAACATAATTATCACACTTTTTAGTGGAACCTTTCTTATGCATGGGTAATACGACAGATTCGGTCCAGTCCACGGGCCATTCCCCAGTAGACCAGATTTTTCAACAGATCTTATGCAGTATATCGATGCCAATCTCACCCATTGCTAGAAGAACTTCTGCCGTTATGAGGTCCGATCGATCCTAAAGCTTTCTTGGGTTTCAGAGTTTTTATTGCGGCCAAGACTTCAGAGCGGAGGATACCAGGCTCAAACCCTATGGTGCTCCAGCTTGTCTGACAGGTATTTGTGGTAGTGCCTTCGGGGTTCTTGTACAGCTGTTCACAATACTCCCTCCAGCGGTCAGCTTTTTTGTCCAGTTCATGTAAGATCTGACCATCCCCATCTTCTATGGTCCAAGTTTTGGGTTTGAACTGTCTTGAAAGCAGTCTTACTTTTATGAACAGATCGGCAGTCTGAAATTTCATAGAATGGACCTCAATTTCCTCGCAGATACCCTGAATGAAGTTGTTCTTGTCAGCGCGACAGTGTGTGTCTATTGTTCTACATAGACCCGCGTATTCACCCGCCACTCTGGCGTTTTGTAGACCCTGGATCTTAAGGTCCTTCCTCTGCTGTATGAGAACCCACGTGGGTTTTGAAATGTACCCTCTTCTCTTGCGATCTGGTTTCCTTGCCTTCCATATGACATCCGAAGTATCACTGATGTAGTTTTTGAGGTGCTGCCATTGTGTATTTGCATTAGCATCTATAGTGGGAGGTCTGTCAGGTAGCTTTCCTCCAATAGTTTTCTGGAAAGTAAGTTGTTCCGAAGGCTCAAGATATCTCGGTTTCTGCTGTGGAGTTCTTCGTGATTTCAGACGGAGTGCAAAGACTGCTACGAGAAGATTATGGTCTGTCCCACAATCCGCCCCGGGGAAGGTCTTGGTGTTCTTCACAGAAGATCTCCAACGACAACCAACCAGGTTATAGTCAATCTGGTTTCGGTATTTGTCAACCGGTGATTTCCAAGTTTAGAGTCTCTTCGGGTGGTGTTTGAAGTTTGTGTTGAGGATGTTTAAGTTCTTGCCAATACAGAAGTTGATTAATCTCTCGCCCCGTTCGTTTCTTTCGCCTAAGCCATATTTCATCTGCTGCGGTGTTACCAACTTTGGCATTAAAATCTCCGAGAACGAGGGTGATTTCCCGGTTCGGTATCCTGTCCAGAGTGTCCCCAAGCAGTCCATAGAATTCTTCAATTGCATCCTCCGATGACAGTGAGGTCGGCGCATATACCTGGATTATGTTTAGGTTGCACGGCTTACAACTTATTTTAAGCGTCATGATCCTTTCCGAAATAGGATTATAGCCGAGGACTGAGCTGTTGATCTTAGGTGGCACTAGAATACCAACACCGTTCGCACTCGCATTATCTGCCCCAGAAAAATAAAGAGTATTTCCGGACGTTGTCGAAAAATGGCCGTTTCCACGCATGTGTGTTTCGCTGATGCCTAATATACTCAACTTGTGGCACTCCATCTCCTTTTCTACGATGATAAGTTTGCCAGGTTTAAGTAGGCCATTTAAATTCCAAGCTCCAATATGATGATGAGCTCGTATTGAGGTTTTATCAGAAGGTGCTTTGGTGTCGCCAGTAATATTTCTCCCGTCAGAGGCCTGGCGAATCGCGTCATCGGGAGCTTCGGTAGCCAATTTCACACTAGCCAGCCCGGCTGCCGGGTAGCGCCGAGCGTTAGTTCGGGTCGCATAACAGATCATCATCTCTTAGTTGTACTGCAATGGGGGGGTTTTCTTAGTGGGGACATAAGAAACAGACGTACTAAGTTGGAAGCACACCAAACGCCTCAAAACACGTCAGAAAGAATTGAATATCCTATGAATTTGTACGCATTTAATTGTAATCCAGAACCACCCCAGTATTGTTACGCAAAACCCCTTTAAATTTCCGTCGTCATACGACCTTTATACATACAGTACGAAAATGTAACGTGCTGACGCAGGTCGTCGGTACTTTCATATTTCATTTTACGTAACGCTTCAGGAGCAGCCTGCACGAAATTTCACGAGGCAGGCTATTAGCGAGCCGGGTATTGAGCATTGGGCGGCGTCGTACGGCATCGTAGGTCGTGACGCCACCGCTGAGTGACGTCACTGCGAGGGTGGAGGGTGCGACAGCCGGCAGGGCAAGGGTAGTCGCCCCTCCAGTGAAAGTCGGGCCGCCCGGCGTCAGTAAAGCCTGGACTGTCGACCGGCTACCACGCATCGTCTCTCGCTCGTCTATTTACATAGTTCGAGTAACCTTCGTATTCACTACGATTACAAATATTTACGGTATTTAGAGCAACCCGAGAATACCAAAACTCAATGACACATCGATAGTGTGATTTAGGACAAGTGTGTGTTATACGTGAAAGATGTGAAAAGCTTTCTTTCATAATTATTTGGCTTCAGATTCAGGAAGTTGTAAACGAGAGGTAGGACAGTTTATACTTGTTTAACATAATGATGCTGGAAGACATAAGAATAATATAACAGATTTATGACTTAGCTGGTTTTGATTTATGGTAAACAGTAGGTATACTTGAGAATCAGTCAGGCTTTTCCAGCATCTAATTGAATAAAATAAAATGGGTAGTCACGGTACACTTCTGTAACTAATACACGTGCGTGACTATACTTCGAGGAGTTCTAACTTTCAAGGCTCTCGCAAACAATAGCCACGATAAAACTGAAGGATTCCCGTAACTATATGGCCCACATGAATGTACCCGTCGATCTTATTAGTAAAGGTCTGGAAATGTTCTACTCCTGAGCGATATGTGGCCTACGAATTAACCCAAGCTTTTATTTACAATCTAATTTCAGCGGCGATGCATGCACGAAAGCTATAAATAGCCGGGGTTCGCGCGCTCGAGTCTCGTCAGCAGCCGGTCCGCGTTTTAACTCCATACACTATTTCTGTCTTATAAAAAAGCAAAAAGACATTTTGCATGCGAGAAAAATTCAGAGAAATAGCTCTCTGCAGTGGACAATGAGAAAAGTGCGTAAAAAGAAGCCGATTGCCGAGAGGCGAAAGTGACTAATAGTGTTGTTGAATCAAGTGCTCTATACTTAGTTATTTGTGCCAGAATCAGCGCAGCTTCTTCAGCAAGGTAATTACCAAGGTTATTTTCATAAGTAACAAGATGTTTGGCCATTAAACATCAGAAAGACATATATTTTCAGTGACTCTACTTTAGCTTTACATAGACTTTTTATTAGGTATTCTTTACAGAAAGAATAATACAACTTATACATAGACAGATAGGTGAACTACAAGAAATAGTTAAGTTGTCCAAAGATCGTTGCAAAGTATCTAAAGATAACTCAACTGATCCAATTCACTACCATACGGAAGCGTTCGTAAGATGCTGGCTGCATTGCCACGCTGAATTGCAATACTAATGCGTTGAGCCAGATAAGAGTCAGCTCTCGGGTCACGCGTCGCTTCGACCAGACACCCTAAAATAATAATTCTGAAAACGCGAAGACCCTAGGGCCCATAGCCAGACCCCAAAAAGGCTCAAATAAATAAGTAAGCTCAGTTTAGAATCTCAGTTGCATATAAGCGTCTTTCGAGATCCTCGGGTGTATTGGTTTTATTCTTCTGGTAAGGGCGCCGATGAAATTACAGGCACATGAACTTTTCACCTTTTTCTCAGGGCGGGCGCAGTGCAATGCCACATTAATGCACTGTTCGTAGGCAGAGCTTAACATCAGGTGGGCCATCTGCTTGTTCAGTCATTCAAGTAGTATAAAAAAAAAAAAAATGTTTTGTTATTTTATTAAGAGTAGCTAGGTACCTATCAAGGAAGTAATAGTGAGTAGGTAACTCATAATATGTGTGATAATATAGGTACCTTAGTTGTAATATACCTATAAGAATTGATTCAAGTCACAAAGCTAATTTTATTTTCCAAAAATTTCAAAAACATTTCTGCAGCTTGATGTAATAAATTAAATACTTGTATTATAATTATTCAGATTTATTTGTAACTACATAGTTAATAACTTAAACATTATATAAAGTCAACAATAAAAATTCATAATTTTTCTAAAACTAGAGGAACTAGATAAGTCTGGGAAAAGAATACTTAATCTAATTTATGCTTTGGATATGTGATTTCAGCTATTCTCTAATACAGCCCATCGAGGCATCCAATAATTAGTAAACCTTTTTGTTACATAAGTACACAAACAATAAAATGAATTGTGAAGAAAATAACTTGCTATAATATATGTATGTAACATTATAAAATGGGCTATGTATTTAATATTTCCCCTTTTCTGTGTCAATAAGTCATCTATTGGACATCAATAACAATATATTTTCTTAATAAACTTCTTACTAACTATTGTCTTGTCTTCCTACATATTTAATACAAACATGTTCTATAAATTGATTAGCTGCCAAAAACACTTTGGATCACAAAAACATTTATAAATAATATAACTGTATACAGGCAGGTACATAAATCTTTGTGCAATTGTAAAATGGCATGGTAAATTTCAACCATTAAATAGACATATAAAAATATCATTTGTATTCTAATATACCAACTAAAACTAATATATATATTTTCTAAGAAACATCATAGCACCACTTCATTACTAAAATCTACAAAAGCAATGGTAGATCGTGTTACTTATTTAGATAATATGGGATCAAGATAAGTTGTGACTTTAGGCCAGATTTCATCCGAGGTTCTCCCTTCAAACTGTGTTAGTATGCCTTTATCTTTGTAGAAGTCTATGACGGGTCTTGTAACACTCTCATAAATCTCCAATCTCTTTTTCACGGCCTCCGGCTTGTCATCAGGTCGTTGTACTAAATCCTCTCCGGTATCATCGTCTTTGCCTTCCACTTTTGGAGTGTTGAAACCAATATTGTACACTCTACCAGAAGCCAAATGGACCCATCGGTTCTTTACTCTGTCTATTATTACTTCAAACGGCACAACTAAGTTCAACACTACGTCTACAGGCTGAACTTTCCATAATGCGTTAGCTTGTGCCACAGTCCTTGGGAAACCATCCAACAACCATGGTTTATTATTCACCTTACCAAGCTCAGTAATCATGAATTTTATCATGACATCGTCTGGTACTAATTTACCTTCATTCAGGTACACTTTGACTTCTTTCCCAAGGTCTGTTTGCTTTTCAATATGGTCTCTGAGCTTATCTCCACTAGAAACATGTTCTATTTTATACTTTTTTACTATTCTTGAAGATATTGTGCCTTTTCCTGATGCTGGAGCACCGAGGATCAAAGCTTTTAGTAATTTTACCCTCGCAGTCATTTTAACGCGACCTTTGAACTATTGATAACGTAAGGGTGTCTTATCGTATATTCGTTATAGCGAGCACATAGAAACGTTGCTGTTGATATTAATAATGCACTATGAGTGTACAATCAGTCGTGCACCATTTCTTCAATTGATAATAAATTATTTTAGTTACCTCGGCAAGTCGTAAAATTTTCAATTCGATGTATCATGTTTCGTAATAGTTTGAGCACATTTCGTGTGAATGGGTTCCTCTTACGTAACTATAATCACATCAGAGTTATTGCTTGAAACTTATTAAACCATTTTTCATAATGTAAATCGTCAAACTAGTTTAAAAACATCGAAAATTACTTCGCTACTTCGATTTCGATTTTCGAGTGCAAAGTACACACCACAGATAAAAAACCAATTCGTTTCGTCTCGTCGGCGCTGCGAAATGTCAAAGTTGTCAAACGATAATAGATGGAACGATAGAACCGTTCCATTCCTATTCGGCTTGCTCACCAATAAATCCGTTTCAGTTCCCTTTGGCCGAGTTATCGATCTAGCTAGGTACAGAAATAGTGCAACTGTTATTAGAACCTTTGAATTATGTACATACATATTTTTAGGCAAAAATAACTTTGGTTTCACACCAAATTAACTATTTTGAAAAAAAAACGAATGTTACCTTGTAACGAGGCGTGAAAGCCCGCGAAATTCCAAGTTTTTCCGCGTAATAGGTAAATTGAAATATTCCGTAATCCGTAGATACAAGCATCATTTTGAAACGTTAAGCTCGTGTCAAGTGCCACGTAATAGCGGAGGAGGGGCGTGCAGTTTTAAATTAGTTTAATATGCTACGTATGATTGAACCCCCCTTGAACAATATTGTGAAGCAATAGTATTCTTTCAGAATGGCGCTTGTAATGCTACCATGTGACCTACCGTGGTGGACGTCAGTGCAGCGGCACTTGAAGCATCTCCTCCTCGCGTCGTCTCCAGCCAAACTTACCGCCAGTATGCTCAAAATACACGATATGTGCAAGTGAGTATAAGTACTATTTAAAACACATGAACAACAATTATGTAAGGATAGGCAACCGCAAGCGAACGCTAGCGATTAATCAATTGTAATCAATCAATTGTTAAAATCAATTGAAAAGCAATTGTATACTTACCTACCTACTTTCTTTCTTTCTTTGATTTAGCGATAAGGCCACCTGTTACGTAGATACATATAGGTAGTTGTTGTCCTTCCTTTTGATATTTTTTTCCACTTAGTTTTGGTATCTACTGAGGTACATACACCTGTCAAAAAACGTTAGTATGCTTTTTTATATCGTTCCCGTGTCTCAATGCTGACTAGGGTTGCCAGCTCCCGTTTTATGTTTTTGACGACCCCTGTGGCGCGGCGGGCGAAGGTTGGCCTGCGACGCAGGAGGTTGCGGGTTCGACTCCCGTCTCGGAACAAATATTTGTGCGATCGCAGATATTTGTTCAGGGTGTTCTGGGTATTTTCTATGTATAATAAAAATATCTATGTATGTATTATATTATATTAAGTATATCAGTTATCTAGTACCCATAACACAAGCTTAGCTTGGGGCTAGATAATGTTGTGCAAACTGTCCAGCATTTATTTATTTATGTTTTAGAGTACTTGATAAGATTAAATAAAGGACATTGTATGAAAATAAAGGACATTGGATGAAAATAAAAGATATCATATTATTTTTAATGAAATGCGGTTACGGTATCTGTAGCGACATTAATAAAAAATACATAACATTTACACAATGTAACGTAGTTTGTCGTTAATCAAAGCCAATTAGGTACTTATATAGTACGACCTAATTAGTATTTTTGTTTAGTATACTTAGTATTACTTTTGGCCGGTTTAGGAGCATCTTCGTTTTCTATTATGAAATTATAAAATTGTTTGCATTGTATGTTGAAGTTTGATTTTATATGTAGTTCTGCTTTTACAGTGTCAATATCTTAGCAGAGGATCCGCACTAGAGACGACCTTCACCGATCTGTTTATTGGATGAAATGTATTTTATATTAAATTTAATATATTAGAAAATATATCTCGAGTGGGTTGTCTAAAAAATTCCTGTCCAGACAATGATTCGTAAAAAAAACAGCCAAGTGCTAGTCGGACTCACGCACGACGGGTTCCGTACCATTATCTATAAAAACCGGCCAAGTGCGAGTCGGACTCGTGCACGAAGGGTTTGGTACCATTATCTATAAAAACGGCAAAAAAACACGTTTATTGTATGGGAGCCCCCTTAAATATTTATTTTATTCTGTGTATTTGTTGTTATAGCGGCAACAGAAATACATCATCTGTGAAAATTTCAACAGTCTAACTATCACGGTTATTAAAAAAAGTAAAAAGTAATTTTTATTTTTTTATTAATCATTGTCTGGACAGGAATTTTTTAGACAACCCACTCTAGATATATTTTCTAATATATTAAATTTCATATAAAATACATTTCATCCAATAAACAGATCGGTGAAGGTCGTCTCTAGTGCGGATCTTAGACTATCTAACTTATTTCGGGTTTTGTCCACGTATTCGTACACAAGAAAAAAAAACATTTCGGCTTGGGCGTTAGACACTGGGATGGAAAATACGTATTGTATTATTTTTTGCCGATTCTTATTTTCATTCGTCGACTTGAGAATCTGAATCCAATTTTCAAGACCACTTTCACACTTCTTATCCTCTTTAATTTTAATCAGGAGAGGCTTTAATGTAGAGAATTCTTCATATAATGCATCAAGATAAAATAAAGGACAAAATATTGTCCTTTATTAAAGATTTTAAATTAGAGGACAAGATCAATTTTTGGGTCTAAAATAGAGGACGTCCTTTAAAATAAAGGACGTCTGGCAACCCTTATGCTGACCCCTATGTATATTTACTCGGGGTCTATGCACATGGAGTAGGTACCTATTTTAACAGCGATATAAACGCAAAACAGATGCACTATCTATATAGTATTGTATACCAACTTGTATCTGGACCAGAAACAGATGCAAACGCGCGTTGGGTATACTTTAGGCTCTCAGGCCAACTTTGGCCAAGTGGAAGGTAGCGTAACTTACGATACGAAGGTCGTGCTACGATCTTGTGAGTTTGAATCTTTGGAGAA
Organism: Operophtera brumata; assembly: GCA_932527175.1. NCBI lineage: Eukaryota > Metazoa > Arthropoda > Insecta > Lepidoptera > Geometridae > Operophtera > Operophtera brumata. Next base: position 4,371,479 of record OW052238.1, read on the forward strand.
TCAATGTTTTTTTTTTTTTACTTGAAAAACAGTATACTTCGCCGGCATGCTCTCCAGATGCCCACCATGAGTAGCAATATTTTTTGTTATTTATGACTAAATATTAATTCAAACTCTTACGATCAACAGCATAGGAATAGACCCCGAAGACGACGTCAAAGATCCGGAGCTGATGAAAGGCCTGGAGAAGTTCTTCGAGGAGGAGATGACGGATGAGGAGCGGAGACAGTTCCTCGACAACACCGTCCGTATCATGGTGACCCGCGCGCTGCATCTCAGGAGGTGGCGCCCGCCGAGTGGGCTCATGTTCAGCTTGCAGCAGCAAAGTGAGCTTATGTTATTACACAATGCTACTACCTACTCTCAAAAATAACATGAGGCGACCCTGAAATGTGGTAGCTAGATGATCATCTATGACAACCTCCGTGGGGCGGAGGGTGAGTAGCCGCCTGAGACGCAAGAGGTCGCGGGGTTCATTCCCGACGCAGAGCCATTGTTTGCATGATCTGCAAATATTTGTTCCGGTTTTCATACAAGTCATCAAATAAATGACTATTGATGCTACTTTTGTCACAGAATAAATAATAGTAAGTACAAGCTTGTGTACAGTGAAATACTGCAGCCCTCTAATAATTAAATCAGTGGGCAGATTAGACTTTTAATTAATTACAAAATTACATGACTTTGTTAAACAAGTAAAATAAAATTTTCACTAGAAACGGGATATTTACCATGATTTTTGAGTTTTATATGTTCCCGATATTTCGGCACAGTTGCATGCGCCATGATCACGGGAGAACTGACTAAAGTATTTGCGAGTAGATGTTATTGGCAGATATATCGATCTACCCTCTTTCTCACTCTTTTATTACGAACGATACCACTACCTAAATAAAAATAATATAATATATATATATAGTAAATAGTGCCGAATTCCTTTCTATTATGAATTTGTTTATATTTCACGAAATACGTTTGGCTATGTTTGTCATAGCACATGCACATTATTTTAGTGTGCGTAAGCTCACGAGCAATTAGTCTCAACCATAGGGTTTTTTTTGTCTCAACCGTGACGCGGTCTTTGTCACTAGTGTTTATAGTGTTCACGTCAGAGTTTGGCAGCGAGCACCATCAACATAAGACGGTGCTACTTACTTGCCGTAAACTCAAAGAAAGCAAAAAAGAGCGGACTTATTGTGATAGGGCAACTGTATTTGTACAAACCGTCCACCGTAAGATGTCCCCTGCCTTGGTAGGCACGCCAGCACCTGCAAGGGATCTTACGGTGAACGGTCTGTATTCCCTGATACGTGATACCCACGACACAGGGAATTCTAGTATGGAATCAGGACTGTATATGTGACTGTTGGGTGTTATATACCTATACCTATGTTATGTTATGTTATGTTATCGGCGATAGAGTTCAGCTAATTCTCGCGACATCAGTACAGCTTTCTTCTGAGTGAGCAGATGAGAATGATAACGACCTCCGTTGCACGGCTGGCAATAAATAGCTGGCTGAGAGGCAAGAGGTGCTGGTTCGATTCCCACCTTTTAATGGGACTATCTGTTTGTTTAGGGGTTCTAAGATGACTCTCCGTTTGTTCAGTGGTTCTGAGGTAAATACTCTATATGTTCAGGGGTTCTAAGATTAATCTCCGTTTGCTCAGGGGTTCTAAGGTGACTCTCTGTTTAATCAGGGATTCTAAGGTGACTCCCTATTTATTTAACGGTTCTTAGATGACTCTAAAGTGACTCTGTGAGTTCTGGGGTTCTAAGGTGACTTTCTGTTGTTCAGGGGTTCTAACGAGACTTTCTTTGTCCAGGGGTTCTAAGGTCTAAGACCTGTATGTTCTTGGATTCGAATCCTGCATCGATTGAGCATTAAAATATTAAGAGGAGTGTGTTACTGAAACAGGTTCTTTTTTTCAGGTGACGCAACAGACCTGGACTACAATTTTTTGTCAGCTCTAATTGCCCACGCTTTCTTCTCAACTTTCCCGAAACGGACGCTCAAAACACATCCGACTCTACAAGACTTCAATTTTACACATTTTTTTAAGAATTTACATAGGTAAGTCCCTTATATAATTATACTTAAATGTGTACTTAATTTATGGTCATGGTGTATCCGGCCCAAGAATAGACCCCTCCATCCCATGCAGGTTTTTTTTTTTTACATTGGTAGACCTTTGTTTGACCACGATCTCACCTGTTGGCTGTTGGTAAGTGACGATGTGGCCGAAGAGCGAGCACAAAGGTCTAGAAGGCACCTATTCATTCTAGACTTGAAGAGACCCAGATTATAGTTTTCAGTAAAAACAGACGACCATAGTGTATTCCACTCCTTAGCAGTTCGCATCATAAAGGTAGAACTGAAACGTTTTGTGCGAATAGAAGGTATACTAATGAGGTAAGGATGGTACTGAGCCGTACGCCTGCTCGTCCTATGATGAAAAGGATATGGCGGGATCAGATCGTGCAGTTCCTGGGAGCATTCCCCGAAATGTAACCTATGATGATGTCGTAAAAGCCGACTAAGGGATTACATCAGGGAATGGGCAGCCGCATCCACGTGAGTAGGTATTACTCAAAACCAATAGTGATCACCAATCCGCCTGCTAAGCGTGGTGATTATGGCAAATTCCCCCATTGCATTCTTTGGGGAGGCCTCGTCCAGCAGTGGACGTTTACAGGCTGACGATGATGATGATACGTACAACAGACTCCAGGTAGCTATGAAGAGAAAACGATCGAAAGTGATCGTGGCAGTCTTCGACCAAAATAAGGTGGCAGTAACACCGAGTACGTCTGTAAAATATTCATCACAAAATAAGGTGGCAGTAACACCGAGTACGTCTGTAAAATATTCATCACAAAATAAGGTGGCAGTAACACCGAGTACGTCTGTAAAATATTCATCACAAAATAAGGTGGCAGTAACACCGAGTACGTCTGTAAAATATTCATCACAAAATAAGGTGGCAGTAACACCGAGTACGTCTGTAAAATATTCATCACAAAATAAGGTGGCAGTAACACCGAGTACGTCTGTAAAATATTCATCACAAAATAAGGTGGCAGTAACACCGAGTACGTCTGTAAAATATTCATCACAAAATAAGGTGGCAGTAACACCGAGTACGTCTGTAAAATATTCATCACAAAATAAGGTGGCAGTAACACCGAGTACGTCTGTAAAATATTCATCACAAAATAAGGTGGCAGTAACACCGAGTACGTCTGTAAAATATTCATCACAAAATAAGGTGGCAGTAACACCGAGTACGTCTGTAAAATATTCATCACAAAATAAGGTGGCAGTAACACCGAGTACGTCTGTAAAATATTCATCACAAAAGCTACCATGCATGAGCAATAAAATCAGACTATACAATTAATATTTAATTGTTTCAGGAAATCACAAAGGAATAAATTAAAAAGCTTGCTCCATTATTTCGAGTGGTTAGATAAAAACAATAATGAAGGTTCTGTCAAAATAAGCAGACAGGTAAGTACTGATAACAAAATGTCGCATTCATTTTACGTACGGGTGCAGTTATCTACTCAATGTGGGTGCGCGTAGATCTGAGTGTGACTGGTAGCGCATTGATAAACTATTATTTCCTATAGGATTTCGTACAGGGTCGTATACGTTTAGTAGTAGAAGAGATTTTTTGTGAAAGAGTTATTTCGGGGAAGTACTACCACCATACCTATTTCTGCCGCAAAGCAGTAGTGCTCGCATTGCTGTGTTCCGATTGGAAGGGTATGGTTGCCGGTGAAATTACATGCACATGAGACTTTCATCTTTATGTCTCAGGGTGGTGGGCACAGTGCAATGCCACATAGGGCGCGTCCCATGTGGACCATCTGCTTGTTCCGACATTCAGCATTCAAGGATGTGTTTGGACGAACCTACCTGGAAAATTTAGAGGTAAAAAAAATGCCTGCAAAAAAAAAACCTGCCTGTAAAATGTAAAGCTCTGTTTTAAAGGAAGTTTTTTTTTTATTATCTGTGGTGAAAGTTTACTAATCGTGTGATGCAATAAAAAATAATTCAGTGATATGAAGAATCAGGTCACCAAATATCACTTTCATATGTTTTGTAGTTGCTGAGAAAAATCTAGATCCTGCCACCAAAATTACCAATGCGTCATCTTAGCTACTAAGGTGGCTTTCATAAAAAAGTACGAGAGCTAACAATGTACCTAAGGAGTTTTTAATTCAAAGTTGTCTGCGCAAGCAAATTATGGTTGATTATTAACGTGGGTCATCGTAGCTCGTAGCCTCGTAGCACACGCTACGACGTGGGGATATAACTACTCAATAGTTTTAGCAAATAATTGTATGTCCACCATTGTTATATGTCTGACCAAAGCCGAAAGAAAAATCAACATCGTTTATCCAGCTATATCGCCGTAGCTCGTAGCACTCGTAGGCGCTCGTAGCCGCGTAGTCACAAAATACGCAATAGTGTACTCCTGCAGCTGACGTCACTAGCTACGGTAGTAGATGGTGTGGCTACGGGGGTATTGCAGGTCGTTGGCATATTAAATAATGCCAATCTCCCTGTGATATTTTCTATCCGTTGTGCAACTTTCATTTGTTTTTCTTTATTGTTTTATCGTGTTGATAAGTTTTGCTTAGATATAACTTCATAACAATCACATTAGATTTGAATAGGCAAATAATGACCTAATCTGGAAAAGTAGTTCAAATACTCCGTTATTTTGAGGTTGTTTACTGAAATCAGTTGATACAATAAGGATAATTTCAAGAGTTTTTCTAGGAACAAATGAAAGCTTATTGCTTACAAGCAGCGCCCCGCTGTTTCACCCGCGTAAGTCTCGATCCCGTGGGAATATCGGGTTAAAAATGTGCTAATGTGTTATTCCGGGAGTCCAGTTATCTGCATTCCTAATTTCATACAAATCCATCCAGCCGTTTCAGCGTGAAGAAGTAAAACACACACACAAACATAAGCATTTATAATATTAATATAGTAGGATAGGATTGCCTACAGGGAAAACAAAAAAATATTGTAGGTAAGAAAGTAACCAGCTAATCTGTTTTGTAGGTGATGACGTCAAAGCAATGGCTCACGATTGAAGACTGGCTGGAATGCACGCTGCCGTTGTGCAAGCTGCACGTGCGGCACGAAGGCAGGCCCGAGAGATGTGAAAATGATGACGCCATCAGGGTGTGCTTCGCGTCAAGCAGACTGGGCGGAGACGCGCTCATCGACGGCGACTCACAGGTGATAACATCAAATATCATCAACATCATGTCATGTAATCATCTCAGTGCGACTCGCACCGCTCGACAGTAGCTTCTACGGGACGGTTTTCCAAATCTATCTCAAACTAAATCGACTCTAAAGCATTTTTTGTCATTTTTTAATTGAAATCTGTTTAAAATATCTTACTAGTCTCGATTCAGTTTTAATTCGAAATACGGGCCGTGTACCTACGCTAATAGCACTGAACTTTTTTTTTTTACTTACGGTGTAGGTTTTCTTAACACAATATCTGATAACCATTGGGGAAAAATGTTCTCGAGTGGCAACGGACGACGCAGAAGAGGAAGGCTCTCTATAGACCAAAGGCACTATAAAGATAGTAGGAAGGTGGTGGATGGAGGCTGCTCAAGACCGTTCGTCGTGTCCTATGTCTAGCAGTGTACTTCTAGGAACATCATTCTTCGCAACTAGATTGAGTGTGTGCATAGAGCGCGTCAGAAGCGCGTGCGTCAGAGGCGCTTTGTCCAGACGTTGTCGTCTGTGCCGGTGCACGTATTCTAGGTTTTAGCAACTCACTTCGCTCTTCCATACTCAGCAGGTGTTTAGTTTTCCGTTCGTAAAATTTGACGAATTCATTTCAGGAATCCCTCTCCATGTTCATGATGCCAGAACTTCTCCCGGCGATGCTCTCTGTAGAGGCTCTAGAAGACAACGAGGTGCTGAAAGTGGAAGGCGTGAGAGTATTCAGCAGAATCAGCGACAAGAAGCAGAAGACTAAGATAGATCTCTTGGAGGAACCTAAAACTGTGAGCATCAAACTTAGTTAATCCATATAATACCTACATACATAAATAGACACACGCTTTTTCCCCGAAGGGGTAGGCAGAGCCTCAATAGGCCTCTTTTCACAGTGGTTTTCATCGTGGAATACAGACGTGACAAGTGAGCTCATCGCCGCCATTGCTTCCCACGACTGACTCGGCTAACGCTTTCCTCCAGTAATAACACATTCCATAATAAGCTAGCAGCCAGGACAAATCTTATACCAAAGAAACTTATCAACAAGTCCGGGTAATCGCTTAGTCAGCTTTTACGACATCCACGGGAGGATACGGAGGGGTATATGCTTAGGCCGGACACACCACGGGTAATCCAGGTAAACATTATATTTTAAATGCAACTGGATGATGCTGGATTAGAATACCCATATTGCACAGAGTATAGAGACAGTCCTAGTACGTGTTTCCAAAAGGTATGAACTCAATGCGAACTACTAAGGAGTAGAACGATACCGTCGCCTATCTTTCCTGTAAACTAAAATCAGGGTCTCTTCAAGGCAATAGTGAATAGGTGCCTTCTAGATCTTCATGCTCCATTGCCGGTTGCATTGTCACTTACCAACAGGTGATATCGCGAGCAAACGAAACTCTACCAATCTTTTAAATTTAGTGTGGTTAGCCGACCATTCCGTTCTGCATAGCACGAGCGGAGCGAAGCGCAGTGAGTGTGCCGCGACAGCGGCCGGCGAGTGCCAGAACCGAAGTGAATAAACACCTTTTGATCGAGTTACCTTAAACGCGCCTAGAAATTATTCTGCTACCACAGTCAATTCAAACGCTTATTCGGTAAATCGTTCTACGGGCTCTAGATAGGCTTGCTGTGTGTTAAGCTAAGGCCAAACCAACGCGTTCAGCCCGCGTCCGCGGTGGCGATCCATTGTCTTACATTAATCGCAAGCGTGCACGCCACTGAGGACGCGGGCTGAACGCGTTGGTATGGCCTTAGCTTTAGTCGTATCGTATGTGTAGATATTTTTTTTCAGGAAATTAGGACTCATCTTTTCAGACTTTCTATAATGTTTCCCTAATAGACTCCTTTCCACAGTTTTTGTTTCTTATACTGTCTGATCAATTTGTATAATTTGTCAACGACATTATTATTAGATATAACTTCTGTAAGAAAAAGCGTTACTCACATGTGAGTTATTTAAGGTGGTTGCTTTGACGTCCGTAGGTCACGGTATGCCTTATGGACGCTGAAGACTACAGCAAAATGCCCCTCAGCCAGTGGGAAGAGGACAACGTTTTACGAGAGCTGAACAAATGCCTACTCGCGTTTCAACAAACTCCTATGAAGAGCAAAGAAAACGCCAGACTCGAGAGGCGGCTTTCACCTATCGGTAAGTTTTGGATTCATTCAATTATATTAGAGTCTGTTCGGAAAGAGAATCAGCGTGGGCGATGAGGGTGTTTCATCACCGATTTTATACTTAAAAAAACGGCACCGTTTTTAAACCTCGACTACAAGGATTCTCTTTATTCTTTCAAAACCTCACTGATAGTGACTGAATCGAGAGTGAATTGTGAATTGACTGAAAATTTGTATTCTGCTCATAATAACAATTTTGTCTACTTTCTATTCATGGCGACCATATATTAGAGTAGGGTAGTGATATAGTATATATCATTGGAAAGTCTAGACAGACGCGTCTATTATGCTAAAATTCCCGCAAAAACTGTTTTAAAGTTTCGGTCACATTTCCACGCTGTATTTTATTGGTTGAGTAGAATTGCCTTTTGTGCCATTTATGACAATATGGTACATTTATGACAATATGGTACATTTATGACAATATGGTACATTTATGACAATATGGTACATTTATGCCAATATGGTACATTTATGACAATATGGTACATTTATGACAATATGGTACATTTATGACAATATGGTACATTAAGGTAGATCGGAACATGATCAAAACTTTATTTTGACTATTTTTTATTACTTACAAGAATTGAGATACTGATAATTGCGTTGCCATTTAAAAATCTAACCTAATTTAAGCAGTTAATTTAATTTAATTACCTATAAGCTTTGAATAGGAAGCCTATAGGTACTTTATTGGTGTAGTAACTTAATTACCTGTACTGTACTTTATTGGTGTACCTATATATTTGTGCACAGTACTTGTAAGATTTTTCGTCCCATTAGTTTAGTACACAGAACTAATTAGTACCTATAGGTACTAATTAGTGTCCCACTAGTTCTGTATATATACAGAAATAGTGGGACACTTTTTCCCAAGTTCTGTGTAATACAGAACTACTGGGACAAAGTCTCACTAGTTCAGTGTACACAGTTCGCTCTGTGCTTCGGAGGGCACGTTAAGCTGTCGGTCCCGGCTGTTATTCATTAATAGCAGTCGATAAGCCATGTCAGAGGCCCTCGGGCGGCTTGACAAACTCTGACACCAGAGGCCAGCACTACCTCATACGAAACAACGACGACGAGTGTACAGAATTACAACACAGAATTAGTGGGAATAAACCATGCCAGTTAAAACAATCTTCATAGCGTGCGTGTGCGTGTTTGCATATTTGTATCCCAGGAGTTCACACTTGAAATGAATCAGGGTCAAGTCACAGAATAAATAATAGTACAAGTACAAGTGAACTACTATGACAAAAGTGTCCCACTAATTGTAGCTAAGTTCAGTAGGTCAACAAATCGTGTGAACAAACTATGTAGGTAGGTACTGGATAGTGGGCAGTTTTTGTTGTGAATTGGATTATCAAAATTGGATACATAGGTTACTTTAGAGGCTTCGTGGTTTCGATGACGTCTCGAGCCGCAAATAAAGCCGATTACTATACTGTCTTCTCTTATTTGGTTAATCAACTGGGTTTATCGTTACAATACTCTCTCTACCTATATAACATAATCTATTAGCGTCCGCCCGCGTCTTACTCTGTCTTCGATATCGATTCAGTACCTAGTTAGGTACAGTGTGTTTTTTTATTAGAATGAGTGACTGAACAAGTCGTTTAACACCGGTCACAAGACACCTAAAAACGGCAAAAAAAACACGTGTTTTGTATGGGAACCCCCCCTTAAATATTTATTTTATTTTGTTTTTTAGTATTTTTTATTATAGCAGCAATAGAAATACATCATCTGTGAAAATTTCAACTGTCTAACTATCACGGTTCATGAGATACAGCCTGGTGACAGACGGACAGCGGAGCCTTAGTAATAGGGCCCTTTGGGTACGGAACCCTAAAAGTTAAGTCTCATGTGCCTGTAATTTTTCCGGCACCCATACCCTTCAAACCTGAAACTCAGCAGTGCGAGTACTACTTGCTGCTTTGCGGCAGAAAAAGGTATGGTGGTAGTATTAGGTACTTCATCTGACTACTATTCTTATTGTTCTTGAAAAAAAAGTATCCTATGCCATTCCTCATGATACACACTATAACTTTGTCAAATTTTATCCAGATCTAGGTTTAGCCGTTTAGTCGTGAACAAACAGACAGAGGTATTAGAAGATTAGTGTGATGTGTGGGTTTTATAGGGGAATTTGAGTCAGCGAGGCGCATCATCGCTTGTGAACCATCGTTCACAAGGTCCTTTTCAAAGCCATACCATGTATCATATACCCGATCTCGTACAAAGTGAGATTGACAATAAGTTTTACATGTGTATTACCTTTCAGGAGAATCCTTCAGCCACACGCCACCAGAGGTAGAAGCGACAGTGGTGGTAAAGCAGGCGTCTACTTGCAGCACCCTCAATAGCTTCAACAGTAGAAGTCCCTCGCCTCAGAATTACTGTGCGGCCACGCTCAATCTCAACGACCCTAGTAAGTCCTAGATTACTGCTTAACTATCGATCTGGGGGCTTAGTCGAGAATTTGATAGTATTCAAAACTATATGAAGCTTTCTTCAATACATTTTAACTTATCCTGGGGGTCTCAGCTACAAGTCACCGGTCAGAAGCTTTTTGCCTCGAGGCTCTCTGAGAAGACTGCGAAACTTCCTGCCAACAGCCACCAAAATTGCACTTGCACAATCCCTGCTTCTTCCTGTGTTAGACTACGCCGGCGCATGCTATCTGGACCTTACAGAAGAACAGCTGAATAAGTTTGAGCGCCTGCAAAACTTCTGCATTAGGTTCATATATGGATTGCGCAAATATGACCATGTGTCTCCTTTTCGCTCTATACTCAAATGGCTCTCTATACGTCTTCGTCGGGATACGCATTTTCTTTCTCTTCTATACTCTGTTCTATTCAATCCTTTCTCCCCTTGCTATCTTAAGGCAAGGTTTGAGTATCTTCATTCCTCCAATTCTTATTCTCTTAGGTCATCAGAAAACTTTTCGCTTAGAATGCCTATGCACAGCAGTTCCTTTTATGGGAATTCTTTCACAGTCAAAGCTCTGCGTCTGTGGAATGCTTTGCCGGTGGAAATCAGGCAAGCATCTTCCCTGCATACATTCAAGCTAAAGCTCAAAAATAATTATCTGTTGGACCTATCCACGTTTTAAGTTTATTAGTAGAAATGGTAGGGCACATAATGTAGTATTTAACTTCATCGCTATGTAGTAGTGTATTTTACTGTAGTATATTATGTATTCGAATTATGTAAACGTTTTCTTATTCATCTATCATTATTATTGTTGTTATTATTTATTTATTTATTTTACTCTGTGCACCGCCGTTCGTTATTACTTCGCTCATTACTGTCCATCCAAAGGTTGCCTGGAAGAAATCGCTTTCAGCGAAAAGGCCGCCCATTGTACTATAATTTGATTTAGTTAATCCTTTTATTATTGTGTTTTTTTATTATTATTTTTTGGTGTACAATAAAGTGTTAATCTATCTATCTATCTATCTATCCAACTATTTTCTGACAGCGTCCTAGTTTAAAAACGTAGGTATAGTATTATTTTATCTGTGTTACAAACGAACTTTATATCGTTTTGAAAACTAACGAAACTCGTAGGTACTAAGCCCCCTGTGCTTTTCATCAGCAGACGACCACTGCTGAACGAGACCTCCTCGTGGAATTAAATGAGGAAATTTGCCATAATCACCACTCCTGGCAGGCGGATTGGTGATACTCAAATGGATGCTGCAGCCCATCCCCTGGTGTATTCCCTTAGTCGGTTTTCACGACATCCACGGGAGGACACGGAGGGTCTATTCTTTGGCCAGACATACCAAAGCAATCGGCAAATCTGTGCCGCTAGATTAAACTGTAGATAAGTAGTTGGTATAAGATGAAGAACTGAAAACGGAGATCGACATAACTACACCTACAAGATCTTTCTTGGAGAACTTTTATCAATACCAGCTCCATGTATCCTTGACTTGCCAGACAATTTGTCTCTCCTTTAACCTTCATCTGAAATGATCAACACCTTCTAAATCCACCTCATCCTTATCAAGTAAGAAGTGTTATCCCGGCGTATTGAGTTTGAAACAGATGTCGCCATTTTTTACACACTATTTTTTACACTTATAAATCATTTATTTGCACCATTTACATAAAGTGAAGATCTTACAATATACTTACACTTACACTTACACTTACAAGTTTAAACACTAATGTAAATGTGATTCCATACATCCTGTATTTTATATCTTGCTTTCGATTTTCGTAAGGTATCACGACTCAAGATGGCCGCTACCCTGAGCAAATCGCGGCGCTGAGCTGTTTTTTCCGTTTTAAGCTGCTTTCTTCTCGTTAAATAAAGGAAGTGAAAAATAACTGAAAAGTCACCACGTATCTTTGCCATTTTATCATAAAATTCTGTTTGATTTTATTACTTCACCTCCTTATTCTTCTTACATCAGATTTATATGACAAAAATCAAAACTCACTCAATTTTAGAATATTTTTTGTTTCTCTCAGGTGTGGAGCTAACGAAAAGAAAATGCTGGCTCTCCCCCGACGGAGCAACACTCAACAACCGACGAGGGAAATTCATAGTGTTAGGATCGTCGGGAGAATGCCTGCCCGTCACCCGGCCCGCCAACCACACGGACACTCAGGAGGACAGCCTGTATTCTAGTTGCAACTCTAGTGACGACGAGTTTCACAGTGCCAATGATAGTTTCGATTACGGTGAGTTCATCTCACGTTGCTCGTTAATAGTTACCGTATACAGTTACTATTACCATCGTTTCTTTCTAACACAATATAGTAACTCGCCTGTTTATTTCTCCGTATGACCAGCGTGTCGTTTTGTACTCTATTCGTAAACATTTCGGTTCTACCTTTATAATGCGAACTGCTAAGGAGTGGAACATACTACCGTCGTCGTCTTTCTTGAAAACTATAATTTTTGATCTCTTCAAGGCAAGAGTGAATAGGTGCCTTCTAGACCACCAACATCATCACCTACCAACAGATATGAGATCGCGGTTAAATCAGTGTTAAAAAAACCACCTACTCTTCGTTATTCCCATGATCCAAGGAAACAAAGTTAGCCAATCCAAGAGAACCACGTGACTTAACACTAGACGACGTCACTAACCAGTCGGCACTTTATTGCAACAATAACAGAATTACGGAAAAAAAACTGTGATGTGTCTCCTGTTAAAATATATTGTTTTTTTTATTCTAATCAAATGAAACAATCAAAAACGTTATTTTTGTAGAAAAAAAATAATCGGACAGGTACCTAACCTACCTACGGGAGTGTCAGAGAGTTACACCCTACTGGTAGCACAGAGACGGGCTGTCTCAATTCTCATTGGTGATGACGTCGTCTGGTGTTTAATCACGTGATCATCGGATCTCGGAGTGGCATACCGGGCGAATTATATTTTTATACCATGATTATTCCCTATTTTCGGGCGCAAAAATAAAGAATGTGGGCGTCAAGTCAATGCCAACGGAAGGCTCAAACCATAAATTCCCTAGGGAGCTCTCTATTTTCATATAATAGGTACATACATCTAAAATAGTTTTGATTAACAGGTAGTGAAGACGAAGGTAGAGGCGAGAGCGCAAGACCAAATTCATTCCACTACTCCAAAGAGTTGTCCACTGAAGAAAGGCGAATGAGCTTCGCGAGCCGTCTGCGAGACGCGTTGCGAAGAGAAGCGGAACACTCTTGCACGACCAGCACGACTGGGGACTGGTCGACCGACAGCTCGAGCTACGCTGTGGGTATCAGCATATCTGGGGCAGGCGTCAACGACAACGATATTAGGTGAGTTGGATCACCTGCTATGCGACAAAAATGTAGGTTTACTGAAGTTGCTTCATAGTGAGATTTCCTTTATTTTCCCCCCCACTGCGCACTGAATCCCTTCTCCACTCAATGGTACTTTCACCATATCTTAACCTGGCCACAGACCTAACTTAGAGTGTCTGACCAAGAAATAGCCGGTGACATGACGAAAAAAGTTTATTTTAATGTACACCTTGATATTAACCCCGTAGTAGAAGTTTTTCGGTAACCTCCATGCTTTGGCATAGAAAACAACTCTCTCACCCACTATATCATGTAAGCCCATCTGTCAACTTAGTGCATCTCTTCAAGACTGTCGTATATTTCAGGGTAAAACGCGGCGGTTCGGTGGGCTTCGTTCTGACTGAAAAGGAGACCATCAGCAATGGAGACCCCTCGCCGAGGGACCGGCCGCTGGGCAGGAAGGAAACAGGGAACAGTTCCAAATACAGCTTCAGTACGGAATACACGTAAGCATAACAATAGCAACTCTTGAATCTAAAACCCAAACTCGAAACTGTTCCTACAACTGATATGAACTGGAAAAAATATGGTGGTAGAATTGTCATAGCATATAAAGGTAGAGCCGGATCACTAATTCCATTTTGCTATCTGTCTGTGGCTAAGCCGAATGCTGAGACACTTTGATACCAACATTAAGTGATTGAAGATTATGTTCTCTTGCAGATCAGAGTTAGAAGAGGTTTACGAGCAGTTCAACCAATGGCTTAGCGACCCGATCGTTGACGCCGAGTCCGGGGAGCACAAAACAAGGGAACTTGATTCTAGAGATCTGGCTGTGATAAGGTAAGAAACCGAGCCGTCCAGGACACACAAATTTCACATGGTTTTTTTGGCACAACATGTTGCAAAATTAAAAGTACCGGCCGATACACATACACACAAAACTTATGGCAGACTCAAGTTGCAAAACATGTTTCGCAACATATTTCCTTCCTTAGCGTGGAAGCCGTTTAACTAACTGCGTTCCTTTAACTAACCTTAACCTGCCTTTAACTTTTATCTTTGGGTTTATCTATCTACTTCAATCCGCTGTTACCAAGTAAATGAGCAGTAAAAATCGTTCCCAATAATCTTGCAGCGTAGCATTGTAGTATAGACCGAATCGAAAACTTTAAAGGCGGTTTTAAATGTCTTCCAGATTCGCTGGTTCCCTGCTGAAACGAACACTAAGCGAGTCGATGGCGAGTGGACCGAGTTCCGGAGCTGGTTCTGCGGAGGCAGCAGAATTGTACGGACCTGGAAGGGATTCAACGGATAGAGCGCCTCGTCGATTGGCGCTGGCAGCACGCTCGCTTTCATTAGAGCTGGCAAGGCATCGACACAGACTGGCAGCTCAGCTGGTGAGTGGATGAACCAACATTTCAGAAGCTGTTTCAACATGCGCTCTAGTGCATGCTGAATTACTTAACAACGGAACGAATTCCTGATGAGCTTTTCACACGTACGCCAGTTGGGCAGGAAAAGAACGAAACATGATGAACATCGAATGACCTTAACAGACATTACTCTTTAAATTGGTTTGATCACTGGCCAGATAGGTACGTGAGCAAGGCTCATGACGCTAAACGTAGTTGGTAGGTATAGTGTCGAAGTAGCCATTGACTATTGTAGCCTGTACATTTTTTTCTGATCTGCCATAGGAATGCGGATACATACAAGATGCATGCATCCCAAACTACATGCACCATGCACAAATCACTCGAAACTGATCAGTGGAATGAACTCGAATGCGGCTGATTGCAATTACACTTACTTATTGTACTTACCTACAACTTTCTTCCGCACTTCTGGGAGCTTCTAACTCACGGTTGCAATGTTTTGACAGAAACGTAAAGTAAAAGAATCGATACCGGAGAAGATTCTTAAGAGCACACAAACGAGCAGCGAAGACGAAACACGATCTGAAGACTCTGTGGGCAATTCCACAGAGACTGGCACGACTCAAGTGTCCAACCCGAATGTTAGGAAGAAAAAGTTGAATTGGATGTTAAACATGATAGTCGAGACTATCGAAGAGACTGTCGAATGCGAACCGGTCACTGTAAAGCTTAGAAAACCAAAGGTCAGGCGTCGTCGATAATCTTTTTACGCTCAAATAAAACTAACATCACTTCGCTTACTGTCGAAACATAATCTGAGATGCATGTTGATTACTACCACCACTGCGTGTGACGTGACTGTATTATCACTGCACTGTGTGACTTCCTAGCACACCTTGTAATTGTTATTTCGTTATTTTATAACTTTATCGCTACCACCAGTGGACTGTTCAAAGCAGTTCATTCAACATTTTTAAATAAAGGTCAATTCACACACAGGCAACCAGTGCCATGTTCGAGCTGGGAAAGATCCGTACTGTGAATATGAACTTAATTTGACAATTGTATGACCATAGAGCTAATTATTTTCATTCACGTCATTCCACGAGAGTATCCCGTCAGGCCCGACGCCGCGCCGTGACTTTTTATGGATGCTAATATTCAACTTTATAATTAGGGTCAAATTCACAGTAGGTACTAACCTTTCCCGGCCCGGACACAGCACCGATATGTGTGGATAGCCCTGAGTACGCAACAGAGATGCCATAAAAAACCTCTAACCTAAGAATTGACACCAATTCCGTTCTTATCACCAAGTTTATATTCTAAGCTTAGCATAAATGAGCTATTTTTCCTTCTTAATTATGCTGAGTAACAAAGTTTTGGGCACCAACACTAAAAGACACCACTGCTCCCAGTTCTTTTGCCAGTTATCATCCGGTTATTTTCAACCGTCAGCACTTCATAAAATAATCCTATCCTAAACCAAGGCGCCAGTTATACAAATCTGTTTAATCCACAATGTATCAATTACAGTTAAATCAACTTGCCCACAAGATCGTGACGGGAGGGTCTTGCCGGCCGGTGGCGACGGGCAACTGGGGCTGTGGGCGGCGCCAGCGCGGCCAGCCGCAGCTCAAGATGCTGTTACAGTGGCTGGCGGCCAGCGTGGCAGGCGTGCCCGCGCTCATCTACTATACGGCTGGCAACGAGCAGCTGTTCAAGGTGAGTGCACAACTGAGGCTGCGGGCGGCGCCAGCGCGGCCAGCCGCAGCTCAAGATGCTGTTACAGTGGCTGGATGCCATCGTGGCAGGCGTGCCCGCGCTCATCTACTATACGGCTGGCAACGAGCAGCTGTTCAAGGTGAGTGCACAACTGGGGCTGTGGGCGGCGCCAGCGCGGCCAGCCGCAGCTCAATATGCTGTTACAGTGGCTGGCGGCCAGCGTGGCAGGCGTGCCCGCGCTCATCTACTTTATTCACAAAAGTTTGAAGCTTTTTGGTCTTTCACTTAGTCCTTTCTCAGACTTTCGCTCGCCTATGCGTCAGTCTTAATTCCTCGCGCCTTAAGCTGTCCGCTTAGCGCGACAACTCTTTTAGGCATACAAAGCTAACTACATATGCAATGTTTCAGCTGGACACGCTCGTCCGCGTGATTGTGGACCGCAAGTGGACCGTGGGCCAGCTCGCCCGCGCCGTGCTGCGCTTCGCGCGCCGCGCGCTGGAGGAGCCGCACGGCTCACCAGACAGCCAGTCGCTCTTTGACGACCTCATCGGCATCGAGAAGACGCCCGACTCGTAGCCAAGGCTTCCCTCGCCAGCACGCAGCCTCGTCGCCGGAAGTCAACACTCGACTGGATTTGAAGCTGTAGAAACTTGGCTAGCTATGAGTGAACGCAGAATACAATCGAAAGCTTTTCAGTGAAAACTCGACCGTGCGAAATAAGCCGGTTTGGAGGGCACTCGTAAAACCGTTAATGCTGAGATTCACCTATGAAAGTCGAATGGCCTGTGCCATATCTAATTAATTGTGTTTTAAAAATTACGAAGACAAGACTTTAGACATAAATGGTTAGCTTGCGTGTAAGTACAATATTATAGCCTGTCTCAATAACTTCAAAATAAATAAGTATAAACGCATTTACTATTACGTTACTGTATCACGTAAATCAAGAAATTGTATCAAGTGATTATTAAACAGTGTCTTATTTTACACGTGTGTGGACTTTTAGACAATGTTTACTGCACAGTTACATGAAAGCAATATTAGCATTTGATTCGAGTGAATACATTATTAAATTAAATATTTTTATACTAAACTATCGAATAAAATACAAGGTGTAAAAGTATGACGTAAATTATATCACACAATTGTTATTGATTTCATAAAATAATATAGAAATATAAGAAATTTTTGATGAATTAAACATATTATTATGAAATTAATTAGAAATATACAGTAAATTATGGCAGTGCTAATGTAAGACTGTGTACATGTTAATGATAAAAATACTGTTACTTTTTTAACAATAACGTGTTTTATCCTAACAAAGTTAGCAGCTGTCTTGTAAATACAACACGTGTTACCCAAAACTCCGCTTATCATTTTGTATGGCTTCTTAAAATCATTATTGTTTGTATGAATTTGGTATGTTTGGCCATTTGTTTAGGCGTTTACACTACAATTGAAACAGTTTTAAGACTCAACAAAGTCTTCCATAGTATGAATCTCAATGTGTCCAAAGTTTGTTAATTTTGAGTAATCTAAACTATACTTAAACCAGAGGATGCGAAATAAAATTATTGCGTCGATTTATCGTTGTTTTATTTTAAAAGGTCTTGTTTTTTTAGTAGATTTTATAATAACCGGGGTGTTACACAATATTCGTTAACCCTTTCTTGCAGAGTTGACCTGCATTATGCCTTGTACAGACTACTCGTTCAAGTAGACGCTTAGTCCAGCTATGTTTAAAACGCGTGCAGAAGGTATAGGTCGCGCAACGAGTAATGAGCGCTGACCTTCAATGCGCAGTAGTCATTTTTTGGGTCTGTATAGGGAATGCGCGTATGTAAACATGCGCAATCAACCCCACCACTTTCGCCGAGCGCTCATTACTCGTTGCGCGACCTATACTAAACTTGTACGGACTTGCCGCGAGTCTGAACGCGAGGTGAAACGACCCCGAGCCACTACATATCGTTGTTGAATACGGGTGAGAACGCATGGACCATTTTACCGTCCAAAGAAAGTGAAGACGTCGCCTTCGACGTACATTAAAATACCGACTGCCGACGGATCGTAGCGAGCCTCTCTCGCGAAACACGCGTGGTCTAAATCTGTACGTATGGCTGCAGGTACGAACAGTGCGACAGTGTCCGCGCACCCGACTACGCGTGTACTGGAACGCGCAGTCCGTACAAGGCGTAACATAGTTACAAATGATACAAAAAGCTACATCAATTGAATCACAGAACATAGTATTATTTTATCTGTGACAGAGCTAAGCGACGTCGAGTTAACGACCTTGGCGCGGCGGGCGAGAGTCGGCTGAGATGCGAGAGGTTGCGGGTTCGATTCTTGCTGCGGAACAAATGTTTGTATGATCTGCAAATATTTGTTCCGGGTCTGGCTGTTGTGGTACTATGGTACTATAGTTCCTCAGGGGTCCTGGTGCGGGATCAAGGACTATGTATGTGAATGTTGGGTATTATGTTATGTTAAAGAAATGGGCACAGATTTTTTGGGAAATTCAAAATGTAAAAATCTATGCTTGAATTTAGATTCAGTTTGAGATTCGTTCTGAATAAGGAACTTATTTACCATCTGTTCTAAAATAAAGGTCCATTAAATAAAATGCCTTTCTTTTAAGCCTCATATCCATGTATTTACAAATTTTCCCACCATGAGGCCTAATTTTGTTAAGGCATACACAAAACAGACAAACCAACCAGTTCTTAACACGCCTAAAAAATCCACTTTACAATCGCTTTAGTGCATTTACAAAATCTTTAAAACTACTAATTAAAAAGACTAGTTACCCTAAAAGAACAGGCCCCTCATACGTCGGCCCATGCCCTGTCTGTCGTAGAGCACGTTGAACCGGTTTACGAGCTGGTTTATCCCGTTGCAGCCTTTCGTGATGGTGCCGAGGTAAGTCATAAGGGCCACATCGTTGCATTGCTAGAACAAACAACAATACTTTTCAAATATCTGAGGGACATGGCGTGTCTGGACTCTGACCTAAGAATAGACCCCTCAGACTCCTTCCGTGGATGTCGTAAAAGCCAAATAAGGGAAAGGAATACTGCGATCACCAATACGCCTGCCAAACGTGGTGGGGGAAGCCGCATCCAGCAGTGGAAGTCTAAAGGTTGCTGATGAGGGTCACTCAAATCCACGGACACGGAACAAAACAGGGGTCTGTTGTGATAATTGAAAAAATGTGGACGCCATTTTGAACTTTTTATTTACTGGGCTGATTGATGGAACATAACTTAAGTGGGATATTGAGCTGTCTAGAATAATGATTAACAATTTGGGAATCAAATATCACTTTCAAACAATAGAACCAGATGAACACCAATTTTCAGGTATCGCTAGAGAAAATTGTTATTGGAAAATTGTACACACCTCTCTTTTCCGTTTAGCCTAATATAACCAGTTAGTCAAATAACAAGTTTTCTTATTCAAAGTCTACTCTAAACTCACAAGGATAATTTTTAATCGTAATACACAAATTACATTCTAATTCAAATGTGCTCTCTAAATTTCAGTCAACTGAATTTACTTACATTATAGAAGTGTGTCCGGAACTGCTGTGAAGTAAGCAGGGGCAGTCGATTGGACAAGGCGCGCGCTTCCCTCAGTAGCGCGGGACGCGGCGGCAAGTTGCCGTCGCGGATGGCTCTTACCGTCGCTAAAACTGCGCGCACTCGGGATACTAACATCTTGATGGCGGACCGCTGGGCTGTTAAGTGTTCCGCCACTAAAAACAACCATACCGCATTCATAAATAAGGACGCAATCTTGAATTTCAAAATAAAGACTTGCTTCATTGATACTTAATTAATTTGGTAAGTTTTTTAAATTTTTGTTTACATTTAAGAATTAATAGCATAATAAGAATTTGTGTACTACCAAAGGCTCCGACTATGTTGGAGGAAGAAAGAAACAGGTGGGGGTTTTAGTTGGTAGGTCGCCGAAAGGCGGAGTCCAACATAACCGAAAGGTATCAATGAGGATTTCCCGAGCCTGAATAAAAAAATAGAAATGGTAGCCTTACTTATAGCCAGTGGAAACAAAAGCAGCGACAAGTTATGAGAAGCTGAAAACTAAATAGCTTTCGTAAGAAAGGGGGAAGTATTGATTACTAATTCTTTGTACTTGCGAGTTGAGTCCAAGTTTCAGCAGCAGGGTGATGCCAGTGCAGTGTGGTGTAAAAGTGTGCCAGTGCTTACAATTTACTAAAAAACTATGGCTTATTCTATGTGGGGAAGTTAAGACCTGCACTGACATCCCGCTGTGGGGTGTACTGTGCATTAGCTTTATTAGGATTAACACAAGGGGTTAAGTAACTTTTAAATTATATTTTTTCTCGCTTGTGATCAATTCCTTAGTTATCTGAATAAATAAATAAGTAGGTACACATGTAAAAAATAAAAAATAAAAATGCAGGACAGTTCACACAACATTATCTAGCCCCAAGCTAAGCAGAGCTTGTGTTATGGGTACTAGATAACTGATATACTTAATACAATATATTACATAGAAAATACCCAGAACACCCAGAACAAATATCTGCGATCGCACAAATATTTGTTCCGAGACGGGAATCGAACCCGCAAGCTCCTGCGTCGCAGGCCAACCTCCGCCCGCCGCGCCACAGAGGTCGTCAATTTACCTAAGCTGTTTAGAGCAGCCTCTCCTGATGATACCCTCGCAACGTGGTCCACTCCGATCCTCTCAGCCTCCTCGGCAGCCAGTGTGTATGTGAGAGGAGCTAGCAGCATAGTGGCGCGACCATTCACCACATCTATCACAGACTCGTACAGGACCACGGGTAGTTGCTGCAATAAAACAAGGTTGATCCACTTATAGTGTCCACTTCTGTAGCACTACACGTTGTTAAGTGTAGATTATTGGTTTGCGAACTTGAGTGGCACTAATGCACATGTTCTCTCTCTCTGGAGTTTGGCATTAATTTTAAAAGTGCTGTGCGTGATCACCTAATCAGACACAATCAGATTGGACTTTTTCGGACTGTTAAACTGTTTTGCTTGAGTATTTACTCAAGATATGCCAGCCTAACACCATACAGAAGCAGAAGCGTTACCTGGAGTATTTGCTGGCTTCGCGGATTAACCTAGGTTTTTTTTTCTTTTTAGGGTTCCATACCCAAAGAGTAAAACGGGACCCTATTACTAAGGCACGGCTCGTCTGTCTTCCTTTCTGTCTATCCGTCTGTCACCAGGCTGTATCACATGAACCGTGATAGTTAAGACAGTTGAAATTTTCACAGATGATGTATTTCTGTTGCCGCTATAACAACAAATACTAAAAAACAGAAAAAAATAAATATTTAAGGGGGCTCCCATACAACAAACGTGTTTTTTTTTTGCTGTTCTTATAGATAATTCAAATTCAAAATCATTATTTCAGGCTTACTGAGAAATGCACTAAACCTAAACAGTAAGCCCATATCAACATAAATACCTTAGAAACTAACATACACATAAAAACACTAAACTTAATATAACACACGTGTGATCACCGACGCGTCGCGGCCCGGGGGATCTCGTGACAGGCGGCCCTTGAACCGCCGGAACTTCACCCCTGTCGGCCAGAAGTCAGGGCTCAAGTAAGTCTTCACATTTTCCGTAGGGACCCTCACCATAAATGAGCTAAAACTCACATTATGACGAGAGTCCAACTTCATTACCATCAATCGCACTCTGGCTTTCTTCCTGATGTACTCCACCACCTCTGCGGCCTTCACGTCGAAGTAGACGCGGGACACGTAGATCTGCGTAGTGGGTACGATAATGGTACGGAACCCTCCTAGCGCGAGTCCGACTCACACTTGGCCGATTTTTTCTATTTATTTTATAGGGACTTTTGTCGATTGTCGGTTGTCGACTTTGTCAATTCCATTGTTCTCTCTCCCAAGTCACTCATCAAATTGATTGAACCAGCCCATATATGGAATGGTAGAGCATGTTGGCTGCGTCTGATGTTTCGCACAGATAACATGCTCAGGTCGTTGGGGATTTGATTTTGTTGAGCTGCTACTCCCACGCATTCCACCACAGTGGGCAGCTGATTGTTATTTAGTCAGAAATCCTCTGCAGAGTGGGCTATTTGTGGCTCAGGAACAACCAGTCAGGGCCCAACTCCATTTCAGCTTTACAAAAAATAATTGAAAGTGTCTTTACCTCTCCATCCCTGCCTGCTGGGTTCAGCATCAGCATCACCGGGCACTCATTGATGTCACAGATCTGTCTATGCACAGCAATGTCGCGCTCAGTGGGTGTCTCACCCGTTGTGTACCAGCCGAGGAAATCCATGTCGGAAAACACTTGTTTGACTGTAAGCAGTAATGTAACATTTTAGAGAAGAACTTCCAAAACAAAACTTAATCTAGGATTAAAAATGTTCATGCAATCACTTATTCTTCAGTCATGTTATGGTTTTGGGTAAAAGAAGGGTAATCCCAGAAGAATAAGAAGGTTTAGAATCAAGACACCTGATTTTGTGGAGGTGCAGGGAGTTTATTGAGGTTCTTGAGGAAATAAAATTTATGTCTTAGGAAACGTGAATTGAACTAATTAGTCAAACCAGCACCAAATTTGTGTGTAACAAAACGTTAAATGCTTTTTCCATATATGTAGTAACAATTTTTAATTTAGTATTAAGACAGAGCAAAAGTTGATTTATTTATTTTATTTTTTATCTGGATAGAATAAGTCAATCGTCAATCCAGAATCAGAGAACCCGACATAAGAAAGTAAGTTTCAAAATTAGTTGCAGATTTGATACAGAGCACCCCGACTCCACATGGCTGTGTGCGTCACGTGTGCGTCACGCCCCTAGTGTATACAAATTCGCAAATCCAGACTCTCATGACAGAGCCACCATGGTGAAAGTTCTATTGAGAGCCAATCACGAAAATAAACTTAATACAAGCTTGAAATGTTTTCTTTTGCAAAAGGTTTACTATAATATCAATGAATATCTTAATGATTTTTAGACGCAGTTTTACTGATTATTTATTTACTGCCTTAGCGTTTGAGTATATTATATTATTGTAATTTTTTATGACATTTGAATTGTTGTGAATCTGTGATTTATCTTTTAACTTGTAACAATGTACTTATTTTTTAACTTTGCATGCTGTAAAGCTGATCATGGCCTGTATCTTTTTATTTTTATTATCATCTTGTGTACCCATGTTTCGCAAAATAAATGATTGATTGATTGACTTATTCAACTGTCGGTTGATTGTTTAGTCTGTAGTCGTGTAAGTGCGTTTGGTCTTGCAAATATTTAAAGTTATCCTATCCTATGTTGAACAGTTGGCTGACGAGCACAGCGGCCGACGGGCGTATCGGCGGCGGCAGCCGGCGCACGGGCGGCAGCCGCTCGTCGGGCGGCGGGCGCTTCGGCGGCGCCGCGCCCGCCACCAGCGGCAGCGCGTTCGGCGCTCGGGACTTATGATTTTATGATTTAAAAAATTATGAATATCTTTGGAAATAAGCATATGCGTATTTGCATACTACTTACTAAAAATACTAATTGCATTAATTAGTTTTATGGGTCATCACCCCTCCCACCCCCCAAATTGGTTGTCTTCATTAGAAGTATTTTGGATTATTATGCTATAACAGCTACAGCATTACCAGTGGCTTTGTCAAAGTCTTATTACTACTGGACTGGACATACTCACATTGTTCTTCTTTCAAATTGTAATATTCCCTATCGATGATAATGTCTTCACCAATAGCACTAAAGACTAGTTCAAATGAGTTCATGACTTCAATGTTTCTACCCTTCTGTTTGCCAATTAGCGCTCCGACCACTGAAAAATACACAGGTAAATCAATTTACGGACAAAAGAATTGGCAAAGTAAACCAGCAGCAAAAAAATATGTAATTTCATGCATGATTGCAACAACTGATTCGTGTTTCGACCAGCTAGTGGAAACCCTTGGTCTCGCCAGCCCCTTCAGAAAGAAGACTCATGTCTTCCATATGTGTGTATGGTTGTAATTGATTACTTACCTGTTTGAGGAGAACCTTCCTGTGCCCGCAATCGCGTCCAGTGTTCAGAAACGTTCATAATGACCAAGGGATGAAGCGACACTGTCACAGATCCTGAAGTCGCTGTCGTAACAACCACACTTTTAGCGCCACCAGGAGTCGCAGGAGCAGGTGATGTCGGATTCGGGGCATCTACGGCCGGCCCTGAAGACGCACTCTCAACTTCCACTTCCATTTCAAAATCGATTCTATCGGCACTTGTCATATTGAATGATATCCTAATCAGAGTACAACCAACTAGGTACAGGAAAATCGATGAAAACTCGAAAAAAGATAGAAAATGAGACAACAAAGCGACGGCCGACTAACCGACCGACACAATATCGAAGATTTCACAAACAAAATCAACGTGAAATCAACCACGAACGAAACGAAAACATGAAAAACAAGACTTTTCTTCTTCTTCTTTTGGTTGTGGCTACTGTACTGTGGATCCAGTAATTTTGCCAATGTCAATGTCGACAGGATATAAAAACATAAGCCGATGGAGATATTATGAAAAATTATCGGTCTTTGAAAAAGGGAGACTGAACCCTAACAAAGAAGACATTTATTTATTTTGAAAAACTAGGGACAACACACACAACACACTAAGTTTTTACGTGTATCCATGTATCCTAAACAAATCTATTAGGAAGACCATAGATTTTAGCGTAGCGAAAAAACTCTACGTCTATGAGGAAGACAAAAACGGCTGGCTGTCTGTTTGTCAATATCAAGTGTCAAGTTGTTAACTGTCATGAAATAGAAGTAGAACCCTTTCCCTTTAAACCGTACCTTCTTCTTATCTTAGGTAATGGCTTCTGTGCATTATTTGCAACAATTTAGCCAATGTCAAGTGATATAATTATTATAGTTTTATAGTTAAGTCGTCAAGAGTCTCCGTCTAGTCCTAACCCAGTTTAAATTGTGGCAGAAAAACTGAGTTTTTACAGGAAAAAACCCAACATTTCGAAAAGACTCGCAATACACTCAAATTTCACTACATCACACATGTGCCATTTATCCAAGTTACACCGGTTAAAATGCCACTAAAATTACACGAAATAACTCGAAAAAACACATTAATATGTAATAAAAAAAAATGATGACGTTTCTTTCAAAAATGGCAGATTTCAACCCAACCGTACCTTTAACTTTCCTCAAACTCCCAGCACGTTTTTGGTTTTATGTCAAGTCAATCACCTGTCATTGGCAAACTCTTGTAGCACCACTACCGGTCCTCTGAACACGCCAAAAAAAAGAAGAAGAAGAAGAACCCTTTTTCTAGTGAACGCGGTGCTATTTTTTACTTTACATTTCTACCAAAATTATACTACAAATTCTACCAAATACCTACATAATTTCATCAGTTCTTTGGTTCACTCACTGGCTGGTTCTAAATTCAATAGGCAACAGAAAAAAAAACTGAAAAGTTTTACAAAGCGTATCATTTTAGATTCTGTTTCTGAATTTCGGAACTTTTCGTTCGCGTTTGTTTAATTGTTTGACTGCCGGCAACACAGAGAATTTTTTTAAATATACAAACGGCAACACCAACAGTGTACTCTGTGGTTTCTATATATAACAAATTTCTCTATGCTCGCTCTGTGGGCAACACTTTAAATATGGTTGATTGAGTGATTGATGAAATTGCGTCGAGCAATGTACATTTTTATTCTTCTGTTCTATAAATCTATCCTATAGCTAATGTGAATTTGTCATTACCTACATATTCATTTAGCTTCTGTTTAAATTTCCATTCATAGAGCGGCCTTGGACTATCATCGTGTATAACCTTCTCATCAGGTCAGAAGATAATCTTTTTATTTTGCAATGGCATCAGCAGCTGTGAAGGCTTTTGGAGGCATAGCCAAAGATATCTCTCCACTGTACTATAGGATACTATCGAAATTTCCTCAAAACTTTACGTTTTGCTTCGCGTATGGATCTGCTGTGAAACCACAAATGGGCAACCAAAACAAACAGAACATGATTGATTTGATTTACTGCGTTGACAACTCGTACAGATGGCACGGAGCTAACATGGAGATCAATCCATCGCATTATTCCGCTTTGAGGCTCCTCGGCAAGGGCTTTGTTGCTAAATACCAAGAAAACTGGGGTGCGAACGTATACTTCAATACACTCGTACAAATTACGGAAGAAAATATTATGATAAAATATGGTGTTGTTTCTCAAAAGGACTTGATTGCTGATCTGTTAGACTGGAACAACCTGTACCTATCTGGTAGACTTCACAAACCAATTGAAATCATAAAACAGACCAATAGTTCTCAGTTGCAGAATGCTCTGCAGTCGAACCTTCGCGCCGCAGTGCACACGGCACTCCTCCTTCTTCCTGAAACATTCTCTGAATATGATTTCTACTTTGCCATATCTAACCTAAGTTATGCCGGTGACTTTAGAATGACTTTTGGGGAGAACAAAAATAAAGTGAGAAATATTGTACAGCCACAGTTGCAAAGCTTTCGTGAACTGTACAAACCAATCTTGGAGCAATTCCATGCTTATTTGGACTTTTCCACCAATGAAACACTTTGCCATCAAGATTTGCATCCAGAAACAAAGTTGCACCATTTGATGCAGTTACCTATGGTACCGCAGCAGAGGATTGTAAAGTTCTGGAATCACGGAGGTCTGCAACAAGATATGGAAGATGTACTCCGTGCTCTTGCTTACGACATTGACTGTTCCATTGTGTTGAGACAAATTCTAAAAGACATTGTTTGGCGGTCCAGCGTGAGACAGTCTTTAAAGGGTATCCTGACTGCTGGGATGCTTAAAACAGTCCGTTACAGTGCTAAAAAGATAGCTAAAATGTTTTAACTGCCACATCGTCATATTATTAAGTTTACAACAAATAAAGCTAGTATGTAAATAGAATATTTTTTTATTGTTTCTAAGTTTTACCTTTTTGTTTATAGGTTTCCAAAATGCTCTCCGATGAGTCAAGCAGTGATTCAGAAACAGGTAGATTCAAATGTCAATCGAAACCGAAGGAAGAACAGAGTTCTAGACAAAGGGATGGTGATTTTAGAGGAAGAGGTAGGCCATCTCAGAATGATAGATTTCGTAGAGATTTTGGAAGGCAAAAAGATGAGAGATTTGATTATGATAAGCACTCTAGAGACAGACACAGAAGCTCTAGGCATTCCCCTGTGAATAGAAGAAAAAATTCAAGAGATAGGAGTCCCAGAAGAAGGTCTCCTGAAAGGCAGAGAGAGAGAGATCCTAATGCTAGGTCCAGACACCATCGCAGTACCAGCAAAGAGAAAACAATTTCTAGCTCCAGATCACATAAGTCTCCTGAAAGATCAAAGACTCTAAAATCTCCTGAACCAAAATCAAGGATTCAAAAATCGCCAGAACCAAGGCCTAAACCTCAAAGATCCCCCGAAACTAGAACAAGAATACACAGATCTCCCGAACCTAGACCAAAAGTTAGATATTCTGAACCAAGGTCCAGACCACAAAAGTCTCCTGAACCTCGAGCTAGGTCTCATAAGTCACCAGATTTAAGAGGCAAGTCTCACAAGTCTCCAGAACCCAGAAGAGACATGAAGGAAGAAATAAGACGCACCCTAGCACAAAGTAGAAAATCTCCTTCAAAGTCAAGAAGATCTGAGGAAAGAGTTTCCTTATCTCCTGATTATAGAAGTAAACGTTCTGAGGTTGTTAGACCTCCACCAAGTGCTCCTTTGAAGAGGAAAAGCAAAAGTCCAATAATAGTCGAAGAACATGAATCAGATAAGTCTGAAGAAGTACAAGTCGGTTCATATTACAAGATGATACCTACAGTCATCAAAGAGAAGTCTGAAGAAGAATCCAGCGAAATAGACTCCTCTGATGATGAAAGACTACGAGCAAAACTTTTAAACTTAGAGAAGGAACTCCAGAAGACAAAGAAAAAAAAGCATAAAAAGAAACACAAAAGGAAAAGTAAGTCTAGTAAAGAAGATGATGCAGCCACTTCAGTAGAAGTCACAAGCACTACTGACATTGATGTGAAAGATGGTAGTTCTAAGGAGAGTCCTGTCCCAGAAGTCAGTTCTATCCAAAAGAGTGTTTTAAAAGAGAGCAGTGAAGAAGGAGAGATATCATCTGGAGATGAAACCCAAGATTCCCAAGAACAATATGATCCATCAGATTTGCGACATAAGCTGAGTCGTAAACCCGAGACCACGTCGAAAGCCGATGCCAGTGGGCCAGTTCTACCACCGCGCTTAGTGAACAAACAGAGAGGCAGCTCTCTTGATAGAGAAGGACCAGCGCTGCCACCTCATCTCACCAAGTCTAAAAATATTGGTGAGTTTTACTCCCATATCCAAACAAGCTCACAAACAATATACCAATATTATAATTCGTATTGTTGCGTGACTGACTGATTATTCACGCACAGCCTAAACCGGAAGTCCAGACCTCTAATTTTAAGTTAACTTTCCTTTTGGGGTCTAGGGGCTCGCTAAGAAAGGTTTTTTTGAAATTCATCTCCCTTAGGGGATGAATGCAATATTCAATCAATGTGCAGTAGGGTGCAGCAGGGTGTTGAAGTTTGTATAGGAAAAACTCCACACAGACTTAACCATGGGTGTTCCACTAAAATAGTAGTAAAATAAGGTAACTTTCGAGTGTTTTTTGTATGGTGATAATAGTCGCTCTATTAATCAGGCTTCGTAGCCAAAGTCTTGTAAAAATTACTTATTTCAGGACCATCCATTCCCGAGAACATGCGCAAGGTGCTTGCAGAAAAAGATTGCGAAGTAATTGAATATGAAAGCTCGGAAGACGACGGTATTGGCCCACTGCCGGTCGGCGCTGAGCCCAGGTGGTCCGAGGCTCACCAGCGGCTGGAAGAACGAGCCTTGGACTTGAAGATACGGAAGCTGGATGGACGTTCGTTGGAGAGCGACAAGATAAAGAATCGGGAGGAGTGGATGCTTGAACTGCCTGAAGGGAAGACGAAGTATTTGGGCTTGGAAGCCAGGAGCTTTAGGGCGAAAGCAGGGCCTGATATGTCTGACAGGTTAGTTTTTAATAGCACTAAGGATCTAGTCTAGGTTTACCATTACTTCTTTGTAGTTGATATTCCATGCTATAAATACTAATATGTCTTATTACCAGCCTGTTTTCTCTAAGAAAACAACGAAACTATCCTTGAAACTAGCCACGCCTATATCCTTGAACTCGAAGCAACTCGCAGTTGCGGTTCGAACGGCTCGAATGGTTCCAGTCATGTGCTTTGAGCGAGCTTTGCGAGTGACCAGCCCCCAACGATTACGATTTCGCAGTTCATTGCGTAGCGTGATTTAACTTATTTTGAAGATCAGAAATATTCAAGACATACAGCTCAATGTAATGTAAAATCGAAATCGATTACCAGTAGCTGCTTTGAAGGCGCTTGAACGTTAAAGATATGCTAAAATATCGAATGGGCGGAGTCTAGCAAGAAAACAATAGCTGCAAGGGCTCTTTTACTCACTTGAACCCGGGAAGAGATGAGGTATAGATTTCTGCCGCTCAGATGTAACTGACGTAAGCGACAAATGATAAAACATAGTTTTGCTTAAAATGTAGGAAATATACAAAAAAAAACTTTTCTATTAATCTAAGTATTACTGAATAGTATCAAAATTAATCATCAATGTTTTCTCTATTTGACGGAAGGACCTAAAACGGGTTTTATGAAGACCGAGTTTCTGTTTTTGATTTATTTAGATTCCATCCTGAAGTATTTCCTGTATTAACATCAAGTTTGTAACCTTAACTGTTACTGAGTGAGCATGTAACGTAGCGACCCCAACATTTTAATAGCTGTGAATTGTTGCCCTGTTTTATGAAACTGAGCCCTTTCTGATAGACTGCAATAAAAGGTACCGCGATGAATACAGCGGATTTTTTAAACTTTTCTACAGATCTAGTTGGACAGACACTCCAGATGAAAAGGCCAAGAAGGCAGCGGGGATAATAAAGGAGGAAGACACGGATGAAGCCATAAAGCGCGACGCGCGCGCCCGCCTCATCAACAACAGAGACGTCGAACAGGAGATGGCGATTAAGTGAGTACATTTTAAAGCGCAACGCGCGCGCCCCCTCTTCAACAACAGTGACGTCGAACAGGAGATGGCGATTAAGTGAGTACATTTTAAAGCGCGAACTGCGCGTCGCCTCATCAACAACAGAGACGTCGAACAGGAGATGGCGATTAAGTGAGTACATTTTAAAGCGCGACGCGCGCGTCGCCTCATCAACAACAGAGACGTCGAACAAGAGATGGCGATTAAGTGAGTACATTTTAAAGCGCGAACTGCGCGCCGCCTCATCAACAACAGAGACGTCGAACAGGAGATGGCGATTAAGTGAGTACATTTTAAAGCGCGACATGCGCGCCTCCTTATCAATAACAGAGACGTCGAACAGGAGATGGCGATTAAGTGAGTACATTTTAAAGCGCGACGCACGCGCCCGCCTCATCAACAACAGAGACGTCGAACAGGAGATGGCGATTAAGTGAGTACATTTTAAAGCGCGACATGCGCGCCTCCTTATCAATAACAGAGACGTCGAACAGGAGATGGCGATTAAGTGAGTACATTTTAAAGCGCGACGCGCGCGTCGCCTCTTCAACAACAGAGACGTCGAACAAGAGATGGCGATTAAGTGAGTACATTTTAAAGCGCGAACTGCGCGCCGCCTCATCAACAACAGAGACGTCGAACAGGAGATGGCGATTAAGTGAGTACATTTTAAAGCGCGACATGCGCGCCTCCTTATCAATAACAGAGACGTCGAACAGGAGATGGCGATTAAGTGAGTACATTTTAAAGCGCGACGCACGCGCCCGCCTCATCAACAACAGAGACGTCGAACAGGAGATGGCGATTAAGTGAGTACATTTTAAAGCGCGACATGCGCGCCTCCTTATCAATAACAGAGACGTCGAACAGGAGATGGCGATTAAGTGAGTACATTTTAAAGCGCGACATGCGCGCCTCCTTATCAATAACAGAGACGTCGAACAGGAGATGGCGATTAAGTGAGTACATTTTAAACCGCGACGCGGGCGCCCGCCTCATCAACAACAGAGACGTCGAACAGGAGATGGCGATTAAGTGAGTACATTTTAAGCGCGACGCGGGCGCCCGCCTCATCAACAACAGAGACGTCGAACAGGAGATGGTGATTAAGTGAGTACATTTTAAAGCGCGACGTGGGCGCCCGCCTCATCAACAACAGAGACGTCGAACAGGAGATGGCGATTAAGTGAGTACATTTTAAAGCGCAACGCGCGCGCCCCCTCATCAACAACAGTGACGTCGAACAGGAGATGGCGATTAAGTGAGTACATTTTAAAGCGCGAACTGCGCGTCGCCTCATCAACAACAGAGACGTCGAACAGGAGATGGCGATTAAGTGAGTACATTTTAAAGCGCGACGCGCGCGTCGCCTCATCAACAACAGAGACGTCGAACAAGAGATGGCGATTAAGTGAGTACATTTTAAAGCGCGAACTGCGCGCCGCCTCATCAACAACAGAGACGTCGAACAGGAGATGGCGATTAAGTGAGTACATTTTAAAGCGCGACATGCGCGCCTCCTTATCAATAACAGAGACGTCGAACAGGAGATGGCGATTAAGTGAGTACATTTTAAAGCGCGACGCACGCGCCCGCCTCATCAACAACAGAGACGTCGAACAGGAGATGGCGATTAAGTGAGTACATTTTAAAGCGCGACATGCGCGCCTCCTTATCAATAACAGAGACGTCGAACAGGAGATGGCGATTAAGTGAGTACATTTTAAACCGCGACGCGGGCGCCCGCCTCATCAACAACAGAGACGTCGAACAGGAGATGGCGATTAAGTGAGTACATTTTAAGCGCGACGCGGGCGCCCGCCTCATCAACAACAGAGACGTCGAACAGGAGATGGTGATTAAGTGAGTACATTTTAAAGCGCGACGTGGGCGCCCGCCTCATCAACAACAGAGACGTCGAACAGGAGATGGCGATTAAGTGAGAACATTTTAAACCTCGTCCACAAGTCAACGTCAAAAGTTTATTTATTCTTAAAATCACAAAATTATAGTTGACCTATTAGTTTTATGTTTTGTGTACGGCAGTTAGTAGTATAAATACTCTATCAATCATTTTATCCGGTTGAAGTCCACTGGACATGACTCCTCCAGAGAAGGGCTTTAGCTGTCTCCATCCACCGACTTCCTGCGACTTTTAAAATGTCATCACTCAATCGAGCTGGAGGCCGTCCTACGATCGTCGTTTGGTTCACGCCACGAACCGAACGACGCGACGGAGCGTATGATTGTTGTTTGTTTTGTCATTTTCTTACGGTATGATATAGTATTTTCTGTTCAATCCTTTACAGAAAACACAAAAAGAAACACAGGAGGGATGAAAGCCTGCTGGAACTACATGAAAGAAAGATAAAAAAGAAGAAAAAGGTACCTATATACTTTATTGTTATATTTGGTTTTACCCTTTTTTACTCATTTGGTCTCATCTCACTGCACACTGCTGGCCTGATCCATCCAACCATCTCTTATGGTAAGCGTCCACAGGCCCGCATCGCACGTA
Organism: Operophtera brumata; assembly: GCA_932527175.1. Lineage (NCBI taxonomy): Eukaryota > Metazoa > Arthropoda > Insecta > Lepidoptera > Geometridae > Operophtera > Operophtera brumata. The sequence goes on from OW052238.1 coordinate 4,404,501, forward strand.
TCGGACGCATCGCACGTAACGGATTTATGTTTGCCTTGTATAAAAACTCATACAACAGCGTCCACTGATCCGCACCGTACGGACCGCTCATTGGCAATGCCTTCATGCGATGCGTACCGATGACGTCATACGGAATGCCGATCAGTGGACGCGCCCCGCGCGCTCGCTCCGCATCGTCGGCCATTTGCATTCTCACAAACACTTTCCACACGTACGATCACTACAAAAATCCGAATGAAAGTGGCATCGGCAATCCGATTGCTGATACTCGCGTCGGCAATCCGATCGCTGCCGATACAGTGGACGCAGTCTAATTAATCCGTTTGATGCGATGCGTCCGATAAGTGCGATGCGGGCCTGTGGACGCTTACCTTTATCCTTCGATCACCAGCACCCTCTATAGCGTGTGGTAGATTTTTTCTACACGTTTCATGCACGGTAGGGTGTCGTTAACACACTCCGTCAAATGATTAGTTTGACAAAAAATCTAGATGGCACCACTTGTCTCAAAATTAAGTTTGTAAACAAGTTTCTTTGGCACAGATAAAATAATACTATACTAGTTCTTGTGTAAATAATCAAAGCTATAATTGCCTATCAAAGTTCAAGCTTAGATAAGAAGGTGCATACGATGCTATTAGTACGGGGCACTTTGTTATATGCCCCGCGCCTATCATTCTTCCCACCAGTAGGGGTAATTTTTTGGTGATGTTGGCAGCAATGACAAACTCGACGCTTGAAGGCACGACTTTCACAGACAGACTGGGTGAAACTATTCTCATTGAGATTAGGTTTGCGTGGTGACCGTTTTTACGCGTGTCACGGGTTCTGGTTTATTCTATATTCTAAGGACGCCACCAATTCGAATTTATATAATTAGTGTAGAATAGAAAAGAATAGTTTTTATTTCATAACTTAAGGATATATTACATAGTGCTTAGGTATATAATTAAGGTTAAAACAACTATGTATTAAGAACTAAGAACAGCGTAGGCACTATGAGGTTTAGGAACATACCTCCCGTGATAATTTAAAACTGTGCTACGGCGAGGTAGAAGTGTGGTGTGTGTGTGTGTGTTCGGCCTAAGAATAGACTCCTCCGTCTACTCCCGTGGATGTCAAAAGCCGACTAAGAGATTACACCAGAGGCCTCGTCCAACAGTGCATGTCTAACGTAAAGGCGATGGTGATTGTTTTCAGAAGGAAGAAAAGGACAATGATGGCCAACCAACGCGCCGCCCCTTCAGCCGCGACGTGGACCTGCAGGTGAACCGCTTCGACGAGGCTCAGAAGAAATCCATCATCAAGAAAGCTGAGGGCTTGAACACGAGATTCTCGCGAGGCGAGGCTAAATATCTTTAAGGTATCCAATTATATTTCTATGGAAATAAGACTAGTTTTACCTTAAAATACACGTATGTAGTAACAATGAACTCTTGATGCATGATGAACTGTATTGTTAGTGTAATAAGGCTAGTTTTGTCTTAAATATTTGATGTATTCCTTTAGTGGGAAGTCTTAAATGAGTTAGTAGGTATTTTGTGCAATATTTTTATTGCAGTTTCCGTCACGATATATTAGTCTAAATAAAATGATTTTTAAACCTGACTATTTATTTTTAACCACCGACGCAAAAACGACGTGGTGTTATAAGTTTGACGTGTCTGTGTGTGAGTCTGTGTGTCTGACGTGTCTGTGGCATCGTAGCTCCCGAACGGATGAACCGTTTTTTTGTTTGAAAGGTGAATTAGTCTGGAGTGTTCTTAGCTTTGTTTGATCAAAATCGCTTCAGCCGTTTCATTGCGTTGAGGGTTTTTTTAATTTTACAAAATTAATTACTTGTTTATGAAAATTGTGTTGATGCAGAGGGGTGAGTCTGAGTTTTGCAAACACCATCGTAACGGTGAACGTAACACGTACGTGTATAACATAATAACTAGCTATTAATCTGTGACAAAAACGTCACAGATTAATGGCTAGTTACCACGCAATACACGTACACTCGCCGTTACGATCATCGTTACGATGGTGTGTGTAAACTCGGACTTGCCCCTCTGGACTCTGGTATAGACAGCTTGACACACTTTGAAGCTATGGTTTCTTGTCTTAATGGTGAAAGTTCGATCAGAAGGACAGATCTCGTAATTATTTTAAAACCACATCGAAAGTTCACTGAATCGAGACTGAATTGTGAATTATTGTATGTTATTTTATTATGTGATTTCAGACACGATTGTAAATTGTTATTGAATAAAAAAAAAAAAAAAATAAAAAAAAAAAAAATTGACAAAAAATAAATTTCTGCTCATAATAACAATTTAGCCTACTTTCTATTTGGCGACTGTAGATTAGAGTAGGATAGTGTTATATATCATTGGAAAGAGCGAAGAGAGACGCGTCTATTATGCATAAATTCACGAAAATAAAATAGCCAAAATTCACGGAAAAACTTTGAAGCGTTCTAGTTTCGGTCACATTTTGATATAATCATATTTCTGTGTTATATTGTCAGTTTAATAGAATACCATTTGTGACATTTATGACATCACCACTAGATCGCAACATGATCTGAATAGAATCGGGCTTCAGACTAATCACACCCAACCATCACACTCTACTTTTTATCTAGTTCATACAAATTATTCAGAAAAATAAGTTTTTCTTTGTAATGTGTTTGTTTAATAATCTCTCGGAACAATAAATACATGGAAGCAAATAAACAACCTATAAACAAACCTGAATCGATTATACCAGTCTCTTTCTTTTATATGAATGTATTAATGTGTTGGAATGAGACAAGCATATATCAATCTGTTCTTATTTGTGTGACTTCTACCAGGCTAATCGACAAAGTTGGTTACATAACGTCATGCTTACCATTTTTATGACACCAAAATAAATAGGTCCAGCTAATCTAATAATTAAGTGTATGTTACCTACTAACCGAGCTACTTGTAAGTCGTCCGTCCGACCGCTCAAAGGATCGCGCCGCGCCTTGTCGCGCGATAGTGCATGACGTGCCGTTCAGAATGCGCTCAAACACGTACAGACCATTCATTCTAAGATTGCTCATGCCAAGGAGTATTTATTTTTCTATGGTTGGTACTATTCCCAAGGCACGGACACAGACTAAGAGTATAAAGCAGGTGCAATCTTACGGTGAACGAGCTCTACCTAGGTAAGTAGCACTCACAGTATTATACAAAATTGTTTTCTTTATTTGTAATTTAGTTTATCTGAAAAGGACATTGCCAGGGTTCGGTCCAAATGCCGCCCAGAGATTAAAGTACCCTGCAATGGATACCTTGTATTATTTTATATCATCGCCCCAAATATTTAAAAAATCTATTTCAGGGTTTACTAATAAAAAATATATGATACTAGCAGCCACCCGCGGTTTCACCCGCGTAAGCCCGATCCCGTGCGAATATCGGGATCAAAATGTGCGGATGTGTTATTCCGGGAGTCCAGATATCCCAAAAGTGCAAAGTTGGGAGTCCTTTCCAAAATTCATGCAAATCCGTCCAGCCGTTTCAGCGTGAAGAAGTAACAAACACACACAAACTTTCGCATTTATAATATTAGTGGGATTTGTAATTCTTCAGTTCATTTAACGTGTTAAAGGTGTTTAAGCCTACTATGGTCTTGTATTCTACTCTATCGTGATTAATCATCAGAATCAACACTTAAAAGTAAAAAAAAAAAAAAAATGGTGGACTTTGCACACAGTATTATCTAGCCCCAAGCTAAGCAGAGCTTGTGTTATGGGTACTAGATAACTGATATACTTAATACAATATATTACATAGATAGATATTTTTAATTGTACATCGAAAATAACCAGAACACCCTGAACAAATATCTGCGATCACCCAAATATTTGTTCCGAGGCGGGAATCGAACCCGCAATCTACTGCGTCGCAGGCCAACCTTCGCCCGCCGCGGCACAGAGGTCTCGGGAGTGTTGAGTCTATTGTTTTTTAACAACCATTTGACAAGTACGTATGGGTGGCGTAAGTGGTAGCGTAACACGGCTATTGTAAGGAGACACTGAGGTGCGCCCCTAGCGTACACTTTGCGAACCTCAAAACTCTACGGCCTCTGGGCTCGTTAGATAGGAATTCTTATGCTATAGTCACAAGGTTTAAAAGGAAAGAACAGATAAAATCTTACTATATCATAATCATTTAATAAATGCAGAGTATAATTGAATAAATAGTTTAACTAAATGTTTCACTCGCTGGTGTCCAGGTCGGCGGGCCGTGTAGCATTGGCCGCGGAAGCGCAGACCGTCGTCTTGTTGTCCTTGCAGCAGAGCGGTTCGTCTGCCGTCATGTCGGCGTAGGCCCACGGTCTGTCGCACACCTTGTAGAAAGCGGACAGCTGTAACAGAAACTTGACTATTTAGTTGCTGCAGGTTGCAATTCCGACCGGCATCACGTTCTTCCCATACATTATTCTTCGCTATTGCTGTGTTCCGGTGAAATATATTACAGGTAGGTACATGAGACTTTTCATCTATGTCTCAGGGTGGCGGGCGCAATGCAATGCCACATAGGGTGCGTCCTAGGTGGACGTGACCCATGGGGTAATGCATTGTTGAAAGCAGAGATTAACATAAGGTGGGCCATCTTATTGTGATATTTGCTGCTGAAGCCAGCGCGGTGCACAGGTTCTTTTCACTTCACCTCTACGCTCACCCCTGGCTTCAGCTACCAATGAGGCCACCGCCATTCATCATCATCAGTCGATACACGTCCACTGCTGGACGAAGGGTGATTCGTCTCCAAAAACAGACTTCCTGCATTCTTTACAGTGCTCGATCCATCACACTCGATGGACCGTAACACTACTGGTCGCCACTCGAGAACTTTTAAGTCCCATAGGTTGGCTCTGACCTATGGTCACATTGGCCACCGCCGTTGATAAGGTATGTCCAACTCTAGGTGTGTCAATTAGTTGGGCTAACCTTCAACTCCTCAACGTCTTGCAGCCGGTTGCACAGCACATCAGGTCCCTTAGCCTTAGCGGTTGTAGCCAGCGCGATGCAAAGTTGCTTGCAGGTGTTGTCGCCATCTTCGTCGCATTTGACTGCGAGGCCCGGGCTCTGAGATATCATTGGCACCACACCCGGCTTGGCGGTGTTGGATGGGAAACCTCCGCAGGTGCAGTTCCCTTTAGGTTCTTCCAAACTGTGGATAGAAAAGGTAATTGAGATAATTTTCCGTTATTTACCTGGTAGCTGCTATTATATAGTAGAACTTGTAAGCTAGTTCCTGCCGCTTTCCAAAGTATCATGAACCTTGCCTCTCTTCCTCGGATATTCCCAGCGTAAGAGCACATGGAAGTTAGTGCGGATTTTTACCCCCGACGTAACGGTGTATACGCGTGTAGGGTGAGAGGCGTGTGTTTGTGCGTGAAACTAATGTTCCCATTTATTTATTATTGCTGAAATTTGGCATACCCGTCAAGTTCAGGATGACAACACAATCTTATGGTGACAGCGAGATGATCTGATTATGGAGACAACGGTGGTGGACAACGGAACTCCTCGATGAATAAAAGTAGACTGGCCGTGTTTAGGCTGATTTTGATCAGCACACGATTCCGATCACTAATTTTATAAAAGCTTGTACTAATGAAAAAGATATTTTTGAACAAAAACTTACTCCGACTTTAATGGAAAATGAAAATGGTCAGGGGTTTGAATTTTTGTAAAATTATCTGCTGATCTAATAGGGACCTACCTTACAGGAATGTCCTCAGCAGTTAACGCGGATCCAACCACTAGGATGACACACAGGTCGCAGAGCAGCGCTTTGGCGGATGACATGATGGCTTCAGCTCACAGCGGTTACTGATGACATGTTTGTAACAACAGCCACTTTTATACTGCAACGACTGTTTGTAAGGATGCTAGTTGACACCTCCGGGGTGTCCATATGTTACGTTCTTATTGAAACTCTTGCCTGGGCCATGGAAATAACGCCTTGATTGGGGCTTCTATTCGCTACTATCGTAATTTATAAGTAAATAAAACAAAATACTTACTAGGCATGAGGTCAGCGACAGATTTAAAAAAAACTTCTTTCTACAGCTCGTTCACCGTAAGATGGCACCTGTAAATACTCCAGCAGGAATACTGTTACTTAATATTCTGTAATACTGGCAGGTGCCAACTTACGGTGAACGGGCCGTATAATGTAGGTACTACCTACGGGTCTGGTAGGTATTGCCAAAAATATCTTATCGAGGTAGGTACTTATGTTTATAAGCAGACAATCCTCAGGATTTAGCCTTAGGGCCGGGCGACGCCCAGTGCCGGCACGGCACGGCATGGCATAGCAGGTTGTGCTGCGGCGTTCTGTGGCATTGGCATGCCGTGGCATCTTGCTGAAAGCCCTGCACAAGTTTCAACCTTATTTCAACTAGCATAGTAATCATAATTCCTCGACATAAAGTGACCCATACGTCTCGCGGGATGCAATGGCGAGCCGCGGCAACCCGTGGAATTAAACGGCATGACACGTCATGCCGCAGCTTCCAGCGGCGCGTCGCGTCATTTCGCGGCATCGTGGTATCGATAAAGTAACATTAATTCTAAACGCAATGAATTAAGATTCAAAATAACTTGATTAGTAATACAATCCTTTGCCATGCCATGCCGTGCCACGCTGTCAGTGAGCGCCGGCGCCAGCCTTAAGAGTATCTCGCTAAAAAGCCAACAAAGCAAACTTCCTAGGTAGGTAGTTATTACCTTCTTCACTTCTGCATTTAAAACTCGCTCGGCTTGTCTCTGGAAGTACCTACCTATCATAGACACAAGAAACAGCCAGCAAACTAACTTCGACAGCGACAATATAAATTTCGTCACCAAGCCAGTCTCCGAGGTCCACGAGCCGCAACGCTCAAAGCGAATTCGCTCTGCGCTGCAAGCGTCAGTGTTGAGCGGCAAAAACAAATGCATGTATTCAACCATAAGAGGCCACAAAACAGCGCTGCTAAATTGTAGCGATATTTGCTGAGAGCTAATTTGTACCTACGTACGAGCGTCGGGTGTTCGCGCAGCCTTTTATATAAGCTTCGAAAATCCGCGAGTCAGCGTTCGGAACCAATAGGCATGATGACACTAACAAAAATCCAGTGAAATTGACTAGATCATGTCGTACTGAATAATTTGACACGTTGTCCAGTTTCCACCAAACGCAAGGATACCCTATAAAGCGATTGTTTGTGATTGAAACTGAGCAAAGACGGGATTGTTATGATTGTGCATATACACAATGCGACGTTAATTCGGTCGATGCATTCGTCGCTTATGGATCACCAAGACATAAGTGCTCTCGGAGGAGCGATATTACACAGCGCGCATGCACATACGAACCGAACCGTAGTAGTAGAGAACTTGTAGGTACGAACGTAATAGTCAGCCAGCCGCGCCGCCCCGGGGTGGAGACCTAGATTTCTAGAGACCCAAAATTTGGAGGGTACATTCCTTTGCATTGTGTTCTAAGAAATATATTTCCGAACCTCACCCCCAGGGGTGCAGCCGTACAGCGGGGTATTGACGTTTATATCACTATCTCACTTAGGTACCTATGCTGCATGAAATGCTTCAGTTAATTTATTTAAGCGGCGTTTACACTGAGCTTTAATTAGTGAGTGTTTAGGTAGTGCGTGATTAGTGCAAACAAAACGCGAATGGTGTCCAATACTGTATAGTAGGTAGGTACCTACTATATTAAGTACCTGCACTAATCACATCACTCACAATCGTACAAATCAAAGTGTGAACCGGGCTTTAGTCGTTTTTAAGCATCAGGAAATTTGGCTTGACTCATCATCATCGGCAGTCGTCGACTTCTGGACAGACACTCCAATGCCACGAAGAACGGTCTCGAGGCGCCTCCATCCACTGACTTCCTGCGACCGCCACAATGTCAACATTCCTGTCGCTGCCTGCCTACGCTATAGACAACCGGAGTGAGCTGCGCTCTACAGAATTATTATTCCTGTGGTGTGAGAGCTCAAGTATCGATCTCGCATGACCATCCGGAAATCATTACATTAAACATTCAATAGCTTGTGTGGTGATGGGATCTAACAGAAGAACCTATAGAAAAGCTTCCACTGCGGTAGAGCCATGAACAGGCACAGGCACCTGCATACTTAAGTATTCTAGGCACAACAATAATAATCCTACCCTAAATAACAATAGTACATACGTACCTACCATCAATACTAATAATACCTACTTCAGTACTATCACTGGTGACCACTGGTCCGCGAGTGCTATTATTATTTCTGTGCCTACATTGCGTATATAGGTACCTAATATCCAACATTTCCATTTACATATACAGAATGTCTTAAAAAAAATTGTCCAGCAGAAGTCTAGAGCTAGTTCAAAATGATCCTTGTGATTTGAATGAATAAAATACTTTTGACTTTACGTTGGTACTGTCACATGAAACGGCTCCAGTTTTTTTCTGAATGAGCTAATCACTTGTCGTCTTTATTCCAACGATGTTGCAACCCACAGTGAAAAAGGTCTTTTGAAGCTCTGCCTACCCCTTCGGGAAAAAAGGCGTGTATCTATCTTTTTTGTTGTGTAGCGCTAGAGTACAATGTCTTCCAAGCAGCCAGTACATTATCTTGTATCGTAGCATCGTACGAAACATTACATGGGATGAGTAGTAGTATCCATTCCTGGTTCTGGACGAATGTTGGGCTGTCCACTCAAACATTGGTTTACGCTGGGAATTCTAGAAAAAATATATAGTGTGTTAGAAAGTACTTTATTGAAAATATTTATACAACAATTATGTTACAAGTAACAGTCTTCTTTGTATCATACAGAAACACGGCTATATGTTTTGTATTTATAATTTATATAGTTTTTAGTCACATTAGTAGTCATAATAATACAAATAAAATCTCATACTCGATGATGATAGAAAAACTCTTTAAGGTTGTTCCTCGTGGTCAGCTAGGCACGACAGCGTCAATAGATGGCGCTGTTGCCAAATTTTGAAGTATTTTATGTATTTATGAATTAAAATGTGCATATTATGTCATAACACTAACGTTCACGCAAATGGTGGTTTATTTGCTATGTACCTAGCTATATTTCAGGTTATTTTAGTCTCTAGTTTTAACATACTTGTGCCGAGCAAATTCCGAGCAATATGAAAGCCTACTCACGCACACAGTCAAGGATATTATTGTATTAGAACTATAAGCTAATTTCGGCGCGCGAATTTCAAAATAGTTGGACTAGCGGCTTGGACTGTCGACTCAGAACTTCTGAACCCACGTTACTGCGTTCGATTCTATACTGCCTATATTTTTTGTATTTTTTTTTTACTTTTTTTTTGTGAACCAGTGACTAGATCTCTCGACACTAAAACTACAGTACTGGGTTCGATACCAGACTATTTTTTTTTTATAAATGTTTTTGTAATGATCTACAAAATACACTGATTCTGCTTCAGCCAATATTATGTTTGTGAAGTGAGTGTTGTGGTGTGTCCTTATTTCAAATCAAAAAGTAGGTACTCGATTCTTAACCGACCTCAAAAAATGGAGGAGGTTATCAATTCCAGAGTTTTTTATTATGTTTGTTACCTCATACCATTTACGTAACGATTAGGAAAAAAAATTACATGATATACTTCCAGATTGGTGCCATTTTCATTAAAATGTTTTTCTGATGATGGAATCCATGAAGATTGAGGGAACTCCTCAAATATTATAGGCACACATATATCAATTTCGGTATTTTCAGCAACAAGTCAAGCATTGCATTCAGAATGTTTTTTGTTTTTTATACTACTAGAATGACGGAACATGCTGATGGCCCACCTGATGTTAAGCGGTAACCTCTGCCTATGAACAGTGCATTACCTCATAGGTCACGTCCACCTAGGACGCGCCCTATGTGGCATTGCACTGCGCCCGCCACCCTGAGACATAAAGGTGAAACGTCTCATGTGCCTGTAATTTCACCGGCACCCTTACCCTTCAAACCGGAACACAGCAATGCGAGGACTACTGCTTTGCGGCAGAAATAGGTATGGTGGTAGTACTTCCCCGGACGAACTCTCACACAAAAAAGCTCTACTACTACTATATTTCACGGGTGGCAACAATGGTGTCTCCTGCGATATCCGATTGAGCTGAAATTTGGCATACTCGTACCTATCTAGTTCCGATGACAGTACAATACTATGGTGAAAGCGAGCTGATCTGATGATGGAGACGGAACGTGGACAGCGGAACTCCTCGATGGATAATAGTAAACTGGCCGTGCTTAGGCTCATTTTCATCAGCACACTAATTTTATTAAGTCTTATACCTGGACTTGTAGTTAGCTTGTAGTTCCTGACTGCTAGCTTATTTCAGGAATGTATTATACTGGAAGAAAGCATTAGCAGAGTCAGTCGTGGGAAGCAATGGCGGCGATGAGCTCACCACTTGTCACGTGTATTTCCCACGATGGTGCAACCCACAGTGAAAAGAGGCACATGAGAGGCTCTGCTTACTCTTTCGGGGAAAAAGGCGTGTGTCTATGTATGTATTTATGTTGTATTGGGTATAAATTCCTAGCTATGAAGTAGTTTTTCAGGGTTCCGAAAAAAAAAAATACGGAACCCTTATGGATTCGTCATGTATGTCTGTCTGTCCGTGTATGTCACAGCCACTTTTTTCCGAAACTAATTTTCACACAAAAATAGAAAAAAACAATAAGTTTTTGGGGTTCCCCATACTTAAAACTGAAACACATTTTTTTTTCATCAAACCTGTGTGGGGTATCAATGGATAGGTCTTCGAAAATGATATTGAGGTTTCTAATATCATTTTTTTCTAAACTGAATAGTTTGCGAGAGAGAGAATGATAAAACTAAACAAAAAAAATGGTGAACATTACCATGTAAACTTCCAACGAAAATTGTTTTGAAAGAGATCTAGTACGTAGTTTTTTTTAATATATCATAAGTTGTAAACCATCCAAGAACTTTTATGTTATGTTACTTGCTGCTACGGAACCCTTCATGGGCGAGTCCGACTCGCACTTGGCCGCTTTTTTTTCTAAAGATTTATTTACTTTCAGCTTTTATTGATAGATCATCAACTGAAGTCCACGGCTGGGCATAGGCCTCCCCCATAATATAATGCACATAGAAACTTTATTTTACGCCGCATAAATGGCTATTGCTTTACAAAGCACAAGTAAGGCCGCACGTAGAAACTGTTCCCATCTATGGCACGGGGCACCCAAGTACCAGCTGCTTCGTTTTGACTCCTTACAGAGAAGAGCCATTAGCATCATCGGTGACCCCAAGCTCTCCGATACTCTAGAACCGCTTAGCCAACGCAGAGCTATCGGATCTCTTTGCGTGATCTACCGCCTCTACAACGGGGAATGTTCTGACGAGCTTTCCGATCTCATCCTCGCATCGAGATTTTACCATCGCTCTTCCCGGCACCGTGACAAAGCTCATCCGCACATCATAGAACCCTGGGTTTCTCGAACGACTCGTTTCTCGAGATCATTTCTTCCCCATAAAGTACTATTATTTATTCTGTGCCTATAAACTATGGAATGAGCTTCCATCTGAGGTTTTCCCGTGTCGTACATGTCGTACGTAACCATGTTTTATTTCATGAAAAATGGTCATAAATTCCTTCAGGGTAGGCAGCGCATCGACAATTACCCCCAGTGTTGCCGGTGTCTATAAGCGACGGTGACCACTTCACATCAGGCCGTATGCTAGTTTGCCAATTTGTATCATAAAAAATAAAAAATAAACTGCCAAGTGCTAGTCGGACTCTAGCACGAAGGGTTCCATACAATAATCTAAAATTAAAATTAAAATTACACGCAAATGTACCAGCCATCACCCAATCACGCAACAGGGGGACAGATCCAACTTTTTTGTTCTAACTGTCACCTTAGGGGGGACAGATCAGTGTGACAAATGGGAATAATTCGTCGCGCTCCATTTCCATTATTGTGATGTCTTGAGTTTGAGAAATAAAGCCGACGAAGTAACAATTCTTCATTGAGGAAATCCGCAGTTGACCCTATTTTCAACAAGTTTTTTTTTTTTTTTTTTTTAACATTGATAGACCTTTGTTTGTGCACGATCTCACCTGTTGGTAAGTGACGATGCGGCCGAAGATGGAGCACAAAGGTCTAGAAGGCACCTATTCACTCTAGCCTTGAAGAGGTCCAGATTATAGTTGAGTTAGTAATTAATTTTGTAAAAATTAAAAAAAAAACCCCAAAGCTGAACGGCTGAACCGATTTTGATCAAACAAAGCTAAGAACACTCCCGAAAAATAAACCTTTCAAACAAAAAAAAACGATTTCGGTTCATCCGTTTGGGAGCTACGATGGGACAGACAGACACACACACACACACAGACACGTCAAACTTATAATACCCCTTCGTTTTTCGTCGGGGGTTAAAAGAGAGGATAACCCATTCAATAAAAATTAATTATATTATTTTTAATTTCGAGGCCTTTGCGACTTGCGAGACAATGAGGGAAAGGATTGCATTTCAAAAAGGCTAATTCTCCTTAAAAAAAAAGATTGTTAATTTGTATTACACTATGTATAAAATATTTATCTTTTTTATGTTTTTTTATTTATCTTCACTATTATTTTGTATTTTTTAACCCCCGACGAAAAACGAAGGGGTGTTATAAGTTTGACGTGTCTGTGTGTGTGTGTGTGTGTCTGTATGTCCCAACGTGGCTCCCGAACGGATGAACCGAAATCGTTTTTTGTTTTTGTTTGATAGGTGTATTTGTCGGGAGTGTTCTTAGCTTTGTTGGATCAAAATCGGTTCAGCCGTTTTATTTCGTTCGGTTTTTTTTTAAGTTTTACAAAATTAATTCCCTGTAAATATGTAAACTTTGTTGTTTTGTTTGTTTGTTTGTTTGCCAAGCTGCGGTGAAATGGCTAGTACAGTATAAACACAATTACCTACTAGTAATAAATTAGTGCTTAGGAACGTACCATCTGGACTAGCGCCTAGAAAGGAATGGAATCGCTTCGAAGCGAATGTCTTTTGGCTAGGCCGGCTGATATGCATTGCATGCAAATAATATTATGGAAATTAAAAAAAAAAGTGGCCAAGTGCGAGTCGGAGTCGCCCATGAAGGGTCCCGTAGCAGCAAGTAACATAATATCAAAGTTCTTGGATGGTTTACGATTTATGACGTATTAAAAAAAAACTACTAACTAGATCTCGTTCAAACCAATTTTCGTTGGAAGTTTACATGGTAATGTACATTTTTTTTTTAGTTTTATCATTCTCTTATTTTAGAAGTTACGGGGTTGGGGGGGGGGGGGACTTTTTACCACTTTGGAAGTGTCTGTCGTGCAAACTATTCAGTTTAGAAAAAAGTTATATTATAAACCTCAATATCATTTTTGAAGACCTATACATAGATACCCCACACCAACGGGTTTGATGAAAAAAAAAATTGAGTTTCAGTTCTAAGTACTAATACTTAGAACTGAACCCCCATTTTTTTTTTGTTTTTTTCTATTTTTTTGTGAAAATCTGAATGCGGTTCACAGAATACACCTACTTACCAAGTTTCAACAGCATAGATCCTATAGTTTCGGAAAAAAGTGGCTGTGACATACACGAACAGACATAACATGTCATAGTAAGATGAACTCTTGTCTTCTAAGCAGGAGGCAAAATGTTCAATACCCACCCTGGGCCTGCATATCTGAATCTTCCGAAGACCCTAACTGGCAATTATAATGAATAAGACCCCTAGGAATCATTTCAACGAATTTGTTTGAAGATTGTAGTTTCACCTACCTACACAGAACTGACTTCGACTGAAACAAGGCAATACTATGTTTTTTTTTTTTAATATTGAATGAGCGAAGCGAGTTCTCTGATTCAACTTGGAAGAATTGGCATTTGTATGTATGTATGTATGTATGTTTGTCCGAGCATAACTTCCGAACCGTTAATCCGATCTTCATGAAATTTGATTGGGAGGTGATAGTATTGGTACAATTTGTTGGTAAGGTTATGAGCTATATCGGTCGGGGGGTTGTTGAGATATTGGGGTCCAAGAGGAGGTAAAAAAAAGTGAGAATATCAGATCAAATGTGGTGTCATATGAAAGTTCCTCGCTTCGACATTTCAAAACTATTTTAGTTTCTGAGATGTTAGGGTAAATCAAAAATGTAAAAAAACAAAACCTCTAGGGTACTTCCACTAATCCTACAACGCTGTTTTTTTTACGTTTGTAGCTTTTATGATACAAATACTGGGAAAAGTCTAAAATTTATGAATCTTGAAACTTGTAGGTACCTACTCTATAAAATAACAACCAGTGTATAACATTCTTTGTTGACCTCCCGTTTCTAGGAATTTTAACGACGTTGAAGGTCTAACTTTTCGAACCACATGTGGATGTACATAGATATTTTTTCGAAATAAATAAGGTAACCTACCTAAACCGTGTGTATTCGTGAGGTCTCAGTTCAAAAAACCTTGTGCGTAAATATATAGGTAATTATGATCAGCTAGTAGTATTTAATTTAATTTTTACGTAATTAAGATAATATTATATTTGTCTGTAATTTCTGTCTAGTTGTTTGTAATTTAATTTTCTCCCATTATTTATACAAAGTTCATATGTAGAGACCTTGCAATGCATTGCGGCCTCCGGCTGTCTGGCTGATTCGCATACACATGTCCAATCCTAAATGTTTGTTTTTCTAATATTTTCTATCCGAGCTAATTATGATATGACAGATCGAAGCGGCAACAGCGCTTAGCCGGCGTAAGTCACGAGCTGACAACGTCGCGTGTAAGTGACATGTTACTGTTATCTAATCTGCGGCTATGTGTGTGACACTGTCAGTGTACACTCACACACTGACATAAATGAACTAAAATTTCGATGTTATTTTCGCTATTAATCCACTGTTTTCTTCAACCAAATATGTGTTGACGCAAATAATGACCAATATAAAAGCCAACAACAGTCATTTCAGTGTAAAATTATACTCTGTTTGCCCATATTTGTGCTAATACGTTTGTATGGAAAAGCGACCACCTTAAATGTTAAAAGCCCCATACAAATTCAAGAAATTCATTGTTAAAATAAAATAACAAAAAACCTCCGAATAAGGTTTAACATGTTTACAACACATTTTATAACCATTAGGAAACTATAAAATAAGTGCTTTTCTAATCTATATATATATAAAACAAAGTCGTGTTAGTTACACCACTTATAACTCAAGATCGGCTGGACCGATGTTA
The DNA here is from genome assembly GCA_932527175.1 of Operophtera brumata. Lineage (NCBI taxonomy): Eukaryota > Metazoa > Arthropoda > Insecta > Lepidoptera > Geometridae > Operophtera > Operophtera brumata. The sequence goes on from OW052238.1 coordinate 4,419,815, forward strand.
GTTATCTCTTTTTTGGTGGATTCTTCTGCGCTCCGAATAGCAGAATAAGTAATAAGTCGGGGGGGGGGGCTGTTTTTCACCGGGGGCTACCCGTGCGAAGCCGGGGCGAGTCGCTAGTCTTACATAAATTAGAGCACATAATAATTCACATTAGAGTTGAAATTGGCTAAAAACAAAAACATTTATTTGCAGAATCTAATTTATTTCTAACATCCTATGTTTGTTACAGGCACTTATCTGAGTCAGTCCATGAGGTATGGGGAGTGGTACGGGAGGGGTGTTTTCGTTACGTCAAAATTGACGTGACGTGAGCGTGGCTGTCATCTGATAATTTGAGAGACGAATACACGCCTCCCTTACCGCTCCCATACCTCAGGGACTGACTCAGTTAAGCGCTAGACCTGTAGTAATGATACTGTAAGGAATAAATGCCCTTTTTATATTTTACTCAGGAACTTTATTAAAATACTTTATTATTAGTTTAGTCAAAATATTATAAAAAATTAATTAAGATGCAATAATCCATTTTGATATTACAATTTAAACTTAATCTGAAAAATTGTGTTCCTTCGTCAACCTATATAACCAATGGATAATCTATGCATACTATAAATAAGACAGTAGGTAAAGGACGAAAAGTCTGTACATTGGAAATATTTTCCCATAAAACCAGTAAAATCTTAAAAAACAGGAATTTTCATGTTTTGAATTATTGTAGGTATATTATGCCCATCTACTTACGTACATCTTACATAAATAAATAAATAATGCTGGACAGTTCACACAACATTAACTAGCCCCAAGCTAAGCAGAGCTTGTGTTATGGGTACTAGATAACTGATATATTTAATACAATACATTACATAGATAGATATTTTTTACCCAGAACACCCTGAACAAATCTGCATATCGCACAAATATTTGTTCCGAGGCGGGAATCGAACCCGCAACCTCCTGCGTCGCAGGCGAACCTACGCCCGCCGCGCTACAGAGGTCGTTCCATACAGCTACAATTATGATGAAGAAATGAAATATTGTTATCAGGGACAACAAAAAGTACCTACCTATAAATAATCATATGAAACTGATTAGAAATAAAACAAATAATACAAATAAAACAAGTACCTATGTTGTTATTTTATACGAAGAATTGTTTACTCACTTCATATTTAATAATCATATTTCAATCAACTGTACAATCATTCAAGCATGTTTCAATCATTGCACATTAAACAATGAAAATCCTAGATTATATTGATTTGATCGTTGTTTTTAACATACAAGTTTTTATTTTATACAACTTGAAATGACAGAACAAGCGGTTGGCCCACCTGATGTTAAGCGGTTGCATTACATCATAGGTCACGTCCACCTAGGACGCGCACGCACTATGCGGCATTGCATGCGCCCGCCACCCTGAGACAAAGATGAAGTCTCATGTGCCTGTAGTTATGTTGCAAGTTTCACTATTTGATAAATAAAAATATACAGGTTTATCACAAACACAAAATGTACATATTTGAATTCATATCTTAGCATTCAGGAACCAATAATTTATATTGAAAGTCTTCTACTTTATCAGTCATAGACGTCCACTGCCAGGGTCACTGATCAGTACCCTTACCATAAGTTTCTGACGTTATCGAATCGCTAGCGAGACGATAGTCAATGTCAAATATTAACCAATCAAGTTATTAAGATTTCTAGTCATCCCGATGTCATTGGCCAATATTTGACACTGACATCGTTTCGCTAGCGATTCGATATTTAAGTGTACTGCGAGTCTTTTCGAAATGGTGGATTTTTTCCTGTAAAAACTCAGTTTTTAAGCCACCATTTAAACTGGGTTAGGAGGACTTGACGGAGACTCTTGACGACTTGACTATAAAAATATAATTAAATAAAACACTTGACATTGGCTAAATTGTTGCAATAATGCACAGAAGCCATTACGTAAAATATGAAGAATGTTAGAAACTTGTGGTAAGGGTACAGACTGTCTGTCTGGAGGATTTGTCATAATCAAAGTATTCAGAAGGTTGCAAGTGCATCAGACCTTAAAGTCATAACTTTGGCCAATTTCCTCTCCCCTAAGCCACTTTATGATAATGGATGCATTAACTTTTTTGTTTGTGATTTAACACTTTGATACTTTGATTTGAATGGTGATATTTAAGGAATTTAAAAAAAGTATTATGTTCTTGTAAACTCCATGGTAAAATATTACAACCTCTTTCAAAATGATTGTCTTCTAATATTAATAATAACAATATTGAAGGTTATCTTTGTGGTGCTGGCTTTGGTTTCGGCATTTTCCCCAGAAGACCCTGAATTTCTTTCTTTTCATCATAACTCTTCCACATTTCATAAATGTTTATTATTGATCTCACTATTTCTTGGATCTGAAAATAAAATAATTGTTTAAACGGCATGACTTTCGGCAATATTTTCCACCAACAGCTTCACTCGCATGTTACAGACAGAAATATCATGAGTACATACAGGCTATGATGTGTTTCTTTACTAAATTTAATCAAAATTCATCATCGGTCCAGCCGTTCAGGAATAATTCAGTGACTTAACACACATACAGAAGTTATATTTATAAAGTTGGGATAGTCTTCACAAAGCTATGAACTTAACTAAACCATTCCAGTTAGGTAATTGTATAAAATGATAGCACTACCTTGTCCATGTCTACATTTAATTCAGCAAACCATGGTTTGAGATTCTCCTTTCCGAGCATTACACACGCTATGTGGAGTGCACTTATTGCAATCTGAAATCAATAACTACATTCAGTCACAAGAACAGCAGCATGTATGACACAAACACATGTTATACCATTGCAATATGTTTACCTGATACGGGGGAAATAACAAGCTGACATCTGTTCTCAATGAATCGTTCACAATCCGCCAAGCATATGTGAGAAGTTGGTCATCTTGGCCTATGTCTTGTACAAAGAGTAGTAACGGTCTGTACGGCTGGTACACTATCAAGCAACAGTCCAAGTTCTCCAGCAGATAGAACTCGCACTCCAATATGTGGTTTGTTCTGTAAGGGAACTCTTGTTGGCCATATGCATAGCTGAATTTATTCTTTATCACAGTCTGGCAAGTTGTTATAAGTCTGGAGTTGGATATTACACCAAATTCTTCAACTTTTGAAGCCAGAAACACGCACGTAGGCGCCAATAGTAAAGGATCTATACATTTCAAGGAGTTCCTCGCATAGAACCGTTTGAAATACACAGTGGCTGTAGCAATAACCTGCTGCCGGAGTTTCAACTGCTCTCCCAATACTTGTATTATGCTCGCAAAGAAGTTGAATATCTTTTGGTATTCTTCGTCAGTCAAAATATTGAGGTCATGCTGGCGGTCTCTGATGAGATCTTGCTTGTCCAATATCCATTGCTGGTGGTGTGAACTTTGCCAGAAATTGCCAGCCATTATAAATCCGGTAATACGCACAAACAATCTTGTAAAACTTTATCTCATTCTAACATTCTCAACATATCTCAATTAAAGTTATTGTAATTCAACAATTGTTGTTGTGCATTACTCAATCAAACTCAAAGCAGAGAGAGAAGGGAGAAATTTTCTAGAGACAAAAAAAATACTAGGTATGGTGCCAGTGGTGCCACCAACTTATCTGTAGAACGGCCAAAACTGAAACTATTGGAAACGTCACTTCGCTGTTAGTGTCAGTCGCATGGACTTAATGGTCAGTCGCTCGCTACAGATCAGTGATACCAGATTATTATTAAATAAATTCCCGAAATCGTTGTATATTTTATATTGTATTATTATCACTGTGACCTAAATCCCGATGATATGGAGTTCCATGAAAAGAAAAATAGCGGACGTAAACATAGTGCAAAAAAATATATATATGCCGCAACTAGTAACCTATGCGTTCAGTACCTACTATCGATGCCTCCGAATGACAGAAATATATTGCAAACGTGCACAAAAAATTGAAGGGGAATATCGTCAAAAAGACGGATATTTAGATCAGCCTTTTACTGACAATTTAGACAGTGGCTCTGACACTGATAGTGACAGTGACTCAGATTTCGAGGAAATACCTGAGTGGAATTTATCCACTCGATCATACATATGGTATTAATTCACATACTTCGGTTTCCTTTGATCATAATTAGGTACTGTGTGAAAAGTTTTCAATAAACTAAAAATAATGTTATAATATAACGATATTTTTATTAATTTAGTTATTACCAAAAGGTAGGCATATTAATCATGAAAGTATTTTAAAATATTTTTATTTTAATAAAAAAATGGCTCAGGTAGCAGATTATTACATAAATGTTATGTTTCTAGACTGTAGTTCAAAGTATAAAAGCACTTTGAACACATAATTATTTGTAACCCTGAAATAATGTGATTTAAATTACATTTATATATATGTAACCTATGTATCAGATTAACTGTTACCGAAACATTTATCTATGTATCAATCTTATAGTAATGAATAACTAAATATAAAAATATTCTTAGAATTTCGTCAGGTCCGTGTCTATACCGATTGCAGCAAATTATTGAATAGGTGGCCACCCTTTTCGATGGTGGCGCCTTTGACAGATAAGTTGTTGGCACTGTACAGAAGAGAATGAATATTGATTGATGGATGGATTTATCTATCTGTATACTCTTTGGAATTGAATTCTACATCCATGGACGTATTTGTATACTACGTCCATGTCCACATCCTATGATAAATGTTTTTTTTAATGACTACTGAGGTTTTTTTTTCTTACTGCAATCAATTTACATTCACTGTCACCGTTCTCTTTGACTGTCATTTACAGATCCACCAACTTATCTGTAGAATGAAATATACTTAAGTAGTTTTGAAAACTACATACATTTAATTCTACAGATAAATTGGTTGGTGGATCTATACGTACGTACATAACATTGAGGCAGACTATGGAAGGAAGTCACACTCATTTTTTATAAAACTGAAACAAACGAAGGCGGAGGTGCATTATTTTCATGGAGGTACAATAGTATGGAGTGAGTGCTAAAATAGCATAGAGTGTTCCTTCTTACTCCTATCCTATAAGATAGCTTGCTATCCTATGTTAGAGAAACAAATATATTGTCACACGACAGTCGTTTTTCCGTTCCGTACCCTGAATATTGGTATCATGAATGTACATCTCCCTATATTGGTACCATGAATTAGTAGTAATTTTGACATTTGGCCTGGTACGAGCATGGAGGTATAATAGTATGGAGTGAGTGCTGAAATAGCATAGAGTGTTCCTTCTTACTCCTATCCTAGAAGATAGCTTGCTATCCTATGTTAGAGAGAAACAAATATAATGTCACACGACAGTCGTTTTTCCGTTCCGTACCCTGAATATTGGCACCATGCATATACATCTTCCTAGATTGTTACCATGAATGTAGTAGTAGTTTGACATTTGGCCTGGTACGACTTACACAAATAAGAACAGATAGATATATGCTTGTCTCATTCCAACACATGAATACATTCATATAAAAGAATGAGACTGGTATAATCGATACCGTTTCGTTTTTAGCCTTAGTTCCTTAGTCAATCTTCCTAGGGTACGAGTTACACAAATAAAAACAGATAGATATACCTATGCTTGTTTCATTCCAACACATGAATACATTCATATAAAAGAATGAGACTGGTATTAGATAATCGATACCGTTTCGTTTTTAGCCTTAGTTCCATGCTTTAGTTTTTTTCTTGTTTTCTTTATAATTTGCGCCGCACGGCTTGTGCATTTGCCATTTTCAAGTATCTGTATTTTCACTAATTATATTTTCAATATATTTTGCAACGTTACACTCCTTCCAAGTCGTCAAAGTCACAGTCGAGTCATGTTTTAGTAAAACGGTGGCCATTTTTACTAAACCTTTGGTAGACAATTTCCACCAATTTCAAAAGTCACGCAATGCACTTCCATTTCATTTCACTACACTTATGTTTTTTAAACGAGCTACATTAGTTAAAATGCCACCAAAATAACACAAAATAACTCAAGAAAACACTAGGAAAAGAAATTAAACAAAAATAGACAACGTCTCTTTTCGAAAATGGCGGGAAGAGTCTCCATTACTCTCCATGCTTTATTTCTTCTTCCGAGATTATTTTATTGTTTCAGTTTTTTTTTAATTTGACTCGCGTTCTGCTCTATCATGCAGCCTGTCACTTGTTCATGATTTATTTTTTGGTGATGAAACGTTTACTGAAAATATCCACACACCAAATTCAAATCACATACGCCGTCTTTACACCGACGCATTCGCATGCGGCAGCGAAGTGCGGAACTGTGATGATAAGGATGCAGCTATAGAAATCCCGCTAGAGTTAGAGCAAGACATGTTGTTTCAGCATTTCTGGCCATTTCACTGCCGCATGCGAATGCGTCGGTGTACTAACGGCCTTAGTTACTGTTTTCAGAAGAATAAACTTTTGAATAAATGTGATAAAAAATGTTTTCTGAATATGTAATTGTAGGTAGGTAGATACATAATCAAAGGTAGGTAGGTACCAACAAGTTGTACAAGTTAGTTAGAGGATTTAAAAGATCTAAAGATATCTATAGACGAACACATGTTTAGTGTACCTAGGTAGTATAGAGATAATTTGTAATCAAATTAATTAATTTACTATCTCGGTAATTAGGTAGGTACCTGCCACGATAACAGCAGCATTTAAATCTTTGATCAGCAGTAACAGCGAGTAGAGCGATTAAGATAATTTAAAGAAAGACATAGATTTATTAATATTATTAATAAATCCAGATTTAAGCACATAGGGTACCTACCTACGTTGTTTTTTTTGTATACTACTTGAATGACGGAACAAGCAGATGACCCACCTGATGTTAAGCGGTAACCTCTGCCTATGAACAGTGCATTACCTCATAGGTCACGTCCACCTAGGACGCACCCTATGTGGCATTGCACTGCGTCCGCCACCCTGACACATAAAGATGAAAAGTCTCATGTGCCTGTAATTTCACCGGCACCCATACCCTTCAAACCGGAACACAGCAATGCGAGCGCTACTGCTTTGCGGCAGAAATAGGAATGGTGGTAGGTAGTACTTCCCCGGACGAACTCTTTCACAAAAAAGCTCTACTACTACTGTTGTTATAGATACCTAGGTACCGAATGAATTTTCGAATAAGGACTAGGTATACCTATACTTACCTACCTACTTACACAGTTGAAAGGTTTATAATTACCTACCTACCTATACCTACTTACACCGTCCTACCTACCTACAGTGGGTAAGCCGACATGCCGTTTGGCGGCAAAATTTAGGGGCAGGCAAAAAACATGTTAGTTGGCATTATTTATTTATCTCAGAAAACAAGCAGGTAGGTGTACCTACGTAGGTACCTACTACTGACCATTCAAAAGTTTTCGCATTTTGATTCTATGATTTGCTTGATTGTCATATTTTTGAGAAAATAAAGGTGACGCAAATCAGGCATACCTACGTAGGTACCGACCTCCGACCTAACGGAATGTGAACTTTACCAAAAGAAAATAAGCATTTATCATAATTTATCGCATCGTTATCATCCCATAATGTCGTTAAGTGTGTAGTCCTTCAGGATCTCGTTGATAGTGTCGAAAACTTCCTCGCTGATCATTTGGCTGATATCTTCCAGGTGGTTCTGGATAATTTCCTGAGTCAGGCTTTGCACGAACGAGTTGATGAAAGTATTGATGATAGATGATCCTGTCATACCATCGATTTGAATCTGAAACAATTTTGTATAGGTATAGGTACCTACCTATATATCTATCGTTTACAGGTACAATTATAAGATGATTGACTTACCAAAGCAGTCTTGCTTTAGCAAGCTATCAGACATCCAAAACAAATAATATTCATAAATGAAAGACCAACCCAGTTATTTTTCAAATTTATGTGGGACCAAGTTCGAAGTAGGTAGGTAGGCATTTATTCCCCAATAAAAAAGTATCATCAAAATCAGACTGCAACTTAGTAGGTACCTACCTACCTACATAAATATTATACGTAGGTTCTACGTAGTTGAGAACCATAGCCTTTTTTAGGTCGCTTAGAAAAATACAATGGTCATATTCACAAGACGTAGGTACAGGCTCGTTGGGAAAAGCTAATAGGTATGGCAGGATGGCTCCAGGACCACTATCACGAATTATATTTATTTCTTATTTCCATAATGCTAGGACACTGTTTACAAATTTTATTTTATAATTACGATAAAGGTTGAAAGGTTTTGGTTAAAATCCTTTTGTTATCACCAATTCACGTTATTTTGTTATCACGAATTCGTGATAGCGGTACTGAAGCGTCTACAATTCTACATACATCCCGGCGAAGTCAAACACGCGTGATTGGCCAGATTGAGCATTACTAATAATGTACTGCTGAATCTGGCCAATCCCGCAAGTTTGACCATGGCGGGACTTGCAGCATGAAGGAGCGTGGTTATGGCACTTTATATATTCTGTGGTGCGTGGTAGTACTTACAAAAGTATCGGCGATATCTAGTCTGATGTCCAGCTCTCGCAGAAGCAAGTGCCCTGCGAGTAAGTTGGTTCCCAGCCTCACATCCACGCCGACCTCGAACCGGTTGATGAATACCCTAGAAACAAACATGTGGTTATGTTTGGCCAGCACCGACAAGAGGGATTTTTCGTTTAGTTTCCTTTATCAGGTACTAGCGACTCGCCCCGGCTTCGCACGGGTAGCCCCCGGTGAAAATCAGCCCCCCCCCCCCCCCCCCGATATTTTATTATGTACTTATTCTGCTATTCGAAGCGGAGAAGAATTCTCCAAAAAAGAGATAACTAACATCGGTCCAGCCGATCTTGAGTTATAGGTGGTGTAACTAACACGACTTTGTTTTGTATATATAGATTTCCTGTCAGACTGTACATGTGCCCAAAGTGTGCCAACGGTCCTATTTATTATAGGTACCATGTCTACACTGTAGGTATGTCTGTCTAGGTATCCATCACAGGCACAGACTTAGATATTACTATGGCCACAGAGCAGGCACAGACTTAGATATTACTCTGGCCACAGAGGTATATCTCGGCATAAAATTTGAAATGCTATCCAGCTGAAAGTTTGACTTGTTACTGGATGAAATGTTGTGCAGAAATCATAAACAATAAATACAAAAACCAAATCCCCAAGGTCTCCCCGGTACTCTAAAAATTGACTATTTTTTATCGATTTTTGTTGCCAGATCTCAGAATGCGAATAAATTGATTGACTTTTAAGTTTGTCTTCATATAGATAACAGACAAAATGTTTTACTAGAGGCTACTATATATTATATAGCTACATAATTAATAATTCATGGAATGAATTTAAAAATAAAATGTATAGGTGGCTCTGTGATAAATGTTTTTATTCAATTGATGAATATTTTAAATTAAAATTCTAAATCTTGTTATTATTATAATGTGCCTACTTCGCAAATTGTTTCATTGAATTGACATTTAATAACTTGTATTTACCGTGTTTTTTAGTATTATATTAAATTTAATTTAAATGCATGAAATTTTTCACAGAATTATTATTATAAGAATTATTAGGTACCTATGTATAATGCTAAAATTAAAAATTAAATATTTGCACGACAATCTAGTCGAGTACAGTGATACTAAAAATAGATTATGAACCAAACTACCTGTATTCACGCAAATAAATCATTTCATTTCATTTCATTTCATGGTTCATGGTTCACGAGTCTGACTCGCACTTGGCTAATTATTCCTGTCTTCGTGTTCACTAACCAGTGTTGTAAGTGTACAAAAATCCTTCAAATTATTTTTAACCCCCGACGTAAAAACGAAGGGGTGTTATAAGTTTGACGTGTCTGTGCGTGTGTGTGTGTGTGTGTGTGTGTGTGTGTGTGTGTGTGTGTGTGTGTGTGTGTGTGTCATCGTAGCTCCCGAACGGATGGACCGATTTCGTTTTTAGGGTTCCGTAGCCATAAATTACGGAACCCTTATAGATTCGTCATGTCTGTCTGTCCGTGTATTTCACAATCACTTTTTTCCGAAACTATAAGAGCTAGGCTGTTGAAACTTGGTAAGTAGATGTATTCTGTGAACCGCATTAAGAATTTCACACAAAAATAGAAAAAAAACAGTAAATTTTTGGGGTTCCTCATACTTAGAACTAGAACTCAATTATTATTTTATCATGGAACCCATACGTGTGGGGTATCTATGCATAGGTCTTCAAAAATGATATTGAGGTTTCTAATACCATTTTTTTCTAAACTGAATAGTTTGCGCGAGAGACACTTCCAAAGTGGTAAAATGTGTCCCCCCCCCCCCGTAACTTCTAAAATAAGAGAATCATAAAACTAAAAAAAAAAAAATATATATGATGTACATTATCATGTAAACTTCCAACGAAAATTGGTTTGAACGAGATCTAGTAAGTAGTTTTTTTTTTATACGTCAAATCGTAATCCATCCAAGAACTTTTATATTATGTTACTTGCTGCTACGGAACCCTTCATGGGCGAGTCCGACTCGCACTTGGCCGCTTTTTTTGTTTTTGTTTCAAAGGTGTATTTGTCGGGAGTGTTCTTAGCTATGTTTGATCAAAATCGGTTAAGCCGTTTTCCGTTGGGGTTTTTTAAAATTTTTACAAAATTAATGACTTTTATTTATTTTAGTACAAACCTGAAATTTCCACCAGCTCTATGGGTCAACAGCAGTGCTATTCTAGCTTCAGCGTCATACGTACCTGTAAATTATTGAGCCAATAAGTTTTTAAGTAGCTAGGTAGGTAGGTACCCAATATGTTCAGACTAGTGAACGTAGTACCTTGTACTAATATTTATTCTGTGGTAGTACTACGACTATTATCTATACCAGGGGTCACCAATTAGTTTCGCTAGGGGTCCGTTTAAAGATATGAAATGACCATCGAGGTCCGCACAGATATAATAGAAAAATATTTATTAAAAACATGTAATTACGGCAATAAAAAGGTACTTTTTTACAAAAGGAAGCAATGGCGGCGATGAGCTCACCACTTGTCACGTCTATATTCCACGATGGTGCAACCCACTGTGAAAAGAGGCCTATTGTGGCTCTGCCTACCTCTTCGGGGAAAAAGGCGTGTGTCTATGACATAGACATTGTATGTATGTAGATAGATAAAGTAAGCATGATATTTACCGGTAACAGTCAACCACGGTAGGGTGACTTGCGCTCCAAGCGTCAACCGTAGAGCGTTGAAGGTGACGTAGTCGACCACATACCAGCGCAGACCTTCGGCTCTGAAATTGTTGACGGTGGCTCTCGCACGGACACTGAAACAATTCACTACCTAGTTCCCAATCTTGTCTTGTAAATAAATAAATAATAAATAATGCTGGACAGTTCACACAACATTATCCAGCCCCAAACTAAACAGAGTTTGTGTTATGGGTACTAGATACAAAACATACAAACATACAAAAAACTTTATTGACATAATACGATGTTCTATATGATAATGAATCCATAGGCTCCCAAACTAGTTCAAAACTGTATTTCAGGAGCCAGTGGCTTCTCCCACCTTATACAAAATATTAAATTATGTCCTAGTTAACTAAAAGCTATAAAACTAAAACTAAAACTTAAAACAAAACCTAAAACTAAAAATAAACAAAACCAAACAGAAACAAAACCAGCCCTCTAAAAATAGTATTAAGTAGATAAATAACAATGAAAGGAATGAATAATATAAACGTACTAAATTGTACTTAAAATATGCAGGTAAATATAAATCGTTACAATATATATATATATATATATATATATATATATATATATATATATATATATATATATATATATATATATATATATAAAAGACTTAAAAAATATATATTTTATATAAAATAATGGATATTTATGTAAATGTGTTAGAAGTAAAAATCGGCTATCATTGACTCAATGCCCTCGTAATCAAATTCACTAATCCAGGTAAGTTTTTTTTTTTTTAATTTCATTGTTGCTCGTTTTTTTGTCTCTGAGCGCTTTATTAAGTACAGTATAAAGATGCGGGGCAACAACATTAAACTGATTTTGTCCAAACCTAGTCTTAGCTTTGAGAACAGGACAGCGGTCAACTCTTTTACTTAATTCAGGTAAGTAAGGAACTACTTTTTTGTGGTATCTACGCAAACTCTCATAAACAAATAGTTTTCTTACGCTAAGAACATTAGCTTTCTCATAGACAGCCGTGGTCGGATGCCTAAAAGGGAGGTACCTACAGTAAAACTTTTAACACAGCACGCTGCGCACGTTCTGCAGTAATGAGATACGTTTTAGCAACCGTCCCCCAAGCACAAATGCAGTATCTGATAATGCATTCACACAGTGCCTTATAGGTTTGGATAGATAGATTAAAATCAGCTACTGTACGGAGGGCTCTGAAAACGTATATAAGTTTTCTTATCCTCAAAGCCAACGAGGCTATGTGGTTACTCCAGTTTAGTTTGTCATCTATCAATACTCCAAGATATTTAATAAAAGAAACACGGTCCAAGATAGAGCAACTACAATTAGCAGGACGGCTGCAGCGGTTACAAGGTATGAATCCTGACATTTAAATCAGATCCCGGCTCCCCAGCTGCTGTTATACTATAGCACATGTACTTAGTTTTGCTAGTATGGAAGGAGGCTATTCTCCAACCAATTCGTTACCACAGAAAGACAGTTCTCAGCTAGCTCTATAACGTTTTGCCAGGTTTTTTCATGAAGGAGTAGCACAGTGTCATCTGCAAACATCAGCAAGTCCAGACCATGCAAGGTAGTATTACATAGGTCATTTATGTAAATGAGAAAAAGCGTAAGTCCCAGATAACTGATATACTTAGTTTAGTACAACACATTACATAGATAGATATTTTTTATTATACATATAACACCCTGAACAAATATCTGCAGATCGCACAAATATTTGTTCCGAGGCGGGAATCGAACCCGCAACCTCCTGCGTCGCAGGCGAACCTTCACCCGCCGCGCCACGGAAATATAAAGAATAATCATTGATTTCCGTAGTTTTTTACCCGGTAATGTCGAATTCAAAAGGTCCCATCGCATCGATCACCAGCGGGTCCAATGGAGGAAGAGATTCGTTTCCGTTGATAACGACGTCCCTCAAGTTTTCTAAAGCATTTTTAATGGTATCAGCGATAGCGTTGCGTCCAAGGATTCCTTCCAGTAGTGCTTGGTCATCATCGAGCTGTTGGTCCTCATTGTCTGATAGAGACACTTTCAGGGAGTACGGGTCTAAATGATTACGAAAAACAAGGCCTGAAACAACAAATAAACCCTTACATTTACTTATACCTACATATCTTATCTTATGTTACGTACATTGTTTGTTAAAAATTAATGTAAAAATTTGTCCGTAAATAAACTTGCCGTTCGGTAACTCCGTTGCTGATAATTCTGCATTCACAAATGCAACCGCACATAGCGCCACAACACCAAAAACCACCAATTTCATTATATATTTTTTTTTAGTTTTTTGTTGAAACTTAAAGGCACCTATCACAACAGGTACCTCTAACTATTAAGTAGTTTTTTACAAATACATAAGCTTTTATAAATTATAAATCGATCCATCAACTCCTTGTTAGTTGTACCTACCTAATACATAATCTGATATCAGTTTTATTTGATTGAGTGATTAATGTAATCTTCGAAAATCCGATAATTTAGTAGGTAATAACAACAAAACTACCTACCACATAATATCACCTGCTGCCAAAAGTCATGAAAAACAACTTATGGAAAAACAAACTTTTTTTTAGTCTTTCTGGTTCTGCTTCATCCTAAAGGTACCTACCCTAGAACGAACAGGAGTTCGTCCTTTGGTCATCATCAAATCAAACCATGGAGTCTGAAGTCTAGCCTGTGATTTGAATTTGGAACGTCTAATTCGTGTGGAAAAACGTGGAAAACAAGTAAAAAATGCCCATATGGCATTGTAAAGAGGTTTGTTCGAAATTCGAACTGGCCACCGTAAGCAGAACTCGTGAAACAAAAGACGGTGTTTGGTGCTGTGATTTTAAGTTAATTTTTATTGTCTCACATCAGGTGTGAAAAGTAGAGTATGCTGCTCTGGGATAGGTAGGTAAAGCCTGTCTTTGTCTTCGTCTTGGGCCAAATCTTGGGCAGCTGCCCAGCCCAAGATTTGGCCCAAGACGAAGACAGAGAAGCTTGCTTGTTGTTCTTGCTTGAACCCCTCGCTTCACTCAAGACTCTACATAAGTCCTAGAGTCCCGCCCGTGACGTAAGACACTGCTTTATCCCCTGAGTACATAATCTACTATTATTGCAAGGTATTCAATAGTTTCGAAGGCGTTACTGTACTCAGATACGCATCTAATATCGGAACAAGGTTGTTTTCCGTTGCAGTTACAATATCTTCATGATATCCTTCGATGATCTGTATTCCTTCTTTATTCAATACTTTGTTCATTGGCCACGAGCTGTTTTCTAACTCTATCTGAAAGTAAAGTCAGGCATACAAACAGTGTCAGACAGTAGAGGCCCAAAGCGTTAGATTGCTTACTTGGATACCAACATTCCTTCGTAGATATCATCTATTTTTAGGGTTCCGTACCTACCTCAAAAGGGGCCAACGGAATCATTATAGGATCACTCTCGTGTCTGTCTGTCCGTCTGTAACAGCCTATTATTAAAGTTTGTTTATTTGTGCTGGACAAAATGCTGGACAATTCACATAACATTAACTAGCCCCAAGCTAAGCAGAGCTTGTGTTATGGGTACTAGATAACTGATATACTTAATACAATACATTACATATATAGATATTTTTTATTATACATAGAAAATACCCCGAACACCCTGAAAAAATATCTGCAGATCGCACAAATATTTGTTCCGAGGCGGGAATCGAGCCCGCAACCTCCTGCGTCGCAGGCGAACCTACGCCCGCCGCGTCAACACAACTAATACAACTGATACAAGTAGGTAGGTACCCATGCACACAATTTAAAAATACGGTTAAAGACGGGTAACGGGAAATAGTGGTTACAAGCAGCGCCCCGCGGTTTCACCCGCGTAAGTCTCGATCCCGTGGGAATATCGGGATAAAAATGTACCTATGTGTTATCCCGGGAGTCCAGTTATCTCCATTCCAAATTTCATCCAAATCCATCCAGTAGTTTTTACGTGAAAGAGTAACAAACATCGATCCATCCATCCATCCATACTTACAAACTTTCGCATTTATAATATTAGTAGGATAACTACATGCACGCTTGCAGCTTACTGGTACGGAACCCTTTCCATGCGAGTCCGACTCGCACTTGACCGATTGAAAGGGATCTTACAAAATATACTACCTACTATGGTACCCTTAACCGATCAGCATGTATGAAGAATAAGCAGAGCCCCGCGGTTTCGCCCGCGTAAGTCTCGATCCCGTGGGAATATCGGGATAAAAATGTGCCTATGTGTTATTCCGGGAGTCCAGTTATCTCCATTCTAAATTTCATCCAAATCCATCCAGTAGTTTTTACGTGAAAGAGTAACAAACATCCATCCATACAAACTTTCGCGTTTGTATATACGAGTAATATCAGTAGGATAGGATGTGATGAGAGTGAATGAAGCAAAAGAGGTGTGTCAGATCGTAGCAAGTGGAAATCCGTGGTCTCTGCCTACCCCTCCGGGAAACAGGCGTGAGTTTATTCATGTATGTATGTATGTATGATACCTAGTTAGTATGTTGTATGTACCGTACCTGGATGTCACCAATAGTGAAGTTGAGATTAAATTCATTCACTTTCGTGTGTGTTCCATTGCATGCGAGTCTTATACCAAATATCAGATTGATTTTCTTAAAACATGCTCTGCAAATCACATGGTTCATTAATAAACAAAGTAGGTATTGGTACCTACCTACCTATACAAATTTTGAAAATCTAGTTGATGAACGTTGGACTAAAAATGTACTTCTTTAGTCTAAACTTACTGTAATTTTCCCGATCCTCGTAGAAAGTATACGTAGAATGCAAGGCCCTCGACTTTATAGTTATCTGAAAATTACCATGATATGAATTTACACCAATACCTAAGCATTAGGGCTTGATGACAAAAAAAAAGTAAAAAGAATTCCATTTTTTTTAATGATATTTTATAAATAAAAACAATAACGGCTATCCGCCAATATAATATGCGAAACGCCAATCAGAGCCCAGTCCAAGCCATGACGTCATCATCATGCCTTCTAGCTCAGGAAAGTACCGTATTATCCCAATAGCATCATACCCACAATTAAAAATAAATTATAAAGTAAGTACCTACCTATTCAGCCGGCTGTACACATTGGGCCAAAGTGTTGGGCCAACATGTCGGGCCAAAATGATGCATCCCCAAGGTTGCTGTTTACACATTGGCTTACTGATAATTCTGCATTGGCGTTTTTTTTTTTTTTTTTTATGTAATAAGGTGACAAACAAGCAGACGGCCCGCCTGATGTAAAGCAGTCACCGCCGCCTATGGACATCTGCAACACCCACGGTATTGCAACCGCGCTGCCTACCATTAAGAGCCCTATTGATATTTCTCTTGAATTTACCCATATTGTAGCCCTGTGGGAAGACATCCAACGGGAGCTCATTCCACGCCCTGCAGGTACGCGGGAGAAACGAGCGCGTGAAACGCACTGTGCGAGACCTCCACGCATCCAAAACGCTTTCACGCTTCGATGAAAGATGGACGTAGAAGTTCTTACAGCCGCGGCTATTTATTTATACAGTGCGTTTAATTATTACGTACATGCGCACCAAAGTTAGGAGGTCACTCAGTGTCGCATTTACAATAACTTTTTCTATGGAGTCGAGTCTGACGAGTAACAACGAACTGAACAAGACGCCAACGTGTGAACGCAGTTTGCGGAGCGCGCCAAGATCCTTTGATTTGTGCACAAAAAACCGACACTATTCGGTTGGCCCGCCAATGTTGGCACCAACTAGACCAATTAGCTTAGCATACCGCCAAGTAGCTACCCACACATTGGCCCAACACCTTGGCCCAATGTGTACAGCCGGCTAGGTAGGTGGTGGGTACCTGCTGAAACACCTAGAATCGGTATAGAGAGGGAGCCGTATGCGCACATATCACTCAGGGATACGTTGAGCTCGGCTACGGAGAAATTGTTCATTCCAACTAATCTCATCCTACTCGAAGAGTAGGTTAATCTGAAAATTAGACATAGAATAAGCCATCAAGTGCGATTCATAGGTTCCCTGCAAGTAGGCACCATGGTAACCGCTAGACCAACTGAACTTATTAGTCCTCAGTGAAATTAAAGCAACACATTGTTGTACGCTTTTTTCTCAAGTTTTTTTTCCGTTTCGCGTGGGAATTCAAAGAAGGGATTTTTGTTTAGATTTTCGTTTATTTTTTATTTAGGCTACTTATATATGAGTAGTTAATTCGGTGATTTAAGTCCCTTTATTTTTTTTACTGCGTGAATTTCCGAACAAACTGATGGCCCACCTGATGTTATGCATTAGGTAGGGTAGGTCAGTCCACCTGCTGTGACGCATATTGTGATGGTACGATAGGTAGGTACCCTACAATACGTGTGGCCCAACACGCTCTTGGCCCCTTTTATTAACTTCCATTGGACCTAGAAACTAATAAATTTTCAGAATTTCTGCATTAGGTTTATATTTGGCCTACGCAAATATGACCACGTCTCCGAATTTCGCATTAAGCTCAAGTGGTTGCCTATACGCCATCGCAGGAATACTCACATTCTGTCTCTCTTGTACAGTATTTTATTTAACCCTTCTGCCCCTCCTTACCTCAAGGAGCGCTTTCAATATCTTCATCTTTCCCACCCTTTTGCATTGCGCTCCTCTGAGTCATTGCAACTTAAAACTCCTGAGCACACTTCCACTTTCTACGGATATTCCTTTACTGTACAAGCTATCCGCCTTTGGAATGATCTTCCTCTGGTTATCAGAACCGCTAAATCTCTTCCTATCTTCAAAAAGCTATTGTTTAATCATTTTTTGTCCATGTCGTAAAGCTGTAAATTCTAGTAATATGTTCAGATATTTTTATTTATTTATTTAGTATATTTTGTGTAGTTATATTATATATTTATGTTATTATAAGTTAGATTGTATGTATACGTATACTTTTATTTATTTATTATTTGATCTACACCACCGTCCTTTATCGTTCTCGTCAATTCCAGTCCATCCCAAGGTTGTCTGGAAGAGATCGCTCTCAGCGATAAGACCGCCCATTGTACTTCCATAGGTACTTATTTTTCTGATTGTTTTTAATGTTATTTTTATTATTTTGGTGTGCAATAAAGTGTTATCTATCTATCTATCTAAATTTGTAATTATGCTTCTTATTGTTATTATATATATTTAGCAACATAATAATATTTTACTTGAAACATTTCCAGAATTTTCTTGAACATTTGGTCGGAACTCGGAACCCTGAATATATTTATTCTGTGCCTGAATGCGTGGTTTTTTACTTACTTGACACCTTTCCCTGAGTAACTGCCATTTAAGGGTGGGATGTGTAAAGCTTCTAAAGACGGGAGCGAGAACGGTAGAGAGGCTGTCTCACCTTTCCGCCATTTTCTAAAGAAATCCAGGAGCTTGTTTTCCACCTCATTGTTCGCTGCAACAGTCAGAACTTTGAATCCAATTTCAATGTTTTTGAAATTACAATTTTATTGGGAAAGCCACAATGTTCACCCCACGTAGCACTAATAATAATCCATAGTGTTCGCCCCACGAAGCACTAATAATAATCCACAATGTTCGCCCCATGTAGCAATAATAATAATCCACAATGTTCGCCCCATGTAGCACTAATAATAATCCACAATGTTCGCCCCATGTAGCACTAATAATAATCCACAATGTTCGCCCCATGTAGCACTAATAATAATCCACAACGTTCGCCCCATGTAGCACTAATAATAATCCACAATGTTCGTCCCACGTAGCACTAATAATAATCCACAATGTTCGCCCCACGTAGCACTAATAATAATCCACAATGTTTGCCCCACGAAGCACTAATAATAATCCACAATGTTCGCCCCACGTAGCACTAATAATAATCCGCAATGTTCGCCCCACGTAGCAGTAATAATAATCAACAATGTTCGCCCCACGTAGCAGTAATAATAATCCAGTTCGCCCCACGTAGCACTAATAGTAATCCAGTTCGCCCACGTAGCACTAAAAATTATCCTCAATGTTCGCCCCACGTAGCACTAATAATAACCCACAATGTTCGCCCCACGTAGCACTAATAATAACCCACGCCCCACGTGGCACTACCTAATAATAATTTTGGTGGGAACTAGAAATGTTAGATACTCGTATCGTATACGACATATCCTTCTTAGTCAATTCGTTACAAGAGAGTCAATGATTTACATCTTTAGTAAAAAATCGTAGGATCAATACCTACCTACTTATAATTTCAAGCGTATTGTTATTTGTAGAATAATAAACATTTTTAGATATTTTCAGTTTATAAAAAATATGGCTTGCAATCTTAGAGCAATACAGCCTCCGTACGTGTTGCTCTATGCTTGCAATGAAAGTATAGGGTTTTTCGTAATATTTTGACGAAAACAAAAGGGGTTGTTTTGCTGACATAAAACTTTTTTTTGTTTGAAGAAATCACTATTTGAATTTAAGTACCTAGTTATTACAAAAAACCCTGTATTTTTACTCACGGGTCACATCTTCACCAAAAATAGCTGCTGCTTTAGTTATTATTAGAAAAACAACAGTTTTAACAAGCAGCTTTTTCATTTTGAAGATTAAAATTTTACCTACTACTTAATATTTTGAAATCTACGTGGACTACGGAAAATACGGGAATAGACGAATGTAAGTAGGTAGGTAGTAGGTACTAAGTATGTGATACTTATGTTAAAAATTTATTTACATTTGCCTATCCAACTTCTAATCTATATTTTCTACTATTAAATATAATCAACCTAGTTAAGTAGGGGAACATGGGTAAAATGAAGCTCGGGAAAAATGGGAAAAATAAAAAAAAATTGGGGAACAAATTTCTCGAATTTCATGTTTTGAGGGGTTTTGCAGGATGAGTTAGCTTAGCTTAGTTGATTAGGGGTTTTAATGGTTGTAGTGGTTTCTAGAGTTTTACGGGGTTCTAGGACCCTACAACCCCCCAACCCCTACAAACTCCTACAACCACCTTGGTTACTTGTATTCGCAATCAGAAAAGGGCTGAGTTGCATGTGGTTCCTGCCGTAGTTGGGCACACAATTCCTGCGCTGGTGTGGACGAATATGATAACCTTATGATAAGCTTATTTGTGGGTGTTGCATACATGACTGAATTGTTTATTCATTTTGCCCCGTGACTTTTTTACCATCTACCCTACGGGGTAAAATGGGAAATATGATACCTACGATTAGGATATTATTACCAAATAAGTTGGCCGATTGGAGTTAAAAACTCAATGATTATCATTATATATAATAAAACTAAGTTGATAAAATGTGCGGGCCGATAAAACTTAAAACGAACCAATGCAGCCCAAAAAAGGTTTAACCGTAGGGTAGCCCCAACCCTCCCATCCATCAAGAGGGTTCGGCTTTTGGGCTGCGCGGTTAAGGTTTAGAGAAAAACGGTTTAGAAGGTTTGGGCGTAGTAACTATTAAGTAATCTGTGGTTTGGGTTTTGGGCTGCGCGGTTAAGGTTTAGAGAAAAACGGTTTAGAATGAGGTCAACTTGACCTGAAACTCAACCAAAACTTCTAGAAGGTTCGAGGAAGTTCGAAAACTTCGGAGAGGTTCTGGAAAGTTCAAGGATAGATAGATAGATAGATAAAATGTTTATTTATTTATGTTTTTTTTTTCAAGGCCATTCTAGAAGGTTCAAGAATCTCCAGAAAGGTTATAAAAAGTTCGATAACTTTCGAGAAATTTCCAAACGTTCTAGAACCTTCGAGAAATTTCCAAAATTTCTAGAAACTTCGAGAAAGTTCCAAAATTTCAAAACCTCTAGAAAAGCTTGAAAAAGACCGAGAACTTTCAAAAAATTCCAGAAAGTTATAGAACTTTCGGGATTTTTTTCGCAAATAATCTAACTCAGCCTGAAAGTTTTACGGTACGGTAGCCCGCCCCAATCTCACCCTCTTATTCATGAAGAAGAATTCGAGAATGTTTGAGAAAGATCCAAAATATCCGGAAAGGTTCAATTCTTTCAATTTTTCTAAAATGTTCGAATACCGTTGATATTTAAACACTAACTAATATTATAAAAGCGAAAGTTTGTGTGTGTAATAGTGTATGAGTGTGTTTGTTACCTCTTCACGCTGAAACGGCTGGACGGATTTGGATGAAAATTGGTGGGGAGGTAGCTTAGAACCAGGAGATTGACATAGGGGGAAAGGTAGGAGGAGGGGGGTTCAACGGGGCTACCCGTGCGAAGCCGGGGCGAGTCGCTAGTATATAATAAAACTAAGTTGATAAAATGTGCGGGCCGATAAAACTTAAAAACGAACCAATGCAGCCCAAAAAAGGTTTAACCGTAGGGTAGCCCCAACCCTCCCATCCATCAAGAGGGTTCGGGTTTTGGGCTGCGCGGTTAAGGTTTAGAGAAAAACTGTTTAGAAGGTTTGGGCGTAGTAACTATTAAGTAATCTGTGGTTTGAGTTTTGGGCTGCGCGGTTAAGGTTTAGAGAAAAACGGTATAGAATGAGGTCAACTTGACCTGAAACTCAAGCAAAACTTCTAGAAGGTTCGAGGAAGTTCGAAAACTTCGGGGAGGTTCTGGAAAGTTCAGGGCAATTTTAGAAGGTTCGAGAATCTCCAGAAAGGTTATAAAAAGTTCGAGAACTTTCGAGAAATTTCCAAAAGTTCTAGAACCTTCCGGAAATTTCTGAAAGTTCAAAAACCTCTAGAAAAGTTTTAAAAAGGTCAAGAAATAAGTTCCAAAATTTCAAAACCTCTAGAAAAGCTTGAAAAAGAACGAGAACTTTCAAAAAATTCCAGAAAGTTATAGAACTTTCGGGAATTTTTTCGCAAATAATCAGCCTGAAAGTTTTACATTACGGTAGCCCGCCCCAATCTCACCCTCTTATTCATGAAGAAGAATTCGAGAATGTTCGAGAAAGATCCAAAATATCCGGAAAGGTTCAATTCTTTAAATTTTTCTAAAATGTTCGAATACCGTTGATATTTAAAAACTAACTAATATTATAAAAGCGAAAGTTTGTGTGTGTAATAGAAAGAAAAAGAAAGAAAGAAAGATTTATTTGCACACACACTTAAGAGAAATAAAAAATAATAATAGCATGTAAACAAAAAAACAAAGAAATATTACATAGAAAAAAGAATAAAACACAAAAAAAAAAATACCCATAGGGTTTAAAACATAAACATAAAACTAGACCCTTCGTAATGGAATGGGTAAAAATAATAATAGTGTGTTTGTTACCTCTTCACGCTGAAACGGCTGGACGGATTTGGATGAAAATTGGTGGGGAGGTAGCTTAGAACCAGGAGATTGACATAGGGGGGAAAGGTAGTAGGGGGGGGGGGGTTCAATGGGGCTACCCGTGCGAAGCCGGGGCGAGTCGCTAGTTTATAATAAAAACAATCTCATTTTTCCCCAACTTCCCCTACATCTTATCAGTGAAGACAGAAATTAGCATGTAAACAGATAAATTAATTCACGTTGTTATTTTTATGACACGTTGTAAATTGCAATTTTATCAGATGAAGCACCAGTGTTTAATCTAAGGCATTCAACGATAAAATTATGAAATATGTAGGTGCCTACATACGAGCATTATTTGTATCAGTACCTCTACATAACTTACCAATATTTTTTGATCTCAAAAACGGGTGAAAATATTTTGATGATATGGGGGTTTTTGGGGGCGAAAAAGCTAGGTGTCATCCGGCCGCGACCCATCCACCCACCAGCTTCATGCACCAGTGGGAACACGGGGAAAAATCGTATCATCTCTGGGAAAGCGTGTTATCCACAAGCGCTATTCGCTTATCTGTGTCTGTCACTGAATATTAAATAGGTGTATGCCTACCTATAACTTTTATTTTTTTGTCGAGGTGAAAATCTGCTACCAGATACCGTACCAGATTGAGGGTGTGGTAGGGTTATGTGAGGTTCACGGACTCGTGGACTCACTAAAAACACCCCGGTGGCCGGCCTCGATGCATGTCAAGGGGCTCCGGGATCTCCATACGGAACGCACCGGTGCCCCCTCGCATTTGCCTGTGGAGCACAGTCCCGGGCATGACTTCCATAGTCACGCCCAACACCCTCGCTCGTGGCAAGTTGTCGCTGCCTTCCCGGGATATGCCTACCTATACCTACCTCGAGAGCGCCCGAAAGAGAATTCCGAGCACAATATTAAAAAAAAAACTCTGCGCACCCACACCATATTTTTATACGACATACCTAATGCAAGCAAAAAGGAAGTGTTGTACCTAATAGCAGATTGTATGATAAGGGAGAAAAAACATATTTTTACGGCGAGGGCGCTTTTTTGAATCCTGAACGTAGCGAGGGATTCAAAGTACGTCGCCCGAGCCAAAAACATATTTTGCGCCCAAGTGATACACTCTACTTTTCATCACCCACTATGAGAAAATAAAAGGCGCCTCATGGTTTATGTTTAGTTTTGGCTAAGTACTGGAAGTAGGCCAAAAAAACAGATTCTGAAAAATTATTGGCGCCTCTTGCATTTCTCCATTCAATAAAATTACCATAGGTTTTCATATATTTCTCCTGGGATTTTGCAGGTAATAAAGTATCCATCACATTTCTTGCGTCAGTTCTTATACTTTCAGGAGTTAATTCTATAATTTCACTGTCACTTGAAGAACTCATTTTTCAAAACAAAACCATGAATTTCTAACATTCCGTAAAAATTGACGAAAACGCGGGCTGTAAGTTAGCGCGTTTTTTTTAATTCAGCCGTAGGCGCGCCGCTTCGGCGCGACTGTGGGCCGTCGTACCGGCCAGTATTTATTCAAACAATATTTGCGTTCGATTTCTTTGGCGCTGAACACTAAGATGTTCGAAATTCAAAAAGTGCGAGGCAAAGATATTTGCGGCGCACCTATAAAGAGGATTAAAAACTAATTACTGCCCGCTAAAAGTTTCTTATAGAAAACACCACCTTAGGGTGCACTTAAAGGCGAACCAAGTCGTCCTTTTCGAATAGATGGGGTGAAAAATAGGTACCTACCTACCAATAAGGTTACTTAAAACGGCAGCTATTAGTATTAGTAGTAGTAGAGCTTTTTTGTGAAGAGTCCGGGGAAGTACTTCCACCATACCTATTTCTGCCGCAAAGCAGTAGGTAGGTAGTGTTCACATTGTGCTCCGATTTGAAGGGTATGGTTGCCGGTGAAATTACAGGCATATATGAGACTTTTAATCTTTGTCACGGGGTGGTGGGCGCAGTGCAATGCCACATAGGGCGCGTCCTAGGTGGATGTGACCTATGTGATAATGCACTGTTCATAGGCAGAGGGTACCGCTTAACATCAGGTGGGCCATCTGCTTGTTCCGTCATTAATGACACTATACTATTTAGAAGTAGTATAAAAAAAAGAAAAAGAAAAGATTTCTGTCTATTCGGAACATCGTTACCACCCAAAGTATGGTTCCAGGGCTAGAAATAAAAAGCCGGTTGCAAGACTTGCAGCAGTAAAAAAATCCTGATTTGTTTAAAAAAAGTCCGCGCTGTCCCTTGCTGAAAATAAAACTCGACTCAAACTTTTAAAATAAAATTGATAAATCATAAAAATGTTAATATAATCCAATATGGATGATTATAAGAAACCCCCCCGTCACGCAAAAAAAGGACCACTAGCGGCCTAGTTGCGGAAAAGAGTGTGCTCTACAAGACAAGGAAGACCTCCTTACATATCTGCGCGGGGCTCAACGGGAACACTACTTCGTGTCACCGGATCTAATTTGGTTAGAGGTCAGAGACCAGCTAGCTAGAGGTATTGCGGCTCTGAAAAGGGCCTACAAGTATTTAGTTTGATGTAATTGTGCCAGCGCGCCTCTCGCGGAGGCTCGTGTCATGCCTTCGAAGTTTTGGTTCTATGAAATGCCAGTTCCCTCAAGATGTTTTCTTTCACCTTCAAATCCAATGATGAATGAATGAAAATACTTTATTGCACACCTTACAAACTAGTTAAAATAAACACACAACAATTAAACAAAAACTAAATGTACAATGGGCGATCTCTTCCCGGCAACATTTGGCGGGACAGGAGATGGACAAATTTATATGGAAGATTGGTTGGGGTGTACCCATATTTAAATGTAGATGAAAAATTGCACCCTACCTAAAATTGGTGTACCTAGGTACGACCGGGATTTGGTCGGAACCCTCAGTCATTGTCCCTCCTACTAAACCATCAACGTTCTCCTCCCCTTTAGCGCTACCAGGTACTATTTTTTGATAACAGGTACGACGTAGGAAGCGCCTCATGGCTGATTTTAGAACAATTCCTACCAAAAACACCGAAATTTCCAGCAACATCACAGGTTTGGGAAAACGATTGTATTTGGTACACGATAAGGGTACTAAATTCTATAGACTCCCTGCTACTAATAAACGCAGAATATCTTATAGATAGGTACAGCGTCACAGCGTGTTTGGTCTTTTGGACTGACAGGCACTTTCAAATTCGATCGAATGATACAAAACACGGCGCAACGATTTCAAGGATAATTATTCGAGTTTATTAGTATCACGGTTAGAGAATTTAAAAAAATGTCTGGCGCGTATTAGTAGAATAAATGGAACAACGATAGAACAATATTTATTTATTTCTATATTTCGAAAATAAACAAACCTGGCACTTAAAAATATTACCTATCATTTAACCAAAACCAACAGTATATAAGTACACTTTGATTATTTAACGTATTTAATGTACCTACCTAACTAAGTATTTAAAAATACAACAGATTTTAAAGTTCTAAAACTGACAATCTCGTAAAATCTTGAATTCATTTAGCTTTCCTAGTTAGGTACACATCAATTTATCAACAAAAACTATGGAAAAAAATAGAAAATATTGTGATACCCACCTTATGCAGACATTACAGAAAGATTACTAACATAATTATATACACTTTAGATAGGTTATCATTTAACAAGCAACTAATATTTTCACAATAAACTAACATTAATTAGAAGAAGCTTACCTAATGATATTCTCTTCAATTTGCATTTTGAGCAATAGGTCTTTACATATAACATCAGATCTTAGATCTTAACATCGTCTATAGATATTTCAATGACTTTAAAATTATGGACTTGTGTTTTATCTCGGTGATGGATAACTAAATGTGTAAATAATTCACTCGGATTAAAGAGTAAATGGCATTTGGAACAATTTTGTTTATATTGCTTAGCTTTAGGCTGACACTTTTTAAAGTGCTCATATACATTTAGTTTATTTACGAAGTGTAATCCACATGAACATTTGTACAGTTCTCCAGCGTCTTTTTCATCACTATTTCCCACGCCATAACCAACACTCTTAATCTCGCAATCAGAAACACAATTTTCATTGCCATCAGTAACAACACTCTTTGTGTTCACATTATCATCAATTTTGCTGTAATTTTTGACAATGCCATCATTTGCAATATCCGCAGTGACTTTGTCAATACTTATTCTTTTGCTATCATCAGTATTTTGCATGTCATCAATATTTTGTTCATTGCCGTCATCAAAACTCTTATCATGACAATTGCCTGAGTCATCCCTCATTTCGTTGATATCTTTAACACTTTTTTCCGTCTCGCCATCAATATTGTTTTGGATGTCGTTTAGAAATTCGAAATTATCATCACTTTTTTCCTTGCATTCATCAACATTTGTAGCTTTTTCAGTGGTAATCACATCTTTCTCATTACATTTTTTGTTTTCTTTTGTTGTTTCTTTATTTTCATTTTTAGTGAACGGAAATAAGTAATTTGTTTGAGTTAAATAACCATCGCTAAATGTAATTACATTAATGTTCTCCTTTATAAATTCTGGATCTGTCCTATGTTGTTTCACATGGTTTTTGAGATTCCCTGAAGGAAAATATAAATCACATTCAGGACACATTGATCTATCTAGATCAAAGTTTCGTGTACAAGTATGTTTTTCGGTATTTTCGTTATTTTTTAGACATATTTCGCAATTTTTGCATTTATACAATGAATAATCATAAACTGTGCCACTGAAACTTGGCGAAAGTGTTTTCAGAACGTCTTCATTACGCTTAACGCTGATTTTGCTGCCAAATAAAATTACTTTGAAGTTTTCAGCATAGAAATTGCCTAAATCTGTATGCTTAGATAAATGTGCCTTAAAGTCCTCCTTGCTTATTAACAGACCGCAGGTTATACATTTTATCAAGCTGTTATTATCACATATGTGGTTTGAAAGCATTGACTTTTCTGCAACCCCAGCGCAGTTTCTACATTGATAGAGGATGTATTGGTTAGTAGTGCAGAAAATACGATTATTAAATGCTTTATCTTTACTCTGATTAAACAAAACTATATTCAGAGACTTTTTCGTAAGACCGTTTATTTTTCTATGTAGGTTTTCGTGACTAGTACGGCTAAAAGTTGAAATGAATGGCAGCCCACATAAGGAGCATGGATGTTTTCTAACCATGCCACAGGGATTTTCAGCATGCTTATACACACTTCCCGGATCTATGAAATTTCCACACTTGTCACATTTATAGACATATAAATGTGACGAGCCTTTTTGAATACATTCTAATTGAATTCTATGTTCGTGCTGGTAAATAGATTTTCCAATGAGTTTTTTAACAGCGTCTTCAGGAAATGTTTGAAATATGTGTTTGACCCAGATCATATTTTTTGATGTAAAATAACTAGGATCAAACTTTAGAACTTGAATTTTTGAAATACCAGTATGGACACGTTGTTGATGGTCTATGAAAGAGTGACTGTCGAATTTCAGCGAACATTGTTTACACTTCTTCACAGATGTAATCTGGTTTTCGCTAGCGCTATAGTGTGTCTGACAATGCTTTATAACTTCATCGTATGATTCAACAGCAACACCACAAGTTTTACAAGTATACAGAACTACTAAGGAGTCGTCATTGGGTATTTGCTCGGTACCAAGTTCTTTAAATAGATCAGTACAATGTTTTTTTTTAACTGTTGTCTCATTATTCAGATCATCAGAGTTTGGAATCATTTGTGCAGGTTTATCTACCGTTTTTGATAGTTCAGATTTGTAACGTTCTTTTTCTTCAAGATTCATTGTTTTAGTTATTTCAGATTTCAGTTGTGTTTTTGATTTGCGATTTGTTGTTGTTTTCGATAATGCAAGCGTTTGATGTGTTAAATTTGAAACATCAGATTTTGATGATTGATCACATGAACCGGTATTGTTTTGATCCGATTTTTTTTTAATGATATAGAAATGAAACGACATATGAATTTTATAAGCTGATTCTGACAACTTGATATTGCAAATATCACATGTAATAAAATCGGTTTCATCACAAATGTGACCGGATATAGCATTTTTCCTGAGAAAATGTACCCCGCATATTTTACAGTGGGGATATTCAGGTATGGGGGGAAGTACCTGTTTTCCATGGAGATCAAAAAATTTGTAATCTTGTAATCTTAAATTTTTATCTTTTCCGTGACGTTCTTTGTGTAATTTTAAAACCGAATTGGTAAATACAAGTCCACATTCATTACATGCGTATTTAACGATATGAGAACAAGTTCCGCTGATGTGACTTTTATTCTTCAATGCTGAATAGCTAAGGAAACTCTTACATGTGTGACAGTATGTTAAGCAATTATGTTGTTCATAAAGTCTTTTTATGGGCCTCATTTCCGGCTCAGTATCCGTGGTACCTTTCCTCTTCAAACTAACGTCAGTGTCCACTATAATATTAGAATTAATTATAGTGAAATCTGATACATTTCCCAACTGTTTATGTTGAGTTTTATGATGAATCCTTTCCATTTTATCCACTAGTATGTCGCATATTTTACAGTAGGTTGAATCAGTTGCTACTGATCCACAGTTTGGGAAGTGCTCTTGATATCTCTTTTCAGTAAAATGTATTGCACATTTTGTGCAATTATACAATACATTGCAAAAAGCTGTTTCAGTGAGATTAACCACTTTGAGTTTTTCAGAAAATGAATGCTGCTTTAAATGCATTTCTTTATATTTTTCCTTTATCATGCGGTGACAAATCGTGCATTTCCAATTAACCAACAATTCAATATTATGCTGCATGTGATCCCGTGCAATATTTGAAGACAAGAAGCAAATATTGCATTTATCGCATTCGAAAAGCACTGATTCTAATGCAAAAGAATTGAACTCACTAAATACATTCGTATGAGAGCTTTCGCATTTTTTTCTTTGAATTTTCTTATCGTTTTCTATTTCATTTTCTATTCTCAAGAACATTAATTCAATATGATGTGAATGGACATGCTTATTATGAGCTGTAATACTTGAACTCTTATATGGGCAATATTTGCATTGAGGATCGAACTCTTCCGTTTTGACTTCCAAAAACAATTCAGTTTTATGGTTTCTTACCATATGTCTGAAATAAGCATTGGTGCTTGGTAAATAATACGAACATTGGCGACACACAAATAATATTTTATCTTCTTCCTTTTTTTTCATATCACTATCAGCATTATTAATGGTTTCACTTGAATTTCTCGTTGGTTCCAGTATTTCATACATATGGTCAATTAATGATTTTTGATCTGAAAATATTTTGTTACAATGCCTACAGAGATTGGCGTCTTTCAATGTTGAGTTTTTTGTACGTGTATCGTATTTTGGCCTGAGATCCTCTTCAATAGATGCACTTCTGTCAGTAGACATAACCTGAATATGTTTTTTAGCAGATACAACAGTATGTTTTTCTTTAACAGTCTGATGGTTTTGTTTAGCTTTTACGTTTTTTTTGGCAGATGCATCTTCGTAATTTTCGACAGCTGATTGGATCTTTGGTTTTTCTCTGGGGGAAATTTTTCGGTGATTTTGTCTAGCGGAAGTAATCTTGCGCTTATCTTTAGCAGATGGATTCTTAAGATTTTCTTTAACAGATGAAACCTCATCATTTTTGTCCGCAGATACAATTTTGTTTATTTCTCTAGCATTTGAAACCCTATGCTTTTCTCTGGAATAATCAGAAGTAACCTCAAGATTTTTGTTACCATTAGCAATCGTATTATTTTCTTTAGAAGATGTAAGCTTACGTTTTTTGTTATCAGATGCAACAACGTCATTTTCAATTGTGAAAACAATTTCTCGCTTTTCTTGAGAATATGTACCAATGACGAGATCTTTTAACTTTGTGTTATTTGTATTTAAGTTAATTTTTGTATTATGTTTATTGCTGTAGTGCCTTTTTAGGCTATAATACGATTCGAAAGTAATATTACAGATATTGCATTTGTTACATAACTGAATTTTTCGTTTCTTAGTCGTGATAAGTTTCTTTTCTTCTCTGGTTTTTGTTATTGTGATTTCATTTATTTTATGGTTGTCATCTGCACTATTTGATTTTTGAGATTCAGCGTTTAAAAAAGTTCTTTTAGCACCTTTTTCTCCCAACTTTATACTCTTCTTATGAATGTTTTTGTAGTGTCTGCATAAATTACCACTGTTGGAAAAATAAGAACCACAAATGTTACACTTGTGACGAGTTTCAGTCTTTAATTTTTGGAAAGGTTTTTTATTTTGACTTATTTTGCGTAGGTGTACTTTATTTTGATGGACATCAAGAGCTTTTTTGCTTAGAAATAATCTGCAACATAGTTTGCAATATCTACCATTTTGATTTAGGTAAGATTTTATATCTTGGAGAATAAGTTTGAGATGTTTAAGCTTGACTTTTTCTTTGTGGACTGTTTTGTTGTCTAGATTTTCAGTGTCATTCTGTGTAGCTGTATTAGGCTTTGAACCTAAAATTAGCTTTTTATTGTCATCCTGTGAAGGCTTTGAACAAAAGATAATTCTTCTATTGTCATCTTGTTTAATTGCATTCGGCTTTGAACCTAAAATAAGCTTACTGTTATCAACTTGTGTAACTGCATTAGGCTTTGATCCTAAAATTATTTTATTACTTGGTATTGGCTGTTCTTGCCCATTTTGGGGGCCGTTTCCAATATCTGTCAGAGGTTGAGGTTTTACTAAAGTGTAATTTTGAATATTACTAATAATACCAACATTTTTTTTAAGCTCTTCAGGTCCAGTCAATTGTCGAGGTTTTGTTTCTGCAACTTCTGGTTCTTCTTTTATACTGCGTTCTGAAAACAAGGAAACACAAAAAAAAAATATCAACAAAATTATTACTTTTTGTCTTTACATGTTTATACAATGTAATATATATAGTAGTTTACACAATATAATATGTAGTTATAAGCTTTGGCCTATGCCAAAATGCAGTTTTGAAGCAAATAAAACAAAATGAACAAAGGTAGCTATTAAACAATGTAATAATTAGAATACAGTTTTTAACCGAGCGAGAGAAGTCCTTGCAACAACTGGCAAAATTTGCTTTCATCTGTCCAGATGTATACATGTATGTATGTTGGTACTCGCGTACAGTTCGTATTTTTCAACGAATAAACTTGATATACATGTTCTAAAATTTCATAGTTTGTTTTAATGGGTGGGGTATTTCCGTCTAAAAGGGGGAAGTTTACTGAGACGCCACTTACCGGCCGATTTTGATAATATTTGGCAGAAACATTCGGTACTCAATTCGAAACAAGAATTTAGAATATGAGCTATTCATATTCTAAATAATAATGCTCATATTCTAAATAATGATGAAATAATTTATCGGTCGAGAGGTTGTCTAGATATACATGAGTTTTTTTTTTCAGGGCCACTTATTAGGCGATGTCTGAAACCGTGATAGTTATTAAAAAGTGATGCCGGGAGTTACGTGGTCTATTTCGAAAATAATAAGTTCTGCATTCAAATAAGTTTAAATTTAATTTTAGTTTTCGTAAATTCCAAATGTAAGTAAGTTTTTATAAAAAAAAATTGTTGATTGATTCTTTGTTTGATCTTTATGGATCGAGAGGTCTACTGTACGCAGAACTACTAGTAGTCCAGTCAAGTTAAACATAAAAAGTGGGTCGTGCTTGCAAAAGTTCGGGTCACGCTGTTTTTTTATATGTTGTTAGCACCTTCCAACATTAAAAAAACAGATTTGCAATTTTCCAAGTGCTGTGCGTTCGGCGGTGTGCCCAAAAAACATGAAATTTTCGGTGTTTTTTCAGTTTTTGCTCAATATCTTAGTGAAGGAAGGGTCTGACCAGTATTGTCACTGCAAATACTTTTAATGTAGACTAAATTTACTATAATTTGACACTAGTTTGAGCTATATACAGCCTATACAGCTCAAACTTTCTCCCAGCGTCCATCACGGCCATCGAGACACTAGCTTCGTGCGAGCCCAAGCCCGGGCCATCTAAGATAGAAGATCCGTTTTTGAGAGGACCGCTGTGCCTACAGGTACCGTTTAGGTCTCAAATGAAAGCTAATTAAATTTACTACAACTTAATTGTATCTTGTTACTAGAACTGTATCTTGGGAACCAATGGCTCTGTAGAACTCACGCTAGTGTAAAATTATAGCAAATTTAGATAACTTTAAAAGTATTCGCAGTGACTATACCTGTCCGCGACTCGCGATGATGATTAGATGATCTTAGAAAGTAATTTTAAGAAAATCATGAATAGGTATCATAACTTAAAAATAGTTGGCTGAAATAAACGATTCTCTTTATTATTAGCAATAGGCAGGCTTTAGTTACTTAGAACATTGTGAATAAAGGACGTTGGTGCCACCATAGGTTAGGGGTAGGCAGGTAGATGCGTTTCTTTAACCTCACCTTCCTGTAGGGGTATGAACCGCCCGGTATACCAGACAGGTAACCAGACGCGAAGGTCTGGAGGTAAGTCTGGGGGCGAGGTTCTGGTCAAGGTGCCAGAGTACCACAGGTAGTACCTACTGGTACACAGGTACCAGCAGGTAAAAGGTAAAGTAGGTACTTAGGTAACTAAAGGTTTGTGAATAAAGGACGTTGGTGCCACCATAGGTTAGGGGTAGGCAGGTAGATGCGTTTCTTTAACCTCACCTTCCTGTAGGGGTATGAACCGCCCGGTATACCAGACAGGTAACCAGACGCGAAGGTCTGGAGGTAAGTCTGGGGGCGAGGTTCTGGTCAAGGTGCCAGAGTACCACAGGTAGTACCTACTGGTACACAGGTACCAGCAGGTAAAAGGTAAAGTAGGTACTTAGGTAACTAAAGGTAATTGGCACAGACTTGGTAAAGGATTCTCAGCTGGTGGTACGTGGGCACGTCAAGGGTAAAGACCTGGTGAGCTGCTAAGCCCAGGATAGCTGGTCTCCGTCAGTAGTGGCACGCGCGAAGGTCTGGCGCATACTGAGCGGAGACACGGCGGACCGCTGCTAATATTTATAAACTCGGTCCGGCGCGCCCACTGTACTAAGGTCGCATCATTGAAATCCTTCTACCAAGGCCAATTATCGTCTAGACAGCATCACGCTAGTGTCGACGCGTGCGCAAGAGTAGGCAGCGTCTTGTTGACCGGATAAACCGAAAGGCAAGTCCGGCCAACAAGAAATATAAGGCTTTCTAAGTACATTTACTATGTAACAATGTAAAACTAGCGGATAAGAATCGATATAGCCACCTAACGAGGGACCTATGTACAAAGATTAAACATATGGTAGGTAGCTATACCTAATAGGTACGTAGAAATAGTAACCAATGTACTTAGATGTAAGAAAATAAAGAGATATGGTCAGAAAGGTTGGCATACTGAGGTCCAAGGGACAGCAAAAATAGGGCTGTTTACGTTCAACTTTCACCGCTCTCGTTGCGGTAACGCCCAGGGGTTCCTAAGCAAATTGGCTTGTGGAAGCATCAATGAGTGTTTTCCTATATGCGAGAAGAAGAAAGAAATAGTCTGGAAGAGCGAAACAGTATGAGGTGCAGCCCATTGAACACTTCCACAAGTCATCCAGTACTACGAACAGGAACGGACCCGACGAATGCACGGTCTGCCAGCCTCGCTAAGCACCATTCAACCAACGGAAGTATCGTTTCATTTCTGAAGAATCCCACACCCCAATCGACTGTAGGCAGGACGAGGCATCACGGCTCGGGGCGATACAGGCTCCCTGAAGGTCATCTACCTTCCTGTCTCCCATCATCTACTCCGGACAGCGGAACGGGACCAGCCAAAACTAGGCAGGCGCCATCACCATCTACGCCTGGAGCACGTACCTACGGCAAGCAATATAGGTATCGTAGCTCGGCGCTACCCTGCCGCCCCACAATATAATACCAGACAGACCCTTCCTTCACTAAGATATTGAGCAAAAACTGAAAAAACCCCAGAATTTCATGGTTTATTGGGCACACCGCCGAACGCACAGCACTTGGAAAATTGCAAATCTGGTTTTTTAATGTTGGTGAAGGTCCTAACAACATTTAAAAAATCAGCGTGACCCGAACTTTTGCAAGCACGGATGTACATCTAGACTGGACTATAGTTAACTCGATCCAAGAAAACGCTTCTCACCTAACTGTGTCAATATTGATAACTAAATTTTGTATAAATTTAAAAAACGCCCAACGCAATGTTACCACTAAATCGATTTTGATAAAACATGTCTAAGAACAATCGCTAGTAAACCTGCTTTTAGTTAAAAAAAACCGCATTCAAATCGGTTCACCTATTTAAAAGCGACGATGCCACAGACAGAGACAAACACAAAGCGGTAAAACTTAATTTAAAAAAAAACTCTTTTTGCGTTCGGGTTTGGTTACCATTCATTAATCTAGCATTTAAAACAATTCAGAAAAAAAAGAAGTACCGCATTACCGAGCTTGTACCTATTGTATCTTTGTAAAACAGACAGCCCAGACATACAAAAGATAGGAAAGAAAAAAATAAAATTACCTTCTTCAAAATAGTGGGTTATTTCCTTTTTTATAACAGAAATATCAGGGAAGACAGTCTTGATGACTGGGTTATCAAGAACATCATGTTCTTCTATATCAATATCATCATCCATTGTTGACCTGAAAACAAAAAATATCCGCATTAGAAATCTAAAACACGAATTTCTTTCGAAAGCAGAAACAACATGGATTATGTAGGTTAGGTGTTGAGGTTCCAATGTAAGGTACACCCGCTAGCTTATTACGTATCTTGCAATAGCAAAGCGATAGCGAGAATTGCGCGATTATCGCATCCAAATCGCAAATTCGTATTACGATCGCTGATACGTATACGAATTCATACGAATTTGCGATTTGGATGCGATGATCGCGCATTTCTCGCGCAATTATTGCTATCGCATTGCTATTGCAAGATACGTAATAAGCTAGCTGGTTGAACTTTTCTGCTAAATTACGGAAAAGAACAGATTCATTTTTTCAAAAATCTAGGGCACAATAGACCTGTAAAATTCATATCAGATTACATCTAAAATAAAAATAAACATCTAGGTAGCTTTTAAATTAATGATAAACTAAATTTTTTCGTTCCATCTGGCTGTTTACTTTTTTAATTTGTACAACTTCAAATGACGGAATAAGCAGATGGCCCATCTAATGTTAAACGGTACCTTCTGCCTATGAATAGTGCATTATCTCATTGGTCACGTCCACAAAGGACGTGGCAAAGTTATGTTGTCAAAAAAATCGTATCAAAAATAGGTGAAACGTAACGCAACGTCTGCCGCCACGTGATTTGAACGTCAGTCCAGTCCAAGGTACATAATACTCTCTAGCGAGAGGTCCAGTCATTCAGTTTCCCCCATAGCCACGCGAATGTGATCCTATGGTTATATTGAATTTTCAATGACTTTGGCTGTATATTTGGACTCCTCAAGATTTCTTTATTTTCTCCAAAACAATATTTATTTATTTATTTATAATACACAGGCAGCTCTCGGAGCTGATGCGTGTATATCTTAGATGTTTGGTGTTTATCTTATATGTTTCCATTTTATTTATATGCTAAAAATGGGTTACTTTTGTGTAACTGTGGTCTGTGACACAAAAGTTGCTGTGTTACTGTTGTGTTACATATGAAAATTTAAATAAAAACCGGCCAAGTGAGAGTCGGACTCGCGCACGAAGGGTTCCGTACCATTATCTATAACAATGGCAAAAAAACACGTTTGTTGTATGGGAGCCCCATAAAATATTTATTTTATTGTTTTTTAGTATTTGTTGTTATAGCGGCAACAGAAATACATCATCTGTGAAAATTTCAACTGTCTAACTATCAGAGTTCGTGAGATACAGTCTGGTGACAGACGGACAGATGGACAGCGAAGTTTTAGTTTTGCCGTTTAACCCTTTGGGTACGGAACCCTAAAAAATATTACTATTACAAAACATGTGTTTTATTAGAAATAGGTAAGTACCTATAATCATCATATTTTGTTCATATGAATATAGACGCACAATTGGCTTATGCTAACTGTAAAAAGATAAGTAAGTCTGACACTCTATGTTATTTACAGGGTTCCCTGTAAAAGGTGAGGCACAACCTAAGTTGTGCTCTGATATTTTTTACGGGAGTTCTACTCTAACTTATATCCAGTAATAGGCTACTCATATCATTTAATCACGTGATCCAAGTGTTCTTGGACACCAGGTTCAGGTCAAAGTGGACTATCCTAGTCTTCTATTTTTTGGACCTGAATCAGATTGCATTATCAAAGTTTACCGACATAGTTTATTATTTTTCAAGTGTAAACCACACTCTATGGATAACATTAAAATTAAATGTAACCCAAAAGTTTTGTTCCCGCTGGAACGAAATTTTTGGGTTAAGTACATTTAAATTTACCAACATAGATAACAATTGACAAAGATAATTTAAGAGGAAACTATTCCTAACGTCTTCTTCATGCCGAAGTGGTAGCCTATAAAGGGGAAGCGAACCATCCAATCCCACACTCGGACACCTCGAATTTGTGCCCAATATTAAAGCCAACCCGGAAACGAATCTACGGTCGCAGTTTTTACTGATGGGTTAACTAAGAATATAGTTAGAATATCCCTCTCCTCCACAGGCGCATATGAGATGATGCTTACCAAGGAATATCGCTTTGTTGACGACTTACTTTAGAGTTCCAGCCTTTTCATTAAAATAAAGGCTGTAGGAATTAGCTATCTCCAACCAACAGCGACCCGTTAGGCTTTGGAAACCAAACGGCCACAGCAGCAACACAGAGCGGAGCGTGCTAAAATGAAGCTGTATTGTTTGTTATTCTAGTTTTTGCCATGTTCCTCGAGGAAACTAGAAAGAAAACGGAGAAAGAAATACATAACGCAACATAACGTAAAGAAAACAAAAAGTTTTAACAATCAAAGACAAAGAAAATTTCAAAGAGTAAAGCATAGAGTTTTTCTAGATATAGAGAGAGAGAGAGTAAACATTGAGGATACAATACTACCACAGAGTAAGGAATAATACTAACGTACAACAGAGAGACAATCTTAGTACTACGATCGTTGCCACGATAAGTCGCGCAAGAGCAGCGCCCGTGGCGCGCGCTCGGTACTAACGTACTAATATGCATTCTTACTTGTTTTCTTAACAGCGTACTAGATGGCGCTTCTCTCTTGCCTTCTTTACAGCGCACTAGATGATACTTGAGAAATCAAGCGTATTTCATCACATCATATCATAGAGTAACACGTTAGTATTCTTACTACTCTGTGGAGTAACTATCGAAATATTATCGTATAATTTTATTCTTTTTTTATGGATACGAAACATGGTTTTATTTCAACGCCATCTATGTGTTTCTTGACCAAACTTAGAACCTTAGAACCCAATCAAAATGTTTCGGTTAGAAATTGCTAGATGTCAGTAAAAACATTGAAAAAAAAAACTATTTTATAACGATTTTTGTTATTTTATTAGTTAAAATCACATAAAAAGTCTTCTAGAGGTACTATTTACACAATGCCGTCAAAAAAAGTGAAAAAATAATCTAATTAATGTGTTCAATATTCCTAGCGATACCAGTACTGCCATCTATCGATATTTTGTGTGAACTAATTCTAAAATGTATGGAATTAACCAGACCTGATACTACGTTAGAGTTACAGTGCTACAAGGATCATTTTGGCCGAAATCAGAAGCCCAAAATAGTATTCTTCTTCTTCTTCTTTATTTAATGGCTTCTGAGGAGTGCTCCACACCAATGAGGGGTTTTCACGGCCGTTTCACATCATGTTTAAAGCCTTGAAAATAGATGGTGCCAGCTCTGTACAAGCTAAAGTAGCTGTGGCAAAATAAAGTGAAATGTCAACGTCAACAACGTAGTGATACTTTTTCGTGTTATTCACACAGAAGCATAGACAATGCATTTGTTATTTTGACAAGTATACTTGAGTCAGCGCCAGATATCGAGCCAAATCGAACTAATTTTTTTTAATTCGTGAATGAAAAGCCCTCATTTGTTAAAAATTAGTCAAGCTGTCAACTCATAACTCAGTTTAAATGGTGGCAGAAAAACCAAGTATTTGCCAAAAATAGTCAAATTAAAGTTCAGTAGATGTCACAAACATCAAAGTTCAATGCTCTGGATTTTTCGCAACACACAAACGAATCAATATCTAAAGAAGGTGAAGTTGCTGCCTCTACCACTCTACTCTACCCCCTACCACTGCGACTTATGCAATTGAGTTTATATGTGGAGTCTTCTAAAGACGAGTAGCTAGCAATAATGTCGGCCAAGAAGCAGGGAATATCGTGAAGAAGCTATTTCATCTATAACCCCTCAGGATTGGCAAAAACAGTGAACACGTAAAAAATGTAGAAGACAAATTTTATGAACTTGATGTCTAGAAGGATTATATTACCGACTGATAATTGAACTAGGAAATGAATGACAGCAGCACAGATTCAGATACGACAGATGATGATGACGTTTGTACAAGTGCAAGTAAATCACTAAAAAAATCACTGTAAATCGTTTATAATTTAAATTGGTCATCATTTACAAACTTACTAGTCTTGTAACTGTATATTATTTAAAAATAGGCAAGTAAAACAAGGTACATACAATTTTAGATAATGTTGTCGGCGACCACCAATCACCAAGTGGGGTAAATGCTACATATATTATAGAATTGAAATTACCGTGGCTAGGTATCATTTTAGAAAACGTCAGCAGGAGAATAGTAAAGTACGTGGTGTACCTATAGTCGTAATTTTTCTATAATGCTTCATATATTGTTGGCATCACCGTAGGCAATGCTGCCAATACACAAAATAAGTGCCTTGCTTCTGTGAATGATATGCCACCTCTGTCAACATGGAAGATTATTCTTCCCTGTTTGTCAAGCGCAAGAACTTGTAATAAAGAATAATAGAATAATAACATGTCCTTGAGGAACGCACACTTTTAATCTGTCCCTAGCTGAAAATAACGTCGAAGGAGGGTCTTTCATCTAAAAAAAAACTCAAAAAACCAAGAAAAAGAGAAGCAGTAGGTAAGTGTAAAAAAAAACCTACGCTCTTGGACATTCGGTCGGTCGGACATTCCTCTTCTGTGGACATTGCTCACAAGAACTCACTTCACAGCTGATCAAATGTCAAATTGTCAAGTCAAGTCAAGAAAATGGAGTTTTGTTACGCATTTTATATTTTAGACCAAAAACATTATGAAGTCAATTTACATTATTAATAAAACCAGCTTGGGCTAGAATGGATAATACAAGTCCATTTCAGCCTTGGGCAAGTGATGATAGTGCAAAAAATGTTAAATCCGAAAGAGATGTAGTGGATGACGCGAAACTTCCTAGGGAAAATGTCAATCATCCAAAACATAGGCAAACTGCGTCTTATGATAAAGAAAGTGTCGCCGTTCCAAGCCTCACTCCAGGAACTTCGGGCACTGTAGGCTCCGGCACCGACCCTGCTCGCAGTATAGAGTCCAAAATGGACTCTAGTAAAGTAGCTTCTATGCAACAAATCGTCGAAAACACCCTCAGGTAATGATGTAGAGCTGTTGAGCTTGTTGTTGTGAGCAGATTGTATTAATTACAGGTTTACGTTGGATTGAATTTATTCTTTCGCTATTATTTATCTTTGAAATGACAGAACTTGCACAAACTTCATCATCACATAACTTGGTCATAACATATTTGTATCAGCTCAGAATATTTATTTATGAAGCATGGGACACGAATTATGGATTATTTATGAATTTGATCAATTCATAAAATATTTCAATCATAGAGACGTCAACACAATCATGTCAAGACGCACTGACTAATCCTTGCACAGTCAGCAGTTCCCACTGCCTATTCTCATCAATAATCCATAGCCACCACCACGCTAGATTATTGTGGAGTAGTGGATTTTCATTCATAAGTTTAAAAATGAAATATTTCCAGCCAAGAGGGTCGACAAAGAGTATCACAGTTGCTAGAAGCCGTGGAAGCTCTGAGTGGGGCTGAGAGACTTCTCCTGTACCTGAGGCTGCCAACTGGTGTACCACCACATGATCCACTTAAGCAGCCTATGAACCCTTTAGGATCAAGGTATGTGATGGTGTGATAATTTTCCTTCAGAATTGGGTTTATGATCTGCTTCCAAAACCTAGTTCATTCTACATAGCAATGTTTGGGCAATCTAGGAATGTTTACCCCATTATATGCTCCCAACTATGGGTGATGTAAAACAGAACATTTTGTTAATACACGTGATAATAACTTGTGTCCTAGGTACTCAATTACTACAACGTTTTAAAAAGATTCAAACCCTTTCGTTAAAAAACACAAGCCCAAAGTCCATGCAACAAGAAGCTATAAATTTTGTAAATTTTGTTTTTGTTGTATTTTGTAAAAATATAATCTGACCGAGTGTAATTGCTCGTAAGTTTGGTATTACACATATTTTAGGTACTTTGAGTTGATTGAATTTGGGATTACCGGTTTGTTAACCCCCGACGAAAAACGAAGGGGTGTTATAAGTTTGACGTGTCTGTGTGTGTGTGTGTGTTTTAGTTTTTTTTTTTGTTTGAAAGGTTTATTTGTCGGGTGTGTTCTTAGCTTTGTTTGATCAAAATCGGTTCAGCCGTTCAGCGTTGGAGGTTTTTTAATTTTTACAAAATTAATTACTTGTTGATTGAATTGTCCCTACATAACTTTGTTTATAAAATTTATAGCTTCTCGTGGCGGGGACTTAAGTTATGGGCGGGCTAGGCTATATATTACAATAATCTTATTAATATCTTGATATATATTTTAACTTTCAATGAACTTCTATATTTTACACTTACTAATATACTATTTGCCCAGTACGTATGATCTTACTCTGATTTTTATTTGCTACCAGTTGGATAAACAATCATTTCTAAAATATGGTAATTCGTGCTCACGTAAACACATTTGTTTGATTATTATTTTTCATATTTTATAATGAGTTGTTATCAAAATTAAAATTCGTAGTTCCTATACAAACAGTTGATACATACTGTCAATTATAAGAAATACCAGGCATGTTATAGCCATTGAGAAATTGTTATTGACTATTTCCATTTTTACTTAAAGGGGCTATTAAATAACATACGCACAGGTTGTATAGTCACAAAAAACAGGTAATCATTCTTAAATTCCATGGTAGGGGTTAAATGAAATCTAATCAATTTTGTTTGAAGCTCAGTTTTCTAAACATGTTCATGTTTGCTTTGTATTTGCATGTTCAGGTGTAATTACAGTACATGCCCATAACAGGTACAAAGGTATTTCAATTGATTAATCGAGCTGCTATTATATGTTTGAGTTAGAACTTTAGCCAATCAAGTAATGACAATATGTACTTTTTAATTTTTTTATTCTATTTTAGGTTACCTAAAGCTTAAGTGATAGATTATGCATAATGCTTATCAATTGAGTTAGCAGTGCAAGTGTTAGGTGTCCCTTAATTCTTGGAATGAGATACCAACAATTATATGTAACTACACGGCAATATGTTGAAATATCAAATGGGTGGAGTCTAGCAGGAAAACAATAACTTCAAGAAAGTGATAGCGCTATTACTCACTTGGACCCGGGAAGAGATGAGGTATAGATTTGTGCCACCCAGGAGTAGGTAACTGACGTAAGCGACAAATGATAAAACATCATTTTGCTATAAAAAGTAGCAAATATAAAAAATAAATCCAAATCTAAGTACTGTGATTACCTACTGAATAGTATAAAAATTAACCACCAATATTTTCTCTATTCGAAGGGACCTAAAACGGGTTTTATGAGGGCTGATTTCAAATTTGGATTACAACCTCAAGTAATTACTGTATTAACATCATGTTTGTAACCTTTACCGTTACTGAGTGAGCACGTAACACAACAACTCCAAAATTTTAACATATCGCCTTAAGATATGTATAATTTTTATGAATTTATCAGCGAAGCGGCAAACCCTTATACGATTTAATACAAATCAAATCAGTAAAGTAAGTTAAGTACCTACATAACAATAGGTTATGTAGGTTACCTACATGACAATTTTTATACACAACAATAGTTCCAAGCATGTTTTACCATATTTTAACATAAAAAGGAAAAAGGCTAAAATATAATGTTTGGACTGGCCTCTGACTACACCCTAGTGCAGGGGTCACCGATTAGTTTCGCTCGGGGTCCGTTTAAAGAAATGAAATGACCATCGATGTCCTTACAGATATGTGTGCCGAGTAGATGTCTCAGGACGTCCATGGGAGATAACGCATTGGAAATTTTGATGGCAGAGATTTTGATTTTTCTCAGCCATTACAAAACATATAAAAGTGATATTTGGTGACCTGATTCCTCATGTCACGACTTACTTTTTGTAGTTGCATTACACGATTTGTTAATTTTTCTAACAGAGAGAGAAAAAATTATCGAAGGGACCTTTTCAAAACAGAGATTTACATTTTACAGGCAAACATGATCGGTACTATTGGATCGCTTGGTAGTTCTACGGGAGTTTTTTTTACCCGTGTTATTACTGATAGTAATACTGGTAGTACCTCGGGAATCAAACGGATTTAAGCCTCTTTTCCTAGGTAGATTCGTCCAAACACACAATATTGATGCTTCAATATTGTACTTGTAAAAAAAAACGTTTTTAGCGTATACAAAATAATAGTTTATCAATTTTAGGCCTTAAAGTCATGGGCAATTGAATGGCTATTAAGGGGCTAGTCCTTGAAAATGACACTTCGAATTTTGACACTATTCCATTATCTGTGACCTCCACCTTGCGGTGGGATTTGGAACTAATTAGGTAAACAAACCTCTCAAACGTACAATTGTGTAGAAAACACATTAATTGTTTTGTCAATTACTTCATTGAATTTTTGTTCTGTACGTAATCAGATAAATGTAAAAATAAAATAAATGTATACTACCTATACAATCGTTGCTTGACTGACTGACTCGGTCACTGACTATCAACGCGAAGTCTAAACCCTAGGTCATAGAGACCTGAAATTCACATAGGTACATTTATTTTGTG
Source organism: Operophtera brumata (assembly GCA_932527175.1). Classification (NCBI taxonomy): domain Eukaryota; kingdom Metazoa; phylum Arthropoda; class Insecta; order Lepidoptera; family Geometridae; genus Operophtera; species Operophtera brumata. The sequence continues at coordinate 4,463,529 of OW052238.1, forward strand.
GTACAGCGGTGCTCTAAGAAAGGAATTTCCGAAATACACACCCTAAAGTGGTGCAGCGGGATGTTGAAGTTTGAATAGCAAAAACTACACGCGGGCGAAGTCCCAGGCGTTCCACTACTGGATACTTGAGGAATCTCTGTGCACATGTTGTGTTTTACATATTATGCTGGTTTCGTTATATTTTATAACAGTTTTATTCGTTTTATTTTACCCCAAATAGACAAAGTGGTCAACAACTTCAATAACTGTACCAATATGGGTGCAAAGTTAGTATTTCAAAACCATCATAACCGAATCGCAAATGAAAATGGTGAAGAAACGAACAAACCCACAAAAACAACCAAAAAATACAGGACCACAAAAAAACAAAATTAAATCAAAAGCACCCTAAAAACTCTCACAAGCTAAGAAGGTTTGTACCTCTAAAAAACCCCTTCCAACTCCTAAAAACATAGGGTTTAGCCTATTCTACCTCCCTAGAGTTCATACAAGTCTTAAACTTTAAGAAACAATTAAAACCTCGTACAAACCCATACAACCCAATTTAAACCGGTATTGAACGACGGACCTTGCTCAGGAAAATATCTTAGGAATCGGGATTTTTCCCAGCAAGGCCCAAATTAGATCGTTTTCTCCGCCTCAAAACTCACTATTCTGCCAAACTTCCTGCTGATGTTTTTTTCCATATGAACTTTCATCCACTAATATACCTACCTTGCTTGTTTATATTAATTTGAATGTGTATGTGCGCCTACTTTTTGTCGATTGTACCTATTCAACCTTTGGAGGTTTTTAAGGTACAATATTATAATTAAATGTGTACAATATATTGAGTATGAAATACATAAAAATAAAAAAACCTACACGTTTAGGGCTGTTTAAAAAAACGCTCATGCAGTGATTTTATTATTTAAAACTATTAATTTAATCCTATTTCGTCAAAATACATAGTAACAGTTTTTCGAGTTATTTTGTACAGAAAGACGGATAAAGAAACAAATAAATTATATAGGTACCTACAAACTATGTTGGAAGAAATACACGTAATTGAAACATACTGACCACCTACAAAAAAAAACGGCGCGGCGAGGACGTTGCATTTGACATGCCTAGTAAGATAATTTTCAAACATTTATAGTCTTCTAAATTCTAATTTCCAGTACTACCACAGTATAAATAATAGTACCTACTTCTTGAAACATGCCATGAATTTGTTTGGCGTCTTTATGAAAGGATTATAGGAAATTCAAACCCTAAAATCAATGGTGTTGACGACCTCTGTGGCGCGGCGGGCGAAGGTTGGCCTGCGACGCAGGAGGTTGCGGGTTCGATTCCCGCCTCGGAACAAATATTTGTGCGATCGCAGATATTTGTTCAGGGTGTTCTGGGTATTTTCTATGTTCAATAAAAAATATCTATCTATGTATTATATTGTATTAAATATATCAACTATCTAGTACCCATAACACAAGCTCTGCTTAGCTTGGGGCTAGATAAAGTTGTGTGAAATATCCATTATTATTATCATTACTATTATTTATTATTAATTGGGGTCATAAAGTTTGGATGTATTGTTTGTTATTCTATTAAAATTTAAAATTAAAGCGGGCTCCCATACAAGAAAAGTGATTTTAACAAACGCGGTATCCCTTGGTCCGTAATAGGTAGACACAAAAAAAAATACAAAAAGTATGGTATAAGTAGGTATGTACCTAGGGGAAAACAAACATGTTTATATTTACTTGCCTTATTTTTATTAATCATCATCATCAGCCCAGCTGGAAATAGAACATGTCCATAGAATGCCACGACAACTGGTCTTGAGCCGCGTCCGTCCACAGACTTCCCGCGACCTTTATAATGTTTGGTACATCGGAAGTTCCCCTCCTACACTGCGTCGTCCGGTTGTTGGTCGCCACTCGAGCACTTTATTTCAGTCATCTTAATTAGTGCGTGTTGCCAGAGATGACTTACGTGACTGAGACGTGATCGCTAACTATCACACACACAAAAGCTCAAAGTATCACAGCGGGCTATGCATGGAGAGAGCTATGCTATTACCATCAGTGTACAAATACGTAGTCTGCGACAACCGTAACTACAAGAAGTATTGCTACGAGATATTCGCGCCTAAAGTTTTTTATCTTAAATTAGTGATCAGTCAGTGATTTTGTAAATATTTATCTGTTATGATTTTGATCTGTACGATCGCTACGATCATTCCCTTTAAAACAGTGTTTATTATATCGTGATAACATTAATGATTTTTTATTATTTAGTAAATAATAGTTGTCTAGTGCAACATTATTTTAGAACGTGCTTAACCTAAGCATGTGCGCCGTATGTAACATAGTTACTGTTCGCATGTCTAGAGATTTTGTTACGGTGTTCAGCAAACGGAATATGCTCAAGCTTTACCAATCTTATGTGCGGTAACATAGCTACTAACTCAGTTATACACCTAATTAAGCTGGGAGAAAAATAAAATAACTGTAAGTAAGACCACAGAATAAATAATAGAAAAGAACAGAAGGCTCACATCGTGAAAAAAAAATGACGAACCTTGCTGGGACGCAACAAAGTGCTTTTCAGTTTGCATAAGTGCTTAGTGCCTAGCGGGATATTCACCTAAACATTCCCGCATTCTTCTGATGTTTGAATCTTTTTATTTGTGTATTATATATAATATATATATATAAAATTGGTATAAAATTATAAATATATATATATATTTATAATTTTATACCTTTTGATATTCTTTGTATTTTTGAATTTTAAACACAAATTAAATTAAAATTAAATGACTATTCCAAGTCTATTCGGTACAAATTTAATCTGCGTAGTGTTTTTTTTTCGAATGGAATTAAAAAAAAATTAAACTTTTGTTTTCTTGACAAAATCCGAATAAATTTATGGACATAATACTTGTTATTGACTTTGTACGGTGAGGCGTGACGCGTCGAAATAATAACTTGGTAACTTTCTATGGCGCATGCACTATTAAATTGTTTTGACCAAATGTTCCCATTTTTAGGGTTCCGTAGTCAAAGACAAGGAACCCTTATGGATTCGTCATGTCTGTCTGTCCGTCCGTGTATGTCACAGCCTTTTTTTTTTCCGAAACTATAAGAGCTATACACTGTTGAAACTTAATAGGTAGATGTATTCTGTAAACCGCATTAAGATTTTTACATAAAAATTGAAATAAAACAATTATTTTTGGGGTTCCCCATACTTAGAACTGAAAACCAAATTTAAAAAAAATATCAAACCAAACGTGTGGGGTTCTATGGATAGGTCTTCAAAAATGATATTGAGGTTTCTAATATAATTTTTTTCTTAACTGAATAGTTTGCGCGAGAGACACTTCCAAAGTGGTAAAAAGTGTCCCCCCCATAACTTCTAAAATAAGAGAATTAAAAACTAAAAAAAAATATGATGTACATTACCATGTAAACTTCCAACAAAAATTGGTTTTTTTAATACGTCATAAATCGTGATTCATCCAAGAACTTTTATATTATGTTACTTGCTGCTACGGAACCCTTCATGGGCGAGTCCAACTCGCACTTGGCCGCTTTTTTTTAATGGTTATTTTTGGAAATTAATAATTGGTACCTTATTTTTGCGTAGATTCAATCTTTATCGAATACTGACTATCCAAGTTTTTTTTGTAGTGTATTTGGAATAGTGGTGTATACCTTATTTTATACCAGTCAGTTAAATCATCCTAACGGTGAAGTTATAAGTTGGTAAATTTTGCTAGAAGTATCTCCTATTTTCTGGTATAAATGGCACTAATTTGCTTATGATTTCTTCTTTTATTTCTGCAGTTATACCTCTTGCCATAAAATTAGGCATAGCTTCTAGAAAACAAAGAGTTGAAAAAAAAAATTGTGGTAAATCCATTGTGATTTTAACTTAACACCGAGACTAGTTTTATATTTTGGGGTTCAATCCCTCTATCTACTTTTACAGTATAATTTCTCTCAGGTACGTTTGATGTAAAAAAAACTGGAGCATGTTTGTGATGCGTGATCTCGATAATTATAAAAATCCCGTGTTTCTAGAAGCTTTACATAGGTATTGTTTGAATTGACACAATTTATAAAATCCTGAAAATCATAGATTTGATTTGCTGATTTTGTTTTCATAGCAAGTTTCACTTGATGGTGAAATTAATTTGTAGACATGAAGCTATTGAACATTTGATAGTTAATGAGCAAGTGCTAGCCATATTGCTGTTGATACTATTAACAAAGAATAACATGAAAACCTAGTTTTTGTACCAAAAGTTGTTGTTGTGAATTGTGATATCTAACCACAGAAATACATGCTTATATTATGCTTAAATAGTTAAGTCCCTGGGAAGATAAAGTTTTTTGGATACGTGTTCTCATCAGTAGTGTGATACACACGGGTTGTGTATATCATGACGTTATTTTATAACTTCTTTAATAATTTTATTAGGTATTTCATATGATCTGAGCTTATTTTGTAGGCAACCAATTGCTGTTTTTCAGAATCCCCATCAGTCTTGTTAGGCCAGTCACCGTAGACACAAAAATCGTGTTAGGTCGCAAAAAGTTGCAGGGTTCTGTTTTTTTGGGATGTTGTTAGGATAACTACCAATTGTATAAAACCAAGTTTGCAACTTCGATAGAACTGTGCGAACTTTGCAATTTTTTGCGACCTTAAATGTTTTAGATGACTGGGCCTATGTGTCGTTTGTAGGTTAATATTTGTAAGGAGAAAGGTTATACACACCTCAGTTTGTTCAAAATTACTAGGTTTAATTAAGTAGTTTGAAGAGATTTTTCTTCTGGGTACTTCTTTACTTTGTACTAGCTATTTTGCATTTTCTAAAGCTTTCACATGCGTACTTATCGTCGCGAGTATCGCTTTTGCATAACTCGCCACACACGACCACTCCCACTTCAGCCTTGGTGTGTCACCGTTTGTTGAGCTCCCACTGACTGACTAGCACCAATCCCCCACTTTTTATCTTAGCGAATGACGGAACAATCAGGTGGGCCATCTGATCTTGAGTGGTAACGTCTGCCTTTAACAATGCATTACCTCATATGTCACGTCCACCCCTTGTGGCATTGCACTGCGTCTACCGGCAACTATACCTTTTATACTGGAACACAGTAATGCAAACACTACTGCTTTGCGGCAGAAATAGTACTGGTAGTAGTGGTGGTTGGTAGTACTTTCCCGAACGAACTCTTTCACAAAAAACAACTCTACTAAGTACTACTAAAAACTTACACATACTTCGCCCTCCTGCGTCTCAAAACCAATAGTAGTAGGTACTACGCAAAACAGCCGTAAATATATTATACCTACGATTGAAATGTCTACGATTACTGTTTCGTACAGTTTTCGTTTACTTAGCAAGACAGAATAAATAATAGAACAAGTACAGGAGGCTCACTTCACGAACAAATTTATATAAATAGCGACTCTTGCTGGGATGCAAGAAAGTGCAATTCAGCTTGCATTAGTGCTCAATGCCTATCGTGATTTTTGCCTAAACATTTCCTCTCTCTTCTAACGCGTAACTGCGTCGCTATCTGGTGCGGAGTGACGTTGCTCGTAAGGGTTGACGACTAGTCGCTTACGATAACATAGTTATCTAATGGCAAAGGTACGTTAGTTTGTACCTTGTCAATGAAACTAAATATCTCTTTTAGGTGTAGGTAGTGACAAGGTACAGACTAACGTACCTATGCCATTAGATAATTATGTTATGGAATGACATACGACGCTAACAAAATAGTCCAAGCGCCAACATCCAATATTCATAATATCGGTTCCCAACTACAGGTTTAGCGTTTAGCTAAGTAGCCTCCTGAGTTATGGGAGCGGCACGGGAGAGTGGTGATTTTCTTATGTCAAATGTCGCGAGACGTCACTTGACGTCAGTAGGGCGGCGATCTCGCTGCCGTCAATACGTGTTATTTGGACCGGCCGCTTTAGACAAGACGCACACGAGATTAGCAACCGAAGATGGATCCTCAGATTAGAGCTCAAACTAAAGATGTTGTTTATAATGTAAATAATTTTTTCAAGGTTAGTAAATCTGATCCAAATTCTGCCGAGCATGAAAACGATATAAATCTTCACAGTATAATCACACAATATAATCTTTAGTTATGAAAAAGAGGGATTTGTTAAAATTAATAAAACGAAATAAACCAGAAAAACAATTTAAAATTGATGCAATATTAAAAGAAAATGGTCATACGGTACTTTATTTGCCACCGTACCATCCGGATTTAAACCCAATCGAATTAGTATGGGGAGATATCAAGGGCGAGCTGGCACGAAAACATATTAACTCAAATTTAACTGAGAAAAAGCGAGCACTAGAAGAGTTATTTGCTAATTTTTCATTTGAGATATGGCAAAACTGTGACGGTCACGTAAAGAAAGTTGAGGAATTGTATTTCAAACACGACCATCTTAGCGACGATATAATGGATCAATTTATAATAAGATTACGAGATGAAGACTCAGATAACGAAAGTGATTCCAGTCATACTGACAGTGATTCGAGTAGCGATATGGACATAAGCTAATAAATTGAAAGTTCAGTTGAAAATATTGATATTAGTATTAAATATAATAATTATTTGAACAAGTATATTATTCACTTTCGCAATGACTTAGGTACTTATTTGTATATATCGTAAGATCTATCACTAATTTTCATCACGTGTGTAGCCCGACAGTTCTTTACGTCACATGTCACCCCTCCCGTGCCGCTCCCATTCCTCACGAGGCTAATGAGTTAAGCGCTAGGCATGCACCTATCTTGATTAGCTCAAACTATATATATAATACCTACCTATAGTTGATATTTAACTGATTGATTATGGTATTATAGTGTAGTAGAAGCTTGTCGGGTGATTTGTACCTTCGTAATTGGGCAAATAAAAAAAGCGGCCAAGTGCGAGTCGGACTCGCCCATGAAGGGTTCTGTAGCAGCAAGTAACATAATATAAAAGTTCTTGGATGGTTTACGATTTATGACGTATAAAAAAAACTGCTAACTAGATCTTGTTCAAACCAATTATCGGTGGAAGTTTACATGTACATCTTTTTTTTTGTTATATCATTCTCTTATTTAAGATGTTAAGGGGTGGGGGGACACATTTTACCACTTTGGAACTGTCTCTCGCGCAAACTATTCAGTTTAGTTTTTTTTTTATTAGAAACCTTAAACCATTTTTGAAGACCTATCTATAGATAACCCACACGTATGGGTTTGATGAAAAAAACTATTGAGTTTCAGTTCTAAGTATGGGGAACCCCAAAAATGTATTGTTTTTTTCTATTTTTGTTCTTGTAAGTCCTATCTAAATACATAAATAAATCCGGAGACATACAATTTAAGGATAGGTAGCAAAATTCTACATTTGTTAGGTAGGTGTACCTAATTACCTATAATGTAGACGTGCATTTCTACACCTTTCGATGTCCCTTGGAAGTGTGAAAAACGTGAGGTTCGGATCCTTGTTATAATTCAGGCTGCCGAATGCGATGCAATATGCGTTTATCTTCATTTAAGCATAGAATAAATAATAGTAGAAGACTTTAGCTGACGGATGACGTGACGCGGCGCTTGAGTGAGTTTACCGAACTAACTTCACGTGCGATCCGGCTGGCGCGCGGCAACCCTCTGAATGGATTGACTCGTCTAGATGAGTCCGCCGGGTACTATAATATCAACACTAGTCTTAAGCACCATATATGTTATGTATGACGTTACTATTCTTATGTGTAGTATTTAGTCTAACATAATAAAAAAAATAGTTCAGATATCCACCGTATAATATGTTACGGTGATTATATTTAGGATACATTTTTGATGCATGATCAAGCTCATACAAACACGTCAACCTCATACCTCATACCTAACTTACAATAAACATTATATTGATCAACTGGATTATCTATGAGGAACTAGTATGTCATAGATAACCCAGACAATATAGTCTTACTACAAATAAAATTACGCGTCCGAATCAAGTCGCGGGTTACAGTACCTATACCTAGCTAGTATCTATTTTATATTATAATCGTCCAAAGTTAGTAGGTACTTACCCAAAATCAGAATTCGTTTATTTTTGCTATACGTTTTTAAATTCCGACGGGAAACGAAAATATTCGTGAAGAGAAAATATGTACAAAATGTGTGGCTTCATTTCACCGAGGACTTATCGAGGACTATACTAAGTTCCATTGGTCTAGTTGTTACTATGTTGACAGAGTTATTTATACTTGTATTGTACGGAACCCTCTACGCGCGAGTCCGACTCGCACTTGACCAGTTTATTTATCTTTGGCCTCCAATAAAGCATGGACTTTAATGGAGATTTTTTTAATAGCAGCATTGTATCATCAAAGTAACTATCTATGTAATATATTGTATTAAGTTTATCAGTTATCTAGTACCCATAACACAAGCTCTGCTTAGCTTGGGGTTAGATAATGTTGTGTGAACTGTACAGCATTATTTATTTATTTATTGTTTCGATATGAAATTGAAGTACCAATATTATTATTAGTAACAAACAGCCAAACATAGATACAAATTGAATGATAGTATAAATAAAAAATAAAAAAACATACCCTTCCTCACTAGTAAGTCGGGAAATAAGCAAGTATAAAGAGCTTGGTATATTCTGAGGAAAATCGCTAAGCGAAACTCTTTTGGTCACAAATCACAATATAAACTCCTTCGTGAGTATACTACCGTAGAATTGCACCGAGCAACTACGGAGGCCTGCAATGTTCTAAGTAGAGATCCACCAACTTATCTGTAGAATGAAATGTATGTAGATGATAGAAAATCACATACATTTCATTCTACTGATAAGTTGGTGGATCTGTAGAATTGGTTTGTGTTCACGACTGTATGATTGAACTGTCAAACCATGTCCGTCCCGTTAATTTTCACAAACCTCAAATAAATAGGTATTTGGATGGGTTTCCTATTACCCGAATTACAATTATAACAACGAAAACCAAAAATTTTCAGTAAAATAATACAAGTTTTTGTAATGATATATCGAAGTATCCGGTTGTCGGTTTTCACCTGTGAATAAAAAAGTGAACGAGGGCCTTCCTTCCAGCGCCGTGGATAACCACGGAATGACAGAAAATGGCGTAGAAATCGTGTAGATACGGCGAATTGAAAATATTTTCGTGTTTTTACACATCTTTTGTATGAAAAGATCAAAAACCCCAACTTAATTTTAAAACCAAGTATATAGACATGATACTTAAGTGTTTTATTTCTCAGAAATAGCTGTAATTCCGTAGATTTTAGCTCATATGTAGATGCTCTATTTTGATCAATTTTGTGAAAATGGGTAGGTAGTTTTTCAATTTACACAAAATCTAAAAAGAATTTTAAAAAACCCCTACTTACTTTTATTCAGCCTGAAGTGTTCTTTCTTCTGATCTAAATATTGTTAGGAATAAAGCTAAATTCGGGAAGTTCTAGGCTTTTCAAAACACCACTTTTCAAGGATTTTCAAGGACGTGCCCCTTAAATAAGCCCTTCCTCTTATCGTATCCCCAAATACTAAGGGTTGTTATCTCTCCATGGAAATTTTTTTGTTGGATGATATTACACCTTGTTGGTGTAATATCATCCTGCAAATCAGGGTGATTGGTGATCACAGTATTGGTGTAAGTACTCACGTGGATGCTGCTGCGCATCCCCTGGTGTAATCCCTTTTTCGACATACACGAGAGGAAACGGAGGGATCTATCCTTAAGGTGGTTGCTTTCGCTAGTGGCGCGAACTTCATTTGTTTTCGGGTTTTTTGCTCATCACAGCTGCTCGTCAACACTTCTTCAGATAGCGAAAACTATGTTGACGGTAATTATATGACCTAGCACACAAGTTTTAATTTAAAGTATCACATAAATATCATTAGTTTATCTACGATTGTGCTTCAATGGAATTTACAGTGTTTTTTTGTTTCAAGCACATTCATAGCCAAACTAATGATATTTATGGGATTATGGGATACTATAAATTAAAACTTGTGTGTTTAGGTCATATAATTACCGTCAACATAGTTTTCGCTTTCTGAAGAAGTGTCCAATGACACTTGAAAAAATTCTTGAATTTCGCGCCATACGCGAAAGCAACCACCCGGCACACCACGGCATTTCTGTACTTCTTGATACCACGTTGTCTTAAATTATGTTTGCTTGCAGGGCAGAACTTCAACAGACTGTTATTTGGATACAGACACACTTAGAGGTTGACCCGGACGTATCATTGCCCAAGCAGGATGTCTATGACGAGTATATGTAAGTTTTTTTTACTGTTTTAATGACGGAGCAAGCAGATGGGCCCATCTGATGTTAAGGGGCCGACCATAATATTACGTCATCGATTTTTGACGATTTGTTACCTCCCCCTCCTACAATATCCAACCCCCCCCCCCCCCCCCTCCCATGCCAATGCCGACCAGATCTCCCCCTCCCGAGTTTTAAATGACGTTATATATGGACGGCCCCTAAGTGGTAACCTCTGCCTTATGTGGCATTGCACTGCGCCCGCCACCCTGAGACAAAGATGAGTACTGGAAGTAGAACTTCCCCGGACAAACTCTTTCACCAAAAAGCTCTACTACTACTGAAAAAGAGTTAGAGGCTCTGCCCCCTTCTGCTCCCTTCGGGGGAAAAGGAGTGTGTTTGTGTATGTGTCAAGTACATATACATATATAGACACACGCCTTTTTCCCCGAAGGGGTAGGCAGAGCCTCAATGAGCCTCTTTTCACAGTGGGTTGCACCATCGTGGAATATAGACGTGACGAGTGGTGAGCTCATCGCCGTCATTGCTTCCCACGACTGACTCAGCTAACGCTTTCTTCCAGTAATAACACATTCCATAACAAGCTAGCAGCCAGGACAAATCTTATACCAACGAATCTTACAAACAAGTCCGGGTAATCCCTAAGTCGGCTTTTACGACATCCACGGGAGGAGATGGAGGGGTCTATTCTTGGGCCGGACACACCACGGCTTATTGGCATGTGTCAAGTAAATGTAATTATTACTATTTTGTTTGTCAGAGCACATTGTATGAGCTGCAATATGAAGCCGCTCTCGACGGCGGATTTTGGGAAAGTGATGAAGCAAGTGTACCCCACCGTGCGGCCCAGGCGGCTCGGCACTCGCGGCAACTCCAGGTGAGTCGCACTAAAACATTCACTTAACAGACCTAGTCGCTGGTCTGATCAAGTCAAGGCGCTCACTGGCCTCCCTATCACCGCTGCCCTGAGACAAGCCGCCGAAACAACCCTTTCAAGACGGGCACGACCTTCAGTAATGAAGAATACGACGAAGAAGATGAGATCATCATCAGTACCAGCCTAAAGACCTCCACTGCTGCACGAGGCCCCATTGATTGCAATTAGTGGATTTGCACTAGTTACCAGGCTTGGCCGGCGGATTGGTGTTGAGTACTCAAGTGGATGCTGCTGCCCACCCCTTAGTGTAACTAGTCGGCTTTTACGACATCCACGGGAGGAGACGGAGGCGTCTTTTCTGAAAGGCCTTGTACGCGCTAATGATATGACCAGCATCGGTGATCACGTTGGATTAGCTGTTGGGCCAGTGGTTGGGCTAACGTAGGCCAAACTTTACCAAGGTTAAAAACACAATTGAACATACTTTCCTCGACTACACACTACAACTGGCTGTGAACGCGTGGACCGACAGCATAGTCCGCTCGATCGGACGACGTGAACTTTTTTTTCCTGTTGGTTCTATTCATCGGACATCGAGGAATCACTAATGTTCACGCTAAACCTGAATTGTGGAATGTATTTTTGGAGTTTACTCCTTAAGAATCGATTTTCGTACAAGGGTCACGGAACGCAAACAGATGGGGAGTAAAATCGAGCGTTAACAAAAATTGAGGTTCGTTATTTTTTCCATCAGCGCAACATATTCGCGCATCGTATACTAAACTGGAGTGGAGTAAACTCCAGTCGCGCGTTGGTGCTTACACATTTAAAAAAATAGCTTTTATTTCGTTTCACCAGTCCCGGTAATAAAATCTTATAAGTTAAATTGGATACTCGATGAATAATAACTGGCCGTATTTGGGGTTATAATTTCATAAAAGCTTGTTTTGAAAAATATTTTTTTCACCTAAATTCCTGTTTGTTACTCCATCATGCCATCGACGCCGTAACGACTGAACCGATTTCCCTTAAATTTGATACACATATAGATTATGAGATGGATTTAGATATAAGCTAGTTTATAAGTACCTCGCAAGCGAAACCGCGTGCGGACACGAGTGTAAAACAAATAAATCTTTTCTCCAAGAAATTTATTTTAGCGACTGTTTCGGTATCTCTTATGTATTTATGTACCGATTTAATGATAGTGTAGATAAGATTTCAATACTCATTTTGATTAAGCAGACAAAGATTACAAAATCAACTTTTATTTATATGAAATTGAATATGTGTATTGCATGAAGATTTCGTAAAAAAAACAACTCTTTACGTAATGTAGTCCGACCAAGAATTTTACATTTAAATTCTTTGGGCTTGAGCAGATTTTGATGGTATTTGGTGTGTACCTATTTGTGGTATTTGGTTAGCCTGGACGAGTTGCTATTATAGTGTACTTTAAGCTTTTCCTGTAAGCATAAGACAAGACATTTAGGCCCGTAATATCAATAGCAGTTTAACCCACATAGGGCGCGTCCTAGGTGCACGTCACCTATGATGTAATGCACTGTTCATAGGCAGAGGGGTACCACTTAACATCAGGTGGGCCATCTGCTTCATCCGTCATTCCAAGTAGTATACAAAAAAAACATGATTCTAAGTTTAAACTATTTCTGTCAATGGACGGAAATGGTTTAAACTGTCAATTATAGATTTAAACTGCTATTGATATTACGGGCCTTAGACTGGGAGCATCTAGTACCCGTGTAACACGTGCTTTCACCAGTGTGCGAGTTTGTAAACAAAACGCAATCAAGAAAAATTAAAAAAACTTCATGGTAGATAACGCATCGAAAATGCCTCCGGTGTTGCCTGGGTCTTTAAGCGACTGTGTCCACTTAACATCAGGTGGCTGTAGCTTAGTTTGACAATCATTTCCATACAAAAAAACATGTTTTTTTTAAATATACTACTTGGTATGACGGATCAAGCAGATGGGCCCACCTGATGTTAAGCGGTACTCTCTGCCTATGAACAGTGCATTATCACATAGGTAACGTCCATCTAGGACGCACCCTATGTGGCACTGCACTGCGCCCGCCACCCTGAGACATAAAGGTGAAAAGTCTCATGTGCCTGTAATTTCACCGGACCCATACCCTTCAAACTACTGCTATGCGCCAGAAATAGGTATGGTGGTTGATGCACCAGGGTCGCTACTAGGTAACTTTTTATCCCGCTAACATGAGCAAAGCCGAGGGTGACTGTACTAAATAATGTAATAATACAATTAAATATGTAAGTAAGTTAAAATAAGTAAGCAGAATCAATAGGCAATTAAACTATCAGCAAAGCAGCAAAACAAAGGAAATGCAAGAACATGATTGATTACTTATCTGTTATGTAATTTAAATTCTGCACATATTTACCGAGGCCTGAGTCACGCGTAATACTAGAGGTCGTGACGTGAACAAATCAATGTAGACTTATTACTTTCAACAAGATTTTTTGTTAAAAAATATCTTTTTCAAAGCTTTTATGAAATTAGTGATCGGAACGGTGTGCTGATCAACATGAGCCCAAACACAGCCAGTCTACTATATTATCCATCGAGGAGTGCCGTTGTCCGTCTTCATCTTTAGATCAGCTTATGTCACCATCATGTTGTATTGTCATCGAAACCTGACAGGTATGCCAAATTTGAGCTCAATCGAACGCCGGAAAGTGGGTCAAATTTAACTTGTAAGATTTGGTTACAGACACCGGGACAGGTGTTATCCATTCACCATCCGTCTCCATCATCAGATCAGCTCTTTTCTTAAGGTTTCTTCGTCCAAAAGCTGAGCCTAAAGTCAAGATGATAGACCAAAAATATTATAAAGGTCATAGGAAGTCGGTGGACGGAGATGGCTCACAACCGTTCATCGTGGACTTCTATAAGCTAATGATGATGATAATTCGTTTTCTTATAAACAAAACTTGCAATATTGCTAAAATAAATAATCCATGTCGCCCTAACACTGATGTGGTTGGCATAACCAATTAGATCATATCAGAATTCGTCAGTACAGATAAAGGTACCTACATTTTACGCTTTATCGTAATCATATCTCAAGTATCCACCCACCTACTTAGACCTGACACAGTGAGAGAGGTGTCCCCAAATTGCTAATACAATATACTAAAGGAGTACGAACACGTTTGACTCTATCTATAATACAGCTCAAAATAAGTAAACAAATGATAAGTACAATAATGTAAAATCGACCTTAGGTAGCCGTCCGATGTTGGCGACCGACGACCGCGGCCGACTCACTGCTTAGTGTGAATTTATATGGACTCCTGACCAACGCGACGCGATGCCAGTGGCCGCGTCCCGGAGCTATAGTGGGCAGGGCAGGAAACGACGCCTCTTCTGCTCTGGAAGCAGTGCCGTCGCGCGACTCGGCCGCTTTGCACGCAAAAACTACGTAATTTTATGTTGTCGATGAAACTGCGAGAAGAATGACTCGCTTGGAACGGTAGCTCAGGTCGCGACTGTCAGTCGCCATAGCCGGTTGCTGAGGTCGCCAGGATCGGAATGCTACCTTTAGCTTTTCTAATTATATTTTTAGTTCACAAATAAATGATTAAAGACTAAAAAAAAAAAATGCAAAATAATTGTTTAATCAAAATTAATGCTTTACGTTCTGTATCTGTAGTCTCTTATTAAGCAGCCGAATTGTATAAAGAACACTGTGAACTTGTTATCTGTGGCACAGAATATAATAGTAGGTATACAATATCAGCGACGTGAGAGTAGCACGATTGTTTATCTTAAGGCGGGTCCGCTACGATTATGTTCTTGTTAAATAAATCTAACACATAACCAAATATTTTCTAATAACTCTACGATAGACTTAGCATTATATTCTACCGCTACGCCATAATGGCCTTTGAAAACTCGAACGAAGACAAATGAGTTCGATAGACTGCCGGTTCACACTCAAGTCCTTCAAATGTGGTCAATAATCAAGCAGCAATTGACGGATAAAACTTGTCAGAAACGTCCATCTATGCGTTTTGTCTCTCTTTTGGTTTGGACACTTTTTAAACGCTGACCGTAAGTCCATTTACTTTCTTTCCTAGAGCATTGCTGGCCTCTCGATGACTTTCTTTCTTTGGGCACAACAGGTTTTTCTAACAAAAAGTGGGCGTGGCCTAGCTGTTAGGTCAAACATAAAGGGCGTTTTTCCACTAGGCGAGGCACCGGCGATGCAAAAATGTATGAGTTAATACCCCTAAAAGCTGGTGTCGTCGCCGGTTCCGTCGACATTACCGTTACCGTGCCGTCTATTGGAAAAGCTCTCAATCACGCAAACGTTACGTTTTAGTAGTAGAGCTTTTCTGTGAAAGAGTTCGACCGGGGAAGTACTACCACCATACCTATTTCTGCTGCAAAGCAGTAGTGCTCGCATTGCTATGTCCCGGTTTGAAGGGTATGGGTGCCGGTGAAATTACAGGCATATGAGACTTTCATCTTTATGACTCAGGGGGCGGGCGCAGTGCAATCCGCATAGGGTGCGTCCTAGGTGGATGTGACTTTTTTTTTGACTCAGGAAAATGGTTTATGCATACCCCAGTCTCGGGGGAGGCTGGTGGTTATGTGGGACTGTCCTCTAACGGCCTACCCACTAAAAACCTGCTGTGTTCCCTCGGGTCGCCATACGCCGGTGCAACGGCCACGCATTTGCAATCATCCGCGGCCCCGACAGCAGAAGGACGTAACCTCTGAGTTAATGCATTGTTAAAGGCAGAGGTTACCGCTTAACATCAGGCGGGCCATCTGCTTATTCAGTCAAACAAAAAGTTAAAAAAAATCTTATCCGCGAAGGATGAATAACATTTCACCTGCCCCTGTGGCGGGAGAGGCACTTTTTTGCGCTGAGACTCTGTACTCGACGTCTATCGCCGATGTTTATTTCGTATCGTAGAAGACGGTCGGCTTTGCAAACATGTTTGAAAGACAGTGTTTTGTTGATTGGCTGCAGCGGACCCGCCTTTATACATACGTGCATTGATAAGTTTGTGCTATATTCGGGGTCACTTGAGAATTGTCTATTTAGTTTGAAGTAACGATCCACGCGCGTGTTTGGTACTTAGGTTGATAAGGAATCCCGTATTTTGAATAGGAGGTCGTATATGTCATACATTTTAATTATTTTTAGGAAATATTAGCACGTATGCTCATATAACTCCTAACTAGAAGAACATCTGTTGTTAAAAATTTATAGTTGACGTCGCTCGGCTTGTGCATTTGCCATTGTCAGTATAATTAATGTATTTTCTCTTCGATAAATTTATCGAAGTATTTTTTATTTAATTTGCAACGTTAAACTCCTTCCAAGTCTTCAAAGTCTCAGTCAAGTCATGTTTTAGTAAAACGGTGGCAGTTTTAACTCAACACTTTGATAGACAATTTCCACCAATTTGAAAGGCACGCCCGCATTACACTTCCATTTCACTTCACTACACTTATGCTCTTTAAATAAGCTACATTTGTTAAAATGCCATCAAAATTTCACAAAATAACTCAAAAAAACACTAGGAAATGAAACAAAACAGAAGTAGACGACGTCGACTCATTTCGAAAATGACGTATATTTTTACCTTTAATATTTAGTAGTGTATTTTATTAGTTAGCTCGGTATTATTATATGTATGTTGTTTGTTTTCCTTTCTGTTTGTTTCCTGTATTTGTACACTTTCCTACCATCTTTATCACCTCTCTCTAGCCTCAAAGGTTTGCTGGAAGAAAACTCTTTAGGGTTAAGCTCGCCTTTGTACATATTTTTTGTTAGGTATATTTTATTTGATATCTTTTTCTCTTGTACTATAAATAATTATAAAAAAATGGCATAAAAGGCCCTCTGTTTCCTTCTTTAGATGATCTCCCAGAAAAACAATCCTTAAAGGGTTGGAATGTGGTATCAAAGTTTTTATGAATGGATAAAGCTGGGTAAGGATAGACTCGCTCGATTGAAACATTCGCAAAAGATTAAAACTTTTTCGTGATCCTGACGTGACTTTGGAGCCCTACTCTGAGTGGTCCGACACGCACTTGGCCAGTTATTTGTGTTCTTTTTAGTAATGGTGTACAATAAAGTAATAATCTATCTATCATCTCGGTTCCAGATATTGCTATGCTGGCCTTCGTAAGAAGATCAAGCTGGAAGTGCCTCAGTTACCTGACTTGGGGGAGTCATCATCATCATCATCTAAGGTATTTTACTAAAGATCTAGTATGGACCATTCTACTCGTATATGGGGTGAGAAGCGTTACCTTGCCGTAACACAGTTTTTTTCACTAGCACGGAACGCAAAGTTCTCTTATTTTCATATACTTACGAACATCTTTAATTATATTTTGATGTACCTATTCTAAGTGAAATAAACTTATCTTTATCTTATCTTTATCTTTAAGGTAAGGAAGTTTCTTCACTTAATAATAAGGACTTCTAGTCACGGATACTGCAATGCCTAAAGACGAACAGTGCGTGCTGACCGGTGATGACTTATGGCACTGAAACGTGATTTCTAACTATTGGCCGCATAGAAAAGCTCAGTTGCGCTGCGGGCTATGGAGAGAGCTATGATTGGAGTTTCACTACGTGATAGAATCCGAAAGGAGACCCGTAAAGAACCAAGATCACCGACAAAGCTCGCAGAATTAGCGAGCTGATCTTATGATGGAGATGGAAGGTGGACAACGGAAACTCCTCGATGGATAATAGTAGACTGGCCGTGTTTAGGCTTATTTTGATCAGCACACGGTTCCGATCAATAATTTATAAAAGAGAGGGGAGAGAGTAGTAGACTACTAACTATAGTCAGTCTGTCACGCAACGTTTTTTTTATATACACATATGAATAAATTATTGTGAACTATTTAATTTCAGGAACTGCATGTGGCATCCAGAGAAACGGAGAGAGTTATCTGCGACTGGGCGGAATCCAAACTGGGTACGTTACATACATAAAAAATACAAAAAAGTGATCATTGCTCTAAATAAATAAATAAATAAATAAAAATAATGCTGGACAGTTCACACAATATTATCTAGCCCCAAGCTAAGCAGAGCTTGTGTTATGGGTACTAGACAACTGATATACTTATTACAATACATTAGATAGATAGATATTTTTTACTATACATAGAAAATAACCAGAGCACCCTGAACAAATATTTGTTCCGAGGCGGGAATCGTACCCGCAACCTCCTGCGTCGCAGCCGAACCTTCGCCCGTCGCTCCACAGAGGTCGTCAAATAACCTGGACTTGCCTCTGACTAGGCCCTAGTAGGATAGGATCTAAATATCTGAGAATAATCCACCATTAGAATGAAGTGGGTCTAAAATTAGTTGACGAAACAGTCCGCTAGAGGCGCTGTTTCATTTCGAACTTTGAAAAGGGAAAATTTATTGTCCTAATCTCGGTTTAAAACTACTCGTACTAGAAATCTCGGTCCATGAAAACTCCTAAAACGCCCTACGGTCCCTTTTACGGTAGTTTTTTTATTTGAGTAAATTTTAGAATACTGGAGCGAACCTTATAAGTATGAACACTGTGGCGCGCCGAGCGAGTAGCCGGCTGACAAGCTAAAGGTTGCGAATTCGATTCCCGCAGCGGGACAAATGTTCAATGATCTGCAAATATGGGGTCCGGTTCTGAATGTTGTTGTACCATGGTACTCGTTGTTCCTGATACCTATGATACAGGGGATCTTAGAGCATGTATGTGACTGTTGGGTGTTTTGTTTGGTGTTATGTAATTTCACCGGCACCGATACCCTTCAAACGGGAACGCAGCCATGCGAGCATTACTGCTTGGCGGCAGAAATATGTATTACGGTGGTAGTACTTCCTCGGACGAACTCTAACAATTTGTATCGTGGCAGGTGTTAAGTTCGGCAATATCTCGGAGCTAGCGCGGCATGTGATGTCGGGGGCCCAACATGTCGCGAGCGGGCCGCCGCTGAGCGTATCCCCGCCCCCTCTCACGCCGGCCCCAGGTAAACAACATCATCATGATCAATATCTCGGAGCTAGCGCGGCATGTGATGTCGGGGACCCAACATGTCGCGAGCGGGCCGCCGCTGAGCGTATCCCCGCCCCCTCTCACGCCGGCCCAAGGTAAACAACATCATCATGATCAATATCTCGGAGCTAGCGCGGCATGTGATGTCGGGGACCCAACATGTCGCGAGCGGGCCGCCGCTGAGCGTCTCCCCGCCCCCTCTCACGCCGGCCCCAGGTAAACAACATCATCATCATCAATATCTCGGAGCTAGCGCGGCATGTGATGTCGGGGACCCAACATATCGCGAGCGGGCCGCCGCTGAGCTTCTCCCCGCCCCCTCTCACGCCGCCTTCAGGTAAACAACATCATCATCAATATCTCGGAGCTAGCGCGGCATGTGATGTCGGGGACCCAACATATCGCGAGCGGGCCGCCGCTGAGCGTCTCCCCGCCCCCTCTCACGCCGCCTTCAGGTAAACAACATCATCATCATCAATATCTCGGAGCTAGCGCGGCATGTGATGTCGGGGACCCAACATATCGCGAGCGGGCCGCCGCTGAGCGTCTCCCCGCCCCCTCACGCTGGCCCCAGGTAAACAACATCATCATCAGCCTTCAGAAGTCCAGAGCTGGACATGGCCTCTCCATGCCACAACGTTCTTTAGCCGCATCTACCGACTGACCTACAATGTCTTTCCTACACAACGACTCATCCGGTTCGTGGCAGCACTCAAGAATACATATAAATAAATAATGCTGGACAGTTCACACAACATTATCTAGCCCCAAGCTAAGCAGAGCTTGTGTTATGGGTACTAGATAACTGATATACTTAACACAATATAAAACATAGATATGTATTATACGATTAACTGTACGTGAAAATTTCCCGTTGTTATAAAATAATTGATATGATTCACGAAAGTTTTTATAGTAAAATTAGATATTTTTTTTTTTTATATACATAGAAAATACCCAGAACACCCTGAACAAATATCTGTGATCGCACAAATATTTGTCCCGAGTCGGGAATCGAACCCGCAACCTCCTGCGCCACAGAGGTTGTCAAACATAGAGACATGACCACGGCTATCCTCTGAACATCTCTATCATGAGAATATTTTCTTGTTTCCACTTTTTAGAGCGTGATTTTCAGTGGTCGGGTCTTAGTTTATAAATTATTATGGGGTTATAATTTTTCCATAATGGAATACGTATTTATATGTATTTTGGGATGGTTTGGAGGCGTGATTTTAGAAATTATTCCCAATTCAGGTGCACGCAATGAAAGCCGATACATATTTGAAATGTGCTAGGTGTGCTCTTTCATGCGCTACCGAACACGTCATCATGCAATTTTTAGTTCATGACTTAATGTCCTCTAGAGCAGGCTTCCTAGACTTTAAAGATAACGGAACACCAGCCATACACCTTTTATTTGATGGAACCCCATATCAAATGATCAACACGGATATTTATATAAGAACAATTTATTTAAGAAATATGTACACAACTGAAACTCGTTAATCTTAACTTAAAGTTTGAATGTGAAAACTAAACTGTTATTAATAATTATTTTATAGTTGGGTATTATGTCCGAAAATTGTATGCGTATATCTGGGGTAGCATCCAATCTTGACCTGTACTTGTTACTGTTTCAAAATAATGTTTGGAACCCTGATAAGTATTCTACGGAACCCCTAGGTTCCGCGGAACCCACTTTGGGAATTTTTGCTCTAGAGGACGCAATTTTTTATTTAAAGCGACGTCATCTAGCCTACAACTAGCGAACGATCAAGACGCTTCCAATGATACCTCATTTGTCAAACTATGATAAGTAGTTTAGAAGTTAGGTAGGAAGCAACAAATGAACATACATACATACCCACATACTACATAAATACCGGTCAAAATTATTACCCTTCTCTTTGCTTCGCCGTAGTCGGGTAAAACCTTCCTAAATAAGTGCCCTACACAACACTGAAACCTGGATTTAAATCCGTTCAGTAGAACTTGTGATCTAGAGTTCGAATCCCGCTTTGGACAGTTTTATCTGAAATAAGGTCTCTATAGAGCTTCGTGTTTTTTCCAGGTGTAAGTCTATCCGAAGAACAAGCGAATAGGCAGTTGATGTCTCGACTCAAACGAAAAATGCAGGTGAGTATGGGCAGGCAACCCCATGACTCGGAACATATTATACAAGTGAGCAATCGAGAACTTAGAACTGATTTTTATTTAGAGTTGATCTTAGGCTTCACCGACACGTGGCAAATTCGGCTAATGCATCGCCGATTTAAGGCGAAGATCCGGGTTCGAGTCCCGTCCTGCTGCTTCAAGCCTAATGTGATTGATTGAAACATTCAAGAGAAAACCCCGCCGTAACCCGGTTGTAAATTTCGCATTATAATAATATAAAAAAATAACGATCACCTAGTCGCTGGTCTGATCAAGTCAAGGCACTCACTGGCTTCCCTATCACCGCTGCATCAATCAGAAGCTCGTCAGCATCTCTACAAAATTCATGAATAATACGACGAAGAAGAGAAACAAACAGACGTGTGGTTTTTACATACTAAAATAAATAGGTTTCATTAATATTGTCCGTCAATTTATTGCTTCTTATAAAATGTCTACCGAATGTGAAATACAATGAACTTTATTCACAGGGGACTCAAGGAACACCGGGCCGACCTAAAAAGAACAAAGGACAAGAGCTAGCCGGGGAGTCCCCTCCGTCAACGTCATACGTAAGTCACCATCCGTCGCTCAAACACGAAAGTGAAAACATACCCGGGGAGATACCGGGCTACGGATACCAACCCACCTACGTACCTATGTACGACCGACCGTCCTACCCACCGTACGCAGCGCCGCGTGCGCACCCGACGCACTCGCCGCTCGGGCCGCACACACCGCATCCATCCCAGCCGCCGCATCCACCTATGCACGAGTACAGACAGGATCCATACGCGTTCGAACCGTCATACGCGCGCGATCTCTCCGTGTCTGTTCCGTCTGACATCGGACACAACTTGCCCATCAACCTCAGCAGTGACGCGTCGCTGGATCTATCGACGGAGCGCGGCGATTGGCAGAGACGTAGACCGCCGGAACCCCCACCGCCTCGGCTACCGTTACCAGGAAAGAAGCTCATACTTGAAACGTATCATAGCGAAACAAGGTCCCTTTCGCCGCGTTCGCTCCCGCCTGAAGTCAGACCACCTGTGCAAGTCCAAACAGAAGAGTTTCCACGGACCGAGTACCTGCCTAAGAAGATGCGAGCCGCCGAGATACTAGGCGGTAAGTTAGCCGCCGCACGCCACGCATTAGCAGCTGCCGGGTCATCGCCTCTCCCGCCCGTTCCCGTAGCAGCTACTTCGTCTTCAGAGCCCTCCGTTCGTCCCGAGGTTGCTTTTTTAGAGGATCCAAAAAACTTAACGAGCCGGTCCAAAAGCACCGCCGCGGCGCTGGCCCGGGAGGAACAGGAGGCGGCGAGGGCCCCCCCGAATAGGGGCCCCAGGGCGCGGCGCGCCGGCCAGGGGTCTCCAGGCGCGGCGTCCCCTGACCAGTGCTGCGGCCTGGGCGGGATCAACATCAAAACGGGGATGATCTGTGCGGAAAAACACTCCGAGATCCTGAATCGGGAGCGCGTCATCAGCATATGCAACATCGACAAGCACGACCTCGACGACTACCTCAACGAGGGCAACAGCCAAGAGCACGAGGAGGAGCTCGTGCAGTATTTTCACCAGAAAGCGGCGGCGGCGGCGGCGGCGGCGGATACTGACAGCGCGGTCGCTTTTTTAGAAACCCAGGACCCACAAGACGATCATAGCCAGGGCAAAAACGAGAAGATATCGCAACTTAGAGAACTCTTAGCCAAGAACTTGATAAATCAAAGTGGGTCCAATCCTCAACCGAACCAGGAACCCCAAGGACCCGTGCAGAAATCAGAAGAACAACTGAAAACTACTATTTCGGAGGGGGCTTTCAAGCCCCTGATGAGCGTTAACGAGGGAGAAATCAACGGGACACCCATAACAATCCATAACGAAGTAAATAATAAAAACTGCCACAGTAACGTGCCCATTGCCAACGGGTCTGCTTCGGTGCCATACGTAAATAACAATAGTACCAACCAGATGATGTCTAACATCGGAACGCCGCATGTCTATAATGGACACTGTCATAATGAACCCCAGAGTCCCACCACTAGAACTCAGCAGTACGATTTTGTGCCAATCTCAGATGGGTGTCATTCTCCTGGGAATTTCAACTCTAAATCGCCGTTGGGGTTCGGGACAAGAGGACAAAGTCCGACAAAAGTGAACAAACAAATAATAATGGGTGGGTCTTTGCAGACGTCACCTATCTCTCACAGTACTGCTGCCAGCCCCTTCGTCAGTCCCAGGAACACTCCCGTCCCGAGGTCTCGGTTTTGCTCGCGGCCTATACCGAAACTAAATGGAAGAAAGCGACGCAACCCCTTATCCCTGGGCATGACCGACCCGAAACAATTCGCCGTACCGAACGATCAGAAATACATCGGCAAAGCGCCTTTGAATGGCCCAGGAAAATATTGCCAGCCCATGTCTGCGCCTCCATCTCCAAATATACTCTGTTCACAATATAAAAATCAAATGTACCATTGTGGCTCGATCCCTAACGGTGGGAACAACCTATGTTTGAACTTTTTGCCAAATCCACCCTTTAGAGATCATATGAACGGTGACCAACCGCTTTCAGCGGATCCCTTATCGAACGAGGTCAGCCAGTTCTTCCAAGAGGCGGTCGTGACTTACAGCAGACATGACTCTTTTCGATCGCAGTCGGTACCGCTGAAGCAAGGGATGAGCAATATGGCAATGCTGAGTTACAACAACACGCCGGTCGGGTCGGTGCCCCCGACACCTATTCCGAACGAGTTTTGCGACTTCGGCTCCCTGGCGGACGCTTGCGATATAACGAAGGCTGGCCTGAATCGTGAGACGCTTGACAAAATATATAATGCGATCGACAGCAATAATGTACTTAGCGCTGAGACGGGACAGAATCTTCTGAGTGCCAACGATACTTTGAGCAACGGCTGCGATCCTTTGCCGGACCAACCGCTCCTTTCCGACGACCAGCTGACATCTCTCATTTCGACTGGGGATCATTTGCTCGATAGAAATAATCAGTTTAACCAATCGTTCGCCGCGGACGGCACGGCAACAGATAACGTGGACGACTACCTAAAAAGAGCCAGCAGCATGGAATTCGAATTGAATGACTTGGTAGACAAAAATAAATACTATACTTCACGTTCAGTGCCCAGTACTCCTTTACCGTACAAACGCCCAGCACCTAACTTACAAATCGATCCGCGCCGGTCCAGAGAGCTATTCTCTGCAGAAATTAATTATACTTCAATGACAAATGGGATTTCTTCTAAGTCCGTGCCCTCCACTCCGCAGTTCGTCGATGAAAAAAGCTTTTTCGGTTTCAGTAATAGAGATTTTCTGATCAATGGTAATTCGGTGAGTGGTTCCGCACAAATACACGAGACGGTGGTCGACAACGAGCAGGGATTGACCTCGCCGCTGCACGACATGCTGCGGGAAGACATACTGGCAGAGCCGTTGACACCCGCCTTACTGGCCGACCTCGACAAGATGGACGGTACTCCGTACGTCGATCTCTAGTCAGCCTATTCTTCGTAAATCATGTTTTGTACATATGTATAATACTGTTAATTTGATTATTTTGTACAGTCACCGAAGTATTGGATAACTTCACGGAGTACAATATTCATAAGTGTGCCTTCAGTGAAGGCAAACGCGAAGTCGTGCGTTTAGATATTATGGATTTCTCACTCCCAAAAATTGAGTCAATACCGTGTACTATGTTGATGTGATAAATTGTTACGTGTGACTTCGATTCTAGATATGCAAGAGCTGTCTCGATAATTGTAAACCATATTTGTGGAAGTTGTGCAAGCTATACTGTTTATATAAAGTACCTGCCTTTTCTCTATCGATATTTAATGCTTCGAATCATAAATAGGTACGTGTCAATTGGTACTCTGCTTTTTAATAAAGCAGCTGGCCTAAGAATTGGAACGAATGGCCTTTACTTTTTATAAAATAATATTTAACATAATCCTATAATCATGAGATTAGCCGGTTAGAATAAAATAATAATGGCATACAATACCACACATGTTTAGATAGATAAATACACTTTCAAATACATAGCTGAACGCATGGTATTACCGTAATGTATTTAGTTAGCTTATACGATATTATATCATAAGTTCCTCCAGGATAGTGTGTTGTTAAATTAGCTGTCAATCATAATGAGGCATAACAACGTTTTATTTTACAAATGTAGCAGTCGAAAAATATTGAGATAGAGACATGATGTTAGGACAAAAATGAATTGCCAAAATTGTTGCCGAAGGGCTAATAATAAGTGGTATCGTGTGCCTCGTGACAATATGCTACGATGAACTCGTATCATAAAGGAACATCGAAGTTTATATTGTGCTTTTTAATAAAACTAGTGAGATACAAAACCTATAGTCGTACGCTTGATACAGGTAATCAATTCCAACAACATCAAAGGAAGTAAACTAGCTCTAGTATTTACCTAACCAGACCAATGCTGCGTGCCAAGCGCGCTTAGTAAATTAGATATTCTGTTTTCGTATGAAAATTATTAAAATAGATAGTTTATGAGAAATGAATTTATTGTAAGTTAGCACAAAGATTTAATATATTTTATTATCACATAGGGAGTTTTACTTGATATACTAAATTTACATTAATCGCATTAAATGCGAAATAAATTTTTGAGTATGCCGTTATGGCTACCGTGAGCTTATAAGGCTTGAGAAAAAGTTAACTGTGTCGAATGAGGTCTTCAATGTTTGTGAGTCTAACAATTTTCATATCAGAGGCCCTATTCCGAGATTCGCACCGCTGCCTACACTCGTGAGAGGGCGCGTGCTACATGCCGTGTTTAGTATGGAAACCGAAACAGCGGAACCGCTCCGGCAATAAATTTTATCTGTACAAAACCGCTCATGACTGTGAGGT
The DNA here is from genome assembly GCA_932527175.1 of Operophtera brumata. Lineage (NCBI taxonomy): Eukaryota > Metazoa > Arthropoda > Insecta > Lepidoptera > Geometridae > Operophtera > Operophtera brumata. The sequence continues at coordinate 4,489,890 of OW052238.1, forward strand.
ATGCTGCCGTGCTAAACTCACCTCAGTGACTCGGGTCTTTTTCTACATGTGTTATGATGTGTCAATTAACACTGATGCATTGTATTTGTTTTAAATTACTTTCTTGTTAATAGGCCTCTCAATCTCAAAAAGCTCAGGTATAAGATGAGTTCAGTAAACAGAAGTCATAAAGAAATGGTTATTTTTTGTAGTTGTTTCCTGAACCTGTGCCTATGTATTGAATATATAAATAAACTGGCATGTAAAGCTTCGTAGATTGATAAAAACGCTAGTACAAATAAAACACTGATTCGACAGGGATACACCTAGGTATATAAGTGAAACCGAAGACTGTTTTAAAGTTTGTAGATATTTTGAACACAAATATATTTCCCGCGATCACTAGTTTGGAGGAATGGCCACGAATACCCTCAGTGATCACATCAGTGTTGTATTCCAATTTGGTACACTAACCAAAATCATCTAGTAAGTACCTAATTATTCGTAAGTTGTTTAATGTAAGGCACGTCACACTCACATATTAGTATAAGTCAGTAATTGTGACATGTAAATAAGATTATTTAACTCCTCACCACCTCTCATTTGTTTCTATAAATCACATATTTGTCGTTTGTTATTGTGAATATCTCGTGTTGTGTAATTTCATTTTAAAATAATATGATTTTAGCAAATGAGAACATATTAGTTTGACTAGCGGTGTGAAAAAAAAATGATGTATGATACATACAATGTAATTTAAGTGAGTGTTTTATTTGTGATAAATAGAATTATGTATTTTTATAGTATACATATAGTATCTACCGTCCTCCATTTAGTATGGCCGATGACAATATTGGGTCCCACCCAGAAGATACAATCAAAATAAATTGCTTGTAGGTATTCTAAATAAAACTACGCACGTCAGTTTCTAGTCTTGTGGAACAGTGTAACAAGTTGGTGGGTATAGTAACATTTGGCATTTTATAAGCTTGTTTTGAAAATGTGTTGTGTTATAGAATAATAAGTATGTGGTCAAATTTATTTCAATATTGATCGACGAAAGCTGGAAGCAAAAATTCCAATTCGCTTTCAAGCCTTTTACGGACTGCGCGTTCCAATGTTCGCTGCGCTGTTCGTACCTGCAGCCACGCTAACACATTTAGGCTGAGCTAAATAGTCGTAACTTAGCACGTTACTAATGCTTAGCATTGTCTCTGTCCCTCTCTAGCACGCGTGTTTGGACATGTGAAAGTGACGGGGATAATGCCAAGCATTAGTACTTGCTAAGTAAGATCTATTTATCTTGGTCTCAGACCACGCGTGGCTAGGCTCGCGGCGATCTATCGGCAGTCGGTATTATGATGCGCGTCGAAAGGAACGTGATTTTTTTGGATGGCAAAATGACTCTTGTGTTCCCGCCGGAATTCAACAACGAAAATTGCATTGCAACCTGAGAGCCTAGTCTAATTTTACATTCACTATACAGACTCTCGAATTGAGTCGACATGTCGTATAGGTGTGTTGAAAATTATGAGCCCCTAGCGGATTTATTGAGAAACTCAGTAACACCATATAAAAAAACCTAAATTCAATGAGGGATTATGACGGCCGCGTGTTGAAAATTGATGGCGCTGCACTGTGGATAAACTGTCAGAAGAATGTTTGACTTGGTGAAATAGTGACTTGGCAAACAACAAAAATAGACCAGAGGGCCTACCACAGGTTTGTCTAAGTTTTGCATTCGGTATCCCGACTATCGAATTCCGAGTCGATATTTGTTTTTATGTATGGTTTTAATGAGTTTCTCAACAAGTCCGCTAGGGGCGCTTATCATTTTCTCCATACAAAAACGACATTTCGACTCGCAATTCGGTTTTCGTTATTCCGTGTTGTAACAAATTCCAAACTTGTGGTAGGCCCTCAGCAAAGAATTTTTAACAGTGGATTTTAAGTCAGCGTCATCTATCGAGTCAGTTGGAACTACTTTTTTTTATAGCTAAAATGAAAAGCCCTCTTTGCAATAGGTAGTCGAGAGAATGGTAAACCTGGCTAATGGATCGCAGCACCTCAACACAGATAGACTACGTTTACACTGAAACGCGCAGTCCGTACAATACAAGGCTTCAGAGAGCTACCCGCCAACATTATTAGTTTCTATGGAGATGTGCGTGCAGACTACGCGTTGTGACTTGTGTTACTGTTTCTTGGACACTGATTCACTGATAGTAGCTTGACAAAATGCATTTAAACTTGTTACAAATAGTGTTTTTGCATTGACATGAGTTTTTGAATGATCTGGGTTTTTCTCACGGGTTGTCATGACGCACTGTCAACAGTGACTCCGGGCTTTTCAATCACTGAAGATAGTGCTATCGAACCGTGACTTACGTAGTAACTATTAAAATCTGGCGCCGTGCTCGATGGTGACAACACATAGTTACCATTAGTTACCAACTACGTAAATCACGATTCGATAGCACGATCTTCAAGATGGCTTTATCATCGATTAAAAAGCCCGCGAGTGCTCGTGAATCCGCGACTTCATGACGTGAGTCTCGGTGAACCATTTTCCTACAATACTAAGACTAGGCCCAAAGAGACTTTAAAAAAATTGATTGCTGGATAACTGTCTGCTCCTCCACGTAATGTAGACACTAGTACCTACTTCAGATTTGTTGGTGAACCATTCTTAACGCTGAAGAGCGTGTTGGAGTATATTTCCCAACTGAAAATAGTATGACTGAAAATTAGTATGTTGTTTTGTAGTACTTATATTATTATGTATAAATCAGATTATATAAATTTGTGACATGCGTGATCCAATTTGTTTTATAAAAGCTAATTCATTCTAAATGTTATAAATATTTCGAAAATATAATAAAATTATATTATAATACTTTAGATTTTATTCATAAAAAAGTAACAAAATATTATGGGCTTACTTAAAAATATCTGCCAAAAGCTATACAATCCTAAGTATTGCCACCCTTACCATTGTATAGTGTCAAACAGTGACAGGGCTAATTTTAATAGTTTTTTAAAGGTCCTTTTTAAAAATAAATTTCCGTGATAATGCTGTTTTCACACCGACGCATAGAGACAGATGGCAGAATGACAGATAGAGCGAGATGCAACATACGCGAAAAGGACAGGGTTAAAACAAAAGGAATTTGTATCATGCTATTTTAAAGAACCGACCACACTGCTACCGGCGCCGGCGCTGACACATCTGATGCCGGCGCCGTTATCTTTGTTACATAACTATTTTGAGTGTACCGCTAGAGCGCGTGCCCGTGCATACAAACGAAGTTTGCTCTTAATCTGGATATAATCTCCTCAAACTCTATTAAATTTTGTAAACAAGGATCAGTACACTAATATCTAGATATAAGAACGAGTCTAGACCCGTGGTTGGTCAGTTTCTTATAAAATTGTGATTGATGTCCAACAAATCACCATTTGTATGGAAATATTATAATCGATGCTAGTTTTATTCTATACAATTTAATGGGAAATTGACAAACCACAGGTCTTTAATGATTTCAAATTAGAGTCCAAAAAAGGTAAAGGTGTTACCAGACCAAAAAATACCTTTGTGTAGTTTACTAGTTTCCTAAAAGCACGCTAATCAAGTTAAGCAAACTAACACATGCTTTATGCTATGCGCATTTGCATCGTGCCGATTCAGTTTTGTGTTCGAGTCCTTATTGGGTACAAGAAGGGAGCAAACTTTGGATAATATGTAGTGTTAGCGGTAAAGTAATCTTAAATGAGTATGCATTGGTGTGGACTAAATCCGAGCGGAGATCTGTTATTACAATTAGACACGGATGATACAAGGACATGATTTTATTTCAACAATCATCATCTCTCCTCTCTGCTTTGGTGGATACCGGCCCTGAAGGCGCGCTGGTTATAGTGACCGGCTAGCTTATTACGTATCTTATAATAAGCTAGCGGTAGTCTGGCCCATTCCTTGTATGTTTTATAATATGACAAATCAACACCCTAATTATTGATTTACATTTGAATTATTGATAAACATACAATATAATGAATCATGACATTTCATTTATTTTTAATTTTTTTGTTATGTTAATTATTGTTTTTTTTTCTAAATATATTTTTTAAATGTAATAAATACATAAGATTTAGTATGTATTGTATTTTAAGTGAAAAATATCCATGTTGTTGATTAGTCTTTTATGGATGTTGATTTACACCATTTGCTATTCAGTGATAATAAAATGGTATAAATAGTATTTTCAATTGCTTTTAATTTGACCAACAAGTAACTGTATAAACGCTATAATCACGACACTTGACAGTTGACAGACAAATTGGTAATCACATTATTAAGTACTCGGATGATGTTGCTGTCCATCCCTTTGTCACCTTTTACGACGTTCACTGGAGGAGATGGAGGGGTCTACATACATATCATAACACTTTCCTCTTTCCATAACTTTCTATAAACCAATCATGCAGTATAGGATCATCATCATAAACATAGTTTTCATTGACTACAAATGGCATACCAGGAGTCCACTCAAACATGATGTTGATCATGGGCAATGTTTGCAAGTTATTCAATGCTTGCTCTCCGTGTATTCTGCTTATTTTCCGGGCCAAGCAACGTTTTACGTACGAAAAGAAATTCTCCAGAAAGTTAAAGCAGATGTTTGGATTCCAGAATTTCTGAAAGAGATGAAAGTTAAATTAAGTATAGGAACAATATGTTTAGGATACAAATTTAAAGATAACTCTAACAATACCTAGTTATACCTAAAAAATACTATATTATCTTTCTATGAATTTTTGCTTAACGAATATTACAGTATGCCTGGAAAGATTCAGTGCCATCTATCGGTGAACAGTAAGTTGAGCGCTCTGAATAATGATGTATGACAAGTTGCATAGCGCCATCTATGAGCGAGCAAAAATGGGAAATACTTTCATGTGAAAATAATGATACCACAAACTGGACATGGTTGAGTAGGTTGAGATAAAACAATCTAAACCTGAACAAGCCACTATTTAATTACGTCGAAATAACATATTCCTTATTCTGTATAAACAATTATCATTTTGAAACATCAAGCTTGTGTCAAGTGCCTGGTAAAAGCAGCAGACGTTCAGTTTTAGATTGGTTATTTCTACTGAAATATTAATGCGAATGTTTTATCTATTCTATGGCATACCTGAGACATTTTAGCTAATTCTTTGACACTAAATATTTTCAGCTGTTCCACAATGCCATCATCATTCCTGAGTCCGCAAAGTATTGAGTCAACTCCTACAAGGAATGACTGACACCACCATTTCTTTGTTTTGAACCTCCTGTAACAAAGCAACATTTACTGATATTATAACTGAAATTATATGAAAACTGGGGCCGTAGGTTTGTATCAGACAAGGTAATACCGAAAACTTCTTTCTTGATTTGGATGTTGTATATGTCTGTTGGTCTTCAGCTCAACAAACTCTTTTGTAGACAAATAATCAACAATAGATTCAACTCCTTGGTCTTTGCTAGGGGGTTCTGACACTTCTTGCCGGTTGCAACAAATACCATCCATTTCAGCTCCGTACACTATTCTATGGTTTTTCAAATGTGTGGTAAAAACCAATGAAAATTCCTCATTTTCATCCACTGGCTCATCAGGGTTGGGTTCCACATCAGGCTTGCCTAGAAACAAAAAATTGTTTATAATATGGCTTATACATGATAAATTGCAGAGATTGTCTTAGGGACAAAAGAATAAAAGCTTTCTCAAGAAAACAGTAAAAGTGACATTAAGAAAATGCTTTTTTTTTCTTGTAGTTTTGTATTAGAACTGATTATAGACAACTATTACAATAAAAGTACCTGGTGACCTCTTGAATTCATCCATTTTTTTTTTTTTTGCCATGATTCTATTAACTAGGTACTTTCAAAAGCATAAACCATCTGGCCAAATGCATGTGAGGAGGAACGCATAGTAGTTTTCCAGTGTCATATGACTGTTTTCACTATGTAACTTTGAATTTTAATTCTCACTACTGAAGTTTTCACCGTACTATCTTAAAAAAATCTGTACATGTGTTTGTCACTGAGTTTCTCCTAAATGGCTGGACGGATTTTGATGACATGTTTTGTGTGTGTTTGAGTTAGGTGGCCCTGCAGTGGGTCACCAGGAACACGCAAACAAAGTCACAAGCGGGCCGCTAGTATATAATACCAGCATAATTTTACCTGATAGCATGTATTGTTCGAACTTATAGCCCCATGAAGTAAACAGCTTTTCTTGTTCTGTCATATTTCGTTTCCTCTGCTGCTTCTCAGTGGTATCACGAGCACAAAGATATATGTTGCCTTGGAGTAATACAGCAACAATTTTCCATGGCTCTTTATTCTCATATGGGGTACAGGCCACACAAGTCATGAGACCGCGATAACAAAAAAACTGAGCCTTATCTAAGCTACTTTCTAGAGGAAAGCTCAGCCTTGCCTCATTTTGCAATAGAAATTTAAGTAAATCTGTTAATTTGACATCGAGGTCCTCTGGTTTGTGTACAGCTTTATCATAGTGAAGGTTCAAGTCAAATCGCACCTTGCCTTCTTGTATTCTTCTAGCATATTTAATGTTCTCCAAGCCAATGAATCCGATTATTTTGGGGCGTTCAAAGCGAGGGAAGGACCCTGTATAAATATTGCTTGCAACATGAAGCTCTGGCTGCGTACCCATTGCCACTATTACTAATAACTACACTTTCTTTTTATCACTAGATATTAAACAAAACAAAATAAAAGACTCTAGCAACGCAGGCCTCAATAAACAAACTACTTCCATGGCATATACATCTTCCTAGATTGGTACAGATCGTTCACAAAAGCACAGATAAAAGAATACTAAAAGCAAGGCACTTATTTTGTGTATTGGCAGCATTGCCTACGGTGCTGCCAACAATATATTATGTTGCATTCACAGACTACTAGGATGCTAACGCATGTTGGGGTGCGTTCAGTAGGTACACTCTTGAGTGTTGGTTGTCACCAGAGTGTACGGTTGTTCCGTTCACAGGCTCGGTTAGAGCATTCGGTTAGCGTCACGTGACCTTAACCGAACGACCACCTCTGACAATTCTGACGTCTGTCAAAGTCAAATCATGTGCTTGTCACCAAAGCGTATGGGTTGTTCCGTTCTGAGGCTCGGTTAGAGCGTTCGGTTAGCGTCACGTGACCCTAACTGAACAACCACCGTTTTGGGTGGGTGTTCGGTTGTTACGATTTTGACGTTAGATTGCTGTCAAAGTCAAGTCGATCCCACCCTTCCTCCCCAAAAATCCTGTTCCATCCATAGATGGAGAAATATTTTATGTAAGCCCAACAAGTAATATAGTAACTGCGAAAGTTCCAGATTCCACGAGAGGATTTTTTTATAAAGTGAAACAGGACTTGTTATCAGCTCCTGAATTACTTTGCTATTAAATGCTCTAAGACTTTGTTAATCAATCACGCTGTACCGATATTAATGAAATTACATCCACACATATGTTCAGATGTCCAGTAGCGGTTTATGTTGGCTGATTGATGATGATGTTGCAAACATTGCCAATATTTTTTCTGTGAAATATCAAGGCTAGCTTTTGTCAAATTTGTCAGTACCTATCAAGGCTGGAAGGATCTTTGTTGTCAAGTGCACGTCGGATCACACGCATTCAGGGTTCCGTACCAAATGTACCAGAAAATTCTCGAAATGTTTCGAAAGTTTTATGTATATATTGGTAAAATATATATACACACTTAAATATGCTTTCAGCGATAATGCCGCACATTTTTCTGTTTTTTTTTTGATATTACGTTTAATTCTTGGTGTACGTACAATAGGGTGTTAGTAGTTATATCGATCTAAATACTCTTGGTTTGGAAGCGGTGAACGGGCTTTTTAAAAAAACTTTTCTTTACTTAATTTTTATATTTTTAAGAATAATGACTACACGTCTATTCCGATTTAGAGGTGAAACGGTAGTGGTGGTCCAATCTGTGTGAGAGCCCAGGCTCGCAGGCCTGTCTAGACCTTACATCAGCAAATACTACAGTGCTTATTCGTTATTCTAGACTTAATCTAGGGCCGAAGGGCCAGGGGACTCCATAACTCCTCCATCCCTAAGAGGAAAATTATCGGTTGGATCGATTTGAGATTTGTTCCGATAATTTTGCTTAAATGGTAAGATTTTCAGCAATTTTAGCCGAAACACATAACATAAAAACATCAGAAAACTTAAGATTAATAAGCCTAAAGTAACATATCCTAAATTTTCACTGAAGTTAACAGTTTTCTTTTCGTTCATAACACTTTCGATCACTGCACTGTGCTTTAAAGAGTAAGCCATGTATTTCACTTCATCTAAGTTGACTTCCCTCATGTTAAGTGCGCGTGCACCGGATAGACTCGCGTTCACACGTAACTGCGGTAAGGCGATGACTGGAATTGGCTCAACAACGTCCGATTCTATGTAGATACGGTGGCGAATACGAATTCCATTAATCCCCAAATCACAAGGCTCGTCGATGGTCACGAGGTAAGTCCCAAATAATGGCTGTTTACTGACCTCGTTGTCACAATATTTGGTTAGTGTAGTCTTGAGTCTGCTGTAAATAATCCAACTGTCAGAGTTGACTTGTTGGACTTTGACCTCTTCAATTTGAACCTGATGCTGTTTACAGTCAGTAGGGTTCTCTTCGAACTTCATGAGCTGTTCGATACAGGTGAGCTCATGGTACAATGCTCTGTTGTCCGCATTACACAGAAAATGGTCGCCAGCTGATAACGGGCGGCATGGTTTCACAATTGGTAAGTATTTCATTCCTTTCGCCAAAAGGTAAGGATATTTGGGGAAAATAGATAAGGTTTCATTGTTGGATTGGTGGAAAATTGGTAAGGAGTACATTTTAAAGTAATTATAAGTACAATTATCAGTAACAGGAATTTCCATAATAAACGTTAGCTGAGCTTGTTTTTGATGATAGTTTAATATCATTTAAACACAGTGGTACAATAAAGTTATTTACTTTTCATATTAATAAAATTAACTTCATCTGCAGACACAAGATGACAGACATGACAATAATGGTTGCTAGGTAACAACTAGACAAAACTCTACACCTAGAGCAAAGTGCATTAGGTACAAATAACCTTCATGGTACAACACCCCCACTTAATCCACTATGCTGTGTGCAGAACACATGTTTCTGCTTACCAACTCCCTTTGTCATCATATCAGCAGGCATAAGGGTAGTCTCACAATATTCAATACGAATTACCCCTTGCTCTGCTAACTCCCTTACAAAATGATATCTTATGTTTATATGTTTAGAACGTTTTCCAATTGCAGGAGTATAAACTAGCTTACTGGCACTTTGACTATCACTAAAAATAGTAACAACAGTGTTATGCCGGTCAGTTAGTTCAGAATATAAACCATTTACTGATATCACTTCCTTAGCGACCTCACAGATTGCGATGTACTCAGCTTCAGCAGTACTTAAAGAAACACAACGCTGTTTTATAGACTGCCAAGATACCGCAGCACCACCGAAAACTAGGGTATAACCAGAGAAAGATTTCCCATCAGGCCCATTTCCCCAATCTGCATCTGCATAAGCAACCAAAGGCTTCTCACATTTTTTGTAACACAGCGATAGTTCCGCCGTCCCTTTTAGATACCTAAATACTCGTTTCAGTGCCGCCATATGAGTAGAATCATTGCAGTTATTAAATTGACTTAGCATCGTAACTGCATACGATATATCTGGTCTTGTACAACATGCCAGGTACATTAGTGAACCGATCATTTCCTGATACCGCGTGTTGTCATTCTTTTCACCAGATTTCAGACGAAGATTCACTTCAACTGGTGTACTAACTGGTTTGCAGTACAACATTCCATATTTCTCCAAGATTTTTGAAATGTATTTCTTTTGTGACAAGCGGATTTCACTAACACTCTTCCGCTCGATCCGGACTCCAAGACATTCTCTTGCCTCACCCAAATCTTTTATCTTAAAGGATCTTCCAACCTGATCTATCACCGTCCTGGCTTCAACAGCTTTATTTGTGAATATATAAAAATCATCCACGTACAGAGCTATGACAGTGAAAATCCCTTCATTAATCTTTGTGTAGACACACTGGTCATATTTAGACCGAGAAAAACCCATCTTTACTATATGCTCATGAATCTTTTGGTTCCAACACCTGGCAGCTTGTTTGAGGCCATATATGGCTTTCTTCAATTTGCAAACCTTGCCTTCACTCCCCTCTTGAACAAAAGATTGCGGCTGTTCCATATAAATCTCTTCATGCAGATCTCCGTTCAGAAAGGCGGTGGTAACGTCAATATGATGAACGCTCAAGTTTTTCTCAACTGCCAGCGCTAGTAGAAGACGAATCGACGACATCTTGACCACCGGTGCAAATATTTCAAAATAGTCTTCTCCAGGTTTTTGCGAATAACCCTTAGCAACCAGCCTGGCCTTGTGGCGCTGGGTGCTGCCATCAGCTCCAACCTTCAACTTGAAAACCCATTTCGTTTTGATAACATTAGCGTCTAATGGTCGATCAACCAATTCCCAGGTTCCATTTACCTTCAGGGAATTGAACTCGTCCTTCATCGCTTCCACCCAAAACTTCTTGTCAGAACGCTCCATGGCATCCTTAACTGAAATAGGATCAGGATCATCTGACACATGGAAATTGTATACCATGTCTTTATCCCGCTTCGGAACCCTATTTCGAGCAGGGTAACGTTTTGAACTTTGCAAATCTTCTGCCACAGGACGCTCTAAGTCGACAGAAGCTGAACTTTGCAAATCCTCTGCCACAGGACTCTCTAAGTCAACAGAGTCGTAAAAATTATCTCCAGAATCAGATCTCGTAGGTGAACTAGCCCACGCTGAACTAGACGCACTTCCAGATTCTTCTTCATTGACATTCGAACTAGTCACCGGAACCTCCACTGCAACCGGACCAGCAATCATTGGAACCTCTGGTTGAGTAGTGGAACGACTAACTCCAGGAATGTCATACTGTAAATCTATATCCACAGCATCCCTTTTAGAATCAGGAACGACAGCTTCTTTTCTCTCTTTAGGAGTCACGGGAACATTTTCCATGAAAGTTGCATCCCGAGCGATGATAATCCTCATTGGATCATCCTCCAAATTGATAAATCGGTACGCCTTCGAATTAGTCGAATACCCAGTCATTATCATTTGAACTGTCTTTGGATCAAACTTCTTGCGACTATGATCCTTTACCAGAACCTGAGCTCTACATCCAAATATTTTCAGATTCGATAGATCAACTCTCTCTCCTGTGAAAACCTCCTCTGGAACTTTATCCTTGAGGGCCATTGTTGGAGATCGGTTCTTAAGATATATGGCACAACCAACAGCTTCTCCCCAGAATTTCTTGTCTAAACCAGCCTCATGCACCATGCATCTAGCCTTCTCAGTTATGGTGCGTATTGTACGTTCCGCCACTCCATTCTGTTGAGGAGTGTAGGGTACTGTTCTCTGGTGTAGGATCCCATGTTTCTTCAGGAAACCTTGAAATTCTTTGTTGGTATACTCAGTGCCATTATCACTACGAAATTTCTTTATCTTCTTTCCCGTCTGATTTTCAACTAGTGCCTTGAAGTTCATGAATTTAGCAAAAACTTCGGTCTTGGATTTCAACAAATAGCCAAATGTTTTTCGGCTGAAGTCATCCACAAAAATCAGATAGTATCTATTACCACCCCAGGATTCCACCTCCATAGGGCCCGCTAAATCCGAATGCACGAGTTCAAGAAAGTCTTTTGCTCTCTTGCTTTTACCTTTTGGAAACATTTTGACGCACCCCTTCCCTTTACAGCATCCTTCACATGGTTTCGTGCTCACCTCTCTAAAAGTCAGACCATCTGCCAAACTTTTCAGTTTCACCATCAGAGCTCCACTCAGGTGACCTAGTCTTCTGTGCCACAAATCGAAAGAGGCGCGAGAAGAATCTTCTGGAGGACACGTCAGAACCATCGCTGCTTCTTTATCTAAAACATATAACCCCTGTTTCAGTGGTGCTGTCAATACTGGCTGTCCAATTACTTTTACATCGTAATTCTTTTGGTAAACCTTACAAGAAGCCTCATCGAAAACAACAGTGTAACCCTTAGTACACATTTTACTTACCGACAGCAAGTTTGTCGTCAAACCTGGAAGCATAAGTACATCCTCAAACCTCACAGAGCGCCCCATCACATACACATCCCCTTTTTCACTAGACACAATTTTATCATTGTTCGCGGTCGTCACTAACTTAGAACTAATGTTTTGTCTATCTTCAAGAATATGCACGTCGGACGTCATGTGTGATGTAGCTCCGGAATCTACGACCCAATGGCCCTCACCAACTGTCATAGATAGAGCCATTAGACCCAAGGCCTCCTTACTGTCTTTCTTCTTATTTGAAGATGTGCCATTGTTGTCTTCAGTCTTGTCTTCCGTCTTATATTATAATGCCCTTTCTTTTTACACAAATGGCATATAACTCCCTTCTTGGATTTTGATATCAGTGCCGTTGCTATCTCATCTTCAGCTGTGTTCACTGTACTACTTTTCCTTAAGCTTTCTTTGAGCAGCGCTGCCTGTACAGACTCTGTTGAAATCGTCATACCGGAATGCTCCAACGTCATTACCAGAGGATTATATTTATCCGTTAAACCGGCTAGCATTATAATCCCAACAAATTCATCATCTAGACCTGCCTTTATGCCAAGTAATGACTGGCTGGTTGTCTGGATATCATTGAGATACTCCTCCATTGTTGAAAACATTGTTAATTTGACATTGAATAGCTTCCGCAACAGATATAGCCGTCGCAGTAACCCGCCGTCAGCATACGATTTTTGCAACGCTTGCCAAGTATCTCTCGCTGTTTTGAGATGCATGAGCATAGGATAAATATTTTCCTTACACATGAGGCAGATCTTACTCCTAGCTTTGGCATCCTTCTTTTTAGCCTCCACTGAGTCTGCCACGAACTTCTCACTCACACAATCCCACAAATCGAGATCGATCAGTAGCATTTCCATGGCGAAAGCCCACGTGCCATAATTAGCTTGGCCTGCCAATCTCTCAATGCTCCTTGTAACAGCTTGTTCCATATTGGGAATTGAGATCAGATACTTCTCCGCTCAGATATCACACCAGATCACGCCTGGGCCCATAACCTGTTAGCTGAGCTTGTTTTTGATGATAGTTTAATATCATTTAAACACAGTGGTACAATAAAGTTATTTACTTTTCATATTAATAAAATTAACTTCATCTGCAGACACAAGATGACAGACATGACAATAATGGTTGCTAGGTAACAACTAGACAAAACTATACACCTAGAGCAAAGTGCATTAGGTACAAATAACCTTCATGGTACAACAAACGTGATCTGGTTTTTCTTAATAAATGATTTTACACACATAGTTTCCTCTAATTTCAGTAAGTTCTTATCGATAGGTAAATACACTAAGCTTTGTGAGCTTGCAATCAACTTCAAACGATACATAAGTTCTGTCGAGTTCACGATAGATTGATGTAGTATAGAGACTCTACTTAATGCTAGAGCAGTTTCAATTTCACTTATCCTAATAAAGATAGTACGAAAAGTGCTTGTAAAAACGTTAAACAATTCTAATATGCATGTGAAGAAAACCCAATTGTTTTCTCTAGCAGCTAGATCTCTTATCATTATTTCTAAGTTAGCAGTATTCTGATTAATTGTTTCAGTTACATTGATAAAGCTATCAAACATTTTAGAGACCAACGTCAATTTCTTAGAAATTATAATTTGATCGTGATTTAATTCAGAAGTAAGTTTATCATATTTGATCGCGTCGTCATGGTCAAGATTTCCTGTAACAATTTTTATAATAGAACCCAATGGATTTATTAGACCTCTTTTAAAGCGTTGCTGTGGAACAAGTTGTTGGTATTTATCTATAGTTATGTCGCGTATGAACTCCGTATGAATTTTCACATTTTTAAACTCTTGCGAATATGTTGTATTCCAATCGATTAATTTACATAGTTGTTCGTAGTTCGCTGATAAGTAATTTAAATCATTGTAGATCCCTTCCAATTTTATAACCTTAACTAGTGGGTCGGTTGTGCGCGAGCTGCAAGCAGCTCGCGTGACCGTTTTGTTGCTGTTGTTGTTGCATTGAAAATGGTTTTCGGGATGTTTTAGAAATTACTCTAATAATTGGGAAATTTTACTAAACCAGGCAACACTAAATGTTCTATCACACAACCGACCCATTTAGTCATACTGCTAAGGAGTTGCCAAAAACTAATACGATACAATTAATACGATAAATACGTCGCCTCTTCGTTAAACTCAGTCGCTCGACCATCATTCCACTCAGGGGGTCAGTGGCTCGCTTCGCTCGCCACTTCCCCCCTTCGTGTCACGATGGTCTCGATAGCTCGATAACCCGCAGCAAAGTTAATATGAAGATAGAAAACTAACGTAACATTCGTAATCAGTACACTCAAACTAATTAATACGATAAATACGTCGCCTCTTCGTTAAACTCAGTCGCTCGACCATCATTCCACTCAGGGGGTCAGTGGCTCGCTTCGCTCGCCACTTCCCCCCTTCGTGTCACGATGGTCTCGATAGCTCGATGACCCGCAGCAAAGTTAATTTGAAAATAGAAAACTAACGTAACATTCGTAATCAGTACACTCAAACTAATTAATACGATAAATACGTCGCCTCTTCGTTAAACTCAGTCGCTCGACCATCATTCCACTCAGGGGGTCAGTGGCTCGCTTCGCTCGCCACTTCCCCCCTTCGTGTCACGATGGTCTCGATAGCTCGATGACCCGCAGGAAAGTTAATTTGAAGATAGAAAACTAACGTAACATTCGTAATCAGTACACTCAAACTAATTAAAGCGATAAATACGTCGCCTCTTCGTTAAACTCAGTCGCTCGACCATCATTCCACTCAGGGGGTCAGTGGCTCGCTTCGCTCGCCACTTCCCCCCTTCGTGTCACGATGGTCTCGATAGCTCGATGACCCGCAGCAAAGTTAATTTGAAAATAGAAAACTAACGTAACATTCGTAATCAGTACACTCAAACTAATTAATACGATAAATACGTCGCCTCTTCGTTAAACTCAGTCGCTCGACCATCATTCCACTCAGGGGGTCAGTGGCTCGCTTCGCTCGCCACTTCCCCCCTTCGTGTCACGATGGTCTCGATAGCTCGATAACCCGCAGCAAAGTTAATTTGAATTTAGAAAACTAACGTAACATTCGTAATCAGTACACTCAAACTAATTAATACGATAAATACGTCGTCTCTTCGTTAAACTCAGTCGCTCGACCATCATTCCACTCAGGGGGTCAGTGGCTCGCTTCGCTCGCCACTTCCCCCCTTCGTGTCACGATGGTCTCGATAGCTCGATGACCCGCAGCAAAGTTAATTTGAAAATAGAAAACTAACGTAACATTCGTAATCAGTACACTCAAACTAATTAATACGATAAATACGTCGCCTCTTCGTTAAACTCAGTCGCTCGACCATCATTCCACTCAGGGGGTTAGTCACTCGCTTCGCTCGCCACTTCCCCCCTTCGTGTCACGATGGTCTCGATAGCTCGATGACCCGCAGCAAAAATAATTTGAAGATAGAAAACTAACGTAACATTCGTAATCAGTACACTCAAACTAATTAAAGCGATAAATACGTCGCCTCTTCGTTAAACTCAGTCGCTCGACCATCATTCCACTCAGGGGGTCAGTGGCTCGCTTCGCTCGCCACTTCCCCCCTTCGTGTCACGATGGTCTCGATAGCTCGATGACCCGCAGCAAAGTTAATTTGAAGATAGAAAACTGACGTAACATTCGTAATCAGTACACTCAAACTAATTAATACTATTAAAACGTCGCCCCTTCTCAGTCACTCGTCTCGACATCGAATAGTCAGTCTCGTTAGCTCGGTAAGCTACAACAAAGCTAATTTTAAGAGAGAAAACACACTGAACACTGACACTGACACTGACACTGAACACTGACACTGACACTGACACTGACACTGACACTGACACTGACACTGACACTGACACTGACACTGACACTGACACTGACACTGACACTGACACTGACACTGACACTGACACTGACACTGACACTGACACTGACACTGACACTGACACTGACACTGACACTGACACTGACACTGACACTGACACTGACACTGACACTGACACTGACACTGACACTGACACTGACACTGACACTGGCACTGGCACTGGCACTGGCACTGGCACTGGCACTGGCACTGGCACTGGCACTGGCACTGGCACTGGCACTGGCACTGGCACTGGCACTGGCACTGGCACTGGCACTGGCACTGGCACTGACACTGACACTGACACTGACACTGACACTGACACTGACACTGACACTGACACTGACACTGACACTGACACTGACACTGACACTGACACTGACACTGACACTGACACTGACACTGACACTGACACTGACACTGACACTGACACTGACACTGACACTGACACTGACACTGACACTGACACTGACACTGACACTGACACTGACACTGACACTGACACTGACACTGACACTGACACTGACACTGACACTGACACTGACACTGACACTGACACTGACACTGACACTGACACTGACTTTGACTTTGACTTTGACTTTGACTTTGACTTTGACTTTGACTTTGACTTTGACTTTGACTTTGACTTTGACTTTGACTTTGACTTTGACTTTGACTTTGACTTTGACTTTGACTTTGACTTTGACTTTGACTTTGACTTTGACTTTGACTTTGACTTTGACTTTGACTTTGACTTTGACTTTGACTTTGACTTTGACTTTGACTTTGACTTTGACTTTGACTTTGACTTTGACTTTGACTTTGACTTTGACTTTGACTTTGACTTTGACTTTGACTTTGACTTTGACTTTGACTTTGACTTTGACTTCGACTTCGACTTCGACTTCGACTGCGACTTCGACTTCGACTTCGACTTTGGTTGAGCCGAGTGACCGACCCGACCCGACCATACAACCGAAAAACTGACGTAATATTCGTACTCAGCACCTCCATATTACTCGAAAACGACACCAATATTACAAAATGTTGAAAAATTGGGAGAATTACCCTAATAATGGGGAGAATTTATTTCACATGCAATACTGTAGGATATTGGCAACAAGTCTGTGAAAACAGATTTTCCATCTGTCAACTTTGGTGGAAGAAAGTCGTTCGACAAAGTAGAGTCTAACTCTAAAATTCAAACTCCGCCCTCAGTCAGGGTTGCCAGCTAAGAGAAACCAAAATGGTCAAATGTCATTAGAATAGAGCATACCTACAATACCTCATCAAAATTTGATCCGAATTGCCTCTATTTCTATTTTTCAGGTTTTTGGGGAAAAATCTTGAAAATTTCCCATGAAATGGGGAAAAATTATTTCTTCAGGCAACACCTCAGGGTACTGGGTATCTTTTCTATTCCGACAAAATTTTCGTCCGATAACTTTTGTAGAAGAAAGTTTTTCGTCAAAATATAGAGTCAAAATCCAAATATACAAGCACCGATTTCCCCCAGGGTTGCCAGCTTAAAAACTCCAAAATGGTCAAATGTCATTAAAATGGAACATTCCTACAATACCTCATCAAAATTTGATCCAAAATGTCTCTATTTCTATTTTTCAGGTTTTGGGGAAAAATCTTGGAAATTTCCCATGAAATGGGGAAAATTTATTTCTTCAGGCAACACCTTAGGACACTGGCAATCTTTTCTATTCTGACAAAATTTTCGTCCGACAACTTTGGTAGAAGAAAGTTATTCGTCAAAATAAGGAGTCAAAATCCAAAAATACAAGCAACGATTCCTCCCGGGGTTGCCAGCTTAAAAACTCCAAAATGGCCAAGTTTCATTAGAATGGAGCATTTCTACAATACCTCATCAAAATTTGATTCAAAATGTAATAATTTAAATTTTTCATATTTTTGGGGAAAACTTTGCAAATTACCCTATACATGGGGAAATTTTATTACACCAGGCAACACCAATTGTCCTATCACACGACCGACCCATACAAGTCATCCGGCTCAGGAGTTGCCAACAGTACCTTTTATCGATTTGAAAAATTGGCAAAATTTGTCGATTTTACAAAATGGCCGCCACACCATCCGCCATCTTGGATTTTAAAAAAGTTGAGATTTTCCCATATACAACAGGATGCTGGCAACATTTCTGCATAAACACAATTTTCGAGTGGCAACTTTGGTAAAAGACAAAACTCGCCAAAGTTAAGTCGTCAAAAGTGCAAAAATTAAAGACGCCATTTTGGATCCGCCATCTTGTTTTTTTATTTTTTTATTACTTTTTTTGTAAATCCCACCGTAAAAGCAATAGGATGCGCCGTTTAAACGGATCCGATCGGACAAACTTTCGAAAAATGATTTTTGTCACCGCCGCCATCTTGGATTTTTCAAAATGTCAATCCCTAATTCCTGGTCACATCGACGACCCAAACACATTTCTAGAACATGTCCCATCACTAAAACGGCTCCTTCTGGGAGAACAACCATGTCAATGAGTGAGTGAGTGAGTGAGTCACCGTTGTCTAGCTTTATATATTATAGACTAGTGGGTCGGTGGTGCGCGAGCTGCAAGCAGCTCGCGTTTAATTGAAAATGGTTTTCGGGATGTTTTAGAAATTACCCTAAAAATGGGGAAATTTTATTAAACCAGGCAACACTAAATGTTCTATCACACGACCGACCTACAAATTACTCGAAAACGACACCCATATTAGTTTTTTCCTAACTTTACGCAGTGTTACCAGCTTACCTACAAACCTACCCACCTAACCCAAAAACTGAAGTAATATTCATAATCAGCACCTACAAATTACTCGAAAACGACACCCATATTAGTTTTTTCCTAACTTTACGCAGTGTTACCAGCTTACCTACAAACCTACCCACCTAACCCAAAAACTGAAGTAATATTCATAATCAGCACCAAGAAATTACTCGAAAACGACACCCATATTTTTTTTTTCCTAACTTTACGCAGTGTTACCAGCTTACCTACTAACCTACCCACCTAGTGGGTCGGTGGTGCGCGAGCTGCAAGCAGCTCGCGTGTCTTGCTGTTGTTGTTGCATTAAAAATGGTTTTCGGGATGTTTTAGAAATTACCCTAAAAATGGGGAAATTTTATTAAACCAGGCAACACTAAATGTTCTATCACACGACTGACCTACATATTACTCGAAAACGACACCCATATTAGTTTTTTCCTAACTTTACGCAGTGTTACCAGCTTACCTACTAACCTACCCACCTAACCCAAAAACTGAAGTAATATTCATAATCAGCACCAAGAAATTACTCGAAAACGACACCCATATTAATTTTTTCCTAACTTTACGCAGTGTTACCAGCTTACCTACTAACCTACCCACCTAACCCAAAAACTGAAGTAATATTCATAATCAGCACCAACAAATTACTCGAAAACGACACCCATATTAGTTTTTTCCTAACTTTACGCAGTGTTACCAGCTTACCTACTAACCTACCCACCTAACCCAAAAACTGAAGTAATATTCATAATCAGCACCAACAAATTACTCGAAAACGACACCCATATTAGTTTTTTCCTAACTTTACGCAGTGTTACCAGCTTACCTACTAACCTACCCACCTAACCCAAAAACTGAAGTAATATTCATAATCAGCACCTACAAAATACTCGAAAACGACACCCATATTAGTTTTTTCCGTATATTACCTTTACGCAGGGTTGCCAGCTTACCTTACCTTCGTATCTGACTGAAATACTGATGATGCATTCGCAATCAGCACCTCCAAATTTCTCGAAAACGCCACCCATATCGTTTTTTTTTCATCCCTCGATTACACAAACACCGTTTTCTCCCATTGTTGCCAACATTATACTACTTAAATAGATAATATATACGTCATAGTCGTGCGGGATACCTAATACACAAGTAGTTAATATATAAAATATAAAAAACCCTTAACGCAATGAAACGGCTGAACCGATTTTTGTTTTTTTTTTTTTTTCACCGGGGGCTACCCGTGCGAAGTCGGGGCGAGCCGCTTGATTTGGACTCTGATTAACTACAACAATATTATATACATTATCTAATAGTATACGTTAGTGTGTACCTTGTCAATTAAACTAAACATGTCATATAAGTTTAGCTAGGTAACAAATATGCGTTTTGTTAGTAGTAGTAGTAGAGCTTTTTTGTGAAAGAGTTCGGCCGGGGAAGTACCTACAACCACCATACCTATTTCAGTCGCAAAGCAGTAGTGCTCGCATTGCTGTGTTCCGGTTTGAAGGGTTTGAAGGTGCCGGTGAAATTACAGCCACATGAGACTTTACATCTTTATTACTCAGGGTGGCGGGTGCAGTGCAATGCCAGATAGGGCGCGTCCTAGGTGGACGTGAAAAGAGAGGTCGTCTACTTTTATTTTATTTTATTTCCTAGTAGGTATTTTTTCCTATTATTCCTGTTATTTTGTGTAATTTTGGTGAAATTTTAATCAATGTAGCTCGTCTATAGAGCACAAGTGTATTGAAATGAAATGGAAGTGTATTGCGTGACTTTTCAAATTGGTGGAAATTGTCTACCAAAGTATTTTGTAAAACGGCCACCAGTTTACTAAAACATTTATTTACTGTGACTTTAACGACTTGGAAGGACTTGTAACGTTGCAAATTATATAATACTGTAATAATAAATTATACCTACTTCAAAATGGCAAATGCACAAGTCGTGCTACGCCATTTATAAAGAAAAAAAAAACTGACCTAGTTATTAAATCGTATTATCACAGATTATATATATGAGTTATAGTACCTCTTTACGAGGTTAGACCACATAATAAATATTAGTAGTTAGACCTTAGACGACCTCTGTGGCGCGTCGGGCGAAGGTTGGCCTGCGACGCAGGAGGTTGCGGGTTCGATTCCCGCCTCGGAACAAATATTTTTGCGATCGCAGATATTTGTTTAGGGTGTTCTGGGGAATGTATGTTTTGAGTGGTATGAAAGTTGAGCAATGCTAAATAGATTGCGACTAAATCATCGTTCTCTTTACCACAAATCAACTAAATAATTAAAAACTTCTAAAAGGGTTCAGTGATAAAAAAACAATTATGCGATTTGGCTCGATAGATGGCTCTGTCGCAACTGTGATTGTAAAAAATATTAAATCATTAGGTAGGTACCTATGTGTTCTGTATCTGTGATAAATGATTTAGTGTGTAAGCAAAAAGGTAGATAGCGCTAGTAAGAAATAATCTATTATTTATTATATTATAAATTTGTAAGTTTGTGTGTGTGTGTGTGTACTTGTGTTAGTTACTTCTTCACGCTTAAATGGCTGGACGGATTTAGATGAAATTTGGAATAGAGATAACTGGACTCCCGGAATAACACATGTGCACATAGGTATTTATTTTTTGTTTGAAAGGTGGATTTTTCGGGTGTGTTCTTAGCTATGTTTGATCTAAATCGGTTAAGCCGTTTCATTGCGTTGAGGGTTTAGCCGTATAGGAAGGCCCCATCACGGTGGCAGTCAATCAAGAAAATCAAAATCGGTTCATCCGTTTGGGAGCTACGATACCACAGACAGACACACACACAGACACACACACAGATACACACAGACACGTCAAACTTATAACAACCTGTCGTTATTGCGTCGGGGGTAAAAAACTAAGACAAATCTATAATAGGCCCTCTGTATTAAGCCCCCCAGTTCCGTTCGGGAGCTACGATGCCATGCCACTGACAGACACAAACACAGACACACACACAGATACACACAGACACACACAGACACGTCAAACTTATAACACCCCGTCGTTTTTGCGTTGGGGGTTAATAACGTCTCCTTTCAGCAAAATATCCTATCTAAAATGTTTAAGATACCTACCTACTTTCCGTTCATGTCACATAATCTTTGGACGACCTGTACCTATATTAGTTATATCTATATATATATATATTATTTGGTCGAAGC
Source organism: Operophtera brumata (assembly GCA_932527175.1). Taxonomy (NCBI): domain Eukaryota; kingdom Metazoa; phylum Arthropoda; class Insecta; order Lepidoptera; family Geometridae; genus Operophtera; species Operophtera brumata. The sequence continues at coordinate 4,512,010 of OW052238.1, forward strand.
GACGCGTGACCCGAGAGCTGGCTCTTATCTGGCTCAACGCAGTTAATAAAGTCTCCTTTAAGCAAAATATCCTATCTAAAATGTTTAAGATACCTACCTACTTTCCGTTCATGTCACATAATCTTTGGACGACCTGTACCTATATTAGTTATATCTATATATCTATATATATATATTATTTGGTCGAAGCGACGCGTGACCCGAGAGCTGGCTCTTATCTGGCTCAACGCAGTTAATAAAGTCTCCTTTCAGCAAAATATCCTATCTAAAATGTTTAAGATACCTACCTACTTTCCGTTCATGTCACATAATCTTTGGACGACCTGTACCTATATTAGTTATATCTATATATCTATATATATATATATTATTTGGTCGAAGCGACGCGTGACCCGAGAGCTGGCTCTTATCTGGCTCAACGCAGTTAATAAAGTCTCCTTTCAGCAAAATATCCTATCTAAAATGTTTAAGATACCTACCTACTTTCCGTTCATGTCACATAATCTTTGGACGACCTGTACCTGTATTAGTTATATCTATATATCTATATATATATATTATTTGGTCGAAGCGACGCGTGACCCGAGAGCTGGCTCTTATCTGGCTCAACGCATTAGTATTGCCATTCAGCGTGGCAATGCAGCCAGCATCTTAGGGACGCTTCCGTCTGGTAGTGATTTGGATCAGTTGAGCTACCTTTAGATCGCTTGCAGCGGTCTTCAGGTGGCACAACTGTTTCATATGTATTTTGTACATACCTTGTATTATTCTTTCTGTAAATAAATGTATTTTTATTATTGGCACCATTTGTTAGTACCTAGGTAGGTAGTAGAGCTTTTTAGTGAAAGAGTTCGTCCGAGGAAGTACTACCACCATACCTATTTCTTCTGCAAAGCAGTAGTGCTTGCATTAATTTGTTCCGTTTAAAAGTGTATGGGCACAGAATAAATAATAGGTAGGTATGGTTGCCGGTGAAATTATAGGCACATGAGGCTTTCCATTTTTGTCTCAGGGTGACGGGCGCATTTCAATGCCAAATAGGGCGCGTATTTAGTGGATAATGCACTGTTCATAGGCAGAGGGTACCAGGGTCATCCAGGTCCAAACTTTTTTTTGCCTTATTTGTAGTTACTGTTATGGAACCCTTCGTGCCCGAGTACGTCTCGCACTTGTCCGTTTTTTTAATTATTATTTTAAGTAAGTAGATTGATGTCAATCAAAAACCTCTCAGCTCTCAGTATACCTATAATAGGTAGGTAGGTACCTACCTATTATAGGTATACTGAGACCTACCTTCTCTAAAGCTGACCTACATAGTAAATTTTATTATCACAGATTATATAACAGATACATCTCCCATACGTACATAGGCACAAACATTAGACACACGCCTTTTTCACCGAAGGGGTAGGCAGAGCCTCAATGGGCCTCTTTACAGTGGGTTGCACCATCGCGGAATATAGACGTGAAATGGATTATATAATGTGTTTTTTTGTTGTGTGTGTGTGTGTTACTTCTTCACGCTGAAACGTCTGGACGCATTTGGATGAAAACTGGAATGTAGATAACTGGACTCCCGGAATAACACATCATCATCAGCCCACACTAGTCCACTGCTGGACATAGGCCTCTCCCAATACGCGCCACTGAGCCCGGTGTTCGGCTCTTCTACTCAAAAATAGAAAAAAACAATAAATTTTAGTGGTTACTTAGAACTGAAACTCAAAAAAATATTTTTCATCAAACCATAAGTGTGACTCGCACTTGGCCGCTTTTTTGTGAAAGAGTTCGTGCGAGGAAATACTACCACCATACCTATTTCTGCCGCAAAGCAGTAGTGTTTGCATCACTGTGTTCCGTTTTAAAGTGTAGGGGCACAGAATAAATAATAGGTATGGGTCTCATCAGGGTGACTAAATTGCCGTTCTGGAACCCTTCGTGTCCGAGTAGGTCTCGCACTTGTCCGTTTTTTTATTCAATCTCAATCAAAAACTTGTCAAAAAAGATGTTGAAAAGAAGCACCATATACCTACTACGATGTTTGTAGGTACTATGAAGAAATGATGAATTATTGTAACAAAAAAAAAAACACCGAGTCGGACTTGCGAACGAAGGGTTACGTACCATTAACTACAAAAAACACTAAAAAAACAAATTTAAAAAAAAAATAATGCAAAAAGTGAAAAAAACGGTCACCCATCCAAAAACTGACCGCGCAGAACGTTGCTTAACCTTCGTAATCGATTTTTGTATGGATTGTGGGCCAATTGTCAATTTCTCGATTTTACAAAATGCCTTAAAAAACCTTTGAAAACTTGTTTTTTTTTCAAAGTTGGGGTTTTCCTATATACACCAGGATGTTGGCTACATTTCTGCATAAACGAAATTGTCGTGCATCAACTTTCGTAGAACACTTAAACTCGTCAAAGTTGATGCGGACGATTTTTTTTTTTTTAAATTACATTTCTGGACCTCTATATTGTTTTTTTTTAATTTTTTTTACTTTTTCTGAAATCTGTGTATAAAATCAATAGGATACGCCCTTTGAACGGTTCCTATAGGACACCGTTTCGAAGAACGGTTTTGAAAACGGGCGCCATCTTGGTTTTTTCAAAATGTCAGACTTTTCCCGGGGTCACATCGGAGAGCCGAACACATCTCTAGAACATGTCCCATGTCTAAAACGACTCCTTCTAGGAGAACAACCATGTCAATGAGTCAGTCAGTCAGTGAGTCACCGTTGTGCAGCTTTATATAATTTATACTAGTGGGTCGGTGGTGCGCGAGCTGCAAGCAGCTCGCGTAATGGTTTACCACACAAAATTTGATTCAAAATGTCATTATTTCTACTTTTGATGTTTTTGGGGAAAATCTCGGAAATTACCCTAAAAACGGGGAAAATATTTTCACCAGGCAACACACCTCATCTTATCACATAACCGCCCTATACAAGTCATCCGGCATTACAAGTAATCCGAAATTACAGGCAGATGAGGCTTTCATCTTTATGTCTTAGGGTGGCGGGCGCAGTGCATGGACTTACTTTCAGCAGTGTTGTTTGGTGATTCATACATAACAATGTGTTTTACGTTACCTTATGTGCAGGCCTTGATATTCGGTGGCGTGTAGCACCCACTCCATGGTTGATTTCCAGGTCCGGTTTTTGTGTTCGCATGTAGCTTCGACCTCTTATGTCTTTATTCATCTGTTTTGTATGCTATAAATGATAAAAGGGACATAATTGTTAGGGAACAAATTATACAATTACATAGGTTAGTTTCCACACCACCCTAGAACATGAAACAAATTCTCATGTTCATGGGGTATAACCTGCGGCGCGTTTTTTTTAACGTGGTATCATAGTACTGTTTTTAAGTATTTTATTTTGAATACCAAAAAGCATTACCATCCTAATCCACATATATACACAAAAATTATATTTTAAATTGTAATATACGGACATTATATAATTTGTAATGTAGATACTTTGTGTAAGTACAATCTCAGTTAATTTCACTTATAAAAAGTTCACAACCACAACGCAAATAGAAAATCTTATAATTAACATGCATAGAACATTAAGGCACAAGTTCACGAACAAATAAATCGGTGGTTACCGTAACCAATCGTCAAAGTGATTGATAATGTATGAAAACATTTGTCAAAAAGAGTTGTTTAAGTTAAACAGCCGTTTAAACGTCCGTTAATATGTTGGTGAAAATGCGTCTCAATATAACAATTGCGGTTGAAGGTGGGAAACTTTTAAACCAATAATCAAGCAGTTAAATTAAATTTTACAGTTCTTACACAACTGTATCTTGTATACATTCTAATAAAATATAATATAGACTGTATCATGGCATTTTGACTATACCGTTACAAAACAATCCATTATTATGTTTGTATAAATATGTATGTATTTTATTTATCTAAAATATTAATTGATGGACACACATAATATTATATTGATGTAAACACATTGTGTAATCAAGTACAGCTTAAAAAAGGCTTTATCAATTCACAATGAGGGGTTTTCACGGCTGTTTCAGATCATGTTTATAGCCTTGAACTGTTTCAGATCATGTTTATAGCCTTGAAAGTAGATGGCGCCAGCAGAGTACAAGCAAAAATAAAAAGCGTAAAAGTGGCTATGTCAAAATAAAGTGAAATGTCAACGTTATATTTTCGAAATAATCACACAAAAGCACTGACAATGCATGTTATTTTGACAAGTATATTTGAGTCGGCGCCATCTATCGAGCCAAATAACTTCGAAAATGAAAAGCCCTCATTACTGCAAATATAAGTTTGTCCTTCTAATTAATGTTTAGATAATTTTAAAGACCATCAGTATGGCGCAGGACACTTAACAATTGCAGTTGATGATAGGAATTTATTAGGCCGCTAAATTAATGTTTTTTTTACACAATTGCATCTTTCATATAATATATTTAAATCAAATATGGTATATAAGTTGTATTGTTGTATTTTGATTATATTAAATATAATAATAATAATATTGTGTCTGTAATACTTTTCTTAGAATTTGGACAATAAACGTGTAGCGTGAACACGAATTGTTCGTGCTAGGAATTGGTAACGCGATGAGATTAACACGTCGCTGTTATCCACAAACGTATTTATATCCTGAAATCATAAATCAATTCAATTAATTAAATTTCGAATTACGACGTTATTCACATAGGGTATGTTGTTGATAAACCGTCTTCTATTAATCAATATTTGAATATTTTCTTTATTTCTGACTCTACCTAGAGCTACGTACAATTGACCATGGCTGAATACGTCAGATCGGAGGTCAACTCCAACCCTATCGATGGTCTGTCCCTGACTTTTATGTATTGTCATAGCATAACAGACTTGTAATGGGAATTGACGACGGTTCATTTCAATAGGACTTCCAAGTGCGACAGGAGCTTTAAAAGAAATCCTCGGTATCAAATAAGTCTCAGAGTCCGTAGGTTTTCGTACAGTCACCAGCCTCGGTGTCACATCAACGACAATAACTTTGGTACCATTCACAAGTCTGTCAACGAAACTAAGGTTTCTTATTATCATGCAAACACAGCCCTTTTTAATAGTAAGATCGTGGTCAGGTACACCCGAAGCTTGAACTCTATGAAGAGTGTCTGGACCGAGATGAAACTCTTCAGCGTATTCAGCATCTACGCAGTCTACGCTTAAGCAATGCACTATATCACCCGGGACGCGTTCGAGGATGAGTTTGTTTATTTCTCTTACATTGACGTTGATTGTAGATAAAATAGCTCGACTGGCGCAAGTGTCTGGATCGTGTAATATATCCACAGGAAATACAAAATCTAACAAATCATTGATTTCGGTAACGACGTTTAAATTTTCTAAACTCAATAGTGACTGCGCGTTTCTACCTGTACCAAAAGTAAATGATTCGCACGCTCCCGAACCCAAGGCCAACAGAAAATCAGAGTATCCCTCGTCGTTCCGCGTTCGTTGTGCCATGGTTAGTGAAAATTGGGTAATATTTTGCCAAAGTGGAGATGTACGTAGTGACGCTATAACCACGTCTTGATGACACCTCGCCCCCGGGACCACGGGTGGGATCTGCCTGAAATCACCTGCGAAAATTATTATTTTGTTGCCAAATAGTTTCGCCGAATTCATCAAGTCGCGTAGTGACCTATCCAGTATGTGTATGAGATTCTTATGCGCCATAGGGGCTTCATCGTACACAATCAGAGATGACTCTCGAATAAGTTCAGCACGCTGTGTTCCATTCGTTAGATTCCAGTAACCTGTATCGTCCACAATATCTATAGGCAAACGGAACATGCTGTGCGCTGTACAACCTCCTTCATAATTTTGCGCGGCTATACCTGAGCTTGCGGTACAGAGTGCAATACCATTCAGTGTTCCCCGGACGTAGGCTACTATGACGTTTAACAGAAGCGTTTTTCCTGTACCAGAAGGACCGTCCAAGAATAAAGCATTCGAGGTGCCACTTGAAGGATGAGCAGAAGTTAGTAAGTTTTGGACGTAGTCGAAAACATCTCTTTGTTCTCGTGACAACAACGGTAACCAATGCGTTACATAGTCAATCAGTCTGCCCGTCCCATATTCCATTCGTTCTCTGCCTAACTCGGTAGTATCATCTTCAACAGCTGGAAGGCCGTGATCTTGAACACGACTTCCATGTTTACGGAGCAGTCTATCTATTTCTACCAGTCCTCGATTATAGGCATTCTCTTCTTCATGTGGCTGGCGATCAAGGATGTCTTCGCACAGCAAATGTTTGAATTTATCCCATAGAATCGCAGCCGGAGCTCCGTTAGTGATCAGAAGTACGAAAAAATGTCGCATTCGTCTTCCAGTATAAAATGCTGCGGCCTCTTGCAAACACCTTTCATATTCTTCCTCGTCGTTAGCGATGCCGACCGCACGAGCCGCGTCTTGGAATGTTGTACAGTCGGGTCCACCTAGAGCATACAAATCGGCATAACTACGGCATGGAAATGTACCTAGTAGCATACGCAAATAAAATTGCTCGCCCCGATTGATTGCCACCCAAAATAATCGGGCAACCATTTCTTTTCGTTGTCTTTTCGTCACGAAATATTTGCCGTTACAAATTGAATAAATTGTTACGTTTGTTGATTTCGGCCGTGACGCATGAATTATATAATTTTCATAGAAACTTTGGTAAGTTATGCAATCAAATTCTGAACCTATCGGTCTGTTGAAATATTTTTGCAGATCTGACATTGATCTATCAACTGCTTCAGATTCTCGACCTCGTCTGAAGAACACGGTGTGTTGTCCGTCAAGATGTACCGTTAATTGCTTAACATTCGGTTCTCGGGCCGTGACGTCGAATTCATAGGTTCTCCAAGCGGCATCACAGGCACCTATATATCTTTTCGTCACGTATTGTTCGATTTCGTCGTTTCTAATTTCGTCAGGAACGATCGCTACGCGCGCCTCATCCGGACCCTTTGTTATGTATTTGAAAAGGTATTTAATTATTTTTCGTGTCGACGAAATCTCCAAGTTCATGTGGCAGTCGTATTTCAACATTAATGCGGCGTTGTAAGGTACCACCCATTGGTCATTGACAACTATTGTGCGGTTTCTATGAGTGATAGTGCCAGTATTTGCCGAATTTCTTTTCAAAATAATAAAACCACGATTGTCTACAAAAGTGGTATCTGTGATTTGTTTTGGGAAATGTTTGTTACATTTTGCTTTATCTGAATCCCAACACGGCAGGTCAGTTCGATGATTAGGACCGCAAGGACCGTGAATCATATGCTTAAGTACAGCTTCACGCAGCCTACCGCCAGCTTCGTGTTCGGAAGGAATATCAGCACGAATTACTTTATCAATATCATTGTTTTGAATGGGTCCACCACCTTGTACACGAAAACATATATGTGCGTGTGGTAAACCTCGCTTTTGAAACTCTATGACGTACATGAGATACTCGCATTTACCAAACCAATTTCCGCTTCGTATATCTCGCAACAATTGTGTTAGTTTTAACTGAAATACTCTAGCGCATATTGAAGCCGGCGGTTGCGTAGCACTTGGTGGAGTATTTTGTTGTATCTCAGGCCATTTTGGACTACACGTAAAAGTTAGAAAATAAGATGGCCTGCCGAGACGGTTCACAATCGCAATCGCATCCATATACTTGCATTTCATGTATCGCGGGCCGGACGTGAATGTATTCGGTAAGTACACGCGGCCCGGTACTACACCGCCTTCACCCAATATTGTCTCATCTTGGGCAATAGGTCGCAATGTTTCTGCGTTTTGAATTTCTTCTAGAGGAGCGGAACGCAGTTGAGTTGTCGATTTTTTTTTTTGTAAATTAGCGAAATAACGAAGACGCTCTTCCTCGGCTCTGCAGAACATGTCCACGAGCCACTCCTCAGATAGGCGGCCAAGTTGCCAAAATCTAAGCTCAGATAGCAGCAAACACCTGTAATATTTCACTTGAGACAATTTTTGACCATTATTATCGAGTGTATTAATTGTCCAACCAGAGGCTCCGTGCGGATATAGGAGTGGGTATTGTAACGCTTCGTATAATGGATTAAATATATCGACAGTATGTGGCCTACTGTCGCCATTTTTCCATATACATATACTTCTCGGAACGTACGCTTCCCGTTCAGTGTTGATTATAGCTGCGATTTCGGTTCCTCGTGGCATGTCACCCAGAATATTACCATGAGTGCGGCGCGTAGTGTGTTCGAATATAAGATGCGCGTTTTCCGATGTTTCGTCGTCAAGCCGCTTGAAACAGTCTATGAAAGGGTTAACACGGGTTAAGTATGCATTTATTTGTTCCAATATATTTGGGTTGAGATTACGATTTTCCGCTAATCTTTTTCGTTCTTCACCGTCATCTATGTACAGTCCGACGGGGTTAGTTGAAGCTGTATACGACAAATCGAAAACGCGGTGATATACTCGTCCTTGAATCTTTATGAAACTCAAGCCGGTTTGCGGATGCTGAAACCCATGAGAAACCCCTAAAGCGCTAAACGCAAAGAGATTGTTATATGGTCTAGCAAACTTAACAAATTGCGGATCTGTATAGAATCTTTCGTCTATCCGTGGTAAATGGAGAATATTATAACGACCTACGCCGCAGCACCACTGCTTGCGAGCTTTTTCCTCTTCAAACAGATTCGCATTACAATGTGTACAGTGGAAAATGCCTTCAGCATCTAAACATGTCTTTTTCAAAGAGTATAGTTGAACAGGGTTGAGTTCGTCGTCAGATTTTTCACCAATCAAACCAATTCGCCGCAATTCTGGCTCTACACCTCTTTGTGTAAGATTATAGTCCACATTAGCTTCACGAATCTGTTCGCGATGCGTATCCCTATATCGGGCCGTAGTTTCACGACTTATTTCTGGATGGGACAGGTGATACTGTGAAACAGCTTTTAGATTCACTGTGGGGTTTGACTCCGTATAGCGTTTAACAGCCTGTCGATTCACCGTGGGATTTGACTCCGTATAGCGTTTAACAGCCTGTCGATGCACCGTGGGATTTGACTCCGTATAGCGTTTAACAGCCTGTCGATGCACCGTGGGATTTGACTCCGTATAGCATTTCACCGCCTGTCGATTCACCGTGGGATTCGACGCGTTGTATTTTATCGAAGCTGTCAAATGTGCATTTTGTGACTGCTTTAAAGGACCACGCTTTACTTTTTGTGGGCGACCTATTTTTTTTGATGTTTGTTTCTCGTTTTGGGGCATTTTTTCAATCAAAGCAATAGGTTTTGAAGTCGCTAGTTTTGAATATAAATTCTGCTCGCGGTTTAAAGTGTTGCCGATCAGCGGCATGACATGTAATTCTTCAAAAGATTCAACTCTGATGTGGTGAATGGAATATTCGCGCCCATCAAATACCGAATTTTTTAGTAAAAGTGTTGCTAAATTGCGAATTCCATAAACCTTAAATAATCGTGCAAGATTAGAGTTAGGGTTTTGAATACTACGAATACCGGTTTCGTCTATTGCGTGAGAGTTAAATAAGTAATAGACATCATTAGAACGCATGGGGTGAGTGACATGCACGCTGCGTGTTTCGTCATCGGTGTTATAATGTCGCCAAAACGATACAGTTGCGCTTTGACCAGTAAACAGAAAGCCATCGTTTACCGATGCGTACTCGTTGTTGGCGAAAATTATATTTAGGTTTAACTCCAATAAGTCTATCGAATTGTTCAATAGTGTGCGCGTGGACGCATATAGTCCATTTAACTTCCATTCCGGCCTACACACGTTGATTTTGTAATTGCCAACTTCAAGTAATGTTGGTAATTCTTCTGGTTCAATTAATCGCGCACTTGTCCCACGAAGGACAGAATTGACATATATGTTGTTACCATAACATAAGATATTATCAATATCCATGCTGGTGAAAACAGCTTGACTCTTAACAACTGAGTAAGCAAAACCACACGACGACATAACTACACATTGCAAACCATGACCGCTTTTAAGACTACTGTCTTCTTGGTTCATCGTTCCAGCTGCAATACACCTGGTACCGAGTTCTACCGTGTTTGCTATCACAGCTTGTATTTCTCTCTGTGCTTGAGTCGACTCTTGAGTCGCTGACCATACAGTTTCCTCGCTATTTTTACTGTGGGCATCAATCGAATTCTTCAATTCAGCCACCTGAAACGAAATATCCCACAAATTATATTTATTCATATTTGATTGTTTTATAATAGTAAAGCTTTGAACAGACTGGCAAAATGGCTTGAACCGTCATCCAGGTGAATCTGGCGGGTGAATATAGCAAAGTGGTAGATGGCGCTATTAAGAAGTAAACATTTATTTACAGAAATAATAATATTAGTACAAGTAATACAAAGTAGGTACAAAATACATTATGAAACAGTTGTGCTAGCTGAAGACGAATTTTAATTTTTCTATTCAAACGAAGTTTACTGCTACTTTTAACAATATTAAATTCATATTTAGGCCAGTGATTTAACATTTTTGTGAAAAAGTAAGTAATTTTAAAATAATACGGGCCGTAAAATTTGTCATCAATTTTTTTATCATGTGTTATTTAGAATAGGGACAGTGAAAGTGAGGAGCAGAGGAGGGCGAATGCCCTCCAAAATTAAACAATTTTACTACCTGGTAAAGAAGATTTCTGTGACTGCTCATCACAAAATTTGTTTTTTCGTAAATGAAAAAGCGCTTAAATACGTAAGAAAAATTGTCGGAGAGCGCATCGCTAACAATACTTTTTATGAAGCAGAAGCAGACGCAATCAAGATTATACTGCAGCACGCATATGGAGAATAGCGATGCACGATTATGAATAATGGTATTCGAACGATTCGACTTACAAATTATTTCCTAGTCATCTCTGTTTCGTCTTATAACTGTAGTAAGTTGACCGGAGGAAGCCAGAGCCCTCCAAGACCCCTACTGGAGGGCTCTGGCTTCCTCCTGCTTGCTGCTCGTCATGGAGTATTTTTTATAGTATTTGTGTGTGTGTGTGTGTGTGTGTGTATTTGTGTGTCGTAAAAGGCTAATAAAAGACTACGGTAGAGAATGGCTCTAGCATCGACCTGAGTACTAAACACCAATACTACGATCACCTTCCACCTATACCTGCCAACGTGGTGAAATGTGATCATATTACATACATGCACCCAACAAACTGGTTCAAATATGCCTTTTATTATTAACCATCATTTTTTTTCTTTTTTATACAACTTGGGATGAGGGTACAAGCTGATGGCCCACCTGATGTTAAGCGGTACCCACTACCTATGAACAGTGCATTATCACATAGTTTAAGGCCACACTGAGACATAAAGATGGAAAGTCTCATGTGCCTGTAATTTCACCGGCACCCTTTCCCTTCAAACCGGAACACAGCAATGCGTGCACTACTGGTTTGCGGCAGGAATAGGTATGGTGGTAGTACTTTCCCGGACGAACTCTTACTCTAACAAAAAAGCTCTACTAACTCTACATCAAGGAGTTTCACTGTCCATCTTCTGTCTCCATCATCAGATCAGCTCGCAGTCACCATAACATTGTATTGCCAACGTGACTTGAGAGGCATACAAATTTCAGAATGATTGGTTATTGAGAAGTCTACATAGACAAAAGCTAGTTTTAAATGAAGTTACTGCATTACCTTTTCACTGTTAGAAGTAGAAGATATTGTCATTAAAGCTCCTTCTGACAGTTCTATGACACTTGAACCAAAAATGTCACGGATGGCACAGCATGGCAGACTTTCAAGACTTTGGCTTGGTATCTGTAAAAAAATTGAATAGTATACATAACGGACATTAGAGATAAATACCACCACCATGTGCCTTACCACTGAGATTATTCAAGTTGATAATTATTTTTAACCGACTACAAAAAAGGAGGAGATCTCAATTCGTATATTTTTTAGGGTTCCGTATCCAAAGGGTAAAACGGAACCCTTGAAATTTTCACAGATTATGTATTTCTGTAACCGCTATAACAACTATAAATAAAAACAAGCCAATACTACAAAATTGAAAAGTAAAATACTTAAGGGGGCTCCCATACAACACACGTGATTTTTTTGCCGTTTTTATAGATAATGGTACGGAACCCTTCGTGTGCGAATCCGACTCGCACTTGGCCGGTTTTATTATATTTGCTACCTCATACATAAGTATCTCAGTCATTTATGAACAGACTCAGGAACTCCTCAAATATTATAGGCACACATATAGCGATTTCGATATTTTCAGCAACAAGTCAAACATGAGTATTTAGTATAAATTCCTAGATTCGAATTTATTTATTTTTTTCAAAATGAATTATTATAATTTTTTATATTTAAGTACGTAAGTATGATTCATGCCAAAAAGCTATTAATTTATGAATTTCAATTGACTACATGGTCAACACCCACAAAGGTAGATAAACAGACAAACAAACTGTGTAGACTTAACCATAAGATCACATATTGTACGATCTGCAGATATATTTGTTCAGGGTGTTCTCAAAATTGGCTATGTATAACCAAAATATCTACCTATATAATGTATTGTATTGTATTAAGTAAGTATATCAGTTATTAAGTACCCATAACACAAACACTGCTTAGTTTGGGGCTAGATAATTTTGAGTAAACTTGTCCAGCATTATTTATTTATTATAAATACTTAAAAACATATTATAAAAATTTGGAAAGTGTATCTGCCTGTCTGTAGGTATGTTACGTTTAAACAGGTTCATCATCAAATCTCATCATCAAATCAGCTCGCTGTTAATATAACATTGTAATGGCATCAGAACTTAAGAGATATGCTTAATTTCAACATAATCAGATATAACTATAACAATAGAAAAATATGCGGTGGTGTGTCTGACATCAAACTTCTTTCTCCTCCCATGGATATCTTAAAAAGATTACACCAGGGTATGGGCAGCAGCATCCACCTGACTACTGAACACCAATACTGTGATCACCAATTTGAAGCATAGTGATTATGGCCATTGCATTGAAATCCTCCTTATCCAACAGTGTATGTGTAATGATGATTATTTACAATTTAGCAAAATTGAAAACCATTCCACTTTTTTATCTGATGGCTTTGATTATCTTAGGTTTCAATTAACCAACAACATTATAAATGTTGCAGAAAATCAGAGATCCTTTCAAATTTCAAATAAACGTAAAATTGAAAATTACCTTATGACTGTTAGTAGCAGAAGAAGATGTGGCAGAATGTTCTGACAATAGTATGACGTTTGGGCCGAAAACGTCATTGATACAGTTGGTTGGCTTTTCAAGATGCTGGCCTGAAACCTTTTAAAAAAATGCATAGTAAATAATAATGACGGAGTAATAACAATTGAGGTCCTTAACCGCCGAAACGATAACATGTCGACCGTTGTAGCGCGGCGGGAGAAGGTTCGCCTGGGACGCAGGAGGTTGCGGGTTTGATTCCCGCCTCGGAACAAATATTTGATCGTTCAATTCATAAATTGCTACCATAGCATATACAATTTTAAATAAACGTAAAATTTTAAATTACCTTATCACTGTTAGTAGCAGAAGATGTGTCAGAATGTTCTGACAATAGTATGACATTTGGGCCGAAAACGTCATTGATACAGCTGGCTGGCTTTTCAAGATGTTGGCCTGAAACCTTTAAAAAGGTGCATAGTAAACAATAACGGACATCCGAATACAATAGGCCGAAGACCAAGCAGGCCAAAGGCACGATGGACCGATGATAATAATAATTCTTTTTAAAAAAAACTATTTCGAGGCTATGATTTTTTGCCCAATACAAGATTTTATAATATTAGTGATCGGAACCGAGTGTTGATGCACACAATGAGCACAATAAACACAGCCAGTCTACTGTTATCCATCGAGGAGTTCCGTTGTTCACCTTCCGTATCTATCATCATATCAGCTCGTTGTCACCATCATATTGTATTGTCATTGGAACTTGACAGGTATGCCAAATATAGAAAATTCTTGATTGAACATAAAACAAAGAAGTACAAAGGCGAACTTAATGCTAGATAGCATTATCTTCCAGATAACCTTGGTGTATTATTGGTGGTGTACAATATAGCAAAATTGAAAACCATTGAACTTTTTTATCTGGTGACTTTGATTATCTTAGGTTTCAATGAACCAACAACATTATAAAGGTTGCAGAATAAGAGTTCCTTTCAAATTTCAAATAAACGTAAAATTTTAAATTACCTTGTCACTATTAGTAGCAGACGATGTGGCAGAATGTTCTGACAATAGTATGACGTTTGGGCCGAAAACGTCATTGATACAGTTGGTTGGCTTTTCAAGATGCTGGCCTGAAACCTTTAAAAAAAATGCATAGTAAATAATAATGACGGAGTAATAACAATTGAGGTCCTTAACCGCCGAAACGATAACATGTCGACCGTTGTAGCGCGGCGGGAGAAGGTTCGCCTGGGACGCAGGAGGTTGCGGGTTTGATTCCCGCCTCGGAACAAATATTTGATCGTTCAATTCATAAATTGCTACCATACCATATACAATTTTAAATAAACGTAAAATTTTAAATTACCTTATCACTGTTAGTAGCAGAAGATGTGTCAGAATGTTCTGACAATAGTATGACATTTGGGCCGAAAATGTCATTGATACAGCTGGCTGGCTTTTCAAGATGTTGGCCTGAAACCTGTAAAAAGGTGCATAGTAAACAATAACGGACATCCGAATACAATAGGCCGAAGACCAAGCAGGCCAAAGGCACGATGGACCGATGATAATAATAATTCTTTTAAAAAAAAACTATTTCGAAGCTATGATTTTTTGCCCAATACAAGATTTTATAATATTAGTGATCGGAACCGAGTGTTGATGCACACAATGAGCACAATAAACACAGCCAGTCTACTGTTATCCATCGAGGAGTTCCGTTGTTCACCTTCCGTATCTATCATCATATCAGCTCGTTGTCACCATCATATTGTATTGTCATTGGAACTTGACAGGTATGCCAAATATAGAAAATTCTTGATTGCACATAAAACAAAGAAGTACAAAGGCCAACTTAATGTAAGATAGCATTCTCTTCCAGATAACCTTGGTGTATTGCAGAAAAAATATGTACCTATCGAAATCGCTATATCTGTGCCTAAAATATTTCAGGACTTCCCTCAATTCCTCATTGATCCCATCATCAAAACCTGATTTTAATTAAAATGGGACAAATATGGAAGTAAATCGTGTCAACTAAAAAAAAAACAAATCGGTTACTAAATGAAGGAGAACAGTGGTAACAAACACAAAAAAAAAATAGTGCCGTCGTCCACCTTCCATCTCTACGATCAGATCAGCTCGCTGTCACGATCGTATTGTATTGTCACCAGAACTTGACACGTATGCGCGACTCAGTGCACCGTGGTCAAGAGCATAGCTTTTGTCTTGCCCTAGGATAATCAGGTCGTCTGGAACATATTGTTTCAACGATAAGACCGCATATTGTAACATAATATATTGTAATTGTTTTTAAGTTGTATTGCAATAAACAGCTTTAAATGAACTTTTGATGACACTCACCTTTTGAGGATTTTCTCCAACTTCCAGATTTAAACGTCTTCTTTTACATGTATCCTTAAAAAAAATTGTTTAGCTTATTATTATTGTTTAACCAAACTGAACAGATTACTTATTGTTATTCAATTATAATTAAATATAATTGAAATAAATATAATCAAGCGGTGCCCTCTGCCTATGAACAGCACATAATCATTTGTAATCTCCACATAAGAAACCTATGGGACAATGTACTTAGCCCGTACTTACTTTGAATATATTTTTCAATACAAGCTTTTATAAAATTAGTAATTGTAACCGTGTGCTGATAAAAATGAGCCTATACACGGCCAGTCAATTTGCTGATGAGCAAATACACCATAGATATTATAACGGCCAGTAACAAATTTCTGAGGTGTACCAATATAAAGTTAAGCGCATTCAAGTTTAATGTGAGAGGGGAGCCGTTGTAATAAAAACTTTCTACGGTTCACCCAGTTGGTCTCAGGGAGGTAGACAGTGGGTAATAGCCGAATAATCTTTCTTTCACACATAAGTTTAATATCGATTAAAGATCACCTGTTCAATTTTTACATGTAATTTCTGGCCTGGTTTAGGGCCCCGTTTAATTTTAATTGGACGGCCCGGTTTTCTTTTTTTTGAAAGTTTATCTTTCGTCATCTGGAAAATACAATGGTAATTACTACAAACGCAACCTGGAATGTAAATTGGGTAAATAAACATTCGTATTTTGTAAACTGGTCATCATCATCTTCCACAGCCTGACTGCATTCACTGCTGGCCTCTCTTTGCCAGTGCCATTCATTACGGTCCCGGTCCAGCGACCAATGTTCTTGGTTCAACGTTCAACGTCTGTACCCAGTTCTTGGACGCCATTGAGTTAGAGCCTTACACCTATCGTCACCCCGTCTTGCCAGTTGCCCAACTCCATTTTAGTTCCGTTATACCATTCCCAACATCTTTGAGCTTCGTTCGACTTCGTATCTCGACGTTAGGAATAGGTACGGTCTGTAAGCTTGATGCCGAGCATAGCGCGTTACATGGCTCTCTGTTCAACTCTTATCCTATACACAGCCTCCTGCGTGAACATCCATGTCTCGACACCGTAAGTCATGATAGGCAGAACACACTAATTTGGTATTTTTTCGTTGAAATCTGTTTTTCTCAGTGCCCTTAGGTACGCTATCATGTTGGACAGCGTGTATAAGATATAGCTAAAAATATGTGATAAAACATAGCAAATAACATAAAATTGTAACTTACCGTGTAACACAAAGCAAAAAACTACTTTTAGTACACAATACCAAAAAAAAACACGAAAATAGAGTTATATAAAATATTGTAAAATATTGTTGATAATTTCCTAAAATTAACGCATCCATCCATAGATAGAATAATGTTTTTTTTTTTTTTTTTTCTTTCGCCCTTTTGGGCAGGCTATAATTATTTGTAATTACCACAGAGCATGGTCTTAGTAACAATCACAGATGAAGTGGTACAAGGATAGAGTGCTTACATTCATATAAAAGAATGAGACTGGTATAATCGATACGGATTTGTTTTTAGCCTTACTTCCATGCTTTAGTTTTTCTTCTGAGGTAACAATACCGGTAGGAGTATTATTGTTCTGTGATCAGTACCAAGTCTATGCCACAGAGTCACAGAGTAGCGATATTGAGGGCTTTTCATATTCGAATAAAAAAAAAATAGTTTGAAGTGTTGCTTTAGTGTCATATTTCGACATAATAGAATTAAATAATTTCCAAATCTAAATCCGTAAAAGTAAATAACGAATAGAAATAGAACGAGGGGTTTTTATTTTCGTAAAAATATAAAGTAGTATAATAGGATAGTAACAAAATAGGTAACACGAAAATATATCACTACGTTGTTGACTTTGACATTACACCTTAATTTAATAGTTAGAATTGATCTGGCGCCAGCATGATGTGAAACCGCCGTGAAAACCCCTCATTGCGTAATGAACGAACATATTTTTTTTTAGTAATGACCGCAGAGTCACAGTGCAGCGATCGATATTGAAGGCATTCCATTTTCGAATAAAAAAAAGTTGTTTGATTTGGTTCGATACTCAACTATGGTTGTCAAAATTAACAAATGCATTGTCTGTGCTTTTGTGTGATAATAACAAAATAGGTAACACGAAATATATCACTACTTATTTGACTTTGACATTTCACTTTTTTTTGACAGTTAAGTACAGAGCTGGCGCCATCTATTTTCAAAGCTTTAGATAGACAAATGCACAAGCAGTGCGACGCCAAAAAAAAAAAAGCTTTAGAAATGATATGGACTAAGAAAATAAGTATAATAAGTCAAATATAAAAGTCAAATAAAGCATTTGCATATCTGCGTCTTTTTGAGGTCTTTTTGAATCTACCGCCGCACCGGCCCTAACTGATGTCCCGGACAGATGAGATGGCGCAAGGGTATCAACTATCAACGCATGTAGCGTCTCACACAAAAAGCCTTCCACGGAAATCATTCGTCGCTAAGTTTCATGGTTTATTTACTCCCATAGAAAACGCAAATACCTACTTCAGAAAAGATCACACAAAAGTGACACTAAAACGCATGACTTAGCGTCATTAATAAACACCAACCTTACCTTACCTTTGTACACCGCGCAATACCTGCCGCTCGATAGATAAGTATTTAGGTAGGTACATATTTATGTAATTTAGAGCGACTTCGTTGTCGCTTTGTAGTTACTGTTCTACGATTCCACGCAGATATCGTAAATAAAATGAACGCGTTATGTCACGTTTTCCACGAAAATATATAACTACTTTCTTGACTTTGACATTTCACTTTATTTAGTACAGAGCTGCCGCCATCTATTTTCAAAGCTATAAGCATGATGTGAAACGGCCGTAAAAACCCCTCAGCCAGCCAAACCGACAGGCACAGCCAGACGATAGATAAACTCGAAGAGTCGCAAAAATTGTTCGATTTGGCTCGATAGATGGCTCTGTCACAACTGTGAATGTAAAAATATTAAATGGATTATATAATGTGTTTTTTTGTTGTGTGTGTGTGTGTGTGTGTGTGTGTGTGTTTGTTACTTCTTCACGCTGAAACGTCTGGACACATTTGGATGAAAACTGGAATGTAGATAACTGGACTCCCGGAATAACACATCATCATCAGCCCACATTAGTCCACTGCTGGACATAGGCCTCTCCCAATACGCGCCACTGAGCCCGGTGTTCGGCTCTTCTACTCAAAAATAGAAAAAAACAATAAATTTTTGTGGTTACTTAGAACTGAAACTCAAAAAAATATTTTTCATCAAACCATAAGTGTGACTCGCACTTGGCCGCTTTTTTGTGAAAGAGTTCGTGCGAGGAAATACTACCACCATACCTATTTCTGCCGCAAAGCAGTAGTGTTTGCATCACTGTGTTCCGTTTTAAAGTGTAGGGGCACAGAATAAATAATAGGTATGGGTCTCATCAGGGTGACTAAATTGCCGTTCTGGAACCCTTCGTGTCCGAGTAGGTCTCGCACTTGTCCGTTTTTTTTATTCAATCTCAATCAAAAACTTGTCAAATAAGATGTTGAAAAGAAGCACCATATACCTACTACGATGTTTGTAGGTACTATGAAGAAATGATGAATTATTGTAACAAAAAAAAAAACACCGAGTCGGACTTGCGAACGAAGGGTTACGTACCATTAACTACAAAAAACACTAAAAAAACAAATTAAAAAAAAAAATAATGCAAAAAGTGAAAAAAACGGTCACCCATCCAAAAACTGACCGCGCAGAACGTTGCTTAACCTTCGTAATCGATTTTTGTATGGATTGTGGGCCAATTGTCAATTTCTCGATTTTACAAAATGCCTTAAAAAAACTTCGAAAACTTGTTTTTTTTTCAAAGTTGTAGTTTTCCTATATACACCAGGATGTTGGCTACAATTCTGCATAAACGAAATTGTCGTGCATCAACTTTCGTAGAACACTTAAACTCGTCAAAGTTGATGCGGACGTTTTTTTTTTTTTTAAATATCATTTCTGGACCACTATATTGTTTTTTTAAATTCTTTTTTACTTTTTCTGTAATCTGTGTATAAAAACAATAGGATACACCCTTTGAACGGTTCCTATCGGACACCGTTTCGAAGAACGGTTTTGAAAATGGGCGCCATCTTGGTTTTTTTAAAATGTCAGACTTTTCCCGGGGTCACATCGGAGAGCCGAACACATCTCTAGAACATGTTCCATGTCTAAAACGACTCTTTCTAGGAGAACAACCATGTCAATGAGTCAGTCAGTGAGTCAGTCACCGTTGTGCAGCTTTATATAATATAGACTAGTGGGTCGGTGGTGCGCGAGCTGCAAGCAGCTCGCGTTTAATTGAAAATGGTTTTCGGGATGTTTTAGAAATTACCCTAAAAATGGGGAAATTTTATTAAACCAGGCGTGGGTCGGTGGTGCGCGAGCTGCAAGCAGCTCGCGTGTCTTGCTGTTGTTGTTGCATTGAAAATGGTTTTCGGGATGTTTTAGAAATTACCCTAAAAATGGGGAAATTTTACTAAACCAGGCAACACTAAATGTTCTTTAACACGACCGACCTACAAATTACTCGAAAACGACACCCATATTAGTTTTTTCCTAACTTTACGCAGTGTTACCAGCTTACCTACTAACCTACCCACCTAACCCAAAAACTGAAGTAATATTCATAATCAGCACCAAGAAATTACTCGAAAACGACACTCATATTAGTTTTTTCCGTATACATATTACCTTTACGCAGGGTTGCCAGCTTACCTTACCTTTGTATCTGACTGAAATACTGATGATGCATTCGCAATCAGCACCTCCAAATTTCTCGAAAACACCACCCATATCGTTTTTTTTTTCATCTCTCGATTACACAAACACCGTTTTCTCCCATTGTTGCCAACATTATACTACTTAAATAGATAATATATACCGTCATAGTCGTGCGGTATACCTAATACACAAGTAGTTAATATATAAAATATAAAAAAAACCCTCAACGCAATGAAACGGCTGAACCGATTTTGATCAAACATAGCTAAGAACACTCACGACAAATTCAACTTTCCAACAAAAAAATCAAAATCGTAATCGGTTCATCCGTTCGGGAGCTACAGACTGACACAAACACACACGCACACACACACACACACACCTACACACACACACACACACACACACACACACACACCTACACACACACACACACACAATAGCCACGTCAAACTTATAACACCCCGTCGTTTTTGTGTCGGGTGTTAAAAACTAACACTACCTAGGTACGCGTTTGAAGATAGTTTATAATAATGTATACTATTATTTATTCTGTGGTTTTATGCAAGTGTTCCTGTTGACCTACGTTACCTACGTACCTACCTACGTTAGTTCCTTATTCGCTGAATTACCACTCGGTTTAATTTGGTACCTACTTATGGAAAATGATACGAAACTCAGTCACTCGACCATCACTCCACTCAGGGGGTCAGTGGCTCGCTTCGCTCGCCACTTCCCCCCTTCGTGTCACGATGGTCTCGATAGCTCGATAACCTAAAGCAAAGTTAATTTGAAGATAGAAAACTGACGTAACATTCGTAATCAGTACACTCAAACCAATTAATACTATTCAAACGTCGCCCCTTCGTTAATCTCAGTCACTCGTCTTGACATCGAATAGTCAGTCTCGTTAGCTCGGTAAGCTACAACAAAGCTAATTTTAAGAGATAAAACTGAGACACTGACACTGACACTGACACTGACACTGACACTGACACTGACACTGACACTGACACTTACATTTACATTTACACTTACACTGACCACCGACACCGACACCGACACCGGCTTCGGCTTCGGCTTCGCCTTCCGCTTCGGCTTCGGCTTCGGCTTCGTTTTCGACTTTGACTTCGACTTCGGCTTCGACTTCGACTTCGACTTCGGCTTCGACTTCGACTTCGACTTCGACTTTGGTTGAGCCGAGTGACCGACCCGACCATACAACCGAAAAACTAACGTAATATTCGTACTCAGCACATATTCAGCATTATTCGTTCTCCATATTGCTCGAAAACGACACCAATATTACACCGACACCGACACCGACACCAACACCGACACCTGCACCGGCACCGGCTTCGGCTTCGGCTTCGGCTTCAGCTTCGGCTTCGGCTTCGGCTTCGATTTCGGCTTCGGCTTCGGCTTCGGTTGAGCCGGCTTCGGCTTCGGCTTCGGCTTACCTGATAGGTCACGTCCAGCTAGGTCGCACCCTATGTGGCATTGCACTGCGCCCGCCACCCTGAGACATAAAGATGACAAGTCTCATGAGCCTGTAATTTCACCGGCACCCTTACCCTTCAAACCGGAACACAGCAATGCGAGCACTACTGCTTTGCGGCAGAAATAGGTATGGTGGTAGTACTTCCCCGGACGAACTCTTTCACAAAAAAGCTCTACTACTACTAAAAACTTTTCAAATTGGTGGAAATTGTCTACCAAAGTATTTTGTAAAACGGCTACCAGTTTACTATAACATTTCTTTACTGTGACTTTAACGACTTGGAAAGACTTGTAACGTTGCATAACGTTGCAAATTATATAAAACTGTAATAATAAATTATACCTACTTCAAAATGGCAAATGCACAAGTCGTGCTACGCCATTTATAAAGAAAAAAAAACTGACCTAGTTATTAAATCGTATTATCACAGATTATATATATGAGTCGTCGTCGTTTCGTCGTCGTTTCGTATGAGGTAGTGCTGGCCTCTGGTGTCAGAGTTTGTCAAGCCACCCAAGGGCCTCTGACATGGCTTATCGACTGCTATTAATCAATAACAGCCGGGACCGACAGCTTAACGTGCCCTCCGAAGCACAGAGCGATGGAAATCCTCTTTACGAGGTTAGACCACATAATAAATATTAGTAGTTAGACGTTAGACGACCTCTGTGGCGCGTCGGGCGAAGGTTGGCCTGCGACGCAGGAGGTTGCGGGTTCGATTCCCGCCTCGGAACAAATATTTTTGCGATCGCAGATATTTGTTCAGGGTGTTCTGGGGTATGTATGTTTTGTATGGTATGACAGTTGAGCAATGCTCTACCGTGTCAATTTTTGGATGGGTGACCACTTTTTGCGTGCAATTTTATTTTTTATTTTTTTACAAACCTAATTTTTAAGCACTTTTTATAGATAATGTTACGGAACCCTTCGTGTGCGAGTCCGACTCGCACTTGGTTGTTGCAACTTTTACGACATCCACGGTAGGAGACTGAGGGGTCTATTCTTAGGCCTGACACAGCACAGCACAGAAATAACTCAATGAATAGCAAACAGCGCCATTCAGATAGGTAGGTACCTACCTACATCACTCCCTTAGAAAAAACACTGGATACACATAGATGGATGGATGTTTTTTACTCTTTCACTTAAAAACTACAGGATGGATTTGGATGAAATTTGGAATGGAGATAACTGGACTCCCGGAATAGCACATAATTTTTATCCCGATATTCCCACGGGATCGAGACTTACGCGGGTGAAACCGCGGGGCGCTGCTTGTACATACCTACATAAATTAGACACACGCCATTTTCACCGAAGGGGTAGGCAGAGCCTTAATGGGCCTCTTTTTACAGTGGGTTGCACCATCGTGGAATATAGACGTGATATAGACGTGACACACAGGAACAGGAACAGGTAAGTAGTTAGTTATAGGTACCTACCTACCTGCCTGAGTAATTTGAGAAAACGTTTAGGTATTACCTACCATGTAGGCATTACTATTACTGTAGGTACCTACCTACCTAGTAAGTACCTTGTACTAATATTTATTCTGTGCCTCAGGTACCTACCTACCTACGCGTAAATGCCCATATCAGACGCAGAATGGACGGCTCTTGGCTAATATCAACGATTTAAATAGGTAGATAGGTAGGTAGGTATATAGTAGATTCCTTTCCAATAACGTACCTACAATAACGTCTTTTTGAATCTACCGCCGCACCGGCCCTAGCTGATGTCCCGGACAGATGAGATGGCTCAAGGGTAGGTAGGTACCTATCAACTATCAACGCATGTAGCGTCTCACACAAAAAGCCTACCGTTCTCCCACGGAAATCATTCGTCGCTAAGTTTCATGGTTTATTTACTCCCATAGAAAACACAAATACCTACTTCAGAAAAGATCAAACAAAAGTGACACTAAAACGCATGACTTAGCGTCATTAATAACCACCAACCTTACCTTACCTTTGTACACCGCGCAATACCTGCCGCTCGATAGATAAGTATTTAGGTAGGTACATATTTATGTAATTTAGAGCGACTTCGTTGTCGCTAAACTGTAATAAAATCAAATTAAGCAAGCAAGTAGATCTGTAAGTAGGTATTTATTCTGTGACACCGTGAATTAGCGCCATCTGGTGAAATTATTTAATTTGCTCTTGTTCCACAGTAGCTTCATCTATTGAAATATAATTTAATGTGGCCTAGACATGTATTCATATCGACATATTTAAAACAGGATAGGTATTCGTAGTGTGTTTACCTTAGAAGTTTAAAAACATGTTTTGGTTGACCCGCGACCCGTGCACCCACTGGCTTCACCCACCGGTGGGTGTAGTGGTAATTCCTGTTTACCCGTGTACCCACTGCGATATGGTTGGAATTAATTATCGTTCACCAATATCTCGTCGCATGCTCAACGGCTCTAGATCGCTGGTAACTTTGGGCGCGTTGACAATCCTAGCAACTCTGCGTTGCAGGGAGTCCAGAGGTTGCAGTTGGTACCTACTTCGGTGCACCATTCCAGAGGTGAGAGCAGTACTCCAAGTGAGGCCGAACCTGCGCTTTGTATAAAGCGTGAAACGTCGTACACCGAGTACAATTCCGGGTAAATCCTTATTCGGCTTTTACGACATCCACGGGAGGTGACAGAGGGGACCCTATTACTAAGGCTCGGCTGTCCGTCGGCCAATGTGTGTTGCGTGCGAATTGCGTTTGAATTGCACGACACTTACATCTGGCGGATGAATATAGAACTATATGATAGGTAGTTCGGTTTGGTTCGATAGATGGGCACTGTCGCATTGGTACTGTGTCTCTGATAACTGATTTAGTGCATTAGAAATGAGGTAGATGCCGCTATTACGAAGAAACACCAAGGGCTAGAGAATTAGAAATAGGTATTTGTAAAATCTATTACTGTCGCGCAGTGCCCGAACAACCAAGCGTGAGCGTGATAGAGACAACTGCAGCTTGGATCGACAATACCTATTAAAAGTACATAAAATCAACGATTCCTAGTCCCCTGATTCTCTCCAAAACTTAACCAATTTTTTTTTTTTTTTAAATTAAATATAAAAGAAAGTTTTAGCCGTGTTCCTGTGATTTCATTTTGCATTGGCGCAGTGCAATGCTACAATGCGTATAGGCCCCGATTATTCCGTCAGTGACGCAGTTAACAATAAAAAAACCTGCCAAATGCGAGTTGGACTCAGGCTCGAAGGGTTTCGTACCATTATCTATAAAACTAAGACAAATCTATAATAGGCCTTCTGTATTAAGCCCCCCACTTTCGTTCGGGAGCTACAATGCCACAGACAGACACACACACAGACACAAACAAAGGTACACACAGACACACACAGACACACAAAATCACACACAGACACAGACACACACAAACACACACAGACACACACACACAGACACGTCAAACTTATAACACCCCGTCGTTTTTGCGTCGGGGGCACAGAATATATGGGTGTTAAAAACTAAGACAAACCTATAATAGGCCCTCTGTATTAAGCCCCCCACTTCCGTTCGGGAGCTACGATGCCACTGACAGACACAAACACAGACACACACACAGATACACACAGACACACACAGACACGTCAAACTAATAACACCCCGTCGTTTTTGCGTTGGGGGTTAATAAAGTCTCCTTTGAGCAAAATATCCTATATAAAATGTTTAAAGATAGGTACCTACCTACTTTCCGTTCATGTCACATAATCTTTGGACGCCCTGTATATTAGTTATATCTATATATATATATTATTGGCACCATTTGTTAGTACCTAGGTAGGTACCTAGGTAGTAGAGCTTTTTTTAGAAAGAGTTCGTCCGAGGAAGTAGGTACTACCACCATACCTATTTCTTCTGCAAAGCAGTAGTGCTTGCATTAATTTGTTCCGTTTAAAAGTGTATGGGCACAGAATAAATAATAGGTATGGTTGCCGGTGAATTATAGGCTTTCCATTTTTGTCTCAGGACTCAGGGTGACCGGCGCATTTCAATGCCAAATAGGGCGCGTATTTAGTGGACGTGACCTTTGTGATAATGCACTGTTCATAGCCAGAGGGTACCGCTTAACATCATGTGGGCGATGGCTTGAACCGTCATCCAGGTCCAAACTTTTTTTTGCCTTATTTGTAGTTACTGTTATGGAACCCTTCGTGCCCGAGTACGTCTCGCACTTGTCCGTTTTTTTTATTATTATTTTAAGTAAGTAGATTGATTTTACAAAATGTTTTTTGTTGTTGTGTGTGTGTGTGTGTGTGTGTGTGTGTGTGTTTGTTACTTCTTCACGCTGAAACGTCTGTACGCATTTGGATGAAAATTGGAATGTAGATAACTGGACTCCCGGAATAACACATCATCATCGTTAATGCCCATATCAGACGCAGAACGGACGGCTCTTGAAGTAGATAGGTAGGTACCTAGGTATAGGTATATTAGATTCATTTCCAATAACTTATGACGTCTTATTGTTATTCTATCTACGATTCCACGCAGATATCGTAAATAAAATGAACGCGTTATGTCACGTTTCACTTTATTTCGTACAGAGCTGCCGCCATCTATTTTCAAAGCTATAAGCATGATGTGAAACGGCCGTAAAAACCCCTCAGCCAGGCAACCGACAGGCACAGCCAGTCGATAGATAAACTCGAAGAGTCGCAAAAATTGTTCGATTTGGCTCGTTAGATGGCTCTGTCACAACTGTGAATGTAAAAATATTAAATGGATTATATAATGTGTTTTTTTGTTGTGTGTGTGTGTGTGTGTGTGTGTGTGTGTTTGTTACTTCTTCACGCTGAAACGTCTGGACGCATTTGGATGAAAACTGGAATGTAGATAACTGGACTCCCGGAATAACACATCATCATCAGCCCACATTAGTCCACTGCTGGACATAGGCCTCTCCCAATACGCGCCACTGAGCCCGGTGTTCGGCTCTTCTACTCAAAAATAGAAAAAAACAATAAATTTTTGTGGTTACTTAGAACTGAAACTCAAAAAAATATTTTTCATAAACCATAAGTGTGACTCGCACTTGGCCGCTTTTTTGTGAAAGAGTTCGTGCGAGGAAATACTACCACCATACCTATTTCTGCCGCAAAGCAGTAGTGTTTGCATCACTGTGTTCCGTTTTAAAGTATAGGGGCACAGAATAAATAATAGGCATGGGTCTCATCAGGGTGACGGGCGCATTTCAATGCCAAATAGGGCGCGTCTTTAGTGGACGTGACCTTTGTGATAATGCACTGTTATGGAACCCTTCGTGTCCGAGTAGGTCTCGCACTTGTCCGTTTTTTTAATTATTATTTTAAGTAGATTGATGTCAAACAAAAACTTGTCAAAAAAGATGTTGAAAAGAAACACCATATACCTACTACGATGTTTGTAGGTACTATGAAGAAATTATGAATTATTGTAACAAAAAAAAAAACACCGAGTCGGACTTGCGCACGAAGGGTTACGTACCATTAACTACAAAAAACACTAAAAAAACAAATTTAAAAAAATAATAATGCAAAAAGTGAAAAAAACGGTCACCCATCCAAAAACTGACCGCGCAGAACGTTGCTTAACCTTCGTAATCGATTTTTGTATGGATTGTGGGCCAATTGTCAATTTCTCGATTTTACAAAATGCCTTAAAAAACCTTCGAAAACTTGTTTTTTTTTCAAAGTTGGGGTTTTCCTATATACACCAGGATGTTGGCTACAATTCTGCATAAACGAAATTGTCGTGCATCAACTTTCGTAGAACACTTAAACTCGTCAAAGTTGATGCGGACGATTTTTTTTTTTTTTAAATATCATTTCTGGACCTCTATATTGTTTTTTTTATTTTTTTTTTACTTTTTCTGTAATCTGTGTATAAAATCAATAGGATACGCCCTTTGAACGGTTCTTATAGGACACCGTTTCGAAGAACGGTTTTGAAAACGGGCGCCATCTTGGTTTTTTCAAAATGTCAGACTTTTCCTGGGGTCACATCGGAGAGCCGAACACATCTCTAGAACATGTCCCATGTCTAAAACGACTCCTTCTAGGAGAACAACCATGTCAATCAGTCAGTCAGTCAGTCACCGTTGTCTAGCTTTATATAATATAGACTAGTGGGTCGGTGGTGCGCGAGCTGCAAGCAGCTCGCGTGTCTTGCTGTTGTTGTTGCATTGAAAATGGTTTGCCCTACGGTATGTTTGGTATTACCCTAAAAATGGGGAAATTTTATTAAACCAGGCAACACTAAATGTTCTATCACACGACCGACCTACAAATTACTCGAAAACGACACCCATATTAGTTTTTTCCTAACTTCACGCAGTGTTACCAGCTTACCTACTAACCTACCCACCTAACCCAAAAACTGAAGTAATATTCATAATCAGCACCAACAAATTACTCGAAAACGACACCCATATTAGTTTTTTCCTAACTTTACGCAGTGTTACCAGCTTACCTACTAACCTACCCACCTAACCCAAAAACTGAAGTAATATTCATAATCAGCACCTACAAATTACTCGAAAACGACACCCATATTAGTTTTTTCCTAACTTTAGGCAGTGTTACCAGCTTACCTTCTAACCTACCCACCTAACCCAAACACTGAAGTAATATTCATAATCAGCACCTACAAATTACTCGAAAACGACACCCATATTAGTTTTTTCCTAACTTTACGCAGTGTTACCAGCTTACGTACTAACCTACCCACCTAACCCAAAAACTGAAGTAATATTCATAATCAGCACCTACAAATTACTCGAAAACGACACCCATATTAGTTTTTTCCTAACTTTACGCAGTGTTACCAGCTTACGTACTAACCTACCCACCTAACCCAAAAACTGAAGTAATATTCATAATCAGCACCTACAAATTACTCAAAAACGCCACCCATATCGTTTTTTTTTTCATCCCTCGATTACACAAACACCGTTTTCTCCCATTGTTGCCAACATTATACTACTTAAATAGATAATATATACGTCATAGTCGTGCGGGATACCTAATACACAAGTAGTTAATATATAAAATATAAAAAAACCCTCAACGCAATGAAACGGCTGAACCGTTTTTTTTTTTTTTTTCACCGGGGGCTACCCTTGCGAAGTCGGGGCGAGCCGCTTGATTTGGACTCTGATTAACGACAACAATATTATATACATTATCTAATAGTATACGTTAGTGTGTACCTTGTCAATTAAACTAAACATGTCATATATATAAGTTTAGCTAGGTAACAAATATGCGTTTTGTTAGTAGTAGTAGTAGAGCTTTTTTGTGAAAGAGTTCGGCCGGGGAAGTACCTACAACCACCATACCTATTTCAGTCGCAAAGCAGTAGTGCTCGCATTGCTGTGTTCCGGTTTGAAGGGTATAGGTGCCGGTGAAATTACAGCCACATGAGACTTTCCATCTTTATTACTCAGGGTGGCGGGTGCAGTGACCCATTTAGTCATCCTGCTAAGGAGTTGCCAACAACTAATACGATACAATTAATACCATAAATACGTCGCCCCTTCGTTAAACTCAGTCACTCGACCATCACTCCACTCAGGGGGTCAGTGGCTCGCTTCGCTCGCCACTTCCCCCCTTCGTGTCACGATGGTCTCGATAACCTACAGCAAAGTTAATTTGGAGATAGAAAACTAACGTAATATTCGTAATCAGTACACTCAAACTAATTAATACGATTAATACGTCGCCCCTGCGTTAAACTCAGTCACTCGACCATCATTCCACTCAGGGGGTCAGTGGCTCCAGTCACGATGGTCTCGATATCTCATTTGGTCAGTGGCTCGCTTCGCTCGCCACTTCCCCCTTCGTGTCACGATGGCCTCGATAGCTCGATGACCCGCAGCAAAGTTAATTTGAAAATAGAAAACTAACGTAACATTCGTAATCAGTACAAAAAACCTACCTACCTTCATTTTGAAAAATAGGTACATAAAAGGTACATATTATGTACCTACGAATTACGAAAGTACCACATGTTATTATCAATATTGTTATTATGTAGAAATAAAGACTTATTTATGTTTTTTTTATTTTTAAACTTATAACACCCCGTCGTTTTTCGTCGGGGGTTAAAAATAGCAGCCAAGACACAGCTTATAGGTACCAACCAACGATTTACTAATTTACTTGATAGCATGTCTCTGGTAGGTACCAACGAATCTTATCTACAAGTCCGGGTACCTAATCATTAATTCGACTTTTACGACATCCACGGGAGGAGACTGAGGAGTTTATTCTTAGGCCGGACACAACACAGCACATAAATAACTCAACGAATAGCAAACAACGCCATTCAGATTACCTACATCTCTCCCTTAGAAAACGCAAATATCTACCTACCTAGGTACCTAGGTATGCTTCATCTCAATGTAAGAAAATCACACAAAAGTGAGTAAGTACCTACCTGTAAAGCGCTTGACTTACCGATACCGTGGTACAGGTAAGTACCTACATACCTACCTATTTAGTAATACCTACCTGCCTGAGTAATTTGAGAAAACCTTTATAGAACCATGTAGGCATACCTATTACAGAACCTAGTAAGTACCTTAGGTACCTACCTCCCTACCTACGCGTTATAGCCCATATCACACGCAGAACGGACGGCTCTTGAAGTAGATAGGTAGGTACCTACCTAGGTATAGGTATATTAGATTCATTTCCAATAACGTGTGACGTCCTATTGTTATTCTATCTAAGATTCCACGCAGATATCGTAAATAAAATGACCGCGTTATGTCACGTTTTCCACGAAAATATATAACTACTTTCTTGACTTTGACGTTTCACTTTATTTAGTACAGAGCTGCCGCCATCTATTTTCAAAGCTATAAGCATGATGTGAAACGGCCGTAAAAACCCCTCAGCCAGCCAAACCGACAGGCACAGCCAGTCGGTAGATAAAACTCGAAGAGCTCCGGTACCCCACGGACCCAGTCTCGACCCCGAAAGGCTCAAATAAGTAAGCTCTGTCGAGATTTGCATATTTGAGTCATTTTTAAGGTCTTCAGCGGAATCTGCCGCCCCACCGGCCTTAACTGATGTCCCGGACAGATGAGATGGCACAAGGGTATCAACGCATGGGGTTCAAGCTGCCCAAGATGAAGACAGGCTTTATTCCAGAGGAGCATACTTTACTTATATATAGTCCTGAGTGAAGCGAGGGGTTCAAGCTGCCCAAGACGAAGACAGGCTTTATTCCAGAGGAGCATACTGCATAGGTACTCTACTTTTCACATCATCTGCGAGACAATAAAAACACACTGAGGATCACAGCACCAAACACAGTCTTTTGTTTTTCATTCTTTGTAATAGTACACTCGGTCTGTGTTCTTTGTAATGTATTAGGTACTTCTTCTTCTGTGATAAAAGTATTTTTTTTTGTAGTTTTGCTTATGGTGACCAGTTCTATTTTTTGAACAAACCTCTTAACAATAAGCTTCTTTTTACTCAAAGTTTTTTACGAGTTTCCACACGAATTTGACGTTACAAATTCAAATCACTTTATTCCCTAGAGAATTTCATACAACTTTATATCTCTTGGGACATAATGTTTTACTTTAAGTTGAGTTTGCATGGACATTGTCGAGCAGGTGGTGTGAAAAGTATTTTTTTTCTAATCAAATGAATATATATCAATAAATTAAATCTATAAATAGATAGAAAATTCTTTATTGCACATTAAACAAAGAAGTACCTACAAAGGCGAACTTAATGCTAGAAAGCCAGATAACCTTAGTGTTGGTATTTATCTATATTAATAATGTATAAATTTTTAGTTGACAACTTACTTATCCACAAAAATATTGTATTCACATAGTTTTCAAATGACTTACCTGATGTTAACCGTTGCCTTTAACAATGCAATACCTCATTCATAGGTCACTTACACCTAGGATACACCCTATGTAGCTTTGCACTGCGTCTGAGACATAAAGATGGAAAGTATAATTTTTCCTTAATTTCACTTCAATTTTTCAATTTTTTATTTTTTTATTTTTCACTGCGCCCGCCACCCTGAGACATAAAGATGACAAGTCTCATGAGCCTGTAATTTCACCGGCACCCTTACCCTTCAAACCGGAACACAGCAATGCGAGCACTACTGCTTTGCGGCAGAAATAGGTACCTATGGTGGTAGTACTTCCCCGGACGAACTCTTTCACAAAAAAACTCTACTACTACTAAAAACTTTTCAAATAGGTGGAAATTGTCTATCAAAGTTTTTTGTAAAACGGCCACCAGTTTACCTACTAAAACATTTATTTACTGTGACTTTAACGACTTGGAAGGACTTGTAACGTTGATATAAAACTGTAATAATAAATTATACCTACTTCAAAATGGCAAATGCACAAGTCGTACTACGCCATTTATAAAGAAAAAAAAACTGACCTAGTTATTAAATCGTATTATCACAGATTATATATATGAGTCATACTACCTCTTTACGAGGTTAGACCACATAATAAATATTAGTAGTTAGACGTTAGACGACCTTTGTGGCGCGTCGGGCGAAGGTTGGCCTGCGACGCAGGAGATTGCGGGTTCGATTCCCGCCTCGGAACAAATATTTTTGCGATCGCAGATATTTGTTCAGGGTGTTCTGGGGTATGTATGTTTTGTATGGTATGACAGTTGAGCAATGCTCTACCGTGTCAATTTTTGGATGGGTGACCACTTTTTGCGTGCAATTTTATTTTTTATTTTTTTACAAACCTAATTTTTAAGCACTTTTTATAGATAATGTTACGGAACCCTTCGTGCGCGAGTCCGACTCGCACTTGGTTGTTGCAACTTTTACGACATCCACGGGAGGAGACTGAGGGGTCTATTCTTAGGCCTGACACAGCACAGCACAGAAATAACTCAACGAATAGCAAACAGCGCCATTTAGATCACTCCCTTAGAAAAAACAAATACTACCTACCTATGCTTCATCTCAATGTAAGAAAAATCACACAAAAATGAGTAGGTAGGTATAAAGCGCTTGACTTACCGAAACCTTACTGTATAGGTATATATTCTGTGCCGAAACCGTGGAACAGGTAAGTAGTTAGTTATAGGTACCTACCTACCTGCCTGAGTAATTTGAGAAAACGTTTAGGTATTACCTACCATGTAGGCATAACTATTACTTTAAGTACCTACCTAGTAAGTATCTTGTACTAATATTTATTCTGTGCCTCAGGTAGGTACCTACCTACGCGTAAATGCCCATAATATCATAGTTAAGCCGTTTCATTGCGTTGAGGGTTTAGCCGTATAGGAAGGCCCCATCACGATGGCTGTCAATCAAGAAAATCAAAATCGGTTCATCCGTTTGGGAGCTACGATACCACAGACAGACACACACACAGACACACACACAGATACACACAGACACGTCAAACTTATAACAACCCGTCGTTATTGCGTCGGGTGTAAAAAACTAAGACAAATCTATAATAGGCCCTCTGTATTAAGCCCCCCACTTCCTTTCGGGAGCTACGATGCCACTGACAGACACAAACACAGACACACACACAGATACACACAGACACACACAGACACGTCAAACTTATAACACCCCGTCGTTTTTACGTTGATCTAAAATGTTTAAGATACCTACCTACTTTCCGTTCATGTCACATAATCTTTGGACGACCTGTACCTATAATAGTTATATCTATATATCTATATATATATATTATTGGCACCATTTGTTAGTACCTAGGTAGGTAGTAGAGCTTTTTTGTGAAAGAGTTCGTCCGAGGAAGTACTACCACCATACCTATTTCTTCTGCAAAGCAGTAGTGCTTGCATTAATTTGTTCCGTTTAAAAGTGTATGGGCACAGAATAAATAATAGGTATGGTTGCCGGTGAAATTATAGGCACATGAGGCTTTCCATTTTTGTCTCAGGGTGACGGGCGCATTTCAATGCCAAATAGGGCGCGTATTTAGTGGATAATGCACTGTTCATAGGCAGAGGGTACCAGGGTCATCCAGGTCCAAACTTTTTTTTGCCTTATTTGTAGTTACTGTTATGGAACCCTTCGTACCCGAGTACGTCTCGCACTTGTCCGTTTTTTTTATTATTATTTTAAATAAGTAGATTGATGTCAATCAAAAACCTCTCAGCTCTCAGTATACCTATAATAGGTAGGTAGGTACCTACCTATTATAGGTATACTGAGACCTACCTTCTCTAAAGCTGACCTACATAGTAAATTTTATTATCACAGATTATATATTATTTACTACGTAACAGATACATCTCCCATACGTACATAGGTACAAACATTAGACACACGCCTTTTTCACCGAAGGGGTAGGCAGAGGTAGGTAGTAGGTAGGCAGGGGTAGGTAGCATTTCAAAATTTACTATGTAGGTCAGCTTTATAATAGGTAGGTAGGTACCTACCTATTATAGGTATACTGAGACCTACCTTCTCTAAAGCTGACCTACATAGTAAATTTTAGTATCACAGATTATATATTATTTACTACGTAACAGATACATCTCCCATACGTACATAGGTACAAACATTAGACACACGCCTTTTTCACAGAAGGGGTAGGCAGAGCCTCAATGGGCCTCTTTACAGTGGGTTGCACCATCGTGGAATATAGACGTGAAATAGATTATATAATGAGTTTTTTTGTTGTGTGTGTGTGTGTGTGTGTTTGTTACTTCTTCACGCTGAAACGTCTGGACGCATTGGGATGAAAACTGGAATGTAGATAACTGGACTCCCGGAATAACACATCATCATCAGCCCACATTAGTCCACTGCTGGACATAGGCCTCTCCCAATACGCGCCACTGAGCCCGGTGTTCGGCTCTTCTACTCAAAAATAGAAAAAAACAATAAATTTTTGTGGTTACTTAGAACTGAAACTCAAAAAAATATTTTTCATCAAACCATAAGTGTGACTCGCACTTGGCCGCTTTTTTGTGAAAGAGTTCGTGCGAGGAAATACTACCACCATACCTATTTCTGCCGCAAAGCAGTAGTGTTTGCATCACTGTGTTCCGTTTTAAAGTGTAGGGGCACAGAATAAATAATAGGTATGGGTCTCATCAGGGTGACGGGCGCATTTCAATGCCAAATAGGGCGCGTCTTTAGTGGATAATGCACTGTTATGGAACCCTTCGAGTCCGAGTAGGTCTCGCACTTGTCCGTTTTTTTAATTATTATTTTAAGTAGATTGATGTCAATCAAAAACTTGTCAAAAAAGATGTTGAAAAGAAGCACCATATACCTACTACGATGTTTGTAGGTACTATGAAGAAATGATGAATTATTGTAACAAAAAAAAAAACACCGAGTCGGACTTGCGAACGAAGGGTTACGTACCATTAACTACAAAAAACACTAAAAAAACAAATTTAAAAAAAAAATAATGCAAAAAGTGAAAAAAAACGGTCACCCATCCAAAAACTGACCGCGCAGAACGTTGCTTAACCTTCGTAATCGATTTTTGTATGGATTGTGGGCCAATTGTCAATTTCTCGATTTTACAAAATGCCTTGAAAAAACTTCGAAAACTTGTTTTTTTTTCAAAGTTGGGGTTTTCCTATATACACCAGGATGTTGGCTACAATTCTGCATAAACGAAATTGTCGTGCATCAACTTTCGTAGAACACTTAAACTCGTCAAAGTTGATGCGGAAGATTTTTTTTTTTTTAAATATCATTTCTGGACCTCTATATTGTTTTTTTTCATTTTTTTTTACTTTTTCTGTAATCTGTGTATAAAATCAATAGGATACGCCCTTTGAACGGTTCCTATAGGACACCGTTTCGAAGAAAGGTTTTGAAAACGGGCGCCATCTTGGTTTTTTCAAAATGTCAGACTTTTCCCGGGGTCACATCGGAGAGCCGAACACATCTCTAGAACATGTCCCATGTCTAAAACGACTCCTTCTAGGAGAACAACCATGTCAATGAGTCAGTGAGTGAGTCACCGTTGTGCAGCTTTATATAATATAGATAGATAGACTAGTGGGTGGGTTGTGCGCGAGCTGCAAGCAGCTCGCGTGTCTTGCTGTTGTTGTTGCATTGAAAATGGTTTGCCCTACGGTATGTTTGGTATTACCCTAAAAATGGGGAAATTTTATTAAACCAGGCAACACTAAATGTTCTATCACACGACCGACCTACAAATTACTCGAAAACGACACCCATATTAGTTTTTTCCTAACTTTACGCAGTGTTACCAGCTTACCTACTAACCTACCCACCTAACCCAAAAACTGAAGTAATATTCATAATCAGTACCAAGAAATTACTCGAAAACGACACCCATATTAGTTTTTTCCTAATTTTACGCAGTGTTACCAGCTTACCTACTAACCTACCCACCTAACCCAAAAACTGAAGTAATATTCATAATCAGCACCAACAAATTACTCGAAAACGACACCCATATTAGTTTTTTCCTAACTTTACGCAGTGTTACCAGCTTACCTACTAACCTACCCACCTAACCCAAAAACTGAAGTAATATTCATAATCAGCACCAACAAATTACTCGAAAACGACACCCATATTAGTTTTTTCCTAACTTTACGCAGTGTTACCAGCTTACCTACTAACCTACCCACCTAACCCAAAAACTGAAGTAATATTCATAATCAGCACCTACAAATTACTCGAAAACGACACCCATATTAGTTTTTTCCTAACTTTAGGCAGTGTTACCAGCTTACCTACTAACCTACCCACCTAACCCGAACACTGAAGTAATATTCATAATCAGCACCTACAAATTACTCGAAAACGACACCCATATTAGTTTTTTCCTAACTTTACGCAGTGTTACCAGCTTACGTACTAACCTACCTACCTAACCCAAAAACTGAAGTAATATTCATAATCAGCACCTACAAATTACTCGAAAACGACACCCATATTAGTTTTTTCCGTATATTACCTTTACGCAGGGTTGCCAGCTTACCTTACCTTTGTATCTGAATGAAATAATGATGATGCATTCGCAATCAGCACCTCCAAATTTCTCGAAAACGCCACCCATATCGTTTTTTTTTCATCCCTCGATTACACAAACACCGTTTTCTCCCATTGTTGCCAACATTATACTACTTAAATAGATAATATATACGTCATAGTCGTGCGGGATACCTAATACACAAGTAGTTAATATATAAAATATAAAAAAACCCTCAACGCAATGAAACGGCTGAACCGTTTTTTTTTTTTTTTTTTTTCACCGGGGGCTACCCGTGCGAAGTCGGGGCGAGCCGCTTGATTTGGACTCTGATTAACTACAACAATATTATATACATTATCTATTAGTATACGTTAGTGTGTACCTTGTCAATTAAACTAAACATGTCATATATATAAGTTTAGCTAGGTAACAAATATGCGTTTTGTTAGTAGTAGTAGTAGAGCTTTTTTGTGAAAGAGTTCGGCCGGGGAAGTACCTACAACCACCATACCTATTTCAGTCGCAAAGCAGTAGTGCTCGCATTGCTGTGTTCCGGTTTGAAGGGTATAGGTGCCGGTGAAATTACAGCCACATGAGACTTTCCATCTTTATTACTCAGGGTGGCGGGTGCAGTGACCCATTTAGTTATCCTGCTAAGGAGTTGCCAACAACTAATACGATACAATTAATACCATAAATACGTCGCCCCTTCGTTAAACTCAGTCACTCGACCATCACTCCACTCAGGGGGTCAGTGGCTCGCTTCGCTCGCCACTTCCCCCCTTCGTGTCACGATGGTCTCGATAACCTACAGCAAAGTTAATTTGGAGATAGAAAACTAACGTAATATTCGTAATCAGTACACTCAAACTAATTAATACGATTAATACGTCGCCCCTGCGTTAAACTCAGTCACTCGACCATCATTCCACTCAGGGGGTCAGTGGCTCCAGTCACGATGGTCTCGATATCTCATTTGGTCAGTGGCTCGCTTCGCTCGCCACTTCCCCCCTTCGTGTCACGATGGCCTCGATAGCTCGATGACCCGCAGCAAAGTTAATTTGAAAATAGAAAACTAACGTAACATTCGTAATCAGTACAAAAAACCTACCTACCTTCATTTTGAAATAGGTACATATTAGGTACATATTATGTACCTACGAATTACGAAAGTACCACATGTTATTATCAATATTGTTATTATGTAGAAATAAAGACTTATTTATGTTTTTTTTATTTTTAAACTTATAACATCCCGTCGTTTTTCGTCGGGGTTTAAAAATAGCAGCCAAGACACAGCTTATAGGTACCAACCAACGATTTATTAAATTACTTGATAGCATGTCTCTGGTAGGTACCAACGAATCTTATCTACAAGTCCGGGTACCTAATCATTAATTCGACTTTTACGACATCCACGGGAGGAGACTGAGGAGTTTATTCTTAGGCCGGACACAACACAGCACATAAATAACTCAACGAATAGCAAACAACGCCATTCAGATTACCTACATCTCTCCCTTAGAAAACGCAAATATCTACCTACCTAGGTACCTAGGTATGCTTCATCTCAATGTAAGAAAATCACACAAAAGTGAGTAAGTACCTACCTGAAAGCGCTTGACTTACCGATACCGTGGTACAGGTAAGTACCTACATACCTACCTATTTAGTAATACCTACCTGCCTGAGTAATTTGAGAAAACCTTTATAGAACCATAGTAAGTACCTTAGGTACCTACCTCCCTACCTACGCGTTAATGCCCATATCACACGCAGAACGGACGGCTCTTGAAGTAGATAGGTAGGTACCTACCTAGGTATAGGTATATTAGATTCATTTCCAATAACGTGTGACGTCCTATTGTTATTCTATCTAAGATTCCACGCAGATATCGTAAATAAAATGACCGCGTTATGTCACGTTTTCCACGAAAATATATAACTACTTTCTTGACTTTGACATTTCACTTTATTTAGTACAGAGCTGCCGCCATCTATTTTCAAAGCTATAAGCATGATGTGAAACGGCCGTAAAAACCCCTCAGCCAGCCAAACCGACAGGCACAGCCAGTCGGTAGATAAAACTCGAAGAGCTCCGGTACCACACGGACCCAGTCTCGACCCCGAAAGGCTCAAATAAGTAAGCTCTGTCGAGATTTGCATATTTGAGTCATTTTTAAGGTCTTCAGCGGAATCTGCCGCCCCACCGGCCTTAACTGATGTCCCGGACAGATGAGATGGCACAAGGGTATCAACGCATGGGGTTCAAGCTGCCCAAGATGAAGACAGGCTTTATTCCAGAGGAGCATAC
The DNA here is from genome assembly GCA_932527175.1 of Operophtera brumata. NCBI lineage: Eukaryota > Metazoa > Arthropoda > Insecta > Lepidoptera > Geometridae > Operophtera > Operophtera brumata. Next base: position 4,551,213 of record OW052238.1, read on the forward strand.
TTTTATTACTTATATATAGTCCTGAGTGAAGCGAGGGGTTCAAGCTGCCCAAGACGAAGACAGGCTTTATTCCAGAGGAGCATACTGCATAGGTACTCTACTTTTCACATCATCTGCGAGACAATAAAAACACACTGAGGATCACAGCACCAAACACAGTCTTTTGTTTTTCATTCTTTGTAATAGTACACTCGGTCTGTGTTCTTTGTAATGTATTAGGTAGGTACTTCTTCTGTGATAAAAGTATTTTTTTTTGTAGTTTTGCTTATGGTGACCAGTTCTATTTTTTGAACAAACCTCTTTACAATAAGATTCTTTTTACTCAAAGTTTTTTACGAGTTTCCACACGAATTTGACGTTACAAATTCAAATCACTTTATTCCCTAGAGAATTTCATACAACTTTATATCTCTTGGGACATAATGTTTTACTTTAAGTTGAGTTTGCATGTACATTGTCGAGCAGGTGGTGTGAAAAGTATTTTTTTTCTAATCAAATGGATATATATCAATAAATTAAATCTATAAATAGATAGAAAATTCTTTATTGCACATTAAACAAAGAAGTACCTACAAAGGCGAACTTAATGCTAGAAAGCCAGATAACCTTAGGTATTTATCTATATTAATAATGTATAAATTTTTAGTTGACAACTTACTTATCCACAAAAATATTGTATTCACATAGTTTTCAAATGACTTACCTGATGTTAACCGTTGCCTTTAACAATGCATTACCTCATTCATAGGTCACTTACACCTAGGATACACCCTATGTAGCTTTGCACTGCGTCTGAGACATAAAGATGAAAAGTATAATTTTTCCTTAATTTCACTTCAATTTTTCAATTTTTTATTTTTTTATTTTTCACTGCGCCCGCCACCCTGAGACATAAAGATGACAAGTCTCATGAGCCTGTAATTTCACCGGCACCCTTACCCTTCAAACCGGAACACAGCAATGCGAGCACTACTGCTTTGCGGCAGAAATAGGTATGGTGGTAGTACTTCCCCGGACGAACTCTTTCACAAAAAAGCTCTACTACTACTAAAAACTTTTCAAATTGGTGGAAATTGTCTACCAAAGTATTTTGTAAAACAGCTACCAGTTTACTAAAACATTTCTTTACTGTGACTTTAACGACTTGGAAAGACTTGTAACGTTGCAAATTATATAAAACTGTAATAATAAATTATACCTACTTCAAAATGGCAAATGCACAAGTCGTGCTACGCCATTTATAAAGAAAAAAAACTGACCTAGTTATTAAATCGTATTATCACAGATTATATATATGAGTCGTCGTCGTTTCGTCGTCGTTTCGTATGAGGTAGTGCTGGCCTCTGGTGTCAGAGTTTGTCAAGCCGCCCAAGGGCCTCTGACATGGCTTATCGACTGCTATTAATCAATAACAGCCGGGACCGACACAGCTTAACGTGCCCTCCGAAGTCAAACTTATAACAACCCGTCGTTATTGCGTCGGGTGTAAAAAACTAAGACAAATCTATAATAGGCCCTCTGTATTAAGCCCCCCACTTCCGTTCGGGAGCTACGATGCCACTGACAGACACAAACACAGACACACACACAGATACACACAGACACACACAGACACGTCAAACTTATAACACCCCGTCGTTTTTGCGTTGGGGGTTAATAAAGTCTCCTTTCAGCAAAATATCCTATCTAAAATGTTTAAGATACCTACCTACTTTCCGTTCATGTCACATAATCTTTGGACGACCTGTACCTATATTAGTTATATCTATATACCTATCTATATATATATATTATTTGGTCGAAGCGACGCGTGACCCGAGAGCTGGCTCTTATCTGGCTCAACGCATTAATAAAGTCTCCTTTCAGCAAAATATCCTATCTAAAATGTTTAAGATACCTACCTACTTTCCGTTCATGTCACATAATCTTTGGACGACCTGTACCTATATTAGTTATATCTATATATATATATATATATATTATTTGGTCGAAGCGACGCGTGACCCGAGAGCTGGCTCTTATCTGGCTCAACGCATTAGTATTGCCATTCAGCGTGGCAATGCAGCCAGCATCTTAGGGACGCTTCCGTCTGGTAGTGATTTGGATCAGTTGAGCTACCTTTAGATCGCTTGAAGCGGTCTTCAGGTGGCACAACTGTTTCATATGTATTTTGTACATACCTTGTATTATTCTTTCTGTAAATAAATGTATTTTTATTATTGGCACCATTTGTTAGTACCTAGGTAGGTAGTAGAGCTTTTTTGTGAAAGAGTTCGTCCGAGGAAGTACTACCACCATACCTATTTCTTCTGCAAAGCAGTAGTGCTTGCATTAATTTGTTCCGTTTAAAAGTGTATGGGCACAGAATAAATAATAGGTAGGTATGGTTGCCGGTGAAATTATAGGCACATGAGGCTTTCCATTTTTGTCTCAGGGTGACTGGCGCATTTCAATGCCAAATAGGGCGCGTATTTAGTGGATAATGCACTGTTCATAGGCAGAGGGTACCAGGGTCATCCAGGTCCAAACTTTTTTTTGCCTTATTTGTAGTTACTGTTATGGAACCCTTCGTGCCCGAGTACGTCTCGCACTTGTCCGTTTTTTTATTATTATTTTAAGTAAGTAGATTGATGTCAATCAAAAACCTCTCAGCTCTCAGTATACCTATAATAGGTAGGTAGGTACCTACCTATTATAGGTATACTGAGACCTACCTTCTCTAAAGCTGACCTACATAGTAAATTTTATTATCACAGATTATATATTATTTACTACGTAACAGATACATCTCCCATACGTACATAGGCACAAACATTAGACACACGCCTTTTTCACCGAAGGGGTAGGCAGAGCCTCAATGGGCCTCTTTACAGTGGGTTGCACCATCGTGGAATATAGACGTGAAATGGATTATATAATGTGTTTTTTTGTTGTGTGTGTGTGTGTGTGTGTGTTACTTCTTCACGCTGAAACGTCTGGACGCATTTGGATGAAAACTGGAATGTAGATAACTGGACTCCCGGAATAACACATCATCATCAGCCCACATTAGTCCACTGCTGGACATAGGCCTCTCCCAATACGCGCCACTGAGCCCGGTGTTCGGCTCTTCTACTCAAAAATAGAAAAAAACAATAAATTTTTGTGGTTACTTAGAACTGAAACTCAAAAAAATATTTTTCATCAAACCATAAGTGTGACTCGCACTTGGCCGCTTTTTTGTGAAAGAGTTCGTGCGAGGAAATACTACCACCATACCTATTTCTGCCGCAAAGCAGTAGTGTTTGCCTACTACGATGTTTGTAGGTACTATGAAGAAATTATGAATTATTGTAACAAAAAAAAAAACACCGAGTCGGACTTGCGCACGAAGGGTTACGTACCATTAACTACAAAAAACACTAAAAAAACAAATTTTAAAAAAAAATAATGCAAAAAGTGAAAAAAACGGTCACCCATCCAAAAACTGACCGCGCAGAACGTTGCTTAACCTTCGTAATCGATTTTTGTATGGATTGTGGGCCAATTGTCAATTTCTCGATTTTACAAAATGCCTTAAAAAACCTTTGAAAACTTGTTTTTTTTTCAAAGTTGGGGTTTTCCTATATACACCAGGATGTTGGCTACAATTCTGCATAAACGAAATTGTCGTGCATCAACTTTCGTAGAACACTTAAACTCGTCAAAGTTGATGCGGACGATTTTTTGTTTTTAAATATCATTTCTGGACCTCTATATTGTTTTTTTTAAATTTTTTTTACTTTTTCTGTAATCTGTGTATAAAATCAATAGGATACGCCCTTTGAACGGTTCCTATAGGACACCGTTTCGAAGAACGGTTTTGAAAACGGGCGCCATCTTAATTTTTTCAAAATGTCAGACTTTTCCCGGGGTCACATCGGAGAGCTGAACACATCTCTAGAACATGTCCCATGTCTAAAACGACTCTTTCTAGGAGAACAACCATGTCAATGAGTGAGTGAGTCACCGTTGTGCAGCTTTATATAATATAGATAGATAGACTAGTGGGTCGGTGGTGCGCGAGCTGCAAGCAGCTCGCGTGTCTGTTGTTGCATTGAAAATGGTTTTCGGGATGTTTTAAAAATTACCCTAAAAATGGGGAAATTTTATTAAACCAGGCAACACTAAACTTTTCTTTCCATCCTTCCTTCTCATTAAAATTAGATGTTTTAGAAATTACCCAAAAAATGGGGAAATTTTATTAAACCAGGCAACACTAAATGTTTTATCACACGACCGACCTACATATTACTCGAAAACGACACCCATATTAGTTTTTTCCTAACTTTACGCAGTGTTACCAGCTTACCTACTAACCTACCCACCTAACCCAAAAACTGAAGTAATATTCATAATCAGCACCAAGAAATTACTCGAAAACGACACTCATATTAGTTTTTTCCGTATACATATTACCTTTACGCAGGGTTGCCAGCTTACCTTACCTTTGTATCTGACTGAAATATTGATGATGCATTCGCAATCAGCACCTCCAAATTTCTCGAAAACGCCACCCATATCGTTTTTTTTTTCATCTCTCGATTACACAAACACCGTTTTCTCTCATTGTTGCCAACATTATACTACTTAAATAGATAATATATACCGTCATAGTCGTGCGGTATACCTAATACACAAGTAGTTAATATATAAAATATAAAAAAACCCTCAACGCAATGAAACGGCTGAACCGATTTTGATCAAACATAGCTAAGAACACTCACGACAAATTCAACTTTCCAACAAAAAAATCAAAATCGTAATCGGTTCATCCGTTCGGGAGCTACGATGCCACAGACTGACACAAACACACACACACACACACACACACACACACACACAATAGCCACGTCAAACTTATAACACCCCGTCGTTTTTGTGTCGGGTGTTAAAAACTAACACTACCTAGGTACGCGTTTGAAGAGAGTTTATAATAATGTATACTATTATTTATTCTGTGGTTTTATGCAAGTGTTCCTGTTGACCTACGTTACCTACGTACCTACCTACGTTAGTTCCTTATTCGCTGAATTACCACTCGGTTTAATTTGGTACCTACTTATGGAAAATGATACGAAACTCAGTCACTCGACCATCACTCCACTCAGGGGGTCAGTGGCTCGCTTCGCTCGCCACTTCCCCCCTTCGTGTCACGATGGTCTCGATAGCTCGATAACCTAAAGCAAAGTTAATTTGAAGATAGAAAACTGACGTAACATTCGTAATCAGTACACTCAAACCAATTAATACTATTCAAACGTCGCCCCTTCGTTAATCTCAGTCACTCGTCTTGACATCGAATAGTCAGTCTCGTTAGCTCGGTAAGCTACAACAAAGCTAATTTTAAGAGATAAAACTGAGACACTGACACTGACACTGACACTGACACTTACACTTACACTTACACTTACACTGACCACCGACACCGACACCGACACCGACACCGACACCGGCTTCGGCTTCGGCTTCGGCTTCGTTTTCGACTTCGACTTCGACTTCGACTTCGACTTCGACTTCGGCTTCCACTTCGACTTCGACTTCGACTTCGACTTTGGTTGAGCCGAGTGACCGACCCGACCATACAACCGAAAAACTAACGTAATATTCGTACTCAGCACCTCCATATTGCTCGAAAACGACACCAATATTACACCGACACCGACACCAACACCTGCACCGGCTTCGGCTTCGGCTTCAGCTTCGGCTTCGGCTTCGGCTTCGGCTTCGGCTTCGGCTTTGGTTGAGCCGGCTTCGGCTTCGGCTTCGGCTTACCTGATAGGTCACGTCCAGCTAGGTCGCACCCTATGTGGCATTGCACTGCGCCCGCCACCCTGAGACATAAAGATGACAAGTCTCATGAGCCTGTAATTTCACCGGCACCCTTACCCTTCAAACCGGAACACAGCAATGCGAGCACTACTGCTTTGCGGCAGAAATAGGTATGGTGGTAGTACTTCCCCGGACGAACTCTTTCACAAAAAAGCTCTACTACTACTAAAAACTTTTCAAATTGGTGGTAATTGTCTACCAAAGTATTTTGTAAAACGGCTACCAGTTTACTTAAACATTTCTTTACTGTGACTTTAACGACTTGGAAGGACTTGTAACGTTGCAAATTATATAATACTGTAATAATAAATTATACCTACTTCAAAACGACAAATACACAAGTCGTGCTACGCCATTTATAAAAAAAAAAAAACTGACCTAGTTATTAAATCGTATTATCACAGATTATATATATGAGCTATACTACCTCTTTACGAGGTTAGACCACATAATAAATATTAGTAGTTAGACGTTAGACGACCTCTGTGGCGCGTCGGGCGAAGGTTGGCCTGCGACGCAGGAGGTTGCGGCTTCGATTCCCGCCTCGGAACAAATATTTTTGCGATCGCAGATATTTGTTCAGGGTGTTCTGGGGTATGTATGTTTTGTATGGTATGACAGTTGAGCAATGCTCTACCGTGTCAATTTTTGGATGGGTGACCACTTTTTGCGTGCAATTTTATTTTTTATTTTTTTACAAACCCAGTTTTTAAGCCCTTTTTATAGATAATGTTACGGAACCCTTCGTGCGCGAGTCCGACTCGCACATGGTTGTTGCAACTTATACGAGTATGCTAGGTACCTACTAATAGTATTATAAACAAGAAACCTTACTGTATAGGTAGGTATATATTCTGTGCCGAAACCGTGGAACAGGTAAGTAGTTAGTTATAGGTACCTACCTACCTGCCTGAGTAATTTGAGAAAACGTTTAGGTATTAACTACCATGTAGGCATAACTATTACTGTAGGTACCTACCTAGTAAGTATCTTGTACTAATATTTATTCTGTGCCTCGGGTACCTACCTACCTACGCGTAAATGATGACGTCAACGATTTAAATAGGTAGATAGGTAGGTAGGTTTATAGTAGATTCCTTTCCAATAACGTGTGACATCATATTGTTATTCTATCGACGATTCCACGCCGATATAGTAAAGTGCCCGCGTTATGTAACGTTTGATAGCGAATGAGTGGCTGGAGGCGGTAATATTTATTCTGTGACTACGGTATGTAGGTATTTTTGAACTACTCGGAATAACGAAAACCAAATTGTGAGTAGAAATGTCTTTTTTGTATGCAGAAAATGATAAGTGCACCTAGCGGACGTGCTTAGAAACCATACATAAACACAAATATCTACTCGCAACGACGGGTTTTTTCGGCCGTTTCACACAACGATATATCATATACAACATGTCTCTGGTTTCACATCATGCTTAAAATAGATTGCGACTAAATCATCGTTCTCTTTACCACAAATCAACTAAATAATTAAAAACTTCTAAAAGGGTTCAGTGATAGAAAAAAAGAATAAATTTTTGTGGTTACTTAGAACTGAAACTCAAAAAAATATTTTTCATCAAACCATAAGTGTGACTCGCACTTGGCCGCTTTTTTGTGAGAGAGTTCGTGCGAGGAAATACTACCACCATACCTATTTCTGCCGCAAAGCAGTAGTGTTTGCATCACTGTGTTCCGTTTTAAAGTGTAGGGGCACAGAATAAATAATAGGTATGGGTCTCATCAGGGTGACGGGCGCATTTCAATGCCAAATAGGGCGCGTCTCTGTTATGGAACCCTTCGTGTCCGAGTAGGTCTCGCACTTGTCCGTTTTTTTTATTATTATTTTAAGTAGATTGATGTCAATCAAAAACTTGTCAAAAAAGATGTTGAAAAGAAGCACCATATACCTACTACGATGTTTGTAGGTACTATGAAGAAATTATGAATTATTGTAACAAAAAAAAAACACCGAGTCGGACTTGCGCACGAAGGGTTACGTACCATTAACTACAAAAAACACTAAAAAAACAAATTAAAAAAAAAAATAATGCAAAAAGTGAAAAAAACGGTCACCCATCCAAAAACTGACCGCGCAGAACGTTGCTTAACCTTCGTAATCGATTTTTGTATGGATTGTGGGCCAATTGTCAATTTCTCGATTTTACAAAATGCCTTAAAAAAACTTCGAAAACTTGTTTTTTTTTCAAAGTTGGGGTTTTCCTATATACACCAGGATGTTGGCTACAATTCTGCATAAACGAAATTGTCGTGCATCAACTTTCGTAGAACACTTAAACTCGTCAAAGTTGATGCGGACGACTTTTTTTTTTTTAAATTACATTTCTGGAGCTCTATATTGTTTTTTTTTAATTTTTTTTACTTTTTCTGTAATCTGTGTATAAAATCAATAGGATACGCCCTTTGAACGGTTCCTATAGGACACCGTTTCGAAGAACGGTTTTGAAAACGGGCGCCATCTTGGTTTTTTCAAAATGTCAGACTTTTCCTGGGGTCACATCGGAGAGCCGAACACATCTCTAGAACATGTCCCATGTCTAAAATCACTCCTTCTAGGAGAACAACCATGTCAATCAGTCAGTCAGTCAGTCACCGTTGTCTAGCTTTATATAATATAGACTAGTGGGTCGGTGGTGCGCGAGCTGCAAGCAGCTCGCGTGTCTTGCTGTTGTTGTTGCATTGAAAATGGTTTGCCCTACGGTATGTTTGGTATTACCCTAAAAATGGGGAAATTTTATTAAACCAGGCAACACTAAATGTTCTATCACACGACCGACCTACAAATTACTCGAAAACGACACCCATATTAGTTTTTTCCTAACTTTACGCAGTGTTACCAGCTTACCAACTAACCTACCCACCTAACCCAAAAACTGAAGTAATATTCATAATCAGCACCAACAAATTACTCGAAAACGACACCCATATTAGTTTTTTCCGTATATTACCTTTACGCAGGGTTGCCAGCTTACCTTACCTTTGTATCTGACTGAAATACTGATGATGCATTCGCAATCAGCACCTCCAAATTTCTCGAAAACGCCACCCATATCGTTTTTTTTTCATCCCTCGATTACACAAACACCGTTTTCTCCCATTGTTGCCAACATTATACTACTTAAATAGATAATATATACGTCATAGTCGTGCGGGATACCTAATACACAAGTAGTTAATATATAAAATATAAAAAAACCCTCAACGCAATGAAACGGATGAACCGTTTTTTTTTTTTTTTTTTTTCACCGGGGGCTACTCGTGCGAAGTCGGGGCGAGCCGCTTGATTTGGACTCTGATTAACGACAACAATATTATATACATTATCTAATAGTATACGTTAGTGTGTACCTTGTCAATTAAACTAAACATGTCATATATATAAGTTTAGCTAGGTAACAAATATGCGTTTTGTTAGTAGTAGTAGTAGAGCTTTTTTGTGAAAGAGTTCGGCCGGGGAAGTACCTACAACCACCATACCTATTTCAGTCGCAAAGCAGTAGTGCTCGCATTGCTGTGTTCCGGTTTGAAGGGTATAGGTGCCGGTGAAATTACAGCCACATGAGACTTTCCATCTTTATTACTCAGGGTGGCGGGTGCAGTGAAAAATAAAAAAACGGCTCTTGGCTAATATCAACGATTTAAATAGGTAGATAGGTAGGTAGGTATATAGTAGATTCCTTTCCAATAACGTGTGACGTCATATTGTTATTCTATCGACGATTCCACGCCGATATAGTAAAGTGCCCGCGTTATGTAACGTTTGATAGCGAATGAGTGGCTGGAGGCGGTAATATTTATTCTGTGACTACGGTTTGTAGGTATTTTTGAACTACTCGGAATGCTTAAAATAGATTGCGACTAAATCATCGTTCTCTTTACCACAAATCAACTAAATAATTAAAAACTTCTAAAATGGTTCAGTGATAAAAAACAATTATGCGATTTGGCTCGATAGATGGCTCTGTCGCAACTGTGATTGTAAAAAATATTAAATCATTAGGTAGGTACCTATGTGTTCTGTATCTGTGATAAATGATTTAGTGTGTAAGCAAAAAGGTAGATAGCGCTAGTAAGAAATAATCTATTATTTATTATATTATAAATTTGTAAGTTTGTGTGTGTGTGTACTTGTGTTTGTTACTTCTTCACGCTTAAATGGCTGGACGGATTTAGATGAAATTTGGAATAGAGATAACTGGACTCCCGGAATAACACATGTGTACATAGGTATTTATTTTTTGTTTGAAAGGTGGATTTTTCGGGTGTGTTCTTAGCTATGTTTGATCAAAATCGGTTAAGCCGTTTCATTGCGTTGAGGGTTTAGCCGTATAGGACGGCCCCATCACGATGGCTGTCAATCAAGAAAAACAAAATCGGTTCATCCGTTTGGGAGCTACGATACCACAGACAGACACACACACAGACACACACACAGATACACACAGACACGTCAAACTTATAACAACCCGTCGTTATTGCGTCGGGTGTAAAAAACTAAGACAAATCTATGATAGGCCCTCTGTATTAAGCCCCCCACTTCCGTTCGGGAGCTACGATGCCACTGACAGACACAAACACAGACACACACACAAATACACACAGACACACACAGACACGTCAAACTTATAACACCCCGTCGTTTTTGCGTTGGGGGTTAATAAAGTCTCCTTTCAGTAAAATATCCTATCTAAAATGTTTAAGATACCTACCTACTTTCCGTTCATGTCACATAATCTTTGGACGACCTGTACCTATATTAGTTATATCTATATACCTATCTAATCTATATATATATATTATTTGGTCGAAGCGACGCGTGACCCGAGAGCTGGCTCTTATCTGGCTCAACGCAGTTAATAAAGTCTCCTTTCAGCAAAATATCCTATCTAAAATGTTTAAGATACCTACCTACTTTCCGTTCATGTCACATAATCTTTGGACGACCTGTACCTATATTAGTTATATCTATATACCTATCTATATATATATATATATATATTATTTGGTCGAAGCGACGCGTGACCCGAGAGCTGGCTCTTATCTGGCTCAACGCAGTTAATAAAGTCTCCTTTCAGCAAAATATCCTATCTAAAATGTTTAAGATACCTACCTACTTTCCGTTCATGTCACATAATCTTTGGACGACCTGTACCTATATTAGTTATATCTATATATATATATTATTTGGTCGAAGCGACGCGTGACCCGAGAGCTGGCTCTTATCTGGCTCAACGCATTAGTATTGCCATTCAGCGTGGCAATGCAGCCAGCATCTTAGGGACGCTTCCGTCTGGTAGTGATTTGGATCAGTTGAGCTACCTTTAGATCGCTTGCAGCGGTCTTCAGGTGGCACAACTGTTTCATATGTATTTTGTACATACCTTGTATTATTCTTTCTGTAAATAAATGTATTTTTATTATTGGCACCATTTGTTAGTACCTAGGTAGGTAGTAGAGCTTTTTTGTGAAAGAGTTCGTCCGAGGAAGTACTACCACCATACCTATTTCTTCTGCAAAGCAGTAGTGCTTGCATTAATTTGTTCCGTTTAAAAGTGTATGGGCACAGAATAAATAATAGGTAGGTATGGTTGCCGGTGAAATTATAGGCACATGAGGCTTTCCATTTTTGTCTCAGGGTGACTGGCGCATTTCAATGCCAAATAGGGCGCGTATTTAGTGGATAATGCACTGTTCATAGGCAGAGGGTACCAGGGTCATCCAGGTCCAAACTTTTTTTTGCCTTATTTGTAGTTACTGTTATGGAACCCTTCGTGCCCGAGTACGTCTCGCACTTGTCCGTTTTTTTATTATTATTTTAAGTAAGTAGATTGATGTCAATCAAAAACCTCTCAGCTCTCAGTATACCTATAATAGGTAGGTAGGTACCTACCTATTATAGGTATACTGAGACCTACCTTCTCTAAAGCTGACCTACATAGTAAATTTTATTATCACAGATTATATATTATTTACTACGTAACAGATACATCTCCCATACGTACATAGGCACAAACATTAGACACACGCCTTTTTCACCGAAGGGGTAGGCAGAGCCTCAATGGGCCTCTTTACAGTGGGTTGCACCATCGTGGAATATAGACGTGAAATGGATTATATAATGTGTTTTTTTGTTGTGTGTGTGTGTGTGTGTGTGAGTGTGTGTGTGTGTGAGTGTGTGTGTGTGTGTGTGCGTGTGTGTGTGTGTGTGTGTGTGTGTTACTTCTTCACGCTGAAACGTCTGGACGCATTTGGATGAAAACTGGAATGTAGATAACTGGACTCCCGGAATAACACATCATCATCAGCCCACATTAGTCCACTGCTGGACATAGGCCTCTCCCAATACGCGCCACTGAGCCCGGTGTTCGGCTCTTCTACTCAAAAATAGAAAAAAACAATAAATTTTTGTGGTTACTTAGAACTGAAACTCAAAAAAATATTTTTCATCAAACCATAAGTGTGACTCACACTTGGCCGCTTTTTTGTGAAAGAGTTCGTGCGAGGAAATACTACCACCATACCTATTTCTGCCGCAAAGCAGTAGTGTTTGCATCACTGTGTTCCGTTTTAAAGTGTAGGGGCACAGAATAAATAATAGGTATGGGTCTCATCAGGGTGACTAAATTGCCGTTCTGGAACCCTTCGTGTCCGAGTAGGTCTCGCACTTGTCCGTTTTTTTTATTCAATCTCAATCAAAAACTTGTCAAAAAAGATGTTGAAAAGAAGCACCATATAGGTACCTACTACGATGTTTGTAGGTACTATGAAGAAATGATGAATTATTGTAACAAAAAAAAAAACACCGAGTCGGACTTGCGAACGAAGGGTTACGTACCATTAACTACAAAAAACACTAAAAAAACAAATTTAAAAAAAAAATAATGCAAAAAGTGAAAAAAACGGTCACCCATCCAAAAACTGACCGCGCAGAACGTTGCTTAACCTTCGTAATCGATTTTTGTATGGATTGTGGGCCAATTGTCAATTTCTCGATTTTACAAAATGCCTTAAAAAAACTTCGAAAACTTGTTTTTTTTTCAAAGTTGGGGTTTTCCTATATACACCAGGATGTTGGCTACAATTCTGCATAAACGAAATTGTCGTGCATCAACTTTCGTAGAACACTTAAACTCGTCAAAGTTGATGCGGACGATTTTTTTTTTTTTAAATTACATTTCTGGACCTCCATATTGTTTTTTTTTATTTTTTTTTACTTTTTCTGAAATCTGTGTATAAAATCAATAGGATACGCCCTTTGAACGGTTCCTATAGGACACCGTTTCGAAGAACGGTTTTGAAAACGGCCGCCATCTTGGTTTTTTTAAAATGTCAGACTTTTCCCGGGGTCACATCGGAGAGCCGAACACATCTCTAGAACATGTCCCATGTCTAAAACGACTCTTTCTAGGAGAACAACCATGTCAATGAGTCAGTCAGTCACCGTTGTGCAGCTTTATATAATATAGACTAGTGGGTGGGTTGTGCGCGAGCTGCAAGCAGCTCGCGTGACCGTTTTGTTGCTGTTGTTGTTGCATTGAAAATGGTTTTCGGGATGTTTTAGAAATTACCCTAAAAATGGGGAAATTTTATTAAACCAGGCAAGTAGTCAGTCAGGCAGGCAGTCGTATGATAGGCAAATGTCCTATCACACGACCGGCCCATTTAGTCATCCTGCTAAGGAGTTGCCAACAACCAATAATAATAAAACCAATAATTCGTTAATCTCACTCGCTCGACCATCATTCCACTCAGGGGGTCAGTGGCTCGCTTCGCTCGCCACTTCCCCCCTTCGTGTCACGATGGTCTCGATAGCTCGATGACCCGCAGCAAAGTTAATTTGAAGATAGAAAACTAACGTAACATTCGTAATCAGTACACTCAAACTAATTAAAGCGATAAATACGTCGCCTCTTCGTTAAACTCAGTCGCTCGACCATCATTCCACTCAGGAGGTCAGTGGCTCGCTTCGCTCGCCACTTCCCCCCTTCGTGTCACGATGGTCTCGATATCTCGATGACCCGCAGCAAAGTTAATTTGAAGATAGAAAACTAACGTAACATTCGTAATCAGTACACTCAAACTAATTAATACGATAAATACGTCGCCTCTTCGTTAAACTCAGCCGCTCGACCATCATTCCACTCAGGGGGTCAGTGGCTCGCTTCGCTCGCCACTTCCTCCCTTCGTGTCACGATGGTCTCGATAGCTCGATGACCCGCAGCAAAGTTAATTTGAAAATAGAAAACTAACGTAACATTCGTAATCAGTACACTCAAACTAATTAATACGATAAATACGTCACCTCTTCGTTAAACTCAGTCGCTCGACCATCATTTATATTTGTATATTTGTTTTTTTTTGTATTTGTTCAGGGTGTTCTGGGTATTTTCTATGTATAATAAAAAATATCTATCTATGTAATATATTGTATTAAGTATATCAGTTATCTAGTACCCATAACACAAGCTCTGCTTAGCTTGGGGCTAGATAATGTTGTGTGAACTGTCCAGCATTATTTATTATTTATTATTATTATTATTATCATTCCACTCAGGGGGTCAGTGGCTCGCTTCGCTCGCCACTTCCCCCCTTCGTGTCACGATGGTCTCGATAGCTCGATGACCCGCAGCAAAGTTAATTTGAAAATAGAAAACTAACGTATTATTCGTAATCAGTACACTCAAACCAATTAAAGCGATAAATACGTCGCCTCTTCGTTAAACTCAGTCGCTCGACCATCATTCCACTCAGGGGGTCAGTGCCTCGCTTCGCTCGCCACTTCCCCCCTTCGTGTCACGATGGTCTCGATAGCTCGATGACCCGCAGCAAAGTTAATTTGAAGGTAGAAAACTAACGTATCATTCGTAATCAGTACACTCAAACTAATTAATACGATAAATACGTCGCCTCTTCGTTAAACTCAGCCGCTCGACCATCATTCCACTCAGGGGGTCAGTGGCTCGCTTCGCTCGCCACTTCCTCCCTTCGTGTCACGATGGTCTCGATAGCTCGATGACCCGCAGCAAAGTTAATTTGAAAATAGAAAACTAACGTAACATTCGTAATCAGTACACTCAAACTAATTAATACGATAAATACGTCACCTCTTCGTTAAACTCAGTCGCTCGACCATCATTCCACTCAGGGGGTCAGTGGCTCGCTTCGCTCGCCACTTCCCCCCCTCGTGTCACGATGGTCTCGATAGCTCGATGACCCGCAGCAAAGTTAATTTGAAAATAGAAAACTAACGTAACATTCGTAATCAGTACACTCAAACTAATTAATACGATAAATACGTCACCTCTTCGTTAAACTCAGTCGCTCGACCATCATTCCACTCAGGGGGTCAGTGGCTCGCTTCGCTCGCCACTTCCCCCCTTCGTGTCACGATGGTCTCGATAGCTCGATGACCCGCAGCAAAGTTAATTTGAAAATAGAAAACTAACGTAACATTCGTAATCAGTACACTCAAACCAATTAAAGCGATAAATACGTCGCCTCTTCGTTAAACTCAGTCGCTCGACCATCATTCCACTCAGGGGGTCAGTGCCTCGCTTCGCTCGCCACTTCCCCCCTTCGTGTCACGATGGTCTCGATAGCTCGATGACCCGCAGCAAAGTTAATTTGCAGATAGAAAACTAACGTAACATTCGTAATCAGTACACTCAAACTAATTAAAGCGATAAATACGTCGCCTCTTCGTTAAACTCAGTCGCTCGACCATCATTCCACTCAGGGGGTCAGTGGCTCGCTTCGCTCGCCACTTCCCCCCTTCGTGTCACGATGGTCTCGATAGCTCGATGACCCGCAGCAAAGTTAATTTGAAGATAGAAAACTAAAGTAACATTCGTAATCAGTACACTCAAACTAATTAAAGCGATAAATACGTCGCCTCTTCGTTAAACTCAGTCGCTCGACCATCATTCCACTCAGGGGGTCAGTGGCTCGCTTCGCTCGCCACTTCCCCCCTTCGTGTCACGATGGTCTCGATAGCTCGATGACCCGCAGCAAAGTTAATTTGAAGATAGAAAACTAAAGTAACATTCGTAATCAGTACACTCAAACTAATTAATACGATAAATACGTCGCCTCTTCGTTAAACTCAGTCGCTCGACCATCATTCCACTCAGGGGGTCAGTGGCTCGCTTCGCTCGCCACTTCCCCCCTTCGTGTCACGAAGGTCTCGATAGCTCGATAACCTGCAGCAAAGTTAATTTGAAGATAGAAAACTGACGTAACATTCGTAATCAGTACACTCAAACTAATTATTACTATTAAAACGTCGGCCCTTCGTTAATCTCAGTCACTCGTCTCGACATTGAATAGTCACTCTCGTTAGCTCGGTAAGCTACAACAAAGCTAATTTTAAGAGAGAAAACACACTGACACTGACACTGACACTGACACTGACACTGACACTGACACTGACACTGACACTGACACTGACACTGACACTGACACTGACACTGACACTGACACTGACACTGACACTGACACTGACACTGACACTGACACTGACACTGACTTTGACTTTGACTTTGACTTTGACTTTGACTTTGACTTTGACTTTGACTTTGACTTTGACTTTGACTTTGACTTTGACTTTGACTTTGACTTTGACTTTGACTTTGACTTTGACTTTGACTTTGACTTTGACTTTGACTTTGACTTTGACTTTGACTTTGACTTTGACTTTGACTTTGACTTTGACTTTGACTTTGACTTTGACTTTGACTTTGACTTTGACTTTGACTTTGACTTTGACTTTGACTTTGACTTTGACTTTGACTTTGACTTTGACTTTGACTTTGACTTTGACTTTGACTTTGACTTTGACTTTGACTTTGACTTTGACTTTGACTTTGACTTTGACTTTGACTTTGACTTTGACTTTGACTTTGACTTTGACTTTGACTTTGACTTCGACTGCGACTTCGTCTTCGACTTTGGTTGAGCCGAGTGACCGATCCGACCCGACCATACAACCGAAAAACTGACGTAATATTCGTACTCAGCACCTCCATATTACTCGAAAACGACACCAATATTACAAACTGTCGAAAAAGTGGGTAAATTACCCTAATAATGGGGAGATTTTATTTCACATGCTGTACTTCAGGATACTGGTACATAATATTCGTACTCAGCACCTCCATATTACTCGAAAACGACACCAATATTACAAACTATCAAAAAAGTAGGAGAATTACCCTAATAATGGGGAGATTTTATTTCACATGCAATACTGTAGGATATTGGCAACAAGTCTGTGAAAACAGATTTTCCATCTGTCAACTTTGGTGGAAGAAAGTCGTTCGACAAAGTAGAGTCTAACCCTAAAATTCAAACTCCGCCCTCAGTCAGGGTTGCCAGCTAACAGAAACCAAAATGGTCAAATGTCATTAGAATGGAGCATTCCCACAATACATCATCAAAATTTGATGCAAAATGTCTCTATTTCTATTTTTCAGGTTTTTGGGGAAAAATCTTGGAAATTTCCCATGAAATGGGGAAAAATTATTTCCCCAGGCAATACCTTAGGATACTGGCAATATTTTATATTCCCACAAAAATTTCGTCCGACAACTTTGGTAGAAGAAAGTTTTTCGTCAAAATATAGAGTCAAAATCCAAAAATACAAACACCGATTCCTCCCAGGGTTGCCAGCTTAAAAACTCCAAAATGGTCAAATGTCATTAAAATGGAACATTCCTACAATACCTCATCAAAATTTGATCCAAAATGTCTCTATTTCTATTTTTCAGGTTTTCGGGAAAAATCTTGGAAATTTCCCATGAAATGGGGAAAATTTATTTCTTCAGGCAACACCTTAGGACACTAACAATCTTTTCTATTCTGACAAAATTTTCGTCCGACAACTTTGGTAGAAGAAAGTTATTCGTCAAAATAAGGAGTCAAAATCCAAAAATACAAGCAACGATTCCTCCCGGGGTTGCCAGCTTAAAAACTCCAAAATGGCCAAATGTCATTAGAATGGAGCATTTCTACAATACCTCATCAAAATTTGATTCAAAATGTAATAATTTAAATTTTTCATATTTTTGGGGAAAACTTTGCAAATTAACCTATACATGGGGAAATTTTATTACACCAGGCAACACCAATTGTCCTATCACACGACCGACCCATACAAGTCATCCGGCTCAGGAGTTGCCAACAGTACCTTTTGTCGATTTGAAAAATTGGCAAAATTTTTCGATTTTACAAAATGGCCGCCACACCATCCGCCATCTTGGATTTCAAAAAAGTTGGGATTTTCCCATAAACACCAGGATGCTGGCAACATTTCTGCATAAACACAATTTTCGAGTGGCAACTTTGGTAAAAGACTAAAACTTGTCAAAGTTTAGTCGTCAAAAGTGCAAAAATTAAAGACGCCATATTGGATCCGCCATCTTGTTTTTTTATTTTTTTATTACTTTTTTCGTAAATCACACCGTAAAAGCAATAGGATGCGCCGTTTAAACGGATCCGATCGGACAAACTTTCGAAAAATGGTTTTTGTCACCGCCGCCATCTTGGATTTTTCAAAATGTCAATCCCTAATTCCTGGTCACATCAACGACCCAAACACATTTCTAGAACATGTCCCATCACTAAAACGGCTCCTTCTGGGAGAACAACCATGTCAATCAGTCAGTCAGTCACCGTAATCTAGCTTTTCTATATATCTATATATATATATTATTTGGTCGAAGCGACGCGTGACCCGAGAGCTGGCTCTTATCTGGCTCAACGCAGTTAATAAAGTCTCCTTTCAGCAAAATATCCTATCTAAAATATTTAAGATACCTACCTACTTTCCGTTCATGTCACATAATCTTTGGACGACCTGTACCTATATTAGTTATATCTATATATATATATTATTTGGTCGAAGCGACGCGTGACCCGAGAGCTGGCTCTTATCTGGCTCAACGCAGTTAATAAAGTCTTCTTTCAGCAAAATATCCTATCTAAAATGTTTAAGATACCTACCTACTTTCCGTTCATGTCACATAATCTTTGGACGACCTGTACCTATATTAGTTATATCTATATATCTATATATATATATATATTATTTGGTCGAAGCGACGCGTGACCCGAGAGCTGGCTCTTATCTGGCTCAACGCATTAGTATTGCCATTCAGCGTGGCAATGCAGCCAGCATCTTAGGGACGCTTCCGTCTGGTAGTGATTTGGATCAGTTGAGCTACCTTTAGATCGCTTGCAGCGGTCTTCAGGTGGCACAACTGTTTCATATGTATTTTGTACATACCTTGTATTATTCTTTCTGTAAATAAATGTATTTTTATTATTGGCACCATTTGTTAGTACCTAGGTAGGTAGTAGAGCTTTTTTGTGAAAGAGTTCGTCCGAGGAAGTACTACCACCATACCTATTTCTTCTGCAAAGCAGTAGTGCTTGCATTAATTTGTTCCGTTTAAAAGTGTATGGGCACAGAATAAATAATAGGTAGGTATGGTTGCCGGTGAAATTATAGGCACATGAGGCTTTCCATTTTTGTCTCAGGGTGACTGGCGCATTTCAATGCCAAATAGGGCGCGTATTTAGTGGATAATGCACTGTTCATAGGCAGAGGGTACCAGGGTCATCCAGGTCCAAACTTTTTTTTGCCTTATTTGTAGTTACTGTTATGGAACCCTTCGTGCCCGAGTACGTCTCGCACTTGTCCATTTTTTTATTATTATTTTAAGTAAGTAGATTGATGTCAATCAAAAACCTCTCAGCTCTCAGTATACCTATAATAGGTAGGTAGGTACCTACCTATTATAGGTATACTGAGACCTACCTTCTCTAAAGCTGACCTACATAGTAAATTTTATTATCACAGATTATATATTATTTACTACGTAACAGATACATCTCCCATACGTACATAGGCACAAACATTAGACACACGCCTTTTTCACCGAAGGGGTAGGCAGAGCCTCAATGGGCCTCTTTACAGTGGGTTGCACCATCGTGGAATATAGACGTGAAATGGATTATATAATGTGTTTTTTTGTTGTGTGTGTGTGTGTGTGTGTGTGTGTGTGTGTGTGTGTGTTACTTCTTCACGCTGAAACGTCTGGACGCATTTGGATGAAAACTGGAATGTAGATAACTGGACTCCCGGAATAACACATCATCATCAGCCCACATTAGTCCACTGCTGGACATAGGCCTCTCCCAATACGCGCCACTGAGCCCGGTGTTCGGCTCTTCTACTCAAAAATAGAAAAAAACAATAAATTTTTGTGGTTACTTAGAACTGAAACTCAAAAAAATATTTTTCATCAAACCATAAGTGTGACTCGCACTTGGCCGCTTTTTTGTGAAAGAGTTCGTGCGAGGAAATACTACCACCATACCTATTTCTGCCGCAAAGCAGTAGTGTTTGCCTACTACGATGTTTGTATGTACTATGAAGAAATTATGAATTATTGTAACAAAAAAAAAAACACCGAGTCGGACTTGCGCACGAAGGGTTACGTACCATTAACTACAAAAAACACTAAAAAAACAAATTTAAAAAAATAATAATGCAAAAAGTGAAAAAAACGGTCACCCATCCAAAAACTGACCGCGCAGAACGTTGCTTAACCTTCGTAATCGATTTTTGTATGGATTGTGGGCCAATTGTCAATTTCTCGATTTTACAAAATGCCTTAAAAAAACTTCGAAAACTTGTTTTTTTTTCAAAGTTGGGGTTTTCCTATATACACCAGGATGTTGGCTACAATTCTGCATAAACGAAATTGTCGTGCATCAACTTTCGTAGAACACTTAAACTCGTCAAAGTTGATGCGGACGATTTTTTTTTTTTTAAATATCATTTCTGGACCTCTATATTGTTTTTTTTCATTTTTTTTTACTTTTTCTGTAATCTGTGTATAAAATCAATAGGATACGCCCTTTGAACGGTTCCTATAGGACACCGTTTCGAAGAACGGTTTTGAAAACGGCCGCCATCTTGGTTTTTTTAAAATGTCAGACTTTTCCCGGGGTCACATCGGAGAGCCGAACACATCTCTAGAACATGTTCCATGTCTAAAACGACTCTTTCTAGGAGAACAACCATGTCAATGAGTCAGTCAGTGAGTCAGTCACCGTTGTGCAGCTTTATATAATATAGACTAGTGGGTCGGTGGTGCGCGAGCTGCAAGCAGCTCGCGTTTAATTGAAAATGGTTTTCGGGATGTTTTAGAAATTACCCTAAAAATGGGGAAATTTTATTAAACCAGGCGTGGGTCGGTGGTGCGCGAGCTGCAAGCAGCTCGCGTGTCTTGCTGTTGTTGTTGCATTGAAAATGGTTTTCGGGATGTTTTAGAAATTACCCTAAAAATGGGGAAATTTTACTAAACCAGGCAACACTAAATGTTCTTTAACACGACCGACCTACAAATTACTCGAAAACGACACCCATATTAGTTTTTTCCTAACTTTACGCAGTGTTACCAGCTTACCTACTAACCTACCCACCTAACCCAAAAACTGAAGTAATATTCATAATCAGCACCAAGAAATTACTCGAAAACGACACTCATATTAGTTTTTTCCGTATACATATTACCTTTACGCAGGGTTGCCAGCTTACCTTACCTTTGTATCTGACTGAAATACTGATGATGCATTCGCAATCAGCACCTCCAAATTTCTCGAAAACACCACCCATATCGTTTTTTTTTTCATCTCTCGATTACACAAACACCGTTTTCTCCCATTGTTGCCAACATTATACTACTTAAATAGATAATATATACCGTCATAGTCGTGCGGTATACCTAATACACAAGTAGTTAATATATAAAATATAAAAAAAACCCTCAACGCAATGAAACGGCTGAACCGATTTTGATCAAACATAGCTAAGAACACTCACGACAAATTCAACTTTCCAACAAAAAAATCAAAATCGTAATCGGTTCATCCGTTCGGGAGCTACAGACTGACACAAACACACACGCACACACACACACACACACCTACACACACACACACACACACACACACACACACACCTACACACACACACACACACAATAGCCACGTCAAACTTATAACACCCCGTCGTTTTTGTGTCGGGTGTTAAAAACTAACACTACCTAGGTACGCGTTTGAAGATAGTTTATAATAATGTATACTATTATTTATTCTGTGGTTTTATGCAAGTGTTCCTGTTGACCTACGTTACCTACGTACCTACCTACGTTAGTTCCTTATTCGCTGAATTACCACTCGGTTTAATTTGGTACCTACTTATGGAAAATGATACGAAACTCAGTCACTCGACCATCACTCCACTCAGGGGGTCAGTGGCTCGCTTCGCTCGCCACTTCCCCCCTTCGTGTCACGATGGTCTCGATAGCTCGATAACCTAAAGCAAAGTTAATTTGAAGATAGAAAACTGACGTAACATTCGTAATCAGTACACTCAAACCAATTAATACTATTCAAACGTCGCCCCTTCGTTAATCTCAGTCACTCGTCTTGACATCGAATAGTCAGTCTCGTTAGCTCGGTAAGCTACAACAAAGCTAATTTTAAGAGATAAAACTGAGACACTGACACTGACACTGACACTGACACTGACACTGACACTGACACTGACACTGACACTTACATTTACATTTACACTTACACTGACCACCGACACCGACACCGACACCGGCTTCGGCTTCGGCTTCGCCTTCCGCTTCGGCTTCGGCTTCGGCTTCGTTTTCGACTTTGACTTCGACTTCGGCTTCGACTTCGACTTCGACTTCGGCTTCGACTTCGACTTCGACTTCGACTTTGGTTGAGCCGAGTGACCGACCCGACCATACAACCGAAAAACTAACGTAATATTCGTACTCAGCACATATTCAGCATTATTCGTTCTCCATATTGCTCGAAAACGACACCAATATTACACCGACACCGACACCGACACCAACACCGACACCTGCACCGGCACCGGCTTCGGCTTCGGCTTCGGCTTCAGCTTCGGCTTCGGCTTCGGCTTCGATTTCGGCTTCGGCTTCGGCTTCGGTTGAGCCGGCTTCGGCTTCGGCTTCGGCTTACCTGATAGGTCACGTCCAGCTAGGTCGCACCCTATGTGGCATTGCACTGCGCCCGCCACCCTGAGACATAAAGATGACAAGTCTCATGAGCCTGTAATTTCACCGGCACCCTTACCCTTCAAACCGGAACACAGCAATGCGAGCACTACTGCTTTGCGGCAGAAATAGGTATGGTGGTAGTACTTCCCCGGACGAACTCTTTCACAAAAAAGCTCTACTACTACTAAAAACTTTTCAAATTGGTGGAAATTGTCTACCAAAGTATTTTGTAAAACGGCTACCAGTTTACTATAACATTTCTTTACTGTGACTTTAACGACTTGGAAAGACTTGTAACGTTGCATAACGTTGCAAATTATATAAAACTGTAATAATAAATTATACCTACTTCAAAATGGCAAATGCACAAGTCGTGCTACGCCATTTATAAAGAAAAAAAAACTGACCTAGTTATTAAATCGTATTATCACAGATTATATATATGAGTCGTCGTCGTTTCGTCGTCGTTTCGTATGAGGTAGTGCTGGCCTCTGGTGTCAGAGTTTGTCAAGCCACCCAAGGGCCTCTGACATGGCTTATCGACTGCTATTAATCAATAACAGCCGGGACCGACAGCTTAACGTGCCCTCCGAAGCACAGAGCGATGGAAATCCTCTTTACGAGGTTAGACCACATAATAAATATTAGTAGTTAGACGTTAGACGACCTCTGTGGCGCGTCGGGCGAAGGTTGGCCTGCGACGCAGGAGGTTGCGGGTTCGATTCCCGCCTCGGAACAAATATTTTTGCGATCGCAGATATTTGTTCAGGGTGTTCTGGGGTATGTATGTTTTGTATGGTATGACAGTTGAGCAATGCTCTACCGTGTCAATTTTTGGATGGGTGACCACTTTTTGCGTGCAATTTTATTTTTTATTTTTTTACAAACCTAATTTTTAAGCACTTTTTATAGATAATGTTACGGAACCCTTCGTGTGCGAGTCCGACTCGCACTTGGTTGTTGCAACTTTTACGACATCCACGGTAGGAGACTGAGGGGTCTATTCTTAGGCCTGACACAGCACAGCACAGAAATAACTCAATGAATAGCAAACAGCGCCATTCAGATAGGTAGGTACCTACCTACATCACTCCCTTAGAAAAAACACTGGATACACATAGATGGATGGATGTTTTTTACTCTTTCACTTAAAAACTACAGGATGGATTTGGATGAAATTTGGAATGGAGATAACTGGACTCCCGGAATAGCACATAATTTTTATCCCGATATTCCCACGGGATCGAGACTTACGCGGGTGAAACCGCGGGGCGCTGCTTGTACATACCTACATAAATTAGACACACGCCATTTTCACCGAAGGGGTAGGCAGAGCCTTAATGGGCCTCTTTTTACAGTGGGTTGCACCATCGTGGAATATAGACGTGATATAGACGTGACACACAGGAACAGGAACAGGTAAGTAGTTAGTTAGGTAAGCAGCTCGCGTGTCTTGCTGTTGTTGTTGCATTGAAAATGGTTTGCCCTACGGTATGTTTGGTATTACCCTAAAAATGGGGAAATTTTATTAAACCAGGCAACACTAAATGTTCTATCACACGACCGACCTACAAATTACTCAAAAACGACACCCATATTAGTTTTTTCCTAACTTTACGCAGTGTTACCAGCTTACCTACTAACCTACCCACCTAACCCAAAAACTGAAGTAATATTCATAATCAGAACCAAGAAATTACTCGAAAACGACACCCATATTAGTTTTTTCCTAACTTTACGCAGTGTTACCAGCTTACCTACTAACCTACCCACCTAACCCAAAAACTGAAGTAATATTCATAATAAGCACCAACAAATTACTCGAAAACAACACCCATATTAGTTTTTTCCTAACTCTACGCAGTGTTACCAGCTTACCTACTAACCTACCCACCTAACCCAAAAACTGAAGTAATATTCATAATCAGCACCTACAAATTACTCGAAAACGACACCCATATTCGTTTTTTCCTAACTTTACGCAGTGTTACCAGCTTACCTACTAACCTACCCACCTAACCCAAACACTGAAGTAATATTCATAATCAGCACCTACAAATTACTCGAAAACGACACCCATATTAGTTTTTTCCGTATATTACCTTTACGCAGGGTTGCCAGCTTACCTTACCTTCGTATCTGACTGAAATACTGATGATGCATTCGCAATCAGCACCTCCAAATTTCTCGAAAACGCCACACATATCGTTTTTTTTTCATCCCTCGATTACACAAACACCGTTTTCTCCCATTGTTGCCAACATTATACTACTTAAATAGATAATATATACGTCATAGTCGTGCGGTATACCTAATACACAAGTAGTTAATATATAAAATATAAAAAAACCCTCAACGCAATGAAACGGCTGAACCGTTTTTTTTTTTTTTTTTTTTTTTCACCGGGGGCTACCCGTGCGTAGTCGGGGCGAGCCGCATGATTTGGACTCTGATTAACGACAACAATATTATATACATTATCTAATAGTATACGTTAGTGTGTACCTTGTCAATTAAACTAAACATGTCATATATATAAGTTTAGCTAGGTAACAAATTAGTATTATTAGGTAACGTTTTGTTAGTAGTAGTAGTAGAGCTTTTTTGTGAAAGAGTTCGGCCGGGGAAGTACCTACAACCACCATACCTATTTCAGTCGCAAAGCAGTAGTGCTCGCATTGCTGTGTTCCGGTTTGAAGGGTATAGGTGAAATTACAGCCACATGAGACTTTCCATCTTTATTACTCAGGGTGGCGGGTGCAGTGACGCATCTGCTAAGGAGTTGCCAACAACTAATACGATACAATTAATACCATAAATACGTCGCCCGTTCGTTAAACTCAGTCACTCGACCATCACTCCACTCAGGGGGTCAGTGGCTCGCTTCGCTCGCCACTTCCCCCCTTCGTGTCACGATGGTCTCGATAACCTACAGCAAAGTTAATTTGGAGATAGAAAACTAACGTAATATTCGTAATCAGTACACTCAAACTAATTAATACGATTAATACGTCGCCCCTGCGTTAAACTCAGTCACTCGACCATCATTCCACTCAGGGGGTCAGTGGCTCCAGTCACGATGGTCTCGATATCTCATTCGGTCAGTGGCTCGCTTCGCTCGCCACTTCCCCCCTTCGTGTCACGATGGCCTCGATAGCTCGATGACCCGCAGCAAAGTTAATTTGAAAATAGAAAACTAACGTAACATTCGTAATCAGTACAAAAAACCTACCTACCTTCATTTTGAAATAGGTACCTACATATTAGGTACATATTATGTACCTACGAATTACGAAAGTACCACATGTTATTATCAATATTGTTATTATGTAGAAATAAAGACTTATTTATGTTTTTTTTATTTTTAAACTTATAACACCCCGTCGTTTTTCGTCGGGGGTTAAAAATAGCAGCCAAGACACAGCTTATAGGTACCAACCAACGATTTATTAAATTACTTGATAGCATGTCTCTGGTAGGTACCAACGAATCTTATCTACAAGTCCGGGTACCTAATCATTAATTCGACTTTTACGACATCCACGGGAGGAGACTGAGGAGTTTATTCTTAGGCCGGACACAACACAGCACATAAATAACTCAACGAATAGCAAACAACGCCATTCAGATTACCTACATCTCTCCCTTAGAAAACGCAAATATCTACCTACCTAGGTACCTAGGTATGCTTCATCTCAATGTAAGAAAATCACACAAAAGTGAGTAAGTACCTACCTGTAAAGCGCTTGACTTACCGATACCGTGGTACAGGTAAGTACCTACATACCTACCTATTTAGTAATACCTACCTGCCTGAGTAATATAGGCGGTATAGTAGGCGGTAATATTTATTCTGTGACTACGGTTTGTAGGTATTTTTGAACTACTCGGAATGCTTAAAATAGATTGCGACTAAATCATCGTTCTCTTTACCACAAATCAACTAAATAATTAAAAACTTCTAAAAGGGTTCAGTGATAAAAAACAATTATGCGATTTGGCTCGATAGATGGCTCTGTCGCAACTGTGATTGTAAAAAATATTAAATCATTAGGTAGGTACCTATGTGTTCTGTATCTGTGATAAATGATTTAGTGTGTAAGCAAAAAGGTAGATAGCGCTAGTAAGAAATAATCTATTATTTATTATATTATAAATTTGTAAGTTTGTGTGTAAGTGTACTTGTGTTTGTTACTTCTTCACGCTTAAATGGCTGGACGGATTTAGATGAAATTTGGAATAGAGATAACTGGACTCCCGGAATAACACATGTGCACATAGGTATTTATTTTTTGTTTGAAAGGTGGATTTTTCGGGTGTGTTCTTAGCTATGTTTGATCAAAATCGGTTAAGCCGTTTCATTGCGTTGAGGGTTTAGCCGTATAGGAAGGCCCCATCACGATGGCTGTCAATCAAGAAAAACAAAATCGGTTCATCCGTTTGGGAGCTACGATACCACAGACAGACACACACACAGACACACACACAGATACACACAGACACGTCAAACTTATAACAACCCGTCGTTATTGCGTCGGGGGTAAAAAACTAAGACAAATCTATAATAGGCCCTCTGTATTAAGCCCCCCACTTCCGTTCGGGAGCTACGATGCCACTGACAGACACAAACACAGACACACACACAGATACACACAGACACACACAGACACACACACAGACACGTCAAACTTATAACACCCCGTCGTTTTTGCGTTGGGGGTTAATAACGTCTCCTTTCAGCAAAATATCCTATCTAAAATGTTTAAGATACCTACCTACTTTCCGTTCATGTCACATAATCTTTGGACGACCTGTACCTATATATTAGTTATATCTATATATCTATATATATATATTATTGGCACCATTTGTTAGTACCTAGGTAGGTAGTAGAGCTTTTTTGTGAAAGAGTTCGTCCGAGGAAGTACTACCACCATACCTATTTCTTCTGCAAAGCAGTAGTGCTTGCATTAATTTGTTCCGTTTAAAAGTGTATGGGCACAGAATAAATAATAGGTATGGTTGCCGGTGAAATTATAGGCACATGAGGCTTTCCATTTTGTTGGAAATTGTCTAAGTACGAAAGCTTTTTGTAAAACGGCCACCAGTTTACTAAAACATGACTTTACTATGACTCTAACGACTTCGAAGGATTGTAACGTTGCAAATTATATAATACTAAATTAAATAATATAATAATAAATTAGAAAAATTAACAGATAAAAAACTGACCTAGTTAATAAAATCGTGTTATCACAGATTATATAGTGTAACCTCGGTTTGTATTTTGGAACTACCTACACGGAATAACGAAAACCGAATTGAGAGTAGAAATGTCGTATTTGTATGCAGAAAATGATAAGCGCCCCTAGCGGACGTGATGAGAAACCATACACAAAGACAAACATCTACTCGCAACGATGGCTTTTCTCGGCCGTTTTACATAATAAATTAAGGGGGCTCCCACACAACAAACTTGTTTTTTTTGCCGTTTTTATAGAATAACACATCATCATCAGCCCACATTAGTCCACTGCTGGACATAGGCCTCTCCCAATACGCGCCACTGAGCCCGGTGTTCGGCTCTTCTACTCAAAAATAGAAAAAAACAATAAATTTTTGTGGTTACTTAGAACTGAAACTCAAAAAAATATTTTTCATCAAACCATAAGTGTGACTCGCACTTGGCCGCTTTTTTGTGAAAGAGTTCGTGCGAGGAAATACTACCACCATACCTATTTCTGCCGCAAAGCAGTAGTGTTTGCCTACTACGATGTTTGTAGGTACTATGAAGAAATTATGAATTATTGTAACAAAAAAAAAACACCGAGTCGGACTTGCGCACGAAGGGTTACGTACCATTAACTACAAAAAACACTAAAAAAACAAATTTAAAAAAAAAATAATGCAAAAAGTGAAAAAAACGGTCACCCATCCAAAAACTGACCGCGCAGAACGTTGCTTAACCTTCGTAATCGATTTTTGTATGGATTGTGGGCCAACTGTCAATTTCTCGATTTTACAAAATGCCTTAAAAAACCTTCGAAAACTTGTTTTTTTTTCAAAGTTGGGGTTTTCCTATATACACCAGGATGTTGGCTACATTTCTGCATAAACGAAATTGTCGTGCATCAACTTTCGTAGAACACTTAAACTCGTCAAAGTTGATACGGACGATTTTTTTTTTTTTAAATTACATTTCTGGAGCTCTATATTGTTTTATTTTATTTTTTTTTACTTTTTCTGTAATCTGTGTATAAAATCAATAGGATACGCCCTTTGAACGGTTCATATCGGACACCGTTTCGAAGAACGGTTTTGAAAACGGGCGCCATCTTGGTTTTTTCAAAATGTCAGACTTTTCCCGGGGTCACATCGGAGAGCCGAACACATCTCTAGAACATGTCCCATGTCTAAAACGACTCCTTCTAGGAGAACAACCATGTCAATCAGTCAGTCAGTCAGTCACCGTTGTCTAGCTTTATATAATATAGATAGACTAGTGGGTCGGTGGTGCGCGAGCTGCAAGCAGCTCGCGTGTCTGTTGTTGCATTGAAAATGGTTTTTGGGATGTTTTAAAAATTACCCTAAAAATGGGGAAATTTTATTAAACCAGGCAACATTAAATGTTCTATCACACGACCGACCTACAAATTACTCGAAAACGACACCCATATTAGTTTTTTCCTAACTTTACGCAGTGTTACCAGCTTACCTACTTTCCTACCCACCTAACCCAAAAACTGAAGTAATATTCATAATCAGTACCAAGAAATTACTCGAAAACGACACCCATATTAGTTTTTTCCTAACTTTACGCAGTGTTACCAGCTTACCTACTAACCTACCCACCTAACCCAAAAACTGAAGTAATATTCATAATCAGTACCAAGAAATTACTCGAAAACGACACCCATATTAGTTTTTTCCTAACTTTACGCAGTGTTACCAGCTTACCTACTAACCTACCCACCTAACCCAAAAACTGAAGTAATATTCATAATCAGCACCAACAAATTACTCGAAAACGACACCCATATTAGTTTTTTCCTAACTTTACGCAGTGTTACCAGCTTACCTACTAACCTACCTACCTAACCCAAACACTGAAGTAATATTCATAATCAGCACCTACAAATTACTCGAAAACGACACCCATATTAGTTTTTTCCTAACTTTACGCAGTGTTACCAGCTTACGTACTAACCTACCCACCTAACCCAAAAACTGAAGTAATATTCATAATCAGCACCTACAAATTACTCGAAAACGACACCCATATTAGTTTTTTCCGTATATTACCTTTACGCAGGGTTGCCAGCTTACCTTACCTTTGTATCTGACTGAAATACTGATGATGCATTCGCAATCAGCACCTCCAAATTTCTCGAAAACGCCACCCATATCGTTTTTTTTTCATCCCTCGATTACACAAACACCGTTTTCTCCCATTGTTGCCAACATTATACTACTTAAATAGATAATATATACGTCATAGTCGTGCGGGATACCTAATACACAAGTAGTTAATATATAAAATATAAAAAAACCCTCAACGCAATGAAACGGCTGAACCGTTTTTTTTTTTTTTTTTTTTTTTTTCACCGGGGGCTACCCGTGCGAAGTCGGGGCGAGCCGCTTGATTTGGACTCTGATTAACGACAACAATATTATATACATTATCTAATAGTATACGTTAGTGTGTACCTTGTCAATTAAACTAAACATGTCATATATATAAGTTTAGCTAGGTAACATATATGCGTTTTGTTAGTAGTAGTAGTAGAGCTTTTTTGTGAAAGAGTTCGGCCGGGGAAGTACCTACAACCACCATACCTATTTCAGTCGCAAAGCAGTAGTGCTCGCATTGCTGTGTTCCGGTTTGAAGGGTTATAGGTGCCGGTGAAATTACAGCCACATGAGACTTTCCATCTTTATTACTCAGGGTGGCGGGTGCAGTGACCCATTTAGTCATCCTGCTAAGGAGTTGCCAACAACTAATACGATACAATTAATACCGTATATACGTCGCCCCTTCGTTAAACTCAGTCACTCGACCATCACTCCCACGATGGTCTCGATAACCTACAGCAAAGTTAATTTGGAGATAGAAAACTAACGTAATATTCGTAATCAGTACACTCAAACTAATTAATACGATTAATACGTCGCCCCTGCGTTAAACTCAGTCACTCGACCATCATTCCACTCAGGGGGTCAGTGGCTCCAGTCACGATGGTCTCGATATCTCATTTGGTCAGTGGCTCGCTTCGCTCGCCACTTCCCCCCTTCGTGTCACGATGGCCTCGATAGCTCGATGACCCGCAGCAAAGTTAATTTGAAAATAGAAAACTAACGTAACATTCGTAATCAGTACAAAAAACCTACCTACCTTCATTTTGAAAAATAGGTACATATTAGGTACATATTATGTACCTACGAATTACGAAAGTACCACATGTTATTATCAATATTGTTATTATGCAGAAATAAAGACTTATTTATGTTTTTTTTATTTTTAAACTTATAACACCCCGTCGTTTTTCGTCGGGGGTTAAAAATAGCAGCCAAGACACAGCTTAGCCAACCAACGATTTATTAAATTACTTGATAGCATGTCTCTGGTAGGTACCAACGAATCTTATCTACAAGTCCGGGTACCTAATCATTAATTCGACTTTTACGACATCCACGGGAGGAGACTGAGGAGTTTATTCTTAGGCCGGACACAACACAGCACATAAATAACTCAACGAATAGCAAACAACGCCATTCAGATTACCTACATCTCTCCCTTAGAAAACGCAAATATCTACCTACCTAGGTACCTAGGTATGCTTCATCTCAATGTAAGAAAATCACACAAAAGTGAGTAAGTACCTACCTGTAAAGCGCTTGACTTACCGATACCGTGGTACAGGTAAGTACCTACATACCTACCTATTTAGTAATACCTACCTGCCTGAGTAATATAGGCGGTATAGTAGGCGGTAATATTTATTCTGTGACTACGGTTTGTAGGTATTTTTGAACTACTCGGAATGCTTAAAATAGATTGCGACTAAATCATCGTTCTCTTTACCACAAATCAACTAAATAATTAAAAACTTCTAAAACGGTTCAGTGATAAAAAACAATTATGCGATTTGGCTCGATAGATGGCTCTGTCGCAACTGTGATTGTAAAAAATATTAAATCATTAGGTAGGTACCTATGTGTTCTGTATCTGTGATAAATGATTTAGTGTGTAAGCAAAAAGGTAGATAGCGCTAGTAAGAAATAATCTATTATTTATTATATTATAAATTTGTAAGTTTGTGTGTGTGTGTGCTTGTGTTTGTTACTTCTTCACGCTTAAATGGCTGGACGGATTTAGATGAAATTTGGAATAGAGATAACTGGACTCCCGGAATAACACATGTGCACATAGGTATTTATTTTTTGTTTGAAAGGTGGATTTTTCGGGTGTGTTCTTAGCTATGTTTGATCAAAATCGGTTAAGCCGTTTCATTGCGTTGAGGGTTTAGCCGTATAGGAAGGCCCCATCACGATGGCTGTCAATCAAGAAAAACAAAATCGGTTCATCCGTTTGGGAGCTACGATACCACAGACAGACACACACACAGACACACACACAGATACACACAGACACGTCAAACTTATAACAACCCGCCGTTATTGCGTCGGGTGTAAAAAACTAAGACAAATCTATAATAGGCCCTCTGTATTAAGCCCCCCACTTCCGTTCGGGAGCTACGATGCCACTGACAGACACAAACACAGACACACACACAGATACACACATACACACACAGACACGTCAAACTTATAACACCCCGTCGTTTTTGCGTTGGGGGTTAATAAAGTCTCCTTTCAGCAAAATATCCTATCTAAAATGTTTAAGATACCTACCTACTTTCCGTTCATGTCACATAATCTTTGGACGACCTGTACCTATATTAGTTATATCTATATACCTATCTATATATATATATTATTTGGTCGAAGCGACGCGTGACCCGAGAGCTGGCTCTTATCTGGCTCAACGCAGTTAATAAAGTCTCCTTTCAGCAAAATATCCTATCTAAAATGTTTAAGATACCTACCTACTTTCCGTTCATGTCACATAATCTTTGGACGACCTGTACCTATATTAGTTATATCTATATATCTATATATATATATATTATTTGGTCGAAGCGACGCGTGACCCGAGAGCTGGCTCTTATCTGGCTCAACGCATTAGTATTGCCATTCAGCGTGGCAATGCAGCCAGCATCTTAGGGACGCTTCCGTCTGGTAGTGATTTGGATCAGTTGAGCTACCTTTAGATCGCTTGCAGCGGTCTTCAGGTGGCACAACTCTTTCATATGTATTTTGTACATACCTTGTATTATTCTTTCTGTAAATAAATGTATTTTTATTATTGGCACCATTTGTTAGTACCTAGGTAGGTAGTAGAGCTTTTTTGTGAAAGAGTTCGTCCGAGGAAGTACCTACTACCACCATACCTATTTCTTCTGCAAAGCAGTAGTGCTTGCATTAATTTGTTCCGTTTAAAAGTGTATGGGCACAGAATAAATAATAGGTAGGTATGGTTGCCGGTGAAATTATAGGCACATGAGGCTTTCCATTTTTGTCTTAGGGTGACTGGCGCATTTCAATGCCAAATAGGGCGCGTATTTAGTGGATAATGCACTGTTCATAGGCAGAGGGTACCAGAGTCATCCAGGTTCAAACTTTTTTTTGCCTTATTTGTAGTTACTGTTATGGAACCCTTCGTGCCCGAGTACGTCTCGCACTTGTCCGTTTTTTTATTATTATTTTAAGTAAGTAGATTGATGTCAATCAAAAACCTCTCAGCTCTCAGTATACCTATAATAGGTAGGTAGGTACCTACCTATTATAGGTATACTGAGACCTACCTTCTCTAAAGCTGACCTACATAGTAAATTTTATTATCACAGATTATATATTATTTACTACGTAACAGATACATCTCCCATACGTACATAGGCACAAACATTAGACACACGCCTTTTTCACCGAAGGGGTAGGCAGAGCCTCAATGGGCCTCTTTACAGTGGGTTGCACCATCGTGGAATATAGACGTGAAATGGATTATATAATGTGTTTTTTTGTTGTGTGTGTGTGTGTGTGTGTGTGTGTGTGTGTTACTTCTTCACGCTGAAACGTCTGGACGCATTTGGATGAATACTGGAATGTAGATAACTGGACTCCCGGAATAACACATCATCATCAGCCCACATTAGTCCACTGCTGGACATAGGCCTCTCCCAATACGCGCCACTGAGCCCGGTGTTCGGCTCTTCTACTCAAAAATAGAAAAAATCAATAATTTTTTGTGGTTACTTAGAACTGAAACTCAAAAAAATATTTTTCATCAAACCATAAGTGTGACTCGCACTTGGCCGCTTTTTTGTGAAAGAGTTCGTGCGAGGAAATACTACCGCCATACCTATTTCTGCCGCAAAGCAGTAGTGTTTGCATCACTGTGTTCCGTTTTAAAGTGTAGGGGCACAGAATAAATAATAGGTATGGGTCTCATCAGGGTGACTAAATTGCCGTTCTGGAACCCTTCGTGTCCGAGTAGGTCTCGCACTTGTCCGTTTTTTTTATTCAATCTCAATCAAAAACTTGTCAAAAAAGATGTTGAAAAGAAGCACCATATACCTACTACGATGTTTGTAGGTACTATGAAGAAATGATGAATTATTGTAACAAAAAAAAAACACCGAGTCGGACTTGCGAACGAAGGGTTACGTACCATTAACTACAAAAAACACTAAAAAAACAAATTTAAAAAAAAAATAATGCAAAAAGTGAAAAAAACGGTCACCCATCCAAAAACTGACCGCGCAGAACGTTGCTTAACCTTCGTAATCGATTTTTGTATGGATTGTGGGCCAATTGTCAATTTCTCGATTTTACAAAATGCCTGAAAAAAACTTCGAAAACTTGTTTTTTTTTCAAAGTTGGGGTTTTCCTATATACACCAGGATGTTGGCTACAATTCTGCATAAACGAATATGTCGTGCATCAACTTTCGTAGAACACTTAAACTCGTCAAAGTTGATGCGGACGATTTTTTTTTTTTTAAACATCATTTCTGGACCTCTGTATTGTTTTTTTTCATTTTTTTTTACTTTTTCTGTAATCTGTGTATAAAATCAATAGGATACGCCCTTTGAACGGTTCCTATAGGACACCGTTTCGAAGAACGGTTTTGAAAACGGGCGCCATCTTGGTTTTTTCAAAATGTCAGACTTTTCCCGGGGTCACATCGGTGAGCCGAACACATCTCTAGAACATGTCCCATGTCTAAAACGACTCCTTCTGGGAGAACAACCATGTCAATGAGTGAGTGAGTGAGTGAGTCACCGTTGTCCAGCTTTATATATTATAGATAGACTAGTGGGTCGGTGGTGCGCGAGCTGCAAGCAGCTCGCGTGTCTTGCTGTTGTTGTTGCATTGAAAATGGTTTGCCCTACGGTATGTTTGGTATTACCCTAAAAATGGGGAAATTTTATTAAACCAGGCAACACTAAATGTTCTATCACACGACCGACCTACAAATTACTCGAAAACGACACCCATATTAGTTTTTTCCTAACTTTACGCAGTGTTACCAGCTTACCTACTAACCTACCCACCTAACCCAAAAACTGAAGTAATATTCATAATCAGTACCAAGAAATTACTCGAAAACGACACCCATATTAGTTTTTTCCTAACTTTACGCAGTTGTACCAGCTTCCCTACTAACCTACCCACCTAACCCAAAAACTGAAGTAATATTCATAATCAGTACCAAGAAATTACTCGAAAACGACACCCATATTAGTTTTTTCCTAACTTTACGCAGTGTTACCAGCTTACCTACTAACCTACCCACCTAACCCAAAAACTGAAGTAATATTCATAATCAGCACCAACAAATTACTCGAAAACGACACCCATATTAGTTTTTTCCTAACTTTACGCAGTGTTACCAGCTTACCTACTAACCTACCTACCTAACCCAAACACTGAAGTAATATTCATAATCAGCACCTACAAATTACTCGAAAACGACACCCATATTAGTTTTTTCCTAACTTTACGCAGTGTTACCAGCTTACGTACTAACCTACCCACCTAACCCAAAAACTGAAGTAATATTCATAATCAGCACCTACAAATTACTCGAAAACGACACCCATATTAGTTTTTTCCGTATATTACCTTTACGCAGGGTTGCCAGCTTACCTTACCTTTGTATCTGACTGAAATACTGATGATGCATTCGCAATCAGCACCTCCAAATTTCTCGAAAACGCCACCCATATCGTTTTTTTTTCATCCCTCGATTACACAAACACCGTTTTCTCCCATTGTTGCCAACATTATACTACTTAAATAGATAATATATACGTCATAGTCGTGCGGGATACCTAATACACAAGTAGTAAATATATTAAATATAAAAAAACCCTCAACGCAATGAAACGGCTGAACCGTTTTTTTTTTTTTTTTTTTTTTTTTCACCGGGGGCTACCCGTGCGAAGTCGGGGCGAGCCGCTTGATTTGGACTCTGATTAACGACAACAATATTATATACATTATCTAATAGTATACGTTAGTGTGTACCTTGTCAATTAAACTAAACATGTCATATATATAAGTTTAGCTAGGTAACATATATGCGTTTTGTTAGTAGTAGTAGTAGAGCTTTTTTGTGAAAGAGTTCGGCCGGGGAAGTACCTACAACCACCATACCTATTTCAGTCGCAAAGCAGTAGTGCTCGCATTGCTGTGTTCCGGTTTGAAGGGTATAGGTGCCGGTGAAATTACAGCCACATGAGACTTTCCATCTTTATTACTCAGGGTGGCGGGTGCAGTGACCCATTTAGTCATCCTGCTAAGGAGTTGCCAACAACTAATACGATACAATTAATACCATAAATACGTCGCCCCTTCGTTAAACTCAGTCACTCGACCATCACTCCACTCAGGGGGTCAGTGGCTCGCTTCGCTCGCCACTTCCCCCCTTCGTGTCACGATGGTCTCGATAACCTACAGCAAAGTTAATTTGGAGATAGAAAACTAACGTAATATTCGTAATCAGTACACTCAAACTAATTAATACGATTAATACGTCGCCCCTGCGTTAAACTCGGTCACTCGACCATCATTCCACTCAGGGGGTCAGTGGCTCCAGTCACGATGGTCTCGATATCTCATTTGGTCAGTGGCTCGCTTCGCTCGCCACTTCCCCCCTTCGTGTCACGATGGCCTCGATAGCTCGATGACCCGCAGCAAAGTTAATTTGAAAATAGAAAACTAACGTAACATTCGTAATCAGTACAAAAAACCTACCTACCTTAATTTTGAAAAATAGGTACATATTAGGTACATATTATGTACCTACGAATTACGAAAGTACCACATGTTATTATCAATATTGTTATTATGTAGAAATAAAGACTTATTTATGTTTTTTTTATTTTTAAACTTATAACACCCCGTCGTTTTTCGTCGGGGGTTAAAAATAGCAGCCAAGACACAGCTTATAGGTACCAACCAACGATTTACTAATTTACTTGATAGCATGTCTCTGGTAGGTACCTACCAACGAATCTTATCTACAAGTCCGGGTACCTAATCATTAATTCGACTTTTACGACATCCACGGGAGGAGACTGAGGAGTTTATTCTTAGGCCGGACACAACACAGCACATAAATAACTCAACGAATAGCAAACAACGCCATTCAGATTACCTACATCTCTCCCTTAGAAAACGCAAATATCTACCTACCTAGGTACCTAGGTATGCTTCATCTCAATGTAAGAAAATCACACAAAAGTGAGTAAGTACCTACCTGTAAAGCGCTTGACTTACCGATACCGTGGTACAGGTAAGTACCTACATACCTACCTATTTAGTAATACCTACCTGCCTGAGTAATTTGAGAAAACCTTTATAGAACCATGTAGGCATACCTATTACAGAACCTAGTAAGTACCTTAGGTACCTACCTCCCTACCTACGCGTTATAGCCCATATCACACGCAGAACGGACGGCTCTTGAAGTAGATAGGTAGGTACCTACCTAGGTATAGGTATATTAGATTCATTTCCAATAACGTGTGACGTCCTATTGTTATTCTATCTAAGATTCCACGCAGATATCGTAAATAAAATGACCGCGTTATGTCACGTTTTCCACGAAAATATATAACTACTTTCTTGACTTTGACGTTTCACTTTATTTAGTACAGAGCTGCCGCCATCTATTTTCAAAGCTATAAGCATGATGTGAAACGGCCGTAAAAACCCCTCAGCCAGCCAAACCGACAGGCACAGCCAGTCGGTAGATAAAACTCGAAGAGCTCCGGTACCCCACGGACCCAGTCTCGACCCCGAAAGGCTCAAATAAGTAAGCTCTGTCGAGATTTGCATATTTGAGTCATTTTTAAGGTCTTCAGCGGAATCTGCCGCCCCACCGGCCTTAACTGATGTCCCGGACAGATGAGATGGCACAAGGGTATCAACGCATGGGGTTCAAGCTGCCCAAGATGAAGACAGGCTTTATTCCAGAGGAGCATACTGCATAGGTACTCTACTTTTCACATCATCTGCGAGACAATAAAAACACACTGAGGATCACAGCACCAAACACAGTCTTTTGTTTTTCATTCTTTGTAATAGTACACTCGGTCTGTGTTCTTTGTAATGTATTAGGTACTTCTTCTGTGATAAAAGTATTTTTTTTTGTAGTTTTGCTTATGGTGACCAGTTCTATTTTTTGAACAAACCTCTTTACAATAAGCTTCTTTTTACTCAAAGTTTTTTACGAGTTTCCACACGAATTTGACGTTACAAATTCAAATCACTTTATTCCCTAGAGAATTTCATACAACTTTATATCTCTTGGGACATAATGTTTTACTTTAAGTTGAGTTTGCATGGACATTGTCGAGCAGGTGGTGTGAAAAGTATTTTTTTTCTAATCAAATGGATATATATCAATAAATTAAATCTATAAATAGATAGAAAATTCTTTATTGCACATTAAACAAAGAAGTACCTACAAAGGCGAACTTAATGCTAGAAAGCCAGATAACCTTAGTGTAGGTATTTATCTATATTAATAATGTATAAATTTTTAGTTGACAACTTACTTATCCACAAAAATATTGTATTCACATAGTTTTCAAATGACTTACCTGATGTTAACCGTTGCCTTTAACAATGCATTACCTCATTCATAGGTCACTTACACCTAGGATACACCCTATGTAGCTTTGCACTGCGTCTGAGACATAAAGATGGAAAGTATAATTTTTCCTTAATTTCACTTCAATTTTTCAATTTTTTATTTTTTTATTTTTCACTGCGCCCGCCACCCTGAGACATAAAGATGACAAGTCTCATGAGCCTGTAATTTCACCGGCACCCTTACCCTTCAAACCGGAACACAGCAATGCGAGCACTACTGCTTTGCGGCAGAAATAGGTACCTATGGTGGTAGTACTTCCCCGGACGAACTCTTTCACAAAAAAACTCTACTACTACTAAAAACTTTTCAAATAGGTGGAAATTGTCTATCAAAGTTTTTTGTAAAACGGCCACCAGTTTACCTACTAAAACATTTATTTACTGTGACTTTAACGACTTGGAAGGACTTGTAACGTTGATATAAAACTGTAATAATAAATTATACCTACTTCAAAATGGCAAATGCACAAGTCGTACTACGCCATTTATAAAGAAAAAAAAACTGACCTAGTTATTAAATCGTATTATCACAGATTATATATATGAGTTATACTACCTCCTTACGAGGTTAGACCACATAATAAATATTAGTAGTTAGACGTTAGACGACCTCTGTGGCGCGTCGGGCGAAGGTTGGCCTGCGACGCAGGAGATTGCGGGTTCGATTCCCGCCTCGGAACAAATATTTTTGCGATCGCAGATATTTGTTCAGGGTGTTCTGGGGTATGTATGTTTTGTATGGTATGACAGTTGAGCAATGCTCTACCGTGTCAATTTTTGGATGGGTGACCACTTTTTGCGTGCAATTTTTTTTTTTTTTTTTTTACAAACCTAATTTTTAAGCACTTTTTATAGATAATGTTACGGAACCCTTCGTGCGCGAGTCCGACTCGCACTTGGTTGTTGCAACTTTTACGACATCCACGGGAGGAGACTGAGGGGTCTATTCTTAGGCCTGACACAGCACAGCACAGCACAGAAATAACTCAACGAATAGCAAACAGCGCCATTTAGATCACTCCCTTAGAAAAAACAAATACCTACCTATGCTTCATCTCAATGTAAGAAAAATCACACAAAAATGAGTAGGTATAAAGCGCTTGACTTACCGAAACCTTACTGTATAGGTATATATTCTGTGCCGAAACCGTGGAACAGGTAAGTAGTTAGTTATAGGTACCTACCTACCTGCCTGAGTAATTTGAGAAAACGTTTAGGTATTACCTACCATGTAGGCATAACTATTACTGTAGGTACCTACCTAGTAAGTATCTTGTACTAATATTTATTCTGTGCCTCAGGTAGGGTACCTACCTACGCGTAAATGCCCATATCATAGTTAAGCCGTTTCATTGCGTTGAGGGTTTAGCCGTATAGGAAGGCCCCATCACGATGGCTGTCAATCAAGAAAATCAAAATCGGTTCATCCGTTTGGGAGCTACGATACCACAGACAGACACACACACAGACACACACACAGATACACACAGACACGTCAAACTTATAACAACCCGTCGTTATTGCGTCGGGTGTAAAAAACTAAGACAAATCTATAATAGGCCCTCTGTATTAAGCCCCCCACTTCCTTTCGGGAGCTACGATGCCACTGACAGACACAAACACAGACACACACACAGATACACACAGACACACACAGACACACACAAAGACACGTTAAACTTATAACACCCCGTCGTTTTTACGTTGGGGGTTAATAAAGTCTCCTTTCAGCAAAATATCCTATCTAAAATGTTTAAGATACCTACCTACTTTCCGTTCATGTCACATAATCTTTGGACGACCTGTACCTATATTAGTTATATCTATATATCTATATATATATATTATTGGCACCATTTGTTAGTACCTAGGTAGGTAGTAGAGCTTTTTTGTGAAAGAGTTCGTCCGAGGAAGTACTACCACCATACCTATTTCTTCTGCAAAGCAGTAGTGCTTGGATTAATTTGTTCCGTTTAAAAGTGTATGGGCACAGAATAAATAATAGGTATGGTTGCCGGTGAAATTATAGGCACATGAGGCTTTCCATTTTTGTCTCAGGGTGACGGGCGCATTTCAATGCCAAATAGGGCGCGTATTTAGTGGATAATGCACTGTTCATAGGCAGAGGGTACCAGGGTCATCCAGGTCCAAACTTTTTTTTGCCTTATTTGTAGTTACTGTTATGGAACCCTTCGTACCCGAGTACGTCTCGCACTTGTCCGTTTTTTTTATTATTATTTTAAGTAAGTAGATTGATGTCAATCAAAAACCTCTCAGCTCTCAGTATACCTATAATAGGTAGGTAGGTACCTACCTATTATAGGTATACTGAGACCTACCTTCTCTAAAGCTGACCTACATAGTAAATTTTATTATCACAGATTATATATTATTTACTACGTAACAGATACATCTCCCATACGTACATAGGTACAAACATTAGACACACGCCTTTTTCACCGAAGGGGTAGGCAGAGGTAGGTAGTAGGTAGGCAGGGGTAGGTAGCATTTCAAAATTTACTATGTAGGTCAGCTTTATAATAGGTAGGTAGGTACCTACCTATTATAGGTATACTGAGACCTACCTTCTCTAAAGCTGACCTACATAGTAAATTTTATTATCACATATTATATATTATTTACTACGTAACAGATACATCTCCCATACGTACATAGGTACAAACATTAGACACACGCCTTTTTCACCGAAGGGGTAGGCAGAGCCTCAATGGGCCTCTTTACAGTGGGTTGCACCATCGTGGAATATAGACGTGAAATGGATTATATAATGAGTTTTTTTGTTGTGTGTGTGTGTGTGTGTGTGTTTGTTACTTCTTCACGCTGAAACGTCTGGACGCATTTGGATGAAAACTGGAATGTAGATAACTGGACTCCCGGAATAACACATCATCATCAGCCCACATTAGTCCACTGCTGGACATAGGCCTCTCCCAATACGCGCCACTGAGCCCGGTGTTCGGCTCTTCTACTCAAAAATAGAAAAAAACAATAAATTTTTGTGGTTACTTAGAACTGAATCTCAAAAAAATATTTTTCATCAGACCATAAGTGTGACTCGCACTTGGCCGCTTTTTTGTGAAAGAGTTCGTGCGAGGAAATACTACCACCATACCTATTTCTGCCGCAAAGCAGTAGTGTTTGCATCACTGTGTTCCGTTTTAAAGTGTAGGGGCACAGAATAAATAATAGGTATGGGTCTCATCAGGGTGACGGGCGCATTTCAATGCCAAATAGGGCGCGTCTTTAGTGGATAATGCACTGTTATGGAACCCTTCGTGTCCGAGTAGGTCTCGCACTTGTCCGTTTTTTTTATTATTATTTTAAGTAGATTGATGTCAATCAAAAACTTTTCAAAAAAAATGTTGAAAAGAAGCACCATATACCTACTACGATGTTTGTAGGTACTATGAAGAAATTATGAATTATTTTAACAAAAAAAAAACACCGAGTCGGACTTGCGAACGAAGGGTTACGTACCATTAACTACAAAAAACACTAAAAAAACAAATTTTATAAAAAAAAATGCAAAAAGTGAAAAAAACGGTCACCCATCCAAAAACTGACCGCGCAGAACGTTGCTTAACCTTTGTTATTGATTTTTGTATGGATTGTGGGCCAATTGTCAATTTCTCGATTTTACAAAATGCCTTAAAAAACCTTCGAAAACTTGTTTTTTTTTCAAAGTTGGGGTTTTCCTATATACACCAGGATGTTGGCTACATTTCTGCATAAACGAAATTGTCGTGCATCAACTTTCGTAGAACACTTAAACTCGTCAAAGTTGATGCGGACGATTTTTTTTTTTTTAAATTACATTTCTGGAGCTTTATATTGTTTTTTTTTATTTTTTTTTACTTTTTCTGTAATCTGTGTATAAAATCAATAGGATACGCCCTTTGAATGGTTCATATCGGACACCGTTTCGAAGAACGGTTTTGAAAACGGGCGCCATCTTGGTTTTTTCAAAATGTCAGACTTTTCCTGGGGTCACATCGGTGAGCTGAACACATCTCTAGAACATGTCCCATGTCTAAAACGACTCCTTCTAGGAGAACAACCATGTCAATGAGTGAGTCAGTGAGTCACCGTTGTGCAGCTTTATATAATATAGAATAGACTAGTGGGTGGGTTGTGCGCGAGCTGCAAGCAGCTCGCGTGTCTTGCTGTTGTTGTTGCATTGAAAATGGTTTGCCCTACGGTATGTTTGGTATTACCCTAAAAATGGGGAAATTTTATTAAACCAGGCAACACTAAATGTTCTATCACACGACCGACCTACAAATTACTCGAAAACGACACCCATATTAGTTTTTTCCTAACTTTACGCAGTGTTACCAGCTTACCTACTAACCTACCCACCTAACCCAAAAACTGAAGTAATATTCATAATCAGTACCAAGAAATTACTCGAAAACGACACCCATATTAGTTTTTTCCTAATTTTACGCAGTGTTACCAGCTTACCTACTAACCTACCCACCTAACCCAAAAACTGAAGTAATATTCATAATCAGCACCAACAAATTACTCGAAAACGACACCCATATTAGTTTTTTCCTAACTTTACGCAGTGTTACCAGCTTACCTACTAACCTACCCACCTAACCCAAAAACTGAAGTAATATTCATAATCAGCACCAACAAATTACTCGAAAACGACACCCATATTAGTTTTTTCCTAACTTTACGCAGTGTTACCAGCTTACCTACTAACCTACCCACCTAACCCAAAAACTGAAGTAATATTCATAATCAGCACCTACAAATTACTCGAAAACGACACCCATATTAGTTTTTTCCTAACTTTAGGCAGTGTTACCAGCTTACCTACTAACCTACCCACCTAACCCGAACACTGAAGTAATATTCATAATCAGCACCTACAAATTACTCGAAAACGACACCCATATTAGTTTTTTCCTAACTTTACGCAGTGTTACCAGCTTACGTACTAACCTACCTACCTAACCCAAAAACTGAAGTAATATTCATAATCAGCACCTACAAATTACTCGAAAACGACACCCATATTAGTTTTTTCCGTATATTACCTTTACGCAGGGTTGCCAGCTTACCTTACCTTTGTATCTGAATGAAATAATGATGATGCATTCGCAATCAGCACCTCCAAATTTCTCGAAAACGCCACCCATATCGTTTTTTTTTCATCCCTCGATTACACAAACACCGTTTTCTCCCATTGTTGCCAACATTATACTACTTAAATAGATAATATATACGTCATAGTCGTGCGGGATACCTAATAC
Organism: Operophtera brumata; assembly: GCA_932527175.1. Classification (NCBI taxonomy): domain Eukaryota; kingdom Metazoa; phylum Arthropoda; class Insecta; order Lepidoptera; family Geometridae; genus Operophtera; species Operophtera brumata. The sequence continues at coordinate 4,595,768 of OW052238.1, forward strand.
ACAAGTAGTTAATATATAAAATATAAAAAAACCCTCAACGCAATGAAACGGCTGAACCGTTTTTTTTTTTTTTTTTTTTTCACCGGGGGCTACCCGTGCGAAGTCGGGGCGAGCCGCTTGATTTGGACTCTGATTAACTACAACAATATTATATACATTATCTATTAGTATACGTTAGTGTGTACCTTGTCAATTAAACTAAACATGTCATATATATAAGTTTAGCTAGGTAACAAATATGCGTTTTGTTAGTAGTAGTAGTAGAGCTTTTTTGTGAAAGAGTTCGGCCGGGGAAGTACCTACAACCACCATACCTATTTCAGTCGCAAAGCAGTAGTGCTCGCATTGCTGTGTTCCGGTTTGAAGGGTATAGGTGCCGGTGAAATTACAGCCACATGAGACTTTCCATCTTTATTACTCAGGGTGGCGGGTGCAGTGACCCATTTAGTTATCCTGCTAAGGAGTTGCCAACAACTAATACGATACAATTAATACCATAAATACGTCGCCCCTTCGTTAAACTCAGTCACTCGACCATCACTCCACTCAGGGGGTCAGTGGCTCGCTTCGCTCGCCACTTCCCCCCTTCGTGTCACGATGGTCTCGATAACCTACAGCAAAGTTAATTTGGAGATAGAAAACTAACGTAATATTCGTAATCAGTACACTCAAACTAATTAATACGATTAATACGTCGCCCCTGCGTTAAACTCAGTCACTCGACCATCATTCCACTCAGGGGGTCAGTGGCTCCAGTCACGATGGTCTCGATATCTCATTTGGTCAGTGGCTCGCTTCGCTCGCCACTTCCCCCCTTCGTGTCACGATGGCCTCGATAGCTCGATGACCCGCAGCAAAGTTAATTTGAAAATAGAAAACTAACGTAACATTCGTAATCAGTACAAAAAACCTACCTACCTTCATTTTGAAATAGGTACATATTAGGTACATATTATGTACCTACGAATTACGAAAGTACCACATGTTATTATCAATATTGTTATTATGTAGAAATAAAGACTTATTTATGTTTTTTTTATTTTTAAACTTATAACATCCCGTCGTTTTTCGTCGGGGTTTAAAAATAGCAGCCAAGACACAGCTTATAGGTACCAACCAACGATTTATTAAATTACTTGATAGCATGTCTCTGGTAGGTACCAACGAATCTTATCTACAAGTCCGGGTACCTAATCATTAATTCGACTTTTACGACATCCACGGGAGGAGACTGAGGAGTTTATTCTTAGGCCGGACACAACACAGCACATAAATAACTCAACGAATAGCAAACAACGCCATTCAGATTACCTACATCTCTCCCTTAGAAAACGCAAATATCTACCTACCTAGGTACCTAGGTATGCTTCATCTCAATGTAAGAAAATCACACAAAAGTGAGTAAGTACCTACCTGAAAGCGCTTGACTTACCGATACCGTGGTACAGGTAAGTACCTACATACCTACCTATTTAGTAATACCTACCTGCCTGAGTAATTTGAGAAAACCTTTATAGAACCATAGTAAGTACCTTAGGTACCTACCTCCCTACCTACGCGTTAATGCCCATATCACACGCAGAACGGACGGCTCTTGAAGTAGATAGGTAGGTACCTACCTAGGTATAGGTATATTAGATTCATTTCCAATAACGTGTGACGTCCTATTGTTATTCTATCTAAGATTCCACGCAGATATCGTAAATAAAATGACCGCGTTATGTCACGTTTTCCACGAAAATATATAACTACTTTCTTGACTTTGACATTTCACTTTATTTAGTACAGAGCTGCCGCCATCTATTTTCAAAGCTATAAGCATGATGTGAAACGGCCGTAAAAACCCCTCAGCCAGCCAAACCGACAGGCACAGCCAGTCGGTAGATAAAACTCGAAGAGCTCCGGTACCACACGGACCCAGTCTCGACCCCGAAAGGCTCAAATAAGTAAGCTCTGTCGAGATTTGCATATTTGAGTCATTTTTAAGGTCTTCAGCGGAATCTGCCGCCCCACCGGCCTTAACTGATGTCCCGGACAGATGAGATGGCACAAGGGTATCAACGCATGGGGTTCAAGCTGCCCAAGATGAAGACAGGCTTTATTCCAGAGGAGCATACTTTTATTACTTATATATAGTCCTGAGTGAAGCGAGGGGTTCAAGCTGCCCAAGACGAAGACAGGCTTTATTCCAGAGGAGCATACTGCATAGGTACTCTACTTTTCACATCATCTGCGAGACAATAAAAACACACTGAGGATCACAGCACCAAACACAGTCTTTTGTTTTTCATTCTTTGTAATAGTACACTCGGTCTGTGTTCTTTGTAATGTATTAGGTAGGTACTTCTTCTGTGATAAAAGTATTTTTTTTTGTAGTTTTGCTTATGGTGACCAGTTCTATTTTTTGAACAAACCTCTTTACAATAAGATTCTTTTTACTCAAAGTTTTTTACGAGTTTCCACACGAATTTGACGTTACAAATTCAAATCACTTTATTCCCTAGAGAATTTCATACAACTTTATATCTCTTGGGACATAATGTTTTACTTTAAGTTGAGTTTGCATGTACATTGTCGAGCAGGTGGTGTGAAAAGTATTTTTTTTCTAATCAAATGGATATATATCAATAAATTAAATCTATAAATAGATAGAAAATTCTTTATTGCACATTAAACAAAGAAGTACCTACAAAGGCGAACTTAATGCTAGAAAGCCAGATAACCTTAGGTATTTATCTATATTAATAATGTATAAATTTTTAGTTGACAACTTACTTATCCACAAAAATATTGTATTCACATAGTTTTCAAATGACTTACCTGATGTTAACCGTTGCCTTTAACAATGCATTACCTCATTCATAGGTCACTTACACCTAGGATACACCCTATGTAGCTTTGCACTGCGTCTGAGACATAAAGATGAAAAGTATAATTTTTCCTTAATTTCACTTCAATTTTTCAATTTTTTATTTTTTTATTTTTCACTGCGCCCGCCACCCTGAGACATAAAGATGACAAGTCTCATGAGCCTGTAATTTCACCGGCACCCTTACCCTTCAAACCGGAACACAGCAATGCGAGCACTACTGCTTTGCGGCAGAAATAGGTATGGTGGTAGTACTTCCCCGGACGAACTCTTTCACAAAAAAGCTCTACTACTACTAAAAACTTTTCAAATTGGTGGAAATTGTCTACCAAAGTATTTTGTAAAACAGCTACCAGTTTACTAAAACATTTCTTTACTGTGACTTTAACGACTTGGAAAGACTTGTAACGTTGCAAATTATATAAAACTGTAATAATAAATTATACCTACTTCAAAATGGCAAATGCACAAGTCGTGCTACGCCATTTATAAAGAAAAAAAACTGACCTAGTTATTAAATCGTATTATCACAGATTATATATATGAGTCGTCGTCGTTTCGTCGTCGTTTCGTATGAGGTAGTGCTGGCCTCTGGTGTCAGAGTTTGTCAAGCCGCCCAAGGGCCTCTGACATGGCTTATCGACTGCTATTAATCAATAACAGCCGGGACCGACACAGCTTAACGTGCCCTCCGAAGTCAAACTTATAACAACCCGTCGTTATTGCGTCGGGTGTAAAAAACTAAGACAAATCTATAATAGGCCCTCTGTATTAAGCCCCCCACTTCCGTTCGGGAGCTACGATGCCACTGACAGACACAAACACAGACACACACACAGATACACACAGACACACACAGACACGTCAAACTTATAACACCCCGTCGTTTTTGCGTTGGGGGTTAATAAAGTCTCCTTTCAGCAAAATATCCTATCTAAAATGTTTAAGATACCTACCTACTTTCCGTTCATGTCACATAATCTTTGGACGACCTGTACCTATATTAGTTATATCTATATACCTATCTATATATATATATTATTTGGTCGAAGCGACGCGTGACCCGAGAGCTGGCTCTTATCTGGCTCAACGCATTAATAAAGTCTCCTTTCAGCAAAATATCCTATCTAAAATGTTTAAGATACCTACCTACTTTCCGTTCATGTCACATAATCTTTGGACGACCTGTACCTATATTAGTTATATCTATATATATATATATATATATTATTTGGTCGAAGCGACGCGTGACCCGAGAGCTGGCTCTTATCTGGCTCAACGCATTAGTATTGCCATTCAGCGTGGCAATGCAGCCAGCATCTTAGGGACGCTTCCGTCTGGTAGTGATTTGGATCAGTTGAGCTACCTTTAGATCGCTTGAAGCGGTCTTCAGGTGGCACAACTGTTTCATATGTATTTTGTACATACCTTGTATTATTCTTTCTGTAAATAAATGTATTTTTATTATTGGCACCATTTGTTAGTACCTAGGTAGGTAGTAGAGCTTTTTTGTGAAAGAGTTCGTCCGAGGAAGTACTACCACCATACCTATTTCTTCTGCAAAGCAGTAGTGCTTGCATTAATTTGTTCCGTTTAAAAGTGTATGGGCACAGAATAAATAATAGGTAGGTATGGTTGCCGGTGAAATTATAGGCACATGAGGCTTTCCATTTTTGTCTCAGGGTGACTGGCGCATTTCAATGCCAAATAGGGCGCGTATTTAGTGGATAATGCACTGTTCATAGGCAGAGGGTACCAGGGTCATCCAGGTCCAAACTTTTTTTTGCCTTATTTGTAGTTACTGTTATGGAACCCTTCGTGCCCGAGTACGTCTCGCACTTGTCCGTTTTTTTATTATTATTTTAAGTAAGTAGATTGATGTCAATCAAAAACCTCTCAGCTCTCAGTATACCTATAATAGGTAGGTAGGTACCTACCTATTATAGGTATACTGAGACCTACCTTCTCTAAAGCTGACCTACATAGTAAATTTTATTATCACAGATTATATATTATTTACTACGTAACAGATACATCTCCCATACGTACATAGGCACAAACATTAGACACACGCCTTTTTCACCGAAGGGGTAGGCAGAGCCTCAATGGGCCTCTTTACAGTGGGTTGCACCATCGTGGAATATAGACGTGAAATGGATTATATAATGTGTTTTTTTGTTGTGTGTGTGTGTGTGTGTGTGTTACTTCTTCACGCTGAAACGTCTGGACGCATTTGGATGAAAACTGGAATGTAGATAACTGGACTCCCGGAATAACACATCATCATCAGCCCACATTAGTCCACTGCTGGACATAGGCCTCTCCCAATACGCGCCACTGAGCCCGGTGTTCGGCTCTTCTACTCAAAAATAGAAAAAAACAATAAATTTTTGTGGTTACTTAGAACTGAAACTCAAAAAAATATTTTTCATCAAACCATAAGTGTGACTCGCACTTGGCCGCTTTTTTGTGAAAGAGTTCGTGCGAGGAAATACTACCACCATACCTATTTCTGCCGCAAAGCAGTAGTGTTTGCCTACTACGATGTTTGTAGGTACTATGAAGAAATTATGAATTATTGTAACAAAAAAAAAAACACCGAGTCGGACTTGCGCACGAAGGGTTACGTACCATTAACTACAAAAAACACTAAAAAAACAAATTTAAAAAAAAAATAATGCAAAAAGTGAAAAAAACGGTCACCCATCCAAAAACTGACCGCGCAGAACGTTGCTTAACCTTCGTAATCGATTTTTGTATGGATTGTGGGCCAATTGTCAATTTCTCGATTTTACAAAATGCCTTAAAAAACCTTTGAAAACTTGTTTTTTTTTCAAAGTTGGGGTTTTCCTATATACACCAGGATGTTGGCTACAATTCTGCATAAACGAAATTGTCGTGCATCAACTTTCGTAGAACACTTAAACTCGTCAAAGTTGATGCGGACGATTTTTTTTTTTTTAAATATCATTTCTGGACCTCTATATTGTTTTTTTTCATTTTTTTTTACTTTTTCTGTAATCTGTGTATAAAATCAATAGGATACGCCCTTTGAACGGTTCCTATAGGACACCGTTTCGAAGAACGGTTTTGAAAACGGGCGCCATCTTGGTTTTTTCAAAATGTCAGACTTTTCCCGGGGTCACATCGGAGAGCTGAACACATCTCTAGAACATGTCCCATGTCTAAAACGACTCTTTCTAGGAGAACAACCATGTCAATGAGTGAGTGAGTCACCGTTGTGCAGCTTTATATAATATAGACTAGTGGGTCGGTGGTGCGCGAGCTGCAAGCAGCTCGCGTGTCTGTTGTTGCATTGAAAATGGTTTTTGGGATGTTTTAAAAATTACCCTAAAAATGGGGAAATTTTATTAAACCAGGCAACACTAAATGTTCTATCACACGACCGACCTACAAATCTATATTATCTATATTATTATATTATTACTCGAAAACGACACCCATATTAGTTTTTTCCTAACTTTACGCAGTGTTACCAGCTTACCTACTAACCTACCCACCTAACCCAAAAACTGAAGTAATATTCATAATCAGCACCAAGAAATTACTCGAAAACGACACCCATATTAGTTTTTCCTAACTTTACGCAGTGTTACCAGCTTACCTACTAACCTACCCACCTAACCCAAAAACTGAAGTAATATTCATAATCAGCACCAACAAATTACTCGAAAACGACACCCATATTAGTTTTTTCCTAACTTTACGCAGTGTTACCAGCTTACCTACTAACCTACCCACCTAACCCAAAAACTGAAGTAATATTCATAATCAGCACCAAGAAATTACTCGAAAACGACACTCATATTAGTTTTTTCCGTATACATATTACCATTACGCAGGGTTGCCAGCTTACCTTACCTTCGTATCTGACTGAAATACTGATGATGCATTCGCAATCAGCACCTCCAAATTTCTCGAAAACGCCACCCATATCGTTTTTTTTTTCATCTCTCGATTACACAAACACCTTTTTCTCCCATTGTTGCCAACATTATACAACTTAAATAGATAATATATACCGTCATAGTCGTGCGGTATACCTAATACACAAGTAGTTAATATATAAAATATAAAAAACCCTCAACGCAATGAAACGGCTGAACCGATTTTGATCAAACATAGCTAAGAACACTCACGACAAATTCAACTTTCCAACAAAAAAATCAAAATCGTAATCGGTTCATCCGTTCGGGAGCTACGATGCCACAGACTGACACACACACACACACACACACCTACACACACACACACACACACAAACACCTACACACACACACACACACACACACAATAGCCACGGCAAACTTATAACACCCCGTCGTTTTTGTGTCGGGTGTTAAAAACTAACACTACCTAGGTACGCGTTTGAAGAGAGTTTATAATAATGTATACTATTATTTATTCTGTGGTTTTATGCAAGTGTTCCTGTTGACCTACGTTACCTACGTACCTACCTACGTTAGTTCCTTATTCGCTGAATTACCACTCGGTTTGATTTGGTACCTACTTATGGAAAATGATACGAAACCCTTCGAACGCGAGTCCGACTCGCACTTGTCATTTGTAATTAAATGATATTGAAGTGAATTGCGTGACTTTTCAAAATGGTGGAAATTTTATTCCTCCGTATTATTTAAAAAAAAAAAAAAAATGTAGTTAGACGTTAGACGACCTCTTTGGCGCGTCGGGCGAAGGTTGGCCTGCGACGCAGGAGGTTGCGGGTTCGATTCCCGCCTCGGAACAAATATTTTTGCGATCGCAGATATTTGTTCAGGGTGTTCTGGGGTATGTATGTTTTGTATGGTATGACAGTTGATCAATGCTCTACCGGGTCAATTTTTGGATGGGTGGCCACTTTTTGCGTGCAATTTTATTTTTTATTTTTTTACAATCCTAATTTTTAAGCCCTTTTTATAGATAATGGTACGGAACCCTTCGTGCGCGAGTGCGACTCGCACTTGGTTGTTGCATCTTATACGAGTATGCTACTAATAGTATTATAAACAAGAAAGTTTGTAAGTATGGATGGAAAAAAAAACGAAATCCGTTCAGCCGTTCGGGAGCTACGGTGGGACAGACAGACACACACACACACACAGACACGTCAAACTTATAACACCCCTTCGTTTTTCTTCGGGGGTTAAAAATAGCAGCCAAGACACAGCTTATAGGTAGGTACCAGCCAACGATTTATTAAATTACTTGATAGCATGTCTCTGGTAGGTACCAACGAATCTTATCTACAAGTCCGGGTAATCATTAATTCGACTTTTACGACATCCACGGGAGGAGACTGAGGAGTTTATTCTTAGGCCGGACACAACACAGCACAGAAATAACTCAACGAATAGCAAACAACGCCATTCAGATTACATCTCTCCCTTAGAAAACGCAAATATCTACCTACCAAGGTACCTAGGTATGCTTCATCTCAATGTAAGAAAAATCACACAAAAGTGAATAAGTACCTGTAAAGCGCTTGACTTACCGATACCGTGGTTCAGGTAAGTACCTACATACCTACCTACTATTTAGTAATACCTACCTGTCTGAGTAATTTGAGAAAACCTTTATAGAACCATGTAGGCATACCTATTACAGAACCTAGTAAGTAGGTACCTTAGGTACCTACCTCCCTACCTACGCGTTAATGCACATTAAACAAAGAAGTACAAAGGCGAACTTAACGCTAGAAAGCCAGATAACCTTGGTGTAGGTATTTATCTTTATTAATAATGTATAAATTTTAGTTGACAACTTACTTATCCACAATAGTAGATTGTATCATAAGGGAGCAACACAATATTTTTACGGCGAGGGCGCTTTTTTGAATCCAGAGCGAAGTGAGGGATTCTGGAGTAGAATCCCGAGCGCAGCGAGGATTCTTTAGTAGAATCCTGAACGTAGCGAACGTTATCTTTGCCGCGCACTTTTTGAATTAGGAACTTAATAAGTGCGCCGCAAAACTCATTACTGCCCGCTAAAAGTTTCTCATAGAAAACACCACCGTTGGGTGCACTTAAAGGCGAACCCAGTCGTCCTTTTCGAATAGATGGGATGAAAAAATATTGTATTCACATAGTTTTCAAATGACTTACCTGATGTTAACCTTTGCCTTTAACAATGCATTACCTCATTCATAGGTCACTTACACCTAGGATACACACTATGTAGCTTTGCACTGCGTCCTTCACTCTGAGTCTGAGACATAAAGATGAAAAGTATAATTTTTCCTTAATTTCACCAGCACTCATAGGTACCCTTTAAACCGGAACACAGTAATGCACTACCAACTGGCTTGAGACAGAAATAGGCATAGAAAAAATACTTTCCTGGATGAATTCTCATAAAAAAACTCTATGACTACTAAAACCATAGAGCAACACGGCGGCGTGTGGACTAAGAAAATTGTCAAAGATGATACAGACCATCTAATCTACTCATCAAATAGTTGGACAGTACAAATGAGACTGCGACTGACCGACCTGAGTGTTCGACTCGACCTTACTGAACGACCATAGGTAGGTACATTATGACATCCATATCATATATGATTATCCATGATGTAGGTGCATTAGTTATTTTCTGTAAGTACATATCGAAGTAATGCCTTTCATAGGTGTGATTTCTTGTGCATACAGAATAGATTTCAAAGATCTAGGTTGTATAGGTTTAAGTAATTACTTGAATTTAGGTACCTACCTACTTACCGATCTACTTACGTGCTTAATTAGACTTTACTTCTGAATCGCTCTAAATTAGCAGTAGAAGAGCTTTTTTGTGAAAGAGTTCGTCCGGGGAAGTACCTACTACCACCATACCTATTTCTGCCGCAAAGCAGTAGTGCTCGCATTGCTGTGTTCCGGTTGGAAGTGGTTGCCGTTGAAATTACAGGCATATAGACTTTTCATCTTTATGTCTCACGGTGGCGGGTGCAGTGCAATGCCACATAAGGCGCGTCCTAGGTGGACGTGACCTATGTGATAATGCACTGTTCATAGGCAGAGGTTACCGCTTATCATCAAGTGGGCTACCTGCGTGTTCCTACCCTTCTCCCACGGAACAAGAGACATGCCGTCAGGCCGCTTATCATCGTCGTAAAAATTGTTCGATTTGGCTTTGTCACAACTGTGAATGTAAAATATATTAAACGCATTATATAATGTGTTTTTTTGTTGTTGTGTGTGTGTGTGTGTGTGTTTGTTACTTCTTCACGCTGAAACGTCTGTACGCATTTGGATGAAAATTGGAATGTAGATAACTGGACTCTCGGAATAACACATCATCATCAGCCCACATTAATCCACTGCTTGACAAAGGCCTCTCCCAATACGCGCCACTGAGCCCGGTGTTCGGCTCTTCTCATCCCTTTCTTCCCGCCGCCTTTCGTAGGTCATCGCTCTACCTAGCTCCATATTTATCCCGATATTCCATAATAATAGGCAATAAAGCATTCCATAACAAACTAAACTTAACCAATTTAATTATTTTTTTAAATTAAAAATAAAAGAAAGTTTTAGCCGTGTTCCTGTGATTTCATTTTGCATTGGCGCAGTGCAATGCTACTATGCGTATAGGCCCCGATTATTCCGTCACTGACGCAGTTACCAATAAAAAAACCTGCCAAATGCGAGTTGGACTCAGGCACGAAGGGTTTCTTACCATTATCTATAAAACTAAGACAAATCTATAATAGGCCTTCTGTATTAAGCCCCCCACTTTCGTTCGGGAGCTACGATGCCACAGACAGACACACACACAGACACAAACAAAGGTACACACAGACACACACAGATACACACACAGACACACACCTATACACACGCAGACACACAAAATCACACACAGACACAGACACACACAGACACACACACAGACACGTCAAACTTATAACACCCCGTCGTTTTTACGTTGGGGGTTAATAAAGTCTCCTTTCAGCAAAATATCCTATCTAAAATGTTTAAGATACCTACCTACTTTCCGTTCATGTCACATAATCTTTGGACGACCTGTACCTATATTAGTTATATCTATATATATATATTATTGGCACCATTTGTTAGTACCTAGGTAGGTAGTAGAGCTTTTTTGTGAAAGAGTTCGTCCGAGGAAGTACTACCACCATACCTATTTCTTCTGCAAAGCAGTAGTGCTTGCATTAATTTGTTCCGTTTAAAAGTGTATGGGCACAGAATAAATAATAGGTATGGTTGCCGGTGAAATTATAGGCACATGAGGCTTTCCATTTTTGTCTCAGGGTGACGGGCGCATTTCAATGCCAAATAGGGCGCGTATTTAGTGGATAATGCACTGTTCATAGGCAGAGGGTACCAGGGTCATCCAGGTCCAAACTTTTTTTTGCCTTATTTGTAGTTACTGTTATGGAACCCTTCGTGCCCGAGTACGTCTCGCACTTGTCCGTTTTTTTTATTATTATTTTAAGTAAGTAGATTGATGTCAATCAAAAACCTCTCAGCTCTCAGTATACCTATAATAGGTAGGTACCTACCTACCTATTATAGGTATACTGAGACCTACCTTCTCTACAGCTGACCTACATAGTAAATTTGATTATCACAGATTATATATTATTTACTACGTAACAGATACATCTCCCATACGTACATAGGTACAAACATTAGACACACGCCTTTTTCACCGAAGGGGTAGGCAGAGCCTCAATGTGTGTGTGTGTGTGTGTGTGTGTGTGTGTGTGTGTGTGTGTTACTTCTTCACGCTGAAACGTCTGGACGCATTTGGATGAAAACTGGAATGTAGATAACTGGACTCCCGGAATAACACATCATCATCAGCCCACATTAGTCCACTGCTGGACATAGGCCTCTCCCAATACGCGCCACTGAGCCCGGTGTTCGGCTCTTCTACTCAAAAATAGAAAAAAACAATAAATTTTTGTGGTTACTTAGAACTGAAACACAAAAAAATATTTTTCATCAAACCATAAGTGTGACTCGCACTTGGCCGCTTTTTTGTGAAAGAGTTCGTGCGAGGAAATACTACCACCATACCTATTTCTGCCGCAAAGCAGTAGTGTTTGCATCACTGTGTTCCGTTTTAAAGTGTAGGGGCACAGAATAAATAATAGGTATGGGTCTCATCAGGGTGACTAAATTGCCGTTCTGGAACCCTTCGTGTCCGAGTAGGTCTCGCACTTGTCCGTTTTTTTTATTCAATCTCAATCAAAAACTTGTCAAAAAAGATGTTGAAAAGAAGCACCATATACCTACTACGATGTTTGTAGGTACTATGAAGAAATGATGAATTATTGTAACAAAAAAAAAAACACCGAGTCGGACTTGCGAACGAAGGGTTACGTACAATTAACTACAAAAAACACTAAAAAAACAAATTTAAAAAAATAATAATGCAAAAAGTGAAAAAAACGGTCACCCATCCAAAAACTGACCGCGCAGAACGTTGCTTAACCTTCGTAATCGATTTTTGTATGGATTGTGGGCCAATTGTCAATTTCTCGATTTTACAAAATGCCTTAAAAAAACTTCGAAAACTTTTTTTTTTTTCAAAGTTGGGGTTTTCCTATATACACCAGGATGTTGGCTACAATTCTGCATAAACGAAATTGTCGTGCATCAACTTTCGTAGAACACTTAAACTCTTCAAAGTTGATGCGGACGATTTTTTTTTTTTTAAATATCATTTCTGGACCTCTATATTGTTTTTTTTCATTTTTTTTTACTTTTTCTGTAATCTGTGTATAAAATCAATAGGATACGCCCTTTGAACGGTTCCTATAGGACACCGTTTCGAAGAACGGTTTTGAAAACGGCCGCCATCTTGGTTTTTTTAAAATGTCAGACTTTTCCCGGGGTCACATCGGAGAGCCGAACACATCTCTAGAACATGTCCCATGTCTAAAACGACTCTTTCTAGGAGAACAACCATGTCAATGAGTCAGTGAGTCACCGTTGTGCAGCTTTATATAATATAGACTAGTGGGTCGGTTGTGCGCGAGCTGCAAGCAGCTCGCGTTTATTTTTTCTTTTATCCTTCCTTCTCATTAAAATTAGGTAAATTGAAAATGGTTTTCGGGATGTTTTAGAAATTACCCTAAAAATGGGGAAATTTTATTAAACCAGGCAACACTAAATGTTTTATCACACGACCGACCTACATATTACTCGAAAACGACACCCATATTAGTTTTTTCCTAACTTTACGCAGTGTTACCAGCTTACCTACTAACCTACCCACCTAACCCAAAAACTGAAGTAATATTCATAATCAGCACCAAGAAATTACTCGAAAACGACACTCATATTAGTTTTTTCCGTATACATATTACCTTTACGCAGGGTTGCCAGCTTACCTTACCTTTGTATCTGACTGAAATACTGATGATGCATTCGCAATCAGCACCTCCAAATTTCTCGAAAACGCCACCCATATCGTTTTTTTTTTCATCTCTCGATTACACAAACACCGTTTTCTCTCATTGTTGCCAACATTATACTACTTAAATAGATAATATATACCGTCATAGTCGTGCGGTATACCTAATACACAAGTAGTTAAAATATAAAATATAAAAAAACCCTCAACGCAATGAAACGGCTGAACCGATTTTGATCAAACATAGCTAAGAACACTCACGACAAATTCAACTTTCCAACAAAAAAATCAAAATCGTAATCGGTTCATCCGTTCGGGAGCTACGATGCCACAGACTGACACAAACACACACACACACACACACACACACACACACAACACCCCGTCGTTTTTGTGTCGGGTGTTAAAAACTAACACTACCTAGGTACGCGTTTGAAGAGAGTTTATAATAATGTATACTATTATTTATTCTGTGGTTTTATGCAAGTGTTCCTGTTGACCTACGTTACCTACGTACCTACCTACGTTAGTTCCTTATTCGCTGAATTACCACTCGGTTTAATTTGGTACCTACTTATGGAAAATGATACGAAACTCAGTCACTCGACCATCACTCCACTCAGGGGGTCAGTGGCTCGCTTCGCTCGCCACTTCCCCCCTTCGTGTCACGATGGTCTCGATAGCTCGATAACCTAAAGCAAAGTTAATTTGAAGATAGAAAACTGACGTAACATTCGTAATCAGTACACTCAAACCAATTAATACTATTCAAACGTCGCCCCTTCGTTAATCTCAGTCACTCGTCTTGACATCGAATAGTCAGTCTCGTTAGCTCGGTAAGCTACAACAAAGCTAATTTTAAGAGATAAAACTGAGACACTGACACTGACACTGACACTGACACTTACACTTACACTTACACTTACATTTACACTTACACTGACCACCGACACCGACACCGACACCGACACCGACACCGGCTTCGGCTTCGGCTTCGGCTTCGGCTTCGTTTTCGACTTCGACTTCGACTTCGACTTCGACTTCGACTTTGACTTCGACTTCGACTTCGACTTCGACTTCGGCTTCCACTTCGACTTCGACTTCGACTTCGACTTTGGTTGAGCCGAGTGACCGACCCGACCATACAACCGAAAAACTAACGTAATATTCGTACTCAGCACCTCCATATTGCTCGAAAACGACACCAATATTACACCGACACCGACACCAACACCGACACCTGCACCGGCTTCGGCTTCGGCTTCAGCTTCGGCTTCGGCTTCGGCTTCGGCTTCGGCTTTGGTTGAGCCGGCTTCGGCTTCGGCTTCGGCTTACCTGATAGGTCACGTCCAGCTAGGTCGCACCCTATGTGGCATTGCACTGCGCCCGCCACCCTGAGACATAAAGATGACAAGTCTCATGAGCCTGTAATTTCACCGGCACCCTTACCCTTCAAACCGGAACACAGCAATGCGAGCACTACTGCTTTGCGGCAGAAATAGGTATGGTGGTAGTACTTCCCCGGACGAACTCTTTCACAAAAAAGCTCTACTACTACTAAAAACTTTTCAAATTGGTGGAAATTGTCTACCAAAGTATTTTGTAAAACGGCTACCAGTTTACTTAAACATTTCTTTACTGTGACTTTAACGACTTGGAAGGACTTGTAACGTTGCAAATTATATAATACTGTAATAATAAATTATACCTACTTCAAAACGACAAATACACAAGTCGTGCTACGCCATTTATAAAAAAAAAAAACTGACCTAGTTATTAAATCGTATTATCACAGATTATATATATGAGCTATACTACCTCTTTACGAGGTTAGACCACATAATAAATATTAGTAGTTAGACGTTAGACGACCTCTGTGGCGCGTCGGGCGAAGGTTGGCCTGCGACGCAGGAGGTTGCGGGTTCGATTCCCGCCTCGGAACAAATATTTTTGCGATCGCAGATATTTGTTCAGGGTGTTCTGGGGTATGTATGTTTTGTATGGTATGACAGTTGAGCAATGCTCTACCGTGTCAATTTTTGGATGGGTGACCACTTTTTGCGTGCAATTTTATTTTTTATTTTTTTACAAACCTAATTTTTAAGCCCTTTTTATAGATAATGTTACGGAACCCTTCGTGCGCGAGTCCGACTCGCACATGGTTGTTGCAACTTATACGAGTATGCTAGGTACTAATAGTATTATAAACAAGAAACCTTACTGTATAGGTAGGTATATATTCTGTGCCGAAACCGTGGAACAGGTAAGTAGTTAGTTATAGGTACCTACCTACCTGCCTGAGTAATTTGAGAAAACGTTTAGGTATTAACTACCATGTAGGCATAACTATTACTGTAGGTACCTACCTAGTAAGTATCTTGTACTAATATTTATTCTGTGCCTCGGGTACCTACCTACCTACGCGTAAATGATGACGTCAACGATTTAAATAGGTAGATAGGTAGGTAGGTTTATAGTATATTCCTTTCCAATAACGTGTGACATCATATTGTTATTCTATCGACGATTCCACGCCGATATAGTAAAGTGCCCGCGTTATGTAACGTTTGATAGCGAATGAGTGGCTGGAGGCGGTAATATTTATTCTGTGACTACGGTATGTAGGTATTTTTGAACTACTCGGAATAACGAAAACCAAATTGTGAGTAGAAATGTCTTTTTTGTATGCAGAAAATGATAAGTGCACCTAGCGGACGTGCTGAGAAACCATACATAAACACAAATATCTACTCGCAACGACGGGTTTTTTCGGCCGTTTCACACAACGATATATCATATACAACATGTCTCTGGTTTCACATCATGCTTAAAATAGATTGCGACTAAATCATCGTTCTCTTTACCACAAATCAACTAAATAATTAAAAACTTCTAAAAGGGTTCAGTGATAAAAAACAATTATGCGATTTGGATCGATAGATGGCTCTGTCGCAACTGTGATTGTAAAAAATATTAAATCATTAGGCTATGTGTTCTGTATCTGTGATAAATGATTTAGTGTGTAAGCAAAAAGGTAGATAGCGCTAGTAAGAAATAATCTATTATTTATTATATTATAAATTTGTAAGTTTGTGTGTGTGTGTGTGTGTGTACTTGTGTTTGTTACTTCTTCACGCTTAAATGGCTGGACGGATTTAGATGAAATTTGGAATAGAGATAACTGGACTCCCGGAATAACACATGTGCACATAGGTATTTATTTTTTGTTTGAAAGGTGGATTTTTCGGGTGTGTTCTTAGCTATGTTTGATCAAAATCGGTTAAGCCGTTTCATTGCGTTGAGGGTTTAGCCGTATAGGAAGGCCCCATCACGATGGCTGTCAATCAAGAAAATCAAAATCGGTTCATCCGTTTGGGAGCTACGATACCACAGACAGACACACACACAGACACACACACAGATACACACAGACACGTCAAACTTATAACAACCCGTCGTTATTGCGTCGGGTGTAAAAAACTAAGACAAATCTATAATAGGCCCTCCGTATTAAGCCCCCCACTTCCGTTCGGGAGCTACGATGCCACTGACAGACACAAACACAGACACACACACAGACACACAGACACAGACACACACAGACACACACACAGACACGTCAAACTTATAACACCCCGTCGTTTTTGCGTTGGGGGTTAATAAAGTCTCCTTTCAGCAAAATATCCTATATAAAATGTTTAAGATACCTACCTACCTACTTTCCGTTCATGTCACATAATCTTTGGACGACCTGTACCTATATTAGTTTTATCTATATATCTATATATATATATATATATTATTGGCACCATTTGTTAGTACCTAGGTAGGTAGTAGAGCTTTTTTGTGAAAGAGTTCGTCCGAGGAAGTACTACCACCATACCTATTTCTTCTGCAAAGCAGTAGTGCTTGCATTAATTTGTTCCGTTTAAAAGTGTATGGGCACAGAATAAATAATAGATATGGTTGCCGGTGAAATTATAGGCACATGAGGCTTTCCATTTTTGTCTCAGGGTGACGGGCGCATTTCAATGGCAAATAGGGCACGTATTTAGTGGATAATGCACTGTTCATAGGCAGAGGGTACCAGGGTCATCCAGGTCCAAACTTTTTTTTTGCCTTATTTGTAGTTACTGTTATGGAACCCTTCGTGCCCGAGTACGTCTCGCACTTGTCCGTATTTTTTATTATTAATTTAAGTAAGTAGATTGATGTCAATCAAAAACCTCTCAGCTCTCAGTATACCTATAATAGGTAGGTAGGTACCTACCTATTATAGGTATACTGAGACCTGCCTTCTCTAAAGCTGACCTACATAGTAAATATTATCACAGATTATATATTATTTACTACGTAACAGATACATCTCCCATACGTACATAGGTACAAACATTAGACACACGCCTTTTTCACCGAAGGGGTAGGCAGAGCCTCAATGGGCCTCTTTACAGTGGGTTGCACCATCGTGGAATATAGACGTGAAATGGATTATATAATGAGTTTTTTTGTTGTGTGTGTGTGTGTGTGTGTGTGTGTTTGTTACTTCTTCACGCTGAAACGTCTGGACGCATTTGGATGAAAACTGGAATGTAGATAACTGGACTCCCGGAATAACACATCATCATCAGCCCACATTAGTCCACTGCTGGACATAGGCCTCTCCCAATACGCGCCACTGAGCCCGGTGTTCGGCTCTTCTACTCAAAAATAGAAAAAAACAATAAATTTTTGTGGTTACTTATAACTGAAACTCAAAAAAATATTTTTCATCAAACCATAAGTGTGACTCGCACTTGGCCGCTTTTTTGTGAAAGAGTTCGTGCGAGGAAATACTACCACCATACCTATTTCTGCCGCAAAGCAGTAGTGTTTGCATCACTGTGTTCCGTTTTAAAGTGTAGGGGCACAGAATAAATAATAGGTATGGGTCTCATCAGGGTGACTAAATTGCCGTTCTGGAACCCTTCGTGTCCGAGTAGGTCTCGCACTTGTCCGTTTTTTTTATTCAATCTCAATCAAAAACTTGTCAAAAAAGATGTTGAAAAGAAGCACCATATACCTACTACGATGTTTGTAGGTACTATGAAGAAATGATGAATTATTGTAACAAAAAAAAAAACACCGAGTCGGACTTGCGAACGAAGGGTTACGTACCATTAACTACAAAAAACACTAAAAAAACAAATTTAAAAAAAAAATAATGCAAAAAGTGAAAAAAACGGTCACCCATCCAAAAACTGACCGCGCAGAACGTTGCTTAACCTTCGTAATCGATTTTTGTATGGATTGTGGGCCAATTGTCAATTTCTCGATTTTACAAAATGCCTTAAAAAAACTTCGAAAACTTGTTTTTTTTTCAAAGTTGGGGTTTTCCTATATACACCAGGATGTTGGCTACAATTCTGCATAAACGAAATTGTCGTGCATCAACTTTCGTAGAACACTTAAACTCGTCAAAGTTGATGCGGACGATTTTTTTTTTTTTAAATATCATTTCTGGACCTCTATATTGTTTTTTTTCATTTTTTTTTACTTTTTCTGTAATCTGTGTATAAAATCAATAGGATACGCCCTTTGAACGGTTCCTATAGGACACCGTTTCGAAGAACGGTTTTGAAAACGGGCGCCATCTTGGTTTTTTCAAAATGTCAGACTTTTCCCGGGGTCACATCGGAGAGCCGAACACATCTCTAGAACATGTCCCATGTCTAAAACGACTCCTTCTAGGAGAACAACCATGTCAATGAGTGAGTCAGTCAGTCAGTCACCGTTGTCCAGCTTTATATATTATAGACTAGTGGGTCGGTTGTGCGCGAGCTGCAAGCAGCTCGCGTAATGGTTTACCACACAAAATTTGAGTCAAAATGTCATTATTTCTACTTTTGATGTTTTTGGGGAAAATCTCGGAAATTACCCTAAAAACGGGGAAAATATTTTCACCAGGCAACACACCTCATCTTATCACATAACCGCCCTATACAAGTCATCCGGCATTACAAGTAATCCGAAATTACAGGCAGATGAGGCTTTCATCTTTATGTCTTAGGGTGGCGGGCGCAGTGCATGGACTTACTTTCAGCAGTGTTGTTTGGTGATTCATACATAACAATGTGTTTTACGTTACCTTGTGTGCAGGCCTTGATATTCGGTGGCGTGTAGCACCCACTCCATGGTTGATTTCCAAGTCCGGTTTATGTGTTCGCATGTAGCTTCGACCTCTTATGTCTATTCATCTGTTTTGTATGCTATAAATGATAAAAGGGACATAATTGTTAGGGAACAAATTATACAATTACATAGGTTAGTTTCCACACCACCCTAGAACATGAAACAAATTCTCATGTTCATGGGGTATAACCTGCGGCGCGTTTTTTTTAACGTGGTATCATAGTACTGTTTTTAAGTATTTTATTTTGAATACCAAAAAGCATTACCATCCTAATCCACATATATACACAAAAATTATATTTTAAATAGTATATTTAATATAATTTGTAATGTAGATACTTTGTGTAAGTACAATCTTAGTTAATTTCATTTATAAAAAGTTCACAACCACAACGCAAATAGAAAATCTTATAATTAACATGCATAGAACATTAAGGCACAAGTTCACGAACAAATAAATCGGTGGTTACCGTAACCAATCGTCAAAGTGATTGATAATGTATGAAAACATTTGTCAAAAAGAGTTGTTTAAGTTAAACAGCCGTTTAAACGTCCGTTAATATGTTGGTGAAAATGCGTCTCAATATAACAATTGCGGTTGAAGGTGGGAAACTTTAAAACCAATAATCAAGCAGTTAAATTAAATTTTACAGTTCTTACACAACTGTATCTTGTATACATTCTAATAAAATATAATATAGACTGTATCATGGCATTTTGACTATACCGTTACAAAACAATCCATTATTATGTTTGTATAAATATGTATGTATTTTATTTATCTAAAATATTAATTGATGGACACACAATATTATATTGATGCAAACACATTGTGTAATCAAGTACAGCTTAAAAAAGGCTTTATCAATTCACAATGAGGGGTTTTCACGGCTGTTTCAGATCATGTTTATAGCCTTGAACTGTTTCAGATCATGTTTATAGCCTTGAAAGTAGATGGCGCCAGCAGAGTACAAGCTAAAATAAAAAGCGTAAAAGCGGCTATGTCAAAATAAAGTGAAATGTCAACGTTATATTTTCGTAATAATCACACAAAAGCACAGACAATGCATGTTATTTTGACAAGTATATTTGAGTCGGCGCCATCTATCGAGCCAAATAACTTCGAAAATGAAAAGCCCTCATTACTGCAAATATAAGTTTGTCCTTCTAATTAATGTTTAGATAATTTTAAAGACCATCAGTATGGCGCAGGACACTTAACAATTGCAGTTGATGATAGGAATTTATTAGGCCGCTAAATTAATGTTTTTTTTACACAATTGCATCTTTCATATAATATATTTAAATCAAATATGGTATATAAGTTGTATTGTTGTATTTTGATTATATTAAATATAATAATAATATTGTGTCTGTAATACTTTTCTTAGAATTTGGACAATAAACGTGTAGCGTGAACACGAATTGTTCGTGCTGGGAATTGGTAACGCGATTAGATTAACACGTCGCTGTTATCCACAAACGTATTTATATCCTGAAATCATAAATCAATTCAATTAATTAAATTTCGAATTACGACGTTATTTACATAGGGTATGTTGTTGATAAACCGTCTTCTATTAATCAATATTTGAATATTTTCTTTATTTCTGACTCTACCTAGAGCTACGTACAATTGACCATGGCTGAATACGTCAGATCGAAGGTCAACTCCAACCCTATCGATGGTCTGACCCTGACTTTTATGTATTGTCATAGCATAACAGACTTGTAATGGGAATTGACGACGGTTCATTTCAATAGGACTTCCAAGTGCGACAGGAGCTTTAAAAGAAATCCTCGGTATCAAATAAGTCTCAGAGTCCGTAGGTTTCCGTACAGTCACCAGCCTCGGTGTCACATCAACGACAATAACTTTGGTACCATTCACAAGTCTGTCAACGAAACTAAGGTTTCTTATTATCATGCAAACACAGCCCTTTTTAATAGTAAGATCGTGGTCAGGTACACCCGAAGCTTGAACTCTATGAAGAGTGTCTGGACCGAGATGAAACTCTTCAGCGTATTCAGCATCTACGCAGTCTACGCTTAAGCAATGCACTATATCACCCGGGACGCGTTCGAGGATGAGTTTGTTTATTTCTCTTACATTGACGTTGATTGTAGATAAAATAGCTCGACTGGCGCAAGTGTCTGGATCGTGTAATATATCCACAGGAAATACAAAATCTAACAAATCATTGATTCCGGTAACGACGTTTAAATTTTCTAAACTCAATAGTGACTGCGCGTTTCTACCTGTACCAAAAGTAAATGATTCGCACGCTCCCGAACCCAAGGCCAACAGAAAATCAGAGTATCCCTCGTCGTTCCGCGTTCGTTGTGCCATGGTTAGTGAAAATTGGGTAATATTTTGCCAAAGTGGAGATGTACGTAGTGACGCTATAACCACGTCTTGATGACACCTCGCCCCCGGGACCACGGGTGGGATCTGCCTGAAATCACCTGCGAAAATTATTATTTTGTTGCCAAATAGTTTCGCCGAATTCATCAAGTCGCGTAGTGACCTATCCAGTATGTGTATGAGATTCTTATGCGCCATAGGGGCTTCATCATACACAATCAGAGATGACTCTCGAATAAGTTCAGCACGCTGTGTTCCATTCGTTAGATTCCAGTAACCTGTATCGTCCACAATATCTATAGGCAAACGGAACATGCTGTGCGCTGTACAACCTCCTTCATAATTTTGCGCGGCTATACCTGAGCTTGCGGTACAGAGTGCAATACCATTCAGTGTTCCCCGGACGTAGGCTACTATGACGTTTAACAGAAGCGTTTTTCCTGTACCAGAAGGACCGTCCAAGAATAAAGCATTCGAGGTGCCACTTGAAGGATGAGCAGAAGTTAGTAAATTTTGGACGTAGTCGAAAACATCTCTTTGTTCTCGTGACAACAACGGTAACCAATGCGTTACATAGTCAATCAGTCTGCCCGTCCCATATTCCATTCGTTCTCTGCCTAACTCGGTAGTATCATCTTCAACAGCTGGAAGGCCGTGATCTTGAACACGACTTCCATGTTTACGGAGCAGTCTATCTATTTCTACCAGTCCTCGATTATAGGCATTCTCTTCTTCATGTGGCTGGCGATCAAGGATGTCTTCGCACAGCAAATGTTTGAATTTATCCCATAGAATCGCAGCCGGAGCTCCGTTAGTGATCAGAAGTACGAAAAAATGTCGCATTCGTCTTCCAGTATAAAATGCTGCGGCCTCTTGCAAACACCTTTCATATTCTTCCTCGTCGTTAGCGATGCCGACCGCACGAGCCGCGTCTTGGAATGTTGTACAGTCGGGTCCACCTAGAGCATACAGATCGGCATAACTACGGCATGGAAATGTACCTAGTAGCATACGCAAATAAAATTGCTCGCCCCGATTGATTGCCACCCAAAATAATCGGGCAACCATTTCTTTTCGTTGTCTTTTCGTCACGAAATATTTGCCGTTACAAATTGAATAAATTGTTACGTTTGTTGATTTCGGCCGTGACGCATGAATTATATAATTTTCATAGAAACTTTGGTAAGTTATGCAATCAAATTCTGAACCTATCGGTCTGTTGAAATATTTTTGCAGATCTGACATTGATCTATCAACTGCTTCAGATTCTCGACCTCGTCTGAAGAACACGGTGTGTTGTCCGTCAAGATGTACCGTTAATTGCTTAACATTCGGTTCTCGGGCCGTGACGTCGAATTCATAGGTTCTCCAAGCGGCATCACAGGCACCTATATATCTTTTCGTCACGTATTGTTCGATTTCGTCGTTTCTAATTTCGTCAGGAACGATCGCTACGCGCGCCTCATCCGGACCCTTTGTTATGTATTTGAAAAGGTATTTAATAATTTTTCGTGTCGACGAAATCTCCAAGTTCATGTGGCAGTCGTATTTCAACATTAATGCGGCGTTGTAAGGTACCACCCATTGGTCATTGACAACTATTGAGCGGTTTCTATGAGTGATTGTGCCAGTATTCGCCGAATTTCTTTTCAAAATAATAAAACCACGATTGTCTACAAAAGTGGTATCTGTGATTTGTTTTGGGAAATGTTTGTTACATTTTGCTTTATCTGAATCCCAACACGGCAGGTCAGTTCGATGATTAGGACCGCAAGGACCGTGAATCATATGCTTAAGTACAGCTTCACGCAGCCTACCGCCAGCTTCGTGTTCGGAAGGAATATCAGCACGAATTACTTTATCAATATCATTGTTTTGAATGGGTCCACCACCTTGTACACGAAAACATATATGTGCGTGTGGTAAACCTCGCTTTTGAAACTCTATGACGTACATGAGATACTCGCATTTACCAAACCAATTTCCGCTTCGTATATCTCGCAACAATTGTGTTAGTTTTAACTGAAATACTCTAGCGCATATTGAAGCCGGCGGTTGCGTAGCACTTGGTGGAGTATTTTGTTGTATCTCAGGCCATTTTGGACTACACGTAAAAGTTAGAAAATAAGATGGCCTGCCGAGACGGTTCACAATCGCAATCGCATCCATATACTTGCATTTCATGTAGCGCGGGCCGGACGTGAATGTATTCGGTAAGTACACGCGGCCCGGTACTACACCGCCTTCACCCAATATTGTCTCATCTTGGGCAATAGGTCGCAATGTTTCTGCGTTTTGAATTTCTTCTAGAGGAGCGGAACGCAGTTGAGTTGTCGAATTTTTTTTTTGTAAATTAGCGAAATAACGAAGACGCTCTTCCTCGGCTCTGCAGAACATGTCCACGAGCCACTCCTCAGATAGGCGGCCAAGTTGCCAAAATCTAAGCTCAGATAGCAGCAAACACCTGTAATATTTCACTTGAGACAATTTTTGACCATTATTATCGAGTGTATTAATTGTCCAACCAGAGGCTCCGTGCGGATATAGGAGTGGGTATTGTAACGCTTCGTATAATGGATTAAATATATCGACAGTATGTGGCCTACTGTCGCCATTTTTCCATATACATATACTTCTCGGAACGTACGCTTCCCGTTCAGTGTTGATTATAGCTGCGATTTCGGTTCCTCGTGGCATGTCACCCAGAATATTACCATGAGTGCGGCGCGTAGTGTGTTCGAAAATAAGATGCGCGTTTTCCGATGTTTCGTCGTCAAGCCGCTTGAAACAGTCTATGAAAGGGTTAACACGGGTTAAGTATGCATTTATTTGTTCCAATATATTTGGGTTGAGATTACGATTTTCCGCTAATCTTTTTCGTTCTTCACCGTCATCTATGTACAGTCCGACGGGGTTAGTTGAAGCTGTATACGACAAATCGAAAACGCGGTGATATACTCGTCCTTGAATCTTTATGAAACTCAAGCCGGTTTGCGGATGCTGAAACCCATGAGAAACCCCTAAAGCGCTAAACGCAAAGAGATTGTTATATGGTCTAGCAAACTTAACAAATTGCGGATCTGTATAGAACCTTTCGTCTATCCGTGGTAAATGGAGAATATTATAACGTCCAACGCCGCAGCACCACTGTTTGCGAGCTTTTTCCTCTTCAAATAGATTCGCATTACAATGTGTACAGTGGAAAATGCCTTCAGCATCTAAACATGTCTTTTTCAAAGAGTATAATTGAACAGGGTTGAGTTCGTCGTCAGATTTTTCACCAATCAAACCAATTCGCCGCAATTCTGGCTCTACACCTCTTTGTGTAAGATTATAGTCCACATTAGCTTCACGAATCTGTTCGCGATGCGTATCCCTATATCGGGCCGTAGTTTCACGACTTATTTCTGGATGGGACAGGTGATACTGTGAAACAGCTTTTAGATTAACTGTGGGGTTTGACTCCGTATAGCGTTTAACCGCCTGTCGATGCACCGTGGGATTTGACTCCGTATAGCGTTTAACCGCCTGTCGATTCACCGTGGGATTTGACTCCGTATAGCGTTTAACCGCCTGTCGATTCGTCGTGGGATTTGACTCCGTATAGCGTTTCACCGCCTGTCGATTCACCGTGGGATTCGACGCGTTGTATTTTATCGAAGCTGTCAAATGTGCATTTTGTGACTGCTTTAAAGGACCACGCTTTACTTTTTTTGGACGACCTATATTTTTTGATGTTTGTTTCTCGTTTTGGGGCATTTTTTCAATCAAAGCAATAGGTTTTGAAGTCGCTAGTTTTGAATATAAATTCTGCTCGCGGTTTAAAGTGTTGCCGATCAGCGGCATGACATGTAATTCTTCAAAAGATTCAACTCTGATGTGGTGAATGGAATACTCGCGCCCATCAAATACCGAATTTTTTAGTAAAAGTGTTGCTAAATTGCGAATTCCATAAACCTTAAATAATCGTGCAAGATTAGTGTTAGGGTTTTGAATACTACGAATACCGGTTTCGTCTATTGCGTGAGAGTTAAATAAGTAATAGACATCATTAGAACGCATGGGGTGAGTGACATGCACGCTGCGTGTTTCGTCATCGGTGTTATAATGTCGCCAAAACGATACAGTTGCGCTTTGACCGGTAAACAGAAAGCCATCGTTTACCGATGCGTACTCGTTGTTGGCGAAAATTGTATTTAGGTTTAACTCCAATAAGTCTATCGAATTGTTCAATAGTGTGCGCGTGGACGCATATAGTCCATTTAACTTCCATTCCGGCCTACACACGTTGATTTTGTAATTGCCAACTTCAAGTAATGTTGGTAATTCTTCTGGTTCAATTAATCGCGCACTTGTCCCACGAAGGACAGAATTGACATATATGTTGTTACCATAACATAAGATATTATCAATATCCATGCTGGTGAAAACAGCTTGACTCTTAACAACTGAGTAAGCAAAACCACACGACGACATAACTACACATTGCAAACCATGACCGCTTTTAAGACTACTGTCTTCTTGGTTCATCGTTCCAGCTGCAATACACCTGGTACCGAGTTCTACCGTGTTTGCTATCACAGCTTGTATTTCTCTCTGTGCTTGAGTCGACTCTTGAGTCGCTGACCATACAGTTTCCTCGCTATTTGTACTGTGGGCATCAATCGAATTCTTCAATTCAGCCACCTGAAACGAAATATCCCATAAATTATATTTATTCATATTTGATTGTTTTATAATAGTAAAGCTTTGAACAGACCACTTATGTACTATGCATTGTTAGCTATTACATCAATTATTTTGACAGACTTTTTGCCGCTTAAATAACTCTATTCTAATTCTATTCGAACGAAGTTTACTGCTACTTTTAACAATATCAAATTCATATTTAGGCCAGTGATTTATAATTTTTGTGAAAAAGTAAGTAATTTTAAAATAATACGGGCCGTATAATTTGTCCTCAATTTTTTTATCATGTGTTATTTAGAATAGGGACAGTGAAAGTGAGGAACAGAGGATGCCTTCCAAAATTAAACAATTATACTACCGGGTAAAGAAGATTTCTGTGACTGCTCATCGCAGAATTTGTTTTTTCTTAAATGTCATAAGAATAAAAGAATAAAAAGCGCTTAAATACGTAAGAAAAATTGTCGGAGAGCGCATCGCTAACAATACTTTTTATGAAGCAGAAGCAGACGCAATCAAGATTATGCTGCAGCACGCATATGGAGAATAGCGATGCACGATTATGAATAATGGTATTCGAACGATTCGACTTACAAATTATTTCCTAGTCATCTCTGTTTCGTCTTATAACTGTAGTAAGTTGACCGGAGGAAGCCAGAGCCCTCCAAGACCCCTCCTGGAGGGCTCTGGCTTCCTCCTGCTTGCCGCTCGTCATGGAGTATTTTTTATAGTATTTGTGTGTGTGTGTGTGTATTTGTGTGTCGTAAAAGGCTAATAAAAGACTACGGTAGAGAATGGCTCTAGCATCGACCTGAGTACTAAACACCAATACTACGATCACCTTCCACCTATACCTGCCAACGTGGTGAAATGTGATCATATTACATACATGCACCCAACAAACTGGTTCAAATATGCCTTTTATTATTAACCATCATTTTTTTTCTTTTTTATACAACTTGGGATGAGGTTACAAGCTGATGGCCCACCTGATGTTAAGCGGTACCCACTACCTATGAACAGTGCATTATCACATAGTTTAAGGCCACACTGAGACATAAAGATGGAAAGTCTCATGTGCCTGTAATTTCACCGGCACCCTTTCCCTTCAAACCGGAACACAGCAATGCGTGCACTACTGGTTTGCGGCATGAATAGGTATGGTGGTAGTACTTTCCCGGACGAACTCTTACTCTAACAAAAAAGCTCTACTAACTCCTACATCAAGGAGTTTCACTGTCCATCTTCTGTCTCCATCATCAGATCAGCTCGCGGTCACCATAACATTGTATTGCCAACGTGACTTGAGAGGCATACTAATTTCAGAATGATTGGTTATTGAGAAGTCTACACAGACAAAAGCTAGTTTTAAATGAAGTTACTGCATTACCTTTTCACTGTTAGAAGTTGAAGATATTGTCATTAAAGCTCCTTCTGACAGTTCTATGACACTTGAACCAAAAATGTCACGGATGGCACAGCATGGCAGATTTTCAAGACTTTGGCTTGGTATCTGTAAAAAAATTGAATAGTATACATAACGGACATTAGAGATAAATATATGACCATGTTGCCTTACCACTGAGATTATTCAAGTTGATAATTATTTTTAACCGACTTCAAAAAAGGAGGAGATCTCAATTCGTATATTTTTAGGGTTCCGTATCCAAAGGGTAAAACGGAACCCTTGAAATTTTCACAGATTATGTATTTCTGTAACCGCTATAACAACTATAAATAAAAACAAGCCAATACTACAAAATTGAAAAGTAAAATACTTAAGGGGGCTCCCATACAACACACGTGATTTTTTTGCCGTTTTTATAGATAATGGTACGGAACCCTTCGTGTGCGAATCCGACTCGCACTTGGCCGGTTTTATTATATTTGCTACCTCATACATAAGTATCTCAGTCATTTATGAACAGACTCAGGAAATCCTCAAATATTATAGGCACACATATAGCGATTTCGATATTTTCAGCAACAAGTCAAACATGAGTATTTAGTATAAATTCCTAAATTCGAATTTATTTATTTTTTACAAAATGAATTATTATATTTTTTTATATTTAAGTACGTAAGTATGATTCATGCCAAAAGGCTATTAATTTATGAATTTCAATTGACTACATGGTCAACACCCACAAAGGTAGATAAACAGACAAACAAACTGTGTAGACTAAAGTCAAAGTCAAAGTCAAAAGTATTTTATTCATTGAAATCACAAGGATCATTTTGAATCGTCTTAAAAAACCATAAGACTTAACCATAAGATCACATATTGTACGATCTGCAGATATATTTGTTCAGGGTGTTCTCAAAATTGGCTATGTATAACCAAAATATCTACCTATATAATGTATTGTATTGTATTAAGTAAGTATATCAGTTATCAAGTACCCATAACACAAACACTGCTTAGTTTGGGGCTAGATAATTTTGTGTAAACTTGTCCAGCAATATTTATTTATTATAAATACTTAAATAAATATTATTAAAAATTGGAAAGTGTATCTGCCTGTCTTTAGGTATGTTATGTTTAAGCAGGTTCATCATCAAATCAGCTCGCTGTTACTATAACATTGTAATGGCATCAGAACTTGAGAGATATGCTTAATTTCAACATAATCAGATATAACTATAACAATAGAAAAATATGCCGCGGTATATCTGACATCAAACCCCTTTCTCCTCCCATGGATATCTTAAAAAGATTACACCAGGGTATGGGCAGCAGCACCCACCTGACTACTGAACACCAATACTGTGATCACCATTTTGAAGCATAGTGATTATGGCCATTGCATTGAAATCCTCCTTATCCAACAGTGTACGTGTAATGGCTGGTGAAGATGATTATTTACAATATAGCAAAATTGATAACCATTGCACTTTTTTATCTGATGGCTTTGATTATCTTAGGTTTCAATGAACCAGATTATAAATGTTGCAGAAAATCAGAGTTCCTTTCAAATTTCAAATAAACGTAAAATTGAAAATTACCTTATCACTGTTAGTAGCAGAGGAAGATGTGTCAGAATGTTCTGACAATAGTATGACATTTGGGCCGAAAACGTCATTGATACAGCTGGTTGGCTTATCAAAATGTTGGCCTGAAACCTTTAAAAAAAAAGCATAGTAAATAATAATGACGGGGTAATAACAATTAAGGTCCTTAACCGCAGAAACGATTACATGTCGACCTCTGTAGCGCGGCGGATGAAGGTTCACCTGCGACGCAGGAGGTTGCGGGTTTGATTCCCGCCTTGGAACAAATATTTGATCGTTCAATTCATAAGTTGCTACCATACCATATACAATTTTAAATAAACGTAAAATTTTAAATTACCTTATCACTGTTAGTAGCAGAAGATGTGTCAGAATGTTCTGACAATAGTATGACATTTGGGCCGAAAACGTCATTGATACAGCTGGTTGGCTTATCAAAATGTTGGCCTGAAACCTTTAAAAAAAAAGCATAGTAAATAATAATGACGGGGTAATAACAATTAAGGTCCTTAACCGCAGAAACGATTACATGTCGACCTCTGTAGCGCGGCGGATGAAGGTTCGCCTGCGACGCAGGAGGTTGCGGGTTTGATTCCCGCCTTGGAACAAATATTTGATCGTTCAATTCATAAGTTGCTACCATACCATATACAATTTTAAATAAACGTAAAATTTTAAATTACCTTATCACTGTTAGTAGCAGAAGATGTGTCAGAATGTTCTGACAATAGTATGACATTTGGGCCGAAAACGTCATTGATACAGCTGGTTGGCTTGTCAAAATGTTGGCCTGAAACCTTTAAAAAAAAGCATAGTAAATAATAATGACGGGGTAATAACAATTAACCGCAAAAGCGATAACATGACGACCTCTGTAGCGCGGCGGATGAAGGTTCGCCTGCGACGCAGGAGGTTGCGGGTTTGATTCTCGCCTTGGAACAAATATTTGATCGTTCAATTCATAAGTTGCTACCATACCATATACAATTTTAAATAAACGTAAAATTGTAAATTACCTTATCACTGTTAGTAGCAGAAGATGTGTCAGAATGTTCTGACAATAGTATGACATTTGGGCCGAAAACGTCATTGATACAGCTGGCTGGCTTTTCAAGATGTTGGCCTGAAACCTGTAAAAAGATTCATAGTAAACAATAACGGACATCCGAATACAATAGGCCGAAGACCAAGCAGGCCAAAGGCACGATGGACCGATGATAATAATAATTATTTAAAAAAAAACTATTTCGAAGCTATGATTTTTTGCCCAATACAAGATTTTATAATATTAGTGATCGGAACCGTGTGTTGATGCACACAATGAGCACAATAAACACAGCCAGTCTACTGATATCCATCGAGGAGTTCCGTTGTTCACCTTCCGTATCTATCATCATGCCAAATATAGAAAATTCTTGATTGCACATAAAACAAAGAAGTACAAAGGCGAACTTAATGCTAGATAGCATTATCTTCCAGATAACCTTGGTGTATTGCAGTACAATATAGCAAAATTGAAAACCATTGCACTTTTTTATCTGGTGACTTTGATTATCATAGGTTTCAATGAACCAACAACATTATAAAGGTTGCAGAATAAGAGTTCCTTTCAAATTTCAAATAAACGTAAAATTTTAAATTACCTTGTCACTATTAGTAGCAGACGATGTGGCAGAATGTTCTGACAATAGTATGACATTTGGGCCGAAAACATCATTGATGCAGCTGGTTGGATTTCAAGAAGTTGGCCAGAAACCTTTAAAAAAAAATCATAATAAATAATAATGACGGGGTAATAACAATTAACCGCAAAAGCGATAACATGACGACCTCTGTAGCGCGGCGGATGAAGGTTCGCCTGCGACGCAGGAGGTTGCGGGTTTGATTCCCGCCTTGGAACAAATATTTGATCGTTCAATTCATAAGTTGCTACCATACCATATACAATTTTAAATAAACGTAAAATTGTAAATTACCTTATCACTGTTAGTAGCAGAAGATGTGTCAGAATGTTCTGACAATAGTATGACATTTGGGCCGAAAACGTCATTGATACAGCTGGCTGGCTTTTCAAGATGTTGGCCTGAAACCTGTAAAAAGATTCATAGTAAACAATAACGGACATCCGAATACAATAGGCCGAAGACCAAGCAGGCCAAAGGCACGATGGACCGATGATAATAATAATTCTTTAAAAAAAAAACTATTTCGAAGCTATGATTTTTTGCCCAATAAAAGATTTTATAATATTAGTGATCGGAACCGTGTGTTGATGCACACAATGAGCACAATAAACACAGCCAGTCTACTGTTATCCATCGAGGGGTTCCATTGTCCACCTTCCGTATCTATCACCATATCAGCTCGTTGTCACCATCATATTGTATTGTCATTGGAACTTGACAGGTATGCCAAATATAGAAAATTCTTGATTGCACATAAAACAAAGAAGTACAAAGGCCAACTTAATGTAAGATAGCATTCTCTTCCAGATAACCTTGGTGTATTGCAGAAAAAATATATACCTATCGAAATCTCTATATCTGTGCCTAAAATATTTCAGGACTTCCCTCAATTCCTCATTGATCCCATCATCAAAACCTGATTTTAATTAAAATGGGACAAATATGGAAGTAAATCGTGTCAACTAAAAAAAAAACAAATCGGTTACTAAATGAAGGAGAACAGTGGTAACAAACACAAAAAAAAATAGTGCCGTCGTCCACCTTCCATCTCTACGATCAGATCAGCTCGCTGTCACAATCGTATTGTATTGTCACCAGAACTTGACATGTATGCGCGACTCAGTGCACCAAGCACTGTGGTCAAGAGCATAGCTTTTGTCTTGCCCTAGGATAATCAGGTTGTCTGGAACATATTGTTTCATCAATAAGACCGCCTATTGTAACATAATATATTGTAATTGTTTTTAAATTGTATTACAATAAAGAGCTTTAATTAATATTATGATGACACTCACCTTTTGAGGACTTTCTCCAACTTCTGAATTTAAACGTCGTCGTTTCGATGAATCCTTAAAAAAATAATTATGTTTAGCTTATTATTATTGTACAACCAAACTGAACAGATTACTTATTATTATTCAATTATAATTAAGTATAATTGAAATAAATATAATCAAGCGGTGCCCTCTGCCTATTCACAGCACATAACCTCATTGGTAATCTCCACCTACGAAACCTATGGGACAATTCACTTTGCCCGCTAATTGAAGCTTTTATAAAATTAGTGATCATAACCATGTGCTGATAAAAATGATCCTATACACGGCCAGTCTACTATTATCCATAGAAGAGTTACGTTGTTCACTTTCCGTATCTATCATCATATCAGCTCGTTAAACCATCATGTTGTATTGTCATTGGAACTTGACAGGTAAGCTAAATTTCATTTCAAAAGCAATCTTTGTTTCACACATAAGTTTAACATCGATTAATATAGATTAGATACCTGTTCAATTTTTAGTAATTTCCAGCCAGGTTTTGGGCCCCGTTTAATCTTGATTGGACGGCCAGGCTGTTTTTTTTTTGAAAGTTTACCATTTGTCATCTGGAAAATACAATGGTAATTACTACAAATGCAACCAGGAATGTATTAATTGGGTAGATAAACCTTCGTATTTTATAAACTGGTCATCATCATCCACAGGCTGACTGCATTTACTGCTGAGAATAGGCCTCCCTTTGCCAGTGCCATTCCTTACAGTCGTGGTCCAGTGACCAATGTGTCTGGTTCAACGTTCAACGTCTGTACCCAGTTCTTGGGCGCCATTCAGTTAGCGCCTTACCCCACCTATCGTCACCCCGTCTTGCCAGTCGCCCAACTCCATTTTAGTTCCGTCATACGATTCCCAACATCTTTGAGCTTCGTTCGACTTCGTATCTCGACGTTAGGAACACGGTCTGTAAGCTTGATGCCGAGCATGGCGCGTTACATGGCTCTCTGTGCAACTTTCATCCTATACACAGCCTCCTGCGTGAGCGTCCATGTCAGAACACACTGGTTTTGGTCTAAGTGACGCTATCATGTTGGACAGCGTGTATGTGATAAAACATAGCAAATAACATTAAATTATAACTTACCGTGTAACACAAAGCAAAAAACTACTTTTAGTACACAATACCAAAAAAAACACGAAAATAGAGTTAGATAAAATATTGTAAAATATTGTTGATAATTTCCAAATCTTGTTCCGTAAAATTAACGCATTCATCCATAGATAGAATAATGTTTTTTTTTTTTTTTTTTTTTCTTTCGCCCTTTTGGGCAGGCTATAATTATTTGTAATTACCACAGAGCATGGTCTTAGTAACAATCACAGATAAAGTAGTACAAGGATAGAGCGCTTACATTCATATAAAAGAATGAGACTGGTATAATCGATACCGGTTTGTTTTTAGCCTTACTTCCATGCTTTAGTTTTTCTTCTGAGGTAACCTATATAGTACATTCCTTTCCAATAATGTGTGATGTCATAATACCTATTTATTGTGTGACTACGGTTTGTATTTTGGAACTACCTACACGGAATAACGAAAACCGAATTGAGAGTAGAAATGTCGTATTTGTATGCAGAAAATGATAAGCGCCCCTAGCGGACGTGATGAGAAACCATACACAAAGACAAATATCTACTCGCAACGATGGCTTTTCTCGGCCGTTTTACATAATAAATTAAGGGGGCTCCCACACAACAAACTTATTTTTTTTGCCGTTTTTATAGAATAACACATCATCATCAGCCCACATTAGTCCACTGCTGGACATAGGCCTCTCCCAATACGCGCCACTGAGCCCGGTGTTCGGCTCTTCTACTCAAAAATAGAAAAAAACAATAAATTTTTGTGGTTACTTAGAACTGAAACTCAAAAAAATATTTTTCATCAAACCATAAGTGTGACTCGCACTTGGCCGCTTTTTTGTGAAAGAGTTCGTGCGAGGAAATACTACCACCATACCTATTTCTGCCGCAAAGCAGTAGTGTTTGCCTACTACGATGTTTGTAGGTACTATGAAGAAATTATGAATTATTGTAACAAAAAAAAAAACACCGAGTCGGACTTGCGCACGAAGGGTTACGTACCATTAACTACAAAAAACACTAAAAAAACAAATTTAAAAAAAAAATAATGCAAAAAGTGAAAAAAACGGTCACCCATCCAAAAACTGACCGCGCAGAACGTTGCTTAACCATCGTAATCGATTTTTGTATGGATTGTGGGCCAATTGTCAATATCTCGATTTTACAAAATGCCTTAAAAAAACTTCGAAAACTTGTTTTTTTTTCAAAGTTGGGGTTTTCCTATATACACCAGGATGTTGGCTACAATTCTGCATAAACGAAATTGTCGTGCATCAACTTTCGTAGAACACTTAAACTCGTCAAAGTTGATGCGGACGATTTTTTTTTTTTTAAATATCATTTCTGGACCTCTATATTATTTTTTTAAATTTTTTTTTACTTTTTCTGTAATCTGTGTATAAAATCAATAGGACACGCCCTTTGAACGGTTCCTATAGGACACCGTTTCGAAGAACGGTTTTGAAAACGGGCGCCATCTTGGTTTTTTCAAAATGTCAGACTTTTTCTGGGGTCACATCGGAGAGCCGAACACATCTCTAGAACATGTCCCATGTCTAAAACGACTCCTTCTAGGAGAACAACCATGTCAATGAGTGAGTGAGTCAGTGAGTCACCGTTGTCCAGCTTTATATATTATAGACTAGTGGGTCGGTGGTGCGCGAGCTGCAAGCAGCTCGCGTAATGGTTTACCACACAAAATTTGAGTCAAAATGTCATTATTTCTACTTTTGATGTTTTTGGGGAAAATCTCGGAAATTACCCTAAAAACGGGGAAAATATTTTCACCAGGCAACACACCTCATCTTATCACATAACCGCCCTATACAAGTCATCCGGCATTACAAGTAATCCGAAATTACAGGCAGATGAGGCTTTCATCTTTATGTCTTAGGGTGGCGGGCGCAGTGCATGGACTTACTTTCAGCAGTGTTGTTTGGTGATTCATACATAACAATGTGTTTTACGTTACCTTGTGTGCAGGCCTTGATATTCGGTGGCGTGTAGCACCCACTCCATGGTTGATTTCCAAGTCCGGTTTTTGTGTTCGCATGTAGCTTCGACCTCTTATGTCTATTCATCTGTTTTGTATGCTATAAATGATAAAAGGGACATAATTGTTAGGGAACAAATTATACAATTACATAGGTTAGTTTCCACACCACCCTAGAACATGAAACAAATTCTCATGTTCATGGGGTATAACCTGCGGCGCGTTTTTTTTAACGTGGTATCATAGTACTGTTTTTAAGTATTTTATTTTGAATACCAAAAAGCATTACCATCCTAATCCACATATATACACAAAAATTATATTTTAAATAGTATATTTAATATAATTTGTGATGTAGATACTTTGTGTAAGTACAATCTTAGTTAATTTCATTTATAAAAAGTTCACAACCACAACGCAAATAGAAAATCTTATAATTAACATGCATAGAACATTAAGGCACAAGTTCACGAACAAATAAATCGGTGGTTACCGTAACCAATCGTCAAAGTGATTGATAATGTATGAAAACATTTGTCAAAAAGAGTTGTTTAAGTTAAACAGCCGTTTAAACGTCCGTTAATATGTTGGTGAAAATGCGTCTCAATATAACAATTGCGGTTGAAGGTGGGAAACTTTTAAACCAATAATCAAGCAGTTAAATTAAATTTTACAGTTCTTACACAACTGTATCTTGTATACATTCTAATAAAATATAATATAGACTGTATCATAGCATTTTGACTATACCGTTACAAAACAATCCATTATGTTTGTATAAATATGTATGTATTTTATTTATCTAAAATATTAATTGATGGACACACAATATTATATTGATGTAAACACATTGTGTAATCAAGTACAGCTTAAAAAAGGCTTTATCAATTCACAATGAGGGGTTTTCACGGCTGTTTCAGATCATGTTTATAGCCTTGAACTGTTTCAGATCATGTTTATAGCCTTGAAAGTAGATGGCGCCAGCAGAGTACAAGCTAAAATAAAAAGCGTAAAAGCGGCTATGTCAAAATAAAGTGAAATGTCAACGTTATATTTTCGTAATAATCACACAAAAGCACAGACAATGCATGTTATTTTGACAAGTATATTTGAGTCGGCGCCATCTATCGAGCCAAATAACTTCGAAAATGAAAAGCCCTCATTACTGCAAATATAAGTTTGTCCTTCTAATTAATGTTTAGATAATTTTAAAGACCATCAGTATGGCGCAGGACACTTAACAATTGCAGTTGATGATAGGAATTTATTAGGCCGCAAAATTAATGTTTTTTTTACACAATTGCATCTTTCATATAATATATTTAAATCAAATATGGTATATAAGTTGTATTGTTGTATTTTGATTATATTAAATATAATAATAATATTGTGTCTGTAATACTTTTCTTAGAATTTGGACAATAAACGTGTAGCGTGAACACGAATTGTTCGTGCTGGGAATTGGTAACGCGATTAGATTAACACGTCGCTATTATCCACAAACGTATTTATATCCTGAAATCATAAATCAATTCAATTAATTAAATTTCGAATTACGACGTTATTCACATAGGGTATGTTGTTGATAAACCGTCTTCTATTAATCAATATTTGAATATTTTCTTTATTTCTGACTCTACCTAGAGCCACGTACAATTGACCATGGCTGAATACGTCAGATCGAAGGTCAACTCCAACCCTATCGATGGTCTGTCCCTGACTTTTATGTATTGTCATAGCATAACAGACTTGTAATGGGAATTGACGACGGTTCATTTCAATAGGACTTCCAAGTGCGACAGGAGCTTTAAAAGAAATCCTCGGTATCAAATAAGTCTCAGAGTCCGTAGGTTTCCGTACAGTCACCAGCCTCGGTGTCACATCAACGACAATAACTTTGGTACCATTCACAAGTCTGTCAACGAAACTAAGGTTTCTTATTATCATGCAAACACAGCCCTTTTTAATAGTAAGATCGTGGTCAGGTACACCCGAAGCTTGAACTCTATGAAGAGTGTCTGGACCGAGATGAAACTCTTCAGCGTATTCAGCATCTACGCAGTCTACGCTTAAGCAATGCACTATATCACCCGGGACGCGTTCGAGGATGAGTTTGTTTATTTCTCTTACATTGACGTTGATTGTAGATAAAATAGCTCGACTGGCGCAAGTGTCTGGATCGTGTAATATATCCACAGGAAATACAAAATCTAACAAATCATTGATTCCGGTAACGACGTTTAAATTTTCTAAACTCAATAGTGACTGCGCGTTTCTACCTGTACCAAAAGTAAATGATTCGCACGCTCCCGAACCCAAGGCCAACAGAAAATCAGAGTATCCCTCGTCGTTCCGCGTTCGTTGTGCCATGGTTAGTGAAAATTGGGTAATATTTTGCCAAAGTGGAGATGTACGTAGTGACGCTATAACCACGTCTTGATGACACCTCGCCCCCGGGACCACGGGTGGGATCTGCCTGAAATCACCTGCGAAAATTATTATTTTGTTGCCAAATAGTTTCGCCGAATTCATCAAGTCGCGTAGTGACCTATCCAGTATGTGTATGAGATTCTTATGCGCCATAGGGGCTTCATCATACACAATCAGAGATGACTCTCGAATAAGTTCAGCACGCTGTGTTCCATTCGTTAGATTCCAGTAACCTGTATCGTCCACAATATCTATAGGCAAACGGAACATGCTGTGCGCTGTACAACCTCCTTCATAATTTTGCGCGGCTATACCTGAGCTTGCGGTACAGAGTGCAATACCATTCAGTGTTCCCCGGACGTAGGCTACTATGACGTTTAACAGAAGCGTTTTTCCTGTACCAGAAGGACCGTCCAAGAATAAAGCATTCGAGGTGCCACTTGAAGGATGAGCAGAAGTTAGTAAATTTTGGACGTAGTCGAAAACATCTCTTTGTTCTCGTGACAACAACGGTAACCAATGCGTTACATAGTCAATCAGTCTGCCCGTCCCATATTCCATTCGTTCTCTGCCTAACTCGGTAGTATCATCTTCAACAGCTGGAAGGCCGTGATCTTGAACACGACTTCCATGTTTACGGAGCAGTCTATCTATTTCTACCAGTCCTCGATTATAGGCATTCTCTTCTTCATGTGGCTGGCGATCAAGGATGTCTTCGCACAGCAAATGTTTGAATTTATCCCATAGAATCGCAGCCGGAGCTCCGTTAGTGATCAGAAGTACGAAAAAATGTCGCATTCGTCTTCCAGTATAAAATGCTGCGGCCTCTTGCAAACACCTTTCATATTCTTCCTCGTCGTTAGCGATGCCGACCGCACGAGCCGCGTCTTGGAATGTTGTACAGTCGGGTCCACCTAGAGCATACAGATCGGCATAACTACGGCATGGAAATGTACCTAGTAGCATACGCAAATAAAATTGCTCGCCCCGATTGATTGCCACCCAAAATAATCGGGCAACCATTTCTTTTCGTTGTCTTTTCGTCACGAAATATTTGCCGTTACAAATTGAATAAATTGTTACGTTTGTTGATTTCGGCCGTGACGCATGAATTATATAATTTTCATAGAAACTTTGGTAAGTTATGCAATCAAATTCTGAACCTATCGGTCTGTTGAAATATTTTTGCAGATCTGACATTGATCTATCAACTGCTTCAGATTCTCGACCTCGTCTGAAGAACACGGTGTGTTGTCCGTCAAGATGTACCGTTAATTGCTTAACATTCGGTTCTCGGGCCGTGACGTCGAATTCATAGGTTCTCCAAGCGGCATCACAGGCACCTATATATCTTTTCGTCACGTATTGTTCGATTTCGTCGTTTCTAATTTCGTCAGGAACGATCGCTACGCGCGCCTCATCCGGACCCTTTGTTATGTATTTGAAAAGGTATTTAATAATTTTTCGTGTCGACGAAATCTCCAAGTTCATGTGGCAGTCGTATTTCAACATTAATGCGGCGTTGTAAGGTACCACCCATTGGTCATTGACAACTATTGAGCGGTTTCTATGAGTGATTGTGCCAGTATTCGCCGAATTTCTTTTCAAAATAATAAAACCACGATTGTCTACAAAAGTGGTATCTGTGATTTGTTTTGGGAAATGTTTGTTACATTTTGCTTTATCTGAATCCCAACACGGCAGGTCAGTTCGATGATTAGGACCGCAAGGACCGTGAATCATATGCTTAAGTACAGCTTCACGCAGCCTACCGCCAGCTTCGTGTTCGGAAGGAATATCAGCACGAATTACTTTATCAATATCATTGTTTTGAATGGGTCCACCACCTTGTACACGAAAACATATATGTGCGTGTGGTAAACCTCGCTTTTGAAACTCTATGACGTACATGAGATACTCGCATTTACCAAACCAATTTCCGCTTCGTATATCTCGCAACAATTGTGTTAGTTTTAACTGAAATACTCTAGCGCATATTGAAGCCGGCGGTTGCGTAGCACTTGGTGGAGTATTTTGTTGTATCTCAGGCCATTTTGGACTACACGTAAAAGTTAGAAAATAAGATGGCCTGCCGAGACGGTTCACAATCGCAATCGCATCCATATACTTGCATTTCATGTATCGCGGGCCGGACGTGAATGTATTCGGTAAGTACACGCGGCCCGGTACTACACCGCCTTCACCCAATATTGTCTCATCTTGGGCAATAGGTCGCAATGTTTCTGCGTTTTGAATTTCTTCTAGAGGAGCGGAACGCAGTTGAGTTGTCGAATTTTTTTTTTGTAAATTAGCGAAATAACGAAGACGCTCTTCCTCGGCTCTGCAGAACATGTCCACGAGCCACTCCTCAGATAGGCGGCCAAGTTGCCAAAATCTAAGCTCAGATAGCAGCAAACACCTGTAATATTTCACTTGAGACAATTTTTGACCATTATTATCGAGTGTATTAATTGTCCAACCAGAGGCTCCGTGCGGATATAGGAGTGGGTATTGTAACGCTTCGTATAATGGATTAAATATATCGACAGTATGTGGCCTACTGTCGCCATTTTTCCATATACATATACTTCTCGGAACGTACGCTTCCCGTTCAGTGTTGATTATAGCTGCGATTTCGGTTCCTCGTGGCATGTCACCCAGAATATTACCATGAGTGCGGCGCGTAGTGTGTTCGAAAATAAGATGCGCGTTTTCCGATGTTTCGTCGTCAAGCCGCTTGAAACAGTCTATGAAAGGGTTAACACGGGTTAAGTATGCATTTATTTGTTCCAATATATTTGGGTTGAGATTACGATTTTCCGCTAATCTTTTTCGTTCTTCACCGTCATCTATGTACAGTCCGACGGGGTTAGTTGAAGCTGTATACGACAAATCGAAAACGCGGTGATATACTCGTCCTTGAATCTTTATGAAACTCAAGCCGGTTTGCGGATGCTGAAACCCATGAGAAACCCCTAAAGCGCTAAACGCAAAGAGATTGTTATATGGTCTAGCAAACTTAACAAATTGCGGATCTGTATAGAATCTTTCGTCTATCCGTGGTAAATGGAGAATATTATAACGACCTACGCCGCAGCACCACTGCTTGCGAGCTTTTTCCTCTTCAAACAGATTCGCATTACAATGTGTACAGTGGAAAATGCCTTCAGCATCTAAACATGTCTTTTTCAAAGAGTATAGTTGAACAGGGTTGAGTTCGTCGTCAGATTTTTCACCAATCAAACCAATTCGCCGCAATTCTGGCTCTACACCTCTTTGTGTAAGATTATAGTCCACATTAGCTTCACGAATCTGTTCGCGATGCGTATCCCTATATCGGGCCGTAGTTTCACGACTTATTTCTGGATGGGACAGGTGATACTGTGAAACAGCTTTTAGATTCACTGTAGGGTTTGACTCCGTATAGCGTTTAACCGCCTGTCGATTCACCGTGGGATTTGACTCCGTATAGCGTTTAACAGCCTGTCGATTCACCGTGGGATTCGACGCGTTGTATTTTATCGAAGCTGTCAAATGTGCATTTTGTGACTGCTTTAAAGGACCACGCTTTACTTTTAGTGGGCGACCTATTTTTTTTGATGTTTGTTTCTCGTTTTGGGGCATTTTTTCAATCAAAGCAATAGGTTTTGAAGTCGCTAGTTTTGAATATAAATTCTGCTCGCGGTTTAAAGTGTTGCCGATCAGCGGCATGA
Organism: Operophtera brumata; assembly: GCA_932527175.1. Taxonomy (NCBI): domain Eukaryota; kingdom Metazoa; phylum Arthropoda; class Insecta; order Lepidoptera; family Geometridae; genus Operophtera; species Operophtera brumata. The sequence goes on from OW052238.1 coordinate 4,637,501, forward strand.
CATGTAATTCTTCAAAAGATTCAACTCTGATGTGGTGAATGGAATATTCGCGCCCATCAAATACCGAATTTTTTAGTAAAAGTGTTGCTAAATTGCGAATTCCATAAACCTTAAATAATCGTGCAAGATTAGAGTTAGGGTTTTGAATACTACGAATACCGGTTTCGTCTATTGCGTGAGAGTTAAATAAGTAATAGACATCATTAGAACGCATGGGGTGAGTGACATGCACGCTGCGTGTTTCGTCATCGGTGTTATAATGTCGCCAAAACGATACAGTTGCGCTTTGACCGGTAAACAGAAAGCCATCGTTTACCGATGCGTACTCGTTGTTGGCGAAAATTATATTTAGGTTTAACTCCAATAAGTCTATCGAATTGTTCAATAGTGTGCGCGTGGACGCATATAGTCCATTTAACTTCCATTCCGGCCTACACACGTTGATTTTGTAATTGCCAACTTCAAGTAATGTTGGTAATTCTTCTGGTTCAATTAATCGCGCACTTGTCCCACGAAGGACAGAATTGACATATATGTTGTTACCATAACATAAGATATTATCAATATCCATGCTGGTGAAAACAGCTTGACTCTTAACAACTGAGTAAGCAAAACCACACGACGACATTACTACACATTGCAAACCATGACCGCTTTTAAGACTACTGTCTTCTTGGTTCATCGTTCCAGCTGCAATACACCTGGTACCGAGTTCTACCGTGTTTGCTATCACAGCTTGTATTTCTCTCTGTGCTTGAGTCGACTCTTGAGTCGCTGACCATACAGTTTCCTCGCTATTTGTACTGTGGGCATCAATCGAATTCTTCAATTCAGCCACCTGAAACGAAATATCCCATAAATTATATTTATTCATATTTGATTGTTTTATAATAGTAAAGCTTTGAACAGACCACTTATGTACTATGCATTGTTAGCTATTACATCAATTATTTTGACAGACTTTTTGCCACTTAAATAACTCTATTCTAATTCTATTCGAACGAAGTTTACTGCTACTTTTAACAATATCAAATTCATATTTAGGCCAGTGATTTAACATTTTTGTGAAAAAGTAAGTAATTTTAAAATAATACGGGCCGTATAATTTGTCCTCAATTTTTTTATCATGTGTTATTTAGAATAGGGACAGTGAAAGTGAGGAACAGAGGAGGGCAAATGCCCTCCAAAATTAAACAATTATACTACCGGGTAAAGAAGATTTCTGTGACTGCTCATCGCAGAATTTGTTTTTTCTTAAATGAAAAAGCGCTTAAATACGTAAGAAAAATTGTCGGAGAGCGCATCGCTAACAATACTTTTTATGAAGCAGAAGCAGACGCAATCAAGATTATGCTGCAGCACGCATATGGAGAATAGCGATGCACGATTATGAATAATGGTATTCGAACGATTCGACTTACAAATTATTTCCTAGTCATCTCTGTTTCGTCTTATAACTGTAGTAAGTTGACCGGAGGAAGCCAGAGCCCTCCAAGACCCCTCCTGGAGGGCTCTGGCTTCCTCCTGCTTGCCGCTCGTCATGGAGTATTTTTTATAGTATTTGTGTGTGTGTGTGTATTTGTGTGTCGTAAAAGGCTAATAAAAGACTACGGTAGAGAATGGCTCTAGCATCGACCTGAGTACTAAACACCAATACTACGATCACCTTCCACCTATACCTGCCAACGTGGTGAAATGTGATCATATTACATACATGCACCCAACAAACTGGTTCAAATATGCCTTTTATTATAACCATCATTTTTTTTCTTTTTTATACAACTTGGGATGAGGGTACAAGCTGATGGCCCACCTGATGTTAAGCGGTACCCACTACCTATGAACAGTGCATTATCACATAGTTTAAGGCCACACTGAGACATAAAGATGGAAAGTCTCATGTGCCTGTAATTTCACCGGCACCCTTTCCCTTCAAACCGGAACACAGCAATGCGTGCACTACTGGTTTGCGGCATGAATAGGTATGGTGGTAGTACTTTCCCGGACGAACTCTTACTCTAACAAAAAAGCTCTACTAACTCCTACATCAAGGAGTTTCACTGTCCATCTTCTGTCTCCATCATCAGATCAGCTCGCGGTCACCATAACATTGTATTGCCAACGTGACTTGAGAGGCATACTAATTTCAGAATGATTGGTTATTGAGAAGTCTACACAGACAAAAGCTAGTTTTAAATGAAGTTACTGCATTACCTTTTCACTGTTAGAAGTTGAAGATATTGTCATTAAAGCTCCTTCTGACAGTTCTATGACACTTGAACCAAAAATGTCACGGATGGCACAGCATGGCAGATTTTCAAGACTTTGGCTTGGTATCTGTAAAAAAATTGAATAGTATACATAACGGACATTAGAGATAAATATATGACCATGTGCCTTACCACTGAGATTATTCAAGTTGATAATTATTTTTAACCGACTTCAAAAAAGGAGGAGATCTCAATTCGTATATTTTTAGGGTTCCGTATCCAAAGGGTAAAACGGAACCCTTGAAATTTTCACAGATTATGTATTTCTGTAACCGCTATAACAACTATAAATAAAAACAAGCCAATACTACAAAATTGAAAAGTAAAATACTTAAGGGGGCTCCCATACAACACACGTGATTTTTTTGCCGTTTTTATAGATACTGGTACGGAACCCTTCGTGTGCGAATCCGACTCGCACTTGGCCGGTTTTATTATATTTGCTACCTCATACATAAGTATCTCAGTCATTTATGAACAGACTCAGGAACTCCTCAAATATTATAGGCACACATATAGCGATTTCGATATTTTCAGCAACAAGTCAAACATGAGTATATTTAGTATAAATTCCTAGATTCGAATTTATTTATTTTTTACATTTAAATACGTAAGTATGATTCATGCCAAAAAGCTATTAATTTATGAATTTCAATTGACTACATGGTCAACACCCACAAAGGTAGATAAACAGACAAACAAACTGTGTAGACTAAAGTCAAAGTCAAAGTCAAAAGTATTTTATTCATTGAAATCACAAGGATCATTTTGAATCGTCTTAAAAAACCATAAGACTTAACCATAAGATCACATATTGTACGATCTGCAGATATATTTGTTCAGGGTGTTCTCAAAATTGGCTATGTATAACCAAAATATCTACCTATATAATGTATTGTATTGTATTAAGTAAGTATATCAGTTATCAAGTACCCATAACACAAACACTGCTTAGTTTGGGGCTAGATAATTTTGTGTAAACTTGTCCAGCAATATTTATTTATTATAAATACTTAAATAAATATTTTTAAAAATTGGAAAGTGTATCTGCCTGTCTGTAGGTATGTTATGTTTAAGCAGGTTCAACATCAAATCAGATCGCTGTTACTATAACATTGTAATGCCATCAGAACTTGAGAGATATGCTTAATTTCAACATAATCAGATATAACTATAACAATAGAAAAATATGCCGCGGTATATCTGACATCAAACCCCTTTCTCCTCCCATGGATATCTTAAAAAGATTACACCAGGGTATGGGCAGCAGCACCCACCAACACAAACCAATACTGAACACCAATACTGTGATCACCATTTTGAAGCATAGTGATTATGGCCATTGCATTGAAATCCTCCTTATCCAACAGTGTACGTGTAATGGCTGGTGAAGATGATTATTTACAATATAGCAAAATTGCACTTTTTTATCTGATGGCTTTGATTATCTTAGGTTTCAATGAACCAGATTATAAATGTTGCAGAAAATCAGAGTTCCTTTCAAATTTCAAATAAACGTAAAATTGAAAATTACCTTATCACTGTTAGTAGCAGAAGAAGATGTGGCAGAATGTTCTGACAATAGTATGACATTTGGGCCGAAAACGTCATTGATACAGCTGGTTGGCTTTTCAAGATGCTGGCCTGAAACCTTTTAAAAAAAAAGCATAGTAAATAATAATGACGGGGTAATAACAATTAAGGTCCTTAACCGCAGAAACGATAACATGTCGACCTCTGTAGCGCGGCGGATGAAGGTTCGCCTGCGACGCAGGAGGTTGCGGGTTTGATTCCCGCCTTGGAACAAATATTTGATCGTTCAATTCATAAGTTGCTACCATACCATATACAATTTTAAAATACAATTTTAAATAAACGTAAAATTTTAAATTACCTTATCACTGTTAGTAGCAGAAGATGTGTCAGAATGTTCTGACAATAGTATGACATTTGGGCCGAAAACGTCATTGATACAGCTGGTTGGCTTATCAAAATGTTGGCCTGAAACCTTTAAAAAAAAGCATAGTAAATAATAATGACGGGGTAATAACAATTAACCGCAAAAGCGATAACATGACGACCTCTGTAGCGCGGCGGATGAAGGTTCGTCTGCGACGCAGGAGGTTGCGGGTTTGATTCTCGCCTTGGAACAAATATTTGATCATTCAATTCATAAGTTGCTACAATACCATATACAATTTTAAATAAACGTAAAATTGTAAATTACCTTATCACTGTTAGTAGCAGAAGATGTGTCAGAATGTTCTGACAATAGTATGACATTTGGGCCGAAAACGTCATTGATACAGCTGGCTGGCTTTTCAAGATGTTGGCCTGAAACCTGTAAAAAGATTCATAGTAAACAATAACGGACATCCGAATACAATAGGCCGTAGACCAAGCAGGCCAAAGGCACGATGGACCGATGATAATAATAATTCTTTAAAAAAAAAACTATTTCGAAGCTATGATTTTTTGCCCAATACAAGATTTTATAATATTAGTGATCCGAACCGTGTGTTGATGCACACAATGAGCACAATAAACACAGCCAGTCTACTGTTATCCATCGAGGAGTTCCGTTGTTCACCTTCCGTATCTATCATCATATCAGCTCGTTGTCACCATCATATTGTATTGTCATTGGAACTTGACAGGTATGCCAAATATAGAAAATTCTTGATTGCACATAAAACAAAGAAGTACAAAGGCGAACTTAATGCTAGATAGCATTATCTTCCAGATAACCTTGGTGTATTGCAGTACAATATAGCAAAATTGAAAACCATTGCACTTTTTTATCTGGTGACTTTGATTATCATAGGTTTCAATGAACCAACAACATTATAAAGATTGCAGAATAAGAGTTCCTTTCAAATTTCAAATAAACGTAAAATTTTAAATTACCTTGTCACTATTAGTAGCAGACGATGTGGCAGAATGTTCTGACAATAGTATGACATTTGGGCCGAAAACATCATTGATACAGCTGGTTGGCTTTTCAAGAAGTTGGCCTGAAACCTTTAAAAAAAATCATAATAAATAATAATGACGGGGTAATAACAATTAACCGCAAAAGCCGCAAAAGCGATAACATGACGACCTCTGTAGCGCGGCGGATGAAGGTTCGCCTGCGACGCAGGAGGTTGCTGGTTTGATTCTCGCCTTGGAACAAATATTTGATCATTCAATTCATAAGTTGCTACCATACCATATACAATTTTAAATAAACGTAAAATTGTAAATTACCTTATCACTGTTAGTAGCAGAAGATGTGTCAGAATGTTCTGACAATAGTATGACATTTGGGCCGAAAACGTCATTGATACAGCTGGCTGGCTTTTCAAGATGTTGGCCTGAAACCTGTAAAAAGATTCATAGTAAACAATAACGGACATCCGAATAAAATAGGCCGAAGACCAAGCAGGCCAAAGGCACGATGGACCGATGATAATAATAATTCTTTAAAAAAAAAACTATTTCGAAGCTATGATTTTTTGCCCAATAAAAGATTTTATAATATTAGTGATCGGAACCGTGTGTTGATGCACACAATGAGCACAATAAACACAGCCAGTCTACTGTTATCCATCGAGGAGTTCCGTTGTCCACCTTCCGTATCTATCACCATATCAGCTCGTTTTCACCATCATATTGTATTGTCATTGGAACTTGACAGGTATGCCAAATATAGAAAATTCTTGATTGCACATAAAACAAAGAAGTACAAAGGCCAACTTAATGTAAGATAGCATTCTCTTCCAGATAACCTTGGTGTATTGCAGAAAAAATATGTACCTATCGAAATCGCTATATCTGTGCCTAAAATATTTCAGGACTTCCCTCAATTCCTCATTGATCCCATCATCAAAACCTGATTTTAATTAAAATGGGACAAATATGGAAGTAAATCGTGTCAACTAAAAAAAAAACAAATCGGTTACTAAATGAAGGAGAACAGTGGTAACAAACACATAAAAAAATAGTGCCGTCGTCCACCTTCCATCTCTACGATCAGATCAGCTCGCTGTCACGATCGTATTGTATTGTCACCAGAACTGACACGTATGCGCGACTCAGTGCACCAAGCACTGTGGTCAAGAGCATAGCTTTTGTCTTGCCCTAGGATAATCAGGTTGTCTGGAACATATTGTTTCATCAATAAGACCGCCTATTGTAACATAATATATTGTAATTGTTTTTAAATTGTTAGAGTTCAATAAAGAGCTTTAATTAATATTATGATGACACTCACCTTTTGAGGACTTTCTCCAACTTCTGAATTTAAACGTCGTCGTTTCGATGAAACCTTAAAAAAATAATTATGTTTAGCTTATTATTATTGTTTAACCAAACTGAACAGATTACTTATTATTATTCAATTATAATTAAGTATAATTGAAATAAATATAATCAAGCGGTGCCCTCTGCCTATTCACAGCACATAACCTCATTGGTAATCTCCACCTACGAAACCTATGGGACAATTCACTTTGCCTGCTAATTGAAGCTTTTATAAAATTAGTGATCATAACCATGTGCTGATAAAAATGATCCTATACACGGCCAGTCTACTATTATCCATAGAAGAGTTCCGTTGTTCACTTTCCGTATCTATCATCATATCAGCTCGTTGTCACCATTATGTTGTATTGTCATTGGAACTTGACAGGTAAGCTAAATTTCATTTCAAAAGCAATCTTTGTTTCACACATAAGTTTAACTTCGATTAATATAGATTAGATACCTGTTCAATTTTTTGTAATTTCCAGCCAGGTTTTGGGCCCCGTTTAATCTTGATTGGACGGCCAGGCTGTTTTTTTTTTGAAAGTTTATCATTTGTCATCTGGAAAATACAATGGTAATTACTACAAATGTAACCAGGAATGTATTAATTGTGTAGATAAACCTTCGTATTTTGTAAACTGGTCATCATCATCCACAGGCTGACTGCATTTACTGCTGAGTATAGGCCTCTCTTTGCCAGTGCCATTCCTCACAGTCGTGGTCCAGTGACCAATGTGTACGGTTCAACGTTCAACGTCTGTACCCAGTTCTTGGGCGCCATTCAGTTAGCGCCTTACCCCACCTATCGTCACCCCGGCTTGTCAGTCGCCCCACTTCAATTTAATTCCGTCATACGATTCCCAACATCTTTGAGCTTCGTTCGACTTCGTATCTCGACGTTAGGAACACGGTCTGTAAGCTTGATGCCGAGCATGGCGCGTTACATGGCTCTCTGTGCAACTTTCATCCTATACACAGCCTCCTGACACCGCAGAACACACTGGTTTTGGTCTAAGTGACGCTATCATGTTGGACAGCGTGTATGTGATAAAACATAGCAAATAACATTAAATTGTAACTTACCGTGTAACACAAAGCAAAAAACTACTTTTAGTACACAATACAGAAAAATTTCACGAAAATAGAGTTAGATAATTTCCAAATCTTATTCCGTAAACGCATACGCATTTAGAGAATTGCGTAAGTAATGAATGGACGAACATGAGCATAGTATTTATTTTTTTATAATGACCACAGAGCATGGTCTTAGAAATCAATACTAACTACATGCCACAGAGTAGCGATATTGAGGGCCTTTCGAATAAAAAAGTTTGAAGTGTTGCTTTATTGTCATATTTTGACATAATAGAATTAAATAATTTCCAAATCTAAATCCGTAAAAGTATTTATTATCGAATAGAATGAGGGGTTTTTATTTTCGTAAATAAATAAAGATAAAAATAGGAAACACGAAAATATATCACTACGTTGTTAACTTTGACATTACACTTTATTTTAACAGTTAGAACAGATCTGGCGCCAGCATCATGTGAAACGGCCGTGAAAACCCCTCATTGCGTAATGAACGACCATTTTTTTTTTTAGTAACTAACCGCAGAGTCACAGTGTAGCCATCGATATTGAAGGCATTCCATTTTCGAATAAAAAAAAGTTGTTTGATTTGGTTCGATACATGGCGCTGATTCAACTATGGTTGTCAAAATTAACAAATGCATTGTCTGTGCTCTTGTGTGATAGTAACAAAATAGGTAACACGAAAATATATCACTACTTATTTGACTTTGACATTTCACTTTATTTTGACAGTTAAGTACAGAGCTGGCGCCATCTATTTTCAAAGCTTTAGATAGACAAATGCACAAGCAATGCGACGCCAAAAAAAAAAAAAAACTTTACTAACAAATCTTATCTAAAAGTCCGGGTAATCCCTATTCGGCTCTTACGACATCCACGGGAGGAGACTGAGTGGTTTATTCTTAGGCCGGACACAGCACAGCACATAAATAACTCAACGAATAGCAAACAGCACCATTCAGATAGGTAGGTAGGTAGGTACATCACTCCCTTAGAAAACGCAAATACCTATCTATACCTAGGTATACCTATGCTTCATCTCAATGTAAGAAAAATCACAAAAAAGTGAGTACCTAGGTACCTACCTGTAAAGTGCTTGACTTACCGATACCGTGGTACAGGTAAGTAGGTAGGTAGGTACCTACCTACCTACTACTACGGTACGGACTACGGACTACGGTTTGTATTTTGGAACTACCTACACGGAATAACGAAAACCGAATTGAGAGTAGAAATGTCGTATTTGTATGCAGAAAATGATAAGCGCCCCTAGCGGACGTGATGAGAAACCATACACAAAGACAAATATCTACTCGCAACGATGGCTTTTCTCGGCCGTTTTACATAATAAATTAAGGGGGCTCCCACACAACAAACTTGTTTTTTTTGCCGTTTTTATAGATACTCCCGGAATAACACATCATCATCAGCCCACATTAGTCCACTGCTGGACATAGGCCTCTCCCAATACGCGCCACTGAGCCCGGTGTTCGGCTCTTCTACTCAAAAATAGAAAAAAACAATAATTAAAAACAATAACATTTATTTACAGAAATAATAATATTAGTACAATTAATACAGAGTAGGTACAAAATACATTATGAAACAGTTGTGCTAGCTGAAGACGGCTGCTAGCGATCTAAATATCTGGTAGCTCAACTTATCCATATCACTACTACTATTATTTATTTACCTTAAACTACTATTTATTTATTTATTTTAATCATCATGCCTAGCCATTTTAATGATGATTACTATAAAACTGATTTCGATCCTATCTCAACAGAAATAAACACGAAATAAAATTAACATGAAGAAATGATGAATTATTGTAACAAAAAAAAAAACACCGAGTCGGACTTGCGCACGAAGGGTTACGTACCATTAACTACAAAAAACACTAAAAAAACAAATTAAAAAAAAAAAAAATGCAAAAAGTGAAAAAAACGGTCACCCATCCAAAAACTGACCGCGCAGAACGTTGCTTAACCTTCGTAATCGATTTTTGTATGGATTGTGGGCCAATTGTCAATTTCTCGATTTTACAAAATGCCTTAAAAAAACTTCGAAAACTTGTTTTTTTTTCAAAGTTGGGGTTTTCCTATATACACCAGGATGTTGGCTACAATTCTGCATAAACGAAATTGTCGTGCATCAACTTTCGTAGAACACTTAAACTCGTCAAAGTTGATGCGGACGATTTTTTTTTTTTTAAATTACATTTATGGACCTCTATATTGTTTTTTTTAATTTTTTTTTACTTTTTCTGTAATCTGTGTATAAAATCAATAGGATACGCCCTTTGAACGGTTCCTATAGGACACCGTTTCGAAGAACGGTTTTGAAAACGGGCGCCATCTTGGTTTTTTCAAAATGTCAGACTTTTCCCGGGGTCACATCGGAGAGCTGAACACATCTCTAGAACATGTCCCATTTCTAAAACGACTCTTTCTAGGAGAACAACCATGTCAATGAGTGAGTGAGTCACCGTTGTGCAGCTTTATATAATATAGATAGATAGATAGATAGATAGATAGATAGATTAAGGTCCAATGGTCAGTTTGAAAGTATGCTTGACCTTGTCTTATCGGAAGTATCCCCGGGTTTCCTTCAAGTGTCTGCAGATGAAGAGCCAGGGTTGGTGTCACTATCAGCAGTACGCTGCACCACCTGCGGAGGGCGTTTGACATTTTTAATAGGGACTTTAGTTTTTCTTTCCCCTACTTGTATAGGTAAAACGTTTCTTTCAGGTTCACCTATAACCTTTGCTTTTACATAACGAGGTTTATCTTTGCTTTTCCGCTTGTTGATATCTTTAGCGAAAATCGTTTTTCCTTTGGAAAATTGTATTTCAGCTTCACCGTTTTTCTTTTCCCTAATCTTTTGTTTAATTGTTATCATCTTATCTGCCAAATGTTCATACAAGATTTTTGTTCGCTTCGCATGATCCTTAACTAGTTTCTGAAAATACCGCTTTTCTAATTCTATACTATATGGGCTACTTGTGTCGGTGTGTCCGAATACGACTTCAAATGGAGTAAGTTCAGTAACGGAATGAATAGTGTGATTGTATGCCATAACCGAATATATCATTGCTGATGCTGCATCAGTACATCGTTTTTCATATTTAGCCAATCTATAAATTTCAATTATCGTGGAATGGAAACGTTCAATAAGTCCCATTGAGTTAGGGTTATTGGGCGTACCAATGTGAAGTTCTACTTTATGTAAAATAAGAAATTCTTTCAGTAATTCATTGTTGAACTCAGTTCCGGGATCTGAACTTATCTTTTTAGGGATTCCGTAATATGAGAAATACTTCATCAACGCTCGAATTACTTCAGGTGTTGATTTGCCTTGAATTTCGATTGCCTGCCCTAACTTACTGAATGAATCAATAAGAGTCAAATAAGTTTTTCCTTCAATGCTGAAAAGGTCTATGAAAATCTCCTGAAATGGGGCATCTTGCGTTTGCGTTAATTCTAATATAGGTTTGATGGGTTTCCTATCATATTTCATTTTCTGACATGCTTCACATGCATTTATAACTGCCGTAACTGTTTCTTGCATTCTATCCCAATAATAATTTCTACGAATCCTAACTAATGTCTCTTTAATACCACGGTGGCATGTCTTTCCTTCATGATATTTAATTATTACTGCTCGTTGCTCTCCCTCATTTGCAATAAATATTACCCGTTCCGTGCATTCGTAAAAATTAACCATGCCTTGCTTAAAAAGCTGAATGATTAAATTTCCGAATAGTCTTCGATGTTTTTCTTCCTCAAAATAGATGAAATATTTTATTTTTGGCTTTATATATTGTTTTAGAAATTCTTTAACTAAATCTGAATTATCTGTAGGAAGGAAAACTTCCAACACCTTTTGTTTTTCTCGGGAAAGATTCTTAACCTGCAATTCATTTTTAAACCATGAATATACTAGAATTTGATTTGGCTTGTTGTCAATTGCCTCATGTAAAATTGGTATTCCTGATGATTCTAAATCTGCAGCGGAATGAATCGTTTGTGATTGACTGGATTCTGATCGAATGGGGTATTCATCTATGTCCATACTATGTCTTGATAATGTGTCAGAAATCGCTATAGGGCTATCAGCTGTCGCTGTCCTACTTGTATCTGATATTGTTATAGTTGATGAGTCATTTCGTGTCGTTTTCCTTTTTGCTGTTAATTTTCCAATATCTTTAACTACGTCTTCTAGATGTTTCCTAAGTTTCTCATCCTTTTTATCTACGTTTACTGCCATTGATTGGTTTTCATCGTCTGAATCTAGAGCATTAATCTTAATTCTAGATAAGGCGTCTGCGTTCGTGTTTTGTTTGCCGTTTTTGTGTATCATTTCATAGTTATAACCCTGTAAGCGTAACCTCCAACGAGTAAGTTTACTACTAGGATCTTTTAAGGATCGAAGCCATATTAATGGTAGATGGTCGGTATAAATGAAGAATTTTCGACCGTACAGGTAGGGTCTAAAATGTTTCACTGCCCAGATAATAGCGAGCAATTCACGTTCGATAGTACTATAACGTGATTCAGTGTCACTTAGTGTGCGACTAGCATACGCTACAGGTCTGTCACTACCAATTTGTCCTTGAGATAATACTGCGCCTACCGCTACATTTGACGCGTCCGTCGTAAGTACGAAAGGCTTGTCATAGTCAGGGTACTGTAATAATGGGGCGTGTGTCAAGAGTTCTTTACATTTATTAAATGCGTCTACATATTTTTGGTCGATTACGACTCCATTTCGCTTTTTCAAGCAAGCCGTCAACGGTTGCGTGATTTTTGCGAAGTCCTTAATGAATCTTCGATAGTATCCTACAAGTCCTAGGAAACTTTTGATTTCCGTCGTCGTTTTTGGTAAAGGATATTTTAGTACAGCGTCTATCTTGTCGTTATTAGGTCTTAGTCCGTCTTTCGTTATAGTGTGTCCAAGATATAGTACTTCTTTTCGTAAGAACTCTGACTTGTCTAATTGTACTTTCAAGTTAGTCGCCCTAATTCTTTCAAAGATAGTCCGTAATTTATTAATATGTTCATCTAGGCTGTTTGAGAAAATTATTATGTCGTCTAAGTAAACCATGCAATGTAGACCTTGTAGGCCACGTAAAACGTTGTCCATGGTCCTCTGAAACGTCGCAGGACTTGTCTTAAGCCCAAAAGGCATCCTACTGAACTCAAAATGTCCAGCTTGTGACGAGAAAGCTGTCTTCTGTCTGTCCTTTTTCTCAACTTCTATTTGATGGTAACCACTTGCTAAGTCAAGTGTGCTAAAATACGAGCTTTTTCCTAATTTGTCGAAAAGATCTGTTATGTTCGGTAAGGGGTATTTGTCGTCAATGGTTATGTCATTCAATCGCCTATAGTCAACTACCATCCTATATTTGACCTCACCAGATGCATCCATCTTCTTTGGCACCAGGTGTACGGGTGCGTTCCAAGGAGAATGAGATTCTTGGATCACATTGTCTTTTATTAGTTTTTCGACTTGCCTGTTAATTTCTTCCTGTATAAATGGAGCTTGTCTATAAGGCTTTATATATATAGGGTCCTCGTTTTTAGTACGTATGTGGTGTTTGACCTGATTAGTGAACGTCAAAGCAATTTGGTCACAGTAAAATATGTCTTTATAGTCCATACATAGTCTGTAAATTTTTTCCCGTTCTTCGTCATTGGTATGGTCAAGTCTGAGCTTCGTTAAATTTTCTTCGAGTAAATTGTCAGTCTCTATTTCATTAATATGTCTTGTCAAATTCAAGTCACATTGAGTATTCTCATGTCGCGTTACTGTAAAGGGTCTCTTAATAGTCAATCGTTGTGGCTGCTCTAACGTATTCTGAATAACCGTAGATGCATAACCATTAATGCAGTTCACTATTGCACTAGGCATTCGTAAGCCACTTCTGAATTCATAGAAGTCAATAATAGCTTCGCCTGAATGTTGATCAATTGGTAACTTGACTCGCTGTTCCGATCGTGGTGGTATATCAATAATATAATTTAAATTATTATTGATTATTGGAATACATGTGGTATCCGTTTTCAGAACTTGTTCTTTCAAATCAATAACCGCGCCTAATTGTTCTAAAAGATCGTTTCCAATAAGTCCATCATAGCGTGCATCGACATCATACAAATAAAACGTATGCCAATCGGTACTTGAAAAAGTAGGCAAGAGAGGGATATCCATCACTTCATCATGTCTACTAGACGCGTGGGTGCTAACCACTTGAAATGGTTCCTTTCGAATAAATTGGCTAAAATATTGATAGGCTTTTCGGGGGCTAAAGAATGATCTCATACTTCCGGTGTCAATCATCATTTTCGCGTCTATTTCTGCCAAATAAATATACGGAAGTTTTAAATTAGGATCACAATTTAGTGCTAGGATCTCTTGTTCTTCGAGGCATTTTCCTGAAAATCCACTGCCTTAGATACGTCAGTCTGTTCTATTACGTCAGGTTGTGTGTCGGTACAGTCCGTGTAATTTTCTTCACTATAATCGTTCACTCCATTTTCATCATAGTAACTATTTTCGTCATAGTAGTAACTGTCATCGTAGTAAGGGCCGTATTCGTATTCATTCATCGTCAGTTCATTCAATTTAAAACCTTGTTGCGGTACTTGCGGTCTAGTAGGTGCTGTCCTCATAGACACGTCACTAATTTGCATTTGAGGCTTTTGTACCTGAGGGGCACTATGTCCTACTTGGTTTGGCTGAATACCAAATTGGGGACGGTAACCAAATTGGGATGGCCGATTGTTAACTTGTTGGCCAAATTGTTGTGGTTTATAACCCAATTGCGGGGGTGGTTTATAACCTAATTGTTGAGGTGGTTTGTAACCGAATTGTTGGGCTGGCCTATAGCCGAATTGTTGAGGCGGCTTGTAGCCAAATTGCTGAAGGCCTAACGGAGGTTGTGGCTGAAGGCCAAACGGAAGTCTGTATCCCAATGTTGGAGGGCGGACCGCTCCAAAACCTTGTGTTTGCCCTAGAACTTGGGGCGCCTTAGGCGGGGTATTGTTACTTATCAATGGCCTTGAGCCCGCACTCGAAATTTGGCTATTTCCATGAAGACGATTTCTCATGTTATACTGTTCCAAGAAGTTGACTTCTTCGAGCACTACACTTAAGGCGTCTTCCAATGTTTTAGGTGACTTAAGTCGTACCACTCGTACCATTGCTTCGGGAAGGTTGTATAAAAATACGTTTAATGCGGTATTATTGTAAATTATTAATTTTGCGCGTTTTAAGATAGTATCCGTAATTATGTTCACTTTCGATATTAATAAGGAACGAACACTTTGAATTCGGTTGCAAAAGTCCAAATAACTCTCGCCCGATTGAATTTTCAATGATTCTAACTCAATGTTAATGCACTCCTCACTACGTGGGTCTCCAAAATGCTGGATAAGCAGTTCCTTCAATGCAGACCAAGTCACAACATCCTCCCGCTCTGATAAGAGCGCGGCTGCATTCTCTGTAAGTTTGCTAGTTAATACGTTGAATACGTATAAGTTTTGTTCTTCACGACCTGGATTACTATATCTCTCAATTACATATTCACATTTTCGTAGATATAAATTTAGCTGTCTTTTATCACCTTTATACTGGGGAATCAATGCTACAATTTCTTTAAGTACCGAATCTATTTTCGAAGTCATAGTTACAGAGTAGTTAACTGTACAGAGACAGCAACTATTCACTCGATATTACACAATTTATAATTTTTTTACACACACACAAAAACACAGAAAATCAACACAAAGACACAACAACAGTTGGGAAAATGTGGAAACTAAATGAAAAATTTTCACTTGAAATACGCGGTTGTTTGAAATTAAACACTATAAAATAACACAATAAAAGCACAAAAATAATTGTTAATAAAGAAAGGAAAACTTGAAAAATTTTCACTTGAGTTTTCACTGTTATTTAAAATTACTGACACAAAAATTACAAGGAAAATTATTTCTAAAATAAGTTTTTATCCTAATTTATGATTAATGTACGATCAATTTCAGATCATTTATCTTTACGTTACACTATTAAATTAATTACAATACAAATTAAAATTTTAAAATCTGTACTCTCTATGTTTCTTAGCTTTAAGTGCTCTATGCTGAGAGCAAGGCTAACTTGATAGAGTTTTATACAAGGTCAACCAGACACGTTATACCGAGAAAAGTTCGATCTCAATAATAACAATTGTTAATTAAAAAACCGTTTTTACAAAAATAGGAGGATTTGGGAAACAAAGGAAATGGCGAAAAGTTTTACTCACCAACCGACTGCTACTCCCATCACTCACCTTTTCTGTACCCGTTTAAGAGATTATTTATTTGGTTCGACGGATTAACATTTCGTGGAATTTCTCGTGCAAAATTTTCCTGACGAATTTGGACGTCGGAAAAACGCGGAAAACCCGTGAAAATTAAGGAAAATCCGTTTCCGGCTGCGCCACTCTTGGTTTGGAAGCGGTGAACGGGCTTTTTAAAAAAACTTTTCTTTACTTAATTTTTATATTTTTAAGAATAATGACTGCACGTCTATTCCGATTTAGAGGTGAAACGGTAGTGGTGGTCCAATCTGTGTGAGAGCCCAGGCTCGCAGGCCTGTCTAGACCTTACATCAGCAAATACTACAGTGCTTATTCGTTATTCTAGACTTAATCTAGGGCCGAAGGGCCAGGGGACTCCATAACTAAATACATAACAAGTACCATATTTACAAAACAAGTTCCTTGGTCAAATGCTAAATAAAAAAACTTGGTAACAAAATTTTGGAAAAAAACTGACTTTGGCGGCTTTATTTTCTATAACTATTGAAAATAAAAATAAACTCTACTTCATGAGATCTAAAAATGATAAATCACATGAAAAAAAAAAAAAAGCCAATGCGAAAAAAAGAGTTCAAATAAGGCTAATTGTTTCAGTAAAGAGGAGCTAAATAAACAATGCAGGTAATAAGATTCAACAAATCATTCTAATTCACTACACAGATACAATAACAATAAGGCTTTGGTTTTGTCGTTCATTCATTCATACTATCTACTAACTTCTTTGAAAAAAAGTGGAGCTGACAATGTTTAAATAGAGCTGAATTTAGCTCTTAAAGAGCTAAATTGGCAACACCGGCTAAAAAAGCGTTTGTTTACATCAAAAATTGACAGTGGCATTGACATTCTGTGTCAATCCAAGTCGTTCAGAGCCTCAGAGCGTGGTTAAAAAAACAACTACACCCTTGGAGTGTACCCATTGAACGCACCCCATTTACCATTTGTAGTGCACCAACTGCCAATGAATGGCGAACTCACTGACATCTGTCTAAAATTTTATTTATATGACCCAAAGTCCATGCTGACATCTGACACGCACGCAAGTCGATCGAATCGAATCACTTTCGATCGGTTGTGTTCAATACGGTTCAATATTATTTCATCTGTGTGTTCAAGGGGTGTCCTCACCATAGATCTAGTATGTACGAAAATTCTATATCTATGGTCCTTGTATTATTATTTATTCTGTGGCTCTACGGTCGTATTGGGTCCTACGTCCTTGATTGGGTCATGGACTTGGGTCGTGTTTGTGTGATTTCCCTAAAATTATTGTACCACAGAGTACCTTTTTGTACTATGTTTTATTCTGTGACCGGGTTGGTTTCCCATGGATGTAGTAATTAATAACATTACATCGTATAGCGTACTCTGTCTACGTATTACATGTTCCGACTTTTCAGAGTGATTTTCACAGAGTAGTGATTTATGACTGTCGAGTGTCGGTTATGTTTTTGAATTTTTGTTTATGATACTGTTATCTTTAGCTTGAGATTTTGCAGTAAAATTGCGGAAAAACGATGAAAAATGAATTCGACTATCCAAAAATGTCGATTGTGCTTAAAACTTGGTGATTTCTGCTCCATTTACGAACAAGATGATTCAATCAAGTTATCAGAAATGGTCATGGCATTTACGAACATTCAGGTATGTAATTGAGTTGTAAATAGTAAGTGTTTGTGGCTATCATGCTGTGTAACAGCATGATAACCGGATATAATTTCCAGATTTATGAAGGTGATGGCTTATCTGACCGTGTTTGTACGTCCTGCATTGAGAACCTTAGCACAGCTTTCCTATTCAAGCAGCAATGTGAGAGGATCGATAGCATGCTGAGGAAAGCTCCAGGTATGTTTATGTTATTTATTATCTTTATATCTAAAACTTAACATTTACCTAGTAATAAAGCTCATATCTCATACAGATACCAATATAAACCAACCTGCATTGGAGGACTACAATGAATTTTTTCACAAAGAGTTTCACCAGCACACTGAATACGAAGAAGGTTGTGTTGAAGGAGATAACAATCAAAATTTTGTGAAAGACACCGCCACAGAACCTCCCAAGGAAATAAGAATGGGATGGGTCCATGAAACCAGTGATGAAACTGACAGTGACATGGATTCAGTTAAATGTGTGTGTTGTAATGAGTCGTACAGTACCGTGGGCGCTCACACATGCCGCGTCCAATGCACAATAGAGCATAACAATCTCCAGCGCTCTAGCAGCAATGAAACCCTGGTGGCATCCGACCTGTCTCCTATCGCACATGCCTCAAGACCAGTACCCCCTATCCCACAGAGGCCATCTACTGTGACTGTTTCATGTGTCCTGTGTGATGAAAAATATGATCAATATGATGACTATGTGATACACATAAATAAATGTACTACAAATGTGAAGTTGCACCACTTTGTATGCCCGGTGTGCCATGAGATGCACACTAACAAATTGGCCTACTTGGAGCATTTGAAAATGGTTCATTTTAGAGCAGCCTCACCTGCTGGCATAGATTGTGTAGATTTCACTCCTACACTAGAGAAAACCAGGAGACCGAAGTCAGTCCGACGTCAAATAGGTTGGTCCATTGAAGATATTTACCAAGAAATTGACTGTAAGAAAGTAGAAGGAAAAAAGGAGCACTCTCCTGCATCCAGCATATCACACAACTTCTTTGATAAAGAGACCCCCACATCAAGTCCTATAAAAAAATTCTTTTCAAAGTTGGGGAATGAGTGAGTTCAAATTTGAGTGTAAGCATGGGGACAACTGTGCTTTAGCACCACTAACAATAATCCTAAGAAGCTTGTAAATACACTGCAAAATGGGGAATGCTTCAAAGCTCAATACTTTCTTCTCCTCTGTTTTAGCCTAAAAGACGAAAATAACTGTAAAGGCTGTTTCTTTCATACTGAAGTAGGTACATACCACCTACTAAGTTTCACTATGATACCAATTAGTATTTTATTTGTATGTAGTAAGATGATGCTAAACAAATATAATTGTAGATCTTCCAGGCAAAGTACACCAAAACGAGTGAGCTTCAAAAAGTTCATTGAGAATGGCAAGGCCAAGACAGCTGTGTACCTGCCCTTCCAGAAGTATATTAAAAACTACAAACAAAAGAAAAAGGCAAATGGTTACAGCCCTATAAAAGGGCAGATGCAAATTACCACGAAAGTAAGAGCTAGCCTACCTGCAGAGGTTGTTTCAGGTAAGTTTAATATCCGACATCCCAAGCAAGGCAGGTTAGAAACTTAGACTGCTCTTTATTTAAATCACATACTACCTAGAGGCTAGTAGGGTAGCCTCTAGCGATATAGAATATAGATCAAAGCCGTTGGTAATTTCTAGGCTCAAAATTGGCTGTGATGCCGAGACCCTCGAGAGCCCTCAATCAACATCAATACCTCCTTAACAGTGAGGAAATAGTAGATAAACACAGACATCAGCCCTCCAATCACATTCCAACCAAAGGAAAACGCAGTTTTTATTTTTCCGATGGTCCTTAATGTCTGAAACTTGAAAAAAAGTTTTTTCAAGTTTCAAGACCTAAACTATACTGGAAACAAATGAACATATAATTAAGTCCAGCAGTGGACCTCTGTAGGCTGCTGATGACAATGATGATAGTCTGCTAATATTTTCAGATAGTGACTACAACTCCCCGAGTGGAACATCAGAGGAGTCTTGGAGATTAAAGCAGAACTTGATATGTGCATGTGACAAAAAAGTGTTTATGCTGTCAGAATCTATCAGCGTGAGTACCTAATTGCTGGCGCCTGCCCGACACAGCATCATACTTAATTGAAGCTCATCCACTAATTTTCCTTCTTGTTCTACGAGGCGTCATGCCATTGTCTGTTTTTGCCGGACTCCTTTAGTGAGGCGTAACGAACGAAGTTATGTCTTGCTTCAGAGAGGAAGGGTAATGAAGTTTATATGTAAGTGTAACTTTGTTTGTATGTATGAATATTTAAAACTCGCAAACCACATAGGTAAGTGAAAAGTTGGCACAAATTGGCGTCCACCTCAGCATTTGTTGTGTTGTAGCAACACAACGCTGATCTTCCGCTGGAACCATGTAACTGAAAAACACGGATGTCTGCTTCACAATAAATAATTATACATAATTAATGCACAAATAATAATAATAATAAAGAAGTATTTCATAAAATAAAAGAGGTGTTTATTAAAATTATACGTCAAGTTAGGACGTACAACTACTACTACGTAGTAACTACTACTTTTACGTAGCACTAATGTCCGCCCGCGGCTTCGCTCGCGTTTTATCAGGATAAAAGTAGCTTATAGCTCAATCAAGGACATAATCTATGTAAATACCAAGATTCATCGAAATTGGTTCAATCGTTTCGGCGTGATTGAGTTACAAACAACATTTAAAATCCAATCAATCGGGTCATCAGCATCTCTTTCTTGAGCTGTGGCCTCTAACTGGCGCTATTACCCTTCATCGCTGGAAGCTACGACTTCCAGGTCAGGCGGCTGCGTGTGCAGTGGTGCAATTGCATTGAGGTGGGTGTGGCGGCAGTTGTCGGCGCGGTCATACATACGACGCGCCAACAGCACCAAGTCCTTAATTCTGGGGATTGCAAACATCCAAACATCGTAACTTTCACTTTTATGGTATTAGTGGGATTAGGTAATTAGGGTTGTGGTGTTCCTATTGCCTATCGGGCTATGTTCGGGTTCTTGAATGTAAACGCTGGTCGTCGTAAAATATAAATGGACTGTATTGTTCTCTTAGTTCTACTGGTTTACAAGTTCTTTGGTTGATTGAAGGTTTCAAAATTTAAACTGGTCGAATACATTACTTTTACTAAAAATGGCTCTAATAATATAGGTACCTAAACTTAATGAGTCCCGCGCCTAGAGGCCGCCGGACAAGCCACTATTTTACATTGTTCGGTTAATTCTTGAAATGGGGGTGTCAAGACCTGCACTAACATCCCGCATGTGTCCCCCTCTGTTGGTATGAAGGGTAGGTGATTTTAACATATTTTTTTGCGTGCTTGCAACTACAAGAATCTAATTACCTAGGTAATCCTAGATGTGACTTGTTTTTTGTTTATTTGTTATTTTGATTTTGATTTTTGTTTTAAGTACGATGTGTACTTGTTGACTCATTTTGTGAAAATTATTTGTTTGACGTGTACCTTTTGTATGATTAAATGACTCTGACTATCAAGATCAATGAATTCTAATAAAAATAATATTGTTTTTTTTTAGGATCGCGACAGAATAACAGCGATGATAAATGAATTGGGAGGCGTGGTGGCGGAAAACACCAAAATGGAGATGATGGCCACACACTTCATATCAGTGCTGCCGAACGACACATTCACGGGGATGATGGTGTGCGCCCTGGCCACGGGCAAGTGGCTGCTCACTGTCAGTTTTGTGTATGACAGCTTCAGGTGTAAAAAGTTCCTGCAGGTTTGTATAGCCTTATATGGATTTTTCGTACAATGTACACTTCACTTTTTCTCAAAACTACTGCAACTTCGTCTTTTTTTTAACATAAAAAAAAAACTTTTAACAATTTTTTTTTTCTTTTTTATTGACAATTTTATTTTCTTTGTTGTTTTTAAAAGTAACGTAATACATCATTTTTTCCATATTTTAAACAAAATTTGAGTTAAAACGCTCGGTCACGTCCACCTAGGACGCGCCCTTTGTGACATTGCGAACCACTCCTCGAGCTACCAAGCCCTCCGTTAGGGCTGCGAGGAGGTTGTTAGGCCGTGATACACGGCGCATTTACCAAATCCCACCCCAGTGGACCCAATGCACACACCTATCAATAACTTAGCTACTCACGGTTTGTCCGGAGAGAGTCCAGGTTCCCGTTCAGCTAGCTACTTGGTACCTTTCGCAATAGCTGAAACGAAACGGGTTAGGAGGTGCACCAAGAGCCTTCCTAGGCCTCGGCGTGGTAATTTCGCCGGCAACCAACAATCAACCATAATCAATCATTTGTTAATTTTAAGCTGTGTAGACCTTTTTTGGCCATAATTTTGTTAATGTTAAACATAAAGTAATATTGTATAAATCGCTGTTGGTTTACCAAAATAAATAAAATAAAATAAAATAAAATTGCACTGCGCCCGCCACCCTGAGCCAGAAAGATGAAAAGTCTCATATGCCTGTAATTTCACACAGCTACTCGAGCACTACTGCTTTGCTGCAGAAATAGGTATGGTGGTAGTACTTCCCCGGACGAACTCTTTCACAAAAAAAGCGGCCAAGTGCGAGTCGGACTAGCCCATGAAGGGTTCCGTAGCAGCAAGTAACATAATATAAAAGTTCTTGTAGTTCGTTGTAACTTTGATCGATTTTTTTTTTTTAATACTATTTGAATGACGGAACAAGCAGATGGCCCACCTGATGTTAAGCGGTAACCTCTGCCTGTGGTCACCTAGGATTCGAACCTATGTATTGTCAACAGGAATACCTTTACGAATGGCTGAAACACCCGAAGATTCTGGAAATCGACAGCACAAGCGTGGAGGTTGCAAAGGGCGCGGTGTACTGGCACCTCGAGCTGCAAGCCCTCAACGCACGGTTCCCTTTCGAAGGCAAACAGATCGTGCTTATCATGAAGAAAAAGTACCGGCAGTATTATCAAATGATATTCAAGACACTGAAAGCGAAACCTGTCACATATGACCCGAGGTAAATATGTATCCTGTGTCTATGTGTATGTCTAGATAACGCAAGTACACCTTAACTAAGATAACGGGGAAGTAAGAAGGATCATCAAAAGAAAAACAGACCGTGTTTGTTGCCTGATTCTTCTAGGTCTGGTTGCGTTGGAACAGGAGTAAATGTAAATTTATTTTTTAAGACGATTCAAAATGATCCTTGTGATTTCAATGAATAAAATACTTTTGACTTTGACTTTGATAAGAAGATATAAAAAAAGCGGCCAAGTGCGAGTCGGACTCGCCCATGAAGGGTTCCGTAGCAGCAAGTAACATATAATATAAAAGTTCTTGTAGTTTGTTGTAACTTTGATCGATGTTTTAATAATAGTGTATTAAAAAAAAACTACTTACTAGATCTCGTTCAAACCAATTTTCAGTGGAAGTTTACATGATAATGTACATCATATTTTTTTTTTAGTTTTATCATTCTCTTATTTTAGAAGTTACGGGGGGGGGAGACACTTTTTACCACTTTGGAAGTGTCTCTCGCACAAACTATTCAGTTTAGAAAAAAATGATATTAGAAACCTCAATATAATTTTTGAAGACCTATCCATAGATACCCCACACGCATTGGTTTTATTTTTTTTATTTTTGGGTTTTGAGTTTAAGTATGAAATTCTTAATGCGGTTCACAGAATACATCTACTTACCAAGTTTCAACAGCCTAGCCTAGCCTAGTTTCGGGAAAAAGTGGCTGTGACATACACGGACAGACAGACAGACATGACGAATCTATAAGGGTTCCGTAATTTTTGGTTACGGAACCCTAAAAAGGTTAACTTTACCTTTCAATCTCTCAAGCTCGTCCTGTGGTTCCTGCCCTTCGAGACTAAAGTCACTCTTGCTCAAACACTTCTATTACCTGTTCTCGATTATGCCGATATCTGCTTTCTTGACGCCACGGAGGAACTTTTTATTCAGATATTCAGATATTCATTTAATTCACCATACCGTTATATTGCATAACATTGGCATGTCAACACTTAATAACAAATAGCACACAATTAAAAATATGAAATAATAATAAAAATCACACAAAGACACAAAAAATATAACACGAAAATAGCTAACGTTAACATATAAACTTACAGTACCTAGATACTTTTACCTAGGTACTCCTATTGCGCATGCAAATCGGAAAATGAACACCCCATGTACTCGCTAGCCTCTATTCCAATATGTTCAACTATCTGTTCAACCAGTTGAACAAATTGGATGAGTTTTCTCCAATTTTTTCAACTTCAAAATGTAGTTGAACTCTTTGGACTAAAAATTACAATAAGTTCAATTTCTATGTTTTTATTAATAAAACAGGGTACTCCTGCAGCTTGATTTTTGACATTGTATAGAGTGCTTTTGATAGAGTCAAATGCTGGAACTTCTGAGATTTTATCGAGGCCGATATCTTTTATAGATTTAACTACTTTTTTATAAATTTTGGGAACCGTTTCTGTTCCATCTGATAATTTGATTTTCTGTTTACATTCTTCAATCTTTTTCTCAATTTCAATTTTTCCGGTATCTGATTTGCAATCATCACTATGTTTTTTAGTTTTCAAAATTTTTTCATTCTGTAAACATATATAAAATATTTAAATAAACAAAAACATGCATGAAAAACATAGGGATAGTTAGGGCAATAGCGCACTAGCGTCAGCGGCCAGGTCGCGGCGACCATCGAGATGATACATTTGTATGAAATCGCCATAGAGCATGCGCACCTGGCCGCACGCGGCCAGCGCCCACACCAAGCCGCAGCGGCCAGCGAGATCGAAGCGACGCATTTGCGGCCCGTGTTCAGTCGCTGATCGCTGCGGCCACTGAGATCAATTGCATTGTAGTTAAATCACCAGTGTGCGCGCACTAGCCGCGGCGGCAGCACGTATTGTGGAACTACAGCGTGATTTGGATGACAGCTGTCAAAATTGAAACAGTCATATTTCGGAAACTACTCCTGCTAGAGTTTCGTTGTTTGGCTCAAATGAAAGGTGATGACAAAATATACATTTTGGATGACAGCTGTCAAAATTGAAACAGTCATATTTCGGAAACTACTCCTGCTAGAGTTTCGTTGTTTGGCTCAAATGAAAGGTGATGACAAAATCTTCATTTTGGATGACAGCTGTCAAAATTGAAACAGTCATATTTCGGAAACTACTCCTGCTAGAGTTTCGTTGTTTGGCTCAAATGAAAGGTGATGACAAAATATACATTTTGGATGACAGCTGTCAAAATTGAAACAGTCATATTTCGGAAACTACTCCTGCTAGAGTTTCGTTGTTTGGCTCAAATGAAAGGTGATGACAAAATCTTCATTTTTGATGACACCTGTCAAAATTAAAACAGTCATATTTCGGAAACTACTCCTGCTAGAGTTTCGTTGTTTGGCTCAAATGAAAGGTGATGACAAAATCTACATTTTGGATGACAACTGTCAAAATTGAAACAGTCATATTTCGGAAACTACTCGTGCTAGAATTTCGTTGTATGGCTCAAATAAAAGGTGATGACAAAATCTTCATTTTGGAAGACGTCAGTTTTCCAAGAGTACAGCATTTGATTTTCCTTGCCTGTTTTTTTATAAATTGCAATGGAGATCGATGAAGATTTGTGTTTTTTACAAAAAGGCAGATATCTAGTGCTAGTCCACTGCGGGTATCGATATTATCGTATGAGGAAATATGAAAATAGATCGTCTATATGGAGGTGTTCAACGAGAGCCGAAGGAAAATTTACTTGCGTCGGTTCATTAACTCTAGAGGTGAGAGCACTAGCGACCTGGCAGCGCGCCCGCGGTTACGTTTGCACCATTGATTTTCCCCATTAATGGTGCAGACGTTACTAGTTAGTTATGTTTGCACCATTGATTGATAGGAAAAAACAGACCGTATTAAAAAACTGGCCAAGTGCGAGATCCGGGTTCCGTACATAATCAATAAAAACGGCAAAAAAACACGGTTGTTGCATGGGAGCCCCCTTAAATATTTATTTTATTGTTTCTTAGTATTTGTTGTTTTAAACTTTTCAGTTCCATATGGTCAACAGTTAGTGTTGACGGTACGTGGAGGGAGTAAAATCGCTCTTTTGTCTCCAATTGCAGCAACTGAAAACTGTTGCGACCACCGAAAATTGCAACTAGAGTTTGCTACGTCTGCGCAATTTCCCAACATTTTAAGAAAATATCGTGAAAATCGCCGTTTGCCGCAACTGAGAGCTCAAAATTGCAACGAGTTCTGAGCGCCTTAGATGAGCACAAAACGAAATTTGACAGCTGTCATCTAAAATGTAGATTTTGTCATCACCTTTCATTTGAGCCAAACAACGAAACTCTAGCAGGAGTAGTTTCCGAAATATGACTGTTTCAATTTTGACAGCTGTCATCCAAAATGAAGATTTTGTCATCACCTTTCATTTGAGCCATGCAACGAAACTCTAGCACGAGTAGTTTCCTACATATGACCGTTTCAATTTTGACAGCTGTCATCTAAAATGTAGATTTTGTCATCACCTTTCATTTGAGCTAAACAACGAAACTCTAGCACGAGTAGTTTCCGAAATATGACTGTTTCAATTTTGACAGCTGTCATCCAAAATGTAGATTTTGTCATCACCTTTCATTTGAGCCAAACAACGAAACTCTAGCAGGAGTAGTTTCCGAAATATGACTGTTTCAATTTTGACAGCTGTCATCCAAAATGAAGATTTTGTCATCACCTTTCATTTGAGCCAAAAAACGAAACTCTAGCAGGAGTAGTTTCCGAAATATGACTGTTTCAATTTTGACAGCTGTCATCTAAAATGTAGATTTTGTCATCACCTTTCATTTGAGCCAAACAACGAAACTCTAGCAGGAGTAGTTTCCGAAATATGACTGTTTAAATTTTGACAGCTATCATCCAAAATGAAGATTTTGTCATAACCTTTTATTTGAGCCATACAACGAAATTCTAGCGCGATTAGTTTCCGAAATATGACTGTTTAAATTTTGACAGCTGTCATCTAAAATGTAGATTTTGTCATCACCTTTCATTTGAGCCAAACAACGAAACTCTAGCAGGAGTAGTTTCCGAAATATGACTGTTTCAATTTTGACAGCTGTCATCCAAAATGAAGATTTTGTCATCACCTTTCATTTGAGCCAAACAACGAAACTCTAGCAGGAGTAGTTTCCGAAATATGACTGTTTCAATTTTGACAGCTGTCATCCAAATCACGCTGTAGTTCCACAATACGTGCGGCCGCCGCGGCTAGTGCGCGCACACTGGTGATTTAACTACAATACAATGCAATTGATCTCAGTGGCCGCAGCGATCAGCGACTGAACACGGGCCGCAAATGCGTCGCTTCGATCTCGCTGGCCGCTGCGGCTTGGTGTGGGCGCTGGCCGCGTGCGGCCAGGTGCGCGTGCTCTATGGCGATTTCATACAAATGTATCTATCTCGATGGTCGCCGCGACCTGGCCGCTGCGGCCTAGCCGCTAGTGCGCTATTGCCCTAACTATCCCATATTTTTCATGCATGTTTTTGTTTATTTAAATATTTTATATATGTTTACAGAATTAAAAAAATTTGAAAACTAAAAAACATAGTGATCATTGCAAATCAGATACTGGAAAAATTGAAATTGAGAAAAAGATTGAAGAATGTAAACAGAAAATCAAATTATCAGATGGAACAGAAACGGTTCCCAAAATTTATAAAAAAGTAGTTAAATCTATAAAAGATATCGGCCTCGATAAAATCTCAGAAGCATTTGACTCTATCAAAAGCACTCTATACAATGTCAAAAATCAAGCTGCAGGAGTACGCTGTTTTATTAATAAAAACATAGAAATTGAACTTATTGTAATTTTTTGTCCAAAGAGTTCAACTACATTTTGAAGTTGAAAAAATTGGAGAAAACTCATCCAATTTGTTCAACTGGTTGAACAGATAGTTGAACATATTGGAATAGAGGACTCGCTAGTATGGTAAAATGGATGACCTTCGAGGAATATTTTTACCTTCTTCTTGAACTGGTTTAGAGGAAGTTGTGTTACTTCTAACGGCAACTTATTATACATAGCTAGTTTTAGACAGGGACCTTGTTTATAAGTTTTGACAAGTCTGGTTCTTGGTACTTGTAATTTTTCTTTGTTTTGAACAAAATTGAGCGTCTCCAAAACTTGTGCATCCGATTTATCTTTGGTTTGCGCAAGTTTGACCACGTATCCGAATACAGATTCCAATTGAAATGGCTCCCTATACAAATACAAATACAAAAATATTTATTTTGCCAGCAAACTTACAGAGAAACTAAAAATATTACTTATACGTCGTCGTCGTGATCTTCACGTTCTGACTTTTCTCTATAATGTTCTTCACAATCCTCTTTCACCTTCGTACCTCCGTGAGAGTTTCGATTTTCTTGTCCCTCGTGGTGCGCCTTGCAGGTCAATAATGTCTCTTCTTCACAAGTTCCCTATTCAGACTTCGAGTCGTTATGGTGGGTCTTTCACTGTGAAAAAAGTTCTTCAGCTAAAATGGTAATGGGCCGGACATGTACAGCGAGCGACAGACGATAGGTTGTCGAAAACGATAACTAAACTGCAGGCCTAGCTAGCCAAGTGGCATTCGCTTCGAAGCAATTCCATTTCTACAGTCGTAATACAATACAATATAGACCACGTGATATTTCGATAGCTTACGTTACATCAATCTCATACATTGTTGGCTTATCTACTAGCGACATTGCTATTAGAATGTTACTTTGTCTACGGCCTCTGGTGCCCCAAAAAGAGACGGCCTGGAAGACCGCATAAACGATGGAGCGGACTCTTCCCGCCATTTTCGAAAAGAGACGTTGTCTACATTTATTTTATTCCTTTTCCTAGTGTTTTCTTGAGTTATTTTGTGTTATTTTGGTGGCATTTTAACTAATGTAGCTCGTTTAAAAAGCACAAGTGTAGTCAAATGAAATGGAAGTGAATTGCGTGACTTATGAAATTGGTGGAAATTGTCTACCAAAGTTTTAGTAAAATTGGCCACCGTTTTACTAAATTATGACTCGACTGTGACTTTGACGACTTGGAAGGAGTGTAACGTTGCAAAATATATTGAAAATACAATATAGTGAAAATACAGATACTTACTTGAAAATGGCAAATGCACAAGTCGTGCGGCGCCAATTATAAAGAAAAAAGAAAATATATGGTTCGATGTCATCGCTAAAACAGCAGGCCTCACCTGGAGCAGAGCAGCTAGAGATAGAGAGATATGGAGGAGGCTTTTACCGCTCAAAGTGGTACTTATACTGAAAGTTAAGTTACCCGACAAACGGAAAAAACTAAGTAGCTATAAGGTATTAGGATAAGCCATTATATTGTTATTTTAAACATTTGAATTGCAAAATAAATAAAAGCTGATACTATTATCACAAATAAAATAACACTATACTAGTACTATTATTATATTATTATGAAAAAGCAATCACGGAGTAGGTAAAAAATAATAATAAATTAAACGGCTTGAGGTGAATGCTCACGCTTGCGGCGGGAATTTCAATTGTTTTGGTGTTTTTTGCCCATAACAGCTCATCAACACTTCTTCAGATAGCGAAAGTTGAGTTCGCGAGAATTAAGAGACTTAACACAAATGTTTTAATTGATAGTATCTCATAAATATCATCAGTTCAGCTACGATACATCTAAACAAAAAAAAAACACTGTAAAAATGTGTTTAGGGGTATCATAGCTAAACTGATGATATTTATGAGATACTAACAACTAAAACATGTGTGTTGAATGAATGAATGAATGATTTATTTCGCAGAAAAAGGGTTTACAAATTTAGATCTTATTAATATTTAACCAGTTCCACTAATTCAACCTATGTTAGGTATGCGAATTTTTAAGATTTAACATATTAAAATTAAAATTATTGATTATCTATTCAGTTGGTTTGGTACACACACATTGATCAATTGATTAACATTATGTCATAATTAAATACATTCCAAATTAATATTAATAGTAATAATGTCAAAGTCAGTAGTGACAAATTTAGTTTTGCAAAAACTCATTCACGGAATAAAAAGAATGGAACAAAAGCCACTTATGTAAAGCAGTTTTAAATCCATTAAATGGCTTATCCGTTAGGTCTTTCGGTAGCTTATTGTAAACTTTAACCGCCATTATATATACATTACGTTTATAGAGTTCAAGTTTACATTTCGGGATATAGAGTTTGTTAGCATACATACTCCTTTGATCTCTGATGCTGGTTTCTATACGAGTGGCAAACAGACTAGGATGCTGTTTTACAAATAGGGCCACCTGTTTTATATATAAGCATGAAAGGGTCAGAACTTTGAGTTCCTGGAAAAGTGGCTTACAGTGATCAGAGAACTCTGCATTACATATCGCTCTGACACACTTTTTTTGGAGAATAAATGTTTTATCTGAGTCTACAGAGTTCCCCCACAGTATGAGACCATACTGTAAAATCGATGCAATATTCCCATGGTACGCGGTTAGACAAGTTTCCACAGAAGCTACTTGCCGGAGCCGACGTAGCACAAATACAAAGCGACTTAATTTAGTACAGACGGTCTCAACATGAGATTTCCAATTGCAGTTACTGTCTAACATAAGTCCAAGAAAATTCGTTGTGGAAACTTCGTCAATTTTTTCATCAAGGTATTTTATATGTAATGTCATCGGAGTAGCTCTCGAGGTGTGAAATTGAATTAGCTTAGTTTTCTTGATGTTTGCTTTCAAGTTATTAATGTCAAGCCATTCAATTACATTTCTAATAGTTTCATTAATTTTATCTTCAATGTCAGATAAATTTCTACCTTTAATGATAACTGTGGTATCGTCAGCAAAAAGAATTGTCTCATTAGTCGTCACACTGGGGAGGTCATTAATATAGACAAGAAATAATAGTGGCCCCAAAATACTCCCCTGCGGGACTCCAAAAGCATTACGCCGGCATTAGCATGTTAAGTCTCCTAGTTCTCGCGAACTCAACTTTCGCTACCTGAAGAAGTGTTGATGAGCTGTAATGGGCAAAAAACACCAAAAAATACGACTTTCGCGCCGCAAGACGTTAGCATCCACCTTAACAACAAAAAAAACTGTTTTAATTTCAGGACTCCTGGCAGCTGTTGCACCGCGGACTATTGCTTCGTGGACATGAAAGTGATCGAGAGAGTGAAGCTCAAGTTCTTCGCGCGTCACAACGTGCCAGTTCTGCCGTACCAGTACATACTGGTCTATCTATTGAAGCGCGGCAAGGTGCAGGACGAACACAAGTACCTTCTACAGGACTATAAGATGTATCCCACTGAGAACAGCTACTTGCTCAATAATACATGCTAAAGCTTAGTTTACACCTAACGAGTTGCTGGGCCGAGTTCACACAACTTTTAATATTGAACGAGTCAGTTCTAAAACTGTACCATTAGGCGCTGTCTCCACGAGCGAGAGAATCGCGTCGAGTCCGCCCTCGCCCATACAAATTATCGCCGCGATAACATCGCCATGTGGAGACGCGTTCATAGAAATACATGGCACGACGTTAATACCGCCGCGATTCTCTCGCTTGTGAAGACAGCGCCTTAGTACGAGTTTGGATAGTTTTCGAAACTATATGAAGTTTAGTTTCCTTCCATACATTTACTTGCAGCGCCCTTAGCGAAAACGTCAAGGAACTAAAAGACGCTGTCAAAAAATGTATGGATGGGAACGAAACTTTATATAGTTTCGAAAACTATATAGTATATAATTAAACTAAACTATATACTCCTCTGTCGAACAGCTCGGCCGAGTGCAGAGTGTCTCTGTCAAATAAGGACCACGCGTCGAATAACTCGCTCTCTTGTATACTCCTCTGTCGAACAGCTCGGCCGAGTGCAGAGTGTCTCTGTCAAATAAGGACCGCGCGTCGAATCACTCGCTCTCTTGTTTACTCCTCTGTCGAACAGCTCGGCCGAGTACAGAGTGTCTCTGTCAAATAAGGACCGCGCGTCGAATCACTCGCTCTCTTGTTTACACCTCTGTCGAACAGCTCGGCCGAGTGCAGAGTCTTGAGTCTGCATATTTAGAAAGCAACTACACGGGAGAGTGATTTACACAACAAGGATTTTAGTATAGAAAAAGCGGCCAAGTGCGTATCAGACCACGCGCATTGTAAGGTTACGCACAGTAAGGGGACTTAGAAGGGGGCTTTCCTGTGTTACAAAACTAACCATCTTCATCTTAGTTATTTTCAATAGAACTTGTACGAAACTTTCCTATCTACTTCTCCAGTACATTTTATAAGGTGTGCTACTATTACTCGTTAACTATAATAGATAAACAGGTGTGATAGTTTTCCTTTTAACCTCGTAAACCCCTACCAGTAATAGTCGAACAACTTATAAAATGTACTGGAGAACACATTTACACTTTTGGGAACTTGCCTACAAAAATTAGCATCTTAATATTTCGCAATCAGATACCCGTGTCGAAAAACGGTTTTACACGCTCGCAATATTTTTGAACGACCTATCTAACGACACCCCTGCATGGGATAGACGAGAAAAAAACAACCCCTCTTTATGTGTAGGGTATCATCACCCTAAAACCCTAAAAACTGAACATCTTCAGAATCTCAATTTATGTACGAAAATCCGTGCAGTGTACACCACAGTGACCAAACGCCCGTGCAGTTGCTTAGTACATTTCTAGACTAGGCACTCTGGCTGTGTGCTGGGTTCACATTCATTTAGTTACTTGGCCGAGTGCGCTAATGTTGGCGAAGCACTCTGTAGGTGTAAGGGCTTGCGTTGTCAGGCCGGCACGCAGATTTCGACGATTTCAATGAAAAAAAACACGCTTTTTGACTAATTTTAAATACGCGCATCTTGACATTACGCAATATGTGCAATACGCATTTTGACATACACGCAAAAAGTGCAATACGCATAATGCCAAATTAATTCACATTTACGCGAAATGAGCAATACGCATTTTGACATATACCTTACGCAATTTTTTTTAATAACATTAAATTTTGTTTGTGATTAAAGAGTACCTATTGATTGCGTTTTTAAAAATTTTGAAAATATTAAAACTGCTACAGATGTGTCGTTGTACGGATGCGTCATTGTGCGAATCAGAATTTCATGGTCATTTTTCAAATCCGTCTAAATACTGATGTAGGTATCAATTTGCGAATTGGTTAATATGCTGATGTATCATCTTACAAATGCGTCGTTATGCGATAAAAAACAGATTATATTGGTCATTATGCGTCAGAAGAAAATAAATGTGGTCGGTTGGACAGGCGCGGAGGACACAAAAAGCACACGAAATCGGTTACATACCGCGCGACGGTTTTCAGGCCAGAATGCGCGTACTTTAATTATTATAATTTAGGTTTAAAATTACGTTTTGTTATGTTTAGGGTGTATTTATGTCCGAGCAGTCAGAGAAAAAAGGATATAACAGTGACTTTTAAGTCATATACATAGTCCTGATACGACACTAGGGTGTCTGTGTCGTGTGTATTAGGAAATACGAGTACCGTGCTACCACAAAACCTAGACTAGACTCAATATTTGCAGTTCAGGTAAACATTTGTCCCGCAACAGGAATTGAACCTTTTTTTATTTTAACTCCTTGAATGACGGAACAAGCAGATGGCTCACCTGATGTTAAGCGGTAACCTCTACCTTGAACGCGCCCTATGTGTCATTGCATTGCGCCCGCCACCCTGAGACATAAAGATGAAAGTCTCATGTGCCGTGATGTGCCTGTAATTTCTCGGCACCGATACCCTTCAAACCGGAACACAGCAATGCGAGCACTACTGCTTTGCGGCAGAAATAGGTAGTACTTCCACGGACGAACTCTTTCACAAAAAAGCTCTGTTACTACTAAAAACCTCTTGCATCTCAGCCGGGAACTTTACTCGGCGAGCCCACTGAGGTCACGCGCTATACTCGAGTTAGCGCGTTCATGTTCACGTCTGAGACAAACGCAGGTTACTCCTATTTAGGATATCATCTCATATGGTGTCCAAATCACACCAACTGGAAATCTTTTCCCATGCTAGTTAAATTGTATACAATTTAATGGGAAACTGTCAAACCACAGATCCCCATGGGGGTTGAGCCGGTGGTTGCATGCCCATGGGTGTTGTGTTGTGTCCATTGACTACTGATTAAACAAGACGCAACAAGCACCCTCAATATCTATGAAAAAGCGTGTCGGGGCGTTATACTAGATTGTCCTTCTGATACGGACCGATTTTTTTCATACCTACGGTTGTACCATGCAATGCAATTTGAATGTATACGAAAGTATAGTTTGCTTCACTATCCTTTGCGGGCTTGAATAAGATGCCTCAAGTATTACATAAAGTAGAAGCCGCAATGGATGACGTTCTTGGGAAATACACTATGTATGTTTTCAATTGTTTTAGTAGAAACAACATGACACTACTCCAAATTGAAAATAAGTAATAGTAAAAATCAGGCGAATTTTAATAACAAAATTACTTACCAATGAATGCAAACGTCACCTGGAATTTGAACAATTAATTATGCCGTTATGAGGCATTTTCTAGTGTTGTATGAGCGCATGATGGTATGAGCGCGCCTGAGCGGTGTTCGGTGCCTGGCACCGATAAAAGACACGCGAAGTAGGAGCACTTGTTGCGTCTGCTATAATCAGTGGTCTGTGGTTACATTATCATACACGGAGCGCCCGTGGTAGCGGAGCGGTAGGTACTATTCAGAAGAAAGACTCGAAATATAAATGCACCCCTAGGAAAATTAAATATATTTTATATAATTCTATTATTTATAGTACGTAAGTAAATGTTCAGTTTAAACTGTGGTTAAATCCGCTCCGTAGCAACTGGACAGATTCTCAACTGGACAGATTCTCAACTAGACAGATTCGCAATTGGACAGATTCGCTACTGGACAGAGTACAGTCTTGAGTATAACCACAGAATAAATAATAGTACGTAAAACTACGACCAAAAAGTTTAATTAAAGTTGTTTATTAAAATAATTTAGCGACACTAACAATTCCAAGTATAATAATTGTTCTTCAATATTGTAAACATTCTTGTATATTAGGCTACCTGACGCAAGAGTACAAACAATATCTACTAGCACAAAGTTTACCGAATTAGTACCCAGAGTTTGTTTTACCCGTTTTCAGAGTCCTCTCTGTAGTGTGAATACCTGGTAGAACGGCTTTGGCGCAATTTTGAATGTGATTTTCTCTTTATTTTTGTATTCTGTGGTAACTAAAGGGTTCCATTAAGTTGTCTGAATTGAAATTGTACCTATGTGAATTTTGTACTTATTATTTAATATTTTTAGTTTACTGTACACATTCTGTCCACTTGAGAAATGTCCGATTGCGAATCCCTGCAGTTGAGAATCTGTCCAGTTGAGAATCTGTCCAGTCGCTACGGAGCGGTTAAATCAATTGAAGATGCATTTATGAATGTTATGACTATTCAGCGAATGACTCGAAATATAAATGCACCCTTAGGAAAATTAAATATATTTTATATAATTCTATTATACATAGTACGTAAGTAAATGTCCAGTTTAAACTGTGGTTAAATCAATTGAAGATGCATTTATGAATGTTATAATTTTAAACTATTTTAGATCATTCCTTAATAATTATTTAGATATTAATAAGAACGCCATATGTGAAGTATGCCATATATTTAAATAAATTTTATATTTTGACTATTAAACCTGGTGTTATTTGCTAGCGAGTTCGGCGCGGACTGGAGCCGACCCGGGCTCGGTGATGATCCCCTCCACGTGATGCGATGTTCTCCTCTGGTCTCCTTTGGTCTCTACTACGACGCTGTTCCACTGGTCTAGCTCCTTTGTTCTTGAACTGAAATATTTTTCCTTTTAACTTGGTATACCAGGGTTACTAGAAGCTTCCACTTTTCGTGGCAGGTTACTAGAAGCTTCCACTTTGCGTTGCAGGTTACTAGAAGCTTCCACTTTTCGTGGCAGGTTACTAGAAGCTTCCACTTTTCGTGGCAGGTTACTAGAAGCTTCCACTTTTCGTGGCAGGTTTAAAATGTGGAAATGCGCATGAAAAGGTACCTAATAGGTACGTGAGTCACCATCTGATTTTTACAAGAATTTTTTTAGTTTCACCTGTCCCGGTCTGTAATGAAATCATGCAAGTAAAATTTGAGCCACGGTTTGAGCAATTTTCCCGGTGTTCGATTAAGCTTGACCTTTGTTTGGCCACGATCTCTACTGTTGGTAAGTGACGATGTGGCCGAAGATGGAGCACAAAGGTCTAGAAGGCACCTATTCACTCTAGCGTTGATTTGGTATACCTAGGTCAATTCCCGAAGACTACAATAAGTATTATGGTGACGAGCTGATCTGATGATGGAGACTGAAGGTTTACAATGACACTCCTCGATGGATAATAGTAGACTGGCAGTGTTTGGGGTTATTTTGATCGGTACACACAACAAACAAAAATAAACCGGCCAAATGCGTATGGGGAACGTAGGTACGTATACTGTCGCGTTCCGTTTTCAAGTCGCGTCTACGTTAATTCTGAAAGTTTTCATCACAGCCTGCAATTTTGTTTTTCTTTTCTACAAACCTAGTCCTGACAATAACGAATACAACAAAATAGTACATTATGGTACAAGTGTGTAATGTTGGTGATTACCGCTGAGGCACCGCGCCAATGAGACCCGCTTGCTTATTTGCAATTTGGATGCGATAATCGCGCAATTCTTGCTATGGCATTGCTATTGCAAGATACGTAATAAGCTAGCCGAGCCGTTAGGTGAAGGTCTTAAGAGAGCCGAGGACGGTAATCATCAACACACACGTGTATCATACGACGTTTTTCAACACACTTGTGAAGAAAATAATAACAAAACAGAAATACACACTTTGCGTAAATGTTCAACTGTCTCTATAACTCACTTGTGAATAAATAGCAATGAAAAAGTTACAATTTGATTACAGGTGTAAAAAAGATATACCTAGGTAGGTACAAACCCTGTGTGGCTGTGTAAATGTTCAACTGTCTCTATAACTCACTTGTGAATAATAGCAATGAAAAAGTTACAGTTTGATTACAGGTGTAAAACAGATATACCTAGGTGGGTACAAACCCTGTGTGGCTGTGTAAATGTTCAACTGTCTCTATAACTCACTAGTGAATAATAGCTATGAAAAAGTCACAGTTTGATTACAGGTGACATTATGTGCCTAATTGCGGTGAAATTAGAGCCACTTTAAGAGCAAGTGTGTTGAAAAAAATATCCGATTTGGTGCAGTCGTTCGGAAGTTACCTATTCGCGTAGGTACCTACACAGGTAGGACATTTCGGAGATTCATTTTTATTAACTCTGTTTTTGAACACAGAAATATGCTCTTTATTTAGGAACCTACCTACTAGCCAGGCGGGTGAAACGGCTACGATTACAATGAAAATAATAATAAATTTACCCTGAAATATATAAGCCAGCATGCGAGAGTGATTGCTATCGTCCCAATCATTCCCCAGATCTGCTTAGAGCTGGGGAACACGTCATCCTCAAAATGGGAAGGCTCTTGCGGTTCATCACAATTACAGAATGAAAGCATGTACAGGAACATTGATGATAAAAACTGATAATTTTTGAGATAAATTATTTCCTCATGATATTGACAACCCACTAGTGACTCTTAAATATTTTTTTACATATAGAAGTGACTGTAGGTAGATATGTCTATTAGGTTAGGTTTGATATTAGGTGCCACTAAAGAGAATTTATACAATCATGGACCTGCATTGATGTAGGTAGGTACCTATGTCGCAGTAAGGTAGTAAAATCAGGGAAATTACAATTTCCCTATACTCACTAGATACAGTTGTCTCGACTCGAGCATTGTGTTTTCGATTTTGGTTTCTATTTCCCTACTTCCCTATTTCCCTAGTTTCTATTGCCTACATAATCTTGTGAAATAGAATTTCAAGCGCGCATTTTTCCGAGAGGTTGGTTGATTCTATCAGCCATGTTGCTTATTAGATAGATAGATAGATAGATTAACTCTTTATTGTACACAAATAACACACAGAAATACAAAACATAACTCAATAACAAAAGAAATAACTGAAATGTACAATGGGCGGTCTTATCGTTTATAGCGATTTCTTCCAGACAACCCTAGGATGGAGAGGACTATATGGAAGAATGGGACAGTGGTGTTATCACCTTGACAAATAAACATATCATTCAACGATATATTAAATTATTAAATATATACAAACCTACATTATAATACATAAAATATATACATAGTAATATAAACACAACATCAAAACAGACAAGAACAATGAAACTCAACAGGACGAAGAAGACGATTGGAGATAAAACAGTTTGACACGATCTTTAAAAGAATGCAATGACGGAGCAAGCCGAATCGACAACGGTAATGAATTCCACAGCCGAACAGCTTGCACCGTAAAAGAGTTAGTGTAGAAAGAGCTGTGATGAATGGGGAACTTTAGAGCTAGATTTTCTGATGAACGAAGAGAATGAGGGTTGGAACAATGGAGAAACTCAAAGCGCTCCTTCAGATACGGTGGAGCAGAAGGATTAAACAATTATATTATGGAGAAGTGAGAGGATATGAGTATTCCGGCGAAGGCGAATGGGAAGCCACTTGAGCTTAGCGCGGAACTGGGAAACATGGTCATATTTACGAAGACCGAATATGAACCTTATTGCAAAATTTTGTAGGCGCTCAAGCTTGTTAAATTGATCTTCTGTGAGATCAAGGTAACATATATCGGCATAGTCGAGAATGGGAAGCAAGAGAGACTGTGCCAACGCAACTTTAGTGGCAGTCGGTAAGAAGTTACGAAGCCTTCTAAGGGAAGCCGCAGACGCAAATATTTTATTACTCACCGATTGGAGTTGAGGACCCCATGACAAATTTTGATCAAATATTACAC
Organism: Operophtera brumata; assembly: GCA_932527175.1. Classification (NCBI taxonomy): domain Eukaryota; kingdom Metazoa; phylum Arthropoda; class Insecta; order Lepidoptera; family Geometridae; genus Operophtera; species Operophtera brumata. The sequence goes on from OW052238.1 coordinate 4,676,234, forward strand.
CTAAATTTTTCACATTTTTACTAAATTTTACAAAAGTTCCGTTGAAAACAACTGATGGAATTAACGCCATTATTAGCAAGGAGGTGAGATGTCAGATGTTACACATCATTATGCGACCTTAGACCATTGCAGGCCTCCGGTTGCTCGATGTATGCGACATTTGCAAGGCTCGCTCTTTTTTTGTGTTAGGTAGGTACATAATTTCCTCTCGCTTTCCTGCAATTTCTGGGAGTGATTACGTGAAAAGGGACGGAGGTGTGAAGCGCGCATATTTCTGAGAGGTTGGTTCCTACTATCAGCCATGTTTCTTAGTACCAAGGAGGTTCGTACCTACTATTAACAGGGAAACTGCACTAAAACCACAAGTGTACAAAATAAATATCTTAAAATATTACCTACCTGTTGCCATGTTTGGGATGGCTCGGCCAAACACCAGCTTGCTGCCTTGGACTCGATCGAACGTAGAGCTTTCAGGCTTATAGGTGAGCAACATATGGCGGAGACTAAGATCCAGAGTCTCGAGCACCGCCGTAAGGTTGCATGCCTTGCGATCTTCTATAGGTTACATTTCGGTGAATGCTCCCAGGAACTGCACGATCTGATCCCACCATCTCCTTTTCATCATAGGACGAGCAGGCGTACGGCTCAGTACCATCCTTACCTCATTGGTATACCTTCTATTCGCACAAAACGTTTCAGTTCTACCTTTATAATGCGAACTGCTAAGGAGTGGAATACACTACCGTCGTCTGTCTTTCCTGAAAACTATAATCTGGGTCTCTTCAAGTCAAGAGTGAATAGGTGCCTTCTAGACCTTTGTGCTTCATCTTCGGCCACATCGTAACTTACCAACAGGTGAGATCGTGGTCAAACAAAGGTCTATCAATGTTAAAAATAAAAAAAAAAAAAAACCTATATTTAATAATACTAGAACAAGTAACGTACCTACCTACCTACCTAATGAAACAAGTGTATCTGACAAGGACCGGTTCAAGAATATACAAAAACAATCTAGGTAGGTACCTACCTACGTTTTAAAGGTTCCGTTTGTTCTTCCTTCTCCTAAGCTTGCACTGTTATTTATTCTGTGCCTAAGTTGTAATTTTACCATCCAACTATACCTACAATAGTATTGTTTACGTTAGGGGCAATCAGAACATTCTCCGAAGCTCGCTACCTATTACCTACCTTAATACCTATGGTCTTTGGTGATGTCATCGGTTCAGCCTAAACAATAGTTACCTACCTAACTATACCTATGTGCAGTAAAACGGCTACTAAGATAACAAAGTACCTACCTACTTACAAGGCATTTTCAGTTGGCTTCATAATTAGTACCTACCAACGATCAAATTACAAATTATCTAGGCAGGTACACCTGCGAAAAGGTTCCTTTTCTAGCAAAACCACCCACTAAGAAGGGGTTTTAGGTATGTAAAATCAACCCGTAAGGAGGTGAAAACAAATGTACGTAAGTATAAAAATTCGTATTATTTGAACTTACAAAATTGAAACATCGCTTAGGTACCTATGTAGGCTTCAATAGGTAGGTACCTACAAATCATAATTGGTTTTTGGTGCCGGTGAAATTACAGGCACATGAGACTTTTCATCTTTATGTCTCAGGGTGGCGGGCGCAGTGCAATGCCACACAGGGCGCGTCCTAGGTGGACATGACCTATGAGGTAATGCACTGTTCATTCAAGTACCTAGTAGGTATAAAAAAAAAAATAGGAGGATAAAATACCTGTATTTTTTCCATAAGTTAGGTACACTCAGAAGAGGGTGCAATATGGTGTTCCAATTTGCATGGGAACTTTTTAATGCGTGTTTCGTTACATTTTCGTGATTTTTAAAAATAACCCTTAAAACGGTATAAAAAGGGGTGTCAAAGAATTGGGGCTTCATCGTAGCGAAGTACTGGTAGGTACCTATTCAGCAAAAAAACTTTGTATTCAGCTAGTTTATTCATAAAAACAGAGTACTTAGGTTATAACTTATAAGTAGGTAACTTAACAGATAAGTAAATATATAGGTACCTACCTACCTACCTACTTACAAAAAAAAACTAAATCGTTATTTACATCTATTAATTAGGTATTAAATTAAATATACCTAATTAGGTAGGTAAGTATTATAAATAATGTAGGAATCAAATTAGGTACTTACTTACCTACTGTGGATAGGTACGTGCTATTATTTATCCTAGGGTGATACTTATATATATTTATTTCTGGCAACCAACTGGGAAAGTCCCTACCTGCCTACCAACCTACAAGCTGAGAAAAGAAACAATTAGGGTACCTCATACATAGAATAAAAAGTAAGTAAGTAAATAATAGTTCTCATACAATCAATCAATCAATCAATCATTTATTTCTCGTAAGTAAGTGATTTACAAATAAAAGGTAAATGCACATTTTTACAATGTCAAGAAGTTAATTTTATAACAAATAGAAAATAGACACAACGGTAGTTACAAAATAAAATACAGTACCCACCTAGGTTAGGTACACAAACCACAAGTAGGTTGAACAATAAAAAATATAGCAGTCTTAAGAATCATGTGCTGAGCTCCCAGGCACAGAATAAATATTAGTACAGTCCCAGGCTCTTTTGTCATCTATGTAATATTTTACTTTGTAGTAAGCCTTTTTTAATAAAACAGTCTTCACAATTTTCTTAAATTTATTCTCAGACAAATTAACAATATGGTCAGGTAGTTTATTAAAGAACTTAGAGCTTTGTCCTATGAACGACTTACGAACTCTAGCCAATCTAGTTGTATGACTTGCAATCTTATTCCTGTTTCTAGTATTGTGTGTATGCCTGTCTCCAACTTTGTCCAAATGACCTAAATTTTTCCTAACATGCATTATATTCATATAAATATACAAGGATGGCATTGTTAATATATTAATTGTTTTAAATAGTTCTCGCGAAACTCGCGAGCCAAGCCCGTAAATAGCCCTGATAGCTCTTTTTTGAAGTATAAAAACTGCTTCTGCGTCAGCTGCTCCTCCCCAAAGCAGTATGCCATACGACATGACGCTATGGAAGTAGCTAAAGTAGACAAGACGTGCAGTGGCAATATCTGTCAGTTGACGTATCTTGCGCACTGCGAAAGCTGCAGAACTAAGTTTGTTTGAAAGATTGCCAATGTGTGGTCCCCACTGAAGCTTAGAGTCCACAGTTATCCCTAAGAACACAGTTTCTGCTACTAATTCCAGCTCCTCATTATCTATAACAACATTTGCGTTGTTAGAAGGTTGACAAAGGGTAAATTTAATACATTTTGTTTTTGATGCGTTAAGACGTAAGTTATTTGCACTAAACCAACACTGCATGCATGCAAGTACATCATTTATTTGCGATATATCACCATTGGTATTTCTTTTGGTACTAAAAATGAGAGACGTATCATCTGCAAATAACACAATGTCTGTGAACTTTTCTACTTGGAACGGTAAGTCATTTATATAGACGAGGAACAAAAATGGGCCTAAAATAGAGCCTTGCGGAACCCCTATATTCATTGGTGAAGCATAAGATTTACTATTATTTATAACTACAGTCTGCCGTCTATCAGTGAGGTAAGATTTTAACAATTTTAACGCAGAGTATCCTAACCCATAGTGCTGAAGCTTTAACATTAGTATGTCGTGTTTGACGCAGTCAAATGCCTTGGAAAGATCGCAGAAGATACCGTAGGCATCCTCTGATTTCTCCCAGGCTGCATATATTGATTTTACTAGCGATACTCCAGCATCTACTGTACACCGTCCCCCAATGAACCCAAACTGCTGCTTATGTAACAAGCTATTTCTACAAAAAAATGATGACATTTGATCTAATAACAGGCGTTCAAAGATTTTACTCATAACCGGAAGAATTGATATAGGTCTGAAATTTGAAGGGTCACTGCTAGTCCCACTCTTAAATAAAGGTAGAACCTTTGAATGTTTCATGAGGTCCGGAAAAGTACCATCGTCTATGCACTTATTTACTATGATGGCTAGATGGGGAGCAATTAATGGTATAATTTTATTTATGAAATGTACTGACATACCCCACAGGTCTTCTGTTTTTTTTACATTAAGTGATTTAAATATCCTGATGATAGTTCTAGAGTCAACGTGATGAAAATCAAAAACTTTGTCGCAGCAGCTGACATTTTGATATAAGAAAGTCTTTGCCTTTTCAACACATGATTTCAAGCACCTAGTATTTACTATAGGAATATTTGCAAAGAAATTTACAAAAGTATTAGCTATATCCTGATCATTGCTTATAGTGATGTTATCAACCAATAATTTAATCTTTTTTGAAGGTCCTCTACCTTTACCAGTTTCCCTATTGATTATCCGCCATGTTTCCTTAATTTTATCTTTAGACTGTTTAATTCTATTAGATAGGTATAGAGCTTTAGCAGTGATGCAAACTTTGTTAAAGGTTTTTGAGTAGTTCTTTACATAAGCAATGAAGCTATTATCATGACTCTGTGATTTCTGTTCATAAAGATCATAAAGCTTATTACGACAACGCTTTAAACTAATAGTTGCCCACTCATCAAATTTACATTTCGAATTTTTCAAAAGCTTCCTAACTTTAAATACTTCATTATAATTTGTATTCAACGAGGCAAACAAAATTTCGTAGAGCTTGTTACCACTCCATCCAAAATCAGATCTAAATTTATGTATAGGAACCTCATTTAGCAATCTTTCAACAAACACACTAACCTGGCGTTCAGTGACAGGTCTACACACAATGCTAGACATTTTATCTTTAGTAATTGATTTAAGCGCTGGTATGGTGATAAACTGTCCTATGTGATCTGATCTAAAGCTATGTATAAGAGATTTACTTAAAATGTCACTGTTAGAAAAAATGTTGTCAATACACTTAGCAGAATGCGTAGTTACCCTAGTAGGTTCACTAAAACAATAATGCAAGTCAAATGATATAAATAAATTCAGAAACTTCTTTTTATCCAAAGAATAATACGGAGAACAAAGCAGCATCAAAAATAATGTATACTTAAATACCTACCGAAATAATGTTTTTTTTTAATTCAGTAATTACTTACCAAATAATTTTCACTAGAAACGGGATATTTACCATGATTTTTGAGTTTTATATGTTCCCGATATTTCGTACCTATTTCAATTTATATTTCATGCGCCATGATCACGGGAGAACTAACTAAAGTCTTTGCGAGTTATTGGCAGATATATCGATCTACCCTCTTTCTCACTCTTTTATTACGAACGATACCACTACCATCGGTTTCTTTGTCACAATTCACACCAACTCGACACACCAACACTAATGGTGTCTGGACGCGTAGCAGGTACCACACTTTTTTGATTCTTACACATTCTCACCACAGGCTTCCAGTGGTTCGTTCGTAATAAAAGAGTGAGAAAGAGGGTAGATCGATATATCTGCCAATAACATCTACTCGTAAAGACTTTAGTTAGTTCTACCGTGATCATGGCGCATGCAACGGTGCCGAAATATCGGGAACATTTAAAACTCAAAAATCATGGTAAATATCCCGTTTCTAGTGAAAACTATGTACCTACATAACCATGATAGTTTCAAAAGTTATACTTACCAAATAATTTACACACGGAGAACGGATAACAATGTTATTTATGTCTCAGGGTGGCGGGCGCAGTGCAATTCAATTCAATTCATTTATTTATTTCAGGCAACAGTGAAAAATGTACATTTTACCTAGACAAAGGCCCATAGTAATATATACCTTACAACCTTGTGATTTTACAACTAACATACATTATAAAGATAAAGATATACTTAAAACTATCACTTAACGTCAATAGAGGGATTTGGTTTCGAAAATGCTTCCCTATAGCGTCGGTAAACAATGCCAGCTGGCCAGAACTCCGGATCAAGGAGCACATCCTTGTACTTCACATGGACCTGGAGAGCATATGACTTGACATTAGTGGCCCTATTTGTTTGCAAGCGCTGAAGAGACAGTTGAATCGCCGCCCCCTGAATCCGGCCCTGGCACCCCTCCGTCACGAACCAGAGTACATCATCTCCTGATGTTCTCTCGCTTATTCGGGAGAGGTAAATCTTGATAGTCGGCTCAACTGCATGCAGTGTTGCCGACTCAGCCAGTATCTGACCGGTGCCGCGTTGATTGCGGCACGATCTTGGTCGCCGTCTCTTCTCCACGAGGATGAATCCATTCACGTTAACTCTCTGCATTTTTAGAACGGATTTCTCTTGTGCCACATTCCTCAGCCGAGGCTCGGCGTAAGGCGCCTGGTTCAGCAGCTGAGACTGGCGGGACACGTGTGCATAACTCTACTTCTACTGGTGAGGACGTGAAGCAGGAGTAGGAGGCACAATCTTAGCAGGGTGCGTCATTGACATCCCAGGGGCCGAAGTCATCGGGGCCGGGCGGTCATTTACCTGCGAATCGGTGATATGAGTCGCGTTTGTAAAAATGCTGACCGGTGAAGATTGGCATCGGGTGACGCCGCGCCGCACATTCACGTTATACGCTGACTGCGGCGATATCGACATATCGTCGATATAATATTTTTGCTATTGCGTAATTCTTTGACTTCATTTTTTAACTCTGCGACAATTTGCTCCTAATTTTTAATTAGGTCCAATGATTTGTTATATCGGCCCGTAGCCAACACTAAGTCCTTCAAGAGTCAAGACTCTGGTGACATCAACAGAATCGAAAGTCACAGGAGGGAGCTTATGTAGGTCGCGCGCTACGAACGTGGGGACGTCATCAGGGTCCAGTTTCTAGGAACACTTTGAAGATGTCCTGCATGTCTCTTTTGCCACGTCCTTCCCTCTGCCTGGTAATCAGACGGATGGAGGTCACGGCTGTGTCGGCTAGCACCTTCTTTGCCTCCTGAATTTGTTCTTCCGTGAAGCTGGTCACCAGAATTTGTTTCAGAGAAACCTGGTTCATAACGTCCAGTTTTTCTTTATTATTTATTGTACACACAGAGAAGAAAAACAACTTACATAGAGGACATGTACAAAGGCGAGCTTAACCCTGAAAGAGTTTTCTTCCAGCAAACCTTTGATGATAGGGAGAACTGATTAATAGTGGTGGGTACGCGTGTAGAACTTATAAAAATATAAGTACGTAAATACTTAAAAGCTGAACGAACGCCAGGAATTCCTGCACCACGATGGTGTTGGAGCGCTTGGGTTGTTGCGCCATTGCGAAATATTTTTGCTATTTCGCGAAAACTATTTGTGTCGATATTTGAGCAATCGCTGCTTATTAAATCCATCGAAGGAAAAGAGGCCTGCAATGCTCTAAGATTAAATCAAATGAAAGTTAATACAAGGAAATTAAAAGTCAGGTTTTTTTTTGCAAACCTTTCTTTATAAATAAGCTTATAAGATATTAGAATATAAATAACACATGAACGGATCTAACAAGTTCAAACTATATGTGTAAGATTACACACATGCCCAAACATGCCAGGCTACTGGCCTTTTGTTACATCGACTTGTTTTGTTGTCCACTTTCCTCTCCATCATCAGATCGGCTTGCAGTCACCATATATTATTGTATTGCTATCGGAAATTGACTGGTAGGCACGTAGTATGAAATTTCAGATCCATCGGTAGGGTGGAATAGTTGCAAGATCAAGATTTGACCACGGGGCACAGAATAAATATTAGTACCGTGGGGTTGAAATCTGCCATTTTTGAAAGAAACGTCGTCAATTTTATTTTATTACATTTTAAAGTGTTTTTTCGAGTTATTTCGTGTAATTTCAGTGGCATTTTAACCGGTGTAACTTGGATAAATGGCACATGTGTGATGTAGTGAAATTTAAGAGTATTGAGAGTACGACCTCTGTGGCGGGGCGGGCGAACGTTCGCCTGCGACGCCGGAGGTTGCGGGTTCGATTCCCGCCTCGGATCAAATATTTGTGCGATATGCAGATATTTGTTCAGGGTGTTCTGGGAATTTTCTATGTATAATAAAAAATATCTATCTATGTTATATATTGTGTATTAAGTATATGAGTTATCTAGTACCCATAACACAAGCTCTGCTTAGCTTGGGGCTAGATAATGTTGTGTTAACTGTCCATAACAGCATTATTTAATTATTTATTTATTTTATTTATTTTCGAAATGGTGGATTTTTTTCCTGTAAAAACTCAGTTTTTCTGCCACCGTTTAAACTGGGTTAGGACTTGACGGAGACTCTTGACGACTTGACTATAAAACTATGATAAATAAATCACTTGACATTGGCTAAATTGTTGCAAATAATGCACAGAAGCCATTACCTAAGCTAAGAAGAAGATTTGACCACATATCTATGTGTTTGTACAGGGATATCGCATGGATTTCATGACGAAATAATACCTACTGACCGCACTCAACGTGCTTGTGGCTGCGCCGTCAGCACATCTTCTCCTTGATACAAACCATCGACCTACCCACCTACTTTTCTTCCACAACTTAATTTGTACGGAACCCGTCCCCTTTTACGTAGGTAGGTACACGCTTGACCAGTTTATTTGAGGGAGGGATAAGTTGCAGTGTGTGTGAGTGAAGAATCTTCGTTTCGTTCGTTCGTTCGACCGCCGCGGGCCGCACGCACACAAAACACAATGGGATGGTCCTTTTTCTGAACTGACTGCACTTCTGAAGCATTTTAAATTAAAATTGCTCTCACGTAGTGTGAAAGAACTAACCTGCTACTCAATGTGTTTGACAGTTTCTGCTTGGTGTCAACTTGAAGATTGTGATTTCGAGCTCCGACTAGGTACCTACCTACTCGGAACGCACCCTTGTCTGTGATTGTAAGAGAAACAGGCGTGTGCGTTGTAGTGTCGTGATTTTAAAATGGGTTCCTTCTTGTCCTGTTATAAAGTAAGTACCTACCTACCTACCTACTTACCTAAGTATTAATAGATCTTTGCTTACTCACAAGCTTTTTCTTTTTCTAAGTCCAACCTAAGTGCACACCCTCTGCTACTATAGGTAGCAGACGACGACCGATCTGGCTACCGTCAACTTCTTCCCTCATATTCGATTATGGTGAAAAAGCCCATGCCTCTTTTTTTTGAGTAGAAGAGAGTTGTACGCTTGTAGGTAGGTCATTTCGCTAGTTAGCCGGCCGCCTTTAGTTTTCGGCCTTTTGGCGAAGGCTCTTTATTAAAATGGAGATAATAGCGATTCCTAGCAATTTTGTTGTGCGAAAGTATGATCAACTCATTAAGAAATAGTCGCATGATATCTGGTTTTTTTTCCGGCTAAATAACCTTTACTAGTAATTTTTAGTGAATTTATCAGGTTGACGCCAGAACTGAAGCTGTCACCGCGTGCGTAATTGTACGAAAAAATTAGTGGCACGCGTTTCACTCCAAGGTGTTTTTTAAATGTTTTTGTAAGTAAATGACGTTGATGTGCATTTAGTTGACTGTAGAAATTACTTATTAACATATTACCACTATGTTTATTGCAATATTTGATTGAAAACTACGATAATTAAGGTGGCCGGAAAGTAGCATCGAAAATTTATAATTTTTTTAGTTCTCGGCCTAGTGGCCGAAAACTACCATAACACAGCCTATAATACAATTGTCTCTTTCATTTATTTGGCCACGCATATATCGAAATTCTCTTCTGTTTCCGATTATGAGCCATGTGATGGCTTAGCTTATTAGTTTTCGGCCACCAAAGTAGGTACATCAGTATGAATAAATAACGATGAATCAAAGTTGGCCATTTTATTGATGGCCGGAAACTAAAACAGCAATAAAATTGTAGCTCAGTTTTCGGCCTACCTGAATTTGTATGGAAAAGTTGTGGCCGGAAACTGAATAGAGTCATTCAGTTTTCGGCCACAATTTTTAGGCAAATGGGCATAAATTATAATAAGTGTTCTACATTGATTTTCTTAGTATAATTCCTATATTTTTTTTTTCTTCAGGTTTCATCTAGTAATATTAAATTATCAAAAAAAAAATAACAAAGCCAGTACCTTACATAGATCTACAACAAAGACTATTTTTTGTGCACTGTTCCGGGATACAATAAAACACTTATACCGCAAAGCATTAATCAAATTAAATTCATATGCAGTGGAAAATACTAAATGTCTCCAAAACACACTGGATAATTTAAACTGAGAAAACCCGAAATAACGAACGTAGATTTCGTGTCACAAAAGAAAGTTTTATAACATTTAAAACCAACTCTGACTATAAGAAACATAAACGTGTCTGTGATTCTAAAGAAGATGAAAAAAACTCAAGAAATGGACTTCTGTACCCTTAGTACGAGAATTTGACAGTATTCGAAACTATATGAAGTTTCGTTTCCTTCAATACATTTTCTGACAGCGTCCTTAGTTTTCTCGTCGTTTCCGCTAGGGGCGCTGCAAGTATATGTATGGAAGGAAACGAAACTTCATGTAGTTTCGTATACTGTCAAATTCTCGTACTAACTAACCCCCCTGAAATCCAAAATGATGATGTCCTGTATGAAACATGTTCGAAAGACCGGAGAACTCCTTAATTAATTTGTTGACATCTCTATTAGTTGAGGATGAAAAAACAACCAGAAATTGAGAAGAATCTGAGTGGAAATGAAATGAATTGAGCGGAATATCCCAAAAACTTAAAACTTTGACACATTACATTACACAAAGTCAAACAAATCAAGACTAGCTGATTAAGTTTGCTGATTTTCTACCACCAAATCCTTCGATAATAGAAGAACCTTTCAAATTTCATGGAATCCCGACTTATAAAGACAACATAATTTCACCATCAAATTCAAACAAAGAGTTACTAGTAGCCGCATTCCTGCATACACAGTGACGCTATAGTAACTCAGAGCAATACGCTGACTCTGATACAAACTATAATAAACCTTGTTAAATAACAAGCAAAATGCCAGAGTCAAAATTGAAGAAATTGGAAAGAGATCAGATAAGCAGTTGAAGAAAGCAGAAGTTTCAACACGAAAGGTGACAAAAGTCAAAAATCAATAAAGAAAATGAAAGAATAAAAGTAGATTGTGCCTGGTGTGATGATATTTTAATAAGCCACACAGAAGAAAATGCAGAAAGGAATACAAGATGTGATATCTGCACTAAATAGTATCATTTCAACGACGACCTCTGTGGCGCGGCTGGCGATGGTTCGCCTGCGTCGCAGGAGGTTGCGGGTTCGATTCCCGCCTCGGAACAAATAATTTGTGCGATCTGCAGATATTCGTTCTGGGTGTTCTGGGTGTTTTCTATGTATAATAAAAAATATCTATCTATGTAATGTATTGTATTATGTATATCAGTTACCTAGTACCCATAACACAAGCTCTGGCTTAGCTTGGGGCTAGATAATGTTGTGTGAACTTGTCCAGCATTATTTATTTATTTATTATTTATTTATTTAAATTTTAAAAATTTTTGGGACTCAAACAACAAACCCTACAAGATAAGCCTTTCTAATGCAATGCATGCAATTTTGATTCCTAATTAGTGAATGTACATTCATTTGTCTTAGTTTTTAGTGATTATATTTTCAATTGGGGTGGTTAAAAAGATTGAATGTAGGTACCTAATTGTTAAAGCTTCATGTTAATGTTTACAAAAAATATATAATAGTGATAACGTCAAATTATTAATGTGATTGTTATGTTTAAAGTGCTAATAACTATTCGAAATTAGTGATTGCTACTTATAATTAATATGATTTCATATATAAGATGTAAGAAAAAAAATAAGATGATATTTTGATGATAACCATAAACGTAAAAGACTGTTAAGTAATCAATTTAATTGATAAATTTATGACTTGAAATATCATTAGTTATTTGAATTAAAGGCTGTGATTACTATATAATTCATTAAATTGCATACACTGATCGAGAAAATATATTACATGATAATTATTGTTAAAACCATAGTTGATGATGCAAGACTTGTGATTGTTAACAATTAAAAAAACTGTAATTACTATTTCAACAGTAAAGTAAAAGGATTAAATAGAAAAATGTATAATAAAAGGATTTAAATTTAAAGACTTAAAAATTATAAGACAGAGAAGTGATACAAGTAACTAAACTTCTACCTAACAGGACATTTCAAATTAAATTTATTTTTGTAGTTTTTCTGGTGAGGCCTAAAATCATTTTTACTAATAAAACTAGTTTTTAATGTAACTATAATAGCTTCGTCTTACTTTTTTATCTATTATAAGTAACCGAAACTAAGTGGCCGAAAACTAAATACCATGTGGCCGAATACTGAAATTTGTGGCCGAAAACTAGCGTTTAGGTCATTTTTGGGATTAAAATGTATTATAAAAAAACTAAGATCTCTTCGCGTCAAACAGTTTTGAAATCAGAAACTACAATATTTTATCTATCAAAATACATTATCAGTACAGATTATCAACAGTAACATTATTTTTTTCTGACCGTTTAAAGTTGCCAAATCCACTAAGAGGCCGTAAACTAGCGAACCGACCCTACCTACTGCTTACCTAGTTAGTAGGCAGTTCCGTGACAATACCTCTCTATGCACCTACCTAGGTACATTATTGAGATAACGATTATTTTCTAACTCTGCCTTCAGGATGGTGAAGACCGGTGCCAGCATTGCAATAAGAAAGCTCAAGCTCTGTTCAATAATGAATGTGAACCCTGCATGCGCCGGCGTGTTTATGTAAGTATAGGTACTTAGGTACCTACCTACCTAATGTAAAACAAAGTAGGTAGGTAGGTACCTAGTAGGTATGTAGGTACTCGGGGAATGCCTTTGCCCACCTGTGGGCAAAGGCATTCCCCGAAGTATGGGCAAAAACAAAGAAAGTACCTACTATGATCGAACTAAGTAGGTATCCCCAGCATCTAGGCGCCTATATGCTTGTGGGTCTCACTCAACCCACAATTTAATGTCGTAAAGTTGCCGTTGGTGTGTCCGGTCCGACCGACCTGAGAACATACCCCTTCGTCTCCTCCCGTAGGGTATTACACCAGGAGATGGGCAGCAGCATCCACCTTACAGGTGCTAAGTGTTTATGATCGCAGAGTTCATAAAACCGCCTGCCAAGACTGCTGATGTGATGATTATAGCTAATCCTCCCGTAGTATTCAATGGGAGAGGCCTAGTAAGCGTAGATGGCTATAGGCTGCTGTTGTGTTGATGATTATGAAGTCGCAACCCGCACTGACTGACCAAACGTGCGTGTGGTCTCTGGGGTTCCGTTCCCCATTCATAGACGTAATGTAAGCAAATATCATGTATGTACTCTGTGGCAAACTGTGCAGACTACTGGATCTGATTGAACCAAGCTAAAATACTAATCGCTTTTTTAACCCCCGACGCAAAAACGACGGGGTGTTATAAGTTTGACGTGTCTGTGTGTGTGTGTGTGTGTGTGTGTGTGTCTGTCTGTCGCCAGACAATAACGCAGCTCCCGAACGGATGAACCCTTTTTTTTTTTTTGTTTGAAAGGTAAATTAGTCGGGAGTGTTCTTAGCTATGTTTGATCAAAATCGGTTCAGCCGTTTCATTGCGTTGAGGTTTTTTTTGAATTTTTACAAAATTAATTAGGTACCTACTTGTTAAATATTTATTCCAGGCTTCAAGTACCGCTGCTCGGAACCCAAGCGCGCCCGTTGTGAACATTCGCGTAGTCAGCCGTGCCCACAACCGCAAACCCCCCCTAGCAAGGCGACCTCCGAAGCCTCGTCCGCTATTTGGGGAGTACCGGTGTTCCTGCGGGCGCATCTGGAACAGCCGTAAATCCTGGCGCGGTCACTATCTGACTTGCAAAAACTGCGGAACTAATGTTTATCCTCATACACAGGTGGGCCTAATCAAATATTTAGCACCTACATTCTATCTAATACAAATACAATACCTATAGGTATATCCCACCACACACAGGTCACACCAGAGACCATTGGTATGTGGTGGGTCACACATTATTTATTCTTTGGTAATGGGCTAAAGCTGTCTCGGTACGAACGTCCTTATTTGAACCACGGCACAGAATATATGACCACGGTCACAAGCAGTTGTGCGTGGCTGATATTAGTGCCTAAGTAGGTAGTGGGGCTATACCTAAAATTCACGATATCAAAAACGGAAAATAGTACCGACCTACTACTTTTTTTTTTTTTTTTTTTTTTAACTTTGATATACCTTTGTTTGACCACGATCTCACCTGTTGGTTAGCTTTTAATTAGCTTGTTATGCATTAGATTGTTTGTATAAGCACATAATAAATAATTGGCTTAGGAAAAATCTTGCAAGCTGTATTAGAAACACTTCTTGACATCCGATTGAGTGCATAGGTAGGTACATATCAGGTTCCGATGACAATTTAATAATATGGTGACAGCGAGCTGATCTGATGATGGAAACGGAAGGTGGACAGCGGAACTCCTCGTTGGACACTAGTGATTGGCCGTGTTTAGGCTCATTTTGAACACAGCACACGGTTCTGATCTCTAATTTTATAAAACCTTATTATCTTGAAAAATCTATTTTTCAACAACAAACTTATTTCAGCGTAAGTGTGTCAATGGTACCTAGGACTTAAGTATCACCTATTAATCTAGTAGGTACCTAAGTCATATGGGTAAGGTACCTATCAAACATGAGTTTTTGAACACTAAATTTTTTAATTGTGATTTTAACGACTGATATCTCATAACAATCTCAGAAAATCTAGATTAGTATCTAAGTAAGTCTACATTATTTATTTTCAAGATTACTGAATTACCTAGGTAGGTACCTACTTAATATCCTATTTATAAAAAAAAAAAATATGTGGTTCACGCTGTTCAAGCTCGATAAAATTGTGCGGCGGAACAGTCTAGCCTACCTAGTGTGCCTGCACCACAGATTATGTACAGTAACTACGCACACAGAATAAATGATAGTACAACTACACGTAAGATAACATTGAAATGAAGAAACAGTGTTAGTTATTTTAAAATTTGTGAATTTTATTGTTGAGACATTTAATTGTAATAAAATATGGGTAGTAATAAAAGCTCCGACAAAAAAAGAAGAATTGTCCTTAGGTACTCAAAATATTAAATCTACTGCCTAAAATACTAACATTCCGACTACTTTTGTCCGAATAAAAATGACGAAACGACCGAATGAGATACTGAAATCTTCGAAAAATAAACATGATAAATGGTTCGCTGCGGGCCCTACCGGGCCACGCTCGCCTTCGGCTCGCTCGCAGCTCACGTGCTGATAATGTTCTAACCTAACCTATGGAGTCGGGGTGCTCCGTGTCGGTTCTGTCACTTATTTTGAACCAAAACAAAATTACTAAGTTACCGACAACAGACGTTGTCGGTAACTTAGTAATTTTGTCGGAGGTTCATTATAACGCTGGTTAATTAGAATAATAGTCGGCCACAGATCGCTGGAGATTAATTTGTTTTTCGGAACCATTATTATTTCCCATCAAATATCAAACAAATGCCTCATTAAGCAGATGTGCTAGTGCAATTTGGTAGACTTATTGGATAAATAGGTGATATTATATAACTGCATTAGGAAGGTATGCACGGTTTTTTTTTTTCTTTATAGTTGGCGCCGCACCGCTTGTGCATTTGCCATTTTCAAGTATCTGTATTTTTCTATATTGTATTTTCAATATATTTTGCAACGATACACTCCTTCCAAGTCGTCAAAGTCACAGTCAAGTCATGTTTTAGTAAAACGGTGGCCAATTTTACTAAAACTTTGGTAGACAATTTCCACCAATTTCAAAAGTCACGCAATTCACTTCCATTTCATTTCACTAGTGCTTTTTAAACGAGCTACATTAGTTAAAATGCCACCAAAATAACACAAAATAACTCAAGAAAACACTAAGAAAAGAAATAAAATAAAAGTAGACGACGTCGAAAATGGCGGGAAGAGTCCTAAGCACGGTTATTATTATCTTACTTCATATTGGGTATTGAGAGGTTCTCGCTGGAAAAAGTTAAACTTGTGTTGAATATTATGCCTTCTCTTCACACACTCACACACCTTCTCCCCACATGATGCGTTCGAATTTGCGCCTGCTCTAAATTATCGAGAAAAACATGCCTACAGAAACACACGCTGTTTTCCAGGCAGTACCTACCTCAAAGGGCCTATCGCAGAATAGTAGATTTTGTACTAAGGGCTTAAAGTAGCGACAGAGTTATATAGAGTCTTGAGTGAAGCGAGGGGTCAAGCTGCCCAAGACGAAGACATGCTTTATCCCAGAGGAGCATTCTCTACTTTTCACACATTCTGTGAGACAACAAATTCACTGAAAATCACAGCACCATACACCAGGGGTTCCCAAATTTATTTTGTCTACTGCTCACTTTGAGAATAAATTATTTTTTAGCGCCCCCATATTCATTTTTAGCGCCCCCAATTTTTCAACTACTTAAAAACCACTGTTTTTTTAAATTAAACATGCATAAATCGGGTTATTTAAAAAAACTTGTTAAAACATGGTTGCACGCGGTCTATTATCTAGGAAAATGACCTATCTAGGAATACTAATAACTATTAAAATGCGAAAGTGTGTCTGATTTGACGCCCTCATATTTTTTCTGGGTCTCTTACCGCCCCCCTTTAGGCCTGCAGCGCCCACAAGGGGGCGTTATCGCCCACTTTGGGAACCCCTGCCATACACCCACAGACTATTAGGATGCTACGATCTTCTTATGGTGGCCAGTTCTATTTTCGAACAAACCTCTTTACAATGGACATTTTTTTACTTAGGCTGAGATAAATAGACGTAACTAAGGCCACTGTTGACCAACACATTAACGGACGTTTAAACGGCGGTTTAGCTTAAACAACTCTTTTTGACAGATGTTTTCATACGTTATCTGTCACTTTGACGATTGATTACGGTAACCACATTTTTATTTGTTCGTGAACTTGGGCCTTAGCCCGTACCTACTTACTAATGCTTAGTATTCTCCATGTCCCTTTTATACACATGTCAAATCACTCGTGCTAGAGAGGGACAGAGATAATGCTAAGCATTAGTACGTGCTAAGTAAGATCTAACTATCTCGGCCTTAGAGTTTTCAACGAGTTTCCACACGAGTTTGACGTTCAAATCACTTAATTCCCTAGGGAGTTTCATACAACGAGATAATGCTTTAGTTTACGTTGAGGTTGCATGATATGTTATTGGACATTGTCGAGCAGGTGGTATGAAAATAATTTCATAGACCATCGTGAAGAAATCTGACACGCATGTCAGTTATTATGCTATTGTGTTTTCCGTAGATGAAAATCTAGATAAGACGCTAAAAAAAACGAAGTCGTAACTTGCTCAGAAATATGATATTTTTCTCTCTAAAAATTAGCAATTCGTCGACTCACAGCGCCTTAAGGCGAATTACATTTACTGGTAGTCGTTGGTTTTATGTCTTTATAGTTCCGTGCCCAAAGGGTGCCAACGGCACCCTATTACCCGCTGTGCGTCCGTCCGACTGTCACCAGGCTGTATCTCATGAACCGTGATAGTGAGACAGTTTACATTTTTACAAATGTTGTAAGTATTTCTGTTGCCGCTATAACACAAATCACAGATAAAAGAATACACAAATACTAAAAAACAGAATAAAAAATATATTTAAGGGGCTCCCATACAACAAACGTGTTTTTTTTGCCGTTTTTATAGATAATGGTACGGAACCCTTCGCGCGCGTTTCCGACTCGCACTTGGCTGTTTTTTTTATTTTTCAATCACTTATCTCAATCAAAGTATATGATATGGACTTCGGGTCAGCGATGCGCTCTACTAGTATCCGTACCTATTATTTATTCTGTGTCCGTACTAAAAGAGAGACAAAAATGCATAAAGAAAGAGGTACAATTTTGCCAAGTTTGATCCGTCCATTGGTGCTTGATTATTAAACACATTTGAAGGACTGAGTGTGAACCGGCAGTGTATCAAACTCATTTGTCATCCCTCGAATTTTCAAAGGTGCCATAATTTGGCGTTGGTAGTGTATGGAATGCTAAGTCCATCGTAGAGTTATTAGAATGTCTTTGTTTTCAATGGGCATTTGTCTAGTCTAAGGATTATATAAGCAACACTGCACGAAAAAAAAGTAATCCCGTCTGTCCTTTGATTTTTCAGAGAGAGCTTCGTGCCAGCGATATGAGTAGTGATCGCGAGAATCCGAAGCTAGATCATCCCAAGGAGCTGTGCCAAATGTGTATCGAACTCGGGTACTATTGCGGGAAGATGGAGTAAAAACTTGTGTACCGCTAGCCCGCTGCAATCAAACTACAATGTAGGGGTGTTTCCACTTTGCCCCACCAAGTCGTGCCCCACTGGTTGGGCACAGGTTCTATGTTTGAGGCCATAGTGTATGTAAGCGTTTCTTTGTTGCCGCGTTGGTACGTATAGCTTCGGATCGGGTGTTTTTTTCAGAGAGAGCTTCGTGCCAGCGATATGAGTGGTGATCGCGAGAATACGAAGCTAGATCATCCCAAGGAGCTGTGCTAAATGTGTATCGAACTGGATGACTATTGCGGGAAGATGGAGTACCGCTAGCCAGCTGCAAACTGGATGAATGTAGGGGTGTTTCCACTTTGCCCCACCAAGTCGTGCCCCACTGGTTAGGCACAGTCAACATTTTAACAGTCAACTAAAACTAGAGGTGTTCTATGTTTGAGGCCATAGTGGCTGTATGCGTTTCTTTGTTGCCAACGTAGCTTCGGATCGGCCGGGGAATTGCGTATAGTAGACTGACGTTTGATGTCGATTACCAGTTTGCTGTTCATTGCGCAGCGTGTTTTAGCTTTTTTACAAGAACAGAAATATTTAAAACACGCTGCGCAATGAATAGCGAACCGGACATCGAAATCAAACGTCAGTCTACTACGCAATAACCCCACGGGTGTTCTGGATTTAAATGCGTTTAAAAAAAAAAAATATGGTGTTTGCGTGATGCTTCTTATTTATGTTTGGTGGAAATTGGTGCAGCTACGAATTGCATTATATTTGTTCAAAGACGCGCACCGCGCATGTATTTGAACTAGAGCATGGATACCGAATTTTCGATAGTATCGAAATACCGGAATATCGGACCAATAATCCGATATTGAAAAACCGGTACTGGCCTGGACTAAAACCGGAATTTCGATATTAAATTAAAAATATATGAGATCAAAATAGCGGCGCTACGTGACCAACACTAGCTAGGCTAAGGTTTAATTTTACATTTCTTGTTTCAATTATGCTGCAGAAACATAAATATAGTATCACAAGGTGTCTTATTTACCTTTGCCTACTTATTACTTACTATTAACTAGTGGTTCGCCCGAACTGAGACCTCGCGAATACACGCGATTTAGGAAGGTTTCTTACCTTATTTCTTTTAAAAAAATATCTTATATACGTAAGTACATTCACATAAAATGAACGTAGTTATCACGGTACTTCATATCCAAGCTTGAAAACGCATCGAAAGCGCGATCTAATTTTCAGACATTATTAGCATTGCCATCTAGTTGTGGATTTGCCACTTAGCCACCAAAGATTACGTTTTTCATCGCAAAAACAATCCTCAATTTTCGACTTCTCCCTGTAGTTTTGCACAAAATATACAAATACCGTTCTAACCGTATTGACTGCCAGTTCAATTATGCACGTGGCTCGCAGACTTTCTGAGGAAAAGATCCATACGAGTAGTTATTGATGGCTGCTCGTCGGATCCATTGGCTATAAACGCCTGGGTACCTCAGGAGTCTATCTGTCTATCAGTGGTATCTGCCACACTGTTTCGGCTGCACATTAATGATCTGCTAATGCCCGGTATAATGATACCAATGATACCCAATGGGGTATGCAGACGACAGCACAGTTGTGGAGAGATATGTTTCCACTGCCCGAGCTAGGCAGATTTAAATTCAGGAGCTAAGAGATGAGATGCTGCAGCGTCTGAATTTGACTCTCATGACCGTATCCGGCTGGGGCGATGCCAGTCTAGTCAAGTTCGACGCCTCTAATATGCAGGCTTGTCTCTTCTCGGCGTAAAGAAGTCAGTTTCTTCAAGTTCCTGTATTCCGAGATGTACCTGTAGCTATAGTAGGGGATAACCTCGAGCTCTTGGGTGTTTCACTTACGCCTACTCTCAACTTTGGCTCCTACGTCGAGTCTAAGGCAAAAACAGCTGCCATGAAGCTACACATCCTGAATAAGGTAAAGCGTTACTTCACGCCAGGAAAGCTTCTGAGTCTATAAAGCTCAAGTCTGGGCTTGTATGGAGTACTGCTGCCATATTTAGGATGGCTCTGCCAAACACCAGCTCGCTGCCTTTGACTCGATTGAACGCAGGTTAAGCTTTCAGGCTTATTGGTGAGCAACATATGGCAGAGACTAAGATCCAGAGTCTCAAGCACCGCCGTAAAGTCGCATGCCTTTCGATCTTCTATCTATAGGTTAAATTTCGGGGAATGCTCCCAGGAACTTCACGATCTGATCCCACCATCTCCTTTTTATCATTGGAAGAGCAGACGCACGGCTCGGTATCATCCTTACCTCATCAGTATACCCTCTATTCGTACTAAACGATTCATTTCTATCTTTATAATGCAAACTGCTAAAGAGTGGTATTCCACTCCGTCCCTACCCTCGTATGTCTTTCTTGAAAACTATAATCTGGGTCTCTTCAAGGCTAGAGTGAATAGATGCCTTCTAGACCTTTGTGCTTCATCTTTGGCCACATCGTCACTTACCAACAGGTGAGATCGTGGCCAAAAATAGGTCTATCATAGTTAAAAAAACGCCTTCTAAAAACATTTACTGAGATGAAATAGTTAAGTGGCTTGAAAAGTTAGACCTACAACGTCGTTCAAATTCCTAAAAACGGTAGGTCAACAATATTGGTTATTGTTTTTCAGGGTACAAGTTTTGAAATTCTTCAATTTTAGAGTTTTCCCAGTATTTGTGTCATAAAAGCTACAAACGTACCAAATTTCAGCGATGTAGGATTGTAAGTACCCTAGAGGAAAGCGAGTGGAAGTACCCTAGAGGTTTTGGTTTTTTACTTTTTCGATTTACCCTAATATCTCAAAAACTAATAAGTTCGAAAGTTATAAAAAATTGTTGAACTTTCGAAGCGAGGGGCTTTCATATGACACCCCATTTGATCTGATATTCTCACTTTTAATTTGTTTACCCCCTCTTGGACCCCAATATCTCAACAACCCCCAGACCGATATAGCTCATAACCTTACCAACAAATTGTACCAACACTATCTACCCCCCTATCAAATTTCATGAAGATCGGATTTACGGTTCGGAAGTTATGCTCGGACAAACATACATACATACATACATACATACATAAATACAAACGTCAATTATTCCAATTTGACTTGGAGAACTCGCTTCGCTCGTTCAAAAAAAGAGGGAATTCTTGATTTACATATGCTTTTATATTATTTTATATTTTTGACGACCACTGTGGTGCGGCGGGCGAACGTTCGCCTGCGACGCAGGAGGTTGCGGGTTCAATTCCCGCCTCGGAACAAATATTTGTGCGATCCGCAGATATTTGTTCAGGATGTTCTGGTTATTTTCTATGTATTAATTATAAATATCTATCTATGTAATATATTGTATTAAGTACCTATATCAGTTGTCTAGTACCCATAACACAAACTCTGTTTAGCTTGGGCTAGATAATGTCGTGTGAACTGTCCAGCAACATTTATTTATTTACTTATTTATTGTTTTTTTGTAAAAAGTTACTTTAAAGTTTTTTAATTCCAATTAATGTTATCTATTTATTATTTTATAACATAATGTGTGTGGTAAAAATGTAGATTTTGTGTTCCTTTAGATGATAGTTTGTGCGATTATATCATCTATTACATATAATAAGACAAGATAACTTACTGAATTCATGTTTGTATGAATATCGAAAAAATATCGAAATACCGGTTTTCCGGTACTTATTTCAGAATTTGATATCGAAAAAATACCGGTATTAGAAAAATGTTCCGATAGTCCATGCTCTAATTTGAACATAACTAAAAAGTTGATTTATGACATTTTGAACTGATTTTTGTTATACTAAGTTTAAAAAAACCTGTTGACATGTCCCAAGGGCTCCAAATTCCGGGGTTTCTTCTTCTTCTTTTATTTTCACGCGTCTTGTCCTGGATGCCAAATTTTAGAGATGGCTACACTAGTTACATACAATACTAGTATAGTATTATTTTATCTGTGATACAACTGATTAACATTGTCAAATTTTAGGTTAAAAATCATGGCGAATGTTACGCCATTATCCCTAGAAATACCTAAGTAGTTATTTTTTCTACATTTTTTGTAGCCTTATGGAAACACTTCATATATAGCCTACATATATATTTATCACTAGCAGCGCCCCACGGTTTCACCCGCGTAAGTCTCGTTCCCGTGGGAATATCAGGATAAAAATGTGCCTACGTGTTATTCCAGTTATCTCCATTCCAAATTTCATGCAAATCCGTTCAGCCGTTTCAGCGTGAAGAAGTAACAAACACACTCACACCACAGAATATATAATAGTATAAGTACTCACACACACAAACTTTCGCATTTATAATATTAGTAGGATAGGATTTGCTCATTCCGTTCGCGGGGCACTCGACATCTTTTTAGGAGTGGAATCTGGTGGGGCAAATGGGCAAATAGAAGACAAGTGTTATCCCATCAGTGGGGCACAGTGGAAACACCATAGATCTAGTATGTACGCGAAAAAATTCTACGTCTATGGGAAACACAGTGTTTTGTTGATATGTGGTCTATGGTTACGTACGACAGTTCCCCATTAAAATTCATTAAAAATCACACGGGCCTTTTATCCCGCCTTTTATAATTTTATTATAATAAAACTGTACATATTGAAAAACTGACAAAACTGATTGAAGCCTTGTCAATAAAACTAAATTACGATTTGGGTTTATTAACGAAAAACCGGCTGTAAAGAGCGGGCTAGCGCATACCAGTCTCCAGTAGATTTATTGTTTAATACATAATTTGCAAATTTCTAATTGATTACCTACGTACTTTATTTGACGATTTGATGCAAAAGTATAGTCATGTTAAAAATATTGTAATTATCACAATGTTTTATTAAATGAATAGAGATCACAATATTTGTGTTTCATTTTGAGATGGCCCCATCACACCTCCGCCTCGAAACTGCAGCGAAACCGCGCAGTTCCGTTACTTGTCAGTTGTACGAGCTGCGAAATAGAAGCCAAACTTCCTGTTCTGACGCAGAGATTTAACAAAGAATATAATCTTCCCAAGAAGCTTTTAGAAGTAAAGGTTTATTACTCGATTAATGAATTTAGCTATTATTTAGGTTTTTATTTTATCAGGTGGGCTGTAAGCTAGTTTGATTAGTGGTCTCATAAAAAAAAAAAAATATAGTTGACAAATTTTAATGTTAAACAATCTAGGTAATTTATTTCTCTCCTATTTCAATGTTATTTAAGTTTCATATTATTTGTTTATAATTTATTATTATTTTAAAACATTAATTAATTAATTTTGATTTCACTTGTTTTTACAATGTTGTAGGCCAGACATGGCAGACTAGAGATGCACATAACACCAACAAATGTTACCACCTAGATCTAACAGCAATAAATCATTTATCATTTTTATCACGTTATTTCGAAGATGTAGGTGCTCAGACGCCGCTAATATCGTCGCTAATTTGACTAAGTGACGTAACCGACATTTTGGTAATTTTACAGGACAAGCTTTTTTGTTGGCGTCGCTTACAATTGTGACTGATTTGTGACTGTAACACGCTTAAATATGAATCGATTAAAATGAAAATGCACACCAATATACTTCAAACTAAGGCCTTCCTGATAACGTGCTTTTGATATTATTTTAATAATTAGTTAATTCAATAAATCAATTTAAAGCAGATACGACACCTCGTTAGAACTTTATTTTGAAATGTTTGGCTTCAAATTTCAGATAGGTCTGGGTATTTTTGAAGTTAAATTCGTTAATTTTAAATGAATTACAGATTAACATTTAAAAAACGCTTTGTTTTCTTTTTTATTTGTTAAAGTATCAGTCTCGGACATTAAAGGTAGGTTATAATTAATCACAATGTCGTACTTGATACGTTATAACTTAATTAGTAATATTATTATTGGAATAATTTTTATCATAAATCGAAATAAGATCTATTTAAGATAGGTAATCTTTGAGTAGGTACTTAATTGATTATCGTAGGAAGAATAGAGTATCAACATTTAACTCCATACTAACAAAATACCCGTACAAATAATTCCCATTAATTTATATCGCTACTAGTACCGTCGACTGGCGCCGTAGTAACTATTCTGTAATCTTTTTCGGGGTGAATTGAACCTGGGGTGACATGAACCTAACCCAAACATTTTCGCAATGCGTTAACTATGCGATAAATACAGAGGTGCACATAAAAACTTGCACATTGTCTTCATTGATCTTGAGAAGGCATACGACCAGGTACCCCGAGAGGTTTAGTGGTGGGTCCTAAAGAAGAAAGGTGTGCCTCTGAAGTACATGGAGTTGATCCGAGCAATGTACATTCGATGCAGTATCCAAGTCCGACAGTTGGCACTACAGTTACAATGTAGCTGTAAGCTTGCACCAAGGGTCTGCTCTTTGCTATTACCTGGTGATAATGGACGCTCTTACGTCGGACATCCAGGAGGAGGCTCCCTGGTACCTGCTGTTTGCCTATGACGATGACATTGTGCTGGTTGCCGAGAATGGCCTCGAGGTCCAGAGTAGACTGAAGGAATGGCGGCAAAGACTGGAGAGTGATGGCCTGAAAATCATCAGAACCAAAACCGAGTACGTGTTCTGCTATTTCGGCGTTCTCTCCAATCCTGTGACATTAATACTTGCCGAGATGTCCTTACCGGTCTCTTTCTGTTTTCGTTACTTTAGGGTCACTCTTACAGGGGGATAGTGAGATTGACCGGGACGTAACGCATTGGATCAACTCAGGGTGGATGAAATGGCGAAAGGTCACAGCAACAACGTGTGACCCACGGATGCCACTCAAGTTTAAGGGTAAAATTTACAAATCCGTAATATGACCGGTCGTTATGTAGGTAAGGATCGGAATGCTGGTTCATGCAGAAGAAGAATGAAAGAAGATTGCATGCAGCAGAGATGAGAATGTTGAGATGAAAGTGTGGAGTGACAAAAATGGTTAAAAAAGGGAATAAGTATAAGAGGAAGTTTGAAAATTGCACCAAAGACAGAAAAGTTGAAAGGAAATCGTTAAGCTTGGTATGGGCATGTTATGAGGAGGGATGAAACGCATGTAACTAAGAAAGTTATGAATATTAATGTTAGTGGATGGAAGGGAAGAGGAAGACCTAAGAAAAGATGGATGGATTGCATGAGAGATGATATGAATGAGAAGGGAGTGAATGATGAAGTGACAGCTGATAGGGCAGAGTGGAAGAAATAGACGTACTGCGCCGACCACAAATCAATTGGGAAAAGGGTAAGACAATGATGATGTGTGTTCGAGGACGATGACATGATATGGTTTGTTCTTCTGGCCAATTTAAATATTAAATACATCAAAGTTGAAGCTACAATAAAATAACGATCCTGTCCCCTGCAGCAAGTTTATTACCTGTTGTAGATCGAAAGTTGCACACTGTGCATTTTCCGGAGTTATTTTTGACTGCTGCTTACACTCGGCTCTTTTCGCCGGTAACAGATAATTTTTTCTTGATGTCTGTCGTAAGAGGAAATTTCACTCTTACGACTTGTTTGAGTACATTTTGCGTGGGTAAAAATCTTACTAAAAGTCGTATGTGTAACTTAGGGCACTTAGAATAAATATATTTTTTAAGAACTGTAGATACGTCAACCATACTTCTAGACACTGGTAGGAGATACAGCTACGGCGATTAGACAGATCGGTGCGTCTTCAAAAGTAGATAAAACCAACATCAAAAATGTCAATTACGCCAAAATGTCGGTTACGTCACTAAGTCAGATTAGCGACGATATATCCGCGTGAACGTGTAGCGTTTTCGGCTTATTAGTTTTCGGCGGAAGTATACGACTGTCGGTAGTGACGACCTCTGTAGCGCGTCGGGCGCGACTAGCTGGCTGAGATGCGAAAGGTTGCGGATTCGATTCCCGCTGCGGGACAAATGTTTGTATGATCTCAAATATTTGTGTCGGGTCTGGGTGTTAACTGTTATGGTACCATGGTACTCGTAGTTCCTGGATACCCACGACTCAGGGAATCCTAGTGTGGGATCAGGACTATGTTTGTGACTGGTTGTGTTAAGTTATGTCATGTTAAAAATCGTAACAAGAAGAGGTAGAGAAGCTGGTGCTGGGATTAAGAGGAAACACAAGGGCCGTTTTCCCATATAAACGTAGTCCCCTGTTTTCTCCCTGGATAATGCCAGTAGAGCATTTTTTTTTCCAAAATATCTTAGGCCACCATTGGCATGTCCCTTTTTTCTTTTTTTTTTTGTCGAGGTGAAATCTGCAAACAGATACCGTATTGCATTGAGGGTGCAATACGGTTATGTGAGGTTCACGGACTCGTGGACTCACTAAAACACCCCGGTGGCCATCCTCTGCGCATGTCGATGGGCTCCGGGATCTCCTACGGAACGCACCGGTGCCCATCTCGCGCGACGCCCAACAGGGCCCATCCCGTGGTTGGCAAAAAAGCCAACCACAATCACTCCCTCCAAATGTGGCAGCACAGGGTCCACTCTGTGCTGCCACCGTCCAAGGGCTCGTAGGAGGGTGGCCCGAGCCCTCACTCCGACCACCACGCGAGCCCAGTGACATTTCTCTCCTTCACCACGAAAACGCGCTCGTGTCATCGTGGCAAGAGAAAGAGATGTCACTTCCTACCTGGCCATCATCTATCTTCTGAACATAGCTCGGCGGGAGTGGCACCAGCTACGCCCGGAAGGTAGAGAGGGAAAACTACCTTTTCGCCGTTTATTCCCACATTTGAGTTTGGATTAACCCAAAGTCAAACAAGGAAACAAACAGCCCTTCCCTGTTGTCTCATCATCCAGGCATGGTAGGGAGCCACTCTGCCTGGGTGATGAGAGGGCAGGTCCTCCCCGTTGCGAGTGGCGTCACGCTCGATGGATCGAATGTGCCGCCAGTCGCAAACAAGGGTACTCCACCTCGCCCATTGGGCACTTCTGACCGGCCCTCTCACTGTGCCCTCTGCTAATCAGAGGGACACGCGGAAGGCCAGCTGCCTTCCCACCCCAAATATGGGGGGAACGCCTAAGGTTGGGGTCAGGACGATGGTCGGCCCACTCTACAACTCCTCGCAAGTAAGAGAGCCAAACAACACCACCCTAACATTCCATCCCGTTGGCGGTCTCTTTCCCTTTCACTGCAGAGATCTGCCATGCAGTGATCTGGAGAGAGACCGCCTGCCTTCCCTCCGTCGTATCCTCCAGATGTAACTCGAGTACACCTAGAGGATACGAAGGAAACGCCTCCCCGTTTGCAAGTGGAAGCAAACTCACGAGGGTAATGAGTTCACTGCCAGTCGCAAACAGGGGTACCTACCTACCTACCCACCAAACCACCGACGAGGCGCCACCCCACCCAGAATCCCGCAAGAAAACTGATCCATACAGCCGGCTCGTGGGAACTAAGCGAATCGACACCTTATCAACAGTTCAGTGGGCACCTACACCAACACGGTCCCTAGTGGACCGTGAAGGCGCCTGATGGTTTCAGTTACGTCTATTTCAGAAAAAATAGACCAAAAACAGGCAGCATCCACGTGAAGGATAACCATCAGACTTGCCTTGGGGATCTCAGCGACCCGCGCTCCTCCCAAGACCATTCGCCTCCTTGTCAACTCACTCTTGAGCGGGCAAGGAAGGCCTGCATTTATCCAAAACCGGAGTTAGGCCGCAGCAACTATTAATGGATAAACAAAGACCCGCCCACCATTGGCATGTCCCTATGTTTACCTTTTTGTTATAAATTAATGACTAAAAGAGCATTCAAAAACCTAAAAAAAATACAGATTTTCCGCTGTGTTCAAACATCCTGAAAACAAATTTGACTAGATTATATAAAAAAATGAAATCATAGGAACACGGCTAAAACTTTCTTTTATTTTTAATAAAAAAAATGTTAAATTGGTTAAGTTTTGGAGAAGGAATCAGGGGATTACGAATCGTTGGTTTTATGTTAATAGGTATTGTCGATCCAAGCTACAGTTGTCTCTATCACACTTGTTGTTCGGTTGTTGGGGCACTGCGCGACAGCAATAGATTTTACAAATACATATTTTTTATTTCTCTAGCCCTTGGTGTTTTCTCTTAGCAGCAACTACAAATAATCCCAAATTTAATAAACTCAAAGTAAAATACGTGTAATACGAAACTAACGAGCAATTTCACTTGGTCGGGTTATAATTTTAGTGTTTACAAAATTTATAGATTCTCGTGGCGGGGACTTTACTGTGATACCTATAGTATATATTTTTAGTTCTGGCAACTTTAATGGGAAAGTCCCTACACTTGACAATACACGCTGAGAAATGAAAGAATTAGGGTAACTCATACGGAGAACAAAGCCACATCAAAAATAATATGAACTTGTTTTTTTTATTACCAAGAAAGTCATACACGGATAACGCTGATTCAAAGTTCCCGTCAAAAGTGTGTTCACAAAACAATTTATGTGTGAGATAAAATGTTATCCTAACCTTCTTGTATTTTGGCTACCGCTAATCATCAGATCAGCTTGCTGTCGCTATATTATTGTAAGGACCTATTGTTATCGGAACTTTTTTTTAACGTGAATGACGTAACCAGTAGATGACCGGAGGCTGATGTTAAGCGGTAACCTCTGCCTTTAACAATGTATTACTTCATGGATAGGCAACAAATAAATCTGAAATATTTGAAATCTGCATGAATGTGGCTTTCTTATAATATTTTTTTGAGACCGATATCTTTACTCGTTCGAAATTTATCGTCACTGGAATAAAAATTGTTCATAATTTTTTTGATTTTCAGTGGTAATTCAATTTTTTTGTATGTAAAGGTGTATTTTTTGTTTCATAAAATGATTGGCCATCTTTAATTTATCCAAAAATGATACCTCACTTGTCATAGTAGCTATAAGTAAGCCGTTATAACGACCAACAGTATGCGCGGCGTAAGAAAACTTCACCCCCTCCCCACCCTCCCGCTGTCTCCCGGGCGTTTTCCACTGTGGTCTACCTAAGAAACAAGTGTGCCAAGTAGCATCCTTTAATGTCAAAAATATTGGTGTTGTCCTTATTATTTATTTATTTATTTATTTATTTAATGTGGCATTGCATTGCGCCCCCCAGCCGGAGACATATAAAGATGAAAAGTCTCATGTGCCTGTAATTTCCCCGGCACCCATACCCTTCAAACCGGAACACAGTAATGCAAGCACTACTGCTTTGCGGCATAAATAGGTATGGAGGTAGTACTTCCGCGGACGAACTCTTTCACAAAAAAACTCTACTACTACTATACTACTACTAACTTGACCGGTACGTAGTAGGTATGCAAACTTTCAGATCCATCGGATGGCTGGAACAGGTTTAAACTGTAGTTGCAAGATTTGACCACACACCTACGTGTTTGTACAGGGATATCGCTTGGATTTCATGACAAAATAAAACTGACCGCACTCAACGTGCTTGTGGCTGCGCGCGCCGTCAGAACATCTTTAAAGTTCCCTCTTATACAACCAACCCCATCATCATACTTTTCTTCTACAACCTTATTTCTACGGAACCCGTCGACTTTTACGTATGTACAGTCTTGACCAGTTTATTTAGGGAGGGAAAGTCAGCACAGAATAAATAATAATAGAACAGACAGTTGCAGTGTGTGTAGAATGTTTATTTAATGTCTTCGTTCGTTTGGCCGCCGGCCAGTCCGGCTCACAACAAACAAACAGATGTTGGTTTAGCTCCGGCCACACACAATGGGCTGGTGTTTTTTTCTGTTCTGTGTGAACTACCTACTTACTCAATGTGTTTGACCGTTTCTGCTTGGTTTAAACTCGAAGATTGTGATTTCGAGTTCAGACTAAGTTGCCTGAGATTGTGAGAGAAGGCATTTGCGGGTGTACTAACCATAGACGTAGAATTTTTTCGCTACGCTAAATAGACAAACGAAGCGTGGGAGAGAGAAGTCATTTTTAAATGTACCCCGTGCAAAAAGAAAAGTGACAGCAACAATGTATTGAATGTGACATATTTTGCTTGAGTACATGCGCATACCGGACGGTCTCTTGTGCAGTTTAACTAATTTTGTAATTATTTTAGTAATCTTACTATTAAATAACAAATATTACTTTGTATGACAATGGTGTCGTGTTCAGTTTGTGACTGTGAAGATAAAAGACGTAATTATCCGGGAAAATACACGTTTCACAGGTAAATAAGAGATTATTGGTAGTTCGATTGCATTGCTTATTTTATCAATTCTGCTTTAGTAAATGGCCTAAAAACCAGTTTCATTCGTAGATTAGGACTTTCCCTTATATTTTTTAATAATATTTCGTTGCTGCACCTAGAAATAAACAATATTTTATGTAAAATATAAAAATGTTTGATTACGATAGGGCTTGACCAAGTGATGACGTCAGAAATATCGATAGTCCTGTTGCAGTCTATATCGTTGTATAATGCGCATCATGTAAAAAGAACGCTGGCGGTCAAGCTTCTTCAGGCGTTCCAGCGTTCTTTTTAAGAGATTACTGCGATGGTAGCCTAACGGTTCAATAGTGCAACTCAGAATCCAACGATACCGGGTTCGATCCTAGGCTCCGCCACCAATGACTTTTTCTAAGTTATGTGCGGATTTCCATCGCTCTGTGCTTCGGAGGGCACGTTAAGCTGTCGGTCCCGGCTGTTATTGATTAATAGCAGTCGATAAGCCATGTCAGAGGCCCTCGGGCGGCTTGACAAACTCCGACACCAGAGGCCAGCACTACCTCTTACGAAACGAAACGAAGAGATTACTTACTTTTATACTTATTTAAGAGATGTATACCTATGCACTGAATGAGTGCCTACCTAGTTTACTACAATTAATGTACAATTATAGTACGCGTCATGTAAAAAGAACGCTGGAACGCCTGTTGAATCTTGACCACCAGCGTTCTTTTTACATGACGCGCACTATACCTACCTATAAATTAAATTTTTGTCCATCGTAGAATGGAGGTTTACTTTTTTTGGAGTAAATATGTGTGCTCTGTAAACATTTTACCGTTTTTTTTAAAATCTATAATAACCAGGTGGACATTGAGGTGTGTGTTTTTGTATTGACTATTGAAAAGGTAACTTTAAAGCACCACGGGTGTTTTTATTGCAGTTTGTGTAGTAGATATTTTGGAGTAAATATTTACGTTGTTGATTATTAAAAAATAAAAAATAAATAACTATTGTTTATTTCTGCTTAATAAAATAATAGGTAACAAGTTAAATTTAAATATACCCCAAAAATTCCGTTCCAGCGGGACTCGAACCTGCACCCTCGCTTGTGATCAGCGATGCCTTTACTTTCGAACTTTGAACAGAAGGTTTCCAATGAAACACCTGTAGATACAGCACTATCAACTTTGCGCTATAGCCGAGTTGATAGTGCCCACAAATTTCGTCTCCAGCGTCATAGCTCGATCTATGGATAAATTGTTTAGGGCATCGCCGACGACAGGCGAGGGTGCGGGTTCGAGTCCCGCTAGAACGGCATTTTTGGGTTACATTTAAATTTAATGTTATCCATAAAGCGTGGTTTACTTGAAAAATAATAAACTTTGGGGTAACAAATTGTCTATAGATAAAGTAACAGAGTGAAAAATTATATGGGCGTAGCACGGCCGATATAAAATGTTTTTGTGCTTTCAGATTTCCAAGTAATCCTTTGCTACGAGAAAAATGGTTATCGGTTATAAGAAGAGTGGGATATGGACTCAAATAAGAACTCCACTAGGTATATGCAGCAAACTTTTTAAGTTTAAATTTAAAAGGGAAACTCTAAGATCCCACCTATAAATAAAACCGTAATATTTAGGGGTCTATAAATAATAAAGGTTTATTTATTAACTGTATTCAAAATTGGAATAAGAACCTTATTCTCTTTATGACGTCAAATCTGCCAAACTGAAAGACTTAATCTGCATTAAGATGTATTTATCTACCATACACATCACGGACGGATGATGAATTCTATCGACAATGTAAAAGTGTTGGTCGAGGACAACACTATTTTGAACTCAGACATAGACTTTCACCAACACGTGCAGATATTTTTTTTGGTTCCATCTTCGATCTCTGATTGTAGATCTAGTACATATACTAAATCTATGGTACTAACTAGTGTGTAGTGACGGTTTTTATTTTGGTCGAAGAGTGACGGTGAAGTGATTTCCACTTGTTTGGATTTTGTTGAAGTAGGTACCTACTATAAGCTTTATCATAAATTCAGAATCAGTGTTACTTGTTACCTTGTACTATTACCGTATTTATTCTGTGGTGTTAACCTTTATTGAAAATGGGCTCCTTCTTGTCCTGTTTTAAGGTAAGTCTAATGCGCGTCATGTAAAAAGAACGCTGGCGGTCAAGCTTCTTCAGGCGTTCCAGCGTTCTTTTTAAGAGATTACGTACTTTTCTACTTATTTAAGAGATGTATACCTATGCATTGAATGAGTGCCTACCTAGATTACTACAAATAATGTACAATTATACCTATAGTACGCGTCATGTAAAAAGAACGCTGGAACGCCTGTAGAAGCTTGACCGCCAGCGTTCTTTTTACATGACGCGCACTATAGGTAGGTACCTACCTAAGTAAACAAGCCTCATGAATTAAGCAGGTAAATTGTTGGGGTGTAGATAAGGGGGCACTGAGGAAAAAAAAAATTTCTACAGTGTTTTTTTTAGGGGTATCGTATCTAAACTGATGATACAGAGATAGGTACTATCAATTAAAACATGTGTGTTAAGTCTCCTAGTTCTCGCGAAATCAACTTTTGCTATCTGAAGAAGTGTCGATGAGCTGTAATGGGCAAAATACACCAAAAAATTTGAATTTCGCGCCACAAGGGTGAGCATCCAACATAGCATTTTTTCAAAGAATTTCGCGCCACAATGGTGAGCATCCACCTTAGCATTTTTTCAAAACGACTTAGGTACCTACCATCTGAAAAAATAATCTGTTCTCTAGTGTTTTAAATCCATGTGGCAGTCCGACCACGTGAGCTGCGGTTCGCTCGCAGCCTGCGAAGTGCTAGTGTCAAGAGTGTGTGCGAGGCACGGCGAGCGTGGCCCGGTTGGTCCCGCCCGCAGCGAACCAGCTTATGGAAAAAAAATCATTTGACATTAATAGATGGATTAGAAAAAACTACACGATAGGTAGGTTAAACAAAAATTACATTAATAGATGGATAAGAAAAAAAATAAACGATAGGTTAAAAAAATTTTTTTTTACCTGTCTCCTAAATTATACCAAAAAAAAATTTCGCTGAAAATTTTCTGTCTTGTCTAACTACCTAGGTAGGTACTGTAGGTACTTATAACAGTCAATTTCAAACCTCGTGTTCGATAACGGCAAAAAAAAAACTTTTTTCGAGTAGTAAGATAGGTACGAGTTGTACCCAGTAGGGTCGGTTCGCTAGTTTTCGGCCTCTTAGTGCATTTGGCAACTTTAAACGGTCAGAAAAAATTAATGTTACTGTTGATAATCTTAACTGATAATGTATTTTGATAGATAAAATATTGTAGTTTCTGATTTCAAAACTGTTTGACGCGAAGTGATCTTAGTTTTTTTTATAATAAATTTTAATCCCAAAAATGACCAAAACGCTAGTTTTCGGCCGCAAATTTCAGTATTCGGCCACAAGGCATTTAGTTTTCGGCCGCTTATAATGGATATAAAAGACGAAGCTATTATAGTTACATTAAAAACTCGTTTCTTAGTAAAAATGTTTTTAGGCCTCACCAGAAAAACTATAAAATAAACAAAATCAAAGTTTGACTCTGTTTTTTTTATAATTTAATTTGAAATGTTCTGTTAGGTAGAAGTTTACTTATATCACTTCTCTGTCATATAATTTTTAAGTCTTTAAATTGAAATCGTTTTATTACTTATACATTTTTCTTTATAATTCTTGTTTTATTTACTATTGGAATAGTAATTACAGTTTTTTTAATCACAAGTCTTGCATCATCAACTGTGGTAACACTGAAGTAACCTAGGTGTCCTGAAACAAATATGTAGGAGCCCCGTAACTTCATGTAGACAAAATAATATGTCTTCTAGTTCGAAGAAAGCTCTTAGAAGACGATTAACGGATTCCTTCCAAATAACCCCACTTCTTGCAAACGAGAAATCATCGACACTACCGGGGGAACCTATTAAAAGACGAGAGGAAAATTCTCCGGGTGAGTCCAGAGTGCAGTCAAGCGTGCAGTCGAGTGTGCAGTCCATTGTGCAGTCCGGTGTGCAGCCTATGAATGATACTGAAACCATAGTACAACTTCCACATTGTAATGAAGATATAGTCAGGAAAATTGAACGGGAAACAAAAGTTGTTAAACCATCACATAAAATATGTGGAAATAAAAGGGTGTTCATATTAGGTGGACAACAGTGCAGTGGATTGGCTTTAAAACTAATTAAATCTCGTTTAAGGAATCCTTATGTTCAGTATCAGTTCATGTCGTTTGTAAAACCAAATGCATCCACAGAAGAAATTTTAATTAATGTGAACCTGTGTAATAATATAACATCTGAAGATAGAATTGTAATAGCTGTAGGACAACATGATAAAAACCCACTAATCGTTATTGCTGAATTGTGTACATTTTTGAAATCGGTATGTTGCCCGGTGTTAATTTTGAGTGTAAGAAATAACATTTACCTGAATGAAATTAAATTAAATGACATGGTAGACCTTTTAAGCAGACAATATAATGATTGTAAATTTATTGACATCAATTCTGAAACATTGAATTATTTTGTTTGTAAAAAAATTAATTCTGCTTTAGACCATTTGGATTATGAGAAACAGTTTTTATCACTAAAAGCTGTCTCTAGGGATATTGTATATGGGGGACGAGTGAGCAACAGCAGAGCCAGCCGGAACATGTGTGTTTCTAGACATAGTCGCAACAATGATTCAAATAATGTACCAGTAAGATCTCGGAGCACCCAGACTGAGAATAAATCTAATGACAACGTTCTTTCAGAACGAGGAGAATCGCCTTTGGGAGTTTCAGTTAAGTTTTTTCGGGACCTCTGAGGAATGTTCTATAAGATTACTTCATCAAAATATTAACGGTCTAGTAAATAAACAACATTTATTTGAAATTCACCTGGCAGATCTTCTAGTAAAACATGCGGATCCAGACATTATCTGCATTTCAGAGTCTTTCATAGAAAAAGGTAAGGAGTACATGATTAAGCTTCACGGCTATACTCCAGCTTCTTCTTTTTGTAGGCAAAGGATTAACAACAAAACTCGCGGAGGTGTGTGTATACTGATTAAGCGAGGCTGGTCTTACAAAGAACTTGTTTTTGTCAAAGATTTCGCCATTGTCAGACACTTTGAGTGTTGCGGCATTAAGCTTCTGAATCAACACATGATTGTGGTTTGTCTCTACAGAACACCTGACTCGGATGTTGGTTTATTCTTAAAACAATTGGATAGTTTGCTTCTACGTATTACCCGTTACCACAAACAGGAAATAGTACTGGCTGGTGATTTTAATATTAACACTCTCCAGTCTTCTAAAAACTCTACTTGTCTAATGGATCTTGCAAAAAACTATAATCTTACTCTACACATAAACCTACCTACCAGGCAGGAATCTTGTATCGATCACATCTTAAGTAACATAAGTTCTGCTAGAGGCGAGCTTCTGCCTCTTTGTTTGTCTGATCACAACACTGCTCAAATGCTGTTAATTCCAACAAAATCTAAGGAAATTCCCCTTTTAACCTACTATAGATACAAAAGAGACTACAGTGTGGAAAACACAAATAAATTTAGGGAGTGCCTTTCAAGTCTGACGTTCTCTGAAGTACTTGAAGGTAATCTAGACAACGCATTTGTTCCACGAGTTGTTTAGCTTATTCTACAATCTCTGTTTCCCAAAAATCAAGTATAATATATCAAACAGAACCTCAAAAATAAGATGGATTACTAAAGGCTTGAAAATGAGTTGTAAAACCAAAAGAGGTTTGCGCTACAAATGGTATTCAAAAAAATCAGATGCCAATAAAATAAAATATAAAAGCTATTCAGCTTTACTTCGAAAATGTGTAGATCAATCGATAAAATCACAAAACCATAAAATCATAAAAAACGCAAAAAATGTGTGCCAAGCATCTTGGCAGATTATAAAGAGTGAAACTGAAGAGGTTAGACAAATGAATTTCATACAGAGCATAGAACAAAACATGGAATCAATAAATTGTCCTTATAAAATAGCCGAAACCTTCAATAGTTATTGGATAAATTTAACAAATAATGACAACCATTTCAAAACTCGAGACACATGTAGACAAATGTCGAGCAGTAGCATCTTTTTAAGACCTTATGACTTTGACGATATACACAAAATCATTATATCTCTCAAAAACACTAACGCTGTAGGATATGATGAAATAGCCACTAAAATTATAAAAGCCTGTTCTATGGAAATCACACCGGTTTTGACATACTTAATTAACACCTCTTTTGTAGAGGGCTCTTTCCCTGTCATATTAAAGAAATCCATAGTTAAACCACTTCATAAAAAGGGTGAAACATCTAAATTAGATAACTATAGACCCATAACGCTTATTCCCATAATTTCAAAAATATTTGAAGCTGCCATGCAAAGGCGTCTATTAAATTTCATACAAAAAAAAAATATTAAGCAGGAACAATATGGATTTCAGAAGGGAAAATCTACCACACTAGCCTGCTTTAATCTCATACAGAAAATAATTGATAACATTGATGATAATAAATGGACTTCGGTTATATTTTTCGATATGTCGAAGGCGTTCGATTTTGTTTCTCACAATATTTTAATTAATAAATTGGAAAAATATGGTATCCGGGGACCTGCTCTAAAGTGGTTTAAAACGTACCTGGAAAATCGACTCCAATGCGTTGAAGTCACAAATATAAACAGTAAGAAAGAGTTGACAGCATTTCGATCTCCATTTAAAGAAAACCGATTTGGGGTGCCACAGGGAAGTATCCTAGGGCCAATCTTATTTATTTTATATATAAACGATCTTCCAGACATCACTAATAACCCTTGTATTTTATATGCAGATGACATCTCTTTGCTTTTGACGACCAAACGTAATATTGACATAAATGATTATACTTCAGACATAAATAATACAATTGAATTAGTAATTAAATGGCTAGATGACAACAATTTACAGGTTAACTTATGCAAAACAAACTATATTCAATTTGGAACATGGGCTAATAAAACAAAAAAATTGAGCATCTCAAACAGAGACATTGACATTCTGGAAGTTGAAAATACTACATTTTTAGGAATAAGTTTAGATAGCCATTGTAGCTGGAAAGCTCATATTGACAAAGTTTGTAATAAATTAAATCGTTTCGTTTTTGCTCTTCATAGATTAAGGAAAACGTCTGACCGGAAAACAGTACTACAAACATATCACGGCTATGTTGCTTCGGTGTTGTGTTACGGGCTAGTACTTTGGGGGAATGGTACAGACATAAATAGAGCGTTTGTTGCACAAAAAAAATGTGTCAGGGCAATTGTTGATATACCACCATGGGAATCATGCAAACCGGTGTTCGTGGATCTGAAATTGCTTACTCTGCCATGTATGTATATCTTTGAGTCTGCTTTATTTGTGAGGAAACATAGTCATTTGTTTATAAAAGCAAGTGAAATGTATGCACGTAGCACCAGGGATTCTGACAGAATTGTTCTACCTAGGGTTCCGCGGACAAAGCTTTACTTAAATAATTGCTATGCTATGTGTGGGAAGATTTATAACACCTTACCCAGTCATATTAAAAGCCTTCCGCTGAACAAGTTTACCAAAGAATTAAGACTCTGGCTACTAAGCAATAGGTTTTACAATTTGAATGACTTTCTAGTTAAGTAGTATATCTGTATGATCTTGACATAAAATATATTCATGACATGTACCTAGTTACGTTGCCAGCATCCACCCATCGTGCTGTATTTAATGCAGCGTAATGCATTTTCTGTTTGTTTAGTCTTTAAGGCCACCCACGCACAGGTGCAGTTTGTGCGACGAATTCTAGATTTGTATTCAGTCGATATTTAGCCACCACTTGTGAGACATTAGAATTAAATCATTTTACTTAATTTGACTTTTTTAAAAACACTTCCACGCTTTCGCGAAACAAGTCTGGCGCAGCCTAGTGGATTTTCCGCAGTTTTCCCGAGATCTACACTCGTGAACACCCCAAAATCGGTCTATCGAGAAAGTAGCGTTTCGTATGAAATCCGGCTCTACGCGGACGCGGAAAGAAACGAAACAAATAAATACGACTCTATAACGGTGAATGCGTGTGAAAAGTGGCTATATCCGGCTCCTGGAGGACATGGGATCGAGCAGCTTGTGAGTAAACCTTTTCACTTCCTGTTTTCATATCCCTGTGTCTTTTCCACATTTCCTCTCGAACTTAAATCGTCGGGCTTATTAATTACGTTTATCTGATTTTGTTTGCACATAAATTGGCGAACTGATTTGCACATAAATTGGCAAATCCGTCATTCTCGTAATTAATTTGTGTAATTTTAAGTAGATTTAGTTGCACTTAAATAGGCAAATTGATTTGCACAAAAATTGGTAAGTCAGTGTAGTTTTAAGTAAAATAAAGTAAATAAAATTAAAATAAAATGGAGATTAAAGCGGTTCCGAAAGAAACCTTGTCTATCATCCCTAAGTATGACGGGGAAGAAAATTTATTGAATTTATTCATTTCAAAATGTGAATATGTAGTAAATGGAAGTAAAGAAGAAGTAAGAAGGATCATCAAAAGAAAAACAGACCGTGTTTGTTGCCTGATTCTTCTAGGTCTGGTTGCGTTGGAACAGGAGTAACTGTAAATTTATTTTTTAAGACGATTCAAAATGATCCTTGTGATTTCAATGAATAAAATACTTTTGACTTTGACTTTGACTTTGAAAGCTCCGGGAAATGCAGCACAAGATCTGTATTTATTCCACGTTGTGTCAAGTAAACTCACTGGTAGAGCTGCGACTCTACTTAGCGACCACCCAAATATTAAATCATATGAACAATTGAAAGACTTGCTTACGCAACATTTCGGTGACCCTCGATCAGAAGAGTGCATAGCGATTGAGCTTGAGACGCTAAAACTAAAACAAGGCGAAACGTACATTCAGTTTTGTCATCGCATCCAGAATGTTAGAAGCTCGTTATTTGCTAAAGTAAATAGGCTTACCGATGAAGGAATCAAGGCCGCGAAAATGATTGTTTACAACAACACAGCTCTGAACGTGTTCTTGTATAATTTACCGGAGGACATGATCAGAATTGTGCGGTTGAAGGGTTGCTCTAACCTTGAAAATGCTTTAAGCATTGTGACAGAAGAAGTGAACTTTAAGTTTCAATATGATGCGAAAAACAAGATATTAAAACAAACTCCATCGCAGCCACCAATTTCCCAAAATTCCCAAAATGCTTTGAGACCATTACCAGCGGCTCAAGGTTTTAAACCAGCATTTAATTTGGTGCCAAATAATAATTTTAAATTTGGCATTCCACAAAACAATTTCCAATTCGGCAATTCACAAAATCAAGGCGGGTTCAGACCCAACTTTTATCAACAAAATAGATTCACACCGCACACACAAGGTTTCCGATTCGGGGCACCTCAAATGCAGCCTCAACGTAATTTTGGCCAAGCCCCCGCGCAACGCGCGCCTTTCCAACACGGCGGTTATAAATTTGGTATCCCTCAACAGCAAGGTTTTAAGTTCGGTATTCAGAACCAACCTCAACAAAATCAGCATAAATTTGGCATACCACAACAACAGGTACAGGCGCCTAGGCTACAGAGTAGCGACGTAACTATGCGCACTGCGCCGCTGCTAAGACAAAATATGACTTCAAACGATCTGTACTATACAGAACAGCCTTGTCAAGAATATACCCCCGATTATAACAATGGTCAGGAATACACCCCTGATTACAACATTGCTTACGACTACAACTATAACGATGGTGGATATGATTGTTACTACTTACAAAATTATAACGAAGATAATTCCACAAATCAGGAAAATACCAGTGCGGAAACCGTACCAGAAAATTTTCAGGAAAAAGCCTCCAAGAATGTAGAGAGTTGATAAACCTAAATTATTGTGATAGTATTCTGAAATTACCCCACATTGTGATCCCAGAAATCGATGCAAAATTTCTCATAGATACCGGAAGCAGCAGATCATTTATTAGCCCTGTTAAAGCCAATCAGTTTTTCAACGATTTTAAATATTACGAACCATTCACTGTGGTTAGTACTCACGCTCAAAGTACTCACAATGAGATAATCTACATACCACTGCTAAAGACTTTTAAAAGTACTCTCCCTCATAAATTTTATATTTATGATGTGGATGGAAGGTACGATGGTTTAATAGGATCAGACCTTTTAAAAAAATTAGGAGCGAATATAGACATGCAAAATCAATTATTAATTACACATAATGCGGGAATTCCAATTATTTACAATCCACCCTATGAGATTGATTTAGCACCACGATCTGAGACGCGAGTAAGGATTCCCACGAATCTACAGCATGGTGAAGCGATATTAGACTTTCTGCAATTTCAAGAAGGCGTTCGAATGCCTACCGCCCTTGTCCGGTGTGAAAACTACTTTGCGGAAACGGTCATTCAAAATACTAATGATGTGAAAGCGATCATCACGTTCCAAGAACCATTTACAGTTTCGGTATTTAAAAATGAGGAATGTGAGGTAAATTTCGTGAAAGATGATTGCATGATTGATGAGTTACTGAAAGAAAATTTGGGAAAATTACGATTAGATCACATGAATAAAGAGGAACATGATAGCGTTCTCAAATTGTGTCATGAATATAGAGATATATTTTATTGCGATAAAATACCGCTGTCTTTTACAAATCAGGTGAAACATAATATCAGAACAACTAATGAAGATCCGATATACATTCGACCATATAGACACCCACCTGTTATAAATCAGGAAATTGAAAAACAAGTTAGTAAACTTTTTGAAGACAACGTAATACAAGACTCACACTCGCCCTGGAGTGCACCGGTCCACCTGGTACCAAAAAAGTTAGACGCGTCTGGGGAAAAGAAATTTAGGATGGTGATTGATTATCGGCGCCTAAATGAAATAACAGTTGATGACAAATACCCATTGCCAAATATTACCGATCTCTTTGATAAAATAGGTAAAGCCCAATATTTTAGTACAATCGATCTAGCTAGTGGGTACCACCAAATTGAAGTCAATGAGGCGGATCAATCAAAGACTGCGTTTTCGACACAATCAGGCCATTATGAGTTTAAACGATTACCATTTGGTTTGAAGACGGCTCCAGCGACGTTTCAAAGAGCTATGGATAACGTACTACGAGGTCTGCAAGGCATCCACTGTTTGGTATATCTTGATGACATCATAGTATACTCATCCAGCCTACAGGAACACATTGATAAACTCCGAAAAATATTCGACCGACTTAGGAAAACTAATCTAAAAGTTACACTTGACAAATGTGAATTTCTAAGGAAAGAAGTCCTTTATCTAGGTCATACCATCAGCAAAAATGGCCTCATGCCTAACAACGATAAGATACAAGCAGTCCTAAACTTCCCGCTACCGCGAACAGCCACTGAAATCAAGAGTTTCCTTGGGTTAGTAGGGTATTACCGAAAATTCATTAAAGATTTTGCTAAATTAACGCAACCATTAACATCTTGTCTAAAAAAGAAAAATAAGATTGATTGTACAAAACAGGAATACATAAATGCATTCGAAAAGTGTAAAGAGCTTTTGACTAACGCACCGCTCTTACAGTTTCCCGATTTTACAAAACCATTTGTTCTCACGACGGATGCATCCAACTTTGCAATCGGTGCTGTCCTTTCTCAGGGACCCATAGGAAGTGATAAGCCGATAGCCTACGCGAGTCGTACATTAAACGATGCGGAAACACGATACAGCACAATTGAAAAAGAGCTTTTAGCTGTCGTCTGGGCTTCAAAGCATTTTCGACCATATTTATATGGAAAGAAATTCACGATATATACAGATCATAGACCTCTCGCTTGGTTAGATTCAATAAAAGAACCTAACAGTAAACTCACGCGATGGAAACTGCGTTTGGCGGAATTCGACTACAAAACTGAGTATAAACAAGGAAAACAAAATTGTAACGCAGATGCTTTGTCACGAATTAGGATTAACGCTTTAGGTGAAAACGACGACGTTTCAATGAAGGTAAATGTAGATAAAAAAGAACAAAATCTTCAGCGTCATATTACGGACATAACTGATGAAATTATGCGGTTAAGTAAACATAAAAATGATACTTCCCACGCTTCGACCCCGCGTGAACGAACACCATCACCAATACTAATTTCATCTGGTTCGGAAAGAAGCAATCAATCAATAGCAGGCAAAGGTCGACGATCTCCCTATTCAAATCCATCTTGCGGAAGTACCACCGAATCTGCATCTGAAGGACGCGATGAAAGTATAGGCACGATACATTCGGCCCGCGATCTTGACACAGATGGTATACTTATTTTACAAGAAGCCATAGATACCAAGCCAAATCAAATACTCGTACATTCCTGGAACAGAAACGAAACTACAGTAAAAGATTTATCTAGGGATAAACAAAAAGTATTGGAGGTTCACTTACCTTTAAATAACCCGGAATTGATCAAAACTTTTCTGAAAAACTATATTAGACCCAAAATAAAATACTTCTTTTATTTTGAAGATGCATTACATCGCAAACAATTTTCAGAGGCAACTCTATTACTTTTTCGGAAAGGAACAGTAAAATTCTATGAGTGTACTAAAAGAGTTATTTATGTAGACAGTGAACAAGAACAGCGAAACGTAGTGCTCAAATACCACATTGGTAAAAATAGCCACAGGGGTATTAGGGAAACCTTAACGCATTTAAGGCGTACCTTTTATTGGAACAATATGGACGAAACGGTGGCAAGCATCATAAATGCGTGTGAAATTTGTAAAAAGATGAAATATGACCGAAAACCATTAAAACCGGAACTACAATTATCGCAAACCCAAATCAGACCATTTCAAGAATTATTTATTGACACATTCTCTGTTGAAGGCAAACATTTTCTTACAATCGTAGACGCCTTTAGTAAATTGGGCCAAGCTTTCGAAATTAGCACAAAGTCCACCCCGGAAGCAGTCAGAGCACTGATTAAATATTTTTCTTTGTATGGAACCCCAAATAGAATTAGCTCAGATCCAGGAACAGAATTTAATAACGCACTGATGAAAGAAATGTTGTCCTTTTATAAAATCGAACTTCATATTGGTACTCCACATAACCCAAATTCCATGGGAATAGTTGAGAGATTTCACTCAACTATAACAGAAATTTACCGGATTGCTAAATATGAACAAAAAATCACAGACGCTGCATCTGTCATGACTTATGCAGTAATGTCATACAATCACTCAATTCATTCTACTACAGGCCTCACCCCATTTGAGGTAGTTTTTGGTCATACTGAATCCAATAACGCATTTTATGTAGATTTCAATAAACAATTTACTCAGCAATTGGTTAAAGAACACGTTAGAAGGACAAAATATTTGTATGAATATTTGACAGACAAAATTATTGATAAAAAGCGAGATGCTATAAAGAAACGTGGTGGAGAAAAGGAATTCGACATAGATGTAGGCGATACGGTCTTTATAAAGGGAGTAAACACAAGACGAAGTAAAGATAAACCACGATATCAGAAAGCTCAGGTTACCGGAGCTATA
Organism: Operophtera brumata; assembly: GCA_932527175.1. NCBI lineage: Eukaryota > Metazoa > Arthropoda > Insecta > Lepidoptera > Geometridae > Operophtera > Operophtera brumata. Next base: position 4,720,381 of record OW052238.1, read on the forward strand.
GAAAGAAATATTGTACCAGTTACAACACATAATCGTAACACTAAAGTGCCAATTAAAGACATCAGGCGTCCTCCGCAGGTTGATCCTTTTGGCGGTCCAAGTGATCCGAAACCAGGCCCTTCATCTGCAGCTGATTGACAAGAACCCCGGACTATTACCTGTAAAGGAAGGTCAAGCTATCATCAGTCATGATACATGGACTGTTATTAAGATTTTAGATTTAAGGTATATCCACGAGGAACTAGAGTTAAATATAGATAAATATGTAAACCTAAAAGACCAAATTCAAAACTGTTTTAGTAGCAAAGCTTTCGATTCAGACTTCCTTGCAGTAGAATCACAAACGGATTATACTTTGAATATAACTATAGAAAAGTACAAGCAATTGATTCCATCGGTAAGATCTAAACGTGGTTTAATAAACCCTCTTGGTTCTGTGATCAAGACGATTACAGGTAACCTTGACAATGACGACGCTGTAATGTACGAAAAGTTAATTCATGAGGTAAAGACAAAACAGGATGCACTATCTAAGAAAATGACAATCGTTGCCGAAATGGTGGGTACGTTCACAAAAATAGCCAACTCTACCAAAAGCAATTTCATTCAGATTGAGGAAAGCATTCAAGATATTAATCGTAGTTTAAATCAATCAAAGATATCTCAAAGCAGTAATAAAATTATTCACATTTATAACATTTTTATGCATAACTTTCAAACGCTCTACATAAGGATGAATGAGATTGAAACGGCTATTGCTTTTGCTAAAACTAAATTGTTACATCAATCAATCATAAACACAGATGAATTAATATTATTGTTAATGGAAATTGAGAAAACTGAAAGGTTAGTGTATCCAGTAAAGTTGGAAAATATTGTAAAAATAGAACAGTGTATAGAAATGAAGGTGTACATTAAGCAAAATCAGATAAAATTTATAATGCATATTCCATTGATTAGAAATGAAGTTTTCAACTATTTGAAATTGATTCCATTACCTGTCTATAATAAAGTCACTGACCTTACTACCCTTATCCTACCTAAATACCCTTATGTCCTTGTGAAAGGGTTGAAAGCTAAGCCACTCTCCCAGTCATGCCGCGAAATCGACGAAGCCCGTTTCCTGTGCCTTGAGAACGACGTTTCACCGCTTATCGAAGACGATTGTATTGTTGAACTCATGAAGTTTTCCACAAATATCTCGAGTTGTCATCCAGTTCCTGTTACCATCGATGACGTAAAGGCTGCTCTTATACAACCAAATCGCTGGATAATTTACGTGAAAACCGACACTCTACTTACCAAATACTGTGAAAACGAGATTACACAAGAAACCATAAGTGGAACCTATCTATTAACTATGGATGATAATTGTCAAGTTAAGATCAAGGAATTAAATCTGAAAAAACATCAGAGTCAAGGGAAAGATGTAATCTACAGCAAGTTCCCTGTAATGAACTTGCCTAAAATTATGACCAATTCATTGGATGAGCAGAGAAAACCTGTCAACCTAAACGGAATCGATCTTGGCGACATTCAGTTCCTGAACTACATATTGCAGAAAAGTGGAAGTGAAATTATTAGCAATAGTGAAAATGATCAAAGTGCTCTAGATTATAAAAGTGTTAGCATAGGAAACATCGTGTTCTGCGTTATTTTAGTTATTTGTCTCTTATTGTTAGCATTTAAACATAGAATTAAGAAATTATGTAAGAAAAAGGAAAATCGAGATAATCCTCATCCTTCGGATAATCTCGAACTTACGGAGGGAGGAGTTACGTTGCCAGCATCCACCCATCGTGCTGTATTTAATGCAGCGTAATGCATTTTCTGTTTGTTTAGTCTTTAAGGCCACCCACGCACAGGTGCAGTTTGTGCGACGAATTCTAGATTTGTATTCAGTCGATATTTAGCCACCACTTGTGAGACATTAGAATTAAATCATTTTACTTAATTTGTCTTTTTTAAAAACACTTCCACGCTTTCGCGAAACAAGTCTACCTATAATTTGTTGATATTTGTAATTTATTAGGTATGTTATATGTATGATCTTGACATAAAAGTATATTCATGACATGTTTAATTTGAAATTGTTGAAATTTGTAATTTATTAGGTTTCTTATCTGTTTGATCTTGACATAAAAGTATATTGTTGACATGTATTATTTGAAATTGTTGACATTTGTAATTTATTAGGTTTTTATTTTTTTTAATTTTATTATATGCATGTTGAAATTTAGCATTTATTTAGCTCATGCATGAAGTAATATTTGTATCCCAGACATGGGAAATGTGAGACATCCTAATTAATTTTAAGAACTTTTATACTACCACATTTATACAAATAAATGATTTATGATTTATGATTTATGTGGTTTTAACAATATTTATCATCTAATATATTTTCTCGATCCGTGTATACAATTTAATGAATTATATAGTAATCACAGCCTTTTACTAAAATAAGTAATGACATTTAAAGTCATAAATTTAACAATTAAATTGATTACTTAACAGTCTTTTACGTTTATGGTTATCTTCAAAATATCATCTTACATTTTTCTTACATCTTATATATGAAATCATATGAATTTTAACCACCACCATTTTTAAGTGCCAGTCATTAATTTCAAATAGTTATAAGCATTTTAAACATAAAAATCACATTAATAATTTGACGTTATCACTATTTTTTTTTTTTGTTTAGATGGCCATTATATAACATGTACACGAAGCTTTAGTAATTAGGTACCTACATTAAATCTTTTTAACCACCCCAATTGAAAAAATAATCACTAACAACTAAGACAAATCTATGTGCACTAATTAATTAAGAATCAATAATGCATGCATTGCATTAGAAAGGCTTGTCTTGTAGGGTTTGTTGTTTGAGTCTTAACAAATTCGTAAATTTAAATGATACTATTTAGTGCAGAAATCACATCTTGTATTCCTTTCTGCATTTTCTTCTGTGTGGCTTATTAAAATATCATCACACCGGGCGCAGTCCACTTTTATTCTTTCGTTTTCATTATTGATTTATGACTTTTGTCACCTTTCGTCTTGAAACTTCTGCTTTCTTCAACTGCTTATCGGATCTCTTTCCAAACTCTTCAATTTTGACTTCCTTGTCTTTTACGCACTTATATCCTTCATATTTTTTTTTCTTTATTTACCTTTAAAGACTTTTAGGCATGACTCAAGACGAAATTGCTGCTGGCGTACGTAAATTAATAGTTTTCCTTCGGGGATTCAGTATAAATAAGAATTTATTAAAAGCCTCTCTATATTCCATAATTGATTCTGGCATTTTGCTTGTTATAAGGGGTGTTATAGTTTTTGTCAGAGTCAGCGTATTGCTCCGAGTTACTATAGCGTCACTGTGCACTATGCAGGAATGCGGCTACTAGTAAATCTTTGTTTGAATTTGATGGTGAAATTATGTTGTCTTTATAAGTCGGGATTTCATGAAATTTGAAAGGTTCTTCTATTATCGATGGATTTGGTGGTAGAAAATCAGCAAACTTAATCGGCTAGTCTTGATTTGTTTGTCTTTGTGTAATGCTAATGCATAGTGTCAAAGTTTTAAGTTTTTGGGATATTCCGCTCAATTCATTTAATTTCCGCTCAGATTCTTCTCAATTTTTGGTGTTTTTTTCATCCTCAACTAATAGAGATGTCAACAAATTAATTTTGGAGTTCTTCCTGTTTTTCGAACATGTTTCTTACAGAACATCGTCATTTTGGATTTCAGAAGTCCTTTTCTCGAGTTTTTTTCATCTTTAGAATCACATACACGTTTATGTTTTTTATAGCCAGAGTTGGTTTTAAATGTTAAAAAACTTTTTTTTGTGAAACGAAATCTACGTTCGTTATTTCGGGTTTTTCTCAGTTTTAATTCTCCAGTGTGTTTTGGAGACATTTAGTATAATCCACTGCATATTATGAATTTAATTTGATTAATGTTTTGCAGTATAAGTGTTTTATTTTATCCCGGAAGAGTGCACAAAAATTAGTCTTTGCGATAGATCTATGTTTTTATGTAGGTACCGGGTTTGTTAAAAAAAATATTTAATAATTTAATATTTAATAATATTTTAGTAGAAACCAGAAGAAAAAAAATTAAAATATAAATTATACTTAGAAAATCAATCTAGAACACTTATGATAATTTATGCCAATTTGCCTTAAAATTGTGGCCGAAAACTGAATGACGCTATTCAGTTTCCGGCCACAACTTTTCCATACAAATTCAGGTAGGCCGAAAACTGAGTTACAATTTTATTTCTGTTTTAGTTTCCGGCCATCAATAAAATGCCCAACTTTGATTCATCGCTATTTATTCATACTGATGTACTTTGGTGGCCGAAAACTAATAAGCTAAGCCATCACATGGCTCATAATCGGAAACAGAAGAGAATTTCGATATATGCGTAACCAAATAAAAGAAAGGGACAATTGTATTATAGGCTGTGTTAAGCTAGTTTTCGGCCACTAGGCCGAGAACTAAACTTTTTGGAATTTTTCGATGCTACTTTCCGGCCACCTTAATTATCGTAGTTTTAAATCAAATATTTCAATAAACATAGTGGTAATATGTTAATAAGTCATTTATACAGTCAATTAAATGCACATCAACATCATTTACTTACAAAAACATAAAAAAAATACCTTGGAGTGAAACGCGTGTCACTAATTTTTTCGTACAATTACGCACGCGGTGACAGCTTCGATGCTGGTGTCAAACTGATAAATTCACTAAAAATTACTAGTGAAGGTTATTTAGCCGAAAAAAAAACCAGATATCATGCAACTATTTCTAAATGAATTTATCATACTTTCGCACAAAAAAAGTGCTAGGAATCGCTATTATCTTCATTTTACAATAGAGCCTTCGCCAAAAGGCCGAAAACTAAAGGCGGCCGGCTAACTAGCGAATTGACCCTACTTACCCTAGTTAGTAGGTTGCCTGTAGGCTGTCAGTTCCGTGACAATACCTCTCTAGGTAGGTATAGGAAGGGTATAGGTACATTTAACTCTGCTTTCAGGATGATGAAGACCGGTGCCAGCATTGCAATGAGAAAGCTCAAGTTCTGTTCAATAATGAATATTGTGGATCCTGCATCCGCCAGCGCACTATTGTAAGTATAGGTAGGTACTTACCTAACTACTTAATGTAAAAGTAAGTTGGTAGGTATGTTGGTAACCGGGGAATGCCTTTGCCCACCTATGGGACAATTGGGACAGTATGGGCAAAAACAACGAAAGTGCCTGGGTACGGTCGAAGTAGTAGGTAGTTGGTGAGATGAGAGCACAATTTCATGTCGCATAGTTGTCGTGCGGGGCTGGATACAGGTGGATGCTCACGCTTGTAGCGCGAAATTCTACAGCTCATCAATACTTCAGATAGCGAAAGTTGATTTCGTGAGAACTAGGAGACTTAACACATGTTTTGATTGATCTCCTAAATATCATCAGTTTTGCTTCGATCCCCCTAAACACATTTTTACAATGTTTTTTTTTGTTTAGGGGTCGTAGCTAAACTGATGATATTTATGAGATATTATCAATTAAAACATGCGTGTTTAAACGCATGACTGACTGACCAAACGCGAGTCTGGCTGATCTCTGGTCTTCCGTTTCCTATTCATAGATGTAGGTATAATTATAAGTAAAATGAGCAGACTACTGGATCTGAACCAAGCCAAAATACTACTAACTTTTTTTAATATTTTTTCCAGGCTTCAAATATCACTCCTCGGAAACCAAGCGCGGCAGAAGTAAACCTTCGCGTAGTGCACCGTGCCCCCACACCCCCACTAGCAAGGCCTATACCTAAGAAACCTCCGAAGCCTCGTCCGCTATTTGGGGAGTACCGGTGCTCCTGTAGGCGCAGGTGGAAGAGCCGGAGATCCTGGCGCGGTCGCTATCAGATTTGCAAAAGCTGCCGAAATCATGTTTATCCTCATACTCAGGTGGGCCCAATCAAATATTTACCACCTACATCCTACCTGATACCTACCTACCTCAAGGGAGTCGTTTAAGAGACTGGTACGTGAACTGTATACCTTATAAGAGGCTAAATTATTCGTTTCCATTTCAGTGTCAGTGTTTCACAATCTATGTTACTACAGCCTGTGTTAGGTATATTATATACCTTTGTACTTTCCCTAAGTATGTGTTTTATTGTCTCGGTAATTTATTTATGTATATTATTCTTATTTTGTGAAACTATTTTTTGTTTTTGTTTATGTTTTGTTTGGGTATTAGTATTTATTAGTATATTATAGTTATCCTTTTAGTTTAATATTTTAACTTGTATTATTATTATTATTATTTTCTGTGGTTCTTGTTTGTAAGGCACGCCTCACCATCTTTCTGCACGTCCAGGATGACTGGCAGATAATGCTGTTAGCATTAAGTCCTCCTTGCACTATTATTTTGTGTGAAAGTTTATAAATAAATAATAAATATAGGTATATTCATAAGTCACACCACAGACCATTGGTCTGTGGGTCACACAGTGATGGTCTAAACCTGTCTACGAACGTCCTTATTAGACCCACGGTCTTCGACCAAAGTAATACGTACTATTATATATTCTGTGGTAATAGGTACCTACTTTTTACTTTGGTCGATGCCCACGGTCACAATCTGTCGTGCGTGGCAATTTGTTATGCCTTGTACGTATATTGATCTCTATATAACCATAGTCTGAACTATTATTTAAATTCAAATTAATTTATTGCGATATATGGGTTAGTAACTGGTGGTTTGTGCTACAGTTAAATGTTCAGCCATAATCGGCGTTTAACGCATGCAAAATATACATAAATCAGTTAAAATAACTCTAGATGAAAAATTAAAAAATCACATAAGTAGTCCTATTTAGTCACCTATTCCTAGTCATTAACATTTTTATCACCAAGGAATTCTTGTGTACAAGCTTTTCCTGTTAGCATCTTTTGCAGTCTTCCCATGAACACATTAAGACTGGGAGCATCTAGTACAGATTTAGGAAGATGATTATAAATACGCACAGCCATACAAACTACACTCTTGCTATACAAAGATGTTTTGCTTAAAGGAAAACATATTTGATTGATGCGTTTACTTTTACGCTTTATAAAAAGGTCCATATTATTTTTTACAAATGTCGAAATTTCATAGATGTAAAGACAGGGTAATGTAAGTATTTTAAGTTCAGTGAAGTATGGCCTACAGCTATCAGTTTCTTAATTTTACATATGGCTCTTATACACTTCTTTTGGCTAATACATACCCGCTCTTTTAAAGTGGTGACAGCGAGCTGATCTGATGATGGGGACAACGGAGCTCTTCGATGGACAATAGTCACAGAACACTAATACTCTCCAGCGAGAGATAATAGTAGACTGGCCGTGTTTAGCCACGTTTTGAGCAGCACACGGTCCAACTAATTTTATAAAATCTTAAAAAAAATATTACAGCGCAAGTTTATCAATGGCAATACCTACATCGTATTTTTTAAATTCACAGGTAGGTTATTATCTAGTACTTACCTAAGTAAAGTCGAACCTCCATAATATTGTATATGTATTTCTGCCGCAAAGCAGTAGTGCTCGCATTGCTGTGTTCCGGTTTGAAGGGTAAGGGTGCAGGCTCATGAGACTTTTCATCTTTATGTCTCAGGGTGGCGGTGCGCAGTGCAATGCCGCATAGGGCGCGTCCTAGGTGGACGTGACCTATGAGGTAATGCACTGTTCATAGGCAGAGGTTACCGCTTAACATCAGGAGGGCCATCTGCTTGTTCCGTCATTCAAGTAGCATAAAAAAAAAGTTTTCGGTACTTGACAGGTATGCAAAATTTCAGCGCATGTCAAGAAGTGGTTCTAATTCAGTTGCAAGATTTGACCCGAACGTGCATTACAAACATTGCAAGTTAAATAAAAGCTTGCAAAAAAAAAATTAAAACTAAAGGACCGTGATTTTTGCTCGACCAAACAGTATGTTGAATCTCGTACGATGGTACAAAGTTCATGTGCGAGTCCGACTCAGACAGTTTTTCTTTTTCACTTATTTATTCTGTCATTTGATTTTTCAGAGAAAGCTGCGTGCCGGCGATATGAGTGGTGATCGAGAGAATGCGAAGCAAGATCATCCCATGGAGCTGTGCCAAATGTGTATCGAACTCGGGTACTATTGCGGGAAGATGGAGTAAAAACTTGTGTACCGCTAGCCCGCTGCAATCAAACTACAATGTAGGGGTGATTCCACTTTGCCCCACCAAGTCGTGCCCCACTGGTTGGGCACAGGTTCTATGTTCGAGGCCATAGTGTCTGTAAGCGTTTCTTTGTTGCCGCGTAGGTACGTAGCTTCGGATCGGGTGTTTTTTCAGAGAGAGCTTCGTGCCAGCGATATGCGTGGTGATCGCGAGAATACGAAGCCAGATCATCCCAAGGAGCTGTGCTAAATGTGTATCGAACTGGATGACTATTGCGGGAAGATGGAGTACCGCTAGCCAGCTGCAATCAAACTGCATGAATGTAGGGGTGTTTCCACTTTGCCCCACCAAGTCGTACCCCACTGGTTGGGCACAGGTTCTATGTTTGAGGCCATAGTGTCTGTAAGCGTTTCTTCGTTGCCACGTAGGGACGTAGCGTTGGATCGGGTGTTCTGGATTTCAATGCGGTTTTTTTTGTATGAAATATGGTGTTTGTGAAATGCTTGTCATCTATGTTTGGTGGAAATTGGTGCAGCTGTTTCAAGGATAAAAAGTTCGCAACAAAAAAAAATTAAGAGAACACTCCATTTTTAAAAACGAAATCTAACGTTAATAATCGTAGATCAATAATCTGAGGATTCCTATATGATTTATCATATATTTAATTTAACTTACATATTTATTATATATTTTATTAGGACGAAATTAACTTGAACAGCAGTTTTATTGATTGCGCGCTTCTTAGTTCGAATTAGAATGAGTGAAATAAGTAATGGGTTGTAATGATCATAATGGATTCTACGACATTAACATAGATGGCGCTTTGCTTCGAGCAACGATTTAATTATTTGTATTGTTGCAAAAAAGTCTGTACTCTCGAGGTCTACTGTTCGCAGAATTAGATAGGTAGTAGCTTTGGTCGAAGGGTAGTAGGTAATATGAATAATTTACAAATAAAATATTTCTCTTATTGTCAAATTTTAGGTCAAAAATTATGTCGAATGTTACGCCAAATGTTTTTCTATCTTTTTCCTAGAAATACCTACTTAAGTTTTTTTTGACAACTTCCACTTTTTTTTTTAATATGCAACTTTGTTTGACGGATCAAGCAGATGGCCCACCTGATGTTAAGCGGTACCCTCTGCCTATGAACAGTGCATTACCTCACCTAACCTAACCTAACCTAACCATACCCTTAAAACCGGAACACAGCAATGCGAGCACTACTGCTTTGCGGCAGAAATAGGTATGGTGGTAGAACTTCCCCGGATGAACTCTTTCACATAAAAGCTCACATTACGGTTGTATTAACAAGACTTCATATATATTTATCATTTGCTCACCGTTCGACAACTATTTAGGAGTGGAATCTGAACCACTGGTGGGGCAAGTGGGTAAAATGGGCAAATAGAAGAAAAGTGTTACCCCATCAGTGGGGCACAGACTGTGCCACAGTGGAAACACAGTTTTTTTTTGTTGATATTTGGTCTATGGTTACGAGAGTTCCCCATTGAAAGTCATTCAAAATCACACGGGCCTTTAGTCCCGCTTTATTATAATAAAACTGTATATAATGAAAAACTGATATAAGCCTTGTCAAAAAAGTAAACTATGATTTGTGTTTATTAGCATCGAAAAAATGGCTGTATAGAGCGGGCTAGTAGCGAATACAGTCTCCAGTAGAAATATTGTCAGTATGTAAGTATTGTATTTGACGACCCCTGTGTCGCGGCGGGCGAAGCTTGGCCTTCAACGCAGGAGGTTGCGGGTTCGATTCCCGCCTCGGAACAAATATTTGTGCGATCGCAGATATTTGTTCAGGGTGTTCTGGGTATTTTCTATGTATAATAAAAAATATACATCTATGTATAATATTGTATTAAGTATATCAGTTATCTAGTACCCATAACACAAGCTCTGCTTAGCTTGGGGCTAGATAATGTTGTGTGAACTGTCCAGCATTTTTTATTTATTTACTTTTATTTTATTATTGCAAATTCCTAATTGATTACCTACCTAACTACTTTATTTGATGATTTGATGCAGAAGTATAATCATGTTAAAAGTAGATTGTTATACAAGGAGCTAAAATGACCCATTATATATGAGGTTAGCGAGGGAGTAAATAGAAACTGAGTTTTAATGGGTTTTTAGCGCCGTGTGTTACTCTTCTTTTCACTACGATTGCGCGAAAATAAAATAATCCAATACAATATGAAATAGTTTAAAAACGTCTATATTCCGCGATGGTGCAACCCACTGTGAAAAGGGGCCCATTGAGGCTCTGCCTACTCCTTCGGGGACAAAGGCGTGTGTCTATGTATGTTCAGTTTAAAAATTAATTACGGTCACTATCAATTCAATTTGCAATTAGAGAAAAATTCTAAAGATTTCGCGCCAATGTCTTTTTTTTATTTCTTCTGTAGCCGCAACGCATTGCATGCATTCTATACCAAAGAGATCACCGATTTTAGGTCCATTTTCAAAAATAAAAGTTGTTCTTTTTTTATGAACCAGTAATAAGTCGAGTCTTTATTCATGATATTCTACTTATGACTAAAGAATTTTTCGTTTTTGTTGGCTCATTGTCATTTGAAAGACAAAAATTAAAAATAGAAACGTTTTTCCCTTGATGAAGAAATACAATTTTTTTCTTCGCTCTGGTACGCCACAATGACGGTCTCTTTGAGCAAGAGTAGTGAAAAAAATATTGTAATTATCACAATGTTTTATTAAATGAATATAGATCACAATATTTGTGTTTCATATTGACCCGCGAAACTGTAGCAGCGAAACAGCTGTGGTACCGTTACTTGTCAGTTGTACGACCTGCGAAACAGAAGTGAAACTGGCTGTTCTCTAACGCAGAGATTTAACAATAAATCTATCTTTCCCACGTTATTTCGAATATGTAGGTACTCTGTCGCCGCTAACATATCCGCGTGAACGTGTAGCGTTTTCGGATTATTTATTTTTCAGCGGAAGTATGCCAAGGCTTTCAGTACTCAGTACAGGTTTGTCCCAAGTTTTGCATTCGGTATCCCGACTATCGAACTGCGAGTCGATATTTGTTTTTATGAGTTTCTTAACTTGTGTTTCTTTCCTAGTTCCTAGGGGCGCTTATCATTTTCTGCATACAAAAACGACATTTCGACTCGCAATTCAATTTTAGTTATTCCAAGTGGTTCTAAATTATGTTATTTTAAGACGAACCGCAAGCCCCACGTTGGACGCCAAAGTTGTGGCTGGCGGTTTGTCTTAAAATAACTTGACGGGCGAGCCGTAACGCTACAATTACTAACATGTACTAAGCCCTGTGTACAGTGGCAGAATGAAAACGTTCGTCAGTTTTCAAAGAAATCACCTTAGTTAATTATCTTAGCTTGTCGCGAGCACATATGACCTTTTCCAACTATCCTACGGAGCAGACTGCTGTATAGAAAACCATTATTTAAATGTTTATTAATTAAGATCAAAATAGCACACCTTTGTTCAGTTGCTTGTTTAAGTTTGGAACTACTTTTTTAGGGTCCCGTACCCACCCAAAGGGGCCAAACGGAGCCCTATTGCTCTCGCTCATCCGTCCGTCCGTCTCTATCACACGGGTCTATAGCGGCTAAACCATTGAAGTATTCATATTTGTACTATTTACCTATGTATTTTCCTGATCCAAACCTAAAAATAATAACCAAAAACTATTTTGGAGGGTGGCTCCCGTACAAGTTAAAGTGTAGAGGAAAAAGAAATCTGTCGTATCCCAGCATGTGGAGTATCATTTTAGAGCTTAAAGTAGAATAAGTCTGTATTTTTGCCGGAACCCTGAATGCGCATGGTCCAGTGCGTACTTGGCCAGTCTTTTATTGAGTTAGCCAGAAGTTTGTCATTTTATTCGTTCGTAGACAGTGTCTGTCATTCAATCGCTGCTAATATCCGTTGTCATGGTAACTGAAGATAATTTTCGAAATATTGACACATTGGCAGTTCCTAATAAAAAAAAATGGAACTACGGTACTGTTTTACCGAAACATCGTATTCGGAAGTTCCGATACAATACGATGTCGGTAAAACAGTGTGATTTTTACATTGAACAATCAAAAATAGGCCCTAGGGTGACGAACATTTTCATTCCACCACTGTACATCACCGAAATACGAGGGAAAGAGATATATTCATTGCTAACTCTCTGCGTTAGAACAGGCAGTGTCGCTGCTATGGTTTCGCGGCGGAGGAGCGCTAAAAACATGATACATGATGTAGGCTGGGCAGAAATACGATGAACTTCTGTGATTTGTACAAATTAATGATTTAACAGGCAGGTAGGCAGTTAGTGGCAGAGTAAATAAGCTTAAGCTTAATAAGTAATTAAGCTTATTTAATTGGGTGTTCATTTTACAATATTGAATGTATTTGACTTTTACAATGTAGATATCGCCAGTGCTGCCACCAAGTGGCCACCCAAAACTAAAAATATGAAAGCGTGTCAAATGTAACGAATGGCATAGCGTTGGATGACATCATGCAGCACACCCCTTAATTTCAAATTGACATGTTTCGACTCACATCCTACATTGCCCGAGCTACAAATAACCCCGGAATATCCTTGGAATAGTTACACCGTGTCCTGTCTCTATCGAATTTAAAAACAACTTGTCCATGCAGAACACTAAACATTGTAATTAATCCAAGGAATCTCTCTCTAGCCTCAAAAGTTTGCTATAAGAAAACTCTTTAGGGTTAAGCTCGCCTTTGTACATAGGTTTTTTTTTTGTTACATGTTATTTGTTATCTATTTTCTGTGTACAATAAAGAATTAGTTTTATTAACACGTTAAAGTGTATTTTGTATGCGATAATGTCCAGTACGGATGCAATCGCACGCGCATTTTTATAACATTCCATACAAAACATGCTTCTAGTATGGGCGCAGTGCTGATGCATGGTTATTCATGTGGCCCCATGGGGAACCATTATGCAAACAATGAAGGTCAACGCTATTGCCATTATATTTCCTACCGCTTTCCTGTTTTCGTAATCGATAGCCATTTGTCTAGAACTAGTTCCCTTTACACGCACTAACATTCTCTCTTCATAATACTAGTGATAGTGAAGTATTTAGGAAGGCCAAAGGTCACTTACACATAAACCATCGTTCATGATGGCAGATAATGAGGGGTTTTCACGGCCGTTTCACATCATGCTAAAAGCCTTGAAAATAGATGGCGCCAGCTCTGTACTTAACTGTCAAAGTCAACAACATAGTGATGTTTTTCTGCCACTATTTAAACTGGGTTATGACTTGACAGAGACTCTTGACGATATTATTTTCGTGGTATTTTGTAACTATCACCAAAAGCACAGACAATGCATTTTTTAATTTTTTACATTTGAGTCATCGCCATCTATCGAACCAAATCGAACAATTTTTTTTTTTAAATTCGAAAATAAAATGCCCTCATTAAAATATCAAACAAAATGTATTAATTAGGCTAAGTAAACATCTGTTCAATGCCCTTGTACAAATCTAGATTATTACCCTTACTAGTTTGTAAATCAACCGGAACCATTACTAAACATTTTGTTGACTATGGTGGTCAGCAGCGCACCTTTCATATGCTGATTCATGTATTCAGAATAGTTTATACTGTAGTCCTTTTGCTTCTCAGACAGGTATGCGAAGAGTGGCAGCAGGAAGCTTGCGAATTCATCGTTGAGATCGTCATTGTGTTGGACTAACTGGACGATAATCGCAATGTGCTTGATGACATCGATCACTTGACTGTCTGTTAGTGGCTCCTTGAAGTATTTGTACTGGAAGGGAAATAATACAATACATAAGCATTTTTGTAGTAGCATTTTAGTCGTAAAATGTCCACTGGACCATCCAGCACAAACACTGCACAGCACTTCCTTAGTAACAGAGTGCATAATTGGATAATTTACCAGAAGATGTTGTTACTGCCACACCAATAAACGCTTTCAAAAACAAATTGGATAACTGGTTGCGAACGAACAAATTGTTAACATTAAAATACATTAAAGTGTAATCAGTGCAGCAAGTGAAACTAAGACATTTCAACACTGAATTAGACACATCAGCGATAGCTGCTCGTCTATAATTTAAAATAATAATAATAATGATTTACAAAACAGTTATAATATTTTCAGTAATAACGTGTTGCCTTAGGCCGACCTAGCACGCACTAGGTAATGCTTAGCTTAGTCTGTCACTATCGTATAAATGATACAACACGCGTGGTAGAGAGTGACAGAGGCAATGAGAGAGGTGTGAGGGCCGGATTCAGGGGGCGGCAATTCGCCTTTTCTGCAGCGCCTGCAGACCAACAGGGCCACTGACTTCAAGTCATATGCTCTCCAGGTCCAGGAGCAGTATAAGGATGTGCTCCTTGATCCGGATTTCTAGCCAGCTGGCATTGTTTACCGACGCTATAGGGAAGCGTTACAGAAACCAAATTCCTCTATTGACATTAAGTGATAGTTTTAAGTATAAATTATGTATGTTAGTTGTAAGGTATATATTACTATGGGCCTTTGTCTAGGTACAATGTACATTTTTCACTGTTGCCTAAAATAAATAAATGAGTTGAATTGAATTGAAGAGCTAGAGCATTAGCATCGTCTTTTTATCACAGCCAGCCCGATCTTTGCAGGTAGCGTAGCGGCCTAGCGTTCATTCCTGCCGGAAGTTATAATAGCTAAGGCTTGAACGTCGCGTCAGTGGATGTGAGTGAGAAGTGTCGTCCTATCTGCAATCTAGTAGTTGCAGATAGGACGACAAGGAAGTCGGAACGAATGTGGAGAGGCCGCTGAAAAGTCAAGATATTCCTTGCACAGCAGCATCTATTTAGATAGCCTTTTCACAAAGTTGACTATTCTTTGTGGTTTCGAATTTGATGCCTGCCCTCTTATTCGCTATGACCAAACGTGACATAACGCGGGCTCGTTACGATATCTGCGTGGAATCATCGTCCAGAATACATTGTGACGTCACACGTTATTGTCAAGCAATCTCCTATGGTCATAGCGCATAACCGCCCTGCTGTAAACTGTCTACGGAAACATCGAGAAGAAACTGAAACATATCCTAGAACGATTTCCTATAAATTCTTGTTTTTCATTCTCTAAGTCATTTGTCTAGTATAGATATATCTAAGATCGTTGATGCTCACCCTAATGATATAAACGAAGTTCCTGTAGCAGTACAGTAAACACGCCACGGTGTTTTCCGTACGATTGGCGCGCTCCGCCGCCAATGTGATCATGCCGATGGCGTCAAGGAATGTGTCCAGCTTGACCGAGTCCTCTTTATCTGAGCTATCCCAAATGTTACACCACTCTTGCTGTGTGCATGATGCAATCACCTGACAACCATTATTATTTGGTGAAAATAGTACAGTAAATTTGGGAGCACTGATGGTTTAGTAGGAGGGACTCCGACTTTCGATCCCAAGGTCGCGGGTTAAAATCCCAGTCGTGCACCAACGGATTCTTTCACTCGAAAAATTAATGTTCGCAACATTACACTATCAAACAGTGTAGGAAAACATCGTGATGAGACTGGCCTAGAACCACAAATTCAAAGACATGAAGCATGTGCATGAAAAGAGCATCTGTGAGGTGCACTGAATCTTATCACCACATTGGTTCTTTCACCATTGGTCACTCGACCAGTTTCAGGGTCACCATACCTCAAGCTGGTCACTGACCTAACATAGGGTGACCACGACAGGACCGGTGACACATAGTAGTAGTAAGTGAAAAACAAACAAAAAGTGCTAAGCGACAATTACGATCAAGATTAATGCTGTTAAACATTGAATGTAAGCTATGAGTAGCTTTTGTTTATTCGAAGGAAAATCGCTTTGCTAACCTGTGACATCCACGATGACAACTCATCTTTGCTCATATTGCTGTTAGAGCCGCTGATAACCTCCAGATAGTTAGCCCCAGGGGGGTGCCATAGAGCCCTGTAGTAATACATGTTCAGAGGCTGCATGTTACCCAGTTTGCTCTTCAGCCAATCACTTTCTTTTTCTGGAATGCAGAGAAAAAGTTATTACACAAAGTTGGCCTCGAGTTACATTCTTTAATTTGAAACAATGAACAAGATATTACCAGGTACAACACTATTGTCATATGTATTGAATAGTAGTTTTTGCAGTTCTAATGCTGCATTCAAAGTCATTGGGGCATTTGCAGAGAAATTATTCATTTTCCATCGCACAACATCCAGGACTTTCCCTATCATAGCAAGCATTGGTGCTCTGTACACCAACAACTCTTCCAATCCATATGCCTCCTTCAACAATTTGATATGAAAGTTAATACATTCCACATGCTTAGTTATCAGTGCCTGATGCAAGTTCGTCATGATAATAAGCAGGAGCAACTTCGACCCTGATATAATATCGGCCTCCTTTAATCCACAAAGAAACGTCACAAAGTTATTCTTCTTAGCCATAGTGTCTAGTTCTTTATGAATGATATCTTGGGTTATTTTGATGATGCACTGCTCCATTTCAGAGTTATAGTAGTGGTTGGAGTACCTTTCAAACAGTTTCATAACCTTCAGCATAACTTCTGTCTGGCGCAAGTTTTCAGTAGCAAGCACAAATATTTTGGTGTAAACCTCTTCTGGATTTTGCAGAAACAGGGTCAATACATCAGAGAGATCAGAGTCTGGAGTCGCTATGAACTTGTTGAATGTCTCGGTCATTGAGTCTTTGAAATCTGATTGTGCTTTCATGTTTACCAAGTTATTTTTAAAATGTTCATCGAGGATCATGTACTTTGTTGACAGGCTGCATTGATGGAATACTTTGATCATAAGCGACTCTGTGTAATCCCGGTTTTCTAAGCTCAGATTGACATATTCATTGAACATGGTGTACAGTTTTTGACTTTGCTCTTGGTCAAACAGGTTCAAATTACATGATATTACCTTGAGGAACTCTAAGTTGTGGCACAGTTTCTCCTTATGAATCAGGGATTGGATCCATATTTTTCTGTCCTGGCTTTGTTCATCAACCTTCTGTAATATGATGTCATCTTTAGTTGCATTGATGATGTCTTCCATTTCATCAGGTTTTCTAGCTATCTGTTCCATCATAGCAAGGAGTGGGTGTTCAGAGATGGTGCTGATTCTTAGCAGATTATTGCGCACTTTGTAACAGAGTTCCCCGATGGTTTGTTGCATGGTTTTTCCATTCTCCTCAACTTCACTCCAGCCACAGAATACATCAACACTGACATCCATGACCAATGCCTTGCATTCGTCTAACATTTCAGTGTGGGAGACATTCAGACATTCTGACAATACATTATTTTGAATGTCACAGACATTAGCAGTGGCAATTTCTGTTTTGAATGTACCTTCTTTGTATGTGAGCATATAAACATCAGATCCTGCTAGGTTGATTTCCAATTTGCTGGTAAAACATTGTACACAGTCTGTTATCAGAAGCAACATTGCATAGAGGCGTTTACCAAAATATTCATAAAGTTCATCTTTATCAAGTACATTCAGTTGGTGCTCATTTGGAGGGGATTTGAAGTATTTTAAACATCTTTTGAAATTATGGAATGCTGCTGTTGCCTTGCTTGTAATATCATCAGCTTCAGAATTTAATAAATGTAGTCGAGTGATGGTGGTGTAACAAGCAGCAGATAACAGTTTCAATCGGTCGAGGCATTCTAGGGGGTTGAAGTATTTGAAGTTATCTAAAAATGCGGCCGAGACTTCAAGTGCCAGTAAGGGATGTGTGAACGATATTATTTCGTAAATGAACTTGTCCATGTGGACATTCCACATTAGTTCACACATGAGACATTGTGGTATTTTTGTAATCGTCCAGATTATCGAGTCGATTCCTTCCAGTTCTAGCATGTGATTCAATGCAGGTAACTGTGCATTTAGGACAATGTAAAATGCAAATTGTCTCATTGTCGGAGTCTTTTCCTTGACGATTTCCCCATTATGCGTGTAGCCGCCGAGCTTGAGAAATTTTGATATATTTTCAATAACTTCAGTAATTTCATCTTCGTTTCCTGTAAGAAATATATATATTTTCACTGAAATAAAATCTAACGCTTTGATGAAAAATAACTAGATCCGACTTACCGCCTTTTGCTGAGAGCGCTGAAAATGCATGGATGTTGTCTGCAGATAAAATTGCACCTTGAAATTGAGATAGTTCTTGTGTAAAATTCATTTCTACTATTTAAATACCGCTATCCTAAAATTGCGCATTCCAACCAAAATCCAAACACAAACAAACAAAGCAATGTGCGCCAGAAACAGACAGAACCAACTTCAACTTCTTGTTTTATGGCACCGTGCTTGCTTTTTGCTACGACTCTGCCAGTGTCAACGTCAAGGAGTGTCATAAACTTCAACAAAATATTTTAAAAACGCTGAATCTTTTAGTCATCAAAATGATTTTGTTTGTACTCTTCCCGCCACTTTCGAAAAGAGACGTTGTCTACTTTTATTTGATTTCTTTTCCTAGTGTTTTCTTGAGTTATTTTCTGTTATTTTAGTGGCATTTTAACTAATGTAGCTCGTTTAAAAAGCACAAGTGTAGTGAAATGAAATGGAAGTGAATTGCGTGACTTTTGAAGTTGGTGGAAATTGTCTACCAAAGTTTTAGTAAAATTGGCCACCGTTTTACTAAAACATGACTTGACTGTGACTTTGACAGCTTGTAAGGAGTGTAACGTTGCAAAATATATTGAAAATGCAATATAGTGAAAATACACATAGTTACTTGAAAATGGCAAATGCACAAGCCGTGCGGTGCCAATTATAAAGAAAAAAAAAATGATCTTGCTAAAACAAAAGGACAAAATAATATGAAAAGCATAATGATTATGGCGAAATAAATATTATATACAAATATAAGTTTACATGAATATATACATATTTTTATAACTTAATTGATTTTTACATATTATTTACAGAGTAAAAAGTTTACTAGGGGGGAGAAGGTTAGGGATATGGACTGGGATAATCATGGACAGGACAATAGAATTTTGAAAGAAGTAGGACAGTAGGACGAAGGATTTCTCCTCGGATTTTTTTTCTCTCGTTCATTTCTTCGTCTAGGTCATAGAGGGAACATTGCAATTTTGGGCAATTGAAGAAAATGTGATCCACATTTCCTTCACACATTGAGTGATCCCGGATCAGTGATCTTAGTTTTGCTAGAAATACTGGAGTTCATGTGAATCCTAGTCTGAGGTTGTGCGACGCCAATAATAAAGAAAAAAAAACCCGTCCAAGTACATATCAGACTCGCGCACAAAGGGTTCCGTACCATATATAAAAACGGCAAAAAAAACACGTTTGTTGTATCGGAGCCCTCTTAAATAAATAAAATAAAAATAAATAAAATAATAAATATTGCTGGACAGTTCACACAACATTATCTAGCCCCAAGCTAAGCAGAGCTTGTGTTATGGGTACTAGATAACTGATAAACTTAATACAATATATTACATAGATAGATATTTTTTATTATGCACATAAAATACCCAGAACATCCTGTACAAATATCGGCGATCGCACAAATATTTGTTCCGAGGCGGGAATCGAACCCGCAACCTCCTGCGTCTCAGGCCAAGCTTCGCCCGCCGCGCCACAGAGGTCGTCGATATTAATTTATTCTTTTTTTTTGTATTTGTTGTTAAAGCGGCAACAGAAATAAATCATCTGTGAAAGTTTCAACTGTCTAACTATCACGGTTTATGAGATACAGCCCTGAGGGGTGAGTCTGAGTTTTGCAAACACCATCGTAACGGTGAACGTAACACGATCGTACGTGTATAACATAATAACTACCTATTAATCTGTGCCAAAAACGTCACAGATTAATGGCTAGTTACTACGCAATACACGTACTCGGACTTGCCCCTCTGGTGACAGACGAACGGCAGACAGCGAATAAAATATATATAATAAAAAAAAAAAAAAAAAAAATATATATAATATAAATATATATATATATATATTATATATATATTAATAGGGTCCCGTTTTACCCTTTGGGTACGGAACCCTAATGTAAAACTATTATGATTTAATCATGGATATAGGATTGAATAGACGTTCATTATTTTACATCTGTTTGTCAGTTAGTTCATGACTTCATGAGCTAGCTGATAAATATAAAAAAAACTCTATGGTAGCAAAACAAAACAAAAACATAAAAGTGTAAAATGAAACCGGTAAATACATATTTGATGAGTTAGAGTTACATCTATATATAACAAATTTCTCTATGAGTTACATCAAGCAACGCAGGGCGCAGGCCTCCGTACTCGATGGTGGACTAGTATGATTTTTTCTATGTGTGCACTAAACAGGATAAACTATAAAGAAATGATTTATTTACTGTTCGGTATACTAAGTTTCTCTACCTTGCCGTATTTGTTTAGTTTTGATGGCGATTTTGTATTTGATGATTCCGAAGCAATAGTGAAGAATAAAGATGTTCACAGCGATTCCTGGACTGAAAGTTTTTCTAACGATTTCTGGGGAGCAAACATACAGAGTAATCTGAGCCACAAATCATATCGACCTCTTACATTACTATCGTTTAGGTAAATAATATTTAGTATGTTGGCTTCTGTTCTTTCAGACTAGCAAACTACCGAACTAACTAGTAATTCTTTTATTTTTAGACTAAACTACTTCTGGAGTGGACAAAGACTTGTTGCATCGCATTTCAAAATCACAAATATCCTATGCCATTCAGTATGCTGTGTTCTTGTCTGGTTTGCATTCCAAGTTATACTCAATGAAAATAATTTTACTAAAGGTAGAAAGATATGGACAAACAAAGCGTATTTGTCAACATTACTGTTTTGTGTGCATCCAGTACATGTAGAATCTGTATCGGGTATTGTAGGAAGAGCAGATGTCTTAGCAGCTGTACTATTCTTCCTTGCATTTTTAATGTATCATAAGGCAACAACTTCTTCATCAATAACAAGCCATACAATGTATTTGTTGAGTACTGCAATACTCTCTGGACTATCTATGCTGTGTAAGGAAAACGGCATTACTATCTTGGTATGTCTTTATTATTTTTGATATGAATGTATCTAGCTGGATTAACAAAGTGTTCACATACTTATGACATATTTTTACAGGGTTTCTGCATTATCTATGAATTTTCAAAGAAGTTCAAACGGAAAAGTTCAGTATACAGCTTTGTGATAAGGAGTTTTGGACGGGTATCATTCTTACTTATAGCTGCTATTTGTCTGATTTATGGAAGATGGTCAATAATGGGTGGAACGAAGCCACAGTTTAAACCAATTGATAACCCAGCTGCTTTTGCTGCAAACACATTTACTAAGGTATTACTGATTGATATACCAGAGACATTGAAAACTAAACAGATTTGAAGGTGGATCTTTCAGTAGTGGGACACCTATGGCTAACAAAATATAAGAGTAACAGACTAGTTGCACAGTCGTTTAGTACATCCCACTAACAGGGTTAGGAGCCTGATACCTGCCTGGTCATTAATATTACGAAATTATTTGGTGGGCCTTGTATGGCTCTCTCCTACTTGGACCCACCCCTTAACCAGTTGAGGTCCTCTCAGCTAGCACAGCTATAGGACTCCCTGATATTTGTGTTTCCTCACTGACAACTTTTGTCCCAGCCTCCTTGAAGCCAAGGGCTACCCTGACTTGGTCACAGAAATTGACATTTCTGTGTCTGATGCACAAGATGGGCTTTCGGCTTGTGAATGGGACTCCTCCAACTCTTGTAGATGTTGTAAAGCCCACCTTTTTGTTACATTATTTGATGTGCAATAAAGTATAAATAAATAAATAAATAAAGGATTATGCCAGGATATGGGCAGCAGCATCCTTCTGGAACACCAATACTGTGATCAGCAATCTGCCTGCCAAAGGTGGAGATTATGGCATATCCTCCTATGGGAGGCCTCTGCCAGAAGTGGACGTGACTGTAGCACTTTAGGGCATCCATAACTAAACAGCTCCAAAAAAGAAGTAGGTAAAATTTAAAAATATACTTTACAGGTCACAACATACAACTATGTATATTTTCTCAATATTCTGCTACTCATTTGGCCGCAGTGGCTGTGCTATGACTGGTCCATGGGATGCGTGCCTCTGATCAAAGCATTAAACGATGTCAGGATAATGTTTGTAGCACTAATGTATCTGTATGGAGTCCTTGTTCTGAGAGCATTGAGTTCTAGAAGCAACATCGCTTCAACAAACAGGTAAACAATGAAAAATCCCAATAGAACAATTTTGAATGCAGCATCTCGAACGCTAGTATACCGATCTAAGGCCTATTTAAAAAACTGCTTGCATTATTTTCCCAAAACAAATATTTCCCAATAGCTTCTTTAATAGGTAGTTATATTGGACTGCACCAAAACTCGCTTTCACACCAGACGATAACGGCACGACACAATATTGTGAAGAAATCGTCGACGATACCAGGGGCGAAACGATGCACTACACCACCCACACAACCACAGCACAGTTAATACAGCAAACAATGTGCCGTACAGACATGGATGTGGCGTGGCACCCTGCCCGCTACTCTCTTTTACCCCGCACTGTATCGTCGAATATATCGTGAAAATATCGTTGGCACTAAAAGCGTTTAGTAGCATATGCATGCCGTGTCGTTATCGTCCTTTGTGAAAGCGTTCAATGTTGCATTAGAGCTTAATCTATAGTTTGTTGGCACTTTAATAACGTCCTTACATTTAACCCATTTAACTACCAGTTCATTAATTGGTAGTCTCTTAAGTAGAGATCGAAATACCCAGAGATTTATACTTTGTCTTTGCTATTTCATTGACCAGACATGAACATCTCTGATGTACTTATAACAATTGATGAATATTACAGGCATATCATTTTAGCCGTGTCACTAATAGTAGTACCGTTTCTACCGGCAGCAAACATCTTTTACCCGGTTGGATTTGTAGTAGCCGAGAGGGTGCTGTACATACCGTCGGCAGGGTTCTGTTTACTGATTGTGATTGGACTGGGCAAAGTTATTGATAGGAGGAGATTAAGAAAGGTTTGTTGCATAGATTATCCTGGTGATGTGCTTGCTGGTTCTTCTATGGACCAATGTGACAAGGAGGGTTTCATTAGAATGGAATGGAAGAAGCCTTTCTTGTAAAAGTCAGTGCATGTCCTCAAAAAGTCAGTGAAAGTCAGTTTTTACCTATTTCTGCCGCAAAGCAGTAGTGCTTGCATTGCTGTGTTCCGGTTTGAAGGGTATTTGGTGCTGGTGAAATTACAGGTACATGAGACTTTTCATCTTTGTGTCTCAGGGTGGCGGGCGATGCAATGCCACATAAGGTGCGTCCTAAGTGGACGTGATCTATGTGGTAATGCGTTGTTAAAGGCAGATGTTACCGCTTAACTTCAGGTGGGACATAAGCTTGTTCCGACATTCACGTAATTAAAAAAACCGAATGTTTTGAATGGGGAATAGTACGACAAGCAGAAGACCGGGCTCACCATGGGGCCGAGAAGTTGGGTGTCTCCCCATAATGTGAATTTTCCTTCTTTTACGGGAGTGTGCCGACTGACCATATATCAACCTTCATGAATGAGGAGTTCTGGCTGAAGGTGGATGCTCATGAAGATCATTCGACACCTGACTCGAGACACTGCGCAGTTCACGTCGCCGTCACATTATCATCAGCCACTTAAAAGTTTAACCCCCTTATTCATACTCATTTTATATACCTATTTTAGTTCAAATAGGTTTTGTTTTGTTTGCTCTGATGTAAAATTACATACGACAAAAGAAGACAAAAGCTATTTAGCTATCACAGGCTTCGACCAAAATAAAAAAGTATGAACGGGGGTCTTACCTACCCATACAAAACGTCCGTGAAAAATAAGTCACAATTACAACACACGTACGTTACGTCACTCGTTGCCGTCACAAAAACAGACTGAAGCGAAGTGAGTGAGCTCACTCACATTATTACCTTCAAAACTATCATTCCCTAAGGCCCGTCAATATTTTTTTATTTTGGTAGAAGATCACAGTATAAAATTTAATCATGAATAAACAAAACAACACAAAACCGACAAAATATTTCAGCATTAAAATGCATCCATGTTTCTGTTCCAGATAGGACTATGTTTATACTGCCTATTACTCGTAATATTCACATTGAAAAGCTGGCACAGATCTCTGCAATGGAGAAATGAATACCGCCTGTTCACAAGTGCGTTGTCCGTGTGTCCGTTGAATGCGAAAGTTCATTATAATGTTGCGAAAGCTGCGGACGCTAGACAACAGACTGCTTGGGCATTAGAAGAATATAAAGAAGCTATAAGGTAAACAACGCTAATAACATGGTGTAATACGTTTCATCTCCTCCCATGGATGTCGTAAAAGCCGACTAAGGGATTACCCGGACTTGTTTGTAAGATTCGTTGGTATAAGATTTGTCCTGGCTGCTAGCTTATTTAAGAAATGTGTCATTACTGGAAGAAAGCGTTAGCAGAGTCAGTCGTGGGAAGCAATGGCGGCGATGAGCTCGCCACTTGTCACGTCGCGCGCGTCTATTTCCCACGATGGTGCAACCCACAGTGAAAAGAGGTTTATTTGAGGATCTGCCTACCCTTTCGGGGAAAAAGACGTGTGTCTGCGTGAAGTATATTTTTTACAAGCTTTTATTTAAATTCACCTGTTGTAATAAATAAACTAACCGATCGATTGCCTTGGAAACACGAGTTTTGATGGTAGACATTGAAAACCTTTTGATTTCAGGTTGTATCCCGAATATTATCAAGCAATGAATAATTTGGCTAATTTACAAAAAAACCTAAAACAGTACGCTGAAGCCGAATTGTACTTGCGAAAAGCCATCAGTCACAAGTAAGTATTAACATTCTCATACTCCAAAATTAAATCCACCTTTACACAAGCGTCCATCCAAGCGTTAGCGTATTAAGACGCTGTCAAGAGTCTAATAGCCTTTTTAAACGTATTTTTAACAAAATCTACACAATTTAAGACAAAATAAATAAAATGTTAATCTTCATCATATGTTCAAGGGCATGCTCGTGTCCAAAACACGATTTCAATAAATTTTCTCGATAAAAAAATCGTGAACTTACCTCTACAATGCGCTTATATTGTAACGTAATCTCTATTACCTATTAAAAAAAACGGTATCAGTGCGTGCGCTCGCCTTCGCCCCATACATAAATATTCGTTGAACCTATAGCGCCCTAATGGAGATATAATTTTTTTACCGAAGCTAACCCTATATTTATTTTATACCGACATCAAACAAGACGTTCTTAATTCGTCTGTTTTTTTATAGAGATGATTTTCCCGCGGCCTGGGTGAATTTGGGAATAGTTTTGGCCAACACTAAGCGCTATGAAGAATCACGAGACGCTTATCACATAGCGTTAAAATATCGGAAAAATTACCCAGATTGCTATTATAATTTGGGAAATTTGGTAAGCAACGTAATTTAATTATATTTAATACAAAAAATGGTAATACGAGGGCTTACCCTGAGAGGGACGATGGTCTAGTGATGGTAACTCTCCAATAAAACTCCAGCAGTTTCCACTTTGAGTTACTAACTGTTTTTATTATTCTACTTGGAATGACGGAACCAGCAGATGGCCCACCTGATGATAAGCGGTACCCTCTGCCTATGAACAGTGCATTATCACATAGATCACGTCCACTTAGGACGCACCCTATGTGGCATTGCACTGCGCCCGCCACCCTGAGACATAAAGATGAAAAGTCTCATGTGCCTATAACTTCATCGGCAACCATACCTTTCAAACCGGAATACAGAAATGCGAGCACTACTGCTTTGCTGCAGTAATAGGTATGGTGGTAGTACTTCACCGGACGAACTCTTTCACAAAAAACTCCACTTCTACTAAAACTGTTTATTCTGCTTCTACTGTAACCTTAACGCTAAAGCCGTTCTACCATGCTAAGTGACAACCACCGACTGAAAGACAGACTCGCGAGGTCTTCTACAGCTCACAGAGCCACTAGTAGCAGTATTTATGTATTTCTACACTTTTTATTTTAATTTTCAGAATCTGGAATTGAACCAAAATCAAAACGCAATGGATAACTGGTTTGAAGCAATCGATCTGAATCCGAAACACAATCTTGCTTGGACCAACTTACTGGCGCTATTAGACAATACAGGTGGCCATTTTGTATTTTATATCGTTTGAGAATACGGCTGTATGTCGCACTAGCCTAAATACATGCGCAGTGAACCACGCATAGGGTGAGCATGCTGAGATGCAGCCGAGCCAGGGCAGCGCAGATTTGTAATGTAATAGCCCAGTGTCTGCTCTGCCCTGCCCCATTATTCGCTATGACCAAACGTGACATAACGCGGACTCGTTACGATATCTGCGTGGAATCATCGTTCAGAATACTTTGTGACGTCACACGTTATTGTCAAGTAATCTCCTATGGTCATAGCGAATAACAGCCCTTCGCTCTTGTGGCCGCGCCACAGTACCTGCATAACGCGTGGGCAGGCGTTATTGTTTTGAAATGACTAGAAACTAAATTTGGTTATATGTTACGTGGCATCCGTATTATATAAGAATTTATTATAGAATGAATTACTATAACTATTGACCTCATACAAAAGCTCAAAGTTGCTATGCGCAAGAGGTTGCGGGTTCGATTCCCGCGTCGGATCAAATATTTGTTCAGGGTGTACTGGGTATTTTCCATGTATAATAAAAAAATATGTATCTATGTAATGTATTGTATTAAGCATACCCGTTATCTAGTACCCATAACACAAGCTCTGCTTAGTTTGGGGCTAGATAATATTGTGTGAACTGTCCTGCATTATTTATTTATTATTTTGCTTATATTACGTGGCATCCTTATTAGATACGATTTTATTAAGGAATGAATTATTGAATAAATTGACCTCATACAAAAGCTCAAAGTTGCGCAGCGGGCTATGTAGAGCTATGCTCGGAGTTTCACTACGTGATTGAATTCGGAATAAGGAGATCCGTAGAAGAACCAAAATTACCGACAAAGCTCTCAGAATTAGCAAGTTGAAGTGGCAATGGGTAGGCCATATAGGTCGCAGAACTGAACCATTGGGGATAAAGGTTCTCGAGTGGCGACCACAAACCGGACGATGCAGAAGAAGAAAGCCCCTCTGTCGATGCACCGACGTCTTAGTAAAGGTCGCAGAAATCGGTGGTTGGAGGCGGTACAAGATCGTTTGTCGTGGCATTCTACGGGGGAGGCCTATGTCCAGCAGTGGACTTCTGTAGGCTGATCATGATAATACTTCTTCCAGAGCAAGTTGCCAAAGCATTGGAAGTGATACCCAAGGCCTTGGCCGAGCTACGAGACTCGCCGTCGGTGAACTTCGCGATCGCCAACATCTACGGGAAAATGGAGCGTTACGAGGACGCTGAGGCGCACTTCTTGAGGGCTATCGAGTTGTTCGACACAAATGTGCAGCCAATTCATTATTCTAATTTAGGTAATTTTGTATATACCTACACACAAATGCAACTACCGGTCTAGCGCTTCACTGAGGCAGTCCCTGAGGTATGGGGGCGGTACGGGAGGCAGTGGCGTAACAATAGGGTGGAAGGCCTGGCAAAATGCCACGGGCCCCCGACCCAAGAGGGCCCCAGCCCAAGAGGCCGCGAGCTCAAAAAAAAAAAAAAAAAAATTAAAATTTAATTTAATTTAATTTTTTAATTAAAATTTTAATTTTTTTTTTTTCTCAAAATTTTTTTTTTACATTTTACCTGAGTATTTTATTTTAATTGAAAACTATATTTTTATAAGTTCTGCCAACCCAAAGTGAGATAAAGAATTTTTTGTAAATTTTCAAATTTGCCACGGGCCCACAACTAAATTGTTTAAAATTTTCGAATTTGTATAGTTTCGCCACTGACGGGAGGGGTGTTTTCGTCGTCATTATGTCACATGTCATCTGATACATTTCATGTCATTTGAGAGACGAAAACATGCATCCATACGAGTAGGTCAGTTAAGCGCTAGACCTGTACATACAATCATCAGCCTGCCAAGATTGGATATAAAAGCAATCGACCAAGTAACTAAAAAGTTCAAAATCGCCGGTCGATGCCTCACCCAATGTAAAAGTTGCAGGAAGTCTTCAAGACAGTTTGTCGGTCTATGGGGGAGCCCAATGTCCAGCTGTGATCCTGATCCATGATGATTCTATGGGGATCAAAGACTTAGGACATCATCAACAGCCATAGACAACCACTACTCGACAAGGCTTCCCCCACATGGGAGAAATATTTGTTTCTTATTGGAGGACAGGCAGGAATAAAGACTTCTGTCTGTCCCCCATTTTTGCAACAAGGGGACAGATGACCTTTTTAAATGAATAAAAGTTTGATCTGTCCCACCGTTGCAAAAAGGGGGACAGATAGGACTTTTTTGAGCAGGGTGACAGATGGGAATAATTCAGATTTGCCATAATCACCACACTTAGCACGCAAACTGGTTACGCCATGGTTTTTATTTCATGGTTAAAGTGAGTGTTTTTTGGTCTATTCTTAGGTCCACACAGTACCAAGCAATTGGTTCAGTAACTAAAAAGTTCAAATTTGCCACTCAATGGATCTGCTATTGTAAAGGTAGCTGGAAGCCGGTGGATGGAGTCCGCTCAAGACCCGTTTGTCGTGGTATTCTATGGGAAGTCCACTGCTGGGTGGATGCTGATATCCTCTATGGAATCAGTCTTAAGTGTAATTAATAGTCATAAATAGTAATAGTATAATCATAGATCATAACTTTACACTTTTTACATTACAGGTGTGCTGTACCATCGTTGGAAAAAGTACAAATTAGCCCAGAAAATGTATGAGAATGCATTGAAGATTGACCCCAGTTTCAGAAGTGCTTTACAAAACCTCAAGAGCGTACAAAAGAATATAAAATGAGAAACAACTAGCAGTTCTATTCAAATCGTGTTCACGATATGTTAAAACAACTAGCAGTTCTATTCAAATCGTGTTCACGATATGTTAAAACAACTAGCAGTTCTATTCAAATCGTGTTCACGATATGTTAAAACAACTAGCAGTTCTATTCAAATCGTGTTCACGATATGTTAAAACAACTAGCAGTTCTATTCAAATCGTGTTCACGATATGTTAAAACAACTAGCAGTTCTATTCAAATCGTGTTCACGATATGTTAAAACAACTAGCAGTTCTATTCAAATCGTGTTCACGATATGTTAAAACAACTAGCAGTTCTATTCAAATCGTGTTCACGATATGTTAAAACAACTAGCAGTTCTATTCAAATCGTGTTCACGATATGTTAAAACAACTAGCAGTTCTATTCAAATCGTGTTCACGATATGTTAAAACAACTAGCAGTTCTATTCAAATCGTGTTCACGATATGTTAAAACAACTAGCAGTTCTATTCAAATCGTGTTCACGATATGTTAAAACAAAAGGTGATTTAAATAAAAACAAACAGATCACATTCAGAAGTTTTTTTTTACCTTTGCAACATTGACCTTATTGTAAAATACATCCATGAGTAAAATCAGGTAGGGCTTTATAAAAATAGCACTGAGCAATAAAGTGATTGATTGGCACATATGACCTACCAAATTATGAATGCGAAAGTTTGGGTGTTTGTTACTATTGCACCGTAACGCCTGCATCGAATTTGATAAAGCTTTGTACCATTTTGATACATATCCCGGCACAACGCAAGCAAAGTTTATTATTTAGGTTGACGTACTAGATACGCTTTTAATATTAGTCATTTGAGAAAGTTATGAAACACATATTTTCATAAGTACATACAGAAAGTTGTTTAGTAGCTGAGATGTATCCCACTACACCCATCTATTAGTTGTCTATTTCGTTCCAGTAGTCCGATGGGACAATTAACACCAATATTTTGGTTCCAGAATTCCCATTAAACACAGCATAGCAGGTGAATCTGAACTCCGCTCCTACGACTAGGTTGTTAGGTTAAACTCGCACAGTGTCAATATTTAGCATCAGCGTATCTGAATGAATGTCTTGTTTCGAGTGATTTAGTCTATGTGTGTTCGGCCGGGGTGCCCTTGGCGCCCTGCGAGAGCAGCGCCGTCAGTATGGGGTTCCCGGAGCGCGCGTGCCGTCAGTGCGTGCAGCCGGCGGGCAGCGGCTGCAGCGTGTGCGTGATGTCGAGCGCCGTGCGCGGGTCGCGAAGCGCAGCCGCCGCGTGCGCGAGCTGCAGCGCGCACTCGGGCGCCGCGCCCGCCGGCAGCGCGCCGCGCTCGCGCTCCAGCGCCGCGCCCACCGACGACACCAGCTCAGAGAACCCCAGCGAGATGGCGGAGCGCCGCAGTCGGTTCAGCTCCTGCAGGTACACACTACATTAGTTGAGTTTTTTTTTGGTATACTACTTCGATTGGCGAAACAAAAAGATGGCCCACCTGATGATAAGCGGTACCCTCTGCCTATAAACAGTGCATTGTCACATAGGTCACGTCCATCTAGAACGCGCCCTATGTGGCATCGCACTGCACCCGCCACCCTGAGACATAAAGATGAAAAGTCTCATGTGCCTGTAATTTTACCGGCAATCATACCCTTCTAACCGGAACACAGCAATGCAAGCACTACTGCTTTGCGGTAGAAATAGGTATGGTGGTAGTACTTCCCCGGACGAACTATTTCACAAAAAAGCTCTACTACTAATAAACTACTCTACTGGTCGTACCTTAGTCTACAAATATAACAAGCAACTTCTACTGCCGTGTGCGCTACAATACACGGATTCACGTATGGAATTTGAGATTCTCAAGATGTCCGCTAGAGGAGCTTTTCAGTTTTGCGCCGCACCCGCTGTATGAGCGCCCACGCGCCGCCCCCGCTGTACGAGCGCCACGACCGCACCGAGAATGTGTACCTTGTAGAGATGCTGCGTCTTGTCGGGCAGCTTGCGCGCGTGGCGCAGCACTTTCTGCACGTCGGCGAGCAGCGCGTGCGTGTGCGCCCACGCGCCGCCCGCGCCGCCCCCGCTGTACGAGCGCCACGACCGCACCGGGAATGTTTCCGCTGTAAAACCAATAGTACAAAATTGACACCCATAATTTATGAGTCTGCTTCATACAAACCAAAGTTTAATCTCCATTTAGTTAATAATTAATTCAATCGACATTTTTACACGCAACCTAGAAAAAACTGACAAACCATTTATTGATCTTATTTCACAGAGTATTCAGATAATATTAAAAATATGAGCAAACTTCGCTTGTATGCAGAGGGTACATACAAGCGGCGCCCTAACAGTACGCTATACCTTCCGGTGTGCCTTCGTCGCCGGGCCCCAGCTGGTCGAGCGGGCCGAACCAGGGCGCGGCCGCGGCGCCCGGCCGCATCACGCTGAGCAGCAGGCACGAGCGCACGCGTGCCCACCACTCCGCCCCTAGCAGCACTACGCTATACCTTCCGGTGTGCCTTCGTCGCTGGGCCCCAGCTGGTCGAGCGGGCCGAGCCAGGGCGCGGCCGCGGCGCCCGGCCGCATCACGCTGAGCAGCAGGCACGAGCGCACGCGTGCCCACCACTCCGCCCCTAGCAGCACTACGCTATACCTTCCGGTGTGCCTTCGTCGCTGAGCCCCAGCTGGTCGAGCGGGCCGAGCCAGGGCGCGGCCGCATCACGCTGAGCAGCAGGCACGAGCGCGCGCGTGCCCCACCACTCCGCTCCTAGCAGCACTACACTATACCTTCCGGTGTGCCTTCGTCGCTGGGCCCCAGCTGGTCGAGCGGGCCGAGCCAGGGCGCGGCCGCGGCGCCCGGCCGCATCACGCTGAGCAGCAGGCACGAGCGCACGCGTGCCCACCACTCCGCCCCTAGCAGCACTACGCTATACCTTCCGGTGTGCCTTCGTCGCTGGGCCCCAGCTGGTCGAGCGGGCCGAGCCAGGGCGCGGCCGCAGCGCCCGGCCGCATCACGCTGAGCAGCAGGCACGATCGCACGCGTGCCCACCACTCCGCCCCTAGCAGCACTACGCTATACCTTCCGGTGTGCCTTCGTCGCTGAGCCCCAGCTGGTCGAGCGGGCCGAGCCAGGGCGCGGCCGCATCACGCTGAGCAGCAGGCACGAGCGCGCGCGTGCCCCACCACTCCGTTCCTAGCAGCACTACACTATACCTTCCGGTGTGCCTTCGTCGCTGGGCCCCAGCTGGTCGAGCGGGCCGAGCCAGGGCGCAGCCGCGGCGCCGGGCCGCATCACGCTGAGCAGCAGGCACGAGCGCCGCGCGCGCGTCGCCTCGCACCACGCCGACAGCGTGCCCCACCACTCCGCCCCCAGCAGCACTACTGCTGACATTCCTTCGACCTGCACAAGGAACGGAATAAGCACTAACAAAAAACTGTTCAATTATTGATTTAAAAATGAAAACGGGTAAAAATAAATCCAAACTGTTTCCTCAATTTAATATTAAAAGCGAGATTATTATGATTTTTAATAAAATAAAATACAAAATACGGCTATATATGCGCAACGAAAATCAGAGCCCAGTCAGAGGCGTGACGTCATCGTTACGCAAAAAGGAGTAAAACTCGGTGGACGGATGCGGCTCAAGACCGTTTGTCGCGTCATTCTATCGGGGAGGCCTAAGTCCGGCAGTGGACTTCCACAGGCTGATGATCATAGAAAAAATCATGGAATTTAAAAAACCTTAGGTGGTTCGTGCTTGCACAAGTTCGGGTCACGCTGATTTTTTTATATGTTGTTAGGACCTTAACCAAAATTAAAGAACCAGATTTGCAATTTTCCAAGTGCTGTGCGTTCGGCGGTGTGCCCAAAAAACCATGAAAGGAGATGTCAAAAGTGGTATAATATTCAGAGAAAATTCAATCAGTACGAAATATATCTCAAAAAAAAGCTTATTTATTGGGCTACTCGAATGTATTAATTTTATATTTTATAGAACCTCCGTTTCCGAGAAAATAATAAAAAAAATCTTGAAGGGAAAACATAATGAAACAAAGATGCCCCAACCACACGTGTGTAATTGTGTAGTCTATGCAATACTTCCAACATACCTACTTTGAGGTTTTACTAAAACGAAGTAGGTACGGAAAAATCACTCAAATCAAGCGCGGGAAGATATTTAATAATAACGCGACAACACGGTACGAAGGTAGGATCATAGAGGAAAGTAATATATGGGCGGTAGGATATCCGTATGAAAAGTTATCTGTGGTCTTCTGTCTGCCGCCAAATTCAAGTTTCTTGCTGCCGCCTGCATAGACGTAGTATGCCGCCTGCATACTACGCCTGGGCGTATGAATACCTCGGAATAAGAACTAAAGCAACATTCATGATGAATACTAAGTCCATGGCCACCTGTCTCGCTAGCTAGAGAGTATTAAAATTCAATATTCTGCCTGCCAAAGAGAATCAAATTCACCTTTTGGGAGTGTTGCAAGTTCTAAACTTTTGTTTGCACAACACAACAGTTAAATCAGGTTTGAAAAAAAACGGAGGTACCTTTATTTTTTTTCATAAGCTTAAAAATAGCCAAATATTATGCCCTTTCTCCGTAAATAGCTATTATGTTGATAAGAATTTCGAGTTATTTTTATACCGGCCTCCATATATTTTTTGGACATCTCCTTTGGGGGTTTTTTTCAGTTTTTGCTCAATATCTTAGTGAAGGAAGGGTCTGACCGGTACAGTTACTGCGAATACTTTTAAAGTTAACTAAATTTGCTACAATGTCACACTAGCGCGAGCTCTATAGAGCCATTGGTTCCCAAGATACAGTTCTCCAAAAATACCCAAGTGTTTATTTTCGAAATGTTCACTTATTTTGTGAAATTTCTTCTAAAATACGCATACCACGTCAAATATTATAAACATGAAGTTGTAGTAAATTTAATTAACTTTCATTTGAGACTAAATTGGTACCTGTAGGTACAGCAATTCTCTCAAAAACGGATCTTCTATCTTAGATGGCCCAGGCTTGGGCTCGCACGAAGATGGTGTCTCGATGGCCGTGATGGACGCTGGGAGAGGCGCTCAGTCTATAGTCAGGTCAACTTCATCGACCGAGCATTTCAGCTCCACATCCGGGACGTTAATACACAATTTGCCACCGCATGACTGGCAGAGGACTGAGCAGTGGAGCCCAGCCTTTCTGCACAAGCAGCTCTCCCAGAGCACCCTTTCTTGCATTTCATGAAATTATTCGCAGAAGGGCAGGAGGTGCGGGATCCATGGTGGTGGGGATGGGGGTAAATCCCTGATAAGACAGCTTCCACCCCCAATCAGTGGGATTCAAGTTGATTCACTTTCGCACAGAAAACGTCGACCTACTCGTTCTTCTCAATGGTTTAGGCGCTGAAGAGACAAACGTCTACCTTCAGAATAGCACGATGGGCGAAGCTGGAAGCCATTTTTAAGAGAACCGCTGTGCCTACAGGTACCGGTTTGGTCTCAAATTAAAGTTAATTAAATTTACTACAACTTCATATCCCATAATATTTGACGTGGGGTGTTTATTTTAGAAGATATTTCACAAAATAAGCGAACATTTCGAAAAAATTGCCTATTTTTGGAGAACTGTATCTTGGGAACCAATGGCTCTATACAGCTCGCGCTGGTGTGACATTGTAGAAAATTTAGTATGCTTTAAAAGTATTCGCAGTAACTGTACCAGTCAGACCCTTCCTTCACCAAGATATTGAGCAAAAACTGAAAAAACCCCCTAATTTCATGGTTTTTTAGGCACACCGCCGAACGCACAGCACTTAGAAAATTGCAAATCTGGTTTTTTAATGTTGGTTAAGGTCCTGACAACATATAAAAAAATCAGCGTGACCCGAACTTTTGCAAGCACGGATGTACATCTTGACTGGACTATCAAGTATGGAGAGACTTGGGAGAGAGAACAATGAAACTGACATAGTCGACAATTCACTACACTGTTCATTTATTATCACTCTCAAGGTACTTGATTGATTCGCACCGAAAGCCAATTTCCGATTGCCTGCTCTTAGAGCGAGCCAGGGCATCATCACTCGCTCAAGGTCGCGCGATATATACCTACAGCCCGGCCGATTCTCAGACGGAACAAGTGACAGTCGGTTGTCGGACGCACGCCTGAGCGCTCGCGCAACACGTTTCCCGCGCAAATATGCCGACGCGTACATATTGTGCTGTATATGGATGCAATAGTCAAAAAAAAAATAAAGAATTATCATTTTTTGCATTGCCGAAGGACGAAGAAATTTAAGTTATTTGATTTATGTAAGTACATTAGTTATTTTCTGTAGGTACATATCGAAGTAATGCCTTTCATAGGTGTGATTTCTTGTGCATACAGAGTAGATTTCAAAGATCTAGGTTGTTATATAGGTTTAAGTAATTACTTGAATTTAGGTACCTACCTACTTACCGATCTACTTACGTGCTTAATTAGACTTTACTTCTGAATCGCTCTAAATTAGCAGTAGAAGAGCTTTTTTGTGAAAGAGTTCGTCCGGGGAAGTACCTACTACCACCATACCTATTTCTGCCGCAAAGCAGTGGTGCTCGCATTGCTGCGTTCCGGTTGGAAGTGGTTGCCGGTGAAATTACAGGCACATAGACTTTTCATCTTTATGTCTCAGGGTGGCGGGTGCAGTGCAATGCCACATAAGGCGCGTCCTAGGTGGACGTGACCTATGTGATAATGCACTGT
Organism: Operophtera brumata; assembly: GCA_932527175.1. Classification (NCBI taxonomy): domain Eukaryota; kingdom Metazoa; phylum Arthropoda; class Insecta; order Lepidoptera; family Geometridae; genus Operophtera; species Operophtera brumata. The sequence continues at coordinate 4,756,356 of OW052238.1, forward strand.
TCATAGGCAGAGGTTTACCGCTTATCATCAAGTGGGCTACCTGCTTGTTCCGTCATTCTTAGTTCTTATAAAAATAAAAAAAACATAAATAAGTCTTTATTTCTACATAATAACAATATTGATAATAACATGTGGTAGTTACGTAATTCGTAGGTACATAATATGTACCTATTTCAAAATGAAAATAGGTACTCGCAAGGTACTTTATGTAGGTTAGGTTATTTAGAGCGAGTTCAGTTCATAATAATAATATGTTTTGGTCATCGATGGTTTTGGTAAACCTACTGATGTTTTTAAATTAAATCGTAGCTTGTTAACTTCTTAAGCAGAGAAAAACTATACTTACTTACCAACTTAATATCTCATCGTTATAATATCCGTATAACTTTGTAACTATTTAACTATTTAATTTACCTACAAGTAATTAATTTTGTAAAAATTAATAAAAACCCTCAACGCAATGAAACTTCTGAACCGATTTTGATATCTCCCGACAAATTCACCTTTCAAACAAAAAAAAAATAATTCGATTCATCCGTTCGGGAGCTACGATGCCACAGACAGACACACACACAGACACATACACACACACAACTACACAAACACACACACACACACACACACACACACACACGCACACACACACACACACACACACACGCGCGCGCGCGCGCACAGAGACACCTCAAACTTATAACACCCCGTCGTTTTTCCGTCGGGGGTTAAAAATACCTACCTGCTTTCGATATTTTTTTTGTTATACTACTTGAATGATGGAACAAGCCGATGGCCCACCTGATGTTAAGCGGTAACCTCTGCCTATGAACAGTGCATTACCTCATAGGTCACGTCCATCTAGGACGCGCCCTATGTGGCATTGCACTGCGCCCGCCACCCTGAGACATAAAGCTCAGACCCTATGTTCGGCCTCTTTTAGCTGTCTTGCGCGTTACGAAGTAACTAATACATAATCTTTGCTAAAATGTTGACTACCTACCTATCTAACGGAAGGTTTATTTAATTTTTGATCAGATATGTCGACAACCTTTATAAGCTCCGCTTATATGCGTGAGCAATAGAAAACTAGAACCTTCTAGTACTATCGATAATTCAGTAAAACTCCAGCAAACCATCCAAAGAGGACAGATATATATATGCGACTTGCTCTAATCGCACTCTAATCTCATACGCCTACTTGACAACAGATGGCGCCAGCATCTCTACATTTTCCATAGCGCCTTCTCTTGTCAACACTGCGTTTACGCCACTCCGTCAGCTTAACAGTATTGTCACAGGAACTTGCTATGCTAAAGAACATGGGCAACTCTATTATTACTTTATTATTTTTTCTAAACCACACTTTATGGATAACATTAAATTCAGCGTCATAGTGTTCTATGACCGAATTGGTAAATGCATCGCTGATCACAGGTATGATTGCGGGTTCGAGTCCCGCTGGAACGGAATTTTTGGGTTACATTTTAATTTAACTCCCCATACATTGTTTGACCCAACTTTTTTGACTACAGTTGCGATAGTTTTGGTTATAATTAATGATAATAATGAAAATTCTAATTTAATTTCGTACAAGTTGTGGGAAAGTAATGATACTTGTTGCGTTTTGTTTCACGCAAATGCAATGAGTTGAATTATTTAGAAAAACAACTTTTGCTTCCCAACTTCTAAAAATTCTTTACAAAAATTAGAGAAAAAGCAATATTTAGAACCGTACTAATTACTTCCATGAAGGGGCCTTACAAGGCTTTCCTTTATCTTTTTTCAAATGTGAAGACTTACTTGAGCCCTGACTTCTGGCCGAAAGGGGTGAAGTTCCGGCGGTTCCAGAGACGCCTGTCACGTGATCCCCCGGGCCGCGACGCGTCGGCGATCACACGTGTGTTAGATTAAGTAATAAAGTGTTTTTTATTTGTATGTTAGTTTCTAAGGTATTTATGTTGATATGGGCTTACTGTTTAGGTTTAGTGCATTTCTCAGTAAGCCTGAAATAAAGATTTTGAATTTGAATTAGAATTTTATTTTTGACCTGGTTCAGCGGCTGCCCACCTCATTTCACTCCTTCGGGTAACGGAAATCATGCTCGAAGAGAAGCTGTCATTTGAGTATTAATAATGCAGAGTTTGATAATGTTGACTAGAAATGTTTTACCTTGAGTGCTCCATGGAGAAGGACAGTGAAATTGGGCACTTTACTGGGATCTGTGATTTCTTCTTCATTTGTAGATCCTTCTGTACTGGAACCTTCCTGAAATTAGAAGTCAAGTTTAATAAGTTTCCATCAGTGGCGTAACAATAGGGTGGCAGGGCTGGCAAAATGCCACGGGCCCCGACCCAAGAGGGCCCCGGCCCAAGAGGCCGCAAGCTCAAAAATATTGTTTTAGAAAGTATATTTTTATAAGTTCTGCTTAAAATCCAAAGTGAGACAACTCAATTTTTTAAAATTGACGAATTTACCACTGGCCACAAAACTATTTTTTTTTAAATTTTCGAATTTGCCACGGGCCCCAGATGGTTTAGTTACGCCACTGGTTTCCATAATACTTAAGGCGCATACAACAGCATAATTCTGTCACTTTCTAACCAATTAAAGTTCAGGTAAGTTACAAAGTGACAGAATAGCGCTCACGGAACGAAAAGTGAAAATCACGTAAAACAATTATTTGCCACGTGTAAAACCGTCGCATCACAGAATCATACGTTCAACTTGAAGATAAAAACTTTGCAAACATTTAGGTGAAAGAAAAGTATAAAATTCTAAGTCGTTTAGAAGTTTAATAAAATTTTCAGTCAAAAACAGCTGCACTTTGTTTTTAACCCCCGACGCAAAAACGACGGGGTGTTATAAGTTTGACGTGTCTGTGTGTGTGTCTGTCTGTGGCATCGTAGCTCCCGAACGGATGAACCGATTTCATTTTTTTTTGTTTGAAAGGTGAATTTGTCGGGAGTGTTCTTAGCTATGTTTGATCAAAATCGTTTCAGCCGTTCCATTGCGTTGAGGGTTTTTTAATTTTAAAAAAAACTTGTTTTTTACGTGGTTAATGAACAGGTAGAACAGTTTTGTACGTCCACTTTACAGATAAAAGGTCAATGAATTACATATATCTTTTTTCAGCACATAACGGTCCAAGTAAGACCAATCAGCTGCTGTATGCGTTGAAAACAATTAATTAATTTGACGACCTCTGTGGCGCGGCGGGCGACGGTTCGCCTGCGACGCAGGAGGTTGCGGGTTCGATTCCCGCCTCGGAACAAATATTTGTGCGATCTGCAGATATTTGTTCAGGGTAATATAAAAAAATATCTATGTAACGTATTGTTTTAAGTACCTATATCAGTTATCCATATAGTGCCCATAAGTCATAACACAAGCTCTGCTTAGCTGGGGGCTAGATAATGTTGTGTGAACTGTCCAGATTTATTTATTATTATTATTTATTAATTTGTATTTATGACACAATATGACAAAAATATGTAACAATGAAATATAATTTTACCTTTGTAGGAGTTTTTGGTTCGAAATTTTCTCTACTCGCAGAACTACCAATTTGAATTTGAGGTATCACGAGATGTTTGCTTACTGCTATGGGAGTGCCTGTAGAAGAAATTAAAATATATATTTACTGTTCATGTCCATGAAAAGAACCTCTGCGGGGTGCACTGAACCTTTTCACCACACTAGTTCTTTCACACACACTGTGAGGGATGGTCAGCAATTGCTTCTACTAGCATTGTTTGTAACCTGTTGTACGGTTCATACTGTAGCATAGTAGGTAACGGAACGTTAGAGGTTATTGTGAAATGGAACGGTGCGTGTCCGGTCATTGGCCGGAACGCAAGATGGCGTCTGTAGAACTGAGTGGATTTGTAATAAACAAGTAATTAAATAAATGTGTTCCCCTAAACTGTTCTATTATTAAATACTAACAATACATGGCGCAGCCGACGGAAGATCCGCAATAAAATAAGAAGAAAATAAACACTGAAACGTCAAATAGTTGTGTTGATAAAATAATTTGGTTATGGTGAACACGCATACCACGCCGGACAAATCTGACTCTGCCCAAGCTCAAGAAGAACAAGAAACGATGGAAGGCGTTGAATACAGAATACCGGTACCCCTACCACGCCACCGCCGCCACTGCCATACCACCGCTACCACCTTTGTCACCGCTATTGTACGGTTCAGTATTAGACACTCGGCCAATTCAGTGTCACCATACCTCTGACCTAAAGCAGAGTGACTAAGAAAGCACCGGTGACACAAAGTAGTAGTGCTTATGTGTGATAGCAGGCATTTTTAACAATAGGCCCATTTGAGGCTTCGGCGTAAAGGCGTACAGTTTACCCAAAATATAAGTCGCCCCGATGTACCTGCGCCGTAGACCAATTTCTATAGCGCGGGAACCTCTTTTCTACCAATAGCAAATGCGCGCTGAAATCTTGCGCTGTTATTTCGCGGCAAAATCGCGACCGTTCGTGCGCCATCTTGTTCATCACTCGACTCTTAAATGTGGGCGGGACAGAGCTATACAGCGGGAGCTATAATATACGTTCGGCTACTGTCGGATATCAGTCTGCATTTCTGCGCAAACGAAAACAGTCGATCGGACTTATATTTTGGGTCAAACTGTACGTGTTTGTATGTATGTAAAAAAAAGATCGCAAGAAGCGCAAAATAAAAAAAATACTGTATTTTTAACCAACTTCAAAAAAGGAAACTAAATTTGATAGTATTTTTTTAAATGTTTGTTACCTCACAACAAGATTACATATAAACCGATTTTGAATAAAAAAAATATTAGAAACAATATTCATCTAGATTGGTGGCATTTTTATCAAATCTAGTTCTAATGTTGAGATCCATGAGAAGTTTAGCGAACTAGAACCTCCTTCTCTGAAGTCGGTTAATAAACACAATATTATAATTTTGCACCACTATAACCCGGACTTATTGATAAGATTCGTTGGTATAAGATTGGTCCTGGCTGCTAGCTTGTTATGGAATGTGTTATTACTGGAAGAAAGCGTTAGCAGAGTCAGTCGTGGGAAGCAATAGCCACTTGTCACGTCTATATCACATGATGGTGTAACCCACAGCGAAGAGGCCCATTTGAGGCTCTGCCTACCCTTTCGGGGAAAAAGGCGTGTGTCTATGTATGTATGTATGTATGTATGTTATTACTGGAAGAAAGCGTTAGCCGAGTTAGTCGTGGGAAGCAATGGCGGCGATGAGCTCACCACTTGTCACGTCTATATCACACGATGGTGTAACCCACAGCGAAAAGAGGCCCATTTGAGGCTCTGCCTACCCTTTTGGGTAAAAAGGCGTGTTTCTATGTGTGTGTGTGTGTGTGTGTGTGTGTGTGTGTGTGTGTGTGTGTGTGTGTTTGTGTGTGTGTGTGTGTGTGTGTGTGTGTGTGGTAAACGTTCCTAACCTAATTCTTGTTGTGTAACGAATCCCACGACATGTATCTGCGGTGCGACGGAGTGCGACTCGGCGAGGCTCTCGGCGGGGATGGGCTGCGGCGCCGGGAACAGCTGCACGCGGCTCTCGAGCTGGCCGCACTTCAGGGAGCACCAGAACTCCTGGTACTGCTGCTCGCAGAGCCTCGTCATCGCCGCTATGGCCTGTTACACAAATATATAACAGTCACATGACTATGACTATGAAATTAATGAAAAAGTAAGAAATTTTGCAGTGCTCAGTGATATATTAAGTAAAAGCCCATGCCTAAAATTGGCGTCTTTTTTTTACCGCCTCGGCCATCCATAAAACATCGAAATATCAGTTTTTGACAATGTTATAAAGAATATTTGTTAAGACAGTATACCTCTAAACTCAGTCCGAACAGAGTTAAAGAGGTTAGAAGTTTTCGCCGATTTAATTATTGTTCGTTATCAAAAATCTACAAAAATACGCTGACTGCGCCCTTGACGTCAAATCTCAGGCACAGTCCAAACCAGCTTACTTAGTTGTAACAATAATAATAAATAACATTGCGTATATTGATAAATTAATAATACTTCATATGAAAAATGTAAAGAATTTCCTTAAACTTCTAACCTCTTTTACTCTGTTCGGACTGAGTATAGAGGTATACTGGCTTAACAAATATTGTTTGGTACACTGTCCACACGTTATATATCCAAGCACGGACGCAGGCAGCTGTAAAAAAAAAAACAGAAAATAAAGACGCCAGCTTTCATACAAAAATTGGCATTGTCCTTTCGACCAAGATGGCGCTTTAGCACTTTTGTCTTTCCACTATCGATATATATATATATATACTTATTTATATATCCTTTTTTGCTCTCAGTTTTATACATTACCTACTTTTCACTATTAATTGTTGCATGTGTCACTACTACATTAATCTTCCTAAACTGTTAATTGTAAGCTGTCACCTATGCAATATAGCGCTTTTGATTATCGTAAAAAAGTTTTCTCGATACAGGCCTAGCCTAGTGAGGAAACTGACAGATATACCATCTAATATTAATTGTGTCTTCGAAATTTATTCCAATTGTTATAATAGGATATAATGATTGTGTAAACAGTGACTCTTTTCGTTGTAATAAATAATTTTAATTTTTAATTTTCATATACTTACTGATCTCAAAAAGGTTCAAACCATTATTTAGATAATTATCCAAGAATGACAGCAAAAGCACATTCTATTTTTAGGGTTCTGTAACCCAAGGATGCCAACGAGACTATTACTCAGCCTCCGCTGTCCTTCCGTCCGTCTCTCAGCGGGCTGTATCTCTTGAACCGTAATAGTTAGACAGTTGAAAGAACATGGGCAACTCCCCATACATTGTTTGACCCAAAGATTCAAATCGTTAGACCCAACTTTTTTGACGAACGTAACATACTAATTTAATTTCTTGTGTTGAAGTTGTGTGAAAGCAATGAAGCTTGTTGCGATTTGTTTCACGCAAATGCAATAAGTTGGTTTATCTAATTATTTAGAAAAACAACTTTTGATTCTGAACTTTTAAAAATACACAAGTTCTTTAGGAATAATATACAAAAAACAACATTTAGAACCGTACCAATTACTTCCATGAAGGGGGCCTGGTTCATTATTTTTTTTGAACTGGCTCTTCTGTTGCCCACTTCATTTTCGGAGTGTGTACTTCTATTCTATAACAAATAGGTAATAAAAAAGGGGCGATAAAATAAACGTGTTTTTTTTCAAATCAGTGTTAATTCTTGTACGATGGTACAGTACACTTCGTGTGCGAGTCCGCAGCGCACTTGGCCGGTTTTTTTCAGTCGCGACATCTTTTTTTTGTAGCATAGTATGAATAAGTGGTAATGGAACGTCAGACATTATGGTGGGAACGGAAAGGTGCAAGGTGCATTGACACCACTGCAAGATGGCATCCAGTGGCCAAAAAGAGCTGCATAGAAGCTGCTATAGGACCTATATAATAAAAATAATGAAAATTAATAAATAAGAAAATGTGTTCCCAGTTGTCATATTTTTGTGATCTTACCCCAGGCACTGAGAGCTGATCTGGGCAGTAGATAGTTCCCCGCATTACTGCAGTGCTAGTGCTGCCATTTGAAGTTGTGGACATGTCAATAATCTTCTGGTATAGAGGCATCGCTGAAAAAACACAATCAGATATATTCATTTTCCTTATTGTTTCATGCTTATCTGATCTAATTTGTATGTAGCAATGCGTGCGCTACCCTGCTTACTGGTGCAATCCCCTAGCCTAGCCGGCTTTTACGACATCCACGAGAGGAGACAGAATTTTCATAGACTGGACACACCATGGCATTTTAAATGCAATTTGATAAAAATCATAAGGAATATCTAGAAGGGAATTAAGACAAAGAAAAATACGCCCAGGGTGGCTGGATCTTTAATAGTGACTAATAAATAAACTTAATATAATTTTTAATTATTTTGTTATGCTTTAAAATCCTTCTCTTCAGTCTATTCTATTTTGAGTCGCCGTGGACTAATCTTGTAAACTGCCATTCCTTTTCATCGCTCTCTGTTTTTTTAACTGTGTGAATGACGGAACCAGCCGGTGGCCCACCTTTAGTATCTCATAGGTCACGTCCAACTGGAACGCACCCTATGTGGCATTGCACCCGCCACTCTGAGGCATTCCCTTCAAAAAAGAAACTCACAGGACACTGTCTCCTGAACAAACACCTCTTCAACATCGGAGCCACAGACAGCCCACTCTGCAGAGGGTGTCTGACCAAAGAAGAATCGGCTGACCACGTAGTCCTGGAATGTGTGGGAGTAGCAGCTCAACGTAAACAAATCCTCAACAACCCGAGGTCACTCCGCCAAGCCTGCGAAGACCCCAGGAAACTTTTGTGCTTCTGGACGGAGTTAAACTGGCTAACTACCTAGTCGGACAATTTTCACGCATAATGTACCGCACGTAGAGTTCGAATGCGGAAAAGGGAGTTCTTTAACATTAACATTAACATACCCTTCAAAACGGAATACAGCAATTCGAGCACTACCACTTTGCGGCAGAAGGAGGAGCGGAGCATTCCATACATAGACACACCGTCTTTTTAGGTCTTGATAGGCAGATCCTCAATGGGCCTCTTTTCACTGATGGTACCATCGTGGTATATAGGGTAATCCCTTAGTCGGCTTTTACGACATCCACGGGAGGAGTCGGAGGGGTCTATTCTTAGGCCGAACACACCAGTTTCACAAACTTATTTTATAAAAATACCCGGAGTTATTCCCGGAGCTTTGGCGGGTGTGGAGGTAGTAATTCCCTGGACAAACTCTTTCACAAAAAAGCTCTACTACTACTAAAAAACTACTGGTTTTCTGGAGAGGAACCGCGGGCTCTCAATATGTGAATTAACTCGAGAGTGTTCCTTACGGTTGTGTTAGGATGAATCAATGCTGTTTGTATGAGTTACCTTGTTGCAGACAAGAGTCGTGTGGCGACACTACCGGCAGAATGTGTATTTTTGCAGGATATGGTGTAGGTAGTGGTAGAGATTGGATAATTCGGCTCCTCCCGATCGGCCCAACACCAGTGCTGCCATCTGTAATCTATTAGAAAAGGTTTTATACAAATATATATATATAGGACGAGTTCGCTTAGTATAGGAAAATATACCAGGAAACCATTTTAAATTGATGAGTACACAAATCAAAAAAGTTTGAGATCACTTTGAAAAGTTGAAATATTGTCTGATTCCTATTTTTTATATTTTTATATTATACTAGTGGTTCGCCCTGGCTTTGCATGGGTAGTGTCAGGATGAAAGCAGCCCCCACCCTACCCTCCCCCGCACCAAATACCATCAAAACCAGAAGGTTTTTAAAAAACATTACACATTACACATTTTTGTACATTTAGAAAAATGTACACATAACTAACAATTGGAAAGTGGAAGTCTTGTTAGGAAGAAGTTTTGAGAGCATGAATAATAAATTTGGATCACTTCACAATAGGCTAGAAGATTGAATAGTTGAGCATGTGTGAACAAATAAATAATTAATTTAGTAAAAATTAAAAAACCCTCAACGCAATGAAACGGCTGAACCGATTTTGATCAAACATACCTAAGAACACTCCCAACTAATTCACCTTTCCAACAAAAAAAAAAAGAAATCGGCTCATCCGTTCTGTAGCACCGATGACACAGACAGACACACACACACACACACACACTCACACACGCACGTCAAACTTATAACACCCCGACATTTTTGCGTCAGGGGTTAAAAATAGATTTAATTTGTTTTATCATCATTATCTTTTTAAATGCTTTCCATAGGAATTAATTTAAATTCATTTTATACATAAAAACAACAGTAATCAAAAAATACTTTGCTCTAAATGTTTGGATTTTGCACAAGAATCATTTGTTATGGTGGTACTTCACTTGGCGTATTTGAGCAAATGTTTGTGTTATATTTCCAAGGCAAAATCAACCATGAGTTCTACTTGATATGGTGCTATTTGGCTTTGCAAAATAACGAAAATATTTGCACAAATACGCCAAGTGAAGTGTAGCCATAATATATCAACCATATAACAACCATAGCCATAATTTTGTATAATATATCAACGTATAAATAATATTGTTTCCTAACTTTTTTGATGTGCACACTACATCTTAGTAGTCTTACACTCTTAGACTTACACTATATCTTTAGTAGTAGTAGAGCTTTTTTGTGAAAGAGTTCGTCCGGGGAAGTACTACCACCATACCTATTTCTGCTGCAAAGCAGTAGTGCTCGCATTGCTGTGTTCCGGTTTGAAGGGTAAGGGTGCCGGTGAAATTACAGGCACATGAGACTTTTCATCTTTATGTCTCAGGGTGGCGGGCGCAGTGCAATGCCACATAGGGTGCGTCCTTGGTGGACGTGACCTATGAGGTAATGCACTGTTCATAGGCAGAGGTTATCGCTTAACATCAGGTGGGCCTCTTGCTTGTTCCGTCATCCAAGTAGTATAAAAAAAAAAAAAAAAAAAAACTTACCATGATAATCTGTACTGGTGTTTGGTATCCCCATTCATTCAGAATCACTTGGTTGATTCCGAGCAGAGCATTTTCAATGCATGTTTTATCACCTTCCTCCAAATGTGGAAGTTTATTTCTAATGCTATCATAATCCCGAGTGAATGGAACAATTACTGAAAAGATACAATACAACTGATTCTACAAGAAACCTTGGAACTTAAGTAGTTTAGATCAATTCTTAGGGCCGAAACAGATATCACCATTATTATCCATCTATCATTATTCTATCTGTCACCATTATCGTCATTAGCCTACAGAAGTCCACTGCTGGAGATAGGCCTGCACCATAGAATTACACGGATGGTCTTCAAAAGTTTAGATGAATTCTTAGGGCAGAAACATATATCACCATTGTTGTCTATCTATCATTATTATATCTACCACCATTATCATCATTAGCCTACAGAAGTCCACTGCTGGAGATAGGCCTGCACCATAGAATTACATGAATGGTCTTCAAAAGTTTAGATGAATTGTTAGGGCAGAAACATATATCACCATTGTTGTCTATCTATCATTATTCTATCTACCACCATTATCATCATTAGGCTACAGTAGTCCACTGGTGGGCATAGGCCTGCCCCATAGAATTCCAACAATGGTCTTTAATAGTTTAGATCAATTCTTAGGGCAGAAACATATCAACATTATTATCTATCTATCATTATTCTATCTATCTATCACCATTAACATCATTAGCCTACAGAAGTCCACTGTTGGACATAGGCCAGCCCCATAGAATTCCACGAATGGTCTTCAATACTGTCTTTGGTCCATCGAGAGGGGGCCTTCTTCTACAGATCATCCGGTTTGTGTTTGCCACACTTTGATTTACCAACAGTTGTCAGTTCTGTGATAGCCTGCCCATTGCCACTTCAACTTGCTAATACGGTGATCTTGGTTCTTCTATGAATTTCCTAATTTCAGATTATATCACAACGCGAAACTCCAAACATAGCTCTCTCTATAGCCTACTGAGCGGCTTTGAGCTTTTGTATGAGATCAATAGTTAGCAACCACATCTCGGTGATGGAAGTTATCACTGGCAACATGCACTAATAAATTAAGTATAGACTTTCGTCTTGAAGATCTGCAGTATCTGTGATGACTTTATACTGGCATATATACATAGCTGACAGCTGGATAAAACTATAGCTCCAAGGCAAAATGATCCATGGCAACTTAGATGTTTTTACTAGGGAAAATCACAAGCTTAGTAAAACTTACCTTCATAGCTGGATGAGAACGATACTAGAGCGACATATTCCAACTTAGCATGTACAATCAAGTGGTCTAAAAATGAGTTTATTGCCGCTGATGCAATGGTGTGCCTTGTGTGGCTTTCAGTAGCATCGGCTAAGGGTACAGGCCGCAACATCGACAGGGACACATCCAGTAATAATAAAGTCGGCATTTTGGGAATATTTCGCACAGTTTTTTAATGCATTTGTTACAAGAAATACACTGAAATTCAAAAAGTACTCTGTACGTATTTATTCATAACATTAAACATACAGTGCATATAATAACAGTCAGTGGAGTGGCAGAGCATTGACATTTGACAGTAATATTTGCTTGACATAGATCGATGGTAAAAGCCACAGTAGCCACAAACAAAAGAAGAAGACGATCAACTGCTAACTGACAATCAACTGAGAGCAACATCTGCCAGTTTTGAAAGAAATTACATTTTTATTAGGGTTCCATCCATACCCAAAGGGTAAAACGGTACAGTATTACTAAGGCTCGGCTATCAGTCTGTCTGTCTGTCTGTTTGTCACAAGGCATGAATTCTAATGAACCGTGACAGTTAGACAGTTGAAATTTTCACAGATGATGTATTTCTGTTGCCGCTGTTTCAATAGTTAGCAACCATATCTCGGTGATGGAAGTTATCACTGGCAACATGCACTAATAAATTAAGTATAGACTTTCGTCTTGAAGATCTGCAGTATCTGTGATGACTTTATGCTGGCATATATACATAGCTGACAGCTGGATAAAACTATAGCTCCAAGGCAAAATGATCCATGGCAACTTAGATGTTTTTACTAGGGAAAATCACAAGCTTAGTAAAACTTACCTTCATAGCTGGATGAGAACGATACTAGAGCGACATATTCCAACTTAGCATGTACAATCAAGTGGTCTAAAAATGAGTTTATTGCCGCTGATGCAATGGTGTGCCTTGTGTGGCTTTCAGTAGCATCGGCTAAGGGTACAGGCCGCAACATCGACAGGGACACATCCAGTAATAATAAAGTCGGCATTTTGGGAATATTTCGCACAGTTTTTTAATGCATTTGTTACAAGAAATACACTGAAATTCAAAAAGTACTCTGTACGTATTTATTCATAACATTAAACATACAGTGCATATAATAACAGTCAGTGGAGTGGCAGAGCATTGACATTTGACAGTAATATTTGCTTGACATAGATCGATGGTAAAAGCCACAGTAGCCACAAACAAAAGAAGAAGACGATCAACTGCTAACTGACAATCAACTGAGAGCAACATCTGCCAGTTTTGAAAGAAATTACATTTTTATTAGGGTTCCATCCATACCCAAAGGGTAAAACGGTACAGTATTACTAAGGCTCGGCTATCAGTCTGTCTGTCTGTCTGTTTGTCACAAGGCATGAATTCTAATGAACCGTGACAGTTAGACAGTTGAAATTTTCACAGATGATGTATTTCTGTTGCCGCTTTTACAACAAATACTAAAAAACAGAATAAAATAAATATTTAAGGGGGCTCCCATACAACAAACCTGATTTTTCCGAATGTAGGTTAAAAAATTATCTGCGAGGTCAGTTTTTGGATGGGTGACCACTTTTTGAGTGCAATTTTTATTTGGGCTCTCATACAACAAACGTGATTTTTCCAAATGTAGGTTAAAAAATTATCTGCAAGGTTAGTTTTTGGATGGCTGACCACTTTTTGAGTGCAATTTTAATTTTTAATTTTTTACAAACGTATTTTTTTGGCGTTTTTGTAGATAATGGTACGAAACCCTTCGTTAGCGAGTCCGACTAGCACTTGGCCGGTTTTTTGATTACATTGTAATGTTTTTTTTTCAAGTAATTTCGTGTAAAAGGCATTGAGTAACTTGGTTAAATAGCACATGTTTGGTGTAGTTTTTAACTGTAGTATTTTATCTGTGGTGTCTTTTCGAAATGGTGGTTTTTTTCTTGTAAAACTTGTTATTTCTGCCACCGCAAAACTGGAAACTGGGTTATAAATTCTATTGACGACTTGACTATAACAAAATATAATTATACCTATCACTTGACATAGGCGAAATTGTTTGGAGCACTCCTCAGAAGCCATTATAAGAAGAGAAGAAGAAGATAATCAGTATTTCCGTTATCCGTGGTTCTTTTAATAGTTGCGTTGCTGCGGCCTAACTCCGGTTCTGGATAAATGCAGATTGCAGGCCTTCCTTGCCCACTCAAGAGAGAGTTGGCAAGGATGCGAATGTGTTGCGTGGGAGGAGCACAAGTCGCTAATCCCCAAGGCAAGTCTGGCGGTCATCCTTCACGTGATTGCCGCCTGTTATTGGACTATTTTGGGGTTGGATTTAGAATCGTTTGGCAGGAGGAGGAGGGTGGGAGTAGGGGGAGAGGAAGGGGAGGGGTACCCCTTTGCCCCTGGTACCAGCCCCATAACAAGGTAACTTATAGTTTTCGAGAAAAAAACAAAGAAATTTTTGAGGTTAAGTATGAAATTTTTGAATTGGAAGTGTCGGATGTTACGGGAGTCATCTTCGACGGGAGTCATCATCAACTTGCAGGGAGGGTGCAGGAAATTCCAGCCTCGGCCCCCTTGTCCAGGAAACTTGTGCTTTTAAAGAAAAATAATAAAGAAATTTTTACAAAATCGGAACGTAAAATGATAATATTAATGATTTACAGTCCGACCAGAAAGAGTAGAAAATAAATGAGGGCGCCACTATCGTTTACATGGTATCACCATATACTATGGCGAAATGTTTTGATACTTGATATTTTTGAATATATAAAACACATTGCAGTTCTCATTTTAATAAATTTTACAACAAATATTTATGCTTATCACATTAAGGAATAAGAATCAAACCACTATCTTAGAGTAAACTAAAGTAAAATTTAGTTTTAATATATAATGCATTATTGGTATCCAAACCAGTCCTATGACACTAGGTCCCTACCTAGAAAGAAAGTAAAAATATTTTGTATACTCAGAGGGGAAAAAAACACAGTAGACAATTTTGTTAAATAATAATATAATACTAAATAAGATAAGATAATATTTATTTCTGTAACTTAATGTAACATAGAAATATCCGTAGTTGAGACCACCTTTACCACCTTTACCACCACTAAATAATACATAAATCACTCTAATGACTCAAAATTAAGATACTCAGTGCCCGACATCGATTCTTCTTGTGGTAGAATATAATAAGAAGTTCCTGCCATACCATGATTTTCATCTTCACTCTCAGATTCCTCGCTAGAGCTTTCATCACAGAGTTGTATTATACCAGCTGCTCAATGTTTTGGTACATTGTTCGACTTCGCTCATGGTATTCCTTTTCGATTTGTTTCACATGTTCACAGCATCGCTTCCAGTCAGTTTGAGTAATGGTGTTGAATGACTCCTCAGTCAATTCTTTGATATATGAAGCTCCTACATTGCGTGAGGCTACTTTAGATTTTTCTTGAGCCCATATAAGCTCTATGGGGTTTAGTTCGCAGTGGTAGGGGGGCAGCCTGACCACTGTGTGTCCATACTCCGAGAGCAACTCATCTATTTCATAGACAGGTATCTTTGTTTCTCAGCCAAAGCAAGCAACATTAGTTTCCTTAAATTTTCATCAAAAGGAATATTATTTTCAGTTATCCATAGTTATTATTCTCATTAACAATCCTCCATAAAGTGCTTTCCGATTTTCCTGCAAAAACATAAGCAGGTAAAGTATCAAAAATAAAGAATTGCACTACAAAATACGATTAAATGGGACAAAGATCAACAAAGACTAATTAGTATGATTCACAAGGATTTTGGATGGATTTACACGATTCTTTTAGTAAATTATAACAGTTTACGTCCAGTTTTATTCTTTTTACCAGCTACTTACCGGTCAAATAAGCTGTTCGTTTATAACCGTCTACTAATTCAGCCAGCAGCGTCCAGGCTTGATACTCAGCCAAACATCTCTTATACACTTTGTAAATAATGTCACGAGCCCCACTGCGTATAGTTTTATTCATATTGCTAATATTTTACGATTTATGCGATTTATTTGCTTTTGTTTAGATAAATAAAAACAGCAACAACAAATCAAAACAAACAATTCGAATACACGCGCTCGACTGAAGTTGCAGTGTTTCCGCTAGCGGAAAATTATTATGGTTAGTCCAACAAATATTTAAATATGATTTCAAGAAATTACCTTTACATGTCTATTTTTTAAAATTCTGTATATTCTATTGTAATGAAAATAAATCAACATACATAAATCACATCATACCTACCTATATAAATACCAATATGTGCATAATTTAATTTTGCATATAAAAGCTGAATCTGGCGACAAATTCACTACAGCGGCCACACTGGCTTATCATAAAGAGTTGCCAGTTTATAGTAAATTTTAGTTCCTTGATAATTAATTTCTACTCTTTATGGTCGGACTGTAATTTATGAGTACCTCTATGTGTGGAGAAGGGATGTTGAAAGAAATAAGAGAGATCCTTTTGAGGAATTAATTAGGTAATGTTATAAATTATGGATATTATAAATGAAAAATGAATGTAACTAGGTACCTACCTGAGTTTTTTTATTGTTGACTGACTTTGTGACTCGACACAGAGCACCCCGACAATAGTTGGTTAGGTCCGAAAAGAGTGGCAGACCCGATACGGAGTACCCCGACTCCACGTGGTACTGTGCGTCACGCCCCTAGAGTGTATATAAAAACGCGGAGCCAGTAGCTCGCGTGGGAGATCTTGAGTGGAGCAAGCCCGCGAGGCCGAGCGGAGTGAAGGGGGGAGCTGGCGAGCGAAGCGAGCCGGTGACCTCCGTAGCGTAGTAAAGGTCGAGTGGGTGAAGCGACACTCAAGGGCGACCTCGCGAGAGTACTGGCGGGAGCACATACCGGAGTCCGACATTTAAAATATCATACTTAACCAAAAAATAACTTTATTTTTTTCTCGAAAACTGTAAGTTACCTTTGCATAGGAGTGGTACCAGGGGCGAGGGGGTACAAATCCCCCACTCCCCCCCTCTCCCATCCTCCTCCTGCCAAACGATTGTAAATTTTTACCAAAATCTCATACATAACCTCAAAATTTTCTTATTTTTTTTTTCGAAAACTATAAGTTACCTTGTTATAGGAGTGGTACCAGGGGTGAGGGGGTACCCCTCCCCCTCCACCCCCCTCTCCCCCTCCTCCTCCTGCCAAACGATTCTAAATTTTTACCCTATTTTGTCTGAAATCTACGTAACTGTGTAGCAGCAGCCTTTACGGTCCATTGCGGAGGCCGCATTGCTCTAAGCGGTCCATTATGGGCCGTGTTGGTGTAGATGCACCCCGAACTGGTGGTGGATTGACGTCCCGCTCAGTTTCCCGCGAGCCGGCTGTATGGATCAGTCTTCTTGCGGGATTCTGGGTGGGCGGCGCTTCTCCGGTGGTTTGGTGGATGGGTAAGTATAATAGGTAGGTAACCTCCGTTTGCAACTGGCAGCGAACTCAACCAAGCGGGTGTTTGCTTCCACTTGCAAACGGGGACACGTTTCCTTCGTATCCTCTAGGCGTTTAGGTCAATGTTTGAGAGCATTTTAATTAGGTATGCGTATATAAGTCGCATTAACCTACCTTGGTAAACTTGGGCCCAAAACAGGCGAGTCCTACTGGATTTAGGATCCAGTTACCTACCTACCTCTATATAAATTCAAATGGAGGATAATGTTGACATTAATAAAATCCCCGAGAGTTGCGATGATTCTGAGGAATTCGAATTCAAATACAATTTTATCAACACCCCTTGGGATGATCGCTCCAATAAAAGCAAAGCTGGAATCGTAGCTTTGCTTATTGCAATTTTCACTGCAACGATGGCATGCGTTGCCAACAACTTCGCAATGCATTACAGAGGGTTCCAATCAAGTAAGAGCATGAATCACAGCGAAATGAACTGCATCAAGGTGAAAATTGAGGAGTATCCTTATGTGGCAAACATTTACTCCGTATCTTCTAAGGAGCTACTCTGCGTGGGTGTGGTAGTTAGCCCGACTTCAATTTTAGCTAATGGGGTCTGTGTAAAGTCAGGACCCATTCGAGTTCATGTTGGAAGTGCTAAAGAGTAAGCTCATCTGCATAACTGATGAAGTGTAAATACATTTACCAAAAGCTTACAAAGCTTGTGGTAGCTAACTTTATTTCTTCTTTTAGTCCGTACTGCAAGAAAGGGTTTACGGTCGACGTCATCGAGCCAGTAAGCCACGACAGTGTCACATCGCTAAAAAAACTGGTGCTATTATCGAGTTACGAAAACATGAAACAATGCACTCACCATGTGGTCCGTATCGGCACTTCTTTGGATTGGAAGTCAATGGTTCATATAATTGGGAGGCCGTTGGGTATTGGCAGGCCTTTCACGCGTCAAGTGGTTGCTTTAGCCAGGAAGGAGTTTATGGCTTCTGGCGCGATGAAGAACTTGAATTTTAATAATATGATTTGCGTGAAGGACTTGGCTCGGTGTCCCGTGAGGGTGGGCGACCTTCTGGTGCAAAATGGATGCGTGTTCGGGTTGGCTGCGACGAACGTGTATTCTTTAGGTCGAAATAAAGTGGCATGTTTTGTTAGTTTGGATGTCTTTCGTAGTCTGTTGATGGAGATGGATTCTGCAATAAATGCTTGATATTTACTAATGAATCTTTGTGTAGATTTGAGTAGGTTAGGTACCATGGAAGTGGATTCTTAATTAGCAACGGCAGTTGTTACAAAATAGATACTTTAACAAAAAACCAGTCAAATGCGAGTCGGATACGCGCACGAAGGGTTCTATTATCTATAAAAAACGGCAAAAATAACGATTGTTGTATGGGAGTTTTTTAAATATTTATTTTATTCTGTTTTTTAGTAGTATTTGTTGTTATAGCGGCAACAGAAATACATCATCTGTGAAAATTTCAACCGTCTAACTATCACGATTCATGAGATACAGCCTGGTGACAGACGGACAGACAGACATACAGACGGACGGACAGCGAAGTCTTAGTAATAGGGTCCCGTTTTACCCTTAGGGTACGGAACCCTAAAAACGTAAAAAAATGGGTACACAGCCCGTTAGCCGTATTTTTATTATGGCTATTCATAAATTAAATATATTCAACATAGACGCATGTGAAATCAGTTTTACTCTTCTAATGTACCATAATACCTACGTAGAGATACGAGTCTGCTGTAGTGTGACCAGCTTAAGAATAGACCCATCCGCCTATTCCCGTAGACGTCGCAAAAGCCGACTAAGGGATTACACCAGAGGATGGGCAGAAGCATCCACCTGAGTAATCATCACCAATACTGCAATTACCAATCTGCCTGCCAAGCGTGGTGATTTTGGCAAATCATAATGCCTCGCCCAGCAGGATATCCAGTAGGATCAGATACCTACTGGATAACCCTGGATACTCTTACAGCCTGCTGCTCGCCTGGTACAATGAATAAATTTCGGTTCACCGAAATCGGTAAAGCCGTTTTGGCGTGATTGAGTAACAAACATAAACACAAACTTTCGCATATATATAATATTAGTGTGATTCTAACTATATAATATATTTTGATCTCGGAAACTGCTCTAACAATTTCAATGAAATTTTGAGGCTTTTTGGGGGCGAAAAATCGATCTGGCTAGTTCTTATCTATGAGAAAACGCATTATTCTGAATAAAACGCGTTTTTCCAAATATGTTTGAGGTCAATTTTTGGATGGGTGACTTTTTTTGAAAAACGAGCGGATCTCTGTCTCACCAGATATTATTGTTTAAACCAACCTAGCTATGCATTAAATTACGAGGATTGAAATATTTTTGGCGGTGATTCCTTTGACATGAGATGCAGTGACCCGAGATCCGTCTCCTCGGGCCCTGTGAACTTCTTCCAATCGCCGCTGCTGATGTACAAAGCCAGTAAGAGCGATAAAGCCAACACTGTGCAGATAACCGTGCCATTAGGCATGTTACTGAATGCTGTACTGGATGACATTCTTGGAGACTGAAGGCGACTTTGTTGCTGGTAGGTACCTATAGATAAAGTCAGGTTAAGGTTAACTTTACTTCCTACGTATCGTAGATGCCTACAGCTACTCGCCTATAATAAAGAGGGGTGTATGTGTGTCTGTCTGTCTGTGGCACCGTGGCTCTTAAACGGGTGAACCAATTTGTATGCAAATTTTAAAATTTGAAATCAGTTTTTCTAGCGATGGTTCTTAGATGTTATGTTTTATCAAAATTGGTTCAGCAGTTTCATTGCGTTGGGAGTTATTTAAATTTTAAAATGTGTGCTAACGAAAGTTCTCACGAATGTTGCGCGTCTCCTTGATTGACTATTAACGCACAACCTAAGCCGTAAGTATCTGAAATTCATCCTCTAAAGGGGGTAGCGGGGTGTTGAAGTTTGTATGGAAAAAAATTGGAAGTCACGGGACACCCCGCCAGATGTAAAACATCTATATTATATTAGACTTCATAATTGAAACGGCATGACACTGTCACTGTTGCCGTCACTTAATACGAGTCGGTTTTACTGCCAAGGCACGCTAATAGATGTTTCACATCAAAAACTCCACGCGGACGAAATCGTGGGCGTTCCATTAGTTGCCTTTATGTATCAATCAAACCATAGTTACTGAAAAATAACATAAAAAAATACTGAAATTTTGTTATTATATCAGCGTGAGCTATTAATCGACTTGTCACTTTTAGGAGGTTAGGCCTCCACAGCTTTATATACGAGCGTGCGATCAATTTAACCCATTCGTTAGTTCGTGCAAAATTATAATAACCCATTAAGATCTCGTCACACAGCTGATTGGATGTCAAACGTCGAACTGTGATTTTCCAGGGGGTTAGACCCTGTCACCCCCACTATATTGTTATACCGAAAAGGCTGTGGCATTCACAATTAAAATGTTAATTTGGGTAGTTTCTATAGGTATCTACTGCGACCACTATAGGCGTTTCCGGCCTGTAGCCAGAACGGGGTAGGTATTTAATATCTTTGCATGGTGTCAGTAAAGCCTTGTACGCATTAGGATACATTTGTCTCGAGACCTTGTATCGAGGCACTCTCATAAGGTCTTTTCATGTCTCGAGACATGCTTCTCCGTATTCGCCAGGAGACTTGTCTTTCGTAAGGACGTGTCTGGAGGCAAGGCTTGTGCTTGGACTAACGAACACAACACTACGGTAATGTGAACGGTCCTCTTGGAAGATAACATGACTACATAGTTTGAAAACAAAGACGGTGACATGTTCATAGATAGGATGGGAACTTGCGATATGTTATGTCTATATTTTTGTTAGATATGCGGTATTGAGCCCTTAAGTCTGAGAAGAGACTTTGCCTCTCTCTGCGTGTTCTACCATTTGTATAATGGGTTTTGTTCAGAGGAATTGTTTGACATGATGCCTACAGCAACCTATTTTCACCGCACCGCTTGCCATCGGCAGAGGATTCATCCGCACACCTTCGAGCCAAAGTGGTCCCAGACTTTGCAGTTACAGAGGAACTTCCTTCTGCGAACACTCAGGTTGTGGAATGATCCCTACAGAGGTTTTCCTAGTGACTACAGTAAGGGGTTCTTCAAAAGGGGTGTTTGGAAATGTTTAAAGGGACGGCATCGCGCGTGTGATTTCTCTGGTATTGCAGGTGTCCATAGGCTACAGTCACCGCTTACTAACAGGTCGGCAGTATGCTTGTTTGCTAAAAAAAACTAAGTCATACAAGGCTTAACACGTAGCACTCATTTGTGTAGCACTCAATCCAGTAGTATTCAGTAGCGTAACACTGCACTAAAGTGTAACACTCGGGTAGTATTCTACGGCCAGCGCGCAGTAGAGCAAAATGGATGTATACAAATATCATGAACTAATCGTTGTACTCTATAGTATGGCACTCTAT
Source organism: Operophtera brumata (assembly GCA_932527175.1). Lineage (NCBI taxonomy): Eukaryota > Metazoa > Arthropoda > Insecta > Lepidoptera > Geometridae > Operophtera > Operophtera brumata. The sequence goes on from OW052238.1 coordinate 4,778,080, forward strand.
CGCGTAGTATTTTTCACGTTGCAATCTATCATGTAGCAGTCTATCGCAATAATTATATTCTCTGTTTTGGTAACTTTCTGCCGCGGAACTCTCTATTCTCAATCTTGTATTAGGTACTTACGTGGCACCTATGGCCTAGCGCTGTGGCGTAGCATTATCGCATAGCATTATCACGTTGCATCTTGTAGCTTTCGAGTCTATCGCACTCTGCAGTTTAGCACTCTGCCAAGTGTCTAGCTAGTAGCATTCTGCCACGGTGCTCTTAATCACGTTTTACTCCATCGCATAGTAAGTAGTACAATTTTGCATAGCAGCTTTATCGCCTAGCATTGTCACGTATCCATTTTATCCATTACAATTATCACGTAGCATTACTTCGTAGCACTCAATACACTGCTGCGGAGCTCTTAATCGCGTAGCCACGATCGCGTAGCACTTATCGCGTAGCACTATCACTTAGCATTTATCCCTTAGAATTATAACGTAGCATTACTTCGTAGCAGTCAACACACTGCTGCGGAGCTCTCAATCACGTAGCCACAATCGCGTAGCACTTATCGCCTAGCACTGTCACGTAGCATAAGTATTCCTTTACCTAGAATTATCACGTATAATTACTTCGTAGCAGTCAACACACTGTGTGGAGCTCTCAATCACGTAGCCACGATCACGTAGCACCTATGGCGTAGCACTATCACGTAGCACTATCGTAGGGCCGTGGATATTCTCTTTCGAATAAATAGATATCAAGCCCCCCCAATAACCCCGTCCCGACCTTGGTTGCAGCTCTCTCTGGCGCTTACTTACTACTACTATATACGGTATATGGCTGTATATGGTTATACTTTATAACCATCGACGTAAATAAAATGAATGGACGGGCCTTAGGGAACGATAGTTTTTAAGCTTCTAAACAGACCTAGCTAGTACACTTCGCTTCAGTCAGTCTTTGTCACGGCAACGAGTGACAGCTATGCTGAAAAATACCAAAATTAGATACCTTGGTAATACAATGCCTTCCTGTGCTTTTCTGCAAGTGCAAACAACACAAGAAATACAAATAAAGCTTCAGGCATCGCATTTAATTCGTAAGTAAGTTTTGTAATATAATTTTCATCAATTGATAAAAAACTTATAAATCGTCGTGTGGTAGGAAAACTACATAACTAACACATTTTGCGAAAATTTTAGAAAAAATTTTGAACAAAAGACTTGCTAACTACCTAGAGCAAAACCAAATAATCTCCAACAAACAATTTGGATTCAGGAAAGGTAAATCGACTGAAGATGCAGTGGGAGGTCTGATCAATGAAATAGCTCGAAATTTAGATATCAAGAAAAAGTGCATAGCAATCTTTTTAGATCTATCAAAGGCGTTTGATACTGTCTCTGTCCCACTGCTACTTAATAAGATGTCAGGCATGGGTATCAGGGGCTTGGCCCTAGATATATTCAATAGTTATTTAACGAATCGCAAACAATTTGTCAAACTTGGCGATTACTTTAGTGATGAAGCTCCACTTGAATATGGCGTTCCACAAGGCAGTATTCTGGGCCCAACCCTGTTTCAAATCTATCTGAATGAGTTGTGCGATCTCTCTCTACCCAACTGTCAAATTTTCTGTTATGCAGATGACACTGCTCTTTTAATATATGGTAGCAACTGGGAAGAGACTAAGCAGCTAGCAGAAAATGCAATGAACGTTATTATGGCCTGGCTTGACAATAATTTACTTACATTAAACGTCGATAAAACCAAATATATGACCTTCTCACTAACATCAGCCGGTCAACCATCAAGAGCTAACTTCAACATCAAAGGACACAACTGTCAGAACCCGACCGTTAACTGCACCTGTTCATCTCTGACCAGAACGGATAACATGAAATATCTCGGCGTGTACATTGATCAGTTATTAAACTGGAAAATTCACATAGACTCCTTGACATCTCGCGTACGAAAGCTCATCTATATCTTTAGAAATCTCAGATCTTCTGCCAATATTAAAACACTAAAGATAGTTTACTCGGCCCTTAGTGAATCTCTTCTAAGATATTGTATCTCTGTATGGGGTGGTTCTGCAAAGACTAAAATGCTGCAGCTGGAGAGAGCTCAGAGAGCCGTGCTAAAGGTGATGCTAAAGAAGCCTTTTCGCTATCCCACAGTATCCCTTTACAACGACTCTAAAGTCCTCACAGTAAGACAGCTGTTTGTGCTTCAAACAATTCTGCGCGTACACTCTTCTATAACATATGACCCTAAGCTAAAAGAGAGAAAACGTAGGTCCGACCGAGTTTTTGTAGTAGACAAGCACAGATCAGCATTTTACAGTCGCTTCTTCCCTATTATGGCACCTCAATTATATAATCGATTAAATAAAATCCTCTACGTTTATCATTTAAATAACCATAAATTGAAAAAAGAGCTTTTGACGTGGCTGCTGCAATTAAACTACTAAAGCACTGAAGAACTAATAAGCTTTAACAAATCGTAGTATAATCTATAGGTATCTACATAATCTTATCTTTATATATCTGTTATTTTATTTTAACACTCATTATACATTTTTATATATTATATTAGTGTCCACCCGAGCCTTCGCTCGCAATCTACCAGGGTTAAGGGTAGCGTATAGCTCAATCCAGGTCATAATAATATCTGAGTACCAAATTTCATCGAAATTATGTCAGTCATTTCGGTGTGATTGATTTAAAAAACATCCAAACATCATAACTTTAACTTAACCAACTTATCAATAACTTTACCACACCTTATCATCAACACCACTTGTTTTTAAAGTCAAGCTGAGACCTACATACACTTACACACCCACACACTTACTCACATATATACACACACCTACACAGACTCACACACACTCACACACATACCCACACATTAGGCATATTTCTTACAAATAATTTATCTTGTGTTAGTTATTAGTAACCTACATTAGTTATCCAGATTTTTATATTTTTCTTTAAGTTTGGGAATGTATCCTAATCTTACGTAGTATCCATTTGGCACGTCCTTTAAAATTTTATAAAATTTGTGCCGAATATAAACAATAGCTATGCTTATGACACCTGAATGGGCGCTGAGGACGGACACTGCCCCCCGAGATACAGTTTACACTAGTTCGGGGGACGGTGAATGTCCAAAGCATGCACCAAGCACTGTGGTCAAAAGCATAGCTTTTGTCTTCCCTTAGGATAGTCAGGTCGTCTGGAAGAAATCGTTTCATCGATAAGACCGCCTTTTGTAACATATTATACTGTAATTGTTATTTACATTATGTTGCAATAAAGAACTTTTGAAAAAAAAAAAAAAAAATTTGTAAAAGTTTCATTCATTCATTAATAATTGCATTTTTTTCGGCGTATTTTTGTACTATAAACCTACTGAAATAACTTTAGAAAACACATTGCATCTGTTAAAGTATTAAATATTAAAATAATACAGTTTTTAAGAAGTTCAATAATTTAATTTCACCTAGTTTATTTACAAGACTGCCAGGAGTGGCGCTATAGAGAAGAGGCCTTTACTCAGCAGTGGCTGGATAGATAGATAGATAGATAGATAGATAGATAGATAGTTTATTTGTTGACCGTACCCTAAATCCGAATTGTCTTATTTTTCACGGACGTTTTGTATGGGTAAGGCCAGTCCATTTATTTTACTTTGGTCGAAGTTTATAACAACTTTATAATAACTTTTTACATTCTTCTTGTAAAATGTGGGTAGGGTGCTATTATCAGACTACGATATGGTGGTGCTATCATGGTACTCGTAGTTACTGATACCCACGACACAGAGGATCTTAACAGGGATCAGGACTATGTATGCGACTGTTGGATGTTGCCTATGTTATGTTATGTTATGAGAAGTTGAGTTTTGTGGAAAACTATGGAAAACTGTGCTTTTACCATACCTTACGTAGGTACCTTAATCAAAGGTACCTACTTTTTTACATATACTCTTGATTCCAGTGTCCCATGTATTATTTTAGTTAAAAAGTGATTTTAGTATCCTCCATTATCGTTTGAGAGGCGGGTTGGTATTTAAATACCAATCCTAAACCAAAGGTGGGTAAAAGCACAGTTTTCCTGAATACTTGCAAAACTCAACTTCTCTAGCTTGAAGGAAAGTTAGGTAGGTAGGCACTTACTTAGGTCGTGAAATCTCTGTGATTTTAATTTATTGTCAACAAAGTTTTTTTAGATTTTTGGTGTTTTCCAACAGAAAAAATAAATACTACGTAGATTTTACATTATTATAATCATCCATCGTAAAAAAAACCCAGTGAGCCTTACAGTTCGCATATGATGTGTAACATCATCCGGTACGGAGGCTGCAATGCTTTATGGTAACATCTGACTCTACTTCCCATGGACGTAGTTTACAAAAGGACAGAGCTCGCAGCCAGTCGCAGCTGAAAAACGAGCCGAGCAAGATATGTACCATAGAAACAGTGTGTCTCTTTCTAATACGGTGACCATAAAATAAAGTCATGTCCAGGAGACTTTTTCCATAGACACTTATGAACGTGGAGTGGAACAAACATTATTTAAATCTAATTATTTATCACAGTTATTTATGCAGCCAGATTAATACTGGAGGCTTGATAAGTGATCAGTATCACGAATCGATAACACTTTTTGTTAATTTAGTTAAATAAAATGTTGACCTCCCCTTATAGATGACTCGGGACTGGGCTTGCGTTTGTAGGAAACACGTTTTTTTTCCAATATCACAGAAAGTGTTATCGAACCTTGTTACTGATTACTTACCGAGTGTTCAGTGTCGGCAAACGGCGTGACTCGTGCGTGACGCAGCCATGCTGTGATGTTTCTCGTCTGCCGGGCGTCCCGCAACGGCCAACTTTTAAATTTGTAGTATCGATGACCTCTTAGTATTTACCTATACAATGGTCATGATCACCCTTGCTATCATAAAGCTATCATTTCAAGTGTTAGAAAGGAACAAACAGCCTCTATTCTAACTATCTCTCTTGGCTCGTTTATTCTCTTTCTATGACGGTAATCTAAATTGAGTCTTAACCTAATGGAATAAGGTCTTGTTTCGGTATTATAATTTTTTAGAGCGCTCAGTCCTTTTGTGTACTAAGTCCATGCTACTTCCATGCATCTGACCGTCATTCTTCTCTTTGGTAATAAGCAACATGGAGGATAGTACCATGGACTAAGTCCATGGATAGTACTAAGCCATAGACATAGAATTTTCGCTACGTACTAACCATGAAGTTATAGGTAATAACTTCATGGTACTAACCTCTCTAAAACTGGCGCGTTTCCTGTTAAACTACACACTTCGGTTTCTTTTCACGAAATCACTCCCACAGATTCTAGGACAGCGAGAGTAAATACATCAAAAAGCATCCAAAGCAAGCAACCAAAGATTATTGAAACCATGAAGTTATAGGTAAATCAAATTCAAGCTTCTTGATTGAAACTTACTTATACAAGGAACATACCAATTCAAGCTTCTTGGAACCAGTCCATGCTTGGAACCATGGACTTACTACAAGTCCATGCTTGGAACATACACACTTGCTCTACCGAGCAAAGAATAAATATATATACCGAGAGATCCAAAGTTTTGACAGATCGTCAAAAGCACGGCAGTGGTGGACGACTAGCACGAGAAGTGCGGGTTCGATTCTCGCTGTGAGACAAATGTTTGCAAATATTTTTTCCGAGTCTGGATACCTTTATACATCGAGCAACGCAGGCCTCCGTACCGGAGGGGAGTCGCCATAGAGCTGTCAACCGATACATATTTATTCAGAAATATTTCGGGGGGGCTTCACGCACTCACTTACACTTTAATGCACACTTTTGTAACCAGTCGTTCTATCGCTATAAACGCACACATCTATAAACAGCAACACATCAAAAATCTTTATACACACATAGATGCTTTCTGTGTACAAACATCATGTTATGTCACAAAATTGACAGTAACATCCGTTCTAGGGACTTCCAGCATTCAAGTCGATAAATGAATAGTATCGATAACTTTTTGGTAAGAACTTACTTTGCCTACCACCAAGGGTCATTTAAAGGATTTAAGGGCGGCTAGGGATGAGGGGAGGGGTTGAACGCTCTCTGTGAAGGGGGAGTTGCGGAACCGCCCCACTTTTCGAGGATAGCATAGAGATAATTTTGTGGATAACTATGATATTTTAGATTAGTAAAAGGTAGTAGTAGGCTGGAGAGAGAGGGGGTAAACGCGGAAATGAATGAATGAATGAATGAAAATACTTTATTGTACACCTTACAAACTAGTTAAAAACAAGACATAACAATTAAACAAAAAAACTAAATGTACAATGGGCGGTCTTATCGCTAGAGAGCGATCTCTTCCAGACAACCTTTGGATGGAGCGGAAACTTAGAGTATAGAGAAAAATCAAGAAAATTTTGCGTACCCCAGGTACAACCTTACTTTACAACAACTCATGAGATGATTAGTTCTTGGGAAAATTGAATTAGAATTTTGTTCAAAGCTTACAATAATTTCATAAAACTATGGGCTGGCAAGTCAAAAGAGACGAAAGGAAAGAAAAGGAAAAAACGCTTTACTTAGCTCCCGTCTTCCTACTAACCTACATAATCCATGACGGTTCTGGCCTCGAAATATACAATGTATCACTGTTATTGTCAAAAACCAAAAATCATGATCCTAAGTGCCAAAAAACTAGATTAGTCATTAAAATTTATAAATAGTTTTTTTTTAATTTCAGGCATGATTATCCCTCGACACAGGGGATCCTAGTGTGGGATCAGAACTATGTAGGTATGTGTTGGGTGTGTTAAGTTATGTTGATGCTAAACGATGGTAGGTAAAGTAATACTTAGCGCTATATATAGTGAACAGAATATCGCGTTGAAAAAATTATACCTAGCTATATTTTTTTTTTCATTCTTTGGTCAATCAAATAGGATTTGAATAGGAAAATCCCACGACACAGGACGGACACTCATGACACGACTTTTCTTGAAAAGGAGTAAACGAGTTCAAACTGGGAAATGCTTTTGTTAATTTATCGTGATCACGTATCCCACAACCTAGGTAGGCATGCAACTTTTTACGAAAAACTATCACACCTCTAGATTTGTAATATCACATAGTAATTTAAATTCATGTCTAGATAAGTTAACACATGAAAAAACTAGTTAAAATAACTTGGAAGCCCTTGCAAGCCTAGCTAGTAATATCTTGGAGCAACACGGCCGCCGTTGGAGGTCACACGAGAGAGACACGAGGAGGTCGCGGCGGGGGGCGACATCAAATAAAGGCGTTCCCCTCTGGCTATGCACAATTTTATTTGGGCATACGCGTTAGTAAAACTGTTTTACTAACTGTTTTAAAAACTATCCGTTGTAATTTAACATGGTAATTTAAATTCATGTCTGTGTTTAAATATAAAAAATCAAGGAAAAGAAGCTTGCTAGCCCGCACCAAGCATGTTTTGCTTTTGCTAGTAATAAAATTGTATCATGATGGGCCGATTGCTCTGTCAGACTGAATCGATCGTGTGACGCATAGAGTAAAAAGTATGACAGTGCTACAAATACTAAAATGCCGAATCGTTACATTTTCTGCTGTAAATCAAGGTCTGGAACATCGAATTTACGAAAAGATGGTGCTTTCTTTCACATTGTACCTAAGTGAATTTCATTATATATATATATATATATATATATATATTTACATACATACATACATAGGCACACGCCTTTTTCCCCGAAAGGGTAGACAGAGCCTTAAATGGGCTTCTTTTCACCTTGGTTTTCACCAGTTCTCCATAATATATATTTATTTTTATTTTATTTTTTGATGTTGGACACAGTTTACACATTATTATCTAGCCCCAAGCCAAGCAGAGCTTGTGTTAAGGACTAGATAACTGATATCCCTAATACAGTACATTACATAGATATTTATTTTGTATTAACATAGAAAATATCCAGAACACCCTGAACAAATATCTGCAGATCGTACGAATATTTGTTCTGAGGCGGGAATCAAACCTGCAACCTCCTGCGTTACAGGTGAACCTTCGTCCACCGCGCCACAGAGGGCGTCAATTTATGGCATAAAATGAATAATTTCAAATTAAAATCATAACAGTTACCTACCTTGTTACATACCAATACCTTCATGGTGATTGGATTAACGGTTAGAATGTTAGGTTAGGTTAGGCTATGGCGTCTCCCGAATAATATAAATCAAATTTCAATAGTTTGTAAAACATAATAAACGAGCATTTATTTTATCGATAAAAAATCTACTTTATTATTGAGGCACATCACTAATTTAGTAGTATATAAGAAAACACGGGCAACTTACTTTCAGGAATTTTTGAGAAATAAAAAAAACTGTTAAATGAGCACAAAGCTATTTCAGTGTACATTGAGGCTGTTATTGTTACATACATACATATATAGACACACGCCTGTTTCCCCGAAGGGGTAGGCAGAGCCTTAATGGGTTTCTTTTCACAGTGGGTTGCACCATCGTGGGAGATAGACGTGACAAATAGTGAGCTCATCCCTGCCTTTGCTTCCCACGACTGACTCAGCTAACGTTATTGTTATTGTTAGCAGTTGCTTATTTGATCATTTTTTATTATGGTTACCAACTTACATTACAACGCATGTATGTATATATGAGGTACAAACTATATACCTATCTTTAGCTACAGGAGAAACCAATAAGGGCCTTTCATTTTCAAATAAAAAAAATGTAGTTTGATTTGGGTCAATTGATGGCCCTGACTCAACTGTGGTTGTCAAAATTAACAAATCCATCGTCTGTTATTTTGTGTGATAGTAACAAAATACCACAAAAATATATCACTACGTTATTGACTTTTACATGTCACTTTATTTATACAGTTAAGTACACAGCAGCGACATCTATTTTCAAGGGTTTATAGATGATTTGATATGGCCGTGAAAACCCCTCATTATAGGCAAACACAACGTGCGAAGATTGTACAGTAACCTAACAATTGGCGATCAACGATTTTTTTAAAGCATCTTTATTTACTTTTATTTGAAAAGAGTAAAGTTATTTAAGTATGATCAATATAACTGATTTTGATCAAATTAACCACGCAGTTTTATTCTTATTATAAACTAGAAGCAACCCGCGGTTTCACTCGCATAAGTCTTGATCCTGTGGGAACATCTAAATAAAATTTAAAACTATTCCAGTGGTCCAGCTATCGCCGTTATTAAATTTCATCCAACCCTTAGAACATTTTGCATTTATAATATTACATACATACACACATACGTAAACTCACGCCTGTTTCCCAGAGAAGTAGGCAGAGACCATGTATTTCCACTTGCTACGATCCTGGCATACTTTGCTTGAGTCACTCACATCACATTCTTCATATATGCTCATTGGTTAAGGGCGCTCTTGGCCTGGCCATGCTCCAGATCGACCCTGATCTAGTCTGAATACCTTCACCGAGGTCTCCCCCTGCCAACTGTCCCATTCATGCTCATCTTATGAACTAGTTTCGTCAATCTACTATCATTCATCCTTTAACCAATAACCCAAAACATCCAAGCATATCTTTCTCAATCTTTGTCACTATACACGTGCTCTTTCATTTTACAATGCTTTCTTAACACACAGTTTCTTATTCTATCTCTCAAAGTCCACCATACATACTTCTCAAACCTCTCATCTTCAGTGCATTTATTTTACTTTCATGTTTATTCTGCCTTAGCAACTTTCGCTACCACCATACATTAGTTTTGGCACTAACACTCCTCTATGCACATCCAGTCGTGCCTTTTTGGATACGTTCCGGCTGATAATAAGGCGTTAAGTTTACCTGGTTTCCAGAATTTACTCTCATTTAAATATCATCTTCATGCTTGCCATCTATTGTTATCAAAGTTCCCAAATATACAAACTTTTTTATGTTACACTTGTTGTTAGTAGTAGTGTGATTTAATTCTATTTCTTTAAATATAGTTGCACATGACATTTACGTTGACATATCATCATACACCTCTGCGAGGCACAATTAATCCTTTTACCATACAGGTTCTTTCACCATTGGTCACTAGGCCCCTTTCAGGGACACTATATCTCAAGCTGGTCAGTGAACCGAGAAAGAGCCCGTGACACGAAGTAGTAGTAGTTAGTAGTTACCGGTTAGTTAGTGGTTACTTAGCCATCAAATACAAATACACGTTATTCCACATGTCACATGATGTCTAACGTGTTTAATGAATAGTATTTAGTAATCAAGGATATTAAGTAATCATCCACATCTTGGCTTACTGACATTACACGTTATATACATGTTTACGTCAGCAGAATAAATCCTGAAATGCACATTGATGTATTATACACATTTATATCTACGCTTTTGGTCACTTTTATGTCGCCCCTGTGTCACACGATTAAGTGGAGCTCGATTGAAGAGCGAGCAGGGCAGTCGTAATGGAATTGGCTTTCATTGCAAATAAATCACGTAACTTGGCAGTGATTTTAGAGTAATGAATGACCAGTGTACTGAAGTGCAGTCGCAGTGAAGAGTGAACCAGTGTTATTGAATAAAATATTCACGGTTTGTTTTGTTAAACCTCAGTTTCAGTTTTATTATTTTACCCCGAACACGAACTCAAAAATTACAAAATCTGAGATGGCCACTTTTGTTTTTATACGGCTTAATTTTACTTGGTAAATTTTCATGTAATAATTTATAATAATTTAATTGAAATTCAGGTACATGTGAAAGGAAACACTATGTTTTTGTAAATTTGATGATCCAATCATTTTTTTACAGCATAAAACTGAACAATTCGGCATTTTTCTTAGAGCACTATCCGCGAGTCTATTCAGTCTGACAGAGCGATCGGCGACAGCTAGTTTTTTATAAGCTGTATGCCCTCGAGGGCATTAAATTTAGAGGGGAACTACAGCGGGGAATGCCTTTGATGGCGTCTCCATTCCGTGTTGCTCGATGCCTTTATAGTACCTACACTTAGTTGATCGTCCTTGATTACCCACGACGGTGGCCATGTTGCTCTAAATGCACGACACAGTGAATCCTTGTCTGTTTGTAAGTGACTGTTTTGTGTTTGTGGTTGATGCATAGAAGCATAGAAAAGCATACAGACCGTTCACCGTAAGTTGGCACCTTGCATGAACTATGTAGGTCGGTGCCATCTTACGGTGAACGAGCCGGACCGTTCACCGTAAGTTGGCACCTGCCATGGAGTATTTACAGGTGCCATCTTACGGTGAACGAGCTGTAGCATGCGCTTGGCAAATACCACACAATCTCACAAAATATAAAATAAGCACACATTTATTTAGCTTCTGTTTACCGATATTGCGATCCGCTTGACCGCGCGGCGTCGACGCGACAGATGGCGCCGGATCCGCTTATGCTGCCAGGCTTACCTACAGTATAGAATAATATAGAGCGCAATATGTACACTATACGAATAATAAACTCTGTTTTTAGGGTTCCGTACCCAAAAGGTAAAACGGGACCCTATTACTAAGGCGCGAGCCAGATAGAAGAGACGTAATGCGAGGACGCGTCGCGGACAGGGCGGAGACGAGACACGGACACGACTTTTTAAATTATATAGAAGTGACCGCCCGCGCCCCGTCTATTCTTTGTTTTGCGTCGCGACGCTTCTATACATTTTGTATGAAAGGGAAAAGGGGAAGAAGAGACAAATGTCCGCGACGCGTCCTCGCCTTACGTCTCTTCTATCTGGCTTGCGCCTAAGGCTCCGCTATCTGTCTATCCGCCTGTCACTAGGCTGTATCTCACATGGACTTAGTATACAAAGTATCTCATGAACCGTGATAGTTAGACAGTTGAAATTTTCACAGATGATGTATTTCTGTTGCCGCTATAACAAAAAATACTACAAAATAGAATAAAATAAATATTTAAGTGGGCTCCCATACAACAAACGTGATTTTAATGCCGTTTTTATAGATAATGGTACGGAAACCTTCGTGCGTGAGTCCGATTCCACCTGACCGTTTTTTTGACGTTACTTTCGTTATTCGCGGCTTGTTCGCAGCCAAACAGTTCACCAAAAGACAAAAAATATGTACGTAGGTACTTAAGATATAATGATATTATTATAATTACTTTGCAAGAAACTATCTATAGCTATTATGGAACTACGGATGTATCAATATACCAATATACCGATTACATGCTATAGCAACTTAGCAAAAATACTATGAAATTGAAGAACCTGTTTACCAAGTTTCGTCTAGATTAGGTAGTTTAAAACTACGACCTTTACGCGAGTACCAACATACATACATCCGGATAGATGAAAGCAATTTTTTCCAGTTGTTGCAAGGATTCACTCGCTTCGCTCGGACAAATATTTTATGTTTGACAATCAAGTTAGAGATTGGCCGTTTTTTTTGTAAAAATCTCGTGGTTTTATCTGATCGTACAGGTAATATACGGATTACGGGTCGGATACGGTAATATTACGGGGGTCGGAGAGTTAGATTACACTCTACTGATAGCACAGAGACAGGCTGTCTCAATTCTTATTTGTGATGGTGTATTCTGTTCTATGTACGTACCTAGGGACTCAAATGCTAAAGAGGTTCCATCAACACACGAAGATTAGAGGCACTATGATCATCGCAATAAAATAAACCACTTCAAAACTCATAAGCTTTTGTGTAGATAACAGCTTCGAAACTGACTGGATTAAACGAATACCTTAGCAAAATTATTTATTCATATTTCCCTTTGTTGCTAATGCGTGTATGCGTCTTAGACTATACACATCTCTAGAAGTAATAAAATAAGTTTTTTGTAGAAAAATATCTTTTCCAAAACAACCTTTTTTGAAAATATTGGATGTACAATAAAATTTATGCATTAAAAAATATGGTATGTGTTAAATATACCTACATATAGTAATTTTCTTCTCCAATACGTTTTGTGCACCACCTACTTATATGTATCCACAATACACAAAGGTTAGCTAGTAGAGAATGCTTCTTAGCATTAAGTTCGCCTATGTACATACATAGTTTGTTTTATGCAATAAAGAATATTCTATCTATCTATCTAAGTACCATATAATCAAATAAACTATATTGTATTGTCTTCAGAACAAAGTGTTTGCAATCAGCATGATCGGGCATCGGCAAATGGTGGAAATCTCCCAGATTTGTCCCCCACATACAAAAGGAAAGGAAGTTAAAATTTTCAAATAGTCGTGTTAATGACAGCTACAAGATACTGGATACTGCGAAGCTCACCTACAGATCGTTCACAAAAGCAAGGCACTTTTTCGCCGTGATGTTGGCACTATAAGCTTGTCAATCTGTTATTGTCAGATGTGCAGATTGTCATAGACTGCTCCGGTCGTTATTGTGATAATATTTCATATTTTTCGCATTAATCATGCCAATGCCATTTGGAAGCAATGCAAGAGAGATTGTGTTGAAGGTGCGTGCCTTTTGTAAGAGAGAAAAGGGAAACAAAGCCCCATTAATTCCACTCAATCATGTGACAGGTTAGTAAAATAGGGATACCAGGTTCCGAGACAATGGCTTTAGTATGGGTAATTAGAACTTACTAACATAACGAATTAAAATAAAGAAGTACATAATCTCAGTGAATTTAATTTATGTCTGTATGATATTATCCTTGTTTGTGTTTTTATAAATATTTAATTTTATGAAATGATACAAATTTTGTGTCTATTTCAGGCATTTCGGAGAGAAGCGTGAGTAGAATATCTAAAGAAGGTGAAGTTGCTGCCTCTATCACTCTACTCTACCCCCTACCACTGCGACTTAAATACAATTGAGTTTATATGTGGAGTTTTCTAAAGAGACGAGTAGCTAGCAATAATGTCGGCCAAGAAGCTGGGAATATCGTGAAGTTAACTGAAGAAGCTATTTCATCTATAACCCCTCAGGATTGGCAAAAACAGTGAACACGGAAAAAATTTAAACGACAAATTTTATGAACTTGATGTCTGGATGGATTATAGTATTACTGATATTTGAACTATATAGGAAATGACAGCAGCACAGATTCGGATACGACAGATGATGATGACGTTTATGCAAGTGACAGTGATATGTCTGGAATCGTTCCTTTCGAGCATAATTACTGTCAGAAAAAACTAAATAAATAAATAGTTTATATTGTGTCATCATTTACAACCTTACTAGTCTTATAACTGTATATTATTTAAAAATATGCAAGTAAATCATATTAATCTGTGGTGGGTAGTTTAGATAATGTTGTCGACCACTAATCACCAAGTGGGGAAAATGCTACATATATTGCTGGCAGCACCGTAGGCAATGATGCCATTACACAAAATAAGTGCCTTGCTTTTGTGAACGATCCGTATACCACAACATAGAAGCGCGCCGCCTACGTACTTTTTAACGATTTTTTTTGAATACTACTTGTAATGACGGATCAAGCAGATGACCCACCTGATGTTATATGCTGAGTAAGCATGTGAATGTCTTTAAGTTTAAGGTTACAGAGAACCAACCTAATTGGGACTGTATTTTCTTGACGTTATCTCGTGACCGAGCATGATTCTAGACAGATATATAATCTAAGGTACATAAGTACTCAACAGCGAAGGGGCTCGAGTAATATTAAAATTATTCTTTACAAACTTCACAACAAGATGAATGAGAGTATTATCATAATCTGCGAAAAAGGGCCTAATGTAAAACACCTAATTCGGAACGATCATCATCCTTTTGTTACTTATTTTAGGAACAATTTTCAGGCAGATTTTCGTTATATTAGAGAATCCATCGTATTTTTATTATACACTAGTAACCCGTCCCGGCTTCACACGGGTAGTTTCAGGATGAAAAACAGCCCCCCCCCCCCTCCTACCCCCCCTGGTCGCCTATGTCACTCAGGGTGAATGTAGCTTTCCAATGGTGAAAGAATTTTGAAATCGGCACATTAGTTTTTGAGTTTATTCATTACACACACAAAAATACAAATCTTTCCTCTTTATAATATTAGTGTAATCATAATCATAATCATAATCATTTATTCACAAGAATGTAGGTATAATAGATGTTAAAAATAGAAATGTTCCTTTACATTCTGCCTCATAAAGGCGTGCAAAATTAAAAACGAATGTCACTATTGTAGCTAATCTAATAAATATAATCTAATAATAATAAAAATAAATCACAATGTCAAATCTTAACAGCTACGAGATAATTAAAATGGGTGTAGTAGTAGGTATGTATACAAAAATAATGTCAAAAAATAAAAAATAAAAAATTAGAAACAATGAATGTCATATTTTACATTCCATAAATTTCTTGATGTCATAAAAACATTTTTTCCATCAACCAATTTTTCAATTTCCATTTAAATACATTTATTGGCAGGTCCTTAAAGTCATTTGGTAGTTTATTGAAAATCGTAATGGCATGATATACATTGCGTTTAGCAAGAACCAACCGGCACGGAGGTATGTACAGTTTGTGCCTGTGCCTTGTATACCTGGCAAAGAAATCTGATTGTTTTGTAAAATATTGTGGGTATTGTTTTACAAATATACATATATCCTTGATGTACATATTGATGTAGATGTAGATAGTGTAGATTAGTGTTCGCCCGCGGCTTCCCTCAAGTTTTAGCAGGAGAAACGTAGCCACCGCTATCGTAACGCTCAATCCATATCATAATCTATCTGTGTACATACCTTTCATTGAAATCGGTTCAGCCATTTCGGCGTGATTGCGTTACAAACATACAAGCATCCAAACATCGTAACTTTGACATTTAAGGTAGTGGGATATTTATTAAACGTATATAGTGATTATAGTCTCTTTGCGTTTTATCAGCTGCCTTTAGACGTCCACTGCTGGACGAGACCTCTATATAATGCAATGACGACCTCTATGGTGCGGCGGGCGAAGGTTGGCCTGCGACGCAGGAGGTTGCGGGTTCGATTCCCGCCTCGGAACAAATATTTGTGCGATCGCAGATATTTGTTCAGGGTGTTCTGGGTATTTTCTATGTATAATAAAAAATATCTATCTATTTAATGTATTGTATTAAGTATATCAATTATCTAGTACCCATAACACAAGCTCTGCTTAGTTTGGGGCTAGATTTTGTATTGACAGGCAGTTTCAAATTTGATCAAAAGAGACAAAACACAGTGAGGCAAGACTGAATAGGTGCCTTCTAGACACAGAAGAAGTAGTACACTTCTAGACCTTCGTTCTCCATCTTCGTTGTCAAATGAACAATTCCAAGGATATTGCGCCTCAATTTTTTTATACAACTTGAAATGAATGAACAAGCAGGTGGCCCACCTGATTTTAAGCGGCACCCTTTGGTAGGTTCATCATGTCTACCAAGGATGCGCCCTATGATGCCCTGCGCCCGCTACCCTGAGATATAAGATGAAAAGTCTCATGTGCCTGTAATTTCACCGGCATCCCTTCAAACCTGAACACAATAATGCTGGCAGAACTATAATCTGGGCCACTTCGTCACTTACCAACAGGTGAGATCGTGGCCAAACAAAGGTCTTCCAAAGTTAAAAAAAAAAAGGTGCTACATAGAGCTTCCCCGGATGAACTCTTTCATAAGGATCCCTATAGGTACTACTAGAAACTCTACTACAAATCGTTCACGTCTAGCTAGTTGGAACGACATTTGACTCCTGCTCATCGTACGGAAATGTACTTGATAATTGATATGGCCTGTGGCCGTCTTCATCATCATCTGTCACGCGAGCAACGCACCAACATAGACCCATAAACTAAAAAAAACATGAAATTTTTCGAATTTTTGTTTTGGGCTCTCTTTGAAGCCCTTGGAAATACTGTGAAGATTAATTTATATGGTTTAATTTAACAAAATAAAACATGATAAATCTTTGAGATTCTAACGACCACGTAAATATAAAACTAAACTAAAAATCTATCTTCCAGATCAGCAAGCAATCATAAATATCTTAGCGTTAAATTTTGGTAATGTATATTACATGTCATGTCATAGTGTGACCAAGTGCCCAGAGTTCCATCAGTGAATAAATAACATGACTATGACTAATGGCATGACGAAAGGTCCCAAGGCGCCTCCATCCACTGAACAAATGAAAAGAAAAATTTAAAGAGGTGTTAGATCCTCGGTTATCTTTTGAGCATTTACTTTCAAAGAGCACATAACTGCTCAAACGGAAAGGAAATTTCCGTAGGGATTAATGCCGATCACCGGATCATAACGACCTAAAGAAATATCAATTCGGCCATTTTAATATTGATGAGCCGGAGACTCCTAATAAAAATATTAATTGCTGTCTCACCTCATAAACATTTCAATGTACTACCTACATTAGACCTAGTACGATGTGCCAACTCAATTAAACAGGGTGGCCCGTTTAGAGCAGTCATCGTCATCATCATCATCAACCAGAAGACGTCCGCTGCTGGACAAGACTTCCCCCAAAGAGTGGGGAAATTTGCTATAATCACCACGCTTGGCAGGCGGATTGATGATCGCAGTATTGGTGTTGAGTACTCAGGTGGATGCTGCTACCCATCCCCGTTACCCATACCCATGCTACGTTATCCCTTATCCGGATTTTACGACATCCACGGGAGGAAACGGAGGTGTCTAATCTTAGGTCACACCACGTCCTCAGAATACTTAGACACAGTGGTAGTATCATGCAGGAAGCAATTTTAATAGCTTTATAATACCCCTTCTGAAACTTATGGTTTGTTTCGACCATTCTATTTCGAGATCAATAGTCTCCCCTCTTACAAATGAAAACAATTGTATTACACAGTTAGTATATTAAAATTATCCTCTTTATGTGCAGTTGTTCAATTAAACTGCAATAAAGGATCATCTTCTCGTTTTACTGAAAGGTTAATATCTTTCGGAGTAACCTTTTGCGCTAAGTATGCAAATTATATTTTATATAGTATACAATTGCAGCAAAAGTGAGAGAAAATACCATTATAATAAATTCTCTCACTTTTACAGCATTTGTCGAATTTTAAGAGTACCTATGTAAACTAACGACAACTTTTTTTTGGAAAATTGAAATTTATGAAATTAGTGATTGGAACGGTGAGCTTGTCAACATGAGCCCAAACACTGCCAGTCTACTGTTATCCATCGAGAAGTGCCGTTGTCCACCTTCCGTGTCCATCATCAGATCTTCTCGCTGTCAACATAATATTGTATTGTCATCGGAACTTGTCTAGTGTGCCAAATTTGAGCTCAATCGAACACCAGGAAGTGGTTCAAATTTAACTTGTAAGATTTGATTACAGTCACCGGTACAGGTGTTGTCCATCCACCTTCCTTTCTTCAGCTAGGATAAGAAGCTTGTGCAAGGTATTTTAATTATTGAGAGCGTATTTTAACTATATCTTTGTAACAATATATTATATTATGCAAGTTCTTATCTATTTTTCTGTTTTAAATTTTAAAAGTTTTATATGTATGTACATACATATATTTAAAAGCGATTTGAATCAAAGTGTTTAATGTTTAACTACGTTTAGAAATACACCCATCAAAGATTTGGGATTGCAATCAAAAAATATGAACAGGAGATTGTTTGTTTTAGTAGCAATAATTCAATATTTTTGTGTATTTTTTTTTGTCTAAAAATAATTAATATTTTTAATGGATGATATTTAATTAAAGGAGTTTATTTGAAAAACCTTTAAAACTATTTTCACAAGTATATTTAAATGATGGTTTACTAGGAGCCGACGCTAAAATGGTTTTAGCTGATTTAAAAGTATTGATTAATTAATTTCCCTTTACTGGTTTGTTTTTTCGAAATATTAATGAAACTAAATAGTTCGTTTTTAATTTAATTTGCCAAATAATCAAACTGTAATAGATAAAGCACGTTACCAGGAAGAGAGGCTCGTTTCCCCGCGTCACGTGCTCACACGCACAGTCCTTGAGAGGTCATTGCCGGCTGATGATCGATATACCTTACCTCATAGAAACACTAAACATGCCTACCTACTAGTAGTCACACACTGTATTCGTTCTGTATAACATATAAAAGTTATTTACCAAAAGAAACAGCCTAAAAGTCAGCTGCTCATTTTATTCTACACTGTGTGTTATTGAGACGGGTCGGAAGGGGTAATATTTAAGCCACAAAAAAAAAGTAACCATGGCGTTGATTTTAGAATTAATTAAACTGCGGTCAAAGATTTTCAGACAACCTCATACCCAAACCGGTATATTAAATTACTCATATTCGTACATTTTTTTAAATAAATTTATGCAGTTATCGATATTATCTTTTATCAAAATTATTTCTTGGCAGGGTTTCGTTTTTCCACAATATCATTGTTTTTTCTGCGGATTCGATAGTATCTTGTACCAAAATTAATAGCTGTATCAACAAAATAATAAAAAATTACCTTTTAATAAAATTGTTTACATGAAAATTAGCAAGCTTGAATCCTGGCTAGATGAAGAGGTTTTTTCAAATCAGTTGTACTGTAGTTAAGGGAAATAATTAAGATTACACCCCTACTGTATATACCTATTGCTTTGTATAATCGTATATAGATAGGGTCATGTGAAATTATAGTACAACACTACCTAATGGGTACCTACGATTGAAAAATACTACTACAGGCAACTTTGTTGGTCACTGTATGACCTTAATAAAAGTATGCTGAGGCTAGCAAAAATATCCGCTGACTCTGTATTGAACATCACATTCACACATGTTTGCATTTAGAACAGTAATTACAATTAAATTAGATAGATAAACTCATTTTATTCCAATGTTTATGTTTACGAACGTTTTCATTTGCACAAGCGCCGAGCTCTTAGCTGTAAAGTTAAAGAGCGGTATTTATTTTATGAACTAGAGCAGGAATTAACTGTTTTATTTGCAATCATTTTATTTATAAAAACATACAAGGAGAATCTTCGGTGGATCTCTGAGTGAAGCTATGGCTGAATATTAGTACCACAAAAATGTGAACTTATTAGGCCACCCATAATAATAATGAAGCCATGAAGTAATCTAATTAAGTTTTACATTGCTTATGGTCTATATTTTAAAGGTACCCTGTCTTTCGGACAATACACAAAAATAAAATAAGTAAAAAAAACACAAAATAACTGCAGTATATATTTTCTAATTTGTTGTAATGTGTCCTAAATACAGTAGAGTATAGACATGTATTATGTAGGTTACGTAGGTATAATCACCCGCGTAGCTCTCAGCACCCGATTAGCCGGTATCAAGCTGAACTATGATTTAGTTCGCGATCGCTTACCCTTTAACTCAAAACCCAGGATAAATCTCCTCTTCAGTAACGAAGGTAAGCTTTTAACTTGTGGTGTAAATCACTTTTATCGCAATTGTTCCCGATACTTTTATAGACTTATCTACAAGGCATCAAGGCGTGGCCTAAAGTCTGTTATCTAGTGCGTGAAATATAGTTTATTTCCCTTCTGAGCCTTTCCCAAGAGCTTGCCGGAGTCGTTTTTATGAGCCCCTAGATGAATTTATTTGCAGGTATTTTTCTATTTACCGCTTCAGATTTTTTCCAATCTGTGGCTTAAAGATGAAAAGTCCCAAGTGCACTTTCACATTCACATTTTGAAATTTCACAGGATGAGTTTTTGATTATTTGCTATGTCTTTCAGGCCTGAATCAATGTTTAGACTGTTATATTATTACTGTCAATACTTTTTGAAATAAGCTTATGTAAAAATATATAATTACATGATGTAATTACAGTCAACTGGGTGAATTCAAGTACTCCTCTAAAAATCTACCAATAATAATAAGTACCTATTGTGTAAGTTTATTCGTTCTAATTAGGTACCTACGTTTTCTTCTAGTTTAAATATAATTTATTAAAATTTATATACATCCCAATCAACCTTGCATATAGGTTCTGCTTCTCTCCATTCAAAATGTGTGTGAAATATTTATTTATTTGATTTTTATCCAAAAGTTGTCAGGTAGAGTTCGCTTTTTAGTAATAAGACCACCCATTTAATTTAATTTTATTGATGTATGTAATTTTTACCTAGTGTCAGGTGTTTATGTAAAGTATTTTCTATTAAATTCTATAGTAGCTATAGGCTCATAATTGTTTGTTTCAAAAGGTGTCTGTACTTATTTGTAATTCCGAAGGTTCGACGCTTAAACGCTTCCGGTATAATTTGTGATTGATAAACTTCATCACTTAGCCCGTGATTGATATCCACTATTCCAGATGGAACGGGGTTATTTATTACACCCTGTTCCTCGCCGCAAGAGATCTAGGTAACTGTAGTTTATAATGAATTGATTTACATTCTCTCGTGTTGTATATGGTGGGAGGAAATTGGTGAAAAAATTGAAGTTGATGACGGTTGCGGAGGCGGTCATTCAAAGAGTGACATGAATGGTGTTGGCGCATGCGTAAAGAGGTAGCTCTCATCAAGATATAAGCACGAAGTCCGAAGCCATTGCCACACAACTTTGGCGCGCCTAAACCATCCGAGAGGAGGTGACTGTGCACCATACACCACATCAACTAAGTAATCAACTAGAATCTATTTATTTTCATTTCAATTCTAACAGTAAGTATAGTAGTGAGCTGTGTGAGAGTTGTCTGAAGTGCACGCGTACTCAGTCACACTGAACATTCTCCGCGAACTTTCAGTTAGTTGTTCGGAAGTTTTTGGCGGCGTCACACAACTTGGTGTTTCGAGGTGAGTGGCTCATTATATTCTAATTTATTACTATAGTCACGTTTAGCAAACATATATGCCTCAGAGATATACTCCTCATTTTTTGTAATGTAATGGGGAAAATAAAGATTATTCTTTTATAAGGACAAACCTTAAAAAAAAAATTTAGTTAAAATGTAGAAATAGACGGTTGTGAATCTACATAATATATTATTTAATTAATATGACCGTTAGTTTTTTGTTTTGAGGAAATAGTACCTATTATACACACGCCTTTTTATTCTTAGGTGTAGGCAGAACCTCAATGGGTCTTTTTTAATACAGAAATATGGATAAATGTTTTTGTTTTTCAATAATAAAGGTGATATGCCATAAGATGATACAAAAATAAACGAATGGTTCGCCTCAAACTGAGACCTCACGAATAAACGTGATGTAGGTTACCTCCGTCCTTTAAATTTCTAACCAACATTAATAAAAAAAACACGGGACCACCTTGAAATAATTTTCTACACATTATCAAAACAAGATAACAGTTAAAAGAACTAAAAGTCACTATGGAAAACCTTTACTAAATTATCGAGCAAATCAGCAAGCAACAGCTAACCATATACATAATGTATATATTTTTGAAATGTACTAATTAAGCCCTTTCATTTTATACCCAACACGGCATATTTTTTTTCGATTTAGTTCATTACTTTATGTCCTCTAGAGGGTGCTATATTCAATTTAATGTGACGTCACATAGCCACGAGCGGACGATTAAGACGTTTCCAACGATACCTCGTGTGTCTAATTATGATTTTAGAAGTTATGAGGGAACAAATGAACATACATACATACCCACATACAAAGCATACCACATAACTCTCCCAGAGGACGAAATTTGTGTTAGTTATTAATTACTAACCCCTAATCTTAAGCTTACTAACACTATGGACTATGTTGTCTGAATAAAAATCTTTATTTATTTATTTATTTTATTTATAGCGGTCAAAATCATAACCTTCCTTTTTTCTTCGCCGTAGTCGGTTAATAACCTTTGAATAGGACTAAGCAACGGGGCGTAAATACTAAATACCTATTTATTAGTACATGTATTAATTGATAACCTCCTTTTTTAAAGTCAGTTATCATCTCAAAATAATCTAGCCAGTGTATCATGATGGCAGTATTGCTAGAAAACCAGGAATCATTGTAAAGTTTAGTGTATCGAAAAATTAGTGTCCAACCTAACTGAACTACAACGTCATTCAAATTCCAGGAAATGGGAGGTCAACCATGGATATTATAATGGTTGTAACGTTTTATAGGGTACAGTTTCTAAATTCTTAAATTTTAAAATGTTAGAATTTCCTTTTATGTTTTTTTTTTTACATTTAAGATTTTTCCCTGATATCTCAAAAAGCACATATCTAAAAATTCTCCTACAAAATAATTAAAAATAGTTTTGAAATGTCCAAGCAAAGCGCTTTCATATGGCACCCCACTTTATTTGTCAGTCTCACTTTTATTTTATTTACCCCCACTTGGACCCCTATATCTCAACAACCCCTCGACCGATTTAGCTCATAACCTGACCTACGAATTGTACCAATACTATCTACCCCCCTACCATGTTTCATGAAGATCGAAGTTATCCTCGGACAAACATACATACGTACATACAACGATTCTTCCAAGTTGACTCGGAGAACTCGCTTCACTCGTTCAATAAAGGTACCTACTTGACAATTATTAAAAAAAAAACATAGTTTACCTCGTAACTACTTGGCCATCATTATTCTTAGTTCTACCACAGTATAAATATGAGACTATCCTAGCACCTTATGTTTAGGTGCTCGTATTATCGTATTTGCCTATTCCAGCGTACAAAATACCAAATTGGTTTAGAGGCATTATGAAACAAAGTGTAGAGTAGGTAGCATAGGTCGCAATTTAATAACTTTCCTTGTTAAAACAACGGGCTGACCGTAAAAAACATTTATATAATACTTGAGAGAAGGATGTATTTGAAAAACAACGGTGATTAGAAAAAATACATATACATACATACATAGACACACGCCTTTTTCCTCGAAGGGGTAGGCAGAGCCTCAATGACCCTCTTTTCACAGTGGGTTGCAACATCGTGGAATATTAGACGTGATAAGTGGTGAGCTCATCGCCGCCATTGCTTCCCACTATTGACTCGGCTAACGCTTTCTTCCAGTAATACTTGTAACACATTCCATAATAAGCTAGCAGCCAGGACCAACGAATCTTATCAAGAAGTCCGGGTAGTCCCTTAGTCGGCTTTTACGACATCCACGGGAGGAGACGGAGGGGTCTATTATTAGGCCAGACACACCAATACACCTCAAAATATTAGGATGGGTAATACCAGCGAATCTTAAGAGGAATCACCAAGGGCTAGAGAATAAAAAAATAGGTATTTGTAAAATCTATTGCTGTCGCGCAGTCCTCAAACCTCCCCCCGCAGAGCGTGATAGAGACAACGAGACAACTGCAGCTTGGATCGACAATACCTATTAAAAGCTTCGACCAAAGTAAAATAAATTAAAAGTACATAAAATCAACGATTCGTAGTCCCCTGATTCCTTCTCCAAAACCAATTTAACTATTTTTTTAAATTAAAAATAAAAGAAAGTTTTAGCCGTGTTCCTATGATTTAATTTTTTTATAATATATAATCTAATGATTTGTTTTCAGGATGTTTGAACACAGCGTGAAATCTGATCACTTTTTAGGTTTTAGAATGTTCATATCTCTTTTAATAATTAATTTATTAAAAAAAAAAAAAAAAAAATTGCTCTACTGGCATTATCCAGGGAGAAAACAGTGGACTACGTTTGTATGGGAAAACGGCGCTTGTGTTTCCTCTTAAGGCGTAGATATACCTACCTAGGCTACCTACATTACGTAGAAAGACCTAAAAATTGGAAGATAACTAGGGTAAGTAATTTAAAGCTGTTTGTAATCTGTACTGACCGAGCGAGCGAAGCATCCTTGCAACAACTGGGAAAATTTGTTTTCATCTGTCCGGCTGTATCTATGTACGTTGGTACTCGCTTACAAGTCGTATTTTATCTTGACGAAACTTGATATACGGGTTCGGAAATTTCATATTTTTTTTTCTTTGGCGATTTTGGGAAGGAGTTCCTTTTTCCCCCAAAAAGGGGGAAGTTTGCTGCGGCGCCTTTTACCGGCCGATTTTCACATTTGCTAGTCAAGGTTGTTTAGATATACAGGAGGATGAGTTTTTTTTAGGGCCGCTTAGGCGAATTCTTAAACCGTGCGAGTTATCGAAAAGTGATGTTAGGAGTTACCGGCTCGATTTTGAAAATAATACAGAAATACAGAACTACAAGAAATATAATTTATTCATAAAGTCAATTTACATGTCCGATTTCCTGTATACAACAATAAAGGTATACAAAGTGTACACAAGTTCAAAAATAATACTAATAAATATTATATATTTTATTTTTATTAATTTTTAAACACTTTAATGCACATTAAGAAAAGTGTACAATAGTTAGGCTTAATGTGAAGAGCACTAAACTAGCTACATGATCTCAAAGATAGCGAGAAAGGTAGGCGTGATAACAATACATACAAAACATATTTATAAGTTGTATACACTAGAGCATTTTCCAGAACATTTCCATGTAATGAATCGTTCCTGCGAATGCTCGACGCTGTGTTCGACGTAATGCTCAAGGAGAATGAGCATTTACCTGTAACATTCATTTCTATTTTACGTCTCACTCGCGCACCTCATACTGCGTAGCACGTTGTCTTTGTTCGATGAAATGTTACACAAATTCGCTCTTTGGTTTGTAAAATAAAGTTGTAACAAAGCATCGAAATGTTCGTTTCGTGAAAGGATGACACATTAGACCGGCTCGATGTTCTGTTACATGTAAATTCTCTAGGCACCTTTACTCAATCATAATAAGGCCGCGGGCACACGAGCGGTGCGGCGCCGCACTGCGAAGACGGCGTCACACACTATTCACACTCCGGCGTCGCCACGCATTCACCCCTCTCCGCCACGTCTCGGTGGTTGCAAGTCCGGTGCGGCGCGGCAGCGCATCGTGTGACATGCCACACATATTACTATGTAAGACGACGCAGCGACACCGCTCCGGGGCGCCAAACTGCCGCCGCAACGCATCGTGTGCCCCCGGCCTAACTGATTAACATCTAGGGAATAATACCGGTTCCTGAAATATAATTTTCGCCAAAGATTGTCGTCGGCGCGTCTGAACTGATTTCTGTGAAATTTGATAGAGATGGGTTATTTACAAGATTATAAGATTATTATTTTGATTACTAGTGAAACGCCTGCAACTTCGACCGCGAACAGTTATTTCCATTACAATTTCACTATTGTATAGGTACTTTCCTTAATATACACTTAGTTCTGCGAACAGCAGACCTCGCGAGCGCAAACTTGTATAAAACTATGCATCATGTCGATCCATAATGATCAAACAAAGAACCCTACAAGGCATTCTTCAGCTGCACGCCCTTTAGGGGTGAATTTCGGAAATTCCTTTCTTAGTGCACTCCTAGACCACAAAAGGAAGTACGTTCCAAATTTCAGGTCTCTAAGACTATCGCAAGTCTCTAGGATTTTCGGTTTAAGCTTTGCTTTGATAGTCAGTTAGCCACGCAACGATTTTATATATTCAATGATTAGGTAGGTACCATGATTATGAACTGGATCGACACATAGGGTACTTTAGGGTTCTGTAGCCAAACGGTGCTAAGGGGACAGGACCCTGTTACTAAGCCTCCGCTGACCGTCTGTCCGTCCGTCAGCGGGCTGTATATCATGAACCGTAACTGTTGAAATTTTCACAGAGTGTGTATTTCTATATAGGTACACAAATAATAATATAAGAAGAAATAATTAAAACAATACAAGCACCGTGATTTTTTATGTTAAATCTTGTAAGATGATACGGAACCCTTCGTGTGTAAGTCCAACTCGCACTTGGCCGGTTATTATTATGATACCGTCTGAGCTGGCTGTCGGATGCTAGTTTCCTCCTGAATAATTAGACTGGTTTAAGGCAAACAACCATAAACTAATTAAAATTAACTCATTAACTTTATATTGCTTCAATTTACCAATTTTCAACACAAAATGAAGAAAGCACCTATTAATTTTGAGGATCCGCTGTCTCAATATCTAGCTTGAGTGAGACATTTATTAATATTAAAGGTTGCTCAAGACTACTTTGATGCTATTAATCGCAAATGAGAAATAATTAAAAAGATAATCCAGCTCGCGTTATTTATTCAGCTTGTATGATGAAGAAATACATATACTTAGTTTCAGCTCCTTGATAACAAAAAAAAACTCGCCATCATCATCAGCCTTTCTTTAGACGTCCACTGTTGGACGAGGCCTCCACCGTAGAATGCAATGGTGTTGCCACCACGCTTTGCAGGCGGATAGGTGATCACCTTAAAGAATTACACAATCAAAGGTGATCGCAGTATTGGTGTTGAGTTGTCAGCCATGTTGCTTATTACGAGTACTAAGGAGGTGAGATGTCTGATGCTGATGTAACGTACAGTATTGGTGTTGAGTTGTCAGCCATGTTGCTTATTACGAGTACTAAGGAGGTGAGATGTCTGATGCTGATGTAACGTACAGTATTGGTGTTGAGTTGTCAGCCATGTTACTTATTACGAGTACTAAGGAGGTGAGATGTCTGATGCTGATGTAACGTACAGTATTGGTGTTGAGTTGTCAGCCATGTTGCTTATTACGAGTACTAAGGAGGTGAGATGTCTGATGCTGATGTAACGTACAGTATTGGTGTTGAGTTGTCAGCCATGTTGCTTATTACGAGTACTAAGGAGGTGAGATGTCTGATGCTGATGTAACGTACAGTATTGGTGTTGAGTTGTCAGCCATGTTACTTATTACGAGTACTAAGGAGGTGAGATGTCTGATGCTGATGTAACGTACAGTATTGGTGTTGAGTTGTCAGCCATGTTGCTTATTACGAGTACTAAGGAGGTGA
Organism: Operophtera brumata; assembly: GCA_932527175.1. Taxonomy (NCBI): domain Eukaryota; kingdom Metazoa; phylum Arthropoda; class Insecta; order Lepidoptera; family Geometridae; genus Operophtera; species Operophtera brumata. The sequence continues at coordinate 4,805,896 of OW052238.1, forward strand.
GATGTCTGATGCTGATGTAACGTACAGTTGAGATACTTTTGGTTATTGATAATATATATGTTAAGATAATTCAAAAACTAATTTTATTTCTTACAAGAGGTTGTGGGAAAGTAATGAAGCTTGTTGCGTTTTATTCACGCAAATGCAATGAGTTGATTTGTCTAGTTATTTAGAAATACAACTTTTGCTTCCCAACTTAAAAATATACAAGTACTTTAGAAAAAAATTACAAAAATAACATTTAGAACCATACTAATTTTAGAACCATACTAATTACTTCCATGAAGGGGCCCTGGTTAATTTATTTTTGACCAGGGTAAGCGGTTGCCGAACTCCTTTGGTGTTCAGATAGATTATGACCTGGATTGGCTACTTTTTATCCCGGTAAAACGCGTTCGAAGCCGCGGGTAGACACTATAACATAAAACCTCCCATGAAATTACCTAAATGTCCGACCAACTAAAAATATTTGCAATTTTATTTGTTTTTGCACATTTCGCAGAAAACTTTAAACTGCAAACTCGCCAAGCTTATCAAAATAGCAAGTACAGTTTTAATATGAACCCGTTTCATGGAAATGAAGGGACTACAAAAAAAAAGACACAAATACGAATATTAGTGTTAGTGACGCACTCATGAGTTGGACACTATTTACTCTCTCTCAGTCGGCAGCCTTTCAGTCTTTGACATTTATTTATTTTATGATGATAAATTCCACTAAGGACTTCAATCCGCCATTTGAAAGAAACGTCTTCATTTGTATCTAATTTCACTATATATATATATATATATTTTATTTTTTTTAAGTTATATATTATCATGTAATTTTGGTGTCATTTTAACTGGTGTAACATATTAAAGAGCACGCATGTGTGGTGTAGATAGATAGAAGTGTATTACGTGTCTTTTTGGAATGGTGGTATTTTTCCTCCAAAACCTTGCTTTTTCTGTCACCATGTTATCTTTTGCTTGACTTACTTGACAGACATTACTTGACAGAGACTCTTGACGACCTAACTTAGTTTTATTACTTGAATTTATTATATCTTAACATTGGCTAAATTGTTGGGAATATCCTTCAGAAGACATTAAAAAAAAACTTTATAGTATCGATATTAATAGTAGTGTCGGCTCTTCCCGCCATTTTCGAAAAGAGACGTTGTCTACTTTTATTTTATTTCTTTTCCTAGTGTTTTCTTGAGTTATTTTGTGTTATTTTGATGGCATTTTAACTAATGTAGCTCGTTTAAAAAGCACAAGTGTAGTGAAATGAAATGGAAGTGAATTGCGTGACTTTTGAAATTGGTGGAAATTGTCTACCAAAGTTTTAGTAAAATTGGCCTTGACGACTTGGAAGGAGTGTAACGTTGCAAAATATATTGAAAATACAATATAGTGAAAATACAGATACTTACTTGAAAATGGCAAATGCACAAGCCGTGCGGGGCCAATTATAAAGAAAAATAATAATAATAGTAGTCTCGAGTAGTACATCAGTGTAGGCTCATACCTTAACTATCAAAGATTCGATTAGAAGATTTAAATCTTACGTAAAGAATAATTTAATTAAGAAAGCGTATTACACACTACATGACTATGTTAATGATAAAGCCGCGTGGCCTGATGTCGCTCTGCCCCTTGACACCTAATTTGTCAATTTGCAATGTCTGTACCTGCATATAATTTATTACTGATGTGTTATTTATGTGTATATCAAGCGTAGTGTGTGCTGCCTTATGAACTTTTGCTGATTCTCTCTATCATCTTACTTTTGACTGCCTACCTAAGTAAGGCTTTTAATTTGGTTTTCCTTTTTTCCTTGAATCAGCTTCCACTTGTTCTCGAGGCACCACACAGGCGCTCTCCACCTAGTAGTAAGAAGGATCATCAAAAGAAAAACAGACCGTGTTTGTTGCCTGATTCTTCTAGGTCTGGTTGCGTTGGAACAGGAGTAACTGTAAATTTATTTTTTAAGACGATTCAAAATGATCCTTGTGATTTCAATGAATAAAATACTTTTAAAAATATTTAAAATATTTATAAAAAAGGATATCACTATCCTCGTTTCTTTGACACCCAAACTCAAATTAAGGATCTACAAGCGCGGCAGGCTCTATCTGTTTTGTTTTAGAAGGCAGTGCTTTGCGGGAAAATTGTTCCTATGTAGTTGCGGCGTACCTAGTTGTAATGTTTACGTAAATATTATATTTAGGTCACGCAATGTGCTCGAAAACTGCTTGAAAACTGCTTTAAACTGTGTTTATCTTAAATGAGCAAAAGGAAATTCGCATTCTAAACAGTAACGGTTGTGTAAAGTTGGGCACAAATGCGGTGAAACAAACGGCCGGTAAGTGGGATCGGATGGAACAATAGCTGGACTTCTGACGGGTCTTGAATAATTACTGCAAGTCGGAGACGGCTGGATACTCTCCCGTTATCACAATCTCTCGCAGAACAAACTTACTATCAACAGCTTTTATCTGATTGGCTTATAATTGGACAATGGACAAGGGAACAATTGGACTTGTTATTTAAAGGGGAATTTATTATCATTACTTAATTGTTTAGTAAGTCTTGACTCTGTTGGAAACTTGCTGTAAAGCGCCCTTCACCCTTCTATTTCACCAACATAGCCGACTTTAGAGCAGCTTCTTCAGTTTGAGCAATTACAAAATTATCTCATGCCTTTTTGTAAACCTAATATAAAACCCTACTATTACTAATCTTGTTTATTTCAATAAACTATCTCACAATAGGAATAAAAGGGATGTTTTAATTCCGATATTCCAATCGGCATACCTAGTAAAACATATAGCTTTATTTGTGAAAGAGTTCGTCCGGGGTAGTACTACCGTCTAACCATCATGCCTATTTCTGCTGCAAAGCAGTAGTGCTCGAATTGCTGTGTTCCGGTTTGAAGGTTTTTTTTTTTTTTTTTTTTTTTTTTTTTTTTATATACTCCTTGAATTACGGAACAAGCAAGAGGCCCACCTGATGTTAAGCGGTAACCTCTGCCTATGAACAGTGCATTAATTCATGGGTCACGTCCACCTAGGACGCACCCTATGTGGCATTGCACTGCGCCCGCCACCCTGAGACATAGATGAAAAGTCTCATGTGCCTGTAATTTCACCGGCACCCTTACCCTTCAAACCGGAACACAGCAATGCGAGTACTACTGCTTTGCGGCAGAAATAGGTATGGTGGTAAAGAAAGAAAGAAAGAAGAAAGAAATAAAATTTATTTTGACCGAAACTGCACACAGAATCAATAAAAACTAAAACAAATGTAAGAACGTAGATGAGCTGTGAACTGTGTGGTAGTACTTCCCCGGATGAACTCTTTCACAAAAAAGCTCTACTACTACTATATTGGTATTGGGTGCTGTTGAAATCCCAAGCACGTCACAGGTGAACGTGATGTATGAGGTAATGCATTGTTATAGGCAGAGGTTACCGATTAACATCAGGGTGAGACAACTGGCTTGTTCCAAATAAAAATAGAAAACTTTTGTTAGTAATTCGGGAAGTACATTACCTGCGTATGTGCATATGCCCTAAGTGCAATAGCTATTGAAAGGAAATTATTTATTCTGTAGATGACGTATTCTATTTATTCCCAATAAAGTAGTGTAGGCATAGTGTAGGTACCTAAATGTTTACAAACAGAAGAATTTATATAATTCCTAAAAGAACCCTGCGGTCGTCCAGTAATTCTCCAGAGGCCATCGGGCTGTCCACACGTATCAGGTCTTACAACTTTTTATTTTGTCATCCTTCGGATTACCGCAATGGCTGGGATCTCGTCCGTGAAGATTTGTCTTGATAGGTACTTTTACGTAGTGCAAACAGGATTTCGCGACGACTTTCTAATTCTTCTTTACTACTTCATGAAGATTTACTAACAAGTTCATGGTTAAATATTACAAAACATTCGAGTTACCTACGTCGTATCTTTCTTGCCGTTACATACAGGCCGAAAACCTAAATTGAAAATGAAAATTTATAGGTTCAAGGTTTCTTGGAGTTTACTCCATATTCAATTCATTTATTTATTTCAGGCAACAGTAAAAAAATTACATTGTACCTAGACAAAGGCCCATAGTAATATATACCTTACAACTAACATACATATTTTATACTTAAAACTATCACTTAACGTCAATAGAGGGGTTTGGTTTCAATAACGCTTCCCTATAGCGTCGGTAAACAATGCCAGCTGGCCAGAAACCCAGATCAAGGAGCACATCCTTATACTTCGACCTGGAGAGCATATGACTGTAGGTCTGCAGGCGCTGGAGAGAAAGGCGATTTGCCGCCCCCTGAATCCGGCTTTGACACCTCTCCGTCACAAACCGGAGTACATCATCTCCTGATGTTTTCTCGCTTATTCGAGAGAGGTAGATCTTGATAGTCGGCTCGACTGCATGCAGTATTGCCGACTCAGCCAGTATCTGACTGGTGCCGCGTTGATTGCGGCACGATCTTGGTCGTCCTCTTTTCTCCACGAGGGTGAAGCCGTCCACGTTGACTCTCTGCGTTTTTAGAACGGGTTTCTCCGGTGCCACATTCCTCAGACGAGGCTCGTCGGCCATAGGAATCGTTTTTCATTATAAGGCCCACGGTACCCAAATAGATGGGGATTAAAACTGTAAAAATTCGTTATCTTTTCCCTCTGCTCAACATATTGCCGCCGGACCACTTGTACCATTAGGCTTCGACCAAAGTAAATACTTTGTTTGAAGCCATTAGGCAGTACCATTACTGAACTTGACTGGGGTAAGCGATCCAGCGATGCGTCGGAGCTGACACCAGTTTTTTTTTAAATCCTACACTTTTATTTTTGCACCATTTTCGCAGAGGATCACGTTTAATTTGCAATCTTAGCTTAAATAATTAGGTTAACTCTCATTCTTTTTATGGTTGTTCTTTAACTACATTAAAGTTTAATATTTTAATTCAAGGCCCAAACTTCGTTAGAATAAGACGAGGCTTCACTTTTTAAGTACTTGAGAAATATTAGGTAGGGACCTACCTAACTACTCCGTTATGTAAACCTACATTTACATAGGTGTAATGATATCATTCACATATTTCTTAAACCATGTTTATATGTTTTAGTAACCATGGTTTGCATTCAACTTTTTTCAGTATCTCCTTATTTTATGTGCAATTCTGTTTTAGCTTTTTCATTAATTACCAAGCTCAGTTTTGTGTAATAGTAGTTTATGCAACTGTCATTTAAGAAAGGGTATTAAAACACGAGAGTCTGTTTATCGCATTCGGCTTCGCCTCATGCGATAATAGGTTGACTCGAGTGTTTTAATACCTAAGTTATATGCAGTTTCATACACTACTTTATCTTCACTCATAGGAAAAATTGAAATTAAACAAAGAAAAACACGATCGGCAAAAAAAATGTATGGGAAGCGCGGGAAATTAAGTTCAAACTACGCATGCGTGCGCCATTTTTTCACAGTTCGAACTGCGCATGCGTGCGCCTTTTTTTCATATTCAGGCTATAACCATAGACTAGTTTAATGAATTAATAAAAAAGGAAGATAGCGGTACTATAATGAGTTTTATGATACAGTTGGCGGTACTATAATTAGTTTTATTCTTCGAATTTTTCGATTTTAGTGTAGATAAAAATAATTATTCTTTTTTTGAGTATTTTACAGATATCGTTTGCAACGGTCTTTTGGTAGCTAAACAGTTTAATTTCTATGTTTTGTTTACACTTGTATTAATTATATTAAACATCTAACGAGTGTGGAAAAGTAAAATTGATTATGTTACCTCAATGATTCGGAGGCTGTGTCGTTCGTGATTAATTTAATGATACCTGAGTACTTATTATATTACCCCAATTCTGAAACAGAGAACCACCTTACATGATTGGATTTACGTGAATTACGAACGGCACACTCCGAGATAAATATAACGGACCAATTTATCAAACAAAACCATAATAATATTCAAATCATGCGAACACAAATCTGTGGTTTTGTTTCCTCTGCCTTGAATTTACTGTTTCTCTGAAGATACACAAATTGCCAATTAACTTATCTCACCGTCCGGAAACAGATAGATATCCAGAAGGAATTATTAGTCTCAAATTGAAATGGTTCAGTTACTAGCATTGATGATAATTTAGGGTAATAAAAAAATATTGGAAGAAAAAAGTATAGGTATTTATACTCAGGTACAAATGAGCCCACAGTGACTCCACAAATTGTGCACGACCACTAGAGTTTTCTTTACTGATTTCTTCTAAAGAGTGAAGGTTGTATTGTTTCTAAGCGATATTCATGATTCCTAAGCTTCAAGAAACCTATAAAATATCAACGCTAGTGCTTTTCTTCAGTCTTTTTTGGTACTAGCGCAGTGTAAAAGTACCTATGTATTTATAGACTGTGGTACTAGTGAGAAATGCAATCATAATGTAATTCAATAACAGCAGCAATTGCCGTGTTCGCTCATAAATTCGTCACTTTTAGGCGTCTCTGGGTCCAGAGCCAAATGGCGAAAACGTAGAGTCTGGCAAGCGAGAATACAGACTGAAAAAGCGCGGCAAATTTAAAAAATATCAGCATTGCAACCCCAAAATTAGTATGACGTGTCTGGAATAACCTAATGTGAGACATTTGAATTATTTGTTTTTGTTGAAAAACAGTATCACTGTATAGTTTCATCAGATCCATACATGATATAGCTCGAATAGAGCACTCCAACGGTCTTATTTTCTAATAGACTGATGTTTGATTTTAATTACCATTTTGCTGTTCATTGCGCTGCGTGTTTCAAATATTTTCGCTCTTGTAAAAAAGCTAAAACACGCAGCGCACGCTCAGTGGACGTGCAGTGGACGAGAACGCACTTAGCCGTGGACCGCCGTACATATCGGCACCATATTAATATATTTTTAACTAGAACCTATCTGTTAATCAATAGAACTACAATATTAAACGTAGTTGCAATACAAGAAGTTCTTTATATTAATCCTCAACACGGCGAGAGGAGCGAGCCTCGAAAAATTCTGTGTATTTAGCTCGACGAGAGTGCAGTTATAATATGCGCAGCCCTTTCAATATTTAGGTACTTTGCATTTGATGTATTTCGTGCTATCATCAGTGATTTTTTTGTCACATTTTGCCGTCCCTAATATTTGGCCGCGCTAGGCCCGGGCCCACTGGGCCTTAGGGCAAATCCGCCACAGTCACTATTTAAAAAAAATACGTTCAGTACGGTTGAATATCCGTCGAGGAATGGCCACCCGCCCGTACCAGCGCAGCGCTTTGCCGCACGAAATCGCATCACAGCAATTCGAATTGCAAATTCACATTGCGCCGATTCGCAGTTTTGTGTTAGAGCTTTATAAAGTTTTTATACAGTATTGTAGCATTCCCAGAAGTAGGTAGCTACCTGAGCATTATTATTAGGTACTCCTAATAATTCTTGGATAATCATAGTTATGCCAATACCGCTGTCCCACAATTCCAATTCATTATTATTCTATAATATTGTCTCGTTTACGTAACTCTTTCTGATTAGTTTCGGTTGACAAAGGATTGGTATTCTTCGTTATTCGCATCATGTACTAACCGTAGCTTGCCTATTTGATTGCTAGTGGCTAATCTGTTTCATAAAATACATATAGGAAAGGCGGCCTTTTTCTCTGTTATATTTTCACGTATTTTTTTTGCAACCTTTGTATTTTATTAGTAACTAACAATTTTATTTTATTAATACCTATTTTGAGTATATATATGTTATGACAAGATGAGAATATTAGAAACATCGGAAGGCCTACAAGATGTCGTAAAAAACTTCAAAACAGAAAAACGCAATTTATTTAAAAAAAATATTATATGGATCCTTTTTTTTAGTCCAACCGTGAAAAGATAAGAAAGTGTGCGCCACAGCATAGAATATAGTTTGGGTTTCATCGTAGCACGGGTGTTCAGCTATAATAGTATATAGTGTTACATTTTTATATATATCAGCTTAAAGTAAAACCCTGTCATTCATAAGCTTAAAAGATAAGTCGTAGTGAACATCGTGCAGAAAGGTGTCCTCAGCCCGAGGCGCGGACGAGATTACGAGAACGAAGTTAAGGACTGCTCTGCAATTATGTTAGATGCATCGCTTCCACCAAAATACCTTATTTTCGACATCATTATCCTTTAGTCTGCATATTCCACCTTATTTTAGTATATTATTTTATCCTTACCATGACAAATAATGGGTTTTATAGCGGAGAAGCACTACGTAAGGTTGAAAATAAGGTTCACCTCCATATTACGGCCTATATGACTGTCACATAGTGACAACAGCTTTTAGTAGTACGAGTAACAGAGTTTTTTTGTGAAAGAGTTCGTCCGGAAGTACTACCACCTTACCCTACTTCTATAGCAAGGCATTAGTGCTCACGTTCAGATGTCACAGGGCAGTTGTATTCCGGTTTGAAGGGTATGGGAGCCGGTGAAATCACAGGCACATGAGACTTTTAATCTTTAGTCTCAGGGTGGCGGGCGCTGTGTAATGCCACATAGGTACGTCTTAGGTGGATGGTAATGCGTTGGGTTACCGCTTAACATCTGCTTTTTCTGTCGATAATTTACCCCGAGGATAGCGCCAACAGTTTATGCCTGCTACTAATAAACGCTGAATATCAGTTGCACCGTGTTTTATCTCTTTCGATCGAATTTGAAACTGCTTGTCAATACAAAATACAACACACAGTGTAAATGTTTCAAGGGTAATTCGACTTCTATAGTAATATTTCCATGACCTTGATATAAGTAGGTACACGTAGAGAGAAGTCCCACTAAAAAATGTATTATTTACATTCAAGGGTTAGTTAGACGGGCTAGTGGCAGAATGAGTTATAGTTGTGTGCTTGCGATAAATCAGACTTCTATTGATTTATTCCAACTTCCGATCTGGAGTGTTTTTATTGATAGTTGAGCCTTGTTTGTGGACAAATTAACGCTAACTACGGCAAGTAATTACGGTGGACTTGTGGACCCAAGTGAATTGGTTCGTTATAACTTTTATTTGCATTGCAGGATTTTAATAGAACGATACAAGTCATTTTCATTTATTTGCAAATACTTATGGGAACGTAATGGTTCCCATTACCTATTTTGGTGACCAAGGCAAGGCATAAGGCTCTGCACTAAACCTAGCTTTGGTTCAGCTTATCCTAAGACAGAGTCCTATTTGACCTCACACAACATACATCTACATCATACAACCTACCTTCTACAACCAGTTTTTTTTTTTTTTAGTTTTTATTTAATTTTGTTTGTATACCAGTTGTCCTTAGTACTAGATTTTGTTTTTGTTTTCATGTGTTATGTGTGTGTTGTGTCAACTTGTGTCCTCTTGGGGGAAAATAAACTAATTATCTTTCTTTCTTTCTTACTGAGGTTCGTTTTAAACATTTTGGAGATCTGTATAGAAACAAAAACCGCACAGTTTAGATCGGTAGAGTTGTAGAGTTTTACAATTAATAGTGCCCACAGGGCCCGTGTTATCGAATTTTCGTCAGTGACGTCACATCACATCTCGCGAGACCTCCCATACAAAATTATGTTTTTTGAGTTTTCAACAATCACTCCTAAATATGTGTAGGTAGTACTTTGCAAACTATTTTTTTAGACTTGGTTTGGAATACGTTACATGCCAAGTTTAAAGTCGTATTAAATTGCATGATATTTCCTTGTATTCTAAAGGAACTTTATGTAAGCAGATTATCTAAGATTTTTCTGTTATATTCAAACAATAGCAATGACACTGAACTGTCGGATGGAGGGTGGGCGTTTCTGCGGTAGGCAGTTTTTATACCGTCTCGCCGTTTTATTTTTATTCTGCTTTGCTTTTCGTGGAGTTTTTGAGCCACAAGAAAGCTCTATAACCCATTTCCACCAGATCATAACAGCGTAGTATTATATTGAAAGGGACGCAACAGAGGTCTTGCCACAGAACAATAATACTCTCTAGCGAGGGAGGTCTAGCGTCTACTACCCATGGGTAGTAGTGACTCATGTGAGTCCCTCCGCTCGAAAACTTGTAGAAGCAAGTAAGTCCAAAGCCGAGGTCTAAGTTTAAAAAAAACGAGCGTGTCTTACAGTAGTCCCATATGATGTGTAACATCTGACATCTCACCTTCCTTGGTAATAAGCAACATGGGTGATAGTACCAACGTCTCGGAAAAATGCACGCTTCCTGTTACACATTTCCGTCCCTTTTCACGAAACCACTCCCACAGATGGCAGGATTTCTGGAATGGTTTGATGAAAATGAGACCAATCTGAATCTATATCCTTTCAAATAAAAAAAGAATTTTGTAAATCCTACTATATATTACGAATGCGAAAGTTTGTGTGTGTGTTTGTTACTTCTTCATGCGGAAACGGCTGGACGGATTTGCATGAAATTTGGAATGGAGATAACTGGACTCCCGAAATAACACATAGGCACATTTTTATCCCGATATTCCCACGGGATCTAGACTTACGCGGGTGAAACCGCGGGGCGTTGCTAGTCTGTTCATAAATGACGGAACTATGGGGGAACAGACGGACGGAACTATATACAAACATTAAAAAACATACAGTCGAATTGAGAACCTCCTCCTTTTTTTGAAGTCTGTTAAAAAGTACGGTTACATTGTCTCACAAAGTATATATATATATCCTTCATTTTTGAGTGTATATATTTCTCCGCCTCAATAGGTGTGTACGTATCTTTTGCAATAACTTTAATGAAATCATTACAACCTTATAAGTGAATGTTTTGTTTGAGCGCACAAAGGATTTCTTGTGGTTGTAACATTTGTTTTGCTTTGGAACGTTCATTTCTTTTGCGTTGGTATATTAATAAATGTTTGCCTTTCTTGACGTCTTATTTTATTCATCTACAAGGTGCTTATTCTTCAGAAATACGCATATCTAATTAATGTATGACAGAACCAATTTTGATTCATGTTATATATTTGCGCAGAACTTGGGTAAAATTGTAATTACTGGTTAGTGAAGAAGTATCATCGTTGATGTAAACAATTGTAAACAAGACAGCAAAGTACATACTTCATCATCATCATTAATCAGTATCTTTCCGTCCAATATTGGATATATGCCTCCCCTAATTTCTTCCAGTCGTCTCTGTTCCCAGTATCACGACTCCACTGGCGGCCAGCTACGTTTTTAATGTCATCGGTCCATCGTGCCTTCTGCTCGGCTCCGGGGTTACATGCTCATTGACCAAGATTTTGGTCTTGTCCAAGTTCATCAAGTCCAATTCAAGTTGTGTACATCTGTACACAAGTAAGATCTGTATCGAGATTTTACCATCGCTCGTCCCGGCACCGTGACAAAAGCTCATCCGCACATCATAGATCCCAGATCATAGATCTGGACAAAATAGATTAACAATTGAAATTTCGTGGTCATTACGTTCTGTCCCGCAGCAATTTATTGTTTCCACAATCCACATACAACTATTTGCACCTGTCATAACTGTGAAATCATTGAGGAGACCTCAAAAACCTTGGTCACGCTCAAAAAACATGGTCTTTGGTCTCCTACCCAAGGTCTCCACTCTGTTATCCTGCGGCTTCATCTGTTATCCGTGCAGCGCATGAGGTGTCCTGCCAATTGCCACTTCAATTGTGATATGCTTTTCCCAATGTCCGTCTCAATGACTTTGGACCGTCTGCAAATCTCCTGATTTCGTAGTTCATCTATCTCGCAGGGATAGCCGTAGCATCGACCTCTCCATTGCTCTCTGCCGGTCTGTGTCGGTAATCGCCCACGTTTTGCAACCGTATGTTAACTTTGGCAGTACGCACTGATCAAAGGTTCGCTGTTTTAGGTGTTGCGGCATACTTGATTTAAATATGTGCTTCATACTGCCAAAACTAGCCACTCAAGCTTCACTCGTCGCTCAATCTCAGTTTTTATGTCATTCTTCATACCGATGGATTGTTCCCAGTATATGTATTCTGAAACTGTTTCTAGCTGGACATTTTGTACTTTTATAGCCGTAGTGACCGGTCTGTTAGCCATGACTTTTGTTTTGTTGACATTTATGTTGAGTCCCACTCGGTGACAAGACTCTATGAAAAAGTTTGACCTCTAAAATCATGGTTACATAATAACTTTTACAAAACTTAGCGCTATTTTTTTAAAGACTCATCAAGCTCAAAAAGAGGTATGTATGTATAGACAGTCTAACTTAAAACTGAACTTCATGTTTAGAAGGGTATTTTTATAATTCGTTAATTTAGCTTGGGTGTCGATTCACCTATGATAGGTGATTGAATAAGGGTATGTAGTAGTTCATCTACCTGGTGAACTGACACCAGGCTCAATTAACTATAGCTACAAATCACGTGACTCCCATAACAAGCTTTAATTAAATTCGTTATCGGAAACGTGAGTTGATCAAAATTAACCCAAACATTTCCAGGGCACTATTTATTATAGAGGAATTCCGCTGTCCATCCTCCATCTCCATCATCAGATCAGCTCGTTGTCACCATAATATTGTATTGTCACCGGAACTTGTCAAATATGAAAAATAACAGTTCATTCAGCTTCAGAAAATAAATTATACTAGAATATATTTATATTATTATATTTTTGAAGAATAGATATATAGAAGACACTTTATTAAACAACACAGAAAAAAAAATATTTAAAAAATGCGTATACAAACTCATCACGGAAGTACAATCTATGCCAGACAACCTTGGGATGGACTGGAATTATTTTGCACGACATAGAACGGCGGCTTAAAATCTGAATATACAATCTCTTAATTTTATTTAAAATTAATATAAATACCACCTAATTAATACTTAAGTATATATATTTATTATTGTTTAGTATTATTAATTTGCATGATTCGACCACATACCAAGCGAAGTTAAACAAGCTTGTAATAAAATACGGACAAATGTCAGAAAAGTGCTTTCAATTATATGGCTACTTATGAAATATCGGCTCCAAGTTGATAATGTCTAACAATGTATCTGATCTTTGCGCGGAGCCGCTTGTTAGCATACCAGTCCGTCTCTGCCTTAACTAGAACAAATTTAATTAACTCTTTAGCTCAGTCCCGTTTTATACATTTACCGTGAGGTATTCTAACGACGGTTTATCAGGTTGGTTACTGTCGTCATCCTTCGAGCTTCCCTAATATCCTTCGTTAATTTAACAACCTGTTTGAAAAATACTATTTTCAATGGAATTGCTGTCGCGTGGTCGTTAGATTTTCATCGTAATCAAAGAATCAGTAACAGCGTTAATTAACATGTTTTACAATTAATTATTACGAAATTAACAGGGTTTTACCTATATTTACTTAACTTTTTAAGATTATGAGATTATGATTATGGAGGATTATGGGAACTCCTCCATTCCATTTTATGAGGGAAGCCTCGTCCATCAGTAGACATCTAAAGTACTTTTTAACTTTAATCGGAAGAAAAGGTTTAAAAACCCTGAAAGTTGTACGATAATATCCATTAAGCTGTTCTACGTAGTTCTCTGAGCTAAACTAACTTTGCTTAGCTGTTCAGCACGATTCGCTATATTTCGTATTATTACTTTAACCTTACTCGTTTCTCATTTTAATATTTTTTATAAGAATAATCTCTTTACATAACTCTTGTTATAAAAGTTGGTTATAAAACTACCAACGCTAACTAAAAACCCATTTAATGTGAATAAGTTATCCGCCTAAATATTATTTATTTTAATGATTATGGTTGAGAAGGTACCTGCATAGTATATTTTGTCGATTGGGCTCATGGCACATGGCTTTTCAAGAGTTCAGAGTTTCCCCAAACAGGGGTAATTTTTGCACGATTGTGCTTCTTTCATTGGTGATCCAAATAAATAAAATAAAATATACCGGCCGGAACACCGACCGATAATTATATTATATTTTATTGTGTGTACCCAGCGATGACACGGACTACAGTAGAAGTAAGTCCTTATACGCTAAAATGCAATATTTAATTTTGTGGGCAAGTTGTTAGCATATCTAAGAATACTCTCGATCAAGTCACGTTTCAAACAACAAAACTAAATCAAAATCTGTTCATCCAATTGGCAGCTCCGATGCCACAGACAGACACGCAGATACACAGATCCCGTCAAACTTATACCCTTCTTTTTACGTTGGAGGTTAAAACATGTACATGTGTATTAAATGGCCATCAATATAGTATAGAGCCTCGATTTCTAACCTTATGCACCTATATTATGGACGTCATATAATGGTTTCAGCTTAATAGCAAACTAAGGCTTTAACAATTTTCTTTGAACGGACGAAATGTTTTTATTCTAAAACCTTACAAATTCTCTCAAGAGCCATGAATAATGAAGCTACCTAGCTATGCTCTTGAAATAAAAGGAGTGCAATCGACCAAAGAATAATTTCTGTCAAATGCAGAAATACCGATGCTAACGTAGAAATAAAATACAGAACAGACAGTATTACCATTGTGTGCCGCGGAGAGACATTTTGTGTTGATAAATTGAAACTTTCTACAGTTTCGCAAATCCGAAGATATGTTCGACAAACACTCACACCCTGGGGTTAGAGGAGCATCACTTATGGAACAAAGTGTCTCAAGTTTCGCATGATTTACATGATTCGATAAATTGGGCATAAGATGTGGATTGTGGTTCGATAAGTATACTTTTGACGTGAATTCGATGAATGTCTTCCTCGTGATCCCAGCGGAAATTCCAGAAAAATAGCGTTACCATAAACGTGTACATTTGAGAGCTTTGATGGTAGTTACATCGTTGTAAAAATCCATCTGGCGGCAATGCAACAATATATTTTTGATCCCCCTCTTCCCCCCGCGATGACATCATAGACCGCGGAGTGAGCACTGATCAAATCTTGCAACCCAACTGATTGAGCTGAAATTTGGCACACTTGTCAAGTCCAAATGACAATAAAATATTATAATGGCCGCGAACTGATCTGATGATGGAGACAGATGGTGGACAACAGAACTCGCCGAGGATTAATAGAAGCCTGACAGTGTTTGGGCTCATTTTGATAAGGTCAGGTTCAAGGTTTTCTCTACCCGAGGGAGCCAGGGGTGCGGGGCAACCAGGCGCGTATCGTTTTTTACCGTAGCCAAAGGAATAAAACGCACGTTACTTACCCTTTAAAAATGTCCAAATACCCCGTTACGGTAGTCACTTGAGAAAACCTAAGCATTCCATAACCTGAGTGTTCGTGGGACATCCTCTGAAACCACACAGTGCTGGACCATCCTGGCTTGAAGGTGTGGGGATGACCCCTCTGCCGATGGCAAACACCTCGGTGAAAAAAGGATGTTCACTGGTCGTGTGTTGGCTGTCCTATGAACTTTTGCTGATTCCAATTTTTGCTTTTGATGACTACCTTATTTTACTTGGTTTTTATGTACGTTCTCTTTTTTCTTTGAATCAGTACCTTCTTGTTCTCAAGGCACCACAGAGGCAATTCCCATCTAGTAGTAAGAAGGATTATCAGATACAGCCAAACCGTCTTTGTTCAGTTATTTTGGGTGTGGAATGTTTGTAAACAAAGAGCATACATACCATGCCCATACATAAACTCAATCGCTTCAATTAAAAGGTACAAATCCACAAAGGTATTGTTCATTTGTCACTTACCTACCTACTTGTACAAATATAAATAAATATTGTTATATTTAAAAATGACTATGAGTAGATTTGGTCACATAGGAATAAGACGATTCAAAAATACCTACAGCACGTTCACCGTAAGTTGTCACGCCAACCAAGGCAGGTACCATCTTACGGTGAATTAGCCATAGATTTCAATGAATAAAATACTTTTGAGTTTGGCTTTGACTTACTGTCATAGGTGCCTACACAGAATCACTATAGGACACTAGATACAAATCATCGCAGGTGGGAGTTAATCGCAGGTCGCAATTTACTTGTGAAATTGCCGAGCGACATTAAGTACCCGTCATTATTTTTTCCGACGACACGACATCATGTTGCAAAGTTAAGCGTTATGAACATCATTCTTGTGAACGCTTTGAACAGCCCGTATTAAGGGATCAGTGTCTTTGAATTGTGTGATAAATGTCTTCTGCTGTCTTAGGATACTAGCTTCATGGCTTAATAAACTCTGTGGGTTTGTCGAATATTTAGAATTATAGTTCCACCAACTTATCTGTTCAGTTGACAGCATCGCTAGTGGAGCCGTTTTGTTATCGTCATTAAGCAATTTACCAATAAAAGGGGAGTTAATATACAGGATAGAGTCATGTAGAACTATAGAAAAGGTTAAAGTATAAAAGTATAAGTTTTTTTTGCGTAATTTTTGTGGGTTAATTGTAATCGACTTTAGTTACATTTTGACAACCAAGTTGGTGGCACTGTCATGAGTTTCACTAACTTGATGTTCTATTGCTTGACAAGCCCATCGTTTTGATCCATTTTAGTTTATAAGTAACGTATAACACCCAAAAAAAATACGTTTGCTAAATCTGAGTATTCTCTGTATCGTAAACCAGGGTAAAACCGTGAGAGTGGTGGACTCAGCAACTTCACAACCACTGAATATATTATTAAACGGTGATTTCTACAGACTCATTGCGTGTGTCCAAGAAAGTATAGTGATTTTAGAAATGAGGGCATCCAATATTGCCACCAGGTTTTAGGAACGATGTTCTAGCACAGCAAACGCTCTGGATATAAAAAGAAGACTCTTCTCACGTGACAGTACTAGTCATCATCATCATCATCAGTCGTTAGACGCCCACTGCTGGACGAGGCCTCTCCCATAGAATGCAATGGGGTATTTGCCATAATCACCGCGCTTGGCAGACGGATTGGTGATCGCAGTAATTGGTGTTGCGTCAGATGGGTGCTGCTGCCCAACCCCAAGTGTCCCTAGATACTTACCACCAGGTGAGATCGCGGTCAAACGAGAGTCTATGTTAAAACAAAAACGGAGGAATTTTACGACATCCACGGAAGAAGACGGAGGGGTCTATTCTTGGGTCAGATACACCACAGCGCACTTCTAGTAGTGCCATGGTTATGGTAAGATTAATTCAACTGTGGACTTACTCAAATCTATGTTAGTAATGCCTTTTCGTGCATTATATTGTACTAACATACAGAGAGGTTAGTACGGGTTTTGATAATTTTCTTCTACTACATAACATACATTAACTTGCAGCGACCCTAGCGGAAACGAGGAGAAAACTAAGGACGCTGTCAGTAAATGTATTGAAGGAAACGAAACTATAGTTTCGAATACTATCAAATTCTCGTACTAACCCCCCCCCCCCCCGCTCTCTGTATGTTAGTCCAACATAATGTACGAAAAGGCACCACTAACATAGATCTTAGTAAAGGCCCCCAGGAGACACTTCACCGGTTTACTAAATCAGCACTCCCATTACGTATCTCAGAGACAATTAGAGAAACCGATTGATGTTTATATGTACTCTTGACTCAAACCAAAGTTAAAAGAGTTTCAAGGGGATGGACTAAAAAGCATGCCTCGAAGTTTTGCACTAGGTAGAGATCTCATTTTATAAACAGCCATATTTTATAGGCCATAAAAATGCATCTTCAATAAATATTAGAACTTAAAGAACACGATCCTAAACTTGTGATAAAACCGGCTATAAGAGGAAAGGTAACATTTTGTTGCTACACCGGGACGTTACGATTTTATTGGAACATTTCGAGCGAAAAGTACGAAACATGATGGTCTATTACCTAAATAGGACCATTTACTTGAATTATATAAGTGATTGTTGAATTATACAATTGTTTGTTGTATTAAGGAGCAACCTTTCGCGTGACGAAAAAAACGTAACGTGA
The DNA here is from genome assembly GCA_932527175.1 of Operophtera brumata. Classification (NCBI taxonomy): domain Eukaryota; kingdom Metazoa; phylum Arthropoda; class Insecta; order Lepidoptera; family Geometridae; genus Operophtera; species Operophtera brumata. Next base: position 4,823,789 of record OW052238.1, read on the forward strand.
AAAAACATTACTTTGCTCAATACTTCTTGAGATAGCGATAACTATCCTTCAATGATTTTTACGGTGTTTTTAGTGTTGTGTACCCAAAGGGTGCCAACGGGAACCTATTAAGGCTCCGCTGTCCGTCCGTCCGTCCGCGTCCATCCGTCTGTCCGTCCGTATGTCAGCCAGTACCCCATGAAACGTAATGGGACAAAAAAAAACCTCTATGTAATACGTAGACAGTTGAAATTTTTACAGTGTGTATTTCTTTTACCGCTATAACAACAAATAATAAAAATTAAATTAAACTAAAAGGGGTCCCCAAGGTCACAAGGGGGCGGGTGAAACAAAACTTTTATACCCCATCATGTGGTGTATAATTTTATAGATCTCATTTAATAGAGACTAAGACCAGTATTATTTTATCTGTGCTAAGACTAAAAAAATTTTTTTTAAACAATATTGAAAAAAATGTCAAGAGTGGCCGCCAAAGTCAGCGTTTTTGCTGACTTTGGCGAACTTTTTATTACGAACGATACCACTACCATCGGTTTCATTGTCACACTTAACTCTACCTCGACACACAACCCAAACAGGATCCGGACGCGTAGCAGGTACCACACTTTTTTGATTCTTACACATTCTCACCACAGGGTTCACAATTATAAGTGCTTCACGCATAGGGAAAACATAACGGACTTTTTGTAAACGCTCGATTTTATTCCCAATCTATTTGCGTACCATGGGCCTTATATGAAAATCGGTTCTTAAGGAGTAAACTCCAAAAGCAACAATATTTTTTCTAGACGCATTTAATGTTTTAGTAACGGAATTCTCACAGTTTTGGAAAGAGATCCAATATATATTCATTCATAAAGCCTATAGTAGTGAGACTATCCCTAACCCCGGCTCAGCCAGTACAAATCTATCAAAAGCTGTCGAGCTCTGTGCGAATTGCTTAAACTTGCTCATATTGCTTTCTCGCAGTAAAACCAAAGCGGGCATGGCAACTGGGTCAAAGTTGTTTATTTCCTGTATTCTATCAGCCGTGGTTTGATCTGTTATGAATGAAGCTGTTTAGAAAATTATAGACCTACGTTACATTATGTGCTAACGATAGGATCGCCCAACCCACGCTTATTATTTGATTGCCTTTAAGTTTTGTGGCCTTGATGATGTCTAACACAAAATATTAATTGGTTCTTTAACGCTTTGCGTGGTAAAAACTATTACACAATATGAATTCCATAAGAACTCTGCCAAAGTTATTAATTACTTGCTGGTTGCTTTTTCATACTAACGTATTTTTCCATATATATATATATACATATATAGGGCGAAGAGAGTATAATTTTACACTGAAATGTCTGTTTTTGGCTTTTATATTGTTCTTTATTTGCGTTAAAACATATTTGGTTGAAGAAAACAGTGGATTAATAACGAAAATAACACCAAATTTACAAAAAAAAAAAAACTATGTTATTTTCGCTATTAAGGTGGTCGCTTTTCCATACAAACGTATTAGCACAAATATGGGCGAACAGGGTATAATTTTATACTGAAATGACTCTTGTTGGCTTTTATATTGGTCCTTATTTGCGTCAACACATATTTGGTTGAAGAAAACACTGGATTAATAGCGAAAATAACATCGAAATTTTAGTTAATTTATGTCAGTGTGTGAGTGTACACTGACAGTGTGACACACATAGCCGCAGATTAGATAACAGTTACATGTCACTTACACGCGACGTTGTCAGCTCGTGACTTACGCCGGCTAAGCGCTGTTGCCGCTTTGATCTGTCATCTCATAATTAGCTCGAATATAAATTTTTAGAAAACCAAACATTTAGGATTGGTCATGTGTATTGCAAGCATATGAATTTTGGATAATTATGGGATAATAAATAATAATATAAATACGTAAAAATGTAATGAAATAAAAACTACTAGATGATCATAATTATTATGTTTACTAACGTGTTTTTTTTGGATAAATAGAAAAATATTAGCAAACTCAAAATAAGGTGAATAAATCTAAAGCTGATGCTGGCATCACTCTGACAAAATGCATGGCGTTGCCATGGCAACATGTTTGTGATTTGTGAGTGCGTATCAAAAACTACAATATATACTGGGGTGCGTATGTTGAGGATTTTTCATATTTACCTACTACGCATTGTAAAAAAAATTACCATGGAACCACGCTCTTCCATGAAAAATTACAAAGCACATCAATATTCTGGGCCGAGGAAAAGCCTCAAACGAGTTCATGGACAAATGAAACGATATCATGGAGAAAATAAAAGGTTAGTACAAGTACACCAAGTAATTATTTTTTCATAAAGTTATAACATACAACAACCAACAGTCACATACCTCGTAGTCCTGCCTAATCCCACACTAGAATTCCCTATGTCGTGGGTATCGGGAACTACGAGTACCTACCATGGTACCATAACACCCAGATTATCGTAGATTATTGTGCTTTCGGCTAACTTACAAAAACAACCTCTTTGACATGTTTCAGTCGAAGTGAAGTGTGGGGCAAAAAGATGAAAACGGACAATTCCAATGTTTCTTCATGTTCTGTGTAAGTGAAACTACAATTTTCAAACAAATTCGTTGAAATGGTTCCTCGGGTTCTTATTCATAAAAGTTGCTGGTTTAGGGACTTCGGAAGACTCAGATATGCAGGCCCAGGGTTGGTATTGAACCTGTTGCCTCCTGCTTGGAAGACAAGCGTTTACCCAACTATGACATCACAATCATACACATCATCACATTCATCATCAACTATGATTTATTTGGCTCTTTCGCAAAACTTCCACTTCTCATAGAGTACCTACGAGCGGCGACCGCATGATCTACTTCGTCATTTGATAGATACTAAGATAAGACACATGGCACATGATTATAAAAGTTATGCTTAGTTTAGAATAAAAACCGACCAAGTGCGAGTCATTCTACGCACGAAGGGCTTCGTAGGTACCATTATCTATACAAATGGCAAAAAATCAAGTTGTAAGAGAGCCCTCTTAAATATTTATTTTGTTCTATTTTTAAGTATTTTTTGTTATAGCGGCAACAGAAGTACATTATTTGTGAAAATTTCAACCGTCTAACTATCACGGTATATGAGATACAGCCTGGTGACAGGCGGACAGATGGACAGCGGAGCCTTAGTAATAGGGTCCCGTTTTACCCTTTGGGCACGGAACCCTAAAAAAACTACCACTTCCGGTGTTTTTTTTAATGGTATTTACGTCATTTGATACAGAGATGATACTTGTGGCATCAAATAGCATTATATTAGTAGTTACAGAAAAATCTAGTCTGCAAGTTCCTGTATGGAAGTGCTCGGCAGACAGTTTCAAAGATAACGATCCGGACCCCGAATTTACGTCATTTGATACAAAGATGAAGTTAGTTGCAAATGTTAGATATTAATCGTACATTTAATTATGGACCAGTCTGCCGAAGGTATTCTGGCCGAAATCCTCCCCAATATACCAATAAAAACACATTTGTATAGTGTTTTATTTTGTAGCAGAAGTCAAGTGTTTCCACACACTATCAATTAAAATTAAAATTAAAATCTAATCACTGCTTTCAACAGAAGCTTCAGAATGCTACTGACAAGGATTGTATTACACTGAGCGCTATGGTTACGCACAGTGCAACTATAATCGGTACAGTACAGTTTTTTACGGTAAGAAATAAAAAAGGGAAAGGAATTAAAATATTTAAAAAAATATAAAAGGAAAGAAAAGTAAATATATTGATAAGAGTGAAAATCTTAAATAGAAGAAAAGTAAAAGAGTTAAAAGAAGTAAAAATTTCAAAAACAAAGAATAGTCAAAAGTTTAACATAAGTAAAAATGTAAAAAACCAAAGGAAAAAAAGTAAAAACATAAAAAGTAAAAGGGGTAAATAAAGTAAAAGTAAAAATGCATAGAAGACACAAAACTAAAAAGTAAAAATGATATAAGTGAAATTGTAATAAAGTGAAGAAAAGTTACAAAGTTCATAAAATATTTTTTTGTAATAAACATGAAAATAGGTACAAAAAGCAAAAATAAATAAAAAAAGTACAGAAATTTCAAAAGTTTACCATGTAAATAAGTGTAAAGAAGTAAAAAAATTAAATAAAAAAAGGAAAAATGTAAATAGTAAGACAGTAAAATAAAAAACAGTAAAATTTGAAGTTGAAGTAGTTTTGAGAAAAAGTCAAGTGTACATTTTTTGGAGTGGTCATTTTGAGAAAACTGAAATTTTGAGTGAACTGTACATTTGGCTAAAAAATCGGGTGTATATTTTGCGAAGTGGACGTTTTGCGAAGTGGTCATATTAAGAAAAAGTGCGTTCATCGGGTGTATATTATGAGAAGTAGACGCTGAATTAGCTGAAATTGTGTATTCTGTGTATTCTCTCATTGTTTTCTATTTCCGTAGTATTATTTTTATCGTAATGTACCCAAAGGGTCCCAGAGCATATCAGCCCCCCTATTCCCTAACTGAAAGTCACTCGGTGACTAACGTTTGACAAGAAGAATGATCAACAATTAAAAAAAAATACTATGAAGAATTGTCAATTGATGGTCATTTTACTTGTCAAACGTTGGTCACTGAGTGACTTTCAAGATAGGGAATAGGGGGGCAGGTTCTTGTAAGTCTGAGACAAGTTGCATTTGCCAGTTTATTATTTTGAAGAGTAATCAGTATAGCTAATGGGAAACACACTAAATTTTCAATTATTTTTTTCTAGCACACCGATTGACACTTTGAGAACATACAGTACAAATAAAATAATATATCACAAAGAAGCAACATATACACAAAATGAACTGACACAAAACACTGAGAAACAGCCCACACTATCAGAACCTCTGGACATAAATTGGCCACTAATCGATCCTACTGTCCTAAGTCATGAGTTGATTGTTGAGCATGTTCCACAAGGTGATTTGGCTGGCCTGTCAGGGAATAGAATTGTTGACCTCGCACATGTCCTTCAATGGGCTTTTAAAATCGAGAGACACCGGTCACAATGTGGAGGCAGCAGTATTGTATATGTGGGTGAATTGAAAGATGGCTTCAACAGCATATTTACGTTCAAATGCAGTATGTGTGGGAAAGAGTTTCGGAACAGTAATGAAGATGTTCAAAAATTTAACAAAGCTTTCGTTTGGGGAACTTTAACAGCCGGCAGCTATTACGCCCAGGCGGCTCACATCACAAATTTGATGGACATCCCTACAGTGTCAGCAAGCAAGTTCCTAAAAACTGAAAAATTACTAGGCGATGTTTGGATGAACCATCTAACTGAGGTAATAAAGAAGAATGGAGAACAGGAGAAGGCCATCGCCATTGAAAAAAACCGTGTTGATGAAAATGGTATTCCACATGTGACTGTATATGTGGATGGTGGCTGGCCTAAACGATCCTACGGTCACAACTACAGCTCTGCATCAGGCATGGTAAATTTTCCTTCTCTTGAAAACTTTTTTGTTTATCTTTTATTTGAATGCTGTACATAATAGATTATAATTTTGAAATACATTTTTCAGGCTTGCATAATTGGTAAAGAAAGCAAGAAATGTTTATTTATAGGCATTAAAAATAAATATTGCTACCACTGCCACATTTATGAAAAAGAAACGAAGCCAGTGCCAGAGCACACCTGCTTCAAAAACTATGAGGGACCATCAACGGGGATGGAGTCGGCCATTCTAGTAGAAGGATTTCAGAGGAGCCAAGAGATGCACGGGGTCAAATATTTAAATTTTGTTGGAGATGGAGACTCATCGGTTTTTGCACAACTGAGAGAAAAGGTCTCTTATGGAATGCAAATAAAGAAAATAGAGTGCAAAAATCATGTTATTAAAAACTACACGGGTGCATTGTACAAGGTAATAATATATAACCAATGTATTCAATATGTTGTATCGAACTTGGATGGGAAGCGTTCCATAACACTGCCCTGATTCTTATCAAATCTTCTTTTTTTCAAATCTCTAAATCTTCTTATTTTTCAGATTCTGTCAAACACAAAATTGCCATTAGCAGGCAGAAAAATACTAAAGCCTAAATTACAGAAACTAACCGTTGTGGCACGGAAAATAATAATAGAGGCAGACCGTAAGTCACTGAGGGAGGATCTCAAAAATGGCCCATCTCATGTTTTTGGCTGCCACAAAGACTGCAAACCATATTACTGTCGATTCTGCAATAACAGTGATGAGACTGATACCGACTCTCTACAAGACCTAAAAACTAAGACACCCACAGTTTGGGCGCTCATTTGTGCAGCAAACGAGGCAATCATGTCGAAATGCCATCGGCTATCAAATGACACAACAAATGTGGTGGAAAATTTTATGAGCGTCTTGAGCAAATTCATCTGTGGCAAAAGGTTAAATTTGCACAAAGGTGGATCATATCAACGCAGAGTATATATTGCAGGTACGAAGAGTATATTATGTCCATCCTCAGGGTTTCAGTTATCTCCGTACCAAATTTCATCAAGATAACGGGTCAGTCGTATAGTGAAGTCATGAAAAGTAGCGAACAGACACGAATCAGAGATACTTTTGAATTATTATTTAGGATTATAGGTATGTAACAATTTAGTGAAAAATGTATATATCAATTTATTTATTTTGATATATTTAATATATTAAAGGACTTTCACACTCTACGGGCCAAAAATGGCATGCAAGTGCCTGGAAACATCACACAAATTCTAGCCCTGGGCCAACTTTCCAAAAATATATTGTCCAGAAAGAAAAATCCCACTCTAGGCGAAAAAAATGCACTCGAAGACGGCTTTTTGCCCACAAGACCAAACCTGACAAACATTATGGCCCAAAGGCACAAGAGGCAAATGAGCCTATTATAGAATCAGATTTGAAGGATGCATGCCTCTCAAAACTTCAAGATTTTCAAAAAACAGACAATGAAATAAATGAAATTGAGCTACTCACCATAGGGCAACATGACAATGACAATTATAATACATATAGAGCTGATAGGCTCACAGCAAGCCAATTTGGAACGGTTAGTTTATTCCCATGTTCTTCTTGCTGGTCAATGTCATTCGTGCTATGCCACAAATAGTACGAGTGGCGACCGTATGATCTACTTCGTCATTTGATACTAAGATAAAACACATGGCACATGATCACAAAAGTGATGCTTAGTGTAATGGTATTTACGTCATTTGATACCAAATGACGTAAATACCATTAAAAAAAACACTGGAAGTGGTTGTTTTTTTGTACTTTCGGCCGATTAAAAATTTTGTCACATATTTTTCTAGACTAAGCATTACTTTTATAATCTTGTGCCATGTGTCTTATCTTAGTATCAAATGACGAAGTAGATCATACGGTCGCCGCTCGTACTAAAACGTTTTCGTAGCTTCAACAAATCAACTGATTTGTAATAGGAGGGTAATGTTTAGTGTGTTTAGAAGTATGTTTGTATGTAGGTTTGTCATTGTACCAGTAATGTAATACCAAGATCGGGTACAATTTTGAGTAGAGGTTTTTGTTTTTCTTATAATAAAAGTACTTGATGCAGGAGGTGGTTAGGTTGTGTTTCAAAATAAATTAGAATATGATTAATTTTGGCATTATTACAGATATGTAAAAGAAAAGCAACTACACCCTGCCACAACCACGTGAAGAGCATTTTATACAAAAGCAACGTTCTAACGAGTGACATGGCATATGGTCAACGTAATGAATCGGTGGCACGAACACTGTTCATAGAAAAAATGAAGAAAGCTGTAAGACCAGCAGGGCTTTTTATTGACAAAGAATTTGGCTTTCTAGGAGCTAGTCCAGATGGTACGTACCTAGTACTAATTTATTACAAGTAATTGTTTTCATACTGTACTAGCCTTTTGGCCGTAGCTTCGCAAACAAACGAACAAAACTACAAAGTTTACCTCTTTATTATATTAGTGTAAAATATTTTAAACATAGTGTAATTAGTGTAGTGTAAGTGATAATTTGTAATTATCAATTAATTAATTTCAGGGGTTATAGAAGAAGAAAAATCAATTTTAGAAATAAAATGCTTCCCCTCACTGGCTCGCAAAGGTCTAGACATTAGTTCCGCTGCCAAAGCTGGGAAAAATTTTCCTCTCTGCGTGGCTGGCGATGGAAGTTTGCAAATGAATAAAAAACACAACTTCTACTATCAGGTTAGTATAGACTATATTTTATTTTTGCAAAAACTAACAAAAATAATTAGAAATACATTTTTCTAATGAATGGTAACCTTTCTTCTTGCAGATCCAGGGTCAACTGCGGATTTCATCAATGATGAAATGTTACTTCGTCGGCTATATTTCTCCGACCCAAGAAATCACGATAATAGAAATTGAGCGCGATGAAGTTTTCATAACTAATATGTTACCGAAACTGGTGACATTTTATAAAAATTTTATATTGCCCGAAGTTGTTCTTCGAAGAGTACGCAATAACCAGAAATGCTTAGAAATTTCATTCTGGTAAATAGATGTGACTTCCTCAGCGATCGGCAATTATTATCGATCGCCGAGGAAGTCACATCTATTTACCAGAATGAAATTTCTCCGAAACCGGTCTACTGATTGTGTATTTTGAGCACATTTGTAGCGAGGCCATTGTGAAACATGGTGAAGCACTGGCTGTTTCACTAGATTTCTCGAAGGCCTTTGACAGGGTTTTGCATGCTAGCTTTATTGGCAAGCTTATTGCCTACGGACTGCCAGTTCAATTGCTGGTTCGCACAATTTCTAAAGAAAAGATCCATTCGAGTAGTTTTGACGGCTGCTCGTCGGATCAATTGACTATGAACGCCGGGGTACCTCAGGGGTCAGTATCTGCCACATTGTTTCTGGTGTACAATAATGATCTGCTAATGCCCGGCATCATTGTGTATGCAGATGACAGCACTGTTGTGGAGAAATACGTTTCCACTGCGTGTGCTAGGCAGTACGAAATTCAGGTGCTAAGAGATGAGATGCTGCAGCGTCTGAATTTATCTCTCAAGGCTGTATACGACTGGGGCGATACCAAAATCTAGTCAAGTTCAAAGCCTATAAAAGGCAGGCTTGTCTACCCTTGGCAAAAAAAGTCTAAAAAAAAAGTTTCTCCAAGTTCCAATTTTCAGATATGTACCTGTAGCTATAGGATCACCTTGAGCTCTTAGGTGTTTCAATTACGCCTACTCTCAACTTTGGCTTCTACATCGAGTCTATAAGGTAAAAACAGCTGCCATGAAGCTTGGCATCCTGAATAAGGTAAAGCGTTACTTCACACCAGGACAGCTTCTGAGTCTATATAAAGCACAAGTCCGGGCTAGTATGGAGTACAGCTGCCACGTTTGGGATGGCTCAGCCAAACACCAGGGACTAGATCGACCGCAGAGCTTTCAGGCTTATGGATGAGCAACATATGGCGGAGACTAAGATTCGGAGTCTCTAGCACCACCGTAAAGTCGCATGCCTTTCGATCTTCTATAGATTACACTTCGGGGAATGCTCCCAGGAACTTCACGATCTGATCCCATCGTCTCTTTTTCATCATAGGACGAGCAGAAGCACGGCTCGGTACCATCCTTACCTCATTAGTATACCCTCTATTCGTACTAAAAGTTTCGGTTCTACCTTTATAATGCGAACTGCTAAGGAGTAACTTTTATATTATGTTACTTGCTGCTACGGAACCCTTCATGGGCGAGTCCGACTCGCACTTGGCCGCTTTTTTTTTACTTGTAAATATATTACGTAATATTTGTAAATAAAGAAAATTAAAATTACCTATGTTTTTGATTACTTTAACAACTACCTAACGAAGTCCTATAAGATTGCCTTTGCTAATACCTACTAGTTATGAATCATGTAACTACTAGAGCAGCACAGAATCACTACCAAAGATACGCTGAGTGAGATACGCATAGTGATTATGTTACCTGAGTTTCTATGTGCATTATATGGGGGATATCTATGCCCTGCTGTGGACTTCAGTTGGCTGACGATGATCTATCCATAAAAGCTATAAAAAATAGTAAATAATTATTTAGAAAAAAAACTGTGTGCTGATCAAAATGAGCCTAAACACGGCCAGTCTATTATTAACTTATCAAGGAGTTCCGTTGTCCACCTTCCATCTCTATAATCAGATCAGATCGCTGTAAATTAGTGATCGGAACAGTGTCCTGTTCAAAATGAGCCTAAACACGGCCAGTCTACCATTATCCATCAAAGAGTTCCGTTGTACACTTTCCGTCTCCATAATCAGATCAGCTCGCTGTCACCATCATTATTGTATTGTCATCGGAACTTATGACAGGTATGCAAAATATCGGAAAGTCAGCCTTATCGCCACCCGTGAAATACTTATCATTGAGAAGTTCCAATGGCCATCTCTGGTCTTCTTCATCGGGTCCACTTCACAGAATGATACTTTCTGAACGCACATGCTTGACTTGTTGCTGAAAATACCGAAATCGCTATATGTGTGCCTATAATATTTGAGGAGTTCCCTCAATTATTCATGGATTCCATCATCAGAACCCGATATTGATGAAAATTAGACCAATCTGGAAGTATTTTTTTTCAAATCGGTTCATAAATGACGGAGATATGACATAACAAACATTGAGAATTGAGAACCTCCTCAATTTTTTGAAGTCGGTTAAAAATTGATTTGAAATAAGGACACACCAAAACACTCACTTCACAGTCTTAACACAGAATAAATAATAGTACAAGGTCATAATATTGGCTGGACCAGAATCAGGGTATTTCGTTAATCATGACAAAAACATTTATAAAAAAATTAGTCTGGTATCGAACCCAGTACCGTGGTTTAAGTGTCGAGAGTTCTAGTCACTGGTTCACCAAAAAAACTAAAAAAAGAAAAAGAAATTAAAAAATATAGGCAGTATAGAATCGAACCCAGTGACGCGGGTTTAGAACTTCAGAGTCGAGAGTCCAAGCCAATGGTCCAACCTTTATGAAATTCGCGCGCCGAAATTAGCTAATAGTTCTAATACAATAATATCCTTGTCTGTGTGCGTGAGTAGGCTTTCATATTGTTCGGAATTTGCTCGGCACAAGTATGTAAAAACTAGAGACTAAAATAACCTGAAATATAGCTAGGTACATAGCAAATAATTCACCATTTGCGTGAACGTTAGTGTTATGACATAATATGCACATTTTAATTCATAAATATATAAAATACTTCCACATTTGGCAACAGCGCCATCTATTGACGCTGTTGTGCCTAGCTGACCACGAGGAACAACCTTATTCAACCATAGATGTTTTAACTCAAATAAAGACCAATACAAGCCAACAAACATTGGTATGCAAAAGCAACCACCTTAACCGAGAAAACTTATTCGTATCTATAATTGCACAGAATAAATAATTTGTCTATAGAAAGAAAATAGAATGCTCCCAGCAACAAGTTGTCATTCACCCGGCCCCGTTTATAGGTACCGTTCGTCGAATGTGAACAAAATGCAAAAATTATACAAACTCGTCTGTGGGTTTAACAAACATGGCGACACCATCATCAGGACCTTAGGGCGGATAATTTGCACTTTTAACCATATTTTTGAACGTTACAATAAAATTAACATAGAAATGTTGCAGGAGCATATAAACATATGGAAATGGGTAGAAGACAAGGGTCTCGTTATGTCCCCCTTCCCCTCAATCTATGACGTCTAGCTGGTTCGTGTTATCTCTAACACGCGAGTATATATCTTTTTAGGGGTAAATGTTCCTATTCTGGGTTTTCATTCGTTCTTATCCAAGTTTGTCCAATTCCGTCTTCACATAAAAATGTACTGCATAAAGTGTGGTACGTATATAAACAGGTGTACCTGGGTGTAGGTGGTATAGGTGTATTAGAAAAATATAGTGTATAGTCCAAGCCAACCACTTTTCGGCAGGATTAATTACAGAATTGAAAGCTTTTTCGTAACTCAAAAATAGATTAAATAAAAAGCTACATATTTCTTTCATGACTCGTTCATAATCTCATATAGGATTCAATTTACTGACTTGACATATTTTTTTTATGAATCTCCATGGACACTCCTTTCATTAAAGGAGTTGTGCTCTCTACTTTAAGCTAAGAAAATTTATAACTGGCGTCAATTTAATAATCAAAGACTTTTGAATTTGAACACCTTGTTTTGCAGACACCTATTTATTTATATTTATATTTATATTTATTTGAAGGAAAACCAAAGGCTTAAAATTAACTGTCTTACAAATTAATAAATATCAGAAAAGTCTTAGATTATACGTTAGGATTAGATTTACGTCAATTCTATTAATATTTTTCGCACAAAATCCTCCAGTAGTACAAAAGGTAATCAAGAAATAGTTTATAATAACACCATGCTACTATAAAACGCGAATTATCTTTGGACTATTTACACAGTGTTTAGTCTTTTGCATTAACAAGCAGTTTCAAATTCGATCGAAAGAGTTCGATTTTTTTATTACCTTTTTTACTACTGGAGGATTTGTGCAAAACATATTAATAGAATGGACGTAACCAGCTATCTCTGATAATATTTTTGTATTTCTTACAAGAAGCCCACTCAAGAATCAAAATATTTTTATTCAGAAGTTGAACATAGAACCCTATTAATCATTCCTCTTGCTAGTCATCAGAGATTAATCAATCCCAGTCCAATGTTGATTTATACGAAACCACCCGAAAGTTAAATGTCCGAATAAAGTAGCTACTTACGCTTTCCACGCTGGCTTCAAGTTGTAGTCGTTTTTAGCTAACGAGAAAAATAATTGAGGGGATAAAACGCTCAGTTTTAATCAATATTGAATACTGTATTTCTTTACTACCTGAGACTACAGTGATTTCTCCCGTGACTGTAGTTGGAAGATAATGAAGCTAATATCAACTTTTGCTCCTTACCTTCCATTATAGCCGACGTAGTGACTCGTTGGTATTCTGTTCATCGTTAGGAGTTATTGGACAAATTTCTTCAGGTGATTAATTGAGGGTTAATTACTATATCGTTTAGCATTAACTTGTTTACGCCTAAGCAACCTAACTAACACTTCATTATCAATTAATGACTTGTTGTGGCAGGTAAGAAAAAAAACGTCGAATTTCACTATTAGTGCTGGATTCTGCAATGCAATTTTGTGGCACTCATTTGGTCGCATTTTTACATAAAAGCCAAGACACTGGTGGCGCAGTGAGTTCACTTGAACGGGCCATAAGTTTCGTGGCCTTTACGATGTCTTTGATAATAAGTAATATTTTAGTATGTGTTATATAATATAGGCAGGAACCTACATATATAATCTTCCAAGGAACATTTCCTTTAAATGTTAACTGTATTGATTTGATTGATTGTGTAGGCAGCGTGCCGTCCTTTGTTTCATCATTAAGTTAAACTATCAGCCTTCGTAGTTCGTTGATTGGAAATACGCTACCGAAATAATTACAGTAAAATATAACTGTAAGTAAATAGCAACACAACTTGACACACACTTAATAGTCTTCGACTGAAAGAAAATGTGAAGAATACTTAAATAACACCCAACACCCCAATACCCCCAACCTCTCGGATCTCAGCCAGTCGTCAAATAAATGCCCTTGCCTAAGAATCAATTTTATAACAAAATATTTTTTATTGTTTTACCAGCTTTTTTTTAGTTTCTCCTGTCTCAGTGTCTTTAGGTAATCAAAACGACCAACTGGTGTGTTCGATTGAGCTGAAATTTGGCATAACTGACAATTTCCGATGAAAATACAATATTATGGTGACGAGCTGATTTCCGTCTCCATTACGTTTCCGTCATTACGTTTCGTCTCCGTCGTAGTTATAGAGAGATATCACTTTATCTCTATTTATAATGAATACTTCAAAAATACAAAATTGCGATTTAAGGCGAATAATGTTGCACGTCTTTCATGCGACGTGTTTTAGAGCTTTTCAAGCATTTTACGAGACACGCGGACTGTTTAGTGAACGAGGACATTTCCATAGTATTTGTAAAGACTTTAAAATTGCTTGTTTTTGGAGCCGATGAAAGCTAAACGGAAAGTTAGTTTGCTACGAGCTACGAGATAGTGCTACGACATGAGCTACGACTTCGCTACGAGAATCTATGTAATGAAATTCACTTTGTACGCAAGAATACAGCTACTGAAATAAAATAAGGACACGGGACAGTGACCATTTGTATCACGCTTGACAGTAATTGATACGTGATAAGTGGCACTGTGCAAAAGCATTTTTCAGAGTTTTATTGTTCTTTTCAGGCCATTTTAATCCGAACCACATGATTATGACACGTTACTTGATTTTTATTCACTGTGCGTATAATTTTATGCAAAAATACAAGCATTATCTTTGAATTCATTTTAATTACTCGGAATGTTGTTATGCTCAGTAAAATATAAAAAATATAATAATATTTAGGGTCACACATAATTAATTTTATATTGCAAATATAACTTTTAGGACGTAAAGTGATTTGTTCTAGGAAAATATTTAAATGGTCTAACGAACAATTATTTGAAACCAGCCGGCCTAGCCCAGTGGCATTCGCTTCAAAGCGATTCCATTTCTACATAGAAGTAATAAGTACTACGACGTAGTACTTATTACTTCCATGCATTTCTACATTCATAATACAATACAATAGAACACGTGATATTTCAATAGCTTACGTCAATCTCATACATTGTTGCAAGCGACATAATTGGAGAGGTACTTTGTCTACGGCCAAGGTATGTTCATTGTTAACTAAGATCCAAATTGAAATTAAAAAGTACTTTATTCATTGAAATCACAAGGATAATTTTGAACTGACTTATAAACTAAATTTACTCTTCTTTCAACGCGACCAAACCTAGGAGAATCAGGCAACAAACACGGCTTAGTTTTATTTAATGATCCTTCTTACTACTAGGTAGGAAGCGCCTGTGTGGTGCCTGGAGAACAAGGAGAAGCTGATTCAAAGAAAAGGAGAACCAACCAACAATACAAGTGGGTTTTTTACTATTATTTGTTCTTTGGTAGAATACCAAACAATATACCTTCGTAATAAACTTGCATAGCACACGCACACTGCTACACATTTTACCCTGAGACTTCATATTCAGTTTGATCACGGCTTATCAAAAAATAATAAACTGGCCAAATGCGTCTCGACTCGAACCTCGCATATTTATTTTATTTTATTTATCGGATTTACAAAACAGATTACAATCAACTTAACGTACACTTAAAATGCATATTTAGTTTTGATCTAGATTCGTAATCAAATATTTAAACACGACTAATTCACAGTGTTGCATAGTTATAAATTAAACTACCCTAAACACCGGGAAATGAAAAGATAATTAAACATTGTTATCATTGAAATATAATACCAAGATTCTGTAGATACATTTCTTAAACCTGTTGGTATTGGGGTCAAAAACATCTATTCTAAGACATCAACAGAGGCCAACTCGTTATACAGACGACACATTCGAGGAAGAGGATTGTTAAATGAGGTGTTGTTTTTATATATTTTCAATGCAAAAATCCGAGATTTGCGAGTCACGTAAGATATATTTATGTTGATTGAAGCCAGCAAAAGGGGGCAATCTATGGCAGCATGAAGAATCATCAAGAATCTTGAAAAATCTTGTGGAGATAAATGAGGTCGACGTACACCCTACGAGCAGAAAGTGGGGCAACTTTAAAATGATTAAGCCTATTTATGTACCCTGAGAGCGAAAGGCCCATATTGTGCCGGTGCGTTAAGATTTTTAGGCATTTATTCTGAACACCCCCAATTCTATCCGCATGAACGCCGTAGTACGGTGACCAAATACGACTGCCATGCTTAAGTACGGACCGGATCATGTTATTGAAAAGGTGTAGTACACTGCAGGGTTATTTAAATTCCTCAGTGATTCTAGTGATAAATCCCAGCAGGAGATAGCTCTTACCTATTATATAATCATAATGACTTTTAAAAGTAAGCTCTTCATCAAAGTACATTCCAAACTCTTTTGCAGTGGATTTACGCAGTAATTGGGTTCCTGTTATTGAAGCTTGTTGGTGAATGTAGTAACGAAACATACGGTTGCAAGGTAGCTTTGTAGCTTGACGCCTTCGAACAAAGTAAAATGAACTTGACGCAATCAGTTACATACATATTTCTTGTCTTTATACGTTGTCTTGATTCAAGTCTTATACTATTATTATTATTATATTTTGTCTTGTACTAATTTTTACTTCGTGATATTGTACGGTCCCGAAGTCAAGTACCTAACTGTCCCTTCATAAATCGAAACATATCTTTCACAGAATATCCTAGAATTTTTGATGAAATCACTTAATTTAATCGAAACGAATTTATTTATTCATATAAAACAATGTTTACTGTAGATAGCAAAAAATGAATAGTGACTAATAGTGACGAAAAAAATATATAGTGTGGGATCGAGACTATGTATGTGGCTGTTGGGTTATTATGTTATGTTATTTCCAAGCTCACAAAAACATGTAAACTTTAGCGATGTACGATAACATGGGTGTACAATCCATACCACTGCTATTTTATGATTTAAACTAATTATAGAGTAAAGTCGGAACGGCATACTGGAGCAGAGAAGTGGGCTATGTTATCGTTTCCTACCCGAACCTTTTCGGTTAGCTATGCGCTTACTTTTCCTAGACAAGCCTAGATAGATAGATAGATGAACACTCTATTGTAAACAACGAAAATGTAACAAAATAAACATAAACAATTGGTACAGTACAATGGGTGGACTTGTTGCTGAGAGCGATTTCTCCCAGGAAACCTTTGGATGGACAAAAATTAGCTAAGCAGATACATAGATCAACATACTTTAGGCCAGTTTAGCTCGCCCTATGTGCTGTAATATAGTGAATAGTTCCACCGAAACATCCCTCAACGTGAGCCCAAAACTAGGGCTAACTATGTGATCCCAAACATGTCTATGTGGTGATGTTTACTCAACTAATTAATTAACGAAATTAACAAACATGAAGTAAACTTAGGTTCATGCTGTGAATTTACTTGGTGTGGCTATTAATATGCTGATATCAACGTAAGATTGTTTCACTAAAAGTCAAGACTTTTTCTCTAGCTAAACGTATAGTATTTTATTTTATCTGTAGCTGAACTAAATAAAATAACGACTCGGACTGACATAAAATTACAAGTACATAAAGGCATTTTACAAACATTTGCATTTTTGTATATTGTATATTGTGTGATTGTGTGCTAGATTATTATGGAATGTGTTATTAGTGGAAGAAAGCGTTAGCCGAGTCAGTCGTGGGAAGCAATGGTGGCGATAAGCTCATCACTTGTCACGTCTATATTCCACGATGATGCAACCCATTGTGAAAAGAGGCTCTGACTACCCCTTCAGGGAAAAAGGCGTGTGTCTGTGTATGTATGTATTTATTTTTATTCAAGGATATTAAAAAAATCACTTGTCTAAGCCGGGAATCGAACCCGCTAAATTAAGATAAGACACAGAATGTGTCTTATTTCATAATTGTATGGTGTTCCTTTAATTTGAGATACTCCTTTAATTGTGTGGATGGGACCTGTCCTAGCGATGCTAGGTATAAATACTCCTATAAAACATTTCAACCATATTTGTCTTGGGTAAATAACATGTTATTAAAATACGTGGGCATAAAAAGAAGATACAAAAAGTGTATTATAAATTATATTTGTACGGGATTTGACGTGGAGAGATTAACTTAGATAAACAAGGGACTCATAACACGAGAGGGCACTGGCTAAGTCAGGAATGAGATGAAAATAAAAGAAAATTTCTCGCAAGATAAAAATGCATAATTTGTATAAGTAGATATTTGTTTCAATCCTTGTATATATATATATATTGTATATATAATTCTAAAAAATCCCTATAACTTTCAATAAATCTGTTGATATGTCTTTGTGTCAGACCTGAGATAGGTCGGACTGAATGATCTTCTAAGGGTTCCTTGTCGGAATACGGAACCTTAAAAAGTTTTGAAAACAATTAATTACGTTGGAGTTAACCAAACAACATCAATTCGACATTATAATGGTATCTACAAATGAAAAAAACTAATAATAGACTCGAACTCAGTGAGGATATACCTACTACAAAGAATGTCGGACTTGAATAGACGCGTTAGGATCGTGAGAACTTAATCTCAGAATACCTGGTATGTAAGCTTTTGCCAGTGGTTTCGCTTGCGGAATAACAAAACAAAACCACCAAAACTACTGGACGAAAAAACTTTAAATATAGTAAATATAGCGTAAATAAATCTGATTTTGGGGGTTAACTATGGGAGTAAACTTGAAAATTAAAGTAAAATATTTAGCATCATGTGACGTATCAGATGAAAGGGCTCGTAAAGAGATTTTTTTAAATAATTTTGGTATCTAGTTGAAAATAAGATATGAGAAGGACGAGACCTCGAGATTCGGTGGTGATATTTCTCTAAGAACAACAAGAAAGCCTATTTTTTCTTTTCAAACATTATGAAATGGCGGTCACTCTATAGCGTTATCAACCGCGTTTATCTCACGAAAAAACAGAATTTTGGGATAAAAGTCTTCTATCTTTTAATTCAGGTTTTAATCTAGTTCTATTTTTTTAAAATCTTTTTAGTAGTTAGAGCTATTTGTGAAAGAGTTCTTCCTGGGAAGTACTACGTCCATGCCTATTTCTGCCGCAAAGCAGTAGTGCTCGCATTGCTGTGTTCCAGTTTGAAGGGTAAAAACAAATATTATTTATTTTATATCTATTAAGTTCATCGCTAGTTCAATTATCTACAATAATATTATAAAGAGGAAAGATTGGTATTTTAGTATGTTTCTAATGAATAAACTCAAAAACTACTGTGCCGATTTCAAAAATTCTTTCACCATTGGAAAGCTACATTCGCCCTGAATGACATAGGCTATCAGGGCGGGGATAGGAGGGGGGAGGCGGTTTTTCATCCTGAAACTACACGTGCGAAGCCGGGACGAGTCGCTAGAACATCATATTTTGATGACATTAAGAAGCCATGGAATGTGTTATTACTGTAAGAAAGCGTTAGCCGAGTCAGTCGTGGGAAGCAATGGCGGTGATGAGCTCACCACTTGTCACGTCTATATTCCACGATGGTGCAACCCACTGTGAAAAGAGGCCCATTGAGGCTGTGTCTACACCCCTTCGGGGAAAAAGGCGTGTGTCTATGCATGTGTATGTAATATAAATCCTACCTAAGATCCTACCTATATATTTACCTAAGATAAATCGTAGAACAAGCGTTAATTTTGTATTAGAAGTTTTAAAAGAAAAAGTGAATAATTTTGCTGTTTCTCTGTTTTCTCTGCGCTAGGAGTAGGGGACCCCTATCTGAGTCTGAGCACGTCCCAAGTCTATCCGTTAATTATTTGGTGATTACGCTAGTCTAAGCAATACCACAAGAGATAGCTATTGTTTTTTTTTAATCGAAACAATTATTTTTTTATAAGCCGGTAATTTCCCACTGCAGGGCAAAGGCCTCCCTTCCCTCTTTCCAAAATTTTGAATTGAATTGAAACAATATTTATACTTATTATTATTGAATTTATCTATAATCAGTTATTTTTATAAATTCTATCAGATACCATGATAGCACGATGCGTTTGGGTTATTCCCATCCATTTACAACAACCACTGAGAGTAATTAGAAAATTATAATTAGGAATTTAGTGTAGCTAGTTTCAGGTAAATTACCTAATTGAAGTGATCAGTGATCAGTTTCGTATGTAAGTGACATACGTAAGTGACGTACGTAATCAAGACAAACAGTTTTCTAATATTTTGTGTGTTAAATTTAAATAAACTTTGAAAAACAGAATATTGGGTAGTTTTTTCATAAAATTTATCAAGTGTCACCTAAAATTCACGCCAAAAAACTTTTTCCCTAGTGTTTTGACTTTGAAAAGCCTTCTAGGAACTAATCCCCATCACAAAGTAGGCAGGTATCTACATTACGAAGTAGTATCGAAAATAATTAATGTCGATGTTAAAGTTGTACCTTTCGCTCGGCAGGAGTTAGATTACCTAGTACCTACTTCCAAAGCGGTTTTCGGGCATTAACATATACAATCTAACTTTTTTATCGCTTGTCTCCCCTTCAAAACATGAAGTACTTACATTTAGTATGCTTTTATCTATTCTGAATACAATTTAAAAGATGTTGATTGAGAGGTTTTCACCACCGCATTCAATTATTACTCGTATAGATAGGTAGGACATACCTACATTCGCGTCATAATTAGCGGGTGGGTGTGACATAAACTGCAACATCTTCACTGGAGGCCAATTCTCGGACTTTAGAGATTATCTCTAAATTAGAGATAATGTCGAAGCATGAATGTCTACAAAAAATGTCACGAAAATGTCACAATAACCATTAAATCGTATTCGATTTGAATGATTTTGGTCGACTTATGTCTATTTGTGACATCACGAGAATAGCAAATTAAGATTTTATTCGACATTCGCCATCTTTTTTCGATATATGTCGAATTCGACTTAATCTCTAAAGCACGAGAATTGCCCTCCTGTACTTCTGACACTATTCTCTAAACACTATTATCAGATACATACATAGGCACACGCCTGTTTCCCCGAAGGGGTAGGCAGAGCCTAAATGGGCCTCTATTCACAGTGGGTGGCACCATCGTACAATATAGACGTGACAAGTGGTGAGCACATCGCCGCCATTGCTGACGACTGACTCAGCTAACGCTTTCTTCCAGTAAATAAATAAATAAATAAATAATGCTGGACAAGTTCACACAACATTATCTAGCCCCAAGCTAAGCCAGAGCTTGTTTTATGGGTACTAGTTAACTGATATACTTAATACAATACATACATAGATAGATATTTTTTATTATACATAGAAAACACCCAGAACACCCTGAACAAATATCTGCAGATCGCACAAATATTTGTTCCGAGGTGGGAATCGAACCCGCAACCTCCTGCGTCGCAGGCGAACCATCGCCAGCCGCGCCACAGAGGTCGTCAACACAATATAATAAACAGTAATAACACATTCTATAATAAGCTAGCAACTAGTACAAATCTTATACCAACGAATCATACCGACAAGTCCGGGTAATCCCTTAGTCGGCTTTTACGACATCCACGGGAGGATAAGGAGGTGTCTATTCTTAGGCCGGACACACCACGGACAGATAATATTATCTATTTTCCAAGTGGTATACCCATGTCTTCGTCCGCGTTTACTTTTCCATACCCTCCATGCACCCCGCTGCACCCCCTTAGGGGTTGAATTTTAGGAATCCCTTTCTTTTTACACCCCTAGACCACAAAAGGAACTTATGCTCCAAATTTCAAATGTCTTCGTCCGCGTTTACTTTTCCATACCCTCCAAGCATTCAGGTTGAATTTCAGGAATCCCTTTCTTTTTACACCCCTAGACCACAAAAGGAACTTATGCTCCAAATTTCAGGTCTCTTGGACTTACGGTTTCTGTATGTTGATAGTCAATCAGTCAGTCCGTCACGTACGACGAATTTATATATATTGATAACTATCAACTCGCCCCGGCTTTGCACGGGTAGTGTTGGGATGAATAACAGCCATCCCCCACCCCCCAACCTCCCCCCCCCCACTTCATCTTAGTCTAACTCCGAACTAATATTGAACAAATTATGAATTCTGATACATTGAAAAAAAAACTTAGGGACGCTTCCATCTGGTAGTGATTGGGATCATTTGAGCTACCTTTAGCGGTCTTCAGGTAGCACAACTGTTTCTTATATTTTTATGAATTTTATTAGTCACCTTCTTGTATTAGTTGTATTATTCTTACTGTAAACAAATGTATTATATTTAATAAAATTAAATAGTAACTCTACGCATTGCCAATCGATCTATATTCCAAGCCGCAAAGTTAAGTGGCGAGTAGCCACCCATAATTACCTGCATGTTCGTCAATAAGCCGCACGCATAATTGAGGTGTCATGAGTAAATGCAATCAGCTCGAGTGAGCTACATCAGAACCTGATTATCGGAACAATGCAGCTTCAGGATATCATCGTAGTACCCGACTAAAGGGTTGTTTATGCTAGTCCGAACTAGGTCCGAGTCATGGCACGAACGACGCTTTTGTTACTTAGGACTTTGTTGTGAAAGAGTTCGTCAGTCATACAACCACCATTCCTGTTCAATTCTGCCGCAAAGCAGCACTGCTCGCATTGCTGTGGTCCGGTTTGGAAGGTGGATGTCGGTGATTATAGGCACATGATATTTCTTCTAAATATTAATTTGGAATATTTTCATTAAATTTAAATTGGACCACTAGAGATATAACCTATTCAGTAAAAATAATTAATAAAATTGGTTCACAATCTTTGAAGATATCGCGCAACATACACAATGACGAGGCTACAAAATCTGTCGTCTGATAATCAAAGGCCACTCATAATAAGATTTTTTTAAATCTGGCTGTAGTTAACTCTCGCAGTCCCTTATGCCCATGACGACACAGGGAATGTTAGTGTGGGCATATTATTTATTCTGTAGTGGGGGATAGGACTGTATATGTTGGTGTTAAAGTATGTTATATGTTTGGTTTTAACAATTTAAATTGTTCTATAGTTAAAAAACCTTTGTATGGAAAGTTCGACGCAATCCATAAAGAATAAGACTTCACATTTGTACATTACTTACAACCTTCTATGAAAATCGTTCAATAACCGTATTCAAACCAAAGATCTTCTACGATCTTATACGACATTGTCCAATTCTGTATAACTGCTGATCAGACTCCAGTTGCAGTCTTATTTCAGAGCAGTTACAGTTGAGATTCAGTAGATCAATAATAAAGAAGGGAATGTCATGTTATCCAGAAATATCTTAACATACTTTTCACTAAAAACGGGATATTTACCATGATTATTTAGTTTTGTTTTGTTTTGTTTCAATGGAGTATGGACATAACCATGATAGTTTCAAAGTCATACATCTCAACATGCCCTACATATCAAAAAGTTCCAGAAATATAAAATGTAAATAGGTCAACTTATTCCTCTTTGGTTTAATATATACACCACAAAGGTACGCGTTTCACTGTGCTTTAAAATTTAATATTTAACGTAATAATCCGTTTTCAAAGCATACTTTATCAAACAAATTTTACTCGTGGTAATAAACTTCAGCAAACTATTTCTGGATTTCTCTCATCAAAGGCGAAGTACCGACGAATTTCGGAAATACTCGCATTTATCTTTGTAGCTTTGTCATGTTGAATTTCCCTAATTATAAGACAAGTATTATCTTTTTATCTTGTTAAATAAAATGATGACACAGTATTATATACAACGTAATCTTTATAACACGTGCAAAGATTTTTGTCTCGTTGGGTAATATAAATTAGTCACTATACAATAATTATGACGAATAGTCATGCTCTAAAGATAAACAGCTAAGGGATATAAATAGCGTATTGTTTTTCGTTAGTTCATTGCTACACAACACTTGACTGTGTGTCCCAGATTTACTCGCCAACTTTGGAAAAATGATAGTTTACTACTGGAGTCTCAGTTTACGAAATACAATACAACAAAGTTGGTTTGTGCAAATTGGTGGGATCTGTATTGTAAGTACGTATTACTCATTAATTTTAGTAGAATTGCATTTCGTAAAAGTAACTTTTACTTGTAACTTTTCTTCTCTTTTCTTAAGGTGGGGTATGCCACAAAACTCATAATCGTAGATTTGATTATTAACTAACTAAATCAAGTACAATATTCAAATTAAAAATATGTATGGATACTATAATTCCAAGGGAACACTGTACTAGAAACAGATAGGACAGTATTTTCTATATAGAAAAAAAAACAAAGTTTCCTCTCACTTTTGGCTAGATTCGATTGTTTATTAAAATAGTGCATATTAAAATAGTGCATATTATTGGGTAAAAAGTTAGATAAATAAAATCAATACAACAAAGCTGAGGGTTTACTGTAGGGATTTTGCAAAATGATCTATATTTTACGAGATATTCAATAAAAAACGCTTTTTGAGCGGCGAGTGTCGTTATTTTTTGTATGAAGATTTCTGCCTGGTGTTGGCGAAACCTTAATGGTTTCTGAGGAGTCTTCTTCAATTTCGCCAATATCAAGTATTATGCCAAATTAGGTAAAGTCATCACTCCGTCAAGTCATAACTTAATTTAAAACTTTGGCAGTAATACCCAAGTTTTTGAGTAGTTCCTGTTTATTCCCGAATGCAAATTTGGAGGACAACATCCACCCATTTCATAAAAATTTAACTACACCACACATGTACTCTTTAGTTAAGTTAAACTGGTTAAAATGCCACCAAAATTACATGATATAACTAAAATAACACAATAAAATGTAATTAAATAAAAATGAACACGATTCTTTTCAAAATTAGCGAATCGGACTGATTCTTCTTTAAAGTTTTTAAACTCATCTAAGAACCTCAGTAGGTAGTCGTACCGTTGAATTCTATACCTCAAAAGACCTCGCACTGAAATGTTACCTGCAGCAGAAAATATTCATAATAACAAACATGCAATTTCGCAGAAAGCCTTTTGAGAATTTTCCTCATCTATTCATTTTGGCCGTATGAATGTTGGCTCGCATGAATATTGTTTCGGCAAACAAATAAAATATATCAACAAAGGAGGGAATTCAGGCATTTCTGGAAAGGTGGATGGTGATGACACACGGTTGTGTGGTGCAGTGTCGCCGCGTAATCTAAAATTATTGTCTATCTGTTAAAGACTGGGCAGGCATTGTTGGCAACCCTATTTCATCACGAATTTTACAAACTTATTTTTTTACTTGGATCTTGGATGCTATTTGATGAGGTAGGGTTCATACAAGTCTTATGTTTTCTTACGAGGGAACGGGATCAGAAACGGGTAAAAATTATCTTACGTTATAAATGAACATCCTATTTTTATAATAATGGCAACTGGTTCCACTTATTTGCCATGTTGTAATTTCGTCACAACTCTTTTGGTTCATTTTAAAATCTCTCAACTCATTTTCAGCCAAGGAACATAATAATCTTTTCAGTGGGTACGTGGATACGGCTCGATCATCGGCGATAATTCCTCGCTTAATGAATGTGAATATTATCGATTATGATGCCTCAATCAAAATTATTCAATGAATCTGTACATTTTGTAATGACGTTTCAAGTCATGGTTTGCCGCATTTTGCAGTAGAACTTTCTATTGTTTTTTAAAATTAAAATTCTGCCCCTTTATTGCGTAATTCCAAACCAACTGTCAGAGTACTCAAATCGAACACCAGTGTTCATGCCAGATTACCATCTCGAAGAATTGCCGAAAGATTTTTTCGATGTCCAGTGACGTCAGACTGAGCTTTGGCTTTGGTACGAATGACACTAATCACTGGGCTTGAAACTGGCTCATAGTGGGACGTCACAAATTTGCCGTTGACAAGTAGTTACACAATACGAAACTGACAGAAATGTTTCCAGACTGGGCTATAAATGTCATATTTGAAGTTTTACCGATGTTCAGAGGAGTTCAATGGAATTGCGCAATTACCCCACTGATCTGTATCTATTTGTCATTTAAATGTAGAACTTATATTTATTTTGGTGTTTATACTTGTTTCAGATTTAATTTCAAGTTCATCCAAATTCCAATCATCAAACAAGAATGGTAAGTGTTACGGCATTTATCACCATCATCAGCCCACACTAGTCCACCGTTGGGCATATGATAGGTCTTATGGCACTGGTTACTTCAAATTATTACGAAACGGCTTGGTTGTCATCTTTAATCGTATGTATTTATCGGCATTCATAGTCAAATATAGGTTTAAACAACTGCAATTTGTTTTTAAAAATAATTAACAGTTATCCACAATTCTAACCTACCACTGAATTAAAATGTCGATAGGTTAAAATTAAAATGACTTAAAGTTACAGTACATAACGAACGATTCAGTGAGTTCCAAGATATCATCATCATCAGCCCACACTAGTCCACTGCTGGACATAGGCCTCTCCCAATACGCGCCACTGAGCCCGGTGTTCGGCTCTTCTCATCCACTTTCTGCCCGCTGCCTAATATTTATTCTATGCCGCCGCCTTTCGTAGGTCATCGCTCCACCTAGCTTGAGGGCGCCCCACGCTAGGTTTGCCAAGACGCGGTCTCCACTCAAGAACTCGCTTACCCCAACGGTTGTCGGTTCTACCAAGATAACCAAGATATGACTTACCTATAATGTTATGTATAGATTCATTACGTTTTGGTCTGGTTATCTACCTACCCAGTACCCACCGAAAAGAAAAAGATCTACCTATTCTGTGTATCAATAGAATTGAGTCATATTTCATTGTGTTCGTTCTTAGTTTATGTAAAAAATTATATTATATCAAAATAAGTAGGTACAAAACTTGTGGTATAATGCGCGTCATGTAAAAAGAACGCTGGCGGTCAAGCTTCTTCAGGCGTTCCAGCGTTCTTTTTAAGAGATTACTTACTTTTCTACTTATTTAAGAGATGTATACCTATGCATGGAATGAGTGCCTACCTAGTTTACTACAAATAATGTACAATTATAGTAAGTACAATTTTTTTTTTTTTTTTTTTTTTTTTAACTTTGATAGACCTTTGTTTGACCACGATCTCACCTGTTGGAAAGTGACGATGTGGCCGAAGATGGAGCACAAAGTTCTAGAAGGCACCTATTCACTCTAGCCTTGAAGAGACCCAGATTATAGTTTTCAGGAAAGACAGACGACGGTAGTGTATTCCACTCCTTAGCAGTTCGCATTATAAAGGTGGAACTGAAACGTTTAGTACGAATAGCGGGTATACTAATCAGGTAAGGGTGGTACCGAGCCGTGCGCCTGCTCGTCCTATGATGAAAAGGAGATGGTGGGATCAGATCATGAAGTTCCTGGGAGCATTCCCCGAAATGTAACCTATAGAAGATCGAAAGGCATGCGACCTTACGGCGGTGCTCGAGACTCTGGACCTTAGTCTCCGCCATATGTTGCTCACCTATTAGCCTAAAAGCTCTGCGTTCAATCGAGTCCAAGGCAGCAAGCTGGTGTTTGGCCGAGCCATCCCAAACGTGGCAGCAATACTCCATACCAGCCCGGACTTGTGCTTTGTACAGACTTAGAAGCTGTCCTGGTGTGAAGTAACGCTTTACCTTATTCAGGATACCCAGCTTCATGGAAGCAGTTTTTGCCTTAGACTCGATGTAGGAGCCAAAGTTGAGAGTAGGCGTGAGTGAAACGCCTAAGAGCTCGAGGTGATCACCTATAGCTACAGGTACATCTCGGAAGACAGGAACTTGGAGAAACGGACTTTTTTTCGCCGAGAAGAGACAAGCCTGCGTTTTAGAGGCGTTGAACTTGACTAGATTGGCATCGCCCCAATCGGATACAGCCTTGAGAGTCAAATTCAGACGCTGCAGCATCTCATCTCTTAACTCCAGAATTTCATTCTGCCTAGCACGCGCAGTGGAAACGTATCTCTCCACAACTGTGCTGTCGTCTGCATACCCAATGATACTGGGCATTAGCAGATCATTAATATGCAGCAGAAACAGTGTGGCAGATAGCACTGACCCCTGAGGTACCCCGGCATTTATAGCCATTTGATCCGACGAGCAGCCGTCAACAACTACTCGAATGGATCTTTCCCTCAGAAAGTCTGCGAGCCAGGAGCAGAATTGAACTGGCAGTCCGTAAGCAGGAAGCTTGCCAATAAGGCTAGCATGCCAAACCCTGTCAAAGGCCTTCGAGACGTCAAGTGAAACAGCCAGTGCTTCACCATGCTTCTCGATGGCCTCACTCCAAATGTGCGTGGCATACACAAGAAGGTCCCCAGTAGACCGATTTCGGCGAAATCCGTATTGGCGATCACTGAGGTGGTCGTTACCTTCGAGGTATGCAAGGAGTTTCCTATTCAGCACACGCTCCATACATTTACATAGCAGGGAGGTGACCGAGATAGGGCGGTAGTTCGAAGGGTCAGCACGACTGCCTTTCTTGGGCACTGGCTGCACGTTAGCGAGCTTCCAAGACTTGGGAACATCACCAGTTTTCA
Source organism: Operophtera brumata (assembly GCA_932527175.1). NCBI lineage: Eukaryota > Metazoa > Arthropoda > Insecta > Lepidoptera > Geometridae > Operophtera > Operophtera brumata. Next base: position 4,851,949 of record OW052238.1, read on the forward strand.
AAGAGAGGCGGAAAAGTCGCGTTAATATTGGAGACAACTCAGGGGCACAGGTTTTTAACACTACGGCCGAGATACCATCCGGACCGCTAGCTTTATTCACGTCGAGACTACGTAGCGTTTTGAGCACTTCCTTTTGCTGGATGCGAATTTCTTGCATAGAAGCCCCGCACCGAGGAAGGCTGGGTGGAATTTCGCCAGAGGTGTCAAGACGCGAAGCCTCCGCAAATTGATTGGCAAATAAATTTGCTTTCTCAACCGCAGCGTGAGCTAGGGACCCGTCTGGTTTCAGTAGTGGGGGGAGTGAAGGGCGGCAGAAGTTCGCTTCCACCGACTTAGCCAGAGACCAGAAAGCTTTACTTCCCGCAGGGTATGCGGCAAGCTTAGCCCCCAGACGGCCAATCCGATTGAAGCGAGCCTTCCGTATCACCTTCTTGCAGGACTTGGCGGCTTTGTTAAAGGCTTTCTTCTTAATCCGTGCATCCGAGGTTTTACCGTTTCTTGCGTCAACCCAGGCTAGGTATGCCGCACGTTTTTGCGCTTCCGCGCTAGCACACGCAGGACTGAACCATGGGCGAGCATTGCTTGAAGGTGAAGCATCAGAGAATGGAATAAAATACTTCATTGCTCTTTTGATCACCTCCGTAACGGCATAAATATAAAAAGAACGCTGGAACGCCTGTAGAAGCTTGACCGCCAGTGTTCTTTTTACATGACGCGCACTATATCCAATCAGAATCTACAATTTCGATTTAGGTTCAAAAAACGAGCGCCCTTACAGTAGTCGCATATGATGTGTAACATCTGACATCTCACCTCCTTGGTATAGTTCCAACCTCTGACATCTCAGCTCCTTGGTATAGTACCAACCTCTGACATCTCACCTCCTTGGTATAGTACCAACCTCTGACATCTCACGTCCTTGCTATTAAGCAGCATCGCTAATAGTACCAACCTCTCGGAATTACTCTTCCCGCGATTTTCCCGCTTTTTTTATTTTATTTCCTAGTGTTTTTTAATAGTAGTTTATGCAACTGTCATATAAGAAGGGGTATTAAAACACGAGAGTCTGCGATAATAGGTTGACTCGAGTGCTTTAATACCTAAGTTATATGCAGTTTCATACACTACTTTATCTTCACTCATAGGAAAAATTGAAAATAAACAAAGAAAAACACGATCGGCAAAAAATGTATGGGAAGCGCGGGAAATTAAGTTCAAACTACGCATGCGTGCGCCATTTTTTCACAGTTCGAACTGCGCATGCGTGCGCCTTTTTTTTCATATTCAGGCTATAACCATAGACTAGTTTAATGAATTAATAAAAAAAAAGATAGCGGTACTATAATGAGTTTTATGATACAGTTGGCGGTACTATAATGAGTTTTATTCTTAATTTTATGTATATGCGTTTATAAAGTGCGTCTGTATAGAACCGTCTTTGAATTCGTAATTCGAATTTTTCGATTTGAGTGTAGATAAAGTTATTTTGTGTAATTTTGGTGGCATTGTAACCAATGTAGCTCGTCTATACAGCAAAGTGTAGTGAAATTAAATGGAAGTGAATTGCGTGACTTTTCAAATTGGTGGAAATTGTCTTCCAAAGATTTTGTAAAACGGCCACTGTTTTACTAAATATGACTTGACTGTAACTTTGACGACTTGGAAGGATTGTAACGTTGTAAACTATATTGGAAATACAATTATAAATTATACTAGAAAATGGCAAATGCACATGCCGTGCAACGCGAATTATAAAGAAAAAAAACTGGCGGTTCCTGTTACGCACTTCCGTCCCATTTCGAAATCACTCCCACAGATTGCAGGAAAGCGTGAGGAAAGATGTTACATATCAATAATAAAAATTACATGTAAAGCATAAACTTATAAATATATAAATGGGTTTGAAGCTTGATGCCATGTCGTGTGTCGACACTGCCAGCGGAAAGGACACTAGCGCACATCCTGTCCGAATGACAGACAATATTTGTCCGAACCAGTGACACTTGTTGCACGCTGTGACTATCCATTTCATTTGCAAATTCTGCTCATTGTTTGACGACGTGTTGACTAATTCACTTGTATTTATTCTTCCATGAATTCACACGATTCGAATACACTCAACGATAAATACACTTTGGAATAAGTATGAGCCAGGTAAGAGCCAGTTTGATAACATCCTCTCCTAAGATAGAGGGTAGTGCTCAATAAACGATTGAGCTAAGGTTTAATAAATCAATAACTATTTAGTAACTTTATTCCAAAAATCAATGACTTATGAGATAGAGCGACTATGATGACATTATCTCCTAAGATAGAGGGTAGCAATGGTTGGTTATAAATAAAAAAATTAGCTAAGGTTTAATAAATCAATTAGTAGGTACTGTGGTGGAATGCTAAAACCATATCCTTATTTTTTATAAAGTTCTTACAGAACTTATCGACACTTGGAAAGTTTCAAAAAGTCATAAACTTGTCAAAACCGTGGAAGCTTTTTTTTTTATTTCTAGCATTGCCAAATGTTATTTAAACGCTATTCAAGTGGACCATAAATATGTCCGAGAATAGTCTTGTATTATGTCTTGTATTATGTTTACTAGCGGGATAAGACATGCTAACGATCTGATGAAACTGACTAGTTTATAAGAGCTCCATGGGGAATAATTATTTATGAATGCATTCATAACACACTATAATCAAATGAAATAAGAAAAGAAATTATACGCAAATGAAATGGTGGTCAGGGGCTATTATTAAAAGAGAGCATAAACAGAAAAGTCACAGTAGTTGGGTACTAAGCAACTTGGTACCTTGTGACCAGTGGTTCAGAAAACGCAAGAGCACACCCCAGGTGTCACCCAGTCACCCCAGGGTGTTGACTCTAGCTGAATTGAAACAAGCGTTTAATGCAACCAGAGGTTGTACTGACGAAGGCTATCGCATAAATATACTGATATTCATATGGTTGGGATTATTCCCCATACCATCACAGTACTTATAAACTTTATTAAATGATTTATTAAATCTAATTAATCTAATTATTTGATTTATTCAACTTTAATAATTTTATTAAATGATTGAACAAAACCTTAGCTCAATCGGCAATCTATTGAGATTAACCTTCAATCAATTGATTGAAAACCATATGGAAAACTTATGGATTTGCTAGGGTTGAAGTTAGCACTTTAACTGCCAACTTAAAGACAAGATCTATCGACAGAACTGTACTTAACCAGAACGATTTCAAAATCATCTCTGCCTTGTCGACTGGCGTTGTACCTCCCAAAAGTTCGCATGCAAATTGTATTTTAGAGGATGCAATCAACTGTACCTAGCCAGGATGAAAATGGGCAACAAAAGGAGGTATATCTTGAACAATGCGGGTTTGTTTCACGGGATCTATTGTGGCCCCGGTTAGGCCGCACGCTTCCGTGGCGATGGCTGTATTGAGTGCCCTCGGCCCACGTTGTAATAGCACCGCAAACTTTTACTGTATAACAATAATGTTTCTCCTGAATCAGCTATCAACAAACACACTTTAACGCAATAATGTATCTGATCTTTAAGTGTAACAATATTTTTATTTTTATTATGTGTTTTGATTTAGTTTGAAGATAGTCTTCGCCACAGCTTTGCAACATGTTTAAAGACGTTCATCTATTAACCTATTTGTAGCGGGAAATAATAACAAAAAAACTATATTTAATCATAATTCAATCTCTCAGTAAATTGTATAATCTGTTGTTAGGCCTGCATAGCGCCTGTAACTAGTTCTGTACAAATTCTTAAACTTAATTACTCAACCTACAACTGTTTAGAAAATCAGCACTTTTATGTAAACTTAAAACACTCTACTAAGGCACATTAAGTTAACGCACATTAAATTATATAAAGACAAATAATTAATTTTGTAAAAATTAAAAAAATCTTCAATGCAATGAAATGGCTGAATCAATTTTGATCAAACATAGCTAAGAACACTCCCGACTTATTCACCTTTCAAACAAAAAAAAAACGAAATCAAAATCGGTTCATCCGTTCGGGAGCTACGATGCCACAGACAGACACACACACAATAACACACACAGACACGTCAAACTTATAACACCCCGTCGTTTTTGCTTCGGGGGCTAAAAACAGGTAGGTATTTTCCTATCATGATCAAAAGGATAGGTACTTTAAAGATTCCCAAACGCAAATGAAAGTATAATTCAAAAAATTAGACGTAAAATCTTACAAAGCATTATTTTGATTTAACCGAAACGTTTTGTAAATCGTTTGATGTTCAACGATGCATTGTAATTTGGTTCTTCGCGACGCCTTTTTCTGGTGCTTCTCTGAATTACAAGGTTCATTATGCATAATTCAAGAATTCCAAACACATTGGTTAATTTACCGTTAAATATTAGGGCCAGTTCAGAGAAGAGCGACGCGCGCGTCCGACACGTTATTTAGCAACATGACACCGCAACTCAAAACGTATGATCTCTTTATGTGGCACCTGCGAGTAATTAACCTATTCCAATAAGTTCAACTATTCGTTCAACCAGTTGAAATTCTTGGATAAAAATATCCAATTAGTTCAACTTCGTATCTTTTTTTTTGTTGTAATTTTTGGACGGAATCAATCTCAATAGTTCAATTTTATAATATTCCAATACTTTTTGCCTTTTGCTTATTGTACAGGTTCCTTGGGTCAAGTACCAATAAAATCCAGATTTGTATAGCCAACACGTACCCACGGGCCGCCGTCTGACCGACGAGTGCGCGGCAGTCGCAATGCAAGCCACGCGCCCGCCACCATTCGGCTGCACGCTGTGCGCGCCAGTATTTATTATACGCTACATCTACCTTTTACAAAATTCAAAAACAAATAATTTTGTTTCTAATATTAATATATACAGCAATAATTGTAACGTAACTTAAATCGAAAATTACAGTTGTAATAAACTTAAACATTTACAGATACAGATAGGTACAGATATTTACCAGACACAAATTTATGTTTAGAGAACATTGCATTACTCTGAATATTTAGATTTCATGGTCAAAGAATAGTCTTACACTTTATTCATACCTAATACTTGCAATTTTACACTATTGGCTAACTACGTCCTCATCAGTACGAACAGAATCATCTATGTCCACGCGAACCATCCACTGTCTTTCAACTTGAGGTGAAAAATGTTTCGACGCAATCGTTGACCACTATCGTCATTTTCTATTTCCACGTCGGTTTCATTCTTGTTGACAAAACTGTGTGTGATACTCGTACGTACGTCGATGCTCGTACGTCATAAAATGGAGAAGATAATTTGTTCACTTTGTCAAGTTTCTTCGCATATACTTCCTCTCCGACTCCAATAGTTGATTCCGTAGCATGCCTCTTCCTATCTGCATCTTCTTTTCGTTCCTCTTTCATTTATGTATCTCTGTCCTTGGTTTCTAAATCTACATCAGCGAATTCAACATCTAACACAGACGGCAATTTATCCTTGAAATGACGCCTGTAAAAGGGTTCTGCAGGAGATTTACCCGTGCCAGAATGGGGATTACTATTAATCATATAAGTAAGAACATTTGTTTTTAAGAATAACATTTGTTAATTATATTGACAGTACAGTTATTTACAAAAATAATAATGGGTTGGTTAATGTGCAGCTTTTTTAATATGATACAATTTAATCTCTCAACCTCGCCGTTTTGCTGAGGTCAGTCAGTAGGGAACTATTGAACAACCTAATACCAAACTTAGAAAAAGTTCAAACTGAGTACATTTGTACTATGGGCCATTAACACCTGTGAAACGAAAAGGGGTGCCTAACCGGGAAAATATTTCCTCAAGCAGGTTAACAGTGTGAAAGGCATCTATCGATTTAGTAATTTTAAATTCTTTGTAGCGACTAAAGTAATCTGTATGGGTTATTAGGTGGATTCGGTGCGGAAACTAAAGTGCAACCTTTATAAGCCCCAATATAATGTTCTGCATCTCGACTGAATTCTGAATTTTCGGCCACCATACCTTGGAATACAGTCTAGTTTTCATAGCTACTATTCCAGGATGGCCTTTAGGAGTCGCTGCTAAGACTGTTGACCTTAAACTCAAAAGGACAACGATTTTATTCCCATGTAAAAGTAACTTGTCCACGAAACAAAGTTAGGTATCAAATCGTTTTTTTTTTCCACAATTTTATCCTAGTCATTGATTTAGACACCATACCTTAACTAGGGAAAGTTCCTTGTCTACCTCACAGTCTTGCTTTAGTTCACTCAGATAAATTGTGACAGGACTCCTCGATGACTAAATTCAAATAATTTTCATCATCATGGTCGCGGTAACTGTGTATTAGAACATAACCGTGATAGCGAATTAGCAATATTTCGTTGACCGGACTGTACACAATTTTCAAATTATACGCCTGTAGGCCGGGGAGCCACAGGCAAAACTAATCTCAGATTGCGCCACCATCGCTGGTGCTTGTCATTTAGTGGTCTTGTCTTTTTCTCATCAAAAGGGAAACGGTGTGTACCTTTATTTTTACACTACACAGAAGCATGTTTGTTTATACCAAACTATTATTTAATGTTTATTTACTAAAATTATCCATTGATATTTGACACTTATGTCATTTTTTTTTTTATATTAGCATTGATAGACCTTTTTTTGCTACGAAACAACACCAGCGATTATGCGCCACCTAGCGTGATAAATAAGCAGTGTGTCTCCCCAATTGGCCCAAATATTACCTCTAAAGGTTTATTAAAACTATTCTTACCGAATAGGTACATGTCAAAATGGTTGACTGTCCAGACCAATGCAAGAGCCTCTTACTCGCGGTCCGAAATACTTTTATTACCGTCACTTGACCCATCTATACCATGCTGAACGAGAAAAACCCCCAAATCTACAGGACTAGCGTCAGCGTAAATTTTAGTTTTGTTGTGTAGGTCATAATAGGTAAGTACCTTCTATAAGTTTTTAAAAAAACATTAATGAGATGCCAAACATGAGGCGTTTCTACGGGAATAACCCTTGGCTACAAATGAAGGTAGTCGGATGTGTCTGCTATCCTTGTTTAGCTCAAGTTTATGAAAAAAAGTTTTCCAGATAAAGTTTTGAAAACATTTTGGCATCATTTACTTAGGATTTATCTATTGTGTTGTGAGTAATGGTTGTTTTTCTTTAACTATAGCTCGGTTTGGCCAAACTCATATCTACACATATGCGAACATGTCCATCCTCTTTAAGGGCTGGTACCAGATGTGTGTGTGACCACGATTGTTACAAACCAGTTGAAACATCGGGAAAATAAATAAATAACACGCGATAAATAACTGTGATAATTATCAATAATATAATAATATGGTACCAGTTTTTTTTACCCTTTTTTATTCATATTTATAGGGATATGGATTTGAACATCTCGAAACTTAAAAAACTTACGACCAGTATTGTCATTAACTGCATTTACTCCTAACCCGAGTTTAGTTACGGTTTCTTTTCTGAGCAGATGCCTGGTGACGTTTTTCACAACTTAAAACGTGGATCTGTCAATCGAAGCACCGTTACTAATGGTTATAGAAGACCAAAAAGATCCGAGAACCATTAGGCAATTCGGGCTTCCGTATGCCATAATCTTTCATTAACGGGATTTTTCCTTGATTTTCAACAAGGACGTCGCACGCAGTTCTTGAGGTTTTCCCAAGTTACGTCAATGACAATGTTACATTTACTTCTTGACTGCGACCGTGAATACATCTTCACCATCAACAGATCTTATGGTTTCTTATGCGTGTGCCTGGGATGCTGTATTAGATATCTTGTAGGGCCAGTCCGGCCGTAGGTATGTAAAAGCGCTGCCCTCTTTGCCAGAGGCGGCGTAGTAACATTTGTTATCAACAAATGAAGCCATAGTGCCCTTTTAAATTTTTCCCAGCGTAAGCCAATTTTAACTGAGTCGCCTTCAGAAAACGACTAATGATAATAGGGCTTGTTGTAGGCACCGTTCCGATTTTAACCGAACTACCTTTTGTTATTTTTTCACAGACCTTTGCACATTATAATTATAATTTTAGGCTATACCCAAACAGTTTATATAGGTACCGTTCCGATTTTCATCGAACTACCTTTTGTTCTTTTTTTCAGAGACCTTTCACATTATGGTGATAAGGTTATGTAGGTACCGTTCCGATTTTCACCGAACTACCTTTTGTTATTTTTTTCTGAGACCTTTCACATTATGGTGATAAGGTTATGTAGGTACCGTTCCGATTTTCACCGAACTACCTTTTATTATATTTTTCAGAGACCTTTCACATTATGGTGATAAGGTTATGTAGGTACCGTTCCGATTTTCACCGAACTACCTTTTGTTCTTTTTTTCAGAGACCTTTCACATTATGGTGATAAGATTATGTAGGTACCGTTCCGATTTTCACCGAACTACCTTTTGTTATTTTTTTCAGAGACCTTTCACTTAATGGTGATAAGGTTATGTAGGTACCGTTCTGATTTTCATCGAACTACCTCTAGATCTCCGTATTTTATTTTGATACCATTTGACATTTCATCAAATTATCACTCAAAGATCATTCTAGGTACCAACCAACAAAATGGGGTCATGCTATTGTAATGCAAACATAATCCGTAACTTCCTACTAAATTTGATTAAAAAACTAATTTTATAACTAAGTTTTGTTTACTAAGGTGATAGTACCTACTAGTACTAGTAAATAGGATAGAAACATTTAAAAATGGTCATCAAACCCTATGATTTCAATGCAATGTTTGTTGCTCGCTCGTATAAAATATAGTAGGTAGACAAATACAACATACCTATGTATCTTCTAAGCTGTCATTCGTGGTGACTGTATGCCAGGCAGGTAATAGGTATTCAAGAGTTTAAAATGCAATAGGTATTACTTGTTTACCGACACAAAAATAATAAAAGAAAGTAGGTAGGTAGGTAGTTAAAAGTAATTTAAAGTCTAAATACTTTCAAGCAAGCTAAGCTGCTGTTTTACGATAAAATCAGCACAAATCTAGACATGTTTGAACATGTAGCAATGCAACGGTGGTGCGCCAGCATGGTAGTAGATAGGTAGGGTACCTACTTACCTAAGCCAACGCATAGGTATGTATTGGTCACAAGAATACGTGTTGTCAGATAGTTTTTTAACTATATAATACTACAACCAGTGTTTGCAAAACAATTAGCCTCATTTAGTCGGTCTACCTCTTTTTATTGAAATTATTGGCACGTACCTCGATATTTTAGTCACTGGCAGGGTCGCCACTTGTACAGGTTCCTTGGGTCAAGTACCAATAAAATCCAGATTTGTATAGCCAACACGTACCCACGGGCCGCCGTCTGACCGACGAGTGCGCGGCAGTCGCAATGCAAGCCACGCGCCCGCCACCATTCGGCTGCACGCTGTGCGCGCCAGTATTTATTATACGCTACACTTATAAAAATGGTTTAACCTACACTGCAGTCAAACTCAATGTAGACAATATATAAACAAACCGCCCATACCTAACCTAAAAATCAGTCGCTTAAATAAAAAGGTACAAAACTACAAAGGTATGTATTGTTTCTTTATGACTAACTTGTACAAATATAAATCAATAATGCTATATTTAAAAATAATACAGTGTTATCACAATGATTTAAAATGTATGATTGCTTGTTTGGTACATTTTGTCTACATCGAGTTCGACTAGATTATATATAACCTATGATGTACCTACTGGCCAATAGGAATGCCTTTATGAAAATGTCTTAGAGCAATACGGCTTCCGGAAAATATCAACCAATAACCCTATGCCGTTTGTCATTTTTATTAACTCCTGCATGCTTTGTGTTTGAAGTACAATTTAGTATTCAAGTTAAAAACAGAGAGGATACAGTCAGACAGTCACAGCAGTGGGCAGTACAATCAGTGTGATGTGGTTTCTGTGTGGCGCAGAGACAGATGACATTGAGGATGGAATTGCTTATGAATAAATCCCTCTAAATGCCCTATGAATATCGTAAAAGCCGGCTACGGGTATTAGCCAGCGGATGGGCAGCAGCAACCACCGTGTATTTAAACCAATACTGCGATCACCAATCCGCCCAGTAGGGGTTGTAATCATGGCAAATTCCCCCTTGTGTTCAATAGCCTCGTTCAGCAGAGGATGTCTTCCAGCTGATGATGAAGATAATAATGATCTGACGTTTTTACTAACATTCTACGTCATATAATTTTCGAGAGACGCGTTACGCCACGGTGTTGTGAACTGGCCCTTATACCAACATCGTAATTATATCCTCTTCAGTCGAGTGTTTATCACTCGCGGACAGGTGGGCCATAAAACAAAGTTTGTTGAGATGTTGGCGAACCTGTGCAAATAGAGCGCCTTAGTTGGCGCCCTTCAGCGTAAGACAAATGCCCCAGCAAAGCCATTGACAAATTGCAGACACTTTAGGCAAAGATATAGATGGCTGTTTGGTAAATAAATATCAATCCGTTATTGTAAATCTAACTATAGAATGAGTTTGCAATCTCGCAATACATACATACACACACCTTTTTCCCCGAAGAGGTAAGCAGAGCCTAAACAGGCCTCTTTACACTGTAGGTTGCACAATCGTGGGAATATAGACGTGACAAGTGGTGAGCTCATCGTCGCCATTGCAATCTCGCAATGTTTAGGAATAATCTGAAATATTATTTTTTAACACGTTTATACTGTTATGATCCACATGTGGGACATTTTGGGGTTCAACGAGACGTCCGTGCCGTTCATTTGGGTAAATTATTTTGTTCAGAAAGTTCATCTTTTAAAATAAATTACAAAGTTGAAATAGTTGGAACATTTTGTTTAATTAGTTCAACTGGTTAAATTTCAAGTTGAAATTAGTGGAAGAGCTTTCTCTTTTGGTAACTCAACAGCCTCTAATGTCGTGGACGTTACAGAAACTAGGTAACTACTATTTACATGGACGTGTGGGCCAGTCCATTACAGCCAAAAAGGGTTTGGACTAACGTGTTAAAAAGCTGTTGCTAGTACTAGTATAGTATTATTTTATCTGTGGTAGTACCTATTTAAAGTATACATCGCAATATTTCACTAAATCTTATATCAACTCCATCAAAATTTACCCTTTTTATTCAAATGATAAGCTCTTATCTTTCTAAATCAATAACTTAAGCAAATAACATACAGTAAAATAACTATTTTTAATGAGTTGGATTAATTCACGGTTCTGAATGCAAAGCGTGTTTTGAATTATCTGCTTTTCAACAAAGTACTTTTTTATTTTTATACTTGCAAATCAAATCCTTTTCCCAATCTTCGGGTAATTTAAAACAGATTTCCAATTCTAGCTCAGTCGGTCGATAGTTATCACGTTGTCCGGCTGAGCGGCTGGACACACGGATAAATGAGCTTTCCTAATGGCACTCTGTTTTTACGGAATACTTAAAACGAGATGTTTTTGCTGCTATTTACCGAAACTAGAAGAGCTTTTTTTTAGATTCACATACAACACCCAGGGCGGGTACACAATATTTGCAGATCAAACAAAACAAAAAAACTACTTTAACGATATCCACGGGAGGAGGTGGAGGGGTCTATTCTTAGGCCGGACACACCACGGCACATTGTATGTATAACCATTGTAGAAATAGAATGACTAAGAAGCGAACACCGTATGTCTAGGCCGGTTATTATCTATCTAGATACCAATATAATAAAACTGAAGTATGTCTGTGACTTTAAAATCTCCAAACGATGCCTTCTTTTAGAATTTTTGTTTGTGCGTGTGAATGATTGTGAATAGGCTCCAAAGAAGTTATTATGAATGTACCGCGCGAACGAAGTCGCAGGCTCAGCTCGTTTTTCAATAATTTGAAGCTACTTGGTCACATCACGCCAGCACCCAAATAGCCCAACAAATGATCAAACTGTAAGCTAGTTAGTTCACTTACGACAATTTTCAGCACCAAAAGTCCGACCCTCTAGTTAAAACAATTTAACAACTCGGTGCAAAAGTTCGATCGTGAAAATTTGTGAAAGTTCAACATTTATCCAGGTGTATTAGAGGTGTGATTAAATTAATTTTATAATTTCGTAACAGATGCAAATAAAAAATTGACAGTTATGTAACAAAACTCTTCAAGTAAATTAATACGTGACGAGATTACTAGCAAGTTAAGAACCTAAGTATACATGTGTACGTACATATAGGGCGCTTTCACATTGCGGGATAACGACACGAGGCGATATCGTCGACCATACATAAAAATACATTACATAAACAAACTCCGGCGCACAGACATAGATGTGGTGTGTAGTGCGGCCGCCCGCTACTCTCCTTTACCCCGCACCGTTACTGCTAAAAGATTTCAACGATATCGTCACGATATCAGCGACGAGGCGGTGAAGGAGTGGGGTGAAGACTGCGCCACAGATAGGCAGATATCTTCATGCAAAAAAAACGCCACGCGCCGCTCGAAAAAGCGGTTTTTATTGAATATCTCGTGAAATATAGATAATTTTAAAAAACCCCGTCTTTGAACCCTCCGTTTTATTGTATTGATTTTATTTATCCAATTTTTGACCCAATAATCTGTACCATATTGACAAACAATCGAATCTACCCAAAAGTTAAAGGTAACATTGTGTTTTTTTTTTATCAAGAAATTGTTGTCCTATCTTGTTTCTGTCTGGGTGATCCCTCGGTATTATAATGTAGTATCTATGCATATTTTTAATTTGAATATTTTACTTGATTTAGTCAGTTAAAAATCTAATCTAAGATTGGTAATTTTGCGTTATTGCGTTGCCCACCTGAAGGAGAGTAGCGGGCGGGGTGACGCGCCGCACCACACAACACATCTATGTCTGTGCGCCGCACTTTGTTTGTTGTAGTTACCTGAAGGGCTGCGGTCGTGTGGGTAGTGTAGTGCATTTCGCCCCTGGTATCGTCGACGATATCGTGTCGTGTCGTTATCGTAAACTGTAAAAGCGCCTATAGGCCCCTTGTTATACTGCTACGTTTATTTAGGCCAGCTTGCGTAAGGATCCCTATACATGTTTACCGACCCTTTAAATATACTCTTAAATACATCTAAACAACTAATCACAATTAGCATCTTGCACAACAAATATCCTTTAAACGAGCAACATTTGTATGTTTTTTAAATTAAACATAAAATACCTTTATATTTTATGATCTTGGAAAACGATTTTGATGAAATTTGCAATAATGAGCTTTGTGGAGACGAAAAATCGATCTAGCTACGTCTCAACAGGGAAAATAAAATTTCGAAAAAAAAACGAGCGAGCCTAACTTATTCGCATATCATGTGTAACATCTGACATCTCACCTCCTTGGTAATAAGCAACATGGCTGATAGTACCAACCTCTCGAACAAATGCGCGCTTTCTGACATCTCACCTCCTTGGTAATAAGCAACCTGGCTGATAGTACCACCCTCTCGGACAAATTCGCGCTTTGTTACATCTCACCTCCTTAGTAATAAGCAACATGGCTGATAGTACCAACCTCTCGGAAAATTTTTACACGCTTAGTTACACTTTTACACTGTTACAGTGTTACACTTCCTGTTACACACTTAGTTCCTTTTCACGAAATCACTCCCACAAACAGTGGCGTAACTATACCATCTGGGGCCCGTGGCAAATTCAAAAATTTTAAAAAATTTAGTTGTGGGCCCGTGGCAAATTCGAAAATTTAAAAAAATTTAGTTGTCTCACTTTGGGTTTTAAGCAGAACTTATAAAAATATACTTCTCAAATAAAATAAAATACTCGGGTACAATGTAAAAAAAAAAATTTAGAGCTCGCGGCCTTTTGGGCCGGGGCCCTCTTGGGTCGGGGGCCCGTGGCATTTTGCCAGCCCTGCCACCCTATTGTTACGCCACTGCCCACAGATTGAAGGAAAGCGAGAGGAAAGATGTTACACATCAAAAATAAAAGTTAAATGGATCGGTATATGTTGAATTAAAAATATCACTTTATTATGAATACCTATCAGTATTCGTTGTATGTAACGTTCCTTTGTGTTAAAATGTTTGACACCTTTAGGTTTTGTTCCTAAAAGACGTATAGCTGTCATTCTATTCATGCGAGGCGGACATGTTCAGATTCCGTGTGAGTAGGTATCAAAGTATTGAAAAACTTAATAAATTTTCTACAATTTAGAATGATTATGTAAGAGCCTGCTTTAGAGCCTATACTGACGAGATTCGCTTCCTAGCTTCTTTGGACGATACAATATCTATAGAAATATTGCGAATCTCTACATGATAGTATCTACTTACACATGACCGAACGTATAACTACTGTATAGTATTATATAGTATTATGTTATCTGTGGTATAAATACCACACATATTATTTACATAGTGAAACAGTTGCTACTACCGTGTTATTCTAAAGTTCGAATTATTTTTGGAATATTTGCACAGTGTTTTGTCTTCTGCATTGACAAGGATTTAAAAATTCGTTCGAAAGAGACAAAACACGGTGTAACTACGCGAAGGACATTTTATGTAAAAAGTCTGTTTAGATGAATGAATCTACGAAAACACAACCAAAATAAAACATACTCTTTGTATTCGGCGTCATTGTCTGGCTCTTCATTTATTCCCGGAAACGATGAAAAATACTGGATCAACTTTGATGGGTTATCTGTGTCTGGGGCTTGGGTATAACTAAAAAAAAAACCCAAGTGCTAGTCGAACCGGCGCACAGAGGGTTCCGTACCATTATCTGTAAAAACAGGAAAAAAACATGTTTGCTGTATTGGAGCCCCTTAAATATTTATTTTATTCTGTTTTTTAGTATTGTTTGTTATAGCGGCAACATAATTACAACATCTGTGAAAATTTCAACTGTCTAACTATTACGGTTTATGCGATACAGCCTGGTGACAGACGGACAGACGGACGGACAGCGGATTGCTCATATTTGAATTTCTTATTTAGAATTGAGTACCTAATGTAAAAATAGAGTTAAAATGCAAGTTATGGAATATTCCACAGTCAACAAACTGAAAAGTGAAAAGTACCGTACGTATACAGAAGTAAATTAGTGTACATCTACACGAAAAATATGATTATATTCATAAATTCAAAGGGGACATTCTTTTGCAGGTAAAAGCGTTCTACCCTCGTCACCTATAAACTTTTCGGTTAGCTTACCCCGATAATTGTGATCCGAATAATATGCAACTAAACAATTTTACATTACTACAGACAATCTTTCTTTTACCATCGTAGTAAGTGGACCCATGAACAATCCTTTATTATTAAACCTAGGTTTGGTGCAGCATATCTTGAGACAGGGTCCTGTTTGACCCCACACAACACATCGATGCCTTCTACTTACTTATCAACTTAACAAAGTTTATATTAGTTTTATTACTTTTTATTTATAATAAATAATAAATAAATTCATTTATTTAAATCAACAATTGGATCATAATTGTGTTAGTTGTTTTCTTATCCTAGGTTAGTCACTCTAAACATTCTGATACAAAGAAGAAATAATTAATATGCCCAATCTTACAAAATTAAATATAAATTGAATTGAATAATTGAAAATTAGAAATGTCATTGCGGCTAGAATAAATAATTTAGTTTATTATTAAAATGGATCATACAGCAGTGGCTGAGATACTCACTGACAAACCTGTCTGAGAAAACCTTCAGAATGCTGTTGGAGCTGGCCCGGACCCTGCGCACCAGGGACGTGCACCGCTTACGCATGGTGGTGTAGAAGCAGTCCACTCGCGCCTCAGCGGACATCCCCGATGCGCTACAGAACCGGGGCAGCCCCACCAGCACCCTGAACGCGTTATTGTACTGCACACGTAGTGCATTGTACTGTTTTTTAGTGTAATCAACCCACAGGCTGCTCGTGTAGAAGCTAGTACAAAACGCTTTAAAAAGACAGATTTTCCCATCTGTTGACAATCCTGTTATGTACATACTTAACTACTAGTTGCTTAGTACCTAGTAGATTTTTGTTTTTGTTTTCATGTTTTATGTGTGTGTTGTGTCTTGGGGGAAAAGAAATAATAATTTTCTTTTTTTTATCTTTCTTTCTTTATTACAAGAGGGTAATCAGGGATTTACAGGAAATTCGATTCCAGAAAACTACGAACCAACAAACAATTTTTCCTTGTAATCGAATCGAAACTAATAAGATGTTTGCTGTTTTTGGTGAAGTACCTAAAGGGTAGCCAGTCTTTGGCTGTCGGGGAGAATAGCGTTGTACTTAATTTGACGGACGTAATATAGTGGAGATCATTGAGCTGTTACTACAAATAATATAGACATCAATGATGGAGACAAAACGAAGGTAATCGGCTTTAGTAATATATATAAATCAATGAACACCGCTGTCTAGAAAACCTGGGCCAGGCTGTCTGGGCAAGAAACATCTTTCAATAAACATTGAGTGATTGGTCAAGAAGAAATGACAGGGGTAGATTGACAAATAGATTCTTTCACACCTTGTTCACACGCCTCCGTAGCAAGTGGACAGATTCGCAACTGGACAGATTCTCAACTGGACTGAGAATCTGTCCAGTTGAGAATCTGTCCACTTGCTACGGAGGCGTTCACACCTGTCTTTGTAAATATCAATCAAATATAATTAAAATGTCGCAGCCAACTAGCAGAATTCAGCCATTTAATTGAACGGCTATCCCTTTCAATCCTTTCATTAAACAACACCATTCACTAAGTAAAAAGCGGCCAAGTGCGAGTCGGACTCACCCATGAAGGGTTCCGTAGCAGCAAGTAACATAATATAAAAGTTCTTGGATGGATTACAATTTGACGTATTAAAAAAAAACTACTTACTCGATCTCGTTCAAACCAATTTTCGTTGGAAGTTTACATGGTAATAGATAGATAGATAGAAAACTCTTTATTGTAATCACCTTAAAAATAAAATAACAGCATACTTATATTAACTTACTTGTAATGTACATCATATATTCTTTTTAGTTTTATCATTCTCTTATTTTAGAATTTACGGAGGGGGGGGGGGGACACATTTTACCACTTTGGAAGTGTCTCACGCGCAAACTATTCAGTTTAGAAAAAAAAAATATTAGAAACCTCAATATCATTTTTGAAGACCTATCCATAGATACACGACACGTACGGGATTGACGAAAAAAAAAAATTTAGTTTCAGTTCTTAGCATGGGGAACCCCAAAAATTTACTGTTTTTTCTATTTTTGTAAGAAATTCTTAATGCGGTTCACAGAATACATCTACTTACCAAGTTTCAACAGCCTAGCTTATAGTTTCGGAAAAAAGTGGCTGTGACATACACGGACAGACAGACAGACAGACATGACGAATCTATAAGGGTTCCGTAATTTTTGGTTACGGAACCCTAAAAATGTGTGGACCTCGAGAAATAGCCATAGTATTATCATCGTGAGATTTTAAACTCCAGATAAATTGTTAGGTTTTTATTAACTCTTTTATTTGCCTTTCTACAAAAATATCTGATTTTATAAAAAAGACTATGAAATGGCTAGCCGTCCAATTAAACGACTGGAAAGGGCTAGCCGTCCAATTAAACAGCTGATTCAACCAGTTAGCTACGACGTATATAAATTAATTCAATGGTTTTATGCCAATTTCGACTAAGTTCGATTGAAATGAAACCTTATCCATTTTTTAATTTCAATAACGTATTATGTAATCAGCTAGCTAATCTGACGATAGAGTCTATAGATAGACATCAGAACTCTGCGCTGGGTCCCTACGGAAATGTGAAGTTACTTGAGCCCTGACTTCTGGCCGAAAGGGGTGAAGTTCCGGCGGTTCAAGGGCCGCCTGTCACGTGATCCCCCGAGTCACGACGCATCGGCGATCACACTTGTGTTAGATTTAGTTATAAATAAAGTGTTTTTATGTGTATGTTAGTATCTAAGGTATTTATGTTGCTATGTGCTTACTGTTTAGGTTTAGTGCATTTCTCAGTAACCCTGAAATAAAGTTTTTATTTTGAATTTGGATTAAATACCTATATCGGGCATTGGTCGTGCCACAGAAATCCCGCCTTAAATCCTTATCGATGCAACTTACGTACTTCCAAATTCGTTAACAAGATCGATAACAATCGAAACCTTAGTGATCTCGGTGTCATATCGATGCAAAGGATCGTATAAGACTGCGAGTGTCTGGGCAAAAAATAAGCCTTTATTTAACTTGCAATTAATGTGTGTCCGTCAAATCTTACAACTGTATTTTGTACCAGTTGAGCTGAAATGCATACCTGTCAAGTTCCGATGTCAATACAATATTATGGTAACAGCAAGCTGATCTGATGATGGAGACGGAAGGTGGAACTCCTCGATAGTTAATAGTAGACTAGCTGTGTTTGGGCTTATATTGATCAGCTCACGGTTCTGCTTACTAATTTAGTCATCATCATCAGTCAGATGTGCAAAAACTTATATCAATCAGCTTGCGAAGACAAATTTCATAAAGGTTTGCTTGAACAATATATTTCTTTACAAAATAAAAACTTTTTTCTGTGTTTTTTCTTTAAAGATGTGGTGGGCTATGTGGTGCGCTGCGGTGGTGATCGGCAGCTCGGTGGTGGTAGCCGCACCCGCGCCCGACTCTCTCAACATGGACTTGATGCAGATCGACCCATCGGCGTCTGATGACGTAAGTGTACTTTCAATCACACTTATCATGGTTTGAAATTAATCCATTTGCTCCATACGTTCTCAATAGATGCGTGCAAGCTAGGTAGATGAGGAAATGTGCAAGCAAGCAAATGTTTTTTGAAAAAAAAATGGCAGAACGAGCCGGTGGCTCACCTGAGCCACGATGTTTCCACGCAGATATTGTAACAAGCCCGCGCTATGTCACGTTTGGTCATAGCGAATAAGGGGGCTGATGTTAAGCGGTAACCTCTGCCATTAACAGAAGTCACGACCGCTTTAAACCGGGCTTGCTTTGAGTGGGCAGAGTCCTCCCCCATAAAAAGCAATGGGGGTTTGCCACAATCACCACGCGTATTGGTGATCGTAATATTGAAGTTGACAGTTCAGATCGGTGATAACCATCCCCTGGTGTAATCCCTTACTCGGCTTTTACAACATTCACGGGAGGTGACGGCAGGGCCTATTCTTACGCTGGACACACCACGGCGCAAGCATGCGAACAGCAGAATCTCTCCCTCTTCGTTTAACTGGTTCTTTTTTGGTAACCCTGCATTGATTAATGATAAAAAGCAACCCCCCTACACCCCCCCTTCCCCCGTGCATCCATCCACACACCAAATACCATCAAAATCCGCTCCTTACTGTGTTGAGTGGATCTACTCATAACGCGACCGTATCTGTAGGCGGAAGCTAATAAGCCACGATAATGTCGCTTTCTATAAGGGAAATAATTTTTAAAATCGGTTAAATTGTTTTTTAGTTTATCCATTACATACAAAAAATCAAACAAAAAATCAAATTTTACCTCCTTATAGTATTATTATAGATATATGTTAGGATCGGAAGTCGTTCATTAGCCACTACACCACCAGTGCTCTCAGTTGACGACCTCCGTAGCACGGTGGGCTTTTCTTATGTACAGCTGTGAATATACATGGTGTTTTGTTTATCACGATGTAGCTACTTATTTTTGTTCCAAAATTATCAATGACATCCTACACATTTACAAATTATTTTGGTAAAAATAAATACATACAAGGAAAAGGTATAAATAAACAGTCCTTATTCAAATACCTACTTATTTATTCAGTTGACTGTTCCATACAGTTATAGACCTACTAAAACATGAATGTTTACAAAGTTAATAAACCGAAGCACCAAATACGTATACAAAATCATAATGTTGTGTACATAGGACCCAACAAAAAAGTATGTTTTACATAATTCGGGATCGGGGCTATGGCATGTGTCATCGGTTTTAAGCCGAAGTTAACTGCCCTTATTAACAGGGTAAGCCCTTTGAGACCTTTACGAGTACAATTGTTATTCATTTGTGTAGGAAAGCCTGTATGCTGTTCAACCGATGGGCGGACGCTACGCCGCTGCTCCCTGGCTTTACCTTCTTTCCGATATGCCACATGACTCACAGGTAAGAAAATTAAGTATTTCACACCTCTATAAAATGTCTTTGAAATTCCGTAGGTGCGCGTAGCGTAGTTCTACGTACCAGCTACGCCTCGTAGCTACTCGAACGTAAAAAATTTCCAGCAATTTAATTGTACGCACCGTGTGATTCTAATCTTGTAATATTATTTTTAAACCCCAAATTATATTATTTAACAGATGTTTTGGCCGTCTGAAAAATAAATTAGAGGTAACAAAATAATATTGACATTAAACTCACGAAATAGGGTTGTCGTAGAATTTCCCTTGCGATTGATATTAATTTTATTTAAATTCGGTTATTCATTCGTAGTCTGCGGGACAACTCGGCACCGTAGAAGTTTGCTGGCGGGCCTATTATTTACTTGAGATTTTCAGAGACCTTTTTGTTTTAGGTAAGGTTAAAAGGCTCCCTGTAATTAGTTAAACAAATTACAATGTCAATTTGAGACTTCGAAAGCCCTCCAGAGATTGTGTAGTCGCTGAGGTATTCGCTAAATATTAAAATACCACGCTCACGGTATGAACCAAAACTTCCAAGTGACCTATTGGAAGAAATAGATAAAGTTTACTCGCATTTGATGACCGTCCCAGGACGCCATAAAAATAATAATTCCCGGCTTGAGGCAGACTAATGTTTGTGGCAAATATTTATAAATCACGTATTTATAGACTATACTGTGAAATGTTTATATTTGAACCTATTCGGTATCTATAACGTTTACATATTTATAATCTCAGACACATAGGTAAGTTAAGACGGAACATTGCCTTTAGCAAACTGAAGCCATCTTTTTATGCATGTGCGTATCACACAGATAACACACACGTGCACACCCACACTAACACACTGACAAAGACTAACGATAGACGAGCTTAGTTTTGATGCATTGTGTGTGTGTGTGTGTGTGTGTGTGAGTGCGTGTATGCGTGTTGTACTATTAGTTATTTTGTTGTTATGAGCTTAGTTTTCAGCTTCACTTGCATCGTGCGCCGTACTCCGTCTTAACTTATCTATTTGTCTGACTTTTTCTCCAAGCAATGTAGTGTGGTTCCTTTTGATTAAGTCGGGTATTTCCTATTTTGTGAAAGTGGCTACATTCAGTGTTCGATAAATAAAAGGTACTCGCGAAGGTGACGACTGAGGCAAAAGAAGCAAGACCATCCTATGAAGAGAACTATATCCAAGATGAGAGGTTGGCCCATGAAGAGAGGTCCAACAGGGAGCGTCGCTCCTTCACCGTCAACCCTCCAGTGGAACACCTCCAGAGAAATGCCTACCTCTACTACATGGGCCGCGTCGCACAGGGGAATAGGGACTTTTTGAACCGGATCGGGAAAAGAGGTCAGTAAGTTGCATTTAATTTTACGCAGTGTTTTTACCTAATGATTTAATGATTTTACCTAATTAAATAAGGCAACCTTTGATGTGAATGCTTCAAAGGTATAATTCTTAATAAGCTGGTAAATCTGTTATTTAAAAAAATCTCTGTATATTTCTGTCATAGTAAAAAATACGCAATTACTAATGCTATAAGGCAACTTGTTGGCAAACTTGTTTAAACAATTCGTTGCATGAAACTTGTAGAACAATATATTTACAAAACATTTGGCAGATTGAAATAACAGTGATTTTGTTTTTCTAGCACGATGGAGTGGTCCAGACGCTACCTAAGACCCACCATACTTGCGGAGCCTGCAAATAATGCCTCCCGTAAAAACATATTTAAATAAAAACCTTTAGAATAAAATTAGAATCTAAGTATTATGTAAATCATCTTAAAAACCTTGATTTTGTTGTTTTGAATTATTAAAATATATTTTGATGTTGTTCAATAAAAACTAACTTTTTTTTCATTTAGTATTTTTAACACTTTAACAAAGGCTTTATTTTGTAGACTTGTTTTTTACTGCCCAGGCAGTAAAAAAAAACTACTTTACGGATGAATGCCTTACTAACCAGCCTTTTGCCCGCGGCTTCGCACGCGTGGTGTCGGGATAAATTGAAGTCCCAATCCTCCTCTCCTGCCCTTTCCTACACCCTCAGCATCTACCAACACTCTAAATACATTCAAAATCTGCTAAACCATTACGGAGTGGAACTACACATAACGCGAACGGAAGCTAATAAAACGTAACCAACGCACTCAACGATAATTTAGCTTCCTGTAAGTGAAAGAATTTTTGGGATCGGATCGGTTGTTCCGGAGATTACCCCCACAGACAACACCGCCTATCCTAAGGAACACTTTAGTTTTTCGGGGTAATCAATATTTTAGATTATTCATAGTATCAAACTAATATACTCCTGTAATAAATAAAATCTTTTCTTTTCTTTTTCTTTCTTTCTTCTAATATAAACTAATATAACGCTGAAACGGCTGGACGGATTTGGATGAAATTTGGAATAAAGAGGGAATAGCACATAGGCTATTTTTTATCCCAATTTTCCCACGGGTTCGAAACTTATGCGGGTAACACCGCGGGCGCAGCTAGTACGGTATCCCACTAATATTATAAATGCGAAAGTTTGTGTGTGTGTTTGTTACTTCTTCACGCTGAAACGGCTGGACGGATTTGGATGAAATTTGGAATGGAGATAACTAGACTCCCGGAATAACACATAGGCACATTTTTATCCCGATATTCCAAAGGGATCGAGACTTACGCGGGTGAAACCGCGAGGCGCTGCTAGTAATACATAAAAATAAAAATAATATTTTTTTAAAAAAGTACAAGTTCGGCAAGTTTATGTTTTATTATGGTAGGTGCTAGTGGAATGCGCGCGACTTTGTCCGCGTGGAAAATATTTCAATCTCAACAACCACACGGAGAAACGACCTTTGAAACAACACCACACTCAAGTTTTCCAATTAAGGGGTCCCATTACCTTGATACCTTGAGAACCTTGGGGTCCTTGGGGGACCTTGAGGTCCTGAAAATATTGTAATCTCAAAAACTACACCACGAAACTAACCTTTAATACGTTGAAATACGTGAAGTGTATACCTTTTTTTTTGCAAATTGCCTGTTCCCTTGCCCTTTTTCAGGAAAGTTGCAGACACCGCTGAAATATGTGTTTGTTAATTTTATTTGAGAACCAACAGTTTCTGAAACACAGAGCATTTTTGTTATAAACTAGAAACCAATTTTGAACCTCTTAGGGCGATTGCGCACTACGTCCGATCCGAATCCATCATCAGCCCACACTAGTCCCCTGCTGGACATAGGCCTCTCCTAATATGCGCCACTGCGCCCGGTGTTCGGCTCTTCCCATCCACTTTCTGCCCGCCGCCTTTCGTAGGTCATCGCTCCACCTAGCCATAGGGCGTCCCACGCTACGTTTGCCAAGACGCGGTCTCCACTCAAGAACTTGCTTACCCCAACGGTTGTCAGTTCTTCGGCATATATGACTAGCCCATTGCCACTTCCGCTTGCTAATCCGGTGGGCTATGTCAATGACTTTAGTTAATTTAAACCGAATCCGATGTAAATCCGAGAAAATACGGTCCGGAGTAGCCGTAGAACTATTTGGGTAGTTTACGCACTAGATCCGATTTCCGTCATCCGATTTCTGATGACGGAACCATACAAATAGTTCTAAGACTACTCCGGACCGTAATACGGATTTGGATCGGATTCTGGTCGGACGTAGTGCGAAACAAGATGATTTTCAAAATTCCTTTCATCTCTTCGCATCGCGAGAAACACAGCCTCCAAATGTCAATGCTCTATACGACCAACGGTTTAGGCTGTACGTTGTTTCTCTGTTAGTCTGTTAATCAGCCAGTCAGTCAGGACTTTGTCTCTTATATATTAAATATATATAAAAATACATTTATTACAGAAGGAATAATATAACTGTATACAAGTAGGTATAAATAAAAATCTAAAATACAAATTATTCAGTTGATCTATCTGAAGACCGTTTCAAACGATCTGAAGGTAGCTTAACTGATCCAAATCACAACCATACGGAAGCGTCCGTAAGGCAAAGTCGCTAACTAAGTTATGTATGACATACATTATCCCTTTCATTTCCGTATGAACCTTATATTATTTTTTGGCTTATTGGCCTTTCGCTTTCGCTTGGGTGTACCATTGTCTAGCGGCCCAATCAGTCAAAAGCTGAGCAGTGCCATACAACAAGGCCGCAAGGGTTTAGAGCTTTTATAGAATAAAAGCATTCCTTTTATTCTATAAAACGAATGGTTTTATTCCTGTTTTTATCCGCGTTACTTGGGTGTAAAAGTAGCCTTATAAAACATATTTAAAAAAACATTCAAACTTTCGCATTATAATACTAAGAGACCTACGTCAAGTTACATTAATTTAATTAATTAATAATATATCATGTAATTTTGCAAATTTTGATTTTAATCTGACCTAAAATTAAAATGTGGTAACACTACCTGCTTAGAAGAATAAATTGGTTTGATTTGATCCATGCGCGTAATGCTAAATAGTCTGAAACCGGTTGCGTACTACGCAGTTACACATTATTACAAAAATACCTTTCAGGAATGAAGTCGTCTCCTCACCAAAAGGTTGCTTCCTATACGGAAGCACTTGAACAATGGACAATAGACATATCTGGGTCCAAGTATGAATGATATGAATATAATAGAAAATGCTTTATCTCATCTCATAAAAATAACTATCAGTAATGTGTGATCTTTTGGCATGGAAGCGATCTCTTCCAAACAATCTTTGGTTGAGGAAGATTCTATATGATTAGGGACTAATTTGCGCTCATCGTTGCGTCCGCTTATAGGGGTGAAGTTCCGGCGGTTCAAGGGCCGCCTGTCACGTGATCCCCCGGGCCGCAACGCGTCGGCGATCACACGTGTGTTAGATTAAGTTATAAATAAAGTGTTTTATACGTATGTTAGTTTCTAAGGTTTATGTTGATACTGTTTAGGTTTCGTGCATTTATCAGTAAGACAGAAATAAAGATTTTTGATTTGATTTGATTTGATAACCTCAGTAGTAATGTATTGGGCGTTCTGGGCCACTTCGCTATCGCTCCGTGGCCCATTTCGCCCAATACATTGTTAAAAAGTTATATTAAAAATTGTCTTTGACCGATGTATTTAAGCTAACGTTACAATTCGAAAACATTACCATTGACTCTGAAAAACATAATTTTCGACATGGAAACCTTTTACCAAATTCAATACGTTGCATAATATGTGGTCCATCAAATTGTGGAAAAACTAATTTAGTAATTGGTTTACTGCTACACAAAAATGGTTTGCAATTTAGAAATTTATATTTGTATTCGAAAACTCTCTATCAACCAAAGTATGTATTTTTGGAACAGATTCTACGAATGGTTCCAAGTGTATCATTTTTTAAATATCGTGAAAATGAAGAAGTTCTTACTCCAGAGGCAGCAAAATGTGATTCAATAATAATATTTGATGACGTAGCGTGTGAAAATCAAAATAATATGCGTGATTATTTTGCAATGGGTAGACATAAGCATATCGATTGTATTTATTTAAATCAGACTTACAGTAAAATACCCAAACAGCTAGTAAGAGATAATGCAAATTTAATTGTCCTTTTCAAGCAAGATGATATAAATATGAGACATATATATGATGAACACGTCAACGCGGATATGACTTGGCAAGAATTTAGAAATATGTGTTCAAACATATGGAAAGAACCATATAGTTATTTAGTGATAAATAAAGATTGTGAAAAGAATAAGGGATGTTATAGAAAAAAATTTGATACATTTGTTGTGTTTAATTAGTTGTATAAATAATTATTGCATATAATAATTTGATTCAGTAACAGTTTCACTACTCAAAGAATAAAACGTGTTCTATAGTAATCGAAAAGATATTATAATAGTTTATTAAAACATGGAAAAAAATCTAAAGAGACAAATTGTGAATGCAGCAGCTGCTGTTAGAAGAAAGGTTCGAAAGATGCGGGATATTGAAACTGAAAAAAATGATGTTCTGGAAACTGTTTTTAAACCAATTACAAATTTTCTCAATCAATTAGTTGATGAAAAGAAAGATACTATTAAAGTAAAAGAAAATGAAACTAAATTAAACACATTAAGTCCATTAAACTTTGATACAACTCTTAAGAAGAGAAAGCCTAACGTTGGATTTAATGATGATAACTCTAATGATGAGTTAGATGAGAAAGATGATTGTTCAGAAAGTTCTGGATATGAATATGATGTGAATGATGAATCTTTCAAATCAGCTGATACAAGTGAACCTAATCAGAGCTCTAACATTTCATCGTGGTCTATTTCTTCTGAAGCTTTGGGTAATGTTCCGTTTGGTGTGAGAAATGAACGTGGTAAGCTCATGATGGGTTCAGCACGTGTGGTGGTTTCTAATGATTACATTCAAGTTGGTACAAATAAGTACAAAAAAACGTTTGGAATAAATGAGCTTTTATTCAAAAGATTGCCTGATTCAACAGCAATCACTGCAGAAGATTTGAGACATTATAAGTTAATGTTGTTAGAAACAAACGTTCATCGAAGAGACTATGATTCACGCAAACCAATTAAAAGTAGCAAAGGACGAAAGTACTTAAACATAATAAAACCACTATTCAAGCTACGTAAAGTGTCTGTAAGTACTGATGGTAGTCAGTCAAACTTATACCAAGGAGAAGGGATACCATTATTAAAGAAATGGAAAAAGAATGTTGATTACGTTTACTGGGATGATCCTAACGAATTGATCGATAGATTAAAATTATTAATTGCATCTCAGGATGCTGGTAACACTGGGTTGGATAATGAAATCATATGCATTATAGAAGAATTGCGTGAGAGTGGTATTATACCATGATAAATAAGATGAAATACATCATTTTGTTTCATTTGAACTTTATCTCTGACCCCTATCAGTTCATCATAAGTAAAATGGATAAATTTGGTCATCACATTCATAAACGACTGCGATTACCAGAATTCTTCGAAATCTTTGACAAGGCATTGATGAAAACAGAAAACGAAGAATTCGATTTGTTATCAACGAGATTGACAGGTGTTACAAATCCTTTGAGACCGAACGATGCAGCTAACAAAGAATACGTAGATAAGCACTGTGAATTATTTGCAAACAAGCAAGAAGTTTATAACACTCTAAACGCTTTAAAATCGGATATTGAAAAATATATTCAGCATTTTAGAGAAGACTACTACACAAAGATTGAATTAGAGAAGTTCATTAAATCAAAAAATGAGTAAGCAACAAGTTGTTAATGAAATTCATAAAGCTGCACGTAAAAACTTTATTCGACGGTTTGTGGTATTAAAGGGAATTGATGACTTATGGCAAGCTGATCTTATAGACTTTCAAAATTTAAAAAGTTATAACAACAACTATGCTTATATATTAGTAGTATTAGATTGTTTTTCAAAGTTTTCTTGGGCTATTCCAGTCAAAACTAAGACTAAATCCGAAATAGCAAATGCATTTAATACAATTTTAGTCACCACCCATCGTCAGCCAATTAATTTACAAACAGACATGGGTACAGAATTTTATAACGATGAATTCAATAAAATAATGATGTTTCATAAAATTAACCATTATTCTACATACTCCATAAAAAAAGCCTCTATAGTTGAACGTTTAATTAGAACTTTAAAAAACAAATTATATAAATGTTTCAGTTTTAATGGTAGTTATAGGTGGGTTGGGAGGCCTTTGGAAAGTGTTATGATTACATACAATGATACAATACATCGAATTACAAAATATAAGCCGAACGAAGTTAGTCAGTCAAATCAGGATATAGTCATGAGAAACATAAAAAGTTCACAGATGATAAATATGAAATCAAAGAAAAGTAAATTTTTTATAGGAGATGTTGTACGTATAAGCAAATATAAAAGTAGCTTTCAAAAAGGTTATACACCAAACTGGACTACAGAACTATTTCGTATTAAAAAAATTAATAATTCAAAACCTTTTACTTACGTAATTCAAGATATGTATAAACAGCCGATTTTAGGAACTTTTTATGAAGAGGAACTTCAGAAAACTAGCTGTCCTAATGTTTATCTTATTGAAAGAGTTTTAAGAAAAATAGGAAGCAAACTTTTTGTCAAATGGTTAGGTCTCCCTGATAGTGAAAGTTGTTGGATCGAAAAACGTACAATTTTATGATCGTGTAAGAAAATCTATAAAATTATATATTAGTAGTAAAAAACAGTCATTAATAACTCGGCAATGCGAGGTGGAGGACTGATTAATAGTTTAATAAATAGTTTACCCTTTGAAGTCCATTTACCTGGATATAATTATTGTGGACCCGGGACACGATTAAGAGAACGATTAATAAGAGGTGATAAAGGAGTTAATCAGTTGGATAGTGCATGTATGCAACACGACATTGCATATAATAACTCTAATAACTTAGAAGATCGACACAGAGCTGATTTGGAATTAATAAGCATGGCTAAACAGCGAATGAAATCCAAGAATGCAGGAAAAGGAGAGAAAATAGCTTCGTGGTTGGTTAACAAAGTCATGAAAACCAAAGTAAAACATGGTGCAGGAACTAAATCATTTAAATCTATTATTTCTACTATAAGTACTCGTATCAAGAAGCTAAAACCAAAAAATAATTCTAAAGCTATACAAATAGCATACTCTGCTGCAAAAAAACTCGTTAAAAGTAATAAAGGAGTTCGTTTGCCTCGCATCATACCGTTACCGAAGACGGGTGGTATTCTTCCCTTGATACCAATTTTTGCTGGATTGTCTGCATTAGGTGCATTAGCTGGAGGAGCTGCAGGTATAGCTAAAGCTGTAAATGATCACAAATCAGCTAAAAAAAACTTTGAAGAGGCGCAAAGGCACAATCAAATTATGGAATCTATTGCTATAGGGAAAGGTTTATACATGAAACCTTACAAGAAAGGCAATGGGCTTTATGTAAAAAGTTCAAAAAACTAATGAAAAGGTTACCCAATCGTGCTCTCACCAATATTGACATATTAGAATATGCTTGTGGACTCATACCCTATTTTAGAGGTGTTTATATGAGAGATGAATTACCAAAAAAACCAAAAGCCATTGAATGTGCTATCGTTAATTTAGATAGTTCAGAGAATGAAGGAACACACTGGGTAGCCTACGTAAAGTATTTTGATTATTGTGAGTATTTTGATAGCTTTGGAGATTTAAAACCTCCGTTAGAGATTGTTACATACTTAAAAACGAATATAACATACAATTATTGTAATTATCAAAAATTTGAAACGTCGAATTGTGGACATCTTTGTATAAAGTTCCTTCAGAAATTTTGGAAAAATAAATGTAAATAGATTAGGTACCTATACGAATTAAATATGTATAAATTTAAGAACTAGTTTTATTTAATTCATTTGTATAATGTCTTTCACACTGTCTATAACCGGTAATACAACGATTTTATCATCTAACTTTTATCCTGCTTTAGAATTTGATGGAGATTATGAATGTGCTCTGCTGTATTTGTCTACATTTAATTCAATTCCTAATATTGACTCAAAAAACAATAAATTTCATTATGGTCATAATGAAATCATAGAGATACCGGAAGGTGCCTACGAACTTCAGGATATCAGTGATTATTTAAAAGCGAAAGTCAAAAATGCAACCTTTAGTTTATTTTGTAACAATAACACTTTGAAAACTTTTCTGTGTTGTGCAAAGGATATACATTTTGAAAAAGAAAATTCTCTTGGTACTTTACTAGGCTTTGGTAAACAAACCCTGAAAGCAAATATAATAAACGAGTCACAGTTTCCTGTTAACATTTTATCAACGACTGTGGTCAGGGTTGAATGTGATATAGTGAGCGGCTCATATATTAATGGAAAATCAAGCCACATAATTTATGAATTTGCACCCAACGTACCACCAGGATATCGACTGATAGAAATACCTAAAAATATCATTTATTTTCCTATTAATCAAAATAACGTTAGTACTATTAACATCAGATTATTAGATATTCATAATAATTTGATAAATTTACGGGGTGAAGAAGTTCAAATATATTTGCATATGAAGAAAAGATGATTGATTATAATAAATATGCTAACATGAAAACAAAACACATCAGTGCTAATCGGACAACCTGCAAAGGAACAGCTCAAAAAACAAAAATTACAAAAGAAAATAAAAGGTTTCTAAAATTCATCGGACTTTTGAAATGAGTATTTTAGACATATCAAGTTCTCCAGCATACGATAACACCATAGATCGTATTGAATATCATTCGTATAAACCATACGTAACAAGTTTTAACAGGAATGATGAAGTTCGCATTCCGATCAATCAACAAGATTTATACATATTACCATCAGCCAGTACCCTTTATTTGGAAGGAACAGTAAAAATTGTCAAAAAGGATACGAGACAAAAAGTTGCAAGCTTTGAATTTACAAACAATCCATTACTTTTTCTCTTCCAAGATATTCGATATGAGCTTAATGGAGTCGAAATAGATAAAATTAAAAATGCTGGTATTACTACAACTATAAAAAGTTTATTATCCATGAATGAAAATGAAGCTAAAATATCAAAGGCTTGGGGTTGGGATATAGATGGTACAAAGGATCATGGAGGCAGTTTTTCAGCTTCAATACCACTAAGTAATATTTTAGGTTTTGCTGAAGATTATAAGAAAATCATCATAAACTGTAAACATGAATTGATATTATTACGCAGTAATACCGATTTAAACGCATTGAAAATTCCATCTACTGAGGTGGTTGAAGACATAATAATAAATAAATTAGTTTGGCGCGTTCCACACATTAAGGTGTCTGACAAGGAAAAAGTTCGTTTACTGAAGCTTTTAGAAAAAGATCGACCACTAAATTTCGCGTTTCGAAATTGGGATCTGTATGAGTACCCATTGCTACCTCAAACCACTAAGCATACATGGTCAATAAAAACCTCATCACAGATAGAAAAGCCGAGATATGTAGTCATTGGTCTACAGACCGGTAGAAAAAATGTAGCAGAGAAAGATATGTCATGCTTCGATCATTGTAATTTAAGAGATGTCAAAGTGTAGGTATCTTAACTCTACATACTATCCGTATGAAAGTCTTAATGTAAATTTTATCGATGAAAAATTTGCTTTATTATATGAACAATATGTAAAATTCAAACAGTCTTATTACGGACGCAGGAGCGAACCGTTGCTGAGTGCATCTGAGTTCAAGGAAAAGGCACCGCTCTTTGTTATCGATTGCTCTAGACAGTGTGAAAATCTTAAGTCAGGCCCTGTAGTAAGCGTACGTGTGGAGCTTGAAAGCAACTCGGAGATACCTAATCATACGTCAGCATATTGCCTCATTTTAAATGACTGTCTAATAGAGTACAGACCACTTAGCAATTTAGTGAAGAAGATAACATGAATCCTGATACTGTTATCGTTGACCTACAAGGATTTAAGGATACAAAAAGCACCTTTATTATAAAAGAATTTGCAATTTTTATCAATGGATACACTCAAACTTTTCTTGTCAAGCCTCCGTACTCATTTAATAACTTGACAAACGATGAAAGAAGGCAAGTTCGGTGGTTAGAAAAAAATCGTGGAATTTTTTGGAGTGAAGGATTTATTGACTACAAAGAGTTTAAGCGTACTATTACTCCATATTTAAATAATAAAAAAATTATTTGTAAGGGAACCGAAAAAATTAAATGGATTCAGGATTTGTGTCAGAACTGTAAAATTATAGATATAGGTGACAAAGGCAGTCCTAATTTTTTTAAATTGTATAATGATTATGAGAAATTAAAATGTATAAGTTTTAACTGTGTAAATCATAAGAATAAGTGTGCTTTAAAAAATGTACTGTGTATTAAGATGTGGTGTGATGACAATAATTTTTATAAATTTCTACCTAAACTTTTTAAATAATTTAACTTTTTAATGAATTCTAAGGATTTGTTACTTAACTATATTTATTTTTTGAAATAAAAATCATTTTACTTATTAAATATTTTATTTTTATAACTCTAAGAACTAGGTAGAAACATTAAATTTACTTACGTAATTACTCATTTATTTACACAACTTTACGTATCACACGCAATATTTTCTGATATAGCTCTAATAATTCTCTCAGTTTTGTCCATAATATCGTCCACAAATTCTTTCACTACATATTGCGCAGATAAAATCACGTTATTTTCACTATCACATGTGTCACTTATGTCTGTTACTTTTATCTGAATTAATCTTCTCCCTGTGCATGCTTCTCGGGTTAGTACATATGAAGATCGCTGCACTCGACGTTGACGCTTTTCAAGGACTTCGCAATGTAATGTTTTTTTTGGTTTTCGTTTGGGTCGCTTTAGTTTTTTGGTCTTCAAGTCGAGCAGCGGGAAGTCTTCATCAGGATTTTGTGCACAGTGAAATAGCAGATCCTCAGTGTTTATCCCGAAGAGT
The DNA here is from genome assembly GCA_932527175.1 of Operophtera brumata. Classification (NCBI taxonomy): domain Eukaryota; kingdom Metazoa; phylum Arthropoda; class Insecta; order Lepidoptera; family Geometridae; genus Operophtera; species Operophtera brumata. The sequence goes on from OW052238.1 coordinate 4,884,558, forward strand.
CCCTCCGGAGTCTCAGAATCCTTAGTTAAGAAGTCAGCCATATCTGAGAATAAAAAATATACTAATATTATAAATGATAAAGTTTGGATGTTTGGGTAACCGCTATCAGGTGTTTATTATACAGGTTAAGAGGAATTTATTCAATGTACCAGGCAAGCAGCAGGCTTCAGGAATAGTTTTGTTTGTTATTCTTCGATTTTGATGAAATTATTTGATAGATATATAGATGATTAAAACCTACAATAAAGACTAAGAACGCGGGTGAAAACGCAGGCGAGAGCTAGTAATTATATCACTTACTTACACAAAATTTGAAGCTGAATTGAGATAAATTATGTTGAAAAGTAAATACACTTACCGTAAGTATTAGATAGTTGAAATCTGTATACGTTAGTTACCACCGTTGTTTCGAAACAGAATGAATCAAATAAATGTATTTTCTGCAATGTCGATAAATTCATGTTAAGACATGTCCTAACCAGCTCGTGCAAAGTACACGCACAAACTACATAGTACTTACTTAGTTACTTATTTGCTGCGTAAGATAATTGCAACATACTACTATCGCTTCTGATTCATGTAATGAATGGTATAAGTTTTTACTGTGGCTTCTCTTGTCAGTTTTACTTAGTTTGATTACAATAATTTTAAGTAGGACTTTAATTTTAAAATTGAGTAGGTACGTGATTTCTAAGAAGAATAATAAAATAATAACAATGTTTTTAATCATCAAAAAATATATTTATTTTCTTAAAACTACTAAAATTTAATTCTTTTTAATAAGGTTTACATTCTAGGTGGTTATCTATATTTAAACACACAGTTTATTTATATAGATCTTAATAGCTAGGTATACATTTTAGGTAGGTACCTATTTTATTTATTTTCTAAATACATTACTTAATAGTTAGGCTTACATTTTCGATGGGTACCTACATATAAACATAGTAAAAAAGTAAAAACTAGATATATCAACTCATATCCCAAGAATGGATACGTGACCCCATGCTCTGCTTGATTTTTTATTACGTGAAATCAAACGTTTATCGTCATTACTAGAGAGTGCTATTTTGTTTACTGAACGTGTGAATATATCATGTTTTATGCTCTTAAATAATATATTCTTCCTTCGTAGAATATCTTCAGTTTCCAATGTGTTTTTATAGTCTAACATATCTAAATCACGTACGACACATGCCTTTATTCCTTTAGCCTTTTTTATTTCAGTGTGGGTATTTTTTATACAGTACAGTTTTGAGCGCAACCCCACAAATTCCATTATTATTTTCCCTCCCATTTCATCTTTAAAAAGACCTGGTACTTTTTTATTCATTATTGGTAATTCATGATAATTATCTAGAGAAAAATTACTGGTATCGAAATATTCCATAAAATTTATTTTTAACTCTTGATAAAATTGTTTTGTTTTGATATGATAAATGAAACTGTCTGTATCAGTGTAACACATCTGTAAATGGTTTCCGTAGAATGGTTGAAATATTGAATAATGAAAATCATACATATGTGCTTTTGACAATTCAAGTACTGTGAATCCTTTATACAACGGCTTGTCTAAAACTATACGACTGGGTTTCAATTGAATTGCAACTAAATTTTCTGTAAATACTGAAGCACTATGAAAATTGGGACTAGCGATTAGGTTTTTTGCACTATTTCGTTTTTTTGTTTTATTGTTTTGATCAATCCACTGATTTATTAGCTGAACGTTGACTTTTTTTCGGTTATTTTGTAACGTCTTTCCAAAAACACTATTATTGAGCAGTTTAAAAAAATCTTGTTCAAAAGTTGACGTGGCTTTTTGCCGCAAACTTGTATTAAGATCAATATATTGTTTTAAGTAGGCACTTTGTCGAAACGTAATAACACGATGGATTTTTCTCAATATTAAACCATGTTTGATACATATTTTTAAATGCTTGTAATGTATCACATAGTTAAATTTATCATACAAATTAGGAATAAGCTTCGGATGTTTTCCACCAGGTGGAATATCTTTTTCAGGGCAAAATGGTAAGTCGTTATGTTTGCAATGTAAATTTTTAGGATAAATCAAGTCTACTTCTAGAATGAAGCCATACTCATCATCGTCTAAAACACTGTTAACATCCAATTTATCGATTTCGGTTTGATTGAGAAATCTAAAGTTTGATAACGGTAATGTTTGACTCATGCTGTATCCATAGAGATTGTTACAATCTATATATACAATGTAAGATTCTGGCATCAACGGATCATAATCTTCGATAAATTCATTATTGGCTTTTGCATATCTTTGTGAACACATACATACTCCACCTCTTATGCCTGATTGAATCATATTTATCATATCGAAATCATCAATGAGTTCCAATTCAATGCCAGTTTTATAAAGCATCGCATCGAATGATAAACTAGGTGCAGTTACATAAAAAGCAGGATCTAAGCAATAGTGATGTTTACAAGTTTTTCTAAAATTTTCAAAGATATCAGTCAACAACAACACGTCTGTTTTTAAATATAAATCAGTATATTGTCCCAAGTCCTGAATACCGAATTGATCCCATACCATTAGTGCATGTAAATAATCTTCGTCTGAAATGTGTTCGTTGTTTAAAGAGCTATAAAAACTGTTTTTACATGGAAGATATTGCTCATTGTAGCGTTCCCATGTGTTCATATACTCGTATGGGTAGACACCTTTACTAGTAAGAAGCGAAAACTGTGATTCATTTGGAAAAAAATGATTTAAATGAATGAAGTCAATAGTTTTCATCGTTTTAGCTAATTTTTCTAAACTGGTTCCCAAAAATTTGAAAGAATCAACAAACCGCAATTGTACATATTCATTTTTGGATATTGGAATAAATTTAGTAAATGATATGTAATTTTCTTTTGTTTTAGGAATAATTCTTACTGACCCAGGTGCTTCCCCCAATTTTTTTATGAACAAGTGGCAATCGTAACCTGCCAAATTATGAAAAAAAATTGGAACAAACTTTGGGACTTTATACTGTAAATTGCAGAAGCTGTGAGCTGCTCCACGGTACTGACCTGTAATATGGCAGTGATCTCTAACCCTATCACCAAATAAAAAGTTCTGACAAATATGGCATCGAATGGCATTTTCATAGTCTATAGCATCAATAACGCTAAATTCTATAGACACATTTTGTGACAAAATTTCATGAATATTCTTAGCGTCTTTGTAAAGAGACGAAACAAATTTGTCAACACAATCAAATCCCCGATACGATACAAATTTATTATAAGAAGGGTTGACAGAACAGACAATATTGTATGCGAACGCTACAGGCACATGTTTTTGTATGGTATGTGTATAAGTACCTTCAGTTTGTAATTGTGTAGTGTTGCATACATCTATCAACATAGTTTCAAAGTCAGCGTAAATTATAAATGGTACGTCTTGCTTCCGATCAAAATTTTTAAATTTTATAACAGATCCCTTTTTTGGTAGCACGGTAACGATACCATTACACGTGTGATTTTCCACACTATCTGCTGTTGTAAAAAACAGTAAGCATGTATCACAAAAGTATATTTTCCCATTATGTTTGGTTATTTGACTTCTCACCAGTCGCGACAAGTTTTTTATGAGACAATAATGCGATTTTAAACTATTTTCTATGTATAGTAAGTGTATAATTGTTTTATTGATAGAAGGTTCTGATTTGTAGAGTGGACCAATAACTTTTTTATTTTTTTCCAGACCATAAATTATGAAACTTAATTGCGGATTATTATTTTCAAAAACCTTTATATCAGACAATGTCATGGGAAATAACATATTATCAATGTTCAATACATCACTAAAATGTGGGTATGATGTTATTCTATTTTGATGTTTCTTAGCAGGATAGAGAGCTGCTACTACACACCATAAGAAACAATACTGATCTATGTTACGAATATTTAAACAAGCTTTTTTTTGTTTAATGAACCTCGGTAAATCGATAAAAGAGCTACCACCAAGCGGTTGAAATTTATTTACATTTATTTCTAAACTAATACAATACAAAAAACCCCAACCCGAATCACGGTCTTGAAATTCATCAACTTTCGTTCGTAATGTATCCCTCAACGATAAAAACAATGACTCAAAATCATAATTACTATAGATAGGAGTGTTTTTTGTACCAAATGATTTGATTTCTTGTTCATTATTTTTGAATAATAAAAACTTTGAGAAAAGCTCAAAGTTTGCTTTTATACATACATGTTTTTGTAAGCATTCGTCTAAAACACGCTTTATTTTATCTCGGATTGAGTTTAAAAAAATATCAATATTGATTTGGTTTTCATCTTTTGCTAATATTCTATAAGAAACAATTCGACACCGAAACGCTAAGGTTACAGTATCAACCCCATCAATATGTGGCTGACTTAAATTGTTTTGTCTATGTTTATTACTACGTAAATGCCCAATCCAAAACCTATTACATACACTTATTTTGCATACTTCACAGAACGGCATTTCGATGATATTATACTTACTTAGTGTTAAAATGCTAGCTATCTTTATTGGAAAGCTTTTTGATAGCTCCAAAACCACTTTTTAGAATATAGTTTAGTTTATAATGCATAAAATCATCATAAAAAATCCTAGCTATAACCATAGATGTTACATCTATGGGTATAACTATCTATATTGCAAAGTATATTTGTTAGCTTTAGATAGCACAAGCAAAATGTATTTTTTTACTATAACATTAAAATTGGTTTTTATTTATAAGTGATTCTGTTTGAATAAAATGTTGGTTCACAGTCCTTAAATCGTTTAAATACTGTAGTAAACAACTCTTGCAGAGTTTCCCACTCAGGACTATGTTCACCTAGTCGTAATTTAACCGATGTTAAAGCCTTTTTGTACCTTTCTTGCGGGTCGGTGTTTTCAACGTCCTCAACGCGATAGAACTTCAGGTCACAGAAGAAGTCACCATCGCTGATCGCTGCGGTGCGGCGGGACTGTCCATCGGAGACTCGTGACGTAAATGATGATGTATTCACTGCATTGCCACAAGCCTTGATGCTTGGTGAGGAGCTGGTTTTTTCTTCTGCCTTTAAGATGGTGAAAATATTTTTTTTTGATTTTTTGTTCCTGTGAGCGAAAAAGATATTGTTAAGGTGAGGTATAACGCAAATTACCAATCTAAGATTAGATTTTGAACTGACTAAATCAAGTATAATATTCATATAAAAAAATATGCATGGATAATACCGAGGGATTACTCAAACAAAAAAACAATAGGGTAAAAAATTATCGACAAAAAATTGAATTAAAAATTTTTATAAATTTAATCATTGCAGTAAAATGGAGGGATCACCCACAGGGTTTTTAAAATTATCTATTAATCTTTTTCAAGCGGCATGTACTTTTTTTGTATGAAGATTTCTGCCTAGGGTTGGCGCAGTCTTAACGTTGTTGTTTAATCAATCAACATGCTTGTATTATTTTTTTATTTCTATGAAATGCTATATTTTAAAACAAATCATAGTTTTGAGTGAAAGAGTCCATGAAAATCGTTGAGTCAAGGGACATACATGATATAAGTGTTTTCAGGTTAAGGTGATTTGTCACCCCAAATTCTGTTACTATCTAACTCAAGTTTGTTAGTTATATTTACCAACGGAACTCTTCTCGATTAGGAGAGCGGGTGACACCCGCAGCTGCTGCACTGGCTGGAGATGTCTTACGTTTCTGCACCTTAGCTTTTGATGTCGCTGACTTCTTGATTGGTTGAGCAACTAGCATTGATGTGGCCGAGCTGTCGTATTCTGAATCATAATCCGACCTGTAAATAATAAAATACATAACAATATATGTATACTAATCGCTGCAAATGCAGGGGGGGTGTGCGGTTGCACTCGCCTAAACGCACATCCTCTATAACTATGTTCAGTTATGAATGAAGACTGAAGAATTTTGGAAACAGATTTTTATTGCAATCTTTCACAAGTTTTGATTCAGATTGAATTTATTTTTTTACTCTGGTTCAGATTCAAGATATTTTTTGTAAAGAAAGGTATTTTTGTATTTTTTTTGTAGCAAAAAATAGGTGCTCCTAATTTAATAAAAAAAGTTTATTAAATTAGGTTAATAAACAGGCTAGGTATGTTATTCTAACACAGATATGATAAGTAATCAATATTTTGTGGTATATATTTTTGAGTTATTTCAGTTATTAACAAAATTATCAAGCAAAAATATGCAAAAAGTTTCCAGAAAAACCGAAAGAAACGTAGAGAATTTGTACCGAAATTGGGAACTGAATTTTCAAACTTTTTTTTGTTGTGTTTTCGAGCATTTCCTTTCATCAGACCGGTGTTAATACGTGACAAAATTATTCTACTATCAAATTTAATCGCAGGATATATCCATAGTCGTCTAAAATTCAAATTTAGAACAAAATAACAAAAGACGTCTGCAAATGTTCAAATTGTTGCGTGGGCAGTTAAGGCGCTATAGGTTCAACAAACATTTTTGTATGAGGCGAAGAAGGCGAGCTCACGCTATGATACCGGGTTTTTATGTATAAAAAAATTATATAAAAATGACGTTCAAAGTTTTGTTTAATTTTGTTGATGAATTCACTAACTCAAATATTAACTAACATGTAACCAAATGTTTCAAAAATTAAAACGTGAGAGAAGTGAGTGAAAAATAGCATTTAAATTTTAAAAAGGAGGTATATTTTTTTTTTTTTTTTTATCGAGTGAAGTAATTCAAATATTGTATTGAATTATTGATTTCACTAGATAAAAAGCTCAAGAATATCATATATTTTTTTCTTCATAGAAAACTATGGAAATTCTTATCAAAAACTTTAAAATTCTAGAGACATTTGAGAACCTATCGCGCCTTAAGACCGTGTAAAATTCGGCTCCTAAATTCGCAAACATCTTGGGACATTATTTTTTCTGGTATGAAAGTTGCGCGGGCATGTGAGTGGTAGGTAGTTGGTTTGTGTTAGTCGTAGGAGAAGCCGCGGATCACTACACTACCAGTAAAACATGATCCAAGCAAAAAAATAATTAAAAATTTCGCTGGCTTATCTGTTTTGTGCGACATTTGTTTGTTTGTTTACAAAAAATATCTCGAATAAACAGAGTATAGAATACAAGTAATAATGCTGGACAGTTCCACACAACATTATCTAGCCCCAAGCTTAGCAGAGCTTGTGTTATGGGTACTAGACAACTGATATACTTAATAAAACATATTACATAGATAGATATTTTTTATATAGAAAATACCCAGAATACTCTGAACAAATATCTACAAATCGCACAAATATTTGTTCCGTAGCGGGAATCGAACCCGCAACCTCCTGCGTCGCAGGCGAACGTTCGCCCGCCACGCCACAGGGGTCATCAAAACATAGCAAATAATAACAGAGTAAACTTACGAACATTTTCGTTGATGGTGTTGATATCGCAGTGGGTAGGCAGCGGTAGAGAATGCTTGAATATGTGGTGACTGCGTCGAGGCAGAAGTACTAGCAGCGTAGTAGCGTTGTACTGCAAGGCGGCTAGTGCAGCTGGGCGGGTGGCACTTCAGGTGGCAGCAGTGGGCGGGCGGAGAATCACTGGGATGACACTCGTACAGCACTTGATTCTGATCGCTTGACGAATAGACTGATTTTAATTCGATTCAATCCAAACACTGTTTTTATATGAAAATTTTGCTGGATCAAGCAAAAATTTAAATTACATATAGCAAACATTTTATCAATAATGTTGAATAAAAAAGTATATTTTATTTTGCACGTTACCAATTATTGTAAACAAGAATTTAAATAAGATAATGTTAATAAGATAAATAAAATAGCATCATCATCATCATCATCATCATCATCATCATCATCATCATCATCATCATCATCATCATCATCATCATCATCATCATCATTGCTGTTAGTTATAATTGACGACTAATGAACATTGAAAAACTGACCAAGTGCGAGTCGGACTCACGCATAAAGGGTTCTGTTCCATTATCACCATTATCATTACTATTATCTATAACAACGACAAAATATCACGTATGGTGTATGGGAGCCCTCTTAAATGTTTATTAGTATATGTTGTTATAGAGGCAACATAAATATATAATCTGTGAAAAAATCATTTTGTCTAACTATTACGGTTCATGAGATAAAGCATAGTGATAGACAGACAGAAAGACAGACGAATGGACAGCGGAGTCTTAGTAATAGGGTCCCGTTTTACCCTTTGGGTACGGAACCCTAAAAAAACTAATTTAATGTTGTCTGACCTATTTTCACTTGCTTTTTTTATTTTGACATGCCACCCTCTGATAAAAATGTTTATAATCCATGTTGCTACGTTTTTATAAAATAACCATATGTCATGACAAACAAATATATCAAATTCGTTGATTGTTATTTGACGACAAAGTAAGCCGCTATATTGCAACATTGTTGAACACAAAATGTTGTAGTCATCATACAAAATATATTTCAAACTAGTTAGTTCTGACTTTACCAATTTACATTTACTGTTTTGAAATAAATGTAAATCATTAGGTATCATAATCAACCCATTATAATACCTATTGGAAGGATATATAGATAGATAGAATATTCTTTATTGCACAAAACAAACAATGTACATAGGCGAACTTAATGCTAAGAAGCATTCTCTACCAGCTAACCTTTGTGTATTGTGGATACATTTATGTAGGTAAGTATCTCCATGCTTGGTAAGTAAATGTTATGTATACACTAACGTAATACAAACTCTATATGAGATGAGTTGAGATGGAGAGAGAGATAGAAATAAATATTCCTAGGACAGATAAACAACGTTTTGGAATAAAATGTTAGACAAGAACGATACATATTTTGACTCTAGTCAAGAAAATCTAGTCTAGAAAGTTTCAATGCTGTATGTTTTAATTATTGACTGCAACTTATAACAACAAAACATCAAATTAGTAATAATACAATTTCTAAGAATCCAATAAGACCTACTTCACAACCTTGATACTGTTTGATCAAACTATATTTTATAAGAGTATGTGAACCAAGCTATAGGCTGTTTGTTAGCAGAAAATATTTGCATTTGATAGTAACATAGCATAACTCCAACAGTCATCTAGTTCCTCACTAGGATTCTTTGCGTTGTAAGTATCAGGAACTATGATTACCATGGTAACACAACACTCAGTCTCGAAACAAATATTTAAAAATCATACAAAACATTTGTCTCGCATAGGGAGTCGAACCCACAACCTCTCACACCTTAGCAAGCTACTCTACCAACGCGCTACAGAGATCATCAATAGTGAGGGTGAAATTATGAGTCTCTTATCTATACAAGTACCACTGGTGAGTATAGTAGTTCAGTGTACCTACTTATTTACTTACAAAATGTATATTCTTATTATATTTTGGAATGTAAATGAGTATGAACCTTCTTATATGTTTTCGATTTTGTTTGTTCATAAGCAGTAGCCAATGTATAATATAATTACTCTGTAAGACGATAATGCTGAGGATGAGAAATATCACTACTGTGGGACACACTTGTTGTTGACTTCGTTACACTTAACCTGATTCTTCCTGAGACATCAAAACACACGTATATGGATTTATAAGTCTGTAACGATGAACCATAAGTTTACATTTTCAGGATATTAGGTAGATATTTACTCTCAGATTCGTTGGATTTCCAGAAGAGAAAAAAACTGCGACCGCTGAATTTAGTTTTAATTTTTGTTTACTGTTATCTAGTGTGGGCACAGTGCAATACCACATAGGATGCGTCTTAGGTGAACGTGACCTATATGGTTATGCACTGGTCATAGGCAGAGGGTACTGAATTTAGTTTTCATTTTTGTTTACTGTTACCTAGTGTGGGCACAGTGCAATACCACATAGGGTGCGTCCTAGGTGAACGTGACCTATGTGGTAATGCACTGGTCATAGTCAGAGGGTACCGCATCAGGTGAGCCTTCTGCTTGATCCACCAACCAAAGCAGTATTTAAAAAAAAAAAAAAAAAAAAAACATTTTTATTTACAAACCTTTATTATTTGCCTTTTCAAAATAATCATCTTATATTTTTTTCATTCGTCATTCTTTCTCAATGATAACTTAAAATAATAATGAACTGTGGACTGTCCTGCTAAATACGTAAAGCATGGTATACCTATATGAGCATCTAACAGCATGCAATAATGCGTTCTCAGCATAACAGCAGAATTCTAAGTAACAAACGAGTAAGTGTGAGACATGAAACCTAATACATTTCTTTATCGCATAACCATTATACTGATTATGGTTATAATACTGGTTAGGTACCTATGTTATTGTTAAACTGTTAAGACTCTTTCATCTTACATTTTTTACGTTAGTACTATTAATGTCCCTAGGACGCGTCCTTGGCATTACACTGCGCCTGCTGCTCTTAGACAAAGATAAAAAGGTAAAATAATAAAAAAATATTAAAAAAAAAAAAAAAAAAAAAAAAAAAAAACTCTGTAATTGGGCGGAATGGACCCCGAGCGACAGCGAAGTGGACCAGAACGCCCAATTACTTGACTACTAACCTCTAATAATTGATAGGGTAATTGTTAGGGTTCCGTATCCAATGGGTGCCAACACGACCCTATTACTAAGCATCCGGTGGCCGTCCGTCCGTCAGTTCGTCTGTAAGTGGGCTGTATCTCATGAACCGTAACAGATAGACAGTTGAAATTTTCACACTTTTTATTAAATTACAAATTTTAAGGAGAACAGAATACAAGAAAAAGGGCCCGTGAAAAAAATATCTATCCTATCCCAGCATGTGGGGTATTATGTTTTAGAGCTCATTACGTAGAGAAAGAATGTTTTTTTTTCAAAAGTAATGGAATACAAAGTCTTGAGAGGTCGCCAAAGTCAGCTTTTATGCTCGACCTTGCATCTCTTGAACTGTTAGGTAGACACATAAAATTTTCTAAAAGTGAGCAAAACATTAGCTATACTATTGTTATAGTTGCTATAACAAGTTTATCAACAAAATAAATAATGCAAATAAAGTTCAAAACAAAAGGGGGTTCTAGTCCTAATAATAATACAGTGTTATATCTTATACGATAGTACGGAGCCCTTTGTGTGCGAGTCAACTCTCACTTGGCCGGTTCTTTTAGATATTATGAAATCGTACTATTTCCTTTACGCGTGGTTTAACTTCTTAATAACTAGTAACCTCACTAAGGAATTTCGCTATCAAAATTATCAACACAATAAAAGCCTTTATTGAAGTATTATCTTTACATACAAACTGTATGCACAAGAACAAATCTAATTATATATATTGAAACTCAATAGACTGAGAAATAAATACCCCAAAACAGTAGATAATTTTCTAGTTGGAACCTAATCCGTATACTCGTGTGTGGCTTGGTGTGAAGACCAGCAGCGGGCGCGTGAAGCGGCGCATGCCTTCCCTCTCCATCGACATGCCGATGTCGGTGCTGCGGCAGAAGCTCAGCCTGGAGAAGGAGAGGAAGGCGCAGGCCCTCGGCTACGCGGCCAACAGGAACTTCTTGAACGACATCGGCAAACGAGGTGAGGGGACTGCTTTCATTATAACTACTGCTTTACAAGGTGGCACATCTGATGGAAGCTCAGTCAGGGACTGGCAAGACAACTGAAGGTTGACATGCTTGGTCCCTGATGGAGGTTCCGAGGAGTGAGGAGTGACCTAGCGCGTCCAAAGACATCACAATTTTACGATTAAAAAAAACTGAATTGGTGATTGTTCTCGTATGAGATTGTTCACTTTACATGATTGGAAGCAAAAACAATCTTTGTTATTCTTTGTTTCTAGCTGTGTGTCATTTTATATCTGTACCTAGATAGGTACAGAGCCAGCAACGATGTTTGTGGTAAAGAAGATTCTTTACCACAAACATCGTTGCTGAGGGAGGCCTGCAATGCGCTAAGACCACTTATCAATGTTTTTTTTTTCATTATTTTTCTTTCACGTGTATTCTTTTTGGTATCTTAAAATATACAAAGATACAAACAAAATTGTTGTTCTAGAGTACATACTAATAATAATGCTGCACAATAATAATTCTGCACAAGTTCACACAACATTATCTAGCCCCAAGCTAAGCCAGAGCTTGTGTTATGGGTACTAGATAACTGATATACTTAATATAATACAATACATAGATAGATATTTTTTATTATACATAGAAAACACCCAGAACACCCTGAACAAATATCTACTAAATAATACTAAAATACAAATAATACATTTCACAATATAAGTTTTATTACTTAAGGCGCTATAGGTTCAACGAACATTTTTGTATGAGGCGAAGAAGGCGGGCGCACGCTCTGATACCGTGTTTTTATGTATAAAAAAATTATATAAAAATGTCGTTCAAAGTTTTGTTTAATTTTGTTGATGAATTCACTAACTCAAATAATAACTAACATGTAACCAAATGTTTCAAAAATTAAAACGTGAGAGAAGTGAGTGAAAAATAGCATTTACATTTTAAAAAGGGGGTATCTTTGTTATTTTTTTTTATCGAGTGAAGTAATTCAAATATTGTATTGAATTATTGATTTCACTAGATAAAAAGCTCAAGAATATCATATATTTTTTTCTTCATAGAAAACTATGAAAATTCTTATCAAAAACTTTAAAATTCTAGAGACATTTGAGAACCTATCGCGCCTTAAGTAGTATAAAAATAAAATGGCAAATATGTTATTTTTTGTGTATAGTCCATACTAAGATACAACAAAATAACATAACACAAGTTGTAGATCAAATGGTAATACTACATTTTATGCAATGAAGGCCTTTTCACATAGAGTTGAAAGAGAAGTAAAATGAATGCATTTTAAATGAAAAGTTTTTCCGCTTCACTCTAGCATTTAGTTTTACTACTGATAGTGGGTTTTTCGTGCTAACTTATATTTATACGAGTATCTCATATACGATACAGGTAAACGAAGAGTTTAACACGCCCGTATAGTGCAATTCGAGAAGACAATCTTCTGTTAGAGCTTTCAGGAAATTGTGGTTTTATTTATTGAATACAAACAATGATAGTAAAAAATCCTTAAACAAGACAAAAGTACACACTCACAAACACTCACAAAGCAAAGTTTATGTTTTCGTAAACAGTGCTTAATTTTGATTATTGATTTTTTCGTTATTGGTTTTAAAAATTGAATTTATTTTTCCTTAGGGTACACAGTGTTTTGTCTTTTAAAAACCACTTCTAATTCGATTGAGAGAGACAAACCACTGTGTAACTATTCCAAAGATATTCCGCGTTATTATTAGCACGGTGCGTCCCGCTTAGATTTAATTAAAATACATAATTGCAAGTCAAGAAGAGATTAAAATATCCTATTCAAGTTCCTTATAAAAAGTCAACATAAAGTTATCGTTATATTTGATGATAAGGATAAAAAAAAAAAACTGTTTTCTGTTTACAGGTTTCCAGCAGCTGTGGTCCGCTGTCCCAGACAAATATTACTAAAAAAATAATGAATACCACATCTCCACTATAAGACCAAAAGGTGCCAAGTCTATTGAAATTAATAACTAATAGAAAACAAAATATTCTAATAATTAATGTAGCTTATTGTTACTCAAGATTGTGATTAGATCGATACATATTTGATCTCATTTCCTTGTTAATAGTTGAAAAGGGGAGTTTTAGAGTTAGTTCTTAGGCTTTAATTAAAAAAAATATGAAATGAAGTAGAAAAAATAACTTTTGTGTTAGACAAAGTACAAATTAGTAGTTATTATTTTGTAATGTTATTTATTGATTATTCTAAAGGATACTTGTAGCACGAGTGAATAACAATGTGATTGGCTGTTGTGTTAAGATAATATTGAACTCTGTAAATTATCTGATCATACTGTATATGCGCATCTGGACAAAATAAACGTTCGATACATTATGTCTTGGAGTTTAATTTTCACCTTATTATTTCTGATGTGTACCTAACATCTTTCCTCTCGCTTTCCTGGAAACTGACGGAAGTTTGTAACAGGAAGCGCGCTTTTTTCCGAGAGGTCAGTACTATCAGCCAAGTTGCTTACGAGTATTACCAAGGAGGTGAGATGTCAGATGTTCCATATCATATACGACCATCGAGCAACGCAGGCCTCCGTATACGACTACTGTAGGGCTTGTTATTTTTTTTTACTGAAAGCATATTTTGAAACTTGTACTTGATTAACTTATTCAGATGTTTAACAGTTAGTCAGTTTATCAGTTTATTTAAATTATTTAAATCAGTATGTTTAAAGCTTATCAAATGATTGGTTGAAATCGTAATTTTTGGCTTCCATGTCTAAACAATCTATCATGGGTTGCGTAATTTGAAGTATTTACTTAGGTGGCTTAAGGTGAGGTAATAGTTAGGTAAGTAGGATAAACAGCATCAGTCCCATTACACAGCTTTTAAATTAGCTCGTGATTTCATAGATAGAGATATTTTTAATCGTGTTAAACTTTAGCCTGCGTTTATAATGAGACTGATTGCAGAGTAGGTATACCCTGGTTCAGAATTCGAGATATTATTTGTAAAAAAAGGGGTTACCATAGCAAAAAAATAGGTGCTCTATGGTAGTTTATTAAATTAGGCCAATAAACAGGGTAGGCATGCTATTCAAACTCGGATCTGATAAACTATAAAGTAATCAATATTTTGTTGTATATATTTTTGAGTTATTTCGATTATTCACAAAGTTATCAAGTAAAAATATATTTGTTAGTAGAAAATGTTTCATGTTACTTGGAACACTGCAGAGATTCTAAACAATGGGCTTTGTTTTGAAAGCCGGTCCCCATTTTGTTAATTTCATTTGTTTCTCCTCATTTGCCGAATACGAATGTGCTTTTCAGCACAGTTATATAATGGAATGGTCATACTGTATCAATGGTAAGAGTTATATATAACATTTTGCCATTTACACATTGACTCGTCAGATAAACTTAAGTAGGTAGTCGGTTTGTGTTTATTTGCCGCAAATTGAAGGTACATAACGCGCGAGCGAAACCGCTGGCGGATATTACAAAAATTTAATACCGTAGGAAAAGCCGCGGGTCCGTACTAGTAAAACATGATCCACGCAAAAAAAAATATTTTACCACTGGCTCTTGTCTCTTTGACGGTGAAGTTTGTTTGTTTACAAAAAATATCTTGAATTCTGAACCAGGGATTAGATTCACCTTACTGGAGATAAAACAGGAGAAAATATAACTCTGTCTTTTTCCCTGTCTGATATTTAAGTAAAATAAGCAGAAAATGTTTTTTTAGGGCTTTTTTGAAGCTCTTATGATTATCCGTATTACATTCGGATTAGATCCTAAGAATAATTACACAATATTTTGTCCTTTGCATTGCCAACCAGTTTCAAATTCAATCAAAAGAGTCTAAACACGGTACTACTCTATTCCAATAATATTCTGCACTTATTAGTAACACGATTAGTATCTAGCTTGGACTCTGTAAGTACTTCCAACCCAAGAAGAAACAAGTACTTTTAAGTGGATTATTATTAATTACGAGTACGACTCTCGCGTCTACAAACCATTTCTATGTTTGTTACATATTAGATAAACTTATATAATGTTAATAATAAACCAGGCATGAGTAGCTACGTATAGTTCCATAGTTTACAAAAGTCGAAAGTAGATGTCGCCACTAGTAGAATATAACGTGCTATCGGTGTAATTTCTTGATTGGAGAACTCTTTGTACCATTCAGGTATTTGTATTTATTCAACACAGACGCTTAAATTTAATCTGGCTACCTCTTAAAGCTGTCAAGATATACCCCTGTTACAGAATTTAGATGGGCAGACGGCGTAGGCTTAGTTTATATTTTATTTATTAATATTACCTATGTTAATGATATAATGTATGTTATGTTATGATATATCTTTTCCTACTTACCTTCGAATACCTACAAGGTAGTACAACAATGGTGATGTTGAGTGGGGAAGTCTCTTTTAGTGTTGGCAATCCGTACAAATATTTCACCCCTTTATTGGGGAATGAATCGCGCCCCTTTCTATCAGTCCGAAGGAGGGTAGCGTAATTCAATAAGTATAATAGCGCTCTCGTAAGATGAGTGCCTCTACGGTGCTGAGTCACCTATTTATTTTTCTATTTCTATGGACAAACTTTGCGAAAGGTGTCGGAATTCATGTGGGACAAATTGTGCTGCGCGAAGGTTCATTTGTTTAGGATAGCTTAGGATAATAGAAACTACGCACGTTTTTGTTAATTAGCCAGATCTATTTCAATGACGTACTTGACGTAGATATTATTGATTTTGTACTGATAATTAGCTGTATCATTATCATTGGCGTTGTGAATAATTATCTGTGGAATGTTTAAGTAATCTTAGTAGGTATGGATATTTCAAACCAAAATACTGTTTTTACAAGTTTTAGGTTAAGTATCATTAGATAGATGAACATTTAAGTGTACACTAGAATAATAATTTAACAAAAAAAAAAAATAGTTTGACTCATTCCGCCATTTTTGAAAAGAGACGTCGTCTACTTTTTTTCCTATTGTTTTTTTGCGTTATTTGGTGTTATTTTGGTGACATTTTAAAGAATGTAGCTCGTTTAAAGAGCACAAATGTAATGGAAGTGGTTTGCGTGACTTTTCAATATTTTTGGAAATTGTCTTCCGAAATTTTAGTAAAACGGCCACCATTTTAATAGAACATGAATTGACTTTGACGACTTGGTAGGAGTGAACGTTGCAAATTATACTGAAAAAAAAAATACAATAAATATACTTGAAAATGCCAAATGCGCAAGTTGTGCGACGCCAATTATAAAGAAGAAAAAAAAACATTCAGGTGTGAGCCGGAATCGTGTGGAGAGGGTTCCGTACAAGTACCTACCTAGTAACTGCTAGACCATTTGAACTTACTAGTCCTCGGTGACATTAAGCAACACATTGGTAGTGATTTGAGATTGTATTGTCTAAAATTAAATTTAAAAATAGAATACCGGTCGTTTGCTTTTTTATATAAAAATGAAGAGGATGGCGGTATTTAGTAAGCTTTAGTTTTAGAGAATGAAACTTAAAATCGCTTCCAATTTTTACCTATTTTTCTTCATGAATATTTTCCATTTCCCGTGGGAGTTAAAATCAAATCAATCAATTAAATCAAATATCAAAATTAAAGACTTACCGTGCTACTATAAAACGCGAGTCATCCTTGGAACAGAATATCATTAGAACACAGTAACTATTTAACAGTAACTAGTACAGTAGTATGTAGTTTTAGCCGCCGTAACACAGGTCCAACCTAGCACTACTATGCTAACAGAACTTGTCTATAGCACTACCTACTAACAAAATGTATATTTTATGAGCTGTAGTATTTGTTTTTTAATAAATACTTTAGTTTACTTTAATTTACAGTGTTTTGTCTATTGCATTAACAGACAGTTTCAAATTCGATTGAAAGAGACAAAACACGGTGTAACGATTCCAAGCATAGTTCGTGTTTATTAGTAGCACTGTGAAGTTTTCACTGAATGTTTATTTTTTGCTTTTTTTGTCATATGTATTAGAAGTTTATTTGTGTTTGTTAATACGGGCTGACATGAACATTATGTTCAAAAGCCGCTAATTAAAGAAAAAAAATAAAACTAATTTTCTTCTAAATTTTTGGCTCAGTAGTTTCAGAGGTTAGGAGGAATGGAATTTATATATACAGTGGTGGCCATATAATTAAGAACGCTGATATAAAGGGAAGATTTTTTCCAACTAAGATGCAAAACTAATTGTATGCATTTGTTTTTATTTCTCTCGGTATCGTAAAACATTTCCATATTACGACTGTATTCATTGATACACATGATTGGCTAAAAATCAATACGCAAACTTTTTACACTACTTTTAAACAAAGTATTCCTTATTACTGGCTGGTCACGTAATTAAGAACGCTAAGTAGTTTATACCTTTATTCAAATTTAAATAGAGTACACTCAGTCGATTTGTTACTTTTTGTATAATTTTGGCGCCATTACGTACTGTAAAAGATTAAAGGTGATTGCTTCTTTAGAAAAAACAATGGGAAAAAATAAAAGTTGTGATAAATCTACAAGGGAAGCAATAATAAAACTTCGCCGGAAGAATTGGTCTTATAAAAAGATAGCCGACCATCTGCAATGTTCAAAAACGATGGTTTTCCACGCTGTAAAGCATTTTGCTACGTATCAAACTACTTCGAATGTTCCACGTGTACCTAAACAGAGAAAAACAACTCCTCGAGATGACCGAAACATCGTTCGTATGGCAAAACAAAATCCTTTTAAAGGGTCCAATGAGCTTAGAAAAGAATATTTTGGTGAAAACAACCCTTCAGCAATCTCAGCACGCACTATTCGAAGACGTTTGGTAGAAGAAAAATTGCACGGTAGGATAGCAAGAAAGGTACCCATGTTAAAACTTTGCCACAGGCAAGCCCGGCTTGCATTTGCGAGAAAGTATGAAAACTGGACTGTGCAACAGTGGAAAAATGTACTTTTTTCTGACGAGACGAAAATAAACAGAGTATGTTCTGATGGAAAACGATATGTACGACGTCCCCCGAATACAGCATTCGACCCAAAGTACACGAAAGTTACATTAAAGCACGGTGGTGGAAATGTGAAAATTTGGGGTTGCTTTTCTGGACATGGTGATAACCTGTAAAGTTGATAGAAGGTAACATGGATCAGTTCCAATACAAAAATATACTGGAAGAAACAATGTTACCATACGCTGAAGACGTTCTACCGGTCATTTGGAAATTCCAGCATGACAATGATCCAAAGCACACTGCACGCACCGTAAAGGAATTTCTTACAGCGCAATTAGTTTCTGTCTTAGACTGGCCTGCTAACAGTCCAGATCTAAACCCAATAGAGAATCTGTGGTTTGAAGTAAAGAAAAAGGTTTCAAATACAAAGTGTGGAAATTTAAGAGAGCTGTATGACGTTTTTTTAGAAGAATGGAACTCTATTTCTCTTGCGAAATGTCAAAAATTAATAGAGTCAATGCCTCGCCGGTGTAAAGCTGTAATTAAAAGCTGTGGATATGCTATTAACTATTAATTTTAGTTAAATATTTATTAAATTTCTTTTTATGTTTCCTGTGCTACATAATATTGTGATTTTTTAAATCTAAGTGTCATACAAAACGATTCCCGAGCAGTTAAATAAATCGTTCTTAATTATTTGTCCAGTTTCAGTACTAGTTGAATGTGTTACTTTGATAAAATCAATAAAATGTGCAAAAAGTAGTTAGCGATTTCATACTTTATTCTTAAGTCAGGTTGCTCAATTAATGTGACTATTATATAACATAACTAGTTGCTTCTCAGAAGGTACACATCTCTGTGTATGATACGATTTAAATAAAAAACTTCTAGAACTTCAAATCGTTCTTAATTATATGACCACAACTGTATATATAATCTTTGAAACTATGCATTTTAAAAATATAAAATAAACGACTTGTATGCTTCATAATGAGCCTTTTCATTTGAACTACGTCAGATTTTACAATGTGTTACCACCCTGTATACCTACTAGTTAAAATGAGAGAAATTTCAAAAATACAATTAAAAAGCAACTGACATTCAAAGCATACGAGTATTAAGACAGATGAATTTCTCACTGATCACAAATCATGGAATAATATTAATTTATAAAATTTGACATTATAATGCATGCTATACCTACATACTACTAGGTATATCGATTTAATTTATACAAAAAAATAGTCTATGTTTTCTTCTCTGTTCTTTTGTGATTATTATTGTACGTACCTGTTTTTTTTTAACCAAGGACTGACGTTTGTATGTAATGACTTTTCTAAGTGCATTATTAATATGTGCCTCTGGAAATAAATAGAATAGAATTCAATTGAATATGTGACATCGTGCACTAGACAAAAGTTTTTTAATTCTGTAGTTTGCATGATTTGTCTAACTCTGTACCAAAATTCAACGTTTCTTGTCCAGTAGTTTTGGAGCTACGCTGAGACAGACGGACAGTCAGACAAATATGAGCGATCCTATATTGGTTCCGTTGGTCCTTTTTGAGGTACGGAACCATAAAAGTAGACATCATTAGCACATTACAATTAGCGGCCTCACAGAAAGTGATTCTCCCGATTAAAGCTAAGGCCAAACCAAACGCGTTCAGCCTGCGTCCGCGGTGGCGTGTACGGTGGCGATCCACTGTCTTACTATTGATCGCCACCGCGCACACCACTGATGACGCGGGCTGAACGCGTTGGTTCGGCCTTAGCTTTATAGCGTTATGATAAAACATTTTGGGCTTACCGCAGAGAGTCGCGGAGCTTCGCGAAGGGCGCGCCCGCTCGAAGCGCAAGATGCCGTCGCTGTCTATCAGCAACCCCATGGAAGTTCTGCGACAACGGTTACTGCTGGAGGTCGCGCGCAAGCAGATGCGCGAGGCCAACCAGCGACAGGCCATGGCTAACAGAGTGTTCCTGCAGAACGTCGGCAAGCGAGGTAAGTCCATCTTCAGCTATGTTCACACCAGTGCAATCTAAATCAGCAAGCAATCAGTGCAGTGAAATCTAAATTCACTTTCATGTTCAACTTGCGTTTCAACTTTCAGTTCATCTTGGGGCAAGCGCTGCGCCATAAGACGCATGCAGCTTAGCGTCCACACCAGTGCGCTTGTCGCATGCAACTCGCGAAGATTCGTAGTTGTCTTCTGTTCCAGAACCACTCAAATACTTCGTAACTTTTTGATGTTCCTTTGAGAAACCTAAAGCTTGTTTTTAACCGTTTTTACATCAGAATTATATTTTTGGCTCAATTAAATCAACGCGTCGTTTCTTTTTATTTTATTTGTGTAGTATTTGTGCTTGTGGTGCCACAATACTTCGTATGTTCGATAACTTCTATCGTTTTAACTTTGTCTTTTACCATTTTTAGGGTTCCGTAGTCAAAGACAAGGAACCCTTATGGATTCGTCATGTCTGTCTGTCTGTCTGTCTGTCTGTCTGTCTGTCTGTCTGTCTGTCCGTGTATGTCACAGCCTTTTTTTTCCGAAACTATAAGAGCTATACTGTTGAAACTTGGTAAGTAGATGTATTCTGTGAACCTTATAAAGATTATTGGGGTTCTCCATACTTAGAACTGAAACTCAATTTTTTTTTTCATCAAACTTTTGGGTTATCTATGGATAGGTCTTCAAAAATGATGTTGAGGTTTCTAATATAATTTTTTTCTAAACTAAATAGTTTGCGCGAGAGACACTTCCAAAGTGGTCCTAAGATTAAATAATCTTATATATATTTTTTTCATCCTCTTGTACCATATTTCATGCAATAAATTATTATTTCATTATTTCATTAAAAAGTGTGGGGGCACCCCCATAACTTCTAAAATAAGAGAATGACAAAACTAAAAAATATATGATGTACTTACTATACTTAATATACTTACCATGTAAACTTTCACTCAAAATTGGTTTGAACGTGATCTAGTCAGTAGTTTTTTTTTATTACGTCATTAATCGTAATCTATTCAAAAACTTTTATATTATGTTACTTGCTGTTACGGAACCCTTCATGGGCGAGTCCGACTCGCACTTGGCTGCTTTTCTTTACTAAAACGCACGAAATGCTGCACGCCAATCCACCGGCGTTGGGTATACGTGCGCTGGCGGCATGAGCTGCTGTTCAACTCATTTTGAGGCATACGCTATTGTATGCGCTATGTTTGCTCTGGCATGCGTCAAAAGAAAACGCAAGATGAACGTGAAAGCGCACTGGTGTGGACATAGTTTCATCTGCCCATGGATTGATGAACGAGTGTTAGGAATAGGAACGATTTAGCCTAATCACCACGCTTGCCAGGCAGATATCTCAGTATTGATATTAAGTACTCCGATGGAAACTGCTGCGTATCCCCTGGAGTAACCCCTTAGTTGCCTTTAAGTAAGGAAAGTCCTTCTCCATTATTATATTAGCTGCACTTGTAAATAATAAATTAACGAAGAATGTGATCAAATCTGAAAGTCATTTTTAACCTACTTCTAATGGTCGTATCGAAATGAAACTTTGTACGTTTATGTAGTTCGGATGACAGTACTGTATTTTGGTATTTTAAAGCTGATCTGATGACGGAGCCAGGAGGTGGATAGTGGAACTTCCCTGGGGGGACAAATCTGGCGATCGAATTTTCGACCATTTTCCGATATCTTATTGAACTGAAATTCGGCATACGTGCCGGTAACAATACAATATTATGGTGACAGTGAGCTGATCTGATGATGGAGATGGAAGGTGGACAACGGAACTCCTCGATGGTAATAGGTACCCTGGCAGTGTTTGGGCTCATTTTGTTCAGCTCACTATTTAAGTACTAATTTTAGAAAAGCGTGTTTTGGATTATAAACCATTCGCCGCGGCATTCTATGAAGCTGGGTCCAGCAGAGGGTTTCCATGGGCTGAAGATGATTAAATGGTTCAAATAATTTATTTTGTTTTTCTTAGAAAATGTAATGTAATGTTGAATCGCATGCAATAAATAAATAATCAGATTCAGTATAATGTTCATAACACTAGGACGGGGGCTTATTCTCAACGATAGTGAATGCATATTGGAGGATGTCATATTATGTCAATTGGCTTGTACCGGAACAGAGACCGTCTTGCTCTAAGGCTTGTATCTAAGCTATTATTGATATCTCTAACTAATACCTAGAGGGAGGCATTGAACGATAAAATATATAGCCAGGTAGGGCGCACATAAAACCGAATGGATCACTAGAATTAAAATTTAGTTTATTGCAATCCGATGCGACCCGCCCCCAATAAATCAACAGAGCAATAATCTTTATTTCAAACTGCAAATGTAACTGGGTCGCAAAGACAGCAACACTGACATTAAGCTTGGAAACTGAGCGTACAAACCAACCGAATAAATTATTGTAGCGAATCGCCTACGCATGGTCTACGCTAACGTAAGCAGAGGCGTTTAGTTCATGTTTATTCAAGGTTATGGTTACATGTGTAGATGCTCTGTTTCAACGGTTTGTAACATATATAATCAGTTGTAACATGTAAGTAGAGTTATTTGTAACATGGAGTCATTTGTAACATGTGAGTAACATGTAAGGCAGTTTGTAACAAGCATAAAAACAGAAAAAAAATTGGTTTAGAAAAATATAACTAGATTTATGGAACAAAATTATGCGATAGATACACTTTTTATTTTATTTGGATAGATACATACCCTCCAAACTAGAACACAACAATGCAAGCTTTACTGTTAATGCAGCAGAAATAGGTATTGCAGTAGTACTTCCCAGAACAAACTCATTCACAAAAAACTCTACTGTTCTTATAAGTATAAATACGATTAATGACGTATTAAAAAAAACTGCTTACTAGATCTCGTTCAAACCAATTTTGAGTGAAAGTTTACATGGACATTTACAGATAAGACGTACATTATATATTTTTTTTAGTTTTATCATTCTCTTATTTTAGAAGTTATGGGGGGGGGGGGGGGGGCACACTTTTTACCACTTTGGAAGTATCTCTCGCGCAAACTATTCAGTTTAGAAAAAAAATATATTAGAAACTTCAACATTATTTTTGAAGACCTATCCATACGTATAGGTTTAATGAAAAAATAATTTTTGAGTTTCAGGTCTAGGTATGGGGAACCCCAAAAATAATTGTTTTTTTTTAAATATTTGTGTAAAAATCTTAATGCGGTTCACAGAATACATCTACCTACCAAGTTTCAACAGTATAGCTCTTATAGTTTCGGAAAAAAAAGGCTGTGACATACACGGACAGACAGACAGACAGACAGACAGACATGACGAATCCATAAGGGTTCCTTGTCTTTGACTACGGAACCCTAAAAACGGCAGCAGACGTACGGCTCAGTAGTATACCTTCTATTAGCACTAAACGTTCTACCTTTGTAATGCGAACTGCTAAGGAGTGGAATAAACTACCGTCGTCTGTCTTTCCTGAAAACTATAATCTGGGTCTCTTCAAGGCTATTCTATTCAAGGAGTGAATTCTAGACCTTTGTGCTCTATCTTCGCCCACATCTTCACTTGCCAACAGGTAAGTTTTTGTATTTTTTGATCGTGGTCAAAGGTCTAACAATGTTGAAAAAAATAAAAAAAACAAATGAAACAATTGAACTACCTGTCTAAATTAAAGACAAATGCAAGCAGATAGGTCGCAACGAAAGTTTTTTTTAAGGTTGTTCCTCGTGGTCAGCTAGGCACGACAGCGTCAATAGATGGCGCTGTTGCCAAATTTTGAAGTATTTTATGTATTTATGAATTAAAATGTGCATATTATGTCATAACACTAACGTTCACGCAAATGGTGGTTTATTTGCTATGTACCTAGCTATATTTCAGGTTATTTTAGTCTCTAGTTTTAACATACTTGTGCCGAGCAAATTCCGAGCAATATGAAAGCCTACTCACGCACACAGTCAAGGATATTATTGTATTAGAACTATAAGCTAATTTCGGCGCGCGAATTTCAAAATAGTTGGACTAGCGGCTTGGACTGTCGACTCAGAACTTCTGAACCCACGTTACTGCGTTCGATTCTATACTGCCTATATTTTTTGTATTTTTTTTTTACTTTTTTTTTGTGAACCAGTGACTAGATCTCTCGACACTAAACCCACAGTACTGGGTTCGATACCAGACTATTTTTTTTTTATAAATGTTTTTGTAATGATCTACAAAATACACTGATTCTGCTTCAGCCAATATTATGTTTGTGAAGTGAGTGTTGTGGTGTGTCCTTATTTCAAATCAAAAAGTAGGTACTCGATTCTTAACCGACCTCAAAAAATGGAGGAGGTTATCAATTCCAGAGTTTTTTATTATGTTTGTTACCTCATACCATTTACGTAACGATTAGGAAAAAAAATTACATGATATACTTCCAGATTGGTGCCATTTTCATTAAAATGTTTTTCTGATGATGGAATCCATGAAGATTGAGGGAACTCCTCAAATATTATAGGCACACATATATCAATTTCGGTATTTTCAGCAACAAGTCAAGCATTGCATTCAGAATGTTTTTTGTTTTTTATACTACTAGAATGACGGAACATGCTGATGGCCCACCTGATGTTAAGCGGTAACCTCTGCCTATGAACAGTGCATTACCTCATAGGTCACGTCCACCTAGGACGCGCCCTATGTGGCATTGCACTGCGCCCGCCACCCTGAGACATAAAGGTGAAACGTCTCATGTGCCTGTAATTTCACCGGCACCCTTACCCTTCAAACCGGAACACAGCAATGCGAGGACTACTGCTTTGCGGCAGAAATAGGTATGGTGGTAGTACTTCCCCGGACGAACTCTTACACAAAAAAGCTCTACTACTACTATATTTCACGGGTGGCAACAATGGTGTCTCCTGCGATATCCGATTGAGCTGAAATTTGGCATACTCGTACCTATCTAGTTCCGATGACAGTACAATACTATGGTGAAAGCGAGCTGATCTGATGATGGAGACGGAACGTGGACAGCGGAACTCCTCGATGGATAATAGTAAACTGGCCGTGCTTAGGCTCATTTTCATCAGCACACTAATTTTATTAAGTCTTATACCTGGACTTGTAGTTAGCTTGTAGTTCCTGACTGCTAGCTTATTTCAGGAATGTATTATACTGGAAGAAAGCATTAGCAGAGTCAGTCGTGGGAAGCAATGGCGGCGATGAGCTCACCACTTGTCACGTGTATTTCCCACGATGGTGCAACCCACAGTGAAAAGAGGCACATGAGAGGCTCTGCTTACTCTTTCGGGGAAAAAGGCGTGTGTCTATGTATGTATTTATGTTGTATTGGGTATAAATTCCTAGCTATGAAGTAGTTTTTCAGGGTTCCGAAAAAAAAAATACGGAACCCTTATGGATTCGTCATGTATGTCTGTCTGTCCGTGTATGTCACAGCCACTTTTTTCCGAAACTAATTTTCACACAAAAATAGAAAAAAACAATAAGTTTTTGGGGTTCCCCATACTTAAAACTGAAACACATTTTTTTTTCATCAAACCTGTGTGGGGTATCAATGGATAGGTCTTCGAAAATGATATTGAGGTTTCTAATATCATTTTTTTCTAAACTGAATAGTTTGCGAGAGAGAGAATGATAAAACTAAACAAAAAAAAATGGTGAACATTACCATGTAAACTTCCAACGAAAATTGTTTTGAAAGAGATCTAGTACGTAGTTTTTTTTAATATATCATAAGTTGTAAACCATCCAAGAACTTTTATGTTATGTTACTTGCTGCTACGGAACTCTTCATGGGCGAGTCCGACTCGCACTTGGCCGCTTTTTTTTCTAAAGATTTATTTACTTTCAGCTTTTATTGATAGATCATTCAGTTTAGATCAACTGAAGTCCACGGCTGGGCATAGGCCTCCCCCATAATATAATGCACATAGAAACTTTATTTTACGCCGCATAAATGGCTATTGCTTTACAAAGCGCAAGTAAGGCCGCACGTAGAAACTGTTCCCATCTATGGCACGGGGCACCCAAGTACCAGCTGCTTCGTTTTGACTCCTTACAGAGAAGAGCCATTAGCATCATCGGTGACCCCAAGCTCTCCGATACTCTAGAACCGCTTAGCCAACGCAGAGCTATCGGATCTCTTTGCGTGATCTACCGCCTCTACAACGGGGAATGTTCTGACGAGCTTTCCGATCTCATCCTCGCATCGAGATTTTACCATCGCTCTTCCCGGCACCGTGACAAAGCTCATCCGCACATCATAGAACCCTGGGTTTCTCGAACGACTCGTTTCTCGAGATCATTTCTTCCCCATAAAGTACTATTATTTATTCTGTGCCTATAAACTATGGAATGAGCTTCCATCTGAGGTTTTCCCGTGTCGTACATGTCGTACGTAACCATGTTTTATTTCATGAAAAATGGTCATAAATTCCTTCAGGGTAGGCAGCGCATCGACAATTACCCCCGGTGTTGCCGGTGTCTATAAGCGACGGTGACCACTTCACATCAGGCCGTATGCTAGTTTGCCAATTTGTATCATAAAAAATAAAAAATAAACTGCCAAGTGCTAGTCGGACTCTAGCACGAAGGGTTCCATACAATAATCTAAAATTAAAATTAAAATTACACGCAAATGTACCAGCCATCACCCAATCACGCAACAGGGGGACAGATCCAACTTTTTTGTTCTAACTGTCACCTTAGGGGGGACAGATCAGTGTGACAAATGGGAATAATTCGTCGCGCTCCATTTCCATTATTGTGATGTCTTGAGTTTGAGAAATAAAGCCGACGAAGTAACAATTCTTCATTGAGGAAATCCGCAGTTGACCCTATTTTCAACAAGTTTTTTTTTTTTTTTTTTTTAACATTGATAGACCTTTGTTTGTGCACGATCTCACCTGTTGGTAAGTGACGATGCGGCCGAAGATGGAGCACAAAGGTCTAGAAGGCACCTATTCACTCTAGCCTTGAAGAGGTCCAGATTATAGTTGAGTTAGTAATTAATTTTGTAAAAATTAAAAAAAAACCCCAACGCTGAACGGCTGAACCGATTTTGATCAAACAAAGCTAAGAAAACTCCCGAAAAATAAACCTTTCAAACAAAAAAAAACGATTTCGGTTCATCCGTTTGGGAGCTACGATGGGACAGACAGACACACACACACACAGACACGTCAAACTTATAATACCCCTTCGTTTTTCGTCGGGGGTTAAAAGAGAGGATAACCCATTCAATAAAAATTAATTATATTATTTTTAATTTCGAGGCCTTTGCGACTTGCGAGACAATGAGGGAAAGGATTGCATTTCAAAAAGGCTAATTCTCCTTAAAAAAAAAGATTGTTAATTTGTATTACACTATGTATAAAATATTTATCTTTTTTATGCTTTTTTATTTATCTTCACTATTATTTTGTATTTTTTAACCCCCGACGAAAAACGAAGGGGTGTTATAAGTTTGACGTGTCTGTGTGTGTGTGTGTGTGTCTGTATGTGCCAACGTGGCTCCCGAACGGATGAACCGAAATCGTTTTTTGTTTTTGTTTGATAGGTGTATTTGTCGGGAGTGTTCTTAGCTTTGTTGGATCAAAATCGGTTCAGCCGTTTTATTTCGTTCGGTTTTTTTTTAAGTTTTACAAAATTAATTCCCTGTAAATATGTAAACTTTGTTGTTTTGTTTGTTTGTTTGTTTGCCAAGCTGCGGTGAAATGGCTAGTACAGTATAAACACAATTACCTACTAGTAATAAATTAGTGCTTAGGAACGTACCATCTGGACTAGCGCCTAGAAAGGAATGGAATCGCTTCGAAGCGAATGTCTTTTGGCTAGGCCGGCTGATATGCATTGCATGCAAATAATATTATGGAAATTAAAAAAAAAAGTGGCCAAGTGCGAGTCGGAGTCGCCCATGAAGGGTTCCGTAGCAGCAAGTAACATAATATCAAAGATCTTGGATGGTTTACGATTTATGACGTATTAAAAAAAAACTACTAACTAGATCTCGTTCAAACCAATTTTCGTTGGAAGTTTACATGGTAATGTACATTTTTTTTTTAGTTTTATCATTCTCTTATTTTAGAAGTTACGGGGTTGGGGGGGGGGGGGACTTTTTACCACTTTGGAAGTGTCTGTCGTGCAAACTATTCAGTTTAGAAAAAAGTTATATTATAAACCTCAATATCATATTTGAAGACCTATACATAGATACCCCACACCAACGGGTTTGATGAAAAAAAAAATTGAGTTTCAGTTCTAAGTACTAATACTTAGAACTGAACCCCCATTTTTTTTTTTGTTTTTTTCTATTTTTTTGTGAAAATCTGAATGCGGTTCACAGAATACACCTACTTACCAAGTTTCAACAGCATAGATCCTATAGTTTCGGAAAAAAGTGGCTGTGACATACACGAACAGACATAACATGTCATAGTAAGATGAACTCTTGTCTTCTAAGCAGGAGGCAAAATGTTCAATACCCACCCTGGGCCTGCATATCTGAACCTTCCGAAGACCCTAACTCGCAATTATAATGAATAAGACCCCTAGGAATCATTTCAACGAATTTGTTTGAAGATTGTAGTTTCACCTACCTACACAGAACTGACTTCGACTGAAACAAGGCAATACTATGTTTTTTTTTTTAAATATTGAATGAGCGAAGCGAGTTCTCTGATTCAACTTGGAAGAATTGGCATTTGTATGTATGTATGTATGTATGTTTGTCCGAGCATAACTTCCGAACCGTTAATCCGATCTTCATGAAATTTGATTGGGAGGTGATAGTATTGGTACAATTTGTTGGTAAGGTTATGAGCTATATCGGTCGGGGGGTTGTTGAGATATTGGGGTCCAAGAGGAGGTAAAAAAAAGTGAGAATATCAGATCAAATGTGGTGTCATATGAAAGTTCCTCGCTTCGACATTTCAAAACTATTTTAGTTTCTGAGATGTTAGGGTAAATCAAAAATGTAAAAAAACAAAACCTCTAGGGTACTTCCACTAATCCTACAACGCTGTTTTTTTTACGTTTGTAGCTTTTATGATACAAATACTGGGAAAAGTCTAAAATTTATGAATCTTGAAACTTGTAGGTACCTACTCTATAAAATAACAACCAGTGTATAACATTCTTTGTTGACCTCCCGTTTCTAGGAATTTTAACGACGTTGAAGGTCTAACTTTTCGAACCACATGTGGATGTACATAGATATTTTTTCGAAATAAATAAGGTAACCTACCTAAACCGTGTGTATTCGTGAGGTCTCAGTTCAAAAAACCTTGTGCGTAAATATATAGGTAATTATGATCAGCTAGTAGTATTTAATTTAATTTTTACGTAATTAAGATAATATTATATTTGTCTGTAATTTCTGTCTAGTTGTTTGTAATTTAATTTTCTCCCATTATTTATACAAAGTTCATATGTAGAGACCTTGCAATGCATTGCGGCCTCCGGCTGTCTGGCTGATTCGCATACACATGACCAATCCTAAATGTTTGGTTTTCTAAAAATTTATATTCGAGCTAATTATGAGATGACAGATCAAAGCGGCAACAGCGCTTAGCCGGCGTAAGTCACGAGCTGACAACGTCGCGTGTAAGTGACATGTAACTGTTATCTAATCTGCGGCTATGTGTGTCACACTGTCAGTGTACACTCACACACTGACATAAATTAACTAAAATTTCGATGTTATTTTCGCTATTAATCCAGTGTTTTCTTCAACCAAATATGTGTTGACGCAAATAAGGACCAATATAAAAGCCAACAAGAGTCATTTCAGTATAAAATTATACCCTGTTCGCCCATATTTGTGCTAATACGTTTGTATGGAAAAGCGACCACCTTAAGAAATTGGGATTTGAATTACTTTGTTGTAGGAATCGGTACCACATCACCACCATTTCCATATAGATGAAGGAGTATGCTATCACCGCGAATTTAACATGTAGCTTTTAAATGAACCAGTGATAGATTGTGTTCCATGGCCTGTTCCTCTGGCTCCGAAAAATTGAGTCTTCCGATAACTATGCTTCTTATAAGTATTTTTTGTGGAGACCGCCAAGAGCCTCCTAGAACAAATGAGTAGCTTAACACCAAAAACTTGCGGAGTTCTTCCAAAAATGGTGGTTATTCGCTAAGATAACATTATCTACGTACTACCCATCACTTTCACAATAGATTGAACCTAATAAGTTAAATTTATGCAGCATCCGCGTAACATCTATCTCAAATTCAAATAGGCGATTCGCAATCCAAGACGGCTGCTGAGTAATTAATCTTTCCATCAATAATAATTTAAACACAAGAAAATAATTAAAATTAAAATAAAAGTACTCTATAACTCTAAATTTAGTAGTAGTCGAGCTTCTTTGTGTAAGAGTTCGTCCGGGGAAGTACTACCACTATACCTATTTCTGCCGCAAAGCAGTAGTGCTCGCATTGCTGTGTTCCGATTTGATGGGTAAGGGTGCCGGTGAAATTACAGCCCCATGAGACTTTTCATCTTTATGTCTCAGGGTGGCGGGCGCAGTGCAATGCCACATAGGGTGCGTCCTAGGTGGACGTGACCTATGAGGTAATGCACTGTTCATAAGCAGAGGGTACCACTTAAAATCAGGTGGGCCACCTGCCCACTGCTGCTTGATCCGCCATACCAAGTAAATAACAAATAAAAATAAACTACTCGTGGTCATGTTAGACCATGTACTTATATGTACTGTACATGCTCAATGTAGGTACATGATCAGCTCATGTCTAACATTATTAGCTATACGAGTATAGGTGGAGCTAACACTTCTATAAAATTAAATAAGATCAGAAACAACAGATAAATATGATAACATAAAACCTAAAGGTAAAATCGGTTCAAAAAGAAGTTATTTTTTAATAAATTTAAATACTTGGAAGAGTTGGGGTATTATCAGTGTTTTAATGACATGTCAAAGATTCAGCTTGAGAAGTACCCTGAAAGTTTTATATGAAAAAATGACAGAGTTCCGGTAGTTCCGATACGGGTGCTCTGATTTTAATGTTTTTTCATAGATGATGTTACTTGTGAGTTGTTCTTAGCTGTGTTTGGTGGAAATTGGTGTAGCCGTTTCCAAGATGATCCAGATTTTTAATGAAACACGGAAATTAGTCGGGGGTTATTTTATATTGATTTGTAGACCAAGACAGACAAATTACTCTTTATGGAACCACCACACTGAAATACAATAAAATAAAGAGATAAAAATATAGGCAATATAATACTTAGTTGATAAACATTATGATGCTGTAAAACAACAAAATACAATGTCTTGGATCTTGGGGAGTTCTATACGTTTGACACAGCGTACTAAAATAGGAGTTCCAAACCACGGCTTCGACCAAAATAGTAGGTACTTTTAATTTATGACGTCAACAACAGTTTCTCTGGACTCTATCATCATCATCATCACCTACTGTCCACTGCTGGACTAGGCCTTCTTATTGGAATAACTTACCTATGTTTTGGACATTTTAAGTTATTTTTAAAAGTTTTTTTTTTTAATTTGAAGTTTTTGTTATGTATATAAGTTTTTAGGATATAATTCTTTAACGATGATGATATGAGTGTTTTGAAAATATATAACGGTTTTTTACAACTGTGTAAGCAAACAAGCATATTTATAGTACAGGCAAATTTGCAAAAAGTGTGGACCTAAGTCGAGTAGTCGTGGATTCTTATGGAATCGTTAGATGACACGAATAGGAGCTCTCTTCCGGCTTCTTTGTTCCCTTTATCATACAACTTGGGCGTCTTCAAACGAAGAGTTAATAGGCATCTTCTAGGCGAGCGTGCTTAAATAGGCCTCATCGTCACTTCCCATCAGGTGAGATGTAGCAAAACGCAAGCCTATTTTAGGTAAAAAAAAAAAAAAAAAAACCCAGGTTTGCACCGTTTCTGGCGCATACGGAAGGCTTTTAAATATTAGGTACAAACTTTGAAAAATTTGCCGTACTTACCTACTCGTACGTTACTCGTAACGCGACGTCACCCAGTCTAGGTTCAGGCTGAAAACCAGCGTCGATATCGTCCTCGGTCGGTATCGTCATTAAGCTGAGGCTGGACCTGTTTAGCCGCACACGTAGGGAAAGACCAATTTTTACCCATTCCATCACGTAGGGTCTGTTTAAAACCCTACGGGTATTTATTTATTTTATATTTATTTGTTTTGTTTACAATCTATTATTTTTTATTTCTATTATGTGTGTGTGTGTGTGTGCTAAAAAATAAATATTTCTTTCTTTTATACGGCTACCTTATGGAAAGTAGTTACCGCATGTATGTCTGTAATACCGGAGGCAATAAAAGCGCGTTGCCGACAATTTTAAATTTGGCGAATTTTAAAACGCCTTTCGATTGATTTATCTATTATTATTTTTACTTTTTCTATAAATATGTATGGAAAGTATATTTTTGTTGCAGGTTTCTGGGCCAACTCCCCTCCAGCCCGCTACGACAACTAGAGTCTAATCCTGACAACTCCTTTTCTGTTCCTGTGAGCTGTCATCACTACTTGGCTGGAGACGAGGTGTTACATCATTAAATAATCATCTTTGAAACTATATTCTGGAATATAAGTAGGTAAGTGTCTACTAAGCTTTGTATTCTCTCATGTAAAATATTAAAATAAAATGTAATCTACTATAATGTAAGAAAACCTTCACTATAACTTGGCCAGTGGAATTCCAAGAATGGAGGAAGTCCTTTCCTTGGAGGGTGATAAGATAGGCTGGTTAGATAGATTAAAACTTATCCTTTGACGTTAACCTTATGGAAATAAATTGAATACTCGTAGATAACTTACAAAAGCTTAAATTCGTACATAAATATCGATAAAAAAAATCTAAAGGTACTTGAAAGATCTCGTGTAATTTATGTACCTTCCTATATGATTAGTTTTATTAAAATTCCTTTAAATTAGTTTTTATGGTCTTAATTGCGTGGAGCGGATCAAAAATGGTGAAGGTCAAGGGACAAGCTATGGTGAACGCACTTTATACATTTTTGTGATAAAATGTTACGGTCAAATATACTTGCTAGTAGTCTTGTGATTTTGTGATGACACGGCGGGCGTAGCGGCTACGCTATTTGTGACGCCACGGCGGGCGTAGCGGCTACGCTATATGTGATGCCACGACGGGCGTAGCGGCTACAGTATTTGTGATGCCACGGCAGGCGTAGTGGCTACGCTATTTGTGATGCCACGGCGGGCGAAGCGGCTACGCTATTTGTGACGCCACGGCGGGCGTAGCGGCTACGCTATTTGTGATGCCACGGCGGGCATAGCGGCTACACTATTTGTGATGCCACGGCGGGCGTAGTGGCTACGCTATTTGTGATGCCACGGCGGGCGTAGTGGCTACGCTATTTGTGATGCTACGGCGGGCGTAGTGGATACGCTATTTGTGACGCCACGACAGGCGTCGAGGCTACGCTATTTGGTTGCCTTTATAAAATGTTAGTTACTTGGTTACCTTTCAAACTTATAATCGTTAACCTCAACTTATAAACATTATTTACATTTAAGAATCGCTTTATATTAGTCCTGTCATTGTTAGACACTATCCAATATTAAGTGATGGCACTAGAATCGATTTTAAGTACCTATTGCTTAACTTTTATCAGATTTTTATAAGTAAGCCCAGTACTTTAGCCCAGACTTTGTATTTCGCAAGCAAAGCTTTCAAGATGTTCGTCATAGTAGTATGTTATCCAGCTCAACATATCTACCCTTAATTTGGATGTAACACCTTGTGCTAAAGTGAGAAGTGTCTATTTATCTACTGAATTTCCTAATCGTATTTTTCTATGCTTGTTGAAATGTAACGTAGATCGCTGTTTCTTTAGAAATCTACATTTCTACGAAAACGGTAGTCGTCGATGTAAAAACTTCCTACACTATTAAATATGTATAAATACGTTATAATGTTTGTGCCAAATGAATAGAGTCTTGCATCGACATCCCCGCATCGACCACACCGCCCGCTACGTCATTCGTGAATTTGACTGAAAAATGTATAGCGACATTTTTTGCCGGATTTGTTTTGAGAAATCCGAAGTCCGTTGCGTGCCGTGCGGCCTGTGCGGCTGTGTCAGTGCAAGCCATAAGCCTTATTATAAAGTTGACGTCCTTCATTTCAGTGTACCCATTAGATACATGTTTTCCTCATGTTAATTAATTATACATAAACTACGCCTATTAGTTATAGTATTTTGTCATCTCATTGTACAGATTGATGCTAAGTATTTATCATACGTGTTATTTTATGTTACTATTGATCTCGTATCTAGTAATGGTAGAGCAGATGTACTTAATATAAATTACGTTCAATAAAACGTTACTTATTTATGTACTTGTTTTTTTTTACCTAGGTTACAATTAAGAATTTTCAATCCATTTACTTATAGCTTTGACTGTACTTACAATGCAAGTCCCGCCAAATGGGCCACGTCGTTAACTAAAAAAAACTATTATTTTGGCAATTTACATCGTGTCCCAGCGTCGTGGGCCACGTCGTCAACGAAATAAATGAAACATGGGACACGCTGTCAATGGGTAGCGTGCTGTAGGCCAGGCTGTCAACATCCCCTTCTTTCTAGATAAACTAGTAGGTAGGTATATATACGTGAGTCTGTCCACGCGTTATTACGGCTAAGGTTTGTATGTATTTTTTCTCAAAAAATACTTAGATATTTAGCGCCAACGTAGATTATACATGGAGATTGAAAAAGTTCACATCTTTGTTATATATAACACGATGGATATTTAATTTCATAGTTACATTGCCGGCGTATGCCGGAAAGGTACCTTAGTATATCTCAAAGAAGGTTCCTAATACAGCGTTTAATACCTTTGGTACCTCCTACCAATAGTAGGTACTACCAGTTAATGTTTGAATGACCAAGCATATTTGAGAAACATATATTTATCACAAATCTACTAGTCTACTATCTAATAGACTGTTAGTAAGTAAATGGAGTACAAAAAAGCCTACTAACTTGTTGTTGTGTATACATACGCTTTCTTGACAAAATATCATGGCGCCATACGTTGAGGGGGAGTAGAATATATTAGGTTCCCGCCACAATCCCACTAATATTTTAAATATCAAAGTAACGAGTACAGTCAGCGCCACACAGCTGAACCGCGATGAAATTTGGTTCAATATTATTACCTGGATTGAGCTTAAGGCTACCTTTTATCCTATTTATTAAGCCGCGGGCGGACACTAGTATTTTAACAGCCTGCTTTCAAGGGCCTATCTATTGCTGACAATATGGCTATGATAGTGGTAGTTACACAACCATTTAAATTAATTAGTCTGAAACAAACTGCACTAGTTTTCTACTCAAACAAGCGTTGACTAGTGTTTCAATAGGGGAATCTACAAATCAATTCGATTGACAACGGAACAGCAGCTGGAACTGAAATTCTGCCGAGGCAATTATGGCTTCTGTGTACGAGGTTTGTACGCTTTTCGAGCGGCCAAGTCAAAGGATTAATACCTATTTATGTATCAACGAGACGGATACGATAAGTATAGTAGTAGACAAGTTAAGTAGCTTAGAACTTTTTTGTGAAAGTGTTCATCCGGGGAACTCGCATTGCTTTATTCCGCTTTGAATAGTACGAGAAATTACAGGCACATAAGACTTTTCATCTTTATGTCTCATTGTGGTGGGCGCAGTACAATGCCGCATAGGGCACGTCCTAAGTGGACGTGACCTATAAGATTATGCACTGTTCATAGGCAGCCGCTTAACATCAGTTTGACCATCTGCTTTTTAAGTAATTTCAAGTTGTGTATAAAAAAACACAGTAGAGATTAAAATGTGGGCAAAGTGCTCTCACAATGCCAATAAAAAAAACAATCATTAATCATTATCAGCCTACAGAAGTCCACTGCTGGACATAGGCCTCCCCCATAGAATGCCTCCATCCACCAACTTCCTACGACACTTATGATGTATGTTATGAATTAGCAAGCCCTAATAAAAAAAAACATCAAACATCTTCTATATTGACCTCTGTTCGTGTCGTACCCGTCCCGTCGCAACATGAATAAACCTTAAGTGCTCCCAAATAAAGAGTCCAATCAACTTTCCCAACGCAGGTCCCACCCTTTGACGGGCATTAATTAGTTTTTTATTTAACCACCAAAATGAGGAAAACACTTGAGCCGTAACTCCATTTTGTTTGTGGATAATTTTTGCTTTTTGGAAGCTTTCTGTGATAAGATAGGCCGACTGACAGGTGTTTCTTGGGATTATTTTTAACCGTTTTATGCTTTTGATTAATTACGTAGATATTTTACCCACGATAGAATGGAGAAGTAGTATGCGCTTAGTGAGAGGCTGCGTTTGTGCGAACGATTGTTCCCGTTTATCTCCAAAACGGGTTGAACGATTTAAATATGGGTTTTTATACAGGGTGTAACATAATATCCCTATAAGCCTGGGGAGGGGGTATTCTAAACATCAAGGGGAATAACTTTAGTTCTACGAATTTTTAAATTTCGCAATTTTTAATTCATGAAATGTCACGTAAACATCCCGAAATTCCTCAAGAAATGTTCCTAACACAGCTTGAGGATGCTATATGATATATATATATAAGTAGTAGTCATTCAAGAGTTTTTTATTGAAATTAATGACATAATACAATGCAAGTTGAAGTCCTGAGCCCAATCGCGCAAATTTTGAACATTCAAGCAAGGATCCCTCAATCCTGACGTAAAAAATAACCGGTTCTGGTATTGTTTTTGTAAAATGTTCAAAATTAGCGTGATTGGGCCATACTCCTGAACTAGCGTTAGCTGTATGTCAGGAGTCAGTTCCTTTCCCATTTTCTATAGTAAAGTAAATTTTACGTGGTATTTTACTAAGACGATGGTGCAATCCCCAGTGAAATAAGGCCCATTGAGGCTCAGCCAACCCTTTCGGGGCAAAGGCGTGTGTCTTATGTATGTAGTTATGCACACCATTGAGATTTTTATGTGAATAAGTGTATGTTAGTGTATGTGTTACGTATGTATACGAGTGTGAGTATGCGGGAGATGTCTCTGAAAATGATAGACACCCATATCCAGGTTGATGATGTCTTAAGTGTTGCGAGGCACTCCGCCCGCGGGGCAATGCGTCTGAGAGATAATTAGAGTGATATAATTTGAGCGACGCGCCTGGAGCCACGTGATTTCATTACCCTTCAACACATTTTCAGTGCTCACTGCAGGCGCACGATCAAACTATTAAGTAATTGTAGGAATAAACTTATCTAACGACGTCTTACCCCTAGATCAATAAGTTTATTGCTGAAAAATATATTTTTCAATACGAGCTTTTATAAAATTTGTGATCGGAACAGTGTGCTGATCAAAATGAGTCTAAACACGGCCAGTCTACTATTATCCATCGAGGAGTTCGTGGTCCACCATCCATCTCCATATCCATAATCTAATCAGATCGCTGTCACCGTAATATATCATTGTAATCGAAACTTGACAGGTATGCCAAATTTCAGCTCAATTGGTTGACGATAACTGCTTTAAAATTCAGTTGCAAGATTCCACCCGGACAAACATACATACATTAGTGTGTGGGAATCAATGGCAGCGATGAGCTCACCACTCTACATTCCTACGATGGTGCAACCCACAGTGAAAAGGGGCCCATTGAGGCTCTGCCTACCCTTTCGGTGAAAAGGCGTGTGTCTATGTATATATGTTCAAATGACGTCAGTGTTTATTAACATACATTACATCCCATCACACACATTCATAGTCCTGACCTCGCAGTATGACTCCTTTTGTCGTAGGTATGAATACCATTGTACCACGACACGCAGACCACGAACAAATATTTTCACATGCAAACATTTGTGCCGCCGCGGAAATCGAACCCGCACCTAGACAATCTCGCATCTTGCATACCGCGCCACACAGGTTGTTGAGATTGACAGTCAGTGGGGTTGCACATATTATGTCGTGTGGCTTCCTAGAGAGATGCGGTGATCTCGGTAGAGTGTATAGATGGATAGTAGAGGTGCTACGCTCGCCGCGGGCGAACTTCTCACGTCCAACGCTTAACACTATCATCTTCATGTTATAAATTCTTATGTTATAAATACATTATTTAGAGCTACCGTTATGGTTGTTATAATTTTTACAAGCTTTTATTTAACTTGCAATGTATGTATGTTTGTCTGGATGGAATCCGGGTGGAATCTTGCAACTGAATTTTAAAGCAGTTATCCTCAACCGATTGAGCTGAAATTTGGCATACCTGTAAAGTTCCAATGAAAATACAATATGATGGTGACAGTGAGCTGATCTGATGATGGAGACGGAAGATGGACAACGGAACTCCTCGATGGATAATAGTAGACTGGCCGTGTTAAGGGTAATTTTGATCAGCTATATAATAAAAACTTGTATTGAAAAAAACATTTTGCACAAAAAACTTGTTAGCCACTAAACCTCAAAGTAAATCTGCTCAAAAAGTGTCCGAACCAAATGAGAGACAAAAAGCATAAAGAGGGTCAATTCTGTCATGTTTTATCTGTCCACTAGAGGACCCGCGCGCGACTTCGTCCGCGCATAGATTGGACAAATCCCCGGCGCGGCGTGCAGACAATAATTTAAACATCAACAACCACCCCGTGAAACGACTTTTGAAACGACACCACACTCAAGTTTTTCAATTTGGGGGTCCGATTTGACCCTTGAGGTCCTGAAAATATTTTGATTTCAACAACGACACCGTGAAACGACTTCTGAAACGACACCACACTCAAGTTTTTCAATTTAGGGGTCCCATTTTAACCCTGAGGTCCTGAAAATATTTTGATTTCAACAACGATACCGTGAAACGACCTTTGAAACGACACCATACTCAAGTTTTTGAATTTAGGGGTCCCTTTTGAAACTTGAGGTCCTGAAAATGTTTTGATTTCAATGACTACACTGTGATACTAACTTTTAAATCGCCATTATACGTTGAAATCTGGCTAAAACGTAAGGTGTATTTATTTACAAACAAAACGTTCCCGTGGCTTTTTTCAGCAAAATTTCAGGTACCGCTGAAACTTATTTTTGCTATTTTTATATAAGGAATCTACCTGTGAATTTTCAAGTATCTACTACCAACGGTTTCCGAAATACGAAGCATTTTAGTTTTACATTAAAAGCCGTTTTGGACCCCTAACAGGGTGAATTTTCCAAAATACTTTCATAGTAAATACCTTACACCCAAAAATGAATACATCCTCCAAATTTCATGTATCTAGGTCCAGCGGTTTAGGCTGTGCGCTGCAAAACACAAAGTGTATACATTAAAAGCCCTTTATGGACCCCGAAGGAAGCGAATTTTCCAAATTCCTTTTTAAGTACACTTTTACACCTTAAAAGAAATACACTCTCCAAATTTCAAGTCTCTGCGACCAGGGGTTTAGGCTGTGCGTTGTAAAAACTAAAGTTTTTTTATTTTTTTACAAAGAAAACGTTCCCCTGCCGTTTTTCAGGAAAATTTCAGGCATCGCTGAAACACGTGTTTGTTAATTTTATTTGAGGAATCTCCTTCTTAAATTTCATGGTTCTACTACTAACGGATTCCGAAATACAGAGCATTTTTGTTTTACGTTATAACCCCATTTTGAACCCCTTAGCATGCGAATTTTCAAAATTCCGTTCTTAGTACAACCCTACGCATCGAGACGAACACACCTTCCAAATTTCAAGTCTCTACGTCCTGCGGTTTAGGCTGTGCGTTGGACCTCGTTGAGTCAGTCAGTCAGAACAAAGCCTTTTATATATTAGATTGCTGCCTGATTAATGAACATATTTGAAGGACTAGAGTGTGAACCGGCAGTGTATCGAACTCATTAGTTCGAATTTTCAAAGTTACCAATTTTGGTAGAGATATTAGAAAGTTTTTGTTTTTGACAGCAGATTTACTATGGCACTATCGTAATCGCCAAAATGATCTCAGGAAATAATATTTGCAGATGCTTGAATTATGGTTATTCTGGAAGAAAGCGTTAGCCAAGTCAGTCTTGGGAAGCATTGGCGACGATCAGCTCACCACTTATCACTTCACCCACGGTGAAAAGAGGCCTATTGAGGCTCTGCCTACACTTTCGGGGAAAAAGGCGTGTGTCTATGAATGTATGTAGTTTACTTTAAGTTTTGAATGCAACCAGCCGGTTCCAGTTTTTGTAGAGTCGTATATAAGAGTGTAATGTTGGTAACAAATAAAAAAACATTCAGCAAACTCACATACTTCGAACATTTCTTAAATAATTCTAAGAATCTGGCGTTTATGAAACTTTTCTCGTCAAAAATACTGGCTTTCTCTGATATAAAGTGTTGTTAAAAGGAAAATGAAAAAATGTACTGAATAGGTTCATTCAGATGTGCATAAGCTTTAGGGAAAGTACACGCGTACATTCAAACAATATAGGAAGCAAACAAACACTTGTGTTTTCAATACGCAAGAGTAGACATGATTGAGAAGCAATCTTATTCACCCTCTATCACCCACTTTAGATATCACGGATTTGACTTCTCTTCCAGAGGAACGTCTCCTTAAATTTTTGTCATGATGTGTCCTGCCTAAGTAGGTATATACTAACTTCGATGTCGTAAAAGCCGGCTAAGGGTACTTATTAGTATGATTCGTTGGTATAAGATTTGTCCTGGATGCTAGCTTATTTAATGTGTTATTACTGGAAGTAAGCGTTACAGAGTCAGTCATGGGAAACAATGGTGGCAATGAGCTCACCATTTGTCACTTCTATATTCCCACGATGAGGCAACCCACGGTGAAGAGGCCCATTGCCTGGGAAGGTAGGTACAACTTTTCCCTGAAAGGATTTTCAGGGAAAAATTTGAAAATTGGATGTAGCAATGCGATAGCAAGAATTGCGCGACTATCGCATTAGCAATAGGCATTGCAAGATACGTAATAAGCTAGCCGATTGGATGTACCTATGTCCTAAATCTGGAGCACAGGAAACCCTATTGTGACACTAACATATTATTCACATGGATTAAAACTTTTCTTTAAACTAAAGTTGTACATAAAAGTAATCCTTTGAAAGGATTAACTGAAATTGGACTGAGTTTTCAACTGAACTAGAATTAACTTTGAAACCATATAAAACTTTATTTCATCTTTATAAATATTTTTAATTAGGGTGTACATTTTATGTTTATTTGGCATACTAATCCATCAGTTATTATAAATATATGATTAATGGGAAACATTTATTTACAGAAAGATTAGGAGCGTATAAATTTTTCAAAATACAAATGAAACAGTTGATCTATCTGAAGACAACAAACGATCTAAAGGTAGTTCAACTCATCCAAATTACTGCCAGATGGAAGCGTCCCTAAGATGTTGGCTGCGCTGCCTCGCTGAATGGTAATACTAATCCATAATTCATTAAAAATATCAAAATATAGAACATTACAAACAGGCAAAATTCAATCCATATCTGCACAGATAAAATAATACTAATATCTTTAAACTAAATGATAACTACCTATATATAACTGGTCTCTTTTCTCTAGGTATTACCTACCTTCGGTAATGATTGCATTAACAACTAAAATCTTTAGTTACCGAAGGTAGGTAATCTACGTCCAAAAAGTTCTGACTTTGATGCTGGCATTACTAATGGTTTTTGTGTAGAAGGACTTCTATGTTTAATGTTTTCCATTAG
The DNA here is from genome assembly GCA_932527175.1 of Operophtera brumata. Taxonomy (NCBI): domain Eukaryota; kingdom Metazoa; phylum Arthropoda; class Insecta; order Lepidoptera; family Geometridae; genus Operophtera; species Operophtera brumata. Next base: position 4,926,910 of record OW052238.1, read on the forward strand.
TATGCTTAAGTTTTGGCGAACATTAGAGTCTCTGCTTAGTTGGCCAGATCTGGCAAACTTAAATGAACCTTGGGTTATTTTGATTTGGACAGGAATGTAAAGATTTGCAATGCATTGTTATAGGCAGAGATACCGCTTAACATAAGGAGGACCATTTACTTGTTCCATCAATTAAATCTAATTAAAAAAAAAAGCGGCCAAGTGCTCGTCGGACTCGCCCATGAAGGGTTCCGTAGCAGCAAGTAACATAATATAAAAGTTCTTGGATGGATAACGATTTAAAACGTATTCAAAAAAAACTACTTACTAGATCTCGTTCAAACCAATTTTGGTTGGAAGTTTACATGGTAATAATGTACATCATATTTTTTTTAGTTTTATAATTCTCTTATTTTAGAAGTATTAGTATTCAGTTTAGAAAAAAATTATATTAGAAACCTCAATATCATTTTTGAAGACCTATCCATAGATACCCCCCCCCCCCCACACGTATGGGATTGATGTTTTTTTTTTAGTTTCAGTTCTAAGTATGAGGAACCCCAAAAATAAAAAACTACTTACTAGATCTCGTTCAAACCCATTTTCAGTGGAAGTTTACAAGGAATTGTACATATTTTTAGTTTTATCATTCTCTTATTTTAGAAGTTAAGTTACACACTTTTTACCACTTTCGAAGTGTCTCTCGTGCAAACTATTCAGTTTAGAAAAAATATATAATAGAAATCTCAACAACATTTTTGAAGACCTATCCATAGATAACCCACGCATATAGGTTTGATGAAAAAAAAAATTTGAGTTTCATTTCTAAGTAACCCCAATAATAATAATAATTGTTTTTTTTTCAATTTTTGTGTAAAAATCTTAATGCGGTTCACAGAATACATCTACCTACCAAGTTTCAACAGTATAGCTCTTATAGTTTCGGAAAAAAAAGGCTGTGACATACACGGACAGACAGACAGACATGATGAATCCACAAAGGTCTTTGACTACGGAACCCTAAAAAGGGCTGGGTTGGTTTGGATGAAACTTGGTGGTACACCGATAGATTAAAACCCTTCCATAATGGTAGGGGAAATGAAGATGCTGTGGACGGTGTACAGAGTTACGAGACATGAAAAAATTGTGTATCAGCTCTGACGCGTGACTGGAGTTTACTCCAGTCCAGTCCAGTATAGGATGCGTGAATATGTTGCGGAGAGGGAAAACATAACGGGCTTCACATCTTGTTAGCGCTCGATTTTACAATTTAACTGCCCATTGCATCTATTGGGTATCGTGGGCCTTATATGAAAATCGATTCTCCAATAAACACCAAAAAGATCCGAAACAAACGTTCGTGGTAGGTAGTCTCGGAGTGAATGGTATCGCTGATAAAGTTAATGAGCGGAGACTGCGCTGGTATGGACACGTAAATCGAAGATCATCCGAACACATTGGACAGAAAATGGAAGGACTGGAAGGGGGGAGATTGAAAATTAAATGGACAACAATCAAAATGGAAGGACTGGAAGGGGGGAGATTGAAAATTAAATGGACAACAATCAAAATCAAAATAGCAAGGCTGCAAAGTCGTTTTTTGGCGCGAGTACTTGTATTGAAACCTGGGAAAGCGAAGGATTCTAGGATTTAACTACGAGCAACACGAGCGAGGGTTTCAAAGGCACGAGACGCAGAATAACTTTGCTGCCGAGCGAAACACAATTTTCCACCTCATTACAGCGAGGAAAATGCTAGAAAACAGCTTAAATAATGAAATAAATTAGTAGTTATTGATATTAAAAATTAATAGTAACTTTTTTACAACTGGTAATATTGAAAGTTTATTTTAACTGTTATAAATGTGTTTTATGCACAATACCGATAGATACACAAGCAGGTACAATGTCGTATGGATCACCGAACAAAATATCGACAAAATAAGCATATTGTGGTGATTAAGTAGTTGCTACGATACCTGTTTAGCGAGGAAATTGCATTACTACAAAGATCAAATATTAGTGACTAATTGGAACAAACGAATAGCCTATATTCCAGGCTTATTTCAGGTTGCTTCTAGTCATTTACCGTAACAAATGAGAGAGTATAGTTATAAATGACGATGGAGACAAAAAGGTAAGCTGGATTTGTGTCAATTATTTTCTAGATAATAGAATCTAAAGGGTCTGTATCAATTAACACGAACAAAGCCAATTTAATTTGTATCTCTAAGTTATCTATACTACTGTGTGGTAAGAATTAAAGATTAGTTCGACCTTGGGGTGGATTGCATTAGAGAAAAATGTTACCATAAATACTACTGCTAGGTGCCTTGCGTGGGTTCCGTGGCCTTAATATGGCCTTAATAGTGAGAAATGATGCAGCTTACGATGAGATGTAATTAAAACTGAAACATGCTGTAGAATGGAAAGAAAATGCATTCAATAAATATACATACATACATAGACGCCTTTTTGCCCCGACAGAGTAGGCAGAGCCTCAATGGTTACTGTTTTCACCGTGGGTTGCACCAACGCGGTAATATAGCCGTGTGAAATGGTGACGTCATCACCACCATTGCTTCTCACGACTGACTTCATAATTTATGAATTATTTGATGTAATCGCTTTCTTCAAGTCAATTTATGTAGTTATCAATTTAGTAGTAGTAGAGCTTTTTTGTTAAAGAGTTCGTCCGGGGAAGTACTACCTCCGTAACTATTTCTGACGAAAAGCAGTATAGTGCTCGCATTGCTGTGCTCCGTTTTGAAGGGCATGGGTGCCGGTGAGCGTTACCGCGGGCCATTTGCTTGTTCCGTCAATAAAAAAGATAAAAAAAACTCTTACCTATATCCGTCTGCAGCCAATATGGTCATTTTAATTTTTGAAATTCGATTTCTTTGTCCCCTCCTATGTAAAGCTTACTATTCAATATTAATATTCTGTGACTGACACAGATTAGCGAATGGGGAATTTATGTATAATTGCTTCTTTCTAAATATTTATGGATATTATTATCTTTCTAAATAGTAGAGCTGTTTTTATTACAGGATCAGTAACATGGATGCATTGTTGTTTGCATTGACTCTGGAAGTTACGCTGCTGCAAGTTCGAATACTAGGTGGGTACCAATATTGTCGGTCGATACTTCGGTGCCTGTAACTGATTTTAACCTGCATTTCTAGAGTCAGTCGTTACAACATTACCTAGAACAGGTAAAAAAGAAAAAAAAACTGCTGGAATTAAGGAACAAGCAGCTTCTAAATATTAATAATAATAATAAATAAATGATGCTGGACAGTTCACACAACATTATCTAGCCCCAAGATAAGCAGAGCTTATGTTATGGGTACTAGATATCTGATATACTTAATACAATACATTACCTACGTAGATAGATATTTTTTAATTATGCATAGAAAATACCCAGAACATCCTAAACAAATATCTGCAGATCGTATAAATATTTGTTCCGAGGCAGGAATCGAACCCGCAACCTCCTGCGTCGCAGGCGAACCTTCGCCCGCCGCGCCACAGAGGTAGTCTATTATTAATAAGTAGGTACTGAATATGAGAACTTTTCAAATAATGGAAAACTACGGTCTACCTACGATAGTGTTTACTATGAGTATCACGGTGTACTTAACTATGTAAACTTTCTGTCAATTACCACTGTCCATCATTTACAGAAAGTAGGTAGGAACATGCTTTGTTTACCTAAACTACGGGGTCATCGGAACCCCATAATAGGTAACCGCCTACAAAAACACAGGTACCTACTATGGCGCCTACTTTAACAGGGTAGGTACACAGAGGTTCATCGGGTTCAGAAGTTAAGACTCCTACTGCCATCTATGAGAATCACTTTGAAACTATTTACAGAGGGCAGCACTGAGCTCCGGGCACAATGCTGGAAAATCAGCAACAAAAGCGAAGAGCTCCAGCGCGAAAAACTAGCGAGAGACCGGTAAGTTATTTTCATTTAAAATATGAAGATGTCGCTCGCTACGCTAAATGTGATAGCTAATAATAACATTTATTTGAAATGTCACTTGCCAAATAAAACTTTTGAGTTGGTCGAGTCCATGAATAAATGTAGTACCTACATCTTCCTAGGTTGAGTCCCATTTTAGCAAGCCTTAGGGTTAGGATTGAGAAAGATATGCTCAGATGTTTTATGCATTTAGAAAGGATGGATGATTGTAGGTAGATTGACGAAACGGGTACATAAGACGAGCGTGAATGGGACAGTGGGAAGGGGAAGACCTCGGCGCACGTATTCAGACCAGATCGGAGATCTTCTGGGAAAAGGCCAGGTCAAGAGTACCTACCCTTAACCGACGAGCATGTAGGTACCTACCTATGAAGAATGTGATGAGAGTGAATGAAGCAAAAGAGGTATGTCAGGATGGTAGGAAGTGGAAATCCGTGGTCTCACAGACAGGCGTGAGTTTATGTATGTATGTATGTTATACTTGGAACCACTTGGTATAACGAAAACCAAATTGCAAGTCAAATGTCGTTTTTGTATGCAGAAAACGATGAGCCTCTCCTGCGGACTTGTGGAGAAACTCATTAAAACTATACCTGAATATAAATATCGACACGCAATGAGGGATTTTCACGGCCGTCTCTAAGCGTGATAATGTGTTGAAAATAGATGGCGCAGACTGTGAAAGAACAAAATCTATATGAGACATAGTGACTTTGACGAACAAAAAATATAGGATTTTGAGTCAGCGCCATCTATCTAGCCTACAAATATTTACTATGGCCTTTGATGGGTCAGGTGGTCTTTTACCTGGAATCGGGGTTCAAACGGCGTTTTTATTTTCTTACGGACTGAAGTTCGATTTTGATTACCATTTTGCTGTTCATTGCGCTGCGTGTTTCAAATATTTTCGCTCCTGTAAAAATGCTAAAACATGCAGCCCAATGAACAGCAAAATTGTAATTGACGTCGAATATATACAATAGCCGTGCAGGTCAGACTATAATAATTTGAATATCTACTTACTCACTGTTTAGCCTGATGATTATACTAATCATACTTACTACCTACTCGAAAAACCAAAAACTGAGGTGCAGCGTGCGTTCATGTCTTTTGTTTGGCGTAGCTTATGCCTACGACGCGCCACGACAGCCTACCTACACATAGGTAACAAAAAAACCAGCGAGCATTACCAGTACTCGCAAATGATGTGTAACATCTGACATCTCACCTCCTTGGTAATAAGCAACTTGGCTGATAGTACCAACCTCTCGGGAAAATGCGCTCTTGTTCGTAGTAGAGTTTTTTGTGTAAGAGTTCGCTTCTTCCAGGGGCACAGTAAAAGATGTCATGAGCAGAACTCTCATAGAGGTGGCGGAAAATGGAGAATTCCCGACGTTGCAGAAAGCAGTGAACATTCTGACTCAGCGAGCTTCGTCTGTTGTCTACAAGCGACTGGAATATGAACAATTGATCAAGTAGGATTATAATTCCTTAAAATCTCCGATCTCATGTTTAATTATATATACAAATTATCTGAGGTTCAGAGCTGATGCAGGAGATCGATTGGAGGAAAAGTAACTTGAATTATGTTTTTCGTTCTCACTCATTCAAATAAGTGCGACCAAAGTATTTCTAATCTATTGAGATTTGAATTAGGAACATTTATGTTGTTCCTTATTTGTTGTGACCAAAGAGATCGAACGAAGGTAAGTATTGAAAAAAGTTACTGGCAGGAAAGGGCGCGGCTAGATTAAAAAAAAAAAAAAAAAATAACGTCTGCTGCTCGGATTATTATCACGCTAATATTATAAAGGAAAAAGTGTGTGTGTGTGTTTGTTACTTCTTCACGCTGAAACGGCTGGACGGATTTGGATGAAATTTGGAATGGAGATAACTGGACTCCCGGAATAACACATAGACACATTTTTATCCCGATATTCCCACGGGATCGAGACTTACGCGGGTGAAACCGAGAGACACTGCTAGTTGAAAATAATTTAAATAAATTCGGTCATCAAGTAGTGAAAGTCCGCGCCACGACTGAAGTCCGACGGCCTTTTGAGGAACTAAGTGAACTAACGGATAACAGAGGTAGATTTTCGCTTGTGCACTTTTGCGCATAGAAACTAGCGCTCCAGTCACCGGACTTCAGTCATGGCGCGGACTCTACCTTAGTTGTTCTGCGAAGTAGACCTCGCTTGCACAAACTTTTTGCAACAATTTTGTTCAGAAATCCAAATTTAGTTCGATTACGTCCTGTAGGGGCGCTGGATCAAACCTCATACAAAATGCTTCCATTAACCATACGAACACTTTTTCGCAAGTTGTTCCTGCTTGACCTACAGTTTACATCAACGTAGTGATTACCTGCTCAGTGTTTACATCCAAACCTAGACCATTACACGCCTCGGTTGGTCGATGCATCCATACATTAGTAACTTTTTTATTATGATAAAGTTTTAGAAACCAACTTTTAAAAACCTTACGATATATGTACCTACAATATTGTAGAATCGTTTAATAATATTCTACTACAAGGAAAAACTACATACATATAGGTAACCCTGGTTCAGAAATCGAGATATTTTTTGTAAACAAAGGGGATAACATAGCAAGAAAATAGGTGCTCTATGGTAGTTTATTAAATTAGGCCAATAAACAGGCTCGGGCATGTTATTCTTACTCAGATCTGATAAACTATAAAGTAATCAATATTTTGTCGTATGTATTTTTGAGTTATTTCGGTTATTAACAAAGTTATCAAGCAAAAATATATTTGTTAGTAGAAAATATTTCATGTTACTTGGAAAACTGCAGAGATTCTAAACAATGGGCTTTGTTTTGAAAGCCGGTCCTCATTTTGTTAATTTCATTCGTTTCTCCTCATTTGCCGAATACGAATGTGCTTTTCGCACAGTTTTACTATGGAATGGTCATACTGTATCAATAGGTAAGAGTTATATTAACATTTTGCCGTTTACACATTGACTCGTCAGATAAACTTAGGTAGGTCGTGGGTTTGTGTTTATTTGCCGCAAATTGAAAGTACATACCGCGCCAGCGAACCCACTGGCTGATATTACAAAAATTTAATACCGTAGGAAAAGCCGCTGGTCAGTAGGTACTACTAGTAAGACATGATCCACGCAAAAAAATATTTTACCACTGGATCCACTGGCTTGTCTCTTAGACGGTGACATTTGTTTGTTTACAAAAAATATCTCGAATTCTGAACCATAAGTTACTTATAAACATTCCTGGGTTGCACCATCCTGGGAATATAGACGTGACAAGTGGTGAGCTCATCGCCGCCAATGCTTCCCACGACTAACTCGGCTGACGCTTTCAGTAATTATACATTCCTAGCAGCCAGGACAAATCTTATACCAACGAATCTTATTACAAGTCCGGTTACCCACTAAATCTACAGAAAAATGTTTTTCCCATAGAGCAAAAAAGCACAATTTGTTTTTCCTAGAGCGACCAGCTAGGGAATTTAAATTCTCAAGCGCCTTCGCCGTAAAAATAATAGTTTACTCCCTTGTAATACAATCTACTATTAGGTCACGAGATACAATGGCCGAGGAGTTGAAGGAAAGGAGAATCCAGTGGGTTGCCCAGCTTCGCAATGCTGATCACAAGGCGGCCATTATTAGAGACAAGATCAACGTAAGTCCACTTCTACTTCTTCTTCTTTCGTGTCGATGGTTCTCTGTCAAATTATTTTGGAAAAGTTGTTCCCCAGTAGACCGGTCGACAATTTTTAAAGCCAAAAATAATAATAGTAGGATGAAACCCATTAGAAAAGGAGGGGAATATTATAAAAATGAAAGGAAAAACAATTTACGGGCGACCTGAGGTCGGGAAGGGGATGGGGGCGAGTTTTAAGGGTAAAAACCTTTTTATATCCCAAATACGCTGTAATTTATTTGATAAAAAATATATATTTTTTCACCTTATTTTGAATTAATATCGAAAAAGCACCCTAATTTTCAATCGAAAATTCACCCGTCAAAATAATAGCTTTTTTCAAAAAGTTGGTATGTTGAAAAAAAAAAATATGTTACTATAGTAAATATTAGTGGCTAAATTATCAGTGGCTTCGTAAAGGTCTTTCAGTGTGCAGGTGTGAGGGCACTGCGTGCACGAAAGTAGGTGCAGCGTTGTTTGTAAGTCCACTATTATTTTGTAAGCAGCTTGTTATAAAGGCAACGGAAAGTAAGGTGATTTTCTCTGATAACGAGATGTTGGGGTTGGATATGTATATTAGATATCCGGTACCTGATTTTAATACTTATTATTATTACGTTTTATTATTATTATTATCCGCCCACCTCCGTCTTCCACATCCCTTTACGAATGATTTTACCAGATCTTGTGATATTAGCTGACTGCAGTACCAAATAATAACTTTAAATAAATAAATAAAAATGAAACGCTGTTCGTTGGCAAGCGCATCACTTGAAAACGGCTGGATAGATTTGGCTATTTTTTTATTTAAATGTAGAGTAGTTTTTTTTAAGTAGCCGGCTTAGTGGTAAATTTGGGAAAAACTAAAGGTGTTTTACTGTATGGTATTTTTGTGGGTCAACGTCTTTGGATAGATGCTGGGGGTGGCAGAAGGGGGGAAAGGAACCTCCTCCTGCCTGCTCCAGGAGGGGGCGGACTGCTTTTTTTCCCGACACCAAATAAGCCGCGGGCAAAAGGCTACTTTGAGAATATTTACAGGATGACCAACTAAACGCAAATGTGCGACTCGCCTACGCTGACAGATGGTTGGTCGCTCGCGCCGAGTCTCTGGAGCTTAGGGGCCAGCGACCGCGTGCGCCTGCGCCGAGCGCGCAGCACGAGCAGCGCGTGCACGATGAGCTGCTCAAGGCTTACGAGATGCAGATACAAGTAACAATGCAATGCAAGATTGTCCGCGGGGTACCGAGGCCCTTCGCTTATGCACTCAGGGAATAAAGCAGTGTCTTACGTCGCGGGCGGCATATTGAACATTGAGCGTAATGGGGGGGTTCAAGCTGCCCAAGACGAAGACAGGCTTTATACCAAAGGAGCATACTTTATTTTTCACACCTTCTGCGAGACAATACAAATTCACTGAAAATCACAGCACCAAACACCGTCTTTTGTTTCATATTATTTGTAAACGAACCTTTTTTTTTAAGTTCTTATGTTATGTGTTATAGTGTCCAGTTCGATTTTCGAACAAACCTCTATGCCATATGTGCATTTATTTACTTAGAGTTTTCCACGAGTTTCCACACGAATTTGACGTTCCAAATTCAAATCAGTTTATTCCCTAGAGAGTTTCATATAACTTTATATCCCTTAAGAGATAATGCTTTGCTTTACGTTCAGGTTGCATGATATGTAATTCGACATTATGGAGCATGTGGTGTGAAAAAATATTTCAGGGCGTCTGGTCGAAGCGACGCGTGACCGGTTCATATCTGGCACAACGCATTAGTTATCCCATTCAGCGTGGCAATGCAGCTAGCATCTTATGGACGCTTCCGTCTGGTAATAAATGGATCAGATAATTAAATTTAAGTCGGTTTAAATTTAATTATAAATCATCATCATCATCATCATTAGCCTACAGAAGTCTACTGCTGCACATAGGCCTCTATAAAATGTAACGAATAACGGTCTTGACGGAGACAGCTCCATCCACCGAATTCCTGCGACCTTTATAATGTCTTAGGTTCATCGACAGGAGGGCCTTCTTCTACTACGTCGTTCGGTTTGTGGTCGCCACTCGAGAACCTTTATCCCCCAACGGTTGCCAGTTCTGCGATATATGGCCTGCCCATTGCCATTTCAACTTGATAATTCTGAGGGCTGCGCGGGTACAATCAGAATAACTTTGCTACGCGCCTAAGCTTACCAACACTGTGTAGGTACTACGTATGTTATAGGTCGCGCAAAGAGTAATGAGCGCTCGGCGAAACTGGTGGGGTTGACTGCGCATGGTTACATTAGCGCATGCCCTATACAGACAGACCAAAAAAATTACTTCTGCGCATTGAAGGTCAGCGCTCATTACTCGTAGCGCGACCTATACCTACCTACCTAAGTATTCCAATGGGACCGATTTTTTGTCCGGACAGGAATGCGAAGAATCTTTGCTTAATTGGGAGCAGCGCTACACCACCGACACTACGGATATCAACGCCAGGCTATCTGCCAGGCGCGAGCAACTCGGTGTGGCTAGCTTACGGCATGAGGAGCTGCAGAAGCTAGTAAGACCGATTCAAATATGTATTGGTATGGGTAGTTACTTGGTATTTTATAGAATGTATCATGTAGGAAAGGCGAGTAGAGATCAGCTAGACAGAGGTTTTGCCCGTCCTCTTGAGTGGCAAGAAGCCCGAAGCCAAGGAAGCTGTTTAGAGTACCTAATTATTGTCGAAATAAACCGGACTTGTTTGTAAGATTCGTTGGTATAAGATTTGTCCTGGTTGCTAGCTTATTTAAAGAATGTGTTATTCCTGCGACGCAGGAGGTTGCAGTTTCGATTCCCGCCTCGGAACTAATATTTGTGCGATTGCAGATATTTGTTCAGGGTGTTCTGGGTATTTTTCTATGTATAATAAAAAATATCTATCTATTGCATTAAGTATATCAGTTACCTAGTACCCATAACACAAGCTCTGCTTAGCTTGGAGCTAGATAATGTTGTGTGTACTTTCTAGTATTATTTATTATTTATTTATTTTATTTACTGGCGTTAACAGAGTCAGTCGTGGGAAGCAATGGCGGCGCTGAGTTCACCACTTGTCACGTGGTGCAACCCACGTGAAAAGAGGCCCATTTGAGGCTCTGCCTACCCTTCAGGGAAAAAGGCGTGTGTCTATGTATGTATGTATGTATGTATAAAAGTAGGTGGAAATGCATCGATGCATGATGTGGAATCACAGAATAAATACTAGTACAAGTTGGTGGAATGCTGAGAAATTGTTTTAATTTCAGTTCAACTTGCACGAAGGTGAGATGCGTTCATGGCTGACGTTCAAGCGCGAGCGCGCAGCGCGCCTAGCTCGCGAGGCGCGCCTGCGGGACTCCGCAACGAGGATCCAGGCGTGGTGGCGCGGCACCATGGTGCGCCGGGGGCTAGGCGCTTTCAGATTCATGCGCAATGTCAAGAAAACTCCCTCGAAACACAAGAAGAAATAAATATTTTTCCTATAAGTCTTGTTTCATTTGGTACCTACACAAGCTTAGCGGGCGCGTGTCGTGACCAGCCGCGAGCATTTGAATAGGTAGGTACTTACCGAAATCATCATCCTCATCATCAGACTGAAGAGTCTTCCTCATTAGAAAGAAAGAAATAAAGAAACGTTTATTCATGACTATACAAACAAAGACACACACCAACAAACAAGCAAACAAGATAGGAACTGAATAAATACTAAAAACAGAAACAAAAAATAAGGCAATTTGTGTGTGTCTGACGTAAGCCACAAGGGGTTCCCAACTCAGCGTTTGCTGGGCCGCGTTGGCAACCCAGCGCTGACTGCAATGGGGAGATTTTCCGTAATCACCACACTTGGTAGGCGGATTGGTAATCGCAGTATTGATTTTGAGTACTCTGGTTGATGCAGGCCTGGTGTAACTCCTTGCCGGTTTATACGACATCGACGGGAGGAGATGGAGAGATCTGGCCGGACACACCTTCGCACAGAATAAATAATAGTACACCTTGGCTAGACATGGTTACCTACTTAGTTAGGTATAATAGAAGGCAATAAAGTTGAGGCCTGCCGCAGCTAAAGTAGGTAGGTAGGTACCTATACCTCGCGTGAGTTAAGTGGGTAGGTACGCTTATTTGCCGCTTACTAGATATATATACTTCAAGAGAATTTGCCAAACAGCAGCGACTAAATAGGTATCTACTTACATGGAAGACGCATTTCTTCTAGTTCAACTCGCTCCGCTTGCCGGTATCTTCAATAAGAAAATATTAAAAAGCAAGAAAGTAGGTTGAAAGTAGGTAGGTACCTACTTCCCATATATTTTTTTGGCATTTAGGTAACGTTACGGCATCCAAGAAACACCCCATGGTAAAGACGACGCGATTGACACGTCATAATCGGTTCAGTGGTTTTAGAGTTGGGGGTTACCATGAGCTCTTGTAGCTATTCAGTTCAAAAACTATTCACTAAAAAATTACGGTTCGTCGTTGACATTCTTCATCGTTTATGTAATATCTATCGTTTATGTTTATGTAATATCGCAGAAGTCTATATACCTACCCTCTGCGTCTGTGTCTTAAAATATAGTTGAGGACTTCGACCAAAATGGTTGAGGATATCACGGAACCGATATTTTGTGCTAAATAGTTTCTGAACTGAATGGTTTTAAGACCTCATGGTAACCCAGCGATGGTTCATCCATACAAACATACATACAAAGTGGCCTTAGATTATAGAAGTTTACCTCGATATACTACCTAAATCACAGATATCACTCTACGCTAATCACAGAACTACAGACACAGACTATACTAGGATGCTAACGCATACTACAGATTACTTAATAGTTACTTAACACTCTAGGCTAACTTTGTAGAGCATTCCCAAACTATCCATAGAAAGTTCAGGTATATGCGTCTCTGTCTATTCAGGCAGTAAGTCTACTCGACAATAGATGGCGCTAAGAGCCTCTAAATTAGTTTACGCCTATCGGTTGACGTAACAAAAACAAACTGAATAAATTTAATAAAAGAGTAATTAATTTTGTAAAAATTAAAAAACCCTCAACGCAATGAAACGGCTGAACCAATTTTGATCAAACATAGCTAAGAACACTCCCGACAAATTAACCTTTAAAAAAAAAAACGAAGTCGGTTCATCCGTTCGGGAGCTACGAGGCGACACACACACACACACACACACACAGACACGTCAAACTTATAAAACCCCGTCATTTTTGCGTCGGGGGTTAAAAAATGTTATAACACATACAATCGTGTATAACTTTTGATCCCAACTACATTGACAAATAAATCAGGATTTAGTAAAAACTAAATATTATACCTACTAGGTAATTCATATTTGTACTAAATAGTCTGAGTATTCATGTATATTTTTTATTATACATAGTATTTCCTATTTCAAGATAAATTCAATTTGTGATTTTTCTGGGTCGGTATTAAATTAGGACCTGGTAATTTTGGCGAGGGTTGGTTGGATCTGGTTAGGGTTGATTTTCTCGGTTCTTACCCACTGTCCACCTCTCTGTGACCACCTGGGTGAACCTTAGAAATTATTTTTTACAACGGCTCACCTCTCACGTTAAACATGAACGCGCTTAACTTTGTATTGGTGACGGTAAACCTCAGAAATTTGGTACTGGCCGTTATAATATTCTCTACTTACCACGTTTTTAGGGTCATAGGGTTTTCCCTATGCTACGAGACGCGTAGTTTCATTAATACGTGATTTTCAATACGTGTAATGGAACGCTTTTTTCAGTAAAAAAGCCTACGTAACAGCTGTCTTTTTCAAACAAAATTCCGTTCCATTTCATCACCGTATAACTCAAGCGACTTGCGAGCCATCTTTGTTTGGTTCTTCTGCTGTCACTGTCATGTATGTCAGTTAATCAGTCAGTCAAGCAAAAGTTAAGTCAGTCGCACGCACGCTTTCGCTCGTTGCAGCCGGTTTAGTTTGTGTTATTTTTTCTAAACTCTAGAAAGTTTTTCTCCGAAAGATTATCTGTTGTATTAAAACTCAATCATTACGATACGAACGAAAGAACATTTAAAACGGTGCTGTGCATGGTATCGAACTGTGGCCATTTCGATACAAATTGGGTTTCTTGAAATTTCCAATTCTCGGAAAGTTGGATTGTCGTTCCTAAGATTCGGTGAGTAATCCATAATACACAAGTATTTAAAAGTTTTAAATTCTTGGATATTTTATTTACGTAGTAATTAACTTAATAGATAGTGATAAATGTTTTTATTATGCATAGTTTATTCCTACCTTCCTTCAATCCTCTAACAACCTACTAGACATCTACATTCCCTTTATTTTATTTGTAGGCTTGAACTTGGTACACCAGTTTATACTTGGTTAATTTAAGTAATGCATGTGTATTTTTCATAATTCAATTAAATAATCTCTGGGATTAATTCCAGTTGTCTGTACCAATATATTTTTCCAATATATTTTATATATACCTATCAAACAAATTTATCATTTTTTATACTTTACCTTTTGGTTCTATTATCCAATGGCTTTTCAAAAACAAGCCCTGATAATCTCTAAAGAATTTTATTAAAAAATGGGTATTACATTCAGAGTTTTTGTTCTGTCATAGAAATCTTGAGCATTGCTCTTTATTTATTTATTTTTTTCCCTTTCGCCCTTTCGGGCAGGCTAGTATAGTATATAGTCTTAGACCAGCATTGCTCTTTATTTTTTACTATACAAAATTACAGACAAAATCTTTATATGTCATGTACATCAAAGGTGAGCATTACCCTAAAAAGAGTTTTCCTTCAGCAAACCTTAGAATATTTAATTTATTGTTCATCCATTGAAACTCATTCAATTTTAAAGCATGTTGGAATGGTTATTAATTCAGAGAAAAAGTACTGACTTAGACCCGTGTTTCGTGCCTCTATTAACACAAAAACGATGGTTGTTCTGTAAAAAACTGTATTTCTAGTTTAGTAATTATTGTTTGAATGGTCTGATTTTGTTGTTCACACTAGCTAGTGACTTTGTTTGCGTGTACATTCATATCTTCTGAACTCTGCAAGATATTGTAAAGGCACATACATAACAATTTAAGTTAAAATTCCTGTCATCCCCAACATTTTTGGATCCATTGAGCCGTTTTGCAGTCTTTTCGAAATAAACAGTCAAAAATTCTAAAAACAGTCATTTATGATTAGGCATTGTGTAAATTGGAGTTTTTATTCACATTTTGGCATTTATTTCCAGGTTAACACTTAAATTTTACTATATTGGTAGCGATTTGAAATTGCACTCGCTAAAGTTATAGCTAACTAAAATTGGTTTAGCACGTGTTGGTATTTGAAACGACACTCTCTTTTTCTAAAATTCTCTAAAATAAAAAGTATGACGTCATCGGCCATTTTAGTTATTCAAATTAGCTAGTCTGCATTTGAAACGTCATTGCTATCTGTCACTTTTGACTTAATATTAAGAAATTCCTTTCTATATTAGCAGCCACCTGCAGAGGTCCCTGCTAAATTTGGCGCCAGACAAATATTTGAATTCTCTATATTTTAAATGAACGAATTATATTAATTCGCATCATAAACTCACAGAGCAAGTAATCTCTACATTTTAAACTATTATATCTGAAATATGGACGATGAATTCGTTGTAGCGGCAGTGGTTCATGCATCAGAAAGGTTATTTTATGTGTGATAGGTACATACATCACATACATCGCCTGATCACTATCTTCAAGAAGCCCGAAGTATTCAAAATAATTTAATAAACACACTTTTTAATATGTAATTTGATTTTTATTGAGCCCCTCTAGAAGGTACAATTACACTACCCCAGTACTGTAGAAAAATCAAACTTCTTACTAGCACTAGAACCACACCTTTGCATTACATTATGTACAATGCATTTTAAAGATTTGGTATTAGAGCTTCGCAACAAGTTGTTAAGACTAGTCTAGACTAGTCTAGCCTTATTATATTACCTACCATTAGGCCTTTGTAGTGGGTTTTACATAGCTGGAATAACGAATATTAATATTATAAATATTAAAAACTTCTACGTAATTATAGACATTTATTTTATAAAAACTTAAAAATTCCTAAACATATTTTTCATAGACTGTGGTGGAGGCTAGCCTCACCGCCGTCAGTTTGCTGCTGGGGTCCCGCCGCTGCGAACACTACCACCTGCTGAGGTTCAGGAAGTGCGGCAATAATTTTCTCTGTGGACTCCCTCACGACCTCACACATCATCGCCGCAGACTCCCTTATTGCAGACGCCAGGCATTCGGCCGCCTTAAGCATTGATTCCCTGTGCAGAGTACTGTTGCTTTGCAATGCCCTACCCAGGGGCTCAGCCGCATTAGGCCGCCTGTAATGCCGGCGTATGCGTGTGGGTCCCGCGTTATGTGTGGGGGGGCTCAGCGGTGGTGGTACATCTGGTGCTACATCTGGTGGTGATATAGGTGAAGGCGGGTCCTTAAACATGATTGCAACGCTTGCCTTACATACATATACACATTACAACGATACTGGTACTGGGCCATACATTTTCTCTTTAAACGAGCCTCACTAAGGCACGCACCCTGTACGCTCTAACTAACATCATAGTATGAAAAAATAAATACTGACCAGTCGGGGATATTCACGGTTCGTGACTCCATAGATGGCGGCTGACCCCAGGATTTCAATGACTTTTTCTTCTGTTGGGGTCAATGGGTCATTTGGAGGACCACCACCTGTGGCATTTATTGAGTCCCGGACCTTCCTCGCCTTCGTTTTCACCTTTACCACGCATCTGGACCACACCTAACATATAAATAATACATATTAGCAGCCATATTATTTCGATCTTGTATCTATTTGTAGGTATTGTTAAACTCACTTTCTGCCACTCTTCTGCAGTTCTCCTGCACCCAAGGCAATTGAGCTGGGTGGCCAGCCTCGACCACAGCTCAGAGAAATCTGCATTAGCAGAGTTTCCTGAAAAGATCAAATTTGAACACGTACAATTGTAACTTAACTACAAAGATTTGAGTAATGAAACAATTCATGATGATTCAACGCAATTGAATGTACCAACCTCTTGCCACCTCCATGTTAGCGTGCAGGGATTCCACCATTAGGTGTTGCTGTTTTTTATTTACTCTTTTACGTGAGTTATCCATTTTATCCATAGTTATCCAACAAACACAGAAGATTTGTATCTTGGCGGCAAATAAAATTGGATGACAAGGGCACAGAATATATAATAGAATAGCACAAACAAGAGTTTGGTTCGCTGACGATGTTGCCAGAAGTAAAATATAATATGGCCCATTATTTCCTCATTAAGTGATAAATACTATGAAAAATACACCTGCAGGCATAATTATCTTTGTAAAAACAAAACAAAACAATGTTTTTTTCAATACATCCACTTTTCAGCACTTTAAATGGACTGCAAAATAACCGGTATTTTCCGAAATTTATGTAATGGCCACACTCTGTTTGCGCACAGCTTTAGCTGGCAAAAACCTAGAATCATTAAGTTGTCTATGGTTTATTCAACTTGGGTGGCTAACTATCGTTGTTAATTTTAGTAAGGAGGCGAAACTCAAATGCAGAATCACTAAACCTAAACTAAATTAGCATCTTTAAAATTAACTTTAGCTTTAGAAAGTGGTAATCTCAAATCGCTACCATTGTTACATTTAATGGTTCCATCCATACCCCCCCAAGAAGAGATCACTCTGGCTCAGTTCTTTGTCCGTTTATCCGTTACACACACCGCAGTACCGTCTAGCTTACTTATTTCATAGAATATGCAAAATAGTATAATATAGTATAGCGCATAACAAAATCTAAGAAAGTATTCGTCAACCTCTATGGAGTGGCGGGTAGTAGTCAGCTGAGATGCGAAAGGTGTGGGTTTGATACTCGTGGCGGGATGGAAATGTTCGCATGATCTCTTTCGTATTCAATAAATGTTTGTGGATTTTATTTATTCAATGTTATTTCATCCTAGTGAGAGTGTTAAAACCTTCAGTATTATCATTTTCAAAGAGTATATGAAAAGTTAGGTTTCAAACTAATCACTTGCACTAATCAAAGTGTAAAGCTTTAGAGCGAGTACATTGTCGACTCAATATGACGCAAATGGTACGAGATGACACATTTTTTTTTTTCGACTGTTGAATAAAACGATCTTGCATTATAACAACGGGATGAATGGGAACAATTTCCATACCAGACGAAGCTTGGGGCTTCGAATAAGACGACATTATAGTATTTCTATTTCGAGCCCTATTATGTCCCACTGCTGGGCAATGGCCTCCCCCCACACCTTCCAGACATCGCGATCCTGAATAAGACTACTAGTCAGTTAAATTAATTTCCAATGAAGCTTGAGACGAAGTTTGTGAAATCTTAGCAATATATGGATTATTAATGAGTTACCTTCCAAGAATACGAGAATATCAAGAGACCTCGCGGCGTTTATTGCAATCAGTCTGCAAGCGCAGGTAGAATGTCGTCCTTGTGTACAGGTGCGGGAAGTGGCCAGGCCTATAAGCACCCATGGCCAATCACCCCGTCATATCAAAGAATATTATAATGAAACGGGCAAGTGCGAGCGAGACTCGCGACCTGACGGTTCCGATCCGTAAATAATTTCGAAATAATTAGAGTCATTTTCGAATTTCAGCTACTTTTTCCTAAAAACTTCACCAAGCCATTTTGGGGGCTAAAAGTAGAAATTCCTCTATTTTAGACTTTCCTTGTTATTTGTGTCATAAAGTCTTGTAACACCCAAACTTCAGAATTGTGAGGTTACTGGAAATAACGTAGAAGTTTTTAATTTTCGCGATTTCATACAAAAAAATATAGGTACATTCATTGCCATATCTTTTCAATGCGTTGAGTTAGAAGCATGAATTTTGGGACACTATAGGTAAATATATAAATAAATACCTATATGATTATTTGAAATTGATACCTTTAGCCGTTCCTGCGAAAAGGGGTCTCGACAGACAGACAGATGGACGGAAAACAGAGATCCTATAACGGCTCCGTTGCTGGTACCTTTTCACTCAAAAAAACACCATGTTTGAAGCGACGGTTGTCTCTGGGGATAATAAATAGGCCACACTGCTACAAATTCAATTTACTACACATAAAGCTTGTCAATAACATTTATAAGTAGGACAAGCAATCTGGGGCCCAATTCTACTAGGTAATTTTAAAGAAAAACCAATCGTATACTATGCTATTAAAATTCAATTACAATTGTCATTAAAAATGGTATTCGCTAAATTTAATTCCATTAATTTTACTTAATTGTCTAGTTAAAGAATTGTAGGTAGAAAAACGATCGGTGTAGCCATTATAATCATTGTCGATTCTACCACATATATATACGAGTAAGTATACCTATATTATACCAGGTATATACCTATACCTATATTTAAATGTATACTGTATACAATAAATATATATTAATCTATAATAATAATATAATATAATAATAATATATATTATTATTGTATAATCTATACTGGTTACAATTAGTATAATGCAATTGAAAAAC
This sequence comes from Operophtera brumata, assembly GCA_932527175.1. Taxonomy (NCBI): domain Eukaryota; kingdom Metazoa; phylum Arthropoda; class Insecta; order Lepidoptera; family Geometridae; genus Operophtera; species Operophtera brumata. The sequence goes on from OW052238.1 coordinate 4,946,166, forward strand.
CATTGAATTTAGTAGAATACCAAAAGTGTCAAAGTGACAATTATGAGAAAATTTAAATACAATTGTTTAAGTAGAATTGGGCCCCAGTTAACAAGCGAGTACTCGATAATCTACATCTTCGTTCGCATGACGACAATAATCACCAGAGAAGGTGCATAGCAGTGTCAGTACTGTGCAATAATTAGTACGTTAATCGCGCTAGCTCCGAGCACGGTTGATGCAACTCTGTTTCCGAGAAACTGGGCTCGGGGAGCGGCAAATTGCCGGCAGATATGTGTGCCGCCCTGTCCGTAATTGCAAAAATCACTCGCCAGCCGCGGAATGAGCTTGTAGTCCTTGTATTACAAGTCGACTCGTGTGTCGGACCGAGGCTTACATGAGAAGTGTATATCATACCCGTTAAACAACTCGCGGACGAAGGAGCATTGGATTTAATCGTCTCGGTTACAAAGCGAATTTGCGTGTTTCTCGGCGATGTCGTTTCTATCTCGTACTACTAGCCTTTTGCCCGCAGCTTCGCACGCGTTGTCGTGATAAAAATCAGTCCCCTCCTGACCCTCCCCCCTCCCCCATCCACACACCAAATATCATAAAAATCCGCTCAACTGTTGATCGGACAGACGTCCTGTTCAATGGTCTTGAGTTCAAACAAAAATCCCATAGATAAAAGCACCCGAATTTTCCTGAGAACTTTTCCAAATTTTCTTTCTCTATAAACCTTATATGATGGAACATTTAAAACAATTTAAAAAAATATCCAAATCCGTCTCAAGTGATTACCAACGAACAGCACTTCATTTTTATTTAAATAGATTCGAGAGAACTGAGATCTCGACTGAGCAGTTAACGTCTCATTTTACTGTAGCGTATCTTTCTTAATGCGATCACTATTTGTATTTGTATTTGTATTTATTTATTCAACTAGAACGGCACAGGCCAATTACACTAATGAATTTACATAGGTATAAAAATTAACATAGGTAGGCAATCATATTAAATTAAAAATAAGAATTTAAAAAATATAAACAATGATTTGGTAAACATATTAAATTAAACAATAAGAATTTTAAAATATAACCAATTATTGGGTAATCATATTAAAAAAAGATTAAAATAAAAAGCATGTCAAAGTTTTATCACAAAAAATTAGGTAAATCACATTCAAAAATAAAAACAGATGTCAAAAAGGTAAACAGAATTTCATGTCAACATTCAAGCACAAACAATCATACATTCATACATTACATTCATTACATTTATACTATGAATAATCAATTAATTTAAATCTCGTTGTATAAGTGGAAGGAATTGTATTCATTCATAGCAGTGTTTTAGCAACGTTTACAATAGGACCCTACTTTAATTACTCTTTAATTCCATTGAAAATCCTTATTATGGCGTAACGTACTTTACATCTATTTATTTGAATGTTATCTAAAGATACTAACCGTGCTACTAATAAATGCGGATCATCCTTTGAATAGTTACACCGTGTTTTGTCTCTTTCTATCGATTTAGAAACTGCGCGCCAATGCAAAAGACAACACTGTGTAGCAATAGCTAATTTTAAATGTTATAATTATTTTTCTTGTGTTCTAGAATTGATGTAAAATGAATGATTAAAAAAAACATTGCTATAACTTTTGGTTATTTTATGATCCCCATATTTTTTAATGAATTTATATCCAAATGTTCGATTCCTATGTCTTTTATATGGCATCCGTGACAAGAACGAATAGACTGCATTGCATATCAGTTTTCTAAGAACGTCTTGAATAAGGCCTGGTATGACTCGCACAACACATTTCAAGGAACTGCTAAGGGGTACCTAAATCACAAATCCTTTGGTCTTTATGAGCTTTTATTTAACTTGCAATGTTTGTATGTAAGTATGTATGTTCGGGTCAAATCTTGCAACTGAATTTTAAAGAAGTTATCCTCGACTGATTGAGATTAAATTTTCTATAGGTACCTGTCTAGTTCCGATGACAATACAATATTATGGTGACAGCGAGCTTATCTGATGATGGAGATGGAAGGCGGAGAACGGAACTCCTCGATGGATAATAGTAGATTGGCCGTGTTTGTTTAGGCTTATTTCGATATAAGCATACAGTTCCGATCACAAATTTTAAAAGCTTGTATATATTTTTTCTTACAAAAAACTTATTATTATTTTTATCGATATCTCTGCATTAGCTAAGTTAATAACCAAGGAAGAAAGAGTAGTTTGGATCGTAAAATATTCCCTAGAAGATCTTGTATAGGTATCTAAATTAAGTCGCCGGTCCCAGTAGACAGCAATCACCTCAAACCCAGAAAAAAAATTTAATGCCATTAAACATTAATTCCCATGCAATAATTTTGCCGAATTACAAAAGATCAAAATGTTTAACTATGAAACACTACGTTACTGACACATTAACTAGTAGGTAACCATAGATTGAAATATCAAGATGCGGTCGAACTTCAACATTTGCTTTTTGTCATAACTAACACCAAACACCAGCCATCACGTGTGAGTGAACTAACTCGTAGACTTGTTGTCGTTGATTTCTCGCATCCGATTTTGGCACCGAAAAATTTGCAGTCATTTTATCACGTCATCCGCCGTGTCCTTACGCTAGTCCCGGCCCACTGGTATCATAAATGTCAAAGAAAATTACGAATTTACGTAAAATGTTTGGATCTTTGTTACTCAATCACGCCGTATCTGCCAAACCGATTTCGATGAAATTCGGTACACAGATAGATTATGACCTGGATTGAGCTATAGGCTACTTTGTATCGTGGTAAAACGCGAGCTAAGCCGTGGGCGGACACTAGTAATATTATATGACTATGCTAGTAACGTTACTAAGAACCGTAATAATAGACTACACAATCCTGTATTATTCAGTCTAGGCATTAGGTAAACATATTGTTAACATAATCCTTGGATACCATGGACTTTCTATAAACGTCACAGCAATTGTCTTTAACGTTGTTTCAACCTGTTTCTTTGTATATTACGTGGAATTTCACAAAACAATAGTCGAAGCTCTTTGGGTCGGTGGCATTGTACTATTTACCTGTTTGTCACGATGATCGTGAAATGTTGGCTGCTGAACCGCGCATTGGTCGTATGACAAAATGCGATGTCTACGGTAGCTTGCGGCTCATAACAATAGTTCTAGGAAATCTGACTACTACATGCTAAATTATAACGAGTCCATAATATCCTTGTATATGGGCCTAGAAAAGACGCAATAAAGCGTTTAGGTCGACACAACCTAAACTGTGATTCCCAGACACCTGCGATTTTGAGGGAACTTTCGTTTTGTTGTATATTTCAGGTGCAATTTTGTGGGTACTTTCGCTTTGTAGTATCGGTGGACTAGGAAAGGAATTTCGGGATTGCCCCCGTAAGTGGGTGCAGCGGGTTCTTGTAGTTTCTGTTGAAGAAACTAACCGCGGGCGAAGTCGCAGGCATTCCACTAGTAACGGATATAATCAAGAGGTTTTTTTTTATTTTCATGTTTTGTGTCCAATAACAGCGTGTGCAGGTCTATATAGGTTCCCATGGAAAATGTACTTTCACATACAATTTCGCGAAATAGTAATAAGCAACTCTTACTCCGAATTGTTGTTAGGTCGGCAGCTCGTCAACCGTTATAAAAGGCGTTCGATGTATCGGTGGTAATAATTAAACAACGTTAATTGTAACAAGTACGTAAGTAATTCTGATATCCCAGAATTGTTTTCAATGCAAATGCTTACTTGCTGGCGTAATTCCTGGACAGCATCAAGTTAATGATTGCATCGAATGCCATTTCTGATGATGAGTTGCAATGTATGGAAATCGTACCTAGAAATAGCCTACACCGCAGCTGCATTTCCTAGGTCTACTGTGAAAATTTTACGGTCCAACGGTTTTTCATTGTTATAGCCGCTACCTCCACAATTAACAAGTTATTCATGTTAAAAATGGCCTCTTCCTTGTTATTAGCAGTCGTGTTTTTTATTTACTTCGTGAAATTAGATTTCAGGAAAACAATTACTGTCCGATGCGTTCGTTACTCGGAATATGACTAACTAAAGCCGGTTAAATATTTAACAGGGTTATTTGAACGTTCGTTTACTGAGAATTGTTAAGGAAAGTAGGCATGTGACAGTATTTTAACCTTAATTTATATATCGGAGAACGACAGTATTATTAAAGTATAATTTAGTTTCGTGTTGTTCACAATCACGGACAAGCTCAAAGTAGAGCGTATAAATCAACATCCCGTTTTTACAAGCTGTTTAGTTTCACCTGTCCCGGTGCAATCATATCTTATAAGTTAAATTTGACCCACTTCCCGGTGTTTGATTGAGCTGAAATCTGGCAAACCTGTCACGTTCCGTGGACAATATAATATTATAGTAACAGCGAGTTAATCTGATGATAGAGACAACGGCACTCCTCGGTGCCTTTAGTCGGTACTCCCCCTATGCTTACTCTACCCCAGCTAGCTCACGGAGCAGTCCTTTAGATTGATCGCAACACTGTTGAAGTGTTTCGAAGGCGTCGATGATGCTGAGCAGGATCCAAGTTGCCCCTACAAAAAGTTGTCCTTGCCGTCTTTTGTTTTGTCTTGTAAGTCACATGCTCTATCTTCTCTTTTCTGCAGACATCCCTGACATACACCACTGACAGTAGCCCATATCTTGTATAGGTGATGAATGAGGTAGCAGTGTTTTAAGGATTTTGTTTATAATACCGGATTAAGCACATCGTATGCACATACACAATTTCTTCAGTAGCGTGAGTTAGATCGCATCTGGGCATTATCCCATACCATAGAACTACGTAGTCTAGGTACCCATGTATGGAATGGCAGCTGCGCAGTGCTCAAAGATACTTTTATATAGCTCAACCCTTACTATCTACTGCAGTATTTTTGATTGCACTTCTTAATGTACATAGCTGTACCACAATTATATTCGCTTGCCACCCTGATTCTCTGTCTACTCTACATTCAAGCCACACAGAAAGGATTAGTATTAGAGGCAGGGGTGAAAGTATTATTACATTCTAATGCTACAATAAGCATTACTAACTCAATTCAAACACCAATGCAACAAAGGAAAATAGTATGTTCTAAAGACGAATATGTATGTTCTATTTATTTTAGAAACTTTACCTTCAAACGAATCGAAACCATTTATCTAAAAATCCGTGTCATAACTACGACTAATACGTCTGTATCATATGGTTCTAGTATCACATTTTTCTTATTTCCACCAGGATGCTCTAACATGTGGTTGCAAGCGGGGCTGTTGCTGGCGTGCGCCGGCAGCGCGCTCTCAGCTGGCTACTGTTCCATCAACACCTTCACGACGAACTCCACGTGGATGCAGTTCACCAAAGAGCCCGTCCCCTTGGAGTACGGCTTCGACGACAAGTTCAAGAGCATCCACTGTTGCGTGAAGGGGTACAGGAGCATCGAGTGGTGAGTTTGCATTATTATTATTTATTATAAAGAGCTTGTGGTGTCCAACTTAAGGGGAAAAGTCTCGCTTCTTTCTCTCTACAATGGTTTCTGTTTTGTGCCACTGTGGACCAGTTGAATTAGCATCCATTTCCTTTCTCCATCTTTGCTGCGGTTCGCACAGGGTCATTCTGTGGTGTCTGTGCATCCGATATGCAGCAGACTTGGACCGCTCAATCTACCACCTCGCTGTCTAACATAGACTGGAGCGCAGCATACTATTGCGAACGCGGACTGTCAGTCTGACTCCTAGATTACTGCGTGAGATCGAGCATGCAAGTTTACAAGCTTCGTTTTTTATAAGTAGGCGTATATCCTTTTCAGTTATACAATTTTGCAAGAGGAAAATCCTTAATCTCAATACTTTTGACCCCCGACCCAACAGAGGGGTGCTATAAGTTGACGTGTGTGTATATCTGTGTGCCTGTGGCATCGTAGCTCCAAATGCATGAACCGATGTTTATTCAGTTTTATTGTTTGAAAGGTGACTTGTTCGAGAGTGTTCTTAGGTATGTTTTGTAGAATATATTGCAGCCGTTTCCAGGATAATTAGCCCGCAAGATTTTTTTGAAGGTAACTCTTGCATTTACTTGGAGTTACAGCTTTATGGAACGATAGCGCGATTTTCCTGTGGCAACTTCTAGTCCTGAATAGAGTAAATCGCTTCGGGGCCCTACATTTTGCGTGCTAGACACCGATTGATGAGTGTTCCGTTTTTCCAATTTGAATGGAACCCCCAGTTTTTTATAAAATTAACTTGTATAGGGAAGTGAAAGGGACGCACTATTCGCAGCACTCGTCTCCGGAAACGAACTGAGATCCAAAGATATTTCAAAAAACATTATTTCTGATTACGTTTGAACCCCAGTTCGCATAACGCAGTATCCGGGTTCAGTTATGTTTACAATATTACATCTTTATTTGATTGTACGTATTACTGTACCAATAAATATTGTTCAGTAAAAAATGATAGCGCAGCTTTCGATGAGCGATGGACAGGTGCGCGCGAGATAAGCGCGAGTTTCTTGGAATTCGCGCTCGTTGTGCGCACAGAAATAATGATTACTGTGCTCGGTGCTGTAGCCATGATGGCTGACTCTCGCGCACTCTCAGATAATTTAAAAATACACCTATTGTTGTTTACATGGAATATGCTGCTATATGACTCACAGAGTTGTTCTCCGACATGCGGTCGGGATGGGGGTAAATAGCGGGGTCGCATACAGGTGCTCCAGTGAGTACCAGAAAAGTCTAAATACCCCCCTCCATCCACAAATTATCACTCCTTTCCCTCGTATTTCGAAAACTGCAATTCAGAGAGGGTTTGGTGCGGGAAATAATAAAGTTCAAGATCCTCGTAAAAATGGATCCGCCAAAAAAAATAAGGATATCATACGAAAAAATAAAGCTCTGTCACAGAATAAATAACGGTACAAGTAGCTCTGTAGGGGTTTTAGTGGTTTCAAGATATAAACTCAGTTGAAACGTTACAATACCTAAATGGGTAGAAAACTATTGTGTAGAAACAAGAAGCACTCAAAACAGGAACCACGCGAGCTGCGCACCTCTACGAATACCATCGTAAACAGGAACCACGCGAGCTGCGCACCTCTACGAATACCATCGTAAACAGGAACCACGCGAGCTGCGCACCTCTACGAATACCATCGTAAACAGGAACCACGCGAGCTGCGCACCTCTACGAATACCATCGTAAACAGGAACCACGCGAGCTGCGCACCTCTACGAATACCATCGTAAACAGGAACCACGCGAGCTGCGCACCTCTACGAATACCATCGTAAACAGGAACCACGCGAGCTGCGCACCTCTACGAATACCATCGTAAACAGGAACCACGCGAGCTGCGCACCTCTACGAATACCATCGTAAACAGGAACCACGCGAGCTGCGCACCTCTACGAATACCATCGTAAACAGGAACCACGCGAGCTGCGCACCTCTACGAATACCATCGTAAACAGGAACCACGCGAGCTGCGCACCTCTACGAATACCATCGTAAACAGGAACCACGCGAGCTGCGCACCTCTACGAATACCATCGTAAACAGGAACCACGCGAGCTGCGCACCTCTACGAATACCATCGTAAACAGGAACCACGCGAGCTGCGCACCTCTACGAATACCATCGTAATCGGAAAGAAAAAAAACCTTATCGATAATATAATTATTTGTGTTTCTCTGTACTTAAATATTTTGTACCGTTATTTTACTTTATCTCCTGTACCAATTATTATTAGAAGTTTGGCAAAAAAAATCTTGCTACAAACCGGCAATTTTTTTAAAACAATCAAATGCTATATTTCTCTGCGACACACTGAAGAAAGAAAAGAAAGAAAGAAAATACATTTATTCACCAAAAAAAAAAAATTACATACAAAATACAATTATATAATAAAAGTAAAAATGAGAAAATACAGAATAAAATAAAATAGGTTGTTTGGTGAAAAGGCAACGACTCAGCTTTTTGTGCCTAGTCCGAAAACCAGACGCTGTTTTTCAGTCTTGCCAAGGGAGGGGGGGGGATTTCAAAATAAATACAAAAATAATAGGTCAACTGAATAGGTCATCGAACGTCACGTTTTCCAATTAAAGCAGTTTTCCGGAAAAGGGAAAACATTATAGAGGGCACGATTTTATCAAACCAGATCTAGACATGTCCTCCATGAAGGAGATAACCTCAGCCGCATCATCGTAGACTTCATGCCAGGAAGCATTGATCTGAATAATAAACAAAGTGGTAACTTTCTCAGCAAATCGTAATGCCGCAAAGATGACTGATTGAAAAGAAAGATCCTTGATACGTCAGAAATTCTGTACATTCCTTAGAATATTGTTTTTTATACAAAAAACCGACTTCAAAGCTTAAATTCTACTTTCTGAATGCAAATGCTTGTCTTGTTGCTGAAAATACCAAAACTGCTATATTTAGGTGTGCCTATATTTGAGGAGTTCCCTCAATTCCCCATAGAACCAATCATCAGAACTAGATTTTGACAAAAATGCGACCAATCTGGAGGTTTATATCCTTTCAAATAGAAAAATAATTTACCAAATCGGTTTATAAATGATGGAGTTATAATACGAACTGCTAAGGAGTGGAGTACACTACCGTCGTCTGTCTTTCCTGATATAATCTGGGTCTCATAGGTATAAGGGATCGATCAGGACAAGGGATCGAACAAGGGTTCCATCAGGAACTACTCCTCTTCAAGGCTAGGTGAATAGGTGCCTTCTAGACCATTGTGCTCAGTCTTCGGCCACATGGTCACTTACCAATAGGCGAGGAGAAAATGGTCAAAAAAGGCCTAAAAAAAAAGTTATGCTAAAACTAACAAGGAAATATACAATAATAATTAAGATTCTCCTCCATTTTTGTAGTCGGTTAAAAATATTGCATGTATATAAAGTCAAATACGTCCATGTAGTCCATTATCATATAATCTACACCCTGAACTTGGAACTATTCATAACAAAGTTTCAGCTCTTACTTGAAACTGTTTCCTAGGACACCATATCGCATTAAAAGCTTATGGATAAACGGATACTAAAAACTGTAGCCGTGGAGATTGGCGGGTTTTCATTACCCACGTAATCCATTAGTGGCTACCAAGTAACCAAGATAAAAGGATAGTCTTGTTGTAAACTATACAGGCATTAGGTAAGTAATGAGACCTATTTCAGGCTAACGGCTATTAATCAAATGAAGAGCTGGTAATCTTCTGCTATAAGTAAGTACTTCAAGCGAAGTCATGTGAATCCCAGAAAGACGTCTTGTTGTCTTTGAGTATATTTGTGCTTATTGGTAACCTTTGTTTTTTCTTTCATAAATACTTGAGTGACTTATGTGTGACACATTCTCTCTAGCCTACTTACTGTGAACATTATGTGGTATTAAAATGCGGTTTTTTAATATGATTCCCAACCACGATAGTTTCAATTCTATGATGTGGTATATTCACATATTATATATGGTGGTATATTTGTTTGTTTGCGGTTCCATTCGGTTATTTCCCGGTATTTTTATTCATCATCTTAGCCTAAAGAAGTCCACTGCTGGATATAGGCCTCTGCCATAAAATGCATTGACGAATGGTCTTGAGCCGCCTCCATCCACCACCTTCCTGCTACCTCTTTAATGTCTTTGGTCCATCGAAAGGGGCTTTCCTCTTTTGTGTCGTCCGGTTTATGGTCGCCACCCTAGATTCTTTCTTCCCCAAAGGTTTAGTTTCACGAGCTATATGGCCAGCCCATTGCCACTTCTACTTGCTAATTCAGAGAGCTGTTCACTATTATACTATTAATGAATTGATTATTTTATACCGAAAATGTTGTGAAATAAATAGATGTTACATAATAAGGTATTTTTTTGGTGAAGTTACTTCTTCTCATTTTAGATGTATTAGGTACTTCTAGGTGGGGTAAATACGGACTCCAAAAATTGCGTGGTCAGAATCCGGAATAATTACTTTTGCTTGTGGGATGAATTCCTGGGGTCAATACGGATGCACCCGAATACTTACGTATATTTTAATTCATGCTATTTGATTTGTATGTATAATGGTTTAAGAATGATACCTACGTGCATATAAAGTATAATTTAGTACCTAACTAGTGTATAGTGTATACATATAGAATGAGAGCACCTGGTGTGAGTGTGACTACAAGTGCGTTTCTCAGAAGTGGTGATTGCCATTGTTCTGACGCTCCCCTCTTCATCAGCACCCGCACTCTGACGTCAACCAACATGTTGTCCTCATCCCTAACAATATATCTAAAACAACATCAGGAACGATCATTCTTCATACAAATTTAAACCAACAAGAAAAAGTTAAAAATATTAAAACCCGACTACAGAAAATCTTTACTGAAAATTATGAATGTTAAGAAATTCAAAATATTTGCGTATGTAATATAATAATAGAATATGCTTATCAAGGCCCTTCTTTTGATACCACACATGAAGCGATTATCTCATTTTGTTTGTTTGTGTAATTCACCTATAAAATCCGCCATGTCTATATTATCCTAGGACACGCGGAGTGATGGCACGAATCCAAAGACACCACACTTGTCAAAATCGGTTAAGTGGTTTACGCGATACGAGGGAACAGATAAACGTACACAGATACATACAAACATACATACATACATACATACATACATACATACATAGAGTGTCAAAAACCTAACCCTCCTTTTTGCGTAGTCTGGTAAAATTATTTGCGCATGTCTCTATTATTTTCTCTATTATGACCTATATATGTAACGTTCACGTTATGTCATTAATATATTACTTACACTAATTAAAATTGAAAATACTTGGATCGCATCATAACAGAATTATTATTATTGATAAAAGCTTTGAGCTAACTCATTGGCGTGCATGACTCACAGGCTCACATCGGTTGAGATATGAAACTCTAGGCAGTTTCGTCCAAAGGATTATGTCATTATCCACATGTTTCAACTTGTTATATTGCAAAGTATAATAATCATCACGCACAGAAAAAAGTTCCGATAAAATGATAGTCCCAATAGGGCCCAAGGAATAATGCAGACGCTGTAATTGCCCATTTTTGTTATGCGAAAGTGGTCCACGGACGTTTTACCGAACCTTGAACGGAGTCAATGCCCCTTCGATTGCATGAGTCTGATGGATCTTCAATTTATCTTTGTTATTTATTTTATCGTCCCGTCTTCAAAATACCGTGTTGCGTTCGGTCTCACACGGCATGCGATGCAACTGCACCAAGTGAGTTATTGTTCTTCTCAATAATTTTATTGCAATGCTTTATCAGTCGTTGTGAAAAACTGATTCATATCGTTATCTCACCATTCGAAATCTCCTGATAAGTTGGAACTGTTATGACACACACGGCGCCGTACAATTCTGTGTTTAAATTGCCGGAAATCCAGTAAAAAACACGTGCGATTGTGATTAAAAATTTGCTGTATATTTCGTAGCTTTTCAGAGAATTAAAGGTCAAAAGTACCTCATGACTGTGTTGCTGTCGTTGGGTACGTCATTTGTTTTTTTTTTACTTTAAGTATAGCGATTCAACTAGCAACTAGCACACTTTAGAAGTTTACCTAGAGATAATTCTTAGAAACTTGAAGGTAAATAGCGTTTATACGCAATTTTATCATTTACTAGTAACATATATCTCCATTGCCTTTTTAAATGACCTCTAATAAGCATTCAAATTAATCGTTATTTCTGAAAACCTTCAATTAAACAGCACAATTAGCTCATGGCTATTCGTTTTGAGGATCAGAAACACCTTGTTAGGAGAAACCGTTCACCTGTTCTCGCCTTTTTTATGTTTATGAGCTCGATTTAAACCTTTTATAGAGTTGTATAAGGTTGAACTCTGTCAGTCAAATATGTAGGAGCGAGAGTGGTCATCTTCTCGGCTGCAATAAATCCAATGCCGCCGGCGCGCACGCCGGCCGCGCTGGAACGTGTTGTACCACCGCCTGGGAACTTTATTTTATTACCCCACTTTTACTTTTAAGCTGAACCGCTTCACAACCATTCGCCCAAAACTTACGAGCTTTTTACCCACCACTTCAAAAGAGCCGTGCAAATCGAGTGTCTCGCGTTTACATTCAAAGGTGATCGCCCTCCCTAAATATAATTTTTCAATAAGCGACAATTGCTCGATGTATTTCTTATCAATATTCGTGTCGTACGTCTCGAAATTCCTGGTAAGGTAAGCCTGTCGTGCGAACTTGATGTTTGCAATTTTTTTGTCACGTTTGATCGTTATCGACGTATACCTACCTAAGATAATGATTAGTAAGAATCGAGGATGAAGTAACTCTGGTTGATCGGTTCTGTGGTTCGTGTCTCGACATGGCAATCACGGCATGATGCGGGATCATTTACGAAATCAATCGATGAAGTGATTAATTGAGACGGCTGATACTGATTACAATTGGAATCTTGTGTCATTTATTTAATTTGATTTGTCTGTCTGTGGGGGACAAATAATGCTCAAAAACTGAATTTTACACCAGTTCGTGCTGAAATTTTGCATATACCTGTTAATGGTACGCGTATTATAGTGACGTGACAGTGAGCTTTGTAAATAATTATTTTTTAATTTTCAATGTGATTATGGAGATGGAAGTTGGAAAACGGAACTCCTCAATGATGAATGGCACTGTTTGGGCTCAATTTAATTAGCTCACCATTCCGATCACTAATTTCATAAAAGCTTGGTTTGAAAAAAATATTTTTTCAGCAAAAGCCTTATTCAGGATAATTAACATGATCCTTTCACCTAGGCAGTGGTTATTATGGATGCATAGGTTATCATTTTATTGGTTTTCATGTTTCTGGAAACCGCGTCTTTTCTTTGCAGCTCTTCCCTTAGAGAATTAATAACTGGCGTCAAGCTGATTCAGATTAGACTGTCCAAACCAAACAGATATGGTAGAAGCTGCATTTACCGTTGGTTCATTCTGAGGTTGACAAATGGCCCCGGTCGGCAACGTGGCGTGTGGTGCAGGCTGGTTGGCGCATTGCGGGCGCGGGTGTACCTGCCGGTGGCGGCTGGTATCTGCGACGAAGGTATCGCACGTCGCGTCCCCGCAAACCTGTATTGTGTCGGTTCCCGGAAGGCCTTTGTTGCGCGCCGCAGTCCCTCCGCCCTGCATCGTTTCCACTGCATTGCTGCTATGGGAACGATCTCTACTTCTCGGCGAGCTGACGTATCCATCGTCTACATACCTCTTTTGATTTAGATTTATTTTGAGATTTCTCCCGAATCTGGCGTGAGAGTTTGGATTCGGCCCACACGTTAGACGTGCCTCAGACCTTTTTATTCGGAAAGAACCAATGTATAACGATATATACACTGAAATTACCGGTGAATAAATCTCTACACAAAAAACCTTATGTATTGAAAGGATTCGTAAATAAATCTCTGCATGAAACTCCGTTACTGCAAGGACCGGTGAATCAATCTCTTCAATGAGATTTTCTTTTTTTTTTTTTTTTTTTTTATTATATCTTAAAAAATTAACACATACAAAGTATTATACACTCAAAAGACCCCTATGGGTTTGAAAGGGTCTAATCTCTACAGCAAAAAATATTTTGTACTGAAAGGACTAGTGAATAAATATCTACAATTAAACTCTGTTGTAAGGACAAAATAAACTCCCTGACTGAAATGACCGGTAAATAAAATACTGAAATGCTCTTACGAAAACAACAATGCTCACTTACGTGACTTTACTACTTGCTCCCGTGTGAATACTAATGTGCATGTCGCAGATTGTCGCAGACATGCAAATCTTTTGCTAATGTCTTGTATGGCCAGATTTGACTCTTCGTGTAATAGTGTGACAGACAGACTAATGATAACGAGAACATAGGTTACACTTTGGGTGGATATAACCACATGTTTTGTGTCGTTTTTAATTTATTGTGCGCGCGTTTTAAGAATCTTTTTTTTTGTTGGTTATTAAGAATTGTTATTTGTTTCTGAAAACATCTACTTACCTAAACAAAACGAACTTTGTTTTTATTGAATATTTTTTGTATTAAAATTACTAATCTCGGTAAATCAAATTTCATACATGTAGAGACAGGGTGGATACCTCCACCAAAACCACCAGGTACCTGAACAAAATAATAATTTTAATGAGGAAGCTCCAAGACGCGATACGCTGATGTGTCAATAGGGGCATTGAAAAGCGACCGTTCCGATACTTCTAATGAAGTAGCAATAAAATACACAAAACAACCATAGACATCCCACTGGGCCCAAATAAAAACCGACAGCATGTCCTGACACGTTCAAACGACTCGATTTGTTGAGCCGATTATTTTTAAAGACCCACTTGAAAATGGCCCTTGTTAAGGTAGGATTGACTTTGTTTTACAAATTCGTTGATTAGCTTATCTCCTTACAATCGCTGGGGATTTTTAATATGCGGTGTGCTGTTAATAGGAAATGTAACTTTTGATATTATTTATATTAGAGTTTTTTAAAAGTAAGGTATTTACGGGTTTAAAAAGATGTATAAACACCAGCTGTTTTAGAGTACATTTATAATTGCTCTCATTGGCTGACCTTTCGTTCAGATAGATTAATTAACGTTATAAGCTTAATAAACGAATACCGTATTCGAATGCTTACAATATTTTAATGCAGATCATTTAGAAACTAACTTTAATAATTACCAGTTTTATGTTGAAAAATATATTTTTCAAGACAAGCTTTTATAAAATTAGTGATCGGAACCGTGTGCTGATCAAATTGAGTCTAAACACGGCCAGTCTACTATTATTCATCGAGGAGTTCCTTTGTTTACCTTCCGTCCTCATCACCAGATCAGCTCGCTGCCACAATAATATTGTATTGTCGTCGGAACTTGTCAGGTATGCAAAATTTCAGCTCAATCGGATGTCAAGAAGTGGTTATACACTAGTTAGCAAGATTTGACCCATACAAACAATACAAACATACATTGCAAGTTAAATTTACCTTTAGATAGTTAGCAGCGGTCTTCAGATAACACAACTGTTTAATTTGTATTTTTTTAATTTTGTTTATACCTACTTGTATTAGCTGTATTATTCTTTCTGTAAATAAATGTATTATTTAAAGCTTGCTGCATATTCACTGTGACTCAAATTTTAGGATTCAAGAACAGAAATTGAGGTAAAATGGGTTGAAACGATACAATACCTAAATGGGTAGAAAAATATTGGTACAAGAAGTACTCAAAATAACGTGTTATTTTTTTGCGTAACTAGAAATTTAAATTATCTTATCTAATTTAAAATTAGACAATGGCAATTACAGATATTTAAAAAACACCGTCTGAGATTTATGAAATTAATCAGGTTCTACTGACTTGCGAGATAATTTAAAACTGTAACTGGGATGTAAATAAGATTGAATCCGATTTAATGGTACAATGAACGCTCAAGATGCGTGCACACGGCAGCGCAGCCTCCACAATGGACCGTTTATTTATCTACCATATTGATCTCTCTCGACGCTTTACTATTCTGTTTTTTCCCCCATTCGAGTGTAGAACACAATTCCTTTGTAAACATTTTTTGTTCACATATTTCATTGCAGTTGTTACGGGAGACAACAAGGTGTCCCGCGTGAATGGGACTCTCAATTATTTTATATTGTCCGAATACGGTGGCTTTTCGCCCTTTACGAGCCCCTTGCCACTTAAAACAACTTGTTTAGGCTTCAATTTTGCACACGTAACGTTATTGCCATAGCTTTATCGATACCAATATAATACAATTGAAGTGTATGTTTCGAAATAAATGGCAAAAATTCAGAGAAAACTGCATTCCTAATAATAAATTACAGTTTTTGGACTTTTTGACAGTCCGTCTGACAGTTTGTCTCAAATAAGTTGGGATAAAAACAGGAATTTTAACTTAAATTTTCGTGTATATTCCATTTCGATATCATGCAGCGTTAGATAGATAGATGGAAAATTCTTTATTGCACATAAAACAAAGAAGTACAAAGGCGAACCTAATGCTAGAAAGCATTCTCTTCCAGATAACCTTGGTGTATTGCGGAAAAAATATGTATCGGTAGTGCACAAGAAGGGAAATATTGGATAAGTCTAAGAAAATTTTAAAAAAATAATAATAATAATATAAGTACTTAAATTACTGCCTAAAATATAAAATAAACTAATACATATCATTAATTATTATAATACATACCATTAATTTGTTTAGCGTTCAGTAGATTATGAATGTACCGCGCAAACGAAGTCGCGGGCACAGCTAGTTTTATAGTAATATCTTTCTATTTCACAAAACTAGTTTGTTAAACACATCATATGACTCATCAATTTCTATGTGGACGTTAGCAAATAGACAATTTCTAGTCTAGGTAAAAGGTAGCTAGGCTAGCGATACTATTGCACAACGTATTAATCATTTTAATCAGCCGTTTAGATTCATGAAACTTTGCTCTTTGATGTTATTCAATATAGTGATAGCACTCGCCACAGAACAATACATTACGCGATTACTTCACGCACCATGCTGCTAGATGCTAGGCAGCAAGACATGTAAGTGCCTCAAGACAAAATAAGTCCGTCAAATGCCTCACATATTAGTTTTCATATTCAGGTGGACGTCATAGTGTCTCCATCCGATTGTTGTCAGTTCAGTGTTCATGATGTTAAGGTGGTTGCTTTCGCTTGTGGTGCGAAATTCAATTTTTTTCGTGTTTTTTGCTCATCACAGCTCGTCAACATTTCTTCATATAGCGTAAACTAATTTGCCGGTAATTATATGACCTAACACACAAGTTTTAATTTATAGTTGTTCCGAGAAAACGTGTCCGAACCAAAAGAGAGACAAAACGCATGAAGAGGGATAATTCTGTCAAGTTTTATCCGTCCAATGCTGCTTGATTATTGTTTTTTTCTCTTTTTTTTCTAATGGACTTTAATGCAGTTGACCGCCTTCGGTACGGAGACCTGCAATGCTCAAAGGCCTGGGGCCATGACTGCGTTACCGGGCTTTTGGTGAGCGCAGATGGCGCTACACATTTGAAGGACTAAAGTGTGAACCGGCAGTGTATCAACTCATTTGTCATCGCTCGAATTTTCAAAGATGCCATAATTTGGCGTTGATAGTGTATGAAATGTTAAGTCCATCGTAAAGTTATTATAATGTCATTGGTTTCACCTGTCCCAGTGTAATCAAATCTTACAAGTTAAAGTGCCACTTCCCGGTGTTCGATTGAGCTAAAATTTGGCAAACGCTGCCAAGTTCCGATGACAACATAATATTATGGACAGAGAGCTGATCTGATGAGTGAGACGGAAGGTTGACAACGGGTCTCCTCGATGGGATAATAGTATGATGGCAGTGTTTGGGCTAATTTCGTTCAGCACACCGTTCCGTTCACTTATTTAATAAAAGCTTGTTTTGACAAAGATTAGATTTCATTTATCAACAAAAGCCTTTTGTTCATTTAGCAATCATAAGTTTTTACCTATTTACATAGATACACGCCTTTTCCCCTGAAGGGGTAGGCAGAGCCTCAAAATACCTCTTTTTCACCGTGGGTTGCACTGCACCGTCGTGAATATAGACGTGACAAGTGGTCAAATAGTCAAATTAGAAATTGTAATATGATCGAAGGGCGCTCATGCAGTATTGAAGCACTAGTGCGTCTATTTTCTTGGAACAAATAGCTATAGAGCGCGTCGTCCATACTTACCTACATGAAACGCGTGACAGTGACTGTAATGCAAACGAGACCATTCCTTGGAAAGCAATGATGGGCAATGATTCCGAACGGATATGTCAGTTTGTTGAGATTTGAGCCGCTGCTCAGGGACCGCTGGTCACCGCTCGCCGGTTCACACGCTGGTGTCTTTTTAAACACATACATCTCTATTGGAATATAAATATTGACATGGCACAGATCGATGACTATGACAATTGCTCTTGTTTTTTTTCTATATTTACTTACGTCTTACAAACAGAGAAAGAAAGACGGAACTCTACCAAATTTATGAACATGGATTTCATAGTTACTGTGGTTGAACTAAAGAAATTAAATTGTGTTACTGCTTACGTTATTTAAGAAGACAACCTTATATCAGCCACACATCACATCACCGGCTAAAATGATCATCACGAGTCAGGAGACCACCGTGACAGCCGTTGCAGAGGAATGTCGCATGAGAAACCTGATACGCTATGGGCAAAGAATACTAAATATAAATGCACAATAAGCTTCAGGGGCAGTTCGGAGATGCATAAACTTTATTTGTGTAAAAAATTAATATGAATACCACATATTGATGTCTCGCATAAGATATGTATTTTTTTTGCGTCGGCTTCTGTACGCTATCGGAATGTATGAATGAATGCCAAAGCTCGTAGCTGACGCCTGCGCTGGAACACTTCGCGCTCGCATAATTCACGCAACAATAGTCATTGCATATTCCTCGTCAATCGAATGGGTTTCAAGAATTGTGGCGAGGGCTCGTTATGGCACCGGTGCACGTCGACAAATGGCTTCATCGTGGAAATTAACATTCGGCGAGCATCTCGCATGCCGCGCCGCGTCGGACCCTGCCCCGCGACTTGTCACCTCATGAGCAAATATTGAATCTCTGCTCGCCGTCATCGTGAGACCTCCGCTGAGGTGTCGCGTTCTCACTAAGCAAATAGCACTCGTTCATAGATTTTTTGGTCTTTTTTTTGTTGAGTGTTTCTAATTTCAATATTCATTCATTCTTACTGCAGGTAACCCTTTTTAACCCAAAACTAAACAAGTTTTTGTTGAAAAATATCTTTTTAAAAACAAACTTCTTTGAAATTAGTGATCGGAATGGGGTGTGCTGATCAAAATGAGCCCTATAAAGCCAGATTACTATTATCCATCGAGGAATGCCGTTGTCCATTATCATCAGATCAGCTCGCTGACATCATAATATTGTATTGTCAATATTGTCATCGGAACTTGACAGGTATGCCAAATATCAGCTCAATCGAAAACCGGGAAGTGGGTCAAATTTTGTAAGATTGATTACAGACATCGGGACAGGTGAAACTAAAAAGCTTGTAAAATAGGGGTATTATATGTTTGAGGCCATAGTGTCTGTCTGTATGTATGTATGACATGTTTGTTTGTAGCCATGTAGTTCCGGAACGGGTGTGATGATTTGAAAGATGCTGTTTGCGAGATAGTTTGTTCAATGTTTGGTGGAAATTGGCTCGCAACTATTTGTTTGAAGGGAATTCTGTCATTTTTGCAGCTAGAACCTTGAGTTTGAGCTCATCATTTTCATTTTCGACGGAATCGGTCACCAGGTTTTGATGATGACCAGCATAGGATGAACAGGATCTAGGGTACCTACAACTGAAGCTGAATCTTCAAGTTTGAGCTGAAACTTCAAATTAAGATGACATGACATGTCTTCCTCACGCAGACTACAGGGTCTGATGATGACCAGCAAACGATGAATAGGATCTAGAGTGCAATGGTGCTCCGATTTGAATGCGGTTTTATTTATAACTATTTTTGGAATACCTACTGAAAATAGTCGGGTTTATTATTACTTAGTTTACTTGTTAGATGCATCAGTGATACATATATTGTCAAAAGTCTACATAACTAAATGCCTGATAATTACATTGATAGAGATAGGCGTGCCGTGATTCAATTCTGAACAATTAAGTGTTAGGTGTCTGTGTCGCGCTCGCGGGTAGACTAGGGGAAATGAGTCACCTCCTATCGTCATTTGGGAAACTGGTTTTTTAGTTGGGTTCGTAATCGATCGTTTCGTCAGTGACCAAACATTATATTTGTTTTAAATTTTGGCCCATTTGAGGCTCTGCCACCCTTTCGGGGAGAAAGGCGTGTGTCTATGTATGTTTGTATTTAAATCACATTTTACGAAACAAAAAAATATCAACATTGTGGGTAATTATACATTTTGGGATTTCAACATTTTGCAAAGTCAACCGAATGGTCCTAAAGGCATCTATAATATACGGGGACGGGGGGACAGTGGGTGTCAAATGCATAGCTTTTGTCTTGCCTTAGCATAGTCAGGTCGTCTGGAAGAAATCGTTACATCGATAAAACCGCCTTTTGTTACATAATATATTGTACATACTTTTCACTAGAAACGGGATATTTAACATGATTTTTGAGTTTTAAATGTTCCCGATATTTCGGCACAGTTGCATGCGCCCTGATCACGGGAGAACTAATATATTGTAATTATTTTTGACATTGTGTTGCAATAAAGAACTTTGAATTTTATTGAATTGAATGTAAATTTGTTTCCTATGAGTTAAGTTATTTGATTAGTTTACTGTGTGATCGCTTGTCTATCGTTGGCAATTGGGATTCAGCAGAATTGTTTAAATTATAGCGAGCAATTCATGTTGTAATTTGCGTACTTTTCAAGCTTTTTGCTAGCACTGTAATTGTCTAGTATAATAAGTGTCAGTCGTTAACCGGCCCTGGTTTATACGAGAATTATCCTAATTCAAGGCTACAGATTGCACGCAAACGAATTATTTCACTTATTCCGAGTAAGTCTCTGTTTATTTTAAATTGGAGTTTTATTGTCATGTCGGGTCATAATGTACTTGCAGAAACTTACTATGTTACTAGTTCTTATCATTTATCTTTAGGCTTTATTGGATTAGTACCTACCGTTATTGTATTCGCTTCAGCGCGCACATAAACAAAACATGTAAAATATATACGTGATCAGGGAGTTTTTTGTACGAAATTCTCATCAGAGTGGACATTAGTAAATATTTGACTCACACAAAACCCAACGTCGTCAATTGGTATTTACATTTGGTATTTTTTAATATTTTTAAAATCGTTCTTTCATGTGTTATATTATTATTTTACTAGCTGTAACCGTGACTTCGTTCGCGCCGTACATTCATAGGTATCTTCTGAACCCTGCAAGGTATCGAAATGTTGCATACACGAAAATTTAAATTAAAACTCCTTTTCCTGTCCCTAAAATATTAATTGAAATCCGTTGAGCCGTTTCGGTGCTTATTCGATACAAACTTTCAGACAAACAAATATTCTAAAGACGGTAATTTATGATTAGGCATCGTATAAATAGCAATTTTTGACATTTATTTTGAAATCACAGACATACACTTCGATTTTATTATGTTGCATAGATTAAGGCGTTCCCGCATAAGGTCGATGCATCGATCAGTGACGATCATTGAGAACCCTCATCACAAAGCGGCATCTTCAACGGATTTCTATTTGGTGCATTAGTAGGTTAGGTACTAGCCGCTCCCAAGAAGCCTAATTACACGAGTGAGGCCGTCGATATTATGGTCTGATTAGCGAGAAGATGCTTGCGTGCATCTTAGAACTGCCGCCGGCTCTGCGGGTGCGGACCGCGTTGGCCGCACGCAATCACACAGACGAGCTTTCTAGCTACACAATAAATAAGTGATCACGGCTAAAGTTCCTCTCATCGCGTATTAGTTTCAATGGCCCTTTCAAGGGGATGTTACCCGGACTTGTTAGTAAGATTCGTTGGTATAAGATATGTCCTGGCTGCTAGCTTATTATGAAATGTGTTATTACTGGAAGAAAGCGATAGCCGAGGCAGTCGTGGGAAGCAATGGCGGCGATGAGCTCACTCCTTGTCACGTATATTCCCACGATGGTGCAATCCACAGTGAAAAGAGGTCTATTTGAGGCTCTGCTTACCCCTTCGGGGAAAAAGGCGTGTGTCTGTATGTATGTATGTATGTATTTCGAGGGATCACTGTAACAAAAACACGATAGGACTATATTTTTGTTTAGGAAAAAAAAAGAAAAAGATTTCTATATTTTCTACTAAACAAAATCAATTCAATAAAACAGCAGAGAAGGGTTTTTTAAAATTATCTATATATATATATAATTAATTCCATAATAAATTTAAAATACTTAATGAATTACGAGATATATTCTTTACTCTTTATTGTACACACCAATACACATACAAAAAGCAGGATGAAAAGACATGCACAAAGCCGAGCTTAACCCTAGAAAGAATTATCTTCCAGCAAACCTTTGAGGCTAGAGAGTGGTAATGTGGTATGGTATTCAATGGTTTTGTTCGAGCGCCGCGATGCGTTTTATTTGTATGAAGATTTCTGTGTAGGGTTGGCGCCGCCTTAAGTCATATCGAAAAGGTAATAATGTCGTTAATCTAAGTATTACATCGCACGTGCCTCTCGGCATCTCATAGCTCGTTGGGACTTGTTATGCTGTCGCCGTGACTCTCGAGTGTCGCGCTCTCTGCGGTGGGCGACATACATTACGCCGCTCGTACATTATGTCGGAATAACTTATACTGGGGACTCTTCTCGTTGACTAACTCCTATCGTTAACTCCTATTTGACATAATGACGTTCCCTTTATGTTGAAGTGTATTAGTTCTTCTGTAGTTGACAGCCATTTGAAAATTACAAAATGCTACTTTCCATTCAAGAACTTGAAAAACTCAGTTTTCTGATACCATTTAAACTGGGTTATGACTTGACGGAGACTCTTGACGACTTGACTATAAAAAATAATTATATCACTTGAAATTGGCGAATTTTTTTGGAGCACTCCTCAGAAGCCATTTTAAGAAGAGAACACAAGTTCTAGTTTAAGTTCGGTTTTTTAAAGAATTACATTACAGACAATAAATATCTAAAGCATTGCACTTATTTACATACAACAAATATAAAACAATACAAGAAATGAAATACAATCTGCCATGTTTGAAAATAAATGTTGTTTATTAATATGCAGCATCTTTCCTCTCGTTTTCCTGCAATAATCTGATGGGAGTGATTTCGTGTAAAGGGACGGAAGTGTGTAACAGGAGCGCGCATTTTTCCGAGAGGTTGGTAGTATCAGCCATGTTGCTTATTATATTTCCAAGGAGGTGAGGTGTCAGATGCACATCATATGCGGCTACTAAAACACCCTCCTTTTTTTATTTTCGTGTTATTTTTGTGCCGTTTTAAAGTGTAACGAGCACAAGTGTATTAGTCTAAAGTAGTAACCCTAGATCCTGTCTATCCTATGATGGTCATAATCAGAGCCTGGAGACTGACGTTGGAAATTACAAGCTCGTTCATCGTAAGATGGCACCTGCGTTATACTCTTAGTCTGTGTCACCAGGTGCCTTGGGAATATGCCAACCATAGAAAAATAAGAACTCCAATAGCAGGTGCCATCTTACGGTGAACGGTCTTTGAGCTGAAACTGAAGGTAGCTACAAAACTGCCAGCGTTTTTTAAATTAAATATTGCGATCTTCTAATCCTGGAAACGGCTGCACTATTTTTCACCATACATAGCTAAGAATCATCTTGCAAACATCAGCTTTCATACCAAAAACCGCATTGAAATCAGAGCCGGAGCTATGAGGCCACAGACAAATAGATATGGCCTCATACTGGAGTTGTAAACGTGTCCTAGGTATAGACTGGTGTATTGAGGTTTATATCGCGAACTATTATTAGTTATGATCTCCTGCGAACTAGCGTTCTAATGTCAATACTGAGAAATCACAATCCGAGCTTTATTGCTCATAGGATGAGAAGCCCCAAATGGCTCATTGTTTCTGCGAATGATCTCTACGAGGATAACGAGAACAGAAGCGCCATCTACCCGCTGCATCGCGCAGACACGTCCGAATCGATCATTTCACGCACTCGCCGCGCATAATGAAGCAGTCATTTCCGGCGGATTCGCGGAATCCAATAATTTTATATTTCGCACAATCGAACACTAAACGCTGGAGCACGCACGGACGACACTGCCACCAGCCGCCAGCCCCTATTAGTATTCGTCGCGTGACCTGAAGCAATAATAAATTCCCGTGCACTTGCAGTTTCACGTAGTGCCAAGAAACCGCGATCGGCTACCGAATGCTCAATTGGTATTGTTCTATGACTACTTGCAAAGGATTATAATCTTGCAATAGTTCGGTCATTCACGGTAATTTATATACGGACTTAAGAAACATACATACATAGACGCGGAACGCCTTTTTCCCCGAAGGGTGGTAGGCAGAGCTTCAATGGGCCTCTTTTCAAAGTGGGTTGCACCATCGTGGAATATAGACGTGACAAGTGGTGAGCTCATCGCCGCCATTGCTTCCCACGACTGACTGGGCTAACGCTTTCTTCCAGTAATAAAACATTCCATAATAAGCTAGCAGCCAGGACAAATCTTATACCAACGAATCTTATCAATTATGCGCGCTTAGTTAGCTTATAAAACCTAATTTAAAAAAAAACAACTTTTATATTTACTTTTTATTTAGAATGATGCACTCTGCCCACATCAGTAGGTCATGCATGTCCACCTAGGATGCGCCCTATGCGGCATTTCACTGCGCCCGCCACCCTGAGTGATAAAGATAAAAATTCTCATGTGCCTGTAAGTTCACAGGCACCCATACCCTTCAAACCGGAACACTGCGAGCACGACTGCTTTGCGGAAGAAACAGGTGTGGTAGTAGTATTTCCACGGATGAACTCTTTCACAAAAAAGCTCTACTACTAACAAAACCAAAGAAATAAAGAGCGTCATCAATTAGGTCTTACCTTTATTGCGACTCATAATTGTTCCCAAATGTTTATTACAAGAGCTAACGTAAGCTCATCCTACATGAATAGTACCATGATCAAATAATAAGCGATTAAATATAATGTGATAGTTTCGCCATAATGGATAGACGGTTCCTGTTTCCGATTATGTGATACATTCACTTAATTTAAATACAAAGGCTTTGTCTATAATATAAACCCGGTAGCATTATTGTGTCTATTATACGTCCGCCCAAATTTGTCTGCCCAAATATAGAGACACACGTATGTAGTATCCGTGTGTGCCTTGCTGACTCGGCCGTTTGACGTAATAATTACGTAGTCCAATCGTACACGCGTCCGTGATCCTCGTCGGTATTCTGACGAAATCATTTGTATCTAATATCTCGGTGAATTTTCGATTTGTATAAAAGCCATGACTGATTTTGAGAAACTATTCTATAGTGTACTTACGGGTCTAAAATAGGCATTTTTTTTACATTACTACGGGTAACGGAAAATATTCGTGAAGAGGAAATGCGTATAACACATTATATAGATACCATACACCTACACCCACACTCATAATACATTATTAAATTTTATTTTCATTAATATGTACGTGTACACTATCATCACACTTATTTTTTATTATTTTTAAGTCCCCGTAAACCATCAGACGCTGTTTTTCAGTCTTGCCAAGAGAAGACAACCTTCTTGGCAAGACTGAAAAACAGCGTCTGGTTTTCGGACTAGGCACAAAAAGCTGAGTCGTTGCCTTTTCATCAAACAACCTTATTTTATCCGTTTTGTATTTTCTTATTTTTTCCTAAAATTTAATTTTGTATGTAATAATTTTGTTTAACTGGCTGATCTTTGGTGAATAAATAAATGTATTTTCTTTCTTCGTTCTTTCTTTATGTATAAGTAGATATAAATATGTTGTATAATTTCAACGAGGACTAATAAGTGCTAGGTGCCCATTTGTTCGGAATTCTCAACGCAAGTCCGACTCGCACTTGTCCGTTTTTTTTTTTTTAGTTTATGTTTCGCAATGAGTTCAGGTTTTCCTTACAACGGTATCAGTGGTCTAGTCTGGATGAGTGAGGCTGTGATGTCTAATGCGGTTTGGGATGACAGTTATCGTCAGTAGAGCCGACCACGACGCCGCGCGGCTTCTTGGTCTCAATGCGCTGTCATGTTCCCAGTCCCAGGCAATGTTCAGCGGCATTCCTTGACCATAGCAGGCGGACGAGCCACCTGGCTGTTCCGGGACGTGTCATTACCTGCCCGGGACTACATTCCCTGAACATCAGCAACGCAGATACAAACTGCCGCCTTCCTCTCTGAGGTTTTTTACTTGCCCGCTACAGGCATGACAAACGTTCTCAGTAATTATGAAATAATTGACTTCAGAGTAAGTTCTTCATGTCGTTATTCAATTGAAATGGTTTAAGGAGAAAGAGCTCTCAAAGAGGTACGGATCTCAGATTATCTTATCTTTTTTTTTAGGGTTCCGCAGACTGCCACTAATCCCGTATGAGATTGCACAGTCCGTTCATCCCCCTCCTGGTATTTCCTAAACTTCTAACTGTTTGACCTAGAAACATAATTGAATCACCAATTTTAGAGTACCATGGTGGGACGTTTCAATGAAAATTACTTCGGGTTATTTTATGTTCTTCGGGTATCCTGTGTTGTTTTTTCGAGAAACGGGGGATACCTGTAAAATTTTGAATTCAAGATAAACGAATCGGGACCCGGCTCTGCGCGTTCCGACACGCACTTGGCCAGTTTATTTTTAGGGTTGCATGCAATAATATTCCTTCAAAGAATAAAACTGGTCGTACTGATAGTGCTTCAATTTCATTAATCTTGATTGATTTCCTGTTAAAATTCAGGACAAGGCAATTTCGATTAAAACTATTGAGTATATCGCCCTTTGTTGCGTGTCCATCAGCAGATTGAGTGAACAAAGTATATTAAAAATAAATGAACTTCAATATTTGTTCGAGACATTTAGGTCGCATCTCGCAATGAAAACATAATATAACAAAGTTCGGATCATTTTCTGATCTAGGTTGATGTCAAATGGTATCTTCAACTGTTAAATGAACACGGAAACGTGAGTATAACGAAATGTGACTGAAACTTGAACACTTCAAAGATTTCCGGGAATTTAGGCTAGAATTTCAGTATAAGATACGCGTCTCTCTTCAGTTTTTCCTATATAATAACTATAACATTAACTTTCTGCAAAATCTATGGTCGCCAATAATCGAAAGAAGTATTTTTTTTGTGCAGTATACAAATTTTCAATCAATTCAACATGCAGTCTTGATTCGGTCAACATTCAGTATGGTTTTAAAATAATTAGGAGTCTTTCAGTCGCGCGCACGCCGCGGCGGCGCCGATTGCAGGAAATCGTCTGTATAGCTTGTAGTATAATATCTCCAGCATGTGTTACACGACACGAGAGCGAGCTGCCGCCGTTCACAGGTCAGCGCAGTCCCGCGGTTTCCCGCTCACCTGTTATGCGATCAAGTTTTTGCCCCGCACCAGTTTGCGGTTTCTCCAATAGCGCCGTTCAACTGTTCCCAACGCGCATCCCTAAACCGCACTAACTGTATGAAATTGCTACTCTCGCTACGGAACGCTAGTTACAGCTACTCCGTCATTAATGCATGAGAATTCAAAGGCAAACATGAAGTTACATTTAAATATATAGGTAATTGTAAACGTTACGTCCCCACTGTACGGAAAATCTGCCGGCGGAAATGAATCGTACATCACCAATCCGCCTACCAAGCGTACTGATTATCTATAGCAAATTATCTCCATTCCAAATTTCATCCAAATCCGTCCAGCCGTTTCAGCGTGAAGAAGTAACAAACAACTACACACACACACACACACACACACACAAACTTTCGCCTTTATAATATTAGTGTGATAAAGACCTTTTAAACAAACAAACAAGCTATGACAAATCCCCCATTGCATTCTATGAGGATGGCCTCGTCCAGCAGTGATGATGATGATGATTATAAAGATGATATGTGGTTACTTGCTACTCTAGTACACATCGCCGGTATTTTATGATGGCCGGTACAATTTGTTTAACTTTTCCCACCATATATTATTATTGTCAACGGTGCGTGACGGGCGGGCGTGCGGTCAAACTATGGCCACAGAATAAGGTGGTACCTTTGTGGTACTAACTCTGATGCGGTAGGATGTGGTGTCATTACATCGGTGCGTGTGTGACAACTGTTCGCAGAGCAGTAATTGTGGTTGTTTCACAGAAACGATCACCTAGGGCCAACAAAGGACCACTTCAAACAATGGATCACGCTGGGCTTCGGTATCATTGCCCTTGGAATAGGGCTTGCAAATATTCGAAACTGTAGTATTCTAATAATATTCGATCATTTTGTGGTTGGTGTTCAAATATGTTCGAATATTATTCGAAATTTGTAAATGTATGTTATACTAGTTTTTACATAGAGAAAATCACCACAAAACCGTTTAGGAATACTCCAAAATGGCTTTATAGTGAACTCTATCAGAAGCAATATTTAATCTGTCTCAGAACCACCAAATGCGTAAAAATAGTTTACTCAAAGTAAAAACGAAAATTAAATACATAATACTATTTATTTTGGCCAGTAAAATCGAACAAAACAGTGTGTCCTGATAATTATCAAAACACTTTAATAATTATTTAAATAAATTAAATTTAGCTTCATTAATCTAATTTTTCACTTCACCTCAACTAGCTTATAAAATCAACAAAGAAATTTTACAAATTGCACATAAAGTCATTTGCCGACGCAATATTCGAATACATTCGAATAATCTATTGCAAGCCCTACCTGGGACAAATGACAATTATTTTGATACCTCAGTTCCCTTGGGCGCTACTGGCCGTAATTGGTTAATTTTATTTTATTTATAATTGACGTCGCACGGCTTGTGCTTTTACCATTTTCAAGTATTTATTGTATTCAGTTGTTACGTTACACTCGTTCCAAGTCGTCAAAGTCTCAGTCAAGTCATGTTTTAGTAAAACGGTGGCAGGTTTACCAGAATTTCCGTACCTAGGTAGATACTAGGTAGATAGGTAGGTACTAGTCTCCACTATTATTGCAGGTCGTTGTTGCACAACCGTATAATAGGATACATGTACAAGACTGACTTCTTACCAACCTATCAATACAAGCTAGTGCAGCGTTCCTCATGCAGACGTCTCGCGGGCAGGTGGGAGACGCCCCTCTAGTCCATACTGCCCCTCAACGTTGCCCTTTTTAGACGCTAAGATAACCTACTATCCATTTTTAGAGTTCCTTACCCAAAGGGTAAAAAGGGACCCTATTACTAAGACTCCGCTGTCCAGTTGTCCGTCTGTCATCAGGCTGTATCTCCTGAATCGTGATAGTTCGACAGTTGAAATTTTCACAGATGATGTATTTCTGTTGCCGCTTTAACAACAAATACTAAAAAACACTTATGTACTTATAATAAATATTTAAGGGCGCTCCCATACAACAAACGTGTGTTTTTGCCGTTTTTATAGATAATGGTACGGAACCCTTCGTGCGCGAGTCCGACTCGCACTTGGCCGGTTTATATACATATTACCTTATCCCGTTATCCCCGGAATAGACGAGCTTAGTAGGCAGTAGTCTATACCTACACTATATATAAAAAAATCCCGTGGTACACTCCAGTGTCAATCGTACGGACAGACCATGAGTGGTGCTACTAGCTTACTACTATCTTCATCTCTCCGTGTATTGACTATCCTAGCTTGGCTTACTAGCCCCGTGTGTTCCGGCCAAAGTGCAATAACCTCTTAACAAGATTGAATAAAGTTGCATAAATCAGGCAGCAGTTTACCTTTTTAGACGATTTGCTATACCTGATTGAGAGTTTTTGCGCAGTCGAACTTCCACTGAAATGACGTGATCAGTATCTCGTAAAAACCCGGACGTTGCATACTTACCAGCAAAGAGAATGGGTGCCTGTGTATTATTAGACTTTTGGATAAGTTCTAATTAAAATTATTATCTACCTTAGATGCTTTGTAGTTGTTTCTCCTGTGGATTTCCTAGAACTATCCGATTTGATTAAAGAAAACGAAACACATTTTATTAAAAGAAGCAAGATGCACAACAGAGTTTGGCAACTAAATAACACAACTCGTATAAGATATAAGAGAGAGCATTGCACATGAAAGTTTAAATCTTCATTTTCTCAGTTATCTGGAAGCCTTGCTATAAGGATATATTTGACGCCAGAACCTCAGAAGAAGAACTAAAGCATAGAAGTAAGGCTAAAAACAAACCGGTATCGATTATACCAGTCTCATTCTTTTATATGAATTTATTCATGTGTTGGAATGAGACAAGCATATATCTATCTGTTCTTATTTGTGTAACTTGTACCAGTGGTGCGATCAGCTAAATATGTTGCAAACGATTTCTATCGTCCGCTTGATGCTAACAAAATAATATTTCTATCGATGTTTTCCGATCAGCTATCTTTTCTTGCTCCGATTTCTATGGACTTGTATCGATGTGTTACAATCTGAAGTTTGTACGAATTATGGATAACCCGACCACTTTACAAAGTACGATTACGCTATGAACCGTGTATCAACGTACTAACCATTTTTAATTAACCGTATAATACGACTCTTTTATGCTTTGTCTATGATAGAAACATATTTTTACTCTGTGCTGTGTGATTTGTGCGAATTGTGCTATGCGTAGTATCCTATTAGTCAATCCTTGTGATAAAAGTTTGTTTACATTTTAATAAATATACGAATTATCTAATACTTATGGTTTGGAAGGAAAGTAAGTAACCACATTGAAGTGAAATGTAGATATAAGTTTATAAGTACCTATGGACCCAAGTTGTGTTGATTCGTTCGACTCCAATTTAATATTTTTAACAAAATAGCGCAATACCGCTAAATATAGTAAAGTGTTTTGTACGTACTGAATGTTTTTATTTGATTTGGATTGTAATTAAAACCATGTTCAAACAATTAAAAAATCCACTTTTATGGCTTACCTTTTAGATTTCTATGGTTTGAAACAAACATTTACTTGTTTCTATTGCAATAGGTTGTGTTGCGATCAAATGCTGTCATTATTCATTGAAACAGCGGTACATAATCGCTACTTCATACTATCGATAGAAACATTACATGTCAAAAGGCTTTTTGTTGTAATCAAGCTTTGTTAGCAACAGGGTGAGTTGCATGATCGCTAAAACGTCATTTTCAATAGAAACAGCATTGAAACAGCACCATGCTGATAGAAACAGGAGATAGCTAATCGCTCGGCAGGCCAAATGTTAAACTACTACTACATTCATGGTACCAATCTAGGAAGATGTATATGCATGGTACCAATATTCAGGGTACGGAACGGAAAAACGACTGTCGTGTGACAATATATTTGTTTATCTCTAACATAGGATAGCAAGCTATCTTCTAGGATAGGAGTAAGAAGGAACACTATGCTATTTTAGCTCTCTATCCATGTACGTCTTCATCTGTGGCCAGAACATATAACGAAAGGGCTATCGTATAAAGTAAAATGTCAACAGAATGTGCAAACTTCAACATAAAAATATGTGTTCAGGGCTGACTCTTATTAACCCCCGACGGGAAAACGACGGGGTGTTATAAGTTTGACGTGTCTGTGTGTGTATGTGTGTCTGTCTGTGGCATCGTAGCTCCCGAACGGATGAACCGATTTCGTTTTTGTTTGAAAGGTGAATTTGTCGGGAGTGTTTTTAGCTATGTTTGATCATAATCGGTTCAGCCTTTTCATTGCGTTGAGGGATTTTTTTAATTTTTACAAATGTTTTTTTTTTTTTATACTACTTGAATGACGGAACATGCAGATGGCCCACCTGATGTTAAGCGGTAACCTCTGCCTATGAACAGTGCATTACCTCATAGGTCACGTCCACCTAGGACGCGCCCTATGTGGCATTGCACTACGCCCGCCACCCTGACTATGTGGCATTGCACTGCGCCCGCCACCCTGAGACATAAAGATGAAAAGTCTCATGTGCCTGTAATTTCACCGGCACCCTTACCCTTCAAACCGGAACACAGCAATGCGAGGACTACTGCTTTGCGGCAGAAATAGGTATGGTGGTAGTACTTCCCCGGACGAACTCTTTCACAAAAAAGCTCTACTACTACTAAAAGCACATATTACATGTTAAATCATAATATAAAGTACCATAAAGAAAAGATCACAGAGTTACCTCTAATTTTCGGCTACGTTTTGTTTTTCATTCAGATGCATTATTAA
This sequence comes from Operophtera brumata, assembly GCA_932527175.1. Lineage (NCBI taxonomy): Eukaryota > Metazoa > Arthropoda > Insecta > Lepidoptera > Geometridae > Operophtera > Operophtera brumata. The sequence goes on from OW052238.1 coordinate 4,978,149, forward strand.
TTGGTACGAGTACCAAAAATATATAAAAATGATCGAGGGCTGACTGACTGGCTTCACTGACTCTAGGTATTTTGTCAAATGTTCTATACTTATATCAATAAAATGACTGTTTTCAGTGCGGTGGAGGCGCGGGACTTTTCTTATAAATGAAGGTGTTCGTGCCTTATTAAAACATTGCGCCGTGCCCAAAGTAGGTAGGTATGCTACGACGACGAAGCGAGTGTGTGTTACTAACAGTGCCATCACGTAACACGTTAGTATCTCATTAGGCACATGCTAGTGATTTATGAGAAAACAAGTCTTTTTAGACAGTCTGAGCGTGGCTCAGGGTGGCGGGCGCAGTGCAAAGCCGCATTGGGCGCGTCCTAGGTGGACATGACCTATGAGGTAATGCGTTATTAAAGGCAGAGGTTACCGCTTACCATCAGGTGGGCCAACTGCTTGCCACGTCATACAAATAAAAAAATAAAAATTGTTGGCTATAATGTGTCAATCCAAGTCATATTGTATCTCAACCAATTTTTTAACTGACGTCTGAAAATGAGGAGGTTCTATGTTTGTCTTTATGTATTTTTATGTATGTTCACCGATATGTCCATCAACTGTGAACCAATTTGAAAAAATATTTTTTGTTTGAATGGTTGTCTCCAAGGTGGTTCAATATTCACCAAGTCAGGATCTGATGGTAGAGAAATCGAGGGAAATCCTCATGGATCTGATGATATAGAAATCGAGGGAAATCCTCAAGGATCTGATGACATAGAAATCGAGGGAAATCCTTAAAAATTTAATTTCACGTACCGTGTGTTCGTTAATTTGTCATAACTTATTGAGGAGTTCGCGTCTAGGAGTCACCATCTCATGGTCGTGAGCTGATGATGAAAGCCACAGCACTCCTTATCGATTAGGGGTTGGGGAGCATATACAAATGCATGTTAGACTTTTTATTGAAAGCTATGAAATAGTTTTTTTTTTCTATACTTGTTTGAAATATGTACGTACTTTATACTCGCTATATACTGCTCGCCGAATTAGGTCACAAATACGCAAACATATAAACATTCAAACTTTCTTTTTATAATTTAAGATTCATTTATTATCCTTTAGTACTTGATCATTGTGACATTTACACAGCTGACCTCCATTTATTTAAATGTTAAATATATAAAAGAAGCATTCATCAATGTCGACAGCCTAAATGTTGGAGAGCTTGTCCAAGAGAAAGTAATGGCTTTCAATTATACATTGTTCCAGAGTGTAGGTACGAGGACGGCAAACGGGCATTCCGGTACATGCGTCGATGCACATTGCCGTAAGAACTGACACACTTTTCATTAAAAACTATCTCATTGCATAGTTTGTTCGTTTCTTCCGCAGGCGCCGACGAACAAACAGTTTACTTTTACAGTTATTTGGATAAATTAACCGCTATTATAGAATTTAGTTTTTATTAAAATTCAGATTTGTTTCATTAATTGTGATTGTGATTTTGTGAGTTTTTGTGTTTTATTATTATTATTGAATACATATATAATATAATGCTAGTGGAATGCCCGCGTGGAATTGTTTCATACAAATTTCAACACCTGGCTGCACCCCCTTACGGGTCGAATTTCTGGAATTCCTTTCATAGAGCACCCCTAGACCACAACAGGAACGTACCCTCCAAGTCTCAGGTTTCAACTTACGGTTGGGGCTGTACGTTTATAGTCAGTCAGTCAGTCACGCAACGATTTTATATTGATATTGATTTATATATAATCCGAAATAAGGAGATCCGTAGAAGAACGCAACCTGTCGTATCTCAGCCGGCTACTCGCCTGAAGCGCCACAGAGGTCGTCATATCTTACCAACGAAATTGAAAATCGCGTTCAAACATTATAAGGTTACCAAGAATGCTTCCAACCAAAAAACGGTGGATATAAAAGCAAAATTCCCCGTAGTGTTAATAATGAGACTGCGCCATATTGTGGTTCCCGTAATATTGTCTGTCAGTGAGGCTGCACGCGAATGATTTGTGGCGAAGCAGTTTCAACCCGACACGGTCAAAGACCGGTTCAAGTTATTTCAGAAATATTCGTCGCTTTTTACGGACCATGGGAGGGACCATTCTGTGCCGAGCCTCCGAGATGACCTCATCAAGGAATTCTTCTTATTTTAACCCACAGAGCAATCTGTGTAACCCTTCCTAATAAAATCATTTTTCATGAGTCACCGCTTGCTATATTTCCAATTCAGACGGGATGTGTTTAACATTTTATTCGATGAGCATTGCACGTGTACAATGAAGTAAGTATTAATCAAATTGCACTGGATTCTAAAATGAACTCTCACTGTAGCTACATAGGAATAAATTCCAAGAGCAAGAAAGCATACAGCAGTCTGGCATAATGAATATCGCTTTGTAGAGCGACGAGGGGCTTTTTGCGCTCCTGATACTAATTAAGTTAAATTATGTCTTGTCTGTAATTGTCTGCAATGATACAGTCGACTCGTTGCGAGTTTTTGTCCAAATTCTTTGTGATTTTTCGTAGTAAAACAAATGTTATCATGCAAGTACGTGTTTTATGTCTAGATCTGGTTTATTCACAGATGCGTCAAGAAAGGCTGCGAAGTCGTATTGAAGCGGGGTCTCCTTGAGAACTTCACTCGAGATATTGGAAGGAATTCGAATGATACTTCACCGTATTAGTCCTCCGTTTGTACAATTTCCTTGTGTTTTTTGTGCAATAAAGAATTAAATAATTAAATAATACTTGTGCATAAGAATCCTTCTTAGTTAACTATGACGTGTTTCTGACTAATTAGAGATTTCTTACCTGTATACTCTGTAGTATTGCGTTAAATACTTGTACTTCGTCGCTTATTTGTGTGCCACGGTGTGTCCGGCCTAAGAATAGACTCCTCCGTCTTCTCCCATGGAGGTCGTAAAAGGGGATTATACCAGGAAATGGGCAGCAACATAAATACTGCGATCACCAATCCGCCTGCCAAGCGCGGTGGTGGTGGTGGTAATTTCCCTTCCCCATTGTGCTCTATGGGGAAGGCCTCGTCCAGCAGTGGACGTCTTCCTTCTGATGAATTGTTTATTTGTACAGGTTTCAGTTACGGATCTAATCTTGTTGGGGTTCCTTACCGGCAAAGGTACCTACGAAACCATTATAGGATCACTTTGTTGTCCGTCTGTCTGTCAGTCAAGATCCTTTTGTTGGAACGGCTAAAGGTATCAACGTGAAGTTTTTACCAAATATAATGTAGTGCTCTAAAAAAACAAGATCTAACACAATGCATTAAAAAGATATAGCAATGCTTATTTTGGTATAAAAACCGCGAAATTAAAAAACCTCTAGGGTACTTCCAGTAACCTCTCAATTCTGATAATAAGATTTCTCAATCAATAAAGATTTACATAATCTTATTCTTATTCTGAAATTTGGAATACTAGGAGACACAAATACTGACACAAATTGTCTTTTTTGCCCCTAAACTGGCTTGATAAATTATGTATTATATGGAAAAATTGGTTGAAACTCGAAAAGGACTATTAATATTTCGAAATACTTTAAAAATCAGAACTCTCAGGGCAAGAGCCTCAATCGCAATTGCCCTTTTTAAAAAAATTGAATTTAAATCCAGTCTAACAGTCAAAGTCAAAGCCAAAAAGTATTTTATTCATTGAAATCACAAGGATCATTTTGAATCGTCTTAAAAAATAAATTTACATTTACTCCTTCCTGTTCCAACGCAACCAGACCTAGAAGAATCAGGCAACAAACACGGTCTGTTTTTTTTTGATGATCCTTCTTACTACTAGGTGGGGAGCGCCTGTGTTTTGCTTCGAGAACAAGTGGAAGCTGATTCAAAGAAAAAAGGAAAACCAACTTAAAAGCCTTACTTAGGTAGGCAGTCAAAAGAAAGATGATAGAGAAAATCAGCAAAAGTTCATAAGGCAGCACACTCTACGCTTGATATACTCATAAATAACACATCAATAATAAATTATATGTAGGTACAGACATTGCAAATTGACAAATTAGGTGTCGAGGGGCAGAGCGACATCAGGCCACGCAGCTTTATCAATAACATAGTCATGTAGTGTGTAATACGCTTTCTTAATTAAATTATTCTTTATGTCGGATTTAAATCTTCGAATCGAAAGTTTAGAAGCACTTTCTGGAAGTTTATTATAGAACCGAACAGAATATTGATTTTAACAGTGATTTTAAAACAAATAATACGAACGCTGCCTGAGCTATTACTCACTTGAAGATAAAAATATTCGTATCATCTCCCAGGGACACTGGAAAGTGGAATGATGCCGGTGAGCACACGCGTACGATACGTTTTCTTGGAAATGGACATAAAATTAGTTCGTGCGAATAAATAGCACTAGTTTTTCATGCATATTAAGAAACATATACGTGGGAAGGGTGTAACCGATATCTACTCTAATACGCTAGTTTGTATAGAAGCCAGCTTTCCATCAGGGATTTTGAGAGCACTGGTGGTCTAGAAGGAGGGAACGAGTTACGATCCTAAAGTGGGTTCAAATCCTGGTCGTGCACCAAGGGATTTTTCCAATCGAAAAATGTATGTGCGTGTTATTACGCACTCTCAAACTCTCAAAAGAAAACATCGTGAGGAAACCGGCATATCCTAGAACCAACAATTCGAAGACATGCAAGGAGCCTCTGCGAGGCGCATTGAATCTTTTCACCACACTGGTTCTTTCACCATACCTCAAGCTAGTCACTGACTGGCGTCTGTCTGGTAGGGTGACCAAGATACAACCGGTGACGCGAAGTTAGTAGGAGTAGTCTATCAGGGAACTTTTGGTTATGGGCTGACGAGATAGTTAATATTAGTTTAATATTTAGTAGTAGAGCTTTTTTGTGAAAGAGTTCGTCCGGGGAAGTACTACCTCCGTACCTATTTCTGCCGCAAAGCAGTAAAGCTCGCATTGCTGTGTTCCGGTTTTAAGGGTGCCGGTGAAATTACAGGCACATGAGACTTTTCATCTTTATGTCTCAGGGTGGCGGGCTATGCAATGCCACATAGGGTGCGTCGTAGGTGGGCGTGTCCTGTGAGGTAATACATTGTTAAAGGCAGAGGTTACCGCTTAACATCAGGTGGGGCATCTGCTTGTTCCATCATCCACGAAGCTAAAAAAAAAAGAAATCATGAAATCTAATCACATTGACTACGAACTCTACAAAGTAATGAATCCAGCTATATATAAGTGCTTAATTTACAAACTTAATGTTTACAAGAATAACTATGACCTAATTCGTCATAATATTTACCTATATAGTAGGTAAATATTATGTTAATGTAATTGAGATATCCATTTATTTGTTACAGCCAATGTTGAAGTCAGATGTTTTAGAGATTATGTGTATATCGGTTTCTTGGAATGAATCAGCCAGAAATAAAACATCAGGCACATGAGACACACCACATATTCATGTCTCAGGATGGCGGGCTCAGTGCAATGCCACGTCTTGGCATTTTTTTTTATACCACTTGAATGACAAGCAGATGGCCCACCTGATGTTAACGGTAACCTCTGCCTATGAACAGTGGATTACCTCATAGGTCACGTCCACCTAGGACGCGCCCTATGTGGCATTACAGTAATTATAATAGACAGGGGTTACCGATTAACGCCAGGTGGGAGACTAGCCAGTTCCGTCATTTAATCATTCACGGTTCACAAAAGCTTCATTCATTCTTTGTCTATAAACCAATGGTTCATCATTTTGGCTTTTATATCTAAAGTAAATACAATGTTCTAAGAATAAGTTGTCTGTTGTATACTAGCTACATACCTTTACATAGCATTCAACATCTTAACATACTTGCATTGCAGCTAGATTACTATGATATTCTAAATAGCAGTTACTCCAGCAGATTTACCCGCGTTTCAACTCTGCTCTACAGCGTCTTCTTGGAAACAATTCTAGCATGGCCTTGCGATCAAACATCACACATATGTTTGTTTACTTACGTACTATTCAAAAACAGCTCCCGCAAATTTTTACTGTTCACGGGAATCGGTTAGTACGCGCGACGCGACGTCTTGTTTGCTTATGCGCGTTTCGACGAACGAATTAGAGTTTGATTCCGACGGACGCAGACAGCGTTCTCGACATGAACACGTTCAAGAGTTAGCGCGATTTTTTACGTGCGATTAATGGTTGCGGAACCGTCCATTTAAGCCGAGGTATGACGATTTCCTCATTGAATGCAATCCCGTGTTTCTCGGAAGAGAAGCTGTCATCAGCAGCTGCATTGCGGCATCGCATCGCCCGCTCCCTCCCGGAATGACGTTCCATTACTCACTACCGGGAATTATTTCTTGCACATAGACACGCATGGTTATGGCATAATCCCGGCAAATATACGCACAAGATTGTAAATTTTATGAAGCGGATATGACAATTTCCCGAATCTGAACGGTTTTAAAGTAATTTCTATAATGTTTTATCGAGAATTATGGTCGGTGCGTCCTGATAAAATTTTCGATTTATTCAATAATTATTTAGAAAAGGCCATGTTTTTTACAAGCTTTTATTACAAACAACTACTATTATCCATCTAGGAGTTCCGTTGTCCACCTTCCATCGCCATCATCAGATCAGTTCGCTATCAACATAATGTTGAATTGTCATCGGAACTTGACAGATATGCGAAAACTGCTTTAAAATGTGTGTTTATTTTTGCTTAATAAGCAAAAATAAACACACATTTTAAAGCAGTTTTCCTCAACCGATTGAGATGGAATTTTGCATATCTGTCAAGTTCCGATGACAATTCAACATTATGTTGATAGCGAACTGATCTGATGATGGCGATGGAAGGTGGACAACGGAACTCCTAGATGGATAATAGTAGTTGTTTAGAGTTTAGAGTTGTTGTGGCGTGTTTAGACTCATTTCGATCAGCACACGGTTCCGATAACAAGATTTATAAAATATTGTATAGAAAAAAAAAAAAAGAATTCCAAAACCACATATCGTAAAAATAAACATTCCTTTGAATATTCAATACCCCAGGGTGTATTATAATCCTAGCTCAAATTGAATTTTACCATATGTGGTAACTTTTTAGCATAAATTCCGCGTATTTCGTGACAAACTGGCATTTTGAATGCCCGTGAGCTGGTAAATTTGTTGGTGCAAACGGGCATAAATCTACCATATCATATCTAGTAAATTTGTATGATGAGGTAATGACAGTGATTTCGTTTGCTTCAGGTTCAAAGACGGTGTTGCATACCCGTGGTCCGCCGGAGTCTCCAACCTGATCCTATACCCCGAGGCTGCCAACCAGACGCTCTACACCAGGAAGGCAGCGCGCGCAGACTCCGGCAACTACACCTGCAGGCTCAGCAACGAGACACACACGGAGACACACACCGTTCGGCTAGATATATTAGGTGAGTACTTAACTATTAGAAAACTATCGCTATGGACAAAAATAATAGTAAACTAGTGTCCACCTGTGGCTACGCTCGCGATTTACCACTATTTAAACTATCCTATAGCTTAATCAATCCTCAACCTATCTGTGTACTACATCAAAATAGGTTCAGCCGTTTCGGCTTCATTGAGTAAGAAACATACAAACATCGTTACATTTGACGACCTCTGTGGCGCGGGGTGCGAAGGTTCGCCTGCGGCGCAGGAGGTTGCGGGTTCGATTCCCGCCTGGGAACAAATATTTGTACGCTCTGCAGATATTTTTTCAAGGTGTTCTGGATATTTTCTATGTATAATAAAAATATCTATCTATGTAATGTATTGTATTAAATATATCAGTTATCTAGTACACAATCTCTGTTTAGCTCGGGGCTAGATAATGTTGTGTGAACTGTCCAGCATAATTTATTATCTTATTTTATTTATGATATTAGTGGGATTGTAATTGTGTGTATCTGCACATGACACGCTTATGAGTTATGTCATACAGGTTCCAAGCCAGCTTTTCCATTTGGTAACTTTATAGAAACCTGTCACTTTGATAGCATCAGTGTTGGGGGTAGGTGTGTTTTTGTTTTGTTATAAAGGGCGCAACCAGTATATGACCCGCGCGATGTTAAGCGGTAACCTCTGCCTGTAACAATGTATTACCTCGTAGTGTTGTCCACCTAGGACGCACCCTACGTGGCATTGCATGCACCTGCCCCCTGAGATATAAAAAGTAATCCTGTAATTTCCCCGGTACCCATACCCTTCAAACCGGAACCGGCTAGCTTATTACGTATCTTGCAACAGCAAAGCGATAGCAAGAATTGCGCGATTATCGAATCCAAATTGCAAATTCGTATTACGTATCAGCGATCATAATACGAATTTGCAATTTAGATGCGATGATCGCGCAATTCTCGCGCAATTATTGCTATAGCATTGCTATTGCAAGATACGTAATAAGCTAGCGGGAACACAGCAATGCGAGCACTACTGCTTTGCGGCAGAATTAGGTATATGGTGGTTGGTACTTCCCCGGACGAGCTTTTTCACAAAAAAAAACGATATATATTTTATTTTATACTATTTGGATGACGGAACAAGCAAGAGGCCCACCTGATGTTAAGCGGTAACCTCTGCCTATGAACAGTGCATTACCTCATAGGTCACGTCCACCTAGGACGCACCCTATGTGGCATTGCACTGCGCCCGCCACCCTGAGACATAAAGATGAAAAGTCTCTCAACTCTACTACGAACAAAATTAACAAAATTAAAAATATTAACAAACAGTAATGTAGTATATACACACCAACACCATAAAACACCATGAAATTATCTTTTGAATCAACAAAGACCCCTTCGACCATCTTTTTTTTATCTATGTAATATTTAAAGTACGTGCTCTCCATGTGGCATAGGCGTGGGACACTCTAAACTTTTCAGTGCAAAAACAGTTTTCCTCGAAAACTTTTAATAGCTGAAACAATAGACCTGTCTGAAACTGGTGTAGTTTGAACTGGTGTGATTTGTTTTGATATGTTTGTATGCTAATACGAAGAAGCGAAAATGCGAAATTAATTTCCAAATTATTCGTTGTTCTTGTTAACTGTCACAAAATACAGTTCAAAGTATCTCAATTTTATAACAATAAAGTTTGAAGACAACACGACAAAGCATAACAGATCCAGATTAACTAATTTTAGTAACCTGCACATGATAATTATTTGTTCATACGCCCCATTCGAGGAAGAAGCGCATTGTTACAATAACGACATATCGTTTCACAGAAAAGTCGACGGATGCTCCGAGAACAATGTTCATATCGAAAGATCAGTGGGTCGAGGAGGGGGGCGACGTGCGCCTTTACTGTGAAGCTCTCATCGGTAAGTACACAAACTAGTGGAAACTCGCAAGATGTATCAAATCCGGGGCTTTAGTAAGGCCCCTTAGGGGGATAGTTTTCAAAGAGCTATAATGCAGTTTCGTTTCCTTTTCATACATTTACTTGCGGCGCCCCTTAGTTCTTCGACGTTTTCGCTAGGGGGCTCTGTAATAAATGTATGAGAGGAAACGAAACTTTATATAGTTTCGAAAACTATCAGGGGGCTTAGTACGAGAATTTGACAGTATTCGAAACTACATGAAGTTTCGTTTCCTTCCATACATTTACTAGCAGCGCCCCTAGCGAAAACGAGTAGAAAACTAAGGACACTGTCACAAAATGTATTATTGGAAACGAAACTTCATATAGTTTCGAATACTGACAAATTCTCGTACTAAGGGTACAGAACTCACTAAGGCCTCTGAAGGTGTTTTACGTGTTAACCTCGATTGCCTATAAAAGACAATCGAGATCCTTTGTTCCTCAGCGGTTGTCGGTTCTACGAGCTATTATACCTTGCTTATTCATCATCATCACTACAGAAGTCCACTGCTGGAAGTAGGCCTCCCCCATAGACTGCCACGACGAACAGTCTTGGGCCATCTTCCATCCACTGACTTCCTGCGTCCTCTATAATGTAGTTGGTCCATCGTGGGGCCATCTAGCCTTCCTCTACTGCGTCGTCCGGTTTGTGGTCGCCACTCGAGAACCTTTATCTCCCAACGGTTATCTGTTCTGCGAGCTATATGGCAGCTTATAGTGCCATGCGAATGTCGGTGATCTTGGTTCTTCGGATGTCCTCGTTCCGGAATTGATCACGTAATGAAACTCCAAGCATGGAAGCAAGCTCGCTCCACTGCCCGTTGCGTGATATTGAGCTTGTGTTTGAGGCCAATAGTTCCTTGTATCAGTGCCGTATGTACTGACAACACTAACTGTGTTGTGTCTTGTGTAGTGTGACTGGCAATACGCACTGATTACTTACAGACTGTCCACTTTCGTTATGTGAGAGGTAAATTTATGTAGGTAGGTAGTTATCGTTTAAACTTTTCTGAGAATTACAAATCAAGCATGTAATTTTCATTAAAAGATTCCTTTTATGTAGTCGCTTTCTGTAGCTGCGGAAAAGGCGAAAAATTGAATGTCTGTCATAAGTAAGAAGAATTTATGTAAGTAAGAAGAATTTATGTTTTAAAACATCGCCCTTCTCTCTGTACTCGAGCCCTTTCAAATTATAAGTCGTCGTATGTAAGTTATAAATTGAATATCATTACTTGAAATGTACATAAAATCCCTTTAATAATGCTATTCTTAGCTTTGGTATTACTGTTTTTTTTATAAAACCAACTTTTTTGTAATTTAATTTCTCTTATTAGGAACCCAACTGAAATTAGGTTTTTTGTGGGCGTGATAGCTGTCTCAGTTTTAAACTAAAGAACTATAAACCCTTCCTGTTTCTAGACATGGTGTTATTTTGGTTCTAATAAATGATTATATTATATATTAGCTATGCAGCCTACATTTACATTTAAACTCCTATTTCTACCCGTAGAAATTAAACTATCTGAAAACAGAGTCCAGGTCACCGGCCGCAGACAGGGTGCACAAAAGGCTGGGGCCGTTGCTCGTTGGATGGCAATACTGATTATCTCTCCTACAGCCTCTGAGTAACTCATTGAAGAGGAGCCACGCACCAGGATCTAAGGTAGAAATATGTATCCAATGCATATTTTCGCCTCTTGATGTTTTCTGCCGCCGCTGCCCCCAACGATACGTGTGAAGCCGCCACCGTGTCCAAGTTGTCCGTGTACCAAAGGCTTGCAACGACTCGAGGGCATCAAAGACATACACCGACGGGCCCTTGTCGTCGCGTCTTCACTGGATAGGGTACAGCTTCGCTCTAGGAGGGCCGACACGATGACTCTGGCACGGACCGATGTCGTTGAGGCAAGGGTGGCGGGACCATTTTGCATATTCTGTGTTTTTTTTGCACATTCTATGGTAATCTTCTCTTGCACAAACGTACAATGTTTACATTAGTAGAAATTCTTATCATCTGCTTGCGAGTCTCATCCGGTATTTTTGGCAGGTCGTTCATACCTGGCGGACGCCCGAAGCGACCTCCGGTGGCGGAAGGTGTGGCCCAACAGCACCGAGACCGACCTGCTGCCCACGCAGACCGAAATCAAAACGACGCGGTGAGTTTCCATGACATTCTGCCTTATTTATTTATAGATGAAAAAAGATGACCAGTTGAATCTCTGAAGTTGTTTCTTGAACTTTGTGCTTCTCAACATCATCATTTGTCTATTTAAAGCTCAATTCGCGTCATGAACAATACTTAAATTATTTTTTGGATCATGTTCCGATCTAGTGTCTATGTCATAAATATCACAAATGTTTCTACTCAACTGACACGGAAATGTGACCGAAACTTGATCGCTTCAAAGTTTTCCCGAGAATTATGGCTAGAGTTTTAGCATAATAGACCACTCTTTGCAATCATAATTACACCTCTCCTCTCTCACTAACGGTCTTCCTCTCTGTAATCGTATAATAGACTAACTAAGCATTTTACCAATTTTTGGGATGTTGACAGCATGGCCCACAGTACAGTATTGACAGCGCGTCCCACTTTGCATTATTTTCGTTCAGGCAATTCATAATTTCATTCTTGATTCAGTTAACTTTCAGTTTGGTTTTAAAATAATTTCTCAGGTTTGCAAAGTTTGATAATAAAAAAGGGATTGCTCGCACCTTTGCGCATCCGCCTTTTAATTAGTTCAGTTTCAAATATTTTGGCCAAGCTGTGACTGCAAGCATCGGTCCCGGAAACTTGTGTCGGAAACGGATGGTCATGTTCAAATCTCGTGTTCGAAACGTCACATGAATGCCTTGATGAATACGCAAGCAAAGCAAGCAAAGCAAGCATTTTTCATTTTTTCAATAGTGCCCCAATAAAGAACTATTGTTTTCAGGGTTCGTGTATGTATGTTTCTTTATTACTCCATATCTTCTAAACGCCGTAACCGATTTTGATGATTGAGGTAACATTAGAATCTGCACGTTATCCCGATACGCATTGGATATGTGAAATTTAAAAAACCTAGTGTAACCATGTTGTCAAAATTAAAAAGACCAAGCTTTAAAAAATATCTATATCTTATCGTGTTTGTAGTCAATGTGTAGAACTTAAGGAGTAGGTTCTAAAAATATATAATTACACTCAAGAAACTCTTCTTTGATTTTTAACAACTTTTTAGTTGAGTTTAATATTTTGGCAGTGTTGTTTTTTCAGTAGTTTTTTTATACGTATCACTTGTGGGGACGGACTATGTGATATGTTTTCCGGACAAGATAAAAAAAAAGATTCACTAAAACTTGACTACCTGAATTTATGAATAGTTCCTGTTTGTCCCCGAATCTGACCCCATTCGGTAAATAACCTCTTTATTTACAGAAATAATACTTTAAATTGTTTACTATTAGGTAATAGGTACTCATGTGAAAAAAAAACTAGTAAGCTATCAAAATACCGTTGCAAACGATCTAAAGATAGCTCAACTGATCCAAATCACCGAAGCGTCCCTAAGATGCTAGCTGCATTGCCACGCTAAATGGCAATACCAATGCTTTAAGCTAAGGCCAAACCAACGCGTTCAGCCCGCGTCCGCGGTGGCGTGCACGGTGGCGATCCATTGTCTTACCATTGATCGCCACCGTGCTCGCCACTGAGGACGCGGGATGAACGCGTTGGTTTGGCCTTAGCTTAAAAGCCAGCTCTCAGAAAACAAGTAGCTACGATTAAACATTAAAAAAAAACTGATGGTGATACAAAATTCTACACGACTCACCGAGTTTTCCAGTCGGGTAATTCAGTTGCTATCATTGTCAAATACACGAATAACCGTACAGATTTCCCGTAACTGGTACCAAGCGTCGCCGTCGATCACACATTACGCATGTTAGTTACTATTTGAATCGAAAACGTGAGATTCGCTGATTGATTTTGAATTTGCGTCATTGCAAAATCCCCATGTATCGTTGCGTGATGTGATCCACGTGCTAATTTTGGTAAAATACAAAGAATGTGTACGGAAACTCCACGACCGATCCCGGTATCCCCATTTCGAAATTGGACGACCAGAATCGCGGCGATGTGCCATCCTTTTATGGTGGAAATCCCACTTATCCGTACCAAACGGCTTAGGTCGACGGTCATCATTAGAACGGCAAAGGAATGGAACTCATTGCCAGCGTCTGTTTTCCCCGATAATTGCAATCTACGAGTCTTAAATTTGTACTTTTTCTTAATTAACTGTTTGTGTGACGGAACAAGCAGATGACCCACCTGATGTTTAACCTCTTATAAGTTACGTCCACCTTGGACGCACCCTATGTGGCATTGCACTGCGCCCTCTGCCCTGAGACAAAGATGAAAGTCTCAAATCAAATCAAATCAAAATAATTTATTGCGTAATATGTGCCTGTAATTTCAACGGCACCCATACCCTTCAAACCAGAACACAGTCGAAGGTAAATAAAGATAAAGGGGGGCTGCTAACTGCTTTAGGAGATTTTGATGGTAATTGGGGTGGATAGATTAGGAGGTTAGGAGTATTAGGTTGGGAGGGGGTCGACTGCTGTTCATCCCGAGACTACCCGTGCAAAGCTGGGGCGACCTGCTAACTACAGCTATAAGAAGTAGGTACACGAAAATAAATTGGCTCTTGATAAAAGATAATTGAAAACGCGGTCTTCATCAATAGAAAAAGCCTTTTGTGTGATTAGAAGTAGGGTGTGGGATGGAACTCGTCACATTTGCTCGCTCGGTAATTGAAGTGTTTCTTCATAGGAAACAATATTTTCACTAGGTTACTTATTGGATATCTCTTGGAATTGGTTTCTGTAAAGCTTCGTACAGATACTTGTACTATTATTTATTCTGTGGTACAGGTTGCTTAACTAAAGCTTCGTACAGGTCGGTTAAAGAAAGCTTCGTACACGTCGGTTAACTAATGCTTCGTAATCGTCGGTTAACTAAAGCTTCGTACACGTCGGTTAACTAAAGCTTCGTATACGTCGGTTAACTAAAGCTTCGTACACGTCGGTTAACTAAAGCTTCATACAGGTTGGTTAGATAAAGCTTCGTACAGGTCGGTTAACTAAAGCTTCATACAGGTCGGTTAGATAAAGCTTCGTACAGGCAGAGGGTACCGCTTAACATCAGGTGGGCCATCTGCTTGTTCCGTCAATCAAGTAGCACAAAGTACTTCCCCGGACGAACTCTTTCACAGAAAAGTTCTACTACTAGCAAGTTGAATAATACTTATCACAAATGTACAAATCCGTGTAGATGTCTTTACAAAATGTATTGTTACAGAGAGGACGTGGAGGAGATAATCGGCTCCTACCTGAGGGTGGGACAAGTGTCCGCCCAAGACTACGGCACCTACGCGTGTCTCGTGCACAGCAACGATGTCGTCTCCCGGAGCTACGTCACCGTCCACTACAGGTGTAAGTGTTTTTTTTTATTCTACTTGTAGATCAAGGAGATGGCCCACCTGATGTTAAGCAGTACCTTCTGCCTATGAACAGTGCATTACCTCATAGGTCACGTCCACCTAGGATACGCGCTATGTGGCATTGCACTGCGCCCGCCACCCTGAGACATAAAGATGAAAAGTCTCATGTGCCTGTAAATTCACCGGCACCCTTCAAAAAGTGTGCCTTTTACATCGTCACTCAAACCTGGGCCCTTATTCGCTATGACCAAACGCGACATAACGCGGGCTCGTTACGATATCTGCGTGGAATCATCGATCAGAATACATTGTGACGTCATACGTTATTGGCATGTAATCTCCTATGGTCATAGCGAATAAGGGCCCAACCATTGATCCGGCCATGAGTTCAGCGTGCAACTATAATGCTGTTTCCACGGCTTATCGGTCTCGCATACATAACGCTAATCCTAAAGATAATTAATAAAAAGCTCAACCCTGGGCATAAATTTTCATACAAAGAAACGCCTCGCGCCGCTCGATAAGGCTGTTTTCGTTGAATATCTCGTAAAATATAGATAACTTTGAGAAATCCCTACACTAAGCCCTCGGCTTTATTGTATTGACTTTATTTTTGAATCTAGCCAAAAGTTAGATAATTTTGTGATATTTTCTATAGAGAAAATTTTGTCCTTTTGGGATTGTAAATCTTGCGGCATGCCCCACTGTTCAAGTGCACTCACGTGGAGAGGGTCACAATATGCTACCATAGAACACTAGACCACTTCACAAAAGTTGACTTCTGAAATCATAATTCGTATATTTACGCTTAATTTCTATTTTTATTTGTATTAATTTGTCAGTATGCACCTATACCTTTGACCTAAATGCGTTGTAAACACTTGACATGTAACAATAATCTGTTATAATTAAATAAAATATAAAACTACACTTATGGCCTAACTCCATATATGTACCAAATTTCAACCCCGGGGGTATTTTAAAATCTAAAGAAAATAAAAAAAATTGTTATCTTCTAGGTTCTGTTGTTGTTGTGGGTTTGAATCTTTTTTCATTTCCAACTCTCGGAGTGGGATTGATTTATTGTTGGGTCGGACTTGTATAGCTCCGCCTAGCCACGCCTACATACATCTCACAGAACTAGTATGTGAGGATGAGATGTAGGTACCTATTAACCATTGCAAGTAACAGAAGAATAGCCAGATGTCCAAATAAACAAGGTTTTACATCGTACTTAGCGCAAAAACTGAAGGTCGCGGGTTGTCTAAACATTGCAACTTTTTGTACAAGTTTTTGTTGAATAATTCGTGGTAAACCCCCTGTAACGATATACGTGTATGATCCACCAATATTTAAACGAAGTTTTGGTGTTTGTGTAAACATACCTAATATTCGTTGTCTTAAGACTGCGATAAACTCAGGCCGAAATCTCCATACGAAAAAAACGCCTCGAACCGCTCGAAAATACCGTTTTTATTGGATATCTCATAAAATATAGATAATTTTACAAAACCCCTACAGTAAACCCTCGGCTTTGTTGCATTGATTTTTTTACTTATCTAATTTTTTACTAATAAATTATGCACCATTTTAATAAACAATCGAATCTAGCCAAATGTTACCGGTAACTTTGTTTTTGTTTCTATCGAGTAAATATTGCCCTGTCGCGTTTCTGGGACACTGAAAAGTAAAAACTACTACCGAAAAAAAAAAACAATCACGTCAACCGCCCTGTACTTACACTATAGGTAGTAATATGTCTATGTCTTAGGCATTAATTCTAGCTTTTACTTTGGCTACTTTTTACTCTGAAATTGTTTAAAAAGGCAAACCACTGATACGATAGAAGAAGAATTCTAACCCGTTTTTTTTCCGTCGTATGTAGCAAATTACTTATTAAAAAGATGCCAAGCAATCTGAACAATCCTGCAAATAAACGAAGCTCAAAAAAGGCAAGACTCAGAGACGACCATAATTATGTCGTCAGATACCATACTAGCGATTATATAGCGTTTTTGTCGCCGGTTGTATGAATGTCAGCGAGAAAACATCTTGGTAAGCGTAATTTATCCACTGTACCTTAATTATCTTAAAACATGTACATACACAAGTTTTGAGGTCTGGCTTTTAATTTATATATTTAAGGGTTCGTTACCACAGCAGAAAAAACAGAATATTCCAAGATCCGTCTATCCGTCAATCATTCAAGATCCTTTTTCTCGGGAATTCGGGTTGAAAATTATACCAAAATAAAAAGGTATTCGACCTATTTGTGTTATAAAAAATTCAAATTCAATTCAAATTTATGTATTTCATAATTTATAACTTAACAGTTGTGCTACCAAAGGTTTGCGTTACCAAAGTAAGTACGTTATAAATAGTGTCTTTCGGAGATATCAAAAAATATAAAAAATCAGTAATTTTGTCTTTGCTGCCCTTTAAACGGGATTACTTAGTTTGTATGGAAAACGTTCTACGGAATGCTATATAATTCGAGATGGTTGGAAAAGTTCGGTCAAATTAAGTTACTGGCAGGCTGCCGGCTAGAGTCCTACGCGCACTTGTCTGTTTTTAGGGTTCCGTACCTCAAAAGGTTAAACAGAACCATTATAGGATCACTTTGTTGTCCGTCTGTCTGTCAAGACCCTTTTTCTCAGGAACGCGTGGAGGTATCAAGCTGAACTTCATATCAAATACTCAGCTCTAACTGTCCCTTGGAGCTGTGAAAAAATCAAACTTCTAAGCCAACGCAATTAAAAGATACAGCCGTTTATGCTGCATTCGACATTCACAAGGGAATCAAAACCTACAGGGTACTTCCCGTGAACTCAGAATCTTGAAATTTGATACGAAGCAATGTCTTATAGCACAGATAAAGGAAAAATTGCGAAAAGCATAAATTTATAGTTACATCATACATTAAAATAATTTTAATAATTTTAAACTTACTACCCCTTTCCTCATGATGATTTCATTTAGCAATAAAAATACCATAACTTTTACTTGTATACCTACGGAACCGTCGGTGCGCGAGTCCGACTCGCACTTGGCCTGTTTTTTATGTTTAAATTGAGCGCTGCTGTTGTGACCAGAACAATGCAGGACAGGTGTAGCGTGTTTGCTAAAAAAGTATTCTTGTTGGTAAATACATGTTTGCTCGATAATAGATACAATGACCCTTGACCAAGTGACATTGTATTCATTTCTACGAGTCGACCAAACCTGAATTGATGGAATTATAATCATATATTATTATTATGATTTAACTATTTCATTTGATTGACATTTTAATTAATTTATGTACTACTATGTTCTTTCTTATTAATGGTCGATTTTGTGCAGCATTGTTTATATCATAGAGGTATTTGTTTGCGAGTTTATGTGGGGGGCGGTAATCTCCGGAACTGATCCGATTCTTAAAATTATTTCAGTAACAGGTAGCTTCATTATCCCAGACTGCTATAGGCTATGTTTTATTAGCTCCAGCCCGCGGCTACCCTCGCGTTATGTATAGTTTAGTTGTTAGTGACTCAACTCCTTAAGGCGATAATAAGACCCAAAACTACAACACAGACCTATCTTAAAAACCATACTTCTCCTAAAGGATGCCGCAAATAATTTAAAAAGAAACATATTATATATATTATTAAACCTATTATGGTTGAATATACCCAAGAATTAAAAATACGTTTACTTTTTTTTATTTGCTATTTCTTATGACACGAAAAAAACAAAGTTTTCTATGATTTACGAGTACACACCAAAAAGCCTACTGCTTCCAAACGCCTGAAGCGACTGTAATGATTCTTTCACAATATTAATAAATGGCAATTTATAGGTTTATAAAAATATGCAATGGCGGCGATGAGGTCATCACCCGTCACGTGTATTTCCCACGATGGTGCAACCCACAGTGAAAAGATGCCCATTTGAGGCTCTGCCTTCCTTTCGGGGAAAAAGGCGTGTGTCTATGTATGTATAAAAACACAAGCTTAATTTTTTTTAAATGGTCATTTCCGTGTTGTTATTTTTGCTCACTTTTTGTTTCGCGTGCTCTGTTTTGCCCCGTTCTTACTTACCTGAACTTGACTGACAGCATTTAGGGTGACTAATCACCTAAACGGTTGAACGGATTTTGATGATATTTGGTGTCAGGATGGATGCTGCTTCTTATTCCGACACCACGTTTGTGAAGCCGTGGGCAAAAGCTAGTCTATGAAACTATGAACTTTTTCATTAGAATAGAATAGACATTAGAAACTTTCCGTGGTATATCCGGCCTAAGAATAGACCCCTCCGTCTCCTGGATTACACCAGGGCAGTGGCATCCAACAGAGTACTAACACCACAGACAGACTATGGTCTGTGCTGTTAGTACTATGCAAAAATCCCGCATCAAGATAGACACAGCGAACATGTAATTTGTATGAAACCAAGCGTGCCGCATTATAATATCGAAATATCTCTATTCGCACGGCTAGCTGATTTACAATTGTTTTTTATTTATTTTGTATTTCTCTACTTAAGAGGCAGACAACAGCTAAATTATGTCACTACCTAACTCAGTAAAGGGTAATTTAGAAAGTGACAGAACGAAAATCACGAAAAATCTACGAAAAGTGAACGAAAATCACGAAAATCGGTATTTAAACAAATATTTACTGCGTAATCGAAAATATAAATCGACCATGCCCTCTAAAATAATATTATTTGTTACTCTTATTAATTTTATCAATATACGCTGATTGCTAACAGAGATATTTACGTTATAAGCACATTGTAGAGGTGTAAGTTCACGATTTTTTTTTATCGAGAAAATTTATCGAAATCTTGTTTTGGGCTCGATCATACCCTTAGAAATATGATGAAGCTTATCATATATATATGTTGCGGTCTTACGTTCGCTGCGGATTTAATTTTCAATACAAAACGTATAATTTAAAACACCTACGTGTGTGCTTCCAGCAGCGAACGTGTAAACAGTGTAGATTTTGCTAAAAATACGTTTAAAAAAGCCTATTTGACACTTGACAGCCTCTTAATGAGCTCTAAGAAACGATAGCCACATGCTGGGGTAGGACAGTTTTTTTTTCACCTCCCCTTTACTCGTGTGGGGTCAACACTGAAAATTTAAACTGCCTACCTATTACGGTATATGGGATACACTGACATCCATACGGACTGGCATTAATTTCCATAAGTGTACGAATACGTGTATCCACAGTTATCATGAGAAATGGTCGACCTACCATAGTTCTAGGTACACCTGTTACAGCGGGCGGTCATGTGAAGCGCGTATGATCCGGCGTACATTCTTAGAAGCAGCTCGACCGATTAATTGGATTACACCGAAATGGTGATCTGTAGCGAATACACAATTTATGATCGATATCTTGATGAATTATTGTATTTTCTCGCAACTACTTTCTATATAGTAATACTAGTCGTGAGCATCCTAAATTCAATTTTTAAAAAACCTGTCTTTAAATTTTTTGCAAAGACGTAAGTTTTTTTTTCACACAGATTTGATTTATCATTACAGATTTTTTCTGCTCTTTTCATATGCATGAAGTTGAAGACATTTAAACCTTCTCTTATATATTATAAAAAGATTTTTGTGTATTTTTTTTCAATACAGTAATTTTTTTTTAATAAATTAATTAATTAATTTGTGATAATGTTTTATTTTTAATTTTTTAATCTGTTCTCGCTCTTTATTATTAATAGCATGTTGTTAGTCAACTATAATTGTGGTAGCACTTGGCATGTATAACTTATCTATCTTGTGTGTATTTACTTTTTTCGGTGTATACTATGTTGGTGACTCTAATAAATAAATATAAATATAAATATAAATAATATTTTTTTTTATAAAATTAGTTATCTTAACCGTGTGCTGATCAAAATGAGCCTAAACACGGCCAGTCTACTATTCCCTCGAGGAGTTCCGTTGTCCACCTTCCGTCTCCATCATCAAATCAGCTCGCTGTCACCATAATATTGCATCGGAACTTGACAGTATGCAAATTATCATCTCAATCGGTTTAGTTTACTGCTTTAAAATTTAGTTGCAAGATTCCACCCGGACAAACATACATACATTGCAAGTTAAATAAAAGCTTGTAAAAATGAACTGCTGTTCGTTAGTCTCGCTAAAACTTACAAACGGCTAGACCGATTTTGATGTTTTTTTTTGTATTTGAGTAGGTCCTTGGATGCTTTAGATTCACAACTGGACCCGGTAGGTGGCGCTGCAGTCGGGTCACAGGGACCACGCGAACGAAGTTTAAAATAAAAAATTGTTGAAAAATAACCTGTAGCTAAAAAAATTAACCGTTGGCTAAATTAAGTCCTTCCTAATAAATATAACCGTAATTTTTACATAAAATTACGTAATCATGTAACCGCGACCGCTCGCGGCTTTCTTTTCTTCTCGAGGGAACAAATTGATTGCCGCTACAAAAAGTGCATTGACCCGTCTCCATTGCGCTGGTATGTGTAAATTTCATGCACATCAGTTCAGTAGATGAGGCGTGAAAGTGAAAAAAGTCAAGGGGGAAAACATTAGCACTTTTTATAGAAAAACTCTTGAAATTCTCGCTTGGGTTATATTTCAAGAAGGGTCTTTCAAAGTGTCCAGCGGTCAGCGATTCTTTATCTAATCAACTGAGTAGCAGGAACCTTTGATGTCCTATGTTTTTGTCGAGATGTTTTGTGTATTTGAGGGTTCAGGACGAACTTCGAAGGAAAACGGATACCCAACGGTTGTGTGTTTACTGTGAAGCAAATATTTCTTAGGACTGTTAGCGCTTCGAAAACAAACTAGGCAAGACCTTTGCAGTCCTGTGTTTTGTCGTCTTAGGTTTTGAGTATTGTACACTTCGCAGAAACCAACTTCAACGGTCAACTTTACTTACTTACTTACCCGTGTCCGTTCTATCTTGTGTCATCTATTTATATAGTATGTCTACGAATTTAAATGTTGATATCGTCTCAATATAAATAGTGGGAAAATAATGAAACATTCGTTTTTACGTAAGCACGAAACACCAGATTTTTGAGTTATTCGTTTATACATCTGGTAGCGAACAAAAATCTGAGAAAAATCATACGTACTGGGAAAATAGTAAGTCTACTATATTTTATTTTAAAGTTTATTGAATTAGCACCCTAAACAAAATGTGGTCCACACTGAAAAAACTCAATAAAACCGTGCTCGTAATCATTCTCGATACCACACGTAAGAATATAATGAAACTAATTAACTAAAAAAAAAAAAAAAAAAAACTATTTATCTAACGAGTACAGTTTATGTCTTTTTTTGACTACACTTTTAATTGTAATGAAATATCTACCTAATGCCTTATAAGACGATGCGTGAGCGCATGTCGAGTTAAAATTAAAATTCGTAGACTTTTTGAATAAATAGGTGCAATATAACTGTGAATTGGGAAAAGTACCAGATATCTCAAGAGAAAAGTACTGTATCTGATTTTGGTCCCTGAAACTTGTAGGGGCTCTTAAGCTTGCCGTTGTACATGTCCGGTAACTCTTAATGTGTTATGTGTTTAATTGTGTGCAATAAAGAAATGAATCCAAAAGAAGAAAAAAACATAAAACTAAAAAAAGCGGCCAAGTGCGAGTCGGACTCGCCCATGAAGGGTTCCGTAGCAGCAAGTAACATAATATAAAAGTTCTTGTTGTTCGTTGTAACTTTGATCGATGTTTTAATAATAGTGTATTAAAAAAAAAACTACTTGCTAGATCTCGTTCAAACTAATTTTCGTTGAAAGTTTACATGGTAATGTACATCATAGTTTTTTTTAGTTTTATCATTCTCTTATTTTTGAAGTTACGGGGGGGGGGGGGGGGGGGACACATTTTTACACTTTGAAAGTGTCGCTCGCGCAAACTATTCAGTTAAGAAAAAAATGATATTAGAAACCTCAATATCATTTTTGAAGACCCCCATAGATACCCCACGCGTACGGGTTTGATGTTTTTTTTGTTAGTTTCAGTTCTAAGCCATTTTTTTTTCTATTTTTGTTTGAAAATCTTAATGCGGTTCACAGAATACATATACTTACCAAGTTTAAACAGCATAGCTCTTATAGTTTCGGAATAAAGTGGCTGTGACATACACGGACAGACAGACAGACAGACAGACAGACATGAAGAATCTATAAGGGTTCCTTGTCTTGTTGACTACGGAACCCTACAATGAAGTAAAACCAGCGCTGCAGCAGCGTTAGCGTTGTCGCAGCATATGCTGAGTTGCGACCCTTTTTGCTGCTATTTAATCAATGTATTTTATGTTGTGTTGGCAAAATAAATATTTTTGTATTTGTATTATATTTGTATTTGTATTTGAAACGTTGATATTGTCGTGTAGACGGCGGCGGGCCCGGCGGCGCGGCGTGGTGCGGCGGGGAGCAGGTGCCGTGGCGCGCTCTGGTGCTGGGCGCGGCGGGCGGCGCCTTGCTGCTCGTGTCCGCGGCCGTGTTCCGGAGACGCTGCGTGCCGCGGCTGCTGCTGGCGGCGAGACACGCGCGCGCCCGCGCGGCCACTCCCGCGCACAGAGCGAGAGGTGTGTATTCAGAACTTTCATATATATTTCTGCTGAAAGCTGAAGTGGCAGTCTGAATGGTCATGCCTGCCGATGAAGCGATAGCCGTTGGAGTAAACGAGGTCTAGAGTGGAGACCGCGTAGTGTATGGCTAGGTTTTTTTTTTTTTAAATTTATTTATCATTTAAACTTACTATTACAACATATAACATAGATATATATAGCACTTTAAAAACCACAAAGGTTTGCAAACAAATAATGCTATTAGGTGGAGCGACGACTTGCGAGGGGTGGCTGGCAGAAACTGGATGAGGAGAGCCGAAGACCGGGCTCAGTGGCCCGGTGAAATTACAGGCATATGATACTTACAAACAAATAATGCTATTAGGTGGAGCGACGACTTGCGAGGGGTGGCTGGCAGAAACTGGATGAGGAGAGCCGAAGACCGGGCTCAGTGGCCCGGTGAAATTACAGGCATATGATACTTAACTACTTTAGGACTTACTACTTAAGGTTAGCTGGAAGAAAATGCTAATTAGCATTAAGTTCGCCTATGTACTGCTTTTTGTCTTGTGCAATAAAGAATTTTCTATCTATCTATCTATACTTTCATCTTATGTCTCAGGGTGGCGGGCGCAGTGCAGTGCCAAATAGGGTGCGTCCTAGGTGGACGTGACCTATGAGGTAATGCATTGTTCAAGGCAGATGTTATCGCTTAACGTCACGTGGGCAACATGCTTGTTCCGTCATTCATTCAGTTAAAAAAAAGAGTATAATGATTTATTTGCAAACTATACAGGATTACTAACCACAAGAATCATTTGGCACGTGGCCTAAATCAGTACTATCAGATCTTGT
The DNA here is from genome assembly GCA_932527175.1 of Operophtera brumata. Classification (NCBI taxonomy): domain Eukaryota; kingdom Metazoa; phylum Arthropoda; class Insecta; order Lepidoptera; family Geometridae; genus Operophtera; species Operophtera brumata. Next base: position 5,002,452 of record OW052238.1, read on the forward strand.
AATCTAATATCAAACAGCGCCACAACGGCGGCCACAAGACTTGCCAAATGATCCTAGTAGCACTTTAATATCGGCGAATAAATAATAGTGTAGTTTGTTAATTGTTTGGCAGTATTGGAGACGGAGTTCGACGTGCTGGTGTGCTGGACGGCCGTGGACGGCGAGCTGGTGCGCGGCGCGCTGCTGCCGACGCTGGCGCAGAAGTACAAGTACCGCGTCCACTCGGTGCAGCTCCCCACGCCGCCCGACACATGTCAGTATACCCCCCCCAGTCACAAACACAACAACCGGTCAAGAGCGAGTCGAACCCGCGTGCAGAGAGAGTACCGTACAAGTAAACCACCTTGACAACTAGACCAATTAAACTTATTAGACCTCGATGAAAATAAGAGTGGTCAACCCGCTCATACTTTCCATACAAACGCAGGTACAGTTTTACCGAAAATATAAGTCCGATCGATTGTTTTCGTTTGTGCAGAAAAGCGCAGCCTGATATCCGACAGTCGCCGAACGTATAGTATAGCTCTGTCCCGCTCACATCTCTGTACGTATTGTTCTTGAGATGTTTTATACATAATGTGTCTTGTGCACTACACCTCTCGAATATTCAAGTCTCGACAGAGCTTACTTATTTGAGCCTGGGGCGATAGTCTGAGAACAGAGGTAACGGGCCTCTTCGCGTTTTCTAAATTCTTTCAGGGCGTCTGGTAAAAGTGACGCGTGACCCGAGAGCTGGCTCTTATCTGGCTTAACGTATTAGTATTGATATTCAGCATGGCAATGCAGCCAGCATCGTAGATACACTTGCACACTTCCGTCTGGTGGTGATTTGGGTCAATTGAGCAACCTTTACATCGTATGCAACGTTCTTTAGGTAGCTCAGCTGTTTCATTTGTATTTTATTTTTATTTTGTACTCATACATACAATACTACCACGAAAGCAGTGGGGCAACGCAAACACCGGCTTTTCGAAACAGAAATATGATTGCAAATGATGTTAAAAGTGACAGTTAGAAACAAACGACAATTGCCGGCGGACCTTGAGGGACATTATTTTCCTAGTAGCGCTGTACTTGTATTATATAGTTGTGTTATTATTTCTGTAAATAATGCTGATATATATTGTAATGAATGTTATTCAGGGTACGGTGAACTGATCGGCTCGTCGTCGCGATGCCGGTCGCTGGTGGCGGTGCTGTCGCCCGCGCAGTACTCCCCTCAGCAACTCCTCACGGCGCTGCAGCAGCTCCGCGCCTTGCCGCTGCCGCCCGTCGTCGTGCTGCTGCAGGTTAGCATTCCTCTACTGGTGCTTGCTTCATGCTGGCTATGACGGCGGCTTTACTCACCGGGATAACAAGTGGACAGTTCAAAATATATAGCCGTCGGGCAACAACAATATATTTATTATCAGTCATATGCAGGACAATTTTGGAATTACAGCAACATATTCATGTTATGTGTCACAGAGACCAAATATACCCCTCAAACATCGTTGAAATCTTTGTAGTTTTTGAATACCATGCACTTTATGGAATTTTTTGCTAATTTTGAAATCTCACGCAGCTTCACGTCAATTTGTGAACTGTTACAATTCTGATTACTGCGGTACAATTGATCAATGTCAGATGATAGAAAAACGCCACGCGTAGCCAATTCTTCAGCGTTTATAAATGTCTAACGATGTGTTTTATTATCAGTTCATTGCCATACTCCTTGTGATTCCGACCTCTTGATGGCCATTCGTAGGTCAGATGTATCTAGATTTTCTTTTAATTATCCTACGTATTTTTAGGATCTGCCAAAACTGAAACGTGAAGCGAAAGAATACGGTTCAACGTTGGTGTCCACTCTCCGCGGCACGCGGCTGGTGGCGTGGCGGCACGTGCACGAGCGCGAGTTCTGGACCGCGCTGCGCCTGGCGCTGCCGCTGCCGCCGCCGCAAGGGCCCGCGCCCAGGCACGATACTCAGGTAACTGTGTTATACACTCTGAGGCACGCGGCTGGTAGCGTGGCGGCACGTGCACGAGCGCGAGTTCTGGACCGCGCTGCGCCTGGCGCTGCCGCTGCCGCCGCCGCAAGAGCCCGCCCCCAGACACGATACTCAGGTAACTGTGTTATACACTCTGAGGCACGCGGCTGGTAGCGTGGCGGCACGTGCACGAGCGCGAGTTCTGGACCGCGCTGCGCCTGGCGCTGCCGCTGCCGCCGCCGCAAGGGCCCGCCCCCAGGCACGATACTCAGGTAACTGTGTTATACACTCTGAGGCACGCGGCTGGTGGCGTGGCGGCACGTGCACTAGCGCGAGTTCTGGACCGCGCTGCGCCTGGCGCTGCCGCTGCCGCCGTCGCAAGGGCCCGCCCCCAGGCACGATACTCAGGTAACTGTGTTATACACTCTAAGCTGCAGCGTTGAGAGATTGGATGCGTTTCAAGGCTGGTGTCCACACTACGCGGTTGGTAGCGTGGCTAAGTTTGGCGCTGCCGCCAAGTGCCCGCCCTAGGCACGATACTTGGATAACTATATACACAGATCTCCACGCTATAGCGTCGAACGATTGGATGCGCCTCAAGGCTGGTGTCCGCACTACTACTAGTGTGGCACGCGGTTGGTAGCGTGGCTTAGTTTGGCGCTGTCGCCAAGTGCCCGTCCTAGGCACGATACTCGAGTTACATCAGTGCGAGACTTTATAAAGTGCACATTTATAAAAGGGGGTGTATGTCGATCCTATTTTATTGACGGGCAAATTCATAAACATTTTTTTTTTTAATTTTATTTATTAATATTTTAAATTAAAAGTCAAGGTTTGAGATTTTATAATTGGCGTCGCAGGGCTTGTTCATTTGCCATTTTCAAGTATTTTTATTGCATTTTCAATATGTTTGCAACGTTACACTCCATCAAGTCCAGACTTTCTTTTTTAACAGATGGTACGTTTTCTTTGTTATAATTAGATACTGTTTTTGTTTTGACATCAGTAGACCACCTTCTTACAAAATCATGTTCCAATAAATACAAGAACGGTTTTTTTTATAATTTTTCCCGACGAGAAAGTTGGGTCGGGCCTGACTGGTTTCACCCCCTTTTGCACTTTATAAAGACACTGAATATGATACAGATCTCTAATTATAGCGTCGAGCGATTGAATGCGGATCATTTAGTGACACGTTTTCAATTGAGCTAATAGAGTTCAATCAATTCAAAGTATTCTCTGAATTGATTTTGTACGTGATTTTAGCTACGTGAATGACGGAACAAGCAGTTGGCCCACCTGATGTTAAGGGACAACCTCTGCCTTTAATAATGCATTACCTCGTCACTATGCGGCATTGCACTGCCCCGCCACCCTGAGACGAAAAGTCTAATGTGCCTGTAATTTATCCTTCAAACTAGAACACAGCAATGCGAGCACCACTACTTTGCATTAGAAATAGGTATGGAGATAGTACTTCCCCACTCATTCACAAAAAAGCTCTTCTACTACTAAAATTGACTCTAAAAAAACTTCTTTTGTTACAGGAAAAATCTAACCCGGCAGAAGCGGATGAAAACAAAAACTCTCGCTCTGGGAGTCTCACTGCGCTCGTGTAGGGCGCGCTCGCTACGGCACTAAGCACGCGTGCGGGCAGCTACGTACTGTTCTAGACTAGTGGTTGTGAAGTGTGTGACACTGAGCGCCAGTACTGAGTCAGTATTGATGTGTTGGACCGTGCGCGACCAGCCAGTGCGGCCAACATGTTCCAAGACTGTGAATAGATGTAGTCTACTTATAATACCCAATTATCACATAGCGTAACCTTAGATGTAAGATGACAAACCTGTGTGCAGTTTCCTAAGATCTCAGTATCTTTCTTATTCTGTCTCTTGTGCCAAACGAAGAGAAGCTCTATCATGACACTTTCTTAGTTAGCATGTTACGGTTGTATCCATGTATTTATTTTATTTATCTTTTAATTTCATTTACTATTTTTTCGTCGCAAATATGTCGTTTGTGACATATTTGCGACACATTTGACGATGCTAGGCTTATGTCGGGCATAAGCGCTGAGCATCTAATTTATTCACACGCGAGCTCTGTGTGACAATTTTCTGTTAGTGATGTAAAACTATTTATGTTCTCCAAGTATTTTATGTTTGAACAGCGGTGAGTGAAGAAGCGTAGAGAAGAATCAGGGTTCTGTGATAAATTGATGTGTGGATTGTGACAAGGTATAGCAGTATATGAACGTTCGATTTTGTACACAACAGACTCGGGCGAATCTGATTAAATAAGTTCTTATGTGAACCTTTTGTATACTGCTAGATCTTCAAACTTATTTTTAACTTTGAATACGAATAAATGTGTTATTGTACTAGTGTAAATATTAAATATGATTTCATGGAAAGTATTTCGCAACATATTGTATTTAGTTTAAGACTTCAAGAAGCTAAGCAGTTTATTTTATACATTTTGTAGTATTATTTTGTCGCGTTACATTCCATAGAAATTATTAAATTAATGCAGATTAGGTTCTTTGTGAAAGATGTGAAATAAAATATTTTGAAAAAAACTTTTTTGTTTTAGTTGAATTAAGGAACAACAAGGACTAAAGGTGAAGATAAAGATCCCCCTGTAATTTCCCCCGCAACCATAAAACATGCCATGTAAATATGCCAGGAAAGTCTATTAGAAAATTGTACAAATTTCACTTCATGTAGTTAGTGACGTTCACTTAAAATATTACTGTTTCATTTCCTCGCAATCGAAGTTAAAGTGTAACTCGTTTAAAACCCCATTTTCCCTCGACTTTAAATATCCTCGCGAGCCAATGAACGTCTCAGATGAAATGGCTTGTTTTATGCACTCGTACAATCTACTACTTTAGGGTAATCAATTGAAAACTAAATTAAATTGACAAACATTTATTTTGTTGTAACAACAACAAACACTTAGTGCTACATCGGTATTACAATGGCAGAAAATTCGCATAATTCCTTATCACATTGTCATCATACAAATATGATTAATAATCATAACAAATAAACACAATAAACAATCAAAAATAATAATTGTATAAAAATATTCGAAAAATTAAGTATCAAAATGACGCACTTGGTACATGTACAACATTATTCAGATTTGGAATATAAGCATTATTAAGTACTAAGTAGCGTTTGAGATTACCTGTAATTTACTTAAGTACAATGAAGATGTCAGGCACCTTGGATAAATTCTTTTAAAGCTTGAAGCACATACTTGGACCGTGATTTCCTTTTAAATTTGTATATAAATCTACGACTATTCGATGTAAAAAAAATGAATTCGAGTTATTTTTAGTACACAATAACAATATATAATAATAAATCAAAATGACACATTTTCGAATTGTAAATCTCACTTGTCGTTTAAAAAGTTCAGCTACAGAAGAGTTACATTCATAAACTATTCTTAAAAATAGTTAATAATTAAACTAATACATTTGTGACGTAACATGCACACTGTGATGATATTAACTACAAACAATAATGATACTTCACTTATTGAACAAATAATGTGATGTTTATATACCCCATGCGTAAATAAAATAAACCTTCAGATCCTTTGTACATATTTTAGTAGGAACATTAAGCCTAATATTATCCTAAGTTCAGTCGGAGGGCTCCGTTGGCTCCGGGCCCGGGCTCTCCGTCTGAGGTTGGTGCTTCTTCTCATAAGCCTGGAATCACATTAAAAGTATATTGTTAATCATTTATTGTGATGATAATAAGTTACAGGTCAAATAATAATAAGGTAGTGAACTATGGGATGCGAGGTGAAAATACTAAATGAACATTAGGGTAGTATTAAACAATACACCAGTAAATTCCTGTTTTAGAAGCTTGCAATGTTTACATACAAATGTTATATCTTGCAATGTTTGTAAGTATGTATGTTCGGGTCAAATCTTGATCTGAATTCTGTACCAGTTAACCTCGACCGCTTCAGCTGAAATTTTGCAACCTTTCAAGTTCCGATGACAAAACAACAATGACAGACAGCGAGCTGATCTGATGATGGAGACGGAAGGTGGACAACGGCACTCCTTAATGATTAATAGTAAGCCTGGCAGTGTATTGGCATGTAAGAAGGGAGCGGGGTGCGGGTAGCGCTACACACGGAGTCAATAATCCAAAGACTTATCTTGAGATAGGCATTGTTGTCAAAGTATAAAATATAATTGTAGTTTAAATATCTAAGTAGTTTAGTTAAGTTATATACATTGTATGCTATTTGTTTAGCTTGCTTGTTAATTTTTTTCGCAAAACAGGTGGAGCGATTCATCTTGGGATTAATCTTGGCAAGTCGTTTACCTTGTGCGTTTATGTCCAAGCGTCCGTAACAAAAATAGCAACCGCACGTGGCGAGCACCGCCAGCGCACTGCTGCGGGCTGGCTGCCGCACTTGACGTGAGCACTAGGCTTGGGTAAAAAATATCGATATATCAAAATATCCATATTAATTCAATAAATAATCGATAATTATCATCGCTATTTTAAATAATCGATAATTATCATCGCTATTTTAAATCTCGATATATCAATAATCGATATTTTTTTCCGGATATCAAATTAGATTTTTTTTATGAGCTCCCGTTCGACTTCATTTTTCGATTATGGACGCGTTCGCAAACCAAGTTAATTATTACCTGACAGTAGTCTGTTTCAGTCACACATTAATGTTTTGCATAAAGCTATCCTTCACTTTACACTTTACCGAGGGAAATTAACTTGTTTGCGAACGCGGCCTAGAAAGAGAGCAATGAATGAATGAGTAAATCGGCTGTATTTTAATATATACCGATATATCAAAATAACGATATTTTTACACGATATATATCGATAGCTTTGAATAATATCAATACAATATACATATATCGATATATTTTTTTCATTTGCCCATCCCTAGTGAGCACTCTTCCCCACGTACCCCTCTCACCCACCCGGTGACATCTCCCCCGCTCCCTTCTTACCGTGCGGGAGAGTTGCGAATAATGCGGTCCGCCTATAGTAGTAGTAGAGCTTTTTTATGGGTGTGTTCGGGGAAGTTCTACTTCCATACCTATTTCTGCCGCAAAGCAGACAGCAGGAGCAGGTTTAAAGGGTATGCGTGCCGGTGAAATTACAGGCACATGAGACTTTCATCTATGTCTCAGGGTGGCGGTGCAGTGCAATGCCACATAGGGTGCGTCCTAGGGGGACGTGACCTATGAGGTAATGCATTGTTAAAGTTGAGGTTACAGCCTGAAGGGTTACTAAGGCGATGTAATAAAGTTGCAATGACCTGTTGTGCTACTCTGACGAGTGTTTCAGTCATGGAGCGGCCGGTCTGGTCGACCATGCCGCGCAGCATGCCGTCCGGCCGCTGCAGCAGTATGTGAGGGTGGTCGTATTCTACCATCGTGCCGGCGTCCATTACCAGAACCTAAACACAAAACATTCACAAATATTAGGTGCAGCCGCTATCAAAAGAACCTGGGGGTAACCGTGCGCTCTTATAGCCATTCAGGGTGCTTAGTACGAGTTTTGATAGTATTCGAAACTATATGAAGTTTCGTTTACTTCAATACATTTACTGACAGCGTCCTTAGTTTTCTCCTCGGTTCCGCTAGGACGCTACAAGTAAATGTATGGAAGGAAACAAAACTTCATATAATTTCGAAAGCTATCAAAACTCGTACTAAGCCCCCAGTTCAAACAAAATTCAGTACAGAATTGCCATAAGAGCTCTCGGTAACCCAGCTGAACAACTCAATATATATACAAAAGACCTGTGGCCCATTTCTCAAAAATTACAAGTACTTAACAGTAATTACAGCTACGAATGTGCTATCTTACTCGTGATTTCCCTTGAATAACAGCAAAATAACAAAGTTACCACTCGGTAATTTGTAGCTTTAAGTTTTGAGAAATAGGCCCCTGGTAACGAAATGGACAAATGCATCGCGTCAAAATTATCTTCACACTCAACACGACTTACAGACAACTATCTAATTGAGTTTCACAATCGAGACAGACAAATGACGTGTCCAAGTAAATCTAAATAAACCAGAGCCCCAATCGCGTTAATTCTGATTGTCCAACTAAAGTTCAAACGTTCGAACAAACTAGACCATTCAGACACAGTAAAGTTCGATCGTTTGAACTTTAGTTAGAATTCTTGCGATTCCTGCTAACCAAATGGTCAAACGCATCGCGTCAGAAGCATATTGACACTCAAAATAACAAATATTTGAAAAAATATACCTTATCCGAGTCCATAACAGTATGTAGCCGATGAGCGATTGTAAGGACGGTGCAATCAGCGAATTTGTTTCTAATCGTAGTTTGAATCAAGGCGTCAGTCCTTTAAAACAAAAAAAAGCAAAACTGTAAAAAAAACAAAATTATGAGAATGTCATTGTTAAAGTATATTCACTTTATTTACAAACTATATATTATAAAATAAAAAAGTACCCACCCTATAAAAAAAAGATTGATATATAAAAAGAAATAAATAAGAATAAAAAATAAATAATAAAATAATTATGATAAGATTTTTGTTGAAATACAATATGTTGATTTCTACACTTGCCATATTTACGGAGTTTAATATTCAGTAAAAAAAAACATAGCCGGAAATTGATTTGTTATTTCTTTTTACAATGCAAAAATATCCCCGTGTTTACAAAGCTTCTGATATGAAAGCAGTAATGTGAGAGAGTGCTGATGCTACGACTCACTGTGGGTCAACGTTGGCGGTGGCCTCGTCGAGCACGAGCAGCCGGTTGCGGCGCACGATGGCGCGCGCGAGGCACACCAGCTGTCTCTGTCCCACCGAGAAGTTGCCGCCGCCCTCCGACATGCGCGAGTTGAGACCCGCCGGCAGGTCCATTACAGCCTCTTTTAGCTCCACCTGTCAATAACAAAGTACATTTCAGCGCATGTGTGTGAGCGCAGCGGAGACTAAGATCCAGAGTCTCGTGCACCGCCGTAATGTTGCACGCCTTTCAATCTTCTATAGGTTACATTTCGGGGAATGTGCCCAGTTTGTGAATGTGCTCTTAGTTTTATCATTTGTCGCTTACGTCAGTTACTTCTGAGCGGCACAAATCTATACAGTTTTATTTAAAATATAAGTCCGATCGACTGTTTTCATTTGCGCAGAAGAGCGCAGACTGACAGTAGCCGAAAGTATAATATAGCTCTGTCCCGATCTCAGTCGACTGATGAACAAGATAGCGCACGATTTTGCCGCGAAATAGATTAACCAATAACAGCGCAAGATTATAGCGCGCGATTACTATTGGTAGAAAGAAGGTTCCCGCGCTATAGAAATTGGTCCACGGCGCAGGTACATCGGGGCGACTCATATTTTGGGTAAAATTGTACCCCATCTCTTCCCGGGTTCAAGTGAGTAATAGCGCTATCACTTTCTGGAAATTCTAGTTTCCTTGTTAGACCATTCGATACCATATGGCCTTAATATTTTTAATATTTGACTCTTTTCATGTGTGACCAAAAACCAACAAGAGTGCAGATAAGCGTGTTTGCTTATTTGCCTTATTAGTTCAAGACAAATAGATACAAATATCTCAGTGGTGTTTCCGACCCCAGAATAGACCCCTCCATCTCTTCCCGTGGATGTCGTAAAAGCCGACTAAGGAATTAACCGGACTTGTTTGTAAGATTTGATGGTATAATATTTGTCCTGACTGCTAGCTTACTCAAGGAATGTATTATTACTGGAAGAAAGCGTGAGCCCAGTCAGTCGTGAGAAGCAATGGCGGCGATGAGCTCACCACTTGTCACGTCTATATCTGACACCAGAGGCCAGCACTACCTCATACGAAACGACGACGACGACGTCTATATCCCACGATGGTGCACCCCACGGTGAAAACAGGCCCATTTGAGCCTCTGCCTATCCTATCGGGGAGAAAGACGTGTGTCTATGTATATATGTATGTGTCCTCAAGACATGGCCGCTTTTGGGCAAATAAAGCAAATACACGAATACGCTACGTCAAGTGAAGTGGCGGCATTACAGTTAGTGCAAACAAAGCTGAGAGTCACCTCCTCGAGCGCCCTCCACAGTACTTGGTCGGGGTACTCGTCGAAGGGGTCCAGGTTGTGCCGCATGGTGCCCGAGAACAGCACGGGCTCCTGCGGGATGATGGACACCTGGCTGCGGAGCTCGTGCAGCCCCAGGGTCGACGTCTCGCGCCCGTCGATTATGATCTCCCCTTCAATTGTGGCCAGCCTGTCGTTTTACATATCAACATTAGCAATAAGTACTAAAGGCATTAGGGCGGGGCTGACGTCACTACGACTAGTCACTTTTCACACCAAATTCACCCTTAGCAGGGTCAGGTGCTTTTGTTGCTGATAGTACATTATCAACATTTGGTTGTATTTAATTTTTATCTACACCCACGCTATAAAACCTCTATAAAAGTTTCTGAAACAGTTAGCTTATCGCCAACATTAAAACATCCAGTGTCATAGTAACCACAAAATCATCCAAACAAGTGTTACGTTTTGAGAAAGGGTCAACTTTTGTCGAAGGGACATTTCACGAACGGGACATTGTCTGCCTAAATGTAATAATGGTGTACTACATTTAATTATGCAACTTCTTTGCTTTTTCGATCCCTTCCTTACTCATCAAACAGCCACATTCTCACTACTCATTTCGAGGTATCTTTATGAATTTCAAAAAAGAACGTAGTCATGCACGCGCGCGTCTCACGATTTTCTCGGGGTAGCAGCATAATGCCGTCTTGTGCCGTGATACCTTGCAAAAATCGAAGTCAAAAGATAAAACACAGGACACAAGGAATCACATAGCACACGAAAGTAAAATAATTATCTCGACCTCTGTGGCGCGGTAGCCGTAGGTTGGCCTGTGACGCAGGAGGTTGCGGGTTCGGTTCCCGCCTCGGAACAAATATTTGTGCGATCGCAGATATTTGTTCAGGGTGTTCTGGGTATTTTCTACGTATAATAAAAAATATCTATCTATGTATTATATTGTATTAAGTATATCAGTTATCTAGTACCCATAACACAAGCTCTGCTTAGCTTGGGGCTATATAATGTTGTGTGAACTGTCCAGCATTATTTAATTAACATTAGTAAGTGTTTAAGTTTGATGTTTGAACCCTGTGTAGGGTACATGTGAACAGAGAGGCAGACCGAGGTTCTCGGGCCCCTTTTGATGATAGTAGTAGTAGAGCTTTTTTGTGAAAGAGTTCATCCGGGGAAGTTCCACCATACCTATTTCTGCCGCAAAGCAGTAGTGCTTGCAATGCTGTGTTCCGATTTGCAGGGTATGGGTTGCCAGTAAAATTACGGGCACATAAGACTTTTCATCTTTTTCTCAGGGTGGCAGGCGCAGTGCAGTGCCACATAGGGTGCGTCCTAGGTTGACGTGGCATATGAGGTAATACATTGTTAAAGGCAGAGGGTACCGCTTAACATCAGATGGGCCATATGCCTGTACCGTTATAGAGGCAGTTATTTTTTTTTAGATTGTATGCAACAGTTTCATACCTGAATAGAGCATTGATGAGGGAAGACTTGCCAGCGCCGGTTCTTCCAACGATGCCGACCTTCTCCTTCGGCTCCACCACCAAGTTGAGATCTCTCAGCACTGCGGGCTCGTTCGGCGTGTAGTACAGGAACATGTGGCGGAACTCGATGCGGCCGGCTTCGGGCCACGACGGTGGGGGCTTCTTCGACGGCTCGGATTGGAGGGGCGGCTCCGGTTCTATGTTTGAATATTCTTGGATCCTGTGTGCAGAGAGCGAAAATATATCAATAGAGTTAATTTTATTAAAAAACTAAAACCCCTGTCTGTTTGCAACATCAGACCCAGACGAGTGCCCCTAGCGTTCACTTTGTGGACATAACTTCCCATAAAAACAACCGTGTTACACTACACTATTGTTAGACGTCTCAGCTATTTGTTAGACGTCTGAACGCTCAAGATCACTCAAGGCCACATTCGCGAATTACTGATAGTTTGCACGCGTATGCGTAATGCTGTTCTCCAGCAACTTTTTTAGCTGGTGATTGGTCATTGGTGATTTTGCAGTTAATAGGAAATTGAGAATTGAGGAAAATTTTTAATAAAAAAATAGTTTTACAAATTAGTACGAAAAATTACTAGTAGCAGTAGTATCAACCTTATATCAATCAATACGTGTTCTGACGGCTACGAACCTTTCAACGCTGGTCATCTGGTTCTCGAGCTCCGTGGATTGCCGCATGCCCCACTGGAACATGCCGGTCAGACCCATCGCCTGGGTGATGGCCAGGCCCACATTACCACCGTACTCCTCTGAAAATATAACATAACGCTCACATATAGTCCTGATCCCACACTAGGATCCCGTGTCGTCAATAACTATTTTAATAAAATTCACAGGATACGTCTTGAGGCCGAGACGATCTAAATTGATTTCCCAGCAGGGAAAAAATCCGATTCCCTAATAGCTCGGCATGAAATGGGTGGCTTTAAAGCCTTGGCCTCAAAGTAAATGGACTTCGGGTCAGCGCTCAAAAAGTGTCCGAACTGAAGGAGAGACAAAACACAGAGATAGGGACAACTTTGATAAGTTTGTCCCGTCCATTGCTGCTAAAATATTGAACACATTTGAAGGACTAGCAGTGATAGGCAAATTACAAAGCCCGCGGGGCAAATCCGGCCCTCAAACCTTTTCATAATATGTCTCTCAACAAGATAAATTCAAATACAAGCGTTGAGTTGAAATGACGAATAAAAACGGAAATTTCTTCGAAAGCCACAACATTCTCGGGGGCCCGCTTCGCTCGCTTGAATTTATAGTCAATTAACATTATGGCTTTTCTCGCTTCTAAAATCATTACAAATTTGGCCCCCATTACATTTCCTAGGTTTTATTTTGACCCTGATGAGAAATGTCTGCCCACCCCTGGATTAGAGTGTAAACCGGCAGTGTATCCAATCCATTTGTCATCGTTCCAATTTTCAAAGGTACCAATATTTTGACGTTTATAAAATTCCAAGTCCATCGTAGACAAAGCCAAGCCTGAATCAATTAAGGCTTAGGCTAAAGTAAATTACGGCGTCCTTAGCATTAGGATAGGAGTAGACTCACCATTGCCGAATACGAGGAAACTAAGCGTGACCACGGCTATGTACACCACGCACACCAGGTCCAGCCAGAAGCCGAATGCACGCGAACTCGCGATGAACAAGTACCTAATACATAACTTTATATTAATACAGGGACAAACACACTACACACTTATACACACACATACAACCTACAGTAGGCGTCGCGCACTCCACAATTTAGGTATGGAGCTACAAGTACCCAGTGGGCTCGACTTGTCGAGTTAAATTCAGTGAGTCAGAAAAGATATGAGTTACGCGTTTAAAAGAGAGGCAACTAATAGGCGACTTTAGCTTTAGGTATTACTTTATAGTGTGGGGGCAAGAGTACCAATTTTTTTTTTCTTTATTTAGTGGCATTTGGTCATAATGTTCATGTCAGCCCATATTTACAACCACAAATAAATTTCTAAATGTACATAATAGTGGTGATGCCCTGCAGCGTCGCGTTCAGGTGCGAGAATACGGGGCTGCGAGCTGTGGGGCGCACGCAACCACTGTACTCGTCCACTTATACACATACCATGCAGAGCTGTGCAGGTCCTGGTGGTTGTCGAACTCCCTGATGAGCGCCTCCTGCGCGCCGAACGCGCGGATTGTGGTGATGCCCTGCAGCGTCGCGTTCAGGTGCGAGAACACGGGGCTGCGAGCTGTGGGGCGCACGCAACCACTGAACTCGTCTACTTATACACATACCATGCAGAGCTGTGCAGGTCCTGGTGGTTGTCGAACTCCCTGATGAGCGCCTCCTGCGCGCCGAACGCGCGGATGGTGGTGATGCCCTGCAGCGTCGCGTTCAGGTGCGAGAACACGGGGCTGCGAGCTGTGGGGCGCACGCAACCACTGTACTCTTCTACTTATACATACATACTGACATCAAAAAAGATTGCGATCATTTTGAAAAGTTCAAATACTGTTTGATTCCTTGTAATATTATAAAACACATTTTAAGCAATAAATGTTCGGTCTAACAAGTAATTAATTTTGTGAAAATTAAAAAAACCCCCAACGCTGAACGGCTGAACCGATTTTGATCAAACAAAGCTAAGAACACTCCCGACAAATACACCTTTCAAACAAAAAAAAAACAAATCGGTTCATCCGTTCGGGAGCCACGATGGGACAGACAGACACACACACACAGACACGTCGAACTTATAACACCCCTTCGTTTTTCGTCGGGGGTTAAAAATACATTATTTTGAATTAAAACACAATATCTATTTTGAAGTTTTTTTTTATAAAAGCTATGTTAAAAAAATGGAAACAACTCTTCATATAATTTTTAATAATAATTTTCCATGTTATTAATATTTTAAATTTTATAACACTGGGTATTTTTCACGTACTCATATTGGTGCTTACACCGATATAACGTTTTTAACTGGTTTTTGACAGGTTTTTATTAAATAAGTTCATATAAGTATATTTCGATTCATGAACGTTTTTATAGTAAAATATAATTCTTGTCTGGACCTCTTCCTATTCCTATTTTTCGACATCTCTATTTAACTTCGAAACCTATAATCAAAGATTTGGCCCCGCAGACTGTGTATCAGTATGTGACTGTTGAGTGTTGTGTATTTAAGTCATTGCACATACTACAGTAGGGGTAAGTAAGAATAAATAACGTTAGCGAGAAGATAATCAATGTCAAATATTGGCCAATGACATCGGGGTGACTAGAAATCTTAATCATTTATTTATTTTATTTATTTATAATACACAGCAACAGCTCTCGGAGCTGATGCGTGTATATCTTAGTCCTTATCAGTGCACTTTAAATGTTTGTCAAGTCTATTTTTGAAAGAATTCACTGAGGGGGCACTGATCACTGAGTCTGGTAGCCGGTTCCAAGTGCGCAGGACGCAATTGGGCAATATGTGCATCCTCGGGTTGCTGGTACTTGGCCCGCGTTGCAGCTTCAGCGAGTGTCCTCTGAGTCCTATATTATTGTTCATGGTATATAGTGTTTGTGATAAATCTGGTATACTGGTATCCGATTGGTTTTGGGAGTTTGATTGGTTAATAAGTGACAGTTACTATCGTCTCACCTAAAGTTAATTATTTGTGGTTGAACCACAGATACAAAGCCGGGTATCACAGATGCAGTCCACATCTGTGTAAATTAGCTAGTTATTGTGTGGTTATGAAGTAGTTTTTTTTTATACAAATTGTAATGACGGATCAAGCAGATAGCCTACCTGATCTTAAGCGGTACCCTCTGCCTATGAACAGTGCATTATCACATAGGCAACGTCCACCTAGGACGCGCCCTATGTGGCATTGCACTGCGCCCGCCACCCTGAGACAAAGATGAAAAGTCTCATGTCCCTGTAATTTCCCCGGCACCCATAACCCTTCAAACCGGAACACAGCAGTGCGAGCACTATTGCTTTGCGGCAGAAACAGGTATGGCGGTAGTACTTCCCGGGACGAACTCTTTCACAAAAAAGCTCTTCTACTACTACTAAAGTACATCACAAGTAAGTCAGTCGTGGGAAGCAATGGCAGCGATGAGCTCACCACTTGTCACATCTATATTCCGCGATGGTGCAACCCACTGTGAAAAGAGGCCCATTGAGGCTCTGTCTACTAATACGGGGAAAAAGGCGTGTATTTTTTATAATACTTGGATGACGGAACAAGCAAGAGGCCCACCTGATGTTAAGCGGTAACCTCTGCCTATGAACAGTGCATTACCTCAAAGGTCATGTCCACCTACGATGCGCCCTATGTGGCATTGCACTGCGCCCGCCACCCTTAGACATAAAGATGAAAGGCTCATGTCCCTGTAATTTCCCCGGCACCCATAACCCTTCAAACCGGATCACAGCAGTGCGAGCACTATTGCTTTGCGGCAGAAACAGGTATGGCGGTAGTACTTCCCGGGACGAACTCTTTCACAAAAAAGCTCTACTACTACTGAAGTCCATCACAAGTAAGTCAGTCGTGGGAAGCAATGGCGGCGATGACAATCACCACTTGTCACGTCTATATTCCGCGATGGTGCAACCCACTGTGAAAAGAGGCCCATTGAGACTGTCTACTACTACGGGGAAAAAGGCGTGTATTTTTTATACTACTTGGATGACGGAACAAGCAAGAGGCCCACCTGATGTTAAGCGGTAACCTCTGCCTATGACCAGTGCATTACCTCAAAGGTCATGTCCACCTAGGACGCACCCTATGTGGCATTACACTGCCCCCGACACCCTGAGACATAAAGATAAAAAGTCTCATGATGTGCCTGTAATTTCACCGGCACCCTTACCCTTCAAACCGGAACACAGCAATGCGAGCAATACTGCTTTGCGGCAGAAATAGGTACGGTGGTAGTACTTCCCCGGACGAACTCTTTCACAAAAAAGCTCTACTACTAGCACTATGCACTACTATCTGTCTATGTATGTAAGTAAATAAAGGCATCAGTTTGATGCGCGCATGCAGTGCCTAGCCGTAGAATAGTATAATTGCGCGCGTAGGATGACTCACTCACACCCTCGAGCCGCTTGATGCTGCGGGAGGAGGAAATGTAGAAGATCCTCAGTCCGTAGAACACCACGCCGATGGCCAGCGTCGGCACTAGCAGCCAGTAGTTCACGATGCCCACCACCACGACGATACCGATCAGGGACAGACCAATCTGGAAATTAACGATGGTAAACATGGTTATTTGTTTTTAAAGTGTTCTACTCTTATGGGAAAATACTAGGATTTTTAATAACATACATCCATACATAGACACACGCCTTTTACCCTGAAAGAGTAGGCAGTGCCTCAATTGGCCTCTTTTGACCGTGGGTTGAACCATCGTGGGAATATAGACGTGACAAGTGGCGAGCTCATCGCCGCCATTGCTTCCCGCTAATGACTCGGCAAACATTGACTAACGGTTTTTTTTTAATTCAACACTTTCCTCTTGTTATAACACGTTTCTTAATAAGCTAGCAGTCAGGACAAATCTTATACCAACGAATCCAACTAACAAGTCCGGGCAATCCCTTAGTCGGCTTTTACGGCATCCACGGTAGGCGATGGAGGGGTCTACAAGCCAGTCGGGATTCGAACCCGCGACAGTCTGCTTGATACGGAGATGTGTTTGACCGCTCCGCCACTGGCCGCCTCCTCGACTGCTTTGAGCCGAGCATACTATCCCTTAAATTCAATCAGTCGAGGAGGCAGCCACTGGCGGAGCGTTCAAACGCATCTCCGTATCAAGGAGACTGGGGTTAGAATCCCGTGTGGTTGGTAATTTTTTGGGATATTATTAAAAATCTTGATGGTAAACATGTTTAGACAAATGTCATTAGACATGAATGTCATTAAGCTCACAGTCGCAAAGCGGGCTATCGAGAGACCTGTGCTCTCAGTTTCAGCACGTGTAGAAATTCGAAAGAAGGAAATCCGTAGAGGAACTCAAGATCTCCAACATAGCAAGTTTAAGAGATAATTGACTCGAGTAACTGACAATAGTTGAAGGCTAAAGGTTGTCAAGTGGTGGCCACAAACGGAACGATGCATTGTAGGAAGGCGAGGGGGCCGCAGGATCAGTGGATGGAGGCGGCTAAGACCGTTTGTCGTCACATGCTATTGGGGGAGGCCTATGTCCAGCAGTGGACTTCTGTAGGCTGATGATGATGAGGTTATTTCCTGCTGAACGATTATTTTTCATTCCGGTCAAGTTACGCTGACAATACAATATTATGGTGACACCAAGCTGATCTGATGATGGAGATGGAAGGTATACATCGGAACTCCTCGATGGATAAAGTAGATTGACCGTGTATGGACTGATTTTTGTAAACTTAATACGGAAGACTAATTTTATAAATTCCAATGGACCAATATCACTTATCTTTTTATGGAACCAGCTAGAAGTACTACCAAATAAATGTTGCGTTAATTAGATTAATATTAAAATACGTATTTACCTGCAACACATCAAGCAAAGCCGACGGCAGAACCTCGTCCACCGCGCCCATGTCCTTAGAGAATCTGTTCAATATCCGGCCCGAAGGATTAAGTTGGAAGAAGCGCATGGGCGCGCGGGTTATAGATGCGAACATGGTGTTGTGGAGGTTGGTCGAGGCACGCATCGCCATAAAGAAGAACATGAACGAACGTAGCAGAGAGATCAGTACTAGCGCGATCACCATAGCTGTGGAAATAAAATATCGGTTTACATAAGTTTTCACTTCTCATGCTCTAAAAGTTTGTCATTTTAGCTAAGCGTAGGTGAACTAAATTGTATTAGGTAACCCCAGGGACTCTTTTTTTTTTAAAGTTTAGTCGTTATTATCAAGCCTATGATTTTCACTGCATTTTTTCAAGAGTCCTTTATTTTTTATCATCGGCTTAGGTTTCACAGTCAATAATTTGTGTACTAGATCGAAAATACTACTGACGATCGGATCAGAGATGTTCCATCTGTCCCTTGGTTGCTGCTTGGGATGTTCCCTTGACGTAATTTTCTAGATCCAGAGTATAACTTACCGCTGTAGATATAAATGCAGTCGTATCTAGTGAGTCCGTTGCCGAAGGAGGTGTTATCGCTGAGCGCGGATGTGTAGTTTGCCGCGTAGGTGATCGGGTTAGAGATATTCCATCTGTCCATTGCATCTAGCTTGCTGTTTGGGTTGAGCTCTTCCAAGTTTACCCTGGATAATAAGAGACAGGTAAATGCCAGGACTGCCGTGGTGTATCGGGCCTAAGAATAGACCCCTGCGTCTCAATCTCGCGTATGTCGTAAAAGCCAACTGAGGGATTACACCAGGGGATGGGCCGCAGCATCCACCTGAGTACTCAACATCAATTGGATTGGCCTGAAACCATAGTACTATATAATTTTGAATTTCGCCACGTTTCGCACTGTCGGTTAAGCAGTGCTACAAGAGACGGCTCGGAAGATAAAACAGAGCGAATAAAAAGATGGCGCGAGAACATGTATTTTTTTTTTTTTTTTTAATGAATGGCATGGAGTGTTTTTGCCACTAGTTCGCCAATGTCACGTAGTAAATAAGGCTTGCAAACGGTGGAGAATGATCGTTGATTAAAAAGATAGTCGGTGAAAGATTCACATGTAGATAAATTCGAATGCATCAGACTAATCCATGACATCCATGGCAGCTGCGCCAGCACGGCCACGAGCACCATGAGCGTCACGAGCAGCGCGCTGCCGCTCGCCGCCAGGTACGCGCCGTACACACGCGACGAGACGGCGCCAGACGTACGGAGCTCGGCCTCCTCGCGCCCCCCGTCCGGGGGGGCGGTGGCTGTTATGTTGTGACGTCTGGAACTCACCAGTAACTGGTCCACCAATCGGAGCCGGAGCCGAGCAGCTGCGCCAACACGGCCACGAGCACCATGAGCGTCACGAGCAGAGCGCTCCCGCTCGCCGCCAGGTACGCGCCGTACACGCGCGACGAGACGGCGCCAGACGTACGGAGCTCGGCCTCCTCGCGCCCCCCGTCCGGGGGGGCGGTGGCTGTTATGTTGTCTACTGAACTCACCTGCAATATTATAACATGACATAAATAACGCGGTTTGAAGCAGGGCTGTCTAAGTCTAGTTCTCAAAATGATCCTTGTGATTATCACAGCCTATAAGTGTACTCACGGAGTGTATGCTCATCTGCCGTTTGCGGAAGCTTCCATGTAAAGAATCGTCCGCGTCTTGTGGCTCCACCAATGGTTTCTTTTCTTCTTCTTGTTCGTCTCGCGATAGTAGCGAGGCGAAGTCGAGTCCAGACGCGCTGAGCGTGTCAAAGTTTCCCGCAGCGGCGATGGCACCGTTCTTTAGGATTATTATCTGAAACACACACCAATTGGTACCTCAATACAAGAAACTACG
This sequence comes from Operophtera brumata, assembly GCA_932527175.1. NCBI lineage: Eukaryota > Metazoa > Arthropoda > Insecta > Lepidoptera > Geometridae > Operophtera > Operophtera brumata. The sequence goes on from OW052238.1 coordinate 5,022,458, forward strand.
AAGATTTTGCTCGCGTTTAACCAGGATAAAAGTAGCCTATAGCACAGCGGTGGCCAAGACGTCGACCGCGGCGACCTATTCGGTAGCCCGCAGACTCATTCCACATAGACAGGGAATGAGTTCAAAGAAGCACTACAAACATATTTGCTTTGCGAAACATCGTTCCCGGTTGACATTTAGCTTCCTGCGTGCGCATGGCAGTAACTTCATACACTGTGCAACACGACAAATATGCAGTGCCTAGCATCCACAAGCCACAACCATTGACCATAAAATAATAAAATTACAAATATAATATGTTTTTTAGGTTTTATTTCAAATTTCAAAGGATGCCATAGTGATGTTAGTCGGGTAGACGGGTAGACCCCAGGGAGATAGTAATTTTAAATGTAGACCGCATACTTAAAAAGTTTGGCCACCCCTGCTATAGCACAATCCAAGTCACAATCTATCTGTGTAACAAATTTCATCGAAATCGGTTAAGCCGTTTAGGCGTGATTGAGCCACAAACATCCAAACATAGTAAGTTTGACATTTATGATATTAGTGTGGGCGTTTGGTTTTGGCTACAGCTCACCTACAACCATCGGAGGCCTGCGTTGCTCGATGCCTACAACGGTTGGGGCCAGCGAGTCGTTGAGTGGTGACCGCGATAATCGAAGTATGGGGCATCCTCCGCTAGATGGAGCAATTACTTATGAACCATTTACACAACGCCAATTATTGACACAATCCACTAAGACAGTACACTGTGCCAGTGAATTTGGAACCTTGCTTGGCTGGAGGATTGGTGATCGCAGTATTTGTGTCGAGTACATCTTCTTGGTGGAGATGATGGTGACGGGAGGAGATGGTGGGATGTGGTCACTAACACAATAGTTGATAAAGTAACAAGCAGCTAGCTTACTGTTCTGCCGTTGGATCTTGACTGATCTGAAGTTAGCCGTCACGATGCGCATAGACAAATTAGTTCCTGAAAACCCTAAACTCACGCGGAACAGGTTAAGCAGCTATCTGAGTAGTGTCACTCAAAAGAAGATCCCGTTTCCGCGCCCTTTCAACGATCGTCGTTACAATAAGGTAGATAATCACCTGTTCAACATCTCTCAAGAACTGCAGTTGGTGAGTGACCAGGATGCGTGTTGTATTTCGGAGATAGCCAACGAGACACGACTCGAACAGATGCCTTCCGACGTGAGCGTCGACCGCCGACAGCGGGTCGTCGAGGAGGTAGATATCGGCGCGTTTGTACACCGACCGCGCGAGGGAGATGCGGGCACGTTGACCTGTCGATACAATTTTCGTTAAATTCTGGGCTCTTTCATCTTTCCCCCTATTCTATTTAAATTTCTACTCCAAATAGTATATTCACATACATACATAGACACACGCCTCTTTCCCCATAGGGGTAGGCAGAGCCTCAATGGGCCTCTTTTCACAGTTGGTTGCACCATCGTGGAATATAGACGTAACAAGTGGTGAGCTCATCGCCGCCATTGCTTCCCACGACTGACTCAGTTAACGCCGCGCTTTGTTCCAGTAATAACACATTCCATAATAAGCTAGCATCCAGGACAAATCTTAAACACAAGTTCGGGTAATCCCTTAGTCGGCTTTTACGACATCCACGGGAGGAGACGGAGGGGTCTATTCTCAGGCCGGACACACCACAGCAACAGTATTTATTATTTTACGCTTATTCATTATAAGCTTGCCCCATTCAGACACGGCAGAACCCTCGCGTTGCGTCCATTCATACACTGAAGACCCCATGTCCCGGCGCAAACTTGCTCGGCGATCAGCAAAGATGTCATGGTGATGGCGATCATTAGTGAGCATAGAAGCAGTATACAGTTACCTCCACTGAGGCTGACGCCCCTCTCCCCCACTATCGTCTTGTCTCCGTGCGGGAACAGTGAGAAGTCTCTATCGAGCGCGCAGCGACGCACCACCGCGTTGTAGCGCGGCCGGTCCATCGCTTGTCCGAACAAAATGTTCTGACGGACGCTTCCTGCAACATACATTATAATGTAACTAATAAAATTTTCAATATGGAGTCAAAATCGTACCGTACCTTCAAAACTTTGGTTATATCTGTGCTGTGTATAAGGTTTATAAAAATAAAATAAAATAAAATAAAAATATCAAATAAATTCAATCCGCTTTTGTAAGAGGCTCTCGCTAAAGGGTTGGATCAAGGGTCAGATTGAGAAGGCGGTACTCCTGGACTCGGCACGCATCGTCAGGAGGTTCCCTCTCGGCAGCTCTAGCCTCCGACCGTTTGGGCCTTGCTCCGCGGTCGGTGGTTTCCCGTTTTGATATATTTTTTACTATATATTTTTTTATACAATTTTTTGTTTGAGTATATTTTCCTTTATAGTAAAAAAATATGTTTTAACGAGATTTTAAATAAATTATTGTTATAATAATAAATAAATAATCATGGACAGTTCACACGACATTATCTAGTCCCAAGCAAAGCAGAGCCCGTGTTATGGATAGGTACTAGATACCTGATATACTTAATGCAATACATTATTTACTATGAAAATCCATATTTGTGGTGTTATAAAGGGAATTTCACTATAAAAATCATAACATAGCACTCAACAGTCACATACATAGTCCGGATCCCACACTAGCTAGTAGTAGAGTTCGTATAGTAGTAGAGCTTTTTTGTGAAAGTTGTCCCGGATACAGCTTGCAGCGTCGCGGCAGACCACGCATGAGGTGGCGGGATGAACTGGACGCCTATGAGAGGGAATGGGAAACGGTTGCACAGGACCGTGGTGACTGGCGGAAGTGGGGGGAGGCCTTTGCCCAACAATGGGACAGTATGGGCTAATAATAGTAGTAGTAGTAGTAGTAGCTTTTCCAGGGAAGCACTACCACCATACCTATTTCTGCCGCAAAGCAGTAGTGCTCGCATTGCTGTGTTCCGCTTTGAAGGGTATGAGTGCCGGTGGAATTACAGGCACATGAGGCTTTTCATGTTTGTCCCAGGGTGGCGGGCGCAGTGCATTACCACATAGGGCGCGTTCTAGGTGGGCGTGACCTATGAGGTAATGTATTGTTAAAGGCAGAGGTTACCGCTTAACATCAGTTAAGTCTTCTGATTGTTCCGACATTCAGGTAGTCAAAAAAAGATAAAAAGTATTCCCTGCGTCTTGTGTATCAGAAACTAAGATAACCATGATACCACAACACAGACACGAAACAAATATTTGCTGATCATACAAACATTTGTCTCGCAGCGGGAATCGAACCCGTAACCTCTCGCATCTGAGCCGGCTACTAGCCTACCGCGTAATAGAGGTCGTCACTTCAATCACTTTGTGTTGACATACATAGCAAGATGGACATAACTTATATTTGTATTTATTATTATTATTATTTTCAGCCCATATTGTCCCACTGCAAGGCAAAGGCCTCCATTTTTTCCATTTCTCTCTGTCCCTTGCTGCAGTGGGCCAGTCTGGTAGGTGCACATCCAACTCGTCACGCCATCTCCGTCGTGGTCTGCCGCGCGGGCGTCTTGAGTTAGGAACCCAATCAGCAGTGGATTTTGATAACTTATAACTGGGAAAAATCAGTGCAACGATGTTCTCACTTTCGACCATCATAGCCTGAATTGCAGGCCCGGCAGTAACGTGCTATTCGCTAACATACCTGCGAATAGCCATGGTTCTTGGCTGGCGTATGAGACAGTTCCGCCCAAGTACACGCTTCCAGAGAGCAGCGGCAGTTCCCTCAGCAGCACGTGCAGCAATGAAGACTTTCCCGCACCCACTGGCCCTATCACCGCTATCAACCTGTAAGTGGAAACCGACCGGAATATTAGTAGTGAGTATTGGTATACATACGACGACCTCTGTGGCGCGACGGGCGAAGCTTGGCCTGCGACGTAGGAGGTTGCGGGTTCGATTCCCGCCTCGGAACAAATATTTGTGCGATCGCAGATATTTGTTCAGGGTGTTCTATGTATTTTCTATGTATAATAAAAAAAAATATCTATGTAATATATTGTATTAATTATATCAGTTATCTAGTACCCATAACACAAGCTCTGCTTAGCTTGGGGCTAGATAATGTTGTGTGAATAGTCCAGCATTTTTTTTTTATTTTTTTATACATATATTGACGACCTCTTTGGCGCGTCGGGCGAAGGTTCGCCGGCGTAGCAAGACGTTGCAGTTTCGATTCCCGCCTCGGAACAAATATTTGAGCTATCTATAGATATTTGTTCAGGGTGTTATGGGATGTGTAAGATTCATTGGTATAAGATTGGTCCTGGCTGCTAGCTTATTAAGGAATGTGTTATTACTAGAAGAAAACGTTAGCAGAGTCAGTCGTGGGAAGCAATGGCGGCGATGAGCTCACTACTTGTCACGTCTATTTCCCACGATGGTGCAACCCACAGTGAAAAGAGGCCCATTTGAGGATCTGTCTACCCTTTCGGGGGAAAAGGCGTGTGTCTATGTATGTATTTATAAATAAAATAAAATAAAAAATGCTGGAAAGTTCACACAACATTATCTAGCCCCAAGCTAAGCAGAGCTTGTGTTATGGGTACTAGATAACTGATATACTTTTTATCAAGAAAGAAAGAAAGAAAGAAAGAAATAGCATTTATTTGTGTCAACAACATGAGTACAACAATATTGCACACTAAAAGACACACACACACACACACACAGAAACAAAGAAAAATAAAACTAAGTAGAAACGTAATTTTCAAAAAAAACAATACATGGTTTTTGTTTTGTTTAATATACTGAAGGCAATAAAAACATCTTATAGATAGTTCAGGAGAAAAATGGTCGTAACTACGAAAACAGAGGCTACTTTGCAAATTTATTTCATACATTTTAAATATTTTCTCAAATTTCTTAAACCAAGATGAATTCTTTTTCATGATGTAGATTAACATATATTTTTTGTAGATTTTTCCATAAAGATTGTGGATAAAAAAGGTTTCAATGCACCGTATTTCACATCCACGACTTCTGTCATTACGGCTCGATTGAGTAACAATACTGATTTGATAGAAATTATCTTATGAACTGTTGATTTTGAATAGATTCCTAGTATTGACACCTTTTTTGTGCCAAGGTAACCTATAACGAAGCCCAAGTTACTTACTTGCCAGGCTTTATGGTTAGCGACAGATCCGTGAGCGTGTTCTCGGAGTGTGATTCGACCCATTTGGCAGTAGCGTGCTTGAGCCGCACTCCTCGGGCTTCCTCTTCAACTCGCGTATATAACTCCTGGTCATCTTCTTCGCTGGATTCTAGCGGCACGGTATTGTTACTTACTTGCCAGGCTTTATGGTAAGCGACAGATCCGTGAGCGTGTTCTCGGAGTGTGATTCGACCCATTTGGCAGTAGCGTGCTTGAGCCGCACTCCTCGGGCGTCCTCTTCAACTCGCGTAGATAACTCCTGGTCATCTTCTTCGCCGGATTCTAGCGGCACGGTATTGCTGTTTCCTGTTTTAGGATAACGGTTAAAATAGACAGATAGATATCTCTCTTAAACTAAGGTATATGATCATTACTTGTCCTTGTCTATCAATTGCTAGTTACCGTCACGTTACTATGGTATGTATTTATATATTTTTATAATGTGTTGTGTTGTTAAATGTGTAGGTTAGGCAATATTTAAATTATTTAAAAAAAAATGTTTGTATGTTATATAATTAAATCAATAAATAAAAAATGCTGGACAGTTCACACAACATTATCTAGCCCCAAGCTAAGCAGAGCTTGTGTTATGGGTACTAGATAACTGATATACTTAATACAATATATTACATGGATAGATATTTTTTATTATACATAGAAAATACCCAGAACACCCTGAACAAATATATGCGATTGCACAAATATTTTATCCGAGGCCGGAATCGAACCCGCAACCTCCTGCGTCGCAGGCCTAGCTTCGCCCGCCGCGCCACAGAGATCGTCAAATTATGTATTTGCTACCTACACAGTCGTCTTATCTTCTTGTTTTATCCTATGCATTCAAAGGTTGTCTGGAAGAGATCACTTTTAGCGATAAGACCGCCAATTGTACGTTGTTAATTAGTTTATTTTTCACTTTGTTTTTTTTTTTAGTTTTCTTAGGTGTATAATAAAGAGTTTATCTATCTATATTTCCCAACACACAAGAACACAAAAACATAGAGCAATACAATTGACGTAGCTAACAGCGATCTCTACCAGGCAACCTTTGGATGGAATGGAATAAACACAAAGCGATGGGGCATATTAGTGTGGTTTCTAGAACTACACAATAAGGAGTAACAATGAATATACTTACCATTAAATGTACGAAATAAACAATAGGTACTTATGGATAACAAAAAAATTAAATGTAAAACAAAAAATGTTTTTTTTTGTTGTTTTTGTATCAGTTTTTATGTTGTTAGTGTTATTTTTTATTTATTTTTCTGGTTTTGTCCTACTGTTCTGATTGTTTTTTTGTATTTGCGTGCAAAATAAATGTTTTTCATTTCATTTCATGTGTTGTAATGTGTGAGGACTAGCAGTGGCGCCATCTCTTGACAATCATTAGAACTAAGACTCGGACATTGAACATAAGGTTAATTCGGTTTAAATAATTTATTCTCATAAGACCAATAGGTACAGTTTAAATGAGATTATAAAATTAAATATGTAAGTTGCTTAATTTGGTGACGTAAGATTAATTTGCAGGTTAACAGGTCATTGTTTATAAGGTTTCAGCATGAAACATCTGTAGATGGCATCCATTGGAGCGTGCCAGCGTTAGCTCGTGCCATGGCCGAATTGGTCAAGGCATCGACGATTATAGGCTAAGATGCGGGTTCAAGTCCCGCTGGAACGGAATTTTTGGGTTTAATTTAAATTTAATTTAATTTCTAGGTAAATTTATACCTATAAATACGGTTCATATAGTACAGCAAGACAATGATGTTTTATGACAATTTATTTAAAGATGGGAAGAGCTTTCTGTTTTTTGCTGTTTGGGCTTTCTGTTACCCATAGGCAACATAATTCTTAATTAATGAATTCTTACATTTAGTTAATCCTTTTATTATTGTGTTTATTTTGATTTTTTTGGTGTACATAAAGTGTTAAACTATCTATCTATTCTATGCGAAAAAAACAGACTACAAAACTAGGGCTTTTTTATGAAAATGGGACCAGACTGGAAGTATATCCTTTTAAATAAAACTGTATTTTACAAAAAGGTTCATAAATTATATCAAAATACAGTACAAACAACATACAAAATACAGTACATACAAAATACAGTCGAAATGAAAACCACTTCCTTTTTAGGGTTCTGTACCCAAAGGGTAAAACGGGACCCTATGACTAAGGCTCCGCTGTCCGTCTGTCACCAGGCTGTATCTCATGAGTTAAGACAGTTTAAATAACAAATGATATATTTCTGTTGCCGTTATAACAAAAAATACTAAAAAACGGCGGAATAAAATAAAAATTTAAGGGGGCTCCCATACAACAGACATGTTTTTTTTGTCGTTTTTATAGATAATGGTACGAGTCTGACTCTGAAATTGCCGGTTTTTTTAAGACGGTTAAGAATGGGCAAAATTTGCCAAAAATACACGTGTAGTTCTGTACCGTCCATGATTTTATTCGTAAGAACAACAAATCGTACAATTAGTCTCGAGGTCGTTAGTTTATAGTTTAATTGTTTCGACTAACGGCTGTTTTAACAAATAATGTTAGCAGTGTGTATTGTCGACGCAAGACTGTACCAAAAACAAAAACATATGGCGCTCTAGCAACTTCAGCATTTCAGATTCTTACCAAAAAGTGATCATCATCATCATCATCAGCCGCAAGACGTATACTGAACGAGGACTACCCCATACAATACAATGGGGGGATTAGCCAAGTACCACGCTAGGCAGGCGGATTGGTGATCGCAGTTGGTATTGAGTACTCAGGTTGATGCTGCTACCCACAAAATATCATCAAAATGCGCTCAACCGTTACGGACTTGAGTGGAACTACACCTAAGGCGAGCGAAGCCGCAGGTGGAAGCTAGCTAGTAGTTCAGCGAACAGTTACTAGACCTCGCGAGCACAAACTTGTATAAAACTATGCATCATGTCGATCTATAGTGATCAAACAAAGATACCAAGATGTTAGTAGTAGTAGAGCTTTTTTGTGAAAGAATTCGTCCGGGGGAGTACTACCACCATACCGATTTCTGCCGCAAAGCAATAGTGCTCGCATTGCTGTGTTCCGGTTTGAAGGGTTCCGGGTTGCCGGTGAAATTACAGGCACATGAGACATTTCATCTTTATGTCTCAGCCTCAGGGTGGCGTGCGTGGTGAAATGCCACATGGGGTGCGACCTAGATGGACGTGACCTATGTGATAATGCACTGTTCATAGGCAGAGGGTACCGCTTAACATCAGGTTGGCCATCTGATAGATCCGTCAAACAAAGTTGTAGAAATAAAAAAATAAAAAAAACAGAAAAACTAATAAATAAACTTATAATAAATTTCCACATATTTTTATGCAGAACTAATTGTTTCTATATCGAGCCTGTAACGCCTAATACGACTTTTACATAACTCTCACGGTTTCAGACATCGAGGCCCTGAGAACTCATTCTGTATAGAGGTACTAGACAACCTCTTGACCCATTTTGCAAGTATTCGAAATTCTTGTTAAGAATTGACTAGGTACCGAATATTTCTGCCAAATATTATCGAAATCGCCCCGTAAATGGCACCGCAGCAATCATCCCCCCAGAAAAGGGGGATACTCTTCCAATCTAAAATCGCCAATGATAAAAATATATTAAATTTTAGCACCTAGTTTCGTCCATATCGGTTGTAAAATACGACCTAGTAGAGTACCAACAAACTGATAGAGGAAAGCAAATTGAACTTGAAGCAGAGACGCTTCGCTCGCTCAGTCAATCAAGCACAGCCTATACCACAGAATATATAATACTATAATCCAAGCATACACTCAAGGACAGTAGCTTTCTGTTAGTGAAATAATTTTCAGAATCGGATCAGTAGTTGCAGAGATCTACCTACAAACTCACAAGCAAACTACCTCTTTGTAATATCACTATTATTATTGATGACACAAGTTGTGCAATGAATATGACAAACAATAGTAGTTTATTGCTTTGTTCAAGTTTAGTGTTATCAAAAATTTAACCTTTTAAAAATGGATCTGCAGTTTTAGATAAATAAGGTAAAGGGTGGCGAGGTGACGGGTACATGAACTTTGTGAATAGGAAAGTCATGATTGTAACTCAAAATCTCGAATGAAGTAATATATAGCTCTCAGCTTTTCAATCTGTATATATATGACGACATCTGTGGTGCGTCGGGCGAAGGTTCGCCTGCGACGCAGGACGTTGCGGGTTCGATTCCCGCCTCGGAACAAATATTTGTGCGATTTGCAGATATTTGTTCAGGGTGTTCTGGGTATTTTCTATGTATAATAAACAATATCTATCTATTTAATGTATTGTATTAAGTATATCAGTTATCTAGTTCCCATAACACAAGCTCTGCTTAGCTTGGGGCTAGAGAATGTTGTGTGAACTGTCCAGCATTATTTATTTATTATTTTATAATAAGTTTTTTGTGAAAAATATATTTTTCAATACAAGCTTTTATAAAATTAATAATCGTAACCGCGTGCTGATCAAAATGAGCCTAAACACGGCCAGCCTACTATTATCCATCGAGGAGTTCCGTTGTCCACCTTCCGTCTTCATCATCAGATCAGCTCGCTGTCACCATAATGTTGTATTGTCATCGGAACTTGACAGGTATACAAAATATCATCTCAATCGATTGAGGATAACTGCTTTAAAATTCAGTGGCAAGATTTACGCGAACATACAAACATCTTGTAAAAACTTTTCACTAGAAACGGGATATTAACCATGATTTTTGAGTTTTGAATGTTTCGAGACAGATTTCCACTTGAAAAACTAGGGGTGTATAAAATTGGTTGTAGCTGTGGGAGTTCGTACATTGGCCAAACGAAACGTACGATAGCGTGTCGGGTAAAGGAGCACGAGCAAGATTCCACCCAGACAAACATACATACATTGCAAGTCAAATAAAAGCTTGTAAAAATAAATCCGTTTCCTTTGGTCACGGCTTCACGCGTGAACGGCTGGACCGATTTCACTAATTATTTTTTGTTGTGTTCGGTATTGTCAGGACAAGGTTTTCAATAAGATATTTTTTTTAAAACCCGATATGTGTCGCTGACTTCGGGTCACCGGGACCACGCGAACGAAGTCGCGAGCGGGCCACTAGTACACAATCAATATATACAAAAATGTGATCGCTTATGAAAGGCCTAAGTCCAGCAGTGAGTATAGGCTGATGATGATGATAAATCATTATAATGATATGATAAATATTTATTTTATGATTACTGAACATCTATATTTTTTTTGGATTATGGAATTGATAGCTTTGAAATAAAATAAAATTCGGTTGCAACATTTTGAAATGAAATAAAAGCTTGTAACAACTGCTTACTCTCTCCATTACGCCTTATAGCCTCCTCCTCCGCCTGGGAAGCTCTCCGGGAAGTATTCATCACGGCAGCCAACCCAGGATCTTTGGACACATCCTTCAGCTGCCCCAAATCTTCCTTGATAGGTATAAGCGACTCTCTCGACTCTTCTTTCTTCACTTTGGGTTTAGTAGATGTCTGTATTTCGGCCAGGCCGGGCACTGGCTTGCTGGTATCTTCGTAAAGCATGAAGTTCTGCAGGCGTTTTATTGAGATCGTTGCTTCGGCCACCTGCGCGATACCTGATGACATATTGTGACATTATTTATCAGACAGGACGTGCAACTTGTATTAGATAGACATCAGTAGCCTTAACACAAGTTTCTGACGTTATCGAATCGCTAGCGAGACGATAGTCAATGTCTAATATTAACCAATCAAGTTATTAAGATTTCTAGTCACCCCGATGTCATTGGCCAATATTTGACACTGACTATCGTTTCGCTAGCGATTCGCCAACGTCAGAAACTTGTGTTAAGGGTGCTGTCTACAGGCACGCAGTAACGTTTTGATTATAGGGACCAAATTACACTTTTAGATGATTAAAATGCTCAGACAAATAAAGAAGATAGGACGTGGTCGGGGCCGACGGGAAAGAGAGCCAGAGGACGCCCACAACAACGTTGGGTCGATGATATAAAAAAGGCAGCCGGCAAAAACTGGATAGGTAGAGCGCAGGATAGGGATCTTTGGAAAGATTTGGAGGAGGCCTATACCCGAAAGGGGCCTTAAGTAAGGATTAAATATATATTTTTTATGATACAACAGGAAATAATATTTAATATTTTTAATTATAACTTTGTTTATCTTTTTTTAAGGAAATAAAAAGGCTTTTTATTATTATTATGTCTTTATATTCTTTTAGCTCTCCGAAGAGGTGTTTTTTGCACGGGCCTGAGCCAAGTGCTAGTTAATTAAATGTTAATTTATGTTTAAGAATTTCCTCACTATTCTGCATGTGTTGAGTATGACTGCCTTTTGGAGAAGAGTGTATGTGGATGGATGAATGTCGAGAGTTTTTAGGCTGGTGTGCAGTGTTTTCGGGATGACGCCAGTTGTTGAGAGAATTATAGGGATAGTTTTGACGGTTTGGACTTGCCATTGAGACTTTATCTCAACAGCAAGATCCGTGTATTTAGCAATTTTTTCCGAATGGGTTTTGACCAAATTGTGTGTGTTGCATACTGCTATATCTATTACGAAGACTATTTTGTCTCTTTTATTTAGTAAAGTTATATCTGGCCTGTTGAAATGAACGGTTCTATCTGTGATTATGGTTCTATCCCAATACATTTTGTATTCGCTGTTTTCTAGAATTACTTCAGGTGTGTATTTATAGTATGGAACTTTTTTGGGTATGAGTTTGTACTTGAAGGCGAGGTGCTGGTGGGCTATTGCGGCAACTTGGTCATGTCTATGTTTGTAGTCAGTTTGGACTATGGCTTTACAGGCTCCTGTTATATGTTGAATAGTTTCGGAAGAACTATGGCAGTGCCTGCAAAGCTCTGTGGGTAAGTTAGGCAAACGGCAAATGTATTTCTGGTAGTTGCGCGTTTCGATGACTTGATCTTGGATCGCTAACATAAATCCTTCCGTCTCGGGAAAAATCTCTCCACGCCGCAGCCAAGCGTTCGACGCACTTTTGTCGACATGTGTCTGCTGCAGATCGTGGCGATGTCTTCCGTGCAAGGATTTATGTCCCCATGCGGCAATCTTAGATTTCTCATCAACGATTCGTTCGTTTTTCTGCGTATCAGTGTTTTGGAGGTTGAGCGATGTGAGACGTTTATCATTTTGGACTATTGCTTTGTGTAATGACGAGTTTTGGGCTTGGCTATGAAAATATTTCCTGAGGGATACAATTTGTTTGTTGTGTAAGTTAGTGATATCTATGATGCCTCTGCCGCCTTCTTCCCGGGGTAGTGTGAGTCGCTGTATGCAGGACCTGGGATGGTGTTTACGTTGGGCGGTGAGCGATGTATTTATTTATTATTATCGTTTCGCTAGCGATTCGCCAACGTCAGAAACTTGTGTTAAGGGTGCTGTCTACAGGCACGCAGTAACGTATTGATTATAGGGACCAAATTACACTTTTAGATGATTAAAATGCTCAGACAAATAAAGAAGATAGGACGGAACGTTGCCCCAGTTTTTATGCGTTTCACACACACTACTACTACACACTAACACGCTGAAAATTATGAATTTGATTCGATTTGTTTGATCATCATTAAATACAGTAGATATTTTAATAGTTATGGCTACATAAGGCTACAAGTCTCTGGAAGGTAAGCAGAACCTACAACACAAAGTCTACTTAGTGTAGGTTCTGCCTGACATACTTTAATATTATACAATACATTTTATGATTTCTTATTTGTAAATTTGATAATGTGTGTGCTTGATATGAATATACTATTATTCTATTCTATACTGATACAGATTCAAGAGTGATGAGCATAGTTTTGATGCATTGCAGCAGTCTTTGGACATCCACTGCTGGACAAAGGCTCACTCCCATAGAATGAATATTTGACATAATCACCACGCTTGGCAGACGGATTGGTGACCGCAATAATGGTACACAGGTAGACGCTGCTGTCCAACCCTTGGTGAAATCCCTTAGTCAGCTTTTACGACATCCACGAGAGGAGACGGAGGGTCTATTCTTAGGCCGAACACACCACAGCTGAATAAAACTAATACAACGTAAATAGCTAAGTAGTTTACAGAAATGAGAAAACATAGTTTGCACTTTTGTTTGGGAACAGCGGATAGCTACCGAGTATCATGGCTGCTGTGACGACAGCAGCATTCTAAGGTGAGGCTGAAAAACAGCGTGGCTGAGCCCTCGACCTTTTCTCTTACACTAGCCTAACTATTTTTTTTTTCAAAACACTTGCTCTTAAAGTGCCTCTAATTTCACCGCAATTAGGCAGATAATGACACCTGTAATCAAACTGACTTTTTCATTGCTTATATTCACTAGTGTGAGTTATAGAGACAGTTGAACATTTACACAGAGTGTGTATTTCTGTTTTACACCTGTAATCAAAATGTGACTTTTTCATTGCTATTATTCACTAGTGAATTATAGAGACAGTTGAACATTTACTTACACAGAGTGTGTATTTCTGTTTTATATTATTTTCTTCACAAGTATGTTGAAAAACGTATGATACACGTGTGTATTGATGATTACGGTCCTCGGCTCTCTTAAGACCCGAGCCGTTAGGCGAGGGTCTCAATGGCGCGGTAATCACCAACATTACACACTTGTACCATAATGTATTATTATACTTATCCTTTGTTTGTTAGTAATGATAGTGTAAGGAATAAATGCCCTTTTTTTTATTTTTTTATTTTATAGAGCAGTTTGTTACCTTGTGGGAAGAAGACAGTCATGGTCTGCCGGAGTATGTTGTAGAAGCTGGTCACGACGAACACCTGCTTGGCAGTGATCACGTTGTTCACCAGCACGTAAGCCAGAATGGAGCAGAACAGGCAGATTCGCGTTGTAAACATTATGAATGACGTCAGCACTCCTCGGATGTATGAAGTCGCGCGGATTTCCTTTATTTCATGACTGTAGAAAGAAACATTAAACATCATCATCAGCCGATAGAAGCCGCGAAGGACGTACTTGGATCGCCGCCATCCACCAACTTCCTGCGACTGTTACAGTTAGTAGGTTCAAAATTATGAGACAATTCTCAAAATAAAAGCGGCCAAGTGCGAGTTACGTGGGGACACATTTTACCACTTTGGAAGTGTCTCTCGCGCAAAGTATTCAGTTTAGAGAAAAATATATATTAGAAACCTCAATATCATTTTTCATATCATATACCATACATACCCCACGTATGGTTTTGATGGGAAAAAAATGTGTTTCAGTTCTAAGTATGGGGAACCCCCAAAATTTATTGTTTTTTCTATTTTTTTGTGAAAATCTTAATGCGGTTCACACACAGACAACATCTACTTACCAAGTTTCAACAGCATAGTTCTTATAGTTTCGGAAAAAATTGGCTGTGACATACGGACGGACAGACAGACAGACAGACAGACAGACAGACAGACATACAGACAGACATGACGAATCCATAAGGGTTCCGTTCTTTGCCAGTTGGCTACGGAACCCTAAAAACGGCTAAAATATTGGTTCATTTTATCTTCTTGTTTTCGTCCCTATTCTTTCCAATGTGCTGATTTATGGGGCGCATACGGCATAATCAACTTTTTAAGGCAATGATATGCAGTGTGCATAATGTATTCAGCGTTGACCGCGCGCGAGCGGTACAGATGGGAAGGACTGATAAAAACTACAGCCCGACGACACCACTACAGTGCCCACTACAGTAGGTACTTATGTAAGTACAATATCTTTATAAAGTATATTTTAAAATATCAAAATGTAAAGAAAACTCTCAATGAACTCAGAATTTTCTACACTTTCATTTGACATTTCAAGTGGGAACTATACACAAAAATATATTTTTAGAGACACCACTTTTTTGGATGTAACATCCGTCATATTGATTTTATTCCTCCGACTCCGATTTTTTTTGACGACCTCTGTGGCTCGGCGGCGATGGTTGGCCTGCGACGCAGGAGGTTGCGGGTTCGATTCCCGCCTCGCAACAAATATTTGTGCGATCGCAGATATTTGTTCAGGGTGTTCTGGGTATTTTCTATGTATAATAAAAAATTACTATCTGTGTAATATATTGTATTAAGTATATCAGTTATCTAGTACCCATAACACAAGCATTTTATTATTATTTATTTGTGTATAAAATGTAGCCTATGTCACCTGGACCATAAAAACGAATCGATCGAAACCGCATTCATCACAATCGCATGACTAGTTTAGGAGCTACGGTGAAACATACGTACAAACAAACATACACACATCGACTGTTAAAAACATAGTCCTTCCTTTTGCCGTAGTTGGTAAAAACATAGGTACAGTTTTACCCAAAATATAAGTCGCTCTGATGTACCTGCGCCGTAGACCAACTTCTGTAGCGCGGGAACCATCTTTCTACCAATAGCAATCGCGCGCTAAAATCTTGCGCTGTTATTGGTTAATCGATTTTGCTGCAAAATCGCGGCCAGTCGACTCTTAGATTTGAGCGGGACGGAGCTATATATCAGCGGGTCTGATTTATACTATACGTTCGGCTATTGTCAGATATCAGTCTGCGCTTTTCTGCGCAAACGAAAAGTCGATCGGACTTATATTTTGGGTAAAACTGTAACATAACGTAACATATAAAAGCAAAGATTTTAATTCTTAGATTCATCACTCAGTTGTTCATTTTGTTTAGTTATGTGCTGTGTTTCTATCTGTTGCAGTTGTGTGTGCTCACTCATTTTGAAAATAAATGATACGTAACCACAGTATAAATAATAGTTGACGTAACTATTTCAAAACTATCTTTTATCAGCGTTTCCACAACTCGTAACTTAAAACGGCGTACAATTCGTAAAGGAGTTTTTTTTTAAACTTCAGAGCGTTTGAGTCTGTTTACTCGGCTTTAGCTGTGTAACAAAATCGTGCCGTATTTTCCTAGTCATTTGTTCTCTTAATAAAAACGAGACTGCACAGACACCTGGCCATAGATTAGTCATGTTTATTATGACTCTCTTAGTCTCATTCCTATCTGGTACCGCACGCTCAGCTCAACGGCCTTTTATCTCCGCGACATTGAAAATATTAAATTATTTAGTGTTATTACTTCGACTGGCCTCGATGACTAAGGTTCACATAACAGACGACAATAATAGATTACAGGCAACTACTTCATGAAAACATCTAACTAGTTTTTTTTAGCTGAGTGAATTACGGTACAAGCATATGGCGCACTTGAGATGTTAAGCGGTAACAATGGCTTTAACAGTGCATTACCTCGTAGGTCACGTCCACCTAGGACGCGCCCTATGCGGTATTGCGCTGCGCCCGCCACCCTGAGACATAAAGATGCTGTAATTTCTCCGGCACCCATACCCTTCAAACCGGCACCCACCTTTTTTATGTAAGAGTTCGTCCGGGGAATTACTACCGCCATAAGTACCTATTTCTGCCGCAAAGCAGTGAGCTCGAATAGCTGTTTTCCAGGTTGAAGGGTAGGGGTGCCGGTGAAATTACAGGCACATGAGACTTTTAATTCTTATGTCTCAGGGTGGCGGGCGCACGTGCATTGCCGCATAGGGCGCGTCCTAGGTGGATGTGAAAACAAGCTTTATATTATATAAATAATATATAACTATGCTACTACTATATAACAGAAATATAAAATATAAGACTTTCAGTCACTCTCCTCACTTTCATATAAGTAGGTAGATAACTCACTAAAACACAACTCACAACCACACACCTGCATATTACTTACAAACACGAAACCCTAAATAATGTTATAGGAAATTTATGTTAGAATGTTGGACACTATATTTACTTTATTCGTAAAAATCGTTACCTACTTTTGTTTTTTAATTGTTTTTTTTTGTTTTCTCTTACTTACTGTATTATTAGCTTTAAGATTTGTTAGCTCACTATACCTCATACTAATTTGTATAACTTTAACTTTAATTTTATGTTTACTAAGTACAAGTACCTACTATCTAAGACTAACGATAGAGAGTCCGGGGTGAGTCACTGTGACCTTGCAACACAGGCTCTTTGAGACCTAGTGCAGGGAACAGCGCTCCTCGCGTACATTAATATTGTTTAAGTCATTACTTGATGATTCTAAACTGTACTATATTTTTGAAGGAACGAATAAATTTATCTTATCTTATCTTATCTAGCTTTCATAAAATTGCTGATCGAGAACGTGTGCTGATTGAAATAAGCCTAAACACGGCCAGTCTACTATTATCCATCAAGGAGTTCCTTTGTCCTGTGTCTGATGGTCTCCACCATCAGATCAGCTCGCTGTCACCGTATTATTGTATTGTCATCGGAACTAGACATCTCAATCGGTTGAGGATAACTGCTTTGAAATGCACTTTGCAAGATATGAACCGAACATAGAAAAAATTGCAAGTTAAAACAAAAGCTTGTAAAAATAATTGTCATCGTGGTAAATATCTCGTGATGCCAATCTCTCCTTAAACTCAGAACAGAGTTGCAATTTTAGTAATTAACTAAAACAACAAGCGGTCTCAAAGAGTCCTATTCAAATGTCGATAAACATTTGATGAGCTTCAAGGCTAAAGTGGCAATCAAAACAAATTGTGTCACTTACATCTACTATGCTATCAAGTGCATTCAACTGGCTACAGATTGTTTTCACGAATAATAAGACGTTTATTAGGTACACGAAGTCGGTGACGTCAAGAATCATAACCAGGTAACATGTTTATTACCTATAGAAATCGTGACAACTAAATACTGTGTATCTTCTAGAAAATACAAATGAAACTATCGAAAAATATCACATTTAGTTTATATTTCTGCTAAGACCTACGCAGAGGCGACGGTTTGAATTTTGTATGCGGGTAGGCATTTAGACAGAAAATACCAAAACTGTTTTCTGATCCGCAGATGACTAGATCATCTCCATACTAAATTCGTGACAGGTCTCATTATGACTTCAAATTGTATTTTTTTTTTGTTTATTACTGTAAGAATAATACGTCTAACATAAGCAGCAATGAACAACATTTTTAAAAAAAATATGAAACATTTGTCCTACCTGAAGACCGCTGCAAACGATCTAAAGGTAAACTGATCTAAAACTGATCCATATCACTACCAGACGGAAGCACTTCGAATTGTATTATTATGTGTACGACGACCACCCACCGGTTATCTCACTCATGACGGATCGTTTTCTATTTCTGTTAAAATTTTGCGTTTCACAATGAAACACGTCTCGTCAATACTCGTCGTGTTAAAAAATGCTAATTGTTTGCTTGTAACTGGCGGTTTTAGTTTCGTTTGCCTTATCAATCTTGACATTCGGGTACCTAACTGCTAGTTTGACTAACACCCGTATTCTTTCCTCGAAACTTCGTCCACTCCACTCAACCTCACTCAATCTCACTCAATTTGTTATTCCATTTCAATAATGATTTTGAAAATCGCATACAACATTTCTTCGAGTGAGGCTGAGTCGAGTCGAAGAAGTTTGAGGAACTACTAAGACGCATTTTCACCAATACATTAGCGGACGTTTAAACAGCTGTTCAGCTTAAACAATTCTTTTGACAGATGTTTTCATACGTTATCTGTCACTTTGACGATTGGTTACGGTAACCACCGATTTATTTATTCGTGAACTTGGACCTTAGAATACCGGTGTCAGACACTATGCTAACGTTCGAAAGCCTCAGGCCACTGTTCATCACGTGTTTGCGCGGCGCGTCCCTGGTGCGGCGGGCGCGGGCGAGCGCCAACACTCTCCTCAACGTGATCGCCGACCGCTTCGACTGCCCTACATGAACCACTGTTGTGAGCGCCATGTGCCTCCCAAACCGTTCGGAAGAGCGTGGTGAGTGGCGTACCTACCTGCCTGCATTACTAACTTGACTTTTTATTTTTTATTTGTTTTCATTCATTTCATTTTGTATTCGTGTGTTTAATTGATTATGTGTGTTATTGTGTATGTGTGACATGTGTTATTATTGTTATTGAATGTACCTACCTATTATGAGTCTGTAACTTGAATTAAATAAATAAATTAAATAAATTAATTAACGGACGTTTAACCAGCTGTTAAGCTTATACAACTCTTTTTTGACATATGTTTTCATACGTTATCTGTCACTTTGACCGTTGGTTACCACAGATTTATCTGTTCGTCAAAATGCAAAATAGTAATGAAATGCAGTGCTGTCACTTCCACACTTCAACGGCGCCGACGCGCGACGCATAGGCCTATAAGTGGCACTATAAGTACATTCTATAAGTACCTAGTTGGCAGAAATTCGCACCATTAAGTTTTGTGTGCCAGTTTCTTTGCTCAAAGGTGAACGTTCTATCTGTAAGCGAGTTCCTCAATTGGCCGTGGGAGTACTTTTCGGAAAAGCGCATGATGATCCCAGGAAGAACGGGAATGCTATACGAACTCATACGTTCTCACGAGAAACAGTTCACAGAATATACTAAATTTAGAGATAAGATCATCCTATAACTGTTTCACTACAGCATCTATTCGTATGTGCTGTTGTTAAGCGTTCAGCGCTTCAATTAATTCAAACAATTAACATAGTCAACGACCAATTGAAGAAATACAGCAGAGGTCACTGCGTAAATTATACAGAAAGTACTGACTGGATAACTAATAATAAGCACTGTACCTACTGATAATATACAAATAAGTTTTTTGGGAAAACCCTATTTTTAACCCCCGACGCAAAAACGAAGGGGTGTTATGAGTTTGACGTGTCTGTGTGTGTGTGTGTGTATGTATGTGTATGTGTATAGGTGTGTGTGTATGTGTATGTGTATGTGTATGTGTGTGTGTGTGTGTGTATCTATCCCATCGTAGTTCCCGAACGGATGAACCGATTTCGATTTTGTTTGTTTGTTTGTTTGAAAGGTGAATTTGTCGGGAGTGTTCTTCGCTATGTTTGATCAAAATCGGTTCAGAAGTTTCATTGCGTTGAGGGTTTTTTTAATTTTTACAAAATTAATTACTTGTTCAATAAAAGCTTATACAAAATGTACATCTGACTGAATTAGTAAGCAGAACCGTGAGCTGATCAAAATGAACACAAACACGGCTAGTCTACTATTTACTATCGAGGAGTTCCGTTATCCACCTTCCGTCTTCATGATCAGATCAGCTCGCTGTCACCATAATGTTGTATTGACATCGGAACTTGACAGGTATGCAAAATTTCATCACAATCGGTTGAGGATAACTGCTTTAAAAATCAGTGGCAAGATTTGACCCGAACATACAAACATCTTGTAAAAACTTTTCACTAGAAACGGGATATTTACCATGATTTTTGAGTTTTGAATGTTCCGAGACAGTTTTCCACTTGAAAAACTAGGGGTGTATAAAATTGATTGTAGCTGTGGGAGTTCGTACATTGGCCAAACGAAACGTACGATAGCGTGTCGGGTTAAGGAGCACATACGAGCGGTCAAGAACAGGGACATACATAAGTCAGCCATAGCAGAACACCTTTTGGAATCTGGCTCAAATCATTGGATCGAGTTACACAGTCCACGGGTAATCTCAACAGAGCGACATTACATACCAAGAATGGTACAAGAGGCAATTGAGATTACTAAGTACAGAAATTTCAATAGAGAAGATGGTTTTCAATTATCTGGAGTATGGAAGCCTGTGGTGAGAATGAGTAAGAATCAAAAAAGTGTGGTACCTGCTACGCGTCCGGATACCGTTAGTGTTGTGTGTCGAGTTGGGGTGAAGTGTGACAATGAAACCGATGGTAGTGGTATCGTTCGTAATAAAAGAGTGAGAAATAGGGTAGATCGATATATCTGCCATAACATCTACTCGCAAAGACTTTAGTTAGTTCTACCGTGATCATGGCGCATGCAACTGTGCCGATATATCGGGACCATTCAAAACTCAAAAATCATGGTGAATATCCCGTTTCTAGCGAAAAGTATGTACATAACCATGATAGTTTCAAAAGTTATACATTGTAAAAAGCGGCCAAGTGCGAGTTGGACTCGCCCATGAAGAGTTCCGTAGCAGCAAGTAACATAATATAAAAAATTCTTATAGTTTGTTGTAACTTTGATCGATGTTTTAATAACAGTGTATTAAAAAAAACTACTTACTAGATCTCGTTCAAACCAATTTTCAGTGGAAGTTTACATGGTAATGTACATAATTTTTTTTTTAGTTTTATCATTCTCTTATTTTAGAAGTTACGGGGGGGGGACACATTTTACCACTTTGAAAGTGTCTCTCGCGCAAACTATTCAGCTTAGAAAAAAATTATATTAGAAACCTCAATATCATTTTGAAAGACCTATCCATAGATAACCCACACGTATGGGTACGATGAAAAAAAGTTTTTTGAGTTTCAGTTCTAAGTATGGGGAACCCCAAAAATTTATTGTTTTTTTTTGTATTTTTGTGTGAAAATCTGATTGCGGTTCACAGAATACATCTACTTACCAAGTTTCAACAGCATAGCTCTTATAGTTTCGGAATAAAGTGGCTGTGACATACTCGGACAGACAGACAGACAGACATGACGAATCCATAAGGATTCCGTAATTTTTGTTACGGAACCCTAAAAAGGTACTTACTTTCTAGCCTTTGCAACTAGATCAGCGAACGGTTTCTCCCACGTGTACATCTTGATGACTTGTATGCCCGAGAGGATCTCGTTCATGAGACGCACTCGCTCGTCCGTTCGCAACGCCGTCTTCAGTCGCAGGACCGATGTCCGCTTGCCGAGGTACGCTGGACATATAACAAGTTGTTATAGTAACAACAATAAATAATGTAATATGTATCGGATAATAAAGATAATCAAGGTATTGTTACGCCGAGCGATTACAAATGATCTGCAAATATTTGTTCCGGGTCTTGGTGTTGTGGCGCCATTTAAATAAATAAATAATGTTGGATAGTTTACACAACATTATCTAGCCCCAAGCTAAGCAGAGCTTGTGTTATGGGTACTAGATAACTGATATACATAATACAATATATAAAATAGATAGATATTTTTTATTATATATAGAAAATACCCAGAACACCCTGAACAAATATCTGCATATCGCACAAATATTTGTTCCGAGGCGGGAATCGAACCCGCAACCTCCGGCGTCGCAGGCGAACGTTCGCCCGCCCCGCCACAGAGGTCGCCTTGTTGTTGTAGTAGACGCACTGCGTAATTAGAGAAGTTAATGTGAGAGATAGTTTTATTTTTTCATTGACATTCCCGTATTTTAAATGTAAGTCTGTAAGTTAAATGTATCTAAGTGATTGCTAATGCAGGTACCGTGATTTATATTGTCTGCATGTTTTAATTATATTACAAATAATTATATATACAGGACAGCAAAGCTCAAGTCGGAATGGGCTGGCCACGTCAGTCGGATGTACCCCGAGAAGTGGGCGAACATTGTAACTCCTTGGGGGCCTGAAGACGGAAGGCGACGACGGGGCCGGCCGAAGAGGCATTGGCGGGACGATCTCGAGGCTTACGAGGAGTGGTGGGAAACTGCCAAAGGCCGGGATGACTGGAAAATTTTGGGGGAGACCTTTGCCCAGCAGAGGGACACAATAGGTTAACAAAAAAAAAGTATAATATAAGTGCATATATTGTGCCTAAAGATAAATAAATGAATGAAATTAAATGAAAGTAATGTTCAACGTGGAATTCTAGGTTTATATTTCCGACATATATAAGTGGAGCTCTCTCCAAGAGTAGTCAGTCGTTAATTGGTTTTCAGTACGACTCAATCAAGTAACTTGAGAGTGAATTTGGGTTTTTTACCCCGATACCCCATTGACCCTGAGTCTCGACCCCTAAATGGTCAAGTAACTAATTACTAAGCTAATTACTAATTTCAACGTTTATCCTTGTGCCGGTAATGTAATGAACACAGTAATTAAAGGCGTTTCGCGTTTCCTGTATCGATTTTTCAAATGGTCAGGAAAAATATTTCAAATTCCATTTTCGTCTGTATGACGTCTTCTAATATATACAGGGCGTCCCAAGACTATGCGACATGTAGGGAAAGTACCTTAAATACTGTAAATAGGATATTTTGCGGAAAGGAGCCTTTATTTTATTTTTAAAACTTAGTAATACTGAATAAAAATATTTTTAAAAAATCTTGCTTTTTCTGGGAATCGAACCGACTTAAATGTGAAAAAAAACCCTTTTTTTATGATGCCAATCGAAAGAATGAATAAAAAAAACCTCTTACGTAACATGGTATCTTAAAATAAAGGAATAACGTAAAATTAAACATTTTAATTTTTAATTTAAGTCAGTTCGATTCCCCGACGAAGCAAGTAATTTTTAGAAAATATTTGAATGCAGTATTACAAAGTTTTAAAAATAAAATAAAGTCTCCTTTCAGCAAAATATTCTATCTACAATATTTGAGGTACTTTCCCTTCATGTTGCATAGTCTTGGGACGCCCTTTATATTCTAATTGTATGGTGCTGTGATGTGCTCGGCCTAAGAATACATCCTCCGTCTCCTCCCGGGGATGTCGTTAAAGCCGACCAAGGGATTACACCATCATTGTCCTCCTGAGTACTGAACACCGATACTGCGATCACCAATCCGCCTGCCAAGCGTGGTGATTATCGAAAATCCCTCCATTGCATTTAAGGGGGAGGCCTCGACGAGCAATGGGGTGCTAATGATGAACTAGGACTAGGATCCACTGTATGGTGGGTATCAGGAACTAAGAGTACCATGGCACCAAAACATCCAGACCCGGAACAAATATTTGCAGATCAAACATTTATCCCGCAGCGGGAATCAAACCCGTACCTCTCGCATCTCAACCGGCTACTCGCCCGCCGCGCCACAGAGTAATTCGAGGAGTGACCACGAGCCTGAACACGGTGTGAGACAGCCCACAACTCGATGATTTAGCAGAGAGGTCCGCGGCACGCAAATAGTATAATCGTAAAATCGAGCGTTCACAAAAAGTGAAGTCCGTTATGTTTTCCCACTGCGCACACATTCGCGCATCTTTATACAGAACTGGACTGGAGTAAACTCCAGACACGCGTCAGAGCCACCATTTTTACTCACCTTGCAAAGGTATGAAGGCCAGCATAAAGCCAACGCCGACCAAAGCCGCCCAGCTGATCTCCAGCCACATGAAGTACGTTATGATGACGGTGGCGACCGGCCCGATCCACAGGTAGTGCAGGAAGATGATCGCCACGTCGAAACGGTTCACGTCGTTGGAGAGTAGGTTCACCACCTGCCCGACCGTGGTCTCGCCAAGAGCCGTCTTGGAAAGACGAAGAGACTGCGAAAGAATAAACAAGTTTTTTTAAGGCGAGGAATACCTCAGTTTAGTGCTATCAGCCATGTTGCTTATTACCAAGGAGGTGAGAGCTCGCATTTTTCGAGAGGTTGGTACTATCAGCCACGTTGCCAGCTTTGAAATCCTTTACGAATTTATAGTTTATCAATAGATAAATATTGGTGCCAAATAGCCAACAATATAGACAAATGGAAGGAGGGAAGGGAGGCCTTTGCCCTGCAGTGGGACACCACAGGCTAATAATAATAATAGATAAAGGATTTCAAAGGTTGTATACGCCCACAATTTTTTTTTATTTGAATTAAAAGGGTCAGTTAATTTCAAAAAATCCTACTTCTTTATTGAAGTGTGTGTTAGGATGAATTTTACAAAAAAAATATAGCTTAAATCGGTCCCATTTGCCTGTAAAATATAAATCTTTGTTTTAAAAGTGGATTCTTTGCTATTTTTTTCTCTGTAATAAAAGTTTACCAATCGTATAATGCTACTGCAAAAAAAAACGGTGATATGAATAATCACCATACATAACTTTCATATGTTTTATTAAATGTTATTATTTTGTTTCTATGCTATGTCATTATGGTAAAGTGCCAAGATGACCTAGTAAGTACCTACTTCACTTTACCTAATTAGTTGTCGCAAAGGCCACCTCGAACATGATAAAGTATAAGGTTTCCAAGAATTTAGGTCACCTGTCAAGTTTGTTCTCATTTTTACCGAATATTAACTAGTATATTTTTTTACTAGTCTTGGAACGTCTTGACATCAGATGATCAACATGTGACTATACTCATAATGTAGTTAAAGCAATGAAGGTCGCAAAATATCAATTCAGTACACAGAGATAAGTCACGTAAATGTTGAAGAAATTTAACGTAGAACCCGGAAGAAGTTATCTAACACGTAGCGTGACCATCTTATCTGCAACAGATTTGAGCGGATCAGGCTGTTTGGTAACCGTGGTACCATTAGACAGGTAATTGATGGTACTGTGTTTTTTTTATGCATAACATCTTATCTGCAACAGATTTGAGCGGATCAGGCTGTTTGGTAACCGTGGTACCATTAGACAGGTAATTGATGGTACTGTGTTTTTTTTATGCATAACATCTTTCCTCTGGCTTTCCTGCAATCTGTGGGAGTGCTTTTGTGAAAAGGGATGGAAGTGTGTAACAGGAAGCGCGCATTTTTCCGATAGGTTACTACTATCAGCCATGTAGCTTAAACTAAGGAGGTGAGTGAGCGCATTTTTCTGAGGTTGGTACTATCAGCCATGTTGCTGTAACCAAGGAGGTTAGATGTCAGATGTTACACATACACATCATATACATTGGCTGAAATATGACGATGATTGTTGAAGATGTCGGAAAAATCATGCAAAATATTTCCCTTAAGGTAAGCTAGATTATCGCCGAGTGCCTTAAGTTACGATATATTAGCTTCTGCCCGCGGCTACGCTCGGGTTATGTGTAGTTCCGCTGGGTTAGGGGTCTGTCGTCATGGGGAAATTCGTCGCCGAAAAAATGTAGGGTAAATTCGTCATCGCTTGCTTTTATACAGTCAGCTCGGTAATGTAACGGTTTACCGGTTTTTTATGATATTTGCAGTGTGGATGGATGCTTTCAGGAGGTAGGACACGGGGGCAGGAGATATGACAGGGTGAGGGGAGGAGTTAGGAGAGTCCTAGGGGAGGTGGACTGTTTTTTATCCTCAAACCACGCGTGCGAAGCCACGGCCAAAAGGCTAGTAGACTATTATAAATGGTTGAACGTTTCACTTGTGTTGTTTATGAGATACTTACGATGAACAAAAACCTGTGTTAGTTATAACTAGGATACCTACCTTCGTACCCTGAACCCTGAACCAAAAAACACTAAAAATAATTGAAGGACATTCGTAGTTAAACTATTGACAGAGATATTATAAATTAAAACATGCCTGTCAGGTCTTCTTGTTTTTGCAAAATGAGTTTCCGCTATCTGATCTCAAAAAGCGTTGATTAGCAAAAAACACAAACAAATTTTAATTTAGCACTGCTAACGAAACGCTTGTTTCACAGACCATATATCAAGATAGACACCGCAAACACGTAAAGTATGAAAGCAAGCGTGCCGTTTTATTTTATAAACGTATTACCTACGTTGCTACGCAATAATTCCCTTCACACAGCTAGCTGATTTCGAAGATTTTTTACATTTCACTATGGCGTAATTAGACATTTTTTATCAACATCCGACGTGCTATCGCGAAGACAGCCGAGAGCGAGGTTTGCTAATAGGTACACAGCGCAAGCTTTCGGACAGGCAAAGAGACACGCAAAGTAGGTGCACTTGCGGTGTCTATCTTGATATATGGTATGTGTCTGTGGTGTACTAGTTCCTAAAATAGTTATAAAAAATCCCAACAACCTACCTAGGAACGGCTCTATTCTTTAGGTAGGTTGTTAGCTTTTTGTATCTTTTTGCACGTTTGTTTTTTTCTGGTCCCTACGTAGGTTGTTAGGGTTTTACGCAAAACAACACAGTACCATCAAAGGAACTGTATAACAAGTAAACAAACCGACCAGGCTTGAAAACCCATCAACTAATGATTTACGGAAGCACGATGATTTGTCATTTTTCTCGTAAGCTCAACGGTGTGTAACTGTGCGAAGGTCGTACGTCTATAAATAATTTACTTACAGTTGCTATGTCTGTATGTCTGTGTACCTATACCACAGTCGTTCTTTAAATTCAAATTCAAATTCAAAATCTTTATTTCAGGCTTACTGAGAAATGCACTAAACCTAAACAGTAAGCCCATATCAACATAAATACCTTAGATACTAACATACACATAAAAAACACTTAATTACTTAATCTAACACACGTGCGATCGCCGACGCTTAGTCCGATCAAGTCCGATGTAATCACTCACCACGTGGATTACAGGTATCGGTACCACGTGGATGATACTACTTTGGAATTCATGAGTTGATTACACTTGATCAGTGAATTCAACAAGGCCAACCTATCGAGTTACAATAAACTAGTAGTTCGCCCGAACGTGACCTCATGTGTACCGTAGCTCAAATACCCCCTGTACCGATTAAGAACAAGTTCGAACTTAAAAATTATATTCACATAACCTACCTACAAAGTTTCATCAAGAATAGCCTATTATAGGTAAACGTTTCTGCAATTATCGTCAGTCAAACACACATACATAGAAACAATTCTGCAATTGGACACTGTTAGATAACTCGCTACGCCCGGTCAATAAAAAGCTATTATTTTTTTTGGATAGTTATTAATTGTGCTAAAAAAAGTTAATATTCGGAGTCGTTTATTACGAGCTTTTAATTAACTTGACCTGGCGAGCAAATTTTCAACCACTTCCCAGTGTTCGATTGAGCTGTAATTTGGCATAGGTACCTGTCAAGTTCCGATGATAATACAATATTACGGCGACAGCGAGCTGATATGATGATAGAGACGGAAGGTGGGCAACGGCACTCCTCGATAGTTAATAATAGTAGACGGGCCGTTTTGATCAGCGGTTCCGATCACTAATTTTATAAAAGCTTGTATCGAATAATATATTTAAAAAAAACTTATTCAAGCAGTAGCTCATCTTGGAAACGGTTGCACAAAACCGTAGTGACTGGCGGAAATGGGGAGAGGCCTCAACAATGGGACAGTACTGGCTAATAGTAGTATAGTAGTAATAGCTCATCTTGATGCATTTATCACACGAGCGACTTTTCCCTTCTAAGCAGAGGGGTGAGTCTGAGTTTTGCAAACACCATCGTAACGGTGAACGTAACACGATCGTACGTGTATAACATAATAACTAGCTATTAATCTGTGCCAAAAACGTCACAGATTAATGGCTAGTTACTACGCAATACACGTACACTCGCCGTTACGATCATCGTTACGATGGTGTGTGTAAACTCGGACTTGCCCCTCAGGTTTATCCTCTTCTGCCAGCACGAAGTGTACTGCGTTTTATCACAGTTAAAGTATCCCAACTCGCACAAGCCCCACTGATGGTCAAACACTATTCTCCCCTAGTGAATAAAGTGGCAAAATGCGGCTAAACGCACCCAATGGTTGCCAACGGGCTCCTAATTACTAAGCCTCCGCCGCCGTCCGTATCTCTGTCTAACACACACACAGAGGTTATTTATCTGTATAGTTAAGAACGTCCACATAATGGCTAGAAAAAAACACCTGTATAAAAACATGGGTATGCCAGACAGATATGAATAAGTGGATAACAAACATGTTAAACTGGATCTGGACTTTAGAAACGACAGGTTTATGCACTGATTTCGCTAACATTTCAAATCCATGAGCGGGTGTCAACTATTTAAATATTATGTAATGCATTGAAATAATAGAAGGAAATTTCCTGTTCAAAGTAGTGAGGCCTACGCCACTGATAGGCAGCATGATATAACTAATGATATAGCAAATAAACTGATTTCATTTCATTTCATGAGGAAAACCAACAAACAACAACAACAACAACAATAAATATAAAATCGTTGCGTGGCTGACTGACTTACTGACTCACTCACTGACTATTACAGTCAACCACCGCAGTTACCCACGTACAACCTATACCGTAAGTCCTAGAGACCTGAAATTTTGAAGGTATATTCCTTTTGTGGCCTATAGGGGTGCAATATAAGAAAGGAATTCCCGAAATTGAACCCCTAAAGGGGTGAGTTGGGGTGTTCAAATATCAAAAATAATTTATTGTGAAACATAGGTATTACAGATGTTAGATAAACATTAAAAACATTGTCCACTATGTTACCGAGACTGGTGTACAATTTAAATTAAGTAAGTATTTATGTTGAAGTTTGTATGAAAAAATGTACAAGCGGACGAAGTCGCGGGCACTCCACTAGTACTTATATAAAATCGTAGCGCGACTGACTGACTCACTGACGAAAATATGCGAAGCATGCATGACCAATTGAAAGAAAGTTAAGCAAGAAAGAGTAAAGTTACGAAAATAACAAAGGCATGACATACATACCTTCTGAGATACGCACAATACAAAGATGAATACACACAAAAATAAATAGAACAAACAAAAACAATTGTGTGTCTCTTTATCACCATCACCATTGAACAAACGGATGCACCCAACAAATTGGCTTTCATTTCTTGTGTATAGCACACAACACTTGTACTAATATTTATTCTGTAACACAACGCTGATCTTCCGCTGAAGCCATGCATGATAATCACACATATTGTCTGCTACAATAGATACTTTAAATACGAGTAATTATACTCACTTGTAGTAAGTAAATAATTTAAAACTAATATTATCTGTGCTAAGATATAGAGGCCAGATAATATTAAATGCTGCCAGCAAGGATGCATTGATTCAAATTTAAATAAAAATAAAACCTATTTTAGTTAAAACTCACCTTTCTGTATATGAGTGAGCAACAAGCAACCCTGAACTTCATTCCCATGTGTAGAATAGCCATCATGTATGGATGCACCACGAACACATTGAGCGCTGAACATAGCACCACGCCACCAGCGTACATGTAGGCTTCATTCTGTTGTATGTTGTGCTGTTCTGGGCTATAATATTCTACGAGCTTGCCTAGGAGAACTGGTTGCGCTATCCTGAGAACAAAATAAGGTGTTATTTGCTGGCTTGAAACAAGGTGAATAGAATATGATGAAAGTCAGAACGCAGCAATGTGAATTTCCCATACCCATGTCCATGCCTTTACCCCCTAAGCGGTAGGCAGAGCCTCAGAGGCCCAATTTTCGCCGTGGATCGCACATTATTTGTATAAGTCGGTTAACTTCAAAAAAGGAGGACGTTCTGAATTCGCCGGAATATTTTTTTCCCCCGATTACTCAAGGACCTATTTGGAAAAATCTTTTTTGTTTGAAAGGGTAATACCCAAGTGGTCCCATGATCCTCAGGTCAGGATCTGATGACGGAATCCTGGAGAAATCGAGGGAACTCTTCAAATTTTATAGGCACACTTGAAACTATTTTTATTGAAAGCTTTGGAGTCTGTTTTTTTTTTAAATGTAAAGGAACTTGTTGATTTCCTGGTAGGTACGAAAATAACGTTATCATAAGGTACACTAAAACATGAGATAATATATGTTTTCATTCACAATGTTTTGTTTAAATTATGCATGCTGAAAACACTGTGCATAAAGTGTATTGAATAATCTTATAACAATAATCTTGAGTCGAATGTAAATACAATATAATCTGTAATAATTTAACGTTTATCTGAATATGATAAGAGACAACATCGGAATAACTACACTGTATGTTTTGAGAACTTTATCACTAACTAATAGTTGAATTAAACTACCAAAAAAATACAATAAATACTACATTCAATGTACTTATTATAGCTATAGTATTACAACCTTTTTAAACACCTCAAATTTGTAATGCATTTATCTTTATTGTTTCGACTGAGTTTGGCAGCCATTGTGAACTACGTAACCATCGCGACAGGGATAATGCAACATAATTTGTACTGCATTTATCTTTATTGTTTCGACTGAGTTTGGCAGCCATTATGAACTACGTAACCATCGCGACAGGGATAATGCAACATAATTTGTACTGCATTTATCTTTATTGTTTCGACTGAGTTTGGCAGCCATTATGAACTACGTAACCATCGCGACAGGGATAATGCAACATAATTTGTACTGCATTTATCTTTATTGTTTCGACTGAGTTTGGCAGCCATTGTGAACTACGTAACCATCGCGACAGGGATAATGCAACATAATTCTAGGTTGATAATACCTTTATGATATCGAGACTACGTTTATCTGACTTTACCACTAATTACATAAAAGTTGGATTAAACTACCGAACAAGTAATAATAAATACGATACGAAATGTAATTATTATAGCTATAAAATTACAGCCTATAAAACACCTCAAACTATACTGCATGTATGTTTCGACTGAGTTTGGCAGCCATTATGAACTGCGTAAGCATCGCGACAGGAATATTGCAACATAATTCTAGGTATTTAGAGGCTTACTACATGATGCGTGATCTACCGGATGCTAAGCCTCATATGCTCACATCTTAGTAGTATTAGGTTCATTGGAGGTTCGAGATACGAAGTCCTCAGCCTCAATGGCTCGGTCGCGTAACTCAACCAGGTGGCGATGCATGTAAATTTCATTGTGCGGACCGAAGTGGCCGAGGAAATATCCCAACATTCTCGGCTGTTGAATCCTATGCGGATATAAGACAATAAGTAACTTAAATACCTACCAGTATACTATATATACATTACATATACCATGAACAATAATATAGGACCAGAGGGCACTCACTGAAACTGCAACGCGGGCCAAGTACCAGCAATCCGAGGATGCACATTATTGACCAATCGCGTCGTGCGCACTTGGAACCGGTTACCAGACTCAGTGATAAGTGCCCCTCAGCTAATTCTTTCAAAAATAGACTTGACAAACATTTAAAGTGCACTGATAAGGACTAAAATATACACGCATCAGCTCTGAGAGCTGCTGCTGTGTATTATAAATAAATAAATAATAAAAACTACACAATCAGAGAAGTACGCAAGCAGATGACCCACCTGATGTTAAGCGGTAACCTCTACCTTTAACAATGCATTATCACATAGGTCACGTCCACCTAGGACGCACCTTATGTGGCATTGCACTGCACCCGCCACCCTGAGACATAAAGATGAAAAGTCTGTACGTGCCTGTAATTTCACCGGCAACCATACCTTACCTTTGTAGGTTATTAAATATGTGAAACTAAATATCTATTAAGAACATTGTAATTACCATATTTTTAAGCGAATAAATGAATAACTAACTAACTATACTTATTATGCAAGTGTTGCAGAATAAATATATTAAGTACAAGTGTAAATAGTGGCAGCTGAACACCGGCCTGT
Organism: Operophtera brumata; assembly: GCA_932527175.1. Classification (NCBI taxonomy): domain Eukaryota; kingdom Metazoa; phylum Arthropoda; class Insecta; order Lepidoptera; family Geometridae; genus Operophtera; species Operophtera brumata. The sequence continues at coordinate 5,054,958 of OW052238.1, forward strand.
TGACGTGCACCGTTGGACGAGGCTTCCCCCATTGTAATGCAATTTCATTTGCCATAATCAATCGCAGTATTGGTTACAGATGGATGCTGCTGCCCATGCCCACGTGTGATAAATTTATCGGCTTTTAAGACATCCACGGGAGCAGACAGAGGAGTCTATTCTTAGGCCACACACACCACCGCTCAGACAAGCATCGGCCTTGACTTGATTATCAGACGTTATTTCGTACAAACGATACCTACTTCAAGTTTGCAGATCAACAGACCGATAAAATTGAGCATTGACTAGATTTCAAGGATGACATGTGTCGTAGACAAATTGTAGAATTCGCTGTATTACACAACGGCTTGCCATTTAAAAAAAATTGTATGCGACGGCTTAACGTTAAGCCGGATTGTATTACTGCTGAACGAACGTCTGCCGCATTGTATTCAGCACTTCGCATTCTTCAATGCGGCTAGCCGTAATGTAATTGTTGAACCCTCGCTTGAGCAGTTTTTAGTTCCAATTAACGACACTCGCAGCAATAACATGTTAAGAAAATAAAAAATATAAACATAGGTTATTAAATAATATTAATATTTATTTCTATATTTATTTATTTTTTATTTATTTTTATTAAATGCCTTACCAGTACCTTTTTAAACTTTGTTTTATTTCCTTAGCATGCTCGATCACCCTACATACAATGCAACTTGATTACAATGCGGCTAAACGTGCGTATTGTACAACGTATCGCAAGGACAATCCGGCTAAACGTGGAACCGCTGATAAACAAAACGGGTCCGTTTTATAAAATAGCTAGCCGTTATGTGATACAGCTAATTCTACAAATCAGCTGCGACAAAATGGCTAGCCGTTGTGTTATACGGCGAGGTGAATTCTTCAATTCGACTGCAACATGTATGTCTACGTCACTTATGTGGAGCCACGATAAGACCGCCGTGATTCATCTCATTATTTTTGTATCTTATCGTCCAGTAGTCATATTTAAATAGGATTAATAGTTGTATTGCTCAATAAAATCGTCGTCAAATAGTTCATCCTTGGTCGGGATAAGAGCCCGGTCCGCGAATCTGCAGTCTGAGTGTTTTTGTGTATGTTAGTTTCTAAGGTATTTATTTTGATATGGGCTTACTGTTTAGGTTTAGTGCATTTCTCAGTAAGCCGGAAATAAATATTATGAATTTGAATTTGAAAACGCTGGGCTAGGTCGCACCGGTCAATGCATACACAATTTTTGATTTAAGTACCCACTACTTCTACTTTTTTTTTATGTAGGTTACTTTAGATGACGGAACAAGCAGATGGCCCACCTGATGTTAAGCGGTACCCTCTGCCTATGAACAGTGCATAAAACCAGATGACGTTTGTACACAGTACAAAACATACCGAATATAATATTATACCATTGTCATTCATATGATAGCCATAACTGATTCTATCGCCTCGATGTGGTTTTCCGTCTCACATATTTGTACTGACAAAACGGTGACTGGGAAATACCTTCCAAAATCAATATTGACGTTATCTATTCAATAGAACGAGTATACAAGGTCGCTTACTCGCTCAAACTTTCCCAAATAGACCGAATTAAAATCGTTCGCAATGGTACGAGAAAATCGCTTGTTCGGGGTAGGACTGATTCTGGATTAGACAGATTTTTTCGTATATATATTATTCTTCGTTCCCTACCGACCGAATATTTTTTTAGACTTTATAGTATAATATCAACATTGAAATAAACTACGTTACTTTAGTAATATAGACATCATGGATCAGTCAGATGGTCAGGTAGAAAAGTTATAGGTTAAAACTTTTAAAAAGAAAAGAAAAAACATGTAATTTGAAGGATGCTGTTGGGGCTGCCGCGTTTCTGTAGCGCATCAGGTATGTTCGCAGAGGCACACACTGACGGCTTCCACGACATCATGCGTAAGAGAGTGACCTCCCTGATGCGGCGGGTGCGCGGCAGTGCCAACAGCTTCCTGGGGATCGATTTTTGAGTGTCATCGAGTGACTAATAGTCAGCAAAATGACTATTAGTCACAGATTTCCAAAAGTTCGTATTTTTGGAAGTCAGTGGTGACTAAAATTCTCATACTATGATATCAATACGAGTGCCTCTACCCACTCGATTTGAAATCACTCCGTGACTATTTGGGCACTGAAATTTATGAATAGTATTTACTCAATTTTACTCTTTATCTTGTGGCTTTCCTATTCCACCCACACATAATTATTATCTACGGTCCGAACGTAGTACACTGTTTTGTCTGTGGTGAGTGGAACCATGGACTTAGTATAGTGGAACAGACAAACGAATAATGGACAGATACGTTACGTTTTAGGTTTTACTGAAAAACAACATATCCATATTCTATTTTATGATAAGAAAAACTGGTACAAACTTCCTAAATTGGAACGCATGTCAAAGACAACGACTGTGAAATATTTGCAAGTTGGTAGACAGAGTATGACTCTCAAAAATACGACATTTGGTAAAAAGTGATTTCAAAGTCATCGATGACATTTTGTCATTCGTGACTTCTAGTCACTCAGTGACTCTCAAAAATCGATCGCCTGAGCACAGTGGCCGAGCGGGTAGATGGTCCGATCCTCAGTCACTGGACCAAAACGCATGTGCAACGCATGCCACTCAACGCGGTGTGCCAAATAATTTAATTTAATTTTAATTATTTAATTTAATAATTGTGATTTGCAATTTAACAGATAATACATAACAGATATTTTAGATTAGATATTTTTGATAATACTAACAGTGCTTTACTAACATAATATGGTGTTAAAAACCGAAATGAATGACATAATAATAATAATAATTTGGTGCCTAATGTGTTTTATCATCCCAATTTTTCCTGTGACAATAGCATATCATTCTGTCAAATACAGCCTTTTCTGAGAACGATAGAAACACCAATTTTAAATAGTTATCTTTCAAAGAAGCGTGCCCAAATAATCATTGATCATCGTGACTAGACAGAAGCCATAAATAATTTCGAGGGCTTCTACACGACATTGACATTGATTAGAACGCAGGCGTACTAATTTACAAGCGTTATAAAACATACAGTTCACGCGTGACCTAGACCGATTGCTCTCATAGTGTACTTGTTGAAGACAAGATTAAAACGGGTCGTTCATCTTTCGACCGTTCTGTAGACGGGCAGACGAACTGTAATCAGCTTGTTTTGAGTTGCAAGAACTTGCGCAATAAGATGCAGCAATGCAACAACAAATTTTGTGTATATTGCATGCCTAGTTCAATTACCTCTTATTTGTCGCAGAATAAGTACCTATGTACCGTACCCAGTTAATTATACTGGTTAAAGTACTGGCGACCTAGTTACACATGTTTGCGACGAAATGATTCAAATGAATCAGAATTGATGAACCTTTGTACCAACCATACCACAATCAGTCGACCTTCCTGTTGCATTCTATCCGCGAGTCTCAGTACCACAGAATAAATAATAGTAAGTAGTACAGTGCCACCAACTTGTCTGTTCAGGTGGACACAATGGGGAGCCACAGGCAAAACTAATCTCAGATGGCGCCACCATCGCTGGTGTTTGTCATTTAGTGGTCTTGTCTTTTTCTCATCAGAAAGGAAACGGTTTGTACCTTTATTTTTACACTGAAATGCACTACACAGAGGCATGTTTTATACCAGACTATTATTTAATATTTATTTACTAAAATTATCCATTGATATTTGACACTTTTGACAGTTTTTTTTAACATTGATAGACCTTTATTTGGCTACGAAACAACACCAGCGATTATGCGCCACCTAGCGTGATAAATAAGCAGTGTGTCTCCCCATTAGAACTAAAAGCGATTACAAGGTATATTACTCTAAAATTATGGTTTTTACTTTTTTATTTTAAACGTGGAATGTTGTTGTAATAATAAGCGCGGATTGTGCTGTGGTGTGTCCGGCCCAAGAATAGACCCCTCCATCTCCTCCCGTGGATGTTGTAAAAGCCGACTAAGGGATCACCCGGACTTGTTTGTAAGATTTGTTGGTATAAGATTTGTCCTGGCTGCTAGCTTATTTAAGGAATGTGTTATTACTGGGAGAAAGCGATAGCATAGTCAGTCTTGGGAAGCAATGGCGGAGATGAGCTCACCACTCGTCATAAGTATTTCCCACGATGGTGCAACCCACAGTGAAAAGAGGCCCATTTGTGGCTCGGCCTACCCTTTCGGGGAAAAAGACGTGTGTCTATGTATGTATGCAGGTATGTTCTTGGAATAGTTACACCATGTTTTGTCTCTTCCGATCGAATTTCGCAAAATGGCTCCACTAGCGACGCTGTCAACTGAACAGATAAGTTGGTATTATGACAGAGCATTGTAATGCCAATCCCATACTTTGTATCTATAAGACTATACGTTACTCTAAGAAAAGTCTCCTCCGTCTCCTCCCGTGGATGTCGTAAAAGCCGACTAAGGGATTACACCAGGGGATGGGCCGCAGCATCCACTTGAGTACTCAACACCAACACTGCAATCATTAATCGGTCTGACAAGCGTGGTGATTATGGCAAATTCCCCATTGCATTCTAAGGTGGAGGCCTCGTCCAGCAGTGGACGTCAAAGGCGGTTGATGATGACATGCAACTGTATACAATGGTATCTTTCGCTCCCACCGAAAGCGTGGCTAAGCGTACCTACTAGTTCTGCTGATATTTATAACTGGACCGCCCTGAAGCTAGCCGTCATTTGGGCTCCGCAAGGGATTTGTTTGTTGGAACGAAATTGTCTACTGCGCAGTTAAACGACAACTTTGGGGGTTGCATGGTCGCGCAACGAGTTATGAGCGCTCGGCGAAAGTGGTGGGGTTGATTGCGCATGTGTACATTCGCGCATTCGGTATACAGACCCAAAAAATTACTACTGCGCATTGAAGGTCAGCGCTTATTACTTGTTGCGCGACCTGAACCAGCCGTACTGTGTAGCGTGTGTGTGTTTAAGGTGGTTGCTTTCGCTTGTGGCGCGAAATTCAAATATTTTCGTGTTTTTGCTCTTCACAGCTCATCAACACTTCTTCAGATAGCGAAAACTATGTTGCCGGTAATTATATGACCTAACACACAAGTTTTAATTTAAAGTATCACATAAATATCATTAGTTTGGCTATGAATGTGCTTGAAACAAAAAAACACTGTAAAAACCATTGAAGCACAATCGTAGCTAAACTAATCATATATAGGTGATACTATAAATTAAAACTTATGTGTTAGGTAATATAATTATCGGCAACATAGTTTTCGCTATCTGAAGAAGTGTTGATGAGCTGTGATGAGCAAACAACACGAAAAAATTTGAATTTCGCGCCAAAAGCGAAAGCAACCACCTTAAGAATGCGCTCCCCCGGCAGAAATCTTCATACAAAATAAAACGCCACGCGCCGCTCGAAAAAGCGGTTTTATTGAATATCTCGTGAAATATAGATAATTTTAAAAAACCCCGTGGGTGAACCCTCCGTTTTATTTATACAATTTTTGACCCAATAATCTGTACCATATTGACAAACAATCGAATCTAGCCAAAAGTTAGAGGTAACTTTGTGTTTTTTTTTTTATCTTGAATATGTTGTCCTGTCTTGTTTCTGTCTGGGTGATCCCTCGGTATTATAATGTAGTATCCATGCATATTTTTAATTTGAATATTGTACTTGATTTATTCAGTTAAAAATCTAATCTAAGATTGGTAATTTCGCGTTATACCCCACCTCAACCCGGCTACGACATGGCCAAAAGGATGGGTTATGTTTTTAGCAGTCTATGTATGTATTTACGTATGTTTCACCGTAGCGCCTAAATTACTCATCCGATTTTGACGAATGAGGTGATAATCGATTCGTTATTATGGTCCGGGCACAAAGTACGTAGGCGGCGTGCGGGCAGATATTGTGGTCCGGGTGCCATAGGCTACATTTTATACGAACAAAATCAATAATAAGCATGTTACGAGTACATCCAATAAGGGACATCTCTGTTTTTTTTTTTGCTTTCGTATTGAGTGTGGTTTCAAATAAAAGAGTAGAAAATTCTGAGTTTATTAAGATTTTTATTTACATTTTGCATTAACATATACTTTATAAAAATATTGTAGTTACTTATGAACCTATTGTTCTGCTTCACCGTAGTCGGGCTGTAGTTTTTATAACTTTTTACTTGATGAGATCATCATCGTAGGTTATGTAGATACATTGGTTCGAACTTTGTACTACTTGATACAAAGACTCGTACAAATTCCGACTGTAGTAGGTATGTACACAAAAAGACTACATTTATTATACATTTAGTTTTTAGGGTTTGTTTGTACCCTAAGGCTGCCAACGGGACCCTATCACCTTCAGATCTACCTCCTCAGTCGCGACTCGCGACCTGGCAGCCGCGTCCGTCCGTCCGTCTGTCTGTGTTCCGTCACACGGGTATATTTCGGCAGTCGTTAGAGGTAGCCAGTTGAAATTATCATAGATATGTGTTTTTGGAGCATGAACCCTGAGCAAAAAATAAAGCTTTCCTGGGATGAAAAATTGTAGAGTCAAGTTAAAACTGTGACTTGAAAAATTACAAATTACATGAGACTTCATCTTGACTTTCATCTTTATGTTTCAGGGTGGCGGTCGCTGTGCAAAGTCACATATAATAATAATAAATAAATATGCTGGACAGTTCACACAACATTATCTAGCCCCAAGCTAAGCAGAGCTTGTGTTATGGGTACTAGATAACTGATATACTTAATACAATATATTACATACATAGATATTTTTTATTATACATAGAAAATACCCAGAACACCCTGAACAAATATCTGGGATCGCACAAATATTTGTTCCGAGGCGGGAATCAAACCTGCAACCTCCTGCATTGCAGGCCAACCTTCGCCCGCCGCGCCACAGAGGTTGTCATATAGGTCGACATATAGTGTGCGTCCTAGGTGGACGTGTCCTATAAGGTAATGCATTGTTAAAGCCATTACATAACACAACTTATTTACCCAAGCTGAATAATTTCAACTTTTACACAAAATAAATTGTAACTCAACATGTTGGGATTTTATCAAAGCTGTTTTTGGTAACTGAGTTTAATTTCCACATCGATAGTATTTTTATCTTATCAATCTAAAAGCTTATGCCACTTCAATTATCCAATATTAGGTTAAATACACAAACATTTTGATAGACGAATTTTATCTGATTTATTAGTTTATGGAAAACACATAGTTTGCTGAACTAGTTAAGCCTAGGAAAATATTTCAGTACGTGTCTTCCAACAAATAAATTCGGAGAAGTTCAAGTCGTTAGCGAAACACGTGACTTCAGAGCCATGACTATGTGACGTGTAAATTAGCTGAGACACTATAAAAGTTAGAGACACGTCTTCTTACTTTGAACTAAGTAATTTTGTTTGAGTCTCGTGAGTAAAGGTGTAGGTAGCGGTTTTGTGGCAGTTTTTTTGCTAGCATTGTTTCTCAATTTGCATAACTTATCGACTGTGGTATTTTATTCACAGTAACTAGACATTATTTGGCAGAATTTAAGTGTGCTGCTAGGCGCTTGCGCCCACTGCATAGAAACTAAGTTTGCTACAATTTTAGACATTACTCATCAAAGAATTGAAATTACCGTGGCTTGGTATCATTTTAGAAAAATTACGACTATTCGTGGTGTATAGTCGTAATTTTTCTAAAACTAATAATTATAATTGTCTCATCAAACCTATTTTACAGTGTTTTTGTTTGTTTATGGGTATCGTAGCTAAACTGATTATATTTATGAGATACAATCAATTAAAACATGTGTGTTAGGTCTCCTAGTTGTCGCGAACTCAACTTTCGTCATCTGAAGAAGTGTTGATGACCTGTAAAGGGCAAAAAACACCAAAAAATTTGAATCTCGCGCCGCAAACGTGAGCATTCACCTTAAGGTGGATGCGCACGCTTGCGGCGCCATATTCAATTGTTTTGGTGTTTTTTGCCCATTACAGCTCATCAACACTTCTTTAGATAGCGAAAGTTGAGTTCGCGAGAACTAAGAGACACACATGTTTTAATTGATAGTATCTCATAAATATCATCAGTTTAGCTACGATACCCATAAACAAAAAAAAACACTGTAAATATGTGGTTATCATAGCTAAACTGATGATATTTATGAGATACTATCAATTAAAACATGTGTGTTAAGTCTATAGTTCTCGCGAACTCAACTTTCGCTATCTGAAGAAGTGTTGATGAGCTTTAATCGGCAAAAAACACAAAAAAAAAAAACTCGCGCCGCAAACGTGAGCATTCACCTTAACATGATCATTCTATGGAGTTTTTTAAACTTGATCAATGTATATGATACAATACGTTGTTTGTAAGTTTCTTACCAAATTAAATGATGTCCAAATTACATCAACGAAAATTTTATAAAAATCTTATAACCCAAGCTAGTTTGATTATATTATGAGAAGGAAGCTTCGGTTTGTATGGAACGAAGGTTCTGTGCTGCCTGATATAGCGACGCATACCTATCCCATCTTGGGAGCCTCCCTTTGAGGTGCTTTGACACCCTATTTAAGTCAAAGTCAAAGTCAAAAGTATTTTATTCATTGAAATCACGAGGATCATTTTGAATCGTCTTAATTATGGGTCATTCCATTTCTAGACATCGATGATAGGTCTTGACCTGCCTCCATCAAACGACTTCCAGCGACCGTTACAAAGAATCGATCCATCTAGTGGGTGGCTCTTCTGCGTCTTACTGTATTGTGTAAATAACTTACCGAATCCCACATTCCATGACGAAGAGAACGAATCCATACAGCATACATCTCGCAGCGTACGCCCTCATTATGACGCGGAGTAGGCTCGGTTTTCGCTTACAGGTCCCCGCTAGGATCACTTCCTCTTCCCATAGCCGCGCGAACTTGTCGCCGAGAGGACCTGCGAAAGGCAACCATGTTGTTAGACCGATCCAGTGGTTCAGTGGGAATGGTTTTCTTGAGGCAACCATGAGACAACCAGTTGAGAGAACACATTTGTCAGCTAAAGTATATAGAAAGAAAGAAAGAAATAAAATTTATTTATTTTTCCCCACGACAAAAACAAAAATCTACTAAGTACTACAAGGTATATAATAACATACCGGACGATTTAAAGGATATAAATTATATAAATTATTAAAAAAGTATTAGTGAAAAAATGTTATTATAGCCTTAACGAGTTTTTCAATGATAATACAATCATGAACTAACAATTCTAATAACTTTAAAAACTATTTGACGTGTAATTAATTATTTTTATCCTATTTGAATTTTATTGAATTGTACCTAATTGAATTGTAACTAATATAAAATAGTAAACTAACAAAAACTAAACATGCAGCGCCCTTGCAGGGTGATGTACTTTACACTGAGCTACGCAATTACAAGCTTGAAACTACGTACATTAAGCCTGAATAAATGAAATTAAATAACAACTGCTTATGCGAAAAGCTTCTACCTCTGTGGCGCGGCAGGCGAGTTGCCGGTTGAGATGCGAGAGGTTGCGGGTTCGATTCCCGCTGCGGGACGAATGTTTTATCATCAGCAAATATTTGTTTCTGCTCTGGGTGTTGTGCGACCATGGTACTCGTTGTTCCTGATACTCACGATTACTAGTGTGGGATCAGAAATAATCCACACATACATTTCTAAAAACAATACACTCCTTTTTTCGGCAGCCGTGTAAAAATTAACTTGTAGTCAGTTTGGAACTGGAGGGTACGGGCTTGTGGCGCGCACGTGGGTCGTGAATCGTGATAGTACCAAAGACTAAAAAAGCGGCCAAGTGCGAGTCGGACTCGCCCATGTAGGGTTCCGTAGCACCAAGTAACATAATATAAAAGTTCTTGGATGGATTACGATTTGACGTTTTAAAAAAAAACTACTTACTAGATCTCGTTCAAACCAATTTTCGTTGGAAGTTTACATGGTAATGTACATCATATATTTTAATTAGTTTTATCGACATTTTACCACTTTGGAAGTGTCTCTCGCGCAAACTATTAAGTTTAGAAAAAAATTATATTAGAGTTCAAGTATGGGGAACCCCAAAAATTTACTGGTTTTTTTCTATTTTTGTGTGAAATTCCTAATGCGGTTCACAGAATTCATCTACTTACCAAGTTTCAACAGCCTAGCTCTTATAGTTTCGGAAAAAAGTGGCTGTGACATACACGGACAGGCAGACAGACAGACAGACATGACGAATCTATAAGGGTTCCGTAATTTTTGGTTACGGAACCCTAAAAATTGCGTGACTGACAATCAACGCAAAGACTAAACTTTGAGTCTAAAGAGGTTTGAAATTTTCCTTTCATGGTCCTAGCGGTGAACTAAGAAAGGAAATTCCGAAGTTGTGGGCGTTCCACTTTCATTTCAGACATGACGAATCTATAAGGGTTCTGTAATGTTTGGTTACGGAACCCTAAAAACATACATGATCAAATCGCTCATACTCTTACACGCGTTCTAGTGGGTTTATTGTCAAGATACGACGTAAAATCATTAAATCAAACACAGAATTTAATGATAAAATGACAAAGATTGAATTATTTGGGTGACTTTTTAGTTATTTTCCACTTTCTTTATTTAACGAGGAGATAGGCGGCTAATAGCGGAAAAAATGCTCGATTTCTCAGGGTAGCGGCTTAAAGCCATCTTGCTCCATGAAACCTTGCCTAAAAAACGAAGTCTTACTTACTTAAAGATTTCAGTCTAAATCCTTAAGAACGTCACAAAAATAAATATCTTAAGATTACACATTTTATAATATTTCTTTATTGTAGTTGGAACCAGAAATTTAGAACATAAAAGTTTTTTTTAAATTGATTTCTTTCCTAACTTAGCAATTCTTGGCAGAAATACACAAAAAAAATACTTACCTAACTAACTCAAATAACAAAATAAAATTATATCTTCCATACTCCACTAAAGAAATTGGGTAACTAAGTAATTACAAACTCACTTTTAAGCATCCAATTGAAAACATATTACAAAATAACGCGACGAGCATGGTGTAACCAGGTTTAACCTGGACACTTCATGAGAACCTCCCGGAGACCTTCCCAAACTGGGATAAATCCAGGGAAATCCGGATGGACAGCAGCCCTATATGCTTTGGCTTGCGTGTTAGCTTGATGAACAGAAACTTTTGATACCTAGCATGAAATTTTACTAAAGTACATTTATTTAATTTTACTCACCAGATGAGTGTTCTTTTAATGTTTCATAGAGATCCTCCTGTTCCATTTCTTTTTTTATTCCACTCCAGAAAATAGGCATTGTCCATCTACAAAATTCAATTTTGTTTATAGCACAGAGTAAAATTGCATTCTTTTTTATTAGGCAATGCCAACAGCACACTATTTCTTACTGAGCAGAACACTGAATAGTATTATAGAATGTGAGTCAGTTACAGACTTTCTCAGCATTTGGTAATAAGGAAGAACAGACAACAGTAAATTAAATTAAAAACAAGATGTAACAAAAATAAAATAAACACAACTCTTTAACATCAATTATCTCAAATAAACAATAAATAATAACAGCTATTATTTTAAAATGTATCAGATTTAGGTCAATGTCAGATAGTTGGTCCAGGTCAGGTTGATATCTGCAGATATTTGTTCAGGGTGTTCTGAAGTATACCAGTTATATTACCCATAACACAAGCTCTGATTAGCTTGGGGGTAGATAATGTTGTGTCAACTGTCCAGCATTATTTATTTATTTGTTTAGGTATTTATAATTACCGCTTATATGTTTAATGTGTTTCTAAAAACCGGTAGAGTCACCAAACGGATATTCATTACAAATTATAGTAAGAGTTAGGGGTTTGTGAGAAACAAAAAAGGTTTGTTTGTTTGTGATAACAGAGTAACTTTTTTTAGATGAGCTTTCTAGGGTATTTAAATGTAACTTTGGGAGAGATATGACTTAAACTTGCACTACTTACTTAAACTTAAAATTAGTATTGTTAATTTTTATATCAGAACATTTTTAGTGGAAACAAATGGTGCATGGTATTTTTTTAATTAGAATATAAGTACTTACGCAAATGTTAGGGCAGACAGAGGATTAGCCCTGGCCCTAGGGTGGGGAGGGCGACTTTTCTTCTTGAGCGATTCCATGATTTCAACTGGTACCTAACAACAAAGGATTAGATATCATTAAACACTAGAAAAATCCTAAGCGAGAAATTTTTAACAATGTTTTAATCAATACTTACCTTGCCAACTTTTCTGTAACTCTACAAAAAGCTATTATTAAACCACAGGTAGTAAGTAGGTACTTACAGAATTACTGCAGTAGCAGTCTTGTGTGTGATGGACGGTATTCGTTAAAGCTTTACGAAAATAATTGTCATGACAACAGCTGTGCCGCCGCCGGGTCGGCTCACAAATTCACTAGGTGAGTACCTGCTTCTTCGCAAAAATAGCGTTTTTCACAAAACTGTTACACTGTAAACTTCGCGTTTGCAAATTTTTACTCGGGCGGGTTGAGTTTTAATAATAATAACATTCCCAGCACGTGCGGCAACGGTGCCCGTTGGTAGAGTTATGAATTGCTATTGAATGAATTTGAATGTGGTAGGTGGTAGACACGCACGATGATATTTACTATAAATGTAATGTGACATCCAACCCGTATAAAAATTGTACGTGAACTGATTCGTATCGTACGTACGTATCTAAACAGTCTTCGAGTTTGCTGCCGATAAAAATTGATTGAAAGAAATAAAGAATTCTAAATAAAATCTCTTCTTCTTCTTTTTTTATTCGTGGCTACTGTGGCTTTAGTTTCCACAATTTTGCCAATGTCAATGTCGACAGATATCCCGTTCTTCTTCTTATCTTAAGGTAATATCTTCTGTGGATTTCCCGTTCGTTTCGTCCATTTACTTAGAATTTTCGCTCTATGGTTTCATCTGTCAGTCAAGTTCACTCACAGAATGAACATGGACTTAGTATACAAACAGGACTGACGCTCGCAGCTGAAAAACGAGCCGAGCAAGATATGAACTACAGAGACAGAGTTAGTGTGTCTACTTCTAATACGGTGACCATAAAATAAAGTCATGTCCAGGAGACTTTTCCATAAACACTTATGAACGTGTAGTGGAACAAACATTATTTAAATCATATTATTTATCAGTTATTTATGCAGGTAGATTCATTACTGGAGGCTTGGTAAGTGATCAGTATCACGAATCTATAACACTTTTTGTTAATTTCGTTAAATAAAATGTTGACCTCCCATGATTGTAGTTGACTCGGGACTGGGCTTGCGTTTGTAGGAAACACGTTTTTTATTCTAATATCACAATAAGTGTTATCGGACCTTGTTACTGATTACTTACCGAGTGTTAAGTGTCAGCAAACGGCGTGACGCAGCCATGCCGTGATGTTTCTCGTCTGCCGGGCGTCTCGCGACGTCCACCTTTTAGATTTGTAGTATCGATGACCTCTTAGTATTTACCTATACAATGGTCATGGTCACCCTTGCTATCATAAACCTATCATTTCAAGTGTTAGAAAGGGACAAACTAACTCTATTCTACCTATTTCTCTTGGCTCGTTTTTCCTCTATCTATGACGGTAATCTAAATTGAGTCTTAACCATATGGAATAAGGTCTTGTTTCGGTATTATAATTTTTTTAGAGCGCTCAGTCCTGTTTGTATACTAAGTCCATGGAACAGAGGGGCTACCCTTGACAACAGTTTCAATCCCAATCCAATCCCAATCCCAATCCAGTTTTCACAAAATTTAGCACTCTTCAATCAAAATCGAGATTAAAATTTAAATCGTGTACGCGACCGACTTCTTGTGATGATTCCTGAAAGAAAAACATGACGTAGGTGTGGCTACACACAACGCAATAAAACTACCATTAATTACATTTGAAAATAACTTGCATAATCCTTATCATTTCACCGAATTATTACTTATTTTCCCATATATCTTGGATTCGAGTATAGTCGATTTTGTTTAGTTCCTTAAAATTCCACCAGGCTCGCATCCAATCGTGTGGCAGAATTGGATTCAAGAGTACCAAATGGCACGATTTGACAACAAATCCCAAATTAGGATTGCGATCGAGTGTCAAGGGTAGCCACCCAGAACAGCTCTACAAGTAAAAATAATAACAATAATCCGACGCCACAAAAAAAAAAAAAAAAAACAATAATCTACGTCTGGTACCATAGTTTTTTTGTTACTATCTGTGGGTCAACTTAAGTTTACGCTGGTTGGCACGCTTTCAGTAACTTTTGACAAGAGCTCAGCTCATTGCTTTTTATACTATACTCTATCTACGGCTTTTCACCTTTTCATTTCAAATTTTCTTACGTAGTTATTGTATCCTCTTTGTTACACAGACCTTTTCACTCGATTGACTTTTGATTTGAGTTTTGACTGGATGACTGGTATCAATGGTATCATAGAGAAAATTGGAGATTTTTCAGATTTTTGAGATTTTTCTTTCATGAGATTTTTTTATACGGACTTGGTACTTATATTCAAAAACTACAATATTATTTATTTTTTCTATGGATAACTATAGTTAATCCAAGTTCAAGTTGTTGGAATCAAAAAGTTAAATTATAACTTATAGACATCGATGATGGATGAAAAGTTAGACTTATATATAATCTTTAAGTTCCTTGATCATATTCACCTTGTGTGTAAAACGTAGTGGTAGTGATTACATGCTGAGTGCTTGTGGAATGATGAATTAGGGCAAACTGACTGCAAAATCGTGCAAATAAACACGGTCTGAAGCTTGGTAGGTCGGTATAACTAATAGGTACCTATTTTGTTTTCTTATAATACATCCAAAGACTTTGAAACTACCTTTAGGTACCTACCTACCTACCTCAACTATACCAGAAGAAAGAAGATACATTATTCTTATTTTCAGTGAAAACCCAGGAGTGGCTCAACACAAGTCAATTCATATTTTTGTAATGAAATCTAAGTGACCAGGAACCTATTGAATCAAATATGCGAGACCCGTACTCATTTTTCTTTGTAAGACGTGACAAAAAAATACTGATCATAGTCTTGCTATTATTTTTTATCTGCTATCAACTATTGTCTAGTCAACAATGCATCGATAACTGGACATCGACTGCTAATCTATTAAAAGATGAAGTTTCATCTGAATGTGATAGCGAGTATGCAGTGTTGATAGCAAGTGCACCTGACAATCATGCAAGACGGGTCTCAATAAGAAACAGTTGGAAAAAACTAGCCACCAATAAAATCACAGAAAACGAAAATACATGGATTCAGAGACCAGAAAAGATGATTAGATTCTTCTTTGTTATTGGCACTGGAGGGTCCGACAAGCTGCAACTAGAAACAGAAAACAGCATTAACCATGACATGTTACTATTAGATGATTTTGTGGATAGCTATAAGGCATTGACCTCTAAGATGCTGTTATCTTTAAAATGGATAAGTAATAATATGAAAGGTTTGAAGTACCTTGTCAAATGTGATGATGACTCGTTTTTGAGAATTGACCTTATAGTACATACTCTCGAAGCATATGCCCCGACTATGGATGCTCCAGAAATAAGCGAATATATCAGTTCTCAGGTAATGTTAGAGTTGGCTTTATCATATAACTCTAAAAATTCAAGTTAAACTGTACTCCCATGCTAAACCCGTGTTCAATGTGACGACGACCTCTGTGGCGCGGCTGGCGATGGTTCGCCTGCGACGCAGGAGGTTGCGGGTTCGATTCCCGCCTCGGAACAAATATTTGTGCGTTCTGCAGATATTTGTTCAGGGTGTTCTGGGTGTTTTCTATGTATAATAAAAAATATCTATCTATGTATTGTATTATATTAAGTATATCAGTTATCTAGTACCCATAACACAAGCTCTGGCTTAGCTTGGGGCTAGATAATGTTGTGTAAACTTGTCCAACATTATTTATTTATTTATTTAATGTTTCAGAAACACGCTCATTATAAAGGGTTATACTGGGGCTACTTCAACGGCAGAGCGAGGGTGTATAAGAGTGGGAAGTGGGAAGAAAGAAATTGGTTCCTGTGTGACCGCTACTTGCCATATGCTCTAGGAGGGGCATATGTCATATCACGCAATATAGTCGACTTCATTGCTAGGAATGCTGATGATTTGAGGTAGCAACTATTGATATTCTTGTTTTATATATATATATATAATATAAATGGCTACGCTTTAGGCTATTAATAAGGTCCAGTGTAACCTCCGTTCCATTCCAGTTTAATGGTATAGGATTTAGAGCAGACCAACACATGCCATTTTAGCACGACACATGGCAGAGTGCAGGCGTGACTTATGCATAAGTACCTACATATCAAATAAATAAATGTCAAATAATTTTTTTCTTTTGTTTCAGTCAGTACAACTCCGAGGATGTGTCCATGGGAGTATGGACGGCATCACTTGATGGAATCAACAGAGTACATGACATTAGATTTGATACCTCTGCAACATCAAGAGGCTGCTCAGACGACATGCTAGTCACACACAAAGTTTCACCAAGCGCCATGACAGAAATTTATACAACTCTGCAAAACTCACACGGCAAGAAACTTTGCAAAGATGTTGGAGTCAACAACTATTATGTGTATAATTGGACTGTTATGACTAGTATGTGCTGTAAAGTAACATGAACAAAAGGCTGCTCTAACACGTGTTCGCCTGACACACTATGACATATTGAACCTTCCTGTATCTAATGTATAGTCTGTCAGATCAACCAAATCTACTCCGCAAGGGCCACTTGTTCAAGAACTGAACTGAAATTGGGATCTTTCCAGGAACTAAGAATGTTTATAATAGTGCAGCAGGCGAGCAACCGGCTGAGATGCAAGAGGTTGAGGGATTGATTCCCACGGCAGGACAAATGTTTGCATGATCTGCAAATATTTGTTCCGGGTCTTGGGGATGTGGTACCAGGATACTCGTAGTTTCTGATACCCACGATACGGGAAATCCTTGGATCAGGACTGTATGGTATGAAGATATTAATGTTGGGTTATTATTTACTAATGTTCGCCTGCGGTGGTGGCGTTAGTTCCCGAGGGTGCTGAGTTTTAAGATAAAACGTACCCTATGTTTTAATCTATTTTTGTACCTACAAAATTTTAAATCCATCAATATTGACCCAGCCATTTTGGCGTTCATGAACAAAAAACATCAAAATAGACAGACAACAAGTATATCAGTTATCTAGTACCCACAACACAAGCTCTGCTTAGCTTGGGGCTAAATAATGTTGTGTGAACTGTCCTGCATTATTTATTTATTTTATTATTTTATTTATCTACCATTTAATAGTAAATAAGCTAATATATTTTACTCTTTATGTTTGTATATGGCTGTAGATACTATTTTCTAGTCAACTGTTTAATTAATTAATTACCCATCTTACCTTCTTCTACAGTAAATGAAACATGTAAGAACAATGCATTATTTATTTGTTATTAAACTTAAAGAAAAACAAATTAGAAATCATTAAATCAATGTCCTCAGGTACATACATACAAACAAACCACAATACCTAACATAAATCAGAAATGGCATTTGAATAATAAAATATATTACTCTCCAGTACATTTAGATAGGTAGCAATCGGAGCTTTAGGCCGGCCGCACATTAAGTCTATTTTTTTTTCAATGCTGTTGCCCGAAAGGTTTACTTGTAAGGTACCTAACTAAACTAATTTCGAGCAACTTACACCAGTACCTACACATAGTTTGAAAGTTAATTTTACCGAACTAGTACGATTTCTTTGCAATATTTTCTTTATTCCAGTTTGAAAGTTAATTTTACCGAACTAGTACGATTTCTTTGCAATATTTTCTTTATTCCAGTTTGAAAGTTAATTTTACCGAACTAGTACGATTTCTTTACAATATTTTCTTTATTCCAGTCCAATAAAAAGTTTACTAGCAAAGAGTTTCATAAAATGAGAATAAAATGATGTTGAATATAGACGTGATGAGAGTGAATGAAGCACGAGGTGTGTCAGGATCGTGGCAAGTGGATATCCGTGGTCTCTGCCTACCCCTCCGGGAAACAGGCGTGAGTTTATGTATGAATATAGACGAAGAAAAATTAAACTATGGATAGGCCATCGAGCGCGGAGGCCTGCAATGCTCTAAGGGATTGGTATTTGGCAGCTTGAGTTAGTATTTAAGGCGCGATAGGTTCTCAAATGTCTCTAGAATTTTAAAGTTTTTGATAAGAATTTTCATAGTATTCTATGAAGAAAAAAATATATGATATTTTTGAGCTTTTTATCTAGTGAAATCAATAATTCAATACAATATTTGAATTACTTCACTCGATAAAAAAAAATAACAAAGATACCTCCTTTTTAAAGTTTAAATTCTATTTTTCACTCACTTCCTCACGTTTTAATTTTTGAAACATTTGGTTACATGTTAGTTATTATTTGAGTTAGTGAATTCATCAACAAAATTAAACAAAACTTTGAACGACATTTTTTTATACATAAAAACACGGTATCAGAGCGTGCGCTCGCCTTCTTCGCCTCATACAAAAATGTTCGTTGAACCTATAGCGCCTTAACTGTTTTCTTACAACTATATTGAAAAACGTCATATGATACACAGACGTATTGGTTATTGCAAACTCGTGACTATGGTAAACCCTCGCCGACTCGTTTGTAATAACCTATTTACGACCCTCGTATCACAATAAACTATTGTTTGGACATTTTGGAAGGCCTCACCTGGGACCTACCTACTCGCGAAACAATCGCTCTTATTGAGTTTTAAGCTATTGTGACAGCTTTTATAGGTACCTGTTTTAATGTCGTGTTTCTCTGTATTACCATAAACAAGGTATAAGTAATCATCATCATCAGCCTTTAGATGTCTACGGATAGGTATTATGTGAGTCCGCCGGAAATAAATTTCTTACAGTTTGCAGGTTCTGTGTTTGGGAGTTATACCGCGCGTTAGATTTTTTCTGTAAATGAGCGCTTTCACTTTGGACGATAACGACACGACGATATGAGGGGCGAAACGATGCACCGCACCACACAAGTGACCGCAGCACTTCGCGTAACTAATTCTATCAAAGTGCGGCACCCAGACAGAAGTGGTGTGTGCTGCGGCGCCTCACCCCGCCCGCTACTCTCCTTCACCCCGCACCGTTCCTGCTAAGCGCTTTCATACTGTCAACGATATAGTACAAGACACGGTACAAGACAAGGAGAGTAGCGGGCGGGGTCACGCGCCGCACCACACACCACATCTATGTCTGGGCGCCGCACTTTGTTTACCCGCAGTGCTGCGGTCGTGTGTGTGGTGTGGCGCATCTTTTCGCTCCTGGTATTGTCGACGATATCGTGTCGTTGTCGTCCAATATGAAAGAGCCCATTAGGCGACCGGCCATAACGATAAACAAAAGCGCTAAGCAAATACAATAATTTGTTGATTTGTACACTTGCCATACTTGAGGAGCGTGTGATATAAAGTATATTTTTTTTTTTTTATAAAACATTTTGTGTGCATACAATTAATAAGCGCCTTTAGAATGGACCCCCAAAGAACGTACAAAGATAGAATATAGGCGTGCGGTGTCGCAACGCCGCGCGCGACGGCAACTGAGCGCAGGTTGTTGACTCGGGAGTAGAAAGAGACGGAAAGCGCGCTGGGCCGCGACACAAGGAAGCGAGCTGGCAGCGCCGCGTCGCGTCACACGAGTTGGTTTTGTGCGGGCAATGTAAACACGGGGTACATAATTTTCACTAGAAACGGGATATTTACCATGATTTTTGAGTTTTATATGTTCCCGATATTTCGGCACGGGGTACATAATTCATTGCAAGATGTGAATTTAAAAATAAATCAAATTTTTCTGTTATGATTTATAATCAGCTTCAGGAATAAGTAATCTCCATAAATATGGCAAGTGTACAAATCAACATTTCATATAAAAGAGATGAAGTCGTTAGAGATATTCTTATACATGTCTTTCGTTCTTGCGTTTGACGGTCCGATTGCTACTTGTCTATTAACAGATTCGCTGGCACTGGTGGCACTCTATTATCACATTCAAGTCTTAAAGGAACCTAATTCTGGTTTTTAGTTTTAACATCCATGTATGTCTGATTGTTGTTAAATGCAGTCCTGCCGAGTTCTTCTTTGAAATAGCCTATAGTTCTCTGAAGTCCCTCTTGTAAAGATATCTGAAACCGATAAACAGAATAAAATGGTTGCCACTCACGGTCAGTCCATCGCGTGAAATGGCGTGAGATACAGAATGCGTGACTGATCAAATTTTGGAGCTATGACAACGCCATGATTCGAATGTAGACTAATACCAATTTTCACCAATCAATTATTATTTACAGGTTACTTTACGCATGTCAAATTGATAGGTTTCTATGAAAACCGGACAAATTTGTCATTCTTTCAGTGTCTGGTAAGATTTAAGTGTCCCACAAGCTGTTGGTGGAAGTGGGCATAATGCCCGTTATATCAATAGCTGTTTAACCTATGATTCCAAGTTTAAACTATTTCTGTAAATGGATGGAAATATTATATATAAGCTGCTATTGATATTACGGGCCTAAATTATTAGAGGGAACAGAATACAGATTTTCAGTCAATTCACAATTCAGTCAACTTTAAAGATGCTTTTCCACCAAACTGTACTTACGATTTTTTTTTGTAAACTTCTTGGAACTACGGCTCATGCAGATGGCCCATCTGATGTTAAGCAGTACCCTCCGCCTATAAACAGTACATTATCACATAGGTCACGTCCACCTAGGACACACCCTATGTGGCATTGCACCGCGCCCGCCACCCTGAGACATAAAGATGAAAAGTCTCATGTGCCTGTAATTTCACCGGCAACCATATCCTTCATTCCGGAACACAGCATTGCGAGCACTATACTGCTTTGCGGCAGATATAGGTATGGTGGTAGTACTTCCCCGGACGAACACTTTCACAAAAAAGCTCTAATACTACTGGTATTCCTATCTCGCTCAGGCACACCGCCTCGCACACATCCTTCTCACGCCTCCCTCGCTCGCGTCTCTCGCACACATCTCTTGCTTGTTTTGTATATACAAGACCTCGCTCCGCTAAGCCCTTTCCCACAGAGCTGCGCTCGTGGAGTTACGAAATGAAGTAATCCTATTGGTCCATGGGACCAATATATCGCGTAATATATAATTATATACCAAGACCAATCATTTTATATCGCGCTGAGGAAGCTGAACGGTATCTCCCTCGCACATCTCTCGAGGAAACCCAGAATAAATTACGAGAACTGGGTTTTTGATCCGGGAATTACGTAATCGCGGACAACAAATACCTATTTCTGCCGCAAAGCAGTAGTGCTCGCATTTCTGTGTTCCGGTTGGAAGGGTAAGGGTGCCGGTGAAATTACAGACACATGAGATTTTTTATCTTTGGCGGGCGCAGAGCAATGCCGCATTGCGTCCTAGGTGGACGTGACCTATGAGGTAATGCATTGTTAATGGCAGAGGTTACCGCTTAACATCAGATGGGCCATCTGTTTGTTCTGTCACTTAAGAAGCTAAAAAAAAACGGCCCACCTGATGTGAAGCGGTAACCTCTGCCTTTAACAATGCATTACCTCAGGTCACGTCCATCTAGGACGCGCCCTATGTGGCATTGCAGTATGCCCGCCACCCTGAGACAAAGATGATAAGTCTCATGTAACTGTAATTTCACCGGCACTCTTACCTTTCCAACCGGAACACAGCAATGCGAGCATAACTGCTTTGCGGCAGAAATAGGTATGGAGGTAGCACTTCCCCGGACGAACTCTTTCACAAAAAAAGGTCTACTACTACTAAACTTGCGTACTTTTGGTTCCCAGTTTAATTGCGTCTTTGCTAAAGAAATGTCGGGCCGCCGGCGCTGCGGGTCGTCTTCCACCGCCGCGCCCGTCGCCACCTTGCTGCGGCAGCCGGGGACTAGATCCTTTATTATCACAGCAAACTCTGAAAAGACAAAATACAAGATCAACGACAAACCGAAAATCTTCAATTCTTCTCTACTATTCTTTTCTTTCAATGCATTGTGAAAGAGTTCGTCCGGGGAAGTACTACCACCATGCCTATTTCTGCCGCAAAGCAGTATTGCTTGCGTTGCTGTGTTCCGGTTTAAAGGGTAAGGGTGCCGGTGAAATTACAGGCACATGAGACTTTTCATCTTTATGTCTCAGGGTGGTGGGCGCAGTGCAATGCCACATAGGGTGCGTCCTAGGTGGACGTGACCTATGAGGTAAAGCACTGTTCATAGGCAGAGGTTACCGCTTAACATCAGGTGGGCCTTCTGCTTATTCGGTCATTCAAATAGTATACAAAAAAAAACGGCACACAGCAATGCGAGCACTACAGCTTTGCTACTTCCCCGACCGAACTCTTTCCACAAAAAAGCTCTACTAAAACTTGACTCCTCGAGCAGTTAGCCGATCAGACTGCGCTGATCCGCATATATCAAGACCAAAGGCAGAAAGTGTAGGTACGTGTACGCATAAATAAATAATGATATTACCTTCTATAGTATGTTCTACTGGATTACCAATATTTACAGGTAATGTATAAGTGCCAGCCATTAGGGCTAGCAGTCCGTCCACGAGGTCAGACACGTAGCAGAACGAGCGCGTCTGCTTCCCATTGCCGTACAGCTGGAACAAGGGTTTTACAATAAAGTCAAAGTCAAAAGTATTTTATTAATTGAAAAAATAATAATAATAATAAAGCTGAACAGTTCACACAACATTATCTAGCCTCAAGCTACGCAGATTGTGTTATGGGTACTAGATAACTGATATACTTAATACAATACATTATATAGATAGATATTTTTTATTATACATAGAAAATACCCAGAACACCCTGAGCAAATATCTGCGATCGCACAAATGTTTGTTCCGAGGCGGGAATCGAACGCGCAACCTCCTGCGTCGCAGGCCAACCTTCGCCCGCCACGCCACAGAGGGCACATGGATAATTTTTATACGTTTTATAAAATAAAAAAACTCCTGTTCCAACGCGACCAAACCTAGAAGAATCAGGCAACGGTCGGTTTTTTTTAGATGATCCTTCTTGCTACTAGGTGAGTGGGGAGCGCCTGTGTGGTGCCTCGAGAACAAGTTGAAGCTGATTTCAAAAAAAAGGAAAACCAACTTAAAAGCCTAAGGTAGGCAGTCAAAAGTAAGATGCTAGAGAGAATCAACAAAAGTTCATAAGACAGCACACGCTACGCTTGATATGCTCATAAATAACACATCAATAATAAATTATATGTAGGTACAGACATTGCACATTGACAAATTAGATGTCGAGGGGCAGAGCTAAATCAGGCCACGCGGCTTTATCTTAACATAGTCATGTAGAGTGTAATACGCTTTCTTAATTAGATTATATAATCATAGCAACATAACACCCAACCAAACATATTGTAATTACTCTACAACGGACTTAGAATTCCATACACTATCAACGCCAAAAAGTGGCATCTTTGAAACTTCGAACGATAACAAATGAGTTGTACACTGCCGGTTCACACTCTAGTCTTTCAAATGTGGTCAATAATCAAGCAGCAATGGACGGATAAAACCTCTTTATGCATTTTGTCTCTCTTTTGTCGAAGTACTTTTACTTTGAGATATTTGCACCCCAAAGGTCACCATATCAGTATCAGTCAGTTGTATCATCTGCCCATTACACAAGCTCTGCTTAGCTTGGCGCAAGATAATGTAGTGTAAACTGTATCCAGCATTATTTATTTATTTATTTATTTATATACATAGTCCTGATCCCGCACTAGGATCCCGTGTCGTGGGAATCATATAACATTATACCTAACAGTCACAAACATAGTACTGATCCCACATTACGATTCCCTATGTCCTGGGTATCAGAAGCTACGAGTACCATAATACCCAGACCCGGCACAAATATTTACAGATCATACCGGGAATCGAACCCGCAACGTTTCGCATCTCGTCATATTATAGGTACCTACCTATTTAAGTAGGTACGAACTTGAGTAGGTACTTTACATTAAATATTAAAACAGTAAGTAAAGTGTTGATAGGTAGGCAGTAAATAATACAGTAATCAAGATAAACGTTTAGTTATTTGCTAACGATTATGTTAAGTACCTACATGCAGTAAAAAGCATAGTTAAGATTACAACAAGGAATGGGTAGTTAATTTGCAAAGTGATTTCTCTCAATCTGTTGAAGAGTTCCCTTGTTTAGCAGCCGTCTCCATTATCAGACTCAGCTCGACGGTACAAAATATTGTACTGTCGTCAGAAAAATAACACGCAAAATTTCAAATCGATACAACAAACTAGGTCAATTTAGATTTCTTAGGCGCGCTTTATTCAGAAGTGTCGTGTGGCGGTGGCGGATAGTCAAAGTAACACAATGTAAACCTTAATAGTACGTAGAATAGCCTCGTTTTTGTCGTAAGGAGAATTACGCCCGCGCCAGGCGACGCGACGTCCCGCTATTAAGTGTCGCGGCGTAATTCTCCTTACGACAAAAACGACGCTATGCTACGTAATATTAAGGTTTATATTGTGTTACTTTGACCGCCACACGCCACCGCCACGTCAGTTCTGTATAAAACGCGCCATAGATTTGTAGGTAGATACATAATAGTACATTAGCTATTAAATAAATTTACCGTAGCAGAACTATAACCTGTCATTCCTGTTTAAAGCCTAACCAATATCGTTGGAGAGGTCTTCTAGGCAAGGCTAACTTTTATTGATACTGTGGTTTTGGCAGTCGAATCTAGCGGGCGCTCGATAAAACAATTGGCAACCTACTGTCTACTTAAATCGTGTAAACCAGCCATAAGTAACCGAAACGTACGGAATAGTGTTTTTTATTAGAGTTCCGTACCCAAAGGGTAAAACGGGACCCTATTACTAAGGCTCGGATGTCCGTCTGTAACAAAGGCTGTATCTCATGAACCGTGATAGATAGACAGTTGAAATTTTTACAGATGCTGTATTTCTGTTGCCGCTATAACAAAAAATACTAAAGAATAGAATAAAATTAAATATTTAAGGGGGCTCCCGTACAACAAACGTGTTTTTTTTTGCCGTTTTGGTGTCACTAGGTGTTTTGGTGTCTCATGAACCGTAATATAATTAATATTAACACTCTCCAGTCTTCTAAAAACTCTACTTGTCTAATGGATCTTGCAAAAAACTATAATCTTACTCTACACATAAACCTACCTACCAGGCAGGAATCTTGTATCGATCACATCTTAAGTAACATAAGTTCTGCTAGAGGCGAGCTTCTGCCTCTCTGTTTGTCTGATCACAACACTGCTCAAATGCTGTTCATTCCAACAAAATCTAAGGAAATTCCCCTTTTAACCTACTACAGATACAAAAGAGACCACAGTGTGGAAAACACAAATAAATTTAGGGAGTGCCTTTCAAGTCTGACGTTCTCTGAAGTACTTGAAGGTAATCTAGACAACGCATTTGAAAGTTTCCACGAGTTGTTTAGCTTATTCTACAATCTCTGTTTCCCAAAAATCAAGTATAATATATCAAACAGAACCTCAAAAATAAGATGGATTACTAAAGGCTTGAAAATGAGTTGTAAAACCAAAAGAGGTTTGCGCTACAAATGGTATTCAAAAAAATCAGAGGCCAATAAAATAAAATATAAAAGCTATTCAGCTTTACTTCGAAAATGTGTAGATCAATCGATAAAATCACAAAACCATAAAATCATAAAAAACGCAAAAAATGTGTGCCAAGCATCTTGGCAGATTATAAAGAGTGAAACTGAAGAGGTTAGACAAATGAATTTCATACAGAGCATAGAACAAAACATGGAATCAATAAATTGTCCTTATAAAATAGCCGAAACCTTCAATAGTTATTGGATAAATTTAACAAATAATGACAACCATTTCAAAACTCGAGACACATGTAGACAAATGTCGAGCAGTAGCATCTTTTTAAGACCTTATGACTTTGACGATATACACAAAATCATTATATCTCTCAAAAACACTAACGCTGTAGGATATGATGAAATAGCCACTAAAATTATAAAAGCCTGTTCTATGGAAATCACACCGGTTTTGACATACTTAATTAACACCTCTTTTGTAGAGGGCTCTTTCCCTGACATATTAAAGAAATCCATAGTTAAACCACTTCATAAAAAGGGTGAAACATCTAAATTAGATAACTATAGACCCATAACGCTTATTCCCATAATTTCAAAAATATTTGAAGCTGCCATGCAAAGGCGTCTTTTAAATTTCATACAAAAAAAAATATTTTAAAGCAGGAACAATATGGATTTCAGAAGGGAAAATCTACCACACTAGCCTGCTTTAATCTCATACAGAAAATAATTGATAACATTGATGATAATAAATGGACTTCGGTTATATTTTTCGATATGTCGAAGGCGTTCGATTTTGTTTCTCACAATATTTTAATTAATAAATTGGAAAAATATGGTATCCGGAGACCTGCTCTAAAGTGGTTTAAAACTTACCTGGAAAATCGACTCCAATGCGTTGAAGTCACAAATATAAACAGTAAGAAAGAGTTGACAGCATTTCGATCTCCCTTTAAAGAAAACCGATTTGGGGTGCCACAGGGAAGTATCCTAGGGCCAATCTTATTTCTTTTATATATAAACGATCTTCCAGACATCACTAATAACCCTTGTATTTTATATGCAGATGACATCTCTTTGCTTTTGACGACCAAACGTAATATTGACATAAATGATTATACTTCAGACATAAATAATACAATTGAATCAGTAATTAAATGGCTAGATGACAACAATTTACAGGTTAACTTATGCAAAACAAACTATATTTGACGACCTCTGTGGCGCGGCGGGCGAAGGTTGGCCTGCGACGCAGGAAGTTGCGGGTTCGATTCCCGCCTAGGTACAAATATTTGTGAGATCGCAGATATTTGTTCAGGGTGTTCTGGGTGTTTTCTATGTATAATAAAAAAAAATATCTATCTGTTTAATGTATTGTATTAAGTATATCAGTTATCTAGTACCCATAACACAAGCTCTGCTTAGCTTGGGGCTAGATAATGTTGTGTGAACTGTCCAGCATTATTTATTTATTTATTTATTTATATTCAATTTGGAACATGGGCTAATAAAACAAAAAAATTGAGCATCTCAAACAGAGATATTGACATTCTGGAAGTTGAAAATACTACATTTTTAGGAATAAGTTTGGATAGCCATTGTAGCTGGAAAGCTCATATTGAAAAAGTTTGTAATAAATTAAATCGTTTCGTTTTTGCTCTTCATAGATTAAGGAAAACGTCTGACCGGAAAACAGTACTACAAACATATCACGGCTATGTTGCTTCGGTGTTGTGCTACGGGCTAGTACTTTGGGGGAATGGTACAGACATAAATAGAGCGTTTGTTGCACAAAAAAAATGTGTCAGGGCAATTGTTGGTATACCACCATGGGAATCATGCAAACCGGTGTTCGTGGATCTGAAATTGCTTACTCTGCCATGTATGTATATCTTTGAGTCTGCTTTATTTGTGAGGAAACATAGTCATTTGTTTATAAAAGCAAGTGAAATGTATGCACGTAGCACCAGGGATTCTGACAGAATTGTTCTACCTAGGGTTCCGCGGACAAAGCTTTACTTAAATAATTGCTATGCTATGTGTGGGAAGATTTATAACGCCTTACCCAGTCATATTAAAAGCCTTCCGCTGAACAAGTTTACCAAAGAATTAAGACTCTGGCTGCTAAGCAATAGGTTTTACAATTTGAATGACTTTCTAGTTAAGAAGTATATCTGTATGATCTTGACATAAAATATATTCATGACATGTACCTATAATTTGTTGACATTTGTAATTTATTAGGTATGTTATATGTATGATCTTGACATAAAAGTATATTCATGACATGTTTAATTTGAAATTGTTGAAATTTGTAATTTATTAGGTATCTTATCTGTTTGATCTTGACATAAAAGTATATTGTTGACATGTATTATTTGAAATTGTTGACATTTGTAATTTATTAGGTTTTAATTTTTTTTAATTTTATTATATGCATGTTGAAATTTAGCATTTATTTAGCTCATGCATGAAGTAATATTTGTATCCCAGACATGGGAAATGTGAGACATCCTAATTAATTTTAAGAACTTTTATACTACCACATTTAAACAAATAAATGATTTATGATTTATGATTTAATAGTTAGACAGTTGAAATTTTCACAGATGATGCATTTCTGTTGCCGCTATAACAAAAAAATACGAAGAAACAGAATAAAATAAATATTTAAGAGGGCTTCCACACAACAAACGTGATTTTTTTGACGTTTTTATAGATAATGGGACGGAACCCTTCGTGCGCGAGTCTAACTCGCACTTGGCCGATTTTATTTTAGCTTGTTTACTAATCCGTCACAGAAAAATTATTCAAGTTATCAATTAGTAAAATAACTGATTTAGTTGCATCATCGTTGATAAGGGCTTCCGTTACCAATAATATGATACAGATAATGACCTGTATTGCATTACAATACAATACCACTTTATTTCTAGCATATTTTACAACTTGATGTTGATTAGAAAACAATTACATAGTCAGCTACTTGAATCGTACAGTGAAATATTGCGAATCTTGTTGAGGATTGTTATTGATCCTCCACATTGAGCCTTAGTAGTAGTAGAGCTTTTTTGTGAAAGAGTTCGTCCGGGGAAGTACTACCACCATACCTATTTCTGCCGCAAAGCAGTAGTGCTCGCATTGCTGTGTTCCGGTTTGAAGGGTAAGGGTGCTGGTGAAATTACAGGCACATGAGACTTTTCATCTTTATGTCTCAGGGTGGCGGGCGCAGTGCAATGCCACATAGGGTGCGTCCTAGGTGGACGTGACCTATGAGGTAATGCACTGTTCATAGGCATAGGTTACCGCTTAACATCAGGTGGGCCTATTGCTTGTTCAGTCATCCAAGTAGTGTATAAAAAAAAAAAAAAGTAAGATTTAGCTGGACCTTCTTACTTTGGGCTCAAGTTATTAATGTATGACCCCTTACCGTTATAGTCAAATTCTGCAGCGCCTGCATAATAAAGTTGGACACGACTCGTCCATCAGACACATGCATCCGCGGTCCATACGTGTTGAATATCCTGGCTACCCTCACAGACACATTCTCTTGTTTCGCATATGAGTATGCTAGGGTTTCTGCTACTCTCTTCCCTTCGTCATAGCATGCTCTTGGCCCTGAAATGTGTAGGAATGCATCGTCAAGACATGTACAAAGTCCCTAGTAATGAATTCATATCGCCTAAATCCGAGATAACGCGTCGCGGCTTGATGCGGGCAGCGAGACGAGCCACGCTATTTCAGTGGCGAGCTAGCCTAGCCTTAACATCAATGTATGCGGCGCTATCGCGAAGACGAAATGGCTTCTCAGGTTAACGGTTTGCGAAGCGAGCAGCAGCTGCGAGTGAAAGAAGCAGCTGCGTGTGAGAGAAACAACACCATGTGAGACGCAGCTGCGTGTGAGAGAAACAACACCATGTGAGACGCAGCTGCGAGTGAGAGAAATAACACCATGTGAGACGCAGCTGCGTGTGAGAGAAACAACACCATGTGAGACGCAGCTGCGAGTGAGAGAAATAACACCATGTGAGACGCAGCTGCGAGTGAGAGAAACAACACCATGTGAGACGCAGCTGCGTGTGAGAGAAACAACACCATGTGAGACGCAGCTGCGAGTGAGAGAAATAACACCATGTGAGACGCAGCTGCGAGTGAGAGAAACAACACCATGTGAGACGCAGCTGCGTGTGAGAGAAACAACACCATGTGAGACGCAGCTGTGTGTGAGAGAAACAACACCATGTGAGACGCAGCTGCGAGTGAGAGAAACAACACCATGTGAGAGGCAGCTGCGTGTGAGAGAAACAACACCATGTGAGACGCAGCTGTGTGTGAGAGAAACAACACCATGTGAGACGCAGCTGCGTGTGAGAGAAACAACACCATGTGAGACGCAGCTGTGTGTGAGAGAAACAACAACATGTGAGACGCAGCTGCGAGTGAGAGAAACAACACCATGTGAGACACAGCTGCGAGTGAGAGAAACAACACCATGTGTGAAGTAGCTGTGTGCGTTCGAAGCACATACGTTGAGAGAAGCAGCTACGTCTGAGAGGAGCAGCTGCAGGAGAGAAGCAGCTGCGTGTGAGAGAAACAACACCATGTGAGACGCAGCTGCGTGTGAGAGAATCAACACCATGTGAGACGCAGCTGCGTGTGAGAGAAACAACATCATGTGAGACGCAGCTGCGAGTGAGAGAAACAACACCATGTGAGACACAGCTGCGAGTGAGAGAAACAACACCATGTGTGAAGTAGCTGTGTGCGTTCGAAGCACATACGTTGAGAGAAGCAGCTACGTCTGAGAGGAGCAGCTGCAGGAGAGAAGCAGCTGCGTGTGAGAGAAACAACACCATGTGAGACGCAGCTGCGTGTGAGAGAATCAACACCATGTGAGACGCAGCTGCGTGTGAGAGAAACAACATCATGTGAGACGCAGCTGCGAGTGAGAGAAACAACACCATGTGAGACGCAGCTGCGAGTGAGAGTAACAACACCATGTGAGACGCAGCTGCGAGTAAGAGAAACAACACCATGTGAGACGCAGCTGCTAGTGAGAGAAACAACACCATGTGAGACGCAGCTGCGTCTGAGAGAAACAACACCATGTGAGACGCAGCTGCGTGTGAGAGAAACAACACCATGTGAGACGCAGCTGCGAGTGAGAGAAACAAAACCATGTGAGACGCAGCTGCGAGTGAGAGAAACAACACCATGTGAGACGCAGCTGCGAGTGAGAGAAACAACACCATGTGAGACGCAGCTGCGTGTGAGAGAAACAACACCATGTGAGACGCAGCTGCGTGTGAGAGAAACAACAACATGTGAGACGCAGCTGCGAGTGAGAGAAACAACACCATGTGAGACGCAGCTGCGAGTGAGAGAAACAACACCATGTGTGAAGTAGCTGAGTGCGTTCGAAGCACATACGTTGAGAGAAGCAGCTACGTCTGAGAGGAGCAGCTGCAGGAGAGAAGCAGCTGCGTGTGAGAGAAACAACACCATGTGAGACGCAGCTGCGTGTGAGAGAAACAACACCATGTGAGACGCAGCTGCGTGTGAGAGAAACAACATCATGTGAGACGCAGCTGCGAGTGAGAGAAACAACACCATGTGAGACGCAGCTGCGAGTGAGAGAAACAACACCATGTGTGAAGTAGCTGAGTGCGTTCGAAGCACATACGTTGAGAGAAGCAGCTACGTCTGAGAGGAGCAGTTGCAGGGGAAGAGAAGCAGCTGCGTGTGAGAGAAGCAGCTACGTTTCAGCTGTAGGTGAAAGAAGCGAAGAAAAGAAAGAAAATTTGTTTATTTTCCCCCAAAGGACACAACACACATAATACATGAAAACGAAGGGCGCCAACGCATTTGTCTCTCGGGAGTTGTACACCCGTGTCGTAGGGCCTCCAGCTAAACAAATAAGATTACTTTACTTGCCTATAGGATTCACATTTCCCCAATAAGATTCAGGTTGAGGGTGAACCATGGGATCACCATACACTTCTGATGTGCTTGCTATCAATATTTTTGCTCCAACTCTGCGAGCCAAACCTGAAATGCATATCGAAACCACAGGACAAATATAAAGTGATACAATCATGTAACCTGATAAAGCATTATGTATTTTGATCACAAGAAAGTAGTCAACAATATAAGAAGCCTCATTCTTTATTCGTAGTAAGTCATCGTCATCATCATCATCATCACACAAAAGTCCATTGCTGAGGGGGCAATGATCGATTTTCATATATTCATAGGTTCGCCTGCGGCGCAGAAGGTTGCGGGTTCGGCTTTTTTTTTAAATTTTCTAGATTGCCCCCCGATATTTACCCCTAAAATCTGAATTCGTTTACTTATGCTGCACGTACGAAATTGCCAATATCCAGTCCTAGAATTGCCAGTCACGAATGTGACCCAATCACTGGGTCACCTAATTCTGTTTACGTACCAAATTTCAACGTTTTTCTTCCACTAGTTTCGTAGAAAGGCTGTGACAGACAGACAAGACACGAGAGTGAACGTAATGGTTCCGTTGGTACCTTTTCAGGTACGGAACCCTAAGAACAATAAAGCTGAATTGGTGCATTTAGTCAGTGACCTAGATAGAGGACACAGCTGTACTCCTTATTTGTAGAATTACCAAATGCAAAGTCTTACTGACTTTGAAAACCAGTCTATTTGTCTGTGGCAGAGGGCAAACTTTATACCTATATTAATATAGGTATAAATGATGTATTCTTTTTTTACTTACCTAACATATTAATAGTTCCTAGAGTGTTTGTTTTAATAGTCTTCACTGGGTTATGCATGTAGTGCGGTGGGCTTGCTGGACTAGCTAAATGGTAAATTTCATCTGCCTGAAATAGTAAACAATGTTAATTACAGGTGTAGCGCTTAACTGAGTCAGTCCCTGAGGTACGAGAGGGATGTTTTCGTCTCTCAAATTATCAAATGACATGAAGCCACGCTTCATTTTGACGTAACGAAAACACCCCTCCCATACCGCTTCCATAACTCAGGTACTGACTCAGTTAAGCGCTAGACCTGTATATTACGTGAGGCATTTAGGGGGGGCAGGGGGTCGAATCGAATCTCATTCAATCACTCGTGGGGGAGAGCCCAAAATCTGTGAAGATTGTCACACGTCGAGCTACAGAGCTTGTGTGTAAGCGACAATGGTTTATAGTAGCTAAATCAAAGCGAGGTTGAAGGAGTTTTTAGAATATGTAGTCTTAAATGGTGTGGCATAGTTGAACCATAACATATCCACATAATACATAAATTATAACATAAAATCAATGTAATATTAAAAAATTGCGTGACTGACTGACAATCAACGCAAAGACTAAACTTTGAGTCTAAGAGATTTGAAATTTGGAGTTATTCCTTTTGTGGTCCTAGAGGTGAACTAAGAAAGGAATTTCCGAAGTTGTGGGCATACCACTAGTACAGAATAAAGTAGATACCTCTACATAAAGTGGGTTCACAATATCATGATGGATCATTTCAAAGTTGCGATGGCCGAACCAGTGTTCCACATTGCGTTTGCTGCCCGTGAAGAAGTTATCTACAACAGTGACGTCATGGCCTTGCGCCATGAGCGTGTCCACCAGATGGGAACCAACAAATCCTGCTCCTCCGGTCACCTAAAACAATAACAATCTAAATTAGCCCTTGCAATTTATGCGGAAGTGACTGAGATGGAATACATAGTAAAAATGTACTGTTGCTTCCTAACTCAGCCGTCGCAGGAGTGTGGAATGAGACTATTTATACAAAATTGTCACAATACCTACCCTGTTTGTTTATATTAAGATGAATGTGTAAGTGTGATCAGTGATCAGTGCCCCTCAGTGAATTCTTTCAAAAATAGACTTGACAAACATTTAAAGTGCACTGATAAGGACTAAGATATACACGCATCAGCTCTGAGAGCTGCCTGTGTATTATAAATAAATAAAATAAATAAATAAATGTGTGCCTATTTTTTGACGATTGTGAGTACCTAGTCAAACCTTTGTAGGTTTTTTAAGGTACAAATCTTAATGAACTGTGCAAGAAATATTGTGTATGAAAAAAAAAAAAAAATAACCACTGCCGCCGAGACTCTGTTTCTCTCTGAATGAGAATCATCATCATCATCATCAGAAATAGACGTCCACTACTAGACCAGACCTCCCCATAGGATACAATCAGGTATTTGCCATAATTACCGAGCTTGGCAGGCAGGTATTGGTGTTGAGAAGACGGATGCTGTTGCCTCTCTGGTGGATCAGAGGGTATATGCTCAGGCCCCATACACTACGGTGTGAGTGAAGCCACAACTCTAGCCCAGTGGGGACTAGTGGATGTCATATGCCTTGTTAAAACATTGAACACTGCATAACAAAGATATGAAATCCCAGGACAAGGCCTAGAGGCTAGAGGACGTATTTTGAGCATGTGATGAAGCACACATCAATCATAAAAAATAAATTGTTTTCATTTATAATTCTTAATGTTGTCTCATTATTCTCTTCATTATATTCTCCTTTAGCACAAATAAGACATTCTGCCCAAATTACAGGATTGTTGGTCAACGAGAAGTACCAGAATAATCCATGATTGATGCAGTTGAACTGAAACTACTAATTACGTCACTGGGAATTTATTGGTCAAGTTGTACCTTATAACACGTGTGAAGTAAGTGCCGACCTGCCACAAATTCTAAATTCTATTCACTAGAAGCGTGTTTTTTATTTAATAATTATGTGATATGGACACCTGTATTTCATATTAATTATGTGATATGGACACCTGTATTTCATATTAATTATGTGATATGGACACCTGTATTTCATATTAATTATGTGATATGGACATCAGTATTTCATATTCTAGCTTGGGGCTAGATAATGTTGTGTAAACTTGTCCAGCATTAATTATTTATTTATTTATTTATATTAACTAACCTTTAGCCATTCCTGATAAAGAGGTCTTGACAGACCCAACAATACATTGATCCTGGCATGAAAATTTGGTTTAACCGTTAGTAGGTACTCACCAAGATTCTCTTCCTCCTCTCTGTAACACTCAAGAACCTAACATCTGGGTATTTGACTGGCATACGCTCTTCTAAAATCGCTATCTTTTTCTCCAATTCAGCTAGCTTAGCTTTGGTTTCCTGCAGCTCCGACTCAGTACTATCATGCTCTGTGTTTTCCTCCTTGTCCATCTTGACTATATGTGCATGATTCTTTTGATTTAAATTTTCTCTATATGATGGGTCTTTGTACTTGTCAGTTATCTTTTGAGGAATCTTCTTGGCTTCCTTGATTTCTCTCGAGAGAACCAAAAATACAATAAGCACTGGAAAAATCATGTTCTTAGATAAGTAATTAAAAAGAAATAAAAATGATGTTGAACCATTGATTTAACTCAATGGTTTACTTCACATTGAGTTAATAATAACGTGTTCATTGAACGCGCTACTACAAAGCAGCCACAGGGTTTTGAATAACACCGGCAGGTATTGTGTTTTAAAAATTTAAATAACAATACCTACACACCTCACGACTAAATTAACGACTAATTAAATGAACACTAAATAAAACGAGTAGGTATCTTGAAACGACGTCTGCAGCCCAGAATAAAGATGCATGAACAACATCAACATCATCATAAACAGCATCGCACTTACATAGAAACAAGCCGCCAACAACAGTTGCCTTCCAAAATTTTAGAGATCTTCTTATCATTGCGCGGGGAAATATTATATTAAAACATGGCTATTGTATTTTTATATCGATACCAAGTTTCATTAAATATTTAAATCAAAAGTTCAACCACACCGTAGTAGTACACACATACCATTGAGATATGTATATAGGTAGAGCTGTTCTGTGATTGAGATAATTACGTTACGTATGTACAGTCCGACCAGAAAGAGTAGAAAATAAATGAGGGCGCCACTATCGTTTACATGGTATCACCATATACTATGGCGAAATGTTTTGATACTTGATATTTTTGAATATATAAAACACATTGCAGTTCTCATTTTAATAAATTTTACAACAAATATTTATGCTCATCACATAAAGGAATAAGAATCAAACCAACTATCTTAAAGTAAACTAAAGTAAAATTGAATTTTAATATATAATGCATTATTGGTATCCAAACTAGTCCTATGACACTAGGTACTTTCTTTCTACCTAGAAAGAAAGTAAAAATATTTTGTATACTCAGAGGGGAAAAACCACAGTAAACAATTTTGTTGAATAATAATATTAATACTTAATCATACTTATCATATTATAATACTTAAATCACTCTAATGACTCAAAATCAAGATACTCAGTGCCCGACATCGATTCTTCTTGTGGTAGAACATAATTAGAAGTTCCTGCCATACCATCATTTTCATCTTCACTCTCAGATTCCTCGCTAGAGCTTTCATCACCGAGTTGTATTACCAGTTGCTCAATGTGTTGGTACATTGTTCGACTTCGCTCATAGTATTCCTTTTCGATTTGTTTCACATGTTCACAGCATCGCTTCCAGTCAGTTTGAGTAATGGTGTTGAATGACTCCTCAGTCAATTCTTTGATATATGAAGCTCCTACATTGCGTGAGGCTACTTTAGATTTTACTTGAGCCCGTATAAGCTCTATGGGGTCTAGTTCGCGGTAGTAGGGGGGCAGCCTGACCACTGTGTGTCCATACTCCGAGAGCAACTAATATATTTCATAGACAGGTATCTGTTTATGTTTCTCAGCCAAAGCAAGCAACATTAGTTTCCTTAAATTTTCATCATAAGGAATATTATTTTCAGTTAACCATAGTTATTATTCTCATTAATAATCCTCCATAAAGTGCTTTCCGATTTTCCTGCAAAAACATAAGCAGATAAAGTATCAAAAATAAAGAATTGTACTACAAAATACGATTTAATGGGACAAAGATCAATAAAGACTAATTAGTATGATTCACAAGGATTTTGGATGGATTTACACGATTCTTTTAGTAAATTATAACAGTTTACGTCCAGTTTTATTCTTTTTACAGCTACTTACCAGTTTTAAATAAGCTGTTCGTTTATAAACGTCTTCTAATTCAGCCAGCAGCGTCCCAGCTTGATACTCATCTCATAAACACTTTGTAAGTAATGTCACGAGCCCCACTGCGTATAGTTTTATTCACATTGCTAATATTTTACGATTTATGCGATTTATTTGCTTTTGTTTCGAGAAATAAAAACATCAACAACAAATCAAAACAAACAATTCGAATACACGCGCTCGACTGAAGTTGCAGTGTTTCCGCTAGCGGAAAATTATTCTGGTTAGTCCAACAAATATTTAAATATGATTTCCAGAAATTACTTTAAAATGTCTATTTTTTTAAATTCTGTGTATTCTATTGCAACGAAAATAAATCTACATACATAAATCACATCATACCTACCTATATAAATACCAATACGTGCATAATTTAATTTTGCATGTAAAAGCTGAATCTGGCGACAAATTCACTACAGCGACCACACTGGCTTATCATAAAGAGTTGCCAGTTTATAGTAAATTTTAGTTCCTTGATAATTAATTTCTACTCTTTATGGTCGGACTGTACATCTGTTTGTTGCTGTAGCTGTGAGTGTGCGTGCTGTTTGTCTGTGGACCGGACCGGTCCACACAATTCACCGTGCACCGGCCATGGAGTATTTATTTTTCTATGGTTGGCACTATTCCTAAGGCGGGGGAAGAGTATAACGCAGGTGCCATCTTACGGTGAACGAGCTGAGGGTGAGTCTGAGTTTTGCAAACACCATCGTAACGGTGAACGTAACACGATCGTACGTGTATAACATAATAACTAGCTATTAATCTGTGCCAAAAACTTCACAGATTAATGGCTAGTTACTACGCAATACACGTACACTCGCCGTTACGATCATCGTTACGATGGTGTGTGTAAACTCGGACTTGCCCCTCTGTACTACTTCGCTATGACGTAGTTCGCCTAATCGTCAGTAGTCAGTTTGTACAAGTTTGTGGTGAGTGATGTTGCGATTCGGTTTCTTGTTTTGATTTGAACACTGCCTGCCATTACATATCGATGAGTTAGAATGAGTTGGAAATATGTTTTTTTCATACGTGTTTGTCTATCTCACACACAATGGACGCAATGAAACGTAAGCAGCATGAAAGAACTGAGGGCCTACCACAGGTTTGTAATTTGTTACAATTCGGAATAACGAAAACCGAATTGCTAGTCGAAATGTCGTTTTTGTAAGCAGAAAATAATAAGCGCCTCTAGGGGACTTGTTGAGAAACTCATTATAACCATACTTATAACCAAAAAATATCGACTCGCAATTCGATAGTCGGGATACCGAATGCAAAACATAGACAAACCTGTACTAGGCCCTCTGCAGACGTGCATAATACGTTTCGTTACACGCATTTGAAGGACTTATTCAAGGAATTATTCAATCAATTTGGGGTAATCCCGAGATAGCCTAAATCGCAAAAAAAAAACCTAGACGACCTCAATGGCGCGGCGGGCGAAGCTTGGCCTGCGACGCAGGAGGTTGCATTGCAGGTGAGGGTGTTCTGGGTATTTTATATGTAGTTAATAAAAAATATCTATCTAAGTAATATACTGTATTAAGTATATCAATTATCTAGTACCCATAAAACAAGCTCTGCTTAGCTTAGGGATAGACAATGTTGTGTGAGCTGTCCAGCATAATTTATTTTACAATTGACTGGTGGCTGATCTTGGCGCCATTTGACCCCCTGAGGTTTTGTTAACCCAAAATTAGCAGTCCCACTCTGAAGACAAAAAAAAAGGTCGATGCGTTTTGAAGAAACATAGATCATAAGGAGAATGTAGAACGTACCTACCTCTTCGACCTAATGCAGCACCTGTTTGGTAATGAGGGCTTTTCATTTACGAATTAAATAAAAAAAGTAGTTCGATTTTGCTCGATAGATGGCGCTGACTCAACTATGGTTGTCAAAATTAACAAATGCATTGTCTGTGCTTTTGTGTGATAGTAAAGTCCATGGACAGTAACTAAAAACCACGAAAATATATCACTACGTTGTTGACTTTGACATTTCACTTTATTTTGACATGACCATCTATTTTCAAAACATGATGTGAAACGGCCGTGAAATT
This sequence comes from Operophtera brumata, assembly GCA_932527175.1. NCBI lineage: Eukaryota > Metazoa > Arthropoda > Insecta > Lepidoptera > Geometridae > Operophtera > Operophtera brumata. The sequence continues at coordinate 5,093,886 of OW052238.1, forward strand.
TAAAAAACATTTAAAAAACATTGAGTCAGTGTGACAGAGAAAAATAAAAAAGGCAATTAACATTTTACGGTTGTTTTCATCATACTCGCAAATATTCCGCAAAGCTAACATTTGTAAGGAGCATACAGCAGCCAAATTCCGTCACTTTCTAACTCATTAAAGTTCAGGGAAGTGACAGATACTTTAGTACTCTACCTTAGAAATCTGTGGTGACAGAATAGCACTCGCGGAACGAAAAGTAAGTGAAAATCAAGAAAAACAATAATTTTCTACGTGATTCAACCGTCGCACCTCAGAATCATACGTTCAACTTTAAGATAAAGTCTTTGCCGACATCTATGTGAAAGAAAAAGTACAACATTCTAAGTCGTCTGGAAGTTTAATAAAAATTTCAGTCGAAAACAGCTGCACTTTGTTATTTTTTTTCACATGGGCAATAAACAGGTAGAACATTTTTATAAATGCACTTTACAGATAAAAGGTCAATGAATGGCATATGTTTTTTTCAGCAGCTAACATTGAATGAGAATCAGAATCAGAATCAGAATATTTATTATTAAAAATGATGACACTAACAATAGACTCATATAGTGAGTTTACCAATAGGTACTAAGGTCAGTTCAACAATCTTTAACTCGTCATTATTAAAAATATACATGTCACACACAATTTTCATTTTTTTTTTGTACAGCTATTCTAATCTACTTATATTATCACTTGTAGATAAATGTTAAAAATCTGTAATTAAATAAAAATCTGCATTATACATTATAATATTATTTATAAAAAAAAAACACGCTGTATATGGGCGTCATTGTGTGCAAGTATTTAATACACCAAATCGATTTCCATAACTTTAGTTAGTTGCCTTCAAAGTGGCTATAGTCATTATTTAGGTACTCTTTTATAGTGTACAATGTTTTGTCTAAAAGAAGTATTTTAACCTTATTGATGAAACTGTTGTAATTTTCAGTTAACTTTAATTTTTGTGGAAGCTTATTATATAAATTTATACCCATTAATTTCGGAAGTTTCTTAGACATATGTAACCTATGATATACTGCTGTCAAACGCATTGGATGTCTTAAGTTCTGGTCATTATTTTTACCTCTAGTGTTATAGTTATCTAAGTTTAACCTCACATACTTTATGACTTCAAATATATATACGGACACTGAAGTAAGTATATGAAGTGTTTTAAAAAAAACTACACGAGTCACGGAAATGGGCCTTCATCAGTACACGAATGGCACGTTTTTGCATTTTTAGTACGCGTTCATAGTCCGTCGAGTTGCCCCATAGAATTATGCCATAAGCCATAATCGAGTGGATGTATGCATAATAAATTTCCTTAAGGTTTGTATCTGATGTCATTGATCTGAGTTGTTTTAAAGCGTATATCCCTGTTGCCATTTTTTTTACATGTGGAGTCTATATGACTTTTCCATGTTAATGCTGGGTCCAACTCAAAGCCTAGAAGCTTTACAACACTTGAACTATTCACAGTACCTCCACTAAGAAATGGCACTGGTATTTGGGCCTGAATCGGAGAGACGGCATTGAAGAACATGATACTAGTTTTATCTTTGTTAAGCATAAGACCATTCACAGAAAACCAACTCCTCAATTCATTTATAGTATATCCTATTACGTTTAGTAGCTCTTCTTTTGTGTCTGCCGATACTATGATAGTTGTGTCATCAGCATATTGAATGAGTTCGCCATCAATATTAACGGCGGCTATATCATTCAAAAACATGAGAAAAAGGGTATTCTCTAAAGATGATCCCTGTGGGACACCTATCTGACATAATAGAGGCTCTGATCGATATCGTTTACCATCTATCTTGATTTCTACTATTTGTTCTCTATGCCCAAGAAATGATTGCAGCAGCTCTAAACTTTTGCCTCTGATCCCGTACAGCTTAAGCTTTTCTAGGAGAAGCTCATGATTCACTGAATCAAAAGCTTTCGACAGATCCAAAAAAAATCCGGCAACCTTTTTTCTTGTTTTCCAAGTGATCTATAATTCGTTCTATACACCTTTGTGTGGCGGATATTGTGGATCTGCCTGGCCTATATGCGTGTTGGCACTCAGATAACATTTTGTTGTCTATCACATGTTTCATAATCGTTTCTGACATTACCGATTCGACTAACTTAGATATTGTAGGCACTATGGTGATGGGTTTATAGTTACCCACATCTGATGTTAAACCTTTTCCTTTATACAATGGGGTTAGTCTTGCCTTTTTAAGGGCATCAGGGTAGTTATTTGATTGAAGTATGTTATTTAGAAGGAAACAGATGTGATCCGACAATTGACACATCATTTCGCATACAAGTTTACCAGATATATCATATATATCTTTTGTATCCGAATTGCGAATTTTACGATTGACTAAGAGTACCAACTGATTCCTCGATATACTGTTAAAAAGGAGCTCTTCTTGTTCAGATATACAGTTTTTTGCGAACAGAATTGCCTTTGCAAGAATAGGCGGGCTTTTCTTTTGAAGTTCTGTTCCAATTGATATAAAATAATCATTTATATGGTCAGCCATACATTCATTCGAAACCAGTTCACTCATTTTACCGTTTATCAAATCCCACTGCAACTCCTTCACGTTCTTATTTGTGTCCTCTTTTATGATGGTCCACACTTCTTTTTTTGGGTTTTTTGATAATCTTATACGTTTCTCTATATATTCTCTTTTGTGTTTTATAATTAAGTCGTTCCTATATATAATCTTTTTATCAATACAGAATTCAGATATAGACTCTGGATATTGCCTTTGCATTAAGTGCAAGTCATTTATATCTTGTTGGATTTTAATAATATCATTGGACATCCACCTACATTTTCGCTCAATTTTGTGACATTTTGTGATAACGGGAAAGTAAACATTCATTTTATAAATCACTTTGTTCATAAAAGTATTAAATGTGTCAATATTGTATTCATTGAATATACTATCCCAGTCATAGGAGAGGATAGAATTACAGAATTCCCTTATTTTAGGATCACTAAATTGACTCATCTATGAGAAGAAAGCCTCCACCATGAATGTAGTAGTACATGGATTGAGTGCTAAAATAGCATAGAGTGTTCCTTCTTACTCCTATCCTAGAAGATAGCTTGCTATCCTATGTTAGAGAGAAACAAATATATTGTCACACGACAGTCGTTTTTCCGTTCCGTACCCTGAATTTTGGTATCATGCATATACATCTCCCTAGATTGTTACCATGAATGTACTAGTAATTTGACATTTGGCCTGGTACGACTAACACAAATAAGAACAGATAGATTTATGCTTGTCTTATTCCAACACATGAATACATTCATATAAAAGAATGAGACTGGTATAATCGATACCGTTTCGTTTTTAGCCTTAGTTCCATGCTTTAGTTCTTATTCCGAGGCCTCCACATAAGGCCAATCAGTACAGATCAGATCTGATTTTATGATACAGTTCGAACTTCAGTGTGGCGGCATCGGTATGGCAATTATTATCTGTCTGTATCTCAATTATCACTCTTCAAAGTGGAGCGGGTAAGGAGAAGAAAAGCGAAGGGCCTTTAGCTGGCGTTACTTAGACAAACTTTCCAATTGTGTTTTAGCTTTCAAGTTCCACTAAATGAACACAGCTCCCTATTAACTAAACAACAAGCCATAGTAGATGAAATATTTGCTAACTGGGGGGTCCAAACCACCAGTTCTATTGGAAAATCCACTGAGTTGGCAACACTACAGATAGATAAGATTTTCTTCTTCTTATCTTAAGTAATGGCTTCTGTGCGTTATTTGCAACAATTTAGCCAATGTCAAGTGATATACTATAGATAAGATCATGGAAGTCCGTAATTATGACTTCTTCTTCTTATCTTAGGTAATGGCTTCTGTGCATTATTTACAACAATTTAGCCAATGTCAAGTGATATAATTAATATATTTTTAAAGTCAAGTCGTTGGAAGAGCTTACATGTGCAGTTTGCGTTGGCCGTGGAGAACTCTAGCTGGTATCAATTAAACGACTTCACTTTAGGTACTGGTTATATATTATCCATTATCACATTGTTTACAATATTAGATTGTCAAGATAAATTAAGATTAAATTAATTATTGGACGATCACAAGAAAAAAGCCATTGTGCCGGGCTGTAGAACAAACAAGAGAGAGAGTACAAACGTACAGTTCGCTGTCACCTAAACCACATTGACATTGACAAGTGATGTAAGGGATACAGATTATATTTCTAACAGTCTCCTTCAAGTCATAACCCAGTTTAAATAGTGGCAGAAAAACTGAGTAAAAAAACAGGAAAAAAAAAACATTTCGAAAGGACACGCATTACACACACTTCACTACATCATACTCGTACATGTGCCATTTAACCAAGTTACTCCGGTTAAAATGCCACTAAAATTACTCGAAATAACTCGTAAAAACACATTATATTGTAATTAAATAAAAATAACGACGTTTCTTTCCAAAATGACAGATTGAATCCGTACCGTAATTATGACATTACAACTGTCAAGTGTCAACTGAAAATCTTTTTTTTTTAACTCTTTAAAGATTAGTGAAGACGTGCGTTCTTGGACGATTCTTCCCGCCATTTTCGAAAAGAGACGTCATCTACTTTTATTTTATTTATTTTTGTTTTTTGCAAATAGAAGAGCAAGAAGAGAAGTTAGGTAAACATTTATGTTAGGCACATAAGACACAAATTAAACTCCCGAATAATGGTTTTTGTCCTTTATTGCATTTGATTACAGTGTTTTTGGATAGTTTGGGTGCGGATAATGATAAACGTGCATGTGTAAAATAATAAGTGACGTGGGTAGTAAAATGCCACTAACCATTTAAGTAACTCTAAAAATATATTTATAAATAAATGTACTTAATTGACTAGGTACCTACCTATTTGATTTATATTTAGCAACACTGTAAAAAGGTAATCAGCACAAGTTATGGACAATAACACGCAGGGAAATAGGTAAAAATGATCGGGAATTTTAGATAGGTTCCTACTAGGTAGGTAAGTATGAAATTGATATAATTGGCTGGTCAGAAGGAATATAGGAACGGTAATTATCTGCATTGGCCTGGGATGCGGCTCAATGCTTATGGTTGATCGATGACCGGTGATGGCTGCAATGAAATTACCTCCAGGAATCCCGAGAATATTGTATGTTGTTGTTTGGGAAGAGTGCAGTAAATATTATTATGATGCCTGCATTTTCTATTGAAAGTACTAGCGCTTCACGACCCCCATGGGAGGCGCCACATTGATTGGGAAACCCTGATTTAGATAGAAGACTTTTTACTGTTAAGTACCTACGCAGTAGGTAGGATACGTACGTTAGGAAGTAAACAATCTACCTCAGGAAAAAAATAAAACAGGCACATATTTGGATGTCATTGCATTACCTACCACTGCAAAATAATGTTTACTTATTTTTCTTCTGGTATGGCAAAATTCAATGGCCGAATGCCGCTGGAACCGGCCGAAAAAGGAGAAGGTTCTCAATTTGGAGTTTTTTTATGTAGGCTAGTTTTTCTTAGATATTTACATATTTAGATATTTATTTATTAACCATCTCGTTACATTTCATAACATTGGCATGTCAAATTGGTACATTTTAATATTAATACTATATAAATAACAATATACAAAATTTAATATGCACAATTAAGTAGATACAGAAAATACAGATCAATATAAAACAGCATAACTTAAAAATAAAATGTAAAATAGTTAGGTTCGTCAGCAGACACGTCACTAAACGTCAAGCAAATCAGAAAATGAACAATTCATGTACTCCTCAATATGGTAATATGGATTACATTCAAAAAATATTTTTAGTTTATGTTTGAATTGGATTAGAGGCAGCCGTGTTATTTGTAGGGGTAGTTTATTATACATAACTAGTTTCAGACACATGCCTTGTTTATACGTCTTAACAAGTCTGGTTTTTGGCACACATAACTTTTCTTTTTTTTTCTTTTCTTTTTCTTTTCTTACACTAAGTATAGGTATAGATAGATAGATAGATATAAAATTCTTTATTGCACAAGACAAAAAGCAGTACATAGGCGAACTTAATGCTAATTAGCATTTTCTTCCAGCTAACCTTTGTGTAATGTAGAGTGGGTGGTAGTGCTATTAAAAAAAAAATAAGGTAAGGTAAAGTAAGTTAAGGTATCAAAGTAGTATCTAAACAAACAGGTTTCAAGGTAGGTATTTGGTACGTACCTACGCTCCGGTACGGAGGCCTGCAATGCTCTTAGTACCTACGTAATCTATGTTGGTAGGTATTTACACAACCAAGGTAACAACATTTTATCTTTCTAATATACCTTATTCTGACATTTTCCCCGAGCGCGAACAGCTCTATCCGGTTGATCTGAGAAAAGTCCATCCACTCCAGCAGCGAAATATGCTTTCAGTTCTTCGTGGAAGTTTCCGATCGCGGACGGAGAAGGATCCTTGCCCTGGAACTCAGCCGGCAAGAAGGCATTCTCTGCGCGGAATGTGTAAGGATGCACTTTAAGATCTACTGCATGTGCATCTTTCACGAAACTCGTCACCACACCCAGTCTATTGTTCTCGTCGCGAGGAATAACGTAGCTCTTATCCGGTCCTACCGCTGTTGCGTACTTCGCCACCTCCTTGAGACCTTCAGCCGTAGCCATGTCACCGTAAGTGAGATTCGTGCCGATGACCACTTGGTCATACGGCTGCATCGACTTCTCATCATACAGCTGTAGTAGTTTCAAATTCGTGATTTTACTGAGTTCTTTCAGGTTGCTGACTTCGAACGATTGGATATAGACTGGGTCCCTGGATCTCCAGTAGCCGTTCCTGAAGAACGTTATTACAACGGGCCATTCCATTGACAGTCCCAATTGCTGGAAGTGGGTGCTGTGCTTGATTTCTGGATAGATACCGATGACTCGGCTCCGGCTCCGCTGCATGCTGCTGACGAGGTCTATGATTTCTTGGAAGGTCGGTATTTCGAATGCGCCATCCATACGTGCGTTGCCAGGTCTGATTTCAGGAATACGCTCTACAGCGCGTAGTGTCTTTAGCTCTTCAAGAGTGAAGTCCTCCGTAAACCATCCGGTCAGCTCTTGGCCGTCGACGAGTTGGGTGCGGTGGCGTGATTCGAACTCGGGATGTTGCGCAACGTCGGTGGTCATGCTGATCTCGTTTTCGTGTCGCGCTACTAGATATCCATCCTTGGTCATGACGAGGTCTGGCTCCACATAGTCGGCCCCCATTGTAATAGCAAGCGCGTAGGACCCGAGGGTATGCTCAGGGACGTAGCCGCTGGCGCCGCGATGTCCGATCACCACTTGATTGCATAAGTCCTGATTTTTTTTCCTCGGGTCAGAATATTTCAACTTCGGGATTGAACTAACATCCGAAAACTTTAGAAGAGCGATGAGAAGAGTACCCCGAAGGAGTAAGGAGTTCATCGTTTGTTATTCTGAAATAATAGAGGGAGTTAATGAAAGTTAGTATGAGTTAGTAGGAGTAAGTGTGAGTTAGTGAGATATAGTGGGAGTTATTGGGCGTTAGTGGGAGTTAGTAGGAGTTAGTGAAAGTTAGTGGGAGTTAGTCAGAATTAGTCGAAGTTAGTCCGAGTTACTTAAATCATCATTGTACAAAAACCTATACCTACCTATCTATAAAAATAAAAATAAAGGGGGACTGCTTTTTATCCCGACCACGAGTGCGAGGCCGCGTATAAAAGATAATTTTGAAATAAGTAGGTAGATACTAGATTATGCAGCAGGTAGGTAAGGTACCTACTTCTTCGTAAGCTCAGTCTTCAGTTAGCCTATACCTAGGAGTTCTATTGACCAGCTGCTAGAATCTATAGCCCTACGCTTGTGCTACATGCCAAGTAGAAGATAACCTTCACACATGTGCCGTAAATAAAATTGTATATATATATATATATATACAATAAATTTACCATCTACTTCAGCCGAGCTATAGTTTTTTTAACTGTCCACTTGTTTTCGAAAAATGAACATCACCAATCTCGTTAATGTTAAAGTTACGATGTTTGGATGTTTGTTACTCAAACAAGCCACTAGACACAAGGACACTAGATTAAATTATTTAGTTTACTAGGTCACAGTTATTTAGTTATTAGGTAATTTCTATAATGAGCTCTAGAATTTTTAAGTTTTTGACAAGAGTTTTTACAGTTTCGAAGAAGACAAAAATATATGGTATTCTAAAGGCTTTTTTCTAGTGAAATCATCAATTCAGTACACTATGTGAATTATTTCACTCGATAAAAAATATACCACCTTTTTAAAATTGAAATACCATTTTTGACTTACTTTTACACAATTTTCACTAGAAACGGGATATTTACCATGATTTTTGAGTTTTATATGTTCCCGAGACAGAGCGACATTACATACCGAGAATGGTACAAGAGGCAATTGAGATTACTAAGTACAGAAACTTCAATAGAGAAGATGGTTTTCAATTATCTGGAGTATGGAAGCCTGTGGTAAGAATGTGTAAGAATCAAAAAAGTGTGGTACCTGCTACGCGTCCGGACACCGTTAGTGTTGTGTGTCGAGTTGGTGTGAATTGTGACAATGAAACCGATGGTAGTGGTATCGTTCGTAATAAAAGAGTGAGAAAGAGGGTAGATCGATATATCTGCCAATAACATCTACTCGCAAAGACTTTAGTCAGTTCTCCCGTGATCATGGCGCATGCAACTGTGCCGAAATATCGGGAACATATAAAACTCAAAAATCATGGTAAATATCCCGTTTCTAGTGAAAATTATGTACATAACCATGATAGTTTCAAAAGTTACTTTTACACGTTTTAGTTTTGAAACATTTGGTAACTTATTATTTATTACTTGAGTTAGTGAAGTCTATAATGAGCTCTAGAATTTTTAAGTTTTTGATAAGAGTTTGAAGAAAAAAAAATATGGTATTCAAAAGCCTTTTTTCTAGTGAAATCATTAATTCAGTACACTATGTGAATTATTTCACTCGATAAAAAATATACTAAAGATACCATCTTTTTAAAATTGAAATACCATTTTTGACTTACTTTTACACGTTTTAGTTTTTGAAACATTTGGTAACTTATTATTTATTACTTGAGTTAGTGAAGTCTATAATGAGCTCTAGAATTTTTAAGTTTTTGAGAAGAGTTTTAACAGTTTTGAAGAAGAAAAAAATATATTGTATTCTAAAGCTTTTTTTCTAGTGAAATCATTAATTCAGTACACTATTTGAATTACTTCACTAGATAAAAAAATATCCTTGATACCACCTTTTGAAATTGAAATACCATTTTTGACTTACTATTTACACGTTTTAGTTTTTGAAACATTTGGTAACTTATTATTTATCAAGTAGAGTTAGTGAAGTCATTAAAAAATTTAACACAAAACTCTAAAGGGCATTTTCATACATATTTTTTTATACACAAAAACACGGTACCTTTCAGAGCGTGTGCTCACCTTCTTCGCCTCATACTCAACTGGTTGAACCTATAGCGCCTTAACTTACGAAAATTTAGTAGGCCAAAAAATATATCGGGAAAAATTAAAACTAAAAAAACATGGTAAATATCCCGTTTCTAGTGAAAAGTATGTTTAGTAGGCTAGTTTAAATAAACCTATTTTTTTTTAATAAATTAAGCTGGTTAAAAATATGTACCTGTTTTATTAATTTAATTATTAGAGTCCATCCAAACGCAGGCACGCAGACACGATAAAATATTATAAAAAAAACTCAAATAAAATTAATATGTAAACTAACTATACACTATATTTCAACAAAGTAGGGATCTCAATTGAGTGAGAATGTTTAGCTAAAGTAGGTACAGACAATAAGCAAAGTGATGAGGAAGCAGAAGCAAGGTCTGTTTCATGGACTTCTAGAGGAAATAGTGGAATTCTTATGTTAATTAAGTTTACGTGGAACTATCAATCAATTATAAACTAGTGGTTCGACCCGAACTTGATACCTCGCGAATACACACGATGAACTCTCATAATCTTTCTGCCCCCAAACAACTTTAACGTTTCTGCAACTGAGTTACTTATAGGGTTTTCTTTTTATACGGTTATTATATATTCTGTGCTAAGGGTACAAATGTAAAATTTCATAAATTTTGGTCTTTCCAGGGATAATAAAAATAAAAATAAATAAAATAAAATAAAAAATAGTCACTCAATTAATTAGGGTGGGGGAAACCACGTGTATCACATGTGACCTTGAGTGACCTTGAGCGTTGCCCTCGGATGACCTTTGAAACTAATTTTTATTATATTTTATTTATTATTATTATTTTATTATATTTTATTTATTATTATTATTTTATTATATTTTATTTATTATTATTTTTTTATTATATTTTTTTTTATTATTTTTTTATTATATTTTTTTTTTAATTTTTTTTTTATTATATTTTATTTATTATTATTTTATTAATCTAGTATTCACTGTTATCTTGTAATTCGTTTTAAGCTATACAATTTAATTTGCTGTTCTGAAACCAATTTGAATCCACATTTTGTGTTTGGTTGTATTTGTTTTTTGGGCGTTACATTGAAAACCTGCCAGAATCATGTTTTTGTTCTTTATAATTAGCGCCCCGCAAGTTATTTTTTATTTTCATTAGTGTATTCCGGTGTATTTTCAAGATTTGTTTTTTCTAATTTCCAGGATGGGCTCTCGCCTGAGCTCTGGCGTGATCACACCTGAGTCACCATTCTCACCAAATTCTGGCCCGACTGCGCCAGAAGGAGGTTTAATAGGGTTTTCGAGTGTATGTATGTATGTAATTATGTTACTTTGGCACGCTCAATAGCCTAAACGGCTTGATGGCTTTTAGATTGAGAGGTGTCGTTATATTCGCCTTTACTGTGAAAGTGACACTGGATATATCAAATATATTCACGCAGTCGGGTTTTTTGTTTTTTCAATAATTGCACTTGGTCTAGGGGTGTCACGCACAAAACCCGGTGACATAGAGTGCTCTGGGTCAGATCTCATTTTGAACATAGCCTATTCAAATTGAGGAGCCTCATAGTTTCTTGACCTTCAGTGACCTTTAACCTCGGGTGACTTTTTTTAACGAAGTATACGAGTTCTTGTCTGTTTTTTTTTAAAGTATATTTTACTGATATGGTAATTTGCACAATTTGATAGTGCTCACACTTACCTTAGCCTACTTACCAAGCTTGATCCATGGCCGAATTGATCAGGCATCGTCGATTAGAGTAGAGGTTAATACGCGTAAATGTATGTAATGGTTTATGATTCTGGCTGGATATGAAATAATTAGTGACAATAAAAATAAAAATGCAGGTTTTACCTACTTTTTACTTATGTACTTACATAATTATGTTGTTTTTCTGTTAGGAAAGTAATATTGGTATCTATGTGGGTTTCGCCTTACTGACAAGATAATTTATAATACCTACAGTTCGCTAATGTTATGGAGGTTTTTCGTTGATAGTTCAGTGATTAGAATTAAACAACTTAGTATTTTTTCTTAAAAAATGTCTTCATACCTGTACCTGCTACCAGATAAAGTCAAGAGGTGATATTGGATGTGCATGATAACGATTTTTCATTGCTTATCTTGTTGTAGTTGCTGAAGTTGTTATTTATCGGACTTGTCAGTCAATGGTCACGATAACATGCAATAGTGTAAAAATCCTTATTAGTCTAATATTTATTTGATGCTCGCCATCACTAAAGGTAGGTATGTAGGTATACCCTAGTAAAGTCGGAACAGTGCTTGTAGGTACGAGCACATATGAAACTGTAGGTAGGTAGATACTGCTGGCTTTAGTTAGACGCACATTCTATACTTATATATCACATTTTTCTAAAGTCTCTTGTTGAACTTTGTCTCACTACTTTGTAATTAATACGCACAAATTAGCACGGACCTCGCACACGCACAGAAATATCAGGTTGTTCAGAGAAAACGCCATCGATACCGGTAGCAAGGAATGATCGCATCTCACTGCTAAAATCTCCGAAGTCTGCTGGCGAACCATTGCTACGGAACTCCGCCGGAAGGAACGAATTCTCCGCGTGAAACGTATAAGGATGCACCTTCAATCCAGCTGCATGTGCATGTTCCACGAAGCTGGTAACTTCACCGAGTCTATTATTCTCATGTCGAGGAATTATGTAGCTCTTATCCGGGCCCACAGCTGACGCGTACTTCGCTACGTTCCGGAGTCCTTCCGCCGTAGCCATATCTCCAAAAGTGAGAGAAGAACCCAGCTGCTCTTGGTCATACGGTTGCAGAGACTTATCTCTAGCATATAGCTGTAGTAGTTTCAGATCAGTATATTTCTTAAGGTCTTGCAAATTACTCACTTCAAAAGACTGTATGTAGACAGGATCCGTAAACTTGTAGTAGCCATTGTTTTTAAGTGTGTCTACCACCAGTCGCTCCATGGGTAGACCGAGGCTATGGAAATGCGTGCTGTGTTTGATTTCTGGATATATACCAATTACTCTCTTCTGACTTAGCTGGAGACTCTTGACGAGATCTATGACCTCTTGGAATGTTGCGATCGTGAAGGTGCCGTCCATGCGTGCGTTTCCAGGTCTAACAGTAGGGATTCTTTCCACAGCGCGTAGTGTTTTTATTTCTTCTAGTGTGAAATCCTCTGTGAACCATCCAGTGATTTCTATTCCATCAACGGTTTGGTTTCGGTGACGGGCTGCAAATTCACGTCGTTTTGCAACATCAGTGGTCAAACTAAGTTCATTGTCATGCCGTGTTATCAGTTGCCCATCTTTCGTCATCACCAGATCCGGTTCTATGTAGTCAGCTCGCATAAACACGGCGAGGGCATAGGCAGCCAGGGTGTGTTCTGGGAGGTAGCCACTGGCGCCGCGGTGCGCGATTACGACTTGCTTGCACAGGTCAGGCTGTCTTTGAGTTGTACTCTCAGAAATTTCACTTGTTGGTGCTGATAAAATTGGTGTAAACGCACTTATAAATATTACAACTACGAATTCACTCAACATTTTTGATATTTTAGTGATAGGTAGCCAATAAAGTACACTATTTTCAATTGATAAATTAACTCTAAATTAAATTAAATGTTCCTGCCAAGTGACAACATTGTTTGGTAAGTCCGTAATACGAGTAGGTACGTTTTAAGTAGATTCGTGTACAGTTGCTAAGAAAAAATAGTTTCAAAAACACACTTTTAGCAGGTATTTATATTTGTGTATGCTTGGTTCTGAACAGAGTAGTTTTAAAGACTTGCATTGTCATTCAGCGAATGGACTCAGTGAAATCATTTGTTTAGAATTTTGACATTACTTAAATCTGCGTTAAAAAAATTTAAATTCTAACAATTAGTGGTATTCATATTATTACGTTCAAGATTAAATTTATCGCGGTCAAATAGTTTCCCTTAAGGCGGGCAGGCAGGATAAAGAAATTGCAAGCTATTGGTCGATGAAGGAGCTGAAAAAGGAAACCTTTCGATAATACTAAAGCGCAAACTTATGGACATATGCATACTTCCCGTTCTCACTTATGGCTTGCAAACTTGGTCTTTGAAAAACATTCAGAAGTCTACACTCAAGGTTTGCCAACGGGCGATGAAGCGCAGTACTCTGGGAGTTTTCGAAACACCATACTGCGCTCCAAAACTGATGTTGGAGAAAAAACCGCCTAGCTGAAATTGAATTGGGCTGGATATGTCTGTCGCATGCCTGATGAGCTGTGGGCCAAAGTAAGCACTATGTGGAGCCCTGACACAGCGAGATGGCGTTGCGGCAGACCACAAAGGAGAAGGCGCGATGAAATGGACACTTTTAACAAAGATTGGCAAGCAATAACACAGGATCGTAGTGGCTGGAGGATATGGAGGATGCCCAACAATGGGATGATTCAGGCTAACAGTATCAGTATATTATTACTGTTTACAACAAATTCCTTATTTGGCAGTCTGGGTTGAATAGATTCCGCATTATCCAGTTGCTTACGTAGTTATTTATCTTATTTTTTTAAAAATATTTTTTTGTACCGATTGTCTGTTCAACTGTACCTACTTCAGATAATCTTGGGGTCAGCAATTTGTAGATTGTTAGTTGGTCCAAATGACGTGTTTTGTGATTAGCAATGCCTCGTGATAAAAAAAAATCGTCACTCATATTTTTTGGATTCTATACGCGATGAGTCCGAACGAAACCATCTACCCTACATAAGTACATCTTATAAGATGTAATAGAATGTATGGAACTGGAGTACAAGGAACCTACATACATTCAGAGAGAAAGACAGACATACCCGCACTGTAGACGCATTGCCTCGCAAGTCTGAAAGTATAAAAATATAAAGCTTAAGGCGCTATAGGATCAACGAATATTTTTGTATGAGGCGAAGAAGAGTTTTAGTAGTAGAGCTTTTTTGTGAAAGAGTTCGTCCGAGGAAGTACTACCACCATTATTACCACCGCTGCAAAGCAGTAGTGCTCGCATTGCTGTGTTCCAGTTTGAAGGATATGGTTGCCGGTGAAATTACAGGCACATGAGACTTTTCATCTTTATGTCTCAGGGAGGCGGCCGCGGTGCAATGCTACATAGGGTGTGTCTTAGGTGGATGTGACCTATGTGATAATGTAGGTACTGTTCATAGGCAGAGGGTTCTGCTTAACATCAGGTGGGCCATATGCTTGATCCTTCCAAGTTGTAAAAAAAAAGAAGTTGAGCGTACGCTCTGATATCGTGTTTTTGTGTACCAAAACAACAAAATTAACAAAATTATATAAAAAGTTTTATAAAATTTTGTTGATGGATTCACTAACTAATTTAATAATTAATACATTACCTAATATTTCAAAAATTTCAATATATAACAAGCAACTCGAAAATTGGATTTCAATTTTAAAAAAATCTGTGTTTTTTTTGAGTGAAGTACTTCAAATAGTGTTTTGAATTTATGATTTCACTAGATAAATACCATATTTTAGTGAAACTACGTCATTTAAGTAATAATTGCATTTATTTAGCCATTCTAGAGGTGTATCAATAGGTATAACATCTTACTATAAAAACTTTCGTGATTCATATCAATTATATTATAATTATTATTATATTATTTATTATTTCCCGTTTTTATAATATAATAGGTATAACATCATCTCGTCTATATACGTATATGCATTTATCAACCATTTATAATATGTATTACAGTTCAAGACAAATCAAATAGCTAATATTAATAATTATTACACGAGCACTTACCAAGTAGTACCTATCGAAGTTGGCGGATCGACTGCCGAAAGGATAATAGCTAACAAATTCAGCCATTTTTAATTTTAAATGTAATCTTAATACAAATAATATTAAACAATAGCATGCAACCTGTGCTAATGACATCTACATGACACCTATGTCAATATAATATGTTAGCTTAAGAAAATTACAGCTTTGTCAATGTATACTAGCTTATGAAAATTACACCTTTGGTCAATGTATGTTAGCTTATGAAAATTACGCCTTTGTCAATGTATGTTAGAAAATTACAGCTTTGTCAATGTATGTTAGCTTATGAAAATTACACCTTTGTCAATGTATGTTAGCTTATGAAAATTACACCTTTGTCAATGTATGTTAGCTTGAAAATTACACCTTTGTCAATGTATGTTAGCTTATGAAAATCACACCTTTGTCAATGTATGTTAGGTTATGAAAATTACACCTATGTCAATGTATGTTAGCTTATGAAAATTACACCTTTGTCAGTGTATGTTAGCTTATAAAAATTACATCTTTGTCAATAAACAAAAACTTTGTATGTAAACTTATGCTAATTACACCTTTGTGATTGCATGTTAAGGAGCATAGAACAGCCAAATGTCACTGTCACTTTCTAACTAATTAAAGTTCAGGTAAGTTAAAAAGTGACAAAATAGTGCTCGCGGAACGAAGAGTAAGTGAAAGTCATGAAAAACAATTATTTGCCACATAAACAACCGCCGCATCACAAAATTATACGTTCAACTTGAAGATAGTCTTTGCCAACATTTAAAAATTCTAATGAACAGGTACAACATTTTTGTACGTTCAGTTTAAAGATAAATTATTTATAGCTTTATTGCAGCTTGCATAAATATGCAGGTACATATTCTTTGTTATGAAGTTATTTCGCGATACTACTAAATTATGTGGGTTGTTTCAATATCATGTTTGGTAATATTCGGTAATATGTAGGTTGTGTGTTTTGTTTGTTTGTTCATGGAAGGAACTATAGTACGTATAGCACAGGCTCGGCCTAGTTTAGGTACTTAGGTACAACATCGTATTTCCAGTCCGACAATATTGGATAGAGACAATGCAGACGTTGGGCAACGCAACGACTCCAAAATTTTAACATAGCGTTTTAAAGGTATTTATTTCTTATTATCTACTATACACACTTATGAAGTAGTCCCAAGTACTAACTTACCCATGGACCTTAAGGTCTGTGGAATTTCGGTGGCACTTTCTTATAAGATCTGTCAGTTTGACACGTTGCAACTTTATGTAGTACCCAAAGATTTAAATCTTTAGTAGTACCTAGCGCTAGAATTTATTTCGGTTAACAAACCATCTGCCATTGTTTTAAAGTCGTATTTACCAAAGGTCGATATTTAAGCCTAGCCTATGTAGGCCTGGCCTAAACCCAGATTTAAGCCTTCCTTCGTAATGAGAATCTTATTGTCTTAATTATGTCCTACTCGGCATGTTCCCCGTGCACGCACTGACACATCCGGTTGGTCTGAAAATACCCCGTCTATCCCTGTATCGAGGAACGCTTTCAACTCCCCCATAAAGTCTCCAAGGGCCGCTGGTGACGGGTCTTCACTCTGGAATTCAGCAGGTAAATAAGGATTCTCCGCTCTGAACGTGTATGGATGAACCTTCAAGCCAGCTGCGTGAGCATCTTCAACGAAACTAGTAGGGATCCCGAGTCTATTGTCCTCATCGCGAGGTATGATGTAGACTTTGTCAGGCCCCGCTGCATACGCGTACGTTGCTATTTCACGTAACCCTTCTGCCGTAGCCATATCAGCGAAGGTTATTGTAGTACCCAGAACGGCTTGATCAAACGGTTGCGATTGCTGTCTTGAACTGAACAGCTGGATGAGACGAAGGTCAGTCAAATTTTTGAGCTCTTTCAAGTTACTTATCTCAAAAGACTGGATATAAACTGGCGCTTCAGGACCAATGTAACCGTTGCGATGAAGAATGTCTACTAATGGTTTTTCCATAGCAAGACCAAGTTGTTGGAAGTGAGTAGCATGCTTTATTTCAGGGTAGATTCCAATGCGTCGACGCTCACTGATCTCCATGCCTTTTGCCAAGTCAATAATCTCCTGCATCGTGGGAACATCAAAAGCATCATCCATGCGAGCATTCCCTGGCCTTATCATTGGAATACGTTCAATCGATCGTAGGGTTTTTATTTCTTCTAGAGTGAAATCTTCGGTAAACCATCCTGATACTGTTGTACCGTCAACAGTTTGAGTACGGTAGCGGGTTGCGAACTCTGCGCGTTGAGCGACGTCAGTAGTTAGCCCTAGTTCGTTGTCATGCCTGGCTATGATATGTCCATCACTAGTCATTACTACATCTGGTTCTATATAATCTGACCCCATGGTGACAGCTAGGGCGTAAGCACCAAGCGTATGCTCTGGGACATATCCACTGGCTCCTCTGTGTGCGATGACCAGAGGCTGGCAGAACTGGGCATCGTAGTCAATGGTGTCGGAGGCGGTGCCAGTGTTTCGTATGACAACGAATGCGATGACTCCGCTGATGCCACCAATGCATGCCAGTGCCACCACCCACAGGACAGGACTACGCCAGTTCATGATTGTTTTCTGTAATATAAAAAGTTTTCATGTTATGGCATCCCTCATAATCACAAGATAGCCTTGTCACAGTTTAGTTACACAGGCTTCACATCATAATGGTGGTAAGACACAACAAGTTTCAATTTATAAAGTAAAACCACAATATGGCACGCCTCCTCTTAACGTACTTTATAGTTAAACTATGCACAGAGTAAGAGTTACACAAAGGGCCATGGAGCGACCCATGCTTGGCATCAAACTTCTCGAGTGAGTTCGCAGCACTGAGTTCCGGGTTCGGACGAAAGTCTTTGACGCGGTGATAGAATTCAATTGACGACTCCTGTGGTGCGGCGGGCGAACGTTCGCCTGCGACGCAGGAGGTTGCGGGTTCGATTCCCGCCTCGGAACAAATATTTTTGCGATCTACAGATATTTGATCAGGGTGTTCTGGGTATTTTCTATGTATAATAAAAAATATCTATGTATGTAATATATTGTATTAAGTATATCAGTTGTCTAGTACTCATAACACAAGCTCTGCTTAGCTTGGGGCTAGATAATGATGTGTGAACTGTACAGAGAGAAAAAAAAAATCGGTCTGGACATCTGGCTAGACGTGGTGATGGCCGCTAGAGTGATGGCCGCTAGAGTAAAGCCCTGACTGAGTTGTGGCTGAGGTTGGGCCGAAGAAGACATTGACAAAGTGTCGGGGCATTCCTGAGTTGGAGACGTGCTGGACAGAGGTGGTTGCTATACCTATGCGAAATGAGGTCTACTCAGCAATGGGTGATCACGGGCTGAAATGATAATGACGATGAGGAAAGTCAAACATTATAGGATCGTTTGGAAAGTCACGCGTTGTTGGAGCACTCGGTACGTAGCAACAGCCTTTTGTCACCTTTCTACAAACAGCTGTATCTTCTTATGTGCAGATGTTATAAATAATCTTTTGTTTTCAGTTTAACCTACCGTGTAATTTATTAAAATTCTCACCTTTTAATTATTCTAAACCTTGTTTAACGCACAGAGGAACGAACAGTACTGAAAATATAGATAAAATTGGTACTAAACTACATCTACGAATTGCGATTGTTGAACTTTAATATAATAAAATAATACCAGTGGATTAAGTCAGATAAGATTTCATTTATTTACTACTAAAATGAAGGTAATTTATGAAGCCAGGCCCCTTTACTTATCTAGTTAACGATTTTAAAGTTCACTTACCTACCCATAAACAGGCGGTTACCAAATAATTTAATAAAATATCTGTCAAAATTAGGCTAAACTGCCGTAAACCGATCGTTTATAGTTTTGTTGAATTTAAGCCTATTTAGTATGCATATGTCCAGTCCAAATACCTAACGAATAGAGCTCTTCTGGTGTAAAGTCAATCTTTCTGCTCATTTTATGTTGGAGAGAGTAAATTGGACGCTTTTTTTATTAATTTTTTAATGGCTTCTTATGCCCATTTTTTTCGTGCACTTGGTCTTGCCGTTCAATTCAATGGTTTTTACAGTGTTTTTTTGTTTCAAGCACAATCGTAGACAACTATCAATCAATAACAATCGTAGTAAACTATTATGATATTTATGTGATTGATATTTATGTGGTACTTTAAATTAAAACTTGTGTGTTAGGTCATATAATTAACGGCAACATAGTTTTCGCTATCTGAAGAAGTGTGAATGAGCTGTGATGAGCAAAAAACACGGATTTTTTTTAATTTCGCGCCTCAAGCGAAAGCAACCACCTGATTAGCGTATTTACCGGCAACATAGTTTTCGCTATCTGAAGAAGTGTTGATGAGCTGTGAAGAGCAAAAACCACGATAAAAATTGAATTTCGCGCCGCAAGCTAAAGCATCCACCTTAACATCAATTTGCGAAAAACTACAACATCCAGTTGCCTTTGGTTTTAACGACGAATCATACGAATGATAAGAAATAGTAGGCAGTAGAAGCACGAGCAGAAAGTTACTTATTGTCCAAGGGCGCTCTAAAAACACGAGTAATTTTTTTTATGGTCTGCAATCGGTCTTTGTGTCCTTTTAAAATAATAAAAAATAAAACTATTTTAAAATAACAGTTTTTGTTTATTCTTCACTTTTATAACTGACACTGACGAGTAATCACTCTGAACGGGGTGGCCCCATGAATGTAGTAGGGGGCTTACTTATTATAATATAATTACTTACATGGGTTACTATGAGCTCTTATTGCCATGCAGTTAATAAAGTATTCAGTACAAAATATTGGTTCCGTGATGTCCGCAACTATATTTAAAGGCACAATCGCAGAGGGTCTACAGACTTCTGCGATTAAAGTTATTCAACGATGAAAAATGTCAACGATGAACCGATATTTTGTACTGAATAGTTTTTGAACTGAATGGATATAAGAGCTCATAGTAACCCCCCTGATGACCCGTATTCTATATACTCTAAACGTTAAACTCAAATTTAGAACTGGCAACTCGATTCGCGCCAATTTGTTAAGGCCACAAAACGCGGGCCATTAAAAAAATTATTTACGGCCAGTACTTATACACCGGCCTTATTATAAAAAAACGAAGTTAGTCCTGGTTTAAACCCGAACTAAGTAGTCTAGGTTTGTCACGGTATTAAAGTTATATACAACTTTAACACAAAGACAGATGGTTTATTTTCTAAACTACACATATTTTCGACCTGTCAAACTGACGGATCTTGTGTCAAAGTGTCACATCACAATCGATATGCAAACTTCTATCCAACAAGCAATCATTTGTCAATTTTTAGACCATTGTAAAACTAGGGGGCTGCTTGGTTTAAGAAAAACCAGAGATAGTCCGAGACTTTGTCATTTTTGACATAATATCGAACTATCTAGCTGTAGATTTGACTTCGGAAAACAAACCATCTGCCTTTGTATTAATGTTATATTTTTTTTTTTTTTTTAATACTAATGAATGACGGAACAAGCAGATGGCCCACCTGATGCTAAGCGGTGCCTTGATGGTACACTGTTTTTGAATCACTTACACGAACCAGCTTCCATCAGTTTTTCTTTTTCTCTTCTCTAAATGGCTTCTGAGGAGAGTCTGAAGCCACTAGAAGCCGCTAAGCTATTCTAAAGAATTCTTCATAACCTTCCTCTACGAAGAATTCTTAATGATCTTCCTCTACGAAGAATTCTTCATGGTCTTCCTCTACGAAGAATTCTTAATGATCTTCCTCTACGAAGAATTCTTCATGATCTTCCTCTACGAAGAATTCTTCTCAGCCTTCCCCTACGAGGAATTGTTAAGTACTCCTGGTAGTCTAAATTTTGAATAATCGATTCTTTGTAGCAATTTACTGAGAATCGGTTATTTAAAATTTAAGTTACATAAATTAACGGCTGAAGAAAACAATAACGATTACTGCATTGAACCTGAATAAAAAGATTTAATAAAAACAGACGCGCATCCCCCAGTATATTCTTTTCTCCCCTATGTTGACATAAACACTACTCTAGGGTTGTCAACAACAACACGAACTGGCTATGAAACAATGTTAGAAAAAAACAAAAAACCCTCAAAAACCACTTGTAAATTTGTACGAGTAGTAAATTTTATTGAGACGTTTTCGAGACCGTTATTACAAATATGTACAAATATTACTCGCGTACCGACCGTATTTTATTTTTTCTAGCTACAGAATATTTAACAAGCTTAGTCTCGAGGAGACTATAAGTATTCTACTTAATCAGAAGAAGTCACGGGCTTCACGTAGTTCCTGACTTGACTTGATTAGCTATCAACATTAGTTATTGTACTGATATATTTTATTGCCCTGATATGATAAAGGAAGTGGCCGTAACACGTTACAGATAGTGCCATCTAAGCAGTCATGGCTTGATTGTGTAGTAACAATCATCTCATTTCACGTGTAGTGCGTGTGATGGGTAACCTAACCTAACCTGTTTTTATTTATCATACATGAATGACGGAACATGCAGATGGCCCATCTGATGTTAAGCGGAAACCTCTGCTTTTAACAATGCATAACCTCATAGGTCACGTCCACCTAGGACGCGCCCTAAGCGGCATTGCACTGCGCCCGCCACCCTGAGACAGCAATGCGAGCACTACTGCTTTGCGACAGAAATAGGTAAGGAGGTAGTACATCCCCGGACGATTTCTTTCACAAAAAAGCTGTCATACTTACTACTGTTTTTATAAATATCACTAATATAATAAATGTGATTTTGGATGTTTTTATGTTTGGAATAGTGGCGTCGCCTGTGAGGTGATTGATAGTCAGTCAGCCAGTCAGTCAATCAGTCACGAAAGGAAAAAAAAACTAAAAATATAATTCAGTAATTTCGTTTTTTAATCCCCATAATTATTGGTGAAATTTGTAGGAAAAAGCATTAGAAAATCAGTATAATTCGGCATGGTTGGGCAGGGCAAGTTATGCCAAAACTTGCCTATAGCACTTGTCTATACATATTTGGCTCACCCATCCCATTTGTTAGATCTCTTTGGAAGTTCGCATAAGTTTTAGCAAAATCCGCTAAAGTGCGATACTAAGGTTTTCTAGTTGTGACAACCCTACAGCTGAGCCCTTTACTCCCTGAGATATCCCTTTATTCGTTTGTTTTTTCCACCTACCCCCGGATCTCTAATCCCGATCGAATTAATAAACTTCGTCGTTAATCATTATCTTAAGCTCGAATACGGAATTAGACATTGATAGCAGAGCGGGGTGGTAAGCCAACATTATTACGTTTGAAGATTTGACTGAGCGGGTGATGATTATACGATGACGGAAAAAAAAACGTTTTTTTTCCGGTGACTAAGCTTATTATGTATTGTGTTTGCGTGTAACTGACTTATCAGAATAAAATCTTGATAATAAGAAAGAATTGAATAAAAGTAACAGATACTGTGTTTTTAATTTTATTTTTTATTTGATTTGAATGACGGAACGAGTAGATGGCCCACCTGATATTAAGCGGTAACCTCTGCCTATAACAATGCATTTCTTCACAGGTCATGTCCACCTAGGACGCCCTACCCCCGGCACCCTGAGACATACAGATCATGTGCTCATATGTGATCATAAGCTCATGTGCATGTAATTTCACTGGCACTCATACCTCAAACCGGAACACAGCAATGCGAGCATTACTGCTTTGAGGTAGAAATAGGTATGGTGGTGGTACTTCTCTAGACGAACTCTTTAACAAAACAGCTCTACTACTCTATCTACCTCATCTATGAGCTCATCTACGCTAATTACCTACAGAGGGATCAGGATGCATCATGTCAGTACTTAGTGTAGTTCCAAGTGGCTAATATCACAGTTCACCTATAGACTGTGGTAGTATTGGGGACCTGGAACCACTTTACTAAAGCAAATCTAAGTGAAGTGTAGATTTTCCTGTATCAATATAATTTGGTACCTATTTCTTCCAAGTAAATAAGTTATGCAAGGCTGCAAAGTTGTTTTTTAGCCGAGCGAAACACACAATTTTTCATCTCTCTTTCTACAGCGAGGAAAATACTATTGCAAGAAAAACAGCTTAAATAAGTAAATTAGTGCAATCATCGTGCTGGCCAGTGCGATTATTTTAAAAATGAGGTTGGCGGTTTAAATAGTATATTATGCAATTAGTGAATAAAGAACGGATTTAAATCGAGGGCCATAGATGACTCACGAGCAAGTGAAGGATTCTAAGGGCTGAGTGATTCATTATGATTGAATCACGAGCGTAGCGAGTGAGATTCAAGTGTTAGAATCCTGAGCGACGCAAGTGATTCATGGCCCTCGATATAAATTCGTTTTATTCAAGAGTTGCATACTATACTTTATACCATGACTACGAGAAAAAGAAAGATTTAAACGAAAATAGACATCTTCTTTCTTCATCAGTTGAATGTATTTTCAATCGATTTATTATTTAGTACCACTTAACTTTGTGTTCGTATACGTATATCGTCAACGTTAGCTCTGAAGAGTCAGTTTCCTATGGGGTCCCACAGGGCAGTGTTCTTGGCCCGACACTGTTCCTCATCTACATTGATGGCTTGTGTAGGAAACAATTGACGAATGCTAAAATTATAACATTTGCTGACGATACTGTCATTGTTTTCCATGGTAGGTCATGGGATAAGGTGAAAATAATCGCTGAAAAGGGAGTGGCTAAAATTGTTAAATGGTTGGACCTCAATCTGCTTACACTGAACCTAGAAAAAACGAAGTATATCACATTTACAATGAAAAATAAGACCCAGCCAAACAGTACATTCCATCTCCAAGCTCATTCAATACTTTGCACCAGAGTCAACACATGTGGATGCTATACTCTTACTAAAACTTGCAACATTAAATATTTAGGTATATTAATTGACCAAAATCTAACGTGGGATGATCATTTGGTGCAATTGAGAAGTCGTGTTCGCAAACTCATCTATATTTTTAAGCATTTAAGACATATAGGTGATCCGGACATTTTAAAAACTGTCTACTACAGTCTAGGTCAGTCAATAATATCATATGGTATTATTGCTTGGGGTGGAGCCGCTAAAACCCGAATGCTGGCTCTTGAAAGAGCTCAAAGAGTAATTTTAAAAGTAATGCTTTCCAAACCCTACTTATATCCGACGACTGATTTATACCAAATTGCAAAAGTCCTAACAGTTCGGCAATTATTCATAAGATCCCTTATTTCATATCAGCACAAGTTGCCCAGTAATTCGAACCAATTAAATAGAAGACGCAGTGATATTATCTATAAAACGTTAAAATGTAGAACTTCTTTTGCGCGAAGATTCTCCACTTACCTTGGACCGCTGGTTTACAATAAAATCAACAGAACTATAAGTATTGATAGTGAGACCGCCCACTCCTGTAAAATTAAAGTGGATAACTATTTGAAAGCACTCAACTATGATGACACAGAAAAACTTATCAAAACAATAGTATAATTATGCTTATGTTATGTTATTTTCTATAGCCGTATTACATAGGCACCGTCAATCGATGTTAATTGAATCACTAATATTATAGTTTATTTATTGTATTTAATTTTTCTTTTTGGTTTATCTTATCTTAAATATACTTAAGCTTTGTCTTAGTATATCTGTTAAGAATTTGTTTAACTTTAATTAATTGCTTATAAGTATATCTTTTAATTTTGTTTTTCTACGTAATAGTTTTTCATAGTTTGTTTTAAATGTTATAGTTTTTTTCTTTTTACTCATGTTAAAGTATTGTCTACTTTATTTATACCCACATTTCTTATTTTGTTGTTTTCCTTTCTATTCTAATGTTTAATTTAAATTAGTTGGGTCTAAGATCCTGCACTCTTTAGTGTTAATTATTTACAATCTAGTATTTGAACAACCCTTTAACAGGTTAACAACTATGTTTTTCGTCTACTAACTAACACAATTTGTGCAATTCGTTTGGAAGAGTACTGCCCTGCTGTCATACAGTTTACACTAGTACAGAGGGCTGTCACTCGTCTAAATATTTTGTAACTAAATATTTTTTGTGTACCTGTTTCTGAATAAATAATTACTTACTTACTTATATATCACAGTATTCAAAATAGCGCCAATTTACTGCACAAAAAGTTAGTATGTCGAGTATTCTTTGCTCAACGATTTTGTATCGAATATCTTTTGCGCAAGGAGGTTGTATAGGAGTTGTTATTAGAGGGTGTTGCATTGAGATTTGAGATGGAGGTCGAATATGTATATTGGTGTGTTCAAACTAAATTCAAACACCAAAATAGTGATTAAAAGTGCTTTTTATTCACTGTTTTCAGTGAATAAAATAAGGTTTTTAGAGGGGGAATGGTATAAAATCTTTTTGAATAGAAAGGTTCAAATTTAAAAAACATTTTCAAAGCTAGCGAATAAAAACCACTTTTGGACTCTTCCCGCCATTTTCGAAAAGAAACGTCGTCTACTTTTGTGTTATTTCTTTTCCTGATGTTTTTTTGAGTTATTTTGTGTTATTTTGGTGGAATTTTAACCCATGTAGCTCGCTTAAAGAGCACAAGTGTAGTGAAATTAAACAGTGAATTGCATGACTTTTCAAATTGGTGGAAATTGTCTTAGTAAAAAGGACACCATTTTACTAAAACATGACTCGACTTTGACTTGACGGCTTGGAAGAAGTGTAACGTTGCAAATTATATTGAAAATACACTAATGAAAATGAAAAATAAGTTGGAAATGGCAAATGCACAAGCCGTGCGGCGCCAATTATAAAGAAAAAAACACTTTTGCGCTCAGATTTAAAATGATAAACAATACCTTTCTGAGTTTGTGAGGTGACCAAAACATTGATTCACATAAAACTAAACCAATAATAATATTTTTCGTACTAAGTGTATTCCTAATGAGTTTATTCTGGTTAGATTCCCATTCCCACACCGTAAGAGCTCCCCGGGGAAGATGTAGTGAGCAGTGATTCAATTTATTCATGCACTCTCCCTACCAGCACACAATCTCTCCCATAGGGCTCTAATCATATCACTTTCATTGGTAATCTTGTTTTGTGTAATTGTCATCTAGTGCGGTATAACCCTTTTAGATAAATTATTTGTTGAGGCAAATAACTTCACATCGAAAGGAGCGTGTGTTGCTCCTTTTCTTACAGTAGGAGTTTTTATTTTCAAATAAACTTTGTGGAGATTTTGAGTGCTGTTTTGTGTCGTTTCAAGCGAAGGTCAAACCAACACGTCCAAAGCGCGTTTAAGACGTTTTATGAGGGGGTTCCGGTTCCTACCAGTTTCATCATCAGATCAGTTCGATGGTACCATTTTCATCAGAACCAATTATTTAAATGTGCTTCGTCATAGTAGCTTATTTTTATCGCCACCCAAGTAATACTTACTTATAATTTAGGAGTACACAAACAAGAAACATAAGGTACTATGACTAAGGTAGGTGCTTCACCAAATCATACTTACTGAATGCAAATGCTTGACGTGTTGCTAAAAATACCAAAAACACCATATGTAAGTCTATAACATTTGAGGAGTTCTCTCCTCCTGGATCCCATCATCAGAACTAGATTTTGATAAAAATGTGACCAATCTGGAAGTATAAAGTGTGCATTAATATCTCTTCCTTATCCTTATGTGTATAGGCGACCTCCATGACGCGCCGGGCAAAGGTTCGCCTGCGACACAGAAGGTTGCGGGTTCGATTTCCGCCTCAGAACAAATATTTGTACGATCTGCAGATATTTCTACAGGGTGTTCTAGGCATTTTCTATGTATAATAGGAAATATCTCAGGGCGCATATTATTTGTACACACCATGCGCCATCACGAACGCAAGTTGAACGCTCTGGTTTGGCCTTCGCTTTAGGAATATCTTAAGATATTGTTTGCGATTTTGCTAGTTTCTTGTCTTCTTCTTCTTCATCATCAGCCAGGTCCACTGCTGGACTAGACCTCCCCCTTAGAATATAGGGGGGATTTGCCATACCTAACGCTTCGCAGGCGGATTGGTGATCGCAGTATTCAAATTAAATTTTCAAATTCATAAGTAGGTATTTCTATTATTCATTGAAATCACAAGGGTCATTTTGAATCGTGTCATATACTAAATTGAATTGAATTTACTCCTGTCCCAACACGATAAAACCTGGAAGAATCAGGCAACAAACACGGCTTGGCTTTATTTGATGATCTGCTAGGACTAGGTGGAAAGCGCCCGTGAGTGCCTGGAGAACATAAAGAAGCTGGTGTTAATTACTCCGATGGATGATGCTGTCCATCCCCTGGCGTAATCTCTTAGTCGCCTTTTACGACATACATAAGTTTCTGTAGGACAAAAATTGCGAAGAGCAGGAATTTTTTCCTCGAACGAAGCCGCGATTGAAATTTGAATTGATTATTTTTATCGCCACCCAAGTAATACTTACTTATAATTTAGGAGTACACAAACAAGAAACATAAGGTACTATGACTAAGGTAGGTGCTTCACCAAATCATACTTACTGAATGCAAATGCTTGACGTGTTGCTAAAAATACCAAAAACACCATATGTAAGTCTATAACATTTGAGGAGTTCTCTCCTCCTGGATCCCATCATCAGAACTAGATTTTGATAAAAATGTGACCAATCTGGAAGTATAAAGTGTGCATTAATATCTCTTCCTTATCCTTATGTGTATAGGCGACCTCCATGACGCGCCGGGCAAAGGTTCGCCTGCGACACAGAAGGTTGCGGGTTCGATTTCCGCCTCAGAACAAATATTTGTACGATCTGCAGATATTTCTACAGGGTGTTCTAGGCATTTTCTATGTATAATAGGAAATATCTCAGGGCGCATATTATTTGTACACACCATGCGCCATCACGAACGCAAGTTGAACGCTCTGGTTTGGCCTTCGCTTTAGGAATATCTTAAGATATTGTTTGCGATTTTGCTAGTTTCTTGTCTTCTTCTTCTTCATCATCAGCCAGGTCCACTGCTGGACTAGACCTCCCCCTTAGAATATAGGGGGGATTTGCCATACCTAACGCTTCGCAGGCGGATTGGTGATCGCAGTATTCAAATTAAATTTTCAAATTCATAAGTAGGTATTTCTATTATTCATTGAAATCACAAGGGTCATTTTGAATCGTGTCATATACTAAATTGAATTGAATTTACTCCTGTCCCAACACGATAAAACCTGGAAGAATCAGGCAACAAACACGGCTTGGCTTTATTTGATGATCTGCTAGGACTAGGTGGAAAGCGCCCGTGAGTGCCTGGAGAACATAAAGAAGCTGGTGTTAATTACTCCGATGGATGATGCTGTCCATCCCCTGGCGTAATCTCTTAGTCGCCTTTTACGACATACATAAGTTTCTGTAGGACAAAAATTGCGAAGAGCAGGAATTTTTTCCTCGAACGAAGCCGCGATTGAAAGGATACAAATTAGTAATATTAGCTATCGTAAATAACTCTCAATCACGACTTATGTCTGTCTCTTCTATCCTAGACTACAATTACCCAGATAATGTTTGAGTTCTTGACGTAAGTGGATGAAACAAAAGAATTCCATAATATATCTGGCACCATGGAGACAAGGAGAGGGAAGATATTTCATACAGAAGTGATGTGGATAATTGGATAATAAGCGGGTTGGCGATCCAGGGCGGGGCGGCCACGCCTACGGACCAAGACTCTTTTTATTTCACAAATATATACAAATGGCCATTAATTTTTAATACAAACATTGAATTATGCCAGGTTGTTTTTCAATTTTAGTATCAAATTACAGGTTCCGGATGAGATGAAACGTAGAGACGTCGAGATGGCGTAAAGTGCCTTCAATCTACATAATAATCTTTATTTATAGAAAGATTTATAAAATAACTTGGGATAAATACAATTTTAAAAATACCAATTAATCGGTTGATATATATAAAGACAAATCAAGCAAACGACCCTAAGATAAAATCTAAACTAATATTATTAACACGCTTTTATTAGCTTGGGTTGTATCTATGTATGTATGTATGTATGTATGTATGTATGTAAAGGAATCTTTGAGCATAATTTTCACCAATTTCCACAAGTCTGATTAATTTGAAACTTTGCATACGTATCAACGACCGATGACAATGCAATAATTTGATAACAGTTTCCCGTTATCCTTATTAGGACCGCCAGGATTAATAAATTCTTTGATAGATCCTCTGTAGTAAATGATGAGATTGCGAAATGATTTGTGAGAAATTTCAATACCACATGTCAACAAATAACTAATTGATAAATCGAACTAAAAAATTAAAAATAGATTATAGTTTAAAAAACTAAAAAAAACACGCTTTTTTAGCTAACCGAACTAAAAAATTAAAAATTATTTTCAATTTCAAAGAGTTTATATTACAGTAGTAGAAGATTGAACAATCAATCAGTTTTTTTTTAAAGCGTGAGTTGCTTGATAGAGTAAATGTAACAATCATTCTGTTGGCAACTATCTATGAGAGGAGAGTTATGAAAAGTAGTAAAAAGCACCCCAAGCTTTTTACAACGTTTGGTAGCTCAACTGTTTCATTTGTATTTTTTTAATTTTGTGAATAACTACTTTTATTAGCTAAGTATATTATTCTGTAAATAAATGTTGTAATTTTTACCTAATTTGTATATATTTGTGGTTTCTTACAGCTTAACGTTATAATATATTTGTTTCCTTTGGAAACAGATAGTTTTTTTAAGTCTTATGTTATCTCTAGGTAAAGCTAGATAACCTGTATATAATAACTTGATATGCCAATCTTGAATCACTTGTTCTTTCTTGGCACCCTGGTTACGACCATATGTGACTCTAAAGAGATATGCTCTGATTAGATATGCCTCAGCAACCTTTGCGCAACGCACACATACGAAACCATTGGTATACATATAGAATGATAATGCAGAGACAATTTCCCATACAAAAAATGTTTCCAAAAAAGTGAGCGAGCAGTTATGGACAATTTTTAATTAGACTTGTATCCGTTTATAATATAAGCTAATATCAAACTTTCAAGGTATGAGATCTTAAATTTTTATTTATTTGGCAATCATTGTTCCAATTTTTATTTCCCTAATAACATTATTTGTTTGTAATATATATTATTATTATATATTATTTTCAAAGCTAGTTAAAAGGCCAAAAGTCAGGCCTCAAATTGATAATGTCAGTCATCACCCCAGATACGAACATAAATCTGTGTATTGTTTGGTTGATTGGGCAATATCTTCATTACTTAGTTCGTAGTATTTATAAGAAACTAGTCTTTAGCCCTTAGCTTCGCACGAGTTTTGTAGGGATAAAAGTAGCCCCCCCCCCACTCCTCCCTCCTGCCTATTCGGTCCCCAGTATGCATTCACAGACGTTGTCCTTTTCAATGGTCTCAAGCCAAGTTTAATAAAAAGTCCCATCGTTTCGTTTCGTTATTCTTTTATCTGTGGTATGAGGTAGTGCTGGCCTCTGGTGTCAGAGTTTGTCAAGCCGCCTGAGGGCCTCTGACATGGCTTATCGACTGATATTAATCAAAGTCCCATAGAAAAATACATTTAGATTTAATTTTTCCAATTTTTATTTTCCCACAAACCTTATTCGGACTAATACGAACATTAAAAAAACCAAATCGCTCCTGCTGTACTCAAGTGATGCGCTATACTAACGAACTGCATTTCATTTTTATTTAATATACATATATAACCATGAAACATTCTGACAATAGCTATTGACGAAATAAACACGAAATGTAATTGAACAAACCAGTCGATGAAATTATAATTACTCAAGTGTTGTCGTGGATTATTAATTTGTAGCTATTGTACGGATGGACTGGGACTGGGAGGGCATTGTGATTGAATAAAGCCTGATTTTATCGTTATAGTAGATCATCTGACTTTTAGGTTTGTATTCTCTGGTATCTACATACTATACCTACCATAGAAATCTGAAGTGAAGAGAATAGCTAGGATTAATATTAAGGATTAATAGGATAGGAATAATAGGAGGCTTGGCTTGTGTCGCCACAGTATGAGCGAATTGCTCATACTCTTTCACTCGCGGTCTTGTAGTTATCTAATTTACGAAGTTCAATTACAGAATTTTATTATAAAATGTCAAAGATACATGGCAAATTTTCAGGTAAATTAAGTCTTTTATGTCTATAACATATTATTTAATATAGGCAATGCATGTAAACATATTATATTTAAACAATTAATTTTATCGGCCAACAATAATTCTATTCCAATACCACCCAATAAGAGCAACTCCATTTCCGCTACGAATAAGGCATAAAATCGAATGCATCAGACCACTTCATTAGCCGTGACAATCGACTATCAATCATCAAAAGCTCGCAAAACAATAATCACATTATCATCCCATAATAACAAATGTATTCCCGAAATGCATAAAGAACAGCTTTGTAACTTTTTGTTAAAATAATTTTAAGAATTATCGTCGTAAGGTTGCGTCCGACCTAAATCGAACAATGTAAACTTATGAGCAACGTTTTATTTATTGAAAATGAGGAAATAAAACGATTACCTTGACATATTGTTAAGGGCCCTTATAATATTATTTGCTATCACGCGATCCAGCACGTTTACTCTTGAACACAATTCCGATCGATCGGTATTGGACAAGTGTCATTTCGTACTCTTGAATGCCAACCTAGCGCCAAATTAATTTAACATTGTGCGGATATTTAATGAACTAATTGGGATTGGCATTGAAATTGTCCAAAAGCAGAGAGCAGCTAACTTTAATGGTAATGAGAATGACACAATTCAAATGTGAGCAGAATTGTTTTCAAGAGTACGGGAGTTGCCAACATTATTCTAAGATTGAATTAAAATTGCCATAACAATTACACAACAATTAGTACAATTGGACAATAATTAGTATTGGATTCAAGGGTAAGGCTGCAGGACTTGTTACGAAGAAGCGACGTATAAACGGGACAAGAGGCGGTACGTACTCATGCATTACGAAGCTGGGCAATAAAACAATAACACGATCGAAATAACCGATGGATTAATGGTTCGAGAGAGGATTTTGTCTAAGTATAAGTAACTGCTTCTCATTTTAATAATCATTTGGAGAGACCAGCATCAAGAGCGATATTAATAATGCTTTCAAACATTTTTCGAATTCCCAAATGTCATCCAACTTATTAACCAGCTTCATTTTTTGTTTGAGTTTTATTTGTTTTGGACCAAGCATTTTAGTTTTGGCGCGGTCATTCCGGCCGGTCGTTTTTTGTCTCGCGTCATGCAATCTCGAACATGAAATATTGTTTAGAGTTAATTAGTTATCCTTTTAAAACTATTTAAATGTTTAAACATAATTAATATACACTGGCTTGACAAATAAATTACTTAACAACAATTTCTTTAACATCAGAAAAAAAAACTTGCTTATATTATGTGATCGATTTCAGTGAATCCCATTAGAACCATAAATTAAATATCGATCCGGTAAAATTCAAACATTTATTTTGCATTTTTAACTTCTAATACAACATTAAAATGATCTAGGCTCTACATTTAACTACTCTCTACCTGCTTACCCTATCTACATAAACATGTTCGATATGTTTTAACTATTCTCTACCTGCTTACCCTATCTAAATAAACATGTTCGATATGTTTTAAGTATAATTGGATACGCTGATTATAATTATAATTTGGAATATAAGCACAAACAATTAATCAAAAGGTCCATACGTCAAACATCATCTGCAAAAAAGATGCCACTAAATGAATAAATTTGGATTCCAATGCGCGTGATCGATAGACTCATAGATCGGAATCAATAGATCATATCGACATTGAAAATGGAATGCGTGAGTAAGACAAAAATATAATTAATGATGGTCCTTCGAAATTCGAATCGGTCCGGTGCAGACATGTTGGCGTCGTCGAATAAACAAAAGGCAAAAAGTTTTGTTTAATTTTTTATATTTTTTTATTTTGTGCGTGTAAAACTTTAGTAGACAGAAGATTAATCATTCCTTTGGTACATTGTTACATCTGTCGTGTCGGCTTGTAGATCTCGAGTATTGGCT
Organism: Operophtera brumata; assembly: GCA_932527175.1. Taxonomy (NCBI): domain Eukaryota; kingdom Metazoa; phylum Arthropoda; class Insecta; order Lepidoptera; family Geometridae; genus Operophtera; species Operophtera brumata. The sequence goes on from OW052238.1 coordinate 5,127,343, forward strand.
ATTGTTGCACTGACCTTTTGATAACTGAAAAAAACACAGATCGCGCCACCTGTGCCCAGAGCTATTCGTTTCGCAGGAAAATAAAAGTTAATCAAATTTTTTAATCACCTCTCTCTTCTTAGCCGTACTCTCTTGACAGAGTGGTCATGGTGATTCAGGTTTTGCTTGAGTGGCGGCGCTTGCGTTGCGTCTCCAGTCGGCTCTATTAGCAGCATTGCGAGAACATTCAATCATGGTAGTTTGTGTGATGGACTTGATAAGGTCTGATCACCGTGTGGGAGAGCGACCCTGTGCTCTCTACCCACCATCCTGCCTTGCACTGCAAGACGCTACATTGAGTCTTCATTGCGTGTTACGTGCCCAAAAAACTTTAGTAGGTATTCGTATTTGAACAGTCGACGATAATCTGTCTTCTATCTTGTAAAATTGATTATATTGGTGCGGTGCGCCGTCCAGGGAATCCTCAGCAGGCGCCTCCAGCACCACATCTCCAGTTCATCGATCTTTCTCCGGTCTTTCAGTCAGTGTCCACTTCTCAGCTCCGACGCCATCACCTCGCTTGACAGATGGATTTGTGATCACAGTATCGTATAGATTGGTGCTGAGTACTCAAGGGAGATGCCGCTGTCCATTCTCTGGTGTAATCCCTTAGTCGGCTTTTACAATATCCACGGGAGGAGACGGAGAGGTCTATTCTTAGACCGGACATGTTAATGCTGTTTTAAAACAAAACTAAGCAAAGTACCTACTTTTACAAGATGTTGTATTTAAAAATTCATTTGAAGATTTTTCTCAAACATACACTTGTATTATATTGTTGGGAAAAATCTTCGAAGCCGTATGACCAATTATTTTTCGTGTGTGACCTAATTATCCGATTGAGGTTAAGCATAACTGTTAAATTCTCATGACGATACAATATTAAGATGACGAGCTGACCTGAAGATGTTTAGAAGGTGGACAACGGAACTCCACAAACAATTTAATTGGCTTAAAATGAATAAACGGCTTATTATCACTCTTATATTACTTATATTTTTCGTCGTTTTGCTGACGTTTAATTCTACAATTCAATAGTTTAATTAAAATAGTTTCAATTCTACAATTAAAATGTGTTGAAGTTTTGCTTACCTGTCAATTCAATGTCAATTTCCGGCCGGCTAAATGATAACCAGAGGTCTTTAAAATGAACCTGCATGTGGGTTTTGTTGTATGGAAACATTTATTAACCTTAATCATTAAGTATTACAATAATTTCAACTTTACTAGTATTACAAGTATTACAATTGACGACCTCTGTGGCGCGGCGGGCGAAGGTTGGCCTGCGACGCAGGAGGTTGCGGGTTCGATTCCCGCCTCGGAACAAATATTTGTGCGATCTGCTGATATTTGTTCAGGGTGTTCTGGGTATTTTCTATGTATAATAAAGATATCTATAGAAGCAATATATTTTATTAAATATATCAGTTGTCTAGTACCCATAACACAAGCTCTGCTTAACTTGGGGCTAGACTATGTTATTTGAACTTTCCAGCATTATTTATTTATTTATACTTGTTCATTAAGTATTACTACAACTTCGATGAACAATCATCAGAAATCAATCGTATCTCCAGTGCAGGATCATCATGCCTTGCCACAATGAATGCGTCATCAGGTACTGCCTACCTGCTTCGATCAATCCTGGCTGACGGATAGCGTCTGTCGTGGAGCGATCCGTCACGCCAAAGCGCCCAGCTTTGTGCTCGTGGGAAAACTGTACACATTTCATCCGTTTATGCTTTTTTGTTTTTGCGATTTGATGGGTGCGTTACTAATGAAAAATGTACTTTAGCAGACCTCTACCTATACTTCTTATCTACCTAGCTATCAAGTTTTAAAGGTATTTTCCGTGGTGCTAAGCTCACATTCGAGGAACACTTATATTTACCAGGGCAATGTTGGCAAATAGAGCAGTATGATTTGTAGTTGAGCTCTCCAACTAGACATACAACTTTTTTAAAAATTTAGGCAGTAGAAACAATCTCTCAACCCTAAGAAAACCGGCATGTTCTAGACTCAGAACAATAACTAAAGCAAGTTCTAGAATCAAAAAAAGCAAATCTTGTGTAAGCTATACATTTTTTTAATTTTCGCGTGAAGAAAGTTTCTGCGAGGGACATTACGACATTGGTTATTTCACCGTTCACCGTTGGTAACAACACATGGGCCTCTGGCCCTCAAGTTCAGGGCGGTAAGACCTCAAGTTGGTCATTGACCTAAAATTAAGAACGAACTAATAGTGATGTGAAATTTACTGCTTTAGCAAATATCCCAGTTGAATGTTTTTGTAATTAATACATTTTGAGACGGGTACCTATTTTTGAGTCCTACAGGCAGAAGTCGGTACCATAAAGACTAACAATATATCTAAAATCAGGTAAAACTTTAATTTGTCCCAATTGCGGGACTCGAACCAGCATCATCGCTTCTAATCGGCAATGCCTTAACCAATTTGGCCATGGAACGTGCTAACGCTAGTTTGGGCACTATCGGCTAAGCGCCGATAGAAGATCCGTTTGGATTACAATCGAAAATAAAATTAACATACCTACTTCAAAATGAGGTTGTTTCATCAGTTCTTGAAATACCATGTGATAAAGTTTTGTGAGAAAATATCTAGTTATTTGTTACTAATTTCATTAGTTGCTTTATAAATATCTTAGAATTAATAGGTAGCCAGTGGTTGGGCAAGGGCATTATGAGTTATGGTAGTTCTTCTACGAAAACATCTAACCTTTCTATTCCAGGCTACTAAAATTCGGGTTAATAGAAAAAAAACAAATGTGCGACCACCTTTTTCCAGCTGACAACACCCAACATGAGTTTTTGTGGACGTTTAGAAAATTAAATTATAGGTTATAATTTTAATACGATAGGTGTGTAATATATTTTACGGGATGAGAGATTTTATCAGCCTATTATAATGTTTATTTCATTCTGGAGTATTTCACTAGTTATTAATTCGTCCCTTTGGTTTTTGCTTATTTACATTATTCGATTAGTTTTGATTTATTTCTTCTGTTTTCAGGTGGTGAGTGCTACCAAAGTTATATAGGGGACTTGAATATAATAATATGCAGATACTAGATCAGTTGAGCAATTTTAGACCGTTTGCAACAAATAGCTCAACCGTTTTTCATCTCAAACTTGCTTTCCGCCTGTGGGGGACAAATATGGCGATTTAATTTTTGACCTCTTCCCGGTATCCGATTGAGCTGAAATTTGGCATATCTGGTTCCGATGACAATACACTATTATGGCAATAGTGAGCTGATCTGATGATGGAGACGGAACGACGATGGACGGTGGGCAACGGAACTCCTCGATGATTAATTGGCAAGCCTGAAATTATTATCCGGGCAATGTTTGGACTTATTTTGATCCACTGACGGTTTCGATCTCTAACTTTAGAAAAACTTGTTTTGGAAAATATATTTTCACCAAAAACAAAACATATTCTTTGCCTACGTTTGCATTTGAACTGCTACGATAGGTTCGTATTTTCCACGAGGAAAATAACAGATACGTTGGCAAAACAAGAGCGAGCGGTGAAGAACATACACCCATCTAGAGACTATAAAGATTACGATCTACAAGGAAATCGGCAGAGATTCAACTAAACTATCCCGATCGAATGGATGTAACGACCTACTTTTTGACTGTAAAAAGTGCCGACCACGACAAAAGACAAAGATCATCTTCGCTGATAAAGAGACAATAAATAACACCATAGTTTTTTGGAGCTGGGTCTTATGATTAGAGCAAGGATTTTTTATTGGGATGTTTATTTAAATGATATATTATTACTAATGTAAAATGGACATGGCACTTGGGAAGGTGGAAAATGGAAACACAAAGGTTCTGAGTATGACGTTTATAAAACTTTTTAAAAATATAATATAGAAAAAAAAACAGACAATACTTTTGAGTTCGACGAGCTTCGAGGCGCAGCGGGAAAGTAGCCGGCTGAAATGCGAAAGGGCCGGGCTCAATTCCCGCTGTGGGACAAATGCTTGCATGTTCTGCAAATATTTGTTTCAGTCTGGGTGTTGTGGTACCATGGTAGTTGTAGTTCTATACGATACAGGTCTGGTGTTGGTACAGGTGTCTGTCTGTTGGGTGTTTTTTGAACACAGATCAGCTTAAAAGGATCAGTGATCAGCGTAACAAGATAACCAAACAAATAATAATAGAGTTTATCTGTCATTATTAGATAGGGGTGAAACAGTGTTGGACGAAATTGTGGTAGTAGCTACCCCTACGAAGGGCTCCAGCAGAGAAAGTTTATTAAATCTTCCTTAGAATTCATTATGGCCTGTTGCTAAATTAAGTTTCGCACCCTACCAACTTTTAACTTTACGCGTTGTTTTCGCAAAGCCGTTGTTGATTTAATTTTAAAGATCTAATAAGATTTATTAGTTTGGTTTTAATGAATAAAATGTGCTTGGGGTACGGATTTTATTAATCACTGTTGTATTACATTAATACATGCTGATAAATCAAATATCGTATTTACCGATATATTATTAACATTTAATATATTTAAAAAAACAGAAATAATAATCAAAATAAAAAAAAATATGTTAAGGGCATCGTTTGAGAACGGCTGGCCCGATTTGTAATTTTTTTATGTTTGTTATGGTTCGGATATGGTTTTAGGAAAAAAAAAACGGAAAATTAGAAAGTTCGGGTATAACTTAAATTCCTTTTTTGTATATTTTTTGTAGGTCCTCAAGACTATTGGACAGGATAACGTTTGTCGGATCAACAACTAGCGGATTTTGATGATATTTGGTGTGTGAATGGATCCCAACAGGATGCGTGCGAAGCCGCGGGCAAAAGGCTCGTACAACTAATAAAAGTATTTACATAATTTTAGTACTGTATCAGACCAAGATTTAGTTTAGCCCATAGTCACGATGGGAGACTGCTCTATGGTTTAGTCATGTAGTTTTATTCAATACTTGAATAGACACTTGCAAAAATCATAATTTTATTTAAAAAAAAAACCCTCTTCGCAATGAAACGTCTGAACCGATTTTGATAAAACCATGTCTAAGAACCATCGCTAGAAAACCTGAATTAAAATAAAAAAAACACATTAGAATCGGTTCACCCGTTTAGGTAAGTGCTACGGTGCCACAGACAGATACTATGGAACCAACATAGCGGTCAAACATAAACATCCCTCTTTTTGCGACGGGGTTTAAAAACAGCGTTGGACAGCACTAAACTACATTAATGTTAGTTTTAGTTTGTAGTTTGTGCCAAGTGAATCGACACCAATGTTACAAAATTGAATTTAAATTAAGCAATACAAAATCGTACAGAGAATTCGTATATTCAGTAAAATTTAAAAGTAAATAGTAATTACTTAATACGAAGTTGTGTAAAAAATACGACGAAGACGTCGAATTATTCTTTGTAAGATTGCCCATATATAAGAAAAGTGGACCACATGCTAATGTACACAACTAACTATAACTGCATTTATTTACAGAAAGAACTTAATACAACTTACAAGTAGGTATGTACAATTTTTTTTAAATACATATGTAACAGTTGTGCTACCTGTAGACCGCTGCTAACGATCTAAAGGTAGCTCAACTGATACAAAACAGTACCAGACGGAAGCGTCCCTAAGATGCTGGCTGCATTGCCACGCTGAATGGCAATACTAATGCGTTGAGTCAGATAAGAGCCAGCTCTCAGGTCACGCGTCGCTTCAACCAGACACCCTGAAAGAACTTGTTTTTTATTGAATAATACTATGCATGACTCCTTCGACCAAAGTAAAATAACATGACTCTATAGTCATGCCTCTAGGTAAGTAGGTACTTACATATAAAATAATAACGAACTTACACTAAATAATAACGGACACTCAAATCAGATTCTATTATAATAATATAGTCAGAAGACAGTGCATTTGTTTCTTATTTTCTAAAACATGGTTCTAGATTCAAGATATCTATTTGCAAAAATAAGTGTAACGTCGTCGTTTCGTATGAGGTAGTGCTGGCCTCTGGTGTCAGAGTTTGTCAAGCCGCCGTCAAGTGTAACAATTTGGTTTTATAAGTTAGTGAGCACATATTACTTGTTTGCTCTCTGAAGGCACCATACATTTTTGAGGGCGCTTAATTAAAAGAAAACTATACTGCAGCTTGCTTTGATTTCGTTTCTTACTTAGGTACCTACTACAACTAAAACAACTAACTACTAAATTGTAAATAATACAAAGCTTAGATAACATTCATCGAAGTTAGGATATTGATGCAAATAAAAGACAACTTAGCAAAAATTGGTTAGTGAAAGTGGACATTATTCTACCAAATATTCACCAACACTTTTGATAATAAATAAATAATAAATAAATAATGCTGGACAAGTTCACACAATATTATCTACCCCCAAGCTAAGCCAGAGCTTGTGTTATGGGTACTAGATAACTGATATACTTAATATAATACATTACATAGATATATATTTTTTATTATACATAGAAAACACCCAGAACACCCTGAACAAATATCTGCAGAACGCACAAATATTTGTTCCGAGGCGGGAATCGAACCCGCAACCTCCTGCGTCGCAGGCGAACGTTCGCCAGCCGCGCCACAGAGGAGAGGAATAATAATAATGGAAAAGCTTTGAAATGTTGAAAGGTCAAGCTTTACATAGTACAAGTCTAAACCTTCGCCCTTATCCACGCAGTTATACTGTCGAACCACCTTGATGTGAACATCACAAATACAAATACAAAAATATTTATTTTGCCGACAAACTTACAGAGAAACTTAAAATTAAAACATATCCATAATTATTATCAGCAAAAAAGGTCGCCACTCAGCGTATGCTGCAACAACGCAAACGCTGCTGCAGCGCTGGTTTTACGCGTTTTTTATCACAATAACGCTTCCCAGTCTACGCTGTACGTGTCATTCACTTAAGGTTCCTTCGCTGAAAACCCCTAGAACTTTACATGTATTTTGTATCACTTTACCTGACTGCCCGACACATGTACCTAAGGACATGGAGGTAGATGAGGGTGAGCGCTGATCGATCCGCCCGCCCAATCCGCCCATCGTCGCCTGGCAACCGCGTCACCCCGCCGGAAAACATTGCTTCCTTAGGAGACACAAGAAGACATTTTGGATAGATTTTTTTAGCTGTGGTGCTTATATTTAGAATATACCCCTCCGTCATCTCCCATGGATGTAGTAAAAGCCGACTAAGGGAGTATACCAGGGGATGGGCAGCTGCATCCACCTGAGTAGGTACACACCAATACTGCGATCACCAATCCGCCTGCCTGCGTGGTGATTATGGCATATTCAATCCAATTCATTGGATTCTATGGGGGGTGCTTCGTCCAGCAGTGGACGTCTAACGACTGATGAAGATGATGATGTTTTTGAATAGCCACTTTGCACTTAGCACCTCCTGCAAAAGAAAATGAAATGAAAGAAGGCCAAGTTATATTTATTCCGTGAAATAAAAACGTAGGTACCTTATATAAATAAACATAATAAATAAATAATATACCGAATAATAAATAATATAAATAAACCAATCTAAAACTGAACGCCGCTTACCAAAATACAGGAAAAGATGTCCACTTTTGTTATTAGAAGTACATTTAGAAAACTTTACACTGCGTGCTCTGTTCTAAAAGCATAACATGCCACAGTAATCGTTTTTTTAATGAGAAAAGCGGGTACAGACTCTACAAAAATTACCATTCAAAGCAATGTGCAAACACGAACTTGAACAAAAATGCGCAGACTTTGCTCGGCTTTGCAAATAGCACTAACCTACCAGCTTCATGTCTTTGCAAATAGCACTAACCTACCAGCTTCATGTCTTTGCAAATAGCACTAACCTACCAGCTTCATGTGTTTTCAAATAGCACTAACCTACCAGCTTCATGTCTTTGCAAATAGCACTAACCTACCAGCTTCATGTCTTTGCAAATAGCACTAACCTACCAGCTTCATGTCTTTGAAAATAGCACTAACCTACCAGCGTCATGTCTTTGAAAATAGCACTAACCTACCAGCTTCATGTCTTTGCAAATAGCACTAACCTACAAGCTTCATGTCTTTGCAAATAGCACTAACCTACCAGCTTCATGTCTTTGCAAATAGCACTAACCTACCAGCTTCATGTCTTTTCAAATAGCACTAACCTACCAGCTTCATGTCTTTGCAAATAGCACTAACCTACCAGCTTCATGTCTTTGCAAATAGCACTAACCTACCAGCTTCATGTCTTTGCAAATAGCACTAACCTACCAGCTTCATGTCTTTGCAAATAGCACTAACCTACCAGCTTCATGTCTTTGCAAATAGCACTAACCTACCAGCTTCATTACTTTGCAAATAGCACTAACCTACCAGCTTCATGTCTTTGCAAATAGCACTAACCTACCAGCTTCATGTCTTTGCAAATAGCACTAACCTACCAGCTTCATGTCTTTGCAAATAGCACTAACCTACCAGCTTCATGTCTTTGCAAATAGCACTAACCTACCAGCTTCATGTCTTTGCAAATAGCACTAACCTACCAGCTTCATGTCTTTGCAAATAGCACTAACCTACCAGCTTCATTACTTTGCAAATAGCACTAACCTACCAGCTTCATGTCTTTGCAAATAGCACTAACCTACCAGCTTCATGTCTTTGCAAATAGCACTAACCTACCAGCTTCATGTCTTTGCAAATAGCACTAACCTACCAGCTTCATGTCTTTGCAAATAGCACTAACCTACCAGCTTCATGTCTTTGCAAATAGCACTAACCTACCAGCTTCATGTCTTGAACCCAGCTTTATGTTTTGAACCCAGGTTTATGTTTGAAGGTCTGCCTGTTTTATTACAAAAAGAGGTAAATAAATAGATAAATAATGCAGGACAGTTCACACAACATTATTTAGCCCCAAGCTAAGCAGACCTTGTGTCATGGGTACTAGATAACTGATATACTTAATACAATACATTACATGGACAGATATTTTTGATTATACATAGAAAATACCCAGAACACCCTGAATAAATATCTGCAGATCGCCCAATATTTGAACCAAGGCGGGAATCGAACCCGCAACCTCCTGCCTCGCAGGTGAACCTTCGCCTGCCGCGCCACAGAAGTCGTCAAAGGTTGAACAAAACTTCTCTGTGCCACAGAATAAACAATATTGTGCCATTTTTATTTTATTTTATATTATTCTTATTTCGAATTTGCTTTACGTTTTCTCAATTTGTCAGATCTTATATTGCTGTCAAAAAGAAAATTATGTTTCCTCCTGCAATGTTTAGGACAGGTTTCATCACAACCAGTTTTAAAGCTACTCTATTTTGAACCCTATTTCATATAAAGATAAAGTCGAACGGTACCGAGTACTCTATACTTATTAGTTAGTGCACAAAGGTCGGTTGTCGCGAACATTTGAGAGGGATGGAGGGTGAATTATACCCTGTCAACTGCAGATATGTTGCTCTATGATTATACCTGGGACTAATTCCCTTGTTATTCTTTGAGGCCCGTTTTCCATTAATATCTCTGGGGGTTTGTAGGCCTACTTGGATGACGGAATAAACAAGAGGCCCACCTGATGTTAAGCGGTAACCTCTGCCTATGAACAATGCATTACCTCATAGGTCACGTCCACTAAGGACGCACCCTATGTGGCATTGCACTGCGCCCGCCACCCTGAGACATAAAGGTGAAAAGTCTCATGTGCCTGTAATTTCACCGGCACCCTTACCCTTCAAACCGGAACACAGCAATGCGAACACTACTGCTTTGCGGCAGAAATAGGTATGGTGTTAGTACTTCCCCGGACGAACTCTTACACAAAAAAGCTCTACTACTACTTCTTCCTTGCGCGAGGGCTGTCATTTTCTAACTTATCTGAACTTTACTGAGTTAGATAGTGAAGGAATTTAGCTGTTGTCTTCCTTTTAAGACACTGAAAAAGTAAAATTATAGTTTTCACATAAACGTGTTTTTATCAACACGAGCACATAGCGGCAGCAAAAAAATTGGAGCAAACTTCGTTTGTAGCCGGTACGACCATGCTTGGTACAACTTTGTTACGAGATAGAAAACAATGAAACCTATTTATTAAAAATAATAGTTTTATCAATTAAACTAAACAACCAAACCTATCCCCGAAATCCCAAATTAAAATTTCAAAGATCATCTCGTCTCGTCACAGTAATTAATAGAAAATAGTTATATGGTTCCATGACGGCCTGCCTTCCCAAATATATGGTCCATAAAACCTCGATTACGTTTTATAAACACTACATTTAATTTTATAACTACCTACTTCATGATTGTATTATTTATTTTGAGTAATATATTATCCTGTGGTGGAGATTTCGATTTTTTCTAAGCTGCGCCTTCAAATATTTAAAATTCCCTGGCACAGTACACTCCATCAATTTATAGTATTCGTTGGAGTTTGGTTGGCGTGGAGTAAGCTTTATTTTTAAATAAAATTTGGAAGACAAAATCCGATAAGGTAAAATAATACACAGAAAACTTAATGATAACATGATAATTCTAAGTGCGCAAAATTAGGAGAAACTATAGGTGGTCAAATATTTAATAATTAGTCAATAGTGGAATGCCCGCGACTTTTTCTGCGTGGAGTTTTTTCCATATAAATTTTAACACCTTAGGGGGTGAATTTTGGAAACTCCTTTCTCAGTGCACCGTTAGACTACAAAAGACATGTATTCTTCAAATTACAGGTCTGTATGTTTTATTATAAACGAATAATACTGAGATACGTGTACTACAGCTTAGGCTGTGATTTGATAGTCCAGTCAGTTAGTCACGCAATGATTTTATATAGGTACTCAAATTCATTATAATTTTAATGATATTGTAAATTGGATCATGTTATCTGAATAAACGAAATTATGGTATGAAATGTGCTTCAGCAATTCCCGTTTGCGGCTAATGGTAGCATTTTCACTCGGTTGCAATCATAATATTTATGTTTCAAAAAGACGAAGATTGCCGCAGCGCATTAGTTTAGTAATAGTACTGAAAAGTTGGTCACTCACGGTCGCGCCACATGGCTATAATTTTTAGTGCACGGCTGGCTCGTTCTACGCAAATTGATGTGAGTTCGCATATTCCAAGTTGCGAAGCGTGTCGCCAAATAGCGTGAGGCTATGGAATAAAGCGGGCAAAGAAAGTTCATGGGTTTATATCACAGAATTTAAATTACCGTGGATTGGTATCATTTTCGAAAAATTATGACTATACACCACGTACTTTACTATTCTCCTGTTGACGTTTCGTTGACCATTTAGAGGTCCATTCTTTATGAGCACCGACCGCAACCAGGCTTGGTATCACGTCAAATTTTGGCTTACAGATTTGGTGAGTGGCGAGCTAAAATGTATAAAACGAGCCCGATCTCCACACCATCGCACACTCGAAGTGGTAGAGCACACTAATTTTAGAAAATATACACCACGAACTTTACCATTCTCCTGCTGACGTTTCGTTGATCATTTTGAGGTTCATCTTCATGAGCACCGACCGCGATCACGCTTGGTAACACGTCAAATTTTGGCTTACACATTTGGTGATATAGTGATCGTGAGTGGCGAGCTAAAAGGTATAAAACGAGGTCCATCTCCACACCATCGCACCCTCGAAGTGGTAGAGCACACGCTCGCTCGCCAGACAGGCGCGACCGGGACGCCCGCACTAAATTTAAATATTTTAATCCTTAATTTAAATTTTTGACATTTTTATTTTATGTTGGTATTCGTGTAGTTTCATTTTTTACGTTATTTGTCATATTCAGGAGAGACGGCGAATGGAGATGGCGCCTTCGACCATCATTATGTTAGAAAATTATTGACGATAACATGACTAATACCTGCATGTACCTACTATTATTATAGTCTGTGCTAATACTAACTATATTTAGGGATAAAGGACTTTTCCTAGAGTGAAGTTTGCCAATTGTGCATCGCACAATTGGATAGTAAGTACCTAATCAAACTGTTATAAAAAACAGCCAAGTGCACGTTGGACCTTGCGAAATCAGGGTTCCGTACAAAATGTAGAAGTTGCAAATTGTAGAAGTTTATTTAATTCATACGCAACAATAAATTTGTTGGTAAAAGAAAACCACCCGTCCCTGGACGGTTTAGATTCACTGGACCCGGTAGGTGGCGCTGCAGTCGGGACCACGCGAACGAAGTCGGGAGCGGGCCACTAGTTGTATATAAAATAACTTGTAAAACTAATATAACTCTCAGACACAAATTAAATGTTACAATAAAGAGTTCCATTAGAGACATTTAGCTAAACGTATGTGGCCTTCAAAGTTCCATGAACTCATTACGGGCTATCCGGCTATGCACGATAACAGCGCGTGACGTCACAATTACCACGTTATCAAAACATCGTTATTATAAGAAGTCATCTTCTAATAGAAAATGTTCGGTAATTTCGATCGCGACCAACAAGACGAGGTGGCCGAGTGGTTAAGGCGTTGGACTGCTAATCCAATGTGCTCTGCACGCGTGGGTTCGAATCCCATCCTCGTCGTATCTTTTTGCCTATTTTTATTTTTTCCCGTTATAAGTTATTGTCATATTTGAGTAAATAACAGTAACAATTTTTTTTAAAATTAATACATGAATGTTTATTTTTACAAGCATTTAATTCATTGGTTTTTTTTCTTTTATTCTTTTTTTAGGTCAAATCTTGCAGCTGAATTAGAACCACTCCTTGACATCCCATTGAGCTGAAATTTTGCATATCTGTCAAGTTCCGATGACAGTACAATATTAAGGTGACAGTGAGCTGATATGATGATGGAAACGGAACTCCTCGATGGATAATAGTAGACTGGTGTTTAAGCTAATTGACAACCTCTGTAGCGCGTTGGACGAGTAGCCGGCTGAGAGCGTAAGGTTGCGGGTTCGATTCCCGCTGCGGGACAAATGTTTGTATGATCTGCAAATGTTGTTCCGGGTCTGGGTGTTTTGGTACCATGGTGCTCGTAGTTTCTGATACCCACGACACAGGGAATCCTAGTGTGGGGTCAGGACTATGTGTGTGACTGTTGGGTGTTATGTTATAGATAGATAGATAGAAAACTCTTTATTGTAACTCACGTAATGGGGCCGACAGTATACAATAGGCTACCTAGTAGTGTGACTGAGGCAGCTAGTCTTAACGCGTTTAAATATAAACTGAAACACTGGCTCATAAGCAACACCTTCTACAGTTATGAGGAGTTCATTGACATAACATGATAACTTTCTATTCTATTATTTCTTATATTATATTATTATATTATATTATTTATTATTATATTATTTATTATCTTATATTATTTCTTTCTAACTATTACTTCAGTCTACAAGCCTCCAACACAACCATTCAAGTTTTGGAAAACTCAGAACTTTGACGACCGTGAATTCAAAATAATCCTAGGTGACTTTAACAGCCACAACTCCATCTGGGGCTATCGTCAAACTAACCCAGATGGCAATGCCGTTGAAGAGTGGGCGGAAGCAGAGGACCTGTTTCTGATTCATGATGCTAAACTACCCCCTTCCTTTAATAGCTGCCGCTGGAAGCGAGGCTATAACCCGGATCTAATATTTGTATCGGAGAACTTAAAATCACTGTGCTTGAAAACGATATGCGCAACAATTCCAAACACCCAACATAGACCGATTTCCTGTCACGTGCAAGCAGCAGTGAAGCCAACAACTGTCCCATTTAGACGTCGTTTCAATTTTGCAAAAGCGGACTGGGAGCAGTTCTCTGATAGAGTAGATGCAGCACTTAACCTAGAACCTATACCACAGAACTATGAGAAATTCATCGACATCATATGGACTGTATCTCGAAAGGTTATTCCTAGGGGTTGTCGTTCGAATTACATCCCGGGCCTTAAGCAAGATTCAGCTCAATTGCTTGCAGACTACGAATCTTTGTATGAAAACGATCCGTTTGCTGAAAACACCATTACCGCCGGCCAAAAACTAATGACAATGCTGAAGGAAACCCGTAAAGAGCAATGGATAAAAACTGTTACTGAAATTGACATGACTCATAACAGCAAAAAAGCTTGGTCCACTCTGAGGAAACTTACGGGGGATCCCCCTCCACCAATGAATCCTGGGAAAGTTACCGCTAACAAAGTAGCCCACCAACTACTCCTCAATGGGAAAGCTAAACAAAAGCTCCCAAAGGTCCCAAAAATGAAAACTATTCCTGGAAATTCTTCAAAAATATGCCAACCGTTTACGCTAGCTGACATAATCCTGTCCATCAAGAAACTTAAAAACGGTAAAGCTGCTGGGGTCGATGACCTTACAGTGGAACAACTAAAAAACCTTGGCCCAGTAGCAGTATCTTGGCTCTTGGCCCTCTTCAACTCATGTCTTAATACCACGCAAATACCCAAAATGTGGAGACGGGCTAAAGTCATTGCCCTACTTAAACCTGGGAAACCTGCAGAAGACCCCAAAAGTTACCGCCCAATCTCGCTTCTCTGTCACACGTTCAAACTCTTTGAAAGGATGTTATTAAACCGTCTTACACCACTTATTGAGCCTAGTCTAATTCCTCATCAGGCAGGTTTCAGGCCGGGTAAATCATGTGCAGGGCAGATTTTGAACCTTACTGAACACATAGAATCGGGATACGAAGTTAAAAAGATTACTGGAGTTGTCCTAGTAGATTTAACAGCAGCGTACGACACTGTTAACATTAAAAGGCTTCTCCATAAGTTGCACCAAATGACAAATGATTTCAGGTTGGTACAAATTGTAGGACAGATTCTTCGAAACCGGCGCTTCCAAGTTCACCTCCACACAGACAAAAGTAGATGGCGACGCCAAAAAAATGGACTACCGCAAGGAAGTGTACTAGCTCCGATGCTATTTAATATATATACAAACGACCAGCCCTGTCCTCCTAACACACAGAGATTTTTGTATGCAGATGACCTGGCTTTGGCTACGCAAACAGATACCTTTGATGAAGCTGAAAAACATCTGACGCACGCTTTGGAAGACTTAGGCAAATACTATGAAGTCAACGCCCTGAGGCCAAACCCAACAAAGACGCAGTCCTGCGTCTTCCATTTGCGGAACCATCAAGCCAACCGTCCACTTCAGCTGAAATGGCGTGGCATGGCCATAAAACACTGTCCAAACCCAGTATACCTTGGAGTCACTCTGGACAGAACACTTACTTTCAAAAGCCACTGCCAGAAAACAAAAGCCAAAGTCAGCTCTCGAAATAATGTCCTCCGTCGGCTCACCACTACATCCTGGGGTGCATCACCATCAGTCCTTCGGACTACAGGTCTCTCCCTTAGCTTCTCTGCTGGCGAGTACGCATGCCCAGTGTGGCATCGTTCGTGCCACGCCCGAGAGGTAGACGTTGCCCTTAACGAGACCTGCCGAATAATAACCGGGTGTCTAAAGCCAACGCCATTAAACAAGCTCTACCCTGTAGCGGGTATAGCGCCACCTGACGTCCGGCGAGAAATTGCTTGTGGAACAGAAAAAGAAAAACAAGAATCTGATGACCGACATTCTCTGTATGGTGCTGTTCCACCAAAAAAGCGCTTAATAAGCCGTAAAGGTTTTTTACGGTCCACTTCAGCCACCTCAAGTAATGCAACTAATGCAAGTGATGCTCGTCTAGACCTATGGACGTTAAAAAAAGCCCCTCCACCTGGCTATATAACACCTGCAGAGGAATTACCCCCTGGTCACCAACTACCCTGGCCAGTGTGGAAGACTCTTAACAGATTGCGCACTCAAGTCGGCCGCTGCAGGTGCAATCTCAGTAAGTGGGGTATGATTGCAGCCTCCGCGACGCAATGCGACTGTGGTGCCATGTCCCAAACCATGCCACATGTCCTTGTATGCCCATCCTGCCCTGACTCTTGCACGATGGAGGATTTAATGACCTGCTCTGACAATGCCGTGGGTGTGGCAACCTATTGGTCAAAATGGCTTTGAGACATCGACACGAAAGAAGAAGAAGATAACTTTCTGACATAAACTTATTGTAATTTACTATTTTAGTGTTCACGTAATTTTGAGATTTAATTTATAATAATGCGTTTTTTTTTTTTTTTTTTTTTTAATGTGTAATTACTGATAATTGAATATTATTGTTATTTATTTGTTCTAATATTGTTCTATTTTTTGTATTATTTTTATTATTTGCTCATTGTTATTTATATTGTAATCTATACTGCAGTATAGTTAATATATGAATGTGTACGTGTAATACTCTTACCAAATAAATGATTATTGATTATTATTATTGTACTCACCTTAAAATAATAAAATAACAACATACTTATATTACCTTACAAACTAGTTCACGGTGATACAATGGGCGGCCTTATCGCTAAGAGCAATCTCTTCCAGGCAACCTTTGGATGGACAGGATTGTAAAGAACGTGTATGTTAAAAGCTCAGTTTGATCGGCACTGTTGTTTGTAAACTAGTTTTACTGACCAGTTTTTTTGCTGGTACATTTTGCGTTACCTACCATGCCACCCACACGTGACGTCATCGCTCAAGGGGAGATGGAATCACATGCGTAAGTTAACTGTAGAGGGCTTAATAGCTTGGCAAAATAATATTATATTGTTGTGATGAGTTTAATGGGCTCAGATTATATCGGCATTCTACTTATTGCATTGTACTGCGCGCTACTTTTATGAAGTTTTCTTTTATATATTTTGATGTTATTAAAACCGTTTTTTTCCTGCATAATTTTAGCATGAAACTATTGGATGAAAAATACACTTCTCATTCATAAATACCATTTTCCAACAAGATTCCATTTTTACCTAACACAGCAACAAGAATAGGTACCTAGTGCTTTGCAAACAAGCTTATTGAATTAAACAAGAAGTTATCATTATTATTATTTCATAGAGATCTAGAGATTTTATTTCTCTAGCAGATGTCATCCAGTGGAGCGTTTTGGCCAGCAGACAGTCATCATTTTACTTTATTTTATTTATTAAGGAAAGACATTATAATCAGTGTTACTTAATACATAAATTTAATTATGTAAGACTTATTAATAATGTAGTCCACAACGTTGTCCACATGTTAGTTTTATTCATCATCATCATTTTCGTCATCATCATCAGCCGGTATATGTCCACTACTCTTCAGCAGAACGCTTTAGTCATCTTTTTAAAATGCGTGAATGACGTTCAAGTAGATAGCTCACGTGATGTTAAGCGTTAACCCCTTCCTCACAAGTCACGTCCACCTAGGACGCACCCTATGTGGCATTGTACTGCGCCCGCCACCCTGAGACATAAAGATAAAAAGCCCTATGGAACGGATAAAAAAGTTGGATAAATATTCCTTTCTAGTGTCCGCCTGCGGCTTCGCTCGTGTTGTACCAGGATAAAAAGTAGCCTTATAGCTCAATCCAGGTCATAATCTATCTGTATATCAAATTTTACCAAAATGGGTTCAACTGTTTCGGCGTGATTGAGAATCAAACATACAAACTTTGACATCTATAAATCATAGACTTATGATACTCGTATTAGAGGGATAGAACTGCTCAATAACCTCTGTGGCGCGGCAGGCGAAGGTTCGCCTGTGACGCAGGAGGTTGCGGGTTCGGTACGATCTGCAGATATTTGTTCAGAGTGTAAAAAATAAAATAAAAACATATCTATCTATGTAATGTATAGTATTAAGTATATCATCAGTTATCTAATAACCATAACACAAGCTCTGCTTAGCTTGGGGCTAGATAATGTTTTGTGAACTGTCCAGCATTATTTATTTATTTATATATGTTTTGACCGCAGGTACACTCAACTCCTCACTCAACAAACACATTTATAAAATCAAGAGCTCCACTTAATCGCAACCGCAGCTTACTGGTGTTCATAAGTGCGTGTAACATCGGGAGACGCGTGCCGTAGCCTGTGCATAGCGCGAGAAACAATATTCATAAATAACTAATATCACAATA
The DNA here is from genome assembly GCA_932527175.1 of Operophtera brumata. Taxonomy (NCBI): domain Eukaryota; kingdom Metazoa; phylum Arthropoda; class Insecta; order Lepidoptera; family Geometridae; genus Operophtera; species Operophtera brumata. The sequence continues at coordinate 5,145,417 of OW052238.1, forward strand.
GGATATGGGCCCAGAGCGACACGTGTCGCCGACGGCGGGGCGCGTGCGTATGACTTGACGCCACAACGAATTATTTGCGCTTATTGATATACACCCACTGATAGAGGGGTATGTTAGATGGATTATGAGGTCACAGTGATGCGAAGAGTCTGCGAATATGTCTCATAGGACTGAAACGGACTGTCAAGCTAGGTTTCAGGATAAAATAACGACACTGAACTCCAGTTTCCAATATTAACTTTTAATTAAATTAGCCGAAAAAACTCTAATACAGTCTTTTACGTTAATTGTATTTCACCACACTGTTCACAATTTGCTCTCAAGTCACTTGCTGTGTGCCACTCAAGCCAATTTACGACTGACTTCCTTCAAACGAAATCTGGTTTTATATACGTCAGCCTTGGAGACTCGAATGTTAATATAGTAGTTTGGTAGTATTAGCTTGTTTATTCACCAACTGATGGCACTGCGAGGCTCTAAATACGTTTAAGCCAGTCAGCCGCCGTAACACTATCCAGTTAGATTATAGTGTACTTATCCTATTTGGCGAAAGTCATTGCCTTTGTAGATTGTTTGAAGTTCCATAAATAATGGTGTCAGCCATTTGGTTATTTGGAAACTTAGAGCATTGTAGACGTCCGTATCGATGTTTGGAAATGACAAATTGCAATACCTACTTTATTAGATCCCGCACAACCAAAGAAGTCCTGTAACTGAGGCGCTAGCTTCTATGCACAAACGTGCGAAAGCGCTAAAAATCCGTTAGCTCCTCAAATGGGCGTCATTTTGTTGCGCGGACTCATAAATGAAATACCCCCCTATCTTATTTTCTAACAGAATGAAGTTCGATTTTGATTACCATTGCTGTTCATTGCGTTGTTTTAAAACTGGGCAGGGACTTTTGTAGCTGATTGTACATAGCCGTGATAGTTTCAAAGTTACATTTAACACCTATTGATGGTACCACGTGGGTGCTACGCAATCTGTAGACATGTAGCATATTCCAACTCCTCAATAAATTATGAAATACGGGCAACAATGTGCTAAAGCCCACGATTGGTATCGGAAGTGGGGGGAGGCTGGGTAAGGAGGGGCGACTTCCTTCCGGCCTGCTCCCGTAACTCATCATCAGGGCGCGACGGGGGCCCGCGACCCCCGTACAAAGAAACACAAAGATTTGTGTGAATTATACACAGTGCGTAAGCAAAAGGGGAGAGAAAAATATTGACACTGTTTTTTAAATTATGTGCTTCTTATAGAGGACCATTTTTTGTCCGAGCGCGAAGCGTCTTTACAACAACTGGCAAAATTTGCTTCCTTCTGTCCGGATGTATTGTGTATGTACATATGTACGTATGTATGTTGGTTAGGGATCCACAAAAATTCAAAAGTATCGATACCTAATAAAGTATCGGAATCAAAGTATCGAGTACAAAAATTATCGAAGAGAAAGTATCGATACTACTCAGGTATCGATACTTTTTGCGGATCCCTAATGTTTGTACTCGCGTACAGGTCTTATTTTTCAATTATCTAGTTAAAATAAATAAATAAATAATGCTGGACAGTTCACACAACATTATCTAGCCCTAAGCTAAGCAGAGTTTGTGTTATGGGTTCTAGATAACTGTACAATACATTACATTAGATAGATATTGGAGAGGTAGCTCCCCCAGAAAGGGGGGAAGTTTGCTGCGGCGCCATTTACCGGCCGATTTAGATAATATGTATTTGGCAGAAACATTCGGTAGTCAATCCTAAACAAGAATCCGAATATTAGTAAAATCGGTCAAGAGGTTGTCTAGATATACAAGACGAGTTTTATTTTTCAGGGCCACTTAGGCGATGTCTGAAACCATGATAGTTATCGAAACGTGATGCTAGGAATTACATTACAGGGTCAATTTTGAAAATAATAAGATCTGTATAATAAAGTAGCAATTTGTTTTTGGTGTTTCAGAGTAGTAGAGCTTTTTTGTGAAAGAGTTCGTCCGGGGAAGTTCTACCTCCATACATATTTCTGCCGTAAAGCTGAAGTGCTCGCATGGCTGTGTTCCGGTTTGAAAGGTATGGTTGCCGGTGAAATTACAGGCACATGAAACTTTTGATGCAATGCTACATAGGGTGTGTCCTAGGTGGACGTGACCTATGTGATAATGCACTGTTCATAGGCGGAGGGTACCGCTTAAAATCAGTTGGGTCATCTGCCTGATCCGTCAAACCAAGTTTTATAAAAAAAAAGAAGATAATAAAGTATTTATAAAAAAAAATGCCATAAATAAAAATAAATAACGCTGGACAGTTCACACAACATTGTCTAGCCCCAAGCTAAGCAGAGCTTGTGTTATGGGTACTAGACAACTGATATACTTAATACAATATATTACATAGATAGATATTTTTTATTATATACAGTTGTGGTCATATAATTAAGAACGATTTGAAGTTCTAGAAGTTTTTTATTTAAATCGTATCATACACAGATATGTGTACCTTCTGAGAAGCAACCTGACTTAAGAATAAAGTATGAAATCGCTAACTATTTTTTGCACATTTTATTGATTTTATCAAAGTAACACATTCAAATAGTACTGAAACTGGACAAATAATTAAGAACGATTTATTTAACTGCTCGGGAATTGTTTTGTATGACACTTAGATTTAAAAAATCACAATATTATGTAGCACAGGAAACATAAAAAGAAATGTAATAAACATTTAACTAAAATTAATAGTTAATAGCATATCCACGGCTTTTAATTACAGCTTTACACCGGCGAGGCATTGACTCTATTAATTTTTGACATTTCGCAAGAGAAATAGAGTTCCATTCTCCTAAAAAAAGTCATACAGCTCTCTTAAATTTCCACACTTTGTATTTGAAACCTTTCTCTTTACTTCAAACCACAGATTCTCTATTGGGTTTAGATCTGGACTGTTAGCAGGCCAGTCTAAGACAAAAACTAATTGCGCTGTAAGAAATTCCTTTACGGTGCGTGCAGTGTGCTTTGGATCATTGTCATGCTGGAATGTCCAAATGACCGGTAGAACGTCTTCAGCGTATGGTAACATTGTTTCTTCCAGTATATTTTTGTATTGGAACTGATCCATGTTACCTTCTATCAACTTTACAGGTCCTACACCATGTCCAGAAAAGCAACCCCAAATTTTCACATTTCCACCACCGTGCTTTAATGTAACTTTCGTGTACTTTGGGTCGAATGCTTTATTCGGAGGACGTCGTACATATCGTTTTCCATCAGATCATACTCTGTTTATTTTCGTCTCGTCAGAAAAAAGTTCATTTTTCCACTGTTGCACAGTCCAGTTTTCATACTTTCTCGCAAATGCAAGCCGGGCTTGCCTGTGGCAAAGTTTTAACATGGGTACCTTTCTTGCTATCCTACCGTGCAATTTTTCTTCTACCAAACGTCTTCGAATAGTGCGTGCTGAGATTGCTGAAGGGTTGTTTTCACCAAAATATTCTTTTCTAAGCTCATTGGACCCTTTAAAAGGATTTTGTTTTGCCATACGAACGATGTTTCGGTCATCTCGAGGAGTTGTTTTTCTCTGTTTAGGTACACGTGGAACATTCGAAGTAGTTTGATACGTAGCAAAATGCTTTACAGCGTGGAAAACCAACGTTTTTGAACATTGCAGATGGTCGGCTATCTTTTTATAAGACCAATTCTTCCGGCGAAGTTTTATTATTACTTCCCTTGTAGATTTATCACAACTTTTATTTTTTCCCATTGTTTTTTCTAAAGAAGTAATCACCTTTAATCTTTTACAGCACGTAATGGCGCCAAAATTATACAAACAATAACAAATCGACTGAGTGTTCTCTATTTAAATTTGAATTAAGGTATAAACTACTTAGCGTTCTTAATTACGTGACCAGCCAGTAATAAGGAATACTTTGTTTAAAAGTAGTGTAAAAAGTTTGCCTATTGATTTTTAGCCAATCATGTGTATCAATGAATACAGTGGTAATATGGAAATGTTTTACGATACCGAGAGAAATAAAAACAAATGCATACAATTAGTTTTGCATCTTAGTTGGAAAAAATCTTCCCTTTATATCAGCGTTCTTAATTATATGGCCACCACTGTATATATATATATAGAAAATACCCAGAACACCCTGAACAAATATCTGCAGATCGCACAAATATTTGTTCCGAGGCGGGAATCGAACCCGCAACCTCCTGCGTCGCAGGCGAACGTTCGCCCGCCGCGTCACAGAGGTCGTCATGGATCGACATGATGCATAGTTTTTTACAAGTTTGTGCTCGCGAGGTCTACTGTTCGCAGAACTACTACGTGTAGTTAGTACCTACCTACCTACAATAGTACAGACCAAAAGTAAACTTATATAATTAAATGTCAAAGTTACAATGTTTAGATCTTTGGATGTTTGTTAATCAATCACGGCAAAACAGCTGAACTGATTTCGATGAAATTTGACATACAGATAGATTATCGTCAGGATTGAACTATACGAGTAGGTTACTTTTTATCCCGGTAAAACGCTATCGAAGCCGCGTGCGGACACTAGTGTAGTCACTTACATAAATTCTGATCTCACACTAGGATCCCCTGTGTCGTGGGTATCAGGAACTACGAGTACCTATCATTGTGCCAACACCCAGACCCAGAACAAATATTTACAGATCATTTTAAACATTTATATTTATAATTATTTAAAATTATAGACGAGCAGCTTTCGCAGATTTTTTGTATTTCAGAGTGTTGAAATGTCTTAGTTTCTCTTGCTGCTCTGATTGCACTTTAATGTCTTTTATTGTTAACAGTTTGTTCGTTCGCAACCAGTTATCTTATTAGTTATTGTTAACAGTTTGTTCGTTCGCAACCAGTTATCTTATTAGTTATTGTTAACAGTTTGTTCGTTCGCAACCAGTTATCTTATTTGTTATTGTTAACAGTTTGTTCGTTCGCAACCAGTTATCTTATTAGTTATTGTTAACAGTTTGTTCGTTCGCAACCAGTTATCTTATTAGTTATTGTTAACAGTTTGTTCGTTCGCAACCAGTTATATTATTTGTTATTGTTAACAGTTTGTTCGCTCGCAACCAGTTATATTATTTGTTTTTGAAAGCATTTATTGATGTGGCACTTGTGGCAGTAACAACATCTTCTGTTAAATCATTCCAATTATGGACCACTCTGTTACTAAGAAAGTGCTGTGCAGCGTTGGTATTGGATGGTCCACGGGATATTTTACGACTATGCCCTCTCAAGCGTCTCATTTGTCCTGAAGCGAGTATTGAACCTGCACCTCTTGTGTCTCAGCCGGCTACCGCCCGCCGCATTACAGAAGTTGTCAATATGATAGTACCTATACATACGTACACATCAATACACAAACATGTGTATAGGTGAAATTATTTTTCAAATAACTTTGATATAAGACTTCAACCCTACTAATATAATCACCCATAAACCACAAAGTTACGATGTTTGGTTATTTAGATGTTTGGTACTCAATCACGCCGGAACAGCTGAAGCGATTTCGATGAAATTTGGCATCCAGATAAATTATGACCTGGATGGAGCTTGGCTACTTTTATCCTGGTTAAACGCGAGCGAAGCCGCGGGCGGACACTAGTTATCCATATCTCAGAGGAACAGCACGAAACAAGCTCCATCTGTGTTTGTGACGTCATTCATACGGTACAAGTTTCAGCTCGTTCACCGTAAGATGGCACCTGCCTTGGTTGGCATGCAACCAAGGCAGGTGCCATCTTAGGCGGTGTATCCACGAGCGAGAGAATCGCGGCGATATTAACGTCGTGCCATTTATTTCTATGAACGCGTCTCCACACGGCGATGTTATCGCGGCGATGTTTTGTACGCGCGAGCGCGGACTCGTCGCGATTCTCTCGCTCGTGGAGACAGTGCCTTACGGTGAACGAGGTGCATTGTACTTGACACGGCACTATACAATGAAGGCTTTCCATATTGTCTCTAGAAAACGTTGTGGTACAATGCATGGAACTACAAAAAAGTGACGTTAATACTACGACACTAAAATTAGGTTTTTAAAAAGCGCCAAGTGCGTGTCGGGCCTTGCGCATTGTAGGGTTCAATCCATAGTTGCCCGTCTCAATATGCGGACTTAGTTGCTTAGGGCTTTCCTGTTTTTAACCCCCTGCAAAAAGAAGGGTGTTATAAGTTTAATCGCTATGTGTGTGTGTGTGTGTGTGTCTGTCTGTCTGTAAGGGTGAACCGATTCCAATGAGTTTTTTAAATTTGAAAGCAGGTTTTCTAGCGAGTGTTCTCAGACATGTTTTATCAAAATCGGTTCAGCCGTTACATTGCGTAGGGGGTTTTTAAATTTGAAGAATGTGAAGAAGACTGTAGGAAGTTTGGTTCAAATAACTTAAAAAGCTAAGTACCCACATTGCCAAACAGATTCAACATGAAAGTAGAATAACATGTAACCTATTTTCAGATATGCAAATAACCTGTCACCAAATGTTTTTAGATTGTATTGTTCTGTAGTGAAATGGCGTGGAGCGATTAGCATCGCGATAGGCGGGCGTCAGGACACTGTACCGATACACCAACAACGCTATCCCACTGTTAGCCTGCATCGCGCTTCCGGACTGCACAATTTAAATTCAGAACACGTTTGTGGTATAAGTATTTTGAGTGTTTTTAGTGTTCCGTAACCAAATTACGGAACCGTTATAGATTCGTCATGTCTGTCTGTCTGTCCGTTTATGTCACAGCCAGTTTTTTCCGAAACTATAAGAGCTATGCTGTTGAAACTTGGTAGGTAGATGTATTCTGTGAACCGCATTAAGATTTTCACACAAAAATATAAAAAAAACAAAAAAAAATTGGGGTTCCCCATACTTAGAATTGAAACTCATTTTTTTTTCCTCCATCAAACCCATACGTGTGGGGTATCTATGGATAGGTCATCAAAAATGATATTGAGGTTTCTAATATATTTTTTTAGCGCGAGAGACACTTCCAAATTGGTAAAAAGTGTCCCCCCCCACCCCCGTAACTTCTAAAATAAGAGAATGATATAACTAAAAAAAATATATGATTTATCCCATGTAAACTTCCAACGAAAATTGGTTTGAATGAGATCTACTTAGTAGATTTTTTTTAATACGATACGTCATAAATCGAAATCCATCAAAGAACTTTTATATTATGTTACTTGCTGCTTCGGAACCCTTCATGGGCGGGTCCGACTCGCACTTGGCCGCATTTTTATTTTTAAAGCAACGTGGTGTAACGGATCTTGCAGATGGCCCACCTGATGTTAAGCGGTACCGTCTGCCTATGAACAGTGCATTACCACATAGGTCACGTCCATTTAGGACGCCATTATAACTAATTGAAAAACCGGTATTACTTACGTATTAGGTACCTACACTTGTTTCGAGTTATGTTATTTGCTTTTTGTTTTCAGTCTCAAAAATAAAACTAACTGCATAGGTAGGTACTGGCCAGTCTTAATATCCCATACCACTAATATTATAAATGTCAAAGTTACGATGGGTAGGACTCTTCCCGCCATTTTCGAAAAGAGACGTTGTCTACTTTTATTTTATTTCTTTTCCTAGCGTTTTCTTGAGTTATTTTGTGTTATTTTGGTGGCATTTTATCTAATGTAGCTCGTTTAAAAAGCACAAGTGTAGTGAAATTAAATACAAGTGAATTGCGTGACTTTTGAAATTGGTGGAAATTGTCTACCAAAGTTTTAGTATAATTGGCCACCGTTTTACTAAAACATGACTCGACTGTAACTTTGACGACTTGGAAGGAGTGTAACGTTGCAAAATATATTGAAAATACAATATGGTGAAAATACAGATACTTACTTGAAAATGGCAAATGCACAAGCCGTGCGGCGCCAATTATAAAGAAGAAAAAAAAAAAAAAACGATGTTTGGGTGTTTGTTACTCATTCACTCGCATGTTTCTCGATAAAGAAATTGATCTAGCCAGAAGCCCAATTCTCTTATTTATTTTAAAGGCACACTGCAAGTTGACCGAATCGAGACTGTATTGTGAATTGACTGAAATATTGGAATTCTGCTCCCTCATAACAACAGTATTATCTACTTTCGATCTTGCGACCATATATTAGAGTAGGATAGTGCTATATAATAATTGTAAGGAGTGAATGAGAGAATTCTCCGAACTTTGAAAAACTCAAGTTACAGTCACTTTTCGATATAATCACATTCCGCGTTTTATTGTGAGGTGAACAGAATACCATTTTTGACGTTTGTGACATCAACACTAGATCGTAATATGATCCGAACTTTAATTTGTCTATTTTTTTATTACGAGAATTGGGTTTCAGGTCTCACTAGTCGATCTAGGGGCAAAATCCCAGTTCAGAGCAAATGCCTCTCCCTCTCCCTGATTTTAAACTTGTCTGCTTATTTATTTGTTAGGATGTTTGTCGTGCTTTCACGTCTAAACGCCAAAGCCAATTTTAACGAAATTTTAGGACACAGACATATGAAAACCTAGATAATAACTATTAATCCTGAAATTCAGTTTTATCGAGAGAACAACGTGGGTGAAACTGCGAAAGACAGCTAGTGAAAAATACGATTAAATAATAGTACATTATGGTACAAGTGTGTAATGTTGGTGATTACCGCTGAGGCGCCATTGAGTCCCGAGCCGTTAGGTGAGGGTCTTAAGAGAGCCGAGGACGGTAATCATCAATACACACGTATACTATGCGACGTTTTTCGACACACTAGTGAAGAAAATAATAACAAAACAGAAATACACACTCTGTGTAAATGTTCAACTGTCTCTATAACTCACTTGTGAATAATAGCAATGAAAAAGTTACAGTTTGATTACAGGTGTCATTATGTGCCTAATTGCGGTGAAATTAGAGCTAATTGATGAGCAAGTGTTTTGAAAAAAATAATACATGGCCCAATAAGTAGTTGAGCCAATGTTTTTATCGCTTGTTTAAATACGATGGCCTTAAAATACAAGAGTATAATAACATACTGATACTAATAAATAAAGATTTCAGACCATACAGAATAGCAAGGAAAAAAGACCGCCCGGGTTGCATTTATTTGAATTCTAACTCTATTGAATTTTACCATAAGTTATTTTTTGCACCTTGCCGGAATGCATTAGCAAACTACATTTTAAGTGAAATTATTTGAATATTTTTATATACTTGCCTTTGTTAATAAATTCGGTTCTAAGTTCTTTGGTATGTTCTACGGAACCCAATTATCTGTTCAACCTAGTAGCTAAAATTAACCTCGTCCGATTGAGCTGAAATTTTGCATACCTGTCAAGTTCCGATGACAATACAATAGCTGACAGCGAGCTGATCTGATGATGGAGACGGAAGGTGGACAACGGAACTCCTCGATGGATAATAGTAGATTGGCCGTGTTTAGGCTCATTTGCTCAGCACTCGGTTCCGAAAAATATATTCTTCATAAAATATATTTTTCACAAAAAACTTATTACAAGCTTTTAATTGACTTGGTTTTTTGTCTGTGGTCTGTGGGGACTAAACTGGCGTTCGTGTTTTCGACCCCTTCCGCATACCCGATTGAGCATAAATTAGGCAAACCTGCCAAGTTCGGATGACAATACAATATTATGGTGACGGTGAGCTGATCTGATGATGGAGACGGAAGGTGGACAATGGCACTTCTCGATGGATAATTAGAATGGTAGTGTTTGGGCTCATTTTGATTAGCACACGATTCCGATCACTAATTTCTTATAAACTCGTTTGGCGCAACCCACGATGAAAAGAGGCCTATCGAGGCTCTGCCTGCCCCTTCGGTGGAAAAGGCTTGAATCTGTATGTATGTATTTAGTAGTAGTAGAGCTTTTTTTGTGAAAGAGTTTGTCCGGGGAAGTACTACCACCATACCTATTTCTGCTGCAAAGCCGCCTCGTGCTCGCATTGACGACCTCTGTGGCGCGGCGGGCGAAGGTTGGCCTGCGACGCAGGAGGTTGCGGGTTCGAGTCCCGCCTCGGAACAAATATTTGTGTGATCGCAGATATTTGTTCAGGATGTTCTGGGTATTTTCTATGTATAATAAAAATATCTATCTATTTAATGTATTGTATTAAGTATATCAGTTATCTAGTACCCATAACACAAGCTCTGTTTAGCTTGGGGCTAGATAATGTTGTGAACTGTCCAGCATTATTTATTTATTTATTTATTATTATTGCTGTGTTCCGGTTTGAAGGGTAAGGGTGCCGGTGAAATTACAGGAACATGAGACTTTTCACCTTTATGTCTCAGGGTGGCGGGCGCAGTGCAATGCAACATAGGGCGTGTCCTAGGTGGACGTGACCTATAAGGTAACGCACTGTTCATAGGCAGAGGTTACCACTTAACATCAGGTGGATCATCTGCTTGTTCCGTCATTCGACTAGTATTTTTTTTTTTTATGTAAAAACTATATTTTTCAATAAGAAACTTAGGTTTTGCAGCTTTAACTGAAGACAGGCACCCTGGGCAATGGTTGAAAAAAGCTATCCCTATGTTGTTTATCAATTCCATCAATACGGTACTTTATTAATGTTGTCGTCGGTATGTAAAGGGATGATGGGGGCTGCGGGAGGCGGGGCCAGGTGTCACCCGCAGACTCCGGATCTTATCTGGAATGGGGATGCACGTCCCTTACTCAAAGCCAGAGAGTAAATAATACTAGTTTCTGTTGGCGCCTGCACAAGTTATTACGTTTTTGTTGTAGCGCAACTCAGCGCAAGACAAAGTATTCGATTGGGTCAAAAAGTATTAATGTAGTCTCAGATTCATCGTCGTATTTTTCGTTGGAAACTAGTGATTCTTTTGTATATTTTTCTTTGGTTTAGGTTATGTGGCGCGCCGGGGTAAGGTTCGCCTGCGACTCAGGAGGTTGCGGGTTCGATTCCCGCCTCGGAAAAAATATTTGTACTATCTGCAGATATTTTTTCAGGGTATTCTGGGTTTTTTTTTATGCTACTTGAATGACGGAACAAGCAAGAGGCCCACCTGATGTTAAGCGGTAACCTCTACCTATGAACAGTGCATTTCTTCATAGGTCACGTCCACCTAGGACGCACCCTATGTGGCATTGCACTGCGCCCGCCACCCTGAGACATAGATGAAAAGTCTCATGTGCCTGTAATCTGTAACAAAAAATATCTATCTATATAATGTATCGTAGGTATTAAGACATTTATTTACAGAAAGAATAATACAAGGTATTTACAAAATACATATGAAACAGTTATGCTACCTGAAGACCGCTGAAGATTAAGTAAGTTGGGACTAGATAATGTTGTGTGATTTTTCCAGCATTATTTATTTATTTCCTACAACTTGTTTCTTAATATATATTACTAGCGGAACGCCCGCGACATTGTCCACGTGGAGTTCTTCCCATACGAATTTTAACACCCAAACCAAAGGACTGTTACCTCCTTTCAGGTGTCTACTAGGACTTTCAGGCTGTGCGTTGAGTCAGTCAGTCAGTCATGCAACGACTTTATACAAATTGTTATCTAGACACAATACCTATTATTGTATGAATATCCTGTATCCTGTAGTAAAAAGTAGGTACTATGCCAGACTTCAATACAAAAGCATGTTAACGCCATAATCAATTATAGAACTCGTTACTGCTGAGAGAATCTACCTACGTATTGCATCGTGCGTCTGCACATTAACTTACTCTGCCAATTTATAGATACCTGCAGTGTTCTGCCTGCCCAGGTCATCCCTCTCCTAAAGCAATATGTTAACATTGTACTTTTAATTCATCCAGTAGACAGATAAAGAGGCAATCGCGAGTGCATACGCAGGAGTGAGGATTTATAATAAGAAAACGCTCCTACCGCGCATGCACCACGAGAGTCTATAAATCTTTAAGTACTGCATCGGCCAATCCCTGTTGAGAAGCGATAAATCATCCCCTTGGACAATTCGAATCGAATACGATCGTTGTCTGCCATCCCGCTCGCTCCCGCACTGTCTTATGCCTCGGAGATCATTTATCATTTCATTCTCTCGTTCCTTCCCAATGATAAATTCAATACTCTGTTCGAATATGATTGTTCCTTGTTTTGTTGTTGTGGTGTTTTATTGTGGGTATCGTCACGGAGTTTGGCTTTTTGATCGGAATTCGATCGAAATGATCGCGAGAATTGGTTTTTCATTTATGATTCCTTGACTTGAGCGATCATTCTTTTGGGTACGGATTATAAATTGTTTAAGAGATCTTTTCTTTTACAGATGTTTATTAATTACTGGGCCCATATTTCTTATTAATGATATGAGGAAGAAACATTTATTTATTTTTAGCTGCGGTGAAATTAATTCTTCTTCTTCTTCTTAGCTTCGGTAATGGCTTCTGTGCATTATTTGCAACAATTTAGCCAATGTCAAGTGATTTATTTATTATAATTTTATAGTCAAGTCGTCAAGAGTAACCGTCAAGTCCTAACCCAGTTTAAACGGTGGCAGAAAAACTGAGTTTTTACAGGAAAAAATCCACCATTTCGAAAAGACTCGCATTACACTTAAATTTCACTACATCACACATGTGCCATTTATCCAAGTTAAACCGGTTAAAATGCCACTAAAATTACACGAAATAACTCGAAAAAACACATTAAAATGAAATAAAATAAAAATGACGACGTTTCTTTCAAAAATGGCAGATTTCAAACCTGAAATTAATTGTTAGGTTAGCTCTAGCTACAGTGACAACACTGGCTAAACACAACAATGACAATGACAATGGTGACAATGATATAAGCAGAATCGATGTTGACATATTTTTATTTGCTTTTTATATACAGGCTTGTAGAAAAGACAACGATCTCTTAAAGAAATAACTTAAAATCGAAGATGCTCTCCGGCTCTCTCAGTCATTTAGTAAAGTAGTAGGTACAATTGAATCTTCTACCTACAACACCGATCAGTGAAAAAATAACACTATGTTTTTATATAAATATACATTTGCTCGTAGTAGTAAAGTTATAGAAATCGATAGCACAAATAAAAAAGCGAACACGTATTCATACAATAAAATCAAATTCTTATCTCTACTATCACTGGGCATTTTTCTTAAAACTAGTTTATACAATACACATCTTATACATTATAATTTACACACTTTACAACCTATGTCGTTTTATAAGACTTTGGTGCTTTGGCCATGCTGATTTGACAATGCAAACTGTACTTAGGAACTAGGAAATAGAACCAGTATTACATTCGGTAAGTGCGATAAGTGACAGTTTCCAACTTTTGCACGAAATAAATCTTACAATAGATTCATTTGTAATTCTTATTCTATGAAGGCCGTGATAAATCACTGACAACAATACAGTTGACAAAATCTTTGCTGAATAACGCGAGTCCCCGAGGAATACAACGCACAATGCTTCTTGAATCTTCACCAACAAAATAATAGAACACGTTCCCTTACAAAATAGGATTGTTTACACAAAATATACGACATGTTGTAAATATGCATTCAGCTGGTGGTTATTGTTAAGAACCCTGTTGTTTTAAAGTTAACACAGTTCGATCAGGAGAGGCTCTATTGTTACTGTCACATACCTACATTTCACTTACAGTAAGACAATTAATTCGGACGGCTTGCTCTGGCGATGATTTTTATAAACGGTCGGACTGGCTTCTTATAAGTACTAATTACAATATTAATAAGCGTAACACACTCAAAACAACCCGAACAGCGCATTAGCGAACTTTTCATCCCACGGTATTCGAGAACCAGTTTTACGCGCACTATTGGACGTCCATGAAATCACTAAACAATTATCTATTTCATAATCTTCGGTTGTATCAGTCGAATGAACAGTTCCCTAAGCGCGGTGCGGTCAGTAGGCGGCAGCAGCTCCCGAGTGGTGCATCAGGTGATGGTGGTGGTAGGACTCCTGCGTCGGGCACCACCATTCCGGCACTCCATGCGGCATCGTCGGCGCGGGCTGATGGAACTGTGTCCAATGGCCACTGAATCCAGTCTTATTGTCCATCACTCCGTTCCCGCTTAGATTGGTCAAGTGCGGCGGTGGAGGTTGGTTGTGATGAGGCGGTATAGGTCTGTCGTAGGGTTTTGGATCATGTGGATTGAGGTATTTATCGTTTAGGCTTTCTAGTTTGTCCGTTATTGACGGGTGATGGTGTGGATGGTGAGGTGGAGGAGGTAACGGCCCGGCCGGGCTTGCGGCTCCAGCCGTGACGCTGACACTGCCAGCGGAGGAAGAGTCGTCTCCGTCGCTGTCGTATCTCGGTGACTCTCCCGCCGCTCCATGCACCTTCATATGCTTTCGTAGTGACGACGGATGGGTGTATGACTTGTCACATCCATGGACGCGACAGTTATAAGGCTTGTCGGAGGTGTGCACGTGGGAATGCTTCTTTCTGTCCGAGGAGTTCGCGAAGCGACGGTCACAGCCGGCATACTCGCATTTGAACGGCTTTTCACCTGAGGAAAAAATATCAAGAGTTAGAAATGCAACCTTAATATCATTGACTAGGCTTTTTTTTATATGAAGAAAGATCTTAGATCCCCTGCTAGGGGATCTTTGGTCCCGTATGGTGTGGTCTACTTTGCTATCGTATTGAGTTAAGACTACAACAAACTTTTTTGTAATCATAATAAGTAACTAAGATTTTCAAAGACATGACGGAGCGACTTTTCACGCGTGACCGGAATGCTGGCCTTTATTTCGGTCAACGAATAAGCATTGCCATTCAGCGTGGCAATGCAGCCAGCATTCTAGGTACGCTGCCGTCGGGTGACAGCTTGCTGATCTGGAAGGTATGGTTTTAGTTTAGTTTTTAGATTTACCTAAGGTTTTTTATGTATGCGTGAAATCTTAGGGATGTTTCCGTCTGGTAGTGATTTGGATCGGCTTAACTACCTTAAGATCATTTGCAATGGTCTTTAGATAGCTGAACTGTTTCATTTGTTTTTTTATTTTTTACTTAACTCCCTGCATGATTCTTTCTGTAAATAAATGTTTTTATTGTTGTTTGTTGTATGTTTCAATAAAACTTTTATTATTTTATGACTTATACAAAGTGTTTGATAGGATTAATATTGATACAAGCTTTCAACTGCTTGATAGTGACTTATTCCTCGACAAATCCTGATATGATATTGCATGTCAATGTACAGAAACAGAACATTTCTTGCAGCCGAAGTCGTTTCAAAAGCTCAAGTCCTGGTACGCGAAACTCCAATCACGTCATAAATAACCAGATTTACTTGTTGTTTATAGTTTACGAGTATAAATAAATATTCACAACAATTGCACGGATACTTAACACGGCCATAAATCATATTTATAAGTCGACTTTGTCACATCGCCGTAACAAAGCTTGCTCACAATTGCCAAGCTATATTCAACTCTAACGACTTGACAAATGATATATTTTCGTTTTGATGTTTCAATAAGTTGTGGAGCCCTGTGACAAAAAGACCTGCTGCTTCTGATAACTTGATGATTTAAGTGAATAGCGATAGCAGAGCTAATACTTGAAGAGCAGTGTTTCTGAAAATTGTTTTTTAAAGGATTCCTTTTCTCCAACTTGCGTTTATAGCGATATGTCGAAAATAATACGTTATTTTCCTCCTAAAACCTACTTCAACCTTATTACAACAAGTGCGAGTCGGACTCGCGTGGAGTGGGTTCCGTACAGGCTTAGTAGGCTACCATGATAGGTAACCATTAAACGAAAACATATTAGTTTGGTGGAATTACAACACGTTTTATACGCATTTTCTCTTCACGAATATTATTCCGTTTCCCGTGGGAATTTCAAGACTAAGGATTTTTATTTAGTTTTTCCTGTAAATTGTAAGTAAAGTCCTGTTTTTTTTTTATAATCAGTTGTAGCAGTAGTTCTGTAGGTTCAGAGATAAGTGGGGGGCATGGTCAAAAATCTTAAATATATCTTAAATAAGTATTGTACGATTATAAACATTAAATACTTGTATTTTTCAGAACGAGGCCTTTAATTCGATATTTCACACGAAGCATTTGCAAAAGAAGTTTTTTGAGTTTTCTCGCCTAAAATTAACCTCAAAATCATAATTCATCTATTAGGTATCACTATACGCCCGTGATTGGGTGAACTAGTAACTCTGTATAATTAATCTTTAAACAAATCGGTTTTCAAATTGTTTCGGAGATAATAGACTGACAGGCGGACAGACAGACAGACACGAGAGTGATCTTATAATGGTTCCGTTTATACCTAGTGAGGTACGGCACCCTAAAAATGCAAGAATATGCGACTGATAACTACTAGTATAATATTCTTTTACGGTTGTCATATTCAATAGCCAGTAGGGACCCCATTTTTTGCAATAATGTTTTTTGCATCGACACTACCCGCGAGCGTATTGATAAGGTCTTCTCGAGTTCACCGAAACGCATGATACGAGAATAACATTCAATATGATGTATCACGAGTAGGCACACCTCGGATGGTGTGACCGCAGCCCCCGACAATGTATTCATTGTACTGGTTACAAATAAACCACTTCTCCTGTAATCCCGCATTGTGTTCGAAATCTGAAGATTTGGAGATACAGATGCTAATCTCAAGTGTCTGTTAACATGTCAATAATAGGGCTTTTGAGGCGTTCCCTTACCGCAATATTTGTATCGAAAGTACTCAATGAATCGCGGCTTACACTCCATAGAATGATACTTCCTTTCTCATTCAGCGTCATCTCAAAAATGTGCATTATTATCATTCATGTTTTGATACAATGGATATACAAGTAGAAATTGGTTCACTGATTCTTTTAAAATCCCAAAATCGTAAGTATCGGAGATAAAGTCTTGTTTGATCAACGTATCATGATTTAATTCGGTGTGGTATCGCGATAAAAAGTCTCGGTTCCTAACGAGCTTAGCGATAAACAGTCTAAAACATGTGTCGCCCGTCTAATTACTAATCGGGCGTCTCATCTCGGTGGCTGTCACAAAAAACGACTGCTATTAGAGTTTGACGCGACCTGCGCGCGTGCTATTGCTTTGGGAGACTAAATTTAGTGCAACTGAGTTATTTATGATGGCAATTGAGCTGACCTTTTATGGTAGAATTTGTTGTTTTTATTACTCTCACGTTTCAATGTTATACACCATGAGTTACACACACTACACGTTGTAGATGCATAATTATTGCATATTCCCATTTAAATTAATATGGTCACTCGATGAGCCAACAAGTAGTTGATAGGACATTTTCTTATTGCCTGTATGAAATCTTAGCTTCCTACAACTAAAACTCCTATCATACCTATCGAAAAACTTTTGCTTAGACAAAACTACAAATGCTCTACACTGGATTCACTATATTCCAAAAGGCTGTGCCATATTTTGCGGACGCAACTCCAAGAAAAGAGAACATGAGTGGGAATGCTTGGAATCCTTGCGTGCAGGACGCCAGGTCAGATGGTTATCTTAAACGGCTGTATCACCCACGGGAGACACTTTTTTGT
Organism: Operophtera brumata; assembly: GCA_932527175.1. Classification (NCBI taxonomy): domain Eukaryota; kingdom Metazoa; phylum Arthropoda; class Insecta; order Lepidoptera; family Geometridae; genus Operophtera; species Operophtera brumata. The sequence goes on from OW052238.1 coordinate 5,162,955, forward strand.
AACGTTATTATCGATATGAAACGTAATCTTGTGCTTTTTCATGTATTGATAAGTCGAATGGCATTTATATTGATATGAATTTGTAAAATAGTTTGGTGTTTGAGGTAATTGCACTATATTGTAAAAAAAAAGTCATAATCCGTTCGACGTCTACTGTTGGACAAGGCCTCCACCGTAGAATGCAATGGGGGATTTGACATCAACACGCTTGTCAGGCTGTTAGTGATCGTAGTATTGGTGTTGACTACTCAGGTGAATGCAGCTGCCCATCTCCTGGTGTAAAGTTGAATTATAAGTATCGAAGTTTATTGATGCAATTTTACTAATCTTAATAACTTTCGATTTGTTAACTTTATCTTAAACGTTTTGGTGTAGGACCACTTTCCGATATCCGATTGAACTGAAATTTAGCATACCTGTCTAGTTCCAATGACAATACAATATTATGGTGACATCGAGTATCTGATGATGGAGACGGAAGGTTTACAACGGAACTCCTGGATAATTAATAGTAGTCTGGCAGTGTTTGGGCTCATTATGATAAGCTCACGTTTCAGATTACTAACTCTAGAAAAGCGTGTATTGAAAAATAATATGTACCTGATTAAAAACTTATTTGGATAGCAAATGGCATTGACAAATAAGGAATCACTTATTATGTGTATATCAATACCTACAATGAAAGCTTTACAGGCGTACACGATAACACCAATCTCATGATCAGTTTAATTAAATAATTTTGTAAAGTAAAAACTACACACCAGTTGGCACATCGCCTAGCGCATAGCGGGTTCATGTTACTATCTCTCCATAAGTGCTCCCTATAACAACAAACTTTTTAGAAATAGCACAGTCCACGTGAAACCTGAGAGATTCGGCCTTTGCACTCAAATTTGTTAAATGGCTTTAGTTGTGTTTAGAAAGAAAACAAACGAGACAGGAGGTCGTCTTAAAATTACGGAAAACTGTATTTGATTTCTTACAACGCGTTTATAAAAACAATGTTCTAAATATTTCTTATAAAAAGCACTGCTGGTGAAATTTCAGCATGCTGAAATAACGGGGTGGCATCGCATTGATCTATTGATAGAGAGTGATAGAAAAACAATTGGTTCAAGACATCATTATGTGAGGGAAACCATTATTTTTTCTGTTAGCTATCGAGTAAAAACCGCACATTCCCACAGTAGGAATTAGTAGAGATTGGACATGACAAAATTTATTGTGAAAAAAAAATTGCACGGAAAAATTCATTTGTTTCCAGACCTGCGTTTTTTTTTTTTTTTTTTTTTATACTACTTGGATGACGGAACAAGCAATAGGCCCACCTGATGTTAAGCGGTAACCTCTGCCTATGAACAGTGCATTACCTCAAAGGTCACGTCCACCTAGGACGCACCCTATGTGGCATTGCACTGCGCCCGCCACCCTGAGACATAAAGATGAAAAGTCTCATGTGCCTGTAATTTCACCGGCACCCTTACCCTTCAAACCGGAACACAGCAGCGTGTTTCGTAAGTGGACAAATGTATTTTTTTCCGTGTTCGGTCGAGTAGAAGACTTTTGAGCCTTTAGTAGGGATTGGTAGAGATTAAATAAGACATACTCACTTGCGAAAAAAATAGTGCACGGAAAGAAAATTGGTTCAAGACTTCGTACAAGATTCGTATGTGGGAAAAACCATTTTTTTTCCTCGAGCGATTGAGTAGAAACCATTTAATTTTGAGCATTTGATGAATTTGTAGAGATTTCTCAGATATACTTAATTGCGAAAAAAAAAACTTCACTAATAGTACTAGTATAGTATTATTTTCTCTGTGCTAATAGACAATTTTTACTTCATAATCTGTCAGTGGGAATCAAATATATACAGTTTTATCGTATACAAGGTGTCCCGCATGTATGCAATACTGAAAGATACCGGATCATTCTGCGTATCACAGGTAGGCTTTAGTAGTAGATACCTTCTTTAAAATAATGTATTTTACAACATGTTAGTCGAGTCGACAACTGCTTAGATGCGCAGTCATCACCTTGGAATAATCATTACCTAGTTGATATTTGATGTTTTAATACCAAATTTCAGCATCCCTGGCACTGGAAGTACCTCATTCCTAATTTATAAAAAAAACATGAAAAACAGTATTTAAATAAATATTCGCTACGTAATCGAAAATATAAATCTACTATATGCTCTCTAAAATAATATTATTTGTTACTCGTATTAATGTTATCAATATTGATAGGTATTGGTGAGATATTTATGTTATATTTAAGCGCATTGTATAGGTTTTTTGTCGATAAAGTTTGAAATCGCATTTTGGCCTCTATCATGCCCTTGGAAATATGATGAAGATTAACATATATTATTGTTTTCATAAACTGCGTAGATTTGGCTAAAATACTTTTAAGAACAGCCTATTAGACTCTTAACAGCCTCCTTACCTGTTTTAGGACATTTTTAAATTAGTATATAATTTTATATATGAGGACAGTGTAAGCCCAAGTAAAGCCTGGCGAGGTCACTAGTTTATACAGGTAATTTAAAATTAAAAAGGTCACAACAATAAGTTAATTCAATCTGTACCTATCAGCGATTCTTTAATAAGCGCCGAATGACTTGTTGTTTGCTGCAGCCGCTATTAGGGCAGACATGACCACAGACTATATTATGTTCTGTCTGATCCTCCACAGATAGTGAACAACGGAACTAATTAAAGGCAGCTTTAAAATATGAAACACAGAACCTGAAAGGAGGTCTTGCAAGCATAAAGAACTTATTCACTTCTCTGTCGTATCATTGGTTTTTTCTCGGTCACACTGCTTAAGGATTATGGCCTTGTGATCGATGATGAAATAATCAGTGTACCTAGTGAAGGGATTTAATTTTCATGCAGATGTAACCCACAGTAAAAAGAGGCCCATTGAGGCTCTGCCTACCCCTTCGGGGAAAGAGGCGTGTGTCTATGTATGTATGTATGTAGATGTTACTGTCTTCGAACATTTCGATTGTGGGACATATTTATTTCCCCGCGATATTGTTTTTCGTTACTCATTTTATAATGCGGTAATTATTGCGTGAATACATTTTGGATTGTACAAATCTATTGGTTTGACGAATCTTGCTAATTTTAAACGTTATTACCTAAACAAAACCAGAACCGTTCACGTTATTTCATAAGTCAGGTTTTATTTTTATTTTTTTGTACTACTTGGATGACGGAACAAGCAAGAGGCCCACCTGATGTTAAGCGGTAACCTCTGCCTATGAACAGTGCAGATTGATTGCGGGATTGAGGGCATTGCCTGAAATGGCGTAGTAGTAGAGCTTTTTTGTGAAAGAGTTCGTCCGGGGAAGTACTACCACCATACCTATTTCTGCCGCAAAGCAGTAGTGCTCGCATTGCTGTGTTCCGGTTTGAAGGGTAAGGGTGCCGGTGAAATTACAGGCACATGAGACTTTTCATCTTTATGTCTCAGGGTGGCGGGCGCAGTGCAATGCCACATAGGGTGCGTCCTTGGTGGACGTGACCTATGAGGTAATGCACTGTTCATAGGCAGAGGTTACCGCTTAACATCAGGTGGGCCTCTTGCTTGTTCCGTCATCCAAGTAGTATAAAAAAAAAAAAAAAAATGGCCTGAAAGAATCCCATGGTTCGATCTCTGGATTCGAACGCGCGACCTAGAATCGGAAATCAGGAACATTCCACAACATCACTAGTGCTCCTAAAGAAACATGTGCCTAGCCGTTCCATATCATGAAACAACATACTACTAGCTAGACATCTCATAGAATAGGATATAACAAGCCCCTCAAAACTATCAATACAAACATACAAAGGCTGATTGACGACAATGGCGGCACTTCCCCGAAAATCGATTTTCTCTCGCATATTTAAAAGATATCCCGTACCTTCCAAAATGATTTATGATCTTCCTTTTATCCGTAACGTATTTCGAATTAAAAAGATATACTAATATCTCAATTTTTTCCACTTCTCGAAGAAGGCCCGGGCACAAAAAGAATGCTTGGGGTAGAACGCATTCGGCGACCAACGACCGTGTGACAAGGTGCTTTATGCGGACGAATAATGTTCCGATAGCCGATAAATATCTGCAAACTCATACAAAAGCATCCCAATAAAAATATAATAGTGAATGTAGCAACACGGGCCACGAACTGCACAGTCATACTCGCTGTTACTATAAATTAAATCAAATCAAATCAAATCATTTATTTGCTAAATAGGGTTGAAGAGGTTCTTAAAACATTTATACACAGTACCATTCTATTTCACCATTCTAGGTAAAAAAAAAAAAGAAACAGAAAAAAAAAAAAAAGAAAAAAAAAAAAAAAACAAAGGAAACAGTGCGCGAGAGAAGGAAGAAGGCAACGATAGCAAATTAAAACTGGTTTACATATATGCGCAGGCACAGGTTGGCTAGCACTGCGATGTCACATTCAGGACATTATTGTAGTGGATCTCCTCAGAGCCCGGTCCAGCTTGCCGTGATTTATGTAGAGCCTTCGTGCGACCGCTTCTCTGTATGCCTACAATAATTCAATAACTTACTCGATTGTTTGTAATCTTGCAAAATTAAAACATGCACTGGAAACATCGCTAAGTTATAGCATAAAAAAAGCGGCCAAGTGCGAGTCGGACTCGCTCATGAAGGGTTCCGTAGCAGCAAGTAACATAATATAAAAGTTCTATGGATGGTTTACGATTTATGACGTATTACTTTGGAAGCGTCTCTCGCACAAACGATTAAGTTTAGAAAAAAAAAATTAGAAACCTCATTATAATTTTTGAAGACCTATCTACAGATACACAACAGGTATGAGTTTGATGAAAAAAAAAATTCATTTCATTTCTAAGTATGGGGAACCCAAAAAAAATATTGTTTTTTTCTATTTTTGTGTGAAAATCTTAATGCGGTTCACAGAATACATCTACTTACCAAATTTCAACAGCATAGCTCTTATAGTTTCGGAAAAAAGTGGCTGTGACATACACGGACAGACAGACAGACAGACAGACGTGACGAATCCATAAGGGTTCAGTTTTTTGCCATTTGGCTACGGAATCCTAAAAAGCAGAAAAAACAATAGCCCGTCACCAGAAAATTTGTATTATGTAACGAACGTAGACTTCATCATCATGTGAACGTCGAGCCAATCCGGCTTCTCGACAACACGGACATAGTGAGAAGACTCAAAAGAATTAAACCTTATGAGTTAGTGTAGTGTAAACTATAGTGTAATTTAGTGCAAACTAGTGCTTGCTAATAAGAACACAAGAACGAAGTGTCCTCCCCTTAAATAGAGACAGTAAGAAAAGTGTCAATGGACACATTCTTAGGTATAATTTATGTTATAAATCTAGGTCAGTGTTAAATTACTTATTAGCCTGCTTTATGGCTAGATTGTAATAATATTGTACATTTATTATGTACACTAGTAACCAGCCAGTTATCACACTCACACTAATATTATAAAGGCGAAAGTTTGTGTGTGTGTGTAGTGTGTTTGTTACTTCTTCACGCTGAAACGGCAGGACGGATTTGGATGAAATTTGGAATGAAGATAACTGGACTCCCGGAATAACACATAGGCACATTTTTATCCCGATATTCCCACGGGATCGAGACTTAATACGCGGGTGAAACCGCGGGGCGCTGCTAGTCGTTATAAATTCTCTCTTTGACTATTATGACGCCAGTTATCAGAATATAAAATTAAAAGTTTTAAACGTGATAAATTCCAGACCAGAACTGGGAACAATAATAGCACACTTTTGGGCCTCTTTTCACAGTGGGTTGCATGCACCGTCGTGGACAAGTGGTGGGCTCATCGCCGCCATTGCTCCCCCCCACGACTGACTCAGCTAACGCTTTCTTCCAGTAATAACACATTCCATAATAAGCTAGCAGCCAGGACATATCTTATACCAACGAATCTTATCAATAAGTCCGGCTAATCCCTTAGTCGGCTTTTACGACATCCACGGGAGGAGACGGAGGAGTCTATTCTTAGGCCGGACACACCACAGCAAATCCTTTTATATAAATAAAGTCGATATCGCATATTTTAGTCCACCGTGAAAATACTCTCCGACTTGCTCTGATTACTAACTCCGGGAACGATTAGAACTGATATAACTTTTGAAACTATCATGGTTATGTACATAATTTTCACTAGAAACGGAAATCTCCCGTGATCATGGCGCATGCAACTGTGCCGAAATATCGGGAACATATAAAACTCAAAAATCATGGTAAATATCCCGTTTCTAGTGAAAATTATGATTAGAACTGATATTTGCTATTATTAAAAAATGTTGTAGATTTTCAAGATATAGATGCAATTATATTAAATTCAGCGTAGTTTTACTAGAAGTAGAAGTTTTTGGAGATTTTCATATAAGGCGCAAATACATAGGGAGTAAAACGTAAAATCGAGTGTAGGTGAAGTGGTCATGTTTTGCGCAACATATTCGACACAATTTATTTTAAATAACTTCTGTGTTGTTTATCGGAATAGTGGACCGTGGGCCGTTTGTTCCCACATCGCTGGATTTAAACAATATCTTACAGGCAGCAGGTGTATGGAAAAGGTACAAAACGACTTGTACCCTGCCAGGGCACGCTCGTCAATCCTAACGTCAAGCGTTTTGACAGCCCTAACCGGCATCATCGCCCGCATCAACAAAAAATATAATTTAACAGAAACAAATTTGTATTTCTAAAAAATAAAGACAAGATAATTTAAGTACCAACTTACAATATTTTTTATTTGTAAATCGATCAGCAAGTTCAGCGATTTTTCAAATCTAAAGCTGTGTCAACGCCAGATAACTTCAAGTTAATAAAAAATTTGATTGAAATACAAACACAGATGACGACCTCTGTTGCGCGGTGGGCGAGTAGCTGGCTGAGATGCGAGGGTTTGCGGGTTTGATTCCCGCTGCGGGACAAATGTTTGTATGATTTGCAAATATTTGTTCCGGGTCTGGGTGGTGGTACCATGGTACTCTTAGTTCCTGATACTCAGATACAACGGATCATGGTGTGGGATCAGGACTATGTAGGTAACTATGGGACTGTTAGGTGTAATGTTAAGTAGCTGTTTAAAAAAAAAATAAGAATAACCACTTGCCTCGTCTATATCCCACGATGGTGCAACCCTCGGTGAAAAGAGACCCATTTGAGACTCTGCCTACCCTTTCGGGGAAAAAGGTTTGTATGTATGAAATACAAATTTCTCTAATTTTGCATGAAAGGAGCGACAACGAGGTACTGAAGCTTTTCACCACACGAATTCTTGCACCATCGGTTACAAGGACCTTTTTTGGGCCATCGTATCCAAACTGATCTAAAATAGGGTGGCCAGATAGAACCACGGAGCGACACAAAGAACGAAAGGAGGTTTTTTTTTTACATTGACAGGCCTTTGTTTGACCTTGATCTCACCTGTTGGTAAGTGACGATGTGGCCGAAGATGGAGCACAAAGGTCTAGAAGGCACCTATTCACTCTAGACTTGAAGAGAACCAGATTATAGTTCTCAGGAAAGATAGATGACGGTAGTGTATTCCACTCCTTAGCAGCTCGCATTATAAAGGTGGAACTGAAACGTTTAGTACAAATAGAGGGTATGCCTACTAATGAGGTAAGGGTGGTACCGAGCCGTGCGCCTGCTCGTCCTATGATGAAAAGGAGATGGTGGGATCAGGTCATGAGGTTCCTGGGAGCATTCCCCGAAATCTAACCTATAGCAGATCAAAAGGCACGCGACCTTACGGCGGTGCTCGAGACTCTTGATCTTAATTAATAATTCTATGATTAATTAGTAATTGAACAAGAACAATCGCTAATTAGTTCTTGACTACGTCTTTTGTTTTCGTCTACCCAAGGTGGAGAAGACGGCGTCCATAAAAAAATGCCTTTGTTACGTCCCGTAAAACTGTTTATTACATACATAGACACACTCCTTTCTTGCTGAAAGGGTAGGCAGACCCTCAATGAGCCTCTTTTCACCGTGGGTGACTTGACAAGGGATGAGTGCATCGCCGCCTTATCATCCCACGACTGACTCGGCTGACGCTTACTCCTAGTAATAACACACTCCATATAAGCTAGCAACCAGGACAAATCTTATACCAACGAATCTTAATAACAAGTCCGGGTTATATTTATGAAGTCTTACATATTTCTTTAAATTGAATCAATAAGGTTTGATATAGTTTTATACATTGTCTGGTATCATATTTCTCGGTATTTGGGTTCACGGGAATAGATACTGTGCCACGACGTAGGTATAGCTATTTGTAGCGCGAGAAAGAGTATGGATTTTACTTTTAGTTGAAATTTTGTATTACTGGGTTTGTACATAATGGCGAAAGTATACATACTTTTCACTAAAAACGGGATATTTACCATGATTATTGAGTTTTGCTTGTTCCCGATATTTCGGCACAGTTGCATGAGCCATGATCACGGGAAAACTAACGAAAGTATTTGCGAGTAGATGTTATTGGCAGATATATCGATCTACCCTCTTTCTCTTTTATTATACGAACGATACCAGTTTAGAAAGTTTGGGTGTTTGTTTGTTTTCTACTCAACATTTTATATCGGCTGGACAGATTTTGATGCAGGTCGGTAGAGACATATATTTATACTGGATTGATAGAGACACCCAGCCCTGAGATTTATTCGTAGGCTACTTTTTAAACCGCAATGCAAGCAAAACTGCAGACGAAATTTTGTTAATATTGAAAAATTGTACTTTAGATAAATTTGAACTACTAAAGATATCTTATTTATAAACGTGTCTTAGCCTCGCCATAGTTTAGCTTTGACTTAGCAGTCTTTCGCATCCTCTTCTTTCTCAAATGACATCCAGTGAGAATTAGACAAGTAACGAATGTACCACGCTATTAGATAAGAAACCACGTTTATAAATAAAACAGGTGACGGCAAACGGTATAACAAGATTCGAATAAACTCTTCTGCCATTTTCGAATAGAGATGTCGTCTACTTTTATTTTATTTCTTTTCCTAGTGTATTTTATGAGTTATAATGTGTTATTTTGGTTGAATTTTCACCAATGTAGCTCATTTAAAGCACAAGTGTAGTGAAATTAGATGGAAGTGACTTGCGTGACTTTTAAAACTGGTGGAAGTTGTCTACCAAAGTTTTAGTACTAAAACATAACTTGACTGTGACTTTGACGACTTGGAAGGAGTGTAACGTTGCTAAGTATATGTTAAATATAGTAAATATGCTTGAAAATGGCAAATGCACAAGCCGAGCGATGCCAACTATAAAGAAAAAAAAACGAATAATAAAAGTAAGAGGTAGGTCTACACTTTCCCAACACTCTGTACGCTTCATTTCGATAGGGTTTCAACAAATCCTTACATTTCCTGTCCTTACATAACTATGTGTTACATGTGATTTAAGCTTTCGCAATAACGTAGCACCTAATCTTGTCCATCAATATAAGACACAAAAAAACCCACAAATATTATAAAAAATATTTCCGGCGGTATTCGCGATGCTATTGAAAATTTTAATCACAAAACGGATATTAATATTTTGTCATGATGTTTTTAATTTGCGATCTGTCGCACAAAATACAATAAATTGTCCAGGTTTATGTACATGGATCGGTCGGCCGTGTCCACTCAACACCCACGCGTCGGATCGTGGTATAGCCCCCGGGCACAGTTTTGGGACAAACCAATATTTCTAACGAATATTAATAGCCCGTTTTGTTTTTATTTTACGTCTCTAATTTTGGGCGAGCCCACATTGTTCGAATACCGGACATTCTTTTCTGAACTGAGATCCTGGTTTGAGCAGTTCTTTTGAGGTCTACGAATTATTTTCTAAGAGCAAGTTCAAACTAGCTGTTTGAACATAATAAGTTGTTTGTTGAAACACATATTTTATAAAAACTTATGTAGTAAAATCCTGACTAAGAACTTAAAAGTATTATTTTAATGACATGTTTTAAATAACCTTCGCGTGCAATAAGAAAAAACTAAAAAAGTTGCTCGGAACAGTGTGCTGATCAAAGTGAGCCTAAACACTGCCAGTCTATTATTATCCATCGAGGAGTTCCATTGTCCACCTTCATTATCAGATCAGCTCGCTGTCACCATAATATTGTATTGTCATTACTTGTCCCACACTATATAACAGTAACTAACATACAAGTCAAGCTTGGAAAAATAGATCAGTTGCAAACTCATTGACCCATCAATATGGTTTTGACTCACCACTGCTTCTTGAAAAGCTTCATACCTCGCTTATAGCTTATTTTGACGACCTCTGTGACGCGGCGGGCGAACGATCGCCTGCGACGCAGGAGGTTGCGGGTTCGATTCCCGCCTCGGAACAAATATTTGTGAGATCTGCAGATATTTGTTCCGGGTGTTCTGGGTATTTTCTATATATAATAAAAAATATCTATCTATGTAATATACTGTATTAAGTATATCAGTTGTCTAGTACCCATAACACAAGCTCTGCTTAGCTTGGGGCTAAACAATGTTGTGTGAACTGTCCAGCATTATTTATTTATTTATTTATACCATCATCATCAGTCTATAAAAGACCACTGCTGGCCTTCCCCATAGAATGCGTCAAGCATTCTATGCACCGACTTCCTGCGACCTCAATAATTTCTTTGGTCCTTCTTCTGCGTCGTCCGGTTTGTGGTCGCCACTCGAGAACTTTTATTATACTTACTATTTACTAGTATCCGCCCACGGCTTTACTCGCGTTTTACCAAGATAAAAAGTAGCCTATAGCTCAATCCAGGACGTAAACCAATACCAATACCTCTATCTGGGTACCAATTTTCACCGAAATCGGTCCAGCTGTTTCGGAAACAAACATCCAAACATCGTAACTTTGACATTTATGATAGAACCCAATGAATTTAAATTGAAGATAGAATGATAAAATTACAATTTACAAAATAAATGTACCAAAAAACTGGCGGTTTTAAAATAGTTATCTTGAAGCAAGTCGTTCGAATTCGTGTTAAAATTTCGATTGTTCTCCGATTCCAAGATGCTTTACATGGATATTTTTTAGGCAACGGGTGTTAAAAGCTCGGAATGCTGATTCGAACGTTATTAACACAATGGTGTGTTAGGATGCATGTTTTTACGACTTTCTCTGTTAGGAAATGGAAGCCATTGGAAACTGAGGAAGGAACGTGAAAACCCCGGCTCACTTTGGTCACCTTAGGATAGTTTTTTTGGGGAGATCATTCAGGATAAGCATATTGTACAATTAATTTAAACGTAATAAAATTATCCTAATTTGAATCATTTTTACAAGCATACCTTTTCAGTTTGGACTAAAAGTAGGTACGGACACCTTTGGCGAGTCCGTAGTTTTGTAACCCGGTGTCGGCAATATCAGACAGTTTCATACATATTGATACCGACAAGGTGTCGGCGAAAAAACACATGAATGATGCAGTGAGACCTCCTCGGCCGCCCTACAAGACGATGGAATTTCTCACAGTTAAGAACCTCAAAGCGCAAAGTTTTTCTTAACGCATTGAAAACGGCTGATAGCTCATTTAATTTAATGAGCTACCTATTTCATGACGACGGTCCTAGTGTGGTACTAGCTTATAATATGGTGCATGCTGCGCCCTAATGGTGGTATTGCTATTCGACGCTGCGCTGTACTTGAAGCATATTTTTTGTTAAGTAGTCTACTTTACACTTGTCTATAAGAAAAGAGAAAACGTTTTTCCAATCGTAATTATTATCCGATCGCGAGAATTTTTAATGTTATTTTTGATTATCGAACGGTTTTCCTTTTTCCACTTATATAATTCTTTCGTGCTTTCAACTTTTATGTTTCATAAAAAAAAGGTAAATGTAAAAAAGAAAACCCCTAGATTATATCTGCTTTAGAGACAATTAATTTGCTTTTGTCAATTAATCAAAGGCCAAAAATACAAAAAAAAAACAACTGAAACGCGAATTTTATCGAAAAATTTAAACATTGTATCTCTCTTGGGATGTATATTATACTTACTGTTATAGATAAAATACTAAGTAAAATTAAGACGACACAATGATTTCCCAAATGCCTTTTTTAGAATGATTGCGGTAGACTGGAGTAAAATACTGAAATACTGAGCCATTGTTTTCATTCATTCCAAATAGTTAGAATGAATGAAGCGATGCGAGAAGTTACGGGTTTGATTCGATTTTTGCTGCGGGATAAATGTTTGTATATTCTGTAAATATAAGTTCCAGGTCTGGGTGTACCATGGTAGTTCCCCATACCTCATACTCGTAGTTCCTGATACCCACGATGCTGGGGATCCTAGCGTGGGATCAGGACTATATGTGATATGTCATATATTATGTAAGTAAGGCAGTCTACTTTTCAGTTTACCATTCTTCAACTTTCAGAGAAAGTGAAGCAAAAACTACCATTCACTATTACACAAAAATATGAACCAAGAGATGCCATACCTATGCACTGAGTTAATATTTATTCAGTCATAACTTATAAGGAATAACATGCTTAGTTTTGCAGACAAAAACGACTGTCATTATAAAATAGAAATTATATAAAGTGCCAGGAGAAATGATGGTCATAAGATAGGTAGGCGAGGCGTAGGTAGCCTACCAGCGCACGCGCATCTGCGAGTTTTTATTCGAGGACTTATAGACTCAGAATAAACACTAGCTCTAGGTAGTATTGTTATGTTGTTACAGTGCAATTTATGGACAGTAAGGACTGGTTGCTAGCACGTCGCTATGTGCATGCCTACCCCTACACAATGTGCAGCTAAAATAACAATGTAAAAATTTTGGGGTTTCTGCGTTACATTGGTAAAAGTTAATGGAAACTTGATGTTATTACAGTGATTACTGTCTGAGTTTCGTCGAAAATTGAAGTGGCTTCCAATCAAGGAAAGGAGAAATTTGAGAATTTTGTGTCTTCTCTTCTCAATTCTGAATGACCCAAATACCCCTCAATACCTGAAGGCTAAGTTTGAATTTTTATCTGACACTCACGAAGTTTTTTTTTTATATTTCTATTCCTACCTACTTAGGACTACCTACTTTTCTTAGTTACACATTATGCATTTCTTAGATACTTATTATACATGATATATATATATATATATTATACTTTATTTATTTTATAATATATATATTATATTTTATAAGGCAAATTAGTTTCTAAGCTATATTATATTATCTTTCCTTTGTAATTAGTTTTAGCACGCCAACCTTTATGTATCATCCTCATGGATGACTTGCAGAAAATGCTGCTTAGCATTAAGTCCTCCGTTTGTACAATTTCCTAGTGTTTTGTGCAATAAAGAATTAAATTAATTACTTGAGGATGTAATCTAAATAAATTAAAAACAATATCACTGATCGTTGAAACTTTTGTCGATAGTTTTATTTTATTAAATCGGCCCACTCTATACTGTACATTTTTAAACAAACAAAAAGTTTGGCCATTGTAGAAGTTTGACTCTCTTACCGAAATGTATGGAAAAACTTTTTCGCGATTTCTGATATTTCTAGTACTGAAACCTCATTCGGTCCAATATAAATTTTTGATCCATATAAGAAACAGGATCGATTGGCATCAAAAAATGTTTTTGTGTAAAATTACCATTTACTTGCAGTCTGTACATTTTTTCCAAAATCTGTGAATGCAGATCAGAATATCTCAAAAGTTATGGAAGGTCTCCTAGGAACGTTTTCCTGTAACTATAACGGTTAAGGTACATACCTGCCTTTACTGTCCCGTCTCAAAAATCCACTCTGTATAATTTAAATGGTACAAAATTAAATTAAATACATAACCTTTGTTATAGTTGCAAAAAGTATAAAGTGATGTTTTCATGATTGATCAATATAAATAAGCATGACGAATGGTTTATTAGTAGAAGTTGGGTTGTTCTCGATTAGTCGGTCGATTGTACGGAACCAGCTGAGACGGCACTCATCTATTTGATTGATTGAACCACCGTGATCTTTATCTCCGAACAAAACATCTCCTGATTGAATTCATAATTTTCTTTCATTGAAATAATTACAAATTCAAATCGAGATATGAAGAAAATTCTAAGAATCTTCTGTCATTGAGTAGGTTGTTTTTAAATAAGATTATTTTGAAAAATATAATTTTCAAGCTTTTATAAAATCAGTGAATGTAATCGTGTGCTGATCAAAATGAGCTTAAACACGGCCAGTCTACTATTATCTATCGAGGAGTTCCGTTGTCCACCTTCCGTCTCCATCATCAGATCAGCTCGCTGTCACCATATTGTATTGTCATCGGAACTTTTTTTTTATACTACTTGAATGACGGAACAAGCAGATGGCCCACCTGATGTTAAGCGGTAACCTCTGCCTATGAACAGTGCATTACCTCATAGGTCACGTCCAACTAGGACGCGCCCTATGTGGCATTGCACTGCGCCCACCACCCTGAGACATAAAGATGAAAAGTCTCATATGTGCCTGTAATTTCACCGGCACCCTCACCCTTCAAACCGGAACACAGCAATGCGAGCACTACTGCTTTGCGGCAGAAATAGGTATGGTGATAGTACTTCCCCGGACGAACTCTTTCACAAAAAAGCTCTACTACTACTAAACATTACATTACATAACTAAACTTGACAGGTATGCCAAATTTCAGCTCAATCGGTTCAGGACACTTCAGGATAACTGCTGTTAAATTCAGTTGCAAGATTCCACCCGGACAAACATAAAAAGCTTGTAATTAATTCACTGGTGCGTTCCGTGACGCGTGTAGCCAAATGACTTCAGAAGTACCTGCCAATGTTCAGAAAAAAAAAACTGCCATATAAGAGTTACTTCCTAGAAAATAATTCATGTTCGGTTGTCATCGGCTCTCATGAATCATTACAACGCTTTTATCGGTACGACTTTGTAATTAACTAATTGTTCGAATCACATTAGTGATGCTAGATCCGTATCGGATGCTGTGGTATTCGTTGCGAGATGTGAAGCTACTGGGAACAGATAATCGAAAGCCGATGCGTTTTTGAAATTGATCCTGGACCGTTTTTGTGCGCGCTCCTTAGTCCTGTCGCACTACTTTAACGTTTAGCGAAATTCTGTAGCAATGTCGCAAAAACAATTTTCGCGGTGCTTGGAATACTCAGCTTGTTTTGGAACGTGTCATTGTTTTAGGTGAAATATTTTTAGCGCGGCTTGAATCGACACCTCGGTAACCGGTAGGCTTCATACATTTTATGCGCGGATAACGGGGAACTGAAATCTTTTGGGAGTTATAGGATCTCCTTATGCTACGAGGATAAAAGGATTATTAGAGTAAGCGTACATAAATTACTTATAGTGGTTAACTTTGTATTTTGTAAATATTATTGCTGACATGTGAAAGATAATTTAAATGATTTTTTATTTTAAAAAATAAGTTAGTAATATAAAAACAATTTAAATATTGGTTCATTAATCGTGGTGCGACCGGCCTGAGAATAGACCCTCTGTCTCCTCCCGTGGATGTCGTAAAAGCCGACTAAGGGATTACCCGTACTTATTAGTAAGATTCGTTGGTATAAGATTTATCCTGGATGTGTAATATACTGGAAGAAAACACTAGCCGAGTCAGTTGTGGGAAGCAATGGCGGCGATGTGCTCACCACTTATCACGTTTATATTCCCACGATGGTGCAAACTACCGTGAAAGGCTCTGCCTACTGTTTCGGGGGAAAAGGCGTGTGTCTATATATGTATGTATATTATTATGTGTGTATGTAATCTTGGAGCACATATCTTTTCTATACACATCTTTATATTAATAAATGTTTTTGTAACTAATAACCTACAAATAATTTGTATAGATACGTAATACCTATTTTTTACCTATAATAAAATCTCGTGACCCTATAAAGCAAATAAATGATTTGTTTTGATTAAATATCTATCAAAAGTATGAGCATAACATGTGATTGGATAGCTAGAGAATATCCATAAACGACTCAGTGTCGATCCGAGCGAAGGGTGTTCACAAAGAACGTAAAAATAAACCGCTTAGCATCCTTACTGTCTACATCGCGACAATGTCTAGGTGTGCGTGTAGGGTGGAAAGCTGTTGTGCGTGTGTTGGTGCAATTATTCGGTGCATGTGTGGGATAGACTTGCGACGGCCGTGTTTTACTGACGGGTGACGATTCGACCACGCCCATCTAATAATTGTTTGTTTCATGGTTCCGTACACAAAGGGTGCCAACGGGACCCTATTACTAAGCCTACGCCGTCCGTCAGTCCGTCTGTCTGTATTCCGTCACAGCGGTATTTCAGCAGCCTTGAGTTGTTTTTTTTTTCATTTGGTGGAACGTTTCGTTTGATGCTCGATATTTAAATTTTATTGTGATTTTTGCTAATCTCAACTCATGAACACATCTTGAGATAGCGAAACCTGATTTTGCGGAAACTACATTACACTACACACTATATTAACTATATTACACGCATATTTTGATCGAAAGTGTCTCAAATATCATTAGTTTTAGCTACGAATGTCAATGAACAAAAAAATCACTATAAAAATCGTTGAATGACATTCGTAGATAAACTATACAATGATATTTATGAGACACTATCAATTAAAACACCGTCGCGTACAAACCGTTTCTCAAGCTCTTTCATCATGCGGACAGCAAAGGCCTGGAATACTCTTCCGGCTTCTTATTCCCTTTATCATACAACTTGGGCATCTTCAAACGAAGAGTTAATAGGCATCTTCTAGGCGAGCGTGCTTAAATAGGCGTCATCGTCGCTTCCCATCAGGTGAGATATAGCCAAACGCAAGCCTATCTAAGATTTAAAAAAAAAAATGTGTGTTACTTCTCCTAGTTCTCGCAAAATCAGGTTTCGCTATCTCAAGATGTGTTGATGAGCTGATAAGCAAAAAACACATTAAAATTTGAATTTTGACCACAAGCGAAACGTTGCACTTTCCTTCTACACTACAGTATAAGACTGCGACGGTCGGTTCCATCATCGGCAAGCTGGGCATGGGCGGCGCGTGGGAGGGCCTCGCGCCCAGGTTCGTGATGATCGGCACGCTCACCACGCTGCAGTGGTTCATATATGACGCCTTCAAGGTAACAGCCGCCTTCTACACTACAGTATAAGACAAGGCATGAAAAGCTAATAATAAAGATATCCAGTGTCTTTTAGATCTATGTACTAAGAACTATGACTTAAAAACGGAACCCTACTATGCGTTTCCTCATACGCATTTGGCCTTACACTTGCTCTCTCATTTATTTGGATGTTTCTGAGGATGTTATCTTAGTATTTTTTCGTTTTTTTCAGGAACTGCTTTAGCAGATTTTCATGGTATTTGGTGTGTGGATAAATTTTAGGGGGGATCCCTAAACTACACGTGCGATGCCGGGGTGAGTTGCTAGTGCTCAATATATTATAACTGTATAAAGATATGCCGTATCTTTGGGTATTTTTTTAAATCTATTTTAGTTTAGTGCATGGCCAGGGTTAGGCGAAGACAATTCTGTTGCTGTCTGGGCAGTAATGGAGCCATCCTCGTACTCAACACACGTCTGACTTCGTCGCACTTAACTGGTAACTGACCATCGAGCAAGGCCTGCAATGCTCTAAGTAACTTACTAACTAAATTAGGACAGTGTGTTCAGAAGCTTCAAGTTTGCTTCGAATAAATTCAGGCATGTGTAACACCGGCTAAATACGAGTATATGTACTTATTCAAATTTATAAAATTTAGGACAATATCCCCTCGCGAATAAAACGCACACATTCATGCTTTTGTGTCGTTGGATATGTTTTTTATACAATTTATCAAGCCAGGCAGATGGTCGCCCGCTTATAAACACCTTTTGAAATGCACCCGACTATTATTAGGGTTACAACGTTATCATATGCTGAGATAAAACGATGAACATAACATCAAAATGCCATTTTTTCGATACACTAACCTTTAAAATTATGTTTTAGGTAATTTAAAATATTGAATTTGATGATTAGGCTCGTCGTCGTTTCGTCGTTTCGTATGAGGTAGTGCTGGCCTCTGGTGTCAGAGTTTGTCAAGCCGCCCGAGGGCCTCTGACATGGCTTATCGACTGCTATTAATCAATAACAGCCGGGACCTACAGCTTAACGTGCCCTCCGAAGCACAGAGCGATGGAAATCCAAACATAACTTAGAAAAGTCATTGGTACGGAGCCTAGGATCGAACCCGGTATCATTGGATTCTGAGTTGCACTATTGATCAGTTAGGCTAACTTGTATCGAGACTCTGGATAGGAGTAACGGCCCTTCGCGTTTTCAAAATTCTTTCAGGGTGTCTGGTCGGAGCGATGCATGACCCGAGAGCTGGCTCTTATCTGACTCAACACATTGGTAAGTGCAGCCAGCATCTTGTGCCTAGCAGCCGCCTGGTACCTAGTCATTTGGATCGTTTGCGAAGCTATTTGATAGAAACAGTTTCATTTGTATTCAAAAAATTTGCATTGCTTGTCACGTTTACATTCCCACGATAGTGTAAACCACGGTGAAAAGAGGCCCATTGAGGCTCTGCCTACCCTTTCGGAGAAAAAGGCGAAGTCTTTTTATGTATAAGTATGTATTTTAATTAGTTCATTATAGTATCCTTCTTTCTGCATATAAAGTTATATTTTATGATGGTTAGATCAAAATTAAAAAGGTTTTTATTGTGTATTTCTGAGTCAATATTTCACTAGCAAACAGCCGTGGTGTATAAAATAGACCACTGCGTCTCCTCCCATGGATATTGTCAAAGCTGACTAAGGGAAAGGCAGCAGTATCCATCTGAGTACACAACACCAATATTGCGATCACTAATCCGCCTGCCAAGCGTGATGATTAAAGCAGACCTCCCTATTGAATTTCTAGGAGTAAGCCTTGCCCAGGAGTGGAGGTCTACATTCTCTGAATATTAATTATAGAGCTAATTTGATTGACAAACTCTGACACCAGAGGCCAGCACTACCTCATACGAAACGACGACGATATAGCTACGGCCGGTGCTACGAAAACGGCTACGGAATTAAAGATAATGGTATACAATGGTATGATATGGTCACAGGAAGGCGGTGGATGGCGGCGGCTCGAGACCATTTGTCGTGGAATTCTACTGGGAGGCCTATGTCCAAAGTAGACTTCTGTAGGGTGATGATGATGATGATGACGATATGGTGCGTTCAATATTATCTTATCCTATGAAACCAATGAAAACGAAATACAATATTTAATACTTATGAAATACGGTTCATAATGGCTTGTTTAGTCAACATTTTTATGTCTTTCATCACCATAATCATCAGTCTGTAGAAGACCACTATAGGATATACATATGTATTTAATACCGCGGTGTGTCCGGCTTAAGAATAGCCCCCTCCATCTACTCCCGTGGATATAATAAAAACCTGACTAAGGGATTACACCAAGGGATGGGCAGAAACATCCACTTGAGTAATTAACACAAAACTGCGACCACAATCTGCCTGCCAAGCGCGGTGATTATGACAAATCCCCCTGTTGCATTCTTAGGGGGAGGCCTTCGTATACAGGCTGGCTGGTTCATCGTATGATGAAGAGAACTCCACTGCTGGAGATAGGTGTTTCTCTAAGAATGCTGCTACGACCAGTCTTGAGCCGCCTACATCCACTAACTTACCTGTTGTTTATTTATTTGCCCTGTATTTAGTTGACCGTATCAGAAAAGGACGGGGTTGGGAAAAGTTATGTGTCTAGTTCAGTATCGTCGGAATTCAGAGTGAAGCTTCACTTCTGTATGTTAAGGCGTATACAGCAGCTAATTGATTTGGGGGCTTTCTCCTCATATAGGAGTCAATGTTATGTGCTAAAAAAATGACATTCATTGTCCTTTTAACTGTAAAGTGAACGTACAAAAATGATCTAACTGTTTATAAACCATGTGAAAAAAAACAAAATGCTGCTGTTTTCGACTGAAAATTTGATTCAACTTCTAAATGACTTAGAATTTTGTTTCACCTAAATTTCGGCAAAGGCTTTATCTTAAAGTTGAACATGATTCTGTGATGCGACGGTTTTTCACGTGGCAAATAATGTTTTTTCGTGATTTTCACTTACTTTTCGTTCCGCGAGCGCTATTTTGTCACTTTGTAACTTACCAAAGTTTAATGAGTTAGAAACTGACGGAATTTGGCTCTGGTATGCGCTTTAAGTACTATTATTTGTGTGGCTCGGTCTGCACTCGACGGCACAATACCGCGGGGTTCCGGGCCAGCCGGGAAGGGTTCCGCATTGTTTGCAAAATATTTTGAAAGCGTCATTTTATACGGCGTATTAGCCAAGCAGTGCATTTGATAGTCAGGGCCCGTCTTCACCGGTGGAATCGTATCATTAGTGCATTGTTGTTCGCTCACCCCTGGATAGTTCGCCGCCCCAACGCTCAGACAGCGTTGAAGTGTATACAATGAGACCACTGAATATTCAATATTGAGAGGCAGTTAGTAATGTACATTTGTTTGTCTAAAAATGGGGATCTACTTAGGCGGTTCCTTATGACTTCTGGCATAACGGCGCGGCGTAAGTAGCCGGCTGAGACGCAAGAACTAGGAACATTTACGTACAAAAAAAATAAGGTTATTTTAATGCTGGTAGTTATATCCTATCTACGGTGTTATTTGCTAGGATTATTCTTGGAAAAAAACAACGTTGCTAGGATATGAAATATAACCCAATTTTATCAATTTTATACAATTTTGTACAGACTACATGTTGTTATAATTACTGGGCCTAGGATATAAAAACCGGCCCAGTGCGAGTCGGACTGTCACACTAAGGGTTCCGTACCATTATCTATAAAAACGGCAAAAAACCCCACGTTTGTTGTGTGGGAGCCCCCTTAAATATTTATTTTATTCTGTTTTTTAGTATTTGTTGTTATAACGGAAACAGAAACACATCATCAGTGTAAATCAACTGTTTAAATATCACGTTTCATGAGATACCTACAGCCTGGTGACAGACGGACAGCGGAGTCTTAGTAATAGGGTCCGGTTTTACCCTTTGGGTACGGATCTCTAAAAAAGAACTGCTGCTAAACTTCTAAAAGTCACAGTAAAATAACCGACCTTCGTAATTTTCAATAAAATGTTACGTTTGAGCAAAGCTGGTTGGTTATGGAAGGTCCGTAGAATAGTTTATTTTAGATGGCAAACTTTACTAAATCAACTAAAAGTAGAAAATCCTGAAGTCGTCCTTAGACCCAATTGTAAGTAGATGTTCTGTTATGGGCCTTACTATTTCATATTTGTCTCGTCTCCATTATAGATTAATCGGGAATTCGCGTTTCAAGAAATAACTATCAGACACCTTGGTTATCATGTAACTTAAAAATGAATGAGTCTTCTTATAATATTATTGAATTTAGCGAATATTTCTGAATAAATTAATCAGACTTAATAAAAACCCGTTTCTTGTTACATTCTTACGGACGACGGCAACGGTAGTGATATAAAAACTATGCTTAATTATAATTAAAAATAAGTTACAATTAGTAAGTTAGATAAAAATAATATTATAAGAACCTATTAAGATAACGTGTCATGTTTTATAAGTTCATAAGTGGGAATAAAGTAATTGTGGCGTTGGTGGGCGGATTCGCCGGCGGGTCTGACGCGGCGCGCGCTAAGCCCTCCCTCGGGGTATTTGGTTATTGTCTTGTTTATTTCGCAATCATCTTTAATAGCTAATAAAAGATTTGACCGCGACATAATTTATAATATATTGGACAATTCGGGAAATTTATACAGACTTATTGAAAACGCCTCGAGGAGCTGCGGCGGTGCTGTCAAACGTGCGATACCATGGTATTAATACTATAAAAATACCTTTAAAATACTTTTAAAACCTTTAATGGTACTTTAAAATATTAAAACCTATGTCAATGGCTATAGAAGAGTGGTATCTTCTAACACAAATAGCAAACATTTGCTATATTTGCAAAAGACGGTCCCAAACCATGAATGCAAATTTTTTGATGCAAATTAGGTGGCAGGGTTCTAGATTTTTCTCAGCAAATACAAAACTTAAAGTGATATTTGGTGACCTGATTCTTGACATCACTTACTTATTTGTTTGAGTTGCAGTACACTACGTTGCATTCACTTTAACGTGAATATATCAAATAAACATCTTTTAGAACAGAGATTTACATTTTACAGGCAAACGGGACCGATTAAGGTAGATTCGTCTAAACACACACTTCAATATTGTTTTAAATTTAAAGAAACAAAAACGGAAAATAAAATAAAAGGAATAAATTTTTATCGTGTATCGTGTACCTTTTACGAAATCGTATATGAAATAATAATTTATCAATGCGTCGCCACTGAAAGAAACATTTGTTTTATACTAATTTATTTAGCCTTTGTTATCTACAAAAATGCAATATCTATCAAAAAACTGATATAATTATAGATATTACATAGGTATGGTCTCAACGGCTGTAATAAATACATCCCAATGCATCACTACTGGAGGGCAATTCTCGTGCTTTAGAGATTAAGTCGTATACGACATATGTCGAAAAAAGATGGCGAATGTCGAATAAAATCTTAATTTGCTATTCTCGAGATGTCACAAATAGACATAAGTCGACCAAAATCATTCAAATCGAATACGATTTGATGGTTATTGTGACATTTTCGTGACATTTTTTGTAGACATACATGCTTCGACATTATCTCTATTTAGAGATAATGTCTACAATCCGAGAATTGGCCTCCTGAAATAAATATTTGTAGGTATTTGATTGATTTAATTACTATGCTTAAGATACTCGTACATAGAATAAGTAAAAATATCTATCAAAACACTTATTTAATAATAGTATTTTTATCTGAATGGCAATAGGTACCTCTATACATATACAACCAAACCAGGCGCACTTCTAGAAAAGATTATTAATAAAAACGGGCCAAGTGCGAGTCGGACTCACGCACGAATAAAAACGGCAAAAAAAACACGTTTATTGTATGGGAGCCCCCCCTTAAATATTTATTTTATTCTGTTTTTTTGTATTTGCTGTTATAGTGGCAACTGAAATACATCATCTGTGAAAATTTCAACTATCTGACTATCACGGTTCATGAGATACAGCCTGGTGATAGGCGGACAGACAGACAGACGGACAGCGGAGCCTTAGTAATAGGGTCCCGTTTTATTTACACTTTGGGTATGGAACCCTAAAACGAGAAGTAAATCGCTTAGAAACAGTATCGGAGAACAACAACACCCGATCAAAAGATAAAGATAAAATGAATTTAATACAATTTGTTATAGGTACTTATTCAAAAAAGCTACCAATAAAATATAATAATGCACGCTACCGACGCGGAAAGTATCAGCTTACATCTGGGTAATAAAAATATCAATATTAAACTGCTCTGGAGTTTGAAACTTAGAAACTTATATTTTCCAAAGGTAAATATACTTAAAGTGAAGTAAAAAATAGGACTCGAGTACACGACGGTTTCTGACTTAAGTTTTGAGTAAAAAACGAATTGCGGTTTAGACTTTTGCATTCAACCAATTAATGTCATAATGACTGACAGTGGATTCCCAGTTCACTATTTCTTTTCAAAACTTGGAAGTTAATTTATAGCTTCCAATAAAACAATTCTTCAAACTTGCCCGCAAAAAAGGTCTCCACTATTCAAAGGCCGAATGAGATAATAGCGGACGGGGGCACAGGACAAAAGTCCCAACGCAACACACTAAACAGTCATGGTCAGAAAAAAATATAATAAAACCATCTGGTACTCTCAGACCATAGAAATTCATGGACCGTTCCCGAAAAATCGATATTTAAAGTTAAGTACCAATACTTTACCAATGACAATGCTCTAGGGTGCGAGAGAGACAAGGCTGTGGAACCGAGACGACGGAACTGGACATTTTAATTTACGGTCTATTTTTTCTAACGTTAAGATGAATCTTCGTCTTTTGTAATGAATTGAAATATGGAGTTCTGACTGGAACCGTTTTTGTCTGTGTCTACTGAGAAACGGACTTCACAAGTCGATGTGGACATTTATAGGACGCCCGTTAGCTCTTGTTTATGCTCAGGATCGTGTTACAAGGATATTCTTTGATAACAGTTTGTTGTCTCGTGTCATTGTGTCGGATGGGCATTGTCGAGGCGTGCTCGGGTATGTCGCAACAGTGGGCATCCGTGACCGCAGCGGGCTCGACCGCGGGGGGCGGCTCATCAGGGATTAATATGAATTGAAATGTTTCAACGGGTCAATAGCAGTTTGATCAGCAGCGACATGTTCTCCATCTTTAATGTAGATAAATCACCCTATAAGGAACATAATTATCATAATCATGTTTAATGAACTCACCAGTATGTGTCCTTTTGTGAATCTTGAGGTTTTCTGATCTCGCAAACACTTTGCCGCATCCAGGGAAGGGGCACGGGAAAGGCTTCTCTCCGGTGTGGACGCGGATGTGATTCACAAGTTTGTATTTCGCCTTGAAAGGGCGTCCGTTCCTCGAGCAGCCCTGCCAGAAGCACGCGTGCGTCGTGCACTCGGGGCCGCCGACGTGCTCGACCGTGAGGTGCGTCACTATCTCGTGCATGCTGGAGAACAGCTTGTTGCAGAGCTTTCTGGGAGGTGGCTGCTCGGGGTCCTGCCACTGGCAGCGCATGTCGCGCCTAGGCGGCGCGCGCACGTAGCGCAGGAAGGCATGGGGGGCGTGTGCGTGGCTGTGGGGCACCAGCGGCGCGGCTGCCTGGTAGTGCATGTCACCGCGCCAGTCCCAGCTCTGCTCGATCGGCTGTTGCGGGAACAGCTCGCCGCACCCTCCGTACTCGCGAAGGTAGCCGGGCTGGTAGGAGTGCAGGGGGTACGGCTGGTAGTGCGACGGGTGGTGCGGCGGTGGTGGCGGGTGCGGCGCGGTGGCACCGTGCTGCGGCCTGACCCCGCACCCGCCCTGCGGCGACATCTTCAGCCCATACGAGGCCAGGTGAGCGTGGTTCGTCTCGAGAAACGCATTCATGGCGGGGGTGGCCGACGCCGGCGCATAGCCCCATTCGCCCGCCACCATCCACGCGGCGGGCGCGGCCCGCGAGATACGTTGTCGCCAATGGTGCCGTCACCGACGATGACCAAGTCTTGGTGTTGATTGTTTCACCCTATCTTCCACATGTCGTGTATATTTGCTTCTTTTTTGGTGGTGGTTCAGTGGCTTCACACCCTGTAACAAATAAAGACTGTTAATCTGGGTCCTGTTATAGGCAATTATTTATACCTGCGCCTGATTCAAAACCACCTGAATATTTTCGAGACAAATTCAAAACCATTTCTCAAAATAATAACATGCATTCGTGCAGCAATAACCGACGATGAACATTTATTTATACAAAAAAAATGTGAGCCAGGTACAATTGGACATTAAATTAAAGTGTGGGTAAATTTATAGGACACTTTTATACGGCTGAGACAAAAATTTCGATTGTATTCGTGTATATTTAATTTTAGTTTATTTGTTAGGCTGGTTCCAATCTCTTTTATGGCCGAGGTTTAGCATCGATAATTTATTAAAATAGTTTTATGAATGATAAAACCTGTTTGAGCGTAGATACGAGGCGACAGAAGGACGAGCGCTTTATTGCTACTTCGCGCATCCCTTTATAATTATTGTGCCGTAGTCTCTACCTGGCGAAAATACAATCTGGGAAAACTGTAAAGGCGCATTTTCATGAGAAGAGATTATTGTAACAAAACCGATCGACGACTTATTTTTTTTAAACCGATTGGTAGATTCACCATGTCTCCCATTGACATAGCTCCACTCCGCATACGGGCATACTAGTATCAATGTTGCATTACGGAGGCTTGCAAGGCCTTCAATGCTCTAAGATTGCATATCCGTGGCTACAAAGCACTTCACAGTCGTTTCGTATGACTTATGAAACTGCGCCTTTATTTCGATAAATTATGTGTCAAATTGGATCTTTGAAAAGGGTCTTACTTTTATAAGCTTTTATTTTAATTATTATACGTTTTAGAGCAATATAATGTGGTATTTATTATTAAACTTTATGCTTTTGCTTAACAAATCGTCTTCAATGTCTTATATGTCTATGAAACTAATTTTATGTGTCCTGGATATTGAAAATGAAACCGCCCCTTAAGTAATTCATATCATATCTTTGCGTGACTAACTTTTGTTAGTAGTAGAGCTTTTTTGTGAAAGAGTTCGTCCAGGAAGTACTACCACCATACCTAGTTCTGCCGCAAAGCAGTAGTGCTCGCATTGCTGTGTTCCGGTTTGAAGGGTATGGGTGCCGGTGAAATTACAGCCTCATGAGACTTTCATCTTTATGTCTCAGGACAGCGAGCGCAGTGCAATGCCACATAGGGTGAACTGGTATTATTGATATCCTAGAAAGCTCAAATAATATTTAGCTAACAGCTAAGGAATGGAAAACACGACAAACAGTCGTTTTTTTTTCCTGCAATTTATAACCCGGGTATATTTAAACCAAGAGTGAATAGGTGCCTTAGACCTTCGTGATCCATCGTCAACCACATCGTCACTAACCAACAGGTGAGATCGCGGTCAGTCGAAGGTATATAACATTTAACATAACACAGTCACATACATAGTCCTGATCCCTCACTAGGATTCCCTGAGTCGTGGGTATCAGAAACTACGAGTATGTACCATGCTACCAGAACACCCAGACCCGGAACAAAAATTTGCAGATCATACAAACATTTGTCCAGCAGCGGGAATCGAACCCGGAACCTTTTGCATCTCAGCCGGCTACTAGCCCGATGAGCT
This sequence comes from Operophtera brumata, assembly GCA_932527175.1. NCBI lineage: Eukaryota > Metazoa > Arthropoda > Insecta > Lepidoptera > Geometridae > Operophtera > Operophtera brumata. The sequence goes on from OW052238.1 coordinate 5,189,870, forward strand.
ACAGAGGTCGTCAAAATAAAAAAAATATTAATTAAAAATTTATAATATGGTGTGTGTTAGCTCCGACGCGCGACTGGAGCTTACTCCAGTCTAGTTCAGTATAAGATGCGCGAATATTATTGAGTAGAGGGAAAACATACGGACTTAAATTTATGTTAACGCTCGGTTTTGCGATTTACTCCCCATTTATTTGCGTACCGAGGGCCTTATATGAAAATAGATTCTTGAGAAGAAAACAAAAAAAATTGTTAACAAATATTGCCCATCTGTATCCAGTGCCAATCTCCACCAACTGCCAATCAAATATCAATACAGCTACATTTTTTGTAGGCGTCTACATAATCACATTATTCTTGAATAATGTTGTTTATATATTGTTTAAAACACTTCATCGTGCCATGGAGCGAAGGCTCTACCTGGATGAAACAATGTCTCCTTACAGATTTACATCTAATCTGTACATTATCTCCAGGCTCCCCGTGGCGCGGCCGCTGCATCACAAAGCAACGGGTTGACAGATCTGTACAGACAGTCATCGGCCAATAGGATTACAAAAATCAGCTTTTTTAATTGAAACTCAAAGCGTTTTCAGCCTTATTTGTTCGCGAAAATGCACATCATCGTTTTAAAGATCTGCACTAAGCTTGTTCTAATTTCTGCAGCTGTCGTATAAAGATTTTCTGTAGTTTTAAGGAATTATCTGTAATCTCATTAGATGAGTCTATTGAGAAAGATTTCACAGCGGTAATAGAAAATAAGTAGACGACTTAACTTGTGTTTTTTATGAGTTTACTTATGAATAGTTTTTCAAATAAGCCCCGGAATGTAAGGCTGTGTACGCAAATAGACGGGAGTAAAATCATGAAATAGTGCTTGCATAAAGTGAAGTACGTTATTCTTTTTGTCTTCGCAAAATATTCGCGCTTCTTATACTGAACTGAGGCCGTAGACAAAGTAACATTCTACTAGCGACATCGCTAGTAGAAACCCAACAATGTATGAGATTGACGTAAACTATCGAAATGTCACGTGGTCTAGTGTATTGTATTACGACTGCAGAAATGGAATCGCTTCGCAGCGAATGCCACTTGTCCGGCTTCACTGGGGTAAACTCTAGAAAGAAGTAAATAAATAAATAATACTGGACAAGTTCACACAACATTATCTAGCCCCAAGCTAAGCCAGAGCTTGTGTTATGGGTACTAGATAACTGATACACTTAATATAATATATTACATAGATAGATATTTTTTATTATACATAGAAAAACACCCAGAACACCCTGAACAAATATCTGCAGAATGCACAAATATTTGTTCCGAGGCGGGAATCGAACCCGCAACCTCCTGCGTCGCAGGCGAACAATCACCAGCCGCGCCACAGAGGCCGAGGAAGTAGTGGTAAACTCCAGTAAAACTGGAGTAAATGTCAGAGCTGATACACCATTTTTTGTATCCACATTTGTCTCCAAATATACAAACGGTTATAAATAAATAAATAATGTTGGACAGTTCACACAACATTATCTAACCCCAAGCAAAGCAGAGATTGTGTTATGGTAGCGCAACACAATGCGCGCAATGCGCAATTGCTAGCGTAGCGCAGTGCTGATACATTACATTATTACATAGATAGATTATTTTTTATTATATACAGTTGTGGTCATATAATTAAGAACGATTTGAAGTTCTAGAAGTTTTTTATTTAAATCGTATCATACACAGAGATGTGTACCTTCTGAGAAGCAACTAGTTATGTTATATAATAGTCACATTAATAGAGCAACCTGACTTAAGAATAAAGTATGAAATCGCTAACTATTTTTTGCACATTTTATTGATTTTATCAAAGTAACACATTCAAATAGTACTGAAACTGGACAAATAATTAAGAGCGATTTATTTAACTGCTCGGGAATTGTTTTGTATGACACTTAGATTTAAAAAATCACAATATTATGTAGCACAGGAAACATAAAAAGAAATTTAATAAATATTTAACTAAAATTAATAGTTAATAGCATATCCACGGCTTTTAATTACAGCTTTACACCGGCGAGGCATTGACTCTATTAATTTTTGACATTTCGCAAGAGAAATAGAGTTCCATTCTTCTAAAAAAACGTCATACAGCTCTCTTAAATTTCCACACTTTGTATTTGAAACCTTTTTCTTTACTTCAAACCACAGATTCTCTATTGGGTTTAGATCTGGACTTTTAGCAGGCCAGTCTAAGACAGAAACTAATTGCGCCGTAAGAAATTCCTTTACGGTGCGTGCAGTGTGCTTTGGATCATTGTCATGCTGGAATGTCCAAATGACCGGTAGAACGTCTTCAGCGTATGGTAACTTTTTTTCTTCCAGTATATTTTTGTATTGGAACTGATCCATGTTACCTTCTATCAACTTTACAGGTCCTACACCATGTCCAGAAAAGCAACCCCAAATTTTTACATTTCCACCACCGTGCTTTAATGTAATTTTCGTGTACTTTGGGTCGAATGCTGTATTCGGGGGACGTCGTACATATCGTTTTCCATCAGAACATACTCTGTTTATTTTCGTCTCGTCAGAAAAAAGTACATTTTTCTACTGTTGCACAGTCCAGTTTTCATACTTTCTCGCAAATGCAAGCCGGGCTTACCTGTGGCAAACTTTTAACATGGGTACCTTTCTTGCTATCCTACCGTGCAATTTTTCTTCTACCAAACGTCTTCGAATAGTGCGTGCTGAGATTGCTGAAGGGTTGTTTTCACCAAAATATTCTTTTCTAAGCTCATTGGACCCTTTAAAAGGATTTTGTTTTGCCATACGAACGATGTTTCGTTCATCTCGAGGAGTTGTTTTTCTCTGTTTAGGTACACGTGGAACATTCGACGTAGTTCGATACGTAGCAAAATGCTTTACAGCGTGGAAAACCATCGTTTTTGAACATTGCAGATGGTCGGCTATCTTTTTATAAGACCAATTCTTCCGGCGAAGTTTTATTATTGCTTCCCTTGTAGATTTATCACAACTTTTATTTTTTCCCATTGTTTTTTCTAAAGAAGCAATCACCTTTAATCTTTTACAGCACGTAATGGCGCCAAAATTATACAAACAGTAACAAATCGACTGAGTGTTCTCTATTTAAATTTGAATAAAGGTATAAACTACTTAGCGTTCTTAATTACGTGACCAGCCAGTAATAAGGAATACTTTGTTTAAAAGTAGTGTAAAAAGTTTGCCTATTGATTTTTAGCCAATCATGTGTATCAATGAATACAGTGGTAATATGGAACTGTTTTACGATACCGAGCGAAATAAAAACAAATGCATACAATTAGTTTTGCATCTTAGTTGGAAAAAATCTTCCTTTTATATCAGCGTTCTTAATTATATGGCCACCACTGTATATAGAAAATACCCAGAACACCCTGAACAAATACCTGCAGATCGAACAAATATTTGTTCCGAGGCGGGAATCGAACCCACAACATACTGCGTCGCGGGCGAACCTTCACCCGCCGCGCCACAGAGGTCGGCAAAAGCTCGGTTATAAGCTCGGTTCAGTTACTTTTGACGAGAAGCATGATCAGATAGTAACGCCATTGAAAAAATCTGTTATAACTACACATTTTAGAGATACCTAAAAAGTAACGCTTTAGATACTTTTGTGATGGTTGAAGTTTGATAGTATCAAGTTAAATTAATAATAACAAAATTCATCGAAATTGGTTTAGCCGTTTCGGCGGGATTGAGTAACAAACATACAAACATCTAAACTTTGTCATTTATGATATTAGTGGGGTTATATAGGCTCTTTCACCATTGAACATACCTACCTCTATCTGGTATCTGGACACTGAACTAACGTAGGGTGACTATGAAAGAACGGGTGACACGAAGTAGCAGTACTAGTAGAAAAGGCTTTTTTAGGGTTTCGTACGCAAAGGGTACGGCTCGGCTGTCCGTCTGTCACCAGACTGTATCTCATAAACCGTGATAGTAAGACAGTTGAAATTTTCACAGATTATGTATTTAAGTTGCCGCTATAACAACAAATACAAAAAAAAAAATTAAATAAATATTTAAGGGATATATGGTAGCCCATACAACAAACGTGATTTCTTCAAATGTAGGTTAAGCGATGCTCTGCGGGGTCAGTTTTTGGATGGTTGACCGCTTTTTGCGTATTTTTTTTTGTTACTAACCTGTTTTTTTGCCTTTTTTGTAGTTAATGGTACGGAACCCTTCGTGCGAGAGTCCGACTCGCACTTGTCCGGTTTTTATTTATTTATGCAAAGAGAGACTTAGCAAAACCCTCATGATTTTTATAGACACAGATATCAGAGTTTTAAATTATTAATTTGTCTTCTTAGTAATTAAATAGGTACTATAAATTATAACTTTAATTTAGCGGAGATGAAATTAAATGGCATGTATTTAACGTGGCGACAAATTAATCTGATTTAAGGATTTATAAAAAATTAAAGGGGGTAGCAAAAATAATAAGTTGGCGACTAATTGCGGAGACTAGTATAAAGTAAAAAGTAGCAGCTAAGTTATCAATTTTTGGCTTTGCTTCAATATAAACTAGCATCGAGTTATTGTTTTGGCGACTGAATTAACTAATTAAGCGGAAACATGACAGCGGATAAAAAGTTGAAAATGGCCTACTCTAATTGTTCAATGGAGATTGCATATAAAATAATCAAGGTCATAAAAAAAATCTAACCTAACCTAACCTAAAGATGGAGACCTGTAGTTGCCACTAATATAAAGTTAGTTATCCTTCTGCTAATATTAGTCGCCAAGTCATTATTTATAGTACCTCGCCTATGATTTCAGCAATCTTGTTTATTATTTCTGCTACCTTAAAGTAGCTGCCATTATTTGAATTTTAAAATATCCTTAGTTTAAAGCTCATTTAATATAAATGATTGCCAAAATATTTAATCGCTGACAAGTTATTATTTTAGTTGCAAATAGTTTGCTGCTCTTTAATTTTTCTGTCGCCGCGAAAATAATAATCCAAATTAAATTCATGAATAAGATCGTCTCATTTTCTTACCAGTTATCAGTTTAGCATAACCAGTCCACAGGTTGATATACAATTAAAAATAACTGCAACATGTTTAAACATCTCAAGAAATTAACGTCTTAATAAAAAGTCTATATTTACAGAATAAATAATACTATTTGCTGGCTGCATTGCTACGCTGAATGAAAATACCTACTAATGCGTGGAGCCAGATAAGAGCCAGCTCTCGGGTCAAGCGTCGCTTCGAAAAACGCCTTAAAAGAATTTTGAAAACGTGAAGCCAGACCAATCTTTTATTCTTGACAACAAGTATTAAGAATACAACAATGTATTCTTATTCTTTAATATTGTATCTTGTATTCAATCTATTATTTAACTTGCTTTGCTGTCTGGGGGGCAGGAATCTTTCAACTGAATTTTAAACTAGTTGTCACCCACCGGTTGAGCTGAAATTGTGTACCTATAGTTTTCGACCAAAGTAAAATTTTACTTTGGCCGAAGCCTATAGTACCAGTCAAGTTCCTATGACAATGCAATATTATGGTAAATACGCGCAGATCTGATGACGGAGACAAACCAGGTTAGACTTTTTATTTTACTTTGATAGTTTTTGTTTGACCACGATCTCACCTGTTGGTAAGTGACGATGTGGCCGAAGATGGAGCACAAAAGTCTAGAAGGCACCTAATTCACTCTAGTCTTGAAGAGACCCAGATTATAGTTTTCAGGAAAGACAGACGTCGGTAGTGTATCCCACTCCTTAGCAGTTCGCATTAACTGAAGTGGACAACGGAACTCCTCGACAATGAATAGCCTGGCAGTGTTTGGGCTCATTTTGGTCAGCTTACGGTTCTAACCACTAATTTCATAAAAACTTTAAAAAAATTAAAATGTTTTCCATAAAAAACTACATACATACATACATAAACATGCCTTTTTCCCCGAAGAGGTAGGCAGAGCCTCAATGGGCCTCTTGACAGTGGGTTGCACCATCGTGGAATATAAACGTGACATGTGAGCTCATCGCCGCTATTGCTTCCCACGACTGACTCGGCTAACGCTTTCTTCCAGTAATAACACATTCCATAATAAGCTAGCAGCCAGGACAAATCTTATACTAACGCACTATATGTATGCTGTTGTTACCTTTAATTGAAAAAACACTAGATTTAAGTAACTTTAGAATTATAATTTTGCACGATTGTGCTTCTTTCGTTGGTGATCCAAATAAATAAAATAAAATCATAAAAATCTTATCATCAAGTTCGGGTAATCCCTTAGTCGGGTTTTACGACATCAGCAGGAGAAGACGGAGGGGTCTATTCTTAGGCCGGACATACCACAGCAAAAATAACTATGATTTTTTTTAAACGCACGGCGCGGGGTGTCGGGCTGGCGCGCGGTAGTGCGCACACGCCGCTCTGTTCAATTGATATTCCTAAACATAGACCTTGTAAGCGTAGCCTGAGTGGGGCATAGGCCCCCTTTGCAGACACATTGCAATGTACCAGTACATACTTTGTATGTAGATGAAAGCCAGTCATTTCAACCTTAAATTGTTTTGCCTAACCATGATATTGAGCAATACGACATTAAAAACATGGCCAAAATGCAAGCCATTAAATTTTGCAACTGCCAATAAATTTCAGCTAAAAATAGATCAAAGTTATTTATGAATGCATGTAATTTCATCACTAGTATTTTATTTCAAGTTAAAACTAATTAAAAAATGTCTATTTCCCAGTTTTATTACAAAATATAATTTAAATTTAAATTTGAATAGTATTCAAATGTATTTTAAGTTATTTATTAATAGGTAGGCTATTCTTAGGTTTCGGTATTGATTTTGTAAAAATACTATCTCTACGTTAACAATATTTGGTGCGACTGATTTTCGATCGATGTTTTTTTTAACGTGTTTACTAAGTGTGTCGCTACCCTTATCGAGACATTTGTTGTCGGTGATTATATGACTTAACACACAAGTTTTAATTTATAGTATCACATAAATATCATTAGTTTAGCTACGATTGTGCTTCAATGGTTTTTACAGTGTTTTTTTTGTTTCAATCACATTCATAGCCAAACTAATGATATTTATGTGATTCTATAAATTAAAACTTGTGTGTTAGGTCATATAATTACCGGCAACATAGTATCCACTACCTTAAGAAGTGTTGATGAGCTGTGACGAGCAAACAAAATTTTTTAAATTCGCGCCACAAGCGTTTATCAAGATGATCGAGCAAGCGAAGGATTGCGCTCGTGATTCAAAACAATTTTGTTTTGGATGAAAACAATTTATTTCGTGCTAAATCTCATTTTCTTGGGCATGAGACCTAGCTAAATCGATTTTTTGCTTTCCAAGTTTCATCAATCGAGCCATCAAATTTCATCGAAATCGTTAGAACCTTTTCCAAGATCACAAAATATAAATATCTTATACAAAATTGCTCGTTTAATAGTATAGGATTAGGGACACACATATAACTCCTTTTTGACAGTTGCGTTTTTATGGACTTTCATAAAGAATAAATGAAGTTATTAAAAGGAATTATTATTAAGGAAATACAACGAACCTATTTAAAAATTTGGCTTTAAATGGTCTATTGTAGGTATCTATTTTTATACCAAATGATTTCGTTTTAGTTCAAACTGAAAATGTCAAAAAGGAGTTGTAAGCGGTATCCCTAGACAACAACTTGAACTCACTAGTTTGATCAAGTTTATGGCATAGATGGTTAAGTTTAGAAACAGTATTCCGCCCTCTGAGTAGTCAGTGATTCCGACGGGACCGACGCGACGGGCGAGGCCTAACAACGCTTACAAGATAAAAATTGTATGCCATATAAAACCTACTGCAGAAATAATGGCTGGATTGTTTCTGCATGCATTTGCAAGAAAAATTGCAAACGAGTTGAGAACCTCCTTTTTATAAAGTCAGTTAAAAAAATTAATTCAGGCGAAATGTTAACCGAGGTGAACCTTAATTAATTTTCACCGATATTAGATTTTCTTTCGCTTTGACGTAGCAATGTTCAATATAGCTCACAGACTAATTAGAGTCCTGTGATCTGCATTTAAAGCATGTTTTCTTTTGTTTATTTTTAATTTGTGTTTTTTATTTTTTTAGTTTGTACTGATTATTAATCTGTGCTATCATGAGCAGTGTCCACGCTCAAGAAAGCCCTGATGGACTGCACTTAAAAAGTAATTTAATACCTTGGCAAGGTTTTTATAATAGCTATGTTTAGGATCCATGGATCCTAGTCCTTTCTTGCCTCTCTATCTATCCCACTTTTGACAGCAATGAGGCCAGTTTCTTCTCTTTTGATCAGCAAAAGCATGCATGAGAGGCTGTAGAATGAACCTCAGTCGGTTGTGTACTTTGAATGTTTTAATTTTTATAAGACTTACCTAAACCTAAGGACAACCAAGTCTTTGCTGCAGCAACTTAAATATAAACACAAAGTTTCACTGTCCTATCTAGGCACCGACAAATATCAAAACACTTCACTGAACTATAAGCGGTGCGAAGAAAACTTCAGTATCCTCATGAAAATAGAGCTGATTTATCGGTATCACAGAAAGGCGCGTCGTTATAATCTCGTTTCAGATTCACAGTTTAGAAGATTCATCAATTGTTTTTTGTGAAAAATTTCACGGATTTTTTCCCGAAATGTTGAAAGGCTTCGCGACGTGTGTCCTCCGACTCCGCTGAGACTCTCAGCATGACTGCGGGCTCCCGCATCGCCGCCCCTCGCTACAGCGGACATACTGCTTCTTAGAAAATATTTGTGCGGACCCGGCAAAGGCGCCAACGCAACCCTACACGCGAGGCAAGGGCGGGACGCAATGAACTTTTTCACCCAATCGTGCCGCTTCGCTCGCTACCCAACAACATTTATCCATCTCTCTCTAACACAACGTATCTCAGTACGAAAGAAAGAGGGAGACAATTTTAGTGTAGCTTTAGCTACGAGGAAAAATTCTTTGTATTGGTGTCGTAATGTGTTTCACTTTATCAGATTTACGTTGAAAGCTCGCTGTTAGCTTTCGAGGGCGCCATATTTAGGCTTCTTTTCTAGCGGATAGCCTTTTGCGTAGGTGTGAAAGGGATGGTAGATTGCCGGGAAATGTTTCTGCTAATGTATTTTCCTGTGGGAAGAAAAACACATGTTGTAGCTTTTAATTTAATACTCGTCACGCTGCGAGCCGTGTCGCTTACATGCTCTACGAGAAACATTTTCCGATAACATTTATTATAAATTATGTTACTAAGTTTAGTTACGTATTGTGATATCATAGGTAGGTCTTCTGAGGATGACATATACATAGAATAAATAAGCCTTTATAAAGTTTTTATTTCTTCTATTAGACTTACCTAAATAATTATTAAGATCTAATTGACCGAGCGAGCGTTGCTTACCAACATCTGGAAAAATTTGCTTTCCTGTCCCGATGTATGGATGTTGGTACTCACGTACTGGTCGTATTTTTCTTGATGTACTAGTACAGTACCATGTTCTAAAATTTCAAAGATTTTATTTTGTCGTTGTGATTTTTGATTGGATGGGTATTTCCCCTAAATAGGAGTGTGCTATGGTGTCATTAAGCGTCTGATTTTGTTAATATTTGGCAGAAATATTCAGTACTCAATTCTTAACAAGAATTTCGAATATGAGCAAAATCGGTCAGGAGGTTGTCTAGACATAGGTAAAGGTTGAGTGATTTTTTTCGGGGCATCTTAGGTGAAGTCTGAAACTGTGAGAGTTATCGAAAAAAGATGTTAATAGGAGTTAGGAGCTCTATTTTGACAATAAGTTCTGCATTAAAAAAAGTTGAAATTTATTTTTAGTTTTTATCTAAAATGTAAGTTTTTAATAAAAAAATGTTCTTGTGTTGTTTTGTTCTTTGTTTGATCATTATGGATCGACATGATGCACAGTTCTAAACACGTTTGCACACATGAGGTCTAATGTTCGCTGAACTACTAGTAAATATTTATAATTGGCTCATGCAACCGCAACATGCAACTATTAATTATATTAATGAAATTCTAATCTAAATTCCTCAAAAGGCTCATTCACGTCCTTAGACTCGTTTCCCTCTAATTATTTACCCCCACAATATTTCATCCACACATTCCCTAATTAAAATTCTAGAAGCGTTATATGTGTATCACTGAATATAATTAATTTTAAATACCAAGTTGACTTTGTTATTATTTTAGTAGAAAATAAATAGCTTCACGCACCGTCAAAGGCATCCAAAGTAGGCCTGTATCACTCTGAATTAGCTTGCAAGGAATCAAATGAAATGTTGCTTTATTTATTGGAGTTTACTCCGTAACGATTGGTTTTCTCCACGGTACAAAAATATATGGAGAGTAAAATCGTAAAATACAACGTAACGGAAAAGTGATGTTGTTATGTTTTCTGATCTGGACTGGAGTAAACTCCAGTCACGCATTGGAGCTGACTCACACTAATTTACGTTATAGTTTTTAAGTGCCTAATTAAAGCTTACACCCGTATTCCTTCGCACCTCGAGCCTTACACCACTCCTCAACTCATCCACACTCACATTCTTTGAAAATGGAATACTAAATTACCTCGAGTGAGGCTGAGTCGATTCGGAAAGTAGGAGGATCGACCATCAGGCCTGCGTTGCTCGATGGGATCGACTAATATCATCTGAAAAACTGGGGGCCTGAAATACGACATGAAGATGTAAAAAAAAAACGACGTCCATACTTGCAGCCCTGCCATAATGAAGTCAAAGTCAAAAGTCGATAAGTATTTTATTCATTGAAATCACAAGGATCATTTTGAATCGTCTTAAAAAATAAATTTACATTTACTCCTGTTCCAACGCAACCAGACGTAGAAGAATTAGGCAACAAACACGGTCTGTTTTTTTTGATGATCCTTCTTACTACTAGTTGGGGAGCGCCTGTGTGGTGCCTCGAGAACAAGTGGAAGCTAATTCAAAGAAAAAAGGAAAACCAACTTAAAAGCCTTAGGTAGGCAGTCAAAAGTAAGATGCTAGAGAAAATCAACAAAAGTTCATGAGGCAGCACACTCTACGCTTGATATACTCATAAATAACACATCAATCCAACATCATCATTACCAACAGGTGAGATCGTGGTCAAACAAAGTACTACCATTGATAAAAAAAAAACAATAATATGTGTACTACCCGTACTGACGCGCCGTGGCGAGCGCGGGGAGGTGAAAGGAGAACGTGGCGGGAGGTTCCATTCCAGCGAGGTCTCGAGATAATGTGACCGGGTAGTAGTTACAGACATTGCAAATTGACAAATAGGTGTCGAGGGGCAGAGCGACATCAGGCCACGCGGCTTTATCATTAACATAGTCATGTAGAGTGTAATACGCTTTCTTAATTAGATTATTCTTTATGTAGGGTTTAATCTTCGAATCGAAAGTTTAGAACCACTTTCTGGAAGTTTATTATAGAACCGAACAGAATTCCCCATAAAAGACCCACTTACTTTTTTAATCTTTTGGGAATATTCAGTTTATTTTTATTTCTCTTGTTAAAACAATGCACGTTACTTTTTTTCATAAACCTATCTAAGTATTTATGTGTATATAAGAAGGTTTCGTAGATGTATTACGATATTACCGTGAGAATGTTAATTTCCTTAAAACGCTCCCTCAAGGAGTCACGTGGCTTAATTTTATAAATGGCACGTATTGCCCATTTTTGTAAAACAAATATTGCTTGGATGTCTGCTGCTTTCCCCCACATTATGATGCCATATGACATAACGCTATGGAAGTAGCCAAAATAAACTAGCCTAGCGTAGCTTCATCAGTAAGCTGCCTAATCGTACGAACTGCATATGCAGCGGAACTGAGTCTACCCGCAAGTGCCTCAATTTGTGGTCCCCACACTGCAAAATATTAAGTCCTAAGAAAAAAGTACAGTTTACAAGATTGAGTGTCTCACCATATACTTTAATATTAGTTGGGTAATGTTTTACATTTGGCAAAGTGAATTTAATGCATTTAGTTTTTTTAACATTAAGCAACAGATTATTTACAGTGAACCAATCAAGAACTCGCGATAGTGATTCAATCAATATTTATCTGATGACAGCTCGTAAGAACATGGCTCATAACTAGACGCTGACTTTTGTTTCAATTAAGATCAGGATTTCATCGCATTTTATATGAAGCAAAATATGTGCAAGCGCATTTTTTATTCTAATAGGATTAAGAATTTCGACCAGTTATAGGGGGTGGCTTTATTGGACGAATGCCAACCTAGCAACATGAATAATCTTGATCGTATGGTAAAAATATTATAGAACGCGGTGTACCGTAATAATAGGCAAACGAGTAAGCCCTAAGGCCTAACCTAGCAACATGAATAATCTTGATCGTATGGTAAAAATATTATAGAACGCGGTGTACCGTAATAATAGGCAAACGAGTAAGCCCTAAGGCCTAACCTAGCAACATGAATAATCTTGATCGTATAGTAAAAATATTATAGAACGCGGTGTACCGTAATAATAGGCAAACGAGTAAGCCCTAAGGCCTAACCTAGCAACATGAATAATCTTGATCGTATAGTAAAAATATTATAGAACGCGGTGTACCGTAATAATAGGCAAACGAGTAAGCCCTAAGGCCTAACCTAGCAACATGAATAATCTTGATCGTATAGTAAAAATATTATAGAACGCGGTGTACCGTAATAATAGGCAAACGAGTAAGCCCTAAGGCCTAACCTAGCAACATGAATAATCTTGATCGTATGGTAAAAATATTATAGAACGCGGTGTACCGTAATAATAGGCAAACGAGTAAGCCCTAGGGCCTAGTGGCCGCGTGCATGCCACAGATTCACACAGTGTCAGTTTAATGTGGTTGGAGTGACATGACTGTACTACGTTGGTACTATTTTTTCTTCTGCGCCTTTCGTCGGCACGCCCCGCGCTTGTGTAGCGACCGATTGGCCACCAGAGCTTTCAATTTACGGGGGCGGGGGGCCGCACGCTCTTGTTTTCTTATTTTTTAAAAGCATTATCAACCGCAGCACGAACGCTCGTGATTAATTTAATATATTTTTATCAATACTTCTCTCACGCAATGCAGTTTTTGCGAAGTTGACTATCGGGCTCGTTCTTAGAAAATTTTAATTTGTTGACGTGTGTTTGCGCTCATTTAGTACATAACTTTTTATTTCGCTATTAACTTGAGTTAAAAATAATCTTGTTGGAAACTAAACATGAAAGCATAACCCACAACTGTAAAAAACAGACTTGATGAAGTCTCAAATGACCATGCAAGTTGAAGCGTATATAGACACACACCTTTTGCCCTGAAAGGTAAGGCAGAGCCTCAATCGGCCTCTTTTCACCGTGGGTTGCATCATCGTGGGAACATAGACGCGACAAGGGGTGAGCTCATCGCTGCCATTGCATCCCACGACTGACTCGGCTAACGCTTTCCTCCAGCAGCAGCATTTATCCTGGCTTGGAGCCAGGATAACTCTTATACCAAAGAATCTTTCAAACAAGTCTGGGTAATCCCTTAGTTGGCTTTTACGACATCCACGGGAGGAGACAAAGGGTTATCTTCTTAAGCCGGGCGCAACACGGCTCATGGCTGAAATTAAAACTGTGGAATATTATTTAATCTAGAATAGAATCTCCCTCTCTCTCCCATCTCCTCCCGTAGATGTCTTAAAAGCTGACTAACGTATTACAGCCGGGGGTGGCAGTAGCATCCACCTGAGTACTCATCACCAATACTGCGGTCACCAATCCGGCTACAAATCATGGTGATTTTGGCACATTCTATGGGGAGGCCTCGCCCAGCAGTGGACGTCTAAATGCTGATGATGATGTACTACATTCGTCTGTCTTTCCTGAAAACTATAATCTGGGTCTCTTCAAGGCTAGAGTGAATAGGTGCCTTCTAGACCTTTGTGCTCCATCTTCGGCCACATCGTCGTGAGATCGTGGTCAATCAAAGGTATATCGACGGGAAAAAAAAAACATTACGATTATTTCAATATGTTCTGATAATAAAATATCAGCAACAATAGTAGAAACGCACAGTAGGTATCCTGGTTAAGCACCCCTGACAGCATGTTGCGGGGTAGGTAGGTATTTCATTAAAACAACGTTATTATTTATACGGGTGTTTTCGGGAGTGATGTTAGATACAAATTACCTTGGACAATACCTCCGCGGGACACCGCCGTTATTGAGTGCAGCCCAGCAGATGGCGGGTTGAGGGTCCCTGCTAGACAAAACAAAATAAATTCAAAAATTTGCTTGTAATTATTACTAAATTAATAAAGTAATCAGAGCTTTAATTCAAATTAAAGAAACAGGAAAAAAAGGGATAAGCAACAAATGATTTTTCAGTGGTGTAGTGTTGTGGTGTCTGGTGTATTACCTAGATGATCAGCAGTAGCATCCACCTGAGTAGGTACTGAACACCAATACTGCTATCACCAATCCGCCTGTCAAGCGTGTGATTCTGGCAAATAATTATAAATAGGAAAGTCTGTTTTTTCTTAATATAAGACTAAGGCAACAAACCAAAACTAAAATAAAAACCTACCTATCAGATCAGCAAGCCGTCACCCAACGGCAGCGTGCCCAGAATGCTGGCTGCATTGCCACGCTGAATGGCAATGCTTATTCGTTGACCAAAATAAAAGCCAGCATTCCTGTCACGCGTGGAATCAAAAAAACGCCCCGCAAGTTCCTTGAAAATTTTATGAGCCCCTGGTCCCCACTGGCCTACAGTTTCCACGCCAAACGGCTCAAATATGTACCCTCTGTCGAGTAATGTATAAATAGGTCATAATATAATATTTCAATAATATAATATAATATATTATAATGGTTCATAATATTTTTTATATGTACCATTTGTCTATTTCTTTATAGGAAAATATGTTTTTAACGAGATTTTATATAAATTTGTTTCATAGTAATAACGTTTATTGAACTGAAAAATGCAGTTACAAAAACATAACATCGTTGGTCCCCAAAATAGGTTAACCAATCCCCCATTGCATTCTATAGGGGAGGCCTCATCCAGCAGTGGACGTCGAAAGGCCGCTGATGGTAGTAATGAACAAACTATTAGCATGTTCCAGCAAAAGTAAAAATAAATAAAATAAACAGACAGACTGTCGCGCGGACAACAAAGTGATCCCGAGGGTCCGTTTTTCCATCTCAAGCACTGGACACCCTATAAGAAGAGTTATTAAAATAAACAAAAATAATGAGGTAACTTTAATAGTCAAAGCGGAAAATTAAGATCATGGGAGTTTGGCTCTATTTAATCAACTGTAAAATCACTGAATTAACGGATACGACAATTTTATTTTTACTAGAATTCTCTATTCACTCTTTTTTTTAAATTTCTGAGAATGTATTTTATCCTTTTGGATTAGTTAGTTTTACAAAAAAAGAATTAAAAAAAATGGGGAGGGCTACATCCAGTTGTGAACTTCTATAGGCTGATGATCATTATTTAAAAAAAAGTCTAGTCTGGCTTTTTTGAGATAGCTCGTTGATGTCTAATACTAGGAAAAGCACGCTCTACGGCGTAGAACATAGGGTACTCTGTAAAAAACTTATAAGTTATGTTTGCATCACTTTGTTAGAAGTGATATTATTTTTAAATAGTACCTAGGTATTATAGGTAGGTAGGTAGGTAGGTATTTTTTACTACTACTAGTAGTTGTAAAAAACACAGGTACTATTTTAACAAAAAGCTATCTCAAAAAAGCCAGACTAGACTTTTTTTTAAATAATCATCATCAGGCTATAGAAGTTCACAAATGGACGTAGCCCTCCCCATTTTTTTAATTTGTTTATAACTAGCGATCGTCCACGGTTTCTGCAACGTTGTTCGCCCGAGAGAACTCAATTTCAAGATAGAAGTATTCTATGAAATTCAATGGTTTTAATCTAATAGGATCATCAAATTTCATCAAATTTCATAAAATTTGGCCCATCCGTTTTGGCGTGAAAGTACGACAAACATTCAAAAATCATCATCATTAATTTCACTTCAATAAAAATAATCTGAGGAATATGACTATGCATTTATTTACAGAAAGAATACTACAACTAATAAAAGTAGGTAGGCATGTACAAAATTTTCAAAATACAAATGCAACAGTTGATCTATCTGTAGGGTTTTATATATTAGTTAGGGATCGTCTAAAACTGCTCAAATAGTAGGAAAACCCAGAGTGGCAAGGTGTTAAGCCTGCTATCAGAGAACTACAATTTATCGAAGTGTTAAGCAAATCACCAACAGACAATCAACTTCATTATTCAAAAAATCCAAAAAAAAACACCTGTTCACCTCTTGCCCCTAACTGTACTGTAATTAATTCGAATCGCGGCAGAAATCGGTCGGTCGATGACTATTGATATCTCGCCTTTACCTCGCCGACACAATCGAATACGATCCACTTTTTGTCACGATCATTCGAAACAAATTTGATTCGGACTTAATGGTTTTTAAACTTCTCTCTATGTAGTACCTAAGTTTATACATAGTACGTACATACTCGTACACACATATTATTTTATAAAAGACTTGTTTGTAAGATTCGATGGTATAAGATTTGTCCAGGCAGCTAGCTTATTTAAGGAATGTGAATGAATGAATGAATGAATGAATGAATGAATGATTTATTTCGCAGAAAAAGGGTTTACAAATTTAGATCTTATTAATATTTAACCAGTTCCACTAATTCAACCTATATTAGGTATGCGAATTTTTAAGATTTAACATATTCAAATTTAAATTATTGATTATCTATTCAGTTGGTACACACACATTGATCAATTGATTAACATTATGTCCTAATTAAATACATTCCAAATTAATATTAATAGTAATAATGTCAAAGTCAGTAGTGACAAATTTAGTTTTGCAAAAACTCATTCACGGAATAAAAGGTTATTACTGAAAGAAAGCGTTAGCAAAGTCAGTCGTGGGACGCAATGGCAGCGACGAGCTTAGCACTTGTCACGTCTATTTCCCACAATGGTGCCACCCACGGTGAAAAAAAGCCCATTTGAGGGTCTGCCTACCCTTGGGGGAAAAGGCGTGTGTCTATTTATGTATGTAAGGTATCGGTAGATTAGGAACTATTCCAGCCAATTACTTTATTAGGGAAAGGCTTGTTGTAGCAGGAAGTCAGTGGATGGAGGTGGTTCAAGACCATTCGTCATGGCATTCTATGGGGGAGGCATATATCGAGCAGTGGACCTTTGTGGACTGATGATGATGACGATACATATACACAAGATAAAAGTTTAAAAAACTAAACCCCGAATATGGAAAAATCTTTACTGAAAAAAAATAAAACGCTTGTGATGCTTGCTAAGAATTATAATTACCTTTTGTTAAGGATTACAAACATTTTCATATGTTATATATATATATATATATTTCGAAAATGCTCATCAAGATCTTTCTTTTGATACCAAACATGATAATATCTACTTTTTTTTTATTTCCTTTTTTTTACACATACATTTTACCACTAAATTTCCGCCGTTTTGTTTTTTCTAATTTTAATATATCCTATGACACTCGTGCAGTAAAGACGAATCTACATATCAGTCAACAAAATGTTCAGCCGCCAGAGAACACAATACAGGTCAAAAAATAAAAGTTGACAAACAAAACAATTTCTGTTAAAAAGGCGAAAGGTTTGTCGGTTCTCAAGATAAACAAGTGCTGTGTCCGGCCTAAAAATAGAACCCTCCGTCTCTTCCCGTGGATGTCGTAAAAACCGACTAACGAATTATGGTGATTGGTTGCAGCATCCACCTGAGCACTCAACACCAATACTGTGATCACCAATCCGCCTGACAAGCGTGGTGTTTATTGAAAATCCCCTCATCGCATTCTATGGGGGAAGCCTCGTCCAGCCAATGGACTTCTACATAAAAACGGCACACATATTTAATTTCCAGCAGCTGCCAACCTCCTACGACCTTGGTGAAAAGTAATCGTATTAAATAATTAATTCTCATACACACGAAATCTATTCAACCCCTGCGGAGTATCATGAAAGCGTACCGAGGAAGCTAAATCGCTGCACACTCGTAAATATACCAGACTGGCTTTAGCACGTGGGTTAACCTGTAAACTTATGAGTAAAATACAATATAGTCATAATCATCATCAGCTTTAGAAGTCCATCATCATGGGTGTTATAGCATCTACGAAAGATATTTGCGTTCGTCACTAAATGGGCCGATCCGGGAGCGGCAGCCACGGCTGCACTTTTGACACGTGAATAGGTGTTGTAGGGCTAGCGGCGCATTCATGTCCTACCGTCCGCTTATGAGCTAGCAGGTCAAACCAGGCCTCATCGTGGGCGACTACTCCGTCAGCTACGGTTTTTTGCCACGAGTTGCGGTTTTATGCCTGACTCTCCTAGCTAGTCTGGTCTATATTGTTGTTGTTTCGTATGAGGTAGTGCTGCCCTCTGGTGTCAGAGTTTGTCAAGCTGCCCGAGGGCCTCTGACATGGCTAAATCTATATTGTCTATATTTAAAGTTTTCAAATCGCGTTTAGGGCTGTCATTGAACCTAAGCATTGGGCGTCCAAATCTTATAAATTTAGGCGTGGGTCTTTTGGCATCGGTGATTTCTGAAAGTAAAGTTTTTCTCGGCAAACAAGAAGGGCCCATCCGGTGACCTTAGATGGGTCAGCCTTAGAAGTCCACAGCTGGACATAGGCCCCCTCATAACATGGCAGGAAATTACCGTAGAACATTGCCAATTACGAGGAGAGTACCGCTAGAGCGCTTGAGCCCCCTACATACTAACGAAATTTGCTCCTATTTTGGATATTATGTCATCAAACTTCATGCAATTATGTACACATGATCAGTACACTAATACCCATACCTATTTTTTTTTGATATGATATGCCCACGGTAGACCGCGATCTCACCTGTTGGTAAGTGACAATGCGGTCGAAGTTGGAGCAAGAAGGTCTAGAAGGCACCTACCTATTCACTCTTGCCTTAAAGATACCCATATTATAGTTTTCATGACTTGTTCCATTCCTTAGCTGTTCGCATTACAAAGGTGGGACCGAAACGCTTAGTGCTAATTGCGGGTATACTATTACTGATGAGGTGAGGATGGTAGTGAGCCGTACGCCTGCATGTCTTATGATGAAAAGGAGATATCAGATCACATGATCCCATGATTTGTCAGTTTTTTAATAAAATTATATGATTTCCATATCACACTGACTTATAAGGATTTGTTTGTAAATCTGAAGATTAGCTTCATTCAATAAAATTTAATGGGAAACTGACAATACACATCCTTAGAAACCTACAAATCAATCTACAATAGAGACGTGTGTAATTTGTGTATACAAACATTAACTTGAATTAATTAGTATCCAAATAACGATAAAACTTTATTACTTATCAAGCGGGCTAGCGGTAGTACACTTTATTACTTATCAAGCGGGCTAGCGGTAGTACACTTTATTACTTATCAAGCGGGCTAGCGGTAGTACACTTTATTACTTATCAAGCGGGCTAGCGGTAGTACACTTTATTACTTATCAAGCGGCTAGTAGTACACTTTATTACTTATCAAGCGGGCTAGCGGTAGTACACTTATCAAGCGGGCTAGCGGTAGTACACTTTATTACTTATCAAGCGGGCTAGCGGTAGTACACTTTATTACTTATCAAGCGGGCTAGCGGTAGTACACTTTATTACTTATAAAGCGGGCTAGCGGTAGTACACTTTATTACTTATCAAGCGGGCTAGCGGTAGTACACTTTATTATTTATCAAGCGGGCTAGCGGTAGTACACTTTATTACTTATCAAGCGGGCTAGCGGTAGTACACTTTATTACTTATCAAGCGGGCTAGCGGTAGTACACTTTATTACTTATCAAGCGGGCTAGCGGTAGTACACTTTCCATAAAATCAAACAATAAACTGACAAACAGGCGAACCCTTTTAAGATACATAAAGAAGAAATAATAATTTAATATGCCATATACTGCGGACCAAATTGAGCAATTTATACGCGTCCAGCCGTGCCCCGCGAGTTCGCCCGTGCGTGTACACACTGCAACGCATTAATATCACTATCCGAGTATAACTAGTCGGTACTTGTAGTATCAATATCTATATTAATAAAAAGCATGTATGGCTGTATGTACTCTATAACTTTGGTCTACTTGACCGATTGAAATATGAGTTTAAACAATTACGTGTTGGGTATTCATTAATTTATCTTATTCTATGTATATTTTTTGTAACTATTTAATGCATATCTGTTTGTTGAACCTAAGAAAAAAAACATAATAGAACAAAGTGTAATAGAAGCGGAATATCTTTGGAATGGTTAAACCATAATATATGTCTTTCGATTGAATGCTACAATAGAAAAAATACTGTGTAACTATTCAAAGGACTATTAGTATACTAGCGTCTGTTACCAACCGACCAACCACGCTGTCCACCTAGTTGGACGATTAGCATATATTTTTCTTAACTGACAACGTATTATAGTAGCACGGTTAAGTACATCACGTTCACCGTAAGATGGCACCTGGCTTGGTTGGCACGCCAACCTATACGCAGAATATCATTAGAATAGAAACATCGTGCTTTGTCTCTTTCAATCGAATTTGGAACTGCTTGACAAGCACAGAAGCAAAAGACAAAATACTGTATAACTATTCTAAGGATAGTACGAGTTTAGTAGTAACAGGGTTAGTTTTTAGAATTCTGTGTAAGCAGTAAGCACGTAGGATTTCACGCGGGCATAGCCACGGCCAAATGCTAGTATTAGTGTAGTATTTAGCACGTGTGTTGGACTCACCAGTCACCTTAGAACAACATGTAGCTTATTTTAGTAAAAACTAATCTTACAAAATATTTAAACAGTTTTATTAAAAAAAACATAATACTATGTGCTAAAAATACATTTCAATAGGTAATATTAGTATTACATTTTTTTTTATAAATCTGAGTAATAATTATTTAATTAAAATTAAACACTAGTGATTAAATTATACTTATCTATTCTATCACCGTCATTCGTTCCTCAAGTTTTGTATTTATGGGAAACGGGTTTGGACCAACCAATAAGAAAAAAACCAGCCAAGTGCGAGTCGGACTCGTGCACGAAGGGTTCCTTACCATTATATATAAAAACGGCAAAAAAAATACGTTTGTTGTATTTGAACCCTCTTAAATATTTATTTTATTTTGTCTATTAGTATTTGTTGTTATAGCGGCAACAGAAGTGTATCATCTGTGAAAACTTCAACTGTTAACTATCACGGTTCATGAGATACAGCCTGGTGACAGACGGACTGACGGACAGCGGAGTCTTAGTAATAGGGTCTCGTTTTACCCTTCGGGTACGGAACCCTAAAAATAGATTCCAAGATGAAAAAAAGTCTTCAACATTATCTAAATGCCACAGTTCCAAAATACTCGAAATTATTAACTTCAAGAAAATGCCTTCAACAGTTGCCCAGTCTGAAAATAGTAACATTTCAACAGTTGTTAGGTCAATGTCAGCAATGATCAACGTCGATACCGACCAAAGACTTTTTACACGATACCAGTCATTGTGTTCGTCTATTATTTAGATATTTTAATCAAGACGATCGATTGTTACATGTTGCTATATAAAAGAAGGTAATTAATAATAAGAGCTCGTCGGAGCGCGCGCGCTCGCTGCTTGCCACATGCCGCGAAAAAACTCAAATGGAAATGAAATGGAACGATTTGAAACGGAGTCGACGCAATGCGACGACTATTGTCCGTAAGCCCTTTTTGCTTTTCAAACCGTATTTTTGATTATTTGCGGTATCGAAAATAAACAAGTCCAGATATCCTCAAATCGACTTTTTATTTCTCGATTCATCAATAAACAATGATTGACATAAATATTGATACGGAATGTCCTAATTTATTGAAGTTTTTTTCTTATACCGATCTCGTTAGCTTAATAACCACACACGCAGTCATAACGGGACATAATTTTTGGAGTTGATATTGGTAGTGACAAGTGGACAACTTGTCCGCAACTAGACCACCAGTGGGCCCTTTTTGCGTGACGGGTGGGGGCACCCGATGTCTTCCAGGAAGGCCAGCAGCTCGCTGATGCCGGCGCAGGCCTGCCTGGGCGTCCTTTGTGTTCCGAGGTAGGTTTTCCTCTGGGACGCCACGCTGCTGCACTCCAGGAGTACAAGTGCTGGCGTCTCGCCTGCTTCTAGACAGCCTTTACATAGAGGACTATCTGTAATACCCAGGGTAAATAAGTGTTTGTTTAGAGAACAGAGGCTAGTGAAACGCCAGCGACTGTCCGCGTCTATTTATTTTCCATACAAACTTCAACACGGACACGGCAGCGGGCTGCACCCCCTTAGGGGGTGTGTTTTGGAAAATCCTTGCTTAGTGTACTCCTACACCACATAAGGGATGTACTCTCGAAATTTCAAATCTCTAGGACTTACAGCTTAGGCTGTGCGTTGAACTAAGTCTTTCTCAGTTTGTTGACGCACTTTCACAATGGACGATAACGACACGACACGACACGACAGGTAAGTACATACGTTAGTACTAAGCGCTTTCACACTGTCAACGATATAATCACGATGTCATCGACAACACGGTGCGGGGTGTAGGTGAGTAGCGGGCGGAGACACGCCGCGCCGTACCGACACCTCCTCTGTCTGTGCGCCGCACTTTATTTGCTGTGTTCACCCGAAGTGTGATGTGTGTGTTGTGGTACGCCGTTTCGACCCTGGCATCCTCGACGATATCGTGTCGTGTCGTTATCGTCCAATGTGAGAGCGCCCATTATCTATAAAATCGCTGCGTGGCTGACTGACTGACTGACTGTCAACGCACAGCTTAAACCTTAAGGGTGGGGTATAACGCAAAATTACCAATCTTAGATTATAATTTTAACTGACTAAATTAAGTACAATATTCAAATTAAAAATATGCATGAATACTACATTATAATACCGAGGGATGGGTGATCCCTCGGATCAACACATGTCGTGTTTCTGTCGATCAGGATCGCCACAGGAGGACAAATGTTTTACGATAAAAAAATAACACAAGATTACCTCTAACTTTTGGCTAGATTCAATTGTTTGTCAATATGGTACAGATTATTGGGTCAAAAATTGGATAAATAAGATCAATACAATAAAAAATCACCCGCGGGGTTTTTAAAAATTATCTATATTTTACGAGATATTGAATAAAAACCGCTTTTTCGAGCGGCGGCGTGTGGCGTTTTTTTTGTATGAAGATTTCTGCCTGGTGTTGGCACAGTCTTAAGTCCTACGGACCTGAAATTTGGAAGTCCATTTATAGTTTAAAGGAATTTCCTAAATTCACACCCTAGGTGTGCAGCGGCTCGTTGAATTTTGTATGGAAATTACTCCACGCGGTAGAAGTCACGAGCATTGCACCAGTTTTATGTAATTCAAAAACGAAATTATTTTATTAATTTACATCACAAGGGTCATTTTGAATTGTCTTATAAAATAAAACTCTTGTAATATATACCTTGATTGTAAATTAAGAATATTCAAGAAATAGCTTAAGTACCTAATCTATTTCATAAAAATATCTTTGGATAAGTCACAATACCTTAATTAAAATAACATCGGCATTCAATAGCGCATCTTAGCTCAAAGACGAGTAGATGCCGATCAGTGATTGGTTGCGCGATGTATTGATAGGTGGGTCTAATAGCTGTTAAAGGCACCATTAAGGCTTCCCCACACAGGTGCGATGTACCGGCCGGAATAATAACCGATAATACCTATATAGCACTCAGCAAAGCTATTTTGAAACGTTCGAAAAGTCTTCCGATCGGATTCGTTAGTTTTTGTCGGAAGAGTTACCGATATAATGGATCGAACAGGACAATGGATCAATCTCAATGGATCAAACAGAAACTACTCACACCAAATAGCTGCCGGAATGTTTTGAGCGAATGTTTCGTATACTAATGTCAAAGTTTTCGATATCGGACATATTAGGATTGCGTCTATCGGAATCTCCGTCGGTAACTTCCGAATCCGCTGTCGGAATGCTTTCCGAACGTTTTAAAATAGCCTTGTAGAATTAGCAAGTTGTAGTGGCAATGGGCAGGTCTTAAAGCTCGCGGAACTTGGCAAACGTTTTGGAATCCTGACGATGAAGTATTGGAAAGGAAGGCGATATTTTGCAAAGGACCGACGATATTTTAAAGATCGCAGGAATTTGGTCAGTAGAGGCGGCTAATGAGCGGCCGTTGTGACATTATTTGGGGGAGGCCTATGTCCAGTAGTGGACTTCAAATATGCTGATGATGATGATGATGAATACCAGCGCTGATGCCGACTGGTTTGTCTATTAGTGCTCCCACAAAATTGCAGCCGACTGGTTTGTCTATTAGTGCTCCCACAAAAATGCATCCGACTGGTTTGTCTATTAGTGCTCCCACAAAAATGCAGCCGACTGGTTTGTCTATTAGTGCTCCCACAAAAATGCATCCGACTGGTTTGTCTATTAGTGCTCCCACAAAAATGCAGCCGACTGGTTTGTCTATTAGTGCTCAAACAAAAATGCAGCCGACTGGTTTGTCTATTAGTGCTCCCACAAAAATGCATCCGACTGGTTTGTCTATTAGTGCTCCCACAAAAATGCATCCGACTGGTTTGTCTATTAGTGCTCCCACAAAAATGCAGCCGACTGGTTTGTCTATTAGTGCTCCCACAAAAATGCAGCCGACTGGTTTGTCTATTAGTGCTCCCACAAAAATGCATCCGACTGGTTTGTCTATTAGTGCTCCCACAAAAATGCATCCGACTGGTTTGTCTATTAGTGCTCCCACAAAAATGCAGCTGACTGGTTTGTTTATTAGTGCTCCCACAAAAATGCGATACTCCGGTAATTCCACAGGTAAGTTTTTTTTAAATCAAACTTCTTAAACATGCTTGGATCTTCATTCATAAATACATATCCATTATTTATCTCGTGTTAGGGAAATTCACTTATTAAGACGTTTTGCTCTCGCACTTGGTTGAGGAAAATAGATGTGTCAGGTCCGACGTGCGACTGGAATTTACTCCAGTCCAGTTCAGTATAATATCCACGAATATGTTGCGCAGAGGGAAAACATAACGACTTACACTCCATACTTACATAGACACACGCTTTTTTCCCCGAAAGGGTAGGCAGAGCCTGAAATGGGCCTCTTTTCACCGTGGGTTGCACCATCGTTGGATATAGACGTGACAAGAGGTGAGCTCATCACCGCCATTGCTTCCCACGACTAACTCTGCTAACGCTTTCTTCCTTTTTTATAACACATTCCTTAATAAGCTAGCAGCCAGGACAAATCTTATACCAACGAATCTTACAAATAAGTTTGGGCAATCCCTTAGTCGGCTTTTACGACATCCACGGGAGGAGATGGAGGGGTCTATTCTCGGGCCAGACACACCACGGCTTATACTCCATAAAAATACTTGTGATGAGCGAAATTTCTTACAGCGCATTGCATCATCCAGTAATATTCAGTAATGTTGTGAAACTATGTACTACTACTACTACAATTATGTTTTAGTATCTACTATGTAATATAATTATTTATACATATATGTTCTTATCATAGAAATACCTAGTGAATATGTAACAGATGATTGGTGTGAAAATAAATATTTTAAATGTTCTAAACTTTATTTATTCTGTGACTTTATATATCTCAAGATGGCGGGCGGGCGCAGTGCCATGCCACGTAAGGTGCGTCCTAGTTGGATTGGATGAGACCTGTGAGGTTATGCGCTGGTAAAGGCAGTGGTTACCGCTTGCTGTGACCATCTGCTTCATATTATTAAAATAAATAGTAAAAAAGCTAGAGCAAGTAAATAACTATGTAACCCACTGTTCTTTACGAGACGGGTCATAATCAATAACCCTGCTCGTAAGTTCATAATTTCAAAATTTATTTATTTTGGGGAGAGTTCCTAAAATCTAACAATGAAACTAAAACTCCATACAATTTCTACTATCAGGAGCATATTTAAAATTAAGCCCATGACAGACAATGGATAATTAATAAATAAAATAAAATAATAAATAAATAATGCTGGACAGTTCACACAACATTATCTAGCCCCAAGCTACGCAGAGCTTGTGTTATGGGTACTAATAGACAACTGATATACTTAATGCAATAATATATTACATAGAAAGATATTTTTTATTATATATAAGAAAATACCCAGAACACCCTGAACAAATATCTGCATATCGCACAAATATTTGTGCCGAGGCGGGAATCGAACCCGCAACCTCCTGCGTCGCAGGCGAACGTTCACCCGCCGCGCCAAAGAGGTCTTCAATTGCGTGGATGTTGTGACTGGGAAAGCTTTGACCGTATTCCTGTGCAGCTTTTACGGTCACTGCCTTCACTTGTGAAAATCCCGTTCAGTCAAAATCCGAAAAGCCACTTTCATAAGAATATTCCAGTACAAATTGTACCAATACTTTAAGCCTTTGCAATCCTGCTGCTCCTTTCACAATTGTGACATTTGGGATATTAATCCCAAATGTCACAATTGTGAAAAGTTTGTGTAAATTAGAGGTTTGGATGTTTGTTTCTAAATCGATCTACAGTGGACTAGCTGTTCCCTTCAAGTAGACCATGGTTCCAAAGAGTAGGTTCAAAGGCAAGTAATTGAACTAGCTAGCAACCATTGCACTGTGTCCAATCGGCGTCCATCACTATCAATGAATCTATGGCATTACAAAAACCGATCAAAGTCACCGCCTGGCCACGAACCATCGGAGCCAATTGCCTCACCAAAATGTTCTAAACGTTCCAAAAAAGACTGATCACGAGAGAGCAATCCACGACTAATTGGTCATTTTAGGAGTGAACGTTTAGGTGTTGTATGTAAATGTAGGTACAGTGTACAATTATGGCCATTGCACAAATTATTTTTCACATCACAAGCTCGGAAACAATTTGTTTATCATTCGAAATCTACGTGCAAAAGTGCTATTTATCCGTTAGCGTGGAAGAGGTTTTTAGAATTCGAACCATTCTATTAAAAAAAAAATTTATACCACCAGCCTCATTTTTTAGATAAACGTACTGGCCAGCACGACGATTGCACTAATTTACTTACTGTATTGAAGTAAAAAAAAGCGGCCAAGTGCGAGTCAGACTCGCCCATGAAGGGTTCCGTAGCAGCAAGTAACATAATATAAAAGTTCTTGCATGGATTACGATTTATGACGTATTAAAAAAAAACTACTTACTAGATCTCGTTCAAACCAATTTTCGTTGGAAGTTTACATGGTAATGTACATCATATTTATTTTTTTAGTTTTATCATTCTCTTATTTTAGAAGTTATGGGGACACACACACACACACACACACACTTTTTACCACTTTGGAAGTGTCTCTCGCGCAAACTATTCAGTTTAGAAAAAAATTATATTAGAAACCTCAATATCATTTTTGAAGACCTATCAATAGATACGTCTTCAAAAATGACACGTACGTTTGAAATTTTTTTTTTTTGTGTTTCTGTTCTAATTATGGGGAACCCCAAAAATTTACTGTTTTTTTTCTATTTTTTTGTGAAATTCTTAATGTGGTTCACAAAATACATCTACTTACCAAGTTTCAACAGCCCAGCTCTTATAGTTTCGGAAAAAAGTGGCTGTGACATACACGGACAGACAGACAGACAGACAGACATGACGAATCTATAAAGGTTCCGTAATTTTTGGTTACGGAACCCTAAAAATTGTGTTTCGCTCGGCAGCAAAATTATTCTGTGTCTCGTACTTTTTAAACCGTCGCTCAGGATTCTACAATGAACCACGATTAAAAGAATCTTTCGCTTGCTCAGGTTTCAATACAAGAACTCGCCAAAAAACAACTTTGCAGCCTTACGTAATAAATAACTATTTTGGTTTTACATAAATAAGTGACGGAACAAGCAGTTGGCCCACCTGATGTAAAGCGGTAACCTCTGCATTACCTCATAGCTCACATGCATTGCATTGCGCCCGCCACCCTGTAGCATGAAGATGAAAAGTCTCATGTGCCTGTAATTTTAGCGGCACCCATGCCCTTCAAACTGGAACACAGCAATGAGAGCACTTCTGTATCCTCTCTTGATGTAGGGAAGTTCCACGATGAGAGGTCTTGAACTGTATTCATCGTCCGACTTCCTGTAACGTTTAAAATGTCGTCGGAGCATCGAGACATTCTACCGCTAAAACAGACACTATATTAGCTGTAGTGCTTTTTTATTGAAAGAGTTAATCCGGGGAAGTACTACAACCGTACAATTTCTACAGTAAAGTAGTAGTGCTCGAATTAATAATAATAATAATAAATAATGAAAAACTTTATTTGTCTTCAATAACTTGCACTACCTAACATTCCATGTACCTATAACTTAGATTAAATATACCTACTTAGGCATAGCATACTGTTCTGGTTTGAAGGGTCTGGGTGCCGGTGAAATGATTTACGGTGAATTTAGAGCTTTTTTGTGGAAGAGTTCGTCCGGGGAAGTACAACCACCATACCTACTTCTGCCGCAAAGCAGTCAACCTCGCATTGCTGTGTTCCGGTTTGAAGGGTAAGGGTGCCGGTGAAATTACAGGCACATGAGACTTTTCACCTTTATGTCTCAGGGTGGCGGGCGCAGTGCAATGCCACATAGGGCGCATCCTAGATAGACGTGACCTATGAGGTAATGCACTGTTCATAGGCAGAGGTTACCGCTTAACATCAGGTGGGTCATCTGCTTGTTCCGTCATTCAAGTAGTATAAAAAAAAAAGACGGGCACATGAGAATGTTCATCTTTATTTCTCAGGGTGGTAAGCACAGTGGAACGCCCCGTAAGCCGAGTACTAGGAGGACGTGACCTGTGGCATCACCAATTCAAATAAAAATAAATTGTAGCTTGTTTGTAACCCACAAAAATTATATAATAAATATACGATAAACACAGATGTTGTATAAATAATAATTATACGTCTCTGCTCTCAATTTATCTACTGATTATGCATTGGAAATAACTGTTTTGTAGATGACATCATCTCGCTTTTTATGCGTTTTCTTAAAATTAATTTCAAAAGAAATGAGATTTTATTCCACTTGATCTTGATGATATTTTTGTGTTTTTTGTTATTAACACTAGATAAATTAAATTCATTGAAGAAAATTAGAATAACTTCATGTAGATACTGATTAGTTCCAGGTGGTGTCTCAAGCAAATTCAGTCGCATGAATGTATTTTCTTTATTCCCTAGCGCGGCTTCCCACGAAAAGTTATAAAACATTTTCTGGAAAATTAAAGTGAAAATCGAATTAAAATCCGTTGCGGTAGTTTAGAAGAACTAAGCGGACAGACAGACGCGGATAGCAACTTTGTGTTACACTTTTGTACACAAAATTACAGACTTTATATAAAGGACGTGTAGAAAGACGAGTTAAACCCTAGAAGACTCCATATAAAGGACGTGTACAAAGACAAGTTTAACCCTAGAAGACTCCATATAAAGGACGTGTACAAAGACGAGTTAAACCCTAGAAGACTCCATATAAAGGACGTGTACAAAGACAAGTTTAACCCTAGAAGACTCCATATAAAGGACGTGTACAAAGACGAGTTAAACCCTAGAAGACTCCATATAAAGGACGTGTACAAAGACGAGTTAAACCCTAGAAGACTCCATATAAAGGACGTGTACAAAGACGAGTGTAACCCTAGAAGACTGCATATAAAGGACGTGTACAAAGACGAGTGTAACCCTAGAAGTCTGCATATAAAGGACGTGTACAAAGACAAGTTTAACCCTAGAAGACTCCATATAAAGGTCGTGTACAAAGACGAGTTAAACCCTAGAAGACTCCAT
Organism: Operophtera brumata; assembly: GCA_932527175.1. Taxonomy (NCBI): domain Eukaryota; kingdom Metazoa; phylum Arthropoda; class Insecta; order Lepidoptera; family Geometridae; genus Operophtera; species Operophtera brumata. The sequence goes on from OW052238.1 coordinate 5,219,885, forward strand.
ATAAAGGACGTGTGCAAAGACGAGTTAAACCCTAGAAGACTCCATATAAAGGACGTGTACAAAGACGAGTTAAACCCTAGAAGACTCCATATAAAGGACGTGTACAAAGACGAGTGTAACCCTAGAAGACTGCATATAAAGGACGTGTACAAAGACAAGTTTAACCCTAGAAGACTCCATATAAAGGTCGTGTACAAAGACCCAGTTTAACCCTAGAAGACTCCATATAAAGGAAGTGTACAAAGACGAGTTTAACCCTAGAAGACTCCATATAAAGGACGTGTACAAAGACGAGTGTAACCCTAGAAGACTCTATATAAAGGACGTGTACAAAGAAGAGTTTAACCCTAGAAGACTCTATATAAATGACGTATACAAAGACAAGTTTAAAACCCTAGAAGACTCCATATAAAGGACGTGTACAAAGACAAGTTTAACCCTAGAAGACTCCATATAAAGGACGTATACAAAGACAAGTTTAACCCTAGAAGACTCCATATAAAGGACGTGTACAAAGAAAACTTTAACCCTAGAAGACTCATATAAAGGACGTGTAGAAAGACAAGTTTAACCCTAGAAGACTCCATATAAAGGACGGGTACAAAGACGAGTTTAACCCTAGAAGACTCCATATAAAGGACGTGTACAAAGACAAGTTTAACCCTAGAAGACTCCATATAAAGGACCTGTACAAAAACAAGTTTAACCCTAGAAGACTCCATATAAAGGACGGGTACAAAGAAGAGTTGAATCCTAGAATTATTTTTCCAGTAAACTGCAAACAGATTGAAATAAATGATTATAGTGTTGTGTCAATTGTTACAATTGCTATAATATTATTATTAATATTTTAATTTTGTACATACCAACTTAGTTGTAGGTAAGTATTATTCTTTCTGTAAATAAATGTAGATATTATATATAACAAATAAATATTTATGATTACAGGCACAACAAGACAGTAATTTTAGGAGATATTAGGATCGTCGATGACGTAAAACGTATTTTTTTCCATTATTTCAATCAAAATAAATAACTCCCATAATTGGGCAATTGATTAACATCCTTGTTCGCAACAAGTGGACTAATCATACACAAAGGTGAATAATAAGTGATGGTAATCTATACGATCCTGCAAATATCTGCTGGGGTGAGGGTGCTTATCTAGATTTGGCCAATCAGTGCTATTGAGGTGCTCGAGGAATTGTGAATAAACATATTTTCTTATCTACTAAAAATCAGTAAGTAGGAATAAGCTATTGTGTGCTGCTTTCTCATAATAAACGCGAGAAATAGTGGAAATGTCAAGAGAATACAATCGACATAGCCCTCAGAATCAGCAATAGGCAATAGGCAGGCCATATAGGAAGGCCTCCCCTCAAAGGACCAGGATATTAAAAATAAATAAATAAATAAATAAATAAATAAATAAATAATACTGGACAAGTTCACACAACATTATCTAGCCCCAAGCTAAGCAGAGCTTGTGTTATGGGTACTAGATAATTGATATACTTAATACAATATAATTACATAGATAGATATTTTTTATTATGCATAGAAAATACCCAGAACACCCTGAACAAATATCTGCGATCGCACAAATATTTGTTCCGAGGCGGGAATCGAACCCGCAACTTCCTGCGTCGCAGGCCAACCTCCGCCCGCCGCGCCACAGCGGTCGTCGAATATCGCAGGAATTCGCTGAATGTCTGTGGCATTTAAAATATAAGACCAGTAGTAGACTTCCATAAAGTGGTGATGATGATGATCAAAAGAATTTGCTCCAAGAATCTTACAAGAAAAAGGAAACCCAACAAAAATGGGCTAGAAAAAATATGGGTATTGGAACATGGTCAATGTGCTTCCTGATTAGAAAGACGTATGAATAAAATGCCTAATTATAAAAATCTTTTTATAGAGCCAGCTCGAAACTGTGCTGTTAATTACCTTTGAAAAGTAGTTTAATTTAATTTTTAATTACCTATTTATTTTCTAGCTTATAAGATGCTGTCAATATAATTTAATCAATTTCATCATCTCTTTGTCTTCCCTAAACTAATTATGTTCATATCTGTTTCCCACAGTAAACAACTAATTCAAATTAATAATAGTTAATTAATGTTTCCCTCTTTTATTAAGAAAAATATGTTTTTGATAAGCGTGGAAGCGATAATAGGGTGCAACCACGCCTGCGCACGCCTCCATCCGCCTACACGCAGGATCTCTAAGTATTTTGTTTGTTCAATGAATCTTTTTAAGACCATGTTTAAGAAACATTTCAAAATTATCAGGTTCGTTGATCGAACATATTTTTTGTCCAACAGTGCCTTGCTTGTACCTACTATCAAACAACTTGGGGTCATTAAAGCATTAATTGATTTATGACATACCTATTTGAAATAAAACGGATTCTAAAAATGAGTTGAATGGTAATCGTTTCCTGAATAAAGTGTGGGAAAGGGTATTAAATTTTCTGGTATCAATTTGATAGGATCTGCCTCAGGCTTGGATTTACCTTGCGCATTTGGCTGTGCCAATAACATGCCGTTTTTGAAGATTGCTTTTTAGTGATATGAAATATCGGGCGTATTTAGCCGTGAGCATGTCTTTCGCGGGTCTTACCGTCTTACGAGCCGGGTAATATAGCCTCGGTGTTGTAGAAAGGCACTTATGGCACAGGCGCGTTTTTCCCGGCGTTATGGGAGACCCCACAGAGCCCCGCGGGGCTTCAGCCGCCCCCACTTAACGCAATTTATTGCGCGACCCTTTAATAAATAAATGAATAACCGAAGAAAATTCAATGATATATAACCACGACGCGTGCTGCGCTGAGTTTTCCCATCGTATAGTGAAAAATTGCCTTAATTTTGGAAAATACAGGGAAAATTACAAGGGCTTCTGTTGTTGATAATGTTAGGTGCGTTATAGGATTATGTATTGCATCATAAATAACGTTTGGTTTGATAGACTAACGGATCATAAGATTTTTGTTAAAAAATATCTTTGCCAAAGCAAGCTTTTATGAAATTAGTAATCGTAACAGTGTGCTGGTTAAATGAGCCGAAACACTATCAGTCTACTATTATCCATCGAGGAGTGCCGTTGCTCACCTTCCGTTTCCATCATCTGACCAGCTCGCTGTCACCGTAATAACCGTAATAACCGTATTGTCATCAAAACTTGTCAGGTATGCCAAATTTCAGGTCAATCGAATACCGGGAAGTGGTTCAAACTCAACTTGTAAGATTTTATTACACCGGGGCCAGATTAAACTAAATAAAGGCTTGCAGTAGAGTATATGGTATAATGTAGATACATATATACCTACTCATAAAACCATACACCAACGATACCTATATATAAAACCATAACCGTGTAAACAATTGTAAGTATTATTTTTACAATTTATACATTTATACATATAATACATACAAAGACACACTCCCTGAAAGGGTAAGCAGAGCCTCAATGGGCCCCTTTTCACTATGTGTTTCACCAACGTAGGAATATAGGCGTGACAAGTGGTGAGTTCATTCCGCCATTGCTGACTCATTGTGACGACTGACTCAGCTAATGCTTTCTTCCAGTAATAACACATTCAACACATTGACTTTATAATCTAGCCAGGACAAATTTTACCCAACGAATCTTACTAACCAAGTCCGGGTACTCTCCGGTCGACTTTTACGACATCCACGGGAGGAGACGGAGGGGTATTCGGCCGGACACACCTCGACAAATAATCTAAGTAAAGTTGGGAATTGGGAGAAAATTTGAGCGTACCCCCTCGACAAGGTGATGAGGTTTTTTAAAATGAGAAAGTGTTTTCGGATATAATGTTTTTATTGTACCATTTTTTAGATAACTCACTAAATTTTTTTTTTTTTTTTTTGTACTACTTGAAATGACGGAACTAGTATATGGTCCACCTGATGTTAAGCGGTACTCTCTCTAAGAACCTTGCAATAGAAGGGAAACACACCGAAATCTCGACCATCGACATTTTAAGGGTAGCCGGAAGTCTGTGGACGGGGGCGGCTCAATACTGGCCGTCGTGGCATTCCAGTCTAGTAGGCTTCTAACGGCTGATGATGATTATGAGTGACTGTGTTCCAGAATAGATTCACAATCGTTTGTCCCGAGTCCCGATACAGGGAGTACAAAAAGTACAAACTCATTAGTAAGGCGACCGGGAGCACAAGAATTAATGAAGGTGAACAATAATTTAAGGTTTAATTAAAAGTGCAGCCCCCTGTAGCGCCGCCTCCGCACCATGCGCCAGCCCCACATCATTCTATATCATTTTTGAAGGTAATTTAATATAAATAATACATCAATATATACAAAATCGTTGCTTGAATGACTGACTGATTATTATCTCACAGCATAAGCCGTAAGTTCTAGAGACCTGTAATTTGAAGGATATATTCCTTTTATGGTCTAGGAGTGCACTAAGAAAGGAATCTACGATATTTACCCTCTCAGGTGGTAGGTCCGGCCTAATAATAAACCCCTCCGTCTCCTCCCGTGGATGTCGTAAAAGCCAACTAAGGCTTTGTTAGTAAGAAGCTGCTTTAGCTATTTTTAATGGTATTTGGTGTCTGGATAGATGGATGGGGGGTTAAGGGGGAGGGGGGATCCCGACACTATCCGTTCGAAGCCGGGGCGTGTTGCTAGTGTTTTATATATTCATCTATAAAACCTATGGATATTAAAATGATGTTAAACTTGATGTTTATTTCTTTGCTCCGTGATTTCATTCCATTTCCAGTGATTATTTTTACATTTGAAAGTGATAATTTGATTAAAATTCATGTACCTATAAAAACTTAGTCAAATTTAAAAAAGTTCAATTATTGAAACGCTTTATGGCTTTTCAATACAGTAATTTAATCATTAATGGATATTAAACGTATAAATTGTCACTATAATTAGCTACTAAATATGTATAGAACCAAAGCCAGAATTATGACTAAATAAAATATCTCATTCAGATGTTAATAAATTGCATCATTCCACAGCATATTATACAACTAGAAAGATGACGAAAATCTACACCAAGTTTTTCTACGAGTGTTTACATCAATAACGGTAAGTACCAAAAACACTAACGTCTTTTCTCACAGGTATCGAGTTTAAACAATGTGCTTTTGACGCCGTGACCCCTGCACCGGCGGCGCCAAGAGAATGGCGATTATTCTCAAATCACTGTTATTACAGTACAATGGCACTGATGAGGGGAGAGGACCCACAATGCGAGATCCAAATGGATAAAAGGAATTGTTCCGAGTCCAAAGTCCTTAGAAGTTTGTCCATTCTCTTTAAGAATTAATGAAATAATTTGTTTTTCTCAATATTACCTACAAGATAGTATTCTTTTATCTGTGCTACAAGTAACAAGTTACACTAAACTAAAAACATTGAAATAGCCCACCGGATTAGCAAGCTGAAGTGGCAATGGGCTGGTCATATATGCCGAAGAACCGACAACCGTTGGGGTAAGCGAGTTCTTGAGTGGAAACCGCGTCTTGGCAAACGTAGCGTGGGGCGCCCTCTGGCTAAGTGCAGCGATGACCTACGAAAGGCGGCGGGGAGAAAGTGGATGAGAAGAGCCGAACACCGGGCTCAGTGGCGCGTATTGGGAGAGGTCTATGTCTAGCAGTGGACTAGTGTGGGGTGATGGTGATGATAATGACCTACAAGTGGAAAGCTTCAACATCCCGCTACATCCCGTTAGAGGGTGGATTTCGAAAATTCTTGTCTTATTACTATCTTAAAGGCTACAAAATGAATGAACCCAAAGTTTAGGTCTCTAGGACTTAAGAGTTAGGCTGAGCGTTGAGTCTGTCAGTCACGCAACAATTTTATGCATACATATTATAAAAGTGCCGCCGTTCGCTAGCGTTTTACCGGGATGAAAAGCAGTCTATAGCTCAATCCACTGTCTACCAAATTTCGTCGAAATCTGTTTCGCCGTTTACCCGTAATTTAGTAATATAACATACAAACATCCAAACATCGTACCTAACAGACATTTATGATTATTAGTGAGATTCAAGATTTAATCACCAAATCATCAAATTTAATGCAAAATGTTGTTAAATTGTAGACCGAGTTTATACAAATAATGTTGCATGATGTTTCATATAAACTAACTGTATCAACAGCCTTTAGAATCCCACTACTGGACGTGAATTTGCCATAATCATCACGCTTGGTAGGTGGATTGGTGGTCGCATTATTGAGTGTTGAGTACTCAGGTGGATGCTGCTACTATCCCCTGGTGCTATAAATAAATAATCAAATCAGCTTAATTCAGGCACCGTACCTACTACAGAGTACTTACATCTACATGTACTGTATGTAATCACACTTTTACGACATCCACAGGAGGAGACGGAGGGGTCTATTCTCAGGCCAAACCACGGCATTTATACAAACATACTCATTGTCAGGTATAAAACTTCAGATGTGGTATTTCAGAGACCTGTTCCTGGAAGACATACAACAAAAACAATTAATGATGACGGGCATGAAAACGATACTTTCAATTAATTACTGGAAAATGTCCATTCATTATACATTGATGGTCAACAACAAAAATCTCTACAAGAAGTCATGTGTACTAGGTGTGTTCGTTCCAATTAGGGAAGGTGCGTATTTACGCGACCAGGTTTTTGCTTGCGAGTACGCCGAGCAAGACCTGAAAGTAAAAAAATACTTGCCTAACTTTAAAGTAAAGTCGCTCGTTCCAAACGCAAGACCCATTTCTTCAATGGCCACGTAGATCTGAGAGGAAGTACATACTTGAAAGTGTTGCGAGCCATCATAAGATTATGAAATATAATCATCCTGAGCAATCGAATCATTGGGTTTGAAGTACTTTTTCGCAAATACAATTATGCTCCTTATTTATAAGACAGCATGGTACAATGTCCTATGCAAGTATTTCCACTTCCTAGTATTTTTGCTCGCAAATGTGATTTTGTTCCCTGATAGTGCACGAGTCTATTTCATATGCAGTAAAATACTTGAAAGTATTTTGAACCATGGTTTTTGGCGCATCTATATCTACTCGGAAGCCTTGGTACTCGATTTTGTAAGTAAGTACGACCCATCCCTATCATGGTCAAAGACAAAAAACCTCGACAAGAAGTCATGTGCTAGGTGTGTTCGTTCCAATGCTACCACCCTTGACGCGCAAAACAATGACGCTGTTCGAAATACGAAACCAAACGGAAGTGCGCGGACCCCTGGGATGCGACGATTTTCTTGCGCTCGCGCAGCTCTACACTTATTTAAAAGTAAAAACTCTAATGTACGCGCAAGAGGGCAAAGGAATTTTTGTTATCGTCGACGCATTGAAGTCAAGTCGCGATTCATTGTTCAAGCGTATAATTATCCACGTAAGTATTCTTCATTGTTGCGCAAAATCAAAGAATATGTTATTCATTTTCCCCTGACTTTTGACGTGGAACGTATTGAGCGTGTTCAATGGAAGACGGTTAATTCTTCTCACGAGCTATTGCGTTTGTAAGTTGGCATTCAGACCGGGATGATTTGACGAGTAAGTAGCCCTTGGGCCTTTCAATAAAAATCAATATAAATATGTTACACAGAACGATCTCACTTAATATCATCTAGACATGACTTAGAATTTCAGCGCTTTTCATATTTCACGTTTGGACACTTGACGTCACGTGTTCTGGAGAGAGCTCGTTAACCATCGATTTGAAACACAAACAAATCTAATGTAAAGGTGCCTCCACATGTTTTTCAAACCAAGGTTAGGGTGTTTGCGTAGGTTTGTTTGGGTTTGCGCTAGTTTGTCGCCAATCCGTCAGTGTCGGTTTGTACGCACAAATCAAAGACAGTTTGCTGCAAACGATTCCGATGCATCTTTCGTCGTTAGTCTAGTCTTACAACCAGGAGACGACGAAAGACATGTTAGTGAAATAAGTAATAGTGATATTTTTGGAATGCTACGAAGGAGGGAGAACACTGCATTTGGAAGCTGAAACACATTCCACGAGAGGTTTGCATTTGCGACAAACGGCAAACGTGTGGAGGCACCATTACGAACAATCAGTGCCACTTACAAAGTTAAAAGGACAGTTCCATATGCCTTTCCGATTCCGAGTAGGTAGGTACTTCTGTACGTACTCCCTTACCATAAAGTCGACCCCCTACAAGTGACGTCACGTGCGCACAAGAGCCGCCGATAATGCCTCCTTGTGTAATCATTCCAATTCTTTGCAATCACTAATCGGCGATGAAGTACCTACTCAAATGTCTATGTTCAAGAGTTCTTGAAATGCCGTTTTTATAGTCGCGTGCGCAGATTTCGGACGGAGGAAAATAAAAGATTTATATTTAAGTTTTGGGGTTACCGCGTTATATGCTCACTCAGTAACGGTAAAGGTTACAAACTTGATGTTATTACAATGATTACTTAAGGATGTAATCTAAATAAATCAAAAACAGAAACACGATTGGTGAAACTTTTCACGATAGATTTATTATTAAAATATAGGTAATAACATAACATTTTGCTTTATGATATCAGAAGTAATTTATGTTTGCCAACGGCTGGTAGCGCAGTAAAAAAATTAGTAGGTAGGTACCTGAAGAGTTGAACTCGCTCTAGGTAAACAGCGGCACGTGCTAAGCCTTCAGTTAAATTTTCTATAAGTATAGAATGTGAGAAAGCTATTTAATTATCTAATAAACGAAGGCCTATTCATGCCAAGAAAAAAGATTGTTTCATAAAAAAACAGAACTTATTTCTAATAACTTACTACGAGAATATATATATAGATTAGATCTTCGACCAAAGTAAAAAGTACTTTGGTCGAAGGATTAGATAGGAAATTCACAATTAACACGAAAGCGCTAAAGTTTTCAATTATCAGCCTTTAGACGTCCACTGCTGCACGAAGCTTCCTCCATAAAATACAATGGGGGGATTTGCCATAATCACCATGCTTAGAAGGCGGATCGGTGGTCGCAGTATTGGTGTTGAATACTCAGCTGGACGCTGCCGCCCATGTTGTAATCCCTTAGTCGGCTTATACTACATCCATGGGAGGAAACGGATTCCGGGATATTCTTACGGGCACACCATGGCATCAGGACACACCATAGCGTTTTTAAAGAAGCTAATTTTACGGCGGCTTTTTTATACAAAAAAAACATGTTTTATTTGCAGCTGTGACAACATTCTTATACATACACTATCGTGCCATATAAATTACCACTACCCACCCAAGTAACCAAACCGAATTTAGCAGTCAACTTTTTTCAACAAATATAATTTGTTTGATTTGTAAAGAGTGAATGGCAGCGCGTCGTGGGTCGTCACTCGGCACAGCGAGGCATTGTTTGCAGCTCGCGGGTGTCCGTGGTACCCCGCCATTTTCCCCGCAGGGCTTCACTAAAGACCCACCATGTTATTCTCATTCTAGAGTCACCAAATGGTCCGTTTAACTGTCAACGAAGAATGGACTCTTCGCCCTTTAAACGTCATTATTCGATGTTAACTCTGAAAGTGGGAGCAGATTTAATGGGCGTGTAATTTCCTGTTAAAAAAGACTGTTATTTGGGATCCTTTAGAGCCGGACAAATTTTGTTTTATATATGCTGTCAAGGCATTAAGATTAATTGACCGAGCGAGCGAAGTCCTTGCAAACAACTGGCATTGCTTTCATCTGTCCGGATGCTGTTGATGTCTTTCATCTTATTGGTCCTCGCGTACAGGTCGTGTTTTTCAACTAATCTTGACGAAACTTGATATATATATTCTTCAACGAAATTAGGAAGGATTGTCGTCGGCAATTTTTCATTAGATAGCGATTTCCTTCAAAAAGGGGGAAGTTTGCAGCGCCACCATTAACCGGCCGATTTTAATAATATTTTGCAGAAACATTCGGTAGGTACTCAATTAGAAGCAATGTTTTTAGTAGTACACCTAGGCATAGTTTTTCGAGTAAAATTAGCAAGCTGTATTGGCAGAGGGCCGGTCTGTCTGCCGAAGAACCTATAACCATTGGAGTAAACAGGTTCTTGAGTGGAGACCGCGTCTTGGCAAACGTAGAGTAGGGCACTCTCTGGCTAGATGGAGCGATGACTAGCGGGGTGACTGGCAGAAACTGGATGAGGAGAGACAAAGGCTGGACTCAGTGGCGTGCCAGAGAGAGACCTGTGTGTACAGCAGTGGACTGTAAGAGGACGATGATGATGGTTTTACGTAGACATATATACATACATAGACACACGCCTTTCTCCCCGAAAGAGGGTAGACAGGGCCTCAATGGACCTCTTTTCACAGTGGGTTGCACCATCGTGGATATAGAAGTAACAAGTGGTGAGCTCATCGCCGCCAATGCGTCTCACGACTGACTCGGCTAACACTTTCTTTCATTAACAATACATTTTTTACGACATCTACGGGAGGAGACAGAGGGGTCTATTGTTAGGCCGGACACACCACAGTAGGCATGGTTTTATATCTGTTATTGTGTATGAATCTCATTATATACAAACGCATCCATTATCTAGGAACTCTATGCAAAGATCTTAGAGGATCAAGCTTCGCGATCATTTTAATTTGCGTCATCAACACTTTCTTTGTGGTCATCGTCGTCGTCGCGCCGCAACGGGTGCGCAGAGGCGCGGTGAGTTGATTACTGTGCTGTGCAAATCCATAGAAGTGCGTGCTAAGGACAGTGCCTGACGAATAAATTAAATTAGTAAGTATTCAATTGATTATTTACGGTGAACTGTGTTAGCGGCACTTGTAGTGATAACAACTAACAAATTTTCTACTCTCTAACTTTTTTTACTGAGGTAGTTTACAGGAGCACTTCAGGCTAGAGCTTTTTTAGCACTGTGAGTAGATGTTCAAATCACTAGGGAGGTAAACGTAAACCTCCATTTTTTTTTTTTTTTTAGTCTTCTTTTTTCTACCAATTTTAATAACCTTACTTCTGACTTTGAATTTGTGTAGAGCCATTATTTTATCTGTGGTAGAGCTGACGGGTGACGCAAGTAAAACATTGATCGTAAAATCAATGAACGTAGGTGTGTCTGTCCGTGTCAAGGACATTCACCATCACTCATTGCCAACTGTTGCTTGCGTGCCTGATGAACATCTTTTGTTAGCCATTACTTAGGTTGTAACTTCAAGACAAATATTCTAAGCACAGTAGGTTACGGCGCACTTGAAATAGTAAGTGTTATTTTATCTGTGGTATAGGTAGGTATATACCTAGCACAAGTTTGGCTTGTCGACTTCAAAGCAATATTTTAGTCCAATTACATGTAAGTTAGTTAAGAAAAGTATTTTTTACAGAAATAATACAAAAAAAATAAAAAAAAACATGATGCATGTTTTTTTTATCGTCTTGAATGACGGAACTATCAGATTGCCCACTAAGCGATTAATTGCATAGAAATTTCCTAAAGTCGGCACTCTGCTATTACCTGTATTGAATAGGTACTGCAAAAGTCGGCAAAGTGCGAAAGTCGGCACTTAGCTCCGAAATCAATAATACAAATAGTAATAAATTTAAAAAAAAAACAGTAGAGCTACCTGAAGAACGTTGCTAACGGTCTAAAGTTAAGTTAATTGGTTAGTATAGCACCCGTTATTAAAGAGCTAGTAGATATGTGTGGAACAAATCTTGGAACTGTATTTTGAACAGTGGCGCGGCGGGCGAGTTGCCGGCTGATATGCGCGAGGTTGCGGGTTCGATTCCCGCTGCGGGAGAAATGTTTGTATGATCTGCAAATATTTTTCCCGGGTCTGCGTGTTGTGGTACCATGGTACTCGTAGTTCCTGATACTCAGACACATCCTAGTGTGGGATCAGGACTATTTATGTGACTGTTGGTGTATGTGTGTGTTTATAGGTGTACCAAGTAATTTAGTTGTAAAGGTGTTAAATTATTTGCTCGTATTATTTTAAAGTTCATGTATGTGCATGTATTTGGGCTTCACCGTAGCACAGATAAAATAATACTACACTAATTTTTCAATTCGTGGGTTTTTTGTGGTCTTTTTGTGAGTTATATTCTAGACCTAAGTATTAGATGTTTGACGAAAAACGGTAAAATCACAGAAACAAACATTTTGTTAAAGCATCTCTGAATATCGCGTTGTTATAGTAAATTATTGGTTTTTAGATGGTTATAAAAGTGGTCCCGACAAATGCGCGGGCGTAGCAGGGACCAGCGGGACGCCAGTAACGGTTCCCTGCATATATACATTCAAATACATTCAAACGCGTGTGTAAGCATTTACCTAAATTATCATTATTGTAAAATACTTATTTTTTACCATTGATAGACCTTCGTTTGACCGCGATCTCACCTGTTGGTAAGTGACGATGTTGTCGACAATGGAGCACAAAGATCTAGGACCTATTCATTCCAACCATGAAGAGACCAGATTATCGTTTTCAGGAAAGACAGACGACGGTAGTGTGTTCCACTCCTTAGCTATTCACATTATAAACGTAGAACCGAAACGCATACATAGTACGAATGTAGGGTATATATACTAATGAGTTATGGATGGTACTGAGCCGTGCGCCTGCTCGTCCTATGATAAATAAGAGATAAGAAAGAAAGAAAGAAAGATTTTTTTTATTACAGCATAACAAAGTCGGATTACATATAAAACAAAACATTTATCAATAAAAGTTACAAAAGGAACCGGACAATGCTGATGCGGCCTGCTTATTCTAAATTTAAGTATTATCGACAGCCCTCACACTAGGCTGAGCCTGTATCGTGAGGGCCAAACTTACGATTATCAAATTCTCAAATTAACTTATTGACTCGGTGCAACTAAAATTCAAGTAAAATGGTACGTTTTAAAAAAGGCGCGACTTACTGGAAAGTCTAGATAAAATTATAAACTTGTAGGTATCTAAAATTTTTAAACAGATCTAGGTGACAAGAAAACTACTTAATTGAAATTAGAACGTTTAAAAAAGATAGATTTAAACAAACATAATTATAGGCAAGACTTATAATAAATATGGTTGGAAATATATAGATGAATAGGCTATAATAATAATAATATAAATGGGAAACGCTAATAAGAAAAAAAAAAAAAAAATGTGATAGATACACGTGGTACACGTGTGGTATGTGATGTGTGTGTGATGGTGGGATACACTAAAAATCAAGCTTCGACGACTTCAAAAATAAAGAATCCATTTATAAAAAGCACTATTTTCAAGTGTTTGGTAGTACATTTGATTCTTACACCACGATATGAACACCTTTATTGAGACTATTATATACGACAGTCTAAACGTACCTAAGTATGAAGTTACTATACCATCATCTATGGCGATATGTTAAATATGTTTAACAGTTCCGTCTCTTATCTCATCATCCAGATAAAATACTTGATCAAAGTCTGATAATGTTGTCAAATTATTGGAGCCCGGTAGATTATGTATGAAACCGGATATAAAGACATTTAAGGTATAATACAAAATTACCAATCTTCGATTAGATTTTTAACTGACTAAATCAAGTACAATATTCAAGTTAAAAATATGCATGGATACTACATTATAATTCCGAGGGATGACTCTACCAGAAACACGATAGGACAATATTTTCTCTATAGAAAAAGAAACTAAAGTTCTATTTTTTGCCTAGATTCGATTATTTATAAAAATGGAGCATATTATTGTGTAAAAAATTTGATAAATAAAATCAATATATCAAAGCCGAGGGTTTATTCTAGGGGTTTTGTATAATTATCTATATTTTAAGAGATACTCAATTAAAACCGCTTTTTCGAGCGGCGCGTGGTGTTATTTTTGTATGAAGATTTCTGCCCGGTGTTGGCGCAGTATACAGTTCTCGGCGATTATAATGGACCACTGGCTGACATGAATAATTGACGTCCACGCTCAGCCTGAAACGTCCTTACAGCCCGATTGCATTACAGCTTTACAGCGACGGATTCGAGCTACCACTGTTTTATATATAACTACTAGAATAGTAGTATTTTATCTGTGATACGCAACTGAGTACCTGTGCTTCGCTACGGAATAATTACTATATTCTGAACCAAACTCAGCTCGTAAACGTTAGCAATGGAATTTCATGAGTTCTTCTTCGTCGGGTTAAGGTTTTTTTAAAGTTTCAAAGTTTTGGCAAAAGAACATTGCCCATGTTCTTTTGTTCACTCCCCATACATTGTTTGACACAACTTTTTTGACTAACGTAACGTTGAGATACTTTTGGTTATTGATAATATTATATGTTAAAATAATGAAAAAGCTAAGTAATTTAATTTCGTGCTTAGAAGTTGTGGGAAAGTAATGAAGCTTGTTGCGTTTTGATTCACGCAAATTCAATGAGTTGATTTGTCTAATTATTTAGGAATACAACTTTTGCTTCCCAACTTCTAAAAATATACAAGTTCTTTAGAAAAATTGGACAATAAACAACATTTAGAACCGTACTAATTACTTCCATGAAGGAGCCCTGGTTCATTTATTTTTGACCTGGGTCAGCGGTTGCCCACCTCCTTTTGCCACTCTTAAGGCGTTATCAGGCTCAAAGTATGTGTCACTCAAATAAAAAAGAAATCCTGAAAAATATACCTTATGTCTTTCCTCATGATACACACTGTAAATTTGCCAAATTTAATCAAGATCGGTTCACCTGAAATTTTGAGGCTTCATTTCAAGTGTAATAATTACATTTCTAGGTATTTCTTTTCTAAGAAAGGAGTTTCCAAAGTTCACCCCTAAGAAAGCACCTGGGTGTTGAAAAATGTACGGAAAAAACTCCTACGAATAAAAGTCTTAGAAAGATTTTTTAGACGACTGAATTGGTTTATTGTCTATGATGTGACCACAAGGGCATCTATATTCTCGTAGTCGTAGTGTAGTCTATATCTTTAGTAGTAGTAGAGCTTTTTTGTGAAAGAATTCGTCCGGGGAAGTACTACCACCATACCTATTTCAGCAGCAAAGCAGTAGTGCTCGCATTGCTGTGTTTCGGTTTGAAGGGTATGCGGGTGCCGGTAAAATTACAGGCACATGAGGCTTTTCATCTTTATGTCCCAGGGTGGCGGGCGCAGTATAGGGTAGTATAGTATACGCCATATAGGTCGCGTCCTAGGTGGACGTGACCTATGTGGTAATGTATTGTTAAAGGCAGAGGTTACCGCTTAACATCAGGTGGGCCACCAGCTTGTTCAGTCATTAAAGAAGTTAAAAAAAAAGTTATACTGATATGACAAAGTAGTATCCAAAAGGAAACAGCGTATGTTTTAAGCTACTTCCTAAAAAAAGAGGAGATTCTCAATTTGGTTGTATTTTTATGTCGCACATTTTCTGGTTTCGTAGGTACTCGCTTAAAATGGAATGGTCTATAATGGATATTAATTGATTTGTCGTAACATAATCCAATAAGTTAAAATATTGTAAAAGCATTTTCAGTTATTTTGTTTATATATATAAATACATTTATTTACAGAAAGAATAATACAACTAACACATGTAGGTATGTACAACAATAAAAAAATAAATTAAACAGTTGTGCTACCTGAAGACCGCTGCTAACGATCTAAAAGTAGATCAACTGATCGAAATCACTACACGACGGAAGCGTCCCTAAGATGCTGGGCTGCATTGCCACGCTGAATGGCAATACCAATATGTTTTATTTGTGTAAAGAAAGAATATAGTTATCTTTCGTTTATATGGTTATTTATGTGTGTGGACACCTAATGAACGTCTATTTCCCCCGATAACACACGGTGAAAAGAGGCCTATTTGAGGCTCTGCCTACCCTTTCGGGGGGAAAGGCGCATATCTATTTATATATGTACACCTAAAGAATAAACAAAGCTATTACAAAACACGATCAAAATTTTCACTCTTGCTCTCTCAAACTATGTAAATAAGTACTTAACTTAGTAGAAATTATTTGCAGACGCAGGAGTAAAAAATATACCTCTTTGGTACACTATAGGTATATTCTACTCATTCGTTGCTAATTTATGAGAAAACTAATGCTTAGTTTCCGCAGTACTGTGGACAAAGTGGACGATTAATCTATTTTATTAAACTTTGTTATTGGGGGCAAGAACATTATTTTCTCGTGTAATGGCTTTGTTGCGAACTAAGATGCTACGTTAGAAGATAGTTACAGCTTCTTTGAGCAAAGCCATTTTTAACCCCCAACGCAAAAACGAAGGGGTGTTATAAGTTTGACGTTTCTGTGTGTGTATGTGTGTCTGTCTGTCGTATCGTAGCTCCCGAACGGATGAAACTGCTTCTTTTCTTTTTTTTTAAAGGTGAATTTGTCGGGAGTGTTCTTTGCTATGTTTGATCAAAATCGGTTCAGCCGTTTCATTGCGTTGAGAGTTTTTTAATTTTTACAAAATTAATTACTTGTTTTTAATAAAACGCCGTTATGTGGTGACTCAATAATAGCAGTTTAAGAAACTATCACATAACAGGGGTTATTAAAACACGAGTGTTATGTGTAGTTTCAATAAAACCTAAAATAATACCTAGTTATGTGCAGTTTCATACACTACTTTATCTACACTCAGGCAATAAAACTGTTACTTGACTAACAAAGAACAGAAAAAAAAATACTTAAATAAATATGCGTTAAATGAATAAGCAAAAGAAAAGACACGATTCTACGGCGCATATATACTATTATACAGGGCGTCCCAAGACTATGCGACATGAAGGGAAAGTACCTTAAATATTGTAGATAGGATATTTTGCTGAAAGGAGACTTTATTTTATTTTTAAAACCTAGTAATACTGCAACCAAAGATTTAAAAAAAAAGTACATGCTTCGTTTGGGAACCTAGCCGACTTAAAATTAAAATGATTAATTTTACGGTATTCCTTTATTTTAAGATATTATGTTATTTGAGAGTAATTATTAAGTTTTGCCCATTCTTTTGATTGGCATCATAAAAATAAGGGATGTTTTTTTTTCACATTTAAGTCGGTTCGATTCCCAGACGAAACAAGTAATTTTTAGATAATATTTGAATGCAGTATTACTTACTTATAAAAATAAAATAAAGTCTCCTTTCAGCAAAATATCCTATCTACAACATTTAAGGTACTTTCCCTTCATGTCGCATAGTCTTGGGACGCCCTGTATACCTACATATGTATACAGCTACAACTCTGTTTATTTATTTTTCTAACAGAAAGGATATTACAACGAGCCACGATCCCATTCCTCATAAACAAATATGGAGGTAAATAAAGCTTATATTAAATATTGGAGCACCACTATTTATTAGACCCTATGATTCATTCATTAGCCGACCTGTCTGTACCATCCCTATGTACGCTTTCTGTTATTGATGTCCTCTGCCTTATTTGAAAGAGGCAGTTATTGTTACAGGAGAGTTCGCTTCTCTTTATTGTGGGAAGAATAGCACCTGATGGTTCTTATAGTTCTTTGGTTGATTTCAGCAATAATGCAACTTTTGCAAGCAAAGATCTGTAGAGTTATTATAAATAAAATAATTTAAATAAATAATGCTGGACAGTTTACACAACATTATCTAACCACAAGCTAAGCAGAGTTTGTGTTATAGGTACTAGATAACTGGTATACTTAATACAATACATTACATAGATAGATCTTTATTTATTACCTATACATAGAAAATAAATAATAAATATATTATAAATATCTGCAGATCTTACAAATATTTGTTCCAAGGCGGGAATCGAACCCGCAACCTCCTGCGTCCCAGGCGAAGCTTTTCCCACCGCGCCACAGAGGTCGTCAAAATTATCTTTAGTTAAACTATCGGTCTTTGTTTGCAAACAAATAATAATCAACTGTCAATTTCGGATTAGTTATCGGTTAGTGATTTGGCGGGAACTAGGGGGCCCAGGGCAGTAGCCCAGAGTGCCCAGTGGAAGAGAGGGGCCTTAATGTAGGGTATCCAGTTACTATGAACCTCTTCTATTCAAATGTTTGTATCGTGGTAGAACTTTGTTGCAATGTCTTTCACACTGCTTTAAAGCACTATATAATTCTTGTAAGTTTTTTATTCCCGCCGTAGCTCTCAGAATTAGCAATATGAAGTGGCAATGGGCAGGCCATATAGCTCGCAGCACTTATAACCAATGGGGAATAAAGGGTCTGGAGTGGCAACCACAAACAGGACGACGTAGTGTTAGGAAGTACCAAAGATATTAGGTACCTACAAAGGTCGTAGGAAGTTGGAGGATGGAGGCGGCGCAAGACATCGTGGCATTATATAGGAGCCCTATGTCCAGCAGTGGACTTCACATATTCATAATATACTTATTGTTTCATATGGGTATACAGGTCTTATAATAAAATTATCCTCAACATGAGGTCCGCTGGGGTACTACAGTGCAACAATCTCACTAATATTATTAACGCTAAAGTTTAGATGTCTGTTACTCAATCACGCCAAAACGGCTGAACCGATTTCGGTAAAATTTGGTACTCATATTATGATCTGGATTGAGCTATAGGATACTTATTATCCGGAAAAACAATCCTTAGATGGATCCTAATGGAGGGCGATCGGTGGATTCAGTGTTAATTTTTGGGATATCTCGAATAAATCAAAATCTGTTCTAAAAGGAGAATAACGCGGGAGAAACCGTTTGTGACAGCTAGTTAAAAATAATTTTGCTTCCTTCTTCAGGCTAATGTATACATAATATTAGGTAGGTACCTACCTAGGTACACACATACTTATAATGACATACTTTTTATTATAATAATTGACCAAGTACTGACATATCGCGAAAGGAGCGTGTGCGTAGTGCACTGAATTAATTCACCACACTGGTTCTTCTCCATCGGTCATAAAGCCATTTTCAAGGCTACCATACCTCAAGCTGATCACGTAGCTAACTTATGCTACGTTATTCAACTGTATGGAGTATTTATGATTCTGTAATATATATTTTACATAGGCATTACATAATATAATAAGTATGACGTCATGCACATAACATCTCGGTAGGCGGATACGGGGGCGTGGCGGGCCGATGGCCCTCCTTCTCTGGCACTCCCACTTCAAACTGGTTCGCAATTATACCTATATATGCACAAGTACCTCTAAGCTTAATAAGTTACTTGTTTATTATGAAGACGCTATGAAGTAAGATTTCAGTAATGCCGTGGTACTAACGCTAATTTGGTAACAATCCAATTTTAATATTATTTTTTCGATAGGTTACATTACAATGAGCTAACGACTAGTAATAGTAGAGCTTTTTTGTGAAACAGTTCGTCCGGGGAAGTACTACCACCGTACCTATTTCTATCGCAAGTGTGCTCGCATTGCTGTGTTCCGGTTTGAAGGGTATGGTTGCCGGTGTTACAGGCACATGAGACTTTTCATCTTTATGTCTCAGGGTGGCAGACGCAGTGCAATGCCACATAGGGAGCGTCCTAGGTGGACGTGACCTATTTGATAATGCACTGTTCATAGGCAGAGGGTACCGCTTATCATCAGGTGGGCCATCTGCTTGTTCCGTCATTCTAAGTAGTATTAAAAAAAAACTAGACATTAATGTTAGACTTTATTTTTATGGGTTAGGTTCATGTCACCCCAGGTTCAATTCACCCCGAAAAGGCAACTTTTTCACTACCAGCCAGTTACATAGGCGTTCACCGTAAGATGGCTTGGTTGGCTGCCAACCAAGGCAGGTGCCATCTTACGGTGAACGAGCTATACCTGTATCATAAATGTCAAAGTTACAATGTTTGGATGTTTTTTTAAATCTTTATTTATTTAAAAGGGGAGTATAGTAACTAGTACAGATATTAGTAAATTTACCTACGAGATAAAAAAACCAGTTAAGAAATCAATTTTAGTGTGTAGATAATAAAAGAGTAGTAACTTCTTTGAATAGAGCCCACCTTAATGGTAACTTACCATTAAGGTGGGCTCTATTCAAAGAAGCACAGTTGGACATGTTAGCAGCTGCAGAAACCCTATGATCATTCATCGGCGGTGGTCGCCACACGCGGTGACGTCACGCGGACTCGTGCCTCCACTCATAGCGAAATTACAACTTAATTGTATACAATCCCTTTTTTAGCTACGCGTTCCGGTTATCGTATTAATAACGGAAAGAGCTTGTTCAAAGATCTTTTCACTCCTCTTGCTCAAAAAGTCGTCATTGTAGCGTACGAGCCGGATAAATAGCATATTTGGACTTGAGTCTATTGGAAAAAAAGTTTTATTTTAATTTTATTTTTTTAAGTAATATTGAATACGTTTATGCTTTATTACTTTCTCTTTTCTAATCTAAGATATTTTATTATTTACAGAATGAATAATAGAATTAAAACAAGGTATGTACAAAAATACTTAAATATAGAGAAAAAAAAAAAAAAAAAAAAAAAGAAGCTAACACAATAAATTTGGTTCATAGTGCAAGGTGGCAAGAACACTGGCTGCATTCCCACGTTGAATGGCCAAAGAAATTCTTTGCGCCAGGAAGGAGCCAGCCCTCTTGTCACCAGCGGCGTCGATGAGCAACGGTGATATTTTTTTAAATTGTTGTTGTATTATCAACAGCCTACAAAATTAATGAACTCGACCTTTCAACGTTCCATTTTTGAAATATTTTTTATTTGAATTTATTTTTGGAAGTGGAACTGAAAGCACTGATAGCATTTATTGACCACAGACAAGAGTGTACTTTATTGACGATCTTTGGATGCATTTTCGCTACGGTATACGCTGTGGGTATAGGGCAGCGCGTATGTCGTTAGATAAGAAGGAATTAAATAAATAGTTGCGACTGTAAAAATAACTATGAATTATTTGAAAATGTAATCATGTGGAAATGAAGAGCCTTAGTCAAAGTCAAAGTCAAAGTATTTTTATTACTTACTCAGTGTATTCGCTTGATGAGGGATTTTGTACCTAATTATTTTATTTTCTATTTATTTTCCTATTTATGTTGAACGTTTGAAACGTACAAAATAGCGCGATTGGGGCCGAGGTATCTGTGTACCAAATTCCATTGAAATCGGTTCATCCGTTTCGCCGTAATTAAGTAATAAACATACACACATCAAATCATCGTAACTTTGACATTTATGATATTTGTGGTGGGATTAACTGTGCCCGTGACTTCGTTCGCGCGGTAGGTACTCTTCTGACCCTGCAAGATATCGAAACGGAACACACACGAAAACTTAGGTAAAAAAATCCTATTAAGTCCTTTCAGAGCCTATTCTACAGACAGACCAAAAATCTAAAAACTATAACTAGTATACTTAACTAAATTATAAATAGTGCATTTTGACTTTTATTTTTAAATCACGGATACACAGTTAAACTATATTAATAATAATAAATAAATAATAAATAATGCTGGACAGTTCACACAACATTGTCTAGCCCCAAGCTAAGCAGAGCTTGTGTTATGGGTACTAGACAACTGATATACTTAATACAATATATTACATAGATAGATATTTTTTATTATATATAGAAAATACCCAGAACACCCGGAACAAATATCTGCAGATTGCACAAATATTTGTCCGAGGCGGGAATCGAACCCGCAACCTCCTGCGTCGCAGGCGAACGTTCGCCCGCCGCGCCACAGAGGTCGTCGTATTGTATTGATATACCTAGATTATTATTGGGTAATACTCGTTGTGGCCGGGCCAGATGTGGCCCGAATATCTATCGATGAGACCATCATTTAGAACCTTATAACATTGTGCGGAATGAAATATTTATACATAAATCAGGAAGAGAGGTATTCATACATTTACGTCTCGTATCTAAGCACGCTCCTCAATTAATATTAACTCATAAGTACCTACCTATTTGTAAACTGATGAATTAACAAGGCAGACATTAAATTGATTCGCCAGCATCAATTGAGCTCCTGAATTGAAGACAAAGAAACGTCTTTTGTGATTTTGCAAGGTTTGATGTGAATAATGTTGAAAATACTAAACGCGCCTGTATATGCGAAACGGGGAGGGGACATTAACTTTGACGAAAATTGTGCTCTACTAAAACTTGTCACTGAATATGGAATTCTTATCAGAGAAAAGGTGAGCCCAAAAATGTGTTTATGTTTACAACGTTTATGTTTTGGTGTACCAAATAGATTGGATAGGAGAATACGTTTTCTCAAAAATACTTGGTTTTTATAAAAAAAAACGATTAGGTACCTTCTTCGAGATAAATTGACCGTGCTGATTTAGGCCAGCATGGTATGAAAACCATATAACTATCGTGTAATCACAAAGGGAATTTCACTATGAAAACTTTGGATACTATCAACTAATTCGTCGACCTCTGTGGCGCGGCGGGTGTCGAGAGGTTGCGGATTCGATTCACGCTGCGGGACAAATGTTTGTATGATCTGCAAGTATTTGTTCCAGGTCTGGGTGTTACGGTACCATGATATTCGTACTTCCTGATACGCACGACACAGGGAATCCTAGTGTGGGATCAGGACTATGTATGTGAATGTTATGTCATAAATTCCATATTTTATATTTTTCCTCGAAAGGGTAGGCAAAGCCTCAATGGGGTTCTTTTCACTATTGGTTGCACCATTGTGGGGATATACAGGGTGGGGCATATTTTTGGCCCCTTAAGGGTAGCTACCTTTTATTTTGTAGTTAGAAGGTTTTGTTCTTAGGAACTTTCTGTTTTATTTTGAAGAAAAAAATATTTACATTTTTAGATTTTTGAAAAAAAGTACGGTTCTCCCAATAAATTGTATTTATCAAAAAAAACTAGTTGGTCTTAATCGACTCTATTTCCAACCAGGAACAGTTTTCCCAAAGTAACATACCAAATTAAATCGTAAGTTTTGGCAATAACTAAAAAAAACAATTCCCATACATTTTTCTAAGAAGCGCGCCATTCGCCGCAACAAAGTCATGCATTACATTCGAACACGGAAAGCAATTTGTTCTAAATTCAAATTATTTATTAATATTTGTTATTAAACTTTATTGATAGCATGATATACCACCTCTTTGAATGACAATACCGCTAGAAAAATGTGGCGGGAAATATTTGTTTAAAATTTTAAATCCAAAATGTCTCTTACAACGATATACGTCTCTTAAGAATCAACAGCGGCTAAGCTTAATAAAAGCTTATTTTAAAAATAACTGTCGTGTTCCACCAGCGTTAGAAGCATTTCGTAGAGAAAATGAAGAAATACCACTACCAGACAAGAAAGTTATAAGCACGATCCCTTGCGATTTTTTTCTATTGGGTACCCGAAAGATAAGGTATATACGCTGGGCATTTCGAAAGTCCCGCCGAACTGACAGACGGCATTCTAAGTGCATTGCAAAATATGCATTACATGAAGGTAAGGGCTACTACGCAAAGTGTGTTAATGTTAACGCGTGTCAATCTGTGTAGTCAAGTAAATGAACATCTCTCAGGAATTACATTTTTACTTATTTTTTATTTTTATTAAAAAGCTATTTATTTACTTAACAAACAAGTTTTTTTTTTTTAATTTAAACTCAATAAAATGGGTATGTTTTGCTACTACCAAGTAGCTAGGTAGGTATGTTTCTTACTTTGGTCTGGAGACAGTAGATGTGACAAGTGGTGAACTCATCATCGCCATTGCTTCCCACAACTGACTCGGCTAGCACATTCCACCGTATTCTATGGTTTTCTGTTAACTTTATTAAAGTGTAATTTTTGTAAACGGTGTCAGTGGGATTATCTTATCCCGAACTCTCTATCTCGTAACAAACTTATGAATTAGAAAATGAATATCCATCATTATTCATGTACTAATGAATCAAGGCCCTCCAAGATCGTTGGTCCATCTTATTGAAAAACAAAACAATTCATTCAAATTGAAAGCTTTGATCCACACATCTGTCACTTAAAATTAGTCACGCCTAAATAATTTATAACATCTTTTGTGAGAAGTTTTGGAAATCGACAATACCTTTCGACCGGACATTGTAGGAAGGTACAATGTAGCGCCCAACGTCTTGTTTAGGAAACATCACTGTGTTGTATAAAGGAGTGAAAATCAATGCCCACCGTGACTGGGACAATTGGGTATCGGGACAATAGTTGTCATAAATCAATACAATTAATGTTTTTGTTTGACATTTCACGGTTTTGAATTGGGACTATGTTTTAATTTCTATGGAAATTAAACCCTCTATGTTCCATTGGTAAATTATTCAAAATGTTATTTATGGCCTGAATTAGTTCTCCATAAATTATCTATAATATTTACTTATATCGGAATGGATTAGAACAACTACGAATAAATGCTAGTCGTGGAATGAGCTTGATTCGACAGGTGCACAACTATTGTTAGTAGTAGAGCTTTTTTGTGAAAGAGTTCTTCCGGGGAAGTACTAGGCATTGCGACGTAGGGCGCGTCTTGGGTTGATGTGACCTGTGAGGTAACGAATTGATTGTTATACGCAGAGGTTACCGTTTAACATCAAATGGGTTATCTGCTTGATCCTTCATTAGATAGATATATTGATTTTACTAGTAGTAGAGCTTATTTGTGAAAGAGTTCGACCGGGGAAGTACTACTATTACACCTATTTCTGCCACAAAGCAGTAGTTCTCGCATTGTTGTGTTCCGGTTTGAAGGGTATGGTTGCCGGTGAAATTACAGGCACATGACTTTTCAGCTTTAAGGCTCAGGGTGTCGGGTGCACTGCAATGTCACATAGGATGCGTCCTAGGTGGACGTGACCTATGAGGTAACGCATTGTTAAAGGCAGAGGTTACTGCTTAACATCAAGTGGGCCATGTGCTTGTTTCGTCACGCACAAAGTTAAAAAAAGCGGCCAAGTGCGAGTCGGACTCGCCCATGAAGGGTTCCGTAGCAGCAAGTAACATAATATAAAAGTTCTTGGATGGATTACGATTTATGACGTATTAAAAAAAAACTACTTACTAGATCTCGTTCAAACCAATTTTGGTTGGAAGTTTACATGGTAATGTACATCTTTTTTTTTTTTAGTTTTATAATTCTCTTATTTTAGAAGTTATGGGGGGGGGGGGGGGACTTTTTACCACTTTGGAAGTGTATCTCGCGCAAACTATTCAGTTTAGAAAAAAATTATATTAGAAACCTCAATATCATTTTTGAAGACCTATCCATAGATACCCCACACGCATTGGTTTGATGTTTTTTTTATCGAGTTTCAGTTCTAAGTATAATTGTTTTTTTTTAATTTTTGTGTAAAAATCTTAATGCGGTTCACAGAATACATCAACCTACCAAGTTTCAACAGTATAGCTCTTATAGTTTCGGAAAAATAAGGCTGTGACATACACAGACAGACAGACAGACAGACAGACAGACAGACATGACGAATCCATAAGGGTTTCTTGTCTTTGACTACGGAACCCTAAAAACCTCTTTATTGTTCATAACATAGGTATATTCACACTGAAACGCAAAACTTAACTAATCAACAAAAAAAACTCTAGTCGTTATTAGAGTAAAATTAAAGTACTTAACCATAACGTAGGGAGTTATTTTGTTGTCTATGAAAATCACATTAAGGTGGATGCTCTCGTTCGAGGCGCGTTTTTTTTTGTGATTTTTGCCCATTACAGCTCGTCAACACTTCTTCAGATAGCAAAAGTTGATTTCGCGGGAACTAGGAGACTTAACTCACATTTATTAATTTATAGTATATCATAAATATCATCAGTACTAAACACATTTTTACTGTTTTTTTTGTTCAGGGTGATCGTAGCTAAACTGTTGATATTTATGATATACCTACTATCAATTAAAACATGTGTGTTAAGTCTCCTAGTTCTCGCTAAATCGACTTTCTCTATCTAAAGAAGTGTTTATGAGCTGTAAAGGGCAAAAAATAAAAATTTTAATACAAGCGAAAGCATCCACCTTAAGGACTTTTTTACGAAATAAATCACTATTTATCATTCTAAAAGAGCATAGAAGCTAGCTCAGGCTAGTGCGTATTTACCCGACTCCTATAGAAGACGTAAACACGGTTTTAGACAGTTCTGGGACGGCAATGCATCCGGGATTCATATCCACCAGACATGTTTATAATCATGGACTGTTTATGATTAGTCTGCGGTCTACGTTACGAGTTGTGACTAACTCTACATGATTTCATTTAAACTAAGTAGTTATACATAATACTTAACATAACACCCAACAGTCACATACATAGTCCTGATCCCACTCTAGGATCCACTGTGTCGTGGGTATGAGGAACTACGAGTGCTAAGGTACCACAACGCCCAGACCCGGAAAATATATTCATATATAGTACAAACATTTGTTCCGCAGCGGGAATCGAATCCGCAACCGCTCACATTTCAGCCGGCTATTCAGTCGCCGCGTCAGAGAGGTCGCCTTTGTTCTTTTGATCTAACGTTTTTGTAAGTTAAATATAGGTTCGACAGTGTTTTTTTTTGTCCTTAAGCAATATTGTCCCACTGCTGGGCAAAGGTCTCCTCCAAATTCTTATACTTGTTTTAATATATTCTTCTTATTTATTTTAATCTATGTGCCAACTCGAAGATATTACAGTATCTACTATCTTAGGTCGCGTCACAGCCCAAATAAAGATAAAATCTCAGATAAAATTATATGACGCTATGCTAGGTAGTACATACCTACATAAAAGCATGATTTAGGTCAATATCGTATCCCTGAACTTATGAAATGTTGTATAACCCAGTTCGTTCTAAAAAACGTTCTGTTTACGCTGCGCTGGTAACTAAAAATATCTCCGTAAACGTAGACTGTTGCCTTGAGAGATTATTCATAATCCGCGCAAACCAAGCGTCGATCGATTTCACCTTTTCTACTGCTAATTGTATTTATCTCGTCGATACTGATAACATGTAATCTCTGATACATGTCCCAGTCACAATATCAGTCGTATCAGTGGTTCAGTATTTATTTAACATTTACAATGTGCGCCTGAAAGTAAACCTTAGTTTATTTTATATTTGTTGGTGATTGTTTTGTTCAACATGAAGGGTTCCGGGGACAACGAGTGGAACCCACCGTTCCGTGGTTCGAAAAACAAATACAATATAAATGATGTTTCTAATGGAGAGTCGAAGAAAGAGACAGCTTCAGAAAGGTTAGTTACATATGTTTAAGGAGAATGCTCACCCATGAGGCGCGAAATTCAAATTTTTGGATGTTTTTTGCACATTACAGCTCATCAACACTTCTTCTGATAGCAAAAGTTGAGTTCGCGAGAACTAGGAGACTTAACACATGTTTTAATTGATGCTATCTCGTAAATATCACCAGTTAAACTACGATACACCTAAAAAAAAAAAAACACTAAAAATGTGTTAGGGGTATCATAGCTAAACTGATGATATTTATGAGATAGCATCAATTAAAACATGTGTATTAAGTAAAAATTTGAATTTCGCGCCGCAAGCGTGTGCATCCACCTTAATAGAAAATCTATCTATATACAAATGAAGCCGTATTGTATGTAAGTACGCTCATAACTTCCGAACGACTGCACCGAATTGGATAATTATTTTTTGTTGTTTTCGTTATTTTCAGGAGAAGGTTTGGATAAAATAAAAGAAAATGCGGGTCATTTACGAATGAAGTCGCGAACGTGCCGCTAGTTATTAATAAATCGATCGTAATTAATCATAATCATAAATTAAGCAAAATAGTTGGATAATTGGTCTGATAGAAATGTTCTATATTTTAGCATATTAAAGTCACCTACTTAAAAAATATACCTGCGTTATATTTAATAGCCCTTTTGTGAAACTTGGCTGAATATTAAACATTAGTTAAACAATCTTCTTCGAGATAAATCGACCTTGCCATCTATATCTTGGCCGGCATTGTTAGTATGTAAATCCATATCTGTCGTGTTATCACAAAGGATATTTCACTATGAAAATATCAAAAATTCAGTTCTAGTTGGTGATCTTTGACATAAATCAAATTATCCGGTCTAGACCGACAATGTTAGTATGATCCATATCTGTCGCCTTGACGGCAATTAGGCGTTGATGAACTCATGTATGTGTGTGACCTATATATACAGTGGTGGCCATATAATTAAGAACGCTGATATAATGGGAAGATTTTTTTCAACTAAGATGCAAAACTAATTGTATGCATTTGTTTTTATTTCTCTCGGTATCGTAAAACATTTCCATATTACCACTGTATTCATTGATACACATGATTGGCTAAAAATCAATAGGCAAACTTTTTACACTACTTTTAAACAAAGTATTCCTTATTACTGGCTGGTCACGTAATTAAGAACGCTAAGTAGTTTATACCTTTATTCAAATTTAAATAGAGAACACTCAGTCGATTTGTTACTGTTTGTATAATTTTGGCGCCATTACGTGCTGTAAAAGATTAAAGGTGATTGCTTCTTTAGAAAAAACAATGGGAAAAAATAAAAGTTGTGATAAATCTACAAGGGAAGTAATAATAAAACTTCGCCGGAAGAATTGGTCGGATTAAAAGATAGCCGACCATCTGCAATGTTCAAAAACGATGGTTTTCCACGCTGTAAAGCATTTTGCTACGTATCAAACTACTTCGAATGTTCCACGTGTACCTAAACAGAGAAAAACAACTCCTCGAGATGACCGAAACATCGTTTGTATGGCAAAACAAAATCCTTTTAAAGGGTCCAATGAGCTTAGAAAATAATATTTTGGTGAAAACAACCCTTCAGCAATCTCAGCACGCACTATTCGAAGACGTTTGGTAGAAGAAAAATTGCACGGTAGGCTAACAAGAAAGGTACCCATGTTAAAACTTTGCCACAGGCAAGCCCGGCTTGCATTTGCGAGAAAGTATGAAAACTGGACTGTGCAACAGTGGAAAAATGTACTTTTATCTGACGAGACGAAAATAAACAGAGTATGTTCTGATGGAAAACGATATGTACGACGTCCCCCGAATACAGCATTCGACCCAAAGTACACGAAAGTTACATTAAAGCACGGTGGTGGAAATGTGGGAATTGTGAAAATTTGGGGTTGCTTTTCTGGACATGGTGTAGGACCTGTAAAGTTGATAGAAGGTAACATGGATCAGTTCCAATACAAAAATATACTGGAAGAAACAATGTTACCATACGCTGAAGACGTTCTACCGGTCATTTGGACATTCCAGCATGACAATGATCCAAAGCACACTGCACGCACCGTAAAGGAATTTCTTACAGCGCAATTAGTTTCTGTCTTAGACTGGCCTGCTAACAGTCCAGATCTAAACCCAATAGAGAATCTGTGGTTTGAAGTAAAGAAAAAGGTTTCAAATACAAAGTGTGGAAATTTAAGAGAGCTGTATGACGTTTTTTTAGAAGAAAGGAACTCTATTTCTCTTGCGAAATGTCAAAAATTAATAGAGTCAATGCCTCGCCGGTGTAAAGCTGTAATTAAAAGCCGTGGATATGCTATTAACTATTAATTTTAGTTAAATATTTATTAAATTTCTTTTTATGTTTCCGGTGCTACATAATATTGTGATTTTTTAAATCTAAGTGTCATACAAAACAATTCCCGAGCAGTTAAATAAATCGTTCTTAATTATTTGACCAGTTTCAGTACTATTTGAATGTGTTACTTTGATAAAATCAATAAAATGTGCAAAAAATAGTTAGCGATTTCATACTTTATTCTTAAGTCAGGTTGCTCTATTAATGTGACTATTATATTACATAACTAGTTGCTTCTCAGAAGGTACACATCTCTGTGTATGATACGATTTAAATAAAAAACTTCTAGAACTTCAAATCGTTCTTAATTATATGACCACAACTGTAGGTAATCCTAGATGTGACATGTTTTTTTTATTGTATACCTATTTGTTATTTGTTTTAAGTACGATGTGTACTTTTGACTCATTTTGTGATAATTATTTGTTTGACGTGTACCTTTTGTATGATTAAATGACTATCTATCTGACTATCTGACCCCCTATTATCACATTGGTCCGTTAACGCCTAATTTGCCGGCCGCGGTAGTAATAACTATTATTGTTTTGTCTTATGGTGGTCTTATTTACAACCTACATACATAGATACACGCCTTTTTCCCCGAAAGGGTAGGCAGAGCCTCAAATGGGCCTCTTTTCACATGGGTTGCACCATCGTGGGAAATAGACGTGACAAGTGGTGAGCTCATCGCCGTCATTGCTTCCCACGACTGACTCACCTAACGCTTTTTTTTTAATTTATTTTTTACTACTTGAATGACGGAACAAGCAGATGGCCCACCGGATGTTAAGCGGTAACCTCTGCCTATGAACAGTGCATACATACGTCCTCATAGGTTACGTCCACCTAGGACGCGCCCTATGTGGCATTGCACTGCGCCAGCCACCCTGAAACAAAGTGGCATTGCACTGCGCCCGCCACCCTGAAACAAAGATGATAAGTCTCATGTGCCTGTAATTTCACCGGCACCCTTACCCTTCAAACCGGAACACAGCAATGCGAGCACTACTGCTTTGCGGCAGAAATAGGTATGGTAGTAGTTGCCCCGGACGAACTCTTTCTTTCAGTAAGTAATAACACATTCCTTAAATAAGCCAGGACAAATGTTATACCAATTAAATTTTTATCAACAAGTCCGGGTAAACCTAGTGTTTGTCTAATTCATAATAATGTTGTGTATTTCAGTGGCTCAGACGCAGAACGAGATAAAGATGAAATTCCTAGTATCAGTTTTTTTACCCTTGTGAGTTACCTTTGTTGCACTTTTGTTAAACTACAAAATATAATTTAGTTATAACAAAATATCTTTCTCATTTCAGTTCCGATTCGCCTCTTCATTGGACAAACTTTTCATAGCTGTAGCAATTATTTTCGCAATGATAAGTGCTGTGTCACAGCCCATTAACACACTTCTGCTAGCATATCTGCTGGAGTCTATGGTCAACTATGGTATTTCATTAGTGGTGGGAAATCCTAACGGGGATCAGTTTTTGGATGATCTGTTCTGGTTCGCACTGTACAATGTTATACTTGGGGTATCGATTATTGTGCTGTCGTATGTTTCTACTGTATTGATGAATATGGCTGCGTATAATCAGGTGAGTGATTTCTCTATTTATTTTTTACTAGCAGCATCCCGCGGTTTCATCCGTGTAAGTCTCGATCCCGTAAGAATATCGAAATAAAAGTGTGCCTATGTGATATTCCGGGAGTCCAGTTATCGCCATTCTAAATTTCATCTAAATCCGTCCAGCCGTTTCAGCGTAAAGAAGTAACAAACACACACACAAACGTTCGCATTTATAATATTAGTGTGATATGTGCGATCACAACGCCCATTCGGATAAAAATAACAAGTCATATTTAACATTGGACTGTTCAAACGGGGAGTGTTAATAAAGTGTCCGAACCAAAACAGAGACAAAACGCATAAAGAGGGATCAATTCTGATAAGTTTTATCAAATTTCATTTTTATCCATTGCTGCTTGATAATTGAACACATTTGAAGAACAAGAGTGAGAACCGGCAGTGTATCGAACTCATTTGTCATCGTTCGAGTTTTAAAGATGCCATATTTTGGCGTTCATAGTGTATGGAATGATAAGTCCATCGTAGAGTTAATAGAAAGTCTATACGTATAACAAAAAAAATGCGTACCTACTTGCATAACTGTGGATATTTTTTCAGGCCTTTAGGATACGACAAGAGTACTTAAAAGCTTCTCTAAATCAAGATTTTGGATATTTCGACCTTAATAAGAACGCCGATATCGCTTCTAAAATAAACAGGTGAGACTGTAAAACATGTACCAAAATAGATGTATCATGTAGATGAATAGATGTAAACTTACATGTAATCATCTAAAAGAGATTCAAAAAACATTTGCATTTTGTTGCATGTTCAAAGATAGAAATATAAAAATATACAAACCTTTAAAACGCCATTCAAGCTCCTAAAAACACAGGGTTTATACCCTACCCTACCTCCTTACACAATGCCTTAAACACTGTCGTACAAACCCATACAACCCCATTACGACGGATCTTGCTCAGGAGAATTTCTTGAGAGTCAAGATTTTTACCAGCTCAGGTCTATTCTGTGGCTGAGGCAGGACCCATGTTAGATTGTTTTCTCTGCCTTTAAACTCCTTGTGAGACTCCTATTTTTTTACAACTCCTACATACGCTATTGCCAGGAGAATTTCTTGGGAGTCGCGATTTTTACAAGCTGATTCAGGAACCATTTTAGATTGTTTTCTCTGCCGTTGAACTCCTTGTGAGACTCCTATTTTTTTACAACTCCTACAAACCCTAGAAACCCTTACAATCACATAAAACCCCAGGACTTTGCTCAGGATTTGGGAATTTATTTTTCCTAGCTGTGGGACTAAGTTAGAACGGTTTTACCCTATCCTATTTCGTCAAAATCGTAAGAGCAGTTTTTCGAGATAATTTGTACCGACAGACAGATAAAGAAACAAATAACTTATATATAAGTACCTACGTTGGTAAAAACCATTAAACTTTTTCAAAAAACTTCGTTGATGAAACATGCTGACTGGCCATCTCGAAATTGCCAAAAAAACTGTCATGACGACAAAGTTGAACCTCAAGGAACTTTTCAAATTCCTCGTGGCTTCCAAATTCTAATTCCGATGTAAAATATGCATAAACTCGTATAGTCGTTAGATTCAATTTGATTTTTGATGGGTTTCCAAATTATAATTTCAATGTAAAATATGCAATAACGCGTTGCGGTAAGATTCAATTTAGATTTTTTCACATTTTTCTTACAAAGATTAAATACCCCCTTTTAAAATTTCATAAAACCCTTTCTAAGGGAGCACCCGGAAGCCAAAAGGAACATGCTTGCCAAAATTCACGTCTCTAACCTTAAACACCTGGGACTTTCATACAAACTTTAAAATCCTTTTTCAATTAGGGTACGAATTTTCAAAAATTCAAAAATTTCAAAAATTTAGAGCGCGCCTTTACCCTTCAATGAGTGCTTGTACCAAATTTCAGACCTGTCGGCCCAGTAGTTTCCGTGATTTCGTGAGTCAGTCAGTGAGTGGACTTCTCTTTTATATATTTAGGTTTAACCCTATGTATTTTTTTTTAGTGATGTGATAAAACTTGAAGACGGAATCGGAGAGAAGTTAGTGATATTCATATACTACCAATCCGCGTTCTTGAGTTCGCTGATTATGGCGTTGGTCAAGGGGTGGAAGCTGGCTCTACTGTGCTTAGTTTCCTTTCCAATAACTCTGACCTTGGTCGGGCTTGCAGGGTTTGTAAGTACTTGCACACAATTATTTATTTTATCGCTCTCTCCGTCTCTTTTCGTCTATTCCTCACTGCAGGGTCAAGACCTCTCTTTATGATTATCTCTCTCATAAGGGTCTTCCAGTTAAATTGATCCCTGCGGCGACACGAATCTAGTGTCAAGTGTTGCGCGTATTTGATCCGTCAGGGGCTAGTCTGCAAATGTAACAAGCAAATTCTACGGCCATGTGGTGTACACTACATGGATTTTTGTGTATGGGATTTGAGGTTCTCAAGGTACTCGCCAGGGGCGCTCTTCGGTTTATTCATACTAAATTCCGTGTAGTGTACACCCACACGTCTGTGTAGTTGTTAGTCAAAAAAGGCGGGCAACCGCTGACCCAGGTCAAAAATAAATGAACCAGAACCCCTTCATGGAATTAATTAGTACGGTTCTAAATGTTGTTTATTGACAAATTTTTCTAAAGAACTTGTGTATTTTTAGAAGCTGGGAAGCAAAAGTTTTATATCTAAATAATTAGATAAATCAACTCATTGCATTTGCGTGAAACAAAACGCAAAAAGCTTCATTACTTTCCCAAAACTTCTACGCAAGAAATTAAATTAGCTTTTTCAATATCTTAACATATAATTTATCATTAACCAAAAGTACCGCAACTGTACGTTACGTTAGTCAAAAAAGTTGGGTTAAAATGGTGTGTGGGTGGTTTCAATTGGGTGATAAAATTCTTTGCCCATGTTTTTTGCAGACTCGAGGCTCAGCACTTTTATTTATTTAAGGTTAACAAAAAACTAACCAAGTGCGAGTCGACACAGACTGTGATAATCACTTATATCAATATTTCCGATTTAGTCACTTGTCTTATAGGCACTTTACTCACGGTTTTGTTGATTGTACTTGTTTATTTATATTTAAATGGACCTCTTTTAGCTGATACTATTCACTTAGGTTCCCATAAAATTAAGTCATGTTAAAGTTACTTACTCATTAGATGTCTATCACACAGGTAGCCGCAAGACTATCCAAGAAAGAGTCAGTAGCGTCTGGTAAAGCTGGGTCTATCGCAGAAGAAGTTCTATCCGCTATTCGTACCGTGTACGCGTTCAGTGGCCAGCAGAAAGAGATACAGAGGTATCAAGTACACCTGACGGAAGCCAGGAAAATCAATATCTTAAAAGGTAAGGAGGAGTTTTCCTAGCGTAATTTTTGCATTATTTATCTCTCGCTAGATGGCGTTGGCGACTGTTTTGGTAACAGTAAATATTTCAATAAAAATCCGCAAAGGAATAGAGAATGGAGTAGGTCAGGTTGACTTTTCCATACAAAAGACATAAACGCACGCGCGTAGCACTTTCAAAATTGATATCATTACTTATTCATATACTCATCCCATTTTCCACATAGTTCAAAATGGATGACATGTGAATTTTTTAATGTGTGAAATCTGAAAATAAACAATTATCTCATCTTATAGTTATTTTACGAGCTAAAGTTTAGAATAAAATAATCACTTTGGTCTCCGATTTAACTAAAATTACACTCTTAATAAAATTGACAACACTCTCAAGTCACTTGATTGAATCACACTAACAGCCAATTTAAAACTGACTGCTCTTCGAGCGAGCTTTACTTATAAACGAGATCAATATAAACTCAGAATGTTCTACCACTATCGAGATTGTGTAGTACTCCCATCAAAAGACGACAGATTTATATACACGCCCTGCTCTAATCACATAGTGATTAGTGCACCGACTTGACAATAGATGGCGTTAGCCACATTTCCTATAAGTTCAAATTGCGATAAAAGGCTCTAAATTTGTTTACGCCAACCGAACGTTGTTTCATAATAGGAGGTTAAAATGTTTGATTACAGGTGTGTTCACTGGTTTGGCAATGGGGCTACTGTTTTTCTGCATTTTCGGTGCTTACGGGCTATCTATTTACTTCGGCTACATGCTCATGGTCAATGAGCCAGATAACTACGACGTGTCTACGATGATTGCTGTATGTACCTTTATCTTATTTACTTTCATATTTACTTATCAAATGGTTTTTGACAAACTCCGACACCAGAGACCAGCACTACCTCATACGAAACGAAACGAAATGGTTTTTGGTTTACATTTGCTTCCAGGACATGTCGGTTTCCTCGCGATGTTTTCCTACACCGGCTGAGAGTATGTAATATAGCGCACATACATACATTTTTAAAGTGGTTAAATCCATTGGTGCACGACCGGGATCTGAACCCACGACCCTAGGATTTAAAGTCAGGGTTTCTCCAACTATACCATCAATGCTCTCCGCTCTAAACGGTGAACACTTCAGAATTAAACTGGAATTACGTTCATCCAAAAATTCGAAGGAGGATTCTCGCATTGCTAATTTGCATCGCGGGATCTGCGTGGTGAAATAGAAACCCCTCTCCTCGAGAGCATCAGACCCCAGCCCCAGCAATGGGAACAATATGGACTGATTATGCTTAGGCATATGCAAGCTGCTGGTGAAATTGCTGTTTTGCGTCTGGCCTAAGAATAAACCCCTTTCGATTCCTCCCGTGGATGTCATAAAAGCCGACTAAGGGATTATACCAGGGAACGGGCTGTTCCCTGGTGTAATGGTGCATCCACCTGAGTACTCAACACCAATAGTGCGATCACCAATCCGCTTGCCAAGCGAGGTGATTATGGAAAATCCCTTTGGATTGTATGGGGAAGACCTCATCCAGCAGTGGGAGTCTAAAAGCTGCTGATAATAATGGTATGCACAGGACCACACAGATTTGAGGATCATGAATTATACTCATGAATGTTAAACGTATCACCATAGGTACAGGTCGCGCAATGGTTTATGAGCCCTCGGCGAAAGTGGTGGGGTTGATCACGCATGCGCATTCGCTATATAGACCCAAAAAATTACTATTGCGCATTGAAGGTCATGTCTTAATTCTCTTTATTTTTATTTGAATGAATATCTGCAGAAGATGCTGCCCATTTGATGTTAAGCGGTAACCTCTGCCTATAACAATGCATTACCTCAATGGTCACGTCCACTTAGGACGCGCCCCTGGCATTGCACTGCACTCGCCACCCTGTCACATAAAGATCAAGTCTGTCTTTAATTTCACCCTTCAACTCCTTCCCTCTTTCTGTTATTTAGCATCTTTTTCAGACGAAGTAGCGAAGAAATTAATTCGATTTGCATTGTAGGTATTCTTCGGAGTAATGACAGCATCCGCCAACTTCGGTATCTCCTCAACCCTGATGGAGGTGTTTGGCGTCGCCCGTGGAGCGGGTGCTCAGATCTTCAACCTGATCGACAATGTGCCAACCATCAATCCATTGCTAAACCGGGGAGTGACTCCTGCTTCCATTGATGGGAACATTGAGCTTAAAGATGTTCAGTTTCACTATCCATCCAGACCAGATGTTCCTGTGAGTACCCACTATCAATAAATTAAGTACCTATTTAATTTCGCTGCTTAGCAATCTTACTTACATCAAATACATAGACACACGCCTTTTCCCCCGAAAGGGTAGGCAGAGCTTCAATTGGCCTCTTTTCACCGTGGATTGCACCATTGTGGGAATATAGACGTGACAAGTGGTGAGCTCATCGCCGCTATTGCTTCTAACGACTGACTCGGCTAACGCTTTCCTCCAGTAATAACATATTCCTTAACAAGCTAGCAGTCAGGACCAATCAGGATAAACGAATCTTACTAACAAGTCTTTCTTTTATATAAAAACCAGCCAAGTGCGAGATGGACTCGCGCAAGAAGGGTTTCGTACCATTATCTATAAAAACGGTAAAAAAACACGTTTATTCCATTGCTGCTTTATTATGAAACACATTTGAAGTACCTAACGTAGTGTGAACCGGCAGTGTATCGTGTACTATTTTTGTTATCGTTCGAATTTTCAAAGATGCTATATTTTAGCGTTGATATAGTATGGAATGCTATGTCCAACGTAGAATTATTATGTCTTTGGGCTTAATCAATGAAATTATTTTAGATATATCATCTAATCCTGTTGCCAAAATATAAACACTATCTTATCAAAGGTACACGTTTCGTGACATGTAAACGTTTATCGATATAACAGGGTGATTTTGCCATTACACAGCAAATTGCAATGGGTGGTGAAACACGCAGCATGCTAATCTTGTTTTACGGTTGCATTCCCAAACTTGTCAGTTCCTCAATGTTGGTACTTTAAGATGTGTTACGATGAATGTACAATAAGTATTAATTGATAGTAGAACGAGGTGCTTTCTTTGGAAAACACAAATAAAAAATATTCTTCTGTAACATGGACGTTCCAAAAATACCAGAGTCTATACGAAATAAAATTGTACGTCCTGACGAGTATCTAACAACATTCTCCGAAAGATCTCGCGCTGAAAAATTAATGAATGAACGAAATCCATAATTTTGAATAGGCCGTTATATCATGGACCAGAACACGGGTCTAGAGGAAAACTCAGAAAAAAGTACTAGTATTATTAAATACTAGTAACTCGGCCTGGCTTCGCACGGGTAGTGTCTGGATAACCCCTTCTTTCTCCCCCCCTCCCAAAGTATAATTATGATAAGTTTTATAACCCTTACTTGAGAAATGATTGATTCCTCATACAAACTGCCACCATAAGGGATGATTTCCGGGATAAAAACTGACCTATGTCCTTTCCAGGGTGCCACCCAAACCATCGCATCTTTCATCTAAATGGTTTCAGTGGTTTAAGCCTGTAAAGGTAACAGACAGACACAAAAACAGAGTTACTTTCCCGTTTATAATATTAGTAGGAATTTATGAAGAAAAAAATTATCTTGTGCAATTTTTTATTTGGTTAAATACATAGTACAAACTAATACTCACTACCATGAGTATGAAAATCTTTGAAAGTGGAGCTAACAGTAATTGGAATATTTATTTTACTCAGGTTCTTAAAGGTGTCAGTTTGTCCGTGAAGCGAGGTCAATCAGCTGCTCTGGTGGGGCACTCGGGATGCGGAAAGTCCACCATCATCCAGCTCCTCTCCAGATACTACGACGTCATCGAAGGCAGTGTGAGTACCATGTTCTTAAAGGCGTCAGTTTGACCGTGAAGCGAGGTCAATCAGCTGCTCTGGTGGGGCACTCGGGATGCGGAAAGTCCACTATCATCCAGCTCCTCTCCAGATACTACGACGTCATCGAAGGCAGTGTGAGTACCATGTTCTTAAAGGTGTCAGTTTGTCCGTGAAACGAGGTCAATCAGCTGCTCTGGTGGGGCACTCGGGCTGCGGAAAGTCCACCATCATCCAGCTCCTCTCCAGATACTACGACGTCATCGAAGGCAGTGCAAGTACCTACCATGTTATAATCAGCTTACGTTGACAAGTCTGGAAATGTGGACGCACCAAGCACTATCAGTTTATCTTACTTCTGGGACTCCAAGCTTTCTTTCATCGAGGATGTGGATGTCAGAATCCTTAGAGTCTTTGGTTCTAATGCATGGCAGTTTCCACACGATATTTTCCTTCTCCGACTTG
Source organism: Operophtera brumata (assembly GCA_932527175.1). Lineage (NCBI taxonomy): Eukaryota > Metazoa > Arthropoda > Insecta > Lepidoptera > Geometridae > Operophtera > Operophtera brumata. Next base: position 5,258,729 of record OW052238.1, read on the forward strand.
AGGACTTACTGCTTTTATTTTGCGTAGTGTACGCACTTACGTCGCCACGATCAGATGAGGTGGTTCATCGAGCTACAACTGCTCTTAAGACGCTATAGGTTCACGAAATGTTTATAGTGAGCTCTAGAATTGTTAAGCTTTTATAAGAGTTCTTATAGTATCCAAGAAGAAAAGAATATATGATATTCTTAAGCTTTTTATTTAGTGAAATTATAAATTCAATACAATATTTGAATTAAATCGCTCGATAAAAAAAAGCTAAGATACCATTTTATAATTTAAATCTAATACACTTACTTCTTACACGTATGAATTTTTGAAGCATTTCGTAACTTATTTTATATGATAGTTTATTATTTTGCAAGTGTAAACCACACATCAATGATGAAATAGCAGTCGGGTCATCTCTTGTCAATGTTTCGAACTAATTTCGGACTTTGAACAGAAGGTTTCTAATGAAACACCTGTAGATGGCTCCCATCGGCGCTATAGCCGAGTTGATAGTGCCCACAAATTTCGTCTCCAGCGTCATGGCTCGTTCTATTGCCGATCGCCAATCACAGGCGAAGGTGCGGGTTTGAATCCCGCTGGAACGAAATTTTTGTGTTACATTTGAATTTATTTTATATGATTTGAGTTAGTGAAGACATAAATAAAATTTAACATACCTTTAATATGTATATTTTTAACTTCAGTGTCGGTTATATATAAACCATGGGGAACTTGCAATTGTAGTTATAAACCATGGGAAACTTGCAATTGTGGTTATAAACCATGGGGAACTTGCAATTGTGGTTATAAACCATGGGGAACTTGCAATTGTGGTTATAAACCATGGGGAACTTGCTGTTGTCTTAAGCATCATATTCTGAGCTCTCTGTAGGATAGAGATGTTAAATTTGCTGGCGCATATGCATAGTTGAATTCCTTAAGCTTCCTTTGAGCTTGGTTTCAATATAGCTTTGTATATGAGCAATTTATTATCAATAGATAGAGTAGTATCCAAGAGAAGTAAAAACCCCTGTATTTCTGAATTTCGTTCATTAGTGCACCCCAAATTTCAGTTCTCTTGGACGTACGGTTTCGGGTTTTAGGCTTTTAGGCTGACGGTTTGATAGTTAGTCACGCAGTGATTTTATATACATTGATAACTGCTTCTATATATGGTAAAGAATGCGACGATATTAATAAAATCATTTGATTGCCATACTTCATTGATTCATTGAGTACTTGACAACAATAAGCACTTACCTACTTTAAGACACGAGTGCCATGAGTATCTTGGAACTCCAGTACAGGTAGGTACCTAGTTGAATCGTCTTGTATGTCTGCTCGGTCTGATAAATAACCAGGTAAAACAAATATGTATATGGCATGACTTTTAGTAAAGTTCCTACTGTGTATACCTGCATTACATTGGAAGTTTATCTCACAATCTGGAAGTCTCCCACATTACCAAGTGTTTTTTTTATAGCAAGTGTTTAGATTTTCCTATTTCTGTCTAACTTGTTAGTCGTTAGACAGAAATATGTATGGTACACAGATGGTATGGTACAGAGTTTGGTATGTAGATAGTCTATAATGAAAATTTCCTACAGGTCTCAGTGGACAATAATGATGTTCGCGAGCTATCCGTGCAGTGGCTCCGAGCTCAAATTGGCCTGGTGGGCCAAGAACCAGTACTGTTCAACACCACTGTCAGGGAGAACATCCGATACGGAAGGGAAGGCTCCACAGACGAGGACATAGAGGCTGCAGCCAGGCAGGCCAATGCCCATCAGTTTATCATGAAACTACCGAATGTAAGTAATATGACTTGATTTTAACCCAGTGGTTTTCAACAACACTGATAAGAAGAACATTTGATACGGAAGGGAAGGTTCTACATACGAGGACATAGAGGCTGCAACCAGTTAGGCCAATGTCCATCAGTTTATCGTGGAACTTTCGAGTACCTACCGAATAAAATATTTGATCGTTTTCTTAGTATTTTTTGTATGTTTTTGTATTGGTATGTTTTTTTTTTCGAATGGGTTTAAATACAGTTGACCTCCTGGGGTCATGACTGCGATATCGGGCTTTTGGTGAGTGCAGATGGCGCTCAACCTGCAAAGTTAGGATGGGGTAACTAGCACAAGGGCACCACTTAGGTACGGATCTCGGCTTGGGCTGTTGCCAGTTTGGGAGGAACGGGCAAAACGCCCCGGAACATGCTTGTACCGGTTTAGGCGTAAGGTACAGAAGGTACTTAGAAGGTTCGTCGACCTCGCCGGCGAGGTCGGTGCAAAGGTAGAGTGTTGTCCCTGTCTTAACTAGATGACGTCACTATACCTTATTAGCGGTAGTGATAGGGTAATCGGGATCACCAAGAACATGTCTTGGTCTACGGAGGGAAGTATTTGGTATGTGAAAATAACATAACATTATGCCCAACAGTCGCATAATTAGTCCTGATCCCACACTAGGATTCTCTGCGTCGTGGGTATCAGGAACCACGAGTACCACAACACCCAGACCCGGAACATTTGCAGATCATATGCAGATGTATAAATCGATAAAATGATAATTCTGTTTTTTAGATATAAGCCAGACGCCCTCATAAAAAAAAGGTTTGCCAATGTAGGTGGTGTAGGTTTATTTTATTTTACATTGAGTTAAATTTTGTTCGACGTGTAACGTGGACACCTGAGGGGCAAGTCCGAGTTTGCACACACCATCGTAACGATGAACGTGACGACGATCTTACGTGTATAACATAATAACTAGCTATTAATCTGTGCCAAAAACGTCGCAGATTAATGGCTAGTTACTAAGCAATACACGTATGATCGTCGTCACGTTCATCGTTACGATGGTGTGTGCAAACTCGGACTTGCCCCTCAGATAACGCAAGTGTACCCAAATTGCGTGTCACTTTGCTTGTCCGAAGTAAGTGCAATGCACCTATTAGCAAACCACAAATCAGTTCGCTCTCGTCTGTCTTCACGATAGCACGTCGGATGTTTATAGAAAAATGCACCATAGCACAGATAAAATAATACTATACAAGTAACCATAGTGAACTGGAAAAATTCTTCGAAACCAGCTAGCCGTGCAAATGGAGATATTTCGTAGCATAGAAGACAAAATAAAATAGCACGCGTGGTTTCATAAAAATTTACGTGTTTGCGGTGTCTATTTTGATACATGGTCTGTGATCGTGGATGTAGGTGGTATCCACCTTCAGCCACATCGTCATTTACCAACCAAGTTAAATTTTTCAAGTTAATGAAAATTAACTTCTCCCCGATAGCTTATTCAGATGCGGTGCGGCCCACGTGTGGGGCAGTAGTGTAGTCATATTTCTAAATACCTCCTTTACTTGGCGCAGTTGGGTAAATGCGCTACCTACCAGCAACAAAACAACAAGAACAACAAAATGTATGGCAATGATTTTTATAATGCTTTAGGGTTACAACACTCTTGTAGGAGAAAGAGGGGCTTCACTCTCAGGAGGCCAGAAGCAACGAATAGCGATAGCAAGAGCTCTGATCCGCAACCCTGGGATACTGCTGCTGGATGAAGCTACTAGTGCGCTGGACAACAACTCCGAGGCTAAAGTGCAGAGGGCACTTGATAAGGTACATTATGCATAACATACATAACCCTTAACCGACGAGCATGTATGAAGAATGTGATGAGAGTGAATGAAGCAACAGATGTATGTCAGGATCGTAGCAAGTAGAAATCCGTGGTCTCTACCTACCCCTCCGGGAAATAGGCGTGAGTTTATGTATGTATGTATACATAACACCCAACAGCCACATATATAATCATGATCCTCTGTCTCGTGGGTATCAGGAACTACGAGAACCATGATACCACAACACCAAACCCGGAACTAATATTTGCAGAACATGCAAACATTTGTTCCGCAGCGGGAACCGAACCCGCATCTCTTGTGTTTCAATATTGGAAATTTTTTTGCTCAACTTTTTTAGTGACTTTTAAGGTTTTCGATTTGAAAAACTCGTAAGCCTCCCTCACGTAATTGTTCCTCGTTTCAAGGTAATTTTCTTAGTGCCTCAAGAAAAACATGCATATTTTCCAAATTAGAATTTTAATCGTGCAACTTCCAAGTTTCTAAACTAACACCGAAAATTTAAGATTTCTTGAAGTTCTTATAATTCTTATAATTCTTTATTGTACACAGAAAAACACATTACAAATAAAATAAAAACAAAAGATATATACAAAGGCGAGCTTAACCCTTAGTAAACCCCCCCTTTTCCTTTCCTTACCCCCTTTTTTAGTTCTTAAATTAATTATAGTTTATTTTAAAACGTGACAATTCTTGAGTCACTTTTGAAGCTTTGCCCAATTCTCGTAAAGCCGTGGGTGTATCGCAAGGTAACCTTCCTGGCAGGAGCAAACTTTTTTCGCTATCAAAAAAGCGAAAATAGTTTTCCTCACCTTGAGGACTCCCAAACTTGCCCACCTTTGAGGCACAAATTCTGAGCCTCGAGTACAAAGAGGTGCAAATACAGCTCGATATATGTACTTACATCAAATTTGAAAAAGCTGATTTGGTCTTGCCAGTTGTCACGCATTGTTTCACTCGAAAACCGTAGCCATGTGCTACGAATGCTACGATATGACATGTGTTGGAATTGTGTAGCACGGAGCAGCATTACGCCCATACTCGTACTGATTCGTGTTTTGTATGGGATTTACCAGCATCACATAAATGCATTATAATTAGTATTCATTAGTTTATTTTATATTTTAGGCAGTAATTTAAGTATTTATTTGTTATATTTTGTTAATTTTCTTAAATTTATTCAATATTTCCCTTCTTGTGCACTACAATACATGTTTTTTCCGCAATACACCAAGGTTATCTGGAAGAGATTGCTTTCTAGCATTAAGTTCGTCTTTGTACTTCTTTGTTTTATGTGCAATAAAGAATAAGTTTATACTACGTTGCTCCGTTGTATAAACAGCATTTTTTTCTTCAACAATTATTTATAGGCTCAAGAAGGACGCACCACCATCATAGTGGCTCACAGACTCTCAACCATTAGGAATGTGGATGTAATCTACGTGTTCAAGGACGGCAAGGTCGTGGAGACTGGAAACCACAGCGAGCTGATGAAGAAGAAGGGACATTACTATGACATGGTCATGCTGCAGTCGGATGGGGACGAGGAGAAAGGTACATTTATGCGAACTCCTAGCCGTATACTCTAATGTAGTTAGATAGTACTTATCACGAAATAAAGTTCATATTGGGGTCGATTTTCATATAAGGCCCACGATAAAATCGAACAATCGAGCGTAAACAGAAAGTGAAGTCGCTATGTGCAACTGCGGAACATATCCACGCATCTTATACTGTACTGTGACTTGACTGGAATAAACTCCAGTCGCGTATCGGAGCTGATACATACAGTTTTTTTTTTTTATTTCTTTTAACGTGTGTGTTTTTTTATCTTTATTTAGTAGGCACAATGGTTATGTTAAAATATAATACTATTCGTAAAGGGAACTTTTTTAAAAACTGATTCTATTTTTTTAAAAGCATTAGTATTTTTCAGATTTTTCTAAGGATAAACTATCCAGGGAAGTGTCAATACGGAGTGAAAAAGACGAGGACGATGAAGATCTAGTTATTCCAAGTGTAAGTTTGATTTTATATACAATATTTTGTCAACAATGTGTAATCTTCTAGTTTAGCTAGGTAGGCTGGCTTACTTACGAATGGTAGGCATTTTTTACTAAGATCTCTCAGATATGAAGGCGGTTAGAACTCCATTAATTCGATTGACTCAGGAATGAGAAGACGGAGAAGGCCGACAGTGGGTAAAAGCAGGCTGAATAGAGATGCTAGAACGCTCTACATAATACTTGTTCATACCGTATTTATTTCTTGTACTAAGGCCTAAGCCAGAAATCTTAATAAAAAAACACCCCGTGCCGCTTGAAAAGGGCATTTCAAATTTCAATTGAATATCTCATAAAATATAGATAATTTTACAAAACCCTCACAGTCAAAACTTCAGTTTTATTGTATTGATTTTAAATAACTAGGAGCCAATAATCTGCACTATATTGAGAAATAATAACTTGGTTACGGGCCTCCGTACCGTCGATGTTCTATCGCAATAACTTGGTTACGGTCCTCCGTACCGTCGATGTTCTATCGCAATAACTTGGTTACGGGCCTCCGTACCGTCGATGTTCTATCGCAATAACTTGGTTACGGGCCTCCGTACCGTCGATGTTCTATCGCAATAACTTGGTTACGGGCCTCCGTACCGTCGATGTTCTATCGCAATTTTTCTTTCTATTGTGTAAGTAAGAGATAGTCCTCGGAATTGGTATATCCACTATATCCATGTTATGTCATATCCATGCATATTTTTTATCTGAATATTTAACTTGATATATATATACTTAGGTTTATTACTTTAGGCGCAGTTTGAAGTGATCCGTCTATCCACAGGAAGAAGAAGAAGCCGCGAGCCAAGACACAGATGTGTCATTCTTCAGAGTGATCCAGCTGAACGCGCCAGAATGGAAGTCCATTACCGCAGCCAGTCTCTGCGCTTTATCCAGCGGGTTCGCCATGCCACTGTTTGCTGTTATCTTGGGAGATTTTGTTGACGTTAGTTTTGTAATATATTTGAAACACCATTTCCTAATTATTAAATACTTACACAGCGCGCAAACGCCGTGCTATTTTAGATTGGGAAAAAAAAATCCTCATGAACCATTTTACAGATGCTTACAGATTTTGTGCAAAGTAAGTTGCAGTCCAACATGCAATGCAACACAAAATGCAATGCAACGCGAACAGCTTTATGTGGGTAGTAAGTACTTACTTCGAACTCTACCGCCATTGAATCGTGTGCATTCGGAGCATTCATTTTAGGGCAGCAATTTCTTGGCAAACACTACCGTTCTTTTTGCATTATATATTTTCTGATCCCACAAACACCTTGGGGCTTTTTCTTTATACAATCGTACTAAATGTCACGGTATTCTAGAAACTAGATTCGAACAAAGACTACCTACCTATCGTTCGTTCGTTTCGTATGAGGTAGTGCTGGCCTCTGGTGTCGAAGTTTGTCAAGCTGCCCGAGGGCCTCTGACATGGCTTATCGACTGCTTATCAATAACAGCCGGGACCGACAGCTTAACTTGCCCTCCGAAGCACAGAGCGATGGAAATCCGCACATAACTTAGAAAAGTCATTGGTGCGGAGCCTAGGATCGAACCGAACCTACCTATAATATCACAGCAATGTCTACCGGCTAGCTATCGCAGGCGTGGGTTCGAACCACAGTGTCTCCTGACCGTTGAGACGTGTAACGGTTTGTCCTGCCTACAAGATATGAGCGAGGTCCCTCAACATAATGACAATAACTTCTGAAAGGAAATTATAATTAAAACCAGGGTAAACAGAATCTTAACTCCTATGGCGACATAATATATACTTTCGGCTCGTGTGTAGGCCCTTTTCAGGGCCACCATACCGCAAGCTGGTCACTAACCTAACGCAGGCTGACCAAGAAAAAAAACCAGTGACACGAAGTGGTATTAATATCTTAACGTATAAATTGATGCTCTGAAACAAAACAGAACAGTGAAAAAGCTAGCAGGTAATGCTTACTAGTTTTTTGGTATAAATATGCAAAAAAGGCTTTCGTTAAACTCTGAAAAACTTTTCAGGTACTCTCGAACCCGGATCAGGATGAAGTTTGGAGACAAGTTACAAATTACGCCTTGATATTTGTCGGCGTCGGAGTATTTTCGGGAATTACTAACTTTGTTATGGTGAGTTATACAATCAGCTGGGTGTCTCCGATCTGGTGCTTTGCTATTCCAGCCCTAGGTGGAATGGCGCACATCATGTGGTTGTTGCACTGTGCTATAAATTCTTAGATACCCTATTAAAAAGGATGTTGTACAAGATACTCTATGCAAAAGAACTGACACTTGAAACAGCGGCGCATTCCAATAGTCTCCCCTTGATCAGTTCCCTAGGGGATTATACAGCACTCAATATTCCACTACGATCCCCTGGGGGATTCTTATGCATTCCCTTCCATATTCCTTAAAAATCACCAGGCAATAAAACAAAACAGATTTTTATAATTTGGGAAAGAGTTCCTCTTCCCATTCATACCAAATTGTCCTTGGTGGCAGTAACTTATTATTTACTTGGTCTGTGGAAAGAAATAAACCTATAAGGTTAATGTTAAGGATCACGGGCAGTCTTTCCTCAAAGAGTCTGCTGATGGCAAAATCACTGTCATCATCATCATCAGTCTAAAAGTCCACTGCTGGACATAGGCCGCTCCAAAAGAATGTCACGACTTTCTTCAAATAATGATGTCCTTGGTCCATCGAGAGAGAGGCCTTCCTATAATGCCTCTTCCAGTTTGTGGTCGCTTCTCGCTTCTCGCTTCTCGCTTCTCGCTTCTTAATCCCCCATTGGTTCTGCGAGTATCGCCTACTCATTTCCACTTCAATTTGCAAGTTCTGAGAGCTATGTCGATCAAAATCACCTATGACGAACATTTGTAGGTATTCTTCTACGCCATAGCCGGAGAACATTTGACGGAGAGATTGAGAAAACTGATGTTTCAAACGCTGCTTCAACAAGAGGTCGCGTTTTTTGATGACAAAGAAAATTCTACTGGAGCGCTGTGTGCCAGGCTTTCTGGCGAAGCAGCGGCGGTACAGGGGGTAAGTCTATAACATACTATCAGCCATTAGGCAATGCCGATAAGAGAGAGTGGAAGAAAATTTTGGGAACCAGCAGTGGGACAGCAGATATAGGCGATATAGGTACGTATATGTTAGAAAAATAAATACGAAGAGCGAGTGTCTCGCACCATAAAAAAAAGAGTCATTTATGACCACGGTCCATAGTGCCTAGTACCTAAAATTAAAAACAGGTTTAAATATTTACTCTCACTACAAGACCAAAATTCACTCAGCAAGTGTATTTAGCAAAACTGAAAGCTTCCGGAAAAAAACTTGTGTAACGTTATAATGAGTAGCGAAAATTAAAAAAATATGAATATAATCGAATTATGAATTTTGAATTTAGTACTAAGGTGAATAGTGTATTAAAAATCCATAAAAACCATTCTGCTTTGTTTATGTGTAATTTTCTGACTTTTTATTTATTTGTGCTACTCACACGACTTACTTTCGTTACACCCAAATCAGCAGATTTTGATGGTATTTGGTGTGTGGATAAATGGGGGGAATGGGAGGGGGATGGAAGCAGAAAAAGTATCCCTGTACTACAAGTGCAAAGCTGGGTGCTAGTAGGTAATATACCTAATATTTTCTACCTTATAACTCTTACCTAATAGTTTGTGCTTTACTAACCTTTTAGTTGCACTTCCAGGCTACAGGTCAAAGAATCGGTTCCGTTCTGCAAGCCGTGGGGACCTTCGGATTGGCTTTGATTCTCTCCCTTGTATACGAATGGAGAGTCGGTCTGGTCGCGTTGACCTTCGTACCAGTTCTCACTTTCGTGCTTTACAAGCAAAACAAAATGGCGAGGATGGAATCTTTCGGAACAGCTAAGATTATGGAAATCAGCTCAAAGGTAAGGATGCTAGAACAAATCTTCAGCATACCCGTAAGGAAAGTAGCCAAAAAAGTCGACTACTTTTGGCTTTTATACTCTTGAAAAGATTAGCCTTGTTGTGTTCGGCTTAAGAATAGACCCCTCCGTCTTCTCCCGTGGATTTCCTAATGCCGATTAAGGGATTACACTAGGGGATAGGCAGCAACATCCACCTGATTACTCAACAGCAATACTGCGATCACCAATCCGTCTGCCAAGCGTTGTGATTATGACAAATCCCCCCATTGCATTTTATGGGGGAAGCCTCGTCCAGCAGTGAACGTCTAAGGAATGCTGGTGATGATACTGATTGATTGATCTGAACCGGCATGGCGAGTGTTTTTGTGTATTCCACGATGACCATAATATCTTCATAGCTCATAATATCAACTGTTTGAGGATCGGGACAGGTTTTTTTTTATAGAAAACTTTTATTTGCTTTTTAATAAACTCTCAGATGATCAAGGATATTATATATCGGTCGTTATATCACCGAAGAGCATAATCTTCTAAAACAAAGATATACCTTATCACCAATATCATCCGGTAGACGTCTAGGTACTGCTGAACCTATGTCTACGGAGGCCTATGCCTGCCACATACAATGTCAAAGATAAAATAAATAAATAAATAAATAATGCTGGACAGTTCACACAACATTATCTAGCCCCAAGCTAAGCAGAGCTTGTGTTATGGGTACTAGATAACTGATATATTTAATACAATATAATACATAGATAGATATTTTTTATTATGCATAGAAAATACCCAGAACACCCTGAACAAATATCTGCGATTGCACAAATACTTGTTCCGAGGCGGGAATCGTACCCGCAACCATCTGCGTCGCAGGCGAAACTTTGCCGGCCGCGCCACAGAGGTCGTCAAAAAGATGTCTTAAGCAACCGCCAAACACTGACAATGCGAAACTTTTGAAAACCATAAATATTGTTTTTCACACCACCTGCACGACAATGTCCAATTACATATCATGCAACCTCAACGTAAGGTAAAGCATCATCTCTTGAGGGATATAAAGTTCCATGAAACTCCCTAGGGAATAAAGTTAATTGAATTTGTAACGTCAAATTCGTGTGTAAATTAGTGGAAAACTCTTAACTAAAAAAAAACCATATGGCATTGTAAAGCGGTTTGCTCGAAAATCGATCAGGCCACCTTAAGCGGAACTCATTAAAAAAAAGGTGCGTTTAAAAAAAAAAAGAAATAAAAGACTGTTTGGTGCTGTGATTTTCAGTCACTTTTTATTGTCTCGCAGTAAGAGTGAAAAGTAGAGTATGCTCCTCTGGAATAAAGCCTGTCTTCGTCTAGTTGGGCAGCTTGAACTCCTCGCTTCACTCAGGACTCCATATAACTCCCTCGCTAAGGGATGCCACCCGCGACGTAAGACACTGCTTTATTCCCATAGAGCATAACCTACTATTGTTTGCTACGAACAGTGCTACGAAAAGTGCTACATACTTTTACGTTCAAGATCATTTTCACCAAATTGGCAAATTGTATTCACACACTTTTCCCATTTTAGACCGCAGTAGAAGCTGTAGCTAACGTGCGTACAGTAGCGTCACTGGGCCGAGAGGCGACCTTCACCAGAGACTACGCCAGCCAGCTCGAGCCCGCGCTGGTGACCGCCAAGAAGGGCACGCACTGGCGCGGCATCGTCTACGGACTCTCTCGGAGTCTCTTCAACTTCATCATCGCCGCGGCCATGTACTACGGCGGCACACTCATTGTTAATGAGGGCGTCACCTATTCTAATGTTTTTAAGTAAGTTTTCTTCAGTTGCGACTAATTCCGCGCTTCGTAGCTCATTCAAATGATCTATAGAAATGATTCTTCATACATATTATACACATAGACACACGCCTTTTTCTATGAAAGGGTAGGCAGAACCTCAATGGGTCACATTTCACAGTGGGTTGCACCATCGGAATATAGAAGTGACAAGTGGTGAGCTCATCGCCGCCATTGCCTCAACGGCTGACTTGGCTAACGCTTTCTTCCAGTAATAACACATTCCATAATAAGCTAGCAGCCAGGACAAATCTTATACCAACGAATCTTATCAACAAGTTCGGATAATCCCTTAGTCGGCTTTTACGATACCCACGGGAGGAGACGGAGGGGTCTATTCTTAGGCCGGACACACCACACAGTTTCGACGAACTCCCCGCTTCGTAGCTGTTTGCACCTCATTCATATGCTACGTACAAAAGATATCGACGCGCTCCTTAAAAAAATAGAATCAACTAAAATAAACCGGGCAAAGCGTAGCTCTCTCGAGCCACGCCTTATCTAGTGTTCCGAAGTTTACTTAAGACAAAACTAGATGTCGTCGCCACTATTAGAATAGGGTGCGCTATCGCTATCATGGCGGAGGTGGACGTCATTCTCAAGACGTGCGTTTATGGCAGCTTGATCTAGAAATAGACAAACTTATAAATGAGTATCAAACATCTAAACTTTCGTGTAATTTTGGTGGCACTTTAACCGGTGTTAACGGTTTAACTTGGATAAATAGCACATGGTGTGATGTCTTTTCTAAATGGTAGATTTTTCCCTGTAACCACCAGTTTTAAGTGTAGCTGAACTTGAACCGTAAGGTGGCTGGAATAAAATATGCCGGTACATTTGACAGGTCAGCGCAAGCTCTGCTGATGGGTGCGTCGTCCGCAGCGCAGGCGCTGTCGTTTGCGCCTAATTTCCAAAAGGGAATCAAGGCGGCAGGCCGCGTCATCGTACTGCTCAAGAAGCAGTCCAAGATCACTGACCCTGATACACCAGCTATGGAAAACTTTGTAAGGATTTAAACACTTTTTACACACGGTCTTTTTGGTCAATTTGAAACCGCCTCGTCATCAGAGGCCTTATAGTACGAGTTTTGTAGTTTCGTTTCTCTCTATAACAATTACTTGCAGCGCCTCTAGCGAAAACTTCGAGGAACTACGGGACGCTGCAAGTATGTATGGATGGAAACTAAACTATATAGTTTCGGAAACTAGCAAAACTCGTACTAAGACCTCAGAACATGGTCTACCAAACATCAAAAGAAACATCAAGCCATTTGGCTACTGGAACAGTGAAAGGAATAGACATTGGTACATACATACTTACAAACATACTGGTACATGCGCTCGAAAAACTTAAACCTCCTCTTGTACAACGAATAAAATTAAAAAGACCAAGTTTTTTAATGTTTGTTCCCTTTAGAACCATACCGTACCAAGACGATCGCTTGGTATGGTTTTTTTTCGTGACTAAAAAAACAGTTAGATGACTACTTTAGAAGCATTTCTTGAGTTTTTTTTTCAAAACTAGTAACCTAAGTATATCCTTAACCTTCTACGGCCACAGCGGAAGCGTCCGGGTCAAGTTGCACGTACACCATTGTGTGCTTCAGCACCATGGTCGCACTCCCATTCATTAGGAGCTGTGCATTATGTGTTGTAGCTTGACCCCGACGCTCCCGCTTTGCAGTCGCTTTGATTTGCCCCTGGATTTAATCGTCACACACATACAACTTACGTCAATGGAGGAATTTATTGGCAAGAAAATTTATATGAAACTAATCTTTTTGCATAACTATAAGGAACAATGACTTACTTCCAAAAGATACGTGGGAATAATCTTTTTATTTATTGTAGATTAGTAGAAACAAAGCAGGTAAGGTAGGTAAGCAAATAATATCGAATATGTCATTGATCAACAATAACAACCCAAGGTCTTGGATCTGTTTATAGAGGACTAGTAGAATCACCATGTTTAAGGGTTCTGTACCCAAAGGGTACGGGACCCTATTACTAAGACTCCGCTGTCCGTCCGTCTGTCTGTCCGTCTGTCACCACGCTGTATCTCATGAACCGTGATAGTTAGACAGTTGAAATTTCCACAGATGATGTTTTTTTTTTTTTTTTTTTTTTTAACATTGATAGACCTTTGTTTGACCACGATCTCACCTGTTGGTAAGTGACGATGTGGCCGAAGATGGAGCACAAAGGTCTAGAAGGCACCTATTCACTCTAGACTTGAAGAGACCCAGATTATAGTTTTCAGGAAAGACAGACGACGGCAGTGTATTCCACTCCTTAGCAGTTCGCATTATAAAGGTAGAACCGAAACGTTTTGTGCGAATAGAAGGTATACTAATGAGGTAAGGATGGTACTGAGCCGTACGCCTGCTCGTCCTATGATGAAAAGGAGATGGTGGGATCAGATCGTGCAGTTCCTGGGAGCATTCCCCGAAATGTAACCTATAGAAGATTGAAAGGCATGCAACCTTACGACGGTGCTCGAGACTCTGGATCTTAGTCTCCGCCATATGTTGCTCACCTATAAGCCTGAAAGCTCTACGTTCGATCGAGTCCAAGGCAGCAAGCTGGTATTTGGCCGAACCATCCCAAACATGGCAGCAGTACTCCATACCAGCCCGGACTTGTGCTTTATATAAACTGAGAAGCTGTCCTGGTGTGAAGTAACGCTTTACCTTATTCAGGATGCCTAGCTTCATGGCAGCTGTTTTTGCCTTAGACTCGATGTAATAGCCAAAGTTGAGAGTAGGCGTGAGCGAAACACCTAAGAGCTCGAGGTGATCTCCTATAGCTACAGGTACATCGCGGAATACAGGAACTTGGAGAAACGGACTTTTTTTCGCCGAGAAGAGACAAGCCTGCGTTTTAGAGGCATTGAACTTGACTAGATTGGCATCACCCCAGTCGGATACAGCCTTGAGAGTCAAATTCAGACGCTGCAGCATCTCATCTCTTAACTCCTGAATTTCATTCTTCCTAGCTCGCGCAGTAGAAACATATCTCTCCACAACTGTGCTGTCGTCTGCATACCCAATGATACCGGGCATTAGCAGATCGTTAATGTGCAACAGAAACAGTGTGGCAGATAGCACTGACCCCTGAGGTACCCCGGCGTTAATAGCCAATTGATCCGACGAGCAGCCGTCAATAACTACTCGAATGGATCTTTCCCTCAGAAAGTCTGCGAGCCAGGAGCAGAGTTGAACTGGCAGTCCGTAGGCAGGAAGCTTGCCAATAAGGCTAGCGTGCCAAACCCTATCAAAGGCCTTCGAGACGTCTAATGAAACAGCTAGTGCTTCACCGTATTTCTCGATGGCCTCGCTCCAAATGTGCGTGGCATACACAAGAAGGTCCCCAGTAGACCGGTTTCGGCGAAATCCGTATTGGCGATCACTGAGGAGGTCGTTACCTTCGAGGTATGCAAGGAGCTTCCTATTCAGTACACGCTCCATACATTTACAAAGTAGGGAGGTGACCGAAATAGGGCGGTAGTTTGAAGGGTCAGCACGACTGCCTTTCTTGGGTACAGGCTGCACGTTTGCGAGCTTCCAAGATTTAGGGACTTCACCAGTTTTAAAAGAGAGGCGGAAAAGTCGCGTTAATACTGGAGACAACTCAGGGGCACAGGTTTTCAACACTATAGCCGAGATACCATCCGGACCGCTAGCTTTATTCACGTCGAGACCACGTAGCGTTCTGAGCACTTCCTTTTGCTGGATGCGAATTTCCTGCATTGAAGCTTCGCACCGAGGAAGGCTGGGTGGAATTTCGCCAGAAGTTTCAAGACGTGAAGCCTCCGCAAATTGAGTAGCAAATAAATTTGCTTTCTCAACCGCAGCGTGAGCTAGGGACCCGTCGGGTTTCAGTAGTGGAGGGAGTGAAGGGCGGCTGAAGTTCGCTTCCACGGACTTAGCCAGAGACCAGAAAGCTTTACTTCCCGCAGGGTATGCGGCAAGCTTAGCACCCAGACGGCCAATCCGATCGAAGCGAGCCTTCCGTATCACCTTCTTGCAAGACTTGGCGGCTTTGTTAAAGGCTTTCTTCTTAAGCCGTGCATCCGAGGTTTTACCGTTTCTTGCGTCAACCCAGGCTAGGTAAGCCACATGTTTTAGCGCTTCTGCACTAGCACACGCGGGACTGAACCATGGGCGAGCATTGCCTGAAGGTGAAGCATCGGAGAATGGAATAAAATACTCCATTGCTCTTTTGATCACCTCCGAAACGGCATCAGCACAGACCGTCGGGTCACAAGAAGAAAAGCAGGTTTGCCGCCAAGGATAAGAAGCGAAGAAATGTCGCATCTCATCCCAATCTGCTGACTTGTAACGCCACACTCGCCTACTTCCTCTGGGTGAGGGATCGGGTGGCGAGTATGACGATACAGACCTCACCACACAGTGATCTGATGTACCCAAAGGAGGCAAAACTGATACTGAGTGGTGATCCGGCTCGTTCGTCAGCAGAAGGTCCAAGCAGTTGGCTGTGTGGTCCTCAACGTCTGGAATTCTGGTTGCCTCATGGACCAGCTGAGTGAGATTTAGCGTGAGTGCAAGTTTGCACGCCTCTCTCCCAGCATGGTCGGTGAGCTGGTATGGGAACAGCCACTGTTGATGGTGGGCATTAAAGTCCCCCAGAATCACCAGTTGGGCATCAGGATAACGTTGTTGGGCCACATCCGCCGCTTCACATATGTAGTTGAACAACCTGGTTGTCTCGTAGTCTCCAGAGTGAGACCGATATAAGCCAGCATAGATAATTTTATCTAAGCCGGTGTCCACCAAAGTCCATAAAACTGAAAAATTGGGTTCTTCAAGGTCACGAAGACGCAGACAGCAAATGTCTTCCCGGACAAATAGACAGATACCAGCTTTGGGTTTAAAGTTGTGCTCCAGAGCATAGCCTGGGTATGTGAGGTATGCTGTATCGGCAGGACATAGAATCTGCGTCTCCGTGAGGAATAATAAGTGAGGCTTAGCGGTCTCTAGGTGGTGGTGGACCGGATCGAGATTGGAGTGCAGCCCTCGAATATTCGAGAGGTGCACTTGAAGCGAGAGGAAGTGCTTCCGCTGTAGAAACGACTTATTATTTTTGAACTTTTTCATGGTTGTTATGAGTGTTTAGGTTAGTGGGAAAAACGGCTGTTGAGCGAGGCACTGGTCAGCGAAAACCAAGAGACAAACAGCAGGCTCCTGCGCCAGTGGGAGACTAGACTGGAGACTGCGGGGACGCCCGAACCCCCCCAGGAATGGCCATCGGGTCCTCTCATCCGGTCGCCAACCGGCACGATGGAGCATTCTGGGATTTTTCGCGAGGCGGCGGGGCAGCCTTTCATGAGTGGCTAACTCACTAGTTGGGCCCCCTACAACCTGCGGTCGGCCAGCGGAGAACCGTGCTTCGGATCCCGCTACCCTCCAAGCCTAGCCACCCGGCACACTTGCACCGCTGCGGTCTCTAAAACGCACATGCTGAATCCAGTGCACGAACTGCTCAAACCCGTCACTTCCACGATGGCTACACTGGACATCAGTCCGAAACACGACAATGTCGCTTCACGGACTGGCTTTGTCCAGTGGGTGGTGACAAGCCACGGCCGAAGCCTACCACCAGAAATGTTGTTACCCGTTTGGCACCACCCAGAGATCACGTGTAGGGACGCAAGGGTATTTTCCTACGGACGCGGGTAACTTCGATCTCCAATATGTACCTATATTTGGGTTGCCGCTGTAACAACAAATATTAAAAACAGAATAAAATAAATATTTAAGGGGGTTCCCATACAAAACTTGTTTTTGGCCGTTTTTATAGATAACTAGTGACTCGCCCCGGCTTCGCACGGGTAGCCCCCGGTGACCCCCCCCCCCCCCTACCCCCCCCCCCCCCCCCCCCTCTACCACTACCCCCTATGTAAATCTCCTGGTTCTAAGCTACCACCACACCAATTTTCAGCCAACTCGGTTCACCCGTTCTTGAGTTATAAGTGGTGTAACTACCACGACTTGTTTTTTTTTTTTTTTTTTAATTTATTGAACAAAACCCACAGCCCTTAATATAAAAACAGTAACTTTTACTAAGCTAATCTTATGGCTAATCTTAATCTTAATCTTAAGTTTTATATATATAAAGATGGTACGGAACCCTTCGTGCGCGAGTCCGACTCGCACTTGGGCGGTTTTTTTAACATACTATTACTCCTACAGTGTTTTTTACGTGTTCTTACTATTTCAGAGAGGAACAGGGCAAGCGAGTCTTCAAGCTGTGCAATTCACGTACCCAACGCGACCTAACATTCAAGTCCTCAAAAAACTGGACCTGGAGGTGGAGAAAGGCAAGACCATCGCGCTGGTGGGCGCCAGCGGCTGCGGCAAGAGCACCGTCATACAGCTGCTGGAGAGATATTACGACCCCGACGGGGGTATAGTGGTAAGTTACAAAAAACAAAGCGATACAATTCAGATCCTCAAAAGATTCGACTCTAACAAGAGTCAAATAGGCTAAGCGAAATTTACACAACCATCAGCGAAAAAAAACTGCCTTTATCATATTTTCAAGGGCCTATACAAGAGTACACACGACACGAATTCGCTAAAGATTATCGCAAAAATTATTGTGAACTAGCCTTGAAAATGCGCTTCTAACGTAAATATCACTATTACATAACATCGTAAATCAATAAAAATTATAAGAGTCAAAAATAATATTATTATATCTTAATGATGCCAAATGCCAAGCAACAACTTTTCTACCATAAAAGTACAATATTATTACCTATACCATAATAAGACCATCCCTCTGGTCGGAACCTTGTCGGAATGAAGTACGAGCTGCGAGTGAGTAATGGCTGCGAGAGTTTGTGCTGTCATAATAGTTTACAACTGTAAACTATTGTTACTGGTACAAACTCTTCAGATCCTCAAATTAACTCATTTGCGTACATTGTAAACACTGCTGGTTTTGAAACTGAGTTACAAATAAAATTGTAACTCAGTACTTTATAGTCAGTGGCTTAGACCAAAATAAAAAGTTTTGTTCGAAGGTCACAGGTAACAAATACATCAACTGTGTCCAAAAAAAAACTACTTTTTGACCTTGTTGCACAGATGCCGCCAGAAATCTCATTATTTTGGTAATAAGTCCTGAAAAGGGGATAAAAAAAACTGTTTAAATCAAATGCACCGCGAAGGAAGAAATTACTATATCTCTGTTTCTCGATAAAATGATCAAATATTTTTTCAGGCTCAAGACAGTATCCCACTAGTAAAACTCCGCCTCATAGACGCCCGACAGTCTATAGGTTTCGTGCAACAAGAGCCCATCCTCTTCGACAGGACCATCGGGGAAAACATTGCTTACGGGAACAATGTGAGCAAGCCTGGCATGGACGAGATTATAGAAGCAGCTAAGCAGGCCAATATCCACAACTTCGTCTCGAGTTTGCCATTGGTAAGTAAGACCAAGCTTGGAAACTATTTTAGAGTTTAGTTGAACCAGCTTGGTGACCACGGATTATAGTGCACCAAGGCCACCGGCCAAGCAGGCAAGTTCACGGTTGCACTACGAGCTCTGGAACGGGCTATGCTCGGAGTTTCTCTGAGAGATAAAATCCGAAATGAGATTATCCGACAGAAAACTAAGGTCGTTGACATAGCCCACCGGATTAGCAAGCTGAAGTGGCAATGGGCTGGTCATATATGCCGAAGAACCTTCAAAGAACTGACAACCGTTGGGGTAAGCGAGTTCTTGAGTGGAGACCGTGTCTTGGCAAACGTAGCGTGGGGCGCTCTCTGGCTAGGTGGAGCGATGACCTACGAAAGGCGGCGGTCAGAAAGTGGATGAGAAGAGCCGAGCACCGGGCTCAGTGGCGCGTATTGGGAGAGGTCTATGTCCAGCAGTGGACTAGTGTGGGCTGATGATGAAGGCCGCCGGTAGAATTTCCCGCCACGCTAGCTTTCGCCGGACCTTTACTAGTATCAACGTTCCAGCCGTTCTAGAGCCGAATGGTCTGCTACGTGACGATGGTAAGCGGCCTGACGGCACGACTCTTGATCCGCGGGAGAAGGGTAGGCCTTTAATGTGGGGGACGCTACATGCGTTGATACCCTTGCGCCATCTCATCTGTCCGGGACATCAGTTATTTATTTATTTTTGAAGGACCTATTCAACGATATCCCTCACGATAGGCTATGCAAAAAAAAACAATTTAACATACCTGTTGGTACCGCGATTTTTTTTTTTCCAATTTTTTATATCTTGACTTTGTAGGCCTCTACAATGTGTGCAAAACATCAGTATGATGATAGTACCTACTTTCAAAGTATGACAGACAGACAGACGGAAATGGCGAAACTATAAGGGTTCACAGAAACCCTAAAAATGTACAAATAAATTATATCTGATTCTAGGCAAAAATTAAGAGCCCCTATTTTCAGATAAATCTCGTCCACGAGATGAAATCACGTTTCGTATGACCATACAAAATTATGGATATCATATGCGATTCATTAATTTTCACCTATTTAATGTATTTCAGGGGTACGAAACGAACATCGGCTCTAAAGGCACCCAGTTGTCTGGAGGTCAGAAGCAGAGGGTCGCCATCGCACGAGCGTTGATCAGACGGCCCAAGATGCTGCTGCTAGACGAGGCCACGAGTGCACTCGACTCCGAGAGCGAGAGAGTAAGCACCACCTATCTCTTATATATATATTTTTTCTCCAAATTCTCTTTTTCTAGCACAGACCATATATCAAGATAGTCACCGCAAAAACGTAAATTCATATGAAAACAAGCGTGGCGTTTTATTGTTCATCTACTTTGCTACGAAATATCTCCATTCGCACGGCTAGCTGATTTCGAAGAATTTTTAACTACAGCGCAAAGCGGCGCAATTAGGCATGTTTATATTAACAGCCGACGTGCTATAGCGAAGACAGCCGAGAGCGAACTGATTTGAGGTTTGCTAGTAGGTAATTACGCAAACTTTCGGACAGGCAAAGAGACACGCAAAGTAGGTGCACTTGCGGTGTCTATCTTGATATATGGTCTGTGGTTTATAGCATGCCTTATTAAAGGGTTGATACTACAACAGCCATAAATGTTTAACAAGTTGGTTCGAAGCTCAGGTAGAACCAATAACGGGAACAAAAACTATCCAATACCAACCAGTAAATTACACTTGAAAATTATTTATAACCCTAATCTCCTACCTAACTCATTTAGGCTACTTTTGAGTCCAATACAATGACGAGTGGAAAATTATATCACGACGGCTTTCGGGTATCATGGGTCATCAAATTCAAAGAAAATCTAGCTAGCTAAAAACTATAAAACTCCAAACAGTCCTGAGCCCACACTAGGATTCCCTGTCGCTATCAGGACCTACAAGCACCATGGTGCAGATATTTTATTTCACGAAGTCCGTTTGGCTCTTTTTCATAGTGCATGCACATGCACATTGTTTTAGTGTGCGTAAGCTCAGGATCAGTGTTGCCAACTCAGTGGAATTTCCACTAGTTCTGGTGGTTTAGACTACCCTTTTAGCGAGTAAATATTGGATTTAGTGGCTAGTGGATTTTTCTAGTGTCTTTGATTGCTTCAGTTAGTGGTAAGGCACTACAACAACCACTAGTACAATTTTAACAAAAATACTCAGTTATATATGAATATATAAATAAATGATTGAATAAGGGTACATTTTTTTGTTGTGTAGGCAGCACAACATAACTAAGGAGGTGGTTGTAGGGAATCCCCTTGATTATTTAATCAATTTCTTAAACAATTTTGATTATGGACTTTATTTATATAGGAACTGGGTAAAGTTTGATTTGTTTTAAAGTTTTTTTTGTCTTTGGTTTTCCGCCAACGTTTAGTGGTTTTCTGGTGGTTTGCGAGACCGATGGTTTTAGTGGTTTTCGGTGGGCCATGAGGCCACATTTGGTGGGTTCGTAAAAATAAAATTGGCAGCACTACTCAGGAACAATCAGTCCCGACCGTGACGCGGTCCGGGTTACTAGTGACTAGTGCTTATTGTGTTCACATCAGAGTTTGGCAGCGAGTACCGTCAGCATGGCAGCTAAGCGCAAAGAAAGCAAAAAAATGCGGACTTCTTGAGATAGAACAACTGTACCACAACATCTGGAGCAAATGTTTGGATCATGCAAACATTTGTCCCGAAGCGGGAACCGAACCCGCTACTCTCGCATCTCAGCCGAAGTATTTAGTAGGTTTTAGTTATTTTTAGTAGTACTTAGAGGTTTTTTCCCGGGAACACCATACTTATTATGCCTCGAAGCAGTCATCGCGTTGCTGTGTGCATGTTTGAAGGGTCTGGGTGCCGGTGAAATTACGGGCACATAATGCTTTTCATCTATATGTCTCAGGGCGCAGTGCAATGTCACATAGGGTGCGTCCTAGGTGGACGTGATCTATGAGGTAATGCATTGTTAAAGGCAGAGCTTACGGCTTAATAATAATGGGCTAACTGCTTGTTACGTCAATTAAGCAGTAAATAAATAAAATAAATAAATAATGCTGGATAGATCACACAACATTATCTGCCTCAAGCTAAGCAAAGCTTGTGTTATGGGTACTAGATAACTGATCACTTAATAAAATACATTACCAGTTAGATATTTTTTATTATGCATAGAAAATACCCAGAACACCCTGAACAAAAATCTACAGATCGTACAAATATTTGTTTTGAGGCGGGAATGGAACCCGCAACCTCCTGCGTCGCAGGCGAACCTTCACCCGCCGCGCCACAGAGGTCGTCAAAAAAAAGTGCAAAGAAAGTTTCTAAATGTGCAATGCTTCATAGGGTGCGTCCTAGGTGGACGGTAATGCATTGCAGAGGTTACGGCTTACCATCAGGAGGGTAATCTGCTTGTTACGTCATTTAAACAGTAAAAAGAAGTAAAGTTGTTGTCAATATGTGCAGGTGGTGCAGGAAGCCCTAGACGCGGCGAAGGCCGGCCGCACGTGCGTGATGATAGCGCACAGGCTGAGCACGGTGCGCGACGCGGACGCTATCTGCGTGCTGAGCGGCGGGCGCGTGGCCGAGCAGGGCACACACGCGCAGCTCACAGACCTCAAGGGCATCTACTACAACCTGAGCAGGAGGGGCTACTCTTAGGCAGAGATAAATAGACGTAACTTAGCGCTGTCTCTGCCCCTCTCTAGCACGCGTGATTCGACATGTGTTTGAAAGTGACAGGGATATTGCTAAGCATTAGTAAGTGCTAGCTAAGATCTATTTATCTCAGCCTTAGGGTCAGCCAAGAGATATGTAGCTTCATTCAAACCCACCAAGTTAGGCCATCCAAACCAAAAATTACCCAAGCAATCACACTAATATTATAAATGCGAAAGTTTGTGTGTGAGTGTGTTTGTTACTTCTTCACGCTGGTCGGATTTGGATGAATTTTGGATGGAGATAACTGAAGTCCCGGAATAACACATAGGCACATTTTTATCCCGATATTCCCACGGGATCGAGACTTATGCGGGTGAAACCGCGGGGTGCTGCTAGTCTCATGTAAATTATTTTTATCTTACAGTGAATGTTGCCATGGACTGACTAAACACAAGTTTAGTTTAGTTTAGTTTTGTGTTTAGTTAGTCTATGATGTTGCTAATATTCTTGCTGCTGAGGCATCATTTGAGCGCCGACAGTTCCGCTGTGAATCCCGCCTAGGAAACAAATTATAAATGAGCTAGTGAAAAGCCCGCGGCTTCGTCCGTTTTTTTTTCATAGTTTTTTTCATACAAACTTCACCCCACTGCAACCCCTAATGGTTGTATTTCGGGAATTCCTTTCTTAGTGCACCCCTAGACCACAAAAGGTGGTCCCCTAACCCTCCGAATTTCAGGTCTCTAGGACTAGCGGTTTAGACTGTGCGTTGATAGTCAGTCAGTGAGTGAGTGAGTGAGTGAGTCAGTCAGTCAATCATGCAACGATTTTATATTGATGATGATGAATCAGGTGGCGGAAACTGGTAGCACGTGCCCTAAGATAGCACGTAGACATACCAACGAGCACGGTGCGCGATTAACGATACCAAATACTAAATAGGTAAGTTGTATTGTTATAAGTTTAACAATGTTGTAAACAAATTCAAAATTGAAACACTATTTTTTATTATCTTTTTATTAGTCAAGTAAAATATTTACCTACCTATGAATTGTATTTTTATTCTTTTATAATAAATAAATGTAAATATAATTTGTAAGCATTATTTTCTTTTCAGAAATGTGGACCCTGTTAAATACTCAAAGATTAGTTTTTAGTAAGGAAACCATATTGTTTGCTAATTCAAAAAAAAACACCACAAGTATCTTTACAGACGTTTTTTCGTGTTCCGTTAAAATTCGACCTTTATTTGAAATAAGACAGTAGGCAAATTGTAAATCATTGTCCCACTTTTACGCAATTGTGTTTCAAATGATTTACGCACGTTTCGAATGGCGCACAAAAGAGGCATCTTATTCTTTCGACGCAAAGAAAACAATGTCTCGAACTCTATTATTTATTTCCGTCTTATTTCCCTAACAACATATGGCCGAACGGACAAACCCATTCGTATGACATTCCCACTAATTGCTAACATATTTTGAAGATTCATACAAAATGTTTTTTGTTTGGAGTTGATCTTTAGCTTTTATAGCCAAAATTAGAAAAGCGTTTTGAATTAAAGATTGCTTTTACATCTTTATAAACAAATGTTGATAGGTTAGCAAAGATAAATTCACGATCGATCGGCCTTGAATATTTTTTGTATGGTTATGACATAACATAACAATGAATAGGTAGGTGCCCGACACTCACATACATAGTCCTTGATCCCAAACTAGGATTCCCTGTCGCGGGGGAACTATGAGTGCCATATCATATACCTAGACGCGGAACAAATATTTGCAGATCATATACAAACTTTTGTCCCGCAGCGAGAATCGAACCCGCAACCTCTCGCATCTCAGCTGGCTACTAGCCCTACGCGCTACAGAGGTCGTCAACAATAAATTAAAATGAAATACATAGTTACCTAAGTTTGGGACAGAAACCTCAGTGGTTATGAGGATTTTGAAACGTAGGTATCAAGGAGATGCTCGCGGGTTCGAATCCAGCCTCGTTGGCATTGGGGATATTATTAAAATAGTAGTACTTACCTCAGTATTTTGAAATGTTTACAAGACAATTAGTAACAATAGTTGGCATCACGTCCTATTTATTGACAGATCCCGCATCGGACTACACTTACTGCAACGTTTAACTACTCCATCAAATAGCAATTAATAAAAATTACATCTTATAGTACCTACCCACGTCCCGCCGCGCGCCGCAGTTCCACTGATCGAAATCGTCTCTGAAAGCCATAATAAATTAATTGTTTTATTATGTCACAACCTAGACGCGATAAAACCGACAAATGACTACAGAATTGAGACATCCCGCTATCTCCCTTATTAGACGCTCCGAGCCCTTTCACAAATATCTGCCGTCATAGGATAAAATACTATCTATCGAGAAATCAAAATGGCTGCCCTTCAATGTTTTTTTTGTGATCCCAGCGTGAGCCTTATGCTAATGAGACCCAAAAACAAACATTGTTACAAGCCAAATGTGTAACATACTATAAAAATAAATTAAATAATAAAGGGAATCGTTAAAATGGATGAAATGTACGTAATTTATCCACGAGTCACCTTTTAGGCATTCCGAGGATGCCTTCGCGGCGGGGTCTCGGCCGCTCTAGACGCGATCTCCGAATAAAAGGCGCCACAAAAAGACGCATTCAATAAGCCGTTGGCCATTACCGGACGTAATCGATGAGATAAATTAATAATAATGAAATCTGTATAGACGAAATGGACAGACACAGGCGCCGGGGATATTTGACAAGTAGGTACCTACCTAGTAAAACTCAGCGCATGGAACCAAATTAGCATAAGCCTTTTCAGGTTCTTCAGGTTTGTAGGTTCAGAACACTGCTTGGATCATTCCCAAAAACCATACCAGAGGGCTAAGCACCTATGTAGTTTGGAACCAGTCGGAATACCGAATTGAGAGCCGAAATGACGTTTTTGTATGCAGAAAATAATAGCGCCTCTAGCGGGCTTGTTGCGAAACTCATTCAAACCAAAACAAAATCGATATTTTAAAACAAATATCGACTCCCAATTCAATAGTCGGGATACCGAATGCAAAACTTAGACAAACCGGTACTAGGCCCGACTACGGTGAACTACATCATTCGGTAGGTACTTATGTAAGTATGTAAGTACTACTTTAGCAGTAGTAGACTTTATTGAGAGAATTCGTCCGGGGAAGTACCACCGCCATACCTATTTCTGCCGCAAAGCAGTAGTGCATTATATATTCTGTGGTAGTGCTCGCATTGCAGTGTTCCGGTGTATATATTCTGAGGTTCCGGTTTGAAGGGTGCCGGTGAAATTAAAGTACCGAAGTCGGACAAAAATAAGTTACACTGTGTTTAGGCATTCATGTTCTAACCTAATATTATAAAGAGATAGCGTTTGTGAATAGGTAATCTCCGAAACTATACCGATCCGATTAAAAAAAAAACCGTAACGGTTGAACGTATTTTGATGATATTTGGTGTGTGGATGGATGCGGGTGAGAGTTAGGTCAGGTTAGACTGGAATTTACTCCAGTCCAGTTCAGGAAAATAACGACTTCACTTTGTTTTAACGCCTTTTATGAAAATCTATTTTTAAAGATTAAACTCCAATAGGCAGCCCCCTGCAACACGCGAGCATAGCCGCGGGCGTAATCTAATAAAACCTTGCCTATCCTATAATGAGCGTCCTTCCTGATGGAAGGACGCTCTTGCGATTTAGTCCAGTAACTATATACATCACAGTATGCGTCAAATCCGGTAGTTCTGATTTTTCGCAGACTTGTTTATCATGTTGGCCTTATGAATAATCCAAGTCTTTGACCTCGAGCGCCGAACGCAACCTTGTCAAAAATCTAAAAAATAGTTTTTTTTCCTAAAGGACTAGTTTTTGAGAAAACTTTCTTAAGACGTTTTTAAAGTAGACTAAATTTTCTACAATATGATACTAGAACTGTATATGTAGGCCCAATAGTTTCTGAGATTAAGCCTTTCAAAGTTTATAATTTTTTTCGAACTTCGCAATTTTTTGCAATTCAGATGGCGTATCCCAATAAGGGGATGGTGGTGAATCGTCGAAGTCTTTTGCCCACAAGTCATCCTCCATTTCGACATCGGACAGATCGTCGCCTTCTGGGATATCTACTACTGCAACATCAGGTATATTATCACAGGCAGTGCCTGCAGACTGATGAGCATTTTAATCCTGCCTTCCTGCAGCTGCACGCGTTCCCACAATTCTACGTGCACCCGCAAGAAATCATCCGCAAGCGGTGTTGTGGGGCTGCATCTCTGGTCATCATTTCGGGGTTCACTTCATCCCGCTAGAGTTATTCGAGCAACGTCTAAAATAATGCAAAAAATTGAAATAATATAAACTTTGAAAGGCTTAATCTCAGAAACTATTGGGTCTACAGATACAGTTCTAGTATCATATTGTAGCAAATTTAGTCTACTTTAAAAACGTCCTAAGAAAGGTTTCTCAAAAAACTAGTCCTTTAGGGTTATAATCGCCAAAACTTGGAAAAAAAAAACGATTTTTGTCAAGGTTGCGTTCGGCGCTCGAGGTCAAAAACTTGGATTATTCATTAGGCCAACATCATAAACAAGTCTGCAAAAAAAACAGAACTACCGGATTTGACGCATACTACCCCATACTTTCAGACTACAAAGTTACTGGACTACATACATAGACACACGCCTTTTTCCCCGAAGGGGGGTAGGCAGAGCCTCAATGGGCCTCTTTTCACAGTGGGTTGCACCATCGTGGATTAATAAATTTGGATAAACTAATTAATAAATTTACGCAGTTTACCTAAAAAGCTTGATTGCAACTAGACTGCATAAATTAGGTATTCGCAAGAACGTCATTTCAAATAGAAACAGCATTGAAATCGATTGAAACCCGCAACAGACTTACGAAATCGCGCCACTGTAGTTCCGGAGATTACCACCTACATCCAAACAATTTGTTTTTGGCTTTGTAATATTCGTTTATAGAACGACAACATTCAGATTTCTGTAATCTACAACCTTGTGGTGTTAAGACGCTGGCGCCGCTTCTAGTCCCGCCCACACATACAGACACTATAAAGCACAGATAAAAGAATACTATACTAGATAAAGTATCAAGATCCCTATCGCTACACTAGGTCACTACAGCTTTTACTAGCATTTTATAGCCAGCGTTAGTGGTAGGGCTACAAAAAAAAACGCAAATCGATGTATAGGATAGCCATTTGGTACACGGGTACTTTTTTGAGCGGTAGTTCTTAAAAATATTCCTCCTGTGGGGTGTAATGACCTCATCAAGTTTTGTATGGGAAGTGTTTCTAAATCAAATGAAAGGGCTTCATGAGCCGGTTCTAAAAACATACCAAACCATTAAGTTTCGGCCACATGTTTTCTAAAAATATTTTCAAACCATTACATATTTAGGCTCTTCCAGTAGGAGACGGCTTAGTGCATTATTGTAAAACATACGCCATATGTCTTTACTCATATCTAACCTTGAAAAGGCTATTTTAAAAAAACGACAAAATGATCGCAAGTGATTGAAAAAGCGTCAGACGCCGAGGCACATAGTTTCCTAGTAGTATTGAGTAGGTACCTACACCTTATTTTCCCAGTGTCTTTCTTCTGATATGTATATTATCTGTACTGAAGTTCTTTCTGTCGAGTTATTCACTCGGATTTAGGCGAGAATTATCTAAATATAAAGAGGTTCTTTAATTGACACATTACTTACATTAGTTTTTACTGTAATTGTTATTACATTGAATACAGTTAACTGTTGTGTAAAAAATACACCATGCAATTTTAACATAAGTAGGTAGGTATCAAAAAATCACCACAACCGAATATTCGGTTTTGGATGAAAATCCTGTTTCAGTGGGACACAAAAAGTTATGTCTTTGGGTAAAATTGTAAAGAGAAAGATTTAAATTGTTTCTTTATTTTTATTGGTAAATTCACATTATAATTATAGACCATGTTGATGACAGATGGGTTACTACAGACAAAATTTAGATTAATATTTATGTATTCACTATGATACTGTATCGGTACTTCTCAATTTCTAAATCTACATCAATAGCTACAACGATTGAAGGGTGCATAAATGCTAGAAAATTTCGGTGACAGGTGAGCCAGCAATGAGACCATCGGAAAATAGAAAATCGAAAATACACAACTACATCGTTCATCGAAATCACGATACAGATCGAACATCAAAAATATGTCTATGTTACACATCTACATTTACATAACCGCAGTTATAAACTGATAAAACGCGTCGAGTCCGGCAATGAGAGACTGACGCAACGGAACGAATGATGTCGTTATAATTTTATGCTAATCGATTATTTCATTCGTGAACCGCACTACCTATCTCGCGAATATTTAGAGCCTTGTCAACGATTGTATCTATGTAGAACAGCGCGCGGCGCGCCGCCGGCAGACACTGAGATTCGGCGCCGCGGCCGCCGCGCCCCTCCCCTCGCTCACTCGCACCGCGAGCATCTATTGTACAATACATCCAGTAGTCACAGGGTAATTTCAGTCCGAGTCGAGTTAACAATACAGCTTCTCCGGAAACTCATTTATTATGGATATCGATAAAGAAAACGTAATCTGCAGGAATTGTTTTGAAAAATCTGGATATTCAATAAATAAATATTTATACATTTCTTCAAGGTTCACCCGGGGATGGGCAGCTACATCCACATGAATACTGCGCAGTAAATCCATACTTTATAATTGCAAATCCCCCATTCCTTTCTTTAGGAGAAGCCTCGTGCAACAGTAGACGTTGGTCACTTATTCACTAGAATTTTCGATACCAAACAAAGTAACGTGATATTTATCGATATTCATAGAGAGCATGTAGCAGAAGTTTCAGGTAGCACTGTATAAAATAAAATAAGTCTATGCAGAGTTGTGTCGGGTGATGGTGGCGGTGCGAAGGGGGCGGCTTACGAGTCGCCCCACCAGTCGGGCCCGCCGCTGCCGCCCCCGCCGCCGCCGCCCCCGCCGTACGAGCCGCCATAGTTGCCGCCATAGTTGCCGCCGCCGTATCCGAATCCTAAGCAAACACAATTACATTAAAATCTTATCAAAATTAATTTATCAAGTCTTAATAGTAAAGCTGGGTATTTTTCATGAACCGAAAAAAACAGACATTTCTTGGATTAATTTTGGATAGTGTCTGTTGCGGATCCTATTTTCTCGGACATTGTATCCAATACTTGTATCAGTTTCATACAAAAGTCATTTAAAATGGCGGCCAATAGCGGAGGTCATAAAATGTCGGCTTCAAAATGATAAGAACGAGATAATCAAGCGAAACAGATCCATTATTTTTAGGTTCATACAACATGATAGATAGATAGATAGAGAAATTATTATCTTTTATGAGAAAAATCTTACAGGAGGGTTACCATGAGCTCTTATAGCCATTCAGTACAAAATAAGATCCATCGAGTAGCCTGTAGAAGTCGACTACTGAACTTAAACCTCTCCTCATAGAATTCAAGGATGACCGATCTTAAGCAGCCTCCATCCACCAACTTTTTTACTTGAAACAATTCCTCAGCTGTTGTCGGTTCTACGAGCTATATGGCCCAGGGCTGAAGACCTTGATTCTTGTACAGATTTCCTCGCCTATGACTTATCACGTAGCAAAGCTCTCTCCATACCCCGTTGCGCAACTAATAAGAATACTGACCAGATCCAGCGCCAGCGGAGCGCGCCGGTTGGCGCGACTGTGTACGGAAGTCCCGAGCGCCGAACGCGCTGCCGCTGGTGGCGGGCGCGGCGCCGCCGAAGCGCCCGCCGCCCGACGAGCGGCTGCCGCCCGTGCGCCGGCTGCCGCCGCCGATACGCCCGTCGGCCGCTGTGCTCGTGAGCCAACTGTTCAACAAGGATAGGATAACTTTAAATATTTGCAAGACCAAACGCACTTACACGACTACGGACTAAACAATCAACCAACAGTTGAATAAGTCAATCAATCAATCATCTATTTTGAGAAACATGGGTACATAAGATGATAATAAACATAAAAAGTTACAGGCCATGATCAGCTTTACAGCATGCAAAGTTAATAAATAAGTATATTGTTAAAAGTTAATAGATAAGTCACAGATTCACAAAAATTCTAATGTCATAAAAAATAAAAATAATATAGTATACTCAAACGCTAGAGCAGTTAATAAATTAATAATCAACAAAATTGAGTCTCTAAAAATCATTAAGATATTCATTGATACTATAGTAAACCTTTTGCGAATGAAAATATTTAAATTTGAATTTGAATATATTAATTGTACAGTGGTGGAATGAAAATGTTCGTCACCTTAGGGCCTATTTTTGGTTGTTCAATGAAAAAAGCATAGGTGCTGTTTTACCGACATAGTTTTGCATTGGTACTGTTTTACCGACACAGGAACCTATTCTCGCGCTACGTATCGGAACTGCCAATGTGTCAATATTGCAATATTACGAAAATAACCTTCAGTTACCATGACAACGGATATTAGCAGCGATTGAATGACAGATAGTCTACGAATAAAATGACAAAACTTCTGGCTAACTCAATAAAAAACTGGCCAAGTGCACATCGGACCTCGCGCATTCAGGTTTCCGTCGTAGAAACTATTATATAATTTGTGGTTCCATAACAAATGTAGAAGTTATAAATTGCCTAAGTTTAGTTAATCCACACGCAAAATTAAATCTGTTTGTATTAGAAATATGAGAAAATTCGCAAAATGTTTCTATTTTCAAAAATATTATAATTTTTTGGTAAAATATTCATAATAAGAAAGAAGAAAGAAAGAACATATATTTATTTGTATACAAGAGCTACACAGAAACACAGAACACACTAAGAAGAAACAGATATGGAGGTACTAGGTGTAACTCAAGTAACAAAATGGTTCTGCCTCAGCATGAGTTGGTTGACAGCAAGCTAGCAACCAACACTGGTCTTCCGGCAGAACCACTTGTTGGCGTTACGGCTAACCACTCGCAACGACTATACACACAACTAACATAAAGACAATAAGGATAATAAGTATGTTGAATATTTAAAAAAAACTAGTTCCTGGTATAAATGGAAATTAAATTGAACTTAATAACAAAAATACAGTCTTATTCTACTTAATAAGCTCTAAAATTATACTCCACATGCTAGGGTACGACAGATTTATTTTTCCCGCCTCACTTTAACTTGTACGGGAGCAAAATAATTTTTGGTTATTATTTTTGGGTTTGGTTCAGTAAGATACATAAATAGTACAAATATGAATACTACTATGGTTTAGCCGCTATAGACCCGTATGATAGAGAGACGGACAGACGGATGAGCGAGGGCAATAGGGCTTCGTTTGGCCCCTTTGGGTACGGGACCCTAAAAAAGTCGTTCCAAACTTAAACAAGCAACTGATCAAAGGTGGTTTTGATCTTTATAATAAACATTTAAAGTATGGTGTTCTTTACAGCAGTCTGCTACGTAGAATTTTTGGAAAAGGTAATATGTGCTCGCAACAAGCTAAGGGGATTCCTTTGAAAACTAACGAACCTTTTCATTCCGCCACTGTACATTAATCTTTAAATTAATTTCGAAATCGGCGGATAAAATTACTAGTGTACAGCTACCAGTCGATCTAGTCACTAGATCGACCGAAAATCTTCGTTTTATTAATGTCTACCTAGACTCTAGGTCAGGGGTTCCAAAACTTATTTTGTCTACTGCCCACTTTGAGGATAAATTATTTTTTAGCGCCCCCATTTTTTTGTGCTACCTGTATTAGCGGAGATTAAACATACACAAATCGGGTTATTTAAAAAAACTTGTTAAAACATGA
Source organism: Operophtera brumata (assembly GCA_932527175.1). Taxonomy (NCBI): domain Eukaryota; kingdom Metazoa; phylum Arthropoda; class Insecta; order Lepidoptera; family Geometridae; genus Operophtera; species Operophtera brumata. Next base: position 5,291,187 of record OW052238.1, read on the forward strand.
TTGCCCACGGTCTATTATCTACGAAAATGACCTATCTAGGAATACTAATAACTATTAAAATAAGAAAGTGTGAATGATTTGACGCCCCCATTTTTTTCTGTGTCTCTTACCGCCCCTGTTAGGCCTGCAGCGCCCACAAGGGGGCGTTATCGACCACTTTGGGTAGCCCTGCTCTAGGTAGACAAACAAAACGAAGATGTTAATTTGTTCTAATTGTTATAACTATAGGAAATAATTATTTTGTAAGCAGTGACTCTTTTCGTTGTAATTTTTTTTTTTTTTTTTTTTTTTTTAATTCATGAAACGAATCCACCAATATTCTTCAATCTATTTCCATAGAATATTTTAAACATGCATAGTCAAGAATCTAAATGAAAGGGGTTCTAACCTTGGTGGCATCGCTATCTGCCACCATATTTTTTCCAATCGGCAATCGCACAATGTTCTTATTCATATATTCATATTATATCACGTTCCCGAGTTAATTTAAGGTAATTGAGGATAAGCTAGCAAAAAATAAAATTAGTAAAAAAATTAAAAATATATAAAAATACTACAAAAATTATAAAAACAGCAGATCAACTTCTTACTGCAAGTAAACTTCATACTGGTAGAGGAAACCACTTAAGAGTTCCCTTAAAATGATCTCGTGCAACGGTTTGAACGAGAAAAAAGTGCGCGCCAAATGCTCTCGTGCAACGGTTTGAACGAGAAGAATTCTACCATATTCTACTATTTCTATGTCTATGCTCGAATTCGGAGCTCCTATTGGCTGCACAGATTGGAAGGTTCATACAATCCCATTTCATTCCTGCCTTCACATTGTATGACAACTGAACTCACTCGAAGAAATGAATTTATTTGTTCGGTCGGTCGGCCATTCGGGCTCTGCACTTGCTGTGTATTGCATGACGGCGCCATGTTGGCGCCGCGGATTTTATTGCGCGGAGTTGTCGCGTCCCAGCAAGAGTCGCTATTTATATATATTTTTTCTCGCGAAGTTGGGTCTTTTGTACTTGTAATGATATTTATTCTGTGCCTTAACCTCCAAATGTCTCAGGAACGTGACGCTCTAGGGCAGTATAGTTTTTTTAAAATAGTATATTGTTCCTTTATTTATATTTATAGGTTTCATAGTGCGACGCCACACCACACTCCATACAAAAATGTTCGAACCACTTTCAAAAAGTTACTAATTAGAAGCGCTGATATTGGGGAGCTAAATCTTCCAAAGTTTAATTGTATAGCAACGGCCACCAAGCCTCGTGGTGCTAACATAAACAATGTTTTTATTGAAATTATCCACATAATACAGTGCAGGTTGAAGCCCTGGCTCCTGAACTAACGTTAGCTGAGTGTCAGGAGACAGTACCTTCCCATTTTAAATGGTAAAATAAAATAAACATTACAAAGACAGGGTATATGAATAACAAAACAAAAAGGATTAGTAAAAGTGTGTATGAGTGTGTGTTTTACTGTGCATGTGTGTGAGTATGCGCGTTCTCCTGCCCCCCTATTCCCTAACTGAAAGTCACTCGGTGACTAACGTTTGACAGGTAGAATGATCATCAATTAAAAAAAAAACTATTAAGAATTGTCAATTGATGGTAATTTTACTTGTCAAACGTTGGTCACTGAGTGACTTTCAAGATAGGGAATAGGGGGGCTGATAACACCAGTCCAGCGTACTCCTTCGTTTGTGTGTAAAGTTGGTGTGTGTTTGTGTGGTGCTAGTTAGTGACCTGGGCACGTCCTGCTTGGCCTCGACGAGCAGCTCGACGAGGTCGCGCGCGAGCGTCCGGTTGCTGTCGTTGAAGAAGGAGGTGGCGACCCCCAGGTTGCCCATGCGGCCCGTACGCCCGATGCGGTGCACGTACTCCTCCACGTCCGACGGCAAGTCGAAATTGATCACGTGCCGCACGTGCGGGATGTCCAGACCTGGCAGGAGATTATACCATTACCAAACTAGATGGCGCGACAGGTAGCACGCACTATCGACATATGAATCCATGTCCAAACATCGTGTATATGTTACATTTAGTACATATAGTAGTAGTAGAGCTTTTTTGTGTAAGAGTTCGTCTGGGGAAGTACTACCTCCATACCTATTTCCGCCGCAAAGCAGTAGTGCTCGCATTGCTGTGTTCCGGTTTGAAGGGTATGGGTACCGGTGAAATTACAGGCACATGAGAATTTTCAAATTTGTCTCAGGGTGGCGGGCGTAGTGCAATGCCACATAGGACGTGCCTAGGTGGACGAGACCTATGTGGGTTGGTATAATGCGTTGTTAAAGGCAAAGGTTACCACTTAACATCAGGTGGGCATCTGCATGTTGTTAAAGAAAAAAACACCAAATCCAACCACTACAGACCGTTCACCGTAAGATGGCACCTGCCATGGAGTATTTATTTTTCTATGGTTGGTACTATTCCCAAGGCAGGGAATAAGACACAGACTAAGAGTATAACGCAGGTGCCATCTTACAGTGAACGAGCTGTAATATCTGCCGCTCAGGCATTTCATTCAAACACTGGCAGAATTGTGATAACAAGCCAGACAAGCCAAAAACCAAGAAGTCAATAAAAGGCTATACTATTTATATTATCTGCCGCTCATCGCTAATCGCTCCGAATTGGAGCACAAACATCTGCCGCTGCTCGTCGCTTACCTCTAGCCGCGACAGCGGTGGCCACGAGAATGGGCGTCTGTCCGGTGCGGAATCGACGCAAGGCCTCTTCACGCTCGCGCTGAGAGCGGTCACCGTGAATGGACGTCACCGGGTAGCCCTGGTGATCCAGGTACTCTTCCAGCTGGTCCGCACCTTTGTGGACACATCATATTATTAAGTACTGCCAACATAACATAAAGAACACAAGTCAATGATTGTTAGTACAGACCGTTCACCGTAAGTTGGCACCTGCCATGGAGTATTTACAGGTGCCATCTTACGGCGAACGAGCCGGACCGTTCACCGTAAGTTGGCACCTGCCATGGAGTATTTACAGGTACCATCTTATGGTGAACGAGCTGTAGTACAGCTATTTTAGACTTTTGCATTTTGTTTGCCAGTATATTTCAGTCCAATAAAAAAGTTTACTAGCAAGGAGTTTTATAAAATGAGAATAAAATTAAAAATGAATTTCGAGATATGTATTTGGCGGCTTAAGATATTATTTATCTGTTTTCTCACAACTGTATTGAAAAACGTCGTATAACACATGGACGGAAAGGTTATTATAAACTCGTGAAGATGGTGAAACCCCGCCGTCCGACGAGGGCTTACAAAACATCAACTCGTTTGTAATAAACTATTTACGTTGTATCACGACATACTAATGTAAGCTAATGGGCGTGACGTAATAAGAGGGGGGGGGGGGGGGGGAGTACGGGTACCTTTCTTGGTCTCCACAAAGACCAGGACCAGTTGGTCCTCCTCAGGGCGCGCGCGCTGCAGCATGTCGGACGCGTTCAGCAAGTCCAGCAGGTAGGACCGCTTGTTGCACTCCTCTACCCACACCACCTGTTCACACACAGATCACAACTTGGTATCATTCAATGATAATTATAATTCACATTTTGATTGTATTTTAAATAAAACCGGCGAACTGCATCTCGGTTCCTTAGTTGCCGTCATAATATGCGGAATAAGAAGGGCGCTTTCCTGTTTAACACAACTAACAACAACATATTAAAAATTTTCAATGGAATTTGTACGATATTCTACTTTTCCATTTTATTCATTCAATTCAATTCATTTATTTCCCGTAATACATCAAAACATTGTGTTGGAAAGTTCACATAGATTATGAGGTAATTATCATCATTCATAAAATCATGATGTCAATAATAATTGCTAATTGTTATAAGTTGCTTGACTGTTATTGGTTAAACTAATCATAGTTTTGTAATTTAGAAAGTTGTAGCTAAACAAAATAGTGTCATTACTTTTGCGCCACCCGTTATAAGCGAATGAATGATAGATGATTCATGATAAAGCATTTACCTACCTTCTGAGTGATATTCTCAGACGTAGAGCCTACACGGCCCACGGCCAAGAACACGTAGTTATACAAGAAGTCCTGCGCCAACACTTGAATCTGCTTGGGGAAGGTGGCCGAGAACATAAGGGTCTGTCGTTCGCCGGTCTTCGGCATCGTGTGGCATTCCACGATCTTACGGATCTGGGGCTCGAAACCCATGTCCAACATGCGGTCGGCCTCATCGAGGACCAAATGACGGCAGTGGTCTAAGGCCACGCGGCCTCGCGCGAGCATGTCCACGAGGCGGCCCGGCGTCGCTACGAGCAGGTGGCAGCCGCGCTCCAGCTCGCGGAACTGATCGTGGATCGGGGATCCGCCGTATCTGTGGAAACACATTAACATAACATAACACACTACAGTCTACTTATTTACTGATTTATTTAGTGTCTACCAACAGTTGATACGTGGTGTCCAGCCTGAGTATAAACCCCTCCGTCTCCTCCCGTGGATTTCGTAAAACCCACTACGTGATTACCCGGACTTGTAAGATTAGTTGATATAAGATTTGTCCTGGCTGCTAGATTACTTTTTACTTATTCGGTTGTAGGGTGAAATTACACGTTCATAGTGGATGCATCTAGGCTTTATCATATCCGGTATAGTTATATATCTGCTCTGTTATGTTCTGTTTTGTCTAATAATAATAATGTTGTATAATAAGATGACTCTTGTAGGGTCATACTACGTGATCGTAACTCAGATATACTAATATACTACTGATCACACTTCTAATCACATCCTAATGAGTCAGAATGCAGAGGCATACGACCCAGATAGTTGAAGTGTGCGTTAAGAATTGCGTTGCGCTCACAATTGAGGCGCAAAACTCATTTTTTTTTGTGTTTTTTGCCCGTTACATCTTTTCAACACTACTTCAGATAGCGAAAGTCGATTTCGCGAGAACTAACACATGTTTTAATTGATAGTATCTCGTAAATATCATCAGATTAGCTACGATAAACAAAAAAAAACAATGTAAAGATGTGTCCAGGGGTATCATAGCTAAACTGATGATATTTATGAGATACTATCAATTAAAACATGTGTTAAGTCTCCTAGTTCTCGCGAAATCAACTTGGCTATCTGAAGAAGTGTTGCTGAGCTTTAATAAGCAAAAAACACCAAAAAAATTGAGTTTGGCGCCGCAAGCATGAACATCCACCTTAACGGTGGTGCTCGGTACTTAATAACCCTCTATCATCATCATCACCCTGTAGAAGTCCACTACTGGACATAGCCGCTTCCGTCCATTAAAATCTTTTAAGTCGGACCTTTCTACACTGTGTTGTTAGGTTTACTGTTTATTGAACTCATGTATGTTTGTTTCATCAGAATGGTTTGAGAAAAGATCAGCATCACTTGAGTGCTTTGTGCTTATCGTGCACGCTGCCCGAGGTGTTGTTAGAGTACTTACACGACACAAGGACGCACACGTGAGCGGTATGCGAACTTTCTAGCTTCGTCAAAGATCTGGGTGGCGAGCTCACGAGTCGGAGCCAGTACCAATCCCAGAGGATACTGTTTGCGTCTGTTGTATGGCCTGCAGAAAGAAAATAAGAGTTTAATTAAGGGTGCAAGGTGTGCAGGGCTATTACTGATTGCACAGCCGGTAATGTAAGCTAATTTGAACCCTACTGGTGGTCCATTGTGCGTGAGAGTTGTTGACTAGGAAGTTTATTTTTATTTTTATTCTACCATATTAAATCTTTTTACATAATGTTTGCCATAAATAGCATATAAAAACCACAAAGGTTTAAGCTGGTGCTACCTTGAGTCTATACATCAATTAGGTATATAAAGTAGGTACTTAATATAATTTTAATTTTAGTTTTATTTTTAGTTAGCCAGCTTAACTCCGTCCAGAAGCATAGAAGTTTCCAGCGGCCTTCGCGAGTGACCTCTGTGGCGCGATTACGTTAAGTTGCTGCGGGTTTCAATCGATTTCAATGCTGTTTCTATTTGAAATGACATTCTTGCGATTACCTAATTAGTTACAATCGAGCTTTAAAGGTAAACAACGTAAATTGGTAATCGCAAGAGCGTCCGTTCGGATAGAAACAGCATTGAAACTGATCTCATTCTCAAAGATCCGATGTTACGTGGTAAAACACCAGACGACCTTATCAGCAATGGGAGACAGCCCATCTCTGTGTTATCAGTATGGTGTAATCTAACTGCCCGACCGACCTCATCGATCCGATGAAACTATGAGGTTAGAATTACGTTAAATCACTAACTTGATCAGAAAAATTACAATACGTTTTTAACAGAATTATCACAGATTTTTGTTCCGTAATTCTGTTATTGTTGCAATAAGGTGGCAACTGGATAGTGACGTAGCCTGGTGTTAGTCACGCGGTAGTCTCGGAGTAGACCTTGTTTTCTTCGATCATGGTTCTAGTTTACTTTTTCAGAAAGATTGAAATTGGTAGCTCACAAGTTCCCCTTCGACCGCGAGTGTACTGTGACTATGTAGGTAGTATGGAATCGTTGTCTTACCCCATATGCTTGACGGGCCCCGCCTCGTAGATCTGGTTGAGAATGGGTACGAGGAAGGCGGCCGTCTTGCCGGAGCCGGTCTGCGCGCACGCCATCACGTCGCGGTGCCCGAGCACTATCGGGATCGCGTACTTCTGCACAGGCGTCGGACTAGCGTAGCGAGCGGCGGCAATGTTCGTGCGCATTATTTCCGTCAGGTTAACATCCTCAAACTGAAAAAATAAAATCGTATTTAGGGCGAGCGAAGAGAGCCCTCTACTATCCCACAACATATGCATCTTGTGGTACACTTCACACTATCACACCTCTAAATTTGTAATTTAACATACTTATTTAAAGTAATGTCTAGATGTGTATCTATCATTATTATACCATCGTAACACTTAGTAAAAAAAAAACTTGTGAGACCATACAAAGCTGTGCTTTTTGCTAATTTTATAATTAGTGGAATATAGTTTCAATATTGTCATAAAGACGGGTCCCACACTATTATTAGGAAATTATTGGACGATAATTTTGAGTTTCCTCCTACATCTGAATTATTCAGTGTAAGCAAACTGTTTACAAGAGATGTACGTGTTGTATTTAACAAAGTTAGGTACTTTTTGGGTCCTAAACTATATAATGAATTAATTAAATGGTATGAGTTTTTACAATATTATTAAGACGAACCATTTATATGGAATGAAACCCAACTAACAAAAATCACAATAAGAAAATATTTGCAAAAAATTAAAGAAAAAAATAATCGGGATCATCTATGTTTCATCGCGACAAGTAGTCGAAGCTTCGTTCATGCAGGTGTGGGTGCGTTTGAGCTGCACCATTATCACGTTAACTTTGGCCGTTAATTTTATCGCGACAATTAGCCAAGCTTCGGGCTCGCAGATATAAGAGGACATAATAGGCAAATGTCGAATTTTCATACAATGACAACGTCCTTCGTATTAGCTACGAGTACCATGGTACTAAAACCACCCGGGACAAATATTTGCCGACCATGTAACCATTAATCCCGCAGAGGGATTATCCATCAAGGAGTCCATCCACCTTCCGCCTCATCATACTATTGTATTGACACTTGAAAGGTATGCATAATTTCATCTCAATTGGTTGAGGATAACTTGTTTAAGTTTAAACTTGCGTCGAAGCCGGCTACTCGCCCGCTCGCCAGAGAGGTCGACATGCGTAGTATCGGGCCCCGGTACTCACACTGGTGATGAAGTCCGGCACGCGGTCGCCGCTCGCCTCCACCGGTATGTCCTCGTACTTGTTGAAGTTGATGCCCGTGTTGCCGGTGCCAAACAGCTCCAACTCCTGCCGCTCGTCGCGAGGTAGCGGGATCGTCCAGTCATTCTGCAAACAGAACAGTTTCATTCATAAATATTACCTCAATGGGAAGATTACACACTGCTTATTTATCACGCTAGGTGGCGTATAATCGCTGGTGTTGTTTCATAGCCAAACAAAGGTCTATCAATGTTAAAATTGATCGTTATCGATACAAACCGGAATAAATAAAAATAAAAAACTATTAGACACGCACAATAGTTGGTTGTATCTATTCGGGAGATGAAAGTGCTTGATATAACGGCGCGGTATTATAGGCTTATCTCTAATGTGGTTGTTTTAGCTTACTTATCACCCACTCTATAAATGGATAAAACCTATGGGGCCTTATTATAAAAACTTAAATAGTCCTGGTTTAAACCAGGCGAGTGACGCTATAATCGATGTGATCGCTATTATTAGCGTTCCGAAACGCTGTGAGCGCGACTACGATATTGCGTGTGAAGTCATGAATTACGTCATTAAATCCGCCATATTGCGATTACACCGACCATGCCCCAAACCGATATTACTGTGAGCGCTACTGTCAAAGTGACAGACTACAGAGGTTATTGATAATATCGTTTAGAAAGCGTTCCGAGTCACGTCAACGCTCAAACTGCCATAAGCGCGATTTCTAAATCGGAACGCAAAATAGCACTGTGATCGCTGACATCGATTTTATCGTGACTCGGAACGCACCCTAAGTAGTCTAAGTTTGTCATAGCCCATTTACATTCGCGTACGAGTCGCGAGGCGAGGGACGAGGCGAGGGGCGAGGTGCGAGTGTGAACAGACGCTCGTAGCTCGCCTCGTCCCTCGCCTCGTCACTCGCGGCGCTCGCGTCCGGAGCGGTTTTTGGGGCACGAGTCAAAGGACCTCGCGTCGCACGCGAGTGGATGTTTACATTCGCCCTCCCGCTTCATTCTGGTTTCTACATCGTGCCGCGCAGGTTGTGTTTAGTTTTAACAAATACGCAAAAACAAAAACGCAGTAATCGTATAATGGATTGGTCGCAAGGCGAAACATTTAAGTTCATAGAACTATTTCAAAAAGATCGAATAATTTGGGACCCTAAACATAAATGCCACAAGAACAGCCAAAAAGTAAGCGATGCATGGGCGAGATTGTCCGAACAAATGGGAAGATCTCAAACAGAATTAAAAAATAAGAAAAATTCTCTCTTGGGAGCCGCCGCCGTTTCTTTAGTACTTTCCTTTTATTTAAATTAGTGACGTAGCAGTATAAGCCCAGTACGCACAAACTTGTTGCTGCTAAGACTTCGACGTCCTCCATTGTTGCTAGCTCAAAGACGACTGAACTCGGCACGCGAGTGTAAACAGGCAACTCATTTACCATCGATCAACACGAGCCTCGCACGAGGGACGAGGCGAGCCACGAGGCGAGGGACGAAGCGCGAGTGTAAAGCCCGTATCACGGTATTAAAGTTATATACAACTTTAACACAAAAGCAGATGGTTTATTTTCTAAACTACACATATGTCCGACGTGTCAAACTGACGGATCCTGTCACATCACAATATGTCACATCTATCCAACAAGCAATCGTTTTTATAGTAAATATTTAGACCATTGTAAAACTAGGGGGCTGCTTGGTTTAAGAAAAACCAGAGATAGTCCGAGACTTTGTAATTTTTTACATAATATCGAACTATCTAGCTCTAGAGTTGACTTTGGAAAACAAACGATCTGCCTTTGTATTAAAGTTTTATATAACTTAAATACCGCTACAAGCTTAGACTACGTAGTTCGGGTTTAAACCAGAACTAATTTAGTTTTTTGTAATAAGGCCCATGTAGTTTAAAGTTTCAGTATTGTGTACAACGTTATAAATTCCACTAGATTACAGGCACTGCAGGGGCTGGGAGGGGGGACAAAGGTCTCTCTTTAAATTTAAGCAGGTTAGTACAAAGCAATTAATACTAATGACAAGTACTAAGCTTGTATGAACTGGGCATTAACCACGAAAGTTAATGTCCCCAATGGTTCAGTACTTATTAGCGTAATCAACTTCAGGGCCAATCACACGGAAGTAAATCCACGGGTTTTCAGATTAGTTTTTGATTGCCAATGGGGTTCCACAGGCAAAGCTTTTCGCAGATGGCGCCAGTGGCGGTCCGGACATGTCAAAGCTTAACTGCTTTGTTGTTGTGTTGTGGTTTTTGCAGTTTCTTTACGAAAACGAGTTCTAATTGGGTTCTTTTTCAACGATCGGGCACTATATATTCAACTTGGAGGCTTGTGGAACTCAAGGAAGAGTTATAGAAACGAAGAGGAAAAATATCTGGAAAAAAAGCGGACCTCATCGAACGGTTCATAACAGACAATATTTCATGGATTTGGTGTGTTTTTCTTACTATAGTGGTGCTTATTAGTTAAAACATTTAATATTCTCAAATGTGCCATTGAAATAGACCTAAATACATTGTATTCGAATCACTAATAACAATTTTGATTTTAGGTTAGAATTATCTAAGATCGAAATGCCGACCATGGCAATAACAGCGCTCAGGCAACACAACCGAGCCAGATAGTCGATGTTCCCGCAGCAAACACATATCATGATGTAAATAGCTCCACAATAATAATGCACTGTTCATAGGCAGAGGTTACCGCTTAACATCAGGTGGGCCTCATGCTTGTTCCGTCATCCAAGTACTATAAAAAAAAAAAAAAAAACTATCCTGCCAAAAATTACCAACCACCACATCGAAAGTTCGTTTTTTCTTATTAGCTAATTTCCCACTTCTTTTTTAATATGGGTTTTTGGGGAATATAGGATTACTGCGATTGGAAGAGCCTGGTAAAGAACACAGTGGCATATTCGAAAGAAAAAAAAATACAACCAATCAATTGTAGCGAAAAAACAACAAAATGTACTAAATTGTCAGTTGACAGTGGCCGTATCGACGATGCGCCACCTGGCGGGATAAAATTGCAGTGTGGATCCCCATTGGATCGTATTTTTTCTGAACTAGGTGGGCTTTTTATTTTTTTTATTTTTATTATTTCGGTTTCACACCATATTATGTTAGTAAAGAGTTGTTAGTAGATATTATCACATAGTATTTCTAAAATTACAAATTATAATTATTAAATTAAATCGAAATAAAATTATTAAATTAAAAATATTTGGCACACCGCATTGAGTGGCATGGCAGCACATGCGTTTTGGTCCAGTGACTGGGAATCGCTGCTGCTAAGCGTTAAATAAGATTTGTGGACCTAGACAAGGAGTTCTAAGAGATTGGAGTGCTTTATGCAATCCAAGAACTGTCTTACGGCACTGACTTAACCCTGATAGATATAGAAAATACTTTATTGTACAACACAGAAAACAAAACTATTTAAAACATGTACATACAAACTCATTACGGAAGTGCAATCGGCGGTCTTATAAGCGGTCTCTGCCAGACAACCTTGGGATAGACTGGAATTATTTACCAACCAGTTATTTTCCCAGCCAATATTCAAAACGACGCCTATAACATCTTGAGGAAACCGACATATTCTAGCAATATAACTTTAATAGCATGTGCAACACATTTATGTGTTCTTCTTTGAAGGGTGAAATTATAGGCACATAAGACTTTTGAGTCTCACCCAGGGTGTCAGGCGCAATGCCAAAACAAAGGGTTTGTCTCGTCCAACTCGTCCTTGATGGATGTGATATAAGATCTATTGTAGTTGTAATGGAAGGGGTGACCCCCTAGATAGTGAATGAGTCCGACCGGACTTCCTGAGAGTCGAAATAAGAAAGTAACAAGGCATGCTTCACTCAGATTGCAGTTGAAGACCGCACACAAAATAAGCAGTAGGTATATAAATTTTACAAACATTCGATACCTCGTCCCTGCGATTGGATGTGCGGCGCACGTCATCGGAGGCCCAACGCGAGTTGCTGCGTTCATCCGATCGTGGCTCTGGCTCCTATAAAAAAACATAAAAAGAGTTCACGTACAATCATGATGTTATGATGCATTATTAGTACAACGAAACTTGCAGGATGGCTGAGGATGGGTAGTCCATGAAGTGAGGAAGTTTCCGATATTAGCAGTAAAAACTTTTTTTTTAAATTTATTTTAGTAAAATGCCATCGGAAGTTTGTCTTACTTTTCAGTACAGTTCAGACAATTAATGTTTACCAATACCGCCCAAACATTCAACGAATATGCTACTTTGGTACACAAACACACCATGATAACTTCCGAAGTAACCAGTTTTCTTAAAAAAAGAAAATGCAAAATTCACGAAAGAAGCAAGCTGAGCTTACCATATACGCTTAAAATTGTTGCAAGCTAAAATAGAATGTGTAGTAATGGCGTAAGATATAAATTGAAATGTTTTCGTTCTGCGTGTTTAATGTCAGGCGTCTAAACGGAGACGAACCTGGCGATTGTGTCTAGTTTTGCTTGTTGTTTCTCTTTTGGCCGAGCCCATTTACTTTGAGGGCAGTTATCTACTGCGTCTGATTCATGCCTGAGTCTGACGCTGTCACGTCTATCCGACCCTGTGTTAGAATGCGGTGCAGGTACCTTCCAACGGTCGTTCCGCGGCGCCGGCGGCTCGTAGTCCTCGTCGCGGCGGATGTCCCTAGAGGGCGCGGTGGAGCGCGGCCTGTCGCGCTCGGCCCACCTCTCCGGCTCAGTCCAACGCTCTGATTCATGCCTGAGTCTGACACTGTCACGTCTGTCCGACCCTGTGTTAGAATGCGGTGGAGGTACCTTCCAACGATCGTTGCGCGGCGCCGGCGGCTCGTAGTCCTCGTCGCGGCGGATGTCCCTAGAGGGCGCGGTGGCGCGCGGCCTGTCGCGCTCGGCCCACCTCTCCGGCTCAGTCCAACGCTCTGATTCATGCCTGAGTCTGACGCTGTCACGTCTGTCTGGCCCTGTGTTAGAATGCGGTGCAGGTACCTTCCAACGGTCGTTGCGCGGCGCCGGCGGCTCGTAGTCCTCGTCGCGGCGGATGTCCCTAGAGGGCGCGGTGGCGCGCGGCCTGTCGCGCTCGGCCCACCTCTCCGGCTCAGTCCAACGCTCTGATTCTCCGTTCTGAGTCCCACCTTCGCGACCAGCTGCGGAATATGTAAGTGAAACGGAAGGTCATTATACATTCGTTCAAACTTTAGGCTCAGTTCAGACCTCCTCACGCACAAAAATCCTCGCGCACTTTTTTGATGTCACTGAATTAAAACCTGTATCAGTACGCTTCCGATCAGATATCAAGCGTTTCCTTGCGCATGCCCGAGCTCAGATTAAGGCTGCGGCACCAGCAGGCAAACTGTTAGCCGCCGACTGAGTTAGCGGCGTATCGGATTAGTACGCCCTTCCATATATTTAAATGGACTGTTCATAGTTTGCTAGTTTTTCGCTCACTCTACGCAGTTTGTAGCGTTACGCGCAAAACTAGCAAACTGTGAACACTTTATGAAAAACTTATACAAATTTAGTATAAGTGTACATAGTTATACAACACTTTGTGAAATTGTGATACGCCACTAACTCAGTCGGCGGCGAACAGTTTGCCTACTGGGGACGCAGCCTTATACTTGAAGTCAGTACTGATAGTTCTTTATTCAGTGAAATCAAAAGTGTGCGAGGATTTTTCCGTTTGGTCTGAACTGAGCCCAATCTAAGCAATAATGATTTGCAATCAAATAGATTAATCCCTATAACCAAAGCATAGATTACCAGTTAAATTACATTGACCTTGGAAGCAAGCAATAATTATGCAGTTCTCTAGAACTCAATCTCTATTAACAAAGGAAAGATTGACAGGGAAGTTGGATTGGCCTGAATCAAGGCAAGCAAGTTACAGTCTGTTTGTAGCATATAGAAGACCTCTAAGACTATCTTGATGCACATTAAATTATTTGCCGAATCTGAAGTTTAAAACGCACTGTTAGATGCTGCAGAGATACCGATAGAGTCATGCCAATAGAATCTAAGCTTGTTAAAATAGCCATGCACCTATGCTGTTCTAATTCTAGCCTTTTATTCTATGTCACGACTCAAAGTCCTGCCACCAATCAACTCTTTGAGAGAATCGGAGATTACAAGGACGATGGACGTCCTACAACCCCGAGGATCGAAGCTATGACAATCATCCGAACATACTGTCCTGAACAACGTCTACAACCAAAAATCCGGCACCCTGCCACCGCAGCCAGTAACTCACCAGCTCCGCTACGGGTGTCGTCCGCTAATAGACAAAAGAAAAACACAATAAAATAAATGTAAAGTAGAGGTTAGTAGGATATTGTTACAATGTTGCTAATCCACACCATCCCCACACTGCTGAGCAAACTCCATCTCCCAAATTTTCAGATCTTTGCATTCTAGCTCGTATGATATAGTTCATAAATTCAACATTGATGAAATATTTATTACTTTAGATAAAAACTTACTACGAAATCAACAGATAGAAGACTTAAAAGTGCTCTACGTGCTGTCATAAGATTTAGGCTGGATTTAGTGCTCGACCGACGGTGAGCGCGTACCTTCAGCGCTGATTGTACGCACGACGCTCGGTCAGCGTCGCACTAAACGCGCGTAGATATCGCAATAGCTTATCAGTCGACCGACGAACTACACCGACGGTTCTCGCCAGCACGACGTAGCGTACGCGCATAGCAATCGTATGTTTTCATTGATATAGCTACGCTCGATCGACGTCGGCCGAGCACTAAATAGGGCCTTTCCTCACAGTAAATCAAATCAAAAGCACAATTCTCGTAATAAAAAATAATCAAATAAAGTTCGGACCGCTTTCCAATCTAGTGTCCATATCATAATTATCACAAATGGTATTATCATTAACTGAAAATACAACACGGAAAGTAACCGAAACTTGATCGCTTCAAAGTTTTTCCGAGAATTTTGGCATGAATTTTAGCATTATAGATGGACGCGTCTCTCTTCACTCTTTCCAATTATGTATAACACTATGCTACTCTAATCCATGGTCGCAATCAATCAAAAGTAGGTAGTCTAAATTGTTATTTTGAGGGAGCAATCACTATTCTGTCTCGATTCGGTCAACTTTCAATGTGCATTTAAAATAATTACGAGAATTGATCTTGATCAAGTTCTTCCACAAAATGTACCTTTTTTGTAAGAGGAAGATCCCATTATTGATAGATTAACTATTCAGACGAGAGTCCAATTTATACCAGTGGCCAATCTATATTAGGCATAAAAACTATACTGTTAGCAGCACAAGGTCACAGATCAATAAAAGCTATGCAATATGGCAACTCCATGCACAGTGCAAGATCTTATTATTTCAATATAATTATGTACAAATATGAGAGTTCTGTTCTTCTACTGTCATTGATTCATTGTTATTCAACCTGCCGAGCTTTGATGGCCCTGAAAAGAGCCAGTATGGGTTTCTGTATGTCTGCTAAGAAAACTCCTATGAACTTTCTCACTTCTTTCTATCTGTTTTGACATTATGATTTATTTAAAAGTAGCTGTTATGTTGTGATTTCGTTTCAATAGTTTATTACAAAAATATACCTAATGTCGCGTTTCGTTGGCTATTCCAAATGAACCAATTCTCGGATTAGACATAATTTACCTCGACATTTTCATACAAGATATTAATGACAATTTTAACAGAGCTTACGACACTATAACCTTATACAAATACCTAGTAAATGTGTATGGTGTCACTTCACATGGCTATTCGGTATTCGCGTTTTTTATTCGACTTTGTTTGTTATATTCGTGTTGAAGTCGGAATATCACGAACACGCGAATACTTGATATGTTTTCTTATAAGCGCACCCTGGGGCACGGTAGTCGTCTGTCGGATCGCTGGCGCGCACACAATTGAGCGAGCGATGAGTGGACGGTAAACGATCTTTTATTTTTATGTTTATTCGGCTTTCCTTTGATCTGCTCCCAGAAACCGACAATCCGGCCGATAAGGGTGTTCGTGTATTTGCGTATTCGTCTTGTTCGTGAGAATAGGCGAATATAGACATATAGTATAGAGTCACTTTGCATCGTCGTATTTGGACAATAAAACGAATAGCGATGTGAAGTGCCACCATAACAGACGTATAGTATGGAAAAAAACATGTAGAAAATTTCGGGTTCAACATTGTCTACAATCCGAGAAGGATCTGAGGCTTGGGATTAAAGTTGTGCCTATGTATTTACGAGTATTGTGTGTAATGTTGTATTTATCTCACCGCGAGTGTCTCTGCGAGCGCTACGCGAGTCGTAGCCGCGGTCATAGTCACGGTCACGGTCGCGCTCATCGCGGCGACCCCCGCGATCGGATCCTCGTGCGCTATTGCCGAATGATGAACGGACGTCGCGTGACTCGCTGGGACGTGCGTCTAAGCTAGAAGGCTTAGACTCTTCCCCTGTAATTGCAAAATTAATGCTGACTTGACGGCATTTAATTGTATAGAGGTTGCGTCGAACTTTGTGGGCAGGGTAACTATTAATTAGTGTCGTGACCCGCTTTTAGACCGGCAACAAAGTTAGACGCGACCTTGAATCAACCTATTCCCGCTCTTTGTTCTCAGTCTGACTATGCGTTGATGTTGTGCCCCGCTTTTAGACCGGCAACAAAGTTAGAAGCGACCTTGAATCAACCTATTCCTGCTCTTTGTTCTCAGTCTGACTATGCGTTGATGTTGTGCCCCGCTTTTAGACCGGCAACAAAGTTAGAAGCGACCTTGAATCAACCTATTCCTGCTCTTTGTTCTCAGTCTGACTATGCGTTGATGTCGTGCCCCGCTTTTAGACCGGCAACAAAGTTAGACGCGACCTTGAATCAACCTATTCCTGCTCTTTGCTCTCAGTCTGACTATGCGTTGATGTCGTGCCCCGCTTTTAGACCGGCAACAAAGTTAGACGCGACCTTGAATCAACCTATTCCTGCTCTTTGTTCTCAGTCTGACTATGCGTTGATGTCGTGCCCCGCTTTTAGACCGGCAACAAAGTTAGAAGCGACCTTGAATCAACCTATTCCTGCTCTTTGTTCTCAGTCTGACTATGCGTTGATGTCGTGCCCCGCTTTTAGACCGGCAACAAAGTTAGACGCGACCTTGAATCAACCTATTCCTGCTCTTTGCTCTCAGTCTGACTATGCGTTGATGTCGTGCCCCGCTTTTAGACCGGCAACAAAGTTAGAAGCGACCTTGAATCAACCTATTCCTGCTCTTTGTTCTCAGTCTGACTATGCGTTGATGTCGTGCCCCGCTTTTAGACCGGCAACAAAGTTAGACGCGACCTTGAATCAACCTATTCCTGCTCTTTGTTCTCAGTCTGACTATGCGTTGATGTCGTGCCCCGCTTTTAGACCGGCAACAAAGTTAGACGCGACCTTGAATCAACCGATTCCTGCTCTTTGTGGGCAGGCTGACTCAGTGGCGGATTTACACATTTGCCGCCTGTAGGCTATTCAAATTTTGCCGCCTCTACTGACCTGTAGGTACAATTATATATACCCTAGTTCACAATCATATCAGGCGCGGTCGCAGCTCAATATTTTTGGGAGGGTCATCTTGGCAAAATCTACAAAAGTCAAAAAATACTTTATTCATTGAAATCACAAGGATCATTTTGAATCGTCTTATAAACTTAATTTAGGTACTCCTGTTCCAACGCGACCTTAATCGATCGCGATCGAAAAAAACAGTTTTTTTAGTTCGAGGAGAACTACTGCATTCCAAAGATGTCATGATGTCATGTTGATGATGTATTACTAGAACATATAATGTAGAGCAGAGCGAGCCGCGAAAAATTCTGTTTTTTAGCTCAAGGTTGTACATTCGCCAAAGTTAGTTTTTTTTTTTTTTTTTTTTTTTTTAATCAAGACGAAAAAAAATTGGCCCAAAATTTGCAGCCCCCTAAAATCTGCCGCCCTAGGCTCCAGCCTACTCAGCCTGCTGGTAAATCCGCCACTGGGCTGACTATCCGTTAGTGCCGTGCCCCGCTTTTAGACCGGCAACAAAGTTAGACGCAACCTTGAATCAACCTATTCCTAACCTATTCCGTCTAGTGACGCATCAAAGAAAGGGCGGAAAGGCGGAATACTTTTTTTGTTGGAATTCGGAAAATTCCGCTTCTTACTGCGAAACGGCAATAAATGAGCAATATATTGATAAAACTTGTTCCAGGACTTACGTGTTTTTGTTTAGTTTGTGACAAAAATTACTGGCATTTAGAATCTACATAATATGGGCGAGGTCTCCCGGAAGTCTTTTTTTACTTTTACAGTTTATTACTATACTATACTATACTATATACTAAAAATTGTGCAAATATGCTGATTTTTATTTAGTGCTCATACTGAAATTAGGGGTAGAAAAAAAAAGTTTCTCCACCAACATATTCTTCAAGATACATATTTGTTCAAAACATCTAACGAAGAAATTGTTACAACTTCATAATCACTAGACATCGGATTATATGCACTATCAAAATGCCAAAATATGTATGCAAATATGCACTAAAAAAGGGCGAAATATGCATAAAATATGCACAATCAAAAATACAATTATACGTTATTATCTATCTATCACAATAATAACTTGCTTATATTATTATATAATACTCATATAATAAGTTATTTAATAATAACTTATTTATTTATTATAATTCTTGTGACATTAAACAATAACATATTTTTCTAGGTTTCCTGCAGCAAACTTGTGACGTTTGTCACTTAATATTAATTTATAGGCTGAAAATGGCCTTTCGACGTCAACTGACGTTACAGGACAGAACTTAAAATTTGGCGCCATTTCCGCAGAGACCTCATCAGGCAGAGTTTGTCCAGTGCCGTTGATAAATGCGTTAATTTCCTTTATTCCTTCAAGACCGGGATTTTTATGCATAACTGCACTTAATTTGCCACGAACAATTTGCGATAGTGAACTCGGAAGTGCGTTATTCTGTTCAATCATTTTTTCTATTATTTTGAAGGACTTGCACAGAGGCAAGTTTTTAGTTTTTAGTTTCTCAATTGCATCGGGTAAATTGCTGAAATGTGTTGCAAATAATACTACATAACTACTGCATAACTACTGAAATAGGCACTATCAATGAAAAAATACCAAAACATGCAATAACGCTATAAAAATAGCATTATATGCATTTGCATATGCAAACATGCAAATGCATATAATCCGATGTCTAATAATCACGTACGAGCTGAGCACAAGCGTTTGTATGGAAAGCATGTCGTGCAGCCTGTCAGATTAACCATAACTTTGAAAAATTCACCAAAAGTTGGATAATTAAATGTTCTATGTATTATTTAATTATTTATTTCCACATCATGGCTATAAGCCAAAATTCTAAGTATACAAAAGATATTTATTTCAAAAACAGCATAAAGTTCGCGCTTTTTAGGTGGACGTGACCTATGAGGTAATGCACTGTTCATAGGCAGAGGTTACCGCTTAACATCAGGTGGGCCATCTGCTTGTACCGTCATTATAGTAGTATAAAAAAATAAAAAGTTGCGAGTAAAATTATACAAAATGAGGATATTGAATTACACGCCCAAAAAATATTTTAAAAAACAGTGTATCAGCTCCTAATGATCGAGCCATCATTATTAGGCAAACTAATGATATTAATGATAAAATAAAACTTGTGTGTTAGGTCATATAATTACCGGCAACTTAGTTTTCGCTATCTGAAAAAGTGTTGATGAGCTGTTATGAGCAAAAAACACGAAAAAAAATTTATTTCGCGCCACAAGCGACCTTAAGATTAATCATGTACCAAATTGTATTACATTCTTTTATATCTTTGTCTTTTGTTTTTAACAGACTTCAAAAAAAAAAGGAAGAGCTTCTCAATACGTGTTTTTTTTTAGATTTAAAATTTTGCATAGCTTACTTTTATCGTAGCTAATAAATTAAGTTCAATTAATATATTAATAAGAAGAGAATATTAATAGGAAGAATTAGCCTCCGTAACACAGGTGCAACCTAGCACGGCTGCTTGAACAGAACTTGTCTATAGCACTACCTACTAACTTCAAAATGTTTAATTGTATTTGTTTTGAATGAATACCTACTTTATAAATAAATAATAAATAAATATTGCTGAACAGTTCACACAACATTATCTAGCCCCAAGCTAAGCAGAGCTTGTGTTATGGGTACTTGATAACTGATATACTTAATACAATATATTACATAGACAGATATTTTTTATTATACATAGAAAATACCCGGAACACCCTGAATAAATATCTGCGATCGCACAAATATTTATTACGAGGCGGGAATCGAACCCGCAACCTCCTGCGTCGCAGGCCAAGCTTCGCCCGCCGCGCCACAGAGGTCGTCTACTTTATGCGTGTAAACATTTTGTGTATAATTTCTGTGTGCATTGTATAGACCTTGATATCATAGGTCATAGACCTAATGCAGAAACCAAGGTGACCAAGAAAGAACCAGAGAAACAATGAATGAACTAGTAAGATAACTATTTTACTCAAAATAGTAAAATAGTGTTTGATCTTATACATACAACATAATACACAAGATTCGGGCCTTGTTCATACATCTTTTATTTATTGCTAGGTTTTTTTTTATACTACTTGAATGACGGAACAAGCCGATGGCCCACCTGATGTTAAGCGGTAACCTCTGCCTATGAACAGTGCATTACCTCATAGGTCACGTCCACCTAGGACGCGCCCTATGTGGCATTGCACTGCGCCCGCCACCCTGAGACATAAAGATGAAAAGTCTCATGTGCCTGTAATTTTAATTAATTTCCTAGGTATTAAATGGCAGCCAGATTTGACCTATTTTCCTGAGTAGGTCAATCATAAAATAGCTCGGAACACAACATTGGACTGTTGGCAACTAAATTAAAGAGAACCAGCAAGCAGGTGCATGACCTAAGATGCAAACAATCAATAGGTACTTTGATATTCAAAGCTTTCACATAAATTTTTCTTTATTTCTGGACAGGGTTGGAAAAAAACATGTTTATTTTTTTACAATTTTAATGAAGTCACTTTAAAAAAAAACATAGTTTGCAAGCTGACAACATCGTAATGCATAATAATGGATGAGAATTATGATATTGGCAGCTCTGAAATGCATAAAAATGTGAAAACTTTATGGATTTGCTGATTTTGCTTTGATTTTATTTATTAAGATTTTTATGAGGAATGACTGTTTAAATCTATATTATATATTACTATTATGTATGATGACTATTCATATATATAAATCAATTGCTGTGCGTTAGTCTCGCTTAAACTCTTAAATGGCTTGACCTATTTGTTTTGTTTGCTTTAATACAGGGTGTTTAAAAAAAATAGGGAAAACCCAGAAGAACAGCTGAAAAAACAACTTTGGGTGATTCTACGTTCACCTGGTTGTATATTTTTTGAATTTAAAAAGGTTGATTTCTTATTTATATTTTACTTATTTATTTCTTATAATTTTAGGTATACAAAAACCAGAAGATTTAAACCTGATTCTGTATTCTGCTCAGATAACTAGAGTTTTGATATAACTTTATTAGGTTCTAAGTAATCAAGCAGACTGATTGTGATTTGATAGTCATAAATATTGTAGTAATAAAGAGTCTATTTGATTAATAGATAGTGTTCTATTAAATTTAATTCGCCTGTACGAATTTGATGTTCATTAATGATTTAAAAGAACGTTTGATTTAAATCATGATTGAAACAAACTTGATTTAAGTATCTCAACCCTGTATCTGGGTCATGAATTAAATATTTTGTAAAATATTAGACATTCCACCAAAGTGTGATAAAGATATGATATGTCAATGCTCCCAAACAATTTATCATTTTAACCTACTTTTGTAGAGCGGATAAACTTTGTTGCTTTAATAAAACTATGTAATGCAATGTTGAACAGAAAGCTGTTCAAATATGTCATAGGTATTTTCATTGCCCAGTAAGAAGTAACTTCCGCAACCATCTTTTTCATTTTGCAGACTTCAAACTAGGGCTGCAAAGGTGACAAGACCCAGACTGAGGTGTATTTGTCACTACTTAACCTAAATTGTTGCCTGATTAAATTATGAGGTACAAAAATTTAAGGCGAGTTTAGTATAAGTAAATAGTCTGTGTAAGTACCTAGTGTCTCACCTTGAGCAGGGCTGCCCTGCTGCTGCCTGCGCAGATGCGGGGGAATGTAGCGGCCAGCACCAGCACTCTTAGGAGCCTGAGGCTGCAAGTCCAGACCAGCAAGCTGAAAGGAAACAGAAACACATACAATGAAAATCTATTTCTGTATGCATGTTTAACTCACAACAATTTTGTACTATATTTTATTACGCCATAAATGACAGCTGTCAAATGATGACCACAGGAAACCAGAGCTTCAGTAAGTTTAAAATCTCCACTATATAGCAGCTGTTTTAAACCTGCAGAGAAGACACAATGAGTTTCTGCCTACCACTTCGAGGACAAAGGCATGTGTCTACTATATATGCCTAGATTATATTAAGCTCACAGACACTTCTGCATTTCAGAATTTACATACTTACATAGAACAGAACATTCTAAATCTATACAAAATTGTTTATAAGTAATGCTTGTTCTTCTAGTTAGGTATTTACTATTTAGTTTATTCAATTATTATTGTTAGAACCCACACTATTGTTGCAAATCTGTAGGTTACCTATAGCAAATTGGGTATGTAAGCATGACTATAAACCGTGACAAATGAGGCCATATTATGAAGTGAAAAACGGCTCTACACAGTCATAAAACATAGCAGGTACCGTGTCTTCGGGAAAATGAAGACAATGTAGCAGCAAATATGCTAACACTATTAGAAATCAACATACAACTATTATAGTTTCATTCATCTACGAGGATACTTTCCTCCCGCCATGACACGCAAGTCTAACGTGACAATGACCTCACACGCAGCAGGCTCGGAAAATTCCAGCGACCATCGGGGTCTAACCCAAAAGTTCGCAAATGACTATTCAGTAAAATCAATGAAATAGATACCGTAAAAGAAGAAAGATAGACGCCATGTTGGTTATTTCAAGACACGTAAAGCATTGAGATTCTAGATTTTGCTAAATCCAGAAAAATTGTGCCATTTCATGAATTAGATTTTTATCCCTGCTACATAAAAAAACATTTTGCATCCATTTCTACGGCCAGTATTCCGTGCAACAATGGAAAAATCGATATAAAGTGCATGTACTACATGAGGTACTGACCTGCTGCTCTAGACCTGTTCCATTTTGGTTGGTAACATTACTCATATTACTACCAAGCGGTACGTTTTTTTGGGAACTTTTCTCAAAAAATATTATAAAAACACAGTCTACAATGAATTTTGTTCTCACACAAATTCACAAAATCACATGAAAAGCCTTCAATTTTACTCTCCGAAATCACTTTTCCACAGACGAAATAAACTTTTCTGAACTTTTCTTTCATTTGCTCTCGTTCTCAGAATAGAACATCATTCACTCAACGTTCGTTCTTTATTTTTAGGTGTTTCTACAAAATATTACTGAATTCCCGAGCGCTTCATTAAAAACTAAATTAACACCAAACCAATATTCTACAATGAATCAAAGCTACTGACGCAATTACTGAGCGAGCTGTCTTCAAAATATACATACAGCTAGGGGGAATCTCACATTGTAAACTATACCCAGTTGTAAGTCACCATTAATTCCACCTCCATTTATAAGATTGATGAATCGAGTAAAACAAATATAATTGACCTTGTGGTGGGAACTTTTTTTACAGTGACAAGATGGAGATTGTTCCTTATTTAAGTTTCTAGGATATTCGTTACGTTAAACATCCAAACAGCACTCATCGTCTTCTTCTTTTCTTCTTATAGCCACAGAATATATACAGTACAGAAGGCTCACTTCACGAACAAATTTATATAAATACCGACTCTTGCTGGGACGCAACAAAGTGCAATTCAGCTCGCGTTACCGCTCAATGCCTATCGCGATATCTACCTAAATATTCCTGCTCTCTTCTAACGTGTAACTCTGTCGCTGTCTGGCGCGGAGTGACACGGTTCGTAAGGGTTGACGACTAGTCTCTTACTATAACAAAATTATCTAATAGCATAGGTACGTTAGTCTGTACCTTGTCAATTAAACTAAATATAAGTGTTTAGGTTGGGTATCAAATATGCGTATCGCATATGAAATGATATACGACGCTAACAAAATATTCAAAGACCCAACACCCAAATATCATAATGTTGGTTCTCAACTACCTATCTCGATTAGCGCAAGCTACTTAATAATACCTATAATTATACCTAATTATCGTATCGATTTGAAACATTCTGTGTGTTTGTAATTCTGATTCAAATTACAAGATTTTTTATCGACGCTGATTGGTACCTACCTACCTACCTGCTGCAAACGGCTATAGGTAATAAGTAGGTACCTACTTAGGAATCTTCTACTTAGATTGAGCTAGGTGCTAAACTCCTTTGAACTCCAAGTTTTGGAATTAATTTAGGGAAGTTTTGTTGTAATCGTAACATTGCTTGTCTATTTGAACCATAAACTTAGAATGTTCGCTACGCTATTTGAACCCATGAACCCGAGTCTTGTCTATTTGAGCTTGTAGAACCAGCAATATCTAAATTGTGACTCGATAGATGGCGTTCATATAAATATTTCTTACAAAATGCTGTAAACTGCTGTAAACTGCTGAGGGCAAGTCCGAGTTTAATACACAGTACACACACCATCGTAACGATGATCGTAACGACGAGCGTACGTGTATTGCGTAGTAACTAGCCATTAATCTGTGACGTTTTTGGCACAGATTAATACCCAGCTAGTTATTATCTATAATATATAAATTATGATATACACGTACAGTACGATCGTCGTTAAGTTCATCGTTACGATGGTGTTTGCAAAACTCCGACTAGGGCCTCTGATATGGTAAGCTAATGACATCGAGACAGAGGCCTGCGATGCTCTAAGGATAATGCTATCGTAAATATTTATAGTATTAATTATTTTACTAGGACCAAATTAATTTTGATGCCACTGTTTTTTTTTGTTTTGTGTTGATTGTTGCTGTGTCTGTCACTGTCAACCTACCTTTGTATCTGTTATCGTCACTGTCAATTATAATTTTCATTTATTGTTGCCAGAATTGAAAACATCCTGTTTACTCTAGGTGCACAGAACAAGGACTACTGCATCAAGGTTCTAGGTGTTTTGTTCTACTCATTACTATTTTTGCTCGAAGTTTCCACGAAGGTACGCGAAATATTGACTACTCCGTTCACCGTACAGATCCACCAACTTATCTGTAGAACCATCTACATTTTTCTATCATCTACGTATATACATTTAATTCTACAGATAAACTGGTGGAGCTTTTAGTTGGCACCTGCCATGGAGCCATCTTACTGTGAACGAGCTGTACATTAACAGTCGAATAATTTCTAAGTCGACTCATAAAATAGAAAAGTTTTTCGAATAAACGAATACTATTTTCAGTAATACTTGTATGATCCGCAGCGGCAAACATCGAACGGAGACTAATGGTGGTTTGATAAACGAATACTATTTTCATTCAGGCGAAACGTGAATAAATACTATAAATAGTAGTTAACTCCTATTACCTATTCGCTGTCTGTCTGTGGCATCAATCAAACACATCACAGTACAGCCACAGAATAAATATTATTACAAGTACAGCACAGACTTGACAGACTCTTTGTTGTATATAGATATAGCTGTTCTGTGGTACAGACAGACATAAATAAGTTCTTCCCCGGAATTTTTGATTTTGTTTATCTATTTTGTTTTTGTTTTTATTGTAAATCTTTTTAGTTAAAATTGAAAGGTGAAACCAAATTATTATTTTGTAACCAGCCATTGTAAAGATCATATCCACGTTATCTCTGTACTGAGGACACATTTAAATCTTTATAGCATAGCAATATAAAATCTAGTGAGACAAACACCAAGAGACTGGTGATGGTGATGTACATAATAGTGATTTGATTAGGTGAGTGGGTGTCTGATTGGCTTGCGGCTGGACACTGGACTGGCCGTAAACGGACTTGGCAGAGCAGAATCGCGTGTTGGCGACAGAAGAGCGGCAGTACCTACAGGTAGGTAGGTACAAAAAAAAACACACACATCAAAAGTTGATCACTTGAAATAGGTATTGAAAAGTCATCAGTTGAATTATTTTTGATGCCTTGAAATGTTATAAAAACCGGGGGTCAGAGTGTCGATAAGGGGGCACTGAGGAACAAAGAATTAGAATGTTTTCCCTCCCCTATGAATAAAAAAACCAGGAAACTAAAGTTTTCGAGAAAAATAAATAAGAAAATTTTGAGGTTAAGTATGGCTATAGATATGGTACACCACTTTAGAGAGTTGGGGATAGAGGGGAAAGGTAGGAAAAGGAAGGGGAAACCCTCCCCAATAAATAAATAAATAGGAAACTTAAAGTTTTCGAGAAAACAAATTAAGACAATTTTGAGGTTAAGTATGGCTATAGATATGGTACACCACCGTAGAGAGTTGGGGATAGAGGGGGAAGGAAGGGGAGACCCTCCCCTATAAATAATAAACTAGGAAACTTATAATTTTCGAGCAAAAAATAAAGAAAATGTTGAGGTTAGGTATGGTTTTTCATTAAATGTTAATTTAGGTTTGCTTGAAACGTGCCCGTACCTGTATACAGCAAGAGGAAGGCCATATTAAACATTTTATTAGCGATATTTTACTAACGTAGGTACCAGATTACTTACAAATTGTATGAGAAAACATTTTATTAAATTTGATAAACTTCTACTGCTCCGTTTTTTCTTGAAATACAATGAAAAAATCCTTTCATGAAATTGGATTCGGAATCCGATATGATTCGGATTCGAAAAGCCAAGTTAAAAAAAGCACACTGTATACAAATATTAATTGTTTAATAGGATACAGTTGTCACAACTTGTCTCGTGTGTTTCCCACGATTGTGTGCAACCCACGGTGCAACCCAAAAGAGGCCACCTGAGACTCTTCCTACCCTAAAAAGGCGTGTATCTATGTATGTGTGTATGTATTTATGTAATAGGATAGGATATTGGCACGCTGGTTGCATAAACGCTTTTTCTTACGTTAGGAGGTACCGTAGGAATGGAGTCCATTCCCTTAAGAGGCCCTATTACGATTGATTGATAACAGAATCCTCAGTTGTCTACCTCGCACTTTGTTAATTATTAACAAATTGCTCTCATTTCAGAATGGAAGCTCAGACGCCCGCAACCCACCGCGAGCGTCAGGCGCCGCCTGCACCTCGTCAGCGCCAGTTGCCCCCGGAGCCCCGGACCCGGCAAGCGCCTCCGCCGCCGCGCCACGCCGCGGCGCATTCCCCGCCGCAGCCTCGTGAGCGCGTACCGCCTCCCCCACCCCGTGAGCGCCTGCCGCCCCCACAACCGAAACACTAAATAGGTACTAAAACCGCCGAAAAAATACCTACCTACAACCTACATACCGCGACGGCGACCTACGACCGCGACCTTGGTCGCCATACGCCTGGCAACCTAGCTTTAGGTAGCATTCGACTACTAGCAAACTCTTCAACCGGCGACGGCCAGTAGCTGTCTTGTTTTG
Source organism: Operophtera brumata (assembly GCA_932527175.1). Classification (NCBI taxonomy): domain Eukaryota; kingdom Metazoa; phylum Arthropoda; class Insecta; order Lepidoptera; family Geometridae; genus Operophtera; species Operophtera brumata. The sequence goes on from OW052238.1 coordinate 5,318,686, forward strand.
TTGTTTTTGTATTTTATAAGCGATAACACCTCTCATTTGAGCTGCTTTACATATAATTTTGTAATTTTGTATGTACCAAGAATAAAAAATCATATTATATTTAAATACAATGTACAAATTATATTATAATTATATGTAAATAATATTTAACTATAGCTCAATAATAAAACCATGTTTTATTAATAGCGCGTTTTAAAATTGAAGGCGTTATCTATACCTATCAATAGGTATAGACTGGTAACTCCTATTCAAATTTTCATGTTCAACGGCATTTTGTGAGCCATTTTGGCAACATGACTTTTCCGATGTAAAAAAGCCTGCTGAATTCGGTTCTGAACAGAACCGAATTTGGCAACATGCCAAGCCGAATTTTGGCTCCCCTCCCCCCTATCCCCCTTTTTTCCTCGAAATATGTCTCTAACCGCCGTTTTTACGATTTTAACCAAAACTCATTGGTGTTAGAAAAAATGTCAAGGACAGAAAGGATCTCTATAAAATTTTCTATAACATCGTGCATAAACTTTTTTGGTAGGGCTTATGGTTTGTAAGCAATATCTTCCGGAACTTCATGTTTTTTTATAATTTTCATAAACAAAACCATTTTCAAATTCAACGGCATTTTGTGGGCCATTTCGACAACGTGACTTTTCCGATGTAAAAAAGCCTGAATGTTGACAATCCCAATTTTGGCTCCTTTGCTCAAAATTCAAGATGGCGGCCAAAATGGAACCCTTGCTTTAAAGCCATATTAAATCTCGATACCTGCATTCCTTCTGTGGTCTAGGGCCACTAGGAATTTCCGAAATTCACCTAAGTGGGTGCAGCGGAGCTGGAGTGCTTGCATAAAAAAGTCACGCGGGCGAAGTTGCGGGCGTTCCACTAGTATAAAATAAGTACTCCTATCATCGAGCAATTTGGCCAGACGTGTGGGCGTAGGAAGGAAGTCCATAATCAATTTCGCGTCGCAAATCCCAGTGCTCTTACAACGCTGGGTTTGCGCGTACATCACCATGAATCCAGTTGTACTTATCTTGGCTGCATTGATCGTGACGTCACAGCAGGCGGTCATACCATGGAATAAAAATGCTGACGTGCCCGGAGAAATAGTGATCAAGACTGCGATCGAAGATTCCCCAGTACTTGAATATGATATCTGTCCGGTTGGATTACAGCTGGATGTCGCGGGTGTTTGCAGAGAAGTTTGGTTCGACGATTGGGACGAGGACTCGTAAGGAATGGATGTCAACATCTTATTTTGTATCTCCTGGATGGAGGAATAAAGTTGTGATGATCAAGTAACAAAGTGTCTTATTTTCTTTGTGGCAAACTGTTCATGGTAAGTGCTAATTAACTATACCGAAGCAAGTGAACTTGGAATAATCAGCGTTTTTATGTAGGTCCGATGAAAGCTTCTGAACTGTTAAGGTGCAAGCTCTCGCTTGAGGCGCGAAATTCAAATTTTTTGGTGTTTTTTGCCCCTTACAGCTCATCAACACTTCTTCAGTAGCGAAAGTTGATTTCGCGAGAACTAGGAGACTTAACACACATGTTTTAATTTAAAGTATCTCATAAATATCACCAGTTTAGCTAAAATGATACGAAACAAATAAAAAACACTGTAAAAATGTGTTTAGGGGGATCATAGCTAACGTGATGATATTTATGAGATACTATCAATTAAAACATGTGTGGTAAGACTCCTAGTTCTCGCGAAATCAACATTGGTCACCTGAAGAAGTGTTCATGAGCTGTAATGAGCATAAAACACAAAAAAAATAATTTTGCGCCACAAGCATCCACCTTAAACAGATCTTCATGAAATTTGGTAGGGAGGTAGACGGTATTGGTACAATTTGTAGGTAAGGTTATGAGCTAATATCGGTCAGGGGGTTGTTGAGATATTGTGGTCCAAGAGGGCGTACTACTACATCGTGTCACCGGGCTCTGTCTTGGTTACCCGGAGACCAGCTTGAGGTATGGTGGTCCTCTTCAAGGTGCACTGAATCCTTTCACCACACTGATTCTTTCACCAATGGTCACTACGCCCTTTTCAGGTGCACCATACCTCAAAAACAAAACAAAATAACAGTGAGACAGATCATACGGGGTGTCAAATAAAAGCGCTTCTTTTTACGTGAAGTCTCAGTAAATCTTTTTAGAAGTGAAGGTTAGAAAGATAAAGAAATATTGTGAGGATTTACGAGGTCTCCGTTCGGAATGAACCTACTACACAGTCTGATGCGGAAATGCGGCCTCGGGTGCTCTCTGTAGACCTTCACTACACTATAAACGACCGATTAACGGGAGGCACGGAGCAATGCTCCGTGGTTCAGGGTAAGTCACCCCAGTAGAATGAAATATTCCTACAATTGTTGGATATTTTATTATTACAGCCTGTTTATTAATAAAAAAACATACATTAGTGTAACTAGTTTAATTCATACTTTCGATAGATATGTTACAGCAATTGCCAGTAGTTCCGTTAACACTTATTATCTAGGCATTAGGGGGGCGATGAATCTCCAGGTGTCCAGCTGTTCCAGGAGAGTGTTGAGCGCGGGCGGCGCGATGGACGCTGCTATCAGGGAGATGGCGCCTCGGAACCGGTGGATGTAGTCGAAAAGAACTTCTTCAACGATGGCGTTGACGATGGCATCGATATTGCCGCCGCCGATCACACCCGTCAGCTCAGACTGAAACAAGTTCATGTGGCTATCAGTTTTTTTCAGTCCAGCGAGACCCTAATGATGACCTCTGTGGCGCGGCGGGTGAAGGTTTGCTTGCGATGCAGGAGGTTGTGGGTTTGATTCCCGCCTCGGAACATATATTTGTATACGATCTGCACTTCAGGGTGTTCTGGGTATTTTCTTTGTAGGTATAATACAAAATATCTCCGCCGCGCCACAGAGGTCGTCATGATGTTCATGATGAAACCTTAGTAAAAAAAAGTGGGTAATCTTACCTTGAGAGAAGGAATTGTGAAGGAAGCCTCCTCTACTCTGTCGACTAGGATAGATTTCTCGTCTTCAGACTGTTTGAGGAACAGCCTAGCTTGGAATCGGAATCCCTCTACGACGAAACTGAAAATAATAGGTATGCGTTCTTGAATAGGTAGGTAGTCTACTGAAACGTTGTATTATTTTACATAGCATTTAAAATTTTAACTTCATTTATTCAATAGGATTTAAAAAAAAAACTCTTTGACACGTCACTTTTTATAAAATAATTATAGATTGCAATCTTATTATTATATATACATTTGTTTTGGCTGAGTTGGAGCAAGTTCAGTCCCAAGCTTTATTATCATCTAAGTAATCTGAGATATTATAGTACACTTTTTTAGAAAGTTTATTTTTAATTAAGTTTTTAATTTTGTTTATCGACAACTTCAGCACGGCGCTTGGGATCTTGTTATAGAAGCGTACACATTGTTCTTTAAACGATTTACTAACTTTATGAAGCCTGATAGTGGGAACAGCGAGTTTATCTTTGTTCCTAGTATTTACATTATGATTGTCGCTATTTTTACTAAACAAGTTTATATTTTTGCGAACATACATCAGGTTTTCATAAATATATTGACATGGAAATGTCAAGATGTTTATTTCTTTAAATTTTTGTCGAAGTGATTCTCTGGTGCCCATATTATAAATTGCACGAACAGCCCTCTTTCTGCAACATAAATGGTGTTTATATCTGCAGCAATCCCCCACAACAATATGCCGTAAGACATAATGCTGTGAAAGTAGCTGAAGTAAACCAGTCTAGCTGTATCTACGTCTGTAAAGAAACGGATCTTTTTAACTGCGTTGTTATTGTTTATTCTGCATTGTTTATTGTTGTGTAGCAGACGAGTTTTTGAGCTTAGAGTCGGGAAACTAGGATTCGGCGCGTGCAATCTAACACACCACGGCCAACTATTATACCAAGTATTCTAAAAACTGTGTGATCTGCGTAGCGATTAGCTAAATATGTTGCAAACATTCCATCGTTCGCTTATTGCTGACAATACCTACTGTTTCTATCGATAGTTTCCGGTCATGTATCTTTTTAACCGACTTAAAAAAAGGAGGGTCATTTTTATTTTTGTTTGGCACTAATTTATGAACCGATTTTTTTATTAATAGTTGATGCGATATTGCATATTGATATTGCACTGGTAATGCACTGTCCATAGGCAGAGTTTACCGCTTAACATCAGGTGGGTCATCTGCTTGTTCCGTCAATCAAGTAGTATAAAAAAAAAAGTTCCGTTGACAATACAATATGATGGTGACAGCGAGCTGATCTGATGATGGAGACGGAAGGTGGACAGCGGAACTCCTCGATGGATAATATTAGACTGCCGTGTTTAGACTCATTCGGCCTTATTATAAAAAAAAACGAAAAAAAAAACGACTCCGTAGGAATTTATCCCCAATACAAGATTTTATAATATTATTAGTGATCGGAACCGTGTGCTAATCACAATGGGCCTTATTACAAAAAACTAAGTAAGTCCTGGTTTAAACCCGAACTAAGTAGTCTAGGTTTGTCATGTAACCTAGTATATTCTATTTACTAAACTATTATTTTCTAAACTACACATATTTCCGACGTGTCAAACTGACGGATCTTGTGTCAAAGTGTCACATCACAATCGGTATGCAAACTTCTATCCAACAAGCAATCAACTGTGAAGAAGTTGTGAAGTTGTCCAGAATTATTTATTTATTTATTTATTTAACTGTCAATTTTTAGACCATTGTAAAACTAGGGGGCTGCTTGGTTTAAGAAAAACCAGAGATAGTCCGAGACTTTGTCATTTTTGACATAATATCGAACGAACATAATAATAACTGTAGAGTTGACAACGGAATACAAACCATCTGCCTTTGTATTAAAGTTGTATATAACTTAAATACCGCTACAAGTCTAGACTACGTAGTTCGGGTTTAAACCAGGACTAATTTAGTTTTTTGTAATAAGGCCCATTGTGCACACGGTTCCGATCACTAATAATATTATAAAATCTTGTATTGTGGATAAATTCCAACGGAGTCGTTTTTTTTTCGAAAAGAATTATCTTGCTCTAATTTCTATTAATTTCTATCGATGTTTTGTGTTGCAATCTGAAGTTTCTGCAAATCATAGATAACCCGACTAATTTACAAAGTACGATTACGCTATAATCCGTGTATAAACGTAGGTACTAACCATCTCTTGACACGGTAAACTAGGTACACGTAAAATGAAAGATACACAACATTGAATTTGTTTTGTATGAGTAGCGACTCCAGTGTCATAACTCGTTCCATGGCCAAACTGGTCAAGGCATCACCGATTATAGGCGAAGATGCGGGTTCGAGTCCCGCTAAAACTGAATTTTTGGGTCACATTTAAATTTAATGTTGTCCATATAAGAGTGGTTTACACTTGAAAAAATAACAAGCTCTAAGATCCGTTGAGTTTCAGCTCAATTCAAGCAATTCAATCTAGACGTACGAAATAACGTGAACGATTATGGTTTTATTTTGGTAACAACTTTCTAAATTAGTGCGATCGGGGCTCTGGACTGTGTGTGAATGCTGGGTGCTTAGAGCAACACGGCCACCGGGCGCTCCTGTTGCTCTATGTTTGGTTGCTATTTACAACTGTAGGTGGATTAAGTACTTCCGGTGAAGTAAGGAAATAAGAAGGTAACTTACCTAGCCTTTCCTTTGCCGTACAGAGGAATAGCTGTGAACAAATCACCAAGCAAGTCGTATTCATCTGAAAATATAAAATTACATACGTTCAAGCAGAAATCGACCATCAAGAAAGAAGATGCGCTGCTGTAAAAATAACTCTTTGTAGGTACATGCTGTACAAAATACAGCAAATAGTAAATAATAATAAATAAATAATGCTGGACAGTTCACACAACATTATCCAGCCCCAAGCTAAGCAGAGCTTGTGTTATGACTAGATAACTGATACATTACATACTGATAGATATTTTTTATTATACATAGAAAATACCCAGAACACCCTGAACAAATATCTGCAGATCGTACAAATATTTGTTCCGAGGCGCCTTCGCCCGCCGCACCACATAGGTCGTCAAATGTTCGCCTTCTGGCTCATGATAGCAATCGTGTAGTCTAAAATTGTGCGCCGAACTATATGTCGAAACATAGGTGCAGGCTACATCAAAATAATATACTCCCTATTCTGTAGTTAATGGTCCATTTTTGAACGTCAAGCTTGTGTCAAAGAATGACTAAAGCTAAGGACAAACCAACCCGTTCAGCCCGTGTCCTCAGTGGCGTGCACGGTGGCGATCAATGGTATGGTAACCGTGCACGCCACTGCGGATGCGGGCTGAACCCGTTGGTTTGGCCTTAGCTTTAGGCCGTTACTTAGCACGTACTAATGCTTAGCATTGTCTCTGTCCCGCTGTAGCACGCATGATTTGCTGTGTGTGTGAAAGTGACAGGGATAATGCTAAAGCATTAGTACGTGCTAAGTAGGTAAGATCTATTTATCTCGGCCTAAGGCGCTATTAAGAGAGAATCGCGGCGATATTTACGTCGTCCCATGTATTTCTATGAACGCGTCTCCACACGGCGATAATATCGCGGCGACAATTGTACGCGTGAGCGCGGACTCGTCGCGATCCTCTCGCTCGTGGAGACAGCGCCTAAGAATGCGAGTTGAAACAGTCGTATAAGAAATTTGATGTCCTAATATGGATGCCGAGCTGAGAGCATTGCAGGCCTCCGTTCCGTGTTGCTCGATGATGCCGAGAGTACCTAAATACATGTCTAGTGCCTACCTACCTATGTAGGTAGGCAGGTAGCTTAGAGTATTGCAACCTCCGTACAGGAGGTAAGGTGATATAGGTACATAGCTAGAAGTACATAGTAAACTCACCGGCGCGAATGTCAAGGAGGGGCACGGAGATGTCGATGTCAAATGTCATTGTCGAGAGGTTCAAGTCGCTCTTGTGGACCACGAAGCCGCCGATTCCTGAGACATGGATGTTCTTAAGATTCAGGTCCAAGCTGGAAGTATACAAAAAAAGATTATTTTTTTGACGAGTGGACGTAGAATTTTGCTAGAGCTATCTGTTGTAGAGCAGGACTCATATATCATCGGTCCTCTTTGGATGTTTCGAGGGAATTCTACTGAATGTTCGATAGTAGGTACTTAATAGAAAGTTATCTGTTTCTATTGCTACGTATGAAAACGTTACTCGCTCGAAGACCAGTCAGTCTTAAATTGGCTTTCAGTGCGAATAAATCAAGTGACTTGAGAGTGATAAATAGTGAACAGTGTGGTGAAGAAGGTACAGACGTAGTGAAAAGTGAACTAGAGTTTTGAGTGTAGTTTTGGTTAAACCGGAGTTCAGAGCGATTATTTTATCCCGAAACCTAGCTTATAGGCTATGAGCAGAGCAAAGTACAGTATTATGTTTCTTCCCTTGCGATACTGTTATTAAATTTTTTGGGTATCTGGGTATCGTTGATTGGGTCTCTAAAAATAAGTTGAGAGCTTCAACGTTGGTAAAATTGTGACCCGAAAACAGTACTATAGCGCGTGCGATAATAATCAAGTGGCGACATTAAGCTTCATTTCTTGACGTTTGGAGCACTCCTCAGAAGCCATTATATGACGAAAAAGAAGAAGAAGAAAGTTCTTAGTTAATAGCGACTAATTTTACTGGCGCTCAATCAGTAAAGTATTTAACCAAATGCATTTAATTAATTTATTATTTTTAACCGACTTTAGTAAAAGGAGAGGTAATGAATGAGAATGAGGAAACGTAAACGTTGAGACCTTTAAAAATATCTTCTTACTTTATAAGGCCAGCGGGGATCACCAGGTGATAGTGGTCCAGGTCGAGGGGGTCCAGAGGGGGTATGCCGAAGATGGCGGATCCGTTGTTGATCATGTGGCGCAGGTACGTCCACAGTTGCCGGACTAGCGCGTTGACCAGGATGCTGCGGTTCTCGAGGGATTGGTTCTGGAGGTCTGGAGATAGAAAAATACATTCTAGTTATCGTTCATAGTGCAATTATTGATAACAATAACTATTTACAGACAAAATAATTAAGGCCAATAAGGTAGTGAACATTGGGGTAAGCATAGTACCTAATTAACGTTAGCGAGGGCTGTCAAGAGTCAAATAGGGTTCTCTTAAACGTATTTTTAGCTAAATATACACTGTTTATGACGGCCGTTTTCTCGTGGAACCACTAATTTGTCCCACTGGTGGGACGACGAGGGAGACTTATTTCTCGTGGTCCCACTGTTCAACTATATTTAATGACTGTGGGTCGGTGGTGCGATTCTACAAAGTCAAAGACTCAGACTCAGACTCACGAGTCGGATTGAATGAGTCTAGCGAAGAGGCACAACAAAAAAATATGTTAATCTTCATCATATTTCCAAGGGCATAATAGATCTCCTAAAACGATTTCGATGAATTTACTTGATAAAAAAATCGTGAGCTAACAATTCTGCAATGAGCTTCGAAAGTAAATATCTGTATAGGCTACCAATGTACCTACCTACCTACTTACATTGATAAAATTTAGAAGATTTATAGTTCCTGATGCACCCGACACAAGAAATCCTAGTGTGGGATAAAAACTATGTAGGTGCGTATTCTGTAAGTAACGTACCTACACATGTGCATGTGTGTGAATGTTGTGTTACCAGAAAAAGATAAAGAACCTGAAACTATGATACGTGTGATTAATAATTAATTACTTACCTAGGTAGCGATGATACGATATCTTATCATGTAGGTAATTTTAATTTGATATTGACCTTCTATTTAATTTACAGGAATAAAACGACGGGGTGTTATAAGTTTGACGTGTCTGTGTGTATGTGTGTGTCTGTTGTGTGTCTGTCTGTGGCATAGGAGCTCCCGAACGGATGAACCGATTTCGATATTTTTTTTGTTTGAAAGGTGAATTTGTCTGGTGTGTTCTTAGCTATGTTTGATCAAAATCGGTTCAGCCGTTCCATTGCGTTGAGGGTAAATTTTTTACAAATATAATTACTTGTTTAGAGTTTACTCGATAAGAACCGATTTTCATATAAGGCCCACCACGGACGCAAATAGATGGAGAGTAAAATCGTAAAACAAAAAGTAAAGTCCGTTATGTTTTCCCTGTGCTCAACATATCCGCGCCTCTTATACTGAACTGTACTAGAGTAGGTAAACTCCAGTCATGCGTCGGAGCCGACAATTTTTTTTTACGCAAGTCAGCGTTATTACAATCTCTAGGAAAGTTGAGTGTCCAGCCTAAGAATAAATCCCTCACTACGACCCGACTAAGGCGCTATCTCCACGAGCGAGAGAATCGCGACGAGTCGACGCTCGCGCGAATAATTATCGCCGCGATAACATCGCCGTGTGGAGACGCGTTCATAGAAATACATGGCACGACGTTAATATCGCCGCGATTCTCTCGCTCGTGGAGACAGCGCCTAAGGCATCAGTGATGGCGTGATCATAGGATGGGCAGTACTCAGCACCAATACTGCAATCACCAATCCGCCTGCCATGCGTGGTGATTATAGCAAATCGTGATTAGTGCATTCTATGGAGGCCTCGTCCAGCAGTGGACGTCTGGCTGTTGATGATGAGGTAAGTACATGCATTTGAGCTTAGAGCAGTCATTATGTGAGGTGTGTACTCGCATAAAGGTCGTATTTTACAACGAATCTTGATGAAACATGATAAACAGGATGTATATTCCTACCTAGACCAGGTACAACTTCATAGTTTTTTTTTGCTGTCGGCAATTTTTATTGAGGGAACAAAAGGGGGGAAGTTTTACTGCTATTACTTGGCAGAAACATTTCGTAGGTACCTACTCAATTCTAACCAAGAATTGGTCAAGATGTTGTCAAGATATGATATATTATACACCAACATGGCCAACATGGATTATGGGCCAACATAATGCAATGAACAAATAAGTACAAACATCCGAGTTCTTTATTCGCTCAAGTTATCTAACACGATGCACATGATGGAACACACTTGTTGCAAAAGAGTTCGTGCTCGCGAGGTCTACTGTTCGCTGAACTACTAGTGACCACTACCGAGTCTACCGACGGAACTTGTACGGTACCCTTGCCTGTAGTCTACTACACGCTATAGACTCTATTTTTAGAGATTTAACCCTCTATAGTAGATAAAAATACGGCCTCTGGCCTAGAGGCCTGCCACCGGTTGGCTCCTTTCTTTAAGACTAGATTATACATACCTACATACATACATAGACTCACGCCTTTTTCCCCGAAAGGGTAGGCAGAGTCTCAAATGCGCCTCTTCACCGTGGGTTCAAATCGTCGGATATAGACGTGACAAGTGGTGAGATCATCGCCGCCATTGCTTCCCACGAATGACTCTGCTAACGATTTCTTCCAGTAATAATACATTCCTTAAATAAGCTAGCATCCAGGACAAATCTTAATACCAGCGAATCTTACAAACAAGTGATTTATTCAATTTATTCTGTGGTGACGGTTAGTCCGGGCTAGATTGTAACTTGTTTAAATTAGCTATCTATATCTCTCCAAAGCTGAGGTACTTACCGGCTAGTTGGAAAGACTCCACTTTATGGACCTTGGGTGCCGCTGCAGCCACAGCGCACACCATCAGCACGAGTAACAGTTTCATTCTGTAAATATACGTACGTAGATATAATACCTAGTAATAGTAGGTACGCCGTAAGGTAGTTTTCAGCTCATTATGTTCACTGATGACTTGCTGATGTTGGGTGGTTTAGTATAGGAATTGGTTGATAAGAATCTGAACTTTACTTAATGACTTATAAATTGTATGTAATGATAGTTCAAATGTTAGTTTGTCTCCATTCCGCCATTACACCTGGTAACAGCAAGGTTACCGTGAATATTCTGATATTGCGTAACTATAAAAAATTATCTTCATATTATGTAGGTACCTATATTACAGACACACATGTTTTTCCCCGAAGGGGTAGGTAGAACCTCAAAGGGCTTATTTCACAGTGAGTTGCACAATCACAGGAAATGTAGACGTGAGAAGTGCTGAGGGGCTAGTCTGCAAGTTTGACAAGCAACTTACACGGCCGTGTGGTGTACACTACACGGATTTTAGTATGGAGAAATGGAAGAGCTCCCCTAGCGGGCACCTTGAGAACCTCAAATCCCGTTCAAAAATCAGTGTAGTGTATACCTACCACACGGCCGTGTAAGTTGCTTGTCAAATTTGCAGACTAGCCCCTCAGAGCTCATCGCCGCCATTTACCCACAACCACTTCGTCTAACGCTTTCTTCCAATATTAACACACTTCTTAATACCTGAGGCTGTTTTTCCACCGCAACCGATAACGACAACTGATATGTCGGTTGTCGGACAATGCAATTGTTTTGTCGGAGTCGGAGCACAATTTTTGTCCACCTGACGATAATGGAGCTCATGGATTCTGCTATAAGAGACAGACGATAGCGGCTGTCGTGGACAAGCCCAAACGCGCTTTCTAGTCCTAGGAAATAGATCTAGCTGTATCACCGATATAGCCAAATCATATGTATAAAAAACCAAACTATCAGTGGCCGTTTTATCGTTTGCCAGGGCTGTCGGAGGTCGCGTGGACAGACGACCATGCATGGTCCGTAATATCGGACCGTCGCGACACTGGTGCACGGTTGTCGCTATCGGTTGCCGAGGACAAACGGTCTAAGCCAGCGCCGGGACAACATTCACTAACAAAAATGTTTCAACAAGTCCGCAAATACATATATACATACATACATAGACTTTTTCCCCAAAGGGGTAAGCAGAACCTCAGTGGGCCTCCTTTCACTGTGGGTTGCAACGTCGTGGAATATAGACATGACAAGTGGTGAGCTCATCGCCGTCATTGCTTCCCACGACTGACTCTGCTAACGCTTTCTTTCAGTAATAACACATTCCATAAGCTAGCAGCCAGGACAAATCTTACAGGTACCAACGAATCTTACTAACAAGTCCGCATATATAAATAAGTATTTCTCTTTAAAACGCAGGAAATAAGAAAAAAAACATTACCTACATTTTCAGAACAGAAACAATAAAAAATCGGTTTGGTATTCAGAATGAATTGTTCAACAACAAGAACAGAAACAACACTCAAATACTAAGAAAACGGTTTGGTCAAACATGGAAAAGGGAATAGCTTCCAATTTGTTCTTTGTCGCTTACCTTATTGATTTACAGTTGCCTTGCTACTGCATGCTTTCTGCCAAATTACCATATAATATAAACTAAGAAGTAGGTAGATAATCAAGTTAGCAATCAGCACTGATTTCTATTGTTAATCACATTTTAATATTTTATTATCCTGATAAAAACAGTTATCTGGAATGTTTTGAACATGTTATCATGTTTTTGTAGGTAACTCTATGGTAACTCAGATGGAAGTACCTAGTTATTTAGTAGGTACATAGGAATTCAATCGGAGGCACTAGAATAGGTAAATTTTTCAGGGTTGCTGGATCATAGACACGAGTCATCAAAAATAAACATAGCGTGTTCCTAAAACATCGGTGCTAGGCGCTAGAAAACTGGTCAAGTGCGAGTCAGGCTCGCTTAAAGATGGTTACGTACTAGTAGGCTGCTAAGGTAAGAACTAGACCAATTGAACTTTTTAGTCATCACGTCCTCAGTGCATTTTTACGATTTTCGCTTACATTTTCCTGTAAACTTTGAAGACCTTGATCTAACATTGTATGTTATAGAGAAAGTTGGTTGAAGTGAATACCAAAACAAAGGTAGGGAATTGGTAGAGTTCTAACATTGTTTAGAACTTTTTTAAAGCTGAAGTATAAGTAGAGCTTTTTTGTGAAAGAGTACTACCACCATACCTATTACTGCCGCAAAGCAGTAGTGCTCGCATTGCTGTGTTCCGGTTTGAAGGGTATGGATGCCGGTGAAATTAGAGGCACATGAGACTTTTCATCTTTATGTCTCAGGGTGGCGGGCGCAGTACAATGCCACATAGGGTGCGTCCTTGGTGGATGTGACCTATGTGATAATAGCACTGTTCATAGGCAGAGGGTGCCGCTTAATATCAGGTGGGACGTCTGCTTGATCCGTCATTACAAGTTGTATAAAAAAAAAGAGAACGTCGGTTAAAGTGAATACCTAAACAAAAGGCAGGGAATTCAATAAATTAATAATAATAAATAATGCTGGACAGTTCACTTAACATTATCTAGCCCTAAGCTAAGCAGAGCTTGTGTTTTGGGTAATACATAACTGATCTACTTAATACAATACATTACATAGATAGATATTTTTTATGAATACATCGAAAATACCCAGAACATCCTGAACAAATATATCGTTAAAATATTTGTTCCGAGGCAAGAATCAAACCCGCAACCTGCTGCGTAGCAGGCGAACCTTCGCCCATCGCGTCACAGAGATCGTCGAGAGAATTTGTAGAGTTAGAACATCGTATGTTAAAGAGAACGTTGGTTGAAGTGAATACCTAAATAAAAGGTTAGGGAATTGGTAGAGTTCTAACATTGTATGTTAAAGAGAACGTTGGTTGAAGTGAATACCTAAATAAAAGGTTAGGGAATCGGTAGAGTTCTAACATTGTATGTTAAAGAGAACGTTGGTTGAAGTGAATACCTAAATAAAAAGTTAGGGAATTGGTAGAGTTCTAACATTGTATGTTAAAGAACGTTGGTTGAAGTGAATACCTAAATAAAAGGTTAGGGAATCGGTAGAGTTCTAACATTGTATGTTAAAGAGAATGTTGGTTGAAGTGAATACCTACCTAAATAAAAAGTTAGGGAATTGGTAGAGTTCTAACATTGTATGTTAAAGAACGTTGGTTGAAGTGAATACCTAAATAAAAGGTTAGGGAATCGGTAGAGTTCTAACATTGTATGTTAAAGAGAACGTTGGTTGAAGTGAATACTCAAATAAAAGGTTAGGGAATCGGTAGAGTTCTAACATTTTATGGTTAATAAAGAGAACGTTGGTTGAAGTGACAAAGTAGGGAATTGGTAGAGTTTGAACTTCAAATAGTAGGTACCCACTTCAGTATCAATTTAATCGGATGTATTTTCAAAGTATTGTATTTTGACAGTCTATACCCAGGATGCATCGAAATTAACCTATCTTCCGCTTTCAAATCTTTTGAAGGAGACGTGAATGCAAAGCGCATCCATTATTACATATACCTATAGAAATAACCATTTTACTATCGATTCAATGTGCCCAAACTCGTATTTGAATGAATTCCCATGTGGGCCGCTGAACCACAACCGACCTTGGCCCAATTCGCAAGATAAAACGGATTAAATGCATATCAAAGGCTAGATCATGATCCAGAGCTGGTCCTAGGTAAGTGGGGCAAGTGGAGTAAGGCTATAGTGTAGCTTGGGAAGCATATCTTGTCTTGGTAACCATAACTAACCTAATTGCACGAGCGAAGTAATTGGGAAAATCAATTCAATCAAGCAATTAGCAATTTCGGGGAATGCTCCCAGGAACTTCATGATCTGATTCCACCATCTCCTTTTCATCATAGGACGAGCAGGCGCACGGCTCGGTACCACCCTTACCTCATTAGTATACCCTCTATTCGAACTAAACGTTTCAGTTATACCTTTATAATGCGAACTGCTAAGGAGTGGAATACACTATATACCGTCGTCTGTCTTTCCTGAAAACTATAGTCTGGGTCTCTTCAAGGCTAGAGTGAATAGGTGCCTTCTAGACCTTTGTGCTTCATCTTCGGCCACATCGTCACTTACCAACAGGTGAGATCGTGGTCAAAAAAAGGTCTAACAATGTTAAAAAAAAAGTACTTAAGAGTCAAAACAAAATGGAAGAATCGGCGTTTGTATTACGTAGCTAGAGTAACCTATGCTCAGTGATAGGTCCTCCTACCGGATTCCCTTGATCCAGCCCTGGGTATGGCTCTATGGGCACTCCCATCTTAGTTAAGACTTTATTTATTACACCATTGTGGCGTGTGACATTGCATAATGTGCCTTATAGGTAAGGCGAGACATGTGATTGTGTTCACTAAAAAGGCATCTTAGTTTATTATATAGTACCTATGATATGTATGTGTCATAACTGGGATATAATAAAATAAAACCTCGATATAATAATAAAAATAGGTAATATATATTGTAATATAATAAATACTCGAGCCCTATGATGCCCATCATATTATGTAAGTAGGTATCAAAACAGGTAAACAGGTAATTTAAAAAAAAAACGGCCAAGTGTGAGTCGGACTTGCGCACGCTTGTTGTAAGTACGTTTGTTGTTCTTCTAAATAGTAAAACATGAGCCGCTTCAATTTTTTTTTTAAAAAGAGTCCTTCAGGGCATGCAACGCTTTGGCAATACCTCTGGTGTTGCAGATGTCAATAGGCGATGGTAACCGCTTACCATCAGGCGGGCCGTATGCCAGGCTGCCGAGCAATTATATAAAAAAAAGGTAGCCCCCTTATGTATCTATTTTATTCTGTTTTTAAGGAATTTTTGTTATAGCGGCAACAGAAATATATCATCTGCGAAAATTTCAACTGTCTAACTATCACGGTTCATCAGATACAGCCTGGTGACAGACGGACAGACGGACAGACGGACGGACAGCGGAGCCTTTGTAATAGGGTCCCGTTTTAACCTTTGGGTACGGAAACCTAAAAAGGTATAAATTAAGTAACCAAGAGTCTGACAGTGATAACCATTGGGAAAGAAAGGTCCTCGAGTGGCAAACACAAACCGGACGACGCAGAAGAGGAAGGCCCAATCTCAATTTATTAAATACATTAAAAAAGCAGAAAAACGGTGGCTGGACATCTCCATTATCCACACATAGACATTATCGTTTTTCGTTTGAACGGTTCTAAGCCATCGCTTAGAACCGTTCAAACGAAAAACGATAATGCCTACAAAGGTCCACTGCTGGAGCTATGTCCAGCAGTGGACGGCGTGGCCTGATGATGCTGATGATCTGCCACTGATATTGGATGACATACTGCTCTTCTTTTCTGACTTTCTATCTAGAAACCACTAGGTACCTATATAATACAAAAAAAAAAACACTTGTTCGACAATTTCCAGTTACATATCATGCAACCTCGACGTAAAGTAAAGCATTACCTCATTAGTGAGATAAAGTTGTATGAAACTCCGAAGGGATTAAAGTGATTTGATCGACGACAAAAAAAAGAAAAAAAAAAAAAGTGATTTGAATTTGGAACGTCAAATTCGGGTGGAAGTTCGTGGAAAACTCTGAGTAGGTAGGTAAAACAAATTCCCATACGGCATTGTAGAAAATCGAACTGGCCACCATAAGCAGAACTCAATTTCAAAGAATGTGAAGACTCTTCCCGCTATTTTCGAAAAGAGACGTTGTCTACTTTCATTTTATTTCTTTTCCTAGTGTTTTATTGAGTTATTTTGTGTTATTTTGGTGGCATTTTAACTAATGTAGCTCGTTTAAAAAGCACAAGTGTAGTGAAATGAAATGGAAGTGAATTGCGTGACTTTTGAAATTGGTGGAAATTGTCTACCAAAGTTTTAGTAAAATTGGCCACCGTTTTACTAAAACATGACTTGACTGTGACTTTGACGACTTGGAAGGAGTGTAACGTTGCAAAATATATTGAAAATACAATATAGTGAAAATACCGAAAATACAGATAACTTGAAATGGCAAATGCACAAGCCGTGCGGCGCCAACTATAAAGAATTTAAAAAAAAGAATGTGAAACAAAAGACGGTGTTTGGTACTGTGATTTTCAGTGGTTTTTTATTGTCTCGTAGAAGGTGTGAAAAGTAGAGTAAGCTTGTACTATTATTTATTCTGTGGGGTAAGTATGCTCCTCTGGAGTAAAGCCTGTCTTCATCTTGGGCAGCTTGACCCCTCGCTTCACTCAGGACTCTACATAACTCCCTCTCAGGGTTCAATATGCCGCCCGCGACGTAAGACACTGATTATGCAATAGTGGATTATGCACTGAAGACTCAGTGCATAATCCACTATTGCATGTTGGAATATTAGCATGACAAAATCAATTGCGAAATTTGTACCTACCGAACAGACATGCAAACAGACCGGCAAGAAAGCAAGTACGTGCTCTACATTATGTAGATAGGTATGTACTCTTTCATCCATAGCAATTAGGTAACATACAAATGATTTATTATCCCCATAAATTAGTTTATGAGCAAGCGACCAGATGTCATAGTAAAACAACACGGGCACTCCAGCGGTACTAATAGCGAGTTGAAAGACCGGCAGATGTCGTAAATCAATTAATAACCTATATTTTGACCGAAATTATCATTTGGGATATGAAACCATGTTCTGGCTTATTAGGTCAGTGACTGATCGTCCAAGTGGAGCATGACGGAAGGAACAAAACCAACTCTAAATTGATTGACTGATATGCTTCTCAGGTCAGGCAGTGACTAGTCATGTCTGGGGATCTTCATTCATTAAGTATCTCAATTTTTACAGTCTCTATTATTTTGTAAATACCGACTGTGTTACTGTGTTACACCGATGTAGGATAAAAAGGCGCCCAGCTGAAATGGAATTGGGCTGGATATGTCTGTCGCATGCCTGATGAGCTGTGGCCCAAAATAACCACCATGTGAAGCCCTGACACAGCGAGGGGGCCTACCTTTTTCCGCTAAAGTAACTCTTGTTAGCTCTATCCTACTTCCTATCCTAGATTATGCAGACGTGTGTTATCCCGACGCTACCGAAGAACAGCTTAACAAACTTGAGCGGTTGTTGAATCTCTGCATCAGGTACATTTATGGTCTACGTAAGTACGACCACATTTCACACTACCGCTCACAGTTAAAATGGCTCAAAATTCGATATCGTCGGGATACACACTTACTCTGTCTCTTTTACAACATCCTCCACAAACCTCTTTCTCCAAACTATTTAACCCTTTATGGGGCTCTGTCCATATATTGGACACCATACAATACAAAAAAAAAAAAAAAAAATACAATAAAAAAAAAATACAAGCCAGGGCCTTCTGCCCTATAAAGGGTTAAAAGAACGTTTCCCTTCCCTTTTTTCTCCTGACCATCTATCTTGATCCTCTCAACATCTTCTACTCATGACTCCTGCCCATAGGACCTCTTTTTACTCATACTCTTTTACGGTCACTTCGATCCGCTTGTGGAACTCTCTTCCAGTAGAAGTTAGGAAAGCCGCGTCCATGGGAGTCTTCAAGTCCAAACTGTACCAATACCTATTGTCATTGCAAACTGTCCAACAAAATTGAGCTTATGTTATTTATTGAATTATATTATATATTTTATATTATTAAAGGTATTTATATAGCTAGTTATTTAGAGTAGGTATTTAATTATGTTTATCATTTAATCTCAACCTATAATTATTTTTAATAGCATTACCACCATTACACCATTAGTCTGAGTTTCGTCGGAAATTGAAGTGGCTTCCAGTAAGGGAAAGGAGAAATTTGAGAATTTTGTGTCTTCTATTCTCAATTCTGAATGACCCAAATACCCCTAAATACCTGAAGTCTAAGTTTGAATTTTTATCTGACACTCACGAATTTAATCTGAGGTCTACTGATTCACTCCGCCTCGCAACTCCTGTTCATTCTTCTGCCTTTCGTGGTGACTCTTTCGAGGTGGTAGCTGTGGGTCTTTGGAATGCTCTCCCTCTTAATATAAAAAAGTCATCTTCTAAACCCACCTTTAAACGCCTTGTTCATAATCTTTTTTTTAAATTCTACCTCTTGAGTACCTACCTCTTACTATTTATTATTTACTCTATTTATTTTTATTATTATTTTTATACTTATATTCCTACCTACTTAGGACTACCTACTTTCTTAGTTTCACATTTTTGCATATCTTTGATACTTATTATACATGATATATATATATATATATATAGTATACTTTATTTATTTTGTTTATCTATCTATTAATATATTTTTTTTTGTTAGGAATGATTATCTTTTAATTTAAATTATAAGTATGTTGTTTGTTAAATGTTTGTATTTATTTTAAGGCAAATTAGTTTCTAAGCTATATTATAAGCTTTCTTTTGTAATTAGTTTTAGCACGCCAACCTTTTTTGTATCATCCTCATGGATGACTGGCAGAAAATGCTGCTTAGCATTAAGTCCTCCGTTTGTACAATTTCCTTGTGTTTTTTGTGCAATAAAGATTAAATAGAATTAAATAGAATTACATTACATTACATTACATCTACATTACACAAAGGTTAGCTGGAAGAAAATGTTAATTAGCATTAAGTTCGCCTATGTACTACTTTTTGTCTTGTGCAATAAAGAATTTTCTACCTATCTATCTATAGTAGTGACTGGAGGATATGGGGGGAGGCCTTAGCCCAACAATGGGATGATTCAGGCTAACAGTAACAGTAACTACTGTATTACTTATGGTCGAACTAAATAGGTACCTGGAGATACTGAAAATAGCACGAAATTTAAAAAAAAAAAAAAAAGTGGTCATTGATCCAAAAACTGACTTCGCAGATTGGTAAACCTAAACATGAAAAACGCGTTTTAATAAAAAAAACACGCAGAAAGTGGCCACCCATACAAAAACTGACCTCGTAGATCATTGCTTGACCTACATTTTTAAAAACGCGTCTTCCTCGGAAAAACGCTTTTTGCCTGAGTTTTTTTTTGGATCTGTTTGTTTCCCTTAGAAGGGCCTTGTAACCAGTTCGTGAATGAACCAATGTGGTAAAGGATTCATTGCCGATTTCGTTACGTTTTCCTTCACAATAAGTACACCACATCACGTTATTTTAGTAAAAAATGTATTGATGCAAGATCAGTATTTGTATTTCGATACTACGACCTTTGGATCCGAATCCGCGGTCACTAACCCCTACACCACCAGTGCCCTTACAGCGAGTAACACTATAAAACCTACTTTAGCAACAATTTATCATGCTTTGTGAAGTAGCATGCTATTTTAACCGACGCGAGGCTCTGAAAATGGCCCTTCAAGGTCTTACTAACACCACATCCGCACCGGGTTATTTCTAGATGTGATAATAGCCTGTTCTGTTTAGACAAGGAGCCCTAGACGTAATCAAATGATTTCATGTTTACATAAGCTACAGTGGCTAGTAATACGTTAAAAAAAGAAATATTCGCGCAGCGAGACAGAAGAAGGAATAAAAGTTTCTCAATTGGCGACCACAAACCGGGCGTCTCGTAGTTGACGTCTCAGTCACAGAATAAATATTATCTCAGCGTATAAAAGACACTATAAACGTCGGAGGAAGTCAGTGGCACGGGGCAGCTTTGCCGTGGCGTTCTTGTGCCCTATGTCCAGCAGTGAACTACAGGCTGCTGATGATGATGATAATGATGACGACAGGAAGAGCTATTACGGCTCTCATGCAGACCATGGTTTACAAGTGACATAAAATTAGAATATGCTTACGAATCAATTTTAAGTTCTACATCCAACGATGCCCTGTCGGTCCCGGCTGTTATTGATTAATAGCAGTCGATAAGCCATGTCAGAGGCCCTCGGGCGGCTTGACAAACTCTGACACCAGAGGCCAGCACTACCTCATACGAAACGACGACGAACGATGCCCTAACCTTTGAAAATTGCTTTGTATATGGAAAATCTAATTTTTGTTTGTATTCGATAATAGCAAAGACTTTCTAATCTGGTAATAGTATTAATAATATTGAAGACAATGGTCTGAATACGTAACCTTTAGGGAAATCAGCGATAAAAAGTTCTCGTTCTCTCTACTTCCATGAAAACGGACCGCTCTCCAAATGTCTCCAATATGCCACCGCGCTTTCCAGTGCTATCCTCATCCATATCCGACGACGCTGACGGTGTCATTTCACCATTGGACATGTTCTGCCTGAAAGCCTGAGCTAGACAATGAAGGTAACTATTCAGGAAGTACAATCGGTAACACATTTACAAATCTTAAAAATCCAAAGACATTTATTAGAGGTTGCAGGAAGTCGGTGGATGGGGGACGCTGAATACCGTTCGTCGTCGCATACTATGGGAGGCCTATGTCCAGCAGTGGACTTCGTGGGCTGATCATAAATTTATTTTTATTAAAATTTACCGCATCAAGCCTATGCGGTTCTGTTTACTGTGGGCCGATCGCGTTACTGTTGTATTATGTAAAATGATAAGTGATGTGATGAACAAGTTTCTGCGCGACTGTACTCCAATTTCGGCAGTTCATCTATCGTCTAGGTACTATTTATTCTCTGTTCGGCTCTATCTGGTTCAGTACTCGTTGACCTGTGTCAAAAGCACCTATTCGCGCGTCTCACATACGATCCAAAACGTTATACCTAGTTTAGAATGGTAGTTGGCACTTTGTGATAACTTGTGAGATACCTAGGTACCTATTGTGAGGTACCTACCTGATTATTTGTTGTAAGTAGGAACTTTGTTTCAACAAAGTCATGTGGCAGATTGTGGCAGGTTTTTTTGCATTTTATGTGATAGTGTCGAATGTAACCACGGCTCCGGCGTATCAACATAGTAAGTACTTAATAATAAAAAAACAAAAAACATTCGTTTATTGTTGATATATAAACAAGTGGTTCGCCCCAAATTGAGACAAATTTCCAGAAAGATGTGTGAGATCCTCTGGCAGATTGTTAAAAAATTGAGTTCTCTTGTCCTGATTTTGTGTCATTTTTTGATTATATTTTGGGTAGTCTTCGTTGGTTGTCTTTTGGTACAAACTGGTCAAACACATAAACCTCTTTTTTTGGCTTCGCCGCAGTCGGGTAAACAGTGAAATAAATGATGATGTTGGTTGAATGTTTGTCCGGCTTTCACGCCACAGCAGCTGGGCGAGTTTTGTCACTCAGATATAGTAAAATCTGGATTAAAAGACAGGATACTTTTTATCCCGAAATGTAGTTCCTTCGGAAAAATAACGCGAAAAAATAATAAAACCATTGGCGACCGCTTGTCTCAATAATACGTAACCTCTATAATGAGCTTATTACGTAAATATCGTCTACACAAAGAAAAAGTTCAAATAGCGAAATGTGATTTTTTTATTTTATTTGCAGTTTCAGAAAGTATCACCTAGTATTTTTTTATGTGTTTTCGACTTACTTTGATCAAGTTAATAGGAATAACAAATAAATATTATTTTACAAATATTATTATTGTAGATATATATTTTCGGGTTACATATCAAAATGCATAAAATCAAAATCGATACGTTTAAAAAACCTAATGGTGAAAATATATAAGTTTTATAATCGATAAAGTTATATATGTATAATGGTCGAAATGCTTAAAACCATAATCTCAAACAAATATGCATGCCAAATTTCAAGTTTGTAGCTGGGTCCATCAAATTGACACTTTTTATGTATTTCAAACATTATGAAAACCGTACAATAGGGATATTGAATTTATTTATTTGAACCATACGGTATTTTGATTTTCGGTATTTTAAACGTATACAGTTAGGGTACGTATCAAAAAATATAAATTCAAAACACATAAATTTAAAAAACCTAATAGTGAAAATAAATAAATTTAAAACCCTTAAAGTTTTTTATTTATAATCGTCGAAATGCCTGAAATAAAAATACATAATGATTACAATGTATACGTCTAAAATACCGAAAATAAATTCAATATCCTTATTGCACGGTTTTTGAAAGTGGGTAGACAAATTGGAGGGAGGATATTTTATTCATATCAGAAGTAGGTGAACTATGCAGGTTCTATTCAAACTGTGTCAGAGGTGAGGTTCCAAAATCAACCTTTCGATGGATCAAAGACAAGGAACGCCGTGGATGGATGCGGCTAGAGACGCCAATGAACGCGAATGACGTGGAATGAACGCGTCGTGGCAACTATATGCTAATTAGCCATTACTAATTACAGCTGTTATGTGTTGTTGACATTATTTTTTTCAAACTTCGGTATTTCGAACTTCGTTATTCTAAACTTATATCAAATGAAATTATAAAATTTTAAACCATTAGGTTTTTTAAATTTATGTGTTTTGAACTTATGAATTCTAAACGTATGTATTTTGAATTTATACATTTTGATACGTACCCATATTTTCGATTACGCTGCAAATTTTGTTTGAATACTGTTTATCGTGATTTTTAACCCCCGACGCAAAAACGACGGGGTGTTACAAGTTTGACGTGTCTGTGTGTGTGTCTGTCTGTGGCATCGTAGCTCCCGAACGCATGAATCAATTTTGATTTATTTTTTCGTTTGAATGGTGAATTAGTCGGGAGTGTTCTAAGCTATGTTTGATCAAAATCCGTTCAGCCGTTTCAATGCGTTGAGGGTTTTTTAATTTTGACTAAATTAATTACCTACTTGTTGATCACTTTTCGTTACGCCAGCGCTATTCTATTACTCTCTACCTTACCTGAACTGTGACGAGATTTGTCCAACCATATTTACCATGGGGCTAAGTCATCCTGTACCTACCTATGTAGGTACAGTACCTATTACATCTATGTAACTGACGCTTTCGATACTCCACAGCGCGCGGACCTGCATACACAATCAACGGAGTCTCCGACAGTCGGAAACCCTACCTCGAAGTACGGAACTCTACGTACCATGGCAGCGGACCGAGAGAGGAGGCCAGGGCAATGTGTTCTGTGAAGACGGCGGAAGTCAATGCCACAGCCAATGCCACCATCACTAGGAGACTGCATGGAGTTGTTACCTCGAGTGAGCAAATAGATAGATAGATTAACTCTTTATATACACACATAAATCTGTTCATAACCAGAGGTCGCACGCTTGCGGCGCGAAATTCAAATTTTTTGGTGTTTTCGCTACTACTACTTTCGCTATCTGAAGAAGTGTCGATGGGCAAAAAACACAAAAAAATGAATCTTGCGCCGCAAGCGTGAGCATTCAAGCAGTGACCTGGGCCATCTGCTTGTACCGTCATTCAAGTAGTAACAAAAAAAACCATATGCACAATGGGCGATCTTATCCCATAGAGCGATTTCTTCCAGACAACCTTATGGAAAGACTATATGGAAGACTGGGACAGTGGTGTTACCACTATCTACTGCGTATCTTTACTAACAACCTACACTAGTAGAATAGACAAGGCGTGCTACTACTAAACACGAAATATCTTTGGTTCAGTTACCTACGTTGTGTTCTCTTTCTCTTTCGATCCAATTTGAAACTGCTTGTCAATGCAAAAGACAAAACACTGTGTAGTTTTATTAACACAGTAATAGTAAAAAGGTAGAATAAGAATAATAATAAGTAGGTATTATATTTTTACAAGCTTTTATTTAACTTGCAATGTATGTCCGGGTGAAATCTAGCAACTGAATTTTAAAGCAGTTATCCTCAACCAGTTGAGCTGAAATTTGGCATACCTGTCAAGTTCCGATGACAATACAATATGATGGTGACAGCGAGCTTATCTGATAATGGTGGACAACGGAACTCCTCGATGGATAATAGTAGATTGGCCGTGTTTAGGCTCACTTTGATCAGCTCACAGTTACGATCACTAATTTTACAAAAGCTTGTACTGAAAAAAAAAAAAACTACTGATATCATGATGTCAAAGTTACGATGTTTCTTACTCAATCACGCCCAAACGGCTGAACCGAGTTCGTTGAAATTTGGTACAAAGATAGATTATGGCCTGGATTGAGCTATAGGCACCTTTCTATCCTGGTTAATCACGAGCGAAGCCGCGGGCGGACACTAGGAAATTATAAGTTAATATATAATTAGTACCTAACCTAACAATAATAGTTTAGTAGATAAGCTAGTGAGTAGCTATATACCTATGGTATCAAAAGCACTGCACGGAAGCACCTCTGTGGCGCGGGCGAGAAGTCGGCTGAGATGCGAGTGTTTGCGGGTTTGATTCCCGCTGCGGACCAATGTTTGTGTTTTGCAAATATTTGTTCCGGGACTGGGTGTTGTGGCACCATGTTACTTGTAGTTCCTGGTACCCACGACACAGGGAATCCTACTAGTGTGGGATCAGGGCTATGTACGTGACTGTTATGTTATGTTGTTATCAGGAGAACTCCACTCATCAATCCAGAGGCTGGAAGTGATTATCTTCGGGCAGATGCAACAGCTATGGCAGAGCTTGGACGCACTGCGCGCGCAGCTGTCGGGCAAGTCGCAGGCGCAGTTCCCCGACCGACGCACTACAGCGTTCAGATACAAACGAGGAGGAGACTGAAAATACCTATTTTACATTATAATTTGTGGGGTTCCGTACCCAAAGGGTGCCAACAGGACCCTATTACTAAGCCTCCGCTGTCCGTCCATCCGTTTGTATGTCAGCGAGCTGTATCTCATTAACCGTAATAGGTACAGTTTTACCCAAAACTTAATTCAGATCGATTGTTTTCGTTTACTCAGAAAAGCGCAGATTGATATCCGAAAGTATAGTATAGCTCTGTCCCGCTCACATCTAGGAGTGGACTGATGAACGACCGGCCTCGACTTTGCTGCGAAATCAATTGACCAATAACAGCGCAAGATTTTAGCGCGTGATTGCTATTGGTAGAAAGAAGGTTCTTGCGCTACTGCGCTATAGAAACTGATCTACGGCGCAGGTACATCGGGGCGACTTATATTTTGGGTAAAACCTACATTCATGGGTAAAACAGACAGTTGACATTTTCAGTTTGCATTTCTATCGCCGCTATAATAACAAATAATAAAAAAAAACGTACAAGTAACGTGTTTTTTTTCCAATAAAACAAGCCGTGTAGTAAAATTTCACTTTATTAACAAATTAGTACTTTACTGAACCTATCAGCAGAGGCTTACATGGTCAAATTCTATCATTGACTATTGTCAGAATTTGACTATGTAGGCAATAACAATAAACAAATACGTTAGTTACAAACAAAAGTTAATTTATTTTAACCTAAACGCTGTTATTAATAAATATTAACAAATTATTATGCTTTATTATAAAATCATATATAATAAAAAAAAAATTAGTACGGTACATTAATTATGCACCTAATCTAGAGTACAGTTTTGGACGGAATGTATTCATTTATTATTTTGACTGTTACAATTGATTACCTTCCCCTTAAGTCGTATACAATAATTTGAGCTTTAAAATAGTCACCGATTTGTTGAGATTACAATTCCTCAAGCAAAGAAACTAACATCTTATGTACTTATTTAATATTTCCTTAAAGTTAGTATGGTATTAAATAAACATGTATTTATAACACGTGTATATACTTTATTTTTAATTCTTTAGGCTTCTGATCGATGAGCTGAGATACAGCCGAAAAAAGGATAGTTGGTATAGGCATAGACATATATTAACTGAATTACTATGTTAGTATACCATAATAAACTATATTACTACATTTTTATAATATAGTAAACTGTATTACTATGTCAGTATAATAAAGTACACTGTATTGCTTTATTAGTATGGCATAGTAAACTGTATTAGTTATAACATAATAAACTATATTACTACATTATTATAACATAGTGAACTGTATTACTATGTCAGTATAACATAATAAACTACATTACTACGTTAGTATAACATAGCGAACTATATTACATTGGTATACATAGTAAACTATATTACTACATTAGTATAACATAGTTAACTATTTTACTACATTAGTATAACATAGTTAACTATTTTACTACATTAGTGTAACATAGTTAACTATTTTACTACATTAGTATAACATAGTTAACTATTTTACTACATTAATACTAATGTAGTAATATAAAGTAACACAGTGTACTATATTATACTGACGACGTAGTAATATAGTATACTAATGTAGTAACTGTTACTGTGTCTATATTACTACATTAATACTAATATAGTAATATAGTTTACTATGTTATACTTTACTACATTAGTATAACATAGTTAACTATATTACTACATTAATACTAATGTAGTAATATAAAGTAACACAGTGTACTATATTATACTGACGACGTAGTAATATAGTATACTAATGTAGTAACTGTTACTGTGTCTATATTACTACATTAATACTAATATAGTAATATAGTTTACTATGTTATACTTTACTACATTAGTATAACATAGTTAACTATATTACTACGTCGTCAGTATAATATAGTACACTGTGTTACTTCATTAGTATGGCATAGTAAACCTTATTACTACGTTAGTAATATAGTTTATTTAAGGCATAGAGAAATCACTATGCTCTAAATACAGGTTCTAGAAATACCATCCATTGAAGACTTGGTCAGTAAACATTGATGTGATTCAATAGTTTAGCTTCTGTGGAAGGTATAACCAGAATAATGTACTTCGGCGTAGCTGTTTGTGGCTCAAATAAAGCTTATATATTCGAATTTTAGATTGTACATGGTCGATTTATGAGATTCAAGTAGTATTACACACATAGTTGAATTTATGTGGAATTAATTTTCTTTGAGATTACCGGCACTATAATACAAGATCGCCTGTAATCAGTGTTAAAAGGCTTTCAATGTTGTTATCGTACTTACTAAGGCGCAAGCCAAATAGGATCTGGCGCGGGCGCTGACATGGCACGGGAGTCTTTGAATTTCATTCAAATTTCGTACGAAACACATGGAAATAAAGTCGCAATTTAAGGAACAACCGCTCGCCCGATCCACGCTATTCGGTATGTTCAAATAGCGACTTTATTTCCACGCATTTTGTGCGAAATTTGAATGTAATGGAAAGATGCCCGTGCCATGTCAGCGCTCGCGCCAGATCCTATGTGGCTTGCGTCTAGTTCAAATAAGCTGTCAGTTTTGAACAGCAGATATGGAGTATAATAACCAACGGTACACCTTAGCTGTGGTACAGAATATAATAATAGTACACGCACAGAACGCCACTCTCCACTCCGCACAATCGGCGTTCCCGCATACCACCCCCGCGGTTCGTGAGTCAGTTTGGAGTTCTTCATCCTAGAATGTTGTTTTTCTTTTGATCGCGCAGTTCATCTAAGACGGAATTTAAATCCTCTAGACTTAGATTCTAGAACTGTTACGACTATAGAACAACTTTGGAACTTTCACGACTATACACCACGTAGGTACTTTACTATTCTCCTGCTGACGTTTCGTTGGCCATTTAGAGGTTCTTTATGAGCAACGGACGCGACCACGCTCGACGGTCGTGAGACGGGAACCCCATGTGGATTTGTAACCGTCTCACGACCTTCGTCAAAAGTATAGGTAAGAGTTTATATTTCAGCCAAAGTTAATATAGATAGTTTTTATCTATAAGCAACGTGCAACCCACTGTGGAAAGAGGCCCATTGAGGCTCTGCCTACCCCCGTTCGGGGAAAAAGGCGTCTGTC
The DNA here is from genome assembly GCA_932527175.1 of Operophtera brumata. Classification (NCBI taxonomy): domain Eukaryota; kingdom Metazoa; phylum Arthropoda; class Insecta; order Lepidoptera; family Geometridae; genus Operophtera; species Operophtera brumata. The sequence goes on from OW052238.1 coordinate 5,347,069, forward strand.
TATGTATGTATGTATGTATATCTATATGTAGACTGCTACCATGAAAAATGCATGGCATATAGACTTTATTACTACTTTTATATGTAATAATCTACAATGTAGAGTTTAAAAGGTGTTGTTTTTAAGCTGCATTGGCCTGCATGTACCGCCGTAGTTCCTCCTGCGTGTCGAAGATCATGACGGGGAAGGGTGAGCCGGGCACGTGTCGGCCGGCCCACCTCACCTCCACGCGGTAGTCGCCGGCCTCGGTGGGGGAGAACTATGGACAGAGACATAGGCTTTTAGTACTGGTAAGGTAATATCACCAATCCGCCTGCCAAGCGAGGTGATAGTGGCAAATCCCCCGGATGTTATGAGGAGGCCTCGTCCAGCAGTTGACGTCTAGAGGCTGCTGATGATGAAGCAACTCAACTCCCCCTAATTACTCGCTGATAGGTTTCATAGCGAGCTATGGAAAAGGATATGCTCGGAGTTTCTCAGAAAGATAAAATCCGAAATGAGATTATCCGACAGAGAACTAAAGCCATTGACATAGCCCACCGGATTAGCAAGCTGAAGTGGCAATGGGCTGGTCATATATGCCGAAGAACCGACAACCGTTGGGGTAAGCGAGTTCTTGAGTGTAGACCGCGTCTTGGCAAACGTAGCGTGGGGCGTCCTCTGGCTATAGGTGGAGCGATGACCTACGAAAGGCGACGGGCAGAAAGTGGATGAGACGAGCCGAACACCGGGCTCAGTAACGCGTAATAATCAGGAATAATCAGGAATAATCAATTTATTAGTAAATACAAATCTACAGGTCAGACAATATTAAAACAAATAAAATAAAATTTATTACGAAAAATTATAAAAAAAAAAAACTAACAATAATAATTCAAATTGTAAACATAAACTAATTAATTATTATTATTATTGTCATGTTAAAATTAAATACTTAAGATTTTTATTAAATCAAATCTAATTTTAAATTATTTAATTTTACACACAAAATCTTCGACATTATGGAACGCGTATTGGTAGAGGCCTGTGTCCAGCAGTGGACTAGTGTGGGCTGATGATGATGACTCGCTGATAATTAAGCGACCTATAGGTGAAATATTTTTTTAAATCGGTTTAGTAGATTTTGAGTTTATATTCGCTAGGAAGCTCTACTAAAATAAAAGTGCCGAATAATACCAATGTTTGGCGTTATGCGTTCCCACTGTAAAGGTTGTTTCGGAAATCCCTTTCGTATAGCAGCTCTAGATCACAAACGGAATGTATTCTCGAAATTACAGATCTCACGGCTTAGGTTATGCGTTGATATTCAGACATGTAACGACTTAATATATGAAATGTTAATTGACCCAAAAATTCCGTTCCAGCGGGACTCAAAAAAAATAACAAACTTAGACTTAATGTTGATGATTTTTACGAAATATAATTGAGAAATAAATAGGAAATCAACAATAAGTTACTTAATCAATGTTATCAGTTGCGCATACAACGCTGTATGTAGTTGCTATAACAAGATATACATCTATAATTATAATGATAACCAAGTAAATCAGTATATTATCAATGATGTATCGGTTCTAGTTTTATCATAGAATCCCCTGTTGTTCATCAATAGTGCGCAAATCTTGCTCGATTAGATACGATCATAAACATACAAAAAGAGTTTGATAGTAAATAGTATGAGGTACTGAACACTTCGGCTCAATTCCATTTCCACGTACATCATATACGCAGCAGATTGTAATTAGAGCCGTGAGCTGATCAAAATGAATCCAAAAGTTTCTGGCGTTATTGAATCGCTAGCGAAACGATAGTCAGTGTCAAATATTGGCCAATGTCATCAGGGTGACTAGAAATCTTACTAACGTGGATTGGTTAATATTTGACATTGACTATCGTCTCGCTAGCGATTCGATATCGTCAGAAACTTGTGGTATCCGCTATGACCAAACGTGAAGTAACGCGGGCTCGTTACGATATATGCGTGGATTTATCGTTCAGAATACATTGTAACGTCACACGTTATTGGCAAGTAATCTCATATGGTCATAGCGAAAAAGGGCCCAGTTTATTATTAAACATGGAGTTTTTGAATATACCAGAAATAAAAGGTCTATGGAAAAAAACGCATAACACACAATCGGTAGTAGTAAGATTTTTTGTGAAAGATTTCGTCCGGGGAAGTACTACTTCCATACCTATTTCTGCCGCAAAGCAGTTTTTTTTCTTTTTTTTTTAACAGTGATAGACCTTTGTTTCAAGTCAAGTCAAGTCAAAAGTATTTTATTCATTGAAATCACAAGGATCATTTTGAATCGTCTTAAAAAATAAATTTACAGTTACTCCTGTTCCAACGCAACCAGACCTAGAAGAATCAGGCAACAAACACGGTCTGTTTTTCTTTTGATGATCCTTCTTACTACTAGGTGGAGAGCGCCTGTGTGGTGCCTCGAGAACAAGTTGAAGCTGATTCAAGGAAAAAAGGAAAACCAAATTAAAAGCCTTACTTAGGTAGGCAGTCAAAAGTAAGATGATAGAGAGAATCAGCAGAAGTTCATAAGGCAGCACACACTACGCTTGATATACACATAAATAACACATCAGTAATAAATTATATGCAGGTACAGACATTGCAAATTGACAAATTAGGTGTCGAGGGGCAGAGCGACATCAGGCCACGCGGCTTTATCATTAACATAGTCATGTAGTGTGTAATACGCTTTCTTAATTAAATTATTCTTTATGTAAGATTTAAATCTTCGAATCGAAAGTTTAGAAGCACTTTCTGGAAGTTTATTATAGAACCGAACAGAATTCCCCATAAAAGACCCACTTACTTTTTTTAATCTAAATTTGGGAATACTCGGTTTATTTTTATTTCTCGTGTTAAAACAATGCACGTCACTTTTTTTCATAAATCTATCTAAGTTTTTATGTGTATATAATAAGGTTTCGTAGATGTATTGCGATATTACGGTGAGAATGTTAATTTCCTTGGTTTGGCCACGATCTCACCTGTTGGTAAGTGACGATGCGGCCAAAGATGGAGCACAAAGGTCTAGACCCAGATTACAGTTTTCAGGAAAGACAGACGACGGTAGTGTATTCCACTCCTTAGCAGTTCTCATTATAAAGGTAAAACTGAAACGTTTAGTACGAATAGAGGGTATACTAATGAGGTAAGGGTGGTACCGAGCCGTGCGCCTGCTCGTCCTATGATGAAAAGGAGTAGTGCTCGAATTGCTGTGTTCCGGTTTGAAGGGTATGGTGTCGGTGAAATTACAGGCACATGACCCTTTCCACCATTATGTCACAGGGCAATGCGCAGTGCAACTCCTCATAGTGTGCATCCTAGGTGAACGTGACCTATGTGGTAATTCATTGTTTTAACAAGTTTTCTGCCTTTAGGCAGAGGTTACCGCTTAACATCAGGTGGGCCATCTGCTTGTCCCGTCATCGCAGCGGGAATCGAACCCGCAATCTCTCGCATCTAAGCCAAGCCCTCGCTCGCTGCGCCACAGAGGCTGTCAGATATTTTTTGATTTAATTTAATTTGTATAACTTTTTACAATGTCACTACAAAAAAAAAACAAACACCAAATCACAAAAAACAACAGAACTTAAAGATGAACCTACTTGCTAAGATATTTAACAGTTTCTATTGTGAATTTCGACAATGAAATAGTAAATAAATGAACATCGTCCTCCTTACATAATTCGTTGACTATCCGAAGAGCGTTTGTGAATGGCGCACGTCCTCGGAGACATATTGTCTTGCAGAGTATGGTGCGGTCCTTCTGGCTCTCTCGCTGCATCTCGACGCGGAAGGCGCCCTTGTGAATGGCGCACGTCTGAGGAGATATATTACCTTGCAGAGTATGGTGCGGTCCTTCTGGCTCTCTCGCTGCATCTCGACGCGGAAGGCGCCCTTGTGAATGGCGCACGTCCTCGGAGACATATTACCTAGCAGAGTATGGTGCGGTCCTTCTGGCTCTCTCGCTGCATCTCGATGCGGAAGTCGCCCTTGTGAATGGCGCACGTCCTCGGAGACATATTGCCTTGCAGAGTATGGTGCGGTCCTTCTGGCTCTCTCGCTGCATCTCGACGCGGAAGGCGCCCTTGTGAATGGCGCACGTCCTCGGAGACATATTACCTAGCAGAGTATGGTGCGGTCCTTCTGGCTCTCTCGCTACATCTCGACGCGGAAGGCGCCCTTGTGAATGGCGCACGTCCTCGGAGACATATTACCTTGCAGAGTATGGTGCGGTCCTTCTGGCTCTCTCGCTGCATCTCGACGCGGAAGGCGCCCTTGTGAATGGCGCACGTCCACGGAGACATATTACCTTGCAGAGTATGGTGCGGTCCTTCTGGCTCTCTCGCTGCATCTCGACGCGGAAGGCGCCCTTGTGAATGGCGCACGTCCTCGGAGATATATTACCTTGCAGAGTATGGTGCGGTCCTTCTGGCTCTCTCGTTGCATCTCGACGCGGAAGGCGCCCTTAGGGCCGCGCACGCGCACCGTGAGCTGGCCGGCGCCCGCGCCGCGCGTGTCGCACAGGAAGCGCGACTGGAAGGTGGCGAGCACGCCCGGCTCCAGCCCCGGCCCGTACACGCGCACCTACAACACATGACACCTTCACTTACACTGATCTACTGTGTATCACGTTTTTCTTTTTTTGTATACTACCAAGGTAGCAAACAAGCATACGGCCCACCTGTTGGTAAGCGGTTACTGTAGCCTATGGACGCCTGCAATACCAGAGGCATCACACGCGCGTTGCCGACCCTTTAAAAAAATCCAAACACCTTTTCTGAAGAACCTCATACTGTAGTCGCTTGGGAAAACCTGCAGGGAGATGATTCCACAACCTGAATTCTGACACATCTGTCACTATCTAACTCAGGTAAATTATAAAGTGACAGAATAGTGCTCAATAAATAGAAAGTGAGCAAAAATTAAGAAAAAACTGTTTTAAAAAACGATTTTTCTCAGACATGAGATCTAGCTAAATCGAATTTTCGACCCCAATAACCACCATATAGCAAATTTTACCAAAATCGTTAGTGCCGTTTTCGTGATTCAAACGTGATTTGTACAACACATAACATAACATGTACATGGTGCATAACACCCAACAGTCACACACGTAATCCTGACCCAACATTCCCCTGATTTCCTGTGTCGTGGTTATCAGAAACTACGAGTAACATGGTACATGGTTTTGTAGTAGTAGACCTTTTTTGTGAAAGAGTTCGTCCGGGGAAGTACTACCACCATACCTATTTCTGCCGCAAAGCAGTAGTGCTCGCATTGCTGTGTTTCGGTTGGAACGGTAAGGGTGCCGGTGAAATTACAGGCACATGAGACTTTTCATCTATGTCTCAGGGTGGCGGGCGCAGTGCAATGCCACATAGGGTGCGTCGTAGGTGGACGTGACCTATGAGGTAATGCACTGTTCATAGGCAGGGGTTACCGCTTAACATCAGGTGGGCCTCTTGCTTGTTCCGTCATCCAAGTAGTATAAAAAAAAAAAAAACAACACCCAGACCCGGAACAAATATTTGCAGATCATACAAACATTTGTTACGCAGCCGGAATCGAACACGCAACCTCACGCATCTCAGCCGGCTACTCGCCCGACGCGCTACAGTGGTTGTCAGAATGACAGGAGAGTGTACCTTGGATGGATCGGGCGCGCCGGCGACCTTGAGCACGAAGGGCGAGCCGGGCACGTGCTCGCCCGCGAACTGCACGCTCAGCACGTGCCGGCCCGCCTCCGCCGGCTTCACGTTCAGAGTGAATGTCCCGTCGCCGTGCTCATACAGCTCGCAGTACGCCACCTTCAAACAAAATAGATAGGTAGATTAAGTCTTTGTTGTACATACCAGATATAAAACACATAGAAATACATAACTGAAAAACCGAAAATAAAATAAATGCATAATGGGCGGTCTTAGAGCTTATAGCTATTCTTCCAGACAACCTTAGGATGGAGAGGGCTATATAGTATAATAGCTTGACAAATACACGTATTGTTAAATATAAACTTTTGTATGTAGGTAATATAGTACATAAAATAAATACGTAAATAATACATACCTAAATAACACTAAAATCAAATATAACAGCATATGTAAATAGTTACAGGACCAATCTAATTAATAGGTAATATAGACTATAACCACCAACCAGTAGACTACTACTATTATCCATCGAGGTGTTCCGTTATTTACCTTCCGTCTCCATCATCAGATCAGTTCGCTGACACCATAATATTGCGTTGACATCGGAACTTGACAGGTATGCAACAGCTCAGCTCAATCGATCGAGGTTAACTGGTTCAAAATTCAGTTGCAAGATTTGATCCGTACATACGTACTTACATACCAAACATTACAAGTTAAATAAAAGCTTGTAAAAAGTTGGATGCACTCGCTTGTGGCACCAAATTCAATTTTTTTGGTGTTTTTTGCTCATTACATCTTATCTACACTTCGTCAGATAGCAAAAGTTGATTTCGCGAAAACTTAGAGACATTAGCACACATGTTTTAATTGATAGTATCTCATAAATATCATCAGTTTAGCTACAATCACCGTATTTTGTTTTGTTTAGGGTAATCTTAACTTAAACTTATGATATTTTTGAGATACTATAAATTAAAACATGTGTGCTAATGTCTCCTAGTTCTCGCGAAATTAACTTTCGCTATCTGTAGAAGTGTTGATGAGTTATAATGAAAAAAAAAGCATCAGAAAATTTGAATGTCGCGCCTCAAGCGAGAGCATCCACCTTAGCAAACTATTTAGCGCCAGTAAGCACGTAACTAGCGCCAGTGTCATCTCTAGAGTGTGTAACCCAACTGATATGGCGCGTCGTGGATCTTCGTTCGCGCAGAAAAGAAAGTATGGCTCCGAAGATTAACGAAATAATGCTCAAAACTTACAATCAACCTTAGGAAACTATTATAAGGTTCATAATACACTGCAGCTGTTAGTTCCGTCTCACTCGCAAGTCACGCCCCTTCCGTACAATTACACTTCGGCGCGCGACCAATAGCGGTACAGGAAAATTCCCGTGCTTTAAAAAATCATCTTCTGCGCAGGTACATCGGTAAGCCATTTTAGTTGGGTAGTACTGTACGTATTGCATGGTTTTACCTTGTTGGGTCCGGTGCAGTGCGCGGTGAGCTCGCCCGGGCCGGCACGGCGCGTGTCGATCCAGGAGCGTATCTCGCGGCCCACCACGCCGCTCTGCAGGCCGGCGCCCGAGCACACCACGCGTGACGCGTCCCCGCTCTCCGCGCCGCCGTTCACAACCACCGTCAATGGACAGCCTGTTACAACTCATGGTTTAGATTAGAACGCGTATTTTATTTTTAATACTACTTGGAATGATTGTTCAATCAGATGGCCTATCTTATGTTAAGTGGTACCCTCTGCCTATGAACAGTGCATTACCTCACATGTCACGTCCACGTTGGGACGCCGCGCCCTATGTGGTGTTGCACTGCACCCGCCATTCCTGAGACAAAGATGAAAAGTCTCATGTGCCTGTAATTTCACGGGCAACCATACCCTTCAAACCGGAACACAGCAAAGCGAGCACAACTGCTTTGCGGCAGAAATAGGTATGGTGGTAGTACTTCCCCGGACGAACTCTCTCACATAAAAGCTCTACTACTACTTTTCATTATCAACTTGTTAATACACGGAAGTTTTTAAAAGTCCGCTGATGGACATAAAGGTCGCGAAATCTACCAGTTGCTCAAGCAATTGTAACCAATGTGGGATCAGCCAAGTGAATTTAGTTATATTGCTCGAAAACAGCCAGGCAATTTCGACAAACTGGTTGTAGTAGGGAAAACACCTCGGTAGATCACCTAGCGCCGCTGGTTTTACCTAGTCAACGCTTTGACGGGGCCGCCCAGATACAATCTGAAGACGAAGGGGTAGGCAAAGCCTCAAAAGGCCTCTTTTCACCGTGGGTTCACTAAGCTCATGACTAGAAGCGGTAGGATGAGCGCAGGATACTCAGTCTTTCACTTTTAGATCCTACATATACTGTCTGAAATGACTAGTGGTCTGCTTACCTTTGACGAGTCTCCCCGCCCACAGAACCCTCAACTGATGGTCCCCCGCGCGTCTCGGCGTGTACGTAGCACGCCACAGCCCCGGCCCGGCAGCTGCCAGCGCGACTGGCACGTTGTCTCCGTCCGGGGAGTTCAAAGACGCCTCGGGAGCACCAGGCCCGGCCGCACTGCCATCTTTTAACATATATTTAAACTGGTGGTTAGATGGTAGACAAAATTAGAGCCCTCTCCACTCTCTACTCTATCTTTCTGAAAATAATTAAATCTAAATCTAAATAAATCTTTGTCACTTCTTGTCTTTCATCCGCAACAATGATCCTTTTTGAAAAATTTGCCTAATTCATCTATGTTATCTGTGGCTTCGTTGAGGTCATCCATTGTGTTGATGTTCAGGGCAAATGAGGCATAGATCTGCAAATATTTGTCTTGGGCCTGTGTCTTGTGGTAGCATGGTACTCGTAGTTCCTGGTATCCGCGACAGGGGATCCTAGAGTGGAACCCGGACTGGGTGTTACGTTATTGTTGCTGTGAAATTAACTCACCGATTGTAAAAACTGCGGGTGTGTGCGGCGCAGCGTGTGCTAAGCCACGGCCCGCTAAGGTCACTCTATCAGCTGTGTTTCCTGAAGCAACCAAGGCTTTTCTCGGTGCGCCGGACACTAAAGCGCCGTTGTACGTGAGTTCCAGCTCTTGTTCTCCGCTCACGCCTTCGGCCGCTGCTAGTGTGACGACTGCGCGACCCGATACCGTTTCTACACCTTAAAAATGATATAAAAACAAGTAAGATTTCTGAAGGGAAGTTTTTAGAAAGTTATTTTCTAAACGTTCAGGTGACGAGCGAAATAGTCGGCAATGGGTGCCCATTTCCGACAATTTCGCTAATTCTTTTTTTTTTTTAAATGCTTCTTCAGATGCATTTGTTTTGCAAAATTTGCAAATATAACATTTCGAACATTCTAGCAACGCAGTTAGTGACATCAGTTAAATTTAATTGTAGTGGTAATTTTCTTAAACTTTTTGCAAGTTTTTTGGGTGAGAATGGACCTATCTATGATCTTTCTTATGAGAGGCACTATATAGCAGCCAGTAGTCTTAGGGACCCTTCCGTCTGGTAGTGATTTGTTACAATTGAGCAATCTTAAGAAAGTTTGCAACGGACTTTAACTAACTCAACTGTATCATTTGTTTTTTAAAATGTTGTATATACCTACTAGTGTTAGTAGTTTTATTTTATGTAATTTCAAAGATACCGACCCCTATTCTTAGACGTTCCTCGTGCCTTCCTCCACTCCACTCATACGTAACAAAGAACTTTGAAAAATAAATTTGGTATAATGTTGAAAATGGAAGTAGAAAACCAAAATTCAGAAGCTGTGATGTACACACAGCTTAGTAACTTACGTTGATGTCTCCCCGCCAGCAAGCACTCGAGCGTGCCAGGACCGGCGTTGCTTGTGTCCAGGACTAGTTTTGAGGGCGCTCTCACTCGCCCCGAGTTGTCTGCACCCCATCCGCCCACGGGCATTATCGACGATGTATCTATGACCTGAAATTATATAAAATCACATTTATTGGTATTTTTGAAAGACAGAACGCCTTCGATTTATCTGTTAGGATCAAAAATATTGTTTATTACTATTACTTAGTTTATTGTCACTAACAGCCAAATAACGACTGACTCCTCTTCGAGTGAGCTCCGTTTATGTATGCGAGCACTAGAAACTGAGAACGTTCTAGAACTATCAAGCATTCAGTAGAATTCCCTCAATTCCCCAAGATGGTGGAACCCACAGTGAAAAGAGGCCCATTTGAGGCTCTGCCTACCCATTCGGAGAGAAAGGCGTGTGTCATGTATGTACGTATGTAAGCATTCCGAAACATCCAAAGAGATACATGCGTCCTGCTCTACCAGTGATAGAGTCTCGGGGAATGCTCCCAGGAACTTCATGATCTGATCCCACCATCTCCTTTTCATAATAGGACGAGCAGACGCACGGCTCGGTACCACCCTTACCTCATTAGTATACCCTCTATTCGTACTAAACGCTTCAGTTCTACCTTTATACTGCTAAGGAGTGGAATACACTACCGTCTTGTCTTTCCTGATAACTATAATCTGGGTCTCTTCAAGGCTAGAGTGAATATATGCCTTCTAGACCTTTTTGCTCCATCTTCAGCCACATCGTCACTTACCAACAGGTGAGATCGTCAAAGAAAGGTCTATCAACGTTAAAAATTAAAAAAAAACAAGCTTGCAATTCTAATCTACAACACTTACTTTGACGGAAAAGGGGCTCCCTGGCAGTGGTCCACTGGTCGTGAATATCCTGACCTCGTACAAGCCTACATTGAGCGGGATGTAGGCGCAGAGCCACTCGCGCGGCGCGCCCGCCACCACGCGGCATTCCAGCAGCCCCCAGTCTATTGTGCCGTCCTTGTCTTCTGTTAGTCTTTCCACCTGGACGAGCAATACATAGGAGTGTGTTAATCACCATTATAGAGTATGTGCCTAAATCATAATGTGAGTCTGTGGCATGCTGTGGCCAACAGTTTGCCAGTTTCCATGTAGACGGTATAAAAGACAACAGACATTAAATCTATGATAGGCAGTCAACCGGCCATCATGACCTCCCCATATAATGCAATAGGGGACTTGCCATAATTAACACGCTCGGCAGGCGGATTGGTGCATGAAAGGAGCCCCTGCGAGGCACATTGAATCCTTACACCACACTGGTTCTTTCACCATCGGTCTCAAAGCTCGTTTAAGGGTCACTATCATCAGCGGCCACTGCGGGACGAGATCTCACCACGCTCGGCAGGCGAGTTGGTGTTAAGTACCCAGATGGATGCTGCTGCCCATCCCCTCGTGTATTCCCTTGTCAGCTTTTGTAAAATCCACGGGTCCAGACGGAGAGGTATATTCTTGGGCCAGACACGCCACGGCAACTTCACCTTGACACAATAGTGTTATGATAGCAGATGGCAGTGCAGCCTGCCCTGATGCTCCCGAAGTCTCAAGAGCCTGGTAATTTCACCGGCACCCATACCCTACAAATAGATCGGAACACAGCGATGGAAGCATTACCTCGACGACGGGCGGTTTATCTTCGGCACAGTGAATAGTGAACGCCGCCTCTTTCCCGATGTGCGCGTGCACGAGGCCAGTGCCCGCGCAGCGCGCCGCGCCGCCGCGCGTGCTCAGCACGCCGAGGGACAGCGGGCTGCCGGGTACCGGCGCACCTGGTAAATAAACCTACATTTAGGTACATTTAAATTAAACACTAGTGATGAAACTATATGTATTTCATCACCGACATTGGTTCCTCAAAGTTTCGTAGAAGATACTACAGGTCTAGCGCTCAACTGAGTCAGTCCCTGAGGTATGGGATCGGTACGTCGTCGTCGAGGTCACATGCCATCTGATAATTTGAGAGACGAAAACACCCCTCCCGTACCGCTCCCATACCTCAGGGACTGACTCAGTTAAGCGCTAGACCTGGTCTAAATGTAGCGGCTTGGCAAACAGGCTTACAGCCTTTCCGATGGTAAGCGGTTACCGTTGCCTATTGACATCTGCAACACTAGGGGCATAGCCGACGTGTTTCCTGCTGCCTTTTAGGATTTGTTACCAACAGAATTCTGCTGGATGAAAATCCTTTCTTTATTGGAACATTTCATACGCAGTGCCAGTTTTACTAAATAATGTAGTGAGAATCTGCACATTTTAGAAAAGTAGCACAATATGGTTCTGATTTCATTTCATGATTGTGAGTAAAGATTGCAAGCGTTAATTAGGCTACATTGGTTAAAACGTCACGGAGCTTCTGTTGCAATAATCTAAGCTATTGTAAGGCCAAACCAACACGTTCAGCCCGCGTCCGCGGTGGCGTGTACTCTGGCGACACGAAACACGCCTCATTACCAATTCTCCTTACTCCAGATTTGTATGATACGGACATTGCAACGCACAAGCTAACACCGTCCAATCGCAGCGCAGTATCTCACCTCCGTAGGTGACGTATATTCTGTAATGTGCTGGAACTGTGGGCCTCAGTCGTACTCTGTGAGTGCTCCCATCCTCCCGGATGTCCACGGGTAGGTGGACTCGTTGTTCACCCATCGCTTCGCACACCACTTCTAATTCGCCGACGCCAGCCTCTTTGGTGTCCACTAAAAATAGAAGGAGTATTTAAAATAAGATTTTTGTGAAAAATATATTTTTCAACACAAGATTTTATAAAATTTGAAATCGTAATTGTGTGCTGATCAAAATGAACCTAAACACGGCCAGTCTACTTATATCCATCGAAGAGTTCCGTTGTCCAACAAAAGATCAGCTCGCTGTCACCATCATATTGTATTGTCATCGGAACTTTACAGGTATGCCAAATTTCAGCTCAATCGGTTCAGGATAACTGCTTTAAAATTCAGTAGCAAGATTCCACCCGGACAAATATATTCCACCCGGAGCTTGCATTAAAAAAATTACAGCTCATTGGTAATAAACTCTCGAATGGCTACCACGAACTGAAGAAGCAGTCCTCCCTCCTCGATGGTCTCTGTGGCGGGACCGTTAGACTTGACATTATTTATTAGACGCCTATGTCCAGCACTGGATTTACGGTGTATGACGATAGCTATAGTACGAAACATCATGAACTTTCGAAACCTCGATAGTCACGTCATCCTAATGTAAGATAAGGATCGATTCTTGGAATAAGGATCGATTGACCGAGTGACTGAAAGATTAGGGATGTTTTGAAACAGCCGCGCACTATTCGAACTGAGTTTGATAACGCCTAAGAAGTTATCCCCTAAAAGATGGTTCTGTTTCTTCTACAAATCAAAGATCAGTCAAAATCTTAATATTGTATGAAAATGTCGAGTCCTACATTTGTCTAACACGAGTATTGGGCTCTATGGGTGTACCGTTAGTAAAATCACTCTGTTATTCAATATCATCATCATAATCAGACATAAACGTCCACTGCTGGACGAGGCTTCCTCTCCAGAATGCAAATGGACGTACGTGCCATAATCACCACGCTTGGCAGGCTGATTCGTGATTGCAGTATTGTAATACTCAGTTGGATACTGATGCCCAGACCCTGGTACCTTAGTCGGCTTTTTCGACATTCACGGGAGGGGTCTATTCTCAGGTAATTCAATATGTCAAAGTTATAATACTTGCCTGTAAAATTGATGGGAGTCTGTGCGACTATGTTCCCTGTGGGTAGTCCTGCCAGGATGACTCTGTTGGGGTCGAACGACTCACACGTGTAGGGACTGCCGGCTATCGCCTTCGATAGGTGAAGTACCTCTGAAAATAACACACAGCATTGTAGTATTGCCGACAAAGCTGTGGCACTTCACATAGCGTCATCCGTTATATATCAGTACGTTTACTACGAGTTTTCCTAGTTTTTTTAACTAAGTTTAAGTTTATTAACTTCAATCAAGCACATAAATTAAAGGGTACAAAAAATATTAACATTAGAGAAGTAATTTTATTTAACAGAATGGCTTGTATGAAAGTGCTGCTTAGAGTATTCAGATCCTACACTAAGACGCATTTTCACCAACATATTAAAGGACGTTTAAACGGCTGTTTAGCTTAAACAACTCTTTTTGACAGATGTTTTCATACGTTATCTGTCACTTTGACGATTGGTTACGGTAACCACCGATTTATTTGTTCGTGAACTTGGGTCTAAGTCATAGACTTTTGCTGTAGGTGTCCCTTCCAAAGACGTTAAACAAAGTTAAAAGCCATTAAATATATGAATAATCATGAATGAAATTAAAACCTATTTCAATTAAATTAATTGTACTAGAGATACAATAGAGAAGTAAACTATACGAAGTTTCGTTTCCTTCCATACATTTACTTGCAGCTTGAACTAAGCGGCGCTGCAAGTAAATTTATGGTACATGGGCCATGATAACGGGAGAACAGTTCTCCCTCAAAAATCATGGTAAATATCCCGTTTCTAGTGAAAAGTACTAATATTATAATGAGGTTAACTTTAGAATTGAAACTATCGTGGTTGGGAATCATTTTTTTATTTAAGAGGTTAACTTTATTTGTTTGTTCGTAATAGAGAAACCCAAAAACGACTGAACAGACTAAAAAAAATATTTCACATATAGGTAGCTACATTATCAGCGAGTAACATAGGGGGGGATGGGTGAGGACTGCTATTCATTCCGACACTACCCGTGCAAAGCCGGAGTGAGCCACGGGTATTTAATAATTACCTATGGTGCTCTGTCCGACTTCAGTGATGGTGTACTCGGCTTGCAGTAACCCAGACTTAGTCTGATAGCACCTGACGGGCAGCGCCCTCGAGCCGGGCCCAGAGACGACCACGTCGAACTCCCTCGCGGGCCGCCCGAGCGTGTCGATGCAGAACGAAGCCACTCGGCTCACTTGTGCCTGGTACAGACCGAGGCCTGATGCTGAGACCTGAAGAAAGTTAAATTTATTTTAAAAAAAAACAACTATTTTCAGTACATACATACATAGACACTCGCCTTTTTCTCCGAAAGCCAAGGCAGAGCCTCAATAGGCCTCTTTGCACTTTGGGTTGCACCATCCCATCCTATCTTGTTTGTTTTTTTGTCGGTGTGAGTCTATATTTGTATAATCATGAATAAACGTTTCTTTCTTTCAATGCATGTGAACTCACCTCTTGTCCGTGGTGTACGGGGAGTACATCGACGAGTAGGGGCTCCCTCGCAATCGGCGTGGCGCTCCACAGCAGCGTGAGGCGGTGCGGCGCCGCGCGCGCCGGATGCCACACGAGCTCCTGCCGCCCGCCGCCGCGCCGCCGCACCGAGTGCGCGACCGCGCTGCCGCCGCACGTCACGCGCCCCGAAAGGCGGCCCGCGCCAGCATTCGACGTGCTCACTGTAACGTACCATAAGTGTTTAGTCAACGACCAAAATAAAAAAAGTATGGACGGGCCGGGCCTTAGGCTGCGTCCTCAGTAGGCAAACTGTTCGCCGCCGACTGAGTTAGCGGCGTATTGGTTTATATTACTGTTACTGTTAGCCTGAAACATCCCATTGTTGAGCAAAGGCCTCCCCCCATATCCTCCAGTCACGACGATCCTGTGCTATTGTTTTTTTTTACTTGGATGATGGAACAAGCAAGAGGCCCACCTGATGTTAAGCGGTAACCTCTGCCTATGAACAGTGCATTACCTCATAGGTCACGTCCACCTAGGACGCATCCTATGTGGGATTGCACTGCGCTCGCCACCCTGAGACATAGATGAAAAGTCTCATGTGCCTGTAATTTCACCGGCTCCCTTACCCTTCAAACCGGAACACAGCAATGCGAGCACTACTGCTTTGCGGCAGAAATAGGTATGGTGGTAGTACTTCCCCGGACGAGCTTTTTCACAAAAAAGCTCTACTACTACTAAAATTGTTTGCCAATCTGTGTTAATGGCATCCATTTCATCGCGCCATCTCCTGCGTGGTCTGCCGCGACGCCGTCTCGCTGTGTCAGGGCTCCAAATAGTGGTTATTTTGGCCCACAGCTCATCAGGCATGCGACAGACATGTCCAGCCCAATTCCACTTCAGCTGGGAGGCTTTTTCTCCCACGTCGGCAATTTTAGTTTTCGGTTAGTATGCCCTTCCATATTTGAAATGGAGTGTTCACAGTTTGCTAGTTTTGCGCGTAACGCTGCAAACAGCGTAGAGTGAGCACAAAACCCATACAAAACGTCCATGAAAAATAAGACACAATTACAACACACGTACGTTACGTCACTCGTTGCCGTCACAAAAAACGACTGAAGCGAAGTGAGTGAGTCACTCACTTTATAAGCTTCAAAACTATCGTTCCCTTAACTATGGCCTGTCCATATTTTTTTATTTTGGTCGAAGTGTTAGTAGTTAAGGTTTTTTTTGTGCGAGTTCGTCCAGGGAAGCACTAAAACCATACCTATTTCTACAGCAAATCAGTAGTTTTTTTTTAAACTAAGAATGTCGGAACAAGCAGATGGCCCACCTGATAATAAGCGGTACCCTCTGCCTATGAACAGTGCATTATCACATATGTCACGTCCACCTAGGACGGATCCTATGTGGCATTGTACTACGCCCGCCACCCTGAGACATAAAGATGAAAAGTCTCATGTGCCTGTAATTTCACCGGCAACCATACCCTTCAAACCAGAACACAGCATTGCAAGCACTACTGCTTTGCGGCAGAAATAGGTATGGTGGTAGCGCTTCCCCGGAAGAACTCTTTCACAAAAAAGCTCTACTAGTACTAGTAATGCTCGCATTGCTGTGTTCCGGCAATGTGCTCTAGCAAAAGATGTTTCTGAGTGACATAATGGGATACAGATATGGAAATCGCTGTTCCGTGCGTAAGTCAGGTCAAATTTTAATAGGTTTGAAGATCAGCCGGGACATGGCTAAGGTGGCATTGAGTTAATGTTTGCGTTTACATTGATAAAAACTAGATGGCGCTGCGCACGCCATTCACAAATTAGGTATTTTTCGTTTAGAAGTTTTTGCAGAATCTATTCACTAGATGGCAATGCTAACACATCATCGGTTTTCACCTCAACAACGCCCTCGTGAGCTCACTACGTATCTTCCGACTTGATTTGCGGGGAATGTGAGCAGTCCAGTGTCTGTCAAGATGAACTACAGACTCAGTGAACTTAGATAGAAAATTATTTATTCCACAAGACAAAAAAGCAGTACATAGGCAAACTTAGTGCTAATTAGCATTTTCTTCCAGCTAACCTTTGTGTAATGTAGAGGGGTGGTAGTGCTATAATTAAATGTCAATATATGTCGAGATTAAATGATTAAAATAATTAAATTAAATACCTACTCTCAATAACTTTTGGACATTTTACAATGACAAAAAGTTTTGATACAGTTTTAACTTGAATACTCCCATGGAAGCGGCTTTGCTGACTTCAACTGGAAGAGAGTTCCACAAGTGGATCGAAGTGACCGTAAAAGAGTGGGTGTATTAAGAGGTGTTATGAGCAAGGATCATGAGTGAACTTACCAGTTAGTACAGCGGGTCGGTGGGCCACAGCGTTACCTATGGACAACACTTTGACTGCCGAAGCGTCGTTCGCTTCCACCTCCGCCACGGGTCCTCTCGAGCTTCTGACCACGTATCGTCCGACCTGAGAGGCGGGGAACGTCAGTAGACCGGTGTCTTCAAGTTGTGCTTCAGATATCTTGTTCCCACTCGGTGATAGAACCTCGATGTCTGTTATGCTTTCGTCTAGTTCTACTGTTGCTACTCCTCCTGTTAGAAATAAGTTTTTTGTTAAAAATATATTTTTCAATACAAGCTTTTATAAAATTAGGGATCGTAACCGTGTGCTGATCAAAATGCGCCTAAACACGGCCAGTCTACTATTATCTTTCGAGGAGTTCCGTTGTCCACCGTCCGTCTCCATCATCAGATCAGCTCGCTGTCACCATAATATTGCATTGTCATCTTAACTTGACAGGTATGCCAAATTCAAGCTCAATCCGTTGAGGATAACTGCTTTCAAATTCAGTTGCAAGATTCCACCCTGACATACAATGCAAGTTAATATAAAGCTTGTAACAAGTAACTAATTTTGTAAAAATTAAAAAAACCCTCAACGCAATGAAACGGCAGAACCGATTTTGATCAAACATAGCTAAGAACACTCCCGACAAATTAAAAAAAAAAAAAAATTGGTCATCCGTTCGGGAGCTACGATGCCACAGACACACCCCCCCACACACACACACACACACACACACACAAACTTATAACACCTGTCGTTTTTGCGTCGGGGGTTAAAACAGGTTAAACAATGCTTTTTTCGTAATGCCTATCATCATCACCAGCATCGTACCAATCTGCACGTAAGTATGCGGCTCGCTGACGCGACAGATGAAGGGGCTGCCCGGCACTGGCTGCTCGTTGAACGTGACGGACACTCGATGTGGCTCGCGGGACACCGGGATAAACGTCACGTCGTACAGGCCACGGGCCACGGCCACCACCTACAAAAATAAATACATTAATTCATAATTATATTTATTTTCCGATTAAACTAACTTTAAATTTAAATGTTACCCAAAAATTCCGTACCAGCGGGACGCGAACCCGCATCCTCGCCTGTGATCGGCGATGTCTTTACCAATTTGGCCATAGAACGAGCTATGACGCTGGAGACGAAATTTGTAGGCACTATCAACTCGGCTATAGCGCAGATGGGAGCCATCTACACAGGTGTTTCATTTGGAAACCTTCTGTTCAGTGTCCGAAATTAGTTCGAACCATTGACAAGAGATGACACCACTGACAGAAATACGTCCTCACATTCTACTTTGACAATCTCTGTGGCGCGGCGGGCGAGTAGCCGGCTTATATACGAGAGGTTGCGGGTTTGATTCCCGGTGCGGGAAAAATGTTTGTATAATCTGCAAATATTTATTTTGGGTCTGGGTATGTGTTATGATACTCGTAGTCTCTGATACCCACGACATACGGGAGCCTAGTGTGGGTTCAGGACTATTTATGCGACTGTTGTGTGTTACGTACCTCGGCCTTGACAGTAGTAGATGGCGTAGATACGACCAGCTCGAGGGTACCTTCCCCCGCGCCGGCCGCGTCTACACTAAACGTCACCGCCTTGCCCACTTCCACGCCACGCTCTTCGTCCAATCCATCGTCGAGACTCAGACCCTCTAACGTGCCTTCTAGATCTGCAACAAGGGATCACGTCATAAAACTTCATCATCATAAGCCGTTATGATGTTCACTGTTCGACGAAGCCTCCCCCATAGAATGCAATGGGGGATTCGCCACAATAACCGCGCTTTCCATCCCTTAAAAGACTTGTTACATGTAACTATCCACCTACTTACTGAGGTACGTTTTATTAGTCATATAAATACATGGAAGAGCAACGACGCCCTGCCATCATACAGTGCGAACTAGTACGGAGGGTGGTCACTTGACCGTGCTTATTACCTACTCTAACATTTATTTATTATGTACAAATACCACTTAAAACTTCTAGTAATAAGTACTATGTCCACCTTGAATATTTCTAAATGGCATGTCATATTCAGTTTGTGTTTTTGAAATAAATTATCTTCGTCGACTTTTGCGACATACACGCGAGGAGAAGAAGGGGTCATTTACTCTAAAATTCAGGCTCAGTGGAGACCTAGTGTGGGGAATAGAGCTTAATAGGTACAAACTTAATTTTTGTTAGTAACGCGTATAGTATTATTTTACCTGCGGTAACGCTGTATAAAACGTAAACCTACTTAATTACGCTATTTGTATTTGTTTATGTAAACCTTAATAATGTACCGCCAACTATTTGAGCAAATAAACATTACGAAAAACCAATTAATCTAAGTTAAGATATTCTCAAGAAAGGTCGGGTAATGAAAGAGATAGGAATGGGGTAGGTAAGAAACGAGGGGGAGGGCTTCAGAAACTAGTTACCTCCTGGGCCTAGTCCAGTGACCCTCACGCGGTGCACGTCGTACACGTTGCAAGTGAAGGGTGAGCCGGGCACGTGTCTCCCGGCGCAGTTGACTTGCACGCTGTGTCGCCCGACGGCTTCGGGTGTGTACGTAGCCGTGTATCGCCCCTCGCCGGTGGGGGTGACGCGCGCGCGCACGTTGCTACCGCCCGGGCCCGAAACGAACACTGTTGGCTCACCGGCTGAAATAGAAACTGCAAATTGAATAGAAGGCGGCCATATTTACATTAACACTTGTAGCGATTTGAAGTGTTATTCTTTAAAGCTAAAGCTAACTAAACGTATCGCCATCCTTTTCTTTTGTATATAAAAAGCCAAGGACCCGAATTGTATTTTTAGCTTTATCTTTAGAGAATACAATCTCAAATCGCTAGCATAGTGTCTAATGACAGATAAAGTATCATTCGAACCAAGGTATTAAGTTGAATTATCATGGTTATGAACATAACATTCAAAATAAAAAACCATGCAAACTTATCATGATCTGGCTAAAGAAGTCCACTCCTGGACATAGGCCTACCCCTTAGAATGCCACGACGAACGATCTTGAGCCAACTCCATCCATCGACTTCATCCAGTAGTTTTTATGTGAAAGAGTAACAAAGATACATCCATCAAAGTCAAAGTCAAAGTCAAAGTCAAAAGTATTTTATTCATTGAAATCACAAGGATCATTTTGAATCGTCTTAAAAAATAAATTTACAGTTACTCCTGTTCCAACGCAACCAGACCTAGAAGAATCAGGCAACAAACACGGTCTGTTTTTTTTTTGATGATCCTTCTTACTACTAGGTGGAGAGCGCCTGTGTGGTGCCTCGAGAACAAGTTGAAGCTGATTCAAGGAAAAAGGAAAACCAAATTAAAAGCCTTACTTAGGTAGGCAGTCAAAAGTAAGATGATAGAGAGAATCAGCAAAAGTTCATAAGGCAGCACACACTACGCTTGATATACACATAAATAACACATCAGTAATAAATTATATGCAGGTACAGACATTGCAAATTGACAAATTAGGTGTCGAGGGGCAGAGCGACATCAGGCCACGCGGCTTTATCATTAACATAGTCATGTAGTGTGTAATACGCTTTCTTAATTAAATTATTCTTTATGTAAGATTTAAATCTTCGAATCGAAAGTTTAGAAGCACTTTCTGGAAGTTTATTATAGAACCGAACAGAATTCCCCATAAAAGACCCACTTACTTTTTTTAATCTAAATTTGGGAATACTCAGTTTATTTTTATTTCTCGTGTTAAAACAATGCACGTCACTTTTTTTCATAAATCTATCTAAGTGTTTATGTGTATATAATAAGGTTTCGTAGATGTATTGCGATATTACGGTGAGAATGTTAATTTCCTTAAAACGCTCCCTCAAGGAGTCACGTGGCTTCATTTTATAAATGGCACGTATTGCCCGTTTTTGTAAAACAAATATTGCTTGGATGTTTGCTGCTTTCCCCCACAGAATGATGCCATATGACATAACACTATGGAAGTAGCCAAAATAAACTAGCCTAGCTGTAGCTTCATCAGTAAGCTGCCTTATCGTACGAACTGCATATGCAGCGGAACTAAGTCTACCCGCAAGTGCCTCAATTTGTGGTCCCCACTGCAAACTTGCATCAATATTAAGTCCTAAGAAAACAGTAGAGTTTACAAGATTGAGTGTCTCGCCATTTACTTTAAATATTAGTTGGGTAATGTTTTACATTTGGCAAAGTGAATTTAATGCATTTAGTTTTTTTAGCATTAAGCAACAGATTATTTACTGTGAACCAATCAAGAACTCGCGATAGTGATTTATTTAGATCATCGTAATTAGCTTTTGACCTATCAACTTTGAAAATTAAAGACGTATCGTCAGCAAATAAAACTATATCACATATGTCTTTTACATAAAAAGGGAGATCGTTAATGTATACTAAAAATAGAAATGGGCCTAGTATTGAACCATGGGGCACTCCCATAACAATAGACGATCCTGAAGACCTTTCACCACCAACGTAAACTTTTTGTACTCTGTTGGATAAGTAAGAATTTACAAGGTTAATTGCCTGATTTTGGATGCCATAATGTTTTAACTTCAAAATTAGAGTAGCATGACTCACGCAGTCGAATGCTTTGGATAGGTCGCAGAATACTCCGATCGCGTCTTGCGAGTTTTCCCATGCTTGAAATATGTGTTCCAAAAGCATGGTACCAGCATCAGCTGTTGATCGACCCTTGGTAAATCCAAATTGATGACTATGAAGTAGTCTGTGGAAGTTAAAGTGTGACAATAATTGAGTAAGAATAAGTTTTTCAAAGATTTTACTTAACGCGGGCAATATAGAAATCGGCCTATAATTAGCTGGATCTTTTGCATTTCCATACTTGAACAAAGGAATTAATTTACTATGTTTCATAAGATCTGGAAAGATTCCGTCGTCAACACATCTATTAAAAATGTAGGCTAAGCATGGAGCAATATCAATAATTATAATACCTAACACCTTTGTGGATATTCCCCAAAGATCTTCAGTATTTTTAATATTAAGTGACTTAAATGTCTTAACAATACTATCGGCATTTACGTATCTAAAGCTAAACGCGATCTCACATTTAGCAACACTTAGTTCCAATAAAGTAGATGCTCCAGAGGCAGATGATTGTAATGACTGGGTTACAATAACTGGTATATTAGAGAAAAAATTGTCAAAGGCATTCGCGACATCAATCTTTTTTGTCAATATTGTATTGTTTATGTTTAATTTGATCTGCTTATTGCGTGGCTTAGATTTACCTCTTTCATTATTAATTAATTTCCAAGTTGCCTTAATTTTATTCGATGATTTTTCTATTTTTTTTCTCAAATGTAATGATTTAGCTGCACGACAAACTTTTTTAAAAGTATTTGAATAGTTCTTTATATACAAAATAAACTTTGGGTCATGCAACATTGATTCCCTAGCCGCATAGAGATCATATAATTTATTCCTACTTCTATAGATACCGGGTGTCGCCCAATCAGCTAACCCGACATTAGATTTAGCTATACATGTTTTTAACTGAAATATCTCAGTATGTTGCTCATTTATCAAATTAGACAAGGAGGTAAAAAGGTCATTTGGATCATCTACGCATGGTAAAAGGGGTATTTTAAGTTCAATACTGCTCTGAAACTTCATAATTCGACTTCCTGTGATAGGCCGATAAGTGAATTCCTTAGGTTCATCTACCAAATTACAAGTAAATATAGCATTGTGACCGTAATGATCCGAGGTGAAATGTTTAATTACTGCTTTATCAATTGGAACACTACTGCAATATATATTATCCAAACAGGTGGCTGATGTAAGTGTCACCCTTGTAGGTTCTTCGAAAAGGTGACGTAAATTGAAACATTTAAATAAGTTAAGAATTCTCTCAGATAGAGGATTCACAGGAATATCTATATTGAAATCTCCGCAGACTATTAACATTTTACTACGTCCAAAAGTTTTAAGCAGTACTTCTTCCATAGTGGATTCAAATAACGCGAAGTCCGCGTCAGGGGGACGGTAAACACTCACAATGATATGCCGCTCAAGCTCAACACACGACAGCTCAATAGTCCTCTCAATAGTGAGATTTGCAACATCTTTACGTTCTTTGCATTTTAAATTATTTCGAGCAACAATTAAGGAACCGCCACGTATGGCGTTCTTGCGTTTGAATGAACTTACAATATTATAATTCTCATAATAAGGGAGTAAATCAAATTGTAATAACCAGTGTTCAGCAACACACATGATATCTATATTAAACATGTTTAAAAATAATTCTATTTCTAATATTTTGCTGGGAAGGCCTTGCACATTTTGATGTACTACATGTAATGTGCCAGGCTTTCTCATTGTCGGACTCGTCAGTTTAAACAAATATTGTCAGCTGACCCTCCTGCTTGTGTGCCCCCATTAGTAATACTACTAACTACAGGCACGTCGATTAACTGCGTTATACTACTTATAACGGGATCAAAAATATTAAATGCTAACAATTTAGCAATTATCAGTTTACTATAAATCATCAGGATATAGTCATCCTTACAAACTTTCGCGTTTATGATATTAATAGGATCGTGTTGAGGCTTAGGGGTTTCCGTAACGCAAAGATATGACGTAGTTTCTCGATCGGACGCTGTCCATCTGAGATGGATTCGTCGCCTGACCTCTTCGATGAAGTTGGACCTACCTAGTTGAATCGTTTTTTTTTTTTTTTTTTTTTTAAACTATGATAGACCTTTGTTTGACCACGATCTCACCTGTTGGTAAGTGACGATGCGGCCGAAGATGGAGCACAAAGGTCTAGAAGGCACCTATTCACTCTAGCCTTGAAGAGACCCAGATTATAGTTTTCAGGAAAGACAGACGACGGTAGTGTATTCCACTCCTTAGCAGTTCTCATTATAAAGGTAGAACTGAAACGTTTAGTACGAATAGAGGGTATACCAACCCAAATAGACGTAGTGGCCAACAACTACGATGATATATATCATTCCCAACGTGTACGGCATGGGTGCTGCATGGGCATTTGACATGGTGTTCGTCTTGCCCATGTTTATTTAAGTCCTGCTGGGAAATTGAGGTCTAAAAGCACTGTGCCAAGGTCTTCCAGGCATTCTGCCATGGTGACTATATCATCGGCAAATCGAAGGTGTGATGAATTCACCTCGTTGAGCCATATAAGTTTTAGTTCAAAACCTTGAAACCTTCCTCCAATGCAGAGGTGAAGAGATTCGGAGAAATAACATCTCCCTGTCTCACCCCTTTTGCAATTGGATGAGGGCGCTACCGTACACTTAGATTTCAAGAAAAACAGTAATACGTAAGTTAAACCGGCGATACACAATCACAAACAGGGTCTTGCTGCAGCTTAACTGAATAGAGTTCTGAGATTCGAACGATACAATCTAAAGAACTTACGTTCATTAAAAAAGAAGTTCAAGTTGGTTACGACTTTGAGTTTACAAGCTAACCTGTACAATGTGATGTAAAATGACATCGTAATTTAAACTGGACAACACGTGCCAACGCAACTGATCTTGATTACACAATAATCTAACCATAAAACAATATTTGTAAACAAATCCAGATTGATTCAGATGTGTAACTGTTTACAGATGGAGAGCAATAATATGTACCTATACAAATCAAAACAAGCTGAGCTTCTAGCATAGGCTGATGTAACCAACAACATTGTTATCTTCGACCGAGGAGTTCTTGAGACGGACATCAAAGTGATCATCATGACATCAAGGTGGTTCCTATAACGCATAGAGGTCATTTAAGCTGGCAGCATAACGAGTATATAACCCTATTATGGAATGATCTCACAAATACACAGAACAAAGTCAACAGTGTTTTATTCATTAGTACCACAAGGATCATTTTCAATAATCTCACTCAGCGTTGAAGTGTGCCGCTGCGCGCCGGCACAGGAGCCGCTAGTATAGAGGCGCTGTTTACATTTACATATCAATTAGAGTCAACGCGTAAGGGATAGTGACAGTAAAAACTAGCACCCAGCCAGGGCCCTTTGACAGGAGATTCCTTGCCAATAACGTGTGAAGTCATAACGTAATCTAAACGATGATTCCACGCAGATATCGTAACGAGCCACGTTATATCACGTTTGGTCGCTATGACCAATTGATTTATCGATAAAATTTTGTCCTATCGTATTTCTGTCTGGGTTATCCCTCGGTATTATAATAATAGTATCCATACATGTTTTTAATTTGAATATTGTACTTGATTTAGTCAGTTAAGAATCTAATCGTAAGATTGGTTATTTTCCGTTATACTCCACCTTAAAAAGTGCGTTATCGTTGTCTATTGTGGGCGCTTAAATCCAAACCTCGCCCCTCTACCTTAAGACCAACCAGTGATTATGTTCTAAATTAGAGTTCTGCCGTTATAACGCAAGAACCAACCGTTTATTGTATATTGTGACAGCAAGATTCACTCTCATCCGAAGCCATGTCGCCCAAATATTACTCCTGAATGTAAATGTCTGACTCTATGTAGCCTTCCATTTGAAAAGGCTCACAAAATCAGACGTCAATTTTATTTATACCCTTCAGGCTACATGGAGGCGTCGATGTTGGTCGTTAGAGCGAACAGATGCCAATTTGTAGACGTTGCAATTTAAAATTTATACTAAAGTGATACAGCCAGCTCGTGAGCCGGAGCTTTCCGCAATTCCAAGAAAGTTATGCTATTCTTATTAGCATAATACCACCACATTACGTGCTGATGGTATTATAATTGTAATTTTAGCCCGGAATACAAATGTATGTGTTGATGTTCAACTGCAACACAGTAATTGACGATGCGTGTTTCAGTATGTTTGGCCTACTGACAGACATCACTACCGTTCCAAATAGAGTGGGGTCGTTTGTGAAATTGTTCGGGTCCTAGCCGCAGGTATCAACGGTACCGGCCTGCGTGACCGTGCCGCTGGCTTCTTCTAAATTAATACTCGATTGTGTTGCACTGGGCTCATTGTCTCGCTGAAGTGGCGTGACACCCTGTCGTTACATCGGAGCACTTTCTAGTCGTGTTGAGGCACTGATTTTACTGGAATTTATTATACAAATCGCTGCAATTCTAATCCTTGAATTATACTAGACGTACCGGCTCGGATTTATTACCTGGCATAACATCTTTTTAGTGCACTGCGTTTGCATGTGCAGTACGCACCGCGAAGCCAATAATTTCCTATTATCGTTCGCTAACACCACCGACGTTCGGTCTGCTACTGGGTATCTTATTACTGAATATCTTTTCCAGTAATACCAGTACTATTTATTAGATTGAGTCGTGAGACCGTGCGCAGTAGCCAAGCCTCTAAGCAATATAAATATATAGAAATGAATATTTAATGCCTTGGGGCGATTCAATAACATAACAGTATATTTGGTTTTCTACCGACATGCCAGCCGTTTCTACGTACGGATGAATCATATGTGCCTGTTTTATCTAGATTTATTTGTTTTGCAACACTGACAGCTTTATTAATGACAGGTATTTATGTGACCATGTCGTTTAGTTATCTACATTCGAAATAAGTGAGTTCTCGATATCAATGTCTGACACAAATATTTAAATTATATCATCAGTAATGCTCTTGTTTATTTGCGATTGATTAAATTGCAACTAGCCCGTCCGCCATATTACTATACTATACATACTCGTAGTACCTATCATGCCTAAGTAACTCTCGTAATTGATGGCAGGGCTCAGTATGACGTTTTTGAAATTGTTGCTTCACCATTGGCTACTAGACCCTTTTCAAGGCCACCATAACTAATGCTGGTCTCTAACTTAACGTAGGGAAACCAGGAAAGAACCGATGACACGAAGTAGTCGCATCACATCAGCTGCCGCAGCCGCGGCGGATACCAGACATGTGAATAGTGATACGGAGACTGCGTGTCCGTTGAAGCGGACGGATAGATTGTGTTATGCCGCTCCTACTAGCTTGAAGTAACTTTTGCTACTTACTATGGAATCCAGTGAGTTGGATCTCAGCTGCCGCAGCCGGGGCGGATACCAGACATGTGAATGGTGATACGGGGACTGCGTGTCCGTTGAAGCGGACGGATGGATTGTGTGGAGCCGCTCTTACTGGCTTGGTAACTTTAGTAACTTACTATGGAATCCAGTGAGATGGATCTCAGCAGGTTCGCCTCGAGGAGTAGAAGTGAGACCCGGGCCAGCAGCCCGGGCGTCAGCTGCCGCAGCCGGGGCGGATACCGGACATGTGAATGGTGACCCGGGGACTGCGTGTCCGTTGAACCGCACTGATAGGTTGTGCGGTGCTGCTTCTACTGGCTTGAAGTTCACCTAAAAGAGATTGGATGAGAGTTAACTTCGAATTTTAATTCAACTTTGAGACACAAAAGTGGTTTCAGAACATACCTTGAACCTTGCATTTCCTTCGCTCTGTACATAATTTGGCACGTTTTTGCCATTTACAGCTACTATTATTTCCAAGTTACCGGCGCCTGAAAAATAACACTCATCTTAATATCAATAGCGGAAGCAGCCAACTTGCAGATTTTGTATTGCTATCAGCTTGAAGGTTGTTTCTTTCCGAAATGATGCCCTTGCAGTTACACCTTTTTTTTTAATTTGATTTTCTTTGACAGAGCAATCAGATGACCCACTGATGTTAAGCGGTAACCTTTGCCTATTATGCGTTACCTTGCGGAATTGCACTGAGCTCGCCACCCTGACACATAAAGGTGAAAAGTCTCATGTGTCTGTAATTTCACCGGCACCCATACCGTTCAAACCGGAACACAGCAAAGCAAGCACTACTGCTTTACGGCAGAAATGGGTACGGTGGGAGTAGTTTCCCGGACGAACTCTTTCACACGGAGCTCTACTATACTGGTTACCAAATAATCAAATTAGGCAAACAACTATTCAGACACTATTATTGAGATTGTCGAAGACTTTAGTTAAGTTATCCTCCTCCTCCTCGCGTCGTATTCCGTAATGCTGAGGGTCGTGACCCCCTCCATGGATCACTTTCTGCCGGACGATGTTGCGCCAATGAGATCTGTTGCCAGCGAACTGCACGGCTTCGTGGAATTTCGAAACGAGAGTGGTGCGGATCTGGTCTGTCTGAAGTCATCCAGTATACCATAAATGCAGACAAACTGTTGGTTCCGCGCGCACGCGTCGCCTCAGAGGCGCTGCCCTCTTGCGCGTTATTGCATAAAAGTCATCGAACAGCCCCAAGCACCGCAAAAGCGAGGGAGCCTCGGCAGTGTTCTAAAGTCGTTGTTAAATTACTAGACACTTTGGGCATTGTCAATTTTTTTTGCAGTTTTTTTATTTATTTTATTTTTTTACATTTCTAGACCTTTGTTTGACTACGATGTCACCTCTTGGTAAGTGACGATGTGGCCGAAGATGGAGCACAAAGGTCTAGAAGGCACCTATTCACTCTAGCCCTGAAGAGACTATAGTAAATGTATTACCTGCATGGGAAGCGTTGATGGTGAAGGACACAGGTCGTCCAACGACACCGGGTGATATGTCGGTTACGTTGACGCGCGCCGCGCTGTACGCCTTCACTAGGAACGGGCTACCTTCCACGTGCCCGCCCATTGTGCCGGCGCGAACCTACAATCAGAAATTCCCATATTTAGTGTTTTTAAGAATATAGCACATTTTATTGCAACTCGTACATTTTATTAAATTATCTAAAGCAGCAATCAGACAAGAACATTCTTCTTTGTTTCTAATTGGTCATCTGAAGCGCCATATTGTTTAATTTGATTGGTTGAGCGTTATGCTTAGTGCCGCTAATGTTTATAAATCTCGATTTGAGTAAGAATTTAGTGACGGGCAATTTTCGATTTGTGTGCTGAAAGAAATCGGTAGCCTAGTCATGGGAAAGCAATGGAGGCGAACTGAGCACTGGGCAGGTCTATATTGCGATTTTGCGATCCACAGCGAAATTAAGCCCATTGAGGCTCTACCTACCGCTTTCGGGAACAAGGCTTGTATGATGGATGTGTATGTATATTTATATTTACCTCAATACTATGATCCCCAACATCAACTGGTACAAAAGAAATCGTATATCTTTTACTCGGCTCATTTTCTCCGATCGTCTCCTCAGCAGAAACCTGAAAAAACCGAAAAAAATAACATATTTTTTTTTTGGAAAATGCGGTTATTCGACAAACTGATTAATTCTGTCCGTTTTAAGCGGCAAATTCACTACCCGATTTAACGGGAAAGCCCAAGAAAGCTCACGTGTTCACGTTTGGTACGTTCTTGAGCTTCGGACTGGGCTCTGATTGGCGTTGCGCATAACATGGCGGATAGCCGTACTTTGTATTTAATTTAGTTAAAAATCATAATAATCTCGCCTGCGTCGCAGGAGGTTACAGGTTCGATTTCCGCCTCTGAACAAATATTTGCACGATCTGCAGATATTATCTATGTAATGTATTGCATTAAGTAATATATCAGTTATCTAGTACCCATAACACAAGCTTTGCTTAGCTTTGGGCTAGATAATGTTTTGTGAACTGTCCAGCATTATTTATTTATTATTTATTTTAATATGAAATGAAGCCAACATTTTGGAATTATTATAACCTATTTTCATTTTTAAATCAATATTTTAAATCTTTTTTGTGACATCACAATCGGCACCCATCACCGGTACCAATGCGTGGCACGCATAACGCGCGTCATGTAAAAAGAACGCTGGCGGTCAAGCTTCTTCAGACGTTCCAGCGTTCTTTTTACATGACGCGCACTATACATAATGTGATTCCTTACTTGTACGGGCACGGGTCGCCTCGCCGGTCCTAGCACCTCCACGTGCGGGGAGGCGGGGGAATCCACGCTGAATGTGTAAGCATCGCCGACGGACACCTTGTCGGGGGATTCACCGGAACCGGCGCCTATAACACGCGCCGGTGCCGATACATGGCATACGAATGGACTGCCTGCGGAAGAAACAAAATAATGTACAAATAGGTTATAATATACCGTACGCGTTTGTCAGCAAGAATAAAAAAAAAGTTAGTATTGCCGCGAAATGAGAAATGAGTTTTTACTGTATTTTATTTTCTCACCATCAAGTAAAAAGTAGTGTTTAACTCGAGACTAAAACCCATTAATATGGATAGTTTTAGTCCCTCGTTGAACAATCTACTATTTGACTTGACTTGTAGGGCACGTACTAGGCAAGGATTTCATATGGTTCTTATGCATAGTAACATTTTAAATGATTTACGACATCCACAACTACAATCAACATCAACATCGACATCAACTATAATCTGGGTCTCTTCAACGCTAGAGTGAATAGGTGCCTTCTAGACCTTTGTGCTTCATCTTCGGCCACATCGTCACTTACCAACAGGTGAGGTCGTGGTCAAACAAAGGTCTATCATAGTTAAAAAAGAAAAAAAAACCACAGGATGAGATGGTGGGGTCTATTCTCAGGCCGGACACACCTCGGCTAGTCGTAGTACTGTGACCGTATTTACCTGGCACATGATCCCCATTGAACCGCAGTTCAACGGTATGCGGTCTCGGGTCTCGCGGTGTGAAGCTGATCGCGTATGTGTGCGCGCCCTGGGCCGCGGCCGCTGTGGGCACGCGCCCTCCGTTCACCGTCACCTCTAGGTTACCGGGACCAGCTGCCATCGTCTCGACTGGAATAAAAGAAAGATTTAATGATTTCAATTATTTTTTCCAATGACATACCTGGCTATGATCATCAGCTGATAGACCCCCAAAGAATGTATTATTCCTGTTACCCGTTACAATCGCACATCGGTCCATCAAGAAGGGGGTCTCTGCGTTTTTCGGTTCGTGGTTGCCACTGAGAGGACCTCTGTGGGGCGGCGGGTAAGTAGCCGGCCGTGAAGCGAGAGTTTCAGGGTTCGATTCCCGTTGCGGGACACATATTTACAGGATCTGCAAATATTCGTTCCGGGTCTGGGTGATGTGGTACCACGTACTCGTAGTATCAATCGGGTTTTACCACATCAACGGGAGGAAACGGAGAGGTCTATAGGCTGGAATACCGTAAAGCCGTTGTATTGACAAGGGCTTACCTAAAAATGTCACCGGCTTGCCGACTGTGCCATGTGCAACGTCTTTAACTCTGATGGCGGTGACGTCATATACCTGCAAAGTGGACAAAAAAAATATACAGTTCACAGGCTATACACCTAATACGACCTGGGATGCGATTAAACTCTGTTGCTATCGGTTGTATTGCTGTTTCTATTTGAAATTACGTTTTTGCGATCACCTACTAATGCCGCATTATGTTTCTTTATAGGAAAATTCGTAAAGTTGCCTCCAAATTGTGCAAAAAACCGCTAGTGTTCAATTAATACATTAAATAAGATCTTGAGACCTTGATATCAATATTATTTGAGGACATTCTTCAAGAAAATCCAGGCTGACATCGTTTGTATGAACATCCATATCTGTCGTGTTATCACAAACATATAAGAAAATCAAAACGTCAGCCAGTTCATGTCTGTCGCCAGATGGCGCCAACCCGTAGAAAAGTTGGATGTTTTAGAAAAATACTGTAAAAGCCTTGATAGCAACCATGCGGTGGTAGGATCAGTTACAGCTTAACATTAGGTAGGCCATCTGCTTAATCCGTCATACCAAGTCGTATAAAAAAAAACCTCATGTATTCAGTAGTAGCAGAGCCTATTAGAGAAAGAGTTTGTCCGGGGAAGAACTGCACCATACCTATTTCTTCAGCAAAGCAGTAGTCCTCGCTGTGTTCCGGTTTGAAGGGTTCCGGTGAAATTACAGGCACCTGATACTTTTCATCTTTGTCTCAGGGTGGCGAGTGCAGTGCAATGCCACATAGGGTGCGTCCTAGGTGGCCGTGACCTATGATGTAATTATTGTTAAAGGCAGAGGTTACCGCTTAACATCAGGTAGGTCATTTGCTTTTCCGCCATTAACGCAGTTAAAAGAAAAAGTATGTGGGTGGCCCACACGTTCGGCCATGATTGATTTGTAGGCCTCGGCAGAAATCTTCGATCAAGCAGAAATTAACAATACCTTCAAATGGAACGGGCTAGCCGGTATCGGCTGTGAGTCGATCAGCACGTTGAGGCGATGCTCTCCGACCGCGCGCGGCACGAACTCTGCTCGGAACACGCCGGCGCTCGCCGCCGAGACGCCCGCCGGCACGGAGGCGCCATTCGGACCTGCGTCCGATACCCGCTCAGCTCACCGCCACGCCCTAACTTCTACCCCCAAAACTATCTACAAGCTAGCATTCACACACCAGTCATCCGTCATCTAGTACATGGACTCAAGGTTATGTATGATTCACAGGTTTTTTTAATTCCAGCTTAGCATGACTTTATCAGACCAAACCATCATAATCATTTATTCAAACGGTTTCAGGTACAAATAGGTCTAAAATCTACGAGTAGTTTGATCTACCAAAACCTGCCTTAACAGGCGTATGATCATTGAAAACTAAAGCCAAATAAGTCTAAAAGTCTCTCATCTTTCTATACGTGTTTTAAAGTGGCCCGACCAACCGTTCGGTTATACGCGGCATCGCACTTTACCTGGCCGAGGCCAGGACCACTTGCGGTAGGTCTTGCCGCCCAAACATAAGAAACTTACAATCTGGGTACTCATGCGAGTTGCTCGTGAACTTTGCAGAGCACTACCATTTGTCCAAAATGGTATTGAAGCGGTCATGGTCGCTCACCACCCGCACCCAGAAAGGGTGCTAGCTCCAACCCCAGCTAGGGACGTTAGATAAGCTAACTACAATTTCTCCTTCATTCATTTCTTGTATCAGAACAGTAGAGAAAAATTATGTTTGGATGTATTCTCTGCCTCGAGCCTGTCGACCTCAAGATTTAAGAGTAAGAGAAGTCTATGCTATTCCCTCGTGATAAAATCTACGTCGTCGATAACGACGAGCGTATTTTGTCTGTTTGACATTAGGGCTAGTCTTGAGATGTGTCAAGAGCTTTGTCTAGCTTAGGAAAAGAAGACATGGAAATCGTCATGCTAAACTAAGCCATGTTAGTACAATTAAAATATTAACTTGAACATTGTCGCCCATTTTTTTGTTGGAAAGACCTGCGATTCATACATAATTCTTACTCTAGGTATCGTTATTTATCCACAGACATACTTCAGTAATTTTATATAAACTACCTTTTTCGCTATCTTACTCTCACATACTCGTACTATTTATTGTCTTTTAAGAATATTTGAGCTAACAAATAATACCCCGCTATTTTCTCATGTAGAATGTTAGAAGTTAGGGCGAAGCGGATGAGCTATTTAAATATTATGATTGTTACAAGTCGTCATGTTATTTGAGTATTTTCTTTATCTGAAATTGAGTCGTAACACTTAATCTAATCAAAATACTCCTTAATTTTACTTATACTAATTTAAATTATGTATTTATTTAAGTTCTACAAACTATTTACTACAAGAAATGGTATTAGTAGTGTATTATTTACTAAAACATGATACGAAGTTAGTACAGCGAAGCATGTGCTAAACCTACAGTTATTAAGTTTTTTTTTCTTCGTTTTTTCTCCTGTGTTTCTACTCCCTAAGAACTCTATTCAGTGATTACGAGTTTCAAATAATCCCATTTATATTGTAATTTTTTCATCTATACCACCCTGTAAGGAAATAATCATATAAGTAGGTAAATAAGTCCCATTACATTAGAATAAATAAATGGTCTTTTATTCCACAGACAGGAATACGGCTGGTCATGCATATAATAGCAGAATTAAGGCATTGATTTAGAAACACATGGATATCGGGTGCAATTCACAATTTACGGAAAACACGTCCAGAATTGACATTATAAAATCTTACTAAAGTAACCTTACCTCAGCCGTAACTTAGTAAACTGACCTCAAAGTAAATGGACTTCTAGTCAGCGCTCAAAAAGTGTCTATATCAAATGAGAGACAGAACACATAAGGATGGTCAATTCTGACAAGTTTTACCCGTCCATTGCTGCTTGATTATTGAACTCATTTCAATGACCGTGAACCGTGAACTGGTGTGGTAGTAGTATAAGTAGCAACTAAGTAATATTAAGTTAGTAAGTCCTATAAAGAAGTAGAAGTATTAACTAAGTACTATTAAGCAGAAGTAGTAGTAGTAATACCCTCAACATTGACTTCGATCTGTTCAAGCGTGGCGGTGGAGTGGTGCAGCGTGAGAGCAGCCGGCTGGTGCAGCGGCGCGGGCCCCGGGACCACCACCCGGGCCCCGCCCCCGCTGCCTTCTGCCACCTCCACGACCAGAGGACAGCCAGGCACTCGCATCTGAACAATTTAAAGTTTAATAATAATTAATTAATTTAGCCTTTATTTCCATAACTTCATTTTTCTTTTTATACATAATGAAAACACAAATTAAATTAGGTACACTAGTCTAAAAGTCAGGCCCCATTTTGGGTATAGGCCTCCTCCAACTGTCTCCATTTGTCT
Source organism: Operophtera brumata (assembly GCA_932527175.1). NCBI lineage: Eukaryota > Metazoa > Arthropoda > Insecta > Lepidoptera > Geometridae > Operophtera > Operophtera brumata. The sequence goes on from OW052238.1 coordinate 5,381,724, forward strand.
CTTTGTTGAGCGCTATCATCCAGTCCTCGCCTGCTATTTTCTGGATCTCATCAGTCTATCTTTCTTTGGGTCTTGCTCTTGGCCTTCTGCCGTGTGGGGCCCGCCCAAGTGGTAACGCGTTTTGACCATCTATTGTCCGCAGTGCGAGCTATGTGCCCCGCCCATTTCCACTGCAGGCGCTTTGCATGTCGGAGAGCATCTATCAGTTTTGTTTGTTCTCGTATTTCTGAACTATTTTGTTTATCTATGAGTTTGATGCCCATGGTGCTCCTTTCCATAGCACGTAGCAATAATTTAAAGTTACATTCATCATTATTACCAGCCAAGACGTCAACTGCTGACCGAGGCCTCCCCTATAAATTTAAATATGGGGATTGTCTATAGTCATGATCGCTGACAGAAACGATACGGTGCACTCCGACCCACACGGTGTTGTGCGTCACGCCCCTAGAGTGCACGTAAAAAGCGCGGAGCCAGTAGCTCGCGTGGGAGGTCAGGGGCGACCTCGCGAGGGTACTGGCGAGAGCCCATACCAGAAAATTATGTTCTAAAATCCTGCCCTGTGGTAACATAATTTACCACGATTAAAAAAAGCAAAAAAAAAAATATCATACTGGTGATACTGATTTATCTCAAAACTAAAAAAAAAACTTAGTATAAAATAATTGGTAGGGCTCCCACTTTTCACAGAGGAGAGGGGGAACCCCTTCCTCTACACCCAAACTTCTATCGGGGTAGCATGATTCTAAAGTTTTACCGGATTGTCTCAAGGGTATTATAAAATTATTAGGATTATAATGGTCACATTGTTGTGGCATTTATAATCTGGGTCTCTTCAAGGCTAGAGTGAGTAGGTGCCTTCTAGACCTTTGTGCTTCATCTTCGGCCACATCGTCACTCACCAACAGGCGAGATCATGGTCAAACAAAGGTCTATCATAGTTAAAAAAAAAGAAAAAACTGAGTCCGGTGTTCGGCTCTTCTCATCCACTTTCTGCCCGTTTTCAACATTTCATAGCTCAGTAACTGACCCAACTCATGATGACCAAGAAAGACCCAGTGACAAAACGTACAAACACTTACCTTATTGAATGAGACATTGACAATGTGGTCGCAGGCTTCAGTTGGTGTGAATGACACTGTGAATCTGGCATTTCCCTGAAAGAAAAGGCATATGTTGAAATAAATATTAAGTTGAAAATATATTATTCCAACTAGTTATATTGTCTAACAAAAGAATATACGATTTTCGCTGCAGGACATGATATGCAAATATTTGCTAGTTATTTATTAGTGTATTAGTGTGTTATTAACACACTAATACACTAGCAGCTTATGCTGATGTATGTATATTTCAATATCCATATCAGTGTGTTGTGTCATTAAATGTTTCTCCAATCGGTTTTTAAAGGAGTTCACTGAGGGAGCACTAATCACTACCTCTGGTAGCCAGTTCCAAGTGTTTTCTGGGATTGCTGATTCCTGGCAGGTTTACAAGCTTTAGTGAGTGCCCCCTCAATTTGTTGTTATGTAAGTTGAAGGTGTTGTGGTACCAGGTACTCATAGTTCTGGATAACCATACACAGAGGACCCTAGTGTGGGATCAGGACTATGAATGTGGCTGTTGGGTGTTATGTAATGACAAGAATTCATTGTTAGACAGCAGGGAAACAAAATTAAAGATCAAACTACCTATTATAAGCGAAATGAGTACCAATGCTGCACAGTAGATTTTTCATTTGGGTATCCAGAAAATGCTTACCAGTGGGTGGACTTGTGTGGGTATATTGAGCCCTCGAGCTGACACTGTGATTTCGAGGTTCCCTTCACCAGCCTGAGCTGCGTCCACAGCCAGCTGGACCGGGACTCCGACGCGAGCTGATGATCCTCCATTGACAGTGACTAGCTTGCCATCATAGGCTTTGCAGACAAACGGAGTGCCCTGAAAAGGAAAGCCACAACATACGTTATTAGAAAATTAGGTAGTTTTAGTCACAGTAAGTGATAGTAGGGTGCATTCTAGGTGGATGCTACCTGAGAGGTGATGCATTGTTATAGGCAGATGTTACTGCTTAACATCACGTGGGCAATTGGCTTGTTTGACTATTCACACAAATAAAAAAGTGGATACCAATGATTAGAAAGGGTCCTTGGATTAAATAAAAGACTACTGTTTTTGTAACTTCAGTATTTACCGGTACAGGCTGGTTGTTGTACTGTGCGGTAAGTGTGTGTGGTCCAACATTCTTCGGGGTGAAACTGGCCACCAGTCCAGTGACCGCATCTCCAGTCAGCCTCACTGGGACATCGCCGCGTGGCCCTCTCACGGTTACGGTGAGTTCTCCACCAGCTGAACCCTCTACTCTTACTGAACATGATGCAGTTTCACCAACTGGGATGAGTTCTGTTGAAAATAAAATATATAACACTATTATCAAAAATTACCTCTAAACATTTTAAGACATAAAATACTAATAATACTAATACTAGCCTGATTGAAATTGAAAACAAAACCCAGGATACAAACATAAAGTTATATTAAAATGATGGCCTCAAACTAGGTGAATGTACTTTGGGTCAGGGCTCTAAAAGTGTCCGAACCAAAAGAGGGACAAAACGCATAAAGAGGGACAATTCTAAATAGTTTTATCCGTCCATTGCTGCTTGATTATTTAGGACACATTTGAAGGACTGGAGTTGTGAACCGGCTGTGTACCTATAGTGTACCTGCTAGGTACTCATTTAACACCGTTAGAATTTTCAAAGGTGCCATATTTTGGCGTTGATGTTGTATGGAATAAATAGATTTATTAGAATGTCTTTGGTTATCTAGTCTGGTAATAGCTATTAGCTTACCTTAGGTACCTCAATGTACTGTAAGTCCAAGCTAACTTGATCATGAGTAAAACGTAGTGATCATGCTCAGTGATCATGAGTTTGTTTTGATATCATTTTTTTTCTAGAACTATTATTTACGTAATTATTGTTTACGTAATAATTAATCTACACATACCACAGATTTTTTTAAATCTTGTGTTTTCTTTTCGCTTAACTTTGGGGAGTTAGTACTAAGTAGGTAAAACTACGCTACGCTACGCTACGTAGGTACGTTCCCTGGTGAAATCAAATATTCCGAGCAGCCAGCAACTTAAAACTCAAAATTATATTAAACTTTGCTATAAGTTCAAAAAATACTTTAGTTTAACTCACACTACTCACAGACAAACAGCAGTGGTTGGTTAGTTAAGTATAGTATTATTTTATCTGTGGTTAAGTTAACAAGAAGCTGAAGCTGGATTGGTTATGCATGATTGGCTATTGAGACATTAGATTAGTAATAATGACCAACCCGGTGCTGCCACCTCTCTGAGGCCCATCAGCGCTAAAAGTGCTTGAAATTCTTTAAATAGCGCTAGAATCCGCTAGCTTGCATCAACAAAAAAAAAGGCATAGTAATAAGAAGTTTTTATTTATTTCAATACAAATTATATTTATCATCTTAAATCTCAATATTGTCTGGTCTTAATATTAATAAGTATCTATAATGACCCTACCCTACACCTAAGGAACGGAATGGAAGCTAAACGAATTGCGGTGTTGCTGCTTGCTTCCTACTTTTTACCGAGATTGCGACGTGTTTTTACTACGTTTGGTCTGTCATAAAAACACCGTTATATTTTCCGCAATTAAAATTTCAGCGCTAAGTTTCCCAAGAAAGCGCTACATCTAACTCCGAAAGCGCTAAGTTGGCAGCACTGTGACCGACCAAATGTCAATAGCCGCTAATGGTTTGGTCGGTCCGGGGTCACACAGCACAGACATAAAATCAAGATCTTAATCACAGAATATATACAGTCTTAATGTCAAAACTGACAATGACAAACCAGGGACATCAATTCGCCATTTTTGAAAGAAACGTCGTCGTGTAATTTTGTTGGCATTCTAAACATGACATGTGTAACATATTTATAGCACACTAGCGACTCGCCCCGGCTTCGCACGGGTAGCCCCCGGTGAACCCCCCCCCCGTCTTACCCCTCCCACTATGTCCTATCTCCTGGTTCTAAGCTACCTCCCTACAAATTTTCAGCCAAATCGGTTCATCCATTCTTGAGTTATAAGTGTTGTAACTAACAACACTTGAAAAAAAAAAAAAAAATATGTATAAACCTCACGGAGCCCGAGACCTTTTCAACGAATGCAAAACCGTGGAAATCGGTTCGTGCGTTCTGGAGTTATAGCGTCAGGAAGGAAAACCCGACTTATTTTTATATAATAAAAAGAAGGTGTGGTGCAGATAGATAGAACTTGATGGAAGTGTATTGTGTGTCTCTTTGGTATGGTGGTTTTTGTCCTCCAAAACTTTGGTATTTTAACCTGGGTTATCTTATGGAAAGAGACTCTTGACGACTTGACTTAAGAATTTGTTATTACTTGGTTGGGAATACTCCTCAGACAGAAGCCTTTTTTTTGGCTTATTAAAAAATATAACACAAAACGCAATTTCTATTTAAAGACGGACAAGTGCGAGATTTTCGCACTGAGGGTGCCGTATTGTAATGGTGTGAGGCAAAGATTTCAATATCGGTGTGAGGTATTACTGGAAATTTTGCGTAGGTACTAGGTATCTTCTCCATCCTACTTCTCATTACCTTATTTAATTTTTTTCCAGAACTTTGAAGTTAATAGAATTAGTTAGGTAGGTAAGTAGGTACCTAACGGTTTTCTTTTTCTCGATTTTCATACAAAAATTAGAATTTGTTGCCATAATCTTTATTTATTGCATTGAGTTAGAAACTTGTTGTTTTACGGCACTTTAAGTTCACAGACTTTTATGTTTGATATTTTAAAGTTGATTCCCCTTAGCCTTTCCTGCGAAAAAGGGGCTTAACAAACAGACAGACCGACAGCCAAATTATTATTTCTATACGGGGAGTACCCTTTTACAGAAGCCTAAAATAAAAAAATTAACTATTTTATATCCGTACATCCGCCCGGATGTTTTGAAGTAAATGGCGCATCATTTAAAAATAGATCATTTTCCTTTTTTTTGCAGAAATTTACATTCTACCCAACTAGGTATCTATAAAGTTTTATTTACAAAAGAGGTTCACCGGTTTATGAGCTACAAACCTATTTGAGCGGTGTCGATGGTGACTTTCTGAGCTGGTGCTACATGGAACACGAAAGGCGATGATGGAACTGGCTCTCCGTTGAACTTGATGTCGACGCGATGAGGCTCCGCCGTCTCTGGACGCCAGAAGACTAGGCAGCGCCCGCCGCCAACCACCTGATGAAAATTAACTTGCCATCACTCCAGTAATAGGTACGTACATCACATACAGGTAGGTACCTACATCAACTGCGCGATTCTATCCTTTGCAACCTTAGAGCATTGCAGGCCTCCGTACCGGAGTTTGCAACCTAGGTGGTGCTTTGTTCGAGCACCAAAGTGCCCTCATTGTTTTTGAATAACAACGTGACATTATCAATATTCAATCTATATAAAATCGTTGCGTTGTAATACCTTATCTTAGGTTTTTTTTTCACTTGAATGACGTAACAAGCAGATGGCCCACCTGAGGGCCAAGTACTGAGGTTTGTCAAAGTTTTGCAATCGGTGTCCCGATATCGAATTGCGAGTTGATATTTATTTTTAGATTAAGGTTACAATTTACTTAGTATTTTGTTATCTGTGATATGGGTTTCATGGGTTTCCCAACAAGTCCGCTAGGGGCGCTTATCATTTTCTGCATACCTACAATAACGACATTTTGACTCGCAATTCGGTTTTAATTATTCCGAGTGGTTCCAAAATACAAACCTGTACTAACACACACTGTGCATTACCACATAGGTCACGTCCACCTAGGAGGCACCCTATGCGGCATTGCACTGCGCCCGCCACCCTGAGACAAAGGTGAAAAGTCTCATGTGCCTGTAATTACACCGGCACCCCTTCAAACCGGAACACAGCAAAGCGAGCACTACTGCCTTTACGGCAGAAATCGGTATGGTGGTACAAAGTACTTCCCCGAACGAACTCGTATACAAAAAAAACTCTACTACTATTAGGTGATAGCAATTAGACAAGACGTGCGGTTTACCTGAACGTGATTGGGAACTTCTCCCTCGTTTATTGAAATCTCCAACTGACCCTCACCGGCAGCACTGGCATCAACTGAAACAAGTCAAAACTTATAGAAACTAGTAACTACACCATTCATCGAGGGCCTGTAATGATCTAAGACACAGAATGTTCACCGTAAGATGTCCCCTGCATTACATTCTTAGTCTGTTATAGTAAGATGCCCCCTGTGGATGTGCCTTGGGAATAGTGGCAACGATAGAAAAAATAAATACTCCATGGCAATATTTAATATATAGGTACATCTGACGGTGAACGGTCTGTAGGTAGGTTACCTGTGAAAGAAACTACAGTGCCACCAACTTATCTGTAGAATGATTCGAGGGCGCCACTAAATATTTTGCTGCAATCAATCGGTATAAGGTTGTACGAGTACACGGACCTGACGAAATTGTATGTTTTTTTTGTAGTTATTCATTAAGTACTATAAGATTGATACCTACATAGGTAAATGTTTCGGTAACAGGTAATCTGATACATTAGTTATATATACATATATATATAATTATTTAAGTTCAAAGTGCTTTTATGCTTTGAAATACAGTCTATAAACATAACATTAATGTAATAATCTATTATCTGAGCCATTTTTTTAGTCAAATAAACATATTAAAAAAATACGTTCATGACATTACACATACAGTAATTATGATCAAAGAAAACCGAAGCATGTGAATTACTACCATATGTATGATCGAGTGGATAAATTCCACTTATTTCATCGAAATCTGAGTCACTGTCACTATCGTTGTCAGAGCCACGGTGAGGGCTTTTCATTTTCGATTAAAAAAATAGTTCGATTTGGCTCGATAGATGGCGACATTTGAGTCGGCGCGCCAAATAAAAAATGCGACTGCCAAAATTAAAAAATGCATTGTCTGTGCTTTTGTGTGACAGTAACAAAATACCACAAAAATATATCACTACGTTGTTGACTTTAACATCTCACTTTATTTTGACAGTTAAGTACAGAGCTGACGCCATTTATTTTCAAGGGTTTAAGCATGATGTAAAACGGCCGTGAAAACCCTTCATTGACAATAAAAGGCTGATCGAAATATCCGTCTTTTTGTAGATATTCTTCTTTAATTTTGTGCACGTGTGTACAAAGGACCAGAAAAAAAAAAGATTTCGGGAATTTATTTAATAATAATCTGGTAGCACTGATCTGTAGCGGCAACTCACTACAACCACTGACAGCGAAGTGACGTTTTCAATAGTTTCCATTTTGGCCGTTCTACAGATAAGTTGGTCGCACTATACATTTTTATGAAGTACCTATACCCTGGTTCAGAATTCGAGATATTTTTTGTAAACCAAGGGGATACCATAGCAAAAAAATAGGTGCTCTGTGGTAGTTTATTAAATTAGGCCAATAAACAGGCTGGGCATCTTATTCTAACTCAGATCTGATAAACTATAAAGTAATCAATATTTTGTCGTAGATATTTTTGAGTTATTTCGGTTATTAACAAAGTTATCAAGCAAAAATATATTTGTAAGTAAAAACTATTTCATGTTACTTGGAACACTGCAAAGATTCTAAACAATGGGCCTTGTTTTGAAAGCCGGTCCCCATTTTGTTAATTTCATTCGTTTCTCCTCATTTACCGAATACGAATGTGCTTTTCGCACAGTTTTACAATGGAATGGTCATACTGTATCAATAGGTAAGGTAAATATATAAAATTTTGCCGTTTAAACATTGACTTGTCAGATAAACTTATGTAGGTAGTGGGTTTGTGTTTATTTGCCGCAAATTGAAGGTACCTACATACCGCGAGAGCGAAGCCGCTGGCGGAAATTAAAAAAAAAAAAAAATTGGTAAGTCGTAGGACAAGCCGCGGGTCACTACTAGTAAAACATGATCCACGCAAAAAAATGTTTTTACCACTAGCTTGTCTTTTTGACGGTGACATTTGTTTGTTTACAAAAAATATCTCGAATTCTGAACGAGGGTACAGGGACAACAGCCAAGTTCCGTCACTATCTAACTCAGTATAGTTCTGGTAAGTTACAAAGGGACAGAACATAGTGTTCACACAACGAAAAGTAAACGAAAATCACGAAAAACAGTATTAGAATGTTTGCTGCGTAATCAAAAATATAAATCTACTATGCCCTGTAAAATAATATTAGTTGTTACTGTTATGTAAAAAATCATTTATTCATAAATAAAAGTGAACATATAACTAAATATTAAATGTAATATTAAATTAAATCTAAAACTAAGACACTAAAGCAAAACTAAAATAAAATAAAAACCTACCTATCAGATCAGCAAGCCGTCACCCGATGGCAGCGTGCCAAGAATGCTGGCTGCATTGCCACGCTGAATGGCAATGCTTATTCGTTGACCAAAATAAAAGCCAGCATTCCGGTCACGCGTGGACTCAAAAAGACGCTCCGCAAGGTCCTTGAAAATTGTATGTGCCCCTGTTCCCCACGGGCCTAGAGTTTCTACGCCAAACGGCTCAAATATGTACCCTCTGTCGAGTAGTGCATTACTGTTATTAATTTTATCAATGTACGTTGATAGGTAATAGAGATATTTACGTTAACGCATTGTAGAGGGTTGTTCACGATTTTTTTATTGAGAAAATTTATTGAAATCGTGTTTTTGGCTCTATCATGCTCTTGAAAATATTCACTGCGGACCCACCATACCCCTGCTGGGGCTAGGGTGGCACGAAACCATACCACTATTATAGTGGTCAATAAATGTGAATACAACACTACTATAATAGTAGTGTTGGGAATATGAGGAAGTTTTTTTTTGTTGTCATAGTAGATTTTGCTAAAAATACGTTACAGAGAAGCCTATGTGATTTTGAAAGCCTCAAAAATCATGATTACTTTCCGTAAATACCTTTGAATTGGCTCTGCTGACCGACAACTGCATTAGCGACATCTGCTACTTTGATGAGACTAGCGTCATACACCTTGGCCACCAGCGGCGCTGAAGTCAAGCTGCCGAGCTTGTCACCAGCGATTGTGATCTGGAAAAACAATACAAGAAGTCAGTCATACGTACTATTATTTATTCTGTGGTCATACTTACATGTCTACATTTAGTAGAAAAAGAGCTGCGCGTGCAGAGTGCGTTCGGGAAGTTCTTCCACCATACCTATTTCTGCCGCAAAGCAGTAGTGCTCTCATTATTGTGTTCCAGTTTGAAGGGTGCTGGTTAAATTACAGGCATATGAGACTTTGATTTTTACGTCTTCGCACAGCGACAAAGCCCCGTTTTTCTCCAATAAAACAAAAAAATATACTCAAGGTGGCTGACGCAGTGCAATGCAGGCTAAGGCGCATCCTAGGTGGCGTGGGTAGCGTATAAGGTTATGCATTGATGTAGGCAGAGGGGTATGCCGCAAAATTCCTAATTTTAGATTTGATTGATGACAGACTAAATCAAGTACAATATTCAAATTAAAAATATACATGGATACATTATAATTCCGAGGGAGCACTGTACCAGAAACATGATAGGACAATATTTTCTCGATAGGGAAAAAAACCAAAGTTACGTATATTTTTTGCCTAGATTCGATTGATTATAAAAATGGTGCATATTATTGGGTAAATAATTTAATAAATACAATCAATACCCACAACTAAGCCGAGGGTTTACTGTAGGGGTTTTGTATAATATCTTCAAACGAAGAGTAAAGTAGCATCTTCTGGGCGAGCGTGCATAGATTGGCCTCACTTCCCATCAGTTGAGATGTAGACAAACGCAAGCCGATAATAAAAAAGTGGCCAAGTGCGAGTCGGACTCGCCCATGAAGGGTTCCGTAGCAGCAAGTAACATAATATAAAAGTTCTTGAATGGTTTACGATTTATGACGTATTCAAAAAAAACTACTAGATCTTGTTCAAACTAATTTTCGGTGGAAGTTTACATGGTACATCATATATTTTTTTTAGTTTTATCATTCTCTTATTTTAGAAGTTAAGGGGTTTACACACACATTTTACCACTTTGAAAGTGTCTCTCGCGCAAACTATTCAGTTTAGAAAAAAATTTATTAGAAACCTCAATATCATTTTTGAAGACCTCTCCATAGATTCCTCACATATATGGGTTTGATGAAAAAAAAAATGAGTTTCAGTTCTAAGGATGGGGAACCCCAAAAATTTATTGTTTTATTTTATTTTTGTGTGAAAATTTGAATGCGTTTCACAGAATACATCTACTTACCAAGTTTCAACAACATAGCTCTTATAGTTTCGGAAAAAAAAGGCTGTGACATACGGACGGACAGACAGACAGGCAGATAGACAAACAGACAGACATGACGAATCCATACGGGCTCCGTTTTTTGCCATTTGGCTACGGAACCCTAAAAAGCCCCCAATTATAGCGGAAGTTTTGCTGATGATGATGATGATACGGACTTGTACTTGCGTCTTGATTTGATTAGTAGGACAAGATTAGGACGCGTCATTAATATCGCGTAGGTATCAATTTATTATTCATTTATTAAGTAGGCATAGTTATGCAAATTTTATACGAGACCACCCACATGGAAATCTTGATATGGTGAGGAAGAACTATAGTTACGTAGGTATAATATTTTATTTTGTCACCCTTGAACTTTGCCAGGAATTTCGTAATTAGCTAGAAGCTACAAGGTACAATGTAAGGTGGTTTGCGGTAGAGTGCGTCCAGTGTAAAACTGAACGCACGACTATTTAATTACGACAAAATAAAATATTCCTTAGGCTGCGTTTCCATTGACGCGGAGCGGAGCGGAGCGGAGCTTAGCGGTGCATGAATTGACCAATCACTATGCTCGAAATCTCTGCTGGCTGCTCGCTCGCCATAGTGATTGGTCAATTCATGCACCGCTACGCTCCGCTCCGCCCAGCTCCGCGTCAATGGAAACGCAGCCTTATTCCGTAACCACAAGGATAATATTGAAACGTCGAGCTTGTGTCAATTGGCAGGTAAAAGCGATGGCGCGGTCAGTTTTAGGCTAGACGCACTCTGCATATCCATAAAGCATGAGATCGAGAGGGGTCGATATTAGAGAGGGTACGGCAGTCATAAACCCTAGACTGTTCTATTATTAAAAACAAACAGTTTACACTATCTTGCTTGTATTGAGGAAAGTAAAGTAGGTATACATACCATTTTTTTTTTAAGGTGTGATAATGCTTTTCGCATGTCCATCTGCTCGGGGAGAGCTGAGGGGGTATGTCGGGCTCTCCGTTGCACCCAACGACATACCGACTAAAAACCCATTGATATTCCTTCCTTCACCTTAATGCTAGTGCATCATCAAACCACTCACCATCTGACGTGTGGTTTAGAGATGCACTAACACTTGACAGTGTCACGGTGTCCCGGTTGGATTCTACCGCGGTATCCCTCCCTACCTCCAATGACGTTCGATAAGCCCTCGAGATCCGCTATACCTATGTACGTTTTCGAGTTCGAATGTCCCGTCATGTAGATTTAAGTACGCGTACCTTCGAGATAGTGGTGTCATCAGATAAAGCTTGGGAGGACAGATATTTACGACCGCGAGGTGAATGAAGGTCAGAATTCTTCATGTGGATGACATTTACGAGTATCTCGTTACTTGTACTTACTGTGTAGGTAGCTACAGGTATCTACGTAATTTTCTTCGATAGGTATGCAGTATTAACGGTGTTGCAAAGTTCTTGCAAAAACCACGATTTATAGAACGTTTTTTATTAGTAAAAGTATCTACTTTATCCGGTTCTCAAAAGCTACATATGACTGAAGTTTTTGAAATAATAACATCCAACAGTCAATTACATCGGTCCTGATCCCTCGCGGAATTCGAACTTGCACCACTTGCATCTCAGCCAGCTACTCGCCCGCCACGGCACCATGGAAGTCGTGTAACTATAGTCACAGAATAAATACCTAACTATTGTTTTAAACAAATACATTTTATTGGACTTCGGTCGGTATTTGGTAGTAGAGAAGCTGCGTAGCACTTCCCAAATGTACTCGTAGCACTGCTACGACTACTACGGTAAAGTAGGATTTTTTCCGGAACTTTTTAAGAAATTATTTTCGTTTGCTGCCATATCTAAGACCTTAATCGAGAGAGCAGAAAGAGTGATATTTTGCACACATCGTCAGTCGAACTCAATGCGGTCTGCGCTATTGTAACTGGCAAAATGGAGGGCAAACGACCAAAATGTAATAGTCCAAAGTAATTTTCAGACCACTTATTGCCTAACGAACTGCTAATCGGTTTCAATTACGATTTTACAATACATAGCGTATGCTTTGAATATATCTGCTTTTGAAATGAAGCTCGTGGCGCAATGTACTGCGAAATCATCAACAAAAGCCATTAGGTACATAATAATGCGGCTGATGGTTGTAAATGCCAGTGACCGACGCACTCCACTAAACCGAGGATTGTGGAAGATGGACAAAAACTATTGAAGATGTACTTGCAAGGAGTCATAATCATCCACAGTGAGGGACCGACTCAGGAGAGGGAAGTATAAATTAGCTTACATCGATCAGGTGAGTGCCCACTTCATCAGGTGTGAACTCGATGCGGTATGCGCCAGGTCGCTCCGCTACGTCCAGGACACGGGCGGTCACTGGTCTCCGCGACGGAGCTGTCACTGTCACTCCAACCTATAACAAACAAAGTAATTGAGACCATAGGAAACTAGCCGTGCTCTAATGAACACAAATTATCCTTGTAATCGTTACACCGTGTTTTGTCTCAAACGGTCGAATTTGAAACTGCCTGTCAATGCAGAAGACAAAACACTGTGCAACCGTTTCAAGGAAAATTCCCATTTTATAGTAGCACGGTTAGGCTACAAGCCCCATTTATCGAAAAAAAATTGGCAGGTAGGTACCTTCTTCAATTCTACAGCCATACAGCTTTTGTCCGAAGATAACAGAGTGAAAACTAGTTGAAGTTTGTTTTGTTTTTCTACGAATGAGTTCCTGATTATGCTAATCTGGAACTTTCTGGTCTTTACGATCGGTCGTGAGTAAATTTTTATAGTGCAGAATTAGTATCCTATAAATGATACGCCATATTTTACGTAACTGCTACGAAACGAAGCTTGAGTGAACAGCAACAAATTGGTACGAGTGAGTGCCTCAAAAATGTAAAATATTGAGCTCGCTGCAATGTATCGGTTTTACACGAAAAACATTTCGTGTCACTCCAGTTCATTTATATGTTGATGCCGACTTTGTGGGTCACAATGTAACCAAAATAATGCAAAATAGAGCGCAGTGAAACTGAGTCACAAAATTTGGGGCACAAGTCAACACCCCCATTTTATTACAACATGTTCTTACAAATACATTCTTCATTTTGTTTGTAAAACAATTTATGGTGTTCATCTTTATTTCTGTCAGCTGCCGCCCGCAGTTTCACCCGCGTTTTTTGATGAACTTTTTGAGACAAAAGATAGCCTGTTTCCTTCCTCAGGATGCCAGAAGGATGAAATCCATGCTAAATTTTATCTAAATTTATTTTTTGTTCAGCGGTTTAGGCGTCAAAAGCTATGAGTTGGACGGAGTTACATTTGCATTTCTAATATTGGAACCTTTAACATATTAATAGCTGCTCACTTTGTATAAATCAATGATTTACCAGAAAGCACACAAACCTAATCAGTTTTAATTCTAGGTATTGCCGATTAGAGGCGTAGGTGCGGGTTTGAGTCTCACAGATTCAGAATTTTTGAGACACGTTTTAATTTAATTTTTATAACTTCTCTAACAAAAGGAAAAAAAAACATGTAAGTAGTGCCGATATGTTTATTCTCATGCTCTTAGGCTCTAGTCACACTGAGATGGCATCGGCACAGGCGCAGCTAAAAGTTAACGCAGCATTTTACACGTTATCTTCATCACTAAAATACACAGTATAATTTAACTGATACTCTTCAAATTCACTTTTTACATTGTATAATTGATACCAATCTATCATTGATGTCTATTACAGTGTGTGTGCCATGTCCGTGCGTCAACCGAGGTCCGTGCTGAAAATCAGCGCTGCAGGCATTAGGCTGAGCACGGGTTTTATGATGACAGCAAAAAATACGCAGCAAAACATATATGTTTTGTCTCTGTAATTATTATATTGTGTAGGTACACAAGCTGTGTGTATTTGCTGTTCAAAATAAAATATTTCTACTCTATTCTTTCTATTCTATTCTTAAGTCCAGCGCGCGATGGCGATGCAACTGTCATCTTGTTGTGAATAATGCCTTTTTTTTTGTATACTACTTGGATGACGGATGAAGCAAGAGGCCCACCTGATGTTAAGCGGTAACCTCTGCCTATGAACAGTGTATTACCTCATAGATCACGTCCACCTACGACGCAACCTATGTGGCATTGCACTGCGCCCGCCACCCTGAGACATAAAGATGAAAAGTTTCATGTGCCTGTAATTTCACCGGCACCCTTACCCTTCAAACCGGAACACAGCAATGCGAGCACCTACTGCTTTGCGGCAGAAATAGGTATGGCCTAAAGCTAAGGCCAAAACAACGCGTTCAGCCCGCGTGCGCGGTGGCGTGCACGGTGGCGACTGGCGATCCATTGTGCACGCCACTGAGGACGCGGGCTGAATGCGTTAGTTTGGCCTTAGCGTAATACAGACCGATGCAGGCTTGACTAGTCAAGAGAACTACTAGGTGTACTCACATCGTTCTTGGTAAAGCTATCATCACCAGGCGAGGTGGAGATCTCAAAGGCGGCCGGCACTCGTGCAGGTATCAGCCTGGTGGGCTCTCCGCTGCCGCCGCCCGCCGGCCCCGCCATCACTTCGACCTTCCACGGGGACCCTGGAAAAAACAGGTTTCTGTTAGTTTTATAAAGTTTCAAATTAGCGTGGCAGTGTTCTTATGTTCTAGAGGGGAGATCACCTTGCTTTGCGCCTCAAAATCAATAAGTTTTATGTAAAATATATTTTCACACGCACCTGCTCGACAATGTCCAATTACATATCATGCAACCTCAACGTAAAGTAAAGCTTTATCTCTTAAGGGATACAAAGTTGTATGAAACTCCCTAGGAATAAAGTGATTTTAATTTAGAACGTCAAATTCGTGTGGAAAAGCTCTTGTTTGTATTACTAGAGTCCGCCTGCAGCATCGCTCGTTAAGTAAAAAAAATACCTTAGGCATTGTAAAGAGGTTTGTTCGACAATAGAATTGGCCAACATAAGCAGAAATCTAAAAAAAAAGTTGTTTACAAAGAATGTGAAACTAAAGACTAAATTAAAGAAGGTGCTGTGATTTTCAGTGTTTTTTTATAGTCTCCCAGAAGGTGTGAAAAGTAGAGTATGCACCTCTGGAATAAAGCCTGTCTTAGTCTTAAGCAGGTTGAACCATTTGCTTCACTCAAATAAAATAAAAAAATATGCTGGACAGTTCACACAGAATTATCTAGCCCTAAGCTAAGCAGAGATTGTATTATGGGTACTAGATAACTGATATACTTAATACAATATATTACAAATATAGATATTTATATTATGCATAGAAAATACCCAGAACACCCTGAACAAATATCTGCAGATTGCACAAATATTTGTGGGAATCGAACACGCAACCTCCTGGGTCGCAGGGAAAAATTCCCCCGCCGCGCCACAGAGGTCGTCCGGACTCAGGACTCTATATAAATCCCTCGTTACGCTCAGGGTTCAATATGCCGCCCACGACGTAAGACACTGCTTTATTCCCTCAGTGCATAATCTACTATTTTCAATACAAGCTTTTATGAAAGTAGTAGGTACTTATCGGATTTTGATAATATTTCGCAGAAACAATTAGGTATTTTGAATTAATTTTGAATACGAGGAAAATCGACAAAGAGTTTGTCAAGACCGCGAGGACTACTACTGTACGCAGAACTACTAGTACTAGGTACTACTACTACTATTAACTACTAGAATACGTAATCTACCAGCTCATCTAGCAAAAAGATTGTTTATTTTGTTTTGAAACAGAAATAGTTACCAACAGCTTACATTTTGAAAAAAATAAGCAGGTACCTAAGTACTGGTAGTAAAGTAGAAAAAAATTGGCCCCGCTAATTATTCGTCAAATTGCCCGTAATGGCAGCTACTGCGCACCTCAAAATGATGAAAATTGCGCATTTATGATAATTGCTCGCACGCACTTGCATGTTCATAAGAACTGCCACACCTGGAATTCTCGCGATACCCGAGTCACAGCTACACCAATAGTTATTAGGTAAACGATCTGCAGAGCCACAGAATAACTGTGAGTTAGTAAGTAAACAGAATACGCAATGGGTCTAATTAAAATTGTTGCGGATGTTTGTCTGAATGCAGTCAAGTGGCGAGATGCCGTATTTCGAAACGCACGTGGTTTTGTTCGCTATAACTATAATAATATCTTACTATGGTTATCAATGGGATTTAATTTTGTATGTTAGATAATAAGGAAGATCTTTGGATTTCCTTTGCACCTCAAGGTACCTAGATAACATAAGAACTTAGAGGGTAGCTTCTTAGGTAAGTATTTAAATTGATAGCTACTAAAAACTTACATACCTACATAAATAGACACACGCCTTTTCCCCGAAAGAGTAGGCAGAACCTCAATGGACCTCTTTTCACCGTGGTGCATCGTGGAAATATAGACGTGACAAGTAGTGAGCTTATCACCGCCATTGCTTCCCACGACAGACTCGACTAACGCTTTCTTCCAGTAATAACATGTTCCCTAATAAGCTACCAGCCAGGTCAAATCTTATACCAACGAATCTTACTAACAAGTCCGGCTAGCTTCAAAAAAACATTTGGTAGATTATTGATAATTTTATTACAACTCTTTTATTTAATTTATAATCGACAGCCCACCATTTAAAAACATCGCTTGGTATCTTAGAGCAATACGGCCTCCTGTTGCTGTATGCTTCGCTTCATTGTTGAACCAATTTGTCGTTATTTGTGAATAATTGAGTTTTAAGGGTTCCGTAGTCAAAGACAAGGAACCCTTATAGATTCGTCATGTCTGTCTGTCTGTCCGTGTATGTCACAGCCTTTTTTTCCGAAACTATAAGAGCTATACTGTTGAAACTTGGTAGGTAGATGTATTCTGTGAACCGCATTAAGATTTTTACACAAAAATTGAAAAAAAAACAATTATTTTTGGGATACTTAGAACTGAAACTCAAATTGAGATTTCTAATATCATTTTTTTCTAAACTGAATAGTTTGCACGAGAGACACTTCCAAAGTGGTAAAAAGTGTGTCCCCCCATAACTTCTAAAATAAGAGAATAAAACTAAAAAAAATATATGATGTACATTACCATGTAAACTTTCACTCAAAATTGGTTTGAACGAGATCTAGTAAGTAGTTTTTTTTAATACGTCTTTAATCGTAATCCATCCAAGAACTTTTATATTATGTTACTTGCTGCTACGGAACCCTTCATGGGCGAGTCCGACTCGCACTTGGCCGCTTTTTAATTGGTGGCTTGCATTATCAACGGTCAATGAAAGTTTGTACCTACAATACCTATTATTTCTTCTGTGCTATAACCATTAAATTAGGAGTTATGAAACAAAAAGGTCAACAGAGCAGAACGGATCGCGAGGTCGCAAGATTATTCGTAAAATTGACTATTATAACTGTATCCATTTAAGATTTTATCCAAGAAAATACGTTATCAAGGTAGGTAAATATATTTTAGAAAAATTCCGATATATCGCAGGCTGAATTCAGACGTTTAACTGGACAGCTAGCAATTTTATTGAACAAAACCTTTAACTACATGGAAAATCATGAGATCTCGAGAAAATTGCTACAGTTTCATCGTGAGATTGCAGTCCATGGCTAGGTTCGTTTTTTTAACAATTTTATTAGCCTTCCTACATAAAAAAATACTTGGGTTGAAATGGCATTGTTTAATTCAATGTCTAGCCGTTCAATTAAACGGCTAATTCAACCAGGCTGCGACGTATACACCACGTATTTAGTTTTATACTTCAGTTAGTCGGGATTTTTGTTGTGTTGTTGTGATGAAAGCTCACAATAGTTAATTTTTAACCCACGACTCAAAAACGATGGTGTCTTATAAGTATGACGTGTCTGTGTGTGTGTGTGTGTGTGTGTGTCTGTCTGTCCCGTCGTAGCTCCCGAACGGATGAACCGATTTAGTTTTTTGTTTTGTTTGAAAGGTGAATTTGTTGGGAGTATTCTTAGCTATGTTTGATCAAAATCGGTTCAGCCGTTTCATTGCGTTGAGGATTTTTTTATTTTTTTACAAAATTGATTACTTGTTTCCAAATAAACAATTGTATCATTAGCTAGTTTGGTTAACGTTCGCGTAAGTTATCCGTAAGTAATTGATCACCGCTTGGTAACTTTATCCACTTGCCTTGCCATCCAGTAATACCAATACGCCTTATTTACATAATAAAAACAAGTAATTTGTCATCCTTGTAACTTGACAACGATACCTTAAGGTATCGTTGGTATTGTTGTCAATTAAGTAGATCTAATTTTATCACTAGTATTTAATTTTAAGTAAAAACTAATTACAAAACGGCAATTACCCAGTTCTGTTACAATTTTATTTCCTACTTTTAGCATATGTACCTACTCGTATTGTATGTATGTATGTATGAAAAGTACATTTTAGTACTATCAGAATAAAAAAGTATTTCTTGGAATATAACAGGGTAATTGTCACTAGTGGTGAAATTATATGTATTAACCACCGACATAAGTTGCTCAAAGTTTGTTTGGGAAATGGTTTTGGACAATCCACCAGGTTGTTGCGTAAATCATTTCTAAGTTCCAATCAATATTTACAAGTTCGTGATGCATCCAGAGTGCAGCCTGATAGACACCTCCGTCTCTTCCCGTGGATTTTATAAAAGCCGACTAAGAGATTACACCAGGGGATGGGCAGCAGCATCCATCTGAGTAATTAACTCCAATACTGCGGTCACCAATCTGCATGCTAAGCGCGGTGGTTAGGTATGGCTAATCCTCTATTTAATTCTATAGAAGGCCACGTCCAGCAGTGGACGTCTAAAGGCTACCGATGATGATGATGATTATAATTTATTAGTACTTTTAATACTTTGTTAATTTACAAAATAGTTCGTTTGTTTTGCAGAAATTATTTTTGCCTGAGTGACCTATTTTTCTACATTTTTACAAGCCAAGCTTCAAAGCTAACGACATAAAGATATCGCTCCCAAAAAACACTTGCTTTATTTATTTGTGTTTCATTGCAATCAACAAAAAACACGTAAGCGTCCGCTTAGTAGTCCGTAGTCTTTCTACACGATAGGCTGGCCGAGTCCGAGGAATGTCCACACCTGTTCTAAAGGCTGTTTGGCCACTTAGTTAACCTCAAACGTTACTTGAATAACGGTACGCTATACTACCAATCAATTAGCTTTTGCGAGTAAGCGATCAGTTAAATTAAACTACATAGCGTTATCTTGATTTAGTTGCCTAGTTTCAAGGGTACTACAAACAATATAGTAAAGTTAGGTAGTTGAATTTAAGTAACAGCGAAGAGGCAATATTTTTTGCTATTGATATAATCGGCCTACCTGTATCTCCTATAGCTAGTGTAACACATTACATTACTGCATGCGCAGACAGCGTCTTAGGGACGCTTCCGTCTGGTAGTGATTTGGATCGGTTGATCTAGCTTTAGATCGTTACCAGCGGTCTTGAGGTAGTACAACTGTTTTATTATGTATTTTGTACATACCTTGTATTAGTTGTATTATTCTTTCTGTAAATAAATATATGTTTGTTTACAGATATTGTAACGCCGGAGCTTTCTAAAGACTGTTGCTACCACAGATAAAATAATAATAATAACTAATTAACTTAACTTAACTTAATTTTAATTGTTTTTTATTTCTATTCAGTATTTTTCTTATCATTATGTATATGTTATTTCCAATAAGTCGTCAACTTACTTTGTATAATGCTATTTTTTTTTATATCTATCTGCGGAAACTTTTTATTAGCCGTCAACAAACATGCACTTGTCCATCCAGGCATGTTCTTTATATTTTATCTGAATTTTTGTAAACCTAGCTGTAAGTTTCTCCAAAATTTTGTAAATAAAATAAATAATAAAATAATAGTACTATACTAGTAGTTGCTACAAATCAAACGTTCAATATTCTAAGAAACTGGCTGCAATAGACAACAAAAAACTTTATAGCACATCGTAAATAAAAAATAATAAAAAAACTTGAATTTGTATACAATGTCTTATCGCTGAGTAGCAATCTCTATCGGATAGTAATTCCATCATAATTAATAGTATTCATACATACATACATAGACACACACCGTTTTCCTCGGAAGGGTAGGCAGAGCCTCAATGGGCCTCTTTTCACCGTGCGTTGCACTACCGTGGGAATATAGACATGACAAAGGGTGAGCTCATCACTGCCATTGCTTCCCACGACTGACTCGGCTAACGATTTCCTCCAGTAATAACACATTCCTTAATAAGCTAGCAGCCAGGACAAATCTTTTACCAACGAATAAATTAATAATGCTGGACAGTTCACACAACATCATCTGGCCCCAAGCTAAGCAGAGATTGTTTTATGGGTACTAGATAACTGCTATACTTAATACAATACATTAAATAAATAGATATTTTTTATTATACATAGAAAATTCTCTACATTAATATAATCTTACTAACAAGTCCGGGTAAGCCCTTAGTCGGCTTTTACGACATCCACCGGAGGAGACAGAGGGTTCTATTCTTAGGCCGGACACACCACACCATAAATAAAAACAATTCAATGAACAAAAATAATCTTGACTATATATACAATGGGTGGTCATATCGCTGAGTAGCAATCGCTGTCAGACCAGTATTCCATCATAATTAATAGTATTCGATTTGTATCATAGCTAGGTAACCGAGCTATCGGTAATATGACATGAGAGACTAATTAAGTAACCGATAAACAGGCACGTTAGTTTCCGCCCAAAAGGGTTTAATCAAAGTCATGTTCAGCCGATGCATCCGTCGACCCTCTGCTCTGTGACCATTCGACCATATCCGGGCGGAAATAATGAGCACTGGTTCAGCTGACAAATATACCTATTCATACAAACTGACCTGACTGACTGATGCATAGTAACAATCAACTAAATTATTCCATAACTAAAATATAACTATAACAAAAATATCTATTATCCGTATATAGCCTAAACTTAGTAAGGACCCCTTTGCGCGTTAGGCCTCCTCCAAAAGGTGCCAATCCTTTCTTTCCTTCGCTTTCTTCATCCATGTCTGTCCTGCTATCTTGACTATCGCATCCTGCCATCATTCCAGTGGTCTCCCTATTTTCCTTTCTTTTTTTTTTTCTTTTTTTTTTTTTATACTACTTGGATGACGGGACAAGCAAGAGGCCCACCTGATGTTAAGCGGTAACCTCTGCCTATGAACAGAGCATTACCTCATAGGTCACGTCCACCTAGGACGCAACCTATGTGGCATTGCACTGCGCCCGCCACCCTGAGACATAGATGAAAAGTCTCATGTGCCTGTAATTTCACCGGCACCCTTACCCTTCAAACCGGAACACAGCAATGCGAGCACTACTGCTCTGCGGCAGAAATAGGTATGGTGGTAGTACTTCCCCGGACGAACTCTTTCACAAGAAAGCTCTACTAATACCTCTTGCTATTTTGGCTCTTAAACAATGCACTTAGCCAATAATAAATGCTTGGGAAGTAACTAGTAACTCTAACTATTAAAGCTTGAAAAAGTTATTCCAAATAATTTGCCCTAAACATTATAATGCTTTATAAAATATGTGGAAGGTTTAGTGTGTTTAGGTTAGATAGACGGAGTACCTGTTAACTAAACCATTTGCTTCATATTATATCTGGCAAGGCTTGTTCAGTCGTTTTGATGAATCTACTAGGTTATTGAAGTCCGGTTTGCTTTGATAAGTATCTACCTAAGTAATTGCCTACATACAGAACGTTAGAATTATCCGTGCGTGACTTGATCACTAGAGGTGACTTGTGATCACCAACGTACCGTATGTTAGCGGATTCTACGTTTGATTAACAAGGGTTTATAAAATGATTCTAAATTATGTCATCTAAATACGGTTCGTGCAAATACATAATAAATGCTATACCCGCGTAGGCATTCGTAGACCCTTCGTAGCGAGCTACGAAGTTCGCCAAAAACTAAAATCAGAGGAGGAAGTTAAAAAACGTACTGTAGTAAGAAGTATCATCAAGTATTGGGCCATCTGTTTGTTCCATCATTCAAGTTGTATAAAAAAAAGTATACCTAATACCTACATGGAAAAAGTTGTTGCCCAGCCAGTTAAAAGAAATAACAAAATGCATTAGCAATTTTTAAAATGAAACCTCATGGCGCAGACTATAGTTTCCTGCGCTCTTACGAGAATGTTCGCAAACATTTATAATATTTTTCAAATATTTACTCGCATCTCTGAAACGCTAGCTCTGGTTTTCTCATAATTTCCGCCAGTTAAGTATACACGAATGAGGCGACATGTAATATTCACAGATCAACGAATCGTGACGCTCGATAGATACGAACTAAAACATGATATGCCAGGCGTGAAGCGCTGGACATGACCGTCTACCATTTAGAGTCATTACATTAAAACCGTATTTAATTGTATTGGACATGACAAGATTTTAATTTACCTAGACATGCCTTTCGGTCACATAGAACCAGCAAATAAACACAAAATTTTTAGAAGTTCGACTAAGGCCTATTTCCAGCAGTGGCTAGTGTAGGCAAGACGATGTTATAAAAAACAGGGCAGCGCCAGTATGGCGGCCTGTAGGTGTCGGCGTTGCACTGAGCAATTTTTTGAATGTGTCATATAGAATAGTATTGAAGTTTTTTATAATACTGGCTAACATCTCCAAAAGTTTTAGCTTTGAAGTATACGTGTTTCTTTTTGCTGGCTCTCGGTCTAACGTGGATGGCACGCTGTAATTGCAGGTACGTAACTTTTAGCTAAGTAAGAGGTCTCTATACAAGCTTTAAGAAACATTTAATTGGACACTATTAAGTCGGTGTGAAGTCGTTATAAAACGGAAGATTTCGCGAGCAAACATGGCGTAGTCGAAAGGCGATTTGCACGATTAAACCATTATTAAGAAAGTAATCAAAACGAAAGTTATTCCTACCTATCGTGGAAGCTTAACGCTCGAGGGAGCTAGTACAACGAGCTCAGTATGATGCTGTTTATGAACTTTATCAAGGTCTTTCCTTATCTCAACAACATGAGGACGGAGTGCAGCTACATCTTTTTGTAGTTCTTCCGAATTCAAACTATCGTGGTGTAACACGCAATGACTGAGTTCTAATAAATGTATAAAACCAGAGGAAAAACCAAACCTATAAAAAACAAATGACTACATAACTGTTTTTGGAACCAAGGAGAACCCTGCATTTGGAATCCGAATTACTTATTGCACAAGAAGTTTGCGTTTGCAACAAACGGCAAACTTGTCGAGCAATCATTAAGTTCCAATTTATGAATAAATGTTTAACTTGAAAATCGCAAAACTGAAATAATCTATTTGGAATGATTAATTTGCAATTGGTATACCTACTCACGTGGAGAAACCCAACAAATGCAGCAGTACCAAAGTGTTATGTAGATGACTATCTCAAGGTGAACACTCAAATCATCTTGATGTGTGTGAACGTTCGAACAATAGGTGGTAATCATCAGAAACATTATGAGATCATTATTTTTGATCTGTTGCAATATCATTTCAAAACAAAGATCAAATACTTAATGCTCACGTTTGCAGCGCGAGATTCAAATTTTTTGGTGTTTTTTGCCCTTTACAGGTCATCAACACTTCTTCAGATGACGAAAGTTGAGTTCGCGACAACTAGGAGACCTAACACACATGTTTTAATTGATTGTATCTCATAAATATCATAAGTTTAGCTACGATACACCTAAACAAACAAAAACACTGTAAAAATGTGTTTAGCCGCAAGCGTGCGCATCCACCTTAACTGGCAAATGAAAATGGAAAATACAGAAAGCATGTAGCACGTAACTATGGTAAAAAAAAGTAAGTAATTAATAATAATAATAATGCTGGAAAAGTTCACACAACATTATCTAGCCCCAAGCTAAGCCAGAGCTTGTGTTATGGGTACTAGATAACTGATATACTTAATATAATACAATACATAGATAGATATTTTGTATTATACATAGAAAACACCCAGAACACCCTGAACAAATATCTGCAGAACGCACAAATATTTGTTCCGAGGCGGGAATCGTACCCGCAACCTCCTGCGTCGCAGGCGAACCATCGCCAGCCTCGCCACAGAGGTCGTCAATTACTTAGTATAACTACCTAAAAATAATACATTACTGCAGCGGCCGGAAAGTCAGGAGTCATGGTAGGTATGTGTGCCTCGGCGTCCATCTTAGTACAGGCCAAGGCTTCTACGAGTATATATAAATTTTCTCAAACATTTTCTTTAGTCTTGCGTTATTACTGTTACTGTTACTGTTATCCTGAATCATCCCATTGTTGAGCAAAGGCCTCCCCCTATATCCTCCAGTCACCATATCAGTCTTGCGTTATATTTAACATTATTCCTAGGTTCTAGATTTTCATAGTGAAATTACCTTTGATTACCACACCACCGCTAAAGATTTTCATATCAAACTTGGTAAGCAAGATCGATTTATCACGAAGGGTCTTGAAAAAATGTATGAAGATCCAAGCTTGTTGATAAAACTAATGTATTCAGTATCGGTAATCACCTAGCAAACGTGAACGCAACCGTGCACTTACTAAAGTTATAGGTAATAATTACTATCTCCACGTACAGACAAATTTATAATCATGTTCTTGGAACCGTTATGAAGTATAATGCAACTGGGTTGAAATATGAAATAAACAGAATTTCTGAATGTTTAAATAATGCCTAAAACTAACTTTATGTTATTGACATCAATACAACAATAAAGAGGTCGCATGAAACCAATAACCTCATACCTATAGTATTATTTTATCTGTGCTCATACTAAGTAATAATTTCCTGATGTTGCCTGTTTTTTTTTATTTATTTTTATACTACTGTATGACGGAACAACCAGATGGCCCACCTGATGTTAAGCGGTAACCTCTGCCTATGAACAGTGCATTACCTCATAGGTCACGTCCACCTAGGACACGCCCTATGTGGCACTGCACTGCGCCCGCCACCTGAGACATAAAGATGAAAAGTCTCATGTGCCTGTAATTTCACCGGCACCCTTACCCTTCAAACCGGAACACAGCAATGCGAGCACTACTGCTTTGCGGCAGAAATAGGTATGGTGGTAGTACTTCCCCGGACGAACTCGTTCACAAAAAAGCTCTACTGCTACTGACGACGACGATCTGTCTGATGACGTAGGTAAGTCGAAGCAATAACTAATAATGCTGAAATTCGTAATAAAAAGCTGATTATAAAACACACATAGGCCACTGTAATCTCTATGTCACATATCCCTCTTGAGATCTGACAATATCTTTAACTAATGTAAAAATTGGTGCCAAATTCAAAGTATGATTGAATTTCTACTCAGGTAAATTAGCGAGTAGTTCCTGTTCGATCCATTGTCCTGTCCGATCCATTATACCTGTAAATTTGTTTCTGACGGCATACAACACGTATATTTCCATCATAGATTTCCTCAGATCTTGCACAGATATGTGAGAATATTAGAATAGGACTACTATGTTTAGGGGGTAATCAGAGGCAAAAAGCACATGTCCAACTAAGCCTATAACAATAAAACTTAATCAAGGGTTTCATCTTAGCTTTCAATATTTATATTCATTCATTGTTCTGTGCATTTATTTACAGAAAGAATAATACAAGGTATGTACAAAATACATATGAAACAGTTGTGCTACCTGAAGACCGCTGCAAGCGATCTAAAGGTAGCTCAACTGATCCAAATCACTACCAGACGGAAGCGTCCCTAAGATGCTGTAAATAATTATGATTATGTATGTGTACCTACAGAATAAAAGAGCTATTTCAGAGAGGTCAGAGAGCATGCTGCAAATGAGCATACTGCCACGGAATAAAGAATAGTACAAGTAATACTGCCTAGCAGCAACTACTACTTTATGCTTTATAGCATAAACTGATTGGCTGGCTTGACTGATTATGCAGCTAAGCAAGCTTAATTATAATTTCGTGGGAGTAGAGGTGGGAAGTAGTTATAGGCCATAAGCCATTATTATGTTAATAAATCCCAGATTATAGAAACCAGAAACGAAAGTGGGAATGTGGTTCCACTTTCGTTTCTGATTTAAAAAAATATGTTATATATCCGCAATTACAGAATTTAAAGCTAGTTTTTTAATTATAGGTTTTATAACTTTCTAAATTTTTCTGGTGTGATTATTGAAAAGAAGGATTAAATAATAACCAACTTCCGCTTGTGTCGCACTGCCAATTAATTTCTATAGAAAACAGAAATAAAGCCTTCCAATTCAATTTATGAATTAGTTGACCAAACGAAGCGAGGTTTCTTAGCGGGGTCACAGGGATTCACCACGGACTCTCCGTCAGTTAAATGATTTACATAAAGATTAACCTCAGTTTAAACGTTCGTTCGTAGTAGGTATGTATGTTTGATGGGAGTATGTTGAACGGTAACTTTCGAATCGTTGATCCAACCGCCATAGATAGGCAGGTTGGATATGGTAATACAGGCAGGTCCGTTAAACGAGCAATATTTGTATACATGCTTGGACCAAAGTAAAAAATTGGTCGAAGTATTCATAATATATATTATCATGTTCTCTAAAACGGCTCTAACGATTTAAATAAGCTATTATAGCGGATTTTGGGGGCGAAAAATCGATCTATCTATAGGTCTCATCTCTGGAAGTTGTGCAAACCGAAAAATGCGTCATTCCGTTTAAAACGCGTTTTTATTTTTTTTTAAGTAATTATCTGCGAGGCTAGTTTTAGGATGGGTGACCACATGATACGTGTAATTTTTTTAACGCGTTTTTAAATTTTTGTATCAGCAATGATCTGCGAGGTCCGTTTTTGGATGGGTGACCACTTTTTGAGTGTATTTTTTTTTCGAGTTTCGAGCGAAGCTCGGTCCCACCCATGCAGGTTTATTTTACTTTGGTCGAAGCAGGTACTTTTAAATTAACCCTAATCATACCTACAGCCAAAACTTAAATGTAACTAAACAAAATCATGGAATTTAAAAATAAATAGAGTAAGGTAGATAAGTATTGCATTCAAGCGACAAAACCTTTATCATTCTCGATATTTTTTTGGATAAACCCCCATTGTCTAGCTCCAAACACCGTGAGGCTTTGTGAAGCCCTGCCTTTACTCAATTACATCAAATTCGAATCGCCTATTGTAACATTCAGCATTGTTTTGCCCGCACCTCGTCTGGTGACCTGCCTATACTGAATCCATAAGTGATGCTAAGTATACGAATATTGCTATTACAATACTATACCTATTCTACGGTAACATGGCCGCTCTTCCACTACTATTTTTACATAGATGGCGATTGAAACTCAACTTAAGTGACTTTGATTTATGACTGACAATCGGTAGACTGTAGTGGAAGACTTGGGTGAGTTATGCAGCAATCATCGACGTTGTTTTTTGGAGGGGATTTCCCCAAAAAGGGGGGAAGTTTGCTGCGGCACCATTTCCGGGCCGATTTTGATAATATTTCGCAGAAACATTCAGTACCCAATTCTAAACAATAATTTCGAATATGTGCAGAATCGGTCAAGAGGATGTCAAGATGGTTGAGTTTTTTTTGAGGGTCACTTAGCCGAATTCTGAATCCGTGAGAGTTATCGAAAAGTGATGATAGAAGTTACGGCGGACTTGATTTAGAAAATAAATAGTTCTGGAAGCAAGTTTTTTTTTTAAAAATCCTGAAAAATTAAGTTTTATATGAAAAACGTTATTTGTTTAATGCATATTTTATACAAGTTTATGCTCGCGAGGTCTACTTTTCGCAGAACTACTAGTTTATAGTGCAGTGCGATTGTTGCCCTTTCCAATACACACATTCGCCTCCATTCCGCAGACACGCTAAACGATTTCTTTAGTATTTTATATTTGCTTAACCAATGAGGTAAAGGGAACAAACGTGGTTTACTAATGAAGCTACTTTACTGGTTTGCATGCGCTAGCTCCATACAAGTAGCAAAATTATTTGAACAAGCAACAAATGCAGAGAAAAATTTGTATATTTCCACAATTTTTGTTTAAAAGTATCTGTAATAAATAATACATGAATTAATTAACCGTGGACAACGGGAAGGGAATTAGTAAATGGGGACAGCTAACGTGGACAACGGGAAAGGACTTAATAACTTCCTGCTGTCCACGATAACGGGGACAGCTAACGTGGACAACTGGAAGGGATTTTGTGACTTCCCGCTGTCCGCTGACAAAATAACGTGGACATCGGGAATAGACCATATATTTGCCACCCCTAAGCCCTACACAACTACAAATATGTAGGTAAAAGTAAAATTGTCGCATATTTGCACCAAAACGGCTGTGGTCCAGACTTTGTAACCCCTGACGCAAAGGTGATTCAATTTCGCCAAAAACCTTAGTTGATGCGTTTATCGTAAGCGCGGTAGATAAGCTCATAGACCGATATATTTAGGATAAACCATACCTACCTGTTTCTGCCACAAAGCAGTAGTGCTCGCATTGTTGTAATCCGGTTAGAAGGGTATGTATGGGTGCCGGTGAAATTACAGGCACATGAGACCTTTCACCTTTATGTGTCAGGGTGGCGGTCGCATAGGGTGCCACATAAGCAGCGTCCTAGGAGGACGTGACCTATGAGGTAATGCATTGTTACTGCTTGTTCCGTCATTCAAGCACTTGTTTTACAAAATAGTATAACAATTGGTGAGGTCCTTTAGCGGTTTCTGAGAAAAAGGGCCTTGACAGACAGATGGACAAACAGACGGACAACATAGTGATCTTATAAGTGTTTCGTTTTTACCTGTTGAGGTACAGAACCCTAAAACAATGAGCAAGTAAGTAAATATAGGACTTTCCTATATTTATGCCACACCAATAAAAACATGAGTGGCTATTTTAGCATTCGATAGCAAAAATAAAACAAAACATTAGATACTTAGGTACCTACATTGGTAATACGATAGCATGTCATAACATTATCACCAACTAGAAAGGCTAGTTCGACAACTAGCCCCGTTGTCCTCGATAGGCTACGACAAGACTCAGTGACCTCTATTCGGCCTCAGAATAAATCCAGAACTTACTGACTACCGGACTTGGAATTTACCACTGGCCGCAAGTTATAGAATAGAATAGAATAGAATATTTATGTATTAAGACAACAAGAGTCCAACTTTTTAGTAACACAACAAAAAACTAGGTTAGTACTTAATGATTAACAATGATTTAGTCCTCTGGACGAGCTTCCAAACCAGAGGACATTCAAACCGATCCGAGAACGCGCTTAGGATGCTGTTGCTGCTCGCGCGAAGCATAACAGTGAGGCCGTCTTTTTGCGCCAGATGGCGTCAAAGGTGTCGGTAAGCGCCTCGGCAAACATACCTGAAGCGCTGCAGAAGCGCGGAAGCCAATATTGGTTTATGAGCGCAATAAGTAGATACGTACGTCGTATACAAAGCGGGAGTATAAGTATGTATGAACCAGACACCAGTAAATTACTGGTTTCTGGTTTGAACTTTTGAAAACAGAACAGCGAACTAAAGTCATTGACATAGCCCACCGGATTTGCAAGCTGAAATGGCAATGGGCTGGTCATATATGCCGAAGAACCGACCACCACTGGGGTAAGCGCGTTCTTGAGTGGAGGCCGTGTCTTGGGAAATGTGGGGCGCCCTCTGGCTAGGTGGAGCGATGACCTACGAAAGGCGGCGGGCAGAAAGTGGATGAGAAGAGCCGAACACCGGGCTTAGCGGCGCGTATTGGGAGAGGCCTATGTCCAGCAGTGGACTAGTGTGGGCTGATGATGATTCAAGCAGTAATGGTCGGATAAAACTTGTAAGAACTGTCCCTCTTTATGCGTTTTGTCTCTCTTTTGGTTGAGACACTTGCGCTGACCCGAAGTTCATTTACTTTGAGGTCTGAGGTTTGAGACTGTAGGAAGTTTGGTTAAAGCTACAATCGATATCTGCGTTCTGTCACAGAATAAATAATAGTACTAAGTCAACCTGCTCCTTGAATTATGAAATGGTGGCCATTTAAACTATTTAATAACATAAATTATGTAAGTAGGCTAGGTAATTATGGAAATGATGTGCACAAACGAGCTGTCTATAAAATACCAATATTTGCATTGGAATTTGTGTCATTTGATCGAACCAATGTTTTTAAAATAGGTACTAACACGCCTCGGAAAATATGTAGACTATACAGTACAGCGTGTGCGATGTCAATTCTTAGGGTTCCGTACCCAAAGGGTAAAACGGGACCCTATTACTATAGCTCCGCTGTCCGTCTGCCTGTCTGTCCACCTGTCACCAGGCTGTATCACATGAACCGTGATAGTTGTACAGTTGAATTTTTCACAGATGATGTATTTCTGTTGCCGCTATAACAAAAAATACTAAAAAACAGAATTAAATAAATATTTAAGGGGGCTCTCATACAACAAACGTGTTTTTTTTGCCGTTTTGTAGATAATAGTACGGAACTCTTCGTGCGCGAGTCCGACTCGCACTTGGCTGTTTTTTAATTGTTATGCTTATATTGATATGCCATGGTGTGTCAGGCCTAAGAATATACCACTCAGTCTCGTTTAAAAAAAAGATTAGCAGTAGCTTCCACCTGAATTTTCAACATTAATATTGCGATCACCAATCCGCCGGCCAAACATGGTGATTACGGCTAATCCTCCATAATTATATGAATAGAATAGAATAAAATTAATTTGTTTGCTTAAAATATGTACATGGAGGTTGTTTAAATTAAAATATTAAATCCATATTTCCCCAGATTAACCATGCCTCTAATACTCTAATCTTTACAGATTTAATTTGGAAATGGCCTATTCAACGCACTAGATAGTCAAAATTCAAGAAAATAGGGTCAATAATGGACTTATCCTCATCATCATCAGCCTGCATAAATCCACTGCTGGCCATATGACTCCTCGAATACAGCAACGAACGCTCTTGAGCCGCCTCCATCCACCGACTTACTGCGACCTCTGTAATTATATCTTTGGTCATCGAGAGGGGAGGTCTACTGCGTCGTCCGTTGTAATAATGTACTCGTGCTTCAATCAATTATTCACATGTTCTTTGGTGTCAATTTGGATGTAGGTGTTGGACTGTATTGTTAGTATTTGCAAGCCTTAAATAATATGTACGTTTTAGTTACGAAAAGAAGATAAAGAACTCAAAAAAACTGGTTTATCTGATGTATTCGAAAGCAGATGCAATGCAGTTTCCAACCTGTTATCTGCGGGTGTGTCATGCTGTCTACTTTTGATTAAACTTTCAAGTTTGTTTGCGTACTTTGCGTACTATGGGGAATAGAATTTACGGTGACATAGATTTTCAGCGTACATGTACATGGCGCCATATGTTTAGGAAAGCGGACCCCGAGTAACGGGAATGAGCGAGGACAAAGAAGAAATAATAAGTAGATTTTCAGCGTAATTTTCACTTGTCTGGAGTTCATGACTGAAACCATTGTTTAGATCACAGAAGAAGTAATGCATACATTCATGGTTTAGACTGGTTTAGACAGTGCAGTGACAGGCTTGTCTGCTAATGTGATTATTTACAGGCTGTCAATTTGTGACTAGAGTCCGCGCCACGACTGAAGTCCGGTGACTGGAGCGCTAGTTTCTATGCGCAAAAGTGCACAAGCGCAAATCTCCGTCTATTATACGTTAGTTCCTCAAAGGGCCGTCGGACTTCAGTCGTGGCGAGAACTCTAACTCTCATTTCTTTTATTTGTGGCGTAAGTTCTTTTTTCTGGCCTCATCTGCGTTCACTAGGCGTTTGCTATGCATAATGTCTGCCTTATAACTCAATTTTAAGCATGAACAATATAAGCTTGCTTATTTAGTAACTCTGTTGCAATCAGTTGTGTCTATAAATGACGCTCTTGCAATTACCCAATTTACAAAGCTAGCGTTTATTCACAAGAAAATAATTTAAAATATAATAAAAGTACCTACCTACTCCTAAACTAAAATGAAAACTAACTTTAATCAAAGAAAAAACTCGCTCAGCGACGCTCTCTTGATGGTCAGAATACTCGCTGAGAGACACTCGCTAACCAGCAAATGACCGAGCAGTCCAAGTTGACCGTTGCGAGTAGAGAAATTTCCCAAACTCTCGTTGCACATAATCTCGCTCCTTGATCATTGTGGCCGGGGGTTAAACGTCATTTCAAATATTAAACAACATTAAAATCAATTGATTTGAAACCGATAGCAACAGAATTAAATAAACCCCTGTTCTATCCTCGTCTTGATTGCGTTGGTAAGAGGATAGCTTTAAAATAAAACAATGAACCTGAATCTCATATTTATAATCTTCGGTGTAGTTTCCAGGGATCGAGACGTAATCCGGATGCAACATGATAGTTATCAAGTACGTAACCTACAATTTTAGTGAGTTACATTCAAGTAACGAAGATAATATTATAGAACCTAGCTACAATAGGTACCTACATGATGTGCGCTCAACTGTATCTTCTAACTATGAAAATAAACAACGTCTGCACAATAACAGGTCATCGTTATTATCATCAGAATATTAATATTATGCTGCCATTGCATAGCTATTGGTGGGAAACTGAGTATCATTATTACATTCCACTAAGTGCCACAATTCCTTCTTCAAAGATCAGCGAATAACTACAAAAATTGCTTGACTTCCCTGAATTAGATCTTTTTGGCTCTGATCCAGCTGACTTCAGGCGCGTTCTTTCTGACCATTGGCTGGAATTGGTTCGATAACTAATTTGATTCAATAACTCTTTGTATTTATTATTTATTTTTATAGCGTAACCTTTCTTTCTCTTTTTAATAATTATTTCATTAAGAATTTAAGATGAACAAGTTTTTTCTGATTTGTTTAAAATTGTGGTTCACTAGATTTATAGTATATCAACGGTTTGTTTTCCAAAACAAAACAAAAACATATAATATGATGCCTGTCTATTCAGAAACTAGAAAACATCGAAAAGTTTTGTATTTTTTACTGACATGCGTCAGATAGGTCATCATATAATATTATACAGAAAAGTAAAATCTAAAACCAGTTTCCTACGAGATCACTTCATAATAAATTCATATTTAGGTAACTTATACTTGAATTATTCTGATTTTCATCTTGAATAACTATGCAAATTACAAAGAGAAAACGTACATATTATATACATACATCTGTATGCGTCGACTTCACAGCAGAAGGTCACGAATCTACTTAGGAGCCAGTTTGATAAGTTATCAGTGGTTTCCGAAGGGAGAAGAAAAATAGGAAAACGAAGGAAAAAGGTAAGGAAAAGGCCCGAATATACGACCTACCAACCAAATTTTTTTTTTTGAAACTACAGGCACACGAGACTATTCATCTCTATGTCTCAGGGTTGCGGGCGCAGTGCAAGTGCAATGCCACATAGGATGCGTCCTAGGAGGACGTAACCTATGAGGTAATGCATTGTTAAAGGCAGGTTACCGCTTAACCCTTTATGGGGCTCTGTCCATATATTGGACACCATACAATAAAATACAAAAAAAAAAAAAAAAAAAAAAAAAAAATGGATTTGGCCAGGGCCTTCTGCCCTATAAAGGTTTAACATCAGATGGGCCATCTACTTATTTCGTCATTCACACAGTTAAAAATTACCTATGTATGTGAAACTTGTAGAATGCCCTCGACTTAGTCCGCGTGTACATACAATACACACATAAACTTAAATACCACCATACAAACTTAAATACCACTTAGGGGGTATTTAATACTTAGGGGTTGAATTTCTAGAATTCCTTTCTTAGTGCACCCCTAGACCATAAAAGGAATATACACACCAAATTTCAGGTGTCTAGGACTTATCGTTTAGGCTGTGCATTGATAGTCAGTCAGTCAGTCACGCAACGATTTTATATATGTGAAATTAGAGAACTGCTTCCACTGCTACGGTGCTCGTATGTCTGGAAGAGTTCTGTTTTAGCGATAAGACCGTCCTATCCATTGTTTTTATGACTAACTATGTTTTACTTACGTTTTATCGCTGGTTGCTTGATAAAAAGAACTGACGTCTAGAGCTTTCTCAGCAATTCACGAGTAGGTACATAACAAGTAACTTTTATAAAAAAATCGAACCCCCGACTATTTTCTATGTTCTATTAAAATTGGAAAAAGGAACACACTATACACACATCAGTGCACGCATAATGTAGAGCTCCAACGTTAATTACTCTATTCAAGACTAGATGTCACCACAGGAAAAAATAGAACGTGCTATGAGCTTTCATTCCTTGCAAGTCTTCCAAAAGCATT
This sequence comes from Operophtera brumata, assembly GCA_932527175.1. NCBI lineage: Eukaryota > Metazoa > Arthropoda > Insecta > Lepidoptera > Geometridae > Operophtera > Operophtera brumata. The sequence goes on from OW052238.1 coordinate 5,416,457, forward strand.
TTTGCAACCTGATGATCCTGGAAACAAACAACACCAATTTCTACCAAACATAGCTAAGAACCACCCCGCAAACACCATCTTTGATATAATGAAAACCGTATCTAAATAGGTCAAACAGTTTTGGAGTTAAATGGGAACGTTAACTACGTTGGGGGTAAATACACGAAAGATTTGTCTGATAGTAAAGTTCTGTTGATGCAATTTATTCCGTCATTCAGTGTTGTCTAACTTCAATGCATAACCGCTCTCATCCACAAATTTGTCGGTCATTTAACATTTCACCGTTCCGTCTTCTGGCCACACGTTATGTAACAAGAAAGTGATAGTTTCCGTATACCACGTTTATTTTACTTATGCAAGTAAGTAAATACCATATGCTATATACGGTTGGGTGCTTTCTCCGCCTGCTCTGACAGCCTTATTCCATTTTTAGAGTTCCGCACCTCAAATGGTGCAACGGAACCCTCTTTTGTCTGTCTTTCTGTGACGGTCTATTTTCACCTGATCTACAGTACAAAAAAGTTGATATTTGGTATATATAGTGACAAAATAAGGGACGAATAATGAATAAAACTAATTCTGATCTTTTGGAGGTTAATTTTGGGGGGGAAGAAAATACGGAGTAGGTATAGGTCTTCAATCATGGGTTATAAAATCTGAACGAAAATCTTTTAAATGAAAATTTATTAAATTCAAAAGGGAAACGGAATATATTTGTGAAGAGAAAATCCGCATACAATTTCACTGATGACTAATAAGTTCAATTGGTCTTAACTTAAGTAGCATACTTGTACGAAACCCACTCCACGCGAGTCGGACTCGCGACCGGGTTTTTTTCAATCTAGTCACTACATCAAATTTGACGGAATATCTAAGGTAAACCTTTGTCTAACTTTTGGATAACATATGTATTAACTAAATGGATTTCTTTAATATTAGCGCAATTGCCTATAAGCTATTGTGAGGTCTGTATATCGCCTATGTCCGGCAATTGACTTGTACAGAGTGGTAATAATGAAGGCGATGACGATGAAGGATCGTGTAACGAAGTTTTCGTGCTAGGATAATTTCTTTCACATAGGTATGTCTATTTCAAGCTCCATGTTTATTTGGATCCAATTCTTTTAATAGCCCATTGCCGTATTGTTATGTAGTTACTTATTGACGAAAAAATTAGAATTTATCGGTAAGAAATCGCTTAAATAAATGAGGTTCTATTTGAAAATGTCTATAAACACCTACCTAATTAATATCTGTTTAGGAAATCGACCTACTCTTGCTGTAATTAATGTTGTACCGGCCAGCCTAAGATACTTATTAATATACCATTATATCGCACAAAAATACAATTATCATAATTTATTACGCGAACTTTTTGCATCAATTCTTGTGCTAGTCACGCTATACTGTTTGGCATCGGCGAGCTATCGGGCGCGATGAGCGCCATAAAAACCTCACAATATCCGTTATCTGATCATTGTATTTTCATTTTTGATAATAACCATTAACTAACATAGTTTTAAAGTACAGTTTAGGTTGTCAAGCTTATTGGTGAAAGAGGGTGTGTGCGTGAGAAAAGGCCCTTACAAAAGAGTTCAACGCACGGCTTATATGTGTAGGCAGTCAGTCGTGCAAAACCATACCCTAGAACCAGGCAGGATGTCCGTGTAAGGTAGTACGGCTTTGTAGCATAAATTTGTTGTTTTAAAATAAGTATGTAGGTAAGCACTTATTATATACCCAAGTGGAATTTAAATGCGGCTCGGTTTATAGAAAATAACAAAATTTATGATAACTTATAAAATATGGTTATGCGGTGAGCATGCACCGCATCTAGTAGTAGTAGAGCTTTTTTGTGAAAGAGATCGTCCGGGGAAGTACTACCACCATACCTATTTCTGCCGCAAAGCAGTAGTGCTCGCATTGCTGTGTTCCGGTTTGAAGGGTTAGGGTGCCGGTGAAATTACAGGCACATGAGACTTTTCATCCTTATGTCTCAGGGTGGCGGGCGCAGTGCAATGCCATATAGGGCGCGTCCTAGGTGGACGTGAACTATGAGGTAATGCACTGTTCATAGGTAGAGGTTACCGCTTAACATCAGGTGGGCCATCAGCTTGTTCCGTCATTCAGTAGTATAAAAAAAAACTGCAATAGGTACCTACAGGTTAGTTATAGAACTAGTGAACTTACATAAATTAAAATATAAATAGTGAAACAAAGTAGAAGAGTATTAAGGTTTTCTAGATAAGTAAATATATAAATATTGTTTAAGTATCAACAACCAAGACTTATGTTATGTTACCTACACAATATTTTCTAGCACATATAATTTAACTTTATTTTTAAGTATATTCATAGACTCGACTTTATTAATTGCTTTGGGCTATTACATAATTTTGCTCCTTGAAACATATTGGGTTCTTGGAAAAGGTAGGTTGATGTTCTCAGCATTTCTTAGCGTTATCCTTGTTTGTTGATTGTTTTTCTGAACAAGCTTAATACATAAGTGAATGTGACTCAGAGCTCACATATTTAGGCTAGTCGTTCTATAATCAAATCTATTAGGGCATATAAAGTTGTTAAAAATCCTATTTCTGACTTGGCTAAGAAGTTGTTTGTGATATAAATTTATATTTAGATTTTATTTTAAAGCCTAATTACTCACTTAACCACATTTAAGTCAATAACATAAGATTTCTAGTTTCTAAAAATTAAAATCACCACGCTTTTAAAGGCTTAGCAGACATAAATGACGTGTCTCGCCCACTATATAATAAAGTTGACCAGTTTACGGATGTGGAAACACAATGCATGCAAATACACTTACCTATCGAGGGCGATACGACCTCCAGAGACAATCTCGCGTCCCAAAAGTGACAGCTATCTAGGACACTTCACTAGACAGGGGAAAATAAATCACAACACCACTTTCAAATATTCACTACACAAAAGGAAGCCGTGACGCGGCTCAACTGTTCTTGATAATGCAAAGATCAGAGAGACACTACTTCAATATTTAGAACGTATACGGAAGAATACACGACGAAATTGCATTTTTGTTAAATTCAGAGGCAGAGCCTCGATGGACGCGGGCGCGACACAAATACACAAATGTCAGACGAGGTGCGCTGGCGCAGTCACTCGCGCCCACCTGCGTGACGTCACCGAGGTATTCAAAATGGCGGAGTGGAATTCGAGAGCCTACAGTGGTTGGTAGCAAAAGCGGTTGGTTAGTCACGTTGTGTGTGGTGTAGGTCTCGACTACATTATCTACACCTCCACGATTTTAGCTCTTTATGTTTACCTGCTTAAATCTACCTACTCAATTTAGAGTTATGTTTATGGAATTATTTTTACTACTACCCTTAAATTTTAAAGCCTTTTTTGTAAGTTCCTCCATAAAACGTAGCTACTTCCACCAAGGAAACCTCGTTTGATTCTGTAAACACAATTCATTTGCTATAGATATATCCAAGTATAATTATGAAGAGGGGAGAAGAAAAAATGTTTTCCACGGCGTACCACCCATTAAACTTAATTACAAAACTAGGTCAATTGTTAATAATTCCATCCAAGGCGTATTTTCTAGAAAATCTCTTTTTTGTGCGTACTCTAATTGAATGTTGAGACACTTGGAATCACGGCTTGAAATAAGCCATTCCGCTTTTAGAAAAACAAGTTATTAGTTATCTATTTCTAGCTTCAAAGCCTGTCTTTTCAATATAACCTACTAAGTACCCAGACCACCATCCGGGTTATAAGTAAAGTTTCTAGGAATTTTATCATCTTATGCTATCTTTATATACACCAAGTAATTAATTTTGTAAAAATTAAAAAAACCCTCAACGCTATGAAACGGCTGAACCGATTTTGATCAAACATAATTAAGAAAAATCCTGAAAAATTCACGTTAAAAAAAAAAAACTAAGTCGTTTCATCCAATCGGGAGCTACGATGCCACAGACACAAACACACACACACACACACACACACATACACACACACACGTCAAACTTATAACACCCCGTCGTTTTTGCGTCGGGGGTTAAAAATTATGAAGAGGTAAAGTTTGTTTGTGAGTTTGTTTGTAGGGGTACTCCCCGGAACATAGATCCGATTCCGAAAATTGTGACACTAACAGATGGCTTCATTATCTTTGAGTGCTATGTTTTAGTAGCTTCCGCCCGTGGCTACACTCGTGTTATATGTGTTAGGTTAAACTCCGAAACAGTTGTGTGTAGGTGTGTGAGTGTGTGTGGATCGATTCTTAGGAATACTTTTTATCTCGACACCACTAGTGCGAAGCCGCGGGCAAAAGGCTAGTAATAAAAAAAGACATGTAGTTAAATGATAATTTGAATTTTATAAAAAAAAGCTAGCCAAAAAATCTAAACGGTCATCTTTTTTAATGATTATACCTCTTTCTCTGAGACATAAAATAAATCTAAATCAACGCATATTTTAATCTTTTTGAGCTACGCAAAAAGTGCATATTTACAATAGATTCATTAAATTCTAGAGGATCAAATAATGCTACTATGGTAGTGAAGGGACTTTAATAAGAGACAATATGAAATTAATAAATAAAATTAAAAACTAGGATTAGATATAGGGTATCTAATCCTAGTTTTTAATTTTAAAATTTTATTCTAAAATAGTATGTAATTATTTATTGAAACTTAAATAATTTGACGGTATTTTAGTTTATTTAGAGGAATCTGTTTATTAATTGATAATCCACAATTAAATTTACTTAATTTATTATTTTGTATATCGTTGTTAAAAAAATATTTTTTAATAAAAATAATATTTAAAAATTAAAAATAAAAATTATATCAGATCAAGATGCAGATTATAATTAAAAATATAATGGATTAATGGATTAAGAATATTTGGCTCGTTTGTGGGTAGGTACTCTATAATGTAGATACCAATTTGCCATTTCCCTTCATCTTCAATGTGGTTTTAGGAAGGTAAGCAGTAATAAAGTATGAACAGAGGTTCTGAGACAGGTAACGATCATTTCTAGAGGTTCGATGCATTGCGAACGCCCAGCTACCCAGAACCTATCTAGGTCGGTAGCCTACGGTATAAAGTTATAAAAAAAAAGCTATAAAGTTGAGGGCACACCAGAACGGGGCAGATCGCCTGTGATGGACTGACCAAATCAAGTGAGCTTTAGCCGGTCCATGAATGCACCACGAAGTCTGCGGTGCGAGACGAGTGGCGAAGGATTATAAAGCTAGCCACAGACCCCTGAAGTGACGACCACGACCACTCTGCCAAGAGTATAACGACGAAGGAACCTAGTCTACTATAAAATGCAATCAAAGTTTCTACTATAAAATGCAATTAAAGTTTCTACTATAAAATGCAATCAAAGTTCTCAATTAGAAAAGTGGAAAGCATCTTCACAATACAGCAAAATACAGAAGTTGTCACTTTCATTACATGCTCGGCTGACCTAGAGCAAATGGGTTTTCTTTCCATTCGCAATGATGGCGAATTACACGCACCATGATAACACTACAATGCACTTTCTATAACGCCTGCATATCTAGAAACGTGAAACCGGTTGCAAATGCTTAGGCATAGTATAATATGGTTCCCAATTGAATAGCACAATATATGTGGCAGGGTTTAATAGGATATTGCTGTTGAGCAGATATGTGTGTGCACTGTAAATAGTGTGACCTCGTAATGGGTTACGTTTGACCACTGCAGCATGACTGGCTGAATTTTAATATCGCAGGTACATAGTAAAGCTTTGAAGCAATATCAAAATATGCAAGTTTTTACCTTTATTCTAGGAAACGAACAGGTTGCTTGAAATTTTAAAACTGTTGCGAAATAAAACTTTGTAACCATTTTCCCGGAAAGGTACAAAGCAACACGGCTGGCAGACAGTGATTTCAAATTAGATGAAAATGGCATTTTAACCGTCATATTTCATGGAACAAGTTTGTCCTTGTTGGTGCATTAATGTAAAACAGTTTACCTTTGATAACAAGAAACATGAAGCTTTGAAACTGCACTGTGAACTGATTTACCTTTTAATAGTAAACACTTTTAATGAGGCTTTTATTTACACAGAAGCTCTGTAAAGAAAAGCTCTTCCTATGAAACTGTTTCTTAGAATTTTGTTTGGACGAAGCCGGAAATTCGTAAAGTTTTTTGTCTGCATACAGTATTTTTTTTTGTAGTAAACAAGACTCTGTATCATTATTTTATCTACAAACAGCAGCTATCTGTGTTTATCCGTTGTTTTACGTGGGTTCATTAAAATAGCCATCTAATAGTATTTTGTTAAAAAACTTTTTTTTTAAACCTCTATTTACTGAAATAATAACACAACTAATAAAAATAAATAAATAATAAATATTTCTGGACACACAACGTTATCTAGCCCCAAGCTAAGCAGAGCTTGTGTTATGGGTACTAGACAACTGATAAACTATATTTGTTCAGGGTGTTCTGGGTATTTACAATATATAATAAAAAATATCTATGTATGTAATATATTGTATTAAGTATATTTTTTATTATATATTGTAAAAACCCAGAACACCCTGAAGAAATATCTGCAGATCGCACAAATATTTGTTCCGAGGCAGGAATCGCACCCGCAACCTCCTGCGTCGCAGGCAAACGATCGCCCGCCGCGCCAGAGAGGTCGCATACAAAAAAAAAAGTGAAAATTAAACATTATTTTTTACTGTTGCAACCAATCTGAATGTAGATCCTAATCACTGTACCAGACGGAAGCATCCCTAAGATGCAGATTAATAATTTTGATATTAAGTCAGCCTTTTAGCAGTAGTAGAGCTTTTTTGTGCAAGAGTTCGTCCGGGGGAGTACTACCACCATGCCTATTTCTGCCGCAAAGCAGTAGTGCGCGCATTGCTGTGTTCCGGTTTAAAGGGTATGGGTGCCGGTGAAATTACAGGCACATGAGACTTTCATCTTTATGTCTCAAGGTGCCGGGCGCAGTGCAATGCCACAAAGGCATCTGCTTGTTTCGTCATTCAAGTAGTATATATAAAAAAAAACCCTCTTTGTAAGCGATTTCATTTGTTTTATCCAGTTTTTGATATATCAAAACTTGCATCACATTTAAAACAAAACGAAAATGAACGAACTTTGGAGCTAACTTTGTGAAATTTTTAACGCGAAAATATTGTTTGGTTTATTTATGAAGAGTCAAAGTCCTTAGATTTATAATTCTTATTCCATTCATATTTGTATTTAGAAGTCAGTACTTGATTTACTTAGGTAAAGTTAAACGCAAACGAAATTAAAAGAAAACAAGACAGGAATTTTATTTTCGCTGACTTAAAGTTACAATTTCAGTGCCGTATTTCATATAAGAGACAGTGAAGTTGCAACTTTGATTGCTCGTTAGTTCGCAGGATGTTCGTAGGTAGTGCGATGTGGAGAGAGCTTGCTTTTGTTCCCACTATCAAATACAATTTGAGACTACGAGGCACAGAGGAGCGCAGTTAACTACTAGGTTCAGCCATTCTGAAACTACATGCGAGAGCACGCTCAGGAAATACAACACTCTTCTAATAACGTTATAGCGTGATTACAGAACTAAGCGGCAAATTGTAGGTTCATCCTAAACACTAGAAGAAACACACACACTACACTTTCCTATTAGAAGCTCATTTTAGAAAATATTTTTTAATAAATAATTAATGCTGGACAGTTCACACAACATTATCCAGCAGAGCTTGTGTTATGGGTACTAGCTAACTGATATTCTTACTACATTACATAGATAGATATTTTTATTATATATAAAAAATACCCAGAACCCTGAACAAATATTTGTTCCTAGGTGGGATTCGAAACCGCAACCTCCTGCGTTGCAGGCAAACCTTTGCCTGCCGCGCCACAGAAGTCGTCAAACAAAATACAATGGGTTGTTAAAATAGCTACCGCTTACCTTAGTTATTTTACGTCCGTGTCACACCAGTCAATACCTCCCGATTTCTTGACCCAAAACAAATAATATTAACAATAAATGATTAAATAGCTTACCCGGCACATGTTCGTCGTTGAAAGTGACCCGCACCGTGTGAGGGCGTGCTATGCGCGGTACGAACGCCGCGGCATAGCGGTGTCCTCCGAGGGCGCGAACTGAACTGGGCACTAAGGCTCCGTTACCGCCTGACACTTCTAGCTCCAAGTGTCCAGCGCCTGCTGAACTCCCATCCACTAGAACAAGTGATGACTTTAACAACCAAGCATACTGGGCTCCTATAAAATACACGAAAAAAAAGCGCATCATATCAGTAAAATCAGTGTTCTTTTTTTACTTCCTGAACGACGGTTCAAGCAGATGGCACACCTTGCCTTTATCAATGCATTACCTCATAGGTCACGACCACTAGGACGCACCCTATGTGGCATTGTACTACACCCTGAGACATAAAGATGAAAAGTCTCATGTGCCTGTAATTTCATCGGCATCCATCTCCCTTCAAACCGGAACACAAATGCGAGCACTACTGCTTTGCGGTAGAATAGGTATTGTAGTAGTATTTCCCCGGACGAACTTTTTCAGAAAAAAGCTTTACGAGTGCTACTAGTTTACGAAAATTATATTTTTCTTATTCAACTGATGCGAGGCGCGCGCTGTAATACTCGCGTACAAAATTATATTTTTCTTATTCAACTGATGCGAGGCGCGCGCTGTAATACTCGCGTACAAAATTATATTTTTCTTATTCAACTGATGCGAGGCGCGCGCTGTAATACTCGCGTACAAAATTATATTTTTCTTATTCAACTGATGCGAGGCGCGCGCTGTAATACTCGCGTACAAAATTATATTTTTCTTATTCAACTGATGCGAGGCGCGCGCTGTAATACTCGCGTACAAAATTATATTTTTCTTATTCAACTGATGCGAGGCGCGCGCTGTAATACTCGCGTACAAAATTATATTTTTCTTATTCAACTGATGCGAGGCGCGCGCTGTAATACTCGCGTACAAAATTATATTTTTCTTATTCAACTGATGCGAGGCGCGCGCTGTAATACTCGCGTACAAAATTATATTTTTCTTATTCAACTGATGCGAGGCGCGCGCTGTAATACTCGCGTACAAAATTATATTTTTCTTATTCAACTGATGCGAGGCGCGCGCTGTAATACTCGCGTACAAAATTATATTTTTCTTATTCAACTGATGCGAGGTGCGCGCTGTAATACTCGCGTACAAAATTAACAAGTTAATAGTTTACCAAATTTTTGGATACTGTAGAGTTTTTTCGAAGCCTTTGCTGATAAATTCTGTTGTTTTCCTTATATTTCAAAATTCCCTGCATAAGCGCTCCACCTGTGTGTGGGCCGTGTTTTTTTTATACTACTAAGAATGACGGATCATGCAGATGGCCCACCTGATGATAAGCGGTACCCTCTGCCTATGCCTTATCATATAGGCCACGTCCACCTAGGACGGGCCCTATGTGGCATTGCACTGCGCCCGCCACCCTGAGACATAAAGATGAAAAGTCTCATGTGCCTATAATTTCACCGGCAACCATACCCTTCAAACCGGAACAGAGCAATGCGAGCACTACTGCTTTGCGGCAGAAATAGGTATGGTGGTAGTACTTCCCCGGACGAACTCTTTCACAAAAAAGCTCAACTACTACTCTGTGTGATGTGTCCGGTCTAAGAAAAGACCACTCCGTCTCCTCCCTGAATTTCGTAAAAACCGTCTGAGGGATTACACCAGGGGATGGGCAGCAGCATCCACCAGAGTACCTCAAATCTAATACTACGACCTCCAATCTGCCTGCAAAAGTGCTGATTATTGCATATGCATTCTATGGGGATAGGCCTCGTCCAGCAATTACGTCAAGACTGCTGATGTGACAGTAGGGGACTAAGCGGTGAGTGAACTCGGGTTGTGGATGTAGAGAATGATGATTTTTATGATGAAGAGAGAGAAAACAAAATTATATTTTATGAATTATTTGAAGACCGTACGTAGCTAGTATCTGGGCTAGTAGCTAGTATATGAAATATCTGAAACATAAATTCTTATCGTCCACTCCTAAAATATTCTACCACGAAGAAAAATCTCCGAAATTAGGAAAAATAGAGGTAACACATCAACACGGCGTACGTGCTACGTTCCTCAGTAAACACACGAGTGTCTATTACACTGATAGAGATACGAATAGCACACTGATCGTAACTTACCTATAAACTCCACAGGTTTCCCAACTACTCCTTTGTAGGTTGGTTTTACGATTATTCCTCTGGCACCTCTATTGTTATCCCTTTGCATTGGTCTGCAACAAAATAGCGGGATGAAGCTCCATTCTCGAGTAAGGAAGGTAGAACTGTACATAGTAAGTACAACAATAGCACTGACACTTTTACGCTTATTATCAGGAAATTATGCAGTCTCCGGGAATACATTTTTACACTCAATTATTTAAAAACGTATAAAACTGTGTTCGTTCGTTTAACGTAGCATTTGAATAACATTATTCGAATTACTAAAAAAGTAGATAAGAATTCAGGTATCATTCAAGACAACAAGGTCGGGGAAATTATATTACAGGTACCAAAACTAAGCCACTATAAAGTCTGTTTTTTATAGACAGGCAACCATAGACAAATAATATAGTTTTAATTTCTAATTGTGGAGATATCCCAATAATATACCCTCGTAATCTTATTAATATTATAAACGCGAAAGTTTGTTTGGATGTATTTTTGTTTACTCTTTCACCTAAAAACTACTGGATTGATTTGGATGAAATTTGGAATGGAGATAACTGGACTCCCGGAATAACACATAGGTATATTTTTATACCGATATTCCCACGGGGTCGTGACTTACGCGGGTGAAACCACGGGGCGCTGCTTGTATCATATATGTCAAAGGTACGATGTTTGGATGTTTGTTAACTCAATCACGCCAAAACGGCAGAACCTATTTTGATGTAATTTGGTACACAGATAGATTATGACCGGGATTGAGCTACTTTGTATCCTGGTAAAACGCGAGTGAAGGCGCGGGCGAACAACTTTTGGTCCCGTTTTTTTCTTGTCGAGGTACGGAACCCTAAAAAAACAGAGCCATAAGACACAAGGCACTTGTGTAGAGAAGTAGTCTTTCATCGAAGGTGCCCTAGGACAGCCCTAGTTCTTCCAGGAAGAAAGAACCACAGATATGGAAGAACCTTCCTTAACCTTAACCTCCGGCGTCTAAAGACCCCTGTAGCGTGGCGAGCGAGTAGCCGGAGATGCTAGAGCTTACGGGTTCGATTGCCGCTACACATTTTTGTATGATCTACAAATATTTGTTCTAGGTCTGGGTGCTATAAAATAAATAATATATAAATAATGTTGGTACCATGGTACTCGTAGTTCCTGATACCCACGACACAAGGGATCGAAGTGGGGATCAGGACTACGTGTGACTGTTGAGAGAAAATAAAAATAAAATAATAATTACCTGAAACGTTCGTGTGCTGCGTCCGTTTCAGTGCGGGCCCCCCCGGTAGGGTCGCGGGGGGGCCTATTGGATAAAAAAGACTGCTGTTGTTGTTTGCTCTCTTCCACGCTGCTGTATGACGAGTCACGCACTATGTACGAGCTCTCTCTCACCTCCCGCTTTATCTCATGCTGCAATAAAAAAAACACTTTAATTATCCACGATTATTTTTTTCTCTGTAATTGATAGCGCTCTAACTTCTAATAACTTGTAAATAATTTAGAATATAAATCTTCTAGTATAACAACACCTGGCCTCTTATTCAGGAGATTTAAAAACGACAAAAAAAAACGGATTTTTAAGCAGAAAATTAAGCTTATTCAATGTGAGCTGCAGGAGATCAAAGCGCCGTCAGGATTTAAAAATAATCACAAACTTATCAAAGCGTGTTTTTTGCGCATTCTCTCAGTTACAAGTTAATAAAATAAAAAAGTAAAACTCCTGACTATTCAGTGTTCCAACATCAGTATTCATATATATAAAACTGCATTGAAATTGTTGCGAGCTGATGATCGTGGAAACGGCTGCACCAATTTCCACCAAACATAGCTAAGAACCAACTCGCAACAGCATTTTTCAAACAAGTACCTGGTCGTTCCGCAGACACAGACACATTATGGCCTATAACATACACGGCCTCCCACCCCTCTATTTAGTCGGGCGGCGGTGACTGCTCTACATCAGGCGGGCCGTCTGCATGATAGTCACCTTATTATATTATAACAACAACAAAAAATTGCAAAAAGCAAACTACTTATCAATGAAAACTTCTTCTCAGAATCAACTGATGCGAGGCACGGTAATATACACTACTCGCGTTTATGAACGAATTTTATTGTGTTACCAGAAATTTTCAAGCTTTGCTGATAACTATGTTCTTCTATCGGGTATAGTTAGTTCCGTATTTGTTTACTTATCCTAAACTTTAGTTCGAGTATTTCGATTGAGACGTATCATTTCAATGAGTTAGCAGAATCTCGCAGTCCTGAATCGAGTGGCTGAGCAGAACCGTTCAAACGGATCTTTTAAACATCAACTCAACCGAAAATCTAGGGTAAATTATATTGTTGGTACATAGGTTGTTGGTACAGCATCATGCGCAAGCGGGGAACATCTCTGGTGCGCAGGGTCCGGGCCAGCTCCAATGGTATTCTGAGCATATTCGCTAATAGGTTTGACTGCGTATACATGTATCAGTGCACTATGATGCATGCTCTCACTAATGACAATATGACTTTTATAAATAATTTTAATATTTTTGTGACATGACATGTATTGACATTTTTTAATTCGTTTTTTTTTGTAATTTGTTTTTATTAAATTTAACCTGTGTAGTTGCTTAAATAATTAAATGATTTGTTATGTCCAGCAGTGGACTTCCACGGGTGGATGATGATGTTGTCATATTTTCAATGTTGGTTTGTAGTATTCAATTGTAATTATTCCTACTAACCGTAGTGTAGATAGACAATGTATTTTACTAACCCAATGATCCTTGTTGATTGAATAAATAAATGAAATATACATAGGTTAGGTAAAGTACAGGTAGAAAACATGTAAAAAGTTACGATGGTTTCCTATTCCAGATATTTAATGGTAAACCCTCATCCGCTACCCCAAAAGATAAAAGGCAGCAGGGTCATTAACTATTTTGTCTACCTAATGGATGAAAGTGAACCGCAGGAATGAAAGTATTTGGGTCACAATATTAGGTATATGCGAGGGACGTTAAACTAATGGGCGGAACAATGTTCGCTACAGGAAGTTCCTCTATCCCATCCCGCGAATGGCAGATGTGACGGACTGTTATCGCCATGGAGTCAAAAATACAAGTAGAGAAGGGTAAAAAGAGGACGGGGCGTTCCAAAATACATACATACATACATAGACACACGCCTTTTTCCCCGAAGGAGTAGGCAGTGCCTCAATGGGCCTCTTTTCACAGTGGGTTGCACCATCGTGGAATATAGACATGACGAGTGGTGAGCTCATCGGCGCCATTGCTTCCCACGACTGACTCAGCTAACGCTTTCTTCCAGTATTATCACATTCCATAAATATTTTAGCAGCCAGGACAAATCTTATACCAACGAATCTTACAAACAAGTCCGGGTTATACCTAAATCGGCTTTTACGACATCCACGGGAGGAGATGGAGGGGTCTATTCTTGGGCCGGACACACCACGGTAAAATAATTACCACTGAAAATATTTGTTTCAACCAATGACCTCAAAGTCAAAGTTGACAAATGGACATCGGGCCAGCGCTCAAAAAGTGTCTGGACCAAACGAGAACCTAACCTACCTACCTTTTATTTACCTATACCTAACGCATAGAAAGAAACAATTCTGACAAGTTTTATCCGTCCATTGCTGTTTGATTATTGAACACATTTGAAGGATTAGAGTGTAAACCGGCGGGGTATCAAACGCATTTGTCAATCATCAGCTTTTCGAAACAGAAATATGATTGCAAGTGATTGAAAAAGCGACAGACACTAACGACGATTGCTGAGGCACATTATTACATTTTAGTTAACTTGCAATGTTTGCACGTTAGATTATTTGTTTAGGTCAAACCTTGCAAGCTGAATTAGAACCACTTCTTGCCAAGTTCCGATTACAATACAATATTATAGTGACAGCGAGCTGATCTGATGGTGGAGACAGAAGATGGACAACGGAACTCCTAGATGGGTAATAGTACACTGGCCGTGTTCCGTGGGTCCCGAACTCTAATTTTATAAAAGCTTGTACCTATTTACCCTTTTTTTGTATGTTGTACCTATTTCTCACAAAAACATATTCCTAATAGTACTGTAAGTTGGTTGGTGATTATTTGGTTCGTGCTCAGCCCTGAGGCCAAGCTATTTTGTATTTAAGTACTCCTATTTGAGCTGAAACTTGTCACCATTCGCTGTTCTCTCTACTCTGTGGTAATCATGGAGGTCACGCATAACAGTTAAAATAGTTTCTTGGCAAGTTATCATTCAGAGGCTGCGGGACTCGTATGTGTAACAAGCGATTACGACTTAAAACTTAGCCCAGTTTCTTTTTCACCAGTTTTTTTTTATAATGCTGGACAGTTCCCACAACATTATCTACCCCCAAGCTAAGCAGAGCTTGTGTTATGGGTACTAGATAACTGATATACTTAATACAATATATTACATAGGTAGATATTTTTTATTATATATAGAAAATACCCAGAACACCCTGAACAAATATCTGCGATCGCACAAATATTTGTTCCGAGGCGGGAATCGAACCCGCAACCTCCTGCGTCGCAGGCCAAGCTTCGCCCGCCGCGCCACAGAGGTCGTCATACAGAGGTATTCTAATGCTATTCTAATGTACTTTCTGCTAGCACTACTTCCTATTGGGCGCTCAATCAGATACTAGATACTTATTTGTGGTGCGGCGGGCGAGTAGTCGATCGAAAATGTCGAAATGCAAAATTTAGCAGGTTCGATTCCCGTTGCGGGACAAATGTTTGTATGATCTTTAAATATTTGTTCGTGATACCCTCGATACATATACATATTCATATTCATAATATTTATTCAAGCTGTAGGATCTCAGGAAACACTTAGTTACGTCAATTCATTTACACATCAATGTTGACAATCAATGTTGAAAAACATGTTGATAATAGATGCAGCTGCATCTATTATCAACATGTTTTTTTATTATCAACAGCTGTATAGGGCTTTTGTCATATTATCAGAAGGACATTAAAATAAAATAAAAGAACAGTGTTAAATTTTAAGCGTCTGTATAAAGGCCTTGTCAATAAAATTAATTAAATTAAAACAAAGGTAAGCAGCTGCACAGGGACTTTGTCAAAACTTAAACTACCTTATTGCACGTCATCCCAAGCTTCTGTGTCAGCTAAGTAGCCACCACCTTTTTTAACCCCTGACGCAAAAACGACGGGGTGTTATAAGTTTGACGTGTCTATGTATGTGTGTGTGTGTGTGTGTGTGTGTGTCTGTTTGTCGCATAGTAACTCCCGAACGGATGAACCGATTTAGTTTTTTTTCTGTTTTAAAGGTGAATTTGTCGGGAGTGTTCTTAGCTATGTTTGATCAAAATCTGTTGAGTCAATGAAATCAAATCAATGAAACGGCATTGCGTTGAGGGTTTTTTTAATTTTTACAAAATTAATTACTTGTTATCAGATTATCTTACAGGGGATCTTAGCGTTGCATCAGGACTTTATATGTGACTGGTGACTGTTGGGAGTGTGTGAGTGTTATCTGTTTCGTTCATCGTATGTACAACCTCTGAGGACACCATCGATTGTTGATAATTAACTGATTAGAATCTATGTCAACGGGAAAGTGGATATCTAGAAGTTTTCTAGAGGTGCTCATTTGTCACGATGATGCGGGAATCAAAGCGTGGCCTCTCAGTGATCACTATCTACAAAACCTGAGCTACTTACGGCTTTCTTATAAAGAAAATATAAATTTTGAATAAAAAAAAGTTTTTTTTTTTTAGAATATAATTTTATAGTTATCCTAATATGCAACCTTCTCTAATTTATAAGCGATTGTATATACCATTTTTTTTACCTAATAACTTGAATCATATTGAAAACAAGTCAAAAATAACCGACACAGTTTCTTTTTTAACCCCCGACGATAAACGAAGGGGTGTTATAAGTTTGACGTGTCTCTGTATGTGTGTGTGTGTGTGTCTGTCCCATCGTAGCTCCCGAACGGATGAACCGATTTAGTTTTTTTTTTGTTTGAAAGTTGTATTGGTCGGGAGTGTTCTTAGCTTTGTTTGATCAAAATCGGTTCAGCCGTTCAGCGTTGGGTTTTTTTTTAATTTTTACAATTTTTTTTTTTATAACTTGTTCTCAAAGAAAATGATATTCTATTGCGTTTTTGGTTAGAGTCAGCTCTCTAATATTATTCTAATAATATCCATGCATATTTTGAATCCCATTGTTGTACCTTCTAATTAAAACTATGATTGGCATTCTCTTTAAGGGTTCTTTATAATAAAATCAATTTACCTAAGCAAAGTATAATTCAAAGATTAGAGAAGAAACAGGGCCCAAGTACCAAAACAGTCTTGTTACGTAAAAACCTTGAGACAATAAGTAGGTACGTAGCTACTCCAATTATTATTTTCTCCCGTTATCGTCTCATACATTTTAATTGGATATTATTTACAAGATTACACATTTACAGGGATACGGAGTGTTACGAAGAAGGCTACGAATAAGTTATTCTGAAATATATTTGTAGGTACTCGCATCTTCCCGTGGCTTCACACGCATGATACCGGATAAAAAGTAGCATAATATAAATCTAGATCATATTCTACCTATGCACAAAATTTCAATGAAATCAATAGGTTCATCAGTTAGGTACTGTTACTGTATATATTACATTATATATATAGTATGTATATACTATATATATCCTCGCATCAGTTAATTCTAAGAAGTAGTTTTCATTGATAAGTAGGTAAAACTCGCAAAAAAAAATGGTGACAAACAAACAGACAGCCCGCCTGATGTAGAGCAGTCACCGTATGGACATCTGCAACTCCCACGGTATTGCAAACGCGCTGCCTACCATTAAGAGCATTTTGTTAGTAGTAGAGCTTTTTGTGTAAGAGTTCGTCTGGGGAAGTACTACCACCATACCAATTTCTGCCGCAAAGCAGTAGTGCTCGCATTGCTGTGTTCCGGTTTGAAGGGTAAGGGTGCCGGTGAAATTACAGGCACATGAGACTTTTCACCTTTATGTCTCAGGGTGGCGGGCGCAGTGCAATGCCACATAGGGTGCGTACTAGGTGGACGTGACCTATGAGGTAATGCACTGTTCATAGGCAGAGGTTACCACTTAACATCAGGTGGGCCATCTGCTAGTTCAGCCATGCTAGTAGTATAAAAAAAAAAAAAACTGTGGTACTGTGTGATTG
The DNA here is from genome assembly GCA_932527175.1 of Operophtera brumata. Classification (NCBI taxonomy): domain Eukaryota; kingdom Metazoa; phylum Arthropoda; class Insecta; order Lepidoptera; family Geometridae; genus Operophtera; species Operophtera brumata. Next base: position 5,433,924 of record OW052238.1, read on the forward strand.
TGTGACAAGCAATTATACAAAAATCCAAACATTCACTTACAGAAGTAGTGTAACTGGGTGATTTTATGCATTGTGTAAGTAAATAAAGGTTAAATCTATATAAAACTACGTAATAATCTACACAAACAATTAATTTTGTAAAAATTAAAAAACCCTCAACGCAATGAAACGGCCGAACCGATTTTGATCAAACATAGCTATGAACACTCCCGACAAATTCACCAAACAAACAAGAAAAAAAAACGAAATCGGTTCATCCGTTCGGGAGCTACGACGCCACAGATAGCCATACACAAACAAACACACACACACACACACACACACACAGACAGGTCAAACACACCTACGTTTTTGCGTCGGGGGTTAAAAAATCGCACATTAATTAATTTAAAAAATGTGGATTTGATTCGTATCACGTGTATGAAAGGAATTGGTTAAAATGAAATGTGGTAAGAGAACACGAAAATGTTCTGTTTTTGTTTTTTAGGGTTCCGTACCCAAAGGGTAAAACGGGACCCTTAAACTAAGACTCCGCTGTCGGCCCGTCCGTCTGTCACCAGGCTGTATCTCATGCACCGTGATAGTTAGACAGTTGAAATTTTCCCAGATAATGTATTTCTGTTGCCGCTATAAATACAAATACTAAAAATTAGAATAAAATAAATATTTAAGGGGGCTCCCATACAAAAAACGTGTTTTTTTAGCCGTTTTTATAGATAATGGTACGGAACCCTTCGTGCGCGAGTCCGACTCGCACTTGGCCGATTTTTAATTATCGTGTTGCATGAAAATATTGAGAAAGCTACATTATCGCTGAGTGCTATGGGGTGGTCTATTAGCTTCCGCCCGCGGCGACGCCCGCAATATGTGTGGTTCCACTCAACTCCGTAACGATTTAGCCGATTTTGATGGTATTTGGTGTGTGGATGGATGAAGGATACAAATATTGTACGTCTATGAAGTTATTACCGTAATAGATACTCATAGATTTTACCTTATTTAATTTTGCTCTATATTTTTCCTTCATGTATAAAAAAGTTGTGTATACATGTAATGACCGTGGTATGTCCGGCATAGGAATAGACCCCTCCGTCTCCTCTCGTGGGTATCGTAAAACCTGACTAATGGATTACACCAGGAAATGGGCAGCAGCATCCACCTGAGTACTTAACACCAATACTTCGATCACCAATCCGCCTGCCATGTGTGGTGATTATAGAAAATACCCCTATTGCGTTATGTAGGGCGAGGCCTCGTACCAGCAGTGGAAGTGCAAAGGACGATTATATGTCAGGTTTAAGATATGTTTATTTCCCATTTTGTAAACCCTTTGATTTCGTATTTTTGAGGATTTTGCTGCAAGTGAAGGCTGGATTCGATCAAAGCTGAACAGAATGGATAGAGTCGCTTGTGAATGGCAAGAAGTCATATTGGTACGATTTTCTACGCGTTAAAGGATAAGGCTATAGAGAATAGAAGTAGAAGTAGAAGTAGAAGTAGAAGTTATTAACTCACTCGACTGGTATATGTGTCGGAGTCACGCTCGTCGGCCAACCGGTCCAGCTGCCGGTTGAAAGAGTCTCTCGACAAATCGCTGAACTTGTTCAGTTGCGTATTCCTCTTCGTTTCTCGTTCCAAGGTCCCGAGTCGTTCATTCGGGGATGGCTCCAGACTACACAGAGAGAGAAGGAACGTCAGGGATGTATACTGAATGAATGAAAATTATTTATTGTACACCCACTGACTTCAAAGTAAATGGTTTCGGCTCAGCGCTCAAAAAGTGTCCGAACTAAAAGAGCAACAAAATGCATAAAAATAAACAATTCTGTCTGTGTGAATAAGCATTGCTGCTTGATTATTGAACACATTTGAAGGACTAGAGTGTGAACCGGCAGTGTACGAATTCATTTGTCACCGTTCGAATTTTCAATGGTGCTATTTTGGCTTTGGGTGTATGGAATGCTATGTTCATCGAAAAGTTATTAGAAAGTCTACAGACAAGGAATTTAGCGCAATCAATAAGTACAATTGGCTGTTATAAAGCGATCCCATATACAAACTGAACTTAAGAGGTAAATTACGCGAGGGCCGTATTCACTAAGTTTAAGGGTTTCCTTTTAGGTGACCTCATACTGACTTTCTTTGCTCGTATTTTGCCTATTTTCTCAACAAACTCGTATTTTTTTTACACATGATCAATATACTAATATAGTGCGTGCGGTGGCACGTCATATGCTTATATTTTTAATATAGTGCGTGCGGTGTCACGTCATATGCTTATATTTTTAATATAGTGCGTGCGGTGGCACGTCATATGCTTATATTTTTAATATATATTTTGATATGAAACTAACGCACCGCGTATACGAGTATTTATATATATTTTGATATGAAACTAACGCACCGCGTATACGAGTATTAATATATATTTTGATATGAAACTAACGCACCGCGTATACGAGTATTAATATATATTTTGATATGAAACTAACGCACCGCGTATACGATTATTAATATATATTTTGATATGAAACTAACGCACCGCGTATACGAGTATTAATATATATTTTGATATGAAACTAACGCACCGCGTATACGAGTATTAATATATATTTTGATATGAAACTAACGCACCGCGTATACGAGTATTAATATATATTTTGATATGAAACTAACGCACCGCGTATACGATTATTAATATATATTTTGATATGAAACTAACGCACCGCGTATACGAGTATTAATATATATTTTGATATGAAACTAACGCACCGCGTATACGAGTATTAATATATATTTTGATATGAAACTAACGCACCGCGTATACGAGTATTAATATATATTTTGATATGAAACTAACGCACCGCGTATACGATTATTAATATATATTTTGATATGAAACTAACGCACCGCGTATACGAGTATTAATATATATTTTGATATGAAACTAACGCACCGCGTATACGAGTATTAGTGAACTGATCATGTATACGAAATTTCATCGAGTTTGAAGGGATAATAGCGAAAATAGAAGCAAACTTCGTTGGCGTGCATTTCGCGTGAGCGCGCTACCGGTACCTCCTCTAATGAGCTTATCCTATGACAGGGACCTATTTGACCCCCCACAACACACATCCATGCCTTCCTACTTATATCAACCTTATCAACCCGTTTTTGTTTCATTTTTATTTTTGTATACCAGTTGCATAGTACTATACTCGTATTTTTGTTTTTTGTTTTCATGTGTTATGTGTGTGTGTTGTGTCTTGGGGTAATATAAACAAATTTTCTTTCTTTCTCTCTTTCTTTTCCTAATGACGATGATTCTGTCCTACCTTTTCTCATCTACAGTTCCGGTTTTGTCCGGCATAGAACATACAAGTTGGGAAGCAACTTAGTTGGAGAATGCATTGTCAACGTCCTCACATAGATCTAAGTGGAAACATTCAGACTCAGACAACAGGTGTTGTATCATACAAGTGTTATATGGAGGTACTAAATAGTTAGGTTAGTTAGTTAGCAACTTCAATATTAATTTTACAAACTATCTATCATGGTTATGAACATAACTTTCACTTATTTAATAAATTGTTATTTATAAGTATAATGTGTGTCTTTGTTTTATAAAAGACTTTCACTTTCTTGACCTCTTCTCGACCTCTGAAGCTCTCCCTCTTTACTCACAATTAGTAAATAGCTTGAGCTAGAAACTTATATACTACATATATTCCGCAGAGCTCAAATAAACTAACTAGTAGAACTGACGTTTTCATTGACTCAGCGCGACTTCTCGCGTGAATAAAGACGGTTTCCTAAGAAGCGGTGATCGTCAAATGACGGCCGTAATATAGCGGCTCGGTTCTTACCCACTGTCCACCTCCCTGAGACCACCTGGGTGAACCGTAGAAAGTATTTTTTACAACGGCTCACCTCTCACATTAAACTTGATCGCGCTTAACTCCAGTACGGAGGCCGCAATGCTCTAGGTATAGCGGTGAACGCAACGCCGCATATTTGCAAAATTACGTGCGAAGTCGGGGCGAGTTGCTAGTTGAAGGGTCAAAGTCCAGATGGGTTCACTCATCTCTTAGACCGGTCACGTACTAAAGGGGTCACTCACGTATTTGCACCCATCATCTGCCTGGTTTTCTCAACAGCGTCCCATGAGTCTCTCCTGGAACTGTACGATTTACCCCCTGGATCTCCGGTACCTGGGTAACATTTTCAATTGATTTCAATAAATATAATACGGAAGTAAGGAAGTATTACATAATTTAAACTTTCCTTTGTTTTTTATAGTTCGTAATACTGCATTCAGGGATATTTAAAAAAGTCACTTGCTTAAACCTTAAAACTTTGGATGTTTGTGACTTGTTTTTTTATGTTTGTATGCCAATCACGCCATTACGGCTGCACCAATTTTGATGAAGTTTGGTAGAGCCTTAGATTATATACTGTTCTTCATTAGGTGATATGATTCCCGTTTTAAAGCCCATCAACATATTCAAATATATTTAAATTTGATAACCTCTGTAGCACGGAGGGAAAGTAGCTGGCTGAGATGCGAGAGGTTACGGCTTCGATTCCCGCTGCGATTCATATGTTTGTATGATCTGCAAATATTTGTTTCGGGTCTGGATTTTATGGTACCATGGTACTCGTAGTTCCTGATACCCCACGTCACAGGGAATCCTAATGTGGGCTCATGATTACGTATGCGACTGTTAGGTGTTATGTTATGTACTATCACCAACGTATGTCCCAGACCAGTTTCAAAACATTTTCGCTTGCAGCAGTGACCGTAAACTAGGTCCACCCATTTTTTTGTTTACCAATGATACATGATATCCCTTGTATTTCTTATACAAACATACGACATCCACATTTAAAAAAAAATTAGTTCGAACTTCAGTGTGGTGCTTGCGACAAAGGCACAGTGCCTGATTTCTGTTTTTTATTGGTGCTCTTTATTTGGTCGCCATTGTCAAAAAAAACTTTACGGCTAGTACCCCGAAATACTAAGCTTCTATTGGTGTTAAAAAGGCCTTAGGGCGGGCTGTCGTCACTACGACTGGTCACTATTCACACCAAATTCACACTTAGCATGGTCAGGCAGAAACGTTAGTGACCGTATGCTTTATTTATTTATTTATTTATTTAAAAACTTTCACACAAGACAATAGTGCAAGGAGGACTTAATGCTAACAGCATTATCTGCCAGTCATCCTGGACGTGCAGAAAGATGGTGAGGCGTGCCTTACAAACAAGTACCACAGAAAATAATAATAACAATACAAGTTAAAATATAAAACTAAAAGGATACCTAAATATAATATACTAATAAATACAAATACCCAAACAAATACATTAACAAAAATAAAAACAGTTTCACAAAATAATAATAATATACATAAATAAACTACCGTGACAATAAAACACATACTTAGTAGGGAAAGTACAAAGGTATATACCTAATACAGGCTGCAGTAACATAGATTGTGAAACACTGACACTGAATTGGAAACTAATAATTTAGCCTCTTCTTATACAGTTCACGTACCACGTACGTACGTGCTTTGACCGTATGTATGTTATATTTTCTTGTTATAGACTAGCATTAATGATGAAGGTAAGACTTACTAGGACTCCCAAGCCTTCTGCCCCTGTCAGCTTCCAATGAAGACAGCGGGCTGCTCTGGTCCAGGTTATCCTGGGAACCGCCGAAGGAGCTGTACTTGTAGTTAGACCGCTTCTCCACCACTCGCTTGGTCGTTGTCACAGGACTGTACCGCTCAATTGGACTGCTTACTCTTAAAGAGGAAAAATTTGGATATTATAGTTCATGGAGATCTATGCCTTTGAGGGTGTATTCATCTAGACCGCACAGTCTGACTCTAGCTCAGATTTTTCTAAGTACTTTTAATTTAGGAGACAACAAAAACGGCATTTTTTAAATGGTACATTCAGCCTGGTAAAAACAATTAAAAAAAACAAGTGTCGCTCTATTGGCTCTATTTCTCATCCGGAATAATTTACCAAACGTAACCTACTAATTTAAATAGTACGTTTCCGAGAAAACTCAAAAAATTGTTTCACATTGTATTAAATGTTATTTGTCAGGCTGACTAGAATTAGAATATAATAGAAAATGCTTTATAGTACACCATAATAAATAACAAAAAAAAAACTTTACTTTTCAAAAACCGTTTTTAAAGCAGTTTTACTTTTCTTTCGAATTTACCTAATGTTCCTTAAGAACAATCCTCTCCAACTACCTACAAGAGGTACTTACCCTGAGAGTCCCATTATCTTGCCACATTCTGTATAACCCTAGTGCGACAATGCCGAAATATACCAAAATGTATATTACAAAGTCTAATTAATATAAATAGCGTACCATAGAGCTGCATTAAGCACATTTGCGAGCATAAAGGCCCCCGTCAAAACAAAAATGGGCACTCATTCGCGAGCCCGCTATAGACTCCCTATTGAGAGCCTGATTGAAAATTGATTTACCGAGCAAAGCGTTCACGGCTTATTTTCTCTTTGCACCCGGCAAATATAAACTCGATTAATGAACGTATAGATTATCAATAAAGAAACAACCAGAGTAATCATGTCCGATCCACCTACCTGTTAATTGGACTAGTCGTCCTATTCAAAGGGCTGTCTTTTCTAGTGAGCGGACTCGATGTCCGCCCCGCTGGACTAGTTGCCCTGTACGGACTGCTGGCTCTAAACGGACTAGAAGACCTATTGACATCTAGACGAGACCCATTCCCCAAATGCTTAGTAGTTATTGGGCTCGCTGTTCTATTCATAGGGCTCTCTGAGCCGTATCTAGTATTCATTGTTTCCTTCTTATTGGCTCTCGAGGTGGAGTAAGCCGAGTCGACGATATCGTAGCTTTTTTCTTTGATATCGGAACCAAAGGAAGATTTGTAATAATCGCTAGAATCACGTCTCTCGTCGCGTCGATCGATAGAGCTCGTGTTGTGCTTCGTTGTGCTTGAATCGTATAAGTTGTACTTATTCAGCGGGCTCTCGGATCTCAGCCGTGTAACTGAAATTAATGGGAAACATTTTGGTTATAGTGTTCTGTTGTTTTAATGCAATAGGAGGGTATTTTCAGTGTAATACCTGGGCTAGATATCCTGGCGTACGCCGGGGCTGGACTAGAACTGTCACGGGGCTTCTTAGACCGCGATCCCACTCGGAATACGTGCGGCGAGCCGTGAACATCGTACCCGTTGAAGTAGATGTACAACTATAAATAATACCAGTTATAAGAAGAATTAGTAACAATGAATCCATATAAATAATAAAAACCGGCCAAGTGCGAGTCACCCTCGCGCACGATGGGTTCCGTTCCATTATCTATAAAAACGGCAAAAAATCACGTTTGATTTATGGGACCCCCTTAAATATTTATTTTATTCTATTTATTAGTATTTGTTGTTATAGAGCGGCAACAAAAATACATCATCTGTGAAAATTTCAACTGTCTCACTGTCACGGTTTATGAGATATTGCCTAAACAGACGGACGGACGGACAGCGGAACCTTAGTAATAGGGTCCCGTGTTACCCTTTGGGTACGGAGCCCTAAAAAATTATGGCTAAATGAGTTACTACGGGCAAAACTCGAGAATGCCTGAACCAATTCAGCAATTATTTTTTTTGCAAAAGATCTATCTATAGATACCTCAACTGAAAATAACTATGCATTCAGGGAGATATTACACTATCGTTTCACGGAGATTTCAATTTGCCATCCATTTGCAGAAGTAAGAAGGATCATAAATAAAAACAGACCGTGTTTGTTGCCTGATTCTTCTAGGTTTGGTTGCGTTGGAACAGGAGTAAATGTAAATTTATTTTTTAAGACGATTCAAAATGATCCTTGGGGTTACAATGAATAAAATACTTTTTGACTTTGACTTTGACATCATAACTACCGAATTGTTTTTTTTAAACTTATGTAAGTATTTTTTTTATTTTCAGTCCTTACCCTGTGTTTCCCAGGTGCTTTGGGCATGAACGTAGCCCGGTATCTCGTAGCTGATAGTTTTTCGAGAGCACACATCACGCTGCGCTTGTCATGGACAATGTCTAGTTGCAGGTCTCCCTTGACTCCACAGCCGCTGGTGTCCAGCTCAAACGAGTGTGGTTTCAGGGGTTCAGCGCCATCGAGCGCGCCTTGGCTGAGCTGCACTCCAGCTGGGTCGAAGACTTCGCAAGTGAACGGACCACCCTGTAGTAAAATAAATTTTAATTTAATTTCCCGGCGTATATTTCCGGGTCGTGGTGAGTTCGACGTAAGAATATACCCATTCGTCTCCTCCCGTTGATATCGTAATAGCCGACTAAGGGATTTGTTAGTAGTTTATTTTTGGGAATGAGTTCGTCCGGGGAAGTCCTACCACAGTCCTATTTCTGCCGCAAAGCAGAAGTTTTCGCATTGCTGTGTTCTGGTTTGAAGGGTGACGGTGAAATTACAGGGACTTTTCATCTTTTTCTAAAAGTGCGTGTATGCACACGTTATGTATGTATATCGAGCTGAATAAATATTCACCGTATCCACAAAAGAAAACACAACAGCTCACACCTCTTTCCATCAACTATTGATTAAACTTTCATTTTGCATCCAAAGCTTTCAATTTGTGTTGTTAAATGATTTTTCATTATGCAAAAGTCGCAGGCGGGACGCCGTTTACGCTCTACAGCTTCGTTTCGCTTTTTTGCTTCACAGTTTTTGATTCACTGTGAAAATTATAAATTTTTCTCAACAGCTTGATCAGTCAGACGTAAAAAAGATTCAGGAGATAAACTTCGAAACTAATCAACGTTGCAAATAGCAAAGTGGAAAATAAGAAGTTGAAAGAGGAAACTAGTTTTTACATTAAGTTTTCTTAAGTTCTGTCTTGTGGGAGTAATTGATGTCATTATCGTTTTTGCTACCTAATTATTGGTTAATAAAGTAACGCATGGGCAGACTTGTGGTTTGGGAAGGAATGAAGGGTTGACGGGGTTTCGTCAATCTACAAATGGTTGCCATTTTCTAAGTCCTCAGACGGTTTCTTTGTTTGTCTCAAACGATAGGCCTGTTAACGTTCTGCATAGAGGATTTGGTTCAAATTAAATCGTTATTTTTAGGTCGAGACATTTTTTTTTGTTCATATTATGTTATTATTTTCTGTGAGTGCTTTTGGTACTTAATTATATTGAAGGGATAATAAGTTCTGGGGATCACAACGCACTTGGTATTTTTGCGATCGGACTTGTTGTTCCTGAGATATTTAAGTTCCAAGTAAGGAAAACTTCTACGTTGCTCCTTAGTGGAGAAATTTTCGGCGCAAGAACACCGTCACGCAGACAAAGCCGACTGAAGTCAGTAGTCCAAATTCACAATTGGTGGAAGGGCGCCGAGAGACTCGATCAACACCTGGTGAGCGGTTTGTGAGATAGTGGGAGGTTTTTTTTTTATACTACTTGAATGACGGTTCCGGCAGATGGCCCACCTGATGTTAAGCGGTTACCTCTGCCTATGAACAGTGCATTACCTCATAGGTCACTTCCACCTAGGACGCGCCCTATGTGGCATTGCACTGCGCCCGCCACCCTGAGACATAAAGATGAAAAGTCTCATGTGCCTGTAATTTCACCGGCACCCTTACCCATCAAACCGGAACACAGCAATGCGAGCACTACTGCTTTGCGGCAGAAATAGGTATGGTGGTAGTACTTCCCCGGACGAACTCTTTCACAAAAAAGCTCTACTACTACTAAACCTAATGTCGAAAGTACATTTAAATATAACCATTCATAAACAAAAAAAACATATAAACAAAATATTGATTTTGGTGACAACTATTAACAAATGAACGCAAAAATCCATTGTGATTTCCATTGTTTTTACTTCAAATTAGAAATATAGTACGGATTACCAATATCAAAGATAAAATATATATACTCCAATATTATAAAAAGGTTAGCTCTTTTATACTAACTTTACACCCGTAGAATAATATATAAAATCGGAGTTTCTTAGCAATAACACAGGTCTTATAGTAAACTCATCATAAATATAAAGTTGAGTTCCAAAGTGTGCCAATGTTTGGTGATGCATACCTGAATATGGTCTCCCTTGTAGGTGATAGCTATCGTCCAGGTGCCCGCCTCGTCCGGCTGGAAGGTGGCACTGGAGGCGGTCGTGCCAGGAGCTGATGGTGGAGGGTGGCGAGGCTCCAGCGGCACGGCGCGTCCGCTAGGTGAGTGCGCTGTCACATCTATGTCTTGTCTTCGCGGGGCTTCTGTGGACGTAAATTCAAGCTGTAGAAGGTGTTTAACGGCCACTTTAAAAAACTATTTACCCCGTATTTCACAATACACTACCGTTAAAGTGAAAGAAATGACATTTAAAAGCATAGATATGTGTTCTGAATGTCCCATTACATATGGAATTTTAAAATGTTACAGATAAAAACGTCATCTCAGTCTATCTAAGAAATAAATACGACTTCAGTTTTAAAAATGTTGGTAAGACAATAACATTTCTTCTATGCGAGCTCGCAGTTCACAAGACACAAAGAAATTACAATGAAAACTATAGATTTGTTTCCTGAATGTCCCAATAAATTAAATTTTAAAAAATACGAGAATTATAACACCTACAAAAAAATGTGACTAAAATTCTTAAAATTTTGAAAAACAATAAAAAAACTAAGTACCTATACGAGTGTACCGCGTCTCGCCTCAGTTTATTCTGGGAAATAGTTTTAATGAAATAGTTTCGGTAAATTCACGTATGTAAGGTGATTTACAAAATGCGCTTTTTTGCGTTAAGAAAACTACTTTTTTATTACTGAGTAGTAATAAATCCTGAACACAGAGTACTCTCGTACGGAAGCTGCATTGCTCTAAGTATGTACCTACAAACCCCTCATCTACCATTGCGTTTAACTTTTAACTGGTGTATTTAAAATTTCCGTGTATGTTACAAGGCTAACAGCAGTTTATTACAATTTGTATCTATCAATTTAAAAGCGTTTTAACCTAATTTATCATGTCGATCTGAGGCCTACATTCTTGCGCAGTATAAAAGCCGAGCCGTCGGTTTTCGTAAGCCGGGCTCTGCGGTAAGCGTAGATAAAAGAATGAGCTAGCTCTGAGCCCGTGGGTTCCAATCGTTTTAACAGTCGCGCTAACGTCTCGCGGTAGCGCGCAGGCTATGCAAATAACTTGCGAATCGGGTAAGCTAATCTCAGCTTACCTAGAAATAGCTTCGCTCCATTTCCAATGGAGTCAAGTAAAGCAGGCAGAAGAAATCGATTTAAATAACAGAACAATTTTTTTATAGGTACTCGTAGGTACTTATATTTTGATACATGATGTTTCACGCCCCACCTTGAAGAAAATTGTACATTATTTTAGAGCTGTGGTGGCTTGCTTGAGAAAAAATGGATCTAAAACTGGACTCTTAACGTCTGGCATTGTAAAGTTCGAGTACCTACCTTTTCATATGAGGAAATAACCTGTTGGTAATATAATAACCACTAATATCATAAATGACAAAATTACGATATTTGTATGTTTGTTACACTCAATGACGCCAAAAGGGCTGAGCCGATTTCAATTAAATTTGTTACTCAGTAAGATTATGAACTGGATTGAGCTATAGGGTACTTTTTACCCTGGTAAAACGCGAGCGAAGCCTTGGGCGGACACTAGTACATAATAAAATGAATTACCCGTAGCACTGACAAGTACTTCGACGATGCTGCCCGCCGCACAGGGCGCCATGCCCGGGGGAGGCACCGACACCAGCCTCGGCAGAACTCGGAAGAAGTATCTCCCGTCAACCCTGTATTTCAAAAGTAAAGATAGCATCATCCTCGACCTTTATAGAATTAATAAAGATATATTATGCATTGTTTATCAGTCATCATCATCAGCAAAGTCTTTAGACGTCCACTGCTGGACGAGGCCTCGCCATAAAACGCAATGGAGGGATTTGCCATAATCACCACGCCATCGCTTGGCAGGCGGATTGGTGATCGCATAATCGGTGGTGGATACTGTAGTAGAACTTTTTTGTGAAAGAGTTCGTCCGGGGAAATACTACCACCATACCTATTTCAGTTGTAAAGCAGTAGTGCTCGCATTGCTGTGTTCCGGTTTGAAGGGTAAGGGTGCCGGTGAAATTACAGGCACATGAGACTTTTCATCTTTATGTCTCAGGGTGGCGGGCGCAGTGCAATACCACATAGGGTGCATCCTAGGTGGACGTGACCTATGAGGTAATGCACTGTTCATAGGCAGAGGTTACCGCTTAACATCAGGTGGGCCATCAGCTTGTTCCGTCAATCAAGTAGCATAAAAAAAAAAACTGCTACCCATCCCCTGATGTAATCCCTTAGTAGATTTTTACAACATTCTCGGGAGGAGACTTAGGTGATTCACACGGCACTTATTTATCAGTAAAATGATCAATATATGATTTGTATTTCGCAAACCGAAGCAAGCGAAGAAGTTGGGAAATACGTAGGGTTCCCAACTAGTAACGCACTAACAAGTCACAGTGCTAATTGTTGGGATTTCTTTTCTCATCATGTCACTCCGTTACGCTGGGTGGTACTCGTTGGGAACCTGAATCCTCCTGGGAAAAACTGTGCAGTGTAACTCGATGAGAAAAAATACCAAACGACACTTATTAATTTAGGTGCTAATTAACTGAGCAAAAGTTAAATAACCATTGATGGGAAATGATAAGGCCATATCATCCGACGTTATGATATGACGCCATGGACGAGAAACTTAGATATTTTCACATGAAGGTAAATCTCAAAAGGTATTAAAACGTTTAAACTTTGCAGCTTCTTTCTTATACCTTTTATATCTTCGCCAATTGTGAACCGATTTTAATAACTCCTTTTCATATTGAATCGATTTAAATTTGAGAAAATATTCCAAAAATTTAAGAATGTTAGGGAATGAATACTGTTTATTCTATAATTTAAAGTTGGTTTTATTACTAAACAAATATTGACAACCTCTGTGGTGCATCGGGCGAAGGTTCGCCTGCGACGCAGGAGGTTGCGGTTCGATTCCCGCCTCGGAACAAATATTTGTTCGATCTGCAGATATTTGTTCAGGGTGTTCTGGGTATTTTCTATGTATAATAAAAAATATCTATCTATTTAATGTATTGTATTAAGTATATCAGTTTTCTAGTACCCATAACACAAGCTCTGCTTAGCTTGGGGCTGGATAATGTTGTGTGAACTGTCCAGCATTATTTATTATTTATTTTATTATAGTATTTGTGACGCGATGCAGGCGCGATGTAGACGCACGTTCTTGAAACGCACTGCAAAAAGTCACAGTCTGTAAACACCCTCAGCAATTAAGCATAAGGTACTTCTCTAGTTATCCATCGATATTGTTTTATCTGTGTTAAAGGTCGAGGAGATATAGTATACTCTGTGTCACGGAATATATCAAACGTAACATGTTGCCAAAGTCTTAAGAGGAATGCTGGCGGTGTTTATTCCATATAAACGAATTCCCCCCCTGTTTCCTCACTAAAGCAAATATTTTTTACCATACAAACGATGTCTACTACTGCCATGCTGCTATGTTTTATTTTTTTCCATAAATTTATTATATAAAAATTAAAAATAATAATAAATAACATAAAAATAAAACGAAAACACAGAGGCATAAACAAAGACCTTCACATATAAATTTCTTAAAAAAAAAGTTTAAATCGGTTCAGTTTACGGGAAACACGACAGTAACATTAACAGGGAAATACGATTATTAAAAATGTATGTAAATAAATATGTAAAAAACCGCGTTTCCTCTTAAGTTACCAAACCGTCAGAATTTCACAGTTTTCAATTTTCATTGTAAAAATCAGTCGGCTCTCACTCAACTGCCATATTAGCTCATTGAACCTTTACGATTTCCGCGAAGCGAACTGTTCCATTTTATCAAGATTGACTAGTTAATTTACTCCCCACCTGAATATGATATCAAATTATGTAAAATCTCCCACAAACTTAACGAAGGTAATTTAAATAGTGCTAATACCGGCAAAGCCTACGGGCGACAGATAACAGAATGCTATAATTGCTATGAAACCGCAATATTTTAAGCTACCTATTCTAGAAATAACATTGGTAATAATTTCATTATAGGTGCTTAGTTACCTGATTTATATACCCACCATAAATGGTGTATTTAGCGTGCTATTTATGTGACATCTGTTACGGAATGGGGTCAGGGGAGCGGCTATAAACAACTTCAAGTTACGTGACGTCGAGACGAGAAATGCTTGATTTCGCATCGTTACAGAAATGGGACGGAAAATAAGATGATAATACTCTTCTATTGCCCGAACGTCAATTCAAACGGCATTGATTGTTTCAATACGTTACCAATTTATCGTAAGCGACTCTGCCCTCGCTTGTCTGTTATTCGTTTGATGATAATATACAATAATGTACCTACAAGCCGTGCCATATTGGGTAGGTACATTGACATTTTATAATTACTTTAGTATTTAAAATTTAAAATTATTTGTTAATAAATACTTAATTTTTTTATTAATTCACTTGTATATATTTTTCAACACACTTGCTCATAAAGTGACTCTAATTTCACCGCAATTAGGCACATAATGACACCTGCAATCAAACTGTGACTTTTTCATTGCTGTTATTCACTAGTGAGTATAGAGACAGTTAGTTGAACATTTACACAGTGTGTATTTCTGTTTTATTATTATTTTATTCACTAGTGTGTTGAAAACCGTCGTATGATACACGTGTGTATTGATGATTACCGTCCTCGGCTCTCTTAAGACCCTCACCTAATGACTCGGGTCTCAATGGCGCCTCAGCGGTAAATCACCAACATTACACACTAGTACCGTAATTAACAGTAAATTACTAATCTGACTAACTATCTATCTATCTGCCGTACCATGGTGTGAAAAAAGAATAAACCGATATGTCTCCTCCCGTGGATGATGCAAAAGATGACTAAGGGATTACACCAGAGGAATGGGCAGCAGCATCCACCTGAATACTCAACATCAATACAGCGATCACTAATCCGCTTGCCAAGCGTGGTGATTCTTGCAAATGTCATTGCATTCTATGGGAGACGCCTGGTCCAACGGTGGAAGTCTAAAGCTGCTGATGATGGTGAAGTATCTTCAAGGGTAATACTACAACGAAGACAATATTATTGTAGATTATGGTACTGAAATTGGAGCGCTGTTCCAAGGTTTTCTTCACACTTTTGTTTTTTTAATCTTGAAAGTCAGCCTGGTCGTGAGATTCTTACCGAATATCGTCGACAGTGAGCACGATCTCGTGCATGCCGGCGTGTTCCGGCACGAACTCTCCCGCGCCTCTCGAGTCTACATTCAGCCTCGACTCCTGCTCGAGGGGGTTCACTATGGATACCTTTACATCCGACACTGATAGTTCGTTTGATATGCTCTCCACTTTAATGAAAGTCTGAAATAAAAGGCGTTTTTAAGAAAATGCAAGTCTATCAGGTCCAAAGCAATAAATCATGTAAATAAGTTTTTTATGTTTTTTTATAGACTAGCTTTTCTAAAATTAGTAATCGGAACGGTGAGCTGATCAAAATGAGCCCAAACACTGTCAGGCTACTATTAAGAGGAGACGCGGTTTGTTATACTAGTATCATTTTATCAGTGGTTATACATATTTATATAATCTCCATACATATTTCATGAGCGTATTCCCCCTTTTTCTTCTACAAAACTGGTACGATTTTAACTTTTTTTAAGGAATCTATATATAAAGGACTTTGTATATGCCTGTGTGTTTTTAGTTTTATTTTGTTGTGTTATTTATTATTTATTGTATTTAATTTAACCATTTAACCATCCATCATCAGATCAGCTCGCTGTTCAGGAAATTCGGGAAAGTGAAAATTCGATTTCAAGATTTGATTAAATTGTTTGTTAGTTACAAGCATCGAGCAACACGGAATGGAGACGCCATCAAAGGCATTCCCCGCTGTAGTTCCCCTCTAAATTTAATGCCCTCGAGGGCATACAGCTTATAAAAAACTAGCTGTCGCCGATCGCTCTGTCAGACTGAATCGACTCGCGTGGGAGATAGTGCTCTAAGAAAAATGCCGAATTGTTTAGCTTTATGCTGTAAAAAAATGATTGGATCATCAAATTTACAAAAAGATAGTGTTTCCTTTCACATGTACCTGAATTTCAATTAAATTATTATAACTTATTGCATGAAAATTGACCAAGTAAAATTAAGCCGTATACAAACAAAAGTGGCCATCTCAGATTTTGAAATTTTTGAGTTCTTGTTCGGGGTAAAATAATAAAACTGAACGGTTTAACAAAACAAACCGTGAATATTTTATTCAATAACACTGGTTCACTCTTCACTGCGACTGCACTTCAGTACACTGGTCATTCATTACTCTAAAATCAGTGCCAAGTTACGTGATTTATTCGCAATGACAGCCTTACGACTGCCCTGCTCGCTCTTCAATCGAGCTCCACTTAATCGTGTGACACAGGGGCGACATAAAAGTGACCAAAAGCGTAGATATAAATGTGTATAATACATCAATGTGCATTTCAGGATTTATTCTGCTGACGTAAACATGTATATAACGTGTAATGTCAGTAAGCCAAGATGTGGATGATTACTTAATATCCTTGATTACTAAATACTATTCATTAAACACGTTCGACATCATGTGACATGTCGAATAACGTGTATTTGTATTTGATGGCTATGTAACCACTAACTAACCGGTAACTACTAACTACTACTACTTTGTGTCACGGGCTCTTTCTTGGTTCACTGACCAGCTTGAGATATAGTGTCCCTGAAAGGGGCCTAGTGACCAATGGTGAAAGAACCAGTATGGTAAAAGGATTAATTGTGCCTCGCAGAGGTGTATGATGATATGTCAACGTAAATGTCATGTGCAACTATATTTAAAGAAATAGAATTAAATCACACTACTATTAACAACAAGTGTAACATGAAAAAGTTTGTATATTTGGGAACTTTGATTACAAGAGATGGCAAGCATGAAGATGATATTTAAATGAGAGTAAATTCTGGAAACCAGGTGAACTTAACGCCTTATTATCAGCCGGAACGTATCCAAAAAGGCACGACTGGATGTGCATAGAGGAGTGTAAGTGCCAACACTAATATATGGTAGTAGCGAAAGTTGCTAAGCCAGAATAAACATGAAATTATAACAAATGCAGTGAAGATGAGAGGTTTGAGAAGTATGTATGGTGGACTTTGAGAGATAGAATAAGAAACTGTGTGTTAAGAGAGCATTGTAAAATGAAAGAGCACGTGTATAGTGAAGAGGATTGAGAAAGGTATGCTTGGATGGTTTGGGTATATAGAAATGATGAATGATAGTAGATTGACGAAACTAATTCATAAGATGAGCATGAACGGGACAGTTGGAAGGGGGAGACCTCGGTGAAGGTATTCAGACTAGATCAGGGTCGATCTGGAGAATGGCCAGGCCAAGAGCACCCTTAACCGGAGGTTGCGGGTTCGATTCCCGCCTCGGAATAAATATTTGTGCGATATGCAGATATTTGTTCAGGGTGTTCTGGGTATTTTCTATGTATAATAAAAAATATCTATCTGTTATATATTGTGTATTAAGTATATCAGTTATCTAGTACCCATAACACAAGCTCTGCTTAGCTTGGGGCTAGATAATGTTGTGTTAACTGTCCAGCATTATTTATTTATTTATTTTTATTTAACCAATGAGCATGTATGAATAATGTGATGCGAGTGAATGAAGCAAAACAGGTATGCCAGGATCGTAGCAAGTGGAATTTCATGGTCTCTGCCTACTTCTCTGGGAAACAGGCGTGAGTTTACATATGTGTGTATGTATGTAATATTATAAATGCTAAAGTTTCTAAGGGTTTGTATGTATGTTTGTTATTTCGTCACGCTGAAAAGGCTGAACAGATTTGGATTCAATTTAGAATGGTGATAGCTGGACCACTGGAATAGTTATCAATTTTATTTAGATGTTCCCACAGGATCAAGACTTATGCGAGTGAAACTGCGGGGCGCTTCTAGTTTATTAAAAGAATAAAACTACGTGGTTGATTTGATCAAAATGGGCTATATTGATCATACTTAATTAACTTTACTCTTTTCAGTTAAAAGTAAATAAAATGCTTTTAAAAAATTGTTGATCGCCAATTGTTTGGTTACTGTGCAATCTGTGCACGTTGTGTTTGCCTATAATGAGGGGTTTTCACGGCCATATTAAATCATGCATACACCCTTGAAAATAGATGGCGCTGCTGTGTACTTAACTGTAAAAATAAAGTGAAATGTCAAAGTCAACAACGAAGTGATATATTTTTGTGGTATTTTGTTACTATCACACAAAAGAACAGATGATGCATTTGTTAATTTTGACAACTACAGTTGCGTCAGGGCCATGTATCGACCCAAATCGAACTACATTTTTTTTAATTCGAAAATGAAAAGCCCTCTTTGGTTTCTCGTGTAGCTAAAGATAGGTATATAGTTTGTACCTCTTCATGTATTTGTATACATGTGTAGACTGTTGGTAAACCTAATGAAATAATAATAAAATAAGCAACTGCTCACAATAACAGCCTCAATGCACACTGAAATAGCTTTGTGCTCATTTAACAGTTTTTTTTATTTCCCTAAAATTTCTGAAAGTGAGTTACCCGTGTTTTCTATTATACTACTAAATTAGTGATGTGCCTCAATAATAAAGTAGATTTTTTATCGATAAAATAAATGCTCGTTTACAAACTATTGAAATTTGATTTATATTATTCTGTAGACGCCTAACCTAACCTAACTTTCTAACCGTTAATCCAATCACCATGAAGGTATTGGTATCTAACAATGTAGGTAACTGTTATGATTTTAATTTTAAATTATTCATTTTATGCCATAATTTGACGACCTCTGTGGCGCGGTGGGTGAAGGTTCACCTGTGACGCAGGACGTTGCTGGTTTGATTCCCGCCTCAGAACAAATATTTGTACGATCTGCAGATATTTGTTCTAGGTATTTTGTATGTTAATAAAAAATATCTATCTATGTAATGTACTGTATTAAGTATATCAGTTATCTAGTACCCATCACACAAGCTCTGCTTGGCTTGGGGCTAGATAATCTTGTGTGAACTGTGTTCAGCATCAAAAAATAAAATAAAAATAAATATATATTAATGAAATTCACTTAGGTACAATGTGAAACAAAGCACCATCTTTTCGTAAATTCGATGTTCCAGACCTTGATTTACAGCAGAAAATGTAACAATTCGGCATTTTTTTATTTATAAGCACTGTCACACTTTTTGTACTCTATGCGTCACACGATCGATTCATTCTGTCAGAGCAATCGGCATACATCCGATACAATTTGATTACTAGCAAAAGCAAAACATGCTTGGTGAGGGCTAGCAAGATTTTTTTTCTTGATTTTTTATATTTAAACACATCTAGACATTAATTTAAATTACTATGGTAAATTACAACGGATAGTTTTTTCGTCAAGTGTACCACAAAAATGCATACGCTGTGGGATAGTAGAGGACTCGCTTCGCTCGCCCTAATGATCGGATGAAAACAGTTTTACTAACGCGTATGCCCAAACCTAGGTTGTGGGATACGTGATCACGATAAATTAATAAAAGCATTTCCCAGTTTGAACTCCTTTTACTCGTTTTCAAGAAAAGTCGTGTCATGAGAGTGTCCGTCCTGTCGTGCGATTTTCCTATTCAAATCCTATTTTTCAACTGACCAAAGAATGAAAAAAAAAAAATAAGCTAGGTATAATTTTATACTATATAAAGCGTTACTTACCTATGTTACGTTACTTACTTACCTTGCGTTACTTTACCTACCATCGTTTAACATTAACAAACTTAACACACCCAACACATAATAGTTCTGATCCCACACTAGGATCCCCTGTGTCGTGGGATATGTGTGTTTTTTAGGCCTGTTTAAAAAAAAAAGAAGAACTATTTTTACATTTTAATGACTAATGTAGTTTTTTGACAGTTAGGATCATGATTTTTGGCTTTTGATAATGACAGTGACTGACAGATATAATACATGGTATATTTCGAGGCCAGAACCGATATGGATTATGTAGGTTAGAAGGAAGACGGGAGATAAGTAAAGCGTTTTTCCTTTTCTTTCCTTTCGTCTCTTTTGACTTGCCAGCCCATAATTTTATGAAATTATTGTAAGTTTGAACAAAATTCTATTTCAATTTTCTTAAGAACGAATCATCTCATGAGCTACTGGTTGTACCTGGGGTACTCAAAATTTGATTTTTTCTCTATACTCTAAGTTTCCACGTTTACCCCCTCTCTCTCCAGCCTACTACTACCTTTTACTAATCTAAAATTTCATAGTTATCCACAAAATGATCTCTATGTTACCCTCGAAAAGTGGAGCGGTTCCGCAACTCCCCCTTCACAGAGAGCGTTCAACCCCTCCCCCCATCCCTAGCCGCCCTTAAATCCCTTAAATGACCCTTGATGGCAGGCAAAGTAAGTTCCGACCAAAAAGTTATCGATACTATTAATTTATCGACTTGAGTGCTGGAAGTCCCTAGAACGGATGTTACTGTCAATTTTGTGACATAACATGATGTTTGTACACAGAAAGCATCTAAGTGTGTATTTTTTTTTTAGATGTGTTGCTGTTTATAGATGTGTGCGTTTATAGCGATAGAACGACTGGTTACAAAAGTGTGCATTAAAGTGTAAGTGAGTGCGTGAAGCCCCCCCCAAAAATTTCTGAATAAATATGTATCGGTTGACAGCTCTATGGCGTCTCCCCTCCGGTAAGGAGGCCTGCGTTGCTCGATGGTTACAAGTGAAGCTAACATAAGCGTATTAAAAACTTTGTAAATATTACCGCTTTTCTATTCTTGACATATAAACATACAATATCTGGAGAGAACGAGGTTTTACGAAAAAAAAAAAAAACACGCTAATGTTCACACATCCAAAAACTGACCTTGCTTATGGAAAAATGCGTTTTTCTCGGAAAAACGTTTTTCCTCAGAGATGAGACCTAGCTTGATCGATTTTTCGCCTACAAAAACCCCAAGTACACCAAATTTTATCGAAATCGTGATAGCTGTTTTCGAGAACATAATTTTTGTTGAAATATTGTTCATTTAATAGTATAGGTTAGGACCCAACAGTCATATAACTGCCGTCCTGCTGTCCTGATCCCACTCTAGGATTCGCTGCGTCATGGGTATCAGGAACTACGAGTACCATGGTACCACTTATTGCTTGAGACACATCAAAGAAAGTTACATTCAAAAGATCACAATTACAAGACAACTTGCAATGATAGAACTGTTTTATTTTTGAAACCTAGCTTCAGGAAAACTTTAGTTCCAATTAAATTTCCTGTTTCAAAACTTGCTCAAAGAGCCCCTTTAATGAATTAACTTTTGGCTAGTTCTTCTTTGTACGGTACTATCAGCGGTAGGTATCTAATATTCTGGCTTTACTGAAATACTGCATGCTTTTGTGTTCTAAGAATAGGTAGGTAATAGAATAGCTAGTTCTGACATCAAGCAATACGAACATTTTAAACATAAGTAATCAAGTAAGTAGATGTGATCGTGTGAATTTTTAATGTCTATAGGTAAAAATCTTGTAACTGAATATTAAACTTCAGCTTTTTTGCATTCCTATCAAGACCCGAATGACAGTGCAGTAGAAATCTAAAAAAAAAACAATATTATGACAGTGACAGCGAGCTGATCTGATGACGGAGAAGGAAGGTCAATAACGGAACTCTTTGATGGAAAATAGAAGACTGGTCATGTTAAGGGGCATTTTGTGGTCACTCACAGTTAACTACTAATTACATCACTATCATCAGTGAGAAGTAAATTTCATAAAATCTTATTTTTCAATTATGAATGCTATCCCCATCGAATAGGCGGAATGAGAGAACAGCCGGATAAGGCAGATTAATTTGAAAAAATATCTAGGTGCTCTGTGAAATGTTTACATAGTACTCACAGGTTCTCCAACTCTACCAGAAGTAGAGTCCAGCGCAAGTCTTAGCATATCATGGACCGGTGGTCTAGGAGGGACGTTTTTGAACTGCGAGGCCCACGCCATCACGCCGAGATGCTCCACTTCGCTGGAGCTCATGTCCTTTGCTGATAATACTGGTTGAACTCCTATGAAAAACAAGATGTATTTTATGAATACTTGCTTCTAAATCTGTTACTTCTCTGTTCCAACCATCTTCTCTGTTTTTTTTTTTTTTTTTTAGCCCTATTGACCACCCCATGACGGTACAAGCAGTAGGCCCACCAGGTGTTAACCGGTAACATCTGCCTTTAACAATGCATTACCACAAAGGTCACATCCACCTAGGACGCGCCCTATGTGGCATTGCTATGCCTCCGCCACCCTGAGACATAAATATGAAAGTCTCATGTGCCTGTAATTTATAATCAATTTTATAACTAATTTCATAACTCGTGTCAAACTGGATTAATAAATAAATAAATAAATAATGCTGGACATATCATATAATATTATAAAACCCCAAGCTAAGCACAGCTTGTGTTATGGGTACTAGATTTACTTTGATTAGATTTACTTATATTTAGATTGATATACTTAATATAATACATTACAATAGATAGATCAGATATGTTTTATTATACATATAAAATACCCAGAAAACCCTGAACAAATATCTGCAGAACGCACAAATATTTGTTCCGAGGCGGGAATCGAACCCGCAACCTCCTGCGTCGCAGGCGAACCTTTGGCCCCCGCACCACAGAGTCGTCTAATAAACGGTATATACAGAATACCTACTTTAAATTAGGTTGGTTACACTGCTTACCAATCTTTTTGGCCGCGTCAATAGCTTGTTGATTGTTCTCCTCCCAGCGTGCCGGATCCCGCCGCAGTCGGCTGGCTGGGGGCGCCGGACCGCCCAAGGACCGGACTAGCTCATTACCAACTCGACCGTCATTCCAATCGGTCTGGAACATCAAAGTACCAAAATATGTTTTACTATGTAAAGTACTGTACAACTCCAAATCAAAAGCAAACATAATGCTACACGAACAAACATAAGGATCCACGATAGTCTAAGGATTTGGCCACAAAATTGCGAAACTTACAGTTACAAAATACAAAACTGCAAATACACTAATTTACGCGAGTATAAAACTGCTGGCACTGGTTAGGAAAATGAGTCGTAATCTTCAACGGCTGTCTCGATATCCAAAACGGCATATTCAGGTAGAAAACGTAGTTATGATCCTTGATTCAGTTATTGATTGAATTGATTGATTTTCCGTGTAGGTAATGAAAGCGAAAAACCGAAGGCTTCTGATTTTTCCATGAATGTCAGAGGAGTAGTAGGGTCCAAGGAAGATCTAGTTTGTATTTAGTAAAAACTCTGCAGCCTTCATTGATTCATTGTTTCTTTTTTTATTGGAGTCGATAAGAAAACAGAAATATTAAGTAATAGTTTTTGAGTTTTCAACGAATGGCACACTGATTTAATTTCATGGCACCTTACCGTAAAGTTAGTAATGCCTCGCTCCAGTCGTGAATTGACCCACTCCAGGGTAGACTTGAAACCAGAAGAGCCAGGCTTCATGAAGTAGGAGAGGTAGGTCATTCCAGACAGCTCATCTAGCCAGGGAGAGGCCAGGTACTCCGGTTCCAAAACCATGGGCACGTCCAGCTCTCTATGAGCTAGTTTCATGGCGCGCCGGCAGTTCTCGACGGCTTCGTGGCGATCTAAGAAAGAAACCATGAGTTAATTGTTTGGTACAATACACAGAGCATACACAGTATGTAACATAATATCCCATAAGCCCGAGGACGGGGTATTCGACACAACATGGCGAAAAACTTTAGTTCTACGACCTTTTAAATTTCGAAGTTTTTCATTCATGAAATGCCTAGTAAAAATCCTAAAATTCCGCCAGAAATTCCTCCAGAAATTTACTTAGTACAACATGAGGCAGCCCTACGTAAGGTACCTTAACGTACCGTGACGTCCTCATGTTGTACTACGTACCTACATTTTTAGGAGAATCTCAGGATTTTTACGAGGTATTTCATGAATGATAAACTTCGAAATTTAAAAAGTCGTAGGACTAAAGTTATTCGCTATGATGTATAGAATACTAACTCCCCGGGCTTACTGGGTTAGTATGTTACAGCCTGTATATCTAATCTGGACATTCATGATCTGGACCACTGAGCTTCAATAGTTACAGGAAAATATAGATACCTACTCAATTCAAATAAAATCATTGACTTTCTTAAGATCAGTCGTTTTCCTTCTATCACTTCACTTAATACACACTCATTCTCGGAATCGATTCCATCGAACCGTATTTTCTAATAAAACACGCCCGAATAACTAATAAATAACTACCTTCGCGTTTTCAAAATTATTTCAGGGCATCTGGTCGAAGCGACGCGTGACCCGAGAGCTGGCTCTTATCTGGCTCAACGCATTAGTATTGCCATTCAGCGTGGCAATGCAGCCAGCATCTTAAGGACGCTTCCGTCTGGTAGTGATTTGGATCAGTTGAGCTACCTTTAGATCGCTTGCAGCGGTCTTCAGGTGGCACAACTGTTTCATATGTATTTTGTACATACCTTGTATTATTATTTCTGTAAATAAATGTACTACCTATCTAATAAATCAGACTTCTTTCTTAGAAGCGAACTAAACAAAGTTTGGTCTTGTTCTGCGAATAACTTCTCATAAGCACTGTCAGTATTTACCTGTGGAAGTCTGAAGGTGCATTCACTGTTCGCATCGAACTTTAAACTTTAATATGAATAAAAGTTCGCGTTTCAAAAAGTCGGGAAAATCGTTGTTTGTCTAGACGAGACGCAGATCGCAACTTCTTACGAAACTATGTAGGTAATATGTAATTCCTGAATTATGTGGCTTTTTACTTACCTCGACCGAAGCTTAGTAACTAGATAAGATTCTGTGACCGAAGTAAAGTTTGGCTTCCAGAAGCGGCGATGTCATATATAACGGCTTAATGAGCAAGATTAGTGAATCGATTTATAGTTATAGTTGTATGACGGTTACCGCTTCTTAGGGAACTAGAACTTAAGTTGTCTCCCGAAAAAATGACTACTTATAAAAAAAACTTATAGCAACGTATTCTGTGATGCAACGACAAATTTTAGATCATGCAGACATTGATGATTTTCAGTCGTGTGTCATGTTGGTGACTCGCATTTTTACTTTTCACTCAATTCATATTCAAATCTAGATACTCAGTGCAAAACATCAGCGGCAGTTTTGAATAAGAATCAAAATAACTACCCCAAGGAGCTTGTGTAAATTATTTGCAGTTTCACACCAGGCTTTTCTTCCAGCATTAAGATAAAGATCTGATCATTAAGATCTGATCATATCAAGATGTTATCGATCTATACAATTTGCAATTTGGCTTAGAACCAAACACGTCCGATCGCGAGTGAGCTAAGTCATAGACTGATTGGTGCCTTGCATCCGATTATTTTACGAGTAGTACCGAAAATTGACAGTCATTACAAGCTTTATATTAACTTGCAATGTATGTCCAGGTGGAATATGTTTGTCCGGGTGGAATCTTGCAACTGAATTTTAAAGCAGTTATCCTCAACCGATTGAGCTGAATTTGGCATACCTACCTGTCAAGTCCCGATGACAATACAATATGATGGTGAAAGCGAGCTGATTTAATTATAATCATAAATCATTTATTTGTTTATGAATCTAGGGACAATGCAAAATGCATTAGATTGGCAGTACCTGTATAGTGTAGTTATGGAAACGAAAAGTGTACAACGAAACTCCTCGATGGATAATGGATAGACTGGCCGTGCTTAGGCTCATTTTGATCACACACGGTTACGATCACTAATTTTATAAAAGCTTGTATTGAAAAAAATATTTTCAAAAAAAACTTTGTTTATCACATATTCCGCCCTGTTCTTACGCTAGTAATATAATGTCTATGTCTGATCTAATACTTACTTAGCTCTCGCCAGTGGGGGAAGGTTCCCGGCTTGCAGTGGTCGACGAGGGCAGACAGAAGCACCCCGGTGTTCCAGTCAGTGGTCAGGTTGCCGACGCGGCACTCCGGCAGCGCTGACTGCAGCCATGATAGCATCAACTTTCTGCAATAAATCATGGAGCTATTTATTCTGAAGTAAGTATCTACTTTTGCCATGGGAAACAAAGTTACCCATAAAAGCTTAATTGAAGCTTGAGGATAAGACTAGATATCAACAGCCTCCTAGATAAACGTTCACCCAAGTGCATGCATATTTTAGAGTGAAAATACCAACAAAGGATGCCTTTTATCGACCGCATAAATCATCTGATTGAGATTACCTACAATAATGAGAATAGATTTTATTTTTGCTCGCCTATTGATGCAGAATGTAATGGACCATTTTTATTTTTGACTTAAGGTGAATGCTCACGCTTGCGGCGCGAGATTCAATTTATTTAGAGTTTTTTGCCGATTACAGCTCATCAACACTTCTTCAGACAGCGAAAGTTGAGTTCTCGAGAACTAAGATACTTAAAACACATGTTTTAATTGATAGTATCTCATAAATATCATCAGTTTAGCTACGATACCCATAAACAAAAAAAAACACTGTATAAATGTGTTTAGGAGTATCATAGCTAAACTGATGATATTTATGAGATACTATCAATTAAAACATGTGTGTTAAGTCTCCTAGTTCTCGCGAACTCAACTTTCGATATCTGAAGAAGTGTTGATGGGCTGTAATGGGCAAAAAACACCAAAAAATTATAACTTGGCGCCGCGAGCGTGCGCATTCACCTTAAGTACCCATTCCTGTAATTAAATGATTATGATCATGCTTCAAAACACTAAATATTATTTAGCTGAATTTTATATCGCAATAAGTCATTAAGCGGGTTTTTCGGGATTTCAGCTTATTCGGAACGATCTGGCTGGTGTTGGCGGTGGCGGTGTAGCAATATTTCTCCGTTCTCATATTCCGTTCTCCGTAATAAGTGTATCTGCACAGCCCCTGCCAGCAAACACCGGTGAGCATCTTCTTCTGGAAATTCTTCTCTGCAACACTAAAGTTCTTCTTGGTGTTTTTTATGTACACTCATTGCGTATTAACTACTTCTCATCATTTGAAAAAATTTTAGAGGATCTTACTCCGCTCTATAGTCATTCTATTATCATGGGCGACTTCAATACTTGCCTTCTTAAAGGGGATGCTCGTTCTTATAAGTTGGAATCCATCATTAGGTCCAGTAATCTGCATTTACTTCCCTTGTGTGCTACGCACCATTTTCCCAACTCAATTCCTTCTCTGTTAGATTTAGCTATTGTTTCGTCTACTTCGCATGTTGCTAAGCATGGCCAGTACATGGCCGATCAGTTCTCTTACCACGATTTACTTTATCTTTCATATAAAATCCGTCCTCCTAAAGCTAAGCCTAAAATTATTCTGCAGCGCAACTTTGGTGGTATCAACTTGGAAAAATTTCGTCAGGATGCAAGCTCCATCGACTGGACTTCTGTAATTGAGGCTGACGGTATGGACAGCAAAGTAATCATGTTTAATGCTATTCTTACACGGCTTTATGATGTTCATGCACCAATGCGGCCCATCAAAATCAAGCATCTTCCTGCTCCATGGCTTACTGATGATATCAAAATGCTGATGCATAAAAAGGCAGTAAGCAAATACAAATTCAAAACTCGTCCAACTGAAAGCAACAGATATAAGTATATCCGGTCTCGTAACCACTGCAATAAGGTGTGTAGGGATGCTCAACGCCGCCATATTCATACTTCTGTCGACAGCGAAGATTCTGCCAAGGTCTGGCGTTTTCTCAGGTCATTGGGAGTTGGCAGATCACGTCAGGACTCTCTGCCTAGTGATCTTGATATCAATTCTCTCAATTGCCACTTTACATCTATGTCCTGTAGTGCTGTGTCGGACAAGACCAACACTCTTAGTCTTCTTTCTGCCATGCCAATTCCTGACCTTCCTTCTCTAACTTTTTCTGAATTCACTGGGGATGACGTTAAGAAGAGTATTATATCAATCACTTCTAACGCGGTTGGTGGTGATGGTATAAGCCGGAACATGATAATTCCTATCCTTGATATGCTTCTTCCCATACTGACCCATATTCTTAATTATTCTGTCCGTAATGGTGACTTTCTTTCGTTGTGGAAGGATGCTCAAGTGATTCCTCTCCCTAAAAAGTCTAATCCAAAATCCTTTTCAGAATACCGTCCAATTTCCATTCTCCCGTTTCTATCCAAAGTTCTTGAACGTCTCATTCACAGTCAATTAAGTTCTTTTCTTACCAAAAATAGTTCTCTTAATCCTTTTCAGTCTGGATTTCGACCTGGTCACAGCACGGTTACTACGCTGGTCAAAATTACCGATGACATCCGTCATGGTATGGAGAATGGCAAAGTAACTGTGTTGACATTACTCGACTTTAGTAACGCCTTTAATACCGTTGACTTCGATATTCTTCTAGGTTTGCTACTCTCCCTTAACGTTTCTCCACCAGTGATTCGCTGGTTTCATAGCTATCTCTTCGCTTATAGCGATAAGACCGCCCATTGTACTTCCGTGTTTAGTTTAATATTAATTCTTAATTAGCTTATTTTCTGTGTTGTGCAATAAAGTGTTTTCTATCTATCTATCTATCTCTTCGGACGTCGGCAGCGTGTGCGTCTTGATGAATCATTTTCATCTTGGAGCTGCATGACTGCTGGTGTTCCTCAAGGCGGCGTCCTATCCCCTCTTCTGTTCGCAATCTTCATTAATTCTATTTCTCACAATTTGTCTTCTTCCTACCACCTTTATGCAGACGATTTACAGATTTATTGCCAAGCCCCGCATCAAAGTGTTTCTGCCGCCATAGATACTGTTAACGAGGACTTGCGTAAAATTGTGGAGTGGAGTAAGTTGTTTGGCCTTAAAGTTAATCCCAGCAAGACTCAGGCTATGGTGATAGGCAGCAGTCGCATGATGTCCAAGATAGATATGGCGTTAATTCCTTCAGTTGTTTTCAATGGAACTTTGGTAAAATTTAGTAAAAATGTGAGAAATTTAGGTGTAATATTTGATCAAAATTTGTCATGGGGTCCTCAACTGCAATCGGTGAGTAATAAAATATTTGCGTCTGCGGCTTCCCTTAGAAGGCTTCGTAACTTCTTACCGACTGCCACTAAAGTTGCGCTGGCACAGTCTCTCTTGCTTCCCATTCTCGACTATGCCGATATATGTTACCTTGATCTCACAGAAGATCAATTTAACAAGCTTGAGCGCCTTCAAAATTTTGCAATTAGGTTCATATTCGGTCTTCGTAAATATGACCATGTTTCCCAGTTCCGCGCTAAGCTCAAGTGGCTTCCCATTCGCCTTCGCCGGAATACTCATATCCTCTCTCTTCTCCATAATATATTGTTTAATCCTTCTGCTCCACCGTATCTGAAGGAGCGCTTTGAGTTTCTCCATTGTTCCAACCCTCATTCTCTTCGTTCATCAGAAAATCTAGCTCTAAAGTTCCCCATTCATCACAGCTCTTTCTACACTGACTCTTTTACGGTGCAAGCTGTTCGGCTGTGGAACTCATTACCGTTGTCGATTCGGCTTGCTCCGTCGTTGCATTCTTTTAAAGATCGTGTCAAACTGTTTTATCTCCAATCGTCTTCTTCGTCCTGTTGAGTTTTCATTGTTCTTGTCTGCTTTTATGTTGTGTTTATATTATTATGTATTTATTTTTATGTATTATAATGTAGGTTTGTATATATTTAATGATATGTGTATTTGTCAAGGTGATAACACCACTGTCCCATTCTTCCATATAGTCCTCTCCATCCTAAGGTTGTCTGGAAGAAATCGCTATAAGCGATAAGACCGCCCATTGTACATTTCTGTTATTTTTTGTTATTGAGTTATGTTTTGTGTTTCTGTGTGTTATTTGTGTACAATAAAGAGTTAATCTATCTATCTATCTATCTATCTAAGCTAATATTTTATTTAACCTAACACAATTTGATAACATTTGGATGGAAAAATTCTGGCTTCGCGCTTTTAATAACATAATGAACCTTATAGGGAGGGTCACGCACAAGACCGGTGGTGTCGGGGTGTTCTGTGTCAGATCTGCCACTATTTTTTATTCAAGTCAAGCTGCCCCGTAGTGACCTTGACTCTAAGTGACCTCTGCTATATCAGACATACATATCTAGAAAAAATAGTATTTAATTTATAATATTTTGAGAATCGTTGAAAAAACTTTCGGTGAAATGATGGGATACCTACTCAAAATATATGGACTAACTTGTTGTTAATTAATCTCAGCAAATTAGCAATATTAGCATCTAGAGAACAGCTTACAAATCGTAACTAATCAACATTCAATGATTCCTAATTCAGTTCAATGCAGCTGCGCCTGCGCACTGGCGCTAATTAGTGACCTTACGAACAAACGTTTCCAGCTGTTTAGATACAGTTAGCTTCGAATTCAAGGCTCAGAACATTGAGTAGGTAGACACTACACAAATTACATCATTGTGTTGTCGCGTGCTTGTGTAAATACTTAGGAACCTTTGAGTTACTTCGTGTTTTACTAAGGTATCGTACTGAATTATATCATTATTTTCCACGAATTATAACGACGAGTAATTGACGACCTCTGTAGCGCGTCGGGCGAGTTGCTGGCTGATTACGAGTTCGATTCCCGCTGTTTGTAAATGTAGAACGATGTTTCCTGGGTTTTTCCGACTCGGAAACCTAAAAACAGACAGGCTCGAAAAGTTAATATGAAATTGAAGAAGTTACCTCGGCGGGAATTTGCTTCTTCCTATCTGGTACCGGACGATAAGTGACCATATCAGTCCCAGGATCAGCTTCAGGTTTCCATTTACGATGTCTACATTACCTGGAATAAATAAGTTATCGGTTAAGTCAGTGTAATACTTCGGGGTAGATAGAGAGCACCGTGGTGTCTCCAGCCTAGATATATTCCCTCCTTCTCCTCCCGTAGATGCCATTAGCAAATAGCAATAAATAAAAAATAACAACCAAAAACATACAAAAACAGATACAATAACATAATTTAGACACTTAAGTTATAAATAAAATAAAATCAAAAATTAAAAAAAAAAAAATGAAAAACAATGTTTATTAGTTGAAAATAAATAAAAAAAGCATCAATACTGCGATAGCCAATTCACCTGCCAAGCGTGGTGAAAAGCAACCCGCCCCCATTATGGTAAACACGCATAACAGATGGCCCTCAGTCCCCGGCGGCTTCGCTATTCCTGGTACTGGTAGCAGACATGGTAATGGCAGTGCAGGAGTTGCAGGAAAACAGTGGATGGAGGCGAGTCTCTTCGTCGTTGCATGGTATGGGGGAGGTCTATGTCTAGCAGTGGACTACTGTGGGCTTTGATGAGATAGAGTACGTACTGAATTGTAAGTAAAATCATCGACATAGTTGGTTAACAATGTGACATTTCAGAGGATTCAAAAACGAATAGCTACAGATTTAATTGAGGTAGGAACTCTTAATGTTAATCAGTTTACCTAAGTCGCTGTCAATACATACTACGTACTTACATAATTACGTGTTTTAGCAGTAGGTTACAGAAGATTTAATGAGGTAGGTGCGTGTAGCATGACGTTCATCGTAGCGAGTAGTCAAGTTTTTATACCCTCATTTTTGTGATAAAATTACAGTTGAAAAACTTGTCTACGGTGACTTTAGACCGACCGTCACGTAGCATTAAACAAGGGTAAATCTCGACCAACATGACACAGTCAAATTAACAAAAAATTTTTCCCAAACTGTTTAATTCTTCTAAAAGTTGAAATAATTGGACTATAATTGTATAAACTGTACAAGTGGTTCAATAACAAAGTCCTTAAAAAACTGTTCAAGCATTCTAAAAGTTGGAAACATTTGACTACATGTATCCAAAATGTTTAGCTAGCTGAACAAATAGTTGAACATATTAAACTAATCAAGCAGTTCTTAAAAAAAACTGTTCAACCATTCTATAAGTTGGGAAATTTAGACTAGATGTGTCCAACTGTTTAACTGGTTGAACAAATTGTTGAACATATTAAACTAATCAAGCATTTCTTTCCAAACTGTTCAACTAACTAACTATAATCTGGGTCTTTTCAAGGCTAGAGTGAATAGGTGCCTTCTAGACCTTTGCGCTTCGTCTTCAGCTCATCGTCACTTACCAACAGGTGAGATCATGGTCAAACAAAGGTCTATAAATGTAAAAAAAAAAAAATATGTTTAACTGTTCTAAAAGTTGAAATAATTGGACTAAAGTTGTCAAAGCAGTTCAACTAATTGAAAAATTGTTGAACATATTAAACTAATCAAGCATTTCTTTCAAAACTGGTTAACTAAACTAAAAGTTGAAATAATGGAGCTTAAGTTGTCCAAGCAGTTCAACTGGGTGAAAAAATAGTTGAACATACTGGAATAGATGAATTTAAGTTTTTTTAAATTTCTTACCAATATTAACTAATTTGACGCCATCATCCTCGATAGCCTGGAGAGCGGTGGTTACGTTTTCTAACTTATGGTGCTGATTGGTGGGGTTCGGACTCCATCCTTTGAGTCTGCGACCTTGGAGCGCCTCCACCAGCGCGCAGAGCACTGTGCCATCACGGAGGTCTTCCACTAAGTCCATCACCTGCACAACATGCCAATAACCAACATTATTAATGCTTTTTGGGGTACAACTTGATATAATGTATTGTTCGGCGAGTACTGAACCGTACCTACTGAATGCACACTTATACAGCAAGAGTGTAATCTCTATTACTGTGTTTTCCTGTATTTTATTAATCTTCCCTGGAAGACATATAGACTGAGCATCTTCATCGTCATCATCACAGACTGTGCGTGTTAAAATCATTTTCCTAAATCTGTACAAGATGCTCCCAGTCTTCTAAGGAAGATTTATAAAAATACAGGAAAGCTTACTAAAGAATTCTTAGTTAATACAAATGTTGATGAATTATTCTGACATTCTTATCCAAGGTATGTACTATTAACTGTATCACTAACCACCTAACTTACCCATATGAAGGTTTGAAATGAATTTAATGTTTTTTTAGCTGGTAGACCATAGATCATATATAAAGATAGACACCGCAAACACGTAAAGTATCAAACCAAGTTTGCCATTTTATTTTGTACCTGCTATAATACGAAATATAACAATTCACACAGCTAGCTGAATTCGAAGAGTTTTAACAGTTCAGCCGAGTCAGTCGTGGGAAGCAATGGCGGCGATGAGCTCATCACTTGCCACGTCTATATTCCACGATGGTGCAACCCACTGTGAAAAGAGGCCCATTGAGGCTCTGCCTACCTCTTCGGGGAAAAAGGCGTGTATCTATGTATGTATGTATGTACAATGGCGCAATTAGGCATCCAACGTGCTAACGCGAAGACGGCCGAGAGTGACAGGTTTGGTTTTCTTCGGACAGGCAAAAGTACAAGACAATTAGTTTGCATTTGCGTTATGTATAGTGTAATTATAGGTCTGTGTGGTAGACTTATAACCGACGCACTTTGAATCTAAATTCGGCTTCTTAAAGTTTGTTTTACATTTACAGCCAATTTTAGAGTGGTACAGGCCTGCTGAAGGGTAGAAAATTTTCAGTTATACAGAGCCATATGAAAAGTAATGTTCCATTTACAATTTCTCTAAGTGCGCCACATTACAGGCACCCAAATTGTTACGGCAGGTATGATCATAATCTTAAGTTAATGGCATCGAAGTTGAAGCATAAAGTACCTAGCAGATGTTTTTAAAACTTAGGCAATAACAGTCATGTAAGGTTTACTAAATTATATAATTTTCACTAGAAACGGGATATTTACCATGATTTTTGAGTTTTATATGTTCCCGATATTTCGGCACAGTTGCATGCGCCATGATCACGGGAGAACTGACTAAAGTCTTTGCGAGTAGATGTTATTGGCAGATATATCGATCTACCCTCTTTCTCACTCCTTCTCTTTTATTACGAACGATACCACTACTATCGGGAACATATAAAACTCAAAAATCATGGTAAATATCCCGTTTCTAGTGAAAATTATGTACATAACCATGATAGTTTCAAAAGTTATAAATTATATAACTTCTGTATTCTTTTTTTTTTTTTTTTTTTTTTTTAACAATGATATTATGATTATTGTGATGATGCATCAGTAAATACGTAAACCTTTATATACAGTAAGAATAATACAACAAATTTTAATGTTTTTATACTTATACGCAATTGTCGATGCTTTAGTAGCTAATTTATCGCTCGTGTTGTCACTACTTTTAAGACTTATTTTTACTTTTACTAATCGGTTATTATTGAATTTTTGTACATATTGTGTAAAAACCTATAAAAAATAGTAGGCACTTTGTTAACTATTTGAAAGCTCATGTAATATGAATGAATAAATTAAATTAAATGAAATAGAAGTACGTACAAAATAAAAAAAAATACTAATGACGCATTTGGGCTGCCTAAAGACCGTTGCAAATAATCTAAAGGTATTATTGCCATTCAGCGTGGCACTGTAGCCATTATTTTAGGGTCGCTTCCGTCTGGTAGTTATTTGGATCAGTTGAGCAACCTTTAGATCATTTGCATCAGTAAATTGGTCACTGATCACTGATGGCCTAGTGGGTCCCTCCCACATTCGATCCTAATATCTAAGGTCCTAGGGTTAAAAAATCGGTCATTTTTCAATGGATTTTTCCTCTCGATAAATGTAATGCAATAAACGTGCTGAAGGAAAACATCGTGAGGAAACCAACATGTCGTAGAACCAAAAATTCTAAGACGTGTGACATGTGCATGAAAGGAGCTTCTGCGAGGCACTGTAGGTTACAGTAATCCTTTCAGGCAGGGTTTGAAATTATCAAGATAAATATGCCCTTTGATAATTATCTGATAATTATCATAATAATATATATTAACAGATATTATGCCTAGGAATCCTTTTTTAACTGATATTACATATATCAACATTTATGTTAGAAGCAAGTAGTTTAGTCTGCAATAACAGAACTACGTGATCGCAGAGTTTAGTAAATAAATTATACACATTTTACAATCAAGGTAATTTTTTTATAATTTTTTTGTTTATAATTGCGTGAATATAAACTTGAAAACCAAAATACGAGAAGTTAATCAACTACATACTACTCAATTAAATTGATGAGTGGAATATCATCATATCGCCGTCGTCGTCTGCGTATATGTTCCGATGTACGCAGTCGTTGAATGCGACAAATTAACCGGTGGCAAATATTTTCGATTATACTTATCAAGATAATTATCAACCTATATTTATCTATATAATTATCTTGATAATTATCAATTATAATTATCACTTCGAACCCTGCTTTCAGGACACTGGTTCTTTCATCATCGGTCACTGTGCGTTTTTCAGGGCCACCGTATCTCAAGCTGGTGTCTTACCTAATGTAGGATGACCTAGATGGAACTGGTGATACGAATAGATGGAGTAGTATAATCAGTATATTATCAGAAATACATTAAGTAAAAGTCCGAAAAACATGGCAGTGTTGATTTTCTGTACTGGAACTTTTAAAGGGATATCTTTTTAAGTGCGAACTCAATTATAGTTTTTTTTATATTCTAGATCCCATCATCAGCCTGTAGAAGTCCACTGCTGGGCATAGGCCTGCTCATAGAATACCACAACGACCGGTCTTGAGCCACCTCCATCCACCGACGTCCTGCGGCCTTCATACGTGATCGCCAGGTTCGTGGTTGGTATTTGAGAACCTTTATCTCCCAACGTATCGATATTCTAGATTATTGCAAAACAACGTCAACAGTTTTGTATTGCGTAACATTAACACAAGAAAGGTGCCAACTTTGCTGTTCCATTGTTTTTTATTTGTAGCCTGCAGTTTATTTGTTCAATATCTTACCTTTATATCGACAGGTTTCAAAGTCTCATTCACCCAGTTCCTGAATGTGTTGGCCTGGATCTCCACCCACAGATCCTCGTGTCCCTTGATGGCCATGCCCTTGGCTGCGGTGCCAGCTGTACTCCTGGCTGCCAGCCCCGCCTGGGTGATGCGCCCTGCCGAGCCCTCAGCAGAATGAGCCCTCAGGCCCTGGTTCGTCACCCGTACACCTTCCATCGTGTATTCGTCACAAACTTTCTAAATAACTTGATTGTCTTTTTACTTTTCCTTTGGCACTACGCATTGTTGTCATCTGAAATGAAATAGAAAAAAAAGAGTGAATTTACAATTTAATTTCAACAATCTTCACGCTACATTATTTGTTTATTTCACTCGTACTTGAATTTTAAAGTGCTATCACTTTTGTTTTTTTCTTAAAGTTGGCTAAAATATGTATTTTTAAAGCAGAGTATTTCAAAAACCCGTAAGTTGGGTAAAATATCAATGTACTTTTCAATTTGTTTTTTTTTTAAATGTGCCTGTAATTTCACCGGCACCCATACCTTTCAAACCGGAACACAGCAATGCGAGCACTACTACTTTGCGGCAGAAATAGGTATGATACAAGTACATCCCCGGACGAACTTTATCAAAAACAAAAAAGCTCTACTACTACTAAAACTACGTGTGTTCTACCAAACGATAATGCCCCTGCAACCGATTGAAAAAGGAGTTTTTATTTGATTATTTCGCAGACATTTTCATTAAAAGTATATATAACAGCAGCCAATTGGCTATACTTAGCTTACTTAATGATTACACGCGCAGGCTAAGGTGCTAACAAAAGTAATCTAATTGGTAAAAAAAAAAATATAATGAACATTAGACACCTAACAAGAAGGAAAAGCTTTGAATCTCTCGGGACTTTATTCATGGGCTCGTTAATACAAAATAAACTTATAAATAGGTAACGTATTAACCACACAGCGGGGTTGTTGGGGTTTCAACTTTGTTCCTAGTTATGTGTTTGAAATAATAACTTGATGTGTAGGTAAACATGCCGTTGTTTGTTTTATTTACACTAAAAATAATAGTAGATTATGTACTATGGGAATAAAGCAGTGTCTTACGTCGCGGGCGGCATATTGAACCCTGAGCGTAACGTGGGACTCTAGTTATATAGAGTCCTGAGTGAAGCGAGGGGTTCAAGCTGCCCAAGAAGAAGACAGGCTTTATTCCAGAGGTGCATACTCTACTTTTCACATCTTCAGCGAGACAATAAAATTCACTGAAAATCACAGCATCAAACAAAGTAGCAAACATTCTTTGTAGTACACTCTTGGTCTGTGTTCTTTGTAAACGCACCTTTTTCTTTTGAGTTCTGTTTATGGTGACCAGTTCGATTTTCGAACAAACCTCTTTACAATGCCATATGGGCTTTTTTGTACTTAGAGTTTTCCACGAGTTTCCAGACGAATTTGACGTTCCAAATTCAAATCACTTTATTCCATAGTGAGTTTCATACAACTTTATATCCCTCGGGAGATAATGCGTTGAGGTTACATGATATGTAATTGGACATTGTCGAGCAGGTGGTGTGAAAACTTAATAATGACATTCTGAATGGTTATTTTGATGTACTTATTATAATAGCCTGGCTCTCTAAATTGGATGAACTGATGGGTTCCATTGATGTATACTCAGCAAGCCTGGTCTTTGTTCT
Source organism: Operophtera brumata (assembly GCA_932527175.1). Lineage (NCBI taxonomy): Eukaryota > Metazoa > Arthropoda > Insecta > Lepidoptera > Geometridae > Operophtera > Operophtera brumata. The sequence continues at coordinate 5,471,756 of OW052238.1, forward strand.
CATAACTGCTCTTTGCTAAGTTTTAGTTTTATGAAAAAAGCAAAGAATTGAGAGAAAGGCCACATTCCCTCTCTCATAAAGGCATGAAAAAAAACCGTAAAGCTGTTCAATAACTGAAGAAGAACACAAAGAGAAAGTGAATAGGCTCCTGTTACTGTAGCACCTGTACATTGTAACGTTAATTTGTTTCGTAAATTACGAGAGAAAAAATAAACCAAATAAAATCCTAGGACCGTAAAAAAGCATCATACTTATTTGGAAAAGAAAAGCAGAGCAATAAATGAGAGAAGAGACTTAACTCCCTTTGGTAGTTAATCCTCTCGAGATTCGGCAAGAAAGATTTCGGGCGGATCTTAAATCACTGCGTTAGGAGGGATTTGATTACCTGCCGTGGTCTTTTTACTTATAAAAAGGAAACGCTTTCCCAAAACATAAACACCAAGTTATTTTACGTAGATACGCAAGGAATTACGGACACAATTTTACGCATATTAATTTCGATATTCAGAAGGTGTTCCCTCCATGAATAATTCCATTTTGTTTACTCCATTCAAAAACTGTGGCAGCAAATTCGACTTTGTTGCGGAATTAACTTACTTACGAACACAAATTAATTATGGAGCGAGCGCCCTGTGTGTTTTTACCAAAAGACAAATAGGTAACCGTAGTAGGTAATTCTCGTTTAAAACTAAATGCAATTTAACTTTGGCACCTGCTCAGGGTTGCCAGATATCAGGATATGTCCTGACATATCAGGATTTTGAAGTCATGGTTGGTCAGGATTCCGGGATTTTTTAGAAAATTTAAGGAATTAATAAGGATTATTAATAATTATAATTAAAAATTAGTTGAGCTACCTTTAGATCGCTTGCAGCGGTCTTCAGGTAGCACAACAGTTTCATATGTATTTTGTACATACCTTGTATTATTCTTTCTGTAAATAAATGTATTATTAAATAATTCACGTAAAATAGGTAAATATAACCATCATAATACATTCAAGTGAAGATATTAGTAGCAATAATCATGTTGGTAGGAAGCCGCGTGGGCCGTAGCGCTATAAAATTGTACGTCGATACAACATTATATAGAAACCTATGTGTTCATTTTATGATAGAGTAGTTCGTGGTTTGATCGTTTGTGGATAACGAATATTCACTCACTTGTTTAAAAATGTTCTCAGCGAAAACGTATCAAAGTTATTAAAAATACATAAAATTAGTTTTAGTATTATTTATGCTTACGAATAAATTTCCATGCTAGTTTTTCCTCTTTTTCGTACCTCAACAGGAAAAAAGAGACCCATAAAGGATCACTTTGTTGTCCATCTGTCTGTCTGTCAAAAACCTGCAATTTCTGAAGAATGTCTCAAGGTTTATATAAAAAAATGAATCCCTATTTCCCTTGGTCACGGCATCACGCGTGGACAGCTGGACCAATTTCGCTAATTCTTTTTTTGTTGTGTTCGTTATTGTCAGGGCAAGGTTTTTATTAAAGAAAACAATTTAAAAACCCGGTAGGTGGCGCTAACACCACACCACACAGTCGGGTCACCGTGACCACGCGAACTAAGTCGCGAGCGGGCCGCTAGTATCAATCTGTAGCTTATAGTGGCGTACAAAAATAAAACTTCTTAATCAATGTATTAAAAAGATATCCTGAATTTTGTTATATTCTGAAATTTGGAATGCTAGAAGGCGTTTTGCCCCAAAAATAGGCAAAAGTCTTAAATTGATGAATTTTGACTTGGTTACTCCTAGAGATATAGTGAAAAAAGTGGCTGAAACTCAAACCGAAATCTGAAAGTTTCGCTATTAACATCAGGGCGCTGTCTCGCTCACACTTGTCCGTTTTTGTCTCACTCCTAGCACTAAGCGTGGAACCAAAACCAGCTGACGAACCGTCATACCTATTTTAACATTTGCAACGTCATCGTCATTGAGTAGCTTTGAAGTACAAACGACGTACGACAAAATGTAAACAAAAATGCATAAATTGTGGAATTTATGCTAAATCCGTACAACTTTAGAGGTGAACTTGTTCCTTAACAGGAGAGTTGATTCATCTTAACTACATGTGTCCTTTTCTAAGGCTTTGAAACTTGTTCTTTTGCAGCATCACATGATAGAAGGTACTTAAGTACCGGCATCATGAGCAGTGATTAGACACCCACTGCTAGGGTTGCCATACGTGCTGAAGTTTTGTTGTTGTCTCAGCGAACTTTAGTTAACTTTGATTGGACTTGAGCTTGGAATTATATTCAATTGTAGAGTATTCCTGTAGTCTTTAATAGCGTTATCTTATTCTCAACGAACGTCAATAAGCTATTAAGATCAAAGACTAGACTAGACCTGTCTAAAACATTGTTATTCTTTCGCAATGGCCGTGTAATGTTTATGTACTCTTTTGGTACGGAAGGTTAAAATCTACAGACCTTAGAGCATTTATCTACAGACACAAAACGTAGTTAATTTTGCCCCTGGGTTCAGTATGGTGTTAAGATATTTTATTCTAATTCATCATAATATCATGGTCTGTGGTGTGTCTGACCTAAGAAGATACCACTCCGTCTCCTCCCATGGTCGTCGAAAAAGCCGGCTAAGGGATTACACCAGGGGATGGGCAGCAGCATCCACCTGAGTACTCAACACCAATACTTGGATCACCATTCCACCTGCCAAGTGTGGTGATGGCAACTCCCTCCATTGCTTTCTATGGGGGAGGGCTCGTCCAGCAGTGGAAGTCAGACTGCTGCTGGCTACTGATGATGATGATGATGATATCTGGTTCTAGAATAGGATGTATACATTTACCTATTTGAGGCAGGGAGAAACACAATTTCGTGTAAGTCATTGGTATTTTATGGTTTGCCGGCATTCGCTAGGGTCCGCTTTCCGGGGCAATTTCCTTCGTTTTATCCAATCTTCCCTATGCGCGGATAGTGTTTTTATGTACTTACTTAAGTAGATGTAACGAAATTTTGTTCGAACATCTACATACTCATACTAAGTAAACAATTTTATTGAAATAGGTAACTTACATATTGGAACATTCTATAAAATAACCTCAATAAGTGGACTTCGGATCCAGCGTTCAAAATGTGTCCGAACCAAAAGTGAGATAAAATGCATGAAGAGTTACAATTTTAACAAGTTTAATTCGTCCATTGCTGCTTGATTATTGAACCCATTTGATGGACTAGTGAGTGAACCGGCAGTGTATTGAACTCATTTATCATCGTTCGAAAGAACATGGGCTACTACCCATGTATTGTTTGACCCAACTTTTTTGATTAAGACGCCATAGGTTCTCAAATGTCTCTAGAATTTTAAAGTTTTTGATAAGAATTCTTATAGTTTTCTATGAAGAAAAAAATATATGATATTCTTGATCATTTTATCTAGTGAAATCAATAATTCAATACACTATTTGGATTACTTCACTCAATAAAAAAAAAACACAAAGATACCACCTTTTTAAAATTGAAATCATATTTTTGACTTACTTCTTTCACGTTTTAACTTATGAAACACTTGGTGTCATGTTCATTTTTATTTAAATTAGTGAAGTCAATAACAAAATTTAGCAAAACCAAAAGGGATTTTTTTAAATATTTTTTTAAACACAAATATAAGTACCAGAGCGTGCGCTCGGCTTGCTCAGACCGGTCGCAGACCGCATCGAGGCAGGATCTGTGTCAATTTTCCCGCCATCGGTCACGTGACTACGGATGAAATGGAAACTATCAAGTCAGGCTACTCGCAAATCATAATTATGAAAAGAGCCAACATAGGTACTTGTACTATTATTTATTCTGTGACAAAGGTAAGTAAAAGTAAACCTAGGTAAACAAATACATTATCCGATTTGTTTTGCGAATAAACTCTGACTTCATACTGTTACTTTAGATAGCTACATGCCTAGTAGGAGTAGAGATCTGGCCAAAGAAATTACCTCTCCGTCCCCTCTAGTGGATGTGGGATGTGCTGTGGTCTGTCTGACCAAAGAGTTGACTCTCCGTTTCTTCCCGTGGAAGAGAGAGCTGTGGTGTTTGTCTGGCCTAAGAAAATACCTCTCCGTCTCCTCAAGTGGATGTGTGAAGTGGTATGTCCGGCCTAAGAGTAACCCTCCGTTTTTTCCTATGGAAGAGTGTTGTGGTGTTTGTCTGGCCTAAGAAAATACCTCTCCGTCTCCTCAAGTGGATGTGTGAAGTGGTATGTCCGGCCTAAGAGTAACCCTCGGTTTTTTCCTATGGAAGAGTGCTGTGGTGTTTGTCTGGCCAAAGAAAATACCTCTCCGTCTCCTCAAGTGGATGTGTGAAGTGGTATGTCCGGCCTAAGAGTAACCCTCCGTTTTTTCCTATGGAAGAGTATTGTGGTGTTTGTCTGGCCTAAGAAAATACCTCTCCGTCTCCTCAAGTGGATGTATGAAGTGGTATGTCCGGCCTAAGAGTAACCCTCCGTTTTTTCCTATGGAAGAGTGCTGTGTTGTTTGTCCAGCCTAAGAAAATACCTGTGCGTCACCTCACGTGGATGTGTGCAATGGTCTATCTGGCCTAGGAGTAGACCCTCCGTCTGTTCCCGTGGAAGAGTGCCGTGATGTGTGTCCGGCCTAAGAAAATACCTCTCCGTCTCCTCAAGTGGATGTGTGAAGTGGTATGTCCGGCCTAAGAGTAACCCTCCGTTTTTTCCTATGGAAGAGTGCTGTGTTGTTTGTCCAGCCTAAGAAAATACCTGTGCGTCACCTCAAGTGGATGTGTGAAGTGGTATGTCCGGCCTAAGAGTAACCCTCCGTTTTTTCCTATGGAAGAGTATTGTGGTGTTTGTCTGGCCTAAGAAAATACCTCTCCGTCTCCTCAAGTGGATGTATGAAGTGGTATGTCCGGCCTAAGAGTAACCCTCCGTTTTTTCCTATGGAAGAGTGCTGTGTTGTTTGTCCAGCCTAAGAAAATACCTGTGCGTCACCTCACGTGGATGTGTGCAATGGTCTATCTGGCCTAGGAGTAGACCCTCCGTCTGTTCCCGTGGAAGAGTGCCGTGATGTGTGTCCGGCCTAAGAAAATACCTCTCCGTCTCCTCAAGTGGATGTGTGAAGTGGTATGTCCGGCCTAAGAGTAACCCTCCGTTTTTTCCTATGGAAGAGTGCTGTGTTGTTTGTCCAGCCTAAGAAAATACCTGTGCGTCACCTCACGTGGATGTGTGCAGTGGTCTATCTGGCCTAGGAGTAGACCCTCCGTCTGTTCCCGTGGAAGAGTGCCGTGATGTGTGTCCGGCCTACGAAAATACCTCTCCGTCTCCTCAAGTGGATGTGTGAAGTGGTATGTCCGGCCTAAGAGTAACCCTCCGTTTTTTCCTATGGAAGAGTGCTGTGGTGTTTGTCTGGCCAAAGAAAATACCTCTCCGTCTCCTCAAGTGGATGTGTGAAGTGGTATGTCCGGCCTAAGAGTAACCCTCCGTTTTTTCCTATGGAAGAGTATTGTGGTGTTTGTCTGGCCTAAGAAAATACCTCTCCGTCTTCTCAAGTGGATGTATGAAGTGGTATGTCCGGCCTAAGAGTAACCCTCCGTTTTTTCCAATGGAAGAGTGCTGTGTTGTTTGTCCAGCCTAAGAAAATACCTGTGCGTCACCTCACGTGGATGTGTGCAATGGTCTATCTGGCCTAGGAGTAGACCCTCCGTCTGTTCCCGTGGAAGAGTGCCGTGATGTGTGTCCGGCCTAAGAAAATACCTCTCCGTCTCCTCAAGTGGATGTGTGAAGTGGTATGTCCGGCCTAAGAGTAACCCTCCGTTTTTTCCTATGGAAGAGTGTTGTGGTGTTTGTCTGGCCTAAGAAAATACCTCTCCGTCTCCTCAAGTGGATGTGTGAAGTGGTATGTCCGGCCTAAGAGTAACCCTCCGTTTTTTCCTATGGAAGAGTGCTGTGTTGTTTGTCCAGCCTAAGAAAATACCTGTGCGTCACCTCACGTGAATGTGTGCAGTGGTCTATCTGGCCTAGGAGTAGACCCTCCGTCTGTTCCCGTGGAAGAGTGCCGTGATGTGTGTCCGGCCTAAGAAAATACCTCTCCGTCTCCTCAAGTGGATGTGTGAAGTGGTATGTCCGGCCTAAGAGTAACTCTCCGTGTTTTCCTATGGAAGAGTGCTGTGGTGTTTGTCCGGCCTAAGAAAATACCTGTCCGTCACCTCACGTGGATATGTAACGTGGTATGTCCGACCTAAGAGTAACCCTCCGTTTTTTCCCATGGAAGAGGGCTGTGGTGTGTGTCCAGCCAAAAAAAAAACCTCTACGTCTCCTCCCGTGGATGCAATGAGCATCACATCAATGTACCAATTCCACCTATTGCATTAGGATACGATTTTCAATGTTAACTACATTTTGATTACTAGGACAGAAAATGTATGGTAGTAAATGTGTTACCGGCTACCACCATCCAAAGGGCGTCGACGATTTTGGCATAGTCGTCAGCCACCATTTAGTTTTATTTTCAAGTTAGTGGCGCACTTTGAAAACTGTACATAAATGGCTAGAGGATACGGCTTATTCGCAAAACGTCCACTTTTCATAATGTACACCGCACTTTTGGTCCTGACCAAAACAGTTCTTTGAAACGGTGACCGATCGGATCCGTTCAAACGACGCGTCCTACTGTTTTATGGGAAAGATTAAAGAAAAATGTTACAAACAAAAAAAAATAGAAGGCTGCTCTATAATGGCTTTTTTAAACAGACTTGTCCGACTAGACTTTGGTTAATTAAAGTCTTGTACCAAAGTAAACACTCGAAAATTTTGTTTATGCAGAAATGTTGCCAGCATCTCGGTGAATATACGAAAATCCTAACTTTTTTCAAAACCAAGATGGCAGATGGTGTGGCGGCCATTTTGTTAAATGGTGGAATATAAAATTTACAAATTGAAAAAAAGAGACTGTGTGCAACACTTAGCTTGATTACTTGTATAGGGCTGTTGAGTGGGAGGACAAGTGGTGTTGCCAGGTGGAAATATTTTCCCCGTTTTTTGGGCAATTTCTTAGATTTTCTCCAAATATATATAAAAAATTAAGTTTTTGATAATAAAATGTATGTGGTATTATGAAGGAAACCCTTAAAAATAACCTTTGCCTATATAAATTTGTATATTGTTGGTAACCCTGGGAGGAAACGGTGCTTGTATAATCGAGAGACTGAAAAAAACGATATGGGTGGCGTTTTCGAGAAATTTGGAGGTGCTGATTGCGAATAAATCATCAAATTTGCAGTCAGGTACGTATGTAAGTGAGTAGGAAGGTAACCTGGCAACCCTGCGTAAAGGTAATATAAGAAAAAACTAATATGGGTGTCGTTTTTGAGTAATTTGTAGTTGCTGATTACGAATATTACTTAAATTTTTCGGTTACGTGGGTAAGTTAGTAGGTAAGCTGGTAACCCTATAAAATGGTAAGATCAGAAAAAAAATAATATGGGTGTCGTTTTCAAGTAATTTGTGGGTGCTGATTACGAATATTACGTTAGTTTTCTCTCTTAAATTAACTTTGCTGTAGCTTATCGAGCTAACGAGACCAGCGTGACACGAAGTGGAACGATTCCACTGAGTGGAACGATGGTCGAGTGAGTGAGATAAACGAAGAGGCGACATTCGTATTAATTAGTGCAGGAGCATGTACAGGTACAGGTATAATTACAGGTACAGGTACAGACACAGGTACAGGTACAGGTACAGGTACAGGTACAGGTACAGGTACAGGTACAGGTACAGGTACAGGTCAAGGTCAAGGCTAAGGGTCAAAATTAAAGTAGATTTATAGAGGTTCGTAGGCGTTGGAAGGAGTTTGTAGGGTTTGTAGGATTTTGTAGGGGTTTGTAGTGTTGGTAGGGTTTGCAGGGGTTTGTAGAGGTTTGTGCATACACGCGAGTAAGCGGCAAAGGAAAACTGTACGCCAGCTGCTCGCACCTCACTCACCACCGGCCCACTAGTTATTGTGCTATGGCTAGAGGATACAACTCATTCGCAAAACGTCCACTTCTTGTAATGTACACCGCACTTATTCTCAATATGACCACTTCGCATAACCTCCACTTCGCAAAATATACACTCAATTTTTTTGCTCAAATAGACTAAAGGAGATGTCCAAAAAATATATGAAGGCCGGTATAAAAATAACTAGAAATTCTAAGCAACATAATAGTTATTTACGGATAAAGGGCATTTATTTGGCTATTTTTCAGCTACTGAAAAATAATAAATGTACCTCAATTTTTTTAAACTTGATTCTAATGTTGTGTTTTTCAAAATAAAGTTAGAACTTGTAACACTCCCAAAAGGTGAACTTGACGCTCTTTGGAAGGCAGACTAAGGAATTTTGATACTCTCTAGCTAGCGAGACAGGCCGCAGACAGACAACCACAAAGAACTTTTCATACGACTATCCTACCTTCGTTCCATGTTGTCGCGTTATTACTAATACTTCACTTATTAGTTTTTCTGTTCTGTGTAGGTTCAGGATACATTCTAAGTAGATACCTACCTACACTGTTGGAGAGTTCACTAATAGATAGGAGCTGCCTGTAATGATAATAGTACCTTTAGCAATATGCATAGGTACCTACATTCCTCGCCTCCTTATAAACATATGTATTTTTCAGGTAGCTCAGGGCACAGATAAATTTATTGTAAATTGTGTGTTAGCACGTATTCCATTCAAGAAGAATATTTTAGTCATCATATCTTTGGGCACAGGAAGAAGAAGACGAAATAGCATATTTTCGTGTTAGATAATATTTTAGTCATCATATCTTTGGGTACAGGCAGAAGAAGACGAAATAGAATAATTTATTTTATGTGCGATCGCAGATATTTGTTTAGGGTGTTTTGGGTATTTTTATGTATAATAAAAAATATCTATCTATGTAATATATTGTATTAAGTATATTAGTTATCTAGTACACATAACACAAGCTCTGCTTAGCTTGGGGCTAGATAAAAAATGTGAAATGTGTAATGTGAACTGTCCAGCATTATTTTTTTTTTTTTTTTTTTTTAAATTTATTTATCATTTAAACTTACTATTACAACATATTACATAGATATAGCACTTTAAAAACCACAAAGGTTTGCAAACAAATAATGCTATAAGCGAGTCTTACTGAACCGATACAATAAAACGAGTAAAGTAAACAACGTACGTACGTAGGTACGTTTAGATTAATAGAAACAATTATTTTAGTAAATAGGTACAAATATATATAATATACATTAAATACATCTTACTTCTGGAACTAGGTAAATGCAATATTTTTATTGTTAGTAGCTTTCCATGTTAGCTAGAAAAAAGGATTTTAATTACACACGTGTGGTTTAGGCATGTTTGTTTCATTATGTTTTCCCTTCAAGAACAATTTTATTATTTTCTCGGAAACGGAGGTTTTATAATATATAAAATTTATATAATCGAGTAGCCCAATAAATAAGCTTTTTTAGATATATTTCATAACTTCTGAAATTTTCTCAGAATATTATACCACTTCTGGACATCTCCATTATTCGCAATATGTTTACTGGACTTTTCATAAAATAACTTTTTTTTTTTTTTTTTTGTGTTTTTTTATTTTATACTTTTTTCTTTTTTCATATGATTACATTTTGACTTCTTGGTTTTAAAAGTAAAATATAAATACAAGTAAAATGTAACGAAAAGTAAAAAAGTTGTAATTTCCACCAGGCAACACCACTTGTTCTCCCACACGATAGCCCTTTACTAGTCATCAAGCTCCGGCCATGCCCGCAGTCTCTTTTTTCAATTTGAAAATTGAAAACTTTACGATTCTACAAAATGACCACCAAACAATCCGCCATGCGCCATCATGGTTTTTAAAAAAGTTGTGATTTTGCACCCTATATACACCAAGATACTTACAACATTTCTATATAAACCAAATTTTCGAGTGTTAACTTTGGTAAAAAACTTTAATTCACCAAAGTCTAGTCGGACAAGTCTGTTTAAAAAACCCATTTTAGAGCAGCAATCTATTTTTTTATTTTTTTTATTTTATTCTTTAATCTATCCCAAAAAACAGTAGGATGCGTCGTTTGAACGGATCCGATCGGTCACCATTTCGAAGAAAGGTTTTGGTCAGCTTGGATTTTTGAAATGACAGATTTTTTCCCGAGTCTGATTAAAAAACTAAACACTTTCCTAGAACATGACCCATCACTAAAACGACTCCTTCTAGGAGAATAACGATGTCAATGAGTCAGTGAGCCAGTAACCCATATCCAGCTTTTATGAAAAAAAAAATATAGTTAGAAAAGTGCGGTGTACATTATGAGAAGTGGATGTTTTGCGAATGACCAGTACCCTCTAGAAAATGTAATTTTTTTAAAGTGCGCCTCTAACTTAAAAATAATACTAAATGGCGGCTGACGACTATGCCAAAATCGTCGACGCCCTTTGGATGGGTGGTATGGTATGTATGTTATGTATGGTAGTAACACATTTACTACCATACATTATCTGTGCTAGAAATCAAAATGAGTAGTTATTACATTGAAAATTGTAGAATGATATAGGTAGAATTTGTAGATTGATGTGATGCTCAATGCATCCACGGAAGGAGACGGACAGGTATTTTCTTAGGCCGGACACAAATCACGGCACTATTCCACGGGAACAGACGGAGGGTCTACTCTTAGGCAAGACAGACCACTGCACACATCCACGTGAGGTGACGCACAGGTATTTTCTTAGGTCGAACACACACCACGACACTCTTCCACGGGAAGACACGAAGGGTCTTCCCTTAGGCCAGACAGACCACTGTACACATCCACGTGAGGTGACGGACAGGTATTTTCTTAGGCCGGACACACACCTCGGCACACTTTCATGGAAAGACACGGAGAGTCTTCCCTTAGGCCAGACAGACCACTGCAAACATCCACGTGAGGTGACGCACAGGTATTTTCTTAGGCCGGACAAACACCACAGCACTCTTCCATAGGAAAAAACGGAGGGTTACTCTTAGGCCGGACATACCACTTCACACATCCACTTGAGGAGACGCACAGGTATTTTTTTAGGGCGGACACACATCACGGCACTCTTCCACGGGAAATAATGGAGGGTCTACTCTTAGGCCAGACAGACCACTGCACACATCCACGTGAGGTGACGTACAGGTATCTTCTTAGGCCCGAAAAACACCACAGCACTCTTCCATAGGAAAAACCGGAGGGTAACTCTTAGGCCGGACATACCACTTCACACATCCACGTGAGGAGACGGAGAAGTATTTTCTGAGGCCGGAAACACATCACGGCATTCTTTCACAGGAAGAGACGTAGGTGCTACTCTTTGTTTGGACAGACCACTGTAAACATCCACTGGAGGAGACGGAGAGGTAATTTTTTAGGCTTGACACCACGACACTCTTCCACGGGAAGAGATAGAGGGTATACTGTTAGGTCGGACAGACCACTGTAAACATCCACTTGAGGAGACGGAGAGGTAATTTTTTAGGCCAGACACACCACGACACTCTTCCACGGGAAGAGACGGAGGGGCTACTCTTTGTTCGGACAGACCACTATAAACATCCACTGGAGGAGACGGAGAGGTAATTTCTTAGGCTGGACACACACCTCTGCACTCTTCCTCAGAAAGAGACGGAGGGCCTACTCTTAGGTCGGACAGACCACTGCACAGATCCACTGGAGTAGACGGAGAGGTAATTTCTTAGGCCGGACACACACCCCTGCACTCTTCCTCAGAAAGAGACGGAGGGCCTACTCTTAGGTCGGACAGACCACTGCACACATCCACTGGAGGAGACAGAGAGGTAATTTCTTAGGATCGAATCATGAGGTACTTATTTTGTTTATGGAACATCTGATTTTCTGCCACAACTAGATACCTTCCTGACGATCCATTTTTATAGGTAATGTGATTATCCAAATATCCAACAGAAATAATATAAAAACTTACGTAAAAATTCTTTATTATTTATTTATTACTAGCACTTAAACTTATTATTTTTTGTGCGCATATTTTACTACTTTATGACCGTATGTGCGAAAATAATAGCAAGGCGCCTTAGAGAGTTTCCACACTATCCGATGCGATACCGTTATCGGCCGTAATTTTCATACATTTTATCGGTCTCCAATATCAGATACCGACAAAATGTATGGAAATGTGTTCCGATAAGGATATCGGATCGGAAAGTGTGAAAACGCTCTTACCCGCCGATAGAATTCGGGTCATTGAACTCGGCGCATCCTGCGTCCCGCTCAGTGGGCGGGGCGACCCCGCGTGCTTCACACCCTGACATAAAAATTTTCGTTGGCCCTATAGCGCCTTAACTATTGAACTACAAATAAAATCGCGGAACATACATGTGGGTGATTTGGGTAGTACCTCTTGGGATTGTCTACTTCTTAACACTTCCTTTTGACATTATTTTATGGGACATCTTGTATAAGCCTTAGAATAAGTATAAAAACAAATAAGTCTTCACAAGTTTTAATGAAAAAAAAGTTTCTGAGCAATTAAAAGTTTTTTTTTAATGATTTGTTAATCCTAGAGAATTATATAAGACTTGAGATAAGTCTTTGTTTTTCCTATGATACGGAACTCTACGCTGTTGTGGGCTGATTGTAATTGAGTGTCGATGAGGTACAGCCACCCACAGCATGATTTGAATCATGTTATGGCTTCTAGTATAATACAACGACATAGATACATCCTGATTCCTGATGATTGATAAGTAGCTGATCTATTTTAAATTCTAACTTGTGTTTTACTTATCTCTATCTTGCCTATGTCGGTCATTATTAACATATTAGAGAGTAGCATGTTCTTTGGTAGGTACCCATCAAGGAACATACTATAATCAATACTCTACATCATCAATGTATCTTTAATTGTAGACTTGTTTAAAAGATTAGTTGGTATAAGATTTGTCCTGGCTTCTAGTTTATTATGGAATGTGTTATTACTGGAAGAAACCGTTAGCCGAGTCAGTCGTGCGAAGCAATGGCGTCGATGAGCTCACCCCACATGTCACTTCTATATTCCACGATGGTGCAACCCACTGTGAAAAGAGGCCCATTGAGGCTCTGCCTACTCCCTTCGGGGAAAAAGGCGTGTGTCTATGTATTTATGTATTTAGCGATTGAGCGAATTAATATAAATCATTATTATGAGAAAGAATAATACAACTTATACAAGTAGGTATGAAAATTCTTTCAGGGATTTTTTTCGAAGCAACGCGGTTTCCGAGAGTTTATCTGGCTCAACGCATTAGAATTGCCATTCAGCGTGGCAATGCAGCCAGCATCTTAGGGAGACTTATGTTTGCTAGTGATTTGGATCAGTTGAGCTACCTATAAATAGCTCGGTCGAGATTTGCATATTCGCGCCTTTTGAGAATTTCAAACGAATCGGCCGCTGCACCGGCCCTTACTGTTGTCCTAGACAGATGATATGGCGCAAGGGAATCAACGGAAAAAATATAAATACAAGTTTGACAATTCATCACCCATCATCCTCAGCCTTTAGATGTCCACTGCAGGACGTGGCCTCCATGGAATGCAACGGGGGGATTTTCCATAATCACCACGCAGGCGGATTGATCGCAGTATTGGCTATTGGTGGATTATAGTATTCAGGTGGATGTTCCTGACCGCCCATCCCTGGTGCAGTTTAACAAATACCTAACTTTAAATATACGGTCTTTTTCATGCAACAGTTATGAAGATTACGGTAAAATCGAAGGCAAAAATAGTCTGGTAAGTTAGCACATGTTTGAGGCTATAAAAAAAATGCTGAACAGTTCACACAACATATATAGCTTCAAGCTAAGCAGAGCTTGTGTTATGGGTACTAGATAACTGATATACTTAATACAATACATAACACAGATATATATTTTTATTATACATAGAAAATACCCAGAACACCCTGAACAAATATCTGCAGATCGTACAAATATTTGTACAGAGGCGGGAATCAAACCCGCAACCTCCTGTGTCGCAGGCGAACCTTCGCCCGTCGCGCCACAGAGGTCGAGGTATGTTCTCCAAGTTACTATTAATGTTTGGAAGAACCTCCGTCGCCGATGTTTTATCAGGCGTTCATAATATAGTTAATACTAGACTATTAAGAGACTGCATAGATGAGTATCATAATGTTGATGATCATTAGGATTTAAGCAAATAGGATTCAATTAGTATGCAAAGCGAGTTACAGTTGCCTGCCTTGTGGACGTTGAGCGCTATTACATGACACAAAATTTTCCACATAAGATGTGTTTGTTCAGAACAAGTTTCTAGAATCTGCTGAATTAAGAAACAAATACCTAATAGAAATAAAACGGCAACAAATTAAAAAAAATGGTGCTCTTAATATGGCACATAACATGAAAATATAAAAATTAACTGCAACAAACAAGTTTTTTGTTGATAAAACTCTTCTTCAAAATTATCAAAATCTTTTTCAAAATTAAACTTATAAGATATTAGTAATCGTAAAAGTGTTCTGATCAAAATGAGCCCAAACACTGCCATTCTACTTTTATCCATCGAGTAGTGCCGTTGTCCACCTTCCCTCTTCTTCTTTTATGGCGTGTTCAGCGGACCGTTAGGGGTACCACTAGAGTTTGCCAATGGCAGGTTATTGACTTGACAAAAAATCAAAAAAGGGAGTCTGAGGAAAGATAAAGGTAAGGTCCCACCTTCCTTCTCCATCGTCAGATCAGCTCGCTGTCACCATAACGTTGTATACATCTGAACTTCACGGCAACAATTTCAACTCAATCAAACACCGAGAAGTGAGTCAAATTTAACTTGTAAGATTTGATTACACCGGGACAGGTGTAACTAAATAAAAGCTTGTAAAATTCAGACAAGTGTGATCAGGTCTCGCGCCCTGAGGGTTTCGTACCGTTATATGGCATAATTTGTCCTAGAAGGACGAATCAAAGTGATAAGCAAAACATAAATGATTGACAATGGTTACTCTTCCTTCGTTTAATAAATAAACTAGTTGTTTTATAATTCTAACAAAGCCATAAACTGCAATTGCACAACTTGAGTCCTTCAAACTGATCGATCACTGAAAAGTGAAGGTTTTTTAGAGCCACAAGACGAAATTCTAATCCACGGATGGGGAAACCACGGGCCGCGGGCCATCTCTGGCCCACGAAGCGTTAAAATCCGGCCCGCGACCATCAAACAAAAACAAAATTCACATTGGCAGCGCGCGGCTCTCATAAAACAATCACGTATGGTTTCGCGAGCGGGGCGGTATGAGCGAAAACCGAAAATGAAGCTATCGACTGGGCGCGCAATTTGAAATTTATTTCTTATTTCATTCGTTATTTTGTAATATTGCACAATAAATTAGTGTTTCAGAAAATACATATCAATTTCAGTAAATAATATAACCAAAAATGCACCAACTTGGCCCGCCATATATTTCGTTAGTAAATATTGGCACGCGAAGGAAAAAGTTTCCCCATCCCTGGTCTAATCAGTGCGTGTTACCAGTGATGACTTACAGAACAGAGGTGGTCGCTAACTTGCCCTTGTATTGCCCTTACACAAAAGCTCAGTGCAATGCAGGGCAATGGAGCTATGCTCGGAGTTCCACAATGTAGTATAATCCGAAATGAGCAGATCCGTAGAAGAACCAAGATCATTGACATAGCCCTTAGAATTAGTAAGCTGAAATGCCAATGGGCAGCAATGGGTAGGCCATAAAGGTCGTAGAAGCGACAACCGTTGGGAATTAATGATTTTCGATTGGTGACCACCGATCAGGCGACGTTTATTGGGATGGCCCCTTCTCGATGGACCAATGACATTTTAAAGGTAGTAGGAAGTCAGTGGATAGAGGCGGCTTAAGACTGATTGACGAAGCATTATATGAGAGAGGAAGAGAGTCCAGCAGTGGACTTCTACATGCTGATGATAATGATGATGAGAAATAATTTTAAAATTTATGCATATTTTGGGAACCCGGTACCATCACAACAACATAGTTCCATGAACATAACACAAGCTCTGCTTAGCTTGGGGCTAGATAATGTTGTGTGAACTGTGTCCAGTATTATTATATTATTATTATTATTATAACATGAGAATTTAAGTAGTGGATACCTTCTCCTATTTATGCGCAATATAGCAATGTGAAGCTTAAGACTATAGAGCATGAATTTAATGCAGGTAGAGAGTATACTGCACTAGCATATTATTTCGTGAGATATGCTCTCTCTGAGCCTCGCTCATGGAGCGTGCAGTTACCGTAATATTATAACGGGTGACATATTCATTTCAAGCAGTTTATGCTTTCGTACTAGCACTGAATATGTATTCTGTTGAAAATAAAGATTTTATGAATAGACCGAGAGCCTGCAAAAAGTACGTAGCACCTGAAAGAAAACTTTTGGAGAAATTAGGAAGTGTTATAAAAAAAAGCAGCGCAGGTATGGCGGCCCGTAGGTGTCGGTGTTGCCCTGCGCAATAAGTTTTGATGTGTCAAAAATGACGTATACAACAGGCATAAGTGCCATACTCATTAATAATCTTTTAATCAATAATGTGTTTGTAAACTGTAATTTGCTTAACCTAGAATGGTGAAATAGAATGGTACTGTGTATAAATGTTTTAAGAACCTCTTTAACCCTATTTAGCAAATAAATGATTTGATTTGATTTGATTTGATTTGATTTGATTTGAGACCTAATTAATAAAATACGAATAAAAATGTGTCGTACCGATATCATGTCTGGTCAAGGCATAGCCGATTAGAGGCGAAGATGCGGGTTCGACTGGCATGGAATTTTAGAAAAAAAACATTTAAATTTAATTTTATATATAAGGGTGGTTAACACTTGGAAGATTTTTTTTTATCTAAAAGGGTGGTTTACACTTGAAAAACTAACAAACTCTGAAAAAGAGATTTGTATAAATGTACTCCATTATAAATAGCGGAGGCCCGAAGATCTATATCTACATATAAGTACAAAGATGAAATACAAAATGCAGGAAGATATTCGTTTAGTGTGTGAACTTCACACCGCCTACGCTCGACGTAGATTGATGGCACAGGTAAGCAGCAGGCACTTGGGTTTGCATTAAGCATTGTTCGGTTTACGATTTGTCGGTAGTTTTTGTCTCACAGTGATCTAATTCTGGACTTTTTTGCTTGATTACGTTTTTTGTCACAATCTACTTTATGTGACAATATATTTATTATTTTTTGGTTCATTATGTTAATTGGTTAAAAACCTTGAAACTTCTGACTTGGTATTGCAATGTCAGAGGTTATCGCTTAAAATCAGGTCTGCTATGCTTGTTCGACAAACCATTAAAAAAAAAATGGAAACTCTACATAAGCTGTAAATTGAGATTTTATTTGAAATAATATTTTTTAAATATATATGTATGTGGTTATATTACCATATAATTGAATTAATGATATAATTGTTATATCTACTCTATTAGATTGGATATCTTTACTATCAAAAATATTTTGTTCTTTTATTTCTTCCGTTGGTATTTATTATAGAAAGAATACGTACCTAATTCTTAAAGAAGCCTTCTTTTTGTTTATTCATCTCACAACACATCAAAATGTTCATCCCGATAAGAAACTGCGTTCATAAAAACCAAGTCAAACAGACCAAAAAGAGTTGTAGGATGCCCTTCACACGAAAAGGTTATTTTTTGATGTGCTGGGAAGATATCTTTTACGACCTGAAGGTCGCACGCTTGATGCTCCAGACTGCCCATGTAAAACCAGTTTTAGCGTTTAGGTACCTACACAACTTATGTATTGTAGGTATATGTCTATTACACTAATATGATAAATATCAAAATTACGATGTTTGGATGTTTGTTACTCACAGGGAAAGAACTATCGTAGGGTTCCTGAAATCACATTCAAAACGTGTCCGAAACAAGCATTTTTCATGTTATTTTTTTACAGAACAAATGAAAAATATCAAATTACATATTCCAAAATATTTGACTCTTAGAACTGAGTTCTAGAACGATTTTGATTGGCAAAAATAAACATATTACGGCCTCTTAAAGGGGTGATAGACGTACGAGGTTAAAAATCGCGACTTTAAAGTTCGCGTACTTACTCGGCTTGACGTGTCGGTAACACACGTGAAGCTTGCTCACACTGTATAGCGATGTCGTCGACAGAGGAAGCTTCTTGCTATATAAGAATTACCTATAACATATCACTTTGAAAACGAAAAAAGAAGACAACATCGGCGAGTGTGGGTGAAGAACTGGCTTACGAAAAGAGCTGAATATTTAGTTTATATTGTAAAATATCAAACCTGTTGGATTGCCAACGAACTTACTCGGCGGTTTTAAAGTACGCGTACTTAGGGGCACACACAAGCGAATAAGCTCGGTGAGCCACAAGTACGCGTACTTACTCGTCCGTCTATCACCCCTTTTTAAAGTTTTTTAGACCAAGTTGGCTGCCTCTGACCAGCGAAACGTCAAGACACTTCATATTTGTGATATCTCTGTCAACATCTGTTGTTTCGGAGCTACAAGGGAAATTAACAAAGTTACACGCAACATCGACTTCATTAGAGTGATCTGCGACACAAAATCACGTGCGTTTATCACGTGCGTGTACACGGCAAACGATCGATGGTGCAAAACGAATAAAGGGGTGCTAATATTGTATAATTTTATTTTTAACAAGCGTCTGGTGCCTTGCTTCGTGCTCGGCTGCCTCCGATGATGGGAACCATCCACGTAGAAACGACCGTCTATAATCTAGCGTGGCATAAATTTGATTTTTCGTCTTTATTCAAAGGTAGGTAACATAAACAAATTTATGTTTATATTACCTAACATAAACAAATTTATGTTAAAAAACTGACAAATGCAATTAGAATTTACGCCCTGAGGCTTACTTACCATGCGGAATTATAGTGATTTTGTGGATATTTTTCCTTCAAACTTCACCACCATTCCCAATAACTCAAAATATCTAAATTTTAGTAACTTTCCTTTAATTGTGTCACAAAACTTCTAGCATTCCAAACATAGTTGTAAGCTTACTGGTAGTATACCCACGAAGTTTATAATTTTTGCGATTTCCGAGCAAAAATCAGCATCAGCATGTCCCGTCATTTAGGTAATTTTTTGTTTATTGAGTTGGAAGCCTTTATATTTGGTATAACAGGTTCATGCTTTCAGCTGTTTCTTTGAAATAGGGTCTTGACAGATAGACAGACTGACAGATGACAGCCAATAGGGTCCCGGTTTTTCATGTTGAGGTTAGGGGTCATGGTCATACTCTCTTTGAAGACACGTCACACTTTTGCCAGCCTATGCCTGAGTATACTGTATATACTTTTATTGATCCCCAGTTCATGTTAGCCCACTGCTGAAAATAGGCCTCTCGCAATATGTGCCATCGGGCCCGGTGTTCAGCCCTTCTCATCAACTTAAAGCCTTTCGTAAGTCGTTCTTATTCTCTTATTCTCATATTTTCTTACTGCCACACACTACGTTTGCCTAGACACGGTCTACTTATATAATACTTATACTATACTTATACTACTTACTTACAACTACAGTAACCCAATGGTTAAGATAAGACAAGATAAGATAAGATATTTTATAATATTATTTTCTGGTTTATTTATAAATTCCATGTACTCTTACAACCCACAATTAATTACCTACTTTCACACACGGGTTTACGATATTACTACTTAGTTGAACCAAGCAAACTACCTACTAACTTATCCGGGCTATTGGGTACATTTGTCGTAGTATAGCATTATTTGTAAGTAACTTGCAACCATTTATAGATTGCAAACGGTCGTGGCAGTTAGCACCCATGGCGGTATTGTGAAACGTTGCTCAATAAAAAGCGCTGTGTAGGAGCGCCTTAACCCACTCAGGCGGATTAATTTACGACTTTTGAAAAATGAAAGCGTCAATTTTTGTACGGGAAATACGACCGGTGTATAGGTATTGTACACCTACCAATATCAACAGGAAAATTGGTCACAGTATTATTTTGATCATGTTGTTAACAAAGTCAATATTTTGTTTCATAATGACAAAGTTAGTAGTAGTAGAGCTTTTTTGTGAAAGAGTTCGTCCGGGGAAGTACTACCACCATATCTATTTTAACCGGAACATAGCAATCTGTGTTCCGGTTAGAAGGTTATGGTTGCCGGTGAAATTACAGGCACATGAGACTTTTCACCTTTATGTCTCAGGGTGGCGGGCGCAGTGCAATGCCGCATAGGGTGCGTCCTAGGTGGACGTGACCTATGTGATAATGCACTGTTCATAGGCAGAGGGTACCGCTTAACATCAGGTGGGCCACCTGCTTGATCCGTCATTCAGTGGATTGAAAAAAATAGTTAATGCAAGTAGAACGTTGCTGAAAAGCATTTATTACAGAGCTTCCTAATATCGGTAATTTATTTTGTGTCAAAAAAACAGCCAAGTGCGAGTCGGACTCGCGTGGAGGGGGTTCCGTGAATCATTTTCTCTTTATGAATAATTTCCGTTTGCCGTGGGAATTTAATGAGGTAGGATTTTCGTTTACATTTTCCTGTAAATTTAAAAATTATAAAAAAGAACATTTGTATTCCCCATAACGCGCACTTTCATTTGATATGTCACATAATACAATTACTTACCAAAAGTTATTTTTTTATTTTCTGGTTTTCCCCCCGAATTTCACCCCCAAATCTTAATTCGTTTACTTACGCTGCACTTATATGATTAGGTCAATTATCTCTGTATAAGTGCCAAATTTCTGAGAAAATAAGTTACGACCGGCAAACAGGCGGACAGACACGAGAGTGAAACCCGCTGTGGCGCGGCTCGATTGGGCTGAAATTTGGCATACCAGTCAAGTTCCGATGTCAATACAATATTATGGTAACAGCGAGCTGATCTGATGATGGAGATGGAAGGTGGACAACGGAGCTCCTCGATGATTAATAGTAGACTGGCAGTGTTTGCCCTCATTTTGATCAGCTCACGGTGAGATGTACATTTCTTAAAAGTTTGTTTGTAAAGTGTGTTTTTTTAAATAAAATTTAACTAACTATTATAATACTAGTGTCCGCTTACAGGTTTTTTTGCATGGTACGGGGATAAATCATCGAAATTGGTTCAGTCGTTACGGCATGATTGAGTTACAAACAAATGTCTAAAATTTCGAATATATGATAGGATATGTGGGATAACTGCGCGTGTTGGATTTAAAACTGATTGAAAACCCAAATTACTTGATTTATTCAATGAATAAGTAATTAATCCGAGATCTCTGTTGACGTAAATATAAAATGGAATATGCAAATACAGTAACGAAACCGCTTCACGAACGATACACTGTTCTAGCTGGGGTAATGATGGCAGTACTCTTATAATATTATGTGGTTATGTTGCACATTAACTCGGTCGAACACAATATTTACATGTGCTCTACCAAATGCTCTACCAATAGTTTACTTTGGAATAAGTATAAGTATAAGTAGTATAAGTATAAGTTATCACAAGTCTGATGTCTTCACTCTGCATTATTTGTTTTGTTTGTAGAGTGAATACTTATTAACCAACTTTAAAAAAAAGAGCCTGTTCTCAATTTTTATTTATGGTTCTTACCTCCTATCTCCGTCAATTATGAACCGATATGGAAAGCTTTTTTTTGTTGATTCAATATATTTCCAGATTGGTCCCATTTTCATCAAAATCTGGTTCTGATGATGGGATCCATGAGGAATTGAGGGAACTCCTCAAATATTATAGGAACACATATAGCGATTTCGGTATTTTTAGTAACAAATTAAGCATTTTTATTCAGAATGTGCCAGTCGGTGAAGTGGAACTAATGAAGAAGACCAGAGATGCCAAAATGTTGTATTTGGGATAAATTCCTAGATTCAAATTATTCGAAGCCTTTATTTTTTCAAAAATATTTATTTTGCTTCTTTAATTCGTGGCTTTAAGTGAGACTGAAAGTGACTTTTCACTTTAATCCACCAGGGTCTATATTTAATATACTTTTCGATACTAAAACTTTGCAAAGGTGATTCGTGGACTCCAGAAAAGAAGAGGCATTCCATTTTGAGCACCGATTTGAACATCAACGATTTGAAAATCACCGATCCTATTTCATTTTGAGCACCGATTTATGACAACATAAACTTGGGTTAAATGGCGATAATTGCGAAATACCTTGGTGTTTGTAAAGACTGTGCGCATTGTTAGTTATTAGAAAACGACAACATTCAATGTTTATTTTCATTTATGAAGCCGAAGCGCAGTTGATATTTTTTGTTTTTTCTGTCTGAACAACATGAATTGCTTTTTGAAAAGGTAGATGGATTTGTAGTTAGCACATTATTTTCTGGTTGGTAGCGCATTCACTATTCAATATTCAATTCCTTGCTTTACGAAAAGGTTCAATTCTCAAACATATTGCAAAATGAATAGCCAAATACGAGTATTACCAAGTATTTCAAAGTGAAAACAGTTTAATATGAATATTAGTAACAAACACGTGTGATGTGGGTGGAGTGCGAACACATAACAGGTGATGTCATTACCTCACTTCGTAATCTTTGTCACTTTCGGCGCGGGGAGACTCGCACTTACACATAAGGTAATGGCTTCAATGACACACAACTCCATATACCTACTCAAGTTATGCAAGTTAACCAGTCCTCCCCTTACTACCGAATCATTCACAAATTCAGCTACATCTGTTTCGAAATTACTACCAATTACCTACTAGAGCAATGACGCGTTCGTTGTTTACTTACCATCGCTACCAGCGGCAGGATTCTCATAAATATCTATAATGATCATTATTAAAATCAAACTGCATATCCGTTGACTAGCAAATGCACTTGTCGGGTATGATTCCGTACAGAATGGAGCTATTATCCTTTTGGGCACTATTTTGTTTTTATTTTCACCACTACGGGCACTTCACTAGTACTTTCTATAAGTTTTTTTTTGTGTTTTTCTGCGAATTATTGTTGTGTGTTCGTATATTGAGAGTGGCGCGTGAGTGCGCAGGCGCGGCGCGGAGAGGCACTGACTGGCCCTCGTGAGTGACGGAGGCGCATAGCGGCAGGTTGCGCGGGAGCCCCGTCCCCCGCGCGTGCGCCAAGGCTGCCCTGCGCCGCATGCCGGCCAGGCGGCCAGACCCACTCCGACTGTGAAGTGTGACGTGACGACAGCGTGCCCATTTATGTCTCTGGACATGGTTGATGGCCACAGCGGCCATATGGTGCCTTGCACTCGTCGCGATTAGCGCTTTTCAATGGAATTCCGTAATTGTAGGTGGCGAATCGCTCCAAGGTGTGGGAAATCATAAATATCGTCCAAATGCTTGCTTGCGGTGATTCTGTGGAACGTTGTGGCTGACAACAAAGGTTTCTTGAAAAGTATTCCAATTTTACTGCTACATCATTACATTGGTGCTCAAGTAATTTGTTCGGATGTCGTTCTGGTGGTCATAAAACATGGTAGTAAACAAGATTACTATGGTATAAAGAAATACCCAGGTTTCATTACTTACTATAGGTACAATACACACAGAGTCGCACTCTAAAGATGGATTCCATTGGAAAGAAGCTGGTGAAACCAAATCACGTTCTATTTAGAATTTATTAGCGTGGCTAAATAAGGAAATGATCATAGGTATGATTCTATTAACATAGTTATGTCATGCATATTCTAAGTAACATGAATACGATTACCTACCGATATGAATCAACGGAACTTAGTCACAGAACTGAATCCATACTAGGAAATCTTTTATCTGATACTTACACTAATTTTATGGTCTTATTTTAAAGATAAAGATAAAGATATATTTATTTGATATATTTGCTGGGAGTTTGCAGTCTAACGCAAGTTATATACCATTTTTTTTAAAGTAGTTCTACTGGCAAAAGATTTTGGATGGCCTAGCTTCATCTTTCAAAAATTATAGATACTTATTACAATATGTATCTATATTGAAGTCTCTTTCGCTGACACTTCAGGAACATATGTGTAAAAGAAACAAAAATATAGTGCGTGCTTAATAGAAACAAAATAAGTCGTCACTCTACAAAATTTTAATTTAGAAACGATAACTCAACGCACACTACAGACTGATAACTCTACAACTCTCTTCAGCACCGGTATTCTAACGCTGGTATTCGAGCACCGGTATTCTAACGCTGGTATTCGAGCACCGGTATTCTAACGCCGGTATTCTATTACCGGTAGGTATATAGGTATTATCTCTCAGTCGTTTCTCCAATTTTCCTCGACTAGACTTTTGTATTCCATTTTTAAAAATCATCATTGAAATGGAATACCAAACCTTGAGCGAGGTTAAGTGGAGTGGAGGAAGGTTCCAGGAACTACTAAGAATATGAGTCTAAGTCGTAATGTTTAGAAAAGTCGCTTCTGACTCAGAGCATTGAAGGCCTCCGTACCGGAGTATTCTGAGTAGGTATAATGTTTCTTTAAATATATAGATAGATAAATACATAAAATAAATAAATAAATAATGCTGGACGAGTTCTCACAACATTATCTAGCCCCAAGCTAAGCAGAGCATGTGTTATGGGTACTAGATAACTGATATACTTAATGCAATACATTAAATAGATAGTTATTTTGTATTAT
This sequence comes from Operophtera brumata, assembly GCA_932527175.1. NCBI lineage: Eukaryota > Metazoa > Arthropoda > Insecta > Lepidoptera > Geometridae > Operophtera > Operophtera brumata. Next base: position 5,496,445 of record OW052238.1, read on the forward strand.
ACATACATAGAAAATACCCTGAACAAATATTTGCAGATCGCACAAATATTTGTTCCGAAGCGGGAATCGAACCCGCAACCTCCTGCGACGCAGGCGAAGCTTCGCCTGCCGCGCCACAGAGGTCGTCAGATAGATAGAAAATTATTTATTGCACAAGACAAAAAAGCAGTACATAGGCGAACTTAATGCTAATTAGCATTTTCTTCCAGCTAGCCTTTGTGTAATGGTGAGTGGGTGGTAGTGCTATTCTAAATAATTATAGGTTGAGATTAAATGATTAACATAACTAAATACATACTCTAAATAACTAGCTATATAAATACCTAACATAATATAATATATATAAATAATTCAATAAATAACATACTAAGCTCAAGTTTGTTTGACATTTTGCAATGACAAAAAGTATTGGTACAGTTTGTACTTGAAGACAAGTGAAAAGAAGCAAAACGTAGCCCAGAAACTAGAGTATTTATGAAGATAGAGAAAATAAGAGGAGATAGTACTCCGCCCTGCGGAACGCCGGCAACTACGCCGAGTGAGCATCATCGACTTGCACCCGCTGTTGGCGTCCGCAGATGTATGATCGAAACCATTCACAGGTAGATAGGGAAATGTCTAAGGATCGTAGTATGGCTAGGAGTATGGAGTGATCAACAGAGTTGAAAGCGTTACTGAAGTCGAGAAGAGTTATAAGCTTCGACCAAAGTAAAATAAATGGACTGGCCTTACCCATACAAAACGTCCGTGAAAAATAAGACAATTCGGATTTAGGGTACGGTCAACAAATAAACTATCTATCTATCTATCTATCTATCAAGCCACTGCTGAGTAAAGGCCTCTTCTCTATAGCGCCACTCCTGGCGGTCTTGTAAATAAACTAGGTGAAATTAAATTATTGAACTTCTTAAAAACTGTATTTTTTTAATACTTAATACTTTAACAGATGCAATGTGTTTTCTAAAGTTATTTCAGTAGGTTTATAGTACAAAAAATGGCCGAAAAAAATGCAATTATTGAATGAAACTTTTACAAAAATACATGGTTCCCTTCTGTTTTATGTAGTTACGTATCTATTTTTCAGCTCTCAAAAATACACAATATAAATCAATAGAAAAGCAAGTCCACCTAAGGTCTTCAGCTCAATCAATTTGTGAAAAATATATTTTTCAGCACTCAATAAACTAAGAAAATATCATAAAAATCGTACGGAAACATAAATGTATAAAAAATCCAGTATTTAAGAAACTGCAGAGTGCAGTTTTAAGAATTTTGCACAATGAGTTTTTTTATACTACTTGGAATGACAGATCAAGAAGATGGCCCACCTGATGTTAAGTGGTACCCTCTGCCTATTATTAGTGCATTACCTCAGGTCACGTCCACCTAGGACGCGCCCTATGTGGCATTCTACTGCGCCCGCCACCCTGAAACATAAAGATGAAAAGTCCCATGTGGCCGTAATTTCATCGACACCCTTACCCTTCAAACCGGAACACAGCAATGCGAGCACTACTGCTTTGCGGCAGAAACAGGTATGGTGGTAGTACTTCCCCGGACGAACTCTTTCACAAAAAAGCTCTACTACTACTAACCGTTTTTTGGCGTATAAAATTCATTGTGTAGAAAACGATCAGAGCAAATACGGGAAAATGTATTCCTCTGCCAAAAGTCGTTTGTTCTTGCTCGTCTTATGACTTCTATCCATTTTTGTTTACCTTAGATTTCTTTTGGAAAGCTATAAGGTTAATTAACATGCCATTACATATTATATGAAATTACCTAAAGCGACGTGCTTAGCAATGTTTTGACGTAAATAATGAAAATTACAATTCTAAATGAATACGATACCCCTTAGGCATCAGATTTTTTTGCAGTCTGTACCGGACCATCCGTCATGTGTGAAGTCTTGTCAAATATTTCGTCGCTGTAGTTGGAAAACTAAATAACTAATAACAACAACAAAACCAAAATCGCGAGAAAAACGCGATTTACTGTTTTATTGCGTCAAAAATAGCAATAACTTTTTTATCGTAACTAATTTTGCAGTCCGTGTTTTGATATGTTATAGATTGGTACTGTATCTATTTTTGAATTTAATGATAATACATTTTAGTTCTTTTGATTAAGAGAAAAAAAAAAACTACTATGTATTTTTCCCTCGCCAAAGTTTTGAATAATTGATGCAGTTATTTATTTTTGCATGTCAATTGTTTAGTTTTCCTTCGTCAATGATCTCCACTGAGGTTCAAAAAGCTAATGATAAGTGCCATTATTTAATTTTCCCATAATAGTGAAATCATGAAATGATCTATTATTTACTTATTTGAATATGACAATCCTATCCATGGGTATAGATTTAAATAATATTAAAATACATTTTTAAATAAAACCAACTTATAATAAATAAATAAATAAATAAATATTTCTGGACAGAGCTAAGCAGAGCTTGTGTTATGGGTACTAGACAACTTATACACTTAATACAATATTAACATAGATAGATATTTTTTATTACATATAGAAAATACCCAGAACACCCAGAACAAATATCTGCGGATCGCACAAGTATTTGTTCCGAGGCGGGAATCGAACCCGCAACCTCCTGCGTCGCAGGCGAACGTTCGCCCGCCGCGCCACAGAGGTCTTCTTTATAATCATTTCTTTTTATCAAGACTGAATATTAGAAAACTACTGAAACACCTACATTATTTTAGCAGACTTATAAATTCAAAGTAAGTGACATAACAAACTTATCATACGACTAATGCTTATAAAATCAACAAAATAAATCAATTTGTGGAACACAATAATTCTAAGTATCAAAAAGAAAAAGGTATGTCGACTAAAATTAAAACTATCTACGAGTATAAACTTGTGTCTGTTAACTTTCATTCAGAGTGGGGAACATTGAGAATTATCTCAATGTTCCCCACTCTGTTCTCCATTAGTCCTGGGGCGTAGTCCTCCTTGTCGCTCGTCCTCTAGAGCAAGACGTGTCCATCGACATGTATGGGCCATCATAACCATGCAATAAAGTCGATTTCGCAAAATGTGTTAGTTATGTAGTTTTCCTACTACACGACGATTTATAAGTTTTTTATCAATTGATGAAAATTATATTACAAAACCTTTACTTACGAATGAAATGCGATGCCTGAAGCTTTATTTGTATTTCTTGTGTTGTTTGCACTTGCAGAAAAGCACAGGAAGGCATTGTATTACCAAGGTATCTAATTTTGGTATTTTTCAGCATAGCTGTCACTCGTTGCCGTGACAAAGACTGACTGAAGCGAAGTGTACTAGCTAGGTCTGTTTAGAAGCTTCAAAGCTATCGTTCCCTAAGGCCCGTCCATTCATTTTATTTACGTCGATGGTTATAAGGGTGAGCTGTCTATCGTCCATAGCAAATCTGATGTCATCAGTGATTTTGATGAGAGCTATGCTACTACTATGTGCAGCGCGGAAGCTCGACTGGAAAGGATTTAAGAGAGAATGAGATTGAAGGAAATTAGAGAGTTGATGGTACACAACACGTACGTAATATATGATGGGGAAATACGTGCAAGGTGGTCGCGCTGATTCAATATAATTATTTGAATTTCGTGTAATTTGGTTGAACATATCTTTTTCCTATCCGTGTCTCCCTCCCGCACAAACTTATCGTCTACGTGTAAGCGAGACCACTTCACGCCGCTGCGAGCGGCGCCCTCTGTCGGAACGAAGAAGAAGAAAAACTGTCATGGCAAAATGTCGCTTTGAACCGCATCTTTGTGTCGCAAAACATTTTGGATTTGATGGAGAAATAGACTCTTTGAACTGATGAAAATGACCTGTGCTTATTTGTGAGTGTCTACTAGTGGATTAGACAACAATTGAAGACTTACAGCAGCATCGCAAAGGTTAGTGCTTCCTTCCTTAATGAGAACTGCTTTCTTTACCTAAATCGAATCCCACGCAGTTTCTAATCACCTGTCGATTTGCTTCAGCCAAAATTCAAAACCTATAATCGCATAACCCGCGCAAACACAAGGCATTGAAAAAGTTATATTTTGAACTTCTTCAAAATGATTATTCAGAACGTTACAGACGATATATTTATTTTAAAAAAAACTGTGTTAATCTTCCATAATTATTCTCATTTATTTGGTGATAGTCTCGACCGAGCTCTTCTACAGAATAAATAAAAGTACAAGTTTGCTTGAGACTGCGTGAGAATGCCTGTAACGTAACGTCAAAGTGTGCGTGCGAGAAATGGAGCTTTGCTCTGAGCGGTCTTTCTGTCTGGCGCCTACGTACTTTGTGCCATAGGTGAGTATAGTCATAACTTAGGGTACAATGTTTTAACTCCGAGTGGACATGTTGTAAAGTCACGAACGAAAAAACCAAAAAGCTGTACGTACATACGTACAAGAACCGTAATAAGTTTTCTCTTTGCAAAATTTGAATAAGGAAAAAAAACTACGGTGAGTAACGACATAAATTTTTATTTGATGTGTCTGTTTTCTGAATATATACTGCCTACCTATCGTGACTCTAAAGAATTTGGAACGCATAGATGAAAGTGGTTCTTGAGACATTTCCATTTTCGAAGCCTAGCATAATCAAGCCTATTTTTGGAAATAAGTCGTCGTAATATCCAGATGTCAGTAAGATTTATGATTGTTTGTTGTGTACAGAAAAGGAGCATATTTTGTAATTTATGCTCGCATAAATTATGAATACCTACCTAAGTCCACAGGGCTCGCGTGCGGAGGTACCTATCTATGGAACAGTTAAATTGGATTCAAGGGTCGCAGAAGGTTTAATTTGATGCGGGTTTGGTCAAGCGAGACCTTTTATGTTAAAGAGAGTTTGTCGATTTGAAATTCCTTGGAAAATTCATCGTTTTAAAATAGCCGAGTGACATTTTTATGGGGTTTTTATTCACCTTCATTGAATAATTTTGCAGTATTTCAAGGGAATTGCTGGATAATTGGTTTTAGTCTACAAAATGAAGACATTAGATTTACAATCAGCGTACAACTTAGAGTAGACTTGATACTAGTTCAGTTCAGTTCTGAACTAGTGACAAGTCTACTCAACCGTGTGCTGATCAAAATGAGCCTAAACACGGCCAGTCTACTATTATCCATCGAGGAGTTCCGTTGTCCACCTTCCGTCTCCATCATGAGATCAGCTCGCTGTCACCATCATATTGTATTATCATCAAAGATGAAGATGTCTCTATCATCCATCCATACGATATTCCATCTCGTAGGGTCTAGTTTTATGTTTAAGTTTAAAACCCTATGGGTATTTTTTGTTTTATTATTTTTTATGAAATATTTTTTTTTGTTTACAATCTATTATTTTTTATTTTTTATTTCTAATAAGGGTATGTGTGTGTGTCCTAAAAAATAAATCTTTCTTTCTTTCTTTTCTTCTTTCTATCATGAATGAAGTAATTTTGGACGTAATTTAGTTCCTTACTTCTTCTTCTCTTAACTATGGCCTCTGAGGATAGGCACCTTAAATTTTGCCAATAACATACATACATACTTACATAGACACACGTCTTTTTCCCCGAAGGGGTAGGCAGAGCCTCAATGGGCCTCTTTTCACAGTGGGTTGCACCATCGTGGAATATAGACGTGACGAGTGGTGAGCTCAACGCCACCATTGCTTCTCACGACTGACTCAGCTAACGCTTTCTTCCAGTAAGCACATTACATAAATAAGCTAGCAGCCAGGACAAATCTTATACCAACGAATCTTACAAACAAGTCCGGGTAATCCCTAAGTCGGCTTTTACAACATCCACGGGAGGAGATGGAGGGGTCTATTCTTGGGCCGGACACACCACGGTTACCAATAACAAGTATATTATTATGATAAAATTAAGTCGTTAGACTCTCAGTTAATCTACATCCTGGTAAAAAGGTGGTAATAAGGTTTTGGAGGAGAAAATCCGCCAATCCGAAAATACACTGACTACTACACTTCTATTGATCGTTAACTAAGTTATATACCGGTTTAAAAGACACTGAAATTACTTAAAACAATGATGAAAATTAAATAAAAACAGACGACGTTTCTTTTTAAAAAAGGCGGACTGAGTACGCTTAAGTGGGTCACACAAACTGACAGAACTTGATAGACGTTGAGTTAAAAATCTAGGATAAAAATGGAAAAATAAAAACGGTTTTAACAAAACGTATCTACCTTTCACGATTATTCAAACATGTTGGTAAATATTTCACACATTTGATATGTGTCAAACATACTAAATAAATACAAGTTGGGAAATGGTAAAACTCGGATTTAATTTTCGTGTGGAACTAACAGGGCCGCAGAGGTGAAACATTCTAATGAAAAATTGTATACTTCAAAGTGTAGGTACCTATAAACTGGAGGTTCTGTCATTTTTAGGATTCCATAATCTCAAAAGGTACCACTGCAACCATTATAGGATCAATCTGTCTGCTTATCTGTCTGTCTGTCACAGCCTATTTCTCCGAATCTATTACAGGACGAATAACGTAGCAGGTTCGATTTCCGCTGCGGGACAAATGCTTGCATGGTCTGCAGATATTTGTTCAGGGTGTTTTGGGTATTATCTATGTATAATAAAAAATATCTATCTATGTAATTTATTGTAGTTCATCAGCATACTTAATACCAGTTATCTAGTACCCATAAGACAAGCTGTGCTTAGCTTGGGGCTAATGTTGTAGTAGAGCTTTTTTGTGAAAGAGTTAGTCCGGGGAAGTACTACCAACCATACCTATTTCTGTCGCAAAGCAGTAGTGCTCGCATTGCTTTGCTCCGGTTTGAAGGGTAAGGGTGCCGGTGAAATTACAGGCACATGAGTCTTTTCATCTTTATGTCTCAGGGTGGCGGGTGCAGTGCAATGCCACATAGGGCGCGTCCTAGGTGGACATGACCTATGAGGTAATGCACTGTTCATAGGCAGAGGTTACCGCTTAACATCAGGTGGGCAATCTGCATGTTCCGTCATTCAAGTAGTATAAAAAAAAAAAACTGTCCAGCATTATTTATTTAATACTAGTAGTGCCCCGCGGTTTCACCCGCGTAAGTCTCGATCCCGTGGGAATATCGGGATAAAAATGATAAAAATGTGCCTATGTGTTATTCCGGGAGTCCAGTTATCACACAAACTTTCGCATTTATAATATTAGTAGGATAGGATAGGATTTGATCCGGGTCTGAGAGTTGTGGTACCATAGTACTCTAAGTTTCTGATACCCACGACACAGGGGATTCTGGTGTGGTATCAAGACTATGTATACATACAACTGTTGGGTTGGGTGTTATTTATTAAACTCTAAAGTTTCAGATTCTGCCAGCCTTGGATTTAAAGTGCAAAGAAATACTGTGTAGCTAATCATGAACTAGAAGAAAGCCATAGGAATGCTAAATACCTTTAATGGAGCATTAATTTAATAAATTTTAATGGTACCTTCAATGCCTTAATGGAGGCATATATGCTTTTTGCATGCAAATATAGCCTGTGCTTAAAATATTAAGTCATGCATCAACTCGTTCAATGTTACAACGTACCATATGGGCGAGCTAATAAATCCTTTAAAAAATAAATCTGTACCGTGTAAGCGAATTCTCGTAATTAATGCACACCGAAAGTTGACTGAATCGAGGCTGAATTCTGAATTGACTGTTTTTTTTGTATTCTGCGCCCTCATTTAGTCTACTTTAGATTCATGGTGACCATATAGAGTAGGATAGTGTTTTTTATTATTCTGTGTAAAAGTGAAAAGGGAGTCGTCTATTATGCCAAAAAACTTGCCTAAAATTATCAGAAACATTTTGAAGCGTTGTTATTTCGGTCAACTTTCTTATATCTAATGTTCACATTTCTATTTGTTCTCAGCCAGCATCTTAGGGACGCTTCCTTCTGGGTTTCATATGTATTTTGTACATACCTTGTATTATTCTTTCTGTAAATAAATAATATTTAAAATAAAAATAAAAATTGTTGTGTCAGTTGAGTAGCATAATGTAATTTGTTGTGTCAGTTGACTAGCATAATGTCATTTGTTGTATCAGTTGAGTAGCATAATGTAATTTGTTGCGTCAGTTGAGTAGCATAATGTAATTTGTTGTGTCAGTTGAGTAGCATAATGTCATTTGTTGTGTCAGTTGAGTAGCATAATGTAATTTGTTGCATCAGTTGACTAGCATAATGTCATTTGTTGTATCAGTTGAGTAGCATAATGTAATTTTTTGTGTCAGTTGAGTAGCATAATGTAATTTGTTGTGTCAGTTGAGTAGCATAATGTCATTTGTTGTGTCAGTTGAGTAGCATAATGTAATTTGTTGTGTCAGTTGAGTAGCATAATGTCATTTGATGTGTCAGTTGAGTAGCATAATGTAATTTGTTGTGTCAGTGAGTAGCATAATGTAATTTGTTGTGTCAGTTGAGTAGCATAATGTAATTTGTTGTGTCAGTTGAGTAGCATAATGTCATTTGATGTGTCAGTTGAGTAGCATAATGTAATTTGTTGTGTCAGTTGAGTAGCATAATGTAATTTGTTGTATCAGTTGAGTAGCATAATGTAATTTGTTGTGTCAGTTGAGTAGCATAATGTAATTTGTTGTATCAGTTGAGTAGCATAATGTAATTTGTTGTGTCAGTTGAGTAGCATAATGTAATTTGTTGTGTCAGTTGAGTAGCATAATGTAATTTGTTGTGTCAGTGGAGTAGCATAATGTCATTTGATGTGTCAGTTGAGTAGCATAATGTCATTTGTTGTGTCAGTTGAGTAGCATAGTGTCATTTGTGACCCGACACTACCCATGCGAAGCCGGGGCATGTTGCTTGTTTAGTATATAAATAGGTATGGGCACTATAGTTTTTTCTGTGGTGTAGGTAGGTAGGCCCCCCTATTTTTATGAAGTGTGTTTTTTATTGTTTATTATTTTTCAAGTGTAAACCACACTTTAAGGACAACATTAAATTTAAATGTAACCCAAATATTCTGCTCCAGCGGGACACGAACCCGCAACCTCGCCTGTGATCGGCGATGCCTTTACCAATTCGGCCATAGAACGCTATGACGCTGAAGACGAAATTTGTGGGCACTATCAACTCGGCTATAGCGCCGATGGGAGCCATCTACAGGTGTTTCATTAGAAAACTTCTGTTCAAAGTCTGAAATTAGTTCGAAACATTGACAAGAGATGACACCACTGCTATATCATCATAGTTTATTATTTTTCAAGTGTAAACCACACTTTATGGATAACATTAAATTTAAATGTAACCCAAAAATTCCTTTTTTGGGTTACATTTAAATTTTGTGTTTTTTTATTATTCTGTGTTGTATGTATTGTATCAACCTACACGTCCGTGACTTTATACCTACTATTGTTTAGCAAAATGGTACTTAAGTGGTACCCTCTGCCTATGAACAGTGCATTATCATATAGGTCACGTCCACCTAGGACGCGCCCTATGTGGCATTGCACTGCGCCCACCACCCTGAGACATTAAACATGACATTACATGATAAGTCGCATGTACCTGTAATTTCACCGGCACCCTTACCCTTCAAACCAGAACACAGCAATACAAGCACTGCTGCTTTGCGGCAGAAATAGGTATGGTGGTACTACTTCCCCGGACACTCTTTAGTAGTAGTAGGGCTTTTTTGTGTAAGAGTTCGTCCGGGAAAGTACTGCCACCATACCTATTTCTGCCGCAAAGCATTAGTGCTCGCATTGCTGTGTTCCGGTTTGAAGGGTAAGGGTGCCGGTGAAATTACAGGCACATGAGACTTTTCACCTTTATGTCTCAGGGTGGCGGGCGCAGTGCAATGCCGCATAGGGCGCGTCCTAGGTGGACGTGACCTATGAGGTAATGCACTGTTCTCAGGCAGAGGTTACCGCTTAACATCAGGTGGGCCATTTGCTAATTCCGTCATTATAGTAGTATATATACAAAAAAAACTTTCACAAAAAAGCTCTACTAGTACTGCATAAAGCTGAGTTAGGGCCTTTCTGCAACAACATTTTAATATCTGATTCTATGGTGTTTGTACCGGATGATATTGTATAGTTTTTTGAATGTTATTACAAATAAATATATATTCTATTCTATTGTAATAGGTTCCTATAATAACATCATTAGAGCAAAAAAGTGGCAAAGTAACCTTTGATTTGAGTTTCATTTTAACTTCCTGGAAGTGTCGGCTATTTCGGGATTTGGAGAAGTCTCATTAATTCAAGTGCCCGGACTGTGGACTCGCTAAAGCCATTATAATGGGCAGCTTTGTGATTTTTGCTAGCACTTCAAGCTCAATCCAAAACTAATTACCGGCTCAAATGCAACAACCGGTTTCTTTCGAAACAATTTTCCTCCGCGCTTTCCAAACTGGGTAAAAAAATTGGAAGCTCAAACCCCACACTGCGGCTGTCGCTTTTGTTTCAAATAACATAACATAACACCCCTCAGCCACACACGTGAATACTTTAAATAGATTCTGGCTAGAAAAGATGCTGAACAGGGACCGGTAGCGATAGCCCGTTTCATATAATTCTTCGAACTTTTCTTCATTTCACTCATCCTCACGAAATTTTGCATTTGAAGACGGCAAAATCTCTTCCATTTGAACATTACTGAAAGAAACCACCCACTGGAGGTGAGGAAGCAACTGGCAACTCGTGGAAAATTACCTACCTAACATGAGATTTCCTCAAGGTAATGTCTTCCTCCCCCTATCGGGAAGTCTCGTCCAGCTGTGGACGTCTACTGGCTGATAACGCCTTGCAGGTGTAGTAGGGATCTGAAAAGTTGCCAGCTCATTTATTGTAACTTATCTAAATCTAAATGGTCAACAAAACTTCAACAGTAGAACAATAAAGTAAGTGATGTATTTTTTAAATGATACTATTCTACGATAATTTCAATTCTATCCTTGTATGCATAAAATTTTATCGAAAGCTGTACAGCCGTGGTTAACAAAAATAAAAATTTCAATGATTATTTACAGAAATAATAATACAACTAATATAAGTAGGGATGTGTAAAATATTAAAAAAGCATTTGTATTTGACTGGGTGAATGACGGATCTTGCCTATGGCCCAAACAATGCATTACCTCATAAGGTCACGTCCACCCAGGAAGCACCCTATGTGGCATTGCACTGCGCCCGCCAGCTTAAGAAAGATGAAAAGTCTCATGTGCCTATGTAATTTCACTGACCCTTCAAACCGGAACTTCAAACGGAATTTGCGGTAAAAATTGGTATGGACGTAGAACAGCCTCGGACAAACTTTTACAAAAAAAACTCTACTACTACAAATGAAACAGTTGAGCAATTTGAAGACCGTTGCAAACGATCTAAAGGTAGCTCAACTGATCCAAACCACTACCAGACAGAAGCGTCCCTAAGATGCTGGCTGCATGTGGGTATTAGATGCTGGCTGCATGTGGGTATTATTAATTAATTAGAATTTTAATGATAGTGTAAATTGGATCATGTTGTCTGAATAAATGAATTATATATAATAATACTTGCCACTTTAGCATTTAAACTATCGCATTTAATATTAGTATGATTCGTCAGCTGAAACTTAAAGAGGTTTTGAGATGTGTTTGCGGTTTGCCTTTTTATTTCAGACTTTACAGAGAAAGCTCATTGTTTATTCGCATCTCTTCGTGCATTTAAATTTTGTTTTCTTTAGTATCCGACTTCAGTTTCAGTCATCTAAACTCTTTTAAAACTTACTTAGATGAAGATTAAAAACAGGTTAAGAAAGTACGTAAGCCAGGGTTTCCTTATGGCTGGCTTTAAAGTAAAGACAAGGAACGTAGTCCTGGCGTGGCGTACTTATAACCATCATCATCATCAGTATCCTTAGATCGCTTGCAACATCTTTAGATAGCTCAACTTTTTCATTTGTATTTTTTAAACGTTGTGTAGACCTTCTTGTATTTCTTTTGTATTGTAATTTTGACCACAATCTATATCCAGATTATAGTTTTCAGGAAAGACAGACGCCGGCAGCCAGTTCCACTTCTCAGCAGTTTGCATTATAAAGGTAGAACCGAAATGCTTAGTACGAATAGAGGGTCTACTAATGAGGTAAGGATAGTACTGAGCCGTGCGCCTGCTATGATGATGTCCTATTCTGAAAAGGAGATGATGGGATCAGGTCATCTAGTTCCTGGGCACATTCCCCGAAATTTAGCCTATAGAAGAACTAAAGGCATGAAACTTTACAGCGGTGCTCGAGACTCCGGACCTTAGTCTGCGCCATAATGTTGTTCACCTATAAGCCTGAAAGCTCTTCGTTCAGTCGTGTCATGCTTCTATATTATACTTGCTTTACTTATATCTACCCACAACTACCCCATGTCACCATGTACCATGCTGTGGCACAGAATATATAATAGTACAAGGCTGTGGGTACGAAAGACGAAAACACTATGTGAAAATGCGCTGTTCATAGGCAGAGGTTACCGCTTAACATCAAGTAGGACATCTGCTTGTTCCGTCATTCAAGTAGCATAAAAAAAACACTTCTAGACGTTTTCGCTAGCGGTCGTACGAGTCAAAATCGTAATCGCTCCTAACAAAATAATTCGGAAACCAGCATAATTCAAGGAAAATCACCCGATCTCATCGCGCAAAACCAGTGATACACGAAATATGCGCTAGAAAAATGAGAATAAGTGCAATAAGCGCCTTCCGCCAACATAATTTCTTCATTGTAGTGGAAAAACAGAAGACGGTCGTGCCGCCGGTCATCCCGGCACCCATTCCCTTCTCTTTTCCATTCCAAGTTTTATTACTGTTTCTTTTTCACGGACGTTTTTATAGGTAAGTCCCGTCCATACTTTTTTTATTTTGGTCGAAGATTATAATAATAATTTCCGTCTAAAAAGATTTTATATGCATCTTATGATGCAAATGGAACTGTTAGCAATCGAACAATTGAATTAGCGGAAATGACGCAGAACGCCGTAACTTCGGTATAGCTCGCGACGCGAGTGACTTTCCGTGTCCGTTCTAATGACCGCGGGGCCTGTGCCATTCCGTACCGAACCATAAAAATGTTAATTTTACGCCAAATGAACGAGAACACTCGTAATATCATCGTGTCCTTTCAACGCGAGCGCCTACAAAAGTATCTACTGCTATCTAGAACTTATGTCAAATGATTTTGCACAGGTATAAATGCATACATGAGCTTGACCGTTTTTTTGCGTCTAAATAATTAGTAATAATAAATAAATAATGCTGGACAGTTCACACAACATTATCTAGCCCCAAGCTAGCTTGTGTTATGGGTACTAGATAACTGATATACTTAATACAATATATTACAATATAGGCTCGTAATAAAACCTCCGAAAAAAAAAATACAATATACCTTTTCCGACAATTTTGTTCCGAATAAAAATACCAAATCTTCCGAAAATAAAATACACACCCTACTAGGATTAATACGTTGTTACTAGTTCAATTTCTATTTTGACAACAATTTAGGTATGACATTTTTACCATAATTTAGGCTCTGTAAATTTAATAAATAATAATAAATAAATATAATAAATAAATAATCTTCATTGAACCAGAATAAATATACAATGAAGGTAAAATATGTTGACAACATAATTACACAAAATTTGAACACTAGCTCCCACACTAGGATTCCATGTGTTGTGGGTAGCTAGGCTCTTCCATAAATCTAGGTTTCGGTAAGTATAATTAACAAGGATGGATTCTAACAAACAAACGCTTAAAAAAAACATAATTAAATACAAAACAATTTTTTTGTGGTTAAATGGTACGTCATACCATCCGATTTAAAGTTGTGGTTACACTTTTACTAAAGTGGGGTTCCCATTAAACTAAAACACCATTACTATAATACTGTATACCCTGGTTCAGAATTCGAGATAATTTTTGTAAACAAACAAATGTCACCGTCAAAGAGACAAGCCAGTGGTAAAAACATTTTTTTGCGTGGATCATATTTTACTTGTACTGACCCGCGGCTTTTCCTACGGTATTAAATTTTTGTAATATCCGCCAGCGGGTTTGCTCGCGCGGTATGTAAACACAATAAACACAAACCCACTATCTACCTAAGTTTATGTGTAAACGGCAAAATGTATATAACTCTTACCTATTGATCAGTATGACCATTCCATTGTAATACTGTGCGAAAAGCACATTCTTATTCGGTAAATGAGGAGAAACGAATGAAATTAACAAAATGGGGACCGGTTTTCCAAACAAAGCCCATTGTTTAGAACCTCTGCAGTGTTCCAAGTAACATGAAATATTTTCTACTAACAAATATATTTTTGCTTGATAACTTCGTTAATAACCAAAATAACCCAAGACAAAATATTGATTACTTTATAGTTTATCAGATCTGAGTTAGAATAACATGCCTAGCCTGTTTATTGGCCTAATTGAATAAACTACCATAGAGCACCTATTTTTTTGCTATGGTATCCCCTTTGTTTACAAAGAATATCTCGAATTCTGAACCAGGGTATAATAGTAAGCGATATCTAGTGTACTCTTAGAAAATACAAAAAATGGTCATATTTATTATAATTTACCTAATAGTTTGTAGTCTTTTGAGGTTGCAAATGAAAAACTAAACTTTTAATTCCAGAAAAATACAATCATAAATTGAACAAATTTGAACAAAAAAATCTACCTTCATAGGTATTTGAGTATGTACTATGTACTCATTGGATAATTAAAGCCGGTTTTGATTTACTAGGGCGACCCCGTTTCCTTTTCTGTCCATTCGGCAGCGCTTTAGCCTCCAAGGGAGGAGTGGCAAATTTCAGTCATTAGTATTGCCATTCAGCGTGGCAATGCAGCCAGCATCTTAGGGACGCTTCCGTCTGATAGTTATTTGGATCAGTTGAGCTACTTTCAGATCGCTAGTAGCGGTCTTCAGGTAGCACAACTGTTTCATATGTATTTTGTATACATTTTGTATTAGTTGTATTATTCTTTCTGTAAATAAATGTAATATATTACATAGATATTTTTTATTAAACATAGAAAATACCTAGACCACCCTGAAAAAATATCTGCGATCGCACAAATATTTGTTCCGAGGCGGGAATCGAACCCGCATCCTCCTGCGTCTAACTCTGTTATTTCTTTTACAGACTGACAAGGTGAGTGTCGAGGGTTGGTATTATGCGCAAAAGAAGACAAAGCACGCTGAAACTTCAAAAATTGAGCCTTCAAGCAGCAACATTTGAATTTCGGTTCTAATTATCCACAAACGTGTGAAATGTTGCTAAAACCTTCGTTTTCGAAGGCTAAAACAATTCGTAAATTGTATTACGGTAAGCGCTACAGAGGCGCGCACCACTATACGGACGCTACATGATCGATGCAATGTTTTCAGTTAGTGATTTGAGTTCTAACCTACATGATTGATGTAATTGTGTAGTTCACCTGATCCAAATCACTACTAGAAGGAATCGTCCCTAAGATGCTGGCTGTATTGCCACGCTGAATGCAGAATTAAATAAATGAGTATTCATACATTTATTTACAGAAAGAATAATACAAGGTATGTACAAAATACATATGAAACAGTTGTGCTACCTGAAGACCGCTGCAAGCGATCTAAAGGATTAAATAAATTAATAAATAAATAATACTTGGGCAGTTCACATAACATTATATAGCCCCAAGCTAAGCAGAGCTTGTGTTAATGGGTACTAGATAACTGATATACTTAATACAATACATTACATAGATAGATATTTTTTTATTATACACAGAAAATACCCAGAAAACCCTGAACAAAAGTATCTGCAGATCGTACAAATATTTGTTCCGAGGCGAGAATCGAACCCCCAACCTACTTCGTCGTAGGGAATTCAAAGTAGAATGATAGGTAGTCTTTTTAGCTTTCATTTGTTTTAGTCGCAGGGTGAGAGCAATTTGTAGGTACCTTTACCTTAATCTGCGTTTTACAACGGGCTCTTAACTCTGTATACACAAAGGTTGTCTGGTGATCACTTTTAATCGCAGTAAGACCGCCCATTGTACGCTGTTAGTTAGTTTTTTGTTTGTCACTTTGTTAGACTTTTTTCTTAGTTGTACAATAATGAGTTTATCTATCTATTACGCAATTTGCACAACTTATAGGCACAGAATAAATTGACGGTGGTATAGTCTATAGTTAACCACGGAAACTTTACACAATTGTAATAGCAGTTATACATACTTTTCTCGCTTTAAACAAAAAAGTATCGATATGGATCGAACTTTTACGACTTTGAAAAGCTAAATAAAGTTTAATAGCTTTCGGTGCGAGATACGGAAAATTGTTATTGGGATGTCAAAGAGACATTTTAGGTATCATCAAAACATATTTTTCATAATTCTTTACGAAAAAATCTTCAAAAAGCTAGGAATTTATTCACGGGATATTTATTCATTTATTTATGAATGTGACCACCCTCGAGATATAACCTATTCAGTAAATAATTATTCAAATCAGTACACAATTGGTGAAGATATTGCGTAACATACACACAATGTCGAGGCTATGAAATCTGTCTTCTGAGAATCAACAAAAAATACACACAAAATAAGTTTAAAAAAAATATTACAATCTTTTATAGCATTAGTGATTGAAGCCGTGTGCTGAACAAAACGAGCCTAAACACGGCCAGTCTACAGTATTCTTAGGAGTTCCGTAGTCCACCTTGCGTGTCCATATCAGATCAGCTCGCTGTAAAATTATTGCTCGGAACCATGTGCTGATCAAAATGAGCCTAAATACAGCCAGTACCATGCAAAAAACCTGTAACCTGTAACCTGTGTCTAGTATCATAAAAGAGAGAAGGTAAGTTCAATTTTATTTTTAAAAAACTCCACAATCGAACTTTTAATAAGTGTACATCTCACCGTGAGCTGATCAAAATGAGCCCAAATACTGCCAGTCTATTATTAACCGTCGAGGAGTTCTGTTGTCCACCTTTCGTCTCCATCATCAGATCAGCTCGCTGTTTCCATAATATTGTATTGTCATCGGAACTTGACAGGTATGCCAAATTTCAGCTCAATCGCATATCGGTAAGTCACCCTTATCGCCACCCGTGAAATATTAAGAAAACAATCACGCATTTTCGCATTGAGGAATTCCATTGGCCATCTGTGGTCTTCTTCATCAGTTCCACTTCACCAAATGACACTTTCTGAATGCACGCGGTTGACTTGTTGCTGAAAATACCAAAATCGCTATATGTATGCCTACAATATCTAAAGAGCTTCTCCAATTCCTCATGTATACCATAATCAGAACCAGATTTTGATAAAAATCGGACCAATCTGGAAGCTTTTCTTATGTTATTAGAAATAAAAATAATAATAAACAAATAGTTTTACAAATCAGTTCATAAATGACGTAGATATGAGGTAACAAACAAACAAAAAATAAAGACTAACTGAGAACCTCCTCCTTTTTTTGAAGTCGTCTTTAAAAGGTTGCAAATTATGAAATTTATTTTTTCAAATGTTATTTGTGTCGGTTTTTCTGTTCATAAATGGTTTGGCTGTTCATAAATGTTTCAATGTCCCAGAACATACCACCTGGTACATAGAAACTTATGTTTAATCTGTGCCACCAGTTTGTAGCTGCAGTTAACCACAGACTCAACTTTTCAGCGGTTAAACGAATTACAGCCACGAGGTTACTAAAATGAGGGAGAGGGCTTCGTGAACTAACCGCAAACAATATTTGAAAATTGAAACATGTTATTTTTATTATTTTTGTAGTTTTATGTACTTAAATGAGTATTTTTTTTTGTTATAATATTTTAACTGGCAGGGGAGTATATTATGCAGCTACCACTTAATAAATACATAAATAATACACAAATTAAATGCTATTCGTTTGAGAAGGGATGGACCGTTTTTTTAATGTTTGTAATAGCCCGATTATGGTTTTTAGGGAAAGACAAATTGGAAAATATGCACGGAAACTGGGAAAATACGGGAAAGCTGAAAGTACGATAACGTCTGGTGGGTCAACAGTTGAGTGGATTTTGATAATATTCTGGGGAAGAAAATGAGGCAGCGGGGGGTGGGGGAGTGCTTTTTATTCCGACAGCACACGTGTGAAGCCGCGGGCAAAAGGCTATTATATTATAAAATAAAATGAGAGAGGATTTTGGAATATAATGGGATTTTCACTGGTGATAGAAAGCTCGGTTTTTGGCTATGGTTTAAGGTATATTTTTAACCCCCGAAGCTAAAACGAAGGGGTGTTATAAGTTTGACATGTCTGTGTGGGTGTGTGTGTCTGTCTGTCGCATCGTAGCTCCCGAACGGATGAACCGTTTTTTTTTTTTTTTTTGTTTGAATGGTGAATTTGTCGGGATTGTTCTTAGCTATGTTTGATCAAAATCGGTTCAGCAGTTTCATTGCGTTGAGTTTTTTTTTTAATTTTTACAAAATTAAATACTTGTTATACTTTGACGGCCTCTCATGGCATTGTTTTTCAATACCTACCTAGATTTGAAAATAATAAATAAAGTATTTGAACTTAATGAGCTGTAAAATATTAAACCCCAAACGCTGGGGTAGGACAGATTTTATTATTCACCCACCTCTTTACTTGTATGGCCCCTTTATTTTTTATTTTTTATTATTTGTTGTTATAGTGGTAATTAAATTACCTACTACATGCACTTGGCCGCTTTGAACCGATGGGCATACCTATCAAATTCCGATAACAATATACAATCTATGGTGACTGGATACGATAATTAATAGTAGGCTGGCAGTGTTTGGGCTCATTTTGATCAGCTTACGGTTTTGATCACCAATTTAATAAAAGCTTAATTGAAAAAGATAATTTAAAAAAATACTTAATGTACGGTCGAGTGCGCAGTATATACTATAGCTTCTTGTAGTAGCATCCTTAAATCTATTGCGACAACGTTTCCTGGTAACCACGGAAGTGCTTCCCTATCCTATCTCCAAAGCAATCACGTACCCGGAGTGGACGAAAGCTTGTCCCCAGAATGACTAAGAAGCCAAAGAAAGACAACGTACGACGTGAGCTAGTTCAATAAGTCTAACAAGTAACCAGTCTACTTTTATTTATTTTGTGTCCTGCTCATTCCATTGGAGTTTAAAATGCAACCGACCAAGAGACAAACAAATTACCCAGAATTTATTTCGATATTACGTTAGCTAAAGTATATTTAGATAAAAATAGGCGAGCCAAAAAAACTTGAATACATGTGGTCTAGCTAGCAATACTACCCAAATATTGTACCAAAACTAGGTATCGCTTTATGTACAAAAAAAGTATGGGTCAGCAACAACGCGCGATTGGAGTGTACTCCAGTCCAGCTGTCATATTGTCTAATCGATGTCGATAACCAGTTTGCTGTTCATTGCGCTGCGTGTTTTAACTTTTTTACAAGAACAGAAATATTTAAAGCACGCCGCGCAATGAATAGCAAACTGGACATCGAAATCGAACTTCAGTCTACTACGCAATATGACCCCAGTTCAGTATAAGATGCGTGGATATGTTGCGCTGAGGGAAAACATAACGGACTTCACTTTATGTTAGCGCTCTATTTTACGTTCTTAATCCCCTATTTATTTGCATACCCTGGGCATTATATGAAAATAGATTCTAGGAGTAAACTACAAAAAGTAAGTACTTGCCTGCCTACAAAATTAAAACTACTTTTCATCAGTTAATTTGTTTATAAAAGCTTGACGGCACTAAAGTTAGTACTAATCTTATAAATCATGAAAACAACGCGAAAGCAATAAATTTAAATTCACAATTCAGCTACCCGACACGGCGGGGTAACGAGCGAAGCCACTATAACGCAGAATAGCTGATATACCCTATATCAGCGTTATTATGCAATATAGTCTGGCCGCTAAACTCGACAAGGATACCAAAATATAATGAAAAATGAGAGTTTAAAATAAAACTAAAAATATGTTATTTATTAGCGATTCGTCCCGGCTTCGTACGAAATAGTAGTTTATGAAACTGTTATATAACAGGAGTTATTAAAACACAAGTGTCAGTTAAAAAACGAGCCTTGGTGGGGTTTTTAATAGTACCACACGAGTGTTTTAATACCTAATTATGTGCAGTTTCATACACTACTTTATCTTTTCTCATACTTTGGGATTGAACCTATACGGAATAAAAGATCAACGTTAAAGGAGTACGAAATATTTTGACACATCGCCTTCGATATAATTATAT
The DNA here is from genome assembly GCA_932527175.1 of Operophtera brumata. Taxonomy (NCBI): domain Eukaryota; kingdom Metazoa; phylum Arthropoda; class Insecta; order Lepidoptera; family Geometridae; genus Operophtera; species Operophtera brumata. The sequence goes on from OW052238.1 coordinate 5,516,717, forward strand.
GCTTACTCTATTCAGTTCATAATGAGAAACACTTTAACGAATTAGTCAATTCCTGTAAATAAAACGAAAAAAAAATAAAAAAAAAGTAAAAGTAAAAGTAAAAGCGCGTTTTCTGAAAACGATGTAGGTATTTTTTTGCATTTTCTATGCCAAAAGTCATGATAGCATTTATCATACAATTTTCTCAATATATTACGAGTCATTTCCGTCGCCAAATCTAAAATATCTGGCGGAGTCTTTTCTTTACATTTTCTGCTATCAGACATTTATAAGCAAGAATAAAAAAACTTGAAATTCAGTAAAACAAAACGTATAAATGGCGCCAAAACCCAGCACATCGCCGCGTATGCGCTTAAGTGGGCGCTGCCATAGACAAAAACTTTTTTGTAGTACCATAAAAATAGAGTGCCGAGCATATGCGATCCATTAGAAAAAAAACGCGATTATCAAGCCGACGCTTCGAGTACGGAGGCCTGCAATGCTCTAAGCTTCCAAGCAACGGTTGTCGGTTCTACGAGCTATATATGACCTGCCCATTGCCTCTTCAGCTTGTTTATTTTAAGGGCCATGTCGGTGGTCTTGGTTCTTCTACATACCTACTCAACATTCTTACTACTTTATGATACCTAATTTAGACCTAAGTAATTCAACAATATTTAAATATTTCTTATTTTTTTTTTTTTTTATTTCTTTTTAATAATTCTCTTCTTTTCTTGATTTATATCAACAACATCAGTGAACTTAAATTATGTGGTGAAATATCACTATATGCGGATGATACTAGCATTTTCTACTTTGGACAATCAGTAAATGAAGTTATGCCACGAGTACAAACAGATTTAAACACACTACACAAATGGTTTCAATGTAACTTGTTGACTATTAACACCTCTAAAACATCCTACATGATTTTCAAAGCCAAAAATAAACAAATCGATTCTTATACTTCTCCAACTATTGATACCATTAACATAAAAGAAGCAACTGAAGAAAAATATTTAGGTCTAATAATAGACGGAGGCCTCACGTGGAAGGCACACATAGGCAAAGTAAGATCAAAACTATCGTCCTTATTAGGTTCACTATACGGTTGTGTCCGATGTCTTCCACGTCGAGTCCGCTACACAGTCTACTTTACGTTAGTTAAACCACACTTAGATTATCTTGTTGAAATATGGGGCAGTGCTAATAAAACTACATTGAAAGATTACAAATAAGCCAAAACAAAATTTTGAAACTGCTTTTTAATTATGATTACCTGACACCGACAAAACAATTGTATAGAGAAACAAAAATTATGAATATCCACCAAATATATAGCTATAACACCTGCATTCTAATTAGAAAGGTTTTAGACGGTCAAATACACACACAAACAACATTCAAAACAAATAGACAAAAGGGAAAAAAAGTAGTACTTCGTAATGCAGACAATATTCATATATCAAAGGTCCGTACGAATTATGGTCAGAAGAGCATATGCTTTGAAGGGGCCAAATTGTTTAATGCTCTCCCAAAAGAAATTAAAACCACTAAAAGTTTAAATATATTTAAGGCTAAACTAAAAAATCACATAATAACTAAATGTTAATTGCGACCCTGTATGTGGTAGCATTCTCGCTCACTCGACCGCGACCGGTATCGCCGTCCGTCCGCCAACCGAGCAATCTTTTCTACTTGTACCCACGTATTTATTTTTATTATTGTGGACACATACTTAGATGCAAATATTAAATGAGCACAAGCTCAAAGCTCCTTTTACATGTTTACTTGATATAACTTCGCTGCAAATGTTAATAAGTCGTAGTGTTTTGTTGATGTATAATTACTTACCTACTTAATAATTTTACTCACAACGTTCTGCATGCTCATTGTTTATTTTAGAACTTAAGTTTAAATTAGTAATTTCTCATTAAGCGAAATGTAATTTCTTTTGAGAATAAATATCTTTAACCTGAAATATGAAGTGAATAAAAGAACTAAGAAACGATGCTTGTCGCTACTTTTGAGGCCACGCACTCTTGTCATACACCCATATCATATTTACCGTCGGCTAATTGCTCTATTCAGGGAAACCTATAAGTAGCTTATAGAGAAATGGAAGCATTCAAATTACAAAAATATATATTAACAATTTGTTAACATCAATAGCTAGAGTAGAGTTAGTTAGAGGTACTCTTTACTTTTAATCCAGGGTCAACAAAGGACAAATACGGAACACATACAAACATACATGATACATAAGTAGGTACACGCCTTTTCCCCGAAGGGGTAGGCAGCGCCTCCATGGGCCTCTTTTCACAGTGGGTTGCATCATCATGGAATATAGACGTAACAAGTGGTGAGCTCACCGCCGCCATTGCTTTACACCAGGGGTCGGCGGGGTCGACCTTTTGCTATAGCAGGGCCACATAATGTTGCCAGAGAATCAGTGCGGGCCGCACTTATTTTTATATGTTCGGACATTTTTTTTTATTTTTTTTTATACTACTTGTATGACGGGTCAAGCAAGAGGCCCACCTGATGTTAAGCGGTAACCTCTGCCTATGAACAGTGCATTACTTCATAGAGCACGTCTACCTAGGACGCACCCTATGTGGCATTGCACTGCGCCCGCCACCCTGAGACATAGATGAGAAGTCCCATGTGCCTGTAATTTCACCGGCACCCTTACCCTTCAAACCGGAATACAGCAATGCGAGCACTACTGCTTTGCGGCAGAAATAGGTATGGTGGTAGTACTTCCCCGGACGAACTCTTTCACAAAAAAGCTCTACTACTACAAAAAAGCTCTACTACTACTACAAAAAAGCTCTACTACTACTATTTTTAATATTTGAAATAAAAGGCATATATATTCATACAATCATGTCTATTTAAATTGAATTACTATACTAACATAAAAGAAGGAACTAGTGAGGTTTTTGCGGCTGCATTTGACTTGCAAGTTTTTTAACGTCTGCTTTCATTTTAGTCGTAGACCTGCGCAGTATCGCGTCTAACATTTAGACATCCGTTAACCGCGAACAATTCTTATTTTTAAGGTAGTTGAGAATTGAAAAAGTCTGCTCACACAAATATGTACTAGCAAACATAGTGATTATCTGCTGAGCAAACTTTTTCAATTCTTTTAAGTTTTCAGAACTCAAACCTCCATAGAACTGTACCAAGTCAGTGCTTTCCTCAAATGCCGTTTTAAGTGTGCCATTACTTTGCAAATCTACTATGTTCATTTGCAATTTGCTTGGTACATCATTAATGCGACGCAAATCGTGATTGCGATGTGTTTGCGGATGGATGGAAGATGATCCTGTCGGAGTGCTTGGGGTTCTGCGAGGTGAATGTGTGAGAGGGATGTCTGACATTTTGACATTTATCTATTGCTTGCTTTTATGTTGTTATTGTTTAGGATTTAATATTACTAACTATTTTTTATTTTTGACATTTTATGTGATTGATTTATTAATTACCTAATTTTATGACTTAAATTTAGTGTAACTGGCCCAGGCCGTACTAAGTTGTTGTATAAATAAATTAATATCAATTGCAAAAGGGTTTTGGAATATTTCCATGTTAAGGGAGATCAAGTAAAGATCATGAGATCATGTTAAGTATATCAGTTGTCTAGAACCCATAACCACAAGCTCTGCTTAGCTTGGGGCTAGACAATTTTGTGTGAATTTTCCAGTATTTTTTTAATTTATTTTTTTAATTTGTGTTTTTAAAGTGAATCGATTTATAAACTCAGTTTGTAGTTGTGTTAAGTTTGTGTTAACACAAGTACAGTTTGTAGTTGTGCAAGATTCTATTAACACTTGACCTACTTAATAACTAATTACGCTGCCTTTTCTAAATTCTAGTGAATTTATATGGCCTTTTGTATTGTTATTTTTTTCTTGCGGGCCGCACAAAGATAGTCCACGGGCCACCGGTTGCCGACCCCTGCTTTACACGACTGACTCGGCTAACGCTTTCTTCCAGTAATAAACACATTCCATAATAAGCTAGCAGCCAGGACAAATCTTATACCAACGAATCTTATCAACAAGTCCGAGTAATCGCTTAGTCGGCTTTTACGACATCCACGGGAGGAGACGGAGGGATTTATTCTTAGGCCGAACACACCACGGCAATACAAACATGTTCATTAATTTATTTGAATTGAGTCAATGCACATGTGATGTAATGACTTCATTATTGACGACCTCTGTGGCGCGGCGGGCGAAGGGTCGCCTGCCACGCTGGAGGTTGCGGGTTCGATTCCCGCCTCGGAACAAATATTTGTGCGATCTGCAGTAATTTGTTCAGGGTGTTCTGGGTATTTTCTATGTATAATAAAAAATATCTATCTATGTAATGTATTGTATTAAGTATATCAGTTATCTAGTACCCATAACACAAGCTCTGCTTAGCTTGGAGCTAGATAAGGTTGTGTGGTAAGTCCAGCATTATTTATTTATTCATTTTATTTATTTATTATTTATAAAAAATAAAATATTTATTGTTGACATGCGGCTCAATTTACACCAGCGTGGCAGTGCAGCGGCAAACAGTTTCAGGTACACAGCATTATCAACTTTAGCTTCATTGCATTACGTAAAACACTTAGATCGCTTGAAGGACTCTAAAAAGTCTTAGCCGGTAAGGCCACCTCGTGTACTGAATGTACCAAATGTAACGATTCATAAATTCTGGCCTATGCCCAGCAGTCTATTTTTTTTTGTCTTCTATAGGCCAAGTCTATATGTCTATATTCTATATGTCAGTATTGACAAATCACCATCACCACCATCTGCCATCAACATCAGTCGAGGAACAGAAAATCTTCTAAGTAAGGATTTTTATTTTTCAAGTATACTTATTTCAAATTAAATATTATAAAAATTCCTCTCAATGAGGCCTGATTTCCATAACGTCAGTGACTTTACTTACACTAAGAAAGGCTATATTTAATGCCCTTTGGATTTTAGAGTAGGTAGGTAGGTACTTACCTGTACCTTCCAGAGCTCATGTTAAATAATTAGACGAGACGCTTCTGTATGAATAATATGAATTTACATCGGCCAGGGAACAGGTTAGATACCTACGAGTACACCATACCTAGTATAAGTACCTAACAAATCAAACTAAATAATAAAGTTAATTAGTGGCGGAAGAAGCAGATAGCCCACCTGCTTCTGTCTTTAACAATGCGGTAACCTCTGACTTTAACAATGCATTACTTCATAGGTCACGTCCACCTGGGACGCACCCTATGTGACATTGCACTGCGCCCGCCACCCTAAGTCAAAGATGTAAAGTCTCATGTACCTTTAAAAAACAAGGTGTGTATCAGCTCCATCACGCGATTAAAGATTATTCCAGTCCATTTGAGTATTTCTTTTAAAGCTCGATTTTGAAGAAAAATAACCAAGATACATTACTCAGAAATTTACTTCGAAATTGAACTCAAACGTAGTAAACAAGCTTTAGAATTCAAATTATCGCAGGCGCAGACAATAATCAACACAAAACTTATGTAACTTTTCTGTCCTCGCTGAAGGGCCATCAGACATTTCATTTCAACTTCTTTCTGACCATAATAATTTTTAATATCACTACCACCCACTCTACATTACACAAAGGTTAGCTGGTTGAAAATGCTAATTAGCATTAAGTTCGCCAATGGACTGCTTTTTTGTCTTGTGCAATAAAGAATTTTCTATCTATCTATCTATAATGCCTACGAGTGTAGGTACCTATGCCTCATCATCATCATCAGCCTACAGAAGTCCACCGTTGGACATAGGTTTCCCCATATAATGCCAAGTCTAACGGCCTTGATCCACCTCCATCCACCGCGTTCCTGCGACCTCTATAATGTCTTTGGTCTATCGGATGGGGCTTTCGTCTTTTGCGTCGTCTGGTTTGTGGTCACAACTCGCGACTAATACTCACTCATAATATCCATTGTGAAGATGCAATAAAGCCCACAGCGAGTACAAAACAAAAATTTGCTATGAAGTCTCTCAAGAATACATAGTAAGTAGATTATTATGTAGACCAAATACATTCTAATAACTTCCTGTTTGATTGTGTTCTGCGCAGAATATACTTAAATACTGATTTAATTCGTAGGAAGTTATTTATGACGTTTTAAATAAGTCTTGAAACGTTATAAATAAACTTGGCATGTCAATAAAGGCATTACTGCGTGGCAGCGGAAACGGGCAACCCGACGGACTCCACATAACTAGGCCTGCACCTAATGACATTACATCCTGCAATACATTGCTAAAACATAGAATCAGATTCCGTCAAAGCAAACATGATAAACAAACAACTTGTGCAGTTGTAGAAACCGTAAAAAACGTCGGTATGTGGTTCCCGACACGCTGATGGATGGAACACGTTACCGTGAAAAATTGAAAAGTACCTGCTGTTGTTACGAAAGCAACTGCCGGAGCGGGCTTCGAACTACTCCGACAGGCGTTTGTGGGATTACAGGGTCTTTGAAACCCGTGCAAATCAAATAAGGCCACATTTCCATACGTGGGGAACTACTGATAACATGAAAACACGAGAGCGTATTTGCGATAGTGTTTTTCGTTGGTTATATTCTTTTTTTGTGCAATTTTGTACGAAATATCTGTAGGTTTATAGTTTTGGGTTCTGTAATATGTACAAAATGTATAGAGGTGTATCCAGTGTCGTAACTAAGATCATGAGCACCCAGGGCAAGATATCAATTTTGTGCTCCCAAAACTTATAACAGTTAAGTACTGTTTTTAAACTATACAATAACTATAAAGTGTAACTTCAAGTATTTTAGCACCGAAAGTTGCCATGCCAACACTTTAACAGAAGGGCGAGCGGAGCGGGCCGCGAATATTCAGTGTTTTCAAGAGCGAGAGTAAACAATGTAGCTGAAGTATCCGGCGAGCGGATCGAGCCGCAAGAATATTGCGTTTTCAGGAGCGAGAGCAGCTAACATTATAACAGGAGTTACTGTCCCGCAGGCCGCAGGTCTGCGAGTGTGCCCCTTGAGGATTGCGCCCCTGGAGGCTAGCCCCGCGCCCAGCCCCTAGATACGACGCCGCGCCGGGTATATGTCTCTATCGGAGATACATTTATTTCTCGGACTTACTAGGTTTACTTTTATAACTACGTGACTACGTTGCGTGACCGTTTAGCGAACGTCAAAAAATTACAGCTATCATTACACATTACACCCAAAAATTGTAATATCCAATTTGTGTCTAGCTGTCCTACTAATAAACTCGAAATATCCTTGTAACTATTACACAGTGCTTTGTCCCTTTCGATCGAATTTGAAACTGCATGTCAATGCAAAAGACAAAATACTGTCATTACTCCAATGATAATCTGTGTTTTATAATAACACGGTAGCTCTAATTAACGCGGCTTCGTTTTCGTTATACCGTGATAAAAAGTAGCTTGTCCACGTCAATACAACTATCATCACAATCCAGATTTACCACCAATTGTACCGTAAGGTTCAGTCAATAAATACGAAGTAATTGAGTACCAAACAAACATTCGTATTTATAGTATTATACTAAGTGTCTGATATTGGAACTGAGCATACTATATCATTAAAATATCGGGTGATCCGTTTATCTTACTGTTGCGGTTTTATGACGGTTCTATGAATGTTGGTATCATGGATATCTTGTATCTCGAAGACGGACAATAATACAAGTATTATACAATAATACAAGTATTATACAATAATACAAGTATTATACAATAATACAAGTATTATACAATAATACAAGTATTATACAATAATACAAGTATTATACAATAATACAAGTATTATACAATAATACAAGTATTATACAATAATACAAGTATTATTGTAACAAATGAACTTATTCACAACAATTTTAAAATAAAAGGTCATTAAAGATAGCTCAACTGTAGAGGATCGCTTCGACAAATAAACATTACGTTTCAGGTAAAGTAAAACAATTTTTGAATAATTATTAGAATGAAAATGCTGTCCGCTTATAATGTTGAAATGTGTGCAGTCTAGTCGGCTTGGTGATTGCACTCGCGATGAAGGCAGTGCATTCACATTTGAACACGAACAAGGCACGTCCCAGTGACGTCTAGACGGGCTGTGGTGTCGGCGTCCGCAGACCGCACACAGCGACGCAATTCGTCAAGAGATCGTTCTACCGTACATGCAACACTACTCTTTGTTCACAGGGAAAAATAGAGAAGGCAGAATGCAAAACAAGCAAGAGATACGATACTTTGATACACAGCGAACAGCGAACGTTATTGATAGTGCCTGAAATATGCTCCGTCATTTTGTCTGCAGCTGAAACGAGCTACGTTCGTTGTTAGCCGAAGATGTATTGTACGTATTTGAGATGAGTTATTTCTCGAGTGAAGTTCGTTTGTTTTGTATATATAAATGGGCAGACACTGGTGCCCCGCGACTCAGACACGAGGGAGGTAATATAGGTGATACTTACGTGTTCTTAACAAAGTTACCAGCACGGTATAAAATGAGATTTTAGGAGCACATGGGTAGCGTTGGCCGTGTGCCACGAGACGGACTTAAAGAAAATTTACTAGCCACAACAATTTTGCTTTGCTACACTACTCCCCTCGGGGAGCTCCGGTTAGATTAAAGTTTTGTTAATATGGAAAGGCTGCTGCGGCGTGCGATTTCCCAAGAGATTTGAATGAACACACATTTCTGATTCCAACTGAACCCAAACCTTGCGAGTTTCAGCACAACGGTTACCGGTGATAAGAGTATTTAACGAGATCTATGTGAAATACATCACGCGGTCCTCCCTATCGGGTAGGCAACACGGCTCACACGTCGACTCCTATTAAATTTGGGATTTATGAAATAGATTTACCGTAATAGTAAAAGTTCGATCCATGCGGCTTTTGGAATATCACTTATCCCTTTATAATCATCATCATTGAGCGGCGAGCCTGCGACTGACTTGTTTGTGAGTTTATAACAAGGAATATTGTAGGTACCTATTATTCAAAATGCACACACGATTTCACACGAAGTGTGGCCGTTTGCTACGCTAACTAGTGCACGCATCTGTTAGTGACACCATTTGCTGAGATTTGTCTGAGGCATCATGGTAAGCTGATAAAACCGAACACAAGTCAAACTAAACGATTTTGTATTTGTTTGTTTTTAAATATATATTATAAATCTTATATAAATAAATATTTAATGCTGTATTTTGGTAAACGCATCATTTGAGAACGCTTGGACAGATTTGTAATTTTTTGAAATGTACCTACTGTTTTGTAATACTTAGTACAAAATAGTAAGTTTTTGAAGTTGCCTGAAAAATTGGATAATTCTGGAAAAACTAAATGTTTTTCTAGGGGATTGCAAGATCATTGGACAGAAAAACGTCAGTTGGGTCAATGGTGGAGCCACAGACCATATATCATGATAGATACCGCAAGTGCACCTACTTTGCCTCCCCGAAAGTTTGCACAATGTACCTAAACCTATGTATGTAAACCTTAAAACAGTTCGCTCTCAGCTTTCTTCGCGATAGCACGTCGGATATTAATAGAAAAACGCCTAGTTGCGCCATAGCTAACATTAAAAATTCTTCGAAATCAGCCAGCTGTGGGAATGGATATATTTCGCAGCAAAGTAGCTGAAAAATAAAACGGCGCGCTTGGTTTCATACAAATTGCGGTGTCTATTTTTATATATTATGGTCTGTGGTTGGAGCTGATTTGGGTGATATTTGGTGAGTGTATGGATGGGCTACAGAAGTAGGGGGCAGGAGGGGGCTACTTTAATTCCGACCCCAAGCGTGCGAAACCGTGTGCAAAAGGCTAGTATCTGATAAAACATTATACGAATTAAGTTAAAAAAATAGGCAGGATTTTTTTGTTTTTTTTATACTACTTGGATGACGGAACAAGCAAGAGGCCCACCTGATGTTAAGCGGTAACCTCTGCCTATGAACAGTGCATTACCTCATAGGTCACGTCCACCAAGGACGCACCCTATGTGGCATTGCACTGCGCCCGCCACCCTGAGACATAAAGATGAAAAGTCTCATGTGCCTGTAATTTCACCGGCACCCTTACCCTTCAAACCGGAACACAGCAATGCGAGCACTACTGCTTTGCGGCAGAAATAGGTATGGTGGTAGTACTTCCCCGGACGAACTCTTTCACAAAAAAGCTCTACTACTACTAAAACTATATAACTAATACTATAACTCAATCCCCAAAGTCTGGAATTGAGCGAGAAATGACCATCCTCAAAGCCTAGACTTCAAAGGACATGATTAATACCAATTCGATAAACTCCGTACAAATGAAGTGACAGAGACAGCGTGATAGTTTTCTCACGGGCTAGTAATTAATCAAGAGTGCCACTACAGGCGATTAATCATCTAAGCCGGACTAGCTGCTCCTACGTTTTACCTAGATATACTATGCAACTGCCGAATACAATAAATATACGAGTAGGAATTTCGAGCGCTTTTTGTTTCTACCCAATAATTTTCTACCCATTTAGGTATTGTATCGTTTCAACCCATTTTTCCTAAACCTCTGTTCTTGTTTCAACCCAATACTAAAATTTGAGTCACAGTGAATATGCAGTGGTATTAAAACTATAACCATCATCATCACCAGCCTATAGAAGTCCACTGCTGGACATAGTTCTCCTCCGTAGAATATCATGACGCACGTTCCTGAGCCACCTCCATGCACCAACTTCCTGAGGTCTTTGCCTTTGGTACATTCAGAGAGGCAGAACCGATTCTAGCTTATCTGGGGAGCGAATCCTGCTCAGGCGCACCCTTCCCCAATGCCATTACCATGTATTTACCACAATTAAAGTGATCACTTTATTAAGCAGATCCTCAAAGTGAAACCTAACCTTATAATTCGACACCTAATTTGTCAATTTGCAATGTCTGTACTTGCATATAATTTATTATTGATGTGTTATTTATGAGTATATCAAGCGTAGAGTGTGCTGCCTTATGAACTTTTGCTGATTCTCTCTATCATCTTACTTTTGACTGCCTACCTAAGTAAGGCTTAAAATTTGGTTTTCCTTTTTTCCTTGAATCAGCTTCCACTTGTTCTCGAGGCACCACACAGGCGCTCCCCACCTAGTAGTAAGAAGGATCATTAAAAGAAAAACAGACCGTGCTTGTTGCCTGATTCTTCTAGGTCTGGTTGCGTTGGAACAGGAGTAAATGTAAATTTATTTTTTAAGACGATTCAAAATGATCCTTGTGATTTCAATGAATAGAATACTTTTGTCTTTGACTTTTGACTTTGAATTAAATTACTTTCCTAGATCAATTCAGTTAGCTTTAGGTAAACAACATAACGAAAATACTGTGTTCAAATAATTTAAAGCAAAATTCATACTCACTACAACGGCGAGTGGAGCAAGCCGCGAAAAATTCAGTGTATAAAGACGCTATATATATCTGTGGCTATATGTACACGAAATGTGTATAATGAGGTCTAGAATTTTTAAGTTTTTGCTTGGAGTTCTTATAGTTTCCAAGAAAAAAAACATGGTATTTTTAAGCTTTTTATTTGGTGAAATCATAAATTAAATACACTAGGTATTTGAATTACGCACGTTAATTGCTTTATCGTATCATACGTTATAAAAGGGGCATGCCATTTTTTTACGCGTGCGGTCGGTTGAGATGAATCTATTATCAAAATTCGAAAAAGTGGTTGCCATATCGAACTTTCTTTTACTGGATCGATTGTTTTCAAAATCGATATCTAAGGGTAAAAGAACACGAATAAATAGACAGAATTGAAAAAAAAAAATTAGAGTCGTTAATTTCGTGTCAGATTCCATAGCATAATGTACATTACATAATATAACAACATAACACCCAACAGTCACATACATAGTCCTGATCCTACACTAGGACCCCCCAATAGAATAGGTGTGTATCAGGATCATACGAGTACCATAGTACCACAACACCCTAAACAAATATTTGCAGACCATACAAACATTTGTGCCGCAGCGGGAATTGAACCCACAACTTTTCGCGTTTCCGCCTTCTAATCACCTGCTGCGCCACCAGTGGTCAACATTTTGTTTTTGTTTTTCTTTGTTTCGAGTTAGGTTCGTTTGAACTGAGTAAAATAATTTCGTGGGCCTTGGTGCCTTCGAAGCCTTGCTCAGCTTCTGCCCTCAGAGAACAAGATGCGGAGGCCTAGGCGCCCCTGCCTGATACGTCGGCACCTGGGTACCCCACACCACTTGCACCCCCTGGTAGAGACGGCCCTAAGAAGGGAGGGCTTCCTAAACTACATCGTTCAGTTTGTGGTCGCCACTCAGTAACCTATATCCACCAACGTTTACCAGTTTTTCGAGTTATATGGCCTGCCCATTTTCTCTTCAACTTGCTAATTCTGAGGGATGTTTCGGTGATCAGATTTCCTCATATTGGATTTTATTATGAAGTTAAACTCCGCGCATAGTCCTCTCCATAGCCCATCACTTTGAGTAAAACTATAATATTCCTTCTAAATTCCTGCTTGAATATACGCATTAATGTTATAGAAATGGGATGATAAATTAAGGCGCGATAGGTTCTCAAATGTCTCTAGAATTTTAAAGATTTTGATAAGAATTTTCATAGTTTTCTATGAATAAAAAATATATGATATTCGTGAGCTTTTTATCTAGTGAAATCAATAATTCAATACAATATTTGAATTACTTCACTCGATAAAAAAATATAACAAAGATACCTCCTTTTTAAAATTTAAATGCTATTTTTCACTCTCTTCTCTCACGTTTTAATTTTTGAAACATTTGGTTACATGTTAGTTATTATTTGAGTTAGTGAATTAATCAACAAAATTAAACAAAACTTTGAACGACATTTTTATATAATTTTTTTATACATAAAAACACGGTATCAGAGCGTGCGCTCGCCTTCTTCGCCTCATACAGAAATGTTCGTTGAACCTATAGCGCCTTAAGTGACGGGACTAGCTGTCATGACAGGAAAGATTATGAATTATTATGAATTACAGGTGTGCTCCTTGACAGTAGTTAATTGCAGACGTATTCAGCCGCGTAGTCCTTGAGGAGATTCTTACCAATGGCAGCAATTGGCAACATTCATTATGTTTTGCCCTACTCACCTTAGCTTGATATATCTCTGTTGTTGTTTAATTCAACCCTTAAGAGAAACGTTCCAACTTAAGTTAAAGCGCTGAAATTTTTTGTGTAAAAATATACTTATATATATATTTATATATAGGTCATTATATACTAATTATACTGCTTCTATTATAGTATATACATACATGCATAGACACATGCCTTTTCATTTACTGTAATAATGTATTTTGCGGTCTTCCACGCTACGGTACATATGTAGGCTGCAAATGTTACTTTGTTAGGCTACGCTACAAGACATACTTTGTCACTATTTCGTTACAGGTCGAAGGCGTGTTCTAGTTTATTGTAACGTTCATGATATTGTTACTAGCTAGGGTTCTGGATAAAACAACCACACTGAAAACTGGTTACCAAAATTACTTAGTAAAATTATCCAAAGAAACAGTAATTCACTCTTTACTTTAACTGTATGTACTTCACTGCACTGTTCACAGTGACTCTGAAGTGACTTGATTTATTCACACTCAAAGCCAATTTACTCCTCATCGAGCGAGTAACTTATAAGTGTATGAGATCAATAAAGACCGAGAACGTTCTAGTATTAGCTAGCATTCCATGTAATTATCTCTAACAATTCTACGCTACTCTTCAACAGATGGCGCTACTAACTCTACATTTACTATAGCGCGTCTATTCGTCAACAGATGGCTCTACGAGGTCCTAAACGCGTTTACGCCAGACAGCGTAACAATATCAATTTGTAGTGGTGATGCTATCTCGTTGCTTGTCTTATTTGTAAAACTGAGTTGGTCAAAGAAAATCCCAAAATCCAATTTTACAAGCTTCATACTAACTTGCAATGTATGTCCGGGTGGAATCTTGCAACTGCATTTTAAAGCAGTTATCCTCAGCCGATTGAGCTGAAATTTGGCATACCTGTCAAGTTCCGATGACAATAGAATATGATGGTGACAGCGCGCTTATCTGATGATGGAGACGGAAGGCGGACAACGGAACTCCTCGATGGATAATAGTAGGCTGGCCGTGTTTAGACTCATTTTGATCGACACATGCTTATGATCACTAATTTAATAAAAGCTTGTATTGAATAATATATTTTTCACAAAAAACTTAATTGATAATGATATTGCGTAGAAGGTAAGGGTCCGCCAATAAGCAGAAATAAAAACTTGCAAAGAAGATCGTTAAAAATACCTGAAATAATTTCATCAAAACTTTTAAATGCTCGTTTACTTACTTTCCTTGGAATTCCTTGACGGCAAATAATTGAACTCTTAATTTCAGTGCGACGCTTTTACTTTTTAGATTGCGTATACCTCTATATCAGTAGGTAACTTTATGAGACCTTTTGAAAAGTGGTGAGGAGATTGGTAAAGTATCTCATTGGACATTGGTCATAAATATTTTATCAGATTTATAATAATTATTATTCTTAATTTATCGAAATTAAATAAATAATAAATAATGCTGGACAGTTCACACAACATTATCTAGCCCCAAGCTAAGCAGAGCTTGTGTTATGGGTACTAGACAACTGATATACTTAATACAATATAATTACATAGATAGATATATTCATTATGTATATAGAAAATACCCAGAACACCCTGAACAAATATCTGCAGATCGCACAAATATTTGTTCCGAGGGGGGAATCGAACCCGCAACCTCCTGCGTCGCAGGCGAACCTTCGCCCGCCGCGCCACAGAGGTCGTCAATTAATAACATCGCATTTCTTTGAAAATTACCTTTCTCAGAAATATAGATTCTACCTGTCTTGTTACCACGTAGACGTGTTTTCCTCATAGTCTATTTGTGAAAAGGGAAGGTGTGGTGATATATTGTAGGTATAAAGTTGAAGGCTATCGAGCGTGGCAGGTGTTTTCAGCGACCGAACAAATAAAGTAACGAACGGGATTTTATTCTCGTACATTAGTTCAGAATTCACATGCTCGCTTCACCGCAGTATGAATGATTTACTATTTACGTGTCTTGTTATGTACATTTAACAAGAGACTATTTGATACAGTAATAGGTCGGCTTGATACCAGCTACAGTTGTACTCACACCCCGACTCAGCACCGAAAGATAAATGATAAACACGGCTTTAGGCTCCCGAAAAGCGTTTACAGCGGCGAACCTTTTATTTAAGTTGTTTACAATTAAGAAAAATAGGCAATGGTTTTATACAAACGCGGAAAAGCAAATGAACCGCAAATTTATATAGAAATTATACAATTATTCTCTAGACAAAAAGACAATGTAATAAACATGGTAGATTGTGGTGTAGCAGTTACAAATGGCAACCATTTATTGTCTACGCGTTTTCCTTTGGCACTAATGGGGCCGAGAATCTTGTTCCTTTCTGCATCGTACTGATAAATTTCGATAGGTGTTCGGATTGAGTTAGCTACGTTAAGTACTTACCTACGTAGGTACCTATAATTTGAAGTACAGATTTTAGTGACAAGCTAGACCAAAGATTAAAAAATAACAACAAGTAATTAATTTTGGAAAAATTTAATTAACCCTCTACGCACGAAACGGCTGAACAGATTTCGATCAAACATAGCTAAGAACACTCCCGACAAAAACACATTTCAAACAAAAAAAAATTTAAATCGGTTCATCCGTTCGGCAGCTACGATGCTACTGAAAGACACACACATACACACACACAGACACGTTAAACTTATAACACCCCGGCGTTTTTGCGTCGGGGGTTAAAAACTACACACGGACAGTTCGCAATATAAAGATATTTTATAGCCAATTGACACCTTTTCTTAGAATCAAAGACACAAAGGAAAACCACGGGTCGATACCAATTTCGCTGCTGCATGGCTGTAACTAACAAATAGATAACAATTGAGAACGACTGAAAATGTATTGTGCAGAGAATTTTTAATACAAAATAAGTAAGCTCTCGGAGAGTGATAAAATTATATTTCCTTTCTGTAGAAATTCTGTAGGATAAATTGAATTATCTTTTATATCGAGTTCCTAAAAATAATGGGTTCACATTCTGCAAAAACTATTTGTGGTTTTCAGTAACTTTAGAAAAACTGAATGACTATGGTTTCACTCCGGTATCTCAGGTAGTCTCATCCCTCATTTACTTGAATATTTAACCACTATGGTTTCACTCCGGTATCTCAGGTTGTCACATCCCTCATTGACTTGAATATTTAACCACTATGGTTTCACATCCCTCATTGACTTGAATATTTAACCACTATGGTTTCACATCCAGCATTGACTTGAATATTTAACCACTATGGTTTCACATCCATCATTGACTTGAATATTTAACCACTATGGTTTCACTCCGGTATCTCAGCTGGTCACATCACATCCCTCAATGACTTGAATATTTAACCACTAAGGTTTCCCTCCGGTGTTAGCTTGTCAGATCCCTCATTGACTTAAATATTTAACTACTATGATGCCACCGTTCGTCGTGCCATTCTATGGGGGAGGCATAGGTCCAGCAGTGGACTTCTATAGGCTGATAATGATTAAGTATATTAGATTGGTTCTTCTGTATGTAGGTTACAGCTTTTTATTTTACTAATATTGTTTTTGGGCGTGGTGTAATAAATCTACCATTGCAAGCTTTTTTTTAAAGTCTTCAGAGAACTAGTTTTGGACGCAGTAGGACCTGAAAATGTATCTACAGCTGTCGGATTACCTAGGAATCACTCGAGGCTAGGTAGGTATGCTAGCTTCTGTTATTGTAGGCTAACAAAGAGACACAAAATATTTGATTGTAGTAAATAAAAAACACCCCAACAGTCACATACATAGTCCTGATCCCAGGATTACCTGCGTCGCGGGTATCAGGAACTACGAGTACTATGGTACCACAGCAGCCAGTCCCAGAACGAAAAACTAACTATCAGATCATGCAAACATATGTCCCGGAAAGGAAATCGAACCCTCACCTCTAGTGTATTATCCGGCTACTGGCCCGCTGTGGCAATGAAGTCGTCAAATGTAGGAAGCTTACGTTTGTTTTATTTTGATGAAGCCCGCTATGCGTTATCAGAATAACCAAATATTTTCAAACCGGATCGATTTGTATATTTGGAATGTTTGCGAGGAAAGCGAGCAATTTGATATGGAGCCAGTCCGTTAGCGATAGGCACTGGCGGGCAGTGACCCACCGCGATGTAAATGCCGCCTATTTGTCTGTCGAGCCTCCGCGTCCCACTAAGCTAATGAGCCATTAGATAGAGGTAAGGAAATCATCTATCTTTGCTGCCTGAAATTTTTCGTAAGGCAGCTTTTGCGCGTCCTTATTGAGTTAGTGTGGTAGTCAATTTTTCAAGAAAGCATGGTTTCAACTCATTCGTTTAAACTCTTCTTTTCAGCAATCTAGTCAAGTTCAACTCCTCTAAAACACGGGCTTGTCTCTTTTCAGCGAAAACAAGTCAGATTCTCCAAGTTCCCATTTTCCCAGATGTACCTGTAGCTATAGGAGATCACCTCGAGCTCTTAGGTGTTTCACTTACGCCTACTCTCAACTTTGGCTACTACATCGAGTCTAAGGCGAAAACAGCTGCCTGAATAAGGTAAAGCGTTACTTCACACCAGGAAAGCTTCTCAGTCTTCATAAAGCACAAGTCCGGGCTGGTATGGAGAACTAATGCCACGTTTGCGATGGCTCGGCTAAACACCAGCTTGCTGCCTTGGACTTGATCAAACGCAGAGCTTTCAGGTTTATAGGTGAGCAATATATATGGCGGAGACTAAGATCCAGTCTCGAGCACTGCCGTAAAGTTGCATGCCTTTCGATCTTAAATATAGGTTACATTTCTTGGAATGCTCCCAGGAACTTCAGGATCTGATCGCACCATCTCATTTTCATCATGGGAAGAGAGACGCACGGCTTGGTACCATCCTTACCTCATTAGTACACCCTCTATTCGCACTAAACGTTTCGGTTCTACCTTTATAATGTGAATTTCTAAGGAGTGGAATACACTACTGTCTTTGTCTTTCCTGAAAACTATAATAGGTCTATATATAATAGGATTATATAACTATAATCTAGGTCTCTTCAAGGCTAGTGTGAATAGGGGCCTTCTAGCTCTTTGTTTTCTAGACCTTCTACCTTTGTGCTCCATTGTCGGTCAAATCGTCACTTACCAACAGGTGTGGTCGTGGTCAAACAAAGGTCTACCAAAAAAATGTGTCTCTAGAACTTAGGGTTTAGGATGTGCGTTGATAGTCAGTCAGAAAGTCACGCAACAATTTTATATATATTGATGAATACGGTACGTACTGCTAATAAACACAGAATATCCACCGCGTAGTTACACCGTGTTTTGTCTCTTTCGATCGAGTTTAAAATGCTTGTCAATGCAAAAGACAAAACACTGCAACTATTCCAAATATAAATCAAATGTTATTGTTACACGGAGAGTGATGGATTGACTGTTAGTTGACTTTGGAACCCAACGCTATGCGTGGTCAGAGAGAAGTCGATGTTTGACTTAATTACCTTAAAGGTTATGAAACCCTAAAAATTACTAGACACACTCGTCTATAGCTCTATAACTTATATAGGTAATGAAATCTTCAAAGATAAAGCCCTCCAAATTCTCAGTTAGGTCAAAGATAACGTTCGTAATACGCCCATAAATTCAGATAAGTGAAGAAATGTCCAGTCGGGGATAAAAGCTCACGAGTCTTACAATTTTGTCACATTATTTATATAGGAAGGTGGAAAATCTCTTTTTGAAGGAATTCCATTCGTGTTTTTGCAATTTCCCTCTATGAGGGGATTATTCCTTGGAAATGACTTTAATAGGGCTAATAAGCAGTTAGGTACCTACCCAACAGAGCCATCCGCAATTATCACGAAGGTTACGATTTGAAAAATTAAAGGAAAAAGTAATTAAGGTAAGAAAATACGTAGCTACAGTAATAGTTATTATTTTTATCATGTGTAGTGATTAATTACTAGCTGTGACCGCGACTTCGTTCGCGCGGTGCATTCATATCTTCTGAACCCTGCAACATATAAAAATGGAATACACGAAAATTAAGGTTATAATTTCTGTATTAATCCCCAAAACTTTTATTGATAACCGTGGAGCCGTTTCGGAGCCTATTCAAGACAAACTTTCAAACAGGCAGACATACACACATGAAAACATCAAAACGGTAATTTCTGATTCGTTACTCGTATCATCATACCATCGTCATAAATACCTATCAGCCGGCCTAGTCAAACGGCATTTGCTTCGAAGCGATTCTATTTCTACAATCGTAATACAATCATGAAGTAATACAATACAATTGAGCACGTGACATTTCGATAGCTTACGTCAATCTCATACATTTTTGGCTTTTCTACTAGCGTCATCGCTATTAGAATGCTACTTTGTCTACAGCTTCAGGTTTCACTTAAAATTTTATTTTGAATTTACACACTTTTTTATTATCATCATCGTCATTACAAGCCGTCTGCACCCACTCTTGGATATCGGTACGCCATTATTTTCGGTCCATCGTAAGTCTAGTCCATTGCTTTCCACCGGGCGGGTGGTCTGCCTCTTGGTCTTCGACCATCTATATTTCGTATAATCTTTAGAAATATACACACAACCTGGCTTGGGAACCATTCTTTTAATCTTATAAATTGCTCTCCGTCCCAAGGTCTGTAAGATATTGCTACTAAGCGATAAGATCGCCCATTGTACTTATTATTACTTTAAGTTTTGTTATCTTAGTAAGTATTTTAGGAAAAATCTCGCTAAGTAATGTTTTCACTTAAAATTTAGGTTTTATATGTATGTTTGTTTTGTTAAAATTTAATTTCAATTTGTAGGAAATGTTGTGTTTTTTAATTAATTTGTGATAATGTTTTATTTTTAATTTTTTAATCTGTTCTCGCTCTTTATTATTAATAGCATGTTGTTAGACATCTATAATTGTGGTAGCACTTGGCATGTATAACTTATCTATCTTGTGTGTATTTAATTTTTCGGTGTATACTATGTTGGTGACTCTAATAAATAAATATAAATATAATATAAATATTTTATGTTCTACTCGTATTCTACTCGTATACTACAGACAGAAAAAAAACAACTATTTTATTTCCGCAGTTGAAATATCGGCGAACAAGCTCAGTCATTAAACAGCTGGGGTACAAGTACCTGTTCTTTGTTAGCGGACTTCCCTCCAACCTCGCCGAAGATTCCTGGAATAAGTTCCAAGTATTGATTCACGATTGTATTGAAACCGAAATATTCCCGACTGAAATTCAGATAGGGTAGCGCTACGAATAATGCAATTACAATTTTAAAAAGTATAATTACTTATTTACTTACTTACTTATCTGACGACCTAAGTGGCGCGGCCGGCGATGGTTCGCCTGCGACGCAGGAGGTTGCGGGTTCGATTCCCGCCTCGGAACAAATATTTGTGCGTTCTGCAGATATTTGTTCAGGGTGTTCTGGGCGTTTTCTATGCATAATAAAAAATATCTATCTATGTAATGTATTATATTAAGTATATCAGTTATCTAGTACCCATAACACAAGCTCTGGCTTAGCTTGGGGCTAGATAATGTTGTGTGAACTTGTCCAGCATTATTTATTTATTTATTTATTTAATTTTATGTCCTGTCCGTTGCAATGTTGATGTGCAAATCGCACTAATATTAAAAATTCGAAAGATTGGATGTTTGTGTCAACCTTGCTGATGCCTAGTGTAGGTACCAAATATGTGGGTGATTCCAGGCTGAGATGATGATGACGCTTGCCATCACACCTGCTGAACCGATTTCGATAACCGTGCTAGAGATAAGTATAGATAAATTTGGATACATTTTTGGATACACCAAGGGATGGGCTGTAGCATCCACCTGAGTAAATAATCATCACTACTAATGCGGTCTTCAAGCCACTGTGGTGTGTCCGGCCTAAGAGTAGACCCCTCCGTCTCCTCCCATGGATGTCGTAAAAGCTGACTTAGGGATTACCCGGACTTGCTGATAAGATTCGTTCGTATAAGACTTGTACCTACTGGCAGCTAGCTTTTACAGGAAAAAAGCGTAAGCCGAGCCAGTCGTGGGAAGCAATGGCAGCGATGAGCTCACCACTTGTCACTTCTATATTCCACGATGGTGCAACCCACCGTGGAGGCTATTCTGCGCATAATTTCGGTTGGTGTTTCGTTTATTGGCTTTGATTAGAGCTTTCGACTGGTTCTAGTTCGTGATCGTAAAACCGTACCTAGCGGAAGCACCATAAAATTCAACTATTTTGGGTGTTTACATCGTAAGTTATAAAACCTTAACCATTAATAGAACAACCTATCTAATCACGTACAATGTAGCCAGGTAATTGGATCAACTGAAATAGTGGATGCTTTTCCTCCGAGGGTTGACCCACGTCGGCTGTTAGTTACTGAGTTTTTATTATCTCTCGTCTATCGAATAATATTGATGGATTCGCAAACGAGTTTTGAATTGGATTTCCTTGTTGGTTGTGAACGAAAAGGCTTTTTATTTCGCGCCGAATTAACGAGATCCGGGGTTTAATTTACTAATAATATTGGAGGAGAGAGTATTGGAGGACTTAGGAATCGCTGATAAACTTAAGCTTGAAGGACGTTTCAAACGTAAGAGCTAGCTTAATCTTGTTTCTCCTGCGTAAAATACAAATGCAAAAGTAAATATTTGACCGAATTTTGTAAATAAACTTATCTACCAACCGTGCACTGCTTTGCAGCATCGCAGGCTGAATTTCAAATTAACGCAATTACTGAAAGCGCTGCCTCCAAAAATATCCCTTAATGTATAGGAAGAGTAGTGTCGGCACTGCAGCTTTGCGGTACAGATTCGAGTGCAACCGAGCGCGAGGAATGCAGACGAACGATATTTCTCAGGGGGCGGGATTAAGAAAGCCGGTGATATATTCATGCGAGCTTCAGAATTAACCTAACCAATTAGTTCAGCCACAGAATTTCGAAAATATGGGTGCTAGAATGCCTCTCAGGGAACACTAAGGCTATGGTCAGACCAACGCGTTCAGTCCGCGTCCTCAGTGGCGTGCACGATGGTGATCAATGGTTAGACAATGGATCGCCACCGTGCACGCCATCGCGGACGCGGGCTGAACGCGTTGGTTTGGCCTTAGCTCAAAATAGGTAGGTTTATGTCATCTCTGTCATTTTCCCAGGCTTTGTACGTTGTTTTGGCTCTGGCCACGAGGTTCGACTGCATATTTCGATCCATCGGACTATGTGTACTTTTTTTTAGTTGATTTGATTTTAGAATCCACGAGGGTTACCTAGGCCCCTGCAACACCTAATCCGAGTTCATAGTTGAACCACAAAAATACCAGAATTTCATAGAAACAAGGAATCTCAAGTTTTCATATGTTCTAGCTCAAGCTTTTTAGGTTGTCGACGATATAGGTACGACGAATAGGTCATTTATTCCCAGTCGAATTGAAACAATACAGAAAAGCGGCCAAGTACGAGTCAGACTCGCCCGTGAAGGGTTCCGTAGCAGCAAGTAACATAATTAAACTAAACGTGTTTATGAAATTAAATGCTTTTTTCAATTTTTATATTTCAATTGTTTGAATGCAAGGTAAATTGAGGTTTACGATTTATGACGCATTAAAAAAAATGATATTGATATTAAGTTTAGAAAAAAAAAAAATAGAAACCTAAATATCATTTTTGAAGACCTATCCATAGATAACACCACACGTATGGGTATTTTTGTGTGAAAATCTTAATGCTGTTCACAGAATACATCTTCTTACCAAGTTTCAACAGCATAGTTCTTATAGTTTCGGAAAAAAGTGGCTGTGACATACGGACGGACAGACAGACAGACAGACATGACGAATCCGGGTTCCGTTTTTTGCCATTTGGCTACGTAACCCTAAAAATGACGAAGACGAAAGGAAAATCAAGAAAACACATGAAAAGACTGACCATCACAATAAAGACAAGGACATGTTAATGACTAGCGTCCGCACGCGGCTTCGCTCGCATTTTACCGGGATAAAAAGTAGCCTATAGCTCAATCCAGTTTTGGTATAGATACCCATGTGTATACCAAATTTCACCGAAATTTGTTCAGCCGTTTCGGCGTGATTCAGTAACAAACATCGAAACACCATCGTAACATTGTCATTTATGATATTACTGGTATGTTATGGTATTAGTGGGATGGGATGGGATTTAAATATAGAAATCTGACGTCACGTTAGTAACATTTTACTTGAGAATGTTTTGATATAAGATTAGTACCTACCTAAATATGTACTAAAATCAAAACCAACTAGATTCAATTCAAATTCAAATCCTTATTTCAGGCTTAATGAGAATTGCACTAAACCTAAGCAATAAGCCCATAGAAACATTTAAACAACATAGAAAATAACATAAGTAAACATATAAAAAACAAAAAACAGTTTTAAGAAAAACTGTAACACTTTATAGGCTTTAAATAAATAAATTAGGGTAAAATATGAGATACAATTTTGTTCAACTTAAGTATTGAAAATAAACAAAAAATCTTACTGAAATTTTAATCCTTCACGACAGCTTTTATACAAATTCAGATACCCGAGCGGATTTCTTTCAGAGATTCAAAAGATCAAGTGAGAACATAAAATTTTTGTAACAGATGCTCAGTCGGGAAACGGATTGCGCGTTAGAGCGAAATAAAATATTTAAGCGAGGGAGCAATCCCGGTTTCTTCACAAAGCAGCTAGTCTCACAACTTCCTTTTTCTGTTCATTGGGGCTTTCCACGAGCCTGCTCAGGTACCTATCTATAGACGAGTGAATGCTGATTTATTTTCAGCCTTTGATAAGAGTAGGCGTAGCGTGACTAATAATGATATGCGGCTCAGAGCATGCAATAAAAACTTACAGGCAGCTATGATGAAGGTATGATAGGTAAATAAACTCTGTACTGCACATAAAATAAATAAATAAAATAAATAAATAATGCTGGACAGTTCACACAACATTATCTAGCCCCAAGCTAAGCCAGAGCTTGTGTTATGGGTACTAGATAACTGTTATACTTAATACAATATAATACATAGATAGATACAGAACACCCGGAACAAATATCTGCAGATCGCACAAATATTTGTTCCAAGGCGGGAATCGAACCCGCAACCTCCTGCGTCGCAAGCAACGTTCGCCCACCGCACCACAGAGGTCGTCAAATAAAATAATAAAAATAAAAAAGCAGCCAAGTGCGAGTCGGACTCGCCCATCAAGTGTTCCGTAGCAGCAAGTAACATAATATAAAAGTTCTTGGATGGATTACGATTTATGACGTATTAAAAAAAACTACTTACTAGATCTCGTTCAAACGAATTTTTGTTTTAGTTTACATAATATTTTTTTTAGTTTTATCATTCTCTTATTTTAGAAGTTATGGCCCCCCCCATAACTTTTTACCACTTTGGAAGTGTCTCTCGCGCAAACTATTCAGTTTAGAAAAAAATTATATTAGAAACCTCAATATCATTTTTGAAGACCTATCCATAAACACCCCACACGTACGTACGAGTTTGATGAAAAAAAATATTTTGATTTTCAGTTTTAAGTATGGGGAACCCCAAAAATTTACTGTTTTTTTCTATTTTTTTGTGAAATTCTTAATGCGGTTCACAGAATACATCTACTTACCAAGTTTCAACAGCCTAGCTCTTATAGTTTCGGAAAAAAGTGGCTGTGACATACACGGACAGACAGACAGACAGTTATGACGAATCTATAAGGGTTTCATAATTTTTGGTTACGGAACCCTAAAAAGGATGCTTTCCGCGATTTTAGAAAAGAGATGTCGCTACTTTCGTTTTATTTTATTTCCTAGTGTTTTTTTGAGTTTTTTGTGTTAATTTAGTGCCATTTTAACCAATGTAGCTCGTCTATATAGAGCACAAGTGTAGTGAAATGAAATGGAAGTGTATTGCGTGACATTTCAAATTGATGGAATTTGTCTACCAAAGTTTTTGTAAAATAGCCACCGTTTGGCCACGACTTGGAAGGATTGTAAATATTGAAAATACATTTAATTATACTCACTTGAAAATCACAAATACACAAGCTGTGCGAAGACAATTTAAAGAAAAAAAAGTACTATCTTAAACAGCTCGTTCACCGTAAGATTACCTGCCAAATGCAGGTGCCATCTTACGGTGAATGGTCTGTATTGTAAGACGTCCATTTGTTTTCGCAGCTGTCAGAATAACAAGTGGGACTCAGTCGATAATTATTGATCGTAATTATTGATATTTTGTTAATAGGTATGTAATTGAATATGTTTCAATTAAATAAAACACAAGGAACATGTTACACATTACTATTCTTGTAATAAAGGTACATAGCCCAAATCATCGTCAACGCCAAAATCTGATAAAAAAAGATAGTAATATACCATTTAACATTTAATTAATGAGTTTGTAGCGGCTCTTTGTTTTTATTTGATTTACTGAACCAAACAGAGCTCGCAAACTGCATTTCAATCAAAGGATTTACCATTTTTTTTTTAGAGGCTGACTTGTCTTTGTTTTACTATTAACCGAGGACGTCACTACAGCTCGTGAACGACGGGTGCCATCTTACGGTGAACCGTAAGATGGCACCTGCCTTGTATGGCGTGCCAACCAAGGCAGGTGCCTACTTACGGTGAATGGTCTGTACTCGTGTGGTCCCAGCCAGCACAAAGCAATAAAGTATGTTTTTTTTTTTTATACTACCGAATGGCGGAACAAGCAGATGGCCCACCTGATGTTAAGCGGTAACCTCTGCCTAGGAACAGTGCATTACCTCATAGGACACGTCCACCTAGGACGCACCCTATGGGGCATTGCACCACACCCGCCACCCTGAGACATATAGATGAAAAGTCTCATGTGCCTTTAATTTCACCGGCACCCTTACCCTTCAAACCGGAACACAGCAATGCGAGCACTACTGCTTTGCAGCAGAAATAGATATGGTGGTAGTACTTCCCCGGACGAACTCTTTCACAAAAAAGCTCTACTTTTTTTTCTAGATTTGTCTTGCGATCAGTCACCGTCGCAAAATACGGTACTTGATAGGCGTGCTTTCCATGACATCTGTTACAGACAGGACCCATGCTATATTATACAAACTGCAGCAATCTCTTCCAGACAACCTTTGTATGGACAGGATGTGTTGTGGTGTGTCTGGCCTAAGAAAATACGCCTTTGTCCACCCATGGATGTGATAAAATCTGACTAAAAGATTACACCAGGGGATGGGCAGCAGCATCCACCTTGATACTCAACACCAATACTGCAATCACCAATCCGCCTGATTACGTCATCCCCCCATCGCATGCTATCGGGGAGGCCTCGTCCAGCTGCGCTAAAGACTACTGATGATGATGATGATTAGCAGTTCACGACAAGACAGTCATAATCTTTATCATAATCATAATCATTTATTCATTTACAAAACATGGGTACATATCGAACAGGTGACAAAATAGTATGGTAGATCCAGCCATGCTTTACCAATGTTGGCATGCAAAATAGTTACACATTTTATTTAAATTTAGTAAAACTTGGGTACATTAAACAAAATAAATTTAGCACAAATTAAAAATAAAATTAGAAATACGAACAGATGTAAAATTAAACCTAAAAATACAATAAGACGACGACCATTTGACGACCTCTGTGGTGATAGGGTTCGATT
This sequence comes from Operophtera brumata, assembly GCA_932527175.1. Lineage (NCBI taxonomy): Eukaryota > Metazoa > Arthropoda > Insecta > Lepidoptera > Geometridae > Operophtera > Operophtera brumata. Next base: position 5,543,606 of record OW052238.1, read on the forward strand.
CCCGCCGCGGATCAAATATTTGTACGATCTGCAGATATTTGTTCAGGGTGTTCTGGGTATTAGCTATGTATAATAAACAAGGAATTAATTTTGTAAAAATTAAAAAACCCCCAACGCAATGAAACGGCTGCACCGATTTTGATCAAACAGATAAGAACACTCCGGACAAATTCAACTTTCAATCAAAAAAAAACGAGATCGTTTCATCCGTTCGGGAGTTAAGTTGGGACAGACAGACACACACACGCACACACACACACACAGACACGTCAAACTTATAACTCCCCTTCGTTTTTGCGTCGGGGGTTAAAAATGACTATCTATGTAATGTATTGTATTAATTATATCAGTTATCTAGTACCCATAACACAAGCTCTGCTTAGCTTGGGGCTGGATAATGTTGTGTGAACTGTCCAGCGTTATTTATTTTATTTATTTATTATTTAATATTACCTAGTTCCGTGTCTTTGTGTTGTGGTAGCATGGTAGGTACTGAAAATAATCTATTTATCACCCAAAAAGTTGTGGGCATAGAATAATTTGGCGTAACAGGTATTTAATTCTAGAAGGACTATTTAAATAGCATACAGAATGTGGAATAATGTGTGATAAAGGAATGTAATTTCAATTGAATAAAAATCAGTTTCTCGTATTACCGTATCTTTTTATTAACAATAAAATGAATCGTGTGCGATTACATAATTGATTTACCAATTTGATCTCTGCACAAGCCTGTTTCAGTATTACTAACCTCACTCCAACTCTTTCGGCCTCAAACTTGTGAAGGTACCCGTAAAGAAACAGCTCTTACAGTAATGAATATTACAAAAGGAATTACAACGCTTGGTCGGCGAGCTTCGGGCTGCGGGCTGCCGCACAAACCTACATCGTACGAAGCACTTGTTTCTTCATGTTTTAATATAATTATTTAATTGCATAATGCATCTCTCTTACCGTTTTATAATGGAGAAATCGTAAGAAGAAAATTTATGGAATTATTAACAATAAATAAATATTTTATTTACAGTTCAAAAATTTTATCGCCTATCTATGTTTCTTTGGGCGTTTAGGAAACAAATTGTAAGATTAACTAATTTATAACTCATTCGTGAGTGACAATTAGCTGGAACAAGCTACATTCCGTATTTACTTTATGTTTTATTGTTGAACAGTTGCTATCTATGTGTAGGTATAGAAAACAAACACAAGTGCCTACATTTTTTCAACCACATCCATCGAACACCGCATCCTGTCACCTGGCTTTTAAATTAAATCATTATCAATGAAAACAGCCTATAAACACGTATCATAGATAATCGAATATTTACAATTCTCTTATTCAACTTTCTTCTCCTTAACATCTCACGATTTGGTACAATCTTATAATTACCGCAGATATTATCGAAATTAATACGAACTGCTTAAACAAAATAACTGGCAGATAAAATTAAAGAAGCCTTAACAATACCTTTAATGTGAGGAGATATACCAATATTCGAAAAGGAACACAAAATTAATAATTTTATATAAAGGTTGTAAGTACAAAACATTATTTTAGACGATTGTCGTTTTACATGAGAACAATCTTATTATCTTATATCTTATTTGGCAGTAGTGATCTTCATTTTCCAATGACGTCAATGCCCGATTTATACTACAATTCTTAATTTATAGATCAATAAATTTAATTCAAACAAAGACGTACTTAACTTTATTCCGTCAACTGATATTTATGTTCAGTAGATGCAGTTTTTAAGGTTTTGTAAAATTAATATTAGTTTTACAAACATCTAACACAAATGACCTCCATGTTGTCCTTACATTGCGTTATTGTAAAGTAACTATGGCTGAATTTATTGTTCCCTAGACTTTCTTAAAAACAACAAAAGATTATAAATTATATTAGTAAATTGGATTATAATTAATGGTTCAAGTCTTCCGGGATATTATGATAATTAAAGCTCAAATTTAATGGATAAGGAAATATCCATCTCATTTTAAATGTCACAACGTAAAAATCTTATCAATAGTACAATTTGGCCGTTCCTTTGGCACTATCGTATCAACTACCCACTGATCCAACACGATAAACTAACTTTTGTACACATTTCAAGATACACCAACCACATCGCCATTCACAAATCTGTAAACATCAGCTAAATAAACTAAACAATATGAAGTATAACATTTCAATTCATAGAATCGATGAACATAATCGGTAAAGGGTAACCTATAACTATATACGTGACTTAAAGCCCTTTCAGGGTTGAATTAAATTACCGAACTGAAAGGTGAACTTTTATATTATCTCGTCATCACTCTTACTAAACACTCGATGTATCTAAAGTTCTTTATAATTTAAAGATAATATTGTCTTTTCTTAATCTCACTCCACAACACTCGTCAAATATTAGCGAGTCGTATATACTACGTTATATAAATTTGATAAAGTTAATTCGTGTTTAAATATACCATTATAATACTCGTAAAAACACTAATCATTGTTCACAGTTCAGAGAGTCACGTGGGCACGTTCGCACAACACCGTACCTACACCACGCAGTGTAACCAGTACACAACGCATTACGTTCTGTTTCACACAGGATCTACGCTCCCTTGTTCACTGCGTGTTTAGAGAATGTCGTTAGTAGACGAGAGAGAGTCGAGAGTAGAGCGGCGGGTGCGGGTGCGGGTGCGGGGGCGGTGCGGGTGCAGGGGGCGAGGCGCGCTGCTAGATGATGCTCTCGCGGTTGCGCTCGTTCTCCTCCTGCGAGCTCAGCGAGCTGCCGCCGCAGATCTGCATCTCGATCTCCTGCAGTCTGACAATCGGAACACATCGTCAGTGCTATAGTTCACACGTTATGAAAACACAGTTTCTAATGTTAACATAACAAACAGAGCCATTATTTGGTCCCCCTAAAACATTCCTTTTTTTGACATGTCGATTAGGAAGTTGATTTCGTACATAAGAATAAGAATAATTTTATTTGCCAAAAACTAAAAAACAGTTGTATACTTACAAACTTAGAATTACAGATGCAACTTAGGTGGTATAAATTATATGATTAGAATTTAACAAGCAAACAAACAAAAAAATAAAGTAGATAAGTAAAGTATACAGTTCGAGGAGACCATTACCTCCCGTGCTAGTTATAAACTGTGTTACGGCGAGGTAAAACAACATAAGTGAAATAACAGTACTCAGCACCCTGATAGGACTATATGAATTAACCAGAACACCTTCCGTCTACCTCCCGTTGCAGCTGGTGGCCGCGTTCTCTGTCTTGACGGTGTAAAGTCGCTCGCGTAACCACTTGATCTGGCACTGTACCACGTCAAGGTCCACGACGACGCTTGATCTGACGCTACTACATACACTAACAGTTTACTGTTACAGCCTGAAAGTCATTAAGAATATATCAGATTCACCTTTGGTCCACCTCCCACTGCTGCTGGCTGAGTTTGGCCGACATGGCCGCGTTCTCTGTCTCGACGGTGTAGAGCCGCTCGCGCAGCCGCTTGATCTCGCACTCCAGTACGTCATGTTCCACGACGACGCTCGGCCGGACGCCTGCGGCGCTGCTGCGCGCACTCGACGCCAGGGACCCCGCTGGAGACGATACGCGATGGGGGCTTACTGACGAACTGCAACAAACATTAACGATTCGCTGGAACATAGCCTTGTGCACCAAAGTTATCCAGCATATATTTGCAAGATTACCCGGACTTGTTTGTAAGATTCGTTGGTATAAGATTTGTCCAGGCTGCTAGCTTTTAAGGAATGTGTTATTACTGAAGGAAAACGTTAAACAGAGTCAGTCGTGGGAAGCAATGGTGGCTATGAGCTCACCCCTTGACACGTCTATATTCAACAATGGTGCAACCCACTGTGGAAAGAGGCCCATTGAGGCTATGCCTACCTCCCTTCGGGGAAAAAGGCGTGTGTCTATGTATGTACATACATAACTAGTTCCTACCTAATTTACCTAACTTATTTATGAACTTACCTATTTAAAGCTGTGAAGAAGATACTGAATTTCAGAGTAAGATTATGTATTTACACCTACGGAGGTTTGTATACACTCTGAACAAACCCATAAGTGTCTTTTAAGTGTATAATACATAGTGTGTGTTAATTTTTTAAGATAATAAAATTAAAAAAAATTATGTATATGTATATTTGTAACATTGGGCTGATTTAGGAGTTAAATAGAACACCGGGGGAAACCACGAACCTGGTGAACTTGATAATGAATGAGTATTGGCAAATGTAGGTTGCTATGTTGCATCTTCTCATGTGGGCGTGGGTTTCAGTAGAAGAGTCCGGTTGGCAAAATATTGTGACATAGTCAGACATCAGATACATAGTACAAGCATAGCAGGTCAGAAAGAGTATGAGAAGTGTTCCAGTTCGGCCGTGCATGGTATCTCCATGCACGGCATGAGAATCACCACCCATTTATAACATTTTGCACTTTGTTACCTATGTATGTGGTAGGGAGGCGGGTGTGGGGGGTGCGCTGGCGGCGGCGCCAGTGAGGATGGGGGTCGCAGCTCCTCGCTGAGCAGGCGCCCCGGCCGGACAGGCGCAGGCGGCTCGCGGTCTGGCGGCGGCTGCGGCGAGTGAATCATTGACGCCGAGAGCTGCTGCAGGTCTTCCGCAGACCCGTCCTCAGCCGTCTTCTGCCCTGTGGTGGATTGTCGTATTATAGCAGCGGTCTATTACCTATATAGCTGGTCCCGGAAGGAAGGCGGGTGTGAGGGGTGCACCGGCGGCGGCGCCGGCGCGGGTTGCAGCTCCATCTCCTCGATGGGAACGCGCCCGGCCGTCTCCACGAGCCCGGGCGTCGACTGGCAGCGACCCATTGCCACTGCACCCAAAACAAAAGCAACATAAACAAAATATACAAGCAGTACGTGTACCAAATATCTATACGGTGCCTTTACCCGAGTGTATCTCATTTTTATCGCCGGATTTCCGAGGCTTCTGGGACAACTTCCAACTGGGTCAGAATTCATATTTTGTTCTATTGCAAATGTAAGCTATGTTTTTATTATATATTAAGGAAATCTACAAATTATAAATCTCTTTTTCTAATTAGTTCAATGTAAAATCACAGTAAATAAATAAATCACTATTGATATATGTGTGTCTATCTACAGAATAGCTTATCAAGCTACACATTAAGTTACTTGATACAGGTGTACGAACCTTTTTCAAGTGGCGCTTTCTTATACTTCTCAAGTCTCTTGACGGCGATGGCTTCTAGCCGCACCCTGGCGGCGGGATACTCCTTCAGCACATCCCACATGTCCGTCTTGCTGAGCACGAACAGGTCCGAGTAGCCGACGGAGCGCACCGATGCTGTCCGCCGGTTGCCTGTCGACGTGTCATCCACACACTCCGTGCCAACCGGTGTTCGGTCTCAGCTGACCTCATGGACTATTCCACCTCTCGTACAATCGGAGAGCCAGAATGGACCATTAACACGACTACGGGGAAGACCGAAACACCGGCGGCATGGCACTTTTTATAGAAGGTCAAAGAAGCTTAATCGAAACTATCAGTCATCACGCAGGGATCAAACGGGGACACAAAACGTTCATTCTAATAGTAGGAAGCCTATGACTATGGGTAATTTACTGTCCATTACAAAGATAAAGCTTTAAAGTAGATAAAAATAGATCTATTAAAATTTTAGTTTGAAATCTGTAAAAGAACTAAGCAGTTCTACGATTTAAAGTAGCGTAGGGTTTCATAATCAGAATAAAAAAAAGTATATTAAGAACTGTACCGATAGAAGAAGACGAGGTCATAATAATAGGTACATGGAGGACGCTTAAAAATAAGGGGATACATGCACCAAGAGGTCACGCCAAATAACAAGAAATACTCGGGGGATGCAAAGCGATCGGGGACACTGCCTTCAATACAACCAAAGGAGATAAAACAGAACGCAAACAAATAACATGGCATTCAAGACGCTACGATTCCTGGAGGAGGATATAAAATCAAGCGACAGAAATGTAGCTCGAAATAATAAAGTAAAGCTTACCATTATGATCATGGTTCGAGTTACGGTAAAAGAAAAATCGTTTGAAGAAAATTGAAAAATTCAAATAAGTAAATAGACTTATGCCTATTTCCACCAACCAATTCTTATTTTACGGTACACTTAACGCCTGCTAAATTGACAGGTTTACCTGAAAAACTGTCAAATTTGACATTCGATAAGTGTCTCGTAAGCGTTAGGTGACCCATAAGTGGTTGATGAAGGTGAGCATACAAAAACGAGGTAAGAATACGAAATATTGTAAAGTTTGCAAAGAGAAATGTCCAAGCATTCCCTTAAAATATTTAACACAAACCGGTTACCGGACCCTCACTCAGTCATTAGTAGAGTCGACTGGAGACATGTGAGTGTGTCACTCTGAGTGAGGGACGGTAACGCGCGCACACAGGATGATGTCCCAAAACCTGTTGGAAGCGACGCGGCCGCTCCCTCGGCCCTGATTGCAGCGTCTCCTCGACATGTTTGCTTTTCAAAACTTTTACAAGAAAAATAAAATAGAATAATAATGGCGTGGCGTCTCGGGCCGTGGAGATATTTACCAAGTTGTTTACCTGCCGTGCCCATGTTCAATATTGAAATTTCGCCAAAATAAGAACCCGCCTTTAATGTTGCTAGTACTGTCTTGCCGTTGTCTCCTACCACCTGCAGCTTCCCTCGGTTCACTATGTACATCTCCTTTCCGACTTCACCTGTGAAACACATTCTCTCATTGAGTGACGCGCAACAAGCAACATTTTGAGAATACATCTTGTCAGAATGAGTGTTACCTTTTCTGCAGATGTAGTCCCCAGGCGAGAACAGTACCGGACGTAGCCTTAAAACCAACTCACACAGAAACCCCGCTTCCGTATTCTGGAAGATTTCCACTCTGCAATATTTAAACATAAATTAACTAGATATGAAGGTGAAATACGTAAGAGGTGTAGGGCATTCTAAAAGTATTAAATATCACTTGTATATACAGATTCAAAATTTACGCTAAACGTGGGCTACAACTGAAAAACAGAAACACTCAGAAAGAGCCATTTGGCGACAAAAATTTACGGATTGAATACTTATGCATAATTCATGGAAGTAAAAAGCGAATGTTTCTCTTTTTAATTATACAACACGGGATATTAAGCTTGAACTGCCACGCTGCATTAATGTGGCTGAATGACTAGGTAGGTATAAACAAACAATGGAAAGTATCTTAGTATTTGCATTTCGGTTTGATGAATATTGAGATGCTCCGTCAGACTCTCAAACTTATAAAGAAAAGTTTTTTATGGAAATGAGTCACGGGCTGGCAGATGGTCCAGCTAATAAAGTTGAATTTTCTTTCCAATATCACTTTGACGGACTTGGTCTACGTAGTAAATTACAGAGTTTGCAACTCGGATGCGCTACTTAGTCTGGCACACGTTTAAAGTACTGCAAGCATTAAATAAATGTGTGGTGAAATTAATAGATACTAACAGTGGTGTGGTACCTTTCTTTGATAGAGGACTCTCTGCCTTAAACTTCTCTACCACTATTACTTGGCAATTTGTATCGTGTTTAAGTTATAAATTACTACGATGAAAACTTAATACATTGTTTCACTCTGAACTAAATGCAAATCACATTAGCAGCAGATGTTCGGGTGCCCTTCTAATTTGCCTGATCCACTGACAAGTTCATTATCCACAAAGTTGAGTTCAGTCTGTCCTTTATCATTGTCACAGGCAAAGTGGCAAGTGAGTATCGTCTTTGGACTGTTTCGTCTCTAGACGCGAGTTGTCTTCTGAAGTTCAACCAACTTTGGCAATTTAGGAACACGATTGTTCAATATTGTAGGATGTAGCGCGTTTCGTATGCCCAGTATCATATTATTCACTCAATCAGATGATTGATGAGCCAAATGTTCACATGTATTACCATACAAAAATGTCACTTTGAAGTGTCATATAAAAAATAATTTAACCACGCTTGGTATGAATTGCATCTGAACCTAGAAAATTTAAATGATAGATAACTCTTATGAGGAAACGCGGTTTGTGATACATTTATTTATTCGCCATAAGTTCTTCATGATTGTACTTCCCTGTTTTCTCCGCCAAAATAGGAACGATTTTAAATTTGTTTTAAAGAAAGACAGAAGTTTTTCTTGAAAAAGAATTTATTGGAAAAAAATAAAACGGGAACATGATAGTAGAAGATAAAGAAAGTACAATAAAAAAATATTGACTTATATCCAGGGAGGAAACGGGAATACGTTTGGTTTGTATGAGCAAAACACCCTACAACCACATGGGGCATGCCGCAAAGTTCCAAATCGCAGATTAGATTTTGAACTAAAACAAAAATCAAGATAAGATACAAATTTCTCAATAGAAAAAAAACAAAATTATCTTGAACTTTTGTGTAGATTCAGTTGTTTCTCAATATGGTGCATATTATTCGGCCCAAAATAAGATAAATAAAATCAATACTAACGAGGACTTTCCGTAGGGGTTTTTAAAAAATTATCTATATTTTACGAGATATTCAATTAAAAAGGGTTTTTTTTTTACCGGCACGTTGCGGTTTTTTGTATGAAGACTTATGTATGTTTCTTGTTGTTCTTTGTATGTTGCCTGGGGTCGGTGGGAGACTGAGACACAGACAGACAAACAACGGCGTGTAGACAACTTTTCCAAGCACTTTGGTATATACGGAACTCTAAAAGATAATTTTCGAGACCTGAAACCAATTTGTTCTGTTTTGGGAGTCCGAATAGTCTTATTTCCCCAAATCTGACTAACGAACTTGAACTTCAGTAATCAAGATGCTTTGGGCTTCCTTTTGCAAAGTCTAGACTGTCGTTCCCTTTGTGTACTCAGCCATGTATATGAAAGGTTTCATATAAAAGCGGAATGTACAGAATATTTTCAACGGTGCAGTAATGAGCAGTGCTATTGAATTTTCTTATTTTATATCTTATCTCTTAAGTTTTTTGATCTTATTTTAAATCTAAGATCTTAAGAGATCTTAATTTATTTTAATCCACTTTATCGTCTTCGGTTATTTTCGGATAGCGAGTGTACGTGTACTTTACGTACATGTTCTTTTAGCAGCACTCACTCTTACACCAGCTATTGAGGATCATAATTACCTCTTCAGAGTGTCCAGGTGTACGTTGATAGCTATTTCCGCCTTCAACTTGTCCGGTAGACAAGACACGGCTTTCTCCTCGTCCGAACACTTCTGCGTCAGCCAGAGATAGTCGAACCACTTGATCACCTTCACTTGCAAGTGATTCGGCACCCGTCGCATACGCATGTATGTCTTCACGCCATCTAGTTTTGCTGTAACAAGGAGAAAAACAATAACATATTAAACCCCAACCAAGGCCTGCTGAACTGCATCTTCAGCCTCATCATCAGCCTACAGAAGTTCACTGCTGGATATGGATTCCCCCACATAATGTCTTGAGCCACTTTCATCCAACGAGCTCTCGCGACCTCCACAATGACATCAATGATTCTATAGAAGCGACTGCGTATTGTAGTTCGAGGTTCTGTGTTGCCACTCTAACTTACTAATTCTGAGAGCTATGTCGGTGACTTTGGTTACGTACGGATTTCATTGTTTCTGATTTTATCACAAGTGAAACTCAGAGCTGTTCTACAAGTTCAAAAAAATATCATAATAATTTATTCAATCTGATGACATACATATCAGTCTTCTAAGGTTTGCCACAGCGTTGAGTGAGTGGTATTCCTACATTAGCTTTATTTTATTTCGGTTCTTTTGAAACGATGCCAACGTGTTTCCAACCAGACATTTTCCAAAGTCCACACCTTTCTCCGGATGAACAGTCACATTTATCATTATGTCATAAAGTTTCTTGCAACAAAATGAATATACCTTTTTGTAAATTGCACTTAATCTCACCTGTCGTCGGATAAGTTAAGTTGTGCTAAGTGGGCTGCCTCGTGTGTCTCGCTAACTTGACGTAGGAATAATTGCAATCTCAAGTTAACCAAAACAGTTTTAGAGCGCTTTCAACGGCAGTGGCAAGCCAAGTTTGTTGTTAACTCCGCTAATATTGCATTCAATCGTACATAGATAACTAATAACTAGGTGCAACTTGTTCGTGTTCAATTATCGTAGTTATTGCTTAGTTAGTGTTAGCTAAACAAGTTTAGTTTCAGGATATAATAACACATAAAGTATCGTGAAAGGTCAATTTCGCCCTGAACTTAGACCTTGCGAATACACACTTTGTATGATAATACATTTGTTACCTTACAAACCGACTTCAAAAAATTTTGATATTAGTTTTTCATTTTAAATGATAAATTTTCAAAATTCTTCAATTTTTGATTTTTTTGATATAACAAAAGCTAAGCATATTTTTTAACGTTAATAGACCTTGATAGATCAGTAATGTGTTGCAGAAATAGTGTGGTAGAGAGTACTGACCCCTGAAGTACCCCTGCGTTTATGGCCAACTGATCCGACGAGTAGCCGTCAATAACTACTCAAATGGATCTTTCCCTCAGAAAGCCAGCTAGCTAGGAGCAGAATTGATCTGGCAGTCCGTAGGCAGGAAGCTTGCCAATTAAGCTAGGTTCATATTGCTGTGTCGTGGCGCGCCATAAAGCAATCGGCAATTCATGCGCCACAACACAACACAACCTACTAATGTGAATCTAGTCATAGGTAATAAACGTAACCGATTGCGTTCTGGCACGCCACGACACACCCCGGCACAGCAATATGAACCTAGCTTAAGGCTAGCGTGCCAAACCATGTCAAAGGCCTACGAGACGTCTAGTCAAACAGCCAGTGCTTCACCACGTTTCTCGATGGCCAATTCAGCATGGTGGTATTACAAGCTGGATGTATTAAAGAGGTTTTGCAAAATTGTTGCTAAAAAAAAATATTTAAACAAAAAAACAAATTGTTTGTTAATTTTCAAACAAAGCCCTTTCATTTGACACTTATCTTAACCTCACTTGTTTTTTCCCCCTCTTAAACCTAAATATTATGAACAACCTCTTGACTGATTTTGCTCATAGGCTTCCCTACAAATTTTACTAATAACCCACCTACCATACCTTTCATAGGTGCGTTCTGGAGCTCTGTGCTCAATCGTCGGCCACATCGTCACTTACCAACAAGTAAGAACGTGGTCAAACGAAGGTCTATCAATGTAAAAAAAAAGTTTTTTATGAAAATTGAATCATCAGTTTGAAAGTTATTATCATACTAAAACATATAAACGACGAATTCGTCGCTTCGTTCGTTCAATAATAGTGCTTGCACTGATCTTTTATGATCTCTACCTACGACAACACCTGATTTTATTTACAATAGCAGTCCATTACATATTCGCAAATCGGAGCCCTGATATAATTTTAAATGAACGTCATCAAAGTTAATCGGAAATGTGGTTTTACTTCCGCTATGAACAATTCATGTCGTCCACAATTTTGTTAACCTGAATCAATTTACAGCAATTCCGACAGAAATTTATTAAATTTATATTACGTACACATGAAGATACAATTGAAAGGAGAGATTTCGTATTCCCGCGACTATAGCGTAGCCCGTAAAATAATTATCTAAAACATACGTGTTGTGGTGCAATGTGGGATGCCTTGCCATAAGGAAAGAAGTAAGGAAAGAATTAAATAGCACGCAAAACAAAATTTAATTCAACATATCCAAAGAAATTGACTTAATTTCATCTAATTGGTTAATAGTTTAATCAGTAAAAATGGTAATAATTAATCGTTTGCCTCGTTCAGCTCACGGGAACTTGCAACATATTACACAACTTCGTTAAGCCGACGGAAAGGTTACCTACAAAGTTACAATGAGAACTTTCTGCGCCTGGAGTGAGGGCAGGTTTATTTTACTTGTCAGCTTATAACAGCCGTAGCTATATTCTAGAGAAGGTAATAAAATGTATGAATCATCGTACTCAGAGCACTACCACAGATCTACCAAGGGACCCAATGTGGATCGGTGGATGACACATGCCGTAATTTTTGTCCATCACGCAGGCCCTGGCAAGAAACTTGTCATTTTAGAAAAATTACGAATATACACCATATATACCTTACTCGACTGCAACCACGCTCGAAGGGCGGTGCTCATGAAGGACCTCTAAATGGTCAACGAAACGTCAGCAGGAAATAGTACAGCAAGTGTTGTAGGGTTGTTTCCTCGTGCTCCACCATAGTGGTAATTATTCTAAAATTATACCAAGCCAAGATAATTTCAATTCTACATGACATTGTTACAAGCTTTTATTTAACTTGGAATGTATGTTCGGGTGGAATCTTGCAACTGAATTTTAAAGCAGTTATCCTCCACCGATTGAGATAATATTTTGCATACCTGCCAAGTTCCGATGACAATACAATATGGTGGTGACAGCGAGCTGATCTGATGATGGATAATAGTAGACTGGCCGTGTTCAGGCTCATTTTGATCAGCACACGGTTACGATTTTTTTTTATAAAAGCTTGTATTGAAAAATATATTTTTCACAAAAAACTTATTGTAAATCTAGATTCTCTAGCTGTAGGGTTGTAATTAAATTTTAAAATCTAGGCGAGGCTCTATTCATTCTACGCTAGTACCCCCGTATGTACAAAATACATAAAATCTCCTCTAAAAATGGTCATCTAGCTAGATGCAATTTTTTTGGAGACGAGGGAGAAATCGGAATTAGTGTTTTAATGACATGTTTCATATTAACACAGAGTAAGGAATAATACTAACGTACAACAGAGAGACAATCTTAGTACTACGATCGTTGCCACGATAAGTCGCGCAAGAGCAGCGCCCGTGGCGCGCGCTCGGTACTAACGTACTAATATGCATTCTTACTTGTTTTCTTAACAGCGTACTAGATGGCGCTTCTCTCTTGCCTTCTTTACAGCGCACTAGATGATACTTGAGAAATCAAGCGTATTTCATCACATCATATCATAGAGTAACACGTTAGTATTCTTACTACTCTGTGGAGTAACTATCGAAATATTATCGAATAATACACTGCTCCAAAACATGGTTTTATTTCAACGCCATCTATGTGTTTCTTGACCAAACTTAGAACCTTAGAACCCAATCAAAATGTTTCGGTTAGAAATTGCTAGATGTCAGTAAAAACATTGAAAAAAAAAACTATTTTATAACGATTTTTGTTATTTTATTAGTTAAAATCACATAAAAAGTCTTCTAGAGGTACTATTTACGCAATGCTGTCAAAAAAAGTGAAAAAATAATCTAATTAATGTGTTCAATATTCCTAGCGATACCAGTACTGCCATCTATCGATATTTTGTGTGAACTAATTCTAAAATGTATGGAATTAACCAGACCTGATATTACGTTAGTCTCTATAATAAATGAAACTGCACATTACTATGTATTGAAACACAAGTGTGAAACTATTAAAAACCACGCCCGGTTTATAAACTCACACTCTTGTTTTAATAACCCCCTGTTATTAACAGTTTCATAAACTAAGTACTATTAAAAACCCAAAGCTGCGCACCCGAGATCAGATTCTAACCCACAACCTATTGAAAAAGAAGCCAGGGGCGATTCTTTCAAAGCTTCCAAGGCTTTTAATAACAACCATATTCTATGAGAAGTAATATTATTATAAGGAAATGGCACACAAAGAGGTTGTGGAACAATGAGCCAAAACTAATCAGTCGACACTGTTCGGCGGGCTCACGCTAATCGCAGATATTGGACGATCGATCGTTAAACAACCGAATTACGACAAGCCCATTAATAACTCTACAGAAGCATCCTCCGTAGTATATACTGCTCTCAATTGCCGCTATAGCTATACTTTTCTACAAAGCTACTGAATATTTTATGATAATGCGTTGCGTCAGTTAATATTTCTATTTTAAACTTGGTTGGATCTTCATTTATTTTTTCCAGAACCATTTTCCAAATAAATCGACGTTGCCAGCCTAGGCAATGATGGCACACATGAAATCAAATGATGTATCATGTAAGTTAAAGAATATAAAAAGACAAGTTTGAGAAAATTCTATGTACAAATTAAAATTGGCCGCAACTAGGAGATGGTGTCTTCGGGTATGTGACCTTTCTCACGTTCGTCCATCATCGCCGGACTTGTAGGCCGGGCAGTAATGTACTTATTATTCCAGAGGAAGTCATCGTCGCCAGCATCGGACGAGGCCTCCATTATATTAAATGGGGGGATTTGCCATAACCACCACGCTTGGCAGGCGGATTGATCGCAGTTTGGTTTTAAGTACTAAGGTAGATGCTGCTACCCATCTCTTGGTGTTATATAACTACTGAAGCTGTAGTGAATAGCTTTTACTACATCCACGGCAGGAGACGGATGGATCTATTCTTAGGCAGGATACACCACGGCCATTAGTCTGCCTTTGTCACAAATTAAATATAAGGAGGCTGAAAACAACCGTTTTTTTACGAATCACCATTCAGAAACAAAATTCAAAATTCCTTAGGATACAAACAAACAACTTCGCGTTACTTCACACCAGGACAGCTTTTAAGTCTGTACAAAGCACAAGTCCGGGCTGGTATGGAGTACTGCTGCCACGTTTGGGATGGCTCGGCCAAACACCAGCTTGCTGCCTTGAACTCGATCGAACGCAGAGCTTTCAGGCTTATAGGTGAGCAACATATGGCGGAGACTAAGATCCAGAGTCTCGAGCACCGCCGTTAGGTAGCGCGCCTTTCGATCTTCTATAGGTTACATTTCGGGGAATGCTCCCAGGAAGTTATGATCTGATCCCACCATCTCCTTTTCATCAGTAGTATATATACCCTCTATTCGTACTAAACGTTTCAGTTCTACCTTTATAATGAGAACTGCTAAGGAGTGGAATACACTACCGTCGTCTGTCTTTCCTGAAAACTATAATCTGGGTCTCTTCAAGGCTAGAGTGAATAGGTGCCTTCTAGACCTTTGTGCTCCATCTTTGGCCGCATCGTCACTTACCAACAGGCGAGATCGTGGTCAACCAAAGGCCTACATTGTTAAAAAAAAAAAAACCTTTAATCCAGTATTAGCTATTTTGGATTTGATGAGTGATTAGATTGTATTGGGAGTCATGACAAAATATCATACTGCAAACTTTCCACAACTTAGAGGAAGTAGATTTGTAAAAAAATTGGATACAGGGCATTCTGTATAAGGTCGAGTCAACTATGTGTTAACTGTTAGTATTTAACGTCCACAAGTATTCAAGGACATGAGCAATTCAGCATTATGCAGTCAGTTTTTGGATATTTGTTAGTATTTAACGTCCACAAGTATTCAAGGACGTGAGCAATTCAGCATTATGCAGTCAGTTTTTGGATATTTGTTGTTATAAATCTCCATTTGAAGGGAATATTAAAGGAATCCTGTATCTAAACCCCCTAGCTATGCAAGAGCGAAGTCAAATCGAGAAAGTTAGTCGCAAGGAATATCAATAAGTTGATGTGGAATGGGATATTCCATGCCGTGCATCATTTTATAACAGAAAGGTAGGTATATAAGTCCCGAAATTCATGCCAAATTTTTAAATATGCTCTTTTCTCCGGGGTTTATGACATTATTGCTAGTTCCGTCGACAGATATAAAATAAATATAATATAATGTTTGGCATGCCTCCCTTATCTTCATTTATACCAGCTCATTCCGGAGATATTGCAACAGCTTCATAGTCTAGCGACACTTCCTCTTTTTGTGTGAATAAAATGTCATCCCTAATCCTATTTAACACCCCACTTTATTATTAATTTTACGGTTCGTCGCCGCAAACGAGATTCACGAACAGCAAATTTCTTGTTAGTACTTGGATGCTCCCTTACTAAATAATGTTTTACTTGGTAATTTATTCGTGCCATCTTCAAGTCGCAATTTTTTTAGATTTAATAACTTGGTTACTCCATAAAAATACGAACCAGAGTCTGCTAACCCACAGTTTTGAATGTAAATAGTAATAGTAACGCCTATCACCCACAGTAGTTTATTTTTATGCGACTTAGAATGATGGAACAGGCAGATGGCCCACCTGGTGTTAAGCGGTACCCTCGGTCTATGAACAGTACATTATCTCATAAGTCACGTTCACCTATGTGGCATTCATTGCACTGCGGCTGCTACCCTAAGACATAAAGATGAAAGTCTCATGTGTCTTTAATATCAACGGCATCTACCTTTCAAACCGGAACACAGGAAGGCTTATAGGGGTAGGGGTAGTACTCCCCCGGACGAACTCTTTCACAAAAAAGCTCTACTACTACTGAATCTTCTGGTCTGTGATAGTATAACGCGCATTTATCACACAGAGAACGTAAGAATATTATTCAAATGCCTGCATAAATGGGGTCAGATATAGGCATTGATATATCTGGACGGTCCAGAGCTGTCTTCAGCACCGCTGAATACATCATTGTAGAAAACCTCTCGCCTTATTACGATCCAGGAATTTTAGCTTCGAAATAAACGCTCGGATTAATTTTAATTCTATTTCGTTTTCACTGTCAGGCAATTTTAAATATCTTTTTGGAGGGAATGCTGTTATGAATATGATAAATATCGTAAAATCGTATAAATGATACCTAAGCACAGATTTATTATTACTTTTAATTTTTCTTAAATAGGACAATGATCGCTCATATTCTATTTAAATGAAATTCGTTATAATTCAGTCTAAGCAATGACAAGTGGTGAGCTCATCGCCGCCATTGCTTCCCACGACTGACTAAACTTGAACAAAAATTTATATTGATTTTGATGTGGATAAATTAGGTTATCTTTATATTTAACTAGTGGAATGACCGAAATTACGTCCTTGTGTAGTTTTTTCCTTACAAACAGCAATACCCTGCTGCGCCTCCTTCTTCTTAGTGCACCCCTAGACCACAAAAGGAGACTCCAAGTCTCAGGTTTCTATACTTATGATCGATTTATGCTGTGCGTTGATATTCAGTCAGTGAGTGAGTCAGTCAGTCAGTCACGCAACGATTTCATAATATTGATGGCCCTTCAAATTCCTTATCACCGCAGTCCGTGTGGGGTGGGACGGGGTCTCGAACTATTGTCATAGAGGGCACTATCCATTATCCACCCGGATAAGCTCGTGTTTCGGGCTCATATACATTCAAATGAAAAATAAACGTATCTGGTAACATCGGGTACATAATCTACTATATAAAAATAAGTCGGGTTTTCCTTCCTGACGCTATAACTCCAGAACGCACGAACCGATTTGGCTGAAAATTGTCTATTATATAAATATAAGTCGGGTTTTCCTTCCTGACGCTATAACTCCGGAACGCACGAACCGATTTCCACGGTTTTGCATTCGTTGGGAAGGTCTCGGGCTCTGTGAGGTTTATACGTTTTTTTTTTCTTTCAAGTCTTGTTAGTTACACCACTTATAACTCAAGAATGGGTGAACCGATTTGGCTGAAAATTGGTAGGGAGGTAGCTTAGAACCAGGAGATAGGACATAGTGGGAGGGGTAGGACGGGGTGGGGGGTTAGCCGGGGGCTACCCGTGCGAAGCCGGGGCGAGTCGCTAGTGATACATAAATACCTGGGTATTTTTGTTGTTAACCTTTACCTCACATATGAAAAACATCGTATGATAGCCCGTCTATCATACGATGATTTGTAAATAAAACACACAGCAAAATAATAATTTGCGTGATTTGCGCCACATTTTAAATATCGGGTGGAATTAATCCCATATTTCATGACATGAACTACTCATAATTTAGTATTAAACAAAAACGCCATGCAAATTTTAAAACGAAAATGGCGCTTTATGTAAACACAGATTTTAATTGCAAGAAAATTGGCAAATTGTATCGAAAATTCATCTTTTATAATTTTTTTACATAAAAAGAATGCAAATACACTTATGTCAATTCAGTTCTTAATAATTTCAATCAATTTTGTAAATTAATTGTTAAGAATGTAAAGGGAGTATCTTCATAGTTAACTTCATATTAAGTCGTTAACATTTTACTCTTATTATTTCGAGTATTAATATATAAAAGTCCTCGCTAGTAAACTTTCTGTTTCTTTAAAAAAATAAACTGTAAGTAAATCGCACTAAAACTGTAAAATTAACATTCAAGAATTATGTTTACTGGGCATGCTCGACTGTATTCTATAATTGCAAGTAGAACACTCCCTTTACTCGCTTTTACAAGCGTTGTTTGATTTACCAAATTAGCAGAAACACTGGAGTTGAGTCCGACGTCCAAACAAGGAATGTAGGGACGACTGTTTACGAAACAACGTCACAACCAACAATAAACGTACTGCACAAAAACGAGTCGAGTCAACAGTGCTTTTACCCAGTGTTATGGATTGTTTACAATAAAAAATATTGCATTTCACAAGCTAATTTCAATTTTCGTTGATGTTGAAACAGGTTTTACATGAATTTGTAGCTGTGCAGTCTTCTTAATTTGGCCCATATAATGTGCACACCAGGAAGGGACCGTTGACATCTTCGTTATTCAAACTCTCTCGGTTGGCAGAGATATACTGAAAGAAAGTACTGCTGTGTGGTCAATGCTTTAGTAGTGTGCCAGCGTTTGGAGTAATTTAATCTTCCTCAAACAGTGAGGGGTGTGCGGCCGCCAGCAGTGCGGCCAGCCATCGCCACCGCCACCATTAGCCCACGTGCGCCACGCTACATTAGTTTCGGTAATATTGTTCGGATTTTGTAGACTATTATAGGGTAGGTTTTTCTGTTTTTGTATGGACGTGAAATAACTATAACTCAGTAAGTAATATTTAATCTGTAATTTCGCTGCTACATACTTTCCACAGACAAGGAAAATAAACCTTATCTGTTTAACAAAGCGCTATTTATCTGCTAAAATGAGGTTCGGAATTTATGTTGAGCATAGTGAAAATAATATAACATTTCCTACTGGAATTTTCCACTGAAACATCCCGACAAAACAAGTTAGGCGGTCAAGGGGATTGCCCTCGTTTATGAATTAT
This sequence comes from Operophtera brumata, assembly GCA_932527175.1. Classification (NCBI taxonomy): domain Eukaryota; kingdom Metazoa; phylum Arthropoda; class Insecta; order Lepidoptera; family Geometridae; genus Operophtera; species Operophtera brumata. The sequence goes on from OW052238.1 coordinate 5,562,676, forward strand.
AAAAAAAAAATATATACTTTCTAGCGGCGAGCACCGCGAGGCGAGCGTACAATGCTACTAAATTGCTCGCACGTATAAGGTCGGCCAGTGTTCGCTGTGTGCGCTAAAGGGAGAGAGAATCTATTTTTACGATGGGAAATATTTTAAATTCTGGAGCGGTCGACTCTTGGACAACAATGTTATGGTAATACGAGCTATCAATGTAAGATCTGAAGCTCAAACGGAATACCTGGGTAGTTTGAGCCATATACAATCCCAGGGCAGAATGCGTTCCAACAATTTGAATATAAACTAGGTAGTTCCACGAAGTGCAGTGTATTGTTTAACGGATTCGCCCGCGCCGCGCCGCCCTGGAACCAATCCCTAACTCTCCACTGAACTCCAACTCGGCGCGCACTCGATTGGACTCATAGACTCGGGTACAATAAGTCCTAAAGGAAATATGGACTTTTATTATATTAGCCGTTTTCGTCGCGTTATTAAACACACAGCTTTGTTCAGCTGAGAATTCAATTTACCAATTATCTAAGGCCAACAATGTATGGATGTTTGTATGATTGTTACTCAATCACGCAAAAACGTCTGAACCGATTTCGACGAAATTTGGTACAAAGATAGATTATAACCTGGAGTTATAGGCTACTTTTTACCCTAGTAAAACGCGAGTGAAGCCGCAGGCACACACTAGTTTTTTTATATTCGCATTCGATTCCCGCCTTGGAACAAATATTTGTACGATCGATATTTGTTCAGGGTCTTCTGGGTATTTTCTATGTATAAAAAATATATATCTATGTAATGTATTGTATTAAGTATATCAGTTGTCTAATACCCATAACAAAAGCTCTGCTTAGCTTGGGGCTAGATAATGTTGTGTGAACTGTCCAGCATTATTTATTATAATATGTAGGGCACTGGATGCACGTTTATTTTGTTTACTGAGAGATATAACGAATCACCGATAAGAAAATCATAGTACATTTACCTTGGGAAAATATTTTCATGCATGGTACGGTCGTAATAAAAACATCCCACAATTTTATGAGACAGATAAGTTATTTTCGTATCAAAAGGCCGTAAAGTATACACAAAGTCGATGAACTGAAAATAATTACGTGTTGCGTTTTGAATGATAGTCTCTAATCTATCTATCTAAGTCTGAATTGACAGTTTAAGTAGGTTGAGTCGATGACGTTTTATTAAAATGTGCTAAGAATCCGGCCTTTGCGTAGCTTTTGTAGTACATATGCAGTTGAAGACGTAAGTACGCAATTAGTCGAGCCGAGACAGCGAAAGCAGCTACCTAGTACCCACTTATAGAGTTGCTGGGAGTTAGATAGCTTTCGTGCGACCAGCGCAAACCATCTAACTTATGAATAATATTAATCTACGAGCGGGAAGTGAGTGCGACGGGATTGTCCTAATGGATTTGTGGGAATCCAAACTTTAGCATTTTTGATGTCTATTGAAACACCTATAATCCTGGTGTTTTAGACGCGGTGAAGTCTTAATTACACCACATATTAGATTTTCGAATAGTTTATGTAGTTTCATTCATATACCTACGTAAAGAAGGCTTTAGTAAAATCTTTACTACAGACCGTTCACCGTAAGTTGGCACCTGCCATGGAGTATTTACAGGTGCCATTTTACGGAGAACGAGCCAGACCGTTCACCATAAGTTGGCATCTGCCATGGAGTATTTACAGGTGCCATTTTACGGAGAACGAGCCTGACTGTTCACCATAAGTTGGCATCTGCCATGGAGTATTTACAGGTGCCATTTTACGGAGAACGAGCTGTAGGTATGCTGTTACCACCATTAAATACTGCTATAAAATAAATTATATACTAATTAAATCAGCAATAGTAAGAATCAGAAAATAAATAACATCAGACAAAGTTAAGGCTAACACATTAAATGAAACACTTGGATAAACTTTCCGATCAGCATTGATGGTCAATCTAAGTTGCAGCCCGATAGAGAGCGACGGCACGGCGGTGTGATTACAGAAACTGCAAGTTCACAAGTTTACTACAACGAGTCCAGTCGCAATGTTGTAATACGTACAATTTACGTGTGTACGTATGAACGTAACGGGGGCTTTTTATTTTAGATTAAAAATTTAATATGTAGTTCCATCTGGCTCGATAGACGGCGCTGACGCAAAACCCACTGTCAATTTATTAGCTGGTTTATTTTTGTTTTTTATCAAAGTCACAAAATTAAACCTCCTGACCGTTTATCCCTCAAAGGTTTATATGATTTCAACCTTCGACGAAAGTTTTACTTTGGTCGAAGATTTCAACACTGAAATTATGTTTAGAGACGGCCCCGAAAACCCCTAAATCAGCAGAACATATAAATAGGGCCCTTCGTTATCAAAGCGTTCAGCCATCACCATGCACGTCCAATTTGTGCAGAAGCCTTTTTAAAAAACTAAATAAAGTGTTAAAACGAATAAAAGAGTAAAATCATAGTTGGCGGAATAGTGGTGTCAAAAACTATTAATGGCAAACTAGAAAACTCAATTTGATAAAATCGTTGTGTGCGCGTGCACTTACGCTGAAACTGCAAAGACTGTAGTGATAGGGCGGAGCGTCGGGAATAGCGTTGGTGTTTGGATGGCGGTTTCTACATAGTCAATACGCGGCGCGGCGCGTCGATACTTGTAGCGGGAGCGGAGGCACAAGCGGAAGCGGGTGCACGGCTCGCGTTGGCGACGGCAGATCGATGTCGGGCGGACGCGCGCGGGCCTCGCTCTCCCGCTGGGATGGGGCGCGGCGCCCGACTTTCGCCGAGCTATTTATAGCATTCAAGCCGCTGACCTATTTTGCTGCAGCGCCTCCGAGGAAGGTCACGGATTCAGCCTGCTCTCTGCCGTCGCGGCGCCATTGTCTTTCAACCGAGCTGCAGCGCTAATTATAGTTGTTGACACTTTGCCTTTTCTCTTTTGCATCCCTCGGATTGATCCTGGAGTACCGTTGCAGCTTCAATTTGCAATTTCCTTAATTTCCTACGAGTATTTCTAGCTACCTAGTTAGCGTACAGTTTATCGTTTCATGAAGCCGGCAGCGTAGGGTATGACGTCAACAGGCCGAGGCTGCGCTCACGTAGCGCGCGTGCCGGCACGTCTACCTGCTTAGTACGCTAATGTGACAGCCACGCTGCCCTCACCCCACCGACCGCGCTCTTTGCACCTTCTCACACGCTCACAATGATTTATTGTGTTAACTATCCAACGTATTACGGAGATTGCACCTACGCTTCTTATTCTCCGGCTTGCGTTACAAACAATTTTACAGGGGGAACGTGAGGTGTCATATTTTTTGAGAGTTTGAGAGTTGAGAATACAATTTAAAACAAAGATATAACTCAATAAGCTTTTTAATTTCACTTTTTACACTTGGATAGTGATATTTTTAGGCAGAAATGTAAGAAATTAAGGCTATGCCTCTTTTTGTCTTCTCAAGAACGTTACAAGAGTTTCTTACCTTGGAACTCTTTCCTGGCAGTGCTGACAGACGTGACGATGTTCGCGACGTGGCCCAGCACCGTCGCAAACAACATCAGCCCAAACAACAGCTGCGCTATCACGAACACGTACTCCCCTTTGCTCCGTGGCCTTGGTAAGTCACCTGCAAAATAGGAACTTTATAGCTTCTACTTTTTGTGATTCTCAAGGTTTGGTTAGGAACTAACCCATCGTATTCGAACGATCATAGAAAATCCCTCACAAATATGATAAATCTTTGTGCGGTCCAGCTTTGATGATGATTCAGACCAGACCACTTTATTATGAAAAACGAAGCCAGAACTAAGTCAAAGAGTAGATAGAGAATGAACAATCCGGAAATTCCGTAAAAGGAACCGGATATCTGCGGCCTCCCTGACTATCTGACGGAGCCGTATTATCACTATCACTATTTGTCAAGTTGGCCTTGCCTTGATTTTGTTGGAAGGCTTATCATGCACAAAATGAACTTCCCACGAAACAATTCGTCGTTCATTTTCCACTACAAAATTATCCGTATGAATATCTGGTGCAAAACTATTTAGAATAGAATAGAATAGAAGAAGAATAGAAATAGTTTATTTTGAATAGCAAATACACACACAATAATGGAATACAATACAACAATAACACAAACAGAACACGTTGCCGAAAGTGTACGATAAAAATAGAACAGCTTCTGCTGCTTTTAAACATAACTGGCATCTGCAACAATACATGATTGTTGTTTCTCTTATTTTGGTAAAATTAAAATAGCTTTTAGTTTTAAGCTACATACGAAGCCCCAGAAATGCATGAATACTCACAATAAGCTGAAAATATGCAAATTAAACTAGCCTGGGTGCAGTGAACGTGTTATACCATGTCAGGCATAGCCTGCGCTAGGTTTTTAAGAATAGCTCTTAGAATTTAGACACAACTTATCGCAGGATTTTCAATTAAAGTTGGTGGGAAAAGGCTAATAATACAGCTGACTACTGAGCAAAATTTTATGTTCTACGCATTTGTGTATCTGTACAAGAGTACATTTAATACTCAGTTGTGATTTTATTTCACTGTTTACTCGATAAAGCATTGCTTCAAACTCAAGTTACGGCACAAATTGTTGTGGAAACCGAACAGAAATTTTTATACTAAACATCTAAAAATCAGTCCTGCTTTCTAGGAGAATCAACGACAGTTCAAAACAACTTCAATAAGGAACTACTCTATTGCACCAACAAAGTTAACGTTCAAACAGTCGAACTGTTATAATGAGGCTCATTAAATAGAGCAATTGAAACGGAAATCAGCAAATGAACACATCATTTACAACGTCAAAGTGATTCATTATTTGCAAATGTGCATATTCCACAAATGTTTCAATGATGCGGTGAGCAATCAAAGTAGCAGCCTCGTCAAAGATATCAAACTCAGGCGTATATTCCTAATATGCAAACAATTCAATCAACAAATGTTGTAAATGTATGTTCAACACAGAAAGTTTATTTGTCACCGATCCGGTGGCGTACAGCGGTATATATGAATTTGAAAAAATATATGCGAGGGGCGGCTTCACTTTTATCCCTGCTTCGTTCGAGTCAATGTCAGATTAAGCTCCGTGTGTAAGTACTTTATCCTGCCACCTGTGTGCAGGAGGAACGGATAAAAGTACAATTTATTTTTAAAATAATCGTTTTAATGCTCGTTTGACGCAGATATTTATTTATCACATGCCTTTTTACATCTCTCATTCGATTGCAAGAGGAGTTTGCATTGAATTAAATTGTTATTTCTATTTTTGATCTCATTAAGCTGTATACATATACGACTTGGGGTTATATGTATAATTTTGTGAGAAGTGTCTATACGTAGTTAAGAAAGAAATACTTCTATCGGTATCGGTACTAGTATAGTATTATATTATCTGTGGTATCGGTAACTTAGCATTTGACACGATTAGTTTCGCTTTTTAGAACACCTATTCAGCTATAACATTATACAACTGCCGTCTAAAATTCAACTTAATCAAGAATCTCTAGTCTAGTTATAGGTTGATCTACAACATTTACATTTTGTCATAACACCAAACACCATCGATTGCTTGCGAATTAAGTCGTAAACTGGTTGTCTATGGCGTCTCGCATCGAATTTTGCCATTGAAAAATTGGCAGTCAATTAACACGTCATCCGGCCTGTCCTTAAGCTAGTAATATCTATATAAAATAATTATTTCATAAAATACCAAATAATAAATACATTTATTTACAGAAAGAATAATACATATAATACAAGGTATGTACAAAATACATATGAAACAGTTGTGCTACCTGAAGACCGCTGCTAGCGATCTAAAGGTAGTTCAACTGATCCAAATCACTACCAGATGAAAGCGTCCCTAAGATGCTGGCTGCATTGCCACGCTGAATGGCAATACTAATGCGTTACTAAAATACCTATTTCTATGTAATTAAATAATAATTAATACCATCACCATGTTCTAACCACGATGGTTCCAGTAATGAGCCGTGTGGCTCACCTGGTATTGTATTGTTTTTATTATTATTTATTTAATTGTGTCTTTATCAATCTTTGTATTTTTTATTATTAAGTATTGACATTATGATTTTATAAATGAAACTAATTTCTAATTTTTGTTTTAAAATTTAGGTATTATAATTTTAAGTAGGTAGTTACCGATTAATTATAATTATTTTTATATTTTACTACCGATGTGAACCTTCCACACACAACATTTTTTTGTATTATTGGAAATAAATGAACTGAATTGAGTTTAATAAATATATGTATATGTATTTACAGAAAGAATAATACAACTAATACAAGTAGGAATGTACAAAATTTTAAAAAAAAACATATGAAGCAGCTGTGCTATCTGAATACCGCTGCTAACGATCTAAAGGTAGCTCAACTGATCCAAATCACTACCAGACGGAAGCGTTAGAATTGAATTTATTAAAATATTCAATTGAATAAATTTATTCTATGATTCCACATTAAAACTTTAGGCCCAATTTCACGAACAAATAAATCGGTCGTTACCGTAACCAATCATCAAAGTGACAGTTAACGTTTGAAAACATATGTCAAAAAGAGTCGTTTAAGCCAAACAGCCGTTTAAACTTCCGTTAATGTGTTGGTGAAATTGCGTCTTAGTGTCAGAAAAATAATCTGACATTAAAGTTTCATAAGAGTAATAGAATCATAGAAATAATCATAAAAATTTAAATGCTAAAAAGATACTCTGCGAACATACAAATTCTTATCAAAATAGAGCATGATAAATATTTGTTCTCGTTATTGAAATGGATATAAAAATGAACTCCCGGGCGTTCGGGACTCAGCATATACCCGAGAGCGATAAGAAGATATTATTATAAGCAGGTATAGGCACGCCTGGGAAGACGGATGGCCCCTCAACAAATGACAGTGACAACGAGGTCGGCAAAGAATCCATTTCCAGATACCCCTCGTTATTAAACTAAGTTATACAATGCTTGCGAGACTCACTCGATTATTGTATACGAGTGTCTGCCTGCGGCTTCGCTCGCGTTTTACCAGAATAAAAAGTATACAATAGCTCAATCCAGGTCATAATCTATCCGTGTACCAAATTTAATCTAAATCGGTGAAGCCGTTTCAGCGTGATTGAGTAACAAACATCCAAACATCTTAACTATGATATTTATAATATTAGTGGGATAATTGAATACGTAGAGGTTCGTAAAGTGCTACGGAGTTCTACGAATAGCGGCGTTATCATCACTTGCTCAACACTGACATTTAATTAAATTGTAGTTAATTGTAATTGTATGTTTTAAAATGAATATACTACTGAATACATATACGTCTGCTTCATGTTGTTTGGTATTTACCTAAGGTTGATGTTCTACCGTAAGAATGTAAGCGCGAGATCTTATAGCAACAAGGCTTATGAGTGGTTCCAAATGTTGAATATTAAAAGGGCTAAATGTTAAATATTAAGGCCCCAAAAGACATTACTTTTGCCCCATTATATTAATGAAGTTTATAGAAATCAAAATAAATGATAGAATACAATAATGGATTGTTAAATAGCCCTTCAGGCCACGTAACCACCAAAATGGGCCACTGGCCACCAATACGTACATTGATTTATTTAAAGCAATTAAGTTAACATTTGTATTGAGAACAGAATATTGTATGTCCTTGTTTCTAGCGTAACATTTGAACGACCATTAACATACAAACGCACGCAATTAGAGGTTAGCGGATACAAACACTTCGCAAACTCGCAAAACGATACCCAATAAAGGGAGACCATAGACATTGTAACACTTTTATTGTGCTCGTGAAATGCATCGTTAGCAACATGAGATTACGATTATCTATAGCGTATAGTGCTTTGGTGTGTCCGGCCTAAAAATAGACACATCCGCCTCTTCCCATGGATATCTTGAAAGCCGTCTAAGGGATTACACTACAGGATGGGCAGCAGCATCCACCTGAATACTCATCTCCAATACTCTGGCCACCAATCCGCCTGACAAGCGTGTTAATTATGCGGCAAGTTCCCCTATTGCATTCTGTGTGGAAGGCCTCGTCCAGCAGTGGACATCTAGGGGCTAGTGATGATGATAGCGTATAGGGAAAAAGGCTCGGTCAAACAATACTGTATCCAGTTGCCGTTTTCAAATTGTTAAAGCATAAGGCACGTTGGAAATAGCCTATATACAATAGTAATGCCTATATACCTAATACTTCTATAATTAACATCCCGTAAAAATAGTTAGGTTAAAATATTCGCGATCTAATCGAAGCTGTGTGACAAAATATTATTAAACAGTGTATGTTTAATTATCTGCCTGCATACATCTGATACGATACATCAAGAAATATGTAAAATTAATATATTCAAATTCAAATTAAAACATTTTCTTTGGCAAAAGGTTTACTATAGTATCAATGAATATCTTACGGACTTCCAGAGGCTCAATTTTATTGATTATTAACTGCTCTAACGTTTGAGTATATTATATTATTGTTATTTATTACGACATTACAATTATTGTAAATCTGTGACTTATCTTGTAACAATGTAGCTTTTCAATTAATGATAAACTGTGTTTTTCTTTAATTTTTACTATTTAAATACTACAAGTCAGATCTTCATAAAATGTTGTAGATATAATTGGATGAGGTTTATTAAGAAGGTACGCAGCGTTCTGGATTTTTGAAACAATTAACCAGAAAATAGTAGGGAGAGTTTAATTCAGGCAAAAAGTTTGGTGAGGTGTACGAGGGAACCTTGGTGATACTAACCATATGCTTTGATGACTTTAAATATGGATAAGTTTTTTGTGAATAATACATTTACATACATTTTTCCATACAAGCTTTTATAAAATTAGTGATCGAAACCGTGTGCTGATCAAAATGAGCCTAAACACGGTCAGTTTACTATTATTCATCGTGGAGTTCCGTTGTCCACCTTCCGCCTCCATTATCAGATCAGCTTGCTGTCACTATAATATTGTATTGTAATCGAATTTTGACAAGTTTTCAAAATGTCTGCTCAATCGGTAGAGGTTAACTGGTTCAAAATCTAGTTTCAATTTGTCCCACAACTGACATACTAACAGGAAGCTTGTAATAATTGCCGTAAAACAAACACAACACCAATCTCCAATCCACGATCTCCAATCGAAATACCGCAATATTAGAGATGACAGGCTATAAATAGGTGCAGACAGTATGTTAATGCATAAATTACGGAATGTAGCGTTGAATGTTCGATTGCCGACCGCATTGTGCCTGTCTAATGGGGCTTCCAACGTTTTACGTCACCAACTACTAGACCGTGCCTATGTGTAAATAGTTAGATGATAATGCCGGGTGTATTTTACCTATAAACTGACGTAATTATTGTGAACTAGCGACTTCGTTCACACGGTACATTCACACCTTCTAAACCCTGCAAGATATCGTAATGAACATATACAAACATATATAGGAAGATACACGAAAATCTAAGTTAAAATTTCTGTTTTAATCATTAACATTTTCATTGAAATCCGTCAATGGTCTTTTATGCTTAGGCATCGTATAAATAGCAGTTTTCACTGAAATTATGCCATTCATTTTGAAATCACAGACAGACAACTTCAATTTTATTATATACTAGCGGAATGCCCGCGACTTCGCCCGCTTGTACTTTTCCATCAAACTTTAAAACCCGCTGCACCCCCTTAGGGGTTGAATTTCCGGAATTCCTTTCTTAGTGCACCCTTAAACTACAAAACGAACCTACCCTCCAAATTTTAGGTCTCTAGAACTTATGGTTTAGGCTGTGCATTGATAGTCAGTCAGTCAGTCAGTCAGTCAGTCACGCAACGATTTTATGTATATTGATTTGTATAGATTTATAAACGATAATTTGCAATTAATATCAGTTTAATAATCATTTATTCTCAAAAAGATAATTAATATCACTTACATGAGAATCAATTATACACAGTAAAAATAGTTTAGGCCGTTCAAGTTAATATAGATAGTTAATATCATATACATTACTAGCGTGTATAGTATTATTTTATCTGTGCTAGCGTATAATATTTAACAAATTACATGCAAAATTCGAAATACACACTATGGCAAGTGCGTAGAAGGTGCTACGAGGCTCTACGAATAATTGTAGAGTAAAGGCGCTACGGCGTTCTACGAATAATTGTAGAGTAAAGGCGCTACGGCGTTCTACGAATAATTGTAGAGTATTGGCGCTACGGCGTTCTACGAATAATTCCACAGTAAGTTAATGTTTGTGCTACGATCAGCATCACGTTATCGCGAAAGCTGGTGTTTTGTTGTTTTTTTAGTAGAATTGCTTTGAAGAACACTGCCACGGTAATTTTAAAACTTACTACTCTTGTGTTACTATAAAACAAGATACAAAAAACAAGCGCGTGGTGAACTACGCCAGTCAGTTTTGTTGTCAGGGTGTGGTATGTTGTGCTTATATCACCTAACACGAAAATTAGATATATACAGAAAACAATCCATTTCTGACCACTGACGACCTCTGCGGCGCGGCGGGCGGTAGCTAGATGAGATGCAAGAGGTCGCGGGTTCAATTCCCGCTGCGAGACAAATGTTTGTATGATCTGCAAATTTTTGTACCTGGTCTGGGTGTTCTGTTATCATGGTACTCGTAGTTCCTGACACAGGGGATCCTAGTGAGGAATTAAGAACTATGTGCGTGACTGTTGGATGTTATGTTATGTAATGTCTGTCAATTAGAAACTTCAAGATTAGAAACTATATACTTTTCCTTGAAATTTAATTAAAATATATGCTACTACTTGAAGTATTCCGAAATAGTGAATTGGCGGGTATAAGAGGGCGGAGACACTAGACTTTAACAAAAATTACCACTTCAAAGCTTTACTAAACGCTTTTTATAAATCTCTGTATCAAAAGTGTTCATGAAATCAACTGACATTTTCCACTAGAATGTATCTACGAGTATAACTGTGCATGATAGTAGTCTGCAACTAACATGGCTCTGACTACGTATAGATAGACAGACAAAAATGGCGAAAGTACAAAGTTTCCTTGCCAGAATTTGAAACCCTAAAAATGCTATTGTCATACTTAATATAACAGTTTAAACCATATTACAATTTTCTTTGAACAATTTCTCGACATCAAAGAATACGGTTAGGAAATTATACAAAGGACCAAAAGTAACGCTTCAACTGCAGCCTTGTTTAAAAGTTTTATAATCAAGTTTGAACTAAGCGATAGAGTTCATGATGAAAAACTTATTTTTAACACGCTTTTATTAGCTTGGGTTGTATCTATGTATGTATGTATGTAACTGAATCTTTGAGCATAATTTTCACCAATTTCCAGAAGTCTGATTAATTTGAAACTTTGCATAGAGAGAGAGAGAGTTAGAGTTAAAGTTAGAGTTAGAGTTAGAGAGAGAGACGCAGAGGGAGGGAGAGAGAGAGAGAGAGAGATAGAGAGGGGGGGGGGGGATAAATCGAACTAACAACTATCTATGAAAGGAGAGTTATGAAAAGTAGTAAAATGCACCCCACGCTTTTTATTCTGAATTGAATTCTTCTGTTTATAACTTAACTTTATTATAATTTTATTTTGAGGTGATAAATTCTGATTGATTGATCGATCTTTTACTAGTGTAATATAAACTCTTTGAAATTGAAAATTATTTTCTATTTTTTAGTTCGGTTAGCTATAAAAGAGTGTTTTTTTTTATATATTATTTATTTTAAATAGTTTCTTCACTGTTCTGTTTCAATTCTGCAAAGTATAATAATAGTAGTGTTCATACGAGGAATATGGAATGCAAGCCGACGTTATTTTCGAAAAGTGCTACCAGGCAGTCTGTATTATAGCTTAGCTGTATTGTTTAAATTGCCTTCTACACAGGCGTGAAAGGTAGGTAAACCGGGTGCAGGTGAGATTGTTCAGGACTCTAATAATTTTGCACGAATACAGCCTAACTACGCGGTGCATGAAAATCCGTTTACCACACTGGTTCTTATAGTAACAGCTGGAGTACTAAAAATAGAGTAACGAAAAAAATTTGGTTTTGTCGATTTAAAAAACCCGTAATCAAACTACTGACACTTTTGAGTGTCAGTAGTTCAATCAATTTAATTAATTAAAAGGCTTTGTAGTTCAATCAATTGAACTGTTAATTGAACTACTGAGAAAAGACCGAAATTTCAGGTACATGCATACATACAATATCGCAGAGGCCAAATCAATATATATAAAATCGTTGCGTAACTGACTTACTGACTGACTACCAACGCACAGCCTATGCTGTAAGCCCTTATATTTGGAACGTATATTCCATTTGGGGTGCATCAAGAAATACATTTCTGAAATTCAACCCCTAAAGTACTGCAGGATGTTGAAGCTTATATGGAAAAAACTTCACGCAGACTAAATCACGGGCATTTCTCAAGTTTTATATTTAGTTGTACTAAGCGTATATAATATTTATACATTTATTTAGTACGGTATGTATTATATATAACTTTTGAAACTATCATGGTTATGTACCTAATTTTCACTAGTAACGGGATATTTACCATGATTTTTGAGTTTTAAACTCTAAAATCATGTTAAATATCCCGTTTCTAGTGAAAATTAAGGCATGTATTTGATATACAACTTTGTGCAGAACATCACTAGCTGGTAGAACTTCTTTTAAAGTCCGCCTGAGGCAGTCTCTTGTACCCTTTCAAAGAAAAGGTGACCACAGACAATGAAATATGAGCGGAGTCGCAATGTGTACCACCACTATTTTTCTCGGCTTATCGGACAAGTCTGCGGGCAAGGGTTGGTCCCAGCATTTATTTCATTATTTTCTTAGCTGACCCAATATTTGACAACAAAGGGTACAGAAAATAAACCTTTTTTTCCGTTTCACTTACATGGCTATCGCATTTGCAAGTGTTAAGTCCTTCCTACGTATTGTACTTATCTGTCTTTTTCAGTGTGTACCTACTTTACTTATTAGGTAAAACATAAACCCACTTGCTCACTTTGTTGCTTGCTCGTCTGGCTATCTGCAGTGAGTTTCTCAGCAACTATAATTATTGTACTGATCTGTATTTTTCAGTGTGTACCTACTTTACTTATTAGGTAAAACATAAACCCACTTGCTCACTTTGTTGCTTGCTCGTCTGGCTATCTGCAGTGAGTTTCTCAGCAACTATAATTATTGTACTGATCTGTATTTTTCAGTGTGTACCTACTTTACTTATTAGGTAAAACATAAACCCACTTGCTCACTTTGTTGCTTGCTCGTCTGGCTATCTGCAGTGAGTTTCTCAGCAACTATAATTATTGTACTGATCTGTATTTTTCAGTGTGTACCTACTTTACTTATTAGGTAAAACATAAACCCACTTGCTCACTTTGTTGCTTGCTCGTCTGGCTATCTGCAGTGAGTTTCTCAGCAACTATAATTATTGTACTGATCTGTATTTTTCAGTGTGTACCTACTTTACTTATTAGGTAAAACATAAACCCACTTGCTCACTTTGTTGCTTGCTCGTCTGGCTATCTGCAGTGAGTTTCTCAGCAACTATAATTATTGTACTGATCTGTATTTTTCAGTGTGTACCTACTTTACTTATTAGGTAAAACATAAACCCACTTGCTCACTTTGTTGCTTGCTCGTCTGGCTATCTGCAGTGAGTTTCTCAGCAACTATAATTATAGTACTGATCTGTATTTTTCAGTGTGTACCTACTTTACTTATTAGGTAAAACATAAACCCACTTGCTCACTTTGTTGCTTGCTCGTCTGGCTATCTGCAGTGAGTTTCTCAGCAACTATAATTATTGTACTGATCTGTATTTTTCAGTGTGTACCTACTTTACTTATTAGGTAAAACATAAACCCACTTGCTCACTTTGTTGCTTGCTCGTCTGGCTATCTGCAGTGAGTTTCTCAACAACTATATAATTGCGATCGACATGAAATTTGGTATTACGCGTAGCACGAGAATGGGATTAGCTTTGACGCATCCTCTTCGTCTACAAATTAATTGATCGGGACTTTAATGATAATTTTCCAGTACATATATTTTCCACTGACCATATATCTTGATGTATGGTCTGTTATATATTCAAATGATATCATACACCTAGAATTACATATTCCGTCCTTACTTTTATTACAAGTAATGTATGTTTGCTGGGTGGAATCCAGGTGGAATCTTGCAATTATCCTCAACCGATTGGGCTGAAATTTGGCATACTTGTCAAGTTCTGATGGCAATATAATATGATGGTGACAACGAGCTGATCTTATGATGGAGACGGAAGGTGGACAACGGAACTCCTCGATGGATAATGGTAGACTGGCCGAGTTTAGGCTCATTTTGATCAGCACACGGTAACGATCACTAATTTTATAAAAGCTTATACTGAAAAATATATTTTTCACAAAAAACTTATTTATTTGAGAGTGTTATGGCCCAATACACGAAACCGCTTTGTTCATATATAAAAGCATTATGTGATAGCCAGTAGCCGAATGCAGAAGCAGACCAAATAGCAGATATTTCCTTTTAACACCAAAGATTTCCACCAAACCGTACCACCACCAGATTTCCTCACAGAAATAATATTAATGTGCAATGTTTACTAAGAAAGTTTTCTGTCTCCAAGCTACTAACTACTTAACAACTTCGAAACTCCTCGCACTGCACAAAGTCATAGGTACTTATTAATAACTTATAGGTACTTATTTTACTACGCATATTAACTTATGGATGCGTTTCTTAGGTGCACGAGTGAGCGAAGCGAGCTAGGTCACCTGAGTTACTCGGCTTGTTGGTGTTCAACAAGCGGTCAACAGAGACCGTAATAATATAAGTCTCATAGACAGGATTAATTAAGAATATAAGCACACTTGCTTGCTTCGCTCACTCGTGTGTATATAATCATTTGTTTGTATCCCTTGGCTTACAAATCCACTATTATCATCATCTATTATCATCATAGTAGTAGTAGAGCTTTTTTGTGAAAGAGTTCGTCCGGGGAAGTACTACCACCATACCTATTTCTGCCGCAAAGCAGTAGTGCTCGCATTGCTGTGTTCCGGTTTGAAGGGTAAGGATGCCGGGGGAATTACATGAGACTTTTCATCTTTATGTCTCAGGGTGGCGGACGCATTGCAATGCCACATAGGGTGCGTCCTAGGTGAACGTGTCCTATGAGGTAATGCACTGTTCATAGGCAGAGGTTACCGCTTAACATCAGGTGGGTCATCTGCTTGTTACGTCATTAATTAGTGAAAAAAAAAAAAAAATATATGTTGGCAAATATGCAAAGTATTTTCTATAGATTCAAACGATTGTAATCAGATAAAAGTTAAAAAAATTAAAACTAGACTACAGAAAATATTTACTGAAAAGTATGAAAACGCTTGTGAGCCTATTTGTTAAGAATAAAGACTATTTGCATATTTATCGCACTGATCCAAGATGCACCAGCAGCTCACCTTCGCGGTGCAAGATACGTGATGCCAAAGACCTGCTTCCGTCTATTTCTAAGTCGTAATAGGTACATCTAAGGGCGCGCCCTTTACACATAGAACGTCTGTTTTACAGTCCGTATATATTATTAGCGTATGTAGTTGTATGACCGATTTCAGACAGAATACAGTATTCCGGATCGATTACTTGATCCGGAATACTGCAATCGGTGTGAACCCGCTCATACAACTACATACGCTAATAACATATACGTTTAAACGGACCTGTAAAACGGACGTTCTATGTGAACGCGCCCTAATATTTTGTTTTTATTTTATTTTATTCGGAAAACAAACAGTAAATATATCTAATAAATCACAGTTATGAAAACTAATTACCATTAACTTGTTTTCACATATAAGAATTTAGAAAAAAAAAACTTGTTCGCCTTAAGTATTTAATAAAATAAAATAAAAACAAAATATAAGGGCGCGTTCACATAGAACGTCCGTTTTACAGGTCCGTTTAAACATATATGTTATTAGCGTATGTAGTTGTATGAGCTAGTTCACACCGATTGCAGTATTCCGGATACAGTAATCGATCCGGAATACTGTATTCTGTATTTACAGGTTTTACGTTTAACAATTAAAAATAATCAACACTGATGAACACAGTAAACGTAATGCAGCTTCCCTGTATTGATGTCGTCAGTATGAGGTATACTGACGACACTCCTTGCCTAGGTCAAACCTTAATTTGAAAATGGAATTGGTAAAATCGATTATTCGAAAGGATGAGGTGATTTGAATGATGTTAGATACTCTGTGGAGGCGCGCTGGCCTCCCTAGAGATTATCTGTGCATGTATCTGTAGCATGATTGGACGGGTCGGTGCGTGATTTTGCGATATTGTCGAATCATTATTGTACAATGTGTCAATAAAACAGTTTTTTTAAATATTTAACAGTGATCAGTGATTTTTATCACTATTCAACCGAGTAACAGTTAATTCTATTATGTTAAAAATCTTAGATTACTCGCATGAAAATGTGAACCGGGCTTAAAGATACAAATAGTACACATTGTTTATGTAACGCAATAGTACGCAATAAAAACCTTTCAAAACTTTTATTTTTAATATTTTTTATCACATTTTGTTTTCAGGGTTTTAGTTTCAGGGTAAAAATTCCCACAATTAACAAAATTAATTTTTAACAACAAAACAATTAGCACAAGCAAAGGTACTCCGTAAGCATAGACTTAGAAAACATTTTATTTCAATTTACATATACAATTTAATTTAGTTTTAATAGGGTAATCAGATATTTGTAGAATACACCTTGATCCCTAGTCATTTTGGAATGTGTATGTCACTAAATCTTGTTTTACCGAGATGTGGCACCACAAAAAGTACCTTTAATTTTAATAGGGTAAAATAAGATAATTACTTATGCTAATAAGTTTAATCATCAGCCAGAACGTAAATTGAATGCTAAAGAGATTAAAATTAATAATTTTTAATAAATTTCAATTAAGATTTTTAGCTATTCGTGATAATAAGGGCCCTCCATCGTAAAGATGAAATAAATTCTTTAACTGAAACATCGCTACATAAATTCTAATTGGAATTGTTAATTTAAAACCGTTTTAAAAGGGCAACACCGAGTGTAGCTTTTATTTTATGCCCCTAGATAGGTAAAGGGTTTCCAACGGGAATTTTGAGATTTTGAACGATTTTCGAGACGTGGAATGTTTGAGGGATTGGAGTAAGGTTCGTTTACAGAGTTAATGTAAACGATTTATGATTAACCTTCCTTCCTCTGACTTATTCAGAGGATCAACGTGCATTGGGCTCATGCAATAGAGGCAAACAAACTAACTTCATGAATTTAATTTAATTTAGTTTTCGACGGACATTTCGTTTATTGAGCCACAGTTAGATAGGTAATGGCCAATCCGAGTTCCCTGCTGCAGATCTTTATTTATTTATTTATATACACAGATGATTTATTTATTTATTTACTACAAAGTAATCACTACAAATACGAACTACGGAAGGTCTGGCAACAAACTCATAATCGAATTGGCCAGTACTATGACTGATTGTTACTGAACAATGATCCTTAAAAGCCAATACAATCTTATTTACTTTTCAGATCGTATCCTATCCGCTCAGTAAATACTTTCCCTAAATCCCTCGTATAATGTAAACCGTACTAGCGATATAAACCGGCGTATCTTTCCTGCAATTATCTCCCTATTTATGAGCGGAAAGTGTCAACCCGGGAAGTTGCGCCTCTGTTCCAGATAGGGTTGCTAGATGAAAACTTGATTAGCCGAATAGAACTGCAGATTTAAACATAAAAAGCCAGTTTTTTATATGAAATCTGTTTAACAGAAGTTGATGCTCTGTTGTACTCAATTTACTTTGTCAAAAATCACTGCATTTTGAGAAGATTTTTTTTTAACATCTCAGCGTTTTAACGCTATCTCATCTGAAGATTTTTTTTTTAACATCTCAGCGTTTTACCGCTATCTCATCTGAAGATACCTATTTAGCATTTATCGGGAAATACAGACGCTACAACTATACCTACTAGTAATCACTAAGTTGGGATCACACGGTATTTTAATTACGAAAGTAGGCTTAAGTGCAGTGAGAGAGTGCAGAGACTGTTGACAGTGGGATTATTATAGGCTGAATCTGTAGGCAGAAACAGTTTAATACATGCATACATAGACACACGCCTTTCTCGCTGAAAGGGTAGGCAGAGCCTCAAATGTAATAATTTCAAAATAACATTTATTTTCAAAACATTAACCTAGCTACAGTTTAGTCGTTACAAACTTATATTACCTATAGCGTGTGGTCTTCCAAATTGAAGGGTAAATAGTCGGAAAACTGGCAACTCCAGCTACAGCAGAGTTTTAATTTCAACGTATTATTAAACCTACTAATCATTATGAGTTGGAAACACGATATATTGAAGAGAAAAGGGTTAATTAAAACTTATTACGCGTGCCCATTTCGCTTTCGCTACCGTTGAAAAATGTTTTTACGTTTTATTTTTGTCGTTCGTTATCAATACACAAAAACAATTTTACAATAGTAAAATTGAGCAGCTGGGCCTCATACTGAAAACGGTATAGCTTGAAGTCAAGATGTACATCCGTGCTTGCAAAAGTTCGGATCACGCTGATTTTTTTATATGTTGTTAGGACCTTAACCAACATTCAAAAACCAGGTTTAAAATTTTCCAAGTGCTGTGCGTTCGGCGGTGTGCCCAAAAAACCTATACCGGTCAGACCCTTCCTTTACTAAGATATTGAGCAAAAACTGAAAAAAACCCCATAATTTCATGGTTTTTTGGGTACACCGCCGAACGCACAGCACTTGGAAAATTGCAAATCTGGTTTTTTAATGTTGGTTAAGGTCCTAACAACGTATAAAAAAATCAGCGTGACCCGAACTTTTGCAAGCACGACCCACTTTTTAACAGGCATGATTTAAAAAAAAAAAAAAAAAAACTGATTGATTGTTCGATCTTCTACTACTGTAATATAAACTCTTTGAAATAAAAATTATTTTCTATTTTTTAGTTCGGTTAGCTATAAAAGCGTGTTTTTTTAATTTTTTAAAAATATTATTTATTATCGTTAACTTGACTGGACCAATGGATATAATTTAAATAGTGAAATACGTTTTCAATTAAAGATTTCATTCAGAAAGAATTCCATGCCCGAAGGCGCCACTGTGAAACTAATTTCCTAACTCCTTTTTTTACGATTTTCTAATTAATTCAAGATCGACTTCAGCTATCTCACGATCACCTCGGGACCCTACTCTCTATCGCGGAGTGCACGTTGACACTTCAACATGATGACTCTCTGGACTCTCTACTCAAGATTATACTAAAATGCATGCAATGCAGCCAGCAACTTAGGGACGCTTCCATCTGGTACTAAGTGATTTGGATCAGTTGAGCTAACTATAGATCTTTTGCAACGTTCTTTATATAGTTCAACCGTATCATTTCTAATTAATTAATTTTGTATTAGTTGTATTATCCTTTTTGTAAATACTTAAACAACTTTCGTGAATTCATCATTCATTTTGTAACACGGGAAATTTTGACGTGTTTTCAATGTTTATGTTGGTTCGACCCTAATCGAGGGTCTCTTCAGGATGAGTGCGATCCGCGGCAGTGAGGCTGAGTACGAGAAACGCGGAAGGGGCGTGACGCGGATTGCACTCACCCTAAAGAGGACCCTCGGTAAGGGTTGAAACCTGTTGATGCCTTTGCCAACATACCCCGGTATGAAAGCGAAAGTTTCCCGTTTTACAAAATGTTTTATTTTTGTAATATTTATCTTCCTTAATATTTTGGTAAGGAGTCCTTACTACTATTGCCCTTATTACTACTATTTGTCCTTACTAAGGACAAATACATGCTTAGTGTCAGGATTACTTTAATAAAAGCATTACTTTAAATCTCACTACTGCAAGAAATTCAGACCGCACGAAAATTGATTAAAGCGATGTTAAAACCACTTAGATAGAAAATAGGCTTAGATAGAAACCAAAACGAATATTTTCTATTTAATTTTGTGCCAAAGTATTATTCAATTGATTCCACAGAACTGACAAAGTTCTCTTCCCTGTCACCAATGATCAAGATGGAGTGCACCATCTCAACTCGATGTTGCTCAGCTCCAGTAATGAGCTCGAGTTGTTTAATGTACACGGAAGTATAACGAATATTAATATCACAGCAATCTCTAAAGAACTTACCTAAATATAATAACCTAATAACTATTGGTTCGCCCCGATTTGAGACCTTGCGAATACACGCAAGTTACCTTATTTATTTCGAAACAATATACGTACGGAGGGAGGTCAACAATATTGGTAAATGTTTTATAGAGTACAAGTTTCGAAATTCATCAATTTTAGACTTTTCACAGTATATGTATCATAAAAGCTACAAACACACCAAATTTCAGTATTGTAGGATTAGTGGAAGTACCCTAGAGGGTTTGGTTTTTTACATTTTCGATTTACCCTAATCTCTCAAAAACTACATATACCTAAGTTTAAAAATTATTAAAAATGGTTTTGAAATTTCGAGGCAAAGGGCTTTTATATATAACACCCCATTTGACCTGATATTCTCATATATTTTTTTACCCCCTCTTGGACCCCAATTTTTCAACAACCGCCTAACCGATATAGCTCATAACCTTGTCAACAAATTGTACCAACACTATCTACCCCCCAATCAATTTTCATGAAGACTGGATTAACGGTTCGGAAGTTATGCTCGGACAAACACACATACTCGTACATACATAATACATACAAACGCCGATTCTTCCAAGTTGACTCTGAGAACTCGCTTCGCTCGTTCAATTATATTTAAAAAAACACACTTTTCAACCAAACTTTTAAGAAGTGTACTCTGTCTGATAATAATGATAATGATGTTGAAATTAGTAAGCAGACCGAACTGATCAAAATGAGCCCACACACGGCCAGTTTACTGTTAACCATCGAGCAGTTCTGTTATCCACCTTCTATCAGAACACAGAACGTCTCTAACATCAGATTAGCTCGCATCTTATTATTGTGTTTTCATTAGAACTTGACAGGTAGTGGTAGTATCGGGAAGTGCTCGAAATTTCGATCATTCTGAAAACAAACAAGTAAACAGACGTGAAAGCAAAGAAATGTGTGTAAAAACAAAATGCAATGAATTTGGTTCATAATATTCTTGAGTTTACTGTGAGTTTAATGAATAAACCTTGAATGTAATTGTGCTTTACCATAGATCTTTTCGATCAGAGAAAGAACCACGTACAAACAACTTTTTCCTCAATTTTGTACTTACCTATTTTCCAATAGATTTAACAGAATTCACAACAGCTATTTTTCCCTATTACCAATCGGTCTCAGGAGACCGGCCCTGCTCTCCAGTGGAGTGCACGTAGACACTTTTAATAGAAGATTGGGATTCAGTGAATAGATAACTATGATTTCTCTTTACAAAGAGATACTTAGATGTCTTCGAGGGGAATAGTGACGAAAACATATTGTGCCGTCCCCATATTGTGGTGTAAGGGCAGTAAGATGATGATTTAATTATAATTATACCGTTTAAGTCAAAAAGGTAACTTTAAAAAACATACTACCTTTTTTACGTTTCATCTGTTGCAATAGTATCATGTGGTATCATCAACTTTAACTAAATTCTTATTTATTTTTATTGAAATTTTTACACCCTTTTTACCCTTTTATTTTTAGATCCTATTAATCATGTGCTGGCCTGGCCCATCATCAGACAAAATACAACCAAGAAGAGAAAATCAATTTTTTTAAGGTCAAACTGAAGGTTGCCAAAAGATTTTTGTGAGCTGATCCTGAAAATGGCCGCACCAATTTCCACAAAACCACATTGAAATCAGAGCACCCATTCTGTAACTACGATGCCAGACACGTAACACCTCTCTGTATGCGTCGGGGTTTAAAAAGAGCCATAGCAATTAAAATAAATAAAATCATTTGTAATTTGGTTTTCAACAAACTTATCACAATTTTGTTCCGTAGCACAGATCGGTGCCTCGAGACGCGCCCTGCCTCTCGCGGAGAGCACGTCGACACTTCACCTCGATGACGCTCGAGCTCGACTCAAGGGAGCTTCTAAAGCTCAATATTTTTATCTGTGTTCGCTTTATGAAAACCATTCTGATCAACAGTTTTGAACTCAGTAAACTCAGAATACCACCAACGTTTTGTTAATTTATTGATACAGTTTACTTACACACATACATAGACACACGCCTTTTTCCCCGAAGGAGTAGGCAGAGCCTTAATGGGCCTCTTTTCACAGTGGGATCCGTCACCGTGGAATATAGACATGACAAGTGGTGAACTCATCGCCACCATTGCTTCCCACGACTGACTCGGCTAACGCTTTCTTCCAGTAATAACACATTCCATAATAAGCTAGCATAGCCAGGACAAATCTTCTACCAACGAATTTTATCACCAAGTCCGGGTAATACATTAACGACATCCACGGGAGGAGACGGAAAGATATATTCTTAGGCCGGACACACCACATTATTTAGTTTAAAAGTAATGATTGTTTTATATTATTAGTTTTTTTTTTGGTTGATGTTGGAAATTGACACCTATCGTGATGGAAACATTGAAGTTTTTAAGACCTTAAAACATTCTCCGGTCACATATTCCGGTCCGGTATTCATAATGAATTCACTGAACTTTTAATGAACGCTTTTATATAAACCTGCCATAAATCCAAACGAACATACAAAACTCAATAAATCGTTACAGCACCAGGAAATGCGAATCCTGCTATAATTGTGTTCGGTGGGAGCCGCGTATTTTGCCACGCATGCAATTTAAGAGGGATTATGATGAATATAAATCATAAATTCAGAGTAATAACTAGATAGATATCGCACACGCCTACGGTATGAACCGTAGCCAGAAACACAAACAATCTGCTATGAAAATGTTGCTCGCATCTTAACATAAATCATTTCCAAACACGCCAAGGAGTGAAAAAAAACCGCATGCATTAATTATTTTTAATTCTTGGAAGTCACTGCTCTGATGTAACGGTAAATGTTCCCATAAACTGCAAAATAGTGTATTATGCAACTAGTGAATAAAGGACGGATTTAAAGCGAGGGCCATATATGAATGACGAGCAAGTGAAGGATTCTAACGACTGAATCACGACCGTAGGGAGTGATTTATGATGATCCTAGAATCTTTAGAATCTTTTTAGAATCCTGAGCGACGTGATTGATTCATGGCCCTCGATATAAATCCGTTTTATTCAAGAGTTGCATACTTTATACCATGACTACGAGAAAAATGCCGTGTTTGGGATGGCTCGGCCAAACACCAGCTTGCTGCCTTCGACTCGATCGAAAGTAGAGCTTTCAGGCTTACAGGTGAGCAACATATGACGGAGACTAAGATCCAGAGTCTCGAGCACCGCCGTAAGGTTGCATGCCTTGCGATCTTCTATAGGTTACATTTCGGGGAATGCTCCCAGGAACTGCACGATCTGATCCCACCATCTCCTTTTCACCATAGGACAAGCAGGCGTTCGGCTCAGTACCATCCTTACCTCATTAGTATACCTTCTATTCGTTAACAAAACGTTTCAGTTCTACCTTTATAATGCGAACTGCTAAGGAGTGGAAAAGACTGCCGTCGTCTGTCTTTAAACTACAATCTGGGTCTCTTCAAGGCTAGAGTGAATAGGTGCCTTCCAGACCTTTGTGCTCCATCTTCGGCCACATCGTCACTTACCAACAGGTGAGATCGTGGCAAAACAAAAGTCTATCAATGTAAAAAAATAAAAAAATAAAACATTTAAGCGAAAATAGGCATCTACTTCATCAGTTGAACACATTTTCAATGGATTTATTATATAGTACCAATTGGCGCTATTTTGAATACTGTAAGTTAATTAAACTTACAGTATTCAAAATAGCGCCAATTTACTAATAACAGCAAAGAACACAAAACAGTTTTTATTCTAATGCTAAACTAGTCGAAAATGTCGACCAATCAAATCTCGAGGAGTTATTTGCACAAGAAGTTTGTATGTCGAGTTTTCGTTGCACATGGATTTTGTATCGAGTAATTTTTGCGCAAGGAGGTTGTATAGGAGTTGTTATTGGAGGGTGTTGGATTGAGATGGAGGCTCGAGTATATTGGTGTGTCCTAAATTCAAACGCCAAAATCGTGATTAAAAGTGCTTTTTATTCACTGTTTTCTGTGAATATAATAAGCTTTTTAGAGGGGGAGTGGTATAAAAATACATTGTGGTACATCCATCACTACCATCATTTCAAAGGTAAGTTAAAAAGTAGGTTCAAAGGTAGGTTTATTTTTAAAGGTTGTCTGGAAGAGATCGCTTTTAGCGATAAGACCGCCCATTGTACATTACTGTTCTTGTTTTTTTGTTCTTCTATGTTTTTATTTTTCTATTTGGTGTGCAATAAAGTGTTTATCTATCTATCTATTCCAAGCACAAAGTACGTAGGCGCGCTTACGTTTGACATAAATAACTAAACTAACTTATTTTTTTTTTATTTTTTTTCCAACGTTAGCAATCTGTAGCTTACCCCGGACACAAAGTACGTAGGCAGCGCGTCTAGAGCTTCATAAAATGGTGTCATTTTAATCTGCACTGTCATCTTCTTTTAACGACAAAGGTATATTTTTGCATGCTCTCCGGAATGTTATGGATGCTCTCAGCGTAAATGGTTTAACAGCCAATATACCAAACTCGTACTGTTGCATGAGTACAATTTTAATGGATTGTGATATAAATAGAGTTTTTACGGTACCTGAGTGCTTCGTTGTTATACGACTGAATCATTATCTTTATTTTAATACGTTATTTTCTTAAATCACTGTTTCAAAAAAGAATGGCTCGGTCGACTCCAGTACACATACGACAATTTGTGACTCGGTACGCAACTTTAATTTTATCTATCCAAGTTGTAGAGTTAGTGTTAGGATTGGTACTTATACAACTTTAAGTAACACTGGGGTTCAATCGAACACCAGTCGATTCGTAAAAGCGAGAACTAAAATCATATGAATGATAAGCACTTATCTATTAAAAATCTAGACGTTTGTATGGTGATCCAAAGCTTATTTTTCCTGTTGGGCTGGTGCGTAAAGATAAAGTGACTAGGAAAGAATGTAGGATTCAAGTTTAGTTAGTGGCTTCAACGGTTTTATTGTAAATCAGTACCGACGGAATATGCCACAAGCGAGGAGATGGAACTTATGACTGAATTTAACCAATACCCTATCGCATTTCTGTCCAGTTAGTATGATGGGACAAGTCAGGAGGAAAGAACGATAGAGGATGGGCTGATAGTGTTAGACTCGGTAGGTCCAAAAATTTATTTATCTTGCCAAACTGTAGAGCTTTTATACTACCAAGGCTCCACTGTTGTTACATTTGGTATACAATCTTATTTATGGTGGTAAACTTGGTTAGCAATGTGTTGTATGGAATGGTACTCTGAGAATAATCTGGTAACATTTTGATGCCCACCAACGGAGCAATATAAGACAGAGTTAGTTAAAATTTGAACCATAAACCCGTTATTCTAAGTCACAATGTAACCTAGTACTTAACTTTGTCTAATCCCCTGCAAATTGCAATAAAGTAGATGAGCTAAGTAGTTTCATTTCTACGAGTAGCAGTAATATGTAGTTTCAACTATTCAAGACGATTTGAACTTGTACATGAGTTGACGGAATGTTAGTAACCTGGTAACCTTTCGACTTGTAGCGAATTCATAATATTACCTTAGAGCTAGAACAGGATGCTATAGGTCGCGAGCGAAGGAATGTAATGCCAATACAACAACAAAAGCACGAAGGTAATGACCAAATAGACGCTGCATGTAGGAGAAGAATTTGGAAGTTAGGGAAATTACCAGATGAACGCGCAAAGCTAAGGAGCTAATTTAAATGGAGGAAACCCGTATGCCAAAATCCACAAAGGGTTGTTGAGCTATTAAGACGCTGTCAACAGTCAAATTCACACTATCCAGCTCAGTAAAGTTCTAGTAAGTTAAAAAGTGATAGGGGGTAGCGCTTGCGAAACGAAAAGTGAACGAAAATCATGAAAAACAGTATTTAAATGAATATTTAATCGAAAATATAAACCAACTTGTCTTTTAATAATACAATGCTTTGAAACACTTCTTAGTTTTATCAACTTACGTTGATAGAGATATTTACGCTAGAACGTAACTAACAAGCGCAATTTGTTTTTATCGAGAAAAATCATTGAAACCGTGTTTTGGCCTCTTGCATGCCCTTAGAAATATGATGAAGCTTAACATATGTTTTGTTGTCATAATCTATGTAGATTTTGCTATAACTCTATAGACTTTACGTTTTAGGCGATATATTAAAATATCGAATGGGTGGAGTCTAGCAAGAAAATAATAACTTCAAGAAAGTGATAGCGCTTTACTCACTTGAACCCGGGAAGATTGATTTTTGCGCTCAGATGTAATTGACGTAAGCGACAAAAGATAAAACATCGTTTTACTTTAAAAGTAGCGTATATATGAAAATAAACCCATTTTTATTAATCTACGTACTGTGATTACCCACTGTAGTATAAAAATTAACTGTCAATCTTTTCTCTATTCGAAGGTTTCCTAAAAGGAGATTAAAGAAGGCCAATTTCAAAAAATAAATCTATCGAGAAAAGTTTCTCCAATCTTGTTTTTGTAATTTATTTAGAATTACATCCTCAAATAATTACTGTATTAACATCAAGTTTGTAACCGTTACTGTTAATGAGTGAGCACGTAACGCAGCGATACCTAAATTTTAACATATCGCCTCAAGAGAAGCCTATTTGAATGATAGCCAGTGTCCTAAAAGTAAGATGTAGTGGGCGTGTTAATGCCGTATTGCTCTTACTAGCTTTGCAATTGCCACAAGTAGGTGCCCATACGGTTCGTACCTCATAGGTACACTCTAGGTATCACATTACTCTGAATACAGAACTTTGTCAAGCTATCTAATTTATCACTAAGCGCTTACTAAATGTTTGGGACTCTGTATATCAATTGTAAGTCAAACATTAATACTAGGGTGGAATTAGTTGTACTTGTTGCGTGGAGCCCGAACATACCTTTGAATTAATAAGTTCATCTAACTAGGCGTGTGAGGAGATAAACTTATACATACCTACGTTACTTGTTTATGACTATTAAGTTTCGTGTAAAATTGGGTTTGATAGATTAAAACATGAGAAGCTCTTAAATGATTAGTTAGTAGTGTCCACTCACGGCTTCGCACGCTTTTTGCCGGGATAAAAAGTAGCCTATAGCTCAATCCAGGTCATAATCTGTCTACGGTTGGTCACCTCGGACCGCTGCCGTCTTATCTGTTCGCAACATTTTATAATTGAAGCTAGCTATGTATCTTTATTTTTATTTGAACATTACTTTGTTCTTGTTGTTATTCGTGCTTAGTCCGTGCGTCAACCGAGGTTCGTGCTGAAAATCAGCGCTGCAGTTTACTGCAGCATTATGCTGAGCACGGTCCTCTTTTGACAGCACTATACACAGCTAAAATGCTGTCAAAGCCTATCTGTTTTATTTACTTATTTGTGTTGTGTATAGTTTTTTGTCAAAATAAAAGTTTTAGTTACTTACTTTTTTATGTCTCAAATTTCACCGAGATTGGCTCACCCGTTTCGGTGTGATTGAGTAAAAAACATACAAACATCCAAACATCCAAACTTTGACATTTATGATAGGGTTTCGGCTAAATTACCACGTAGGAAGAAAATAGAACATAATAATATCAATAAAAGTAGAGCTTTTCAGTTTATAAAATTCATACATACATACATACATACATAGACACACGCCTTTTTCCCCAAAGGGGTAGGCAGAGCCTCAAAGGGCCGCATTTCACAGTGGGTTGCACCATCGTGGAATATAGACGTGACAAGTGGTGAGCTCATCGCCGCCATTGCTTCCCACGACTGACTCAACTAACGCTTTCTTCCAGTAATAACACATTCTATAATAAGCTAGCAGCCAGGACAAATCTTATACCAACAAATCTTAATAACAAGTCCGGGTAATCCCTTAGTCGGCTCTTACGACATCCATGGGAGGAGATGGAGGGGTCTATTCTCAGGCCGGACACACCACGGAGTGTGTAGGAATTATAATTATAAAATAAATCTTTGTAATAAGCCCGCGACTTCATTTGCTTCGTGCTGGTATAATATCTTATGTGGTATTTCTAGGTCGCTAATCTATCTGTTCAGCCGATACGGGATGTGGCGTGATTGATTATAAGATACATCCGAAATTCGCATCTACAAATCAGCATGATGATTTGTACTAAATTGAGTTTACATTCCACGAAAACTACTTAGATCTGTGTTAGTATTTTAAATTATTCTGAAATAACCTAGACGAATTGAGAAAGAACAGAACATTGCCTTAGCAAACTGACGTCAGTTTTCTATGCGTGCGTGCGTGTCACACAGACACATTGAAACACCCTCACACACCGACACAAACTAAGGAGTGATGATCTTAGTTTGGATAAATTATCTGTGTGAGTGCGTATACGTGTAGCAGCTACATATATACACATTCATATATACACACAAGGTATCTACATATGTATTCGTTATTCTGTGTTTATGAGCGTAGTTTTCAGCTTCGCTGGTTTCGCACGCCGTGTTCTGTCTGACCGTTCTCTATTAGTGTGAGGAAACAACACAAGATTTGATTACTGAAACAGGTAAATTAATTATCTAAAGTTTTATAATTACTTCCGTTCGTTTGACTGTCTTTCCGATTAATAATTTACAATGCTGTATGTAACTACTTGGAGTACAAATTCCCAACCAGTTACCTTAAGACGATATGTTAAAATACCGAATGGGCGGAGACTAGCAAGAAAAAAATAGCTGCAAGAAAGTGACAGCGCTATTGCTCACTTGAGCCCGGGAAGAGATGAGGTATAGATTTCTTCAGCTCGGAAGTAATTGACGTAAGCGACAAATGATAAAACTTCGGTTTGCTTCTAAAGTATCAAATATAAAAAAAAACTCTAGGTACTATTAATCTAAGTATTTATAATGTCTGTCTGACCGTTCTCTATTAGTGTGAGGAAGCAACACAAGATTTGATTACTGAAACAGGTAAATTAATTATCGAAAGTTTTATAATTACATTCGTTCGTTTGACTGTCTTTCCGATTAAAAATTTACAATGCTGTATGTAACTACTTGGAGTACAAATTCCCAACTAGTTACCTTAAGAAGATATGTTAAAATACCGAATGGGCGGAGTCTAGCAAGAAAAAAATAGCTGCAAGAAAGTGACAGCGCTATTGCTCACTTGAACCCGGAAAGAGATGAGGTATAGATTTCTTCAGCTCGGAAGTAATTGACGTAAGCGACAAATGATAAAACTTCGGTTCGCTTCTAAAGTATCAAATATAAAAAAAAACTCTAGGTACTATTAATCTAAGTATTTATAATGTCTGTCTGACCGTTCTCTATTAGTGTGAGGAAGCAACACAAGATTTGATTACTGAAACAGGTAAATTAATTATCGAAAGTTTTATAATTACATTCGTTCGTTTGACTGTCTTTCCGATTAAAAATTTACAATGCTGTATGTAACTACTTGGAGTACAAATTCCCAACTAGTTACCTTAAGAAGATATGTTAAAATACCGAATGGGCGGAGTCTAGCAAGAAAAAAATAGCTGCAAGAAAGTGACAGCGCTATTGCTCACTTGAACCCGGAAAGAGATGAGGTATAGATTTCTTCAGCTCGGAAGTAATTGACGTAAGCGACAAATGATAAAACTTCGGTTCGCTTCTAAAGTATCTAATATAAAAAAAAACTCTATTACTATTACTCTAGGTACTATTAATCTAAGTATTTATAATGTGATTACCTACTGAATAGTATAAAAATATACGGTTAATAGTTTTTCTAATCGAAGGAGGGACCTAAACGGGTTTTAGGAGGGCCAATATCAAAAAATAAAGTTATCGAAATAAGTTTCACCAATCGTGTTTCTTGTCTATGATTTGTTTAGATTACATCCTCAAGTAATTAGCATATTAACATCAAGTTTGTAACCTTTACTGTTACTGAGTGAGCACATAACGCAACGACTCCAAAGTTTTAACATATTATAGTCTAAATGTAACTAGATGGAACAGACGCATTTATCAAGCGCTTGCTGGCATCCCATTGAGCTGACATTTGGCCATGGGCTTAGTATACAAAAGGACTGAGCGCTGGCAGCTGGAAAACGAGCCGAGCAAGATATGAACTATAGAGTTAGTGTGTCTACTTCTAATACGGTGACCATAAAATAAAGACATGTCCAGGAGACTTTTTCCATAGAACTTGGAGTGGAACAAACATTATTTAAATCAAATTATTTATCACAGTTATTTATGCAGCCAGATTCATACTGGAGGCTTGGTAAGTGATCAGTATCACGAATCGATAACACTTTTTGTTAATTTCGTAAAATAAAATGTTGACCTCCCCTTATAGATGACTCGGGACTGGGCTTGCGTTTGTAGGAAACACATTTTTTTTTCTAATATCACAGAAAGTGTTATCGAACCTTGTTACTGATTACTTACCAAGTGTTCAGTGTCGGCAAACGGCGTGACTCGTGACGCAGCCATGCCGTGATGTTTCTCGTCTGCCGGGCGTCCCGCGACGGCCAACTTTTAGATTTGTAGTATCGATGACCTCTTAGTATTTACCTATACAATGGTCATGGCTATCTATTACGGTAATCTAAATTGAGTCTTAACCTAATGGAATAAGGTCTTGTTTCGGTATTATATTTTTTTAGAGCGCTCAGTCCTTTTGTATACTAAGTCCATGCATTTGGCATGCCTTTTAAGTTCTAATGACAATACAATATTATAGTGACAGCAAGGTGCCCTGATGATGGAGACGGAAGCAGGACAATGGAAATCCTCAACGACGAGTAGTAGCCTGGCAGTGTTTGGTCTCATTTTGATAAACTTACGGTTACGATCACTAATTTTATAAAAGCTTGTTTAGAAAATTATTTTTCAACAAAAAACTTATGATTAATGTTTTAAGTACGGTTCCTAATAACTTTTAATTAAAACAGTGGCACTTGGTACTTCTTTAAAGTAGGTAACGTTTAGAATGTTACCTTGAGGGGTTAGATAAATTACTCGAGTTTTCTGACTGAGATTTTAAGCTTGCGACTTTATCACATCAAAGTCTGAGTGAGTTATTTATTAATCTTAATTTAGGGCTCCACAATAAATTAAGTGGTTCATTATTTACTGTAAACTTTCAACATTTTAGTAGGTAATCTTGTATAACTGCATTTTTTAAATGCCATCGCATCATTCCTGTCTAATAAATTCAAGTAATAAAACTAAGATTTGATTACATTGTTTGTAACAAGAGAAGCTAATAAATAAGAGTGTAAAAATTACAAACCACTTTTAAAAATTGTATC
Source organism: Operophtera brumata (assembly GCA_932527175.1). NCBI lineage: Eukaryota > Metazoa > Arthropoda > Insecta > Lepidoptera > Geometridae > Operophtera > Operophtera brumata. Next base: position 5,594,296 of record OW052238.1, read on the forward strand.
GGCTTTCTAATCGAATTTCAATGTAGAATAATATGCTACAACGCGCCTTCGTCAGATTCAATTTACCTCTATAACATTAATCAGTTGAGCAGTTGTTTTGTTTTGTTCAGTTTAGTTTTGTTTTAGTCTTTGTTTTGGCTTTTTAGTTTTAGTTTTTTTCTTTTTATAGTTTTTTTTTTTAGTTTGCTTAAGACATAATTAATTGTGGTATAAGGTGGGAGAAGCCACTGGCTCCTGATATACAGTTTTTAAACTAGTTTGGGAGCCTATGGATTCAGTAATATATTATGTACTGTGTATTATGTCAATAAAGATTTTTTATTATTATTATACCACTCATTTATTAAAAATCTCGTAAATAGTTTATTATTATTTATTATTTTTTATTATTATTATTATTATAGCTACTTTGAAATCGTTTGCAACGGTTTTGTATTATACTTTCTTTGCATAAAGTATTTTTTCTTATATACCTTAAATACCAACTTTTGTTCCCCTATTGATTGAATTTCGTAAAATCCTTTCTTAATACCACCTACCTACAACCCGAAAACAACTTTCTTAGCAACAAGTTTGTATGCCTACTCTCGTTGTGTATGTGGTCTCTGCCTACCCCTCCGAGAAACAGGCGTGAGTTTATGTATGTATGTATGTAAGTTTGTATGCTTTATAGTTTCGGAGATCTGAGAATGAACCGCCCTATTTTGATTTCACATATCATAATCCCATTAATATTATTAAATTTAAAAGTTTGGATATTTGTAGGTTTATTACTTATTCACGCTGATACGTCTGTATCGATTTAGGTGAAATTTGGTAGGCCTGGACACCTGGTAGTACCTGGTAGTACCTGGTAGTACCTGGATTGAGCTACATGTGACTTTGTATCCTGGTAAAACGCGAGCAAGGCCGAAAGCGGACAATAGTAACATATATATGTATATCTTAGATACTTTCATCCCAAATCGTTGGATATTGAGGTAAAAATATTGCCACCAAATAATAACATAACCCTCATTTTGGACAGTCAGGTTAAATGTTCACTTAGTTGATAAGAAGCTTTAAGTGCTTGATAAAGTTTCTTCAGCAGAACAATGGCCACTCGAATAGGGAACTCGTAACATTTCCGAGCCGCTTTGGAAAAGAGTCGGCTTTTGCAAATAAGGGAACCGAGAGTTTTCGAAAATACATAGCTTATGTTATGAGAGCAGCCCTTCAATGGATATTACCACTAGAAAAAAATATGTGCTCATTATTACGCTCTATCAAACAGTGAAGGAAAACAGCGTGAAAGAAACCGGTATTAGAACCAAAAATTCAAAAACGTAGTAGGTAGTACTAAAGCTGTTTTGTGAAATAGTTCGTCCGGGGAAGTACTACGTTGTACTATTATTTATTCCGTGGTACTACACACCTATTTCTGCCGCAAAGCAGAAGTGCTCGCATTGCTGTGTTTCGGTTTGAAGGGTGCCGGTGCCGGTGAAATTACAGGTACATGTTACTTTTCATCTTTTTATCTCAGGGTGGCAGTACAATGCCACATAGGCTGCGTCCTAGGTGGACGTGACCTCTGAGGTAATGCATAGTTACAGGCAGAGGCTACCGCTTAACATCAGCGAGTTACGCCATTCAGACTAAAAAAAATGTATGACATGACATGTAATGCGTGCATGAGAGGAGCTTCTGCGAGGCGCAGTTAAGCTAAGGCCAAACTAACGCGTTCAGCCGGCGTCCACGGTGGCGATCCATTGTCTTATTGTTGATTGCCACCGTGCACGCAACTGAGGACGCGGGCTGAACGCGTTGGTATGGCATTAGCTTTAATCCTTTCACCATCGGTCACGAGGCCCTTTTCATAGTTACCATAACCCAAGCTGGTCTCTGAACTAAAGTAGAGTGAACAAGAAAGAATCGGTGACACGAAGTAGTAGTAGAATTGAAACTATCGTGGTTGGGAATCATTTTAAAATTAATGAACGGCTTATTACCACTGTTTTCAAACGTCAGCAAAACGACGAAAAACTGTGGTAATAAGCCGTTTCTTTTTAGAGTATAAGTAGAGTAATAATAATAGTAAATAGTAAATAATAATAGAGTAATTAATAAGATTGAAAAAACACTCACCTATCGTCGTCAGCGCCAATGTACACCAATAATAACTTTGCAAATACTGTTTCACCACATCCGCGGTCTCAGTGTCATGGTACACCCAGTTCTTACTACCGAACCCATTGTTTTTATAAATTATATGGTACAAGCACCCATTCCAATGGAATATCACTAACAAATAATGTATTAAACTTGTCGATCTAAACAGATTTGGATAGTTCGTGTGTCGTTCTGTGCGGTCCATGAATGCCCAGAAGCGGTATATCTTCACGAGGCGGAACGAGCGCAGTATGGAGTTGAACCCGATGGAGAGGTAGAGGAAGTCCAGCGGGAGTAGGCAGAGGCAGTCGATGTAGAAGGTCGTGGAGTTCATGTAGTGCGCGCGCAACTTGGCGGAGTCCGTCTGCAACACGCCATCCTCCAGATACCCCGTCCGGAAGTGAAAGAGAATGTCCGCCAGGTACAGGAAGTCAGAGAAGTAGTCCAGGCAGAACCATACTATTAACGTTTCACCTGAAACAAACCACAATGATTATAGATCAATAGAAATGTATATTAAAATCGTTGCGTGACTATCACTGGCTACCTACGCAGAGCCTATACCCTAAATCCTAGAGACCTGAAATTTGGAGAGCTCATTCCTTTTGTGGTCTAGGGATACACATTACACACAGAAATGAATTTCTGAAATTCACCACCAAACCTTTGAAGTTTGTATAGATAAAACTCCACTTGGACGAAGTCGCGGGTTTCATTTCTTAGTTTGGTTTACATAATCATTTATAATTTTCACAAGAAACGGGATATTTACCATGATTTTTGTGTTCCCGATATTTCGGCACAGTTGCATGCGCCATGATCACGGGAGAACTAACTAAAAGTCTTTGCGAGTAGATGTTATTGGCAGATATATCGATCTACCCTCTTTCTCACTCTTTTATTACGCACGGTACTACTACCATCGGGAACATTGCAAACTCTAAAATCATGGTATATATCCCGTTTCTAGTGAAAATTATGTACATAACCATGATAGTTTCAAAAGTTATATAATCATTTATGTTTCGCGTGTGTCCACCCGAGGCTTCGCTTTGCCTTATACTTGGATAAAAAGTAGCCTAATTCTAGATACATCATAATCTATATTATGTTTACCCAATTTCAAGGAAATCGGGTAGTTACGGCAAGTTCAAGTTCAATTTGCTTTCCTCTGTTATTTTGTTGGTTTGTCGTATTTTAAAACTGATCAAGACGAAATTTGGTTTACAAGTTCTAAGAATTCATATAATTTTTTTGGCGTCGGTGATTTTTGATTGGAGATGTATTTCTCCCAAAAAGGGGGGAAGTTTGCTGCGATGCCGTTTACCGGTCGATTTTAATAATATTTGGCTGAAACATTCGGTAGTCAATTCTAAACAAGAATGTCGAATATGAGCAAAATCGGTCAAGAGGTTGTCGAGATATGAGGTGAGTTTTTTTTTCAGAGCCTCTTCGGCGAAGTCTGAAACTGTGAGAGTTATCGAAAATTGATTTTAGGAATTACAGGCTCGATTTTGAAAATAATTATTAACGCATTAAAAAAGTTGAAAATTATTATTAGTTTTTCTGTACTTACTGTATTTTTTGTTTGATCATTATGGATCACCATGATGTATAATTTTATAAAAGTCTGTGCTCACGAGGCCTGATGTTCGCCGAACTACTAGTACCTAATAGAGGCAACCATGTTTTGGTCAACATTACTCATCATAGATTTATTATACATTCCTCAATATATTATCATCATGAGGCTCATACCTACCACGAAGCGGACCCAGTGCATGGAATATTTGAAAGAATAAAATAAGCTCCTAGTTAAATTAATGGCTCATTTACCCCAGTTCAAGGTATTTGGTTGACCAACCGCAAAGTTTAATTAAAACTCCAATTAAATTATTTGATCTTACGAAGTTTCAGTTGCGGAAAAAAAGGCGATTGCAAGCAGAACTAGAAACGAAGTGGAAATACAATTACGTAGTCCGCAGTAAAACTCATCTGAGCTGGGAGAAGGTAGTGGAATCGAAACTACTGGAAACCAATCCGGTGAAACTTAAAGTAGATATTACATTGTATTTGGCACTAGAAATTCCTAGCGAAGCTACTTAAGTAAGCCGTTTTTGTGGATGCAAGATGGCCTTTAGTGGCTCGGAAAATTCGCAGGTTTGAATTCAAATGAAGGTATGAATTGATAAGATCAAATGTGAAAAAACCAGGTCCCCCTCCTAGGTCATTTTCTCATCATGAATATTTTTTGTTTCTCGTGGGAATTTAAAGACGTAGGATTTTCATTAAGATTTTTACGTAAACTTTAAGGGAGGCCCTACATTCTATATTATTTTAAAAAAAAGGCCCAGTAATTTCTGAGATGAAGGAGGAAATGGTAGATTTTCATATATTTCATTTAATATCATTTAAACCATGTACTTTAAAACTATACAAAAACATATTTGTACTCCCCGTAACGAACCCTTTCATTTGATACATCACATGGAGCAATTAAAAAAGTTTGTTTTATTTTCTAGTTGACCCCAAATTTAACCCCCAAAATCTGAATTCGTTTACTTACGCTACACATACATGATTTGGTTTCCAATCAATCTCCACTTAGTAAGTTGCTGTACTCCACACCAATACCGCGATCACCAATCCTCCTGATAAGCGTGATGATAACGGAAAATCCCCTGATTGCATTCTAAGGGGGAGGCCTCGACCAGCAGTGGACGTCTAAAGGCTGATGATTATGATGAGGATGATAAGCTATCGTTCCACATTGACCCCGCGTGGCGTGTATATATCATATTATTTTTTCATCTTTATGTCGCACGGTGGCGTGCGCAGTTCAGTGCCGCATAGGGCGTCCTAGGTGGACGCGACCTATGAGATCATGCACTGTTCATAGGCAGAGGTTACCGCTTAACATCAGGTGGGCCACCTGCTTGTTCCACCATTTCAAGTTGTATAAAAAAAATATTCTCTCTCTCCTCCGCGTTGTGTATTAGGTACCTCTATCTCTCTTTCTCTCTCCGTTTAGATTAGAGTCAAGAGTACACCTGAGTCTGATGAATTAGGAACAGTTATTCAAAGTATACATTGCCTGCAGGAATTCCCAGAAAAGCTATTAAGGTAAGTAATTCAATTCTCGTCGGAGCAAGTTGCCGGGAACTATGCGCGAGCTAGTCGGTGGCTCGGTGCAGCGCTGATCTGCTGCGCTAATCTCTCTCGCTATCTAAATGGAGACGTCTTGCATAAGCCTCACAGACAAAATTGGTGTTTTATCCTTTTAAGCACCTCCTTTTATACTCGAAACGAGCAAAAGAGAATCGATTGTGATTTTGAACAAATACTTCAAAGTTGTTCAGAAACTCCCGATATCAAGCGCCATTCATTATTGAAAGTATAAAAAAATACTACGTTGATTAACCTATTTTGGTAAAATTTACATATATGCTAGTTTTTATTTAAACAGAACGCCGTTTGCCTGGCTGACTGACAAATCAGCCATGTATGTTTTTTTTAACTACGTGAATGACGAATCAAGCAGATGGCCCTCCTGATGTTCAGCGATAACTTCTGCCTTTAACAATGCTTAACCTCATAGGTCACGTCCACCTAGGACGCATCCGCATGTGGCATTGCACTGCGCCCGCTGCCCTGAGACATATAGATGAAAAGTCTCACGAGCCTGTAATTTCACCGACACCCATACCTTTTAAACCAGGATATACCAATAAGAGCACTACTGCTTTGCGGCAGATATATAAAAAAGCGCTACTACTAACAAAACACACACAGTCACACTTGAATCAAATAACTATCGTTTGCCTTATTTGCCTCACCATCTTTTTTCACGCCTAAGACTGGTAGACAGTGCTTTTAATAAGCGCTAGTGTCCGCCCACGGCTTCGCTTGCGTTTTATCGGGATAAAAAGTAGTCTATAGCTCAATCCAGGTCATAATCTATCTCTGTACTAAATTTCATCGAAATTGGTTCAGCCGTTTCCTCGTGATTGAGTTACAAACATCCAAACATCCTAACTTTGACATTTATAGTATTAGTGGGATGGGATTAAGCTCTACTGTTATTGTGAAAGATTAAACATAAACCAGCCAAGTGCGAGTGGAACTCGCACACGAAGGGTTCTGGTACCATCGTACAAGATTTAAAATTACTGTTCAAAAGATGTAGCTTTTATACAGATCGAGCAAAAACAAAAGTTTATTATATGGGACCCCATTTTTTTTTTTTTTTTTTACTTTTTTTTTTATATTTGTTAATATAGAAGCTATATGTATTACTCACTTTTTGAAATATATATGTGTCTTTCTATTTACGATTTGAAGGTCGAGCTAAAATGCTGACTTTGACGGCCACTGATGACTTGGTTTTCTATTCATTTGAAAATAAAAAATACGATCTTACTCAATGAGCTCTAAAAAATTATAGCCACATATTGAGGTAGGAAAGTTTATGACAATATCAATAATCAATAATACACTGTGTAAATTTCAATTGAGTACTTACAAAAAAAAACTGTGTGTACAGACGGACGGATGGACAGACAGCGGAGGCTGAGTAATAGGACGGATGGATACGGACTGTGCCTTCATGAAGCGCTGGACAGGGGAGCATGTCATGCTTTCTTAGTCCAGTGTTTCTTGTGATATACGGTGAGTTGTATATGTTAGTAGTATAGTAATCATATTTATTTAACCAAACTATGGACTATTCCTCATATGTTGTGTATTATTTGTGTATAGTCTGAAATAAAAAGTATTGAATTGAATTGAATTGAATTGAATAGGGTCCAGTTGCACCACTTGGGTACGGAACTCTAAAAAACTAAAGTACTTTAAAACTCGGATTATCTTTGCAATAGTTCTACTGTTTTGTCTTTTATTTTGACAAGCAGTTTCAATAGGAGCGAAAAAGACAGAACACGTTGTAACCATTCCAAGGATAATTCGCTTAGGTAGGGTAGTAGTATCGGTGACTTACCATTGATCTCCTGGAAAGCGAACCTATAAACTATGACCCAGAGGTTGTAGAGGAAGGCTAGCGAGACGACCATGGACCAATAGTAGCACAGGCGTCCCGCGGGATCGAACACGAAGGACCAGTTGGGTCCCGCACGTAGCCGCCCGCTTGCGTATGTCGACCGTCTTCTTAGTCCGCCTCTGCTACAACTGTGGAAGAAAATTGATGTTTTAATATCACAAGTAAAAAATATATGCCACAAAGGATGCGTCTTAGGTGGACGTGACCTTTGAGGTTATGAATTGATAAAGTCAGAGGTTACCGCTTTACAACAGTTGGGTCATCTGCTTATTCCGTCATTCGCGAAAATCTTCGCGATTCCGTCTCTTGTTTTGTAATTCCGTTAATCTTGTAGATGAAGATCACTCTAGCTTATAACTACAGAAATCTCAACAAAGTGATTTTCAGAAGGATTTATAATAATCAAAGGTGAAGCAAATTCTAAACATTATAGAGCCTCGTGAATATGAGGTGTTGTGAAGCCTGGAATGCCGAGAGCTTAACACGTTAACCACAAAATACCTATTGCACTTTGCGATGAGTTAAGACTGCTGTCAGCTAGGAATATGGCGGATTATCAGCAAGGAATATTCAGACCAGAGGGTTAATATAACATAACTCAACACTTACTAGTCCTGGGCCCCAATCGCGCTGTTTCGTCCCACTGCTGGGCAAAGGTCTTCTCAACCTCCTATCCTTCAACGTCTGTCACTATCCTATATCGACGGCGTCAATATCATCCAGGTGACGACTTTTTTCAGCTATCCGTAACTGTTTTTTGTAAATGGCTACTACTCCACGCCTTGTTGGAATTGATTACCTACGTCGTGAGATCTCGATTTGTGGCGAGCTAGTTAGTTATAACTAACGAAAGTTCAAAGGATTCCAAATAAAAATAAACTCTGTTTTGCTACATTTTGTACGTTTATTCCACAAAGCAAAATATTGTTTATACTTTGTGAGTGGATAAAAGTATCAAAATAGCGATGTTCAAACGTTCAAACTATAAACGTTGGTGAAATGTTGTCTATCAAAAGCGATAGTGATTCTATCTTTGACAGGTAACCTAGATTTGAAAATAGGATAGCTGGCGAAGTAATATTAGATTTAACAGAGTGACTTGGAGATATGAACTCGAAACAAAATCACGTAAAGTTTTTAGTAAAATGATTTTGTTTTACTGTTATATGTTACCAATGATCGTTGACTTTAAAGAACCAAACAGAGTTTTATGGTGTTTTGAAACTATACCTAAGCATCATTGATTAGCACTCCAATTAATCCCAGATGCAGATGAAATATTATTTATCATAAACATGCAGAAAATTACTATATTATATGTATAAGTTGAAAAGACATAGCTCTTGAGAATAAACATAAAAGTAGATGTAAGTTAATATATGATATGATTTCATAAATATTTTAAGATAAACTAAGTTAATATATGAAATGATTTTATTTGTCAATAAACCTCGAAATACAAACACATGAAGATGAAAGTTTTACGTTTAGGAAACTGGTAAAAGAATGTTAAATATTTGATTAAAAGGCAATTAAAAATGTAAAAACAATAGATTTACCTCGATACCTATTGGACCACGAAAACTCGTAATTTGGAAAGTAGCTTTAGACCAAACTAGCCTATTGCTCGTGGCTTCGCACGCGTTTTGTTGGGATAAGATATAGTCCCCCAGTATGAATTTCAAATCATGATTTGCCGTATTCAGCTTATGCCGAGCAAAGATCCTCAGTTGATGAATATTAGATTGGATCTGATACACAATGGGCATACAGGTGCTGGTAATACATGATAACAGAAGATAGATATCGATTACAGCGTATCTGACGTCTAACCTAATCAACGTACATTCAAACACAGCATTGTTTGTGTATTACAATAGTCATTGAAATCATTAAGCTACAGGCAGTTTGAGGAAGATTGATCTATAATTTATCCATGGCTTGATAATGTGCTCAAGACATTAATTATTGGAAAGCTTACTTATTGAACTGCTATTTTAAGAAAGCTGATATCTTAAAAAAGGAACGTACAGTTCCTAACCTCAAGTAACATATTTTTTTTTTTTTTAATAATCCAAAAGTAATTCACTGCTATGTACTGCTATTAGGAGTGCTACTGTAATACCTATCGTAAAATCTTATAAACTCTTGTCATTTAGCCTGCAACAAATCAAAACCATGATCCAAAGATTGTGACCGTAATTAATCAGCATCCAGGAATTAATGCAGGAATTCCTCTTCCAGTCTATCTAAATTGAATAGTGACCGAGCAATCCAGACATATCTCTACACCCAGCTCAATTTGCAGGCATACGGTAGCCGATTTGTTTACATAAGGTACATCCCTACACAGCTAACAAACTAACGGTTAAATTAACGCTGTCAGGTCCCTTTCCAGAGAAGTATTTACGACGGGGATACGGGCGGGTTAAAAAGTGTTCAGTGTCCAAGCTATTTTAGGTGTAGGTATCCCAATGAGTATTGAAAGATAAACGAAATCGGCTTTGGCGGATCACACAAGGCTTCGGCTGTCGCGGCGACACGTTGAGGCGGTAAGATGATGCTGTCACGCGCTCAGGCGAATGCCGTGTGTGATAGATCTAAAACACTTATTATTGACAATGCAGAAAGATGTTAGAGATTGACAGAGTTAGCGATCATATGACAAGGGAGCCACAAATAAAAGAATATACATTATGAGAATATCAGCATGCAGACCTTCAGTGAGTTTTCTTTCCCACGCTATTTATCTGCACAAAAATTTCAAATTAATTTTTGGTTATATATTTGGCTTTAGGTCAGTAAGATATATAAGTAGTGGAAATATGAATACTAGCTTCAACGGTTTAGCCTCTAGACCCTTGTGACAGAGGGACGGACGGACGGGCGGATAAGCGAGAGCAATAGGGCTCCGTTTGGACACTTCCCCCTCCGATTGGACCGGTGGTTCGCTTAAGTATAATTGGATATGGCAAAGGCAAGCGGTGTCCATTTCAAATTTTTCAGTGAAGATTAATTTGCGCAACGGAAAATGCACTGATTCTGTCCCAAACATTCTGCATTCCGGGACATTTGTATACGTTGATTAAATGTATATATTTACACGGCAGCCTCGTCGGCTGCATTTAAATTAAATTAATGGTTTTGTATTTGTTTGTTTTGTTTTGTATTCATAATTTCTGACAATATTTATATAAAAAATCCGGATGTACAGCAATTTATAGTAACATCAGCCGTTTTAAACTCAATGGCAGCTCTGTTTCAATTAATTTTACGAATAGCTTGATTAAACAATAAACCAGTTGTTGCAAATAGCATGCTCTAGAAATATCGACGATCTCGATTTTTGATAAAGACCGACGAATTCTGTACTGCTTTTAAAATAGCATCGCTGATTTTTGCGTTGCGACGTGATTACTAGGTATGGCATCGCCAATTTTTGCGTTGCGACGTGATTACTAGGGATGGCATCGCCAATTTTTGCGTTGCGACGTGATTACTAGGGATGGCATCGCCAATTTTTGCGTTGCGACGTGATTACTAGGGATGGCATCGCCAATTTTTGCGTTGCGACGTGATTACTAGGGATGGCATCGCCAATTTTTGCGTTGCTTCTGCTTTGTGTTTAGGCCCAAAACCTCATAACAAGGAGAAAACCGATGTAAATTCTCCCCTTGTATAAGAGCCTTAAGCTCTATCCGTAAGCGAGGTGTTGATGTTTGCATTAGTTGATTGTTTGTCCTGATTGACCGAGGCAACTCAGGAGGAGGTGTGTGATTCCACCACAATAATTGAATCCACCACTGGCCGCATCGACAATAGATGTAAATCCACTCGAATCCCGACAGATAGCTAGATAAATTAACTCTTTCTGGATATCACCACACAGAAATAATACAAAAATAGTTGAACACTAAAAGGGCAATACAGTGGGTGGTCTTATCATTGACAGCTAGCTCTTAAAGGCAACCCTTATAGAACGAAATGAGCAAATCTGTCGAACAGTGGTATATCTACAAAGAATAATTATCCTTATGATAAACTAAAAATAAAATTAAAATTAACCTAATAATAAATTTAACCCATCTTTTTCAAAACAAGCATGAAATTAGTGATCAGAACGGTGTGCTGATCAAAATGAGCCCATACACTGCCAGTCTACAATTATCCATCGAGGAGTGTTGCTGTCCACCTTCCCTCTCCATCATCAGATAAGCTCGCTGTCACCATAATATTGTATTGTTATCGGAATTTGCCAGGTAAGCCAAGTTAAAGGAAAAAATGGGTCAAATTTAGCTTGTAAGATTTGATTACTCCGGGACAGGTGTATGGTGTAACTAAATAAAAGCTTGTAATAAAAGCTTGTAAAAGATACCTACTTCAGTATAATATCTGTGTGTATCAAGATGTGCGCTTTAGCGGGACAAACTCGGTACCAAGCGGAACAGTCAAGATCATAAGATACGTTAAATCGCGCATTTTCAATAACTCATTTCCTCTTAACGCCTTCAAAGTCAATAGTCAAAAGTATTTTATTCATTGAAATCATTCATTGATCATTTTGAATCGTCTTATAAAATAAATTTACTCCTGTTCCATCGCGACCAAACCAAGAAGAATTAGGCAACAAGCACGGCTCGCGGCTTTATTTGATGATCCTTCTTACTACTAGGTGGGGAACGCCTGTGTGGTGCCTCGAGAACAAGTGGACGCAGATTCAAAGAAAAAAAAGAAAAAAAACATTGTCGAATTAACAGGTTTCTATGATACATTTTAACATGCGTAAGTGTACGTCAGCGTTTGTACGTTTGACCGATCACCATGAAAGTTGGCACATCAAAGGGGTTTTCAATGGGGGTTTTTATGCTATCCACCTGAGCCACAGCAACGCGTACAGCCAGGTACAGCTAGCTGTTTATAGAAAGAAGGCATCAAAGAATCATAGAATACAAATCTCTCTTAGCGGAAAATTCTGTCACGTAAACGATAACAGCGACGCAGAAGGCGACGTAAGTTTTTGTTGCTTTTTAGGGTTCCGTACCCAAAGGGTAAAACGGGACCCTATTACTAAGGCTCGGCTGTCTGTCTGTCTGTCCGCCTGTCACCAGGCTGTATCACATGAACCGTGATAGTTAGACAGTAAAAAAAATCACAGATGATGTATTTCTGTTGTCACTATAACAACAAACACTAAAAAACAGAATAAAATAAATATTTAAGGGGGCTCCCATACAACAAACGTGTTTTTTTTCCGTTTTTGTAGATAATGGCACGGAACCCTTCGTGCGCGAGTCTGACTCGCACTAGGCTGGTTTTTTTAATGATAATTAGGATTATTTTACGTTGCATTCACTGGTCCATGTTGTTTCTGTCCGGTTGTAATATGAACCTAACATACCGCAACCGTACTGGCTGGCTCTAGTGGCAAGCCACATTAGTGCGGTCCCAACAATGTCAGATACATTATCTTGGACTGACGTAGATTGAGCGTCTCCTAGAACTGATACTGTTTCTAGCCTCAAGCACCTTAAGGCGGGCTTGTATCGTAACATGTTTAATCTTAATTAAACGTAAACTGAGGGAATAGCTGGTATCCATTATTGATATAACAAAATGAGTTCCTTTTCAGATGAGAATAGAGTTGTTATTTGTATCTGCAATTTAACAGTAAAACAAATATATTTGCGTACCGTGGGCCATGCGTATTTCTGTCACAAAGCAATAGTAGTAGTAGTTTTAGTAGTAGTAGAGCTTTTTTGTGAATGAGTTCGTCCGTGGAAGTACTACCACTATACCTATTTCTGCTGCAAAGCAGTAGTGTTCGCATTGCTGTGTTCCGGTTTGAAGGGTAAGGGTGCCGGTGAAATTACAGGCACATGAGACTTTTCATCTTTATGTCTCAGGGTGGCGGGCGCGGTGCAATGCCACATAGGGTGCGTCCTAGGTGGACGTGTCCAATGAGGTAATGCACTGTTCATAGGCAGAGGTTACCGCTTAACAACAGGTGGGCCATCTGATTGTTCCGTCATTCAGTAGTATAAAAAAAAAAAAGTGTTCGCATTTCTGTGTTCCGTGTTTTTTGCTCATCACAGCTCATCAACACTTCTTGAGATAGCTAAAACTATGTTGCCGCAAATCATGTGACCTAACACACAAGTTTTAATTTATAGTATCATTATACCCTGGTTCAGAATTCGAGATATTTTTTGTAAACAAACAAATGTCACCGTCAAAGAGACAAGCCAGTGGTAAAAACATTTTTTTGCGTGGATCATGTTTTACTAGTACTGACCCGCGTCTTTTCCTACGGTATTAAATTATTTTAATATCCGCCAGCGGGTTCGCTCACGCGGATGTACCTTCAATTTGCGTCAAATAAACACAAACCCACTATCTACCTAAGTTTATCTGACGAGTCAATGTGTAAACGGCAAAATGTTATATATAACTCTTACCTATTGATAAGAATGACCATTCCATTGTAAAACTGTGCGAAAAGCACATTCGTATTCGGCAAATGAGGAGAAACTAATTAAATTAACAAAATGGGGACCGGCTTTCAAAACAAAGCCAATTGTTTAGAATCTCTGCAGTGTTCATGAAATATTTTCTACTAACAAATGTGTTATTAACAAAGTTATTAACTTTGTTAATAACCAAAATAACTCAAAAATATATACGACAAAATATTGATTACTTTATAGTTTATCAGATCTGAGTTAGAATAACGTGCCTAGCCTGTTTATTGGCCTAATTTAATAAACTACCATAGAACACCCATTTTATTGCTATTGTATCCCCTTTGTTTACAAAAAATATCTCAAATTCTGAACCAGGGTAGTTTGGCTATGAATGTGCTTGAAACAAAAAACACTGTAAATATCGTAGAAGCACAATCTTAGCTAAACTAATAATATTTATGTGATACTATAAATTAAAACTTGTGTGTTAGGTCACATAATTTGCGGCAACATAGTTTTAGCTAACTGAAGAAGTGTTGATGAGCTGTAATGAGCAAAAAACACGAAAAAAAATGAATTTCGCGCCACGAGGAAAAAAAGCGACATGTTTCTAAACAAAAAAGCCCGATAACACTTCTCTTTCCTTCAGGAAGGTATAAGAATGAAAGGTCACAATGATCCTTTTGTATGCACATGTATTTAATAAAAGCTGATAATATGCCTAAGCGGTAATGAAGCGGTTACATCGCAAAACTGCCGAATCCAGCGTAATATTTACCTAGTAAATATTTTGTATTCTGTGGTTGTATTACCGTTCCTGTTAAGCCACGTGAATATTACATGTGATTCGAAACGCAGACTGAATTAACGAAGCCTCACTGCGCCTTAATACATTGGCCGGTAATATTCTGGTAATATTACAGCTTATAAGGGAAACAGTACGGTAAGTACATCTTACGGCCACAGTTTCTCATATTTTGTTAGAAGTACAGCTTTTTTTCTCGGACTTGTTAATAATATTCGTTTGCATAAGATTTGTCCTGGATGTAAGATTATTAAGGAATGTGTAATTACAGGAAAAAAGCGTATGGCGGCAATGAGGTCACCATTTGTCACGTCTATATTCACACGATGGTGCAACCCAAGGTGAAAAGTGAAAAGTACCTATTGAGGCTCTGTCTACAGAGCCTTTCGGCGAAAAAGGCGTAGAGCTTTTTGTGATATAATTCGTCCGGGTAAGTGCTACAACCATACAATAGTTATTTGTTATATTATAAGAGTGCAAAGTTGCTTTTTAACCGCGTGCTCGATTTTGCGAAGGATTCTAGAAGATCCTGCCCCCTTATTCGCTATGACCAAACGTGACATAACGCGGGCTCGTTACGATAACTGTGTGGAATCATCATTCAGAATACATTGTGACGTCACACGTTATTGTCAAGTAATATCCTATGGTCATAGCCGTTGCGCTGCGATAGAGAGCGAACGCGTACGAGACACGAGTGCGAGTGGTGACTCATTGATACGCGATGGCGTCATCGTCGAGTGTAGTAAAATGTAATAGTTGCAATATTGTGATCAACGAAACTTTAGCGTTTATCCAAAATAAGCTGGATGTCATGGACGAAGAAAGTCTCGTGAGGATTTGTGTATCGTCTTTTCCCGAGGACGAAATTGAAGCAGCCAAGACATTACTTTTTGAATCTGTACCGGGCACTAAAAGAAAAGTAAAGAGGAAGAACACTGGCAAGTCACAAAGAGATTTGTATGATGTTATAACGTTATTTAAAGAGACGGATCCAGAAAAACATCCTATTTTTGTGGCTAGAGATCTACAGAAACTCCCACCTATAAATTTTGACCACGTTGATCCAACTAAATTATTAAAGGATTTGTTATTAATACAAAGGGACGTTAGAAGTATAATGGAAAATTATGTAACAGCTGAGCAGTTGATAGAAGTTAAAAACGACATTGATAATTTGAGGGAAGCATCAATGATAAATAATTTTGACTGCAATGTCAACAGAAAAAGAGGAGGTGGTTTTTCAAATAGCTTCACTCTCGACAGCGGCCCAATGGGCCTACCTCACTTATTGGATGAGCGAAACCTGTCCCCACAGCCGCGTGAGTCACCTACGGCTACCGGGCGGGCTCGGGTGTCGTTCCGGGCGCATGCGGAGTGCGCACCCGGTATATCTGTCCCGCTCGTAGTGAAGCAGTCGTGCGTGGGGGCCGGCAACGAGATTTCGGAGGTGGCTATAGAAGGGGCTCCGACTACGCAACTATCACCGTCACCGGCGCCGCCCATACTAACTTACAGAGCGATATCGCCGAGCATGGAGGCCGTTACTTTGTTTTCGAACATTTCTGCAAAACCGGCTGCGTCTATACACGCGCCCCGTTTGACACAGGCGGCACCTCGAGACAAGTCGTTTTCGAGCGTATTGGTTGAAGAAGGAGAATGGAAGAAGGAAGATTATAGCGAAGATTGGAAATTAATACAGAGGAAAAGATTGAAAAACCGTTTTGTAACGGTGGCAGGAAAAGCTGAGACAAATCCTAGCGAAAAGTTTAGAGCGGCTGACATAAGTATCCCGTTGTTTATTAATAATGTGGACAAGTCTACGTCAGAAAAAGATATATACGAGTATATATTGAAAAAAACTCAGCTCGAAGTAAACCTACAGCGAATAAATGCTCGAGCACCAAAACATTATAACGCCTACAAAGTTTTTGTGCCGCGGAGTAAGATGTCGATCTTTTTGGAGGACAGTTTTTGGCCAGAAGGAATATCCTATCGTAGATATATAGAGTTTAAAAAAGACCTTAATAATGGATAGTACACCAAACTCTCAATGTATAACCAAGTTGATAAGTTTCAACTGTAAGTCAGCCGCTAGGTCCGTAGAGTGTATAAGACGACTTTGTAAATCAGCGGATGTGATAGCTCTTCAGGAAACGTGGCTTCTACCTCACGATCTGGGGATGCTGGACACCATAGATGTCAATTTTACGGCTACCAGTAAATCGGCGGTTGATACTTCTGCTGGAATACTACGGGGCCGGCCGTACGGCGGCGTAGCCATACTGTGGAGAAAGAACCTGTTCCCAAAAGTGTCTATAGTGTCGTGTTCTAGTGTGCGATTGGTAGCGATTAAGGCTAGTTTCCCTGAGCGTTCGGTGCTATTATTATCAGTGTACATGCCAACCGACTCGGCAGTCAATTTAGTTGAGTTTACGGATTTATTGAGTGAAATTAACGCTATTATAGAGAGCCATGATGTGGAGTCTGTTTTCATTTTAGGAGATTTCAATGCTCATCCAGGGGAACTATTTAGTAAAGAATTGCTAGCGTTCTGCGCTGACCAATCATGGACCTCAGTGGACATGAAGAATTTGCCGATGAGTACCTATACTTTTATAAGTGAGGTTCATAAATGCAGGCGATGGTTGGACCATTGTGTAGTCACAGATGCCGCTTTAAGTACAGTTGTCCGAACCAGTGTGCTATATGGTACATATTGGTCCGATCATTTTCCTTTACAAATAGAATGTAATTTTAATTTAATGAGATCTAAAATTGTGAATAATATTGTTGTTAAGAATAAGGTGACCTGGGGGGAAAGAGATATTTCTCAAGTAGAAAAGTATCATAAGGAATGCCATGCTGGATTGAGAAATATCGACTTTCCTCCTCAATTTTTGCATTGTGGTGATAAAATGTGCTGTGATAAAAATCATAAATTAATTTTGCAAAGTATGTACGATGACATTGTTAGTATTTTATCTAGATCTGCTGAATTTAGTTGCAATAGTAGGAACATTAGCAAACGTAAAAAAGTGACTGGGTGGAACAAATATGTGTCAGGTTCTCATAATGATGCGCGGCTGGCATTTCAGATGTGGGTCTTATATGGCAAGCCATGTAACGGGTTTGTTTATCAGGATATGTATGAAACGAGAAAAACTTTTAAATCTAACTTAAAATGGTGTCAATTCAATGAGCAAAAAATTAAAATGGACATGTTAGCATCAAACATTTCTGATAACAATTTCAGCCAATTTTGGAAAAATACAAATAAATTAAATCGTAAATCTAGTCAACCTGTGAGTGTGGATGGTTTAAGCGAGCCTACTGAAATAGCTAACCTATTTAAAAAACATTTTAAGGTGGAGTCACCCTTAAGTACCTCATCAGCGGGGGTGCTCGGTGTAGAGGAGCGTGGGTCGGTGGAGTCCATTCATATTTCAGCCAAAGATGTGGCTCGTATAATCAAAAATATGAAAAAGGGGAAGTCTCCGGGTCACGATAGCCTTAGCATTGAGCATCTTCGTTATGCAGGTACACATTTGCCTAGGGTATTAGCAATGTTTTTCAGCTGCTGTATTTCTCATTCATACCTCCCTGACAAGTTGATGAAAACAATAGTAGTACCGATTGTAAAGAGTAAAAATGGTGATGTTTCTGACCCAGGCAACTATAGGCCTATTTCACTTGCCACTATTGTAGCCAAGGTGCTGGATAGTCTGCTTGATCAACACTTAAAGAAACATTTACACCTGCATGATGCACAGTTCGGATTTAGACCCGGACTGTCTACTGAAAATGCTATTCTATGTCTTAAGCAGACTGTCCAGTATTATACTAGTAGAAACACGCCTATCTATGCGTGTTTTCTAGATTTATCGAAAGCTTTTGATCTCGTGGCCTATGATGTCTTATGGCGGAAACTCCGAAGTGGTTCTGACTTTCCACCAGAATTGACGAGCTTATTCAAATACTGGTACAGTAATCAGGTCAACCATGTTCGTTGGGCTGGTGAGATGTCGGAGGCTTACAGATCTGAATGTGGCGTAAGACAGGGTGGAATATCCTCACCTGGACTTTTTAATTTGTATATGAATCAGCTGATCGTGGAACTTGACAACACTAATGTCGGATGCCGTATAGATGGGCTTAGTGTAAATAACTTCAGTTATGCTGACGATATGGTGTTGTTGAGTCCTTCGATTAGCGCTCTTAGGAGATTGATTGGTATTTGTGAATCTTATGCGGTGACCCATGGACTCCGATACAATGATAAAAAGTGTGAGTTGATGATGTTCAAGTCGGGAAGTAAAACATATTCTCACATACCACCTGTGACCATTAACGGCAAGACTCTAAACATCACCACGCGTTTTAAGTACCTGGGTCATTGGCTCACTGATAACCTGAGGGATGATCTCGACCTGGAAAGAGAGCGTAGGGCATTGTGTGTTCGCGTTAATATGCTGGCCCGGAGGTTTGCAATGTGTACTGAACAGGTTAAGGTAACGCTCTTTAGAGCGTATTGCCAGTCCTTTTACACTTGCAGCCTCTGGACCAATTATACGCAGACAGCATACAATGCCTTACGCGTTCAGTACAACAACGCGTTCAGGGTGCTGGTGGGGCGGCCTCGTTTCTGCAGCGCCTCTGGCATGTTTGCGGAAAGCAGAGTTGATGGCTTCCATAGCATCATGCGCAAGAGGTGTGCGTCAATGAGGGGAAGGGTCCGTGGAAGCCCGAACAGCATCGTGAACGCGTTGTCGGGCAGGTGGGACTGTCCTATAGCAAACCACTGGATGCGCCTGCATGTTGGGTTTGCGAAAAATGTTTTTATTTAATTTTTTTTAATTGTAAATGTGTCTCTCTACTAACATTATCATAAGCGCGACTAACAAAATATGGACAATGTCTGAAATAAATAAATTGAATTGAATTGAATAGCGTATAACCTGAGCGTTAGCGAGGGAATCAAAAGAGCACGAGGTGGAAAATCTTTGCACTCGGGTGCAACACGTAACTTTTAATCCCACCTCAGCGAGGAAATGAAATGGAAATAGTTATTTATGATACTAGGGTGAAAAGTTGGTTATTACAAACGAGTAGACGAATGTAAGCCCGAGACGAAGTCGAGGGCCTACCATTGTCACGAGTTTGTAGAAACCAATTTTCGCGCGTGTATCATACAACGTTTTTCAACACATTTGCGAGAAAACAGTACAATAAGTAATGATTGAGTATTTCTGCGAGTCTTCCATGATATAAAATTATATATTATAATTAAATTATTATTGTGGCCTATTTTGGCGGCCACAGACGTTTTTCTGCAATTTGCGCCTCATTCAAGTAGATTCCATATTAATATCGGATTCCTCGCTTGAACTCATATTATTATTTCGATTATAAATATCAATCGGAAAGTAGCAACAATCTTTGAAGTTTCTAATAAGAAAATGGCGTGAATTTTCAAAAGGAGCCACTTACTACATCTTTTGTCTCATTTTCTCTAGTGAGACAACCTCCTTGGAAGCGCTTTTACTAAATCAATACGTATTGAGCAAAAGCGCTTCCAAGGAGGTTCGGTTATTCAGCTTGAGAAATAATCGAACCTCGAATCGAATTGAGGAGATTGCTCCTTGGTGCAATTCTTACCTATACCTATATTGTTAATATGGAAATTAAAGAAAAACGTAATGGATACGCACGGCGTTATACAAAGGAGCGTGCGGTAAAATAGGTACTCTCACATGAGTACCTATTTTACCGCACGTTCCGTTGTATGGTTCGTAATTTGTAACTTTCGAACAATGTATACATGCTTCGTAAAGGCAGTTTTTGAGAAAATGCGTTGAAAAAACAAATACAACAAGAAGGTTCCGAGTCTGAGTTTTTAACAAATTAAAAGAGGTTGTATGATAAATTTGGCACCATAGAGATAGAAGTAAATAGGTTTAATGTTGTTTGAATTCACAAACTTAGTGCCATGAAGTTATAGGTAAATCTGGAGGCCACACTCTGTACTTTATGTTGAAGCAAAGTAAATTGACCTTTCGTTGGACTCCTGTGATGCTATCTCAGCCTTTGTTTACCTTTAATGCACTGTCTATGGGCAGAGGTTACCGCTTAACATCAGGTGGGCCATCTGCTTGTTCCGTAATTCAAGTAATATAAAAAAAAATAAAAAATAAAATAAAAAAAAACAACTTTCATTGTTATGGCAAAGAATTTCATAATTGGTAATTTAATGTGGCGAATAATTATTACAACCTATAATTAATTTGTAAAATAATATTTAACTGATCTAGCAAACTGATATAATTTAACGATCAATAGATATTTTTCAATTGTCCCACCTTTGTGGAAATCGGCATTCCGAAACTACGGCAACACCGAATGCGTCTTTATGGTGAATTGTCATTAACATAATATATAATTTTTTCGACTCGGAAGTTTATAATCAGATTATAACGTTACTCGTTATCAAAACACGAAAAATGCTTAAAAAATGTGTAGTACTAAATTGTGGAAGTAAATGGTATCCTGGATGTAACTTGATATTTCACAGGTGAGTAGTAAATTATCATAATATATTAATATTTTCATATTAACAAAATTTTAGTTTTTTACATAGAACTCTTTATTTTCTCCAGTATCTAGTGATGTGTGGTCCATAAGCAAGTACACACGTGGTTTCCAACATATAATTCAAAAGGTTTCTAGTACCTAGTTATTTTTCAGAATTTAACAAAATTTGCATTGTAAACAGAAACCAACTATAGTGACCATGATGCATATTGCATAGTGAACTTTGTATCTTTCCCGTTTTGATCGGCAGTCTGATTTCCGACCAGCTAAGCAGGGTATGATCTTATGCCATTAGGCTAAAAGGCACTTAAGCGTCTCTTTCTGATCTTCTTTCTCGCTTAAACTACCTAGGTATATAGTTTTTGTTATATTGTTACTAAGTTATTTAAATTTATTTTATTTATTTTTTTAGTTTTCCTATGGATCCAACAAGGAGAAGAAAATGTATATCAAGAGTCAAATAAAAAAACCAATTTTATGAAACAGCAAAAATAAACAGGACAGATCCACCAACTTATATGTAGAATGAAATGTATGCAGGGCTATCCAGAGTCAAATAAAAAAATCATTTTTATGAAACAGCAAAAATATGCAGTACCTAATCATTTTGTACCTACAGGTATGCATTTATTTATAGAAAGAATATTACAGTAATACCTACAGATTATATAATTATATTACCTACATTGTTTTATTTTTATCTGCAAAATGACAACCACATCTATAAGTGTGGAAGAAGAGGATGTGATTGGGAATTAATTGCTGGCAGGATACTATGATTTATTATTATTTCCATTCAAACGTCTCTCAGTTTACAATATTATCTACTTATAAAAGAATGGCACGAATATATATTGTTAGGTTTTCACCTATACCTATCGTTTTTGAACTTGTCTCTTTTACTTTGTAGTTGTGTGGATACCCTACTAGAAAGAGAGGAGGGGGACCTAAGTGGAGCGAGATAGAACTCAGTCAATTTGCTTCATATAGGTCTAGACGAGTGTGGCCTCCAGATTTACCTATAACTTCATGCTTAGTTCACACAATGTTCTAAATTCAATTTTACTTTATTCTAAAAGCGGATAAAAACTGCTTTTACACTCAGATATCGAAGAGCAAAAATTCTCTTTCCGAGATGGGGGGATGAAACATATTTTTCACAATTTTATTTTACTACTTTGTCGGGATAATACTCATGCCAAGTTACAGCTTTCTAGTACTATACGAGTATAAGAGTCTCTGTGCTAAGCCGTTTCACCCAGCTATTGTATCGGCGTTAAACAAGAACCGTTAGCTATAGGTATAGTATTATTTTATACGTGGCTATAGGTACCGCAGAAGGGCTGAAAAGAGAGGTATCATTAATGGGTGTTTAAATGTACCTCTTTTATCATTCCTTTTGCGGGATAGCAGAAGTATGTCTACGAAGATTAGGGAACTCATGATGACCAAGAAGCCAAAAATGGCAAGTACTTCTTTACGGCCGTGTATCAAGTCTCAAGGGGATTAAAGGTCAGTTTGTTTGAAGAAAAATTCAGTTACAGTTTTGCAAAGGACACGTGGTTTCGTGGTAGTCCAGCCAGTTTTTGCATAAGCTGTGGCAATACTCAACTGGATAATAATAGGATGATAACGGCTATTATATCCATTATGTGTATCGCACAATAGGGAGATATAAATGCTAAATGGCTTTCATTATTACCCGTGCAGGTAAGAGTGTTAATAAATAATTGGCGAAGCGATAAGTAGCTTATTCAGCCCGATGAATAAGCTAATATCTACCAATACGGTATTAATTTTAAAATAATTTAATACACTGTTAATTTCGTTGGTTGTATTGTAGTTAAACTGATCGGGGTTATAATAATTTAGCATGCAATTGTTGGTTTATTTCCGTTGTCCATGTTGCGCTTTTCCACGTTATCGTGGACAACTGTTGTGATAACGAGGCAGGTCGTGTTGACTAACTGTCAAAACGACCGATTTTTGCAAATAACTCGCACCGAAGGATTTCATCTATGACAAGTAGACAAACGATTTGTCGCCGGCCACCCTATCCTGAAGCTTGACCATATATATACTTTTCAACACACTTGCTCATAAAGTGGCTCTAATTTCACCGCAATTAGGCACAAAATGACACCTGTAATCAAACTGTGACTTTTTCATTGCTTTTATTCACTAGTGAGTTATAGAGACAGTTGAACATTTACACAGAGTATGTATTTCTGTTTTACGCCTGTAATCAAACTGTGACTTTTTATTGCTATTATTCACAAGTGAGTTATAGAGACAGTTGAACATTTACACAGAGTGTGTATTTCTGTTTTATTATTATTTTATTCACAAGTGTGTTGATAAACGGCCTGGATCCTAACGGCTCGGGTCTCAATGGCGCCTCTGCGGTAATCACCAACATTACATACTAGTACCATAATGTACTATTTCACACCACCTTCTCGACAATGTCTAATTATATATAATGCAAACTCAACGTAAAGTAAATCATTACCTCTTAAAGGACGTAAAGTTGTTTGAAACTCCCAAGGGAGTAAAGTTATTTGAATTTGGAACGTCAAATTCGTGTGGAAACGCGTGGAAAACTCTAAGTAAAAAAATTACCATATGGCATTGTAGAGGTTCTGAGTCACGCGACATTACCTATCAGTTCCATTGCAGTGCGAGGGTGCGAGGTGGTTCTGTGATTGGTGCGGAGCGGGCGTGGCTGGCGCGTGCGGCGTGTGCGGCGTGCTGCGCCAGCCAGTGAGCGGAGAGCCCGCTGTGAGTCACGTGACATTACCTATCAGTTCCATTGAAGTGCGAGGGTGCGAGGTGGTTCTGTGATTGGTGCGGAGCGGGCGTGGCTGGCGCGTGCGGCGTGTGCGGTGTGCTGCGCCAGCCAGAGAGCAGAGAGCCCACTGTGAGTAACGTGACATTACCTAACAGTTCCATTGCAGTGCGAGGGTGCGAGGTGGTTCTGTGATTGGTGCGGAGCGGGCGTGGCTGGCGCGTGCGGCGTGTGTGGCGTGCTGCGCCAGCCAGTGAGCAGAGAGCCCACTGTGAGTAACGTGACATTACCTATCAGTTCCATTGCAGTGCGAGGGTGCGAGGTGGTTCTGTGATTGGTGCGGAGCGGGCGTGGCTGGCGCGTGCGGCGTGTGCAGCGTGCTGCGCCAGCCAGTGAGCAGAGAGCCCACTGTGAGTAACGTGACATTACCTATCAGTTCCATTGCAGTGCGAGGGTGCGAGGTGGTTCTGTGATTGGTGCGGAGCGGGCGTGGCTGGCGCGTGCGGCGTGTGCGGCGTGCTGCGCCAGCCAGTTAGCAGAGAGCCCACTGTGAGTAACGTGACATTACCTATCAGTTCCATTGCAGTGCGAGGGTGCGAGGTGGTTCTGTGATTGGTGCGGAGTGGGCGTGGCTGGCGCGTGCGGCGTGTGCGGCGTGCTGCGCCAGCCAGTGAGCAGAGAGCCCGCTGTGAGTCACGTGACATTACCTATCAGTTCCATTGCAGTGCGAGGGTGCGAGGTGGTTCTGTGATTGGTGCGGAGCGGGCGTGGCTGGCGCGTGCGGCGTGTGCGGCGTGCTGCGCCAGCCTGTGAGCAGAGGTGCTTCTCCACTCGCGCCCAGTAGTTTTAACCTGGATAAAACAAACAGTATTTTACTAATGTACACTAGCGTAGCCAAAGGTGCAAAAAACAAATAAAACCATATGTATACTCTGAAGATGTAAAGCTAGGTACTTCATCATCAGCTCTTTATTGTCCACTGCAGGGCATAACAAAGCAATCATGGGTCTCTTCAAGTCTAGAGTGAATAGGTGCCTTCTAGACCTTTGTGCTCCATCTTCGGCCATATCGTCACTTACCAACAGGTGACATCGTGGTCAAACAAAGGTCAATCAATGTTAAAAAAATAAAATAAAAATGCTACTCTAAGGATATGTTTAGCGCAATATTTCATAAAAACCAAAACAATAACGAAGTAAAAGAATGACACTATTTCTTATTATATATATATATATATATATATATATTTTTTATTTGTTTTACAACTTGCACTGTATGTCCGGGTGGGATCTTGCAACTGAATTTTAAAGCAGTTATCCTCAACCGATTAAGCTGAAATTTGGCATACCTGTCAAGTTCTGATGATAATACAATATGATGGTGACAGCGAGCTGATCTGATGATGGAGGCGAAAGGTGGACAATGGAACTCTTCGATGGATAATAGTAGACTGACCGTGTTAAAACTCATTTTGATCAGCACACGGTAACGATCACTAACTTTATAAAACCTAATATTGAAAAATATTTTACACAAAAAACTTATTTATTTGCTAAATGACATTTCAGTTGTTTCAGAAGTGACAGGAACCATATAAAATAAAATAAAAACCAGTAAATCCGCGAGGAGTTTGCCCCTGAGCTTGAGGGCCCGGGGCACTGCCCCGCCTAGCCCTCCGCTAGCTACGGCACTGCTTACACACACGAATGGCATTTGATTCATTTTTCAGAATGAATGGGCGACCGTATTCTGTGACACCGGTAATAAAAGCGCAGAGTTTAATGGAATTTTAGTATTCGTTTATCTCTTAACAGATAAACTAAAGTGTCCCATGTAATAAAGCAGCTGTGATAAATCCAATTTAATTCCAAAAATGATATATACCTTCATAAAATTGCTACATCTCTATTGTAGAGGCAGAAGATGAAGAACCTCTGTTTATAGAAATGGAAGGTGAGAACAGATTGCACAGTGATATCTTCCGGGTCTATTGTTCACGCTGCATAATAAAACCGTTTGATCCATTCCAAAATTGAAACACGAAGATCCGCAGATCGGTAAAGTTATGCAGATATGAGATTTTTGTACAGAAAAGGGCGAAATCGTTTGAAACCCAATCGACTTAGTAGCACACGAACGGCTACCGGTAGAAATTGGTTTTCCCAATGCGATCTCGCGGGGCGGTAAGGCTGAAGGTAGGTTCTCACATAGAGCTGTCGTACCGTAAAATGAGATATAAACCGCTCAAAAATGCGATCGGTTCCATTGCAAACGCCGAACATCAAGGGTGTCGCGTAATGTGGCCTCAAATATATATTGAATTCGAGAAGCTCCTAGCTGTTTGTTTCTACGATAAGATGGATATTGTTATGTAACCAAACATTTACATTGTTTAACTCCAATTGAATTTCCTTCCAACGTCATGTTCTGATATACTGTGAGAACAAAGAAAACTAGATCTTACGTTGTTGGATATACGACATATTCTAATTAGCGCGTAATAAGAGGCAGCCCTATTAAAAGGAAGCGATACGTGCCTAACCCACATAATCCTGTGGTTTAGGAGCGTTTAGCGGGAGAATATAAAGCTGACAAGGAATCGACTTTATTATTGGAGAGTTGTATGCTAAATAATTGTATAGAATAACTTTATTCGATTTGTATTTGAGCCTAGTTTAGAGGACTATTTAATAGAACAAGATAGTTTCTAAAGTTTTATGAATTTTACTATGAACCCTGTAAGATGGAAACTAAAATTCAAGTAAAAATTCCTGTTTAATCCCTAAAATTTTAATTGAAATCCGTTGAGCCGTTCCAGACCCTATTCGAAACAAACTACAGACAGAAAAAAAAAACTAAAAACAGTCATTTATGTCCTTATGCAATGATTTACTACAATTTTGCCATTTATTTTGAAATCACAGACAGACTTTAATTTTATAATATTGGTATCATTGACCTAAAAGTAAATTAACTTCGGGTCAGCGTTCAAAAGTATGAAACAAATCTAACAAGTTTTATCCGTCCATTGCTGTTAGATTATTGAACACATTTAAAAGACTAGAGTGTGAACCGGCAGTGTAACGAACTCATTTACCATCGTTATAATTTTCAATGGTGCTATATGTTGGCGTTGATAGTGTATGGCCCATCGTAGAGTTATAAGAAAATACTGGATTGGTATACTCAAGCAAGAGGAAGCCCGCAAGATCGCTGGGCCGACGAAATAAGAAAAGTCGCAGGACAGAATTGGGTAGAGAAAGCTGGAGACAGAATAAATTGGAAAAAATTGGATTACCCGAAATATTCAAGCTTAGCTATATTCAAAAAATGTCTAATTGTAATATAAACATTTATGTAAATAGTTAGTTAAGGAAATAAAAAGGCTATATTATTATATTATTATATTATTATATTATTATTATTATTATTATACTTAACATGCACACTACTGAAGGTTTTGCTAAGGTTACATTTTTACTTTTCAAAGTATCGAGATAAATTGAAGCAGATAATATCGAACCATTACATCCCCATTATTTTCGATGTAAAATAATTTCGTAATGTCACAACGAGAGTCTTTTTAGTCCCACACAAGAGGTCAACACTCGTGATTAAAGCGACACAAGAAGAGCCCTCGTGCCTGGACAAACAAGAGACAGGTACTCGAACCTCTTCACTGCGGGCGCCTTAATGGAGGCGCCGTCGCTACAAAATTATTTAGCTTTTTCGGACGGTGTGTTATGGTAGGTTAATAAGGCTTTTTTATAGCCGATTAATTTACGGATTGATAACACAATGCGCAGATAGTGTTACTGCGCAAGTCTATGACCCAAAAAGTAAAAGTTTTAAAACCCAACTATGCGAAAGCTGAAGTGGTGATAGGTGTCTTATAGACCTTTGTGCTTCATCTTCAGCCACATTGTCACTTACGTGGAACTTCAATAGTAGGGCCTTCAACTTGATTATTAGGTGTAGTCGAAGGTTTACATTTTAAATAAAATAATTGATTTGGCCTCCGACTGCACCTAAATGGAAGGCCTTTCTTTAATTGGATCTCGTGAATTGGACCTCCATCTACAAAATTTTGTAAGATACATGTTGTCACCTTTTGCGTAGTCTCAGGTTACTTTATATACTTTCAATAGTGTAGGTAATCTCACTAATATCATAAATGTCAAAGTTACGGTGTTTTGATGTTAGGGTATTTAGATGTTTGAATGTGTGTTACTCAATCACGCCGAAACGACTGAACTGATTTTGTCGAAAGGTATTACACAGATAGATTATAACCTGGATTGAGCTATAAGCTACTTTTTTGAAGCCGCGAGCGAACACTAGTATTTAATAAATAAGTATGAAATATTTTTGTAATAATATACTCATTCCCTTTCGTTCTATAATAAATTCATTATATTTACTTTAGATACATATTTTCGAGAATGCTAAATTGCGTTTAATTTCCGCCATATTGAATTTAGTGTGACGGCATAAGTCTATGACACGCGGAACGACAAGATGCTGCATTGTGACGACCTCTGCAGCATGGCGGGCGAATAGCCGGCTGATATGTGAGAGGTAGCGGGTTCGATTCCCGCTGCGAGACAAATGTTTGTTCCGGGTCTGAGTGTTGTGGTACTATGGCACTCGTGATTCCTGATTATTCCTAAAAACCCACGACACAGGGGATCCTAATATGGGATCAGGGCTATGTATATGGCAGTCGGGTGTTACGTTACGTTATTCAGCTTGTTTTGTTTACAGCAATATTAGCCGTTCCTAGGAAAAAGGGTATTGACAGACAGACAGACAGACGGGCTACAAAGTGATCCTATAATGGTTGCGGTGGTGCCTTTAAATACACAGAACCCTAAAAAGCCTTGAAAGACTCAAATATAAACTTCCAGTGCCAACTACACATTTCTCAAGCGAACATAAATTAAATAAGCAATTAATAATAAAATCAATAATAATTAATTAAGCAATTTAACAAAAAGTTTTTTTTTAACTGCGTTATTGACGGTACAAGCCGATGACCCACTTAATGTTAAGCAGTAACCTATGCCTTTAACAATGCATTACCTCCCAGTTCACTATCCACCTTCGACGCACCCTATGCTCGCGCAGTACCGGCTCAGCTAACGCGCGCCTAGACTGAAGCGTTCGGGCTGAGACGACATTACCCGCGTGATACAGGAATCTGTCAAGCCGCACACGATAAAGAAGATATATCGGGAGCATAGCCCTTTCAGCCTCGATGGGTTTAGGGCCCATTTTGTACGCTGTTCCCACATAAAAATCATGGGGAATGAGCGGTGTCATTTATACATAGGTTCCAGTGCTTAGCTTTTATGGGGACATCATTACTCAGCTTTATGTAACTAAAATTATAATTATTATAATGATCTGTTCTGTCAAACAGGTAAAACTGGCTCTCTGAAATTTGGAATGCTAGGAGATTTTGTAAAGAAAAATCTCAAGAATTAAGAATCAAGAATGAAGAATCTTAAGAATTGGGAATTTTACTTTTTAACCCCTAGTTTGGGATGATAAAGTTAAGTTGAGATGTAGGATAAATGCCTGAAACTCGAAAAACGCTGTGATGATTTGGAAATAATTTACGGATTGGAGGGTTTTGTGGTCAAGACGTAAATCAAGCTGAGTCTTATCATCTCCAAAGTATGTTTTAGCATTTTTTTTATAATTTTTATAAAGATTATGTACAGGTACCGCCATCTAGTCTCAAAAGGCAGCGTGGTGAAAGCATCGAAAATTCTATGTCTATGGGTGGAAGGACAATAATAATAATCTAGTAACCCTAGTAAGTAAAGTACGTGAGTGAAGCCAGTTTTCGTAGGCGAAAGTTTGCTTTGGTTTAATTTTAGTAGTAGTAGAGCTTTTTTGTGAAAGAGTTCGTCCGGGGAAGTACTACCACCATACCTATTTCTGCCGCAAAGCAGTAGTGCTTGCATTGCTGTGTTCCGGTTTGAAGGGTAAGGGTGCCGGTGAAATTACAGGCACATGAGACTTTTCATCTTTATGTCTCAGGGTGGCGGGCGCAGTGCAATGTCACATAGGGTGCGTCCTAGGTGGACGTGTTCTATGTGGTAATGCACTGTTCATAGGCAGAGATTACCGCTTAACATCAGGTGGGCCTCTTGCTTGTTCCGCCATCCAAGTAGTATAAAAAAAAAAAAAGCAATAATAGTTTGAGTACCTGTTTTAATATTAGTAACTACCAGAACTCACAACTAGATGGCACTGCTAATTTGTGACCTCAGTTAGAACGCACTAACAATGCGTTTGGAACAGTTGATGTTCATGACTGAATCAGCACACACACTCATAGTTGTTTATTGTTCAGGGCTACCTCAAAGGATCTCTTTGATGATGATTTAACTCGGCAACCTCCAGTTAGTACCTTCAGCTGTGTGCTGGCTGTTCGACCACCATTTCCAAAAGCGATTTTCCAGTACACTTTTTCCGTACGGAACCCTCAGGGTGCGAGTCTTGCACTTGTCCGTTTTTATTTGTAGATGGCCTTCCCCAAGATTACTGTAGCGCTGAACAAGAGTGATTGAATGTATCGGATACTAGCTGTCTCTCCCGCGAGTAATTTTCGAAAGTCCCATACAAAAAATCTTT
This sequence comes from Operophtera brumata, assembly GCA_932527175.1. Lineage (NCBI taxonomy): Eukaryota > Metazoa > Arthropoda > Insecta > Lepidoptera > Geometridae > Operophtera > Operophtera brumata. The sequence continues at coordinate 5,624,790 of OW052238.1, forward strand.
TAAATAAAACAGCATGACAGATACCTGACTTTTCAAAATAGCATCGGCGTTCAAATCGAATCTCAATGTAGAATATCCTATAACATGTTGTCGTAAGATTCAATTTAGCTCTTTTATTCTAAAATCATTTCTTTGTAAGCACTGAGAAAGTCAAAAGAAACATTCGATGCCAATCTGAAGCCCAATTCTCTTAGTTATTTTAAAGGCACACTGCAAGTTGACCGAATCGAGATTGTATTGTGAATTGACTGAAATATTGGTATTCTGCTCCCTCATTATAACAGTATTATCTACTTTCGATCTTGCGACCATATATTAGAGAAGGATAGTGCTATATAATAATTGTAAAGAGTGAAAGAGAGAATTCTCAGAACTTTGAAACATTCAAGTTACAGTCACATTTCGATATAATCACATTCCGCGTTGTATTGTGAGGTGAGCAGAATACCATTTTTGACGTTTGTGACATCAACACTAGATCCTAATATGATCCGAACTTTAATTTGACTATTTTTTATTACGAGAATTGGGCTTCTGTAGGCCTTATAGTTTGGAGATCCGTACTACTACTATTTCGTGTCACCGGTTATTTCTTGGTCACCCTACGTTAGGTCAGTGACCGGTTTTGGGTATGGTGACTCTGAAAAGGGCTTAGTGACAAATGGTGAAAGAACCAGTGTGGTGAAAGGGTTCATTGCGCCTCAGAGAGGCTCCTTTCATACACATTAGAGATCTTTGGAGGAGTCACCTCCTTTTTGGGTTCGCATATATAGATTGATAAAGATTTCGTTTGAATGTAGGTATTATTCTCCTTACAGAAAGAACATCACGGTATTCTCGGAATAAAATGTGTAAAAATGCGTAGTCGATAAGATGAAACGAAAATAAATGTCGTGTACATTTCCCGTCCTAGATCGGTCCCTATAAAACAGTAAAAATACTTACGTATGTCACATGTCAGAGAGTCGGCTGCGCCTAAACGACAGGCGGATATAAGATGTCTTCGAGTTTCTACCACTTGAAGCTTTTCGAATATTTTTTTCAGTGAAACTGTGCGCGCTGTCCTCATATTTTTTTTAAGAACGATTACTAGAATCCATTCTTTTTCATCAAAGAATCAGGTCATTGAAAATTAATATTTTGAGCTCAATCTTAAGGTTCTAGAAGCAAAATTGCCAGAGTTCCCTTCAAAAAAATAGTTGCGTGCTGATCCTGGAAATAACTGCACCAATTTCCACCTAACACAAGTCACAAACACTATCTTTCATACAAAAAAATCGCATTGAAATCAGAGCTCTCCCGCTCTGGAGCTATGTGGCACCAAAGAACTATGCATACATACGAGACAGACAGGTAGACACACTATGGCCTCATACTTATAACACCCTTCTTAAGTCAAGGTTTAAAAAGATCAATTTTTTTTACTCAGAAAACTAACTTTTTTGAGCAGGTTCAATTTTTAAATGTTTTTGTTCCGTTCTGTGGTATATACATTCACATATATTTATAAACGCAATAAATTATTTAAATCAGTTTGTCCCTATTTGTGTAGCCATTATGTATATAATATTCTGTGTAGTATATAATTAAAGGAACATAACAATCCCAATTAAATAAAAAAGTGGAGTGGAACGCTTATTTATTTCACTGTACGAAACCCCAAAGTTTAAAAGAGCAATTCTTGCAGGAACTTCGTGAAATCAGCTTCACTTTTGCCTTTGTTATGCATGGAAGTAATTAATGTGTTGTTAGAAGCTATTACAGTATTTTATTTATAAGTACAGCATTAAATAATATAAATTGATGAGAAAATGTATGCGCAATATCTTGCTACATTATGACGTAGCACTTTCTGCTACGCCGTAGAGCATCGTAGAAAGCCCCGAGTCGAAAGTTAAAGACTGCAACGCCTGTCATAATCCCTAACTTTGTACATCTATCTTGTATTAACTATCTATAAAAATACGTTTTTTATTTAAATTTGTTTTGTTAAAAAACACACTTTTCTAAAATTAGCAATTGCAGCAGTGAGCCCAAGCACTGCCAGGTGTTATGGTATGTTATCATCGAGGAGTTCCGTTGTCCACCTTCCATCTCCATCATCAGATCAGCTCGCTGTCACCATAATATTGTATTGTCATTGGAACTAGACATGGTATTCCTCTCAGTTCAATCGAATGTCGGGGACGAGGACTGAATCACTGAGCCACTGTAACTACTTACTCCTACTTAGAAACAGATGACGGTTGTACACGTGCCAAATGTGTGTGTGTAAGTACATAGCGCTGGCTACGGTCGAGTAATGTTGCATATGGGAGATTCAAAATTAAATAATTGGGCAATGTTGTAACCGATATAGCAGCTATCTCAGCAACATTGCCCAATATAGATTATCCTAATTATCAATGTTAGGAAAGACCTGCTAAGGTTTCTGCGATCTAATCTGTTATTTAAATTACTACCAACATTTACGATTAGGAAGTATCGAATTTAAAATTGATGCCTAAGTATCTGTTTTCATCAGATGTATCTGTTTTGATCACCCGTAAATAGCACAGCTTTTCATCATAATATGCAGCCATTACGACTCTAGATAATAATCCAATATTTAGCTACAGATCTGTTGGGCGGGCAGACATGGATCGCGCGGGGCGGAGAGTGGCCGTTCTGTACGTAGTACTTATATATTTTCTGTGCCCACGTACCAAAATGTCAGTCTCTGCCCTGGTCTTTGATTACATAGTTCACCTGGCTGAACAGGGAGGGGGGGGTATAGCTTACTCACCGTGCTTTGTGAGCGCGGCGTGACCGAGAGGAGAGGTCTAGTTCGCTTGCGGCAGAGCACGCGCCACCCTGCAAGTACCCTCGTGAGCCGCCAAGTCGCCGCGACCCCAGCCGGTACGTCATCATTTACTCACCGTGCTTTGTGAGCGCGGCGTGACCGAGAGGAGAGGTCTAGTTCGCTTGCGGCAGAGCACGCGCCGCCCTGAAGGGAACCTCGTGAGCCGCCAAGTCGCCGCGACCCCAGCCGGCACGTCATCATTTACTCACCGTGCTTTGTGAGCGCGGCGTGACCGAGAGGAGAGGTCTAGTTCGCTTGCGGCAGAGCACGCGCCGCCCTGAAGGGAACCTCGTGAGCCACCAAGTCGCCGCGACCCCAGCCGGCACGTCATCATTTACTCACCGTGCTTTGTGAGCGCGGCGTGACCGAGAGGAGAGGTCTATTTCGCTTGCGGCAGAGCACGCGCCACCCTGCAGGGACCCTCGTGAGCCGCCAAGTCGCCGCGACCCCAGCCGGCACGTCATCATTTACTCACCGTGCTTTGTGAGCGCGGCGTGACCGAGAGGAGAGGTCTAGTTCGCTTGCGGCAGAGCACGCACCACCCTGCAAGGACCCTCGTGAGCCGCCAAGTCGCCGCGACCCCAGCCGGCACGTCATCATTTACTCACCGTGCTTTGTGAGCGCGGCGTGACCGAGAGGAGAGGTCTAGTTCGCTTGCGGCAGAGCAAGCGCCGCCCTGAAGGGAACCTCGTGAGCCGCCAAGTCGCCGCGACCCCAGCCGGCACGTCATCATTTACTCACCGTGCTTTGTGAGCGCGGCGTGACCGAGAGGAGAGGTCTAGTTTGCTTGCGGCAGAGCACGCGCCACCCTGCAGGGACCCTCGTGAGCCGCCAAGGCACCGCGCCCCAAGCCGGCACGTCATCATTTACTCACCGTGCTTTGTGAGCGCGGCGTGACCGAGAGGAGAGGTCTATTTCGCTTGCGGCAGAGCACGCGCCACCCTGCAGGGACCCTCGTGAGCCGCCAAGTCGCCGCGACCCCAGCCGGCACGTCATCATTTACTCACCGTGCTTTGTGAGCGCGGCGTGACCGAGAGGAGAGGTCTAGTTTGCTTAAGGCAAAGCACGCGCCACCCTGCAGGGACCCTCGTGAGCCGCCAAGGCGCCGCGCCCCAAGCCGGCACGTCATCATTTACTCACCGTGCTTTGTGAGCGCGGCGTGACCGAGAGGAGAGGTCTATTTCGCTTACGGCAGAGCACGCGCCACCCTGCAGGGACCCTGGTGAGCCGCCAAGTCGCCGCGACCCCAGCCGGCACGTCATCATTTACTCACCGTGCTTTGTGAGCGCGGCGTGACCGAGAGGAGAGGTCTAGTTCGCTTGCGGCAGAGCACGCGCCACCCTGCAAGGACCCTCGTGAGCCGCCAAGTCGCCGCGACCCCAGCCGGCACGTCATCATTTCTGTAAACAAAAATATATTTTATTAAACATCTTCATATATTTTTTCATGACTTTCATGATATATATCGACCTTACCGGTCTAGGTCGACACCGTTAGTATATGTAAATCCATATCTGTCGTACTAATACAAAGGGAATTTCATCATTGAAGTTTCCCACTTACTATAGGATACCCTATAGTATATATTTTACCCTATTATAAAAAGGCGAAAAAGGGAAAAGGCTATGTATGTATGTAGTATTTTTCCCCAAAAGGGTAGGTATAGCCTCAACTGGGATTCTTTTCACCGTTAATGTGTAACATGGGTTGCACCAACGTGGGATATAGACGTGACAAGGGTATGTTTGAGAAAAAAAATATACACGCCTTGGCCACAAGCAGGCGACGACGTACTCACGTGTATGGGTTGAGGCGACCATCATCACCTGAATTGCGGCCGCCGCAGTATTGTTGTGTGACTGACTGACTGTCTAACTGACTATCAACGCACAGCCAAAACTGTAAGAAGACCTTTGAGACCTAAAATTTGGAGAGAACATTTCTTTTGTGGTTTACGGGGTGCAGAAACAAAGGAACTTCCGAAATTCACCCCCTAAAGAGGTGCATCGGAGTGTTGAATGGAAAAAGTCCACGTGCACGAAGTCGGGCATTCCACTACTATTACTATGTACAGTTAATATATTCAAATTCAAATTAAAATATTTTCTTTTGCAAAAGGTTTACTATAGTATCAATGAATATCTTAATGATTTTTAGAGACGCAATTTTATTGATTATTAATTTATTAACTGCCTTAGCGTTTGAGTATATTATATTATTGTAATTTTTTATGACATTTGAATTATTGTGAATCTGTGATTTATCTTTTAACTTGTAACGATGCACTTTTTTTTTTAACTTTGCATTCTGTAAAGCTGATCATGGCCTGTATTTTTTTATTGTTATTATCATCTTATGTACCCATGTTTCGCAAAATAAATGATGGATTGATTGATTGATTGATTGATTGATTGATTGACTACTGTACTATTATATTATTTATACATTATCATTGTTGTTGGCCGTGGTGGTCTCGGTCTAATAATGGGACTCCACAAACTCCTCCCGTGGATGTCGCAACAGACGACTAAGGCATTACGCCAGGGGATGGGGAGCAGCATCCATCTGAGTACTTAACGCTAATAGTGCGATCATCAATCCGCCTGGCAAGCATGGTGATTATCCTCCCTATTATGGCCATGTGCAGCAGTGAAAGGCAACAGGCTGATAAATAATATGAATGAAGCGCCAATTACTTCACCAGTATTAGTAAACATAGATGTAATCAATGTTATTTACTGTAAGAGATAACCAAGTGTGAAACGAAAAGCTTCTGTAATCTCTGTACATGATTGTACCACACCACAAAAGCAAATTACTGGCCGCATACAAAGTGGGCAAAATAAAACCAATTATGAAGATAACACTGAAGTATTACAAGTTCATTTCTCTCAATATCAAAGGGCCAGCCAGTCACCGAACAAAGGGGAAAACAATAATGATAATAAAGGGAACCATCTTGAGAAGCGAATAAAATGAATAAAGCGTAAATCGAATGGACCCATTGTTCAGGCCCCATTCTTTTTATAAACCGCCGGCCACAATTTAGTTCGTTGAGGCGCCCGCTCCCCGGAAGTTCCGGTCCAAATTACGTGGTTCGAAAGAAAACTCCGTCGTACTTTCCAAACTTGACTAACGAACTAAAAATTAAATTAAATTCGATGCAATCGGTGGCGCAACAACGGCATACAGAAATAGGTCCATCCCGCGCCGAGGCGGTAATTACCGTTGCTGTGGTAACGACCGGTGGAATTGGGTGCAAATATGCAATTAATTTATCGCTACTTGTACGAGTGAGCAGCTTACCGAACTACGTCACCGAAACGAAAAGCTATTGTTGTATGTAAATAGAACGTACGTGGATTGTTTCGGGTACACTGGTTTTGGTAAATTTTAATGGTAGTACGTTGCGCACTGCGGTATCCTGATTCTTGTGGGCGTATCTGTACTTATCATGTTTATTCGAGTAATAGGCTTCCGAGGCTCTCGCTTATTTACACGCGTAAATTTGATTTGAATTTATTCATTTACTCTACTGATATATAAGTTCTGTAATTATTCTCTGTCAGACTCCTAGCTCTGATATATCACGCATCTACCAATACATCTGCAAAAATGGCGGATTAAGTCTCTTTCAGTATTTTCCCTGTTGTCTGATTATTGTGGATGCTCACACTTGAGAAGAGTTTTTTTTTTGTGTTTATTTCCCATAAACACTCATCGCTTATAACCGCCCATAATCGCTCACCACCACTTCTTCAGCATTCTTCAACAACAACAATTCTTTCTTAAACACATTTTTACAGTTTTTTTTTGTTAAGGGTGATCTTAGCTGAACTGATGATATTTATGCGATACTATCAATTAAAACATGTGTGTAAAGTCTCCTAGTTCTCGCGAAATCAACTTTCGCTATCTGAAGAAGTGTTCATAAGCTGTAATGAACAAAAAACACCAATTTTGTATTTCGCGCCACAATCGTGAGCACCCACCTTAAGGCGCTATAGGTTCAACCAGTTTCAATGAACATTTTGGTATGAGGCGAAGAAGACGAGCGGACGCTCTGATACCGTGTTAATGTGTATACAACAAAATATAACAATGCCCTTTATAGTTTTGTTAAATTTTGTTGATGACTTCACTAACTCAAATAATAAATAATAAGTAACCAACTGTTTCAAAAATTAAAACGGTAAGAAGTTAGTCTAAAATGGTATTTTAATTTCAAAAAGGTGGTATCTTAAATATTTTATTTCATCGAGTGAAGTAATTCAAATAGTGTATTGAATTTATGATTTCACTAGATAAAAAGCTTAAGAATACCACATATTTTTTTCTTCTTGAAAACTGTAAGAACTCTTATCAAAAACTTAAAAATTCTAAAGGTTATTATAGACATGCTGTGAACCTATTGCGCCTTAACGTTGAACGTCATTAAAACTGCATCCGCTACTCATGAGCTCACCGCGCCGACGTTCGATTAATCGTTCCCGTAATTATGAGCTATCACGTGCCATTACACAATAATTGCTTTTACAAAGTGGCCTCCTAAATTATTCAGATAGCGATTGTATTGGTGCATTCAACTTATCAGGCGGTATTATTGTAAATAACTGAGAAATTCTAATTAATTAATAAATGGGAACATTCGTTTGCAACTCCGTTTCATCTGGGGTAAAAAGCTCTACACTACTAAAGCAATAGCGCAGTTTTCCACGTCGAATTAATTATCTATATGCAGCGGAAATAGGCACAATGTTTGGTGAAAGCTCCTTTGTAAGTTTATACGTCAGTAGTAGCTCGGTTTTATAGGGATTCAAATGCGGGGTGGATTTGAATGGCTTTTACATGCAAAGTTTATTGCTAATCTGTTACAGATTCAAAGCTTTCGTCTATATACCTTTTCTATTCAGTATGTCTGGCAGTATGCCTGCCATAATCCTTCTGTATTACTGATTTACTGCCTAGAATGTGACCCATGTGGTCCAAAACCCGTAGATAGATGTGCTATATAATATATCAACGTGGGCAGCAAACACATTTTCACTTCATGCGCTTAATGCATGAGCTAGTACGAGTTAAAAAGTAAAAAGTGCTGACTGTTTTCGATATATTTTGTTGTTTGGACTGCGAAACTGGAATCGCTGCAGGCCTATTTCAAAGTGCCGTCAGGCTGTTGTACATAACTCTTCGCCCGGGGCGCGCCGCAATGCGTCGCGACACATCATTTATTTATTTATTGACCGTGTGAGCGAAGCGAGCGAAGCGTTTCTGCGTCAAGTTCAATTTGCTTTCCTGTCAGTTTGTTGGTCAGAACACAAACCAACAGTTGTTTGGTTGCTCTACAGGTCGTATGTTAAAACACGACGACGAAAATATACTGTATACGAAAATTTGTATACAGGTTTTACGACTTTATAGTTTTTATTTATCGTAAATGATTTTTGATTGGTGGGTGATTATTTCCCCCAAAAAGGGGGGAAGTTTGCTTCAACGTCATTTACCGATTTTGATAATATTTGGCAAGTATTCAGCATTCAGTAGTCAATTCTAAAAAAAAACGTATATGAGCAAAATAAGTCAAGAGATTGTCAAGATATACGGGCTGAGTGTTTTTTTTTTCAGGGCACCTTATACGAATTCTGAAACCATGAGAGTTATCGTAATGTGATATTTAGAGTTACGGGCTTGATATTAAACATAATAAGTTCTGGATTAATAAAAATAGATATCTATTTTTAGTTATCCTGAAACATATTTTTTTATAAAAAGAAATGCCTTTTTAGGGTTCCGTAAAAAAAAATACGGAACCCTTATGGATTCGTCATGTCTGTCTGTCTGTCTGTCCGTGTATGTCACAGCCACTTTTTACCGAAACTATAAGAGCTACGCTGTTGAAACTTGGTAAGTAGATGTATTCTGTGAACCGCATTAAGAATTTCATAAAAAAATAGAAAAAAAACAGTAAATTTTTGGGGTCCCCCATACTTAGAACTGAAACTCAAAACACTTTTTTTCATCATACCCATACGTGTCGGTTATCTATGGATAGGTCTTTAAAAATGATATTGAGGTTTCTAATACCATTTTTTTGAAACTGAATAGTTTGCGCGAGGGACACTTCCAAAGTGGTAAAAAGTGTGTGTGTCCCCCCCCCCATAACTTCTAAAATAAGAGAATGATAAAACAAAAAAAAATATATGATGTGCATTATCATGTAAACTTCCACTGAAAATTGGTTTGAACGAGATCTTAGTAAGTAGTCTTTTATTTTTGGGGTTCCCCATACTTCGAACTACAACTCTAAAAAAAAAAAAACATCAAACAATCAAATAAATAAATAAATTAAATAATCACTAAAATGTACTACAATCTGCAAGTGTGAGATTCCTCGCATCAAATTTAAAAGAAGCTCTATTCTGTTCTTAGCTCTTTACTTGAACAAATATTTACATCAGAAGCACATTATTTGCATAGAGATAAATCAGAATCTTGGTAAACGAATTGTATTCGAGATGAATGAAGAATGAATAGAAGAATTGGCAGCGAGAACCTCGAGGACCAACGAAATAAAAAGATTACAAAAAACAGAAAACTGGACTAAAGTAGCACTCGACCGAGACTACTCGAAAGAACTGGAGGAGGCCTTTACTGAAGAGGGGTCCTAACTACTTAAAATAATAAAAAATATAAATATTTACAAACAGTTATCTTCTTCTTCTTCTTCTTCTTCTTATATAGATAAATTAATTGCTGTTCGTTAGTCTCGCTAAAACTCAGAAACGGCTGGACTGATTTTGATGTTTTGTTTGTGCGTATATGAGTGGGTCCCTGAATGGCTTAGATTCACAACTGGCGCTGATAGGTGGCGCTGCAATCGGGTCACTGGGACCACGCGAACGACGTCGCGAGCGGGCAGCTAATTATTAATATAATTATAATGTAACATAAATAATTTACAACAACACAAGATAAGATTTGCAAGTGCATTTTATTGATGTTATGGAATAAACAGGCTTTTTTCATTTTATTTTATTTATTCGAGATGCAGTCTCATCATTATTTGCGTAGATGCGCAGTCCAGTTATTCCATATAAAAAAACTTACTCATAAAATTGTAATAGGATACTGATGACTATTCAAAATAAAATTAATTAAATACCTTTTATTCACTTCCTTATTCACCTTGCAAATCCTCAGAGTGCTTTCGCGCGACTTAATTTTCTTTTGCATATTCCTTAAATGTGCTAACTGCGAGCAATATTTTAGCAGGTCTTTGATATAAATTTTAGATACCTTTCAAACATTATGGTATTATACTTTTAAGTAGAATCTACCATTTTTACAGCTACTTTTTAGGGTTCCAAAAGGGAAAAATGTATAAATGTTTTTCATTTCATTTTTTCATTTCAAGCTTAAAACGGGACCCTATTACTAAGGCTCCGCTGTCCGTCGGTCTGTCTGTCTGTCTATCTGCCCGTCTGTCACAAGGCTGTATCTCATGAACCGTGATAGTTAGACAGTTGAAATTTTCACAGATGATGTATTTCAGTTGACGCTATAAATAAAATAAAAATAAAATAAATAATGCTGGACGGTTCACACAACATTGTCTAGCCCCAAGCTAAGCAGAGCTTTTGTTATGGGTACTAGACAACTGATATACTTAATACAATATATTACATAGAAAGATATTTTTTATTATATATAGAAAATACCCAGAACACCCGGAACAAATATCTGCAGATCGCACAAATATTTGTTCCGAGGCGGGGATCGAACCCGTAACCTCCAGCGTCGCAGGCGAACGTTCGCCCGCCGCACCACAGAGGTCGTCAACAAATACGTGCTAAAAAACAGAATAAAATAAATATTATAATTATAAAATAAAATGTGATAATTTTGCCGTTTTTATAGATAATGGTACGAAACCGTTCGTGCGCGAGTCCGACTCGCACTTGGCCGGTTTTTTTATATCAAGATAAACTGTCGCACATCAGTAAACGTGTCGCTTAAACTTAATACAATTTACTTGAAAAAAAAACATAACATGTAAAATCGGCAATAGTCAAGGCGTAACTATTGATTTATCTTTGGGTAAAACATGTCTATACGTAAAGAGAGTATATGTGTTAGGTTTGCCTTTTCCGCTAATTACTAGAACGTGTCGTAGTCTCATGTTATTTCGCTATATATATCTTTCACGAAATGTTTTTAAAAACAAACGGAGAAGACTGTAATATTTCTTTAAACTTATTTAATACTTTAATATTATTACAGGTACCTACACTTCATTTGGACTGAAAAAGCCTTTACGTACCTCCGCCAAAGCAATAAACATGAAAATAGCACCATCATACGTACGGGCACTATTGTGTTTCATGTTCTCTTTATCGGGAGCCTAGCTTCTATACGAGAGTTTAATGCTATATGGCTCAATAAAACTTTACCCTTTCAATACGGGTCTCGGTTCGACTCGTAAATGCACATTAGCATAATAGTATGATTTATAAATCTGAAGCCGTGTGCCTTACTAAAAGACGCACTAAGAAAATTTTAATGGATTTAATGCAAAAGAGATACCTTCAATAGTCGTTTAGTTTCGTATCCAATTAAGGCGCGATAGGTTCTCAAATGTCTCTAGAATTTTAAAGTTTTTGATAAGAGTTTTCATTGTTTTGTACGAAGAAAAAAATATATGATATTTTTGAGCTTTTTATCTAGTGAAATCAATAATTCAATACAATATTTGAATTACTTCACTCGATAAAAAAAAATAACAAAGATACCTCCTTTTTAAAATTGAAATGCTATTTTTCACTCACTTCTCTCACGTTTTCATTTTTGAAACATTTGGTTACATGTTAGTTATTATTTGAGTTAGTGAATTCATCAACAAAATTAAACAAAACTTTGAACGACATTTTTATATAATTTTTTTATACATAAAAACACGGTATCAGAGCGTGCGCTCGCCTTCTTCGCCTCATACAAAAATGATCGTTGAACCTATAGCGCCTTAAAATTGCTACGCGGGTGACGTTGGTGAACCATATGGTTGGCCGACCGCACAGTATGCGCAAACATTAACTTGTCTAGAGAGAAGTTACTTGCGATGCTCTTTTAGCATTTGTACTGTTTAATTGTGATAAATAAATAACACCCAACAGTCGCATACATAGTCCTGATCCCACACCAGGATTCCATATGTCGTGGTTATCAGGAACTACGAGCACAATATTACGCCCACTTTTCGTTGTTCACAGACGACTGTAGTCTAGATATCGTGGTCTAGTTACTATGTAGTAGTTATTCGTGCCTCCCCGTGGTCTCGATGGATCAACAATAATATAGACGTCGCGGTAAGTCAGTGGATGGAGGCAGCTCAAGACCGTTCCTCGTGGCATTATATAGAGGAGCCCTGAGCAGTGGACTGCTGTAGGCTGATGATGATGGCGTGAGTAAAGTATTCAAAACATATCTCTTCAGAAGCAATAAACGCACGTACCTAGTAGAAAAACCAATAACGTCCTAATATGTTTACGGCCTCCAGAACTGGCTCCGAAGTGCATACTGCCAGAACTTTTCTCCTTTACCTCTTTAACGTGTTTCCTCGACTTTATGCGATAAAAAGTTGTTTCACCTACAAAAGAGTTACACGCTTTATTTCGCAGACAAAACAAAATGTCCGTAAAATCAAAGGAACTGGAGCGGGCAAGGAACGGGATAACCACAGAAGTAGAATTCGATGCCAATGTCCGTACGTAGACAACTGTGAATACCAGAGCGCAGGCGTATTGCGTAACAACGATTACGAGTTGTAAGGGAAATAACAGAATGGCGTTTGTCAAGCGCTTATTTATTTTAGGTATACTAACAGCACTTTGAACATTATAAATAGGGTAAAACATCTAAGTTTTTTTTTAGTTTTTTTAGTTTTTTTTAAAGATAGAATTGAAATTACCGTGGCTTGGTATCATTTTAGAAAAATTACGACTATACACCACGTACTTTACTATTCTCCTGCTGACGTTTCGTTGACCATTTAGAGGTCCTTCTTCATGAGCACCGACCGCGCCCACGACGTAATTTTTCTAAAATGATGAAGATGTTTGAAAAATCTCAACTACACACCACAGTGTAGGTAAGTTCTGGGCCCTGTCAAATTCTTGTGAGTGACGTAACAAAATGATCTCTAGCCCCAGGCTAAATGGAGCCCGGTATTTTTTTTTTTTTTTTTTTTTTTAACATTGATAGACCTTTGTTTGACCACGATCTCACTAGTTTTATCGCGGAAGGGGAATGAGTCGGCTTATCGTGGTAGCGGCGCGTCTAGTGAGCGACAGCGCGAAAACATATGCTGTCGTTTCCCACTTAGCAGCGTCGGCTGCGCCAACCCTTGATAGAAATCATCACAAAAAATGTCACGCCTCGAAAAGATACATTTTTAAAACCTCACAGCAAGCCTTCAGTTTTATTGTATTGAGAAATAATCGAATCCAGCCAAAACTTAGAGGAACTTTGTGTTTATTTTCGTTTCGATAAAATATTGTCCATCGTGTTTTTGGTACAGTGATCCCTCGGAATTAAAATGTATGCATGCATATTTTTTATTGGAATATTGTACTTGATTAATTCAGTTAGAAAAAAACCTACGATTTGTAACTTTGTGGCTTGCCCGCTCTTTAAAGAAAATAAATTATTTTAGAAAGCTCTAGGATTACACAATCTGGTAGAAATTGAATGATATTCACACTGTCGCACTTTACTTACTGGTTGTATTTTCTGTAAATGGTTGCCAACAGACATTTCATTGGCAGACCACTTACTAGATGGGTCGGGGTCGATGACATGTTCCAGATTACGGGAAATCTTAACAAAATATCATAGAGGCATACTGATTCTTCATCATCATCACCATCAGCCTGTCGAAGTCTACTGCTGAAAATAGGCATCCACATAACTCGACTTTTTTTGTTTTTATTTTAACTTTTATAGACCCTCGTTTGATCGCGTTCTCACCTGTTGGTAAGGGACGATGCAGACGACGTTGGAGCACGAAGGTCTATAAGGCACCTATTCACTCTTGCCTTAAAGAGACCCATATTATAGTTTTCAGGAAAGACAGACGACGGAAACTTCTACGAACTTGTTGTACGAACAGTATATTGAGCCGCCTCCATCCTCCGACTTGTGCCCTTTGAAATGTCGTCAATCAGTCCATCGATAAGGAGGCTTACACTGCGTCATCCGGTTCGTAGTTGCCACCCAAGAACTTTAATTTCTCCAACCATACTTACAATTAGTCAAATATAACAGCAAACTACTACTAAGGCTAACATATTACAACTATCTGGTCAAATAGATGGTGCTCCAGAGCCTCTTAATATTTTTGAACCTGTTGCCAATAGCAAAGTTCGGCTAAGTAAAAGTAAGTCAGTAACTTTGCGCCTTCAATTCAGTCCATTGCATTTCCCTACTTTAGAACAAACGCTGACGCAAGCTGGCACTCCACTCAACAACTTTCAACCTAGGGTAGCTTCGTTATCAAACTTTGATTTGAACTTCATATTATATGTTTTTTTTATCAATGGTGAATATATTTTAAAATGAATGTACCGATACTCACAGTTCAAAGGTTTACTCCAATTTAGGTAGAATTTTAACGATGGCCGTGCATTTTTAACCTACCTGCCGCAGCAGATCGATGTCATCGCCGTTTTTTGTAATGTTTACGTTCGTGCAAGGAGCATACAAACAATTGATGAACTAATCCACTAGTTATCTTAGACCAGAGGTCCTCGGGTATGCGGCTAACGTGTCCAGCCCAGTCCCACTTCAGATTTCCAACTTTCAGAGCTACATCGACTATTTGTGTTTGGGAGCGCAGCATCGTATTTCTAACGCGGTCTATAAGTTTGATTCATTGCACGTGGTAGACCCAGACGGCGATGGCGGGATGAACTTGACTCCCACAACAAGGACTGGCCACAAATAGTTCAGGATATAAATGATTGGAAAGACGGAAGGGAAGCCTTTGCCCTGCAGTGGGAAACTTCCGGCTTATAAATAAATAAAAAATAATCCACTACTGGAAAAAGGCCAGGTCAAGAGTACCCTTAACCGACGAGCATGTATGAAGAATGTGATGAGAGTGAATGAAGCAAAAGAGGTGTGTCAGGATCGTAGCAAGTGGAAATCCGTGGTCTCTGCCTACCCCTCCGGGAAACAGGCGTGAGTTTATGTATGTATGTATGTAATCCACTACTTCCAATTTCGTAGCTAAATCTACTCATAGCCAACTAGAACCAGTTGTGCAAGATTAAAATTGAATGCAATAAGCGAATTAGAACTTAACCAAGACTTTCTTGGCAACCGACTTCATTCATTCAGGTGAAATGATCCGAACTCCGCAAGATATAAAAGGAAAAAAATGCGCTTTCTCACCTATAAAAATGCTATTGGCAAGTCAGTTAAAATCGAAAATTGATTGTTGTTCCAGAGGGTTCCATGCGATTACTCATACCCAAACTTTTTCTCACCTACATTTTCCAGACCGCGAGTATATTTGAATAAAATATGAGCAGACAGCAAACTTCATGAAGTATTCGCACCAAAGAAAGCATTTTTATGTTATTTACGAACAAATGCGGGTGTAAATCCATTTATTATGCAGGAAGATGCAGGCTTTATACAGCGTGCTAATTAGAAATATTTCAAGGAGCCTTCCAAATTGAGCATCAATTTTATTGTTATCGTTTCCGTAAAACGAGTTCTGTAGGCAATTAAAGGCGGAGGGACGATCGATATCTCAGAGAGAACATAAACTGGAACAACTTATATCTTGGTAAAACGAACGAAATTAGGTACATATCTTGCCCGGGGAGAAAAATTCGAAAAGTGAGATATCTATACTAACCACCCTGTACGTACGCATATGGTAGGCGTTATCTTAGGCTCTGTGAAACTTAACTGCCTACAGTAAACGTAGTTTAGATTTACAACCCAGTTTCTCGATAGGAGCTGCCCACCTTTTCACTTTATAGGTTTTTGTGCTTGGGTTCTACAACTAAGCGTAGCTCGGTAACTAAAATGATACAAGTAATAACAGCAACAGAGAACAGCAAGTTTTCATTTATGTATATCTGAGCAGCGCCTTTGCTTCGAGACCATTGTTCATTTTTAGATTTTTTTTTATTGTGTTGCGCTGCGTCTCTCCGAAGAAATTTTATCATTTTGGCTATTTTTTTAACATAAAATGGCTAGATTTCGTCTTTTTCCCCTCTTTCTAACAATATGCCAGCCTACAGAAGTTCATTAGGCTTCCCCCAAAGAACGCCACGACGAACGGTCTTGACCCGCCTCCATCCACTGCCTACCTGCGATCTCTACAATATCTCGTAACAGTATGATTGGAAAAATCATGAGTGTGTTAGTAAGGTGTAGGCAAGTACATTTCTTAAAAGAGGATCGCTACGTCATCTATCTCTATAATAACTAAGAACGTCCCAAAAGGATCTTAGGGCGCAGACAGCTAATTAAAATGTACCTAATTAATAAACCGAGATCATCTGAATATTCACGGAGACCTAATATTGGATAAAAAGGACGTAGTAAATAAATTAAATAATAAGTACTAGTGTTTACTCCGGTTCGTGACGGAGAGGTGCCAAGGGCGGATTCAGGGGCGGCAATTCGACTGTGTCTCTAGCGGGTGCAGACCAACAGGGCCACTGACTTCAAGTCATATGCTCTCCAGCAGGGCTATTTTGAAATAATCGAAAAGGTTTCCAATCGGATACGTAAATTTTTGTCGGATTCCATTTCGAATACGACGGAGCTCATAAATGCGATTCTAAAACCGTTTCGGATTGAACGTCGGAAGCTTCCGACCACTCTTGACGCGGATCGTAAATTGATAAAAATCAAAGGTTTTTATAGGCGAATCCTCTTGATTAAATACCACTTACGTTTGTTTGTTATTTCAATAGATATTAAGTAGTAACTTAACAATTTTCTTTAGTAAAACACAATATTATGATTTCGAGTTACCGACACCAAATAGCTGTCGGAGAGTTTCAAATTCGAATGTCAAAGTTTTCGATATCGGATATTTAAAATAGCATCTTTCGGAATCTCAGTCAGTAACTTCCGAATCCAGTATCGGAAGGCTTTTCTAACCTTTTAAAATAACCTTGCAGGTCTAAAGTTAAAAGTATAAAGTTGTGCTCTTTGATTAGTATTTCTGGCCATGCAGCCGGCATTGTTTCCGACGCTATAGGGAAGCGTGATCGAAACCAAATCGCTCTATTGACGTTAAAAATATGTAGGTTGGCTTATAAAGTATATATATATTTATATGGGCTTAATGTTTAGGTGTAATTGTATTGTGCATTTCCCAGGTAGCCTGAAATAAAGTTTATATATATATACATATACATATTATTATTATTATAAGAAAATAGCAGTTACTGCGGTTTTTATTTTCAATATCATTCGAGACAGTTAGTTATCTGGTGGAAGTAACGAATGGCGGCTTGGCCAGCATCCCAATTGTGGAAACGAAGCGCGCGTGAACACTAGCGAACTATTATATTTTATCAAGCTGGAATATGTTCTTGCCACAGAGTAATGAACATTTTGTGAGGTGCTTTGATAGAGACGAAAGTCTGAATGCCAATTCTCTTATTAATTTTAAAACCATATTGAATGTTGACCTAATCGAGACTGTTACATGAATTTACTGAAAATTTGTATTGGCATAATAACAATTTTGTCTATTTTCGAATGGTGACCATAGATTTGAATAAGATAGTGCTATATATAATTGGAAAGAGTGAAAGAGAGACGCGTCTTATATGCTAAAATTGATAGTTGAAGGAGTTTAGACCGTTCGGCACTGCAGCGCAGATGAGCGCGATCGGCATGCTGATTTTATGGAACTTGTGGATGAGGGCGTTTAGACCATTCAACCAAAAAAAAACCCTCACTCTATAAACCAAACAATCTGTATCGCGAATGCGAGGTATAAATAACGTTACAACCAGAATTCGTCCGCACTGTAAATCGTATCTGTTATCTGCTTTCTCTCATACGGAAGGCAAATAGCGTTTCGCGAACGATAAAATAATCGATAGCGACAATCGTATTCGTGGAATGGAGACAAACAAACAATTCGAGTCATTTGAGTAAAAGTTTAGCAGAGCCTACAAGTCATCATACCTTATAAGAAACCATGGAGCCAATTTTCGAATTGTAGTCATTTACGAACTGCTAATTGAAATTTTCTGCCCTCGTATATCTTTCCAAAAAGCTGTATAATATGAGTATATTTAAGGGTAAAGTGAATAGGTGCCTTCTAGACCTTTGTGCTCCACCGTCGGCCGCATGATCCCTTCTAACAGGTGAGCTCGCGGTCAAACGAAGATCAATCAAAGTTAAAGTCGCTTTTCTAAAATTAGTAATCAGAACCGTGAGCTGATCAAAATTATCCCAAACACTACCAGGCTACAGGTCAATCATCGAGTGATCCCAAACACTACCAGGCTACAGTTCAATCTTCCATTAGTTCCGTTGGCCACCTTCCATCTCCATCATCAGATCAGCTCGCTGTCACGATAATATTGTATTGTCATCGGAACTTTACCGGTTGAAAATTCGATTCCAAAATGTGATTACATTGTATGTTACAAGTGAAGCCAATAAAAGCGTGTTTTTTATACTAGATTGTAAGGTTTTGACAGGACTTTGACGCTATAATGTTTGAAAACTATGGAATCGACTCCCTGCCGTGCTAGTGGTACTAGTATAGTATTATTTTATCTGTGCTAGTCCTACTAATATTATAAATGCGAAAGTTTGTGTGTGTGTTTGTTACTTCTTCACGCTGAAACGGCTGGACGGATTTGCATGAAATTTGGAATGGAAATAACTGGACTCCCGGAATAACACATACGCATATTTTTATCCAGATATTCCCACGTGATCAAGACTTACGCGGGTGAAACCGCGGGGCGCTGCCAGTGGTAAATAATATCGCCGCCATTTTCATATCAAATAAGTTTTTTGTGAAAAATATATTTTTCAATACAAGGTTTTACAAAATTAGTGATCGTAACCGTGTGCTGATCAAAATGAGCCTAAACACGGTCAGTCTACTATTATCCCTCGAGGAGTTCCGTTGTCCACCTTCCGTCTCCATCATCAGATCAGCTCGCTGTTACCATAATATTGCATTGACATCTGAACTTGACAGGTATGCAAAATATCATCCCAATCGGTTGAGGATAACTGCTTTAAAATTCAGTTGCATGATTCTACCGGGACCTGTCACCATTATATGGCATTGTCATCGAAACTTGACAGGTATGCAAAATTTCAGCTCAATCGGTTGAGGATAACTGCTTTAAAATTCAGTTGCATGATTCTACCGGGACCTGTCACCATTATATGGCATTGTCATCGAAACTTGACAGGTATGCAAAATTTCAGCTCAATCGGTTGAGGATAACTGCTTTAAAATTCAGTTGCATGATTCTACCGGGACCTGTCACCATTATATGGCATTGTCATCGAAACTTGACAGGTATGCAAAATTTCAGCTCAATCGGTTGAGGATAACTGCTTTAAAATTTAGTTGCAAGATTCCACCCGGACATGCATTGCAAGAATATAAAGCTCGTTATAAAAAACAAGGTAATTTTATCGGAGAGGCAAAACGACGAAAAGGCTTTGTCTCTAGCTATAAAAGCCAGTCACTTGTCATCAATACTTCTCTTCGGCACAGAAGGCATTTCTACGAAGTAGCTAATTACAATAAGTTAAACCAGTAGCGGTGATGGAAATATTTCGTGATTGATTGTCAGTAACTAATCCCGGCAACACCAGACTCTGTAACAACTTTAGCAACAACATTGACTGACGTGATTTTATTTTCATCACAGTGTTTGTTTGTTACGATGGCAGATAAACGGATTTTTTCATGAGGAAACTTGAGAGCATTCTTAGAATATGTTGTATTTATTAGTAAAACAACATACTAGTAGTATTCTATCCTCTCGATTTGTGTTTTTTTCATGTTTTATTTGTTTATACCTATCTGTGTTGTTACAAATAAAAATAATTATATTCTATTCTTTTCTAAAAGAACGTTATTATTATATGAAAAGGTACATGCTGAAAAAAATAAGAGAATTTAGTTCAAGTAAAAATCATTTATACGAAAGAGAAGTAGTTTCAAAAAATATCTAACTCAAAAGTATTTTATATGAGGAGTGTTTTATGTGAATCATCTTATACACAAAAGTTACTCCTGTACCAGCGTGACCAAACTCGGAAGAATCAGGGCAACAAACACGGCTTGTTTTTTTTATGATTCTAAGTTGGAGGCGCCTTTGTGTAACTTAACATAACACCCAACAGTCACATACATAGTCATGACCCCACGCTAGGATTCCCTGTGTCGTGGTTATCAGGAACTATGAGTACCATGGTACCAACACCCAGACGAGGAACATATATTTGCAGATCATACAAACTTTTGTCCCGCAGCGGTAATCGAACCCGCAACCTTACGCATCTCAGCCGGCTAGTCGCCCGATGCGCTACAGAGGTCTTATGATAGGCGCCACGCCTATCGAACAAGGACAAGCTGATTCATAGAAAAATAAAATTTAAATTAATTAATTAATTAATTTAAGTCAAAAGTAAATTTAAAGAGAATTAAGCAAAATTTCATAAGATAGCATACGCTATGCTTGATCATGGAAGAAGAAATGTTTGATATACTGGGTACTTATAAATTACAAAAACGAATAATATTTATAATGTAATTTTAATAACAATGTAGGTATGCTTAGCGATGCAAAGTTCGTACTTGCAATTACTTGCACTGACGGTTTGATTACTAAAATCCATGCACTGACGAGACAAATTGACAATAGGTAAGGACTGGCATTTTTTTTTGATGTATGGAAGTATGTAATATTATGCATGATGATTAATTTTAATTAATTTTATCGTACAGTTATGTTACAAAATACAATTGTTATTGTAAGATAATTTTGTATTCAAAGGGTAAATAAAGGCTTTATAATAATAATAATATTAATAATGGACTGTCATACCAATATTAAAATTCTGCAAGCATTTCATTGATGCCAAAATAGTTGAGTTCCGTAATCCAACTAATTTAAACTGTGTTTTAACGAAAGAAACTCAATGCGAGCTTTACTTTACCCATTACAGATACGGAGCAGCACTAAGTATAAATTTTAATAACAACGTCAGTTAAATATTAAAATACGCCCAGCCTGCGACATTCAGTACAAAAAAGCCCCAAAATTGGGACATTTTACGCGATTAGGCCGACGGTATGATTAATCTCGAGAGGATAGGTAATCCGGAGTTTAAAAAAAAAGTCGACGCTCGAAGAAAGATGACGAGCTAATCAAATTTCGCGCAAGTTCGAAAAGTTCTCAGCAAGTTTGAGAGATTCAATTAGTAGATACGCGTCCGCGTCCCGGCAGTCCCCCGCCCCGCCCCCGCCCTCGGACCCGCGCCTCCCGCACCTACTATCACGGCGATTTTCATTATTATGCCTATAATAACCGTTCCCGCGCCAGCCCCAACGATATTTGCCTTTTTGCACAGCGCAACCCGAAATATTATTTCATTGTTTCAATTAACTCTGCGACCGCTAAGGAAAATAAGCCTTAAGAATTAGAAACAGATGGAAATATAGTCTCCGTCTGTTCACGACTCTCAGCACTCTAGCATCAGAAAATGCACTGACTTCATAATTGTTTGTGTGAATGTTACGTGATGTCTTCGCCGATTGTGAAACTATTTTGATAATCCTTTTTTATCGAATAGGTTATAGGTTAAGGAATGTGTTATTACTGGAAGAAAGCGTCAGCCGAGTCAGTCGTGGGAAGCAATGGCAGTGATGGGCCCATCACTTGTCACGTCTATATTCCCATGATAGTGCAACCATAGGAGTAGTAGAGCTTTTTTGTGAAAAAGTTCGTCCGGGGAAGTTCTACCACCATACCTATTTCTGCTGAAAAGCAGTAGTGCTTGCAATGCTGTGTTCCGGTATGAAGGGTATGGTTGCCGGTGAAATTACAGGCACATGAGACTTTTCATCTTTATGTCTCAAGGTGGCGGGCGCAGTGCAGTGCCACATAGGGTGCGTCCTAGGTGGGCGTTACCGATGTGATAATGCACTATTCATAGGCAGACGGTATACCGCTTAACATCAGGGGGCCATCTGCTTGATCCGTCATTCTAAGTACTTAGTATAAAAAAAACATAGTGAAAAGAGGCCCATTGAGGCTCTGCCTACCCTTTCGGACAAAAGGTGTCTATGTATGTATCTATGTATGTATAGGTTATACTAAACTGTTTAAAACGCTACAAGTATATAAGGGTCATTTTCAATCATCCACAATGAGAGTGTTGAGAAGTGGCACCTCCGGGAGGCAAGTTGGCGGAAGATATGTGCGCTGCGCGGCACATTACCGCTCACAACACGTGCACATAATCAACCGCTGGAACTTCGTGTATTTTTCACGTAATGTCGAATCGCTCCCTAGAGCCGGCGCGGCGCGCCGTCAAACGATCGCTCATCAGCCGGGGCGATAATCAAAATAAATTTGTATTTCCACTATAAATGGAACTTTTCATCGATCGGCCCGAGCCGTTATGAGACTTCATAATTATACATTTTAGAACAGTCGCGAACGATATTCGCTTATATTTTTTTATCGTGGTTACTATGTGTACCGCCACCCTTATCGTGTTTAGTAAGTGTCTATCCTTACAATCTCTAATGTCCGTCGTCAGCGCAAAAAGAGGGGTGTTGTTAGTTTGACCACTATGTGTGTCTGTCTGTCTGTCTGTTTGTGGTACCGTAGCTCTTAAACGGGTGAACCGAATTAATTGCGAGTTTGTTTATTTGAAAGCCGGTTTTATAGCGATGGTTCTAAGACATGAGTATAAAAATATCTCGTTTTGCTGAAAGCATATTTGACGACGGCCATCGCGGCTACGTTTACAACGTTTAACAGCGGATTTCATGTTCGGTAAGGTTCTCTCTAGTTCCTGTTCGACCAAGGACACTCTTGCTGTAATAAAAGTTTATGAGCATTCGATTTCATCCCACAAAAACACTATTGTAAGAATGACTATGTAGTTTGTCCGTCAAAATTTATTTATTTGTTTCGGCAGATGGCATTCTGTAATGGTCTATTTGTATCAGCAATGGCAGGATCTTAACGGGTTGATGTGCTTTTTTGCCCTTCTTAGATAGGTTTTATCATCACACGTCACTAGGGGGCGCTGCGGTATATGACGGTATACAAAACGGCTTAACCGATTGGAATGCCGTTTCCGGTATCGTTGTGTATGACTTCAAGAAACGTTTTTGTATCGGGCTTTATTATCACTTATCACTAGGGGGCGCTATATCGATGATAGAATTCATATGATAACACCTTAGAGCAAGACGCACGGTTGGTAGATTGGGGGTTTTTTTCGCAATTTTGGGGAATTATTTCGGTCTTGGGGAAATTTTGGGGAAACGAAATCCTTGGGGAAATGTTTGGGGAAAGGAAAATAATTCAGCGAAATTTTGGGGTTATTTTGAATGTGCCTTATTCTATATGCATGAGGTCATTATTAGGGAATAATGTTGCATTGCACAATATTATAAAACTAGCCACCTGTCTGTTAAGCCTGCCATTTTCTAATGCAAGCGTAGAACGAGTATTTTCTATAATGAGTGTGATAAAAAATAAACAACGTAATAGATTGTTTACTACAACAACCGACCATATAATGAGAGTCAGATATGTACCTAATTTCGGCGGTGGATGCATCAAGTTTCAACACAATAATAAAATGTTGCAAAAATTTAATGCTGAAAATGTTTATGTGACCAGTTTAAATGAAGATCAAGTTGTAGAAGTTTTGAACATCATCCACGATTCAGCATGATGTTCAAAACTTCTGACACTTCGTCTCTGCTTATCAATATGTAAATATGATATAAATAATACTATGCTTATTATTCCTTTTGTTTTATTTACTGGTTAAAAAAATATTGGGGAAAAGAGTTTCAAAACGTATCATTTTGGGGAAAAAAATATGTGAATATGGGGAAAATTCAGAAACTCGATCTAGCAACCCTGGCAAGACGGCCTATTTTCTGTCTAAAAAACTGCTTAATCTATAAAACTGATATGAATATCAAATACGCAAAATGTACTTCAAATCATTTTTTCTATGAAAATGATTTGAAGCAGATTTTATAATATATCACAAAGGCTATTTTTTTTTATTGGCTTAGTTTCTTATATTTCCACAATATCATAGAAACATACTGTGATGATGCTTTGCCTATGGAATACCTGTAGGTATAGGCTCCTCATGTCATAGGACCTCATTAATCTCGATGTCTAGTTAATTGTTCGAGACCGATGTACCGTGAGGAACCTGAACCAACATAACTACGGGTGCGTCTGTTGCATAATGTCTACATTAGGCTATGCGCACACTTTGCCACTGCCCGGGCCAGTACTTCCTCAGCATATTTTTTATTTATAACAGCTCACACATAATAGTCGACTCATGAACAAGATGGCGCACGACCGGCCGCGATTTTGCCGCGTAATCGATTAACCAATAACAGCGCAAGATTTTAGCTCGCGATTGCTAATTGGTAGAAAGAAGATTCCCGCGCTATAGAAATTGGTCTACGGCGCAGGTACATCGAGGCGACTTATATTTTGGGTAAAACTGTACCTGTTTACAAAAAGATTTAATAAAAAACTACACACTTTATCCTTTTTTAACACGCTTTTATTAGCTTGGGTTGTATCTATGTATGTATGTAATTTTCACGAATTTCCAGAAGTCTGATTAATTTTAAACTTTGCATAGAGAGAGAGAGAGAGAGAGAGAGAGAGATATCGAACTAAAAATGAAAAATAAATAATATTTAAAAAAATAAAAAACACGCTTTTATAGCTAACCGAACTAAAAAATAGAAAATAATTTTCAATTTCAAAGGATTAATATTACAGTAGTAGAAGATCGATCAATCAATCAGTTTTTTTTTTTTTTTTTAAATTTTGGGGTGCATTTTGCTTCTTTTCATAACACTCCTCTCATAGATAGTTGCCAACAGAATGATTGTTACGTTTACTTTATCAAGCAACCCACGCTTTTAAAAAAAAAAGAACAAAACTTATTGATTGTTCGATTTTCTACTACTGTAATATAAACTCTTTGAAATTGAAAGTTATTTTCTATTTTTGGTTCGGTTAGCTATAAAAGCGTGTTTTTTTTTTATATTATTTATTTTTATTGAATAGTTTGATACAATGCCTTCGCAGTATAGTAAAAAAACAGCGTTATAAAGAATAAAAGGAAGTTAGGAAGTTAGGAAAGTGTAAAGGGGCCCGAGAAGTGCATTGCCCAGGGGCCCCGATGTGATTAATCCTGCGGAACGCTACCCGCCTGATCGTGCTGATGTTCTCGCTCTATACGGGTATAGCAAGTAGCGACCTATTCCGGATTAACACGGTCGTAATTCACTCGGAACCACTGACCTAGGAATTATCCTAGGTCAATGGTTCATAAGAACAGCGATTAGATTACCAAATGAACTAGCCTTTATTGAGTATCTATATTTTAATTAATTTATGAATGCTTCAAATGTGTCTAATTTAACATATCAATAGACCTCTTTTCACCGTTTGTTGCACCATCGTGGGAAACGGACGTGACAAGTGGTGAGCTTATCGCCGCCAGTGCTTTCCACAACTGACTCGGCTAACGTTTTATTCCAGTAATAACACATTCCATAATACGCTAGCAAATCTTACATACATACATACATATACACGCCTTTTTCACCGAAGGGGTAGGCAGAGCCTCAATGGGCCTCTTTTCACAGTGGGTTGCACCATCGTGGAATAAAGACGTGACGAGTGGTGAACTCATCGCCGCCATTCTTATACCAACAATTCTTATACCAACGACAACGACAAATCTTATACCAACAATTTTACAATCAAGTCCGGATAATCCTTTAGTCGGCTTTTACGACATCCTTCGGAGGAGACGGGGTATATTTTTAGGCCGGACACACCACGGCACACCGAAATGGCATATTTTGCTACTAGGTCATGTTGCTAATAGGACGTTATGCTAATATGACGTTTTGCGTTTAGGACGTTCTGCTACTAAGACGTTCTGCTTAAATGTCCTTTCGATGGGTACGTATTAAAATTCATAAATTCAAAATACATACGTTTAGAATACATAAGTTCAAAATCCATAAATTTAAAAAACCTAATGGTGAAAATCAATAAGTTTTATAATCGATAAAGTTCTATATGTATAATGGTCGAAATGCCTAAAGCCATAATCTCAAACAAATATGCATGCCAAATTTCAAGTTTGTACTGGAGCCTTCAAATTTGACACTTTGACGTATTTCAAACATTATAAAAACCGTACAATAGGGATATTCGATTTATTTATTTGAACCATACGGTATTTTGATTTTCGGTATTTTAAACGTATACAGTTAGGGTACGTTTCAAAACATATAAGTTCAAAACACATAAATTTAAAAAACCTAATAGTGAAAATAAATAAATTTAAAACCCTTAAAGTTTTTTATTTAAAGGTCGAAATGCCTGAAATCAAAATACATAATGATTACAATGTATACGTTTAGAATACCGAAAATAAATTCAATATCCTTATTGCAAGGTTTTTGAAAGTGGGTGAGAAAGATTGGAGGGAGAATATTTTATTTATATCAGAAGTAGGTGAACTATGCAGGTTCTATTCAAACTGTGTCAGAGGTGAGGTTCCAAAATCAACCTTTCGATGGATCAAAGACAAGGAACGCGGTGGATGGATGCGGCTAGAGACGCCAATGAACGCGAATAACGAGGAATTAACGCGTTGTGGCCACTATTATGCTATTTAGCCATTATTAATTACAGCTGTTATGTGTTGTTGACATTATGTTTTTCAAACTTCGGTATTTCGAACTTCGTTATTCTAAACTTATATCAAATGAAATTATAAATTTTAAACCATTACGTTTTTTAAATTTATGTGTTTTGAACTTATGAATTCTAAACGTATGTGTTTTGAATTTATACATTTTGATACGTACCCCCTTTCGATACGAAACGATCTAAATGAACAGCTGAGTAATAAAGTTATATTTAGCATTGACGCATATTTGATACTCACGATAAATGGTAAAAACGTTGCAGGAAATTATTCATTCTGGGCAAAGGTGAAGTCGCAAAAAGTCAAAATAGTCGGTCCATAACTGCTACACCTGTTACGCGGCCTCCATAACTCACTTGCGCGGTCGCTCCGATACTGTTATATCTGCGAGGGAAAAGCCAGGAAAGGGGTCTTTTATTTAACGGTTTCGCACACAAATAATAACAGAGATATGTCTACTTACCATTAATTCTGGGAGTACAAAAAGATAGCAAGGAACCTTGCAAACTATGTAACAAAACGATAATTAAAAAAATTATGAATCTCAGCTCCGACGCGCGTCTGGACTTTGGTCCAGTCCAGTATAAGATGCGTGAATATGTTGGGCAGAGGGAAAACATAACAGACTTCGCTTTGAGTTAACGCTCAAATTTACTATTTTACTCCCCATCTATTTGCGTACCGTGGACGTAAATTCCAAAAACATGGTCACAAAACAATATAACTATACCACATAACTACACAAATAATAAATTGATTAATATTAATAATAAATTGATTTCTGCCTGTGGTTGGCACAACCTTAAGGTTTGCAGTATTTGAAACTTACGTCTTTGTCATCTGAAACTTTCAAGAGCAGCAAAGAAACAAGCATATTCATAAACTCTTCCTTTCAATATTTAAACAGCTGACGAGCTCTTCACAAACTTAAAAAAAACAAAAACAGATATGCATATCTCCTGAGCAAAGTACTTCTTGTATTTTTTCTCGGCAATACCTGCGGGACGCAGGCAGGTAGGTACATTCATGTATAAAACAGGTTGCCGGGTTGCTAGGCTGTCTGTCGGTGCTCTGTTACCAAGTAGTACAGGCAAATTAGGCGATTTTTAGCAAAAGTGTGGAAGTAATTAGATGTAGTCACAAAACCTTTTCTAATTGTTTTGTTTGGCTTGAAAATCACCTCTAATATAACTTTCAGCAAATTCACCCCCCCGGAACAGGGTGAAATAGGGTGAAAACCTTATAATACCCGTAACTTAATGGGGAAAATAGATGTAGTCGGTGCAATTTGGCATACACTTAAGACCGTTATGATCTACATTTGCACCAAGTATTTTTTTAATCCGACTTACGGAACATATGAAGAAAAAAACATTTCTAAAAAAATCTTTTTTTCTGTATTGCGGTTCGGGGGAAATTGAAGTAGTCGGTGCAAATTGACAGAATTACCAGAAATATGGGCCAAATAAATTACCAGGTTTGCACCTGGGTACCTCACACGGAAGTCACTTTTTCCATATTTTATTGTCGCTCTACTTCGGGGAAATTTCAGGCAATTCTGGAATTTCACTTAAACTTATTCATTTGATTAGTACTACATTCGCCAGCCATTGAATACTGGAATTTATATACGGAACATGCATTTTTTAAGTATTATATATGTAAGTTCAGTGCGGTGCTAAGAAACTAATATATATACTGTGGCGCTACACTGCTAACACTGTCCCCCGACCGCGGGGTGCATCCGTATTGATCCCAGAAAATCATCCCACGAGCTGAAAGTAATAATAATTATTCCGGATTCATACAATTAATATTCATTTCATTTATAGAGTCCGTATTTATCCCACCTGGAAATACCTACATCTAAAACGAGTGAAAGTAACGTCAGCAAAAAAATATGTTATTATGGAACATCTATTTATTTCTATTAAAACTTCCGTGAGTAATATTCATAATTGAAAAAACCGGTACCTAATAACTCACGTAGGTACTTGTTCCGAGTTAAGGAACAAGGAGTCCTTGAGGAAGGGGGTATTAAGTCCCAGAAACTCGAGTCGGGTGTTTGACTCGGAACAAGTACCTACGTGAGTTATTACCGGTTTTTTCAATTATCTATTTATTTCATAAAATTGTTGGTATAAAATAATCAACAAAGTAATAATATATACAGTGTGTCCCAAAAAGTAGTGTCAAGCCGAAGTCCAAAGAAAGGTTACCCCCAGAGATACCCGAATCACCCCCATTTCGCGATTTTTAGTAGTTTTCGAGTTATGTGTGTATGTATGACAATCGGAGCTCTTACACTTTTTTGCCCATTGTGGCTCGATTCGTTGAGGTAGAGGCCTGTTTTTTTTTTGTTGTAAATAAGCTAAATACTAGGACTACCTTGTCTGATAGCATTTACATCAATAGCACCTACTATTGCATTAAAATAAAAATAATAATAAGAAGTTTTTTTTTTTTTGCCTTAACTCCTACTTTCAATGAACGTTTAAAAAAAACACATATTCTTTTTCATCCAAACCTATCTTAAAAACATGGCTGATGTGACAGCTATTAGTCATGTAACCTTGTTCCAGATTCTTGCACAGGATCCAAAAACACTCAATTTAATAAAAGTTAGTTCAAAAAAGAGTTTTTGAAAATGTTCTTCAAGTCGGAATTAAAAATAAATGTGACAGTCTGAAGACTGTATTACACATAAGCAATAGTAAAACAACCCATCTTTGTTGTTCAAGGACATTATTTTCTACATACGAGGCAGAAACCTGCGACAGATGGTGGGCCCATTCCAACTGCCAGATCGCCTAAATGGCGAGTCATACTTGAGCTTTTTAAGAGAAGATTTAAATTGATAATCCACAGACATCATTTTACTAACACGCCGAAACATGACTTTTTAAAACGACGGCGCACCATGTCACTTTGCGTCAAAAGTTAGACACTATCTTAATGAAAGGTTTTTTTTAAATACTACTTAGAATGACTGAACAAGCAGATGGTCCACCTGATGATAAGCGGTACTCTCTTCCTATGAACAGTGCTTTATCACATAGGTCACGCCCTCCTAGGACGCGACCTATGTGACATTGCACTGCGCCCGCCACCCTGAGACATAAAGATGAAAAGTCTCATGTGACTGTAATTTCACCGGCACCCATACCCTTCAAACCGGAACACAGCAATGCGAGCACTACTGCTTTGCGGCAGAAATAGGTATGGTGGTAGTACTTTCCCGGACGAAGTATTTCACAAAAAAGCTCTACTACTACTAACTAAATGCGATACTTGGTGATAAATGGATTGGCCGAGGCGGGCCTATCGCATGGCCCCCACGATCTCTCAACTTAAACCCCATTGACTTTTTTGTTTGGGGATATTATAAAGAGATTGTTTACTCTCGAGAGTGCCGAAATGTGGAAGAATTGCGAAAAAGGTTGACCCAGGCAGAAGCAACAATTCAAAAGCAACACAATCGCTTTTCTACGCTTTAAAGATATTATTTTTAGACGATGCTGATTATGTATTGAGCAAGAAGAGATTTCACTTAATCTTAAAAACCAGAATTTCGCATTCAACTGTTTAAATTGAATATCATGAATGATCTCCTAAAAGAATCTCAATCAAATTTACATGATAAATAGCTGACATAATGACCAAGGTTTTAAGATAGGTTTGGATGAAAAAGTTTATGTGACTTTATTTTTAAAATGTCCTTAGGATGTAAGGGACTAAACATAATTTTTAAATTTTCCATATTTTTAATTTAATTTCAATGCAATGGTTCGTGCTGTGGATGTAAATGCTTTTTTTGTTACTGTTTCGATTACTTTAAAAACCGATATCTGATATCTTTATTTTTGTTTGTCAAACAAAAATTAGTATAAAATATTTAAAAAAAAAGTGGAAGCCATTTTTAAAATATTTTTTCAGGAAAATCACGGACTAGTGTAGAAATCGTTTCAGAGAATCAGAATTTTACAATTATTTATAACATAAGCTTTTAGATAACATCAATATCCTATACAACGAGCAAAGATTCGTATATTATATAAATATTTGTGATGGCACAAGAGGCAATTGAGATAACTAAATACAGAAATTTCAATAGAGAAGATGGTTTTCAATTATCTGGAGTATGGAAGCCTGTGGTGAGAATGTGTAAGAATCAAAGCAGATACCGATAGTGTTGTGTGTCGAGTTGGGGTGAAGAGTGACAATGAAACCGATGGTAGTGGTATCGTTCATAATAAAAGAGTGAGAAAGAGGGTAGATTGATATATCTGCCAATAACATCTACTCGCAAAGACATTAGTTAGTTCTCCCGTGATCAGATACGATTAGAATACGATTTAAAAATAGTTTTTATTGCACTTAATCCAACCTAATGCCGAATTTGTGCAATTTATAAATAAAATGTGCAATTTCTAAATAAATAACGAAATTCCGATATTAATATCGGAATGCCAATATTGAGATGTAATATCGGAAATCAGTATAGGAATTGAAAACCTTCCGATATTACATGCCCTAAACGTGACAAACAAGCAGACGGCCCGCCTGATGTAAAGCAGTCACCGCCGCCTATGGACAACACCCACGGTATTGCAAACGCGCTGCCTACCATTAAGATCCCTATTGATATTTCTCTTGAATTTACCCTTATTGTATAATTTATAAATATTTGTACTATCTGCAGATGCATTTGTACTATGTTCAGGATGTTATTAATGTTATGTTATCTGTTTTCGTTGGGTATTTTCTATGTATAATAAAAAAAAAAATGTATTGTATTAAAGTATATCAGTTATATAGAACCTATAACACAAGCTCTGCTTGGCTTGGGGCTAGATAATGTTGTGTGAACTGTCCAGCATTATTTATTTATTAAATATTTATTTATGATGGTGACAGCGAGCTGATCTGATGATGGAGACGGAAGGTGGACAACGGAACTCCTCGATGGATGATAGTAGATTACTGGAAAAACTGTAGAGGTTATTTATTTTTACTTCTTTGCTTGTATCCCAAAAGTTGCACAGTCTAAAATTAAATTAAAACTAGTTTTGAAACGTCTATGATAGTTTCACTTTTTTACCCTTTCTTTGGCCCCAATATCTTCTACAACCCCCGAACCAATTTAGCTCATAACCTTACACAAATTGGACTAATACTATATACCCATCTACCAAATTGTATAAAGAATACTAGTTTTATAAAGAATATATCAACAGTTCGCAAGTTATCTTCAGACAAACATACAAACATACGAACGCCAATTGTTAATAATTTGCATCCAACAAGGCAAGGCAAGTAAGGCATTTTTCTGTCTGACCGTACTAATATCCATTGTTAAAGGCCGTGGCGTGGTATGAATCCGGGCTACATTTTGCGATGAATATGGACAAATACACAATTTTATTACTGGTGGGATGAATACGGCCTACATTTTGGTATGAATCTGCACCCCACCCACGCCGTTGATTTCTTATTAAGATCTTTTATTCAGAAGTACTTCCGGTACGAAATTTGTGGTTTTTTTTACGTGCGAATGTGGTAAACTGATAGTATATACCATAATAAAATTTGCACGACTACATAAGTTTCCCCCGAAGTACAATTTACAAAAAAAGAAAAAAAACTATGTTCCGTAATTCGCTGAGGTGTGCAAAACTAATATAATGTTTATAATACTTATAGAAACCTTATGTAAGTTTGCACCGACTACATAAATTTCCCCCGAGCTGCAAACTAAAAAAAAAACAAATTCACAGTGTTTCTCACTATGCACGTAGTTTTAATTAAAATCCATAACGCACTAAGACTGTCTCTATAAGTAATTGAACTTGCACTTAACACTTTTTTGTTTTTTCAAAAGTTATAATTTTTCAAAGTTTGTACCTAATATTTAAAAGCCTTCCGTATGCGCCAGAAACGGTGCAAACCTGGGATAAGCTTCTATCCGTGTCATCTATCGATTCCATAAGAATCCACGACTACTCGACTTAGGGCCACACTTTTTGCTAATTTGCCTGTACTAAAGCCACGCTCTTTTACATCGAGTACAATTTGTCTTGGCTAGCTCTGGAAGACAGTGATAGAATGCGCTCTTATTCACACTAGACTAAAACACAAGTTAATTTTATTAAAAAAATAACACACCCAACTCTTTTCCTGTTCCATTATGAAATTCATTATTCCATTATATTCCTGTTCACTTATGGAAGCACATCGGTGTCTAGCACGCATAATGTAGGGGCCCGAAGCTACTCTATTCTCGAGTAGATGTCGCCACAGGAAAAAATAGAACACGCTATCAGCTGTCATTCCTTACAATTGTCTTCCAAAAGCATTATTGCGAGTTGATAATACTGGAATGGAAACGGCTGCACCAATTTACACCAAACAATAGCGAAGCACCATCTCGCAAACACCATCTTTTATATAAAGAAAACCGTATCTAAATCAATCACACTTTTTTGGAGATAAATGGGAACTTTAATTTGCACACACAAACACACAAACTCACAACTTAATTTACCCGCTCATAAATAATAATAAATAAATAAATAATGCTGGACAGTTTACACAACATTATCTAGCCCCAAGCTAAGCAGAGCTTGTGTTATGGGTACTAGATAACTGATATACTTAATACAATATATAACATAGATAGATATTGTTCAGGTTATAACCGAACACAGCAAATGTGTATTTAGCAACGTCTGCATTTAATATGCATTTGCCAAAACCGAGCCAGTTCGCGATCACCAGACTTACAGGCATCGCGTACTCTCATAAAACCATACCATTAATATACCTACCATAAGCCATATACCATGAAAATTCAATAAAACCATAGTTATACAATTATTAGTGAGTTAAGTAATATTGTGACTCTTAATACAAACCATTTACCATCTTATACAAGACTTTTAAATACCTCAACCATACCACAAACTATACAGCTAGAAAGAGTGTCCTAGGGTCACCATACCACCCTAAAAGGAACCCTCTTTTTACAGATATTTTTTATTATACATAGAAAATACCCAGAACACCCTGAACAAATACCTGCATATCGCACAAATATTTGTTCCGAGGCGGGAATCGAACCCGCAACCTCCGGCGTCGCAGGCGAACGTTCGCCCGCCCCGCCACAGAGGTCGTCATGTTCCGTCGGGGGTAAAAACACTTTCCTTAGAACTACATAGGTATAAGGAAACTAATTACTTTTAAGTGTGTGATCGTGAATCTCCGAGTGAGGCCAAAGTCCTTAACTAATATGCGCATTTGTGAGATCCCGGCTTTATTGCTCACTCAAATTAAAACGGTTCATTTCAGGAAGTGAAAATCATTCTTGTAGGTATGTGCACTCATAATTGATTAGCTTTTCCTTTTAAGTGTAGTTTTTTTGTTTTACGACTTTATAATTTCAATGGAAAAGAGCATGGCATCAGTTATAAATCTAGTAGTAGTCAGTTATAATGTAGCCATAAAGTGGGCAATAACTTATGTACTTACATAGAAACTTTATAAAAAAATTATTTATTATTTGATACTAAAACATGTCGTTCTTAGAAACGCCCAGAGAAGCGGAACCATACGAAATGCACTTAAAACAGGTTTATGCAATTTTTGTGCGAAAAACACCTATTTCAATTTATTTTAATAAAATAGATTTAAACATAAACTATAGCGCTTAAAATCGCAACATAAACAAGCGCTAAGCGCGTTGAGTTGCGGTCATAAGTCTTCGCATCCCGCGCCACGAGGCAAATACATTCAGATATTGGAGGCGAGAGCCTTGGTCGGATTTAGGAGACAACAGGAGCCCCAGGGCTACATATAAGACTTACAAATCTTTATTTCTGTACATCTTAGTACTCTGCCGTAGTACATCCAAAATACGTTTTCATTTACCTTTACATTTCAGGGTAATTAAGTGGTGGTCGAAGAGCGTCCGAGTTGCGGTCACAAACGGGCCCGGTCGCAACCAGCGCGAGGCTCGTCGCCACATCCAGCCGGATATTGGGGGAGAGTCGTGCTCACATTTAGGGGACAAAGGGACAACCGGGCTCAAACACACTCCGCATGAGCAGAGTTGTAACATCATTATGTTTTTGCATTGCATAATGATTGTATTTTTCTTAGTTACTAAGTACTTGTTTGTTAACTATTTTTACTTTTGACATGTGTTTTTGATTGTATTTGGTATAGTATTATATTATCTGTGGTATTTGTACATTTGCAGCTGTATTTATCTCTGTATCAATTCTTAAATTTGTAATTAATTAGTGTAACTGGCCCAGGCCGTACTAGTTATATAAATAAATAATAAATAAATAAATGGTGCAAACCACGTGAACAGAGGCCCATTGAGGCTCTGCCTACCCCATCGGGGAAAAAGGCGTGAGTCTATGTATGTAAATTAATTAATTAGTACCTTTGCCTCGCGCTGTCAATGGGCCGCGTATCGTGGGCCAGGCTGTCAACATCCTTTTATGGTATATTCGTAATCATTGGTATACAACTCACAACTCTAGCTTAGACCACACCGCAAATAGTCGATCGGACTATTAATAGCACAGATGAAATAATACCTAGTTACTACGCTAATAACAGAGTCGGCGCGCGCCCACGTTTATTCTATAATTTTATTTTGTCGCGTATAAATGTGTTCGAGAACTACACACGAACCACAAATAATCTTAGCTTTAACGATGAGATCCTCTTGATTTAGGTTATGGGTGTCGACACGTTCACTACCTCAGGGTAAACACTTAAGCCCGCTCTGGGGAAAGCCATGAAACTTTTACGTCCTTGCCCGTGCACCTATTACACGGACGTCATATTTGATTGAATGGCTCGTGACCGCCGGCTTTTATTAAATTCATAGCGGACATTTCCATCACCTCTTCAGTGTATATGATGAAGCTCGAACCGGTCGCTGGACTTGTATTCGTTTGTTGATCAGTTTATTTTGGCAAACAATCAATGAATAAGTATTAGGGTTTCGTAGCCGAAGGGTTCAAATGCCTATTGCTCTCGCTCATCCGTCCGTCCGTCCGTCCGTCCCTCTGTCAGAAAGGTCTAGCGGCTTAACCGTTGAAGCCAAATATATAACCAAAAATTATTTGGAAATTTTTATTTGGGTGCTCCGAACCGATTTCGAAATTTATAAATTTGCTATAAGCTATAAGCTACTTTTACCCTGGTAAAATGCGAGCAAAGTCGCGGGCGGACACTATTATGATTATATAATTTAACTAGTGAAATGCCCGCAATTTCGTCCGCGTATATTTTTCCATACAAACATCAACACCCCCTGCACCCCCTCTTTCTAGAATTACTTTCTTAGTGCACCCCTAGACCACAAAAGGAACGTACCCTTCAAATTTCAGGTCTCTAGGACATAGAGTTTAGGCTGTGCGTTGATAGACAGTCAGTCAGTCAGTTATACAAAGATTTTATATATATTGACGGTGAATTAATTGTTTTATAATGTGAGATAAAATTTTATTAATTTGAACGTTTGAATCACAGACCTATGTGACTTGAATCATAGAACTGAATTGTAGGTTCAAAAAAAAACTAATATTAGTGGCCCTCAGTCCAAATGTCAATAAGCAAAATGAAATGTTGAAGCTTTCATAAAACAATTACAATAATACGGCGTGTTATCGTCGATGGCAAACACGAAAACATTCTGCAGGCGAATCTACAAATCCGATCGTGAGCTGTTTGTTCAATTTGGCGGGAAGGGCCCTTACCTGAAACCTTTTCAGGCCCTCCGTCAACGTTTTAAAAAGGCTTATTTATGCTATAATGGTATTTTGAGTTACGTCTGTTATATTTCAATGTTTATTCTTGCAATACATTTTCTGCCCTGTGGTTTTTAAAGGGGTGTCATAAGTGTGTTTGTCTGTCTGTACGTATGTTTCTCTGTGGACTCATAGCTTCGGAACGGGTGCTCTGCTATCAATGCGGAAATTTGTATAACAGATGGTGTTAGCGAGATGGTTTTTAGCTATGTTTGGTAGAGATTGGTGTAGCCGTTTCCAGACCACTGAAAATAATCGAAGTATTTTAAATTGTTAATAGCATAGAGCATGACAAGGTTTCTTATTCAGGATGTAGGATGCGGCGATCGTATGTATATTTATAATATATGTGTGTTTGTCCGACGACAACTGCAGAACTGTTGATCCATTCTTGATGAAACTTGGTAAGTTAAGCTACATGAATAGATTTTTTAAATTCTAACTTGTTTTTTTTTGTAATTACTTGTATGACTAATTAACCAGTTTGCTCACCTGATATTAAGCAGTAATCCCTGCCGTTAACAATGCATTACCTCAGGTCAAGTCCGTCTAGGGAGCACCCAATGTGGCATTGCAATGCTCCCGCTACCCTGAGACATAAATATTAAAAGTCTCATGTGCCTCTATTTACACCGGCACCCCTACCCTTCTAACCTGAACAAAGGAACACCATTGACCAGATAGATTGACCAGCATAGGGTTTTTTGAGTCCACGCGAGGTCACGTTCGGGTCTACTTCTAGTTATAAAATTTACTAGTTCTAGGGTCTACACAAATTATCGCTTTGTATAATGTATTCAAATAGGTAGTTCCAATGTTATACAAACAAAGTAAGTTCGTAGAAAACCAAACAAATATGTTGCCTTTCGGCTAACTATGGGAACAGTTAAACTGAAACTATTAATGAGAAAATAAACGAAACAACATGTTTTTAGTGGTCAGATTTGAAAAATGAGTTCAGAGATATATAAGCGTTGATATTTTCACCAAGTGATGAACTCTATTACTGGCAAATCGTTTCCATTCGCGATCTTTTCTGGGTGAGAAC
The DNA here is from genome assembly GCA_932527175.1 of Operophtera brumata. NCBI lineage: Eukaryota > Metazoa > Arthropoda > Insecta > Lepidoptera > Geometridae > Operophtera > Operophtera brumata. The sequence goes on from OW052238.1 coordinate 5,662,546, forward strand.
AGCCAATATCAATTCAATTTGTCGCATTAGTATCAATATTGGAATCCGTTCGTGTTGTGGCGATCGTGGACAATCTCACGTGACTGGAGGTGACAGCGAGTGACAGCTCGGTTGAGAGCCCCCTGGAAACGTTAACCTGATCAATCATTAAGGACACAATTTATCCGCTTAAGGATAATCGTCTTGATTACTAAAAGCTCGGTTCACGGTAGATGGCGTGGAAACTTATTGTATTACTTTTTTATTTTTTGTGCTAAATTCGGGCGTCTTTCGTGTTTTATTTTATCGTTCGCGGCTAAGTTGTAGTTGTAAGAATTTAATTCAGTATGAATTTCCTTTAAACAGTCATTTGAAAGTTCAAATTACCTAGAAATAAGATCGTTCACTTTTCTGATGTAATTACACGCACGCACACATACATATTCACTGTTTTGGTTTTCATTAGATGGCGTTGTTATTGTCCAAGAGCATTGGCATGGACGTTAGATAGATGGCGTTAAATAAATAGCTTGGTATCTGTTTATAGATCGCGTTGAATAAAATTGTAAGAATGATAAAAGGTATTTCAGGGAAAAACTCGGAAAATTATTGTTTACAAGAATAAAACTTATTTTTCTAATGTCCAAAATGTACACGAATGTAAGTAACTGACCTTCATCATTGCAGTAGGTAGGTAGGTACCCATAATTATCATAGTTTGCCCCGTGAACCCTTGACGGTTTTTCATTATCATCAGCCTACAGAAGTCCACTGCTGGACATGGACCTCCCCATAGAATGTCAAGACAAACGGTCTTGAGCAGCCTCCATCTACCGCCTTTCCGCAACCCCTTCTGTGGCGTGTCCGGCAAGATAGGATGTTGCATAAGAATTTTTCGTTTTACAGAAATGAACAAAAAAAAGAAAAAAAGATTATAAATTGTTTTATATTACAACTTCTGCTTACACTAGAAATATTAGGTATACAGTAAAAAAACATCATCAATAACTAAATACATTTTGCCTTCGTTTTTTGTATTCATTGCTCGAAGATTCTGTACCCGTACCTAAATCCGAAACATCCGTAAAAGAACCAGGATCATATAGCTTTATGTCTAGCCCATTGCCACTTCAACTTGCTAATTTAGAGACCTATGTCAGTGAGCCGGTGGACTTGGATCTACAGGCTGATGTTTGTACCACCATCCATTTAGAATGCGTAGTACGAATAGATAGGTACCTACTCTAGGTAGGTACCTACTACCTATTCTACGCACGGACATTGTTCAGCTAGTCTAATATAAAACCATTTTACTGACTTCAAGCCAATGTAGACGGTTGATCATCATCATCATCAGTCTACAGAAGTCCACTGCTGGACAACGGTTTCCTCTCTAAAATGCCACGACGAACTCTCTTGAGCCTGCATCTACCAACTTTCTGCTGATTATAATATCTTTGGTGCATGGAAAGAGGGGTCTTCCTCTACCTTCATCAGGTTTGTAGGTACCACTCGAGAACCTTTATTCACATAATATGGTTGTTAGTTCTGCGAACTATAAAGCCATTTTTTTTATTTATTTTTTAACTTTGATAGACTTTTGTTTGACCACGATCTCACCTGTTGGTAAGTGACGATGTGGCCGAAGATGGAGCACAAAGGTCTAGAAGGAACCTATTCACTCTAGTCTTGAAGATACCCAGATTATAGTTTTCAGGAAAGACAGACGATGGTAGTGTATTCCACTCCTTAGCAGTTCGCATTATAAAGGTAGAATTGAAACGTTTAGTACGAAAAGAGGGTATACTAATGAGGTAAGGGTGGTACCAAGCCGTGCGCCTGCTCGTCCATGATGAAAAGGAGATAGTGGGATCAGATCATGAAGTTCCTGGGAGCATTCCCCAAAATGTAACCTATATATAGAAGATCGAAAGGCACGCAACCTTACGGCGGTGCTCGAGAGACTCTAGTCTCCGCCATATGTTGCCCACCTATAAGCCTGAACGCTCTGCTCTCTGAACGTTCGATCGAGTCCAAGGCAGCAAGCTGGTGTTTGGCCGAGCCAGCCATCCCAAACGTGGTAGGAGTACTTCATACCAGCCCGGACTTGTGCTTTGTACAGACTTAGAAGGCTTCATGGAGGCAGTTTTTGCCTTAGACTCGATGTAGGAGCCAAGTTGAGAGTAGGCGTGAGTGAAACGCCTAAGAGCTCGAGGTGATCTCCTATAGCTACAGGTATATCTCGGAAGACAGGAACTTGGAGAAACTTACTTTTTTCGCGGAGAAGAGACAAGCCTGCGTTTTAGAGGCGTTGAACTTGACTAGATTGGCATCACCCCAATCGGAAACAGCCTTGAGAATCAAATTCAGACGCTGCAGCATCTCATCTCTTAACTCCAGAATTTAATTCTGCCTAGCACGCGCATTGGAAACGTATCTCTCCACAACTGTGCTGTCGTCTGCATACCCAATGATACTGGGCATTAGCAGATCATTTATATGCAGCAGAAACAGTGTGGCAGGTAGCACTGACCCCTGAGGTACCCCGGCGTTTATAGCCATTTGATCCGACGAGCACCCGTCAACAACTTACTCGAATGGATCTTTCCCTCAGAAAGTCTGCGAGGCAGGCGCAGAATTGAACTGGCAGTCCGTAAGCAGGAAGCTTGTCAATAAGGCTAGCGTGCCAAACCTGTCAAAGGCCTTCGAGACGTCTAATGAAACAGCCAGTGCTTCACCATGATCTCGATGGCCTCTCTCCAAATGTGCGTGGCATACACAAGAAGGTCCCCAGTAGACCGATTTCGGCGAAATATCCTCGATCCGTCGAGGTATGCAAGGACCTTCCTATTCTGTACACGCTCCATACATTTACATAGTAGGGAGGTGACCTAGATAGGGCGGTAGTTCAAAGGGTCAGCACGACTGCCTTTCTTGGGCACAGGTTGCACGTTAGCGAGCTTCCAAGACTTGGGGACTTCACCAGTATTCAAAGAGAGGCGGAAAAGTTGCGTTAATATTGAAGACAACTCAGGTTCACAGGTTTTTAATACTACGGCCGAGATACCATCCGGACCGCTAGCTTTATTCACGTCGAGACTACGTAGCGTTTTGAGCACTTCCTTTTGCTGGATGCGAATTCTTGCATTGAAGCTTCGCACCGAGGAAGGCTGGGTGGAGTTTCGCCAGAGGCGTCAAGACGCGAAGCCTCCGCAAATTGAGTGGCAAATAAATTTGCTTTCTCAACCGCAGCGTGAGTTTGGGACCCGTCCGGTTTCAGTAGTTGTGTTTAGTGAAGGGCGGCTGAAGTTCGCTTCCACCGACTTAGCCAGAGACCAGAAAGCTTTACTTCCCGCAGGGTATGCGGCAAACTTAGCCCCCAGATAGCCAATCCGATTGAAGCGAGCCTTCTGTAACACCTTCTTGCAGGACTTGGTGGCTTTGTTATAGGCTTTCTTCATAATCCGTGCATCCGAGGTTTAACCGTTTCTTGCGTCAACGCAAGCTAGGTATGCAACACGTTTTTGCGCTTCCGCGCTAGCACACGCGGGACTAAACCATGGGCGAGCATTGCTTGCAGGTGAAGCATCGGAGAATGGAAAAAAATACTCCATTGCTCTATTTATCACCTCCGTAACGGCATCAGCACTGACCGTTGGATCACATGAAGAAAAGCAAGTTTGCCGCCAAGGATAAGAAGCGAAGAAGTGTCGCATCTCATCCCAATCTGCCGACTTGTAACACCACACTCGCCTACTACCTCTGGGCGAGGGATCGGGTGGCGAGTATGAAGATACAGACCTAACCACACAGTGATCTGATGTTCCCAAAGGAAGCATCACTGATACCGAGTGGCGATCCGGATCGTTCGTCAGCAGAAGGTCCAGGCAGTTGGCTGTGTGGTCCTCAACGTCCAGAATTCTGGTTGCCGCATTGACGAGCTGAGTAAGATTAAAGTGAGTGCAAGTTTGCACGCCTCTCTCCCAGCATAGTCGGACAACTGGTAAGGGAACAGCCACTGTTGGTGGTGGGCGTTAAAGTCCCCCAGAATCACCAGTTGGGCATCAGGATAACGTTGCTGGGCCACATCCGCCGCTTCACTGATGTAGTTGAACAACCTGGTTGTCTCGTGGTCTTCAGAGTGACAATGATATAAACCAGCTTAGATAATTTTATCTAAGCCGGTGTCCACCAAAGTACATAAAACTGAGAAATCGGGTTCATTGAATCTGCGTCTCCGTGAGGATTAAATAATAAGTGTGGCTTAGCTGTCCCTAGGTGGTGGTGGACCGGATCGAGATTGGAGTGCAGTCCTCTAATGTTTCAGAGGTGCGCTTGAAGCGAGAGGAAAGAAAGAAAGAAAGAAAGAAAGAAAGAAAATTTATTTATTTTACCACACGCACAACACTCACATAAAACAAGAAGACAAAAACAAAAATCTACTAAGTATAGGTATAGGTACTACAAGATCTTAGAGAATTGAAAACAAAAATAAATAAAACTGTTATAACCGTTGGTAAGATGATAGGTTGTGTAGGAAGTGCTTCCGCTGTGAGCGCAACTTATTATATGTTGACTTTTTCATGGTTTGGTTTTTGGAGTGATTAGGTTTGTGGGAAAAACGGCTGTTGACTGAGGCACTGGTCAGTGAAAGCCTAGAGACAAACAGCAGGCTCCTGCGCCAGTGGGAGACTAGACTGGAGACTGAGACCTCCCTCCAGGAATGGCCATCGGGTCCTCTAATCCGGTCGCCAACCGGCACGATGGAGCATTCTGGGATTTTTCGCAAGGCGGCGGGCTAGCTTACTAGTTGGGCCCCCTACAACCTGCAGTCAGCCAGCGGAGAACCGTGCTTCGGATCCCGCTACCTTCCAAGCCTAGCCAACCGGCACACTTGCACTGCTGCGGTCTCTAAAACGCACATGCTGAATCCAGTGCACGAACTGCCGTGGTATTCGGGGCCGCATGAAGCCTCACGTGAATATTCACGATTTGCGCAGTAAGAAATCTGCACTCTGTAAAGTTCGGCGTGTAACGCGTATCGCGCAACGCGTGAATTAGATGACACAAATAGGAAGTGAATTGGCTCAAATCACGGTACACAGTGGAACGATTTTGAAAAAAGGTGGACGTAGGAACAAGTTTCGTAATTTCTGTCTAAAAAAAATTGCAACTGATAGGAAATTGTATGGTGATTAAAAGATATTCTATTAAATTTTCAAAAAAAGACACTCCTTTATAGGTTAAAATAATAGTTCAGAAAAAATGTATGGAAAGATTTATATTATATTGTTTTTCTCAGAAATAAGAAGTTTGTTCAAGAAAAAACCTATAATAGCTTAAAGTAACTACCGTCTTCTACAAATGGGCATATAGGGTTCTGGACGGTTTAACCCTGCAGCATTGGCAGTTAAGGGGAATTAAACTCTTAAAAAATATTGTTTATTTTGATACGAGCATCTGATAGGAAATGTAGTGCTTGTTAAAAGTTATTCTATACAATTTTCCATAAAAATGAGTCTGTGATATTATAAAAATGTATTTCTGAAAAAATGCAATGAAATATAAATCAACATATTTTTTCTCGGAATTTTAAATCATAAGAAACTTACACTACTTAAGTTCTATACAACAACGAAATATTCGTTTTTGGCTAAACGCTGTTGCAGTTGTGTTTAAATGGGATCAAACTTTACAAATATATGATTTAATGTTAAATGTTAATGGAAAATGGTTCAATTTCTGTCATTCGCTCAGTCTTATCTAAGTAAAATGAATAAATCATAATAAAATCTAGTGTAAAAAACTTCTAAGTCTAACTATTGGCTTCGTAATTATCTCCAAATAATTTGCCAATTTTTCCGATACTCGACATTTCTGACCTTATAGGTAGGTACCCGATACTTTTCATTGCTACAGTTCTTCCACTGAGCATTACATTCATAAAAGTAATAAATCAATATACAATCTAGTGTCAAAAAGTACAAAGATCTAAGAGATTAAGAGATTGTCTTATTAATTATCTCCAAATAACTTAAATAACTTGCCAATTGTGTTGTTATATCCAAAAGGACTTGTAACTTAATCTTTGCCTCCGTTATTTCAACACCTTCTGTAGGGTAGTATCTTTTTTTGGCTTCTAATATCTTGTAGTAGAAGGGCAATACAGATATGCTGGAATCTGATAACATTGTCCTCAGGGATAAGTATTTTCATTTCGTTAGATTCAGCGAAGTTGAAAGAGCAAGAGCACTATCTTCATCAGAGAAATCATCGCATCCAATGAATAAAATCAGAGCATCACAACAAAACTTTACAGATCTGTTAATATGATTTACCCTCTTACCATTTTAAAATAGTCCGGAATTCCCAGCAGGCATTTTTCATAAAACATATGATAGATATTTTAGTATCGATGTAACTAACATATTTCCCAAATAAAGTTAATAATGACAAAAATCCCCTTAAAACTAGAAGCAACCTTCGTAAAACTAGTAATCACTTACTGGAAAGATCCACCAAATTATCAGTAGAACCATTTACTTACCTACATTTTTCTATCATCTACATACATTAAATTCTACAGATAAGTTGGTGGGTCTCTAATAATGAAAGGAATCTAGTACCTTCCTACAAGGTCAGTCATTAGGCTCAAGTATCGGGACCATTATTAATAATACGTGGCAAATTATTTCAAGATAAGTAAAAGGGGGCGTTCAAGTATTATGTAAGCGCTTGAGGGGGGCGGGGGGGTCTTTGTTTTGCTTATTTTTGATGACATGGTCGATATCGTGATTACGTCAGCAGTTATTATTTACTTATTTTACACAAATGGCAACCCACAAATTGTCTATGCTTGAAAATAAAACTCACATGTCGGGGATTCCCACAAATAAAGAATACGTTATAGGTACTCACCTAGAAGCGAGTGGGGATTACCGCGCGCACTTGTCACGTCTAAATTTCTTCCGTCAATCTATTGTTTCGTTTCGATTCGAATGACGATTTGACGTATTGTAAGCAAATCAAAGCAAGTTAATGTTTGTTTTAACCGGTGATCCTTTTTCGCCCAAGCTTAACTGTTTAACATGTCGTTTCAAATAAACAAATCCAAGTAATATCAAAAATTATTCGAAAGTTTTAAAAAATCTCATACAAATACAAAAGTACAAAATGTACAGAAGTTAGTTAAGCCTATTTGCTAACTACTGCTCACGAATCAATAAAAAAACAGAATACATTAAAAGAAAAATGCATATAGGTACCAATGATTAAGTAAGCATGGGAGGGGGGGAAGAGGTTTGCTTACTTTTGCTAACACAGCTTACACAGAAGGGGTGGGCATAGTGCGCGTCATGTAAAAAGAACGCTGGCGGTCAAGCTTCTACAGGCGTTCCAGCGTTCTTTTTACATGACGCGTACTATAATGGTACATTATTTGTAGTAAACTAGGCAGGCACTCATTCAATGTCAAATACAGATACAAAATACAAAAATTCTTTATTTTCCTTACAAAACTATGGGTTACATGGGTTGGGATCTCCTCTGTTAAGTTACAAAACCTGTATTAGATGAGTCCCCTCTTTAATTATGGTGGTCTATTGTCTAAACTTAATTTTTAACAATTACTTAAGTAAAGAACTTAGGATTAATAATATAATATATATAATATAGAAAAATAGGCAAAATAATCTAAAATAAATATAAATATAAATATATATTTATTTTAGATTATTTTGCCTATTTTTCTATATTATATATATTATATTATTAGATGTATATTAGATGTATAGGTATACATCTCTTAAATAAGTAGAAAAGTAAGTAATCTCTTAAAAAGAACGCTGGAACGCCTGAAGAAGCTTGACCGCCAGCGTTCTTTTTACATGACGCGCATTATAAATAGTTGTAAAAAATCTGCTTACGTAATACTTGAATGGCCCCATACGACAATCGCTAACTTTGTAGTTTTTGTCTCTAGTGACTCTAGAGTCTAGATGATATGGTGATTTACTTTTATGAAAGTAATACTCAGTGGAAGTACTGTAACAATGAAAGGTATCTGGTACTTAACCTACAAGGTCAGTCATTAGGCTCAGGTATCGGAAAAATTGGCAAGTTATTTGGAGATAATTATTAAGACTATAGCGATCTTTGTACTTTTTGACACTAGATTTTATTTTGATTTATTACTATTATGAACGTAATACTCAGTGAAAGTACTGTAGCAATGAAAAATATCTGGTACCTACCTACAAGGTCAGAAATGTCGAGTATCGGAAAAATTGGCAAGTTATTTGGAGATAATTACTAAGCCAGTAGTTAGACTTAGAAGTTTTTTACACTAGATTTTATTATGATTTATTAATTTTACTTAGATAAGACTGAGCGAATGACAGAAATTGAACCATTTTCCATTAACATTTAACATTAAATCATATATTTTTAAAGTTTGATCCCATTTAAATACCGCTGCAACAGCGTTAAACCAAAAACTATTATTTATTTTTTGTAAAGAACTTAAGTAGTGTAAGTTTCTTATGAAAACCTTTTAAAATTCCGAGAAAAAATATGTTGATTTATATTTCATCGCATTTTTCAGAAATATGTTTTTATAATATCACAGACTCATTGTTATGGAAAATTGTATTGAATAACTTTTAACAAGCACTACATTTCCTATCAAATGCTCGTATCAAAATAAAATTTTTTTTTCAAGAGTTTAACCCCCTTAACTGCCAATGCTGCAGGGTTAACAGAACCCTATATGACCCATTTGTAGAAGACGGCAGCTACTTTAAGCTATTGTTGTTTTTTTTTTAACAAACTTCTTATTTTTGAGAAAAACAATATAATATAAATCTTTCCATACATTTTTTCTAAACTATTTTTTTAACCCATGAAGAAGTGCCTTTTTTTGCAAATTGAATAGAATATATTTTAATCAACATACAATTTCCTATCAGTTGCAATTTTTTCAGACCGAAATTACGAAATTTGTTCCTACGTCCACCTTTTTTCAAAATCGCCCCACTGTGCGGTACCCCGAATACCATAGCTGCTCAAACCCGTCACTTCCACGATGGCTACACTGGACATCAGTCCGAAACACGACAATGTCGCTTCACGGACTGGCTATGTCCATGGGGTGGTGATAAGCCACGGCCGAAGCCTACCACCAGAAATGTTGTTACCCGTTTGACACCACCCAGAGATCACGTGTAGGGACGCGAGGGTATTTTCCTATGGACGCGAGCAACTCCAATCTCCAAATTTCCGAGCGTACTCTTAGATGATCTATATACCTGCACACCAGTACCTTAGATGATGATGATAATGACTACGTCGTTGTTAATGTTCATCACCACCGCCATCATCATCATCATCACCACCACCATCATCATCATCATCATCATCATCTAAAGTATTGTCGTGCATGTGATGATGATGATGATTATGATGATGATGATGATGATGATGATGATGGTTGTGGTGGTGATGATGATGGTGGTGACCATCACCGCCAACATCATCATCATAATCACCTGCACGCTAATATCCTAGATGATGATGATGATGATGATGATGGTGGTGGTGATGATGATGGAGGTGGTGATGAATATTAACATCATGAAGATGGTGATGATGGTGGTGACCATCAGCATCACCACCATCACCATCATCATCATCATCACCTGAACGCCAATACCCTAGATGATGATGATGATGATGATGATGACGATGATGTTGTTTATGTTCATCACCACCACCATCATCATCATCATCACCACCACCATCATCATCAACATCATCATCATCATAATCACCTGCACGCTAATATCCTAGATGATGATGATGATGATGATGATGATGGTGGTGGTGATGGTGATGATGATGGCGGTGGTGATGAATATTAACAACATTATGAAGATATATTATATTAACCACCATCACCATCATCATCATCATCACCTGCATGCCAATACTCTAGATGAAGATGATGATGATGTTAGTGGTGGTGATGGTGATGAAGGCGGTGGTGATGAACATTAAAAACATCATGATCATCATCATCATCATCACCTGCACGCGTATACCCTAGATGAGGATGATGATGGTGATGGTGATGATGATGGTGGTGGTGATGAACATTAACAACATCATCGTCATCATCATCATCATCATCATCTAGGGTATTGGCGTTCAGGTGTTGGTTCTGGTTCGCTGCAGGCCCTGCTGACTACTGAGCCACGCTCGCCTTCGGCTCGCTCGCAGCTTTCGTGGTGATCACTGTTCTCTAGTGTTTTAAATCCATGTTGTACTTTCACTCATTTTGAAATATAAGACTATTCAAAATTCGTAGAATCGTGCATCATACTATCATTGATTCTGGCCAAGTTTTCACGTATTCTTTCGTTGTTTTATTTTTAACACCTCACATAGTAACTTAAAACTTGGGTAGGCTACCTAAATTGAAATAAAGTATTTTCTCGCACTATAATGCTATTGCAAAGTTTAAAGAACGTAGTTGTAAAATAAATTAGAATACATTATTATAAGTACAGTTGGCAACCCTATCAGAACTAGCTCGCTATAGTAGAAATTACGGCCAACTTATAAAAAGTATTGTGTGTTCACACTAGTAACGGTTTGGCAACGTCGCTTTTAAACTTTTGCTGACGGAGCGGCAACATATCAAAGTAAAAGTCAAAAAGTATTTTATTCATTGAAATCACAAGGATCATTTTGAATCGTCTTAAAAAATAAATTTACATTTACTCCTGTTCCAACGCAACCAGACCTAGAAGAATCAGGCAACAAACACGGTCTGTTTTTCTTTTGATGATCCTGCTTACTATTAGGTGGGGAGCCCCTGTGTAGAGCCTCGAGAACAAGTGGAAGCTGATTCAAAGAAAAAAAGGAAAATCAACTTAAAAGCCTTCCTTAGGTAGGCAGTCAAAAGTAAGATGATAGAGAAAATCAGCAAAAGTTCATAAGGCAGCACACTCTACGCTTGATATACTCATAAATAACACATAATTACAGTCCAGTCGGCAGGTGGTTTCAGATGGAAAAAGGTCAAAAGCTAATGAAACTTTGGGAGGTTGTTCAGGGATAGTTAATTAACATTTTCCCAAGTTTTGGACCTCGAGGACCATGTGCGAAAAGTGGAGGGGGGAGGGGAACTGCACCTTCCTCCGGTTTTTTCTCAATAACTTTTTTCTCTTACATCCCACGGCAAAAGTACCAGCTACTTTTTTGTAGAACGTTAAATTTACTATAATTTGGACTAATAAAACATGTTTCTATGTCAATAGATTATCGAGATATGGCGATGTGTGTTTTTTTCTAAGTACATCAACTACGTGCAGAGACACTTTGGTAGCAATGTGATTGTTGTCTTTGATGGATACCCCACTAAATCCGGCTATCAAAGCACCAAAGCAGCAGAACGAGCTCGCCAGTCTGCATTACAAGCACCAACCAAAGTCGTGTTCTCCTCATCTACTATGGTCACAATAGCACAAGAAAAGTTCTGGCAAAAGATCACAATATGGGAGCATTCATTTCGATGTTGATGACACAAATGGTGGATGCTAGCATCGAAGTGAAGCAGGCATTTGAGGACGCCGTGATCATGGTGGTGGGGATGGGGTTGAGAAGAGAAGACTGAGTCCCTGCAGAAGACTGCTTCCACCCCCAATTAGTGGGATACAAGTTGACTTCCCGCCAGTTCAGCAATTGCTTGGAGGTAGCATATTGACGACCTCTGTGGCGCGGTGGGCGAAGGTTGGCCTGCGACGCAGGAGGTTGCGGGTGCGATTCCCGGAACATTTGTTCATTTTGTTCATCGGAACAAATATTTGTGCGATATTTGTTCAGGGTGTTCTGGGTATTTTCTATGCATAATAAAAAATATCTATCTATGTAATATATTGTATTAAGTATATCAGTTATCTAGTATCCATAACACAAGCTCTGCTTAGCTTGGGGCTAGATAATGTTGTGTGAACTGTCCAGCATTATTTATTTATTTATTTATCTTGCTGCATGGTGGCCTGTGGCATCTTCTTTATGACTGGTTTTGATTATCTGTCGTTTTTGAGAGAACCGCCGGGCCTTAAGGTACCAGTTTGGTTTCAAATGAAAGCTACAATAATTTACTACAACTTCATTAAACTAATTTTTGACGTGGGATGCATATTTTAGAATATATTTCACAAAATAAGTAAAAATTTCTTAAAAAAACACTTAGGAGAAAAATTGCCTATTTTCGAAGAACTTTATCTTGGAAACCAATGGCTGTATAGATCTCGTCTTAGTGTCAAATTGTAGAAAATTTAGTCTACTTTAAAAATATGCCTGTTGACTATACCGGTAAGACCCTTCCTTGACTAAGATATTGAGCAAAAACTGAAAAAATATATAAAATTTCATGATTTTTTGAGCCGCTCGCTCAGCACTTGGAAAATATGGTTTTTTAATAGTGGTTAAGGTATTAACAACATATAAAAAATCAGCGTGACCGGAACTTTTGTAAGCACGACCCCTTTTTCATGTTTAACTTGACTGCACTATAATATGAATACCAACATGATGATGTGAATGTTTGGTTTTCATCAGAGAAGAAAATCAGCTTTTGAGATCTGGTTTGGGTGGAGGGGTTTCCAAAGTAGGTGATTGTAACCAGGAACCATAATTATAATAACATTCCATCATTATTTGGGTATAACCATGGTATAACAGAAGAAATAAGGTGGAATTTAGCATTTTTCGGCACATTTTAGCAAATTCAAAAAAAAATTTTTTTTGGAACCCCAATTCTCGGTAACTTATCAACATACAATCAAGTTTGAATAATCAAAATTATAGTAAATTTAACGTTCTACAAAAAATAATTAGTACTTTTGCCGTAGGATGTAAGGGAAAAAAGTTATTGAGAAAAAACCGGCGGAAGGTGCAGTTTCCCGCCCCCTCCTCTTTTCGCACAGGGTCCTCGAGGTCCAAAACTTGTTTTTTTTATTTAACCATCCCTGAACAACATCCTGAAGTTTCATTAACTTTTGACCTTTTTCCACTACTTTACCCCACTTTTTACGACCTGCCGACTAAAACATCACTTTTATTATTTAGCGCCATCTCTATCATGTTTACTTACTATCTTACACAAAACTCTTATGTTTGAAGGTCAATTTAGCGCCATCACTGTCATCTTTAATTAAACTGGTTGCTCTGCTGCGTAAAAGTATCTCGCTACGATAATAGATGTCCGTGCAAAATAAACTCACACATTTGTAAAAATTGTCGTATTTCAAACCTGTTTTAAAAATTCCCTATTGTATATTTTTGTTTGGAACGACCATTCGCGATAACTATTATCATTAGGAATCCTACAAAATAAGTCAATTTATAAAATGACAATCTGTGGTTTGAGTAACGGCCTAAAGTATTTTGTATGGGCAAGGAAACTTGAACATTCACCTTAAACCATACCCCGCCATATATAAAGGGTTAATTGATTCTCGATACCGGGAAACGACTGAAGTTCTAATCGCTTGAGTATTACATCATAATTACATCCTTACCTATACTTTTGATGGGTATATCCTTATCTATACTCATCAAATTGTTTGACATTGACGATTGACATGAACAGATGTTTTAGTAACCATGCCAAGAATATAAACGGTTTTTTTAGTGGGTGGTAGAGTTGATGAAACAGGAAACTGAGGCAGACCTCGGTATTAGAGGCTATGAATAATATTTTATTAATAAAACATCGCTTTGTATTATAAATTATCTATCTATTAATCAACCAATAAAGGTCCAATTCACACGCATAGATTGTAATCAAAATAACTAAATCCGATACTGCAATACTTACATTCACCAAAGAATATACGACATATCTATCAAGAGAAACGCCACGACACCAAACTAGTGGCACATAGGCCACATAGCACATAACGAGCGCATATTGAGGCATGAAGCGTTGTCACGTAGCCGCACGTCGGCTATCCGTGACACATTATGCTGATTCCAGTGCTGTGCGAACGTCACGCATCCTCAACGAGGCATACAACAACCTGTGCAAGATTTAGCTTCTTATCGCATTTTAAAATGATACCTATTTGAATGCCACTACTAACACTTGCGACGAAGATTTTATAGAATAACAACGGATGAACTCTACAAGCTTTCCATTGAACATTATTACTGCGTCATGTATGGAATATTCATGCAGAACTAAATAAAACCTTTAGTTATTTTTCTAGACAATGAGCTTGCTCACAATCTTAGAATGTATGTTAGTATGTTTCTGATAACATTTAGAAGTTCACTAGCCACCCCGATACGATCCGGGATAAACATAAAGATTCTGCGTATTTGTGAATGATATTCTTGTACGAAAGCATTTATTGTTTATGTTATAAGTCTATCATCCCCAAACCACATAGCGGCAGTAAAAATGCCCTTATGTTATTTTTATGCAGTGTATGTGGCATCGAATTTATTAATTTACCCATTAACGGAATAGGATATTTGGAACACTTTAGGAATGAATGTACGACATCACCAAAGCTCTTGAAATGTGAGAGCAAAACTCAATTCATATTGAAAAGATTATGAAAACCATCTGAATTTACGTACGCGTTAGTTGTTCACACTTAACTTTTGATAAACTAACTAATCCAAACGTGTTTCAGGGAAACTTTTCCATTAGACGTGTATATCCTACCTATTTGTCGAAACAAAACATGAAACGGTAATTTGCGTGATAAACTGAAATTATCGCTGCGAACTATTATAGATTGCATATTGTTTGCGTCGCTGTCGAAAGCGGGATAAAATGGACATTCCATAATTACCTGTGATTTTCCCAAACCGGCCGCGGTAATGACAAGTTTTAACAGGGTATTATCGTATGCGGTCGCCCGTAGCGTTTCACTGTCGAAAATATTATTCGCGAATACCGACCGCATTCATGATAACTTGTCAAACGCCGCAATGACGTCGGAAAATTACTACTGTAATCACATTCTGGCTTCATTCTGGGTAACGAAATTTTACATAAAGGCCCAGTGATTGCTTGGGGTAACAAAAATGTTAATAAAAACCACTTTGTTAACGACGATGAACTTTTTACTAAGTGTAAACCTCTTCAGTGAACTTTGTAAGGAAGCACAGAAACATAAATTGCAAAGGCCGAAATTGGATTTTGATGGCGTGATTAGGAAATGTACGCTACAAAATGTAAATGTAGCAAGCCGAACGATTCTTTTCAAAGCATTTCAAAGCTTCTCAAAGCATACAGGTCAATTAGCTATTATATTTCAACAGGCTGTCTATAAAATGAGTCTTTTGGTTAATGATGGATGATAAACGATAAAGAACCACGAGCTGGGCCCGTATATTGATGTATTTTAGTAGTAATAGAGCATTTTTGTGAAAAAGTTTGTCCGGAAGTGGACATCTGCTTGTCCAGTCATTCACGGAGTTAAAAAAAGTGCTCTTCGTGAAATAGAATAAGAGCTTCAAATTCTCTTTGTGGAATGGTTCAGATCCTAAGATAAATCTCTTCCACTAGATGATAAATTTCTTCACATAGTTTTCTAGTGATATATGATGAAGTCATCACGTGCACTAGATTTTTCTGAGATAATGGGTTTTGATGGACATGTGGACAACAAAGTGATTCTATAATTGTTTCATTGGTACCATTACCCTAGTATTATGAATTTTTAAAGTTTTCCATACATTTCAATACCGACATAAAGTTGGAATTTTCCACCCACACAATAAAGTATTCTTTGTAACGAGTATTTTCACGGGCTCACTTGCTTTAAAAGTTACATAAAAAGTAGCTAAGCAAATATGGGTCGGTAAATTACCAACGGCCATGGAAAAGAACTAGATCTACCTTTGTTGAGAGAGACGGGTCCAACAAAGGGTTATTTTTTTTATCAAAAATTTAGGAAAATCTTGTTTAATTAATTATTTTTGTGGAACAATTTCTTTGGCCGGTAGCCAGCTGAATAAATACGCATATTTTTATATTTATAACACTATGCTTATTGTGCCGTAGTGTTTCCTAGGAATATACCTATCCATCGCCTCCCGTGGATATCGTAAAAGCCTAGAGATTACACCAGGGGATGGGCAGCAGAACCCACCAAAGTACTCAACACAAATACAGCGATCACCAATCCCCCTGCCGAGCGTGGTGATTATTATATTAATGCATTATATGGGGGAGGCCCCGTCCAGCAGTGGATATCTAGAGCTGATGGTGGTCTTCTGGAAGGATGTCGATAATGAGAACCGAAGATCAAACTCGGTGGAGCTTACTAGAAACGTGACATTTTGCTTGGTCTGCTTCAACCTGCTTTCTTTGTGTAGAACGGACCAGCGCTGTCAAGCGCCGGTAAGCGCTTATAAGTTTCCAGCTTTCTTTCTGTATACGGCTTAGGCTGGTCATAATGACGCAAAACAATGAACTAAATTTAATAAATCCAGCTAAATGTGTATGGGAGGGAACACATAGTGTAGGGTTCAGCTTTCTAACTAAACTTTCACTACATAACTCTAAAAGTTAATGTCCCAGCAAAACATAAATGTATAATTTCAATGACTACCTCTTAAATCTATCGAGCCTTAAATCACCCCAGTAAAAACTCTATGTTGTCGTGCCTTTATTTTATAACGACCTTTAATTTTATAACGAGTAAAGCAAACACGAATGTTACGTCCTATCAAAAATAATGGAAAAGGTGTGTCGGAATAAATCAAATTATTCAACCCAATACCCTTATTCATTAGCGCGAATCATAAATTCATATTGGAGACATTAACAAGTCACTCGTATAATTACGGCCGTATACATTTACTGATGACTTTTGCATGAATACATGACTGAATACGAGGCGAGGAATTAGTGTGAGAAGGCAAGAATACCTAAATAACGCTTTTCAGATGTAACACGGATTCTGGAGAAATAAATTAATCAAGCGGTAAGGCACCCCACGTAGCGCAGATTTACGAGGAGCCTCAATGTCCCCGCACTTCCCCGCGCCTATACCCCTCAGCCCGTCCCCTCTTGCCTCCGCGATTGCACAACACAACTCATCAATTTCCTCAGGACACACGACTCGGAATCCTGTTAATTAAACTATGCCGCTAAATTAAACGCGGAATATCGCGGTTAGTCGGGGGCTCCGGAAAGTATGCGCATTACAGTCGTCCGACCGAGTCTGTATTTAGGCTCCCTAAATACAGACCTCTCCTCCTTTGCGCAGGCAAAACCCTGCGCGCCATCTAGCTAGCGCACAAAAATGTTGTATTTCTTACGGCGCAAAAAAGACTAAAAAAAAATCGTAAACATACACTCTTCTTTATACCTAGTTCAGTTATCAATATCTCAAATATGATTTAAAATATTCATTAAATACTAACGGTTTATTGTACAACTAGTGGAATGCACGCGACTTCGTCCGCGAAGAAAATATTTTAATCTCAACAACCATACCGTGAAATGACATTTAAAATGACACCATACTCAAGTTTTTAAGTATAGGGGTCCCATTTTAACCTTGTGGTCCTAAAAATATTGAAATCTCAACAACTAACACTAGTGAAAGCAACTTTTACTAAGTACTTTTAATATAAAGTGTAAAACGTGCATGTGACTTTTTGCAGTTAAATTTCAGGTACCACTGAAACATTTTTTTGTTAATTTTAATTAAGGGATCTCCATGCAACATTTCAAAGTTCTACTACCAACGGTTTCCAAAAGTGCATTTTTATTGACATTAGAACCCCATTTGGAAACCCTTTGGATGCGAATTTTAGGGATTCCTTTCTTATGTACAACTCTCGCGTTGACATAAACACAACCTCCAAATTTCTAGTCTCTACGACCAGCGGTTTAGGCTGTGCGTTGCCTGTCACTCAGTCAGTCAGTAAATCAGTCAGTCAGGACTTTGCCTTTTATTTATAAGAAGAACATTTGAGGCAACTTTGTGTTTTTTTCTGGTGTTTTTTATGGAATCGTGTTTTCGCCTAGCACAATGCTCAACATTAATCATCAAGTTTACCATATACTTATTACAAAGTATTGCAGTATTGTTGACGTAACAAAGGATCATGCTAAGCAATATGAGGTAGTACAGACTCTTAAGGATTAAAGTATTTCGAGTATAGTACACAAGTATGTGTTAAAGCTATGCTATTGGAAATTCGTCATCATCATCATCATCAACCGTTAGAAGTCGACTGCTGGACGTGGCCTGCCCATAAACTGGAATGCTTGGCCGGCGAATTGGTGATCACAGTATTTGTTTTTTTTCTCACTTGCTATTGATGACGGATGTGTAGTACTCAGGTGGATGCTGCTGCCCATCCCCTCGCGTAATCCCTTAGTCGGTTTTCTCGAAATCCATGAAAGGTAACGGAGGGGTCTAATCTTAGGCCGGGAAACCTACAGCTTTTGACACATTTTGATTTATTTCCACAGTACATATTGGAAATTATATGGGTTTATAATAGGTATTTAGAAATTCTCTAGATATTCATAGTAATGCAATTTTTGTGAGCTATTTATTATTATACTTGCTTGCTTATACCAATTACCAACAAACTCAAGACTTTTAACATCTCAACCTACCATAAACGATATGCTAAAAAGACGTGCCTAAGGTCTCCATATAACCCACACACCATCTTTTGACTGTATGTATAGAGTGTGGTAGAGGGATGTCTTACCTATGAGGCTATGCCGGCTGGCGCCGAGACTCTGCGCGGGCGGCGAGCCGGGTGCCCGCAGCGCGCCGCCGCCGCCCAGCGCGCCGCCCTCCAGCGCGCCTGTATGTATAGAGTGTGGTAGAGGGATGTCTTACCTATGAGGCTGTGCCGGCTGGCGCCGAGGCTCTGCGCGGGTGGCGAGCCGGGCGCCCACAGCGCGCTGCCCTCCAGCGCGCCTGTATTTATGGAGTGTGGTAGAGGGATGTCTTACCTATGAGGCTGTGCCGGCTGGCGCCGAGGCTCTGCGCGGGTGACGAGCCGGGCGCCCGCAGCGCGCCACCCTCCAGCGCGCCTGTATGTATAGAGTGTGGTAGAGGAATGTCTTACCTATGAGGCTGTGCCGGCTGGCGCCGAGGCTCTGCGCGGGTGACGAGCCGGGCGCCCGCAGCGCGCCACCCTCCAGCGCGCCTGTATGTATAGAGTGTGGTAGAGGGATGTCTTACCTATGAGGCTGTGCCGGCTGGCGCCGAGGCTCTGCGCGGGCGGCGAGCCGGGCGCCCGCAGCGCGCCGCCGCCGCCCAGCGCGCCGCCCTCCAGCGCGCCTGCAAATAACATCACACTTTAGGCACATTCTTCAAACAGCTGAACAAAAAACAACGTACATACCAGTCATACAGTTTTTCCCAGAATATAAGTCCGATCGACTGTTTTCGTTTGCGCAGAAAAGCGCAGACTGATCTCCGACAGTAGCCGAACGTATAGTATAGCTGTGACTTGGTCGAAGGCTGTGACCCACTGTTTAGCTCTGTCAAGCTCACATCTAAGGGTTGACCGGCCGTGATGTTGCCGCTTAAACGATTAACCAATAACAGTGCAAGATTTTAGCGCACGATTGCTATTGGTAGACAGAAGGTTCCCGCGCTATAAAAATTGGTCTACGGCGCAGGTACATCGGGGCTACTTATATTTTGGGTAAAACTGTACCTATGTAGAAGTTTGGAAGTAACGATTGGATCACGGTTTAGTGAAACTGAAACAGTTTCGATGTTTGGTACAGAGAGATTATTTTTTTTTTTTTTTTTTTTTAACATTGATAGACCTTTGTTTGACCACGATCTCACCTGTTGGTAAGTGACGATGTGGCCGAAGATGGAGCACAAAGGTCTAGAAGGCACCTATTCACTCTAGACTTGAAGAGACCCAGATTATAGTTTTCAGGAAAGACAGACGACGGCAGTGTATTCCACTCCTTAGCAGTTCGCATTATAAAGGTAGAACCGAAACGTTTTGTGCGAATAGAAGGTATACTAATGAGGTAAGGATGGTACTGAGCCGTACGCCTGCTCGTCCTATGATGAAAAGGAGATGGTGGGATCAGATCGTGCAGTTCCTGGGAGCATTCCCCGAAATGTAACCTATAGAAGATTGAAAGGCATGCAACCTTACGGCGGTGCTCGAGACTCTGGATCTTAGTCTCCGCCATATGTTGCTCACCTATAAGCCTGAAAGCTCTACGTTCGATCGAGTCCAAGGCAGCAAGCTGGTATTTGGCCGAACCATCCCAAACATGGCAGCAGTACTCCATACCAGCCCGGACTTGTGCTTTATATAAACTGAGAAGCTGTCCTGGTGTGAAGTAACGCTTTACCTTATTCAGGATGCCTAGCTTCATGGCAGCTGTTTTTGCCTTAGACTCGATGTAAGAGCCAAAGTTGAGAGTAGGCGTGAGCGAAACACCTAAGAGCTCGAGGTGATCTCCTATAGCTACAGGTACATCGCGGAATACAGGAACTTGGAGAAACGGACTTTTTTTCGCCGAGAAGAGACAAGCCTGCGTTTTAGAGGCATTGAACTTGACTAGATTGGCATCACCCCAGTCGGATACAGCCTTGAGAGTCAAATTCAGACGCTGCAGCATCTCATCTCTTAACTCCTGAATTTCATTCTTCCTAGCTCGCGCAGTAGAAACATATCTCTCCACAACTGTGCTGTCGTCTGCATACCCAATGATACCGGGCATTAGCAGATCGTTAATGTGCAACAGAAACAGTGTGGCAGATAGCACTGACCCCTGAGGTACCCCGGCGTTAATAGCCAATTGATCCGACGAGCAGCCGTCAATAACTACCCGAATGGATCTTTCCCTCAGAAAGTCTGCGAGCCAGGAGCAGAGTTGAACTGGCAGTCCGTAGGCAGGAAGCTTGCCAATAAGGCTAGCGTGCCAAACCCTATCAAAGGCCTTCGAGACGTCTAATGAAACAGCTAGTGCTTCACCGTATTTCTCGATGGCTTCGCTCCAAATGTGCGTGGCATACACAAGAAGGTCCCCAGTAGACCGGTTTCGGCGAAATCCGTATTGGCGATCACTGAGGAGGTCGTTACCTTCGAGGTATGCAAGGAGCTTCCTATTCAGTACACGCTCCATACATTTACAAAGTAGGGAGGTGACCGAAATAGGGCGGTAGTTTGAAGGGTCAGCACGACTGCCTTTCTTGGGTACAGGCTGCACGTTTGCGAGCTTCCAAGATTTAGGGACTTCACCAGTTTTAAAAGAGAGGCGGAAAAGTCGCGTTAATACTGGAGACAACTCAGGGGCACAGGTTTTCAACACTATAGCCGAGATACCATCCGGACCGCTAGCTTTATTCACGTCGAGACCACGTAGCGTTCTGAGCACTTCCTTTTGCTGGATGCGAATTTCCTGCATTGAAGCTTCGCACCGAGGAAGGCTGGGTGGAATTTCGCCAGAAGTTTCAAGACGTGAAGCCTCCGCAAATTGAGTAGCAAATAAATTTGCTTTCTCAACCGCAGCGTGAGCTAGGGACCCGTCGGGTTTCAGTAGTGGAGGGAGTGAAGGGCGGCTGAAGTTCGCTTCCACGGACTTAGCCAGAGACCAGAAAGCTTTACTTCCCGCAGGGTATGCGGCAAGCTTAGCACCCAGACGGCCAATCCGATCGAAGCGAGCCTTCCGTATCACCTTCTTGCAAGACTTGGCGGCTTTGTTAAAGGCTTTCTTCTTAAGCCGTGCATCCGAGGTTTTACCGTTTCTTGCGTCAACCCAGGCTAGGTAAGCCACATGTTTTAGCGCTTCTGCACTAGCACACGCGGGACTGAACCATGGGCGAGCATTGCCTGAAGGTGAAGCATCGGAGAATGGAATAAAATACTCCATTGCTCTTTTGATCACCTCCGAAACGGCATCAGCACAGACCGTCGGGTCACAAGAAGAAAAGCAGGTTTGCCGCCAAGGATAAGAAGCGAAGAAATGTCGCATCTCATCCCAATCTGCTGACTTGTAACGCCACACTCGCCTACTTCCTCTGGGTGAGGGATCGGGTGGCGAGTATGACGATACAGACCTCACCACACAGTGATCTGATGTACCCAAAGGAGGCAAAACTGATACTGAGTGGTGATCCGGCTCGTTCGTCAGCAGAAGGTCCAAGCAGTTGGCTGTGTGGTCCTCAACGTCTGGAATTCTGGTTGCCTCATGGACCAGCTGAGTGAGATTTAGCGTGAGTGCAAGTTTGCACGCCTCTCTCCCAGCATGGTCGGTGAGCTGGTATGGGAAAAGCCACTGTTGATGGTGGGCATTAAAGTCCCCCAGAATCACCAGTTGGGCATCAGGATAACGTTGTTGGGCCACATCCGCCGCTTCACATATGTAGTTGAACAACCTGGTTGTCTCGTAGTCTCCAGAGTGAGACCGATATAAGCCAGCATAGATAATTTTATCTAAGCCGGTGTCCACCAAAGTCCATAAAACTGAAAAATTGGGTTCTTCAAGGTCACGAAGACGCAGACAGCAAATGTCTTCCCGGACAAATAAACAGATACCAGCTTTGGGTTTAAAGTTGTACTCCAGAGCATAGCCTGGGTATGTGAGGTATGCTGTATCGGCAGGACATAGAATCTGCGTCTCCGTGAGGAATAATAAGTGAGGCTTAGCGGTCTCTAGGTGGTGGTGGACCGGATCGAGATTGGAGTGCAGCCCTCGAATATTCGAGAGGTGCACTTGAAGCGAGAGGAAGTGCTTCCGCTGTAGAAACGACTTATTATTTTTGAACTTTTTCATGGTTGTTATGAGTGTTTAGGTTAATGGGAAAAACGGCTGTTGAGCGAGGCACTGGTCAGCGAAAACCAAGAGACAAACAGCAGGCTCCTGCGCCAGTGGGAGACTAGACTGGAGACTGCGGGGACGCCCGAACCCCCCCAGGAATTATTTATGACACAGTCCTAGTTTTATATTTCGGAAACACGCAGGTGAAGCCCCGGCGGACATTCGTTTTGGATAAAGGTTATACAAAATGCTAGTACATGATGAATAAGTTGTGAAATGAGACAGTTTGATGCAACCTTCGCACTATGTCATCGATATTTTATACATTGCGAAATATAAAAAACTTGTGGCAAGGCTTTGAAGGTCTGTTTTATTCGTTTGAAATGTTCTTCACTATTGAACTAAAAGAAAACGTTAAGTATTAAACGCCTATCCATGTCAAATGTCGTCCCACATCAAACAAATAATCATATAACTGTCTCACAAATAGATAAACTACTAACTATATTTGTAACGTACTACTTTCGGCTATCTACACTTACTTATTATGCTACTTTACACAAGTTTATTTTTAAAATTATAAAAAACTGTATTAAATGTAATTAATACAGTTTATTATTAAAATACTCAATACTTATTATTTTATTATTTTAATTGTTCCAATACATGTAAATAATTCCTATTAATCTTATGCTGGTCATCATGATGATCCTGGGAAAAAAACACCAATTTCCACCAAACAAAGCTAAGAGACCATCTACTCGCAAAGATTTTAGTTAGTTCTCCCGTGATCATGGCGCATGCAACTGTGCCGTAATATCGGGAACATTCAAAACTCAAAAATCATGGTAAATATCCCGTTTCTAGTGAAAATTAAAGCTAAGAACCAACTCGCCAACGTCTTTCATACAAAAAACACCCGATTGAAATGGATTGTGTTTAAACACCGCCCATAAAAGTACCTATTTTACTACCAAAATTCTAAACGGTTACCAAAATGGATAAATGGTCACCAAATTACGTTTCCTAACATATTATGAAATAAATCCTTTTTAACACGCTTTTATTAGCTTGGGTTGTATGTATGTATGTATATATGTATGTATGTATGTATGTAACTGAATCTTTGAGCATAATTTTCACCAATTTTCAGAAGTCTGAATAATTTGAAACTTTGCATAGAGAGAGAGAGAGAGAGTTAGAGTTAGAGTTAGAGAGAGAGAGAGAGAGAGAGAGAGAGAGAGAGAGAAATCGAACTAAAAAATGAAAAATAAATAATATTTTAAAAAAATAAAAAAACACTCTTTTATAGCTAACCGAACTAAAAAATAGAATATAATTTTCAATTTCAAAGAGTTTATATTACAGTAGTAGAACATCGAACAATCAGTTTTTTTTTTTGTTTTTTAAAAGCATTGTGCAAGCAAGCAAGTGGGGTGCATTTTACCACTTTTCATAACTCCTCTCATAGATAGTTGCCAACAGAATGATTCTTACATTTAATTTATCAAGCAACCCACGCTTTTTAAAAAAAAAACTGATTGGTTGTTCGATCTTCTACTAATGTAATATAAAATCTTTGAAATTGAAAATTATTTTCTATTTTTTAGTTCGGTTAGCTATAAAAGCGTGTTTTTTTAATTTTTTTTAAATATTATTTATTTTCTATGAATATGTTTTATAGAATATGTTTTCTGAGAGGGACTTAGACGTCAACCTGACTGATGTCTGACTTTATATCAAAGGGGGGTCCCTACGTCGGTCCTCGAACTACGGTGCACAAAGCAAGGAGAACTACTGCACAGAAGATAGCATCAGTTGCAAATATCCATTTTGGGTCATATTAATCAGACCTCAGACCTCAACACGATAGAACAATGTATTTAACAAATAACGGCCCGTGCAGTCTCTATATTATAATTACTCGTAACACGAAACACGAAACACTTGACGTAAAACGCCAAATTCGCAAAGAGAGAGACCTAAGCCCTCCTATACTTACACCTTGAACTCTCAAGGCCAACTTTATTACAGTATTTGTGACAGGGTATTTAAGACTAAATTCGGTCTAGCGAGCCATATTAGGGATCACGCTAGGAAATAAAATAATATAAAAAAACGGGGGTCGCCGTCGTCGAAATCAACGAGAAGGACTATATAATTACTCGTACAAGCAGTGAAAAGTTTTAGGCTGACTAAAAGAAGTCTACGGGACGAAAATCGGAACTTCCCAAAGCTTACGAATACGTATTTAGGACGTAGATTTCTCATAGCGTACACACAACATGCGTCATCGCATCACTTACACAAGTGCTGACAAAAATAGAGCAGGGTATTGATAGGGAGTTTCGGTTTCCAATAACGTGTCGGTGATAAGAGCTCAGGATATGGCGAAATGTGTGCGAACAGGGCATCGGGGAGTCGTCTCCTTGCTTTATGCCCTCTAATGTAGCGATTTGTCGCACACGCTCTAATGGGAAGACTACATGGGAGCTTGGACTTATTTATGTTTGTACCATTTGTAAATAACATTTGTGATCCATTTAAAAACGTACCAAGATAAACATGACAGATTTAAGACTGATCTCCTATAGACCTCCATTTCAAATTGTGATAGACAGTCCATCTAACTGGCACAAGACAACGTTGAACCAAGGTTTCAATGAGTGGATGTGAAAGTATATAAGTTATTTTATTGAAAAATATATTTCGAGACAAGTTTTTATGAAATTAGTGAACGGAACAGTAAATAAATTTTGTAAAAAAATTAAAACCCCGTTTTCCATTGAAATTTGAAAAAAGGGTCACTTATGGACGCACATCGTTGTCTAGCACGTATAATGTAGGGCCCAGATGCTAATATGCGTTTTTCCACTAGCCGGCACGGCACCCGGGCTCCAGTTTTCCACTCTCATAATACCCCTCTTTTTAGTACGGGGTTAATAAAAGCTGCACTAGCATTAATCTTGTAAACTCATACAGACTCTCCAAGGGTTTTTTCTGTGACGCTCAGCAGTAAATGATCTCAGACTAAAAAATATAATTAAATAATCGTTGCGTTTCATAGCTTAAACCGTATGTCCTGATGACCTGAAATCTGAATGAATGTGAATGTGTCTAGGGGTGGACTAAGAAAGGAATTTCCAAAATTCACGCACTCAGGAGGTGCAATGGGATGGAAAAAACTCCACGCGCGGGGGATGTAGCACGTATTTCACTTAGTTATCTATATATTCATACTATGTAATTATGTTCAGTTTTGAGAATCCATTAAAATTTGCAACAAAGACACCTCACCATTGTACTACACCGGTTAACGCTTATCTTCTGGTGAACATTACGCAAATTTACTGTATATTACAAAGAAATTTTCCGCGAGATATTGTTAAGAAACTCCTCAAAATGTGGTTTGTATAATAAAAAGCTCCATAATGATAAAATCAAGTAAAAATGCATGACATAACCCGGAAATGAGGGAACAATATCTATAGGAAAATGGGCCATAACCTGGGTTGCAGGCGGTATTTTTTATGCCAAGTTGCTCGTATTTACTAAATATGTGGCAGTAAAGTATTTCGTAGTACCTATATTAAACGTTATTAATATACATTGTGAACGGTACGATGCCAAAATCGTTATCATGTTACAAAACCTAATTATACTAAATTTACCTAAACGTGGGTTTGTTATGACCTACAAAAGGCTACCTATAAAAGTTCCACATCTAAGTCACTGTCCGAAGAAATGGGCTTAAAACTTAACTCATGCGGATATAGGTAGTTATGTGTCCACATCAGATAACCTTCATGGTCATTTGCGGCCTTGGTATTTATGCGTAGGCCGCTAGACGCTACGTTGCACATTCAGGATGATAGTTAAGGCGCATGGAACGTTCTAGAACATTAAGGTTATAAAAGGGACAGCAGTCAGTGACTCGTGGCATTCGCCTGGACACCACGTCCATAATTAATTAAAATTGTAATGTAATTTAAAGAAAATATAATTCTTCTATTTAATTTGTATTAAAAAAAAAAGACTAACCAACGCTCCCGTACGATAACTAGGCATAACCGGGTACGACTCCCCAGGACCACAAATATTGTCAGCTGTACAGTCCAGTTCTGCGGCTGTTATGAACCATATTAAGTAAATTTACCGCAGTAATTTTTCGACATTTCTTTGCCTATTGTTTCAGCTGTGGTTGAGAATATTTTTATGAACATTTTTATTGCGGGGTAACACATGTATGAAATCATTCCTTTCATTCGTATTTACTGGGTGCTCGTTTATATGGCCATTGTGTTCGCCCTTATACATCTAAGCACGTACTTTCCTTTGTTCAATTAGTTAAAAACCACATAAAACAATTTATGCCCGCTCATTTAGCTAAGGAATAATGTGCACGATTGAATTTCGGTACATTATTGGAAAGCATTATAAAGATTGTTTGATTTATTGTTTTTAGGGTTCCGTACACAAAGGGTAAAACGGGACCCTATTCCTAAGACTCAGCTGTCCGTCCGTCTGTCTGCCTGTCTGTCTGTCCGTCTGTCACCAGGCTGTATCTCATGAACCGTGATAGTTAGACAGTTGAAATTTTCACAGATGATGTAGTTCTGTTGCCGCTATAACAAAAAATACTAAAAAACAGAATAAAATAAATATTTTAGGGGGCTCCCATACAACAAATGGTTTTTTATTGCCGTTTTTATAGATAGTAGTATGGAACCCTTCGTGCGCAAGTCCAACTCGCACTTGGCCGTTTTGTTTTTTTTTGTTTTTTATATATATATATATATGTGACTTTAGTGCTACACGGCCACTGGCCGACTATGTGACATTCAAGAACATGTAACCTTTCAAAGGATACATGTAAAACTTCATATAAGTTTAATTTAATTGAATACGTCGGGAAATTCGTGTTATGGCGGCGATGAGCTCACCACTTGCCACGTCTATATCCCACGATGGTGCAACCCACGGTGAAGAGTCCCATTTGAGGCTCTGCCAACCCTTTCGGGGAAAATGGCGTTTGTCTATATATTTATGTATGTATGAATACATCGGTACCAGAGATACATAGGGAACCAGTATAAGTATTAGAGGTTGTGTGTTTTTATGTTACCATTCGAACGGCGCGGCGTAACCGATTGTAATACATGCCTATTTTTTGTAAGGAAGGTTCATGGTTTTACCGCCGCACGTCAATCGGGACGCTGCAATAGATGATGGAATAGGATAGCACAGATTTAAACGGAAATACGCCTACTACATTTCAGAAAAGCTTCGTAGAAAGTTAAGCGAAAACATGATTTTTTTAACGTTGATAGGTCTTCGTTTGTCCGCGATCTCGGTAAGTGACGATGCGGCCGAAGATAAAGCACCAAAAGTCTAGAAGATACCTATTTATACTTGCCTTATACAGACTCAGATGATGGTCATGCATGATAAATAAATAAAAAATAAATAAATAATGCTGGACAAGTTCACACAACATTATCTAGCCCCAAGCTAAGCCAGAGCTTGTGTTATGGGTACTAGGTAACTGATATACATAATACAATACATTACATAGATAGATATTTTTTATTTTACATAGAAAACACCCAGAACACCCTGAACAAATAAATGCAGATCGCACAAATTATTTGTTCCGAGGCGGGAATCGAACCCGCAACCTCCTGCGACGCAGGCGAACCATCGCCAGCCGCGCCACAGAGGTCGTCATGATATTTATGTTTTTCTATTTTATTACATGTAAGTATAGTTTCGAGTGTACGAGACTGGTCCAACGATACGAAAGCCGATATTGATACCGACCACTAGCCTATGAATCAGAAGGCGGTATTTGTTTCATTTGAGCTACAATTGTTTTTACCTAAACCCAGTCGGTACTTTAGTAGTGGTATTCAGTCACTACGTAATGAAGAGCCCCATAAAAATGCAAAGTGAATGTAGTTGAAACATATCTCCACATTTGCATATTCAGGGAACGTCACTGACACTAAAGTCAGCTATGAAATTTTTAAAAATTCATGTCAGGAATAGGAACGCATTTCAGCCTTAGCCTTAATTTGTTGAATTGAGGCTGAGGAACTTCTAGCGGAACTGAGGAGGATGGATAGACTGCAGAACTGCATAACTGCGAGAGAATACAGTAGAGGCAAACAAGAACTAGAGTACGCAACAGGTATATGATCCTTGACGTAAATGTAAATGAATAAAATACAATAAAATACGTTTGAATAAACGTAAGATCCGTTGGAGTGTGAATGACAGTATGACTTTGAGAACGTCGAGATACATTTGATAGAGGCGGTTCAAATAACTCAATGATAAAACTGGGGGGCACTGTGGGCTATGACGAACATGTTATTTCAAATATGACATATTGAGTGCGACATATTATTGAAAGAGACACATTGATTGAGACATATTGAGTGATACATATTGAGTTAGACATATTGAGTTACACATATTGAGTGAGACATAATGAGTGAGACATAGTGCGTGAGACATAGTGAGTGAGACATATTTAACCTGCAGAAGCTTCAATACAAGGAAATAAAATGAATATTTTAGTATTCCAAAATTGTATTAAAGAGAACGTAGGCGAAAAATACTAATTAACATTTTAAAGCCTTCTGTATTATAAACTAATTTGGAAACAGGTTTAAATGTCGCAGAACTCTACGAACCGTACCGGAATGTTCGCCTGGCTTGCCACAGGTACAAGTTCATAATATATTCACAACAGTCTCAGACCTCAATCTTTGGAAACATTTAAGGGCACTTTAAGCTTCATCAGATATTCCTCAACTAAGCCAAGGAATTAATTATTACGAAAACGGCAAGTAAACAAAGACTTCTTCGGTTTACTATTACATAGGAAACTGGAGCATCAGGTGCTAAAGTAAGCCTAATTTTATTAAGCTAGAAATTACATTGATCACTGAAGTATGGGCGCTAGGCCACAAGGTAGATATCTGTTAAAAACAATATTTTAACTAAACCAATAACAAGTTTATATGTTAATTAATATATTTTTGAGATAGATACAAACACTGCAACCCCTTTCTTATCAAAGTTTTTATTTAAGCTTACAGTACTAAACCCGTGAACCATAAATTTAAATCGGACTAAATTAACCCAGTATCATTTTCACATACACATTTGATAGTGATTCTCTGATAACTTTTAGTAGTTTTCTAATATAAATCTTTTCTCTTAACTTATCTGTAAAATTGATTGGGTGAAGGAAATAGCTGATCAGTAACCTCTGCCTATAACAGTGCATTACCTCACAGGCCACGTCCACCTAGGGATGCGCCCTATGCGGCATTGCACTGCGCCTGCCATCTTTAGACATTAAGATGAAAAGTCTCATGTGCCTGTAATATCACCGATCCCATACCCTTCAAACCAGATTACTGTAATGCGAGCTCTACAGCTTTGCAAATTATTACGGATAATAGATAAATAATGTAATGTCATTAATTATATTGGACTGTGGATATTTTTGATAATTTCTGGATGTAAGTTGCTGGTCAACGATAACGTGATATTTATCATTCATAAGTCGTAGATTCAAGGGCGTTTTGTGGGTCCACGTTTGGTCAATCTTCTTTCGCGGGTCTGAGAATATGATGCCGGTTTTAGTGCTCTCCGGCACCTCGTGCCCTGAATACATTGTGCGTTATTACGAAAGCAATTTTTCAGATATACTCACTTTAAAAGTAATAGGTACTTATCGTAAATAGTTATATTTGTAAGCTGGCCCTTATTTGGAAACTTTGAAGCGCTCAGTAATACGGATCGACAAACACACGAGTTAATAGTAAAAGTTGAACGTGGGTCGGGTAATAGGCCACTTCGGGCTGCTCTGGACCCGACACGCTCCATGTCTTTCTCGCAATGGTCCTGTGGGGTAGCATTTCTGCTGGGTACCACTCACAGCAATGCTGTTAGGTAATTAGATCCATTGACGGTATTGATTGTAAGTCAAAGTTTCGCAAAATAAAAATGTCTGGAATTAACTTCAACTTTATTCTATCTATATTATAAATGCGAAAGTTAGGATGTATGGATGATTGTATATTTGTTACTCAATCACGCCAAAATGGTTGAACCGATTTTGGTCAAATTTGGTAAATATAAGTATAGATAGATCAAAATCTGCATTCAAAAGAGAATAACGCGGGTGAAACCGAGAGCGACAGCTAGTCTTCCATGAGAAAAAAAAATGTGATTCCTTCATTCGGGAAAAACTGAAGGTGATGGTGGGTGGTATGGTGATTTATATGGGGATTTTTGTATGAACTTAAGACCAAAACGTCTGTCGGGCCACAGAAATACTCTACATATACTAATAATTTCAACTTTGTGTACCGAAGAATATTTTTCCAACGTAGGTATTTATCTGACAAACACGAGTAGGATATAAAAACACCCAATTTCTCACAAATTAGAACAGAAGCTTTCTTTTTATGATATATCTCGACACTCAAACCATTAACGTTGATACCAGCAAATTCGAAGCTTACAGTACCAGTGATGTGCGCACACTGCGTGACTCGACGGAAAGCTCGATTGACGAATACGGATCCTGCCGTTCCGTATCTTATTTCTATAGTATAATATAATTTTGCCTGGTATGCTACTCTGAGATCCGCTGGTCTCGTAAAAACCAGCCGACGTCATCACCAATGAGAATTGAGACAGCCAGTCACTGTGCTACAGTAGAGTGTAATCTAACTCCCCGACTATTTCTATGGTATATAATAATATATTTAGCTGGGTATGCTACTCCGAGATCCGGTGGTCACGTGTTTAAACACTAGCCGACCTCATCACCAATGAGAATTGAGACAGCCAGACTCTGTGCTACCAGTAGAGTGTAATCCCCCCCCCCCCCCCCCCCCCCGACTATCTTACGTGACTTGTCCGAACAGAAAAAACAACGAGGTTTCTATTTAAAAAAAAAACTATTTTTACATACCTATTCAAGCTTTTTGAGGCCCGATAAGCTAACTCCGTCTCTTCATACATACATAGACAAACGCCTTTTTTTCCCAAAAGGTCTCAATGGGCCTCTATTCACTGTGGGTTATATCCAACGTGGGAATATAGATGAGACAAGTGGTAAGCTCATCGCCACCATTGCTTCCCACGACTGTCTCGGCTAACGCTTTCTTCCCGTAATACCTAGCAGCCAGGGAAAACCTTATGCCAAAAAGTCTTGCCAACTAGTCCGGGTTATCAGCTTCGTAATATAATACATTTCCGTTTACGGTGTATCGGGCACATCACTTAAACATGAGAATAAGAAGGGAGACGGTTGATTAGTGATTGCAAAGTTTCATCCCCTAAATTCCTTGTTGGAGCCGAGCCAACAGCCGTTAAAAGAACTATCATATATGAAAATGTGACTTGCAAGAACGCAATCCTGTAAAAAATTTGCTCTGCTTGTTACCTTCCTATTGTATTTTGCATCGATATTTCACAGAAAGGCTTACTTGTATTGTGTTAGTGTAATAGAAGCGAGCGGAGCATCCTTGCAAAATTTGGTTTCATCTGTCCGGATGTATGTATGTTGGTACTCGCGTACAGCCCCCTTGTTCGCTATGACCAAACGTGTCATAACACGGGCTCGTTACGATATCTGCGTGAAATCATCGTTCAGAATACATTGTAACTTATTCGCTATGGCCATAGGAGATTACTTGACAATAATGATTGCACGCAGATATCGTAACGAGCGAAATTTTTTATATAGGTTTCCACAAATTCATAGTTTTTTTGTCGTCGGCGATTTTTGATTGGAGGGGTATTTCCCCAAAAAAACCCTAAGCTCTCCAATACTCTAGAACCGCTTAGTCAGCGCAGAGCCATTGGATCGCTTTGCGTGTTCTACCGCCTGTACAACGGGGAATGCTCTGATGAGCTTTTCGAGCTCATCCCCGCATCGAGATTTTACCATCGCTCTTCCCGGCACCGTGACAAAGCTCATCCACACATCATAGATATGGGTTTCTCGTACGACTCGTTTCTCGAGATCATTTATTCCCCATACCTATAAACTTTGGAATGAGCTTCCATCTGAGGTTTTCCCGCTTGGTTACGACATGTGTCGCTTGAAGAAAAATGTTCATAAATTCCTTCAGGGTAGGCAACGCATCGACAATACCCCCGGTGTTGCCGGTGTCTATAAGCGACGGTGACCACTTTACATCATGTGGGCCGTATGCTAGTTTGCCTACTAGTTTCATAAAAATAAAAATAAAATGGGAGGTTTGCTGAGGCGCCGTTTTCCGGCCGATTTTGATAATATTTGGCAGAAGCATTCGATACTCAATTCTAAACAAGAATTTGGAATATGAGCAAAACCGATCAAGTTATACAGGTCGAGTTAAAGACCATTTAGGTGAAGTCTGAAACTGAGAGAGGTCGTAAAGTGATGATAGGATCGATTTTTAAAATAATAAGTACTGCATTCAAAAAAGTTCATTCGGTTTGATCGCTTCGGAACAGGATTATATTTATAGTCTACTAGCTGCGCCCCGCGGTATTACCCGCATGATTTATACTTGATAGTTACTACGTAACAAACTTAAAAAGATACCAACTTTTTTGAATATTGAACTGGGGGTTGAACTTATAAATCTTAAGCGAAGGACATGTACTATATAACGTTAATAACCTAAAAGATAGGTAAATGTATTGGCACATTCGAACGGATGTTAATCATATCCGGAGTTGGACGGTGGCTGTTGATTAGAGTATAAAGTACAGAGTCAGATGCAGCCAGGGAGTGTCAGGGAAGCTGGTTATATTAATTGACACTTTCTATTACGGTTTGTAAAGGAATTATTTGCAATGCAAATTATAATTTAACTTAATATACCAACTTAAATAAATAAAACGCTATACCGTGTTACTATAAAACACGAATCATACTTGGAACAGTTACCTACATAGTGTTTTGTCTTTTGCATTGACAAGCAGTTTAAAATTCGATCGAGAGAGACAAAACATGACGTGATATTCAGCGTTTATTAGTAGCACGGATAAAAACAAAAGCACGACTACGGTGAACCACCACTATAGATAGAGTACGCGTCATGTAAAAAGAACGCTGGAACGTATGAAGAAGTATGACCGTCAGCGTTCATTTTACATGACGCGCATTATACTTATGTAAGTACAACATTTATATAAAGTATATCTTAATGCAAAATTAAAATTAAAATCTCAATTAACTCAGAATTTACTCTTTCATTTACTATCCCCTCGATACCTACACATTAGCAATAAAAAATTCAGAGTCTCCCCTTTTTTGGCTGTAACATCCGTCATATTGATTTACATACTACCAGACCACTCACTAGGGAACCAGTATTATACATACATAGACACAATATATTTTTCCCATTAGTACGCAGAACTGCTCTGCCTCTGCTCTGCTCTGCAGTATCATAAATAAAACATATTAAGATAAGAGAAGATAAAAAGGAATGTCGTAGGAAAGCTCAAAGTTGCGCAGCGGGCTATGGAGAGACCCATGTACGAAGTTTCACTAAGTTATAGAACCCGGAATGAGTAGATCCTAAATACTCATAGCTGTAAAAAATATATTATTAATTTAGCATTTTTGTAAACGTGTTTTAATGTTCTTGTGTGTTTTTTTTTTTTAAATTGTTCCTAATTTCCGACATGATTTTTTAATTGTTTGTGAATAAATAAATTAAATTAAATTAAATAGAACCAAGATCACCGACATAGTTCTCAGAATTAGCAAGCTGAAGTGGCAATGGGCGGGCCATATAGCTCGCAAAACTAATAACCGTACGGAATGAAAGGTTTTCGAGTGGCTACCACAAATAGACGACGCAAAAGAGGAATGCCCACCTCTTGATGAACCAAAGACATAATAGAGGTCACGGGAGAACGGTGGATGGAGGCGGCTCAAGACCGTTCGTCGTGGCATACTATGGGGGAGAACTATGTCTAGCAGCGGACTTCTGTAGGCTGATTTTGATGATTAAAATTTAAAATCATTATTAACCGAGGCCCTAAATGAGTTTACGGGACAGAAGGAAGATAGGCACAACGCGGCAACGTATAGTATACAATAGCTTCATTTGAAGACGTCTGTGGCGTGGCGAGTGGGTAGTTAGCTGAGACGTACGAGATGCTAGTTCGATTCCCGCTTGGACAACTATTTGCGATAGTTCCGGGTCTGGGTGTTGTGGTACCATGGTACTCGTAGTTCCTGATACCTACGACACAGCGTATCCTAGTGTGGTATCACACCGTTAAGTTGTGCATATTTTGTATCGCGCTAATCATTTGAACGTAAACTTTTTAGATTTGTTTTAGAAGATACAAAATAGAAGATCAAAATAGTTAAAACAAAAAACAAAGAGATTATTTTTTACATCAACTTAACCAAATCTAAGCCGAAACCAACGTTCAAAATAGCGTGCGATCGGGGTCCAGAGGGGCAAGTCCGAGTATACACACACCATCGTAAGGATGATCGTAACGACGAGCGTACGTGTATTGCCCAGTAACTAGCCATTAATATGTGACGTTTTTGGCACAGATTAATAGCTAGTTATTATGATACACACGTACGATCGTCGGTACGTTCATCGTTTCGATGGTGTTTGCAAAACTCTGACTAGGGCCCAGGACTGTTGGATGTTACGTTTTGAACCAGCGAACACCGACTCAAATCCTAACTCCTGTGTAAAGCTCGCGAGCTATATTGAAGCCAACGTGTGTCAGCTGAAAATTCTATTGGAAAATTTTGTGCAGTTTTGCGTGTTTTTCCCGCTTGTAGAGTTGCTCGCATCTAAGCCTTACTGAATCTAAAGCCAGTGCTATAAAGCTCATTTTACATTAAAAGCTGATTAGAGAGACTCGAGCCTATTTCCGGGCGCCCGCCTCGGCCGAACTAATTTATACTCAATCTGATTACCCGGATTTCTCTTTTTCAATTCGAATTCCTTTAATGCTAAATTAAGTGATTGAGGTTTCTTCTTTACTTTACTGTTTGTCTTTGTTTCCCAGAGCGCTGGCAGTGATCAACTTGAGAGTGATACGCATTATTTATGACAGAGATGGCAGTCAGACAGGCAGAAGAATGTATGATAGAGAGATAGAAAATACTTTATTGTACACCTTAATAGCTAATAATAGGAACAAAAAGAAACAAACTTAACTATATAATTAAAAGTACAATGGGCGGTCTTATTGCTTAGCAGCGATTTCTTCCAGACAACCTTTGGATGGAGATAAATTTATAAGTTAGGAAGAATGGCCGGGGGTGTATGGCCTGATTTCAGCAACAGAGATAGCAAAGGATAAAGGATAACTGATTGATTTCCTATAATTAACCCTTACATTAATTATTACAAGTGGCCGCCCGCGGCTTCGCTCGCGTTTTACCAGGATAAAGAGGAGCCAATCATTCCAGGTCACAATCTATCTGTGTATCAATTTTCTTCGGAATTGGTTCAGCCACGCCAAAGCTGAACCGATTGAAATATAAAAGAACATCGTAACTTTGACATCATCAATATATATAAAATCGTTGCGTGACTGACTGACTGACTGACTGACTATCAACGCACAGCCTAAACCATAAGTCCAAGAGACCTGAAATTTGGAGGGTACGTTCCTTTAGTGGTCTAGGGGTGCACTAAGAAAGAAATTCCAGAAATTCAATCCCTAAGGGGGTGCAGCGGGATGTTGAAGTTTGTATAGAAAAGTACACGCGGACGAAGTCGCGGGCATTCCCCTAGTTTATGATATTAGTGGGATTTATTTAAATCTTAAGTTTTCTTTAGTTTTCTTAAACCTGTAATTCCATGGTGTATCCGTCCAAAGAAAAGACCCTTCGTCTTCTCCCATGGATGGCGTAGAAATCGACTAAGGGAGTAGTAACTACTACTTCGTATCACCGGTTCTCCTTGGAGGTATGGTGGCCCTGAAGGGCCTAGTGACCAATCGTGAAAGGGATTACACCAGAGTATGGGCAGTTACATCCACCCGAGCACTTTACACCAATACTTAATACCAAACTCACCCTTATTAAATTATCTAGACAACCTCTTGACCAATTTTGCGTAACATCTCATATTCGAAATTCTTGTTTAGAATTGACTTCCGAATGTTTCTGCCAAATATTATCAAAATCGGCCGGTAAATGGCGCCGCAGCAAACATTCCCTCTTTTTGGGGGAAATACCCCTCGAATCAAAAATCGACTAAGACAAAAAATTCTATGAATTTTTTGAACCTGTATATCAAGTTTCGTCAAGATTAATTGAAAAATACGACCTATACGCGAATACGAACAGCGATACATCTATTGCCCATTGAGGCTCTACCTACCCCCCTTCGGGGAAAAAGGCATGTGTCCATGGTATGTATGTATACATACATCCGGACAAATGAAAGCAAATTTTGCCAGTTGTTGCAAGGACGCTTCGCTCGCTCGGTCAACTAAAATTTTTGAATCATGTTCGGTACAGTGAATTTTCCTTTCGTGAATGATACCTACATTTATGTGTCCTATACCTAACGTAATGTTAGTACGTAAGCATGTATTTAGCAGACGGTAGCTTAGCTGAAGCTACGCCAGTGGATTGACCTCTTCATTGGCTGCTTCGCTGGCATTTAATTAAACGGATATTAGCTGTCAGATGCATCAACATAGTAGCTAGAATATTGTAGAAATTTTTCATAAAATGTTATATTTTCATCATCAAAGAAATGTATATTTGTAGCTTCGGGTAAAACGTCTATGCTCCAAATAATATATTTTTACAAAAAAAAACACTTTAATGGTTTCAATAAAAGGGATTAAATTCCCAAATTTTTTTCGAATGTTATTTTGAATATTTTATTCAATATACATAGGGCCCAAAGTCGAGATGTAACCTACTTTTTACCATTACAAAAATAATTTCAATCAGCGAAGATATCGCCTAACACAAACACAAATAAGATTATTGTAAAAAAAATATTTTTCAATACAAGCTTTTATGAATTTAGTGATCGAAACCGTGTGTTGATCAAAATGAGCCTAAACACGGCCAGTCTACTATTATCCATCGATGAGTTCCGTTGTCCACCTTCGTCTCAATTATCAGATCAGCTCACTGGCACCATCATATTGTATTGTCATCGGAACTTGACAGGTATGCCAAATTTCAGCTCAATCGGTTGATGATTAAAATTCAGTTGCAAGATTCCACCCGGTTTCCACCCAGACAAACATACATACATTGCAAGTTAAATAAAAGCTTGTAAAAAATACAGACAAATAGAGAACCTTCTCCTTTTTGAAAGTGGTTTAAAACTAAGTAAAATTATATACTCGTATATACCTACTATGAATGTGTACAGTCAGTTTAGAAACTGTATCAATGTGGTCGGTGGTCTTTGATAGGTACCAAATACCTAGAACTATCATGTTGTATTTTTACACCGAAGGAGACGGTATATCTGATTGGGGTAATAAGTTGGTTGTGTCCAAAACGGCTTAACTGATTATAACGTGGTTCTTTACTATCGCTTTGTATGACTTCAAGGAAGATGTTTAACCTCACGTCACTAGCGGGCGCTGCAATAGATGATGGAATCAGCTTGGAATGGATATACGCCAAATGCACTTCAGAGCAAATTTATCGAACGTTTGAATCGCCACTAGGGTGCAGTGCGATAGCATTTATTTATTTATTTAAAAAACAATGTTCTTATACATTCCTATGGAAGCTCAAAGTTGCGCAGCGTGCTACGCAGAGAGCTATGCTCGGAGTTTCACAATGTGAGAGAATCCGGAATGAGGGGAGCCCTAGAAGAACCAAGATCACCGACATGGCTCTCAGCAATGGGCAGACCATATACTCGCAGAAATGATAACCGTTGGGGAAGAAAGGAACCGGACGATGCCAAAGGGGAATACCCCCCTTTCGATGGACCAAAGACATTATAGAGGTCGCAGGAAGGCGGTGGATCGACGCGGCTCAGGCCTGTTCGTCGCGGCATTCTATGGGGGAGTCCTATGTCCAGCAGTGGACTTCTGTAGGCTGATAATGATGATGATGATTTCATACATATGTAATCTACCCAACTGTTTTCATTAAAGGTCCGAAAAGAGACCAAACACAAAATCTCTAAAATGCACGTCACGGCTTATTTAGCCAGGTGTACCGCAACATCTGAAGTCGTCTCGCTGAAGTCTCTGAAAGCGAACCCATTAACTTGTACCTCCGTGACGTCACTTATCGCGTCTCCCGAGCCACTGAACCAGAACATTCCTGGGAAGCTTCAGGGATCGTGACTTCAAAAACCATCATTTCTTGCAACCGACACGACGGCGACTCTTCACTTCAGTAGGTACTTACCTACTTATTATTTATGGTTACCATGACTGAAACATAAGCTACAGTCAGCCTCAGAACGTAAGTACTTAGTAATTTTTTTATTTTTTATTTGTAAGAAGTACTTAGAACGTAGACTTCTTAAAAAAGGAGGAGGTTCTCAATTCGTTGTTTGTTACCTCGTGTTTCCGTCATTTATAAACCGATACATATTTGTTTTTAACCCTCGACGAAAAACGAAGGGTGTTATAAGTTTGACGTGTCTGAGTGTGTGTGTGTGTGTGTCTGTCTGTGCCATCGTAGCTCTCGAACGGAGGAACCGTTTTTTTTTTTGTTTTTTTTTTAAATTTTTATTTGTCGGGAATGTTCTTAGCTTTGTTTGATCAAAATCGGTTAAGCAGTTCAGATTTGGGGTTTTTTTTAATTTTTAGAATATTATTTACTTGTATTTAAAAGTATTAACTTCCAGGTTGGTCTCTTTCTTATCAAAATCTGGTTCTGATGATGGGATCCACGAGGATTTAAGGGAATTCCTCAAATATATAACATAGGCATACATATTCGCAATTTTAGTATTTTCAGCAACAAGTGAAGCATGTGCATTCTGAAAGTATCATTTGATGAAGTGGAACTGATGAAGAAGAACACAGATAGCCACCGGAACTCCTCAATTATAAGTATTTCACGAGTGGTGATAGGGTATCTCGGATGACGAAGCAGATTTAAATAAATAGTTCTGATGGAAATGGTATAATCGAACTGATCTGATGATGAAACTGGTAGGAACTGGAACTCCGTCAATAAACAATGTATCCTAGCCGTGTTTGGGCTTATATTAGAAATGGCATGAAATGCCCTCTGGCTATAAACATCCCGCGTTCAAATCGTGCTACTTGAGTAGTATGTTATAATATGTGGCCTTGATTATCGGAAGACAGATTTCGTGCCTCGTTATATGTGTATGTTAAGCGATATCTTCGCCGATTGTGAACAGATTTTAGTAATTTTACTGAATATGGTTATATTCCCAAGGTGGTCTCATTTAACTTTGAAGTAAATATTCCTATACTAGCAAAATTAAGGACATAAATCACTAGTTTGATGTTGTTTTTTTTGTAAATAATTATCAATGTGCAGACACTTATATCAAAAAAGTTTACTCAATATGACCTTGATATTCAAATCCATTTTAAGGACCACTTTATCGTAACTAGAACTTTTATTCTTAAGGGATCGAAAAAAGTTTAACGCGTATCGAGGGCGAAGTTGGAGTATACATTCGAACAAACTTTTACTATCAAAAAGTTCACGACACACCTACATTGAGCGGCTGCGAACGACTGGGCAGGACTATTTTTTGTTTTATCATGTTGCGGCTCTATCCCGATGGTAACAAGCATAAACGAAGGCAAAGTGGTGTTGGGTAGGTTTATTGGAGGGGCATAGTTTATTCTATGCTATCAGAACCGTAGGCCTATATAAACTTTTGAGTATGCTACATAGTCCTATTGTACATTAAGTTGTATTTAATAGATGTGTGTAATTAACTATGTAAATAGATGGGTTGGTTAGTTATTTTACATCATCGGCTTCGACGATGGAGCAGCCCTACATCACTAAGAAAAATTTTAATTGATTTATACTACGTATTGATTATAAATTGTAGTGTTTCGAATAAAGCATTTATTTTATTAGTAGGAACATTGTGTAAATTGTAACGTGTGTAAATTGGTAGTAGTAGGAACGTTGTGTAAATTGTAGTGTTTTTTTAAAGTGCCTTACGTGTCCCAAAGGTGCCGCCACAGATTAAACACGCTGGTACAGTTTAAAAATAGTAACTACGCTTGCTTTCCTTGTATGTAAAATCTTGACGTCACAAGCAGACGCAATGACATCTAGCGAGCGTTTTGATGCGAAATTCAAAGCTTTTTTATAGTAAACGTTAGTTTTAACAGTTTTTTTTTTACTACAGTAGATAAATTTTTTCAAAATCGTTATCATGTCTATTGTACGTTAAATAACTTAATAAGACCTCTATGGCACGGCGGGCGAGAAGCCAAGCCGGAATAGTTGCGAGAGGTTGTGGATTCAATTTCCGCTGCGGGACAAATGTTTGTATGATCTGGAAATGTTTGTTGCTGGTCTGGGTGTTATGTTACCATGGTACTCGTAGCTTCTGAAACTCACAACACAAGGGATCCTCGTCAGGACTATTTATGTGACTGTTGGGTGTTATGTTAAGTTGTTGTTATATCTGTGATTCTATTTAGTATTTAAGTTAAGTAAGCATTAGGATACATATTTTTTTTATGGAAAACGAAATTAGAGCTTTAAAGATTATAGCAAGAAAACATAGGAATTTAAGGTGTTTGATTTTAGTCAACAAATAATTTCGATGTTTTTTTCGCTCCACTCCAGTGTTTTCTTCAACCAAATATGATTTGCCGCAAATAATTACCAGTACAAAAGCCAACAACAGTCATTTCAGTGTAAAATTATACTCTGTTCACTCATATTTGGTAAAATACGTTAGTATGAAAAAGCAACCACCTTAAACAATTAAGTCACCTAACTACTATATCTGACAAACCTTGGAAGAATACATTATTTATATCAATAAAAACGATGTTATTATAACTGTTCTAGTTTATTACTTAAGACCTCCAGAAACATAAGAAAAACTCGTTAGAACTGTATAATAAATCTATAAAATATCGCCGCGAAACGATACGTACAAATGCCATGACCAATCATTTTTATAAAAGCAGGATCTATTATTAATATTCATTCAGTTTTCTCATTTTCTGAACGAGATAATATCGGTAATTCAAATTGCCTTATAAATATTTAAACAAAAAGCGTTGAAAAACTGCTGCAGTGATCGCTGAATAAATAGCAAGGTCGGGACACGTCACGTACCCTCTGTCGCACATGGGACGCTGAGTAGCTCACAGGCTCATTGACCCACACTGCATTTACATGTATTAATATTGACGACCTCTGGGGCGCGGTGGGCGAAGGTTCGCCTGCGACGCAGGAGATTGCTTGTTCGATTCCCGCCTCGGAACAAATATTTGTACGATCTGCAGATATTTGTTAAGGGTGTTCTGGGTATTTTCATGTATAATAAAAAATATCTATCAATGAAATGT
Source organism: Operophtera brumata (assembly GCA_932527175.1). Classification (NCBI taxonomy): domain Eukaryota; kingdom Metazoa; phylum Arthropoda; class Insecta; order Lepidoptera; family Geometridae; genus Operophtera; species Operophtera brumata. The sequence goes on from OW052238.1 coordinate 5,704,871, forward strand.
ATTGTATTTAGTATATCAGTTATCTAGTACCCATAACACAAGTTTTGCTTAGCTTGGGGCTAGATAATGTTGTGTGAACTGTCCAGCATTATTTATTATTTTATTATTAATATTGAAGATGTTTTATCTGTGGGACTCGAATAACCATGACTCTTAACACGGATCAATGTATCTACATAGCTCAAACTTGCGCAGCGGGCTATGGAGAGAGCTATGCTTGGAGTTTCACTACGTAATAGAATTCAGAATGAGGAAATACGTAGAAGAACCAAGATCACCGACAAAGGTCTCAGAATTAGCAAGTTGAAGTGGCAATGGGCAGGCCCTATAGGTCACAGAACTTAGGGGAAGAAACGTTATCGAGTGGTGACCACAAAACGGAAGACGCAAAAGAAGAATGCCCCTTTTCGATAGACCAAAGACATTATAGAGGTCGCAGGAAGGCGGTGGATGGAAGCGGTTCAAGACCGTTCGTCGTGGTATTCTATGGGGAGAACTATGTCCAGCAGTGGACTTCTGTCGGCTGATGATGATGATGATGTTACATTCATTAGGTAATGATTTTATCTCACCGAGCGATAACATTGCTTCTGTTTATAAATCACACGGCGATCACACGTGTGTTAGATTAAGTTATAAATAATGTGTTTTTATGTGTATGTTAGTTTCTAAGGTATTTATGTTGATATGGGCTAACTGTTTAGGTTTAGTGCATTTCTCAGTAAGCCTGACATAAAGATTTTGAAATAGATTTGAATAAAAAATGTTTGGTCTACTCATTGTTCTCTTACCACATCAACATCATCATCATCATCAAATTTATCTTTAACAAAGGTTTTCTGGAAGAAATTTCTTTTAAGCAATAAAACCAGCAAGTGTACTTTTAATGTTAAGTTTTGTTATTTTTTTTTGTTAGTTTTGTCTTTACAAAAAAGTGTTTTTAATATTCTATCAGCCTTTAGACTTCCACTGCTGGGCGAGTCCTCCCTGGCAATGGATTTGCCATAATTGCTACTCTTGACAGGTAGATTGGTGACCGTAGTATTGGTGATTAGTACTCAAGTGGAGGCTACTGCCTATCTCCTGGTGTAATCACTTGGCTGTTACGATATCCATGGGAAGAAACGGATGGGTCTCCCTTAAACTCTCTACTACAGGTGGTTAACGCCGTAAAAATCCATATCGTAGATTTGTTTTTTTAACTGAATAAATCAAGTACAATATTCAAATTAATAACATGCATGGGTACTACAGTATAATTCCGAGGGATCACTTTAGCAAAAACACCACAGGGCAATATTTTTTTAACAGAATTTGTGAGTTTTTCAAAGTTACCTCTATCTTTTGGCTACATTCGATTATTTGTTTATACGGTACATATTATTGGGTCAAAAATTAGTTAAATAAATTCAAAACAATAAGCCGAGGGCATACTGTAATGCTTAGTAAATTTATCTATATTTTTAACCCCCGACGAAAAACGAAGGAGTGTTATAAGTTTGACGTGTATGTGTGTGTGTGTGTGTGTGTATGTGTGTATGTGCGTGTGTGCGTGTGTGTGTCTGTCCCATTGTAGCTCCCGAACGGATGAACAGATTTCGTTTTTTTTTTTGTTTGAAAGGTGTATTTTTCGGGAGTTTTCTTAGCTTTTTTTAATCAAAATCGGTGCAGCCGTTCATAGATGGGGGTTTTTTTAATTTTTGCAAAAATTATTACTTGTATGAAATATTAATTAAAAACAGTTGTATGAAGATTTCTGCTTGGGGTTTGGCGGCCACGGTCAGGATACGCAATGTTTTTTTTTTAATTGAGCTTTTATTCTACCTGTATCTTGTAACGTGGTCGTCACCCAATGAAACGCGCCACACCGCGCGGTGCATGAATAAAGTACTACATGGATTGAGTGCTAAAATAGCATAGAGTGTTCCTTCTTACTCTTATCCTGTAGTTCATCTTCCTAGGCGCGGCGTCACCACTTGGCGTCAGCACTCGGCGTCACATGTGCGTCAGAGAGCCAAGCTCGTGACGTCATGCACGACCTTACAATATATTCAGTGCTCTCTGCAGCATTTAACAAATGCTATGGATTCAAATACATAAAATTGGCTGATAAAGAGTGTAAGTTTCTTCCAAGTTCTTAAGATTTTACTTACAACTATGTAGATCCCATTATACGTCGAGCGGTGTCGAATTTGGATGTTCGTAGGAAAGATATTCCTTCCGTTCCGTCGCGTACTAAAAACAACGACATAATACAAAGTTTGTTTTTTGGAATGTTTTAGGAGCTATAAATGTGTTAGGCATACGAAATAGTAATATAATTTTAGTTATAAACGTTTTTTTATGCAATGTTTTAAAATAATAATAACTCTGGACTTTGATAACAACTTTGCATAAAGCCAAAATGGCTCATTCAGTCGTGTTCTATTTAAAATCTCGCAATTTAAAAAACAAAAGTAAATAATTCACAATAATTCTACTAAAACGTAATGCTAAGCGAATTCATACAAAATATCGTAGCACCTTCGTAGCACGTAGCACCCGTAGCACTCGTAGCTTGCTACGCAATTCTAGTGAATTTCGTTCATGATACAAGTCGGTTACACACAGTGGCTATTTCTTCGAATAAAACGAAGAAAATGTATTTTATTGAGTTTATGATTATTCCACTGATGGAGTACCAGCATAAATAAATAAACATCGAGTCTGAGGTCGGAGGCCAATTCTCGGATTGTAGAGATTATCTCTAAATTAGAGATAATGTCGAAGCATGAATGTCTACACGAAATGTCACGAAAATGTCACAATAACCATCAAATCGTATTCGATTTGAATGATATTGGTCGACTTATGTCTATTTGTGACATCACGAGAATAGCAAATTAAGAATTTATTCGACATTCGCCATCTTTTTTCGACATATGTCGAATTCGACTTAATCTCTAAAGCACGAGAATTGCCCTCCTGGTTTTTCACATTTGACAATGCCGTAGCGAAAAGCTACAACCAAAACTCACTATTAAAACGCTGAATTACGTAAGTATAGAATTAGTGGTTACGCATGGGCTCGGCGGCTACTTGGCTACTATACTCACCAGGCTATATTCACTCGATGTAATAAAAACTCCCACCCAGTACTAAATCTGCAACGACCTAAAACACTGCGCTATTTTTATCCCAAGATAAATTACGGCTTCCGGAGTTATCTAACTTATGTACCACATATGTTTTTATTGAGATTACTGTCGTAGCTTTTTGTCCTGATTTTATCATTGTCATCCTTTATTTTAACTAGGCCCAGGGGAGGTGAGGCGTGGGCGGGGTCAGCTGACAAAGGGACCGCGATCAACTCTCAACGATGGCATTTTCAGCTGTTTGGCCTCTGATAAGTGGAACCATGCCTGTGTGGTGGAGATTCCATACCGAGCTTTATATTCTTTCATGAACGCTTTCATGAATTAATACAAGATTAAACAAATGTACAGTTTTACCCAAAATATAAGTCCGATCGACTGTATCCGTTTGCGCAGAAAAGCTCAGACTGATATTCGACAGTAGCCGAACGTAGGTATAGTAATAGCTGTGTCCCGCTGTATAGCTCTATCCCGCTCACATCTAATAGTCGACTGATGAACAAGATGGCGCACGACCGGCCGCGATTTTGCCGCGAAATCGATTAACCAATAACAGCGCAAGATTTTAGCACTTGATTGCTATTGGTAGAAAGAAGGTGCCCGCGCTATAGAAATTGGTCTACGGCGCAGGTACATCGGGGCGACCTATATTTTGAGTAAAACTGAAAGAGGAACGCGTCACAACAACTTTAAAAAAAACTTAATAAAGTTCTCATAGAACACCTGACGCCAAAATATTGAATATACTATAATTGTCTGCTGGTTCATTATCCAATATAGTTTTAATTATAGTAGTTTACATTTACAAGCTACATTTTCAATTACAAACGGAACAATTGTTGAAAAAGGCATTCCGTAACGCATAATCAAGCCAGCCTATTTCCATTTTACGAGTGAATGTACTCGTAGAGTCGTAAACATGTGTAGTTTACGACGAGTGTTGGATGCCATACATCTAGGCATGTATGCCTTTTAGTAAGAGCCGCTGTGACAAGTATCATCCCTGATGGAACTTCACTACCGAAAGAAGGCTGAATTTTCAGAACTACTGCAATACTTACTGCATACTTACTGGTTACTTTCGGATACTTACTGCAGAAACACAACATCCAGAGTATATTAAATTTAAATGTAACCCAAAAATTCCGTTCCAGCGAGAGTCGAACCCGCATCCTCGCCTGTGATCGGCGATGCCTTTACCAATTTGACTATAGAACGAGCTATGACCAGAGTATATATATAGTAGGTATAGTAGAGTATAGGTGTATACTATACTCTATACGAGTATAGTATAGATCGAAGAGCGATTATCATTATTACAAGCTTTTATTTAAATTGCTTTCTGTGTCCGGCCAAGCCATGATGTGTCCGGCCTGAGAATAGATCCCTCCGTCTCCTCCCGTGGATCCTCGATAATTTATAATAGCCTGGCAGTTTTTTTCTTTATTAAAAGACTTTATATTTTATTTAATTGAAATGTATTAAAGGCAGATTGCTATCAAAATAAAAAATATATTAATAATAAATAATTCATTAATTATAACAATAAATATATTATGAATCCTTGAGTTAGTTGGCATTGTAGGTGTTTGTGTTTGTTTGCTGAAATAACAATGCCAGACTATAAATCGTTCTCCATGGTATTTTATATTTCATACCAATTTATGAAGAAATTCATGAGAAGTTAATTTTGAAACAGGAGCTCGTATTATTTTGGCGTCATTAAAAGCGTCTCACCTTTGTTCTTCACAGCTTTTCTTGTAGCAAGTACTTTATTAAACACGTAACCTAATGTAAAACACAGATTTATACTTTTACTCGCCTAAAAACATTATTTATTCAATGAGTTTTCTTTCTTGCTACTTTCTTACTTAGTTCAGTGAATATCATTGGTAGCTACCAACTACTACTTTTTTCTAAGACATTCTTTCAATTTGTTCAATTTTATTCCAATCTAACTTTGTTATTAGAATTAACTGACTTAAAAACTACTTCTAAATTATATTTTTGGAAAATGTATGTCTACAATTTAATAAGTCGGAAGCTAATGTTTGAGAAAATAAATCTCATTTGATTCATGTTTCAAATACAATAAACGCACTACATAAATATTATTCGATACCTAGCGTATATTTTTCCCATATTTTTCTACTTCCGCATCGCCGTATTGCAGAAAAGTTGATAAATCCGATAGTAGGGAGGCCAGTCCTCCGAAATTGAATTCCCGTTGGACAGACTAGTTCCGCGCCGACAACCAGTATCATTGTGTTCAACGTGATTTCTTGAACAAGAATAGACCGGTTGTCGCGTTCTAAAGTGGTGGAGGGAGGAGAGAGGGGAAGGGAAAGATTCGAAAACCGGGTATCAGATTTGGTTAATATCTCAATAACCTCTTGTCCGATTTCGATAAATAAGATGTCATACGATAGGTAATAAAATCTTTGACATATCGTGCCTTAAAATGGTTTTTGTAAATATCATACTTTATAAAATATTTCGAAAAAATGCAAATTTCAAAAAATAAAAGGTTTTGGTTTTGTTGAAAATGGCAGTAAATGACACCTAACTAAAAAGTGATGTATGATGAAGAATTGGGCAATTTAATTTATTCAGCAGTATTTTGGTTTTTTATTTTTTTATTTGTTTGAGAAACGACAAAACTCTGACAGGTTTTTGCAAATACCATATTTTATTTAGTTTATTAAATACTTAGAAAAAGGCGAATTGCAAACAAAAGACGCTTTTGGCTTTGGTGAAAATGATAGTGTAAATTACACCTACTTAACTAAAAACTAATGTATGACAAAGAATTGGGCGCTTTATTCACATATCTTGAAGTTTTTGCTTGATCTTAATAATGGCTGTATCTTTTGAACCGTAATAGTTAGAAACTTGAAATTTAAGAACTGCTGTGGTTTTTACAAGAAAACATAATTAAAATAAAATAAAGTTAAAAATTATGCTACAATAAACTTTTGTTTTAGCTCGATCTTAATAAGGGCTGTAGTTTTTTAGCCGTTACAGTTAGAAACTTTAAATTTTCGCAGAATATGTACTGCTGTAGTTTCAATAAGAAAACATAATAAATATTTAATAAAATATTTAAAAAAAAAAAACTTTTGTTTTTCCTCGATCTTGATTACGGCTGTATCTTTTGAACCGTAATAGTTAGAAACTTAAAATTTTCACAGAATAAGAACTGCTGTAGTTTCTACAAGAAAACATAATAAAAATAAAATAAAACTAAAAATTATGCTACAATTAACTTTTGTTTTTGCTCTTTCTTAATAAGGGTTGTATTTTAATTAACTGTAATAGTTATAAACTTGAAATTTTCACAGAATATATAGTGCTGTAGTTTAATTAAGAAAACATTATAAAAATTTAATAAAATAAAAATTTTATAAGAATAAAAAGTAATAATATATATATAGTAAACTTTTGTTTTAGCTCGATCTTAATAAGGGCTGTATTTTTTGAACCACAATAGTTAGAAACTTTATTTTTTAACAGAATATGTACTGCTGTAGTTTCTATAAGAAAACATAATAAAAATTAAATAAAAAAAAACATAAGAATAATCTTTTGTTTTTGCTCGATCTTGATTACGGCTGTATCTTTTAAACCATAATAGATAGAAACTTGAAATTTTCACAGAATAAGTACTGATATAGTTTCTAAAAGAAAACATAACAAAAATAAAATAAAATAAAAAAAAAAAATATTAAACTTTTGTTTTAGCTCGATCTTAATAAGAGCTGTATTTTTTTAACCTTAATAGATAGAAACTTGAAATTTTCACAGAATAAGAACTGCTGCAGTTTCTATAAGAAAACACAAAAAAAAATTAAAAAAAATTATAGTTAACTTTTGTTTTTGCTCGATCTTAATAAGAGCTGTATTTTTTGAAACGTAATAGATATAAACTTGAAATTTTCACAGAATAAGTACTGCTGTAGTTTCTACAAGAAAACATAATAAAAGTAAAATAAAGTTTAAAATAAACAAAATCAAAAACGTATTTTGTCTGATATTGACCTATTTTTGAATATATAATAAAATATGGTATTTGTAAAAACCTTTCACAGTTTTGTCGTTTCTCAACCAAATTAAAAAATTAAAAAAGCAAAATACTGCTTAATAAATCACCCAATTCTTCGTAATAGATCACTTTTTAGTTAGGTGTAATTTACTGCAATTTCCAACAAAACCAAAACTTTTTTTTTAAATTTGCATTTTTTCGAATTATTTAATAAAGTATGACTTTTACAAAAACCATTTTAAGACTTGATATGTTTTTTTTTATTACCTATCGTATGACACCTTATTTGTTTAAATCGGACAAGCGGTTATTGAGATATTAACCAAACCTTATACCCGGTTTTCGCATCTTTCCACTCCCCTCTCTCCCCCCTCCACCACTTTAGAATGCGACAACCAGTCTATTCTTGTTCAGGAGATCATGCCAAACACAATGATACTAGTTGTCGGTGCGGCACTCGTCTGTCCAAAGGGAATAGCCATTTGACAACTTTTTGAGAAGTGGCCTCTCTACTACGAAAAGAGTTACATTGATATCATATTTTTATAACAAATCAATGACTTTATTCGAAAGGTAGTTCACGAAATTCATAACATCTATATTCTCATTTTACTTACAATTTGAAAGCTCGTCTAAATTGAAATATAAATTCGAATAAACCTTGTTGTACTCAATTAACGATTTAAATCCAATGAGTTAAATTTTGTGTTTAATATGCAAACACTCGAAGTAATGGAGAGCGGCGGATACCTGCACAAAATGACACGTCACCTAATAGAACGAAAGGGTTGTAAATGTATTTACTCTTGCATTATCGTCTAAGTCCTCTGCAAACAAGGGCACAACGCAGATTTAATTACATTCCCCTGTTCCAAGGATCCGTTTATAGAAAACATTACATAAAACTTCGTAATAAAGTCCACATCCATAGCATTTCACTTATTTTTATGCAGCTTTTTAATGTTTCGAAAAGGGTCGTTGTTCGTGTAAATAGTTAACATTGCCCTACTATAGAAGTGAGGCTGTTCGTCGTCCTTTCCAAACATGTACACTACTCTTGTGCTGCTTTTAACTGAACTGCCGGCAAATCCCTCATTTTCTTCGACAAGAGCCTTTACTTATTCATGCTTGTTGTACGCTTGAAGTAAGTGTGGCCTGTCGGTCTGTGTAGAGCGCTCGTACACTCATTTTGCCTAAAAAGTTTTCAAAAGTGCCTTCAGAATATTAATTCGAACAGTATTGACCCAGTTTCGTGTGTATGTTCACAATTACTTTGCTTGGTTCGAAATAAAATTTACCCGTTAACTTTTCCCATCCAGTCATTTAAATTCGTACCATATTAGAAGTACATGATAGACTTACCTACACGACCGCTGCGAATAACCGCTTACTAACAAAGGGACGAAACACAATTTATCACTTTGACATAGGTAATGAAACGGGAATTGGAATTAAAACAGAATTCACAATGTGCACAGCTCTCTAGAGAGTGGGTAACTTTTTGTTTTACACATCCGTGTTAAGTTGCGTTTGACACAGGACCCGTCATGGGAACGCTCCAAACTTTTCTCAGTAGGCAGTTTACTCAACGCCGGTTCTAATTAAACAATTTCATTAGAAAAATTAATAAGCATCGCCCAGCTCTCTCCGATGGACGTTAATGAGACGAGTATAATGAGAAAGAGGAACTCCTTTACAAACTGACAGACAAATTGTCTGACAACATTATTAATGATTCCAGAGTGTTGTTAGTCTCTGAACAGAAACATTATTAATTCCACCCGATCGCAATCACCATTGACTAAGAAAATATGCACTTAACTTACTAAAACATATATGCCGAGTTACAAAAGCACCCGGTAGAAATACTTTGCATGAAAAAGGTTCCGATTCAATTCCTTGTCGGGGCAAACATTTGGCCCTCAAAGACATGTATTTGTTTCGCATATGGGGTTACGGTTTATGTTGGTGCTGTGTCGGGTTAGGTACTTGAACTCCTTGGTATTGAATATTTAAACACCAAATATGCTGCTGAGATCGTACGTGTTTTTGTAACCCTAAACAAGCATATGTTACTAGTACATCTTTGAAACAACAAAGTATGCATTATGTATTTCTTGTGCAACGCTTGTTTTTGCGAATGAATGCGTTCTGTGTGACAGTTGTACATTTTGCACGAACGAGGGGAAACTTTTTACCTCCTGCATATTTCAGTAGATGTTATAGCGATCTCTACATAATAATATGAGCAGGGTCTTCGATAAATATTATAGGCAGTCTTGCATATCGGGGCTAATGGCTACGTCAAAAATAACGGTATTAAAAGACACGTGTATCGATGAGGAGACGAGTCCGCTGACACAAATGATCGGCAATTTCCCCAGGGTCCTGTCGACCCGTCTCTCACTGTTTTATTTTACCAGTGTGCGAGCTAGGCTGTGTTAACACTACATACATACTAGATACATAAATTGTTAAACAAGGACAGGATTTTGCTGAGCGACAATTTCCCATGAGCCTTGGACGAGGCTGGTGGGCGGAGTAGTTTAAAGGTTTTGGATATCGATTTTCAGCCGGAAAATTTACCATTTTGGAGGAGCCGCAGGAAACGTGAATAGCGAAATAAATAAATTCAAATTTAATAAAGCTTAGACGGATACAATATTGAATCAAAATTACTTCGGATTTAAGGTGGTTGCTTTCGTTTGTGGCGCGAAATTCAAATTTATGTGATACTTTAAATTAAAACTTGTGTGTTGGGTAATATAATTACCGGCAACATAGTTTTCGCTATCTGAAGAAGTGTAGATGAGCTGTTATGAGCAAACAACACGAAAAAAATTGAATTTTGCTCCACAATCGAAAGCAATCACGTTTATTATCTACGATCTACGTGCTATTAGCATTATAAATATTTTATCATAACCATTCCCTAGAAAGTAGGTTTAATGTGATAACTTTTTGAATTTGTTATCAAATCCAAATCCCGAAAGCGAGTTTATTGTATTAGCGAAAGTTATGTTCGCGATAAAGGCTCCCCGAAGCATACCAACGCTGCCTTGAGCTACGGGTGGGGTCTAAGTTTGCGGCTATGACTCGATAGCTGCGACCCTTGTAACTAAGTTTGTGAATTAGAGCAATCTGTCATATGTCGAGAACCGGCTTAAGATCATAAAATATCCCTTTAGCTAACTATCTTACGTTAGCTAACATAATCAACATCTTCAAAATAAAACAAATAAATGAGTAGACTTTGAAACCCAACAACTAAGGCCAATTCGAAGTAGTTTCAGCTAACAAAGGAATGAGGCGACTGAAATAATCAATAAAATAGAGAACTTCTGGACGGCGGTTCCTAAATCTCGAACAATGCCTTAGGCACAAAGGCCTCTACATTTTTGTCAACTAAGATAAAGCCAGAAACGGTCGTTTAGTATTTGTTCACTTGGAATAATTACAATATTTTTAGCTTTTGCAACGTAAAAAAATGCAGATTTCATTTTTCATATTCATTTTCTATTAGTACTTGTCAGTCAATCTTTGAGTGACCTATTGAATACGTTTCCTCATTTCTCTAGTTCGGGAGGGCATTATCTATTTTGCATAGTCATATAAATGCAATTTGGTCTAATAAGTTCTAACTTTGGTGCTAATGTTACTAACTAATGTTTTTTGTGTAGCAGTCCTTCCATTAGTATTACCGTGCTTTTCAAATAGTTCATAGAGTCATATTACAAACATAGCTGGCTCATTTTTTTTTTTTTTTTTTAACTTTGATAGACCTTTTTTTGGACCACGATCTCACCTGTTGGAAAGTGACGATGTGGCCGAAGATGGAGCACAAAGGTCTAGAAGGCACCTATTCACTCTAGCCTTGAAGAGACCCAGATTATAGTTTTCAGGCAAGACAGATGACAGTAGTGTATTCCACTCCTTAGCAGTTCGCATTATAAAGGTGGAACTGAAACGTTTAGTACGAATAGAGGGTATACTAATGAGGTAAGGGTGGTACCGAGCCGTGTGCCTGCTCGTCCTATGATGAAAAGGAGATGGTGGGATCAGATCATGAAGTTCCTGGGAGCATTCCCCGAAATGTAACCTATAAAAGATCGAAAGGCACGCGACCTTACGGCGGTGCTCTGCTCGAGACTCTGGATCTTAGTCTCCGCCATATTTTGCTCACCTATAAGCCTAAAAGCTCTGCGTTCGATCGAGTCCAAGGCAGCAAGCTGGTGTTTGGCCGAGCCATCCCAAACGTGGCAGCAATACTCCATACCAGCCCGGACTTGTGCTTTGTACAGACTTAGAAGCTGTCCTGGTGTGAAGTAACGCTTTACCTTATTCAGGATACACAACTTCATGGAAGCAGTTTTTGCCTTAGACTCGATGTAGGAGCCAAAGTTGAGAGTAGGCTTGAGTGAAACGCCTAAGAGCTCGAGGTGATCTCCTATAGCTACAGGTACATCTCGGAAGACAGGAACTTGCAGAAACTGTATTTTTTTCGCCGAGAAGAGACAAGCCTGCGTTTTAGAGGCGTTGAACTTGACTAGATTGGCATCGCCCCAATCGGATTTTGGAGATCGAAGTTACCCGCGTCCGTAGGAAAATACCCTTGCGTCCCTACACGTGATCTCTGGGTGGTGCCAAACGGGTAACAACATTTCTGGTGGTAGGCTTCGGCCGTGGCTTGTCACCACCCACTGGACAAAGCCAGTCCGTGAAGCGACATTGTCGTGTTTCGGACTGATGTCCAGTGTAGCCATCGTGGAAGTGACGGGCTTGAGCAGTTCGTGCACTGGATTCAGCATGTGCGTTTTAGAGACCGCAGCGGTGCAAGTGTGCCGGGTGGCTAGGCTTGGAGGGTAGCGGGATCCGAAGCACGGTTCTCCGCTGGCCGACCGCAGGTTGTAGGGGGCCCAACTAGTGAGTTAGCCACTCATGAAAGGCTGCCCCGCCGCCTCGCGAAAAATCCCAGAATGCTCCATCGTGCCGGTTGGCGACCGGATGAGAGGACCCGATGGCCATTCCTGGGGGGGTTCGGGCGTCCCCGCAGTCTCCAGTCTAGTCTCCCACTGGCGCAGGAGCCTGCTGTTTGTCTCTTGGTTTTCGCTGACCAGTGCCTCGCTCAACAGCCGTTTTTCCCACTAACCTAAACACTCATAACAACCATGAAAAAGTTCAAAAATAATAAGTCGTTTCTACAGCGGAAGCACTTCCTCTCGCTTCAAGTGCACCTCTCGAATATTCGAGGGCTGCACTCCAATCTCGATCCGGTCCACCACCACCTAGAGACCGCTAAGCCTCACTTATTATTCCTCACGGAGACGCAGATTCTATGTCCTGCCGATACAGCATACCTCACATACCCAGGCTATGCTCTGGAGCACAACTTTAAACCCAAAGCTGGTATCTGTCTATTTGTCCGGGAAGACATTTGCTGTCTGCGTCTTCGTGACCTTGAAGAACCCAATTTTTCAGTTTTATGGACTTTGGTGGACACCGGCTTAGATAAAATTATCTATGCTGGCTTATATCGGTCTCACTCTGGAGACTACGAGACAACCAGGTTGTTCAACTACATATGTGAAGCGGCGGATGTGGCCCAACAACGTTATCCTGATGCCCAACTGGTGATTCTGGGGGACTTTAATGCCCACCATCAACAGTGGCTGTTCCCATACCAGCTCACCGACCATGCTGGGAGAGAGGCGTGCAAACTTGCACTCACGCTAAATCTCACTCAGCTGGTCCATGAGGCAACCAGAATTCCAGACGTTGAGGACCACACAGCCAACTGCTTGGACCTTCTGCTGACGAACGAGCCGGATCACCACTCAGTATCAGTTTTGCCTCCTTTGGGTACATCAGATCACTGTGTGGTGAGGTCTGTATCGTCATACTCGCCACCCGATCCCTCACCCAGAGGAAGTAGGCGAGTGTGGCGTTACAAGTCAGCAGATTGGGATGAGATGCGACATTTCTTCGCTTCTTATCCTTGGCGGCAAACCTGCTTTTCTTCTTGTGACCCGACGGTCTGTGCTGATGCCGTTTCGGAGGTGATCAAAAGAGCAATGGAGTATTTTATTCCATTCTCCGATGCTTCACCTTCAGGCAATGCTCGCCCATGGTTCAGTCCCGCGTGTGCTAGTGCAGAAGCGCTAAAACATGTGGCTTACCTAGCCTGGGTTGACGCAAGAAACGGTAAAACCTCGGATGCACGGCTTAAGAAGAAAGCCTTTAACAAAGCCGCCAAGTCTTGCAAGAAGGTGATACGGAAGGCTCGCTTCGATCGGATTGGCCGTCTGGGTGCTAAGCTTGCCGCATACCCTGCGGGAAGTAAAGCTTTCTGGTCTCTGGCTAAGTCCGTGGAAGCGAACTTCAGCCGCCCTTCACTCCCTCCACTACTGAAACCGGACGGGTCCCTAGCTCACGCTGCGGTTGAGAAAGCAAATTTATTTGCTACTCAATTTGCGGAGGCTTCACGTCTTGAAACTTCTGGCGAAATTCCACCCAGCCTTCCTCGGTGCGAAGCTTCAATGCAGGAAATTCGCATCCAGCAAAAGGAAGTGCTCAGAACGCTACGTGGTCTCGACGTGAATAAAGCTAGCGGTCCGGATGGTATCTCGGCTATAGTGTTGAAAACCTGTGCCCCTGAGTTGTCTCCAGTATTAACGCGACTTTTCCGCCTCTCTTTTAAAACTGGTGAAGTCCCTAAATCTTGGAAGCTCGCAAACGTGCAGCCTGTACCCAAGAAAGGCAGTCGTGCTGACCCTTCAAACTACCGCCCTATTTCGGTCACCTCCCTACTTTGTAAATGTATGGAGCGTGTACTGAATAGGAAGCTCCTTGCATACCTCGAAGGTAACGACCTCCTCAGTGATCGCCAATACGGATTTCGCCGAAACCGGTCTACTGGGGACCTTCTTGTGTATGCCACGCACATTTGGAGCGAGGCCATCGAGAAATACGGTGAAGCACTAGCTGTTTCATTAGACGTCTCGAAGGCCTTTGATAGGGTTTGGCACGCTAGCCTTATTGGCAAGCTTCCTGCCTACGGACTGCCAGTTCAACTCTGCTCCTGGCTCGCAGACTTTCTGAGGGAAAGATCCATTCGAGTAGTTATTGACGGCTGCTCGTCGGATCAATTGGCTATTAACGCCGGGGTACCTCAGGGGTCAGTGCTATCTGCCACACTGTTTCTGTTGCACATTAACGATCTGCTAATGCCCGGTATCATTGGGTATGCAGACGACAGCACAGTTGTGGAGAGATATGTTTCTACTGCGCGAGCTAGGAAGAATGAAATTCAGGAGTTAAGAGATGAGATGCTGCAGCGTCTGAATTTGACTCTCAAGGCTGTATCCGACTGGGGTGATGCCAATCTAGTCAAGTTCAATGCCTCTAAAACGCAGGCTTGTCTCTTCTCGGCGAAAAAAAGTCCGTTTCTCCAAGTTCCTGTATTCCGCGATGTACCTGTAGCTATAGGAGATCACCTCGAGCTCTTAGGTGTTTCGCTCACGCCTACTCTCAACTTTGGCTCTTACATCGAGACTAAGGCAAAAACAGCTGCCATGAAGCTAGGCATCCTGAATAAGGTAAAGCGTTACTTCACACCAGGACAGCTTCTCAGTTTGTATAAAGCACAAGTCCGGGCTGGTATGGAGTACTGCTGCCATGTTTGGGATGGTTCGGCCAAATACCAGCTTGCTGCCTTGGACTCGATCGAACGTAGAGCTTTCAGGCTTATAGGTGAGCAACATATGGCGGAGACTAAGATCCAGAGTCTCGAGCACCGCCGTAAGGTTGCATGCCTTTCAATCTTCTATAGGTTACATTTCGGGGAATGCTCCCAGGAACTGCACGATCTGATCCCACCATCTCCTTTTCATCATAGGACGAGCAGGCGTACGGCTCAGTACCATCCTTACCTCATTAGTATACCTTCTATTCGCACAAAACGTTTCGGTTCTACCTTTATAATGCGAACTGCTAAGGAGTGGAATACACTGCCGTCGTCTGTCTTTCCTGAAAACTATAATCTGGGTCTCTTCAAGTCTAGAGTGAATAGGTGCCTTCTAGACCTTTGTGCTCCATCTTCGGCCACATCGTCACTTACCAACAGGTGAGATCGTGGTCAAACAAAGGTCTATCAATGTTAAAAAAAAAAAAAAAAAAAAAAGGATACAGCCTTGAGAGTCAAATTCAGACGCTGCAGCATCTCATCTCTTATTTCCAGAATTTCACGCCTAGTAGCCTAGCACGCGCAGTGGAAACGTATCTCTCCACAACTGTGCTGTCGTCTGCATACCCAATGATACTGGGCATTAGCAGATCATTAATATGCAGCAGAAACAGTGTGGCAGATAGCACTGACCCCTGAGGTACCCCGGCATTTATAGCCATTTGATCCGACGAGCAGCCTTCAACAACTACTCGAATGGATCTTTCCCTCAGAAAGTCTGCGAGCCAGGAGCAGAATTGAACTGGCAGTCCGTAAGCAGGAAGCTTGCCAATAAGGCTAGCGTGCCAAACCCTGTCAAAGGCCTTCGAGACGTCAAGTGAAACAGCCAGTGCTTCACCATGCTTCTCGATGGCCTCACTCCAAATGTGCGTGGCATACACAAGAAGGTCCCCAGTAGACCGATTTCGGCGAAATCCGTATTAGCGATCACTGAGGAGGTCGTTACCTTCGAGGTATGCAAGGAGTTTCCTATTCAGCACATGCTCCATACATTTACATAGCAGGGAGGTGACCGAGATAGGGCGGTAGTTCAAAGGGTCAGCACGACTGCCTTTCTTGGGCACAGGTTGCACGTTAGCGAGCTTCCAAGACTTGGGAACTTCACCAGTTTTCAAAGAGAGGCGGAAAAGTCGCGTTAATATTGGAGACACCTCAGAGGCACAGGTTTTTAACACTACGGCCGAGATACCATCCGGACCGCTAGCTTTATTCACGTCGAGACTACGTAGCGTTTTGAGCACTTCCTTTTGCTGGATGCTAATTTCTTGCATTGAAGCTCCGCACCGAGGAAGGCTGGGTAGAGTTTCGCCAGAGGTGTCAAGACGCGAAGCCTCCGCAAATTGAGTGGCAAATAAATTTGCTTTCTCAACCGCAGCGTGAGCTAGGGACCCGTCCGGTTTCAGTAGTGGGGGGAGTGAAGGGCGGCTGAAGTTCGCTTCCACCGACTTAGCCAGAGACCAGAAAGCTTTACTTCCCGCAGGGTATGCGGCAAACTTAGCCCCCAGACGGCCCAATCCGATTGAAGCGAGCCTTCCGTATCACCTTCTTGCAGGACTTGGCGGCTTTGTTAAAGGCTTTCTTCTTAATCCGTGCATCCGAGGTTTTACCGTTTCTTGCGTCAACCCAGGCTAGGTATGCCGCACATTTTTGCGCTTGATATACAATAGCTTGTACTTTTTGAAGAAAGGCCTGTGTGAATATGTTTGTTTCATCTCCCGGATTGCTCATATACATTTTTTCTGATGCCTTTTGTACGTCTGTAGAATAACCCCATAGTAACAGACCATACCTGCGGATAGATCCTACGTAACTATGGTAGACTACCACTGCCGTTTCTTGCCTTATGAATGACGTTTCTATTGTGAACGCTATAATCAAAAGAAGTATGGAATTTACCCGTGGATACGTCGCTCGTGGTTGGGTCGGCTAGGTCGGGGCGGGCCGGCGCGCCGCCGCCCGCATGCTATCAGCTGGCCGGCGCAGCCATCTCGCCGGCGCACGCTGTCTCTCACCGCACTGCGTCTGCACAAACAACAGATGCTATGTACCGTCATCATCCAAAGACATCTACTGCTGGACATAAACGTCCCCAGTAGCGTCATCAGCATTAGCTGATGACCGATCAACATTAATCGATGTCACTGTCATATGAAGGATCATGTAACCGTTACAAGGATATTGGTACATTACTTGCAGGTATTTCACTTGCAATGTATGTCTGTGTAGTCAAATCTCGCAAGCTGCATTAGAACCATTTCGCGACATCCGATTGAGCTGAAATTTGGCATACCTGCCAAGTTTATATGACAACACAATATTATGGCAACTGCCAGCTGATCTGATGACGGAGACGGAAGGTGGACAACGGAACTCCTCGATGTATAATAGTAGAATGACCGTGTTTAGGCTCATTTTAATCAGCACGCGGTTTCAATTACTAATTTTATAAAAGCTTTATAAAGCTTGTATTGAAAAACATGTAATTCAACAAAAAACGTTTATAAGACGATTCAAAATGATCATTGTGATTTCAATGAATCAAACACCTTTTTTTTATTTGAATTTGTGTTTATTGTATCATGCAGATAAAGGATTTTTTATTTTCAACAAAATAACGAATTCAGAATTTACGAAAACAACTGAAAATACATTTTAAAAAAGCGTACGTGAGGCTGTTTATAAATAAATGCGGGCCCGTTCGAATGCATGCGATCTAAAACGGGAGAGAAGGCTCATCGGATCGATAAATTCTTTACCTATAAATACTACCAGTAAATGGCGCGTGTACCCTACTCATCAATATAGTTGACTTTAAAGAAATGAATTGTGTTTATTACAAAATGAGATAGCACAAACTTGCAATTATCCAAGGTACTTACGTTACGAAATTTTAAAAATAATGCTTGAACATAATTTGATTAAAGTGAGTACCTAACATTAATTTATTATCTTACAGCTAAGACAAACATCATTCAATTAAAACTGCTACCTAATAGTTTTAACTAGCAAACACATGAAGGAGAGAAGGAAATAGCCAAAGTTCACAGATCACACTGACACGCCGCGGTCGGGTCACAGTTATTAAATAAAAGCTAGGCCACTTCTACCTTCAGGCGTTTAGAACGCACGAACTTAGCTGTAAAAGTAGTAGCTTTTACGATCAGTGCCAAGGCAACATAACTAACTACATACATAACAAAGTACATGCTTCATTTACTTGGTACCTGTATCAAGGAAAAATGGAACATAGTACAAGTATGCCTCGGGCAGGGTTTATATGAAACACGGCCCGTTACTTAACTTGATAATAGTAATTGGAAGACACCGTAAGCGCGCCAGGAAAATGTATCAGCTACAGAGAGGATTAAACTCCGGCGAAGAGGTGAGTTCACCGACTGAGTAGCGAGAAGACCAGTGGGGGATTTGCCCTAAGGCCCAGTAGGCCCGGGCCTAGGACGGCCAGATATTAGGGGCGGCCAATCTTGACAAAAAATTCACTGATGATAACAAGAAATAGTGTAATTCCGAGAGTGTCATAATCTAACCCTCTGATATAAATAAAGATTTAAAAAAACTCAAAATACCTAAATATTCTAAAGGCATTTTGGTAAAAGTTAGCAATAAAGTAAACTCATTATAAAGTATATTATGATGGATGCTGAGAAAGGGGTGGCTGGTACTTACTACATGGCTTGGGGCCTAGTGCGGCCAAGACTGAAAATCCGCCACTGGAGTAGACATTCGTATCTATGTATGAACACATTCGAGTGTATATCCTGGATCATTTGTACGAGCTACATGTGTTCATAAGCTGTGGGCATTGTGGCGAAACATGCGGTACGAGGAACTTTGTTTGTAGATAACTCATTCATATTCCATTCCTTTTGTTTATAGAGTCGACCGACTGTTTGCACCCTATTGGATTGATATGATAAAGGAAGTCTGGATCCATAACAAATAGTAGATGTTTAGAATAACAACTAGGGTTCTACGTGACTTGTGAATGAGAAGCAATGAATTTATGGAAGCCAAATATCGGAACAAACATTTACCATACATAACCTAAACATTTACCTAAATTAGAACTGTCAATGCAGTTTTTGTCAAGGAAACCTTAAGTAACCTTTCATCTGTGTATCCGTCTGTCTGTCTGTCCGTCCGAAGTCAGAGGCATTTTACTCTTTAGTAGTATGATGCTAAATTTTTTCACGATAATACAAATTGATAACGCCTACAAAGTCAAGAAATAACAACTCAGAAAAAAATATTTCTGGGTACAAGTGTAAAGTATAAGTATAAAAAGTTTATTTCTGTGACAACAAAAACATATGAAACGCAATTTTTACAAAATTAAGGTAGCTAGTAGGTATAGGTACACTATAAAGAAACTTAAATAATATAATACTAACAAAAAAAGCGGCCAAGTGCGAATGGGACTCGCCCATGAAGGGTTCCGTAGCAGCAAGTAACATAATATAAAAGTTCTTCTAGTTTGTTGTACCTTTGATCGATGTTTTAATAATAGTGTATTCAAAAAAAAACAACTTACTAGATCTCGTTCAAACCAAGTTTCAGTGGAAGTTTACATGGTAATGTACATCATATTTTTTTTTTAGTTTTATCATTCTCTTATGTTAGAAGTTACGGGGGGTGGTCACACACATTTTACCACTTTGGAAGTGTCTCTCGCGCAAACTATTCAGTTTAGAAAAAAATGATATTAAAAACCTCAATATCATTTTTAAAGACCTATCCATAGAACCCCACACGTATGGGTTTGATGTTTTTTTTTTTTCTGTTCTACGTATGGGGAACCCCAAAAGTTTACTGTTTTTTTTCTATTTTTTGTGAAATTCTTAATGCGGTTCACAGAATACATCTACTTACCAAGTTTTAACAGCCTAGCTCTTATAGTTTCGGAAAAAAGTAGCTGTGACATACACGGACAGACAGACAGACAGACAGACAGACAGACATGACGAATCTATAAGGGTTCCGTAATTTTTGGTTACGGAACCCTAAACAACATCTAAAGAACAATAATTGGCACAGACTAAGAATATAACGCAGGGGACATCCTACGGTGAACGGTCTGTAGTTTTGACGAAAACTAATAACATCTACGCTTATTTGTCATTGTATTTGACGACCTCTGTGGCGCGGCGGGCGAAGGTATGCCTGCGACGCAGGAGGTTGCGGGTTCGATTCCCGCCTCGGAACAAATATTTGTGCGATCGCAGATATTTGTTCAGGGTGTTCCGGGTATTTTCTATGTATAATAAAAAATATCTATCTATGTAATATATTGTATTAAGTATATCAGTTATCTAGCACCCATAACACAAGCTCTGCTTAGTTTGGGGGGGCTAGATAACGCCGTGTCAACTGTCCAGCATTATTTATTTATTTATTATTTATTTGTCATTCCGTACAGTCCAGAGCAAATGTGATCCGTCAATCCATTTGTAGCCTAGCCTCCAATTCCGTGATCCGATTATCAGTACTAGGTACTACAGGCCTTCTAAGCTGATTGATTATATTCTACTATTAAGGGGTTCGCTTCTAAACGTATCAAAACCAGACAAACCCCATAATTCTCTCTACAAAAGACAGGATAAGCTAACATTGGGTAGGTACTTATTCAGCGCCCGAGACAATGATTGATAGCTCTACTACTTACAGTAACCGATACCACTTATGAAGGGTTCCTACCGATTTTAAGAAAACAAATTGTAACGAAATAAAACCAAGTTGTTTTTTCTCATATCCTGTGTAGATTTTACTACAAGTAATTTATTTTGTAAAAATTAAAAAAACCCTCAACGCTTTGAAACGGCTGAACCGATTTTAATCAAACATAGCTAAGAACACTCCCGACAAATTCACTTTTCAAACAAAAAAATAAAAAAACATCCGTTCGGGAGCTGCGATTGGACAGACACACACAGACACGTCAAACTTATAACACCCCGTCGTTTTTGCGTCGGGGGTTAAAAACTACGTTTAAGAGAGGCCTGTATCACTCTTGATACTAAACTTTAAATCTTGCTACTAATAAACACGACTTATTCTTGGGATAGTTACACCGTGTTTTGTCTCATTCAATCGATTTTGAAACTGTCTGTCAATGCAAAAGACAAAACACTGTGCAACTGTTCCAAGGATAATTCCCGTTTTAAAGTAGTTCGGCAAGATTGGCGGGTTCCCACTTATGTTTAATTGCCGTTGTGCAACGTCCCAGAAAAAAGACCCAAAAACTGTTTTCACAAAGCATTTTGTCAAACAGGAAAAACACAGCATCCCCTTCCGCTAATAAGAATGTACCATACGAGACGACATAAAAATAACAAGCAATTAGCGGCACGGGAGTCGGAACGTGTTGTTGCTCTACGAGGGCGTGCCTTGTTAGATATACGAGTATCTACTTACCGTGCTACTAATAGCCGCAAATTATCCTTTGAATAGTTACACCGTGTTTTGTGTCTTTCGATCGAATTTGAAACTCCCTGTCAATGCAAAAAACAAAACACTGTGTTAGTATTCCAAGGATAATTCGAATTTCATACTAGCACGGTTAATGCTTTGTATTTTTATTCATAGACATACAACAGCCACAAATAAATCATGGTAGATACAACCGGACGCATCTATACTGTCTTTACTATCAGATGCATCTATACTATCGGACGGTATCGGATGCATCTTTACTATCGGACGCTATCGGATGCATCTATACTATCTATACTATCGGACGCATCTATACTATCTATACTATCGGAAGCATCTATACTAACTATATTATCGGATGCATCTATACCATCATTATAAAGAGGTAAAATTTGATTGTTTGTGTGTTTGTTTGTAACGGAAAAACAAAAAACTACTTAACTGATTTTAAAAAAAACTATAGAAACCTACATCATCAGCGAGTAACATAGGCTATTTTATTAGCTTCCGCCCGCGGCATCGCTCACGTATTTGTTTCTCACCCCTGCCCCTTAAGGGGAGAATTTCGGAAATTTCTTTATTAGTGCACCCGTAGACGACAAAAGGAACGTTCACTCCACTGCTCTCTAGTACCTACTTACGGTTTATTTCGCCTTATGATGTTAGTATGTGCGGTGATAGTCAGCGAGTGAGTTAGAGAGTTAGTCAGTAAGTAAGTCAGAGAGTCATTGAGTCAGTCAGTTAGTCAGTAAGTGAGTCAGTCACGCAACGATTTTAAATATAATATTGACTAATGGTACGCCTACAACTGCGTCACCGTGTAGTTTTACCCCACTACGAAAAAAGGAGGGTTATATTTTCGTCAATCTATGTATGTATGTTTGTATGCATGTGTGTAAGTCCAATGTGGTGTCTTTGGATTCGTGCCATCACTCCAGTGTCAGCATTTAAAAAAACTACGTGGCGATTATATAGTTTAATTAAACAACTCAACATTTTTTTTTTTGTGATTATGATATCATGTTTGGTATCAAAAGAAAGGTCTTGATCAACAGATTCTAAATATAATTATATTAAGAGGAGTAAATATAATTATATTAATATATAAGAGGAAGATTTTCCCTTATCTAGTTTTAGTTTTTTTTTTTACTTTTTTCTTTTTCTACAGACTTCAACACCCCGCTGCACCCCCTTAGGGTATGAATTACCTAAATTCCTTTCTCAGCACCCCTAGATTACAAAATTGCCATTCCCTTCAAACTTCAGGTCTCTACGACGACTGTGCGTCGATAGTCAGTCAGTCAGTCACGCAGCTATTATATATATATTGATATAAGATATATATATTAATAGCTTTACTGTAAAGTCTATAATGATGCGCTAATCTCTAATCTTCCCTGATGAATTGGATTGATGAAATCATAACATAATTAAACAATTAAGCCAGCATAGAGTAAACGTTCCCAAGCATTGCTAATCTTTATACAAATCCAGCTACGAAGCAAATACTAGTATATTAGATCAGGGGAATCCAATTACCTACTCCGATCTCCGCAGTTTACAAAGGACATACAGCATTACAGTCAAGCCTACCTAATAATGATGTAGGCAAAAAAGACGTCATTGAAAAATTCTTACGAGTTCAAAGGGAATAAATTCATCATACAACTCAAAAAGCGCGAATACTTCTCCAACTTTTATTACGGTCTTCCGCGAGCTTACTGTTTCTGTCCCCATGGCGTTTATTACTGAAATGAGATATTTTTTATGAACGATTCCAAGCGGTATAAAATACCGCTTGTCTATTAGATTTCCCGAATGTTCTGTTACCATTTGATGTTTTCTATACCAAAAGTTTTATAACAATTAAACAAATAACAGATGAAACTGAAGAAAACTAATGGAATTACACGCGGAACTGTATCAATATTAACACTATACAAAGCTATACGAAGCTATTATAATAGAGCCTGATATTTACATACCTCACTACTAAAACATAATGGGTTACTAAAACATTTATTTGAAAATTGTGTAAACATTTCGAATTTGCCGTCGCCGCGTCGATTCACTCGTTCAGCGACTGTCACGTGCAGAAGGTACACCATTTATTTGTTCCGTGGCTGTATCTACTGACGAGTATCAGTAGGTAGGTTCCGTACACAATATTTCTCTGAATGTTATTCGTTGCTCAGTTGATAGTTGAGACCGATTCGGCGAGTTATATACGTGACGTTTCATCGCCGCGGCAGACTCTACCTACAGTTCAAACGCCAACCGTGCTCCAAAACCTTTCCAGCCTAGCGAACTGCTGGGCATTTTTATATTGTCATTTCTTTGACGGCGCCCATTGTGAGTGCCATTCATCTTAATGTACGGCAGCGGTCTCGAAAATAGCGTTCGTTTATTCACATTACCATTTCACAGTTCCTGGTTCCGTATATTAAACGCTATTCGTGTAGTCGCTGTAGAATTAGGAGATTTATTTGTGTCGCACCGACCTCTTCATATTTATGCCCGTAATGTCGGCACCATAAGTTTCAAAGGTAATGGCCGTTGTGGACTTCAAAGAACGTTATTACGCGACATTATGAAATACCTACGCGAATATCGAACCCACATCGAGGCACTGCTAGGATGTATTTATAGTAGATCTGCACATTTACCGATATTATATTTACCCGTATATTTACTATAGGCTTATTATGCTATAGCCGGGGCACCCCTACGGGGTTCCGTTAAAAGCTTTTCTTTATTCTACTAAACGAACGATACAGTACATCCAACGGAATGCTTCTTGCTCAGGGCATACATATTTTGCATCTTCCAAAGCAAAATCATCCGATCCACCATTGTGAGCAAGCCAATTATTCAATAGCGTTTGCGTATGATAATGTTAGGACAATACTTGCATTGCATATTCGCTTCGTCAAAGTCGGGGCAAAATCACACGACTGATAATCATGACAAAACATGCAAGATTCAATGCCTACCACATTAATACCCATATTCACCGAGAAATCAAAATATACAAGATACGTTTGAGAATAGTACTGCTGACATGCGAAATTCAGAAATGTTTTTCATTTCCCCTGGTAAATTTATTCGATTTAGCCTCTTATGATTGTTCCCATCTACATTTTCATCGCGGGTTTTCTTTCCTTAACGCTTTCTCTCGGAGTAATTGTCTATTTTAATAGTTATTTCAGTATCTATTCAACGACTGGGTGATTTATATTCTTCATTCTTTTCTATTAAGTGAAAAGCAGCAGCTCGGGGCAGGTAAGTGCTTGTAGCAATTGGTTAAAAAGGTCCAATGTTAAAAAGGATTTCAAAATAAAACTCAATATATATGACTGACTAGCAACCCGTCTAGAAATCGCACTGGGTGCCATTATGTTTAACGGAATGTCCCTTTGACTAGATTAAAGTCCCTTCAGCACCTAAACTGGCCCGAATATACAGACAGACGCGCTCGGGGCTTTGTTTCATACTTGTAGAGAGGAAGGAATGAGTTCCATCAGATCGAAATTGATGTTTCACTGGGACGTATTGTCCTTAAAGCGTAGCGAAGTAGGCCCTTTAAAGATTAGTTAAGTCACTTAAGGGAATACTTGGCAAGCATAAACAAGAGAGGATAAAATCAATGCTCTGGCTACTTGTAAGGTGAAGATTAAATCTGGGGACTAGATTGTGAAACAGAGAATAAAACTCTGAAGAGCCTGACAGCTTGGTGGATTGGTGCGTAAAGGAAGAACGATACAAGGAGAGAAGAATGAGATCCACGCAGGTCTTTAAACAACATAAAAGACAAATATGAGATAATTGAATGTGACGGAAGGAATTTAAATGAAGGCAGATGAGAACACCTATCCCAGCAAGCGCCGAGGACTTGGTAATTCGTATAAAGAGTTTCAATGAGTGGTCAATGTAGACTAGTATGGTATGGATATGGACCAATTTACCACACAGTACTAGTAATGAACGCCTATGCTATGAGATTTCCCTTCGTCCTATTTCAACTGAAATGTCATCCGATCCTCGCTTACAATAGCTCAGCTATATCGTATTACAGCTTGAGACTGAAAGCCTCGTGTGCCTTTTGTTTCCGGATTTTCACAGAAACATTAGTAAAGTAGAGCTGGCATATAACACTTCGAAAAGGAAAATAAATATTCAGACAAATCAGACCAAAGATTTTACAAATTAAATTACAAAGAATGAGGACATCAAATCGTTCTCCACTTACCCGAACAACGCTGTACAAAAGATGTAATTCAATAAGAAACAAAAAATCATAATTATCAATGACACGACTTCTTGGGAGTATTATTTGCCATTCTCAATGCCTCTTCCTTTCAATTATTCTGCTCTGGCAATACGAGTACAATGCAAGGTTGAATCTCAGTCAAGCCTAGGTCTGTTGGTAAAATGAAATGATATTGATTTTATGAAAATAACTCCGAGATTCAATGTCAAACTTCATTGGCATCGATTTGAACACCTGTTACATTAGCGGTACGTTACCATTTGAATGTGCTCTACCAGCTGTAGAATCTATTTGTTCTAAGTATTTATTGTTTCGCGGAATGAGAACGCCGAAGAGCGCATTCATTTTGACCAAGCACAACAGCGCACGTGCGCGACTTTATCCCCTGCGGCTAGAGGTTAAAATACAACGGCCGTTCCCGGGGCGGCTGCTTCGTAAAACATTCATTTTATTCTGAATGGCACTCGGCGAAGCTATTAGCTTGCAGAAATCTTACCAACCAAGAGCCGACTACTGCCATGCGGGTATCGTAGTAATGAAAGCAACGCACCCACTTACACATGAATTCACGGTCGCGGGTCCTTTACATCGCGCCACAATCGCCGGTCCCGGGAGCGTGGTCACCGAGAAAGGACACAAGCACAGCGCGGGTCACGGGCACGGCACGGGCGGGCACGGGCACGGCACGGCACGACACGAGGGCGTGTTTGCGACGCGGCAGCACGCGGATCAGGTGACGCACGGACGCAGCGGCGCGCTCACGGGACAGGCGCTCGCACGGACCAGCGCCGACACACGACACAGCCTCCGTCGCAATGACGAAACGGCCGGGTACGCGCGCGCGCTCTGCGTCGCAGCCTCCCGAATCTCCCCGACCCTCCGCGATATCTCACGACTCCGGGGTGAACAAACCCGCCACGCTTCTCCTTCTAACACAGTGATGAGGTTAAAAAGGCTTTAGACTTACTCGTAGCATTTTACGGTTCGATCGTCCTCTACGTTGTACACTTTGGAAATCAAGACAACGTCTTAGTCGTAAAGTTCTCAGAGTTCGTCGAGATGTCTGTAACCGCCGGTATCGCAATGGGGATGCGCCGCGTGGCTAGCATACTGTGGAGTAGCCTTAATTGCTTTAATATCGAATTAGAGACTAGACGTGATATCGCTCGAGTTCATCCTAAACGGAGTTTTTTTTTATACATAAATATAAACTCGACGTTATTCAGTGCTTCAAGTTATCCAAATAATTGTTTCATTTATCCGCAACAAGAATAGCTTGTGAATGACAGACCAGTTACTTCCGAGTGTTTTACTTACATCTCGGAATAGCCTGCAATTTGAACAGTTGAAATACTTACCAATAAAACTGTTCAGCGTTGATCGAAAACGATTAAAATGGCGCAAATTGATATCCCTGGGAAAGCGGCAGGTGACGCGCCCGCCCCGCGCGGCGCTCGAGCAAAAACATGGCATTGTGCCGGCAACCAAGCACCGCTACGGAGCTTCACTGTAACAAATTGCTCCACGTTTTCATAATTACGCTTCAAATGCTTTTTCATGCAACATTCAACCCATTTTAAAACATAAAATTGAATGTTAAGACCGTCAGTGCCAGTGCCACAACATTCGTGTTATAATAAAAACAAAAGAAAGGCCCTCGGTGATACAAATGTGTTCTTCATAATAATGATAACGGTGTGCTTGCCACAGATCTACTACATTAGGGCGGGAATTGTTTCGTAGATGTCGTAGAGTTGCGTTGCGTTGGAACACATTTTTATGCAGCGTCAATCAGTTTTTACCGTCAAGACATGAACTTTTTATGTCTTTCTTTTTGCCCCGACGGAGCGAAGCGAATGGGTATATGCGTTTAGGGCGAGAGGTTGTGTTTGTGTGTGCAAACGAATGTTCCCATTTAACAAAACGGTTGGATTAATTTAGATACGGTTTCCTTTATATGAAAGATGGTGTTTGCGAGATGGTTCCTAGCTATGTATGGTGAAAATTGGTGCAGCCGTTACCATTCCAAGATCATCAGCTTGCAAAAACGAATGTTCCCATTTATCTCCACTCCCAGGTCAAGTTGGCTCAGTTCAGGTAGCACAGGGCGGTGCCACGACACTTCTGGAAGAGATCGCTTCTTATAGCGATAAGACCGTCCATTGTACATTTAGTTTTGTTTAATTGTTGTGTTTATTTTAACTAGTTTGTAAGGTGTGCAATAAAGTATTTTCATTCATTCATTCATTCATTCATTCATTCGGAAGCTCAAATACCGCGAGCCATCCGACTGCCTCTTGGACAACTACAACAACATCATTGCTAGTATGTCAATGTCATTCCAGTTCATTTGTATTCCATGTTTCAAGCGTTTGCGGGCCTCCGATTGAGCTAAAACTTAGCAAACCTGCCAAGTTTCGATGGCATTACAAATGATGGTGACAGCGAGCTGATCTGATAATGGAGACGGATATGAACATTTTAACTCCTCGTTGATTAATAGTAGCCTGGCAGTGTTGGGGCTCATTTTTCGATCAAAAATTTCAGAAAAGATCGTTTTGAAAGAGATACTTTTCAACAAAACAACTGATTAAACATATTTTGACATAGTAATATACAAAAAAGCGGCCAAGTGCGAGTCGGACTCGCCCATGAAGGGTTCCGTAGCAGCAAGTAACATAATATAAAAGTTCTTGGATGGTTTACGATTTATGACGTATTAAAAAAATACTTACTAGATCTCGTTCAAACCAATTTTCGGTGGAAAAGTACATCATATATTTTTTTAAGTTTTGTCATTCTCATATTTTAGAAGTTACGGGGGGGTGTCTCTCGCGCAAACTATTCAGTATAGAAAAAAAAAAATTAAACCTCAATATCATTTTTGAAGACCTATCCATAGATAGGACCCCACACGTATGGGTTTGATGAAAAAAAACATTAGTTTCAGTTCTAAGTATTGGGAACCTCATAAACTTATTGTTTTTTTTCTATTTTTGTGTGAAAATCTTAATGCGGTTCACAGAATATATCTACTTACCAAGTTTCAACAGCATAGCTCTTATAGTTTCGGAAAAAAGTGGCTGTGACATACACGGACAGACAGGCAGACATGACGAATCCATAAGGGTTCCGTTTTTTACCATTTGGCTACGGAACCCTAAAAACTAATAACATTGGGCTCAGAAATAGCCACGATTCGTAGTGCATTGAGTTAACTACGGAATCCATAGACCGTAAGGATAGCTACGAATTCGTAACACGTAGATATAGCAGAGTTCGTATAATATATATATACGCGTAGTATCGCGAAGATATAGTTACGAGTCCATAGCACATAGAGATAGCTATGAGTTCGTAGCGCGTAAAGATAGTTAAGAGTATATAACATGTAGATATAGCTTCGAGTCTGTAGCACATAGATATGGCTACGAAAGTCTGTAGCACGTAGAGAAAGCTACGAGTATATATCGCGTAGATAAAGCTACGAGTCAAAATCACGTAGTAATAGGCTAAGTTCGTAGCGCGCAGGGGTTACTACGAGTTTGTAGCTGGTATCCTATCGCGTAGAGATAGCTACGAGTCTACCAAGTAGAGATAGCTAACAGACTGTAGTGCGTCGCGGTAACTAAGAGTTCGTAGCAGATAGAATAGCTACGAGATCGTATCGCGTAGATATAATAACCCTGCGATTCAACATTCAACCCGAAACAATCAAAAGACAAACGAAAATGTTGTTATTGTAAGTACAGTTGTCTGAATATTTGAAACGTTTATATAGTAAAGCATCAATTAATTATAGGGTGCGAATCGAGTAACGCCGTGGTTTCCAGCTTTCGACAATCAGCATCCCAAATGGATTTGCGGTCGGCCTGACTACAACTAAAAGCAATGAGTAGTTATTCACAAAGCTTGTAAGATTAACAGCCATAGCGAGGTTTATTTTACATACATACATACATAGACACACGCCTCTTTCCCGAAGGGGTAGGCAGAGCCTCAATGGGCCTCTTTTCACTGTGGGTTGCACCAGTAATGGTACTAGTACTTATAGTATTATGTTATCTGTGGTAAGGGGTTAAAAAAACGTGTTTATAAAATTAAAAACATTTATTTGCGTAACGTTGACTGGTCATCACAAACAAACATCAGGCAGGCTGTAATCAACAGTGTCATCTAGGTTTATAACTGCACTTTTGTGTCCTAAAGACATTTCGAACGCGTCACGATCTTCAGTCAACTTATCGAAGAAGAAACTGGTGTTTACTTTAGAAATCACAGAATTATTCAAACTATTAGTTCCTGATTTCAAATTCATCACCGATTTTCGTCTTGGACTATCTTTAGGTGTCGAGCAACGATTTTGGATTTCAGTCAAAATACTTTTCCGGAGTTTCTTTGGAGTTGAATAGTTGTCAAAAACTAGTCTTACTAATTTGTTATCTACTTTTACAGTTTTTGTCTTCCGTGGTTTGGTCACCATTCTCTCAA
This sequence comes from Operophtera brumata, assembly GCA_932527175.1. NCBI lineage: Eukaryota > Metazoa > Arthropoda > Insecta > Lepidoptera > Geometridae > Operophtera > Operophtera brumata. Next base: position 5,734,996 of record OW052238.1, read on the forward strand.
TAATGTCTGATAAATCGCTTTCATTCTCGTCATCTCCGGTTTTATCTAAGATACTGAGCCAATTATCTGTTGTTCGTTTATTTTCCTTATCTTTTGAGTTTTCGTTTGGAATATCTTGCATGAATGACATGTTCCTCAAACTATTTCTTAGTGACACCATGGATTCTATGTGTGATCGTTTTCTTTTCTTCGCTAAGAAACTATCGATCGTCTTTTGTGAGCCCTTCTTAGTATTCTTCTTGATTTTTCTTTTCAGCTTACTGACGCTCACACTAGTATTGGTTTTGCTACAGTTTAACTCCAAAATCCTCAATGAATCATTGAGTATTTCGATATCAACATCCTTAGGTTTTCTGATGTATTTTCGTTTCGGTTTGTCCGGATTTTGTTCGTCTTTCTTTTTTCTTCCCCGAGTTTTCTTTTCTTTGGTTGGTTTCTTAACAGACTCTTCGTAAGCATAAACTAGATCTGGATAGTATTGACGCATTAGGTCTTGCCGCTCTATTGATGTCCATGGTAAAGATCGATCTTCATCACCTAAAAATAAAGTATGCAATTAGAAAAACAAACAAGAACTAACCTAACAAAATTGCCAATTATATTTGTTCTCAAACATCCTTGTGTACATTTTTGTCGAGGAACTTCTTAGAGATAAATCAACCTTGCCGGTCTAGGTCGGCAACATTAGTATAAAAATACATATCTGTAGTGTTATCACAAAGGGAATTACACTATGAAAATGTGGAATAGTATGTCGAACCATCATGTTTTAGAAAACAACTTATTTTTTATACTACTTGGAATGACGGTTCAAGCAGATGGCCCACCTGATGCTAAGCGGTACCCTCTGCCTATGAACAGTGCATTATCACATAGGTCACGTCCACCTAGGACGCGTCCTATGTGGCATTGCACTGCGCCCGCCACCCTGAGACACAAGGATGAAAAGTCTGTAATTTCACCGGCACCCGTACCCTTCAAACCGGAACACAGCAATGCGAGCAATACTGTTTTGCGGCTAAATAGGTATGGGTGGTAGCACTTCCCCGGACGAACTCTTTCACAAAAAAGCTCTACTACTACTAAAACTAATGAAAGCATAATGTGGCGTAGATGCAGTCACGTTCGACCATCTACGCGTGACTTGCAGGCGGCGGCTGTAGCGTACTATACCTTCATACCGATTGTCTGGAATCAACGCGTCGTATTGTCCATCAACATCTTCCCAAACGACTTCGAAACTCGGTACACCTGTAACCATTCAACATGCTCAGTTTCTTCTGAAGTCACTCTCGTCTAAATAGAAGAGGTTTATTGAATAAGCGAGTAACTGTATATAGGGCTCAAATGTCTTAGCGCGAAAATAATGCGCGATACTGCAAGTAATATCCGATAACTAGTAGAATGCCCGCGACTTCGTCCGCTTTGAGTTTTATTGATACAAACTTTAACACCCCGCTTCAACAAACCCCTTAGGAAGTGAATTTTCGAAATTCTTTTCTTAGTGCACCCCTAAACCACAAAAGGAATGTACCTTCCAAATTTCAGGTCTCTAGGACTCACGGTTTAGGCTGTGCGTTGATAGTCAGTCAGTCAGTCAGTCAGTCAGTCAGTCACGCAACGATTATATATATATTGATGATTGATGATAGTTGATTGTCAGGATAGGCTCAACGCTAGGATATCCTATGCTACTTCTACACTAATACTATAAAGAGGAAAGATTTGCATTTTTGTGTGTGTCTATGTTTGTAATGAATAAACTCAAAAACTACAGTGCCGATTTCAAAAATTATTTCACCATTGGAAAACTACATTCACCCTGAGTGACATAGGCTACCAGGGGGGATAGGAGGGGGGGCTGTTTTTCATCCTGAAACTACCCGTGCGAAGCCGGGTCGAGTCGCTAGTATATTATAAATGAGAAAGTTTGGCTGTTTATTACTCAATCGCGTCCTAACTTCTAAGCTGATTTCTTTAAAATTTAGTAGAGATAGTCCCTGGATTGTCCCAATTGTCTGAACTATATCCACAAAGCAAGAAGTCGCGGTCGGATACTGTTTGTACCTAGCTTACCTTTTGGATTCCTCTTTTTGTTAATGGTAATGGGTTTGATAGTCCTACAAGGGACTTTTTCCTGCAGATGCCACTTGGTCAGCAAAGGCAAGAACTTTTCGACGCAGTATCTTTCAGTCCAGTCCAGTTTATACGACATTACTTTCTGAAATTAATTAATGTTTAGAGTTTTTGTAGTTGAATATGTTGTAAAAAGTTGCTATCAGTCGGTTATAATTCAACAAGTAATTAATTTTGTAAAAATTAAAAAAAACCTTAACGCAATGAAACGGCTGAACCGATGTTGATCAAACATAGCTAAGAACATCATCATCATCATCATCCACAGCCTGACTTCACCCACTGCTGAGTATAGGCCTCTCTTTGCCTGTGCCATTCCTTACGGTCCCGTGCCAGTCTCATCCAGGTTCGGCCGCGACGCATGCGATATCGTCTGCCCATCTCGCTGCTGGACGACCAACGTTTCTGTACCCAGTTCTTGGACGCCATTCAGTTAGCGCCTTACTACACCTATCGTCACCTCATCTTGCCAGATGTCCAGTGTCCAGGTTCAGCAAACTGGACGACATTCTTAAGTCCGTTGAAATTCCACAATGTCTGAAGACCCGACTTTATAACCAGTGTGTTCTGCCTACCATGACTTACGGTGCCGAGACATGAACGCTCACGCAGGAGGCTGTGTACAGGATGAGAGTTGCACACAGAGCCATGGAACGCGCCATGCTCGGCATCAAGCTTATAGACCGTGTTCCCAACGTCGAGATACGAAGTCGAACAAAGCTCAAAGATGTTGGGAATCGTATAACGGAACTAAAATGGAGTTGAGCTAAGAACACACACGACAAATTCACCTTTCAATCAAAAAAAAAAACTAAATCGGTTCATCTGTTCGGGAGCTACGAGGCGACAGACAGATACACACACACACACAGACACGTCAAACTTATAACACCCCGTCGTTTTTGCGTCGGGGGTTAAAAACTCAACTAACTTATCTTTTTGTGGATGAAGTTCATGAAAGTTTTAGTAGTAGTAGAAGTTTTAGTTTAGCTTTTTTGTGAAAGAGTTCGACCGGGGAAGTACTAACAGCATACCTATTTCTAACGCAAAGCAGTAGTGCTCGCATTGCTGTGTTCCGGATGAAGGGTAAGGGTGCCGGTGAAATTACAGTCACATGAGACTTTTCATCTTTATTTCTCTGGGTGGCGGGCGCAGTGCAATGCCACATAGGGTGCGTTCTAGGTGGACGTGACCTATGAGGTAATGCACTGTTCATAGGCAGACGGTACCACTTAACATCATCTGATTGAAACGCCATACCAAGTAGAATAAAAAAAAAAAAAAAGTTCTGTAGTCTACTTTTCTTTGTCTTGATGAACTCTTTTCAGTTCATTATTTTCATACATTTCAGTGTTCATAAATTCATACACAGTATTCATTCTCTTTCACTAGAGGATATAAATGAACTTACTCGTTTGCATGAATTTCTATCTGTTTTTTTTCTCTAAACTTTTCAATTTATCTTCACTAACTGGGATGCGTTAAATTGAACTAAAACTTCAATACAAATTTGCAATAACACAATTATAATCAAGCTGAGCTGTATGCAAGCCAACTCACCACGAACTGTATCAAACTAGGTGTGGGTTTCTTCAAACTATTCAAGTCAATTTTTTCCGGAGTTGAATTCAAAAATTCCTTCATGACATTTGGCTCTGGAAACAGCGTACCGCAGGACAATGCTCGAGCGCGCAGCGATAGCTCCCGTTTCACTTCAGCTACCTTTGCCCTGCAAATAAGTACATTACATACTTTTTATTGTTTTTTTTTAAATATATTTATACAGAACCAAGACAACATTTGGGAATTCGGTATTTTCATGGAACAAAAATCTATATAAAATCCCACAAATAGTATAAATTACAAAGTTACGGTGTTTGGATGTTTGTTACTCAATCATGCCGAAACGGCTGAATCGATTACGATGAAATTTCGTACTCAGATAAACTATGACCTGGATTGAGCTATAGGCTACTTTTAATCCCGGTAAAAAGCGAGCGAAGCCGCGGGCGGACACTAGTAACTTAAGACATAAATAGGAAACTTGCACAAGAGCTTTCGGACTGGCGGAAACTGAGGGCGTCCTTTTTTATATTATAAGGTGACAAACAAGCAGACGGCCCGCCTGATTTAAAGCAATAACCGCCGCCTATGGACATCTGCAACACCCACGCTATTGCAAACGGCTGCCTACCATTAAGAGCCCTAGATATTTCTCTTGAATTTACCCATATCGTAGCCCTGTGGGAAGGCTGCGCACCGGATAAACCACCGCAATTATAAACTTACTTGTGTACATATTCATTGCTGCGCATTTCCTGGTGTATTCCCTTAGTATGTGTTACGACATCCACGGGGAGATACACAGGGTCTATTCTTAGGCCAGACACAGCACCCCAAGTAGAAACTTACTTGTGGCCATGGTCGCTGCAGCCTTTATTCGAGGCGCAGACAGGGCATCCGTTCCTGAGATGCGTCCGTCCGACGTGCCCGCATCGGTCACAGCGCCCCGGCGCCGCGGACCAGCGTCTCCTCTCTTCAAAATGATCCACATCGGTCACCCATGATAGCAGCCTGGTGCAAAAATACTTGATGTGCGAAGTGTTTCATTCGTTGAAATCCTTTGATCAAGAATACAACTAGATGTCAGGTCGGCGCAAAAAATACGTCTCGGTGAATAACAGCTCACTTGAAAAGTGAGCTCTTATTTTTTATTTGTATTTGTGAGATTTGTAGCTCTTTAAGGTTGATTTCACACTAAATGTTTTTTATGTTTAACCTATGTCTTTTCATTTCTAAGTAACAGGAGTAATTTACTGCTTTGCTCGTTTTTTGTGACGAATGATCGTAAGTATAAGATAATATTTTGAAGATTTGCTACTTTATTGCTAGGTGTCATGGTTGTAATTAGTTTGAACTTAGAACTGTTTTAAAACTTTTGTTTCAGTTCGTTAGTAAACAAATATAGTTGTTTATATATACCCACGCGGACGGTATTTAGCTTTGATTTTGTACATGACCCGAAATCTAGTTGTATTTTTGATGGAAGTTGAAATCACAAAGATCATTTTGAATCAAAATACTCAGGTATGGATTTTTTTACATTTTTTAAATAAAAAGTATTTATAGATATTACCTGGGTATGACGTCGTTTTCAGGAACAGTATGCAGAAATGTTAGCACTGTGTTAATCGACGTACCGCATGCCCCTACGCCATAGTCACATCCGCACAGGAGAGCCAGTGCCACCATCTTTTTGCGGCCAAAACCTAAAACAACACACAATTATAATGAGAGACTGTAAAGCAAACGGCCGTGCAAGGATGCGGCCTTCTACTATTATTTATTATTTTTTACAGGTAGGGATTTTGATGAAGAAACGACCATGCACTGATTTGAAACAAGAGGCAAAATAAAATAAGTAAGAAGGTACCTACTGGGTGATCAAAGGTATGGTATTCTCTTATCTGTTCTTTTAGATAATAATGTGAGCTAAAAATTATATGTTTAATCTATTTTTTAATCACGGTATTGGTTTTCAGTACTTGATAGAACCTGTCTAAAGCGTCCTGTACCTTGTGTTCTTTCCTGAGCAAATGAAACCTACCATTGCTCTCGAACATCTTGTCAGCCTCGTAGCAGTCAACGGAGCCCTGCATGGCGCCGCCGCCGGCAGAACTCGACACGCTAAAGTTACGATAGACGCGACGCGCTCCATACGCAAAGCAGTCAGAATCCTGTGATATCACTGCGTCCACCAACTGTTAACAACAAATTATTTTTATTACACAACCATCCTATTTTATTTATTTATTTATAAGCCGGAAGTTTCCCACTGCAGGGCAAAGGCCTCCCTTCCCTCTTTCCAATAATTTATAGCCTGATCTATTTGTGGCCAGTCCTTGTTATGGGAGTCAAGCTCATCCCGCCATCGCCGTCTGGGTCTACCAAGTGGCCGCCGCGCGTTCGGAACCCACTCTGTTGTTATCTTAGCCCAGAGGTCCCCGGGCATGCGGCTAACGTGTCCAGCCCAGTCTCACAATAGATTTCCGACTTTCAGAGCTACACCGGATATTTTTGTTTGGGAGCGCAGTATCGTATTTCTAAAGCGGTCTATAAGTTTGAGTCCTAAGATACTGCGCTTCATAGCCCGCTCGCTCACCCCGAGGCTGAACTTCTGGCTGTTGGTAAGTGCCCCCAACTATCCTATAATAACAAACAATTTAATATTGTAACTCATCTGCACACTGAGGTTTTAATTTATAATTTTCATGAAAATATTGTTGATAGTAGTGAACATTTAACTAACTATAGTCCGACCACAGTGAACCACAGCAGTACTTGAAATTGAAAAATGGTTAAAGAAACCTCATCTTGATTTTAGATTCGTTTCTCTATTCGCGCGGGTTTTGCCATATAATGGTCACACAAAAGATTGTTATTTCCCCATTTAAACGAAATCGCGGCCACTATTTTATGGTTCCGTAACCAAATGGCAAAAAACGGAACCCTTATGGATTCTTCATGTCTGTCTGTCTGTCTGTCCGTATATGCCACAGACACTTTTTTCCGAAACTACAAGAGCTATGCTGTTGAAACTTGGTAAGTAGATGTATTCTGTCAACCGTATTAAGATTTTCACACAAAATAGAAGAAAAACAATAAATTTTTGGGGTCCCCATACTTAGAACTGAAACTCAACAATTTTTTTCTTCATCAAACCCTTACGTGTGTGGTTTCTATGAATAGCTCTTCAAAAATGATATTGTGGTTTCTAATATATATTTTTTCTAAACTGAATAGTTTGTTTGTAAAATGAGTTCACCTGACTTTAAAAAAAAAAAGAAAAAAAAAAGAAATATGAGAATGATAAAACTAAAAAAATATATGATGTACAATGTAAACTTCTACCGAAAATTGGTTTGAACGAGATCTAGTACCTAAGTAGTTTTTTTAATACGTCATATATCGTAAACCATCCAAGAACTTTTATATTATGTTACTTGCTGCTACGGAACCCTTCATGGGAGAGTCAGACTCGAACTTGGCCGCTTTTTAAATTAAAATACGCGGCCGTGTTTTAGGCCGTGATAACAAATAGATTGACCACTTATTTGTCAAAATCAGTTTAATAGTTTTTAGAGGTATTTACATGAGACATTAATGTAATCAGGTACTACTAGTCCAAAATAGTCTATCAACAATTTTACGTGATCCTTTTGAATATTCTAATAGAGATGGAGGTAAATATATACAAACACCTTGTGCGTTCAGCTCGGCACATGTTGCCTCAGCCTCTCCGCGCCCCTTGATGCAACTCACTCCCATACACTTCAACAGAGTTTCACACTGAAAACAGAATTATGATTGATTATATATATGGAACAGGTCCAGCAGTTCGGTTTTAATTGATGATCTGAAATCACTGAAGTCAGAAAGATCACCAATGACTATGAAATGAGTATTTCAAATCAGTTAATCAGTCTATCAGTTTATCAGTTTTTCGGAAGTTATCCTCGGACACACACACATACATACATAGAAACTCCGATTCGTCCAAGATGACTGAGAACTCTCTTCGCTTGTTCAATTATGTTAAACATACTTCTCTGAGAACTCCTCCGAATCTTCTTCTAGTAACATCCGGCTTCTTAGTTGTAGCATTATCAGCTTTTGGTGCTCCTCCGCGGAACTGTATGGCGTTACGAGCAGCCATTACATTCTGCTTCAGTGGAGGTGCGTCACCTTCCAGCACAAAGATAGGGGTTATATCAGCCAGAAGCAGGTATATTGTCCTGAAGAAAAGGTTTCTAGAACAAGCAATATTCAGTTAATTCTTTTTTATAACTTTCGACGAAACTCTACCCGTCAAGATACGTATATTCTATGATAATATGGCTAGCGCCCTCCACCACTATTTTTACACAGATGACAATTTGTAAATCAACTTTGGTTGTGAGTATGGTGCACTGAGGTGCGAAATAGGGCACTGAGGAATAAGGATTGTGAAAAATATTGTGAAAATTTTATAGAAATCGACATATAATATAATGACTGGGCCCTTATTCGCTATGTCCAAAGGAGCTAACTTGCCAGTAACGTGTGACGTCACAATGTATTCTGAACGACGATTCCACATAGATATTGATACGAGCCCGCGTTATGTCACGTTTGCTCATAGCGAATAAGAACCCAGGGCGGAAGACGTATCATGGCGGTCAGTTTGTATCCCACAGCTGGACAAAGGCCAACAAAAAATAAAGTAGTATGTTGTTAATTCAAATTCAGATCATGTTTTTTTTATTAAAGAAGGCATACTCCTCAACGGCAATAATTTTTGTTCAGTGCCCTGTTATGTCACCTCTACTTGAAACGCCTTGATAACAACTGATACTGGAGCAACAGACCAGAGGGGTGCCGGCCATGGCATTGGTGAATATCTATCCTATACTTAGTATAGTAGCTATACTAGGTACAATGTATGGCATCTGTCATTGCATGTGATACTAACCTAGCCCAGCATTAACGGGTGTAACTAAAAGCCCTTCAACTCACACAAACATAAAATACTCAGTATTAGAAAGGGTACTTGGTATATCCCTCCCCAATCACATACCCAACATCGTGATATGAAGCTGTACAAAAGTTGTAGATGTAAGTATGCAGATCACAAATCTTAAGTAGTGATGGGCTGGACACTCAGCTAGAAGGAATAATGTAAGATGGACCACAGCTATAATGGAATGGTTGCGAAGATATGCTCGGTGACTAAGAGGCAGCCCAACCACCCGATGGTCAAACAATATTGTTAACTTAGTTGGAAGGGAATGGATGAGAATAACACATGACCGGAGAGAGTGACGTATTAGAGAGGCCTATACCCAGCAGTAGACAGCTATACACAGGCTAAATCAGGCAGATTATAAATGGAACATCCATGTTGCTTTTTTTCCAACAGGGCGTAGGGCATACCTTAGGTATAATTTAGGCTGGATATGGTATTCTGTAACATTTTGACTATCACACACCCAACCAGAAAGGTCCACAGCGAGTGTCTCTCCTCTGATCTGTAAAACATTGTAGTGATTAATTAACTATTTAAAGTAGTAAGTACACAAATTAATTGAGCCACTAACAATTTAAAAAGTCTAAAATCTTAGCGATTACTGTACGATCCTCTGTTTTATGAATAGAAGTTTAGTTGGGGTACTTACTTCATGTAGAGACTTCTTTTCGCTGAACGGTGTTAATACCGTCCATAAGCCCTTAATACCCATAATTACATTAAACCCATTCACATTTCACAATTAATCCAATTCAAAATAATTATATTACTCTTCACATTCATCTTTGTCTCAAATCCAACGCACTGCCGAATTCAAATAAATTCATTATTCATATTCATCGAATTTTCCTGGTAAATAAAATAATTCTCTATGATTTCAATCAAAAATGCCAACATTTACTTTCTAAATAAAAAAACCCGGCCAAGTGCGAGTCGGACTCGCGCACCAAGGGTTCCGTACCATTATATATAAAAACGAAAAAAAAACGTTTGTTGTATGGGATTATGATTATGAATGGCCCCCTTAAATATTTATTTTATTCTGTTTTTTAGTATTTGTTATTATAGTGGCAACAGAAATACATCACCTGTGAAAATATCAACTGTCTAAATATCACGGTACATGAGATACAGCCTGGTGACACCATTATCCATAAAAACCCAAAAAAAACACGTTTTTTGTATGGGAGCCCCCGTAAATATTTATTTTATTCTGATTTTTAGTACATTTGTTGTTATAGCGGCAACAGAAATACGGACCCGAATACTTTACCCGGACTTGTTTGTAAGATTCGTTGGTATAAGATTTGTCCTGGCTGCTAGCTCATTTATGGAATGTGTTACTGGAAGAAAGCGTTAGCTGAGTCAGTCGTGGGAAGCAATGGCGGCGATGAGCTCACCACTCGTCACGTCTATATTCCACGATGGTGCAACCCACCACTGTGAAAAGAGGCCCATTGAGGCTCTGCCTACCCCTTCGGGGAAAAAGGCGTGTGTCTATGTATGTATGTAGAAATACGTTCATCTGTGAATATTTCAACTTTCTTACTATCACGGTTCATGAGATACAGCCTGGTGCCAGGCGGACAGACAGACATACAGACAGACGAACAGTGGAACCTTAGTAATAGGGTCCCGTTTTCCCCTTTGGGTACGGAACCCTAAAAATGTCTATACTACATTTACAAGACTTGCAAAAGCACAAGCCGTATGAAACCAAAAAAAAAAACTTCGGAATTGCTAAATTGACATTGACACACATGACGCCGGTGGCGGTGATCTGCTGTCAGAGAATAAAATATGTCAAAACAAAAACAGCTGATAGATTCGGCGCGAGCGGAGCGAGTTGAGGTTTAAAAATAATGCTAATTAATGAGTTGTTCAAAAGTTTGTAGGTATGAAGACTACTGATAACAATTCAGTGATAGATAATGGCATTAAAATTCATTATTGTGCAAAACAAAGTGAAACGGCCAGGGGCCTGGCAACTGACGTAATCTTTATTTGCCTACTAACATTTGTGTAATTGTGTTATCAAGAAAAAACAACTCTGATTTGTAGATTAGCGCTACATAACTCAGTATCTCTCGCTAGAGAGTATTATGTTCCTTGCTCAGTATAACATTAGCTTCGTACGGAACAGAATGTCTTATTTAAGATATATTTCGAGACAGTGGTGAGTTCTATTGTTACTTACTTTGTTTCCTAGTATCATGCATTTTATCGCAACATATTATTTAATAGTTTTAAGTATCATATTATTGCTTTATAAGTTCCATGTGGATAGATAAGCATTACTTGTGAGAATTCTTGATATGACTTCAATAAAAATGTGCTGAATTGTAACATTGTATTATATTGGTTCTCTTTGGCAACAATAAAGTTATATTCATATATTTATTTAAACTTATAGATCACATTGTGAACTCTTAGTTACATCTAGTTACACAACATTAATAATTTTGACACAAATTAAAATCAGATATGGGTACCATATGAGATAGGCAACTGTACAGGGGCTTTGTCAGATAAGCAAGTCTAGAAAACTATAGAAATTAGAAAGAACAAATTAGAAATTTCTTAGTAAAAAACTTACAAACGAAGCTACTGTTAAAGGCCTTGTCAAATTATAAACCAAGTGTACAGTCAGGAAGGTAGGCAGGAAGCAGTGGTACAGGGTCGTTGTAGAAACTAAAAACTACAGTTTTAGCATATCTTTTAACTCCAAGATTCATTGTCTATAATATTGTCATTAATACCATATATATTCATGTATAATTCATTAGTACCATGGTACTCGTAGTTCCTGACACCCACAACGCAGGCAATCCTAGTGTGGGATTGGGACTATGTTAGTATCTGTTGGGTTACTTTTTTGGTCAGTTTTGCATTGTCATAGGTATTTCTTCAATGGATCATCGTGTTTTGGTAGTTTATTATAGAATCACACTAAATTGCCTGTAAAACTTTTCTTAGATTTTTGTAATTTAAATGCAGTGTTTAACGATCTCTGTAGCGCGTCGGGCGAGTAGCCGGCTGAGATGCGGAAGGTTGCGGGTTCGATTCCCGCTACGTGACAAATGTTTGTATGATCTGCAAATATTTGTTCCGGGTCTGGGTGTTATGGTACCATTGTACTCATAGTTTCTGATACCCACGACACAGGGAATCCTAGTGTGGGGTCAGGACTATGTGTGTGACGGTTGGGTTTTATGTTATGTTATATCTCCAATAAGCTGAACACATTTTTTTTTAAATGTGTGTGTCTGCACTTTGTTCTCATAAACGTACAAGGAAGGAAAATATCTTAATACATACTTCCGTTGTCTTGTTTATAGAATAAAATAAGTTCCTTATTAATACTTAGAATTTGATGAACATGGAAAAAGTGTCAATATATTTAGATTCAAATTATATCCTTATTTTTTTCAGTGTTTCAACACACCTACCCTTCTCTGCAAGATTCAACCATGCGCAACAAATTAAAGAAGAAATTAACCAAAGGCAGATCAGCAAAGTGCTGATCGCCAACCGGGGAGAGATAGCATGCAGAGTCATGAGAACTGCCAAGAAGCTTGGCATCAGAACTGTGGCAGTTTTCTCCGATGCCGACAAACATGCTATGCATGTTGAAATGGTAAAACTGTGTGCTATCAAACTGATAGGTTCTAAATGCAGATTATCTACCAATATCAGCTTTACAGTGATAGATAATGATCTTGTTTTAAGGGTTCCGTTATTATTATTATTATTTTGACACTATTTGATTTAAAATCACGTTAAATAGGTTTTTTTTTACCATAAAGAAATACTATCTAGAAACACCAATAGTATAAAAAATATATAAATATGACGACCTCTGTGGCGCGGCGGGCGAAGGGTGGCCTGCGACGCAGGAGGTTGCGGGTTTGATTCCCGCCTCGGAACAAATATTTGTGCGATCGCAGATATTTGTTCTGGATATTTTCTATGTATAATAAAAAATATCTTTCTATGTAATATATTGTAGTTATCTAGTACCCATAACACAAGCTCTGCTTAGCTTGGGGCTAGATAATGTTGTGTGAACTGTGTCCAGCATTATTTATTTATTTATTTATATATAAATGAATAATGCCGGACATTTCACACAACATTATCTAGCCCCAAGCTATGCAGAGCTTGTGTTATGGGTACTTAATAACTGATATACTTAATACAATACATTACAAAATTAGCTTTTTTTTTATTATACATAGAAAATACCCAGAACACCCTGAACAAATATATGCAGATCGTACAAATATTTGTTCTGAGGCGGGAATCGAACCCGCAACCTCCTGCGTTGCAGGCAAACTTTCGCCCGCCGCGCCACAGAGGTCACAAAACGGGTAACCACCGACTTTGGAGCAAATTATTATTATATCATAAACATTTATAAATAAATAGTTTGAGAAGTTCATGGAGTTGGTTCCCACATTCACTGTTATTTTTCCTTTTGCACATTCTCAGGCTGATGAAGCTTACCATATAGGGCCAGCACCCGCCACCCAGAGCTACCTGAATGCAGAGAAAATACTAGATGTAGCCAAACAGTCTCAGAGCCAAGCCATACATCCCGGCTATGGCTTCCTGTCGGAAAATGTAGAGTTCTGTGAGAGGTGCGCCAAAGAAGATGTCATATTTATTGGACCACCACCAGCTGCTATTAGAGATATGGGTATCAAAAGGTACAGTGCACAATCAAATAGTTTATAATATACAGGGTATTTCATTGAGATGTGCCATGGTGTGTCCAGCCTGTGAATAGACCCCTCCGTCTCCTCCCGTGGATGTCGTAAAAGCCGACTAAGGGATTACCCGGACTTGTTGATAATATTCGTTGGTATAAGATTTATCATGGTTGCTAGCTTATTATAGAATGTGTTATTACTGGAAGAAAGAGTTAGCCAACTCAATCGTGGGAAGCAATGGCGGCGATGTGCTCACCACTTGTCACGTCTATATTCCACGATGGTGCACCTGTCGTATTCCGTCGGGGAAAACGGCGTGTGTTTATGTACTCGTATGTATGTACGTCTGTGAGGGGTTATATATTTTTAGAACCTACTCCCAAGTTCTACACATTGATCAAAAACACGACTAGCTCCAGATAATTTTTTAAAGAATGTTCTTTTTACTTTGGACATCATGGTCACACAAGTTATTTTTTAACCCCCGACGCAAAAACGGCGGGGTGTTTATAAGTTTGACGTATCAAAAATCTATCTAATCTATGTACTGCATTGTATTTATATCAGTTATCTTGTACCCATAACACAAGCTCTGCTTAGCTTGGGGCTAGATAATGTGTGAACTGTCCAGCATTATTTATTTATTTACTTAATGTTACGTTGGTCAGACCAGATCCGCACCACTCTCGATTCAAAACTCCACGAAGCCGTGCATTTCGCTGGCGACAGGTCTCACTGGGCTACATCGTCCGGCAGAAAGTGATCCATGGAGGGGTCACGACCCTCAGCATTGAGGAATACGACGCGAGGATAACTTTAAACGTTAATTTAAGCATTGCTTAAAATAAGTCCTCTCACTGTTTGACATTATAGAATAGTAACAGTGATAACGAATTTTTATATGGAAGGTATTAATGTTATTTCCAGCACATCAAAAGCAATAATGTCTGCAGCGGGAGTGCCAATAGTAAAGGGATATCACGGAGACGAGCAGAGCATTGAGAGACTGCAGGCAGAAGCAGGCAAGATAGGGTTCCCTCTCATGATCAAAGCCGTGCGTGGAGGCGGTGGAAAGGTAAGAAATACAATAGAAACTGCTGGAGTCCTTATGGGCAGGCAACGCATTGGCAATGCCCGTATCGTTGCCTGTGTTGCAAATGTCTGTATCTTAGGTTGACGCTGGTATCTTAACGTGGAGGTACTTGGAACTCTGGTACTCGATTTTGCAAGTACGACCCATCCCTAAAACAAACCACAAATATAATAAATATAAATACAAACCCCGATGACGTAATAGCGTTGAGGAATACAGGGAATCCTAGTGTGGGGGTTAGTAAATAACCTACTGACTTATGTATAAACATGTACATATGTTGTTTAAATGTAAATATTGCATAGGAAACCTTTACATAATTAAGTATTTAGTTTCGGTGTTTTGGATACAAATAAATGTTTTTTTTTTCATACAACACGAGAAGATAGGGTCTGGTTAGTAGCATGTGCCAGGTGTTAAAAGAACTAACAGTGTTTTGTATTCGTTACGCATTATTATTTTTCTACAAAAGCATTAAAAGAAATGCAAAATTATTTTTTTATAAACCTATAGACCGATTAATGAAAACACACGTTTTACAAAATTAAATATGTATTTGTGATTTTCAGGGTATGAGGATTGCAATGACAGAAGCAGACTTTCTCCCTCAATTGGAATCGGCGAAAAGAGAATCACTGAAGTCATTTGGTGATGATAATATGCTATTGGAGCAGTATATCACAGACCCTAGACATGTGGAAGTCCAGGTAAAAATAAATGTAACATACATTGTATAACTAGCAGTCGCCCGTGGGTTCACCCGCGTTATTGTTCCTAGCGAACTGGATTTCGGGATAAAAAATATCCTTTGTCCTTTGTCCTTAATCTGTGTACCAAATTTCTTCAAAATTGGACTAGCGGTTTTGGCGTGAAAGCACTACAAATATTCAACCATCTTTATATCATTCATTTCACTTTTAGTAAGTAGGGATTTTCTTTCTGTTTGTTAGCCTGTTGTTTTGTGTCTGTCTTCTTCGGATGGCGGGTGTTGGTTTCGCGAGAGCTGGGAGACTTGGCACACGTGTTTTGATTGATGGTGTCTCATGGGTATCATCAGATTAGCTGCGATACCCTTAATTAAAAAAAAACAGTGTAAAAATGTATTTGGGGGTATTGTGGCTAAGCTGGTAATGTTTGTGAGATGCTGTCGATTGAAGCGTGTGTGTTGTGTTTCGTGGTTCTCGCGAGGTCAACTTTCGCTATCTGTGATTTCTCATCGTACACACTATAACTTTGACTTTTTTTTTCTATTAAGCACAAATTCTTATCTTATGTCCTTCTGGACATAACTTCTATCCTTCTTGTGTTTGTGTTTATAAGGAAAATAGCTATATTTCTTTGTCTATTGAATTTCACTCTCGTTTTTGTCCTAGGTATTTGCCGATATGCATGGAAACGCCGTCCATCTCTTTGAAAGGGACTGTTCTGTACAAAGACGTCACCAGAAAATCATAGAGGAAGCTCCAGCAGTAAGTAACATTTATTGTCGCATTATCCCCCGCCAAGGCGACCGGGCGAAGCGTACCTACAATGGCCGAAAGGGGTGAAGTTCCGGCGGTTCAAGGGCCGCCTGTCACGTGATCACCGGGCCGCGACGCGTCGGCGATCACACGTGTGTTAGATTAAGTTATAAATAAACTGTTTTTTATATGTTCATTTCTAAGCTATTTATGTTGCTAATGTTGCTATGGGCGCTGTCTCCACGAGCGAGAGAATCGCGGCGATATTAACGTAGTGCTATGTATTTCTATGAACGCGTCTCCACACGGCGATGTTATCGCGGCGATAATTTGTATGGGCGAGCGCGGACTCGTCGCGATTCTCTCGCTCGTGGAGACACTGCCTTATTGTCAATAATCTCAATAAGCCTGAAATAAATATATTGAATTTGTATTTGAATGGGGGGATTTGCCGTAATCACCACGCTTGGCAGGCGTATTGGTGATCGCAGTATACTACTTAGCCTCTGATGTTATCCCTTAGTCGGCTTGACGACCTCTGTGGCGCGGCGGGCGAGTAGCCGGCTGAGATAGGTCGCGGGTTAAATTCCCACTACTGGACAAATTTTTGTATGATAAGCAAATATTTGTTCGGGGTCTGGGTGTTGTGGAACCATGGTACTCGTCGTTTCTGATACCCATGATACAGGGAATCCTAGTGAGGGATCAGCCGGCCTAGCCAAGTGGCATTCGCTTCGGATCGATTCCATTTCTACAATCGTAATACAATACAATAGACCACGTGACATTTCGATAGCTTACGTCAATCTCATACATTGTTGGCTTTTGTACTTACGACATCGCTAATAGAATGTTACTTTGTCTACGGCCTCATGAATGTTGTACTACATCTTCCTAGGTACGGCGTCAGGACTACGTATGTGTCTGTTATGTTGGCTTTTCCGACAACGGGAAGAGAGGGAGTGGTTTATTCTTAGGCCGGAAACCAGCACCAATTGCTATGGCCCCAAATAACTATTTTTGTCTTTTTTGTATACTACCAACTTGCAATGACGGATCAAGCAGATTGCCCGCCTGATGTTAAGCGGTAACATCTGCCTATGAACAGTGCATTACCGCATAGTTCACGTCCACCTAGGACACGCCCTATGTGGCCTTATGTACTGCGCCCACCACCCTGAGACATAAAGATGAAAGTCTCATGTGCATGTAATTTCAACGACACCCATACCCTTCAAACCGAAACACAGCAATGCTAGCACTACTGCTTTGCGGCAGAAATAGGTATGGAGGTGACTGTCATTGTTAATGCCTTCCACAGCCAGGATTATCAGAAGAGACCCGTCGATCGCTCGGCGAGGCCGCGGTGAGGGCGGCGCGCGCGGTCGGCTACGTCGGCGCTGGGACGGTGGAATTCATCCTTCACCGCACCACACACGAGTTCCACTTTATGGAGATGAACACAAGGCTGCAAGTCGAACATCCTATCACTGAGATGATCACAGGTAATGACACGCGGTGTAGTTAGCCGATGGTACAAAACTGTTTACCATACAAACTTTGGGGAACCAATGTCGGTGATAGAACATATAATTTAGTCACTAGAGTTTTACTTTAAGTTAATCTAATTGTAAAATGGCAATTTCCCAGTGTGTTGCGGCTGTGTTGCGGACACGGCCGTGTGTTTTACGTGAATACGTGTACGTAACGGTAATATTTTATTTGAGCGTATTATATGTATGTAATAATCATTTTTGAACACTAAGGTCGTGTATTTGTTCAGATGCATTCATTATTTTACGTTGCCGGCACCACTTCACTCACTGGTTTGCTCTTGAGAAGCCCTTTCCAACCGTATACTGGTTAAAATGCCACCAAAATTACATATGCATAAAGGGCTTCTAAAATAACGGGAAGAGTCCTATAAAGACTTAGTTCTGAAGAATACTGTATCGATTTCCAGGGACGGATTTAGTGGAGTGGCAGCTGCGCGTTGCGGCTGGCGAGCCGCTGCCCGTCACGCAGGAACAGGTGGTGCGCCGCGGGCACGCGGTCGAGTGCCGCATCTACGCCGAGGAGCCACGAGCCGGATTCCTACCGCGCGCGGGCACACTGCACAGACTAACGCAGCCTCTACCTGAAGAGTTTGTAAGGGTAAGTCTGTCGTCTTTATACAAACATCAAAGTTTTACTACTGGACCAAGTCGAAGGCCGTATGTACCATCAGTGCTCTCACTAGACACGTGCATACTGTGCATACCTTGTATACAGGGCGTCCCAAGACTATGCAAGTACCTTAAATATTGTTGATAGAATATTTTGCGGAAAGGAGACTTTATTTTATTATTGAAAGTTAAAAATACTGCATTCAAAGATTTTCTAAAAATTACTTGCTTCGTCTGGGAATCGAACCGACTTAAATGTGAAAAAAACATTCCGTATTTTTATGATGCCATCGAAAGAATGGATAAAAAATAATAATTCCTCTTAAGTAACATGGTATCTTATAACAAAGGAATAACGTAAAATTAATCATTTCAATTTTTATTTTCCATTCATGTCGGTGCTATTCCCAGAAGAAGCAAGTAATTTTTAGAAAATATTTGAATAAGTATTACTAATTTTAAAAAAAAGTCTTCTTTCAGCATAATATACTATCTAAAATATTTAAGGTACTTTACCTTCATGTCGCATAGTCTTGGGACGTCCTTTATACTGTTTATACCACTGAGCTCAAATTGAATGGTGTCGGGTCAGCGCTCAAACAGTGCGTACAAAAGAAAAAAAATAAACAATTCTGCCAAATTTTATCCGTCCATTGCTGCTTGATTATTGAACACATGTGAAGAACTAGAGTGTGAACCATTCTACCTTTAATTATTATTATGATGATAATTTTTCGTTTATTTTGATAAGGCTAATAACGACAGCCACAGCCAATGGTTTTAAAAAAAACCAAAAGACTTTTAAAAGTACTTTATTCTTTTATTACAACAAGTTACAAATGAAAGGTAAGTTATTCTAAGTTAAAATTAACAGAGACTACGACTGGTCAAAGTAGGTACCAGTGATAGAATGACGACACCATGTTCCATTTCCATATTCCAAGTAAAACTGGAACTGCTGAATTGGCACTCGTGTTGTATCGGCCGGGCATTGAAAATGCAAGGCTGCTATTTCACTCTCCTTCAAGTCAGCAGTTTAGGTACATGTTAGGCATGTAACAGGCTCATATTAAAGTTTGTTTTTTGTTGTAGGTTGAAACGGGAGTGCGAGAGGGTCAAGACGTGTCGGTTCACTACGATCCCATGATTGCTAAGCTAGTGGTGTGGGGGCGCGACCGCAACGAAGCCTTAGCCAAAACCAGGGCCAAGCTTCAAGAGTATCAAGTGAGTATCACAATGCGACTCACTTGCAAAAAACTGTGTAGTAATAGTGCGTGGCTGGAGGCGCGGGGCGGCTGCCAGATCGCAAATCTTAAGGGGGCACATTCCTGCAGCTTGCGGGTCAGTAACTTCTATTACAATGCTCCTAATAACACAAAAGTTAGCTTGCGATAATCATACGTGTTTTTTTTTTGCCGGCACTCTGTCTATAATGTTTATTTTGTCAGGTGGCTGGACTAGAGACGAACGTGAACTTCCTACTGCGTCTGAGCGGCGCGAGTGCGTTCGTATCGGGCGACGTGCACACCTCCTTCATCCCGCAGCACGAGGCCGAGCTGTTCCCTACATCCGACTGTGTGCTCGGCGAGCATCGCGCGATCCAAGCGGCCTTAGGGCACGTAAGTATCCTTCATGGGTCCTAACATCACATCGATAGCTAGTGCGCTCTACTCTCGAGAACTGGGAGCAAACCCCTTACATACATATACACACGCCTTTTTCCCTGAAAAGGTAGGCAGAGCCTCTTCCTTCTCCTTTCTCTGTGGGTTGCACCAACCTGGGAATATAGACGTGACAAGAGGTGAGCTCATCGCTGCCATCTTTTACGACATCCACGTGAGGAGACGGAGGGTATATTCTTAGGCCGGACACATTACGGCTAAAACGTCTAAAAAGCGCTTGCAATCCATAAAAAACCCCTCATCAACATCAGGCTTGGACCTCCCTCATAGAATGCCACGACGAACGGTCCGCCTCCATCCACCGCCTTCCACCTCTATAATGTCTTTGGTCCATCGAAAAGGGGGCATTATTCCTCTTTTCGCCGTCCAATTTGTGGTCGCCACTTCAGAACCTTTATTACCCAACGGTCATCAGTTTTGAGAGCTCTATATGCCAAACACCATTACAACTCTTCAAAACCCCTACTCGTAAGGAGCTAATTTATAAAGGTGTTAACTGAAGTCAATGTATTACAAATCTCAGACTAAAATACCCATAATTTTTTTATGGAAATTATTTTATATCTTGGTATGTATGGTACGGAAACCTGAGGGCATGAGTCTTACACTTGTCCATCTTGTTTTTTTTTTATCTAAAAATTCTTGCTGGTAACTTTATAAAGTTATCAGCAAAAGGTTTTTCACTTTCGCTGTATAATATCAGTTTAATTTAATATAACTAGGTGGCGCTGCGAAAAATGCAGTTTCCTAGAACGCGCTATCGATGCGTTTTGCGCAAATTATGCGGTCTCAACATTACAAATATTCTTTATCGAATTCTTCGCAAGAAGAATTTGACGTTCGTTCGTGGTATTTTTGAAAACGAAGCTTGCTTCGTGCGATTGTTGTTGTTATTGCTTCATGATTATTGAATTTTGTGTGTTGCGATATTTCGGCACAGTTCACAGTTGCATGCGCCATGATCACGAGAGAACTGAATATATAAATTAACAAACAAACAAAATAAATTAATAACGCTGAACAGTTCACACAACAAATACCCAGAACAACCTGAACAAATATATGCAGATCTTACAAATATTTGTTCCGAGGCGGGAATCGAAGAACCTGCAACCTCCTGTGTCGCAGGCGAACAATCGCCCGTCGCGCCACAGAGGTCGTCAAAATAACTCGACAATCAATAATCATGGTAAATATCCAAATTTTAGTGAAAAGTATGTATGTAAAGTATTTCAGTAGTTATAGTAGTTTTTTTTTAAATGAAATGAAATGAAATCATTTTATTTGCTAGAACATGGTAGGATACATGGAAGGCCTTATGTTGTAGTGAGGAGCACATGTTCTTGCTTCACAAGCATGCAAATGTTTTAAAATAGGTACGTCTCTATTACATACATTGGTTAAGGTGGATGCGCACGCTTGCGGCGCGAAATTCAAATTTTTTGGTGTTTTTTGCCCATTACAGCTCATCAACACTTCTTCAGATAACGAAAGTTGAGTTCGCGACAACTAGGAGATTTAACACACATATTTTAATTGATAGTATCTCATAAATATCATCAGTTTAGCTATGATACCCCTAAACACATTTTTACAGTGTTTTTGTTTGTTTAGGGGTATCGTAGCTAAACTGATGATATTTATGAGATACAATCAATTAAAACATGTGTGTTAGGTCTCCTAGTTGTCGCGAACTCAACTTTCGTCATCTGAAGAAGTGTTGATGACCTGTAAAGGGCAAAAAACACCAAAAAATTTGAATCTCGCGCCGCAAACGTGAGCATTCACCTTAAATTAATTCTTAATCAATTCATTAATACTACTAATCAATTACAATATTGTGATAACTATACAAACAAAAATAACTTAGTCCAAATTATATTTAAAAAAAAACTTTTAATTCACAAATAACAATACAGGTATTAATTAATAATTAATTTAATTTAATTTACAATAGTCAAGACATTTTTCAAATTCAAAAATTCATCCACAGAATAAAAACACTTCTCTGATAACCATTTATGTATTTTTATCTTAAATAGGTTTCCGGACAACTCTTTGAGTCCTTCGGGGAGATTATTATAAATTTTTGGTGCCATAAAGTTGGCGTTTTTCTGAAGAGATTTTTTACAAAACGGGAGATAGAGCCTATTATTTGTTTGTGTTCGCAGTTGGAGGGAACGTCCGTCTTGATTTGTTTTAAATAATGCTGGGTTTTGTTTTACAAAAATAGCTAGTTGTTTTATGTATAGACACGGTAGAGTTAGTAAATGTAGCTTCTTAAATAGCGGTCTGCAAGGTTCTAAATAATGAGCTGAACAAATAGATCGTATGCATTTCTTTTGTAATTTAAACGCTCGGTCTGTATCCGTTGAGTTACCCCATATCAGTAGCCCGTACTGTAGTACAGATGCCACATACCCGTGGTGGTTTGTGAAAGAGTTCGTCGGTTGAAGTACTATTATCATACCTATTTCTGCCGCAAAGCAGTAGTGCTCGCATTGCTGTGTTCTGGTTTAAAGGGTGCCGGTGAAATTACAGGCACATGAGACTTTTCATCTTTATGTCTCAGTAGGGTGCGTCCTATGTGTACGTGACCTATTAGGTAATTAACTGTTCATATAGGCAGAGGTTACCGCTTAACATCAGGTGGGCCATCTGCTTGTTCCGTCATTCAAGTAGCATAAAAAAAAACATAACCAAGATCGATTCAAGAGCAACTGACTTCAAGACGACTTGGTTTGTAGAGTTCCGCGTCAGCTTGCACATAGGCTCGTCCCATTGCCGTTGAGACGAAAGAGATTTGGGAGGAGCAAGCAATTCGAGGTATTTTTTAAACTTATTGAATGACGGAACAAGCATATAGCCCGCCTGATGTTAAGCGATAACCTCTGCCTCACATTGGTCACGACCACTTAGGACGCAGCCTATGTGCCATTGCACTGCGCCCGTCACTCTGAGACATAAAGATGAAAAGTCTCATTTGCCTGTAATTTCACCGGCACCCATACCCTTCAAACTGGAAAACAGCAATGCGAGCACTACTGCTTTGCGGCAGAAATAGGTATGGTGGTAGTACACGGACGAACTCTCTCACAAAAAAGCTCTACTACCACTAAACCTCGTCTAAATATGAAATTTTGAGAGAGTTGCTGGAATGAATGAATTAATGAATATACTTTATTGCACACCTAGTAGAGAGTTGTTCGAAAGAGCCGAAAGGGAAGGAGATATAATTTTGTCAATCAGAGTACTAGTGCTATATAGATGGGAGACAAGAACGCGAACGCTGGTAGGGCTACATTATAATATATCAGTCACAGGGGCGCAGTGTGACACGACCTATCATGACGATCATGAATGACTACATAATTAAACTGTTTTTTTTTTATGAAACTAATAGGCAAACTAGCTTACGGCCCACCTGATGTAAAGTGGTCACCTTCGCTTACAGACACCGGCAACACCGGGGGTATTGTCGATGCGTTGCCTACCCTGAAGGAATTTATGATCATTTTTCTTGAAGCGACACATGTCGTAACCAAGCGGGAAAACCTCAGATGGAAGCTCATTCCAAAGTTTATGGGTATGGGGAAGAAATGATCTCGAGAAACGAGTCGTACGAGAAACCCAGGTATCTATGATGTGTGGATGAGCTTTGTCACGGTGCCGGGAAGAGCGATGGTAAAATCTCGATGCGGGGATGAGATCGAAAAGAACACAAAATCCCCGTTGTACAGGCGGTAGAACACGCAAAGCGATCCAATGGCTCTGCGCTGGCTAAGTGGTTCTAGAGTATTGGAGAGCTTAGGGTCGCCGATGATTCTAATGGCTCTTCTCTGTAGGGAGTCAAAGCAAAGCAGCTGGTACTTGGGTGCCCCGTGCCATACATGGGAACAGTATTAAACGTGCGGCCTAACTTGTGCTTGTAACTTGTTTATTTGCAGTTGCTGGTCAGTAAAGCTGAAAACTCCGCCAACGACACCTGGAAGGGAATCTCTGTTACGCCAACGGCGTGGAGGCCCAACTATAATGTGCTGAAGACGATACCGCTGAGATTCGACGAGAAAGGTGAACTACTAGCCTAGCTTTGAATGCTGCTTTGGCTTATGGAGCAAGACGAGTAATTCAGCCATACCCATAACAGTCACATACATAGTCCTGTTCCCACACTAGGATTCCTTGTGTCCTGGGTCAGAAACTTTATGGTGTACCACCACTCCCAGAACCGGAACAAATATTTGCAGATCATGCATTCATTTGTCCCGCAGCAGGAATCAAAGTCAAAGTAATAAATATTTTATTAATTTAAATCACAATTGTGGGTCATTTTGGATCGTCTTATAGACTTTTACTCCTGTTCCAACGGGACCAAAGCTAGAAGAATCAGGCAACAATCACGGCTTGGCTTATTTGATGATCCTTCTTACTAATAGGTGGGAAGCGCCTGTGTGGTGCCTGGAGAGAAAGGAGAAGCTGACTCAATGAGAAAAAAAAACAAGTTGTTAGCAAATAGTAAGATATAAAGAGAATCAGCAAAAGTTCATAAGACAGCATTTTGTGTTCGTTAGAGACCAAGTTAGTGTAACCAAGTAATTAAATAAATAAATAAATAATGCTGGACAGTTCACACAACATTATCTAGCCCCAAGCTAAGCAGAGCTTGTGTTGTACTAGACAATTGATATACTTAATACAATATATTACATAGATAGATATTTTTTATTATACATAGAAAATACCCAGAACACCCTGAACAAATATCTGCAGAACAAATATTTGTTCCGTGGCGGGAATCGAACCCGCAACCTCGTGCGTCGCAGGCGAACCGTCGCCCGCCGCGCCACAGAGGTTGTCTATTATTGAATTGTATTGAGACGCATTGTACAGTGATTATATTGTATTTCCCCATTACTCCTTGTTCTGTTCTAATCTTATCGTCTACATCCTAAAGCCGTAGTTATGTTAACATGTTAAGGTCGCTGCGTTACACACTGCTAACACTATGTTAAGCGAAACTTGATATTAACACAGTAATTACTAGAGGATGTAATCCAAATAAATCAAAAAAAGTAACACGATTGGTGAAACTTTTCTCGATAGATTTAGTTTTTGAAATCGGCCCTCACAAAACCCGTTTTAGGTACCTCCTTCGAATAGAGAAAATATTGACGGGTAATTTGTATACTATTCAGTAGGTAACCACAGCACTTAGATTTATGGAAGAGGTATCTTTTTAAATTTGCTTCTTTTAAAGCAAACCGATATTTTATTCTTAGCGGCAAAAATGTATACCTAATCTCTTCCCGTGTTCAAGTGAGTAATCGGCACTATCACTTTCTTGAAGTTATTGTTTTCTTGCTAGACTCCGCCTATTCATTTGACGACCTCTGGCGCGGCGGGTGATAGTTCTCCTGCGACGCAAGAGGTTGCGGGTTCGATTCCCGCCTCGGAACAAATATTTGTACAATCTGCAGATATTTGTTCAGGATGATATGGGTATATATTTCTATGTATGATAAAAAATATTTATGTGTGTAATGTATTGTATTAAGTATATCAGTTATCTAGTACCCATTATTACCCATAACACAAGCTCTGCTTAGCTTGGGGCTAGATAATGTTGTGTGAACTGTCCATAATTTTTTGTTTTTTTTCGATATTTTAACTTATCTCCATAATCTATTTTTTTAGATTTGAAAGTATCCGTCAAATACGAGAGTACTCCAAACACATACAGCGTGCAAGTGAACGAAGGGGAGTGGCGTCACGTCGAGGCCTCCTTGCACTCCTCTCCCCTCGGCTTGCGTCTGCACACAGCTATAGAAGACAAGAGATGCAACGTCGGACTGCTGACGCATGAGAACCAGGTCCACGTCTATGATGAGGTAAGCATGTGTAGCCGTGGTTTCCACCCTAAGAATAAACGCCTTAATCTCTTACCGTGGATGTTAGCCGACTAAGGTATTACACCAGTGGATCAGTTGCATCTCTGACCAGAGATGGCCATGGAAATCCTCCATAATAAGTATTTCACGGGTGGCGATAAGGGTGACTTGCCGACATCCGATTGAGGTGAAATCTGGCATACCTTTCAAGTTCCCATGACAATAAAATATGATGGTAACAGCGAGCTGAGACGGAAGGTGAACAACGGAACTCCTCGATGGATAATAGTAGACTGGCCGTGTTTAGGCTCATTGTGATCAGTCGTTTTTTTTTTTTCGAAAATAATAATGACAGCGTTTTAACTTACAATAAAACGCTTATTAAGATACTTACCTGATTCAAAGCCTCATTATACCTATAGGTATAATATATATATGAGAATAGCGTGTAGTTCTAACCCGTGGCAGTCATGTATATACCCATAGCTTCTTAGCTCGTACAGCAGTGGTAAGTCACTAGGCAGCGCGCGATGCTATATAAAGCGTCGCCAGTTGTGTCTTGGGCTCATTAAGTCTCATTATTTACATAATATTTATGTACCAGGCAGATTTCGACTTTGAGGCTTTGAATCAGGTAAGTATCTTAATAAGCGTTTTATTGTAAGTTAAAACGCTGTCATTAAGAGACTGTACCGTGATTCAAAGCCTCATTATACCTATAGGTATAATATATATATGAGACCTGTTTGTTATCGCCTGGTGACTATAGCTAGGTTTAATATTATATTTGTATATATAAGTAACGCCAATGTGAAAATATAGTGGAAAATAAATTTATTGCTTTCAATTATACAAGTAAGTTTGCTTAAATTGGATTCTTTGAGGGTTATGTAATGAAAATAAAAATGTTAAAGTAATATAATCTTGTTTTAATTTGTATTCACTTATACACAACGTAACAGAAAATAAATATAATTTCTTATGAAATAATCATTAACATCATTAAATATAATCATGATACTGCTGAAAATAATCTTGTAACACATGTTGTTGTTGTTGCCTCATGTCCAACAATTTGTCTTCTGTAGAATTTACTGAACGTGTTTCGTGATCGCCAATTTCCTCTTGATAATATGTCATCGATTGAGTAGTTTAACATCCAGTTCTTGGAGGCAACTGCAGATCGTACACTCCCTGGACTTGCTTTTATTCCAGCCTCCTTTAGTAATGATTTTATCCATGTCCCAATGCATGTTCTGGACGCAGGTTTGGTTGTTCCACGTACTGTCAGAAAAAGATTCTTGTAGGATGTACCATCTCGTCGTGATTTTGTCATTTCTATAAGAGATTTAACCCAAAATACGGGATCTAATGCTTGAGTTTCTGTATTTGTGGTTAAGAGCCAACCGGACTGTCTATGATCAGAACTGTCTGTTTTCGAACCGAAAATTGGCCAAAATATGATGTCATTATTATTTACAATGTAATCGTTTTTGTCAATATGAAGAAGAGTAAGGTCATGGACCCTTCTTCCAGAGCAAAGGAGAAGTATGCAAGCTGTTCTTCTTGAACATTCATAGAGAGTAAAGTTATTCTTGTATGATTGTGTAAGCCATGTCGATAGGGTATCTATATCCCAAATAGGTGGTTTCTCGCTTTTGGTCTTCTTCAAAACAGCTATCGATTTCATGACCTGTGCTACAAGAGGATGAGAGCTCAAGGATTTGCTCTTTTCTGGGTCACATAACGTTGATACAACTGACTTATGAAGAGAAATTGTACTGTATGCTAGGTTATGTATTTGATGTAAATCGCTGAGAAACCTAGCGACATCTGATCCAGATGGAGAGGAAAAGTTAACATTATTTTCTCTTGCCCACTGGCACCATCTACGCCATGCAGGCCTGTAGGTATTTCTTGTCGATTCACGCCAGCTTGACTTTATGAGATCAATTTGATTTGAGGACCAGTCTTTTAGGGCTTCACTCCACCCCCACATTTCCAAATCTCCAGCGTCATCGCGTGGACTTGAGGTGGAGGTTGACAAGTAGTCGTGTCTATCAGAACTTTGTCTAATCTGGGAATTTCTAGAGGTCCCGCTAGGGCTCTGCGTTTGAGGTCCGCACGCCAAAATGCTTTGTCCCATTTTGGTACAACCAGTATATAAAGACCCGTTGCTTGGTTGAGGTGAGCGAGGGCACGTGCTATCAGAAATGGTGGAGGAAACACCCATGCTAGTTGATAATTCCAGGGCTGACTTAGCGCGTCGTGGAATTCTGCACGATTGTCTGTGTGATCCAGAGTCACATACTGAGGCACTACGTGGGCGGCTCGTGAGGCAAATAGATCTATTTGTGGTGTTCCCCACAAAGAAAAAATTTTGAAGGTTATGTTTGGAAGAAGATGCCATTCTGCCACTCTTTTTTGTCGTGATAAATGATCGACCTCTGCATTGTAACGACCAGGAATGTAGTGAAGTTGGAGGTAAATATTCTGTTGCGTCAGAATTTTGAATATTTGGGTCGTCAGTATGAACAGACTTTGAGACTTCGTCCCCCCCCCTCGTTTTTTAGATAAGACAGTACAGTGCGATTGTCTGATTGGACTGCTACCGTGGAATGCGAAATTGTGTGCGCATATTTCTGAAGGGCTTTGTAAATGGCTAGCATTTCTTTCATATTCGAATGAAGATGAAGTTCTTTTTGCTTCCAAGGCCCATTCATCATATGGTTGTCGAGTTGCGCACCCCAACCTGACCCTGATGCATCTGTCGTTAGGTGATGAGTAACAGGAGCTAAGTGAATTAGAGACCTCTGCGTGAGGTTCTTCATCCACCAGCTTATTTCTTTCAAGGCTTGGCTTGGAATACAATCTTTGGCTTGATAGTTGGTTTTTAAAAGTTTCAGAGAAAACATTAGTGTATGCCGGTGATTGAGTCGGCCATTTTTGATGCAAAAGCTCGCAAAATTTAACATTCCAATCAAACTTTGAATTTCTTCCAAAGATGCCCGTCGTTTGGTTAGCAGTTGCCCTAACTTTTTGTGTAAGACCATACATTTGTCTGTTGGAAGCCATTTTTGGTTGTTGAATGGGCTCCACATTATTCCGAGGAACTGTATTACCCTTTGTGGTACCAGAATGGACTTTGAAAGATTTACTTGCCAACCTAGGTAAATTAGAGTGTTTACTGCAATATGTATTTGCGTTTGTAAAACATTCTTGTCTTGATTTACAATTAAAAAGTCGTCTAAATACACTATCATTCGCATATTGTACTGATCGCGTAGTGTTTGGGCCACCCAATTGGTCAGAGTGGCGAACATTTTTGGTGCTGAGGCAAGGCCGACCGGGAGGCATGTCATTTGCAGAAGTTGACCGTGATATATCAACCGAAGAAAGCATCTGTGCGGTTGAGCAATCGGTAAATGGAAGTAGGCATTTGATAAATCGATTTTGGCCATCCAATCTGACTTTTGCAGAAAACTTGGGATCTTTTGCATGTTGATAAGCTTGAATTTTGCTACATGTACATATTTGTTTAGGTTGCGCAGATTGAAAATCGGACGGAAAGTGCCATCTGGTTTCGCAATGTGAAACATTCTTGATATGAAACTGGGTGTATGAGGAGCTATCTCCAATACCTTCATTTTCATGAGATCTTTTACTGTTGTAGTCATTTCTTTTGACTCTGGTGTTTGCAGGGACTGATCCACAGAGTTTGGAAAGTACAGAGGGGGTTTTTTCATGAACGGTATGCGATACCCTTGAATTACGTTTAATAAAGTACAATTTGCCCCCATCTCCTTCCATTCTTTTGTAAAATGTACTAGTTGACCAGCCTGGAAGTAGTCAGAACTTCCTGCCTCTGCTGTTTTTATTTGCCGTGTCATGAAACAACGGTTTATTAGAGCTTTGTGCACCGGGGTGTCCTGCTCGCAGACCACCTCTTGAGGTTCTTGGTCGATATGGGTGATAACCTTGCGCAGGTTGTCTATAGGGTCGTGCATAGCCCTGAAAACCCGCTTGCAGCATTGGAGCGTGCATGTGCTGTTGAAATGAAGGATAGGCACCTTGCGCAGGTGGTATGCCATATGATATGCCAGTGGTATGCGGCAATGCGTTATAGTGCTGAAAACCCTGCGCGGGCATAGCTTGCTTTGAGGAACTTTGATTGGAGTTTTCAAAAGCATTTGGCTTTTTTGAGCGAGAATCCCTTTCGTTACGGCTGGGCCAAAAGGTTTTGTTTACACCTCCGTTTTTCTCTAGTAACGTGGAAAAGTCTTGCTTTTGAAAAAGGTTTTCGCATGTAGGAGGAATTTTTCTCAAGGAGTCTTTCAAAAATGTATTTTTAACTGATTTAAGAACTGCATCACGTCTTTGTTGGATTAAATCTGCTCGATGTCCACAAGTCATTTGCAATATATCACTAGAAATTTTGCTGTATTCACCTTCGGAGAAAATTTCAGATACTTTATCTTTGATGCCTTTCATTTCTATAACTTCGTTTTCACCTATCCAAGCGAAAAGTGACCGAAAACCTTTTTCCAGGGCTTTTTTTTTTTTTTTTGTTTTATTAAACCCATCGTTATAGCGGCGAAACCGCGTTCAGTGTGTGACAAGTGGGGAAAGTTGTCATAAGGCTTGATTTCATCGTTAGATTCTAAATCTACATACCCCGGGGTGAAACAATAATTCTTTTGAACTTCCGCGTTAAGGTACGCGGACCAGTTATCGGTTTCGAACCGTTGTAAATCTTTGAGTTTTATTACATGCTCAGGTGAGGTCTTGGGAACAGATGGTTCCTTTGTTAGCGTGCTGAAGGACAAGGAGAAGTCTTTTGGCACAGGAACGCTTTCGTTTTGAGTGATTTCTGATGAAAGGTCACTAAATAAATCATTTGCATCCAGATCAATGCTAAGAATATCTTCTTCATTATCATTTTGATTAGTGGACGGAGCTGGCTCCGATGGAAATTTTTGGAATAAAAAGCTTTGTATCTGATCAACCTGTTGGGACAGGTTAGACTTCTTCATATTTTTTGCGCTTAGAGGAGCGTGTTGACGAAGCCTTTCGTTTTTCACTATCAGTATTCACTTGATCATCCATGATCCACTTGATAAAAAGAAAACTTTTAATATCGAGCAAAAATTTATAGAATTTAAGTGGGTATTTTTATAATAATGTTTTTAAAAACTCACCGACCGCACGGGACGAGAACTAAAACGCCAATGAGCCCAAGACACAACTGGCGACGCTTTATATAGCATCGCGCGCTGCCTAGTGACTTACCACTGCTGTACGAGCTAAGAAGCTATGGGTATATACATGACTGCCACGGGTTAGAACTACACGCTATTCTCATATATATATTATACCTATAGGTATAATGAGGCTTTGAATCACGGTACAGTCTCTTAATTATTACTTTTCTTCAATGTCTGGTTCTCCAGTTTTATCAAATGTATGGATTTTGCGATTATGTGATTTTCCAGTCTGGTCAAACCATCGTGGAGATTCCGAAGGCTAAGTACCAGGCCGCGAGCGCGGTAGACCCGGCGGCGGCGGCCAACAGTGCGTCCTCGCCCACTCACGGCATATTGGAGCGCGTTCTAGTCAATACAGGAGACAAAGTAAGTACCTATCACACTACAGTTTACTAAGTACCAGGCCGCGAGCGCGGTAGACCCGGCGGCGGCGGCCAACAGTGCGTCCTCGCCCAGTCACGGCATATTGGAGCGCGTTCTAGTCAATACAGGAGACAAAGTAAGTACCTATCACACTACAGTTTACTAAGTACCAGGCCGCGAGCGCGGTAGACCCGGCGGCGGCGGCCAACAGTGCGTCCTCGCCCAGTCACGGCATATTGGAGCGCGTTCTAGTCAATACAGGAGACAAAGTAAGTACCTATCACACTACAGTTTACTAAGTACCAGGCCGCGAGCGCGGTAGACCCGGCGGCGGCGGCCAACAGTGCGTCCTCGCCCAGTCACGGCATATTGGAGCGCGTTCTAGTCAATACAGGAGACAAAGTAAGTACCTGTCACCTACAGTTTACTAAGTACTAGGCCGTGAGCGCGGTAGACCCGGCGGCGGCGGCCAGCAGTGCGTCCTCGCCCACTCACGGCATATTGGAGCGCGTTCTAGTCAATACAGGAGACAAAGTAAGTACCTGTCACCTACAGTTTACTAAGTACCAGGCCGCGAGCGCGGTAGACCCGGCGGCGGCGGCCAACAGTGCGTCCTCGCCCACTCACGGCATATTGGAGCGCGTTCTAGTCAATACAGGAGACAAAGTAAGTACCTATCACACTACAGTTTACTAAGTACCAGGCCGCGAGCGCGGTAGACCCGGCGGCGGCGGCCAACAGTGCGTCCTCGCCCACTCACGGCATATTGGAGCGCGTTCTAGTCAATACAAGAGACAAAGTAAGTACCTATCACACTACAGTTTACTAAGTACCAGGCCGCGAGCGCGGTAGACCCGGCGGCGGCGGCCAACAGTGCGTCCTCGCCCACTCACGGCATATTGGAGCGCGTTCTAGTCAATACAGGAGACAAAGTAAGTACCTATCACCTAACAGTTAACAGTAAAAATGTAAAACTAGTTTTAAAAAAAAAATGTTTGCCTTGTTTGTAAGATAAAAGTGTCAATGTTGTGTTCGCCTGTAATTGGTATATGTATCGGCTCAAAACTAAGTGAATGATTTTTGTATAGAGTTATAAATATATGCTGTTGGCGTTCCTTTTTTAAATAATAAATAAATAATTATATACATAAATAAATACAGGTTATGTAGGAGTTTCTATGGGTATTTTGGGTTGTAGGAGTTTTTAGGGGTTGTAGGACTTTGTTGAGATTTCTAGTTGCTTTAGCATATTTTTAGCAAAATCTACACAGTTTATGAAACCTAAAAAAAAACTTCATCCTATTTCCAAGGGCATAATAGAGCCCAAAACAAGATTTCGTTAAGTTTTCTCGATAAGAAAATCTTGAAGTAACCTCGCCAATAAATAAATAAATATGTCTGGACACAACATTATCTTGCCCCAAGCTAAGCAGAGCTTGTGTTATGGGTACTAGAAAACTGATATATTAATACAATATATCACATAGATAGATATTTACAATGCGCTTGTAACGTAAATATCTCTATTACCTACCTATGTACATTGATAAAATGAATAAGAGTAACAAATACATACATAGACACACGTCTTTTTCCCGGAAAGGGTAGGCAGACCCTTAAATGGCCCTCTTTTCTCGTGGGTATCGTGGGAAATAGACGTGACAAGTGGTGAGCTCATCGCCGCCATTTCTTCCCACGACTGCCTCTAACGCTATCTTCCAGTAATAACACATTACATAATAAGCTAGCATCCAGGACCATCTTATACCAACGAATCATACAAACAATTCCGGGTAATATAATATAGATAGCATAGTAGATTAATACGCATAGTAGGTTTACGCATCAAATATTGGTTTAAATACTGTTGTTCATGATTTTCGTTCACTTTTAGTTGTGCGAGCGCTATTTTATCACTTTCTAACTTACCTGAACTTTACTGAGTTACATAGTGACAGAATTCGGCTGTTGTCTGCCTCCTAATGTTAAATTCTGAGCCTTATAAGTTCGTTCTTTTCGGCTGTTGTCTGCCTCCTAATGTTAAATTCTGAGCCTTATAAGTTCGTTCTTTTCGGCTGTTGTCTGCCTCCTAATGTTAAATTCTGAGCCTTATAAGTTCGTTCTTTTGGGCTGTTGTCTGCCTCCTAATGTTAAATTCTGAGCCTTATAAGTTCGTTCTTTTCGGCTGTTGTCTGCCTCCTAATGTTAAATTCTGAGCCTTATAAGTTCGTTCTTTTCGGCTGTTGTCTGCCTCTTAATGTTAAATTCTGAGCCTTATAAGTTCGTTCTTTTCGGCTGTTGTCTGCCTCTTAATGTTAAATTCTGAGCCTTATAAGTTCTTTCTTTTCCTCAGGTAGTGAAAGGACAGCCCCTATTCGTGGTGATAGCAATGAAAATGGAATATGTAGTGCGGTCGCCGAGAGATGGCGTTGTCGCGAACCTGGCCCCTTTCAAGCTCGGGGATGCCGTCGGCAAGGGGGCGCACGTTGTATTGCTCGAAGGTGATAGTTGATTTTTTACCTAAAAAAATGCATTTTTTTGGATTTTCTTAAAGGAATTTCTTAATATATTTATTTAGCTGTAAGTAGTGATAGGCTGGGACCAAAAAAAGATTTAAGTTTGTGAGTACTTTAAAGTTGATACGCATTTTCCAAAATCATAAGGTTCTACTCAAAAAACTATACAAGACTAGAGTGGGTTCTTATATCTAAGTAGGTAGGTTTTATTATGTAACAAAAACAGGGTATGGTCCATTAATTTTATATATTTTACGTGTTCAATCTTACTAAGACTTCACTGGATCTATATTTTTACATATTTTAAACTAGAAGTAATTAATACATACCAATGAAGCTGCGTCAATTCAGGTTTTAACGTTAGTTAATAGGATTATAAACAAGTTAAAATTAATTTATCAAGGTTGTTCAATATTTATAAATATTTATAATTTGTTAAATAAAAACATGTTTTAAGTAACTGTATTTATGTATGTTTTTGCATTACTTCTCCCACTCCCCACAAGTTCACCTTTTGATCATCATCATCATCATCAGTGGCAGCTTGTAGAACGTATTACTGGGCATAAGCCATGAACGCCAGCTGCTATGAAGCTAGGCATCTTGAATAAGGTAAAGCGTTACTAAGTACTTTGTAAGCTCCTTGCATACCTCGAAGGTAACGACCTCCTCAGTGATCGCCAATACGGTTTACGCCGAAACCGGTGTTTTTTTTTTGCTTTTTTTTATACTACTTGGATGACGGAACAAGCAAGAGGCCCACCTGATGTTAAGCGGTAACCTCTGCCTATGAACAGTGCATTACCTCATAGGTCACGTCCACCTACGACGCACCCTATGTGGCATTGCACTGCGCCCGCCACCCTGAGACATAGATGAAAAGTCTCATGTGCCTGTAATTTCACCGGCACCCTTACCCTTCAAACCGGAACACAGCAATGCGAGCACTACTGCTTTGTGGCAGAAATAGGTATGGTGGTAGTACTTCACCGGACGAACTCTTTCACAAAAAAGCTCTACTACTACTAAAGTCTACTGGGGACCTTCTTGTGTATGCCACGCACATTTGGAGCGAGGCCATCGAGAAACATGGTGAAGCACTGGCTGTTTCATTAGACGTCTCGAAGGCCTTTGACAGGGTTTGGCACGCTAGCCTTGTTGACAAGCTTCCTGCTTACGGACTGCCAGTTCAATTCTGCTCCTGGCTCACAGACTTTCCGAGGGAAAGATCCATTCGAATAGTTGTTGACGGCTGTTCATCGGATCAAATGGCTATAAACGCCGGGGTACCTCAGGGGTCAGTATCCGACTGGGGCGATACCAATCTAGTCAAGTTCAACGCCTCTAAAACGCAGGCTTGTCTCTTCTCGGCGAAAAAAACTCAGTTCCTATCTTCCGAGATGTACCTGTAGCTATAGGAAATCACCTCGAGCTCTTGGGTGTTTCACACACGCCTACTCTCAACTTTGGCTCTTACATCGAGTCTAAGGCAAAAACTACTTCCATGAACCTTGGCATCTTGAATAAGGTAAAGCGTTACTTCACACCGGACAGCTTCTTAGTTATAAAGCTCAAGTCCGGGCTGGTATGGAGTACCGCTGCTACGTTTGGGATGGCTCGGCCAAAACACCAGCTTGCTGCCTTGGACTCGATCGAACGCAGAGCTTTCAGGCTCATAGGTGAGCAACATATGGCGGAGACTAAGATCCAGAGTCTCGAGCACCGCCGTAAAGTCGCACGCCTTTCGATCTTCTATCTATAGACTACATTTCAGGGAATGTGGCAAGGAACTACATGATCTGATCCCATCATCTCCTTTTCATCATAGGACGAACCACCATATCTTCTAAATGCCTTAACCAATTTAGATTATTAAGGTATCATTAGAATCTGCATGTTATCCCGGAACGCACTCGTTACATGAAATTAAAATAAACCGGTCAAGTGCGAGTCGGACTCGCGCATCGAGTTCCATACCATTATCTATAAAACGACAAATAAAACACTGTTGTTGTATGGAAGCCTCCTTAAATATTTATTTTATTCTGTTTTTTTGTATTTGTTGTTATAGCGGCAATAGAAATACATTATCTGTGAAAATTTCAACTGTCTAACTATCACGGTTCATGAGATACAGCCTGGTGTCAGACAGACAGACGGACAGCCGAGCCTTAGTAATAGTGTCCCGTTTTACTCTTTGGGTACGGAACCCTAAAAAATAACTAGGGTGGCCATGTTACTTTTATTTTTTTTCTGTGCCATGACGTCCAAATTATAGAGACCAAACTTAATACTACTATGAAGTTGATCTTTTTTGTAATCAATGTGAAGAAATTGGGGACTAGATCCTAAAAAAAACTTTGTTGCCCTTAACTTCATGGCAGTTGTGAATATATATTTTTTTTAATTAAATTACCTCTTTTATAGTGATTACGCACGTCGCAGTCGCGGTCGGGACAGCTAGTGATTTAATATGATAACGTTCCTCATAGTATGGGTTTCGTTGAGTAACAACAAAAGATCAATTTAGGTAGGTACTGTACAGACTGTCCGCTGGTTTCGCCGAACGTTTCACCGGGGGCGTAGCTCAGATGGTAGAGCGCTCGCTTAGCATGCGAGAAGTACCGGGATCGATACCCGGCGCCTCCAATCTTTTTGGTTAATACACAATTTTTTGCTATTTTTCTCCACTAAAGATGTGTCGACTAGCTAAAATTTAGATTTCGAAAATTTAAGTTAAAAATCCTGTGTTCCGTGTTTCGGGGCCAATTCGAGACAAACTTTCAGACAGACAGACAAAAATCTCAAAAATGGTAATTTATGATAAGACATCGCATAAATAGCAGTTTCAACTTATATTTTGGCATTTCGAAAGTCAGACAGACATCAATTGTATATATTGGTGAAATTTCTGTACAGCTTTCCCATAAGCTAAACCCCAGGTTTCTATGAAAAACTGTCAAATTTTACATTCGTTAAGTGTCTTCTATATAAGCGTTACGTGTGATTAGATGGTTAGTTAAGCAATATTTAAGTGCGGGTTAAATTTGTCATTGTTGCCTTGAATCAGCGCCGTTTTTTAGGGTACCGTACCCAACGGGTAAAACGGGACCCTATTACTAAGACTCCGCTGTCCGTCTGTCACCAGGCTGTATCTCATGAACCGTGATAGTTAGACAGTTGAAATTTTCACAGATGATGTATTTCCGTTGCCGCTACAACAATAATTATTAAAAAACTGAATAAAATAAATATTTAAGGTGGCTCCTTCGTGCGCGAGTCCTACTCGCACTTGGCCGGTTTTTTAAATTATAAATACCACAAATGTTATTTATATTTTACATCGTCGTCTTCACCAGCCTGTATTCTTCCACTGCTAGAAGTGGCCTCCTCCATTGAATACAATGGCACAGAATATATAATAGTACAAATTTGCCGTTATCACCAAACTTGGCTGGCGGATATATTCAGGTGATTGCCGCTACCCATCCCCTGATGTAATTGCCTCAGTAAGGTTTTTACTACATCCGGGGGAGACGGAGGGGTGTCTATTCTTCGGCCGGACACGGCCACGGCCATATTTTACTTACGATCAAAGATATTTAAATCTTTGCCTACGATACGGAAATAAATTATCAAGAGATGTGGTAATTGTTGCGGTTACCAGTTCTGTGTGAAAATCATATTACCTACAGTCGTCTGTCTGGTCAGGTCTGTTATCAAGGCGCCGGATGTTTGTAGGTAGGTGTAGATTTTTATCTCGGTTTCTCGTCGTGTAGTTATTTCGCGTCATATGTTATCTCCATGCGGTTTCAAAGCATATTTTGCGGTCTCCACGCGTTTGTTTTCTCATAACCATTAAAATATTGTTTACTACCGTTTTGTAAAACTTGACGACCTCTGTGGCGCGGCGGGCGAGTAACGGACTGAGAACGAGAAGTGCTGATTGGATTCCCGCTACTGGACATACATACATACATAGACACACGCCTTTTTCCCCGAAGGGGTAGGCAGAGCCTCAATGGGCCGCTTTTCACAGTGGGTTGCACCATCGTGGAATATAGACGTGACAAGTGGTGAGCTCATCGCCGCCATTGCTTCCCACGACTGACTCAACTAACGCTTTCTTCCAGTAATAACACATTCCATAATAAGCTAGCAGCCAGGACAAATCATACACCAACAAATCTTACTAACAAGTCCGGGTAATCCCTTAGTCGGCTTTTACGACCTCCGTGGGAGGAGATGGAGGGGTCTATTCTTAGGCCGGACACACCACGGCCAGTGCTGATTGGATTCCCGCTACTGGACAATTGTCTGCAAATTCCGTAAAAGTTGTTGGGGCTGGGTGTTGGGTAACCAATACTTTTAGTTCCTGATAACCTCGACACAGGGAATTATAGTGTGGGATTAGGAATTCAGGATTATGTATGTGGTGTTGTGTGTGACGCATTTTATGTAATAATAGCTGTGCGCGCGATCGCACGGACCTTCATCGTCATCATCTTTATAATTGTCTTGCCCTTTTCCCAATTTATTAGAGGTAGGCGCAGTACGTCTTTTTCTTCCATCCTTTTTTTTTTTTTTTTTTTTTATACTACTTGGATGACGGATCAAGCTAGAGGCCCACCTGATGTTAAGCGGTAACCTCTGCCTATGAACAGTGCCTTACCTCATAGATCACGTCCACCTAGGACGCAACCAATGTGGCATTGCACTGCGCCCGCCACCCTGAGACATAAAGATGAAAAGTCTCATGTGCCTGTAATTTCACCGGCACCCTTACCCTTCAAACCGGAACACAGCAATGCGAGCACTACTGCTTTGCGGCAGAAATAGGTATGGTGGTAGTACTTCCCCGGACGAACTCTTTCACAAAAAAGCTCTACTACTACTAAAACCCTCTCCTGTCAGCCGTCACTCCCTTCTCATTCATATCATCTCTCACGCAATCCATCCATTTTTTCTAAGGTCTTCCTCTTCCTTTCCATCCACTAACATTCATATACATAACTTTCTTAGTTACATGCATTTCATCCCTCCTCATTATCATGCCCATACCAAGCTAAACGATTTCCTTTCAACTTTTCTGTCACTGGTGCAATTTTCAAACTTCCTCATATATACTAATTTCTTATTTTATCCATTCTTGTTACTCCTCACATCCATCTCAACATTCTCATCTCTGCTGCATGCAATCTTCTTTCATCTTTCCTGTTCATGTCCCAGCATTCCGATCCATACATAACGACAGGTCTTATTACGGACATTCATATCTTCTGAATCCTGCAAGACAAAGAAATGGAATGGACAGTTTTTTCATACAAATCCGTTGAGCCGTTTCCGAGCCTATTCGAGACAAACTATAAATTAATAAATAATAATGCTGAACAGTTCACACAACATTATCTAGTCCCAAGCTAAGCAGAGCTTGTGTTATGGGTACTACATAACTGATATACATAATATATTACATTGATAGATATTTTTTATTATACATAAAAAATACCCAGAACACCCTGAACAAATATCTGCAGATCACACAAATATTTGTTCCGAGGCGGGAATCGAACCCGCAACCTCCGGCGTCGCAGGCCAACCTTCTCCCTCCGCGCCACAGAGTTCGTCTGACACAAAGGAGGAGGGGGAATCCTGATACTACCCGTGCGAAGCCGGGGCGAGTAACTAGTCCTAGGATTATACCGCTAGGCCGCTTGAGCTTTTTTGTATGCAAACGTGGTATTCTTCTATTTTAGATAACCTACCTACATCATCAAACTCCAGGAAATGTTGTACACATGATCAATCTAGGTCTAGTTATTAGAGTATTGATCATTTGTACAAAATTTAATTGATGGCACTGCATAAATAACAGTACAAGTGTATTATACAAACTAGGAGCAAACTTTGTTTGCACACAAATAAGGGCTCAGGTGCGTTAGCTGTACAATTCAGACAAAGATAAGTACTAAATTATGTTTTGTTTGCAGATTGTGGTAAAATATACATAAACATACAAATATATTAAGTATACATAATTTTAAACGAATATGAAGTATATATTCTAAGTAGGTATCCCTGCAAGGGATCATGTGGATGGATGGGGCAATAATTTATAAAATACCATTGTTTGTTATATTATAAAGTCATGTTCTCGAATGAACCCTGCACGTCTCTCTTTAGAAGAAACTAGCCGCTCTCAAAGCACTATCTTAAATAATCCTTTGTTCCTCAACATTTCTCCCTTCAATGATCAACTCAACCTCAGAAAAAGTATATTCCATTGAATTACCTACCTACTTACCCATTAATTTTATACTACCTTTACCTGGCGAGGGTCTGTAATGTACCGGCGCAGGTTTGTATATATTTTTTGTTTACATTCCCTAACAGCTGATCTGAACAACAAATCCACGGGATCCCTTGTCCCTTATTGGTTCAAATGACCCCTTCAAACGAGTTTGGTTCCCTACAGGTCGTAAGAAAAAACGCTTCCATGTAGTTAGGTACACGTTTCCTGGGTTTAAATAACATTACTGAATAAATTTCAAATAAATAAATAGTTTATAATCTGTGCTCTGGCTCAAAATATGAATATAAAACCGTTGAATTGACTATCAACGCACAGCCAAAACCTGACATTTGGAAGGTAGATTCCTTTTGTGGTCTAGGGGTGCACTAAGAAAGGAATTTCCGAAATTTATCCCCTAAGGAGGTGCAGCGGGGTTTGAAGTTTGTATGGAAGAAACTCGACGCACGTGAAGTCGCGGGAACCCCATTCCACATATAAATCTGACTGATTATACTTAGGTAGGTACCTACATCTACACTTATATTATAAAGAGGAAAGATTTGTATTTTTGTGTGTGTGTATGTTTGTAATGAATAAACACAAAAACTACTGTGCCGATTTCAAAAATTATTTCACGGAAAGCTACATTCACCCTGAGTGACATAGGCTACCAGGGGGGGGGGATAGGAGGGGGGGCTGTTTTTCATCCTGAAACTACCCGTGCGAAGCCGGGACGAGTCGCTAGTTTCAAATATATTTGAGAATTCGAGGTCGTTAGTTCCGCTGTCTGCCTACCTACCTAATTGTAAGTTGAAAATAATACGCGAAAAGTTAAAATGTAGGTTAATTATATTCTATACTTAATACTTAAGTTAATTCTAAATTGGGTACCTAATTCGTCATAATTACCATTCGTTATCTTTTCATTGAACTAAATAAAAAACGGCCATACATTTTGTCAGAGCTATAAAAAATAACTAGACTAGGCCACAGATAAAATAAAACTATACAGTAGGCTAAATTATATGTAAAATCAAGCACCGTATGTCGAACGAAATATTTAAAACATCGAGGAACATCTGGCTTCTATTTATAAAAATATAAATAATATAAAATGTAGAGAAATAATAGTGCAACAAGTACAAGTAGGTACCTACCTACAAGTACAAGTACATACATACAAAATTTAAACATACATCTGTGGAATCCAAAGATCAACTGATCCAAATCACTACCAGACGGAGGCATCCCCAAGAGAATAAATATTAGTACAAGTAGTCACGCGTCGCTTTGAACTAGACGACCTGCCCCCGTGTTCCCTATCTTGAAAGTCACTCAGTGACCAACGTTTGACAAGTAAAATTACCATCAATTGACAATTCTTAATAGTATTTTTTTTTTATTGATGATCATTCTTCTTGTCAAACGTTAGTCACCGAGTGACTTTCAGTTAGGGAATAGGGGGGCTGAAATATTTTTGAAAACGCGAAGGACGACGACCAAGATCTTGCCGCAATCAACGCGGCACCGGTCAGATACTGGCTGAGTTGGCAACACTGCATGCAGTTGAGCCGACTATCAAGATCTAGGTACCTCTCCCGAATAAGCGAGAGAACATCAGGAGATGATGTACTCCAGTTCGTGAAGGAGAGGTGCCAGGGCCGGATTCGGGGGCGGAGATTCGACTTTCTCTTCAGCGCCTGCAGACCAACAGGGCCACTGGCTTCAAGTCATATGCTCTCCAGGTCCAGGCGAAGTACAGGGATGTGCTAGATCCGGAGTTCTGGCCAGCTAGCATTGTTTACCGACGCTATAGGGAAGCGTTTTCGAAACCAAATCCCCTTGTCGTTAAGGGCGTACTATTCGCCAAAGTGAGGTTTTCTCCACGTAACTCTTCCTCGAGGAGTGAATATAAATGCACAAAAAAAATATATGTTGCTTATTAGACATTAATCTACAAAAACAACATTTGAAAAAATTCTAAGTATATTATAACTATATGAAAAAAAATAACAAAGTGAAACT
This sequence comes from Operophtera brumata, assembly GCA_932527175.1. Taxonomy (NCBI): domain Eukaryota; kingdom Metazoa; phylum Arthropoda; class Insecta; order Lepidoptera; family Geometridae; genus Operophtera; species Operophtera brumata. The sequence continues at coordinate 5,777,157 of OW052238.1, forward strand.
GTTTTGATTTTTAAATTTGTAACTTCTTCTAAACGGCATCGAATGTTAGTATTTTTCTTTCACACAAATATTTGTAAAGGTTTTTTTCATAAACTGAACATTCGGCAAGTCAAACAAATGATTTATCTGGCTACAAATAATTATTGTTTGTTTTCGATATGAAATTTACTCAGCGGGTCCGTGCACGGGCGACGGGCGGCAGTGTAACTCAGACTGTCGGACGTGGAGGTTGTGTCGCTTGTTGCTCCGAAATGGAATTTTTGATACAGCTCACATTTATTAGTAGTACCTACTTGTAGGATACCTGCTATAATCATGATTAGAGAGCCACAGTTCGCGCATGGACGCTGGAGTGTTAGTTATTATTTTAGTTTTATTGTTACTGGATTTGTAGATAGGTAGTTAGGTTAGACGACCTATATAGCGCGTCGGGCGAGTAGCCGGCTGAGATGCGAATGGTTGCCGGTTCGATTCCCGCTGCGGGACAAATGTTTGTATGATCTGCAAATATTTGTTCCGGGTCTGGGTGTTATGGTACCACGGTACTCGTAGTTTCTGATACCAACGACACACAGGGGATCCTAATGTGGGATCAGGACTAAGTATGCGACTGTTGGGTGTTATGTTATATTTTTTTATGTTGGTATTTTTTCGCGCTTGATGCTTATTTATTTGTGACTATACAGTTCAGTGAGTATAAGGTTGTTATATTGTAAATAGTGTTGTGTAGTTTATAGGTAGGTAGTGAAAAATTCCGAAGATAATTATTTAGAAAAAAAAACCGACTTCAATGCTAGAAATTTATCCCCAATACCTACAAGATTTTATAAAATAATAAAGTACCGCGTAGAAAAGGAACCAAAATGAGCCTAAACACGGTCAATCTACTATGATTCATCGAGTAGTTCCGTTGTCTACCTTCCGTCTCCATCATCAGATCAACTCGCTGTAAAATTAGTGATCGGAACCGTGTGCTGATCAAAATGAGCGCAAACACGGCCAGTCTACTATGATCCATCGAGTAGTTCCGTTGTCCATCTTCCATCTCCATCATCAGATCAGCTCGCAGTTATCATCATATTGTATTTTCATCGGAACTAGACATGTTTGCCAAATTTCAGCTCTATCGGATATCGGAAACTCGCCACCCGTGAAATACTTATTATTATTATTATTTTATTATACTTACTACTTAGAATGACTACCTGATGATAAGCGTTACCCACTGCCTATGAACAGTTCATTATCACATAGGTCACGTCCACCTAGGACGCGCCCTATGTGGCATTGCACTGTGCCCGCCACCCTGAGACATAAAGCTGTAATTTCACCGGCACCCTTACCCTTCAAACCGGAACACAGCAATGCGAGCACTATTACTGCTTTGCGGCAGAAATAGGTATGGAGGTAGTACTTCCCCGGACGAACTCTTTCACAAAAAAGCTCTACTACTACTAAAAGGAGAGTGGAGTTCCAATGGCCAACTATGGTCTTCTTCATCAGTTCCATCACATCACCAAATGATACTTTCCGAATGCACATGCTTTATTTGTTGCTGAAAATACCGAAATCGCTATGTGTGTACTAACTGTACCAATAATATTTGAGGAGTTCTCTCAATTCCTCATGGATCCCATCATCAGAACCAGATTTTTATAAAAATGGCACCAATCTGCAAGTATACCGTATCAACAAAAAGAAAAAAAATTACAAATCGGTTCATAAATGATATATGAGGTAACAAGTTATGAGGTTACAAACATAAAATAAACACACGAATTGAGAAACACCTTCTTTTTTTGAAGTCGGTTATAAAGTCACATTGGTCCTCCTGACCACAACAAACTTTACTAAGCACATAAATACCACACACCTATAGGTACCTAGTGTAAAATAGTCACATTAGTGCTTCTGACCACACCTATATTTACTAAACAAATAAATACCACACACCTAGGTAACTAGACTAAAAAAGACACATTGGTCCTCCTGACCACACCTACTTTTACTAAGCACATAAATACCACACACCTATAGGTACCTAGTGTAAAATAGTCACATTAGTCCTCCTGACCACACCTATATTTACTAAACAAATAAATACCACACACCTAGGTACCTAGTGTAAGAAAGTAGCATTGTTACTCCTGACCACACCTACCTTTACTTACTAAACAAATAAATACGACAAGCCTTGAAACCGAGAGTAAAAAAGTCACATTGTTCATCCTGACCACACCTACTTATACTAAACAAATAAATACGACATAGATCACATACACATTGTCCCACCTCGGAAAATGAACATGAAAAATCACGAAGGAAATATCTGGAAAATTTCGAACGTAAAGACAGAGGGTACAGATTTTTCATTCGAAATTTTTCCTTCGTGATTTTTAATTCAAGGTTTTGCGTTCCTGATTTTTCAGTCGAGATTTTTGGAATTTTGAAAGTCCTTTCAAACTACATATTTCACTACAAAAAAAGAAGTACCACTTCTAGATACGCACGGCCGCCATATTATGTTTTTGAAAATATAAATACAAATACCACCTCATCGTAAAGATAAAGCGATTGACACTTCATTTTTCAAAATCGCTATGCATCAATAAAGTAGCCAAAAAAAAAAAAACACGACATTTTCCCCACCGTGGATATCTTCAGATTTGGTCAGTACGCAAAACTATACCTAGATGCCCACTTTTTCGTTCATCCAGAGCAGGTGCCGCAATGAACACAGATTTGGTTTGCGTGGTAAGATAGGTATGTAGGGTAGGTGCGCTAGTTTCGCGACCTGCATCAGTAAGCGACCATTTGAGGGACCTACTGCAGGAAAAGTAAGATAATAAGAATACTATATCTCTTTTCCAAACGAATTTCGGTTGTGTGAAAAGTAAAATAAATATTTTGCTTTAGCCATTTAATTTGCCGGCATAGTGCTACCCGATTTTTAGCAAAACCTCGTTGATTCCGTGACCCGCGGCACGCAAGAGTACACGTTCGAAAATCTACGAAAAAAATAGTAAACACGTGCGTGCTGCTTTCGAAGTGAATATTTCCTGTTTTTTTAGTTGGAAACTTATTGTTAATGTTTTGAATGCTGCAAAAGTAGTTTGTTTACGTAAATTGAGCTTTATTTATCGTGTAGCATACAAAAACAAGTTAAATTCGGAGTGGTCGCATACTAAAGTAAAGATATGCAGTAATTTTAATTTACGGCCAGGTGGTCGCTAACTAACTTCCTGGAACCAAATTTTATTTTTCTCTCTAATTGGTATTTGAATAGAGTTTAGATTTGCGTTTTTTTATTTTAGATTTGCTTCTTAGCTGTTATGTCTGTGTCAGTTTGCGACCGCCAAAACACTAATAAACACAATAAACGACGTAGATGTGGTCGCCTAACATACCGAGCTTCAGTTTACGACCGCACACTAGGCCGGTTTTCGGCCGTCTAAAAATGTATGGGAATTGAATGGTCGTCAACTGAATGTGGAAAAGTTGATGTGCTGTTTTACGACCAGTTGAAGTTAGTAATGTAGATTACAATAGTAATTTAAGTTTTTTATTATAATAGATTAAAATGTCGATAAATTAATTTTAAAAAAATAGGCAGGTACACTAGGTACCTAGATATTTTCCAACAAAAAATAAATAAAAGGAAAAAACTCGTAAAAATATCTTGAATTAGCTTTAAAATGAATAAGAGAAAATGGGCAGGGAATTAGAGAAACATGTAGGATATATGAAATCCCAAGGATAACGGTTCAAGGTTCAAGACAGATTGAGGGGCAAAAGAGCTGACCAATTAAAAACCAAAGGACAAGAACCTATATTAGGGATATCCGGGGAAAAAAGTGGTTGAATATCAAGACATTAGTCTCTACACGAAAGTTATAAGCCATTTGAAACCAATCCTCAAAGAGAAAAATGTGAATATTACGTTTTTGTGGAGAAAAGTGAAGAAATTGACAAACCAGACTAGAGAACCAGAAATACTATATGAGACTGGATCTGAGGATAGAACGAACTCAACAATTCATTCAACAGATCGCCTATCGCCTATCAATCAACTGACGGAAGGTGAAACAAATCGCCAGTTGAGTAACGCCAATTACAAGGCCAATCCACCTGCACCACATTAATTTTCTGAATAAACATACTGAATAAACATAGAGATCCTGGAGCAGCAAAATCGAAACATTACATGAAACGAGTTTGAACTGTACGTATTGTCATAGCCGCTGCCTTGGCGTGGATGAACTGGAAGAAGTGGGTATCTGTAATGATTCTCGATCATTATTCCCACATTTTAATTTGGAAACCCAAATAACGGAAATTATTCAACAGACCTTCACTTCTCCAGAAGCAAATAATGACGTAATGGTAGAAGTGGATAGCTATAATGTATCCGAATAATTTTTCCTGAATTTTGATTTGTAAAACCAAGTAATGAAAACCATTCAACATCCTTCTTCTCCGGGTATATAAGGAATTGACTGTCTCAGCCTTGCATATTAGTACAGGCATTTATTTGGAGCCCTGTTGCCCATCATCCAGTGATAATGAACTTATAATATATATTTCAAACCAGTAACACCTACTAAACTGCGTACTGCATCCCCTGGAAATTACTTTTCCACACTGGAAATAGTTTATAGCAGCCTTCTCGTACAAGTCTGCAATGTCACTTGATGACGTATTTGTAATACCACCCGAAAATAGCCAGCTCGTCAGACCTACTAGTACCTACTAACTCCTTCGGCAAACATTAATATCTGCATCAGCCTTTGAAATAAAGCAAAACCAATTAGTCCAAGCTTCGAGTTATAAAACTAATAGTTAACTACCCGTATACATTTTGCACAAAAGTCACAGCCAACGTTTTTAATTTCGTCTTCTTGAGTGGCACTATTCAGTATAACTTTGCAACGAACACAGTTTTGTGTAACAGTTTCATTCTCATTATTCTTAACTGTATTTTTTTTCTTATTTTTCTGAACTGTCTTACGTTTCTTACCTTGTTGAATTTCTAATTTCTTTCGTTTTGATTCTTCTTGCTTACGCTTGATCTACTTTTTTTTATCTAGCTTTGCTTTATTATTTTCTACGTTGTGATTTAAAAGGAACTTGAGGCTTGGACTAATTGGTTTTGCTTTTTTTCAAAGGCTGTGGCTGATATTAATGTTTGCTGAAGGAGTTAGTAGTAGTTGGTCTGACGAGCGTGCTATTTCAGAAGGTATTATAAATACGTTAAATAAATACGGCTGGACAATTGTCATTAGTAAATTTTTCATTTGTGTTTTATAAGTGAATTTTTAATGTGTTTTTTACGAGTACCATTTTTTTTTAATTGTTTTTCTAAGTGATTATTGTATATTTTATATGTTTGTTGTATGTTTTTTTGTAAGTACCATGTTAATATTTGTTATATTTTTTTATAAATTACTGATTTGCGTGTATTTTGATCAAGAAAGTGAATTATAAAACTATTTCACACTATTTAACAAGACCCAAGAAAAAGAAGATTAGTCCCAGATTGATAAAGTTAGTCACATGACAACCGCCCGAAAGATAGGAATCTCTTATAAATATTATTATAAATCAATAAACATATAAAATTAATACAATAAATAGTTTTTAAATAAATTATAAATTAATTTCCCATTGTAAACTTCGTGGTCGAAAACTGGATAGGGTTGGTCGCACACTGAAAAAAGCGGTCGTAAACTAGCATTTCACCTTGTTTTTCAGTATTATTTAGTTTAAAATTACATCCTTGGAATATTTGTTGTTTTCTAACTTTCTAATATAACTTGACAATGTGTAGCACCCTAACAAATACTTTTAATAAATTTAAAGTGAATATTTCGCACTAATTTGTGGACGAAAAGTTAGGAACTCCGCTAATCGGTCGCTATCTGGCGCAATGACCCTACCTACCGAAGTATGCATGTTGTGGCAATTGTTATCTAAGAATCAACCTCTCTAATAACATCAGAAAATGTGCATACCCTGAGAGTCTCCATATCTTGATACACTCTGTATATAAATAGGTACCTATCTATGCAGACAGGCCTATACACATGTCGTGCTGCAGCGCCGGCGGACTAATGTGTAAATTTTTCACTAGGTACCTAGGTGTGTAGTTTTTATTTATTTGGTAAAGATGGGTGTGGTCAGGCGGACCAATGTGACTTTATTACTCTAGGTTCCTCGGCGTGTCGTATTTATTTGTTTAGTAAAGGTAGGTGTGGTTAAGAGGAACAATGCGACTTTTATTGGTGAAAAACCATATTTTGGTGAAAATGGCACCAATCTGTAAGTATACCGAGTCAACTAAATTAAAAAAATTACAAATCTGTTCATAAATGATATATGAGGTAACAAGATTATGAGGTTACAGACATAAAATAATCACATGAATTGAGAAACTCCTCCTTTTTTTTTTGAAGTCGGTTATAAAATATCATTGGTCATCCTGACCACACCAACCTTTACTAAGCACATAAATACCACACACCTAGGTAGCCAGTGTAAAATAGTCACATTAGTCCTCCTGACCACACCTATATTTACTCAACAAATAAATACCACACACATCGGTACCTAGTCTAAAAAAGTAACTATGGTCAGCCTGACCTGAATGGTCGCCCATCTTTACCAAATAAATAAATACAACACACCTAAGTACTTAGAGTAAAATAGTCACATAAGTCCTCCTGACCACACCTATTATTACCAAATACATAAATACCACACACCTACCTATTGTAAGAAAGTCGCATTGTTCGTCCTAACCACACCTACCTTTACTAAACAAATAAATATGACACGCCTAGGAACCTACAGCAAAAAAGTCACATTGTTTTCCTGACCACATCTATATTTACTCAACAAATAAATACCACACACATAGGTACCTAGTCTATAAAAGTAACAATGGTCAGCCTGACCTGAATGGTCGCCCATCTTTACCAAATAAATAAATACTACACACCTAAGTACTTAGAGTAAATAGTCACATAAGTCCTCCTGACCACACCTATTATTACCAAATATAAAAATACCACACACATAACTATTGTAAGAAAGTCACATTGTTCCTTTTGACCACACCTACCTTTACTAAACAAATAAATAACAAGCACCTAGGTACCTGGTGTAAGAAAGTCACATTGTTCCTTTTGACCACACCTACCTTTACAAAACAAATAAATACGACACGCCTAGGAACCTAGAGTAAAAAAATCACATTGTTTTCCTGACCACACCTACCTTTCCAAAACAAATAAATAACAAGCACCTAGGTACCTGGTGTAAGAACGTCACATTGTTCCTTCTGACCACACCTACCTTGACTAAACAAATAAATACGACACGCCTAGGACCTAGAGTAAAAAAGTCACATTGTTTTCCTGACCACACCTAAATTTACTAAACAAATAAATACGAAACGCCTAGGAAACTAGAGTAAAAAAGGTCACATTGTTCCTTCTGACCACACCTACATTTACTAAACAATTAAATACGACACGCCTAGGAGCCTAGAGTAAAAAAGTCACATTGTTTTCCTGACCACAACCATCTTTACCAAATAAATAAATACTACACACCTAGGTACCTAGTGTAAAATAGTCACATTAGTCCGCCGACGCTGCACCCCGACATGTTTATAGGCCTGTTTGCATAGATAGGTACCTACCTATATACAGAGTGTATCAAGATATGGAGTCTGGAAATGGTATGTACATTTTGTGATGTTATTAGAGAGGTTGATTCTTAGAAAACAATTGCCACAACCTGCATACCTCAATAGGTACTTACCTAGCTTACCACGCAAACCAAATCTTTGCTCATTCCGGCACCTGTTCTGGATGAACGAAAAGTGGGCATGTAGGTATAGTTTTGCGTATTGAGTGTATTGACCAATTCTGAAGATATCCACGGTGGGGAAAAAGTCGTGATTATGTGATATTTGTTGGTTTTTTTTCCTGACTACTTTAGTGAGGCATAGCGATTTTGACAAAGTGTAAATCACTTCATCTTTACCATGAGGTGGTTTTTGAATTTATATTTTCAAAAACACAATATGGCGGCCGTGCGTATCTAGAAGGGGCACGACTTTTTTTTGTCATGAAATATGTCGTTTGAAAGGTCTTTCAAAATAAGGTAAATAAAGATTACGCCAAATAAAGCACGACGCCATCGTACCTATTCGTACCTACCCATACCTACTTCCTAGCAGCATCGACGCTGTGTATCCTCCCTGAACACCCCATCCTATCTACAGTACATCACCACCCCGAACAAAACTATACCTACACTTTTGCTCAGTTCGTGCAGAAAAGGTGCCGGAATGAGCTAGGATTTGGTTTGCTTTGTAAGAGATTAGGTAGGTAATTCCACGAAATATTTTGTTTTTAGTACTTTTATGGCTATATTGTTTTCTTGTTGTCAATTCTGTTTCCTCGACTTTCTAAAATAATATACAAACATGAAAATCACAAAAATGTTATCAAATGGTAAGGTACTAGATACTTAGAGATGGTTATTTTATCTATAGGCTAGATAGATAGATAGATAGATAGATTAACTCTTTATTGTACACAAATAACACACAGAAACACAAAACATAACTCAATAACAAAAAAATAACAGAAATGTACAATGGGCGGTCTTATCGCTTATAGCGATTTCTTCCAGACAACCTTAGGATGGAGAGGACTATATGGAAGAATGGGACAGTGGTGCTATCACCTTGACAAATACACATATCTTTAAATATATACAAACCTACATTATAATACATAAAAATAAATACATAATAATATAAACACAACATAAAAGCAGACAAGAACAATGAAACTCAACAGGACGAAGAAGACGATTGGAGATAATACAGTTTGACACGATCTTTAAAAGAATGCAACGACGGAGCAAGCCGAATCGACAACGGTAATGAATTCCACAGCCGAACAGCTTGCACCGTAAAAGAGTCAGTGTAGAAAGAGCTGTGATGAATGGGGAACTTTAGAGCTAGATTTTCTGATGAACGAAGAGAATGAGGGTTGGAACAATGGAGAAACTCAAAGCGCTCCTTCAGATACGGTGGAGCAGAATGATTAAACAATATATTATGGAGAAGAGAGAGGATATGAGTATTCCGGCGAAGGCGAATGGGAAGCCACTTGAGCTTAGTGCGGAACTGGGAAACATGGTCATATTTACGAAGACCGAATATGAACCTTATTGCAAAATTTTGAAGGCGCTCAAGCTTGTTAAATTGATCTTCTGTGAGATCAAGGTAACATATATCGGCATAGTCGAGAATGGGAAGCAAGAGAGACTGTGCCAGCGCAACTTTAGTGGCAGTCGGTAAGAAGTTACGAAGCCTTCTAAGGGAAGCACAAATATTTATTCCGAGGCGGGAATCGAAACCGCAACCTCCTGCGTCGCAGGCGAACCATCGCCCGACGCGCCACAGAGATCGTCATAAATATAAGGTGGTGCAGCGTTTCTGAGTGCTTTGCTAAGAAGTGAGAGTTCATTTTCCGAGGTGGGGCAATGTTTATATGATCTATGTCGTATTTATTTGTTTAGTAAAGGTAAGTGTGGTCAGGAGGAACAATGTGACTTTTTTACTCTAGGTTCCTAGGCGTGTCGTTTTTATTTGTTTAGTAAAGGTAGGTGTGGTCAGGAGGAACAATGCTACTTTCTTACACTGGGTACCTAGGTGTGTGGTATTTATTTGATTAGCAAAGATAGGTGTGGTCAGGAGGACCATGAGACTATTTTACACTAGGTTCCTAGGCGTGTCGTATTTATTTGTTTAGTAAAGGTAGGTGTGGTCAGGAGGACCATGTCACTATTTTACACTAGGTTCCTAGGCGTGTCGTATTTATTTGTTTAGTAAAGGTAGGTGTGGTCAAGAGGAACAATGCTACTTTCTTACACTAGGTGCCTATGTGTGTGGTATTTATTTGTTTAGTAAATGTAGGTGTGGTCAGAAGGACTAATGTGACTATTTTACACTAGGTACCTAGGTGTGTAGTATTTATTTATTTGGTAAAGATGGGTGTGGTCAGGAGGACCATGTGCCTTTTTTCTCTAGGTTCCTCGGCTTGTCGTATTTATTTGTTTAGTAAAGGTAGGTGTGACCACACCAGGACCAGGAGGAACAATGCTCCTGACCAGGAGGAACAATGCTACTTTCTTACACTGGGTACCTAGGTGTGTGGTATTTATTTGTTTAGTAAAGGTAGGTGTGGTCAGGAAAACATTGTGACTTTTTTACATTATGTACCTAGGTGCATCTTATATATTTGTTTAGTAAAGGTAGGTGTGGTCAGAAGGACTAATGTGACTATTTTACACTAGGTACCTAGGTGTGTAGTATTTATTTATTTGGTAAAGATGGGTGTGGTCAGGAGGACCATGTGAGTTTTTTACTCTAGGTTCCTAGAGCTCTAGGTTCCTAGGCGTGTCGTATTTATTTGTTTATTAAAGGTAGGTGTGGTCAGGTGGAACAATGCTACTTTCTTACACTGGGTACCTAGGTGTGTGGTTTTTATTTGTTTAGTAAAGGTAGGTGTGGTCAGGAGGACCAATGTGACATTTTTAGACTTGGTACCTAGGTGTGTCGTATTTATTTGTTTAGTAAAGGTAGGTGTGGTCAGGAGGACCTATGTGACTTTTTTACACTAGGTACCTAGGTAAAAAATTCTAACAAAAGATAATAATGATATCTCTGTTGATATCACCATTTCCGCGCAATCGAAGTGAAAGGCAGAGTGTATATCTTGTTCATAAAACCCATTTTATCCTCGAATTCAATATCCTCGCCTTCGGCTAGGGCAGATATGTCTTGGATAAATGGTATTGTTTTATGCACTTGGTGTACAGTCTACTAAAAATCCTATACTATAATTACTATACTACATATCCTATACTCATAAAACAGTTTTATTTATGACTAGCGACCCGCCCCGGCTTCGCACGGGATGTGAAGTTACTACCCGTGCGAAGCCGGGGCGGGTCGCTAGTTATAGATATAAAACTTCCTCTTGAATCACTCTATCTATAAAAACCCGCATCAAAATCAGTTAGATCTAAGCATACATAGGGACAGATAGACAGCGGAAAGCGACTTTGTTTTATACTATGTAGTAAGTAAGTAAGTAAGTAAAAAGTTTATTTTGATGCACCATACACATAGTTATTTTTACATACAGTTTACAAACATATGATAGATATTATGTTCAGTGATGTAGGTACCACAAATACCTACCTATCACTGCAATCATACTAATAAAGAAGTTTATTTTTGTAGACAACTTAGTTCATACGAGGGGAAACCAGCGCTACTCCTCTAAAATAAAAATCTAAAATTTGTGAATCAAGTTTTGCGACGCGGAGTTACGCGGCCGGCTGCGTTGAGTGAGCGCGGGCCGAGCTCTGCGCGCGTAAATATGTTACGAGGAAATGTGGCTGGTGCGGGGAAAATATCTGACTCCGCCCAGATCGTCAAAGCCGTTGGCAGGTACCACCACCTTAAGTGATAGTTTTAAGTATATCTTTATCTATACAGGGGTGTAACATAATATCCCTATAAGCCCGGGGAGGGGGTATTCTACACATCAAGGGGAATAACTTTAGTTCTACGACTTTTTAAATTTCGCAGTTTTTAATTCATGAAATGTCACGTAAACATCCTGAAATTCCTCAAGAAATGTTCCTAACACAGCATGAGGATGTTACGGTCCGTTATGGTACCTTACGTAGGGCTGCCTCACGTTGTGTTAGGTAAATTTCTGGAGGAGTTTCAGGATTTATCGCGAAATTTCAGGATTTTTAAAAGGCATTTCATGAATTAAAAACTTCGAACTTAAAAAATCCTAGAGTTAAAGTTATTCGCCATGATGTGTAGAATACCCCCTCCCCGGGCTTATAGGGATATTATGTTACACCCTGTATATGTATGTTAGTTGTAAGGTATATATTACTATGGGCCTTTGTCTAGGTACAATGTACATTTTTCACTGTTGCCTGAAATAAATAAATGAATTGAATTGAATTGAGTTGAAGGGAATAGCTGCAAAAAATGGTAACTATAGGTACACAAAATTATGTCAATGCTCGACAATCAGCTCATCTTATTGAATAATACCAGCAACAATAACAAATTATAAATCAATTGTTAAAATAAATTGCGTGGGAGGTGTAATGCGTACCTATATACGTCATCAATATTAATATTTTATTGTTCTGCCTCGAAAGCAATCAAATGCCTACGTTCATTATTTGTATTATCAGTGTACAGTACAGGCATTAGCTCACCGGCTCTACCACAGACTAAATAATAATCACTGTTCAATATATACATACAACTACATCCTAGGTAGGTATATAAGTATATAAATAGCATTATTGTTCAGTAAGTTATCGAGGTCAGTAACAAAATACAGCGTTTTAAAACGTTTCAACGACTTCATTGTATAGCAATAAATTAAAAAGATTTAAAAAAAAAGCAGCCAAGTGCGATTCGGACTCGCCCATGAAGGGTTCCGTAGCAGCAAGTAACATAATATAAAAGTTCTTGGATGGATTACGATTTATGACGTATTAAAAAAAAACTACTTGCTAGATCTCGTTCAAACCAATTTTCGTTGGAGGTTTACATGGTAATGTAAATCATATTTTTTTTTTAGTTTTATCATTCTCTTATTTTAGAAGTTACGGGGGGGGGGGACACATTTTCCCACTTTGGAAGTGTCTCTCGGCGCAAACTATTTACTTAAGGAAAAAATTATATTAGAAACCTCAATATCATTTTTGAAGACCTATCCATAGATACCCAACATGTCTGGGTTTGATGAAAAAAAAAATTTGAGTTTCAGTTCTAAGTATGGGGAACCCCAAGAATTTATATTTTTGTGTGAAAATCTTAATGCGGTTCACAGAATACATCTACTTACCAAGTTTCAACACCATAGCTCTTATAGTTTCGCAAAAAAATTGGCTGTGACATACACGGACAGACAGACAGACATGACGAATATATAAGGGTTCCGTAGTTCGGTTACGGAACCCTAAAAAAACAGTTCCCTACTCAAACATTTAGAACGCAAGGAACCGTTTCCAGAGCAGGAAAAAATCCGTGTCTCAAATGATTGTATGTAGGTACGTTGCTATATAGGTTGTATAACATATTGACTTTCGTATGGTCACAGGTATGGTCACCGGCTTCTCCTTCCTGGTGCAACATGCTGACATCGCCATAATAAGACTGCTCCACTTCCATAATCGTAGAGGTATTACAGCCTATTCTATCATTAGACGATATTCATTTTGACGGAAATTAACACGTACGTAAACATATATCCTGCGTAGTTAATGTGGTGCTGGAGGAGAATGGAGAGAATAAGCTAGACAGAAAAATTACAAATAAAGACGTATTGAAAAGGGTGAGCGAGAGAAGAGCTCTACTAAGATCTATTCAGAGTTTTTTTTTTTTATACTACTGGAATGGCGGAGCAAGCTGATGGCCCACCTGATGTTAAGCGGTAACCTCTGCCTATGAACAGTGCATTACCTCATAGAGTAGTAGTGAAAATGATCTTATAAGACGTCAAAGTTTTATAATAATTAATTTTGTAACAATTAAAAAACCCTCAACGCAATGAAACGGCTGAACCGATTTTGATCAAACATAGCTAAGAACACTCCCGACAAATTCAGCTTTCAAACAAAAAAAACTAAATCTGTTCATCCGTTCGGGAGCTACTATGCAACAGACAGACACACAGACACGTCAAACTTATAACACTCCGTCGTTTTTGCGTCGGGGTTAAAAAGAGACTGCATTGGAAAGAGATAAATTAAGGGAATTGCATCTGATAATGACCAGTGTAGGATGAACAGGATCTAGGGTATCTGAATCTGAATCTTCAAGTATGAGCTCAAAATTGTAAATTAAGATGACTTTACATGTCTTCTTCCCGTAGACTCCAGGGTCTGATAATGACCAGCACACAAAGAATAGGAACTAGAGTAGAGTGAAACGAGTGCTCCGATTTGAACGCGGTCTTATTTCTACGAAAACTGGTGTTAGAATCTTGTTAGAATACTGAAAATAGTCGGAGGATTTTAAATTATTTTCCTTACAAACTACAAATTATTAAAGTTTTGTTGTGTTTCTGAAAACTAATGTTCAATTAATTGTATTAGGTATACACTTTTTATTTTCACTTATTCCTAGTTAGTTTAGATAGATTTAGATGAATAGAAAATTCATTAATGCACAACTTAAAACTACTGCACATAGACGAACTTAATGCTAGATAGCATTCTCCTCCAGCTAACCTTTGTGTATTGCAAAAAACAATTTACAGGTAAGTAGTAAATTGTAGTAATTTGGTAGTAGTTCAGGTCAGCAAAGAAAAAAGAGGCCTATTTTTTTTTTATACTACTTGAATGACGGAACAAGCAGATGGCCCAACATCTACCTATGAACAGTGCATTACCACATAGATCACGTCCACCTAGGACGCGCCCTATGTGGCATTCCACCGTGAGACATAAAGATGAAAGTCTCATGTGCCTGTAATTTCACCGGCACCCTTACCCTTCAAACTGGAACACGGCAATGCGAGCACTACTGCTTTACGGCAGAAATAGGAATGGTGGTAGTACTTCCCCAGACGAACTCTTTCACAACAATGCTCTACTACTACTAAAACTCTACTCTAGGTATAGAGGGATTCCTCTTTTGGTATAGACCTCCTCCAGTTTAGGTACTCCACGTTTCTCCGACTTTCGCTAACACTGTTTTCCAGCGGTTTTTATGATGTCGTCTGTCATTTTTATACAAACTTTTATTTAACTTGCAATGTATGTATGTTTGTCTGGTGGAATCCGGGTGGAATCCTGCAACTGAATTTTAAAGCAGTTATCCTCAATCGATTGTGCTGAAATTTGGCATACCTGTCTCAAGTTCCGATGACAATATAATATGATGGTGACAGCGAGCTGATCTGACGGTGGAGACGGAAGGTGGACAACGGAACTCCTCGATGGATAATAGTAGACTGGCCGTGTTTAGGCTCATTTTTATCAGCACACGGTTAGTTACGATCACTAATTATATAAAAGCTTGTATTGAAAAAAAACACAAATAACTTATTCTTGGTCGACCAGATCTTTTGCCGTTAGGTCCTTTCCACGGAGTCGACTCTAAATGGTCTATCTTTTGTCCATATTTATAAGTATCGTATGTGTCCAGGCCACTGTCAATTTAGCTTGAGCGCGAAGTGCAGAGCATCAGTCATCATCATCAGCCTACAGAAGTCCACTGCCGGTCATAGGCCTCCCCCGTATAATGCTACAATGAAAGGTCTTGAGCCCCCTCCATCCACCAACTTCCTGCAACCTCTACATTGTCTTTGATCCGTCGGGAGGGGCTTCCTCATCTGCGTCGTCCGGTTTGTGGTCGCGACTTAGGAACCTTTATTCTACCCTTAGATAATTTATAGACTATCTATGATTCTACCCAACGGTTATCGGTCACTTTTTAGGGTTCCGTAGTCAAAGACAAGGAACCCTTATGGATTCGTCATGTCTGTCTGTCTGTCTGTCTGTCTGTCTGTCCGTGTATGTCACAGCCTTTTTTTTCCGAAACTAAGAGCTATACTGTTGAAACTTGGTATGTAGATGTATTCTGTGAACCGCATTAAGATTTATACACAAAAATTTAAAAAAAACAATTATTTTTGGGGTTCCCCATACTTGGAACTGAATCTCAATTTTTTTTTTCATCAAACCTATTCGTGTGGGGTATCTATGGATAGGTCTTCTTGATAGAGAGACACTTCCAAATTGGTAAAAAGTGTCCCTCCCCTTAACTTCTAAAATAAGAGAATGATAAAACTTAAAAAAATATATAATGTACATTACCATGTAAACTTTCACTCAAAATTGGTTTGAACGAGATCTAGTAAGTAGTTTTTTTTTAATACGTCATTAATCGTTATCCATCCAAGAACTTTTATATTATGTTACTTGCTGCTACGGAACCCTTCATGGGCGAGTCCGACACGCACTTGGCCGCTTTTTTCCTTATAGCTCGCTTCTGATTTTTTATTTTAAGTAAATAAGGTACCAAATGTTGTAATTTTTACTTTATATCACTCTTGTAATTTTTTTAGATTGTAACAAAACGTGATTTTATTGCATTTCACTTTCAACAGACGTGACTTTTGTATGGACGTGTTTTCTATTGAATTTTTCAATATTTTAAAACTATAATCTCGAAAGACCTACCTATTATTTATCCTTTCACTATACCTAGGTATTCGTTTCAAGTAAATAAATACCTACAACCATTTTGAAACCGGAAAAATTTCAGCGGATGTTGGTTTTACGTTTTTATTATCAAAATAACGAGCAAGTATTGTTGTAATGTGGTTGAATTTTTGTTACAAAACTGTAAAATACATAGAAGTTAAAAAAACGGCCAAATGCGTGACGGGCCACGCGCATTGTAGGGTTCCATAGTTGCCCGTCACAATAAACGTACTTAGAAGGAGCGTTTTCCTGTTTAACACGAATTTTCAAGGGAATTTGTACGAAATTTTCCTTATTACTTCTCCCGTGCATTTTATTGGGGGACAAACAGGAACTACTCTTTAGAAGTTGTTCGACTATAACCTACTCGTTAACTTGTAAAGCCTACTTAGCGCTGTGATAGTTTTCCTTTTAACTTCGCTAAACTACTGCCGTGAAGTATTTCACATATACAAATACAAGCGTTTAACGGGGAGGGTTTGACTACCAAAATTAGTAAGTATTGGTAATATGTAGATTGTTAGAGAACTAGAGAGTGCACAACAAATAGGTACAATAGGGCTGAGTACTTATCATAAGCTTGAGAATGTGTACAGGAACTACAGCGCCTAAAAATGAAGACAGATCGTAAACATGGACGCTCACAGGAGGGCTCCGTGTTGAGTACAAATCGCTCATAGGGCCATGGAGCGTGCCATGTTAGGTTTGACTAACGACCAAATCAAAAAGGTACATACCGTGAATTGCATACCTACAGTGTTTTGAATTTCAGTATAGGTATATATTTTTTTTCGATATTTTGTTGTCTATTATCTAATCCAGGGGTTCCCAAAGTGGGCGATAACGCCCCCTTGTGGGCACTGCAGGCCTAAAGGGGGGCGGTAAGAGACCCAGTAAAAAAGGGAGGCGTCAAATCAGACACACTTTCGCATTTTTATAGTTATTAGTATTCCTAGATAGATTATTTTCGTAGATAATAGACCGCGCGCCATCATGTTTTAACATTGTGCATGTTTAACCTCCGCTAATGCTCACAATAATTAAATTAATTTGAAGTTATAGTGCTTTTAAGTAGGTGAAAAAATGGAGGCGCTTAAAAAAAATTAGGCGGGCGCTAAAAAATAATTTATTCTCAAAGTGTGCAGTAGACAAAATAAGTTTGGGAGTCCCTGAATTCTAATCTGTGGTTTTGGTTACAACCATGGAGGTATAAAATAGTATGGAGTGAGTGCTAAAATAGCATAGAGTGTTCTTTCTTACTCCTATCCTGGAAGATAGCTTGCTATCATATGTTAGAGAGAAACAAATATATTGTCACACGACAGTCGTTTTTCCGTTCCGTACCCTGAATATTGGCACCATGCATAAACATCTTCCTAGATTGTTACCATGAATGTAGTAGTAATTTGACATTTGGCCTGCTACGAGTTACACAAATAAAAACAGATAGATACATGCTTGTCTCATTCCAACACATGAATACATTCATATAAAAGAATGAGACTGGTATAATCGATACCGTTTCGTTTTTAGCCTTAGTTCCATGCTTTAGTTCTTTTTCCGAGGTTACAAATAACAGGTTGTACCTAACTAAGTTAGTTACAGAAACTGGCTTGAGCAACAAAGAAGATGTCTTGCGATTACCCACAATTACCTACCTACCCACTTCTGAAACGAAAGGAATGCATGGGTGGTTACTTTCGCTTGTGGCGCGAAATTCAATTTTTTTCGTGTTTTTTGCTCTTCACAGCTCATCGACACTTATTTAAATAGCGAAAATTGATTTGCCGGTAATTATATGACCTAACACACAAGTTTTAACTTATAATCAAATAAATATCATTCGTTTAGCGACGATTGTGCTTCAGTAATTGTTAGTGTTATTTTTTTTAGGCACATTCATAGTATGATATTTATGTGATAATATAAATTAAAACTTGTGTGTTAGGTCATATAATTATCGGCAAATCAGTTTTCGCTATCTTAATAGGTAAGTGTTGATGAGCTGTGATGAGCAAAAAACACAAAAAAAAGAAGAATTTTGCGCCACAAGCGAAAGCAACCTCCGTAATGTCTATCATATGATTTGTTTTGTCGATCGAGTTAATTGTTTGTAATGCAGTTTAGGTCAAGACGAGCATTGCATAAGTGGATGCATCTGCTTGACATTTGAATCGACCCCGAATCCGAATAGAAACTGTGTCAGGTATTAAACAGCGGTCGCGGGTACCGACCGGGCTGTACGCCGTCGGCCGCGAGGCGCGTTGTGCAATCCCGTCGCTCCTCCATCCACGTGCGAACCGAGCTGGGCGCGCCTCAATGTCGCCCGTGGGCGGCCGGCCGGCCGCCCTTCGCCGGAGCGCGCTGAAAATAGCGAGTCCGCCCGAACTACACCCGGCGACCCGAAGGAGACCGAGCCGGTGTCGGTGCGCGGCATTGCGTGGCTTCCTTCTCGCACGCGCACTGCTCGCCTCGCCCCTCTCGCTTGCTCGAACAGCTGAGTATCAAAACAAAAGAGCGAGACGGACGGTCGCCGCTCCTGCTCGCCGGCCGGCCGGTGTCATCCGCCGGTAGCCGCGCCGCGCTCCGCGACGCAAGCACGCACACTCGCTCGCTCGTCACGAGCGCGCCCGTTCGTTCGTCGTATTCAGTTCTCTTCGAGACCGCGCGTACCGAGGTCGTTCGCCGCGAACTCTCTGCGAAGTTTAGTACCGCGCGCGAAAGGATTCTCCTTCGTCCCGATTTTTGAGGACCTGCCGTCGTATTATGTTTTCGAGCGAGTGCTGCGACCAGCCCCGGCCTATTGAAAAGCCGGATCGTGCGCAACTCACGGAAACGCGACGTAATTCTCCCAATTTTCCTAAATTCTGTGACGGTTATCCAGCGAAGCGAGTTCGCCGGGCGATTTGAAATTCTTCAGTGAACCTTTGTGAGAATAGTTTCCAGAGCGGGCCACGGACGCCCGCCGGAGTGTTAAGAGTTAGAAGCGAGGACGAAAACGTGATAATGTCGACCGGCAAGCGTTTAGCAAAGCGCTCCATCATCGGGACACGGGTGGCTGCGCTCGGTGACGATGGACTATACTACTCGGGGATGATCCAGGCTGTAAAAACGCCGGCTCCGTTCCCGGAGAACAACAACTGCATCAACTTGACGCCGAACACGCGCTACACGGTGCGCTTCGACGGCGGCAAGAGCGCCCGCGAGTACCGCGACGCCGAGCTCATCGGGCCCGGCTTCCGCGGCATGGCCGGCGTCAAGCTGCAGCCCGCGCAGCGCGTCTTCCTCACCTACAACGGGCGCGAGGTGCGCGCCGACGTGCTCGCGCACGACCACCTCACCGACGAGCTGTGCGTCCAGGTCCACGCTCCGGCCATAGAGGTTAGTACCTACATTCACAACACACACGATCCTCAGCTCTAAGTAAATGCTCCAACAAGACGATCAAAGAACAAAGGGACACTGCTCATAATCCAGTCGTACCCTTCGAAATTCGAATAACAAAAAAGCTGGGCGTAAAAGTTTTTTTTGCAAGACATTTCTTATCCATACAAAGACTTCCAACACGCACTTTTTTTATCAGTCGATCGACACAAAAACATACTCTACATCTCTACGTAGCCAGCCAGTGAGCCGGCTTTTTGCTGAGCCGGTGCGGCGGCGGCCGGCATACATTAGTTGATTGTTTAGAAGAAAGATACTTTTACCCAACGATATATATAACATGTCTCTGCTTTTACCGGGAAATATAACAAAGTGAATCTGAATCGGTGCGTTGAGACAAAGGTTTGTTTTGTAATGTTGGGCGGAGGCGTACTTGCAGTGAGCTATTGACCTCTTCACATGCAGCGCGCGGCGCGACCAGCCCACCGCATCACAAAATACAAGCGCTATGTTAGCGCACACTGCGCTGGAATATGGTATTCTGTATCAAGTAACTTCGCATTGCCCGTGCACACTGCACTGGCACTTATCGCCAGCGCACTCCCCACTATTTCCACTGCCCTCTACGCGGTTACGGGGTGACATTTCGCTGCACTTTGATTTATTTCTACTACCTAGGTAGATACTATTTTAACTCTGATATACCTATACCGCATTTTTGCAAGCGTAAACCATAATAAAATATCACTTAGGTACATGCCTTCAAAATATTCCCAGACTTGTTTTGATTGGTTATAATAGTTATGTGTTTCGTGCGTCATGATTATTAATGGTTCCTCCAAACTGACAACAGGCTTATCAACGTTATGTTATTAGCAATACAGGAAAGTACATATTTATTTAAATCGGACGAGTAGGTAGGTAGGTACCTAGGTATGATCAATAGCGTTAATGTAGCTGTAACAGCGGTGTTTGCTGTTTGTTAAACAAATGGAAATCAAAATAGCTTAGCATCAAGGGCACCGATAGCATTATCTAGAGCGGCTATAATTCGGTACCGGCGATGTAATGTCGTAATTATCTTCGGGTATAAAGACTTAAAAACGTGCGTAGTTTTCATGATACAATTTCAGATTAGATAAAGGAGCTACCGGTGGCGAGTTTGAGTGCGCGTTAAATATAGGTAATAATTGCACGGACCGAGTGCAAGCAACAAGATAAACAAAGGACACGTGTAGCGTGTAAGTACCTAATCATGTAGGTATACCTACTAGGTTTGTATTATAGCTAGGTATTTGCATTAGTTGAAAGCGCTTGCGTCGCGCTCACTCGCACGTCTTCGCGTCGTGTATCGTAGATTACACGCATGCGCTTTATTTAATAAATCCGGCCGCACCGTTATGCTATGTACTACATAGGTAACTATAACTGTGCTCGATGTAACAAGTAGCCGGAGCGAAGATTATAATAATCACCTGGGTCAGTTCTAAATTGTAGTAGCCGCGCAGATACTGGGTGAGTACCTACCTGTGCCACAGATTAGTACCGCCCGGGCTACGTTGTTCTTGTTTTCGTACGAGCGCGGCGCGGATGCCGGCCGGCCCGCTAGCCGGGTAGGTATCTACCTAGGTAGGTGTGCGCGCGCAGATTGCCGCGTCGTCGCCGGCTCAATCATCAACCATGCGTCATCCATCATCCATCATAATCCACACCGTGTCCGCTAACCGATGAGCATTGTTAATTTGCGTACAATATATTATTCGGAAGCTTAATCAAAATAATTACAAGACCCGACTAGTTTATCAGACCGTCCCGTGGTTTGCCAAGCTTCGCCAATGGTTGACCGCATAGAACCTCATTATGCATGTAATTGATTCATTAGCTAGCTGAATACCCGTGCTTCGCTACAATGAAGCCCAACTACTTTGAAACCCCTCTTTACCCCCTTAAAAGGGGTTGTAAATTATTCTGTTTTTTTAATACCCATACGATGTTTCAAACAAAACGAACCACGCGTTTAAAAGTTCCGATACTAATTTTAACACCCCATTGCACCCTCTTTTGGGGGTAGTTCAGGTTTTTTTTAATAATTTTATAATTTGTATTGAAGCATACATAGCAAAGTTTCAAGTACCTATGTAAATTCAAGGAATATTATATTTCATACTATGGCTTACACCCCTTTTTACCCCGTCAGGTGTTGATTTTACAAAGATCACTTCTTAGTTGGTTTGCTATAAAAGGAACCTCTCTAGGTCCACTGGTTTCGGCTAGGCGATGATGAATCAACAATAAGTCAGTCAGTCAGGTTAAGCTCCAATGTATAGGTGTATAGATTCAGAATAAACACAGGCAATGTATGTTTAACCCAAAGCATTCAAGAGTACAAATACCTACATCATTGTACAGATTTGTGTATAAAATAGGTAGTGAAATACTCAAAGACAAAACAGTAGATAACATTACCCCACAATAAGGAAACTACTATTGCGCGTGTGCCCGCGCAGGCCTTGTGCTATTCTTTGTGCGTAAATCGTGACGTAGCACGCGCGAATAGCGTGACGCCGCCCGACTCTTGGTATCTGCTATTTGTGCTAGTTAAATCATTGTTCTAAATATTTAAATTTAGATCTTTCTTTACAAATTACCAGAATAGTGGATGGATTCGCCGTTTTTGGAGTCTTTTAATACGCTCGTCACATTCGTGTTCTTACTCTGAAATTGGCGCAGCCAGGTTTTCTTTTTAGGTTTCTCACGCATTTATATGGAGTGGCGCGATCTATTTTTTCCTATGGCGACATCTAGTTGTGATGTGAATAGAGTAATTCACTTCGGGGCCCTACTACGTCATGTGTGCTAGACACCGATGTCCTTCCTTAGGTATTCCGTTGTTCCGTTTTTTTATTTTTATTTTTTAAATTAACTTGTTTGTCACTACTATGTCGTCTCTACGCCTCTACAGTGACAGCAAACATTAATTTTGCGTCACACACAGCCGCTCACTTCATCAAAACAAATAAAGATAACAATGCCACAGATAAAAGAATACTATATGCGTAGGTATCTACAGAAAACAACTTCGCGCTGTTATTTTATGAAACAAACACGATTGAAGACATGGTTGTTTTGCAAAAATAAGCAACGTAATGCATAAGTTGGGAATAACACAAAATTAGAAAAAGATAGTTGGGAACAACACGACATATGAAAAAGATAGTTGGGAATAACACAAAATTGGAAAATTACATGTGGTATTCCCTGTCCGTCTGTAAGATACAACACGCAATGGGAAAATGACGTGTGGTATTCCCCGGCCGTCCGTAATATACAACCAACCGCGTCATAGGTTATTTACTCATAAAATGTATGTAGGTAGGTTATCTACCTACCACAAACATCCGCAAATCCATCCATTGCGCTCGAAATCAGCTTGAATACACTCGCTGACTCACACATAGCTCGCCGGTATAAACAACCAGGCAAAATAACACAAATTACGTAATGTGTAAAAAATACATGTTGAACATTGGACCTTATTGACAAAATTAAGGATGACTCTATCAAAAATTAGAACAAAATAACAGGCTTTGAGCTAAACATTAATTTCAATGCAAAGCTGAAATTGAGAATAATACCTTAAGTATCACAAAAATCCTCGGCTTGTGAAGTTCTTAAAAAAAAAACTTGCCTATTATTTAGTTTTTTGTACAGATAAAATTTTATAAGACGATTTTGATAAAGCTCCCTACATCCTGTTGAACTGAAAATATACATCATATCTATCTTCAACTCTACAGTGGATAATAGTAGAACGGCCGTGTTTTTAACGGTTCTGATTACTTATTTCATCAGCCTTTTCAAGCTTCTTTTGTACTACAACAAAAACTTATTTCGAATTAATTATTACTAAAGGTGGGTCAGATGTAATGATGTCAAGCAATAAGATATAAAAATAAAGAGTGCTCGCTGAGAAATAAGGTCACCGGCAAGCCCGGAACCGACTAACGGTCCGTTACAAAATCGCGTCAAGAATTATTTTAACGTGCGCGGAGCCGAGTGGCGCGCGTACCGTTAGCCGGCGGCAGCGCTGGGGCAGCCCAGGTTACCTTACCGCAGACTCGTTCGCTAAGTGGGACATCGCGAATGCCTAAGGAAAGCTCAATCCGTTACGGTTGCTGCAATCAAAAGTACCAAGCTTACGAATTATTCGAAGTTCTTGTAAGATTTATCTCGCGAAGCAATGGGTTTAGTTTGAGTGAAGTCGTAATTGGCTCGGATCGGGCGTGATGACGAAGCAAGCGTTCTTCGTGATTTCACCGTACGTCGCAGTGACAGTAGTGATAACGTGACGTGTGCGATGCAATGGCTTGCGTCCGCGCTCGCCCGCGTCGAGTGTGAAAGTGCCACTCATAAAGTCACAACCGTGGTGTCCATCAGTAGGCACAGTAGGTACAACCTATGGCAACATTGATAACTGTTTCAGACTCACTTTATGCAGATCCAGCTGTAAGCAGATTTATGAGTACCTAACCCAAACAATTGAAATTAATTTTCTTCTAACACAAATTGTACTACATTATTGTATGAGTAGAGTCGAAGGACCACTAACTTCTTGAAACGTTTGTTAGTGGTATAAACATAATACGCATTTGTATTTGTGTTTTTCCATGAATAATATGAACTTGTAATTAAGCTCTATTACCTGGCGACAAAAAATATGTACGTGATGCATAGAAAGTGCGTATAAACATTAATTGCCGGTTACAGCATTGAATTACTACATGCTAATACCATTTAAAAACTTATCGCGCGTGGTTGGATTGGACAATTCCATACCTACTGTCACAGCTACTGTGGACGCAGAGACAATTACAAAGTTGACAAGTAATTTCTAATGAATTATCACATAACTATGTAACATTGCCAGCGAAAGTATTTGCTATTCAAAAGCAAATTATAAATGCATTTTCTGATTTTCCAGTCCAGTTAAGTGTTATTCCAATGTACTGAAGACACCTGCCTGTGGCGCTAAGCGTTGCGTGGTGCGGTGGCGTGCTCGACGCAAATTTCACTTCAGCGGTAAAGTTAAATTGTACGCCCGGTCGGATTTGCTTTCCTTGATTGTGATGCATTCATCACAACAGTCTTCAGAGTTCAGACGTCCACTGCTGGACGACGCTTCCCCAAAGAATAGGGGGGATTTGCCTAATCACCACTCTTGGCAGGCATGGTGATCGCAGCATTGGTGCAGAGTACTCAGGTATATGCCGCTGCCCATCCCCATGGTGTAATCCCTTAGTCAGCTTTTAAGACATCCACAGGAGGAGAAGTAGGGGCCCATTCTAGGCCGGACACACCACGGCAAGAATATGCATTATACATTATTGATAGGATGAGCTTTTCCTTAAGGCTAGCTATACATTAATATTAATTTTATAATGGTAATTATGAGGAAGTAAATACTTAAATCTGCTCAGTATTTGTGTTCGGATAATCTCTTAAAATTAAAGGCATTTTTTTTTTTTAACAATTATAGACCTTTGTTTGACAACGATCTCACCTGTTGGTAAGTGACATATAATATTACTAAACTACATAAATGCAATTCGTCAAAGTGAATAAACTATGGGAAGAGAAATCGGCACCCGATGCGTTCCCCTGCTAACGCTCAACTGTTTATGCGTCGCGTGCTTCTTTACCTGCTCATTTTCTTTTCTACATCATCTATATTTCATTGACAAGCTGTTTTAAATTTCCAATTTACATGCAAATTGTTGGTTATGAGACACTGCGTAGTGACACATCTAAATAAATCAAGGTTGATTTAGTTGATGCAGTTTTTTTTTTTTTTTATGTTTGTTCGAGACGACCAGCCGGAAACAGATAGGTAGGTAAAGATTAAATAGTACCTTAGACTCTGATGTAGGTCACGAGCCGTACAGCAAATTAACTTATATTTTGCATTCTATGATGTTCATTAAATTATATATTTAGATTAATTTTATAATTAAAAGTATATTCTTACATTCATCGGTTGTATTTTCGATAAAATATCCTAGAATTTATGTGCCTTACTTTTTCCCCTTCTTCAAGGAGTAATCACAGCGGCGAGAACTGATACTATAGAGTCCGATATTTGCTCGAAAAAGAACGCTGAATATCCTATCCTATTAAACAAGCAATATTTGTTCCATAAATATATCTAAATTGTGTTCTCGGAAACGGCTCTCACAATTTCGATGAAATTTGCTTTTTGGGGGCGATTTAGCTATGCTTCATCTTTGGGAAAACCCCTTTTTTTTCAAGTTTATGTTAAGCAATGATCTGCTAGATTGGATACTTGGGCTTCAGGCTTGTTAATTTTTTGCGTGTAATTTTTTTCACGTTTTCGAAAAACCGAGCGAGTCTCGGTCGCACCAGATATTTACCTAATACAAATAAGAATTCAGTTTTAATAGGTTTTTATAATTCTGTTTCGAATCATTCACGCAGATAGGTAAACCCATTGCATGACCATTTCTGACGTGCTTCAATTAAATCTGCCGTCATATCGCGTTATTCATCCGCTAACAATCGCATTGCATAAATTCAGTCGATAACAGCTTACGGATATAAAGCAGTTTATTTATTTGGTTGCACATTATAGTTGGTAACTAAAACTTTAATAAAAGTTAATATTTCGTCAGGTTATTCGATAACTCTACCATAAATGTTTATTATGGGTAATAGTTTCAAAGGCCCATCACAGAGTATGAGAGTAACAGTAAGCCAATGCTAATTTAAGATGCCATTAGTCGCTTAACCTCAAATCTGGATGGCTCTAAAAACGTAACGGTGCCTGATTACGACACTTCTCAATGAAGATATTTAGGCGCTTGTTTTAACTTGGTAATATAAAGGCGATTTTCAAACGTTTTTATAGGCAATATGTGCAATATGAATATTAAACCAGACAAATGTCTATGTATTCATTTATCTCTATTATTCCCGAAAAATTAGTTAACTAGTCAAGTGCTTGGTTGTAAAATAGTGTGACTAATATATTTGACCTAAATTCAGAGCGCCGAAAACAGAGATGAAACCGTTTGTTGCAGATGCTGAAGCAGGTATTGTTTTTGTGGTAGGTACAACAATATTATTGTACTAAGGAATGTTCTGACTTTTATTTGAGGATGTATAAGAATGTGATGTTTAATATTTACTGTGAATTTAGAAATTGGTCCTTCATCTTCCTACTAGTCAGTGAAGGCAAGGTCGGTCCATTGTGAGTGACCCCAATGCATTCGCCTTGGAATAGTTACATGATTTATAAGCCCCTTATCTTTACAGCTGGAAGAATGAGGCGTGAGTCGCGATACTCTGTTGTTTGAATTAGGACGCATCTGTTTTACAAAGACCACGATATTTGCAAACCTGCTGAAGTAAATTCGTTCGTGTTCATCTCTAGAAGGCGACGCTGAAAATGTATAACTGTTTAACGCTATGTACTTAGCGTCACGCATGCTGAGGCGTTGTGGGATGACTCAGTAACGCAAAATAACTCGTTTTCGGTTTTGAGGTAACAGTAACACCGTGACCGTTACTGCGTGGGCGACACTCGCCACTCTGCAGCTACGATTACACCCAACACTGACATCCTCCCTATTCGTATGCCGAAGACGCTAGCCAACGCATCGCTTTGTTCTTGAACAAAGGTCAATCACGATTTGGTAAACAATGGTAGGATATAACCGCATCGTGTTTTGGTCAAAGGTGAGCTAAGGCCGTGAGACTGCGTCGCCGCAGCACCTGCGCGTCCGAATTGATTGCCATTTCCTCGTTTGTACCTGGCGGAAAGCTAAGCCGGCGTTTTGACCCTGAAATGATTGATGCAAGTCGATACAATGAGTTGTCTGTCGCCTCTCCTCGTCGCCGGCCCGCAACCGCAACATATTCACTATCCACTAAAGAGCGAGTTTAATTGCAAGTACGCGCGGCGCGCGGGGAGCGGCCGCTTGGCACGGTGACCCACTGACCCAGAATCGCTGATATTGAACCGGCGGCGACGCACCACAGCCCGTATTCGAAATCCGACCTCCACTTGCGTTTTCCTCTTATTTATTTTTGTTTCCATTCTCTACCAGATGACTTTTTTGTTGCATTACCAAGTTTTAATCATTTATACGATCGCTGTCGAAACATTAAAGTTACGTTAAAAAGAAGCATATTATTATGTTCTTAAGTCAACAATAACTTTTTTCTAGGACATGAGACTAAAGTCAATGCCAAGTTATCAAGCCGATGTTAGGCCCGGTCGACAAAGTAACGGTAAATGTTGTGTATTGGTTGGTTTGGCAGTGCGTCTGTTCGTGCGTTCGTGCGCGTATAGCGAACAGGTTCCTGTATCCGTTATCAACTGGTGAGTAGGGCGCGGTGGATCGCACTCCGTTTTTGGGTCAGGTTGGGTCATGACGCCTGCGTGCTCGCCTCCTCCTCCGAGAGCATGTTCAGTGATGTTTCAATATCCGAGAATAGAGAGGCGATCGTGCTTGCAGGCGCCTCAAGGTGAAACGCTCACTTTCCTAAGCTAGCACGTAAACGATGCTATTATGGCATCGCGGCGGGTGTCGAAGGCTATGTCGAAACATCGGCGCTGCGTCCTTGTGCAGATTTCACGTTCAATTACGTAATGAGCCGTATTATTCATACAGCGCTATGCTACGCAAATCCGCCTACTCGCGCCCGGCCGGCCGCCCCCGCGCGCAACCTGACGGAGCGTAGCATTTTACCCGTGACGTCACTGTCGCGTCGCGCCTACGCCGAGTATTCTCCGCCAACGCATATGACGTCACCATTTCAAGAACTCTTATCACATCGTTCAGTGACGATTCTATTATCAAATTAAATACCATTATATACGTTTGTCCGCCTACTTAAATTCTTTACTCGTGCAAGTAAATAAGCACATTGAATTGGATAAACCCTTTTAATGTTTGAGTCAGCACACCAGTAGTTAGCTCTAAATCAGATACAACCCCACCGGTGACACGAAATAGTAGTAGTAGAAGCTACAATAGACGCATATTGTACAGTAATCGCTGACCGTACTAGATCTAGAAATAGAACACAGTGAGGTTACCCGGGCTGCGAATGCAGGGCGCCTAGATCGGAGGATCGCGACCCGCGCCCTACACTCGCCAACTAGGCCGCTAGTTCGTCCTGTGCAATCGATGAACACAACCCAATTACACCGTTGAAGTCTCACAGTATTTCAAACAGCCAACGTAAAGGTTTCGCTATCGAATTGGCTACGGTCGCATGACTTGTAAGTGTAGAAGTCTAGCTCTACATTTTGTGTAGGTATCTAACAAATTAAACGGTAGTGGAATGAGAATGGCTGCAATAAAAACGCTTGCTGCATTTTGACGTGCTAAATGTAGGTCACGGATTTTTGGGGCAAGGTTGGTTGCAGTGAGGCTGGTTGGAGTTGCGTTCGCGTGGCTTGCTGCCTCCATTGCATCCGCTTTGCAACTCGCGGTGTACTATTCACTAATCATACAAGGCCGCGCCGACTGATTGAGCAGTCTAACCGCACACATCCGATTGAAATGGCTAATTCTATTATAACGATCTATTGGTCTAACTAAAAATTCTGTAGGTACATGACTATTTTGATCAATTGAAAGTGGTTTTTTATGCCAACATGCAAATTAAATTAAATACCAGCTAAAGACTTATTTAACGGCTCATTGTTTTGTTTGTATTCAAAAAACCTTCGAATAGTATCACGAAATGTTTGTTATGACGTCTGGTTTGGGGCCAACGATATTTTAAGCCGGTCTCTAAAACGGCATTTATTATCTGGCTATTTATTTAAAGACTGAGACGTAGGTATTTGCGTAGATCTACCAACATAGGTAGAGAACACGTGCTACTTGATTCAGACCTACCCACGCACCTATTTTAGGAAGCTCTTTCGATAGGGTGCTTTAGTTCACGTAGTTGCTAAAAAGCATTGACTTTGTCGGAGCTTCGGCAAAAAACTATTTTTAAAGAGCAGTGTATCTCGAAAACCGAACTTGAAAAAATCTTTGAAATTGTCATGAGTTTTTTAGAAGCCATTGTCGGGACCAAAAACATTATTGAACTATGTACATCGAAGCATACTACAATCTTCAAACATTCTCCTTTTAAACCAGTTTTTCTACTCATTGACAATTACAAATCGCATTGAAAATAACTGATAAAAATTTAAATTTCAAACTGTACATTGACATGTTATTTATACTAAACAATTTTTTTTTTAACGATTTTTGGTCGTGATTTTCGCTCAGTTTTGCTTTTGCGAACGCACTTTCTAAATGACCTGAATTTTAATGAGTTAGATTGACGAATTTGGCGTCTGACCGCGCCTTAATATTATCAAGTGTCATTCAAGTAGGTAATGTATGGTGCAGACCGTTCACCGTAAGATGTCCCCAGCCTTGTATTGGAACCATTCCCAAGGCAGGGGACATCTTACGGTAAACGGTCTGTAAATGATGACGAAATGTCAGTAATATCGAAAAAGATTATGACGCGAACCATTTTAATATCTGTAAAATTAATTATTTATTAAAATGTATTTGGTAAGTTATGAGAATTACAAACATGGCCGCAGCTTTTGTAATTTCAATTGCATCACAGACTCGTCGGTTTCAGCTCTATGGCTATTGACCTATTTATTGGTATTGACACGATCGTTCGCTAACAGACAACCGAATTGCTTAAGCATGCATATCTACGTGACTCCAACTGCAGCCTCGCTGCATTATATATATAAAGGTAAAGTCGACATAAATAAAACCCTGATAGAGCAGAAATTCCGATACGTGCTCTACCATTTTTCACACTTTTTTTCTGATAGACTATCAGCATCAGATAACGATGCAATAAATTATTCTGCTGGTTTTTTGTAATAAATCTGATTATGTTTCATTAAGGTTCCGTTACGTTAAAAAGGAACCCTTTTGGTGAGATTTCATGGTCTTTCCATCCCTTTGCCTACAATCTACATAGATATAATTCCACAAAATCTGATAATAACGAGAAAAAATTAATAAAAAATGATAAATGATAAATAACAAACAATAAATGATTTATGATTTATGATTATGATTAAAAATAAATAATTTATACAGGTAGGTATAGATTTCAATAAAGTTTAGAAATTAAGTTTTTTCCCTGCCATATTTCAGGCTATCAAATTCTGAAACAATAATGTGCGTTGATAATTAATAAATAAAACGCAACCCTCGATGCGTGAGTCTGACTCGCACTTGGTATAATATAGAGCTACGATTTATTTCACCAACAGACTGATATTAACAAAGCTTTTATCGGTCGTCGTAACCGACGTGGACTATTGTTCTCCCTACTACAAGGCAATGTATTCTAAGTGCATTGTCCTGCCGTAGTAGTGTCTGTCCTGTTCGGCTGATAAGTGTACTCTGTTACGATTTCACTCCAAGTAGGTCTGTTACGTGTTGCGGCCATTGTCGACGTTAGCTCTCGGACTATAACACAGTATGTTTGTTTAGTTGACAACAAATTCTTTACTTAACCACGTTTAAAGATTTAAACCCATCAGGCCGACTTCTAAAACTAATGAATAATTAGGAACATTTTTAATTACCATTTTTCGGTGCCTCCACATGTTTGCCGTTTGTCGCAAACGCAAACCTCTTGTGGAGAAGTCCTCCGGGTTTAAATACAAGGTTCTCCGTGGTAACATTACAAAAATATTATAGTTTGACCATTTTTTCACCAACACGTTCGCCACCTGGTTGATGGACTAACGACGAAAGTATGCATAGCCAACGACAAACGTTTGCAGCCTTCGATAAATTATACAGGACTATGTTTTATCGAAGTTTGCAGCAAACCCTCTTTGATTTGTGCACAAATTCCGACACTGACGGATCGGCGACAAACCACCGCACCCGGTTTGGGTGCACGAACACCCTAAACACGCGTTTGCGTTTGCAGAGGTATGCCTTTGTTTGCCAAAGATGTGGAGGCACCATCAGAAAACCACTTGGGTCATACACATTACAGATATATACATATCACATGCCGCCGGCTACATGCTGGCTTCAGTCCCTCATGAAGCAGTTGTTGACGTATGTGTTAACAGAGTATGAACATTTGATCAAATAATTCCCACCAAAAAGTTAGGTAGAACGGTTCTTTATAATTTCACGCACGCGCGTCTTTGATCTCAAGTCTGATCCATTCAACCCCACCGCCTACGTCTCCATAGAAGCTGTACGGCCTGCCGTTGACACCCCGCAGTCAATGCCACTGAAGTGAAGGAACCCTGTTACATATATAGAAAATCATTATATGCTTTACCTAGAAAGTTCTTTGACGTTACATACAATACCATTACCAACTTCGACTAAAATAAAAAGTAATTTGGTCGAAGATTACCACAACGATTATTGGTTATTCCAAATATTCTTTATGAATAAGCACTTCTACTTATTTTAAGTTTACAACGCCCTAGAACAACCAAGTATGGGAATAAGTATTAAGTAAGAAGAAGAAGAAGTCGCCATCACCAATTTGTGAAAAACAAAAATGGTTGGGTTACCATAGGATCCAGTGCTGGAACCAGGGGAGTAACCGTCGGCTATCTTGCAAAATTTAAAAGAAAACCTTACTCCGCCTTCTATTGAACCCGGCCGGCGTTGAAGAGAAACATGGATTCAGTCAGTTTCAACATTAGAGAAGGTGTTACCAGCGTAGATAACCCATTTTGCGCGGCAACATCGATGCGCAGTAGAGCGAACAGTTTTCGCAATAAGCGCCACGAGCACTGAATTGCATTGCAGAGAAAAGCACCCATCATAAAGGCCTGTCATATTCCCGTATTTGTAATACCAGAAACAGATAAAACTACATTCTTTTGTTCGTTATAATGACTTCACGAATTACCGAATAACAACAATGGCCTTAACGACCATGATCCTCATTTTCGTATTTACATATAAATCATTTTACTATTATGTTAAATCATTACTTAGGTACCACTTAAGTTGGGTACTTATGAAGTCATTTGGTATAATCCGCTAACGATATGTAATAATTCGATGTAGCAATGTTATTGGGCCAATCGATATGTTTAACTAACGGTACAATAAAAGTGTCGGCAGCGGCGGCTGCATTATCGCTGCGTGCCAAAGTCATTCAGTGACTTTCACTGGCATTTCAAAGCGGCCGTTTCGCCATCGAATAAAGCAATTGTGCAATAGTTGTCGCTTTTTACATAACGCGGTGTCGAGTCCGAGAAGCAATAGAACCCTGCAACTGGACAGTACAGTTAGGTATACCTCGGTATTGAATTTTCGACAATCGTCAATCAATTGCTGTGCGTTGCAAAACGGCTTGTAATGTTATTTTATGAAGCTGCGTTGAATGTTAAAAACTTTCAAAACCCCATCATAAAACATACGAAATAATTGAGGTAAAAATCTAAAAAATCCTGTAGCTCACACCGAATCCGTCGCGTAGCAAAAGCCCTGAACTTAGACAAAAACAGTCGTAATAATGTACACAATTAATATGAAAAGCGAATGTGTGTCAGAGAATGATCACAAAGATGCTCATTAAAGCAACTTTCATTGTTCCGGTGAGGGGCCGACGTCAATCGTCTCATGGCGACCGCACTTGCACGAAATCACGTAAAAGTGAAAGTATGATGTGATCAGCCATTCGACGATCAACTGTTATAACTGCATACGGGACTCTCGGAATTTTCCTCAACATTTCTGACACGCAGAGAGATGCTTACATTACAACGGTTCCTTAATAATCTCCTTAAATCTTCCTATGAAATCCTCGAATAACTGAAGTAAGGTAGAGTTGGAAGATTAAGGCTAATTATCCAGAAAAAGGTCACTGCATGCGTTAACGAAGGAGGTTAAATACGTTCCATTAGGACACATTAAGGTCCTGCAAGTACACAAAGTAGCAGTTCCTAATAGACTGTGTACTAGTAGGTTTAAATAAGCCGGTCATGAAAACAGCGGGTTTGTTGACGGTAGCAAACAAACAATCGTTATTTTAACCTAGCGCTAAACGATACCAAGGTTGCTGACGTAGGAACCTATACGTGTAGGTATGTCGATGTCGTGGACTCGTGTATGTTAGTCATGCGAAGGTCTGCACAAGGAAGCTAACGAAAAGACAGCCAATGTCGCCCGCTCTCATAACTGACCGAGAGAGCGACCGTGGTCGGAACAAGTTACCGGTGTTATATTTGTTGTATTGCTTCATAGGTGCCCGCGAGTTTCGTAAGCCTCTCAAGTTCACAGAGTTAAAGTAGCATCATAACCGGAATCATTTTATGATTCCAAAGTTATGAACAATAATTTATTAATTAGTCGTAATTAATAACATTAATCTCTACTATTTTACACACTTTACTTCTCTTTCACGTCTGTTTGTTTGTTTCTCCAGAATCAAGTCTGATGATTGAATTATAGAGCACTTTCCAATATCCGATTGAGCTGAAATTTGGCATAACTTTCAAGTTCCGATTACAATATAATATCATGGTGATAGCGAGCTAATCTGATGACGGAGATGGAAGGTGGACAACGGAACTCTTCGATGGATAATAGTAGACTGGCCGTGCTTAGGCTCATTTCGATCAGCTCACGGTTATGCTTGCTAACTTCATCATCATCATCATCAGTCGCATGTACAATTCATAAAAGATTGTAAATAGATATGGCAGAAGAAACATGACAGTAGAATAAATGCTGTGGATATGAAAGCAATGTACAATCTTTGTTGCAATAAAGAATATAAAAAAGAAATGAGAAGTACTTTGAGACTTTGAGAGACAGGACGAGGAATAGTGTGCTATGTGAGCGTTGTGAAATTAAGGAAGAAGGACTGACAAGGATTTAGGAAGGTATGCTTACATGGTTTGGGCATTTAGAAACGATGGGCGATAGTAGATTGACGAAACGGGTACATAAGACGAGCGTGAATGGAACAGTTTGAAGGCAAAGGCCTCGGCGAACGTATTCAGATCAGATCGGAGATAGATGTAAAAAATTAAATAAATTTGAGCTTTTTTCTACTGAAATAGAATAAGAATTAAGCGTGAATAATTAAATAAAAATAAATAATAAATAAATAATGCTGGACAGTTCACACAACATTATCTAGCCCCAAGCTAAGCCAGAGCTTGTGTTATGGGTACTAGATAACTGATATACTTAATACAATATATTACATAGATAGATATTTTTATTATATATAGAAAATACCCAGAACACCCGGAACAAATATCTGCAAATCGCACAAATATTTGTTCCGAGGCGGGAATCGAACCCGCAACCTCCTACGTCGCAAGCGAACGTTCGCCCGCCGCACCACAGAGGTTGTCAATTAAATAGTTTCTGATGGTCAATCCGTATTTGAAATACTGTTAATTATGCAGCAGTCTTATCTATCTATATCTAGCACATAATTATCCGTATTAGAAGCCTGACCTTTAATATGCATGATATGCGGAAAGGCAGTGTTTTAGCTCCACACATTGGATGCAAACCTTCTATAGCTGAGTGTCAACTACATTATCACGCTGACACGAGTCAAATAGGCTTCACTCAAATCGGTAAAGTCTACATTGTTATGGCAGCGAAAAAGGTACCTATATGTTAATCTTCATCATATTTCCAAGGGCATACAGTCCATAATACAATATCGATAATAAATTAAAACATGAACTTCGCAAGCGTTATTCTCTCACTTTCTAACTTACCTGAACTTTAATGAGTTAGATAGAGTCAAAGTTTAGGTGTTGCCAGCTTCTACCAATCTATTTAGCGGTTTGCGCTATGGTTGAATATATCTGTAATCGGTCGTTTCGATTGGCTGTACAGTATTATCTAGTTTATGAAGTGCGGAGTCCCTGACACGGCATGCATCTCGCTCCGTTTCCACCCGGGCGTGATGACGTCACCACCACCCAACCACGGACCGCTGCGAAGGTCGCTTCTTATTGATCCCGGCCATTGTTGCCATGCATTATTATATACCAAATTGCACTACTGAAATAGAAATACTAAGTTAAAGTTGCTCGGCGAAATTACGAATATGTATGTCAGTAGAGCACTGGCACGGCGTTGCTACCTACCTACACAAGTCACGTTACACGTACCTACATGTTAATATGTACTGAGAGTATGAGAGAAAGGTTTATCCTTTTCTATATAAACTACTAGCGACCTGCCCCGGCTTCGTACGAAAAGTTATTTTATAAACCTTCCATAAGAAATTATCTAAATTATAGTCAAAACGTTTGAAAATGCGTTGCGTAATTGAGAAGCATAAGCGGACTAACAGACAGACGCGGATAGTGACATTGTTTTAAGCTATGTACTAGCTGTGCCCGCGACTTCGTTCGCGCGGTACGTTAAGATATCTCCTGAACCCTGCAAGATATCGAAACAAACATGAAAATTTTCATTAGTGTTCCTGTTTTAATTAGGGCCGTTTCGGAGCCTGTCGATACAAACTTTCAGACAGACAGTCAAACATTATAAAATGGTTATCCATGACTCTAGGCATCGAATAAAAAGTAGAGAAAGTCCGTGATTTCAAAATTGTAATTTAAACTGAAATTGGTATAGATTGATATAGTGCGCGTCATGCAAAAAGAACGCTGGCGGTCAAGCTTCTACAGGCGTTCCAGCGTTCTTTTTGTACATTGTTATACTATAATTGTACATTACTTGTAGTAAACTAGGTAGGCACTCATTCAATGCATAGGTATACATCTCTTAAATAAGTAGGTATAGTACGCGTCATGTAAAAAGAACGCTGGAACGCCTGAAGAAGCTTGACCGCCAGCGTTCTTTTTACATGACGCGCATTATACGTCTTATTGAAAATGCGTTTAACCTCGTTAATATTTTGGCATTTGAGTTAGCTGGTCTAACCTTTTTCTTTTATTGTCACCAGGCACCTATCGAGCTGAAGAAAAGACTGGATGAAGTAAGACTAATGGAGTCGCGCAAATCTGCCAGGCTTGCTGACGTTGACACAGATTTCGCGCGGCTCGCGGACATGGCCGGCGACCGCCGCCGCGCCTCCGCCACTATCGAAGTGCCACCCGCACCGGCGCACATACAAGTGTAAGTCTTAAACTAATCCTAGCTTTATGATGCAGACAACTCAGTAAAGATCAGGTAACTTAGGAAGTGACAGAATAGCGCTCGCGCAACGAAAAGTGAACGAACATCACGAAAAACATTATTTCAACAAATACTTGCTGTGTAATCGAAGATATGAATCAACTATGCTCTCTAAAATAATATTATTTGTTACTCTTATTAATTTTATCAATGTACTACGTTGTTAGGTAATGCGGGATATTACGTTATAAGCTCACTGTAGGGTTAGTCCACGAATTTTTTATCGATAAATTTTATCGAAATCGTGGTTTGTGCTCTATCCATGCCCTTGTAAATATAGCGAAGATTAACATATATTTTTTTGTTCGTCATAAACTGAGTAGATTTTGCTAAATATACGTTTAAGAGCAGCTTATTCGACTCTTGTCAGCCTCTTAATCTGAACGATCGTAGTATTGAGTACAATAGATAGTGAACGCACGCCATTTTATGTCACGGATATCGATAAAAATAAGGGGCATACTCACTGATGAAATCTTAAAGCCAGAAGAATAGTGAGCTTAATTAACAAATATCAATGCTATTTCACCTTGAGCCAGTGGCTCACCTCGCCACGAGCTCGAAGGAAGGCCATCGCATTTCTAATGCCCGCTCGCTGCCTTGCAAATTTTATCTGGATTCTACCAACTGGTTTGCCATATCAACATGAAATAGGTCATCGATTCGTTCTGCTTTGACAAGGGCATTAGATTTTATCATAATCAATAATTCAGTAACGAATGTCAATTGTATAGAACAGTTACTGGTTGACTAATCAGCTCGGTCGTAAACTGCCGGAACTTTCAGAGTAGAGCCATAGCTGTTCTGAAGACAAGTCTCTTTCACTTCTACTGGTATTATATATTGTGCAGCATGTATTGTGCCGGGTTACCTTGTAGGAGTACCTATCTAATCGCTTACGAGTGCACTGTGTGCATCAGCGAAGTGGGGCCGGCGGCGGCGCGGGCGTGCGTTGCGAAATGCGCACCGAGCACGTTAGAAACTGGATGGAAGTGTTAGCGCAGAGTACGGGCGTGTCCTTGTCACACTTGCCTACATTCTGCGGCCGGAGCCCACCTCCCGCGCCGCTCTCCCCTCGGCGCGCCTCTAACAGGGACAGACAATGCAATATTATTGTGGGAACTATAAA
The DNA here is from genome assembly GCA_932527175.1 of Operophtera brumata. Classification (NCBI taxonomy): domain Eukaryota; kingdom Metazoa; phylum Arthropoda; class Insecta; order Lepidoptera; family Geometridae; genus Operophtera; species Operophtera brumata. The sequence continues at coordinate 5,815,245 of OW052238.1, forward strand.
AAAATCCAATACATTACATAGTACAGCGAAAGCTAGTACATCAAACATATACCAGAAACTGACACGAGTCGAGTGCACCCGTTTTCCGGCAAGAAACGGTTCGTCATAGTAATAGCTCTTTGTATAATTTGAAAGGTGTGACCATGCAAATATTTCGTATTCGATCTACAACGCTTTCATAAACGGAGGTGGCAAAAAGTACATTATATTGTAGCTAATGCAGTAGAACCGGACGGAACAACAGCATCAAGTGGCAGAGACGTGACGGCTGTCGACGCCGCAGTTTCACTTTTCATCATGATCACGCCGAGGTGAGAGGCGAGGCCTCCGCTCACGGTCCAAATTTCACAACAACCAACAAAACAGTCGCTTAAAGGAGTAATCTGCTTTTAGATCGCAGTATCTACATTGCTGATTTAGCTTCTACAACGCTACACACTTTCTAATTCGGCGGTGCGTGCTGACGACTCTTTACTGAGCACTAACTTCGGCCCATGGCTTCGCTCGTACACTTTTTACCAGGAAATCCGCATAAAAAAGTAGCATTTATTATAGGTTACTAACTATTCTAAATTTAATATAAATTGGTTCAGCCGTTTAAGAGCATAGCATGACTGAGTAACAAACATAAAACTTGTTTTCATCAATATTATTTTAAGAAGTAGGATCCAAAATACGATAAGATTCTTTGTTAACTCTACAATTTGTCGTTTTAAAACATAACATACGGTATATTGTCTATAATCTTAGAATGAAAGTAAAAATGTAGTAAGTTAAGAACAAAAAGTAGGCAAATTAATAATGTTAGACACTATCTTTTGTGCAGCCTGATTGGTTTTAGATTATAATGTGGCTGTGATTATGAAACATATAAAACCTGAATGATAAATAGAGGCAGTCGTTACCACGAAGGTGGTCGGATAAAATAGCAGAAACATTACACGGACTATGGATCCATTATACAAGAAATAAGTACTTGCAGTAAATAGCTTTCATAAATGAAGCTTCAATAGAGGTTCCATCGGCGATTGGAACAAATTTCGCAATCACGGGCCGGACCATAGCCAAGTGAAGTGAAAGTTCGCAAACATTCGTTTTCTTTTAGCTGTTTGCTGCCAAGTAACGTTACTTTTAATTATTTCCAATTGACTTTCAAAGGAAAGAATGCCTCAAGTGTTCCATGAGCCGACTCAAGGTTCTAGTTTCTCATATTCCGATAGGACCATGAATCAACCGAATTCAAAGATGGCGTCGAATTCGGCTGGTACTTGGCGCGGCCGCCATGTGACACGGTGACCTAGTTTCGAAATGGAACGGCACACACACACTTGAAAAATACCGCATACAATGATATCCGCGAACGCCACACCGAAGCACATAATTTGGATAATCAATTGAACTAATGTAAAGAGAACATATTTTGAATGCTCGAATTGAGTTGAGGATGTTATAGAAGCAATTCAACTAACATTCTGTACCTACGTGGAATTAATCAATGTCCTCGGTGAAGCAGCATCCTGAGTCGGGCAGTAGAGCAGCAATGCAGGCCGCATTTTGATGTCGCAAACACCTAGCAACACCTTCCAGACATTGATTGATCGATAACCCAATGTCAGCTCGTATCGCAAATCGCAAAGTTACCAACTCTTATCCAGAAGATTGATTCAGACTCTATTATATCAGATTAGCATTATTTGAAATGTAAATGAATGAGATTCGTCCAGCTAAGGAATCAAATTATTGATATGTAGACACGCATAGAATAATTCAACCATTGAAGGTCCTTATATGGTAGACATTTTGCTTTCGTGCCTCAATTGGTGACTCCAATATTGAATGCGAACTGTTGTATGATAATGAGGTATTCCAGTGTCACGAATGACGAGGCGACGCCGAAACGGCACTCACATGCCTGCCTATCTGCCCCTGCCATAAATCTTATGGAACGCGATTTCGACTTTGTTGAACTGATTAACGTACAGAAAACGAGAGCGGCATAATTTAAGTAAACTATTTCACTGCTTGAGAATAAATAAAGTTAAAAGACATTGAATTACATTCCGCATGCGCTTGCGCAACATGCAAAGAGAAGGCGCGAGTTGGCGGCGCGCGGCGGACAGTGGTGGGGTGCCACTTTCTCGCTGAGTAGAGGTATACGTTTGCTTTCGTTGGAGCTATGGAGGCCCGTTATCACATTTGGCAGGTGCCGCTACCTTGGGAAAGTGTTACAAAAACGTATTCAACATTATGCAACGGATTCAGAATCTTCAAACTACTATTAGCCCTCGAATGAACGTGGGGGTTTCGAGAGAGAGTAATTACTCATCGTCTCGTCCTGGTTAAGAAAAGTTTGACATTGTACGAACGAAATCCTTCACGTGTGTGTGTGCACGTCTTTTACCGGGAACGATTACTCACCCTGACCGCTCAGCGCCCATCTGACTTTGCGCCGACCTACCTGCAGGTTATTCCACCGATTGACGGGAGCAAAAACTGTTGAACGCCAATTATTCTTCAATTTTCAGAGAACTGAGTCGTGTTGTACGCTAATTGCTGCTTCATTGTGTTTGGTTAGGCTACGTCACGGTATGACAAGTACTAATAACGCCAATCCAATAACGCTTTCATGCCACCGCCCGGGCCTGTTATAGGTCACCTCAACCTCTGACTTTGACTGCATTGGTTATTATTAACTGGCTGTTTTACATGAAGCTTAAAAATAACAATAGTCGCGGCGCGGCATTCGAGTAGCCGGCTTAGATGCGACAGAATGCGGGTTCGATTCCCGCTGCGGGACTAATATGTGTTCAGATGGCAATGCTGCCAGCATCTTATTAGGGACGCTTCCGCCTGGTAGTTATATGGATCAGTTTAGCTACCTTTAGATCGTTAGCAGCGGTATTCAGGTAGCACAACTGACTGACTGCTAATTAATATTGACATTTTAAAGTAGGTAATTTAAGTTACTTGACATTATTTGTGATTTTCATTGTTTATTTTTTTATTTTACTAGTTTGTTGTTATTTTTGGCATGTTATATAAATAAATTGTATTAGTAGGTCTAGGTAGGTATCTAGGTGTAAGTATTTTCAGACACGATAGTGAAATAATTATTGAAACAAATAAATGAAATGAAATATTACTGTTGGCTGTGATATTGTTGTTACCTAAGTGTTTTGTCTACTGGACATGTATTATGTGTCATAATAATGTAAAATGACAAGGACAAGTTAAACGCCGTTCATCTCATGGGTTGTGTAAAGTGTCATGTCTTGGCATTACCACGTGAAATTTAAAAACAACTATAAATTATAGTTCCTGCCAAATAGTAGTCAAACGCGGTGGATGATGTCATCCGCGGAGGAGGCATCGACGCTTGAGGCGAGCTCGGTTGCAGCGGATCACAGTTTTTATCGCACAAAAAAGCGATCCCGACCTACACCAACCAAGCAAAAAAGACATTAGCTCCGAGTTCGAACAAACCTACAATTTACCAGCATTGACAAACAACGTGCACGAACACGGCCGCTGAAGGTCTTCAGTTTATTTTTCAAATTCATTATCATAATACGACATTGAGCGGCGAGTAGGAAGCATTTGTATAGCGTTATGTAATGTCGGTTACAACTGAGCTCTAGCGGCAGTTCTCATTTAAACGGTGCACGTTTAGGTTTGAGAAACTACGTGTACATCTTATCTTACTACGTCCGCAAGTTACATAACTCGTGGAATGTTTGCAGTGTGACTTGTCATTACTCTACATTAACACGTTCAGTGTTCACAGTCCCCATACAATAGAATCACCCATCAAGTCCAAAATATTATATATTGTTTTTTTTTATGAAACTATTAGGCAAACTAGCTTACGGCCACCTGATGTAAAGTGGTCACCGTCGCTTATAGACACCGGCAACACCGGGGGGGGTATTGTCGATGCGCTGCCTACCCTGAAGGAATTTATGAACATTTTTCTTGAAGCGACACATGTCGTAACCGAGCGGGAAAACCTCAGCTCATTCCATAGTTTGTAGGTATGGGGAAGAAAAATTATCTCGAGAAACGAGTCGTACGAGAAACCCGGGGATCTATGATGTGTGTGATATGTTTGTTTGTCTCATCGTGAAAATTGTCTTTGTTTTTTTTTATAAATACGCACTGATTTGTAATAAACGATTGTTTTTTGGCTTCCTTAAATTAGATTTATGGCAACGTAAATGACAAATCTAATTAATAATTTTTAACGTTGTCGTATAGCCAGCCATATGTCGATGATATAAATTAATAACCTGTTATTCCTGGACCCATTATGTCCACCAAAACACAAGAGCTAAGTTGTCAAGTCCGCTTCAAAATTGCCATTTCAAAATTGAACTGACCGTAAGTCCGTTATAAGGAGCCATAAAAAAGTGACAGGCGACAAAATGATCAATAAATAAAATTAATAGAATTAAAAAAAAAACAGATCTTGTGTTTTGAATAAGAAGCTTACTTTCTTACATTACAGCAATGGGGATAGGGAGATGGGGGGGGTTAAAATCTAAGAGAGCGGACGTAATGAAGTGAAAACATCATTACGGGAACGTTTACCTCAACTTTACTGGAAATGGAACCAATAATTCAAAGATCGTTTTCTTGTAATAATAATATTATTGATTAATTACCATGGTTAATATATTTACTTGCAGTGCGCTCAGGTAAAACTTTTCTATGGAAAAGTAGAGTAATTGTAGAGCTCTCTATTACTATTAAAAATAGTATCTAAAATTGATAGACAAAGATAAAACGTTGCAAATAATGAGAAACTTTTCGCAATGAGTGTACAATCTGGTGGTTTCGAAGCCGGCAACGAGTGGCAAGGCCGTTGTCAATGTTACGTGTGTAGTACGCCAACGTGTGGCAAGTGTGTGCACAGCTGCCACCGGTGGCCGTGGCAAAACATATCACAACCGTATCTAAAATAAAGAGCGCATTTCACTAAACACATAGCGACCGACGTCGTCGACAATTCAATGCAACGTCGGAACTTTGACGTCAGTACCTTACCGACACAGCAAAACGAAAGCCAATTCAATTTCCTCATGGTATCAATTGATTGTACCTAATCGAAACGTGCAACGTGTGTAGTGCGTCAGCACAGGGTTACGTCACGGCGCTATTTGTGTGACGGCGCGCGGTGCCGATGCCGCGTGCCGGCCGGCGAGCGAGCACCCCCCTCGTTATCGCGGACAAAAAGCAAAGTCACCTCCGAGAGCCGAGACGTCCGTCCACTGGCACTCGGCGACGACCCCGCTGCGCGCCGTCCGCTACTTCACCTACACATTCTATGGTTCATAACCACCTATGACTAAAAACAATTCATTCTCTCCTTCGCTGAAACGATCAGCGATCTTCGAGATCGGAAGAACGGTTCAACGACGACGTCATTTCCAACCGATGCATAATGTATTAGAGAACGATAGCCCGAAGCGATACGATTTGGTTAACATGACACATGAACATCCGCTGGCAAACGCTCGAAACGGTAAGTTTCGTGTCTAAATCGGTAAATAACGTGTAATAAATTAAAATGAGCATTGTTGCGATGCAGATGGTTAGGACTAACAGAATAGACGACCTACGTTGAGTACCCGTACATATTTATCATCTATTTCAGATCGGATAACGAACCTGGTGGAAGGTCAAAGCGGCGGCGCGGGGTGAATACACCTTGTATCTTGGGGCGTTCGTAGGTCGGACTATGTCACGTTTTTTAAATTTATTCGGAATTCTACTCGGCCGGCAAAATTACTTACCTAATTGTTACCTACCGCAAGTTTAAATCGCGTGGTCAAAAGCCTAATGACACGCGTTGAACATGATTTACTACAATCCGGCGATATCTGGCTTGATGTCCATTGCCTTAACGATGATATCGATATGGAACCTGGGTTTTTTCTAAATGACGTGTAGGTCGCGAACTTTAGATCGCTGAAGCCTGATTAAATATTTGCGAGCTCGCGAGTTATCCGTGACGCGTCCCGGGAGCCGGCCGGCGCGGATCGCGCCCGCTACAGCCTCCCGGTCTCCCGAACATTGCCTTCGAGTTCAACAGAATTGAGGTCAAAGCCTGCGATATCGTTAAACCTTCAGCGGTCATTGCGTGCACTGTTTGTTCACATTTCACATTCTAGATACGCATCGATGTTATCAACTCGATCGAAGGGAAAGTCAATTCGATATAGGGCAGTATTGAACATCATTGACGTCGTATTTACCTGAAATGATACTGAATACAAAGTGTATGTTTACACAGCGCTCAACTGTTTTTCATCTATTTAGTATGGATGCCTCACAACTGCGTCATCTCAGAAGTCATTGGCAGCGCAAATAACGAATAATATTATTCACTGCTTCTATTAAGTATAGGTACCTACCTTTTTATTGAAAACAATCTATTGTAAACACACGAGTACATTGAATTCTCGACATTTCTTAATGCAGTTTGCTTCATGAAAGTCACCCAAAAGATCATTGGAATTAGCAGCGCGTTGAAATCTTTTGTGTGGGTATATTAAAGTCATTGATCTCTACAACTTAAAAAGGTTTTAATTGAAAAATATTATTTCAAAATCGGTATCGTGTGCTGATCAAAATGAGCCCAAGCACTGCCAGGCCTATTAATCATCGAGGAGTTCCGTTGCCCACCTTTATCTCCATGATCAGATCGGCACGCTGTCACCATAATATTGTATTGTCATCGCAACTTGTCAGATACGCCAAATTTCAGTTCTATCTGATATAGGGATATGGTCCATTTCAAGATTTGGTTATATTATTAGTTACAAGTGAAGTTAATAAAAGGGTTTCGCAAAGTTATTGCGTATTGCGTGTGAACCGCACATTTGTACGGCCGGTAACTAACAAATTTTCAGAAATCAGACGGCTGAACGCCTAGACGGTACGTAACCTGTGCTGGGGTAGGTCGTTCAACAAACTTGCGAGTGCGAGTTGAACGAACCTCCTTGTCGAAGGTGGTACAGGGTGATCGCTCCGGGCGAAGCCATCGTCCTTGTGTGATTCGATAGTGTCTCGTTTTAGGTCGCTCCTCCGCGCGCCCCGTTACGTAACACTCCGACGCACTCTCGCCCTCCTCCCCTCTGTTCGCCGACCCTTCAAAAACTTTATCTCTTATTGTCAATAAACTAATTTTGACCTAGTCTAGACTTGTTGATTGTGTCACATCTTCGTGAAGCGAGACTTTTAGTCCCAAGTGTCTCTAAAACTTTTTCGTGCTTACTTGAATCTCATCCAAACTTCTTCAAATACGCGTTCCTAACTATAGGCATTATTAACATTCGGGTAAAAAAGCCAAACTAAATTCATTAGGTATTGATTTTTCCTAGAAAGGTTAACTTAATGCGTTCTCCGAAATATTGATTGCTTTGCCTGGCAACCACAGTATTCTCGGGATTAGTATGTGTTCGGTGTATTCTAGTGGATTATGAAACTTAGATGTATAGGCAAAACCTATATGCCTATCTTGACTTTTAATATTGACTTTACCAGATAATTTTTAACTCTACTAATTATTTATTATGACTCTACCAGATAATTGGTGACTCTACTAATTATTTATTCATATCTTGACTCTACCAGATAAATTGTGACTACTCGTACTAATTATTTATTAATTTGATGTAATTTAGAAGATTTCATGCTTGCTAAATATTTTCAAAGCCAATTTTTTTTTTTAAGTTTTCCTTTCTTCATACTAATCTTTCTTTTGTAATGACTTCTTTGATATTTTTTTAGATATAACTATTTGTAAACGCGATGTGTTTCGAAATATATATCACGGCTGAGAATCTACGTAATATTTTGTTATTAAGATTTTAGCTTAGCGAACAAACGGTAATGTAAATTATTTGAGAACCAACTTTTTCGAAATAATATAGTAAATACATGCATACATAGACACACGCCTTTTTCCCCGAAAGGGTAGACAGAGCCTCAAATGGGGCTCAAATAAGATAGTAAATTAATTTAATTTCATGAAATCATAAATTGAGGGAAAGGACAATGAATGATGAAATTTGAAAATTCGATAGACGTTGTTTGCGATGTGAAAATTTTCGAAACAATTTTGTTGAAATTATAATGAACCTCGAAATCCAACTAAGATGAAAAATAAAATAATAGTCATAATAATAGTCATAATAGTCATTTATTCACAATATTCATTGTACGTCAATATGGCTGGTACGATATTGTACCAAGGGCTAGCTTTGCCATAACAAGCTAAAATGTCTTACATACATATTATAATTATGCTATTCTCAGCTTATTAAATAATAAATAAAAGAATTATAATAATAAATACGACAACATTGCCAAAAAAAACTTTGATAACATAATGCTAATGTAATTTTTCGGTTCCAGGTCCCGCAAGCGAGGGCCGAGCAGCTCCTGCGACCTGGGGTATGGTGAACCCAACGACCAGATGAACGAGTGCAACGCAGCTCTCGTCCTTATGTCGCTCAGCTGCTCGCCCAACTCGCCGCGCCCCAGTAAGTGTGAACGCGAACACTCGGCCCTGGAACTCCCGGCGACTTTACGATCGACTGCTCTTCCAGCCTAGAGCACCTATATGAGCACCGGTACTCAGTCATTCTTACATTTACAACCATTGTTATCACATAACCGTTACGTCACGTCATGCTATGTTATGTGTCCGTAAATACCTTCGCCCTGTAGTGGCTGTGGCTCTCATAATGCAAATAGTTCATTACTAACTTCAAGCTTTGTCTTGTTCTATCATTAATGTTATAAACACCTGTCTGGTATTTGGTGGCTGTAACGCTGAAAGGAATATTCATTTTATTATAACAGCAGACCAGTGGCTGTTGTGTTCAATCTGCAAAATGTGGATAGCGTCTCGACGACCGTCGTCTAGACACAGTCTAGACAGGTATTTTGTTTTGTTGTAACACTGTTCCATGATGAGCACCTATCAAATGAGCTCTTGCTCGACTAGCATATTTGAAGAAATTTACTCCCATTTTGTATTTGATAGCTTTGGTCGCTTTTACTGACTTTCTAATAACCAACATCTTGTTCTGAACTAAACAATACGTCTAGTTTCATCATCAGCAGCCTGTAGGCGTCCATTGCTGAGACGAAGCCTCCCCATAGAATGTAATGGGGTGGGGATTTGCACAGGACCTTATTACCATCTAGTTTACTTACTAATCCACGTCTAGTTTAGGTACTTTTAAATACAAATAAGGAGAGTTGTAAATTACATAATGAGCGGTCTCGCAGTCGTATGTTCTAACATTGCGTTTTTCGTCGGCCGAAAACCAGTAGCTGTCTATAAATAAATAATGAGTAGCAGTACATACTTCCTTGAATTAAACATAAGCCTAATTTAGATGAAACATCGGTTCGATTATGCAATCTTAATGCAGAGCTTCGTCGTTTCATGCCTCCATAAAACTTTACGACTCCTCTTGGGAACAGCGACTGTTGATTTCTGCGTACACATGTGGCCTAGAGAAAATAGCCATCTCTATCTCAGTGAAAGTGGCCCGCAGTTCCGCTTCGCAATCAACATTCATTCAGAAAAATCCATTTAAACCAGATTAATTAGTTATGGCATCAGTAAAGAAGCCCAACTTATTTGAACCATGCACATTAATTTGAATAACCGGCTTATTATCGTTATGACTTTCAATTTCATTTAGTTTACACTCCCAGAAACAATGAGATGTTAGACTAACCCTCGTAGATAGTTCAGGCAATGACTGTAAATCCCCTATTTGTTCTTGATTGATCCTATTTATTATTTTGAGAAAAGTCAAGCGAAAAGTGGGGTTACTCGTATATCTACGAATAAGATTAAGCGACACAAAAATTACCGACGATTCGGTAATTCAGTGACGCAAAGATGTGATTTATGTTGGTGTTGTGCACAGGTGCAGGCTGGGGAGGCCGCTCGTCCGTGTCTCCTGGCGCCAGCAGCAGCTCGGGCTCCTCATGGCGCTCCGGCACACCCTCGCCCCCGCCCGCCTCCTCCTCCTTCAGCGACGAGGGCATCGCCATGGATTACGAGGACCTGCACCCGCGCAAGAAGAGGGTAAGAATATTTGTACGTACACCTTCGTATTTCACTATACCTGCATAACAATCTGCAACAAACTGTAACCGCCTTCGAGTTATCCAGCAAAATGTATAAACCCTTTATAAACGTTCTTAGTTACTGTTCCAATTATGATTATATAATTTGTGATCGTTCTAGCGTGATTTGATGCAGGTAAGAAATAGATGTCTCGTCGAACGTGGCAGGTCACAACTTCAATTAGACCGTGGCACACTTTGTACTCACTTTCGTATTACAGGCGGCGCGTGCGCTCACCGCCTTATTTGCATCTAGCCGTTTCCATCACTGTTTCCAAGCATATTTGATATTTTAATTTGAGAATAGAACTGAAACTTAACTGAGAACTGCACTTTCAACAATATTTGCAGATATTTTGTTTTATACTTAACCACTGGTAAGTGTATGGAGCAAACAGTGTAAAACATCATATTTTCACTGATCTTCCCCTTGATTTTACTGACTTACCCTGGCTACCTTGAGCATCCCTAACTTTCCAGACTTGCCAGTAAGTAGTCACTCATAAATACACCTACTTACGCATAGGCACATAATTAGCCAGCTGAATGCATGGGTGGCAGTCGAGGTCAAGGGTGCCGGTGCCCCATGAAGGTACGCCCATGCCACCACAGCTCAATCTGAGCAGGCTGAACAATAAACAAGTGACATCAGACATGAGACATGACTAGCAGGAACTGAAAACTAGTTAAGTGTACCTATACGCACACAATGATCACAGAAACACAACGGACTTCAGCGTTAGATGATGCGAGTAGATGATCTCTTTGTGACGCATACATGACTCAATCCACAGATGCACTACAAATCGCCGAGATATTTTGCTCTTAATCTATTGTGTTGCAAACTTGCAACTGGTATCAGTTTCCTTTGTCCAATTTCCTTCTGAGATAAATTATAAGCTTGCCTTTGGCGAGATATTTCTAGAATGGTCGTTTGGTGCAACTTTCTCTCGCAACAGGTGTTTGTTGGTAATACCTGTACACGTCCCACTGAATGCTGTTACATCACGACTCTGACTAGCTAATGCAGGATACTGAGTGGATACCTAGCCATCATATAATATCCTACACGCATACCATTAAAATTTGCATTAAATTCATAGATACATTAGTCGTAATGACCGGACTCTACAGTTTTCTTTACCGTTAAACATCCACTGCTGGGCAAGGCCACCCCCATAGAATGCAATGGGGGATTTACCAAATCGCCATGCTTGCCAGGCGGATTGGTGATCGCAGTATTGGTGTTGAGTACTCGGATGGATGCTGCTGCTCATCCCCGGGTGTAATCCCTTAGTTGGCTTTTACAACATGCACGGGAGGAGACAGGGTGTGTCTTAGGACATCACAAACGTTAGTCGTAGAGACTGACTCTACATTTTGATTTATCTAATCTTATAACTTTGTGCGCTCAATATAGGTAAGTATTCCAATTACCAGTTAATATTGTCTATTCCAAAGTCATGCAGTAGATAAGGAGTCACTGACACATGCACTTCGTTGATAGTGAGCGGTACTTGTATTTACAATAGATAGGTATATTGGCAACACGTGTTATTGCCATTTTGTTAAACACGTTTACAAATGGTGTATATTTGTAGATGCGCCTAACTAACACTTGTTGTGAACAATGGGTGTATGAGTGTAATAAACCCATGGTTTTATTGTCTCACTGTATAAATGTAAAGTAAATGCATTTGCACTCAATACATTTATTGCTTTCACATGAATATGATCAGAGAATTGTTTTAAAAACTACGTTGCTTCCACACTGCTATCAAGAATTCGAAAAGACAAGACTGTTTGTATTCCTGCTCTCTCTAAAACAAACAGATAAATAGCGTTCACGCATGTGCACATAATGTTATGATTTACGATCCACGTGCGCAGTTCACTGTGTCGTACAATGTCAAGGCGGAACGCAGGCCGGTTATGCAACACCATTGTAAAATTGTCATAAATGTGTTTATTGTTGCGTGTGTTACCGATCGCAGCAAATACACCTCTCTTACCAGTTCAGCGCTAATTAAATAGAAACTGGCGGACTCACGGTTAATGCGTTCTGGATAGAAGCAGACTCCTCTGTCGCCGCGTGTAACTAGAGCGATATTTTTAAGCACACACATGACTAGCGCTATGCGTAGGAAGGTAGTTGGAAAATGCCGGGTGTTTTGTGCCACACGCCCACACACGCTGGGCCCTCGCGGTACCGACTATGGTAAACATTGGATCCTTGACATTAATTTAGCTTCGCTATCCATGACGATACGAGTTAAAGAGACATTCAATTAAATTTTGTGAAGTAGCTAACTCAGTCCGATTGTTCAGTTTGATAAGAGCACCTCAGATGATAAATGATAAAACAGTACTTCAATACGTATTGCCGTTCTCGTTTAAGTAAATAATGTGAAACAGACAAAAACGCTCATTTATCAGTAATGTTTAAAAAAACTTTAGATGACAATCTTCGGTTTTTCTGAATGACACACAGAATCCGTTTACACAATAACGACGTGTGTTGTATATTCTTGTTTTGGCAAGCCCACGCGTGTAGTACATTTTATGTAATCTATGGCCTGCTGTACGTAACCTTGTACATGTTGTTGGCGGCCAAACGCTTGCGGTGTTGTGGGCGGACCGGGGATTCTTCTCACTGTTACACTTATTACGTAATCCCATCTCCATTGATCACAGAGTACTTGCCTCCGTTCCTTTTTCGTACAAAACCAGCAGGAAGCTCAAACAGTAGTTATGAATAAGATGTTACCAAATTTGAGAATCAGTGCAGGAGTTGTGTCAGTGCTACGAATATTGCTACGAAGACCAAAACGTTTCACCAATATTCAGACAAATAACGACAACTTTATGTAAATTAACAAAACAGTCGCTGAGTAATCCTGACCAAGCCTAATGTCAACAATATTATTATATAACTTTCAGGAGTTTCTTTTGACCTTTCGTGAGCTATATGTGAAGGCAGTTGTTATATGCGAATGTAACTGCGCGAGACTATGATGTCGTCACTAGTTTTTGCTAGAGTCGTGAAGTCTAGCGGACTTTTGATTATAGCTCTCAAATAATTATGGGACCAATAATGTAGATATATGAGACTCATAAATACTGAATGATTTATTGAATTCATATATCAGTTGGTTTCACTGAGTAATAGTCCTACTAAACTATTAGACTTCTTCTAGTTTAATAATCAGAGTACATTTTTGCGTGACAAGTTTTTTCTTTGTGATCAGTGTTCGTCACTCGTCACAAAGCCGAGGACTGTATGTCAAACAATAGGAATCTAATGATTAAACAATAAGCTGTTTCTGGAGTAACAATTATTATCGTTTAAATTAAACTGTTGCCATTTAAGAGAGATGAGAAAGAAGAACTAAGTAATGGAACTTATCACATTGCTGGGAGAAATTAGCTCTATAGGAAAATATTATGTATGTACCTACAGCACAATTCAGCCCTTTAAACTAGAACACAAAGCTTAACAGGCAAGACTGTGGAACTTCCCAGTTTGGCACACAAAGAGACTACCACTGGAATACTATTTGAATGTATACTGACTGACTAAGCTTACACTGTTGCCTGCTGCCCACGCAAAAGTTTGACTTCGCTGTACCGAGTATTATTGGTGCAGCAAAACACAATGATATGCCCCAGACGCTGTGTCGCCCAAATATATAATAACGTTACGTTGCCAACTGTTCTTAGCTCATTTTGTGCCTAACAGTGTCTGCTCAAGACTGGTATTTTCATCATGACCTTCACAGCGAAGGTGGGCGAATTTAGTCACGCCCTGGGTGACATGGGAAACGCGGTCGAGGTTGGCGAAAGCGTTGGCGACATGATATCAATGTCATCGACAAGGATTGGTGGGAGATCCACCAAGATAAAGACTGATGGAAGGATTTGGGAAGATGGTTGCCCAGCGTGGAATAACAGGTTAATAAAAAATATCCCGATCTCGGTTTTTAGCCAGTGGGTGTTGCCTGAACTATATAACTGCCTTTCTTTGTCCAAAAATTCAGGGTTGTTTTGCGTCAAGGCAAATTCGTGACCATGCTCTCATGTATAATTTCAATGTGTCCAGCCTCTATAAATATTTGTGATTACAAGGAAAGTTAAATCAAAATAATAATTAGTTATTTTTTGCGTTGGTAGATTGGTTTTCCCTGTCGGCAACCGGGCGGAGTACCGGTGGCCTGTGGCCGGCTGGCGGGTGCCACCTCGGATTATCGTCCCCGGGGTCACCGACCTGCCCACATGTGATCCGTATAGAACCTGTTCCAGCGCCACCGCTCTACCTGGACGCTCCATATTATATCACGACTCCTATGTGCACGTCTCATCCATAGTTTTATACGCACGCATGTCGTAAGTCTGTGCCGTTTATAGCCCGCGTTAGTTAGCAACCGGTGCATAGTGTAATGTTTATAAGTAGGTGCAATATCTCTTGTTACCGAGTGTAGGTGCCTGACGTCAGCTCAAAGGCCTTGGCTGGGGACAAAGCTATTAGAGCGAAGCCAGGCCTTGCCAGCTCTCTGCCTGCATGCGATGCAAATAAGTATTTGTGCACTTCTGTATTCAGTTTGATATATCCTTACAAAAAAACTATAAAACTAGATACAGCTGGCTGTTTTGTATTGCTAGCATATATTCCGGTGTAAAAAATAATCGCTGCGTTGATAGTTATAAAGCAGACTGCACGTGCATAGATGTAATTAGCGCTGGCAGGTCTATGCAGTATGAGGCGCGATAATAGTTCGCAGGAGCCCTTTGTTCTGTGTACAAGTATACAGCAATAATACTGCAATATAGCCGGACTGTTTGTCGTGATGTAAGTCGCCTACCGCCCGCCGTTAGCCCCTCCTAGGTTTAATAATTATTTCCATAAACGAATGGCCAACTGTTACAACGCAACTTGCAGCTGCCTATTGTGCATTTGCTGTCATCTCAGTTATACATTAATTTAAAGATATGCACGCGATAGGTATTGGACTGCGTCAGCAGATAACGCGCGTTGTTAGTCATCAGCAGTTGTCATAATATGAAGCTCATGCCTCCTGCCGTGCGATCGCTGCATTCCCGGGGCTGCGCCGGTGCCAGGGATTATGACGGCATCGCTAGTTACCGGCGCGCCGTAACAATATAGGTACACGGGTTGCATCACGACTCATGCGCACTTAGAACGCAGAACCTTGCATAATCTAATTTGCCAATACGTCGAATATTAACTCACTTGCCAACAGTTATATATAGATACAAGTAGGTACCCACAATGTTACCCTTTTCACAAAAGTGAACGTTTTCTTCATGAACTGCTACGATGTTTAAAACAGATTTCAACGCGGATCTACAATATAACCAATAACCGCCCAAGTGTGAGTCGGGCTCGCGCTCAGAGGTTTCCGTAACATGATATTATAAATATGTAGTTCGTAAAGAGAAAATTATTTATGCGCTTTAAAGTTATAACTCAGTTAACTGAATGTTATATTCTGAACGCTAAAAAAAAGAGTTGAGAAGTCTCCGCCAAAACAATATTTTTTTATATTATGTATACGTCTAGCTAGAGCGAGGGCAATAGGGTCTCTTTTCCCGCTTACGGTACGCAATCTTTATAGTTGTCTTATCCTTGCATAAAGTACTATATTATTACGGAAATGTCACACGGCGCCGTTGCCGAGTGCGGTCTACCTACCGTAAAAATCATTACCGAGACATATTGCAGATAAGTTAAATCAGGAGATTGCAGCGCATGCAACATTTAAAAGCGCACGAGTGGCATTATCGTGCACACGACACGTGTAACCTTCAACACGTAATAAATCCCTATTGCTAGATGCCTGTATGCATATATATATATGAGTAATCATTAAGCGGAAAGCTACCATGAACAAAACGATGCATAAGTCCGGCTAGCGGTGAAATAGATCATGCTTGAGCAAGCTTGAGTAGGCTAGGATGGGAATATTATTAGTTTAACGATTCCTAACTAGGCGTACCTAGTATTATACCTTTCCTAACGGTACTAGACCTTTTTTATACTACTTGGAATGACTGGTCAAGCAGATGGCCCACCTGATGTTAAGTGGTATCCTCTGCCTATGAACAGTGCATTACCTCACAGGTCACGCCCACATAGGACGCACCCTATGTGGCATTGCACAGCGCCCGCCACCCTGAGACATAAAGATGAAAAGTCTCGTGTGCCTGTATATTCACCGGCACCCTTAACCTTCATACCGGAACACAGCAATGCGAGCACAACTGCTTTGCGGCAGAAATAGGTATGGTGCGGTATCTAGTATAGGTGGTGGTGGTATCTTGCGGCATATTTTAACAAACAAATGAGTTATGATAATTAATTCGTCGATTGAACAATACAGCTGGCGATTATGTTTATAAACAAGAAGATTGTTTAGAGCGGACAATTCAACAGCTGCAGGCGATGCGTTTATCACAATATCGTATTTTGTTAATGATTGATAGTTAACCTAATTGTTGTTTCCTGATTATTTTTCTGAGTATATCTACAAGCTGGTATTTACAATTTTGTTTTGCTGAGTTGGTAGAGCAGCTGAATATCGATCAATATAATCTTCGAATAACTAAATATGGTATATAAACCCACTTTTACAAGTAGGAGAAGTACCAAGTAAACAGTTTTTACGGTGTTTTTATTTATAGACTTTGTAGTCGACACCAATTTGTATTGCCGTGCAAAATTTCAGCGTGATAGTCTTATACTAGTTATACTTATACTAATAGTCTAAAACGGCTCTAACTACGGATGGACAGACATACAGATGGACGTGGTGAAACTATAAACCCTTATTAGTACAAGGAAGACAACCTTGTCAGACATCGGAACACTGCTATCGAATAACTAGTAGCCCACTACGTGTGGAAGAGTCCCTCACCATAAGTCATGACAAATTTTAATTTTAATTTAATGTACCTAATTAATGTATTTTTTTTTATGTATTTTATGTAATTTAACAAATTTTAATTTTAATTTTAATTTAATATAACATTGACTCATAATAATTTGAATGATATTATTTCAAATTAATTGGTTCTGTTTTTAAATTTTCTATGTTAAACAACAGATAAAATAATACTATACTGTTAAACTAACTAAATTAGCATGCCATCCTGTCCATTTGCACGCCGGCAGCGGCCAAACATATTGTGTCTTACTCCTATTTTTACCATCAATTTGTAAATAAATAAATAAATAAATAATGCTGGACAAGTTCACACAACATTATCTAGCCCCAAGCTAAGCCAGAGCTTGTGTTATGGGTACTAGATAACTGATATACTTAATATAATATACATTACATAGATACCTAGATATTTTTTATTATACATAAAAAACATCCAGAACACCCTGAACAAATATCTGCAGAACGCACAAATATTTGTTCCGAGGCGGGAATCGAACCCGCAACCTCCTGCGTCGCAGGCGAACCATCGCCAGCCGCGCCACAGAGGTCGTCACAGATTTGTACATATGTTTAAGCAAATAAATTATATTTATCTTTATCCACTCTTGGACGAGGCCTCCCCCATAAAATGCAATGACATAATCACCACGATTAGCAGGCGGATTGGTGGTGAGTACTCAGGTGGATGCTGCAGCCTTTCCCCTATTGTAATCCCTTAGTCAGCTTTTATGACATGCACTGGACAAAATGGAGGGAGCCAATCTGAGGCCGAATTCACCATTGCAAAGCCCCTATTCGATCCCAATTACAAGCTTTTATTCACCTGTTAGTTTGTTAGTATGTATGGGACAAATCTTGCAACTTAATTCTGAACCATTTCCTCCAAACCGGTTTTGCTGAAATTTTGCATAAACTTTGACAATAATACTATACGTTCTGACTGATCTATTAACAAAAAAAAAACTAACCTGTACTGTCCCGCTGCTTTATCTCTCCCCCCCCCCTTCTTCCACTCTTCCCGATCTTTGGCCAGCTCGAAGGAGTCCAGTTCTTCCGGTGACCACGCTTCCTTCTACCTTCTGTAGGTATCCACCGTGTATCCTCCCTGGCCCACATTTCAGGCTCCATACGGATCACGTGACCTGCGCACTTCCAAGCGCAGTGTGGTGTTCCGAAAAAGATATTATTCAACAAAAACTTGTTATATATCAATCTGTGACATTGTGGTAGAGGCAAGTACGAGTTACACGAAGGTTATTTTATCGCTCACCGCTGATAAAGTACGGCAAACGTTATCTGTGAGGCGGTAAGGAGACTTCCGCGTACTCACGGTCACTGTAATTACAGTACTTGTCAGTAGCGCGTCACTCCGCTGTTTCATCAAGATGTTATTGAAATTCTTTTCAGGTTTTTGTTATATTCATAAGCCTCGGATATTGTAAAGACGTTTGAAAGAAGATACCTTACCGATAATACGTGTTTTCTACATACCTATATTTTAGTAAATATGTAATCATGTTTTTTGAAATTGTGATCTATCTCTACATAGGCCGATAACAAGAAGCCTGTTGATAAGAGATACTTCCACTTAGTCTAAACATGCGCCCTTGCAAGCGTGTCTCACGTAATTGGAGAAATATCGGTAGAAAACGTGACTATAATTTATACAGGTAGGTACCCCCAAACGGCAATTATTTATTCAGTCCATAGACCTTGAAAATTCACCTAAACAAATAACTAATAAACAGCTCGCAGGACCTGTTCACAGATTCGTGGCATGCCCCGTTAGTTTGCCAGTTGAAAAAAAGATGTAAATAGTTATTTTATGTACGTCTTGATTCAAGGTTTATGTTGTAGTAAATGATAGCGGTAAGTTTCAACACAAATAATGGCACGACCTTCGTGTATCTATTTTAAAACGCGGAAGGCACTCTGCGCCGCGTCTCAGAACTCAGATCGTTCGCGCTGAACAGTTGCTGGCTTATAAACTGTAAATGGCATCCACAGAACTGGTCGCTGGCGCCGCCTAGGTCGCTGCTCATGCGCCGCGGTCTGTGAGCGTCTCATTTATGAGCGCTGGTGGTGCAGGGAGGAGACCTAACCCGTTTTATGGAACGAATAGGCAATCTAGCTTACGGCCCACCTGATGTAAAGTGGTCACCGTCGCTTATAGACACCGGCAACACCGGGGGTATTGTCGAATGTCGATGCGCTGCCTACCCTGAATGAATTTATGATAATTTTTCTTGAAGCGACACATGTCGTTATCAAGCGGTAAAACCTCAGATGGAAGCTCATTCCATAGTTTTTAGGTATGGGGAAGAAATGATCTCGAGAAACGAGTCGTACGAGAAATCCAGGTATCTATGATGTGTGGATGAGCTTTGTCACGGTGCCGGGAAGAGCGATGGTAAAATCTCGATGCGGGGATGAGATCGAAAAGTTCGTCAGAACATTCCCCGTTGTAGAGTATAGATTTCTTGTTTATTATTGAGTTATGACCTCCATGTGCTCATCAACCGCTTAGATTTAATAAGCCATCAAATTATAAAACGTTTGATATCCTTTGAGACGGATAACAACCGGTTCTCGGCGACTCTACTTTAATACCCTTTATTTATGAACGCAAATTGTTATTTTTTTTAATGATTTATGGTACCTATATACTAATGCCCATATAACCTATAACAATGCATCACCTGTATTCACCTTGTAGGTCACATCCACCTAGGACGCCCCTACGTGGTATTGCACTGCGCCCGAGACAAAGCAAGTCTCATGTATAATTTCACCCTCCCTTCAAACCGGAACATAGCAACGCGAGCACTACTGCTTTGCGCCAGAAATAAGTAGGTGGTAGTACCCCGGATGAACTCTCACAAAAAGATTTACTACTAACAAAACACTGTTTTACTACAGCGACTAAAGTAATTTGCATTGATTACTATTTTCTGAAGTATTGAGGTGTGTGTAGGTTATGGTCGTTCTTCTTATCGTGTCGATGCTATATATTTATTGCTATATTTATGCTATGTATTTCAAATAATTTTAGAGTAATAGGTGGCTACCTTAATAGCATTATCTGTGGCCGCGTTGAGGTCTTCACTAGTACAGGTATTTGGGCACGAGGGGCACACCAACAAGTGCTGCATGGATTGTGTCGGAGCACCGCAGTCGCATTGGGTTAGACTCGGCTCCCTGAACTGCCTGAACCCCCATTTGCACAAGTTGAGTCTGTAGCGGCCAACTTGAGTCCGGAGTCAATTTAGCGACTTCCACACGGGCCACTGCAGATCGTGTCCAGGTTGTAGCAGCTCCTTTGGGGTGATAAAGTCAGGGGGGGGTGTTACTTTCCTTCCACAGTTTACATCTGGTGACAGTGGTGTGGTCAGTTGTAGCCTGTGTGGTGAGCAGGAAGCTTTTGCGGCTTTTGAGGCGAGCTCGAGGGGATTTCGTGACCGTATAAAGGGTGTCGTTTGTCACTATCCTGTTACGGTCGTTGGGATCCATCGACTCCTCAGATCGACAAACAAGCCCTCGCGAATGGTCAAGCATGCTGCTTTGTCAACCAATTGCGCGTCTATTCACAAGTTACGCAATACCACTGATAGGGGAATCGATAACAACAATCTTGTGTACTAAACTGTCGTGGATATGTAGATAACAGCAAGACGTTTAAAATTACTAACGTCACATTATTTGAATGTAAAGATTAGACAAACAATTCGGTACTTCCTATTAGTTCGATGTTTAATTTGTTATGACTTATGAGCTCATAGACTAAAAAAATATGGTTGTTAATAAATATTTATTACGATTTTTATTATTTAACTTGCAATGTTTGTATAATATAACATATGTTCGGGTCACAATCTTGCAACTGAATTTTAAAGCGGTTATCCTCAACCGATTGAGATGAAACTTATACCTGTCAAGTTCCGATGACAATAGAATATTATCGTGACAACGAGCTGATCTGATGATGGAGACGGAACTCCGTGATGGATAATAGTAGACTGGCCGTGTTTAGACCCATTTTGATCACGGTCACTAATCACAAATTTGCTAAAAAAGCTTGTATTGAAAAATGAATTTTTCAACAAATATCTTATTTATTGTATCGATGCATATAGGCCGCCCTGAAGTTAGTTTGGCTGATCATTCGATTTTTAGGAACTAAACTGTCTATTGATGCGCAAATAAACAGTTAACTTTAGGGTGGTCCTCGTTTTCATTAAAAGTAACACACGGTAACTAAAAGTTACACGGTATTAAATATCTACCCATAAAAACCTTCATAGAAAGTATCAGCTCAGTATCGGCACCGTTAAAAAATAGAACACGAGTCTTTGAGAGCGATTACAGTATCAATGTGTGTCGGCAAAAGTAGGTCGCACAGTGTCAAACACACTTGATACGGTCAATTGCTCAAATATTTGCGGTTTGGTGTTGATTTTCCGGGATCATAAACTTGTCATGCTTGAGATTGTGGATAAATCCCGTAGGATTAGGGAGACACGGTAAATTTAGTTTTTATGAGCTAAAGTCGAGCGAGGATATAGCGGGATGTAGAGCAACGAATGAATTAATAGCATTTCGACGAACATTTTACAGTGAAATAACTTTATTTTCAAAATTTATTCACGCTGGTCAAGGACCTAACCTAACCTATCCCGTTGGTCTTTTGTATGAAATTTTGGGCATATTCAAACCAACGTTACATTGAAAGTACTTTTTAATAATGCTAAAAAGCTAGTTCTGATAGCAAACAGACATACCTAATATTTTGATCGAATGAGTGTGTGCTATGGTACAGCTACTTAAACTACAAGTGCCGAAATGATAACCAGTAACTTTTGACGGCTATATATATAGTTACTATTATCTAATCTGTGGCTAAATTTACACCGGGCACCCGAAAAAGATAACTGAATATTTTATATGCACCTAATAAACAATGCTGTTGTTATTTTAGTAAGAAATGAAAAAAGAAATAATACCTATTGTATTTAGGTACTTTTACCCTTGGAGATTTTTCATACATGTGTTTTTATTTGATTTGAATGACTGAACAAGCAGATGACCCACCTGCTGCCAATAACAATGCATTACCTCATAGGTCACCACCCTAGGACGCGCCCTATACGGCATTACACTACGCCGGCCGCCACTAGATAGACCTAAAGATGGAAAGTCTCATGTGCTTGTATTTTCAATTTTCTACAGTGCGAAGTACGAATAGGCAACTAGTCTTGAGTTATGTATACAACAATACAACAAACCTGCCTGCAAATATATAGAGAAAGATCTTACGTCTATAAATATTCAGATGAGTCAAGTCATTGTTTTTGGTACCTATTGATGAAAATGCATAAAGAAAAACGAAATCTTTTGTGTGCGTACTGAGAACCGCACGAACTTCACAGTTGTTGTCGCTCTGTCTCCCTCTACAGGTCATCGGCCTTACGCCACTCAACTCCCTCGTTCTAATAACCCTGTGCATGTCACTTGGTAATTTTATCTATGCTGCAAAATTACCTACGTCTAAATAAAATTCTCGTAATAAAAAAATAGGCAAAATAAAGCTAGGATCATGTTCCGATCTAGTGTTGATGTCCTAAATGTCACAAATGGTATTCTACTGACAATACAACAAGGAAATGTGAATATATCCAAATGTGACCGAAACTTTAACGCTTATTAACATAATAGATGCGTCTTTCTTCACGCTTCCGAATGATATATAACACTATCCTACTCTAATCTATGGTCGCCATTGTTATGAGGGAGCATAACACCATAACTTTACGTCAATATTCAATTTAGTCTCGATTCGGACAACTTTAAATGTATTAACAAAACTAAGAGAATTGGTATTTCGGTTCTAATTTACACAGGAACTTGTTCAATAAAAATAGGCAAAAGAGTCGAGTCGTCATAAAGTTCACGTACCCCTATCCTGACGGCCTTGGTGCGGTCAGAAACACCGTCCGAGGAGACATTGACCAGCGCCGGCCTGTAGGAGGTACCATGCGGTTACGGTCTTAATGGGTGTGTAACCACATTGGGCAATTATTAATACTACCTTACACAATTACTTAAATACAACAAAGGAAGCTCTATAGCTGCCGTTTTGCGTGTCACACGACATGCCACCCGCGGCATTGGCAACGTAATTTAGATCTTTTAGACCATCACTAATAGTTATCAAAGTTGCCAAGGATCAGGTATTTTTAGTGATATTTTAAAATCCATTAAATATGTTGAACACCAGTGCCCGCCCGTGGCTTCGCTCGCATTTTACCATGGTAAAGGTAACCTATAGCTCGATCCAGGTCATAATCTAAATCAAAATCGGTTCAGTCGTTTCGGCGTGATTGAGTAACAAACATGTGAACATAGTAACTTTTATATTTATGATATTAATTGAATTTTGCACAAAACAAAAGCTTGTGGTTGTGCACAAGTGTTAATAACAAAGAGTTCTCTTGCATTGAATTTCTTGCCCTCGAGTACAACGTAAAGCTATATTATATGTATAACAAAGTGAAACGCGGTATTGGCAGCGATTATACTCTATATAAACGCAGGCGACGCGTCATCGTTGCTGGATAGATAGACGAAGGCAGGCATATTGCGTTTTTTATCCGGCATTGGCAGGGCAATGACACCGAGACCGGTTCACCGCCCGTTCTTGACAGTTCAACTATTCACACTTATGCTTCATGTAGGAGAGGATCTTTCGCTATTCACTTCAGATCGCTCCAAATCAGGGCCACGAAACTCCGAGGGAGTCACATAGAGGCAGATAGGTATAGGCATCCCTGAACGATGCAATGAGAATTTAGTAGTGCCGTTCTTTGCACTTACATAGAGACTAGAGTAGAATATGACAGCGATCAGTTACAAAAACTCACTGTTAATAATTTGATCCATGTATTTAGTTACTCTGAAGACAATAGTTTACGAACACGAGAACATAATTAGGTACGTATCGAACGAAATGTGGTTAGGTATTGCAGACTGGAACAATGGCATTGACGAGTTCATCAGTCGCGATAATGAGTAGTCCCGCGGGTTCAACAAACTCCCCATTTCACTAAATAGTAGTGTTTATTGCAATGTCAGAAAGTGTAATGGCGAATACCTCGAGTGCCTCGTTTTACATTCAAATTGTCTTTTGCACACGTTGAGACGTTGCCAACTGTTCTCTTTTCGTGATGTCATAAATCTTACTACAATAATCTCTTTTAACCATTTACGACTTAGGGATTCCTAGCATAGGATTTAGTTGACTGACATTTATTTATGTATATACCTCTCTTTTAAAGCCTATTTCTCATAAACGGATAATCCAAATACTATAAAAATATACGTATAAATAGGCAATTTTGTTTTTGTTTTCGTTACTTTTGACATTACATTTTATTATTACCTTTTATTTTATTTACGTTAAAAAACCTACTGCTTCCAAACGCCTGAAGAGATTTTAATGATATTAATATTATAGGCATTTAACAGGTTTATTAAAAAAAAACTTATGAAAAATAATAATTTATTTGCGACAGTTGCTGTTTTTCGTGTTTTTCGCTCACTTCTCGTTTCGCGAGCGCTATTCTTATACTTTCCTATACAACTTACCTGAAATTTGATGAGTTAGATAGTGACAGAAATCAGTACCTAATCATCTTAGAATCTAAACTTCAACGAGGAGTGAGAGAGACACATGGTACCAGTAGTTTTATCCTGTTGGTTAGAAAGAAAAAGTGAAATTGTAACGAGTTGAAACCTGTAGAGGTCGCTGACCAAGAGCCGGCCGGCGTTCCACCCCGGCTCTACAGCGAAAAGCGACTGATTCATCATCTAACAACCACCTCCAAGAGCGTTGCCATCAAACACTGCAGCCAGTGACTCACAGTTATGGAACTCGAGTGTGATTGTCACTTTGTTTGCTGCCGTAAGGTAATCTTTTACTTCGACAAAACAATCTCGACCTTTTGACTACGCAATAGTAACCTTATTTAGTAACCTTAGGCAACGGTGACGCACATAGCAAGCACATTTCACTAGGGCATATGATGCTAGTCACCTTTGACTGGGTCACTTGTTTGTCTTTGCGGTGCTCTAATTTAATTTAATGATATGATTTGAACCTACACGAAGCCAATTATTTTAAACGGTTATTAGTAGATAGTAATGCGTAGAAAATTAATAACTTCTACAGTATATGCTTGCAATACAGCATGATGATTGGTATAGATTTGACCACCACGCTTGTTACTAAAATAACTCTTTATGCATGTTTTTCACTTTATAGGGTAATTTTTTGTAATTTTACCGCGATGTTAAGGGTCTACTTCTCCATCTCCTCCTGTGGATTTAGTAAAAGCCTTACTAAAGGATTACAACAGGGGATGGGCAGCGGCATCCAACTGAGTACTTAGCACCAAACCGCGATCACTAATCTGCAAGCCTATAGTTTTGATTATTAAATCCACCCGTTGAATTAAATGGTGGCGGCCTCGTACAGCAGTTGACGTATGCAGGCTGGTGATAATGATGTTGGAATTTTAATATTTCTGATAATTTCAATCATATCATAGCAAACAATAGCGAATGCAGCTCACTTCTGACAATAGGATGAGGCGAACGAACGCAGCGTTGCATAGTTTGTTCCCACCGGTTTTTTTTTTCATGTCCACATTGTGGGTTGTTTGTGTGAGTCGGCCGCTGGATGGTTGAGAAAAAAAAGTGATAGGGGCGAACCCGCGCCCCGCCGCGGTAGGGGGCGCGGGAACAGGCCGCGACATGTTTGGGACCTGGATTACGTAGTAACTTTTAAGGTAATCTGTGACCTGGGTTCATTGCTTTGCGGACGCCACCTGTAAACATGAATTAGGTATAAACGATTGTAGAAAAATTGTGTGTCAACTTCAACTCCGACGCGCGACTGGTGTTTAGTCAAGTTCAGTATAAGATGCGCGAATATGTTGCACAGAGGGAAACATTACGGACTTCACGTTTTGTAAACGCTCGATTTTACTTCCCATCTATTATAGGTATATGAAAATCGATTCATAGAGAGAGAGATTAACTCCAAAAAACATTATTTATGTTTTTTTGTGATAAAGGAAAAAAACAGCAAGTCACATCCATCCATCGTACATTAACATTGTTGCCCCATATATGATAAGATTAGTGTAATGTCCGCGACTTTGTCCGCGTACAGTTTTTTCATGCAAAATTTCGAGAATTCCTTTCTTAGTACACCCCTAGACCACAAAAGGAACATACCCTCCAAATACAGGACCATATCGTTATCTCTAGGACTTACGGTTTAGGCTGTGTGTTGATAGTGAGTAGGTAAGTAAGCCACAAAACTATTTTATGCGTATTGATTCACTCTTGCGCACGAAGTAATATAATATCAGATGGTTTTTTATTTAGGATTGTTTAAGGACAAGATTGAGCAGGTTAATTCTAGACAAGCGTGCTCCATCTTAGATCGCGTCAAGTCTTACAAAAGATATAAACTATCAATAAACTATTTATTTATTGATAAACTATCAATAAAAAAGATGGTCAGACTCATATAGACAAAAGAAAGCGAAAGAAGGCTTAAAAATAAATGCATAAAGAACCTCACAGGAAGCAAACCAAACTTCGAGGCACGAGGGGTTGAACTGAACTATCAAAAGTTCAATGACCTACAAAGTCCCCTGACTTCATGGGGTGCACTGGGTTACACGCCGCATGGCGCATTTGCGTCCCTCTCGCTCGATGCAACATGCTATCTCATCTATTTTCTTTGTGTGACAAGTAACATCGATACCTGTGTATTGCAAAAATCTTATCTGTTTTTATTTATTTATATGAAAGTATATCTCAGTAGGTACTGAACTACCGACCTTCGATATCTCTTCCGGAAGGTAAACGCAAAACTGCCCACCATTAGAGGTTCTTTGTTTGTAAACATGGAGCTACTTGACAAAGCGTGTTTTGAACTGCGGACGCTGATGCATGCCGGCCGGACACGTGATCACTCCTCTCGCTCTCGCTACATCTCTGGCCATAATAGCTAATTTACATACAATTTTGTTTACTTTGCGTTCTAAGGTAGGTAGGTGCTAACATTAACTTTAGAAATAAAACAATTTAATTGCCTTTAACAAGAAATAAAAATCTTATAAGTTTTTTGTGAAAAATATTTTTTTCAATACAAGCTTTTATAAGATTAGTAATCGTAACCGTGTACTGATCAAAATGAGCCTAATCACGGCCAGTCTACTATTATCCATGGAGGAGTTCCGTTGTCCACATTCCGTCTGCATCATCATATCAGCTCGCTGTTACCACCATATTGTATTGTCATCGGAACTTGACAGGTATGCCAAATTTCAGCTCAATCGGTTGAGGATAACTGCTTCAAAATTTAGTTGCAACTTGCAAGATTCCACCCGGCGGACAAACATACATACATTGCATGCAAGCTTGTAAAAAGAATCTGGAGTAAAAAGTCCTTATTCCGTTCGATATACATCATGTCTTTAAATAACAAAGAAGGCGCTGTTGAATTTAGCTTCGTAGAGACCCGGTTTAGGAGTCGTGCAGTGGCCTACATACAGATCACCAACGTTAGTACTCTTATATAAACTGTGACCACAGCATGGACGCGCACCGGCCACGGCTTCCTCGTTCTTTCTTACCGCTAGAAGGAGATGACGGCAAAACAACTTGTCCAGCAACGCTTGTGTGCGCGTGGAACTACGTATGTGTGAATAAGTAAGGTCACGCAGGCGAAACCAGCATATCATGAGCGCTCATGGGCAAAAGAGAGACGCAATGAAAACAAATCAATAATATCATCTCGACACGGTTGGCGGCAGAGCGAGATAGCGTAAAAACAAACCGGCATTTTGTGCCGGTTCATTTTATAAACATGTTCTTCTAATCAACTGTGAGCTCTAAAGCTTCCGTCTTGGATACAGTTTCGATTAGACTCTACCTGTTTACATCTTAAACGAAGAACGACGGTTAGGTAGTCGAGTACCTATGTCTTTGTTACCTATGAATAAGTATAGGTATACTGAGCTGTGTGTGAAACACCCGCATGCTCCTTGGCTAAATTACCCCACCTTTCACTCATTTTGCATATTTAATTTCATTGACATTTAGTTTTCATTGATAAAAATTAATAATCAGATAATTTTGGTACTCCGCTCAGGTACGTACTTTTATATCAACAATTTATTTTATTTTATTGCTCTAACTCACTAACTATAAAAACAATCTTGCTATTTGAAACAATAAGCCACAATGCAGCATGACAAACAATACGTAGAAATTATAGAGTCCCCTTCCCACAGGCACTAGCGAACCTTATTTCCGCATGTCAGTATCCCCCACTGCGACACATGTGGACTCCCAGTGCCCCCCTCAACACATACCTACTAACCTATTTGTAGTTAGCTGCTACAATAACATTTGCCATGCTCTAGGCAGAAAACAAAGGGCCTTTCAAGTTTTCAAAAAAAAACTTTAGCGAACAAAGATTGATTGTGTAAAAACGTGTTTTACATTCCTTATCTTAAACAAATAAGAGGAAGTACGTACGCTTGTTTTTCTAATCGACGATAAACAATATGTTAACTCATTAGTCGCGCGCGTCCATTATTTGCCGTTCTTTATCTTGTTGATGAGAAATTAGTGTACTTATAACAGTTTTATAATGCATGCATTTATAATTGTGTCAGATAGTGCATTAGTCTCCCTATTCCCATTTGGCCATCTATTCCAAATAATTCCAATGCACAAATAACCGCTGCACACTCACGAAACCCGTTCCGTTTCGCGGTGCGCGGCGCACGACGTAACTGCATTGCACACATAGCTAGAAACCGGCACGTGTAAGCTGTCTATACAGCACGCACACAGACACACACGAGGAGGCATATTTACCAGCTCCTACCGCTTCCATCCCGCAACGATTTACGGAGCTAGTCTATCAGTTTACATTGTTTTTTACATGCTTCACATTACACTTTGGCCGAATTGACACAGGAGTCACTAATTTATTCACATGACTAAGGAAATGCACAAAGACTTCAGTAAGGTATCTTATTCAAACCACAGTAACTTTGATTTGATTAGGTAGGTCCTCGTATTTATAACAATCAAACTAAAGTATTTTTTATGTCAATAATTTATATATTTATTTTATTTATTTAGATCACCAACGAAAGAAGCACTATCGTGCAAAAATATAATTCAAAAATTACTTAAATTTAGTGTTCAAAATTATAGGTAACCACAGCGTGCATATTATAATGGTTCGGTCATCATCATGACAGTTTCTACAAGCTTTTTTTATACATAGCATAAAACCAAACTATACGAAATCATAACTGGTGAATATCCCGCATCGGTTACCTCTATCTACTTACATAGATATAACGTTTATTGAAGGCAGGAAGTAGGTCAACGGTGCAGGGGAAGGGAGGAAGCTGAGCTACCCGTGCCTCCCCTCTTCATCCACCTTGAATACAAGGGATGTCTAAATTTATCAATGAAGTATTTTCATTATCCGTTTGAAATACGACGAACAGGCAATTTTATTGATCATTAAAGTTATTGTCCTCAACCCACAGCAATTAGCTACTCGTATAATTACACTGGCATGAATGCATTGCAATTTAAATGTACGATTTCGCGGAAGATTTGTTTGAGTACCTAAGCTATATTATGTACCAATGGTTTTAAAGAACCAATTCTTTTTATCGTTTGATAGGTAAATTTGCGATAAAACCAAGGCAAAATGAACTTAACCTTGTGTGGCTTCTTCAGGCGTTCCAGCGTTCTTTTTACATGACGCTTACTATACATAGGGATAGGGCACCCAAATGGTTTGCAAAATTAACTTATAATAAACGAAGTACAAACATGGCATGCCATTATTCATTAATGTCTTGCCCTTTCTCATTTGACCACGAGCGAAATAGCACTCAGCTACATTGCCGCAGTATCGATCGATGTTTCCAACAAGAATTGAAGGACACAGTATTCTGAAGGGAGTTCCTATATTTTAAGCCATAGCCTTCGTATTTAAATTTCCAAATGATGCACAGCTAATTGAAAGACACAAACAGTCAGGAGTTTTAGCAATGTTTTCTGCAGTTTCCTGTTTAGAATGAACGTTCTGATATTCCGTGAATTTCATGGCATCACATACCTGTTATGTTTGACCATTGATTCATCAAATACATCATTAATTTTTTCCTGCTCTACTTATTATGCGAGGAGAATTGACCCAACTCGATAACTGGAATGAGTTCGGATTACCGCTGTTTTAGGTACCTACTGCGGTAATTCGTGCTCAGCTCACTATGCCTGCAATTAATCCTCCTTGGATGGTGCCATCAATAGGACACACCTGTGTAGGAATATCTGTATTGTACACAGGAAGACGGCTAAGCGGAAACAGTTCTTTTGTTTAGAAGTCGTGGTTACTGTTGTGCTCTATTTCATAATGATTACGAACTTTGAATCAAATTTGTATGATGAAGTCATCATTCCCAATTAAATCATAAAGTTGACTATTTTTATTGATATTATTAAAAACTTAATGGAAAGGTAAAAAATGGAAGCATAAAACAGCTTACTACAAGAAATATTACCGTGTTTGTGAACTAGTTAAGTAAACCTTTGATAAATAAATAAGCTTCGGCTTCGCATAAACGTATTCTAAAAACCACTTATCTAGTCAAAAACACGTACAAATATGGATACAACTTCTACTCAAAAGAAAATTGTAGAGCATAGATGTGGGTGATTTGATGGGTCATTATAAGGTATTCTACCTTCCTGTTCCCGCTTTTTACTGGAACACCCTGTATTTTTACCCGGTGTACGCTGTGCATTGGAAAAAAATGGTGTTTCTCGCTGTTCATATGGATTAGGAAAATAACTTTATCACGTATACTGCAATTAACTTTTACGAGAAGTGGCCCTCGACAAAGACAAAGGAGCGCAACCTTCGCGAACCACCCTTGGCCGTGGTGCTGCGACCTAGTTCGCGGCCTTTGTCCCCCTCCCCCAACACCCGCTACCTCGGTTACCCGTGACCTGACCTACTTCGAAATGCACTTGACATAGGTATAGCCTCGGTTTCCAGACTGCGATACTAGGCGTATCGGCTATCGATATATAAGAGGCAATATACTGCATCCAACCATATTTTAAGAAATTTGTTATGACACGTTTAACTGGCGAAAATATCTATTTTTAACTCGACTTCAGGGTAACAGCAGAGAATACACGCCACACAGATGTGTGTGCCTCAGCTTTGGAATGATGGCATTGAACAGAAGGTCAATGCAGAATCTTTGGCAAGCGCACCAACTGAGGCGATGAGACCTCGTGTCGTGTATCTGCATTGAATTTTCATTCCTTCCTCCAACTTTAAAGTAGGCAATCTCATAATCGGTTTCGAACACGAAATTGTGTGGTCAAACCTCTGATGGCATTCCATTTTGGTATGAAAGAAGAAACTACGAATTTGTTGTACCGGAAGTGCAGATGTTAGGTGGTACCGCGGGAATAGATGGAGACGCTTGGCAGGGACAACCTCCCAATGCTTCCACTCTTACAACTAGTTAACCTTGAGATTTATTTATTTTGTCTTTGCTTGTTTCAGATGAACAGTGTTGTGTTCGAATGCACTTGGAGAGGATGTGGACACAACACCAACACATGCTCATCCATCGAAGCACACATAAGAAACACTCACTTAGGGTAAGTCCAGATTATGATGCTAACAATGAGATCTTGTGTATTTAATTCCGATTCCTTCTTGGGCACCCATGACATGCATTTGCGTGTTCCGATGATGCGACTTATGATAATAAATCTATCGTAACATGGAGATCATGGAATGTTACTAGATAAGTTGACAAATGGCGTATTGCGTCGGTCACGTGTGCCCCGCGCGTGTGCCCTTGCCACGTGCAAGTAGATGCTGCACGTGTAGTGCACCTACCAACAACAATAATTGCGCAATGGCCGCCAGCTGGCAAGGTTATACAGCTCGCATGCACTGCAAACATCTCATTTCCTGCATCAATAAAGAAAGTTATTGATATCGCTAACCGTTCTTAGACGGCAGCACTTGCTTGATGCCTAAACCATGACAGGAATACATTTCAACGTTATTTGATACCAAAACACTGCAAAACACGAACAACATTACCTATCCTCTGAAATATTCCTTTGCTCTATGCCACAGCCCACAGGTAACATAATACTAAACAAGTCTATGCTAAGGTATGGTTTTTGTTGCATCCGATTGCAAAAATAAGGAAATCAATGCATAAAATTGGTGACAAAGATCGGAATAAAATAAAATTTGCATAAGTACCAACCTGAAGTGAAATAAAATTCAAGCGACCTTTACTCAGTATCTTTATTTATAGTCAGAAATGAAATGTAAGGTTGATATTTATAGGGAACGTTGGTAGTTAGAACGCTGAAAGGCCGGCCCTTGTGACCCGGAAGCGGGCTCCGCGGCAAGGTTGCAGCACACGCGGAGAGCTCCCGCGCGCGCCGGCGACCACGCCACAAGGTCGCCCGCACTCCGCCCGCTTACGTAACTCTGCCCTTTTTATCGATGATGACGCCTATAACATTTCCCGAGAGAGCAACGTGATATTTTCTCCAGCTGTCACCCCTTACCGACCGATCATTTTATACGAATTTCAATTCTGAAATCTGAACGTTTATTTATCTACGTTGCGATTTATATTAATCATGTTTTCGGCTAATTATAGAGCTCAGCAATCAACAATTGAATGTACAGGCAGATACGGAAACATAAAAGTTGATAGGCATTTAATGATCAATTGCTCAACAATGGGCCGGGTTGAAGGGATCAATTTCGATGAATAAGACCTTCGTAGTACTCTTAACTGGTGACCTTTTTCGTCCACACCAACTGAGCTGTACTGAGCAGATTGATGTTTCAAAAACTTGTAGGTATTGAAAGATCTCGGTTCTATTGTAAATTTAAATTGTTTCAGGCCGAAGAAAGAGGGTGACAGTGACCATGAGGAGGAGTTTTACTACACAGAGCGCGAGGTGATGGCGCCCGCGCCGCCGCCCACGCTGTCCCACCGAGACATGTGTCGTCCGCCCCACGAGGACCCCGAGTACCAGCGCCAGCTCGTTGGCTCCTACAGGTAAAACTCAAACACATCTCCCATAGGAAACAATGAAGCTGAGACTTTTAAATCATGGTGTTCCAATTATAAGTGAGACCGTTCTAAGATAGTTTCTTTATTTGCAGGCAAGGACTGCTTATGCAGAACGGAACAGCGAGGCCGATAAGCATTCCTGTATCGCATTCCTGGTCCACTTCACACTCACCGGTAAGTCACCGGTCGTTTAGTAGTAGAGCTTTTTGTGAAAGAGTTCGTCTGAGGAAGTACTACCACCACACCTATTTCTCTATTTCTGCCGGAAAGCAGTAGTGCCACAGGTAGTGCTCGCATTGCTGTTTTCCGGTTTGAAAGGTATCTAAGGGCGGCACCCTTAGAAGTTATATATAGGCACATGAGACTTTCATCTTTGTCTCGCGGTGGCGGGCGCAGTGCCATGCCACGTAGGGCGCGTCCTAGGTGCACGTGACCTGTGAGGTAATGCATTGTTATAGATAGAGGCAACCGTTTAACATCAGGTGGGCCATCTGCTTGTTTTGCTTTCACTTAGTGGTCAGTAAAATAAACATTTAGCCTCAGCGCACACGAACAACTTTTGGTTCTCGAGTTTCGGCAATTCGCAACCCGCAACTACCTGTTTATGACTGTTTTCCATATAATTTCAAGAAACTGCTCACTAATTGCCGATACCGAAATTCGTAACCGCGGCTTTTCGCTTGAAAACCGTCGACTAGTACGTCGCTGTTGACGCCGTCGATGCCGGCGACGTAACGACACCACAGAAGTTTAATTAAAATCGTGGCAACTGTAAACTGTTGCTGCAACTGAGAACCGTTAACGGAATCTTGTAAAAGGCGACAGTTGCTTCAACTAGGGTTGCTCGAGTTAGGTAACAATACAGCAGAAGTCTTACTTTCTGTTTCCATTACAGAAGCACATGCGTTTGACGAGCGGCAGCTCGCCCAGCAGCCCGGGCCGGCGGCCGCGCTCCGACAACAAGAAGTGCCGCAAGGTGTACGGTATGGACCAACGTGATCTCTGGTGCACTCAATGCAAGTGGAAGAAGGCTTGCACGCGCTTCGGCGACTAGCGCACGCGCCGGGCCCACGCCGGCGCGCGCGCAGTGCTTCTATAAACACTCGCTATTGCAATATAGCAGATACAACTCAAACTGTTTACCCAAACAGTGTTCAGGAAACATTCGCAGAGTGCGAGAACTGTTCCGAGTGCGGGTCGTGAGTGGCTAGCGTACATTTAATGGAGATATATTACGGATGAGAGTTTTATCTAATCTAAGTAGTACCTATGATTATTAATTAGTATTGGTATAAATTTTAGAGGAGACATATTTTTGCTCTTCATATGTGACTGGTATTTGACTACGTAGACATTGCCCACGTATTTTTGTAGTGCAGTAGATTCGCCTTTACCTGACGCAACCAGCGAGTTGCATGCGGATTGCGACTATGTCAGTCGGAGACTGTGAATATTAGCTTTAAGTTTAATAGGTTTAAGGTAGACTGACATAAACAGTGTGAAATCATTGCTTTGCTGTATTACATTATATATACACCTTTATGTGCTAAGAATACGCTGTCAATTTAATGATACATACCATTCGTTTCAAAAGCAAGCAAGACAGCTTGAATCGATAAAGCAGGGTATAGCACTCTGGGAACGGGCACTTCCTATAAGTTCTGAAATAGGTTTACATAATAATGATACGTATAAACTTAATGACGTAAGGTTTCACTATGAACAGTCAAGTTATTCCGTCCACATTTTCGAATGTGCAATATTTTGAAACTGCAAAAATGATTTCACACTGATGCATATAACTTCAACGAGTATGCACTAAGAGGCATCAAATAAATTAACAATCAACTGGATTTACAAAAGATAAATTAATGTAAAGTCTTGTTGAAAGTCTTGAGTGATATTAATCACTAATTAATATTTGCGTATCGACTGAATAACTAGATAATAAAGGAAAACCACGTAATATATGAAACTAGACTTGTAAGCTATCTCTGATTCGACTAAAAGACTACAAAATTGTTTTAGATTTAAATTTTTATGGACATATCTGCGACGTATAAAAAGGTGGAGTTACTAGAACAAGGAGAAAATACTCAAGAGTTCTCGCGTAGTCGAAGGAGCCGCGGCGCGTCGCAGCCGCCCGAACAGAGATAGAGAAGGATACCACTTCAAGAGATGTGAGATCGGAGCCCTAGGAGCAGCCGATGTGGAACGATCGATGTGACGAGCGTGAGCCAGCAAGGACGGGCGGATACGCCTAGCGACGACGAATTACAACGTACCTAGCGATGTTGGAAATCCACGCCAAAACTGACACGAATAGTTCATCTATTCTAGAATCTTTACGACTATTATTGAGTATGAAGGCTATATACAGCACGAGTCAACGCGGCCTCCATCGACTCGGCTCGTCCGGCCGCTAAGGAAAGTTGAGGCATTATGCATGAGGCAAGAAAAGTAAGTGAAGGCGATTGCGGGCTGCAATATTATTTTTAAGACTAAGTATTATTGTTTGATTTGTAAATACTTAATATCTTTTATGAAATAAATAGTAAATTATATAAATTCTATTCTAAAAATAAGGTACATTATATTGATGATAAGCAATTTCGGGTGTGTAAATATTTTTATTATTTAAGAAAATGTTAATATTTTATTTATTGTTACTTAAAATGATTGTTAAATTGAAAAAAAAATGTCTTGTGACGCGATGAATTTTTAATGACCTACGTAGGTAAGATTAAATAAATAGAAGTAAGCATTTTACTATTAAATAAGTAACATACATGTTACTTATTTATATACTATATATTATTTCTATATATATATATATATACTAATTTACAAAAAAAATACAGGCGATTCGGCAGAAATACTATATTTAACTATCTTACCACGTTAATTTTGGTCACACGGTAAACACGGATCGAAGCTATTTAATTTTTTGAATGTATTTACTGAGTACCTGGCTAGGTACATTAAATCGCAAAGAATAAAACCGCTAAGTATTTTGTATGGAATTAGTAAACTTCAAGTTACCTACATGGGTATACTGGTAAATATTCAAACTGTGCCAATTGTAGAATGGGTGCATTTTTGATCTCTGCAGTATGCCTAATGCCCTTTATGTTTATTGGAACAAGGAACATACTACATGTGCCTGTTCCGGTTTTAATATACAGTATAAAATTGTACATAAAATATGTTATTCCCAACTGTTTAATCATAACGTGACTTAATATAATTTAAATGATAATAATATAATTTTAACGAAGATGGAGCTAGCAAGGAATCAGTAATAATAGAATTGTAATTGTGGTACTAAATTAATTAACTTTAAGGTGATCCCTGAATGGTAGGCAGACAAGAATTATTCTTACCCTGTTCGCAATTCAATACGTACCCCACAATCAAATTGAATTTTAATTCACAATGGCTATCTCATAAAGTTTGAAACTCAGGTTTTTATCTTGCCAATATTTTTTAGAAAGCTTCTGAATCCATTTGTCCGATATAATTCGTGATGTTTACGTGATGTACCTGTAGAAATTACCAAATGCAAGTTTTCTTTACAATAATGGTTGTGATTCAACATCACCAAGTTGTCATTAGCTAACATTGTGACTCCTCGTTCCAAAGCAAATGATCACGCTAGATGTAGGTAGGTAAGAGATGAAACAACTCAGCTAACTTTAGTGACAACTGCCATATTGTAAGTATAGTAAGCGGTAAATAAGTAGAAACTCCGGCGCGCGCGCCACTTGACTTAATAACGATTTCTTTAAAAATAACACTAATCAAATATAGGGAAATCATGATGAGAAATGATTATAAGTACCGAGCTTGTAGTAAGACAGAAACACAAGCGATTTTTTTTAGATAATTTTCACGCCCTCTGGCCAATCATGGTCACTTGCGGTGGTATTGCGTCCTTTTCCCTTCCATAGAATTGTGCGAGAGAGAGAGAGAGAGAGAGAGAGAGAGCGAGAGAGCACCCTACACGTATTATCTTTGCTCCATGGATGGACCATAACATAAAACTCTCTGCTACACAATCACGTAGTACTCGCGCCAGGTTCCAACTTATTTGCCGCTTAAATTTAGATGTAACTGCGGCTTACATATTGTAGGTTAGTTATAAAATATTTCAAGTCATAATAATAATAGTATTTAATAACGTACAATACAAAGTGTAATTTTATAATAAGTACCTATAACTGTAGATTTTTACTTATCGTGTGATGTCGGCATTCTGTAAATTTAAAATTGCGGTAGGTTTTTTCAGAAAACTATCAGCTCTTTTACAATTAAAGTTTTAACGTTGGGCCCAACTGAGCTAATCAGGGTTAACATATAACGCCATCTTTACAATGCTAAACCTAGTTGGCGTAATTGGGTCTCAATAATTAGTGATACGACAAAAAAATGCTTCATGTCTTGGCCGCTATTCTGTTAATACTTACATAGGTACGTCATACTTATTGAAAATCGTAGGGCTGGTATTAAATCCAATTTAATAAAACTACGAATACTGGGAACTGATTGCATAAAAAGATAAATAATTATTAAATTTGCAAAGATTTCTTAATTCTTGATGTTGACCAAGCAGCTCCTACATTATTTAGGTACCTTGTCATATCGCCTGCAGGCACCTCACTCAAATGCCACAAGGGGGTAACTATTTTTGATACCGTTATTCGTTTTATAAATAATCTATAAACAACCTTTCGAGGACCGGAAATATTTAAATATGTAAGTAAAATGACAGGTACACTAGTTTCATAAAGGTACATAAATACGAGACCGATCTCAATATTATTATTTCGAAGCTATTAGATTTATGTGATGAATGAATACCTACATAAAACATTACGTCGTAGAGTTCTTATTTTATTTTAATTAAGCAGAATAGTAAATGATATATAAAAAAATAATTTTATATAAAGACATTATTTTTTGTGATAAAATGTACATATTTTACGTACCGTAAAATGTTAATTTATTTAGCCAAAATTTTGCTCAATTTTATATTCACTCAACACCAAAGTCATAATACTAAACAAATGTTTACATATCAGTACAAAATGCATAATTTGTAACAAATACTATATGATATGCATAATAATAAGTAAATTGAAAGAGCCATCAAAATCATTTTTAGTCATTCATTTTAAAATCATTACCACTGAAGCACTACGATACCTTCATATGAAAATGCCTGAAGGAAAGTTCTATTCTGCATGGCACACTCCATACTGAGCGTACCTACCTTACTTACAGAACCTGACAATTGACGCTACATAGCAGCTGACTAGCATCAGTCTTACTGTATTGAGTTTCAAAAGCATGGTTTCAATCTTCATTTTTGGTAACAAAGCATTACGTATATTATTGTTACAATAACGCGCATTATTTATTAACATTTGATCAGTCAGTAAAAATATTCGTACATAGGTTTTACTGGATGCTAATCTACATTTTTCATGGCTCAAAAATAACTAAATCAAATTCAAGGAGAACTGCGTTATAAAGGAATAAATTAACGACGTATTTAACAGCAAAAATATTTAACGAAAACAATGTTTTGGAATCTTAAGTGACAGGTAGTTCTTACATACCCAAAGTTCTGCCAATAATACCGAAAAATAGTTGTAAAATAATTATATACCTAGTTAAGAATAAAATATATTGTGTTATGATGAATATAGAGGCCTTCTGTCATTGTTGAGACAATTTAATTCTACAAGAGCTAGAGAGCGCAATATTTTGTTATCAACTTCCTTGTAAATAATAGTATATTTTACCTAGGCACGCCTATTGTGTACGCTGTTGTACTTACTTACAATTAGTTGCATAATTCATTAATTATAATAATCAAAATAAACGTGACATATTCGTTACATACTTCAAAGGTAGGCATTACCACAGATAACATACTATACCGTGTATTACCTACTTATTTATTTTCCTGCATTAAAGTTTCTCAGCTTACATCGCTTACATTCGGAGACGCATAAAATCATATTAAAAAATAAAGCATGACATAATAGGTACTTACTATTATAGTGAGAGTGTATCGAAGATACGTGTCATATGAGCATCACCGCTGTGATACTGTTGGACATAAGTGATATGTACGAGTTATGTTGATAAATATCAAGTAACAATACAAGATCTGGGAGTCGTTGATACACTCCGGTAACAGCGACATCAGAATTTATTGTCTGTTATTTACCGTAGTTAAGTACCATAATACTAGATTATTTTTATTAAATCCTAAAAAAATATTATTTATGTTAAATTAATACTTATGCATTGTACCTATACCTATTATACAAAATATTGAAATAAATTTTCCGCTCCACAATATTGTGTTATTATTTGAATTCTCATATATTTTTAATATAAGACACTTGTATATTTTGAAATATGACTAAAATATTTATGTGGGCAATTATTATTTCTTGAAAATATGTCTCCTGGTTACGATTATGTAAATACCAAAATAGGCATTGTTTTAAAGTAGTTATCGCTGTTAACCGATGACCACTTAAGTATGTAATATATTATGTATTTGCAATACGACATATTATTATTGTATTCTAGATTCTTAAATATAAGTCTAATATTCAGAATAATGTTTAAGAATATCAACACTAGCAGGTTCCTTACACTCGTTCACTTTTTAAAAAATAACAAATATCTACAGATTGTAGCCAAAAATAATACATCAATGTAAAAATTTGCCTCCTTTTGTAAAAAGATTTTACATGTTTACATAATGCACGTTATTTTAGTAACTGATATGACTGGCTCGGTTCACCACCCGATTGATCCATATCCATTAGTCAGAGAAAACCAGTCTTGAAAATGCTGATAGCAGATAGAGTTGATATGGTGTTGATTTTTATAGTTACCAGTAGATGTAAGGTTTAACACTATCAAATATTATGTTGATTTTAATTCAATAATTTCTCCTTTATTGTCAATATCACAGCATTTTTTATCGAAACTGTCAGCTATTATTTAGTTCTCAATATAGTTTATATCATCACATGTATCGAAATATCTGACGTAGGTACCTGAAGCTAATAAAATAACATCATTTCAGTCGAGCGCCATGCTGGCAGTTATTCTACTGTGATATTTATAATTCTATTTATTATTCATTTTACAAAAACGGGAATTCGTTATATCGGTATATGCACCGACAGTTTTGATACGATTTCGAGAGCTAAGAGAGAGTGAGAGTACGTCGCGTTCACTCTCCTTGAAAAAGGCTCTCAAGATGGATAGTTGAAACTGTCGGTGCATACACCGATAGAACGGTACGTGAAAAATTCCCGTTTTTATAAAATGAATGTTATTTATTATTTTCTAAATTATTTATTATTTTTATAAATGTTTAATGATGAAATATGTTATGTAGTACATTTATCTATTATACATAAATTGACGTAGATTAGATGATGTTATTTTAAAATGTATCAATGGAAAGTCCAGATGTGTTCCAAATATTAGATTTTTTCAATTTTAATGAAACTTTTTTGTGAAGGAATGTTAAAGTATAAAATTTTGTAAATCAGTT
Organism: Operophtera brumata; assembly: GCA_932527175.1. NCBI lineage: Eukaryota > Metazoa > Arthropoda > Insecta > Lepidoptera > Geometridae > Operophtera > Operophtera brumata. The sequence goes on from OW052238.1 coordinate 5,856,197, forward strand.
TTATTAGTGAACGCAACAAACATCACTTAACAGCCTTACATCGTTTATCTTGAGCTCTCTAAATGTACTTTTAATAATAAACATTATTATTTCTGCATTTCATTGCGAACGAAATTTGAATGTGCATAGTAGGTATACCTGTCTACTCGAAAAACTAATATGAATAAACAGTTTATTGAAATATAAAAGAGAAAAATGTTATTATTTTATATGTGCTACTTGAAGTAGTTATATTTGCCTGAAATATTATACCTCAATAAGTTTAGTATGAATTTTGAGTGTCTCGAAAAATATATTTTAATTATTAGAAATTGCAGTTGTATTATTTATTTTATCTTCATTTTCTAGTTTTGTACCATAACTAAATATGTAACTACATCTGTTACAAGTCTTGCACAATATATTTTTAGGTATCCAAACTTGAAAAGGTACCTATGAAGCCATTATAGGATCACTTTATTATCCGTTTGTCTGTCTCTCTGTCAAGACGCTTTTTCTCAGGAACGGTTAAAGGTATCATTTTCAAAATACCAAATATAAAGGCCAGTTAGCAGTGCCGTAAAAAAAGCTTGTAACACAATGCATTCAATGTGTATGATTATGTTATGTTATGTATGATTCATGTGTACGAAATGGCGAAAATTAAAAATCTAGTGTAGGTACCTACCTATACTTTCAGTAATCAATTCTGAATTCAGGAATGCTAGGAAACTTTACACAAATAAAGGAAAAGCCTAAAATTTACGAATTTCGACATTTTAACCGACTCAGAGAAGCCAAAAATGAGGGATATGTGTGACCGACCATAAGTAGTATGTATGTCCGTCCCTATGCTCCCTCTCGTACCTACTAAACGACTGAACCCTTAGGTCGCGATACTCACTCGCACTTGTCGTTTTATTTTTTATGTTATGAACCGGCTCACGAAGTGGACTCTGCTTTACTTGTCTACTTTGCATAGCCTCATGAAGTCACGCTCTTGATATGGGGTGCTGTCATTAATATAGGTACCTACATACTAATTACGTTTTTTCTTCACAGGCAAGCAATTTTTATGATTACCTACCCAAAGGGTGCCAAATAGGGCCCTATTACTAAACCTACGCATCCATCTGATTGTCCCAGTGGTATATCGCAGCTGGCAGCCGTATAAGAGTTTGTGTAATGTTTGGACATGAACGCTATGCAAAAAATTCAATTTGCAATACATAATCCCAAGGGGTCCTGAATCCCGATGCAACCAAGGAATACCACCGATTATATTCTACTAGTGGCAACATCTAGTTTTAACTTGATTAAACTTCGGTGGTTCGAGAGAAGCTACACAGGTCAGGTCACAGAACAATAATAGGTACTCTCTAGCGAGAGGGTCTGGTTTATTGTCGGTACCTACCTCGATCATCTTGATCGTAGGTAGAGGTAGGTTATATATTTGCAACCTGAAAAGTATGTGGAGTCCTTTATAATTGTCTAGGAAAAACAATATTACTCAGTAAACATTATTCTTGCGCCGGACCCTCTTAGCGCCATCTGTTGACAAGTGGACTCACTATATGAAACCTCTGCGTGATTTGCTGCGTAAACTTTCTAAGGATAGTTCGAGAACGTTCCACAAATTCCGTAAAAGTTATAGAAAATTCTGGAAATTTTCTGATTGATTTTAGTGAAGATTCGAGACTCCAAGATAGGTTACCTGCTTCAGAATATTATTTTCTTTTCTTTCTGAGTAAAGAATATAGCTACTATATACTACCTATTAACATTGGCTTCTGAGGAATATAAGTACAGTACCACCAACTTATCTGTACAGGTGGACAAATTAATCATTTAGAGAGGTTAATTTATAATTTTATTAACCACCACTGAACTACTAAAGAAGTGTTGACGAGATGTGATGAGCAACAAACACGAAAAAAATTGAATTTCGCGCCACAAGCGAAAGCCTATAAAATTGTGAATGTTCTTCTTCTTTTCTTCTTATCATGGCTTCTGAGGAATGCTCAAATAATTTAGTCAATGTACAATAAGTGATATTCTTTGAACTATGGTAAACGTTGAATTTTTTCTTCTATCTATGGTTGAAGGAATTGAAGCGTAGTGTTGTCACAGCTAACAAATGGTAAATCTACCTATTTTACCTTTGTTCTACCCATAGATTTAGTATATGTACTAGATCTACAATCAGAGATCGAAGATGGAACCAAAAAAAATATGTGCACGTGTTGGTGAAAGTCTATGTCTGAGTTAAAAATAGTGTTGTCCTCGACCAACACTTATACATTGTCGATAGAATTCATCACCCGTCCGTGATGTGTATGGTAGATAAATACATCATAGTGCAGATTAAGTCTTTCATGAATAACACAGTTTGGCAGATTTGACGTCATAAAGAGAATAAGGTTCTTATTCCAATTTTGAATACAGTTAATAAATAAACCTTTATTATTTATTGACCCCTAAATATTACGGTTTTATGTATAGGTGGGATCTTCGAGTTTCCCTTTTAAATTTAAACTTAAAATGTTTGCTGCATAGTGGAGTTCTTATTTGAGTCCATCCCACTCTTCTTATAACCGATAACCATTTTTGTCGTAGCAAAGGATTACATGGAAATCTGAAAGCACAAAAACATTTTATATCAGCCGTGCTACGCCCATATAATTTTTCACTCTGTTACTTTATCTATAGACAATTTGTTACCCCAAAGTTTATTATTTTTCAAGTGTAAACCACGCTTTATGGATAACATTAAATTTAAATGTAACCCAAAAATTCAGTTCTAGCGGGACTCGAACCCGCACCTTCGCCTGTCATCGGCGATGCCTTAAACAATTTAGCCATAGATCGAGCTATGACGCTGGAGACGAAATTTGTGGGCACTATCAACTCGGCTATAGCGCCAAGTTGATAGTGCTGTATATACAGGTGTTTCATTGGAAACCTGTTCAAAGTTCGAAAGTAAAGGCATCGCTGATCATAGGCGAGGGTGCAGGTTCGAGTCCCGCTGGAACGGAATTTTTGGGGTATATTTAAATTTAATTTGTTACCTATTATTTTATTAAGCAGAAATAAACAATATTTATTTATAAAAATAAAAAAAAATATACCCTTTCGGGGAAAAAGGCGTGTGTAATAATCAACAACGTAAATATTTACTCCAAAATATCTACTACACAAACTGCAAATAAAAACTCCCGTGGTGCTTTAAAGTTACCTTTTCAATAGTCAATACAAAAACACACACCTCAATGTCCACCTGGTTATTATAGATTTTTTTTTAAACGGTAAAATGTTAACAGAGCACACATATTTACTCCAAACAAAGTAAACCTCCATTCTAGGATGGACAAAAATTTTATTTATAGGTAGGTATAGTGCGCGTCATGTAAAAAGAACACTGGTGGTCAAGCTTCTACAGGCGTTCCAGCGTTCTTTTTACATGACGCGTACTATAATTGTACATTATTTGTAGTAAACTAGTTAGGCACTCATTCAATGCATAGGTATACATCTCTTAAATAAGTAGAAAAGTAAGTAATCTCTTAAAAAGAACGCTGGAACGCCTGAAGAAGCTTGACCGCCAGCGTTCTTTTTACATGATGCGCATTATACAACGATATAGACTACAACAGGACTATCGATATTTCTGACGTCATCACTTGGCCAAGCCCTATCGTAATTTAACATTTTTATATTTTACATAAAATATTGTTTATTTCTAGGTGCAGCAACGAAATATTATTAAAAAATATAAGGGAAAGTCCTAATCTACGAATGAAACTGGTTTTTAGGCCATTTACTAAAGCAGAATTGATAAAATAAGCAATACAATCCAACTACCAATAATCTCTTATTTACCTGTGAAACGTGTATTTTCCCGGATAATTACGTCTTGTATCTTCACAGTCACAAACTGAACACGACACCATTGTCATACAAAGTAATATTTGTTATTTAATAGTAAGATTACTAAAATAATTAGCAAATCAGTTAAACTGCACAAGAGACCGTCCGGTATGCGCATGTACTCAAGCAAAACATGTCACATTCAAAACATTGTTGCTGTCACTTTTCTTCTTGCGCGGGGTACATTTAAAAATGACTTCTCTCTCCCACGCTTCGTTTGTCTAATTAGCGTAGCGAAAAAATTCTACGTCTATGGTTCGACCTACCACCCTAGGCCTTAGGAATATGGACTAAAGCATGGAACTAAGGCTAAAAACGAAACGTTAGCGATTATACCAGTCTCATTCTTTTATATGAATGTATTCATGTGTTGGAATGAGACAAGCATAAATCTATCTGTTCCTATTTGTGGTAGTCGTACCAGGCCAAATGTCAAAATTACTAGTACATTCATGGTAACAATCTAGGGAGATGTATATGCATGATACCAAAATTCAGGGTATGGAACGGAAAAACGACTGTCGTGTGACAATATATTTGTTTCTCTCTAACATAGGATAGCAAGCTATCTTCTAGGATAGGAGTAAGAAGGAACACTCTATGCTATTCTTAGCACTCACTCCATTACTATTATACCTCCATGCCTAGGCCTCAAATCTACCTACTTTTGTATATACTACGTTTGTAAACAATTCTCCACGCATGTAACGAAACGTTACTTGCACGATTCGTGCTTGCGATGCGCGCTTGGAAACGGACGAGTCTCGCTCTTGCACAGTTACGAATTTAATTCGCGAACGCGCGATTGTGACAACACCGAGGTGTCAATCAAGTCAAGTCATGTTTCAAAAGTTTCAGTCAATCAAATCAATATTTTTTTCTCTATGATCAAATCAAGCAATATTTTCCAGGAAGTTTGTTGATTTTATTGATTTTAGTTTACTTTTCAGAGTTTAATTCCTTTTACCTCTAAAATAGTTCGTCTAAATTGTTCGTTTTACAGAGATAGATATCCTCTCTGATATCTCTCCATTATGGGAGCTGTGTTAGGTCTTTGTTCAGCAGCGCAGGTAAGCAAAATAATATGAAATATATATTTTGATGATGGCCCAAGAATATTCCTTTGTCATACACGAAGTTGCAAACTGTTGCAAAATAAACACAAATGAAAACCCAATCAAAAGACATTCAACTAAGAGAAAGTCGTGGAATGTACCTATACAAATACATCTTTTAACATGTACCTACCTACTTAATTCTACATTATTTATTTTATCTACCACAATGTCCTTCAGCTAAGTGTTATGTAGTTCTTTGAAAGCCTAGGAATAACAGTCTAGACAAAACCCTGAAAGCCCATCCCTTAAACTTGAGTGAGGGAAGAGCCTGGATGCTCTCACAACAGATCAGTTCAGATATACAGCAATTAAGAGCGGACCAATTAAGCCCATTCTAAGTGATTATGAATCTCAAAGTATATAGTATGCATTTAACATTTTTGGAATGATTTTCTATATTTTGTTAAACTAGTGATTAATCTTAGTATGATTTTATCAGGTATTAATATATTTTTTAGATTTGATGGTTATGCTTTGACATACTACCAGATACAGAGATTAGTGCTCCATCAGAGAACACTTAAAAATAACTTTTGAAACTATCATGGTTATGTACATAATTTTCACTAGAAACGGGATATTTACCATGATTTTTGAGTTTTATATGTAAAAAAAAAAAAAAAAAAAAAAACACTAACTAAAAAAAACTTAAAAATAGACTAGACTATTAAGTTTTTTGTTACTGGTATGTTATCAGATCATGCATGATCCTATGGTATGACATCAGCTCAATACCTGCTAGTGAATCATTTTATCAACAATTAAATCAGAAGTATCTACTTTTTTCTGCAGCCTTTTGATGGAACTTCTGCACTTCTCAAAGTTGACTGTACCTTTCCCCTCTCCTGTCATCATGTAGTGTATCACAGTTACCGAATGATGTGATGTGTCCGGCCTTAGAATAGACCCCTCCGTGTCCTCCAGTGGATGTCGTAAACGGCCGACTAAGAGATATCACTAGGCTCTTGTGAAGAAGCATCTAGCTAAGTACTCAATACCGATACTGCAATCACCAATCCTTCTGCCAAGTATGGTGATTATGGCAAATCCCCCCCTCTGCATTATATGGTGGAGGCCTCATCTACCAGTGGATATCTAAAGGTTGCCGATGACGATAATGAGTGGTTACAGTGACTGAAATGGTGGTTAAACTTTTTCACGAAAATATTGCTGGCTGGCCTTCTACATTATGTTTTGTAGGTCAGTTTTGTTTTACTGTACCTAATTGCTGGAATGATGATCAATGATTCCTCAGCTCGCGTGCTGCTGCGGCAGTGCAGCATGCTCCCTCTGCTGCTCGGCGTGCCCGTCGTGCGCCAACTCCACGTCCACGCGGCTCATGTACGCAGTGATGCTGCTGCTCGTGATGGTGGCGGCCAGCATCACGCTCGCTCCCGGGCTACATGATCAACTGATAAAGGTAAACTTTACAAGTACCTATGAGAATACATGAGTCACATTCCTCTTGTCATATTCTCGAACTATATTTGCAAGTCACATTGCTTTATCTTTGTTATTTATAATCCAGTCAGATTGTGCTCATAAGGGCGTCTAGCTGGAATGTTTTGATTTCCTAGGCTGAGCAGACCCGGATCTACATTTTAAAAAGGGGGGGGGGGGGGCAGTGTGCCAATTTGCCGCCCTCTAGTCAAAAATATCCGCCCACCCCGCCCGTACCAGACGCGCGCGCCTTGTTCGTCTTTCGTTGTTTATTTGAAGCATGTCAGTGAATCAATCACTTAAATTAATAAAATGTCCACCTAGGACGCGCCCTATGTGGCATTGCATTGCGCCCGCCACCCTGAGACATAAAGATGAAAAGTCTCATGTGCCTGTAATTTCACCGGCACCCTTACCCTTCAAACCGGAACACAGCAATGCGAGCACTACTGCTTTGCGGCAGAAATAGGTATGGTGGCAGTACTTCCCCGGACGAACTCTTTCACAAAAAAGCTCTACTACCACTAATACCTAATAATACAATGTCACTGGATTATTAAGCAACTTCGAAAAAGTAGGTAACTGTATTTTTCTGTATGTATTTTACCAATATCTTTGCTGATTGTTAACTTTTTTTTTATTGATTAGATTATATCTCAAGAGTAGTCCAGTTGTTTGTAGAACATATTCCAAAAAAATATAAAATTAGTAAGTATCCTCTTTACTGAAAGTATTGATAGCAGTTTTTCTTTGTAAAAAAAGTCTTGAACAAGTTTTGTAGCTTAAACTAATAATAATAACTAATAGCTTGAGAAAATTTCTCATCATCACCTGGTAACTGTTTGATATAGTCCACCCTCATCAAATCTCATGAAGAAAGGTCTTGTGCCACCTCCATCCACCGACGTTGAGCGTCAGTTTGCCAAACTATATGGCTTGCCGACTAACTCGGAGAGCTATGCTGGTGATCTTTGTGATTTGAAAATTGAAGCACTATAATAAACAACTTAATAGCAATGGTACTTGCTGAGAAACACACTGCAGACAGACACAAGGACATACAGCTAAGTCGTACCGTTAGGGTTTTTTTCATATTATTTCAATATCATGTTTGGTCATATTCGGTAAGATGTAGGCTGTGTGGTTTTTGTTTGTTTGTTACTAATTAAAATGAAAGGAACTAGTACCTATAGCACAGGCACGGCCTAGTTAAGGTACTAGAGATTACGTATACCTATGTAATAAGTACCATAAACATATAAAGACCTTCGATGCTGTTGTTGGTATTACGTTTTTTTGTGTATGTATACCTACTGTAATCTTTTTTGATTAATAAAATTATGTTATGTTATATTATATTAATTTATTACATTACATAGAAAAAAAACTAAGAATGTCCTCCATGAGGATTATAACCTAATAAATGTATGTTACTAAATATTCAGCTTCCACTTCATGTTTCAGGTACCATTTTGTGTGAATTCAACAGCGATGGTGCCGGGCTCTTTCAAAGTTGACTGTGACCAGGCTGTCGGCTACTTAGCCGTGTACAGGTAACTATCTATATATCTTATAATAATCTGTATATCTTGCTTACTATGATTATTTTTAACCCTCTACTAAAATGAGTGGTGTTATAAGTTTGAGGCCATAGTGTATATGTCTGTATGTATGTCTGTATACGTGTCTCGGTGTCGACACGTAGTTCCGGGACAAGTGCCCTGATTTCAATGCAGTTTTGAAAGATAATAATAATAATAATGCTGGACAGGTTCACACAATATTATCTAGCCCCTAGCTAAGCCAGAGCTTGTGTTAAGAGTACTAGATAACTGATATACTTAATACAATACATTACATAGATAGATATTTTTGAGTATACATAGAAAACACCCAGAACACCCTAAACAAATATCTGCAGATCGCACAAATATTTGTTCCGAGGCGGGAATCGAACCTGCAACCTCCTGCGTCGCAGGCGAGCCATCGCCAGCCGCGCCACAGAGGTCGTCAAAGATGGTGTTAGATGGTTAGTTCTGAGCTGTTTGGGTATCATCAGCGCGCAACAAGTTTTTGAAGGGTACTTCCCCTCGCAGTCCCAGGTTTCAAAACCAGGAGGCAAGATTCTAATGCACACTCTCAAAATTGCCGACCCTGAACAGGATCTAGGGTACTACTGAAAGTGAATCTTCAAGTTTTAATTAATAACATAATATGTATTTCGCCCGCAGACTCCAGTACACGATGAATAGGATCCAGAGTGCAACGGGTGCTCTGATTACATTATGGTTTTATTTGTATGAAATTGGTGTTACACTGAAAATAGTCGGGGGTTTTACAAAGAGATTTTCAACTTTAGGTCTTATTTTTTAAAATGTAAAATTCGTCTTTTCAGAATTTGTTTTGCAACATGTCTCTTCTTCGTGCTTATGGCATTGCTTACCATCGGCGTAAAGTCTTCTAAGGATCCGCGGGCTGGCATACAAAATGGGTAAGTTTTCCAGCAGCTAGGTGACTAATTTGCAATATTGTTCATACATCAGAATGGTGGGTTACGGCAAAAGCAGTATCAATGATGGCTCAGGTTTCAGCAGTTGTTTAGTTTTAGTTATACAGCGCTAAAATTATCGGAACCCGTTCATTTCAGACAGAAAGCTGCATATAAGAGAGCCGTTAGAATCATCGGCGACCCTAAGCTCTCGGATACTCAAGAACCGCTTATCCAACGCAGAACCATTGGGTCTCTTTGCGTTTTCTACCGTCTCTACAACGGGGAATGCTCTGACGAGCTTTTCGATCGCATCCCCGCATCGAAATTTTACCATTGCTCTCCCGGCACCAAAACTCATCCACACTTCATAGAACCCAGGGTTTCTCGTACGACTCGTTTCTCGAGATCATTTCTTCCCCATGCATATAAACTATGGAATGAGCTTCCATCTGAGGTTTTCCTGCTTGGTTACGACATTATTGCTTCGAGAAAAATTATCATAAATTCCTTCAGGGTAGGTAGTTAAAAATAACCTTGGAGTTGCCGGTGTCTATAAGCGACGGTGACCACTTTACATGAGGTGGGCCGTATGCTAGTTTGCCTATAAATTTCATAAAAAAAAAAAAAAATTAAGAGAGCTTGCGTAATGTACAATGTAATGTAATGGCTGACCTGAAACTCATTGAGAGGTCCTTACATGAACCCATTTTTAGTCACGTTGCAATCTAGGTTACGGTTAGGTTACGCGATTTAAGGGATGAATTTGTCTTAGTGCACCCCTAGACCACAAAATAAATGTACCTAAATTTCTGGTCGCTAGGTCTTGTGGCTGCGCGTTGACAGTCAGTCATTCATGCAATTAACTTTTGAAACTATCATGGTTATGTACATAATTTTAAAAAGTGTGGTACCTGCTACGCGTCCGGACACCGTTAGTGTTGTGTGTCGAGTTGGTGTGAATTGTGACAATGAAACCGATGGTAGTGGTATCGTTCGTAATAAAAGAGGGAGAAAGAGGGTAGATCGATATATCTGCCAATAACATCTACTCGCAAAGACTTTAGTTAGTTCTCCCGTGATCATGGCGCATGCAACTGTGCTGAAATATCGGGAACATTTAAAACTCAAAAATCATGGTAAATATCCCGTTTCTAGTGAAAATTATATTCATGCAATTGATTGGTTTCCTCAAACTTGTTCCAGGTTCTGGGGCATCAAGTATATGCTGGTCATCGGCGGCATCATCGGAGCTTTCTTCATCCCGGAAGGATCGTTCGCGCCGACCTGGATGGTATTCGGCATGATCGGAGGGTTCTGTTTCATCATCATACAACTGATACTGATCGTTGATTTTGCTCACACCTGGGCTGAGATTTGGGTCTGTAAGTACCTATAGTATAATTTTAGAAAGAATTAGAAACAAGTAATTAATTTTGTAAAAATTAAAAAAAGCCCTCAACGCAATGAAACGGCTGAACCGATTTTGATCAAACATACCTAAGAACACTCACGACTAATTCACCTTACAAACAAAAAAATCAAAATAGTTCATCCGTTCGGGAGCTACGATGCCACAGACAGACACACACACACAGACACGTCAAACTTATAACACCCCGTCGTATTTGCGTCGGGGGTTAATTAAGAAATACATACGTACAATGTATGTATAAGTGTATTTTCGCCTGTTTCCCCTAAAGATGTCGTCAGCCACCACAGTGGGTCGAATAATCGTGGGTACATAGACATGTCCAGTGGTGGTCTCATCGCCGCCATTGCTCTTCCTGGCTAACTAATTTAAGCAAACAGTAATAAGTTAACAGCTTTGTCTTAACAGCTTAATTTAGATACAAAATAATGCTAAGAACAATAGGTGTCGGGAGAGCCAAATAATGGTCCCCATGGCTAGATACAAAGTAGCTAGAAAAGGTGCAAACACTCTTTTACTAATGCTATGAAGAAGTACTTTGTTTGTTTGTAAAGGATAAAGTAAAAAAATACAGAACCGTTATAAAAAAATACGTATAGAAAGCTAAACAACATAGGGGAAGTAGTGGGGGAAGGGGAGAACTGCTTTAGCAGATTTTGATGGTATTTGGTGTGTGGATAGATGGGGATTAGTCCCAACACTATACCATACCTACCTACCTACATGATTGAGAGTCTTACTGCATATTTATAAAGAGAAAATTATAATATTTAAACATAAACATGGCTAATGCATAACCAACCTAGAATAGCCAGATTAGCTACCTATTCAAAGAAGTTACTCACGCCTTCTATAAATAACACAACTAAATAACCATGGCAGTTCATATCCCGAAGGGAGCTTCTCTGCAGGTACAACGTGATCAGCAAGGGGAGGGTGTCTTTCCAACCACAGTTTCCTAGTAACAAGAATATTAAAAACATTGCCAAGCCGTCTGTTGCCTGATTATTCTAAACTAAGGTACAATTTTACGTTCAACTAGTTTCATAAGACGATTCAAACTTATCCTTCTGGTTTCAATAAATATAAAACTATTGACCTTGAATACTTACAGACATGAATAACAGGAAAGACTGGGAGAATTTATATGACTAATAGCACTTGAGGTTTATTGTTTGAGTCATCAATTAATCATTTCCATGTTTGTCAGGACTAAAGTTATGAAATTCTAAAGTTCAATTTATTCTAAGTATGTCTGGAAGCGATAAAGTTATCTCTGACCTGTGAAAAGAATTCTAAAAATCGCTGATTTGTGTTCTATTAGTGTGCGTCCACACTCAATGCGCGGGGACGGGGGCCTTAGCGGGCGCGACGCTGGGGGCGTGCGGGTGGGCACAATGACGCGCGAGCTGTTGTTAGTGCATTTCAGATGTTGTAAACGCGCCTACACCTGGCGACAAGACCAAACTGGTTTGATATCCCCGTCACCCGCGCATTGAGACGCTTGTCTACTATACGCAAACGTTTTGTCCATAACGCGCGGATAGAAACGTTCGAAAACTACGCGCGCTCTCTCGCTCATGCCCGTTGCGCTAGGCGCCCGCCTAGCCACTATACTAAGGACGCAAACGGCGGTGATATTTCGCGCCCGACGTCGCAACCGCGCTAGGCCCACTCTAACTAACTCTTTTTAGAAAGGGTATTTTCTTGAATACACGGGGTTCTACTGTTTTATTGTATGTATATATTTGTAGCTAAGTATGAAGAGTCTGAGTCGCGCGGCTGGTACGCGGCGCTGCTCCTCGCCATGCTGGCGGGCTTCGCGCTGGCGCTCACCGGCACCGTGCTGCTCTACGTGTACTACACTAAGGTATATTTTAAATATGTATATATTTGTAGCTAAGTATGAAGACTCTTGAGTCGCGCGGCTGGTACGCGGCGCTGCTCCTTGCCATGCTGGCGGGCTTCGCACTGGCGCTCACCGGCACCGTGCTACTCTACGTATACTAACATCTACTTCGCGCCATAATAGCGCAGAACACTAAATCAGAATAAGTTTTTTGTTGAAAAAAATATTTCCCAATAAAAGCTTTTAAAAAAATTGTGATCATGCCAGTGTGCTGATCAAAATGATTCTAAAAACGGTCTACACGGTATCCATCGATGAGTTCCGTTGTTCATCTTCATCATCAGATCAGCTCGCTGTCAACATAATATTGTATTGTCATTGAAACTTGACAGGTATGCAAAATTTCAGCTCAATCGGTCGAGGTTAACTGGTTCAAAATTCAGTTTAAGATTTTTGTAACAGATACTAACTAACAAACATACTTACAGGTCAAGTTAAATAAAAGCTTTTAAGGTGGTTGCTTTTTTTATACTAACGTATTTTACCAAATATGGACGAACGGAATATATTTTTACACTAAAATGTGTATTATTTGTCATTATTTGCGGCAAATCATGTTTGGTTGATGAAAACACTGGATTAATAGCGAAAATAACATCGAAATTATTTGTATGGTCTAAAATTTCGATGTTATTTTCACTATTCCACTGTTTTTTTTTTTTCAACCAAATATTATTTGCCACTAGAGGTGTTCTGAAACGTGCCTGTACCTGTATACAGCAGCAGCTCATTTTTATGGATAACTCAACACTTACCAAAAAAAAATACTACGCCAAAATCGTTTGCATACAAAATGAGTAAATGGTTCCAAAGACAGTTTTTTATGTTTAGAAATCTATTTTACAAAAGAATATACAGTCGCTTATAAAGATAAATACAAGATTGACTTACGAATTAGGGTGGGTTGGTTTTCCCATATCTCTTAAGGATTCGGATATGCTCATACTGTCCAAGTTAAAAAAAACACTCTGTATATATATATAAGTATGTTATCGTGATGTGGGTGTCCTCAGTCGAGCGGCTGCGACCTCTCCAAGTTCTTCATCTCCATCAACCTGATCCTGGTGGTGGCGGCGAGCGGGATCTCCATCCTGCCGGCCGTGCAGGAGCACCAGCCGCGCTCGGGCCTCCTGCAGTCGTCCATAGTGTCGCTCTACGTGATGTTCCTCACCTGGTCCGCGCTCTCCAACGCGGACGCAGAGTGCAACGGCATCACTGGGGGAACTGATCGAGTATGTTTCACGTTTTATTTTAAATATAACCTTTGACGACCTCTTTGGCGCGGCGGGCGAAGCTCGGCCTGCGACACAGGAGGTTGCGGGTTCGATTCCCGCACTCGTAACAAATATTTGTGCGATCGCAGATATTTATACAGGTTGTTCTGGGTATTTTCTAAGTATAATAAAAAATATCTATCTATCTAATATATTGTATTAAGTATATCAGTTATCTAGTACCCATAACACAAGCTCTGCTTAGCTTGGGGTTAGATAATGTTGTGTGAACTGCCCAGCATTATTTTATTTTTTATTTAATATATACCTTGCCGTTGACCTGAATAAGTGCTGTGTCTAAAGCTTCGCTCTCGCGGTCATAACGCACAACGCTGCGGTACGCGGCTCCACCGCAGCGTCATGACTTACTCCTCACCGCTGACGCATACTGCGGCGGAGCAAGAAACCATTCTAGACGTTTTTCATACAATCATGTGTCCGACAACGCATACCGCATAACGCAGTGTTGTGCGTTATGTTGGCGAGACCGAAGCTTAAAACCGATCGGTTTCTAAGTCGTTCCTCCCAACTTTCCTCGACTCGACTCAGCCTCACTCAAGGAAATTTATAATAATTTATTATGTTTTTTTTTGTAGGTTATTTATTTAATTACGTTCTATATTTGTAGGTATCTAACTCGTCGTTTTTAAGTATTTACGTATATTTTTATAATTTCTGCACACGTACCCACCACTATTAATCAGTTCTCCCTAACATCAAAGGTTTGCTGGAAGAAAACTCTTTTAGGGTTAACCTCGCCTTTGTACATGTCCTCTATGTAAGGTTTTTTTCTTCTCTGTTTGTGTGTACAATAAAGAATAAAGAAAGAATTCTTCAATTATCACATTTGTGACGAGTGATTTAATATATTGAAATGTAGTTACAAATTTCCTTGAGTGAGGTTGAGTGGAGTTGAGGAAGGTTCGAGAAACGACTAAGAATATGATTGTAAGTATCAAGCAATCGACATGGACGTATGGTGTAGGTAGTGTAATAAGAATTTTGTATGGAGACACTAATGAGCTCCCCAAAGCATTTTGTGAACCTCAATTTCCACCCAAAAATCCGTGTTACACTGCACCAGGGTTTTTCAACCTGTGAGACGGAAAACATGGCGGTCGCAAAGTCTTGTTTAGGGTGACGCGGTTAAAAGCAGAGTAAAAGTAACAAGTAATTAATTTTGTAAAAATTAAAAAACCCCCAACGCTATGAAACGGCTGAACCGATTTTGATCAAACATAGCTAAGAACACTCCCGACAAATTCACCATTCAAACATCAACAAAAAAAAGCGGCCAAGTGCGAGTCGGACTCGCCCATGAAGGGTTCCGTAGCAGCAAGTAACATAATATAAAAATTCTTGTAGTTCGTTGTAACTTTAATCGATGTTTTAATAATAGTGTATAAAAAAAACTACTAACTTGATCTCGTTCAAACCAATTTTCAGTGGAAGTTTACATCATATATTTTTTTTAGTTTTATTATTCTCTTATTTTAGAAGTTACAGGGGGGGGGGGACACATTTTACGACTTTAGAAGTGTCTCTCGCGCAAACTATTCAGGTTATTATGAAACTATTCAGGTTTTGATATTAGAAACCTCAATATCTTTTTTGAAGACCTATCCATAGATACCCCAAATGTATGGGATTGACGTTTTTTTTTTTAATTGCAGTTCTAAGTATGGGGAACCCCAAAATTGGCTGTGACATACACGGACCGACAGACAGGCAGGCAGACAGACAGACAGACAGACAGACATGACGAATCTATAAGTGTTCCGTATTTTGCCATTTGGCTACGGAACCCTAATAACGAAATCGGTTCATCCGTTCGGGAGCTACGATGGGACAGACACACACACACACACACACAGATACACACACACACACACACACACACACTCACACACACGCAGACACGTCAAACTTATAACACACCTTCGTTTTTACGTCGGGGGTTAACAATCAAGGGTTGTAAGATCTACGTAAGTACGTGTAAGTAGTTCAGAATGCTTACATTATGCCAAATATGTCTGACGACATCCTTGGAGATTAAAGACATGAAGAAGACATGAATGTAAAATATAAATTATGTGAATCCATTATCAAAACTTTCGACAGATGTGAATTTAAATGTTTTTTTTTTTCGATAATGCTTTACCAGGATTATACAAAAGAAGCAAAGTATTGGGTATGTGAAAACTATAAGCAGTTTGTGCAAATCCATCCATTATTTATTTATTGTATATTTTCTCCAGTTTTATCTGCTGCTTGTGTCATGTCTTTTTAAAATGAACACAACACTTCATTCAATCAATGTTGAACTCATATTTCGTGTAGATATAAAGGGTAGTTTCATATTTTTCTCCCCTAGGCCTATTCTCCACTAGATCAGGCATACCTCTGCTAGTTTTACCCGCTCCCTGTCCGTAGTCCACCTACATAGTTCACCTGGCTGTACCGGGGGCAATGTTTCATCCCGTAGTCCACCTCAAGATAACTGGGTGTACCAGGGATTTACCGTAACATTTTTCAATCCGTTTTGCAATTAGAGTGTGTGTGATATAATTTCTTTGTGTTTTATGAAACAGCATGATTTACCCATTTACCATGTGTTTTATATTATTTCGTTAAAATACAGAAATGTATGATATATCTTCATCAATTCTATGTTCTCTTGAAATTAAGTGATTGGTATTTATATTCTTGTTTTTGTTTCACATGCCCGTATTCAAGAATGTCACAAACTACCATTGTCCATTTTCCTCATGAGTATACAAAGGTATAGATAAAGAAAAGTGACGTTCTTGAATATATATCCAACTTCATAACTTTTGAAACTATCATGGTTATGTACATAATTTTCACTAGAAACGGGATATTTACCATGATTTTTGAGTTTTATATGTTCCCGATATTTCGGCACAGTTGCATGCGCCATGATCACGGGAGAACTGACTAAAGTCTTTGCGAGTAGATGTTATTGGCAGATATATCGATCTACCCTCTTTCTCACTCTTTTATTACGAACGATACCACTACCATCGGTTTCATTGTCACAATTCACACCAACTCGACACACAACACTAACGGTGTCCGGACGCGTAGCAGGTACCACACTTTTTTGATTCTTACACATTCTTACCACAGGCTTCCATACTCCAGATAATTGAAAACCATCTTCTCTATTGAAGTTTCTGTACTTAGTAATCTCAATTGCCTCTTGTACCATTCTCGGTATGTAATGTCGCTCTGTCGAGATTACCTGCGGACTGTGTAGCTCGATCCAATGATTTGAGCCAGATTCCAAAAGGTGTTCTGCTATGGCTGACTTATGTATGTCCCTGTTATTGACCGCTCGTATGTGCTCCTTAACCCGACACGCTATCGTACGTTTCGTTTGGCCAATGTACGAACTCCCACAGCTACAATCAATTTTATACACCCCTGGCTTTTCAAGTGGAAAACTGTCTTTTGGTGAACGCAAGTAGTGCGATATCTTCTTTAAGGGAGTGAAGATGGTCTTTACGGAAAACTTCTGCAGGACTTTCGCAATTTTGTCCGTCACCCCCTTAACATATGGCAGAAACGCTGGCCTACGTTCTACTCTGCATCTGTGGGGTCTTGGCCTAGGTCGGGATGGTAATGACCGAAGCTTATATCCATTCTTACGCAACACATGCTGGACATGAGCTAGCTCACTTTCAATGTGATTCTCATCACACAGGTCAACTGCTCGGTTGGTGAGAGATGTTACCACTGAATTGAGCTGCCGAGGGTGGTGGTGCGAATCAGCATGAAGATATCGGTCCGTGTGTGTAGGTTTTCTGTAAACAGAGTGGCCTAACCCACCATCTTCTCGGACCTGTACCAATACGTCTAGGAAAGCCAAACGTCGATCACATTCCATCTCATACGTAAACCTCATCTTCGTATGTACTCCATTAAGATGTGCCAAAAGTAGTTCTATTTCTTCATTCCTTCCTTCCAAAATACAGAAAATGTCATCAACATACCTCTTCCACAATTTAATCGGTAAGGGGGCAGTCGAGATAGCCATATTCTCGAAATACTCCATCCAAATATTTGCCACTACGGGAGCAACTGGACTTCCCATAGCTACCCCATCTATTTGGAGATAGTAATTTCCCTTGTATACAAAATAATTTGTGGAGAGTATATGATGCACAAGCTTGGCGTACTCTGCAGGGATGTCATTTTCCTGTATGCTCTTCTCAATCACCTTCATACAGTCAGCTAAGGGGACGTTTGTGAAGAGGGATTCCACATCGAAACTCACCATCTTCTCGCTGTCATCCACCTTTGTCTGCTTCAGAATATCTATGAAGTGACGCGAATCCTTCACGAAAGAAGAAGTGTTTCCCACCGTTTGTTGCAGTACTCCTGCTACATGCTTAGCTAACTCATAAGTCGGTGAGTCAATTTGACTCACGATGGGTCTCACCGGAGCATGCTGCTTATGCACTTTTGGTAGACCATATAGTTTAGGTGGCTGGATGTTTCTAGGACGCAACAGGTATTTCGTTACTTCCTCTCCGATAGCATGTAGGCTCTCCTTTATAATTTTCTGGGTACTACGATGTGTTCGGGCTGTCGGGTTGTAGTTCACCGGTTTGTATATACTGCCATCTTCCAACAAACTAAGGATTTTCTCCTCGTATTGTGTGACGTTCATAACCACTGTCGCATTCCCTTTATCCGCCTTCAGGATCATCAAGTCTGTATCCTGGCGCAAATCCCTTAACGCGACTAGTTCTTCGTCTGTGATGTTCGGTTCAGGTGGTTTAGCATGACGTAGAATGAAAGCAATGTCTTGTCTTAGACACTCCGAGTCACCTAAAGGTATCATATTATAACGAATAACTTCTTCTACGTTACCGATCACTTTTTCATACGGGATGCGTTTCGTGGTAGGGGCAAAATTCAAACCCTTTTCCAACACTTTAAGAGCAGAGTCATTCAAAACCTTCTGGGACAAGTTAATTACTGTTCGAGTTATCAATGAGTTATCACCCTGGTAGGGGACAACTCGCTTTTGTTTACTCAGTAAGGATTCGAACTTACGATTCTGTTTGAAAGCACTCAATTCCCCAGAGCGTTGGGCTTGCAAGTATGTAATACGGTCACAAATATCAAAATCCGTATGCACTAACACCCCACTGCACTTAGAATGTACCCTATACAATTCCTCTTGTGACGAATGAAACCAATGTCTAGTGTTCCGTATTGACTCACGTAATAACTTAACACTCGCTTGTCGCAGAATACTCGCGGATCCCGGAATGTCACTGCGTGATTTAATCCGCACGCACAGAGGTATTAGGTCTGCGTCACGACACTTCACTAAGAAGTTCACAGACTCACGCAGGCACTCACACTTTTTCCGCAAGCGTTCTAGTTCTTTCACCACTATGACGATATCCGGCCCGTACCGGTTCGCGATATAACTTTTGAAACTATCATGGTTATGTACATAATTTTCACTAGAAACGGGATATTTACCATGATTTTTGAGTTTTATATGTTCCCGATATTTCGGCACAGTTGCATGCGCCATGATCACGGGAGAACTGACTAAAGTCTTTGCGAGTAGATGTTATTGGCAGATATATCGATCTACCCTCTTTCTCACTCTTTTATTACGAACGATACCACTACCATCGGTTTCATTGTCACAATTCACACCAACTCGACACACAACACTAACGGTGTCCGGACGCGTAGCAGGTACCACACTTTTTTGATTCTTACACATTCTTACCACAGGCTTCCATACTCCAGATAATTGAAAACCATCTTCTCTATTGAAGTTTCTGTACTTAGTAATCTCAATTGCCTCTTGTACCATTCTCGGTATGTAATGTCGCTCTGTCGAGATTACCTGCGGACTGTGTAGCTCGATCCAATGATTTGAGCCAGATTCCAAAAGGTGTTCTGCTATGGCTGACTTATGTATGTCCCTGTTCTTGACCGCTCGTATGTGCTCCTTAACCCGACACGCTATCGTACGTTTCGTTTGGCCAATGTACGAACTCCCACAGCTACAATCAATTTTATACACCCCTGGCTTTTCAAGTGGAAAACTGTCTTTTGGTGAACGCAAGTAGTGCGATATCTTCTTTAAGGGAGTGAAGATGGTCTTTACGGAAAACTTCTGCAGGACTTTCGCAATTTTGTCCGTCACCCCCTTAACATATGGCCGCCGAGTATACCGATTCTTGCATGGAATGCTGTTTACAAAGTTGTAATGAACCGAATACATAAATTTTTGCATATACTTTCTGACTCCTCTCAGATCTGAAGGGGAATGAGGCCCTAGTTTTGCATAGTGCTTAAACTCATGAGCGTGAACACGTCTTTTTGTATAGAAACCGAAACAGCGACTCATTTTGTACTAACGTTTTGCCATTTTGTACACAAAGGATGATATATGCTAACCTTAGCCAAGGCACGTACGACGCGTGAACGAGGCAGCGATCGCCACGGACGAGACTCTGGCGCAATGTGTCGCATGACTTCATATACATTTTTCGTATAATTTTAAATCCGTGCCTCTTAGGTGTCACGGCTTGACCCCGGCTCGGCGTAGCATAAATCATCTTTAACACGCTCACGGTGCAAAACGTAGTACATAATGCTACCACTTGTGACCGGTCTTTTCCGCTTCAACCTCGTGCTCCTACTATATACTCCTACTGGTAGGAGCACCGGGACACCCATGTCCTGATGCTCCTACTGAACATTTCGTATAGAAACCGAAACAGCGCTGTCCGTTTTGGCAACTAATTTAGTCCATACAAATACACGTGTAACTCAGTCACGGGTGTAACCAGGGTGCAAAACGGTTAGAAAGGCCTCTCAGGGCCTCATGATGGAGATTATTTGTGTGTGTATGTTTTCTCGTAGGCATCTTTCGACAAGCAGTCGATCATCGGGCTGATTATTTGGGCGTGCAGCGTAATGTACTCCAGCATCCGTACCGCGTCCTCCTCATCCAAGATCACCATGTCGGACCGCATCCTCGCCAAGGAGGGCTCCGGAGGTGACTACTGTTTTGATATTACTCGCTCTGTGGCTAATGTGATGACCTATTAACAACTGGCCTTCGACCGTCACAGCTGAGTGCTTGGTAAGCATCAATTCAGGTTGGGATCCTATGAGATAATCGTAAAGATAGGTACCACCAATTCCCGACAGGTCCTAAAACAGTCTTAGATTAGGCCAAATAAAACGCTAAATATCAGATAAACGCAATTAGCCATGTCACCTCATGGTAACTCTTACGAGGAATACTGAGGAAACTCTACGATGGCAGTATCACCGCCAAAATATGGCACTTTTGAAAATTCGAACTTTGAGAAATGACACTGCCGGTTGACACTCTAGTCCTTTAAATGTGTTTTATAATCAAGCAGCAATGGACGGATAGACCTTGTCAGAATTGTCCTTTATGCGTTTTGTCTTTTGGGTCGGAAACTTTATGAGCACTGAGTCCTTTACTTTGAGGTTAATGTTGGCACCACTAGAAGGCAAAGGCACCACTAAGCTAAGTTACAACCAATCAGAAATTAAATAAAACAATCTGGCGCTTCGGTTGGCCTATCAGAAATGGATTTGACAAATACTATTTCCGTAACGTACGCTCTATTGGAAATCACAGAGGAATCATTCCGACCACTTCCTTTAAACTTCTTAGCTTTTATGTATGTTGACTCAAATGTTATGGTGTGTTATATAATTTTGGTGTTTGTCCGGCTGAATCGATGAGATTGAGACCTGGATTGGCACAGACTGCTTTTTATCCTGGTCTCTCGCGAGCAAAGCGCGGGCGGATGTCAGTCATTGATATAGTCTCATCACATTAGTCGAACCAGAGTATTATGAACTCTATATATATCTATTTAAACAATACTTTTTATTACGCATGAATGCAATATGATTTTAAGATCTTTAAAAGATGTTCTGTCAGTTTATTTTATTATTTTAAAATCCACGTTGAACTAACCCGATTATGCATTCCCTGCGGGCGACACGCGCGGCGACGACTCGGCGTAAGGGCCTGGAGGTCTCATTGCTAACGAAGGTATGAACAGACTGCTCTTTCATGACATTACTAACCATCATTACATGCACTTGTTTTTACTGTAGAGAGTTTTTCTAAGCTAATGCTAGGGAATATGATGCTTGTATTGGGCAATAAACTAGAACACCTATCAATAACATAGTTGCCGTACTTTATAAAATTCGGCTGTGTGCATTCTAGTTTACACGGGAGTCTTGCGTCTTAGTATTTAACAAGCAAGGCAAGCAGGGTGGGGCAAGATAATGGGACTCTCGGGGTAAGTTGGGCGTTGTCCTTTTCTGTGAGTTCAAAATTCACCTAATGTTTCCTAAGAAAAAACCTCAGGTGAATTTTGAAGACGACATCAATGAGCGCCTCTAGCGTACATTTTGTGAACCGCGCCATACAAAAATCCGTATTACACTGCACCGTGTCAATTGCTTGTTAAAACTCAACTACGGCCTCTGTGCAGAGTAGAACCAATCATCTGTCTCATATATTCATAATAATAAACGATGTTATGACGTTATATTAAGGTACGGCTTCTCTAGTGGGTGATGCTTAACGTAATGCGGTATATTTTTCTTCAGCTGCTGTTTGTATTTTTCAGCGGTGAAAGAAACGTCAAGTAAAATCTCCAAGAAGTCAGGTTCAAATGAAAATTTACGAATCAAATTATATTTGTATTGACTTTATTATCATAATCATGTATTTATTGGATCGTTTTTTATCTCATGTAGCCCATATGTTATCCATAGTACCTATAACGCTTCAGTTCATGTATTTTTTTCGGTTTATTTTTATTTTTTGACACACTGGTTATTATTTATCCATGGTTTTTGATCATTATTTATTTGTAAATGAGTCCTAGTGTCATCGCCTCGAATGGTCTGCCCATATCGTCCATGAAGTTCTAAACCCTAAATGTGAGTTTTATTACGATGCTACCAGAACTTCAATGACGATGATATGTGCCGGCAGATTGTGAGTTACCCGATATTGCTGTCGATAAAAGATGTTAAACACCCCCCTAACAGCAGCCACCAGAAGGCCCGTTCTCGTAATTATTTTAAAACTACTCTGAAAGTTGACTGATTCGAAACTGAATTGTGAATTGTCTGAAAATTGGTATTCTGCTCCCTCATAATATTTTTTTTGTCTACTTTCGTTTCATGGTGGCCATAGATTAGAGTAGGATATTGTTATATACCATTTGGAAAGAGCGAAGAAATACGCGTCTATTACGCCAAAATTCTCGAGAAAAACTTTCAAGTGTTCAAGCTTCGGTCACATTTCGATATTATCACACTTCAGTCTTGTATTGTCAGTTGAGTAGTATACCATTTGTGACGTTTATCACATCAACACTGGATCTGAACATAATTATGACTATTTATTAGTGCGCGAATTGGGAAGTGTCCTGTAAAACATCTTCAATCGTCAGCCAAGTTGGGTTTCCTCGATCGGTCGGGTGAATGCAACAATGCTAATTCTGGCATGCATGGCTCGTACTGAGCGCAGGGTATGGTTCCATAGAGGGCGTGGACGGCGGCGAGGCGGCGCGCACTGAGCAACCCAAGGTGTTTGACAACGAGGACGAGGGCACGGCATACTCCTGGTCCTTCTTCCACTGCGTGTTCGCGCTGGCCACCCTGTACATTATGATGACACTCACCAATTGGTACAAGTAAGTGTTTTTGGATTTCCTGGATCAGCTTATTTTAAACGGAACCTACACACGCAGTTTCGTTTAGTTCTAGATTACGGGCCCTACGCCCTAATACTGAAACGTTTCTAACTAGAAAAGTGCACGCCAGCCGAAGCAGCCTCCTGGGCGTGGTCCCACAGGCCAGATGCCCACCTCACCCAGCACTGGACCAAGATGCATTTAGTTATGGCAAGTGCATTCAATTACACATTACTGAGTGCATTTTGGCCCAGTAGTTAAAGCGCTTTGCTTGTACATTTAAAAACTATTTTTTATTATTTTTAAGAAGCTGTGACGATATCTTTAGAAGATAGTATTAGTAACGATGCGAGGTTAAGGAGAGTAGTGAGCGGGGTGACGCGTCGCAGCACACGTCTATGTCTGTGCGCCGCACATTGTTTGCTGTATTGACCTGGAGTTCTGCGGTCGTGTGTGTGGTGTGGTGCATCGTTTTGCCCCGGGTATAGTCCACGATATCGTGTCGTTATCGTCCAATATGAAAGCACCCATTCTATGAGGGAGCTGTTGATGATGATGATGACGATGATCTAATTATTAGGGAACCTTAAATATAAATAGTTTTGTGGTAATCATACAATAAATTTTTCAGCCCGAGTTCGCAGCTGTCGAAGGAGAACGTTGCTTCGATGTGGATCAAGATTACATCCTCGTGGCTGTGCGTCGGCCTCTACGTGTGGACCCTGGTCGCGCCAGCCGTGTTCCCAGACCGCGACTTCAACTAAACATGCATCTACGACCGAAGATTCGACGCGTCTGCCCATTAATAATGCATGCAATCTATTTTCCTGATACCACCCTGTTGTGGGTATAGGGAACTAGGAGTACAATGGTCCCGCAAAACCCAGACTCGGAGTAAACATAGCTCCGCAGCGGGAACCGAGTGCCGCAAATGGATGTAGTACGGATCGTCAGGCATGTGTGGCGTTAGATATAATTCACCATAATGTAAACCTTTGAGTCAATTCATATGACCCAGTAATTAGTCACATTTCGTTCATTTTAATTAGTAAAGTTAGTGGTAATTTAAGTGTAATTTCTGTTCATTGCAATACTGATCTACATTTTTTATAATATTATTTTTAAGATCTACTATTTCTCATCTATATCTTATCAAACATTCTTTCTTCTCTTGTACTGTAATCTTAAATTATAAGTGATTTCCCTTGTGTATAAAATTTATTATTTCTTTTTAATTTTAAGTTATTTTTAATACACATTTTAAACTAGAAAACGTTGTTTTATCGATCATAAAGAAGAAACAACACATACCTACTTGATAGTTATAAATTCGCCTATTTCCAGTTGTCCCTTTTGACCTTCGATAAAATGACTACCTTTTGACAGTTCTTTTGAAGGGACTTATGAGACTTTCTGTTACCAATGAAGGAACTACTGAGACTTCTGTCCGCCACAGCCACAGTCATCCGGATCGGTATATATTGTAGTTTTTCACATAAGATGTACTACTACATTCATGTAGTTTTTGATCCGGTTGTGTCAGCAAACGAATGACCTAACTCACCGCCAAAGACTAAACTTGACTAATATTCTAATCGAAATAAATATTTTTACCACCAAATAATAAAATCCTTTGCCGTTTTCAAATAATTTATCCATTTTGGTTAGTTAACAGCTAAGCCTTCCGGTCTGTTATGACCGATTTTTAGGGTTCCGTACCCAAAGGGTAAAACGGAACCCTATTACTAAGGCTCCGCTGTCCGTCTGTCCGCCTGTCACCAGGCTGTATCGCATGAACCGTGATAGTACGACAGTTTAAATTAGATTTATTTCTGTTGCCGCTGTAACAACAAATCGTCGCTGCGCATGCAAATTCCGCTATGTAAAAAAACCTAACTTTTCAGGAGAAGCCAAAATCTTTTTTTAACAAACGAGTCATCAAATTTAAAAACTAGGTATGCAACTAATTAGATTTGGTGTAGATACATAAAAAAACAGTTTTTTTTTGCTATTTAATACAATACTATATGTGCTAGAATTTTTTTCATCCGATTTTGACACAGCTGTTTTTTTTTGCGCCCTAAATACCGCTTTGTGACTATTCGTCATATAACGGAATTATTCGTCGGGACATTTTAATAGGTAACATTTGACGTCTGTCAGTTTTATCTTCATAGTGAGGTGACCTGCTTAAAAACATACCTATGTGAATTTTAAAACTCATCAGGCGAATCCCTGTCCCATTATTATTTTAACATTCGTAAATTTAAGGAGCAAAATAAGACAAGTACATAATTTAACAAATAAAATAATGGTTCCCGGCATGCAGATTCCACGCTGCGTCGACTTCCAGTATTTTTCCTCTGTGTATTTTTCAAAGTACCAGGATAGGAGAAGTTCATAGGAAATGCATACTAAAAACACCATTATTTTTATATATTATAAAAATTATATTATATATTCGTATATTTTGATGGGATTTGGTGTGTGGATAGATGCGTTTAGGGAGAGTTGTGTTGAGGGGGGTGGACGGGGTAGTGGGGATCGCTCGTTTTTTAGGGTTCCGAACCTAAAGGGTAAAACGGGACCCTATTACTTATACTCCGCTATCCGTCCGTCTGTCCGTCTGTCACCTGTCATCTGCATGCCGGGAACCATTCAAAAATGCATTTATTCAGTTGAACTATCAGGGGGGCTACCCTTGACAACAGTTTCAATCCCAATCCAGTTTTCACAAAATTTAGCACTCTTCAATCAAAATCGAGATTAAAATTTAAATCGTGTACGCGAGACCGACTTCTTTGATGATTCCTGAAAGAACAACATGACGTAGGTGTGGCTACACACAACGCAATAAAACTACCATTCATTACATTTGAAAATAACTTGCATAATCCTTATCATTTCACCTAATTATTACTTATTTTCCCATATATCTTGGATTCGAGTAAAGTCGATTTTGTTTAGTTCCTTAAAATTTCACCAGGTTCGCATCCAATCGTGTGGCAGGATTGGATTCAAGAGTACCAAATGGCACGATTTGACAGCAAATCCCAAATTACGATTGCGATCGAGTGTCAAGGGTAGCCACCCTGGGTGGCTACCCAGGGTGGTGGTGTTACTCTGTACCTCATCATTCGCTTATTTCACTTAACACGTTCCGTTTTAAGTGCTAACAGGCTAAATTCGATAGTAAGTAACGTTTCGTTACACGCATGGAGAATTGTTAACAATCGTAATATTTTCAAAAATAGGTAGATTTGAGGCCGTGGGAGGTAGATAGGTAGATTATAGGTAAAATAGGTAGATCTACCAAAAAATAGGTAGATGTGACAACACTGTTCTCTACTCTATGGTAATGATACGGATACTTATAAATCTGTGATAAGGATTCGCGCGCAAAATAACAAGAAATTAGTTTCAAAAACTACAATATATTACTGTCAACTTGTCATGTCACTTCTAGCTCTACGAATTTCTTTGAAAATAATTAAATAATAAACCCATTTATGTAGGTAGGTAGAGCCATGGTTAGCCCTTATATATTCGTATTTGTGAGTATAGCGTTGATTCAAACTTATCTATGTGAAGATTATTGTTCTGAAGAGGGTGCATCTTGCACGGCTGGTAACAAATATGAAAAATACAGCAAAGGTACGCGTTTGAGTCTTGTTTCCTAGAATAAATACTACTGCTCTGCAGTGAAAAGTTGCCTTGTATATTTGTTTATTCGCCTAGGGTAAGAGCAAACTTATGATATTTATGTACATGGTTCCAGAATCTAATGAGATAACTTCAAAAATAACTTCTGGTCTGGAACAATATGTCCCTTGTAAAAGAGATAATTGCAGTTGTCACAAATCGGTGATAAACTTGGACTTGGCACCTTTCAAAGATGGCATAACAAAGGAACAGTTTGCTGTAGCTCGGAGTAAAGGAACAAAGTACCAGGTTGGATGAATTAAAACACTATTTAATGTCTTTTTTATGTTGTGCTCAACTGAGCAAGTGTAACTGCACTTCATGTAGAAAGTTTGTATAGCTTGTTTATGTTGAATTGTTGTAGGTACCTGTGTTGTTCATAGTTAATGGATACATAATGGATAATGGACCGCCATAGAGTTTGAATGCGGAAAAGGGAGTTCTTTAACATTAACATAGGTAATTCTATTTCAGATCATACAGGGTAAACTATACAGGGAGAAAGATTGTCATTTCCCTGCAAGGTGTGCTGGCATAGAATACTACCTTACCGCATTGGCTTCAAAGATGCCAGATATGGAGTTGGCAATCAACACCAGGGATTGGCCTCAGCTGAACCAAGCCTGGGGCCATGCTAAAGCTCCAGTGCTGTCTTTCAGTAAGGTTCTTATCACAATACAATCATTTGATTCTTATATTCACTTGCTAGCCTGGGCTTTGGGTTCATAGGAAGCCGTGCACCCTTATATTGAGGTGCTATGATGGACGGTAATAATTTCTTAGATGTGAGGTTACAAAACCAGTAGGTATTGCTTTTATTTCATCTAGCATATGATGGCAAGGCTTTACAGTGAGTGCAATACAAACATTTGTGGCTTTTGTTATAAGTTTGTACTGTTTTGAGTAGTTAAACTGCCAATATAATAGCAAGATCCTAGTTAGTAGCAGAGTTTGGCACAGGTTTCTAAAATCGACCATTAGTATTTATACTTTACTTTTACATTTTTATTTTTTTTAGCCTTATAAGGCTGGAGAGGGGGGGTGAGGGGATAAGGGAGAGGGAGACTCCCCCTAAGAGTGGGGAAACGCGGAAAGTTACAGTATCAGAGAAAAAAATAAAGAAATTTATGAGGTTAAGTATTGTTTTTAATGAAATCTTGTGTTTCATAGGAAGTCTCCCTCTCCCCCCTCTCCGCCTTTGGCTAATGGTCGATTTTGGAAACCTTTTCCCTCACATTGCTGTGATCTGGTTTGAAGGGCCAGTTAAATTACAGGCATGTGAGACTTTTCATCTTTATAGCACAGAGTGGTGAGCACAGAGCAATGCCATGTAGGTGGTGTGCATCCTAGGTGGAGTGGAAGTGACCTGTCAGGTAAAGCATTGTTACAGTTACAGGCAGAGGTTGCCGCTTAACATCAGGTGAGGGGCTTGTTCCCTCATTCATCCAAATAAAAATCCTACCACTTCCATTTTTTTTGTTTGTGACTGTTAAGAAGGCAATTTAAGATTCATGCATCAAGATGCTTATAAGCCTGAAGCCTAATAGGCCAAACAGTATTACTCAAAATGGTAACAACTTTTGCAATCAAATTAATTAGTCTTCAAATCTCTATATTTCAGACTCGTGATTACTATGACATAATGTATCCAGCCTGGAGTTTCTGGGAAGGCGGGCCAGCTATATCCTTGTACCCAACTGGCATAGGTCGGTGGGATAAGCACCGTATCAGCATATCAGCTGCTGCTGATAAGTAAGTCCAACCACAACTGCACAACCCGGACATTGCATATTTGATAAATTGACGGACGGATAAATTGTGCTCTTTTTATTAACTGTTACTTAAACTTTGCGAAACCAAAACAAAACACAATCTCCAAACTGCTGGGATGGGATGCGGGGTTGTGGATCGCACGGGGCAGATAGTGTCCAACCTAGTGGTAAACTGTACAATTATAATAGGTAATAGTAATATTCTGTGACACATTGTGATTCACAACGTTCTGCATGCTCATTGTTTATTTTAGAACTTAAGTTTAAATTAGTAATTTCTCATTAAGCGAAATGTAATTTCTTTTGAGAATAAATATCTTTAACCTGATTTACATCCTCACTAAATTTTGAAAATTTGTACTAAATTTTCTTCAAGTACATTTGTTAAGTTGTTGCCTATTACTCGTTATAATTTTGTAAAGCCTACTTAGCTGTGATAGTTTTCCTTTTAATTTCGATAAATATACTAATGCCGTAAGATTTTTCACATTCACAAAAATAACCGTTTAGCTGGCCGGGGGACGTAGGACGATCTATCCAACGACACCCCACACTATAGGATAGACTAGAAAAAATACATCCACTTCACGTATAAGGGAGACCCTTATAAATATGTTTTTCAAGATTTTATTTTACCAGTTTGTCGGCGTGTTTAATATGTATAACCATGCCAAATTACAGCCTTGTAGTATAAAGAGTCTCTTAGCTAAGCGGTAGACAGACAGACAGACGGATGAACATGGCGTAACTATAAGGGTTACTAGTCCTGATGACTACGGAACTCTAAAAAGTCCCTTGAATGTGTGAGGCCATTTTACTTATATGTTTGGGACAGGGAATGTGTTAAACATTATTATTATTAACGTATCTACTACCTACTCTCTCAAGATTGAATCTATACATATGTAAAAAAAAAAGTGTTATTTCTCCTATTATTCCAGGTGGCCGTGGGAAAAGAAGGAAAGCAAAGCATTCTTCAGGGGTTCAAGAACTAGCGCGGAGAGGGATCCTCTAGTATACTTATCTCGCTCAGAACCTGACCTTGTGGATGCACAGTACACTAAGAATCAAGCCTGGAAATCTGATGGTGTAAGTACCTATCTTACCATCTAATTGCAAGTGGGAGTGTTAAGACCTGCACTGACGTCCCGCTGAGGGGTGTATTTATGCATTATCCCCTGTACTAACCCAACCCCAGCGAACCCAGCCCCAGCCAACCCAACTCCGAGCAGGACTTTGGGTTGACAACACTGCACTGTAAGTGTGCCCGAAGGCGGAGAGCGGGTTCCAAGTAGCTCCAGGAAACTCGTGTTGGCCCTGGCCTTTCTTGTGGCCGCATAATTTTAGAAGGATTTTTTCATGCTCTTGGTAATGATAGTAAGTACCTACTTCATCTTCTTCAGGCACTCTTCTTTTGCGTGAGTTCCGTTAGTTTATTTTACACAGATGAAGATTATTACCGTGATTGCATAAATTAGTCAGCTCGCGTTGAGATGACGATGCTCATGTAGGAGATCGGAGCATGTCTAGGATATTTGTGTGTAGGCAATCACTCACTATCGTTTTGAGCAGGATACGATTTTCTTTCTAATTTGTAGTAAAAAACGTGAAGTTGCAGTGAGTTGCAAAGGTGATCGTATAAGATCGAATCAGTGTGAGAGAGATGTTGTAATTTTTTTTTTATCTACTTGAGAGGCGTATCGTGCGGATGGCCCACCTGATTCTAAGCGGTAACCTCTGCCTTTAACAATACATTAGCTCGCAGGTCACCGTCCACCTAGGACGCACCCTGTGCGGCACTGCACTGCGCCCGCCTCCCTGAGACATAAAGATGAAAAGTCTCATATGCCTGTAATTTCACCGGCACCCATACCCTTCAAACTGGAACGCAGCAATGCGAGCACTACTGCTTTGCGGCAGAAATACGTATAGCAGTTCTTCCCCGGATGGACTATCACAAAAAAGCTCTAATACTATTAAAACATACTCCTTTGTACGCGTGGTGCGAGCAGTATGGTTGTATCCTTGTCTCATTTCTTCACAAAAACACTGTTCAAGCGGTATTGGTACTAACGAGAGTGGTAATGACTGGTAATTAGGGGCAACATTTATTGGGGAGTATTTTAACAAATCGTTAAAGCACTGACCGCACTTTCGCTTGCTATGCAGTCCGAGAACTAAGGATGCGTCCCCAGTATACTATCATTTATTCTGTGCCAGAAGGCAAACTGTTCGCCGCCGATTGAGTAAGCGTCGTATCGGTTTAGTACGCCCTTCCATATATTTGAAATGGACTGTTCACAGTTTGCTAGTTCTGCGCTCACTCTACGCAGTTTGCAGCGTTACGCGCAATAATAGCAAACATGGGAACGCAGCCTAAGAGGAGCTGTCCAACCATATTCCAAGATATTTTACCTCGTTACTCAGAGTCAGACTCGTTTTAAATAAGCATGGGAGTTCCATCTAACTATAATTTGTTAATGGTTACTGTTTTTGAAGTGTTCACGAAGTTGACGCGGAAATTAGGCATCTCTATGTCAAGGAGACGGCCGCGGGTTCGGTTTTAAAATTTTCATATTATATTTAGTTTTTACCGTCTAGATTACTTATATTGCTTTTGTTAGTTTATTACTTAGATTTTATTAAGCTGGGATCACGAATCAGACTGACCGTCCATTTTTACCAACCAATAGGGGCAACTTACGGTTAAGGAACACTTGGATGACGGAACAAGCAAGAGGCCCACCTGATGTTAAGCAGTAAGCCCTGCCTATGAAAAGTGCATTATCTCATAGGTCACGTCCACCTAGGACGCACCCTATGTGGCAATGCACTGCGCCCGCCACCACATAGATGAAAAGTCTCATGTGCCTGTAATTTCACCGGCACCCTTACCTTTCCAACCGAAACACAGCAATGCGAGCACTACTGCTTTGCGGCAGAAATAGGTATGGTGGTAGTACTTCCCCGGACGAACTCTTTCACAAAAAAGCTCTACTACTACAACAAAAAAGCTCTACTACTACAACAAAAAAGCTCTACTACTACAAACAAACACACACTACTACTACACATGTCGAATTAACAATTTTATCTTTGAATTCTGTCCTTTTCTGATAACTATAGGTATCCTATAAACTTTCCCATTTTCCAATTTTGGTGAAAATGTACTACAATCATTACCTACGTGAATTTTAGTACAACCTGATATTTTTTTTAGGATACTCTATATGCACCACCAGCATCCGAGGTCTCATTAGAAGACCACTGTCAATACAAATATCTATTCAACTACAGAGGGGTAGCAGCCAGTTTCAGATTCAAACATTTGTTCCTATGCAAGTCATTGGTCTTCCATGTGGGTGATACGTGGCTCGAGTTCTTCTACCCCTCATTGATACCATGGGTTCACTATGTGCCCATCAGTTCAACAGCAACTAAAGAAGAAATCAAGAAGTACATAGAGTACTTCAAAGAGCATGACTCAATAGCGAGAGAGATAGCAGAACGAGGATTTGAACATATTTGGAATAATCTCACTGATAAAGATGTCAAATGTTACTGGAAAACGTTGCTGAAGAAATATGCTAAACTTGTCAAATATGACGTGGAGAAGGACAAAGATCTCATACTGATAAATTAGTGTTTAAGAATCACTAAGCTCTGATTATAAATGTTGGTCAGTATGAATCCTTTTGTTTTATTTATTAAATACGAGTAGCTGCCCCACCCCTGACTTTGTACACGTAGCTCGCATCAGACTAAATAATTGTCTTTATAGATAAAGTAGCTTTTTAGTAAGTGAAGGAGTTACCAGAATCGGATCAGTAGTTCTGAAAATTACTTCCTACTAACCCACAAAGTTTATTTCTAATATTGTCTATATTATTAGTATAGATTGTAGGGTCAAGTGTAAAAATAATTCTAACCGAGATGATTTGAAAAATAAGAGAGAAAAATTGGTACTTTAAAAAAAAACTTTCATAAACTAGGTAACCTCTTTGTTAAAATGAGTATAAATTCTTTGAGGAAAACATTACTACGTTAGATATAGATTATAAGGTCAAGTTTAAAAACAGCCCTCGTATAAGAAAAACTGATGCCACAGATAAAATAATACTATACTAGTACCACCTTTAGTCCATCTTCCTAGACTAGTACTGATACATAGCATAAATATTTTATCTACAGCATTTTTTTTAAACATCAGGTATCATCATGTTGTTCCTACGTTTGTCCGCGATCTCACCTGTTGGTAGGTAACCATGTGGCCGACGATGGAGCACAAAGATCTAGAAGGTACCTATTCACTCTTGCATAGAAGAGACCTGGATTATAGTTTTCAGGAAAGACATACGACGGTAGTGTGTTCCACACCTTAGCAGTTTTTTGCCATTTTAAAGGTAGAAGAGGTACCATTTTTCGTACTTTCATTTAGTACGAAAGAGGGTATACTAATGCGGTAAGGATGGTACTGAGCCGTGCGTCTGCTTGTCCTATAATTAAAAGGCTTAGAGCATTGCAGGCCTCTGTATAAAAGGAGATGCAGATTGTGAAGTCCCTCAACCTCTTTATAATATTAGTATAGATTTGACAGGTCATGTGTAAAATAGTTCTATTGCCATACCCTGCAGGAAAGTGTCTTAATTGAGATAAAAAAATAAGAAAAAAACTGATACATATCAAAAATAATTTCTATATTCAAAAATATATAAATGTTTATTAGAATCTCAAGTAGCTTCAAGTAGGTGCAGTATTACTTATTTTGATACACTGGGATTAAGATTAATTAATATATTGCGGCTTTTTATTTATCTTCCATTAAATTAAGACATCAGTCTTCAATACCTTTTCTATCAGTCTCAATATACGCAACATCCTGTTCGCTTGCTAAAAAGTGTGCATTGAAACATCGTTCCAAACAACCTTATCAAGCCAAACGCAATTTTAAAGCCAATCTTTCATACCAAAAGTAAGTTGACAGAGTTGATAAACACCCCAAAAATAGTGTGTGATGTTAGAGCATACATACATTTATCTTTAAGGCGCTATAGGTTCAACGAACATTTTTGTATGAGGCGAAGAAGGCGAGCGAACGCTCTGATACCGTGTTTTTATGTATAAAAAAATTCTATAAAAATGTCGTTCAAAGTTTTGTTTAATTTTGTTGATGGATTCACTAACTCAAATAATAACTAACATGTAACCAAATGTTTCAAAAATTAAAACATGAGAGAAGTGAGTGAAAAATAGCATTTACATTTTAAAAAAGAGGTATGTTTGTTATTTTTTTTTATCGAGTGAAGTAATTCAAATATTGTATTGAATTATTGATTTCACTAGATAAAAAGCTCAAGAATATCATATATTTTTTTCTTCATAGAAATCTATGAAAATTCTTATCAAAAACTTTAAAATTCTAGTGACATTTGAGAACCTATCGCGCCTTAAAATTAGAATTATGATTCGCTCAACATAACTATGAGAAATATCACAGAGAGTAAAATGGATAGTTCTATGAGGTAAATCCACTGATATTGGTTACACCGAATACAAAGGCCGTTCGTCCACGACCCTACTCAAAACTGACGGAACGGGTTAGTACCTAATTTAAGTTATAAACTAATTGGTAACGCTGAGTCGTACGCGGCGCTACAAAATTTGTTCAAAAACAGTCGCTCGAGTCCGTAACGTTGTGCAAATTCGTACCAGCCTTAGTACAGTACTTATACTATTATTTATTCTGTGGCACAGTGTCCGTTCAGTTTCGGGTCGCGAGTGATTGGTCACTAACGCGTCACAGTCTAGTTTGTGATTGGTCGCGTCGTGCACGGACCGCCATTGAAATACAGTCTGTGACATTCTAGGTACCTACTTATTAGTGATTTGAGTTTGTAACTGGTTACTTTTAAGTAAAGTCGTGGACGAACGGCCTACGACTTATCTATACCTACTATTCTATGGTGTGGTTATACAGCGTTCAAATATCTTTTGGTCTCTAGTAAGGTAAGTACATAGGTACCTACTCGATTAGGTTTATCTGATGAAAGTATACACTAACTAATAAATATCCTATTTCAGATTGTCTAAGTTTTGCATGAAGCATAACGAAATTGAATTAATCTACTTGGAGAGTTTGCGCTCTAGTTGATCGGCGATCGCCTCGAGGAAGTCTTCAGTGTGTAAGTACATTCCCTCCTTAGTATTTTTCATTCCGTGGATGCAAATCGCCAAGTCCTTGGTCATTTTCCCGCTTTCGATGCATTCGACGCAGGCCTGCAATCAGATTAAACAAATCAAGGTGTGCTTTTATGACTAATTCCCAGCCAGCTATATAGGTACAAAAACTAGTATACAAAAATAATAACTTTATCTGCTATCGCGGATTGAAAATAATCAAAGTTTTTGCAACTTATATCCCCGCCAACGGGGTGACATGATAAGCGAGTGATTGTACGAATAACATGAAGAAAAAATATAGATTAAAGCCAATCGCGACGCTATCTTATTTTTTATTTCAATTTGCATTTGCGTGGGTCCTCGTATCATGCAGACATGATTAATGGTAATAAAAAAGTCTAGACTGCGCGGACACAAATATAGGTTTTTAGGTATTTATTTTTAAACTAGCATTTGCGCGCGGCTGCGCACGTCTTGTTTCGATTACAAACATTCCCGCTTACCCACTCCTGCCCCATCCTTATTTTCCCCCCCCCCCCAAATTATATTACGAACAATTAAAAAAAATGCCAAATCGGTCCGTCCATTCTCAAGTGATTCTATTGCTAACGAACAGCATTCCATTTTTATTTATATAGGTTGTTATGTTAGCAAGTTCCTATTAATCTCAAACTGGATACAAGCTGTTGAATGCATCATGAAATTACAATACTATCGAAGATCAATCTTACTTAGAAAATTATCGCACATGATAAAAGCGAATCAAGGCGACTGCTGAATGTAACTAATTGTGTTACATATAAACACACTCACATAATATACCCACCACAAGTTCATTCGGCGTGTACTGACTACTCATGCGTGTTGTCCAACTTAGTGGACTAGACCCAGAGATCTTGGAGAGCGAGCTTCGCTAATAGTAAGACTAGTGATAAGAGTCGTCTCTAGCTTATCTTGCGCCCGGGTGCGAACTCAGATCCGGTGCCCCCTTGTGTATATAGAGCTACTCGTGGCGCGCCTTGCTACCGAGTCGTCTCTAGCTTATCTTGCGCCCGGGTGCGAACTCAGATCCGGTGCCCCCGTGTATATAGAGCTACTCGTGGCGCGCCTTGCTACCGAGTCGTCTCTAGCTTATCTTGCGCCCGGGTGCGAACTCAGATCCGGTGCCCCCTTGTGTATATAGAGCTGCTCGTGGCGCGCCTTGCTACCGCCGGCGCTGGCACTACGCAGGCGCAGGGTCTTTGGAGGCGGCCCCTAAGACCCTGCGCCCGTGTGCGCCGCACACCCTGCACTATAGGTAAAGCCGCCCTGATTAAACCTTCTTCCAAGCGTAGATCGAAGCCACAGGGTTGGTGGATATGGTTGTCTTGTTGGTGCCTATGCGATAGTGACGGTTCAACTCACCTCCTCGAGCGCATTAGCGAAGCGATCCAACTCGGGCGTGTTGTCCAACTTGGCACGGTGGGAGAGTCCTCTCGTCCAAGCGTAGATCGAAGCCACAGGGTTGGTGGATGTAGGTTTGCCTTGTTGGTGCATGCGGTAGTGACGGGTGACGGTTCCGTGCGCCGCTTCCGATTCAACTGTGCGTCCGTCAGGGCACATCAGTACAGACGTCATCATACCCAGTGAGCCATAACCCTAAACGAAAAATATCATCATAAATAACCATCAGAATTTAATTTTGTCGCACTCCAAATACAAATGTCCATCATACAATTTTATAATAGTAAGCAGAGAAAGAGCGTACCTAATAAATCGTTATTTAATTATTACTAGCCCTTGCCTGCGGCTTCGGACTCCCCCCAGCATCCATCCACACACCAAATATCATAAAAATTCGCTCAACCGTTGACCCAACAGACGTTGTCTTGTGGTCTTGAGTTTGTACATAAACCCCATAGAAAAAAGCACCTTAAATTTTTGCTGATTTGTCGGGAAACTTCAGATTTTTCTTTCTCTAAAAACCTTACTTGGACTATTACAAACAACTAAAAAGAGAAATAGCCAAATCGCTCCAGCCGTTCTAAAGCGATGCGATTACCAACTAACAGCATGATTACCTGAGCAACAACATCAGACTGCACATCTCCGTCGTAGTTCTTGCAAGCCCACACGAATCCTCCGGAACTCTTCATGGCTTGCGCGACCATGTCATCGATCAGTCTGTGCTCGTACCAAATCTTGTTCTCTTCGAACATGCTCTTGTAGTCACTGTGAGGCAAAACATTATTTGTGCAACTTTTTTATGCAGAGAAACTACGTTATGTCGAAATTCACAGCGATTATTAACTGTTTATTTCATGACTAAACTGTATTATTATGCCTCTTCGTGCCCACTTTAAACAATGTTACTATCTGATTTACAACCTCGGCCATCCTCGGATATCAAAAGGTCGTTCTGTAATATGTTCCTACCCTATCTATACCTACCGAATATGAAATTCCATTCATCGTACGCGGTACATTATTGTATACGCGTAGCGTACGTACAACAAACTTACAAACGTTTACTACCTGCATACTAAGTATACTAAGTAGTCTCCTTCAAATGTTATTGAAACATGAGGAATAATCATATCTCAAAACTTGAATGTCTTGTCTTGACAGAATCATAACGCTGTTTACAATCCCAATCCTCGAAATTGTAATCCTGTAGGCGGCTTACCTTACCGGTTCTTGTTTAAGTACATTTACCTCTGATATATTTCTTCAAAGATGTCCTTGAAACGACCATCGTATCTCTTGAGTATTGTGTTCTTTGTAGACAAGTATAACGGCCATTTCTTTTGCAATGCTATCTGAATAAACAAACTCTTATTACGATTCTATTCACGGCGATAATAGGTGCACACTCCATTGTTAATACAAAGTTTATGCTTACCTGGAAACTAGAGTGTGCGAATGCACGGATGGATTCATCCGTATTGTACATGGCCATAGCAACACCGGGGGTTTTGAAGTCATACAATAGGCGGTTCTCCACCGTACCATCTTTCGCCGTAAAAACTAGTTCCACCTGTTTGGGTAAAAATAATACGTGAGCCGTTTGTTTTCGAGAGAAAAGTCATTGTTTGCACAAGACGCTTTTATCTTGTTGTTAACACGTCAACAGCCTTTGATAAGTTTTATTGTATTTGTTTTATCATTGACTTACATTTTCAACTTAGTTAAAGGTCAAAGTGTTTTTACAAAGTTGTTATCAAAAACAGCATCGTAAAAATTAGAAGTGCCAGATTTATTTAAACTTCGTAGACTATTATTTATTGTGGTATAAAAAAAAAGTGTTTTTCAAGGAGTTTTTCTAGGGCCATTTCTATTCATAAGAATGAAAACTCTATAATGTCTTACCTTACCAGGTTTAGTTATTACTAAATCCTGCGCCTTGTATTGGTCACCGTGTGCGTGACGTCCGATCACCATCGGCTGGGTCCATCCCGGGACTAGCCGGGGAATGTTCTTGCATAGGATGGGTTCACGGAATACAGTTCCTCCGAGGATATTACGGATTGTCCCATTGGGGCTAAGCCACATTTTCTTTAGTTTGAACTCTAGAAAAGGAATAAAATTCACAAGACATTTTAAAACTTCCAAGTTGAGCCTCGTGGTAGAGATAGGGTCCGAAACGTTCCACTGACAGATTGACTATTGAGGCACAGATAAAAATTGAGGTAAATCCGTAATTCGAAGTAACAAATCTGATTCTACCAATACACTTTTCCCTTGCAATTAATGGGAAAAGGGCAAGACAATGATGGTGCACAAAAGAACGGAAAGGGCACTCTCGATATCCGTAAAGGCGTTGTTACTAAGCGGTCGGTTTGGTACCTGCGATTGATCTGTGGTTTTTTGTTACCTTCAACTCTCTGCTCATCAGGGGTGATGGTGGCGCATTTGACGCCGACATTGTGCTTCAGCATAGCGTGCGCGGAATCGATCGTGACCTGGTCATCTGTGGCGTCACGGTGGGGCAAACCCAAGTCGAAATACAGGCAGTCCAACTAACAGAAAACAAGGAAAGCCGCTATTATTAATCTAGATTATTCTAAGCTTTTGACCGATGTTTTCAGATATTTAAGTCATCTTTACTGAGGATGGTGATTAAATGCCATAAGTATTTAATTTAATAAATATGTAGGTATTTATTTGTATAACTACGCTTTAGCATAGTCGTTAAATGTACAACACAAATGGAAAAAAACTGATATGTAATAATATTATCATTCTTTCTTCTTTCTTCTCTTTAGGGTCTACACAAACATAAACATACAAAAACATATATAGTAAGTAATATACAATATAGTTAGGAAATGCTGCTACGTCAATGCCGAGACGTTAAAATTTTGGAAACTTCGCCAATTTTAGTGTACAGAATTCGTGAAAGAATTGACAACAAGTGGGTAAGCAATTCAAAATCCCAATCACGAATAGAATCAATATAAGTGGCAATGAATGGGCGTTGTATGAACGCGTATAAGTGTAAGAACGTACATACTTATTACAACACTAATCAGAGGAATACTTGACCCATAAAGGCCTGTCAAAGCAATGTTACAATGTGATAACCTATTGATAGATGCATTAAACTATAACTATACGCAGAAATGCCTTTTAATAGACTGTTTACCGCATATTTACACAGTTTATGAATAGTAACGTGTCTGTTTAATTGATTAACTAGGTATTTTGACCTTGAACGACTATTTACCTTAACGTAAGGAAATATGAGTCTCTCCTTGATCTTGGCCCAGATGATGCGGGTCATCTCATCTCCATCCATCTCCACAATGGGCTTTGAAGCCACCACCCTTTTGGCGGATCCATCTACGGAAGATAAATATAAAAGTAATAACAAGATAAAAAAAGTACTTAATTTAAAAAATCTTGTAAGTTGGCAGTCTCTTCTGAGCTTATAATATAAATTATTGATTTATTTATTATTGCTAATATCTGGTGCGACCGAGCTTCACTCGGTATTTCAAAATAAAAATAAATTACACTCAAAATGTGGTCCAGGTCACCCATCCAAAAATTGACCTCGCAGATCATTGCGGAAAAAGGATTTTTCCCAGAGATGAGACCTTATAAACAAATTTTTCGCCCCAAAAAACCCCATATAGGTAGTAAATTTTATCGAAAACGTGATTACAAATATTGCTCGTATAATAGTATAGAATATATACATCACAGAGTACTCTGGTATATACCTATAAGGATTTGCCTGCTCTTTGACACTAGCTCTACTCAATGGCGAGGGATGGCAATATTTTTAACGATGTTTTTTTTATTATATTTTTTTAATATACAAACTCGCTGATCTTATCGTTAGATGAATCTGACCCCGGTTTTCGAATAAAGCGGCCGACCCTAATTGTGGGATAAAGGCAAGAAAATGCCTTATATCGTTTTTTATATGTTGGACTTTGCACAGTGAAATGGCTCCCATTAATTAAATTTTATTGCTACCAATTGCTACTCACTTGCGCTTTGTTATTTGTATCAGCGATGTTACAAAAATTGATAAGAGCAATTACCTAACCAATAAAACAGACATTTGATACTCACAGTTTCTTTTTATGAGACCGATTTCAGTCACACTTTTCAATAACTGCCTTGCATTGTTTCCGGACATGTTTCGAGCTAACGTGGCGAAAATAATGATTTATTCTGCTGCCAACAACCAACCATTCACGACAATATTCGCTCAAGTGCACGAACAGCTGTTGAAGGCGAAGCGAGCGAGAGGTATGGAGCGAGGGTGACGGAGATAGAGGACGGGTGTGAAAATTGTAGTGTTGTGCATCGACGCGACAATCGATTCTTTTGTTGAGTTGTTATCGATTATTTTAATTCTGAACCTAATACCTATCTAAGGAGGCGTTGCCTTCCCCCCTTGGTGAGTTGTCATGGGATTTGGTACGACCCCCTCCCCTGACCAAAAGTAAGATTTTTCATAATTTGTGTTTTTAACTAGTGTAAACTATAACATGTTAATCTGTGCTTGATTGGGTTGGTTCTATTTAAAAAAAACATAATTTGCTTAATTATTTTTATTTAAGACTAGTTAAGACTACTAAGAAATACAGCGAAAAAACGACCCACCCCTAACAGCTCATGGAATTAAAGGACGCCCATAACCTATACACACCTAATTTAAATAAAAGTTTGGGATGCGCCAACCCCAGGCAAAAATCTATAAACAATCTTCTAACTACGTTACTGAAATGAAATGGGTATCTAGTTAGACCTATGCTTGTTGTCATAGGTAATTTGTTTTATTTAATTTACTATTTTCAGTTCGTTATAATGTAGGTAAGTATGCAAGTCAACAGCTTATGGTTTAATACTACTAGATTAAAGTGGTATTAAACCTAACATCCTGACTAACCTTGCTAATCTTATCGATTCTATTCATCGCGGTATTTCAACTCGAATATTTTGCTCGCTACTCGATTTATCCAACACATGCCTTGTTTTGACAAAGTCACTTTAGTACACAGGGCATACAGAACAGTAAGCAAAATAACAACTGTGATGCTGGTCGGTGAATAACTCCATGCTCGGTTCAATGAAAGGTCACTGAGCCTTCAAGCAGCTGTTGACAAGTAAAGACGACGTTACAGAAGTTAATTTGTATCACAAACGTCCATTTAAAAAAAAAAACCTAAATAAAGGTATATAAATTGTGAAAAAAAAAAAAACAGAAGTTCAGGACTTTATCTAATATCCTTAAACACGATACCTACGTATTAATTGGCTCGATCGAAAAAATAAACATGGGTAATTTTGTGGGTTAATAGTTTTTTTTTTTTTACATTGGTAGACCTTTGTTCGACCACGATCTCACCTGCTGGTTAGTGACGATGTGGCCGAAGATGGAGCACAAAGGTCTAGAAGGCACCTATTCACTCTAGACTTGAAGAGACCCAGATTATAGTTTTCAGGAAAGACAGACGACGGTAGTGTATTCCACTCCTTAACAGTTCGCATTATAAAGGTAGAACCGAAACGTTTTGGGCAAATAGAAGGTATAGCAATGAGGTAAGGATGGTACTGAGCCGTACGCCTGCTCGTCCTATGATGAAAAGGAGATGGTGGGATCAGATGGTGCAGTTCAGTGCAGTTATTTGAATAATACCTGCTAATGCGATATGAAAAATACCCAAAATAATGTAATTGGCACCTACTTGGGAATCATTTAAATTTTTGTTACATACTTGGAAGCGAAATACATTTAAAAAAATCAGGCGAAATCAGGCGCTGTGCCTCATTGAAGTTCGAACTGAATTGGTCTTTAAATCTACGTCGTTAAGATCGATGTTTCTCGCCAAATGCATTGCCTGCAAATTTTGGGTTACCTGAAGGCTGACACTTGACTGAACCGAGACTGAATTGTGAATTGACTGAAACTAGGAATTCTGCTCCCTTACAATAATAATTTAGTCTACTATAGATTCATGGCGACCGTAGATTATTTATTGGGAGTAAAAAACATATTAACATAAGCAATGGGAAACGATGATGTCTGCAGAAGTAATAAATACAGTATTTATTACTTCTGCAGACTTCGCTAGATTGTAGAATAGATTGGAGTACGCTAGTGTTATATGTATATTGGAAAGAGTGATGAGAGACGCTTTTACGTTAAAAATCTAACCAAAAATCTCGGAAAAACTTTGAAGCGTTCAAGTTTCGGTCATATTTCGATATAATCACATATACATACGACACTAGATCGAAACATGATCTGAACTTTGTTTTGACTATCTTTTATTGAATTGTTCTTTTTAATGTATGTGATCTTGCTTTGTCCAAAGTGGGAATTGAACCTGTTACCGGTGAATCTCCAGCTCCGTATCGCCTTCTGTTATAGATAGGTAAGGTATCCCACTTCTGATTTTCTTTAACTGTGGCTCTGACCTGCGTCTGAATCCCACCCGCCCGCAACTCCGCCCGTCCCCTACCCGAGATAACTAACCCAACCATACCCAACCCACTCGTCGCCGGCCGGCTGCTGGTACACTCATGCCACAGTCATACGTTTTTTAGTAGTATAAGTATATCCCTAACTAGTTGTGGGTACGCTTGCGTGTGTGTGTTTTGAATCTGTGTTGTGTGCGGTGCATGCAGCCGGCCACAACGGCCGGATACTATCGCCAATACGTGAGTCTATTTATTTATTTCTTCTCTGCAGCTTTTACTAATCATAAAATGCATAAACAAAGCCATCCGATATCGTACCCGCAACCTCATAAATAACACAACAGTAGCTCAACCAACCCTCGCTCACACATCGACACAATGCAACGGGTTATCCAACCTACATGCATCTTGACTCCAGAGTCCGCAGTCGTAGACCGCATCGCAAGAAAACAGGATTTTTTTCAACACAAAGCAATCTCTCCCGTGAGTCCCGTGGTTTAGGGTAAAAATAAATGCGTGCATGCTCCAATTGCTCCAAATCTTCTCTGTTCTGTGCTCTAAATAATGGCTGCAGTTTGCGTTAAATGATAAATAAGTTGCAAAAGAAGTAGAATAATTTAATTTTACCTATCTAATCCTTAAATGAGTTTTGGAACTGTGGACTAACACTTTGCGATGATCTTGCAGGTCTGATTCCTCTCTCAATAAAGTAGGTATTAGTTAAAAGTCAGCCAATTTAAGACAAGCAGCCAAATTTTAATGCAGCATAATTTTAAACTCTTCCATCCGACTAATTTTGTATTAATTTAAGTACCTATATAGTTCCATTGTTGGACGAGGCAAGCATTGAAAAATTTATATCAGCAAAGTTTATTTTGTGGCTTAGGTATAATAAGTACTTAAAATAAGTAAAGTATAAAAGATAACGATGCACTGAATATTTTTGTAGCTACTATTGTTTATCTGCAGCTGAAAATATCTTTCGGCAAATATGTACAAATATCGCACGTCACAAAATGCAGACACAATGGCGTGCATGTCGG
Organism: Operophtera brumata; assembly: GCA_932527175.1. Classification (NCBI taxonomy): domain Eukaryota; kingdom Metazoa; phylum Arthropoda; class Insecta; order Lepidoptera; family Geometridae; genus Operophtera; species Operophtera brumata. Next base: position 5,900,151 of record OW052238.1, read on the forward strand.
TAATGTTGGTAGGTAGTAGGAGATAGGTACCTACCTATTGTTTAAAAGTCGCGGTTGATACAGTTGTGTTTTGTTTATACATTTTCTATTGATTCTCCCATTTGCTGGGCGTTAATTGAAGTCAATAAAGCGTTTATTCACCTACGACGCGAAGGTCAATTAAAAAGGACTCGTTTGTTACTATAAGATGAGTGAGCGCTACAATGTACCATAATACTCAAAAGGAGTGCATTTATTTATACTTACTTAGGTAGGTACGTTTAAATAAAGCCTCATATGGAGCGAAGCAAGACCGTAAGGCAAGGCCAAACATTTAGCACACTAATTCTATGCATCACTGACGGCGATAAGACCGTTCTAAATAATTAACTCTTGAGTTTTGTATGGATTAAAATCTAAGGAAGTTTCATAAGTTTCAGGAAAAATGGTCATTGGCCCACCCGAATCACCGATCGATTTTGTTGTGGCTATTTTAGGCGACGCTTTATTTAGTAAATCAGTACCTTAAGCTGCTTCCGCATGACAGTTTTTCCTAGGATATTGTATGAATACTATGAATTATTTTCAGATTGTAAATAAATCAAGATGTGCGGTTGCGTGCGTATTCTGCGCGCGTCGAAGCCGCTGCGTCGACAATGGCACTGTCGGCTTTCCAGCAACTCTGCTGCCGGACCACCGACCCCCGGAGTGCCGTACACCAATCTTAGCATAGGTGTACCCAAGGAGATTTGGCAGGATGAACGGAGGTAAGAAGAACAGCTTCCATGAAGCTTTTAAACTTCTTCTGGCTTCGAAGCAGTTGCGTTGGCAATGGCCCTAACCAGCATTACTGCTACCGATGGCCTGCCGACTGCCAATCTTAGCATTAGAAGTAGGTACCGAAGGTCGATCTTTGAATATTTTCGCTCACTTCAGAAACCCGCACATTTCAACTGCCAGTAGATTAGATTCGTTGTATTTAATCAATGATGAATTAAAGATTTATTCTACTGTATTATTAATCTATTATTCTTATAGAATAATCAAAAGGGATTGAACATTGTTGTATGGAGGCTATCGGAGGTCATTTGTTTATTTTATATTCGGCGTCGCAGTACGGAGGCCTGCGTTGCTCGATGGCGTCGCACAATGAAACCTTTTAAATGTATAGAGGACCCTTATTACGAACAAAAAATATAAAATACTATATTGCCCTGAAACGGCATGTACCAGAGTTATTTGGAACTGATAAACACTTCGAAAATTTGACAGATCTACTACTTACTAAGTAAAGTTGAAACTGGTAGAAGAAAGTACTGGATTATTTTACCAAGGACATCCCAGTTTCAAGTTTACTTGTAGTAGTAGAAAGTAGTAGAAATGCAGTTTAAAAAAAACATGTCCATACATATATAGCTATCATAAACTCCAAATAACTGAGGAACGTGACGCTTTAGGGCACTATACTATAGACCAGCATAGTATTTTGTTCATTTGCCGCTGATAGCGATGTCACTAAGGTTCGAATCCCTTATATAGGAACCTACATAAGTTGATAAATATTTCCGACAGGTGTATTCTATCAGCTTCAGCTAAATCCATTTATACTAGCAGTCACTTGTACGTTTCTCCTAACTGGATGTTTTATTTGCAGAGTCGCCCTAGTACCAGCCGTAGTTAGCAAATTAGTGAAGAAAGGCTTTAGTGTAAATATAGAAGAGGATGCTGGAGCATTCGCAAACTTTCCAAATAAGGCGTACGAAGAAGCCGGCGCCAAAATTGCCAACTTGAAAGATACATTCCAGTCTAGTAAGTACTACCTATAACTATACTATCCATTTGATGTACCTATCCGAAAAATCCAATTCAAAGTAGAAACCAACATTATTTATCATGCCACAATCAGTGTTAAGTAGAATTGATCTTTTTGTTGCAGATATTATTTTAAAAGTCCGTCCAGTAGCAGGAAGCGAGGTGCAGTACGTAAGGGAAGAAGGCGCGCTCATATCATTTTTATATCCAGCTCAAAATCAAGAACTCATAAAGAAACTTGCAGAGAAGAAAGTCGATGCTTTCGGTAAGTTCTTTACGTGGATTCTCAACTACTTACATCTAACTTATTTCGTTGTTACTTTTTCTCCTCAGCCGTCTATAGGGACTTCCACGCTGCACCAGCCTGGGTTGGTGGATGTCACATGCCAGATGCTGATTTCTTCGCATTGTTCGTTTTGACCATGACATGTGGTAATGCGTCTATTATGATTTGAGTAGAAAAATCCATACTATCTAAGACCTACGTGATGAAATCCGTAACGAGTTAATCCGTAGAAGAACCAAGGTCCCCGACATGGCGGAAATAGCAAGAAGTGGCAATAGGCAGCCGCCATATAGCTCGCAGAACCGACAACCGCTAGGGAACGAACCGGACGATGCAGCATGGGACGGTCTTCCATGGATCCATGACATTGTAACGATCGTAGAAAATCAGGGAAAGTAGAAGATGCATAATGCATTCCTTGCATTATGGAGAGGCTTTTGTCCAGCAGTGAAAAAACTATCAACGATGATGACTCGACCGGGATTCCATCCTAGGATACATCAAACGTTTTATTTGGTCCAAATCGTGATGATTGTTTCGTCTTTCAGCAATGGACTGCATCCCTCGCATAAGCCGTGCTCAGGCGTTTGACGCCCTCAGCTCAATGGCTAACGTGGCTGGCTACCGAGCTGTCATCGAAGCAGCGGCCCACTTTCCAAGATTCTTCTCTGGTAAGCCCTCAAGTATAAGTAAATACCAAAAATATACAACTATTAGATCGAGTGGTGCGCGAGCGTCGAGTCGAGGATGACAACGCGTTTTTTTTTTCTTTAATTGTTTTATACCTAAAAAGAAAACTTCCTTGATCTGATCGGCCATGGCTACGGAGGCTTTTTTTATACTTATTGAGTTTTTTTCTAGAACATTAGGTACCCATTTCACAGAATACGTAATAATAGTACAGCCCGTGTTTAGATGTGGTCCTTCTAAGAAATCCAACATGTCAATCAGTACAGTCAATGAGTGAGCGGTAATCGAGCTAAATCCAACATGTCAATCAGTACAGTCAATGAGTGAGCGGTAATCGAGCTAAATCCAACATGTCAATCAGTACAGTCAACGAGTGAGCGGTAATCGAGCTATATCCACAAGTAATATAAATAAATGGTCAAACATTTTAAATAAACATACTTGATCACAGTTCTCACAATATCTGTTTTAGCTTACAATCAGAAGGTCAGTGTCTTGAAACAAGGGCATTTTGACTTATCATTCGCCATTCCCACGTAGACCATTAAAATGTCTGATACCTATATTAATTTATCACTGTGTTTGCCTCAATCAATGCAATTACATGTCTAGCCCAGACCCAGATCAAGCGAGTAACCAATGTTATCACTTATCATGAACTCGACCTGCACATTTTTTAACTCGTGTATAATCTTACTAGTGGAACGCAAATTCGTCCACGTGGAGTTTTCTCCATACTTCAGCATCCAAAATGCACCCCTTAAGGTTCCGGAGATTCCTTTGAATGGAATGGACCCTCCAAACTTCAGGTCTATACATAGTGAGTCAGTCACGCAAGGATTTGGACCTATTTGGATTAAGACGATTCAAAATGATCCTTGTGATTTCAATGAATAAAATACTTTTGACTTTGACTTTGACTATACTTTGCTAAAGCTAACATTGTGTGGTTTCCTGGTTACTCTGTTATCAAATTAGGTCAGAATGCATGTGATATCTGCAGTAAGCCTCGCGGGCTAGTGAGGTTAGGCGTAGCGCTGGGGCGGCGCTATCGCCGGCACATCACAGTTTTGATAGGTTCTTCATCATCTTTCGTGAACTACCTACATATGCAGTCGCGGGAAGTGCAGCAGAGCGTCACTTCTAACCGACTAAACTTCTAAAAAAGAAGGAGGTTCTCTTTTATTACAAGCTTTACGAGTATATTAACTTGCAATGTATGTCCGGGTGGAATCTGGCAGCTGAATTTTAAAGAAGTTATCCTTAACCGATTGAGCTGAAATTTGGCATACCTGACAAGTTCCGATGACAATACAATATGATGGTGACAGCGAGCTGATCTGATGATGGACGCCGAAGGTGGACAACAGAACTCCTCGATGGACAATAGTAGATTGCCCGTGTTTAGGCTCATTTTGATCAGCACACGGTTCCGATCACTCCCCCGGTGACCCCCCCCCCCCCCCCCCCCCTTATTACTTATTCTGCTATTCGGAGCGGAGAAGAATCCACCAAAAAAGAGATAACTAACATCTGTCCAGTTATAATAAGTGGTGTAACTAACACGACTTTGTTTTATATATATAGATTTTCATTTATTTGGTTCAACAAACAATTACACTCATCATGTAGTACTGTCGTCATTTTGACGCGGTTCTGTTGGCCCGCCCCGTGCCTCTCCGTATTTGCGGGTTTCCGGTTCGTGGTCGCCACTCGAGCTAGTAGGTAATCACCATGTCCCTCACCGTGCAGGTCAGATGACGGCGGCAGGCCGCGTGCCCCCGTGCCGCGTGCTGGTGGTGGGCGGCGGCGTGGCGGGCCTGGCCGCGGCGGCACAGGCGCGCTGCATGGGCGCCGCCGTGCGCGCGTTCGACACGCGCCCGGCCGTCAGGGAGCAGATAGAGAGTCTGGGCGCGCAGTTCATCACTATGGAAATGAAGGTCAGGAAACTACCGTTTTATTCCAGTTGCTAATTTTGTTTCCTTTTTTCCATACAAAGTCACACTTTTTTGCCTAGGACTGTTGATTGATCTCTATATAGTCATCTACCACACTAAAACAGGCGTTTTTCATATTTGTTGTAGGTACTACATTACATTTAGTAATTCATGAAAAAAGATTTTCAAGTGTTTGTTTCGGAGTCTTTAATTACGAGTTATGTTTTATTGAAATTAAACTACAAAACTAACACATTAATGCAGAAATATAATTGTTTTTGTGTCATTTTACCCTGTCCATAAAAAAAAGTAAAAAACGAACTTTAATTTCAATACTTATTTCGTATATTTATTTTGCTCTCAATATATATGCTGCCTTATGATTCCGCTACCGTTCTCTCCGTTACTGTCCGTAAACTTTTCACATTTTTATTAATTGGCTCATTTTTAATTGAATAATGCAACAATTTTATACATTAATATATCATTAATACCTAGAAAAAAAACTTGTTAAGTAATATTTTTTGAAATACTTAAATAGCAAAGAAAAATCATTCGCACTTTGACTTTTCACTATACGGAATGAACGTAAATGTGCTATTTATTTTGAATAATAATATATTTTGTAATATTTTTTATCATTAGCGTTGTATGGTGTAAATTAAATACAACCTTTTTATAATGCGTATATTTTTAGTTTTATCATCAAAAGTAACGGAAAGGAAAAATTTTTGCTAAAGTCACTTTTAAACTTATTTATTTACTAATTCTGCGGGTATTTTACTAAATAATTAACAAAATTAGATAGGTAAATAAAACTATAATCAATGTCATAAATACCTCGTAAATAATCATGTTTACAAACATACAATAAAAAAATCACTAAAATTCAATACGTACAACAAAAATGAAAAACGCCCAAATGACAATCGTAAACTATGATGTAGAGAGATGATAGATGAAACTATAAACCGTACAATGGTCGGTCTTATCGCTTAGAGCCATTTCTTCTAGGCAACGTTGGAATGGACTGGATGTATGCGGAGTTGTGGATGACATTAGCGATCGATAAACAGTCCCACTGAGTGCTTTCGTGTCCTTTTGCGGTTTCGTTTGCCATTTGTGTGGGCAGTTTCAATATCAGATGCTAATGAATATCCTATTTGTAGGTACTCTACAGCTCATAACTTGACAATAGTCTGTGGAATTCAATGCACAATTTTCTAACAATTTTCTATTATGTAACAGAGTATGTAGGTTTTGTGTTTCATGGTTCTGGTTCCATCGTGCATCAGCAATCTGAAGCCTCTCATGTTACTTTTACGTCGCCCTTTGACCATAAGTCCTGCTATGCGGGTGCCGGTACAAATTATAGGCACATGAGACTGCTCAACTTTATGTCTCAGGTTGTCGGAAGTAATGCAATACTACGTAGGGAACCTAGGGATCCTACGAGATATAGCAGTTGTAATATGCAAAGGTTACCACGCACGCACCATCAGTTGGGTGGGTAGTATTAGCTAGATAGAGCTTTTTGTGGTAGATTTAGTCTGGGATACCTACTACCATAGCACTAAATATTTTTTCTGACAGCTAGCTGTATTGCGGTGTATTAAGGGTGCCGGTGAAATTACAGCCACATGAGACATTAAACTTACATCTCAGAGTGACGGGCGATGTAATTATGTAATTCTTCGGTTGTGCATTGTGACCGTGTGTGTGGTATATTATTAATAGGCAAAGGCTACCGCTCAAGACGCTGACAAGAGCTAAATAGTCTTTGACTTAAACGTATTTTTACAAAACCTACACAGTTTTTGGCAGCTTAAAAAATATATGAGAATCTTTATCATTTTTCTATGAATCTAAAATACGATTTTGCAAAGCTTTGTCGATAAAAAATCGTGAAAATGAGCTTCCAACGTAAATATCTGTATTACCTATCAACGTACGTTGATAAAATTTAATAAGTAAGTTTTACAACTAATAATATTATTATAAAGAGCCAATCAGATTGTTATATTCGATTAGGTACGCAACATTTTTTGTTCTTCGTGATTTTCGCTCACGTATCATTCCGTGAGCGCTATTCTGTCACTTACCTAAATTTTAATGAGATAGTGACAGAATTTGGCTGTTGTCAGCGCCTTAGTGGTGCCGGGGAAGTTACAGGCACTTGAGACGTTAAATTTACGTTTGCGCGATGTAATTCCTCGTTAATGCATTTGTGACCTGTGTAAGAGGAGAGGTCCATCGGCCAGTTCTTTCTCAACTTGTGTTATATGTATCACTGTGTCAAATCTTTTGCTTTTCAGAGGTGGGTGTGCCCTAATCCTTGTGGTTGGGGTGCAGTTCCCTCCTTAGCAGCTCGCCAATGGTAATTTTCTAGATAAAACCATTAGTGTAACCTACTATAGAATTTAGTTAAGCGCTTTGTTTATTTATATCATTCACATTCCACCTTGTTTATAACCTTTATAAATATATAAGTGAAACGTTGGCTTTTTATGTATTTGTTGGATGTTTGTCGGTCCACTGCTGGGACAGTTTTGATGAATTTTGGTACAATGATAGTTATAAATTATAGGGTACTTTTTATCCTGAAATTCAGTACCGTCATGAAACTAACGCGGGTGAAACCGCGAGTCTCGGCTATCCTTACACAAATATATAAAAGTGAAATGTTATCTGTTTATTTATTTGTTTGTATGTTTGTCGGTCCAAACGCTAAAATGGCTGGGTAAATTTTAATAAAATTGAGTACCTTTAAAGATAGATTAAATCATATTTTATCCGAACTTTTTAATTTTTATCCGTATTCTGCATACAAACGAAGTTTGCTTCTATTTTAGTTAACTCATCAAACTCCATGGAATGTTGTAAACATGATCAATACACTAATAGACCCGTGGTTTGTCAGTTTATTATAAAGTTAGCCTTTTTCCCGAGGCCGCGCACGCGTGGTTTTGGAATAAAAAGCAGCGTCTGCCAAAATCAGCTCAACCGTTACGGAGTAGAGTGAAACTACACATAACGCGAGTGCAGCCGCGGGCGGTAGCTAATAAAGCATAGCCTATATAGCACACAGGGATGATGTTGCCTCCTTTTAGATCGATACAGTAGTTCCGGATATTACCCCTACTGCATCCAAACAAATTTTGCCTCGATTAGTGTAGGTAGATAGTGATTCCAAATCACATGGGATAGATTTATATGGACATCTTAAATAACATAACACCCAATAGTCACATACATAGTCCTGATCCCACACTAGGGTCCCCTGTGTCGTGGGTATCAGGAACTACGAGCACCATGGTGCTACAACATTCAGACAAAAATTTGCAGTGTCAAACATTTGTCCTGCAGTGGGAATCGACCCCGCAGCCGGCTACTCGCCCGCCGCGCCACAGACGTCAAACTCTCTAAACTTATAACTCGGCTCTGCCAGTTTGATTCTATACAATGGCTGACTGAAACACTACGGGATATTAGTCTGTAGATTGTGCGTACAAATGGCCAAATGAGGAGTTAACTTGAGTTTGTATGGAGCGGGATACGATACAGTTCTCATAAACAATTAGGCAATATTGTGTTTACTCCAGCATCATCTTGCTTCATGTTTTATCGTGTTTCGTTGTATTCACGTTGGCTCGTTTTCTAGGTGACATTCATTACACAATATTTAATCAATACATTACTAGCATGTGCCCTCGGCTTCATTTTCGTGGTACTGGGATAAAAACTACCCTGTGTTATAATCCAGGTCTTAATTTACAACTCTACCAAATTTCATCGAAATTGGTTGTGCCGTTGCGGCGTGATCGAGTTACAAACAAACATCTATTCAAATTAAAAAGTATTTTATTCATAAGAATCATTTTGAATCGTTATAAAATAAATGTACTCCTGTTCCAACGCGACCAAACCGAGAAGAATCAGGCAACAAACACGGGCTTGATTTATTTGATGATCCTTCTTAATTCAGTGGGAATAGCGTCTATTCATGCGCATTTAAAATATCAGTAGGACTAATTCGGTCAAAAGGCCACTCCCACGGCCTCTATAACTCGGGCAGAGTGACCAAGACAGAATCTGTGACACGACGAAGAAATGCTTTATTTAATCAAGATATCACAGATAACGATGCATTTATGCGTTACTTTCTTATTGAAAGTGTAAATACTTTCAAGGCTATGTTCTAGTTCATGATATTTATGTTATGATTAACAATAATGTAGTCGAGCGTTTCTGCTTTGCAAACATGTTATTCGAATAACATAACAAGCTACCTATCTAAAATTATTATGTTTAGACAACGAACGCTCTAGATGAATCTAAGACCTTGAACTTTTTGAAATTTGAACGTTCTCTAGACGACTATTATTACATTTATAACTAACATGTTTTTGAAGAAGAGATTTTTTATATTTATTTTTGGCTTTCGGTGTTGATACTCTGGTTACGTAGTAACTATTAAGTAATCTGTGCTCTGGGTCCTTGCGGTAGCGGGGACCTTCACGATTTCAAAATTCTGTTATTCTGGTCGTAGCGACATGTAACCCGAGAGCTGGCTCTTATATAGCTCAACGTATTGCCATTCAGTATGTCAATGCTGGGTGCATCTTAGGGATGCTTCCGTCTATAGCTCGTTTACCCTAAGATGTCCCATGCCTTGGCACATCTTACGGTGAACGAGCTGTAGTAGTTATTTAGATCAGTTGAGATATCTTTTGATCGTTTGCAATAGTCTTTAGAAAACTCAACTGATTCATTTGTATTTTCAAAATATTGTAAATGTATAGGTACCTGCTTGTGCTAGCTGTATTATTATTTCTGTAAATAAGGATTTTATATATTTAAATGTCTCTTAAATTATGCAGGAGGAAGGTGCGGGCTCTGGTGGCTATGCCAAAGAAATGAGCGAAGAGTTCTTGAATGATGAGAGAGCCCTTCTGGGCAGGGAGGCACGGTCGTCGGACGTAGTCATCAGCACTGCGCTTATACCCGGGAAGCCGGCACCGGTGCTTATTCTAGAGGTAAGTTCTGGAGTTCTGGGTTAAATGTAAAAACACATCTCAACAAAAGTCGTCTTTATAAACATAGTTTTCAACAATCGTGCAAATAAAGATTAGAAAAGAAAATAAGGAAGGTACAGTTGGGACCACAAGTCATGAGCGACATATGATAGGAGACGTCAGTCGACCGTTGGCTGCTCGTACCCCCCACCTGTTCCGTGCCGACGACGTCTGTTGATGGTATTGTCACGTGTCATAGCGACGTATGGTTGGTGACGTCAGTCGACCGTTGGCTACTCTTTCCCCCCACCCGCTGTTCCGTGCCGACGACGTCTCTTGATTGTATTGTCACGTGTCATATCGACGTATGGTTGGTGACGTCAGTCGACCGTTGGCTACTGCTTCCCCCCACCCGCTGTTCCGTGCCGACGGCGTCTCTTGATGGTATTGTCACGTGTCATAGCGACGTATGGTTGGTGACGTCAGTCGACCGTTGGCTACTCGTAACCCGCAATCCGCTGTTCCGTGCTGACGACGTCTCTTGATGGTATTGTCACGTGTCATAGCGACTTATGGTTGGTGACGTCAGTCGACCGTTGGGTACTCGTGCCCCCCACCTGCTGATCCGTGCCGACGACGTCTCTTGTTGGTATTGTCACGTGTCATAGCGACGTATGGTTGGTGACGTCAGTCGACCGTTGGCTACTCGTGCCCCGCAATCTGCTGTTCCGTGCTGACGACGTCTCTTGATGGTATTGTCACGTGTCATAGCGACTCATTAATGGTGGTGTCAGTCGAACTTCGTCGATCGGTGGCTACTCGTTCCCCCCACCCGCTGTTCCGTGCCGATGACGTATCTTGATGGTATTGTCACGTGTCATAGCGACGTATGGTTGGTGACGTCAGTCGACCGTTGGCTACTCGTGCCCCGCAATTCGCTGTTCCGTGCTGACGTCTCGCGGTGGCAATACCACGAGCCGTGAGCACGATGTCACGTGCCATGGCGACGCATTAATGGTGATGTCAGTCGAACGTCGTCGACCGTTGGCTACTCGTGCCCCCCACCCGCTGTTCCGTGCTGACGACGTATCTTGATGATATTGTCACGTGTCATAGCGACGCATTAATGGTGGTGTCAGTCGAACGTCGTGGACCGTTGGCTACTCGTGCCCCCCACCCGCTGTTCCGTGCCGACGACGTATCTTGATGGTATTGTCACGTGTCATAGCGACTCATTAATGGTGGTGTCAGTCGAACGTCGTCGACCGTTGGCTACTCGTGCCCCCCACCCGCTGTTCCGTGCCGACGACGTATCATGATGGTATTGTCACGTGTCATAGCGACGCATTAATGGTGGTGTCAGTCGAACGTCGTCGATCGTTGGCTACTCTTGCCCCGCAATCCGCTGTTCCGTGCCAACGACGTATCTTGATGGTATTGTCACGTGTCATAGCGACGCATTAATGGTGGTGTCAGTCGAACGTCGTCGACCGTTGGCTATTCGTGCCCCCCACCCGCTGTTCCGTGCCGACGACGTCTCATGATGGTATTGTCACGTGTCTTAGCGATGTATGGTTGGTGACGTCAGTCGATCGTCGTCTGAACTGTTGGGTTCTCGCGCCCCCCATTCCCCTATTACTTGCTCACGTCTCGTGGCTGCAACTATAGGTATCCAAAACGTACAATAACAATGTTGAATTTAAAAATACCCGATTATTGACGCGTAGTTAGTTAAATTGTGTTTGTTCATGACACATGTGCCGGTTTTATTATTTCTATGAACGTTATCAGGTTCAATAACATATCTGGACCAGAGGTCGTTGACCTGTGTTATTCACAAAACAACAACCGAACACTATTTTTAAAAACCAAGCGAAACACTTGCGTATTTATTTATCGGCAAAATGATAATGGCTGTCTAGATTCTACACTACAAGGCCTGCATCGGTCCTTATCTGTATGAGTATTGGTATTTTGCCACTGACCTCTATCATAGATAAACTTCACTACGTAAACGACGACGACTACGTAAATTAAAGTAGGTAAACTAAGTTGAGATGGGTTACTAAGGTGACAGAATAAATAATAGTACAACTAAGGGCAGCTATCAAAACCATTGTAGTTACAAGAAAACAGTCTTTGGAGACCTCTTTTGGAATTTTTGGGGTAGGTTTAATATCTTCACATCTGCAAAGTTTTTAAAAAAATAACCTATATCAAAAAAGGTGTAAATTTTGACTAAACGTTAATCGCCATTTTATCCCCATATAAAAAACAAAAAGTCTGGTTCGGTAATTAATCTGTAATTTTTGGGTTTTTCCCCTTCTGGGGTTGGTACCGGTTGTGTGAAAACTGAAAACCATTTTTCAATCCACGGATCTGTTTGCAAAATATTAACTTTTCAAATGCTAATTTAAAGAGTCGAAGAGTTTAGCCCTGCCAGCTGAAGGGCTGTTTAGGGATAATTATGTCAAAAAATTCACAGCAGTAGAATAGATTTTATGTTTTTTCTTTGTTATGTCGTGTAATTTTGGTGGCATAACCGGTGTGATGTGAATGTGACCTAGTTAAAAAGCACATGTGTGATGTGCACATGTAGTTTAATACAATTATTTGTATTGCGTGTCTATTCGAATGGGTTGATTACGTCTTACAAAAACTTAGTTATTTCTGCCACCGTTTTAAACTAGGTTATGACTTGACGGAGACTGACGACTTGAACTAATTTTACCACACTAATACACTTCGCATTGGCGAAATTGAAGGAGACTTTCTTCACGAGGCAAGAAGAAATTGAAGGAGACTTTCTTCACACGCCAAGAAGAAATTGAAGGAGACTTTCTTCACACGCCAAGAAGAAATTGAAAGAGACTTTCTTCACACGCCAAGAAGAAAAGTCCGAGTCGAGCAAGGTCAAAGCATTAGGAGTCTCATAATTCGCAAAATAAAATTGACACAGGATTTTATTTTGTAGGGGATAATGATGTTATATGTTCCCCTTTATAATGTTATATTGATATGGTTACTCCATAGTTTTATGAATCAAGTATTATCAACAAGTGAGGTGACCTGAGCGATATACTTTTATGACCCATTCGCTCGTTTTTACAACAAACTCAGAATTGTAGGTAACCTAATAGCTTTCGTACAGCAATGTATCGAAATATTATGTCTAAGAAAATAGTTAGACGAAGTTAGTTCCAGTTTTGAACAGAAGGCTTAGTACTGGTTTGTAATTTGGAACTACTCTGTATAACGAAAACAAATTGCGAGTCGAAATGTCGTTTTATAATGCAGAAAATGATAAGCGCCCCTTGCGTACTTGTAGATAAACTCATTAAAACCGTACATAAAAACTAGGCCACATTTCGGGGAATGCTCCCAGGAACTGCACGATCTGATCTCACCATCTCCTTTTCATCATAGGACGAGCAGGCGTACGGCTCAGTACCATCCTTACCTCATTAGTATACCTTCTATTCGCATAAAACGTTTCGGTTCTACCTTTATAATGCGAACTGCTAAGGAGTGGAATACACTACCGTCGTCTGTCTTTCCTGAAATCTATAATCTGGGTCTCTTCAAGTCTAGAGTGAATAGGTGCCTTCTAGACCTTTGTGCTCCATCTTCGGCCACATCGTCACTTACCAACAGGTGAGATCGTGGTCAAACAATGGTCAATCAATGTTATAAAAAAAAGGCCCTCTGTTGGCATGAAGTAGTAGTAATTGAGTGACCTTTACCTTTTGAGCTGCTTCTGGAAGGCCGGCGCTACGCTACTCGAAGTACTCTCAGCTGAAAATACTGAAATACGGAATTTAAAAAGTAAAGACTTTTTAATTATCTTATGTGGATGCAATGATAGGTCTCCGTTTTATTTTCAGTCTTGTTTAGTGAATTGGTTGATGTATACAAGAAATACTAATGTGTTAATTTCGGAAATCCCTAGGAATTACTATCTAAGCGAAAAAAAACTAAATTATGAGTTAAAATTCAACTGTTTAAAACTAAAAAATGTTAGATTTGTTGATATGCAATACTCTGTTGAAGTGCCAAATCGAAGATTCTTTGCGCTACACGCTTGTCAAAACTTCTTAAGAGAAATATTAAATTTGAAGAACACGATTGAATATAATGAATATTGTATAGCCTTAAAGGCAAAACAAGTTAGCACAGTAAGCTGTGTTAGCAGGGGTAGTCAGACTGATGAGGTGCCATTGGGACCTGAAGAATCTGTTAGTGTGACGAATTCAACAAAAAGTAATAATCTTTTTCGTTTATAAGGAAGTCCATGTTCTACATCAAAATATTGATGGTTTAAATTCGAAATCAGATCTCTTGACAGTTCATCTGGAAAATCTTGAGGAGCAAGGTGTTCCCGTAGATGTTCTGTGTTTGACTGAGCACAATATGGTACAGGATGACCTGCAGTCCATACACATAGTTAATTACAACATTTCGTCCGTATATACAAGAATGAAGCGGTACGGTGGATCGTGCATTTTAGTTCACAATAAACATAAATTTATTCCGCTTCCGCAAATAAATAAATTTTGTATTGAAAATGTTGCAGAGTGCTGTGCTGTTGAAATACCGAAATATAAAATGATAATAATTTGTATGTATAGATCACCAAGAACCAATCTTAAGGAAATTAACAAATTTTTCGAAGCTCTTGATTCTATACTTAACGTCCTCTGTTTCACTAAGAAGAAAGTCATTATATGTGGTGACTTTAATATAAATTTACTGAAACCGGACAAAAACACAGAAACTTTCACTCAATTACTACTTAGCTACAATCTGAAACTTACTGTGTTTGAACCAACCAGACCAATAAGCGGAACATGTTTGGATAATTTTGCACATAATGTAAAGGGATTAAAAGTAAAAGTACTCGAATTAGCTATATCAGATCATACTGCACAGTTAGCGTCTTGCCCGGTGGCAGAAAATTGCTTACTCAAATACTGGTACATTGAAAGAAGGGATTACAGCAAGGATAATGTTAGGAAATTTAAAAATTGTCTGAGCTCTTTAAGTTTTGATGAAGTCTACGATACTGAAAACCCTAACTCAGCCTATAATTTGTTCCATGACAAATTTATATTGTTTTATAATCTATGCTTTCCTGTAGTGAAGATTAAAATTTGCACTCATAAGAAACCTAAATGGATAACTAATGGTATTAAAGTTTGTTCAAGACGTAAACGTGAGTTATTATGGCAATATAGGAAAAATCGTAATGATAATACCAGATCTACTTTTAAATCTTACTCTAACCGCCTAAACCGCATAATAAAATTGACACAAAAATCCCAAAATGATTATTTTATTAAATCAGCGACTAATAAATCAAAGGCAACTTGGGCGGTGTTAAACAAAAACAAAAATAATATGCCCAAGCATGAAATAAATAAACTGATTATTGAAGGAAAAATTGTAGACAATCCCTCGGACATTGTTAAATTATTTAATGACTATTTTATTGACCAAATTGCACCGCAAACAAATCCTAAATATAATAATATGACATCTTATTTATCACATTCTTTGTTTATGGCTCCAATAACACCAGTTGACATTAATCGAATTATTAATTCATTAAGAAATTGTAGTAGTACTGGTTATGATGAAATAAGTACGAAAATTTTAAAAGAAACATCTGAATTAATTTCACCAGTTTTAAGTCATATTATCAATAGTTCAATAGTTTCTGGAATATTTCCAGATAAATTAAAAATTACTATCGTTAAGCCTTTATTTAAAAGAACAGACAGGGATAATATAAATTGTTATAGACCTATTGCCTTAATACCAGTGTTTTCAAAGATATTCGAAAAGGTCATAAATAATAGTTTATATAATTTTTTTGAAACCTATAACTTATTTGCTGAAGAACAGATAGGGTTTCGTAGGCATAAATCTATTAATTTAGCAATTTTTAGGTTTCTTCAAACTGTGTTAAGTAACCTGGATAGCAAGAGAATGGTATGTGCTCTCTATATGGACCTAACTAAGGCGTTCGACTATGTCGATCATAATATTCTATTATCCAAGCTTGAAGCCTATGGTGTAAGAGGCAACATTTTAAGCCTTGTAAACTCCTACTTGAGTAATAGAAAACAGGCAACTGAAATATCACGTATTTGTCCGAAGTTGAAAAAAGAGATTCTGTATAGGTCTAAATATCGTAAAACTAAGTATGGAGTACCACAGGGAAGTGTTTTAGGGCCACTTCTCTTTATTATCTACATTAATGATCTTCCAAAGGCAATTTCTAACCAGATGGTGCTATTTGCAGATGATAGCACGGTGATGTTTTCGGATACTTGTAGATCTCAATTAGAGTCCACAGTCAATTCCACCTTAGAAATAATAATTAACTGGTTAAAACAAAATAATTTAAATATCAATCTTGATAAGACTCATATTATGAAATTTTCAAATAATTATAATAACATTAATAAACCAGACATTGATGTAAATTATTTAGGAAATCATATTAAACACGTTGACATTACCAAATTTTTAGGATTAAATTTAGACAGTAACTTAAACTGGAAAGCTCACGTTGACACTATATGTAAGAAACTTAATCAATTTTCATATGCAATGTACATGCTCCGTAAAATTGTTAATGAGTCTGCTGTGACGACTGCTTATCACGGATATGTCGAGTCTGTTTTGAGATATGGGGTAATATTCTGGGGTAATTCTACACTGAAAGAGCGAATATTTATAAGTCAGAAGAAATGTATCAGAGCCATAAGTAAACTTCATAAAACTGATAGCTGTAAGCAATACTTCACTGAACTGAGAATTCTAACATTACCTTGTTTGTATATTTATGAAACAGCTACTTTTGTAAAAACTAATATGGACCTCTTTGTAAACCGGAAGAGCAAACGGCACATCAACAAAATCTGTTTTCCTCATAATAAAACTGCCTTACACAACAAGAGTGTAATGTGTATGGCTGTACGTATATATAATCACCTTCCTAAATCTATATTGGATGCCCCTAGCTTGAATGTGTTTAAAGGGAAATTGAAAAAACTGCTTATAGAAAAGGCATATTATAACACAAAAGAGTATTTAGATGATAAGAACTTGGACTAATGTAATTTTCTAATGTAATGTACTTTGTATAATATTAATGTAAATCTGATATATGAAATTAATTATAATGTCACCTGTATAGGTTTCTACTAAATTGCATGCGTGAAACGCTGATTATGGCAGGACTTAAACAGTTGCAATTAACATTCTGTAACAAACCCATATTACGCAATAAATTATTTTGATTTGATTTGATTTGATTTGATTTGATTTGATTTGAGTTTCGTTTCGTTCAGGATGCGGTCCGCGACATGGCTCCCGGCAGCGTCATCGTAGACCTGGCTGCCGAGATGGGCGGCAACATCCAGACCACCAGGAAGGGGGAGATCACGAAGGTGCATGGAGTGACCCACATCGGCCTGACAGACCTGCCGAGCCGCATGCCTGCGCACGCCTCTACACTCTACGCGAATAATATCTCTGGATTCTTGCTTAGTTTAGGTAAGAACCGATTCATATATAGCCTACTAGCTGCGCCCCGCGCTGTTACCCGCATAAGTCTCGAACCCGTGGGAATATCGGGATCAAAAATAGCCTATGTGTTATTCCATGAGTCCAGCTATCAAAATGAAACAGTTACCAGATTCAAATTTCATCCAAATCCGTCCAGCCGTTTCAGCGTGAAGTAGTAACAAACACACTCACAAACTTTCGCATTTATAATATTATAGAATAGTGTGATATAAGGCCACTGCTGGACTTACGTGCTGCTCCCCCATAGAATGTCACGACGAGCGGTCTAGAGCCGCCTCCATCCACCGCCTTTCTGCGACCTTTATAATGCCATTGTTGGGAGGTCTTGTTCTACTGCGTCGTCGGGTTTGCGGTCGCCACTCGGGAACCTGTATTCCCCAACGGTTAGAGACGTATGTCGGTGATCGTGGGTCTTCTACGGATCTCCTTATTTCAGATTATATCACGTAGGGAAACTGCGAGCATAGTATTCTCCACTCCATAGCCCGCTAAGTGACTACGCTACGTTTCTGTATGAAGTCAATCGTTTACTTAGTCAAGTAGTAAGTAGTGCTTAGTTTGTTTTATACATTTACTTATGTCCGCCTACGGCTTTGCTCACCTTGTACCGGGATCAAAAGTAGCCTTTGTCTCAATTCAGCTCATAATCTGTTAGACTTTCTAATAACTCTACGATGCAGTGTGAGTGCTGAACCGCTAGCTTATTACGTACCTTGCAATAGCAATGCGATATCAAGAATGGCGCGATTATCGCATTCAAATTGCCAATTCGTATTACGTATCGCTGATACGTGGATGCGATAACTCTAGTCGTAGCTAGCCGTAGTGCATTTACTTTGAGGTCTGTGTTATCTTTGCACCAACATTTTACCTGAATATACTATTTTCAGGAACAAACGACCATTTCCACATCAACTTGGAGGACGAAGTGACTCGCGGAGCTATAGTCCTGAAGGCGGGTGTGCTGCTCTGGCCGCCGCCGCCACCGAGCAGGGCGGTTGTGCAGGCCACTGCCAAGCCCACCGCACTCGCCAAGTCTGAACCACCCAACCCATTCAACGAGACTTTGAAAGATGCCTTCTTGTACTCAACAGGTAACAAAGTTATCTACAATCTAGACAATCAATGACGACCTCGTGGCGCGGCGGGCGAAGGTTCGCCTGCGACGCAGGAGGTTGCGGGTTCGATTCCCGCCTCGGAACAAATATTTGTGCGATCAGCAGATATTTGTTCAGCGTGTTCTGGGTATTTTCTATGTTTAATAAAAAATATCTATCTATGTAATGTATTGTATTAAGTATATCAGTTATCTAGTACCCATAACACAAGCTTTGCTAGCTTGGGGCTAGATAATGTTGTGTGAACTGTCCAACATTATTTATTAATTTAATCTAGACAGACATGTTTCCCAGCATTTAGGACTGTCTAAATTCTAGTTAGTCATAAATGCTAGTGAATACTAATCATAGCGTTTGCGCGACAGTTGTTGGCTATTTACATTCTAAACGAAAATTTATAATTAACCCAATGTAATAGTAATGTCAATGTCCTTTGTTATAGGTTTGGCATCACTGCTGGCCATGGGAATGGCATCGCCCAATCCGGCTTTTACAACCATGACAACTACTTTGGCATTATCAGGTAAGAAACTTTAATGGGGCTCACTGTGACGAGATTATCGGAATAAACGACAAACTTTGCCAAATCAAGCTTCAATTCTCTATAACATAGGACGATTAAAAGAAAATGTCTTGTATAATGCTACTTGAATTTTACGTATTAAAAAACCGTTCGGAAACATCGGAATTCGATGGTAACACTATTTCTGTAGCGGTCTGTGATGTTTTTTTCCAAAAAAAAAATATACAACATGTATTGACTGACCAATTTGGAACGTGTGTTACTCAATTCTGAACAAGAATTTCGAATATGAACAAAATCGGTCAAGTGGTTGTCAAGATATATTCTGGATCGACATGATGCGTAGTTTTATACAAGTTTGTGGTCGCGAGGTGTATTCGCAAAATTACTAGTTACATCTGTTTTTGTATTCTATTCCCATAGAAGCTTGTTTAGAAAGATTAAGAAGGTATTGTGTTTTGACGACCTCTGTGGCGCGGCGGGCGAACGTTCGCCTGCGACGCAGGAGGTAGCGGGTTCGATATCCGTCTCGGAACAAATATTTGTACGATCTGCAGATATTTGTTCAGGGTGTTCTGGGTATTTTCTATGTATAATAAAAAATGAAAAATCTATCTATGCACTGTATTATATTAAGTACTAGTGACTCGCCCGGCTTCGCACGGGTAGCCCCCGGCACAGATAAAATAATACTATACTAGTACAGATACCTCATGCCATACAACGAAACGTGACCGCCATAACTCGGGCTATTGTGCGGGCTAATTTGGTTGCCTTACCTGGGCGCTAGATGCCGCTAGCAGCGCAATTGATAGCTAGAGCCACCTAGCACCTGCAATTGTAATTACCGCGTAAAACGCGCACACACTCACAGATGGCGTTTGTTAAAAAACTTAGGGTCGTCGTACATAGAGCTACTCAAAAAGAACTAGTTACAAACTCAAATAGGTACTAACGAGATCGAATGGCCCACCTGATGTTAAGCGGTAACCTCTGCCTTTAACAATGCTTTACCTCATTATGATTCTATTGCCACGGTAATGCTGCATGTGGTGTAATAAAATAGTTTTCCTAATAATCTTTGAGATTATAAGCTGAAGATAGTAAAGAAGTGACTGAAACCTTACAACATAATCATCTATATAGCGTCGTGTGCGAGGTACAGTTTCTAAGTGGTTTGTAATTGTAATTACTGATTAGTTCCGTCATTTTTGAGTAGCTCCATGTGCGACGGGCCTTTATGACGATTATGGTTTTTTTAACTCAACATCTTTATTACGACTGCGTCAACCCCAGGCACAAATCTTCATACACAATAAAACGCCTCTCGCCCGCCGCTCGAAAAAGCGGTTTTTATTGAATATCTCGTAAATTTAGATAATTTTACAAAACTCCTTCAGTGAACCCTCGGCGTTGTTGAATTGATTTTATCTATCTAATTTTTTACCCAATAATAAGTACCGTTTTAATAAACAATCGAATCTAGGCAAAAAATAAATGTAACTTTGGATTTTTTATATCGAAAAAATATTGTCCTATCGTGTTTCTGGTATCTACAGCGACCCCTCGTAATTATAATGTAGTATCCATGCATATTTTTAATTTGAATACTGTACTTGATTTAGCCTGTTATAAATCAAATCTAAGATTAGGAATTTTGCGGTACCCCACTCTAACCACCTAGATGACCCGCTCGTGACTTTGTCCGCGCCTAGTCCGAAAACTTTCCCGGCGTGCAGACAACAAATAACCACGCCGTGACACAACCTTCGAAACGAACGAACACTCAAGTTTTCCAATTTAGGAGTCCATTCCTGAAAATATTTGAATCCCAACAACTACCTATATCGTGAAACTATATTCTACAACGTCGAAATTACGCTGAAATATGGCTAAATCGTAAAGTGTTTTTTTTACAAACACATCGTTCCCGCGCCAATTTTCATATATTGCTGTTTGTTAATTTTATTTGAGGAAACTACCTATGAACCAGTTACGAAACCCCGGTTTCCTTGACGGCCGAAGCGGAAATTTCAAGTAGGTATCTACTGCCAACGCTTTCCGCAATACACAGCATTTTTGTTTTTACGTGTGAACCCCATTTTGAAACCCCTAGCATACACATTTTTCATTTTCCTTTGCACCCTAAAAGGAAAGGTACTCCCTCTAAATTTCAAGTCTCAACGACCAGTGATTTAGGCTGTGCATTGTCACTCGGTCATTCAGTCAGTCAGGACATTGCCTTTTATATATAACTAGTTCGTCTTTGGTTACAATGATATGTATACAGGTCTGACATTTTATTTGTAATTTTTAGAATTGAACGGAAATACTAGTTTTCTCTTTCATTTCGGGCATGACGTCATAATAACGCCATCTATCAAGTTAGTACTACATGTGGTACTACAAACAAACTGTGACAAACCTCAACCAAGTTCAAATTATTACCACCAAGAAAAAGACATGATTAGATTTTTCTAAAAATAATTAAACTTGACTGATGAGGCATTTATTTAGTTTTGCCGTGTTATGGGTGTTTTTTGATATTACAAAATATTTTATTCAGGGCCTTATATTCATTTTTCACATACTTCAATAACAAATCTATACCTGTTACGCCATCTATTGAATTTAAAAAGAACAATAT
Organism: Operophtera brumata; assembly: GCA_932527175.1. Taxonomy (NCBI): domain Eukaryota; kingdom Metazoa; phylum Arthropoda; class Insecta; order Lepidoptera; family Geometridae; genus Operophtera; species Operophtera brumata. Next base: position 5,921,754 of record OW052238.1, read on the forward strand.
ATTTTTTCTTTGGGATGAGACCCCGTGCCCCCGGTGACCCCCCCCCCCCCCCCTCCTCCCCTCCCCACTATGTCAATCTCCTGGTTCTAAGCTACCTCCCCACCAATTTTCAGCCAAATCGGTTCATCCGGTCTTGAGTTATAAGTGGTGTAACTAACACGACTTTGTTTTATATATATATATAGATATCAGTTATCTAGTAACCATAGCACAAGCTCTGCTTAGCTAGGGGCTAGATAATGTTGTGTGAACTATCCTGCATTATTTATTTATTTACTACTGTTAACCTGAATCATTCCATTGTTAGGCAAAGGCCTCCCCCGATATCCTCCAGTCACTTCGATCATGTGCTATTGTTTGCCAATCTGTGTTAAAAGTGTCTATTTCATCCATGCGCCATCTCCTACGTGGTCTGCCGCGTCGCCTCTCGCAGTGTCTGGCTCCACATAGAACTTACTTTGGCCCACAGCTCATCAGGCCCTTTGGTCCATTTTCATAACGGTTTTTCATAACTAGCTACGAAAAAGGCAATTTCCTTCCCTATTTCATAACAAGTTATTAAAATGGACCTTTGAAATGTCCAGCTCAATTCCACTTCAGCTGGGCGCCTATTTCTCCTATGTCGGCGATTTTAGTTTTGGAGCGCAGTATGGTGTTTCGAATCCGGTCGGTTAATATAACTCTCAGAATATTGCGTCCATCGCCCGTTGGCAAACCATGATTATTTCTCGGTACGAAGATCTGAACTGAAGACCTACTTGAGCCCTGACTTCTGGTCGAAAGGGGCGAAGTTCCGGCGGTTCAAGGGCCGTCTGTCACGTGATCCCCCGGGCCGCGACGCGTCGGCGATCACACGTGTGTAAGATTAAGTTATAAATAAAGTGTTATTATATGTATATGTTAGTTTCTAAGCTATTTATGTTTCTATGGGCTTATTGTTTAGGTTTAGTACACAATTCTCAATAAGCCTGAAATAAAGATATTGAATTTTTTGAGATTTGAATTGATTATTTACCTTATTATGAATTTATTTATTTTCAGGCGTGGTGGGGTACCACACGGTGTGGGGCGTGGTGCCGGCGCTGCACTCGCCGCTCATGTCGGTCACTAACGCCGTGTCCGGCATCACGGCGGTGGGCGGGTTGCTGCTCATGGGCGGCGGGTACGTGCCGGAGACGCCGGTCCAGGTCAACTATTTACATAATAATGATAATATTTTAGAAAACATATTATGTGGTGTGTCCGGCCTAAGATTATACCTCTCCGTCTCCTCCCGTGGATGTCTTAAAAGCCGACTAAGGGATTACCCGGACTTGTTTGTAGGATTCGTTGGTATAAGATTTGTCCTGGCTGCTAGCTTATTATGGAATGTGTTATTACTGGAGGAAAACGTTAGGCGAGTCAGTCGTGGGAAGCAATGGCGGCGATGAGCTCACCACAATTAGAAGTTATGACTTAGGTACCTTACTATTATTAATTTAAAATGATCATGTTTTCTGTTTGTTTTAATTAATATCAATTTATTACATTATTTTATATTATTATTTTTGACCTGTAACTATAATCAGTTATTAATAAAGAAACTATGAACTATGAACTATTCACGTCTATATTCCGCGATGGTGCAAGCCACTGTGAAAAAAGGCCCATTGGAGGCTCTGCCTACCCCTTCGGGGAAACAGGCGTGTGTCTATGTATGTATGTATGTGAAATTTCTCATTTTAAAAGCTTTTACTTAACTTGCAATGTATGTGTCCGCCAAATCTTACAACTCAATTTTGAACTAGTTACCCTCGTTCGATTGAGCCTCGTTCATAAGCACAAATAATTTACGTTAGCGATACAATAGTCAACGTCAAATTGACCAATGATATCGGGGCGACTAGAAATCTCAATCATTTGATTGGTTAATATTTAAAATTGATTATCGCCACGATAGCGTCTCGCTAACCTTAATGATTCGTGCTTGGCCCACTGAAATTTGGTATACCTGTCAAGTTCCGATGACAATACAATATTTTGGTGACACCGAGCTGATCTGATGATGGAGACGGAAGGTGTACAATGGAACTCCTCGATAGTCAATAGTCGACTAGCCGTGTTTTGGCTCATATGCACACGGTATGCAGCTCACGGTTCTGCATACTAATTTAATAATCAGTCAGATGTATATTTTATAAAAGCTTTTATAGATAAATACATTTTTCACAAAAACCTTATTTCTATTATCAAAAAACTTAATTTTGCGTATAAATTAACTCAAACTTATACAATTTATAACTTATTTAGTACGGAACGCTGACAGTGCGAGGTCTGCCACGAATTTGGCCGTTTAAAAAAAACTGGTTACTCCATGATTGTTGAAATGAAATGAAATGAAATCAGTTTATTTGCTAGAACATGGTAGGATACATGGAAGGCCTTATGTTGTAGTGAGGAGCACATGTTCTTGCTTCACAAGCATGCAAATGTTTTAAAATAGGTACGTCTCTATTACATACATTGGTTAAATTAATTCTTAATCAATTCATTAATACTACTAATCAATTACAATATTGTGATAACTATACAAACAAAAATAACTTAGTCCAAATTATATTTAAAAAAAAAACTTTTAATTCACAAATAACAATACAGGTATTAATTAATAATTAATTTAATTTAATTTACAATAGTCAAGACATTTTTCAAATTCAAAAATTCATCCACAGAATAAAAACACTTCTCTGATAACCATTTATGTATTTTTAGTTTTTAGATTGTTAGTAACGGCCTTAGTCTGAATCAAGTTATATACGTATTCGTTGTTTGTTTCAGTGGCTGGCGAGTACGGCGGCGCTCATCTCATTCGTCAACGTATTTGGTGGATTCCTAGTGACACAACGGATGCTTGATATGTTCAAGAGGTAGGGTCTTACGCTGAGATAAATAGACTTTACTCAGCACGTACTAATTGTAATTGTAAATGGGGGAGATAAGATCTGCACTGACGTCTCACGTGCGGTGCAGTGTAACACGGATTTTAGTATGGAAGTTGAGGTTCGTAAAGTGTAAGCCCATCGGTATCTCCCTACAAAATGCATGTTAAAAACTTAGACTAGCTCATGGGCGTAAAAACTAGTTAGCTACAGGTCTGGTTCTTAACTGAGTCAGTCCCTGAGGTATGGAAGCGGTATGGGACGGGTGTTTTCGTCTCTCAAATTATCAGATGACATGTGACATAAGGTAATTTTCGTTACGTCAAAATGAAGTGTAATAAGATAATTTGAGAGATGAAAACACCCCTCCCGTACCGCCCCCATACCTCAGGGACTGACTCAGATAAGCGCTAGACCTGTAGCTTTACTATCATTTTCTATCGATTTTTATAATCTTAGGCAGAGAGATTCGGTACGTACTCAATTCTAAACAAGGCTGTAGAATTTGAGCAAAATTTGTCAAGTGGTTGTCAAGATATACAGTTAAGATAAACATGATGCAAAGACTGAACAAAATTATTGCAGAAAAGTTTTTGCGAGGTCTACTGGTCACAGAACTGCTAGTTTATGGAATGGGATTGACACAAACTTCCTGTAGTATGTGTGAATTTGTAATACAAGTTTCCGTCTATTCTTCAGGCCCGGAGACCCGCCGGAACATGGATATCTGTACGCCATACCCGCGGCGGCGCTCATGGGAGGATACCTCGCCACAGCTGCGGCTGTAAGTGATAACATAAAATACATTTTATTTAGAAACAAACACAGGTTATGCTTTACCATAAAATTAAATTAATTTTGCAAAAAATATAATGCTTAATATTCCTTTGAGCCATGTGCGAACAGCGCCTATATAGTCATAGCAATTTTAGTTATGAAATATTTCTGTGTGCCGTGGTGTGTCCAGCCTAAGAATAGATCCTTCCATCTCCTCCCTTGGATTCCGTTAAAGCCAATTATGGCTAATCCGCCATTACATTCTATAGTTGAGGCTTCGTCCAGCATTGGACGTCTCTTCTCAGTCGTTGTACTCTTGACAGACGGTCGTGGTCATCATTTTGTACTATTGTTAGGGGCTGATGTTGCTCGCCTCACGATATCTTGCCATTTGTCCCTATTCGTGGACATCCTAGTGCATTCATACAGGTTGCCACACACTGCAGATTTGATCTGGTCGGTGCAACGCACGGGTGACCTTCCGCGCGGTCTGGTGCCTTCTACTCGTCCTTGTACGACAAGACGCTCAATGGTGTCAGTGTCCCGCCTCGAGACGTGTCCGAAAAACTTAAGGATGCTAGTTTTTGCCTGATCTGATAGACGCTGCTTAATGCCAAGTTCTTGAAGTATCGACATAACTGTCCATGATATAACTGTACTTCACTGCACTGTTCACAATTGATCACTCTCGAGTCATTTGATTTATTCATACTCAAAGCCAATTTACGACTGACTACAAGTGAGCTTCGCTCAATCAGTCTTCTCCAGCACCACATCTATATTCTTCTTCTCGGGTTCTCGCAGCGTCCTCGTCTCTGCTGCATACAGAAATATGGGGTAAACAAGTGTTCGCACGAGCCGATTGGACGTCTAACGGCTGGTGATGATGAGGCCAATAGTAGCGTAATGATAATGTCGCGTACCTACGCGACATTATCATCCACAACCTCTCCCACTGCTGAGTATAGGCCTCTCTTTGCCTGTGCCATTCCTTACGGTCCCGTGCCAGTCTCATCCAGGTTCGGCCCGCGACGCATGCGATATCGTTTGCCCATCTCGCTGCTGGAAGACCAACGAGTACATCATATATATATGCATGTTATACCATACCATGTTATCTTGCAGGGTTACCCCGAGGTGCACCAGATAGCGTACTTGGCGTCATCTCTGTGCTGCGTTGGAGCGCTGGCCGGGCTCGCCTCGCAGACCACGGCCCGCAAGGGAAACTACCTCGGCATGGTAAGACTTTCCAGCTTTTACAGCGCTTTACTTTCGAAATAACTGTACAGCTCAAGTTTCGGAGCTGTTCAGCTTATTTTGTACAACCGTAAACCAGCCAATGATGAGCTTGACTTCTCATAAACAAATCACTTCAGGTGGAACGTAAGACAAGTGGCGCGAAATTCAGATTTATATTGTGTTTTTTGCTCATCAACACTTCTTAATATAGCGATAACTGGTTTTGATAAAACTATGTGACTTAGCACACGTGTTTTAATTGATAGTGTCTCATAAATATCATTAGTTTACCTAAGAATGTCAATGAACAAAAAAGAGATTCGTAGCTTAACTAAACACATACGAGACACTATCAATCAAAGCATGTGTGTTAGGTTAGTTACGTTCAAATGTTGCAGATGTCCATAGGCAGCGGTGACTCCTCCATCAAGTGGGCCGTCTGCTTGTTTGTCACCTTATAATATAATAAAAAAGTTTCTCCCAGTTTTCGCAAAATCTGTTTTCGCGATCTTAAGAAGTGTTATGAGCGCAAAAAACACAAAATAATTTGGATTTCTCGCTACAGTCGCCACTTGTCTAGCGCACCATATAATCATCCTTCCATCCTTGTAGTGAAAAGGGGTAAAAAAATGTATCAAATGACTAATTAAATCGTTCTTGATCTGTCAAGTAAGTTATTGTCTGGCAGATTGTTTGAGATATTTGCAACCGGTGATTAGGAAGGCGTGCATAAAGTAATACGATAAAGTGAACGCAGCTACAGACTCGACCCGAGACCCGCTCATTGTAATCTTGATGGCACTAGTCTTCATCTTGTGACCATTGTAAAGACATTGAGACACTATTGAATTTAGCAACAAAATTACTCCATCCGAAGCCATAGTAACACTGTTTTTTTTGTCTGTAACTACTTACTTGTTAGTAAATATTGGTTCTTGATGCAGCAATTTTGTCCTGTTCAGTTCAATATGGACCATCAGTAACACTAGTTGGTAAAGTAAACAGCAGTGTTGAGTCCGTATTGCACAAACACTATCCAACGAGGCAACTCGGGTTCAGCTCGTCACTACAATCTTGATGATACTTTAGTAATATGAGGTTGCAATCAATCCAAAATCCTGAACAATTCCCGTCCGTATATGTATGGTAATAAGGTTGAAAATTTCGCAGATTGGTGTCGCGGGTGGTATAGCTGCTACGCTCGGTTCTTTGACGCCTAGTACCGAAATCTTGGCGCAGATGATTGGAGTGGCCGGTATTGGCGGTCTCATTGGAAGCACCATTGCGAAGAAGATTGATATTACTGATCTACCTCAGCTTGTTGCTGGTTTTCACAGGTAACGTAGCTAGTTCCAGGGTCTCGAGCATGGCCGTAAAGTTGCATACTTTTCGATATTCTATATGTTACATTTCGGGGAAATTGCCCAGGAACTACACGATATGTGGTAGAAGGGGAGAAATAAAATGTTACGTCTTTTAACTGGCTCTCTAATCGGAACTACTTATTTTCTTAGCCTACGAATACATCTTACTTGTATAAACAACAAAGGGAGACAGCGCCACCCCAGGCAGTTTCATACAAAAAAAAAACGCCTCGTGCGTTTTTTAACACTTCATTAATTGACTTTTTTTCTTTAAAGAATAATAACAACGTAATTAATGTGATTTTCTTTACAGTTTAGTAGGAATGGCTGCCGTCTTGACGTGCGTTGCGACCTACATGCACGACTTCCCGGCCATGGCGCTCGATCCGACCGCCGCTACGCTGAAGACTTCCCTCTTCCTCGGGACTTACATTGGAGGAATTACTTTCACGTAAGTATCTCGTTGTCGTATAGACTGCCGTCGTGTGTCCGGCCTAGAATAGACCCCTCCCTTTCCTCCCGTAGATGTCGTAATAGCGTAATGGATTACACTAGGGGATGGGCAGCAGCATCCACCTGAGTATTACCAATATTGCGATCACCAATCCGCCTGCCAAGCGTGGTATGGCAAATCCCCCTATTGCATTCTATGGGGGTAGCCTTGTCATGCCATAGGTGCTGCAGAAAGGAGACAGCACCAGCACCCTGAAATGCTTTCCCAATTCAGTCAATCGGCGATCCGCCGCCCGATCCAGACGATCCAGGTTACACATACTAGCTCATCATCAGCCCATACTAGTCCACTGCTGGACATAGGCTCTCTTAATACTATTCTGACGAGTCACATTTCGCTATCGATATCCATTATCGTGACTTTATACAATTATGTGTATTCAGTATTATTGTAAATCCAAGATGGCCGCCGCCACAAAAAAGATCATATTTTTTTTCCAAGCAAGTTTAGACTTGACGATCTATATACACGTGTCACTGGCACAAATGGGGAGATTGAGATTTTCCTCATAAGGCATTAAATTAATTTAACTAACAGAAAGAACCCTGGTTTAAAATAATTGTATTACCAGCACAATTGGAATTAAAAGCCATTGTTTTTTTTTTTTTAACTAGCTATAATCTAATTTGTGTTTTGTTAATATCTAAGATGATCACTTTATGTAGTCTTCAGAAAGCTGAAACCCAATGGGAACATTTCATTTCATACTCAAGTCAATAAAGCAGCTGAAAATTTCGTCCTTTTCTTTAGCGGGTCACTAGTAGCGTACGGCAAGCTTCAAGGCTCGCTATCATCTGCGCCGCTTCTACTGCCGGGTCGCCACGCCATCAACGCGGGACTGCTGGCGGGATCGCTCGGCTGCGGGGGAGCGTTGCTGGCCTTCCCTGAACTGCCAGGACTACCACTGCTGGGCACTGCGGCTGTACTCAGTGGCATCCAGGGATTGACGCTCACTTCTGCGATTGGAGGTTAGTACTGTGATTCTGTAAATTTATCTGCCATCAATGCGGGACTCCTGGCGGGATCGCTTAGTTGGTTTGATTTGCTAAAGGCTAACGTCAGACCAACGCGTTCAGCCCGCGTCCTCAGTGGCGTGCACGGTGACGATCAATGGTAAAACAATGGATCGTCACCGTGCACGCCACCGCGGACGCGGGCTGAACGCGTTGGTCATGTATAAGAGTGTGAGTAGTTTGTTATGAATGAGTGAGTGACATACATATTGTTGCTGTATGCAGGTGCGGACATGCCGGTGGTGATCACGGTGCTGAACAGCTACTCGGGCTGGGCGCTGTGCGCGGAGGGGTTCATGCTCAACAACTCGCTCATGACAATCGTGGGCGCGCTCATCGGCAGCTCGGGCGCCATCCTCTCGTACATCATGTGCAAGGTAAATAGACACCTTCTCACGATACACGGCCCACGGCCATTCAACGTACAGTTAGCAAAATTAAAATGTTCGCTTTGATCATAGAAACTAGCGCCCCAGCATGACTTTTTTCGTGAAAAGGTTTTTAAGGGCGTCCGTGTTTATCTTTGTAGCTCATTTTAAGTAAATGATTTTTTTAGCCTTACGTTCTGTTACAGTGAGTAAGGTCTTTATGAACTTTTGCTGATTCGCTCTAGCATCTTACTTTTGACTGCCTACCTGCGGTTTTTATGTTGGTTTTTCTTTGAATCAGCTTCCACTTGTTCTCGAGGCACCAGCGCCACACAGGCGCTCCCCACCTACTAGTAAGAAGGATCATCAAATAAAGCCGCGCCGTGTTTGTTGCCTGATTTTTCTAGGTTTGGTCGCGTTGGAACAGGAGTAAATTTATTTTATAAGACGATTCAAAATGATCCTTGTGATTTCAATGAATAAAATACTTTCACTTCAGTCCACTCCACTCGAGAAAGTTTATTGTAAATTTTGAGAAATTTTATTTCACGATTGTAGTATTGTGGTTTTTAGAGGTTCTGTTTTTGTGTTATTGTCAGGCTATGAACCGCTCTCTGCCGAACGTGATCCTGGGTGGGTACGGAGTGGCGACGGGAGGGGCGGCGCGGCCCGCGGACGCGACGCACACCGAGATGAACGTGGACTCGGTCGCGGATCTGATACACCGCGCCTGCAACATCATCATCACACCAGGTACGTCTAAATTCCATAAATTAAAGTCCTTTTTTAACCCCCGACGAAAAATGAAGGGTTGTTATAAGTTTGACGTGTCTGTGTGTGTGTGTGTGTGTGTGTGTGTGTCTGTCTGTCTGTCTTGTCTCATCGTAGCTCCCGAAAGGATGAACCGATTTAGTTGTTTTTTTTTGTTTGAAAGTTGTATTTGTCGGGAGTGTTTATTTATTTTATTTTATTTATTTTGGTAAACCAACAGCGATTTATACAATATTACTTATGTTTAACATTAGCAAAATTATGGCCAAAAAAGGTCTACACAGCTTAAAATTAACAAAAGATTCTACTCAGTACGATATATCAAACAAAACTTACTAGTTGCTACAAACAAATTGATCACGATGATAAAAGTGTGCGGGTGCATGAGTATGTATGTGTATGTGTGTACGAATCTATGTGTATGTTCGTGGGTGTGTGGATGTATGTGTGGGTGTGGGTGCAGTGTGGAGTGTTATAAATGTAGGTATGTGTAAGTATAGTAGAGTATAGTATTAGGTATTGTTTTTAGACATTTTTGTTTTATTCTTGTGATGATCTATGCACTGAAATAAAACTTATACATATGAGCGATGCAGTTTTTTAATTTCCCATTTAAGGGTATCCTTCGAGTGCCTAAATATGACAATGCTAGAATATGATTTATTGTAAGTATTAGCAGCTCGACACAGGACCGAGTTTTGTGCATAGTTGGTGTTCACACGAGGGACATGAAAGAGCTCAGTATGCCTTGTGCGACGTAACGGCGCCCCCAGCGACACACTACCAAGGAGTTCAGGGCAATCCAAACGACCAGTGTTCTTAGCTTTGTTTGATCAAAATCGGTTCAGCCGTTCAGTGTTGTTTTTTTTATAAAAATTTTACAAAATTAATTACTTGTGTTATTATAGAACCAGAGGGGTGAGTCTGAGTTTTGCAAACACCATCGTAACGGTGAGCGTAACACGATCGTACGTGTATAACATAATAACTAGCTATTAATCTGTGCCAAAAACGTCACAGATTAATGGCTAGTTACTACGCAATACACGTACACTCGCCGTTACGATCATCGTTACGATGGTGTGTGTAAACTCGGACTTGCCCCTCAGCCCGCGACATTGGCGAGTAATTTTCTAAAAACTTTTCATATTTCAGTGAGGAGTTTTCCTAGTTTCAGTTTAGCATTATTTATCTCTCGCTAGATGGCGTTGGCGACAGTTCTGATAACAGTTAATATTTCAAAATACGTAACCATCACGAAGATATTAATTATTACACATTTTTACAGGATTTTGTATTTTTTTAAACTATTTAAGTTGGCTGAACGCAGTTCTCCACTGCCGTGCGTGATATAGCATTACAAAATACTATACCACGATGTTGTAAGGTTCAATTTGTGTCTGCTAAGCACGGAATAACTTTTTTCAATAAACTTTTAACGCCCCCTTGTATTTCGAAATTCTTAGGATCATATTGACTCCGAACTTCACCTAACGGATATATTGCAGTTATCCACCTTCCTTTTGTAGGATACGGCTTGTGCGTTGCGAAAGCTCAGTACCCCATCGCTGAGTTGGTGGATGTCTTGAAGAAAGTTGGAAAGCGAGTTCGTTTTGCCATCCATCCAGTTGCAGGTAAGAAACAATTATTAATTTTGTGTTTACTCCTTTAAATAAAGGCTCGCACTACTTGCGTTCACCAAAAGACAGTTTTCCACTTGAGAAACCAGGGGTGTTTACGATTGATTGTAGCTGTGGGCGTTCGTACATTGGCCAAACAAAATTTACGATAGCGTGTCTGGTCAAGGAGCATATCCGAGCGGTCAATAACATGGACACACATAAATCAGCCATACCAGAACACCTTTTATAATCTGGCTCAAACCATTGGATCGAGCTACACAATCCGCAGATAATCTGAACAGAGCGAAATTATATACCTAGACCGGCGCAAGAGGCTATCGAGATTAACAAACAGAAAATTTTCAATATGGAAGATGGTTTTCAATTGTCTGGAATCATGTGGTGAGATTGTGTAGGAATCGAAAAAGTGTGGTTACCGGCTACGCGTCCGGATACTTTTAGTGTGGTGTGTCGAGGTGGAGTTAAGTGGGATAGTGAAACCGATGGTTCGTAATCATTCATAATAAAAGATTCAGAAAGAGGGTAGATCGATATGGCTACCCATTACATCTACTCGCAAAGACTTCAGTTCCCCCGTGATCATGGCGCATGCAACTGTGCCGAAATATCAGGGGATTTCCTAATAAATATATATTACAAGCAGCGCCCCGCGGTTTCACCCGCGTTAGTCTCGATCCCGTAGAAATATCGGGATAAAAATGTGCCTATGTGTTATTCCGGAAGTCCAGTTATATGTCCATTCCAAATTTCATCCATATCCATCTAGTAGTTTTTACGTGAAAGAGTAACAAACATCCATCCATCCATCCATACTTATACAAACTTTCGCGTTTATAATATTAGTAGGAAGGATAGGATTGTCAACGGTCCGCTTGTTACATTTATGACGCTAGTCTCACGATTATTGTACCCTTTAGACATTTCATTTGTTCCGCAGGCCGCATGCCGGGGCAGCTCAACGTGTTGCTCGCGGAAGCCGGAGTGCCCTACGACGATGTCTTCGAAATGGAGGAAATCAACGACGAATTCCAAGAGACAGACCTTGTTCTAGTTATTGGTAATCAATATTTTAAATCGCTAATTGAGTAATAGTTTTTAAACATCATCATCAGTTACATGTCCACTGCTGGATAGTCTCTCATGGTCCCCCATGGGAGACCATTCTATTAAGATTGGAATGAGGGGATTTGCCATAATCGATCTAATTAAAGTTAAAAAAAAAAAACCGTGCTTCGCATGCTGTTTGGTGATCGCAGTATTGGTGTTAAGTACTCAGGTGGATGCTCCTGGCAATCTCCATGGTTTAATCCCCCATTCGGCTGTTACGACATTCACATAGGAGACGGAGATGTCTATTCCTAGGCCGGACACAGCCCTGAAACACAATTTATTTTTTACATTCGTATTGTATTTCCAGGAGCGAACGATACCGTGAACAGCGCTGCGGAAGACGACCCTAACTCTCCTATTGCTGGAATGCCTGTACTTAAAGTGTGGAAGTCCAATCAGGTAAACACTCATTTGGAATGGCGGACCGTAACGGGCCTTTTTATTCAACAAATAAAATCACAAGAATCACTTTTGGATAGAGTATTGACAGGTATTTTACGGCATTTGACTGGCATTTACCACATTTGATAGGCATTTTATGCTAGACGTGAGGCTGGCAGAAATAGACACTTTTTTGCGAGCCGATCTTATTTCCTGACGGGTTTCCAGCACTCCTCTAAAAATCCTAAAGTATTCGTTTCGTTTTCAGATACCTAAGAATCAGTAAAATATAAAAATCTGTTTATCTATTGTTTGAGGGTGAATTCGCCCGCCCCTATCACAAGTTTCTCATCTGATACAATTTTCGCTCCTGATAATCATTTTTGTGACGGGAACAGTAAGATTTTTACATTCAAAATAATTTTAAACCCTTGTCTCAATTTTTCCCTGCGCTTTCCGTATTACCGTCGACAAGCTTTTATTTAACTTGCAACTGAATTTTAAAGCAGTTATCCTCAACCGATTGAGCTGAAATTTGGCATACCTGTCAAGTTTCGATGGCAGTACAATAAGATGGTGACAGCGAGCTGATCTGATGATGGAGACGGAAGGTGGACAACGGAACTCCTCGATGGATAATAGTAGACTGGCCGTGTTTAGGCTCATTTTGATCAGCACACGGTTACAATCACTAATTTTATAAAAGCTTGTATTGAAAAAAATATTTTTACAAAAAACTTATTTGTGTTCTATTCTTCTTATAAACTTGTATCTATTGGACTTATTTTGAAACTGTTTATTTTTCCAGGTGGTTGTAATGAAACGTTCAATGGGTGTCGGCTACGCCGCGGTGGATAACCCGATCTTCTACAACTCGAACACGGCCATGTTACTGGGGGACGCTAAGAAGACTTGCGATGCATTATTAGAGCGCGTCAAACACCTCGCTGCGTGAACACACAACAACGAACAATAGGATTACAGTGTATATTGTGATGAAGTTATGCCAAACGGTATGCCGTTTGGTATAACTTCATCACAATATTCACTGGTTTCCTAGAACTTGTTAGTAAGATTCGCTGCTATAAGATTTGTCCTGGCTACTGGAAGAAAGCGTTAGCCGAGTCAGTTGTGGGAAGCAATGGCGGCGATGACCTTACCACTTGTCACGTCTATATTCCCACGATGAAAAGAGGCCCATTGAGGCTCTGCTTACCTTTTCGGGGAAAAGGGCGTGTGTATGTTTTCTAGAACAAACGTAATTCAGACCATGGTCTACTACCGTTCTATGGCACCAAATGTGTTATTAAAAAACTAGGCGTTCTCAATCACTTTTAACCGTAACATAAAGTTCATTCCACGTGGACTTCTGGTCAATGCGGGCTGAAATACAAATAAATCGGCGCCGGCGAAATAAAAGACAAAAATATTTGTTTTTGTTTGATGCTACAAAATGGTAGAAGACTGGTCTGAACAACGTCTGCTCTAGAGAAACAGTGATATACATTTCCCGTGTATCTAGCTGTATTACAAAGGCATTTCATAATATTTTTGTTCAAACTACAAAAGGTAGTATTGTTAGGGACCTTGTAATGTTGGCCCAACTATTGGGTTAGTTGCTGAGCTAAATTTTTTTCAAGGTAAAATGACACCTGGTCGTTTTGCCTACGTGTGAACGCACTTTGCGCATTGACGCTAAGATCCTTAGATGTGTCGATGAAAAACCGACACGGTACGCTAGTGCACCAACGCTGGCCGCCAACGCCAAAACTACGCAAAGCCCCCTCTGGCCCAGCTACAGTACTTGCGTTACAGCATGGTGCGGGCATCGAGCAGGAGACCTGCAATGCTTTAAGGGTGCGGGGGACATTGACATCAGTTAATTTTCGTCGTGATAATAGAAAAGTGACGACGTTAAGACGCTTACTGGCTGATAATAAAATGGATGACGCCGCCACATGGCAAAAATTTTGTTATAAAAAAAACTATTTTGTGTTGAGTATTTCGATGACACCTGTTCGGACCGTTAACCTTCCTTAGTTAAATTGATAATGAAACATGAAAATGATTTGTAATAACGATATCTACATATATAAAACAAAGTCATGTTAGTTACACCACTTATAACTCAACATCGGCTGGACCGATGTTATTTATCTCTTTTTTGGTGGATTCTTCTCCGCTCCGAACAGCAGAATAAGTAATGGGGGGTCACCGGGGGCTACGCGTGCGAAACCGGGGTCGCTAGTTTTAAAATAAAATCTCCGGGACTGTTGCAAAAATTTGATTGAATATTGTCACTTCATGTGATACTGGCACTAAGTGGCAGCTGTCATCCGCACCATGCTACAACGCTAATACTGTAGCGAGGCGTGGGTTGTAGGTACGTTACATACATAATAATATGTACTTATGAGATGAATGAGTACCGTGAGACTGAATTAGGATTCTCTATTTTGGTCTGAGAATACAAAGAGCTTGTCAAAAACTGGCTCTAAAAATTATTGGACTATGTTTTTTTTTTAAGAAAAAATAAGTGCAATTCTGTATGACTGATGTAAATAAATATTTTAGAGAATATTTGTAGTCTCTTTTGGAAATAAGATAATCATAAAATGACATGTGTCCAAGAAACAACTTACCAGTGTTATTGCATAAGGTTGAACATAGAACAATAAGAGTACCTACATATTTAAAATTTTAACAGACTTCAAAAGAAGGAAGAAAAAACACATCGGCGACGAATTGACCAGTCGTTTGGCTGGTTTTAATTATCCACGGTTTTTATCCAAATCAGATAAATACTTATTACATAATTCAAAAACTTATTTATATTTGACTTGATAAGTTTGTGAGCAGCATTATGAGATTTATATTATGGTATAAGATAGTTGCTAGTTGATAGTTAAATGTAAATAAGTAAATTATAATAATTATTAAAGTAATTTATGACCGTTTTAGTTTAACCGTCACATTCCATTGCTGTAAATTGAGATTTTTAAAGTAAATAGCTTCAATATTCTTCGCAGAATCATAGAATACATAAATACTCTAGAATTGACACTTATGTTAGCTTCTCACTCAAAGGCGCGCTAAATACCTGCTCAGTCTCGCCGACTAAGCTGTTCGTTATTGCTTCGCTCATTACTGTCCATCCAAAGGTTGCCTGGAAGAAATAGCTTTCAGCTATAAGGCCGCCCATTGTACTGTAATTTGATTTAGTTAATTCTGTTGTGTTTATATTTGGTGTACAATAAAGTGTTAAGCTATCTATCTATCTAATCAGTTCGGTCGGGCCCGCGGCGGCAGCGCGGAGTAGATGCTAGCGTCGGGCCGCGCCACGCCGCTGCCGCCGTGATGTCCGCTAATTACTGTTCGGTTTATGGAAAACATGGTAGCTTCTCTCTCATCAGGGTAGCATTATCTTGAACCACCTGACTCTTACATGATAAATTTTTGTATTATCATATTTTTTTGTTCTGCTCATTACTAAGACAATTGTACCTGTCAACTTTACTTATGCTATAATTCCTGTCTGACAATGCGGGCGAGCGCGGGCCATCGGAGAGCGTGAGGGGAAGTAGGTATTTATCTCGGTGGCATCGGAACACGCTTAAAGCGATGTATGCAAGTAGCACTTCTATTTGGTTATTAGCTTTTCATATGCCAAAACTTAACAAAGTTAACATTAGAGGTCTTCAAATTATGCATAGTTTATTTTCCTAATGCAGTAGCCCCAAGCGAAGTCGATAAAGAGTTATCTTGGGAAAGAATTTATTATGCGAATCTTTATTCCATTGCGTTAGGCCTACTTGGGCAACATTATAGGCCTTATTATTCTCGTCTTCGTTTCTTTGTACTAAAAGTAGAACTATTGCATATACGTAAGAAGCGACGGGTGGGTGCGGGCCGACAGTCACCATCAGTGGGCCTCAAATAAGTGATGGCAGTGCTTCTTGACACCCTCATTGCACCGGGTTATTATTTATTTTTCATACGAATTTTGTTATATATGCATTATGTACATTATGTAAATGTAATATGTAACTTATGTGTGCGTGTCTATATGCGTGTTTGAGAGTGTGTTGTGTGTGCGTGTTGTATATGCACTATTTCAGTTTGTTGGATTCATTTGCGGTTTTAGTGTAAAGTTAATATTAAATAGATATAAGACTATAATGTACGGAAATTCGAAAAAAATTACCTTCGGTTGTAAAGGGTTATGTACGAGTTATCGGCGGCATTCGTGAACACTGCGAATCTCCGTGTTGTAACATGTTGCCATGTTGTAGCCACGCATTCGTCACTCGTACAGCGTGTGACGAATGTGTGTCTACAGGTGGAACTTGTCGCGATAGCGCGAACATTCACCGAGCCCTATATGTGGCCGCACGCAGCGACATGGATATCGAAATACTTTTGTAACGGTTGGAATAAGATAATTTCCAAATAAAATGTGTGTCAAAAAACAATTTACCAGTGTTCATTTATAAATTACCTAGGTACTTATAATAGTAATCTATAAAGTGGAATGAAGAATTATTTTCAATTTTAAAAACTTCAAAATGTTTACAAATGGTTGCGTTAGTTACCTATTAGATAGTTTGGTCGCGGTTCATTTATTTTGTGATTTCATTCCATTTTTTTTTAAATTAGTTTAAATTATAAATGTTAGATTTTAACGCTAGATTTGAATTGTAAGAAAATTATAATATGTTGTAGCACCAATTTTTTTAGATGTTTATGTAATTAAATGTACCTTTATGTGAGATTGAATTAGTTTGGTCTTTATATACCTACCTACCTATGTTTATCACATTCATCACATCCACAACACAGTAACAAAAAATTCAAGTAAGTAAAGAGAGGTAGACGTTGCCCTAAACGACACCTGTCGAATAATAACCGGGTGTCTAAAGCCAACCCCATTAAACAAGCTCTACCCCTTAGCGGGTATAGCGCCACCTGACGTCCGGCGAGAAATTGCTTGTGGAACAGAAAAAGAGAAACAAGAATCTGATGACCGACATTCTCTGTATGGCGCTGTTCCACCAAAAAAGCGCTTAATAAGCCGTAAAGGTTTTTTACACTCCACTTCAGCCACCTCAAGTATTATAACTAATACAAGTGATGCTCGTCTCGACCTATGGACGTTAAAAAAAGACCCTCCACCTGTCTATATAACACCTGCAGAGGAATTACCCCCTGGTCACCAACTACCCTGGCCAGTGTGGAAGACCCTTAACAGACTGCGTACTCAAGTCGGCCGCTGCAGGTGCAATCTCAGTAAGTGGGGTATGATCGCAGCCTCCGCGACGCTATGCGACTGTGGTGCCCAGTCCCGAACCATGTCACACGCCCTTGCATGCCCATCCTGCCCTGACTCCTGCACGGTGTGGCAACCTATTGGTCAAAATGACTTTGAGACATCGACACGAAAGAAGAAGAAGAAAGTAAGAAATAAATAGCCATTGATCCTAGTTGATAACATAATATAAGTAGACCCTTCTTCTTCTTTTTTGGCGTGTTCAGAGGACCGGTAGTGGTGCCACAAGAGTTTGCCAATTGATTAACTACTGGGTCTTCTTCAGATAGTCAGTTAAGGGGTCTTCTTCATTACGTTCCGAATTACTTTCGCGAATGTCAATGTCAAACAACGTATTGTCAAAGTCAAATAAGCAGAGGCTCATTATCAAAAGAAGAAGAAGGGCAGGCAGCTGGCAGGCAGCTTTTCAACAAAATCAGATTTGTTTGAGTGAGTGAGAATCAAATCAACATTTTACTAAAAGGATACTGGGTGGGATACAAACGTCCAAAATTAAAACGTACATGCCAATGTCGTTTCATGTGCATGAATCAATTTGCAATGCTCTAATTGGTTGATTCTCTCTCGTCAGGAAATTAGCTTTCGGTAATAGCTTTTTGTTTCATGTAGTGTTTGCGTGTTTTGTTTTTAGTGTTCGCTATTCAGTATTCGTTTCGTCCACGCTGCAGTACCAGTACTTACATACCTATCAATACCTATTGCGGCACTGCTTGAAGCATGGTACGTGTCTCACAAGCACATTTTATATTGCTTACTTTTATTTGTTTTTATATGTTTTGAGTGGGATCTTACACCGCGCCGGTATTGAGTCTATAAATAAAAATGACTGCATCATTTATGTGAACAGAGCACTGTATTATTAACGTTGGAGGAACTATTTTGAACTTTATTGTGTTACAACCACATAGGGTTGGGAAGTAGATAAGAGGAAAAATTAAAATGCATTTAACATTATTTGATGGCTAAGAAAAACCCTACACAAAAGGCTAAAAAAACAAAAAAAACGGAGGAAAAAAGTGCTCCTTTATCAACACTCTGACCCCCCCAAAGGGTTTCTTCCTTTCTGGTTCTGGGCTATGAAATTAAAAATAATACACAGATACACAAAATAGTCCGAAGAAAACATTAATACTTATCTATATTTGACAATAGTGGTAATTAGTCCGGTCTGTGTGATTATGTGTTGGGCCGAACAGTTCCCGTCTCAGCATAATGCTGCTCCACATGTCTATACACATGGAGTAGCGCTGGTTTCCAGGCAGAGCCCAAGAATTGGTGACTTCACAGATGGATCCCAATACCTATATAAATAGATAACTAGATCAAAAATAAAAACATACCTGTTCAATTATAATAATCTCTAAATAAATAACAAACATAAAAGTTAGTGTGTCCTTTATGGATAAAAGAAGTAAATTAATCTATGGCTCAAATGTACCGAGTAAAGTACAATTAAATTGTCTTAATTTTTGTAATAAGGCTTTACAAAAACAAAAACAGGTAATAATAAGCTTTAAAACAATACTCTGCAGTTATTGTCAAATTAATGTGGTTATTCTGTATCTATGTGTATTCTAATTTCTAAGTACCTATAAACCACATACTTCCTACATAAACTCATAAAAAAAGGAAAATTTTGTGTAAAATAATAATAATAATAATTTAGTGC
The DNA here is from genome assembly GCA_932527175.1 of Operophtera brumata. Lineage (NCBI taxonomy): Eukaryota > Metazoa > Arthropoda > Insecta > Lepidoptera > Geometridae > Operophtera > Operophtera brumata. The sequence goes on from OW052238.1 coordinate 5,940,847, forward strand.
ACACGTACCCTCCAAATTTAGTTTTTTTTTTTTTTTTTAATTTCGTCCTCTAGAACTTACTGTATATGCCCAGTCAGTCACGCTATGATTTTATGTATATTTATATATATATATATACAAACAAACATTTAAAGTGCGCTGATACCTAAGGACTAAGATACACACACATCAGGCATCAGCTCCGAGAGCTGCCTGTGTATTATAAATAAATAAATAAAATATATTATGATTTCTCTTGATGCAGAGCTGGAGTTGGTTGATAGTATATTATAAATCAAACAACATTATGAAGTATGAATATTTAGGTACCTATATGTTTGCTTGTTGCGTCACTGGTTCTTTCTTGTTCACTCTGTGTGTTAGGTTAGTAACCAAGTTGCAATATGGCGGAAACGGTATGTGATATTTTTACATAACATGACTATTTTAGGCTTATACCCAGCAGTGGGCTATTATTTGAGCTGCCACTGATGATGATGATGATGATGACTATTTTTTTTAAATCTCTTTTAGGCGGGGGACAAGATGGTGTCCGCAAGCAAAACTGCCCTCCCTCCGAGCAGTGATGAAAACGTCAGCGTTCTGTCAATGATCTACAGATTCTTCAAGAAGGTACGTTGCATTCTTGGTATTGAACGTAAAACTCGAAGACATTGCATGTAAGAAGCCTCTGTGAGCTGCACTGAAACCTATAAATGCATGTTGAATACAGTTTATTGAAAACTCTTGCTTATTCCAAATGAATTTACATTGTACAAGACCCATTGTCTGAATATAGGTAGTTAATGGTGCTGTGGTGTATCTGGCCTAAGAAGACCCCTCCAGCTCCTCCATGAATGTCATAAAAGCCTACTAAGGGATTACACCAGGGGATGGGCAACAGCACCTGAGTACTAAGCACTGCCATTACCAATCACTAATTTTAGCAAATCCCCCCATTGTATTTCATGGGGGAGGCCTCGTCCAGTAGTGGACGTCTGAAGGCTGCTTATGTTAATGAGTTGCCCGCGCTACTAGCGGCCCGCTCGCGACTTCGTTCGCGTGGACCCGGTGAGCCGAAGGTTTTTTAAAATTTTCTTTTATAAGAACCTTCTCCTGGCAATAACAGACACAACAAAAAAATAATTAGTGAAATCGGTCCAGCCGTTCTCGAGTTATAGCGTGACCAGGAGAAATAGGGGTTCATTTTGATATTATAGAAGATATAGATTAATTTCATTTCATTTATCTATTTATCTTAGGCACAATATATGCACTTAGACATGTCAAAAAACAATTCTCTTTATACTAAAGGTACTGAAAACATGCAGACAATATAAAACACGGTATACTTGAATTACCTAATAATTTATTAATTTATTTTGGTACAGCGGTACAGACATAACTTACGACTACATGTTATTTATTATCCTGGAGGTAACACGCGAGCCCGCCAAAATTTTCTTTGAATCATAAGGCATCAAGTTGAACATTTTAAGGTGAAGTTTGTTTGAGTGGCAAACAATCATGCATCAGCAATGCTCAAACAAATTCGTAAGCATCTGAGTCAATTGCGACCTTCAAGCAGGCTCTAATCTCTGAATCACATTAAGGGTATTCGACCTTCTGCTGTGAATAACATCTCTTACACTAATGTAATGAATTGATAGGTGTTTACTTTACTTAGTTGGATGATAACATCAATTAAATCTTTGATAGATCATGGTCAAAACTATATCTTAACGATGATGTACCTATTAGTCACGTATGTGTGCGGCCCGCATTCTCACGTTCGTTCACGCGGTCACGCCTAGTTGCGGAAGGCTTGTATATAATTTTTCTCAAACATACTGTCATCTCTTTAGTCTGATTATATTCAACACTAGCGACTCGTCCCGGCTTCGCACGGGTAGTATCAGGATTAAAAACAGCCCCCCCACCCCCGCCTACCCTAGCTCCCCTGGTAGCCTATGTCACTCAGGGTGAATGTAGCTTTCCAATGGTGAAAGAATTTTTGAAATCGGTACAGTACTATTTGAGTTTATTCGTTAAAAACATACACACACACACACAAAAATACAAATCTTTCCTCTTTATAATATTAGTGTAGATTAGTGTAGATGAACTGTCATGTTCCAGGTTTTCATAGTGAAATTCCGTGTGACATATCAGGAACATAAGAGGGCCGATTTCTAGAAAATAAATCTATCGTTAAAAGTTTTACCAATCGTGTTTCTGAATCAATCTGTTTTTGATTTATTTAAATTACATCCTCAAATAATTACCGTCACTGAGTGAGCATGTAACGCAACGACCCCAAAATTTGAATATAATTGAAGTGGGAGTTCTTCATAGCTGAGCTGATAAACTTACAAAAGTACCTAACTGAGTAGGAGGTATGGCATGCTATGTAATGTATTGTATTCGACGCGCTGATAATGACATCATGCGCGGTATTCCCACAGGAAATAATACAATTATGTGGTTTTGTTGTCAGTAGGAAAATATTGATAGGGTTATGACCTTGTATTTTATTAGATGTAGATCATCACCATCATTAGCAGCCGTTGGACATCCACTATTGGACGAGGCTTCCCCCATGGAATGCAAATGGGGGGGATTTGCCATAATCATTACGCTTGATTGGCGGATTGATGATCGCTATTGGTGTAGAGTACTCAGGTGGATGCTGCTGTCCATCCCCTGGAGTAATCCGTTACTCGGGTTCAACAACATCCACGGGAAGAGACGCAGGGGTCTATTCTTAGACCGGACACACCACGGCACGCATGTCCGCATGGTTCTACTTCTTGGTGAGATTTGAGGAATTCACTTATGCGGATTAATTAAATGAACATATGTATGTACAGTTGTGGTCATATAATTAAGAACGATTTGAAGTTCTAGAAGTTTTTTATTTAAATCGTATCATACACAGAGATGTGTACCTTCTGAGAAGCAACTAGTTATGTTATATAATAGTCACATTAATAGAGCAACCTGACTTAAGAATAAAGTATGAAATCGCTTACTATTTTTTTCACATTTTATTGATTTTATCAAAGTAACACATTCAAATAGTAATGAAACTGGACAAATAATTAAGAACGAATTATTTAACTGCTCGGGAATTGTTTTGTATGACACTTAGATTTAAAAAATCACAATATTATGTAGCACAGGAAACATAAAAAGGAATTTAATAAATATTTAACTAAAATTAATAGTTAATAGCATATCCACGGCTTTTAATTACAGCTTTACACCGGCGAGGCATTGACTCTATTAATTTTTGACATTTCGCAAGAGAAATAGAGTTACATTCTTCTAAAAAAACGTCATACAGCTCTCTTAAATTTCCACACTTTGTATTTTAAACCTTTTTCTTTACTTCAAACCACAGATTCTCTATTGGGTTTAGATCTGGACTGTTAGCAAGCCAGTCTAAGACAGAAACTAATTGCGTTGTAAGAAATTCCTTTACGGTGCGTGCAGTGTGCTTTGGATCATTGTCATGCTGGAATGTCCAAATGACCGGTAGAACGTCTTCAGCGTATGGTAACATTGTTTCTTCCAGTATATTTTTGTATTGGAACTGATCCATGTTACCTTCTATCACCTTTACAGGTCCTACACCATGTCCAGAAAAGCAACCCCAAATTTTCACATTTCCACCACCGTGCTTTAATGTAACTTTCGTGTACTTTGGGTCGAATGCTGTATTCGGGGGACGTCGTACATATCGTTTTCCATCAGAACATACTCTGTTTATTTTCGTCTCGTCAGAAAAAAGTAAATTTTTCCACTGTTGCACAGTCCAGTTTTCATACTTTCTCGCAAATGCAAGCCGGCCTTGCCTGTGGCAAAGTTTTAACATGGGTACCTTTCTTGCTATCCTACCGTGCAATTTTTCTTCTACCAAACGTCTTCGAATAGTGCGTGTTGAGATTGCTGAAGGGTTGTTTTCACCAAAATATTATTTTCTAAGCTCATTGGACCCTTTAAAAGGATTTTGTTCTGCCATACGAACGATGTTTCGGTCATCTCGAGGAGTTGTTTTTCTCTGTTTAGGTACACGTGGAACATTCGAAGTAGTTTGATACGTAGCAAAATGCTTTACAGCGTGGAAAACCATCATTTTTGAACATTGCAGATGGTCGGCTATCTTTTTATAAGACCAATTCTTCCGGCGAAGTTTTATTATTACTTCCCTTGTAGATTTATCACAACTTTTATTTTTCCCATTGTTTTTTCTAAAGAAGCAATCACCTCTAATCTTTTACAGCACGTAATGGTGCCAAAATTATACAAACAGTAACAAATCGACCGAGTGTTCTCTATTTAAATTTGAATAAAGGTATAAACTAATTAGCGTTCTTAATTACGTGACCAGCCAGTAATAAGGAATACTTTGTTTAAAAGTAGTGTAAAAAGTTTGCCTATTGATTTTTAGCCAATCATGTGTATCAATGAATACAGTGGTAATATGGAAATGTTTTACGATACCGAGAGAAATAAAAACAAATGCATACAATTAGTTTTGCATCTTAGTTGGAAAAAATCTTCCCTTTATATCAGCGTTCTTAATTATATGGCCACCACTGTATATATTTTTTCGGGAGTAGATAGTTGAGTATTCTTGTAGAGACTCACGTGCGTGCTTCTCTCAATAAGGTCGTATTCCAAGTTTGACAAGCAATCTACACGGACATACTCTGTAGTGTAACACGGATTTTTGTATGTAAATTGAGGTTCACAACGTGTACGCTAGGGGCGCTCGCACTCATCAGTGTCTCCGTACAAAATCCCTGTAACACTTATTTATTCTGTGGTTACACTGCACCATACGTTTGTATCAAATGGTTGTTCAAACCACACATATTCTTCTTAGTCATTGAAAGATTTCAAAATGAAATTCAAAATTTCCTCGACTCGAAATTTTGTATTTCATTTTCAAAATCTTTATTAAAATGGAATAACAAATACCATTGAGTGAGGTTGAGTGGATTAGAGGAAGGTTTGAGGAACGACTAAGAATATGGGCGATAGAATAATACCGGTGTAAGGCGCCTGTTACACGTAAAGTATTTACTGTGATCCGTCAGTTCAGTATTTATTGATAGACGTACGTAATTAACACCAGAAGAACACACGTTCAATATTTATCATATTACAACGGTTCGTCAATGCGGAATCAAGAAATCTAGAAATCCATGATTAAATATTGACATCCATCAGTACGCTAGTTACGTTACACGTTCAATAAATACCACGATACTTCAGTATTTATTGCCGGAACACAGTAAATACTTTACGTGTAACAGGCGCCTTAGACCGTTAGACTCAGCACTTGATCTTTATGCGCCATTCAATGCACGATTTTAAGCGGGTATACCTACTTCCGCTATTACTCAAGTAGTACATAGTAGGTACACATACATGTATGTATCTATCTCTAATAATTTGTATAATAGCTTAAAAGAAGTATAAATAACGTTGCGCATTTGATACCTACTCTGCGTAATAAGCCTGTAATATTTTTTAGGTACCTAACTGAACCGGCCATAACGTCGTGGTAAATTTATAAAAGAACAGGTCAAACGATAAATAGGAACTAAGTTTTAGGAATACAAAAATAAAGTATTCTCTACGAGCATGAACAGGTGATCTAAGCCTTATTTGGAATCCCACTAAAAGTTTTGATGTTTGTTGCACAATCATGGCGAAACGGCTGAACCGATTTCGGTGAAATTTGGTATATATGATTGATAGATTATGACCTGGATTGAGCTATAAGGTTACTTTTATCCTGGTAAAACGCGAGCGACGCCGCTGGCCGACACTAGACGATACTATCAGTAACTGTAAAACAACTTTACTAACCCATCTGTTTAACGTAGCCATTCCAAACAAAAACAACAGACAAGTAACAGATCTTACTATCAACCGGTCTAATTAAGGTATTATATACAACTTTTATACATACCCCACACTATACACATAACCTTTCCACATCCATAATCAAAATTAAAAGCACTGAATGTACTCGACAGGTGTTACTGAATTATCATTAATGTTATCAATTTTATCACATTTCTCTTATCAAATTGTAGCCAATCGTAGTATTAAAGACTTACAAATAATACGAGTTGTTTTGATAAGGAGTTTCTTTTTTTAATTCTGTCATAGGTAAAACCTAGTTCATTTGGTGCTCAATAAAGTTATTGAACCATATCTATTAGCGAACTGTAAATCAACCTTAACGTTGTTATTGTTTAGTATTCGTTCAACATCAGACACTTTGTTAATAGTGGTATACAGCATTTAACTGTCAGACATGCTGTTTGAGTTGCTTGTAAAGGTATGTTCTAAAATATCCACCATATTATTAACAGGGCGATAACAATCTCCATAGTGCAGTACCTATAGACCTCTCTTTAAATAATCGAAAAATATAATAAAAACTTTTTAAAAAAACCGGCCAAGTGCGAGACTGTCTCGCGCACGAAGAGTTCCGTACCGTTATCTATAACAACGGCAAAAAAACACGTTTGTTGTATGGGATCCCCCTTAAATATGTATTTTATTGTTTTTTAGTATTTGTTGTTATAGCGGCAACAGAAATACATCACCTGTGAAAATTGAAACTGTCTTACTATCACGGTTCATGAGATACAGCCTGGTGACAGGCGGACAGACGACGGACAGCTGAGCCCGTTTTACCCTAAAAATTAGGTAGTCTGTAAAATAGGCAAAAAAAAAAAAAACGTTACTTTTGATAGGAATAAATCCAAAGTTTCATATGATTTTAACTATTATTTCACAATATTAAAGACAATTTATAGGTTTATGTAAAAATAAGTTTAGTTTTACGAAAACAATGATTGACTTGGAACAATTGTTGTTTTTATGATTTTATATCGCTATTCTGTCACTTTCTAACTTACATGAACTTTACTGAGTTACACCCATATACTTAGTCGTTCATTGAACCTTCCTCCATTTCATTCAACCTCACTCAAGGAAATTTGGTACCATTTCAATCAAGATTTTGTAAATGGAATACAAAATTTCCAAGAGTGAGGCTGATTGGAGTCGGGGAAAGTTGGAGGAACGACTTAGAATACCGGTATTAGTGACAGAATTTGAGGTACAGACCGTTCACCGTAAGATGTCTCCTGACTTATTGGTGTGCCAACCACGGCAGGGGACATCTTACAGTGAACGAGCTGTACATCACCATAACATTTCATGATAGCATGTTTGTAAAAATACACCTGTCTGAATCCTTACAAAGCAGGGGATAAGGAAGGTCGAATTGCTTTTGGTACGTATGTACGTACCTATATCAATTGTCGGCCAATTTAACCATCCATTTGCGCCTTACCATACGTGTAATAAAATCTACAAGTATGGCCGTACCATCCATCCCACTAAGATACGATGTTAGGATGATTGGTACAATCCCGCTGAAAAAAACTGTCCTCGCTACTTTCCGTGTTTCATATTTTTTTTTAAAAGGGAACACTTATTGAATTTCTTCGGTGTCCAGCACGCATGATGTTGGGCCCCGAAGCTAATTACTATATTCACGACTAGATGTCGCCACAGGTAAAAATAGAACGGCTACCCGCGATCATTCTTTAAAAAAATATTGCTACTTGATGATCCTGGAAACCGCTGCACCAATCTCCACCAAACAGCTGTATAAACCATCTTGCAAACACCATCTTTCATACAAAAAAAGCGGCCAAGTGCGAGTCGGACTCGCCCATGAAGGGTTCCGTAGCAGCAAGTAACATAATATAAAAGTTCTTGGATGGATTACGACTAATAACGTATTAAAAAAAAATACTTACTAGATCTCGTTCAAACCAATTTTGAGTGAAAGTTTACATGGTAATGTACATCATATATTTTTTTTAGTTTTATCAATCTCTTATTTTAGAAGTTATGGGGGGCGGGGGGGACACACTTTTTACCACTTTGGAAGTGTCTCTCGTGCAATTTATTCAGTTTAGAAAAAAATGACATAACAAACCTCAAAATCATTTTTGAAGACCTATCCATAGATACCCCACACGTATGGGTACGATGTTTTTTTTTTTTTTGAGTTTCAGTTCTAAGTATCCCCAAATATAAAAAACTACTTACTAGATCTCGTTCAAACCAATTTTGAGTGAAAACTTACATGGTAATGTACATCATATATTTTTTTTAGTTTTATCATTCTCTTATTTTAGAAGTTACGGGGGGGGGGGGACACTTTTTCCACTTTGGAAGTGTCTCTCGCGCAAACTATTAAGTTTAGAAAAAAATGATATTAGAAACCTCAACATCATTTTTGAAGACCTATCCATAGATACCGCAAACGTATAAGTTTAATGGAAAAAAAAATTGTGTTTCAGTTCTAAGTATGGGGAACCACAATTTTTTTTTTTCAATTTTTGTGTAAAAATCTTAATGCGGTTCACAGAATACATCTACCTACCAAGTTTCAACAGTATAGCTCTTATAGTTTCGGAAAAAAAAGGCTGTGACATACACGGACAGACAGACAGACAGACATGACGAATCTATAAGGGTTCCTTGTCTTTGACTACGGAACCCTAAAAACCGCATTGAAATCAGAGCACCCGTTTCGGAGCTACGTGGCATGGAAACAAACAAACATGATTCACAGACAGACAGACATACATATATATCACCCCCTTTTTAGTCAAAGGTTCTAAATATAGACTCACGACTCTACTCTTTGTACTAGGACTACTAGGTACTACGTGATCAAAGGTACGAGTACAGTCGTAACCCAGCCATTCAACCGCGCTATTTCCGCCGCAAATTGTATTAAATTTCGCTATCCATTGCCGCAGGTGTCTGTAGTCGGTGCGGTGTACCTGGTGGGTTACATGCAATGGAGCGTGGCCTGGCTCATCACTCCCGTCATACTCTCGGTACTACGCGACCAGTGGCGCAAAGAGAGCGAGTACCGACGCAATCTGGCCAAGGCGGCTGCGCAGTCTTCGGAGAAGGATGTTGTACTTGCTAGGCTTGATGACTTGCCTGCTTGGGTAAGATATTTCATACTATTATTTGCTGTTACCTCACATGGTCATGGCTTTACCGAGCTTTTGGCGAGAGCGGATGGTGCTCAACCGGTTAATAGTTAGGTTAGGGCAACGAGCTCAAGGGAAACATTTAGGAACGGACCTCAGCTTGGGCCGTTGTCGGATTGGGGATCGGAGAAAAACGCCCAGGAACATGCTTGTACCGGTTGTAGGCGTTAGGCACCGAACGTACTCACTGAGGAGACTTGTCGACCCCGCCGGCGGGGTCCTGTGTCGGTAAAATATTTTTGATGATTTAACTTGTTTTCTCTTATCCTTTTACTTTAATGGTATAGCAAAGTTTTTTTTATCATCTTTACAAACAAGCAGTATCGCAATATAGATAATATTAATGGTGTTGTTTGTGTCAGTAAAAAGATACCTAATTCCAATAACTCATTTCCTTCAACAGGTTTTCTTCCCTGATGTGGAACGCGCTGAATGGTTAAATAGGGTAAGTTGCTGCCAATAATTAGTTAATTAAATAAACCGGCTAAATGTGTATAAATGCATACCGTAGGATTCCGTTTTCATGACACAGTTTTCACTTAACTCTTAAAAGTTTTCATCACAGGATATGTTTATTATTTGCTAAGGGTTTATGGTCCAACATATATGATCTGTTTAAATTGAAATTTGCTGCATCTTACGGATGCTGAGATAATACACCTGTGACAGAACAGACACGGACAGACAGTAGTAACAGAGTTCCGTTAACACTCTTTGGGTACCCTAGTAGTAGTACCTAGCTCTGCCGAAAAGCAGTAGTGCTCGCATTGCTGTGTTCCGGTTTGAAGGGTATGGTTGCCGGTGAAATTACAGGCACATGAGACTTTTCATATTTATGTCTCAGCGTGGTGGGCGCAGTGCAATGCCACATAGGGTGCGTTCTAGGTGGACGTGACGTATGTGATAATGCTCTGTTCATAGGCAGAGGGTACCGGTTAAAATCAGGTGGGCCATCTGATTGATCTGACATACCAAGTTGTATATAAAAAAAAAACAATAAAGTACCATAAATACAGTCTTCAGCCATCTCTCATCTCAAGTAAGCCTCAAACGCATATCAATCAGAAAAACGACCAAGAGGGATATAAGGATGTTCTACCTAATATCCAAACATAGTCAAAGCAATAGTACCTAATTAAGAAGTATCCTACACCGAGATTACCTGCTCACAGTAATCTACCTCAAATGTTTGACACCTAAATAATTGTATCATCTTGTTACGTCATTGTATTTACCGTCTGAGTTGTCTCTTTTATTTGATAATCCATAGGAATGCTTGCATGACCTAGATAGAAGAGATACTGAGGAATGCTGTTTAAGATAAGCATTTTCCGGAATGAAACCGCTAAATAAGTATTTTGAGGTAGCTAGTCAAACTAGCTTTTTTATAATCATCATCATTATCATCGTAAGCCTGTAGAAGACCATTGCTGGACACGGTTTTCCTCATAGAAGCCGGTAATTGTTTCCATTTCTCCATGCTGCTTTAAGCAATGTGTTTTTATTTTGTATTTTCAATATAATTTTGTATGACTTCAATAAAGGTTCTATATAGGTATTATCGCCATATTTCACTAGAGGGCGCTGCTGTCAATTCAATTAATAAATTTATCTTTTGTCAGGACATTTCAGGTTTAAATTTCATTTAGTAGATTGAAATAGAATGTTCAGACAAAATAAATCACGGTATTTGGTCAATGCACATATAGATGAGTAAATTTAGTTTATAGGACGATTCAAAATGATCCTTGTGATTTCAATGAATAGTAAATAGATGTTGTTTAACAGATCCTTCTGCAAGTGTGGCCCAATGTGAACCACTTCGCACGCACACTGCTGAAGGAGACCATCGAGCCGGCGGTGGCGGAGAGCCTGGCCAACTTCAAGCTCAACGGGTTCAAGTTCGAGAGGATGATACTGGGAACTATTGTAAGCATACAACATATTTGCAATCTTCCTGGGAGCTCGCTCTTATCCGGCTCAACGCATTGGTATTGTCATTCAGCGTGGCAATGCAGCCAGCACACCATCTCAGGGGCTTTTCCATCTGGATGTGATAAGGATCATAGAGCTATATTTAGATAACATAACATAACACCCAACAGTCACATACATAGTCCAGATCCCACACTAGGATTCCCTGTGTCGTGGGTATAAGAAACTACGAGTACCATGGTACTATAACAGCCAGACCCGGAACAAATATTTGCAGATCATACAAACATTTGTCCCGCAGCGGGAGTCGAACCCGCAACCTTTCGCATCTCAGCCGGCTACTCGCCCGACGCGCTACAGAGCCGTCGTAACTGTCTTTAGATACAAAAAAAAAACTGTGTAGGTTATATTTTATTAATTTTGTATTTATTAATAGTTCTTTAAATAAAGATTTTTAACCTCCGACGCAAAAAAGACGGGGTGTTATAAGTTTGACGTGTCTATGTGTGTGTGTGTGTCAGTCTGTGGCATCGTGGCTCCCGAACGGATGAACCTATTTTAACTATGTTTTTTTTGTTTGAAAGGTGAATCAGTCTGGAGTGTTCTTAGCTATGTTTGATAAAAATCGGTTCAGCCGTTTCATTGCGTTGTAATTTTTTTAAATTTTTACAAAATTAATTACTTGTTCACAATTTACATGTCGTAAACGCATTCTTTTATGTAGTATCATCTAAAGATATTGTATAATAACTAAAGATAGACCTAGAAATGTTTCCGTCCCTTTCTAATAGACTGAATTGAAAAGGATGCTTCTATTACAGCGCTCTCTTTAGTTTAGTTTACAGAATGGTGTAGCAGAATTGAGACCAATGCAATGTATGAAAATATGTTAATAAAGTATGAAGTAATAAATTCATGTGTATCAGAAAAACCAATCTGCCACTTTTCAGCTATTAGTAAAAAATAAAACACTGTCTCACATACAGTTGTCTTGTTTATAATTCCTGAATATAGAGAAAATTCTTCTTTTTTTTTTAACTTTGTGAATCACGGAACAAGCAGACGGTACATCTGATGGTTAAACGGTAACCTCTGCTTTTAACAATGGTCACGTGGCATTGCACCACGCCCGCCACCCTGAGACATAAAGATGAAAAGTCTCATGTGCCTGCAATTTCACCGGCAACCATACCCTTCAAATTGGAACACAGCAATGCGAGCACCACTGCTTTGCGGCAGAAATAGGTATGGTGGTATTAGTAATTCCCCGAACGAACTCATTCACAAAAAAAACTCTACTACTACTCTTACTACTTACTCTACTATTTACTAGATTTGCTTGAACATCCGTCATACTTTAATTAGTACATGAATACGCATACTCTCATTTACACATACATACATACATAGACACACGCCTTTTCCCCCGAAGGGGTAGGCAGAGCCACAATAGGCCTCTTTTCACAGTGGGTTGCACCATCGTGGAATATAGACATGACAAGTTGTGAGCTCATCGCCGCCATTGCTTCCCACGACTGACTCAGCTAACGCTTTCTTCCAGTAATAACACATTCCATAATAAGCTACCAGCCAGGACAAATCTTTTACCAACGAATCTTATCAACAAGTCCGGGTAATCCCTTAGTCGGCTTTTACGACATCCACGGGAGGAGACGGAGGGGTCTATTCTTAGGCCGGACACACCACAGCAACACACTCATTTACACTTGCCCTTTAATTAGTACACGAGTACGCATACTCTCATTTACACTTGCACTTTAATTAGTACATGAATACGCATACTCTCATTTACACTTGCACTTGAATTAGTACATGAATACGCATACTCTCATTTACACTTGCACGTAATCTGATTGAGTGTATGATGCTATAATGGTGGTAATGTGATCGGTTCCAGGCGCCTCGCGTCGGTGGAGTGAAGGTCTACGACAAGAACCTCTCCAGGGATGAGATTATCATGGATATTGATTTATTGTAAGTACTATAATCTTACATAAAAGGATACGCAGGCTACTGGATGGCGAAGGCAACTGATCGACTCGAGTGGAAGAAATTGGGAGAGGCCTACGTCCAGAAAGGGACATTTAATGACTCGTGATGATGATGATCATGATGACGATTATAATGTTAATAAAAAAAAAAAAAAAAAAAAAAAAAAAAAAGACTGTAACTCAATGACAGACTTAATGTCTGGTACCACCGACTCGGTTTTTCGAAATCGTAAAAACATTACACGCATAAAGTGATCACCCATTGCAGATTATTGCTTAATCTAAACTTGAAAAAAAAAACGTGTTAAACCTAGCTAGATCGATTTTTAGCCAAAAACCCCCATATATCAAAGTCAAAAGTATTTTATTCATTGAAATCACACGGATCATTTTGAATCGTCTTGTAAAATAAATTTACTCATGTTCCAACGCGACCAAACTTAGAAGAATCAGGCAACAAACACGGCTCGGCTTTATTTGATGATCCTTCTTACTACTAGGTGAGGAGCGCCTGTATGGTACCTCAAGAACAAGTGGAAGCTTATTCAAAGGAAAAAAAACAACATAAAAAAGCCTTCAAATATCATATTTCATCGGAATCGTTACTATCACGACATTTATATTTTATATATTAGATAACTAATATAGCTCGATTAATAGCATAGGATAATCTAACCTAGTAGCGAATAAAAATCCACAAATAAACTATCATTCAAGACCTTTAAAAAATACGGACGTAACCTCGTTTAATGATGGGTGAAGCCTGCAAATGGCCGCCCACTAAATGTGTGTGCGTGTCATCGGAGGTGACGCGCGCTGCGTATTGTTCGCCGATTGTCGGACCTTGATGTGTGTGTGCGTGTGGCTCGCGTGTACTGACAAGCGAAATTGTTGGACCTAGTAGGCTTCACACACTTTCTCTGCAACATTACGTCCGAATTTTTGAGGTCCGTGCATCAACTGATGGATCTTTAAGAGCAAAAAAAAGTGTGGTTGTTATACAACCGCCAGTCTACTAATCCAATGAGGAGTTCCATCCACTTTCTGTCTCCATCATCAGATAATCTCGCTGTCATTGTTTACAGTCATCTAAACTTGACTGACCGTACAATATTTTCAGCTCAATCTAACTTCGTGACTTTGTCCCGAACATAATAATAGGAACATTGACAAAAGTATAGCACCTAAGTAACCTCCTATTGTTTCAGCTATGCTGGTGATTGTGATATTTCATTCGTGCTTCAACGCATCAGGGGGGGCATCAAAGATCTACAGGTAAGACCACGATGACGACAGATATTACACTAATAACTTCAAGAAAAAAAACCATTTCGTTTAATAAATGACGGAGACATGAGGTAACATATAAAAAATAAAAAACACGCGACTTGAGAACCTCCTCCTTTTATTGAAGTCGGTTAAATAACCGGTCGGTAGAAATAATTGTGACATGTTTTATCTGTCCGTTGCTGCTTGATTAATGAACACATTTGAAGGACTAGAGTGTGAACCGGCAGTGTATAAGTCTTATCATCGTTTGAATTTTGAAATATTTTGGCGTTGATAGTGAATATGTCCATCATCCAGTGTCTATCATAGAGTTATTATAAAGTTTTTGTCCCTTCAATAAAATACGCAAAAACATTATATTATATATATATAAATATTTCTCATTTTTATTCCGGCTAGGCAAATAGTATATATATTCAATATAAATTCTTAGATATTCAAGGGAACTTTCCGCCAGATAAATCTACTTTGTCGGCCTAGGCAGGCAATATTAGTATGAAATCCATGTCTGTGTTGTTATCAGTTTTACTAACATGTAACATCTTGCCGATGAATGTCTGCGCTTTGTTTGAGAAAACTTTGATGTAAGCCTTGGCCGCAATGGGGAGACACACTGCTTATTTATCACGGTAGGTGGCGCATAATCGCTGGTGTTGTTTCGTAGCCAAACAAAGGTCTATCAATGTTAAAAAAAACTGTCAAAAGTGGCCAGTATTAGTTATGTCAAAAATGGATAATTTTAGTATGAGAAATAGACAAGACCACTAAATGTCAAGCACCAGCGATGGTGGCGCCATCTGAGATTAGTTTTGCCTGTGGCTCCCCATTAGGCGTTGATGTCACACATGTATGTGTGCGGCCCACATCACGTTCGTCCATCCACGCCTGATTTGCAGGCCCGTAATGTAAAAAAAAAAAACAACAGAAACCCGCAGAACATATTTTCACAGCAGAATGACAGCAGTTTAACAAAAGCACAACAATAGTTTAACAAAGGTCCATCAATGTAAAAAAAAAAAAACGACAGGTACAAAATATAATTGTTTCAGATCCACGGCATGGTCCGCGTGGTGATGAAGCCGCTTATCACGAAGATGCCGCTCGTGGGGGGGCTGCAGATCTTCTTCCTCAACAACCCCTCCATAGACTTCAACCTGGTCGGAGTGGCGGATGTTCTCGACATGCCTGGATTCAGGTTATTATTCATTATCAGCCGTGAGTCCGTGACACGTCCACTGGACGAGACCTCCTCATTAGTGGTGGGTCCTCAGCACGTGTGCACCTTTCAGCACAATGGCTCAAAAGAGGCCCTCGCTCTATTATTATAATCGTGCTACCACAGTGGACTGGCAGCTTCATTCACTGTGCCGTCGTGTTTGATGTAAACAAACTATATTATATAGTCTAATTTCTAATGAACAATTTTCTAATAATCTTCAATGTGAGTGCGTGCTTGTTGCGAGAGGGAGACATTTACTAGCTGATGATGTAAGCAGCTTGAACTGGCCTCAAATGGACTCTTCATCATCATCAGCCGCCTTCAGACGTCCGGTGCTGGACGAGACCTCCTAAGGAGGATTTGCAATAATCACCACTCTTGGGCGGCGGATCGGTCGTAGCATTGGTATTAAATACTCAGGTGGATGCTGCTGCCCATCCCCTAGTGTAACCCCTTAGTCAACTTTTAGAACATCCACGGGAGGAACTTTTTCTTGTAAAGCGTACTTTTCCGCAACTAGCAATGATGTTAAGTACTCCGGTGGATGCTGGTGCCCATCCCCTGGTGTAACCCCTTAGTCGGTTTTAACGACATCTACTTGCCCTTGTACTTGTAACCAGGAAAATGTACTTGTAAAGCACTTGCAACTAGGCCAGTAATTGGCCCTTTTTGAAAGACGCTCTATGAGAGGAGGGTCTTTCTTTTTCTTTTTTTTAACTGAGTGGACGTTATGTTTCGACCTTAAGGGTATACCATTTACTCCCACTGTGTTGCTCAAATGAGTTAATCGTGTGTTGCAGTGACATCCTGCGGCGTTGCATAGTGGAGCAAATCGCCAACATGATGGTGCTACCCAACAAACTACCGATTAAACTGAGTGACGAGATCCCGACCGTGGATCTGCGCATGCCCGAGCCAGAGGGCGTGCTACGCATACATCTCGTGAAGGCAGAGAATCTCATGAAGAAAGACGTTTCTATGCTCGGTGAGTTCTAAGAGGACTGTGTACCGCAGGAGCGCTTGAACCGTTTTGTATGCAAACGGAATTTACTCCCATTTTTCACCAACTTAAAAAAAAAGGAGGAGGTTCTCAATTCGTGTGTATTTTTTCATTTTTGTGTTTGCTCGCCAGCTTGAGATTACTCCCAGCAGCAAACACTTGAATAAGTTATGAAAAACCGGCCAAGTGCGAGTCGGACTCACGCACGAAGGGTTCCGTACCATTGTCTATAAAAAGTTTTTTAGTATTTGTTGTTATTGCGGCAACAGAAATACATCATCTGTGAAAATTTCAACTGTCTAATTATCACGATTCATGAGATACAGCCTGGTGACAGACGGGCAGACAGACTGACAGCCGAGCCTTAGTAATAGGGTCCCGGTTTACCCTTTGGGTATGGAACCCTAAAAATTAACAATTACAATGTAAGCACCATGAATTTCTGAGGATTTCCTCCATTTTCTATGAAATTCTATCATCAGATCCTGACTTGGTGAATATGGGACCACATCTTGAGTATACCCATTCAAACAAATAAATACTCACTAACGAACATAAAACCTCCTCCTTTAATGTCGGTTAAAAGTTAAGCTAAAAAAATGAATTTACAATTCTAGACGACCTCTGTAGCGCGTCGGGCGAGTAGCCGGCTGAGATGCAAGAGGGTGCGGGTTTGATTACCGCTGCAAGACAAATGTGCAAGTATTTGTTCCGGGTGTGGGTGTTATGGTACCATGTTACTCTTTAGTTTCTGATACCCACGACACAGAATCCAAGTGTGGGATCAGGACTATGTATGTGACTGTTGGGTGTTATTTTATGTTATATTTTATTTTCAGATAACTTTATTTGACACTAGTAGTGATT
Source organism: Operophtera brumata (assembly GCA_932527175.1). Taxonomy (NCBI): domain Eukaryota; kingdom Metazoa; phylum Arthropoda; class Insecta; order Lepidoptera; family Geometridae; genus Operophtera; species Operophtera brumata. The sequence goes on from OW052238.1 coordinate 5,958,265, forward strand.
TGAGATTATTTTCTCTAAAGCTAAAGTTAAAAATAGAATCCCGGTCCTTTGCTTTTTATATAAAACGAAAAAAAAGAAAATGATGGCAGTACGTTTAGTTAGCTTTAGCTTTAGAGAATGCAACTTCACATCGCTACCACTGTATGTTATTTTTAATTGTATTAGCTCATTGTCTGCCCGAGTGGCCCATAGTCCCAATAAGTATGTGCATTTCTGGCCTAGAGACATGTTTAGTAACCTTAACGAAAATGTATGTGTTAATGTTCTGATCAATAACTGTTTTTGTTGACCAGGCAAGGGTAAGTCGGACCCATACGCTATCTTAACCGTCGGCGCGCAGCAATGGAAGACGAAGCACATCGATAACAACGTGAACCCGCGATGGGACTTCTGGTGCGAGGTAGGCCACTCCTTCAAAACCACAGTTACCACTAATCAAAGGAGGCCGGGCTATTTGTATGGATGACTGGTCTGAAGCATTGCCAGAGATGAGATGCACCTTATTTTAAAGGGGTTTTTAAGCTGTTACAGTTTTACCCAAAATATAAGAAGTCCGATCGACTGTTTTCGTTTGCGCAGAACAGCGCAGACTGATATCCGACAGTAGCCGAACGTATAGAATAGCTCTGTCCCGCTCACATGTAAGAGTCGACCGGCCGCGATTTTGCCGCGAAATCGATTAACCAATAACAGCGCTAGATTTTAGCGCGCGATTGCTATTGGTGGAAGAAGGTTCCAGGTTTTTTATTTTTTATTTTTCGATTGGGTTTAAATGCATTCGACCTCCTGGGGTCATGACTGCGTTACCGGGCTTTTGGTGAGCGCAGATGGCGCTCAACATGCAAAGTTAGGATGGTTCCCTAAAAGGTTCCCGCGCTATAGAAATTGGTCTAAGGCGCAGGTACATCGGGCGACTTATATTTTGGGTAAAACTGTAATTAATTATACCGAAAATTAAAAATAATACACAATTGAATAAAATTAGACGCCTTCAAAGTTCCTTGTAAAGGTGCTGTACCTTCTCTGGATGCCCCTAGTTAAAGAACACGACCGCCCAGCCTCCTACTTTTAAATCTTCTTTACAGTATTTAGTTCTACTAATCTTTAACTAAATTGTAGAGAGCACTTTACTATTTTAAATGCCTGCTTATTTTATAATTGAAAGTAACGGTATTGGAGTCTTGGTAAGTTTAATGCTTAAATTATAAGCTCATTTCTGATATGAAAGATGTTTTTACAATCATATTCATTGGAATCATTTAAATAGGATCAGTGTTTAAGAGGCTGTCAAGAGTCAATAAGGCTTCTCTTTAACGTATTTTTAGTAAAAACTACACAGTTTATGACATCAATAAAAATATATGTAATAATCTTCATAATACGAGTATATCCAAAGGCATGATTGAGCCCAAAATACGAATTCGATAAATTTTCTCGATAAAAATAAATCGTGATCAATGCAATTATAACTTAAATATCCCAATTACCGATCAGCGTACATTGATCAAATTAATAAGAGTAACAAATAAGATTATTTTAGAGGGCAGGGTCGATTTTTATTTTCGATTACGCAGCGAATATTTGTTTGAATACTGTTTTTCGTGATTTTCCTTCACTTTTCGTTGCGCGAGCGCTATTCTGTCACTTTTTAACTTTACTGAATTAGATAGTGATAGAGTTACACTGTTGTCTGCCTCTTAAAACTGAAATAAGAAATTGAAACAAAATCTTTGCATTTTTTTTTTGCTATTTTCATTTCACTGCGATCAGGAATGAGCATGTGCGTTCAAGCAAATTTCATTAATGAACATTTATTTTGAAGTTTGTTTACAATTCTATTGTATTTGTATATTGGGTCACGGATTAGTTATTTTTTGATGTTAAAATATTTAACAAAAAAAAAATTTGATACTAATTTTGTATGATTTGGGATGGTAAGCATTCTCCATGCCATCTTTTAAAACTTATTAGAAGTAGGTAACTCATAGTTAACTCAAGTAACGGGACGAACAGACGCACTCAGAGTAAATAGTTTATGTTCATGTCATTCAATTCAGAAGAAAAAAAAAAATGGCTAGTTACCACTGCTTTTCGTCGTTTTGCTGACGCTGGTATTCGCCGGTCTACCGTCGCGCGGCTGAACACAGTCTCGTAACTTCAGCAAGACGACGGAAAAACAGTGGAAATAAGCCGTTTATTCATTTGAAAATGATTCCCAGCCATGATAGTTTCAATTATATCAGAAGAACCTACTTAAAAACGGAACCACCTTGAGGAGTCTACCGCTAGGCGCTTGCACCTCCTGCATACAAACGAAGTTAGATCATATTTAGATTATTATCTCATCAAACTCCATAAATGTTCACACGATCAATACACTACTAGCTAGACCCGTAGTTTGTCAGTTTCTTATAAAACTATACTGGCAGCGATTTGAAGTTTCATTCTCTAAAGCTAAAGCTAACTAAGTATATCGCCATCCTTTTCTTTTATATATAAAAAGCAAAGGACCGGGATTCTATTTTTAGCTTTAACATTAGAGAATACAATCTCTAATCGCTACCACTGTTTCACACTGACTTAAAGATTTGTATGGAAATCTTATAACAGCCCATGCTGTTTGATTCTATACAATTTAATAGAAAACTTTCAAACCATATTAGTCTCTATACTCTAAGCCAAATTCGATGTAGAGACAATGTGAACAAACCGAAAATTCGAAAGCATTCGAAATAAAACTGTTTTTTTGGAATATATCAATATTGATGTATTATAAGTTAGTGTCTGAAAATTCATTGTCAAAAACACAAAATAAATAAACATAAGTGATTTAATTTTAGGTTAAGTATGGACTGTTAGTAGAAAATTAAGGTTAAGGTTAAATAGAAACATTCCACATCCAAAATGGCTGGATATAGATTGTGTTTACAACATTTAATTGACTTGAATGAATTTATATCCCAAGAGCATCAAACTTCGTTTTGTATGGAGCGGGCTAGCGCTAGCGGTACACTTCCCTTGATGTGCCGTTGAATTACTCTGATTGCGGTATTGAAACCAGAAAAATTACGCATGCGCAAATGAGCGCTATCTTGAGCTGAACGTGCCAGCTTCAGCACCTGTGACGTGAGACTCGAGATATCACAGTTTTTTTTATTTTGATTAACATTTTTACCGCTTATTTTTGACTAATGAGCTTAAACGCGCCGATATGATTTCTGGTGTTCGTCAATAAGTTTGTGTTGTCTCTAGTAGGTAGTTGCGAATAAGTTTTTGTTTTGTTTGCGCGGGACGCAGGCGCGTATAATGCACTCTATGGGTCAAGCGTTGGAGATAGAGGTGTTCGACAAGGACGAAGGCAACGACGACGACAAGCTCGGCAGGTGAGTGTGCACCGCGCACTGAGCGAGGGGCCTCGGTGCATGGGCGGAGCCTCTGGACATGATTGGGGCTTCGGGACATTGGCGGGGCCTCGGAACATGAGCGGGGCCTCGGGACATGAGCGGGGCTTCGGTTCATAGCGGGGCCTCGGGCCATGAGCGGGGCCTCAGGACATGGGCGGGGCTGAGGTGACGGGGGTAGCAGTAGTCGCACGCTTGCGCATGGTACATTAGTCCCGGCTACGAAGGGTTAATAACGATCCATCGGTAACGGTAATATTAATTATAGACAATCATTGGTTCGCTATAAATGAAAGGATTGATTACATTACTAGAGATGACCAGATCTTGGAAAATATATAAAACAGTCCTTTCATTTAAAACCATTAACAGCTTCAACGCATGTTTACATATTAGTTGCACTTAGATTTAGCTTATTTGTGTGCTTTGCGCAAGAGAAGGTAAGTTTTGCATAATTGTTTTATTTCTATCTTTCCTCTAAAACGATTGACTTCTCACTATTTGTTATAATCTAGATTATTTTAACTTCGCAATTTTATACATTTCTAATATTTGTACACCACAATATTCATGAAGTCTATGATCATATTCTTTGAAGTTAGACCTCATAAATGTTGTAAAAATAAGCTACGTAAATACTTGGTAGGAAGTAAAGCGCCCGTCGTATCAAAATTTAACTATAAAACAAAATAACTGGTCGATTTTTTTCAGTAAATATTAATGTATTGATGATTTGTCCCAAGGCCATAATAAGCTCGAGGAAGAGTCAAGTGCTCCAGTGCGATGTTTGGGACTGGGATCCGGGAATGGGAATACAAAATGATGATTTTCTTGGAAGGTCCGTGTTCGCTACCACATGTGCTTGGTCACACCAGCGACATTTATTGCCCTATTATATTTTTGTACATAATCTAGTATCACCGGTACCTATGAAAATTATTAATCAAATATACTAAAACACTAAGTTAAATTTATCCAATCTTTTATTTGAATCTATTAGAGGCATTTAATCAAAAGTATGATACTTGTACCGGTTATACTAAGATGTGATGTGTGACCAATCTAATTTTAACATCTGGGTGTTTATATATTTTTTATTTTGGCGTGTTTTTTTGTGACAATCCGGCCGTTTAGCGGGACACCCCTGTGAGGAACCGACTATACGACATTTACAAACAATTTTATTAAACTGGCAAGTTTTGGGCTAATTTATCTTACACAAAGACTAACATAACCAACACTGCAAATACTTTACGTGTGTAATACAATCTATGTTAATAGAACCACAGAACACTAATGCTATTTTACCTACTAAGCTTTATTTGTATGTGTGTATTGTGTGTATAATTCGGTGGGTTGTGGACAGTCAATGCTTCGCCGCAGCACAACGAGATTAGACATCAGACTTTTCGACTGGGATCGCGCAGGCAGGGACGAAAACCTGGGCAGGTCGGTTACTGCCACACTCCATGCCTGATGTCATGTCACACTACTCTACTGTAGTACACTATGATAATGTAAATGTCTGTTTACACTGTACTAACGGTATGATGCTACAAATACACCTTTAGTTTGAGTACTGCCCCGGAATCTGTTCAGTGCTTCGGAATGTGTGAAGTTCTTGAGACCCTTCAATTTTGACTGGACATTAACCTATTTTCTATTTAAGTTAGATATATCTGTCCCTATCGGCGATATCGATATTTTCGTTTAGTGATTAATTTATACTGCATCTTACTATTCTAGTACATTATATCACCCTACTTCAAGGCATAGCAGTGCTGGATTTACACTTTTCTTAAGTATAGACTGTGCCGCCCCTCCCCTCCTTCCTACCTATCTATCTTAATTATCTTTGTCTCTATAAATAGAAGGGACAGAGAGCCGACCCATGGCCATTTAATATTTAGAAAACTCTATCGCCCTCTAAATTCAGCCGCCCTAGGCCTCTGCCGCACCCTCAGTGACCTATAGCAAATCCAGTACCGTAAAGCAAAATTCAATGTAAAGCAATAATTATTTTCCTCAGAATTCATAATAAATATTCCGATGACACTCGCCCCACTGGACATATGCCATGGTTACAGTATTCGGACCTCAATACCAATGTAAAAATGTTTCTATCTTAAATTCGTCTGAACACGGAATGATCTTGCCACTGCACAGGAACTTAGATTGACTGCCACTGTTTACACCTACGTCAACTACTAACAAAACCTACTTAAGTTGGTAGGGTTTTCGTAGAGTAGATATTTCACTCATATACATGGGCGTAGCCAGGATTGTTTACAGGGGTTGGCAGACAAAGAAAAGCTGCCCCTCACTGCCCGTACCTCGCTACGCCCATACTTACATAACTCTTATTTTCATCCCACATAACACTAATAATATTTCCTTCCAACTGACAAGACGATATGAAAGGGCTGAGCTTTCAATAACTTCACGGAAAAAACATTAATCCTTGACAAATTCTTAAACAGAATTTAAACACACTAAAACAGGCTTTGATGACTATATTACCAAGCTTATCTCAGTGCTTGATCTCCTTATGCACAACACACTCGAGGATAAATAATTAGTGTTGCCATCAACTCAAATTTCTTAATCGCTATTTTTGAGTTGGGCTAGTATGATCAACGCCATCGCAGATCTTATAACTCCATTTTAATTTAAGACGATTGTACCGCTAGGGCGCATGTGCCCTTTTGAATGCAACCAAATTTGCTCCTATTTTACAAGCTTTTAACTTTCAATGTATGTATGTTCGGGTCAAATCTTGCAACTGAGTTTTAAAGCAGTTATCCTCAACAGATTGAGATGAAGTTTTGCATACCTATCAAGTTCCGATGACAATACAATATTATGGTGACCTGATCTGATGATGGAGACCGGACAACTGTAGACAACGGAACTCCTCGATGGATAATAACAGACTGGCCGTGCTTAGGCTCATTTTGATCAGCACACAGTTCTGCTTAATAATGCTATCATCATCATCATCATCATCTTCAGTCGGATATACAATTCCTAAAAGCTTTTATTTGAAAATATTTTTTTCAACAATAAGTTGTTCATCAAAAGCCTTGTTATATATACATTATGATCAGTACACTAATATAGACCTTGGACTAGTTTTTTATGTTTTGTAAACCATACAGCTTTTTACAAGAAACTGACAAACGACGGGTCTAGATTGATGTATTGATGATGTGGACAACATTTCATGGACTTTGATGAGATAATATTCAAAATAGAAGCAAACTTCATTTGCATTCCTAAATAGACCAAGCGCCATCATTACACTATTCTTAAAATTAGAGACTCATAATTTGTCAAAAAAATAGTTTTTATAGTTTCGTCATGTCTGTCTGTCTGTCCGTGTATGTCACAGCCACTTTTTTCAGAAACTATAAGAGCTAGGCTGTTGAAACTTGGTAAGTAGATGTATTCTGTGAACCGCATTAAGAATTGCACGAAAAAATAGAAAAAAAAACAGTAATTTTTTGGGGTTCCCCATACTTAGAACTGAAACTCAAAAAAAAAACAACAAACCCATACGTGTGGGGTATCTATGGATATGTCGTCAAAAATGATATTGAGGTTTCTAATATATTTTTTTTCTAAACTGAATAGTTTGCGCGAGAGACACTTCCATGTGGTAAAAAGTGTGTCCCCCGTAACTTCTAAAATAAGAGAATGATAAAACTAAAAAAAAAAATGATGTACATTACCATGTAAACTTCCACTTAAAATTGGTTTGAACGAGATCTTGAAAGTAGTTTTTTTTTTAATACACTATTATTAAAACATCGATCAAAGTTACAACAAACTACAAGAACTTTTATATTATGTTACTTGCTGCTACGGAACCCTTCATGGGCGAGTCCGACTCGCACTTGGCCACTTTTTTAATTCATAAATATGATCGCCAACTGCATATATGTAGGTATATAAACACCTTTACAAAAATCATTCATTTAGTTTCGAGCCGATACATATACCAATTACAGGCGAACACTTTTATTTTACAAACAAGGCAGCAATATTTTTTGTATATATTCCTATTTTATATTTAGAGTAGATAACCATTGTTTATATTATGATTAAACAAAATGATATCACAAAGTTGCTTTGCTTTCACTGGGCTGTGTGTGCGTTAATTAACTGTTACAATTATTGCTGTAATGTGTTGAATATTGTATTTGTTGTATATTGTATGTGTTGTATATTGTATGTGTTGTTTATATCAGCAGCTCGTCAACTATCATTATTTATTTTTCAATACAGTTGCTCGAAAATTGTACTTTCAAGGCCAGTAAACTTAGCTAGAAAGTTAATTTTACTGAACTAGTGCGATTTCTTTGCAATATTTTCTTTATTCCAGTCCAATAAAAACTTATAAACAAATGAGAATAAAATGATGTAGACTTTATACGAAGACAAAATAATTTATAGACGAAACTAAGCAATTAATTTACAAAATTGATTTAAATTATTATAATCTGTATTTAATTACCGCATAATTTAAGTGTCTTAAACTTTTGTTTATTTAAAAAATTACGTTTGTAATTTGTTAGCATGAAGTGTACATTAAATTGTTAAAATGAACAGTGCATTACCTCATACGTCACGTCCACCTAGGACGCGCCCTATATGGCATTGCACTGCGCCCGCCACCCTGAGACATAAAGATGAAAAGTCTCATGTGCCTGTAATTTCATTAAATACAATTTTAAACGACTCGAATAAAAGTAAAAAGTTCTATTTCATATCGATTTGTTCAACGTTCAGAATGTCCTAAAACATAAAGCTATGATTTTCAGATGTTCATTGGATATTTCCCAAGTTGTGCGCTTCGGGCGACTAGACACTGTAAGTTATAATTTTATAAGAAAAAAATATTCACCTAGATGTAGAACATTGGATTCAATGTATATATATTTGTAGGTACAAACCCTCCAACAAGCGAAGCATGGGAAAGTGCATATGCGCCTGTCTTGGCACCGATTGACTACTGATGTGACGGAGCTTAGCCGTGTAAGTAAATTATATGATATTCCTGGAAGTGCCTCTACCACCATCGATATAATAAGTGGCTGGTAAGACCAGATAAATAAAGTTAAGTTGACCATCTCTCTAGCAAACTGAAGCTAGTTTTTTAAGCGCTGCTCACTGACAAAGGCTAACGTTTGATGAGCATAGTTGATGCATTGTCTGTGCGTGCATATAATTAGTACTATTCGTTAGTCTGTGTTATTGAGCATAGTTTTCGGCTTCATTTGTATAATACGCCGTGCTCCGTCTTAACTTTCTTTTGTCTGAGCAACCAAATCGTATAGTATTATTTTAATCTATGCCAAAACTGTATTAATTTAAACCAAACTCGCACTTGTTGATAAGATTCGTTGCTATAAGATTTGAATTTGTCCTGGTTGTTAGTTTATTAAGGTTTTAGTAGTAGTAGAGCTTTTTTGTGAAAGAGTTCGTCCGGGGAAGTACTACCACCATACCTATTTCTGCCGCAAAGCAGTAGTGCTCGCATTGCTGTGTTCCGGTTTGAAGGGTAAGGGTGCCGGTGAAATTACAGGCACATGAGACTTCATCTTTATGTCTCAGGGTGGCGGGCGCAGTGCAATGCCACATAGGGTGCGTCCTAGGTGGACGTGACCTTTGAGGTAATGCACTGTTCATAGGCAGAGGTTACCGCTTAACATCAGGTGGGCCTCTTGCTTGTTCCGTCATCCAAGTAGTATAAAAAAAAAAAAAAAAAAAATGTGTTATTACTGGAAGAAAGCGTTAGAGGCGTCAGTCGTGGGAAGCAATGGCGGCGATGGGCTCACCACTTGTCACGTCTATATTCCCACGATGGTGCAATCCAGTGGCAAGAGGTCTATTGAGGCTTACTATTGAGGTCAAGTTCATGAGGTTCTTCGGACGCCTGCAGACGAGACACCGCGCAGTTTCGTCACCGTCTTCACGTGTGCATTAAAATAAAGTGTTTTTATTTATGTAGTTTTTAAGGTATTTATCTTGTTATGGGCTTATTGTTTAGGTTTAGTGCATTTCCCATTAAGCCTGAAATAAAGATATTAATTACTTATTTACTTACTTAAGTTGCAAAAATAGCTAACTTGGTACGTGAGCGGCTCCTTTCTTTGCTGATAACACTATAATGTATTTCAGGCTCTGACGGAGACGCTCCTCATCAAGACTGGTGACGTCAGCTCTGCTGTACTGTCGGTCTACATCGACTCTTGCAAGAAACTGCCGGTACGTCACTAACAGCCGTTGCTGATATCTGACGCTGGCCTAAAAACCGACAAAAAGTGGTTAAAAATACGCGAATCGACTCCACATTCACGCTTTCACGCGTTCGCACATGGTTTTCGCGTGTTCGCGCGCGAATGTGGAGCGGCCATTCAAAACGGAATTTATAAAAATACTAGATAAAAAATAAGGGCTGTTTCAGGCGAGGGAACGTAAGGTAGAAACGGGTATTGCCGGTCACTTAAGCAGAAATCACAATAAATTTGCGAATAATCAACATTTATTAATATAAGTATTTAAAACCAAAACTTAAAGTATTCTTCTAAGATAATGACAATCATTGAGATCAATAGTTAGCCAAAATTAGGTACAATCAACACTTAAAATAAAAACGGATTTGACCGGCATTGCACGACATGGCGGATAATTGCGGTCACCAGGTTGATAATACCGGTCATGCTCGGTTGAGGCACAAATCACATATACAGTGGTGGCCATATAATTAAGAACGCTGATATAAAGGGAAGATTTTTTCCAACTAAGATGCAAAACTAATTGTATGCATTTGTTTTTATTTCTCTCGGTATCGTAAAACATTTCCATATTACCACTGTATTCATTGATACACATGATTGGCTAAAAATCAATAGGCAAACTTTTTACACTACTTTTAAACATAGTATTCCTTATTACTGGCTGGTCACGTAATTAAGAACGCTAAGTAGTTTATACCTTTATTCAAATTTAAATAGAGAACTCTCAGTCGATTTGTTACTGTTTGTATAATTTTGGCGCCATTACGTGCTGTAAAAGATTAAAGGTGATTGCTTCTTTAGAAAAAACAATGGGAAAAAATAAAAGTTGTGATAAATCTACAAGGGAAGTAATAATAAAACTTCGCCGGAAGAATTGGTCTTATAAAAAGATAGCCGACCATCTGCAATGTTCAAAAACGATGGTTTTCCACGCTGTAAAGCATTTTGCTACGTATCAAACTACTTCGAATGTTCCACGTGTACCTAAACAGAGAAAACAACTCCTCGAGATGACCGAAACATCGTTCGTATGACAAAACAAAATCCTTTTAAAGGGTCCAATGAGCTTAGAAAAGAATATTTTGGTGAAAACAACCCTTCAGCAATCTCAGCACGCACTATTCGAAGACGTTTGGTAGAAGAAAAATTGCACGGTAGGATAGCAAGAAAGGTACCCATGTTAAAACTTTGCCACAGGCAAGCCCGGCTTGCATTTGCGAGAAAGTATGAAAACTGGACTGTGCAACAGTGGAAAAATTTACTTTTTTCTGACGAGACGAAAATAAACAGAGTATGTTCTGATGGAAAACGATATGTACGACGTCCCCCGAATACAGCATTCGACCCAAAGTACACGAAAGTTACATTAAAGCACGGTGGTGGAAATGTGAAAATTTGGGGTTGCTTTTCTGGACATGGTGTAGGACCTGTAAAGTTGATAGAAGGTAACATGGATCAGTTCCAATACAAAAATATACTGGAAGAAACAATGTTACCATACGCTGAAGACGTTCTACCGGTCATTTGGACATTCCAGCATGACAATGATCCAAAGCACACTGCACGCACCGTAAAGGAATTTCTTACAGCGCAATTAGTTTCTGTCTTAGACTGGCCTGCTAACAGTCCAGATCTAAACCCAATAGAGAATCTGTGGTTTGAAGTAAAGAAAAAGGTTTCAAATACAAAGTGTGGAAATTTAAGAGAGCTGTATGACGTTTTTATAGAAGAATGGAACTCTATTTCTCTTGCGAAATGCCAAATATAATAGAGTCAATGCCTCGCCGGTGTAAAGCTGTAATTAAAAGCCGTGGATATGCTATTAACTATTAATTTTAGTAAAATATTTATTAAATTTCTTTTTATGTTTCCTGTGCTACATAATATTGTGATTTTTTAAATCTAAGTGTCATACAAAACAATTCCCGAGCAGTTACATAAATCGTTCTTAATTATTTGTCCAGTTTCAGTACTATTTGAATGTGTTACTTTGATAAAATCAATAAAATGTGCAAAAAATAGTTAGCGATTTCATACTTTATTCTTAAGTCAGGTTGCTCTATTAATGTGACTATTATATAACATAACTAGTTGCTTCTCAGAAGGTACACATCTCTGTGTATGATACGATTTAAATAAAAAACTTCTAGAACTTCAAATCGTTCTTAATTATATGACCACAACTGTATACACGATATATAGCCGATGTCATATCCTGAGCACTCAGCGTGGGCCCAAAGACCACATAACACGCACCTGTGCCACAGTTCATTGTTCTGCCCATAGTCGTCACAGATTACACACTTCTTCTCCAAGTCATCGTCAAGATCGGTCTCATCATCTTGCCGTAAGTCTACCATAACTAATTTTGAGTCTGATGTACTTCCGTTCGTCTCCGTATCTTGAAGAACTCTCTTCTTTGCCTTTTTAACATTAACAATTCGTCTTTCTCTTAATTGTCTTCTTTTTTTCGATTTTAATTTTAATACCGGATGCTTTTTTCATCTCTCTTGCAGTTTTTTTATTCTCTTTCTGTTCTAGAACTTCCTTGTTCTGTTGCATGCTGTTTTCGAGATGCACCCTGTACATTTTTCTTGTTTGTTGACTTCTTTGGTATCGGGAAAAGATCTTTAGCAGTGATCGGTTTTTGAACTCCTGAAGTTGATGGCTTGTCGTAGTCAGTACTAATCGGTTGCAGTACTAATCGGTTGCAGTACATCCAAGGTTTGTATTAACTTGCTCGCGCATTAAAAATTAATAAAATATTCTTATTATTATTTAATCTTGCGCATTGAAATAAATTAACCTTCGTCAGACTTACGATGTGGTTAATACCGGTCAGCGTGACCGGCATTGCCCGACATGATACTATATGGGAAAAAATATTTTATCTTTAAAACATAAATAAATAAATAAATAATGCTGGACAGTTTACACGACATTATCTAGCCCCAAGCTAAGCAGAGCTTGTGTTATGGGTACTAGATAACTGATATACTTAATACAATATATAACATAGATAGATATTTTTTATTATACATAGAAAATACCCAGAACACCCTGAACAAATATCTGCAGATTGCACAAATATTTGTTCCGAGGCGGGAATCGAACCCGCAACCTCCGGCGTCGCAGGCGAACGTTCGCCCGCCCCGCCACAGAGGTCGTCAAAACATGATGCGAAGTGTTCAAATTCTATGATTATTTGAGTAGGTCAATAGCTACACAGCAATAATTAAGACTAACAATGTAAGAAACACTGTAAAACAAACTCTCACCTCTTAAGTTCCGACACCCAAAAATTACAACAAAATGTTGGGAAACAAACATACATGCGGTCCACTGCAAGTCGGGAACTGATCGGGGGTTGCTGCACCCGCGCCAGGACTAATCACGCCACCCGCTTTGTATGGGTGCTTGCGTTTAGGCACCGTAATATGGGAGATATTATATTGACCGGCATTCTCGCCTGACTGGGATTACCCGCTTCTACCCTACGTACTTATGATAATTTCTTTGTCATGATTGAGAACCTGCGCATACGGCAGACTTTCTATCGGTCGATAGTTCTGTCGGGTACCTACTTAATCAGTATGAAAATGTAAGCAAGTGCGCAATTTCAATGTTAATGCTTTTATGAAAAAAGTTCAAGTAAAGGATAAGAAATGCGCCATTCAGTCGTCTACAGTGCATGTCCCGGTTCCTGATCGCCTGGTGGACTCTTTATTCCCTATTTTTAGCAGTTGTCTGTTCTACAAGTTATATATCCTAGGGTCGTGGTCTGTCCGGACTAAGACTGGACCTCACCGTTTCCTCTCGTGCAAATTGAAAAGCGGACAAGGATTACCAGGGGTTGGGCAGGAGCATCCACCTGAGTACTCATCACCAATACTGGGGTCCTCAATTCGCCTGCCAAGTATAATTATTTTGGCAAATACCACCTTTGCATTCTATGGCCTTGTCCAGCAGTAGAAGACTAAAGGCTGCAGACAACCTCTGTAGCGCGGCTGGTGAACATTTGCCTGCGGCGCAGGAGGTTTTGGGTTCGATTCCCGCCTCGGAACAAATATTTGTGCGATCTGAAGATATTTATTCAGTAAGATCTGGGTATTTTCTAAGTATAATAAAAAAAAACTATGTGGTATATTGTATTAAGTATAACAGTTATATAGTACGCATACCACAAGCTCTGCTTAGCTTGGGGCTACATAATGTTGTGTGAATTAATGCTTATTTGAAGAAAAAAAAATAAAAAAATTACAACGAAAGGAGTCACTGTTGACATAATCATTATTTCTTATACTATTATTTCCTATTTATTTATTTATTTGATGATATCCGTAACTAAAATGATTGTTCGTCAGGATACGCATATTCTTTCTCTTCTATACTCTGTTCTATTCAATCCTTTCTCCCCTTGCTATCTTAAGGCAAGGTTTGAGTATCTTCATTCCTCCAATTCTTATTCTCTTAGGTCATCAGAAAACTTTTCGCTCAGAATGCTTATGCACAGCAGTTCCTTTTATGGGAATTCTTTCACAGTCAAAGCTGTGCGTCTGTGGAATGCTTTGCCGGTGGAAATCAAGCAAGCATCTTCCCTGCACACATTCAAGCTAAAGCTCAAAAATCATTATCTGTCGGACCTGTCCACGTTTTAAGTTTATTAGTAGAAATAGTAGGGCACATAATGTAGTATTTAACTTCATCGCTATGTAGTAGTGTATTTTACTATAGTATATTATGTATTCAAATTATGTAAACGTTTTCTATCATTATTATTGTTGTTATTATTTATTTATTTTACTCTGTGCACCGTCGTTCGTTATTACTTCACTCATTACTGTCCATCCAAAGGTTGCTTGGGTGAAATCGCTTTCAGCGATAAGGCCGCCCATTGTACTATAATTTGATTTAGTTAATCCTTGTATTATTGTGTTTTATTATTATTATTATTTTGGTGTACAATAAAGTGTTAATCTATCTATCTATCTATCTTGTTTGAACAGAATGCGCGCGCACAGTCGAAGCCCGATCCGTACCTGACGATAACAGTCGGTAAGAAGACTGAAAACACGGGCGTGCAGATGAGAACAGACTCCCCGGTCTACGAGATCGGACACTCCTATCTGGTCCAGAACCCTGAGATAGACAATCTGGAAATACAGGTAATGTACACTATATATTTAGTAGTGGTAGAGCTTTTTTGTGAAAGAGTTCGTCCGGGGAAGCGATCCGTATCAGAAGGTCAATCTAGCATAACGCCCTTATGGGATGAACGAGTACTACCTCTATACCTATTTCTCCCGCAAAGCAGTAGTGCTTGCATTGCTGTGTTCCGGTTTGAAGGGTATGGATGCCGGTGAAATTACAGGCACATGAAACTTCTTTGTGTCTCAGAGTGGCGGGTGCCCTGCAATGCCACGTAGGGTGCGTCCTAGGTGGACGTGGCCTGTGAGGTAATGCATTGTTAAAGGCAGACGTTCCCAAGCAGCACACAAGTCGTATAGATGAGGAAATGTGTACCGAATTACAGCCTTGAGATGAAATACAGTATTACAAGAGCTTCCCCAAAATATATTAGCTGGACTATAGAATTTAATTAACGTTAAAATTTCTTTAGCTGTAAAAAAGATTTTATGTACCTTTGTTCAGCAATCAGCTGTAGAATTGATATATTGAAATCAACTGTACAGCAAAAAGCTGTACAAGATACAGCTATTAACATCCATCTACACTTTTAGATCTAAAGTAGAATAAAATTAAGGCATAAACATTAATACAGCATCTTAAGAATACCCAATAAAGCTTTTAGTTTTGTAGCTGAATTATCAAAGAATCAAATCTGCTCAGTGGTATATTTGAATATCATTATAAAGTCAGTTCTATAAGACTCTTATCAAAATACTCTAAATAGACTATTGCTGTATATTTTAGTGAAATGAGACAGCTATTATTCTGTTAGCTGCATAAAACGTAAATTATGAACTCGTATCATATCGTGACGTTTTTCTGATTCACAATAATGGATTAATTAATTTAAAAAAAAAGCATAATGATAAGCAATTAAGAAAAAAGTGTTAAATGAATATTTAGCTATTACTTCTCAATAAAATTATGAAGATGACTCTAGTAAATCACAATATACAGAATTATTTACTCTCTTATTCAGCAGATTACGAACTAAAAGCTGAATAAAAGATTATGTATGTACTTTTCTACAGCGAGAGGAATTATAAGACCTGTTTTCAAATACTAAAGCTTATTAACAACTTGACGCCATAATAGATTATCCTAATACCTATTCCCAATTATTATGATTCTTTTTAAATCTAACTTAGGTACACAAAATGACGCTAAATTGCTTTCAAAACCTATTCATAAAAATAAATTAGCAACCCAACTGCCCATAATGTAGTATTTAACCCAATATTGATATAAAGTTTTCAAGCGGAACATAAAATCATTATATTTTTACTCTAAAATTAACATTATTTCATGAGCGTGTAGCAGTGTGCGTTGCTACAGAAATGCTGAATCGTGATTTGCAATACGAGCGGGCGCACACAGGCAGCCAGTCATCTCCAGCTACCCATACCAATAACTTGTGTGCATTATAACCGCGGAATATATTCGGTTTACGTAAAGACTCGTATTATTTGACCTTCCACAAATTGGGAAAATATCACCTTAAAGTGGTGACCCCGGACTTTGATTTTTGAACGCGCGTGTGGGCCAGAGATGACTCCCTCCCGACGAAAGCCACGCCTCGGGAGGTAAGACATCAGAAGTTTCAAAATTGCAGCGATGACGTAACGCCACATGGACAACGGAAGCGCATGGAAGGCGCGGTAAAATAACAGCAGCATAACTCACAGCTACCATTTAGAAGACCTGAGTAAGAGGGCGTATTTATGTAAAGAGTATTGACCGTCCAGGAGCGGAACGAGATGTTCCAGCTGCACTCGATGGATTATGCCCGGCTGAAGGATGCTCACCGGAGGGATTTTGCCCGGTTGAAGGATGCTCACCGGAGGACCAGTGCTGGACTTCGAGGAGGCTCAGTCCCACTGCTGCGAGTGACTGGCATCGAGTTCACGCTATGTAGGGGCCATGAGAGTTTGTTAACGCAGAAGAGAAGGTGCTATGGTGCTGTGGTGGAGAAGAAGATATAATCGTCGGCGTAAGTGAGTTCTGAGAGGAAAGATTTCGGTGTAGAATCAGTGAATCGTAGAATCGGTGAATCGTAGAATCAGTGAATCAAGGTTATAAAATTATTTTGATAGCGTGTGATGTTTTGCACGTAGCAATTAGTTTACAATGCATCTCGAGCATTTGATAAACGAAACGTCGCATTGCATCGCATTGCGTAAAAATGATATTCAGGTCCGTCAACAGTTTTATTTTATTTTGTGGTTTTATTTTACTGTATTTTTTGCTATTTGATAAATCGTGTGTACCATTTTTGATTTTTTACACTTTTTTGTTATTTTTGTATGTTTTTCTCTGAACAAAAATTTTGTGTATCGAAAGATGGTATTAAAATGTAATATTTCGTAGCGTTGCGATATTATGCTCATGGTAATTAGTTTACAATGCATCTCGTAGCATTTGGTAGAACGAAAAGTAGCATCGCATCGCATCGTATCGAATATTTGTTAGTGCAACAACAGGTTTATATTAATAAAACTTTTCCATTGTTTTGTTCTCGCAGCGCTCGTAATTAGATACGTTACGGCGAGCTAGCGTGCGAATGCTTAGTAGAGAAACAACTTCATCGTAATCAGCATTTGTGAAGCATTTGGTTCATTTGTTAGTAACTTTAAAATTGTATGAATAATATTTTTTGGTTTGTATAAAAGAAGGATAGCGTTGCGATAAAATGCACGTAGCAATTAGTTTACAATGCACATGGTAGCATTTGGTAAAACGAAACGTTGCATTGCATCGCATCGCGTCAAGCATATTCGAGAAGGTATTTTATTTTGTGGCAAATGAATTGTAAGTTTTAATATTTGGAACATTTTTTTATAGTTGTTGAGATATTTTTGTTGTAAAATCAATTTTTTATAACCTTTGTCAGTAACATGTCTTATTTTATTTTCACATGTGGATTAGTCTAAGTCTTATCAATTCAGAGAAAAGTAGGTCAGTTTGTAATGCAAGCTCATGTTACGGCGCCGGGGCATAGGTCGCGTCGTGCACGATCTTGCAACTATGCACATTCCTGTGTGCCTTTTGCACACGATTATAGAAGAATGACAAAGTTGGATTACGGAATGATTGTTTAGGTTACGGTACGAAGAGCGTAATCTGATCTACTAATAAAACACACACATCGTAAGGTAGCAATGTTGCGAAAATACGATTGTGCTTAGAACGCAGTGTAGCTAAGTGGTTAGTTAGCCAACTTTGTAATAGGAAGGTTATGTTTGATGCTAAGACTTTTATGTTCTAGACCTAAGATTTTATTTTTTTTCAAAAAAAAAATTGTAAGGGGGAGATTACTGTAGCAGTGTGCGTTGCTACAGAAATGCCGAATCGTGATTTGCAATACGAGCGGGCGCACACAGGCAGCCAGTCATCTCCAGCTACCCATACCAATAACTTGTGTGCATTATAACCGCGGAATATATTCGGTTTACGTAAAGACTCGTATTATTTGACCTTCTACATATGAGGAAAGATATCCCTTAAAAGCGCATAAAAAAATTGTCGAAAATATATATACACATAAACAGTAAACTGATCTCCGCAATCATTTCTTGCTATTTGTAGGACAAAACAAAAGAAAGTAAAACATGTAGTACATGTTTTAATGGCTGATGTCACTTTGTTATTTATCTTGTCGCCATTATAATTAACCTACTGTCTTATTTTCATAATAAAAAATTATTAACTCCACAGTCGTTAAAAAAGCTTACAGTAAAACGTGAAGCTGTTTAACAGCTGGTTAGGAGAATTTTTAGATTAAAGCTGATTGAACAGCCCCAAAACAGCAATAAATCAGTTAATAAACAGCTTATTCCAACTTTAACCAGGCTTTTACCATAAGAAGCAAAAGGAATTATAATATGGTCCTAATTAACGCTTACAAGAGCTGATTAAGCGCTTAATCAGTACTATAAACAGCCTCATATGACAGCTTAAAGAATCTCGAGAACTATTAATCAGACGTTGTGCAGCTGGTTTGTGCTGGTTGGGTTACCGCTTAACATCAGGTGGGCCATATGCTAGTTCCGTCAATCACGCAGTTATAAAAAATATAATTAAAAAGCGGCCAAGTGCGAGTCGGACTCGCCCATGAAGGGTTCCGTAGCAGCAAGTAACATAATATAAAAGTTCTTGGATGGATTACGATTTATGACGTATTAAAAAAAAACTACTTGCTAGATCTCGTTCAAACCAATTTTCGTTGGAAGTTTACATGGTACATCATTTTTTTTTTAGTTTTATCTTTCTCTTATTTTAGAAGTTATGGGGGGGGGGGGGGGGGGGGGGGACACTTTTTACCACTTTGGAAGTGACTCTCGCGCAAACTATTCAGTTTAGAAAAAAAAAAATATTATGTGGGATGTGTTGTAATTACTGTACCTATTGGTAGGCAGATGGGTTGAGTTGCAGGAAGGTAGTCCAAACTAGGTGTAAGGGTTTGTAACAATCCGTTTATAGCACTAAGTTTATTCACAACACAAGCACACAAGTTAATAATCAGAAGGTAGAAAAAGATACGAACACAGTTGAGTGCTAAGCGCAGACAATTATGATTCCCACAGGTTACGGGATTCGAAAGATGAATCGCGGGCAGCGCGCGAGTGACACACGTTTTGTATCTCCTGGTTGTCTATCGACTGGCCGCCTCGGCCCGTGTGTCCCGCGCCGTGAAGTTAGCACGGGTCGGGTGCAACGCCGGAATGTCGTAGGTAGTGCAGGCTGCTGCTGCATACTACTGGTTTCGCCCGACTATGCTTGTGTATATATTATATTTAAAGTATTCTTGGAATATTCTATATGTAGGTGAATTTAGATTACAGAGTACATAGTCTCCTACAATTAGAAGCCTCAATATCATTTTTAAAGACACGTATGGGATTGATGTTTTTTTTTTTAGTTTCATTTCCAAGTATGGGGAACCCCAAAAATTTTTTCTATTTTTTTGTGAAATTCTTAATGCGGTGCACAGAATACATCTACTTACCAAGTTTCAACAGCCTCGCTCTTATGGTTTCGGAAAAAAGTGGCTGTGACATACACGGACAGACAGACAGACATGACGAATCTATGAGGGTTCCGTAATTTTTGGTTACGGAACCCTAAAACACAGCTACTGTTTTATCTTACATATATTTTTTGGCAAATAAAGCAATTCTTTTTCTAGTTTTGCTTCAGAGGTACCCTCTGCAGAGCTATATCACAGCCCATAAACGGTGTGCGACTTAGGCACACACCGTTAGACCCTGTCTGTCTGTAGGTTTGAGACCTTAGCGGAGCATTAGGTAATTGCAGATCCTCGTGCCCCGACTAAATAAATCGTGCTTGCTCTACGAATGCTAGGCGAAGTCCCTAGGTAGGTTTTTTACTATTATTTAGGAGCCATTCACACACAATTAATGCATCAGTTGGAGCAAGGGGACTTGTAAGTATGTACCCAGAGTATCCAGGTAGAGATTCTAGGTATGCACGTGTCTGGACTCCTTGATTCATATAAAACCACAAAAACCTCGCTAAGCGACCCAAGTTAAAACATCTCCTCAGTTAAGATACCCTTATTTTTCAGGTGTTAGACCAGAAGACCGGAAACTCTCTGGGTCAGCTGACGTACAGTATTTCGGCCCTGCTGAAGCAGAAGGACCTCACCATGCTGACTCAACCGCTGATGATGCAGAAATCTGGCCCCGAGTCCAAGATCATCATGTCGCTGCAGTTGAAGGTAAGTGTGGTGGCGAGAAAGCTGTTACGACCACAGACCAATTATCAAGATAGACACCTACTTTGCGTGTCACTTTGCCTGTCCGAAAGCTTGCGCAATGTACCTATTAGCAAACCTCAAATCAGTTCGCTCTGGGCTGTTTGCGAGATAACACGTCGGATATTATTAGAAAAATGCCTAATTGCGCCATAGTGAACTGTAAAAATTCTTCGAAATCAGATCATTAGCACAGCTAGTGCTAATGGAGATACTTCGTAGCAAAGTAGATGCAAAATAAAACGGCACGCTTGGTTTCATACAAATTTACGTGTTTTCAGAGTCTATCTTGATATATGGTCTGTGGTTACGCACCTTTCTGTCCTGTTACAATCTTCGTGAGACCAACATTGAAATGCCAGTGATCCTCACTGGGTGGGGTATAGTGGGTAATCGTGTGCCGTGGTGTGTCCGGCCTAAGAATATACCCCTCCAGCTCCTCCCGTGGATGTCGTAAAAGCCGGCTACACCAGGGGATAAGCAGCAGCGTCTACCTGACCACTCAAAATGAGTACTACGATCACTAATCCGCCCGCCAAGCTTAGTGATTATGGCAAATCCCTACATTGAGTTTTATGGAGTAGGCCTCGTCCAGCAGTGGACGTCTAAATGAAATGCTGCTGATGATGATGATAGATGATACGCTGTGTTCAAAATAGGTCCGGAGGTCAATCGTGGAAATACTAGTACTACTTCCTGAAACCTTTTTTAGGCTCACTTTACCGCTATTATTTCCTTAAAATATCACCAAAAGTTTCCTCGGCCCAAAACTTATGTCTACAAAATAGAGGTCTCCACCAGAAGTCCCACTATCTTGCAACAATCTGTATTTTGCAGACGGCAAATTCGCGAAACGCAAGTTGTTGAAATTTTAATGGTAAATAACTATGTACATACCTTGACAGAGAGACACAGAGAGTGAGAGAGAGAAAAGATTATCAAATCTCACTAAACCTAGGATTAAAAAAACATTTACCCTTAGGAAACACACACTTGATAGAATACACACTTGATTGAACTTGTCCAGCTTTATTTATTGATTACTTGATAGAATTAAAGATACTCCACCGGTACTTTCTACAACTTATATCAACAGATCCTGAAAGAGGCCATCAGGGAGGAGGAAGTGGAAGAGCTCGAGGAGCAGCTGGAGGGCCCGAGCGCGCCCCCCGCCCCGGCGCCCGCGCCCCCCGCCCCCGCGGCCCCGGCGCCCCCTACTCCTGAAGCGGTCGACGGTAATCCGTTGCCGACTGCACCACTCGCGCCACTTCCGACAGGTAAATACTAGAAGCTCAAAGAGAATAGGCGTGGGTGAAGGTGAGGACGTGCCAGTACTTAAAAATAAAATAAATAAAAGGGCATTTATTCTTTACACTATACTAAAAAATAACAAAGGATATAGGTATAAATATAACGTTTTTAGTCTAGTGTAAGAGAAAAGGTCGAGGGCTCAGCCACGCTGTTTTTCAGCCTCGCCTTAGAATGCTGCTGTCGTCACAGCAGCCATGATACTCGGTAGCTATCCGCTGTTCCCAAACAAAAGAGAAGCTATGTAACAATGATTGAACAAAACAAGGAACAGCAGGACAACCACCGAGAACTAGTTACAGATAGATACTAGGTACCTAATAAGCTTAGGTACCCACACAAGCTAATATTCAAATACAAAATGGTAAGTTAATGGTACCAGGTAATGGTGGTATTTAGATAAGTATATTCAGATAAGAAGTACAGTGCCAGTTGCTGTGTTTGAAGGGTAAGGGTGCCGGTGAAATTACAGGCACATGAGACTTTTCATCTTTACGTCTCAGGGTGGCGGGCGCAGTGCAATGCCACATAGGGTGCGTTCTAGGTGGACGTGACCTATCGAGGTAATGCACTGTTCATACGCAGAGGGTACCACTTAACATCAGGTGGGCCATCTGATTGACCCGTCATTCGTTAAAAACTTAGTTAAGCAAGATCTCGTCATTACAGGTCGACTACATTATACTCTTTAGCGCCTCCTAGTGGTGTGAGGCAAACACCAGCCTACGTCACCACCAATGAGAACCGAGCCAGCCCGTCTCTGTGCTACCAGTATCGTATAATCAAACTCCCTGACCTCCCGCTATTAACAAAATTATAAATTATAAACTAATCAAAAATTATATTAACAAAAAAATACAATAAATCTCTTGACTGCTTCATTTGATTAGGAAAACACAAAAAAAGTAACAGAAAATATTACCGTAATTCTGTTATTGTTGCAAAAAAGAGCAAACGGATAGTGACGTCACCAGGACCCAATCACACGCCATGTCACAGGGGCCAATCGCGCTAATTTTGAACGATATTACCAAAATAAAACTAAGGATCCCTCAATTCTAACGCTCGAAATAACGTGAACGACCGGTTTTGTTTCGGTAGTAACGTCCTAAACTAGCGCAATCGGGCCCCGGAGCTAGTCTCGGTGTAGCAGATCTCGTTTTCTTCGATCAGGGGTTAACACAGGCAAACAAATCGTCACAGTAACTACAACCCCAAACACATGAAGCTACCGGTCTTCGCAGTGTCGTAAAAATTACATTATATGATTTTTGAGAAATTTTATTTTACACTAGTGTCTGCCCGCGACTTCGCTCGCTTTTTACCGGGATACAAAGTAGCCTATAACTCAATCCAGGTCACAATTTATCTAAGTAACAAATTTCATCTAAATCGGTTTGGCACCATGGAGGTAGAAGTAAATAGGTTTAATGATGTTTTGAATTCACGAACTTTTATCCTGTACTGGATAAAAACGGCTTTTACACTCAGATATCGAAGAGCAAAAATACTCCTTCCGAGATGGGGGGATGAAAATGTTGTTGTTCTTTCAGAAGCACAGTCCACCAGCGCCGACTTGCAGAACATGGATGATCCGGCTCCGGACAACGCGTCACAGAGATCCATACCCCTCGAGCACATTGAGAAGGAAGTCGGTTAGTAGTCAAATCAATTCTGAAGTTCCGAAGGTAGGTACTTATTTAATCGTAAATTGCAACTAGTATGTTATGAATTCATATGTAGTTCTGTTTTCTCTAATATTTTTGCCTGTAACAGAGACTGGACAAGTCTTTATTAATCTTTGAAAAATATTACTATTACTGTTAGCCTGAATCATCCCATTGTTGAGCAAAGGCCTCCCCCATATCCTCCAGTCACTACGATCCTGTGCTATTTTTTGCCAATCTGTGTTAAAGGCATCTATTTCATCGCGCAATCTCCTGCGTGGTCTGCCGCGACGCCGTTTCGCTGTGTCAGGGCTCCACATAGTGGTTATTTTGGCCCACATAGTGGTTATTTGAAAAATATTAGGTTTTCTTTTATAAATAAAAACTTATATAATATAAAAATGTCTTGAAAGGATCTTTCGATATATCTACGACTAACAAATACAAAATCATGAAATGTGATTCGATTGTTTCAATTATTAAAATGACTAATCAAAGCGAGACGTCATTATTCCCTTGACACGAACATGGTGTACTGTTACACGGGTTTTGTAGACACGGCTGAGATAAACTTAGCACGTTACTAATGCTTAGCATTGTATCTGTCCCTCTCTAGCACGCGTGATTTGAAATGTGTGTGAAAGTGACAGGGATAATGCTAATCATTAGTATGTGCTAAGTAAGATCTATTTATCTCGACCTATGTGCCCCTCGTGTACACTTTGAGAACCTCAATTTCCATACAAAATTCCGTGTTACTTTACATTACAACATACTTCCGAGTCAATTGCTGGTTTAAGCTCGGACTTCGTAAAACTACGGCCATGATACAAAGACATAGTGTTTCTACCTGTCTGTAGAAAACGTAATTGGGTCAGCCGCGAATTCTGTTGCTAGGCCGGAGATGGCCGCACCATATGGCGCGATGCGGAACGAGCGCGGGGAAGGGGGGAAAAATCCACACGTCCCACCATCTTGGAATAACCGGGCTATGCCAGTCGACAGTGACAAACGAACAGAGCATGAGCAGGGTTTTGTTAGTAACAGAGCTTTTTTGTGAGAGTTCGTCTGAGGAAGTCCTATTTCTGCCCCAAAGCAGTAGTGCTCGCATTACTGTGTTCTGGGTTTAGGTTTATGGGTGCTGGTTAAATTACAGGCACACGAGACTTTTAAATTTTTATGTCTCAGGGTGACGGGCGCAGTGCAATGCCACATAGGGTGCGTCCTAGGTAGACGTGACAGGCCTAGTGACCTTACACGTGTCTGTCTGTCATAGACCTAACATTGATCTAATGCGTCTCTTCTGTGCCTTAAAAACCTTCGTTTGATTGGTAGAGTTACCCCAAAGTATAGCTCCGTACCTTAGCAGCGAAGCAGTGTGCCCATAGTATACCGCAAGTAAGGCCGTTAAGTTAGCGACTTTACTCAGTTTATACATTGCATATGAGTACTGGTAAAGACGCATGCAGATTGTATCTGTGTGCAATTTCCAATTCAATTTACTGTCAATTTGTAGTCCCAAGAACCGTGTAGAATCAATAATTGATGTATGGTACTAAGTTTTTTTATCGTGTCTGTGTCCGTCCGTATATCTAAATCTACACTAATCTTATAAAGAGGAAAGATTTGTATTTTTTAAATCAAATTTCTTTATTTCAGGCTTATTGGAAAATGTACAAAAACCATTAAGCCCATAGCAACATAAATACCTTAAAAACTAACATACATATAAAAACACTTTAGACTTGCACACTTTTTTTTTGTGTGTGTGTATGTTTGTGACGATTAAACTCAAAAACTACTGTGCCGATTTCAAAAATTATTTCACCATTGGAAAGCTACATTCACTCTGAGTGACATAGGCTACCAGGGGGGGTTTAGGGGGGGGGGGGGGCTGTTTTTCATCCTGAAACTACCCGTGCGAAGCCGAGACGAGTCGCTAGTTTGCAATAAACTGACGATCATAAGTTTTTTAGCTTCGTGTTTCCGTTCTCCAAGTACATAGTGGTGACTCCTTCACGTAAATCTTTAACGCTTTCGTTGTTCTAGATGCCGCTCAAGAGTCTCTGCCGCCGTCTCAGAACGATACACCGAAACTGGTTCACAGAATCTCGTCAATTACTACGTAAGATATCCATCTTTCATTCTACACCTACAGACCGTGTTTGTAACTAGCTTCCGCCCGCGACCTTGCTCGCGTGGTAGCGGGATAAAGAGAACCCTATTAAAATATGATATTAAATATTTATTGATCGTGAAACTAGGTATAAAATAGTGTTCAAATGTCATGCTTAAAGTCCTCTAGTTCCTACCATAAGGTGTACAAATCAAAGTTAAAAACAGAAGTTAAAATCATTGAAAAACAGTTAACAATAGAAGTTAACATTTAAAACAAATTAAGGCAAAAACATAATATGTACTTATCATTAAAATTTAATTATAAAGTCATGCAAACTATCCTTCAAAAATTCGTTAACAGTGTATTATGCCTTTTCAATCAACAAGTTGTTGAGGGCGTACTTGAACTCCGTATGGCTTTCTTTGGCATTAACAACGGTATTTTACTATAAATAATTGGTGCCATACAGCAGAATTAATATAAAAATTTAAAAAACAGACTATTTTTCTTAAAATAGGTTATACCCTATTTTTTCCAAATTGTATCGAAATTGGTTTAATTAAGGTGAATGTTCAAGTTTCCTTGCCCATACAAAATACTTTAGGCCGTTACTCAAACCACAGATTGTCATTTTATAAATTGACTTATTTTTTAGACTTCCTAATGATAATAGTTATCGCGAATGGTCGTTCCAAACAAAAATATACAATAGGGAATTTTTAAAACAGGTTTGAAATACGACAATTTTTACAAATGTGTGAGTTTATTTTGCACTGACATCTATTATCGTAGTGAGATACTTTTAGGCAGCAGAGCACCCAGTTTAATTAAAGATGACAGTGATGGCGCTAAATTGACCTTCAAACACAAGAGTTTTGTGTAAGATAGTAAGTAAACATGATAGAGATGGCGCTAAATAATAAAAGTGATGTATTAGTCGGCAGGTCGTAAAAAGTGGGGTAAAGTGGAAAAAGGTCAAAAGTTAATGAAACTTCAGGATGTTGTTCAGGGATGGTTAATTAAAAAAAACAAGTTTTGGACCTCGAGGACCCTGTGCGAAAAGAGGAGGGGGCGGGAAACTGCACCTTCCGCCGGTTTTTTCTCAATAACTTTTTTCCCTTACATCCTACGGCAAAAGTACTTGTTATTTTTTTGTAGAACGTTAAATTTACTATAATTTTGATTATTCAAACTTGATTGTATGTTGATAAGTTACCGAGATATGGCGCTTCGAAAATTTTTTTTTTTTGAATTTGCTAAAATGTGCCTAAAAATGCTAAATTCCACCTTATTTCTTCTGTTATACCATGGTTATACCCGAATAATGATGGTATGTTATTATAATTATGGTTCCTGGTTACAATCACCTACTTTGGAAACCCCTCCACCCAAACCAGATCTCAAAAGCTGATTTTCTTCTCTGATGAAAACCAAACATTCACATCGTCCTGTTGGTATTCATATTATAGTGCAGTCAAGTTAAACATGAAAAAGGGGTCGTGCTTACAAAAGTTCCGGTCACGCTGATTTTTTATATGTGGTTAATACCTAAACCACTATTAAAAAAACATATTTTCCAAGTGCTGTGCGAGCGGCTCAAAAAATCATGAAATTTTATATTTTTTTTTCAGTTTTTGCTCAATATCTTAGTCAAAGATGTCTGACCGGTGTAGTCAACAGGCATATTTTTAAAGTAGGCTAAATTTTCTACAATTTGACACTAAGGCGAGATCTATACAGCCATTTGTTCCCAAGATAAAGTTCTTCGAAAATAGGCAATTTTTCTCCTAAGTGTTTTTTTAAGAAAATTTTTCTTATTTTGTGAAATATATTCTAAAATATGCATCCCACGTCAAAAATTATTTTAAATGAAGTTGTAGTAAATTATTGTAGCTTTCATTTGAAACCAAATTGGTACCTTTAGGCCCGGCGGTTCTCTCAAAAACGACGGATAATTAAAACCAGTCATAAAGAAGATGCCACAGGCCACCATGCAGCAAGATAAATAAATAAATAAATAATGCTGGACAGTTCACACAACATTATCTAGCCCCAAGCTAAGCAGAGCTTGTGTTATGGATACTAGATAACTGATATACTTAATACAATATATTACATAGATATATATTTTTTATTATGCATAGAAAATACACAGAACACCCTGAACAAATATCTGCGATCGCACAAATATTTGTTCCGATGAACAAAATGAACAAATGTTCCGGGAATCGCACCCGCAACCTCCTGCGTCGCAGGCCAACCTTCGCCCGCCGCGCCACAGAGGTCGTCAATATGCTACCTCCAAGCAATTGCTGAACTGGCGGGAAGTCAACTTGTATCCCACTAATTGGGGGTGGAAGCAGTCTTCTGCAGGGACGCAGTCTTCTCTTCTCAACCCCATCCCCACCACCATGATCACGGCGTCCTCATATGCCTGCTTCACTTCGATGCTAGCATCCACCATTTGTGTCATCAACATCGAAATGAATGCTCTCATATTGTGATCTTTTGCCAGAACTTTTGTTGTGCTATTGTCACCATAGTAGATGAGGAGAACACGACTTTGGTTGGTGCTTGTAATGCAGACTGGCGAGCTCGTTCTGCTGCTTTGGTGCTTTGATAGCCGGCTTTAGTGGGGTATCCATCAAAGACAACAATCACATTGCTACCAAAGTGTCTCTGCACGTAGTTGATGTACTTAGAAAAAAACACACATCGCCATATCTCGATAATCTATTGACATAGAAACATGTTTTATTAGTCCAAATTATAGTAAATTTAACGTTCTACAAAAAAGTAGCCGGTACTTTTGCCGTGGGATGTAAGAGAAAAAAGTTATTGAGAAAAAACCGGAGGAAGGTGCAGTTCCCCCCCCCCCCCCCCACCCCCCACTTTTCGCACATGGTCCTCGAGGTCCAAAACTTGGGAAAATGTTAATTAACTATCCCTGAACAACCTCCCAAAGTTTCATTAGCTTTTGACCTTTTTCCATCTGAAACCACCTGCCGACTGGACTATTATATGTGTTATTTATGAGTGTATCAAGCGTAGAGTGTGCTGCCTTATGAACTTTTGCTGATTTTCTCTATCATCTTACTTTTGACTGCCTACCTAAGTAAGGCTTTTAAGTTGATTTTCCTTTTTTTCTTTGAATCAGCTTCCACTTGTTCTCGAGGCTCTACACAGGGGCTCCCCACCTAGTAGTAAGAAGGATCATCAAAAGAAAAACAGACCGTGTTTGCCTGATTCTTCTAGGTCTGGTTGCGTTGGAACAGGAGTAAATGTAAATTTATTTTTTAAGACGATTCAAAATTATCCTTGTGATTTCAATGAATAAAATACTTTTTGACTTTTACTTTGATATGTTGCCGCTCCGTCAGCAAAAGTTTAAAAGCGACGTTGCCAAACCGTTACTAGTGTGAACACACAATACCTACTTTTTATAAGTTGGCCGTAATTTCTACTATAGCGAGCTAGTTCTGATAGGGTTGCCAACTGTACTTATAATAATGTATTCTAATTTATTTTACAACTACGTTCTTTAAACTTTGCAATAGCATTATAGTGCGAGAAAATACTTTATTTCAATTTAGGTAGCCTACCCAAGTTTTTTAAGTTACTATGTGAGGTGTTAAAAATAAAACAACGAAAGAATACGTGAAAACTTGGCCAGAATCAATGATAGTATGATGCACGATTCTACGAATTTTGAATAGTCTTATATTTCAAAATGAGTGAAAGTACAACATGGATTTAAAACACTAGAGAACAGTGATCACCACGAAAGCTGCGAGCGAGCCGAAGGCGAGCGTGGCTCAGTAGTCAGCAGGGCCTGCAGCGAACCAGAACCAACACCTGAACGCCAATACCCTAGATGATGATGATGATGATGATGACGATGATGTTGTTAATGTTCATCACCACCACCATCATCATCACCATCACCATCATCATCCTCATCTAGGGTATACGCGTGCAGGTGATGATGATGATGATGATCATGATGTTTTTAATGTTCATCACCACCGCCTTCATCACCATCACCACCACTAACATCATCATCATCTTCATCTAGAGTATTGGCGTGCAGGTGATGATGATGATGGTGGTGATGGTGGTTAATATAATATATCTTCATAATGTTGTTAATATTCATCACCACCGCCATCATCATCACCATCACCACCACCATCATCATCATCATCATCATCATCATCATCATCATAATCTAAGATATTAGCGTGCAGGTGATTATGATGATGATGATGATGATGATGATGATGATGGTGATGATGATGATGATGATGGTGGTGGTGGTGGTGAACATTAACAACATCATCATCATCATCATCATCATCATCATCATCTAGGGTATTGGCGTTCAGGTGATGATGATGATGATGGTGATGGTGGTGATGTTGATGGTCACCACCATCATCACCATCTTCATGATGTTAATATTCATCACCACCTCCATCATCATCACCACCACCATCATCATCATCATCATCATCTAGGATATTAGCGTGCAGGTGATTATGATGATGATGATGGCGGTGATGGTCACCACCATCATCATCACCACCACAACCATCATCATCATCATCATCATCATAATCATCATCATCATCATCACATGCACGACAATACTTTAGATGATGATGATGATGATGGTGGTGGTGATGATGATGATGATGGTGGTGGTGATGATGATGATGATGGCGGTGGTGATGAACATTAACAACGACGTAGTCATTATCATCATCATCTAAGGTACTGGTGTGCAGGTATATAGATCATCTAAGAGTACGCTCGGAAATTTGGAGATTGGAGTTGCTCGCGTCCATAGGAAAATACCCTCGCGTCCCTACACGTCCCTACGGTCCATGAGGCAACCAGAATTCCAGACGTTGAGGACCACACAGCCAACTGCTTGGACCTTCTGCTGACGAACGAGCCGGATCACCACTCAGTATCAGTTTTGCCTCCTTTGGGTACATCAGATCACTGTGTGGTGAGGTCTGTATCGTCATACTCGCCACCCGATCCCTCACCCAGAGGAAGTAGGCGAGTGTGGCGTTACAAGTCAGCAGATTGGGATGAGATGCGACATTTCTTCGCTTCTTATCCTTGGCGGCAAACCTGCTTTTCTTCTTGTGACCCGACGGTCTGTGCTGATGCCGTTTCGGAGGTGATCAAAAGAGCAATGGAGTATTTTATTCCATTCTCCGATGCTTCACCTTCAGGCAATGCTCGCCCATGGTTCAGTCCCGCGTGTGCTAGTGCAGAAGCGCTAAAACATGTGGCTTACCTAGCCTGGGTTGACGCAAGAAACGGTAAAACCTCGGATGCACGGCTTAAGAAGAAAGCCTTTAACAAAGCCGCCAAGTCTTGCAAGAAGGTGATACGGAAGGCTCGCTTCGATCGGATTGGCCGTCTGGGTGCTAAGCTTGCCGCATACCCTGCGGGAAGTAAAGCTTTCTGGTCTCTGGCTAAGTCCGTGGAAGCGAACTTCAGCCGCCCTTCACTCCCTCCACTACTGAAACCGGACGGGTCCCTAGCTCACGCTGCGGTTGAGAAAGCAAATTTATTTGCTACTAAATTTGCGGAGGCTTCACGTCTTGAAACTTCTGGCGAAATTCCACCCAGCCTTCCTCGGTGCGAAGCTTCAATGCAGGAAATTCGCATCCAGCAAAAGGAAGTGCTCAGAACGCTACGTGGTCTCGACGTGAATAAAGCTAGCGGTCCGGATGGTATCTCGGCTATAGTGTTGAAAACCTGTGCCCCTGAGTTGTCTCCAGTATTAACGCGACTTTTCCGCCTCTCTTTTAAAACTGGTGAAGTCCCTAAATCTTGGAAGCTCGCAAACGTGCAGCCTGTACCCAAGAAAGGCAGTCGTGCTGACCCTTCAAACTACCGCCCTATTTCGGTCACCTCCCTACTTTGTAAATGTATGGAGCGTGTACTGAATAGGAAGCTCCTTGCATACCTCGAAGGTAACGACCTCCTCAGTGATCGCCAATACGGATTTCGCCGAAACCGGTCTACTGGGGACCTTCTTGTGTATGCCACGCACATTTGGAGCGAGGCCATCGAGAAATACGGTGAAGCACTAGCTGTTTCATTAGACGTCTCGAAGGCCTTTGATAGGGTTTGGCACGCTAGCCTTATTGGCAAGCTTCCTGCCTACGGACTGCCAGTTCAACTCTGCTCCTGGCTCGCAGACTTTCTGAGGGAAAGATCCATTCGAGTAGTTATTGACGGCTGCTCGTCGGATCAATTGGCTATTAACGCCGGGGTACCTCAGGGGTCAGTGCTATCTGCCACACTGTTTCTGTTGCACATTAACGATCTGCTAATGCCCGGTATCATTGGGTATGCAGACGACAGCACAGTTGTGGAGAGATATGTTTCTACTGCGCGAGCTAGGACGAATGAAATTCAGGAGTTAAGAGATGAGATGCTGCAGCGTCTGAATTTGACTCTCAAGGCTGTATCCGACTGGGGTGATGCCAATCTAGTCAAGTTCAATGCCTCTAAAACGCAGGCTTGTCTCTTCTCGGCGAAAAAAAGTCCGTTTCTCCAAGTTCCTGTATTCCGCGATGTACCTGTAGCTATAGGAGATCACCTCGAGCTCTTAGGTGTTTCGCTCACGCCTACTCTCAACTTTGGCTCTTACATCGAGTCTAAGGCAAAAACAGCTGCCATGAAGCTAGGCATCCTGAATAAGGTAAAGCGTTACTTCACACCAGGACAGCTTCTCAGTTTGTATAAAGCACAAGTCCGGGCTGGTATGGAGTACTGCTGCCATGTTTGGGATGGTTCGGCCAAATACCAGCTTGCTGCCTTGGACTCGATCGAACGTAGAGCTTTCAGGCTTATAGGTGAGCAACATATGGCGGAGACTAATATCCAGAGTCTCGAGCACCGCCGTAAGGTTGCATGCCTTTCAATCTTCTATAGGTTACATTTCGGGGAATGCTCCCAGGAACTGCACGATCTGATCCCACCATCTCCTTTTCATCATAGGATGAGCAGGCGTACGGCTCAGTACCATCCTTACCTCATTAGTATACCTTCTATTCGCACAAAACGTTTCGGTTCTACCTTTATAATGCGAACTGCTAAGGAGTGGAATACACTGCCGTCGTCTGTCTTTCCTGAAAACTATAATCTGGGTCTCTTCAAGTCTAGAGTGAATAGGTGCCTTCTAGACCTTTGTGCTCCATCTTCGGCCACATCGTCACTTACCAACAGGTGAGATCGTGGTCAAACAAAGGTCTATCAATGTTGAAAAAAAAAAAAAAAAAAAAAACACGTGATCTCTGGGTGGTGTCAAACGGGTAACAACATTTCTGGTGGTAGGCTTCGGCCGTGGCTTATCACCACCCCATGGACATAGCCAGTCCGTGAAGCGACTTTGTCGTGTTTCGGACTGATGTCCAGTGTAGCCATCGTGGAAGTGACGGGTTTGAGCAGCTATGGTATTCGGGGTACCGCACAGTGGGGCGATTTTGAAAAAAGGTGGACGTAGGAACAAATTTCGTAATTTCGGTCTGAAAAAATTGCAACTGATAGGAAATTGTATGGTGATTAAAATATATTCTATTCAATTTGCAAAAAAAGGCACTTCTTCATGGGTTAAAAAAATAGTTTAGAAAAAAATGTATGGAAAGATTTATATTATATTGTTTTTCTCAAAAATAAGAAGTTTGTTAAAAAAAAAACAACAATAGCTTAAAGTAGCTGCCGTCTTCTACAAATGGGTCATATAGGGTTCTGTTAACCCTGCAGCATTGGCAGTTAAGGGGGTTAAACTCTTGAAAAAAAAAATTTATTTTGATACGAGCATCTGATAGGAAATGTAGTGCTTGTTAAAAGTTATTCAATACAATTTTCCATAACAATGAGTCTGTGATATTATAAAAACATATTTCTGAAAAATGCGATGAAATATAAATCAACATATTTTTTCTCGGAATTTTAAAAGGTTTTCATAAGAAACTTACACTACTTAAGTTCTTTACAAAAAATAAATAATCGTTTTTGGCTTAACGCTGTTGCAGCGGTATTTAAATGGGATCAAACTTTAAAAATATATGATTTAATGTTAAATGTTAATGGAAAATGGTTCAATTTCTGTCATTCGCTCAGTCTTATCTAAGTAAAATTAATAAATCATAATAAAATCTAGTGTAAAAAACTTCTAAGTCTAACTACTGGCTTAGTAATTATCTCCAAATAACTTGCCAATTTTTCCGATACTCGACATTTCTGACCTTGTAGGTAGGTACCAGATATTTTTCATTGCTACAGTACTTTCACTGAGTATTACGTTCATAATAGTAATAAATCAAAATAAAATCTAGTGTCAAAAAGTACAAAGATCGCTATAGTCTTAATAATTATCTCCAAATAACTTGCCAATTTTTCCGATACCTGAGCCTAATGACTGACCTTGTAGGTTAAGTACCAGATACCTTTCATTGTTACAGTACTTCCACTGAGTATTACTTTCATAAAAGTAAATCACCATATCATCTAGACTCTAGAGTCACTAGAGACAAAAACTACAAAGTTAGCGATTGTCGTATGGGGCCATTCAAGTATTACGTAAGCAGATTTTTTACAACTATTTATAATGCGCGTCATGTAAAAAGAACGCTGGCGGTCAAGCTTCTTCAGGCGTTCCAGCGTTCTTTTTAAGAGATTACTTACTTTTCTACTTATTTAAGAGATGTATACCTATACATTGAATGAGTGCCTGCCTAGTTTACTACAAATAATGTACCATTATAGTACGCGTCATGTAAAAAGAACGCTGGAACGCCTGTAGAAGCTTGACCGCCAGCGTTCTTTTTACATGACGCGCACTATGCCCACCCCTTCTGTGTAAGCTGTGTTAGCAAAAGTAAGCAAACCTCTTCCCCCCCTCCCATGCTTACTTAATCATTGGTACCTATATGCATTTTTCTTTTAATGTATTCTGTTTTTTTATTGATTCGTGAGCAGTAGTTAGCAAATAGGCTTAACTAACTTCTGTACATTTTGTACTTTTGTATTTGTATGAGATTTTTTAAAACTTTCGAATAATTTTTGATATTACTTGGATTTGTTTATTTGAAACGACATGTTAAACAGTTAAGCTTGGGCGAAAAAGGATCACCGGTTAAAACAAACATTAACTTGCTTTGATTTGCTTACAATACGTCAAATCGTCATTCGAATCCATCGAGCAACGCAGGCCTCCGTACCGGAGGGGAGACGCCTTAGAGCTGTCAACCAATACATATTTATTCAGAAATTTTTGGGGGGGGCTTCACGCACTCACTTACAGTTTGATGCACACTTTTGTAACCAGTCGTTCTATCGCTATAAACGCACACATCTATAAACAGCAACACATCAAAAATCTTTATACACACATAGATGCTTTCTGTGTACAAACATCATGTTATGTCACAAAATTGACAGTAACACCCGTTCTAGGGACTTCCAGCACTCAAGTCGATAAATTAATAGTATCGATAACTTTTTGGTAGGAACTTACTTTGCCTACTGTATATATTCTGTGCTACCATCAAGGGTCATTGAAGGGATTTAAGGGCGGCTAGGTATGGGGGGAAGGGTTGAACGCTCTCTGTGAAGGAGGAGTTCCGGAGTAGTTATCGAGGATAACATACAGATCATTTTGTGGATCACTATGAAATTTTAGATTAGTAAAAGGTAGTAGTAGGCTGGAGAGAGAGGGGGTAAACGCGGAAACTTAGAGTATAGAGAAAAAATCAAGAAAATATTGAGTACCCCAGGTACAACCACTAGCTCATGAGATGATTAGTTCTTGGGAAAATTTAATTAGAATTTTGTTCAAAGCATACATTAATTTCATAAAACTATGGGTCGGCAAGTCAAAAGAGATGAAAGGAAAGGAAAGGAAAAAACGCTTTACTTAGCTGCCGTCATCCTTCTAACCTACATAATCCATGTCGGTTCTGGCCACGAAATATACGATGTATTATATCTGTCAGTCACTGTTATTGTCAAAAACCAAAAATCATGGTCCTAAGTGCCAAAAAACTACATTAGTCATAAAAATGTAAAATAGTTTTTTTTTTAAATTTCAGGCATAATTATCCCACGTCACATGGGATCCTAGTGTGGGATCACAACTATGTAGGTATGTGTTGGGTGTGTTAAGTTATGTTAATGTTAAACAATGGTAGGTAAAGTAATACTTAGCGCTTTATCTAATGAACAGAAAATCGCGTTGAAAAAATTATACCTAGCAATTTTTTTTTAAATTCTTTGGTCAATCAGAGAATAGGATTTGAATAGGAAAATCCCACGACACAGTACGGACACTCATGACACGACTTTTCTTGAAAATGAGTAAATGAGTTCAAACTGGGAAATGCTTTTGTTAATTTATAGTGATCACGTATCCCACAACCTAGGTAGGCATGCAACTTTTTACGAAAAACTATCACACCTCTAGATTTGTAATATCACATAGTAATTTAAATTCATGTCAAGATGTCGTTCCCCTCTGGCTATGCACAATTTCATTTGGGCATACGCGTTAGTAACACTGTTTTCGCCCAATCATTAGGGCGAGCGAAGCGAGTCCTCTACTATCCCATGCAATTTTGTGGTACACTTAACGAAAAAACTATCCGTTGTAATTTAGCATAGTAATTTAAATTCATGTCTTTGTTTAAATATAAATAATCACGGAAAAAAAAGCTTGCTAGCCCTCACCAAGCATGTTTTGCTTTTGCTAGTAATAAAATTGTATCATGATGGGCCGATTGCTCTGTCAGACTGAACCGATCGTGTGACGCATAGAGTAAAACAGTGTGACAGTGCTACAAATACTGAAATGCCGAATCGTTACATTTTCAGCTGTAAATCAAGGTCTGGAACATCGAATTTACGAAAAGATGGTGTTTTCTTTCACATTGTACCTAAGTGAATTTCATTATATATATATATTTATTTTTATTTTATTTTTTGATGCTGGACACAGTTCACACAAGATTATCCAGCCCCAAGCCAAGCACAGCTTGTGATATGGACTAGATAACTGATATCCCTAGTACAGTACATTACATAGATATTTATTTTGCATTAACATAGAAAATACCCAGAACACCCTGAACAAATATCTGAAGATCGTACAAATATTTGTTCTGAGGCAGGAATCAAACCCGCAACCTCCTGCGTCACAGGCGAACCTTCGTCCACCGCGCCACAGAGGTCGTCAACTTATGGCATAAAATGAATAATTTCAAATTAAAATCATAACAGTTACCTACCTTGTTACATACCAATACCTTCATGGTGATTGGATTAACGGTTAGAAAGTTAGGTTAGGCTAGGCTATGGCTCCCGAATAATATAAATCAAATTTCAATAGCTTGTAAAACATATTAAACGAGCATTTATTTTATCGATAAAAAATCTACATTATTATTGAGGCACATCACTAATTTAGCAGTATAAAAGAAAACACGGGCAACTCACATACAGGAATTTTTGAGAAATAAAAAAAACTGTTAAATGAGCACAAAGCTATTTCACTGTGCATTGAGGCTGTTATTGTTAGCAGTTGCTTATTTAATTAAAAAAAAATAGGTTTACCAACAGTCTACACATGTATGTCGAAGAGAGAAGTCATATGATGAATCTGGAGAATAGATCTACTGAGATTGAAGGCTTATAAACACCACGTGTACGGCTGCGAACAATCGTATTCTGTCGTGTCGCGCCACCCAAACGAATGCGCCCGAGTCTTGTTTACGCAAAGACGCAAAGCGATCGACGCTCAGATATAAAAGGAGCGTACGAAAGCGCCAGAGCTCATTATTACATCGGCGTTTGCAGAGTGCACACGATTTAATCAACAAAATACAAAATCAAGTTCAAAGTCAGTTTGAATAAAATCTTAGTGAAACCACTTTTGAATTTTCCTCATTTGCACGAGACCCACTGCTACGATCCTGGCATACCTGTTTCGCTTCATTCACTCACATCACATTCTTCATATATGCTCATTGGTTAAGGGCGCTCTTAGCCTGGCCATTCTCCAGATCGACCCTGATCTATTCTGAATACCTTCACCGAGGTCTCCCCCTTCCAACTGTCCCATTCATGCTCATCTTATGAACTAGTTTCGTTAATCTACTATCATTCATCCTTTATATATACCCAAACCATCCAAGCATACCTTTCTCAATCCTTGTCACTATACACGTGCTCTTTCATTTTACAATGCTCTGTTAACACACAGTTTCTTATTCTCTCTCAAAGTCCACCATACATACTTCTCAAACCTCATCTTCACTGCATTTATTCTACTTTCATGTTTATTCTGCCTTAGCAACTTTCGCTACCACCAGATACATTAGTGTTGGCACTAACACCCCTCTATGCACATCCAGTCGTCGTGCCTTTTTGGATACGTTCCGGCTGATAATAAGGCGTTAAGTTCACTTGATTTCCAGAATTTACACTCATTTAAATATCATCTTCATGCTTGCCATCTCTTGTAATCAAAGTTCTCAAATGTACAAACTTTTTGATGTTACACTTGTTGTTAATAGTAGTGTGATTTAATTTTATTTCTTTAAATATAGTATCACATGACACTTACGTTGACATATCATATAATACACCTCTGCGAGGTACATTTAATCCTTTTACCACACTGGTTCTTTCACCATTGGTCACAGGCCACTTTCAGGGACACTATATCTCAAGTTGGTCACTGAACCAAGAAAGAGCCTGTGACACGTAGTAGTAGTAGTTAGTAGTTAACGGTTAGTTAGTGGTTACAAAGCCGTCAAATACGATACTCGTTAATGCCACATGTCACATGATGTCGAACGTGTTTAATAAATGGTATTTAGTAATCAAGGATATTAAGTAATCATCCACCTCTTGGCTTACTGACTTTACACGTTATATACAGGTTTACGTCAGCAGAATACATCCTGACATGCACATTGATGTATTATACACATTTATATCTATTCTTTTGGTCACTTTTATGTCGCCCCTCTATCACACGCTTAAGTGGAGCTCGGTTTAAGAGTGGGCAGGGTAGTCGTAAGGGAATTGGCTTTCAGTACGAATAAATCAAGTAACTTGGGAGTGATTTTAGAGTAATGAATGACTAGTGTACTAAAGTGCAGTCGTAGTGAAGAGTGAATCAGTGTTTTTGAATAAAATATTCACGGTTTTTTTTGTTAAACCGTTCAGTTTTATTATTTTACCCCGAACACTAACGCAAAAATTTCAAAATCTAAGATGGCCACTTTTGTTTTTATACGGCTTAATTTGACTTGGTCAATTTTTATGCAATAAATTATAATAATTTATTGAAATTCAGGTACATGTGAAAGGAAACACCATCTTCTTGTAAATTTGATGATCCAATCATTTTTTTACAGCATAAAACTGAAGAACTCGGCGTTTTTCTTGGAGCACTATCTCCCACGCGAGTCGATTCAGTCTGACAGAGCAATCGGCGACAGCTAGTTTTTTATAAGCTGTATGCCCTCGAGGGCATTAAATTTAGAGGGGAACTACAGCGGGGAATGCCTTTGATGGCGTCTCCATTCCGTGTTGCTCGATGTTCGAATCGAAACGAAACAATAGATTGACGGAAGAAATTTAGACGTGACAAGTGCACGCGGTAATCCCCACTCGCTTCTAGGTGAGTACCTATAACGTATTCTTTATTTGTGGGAATCCCCGACATGTGAGTTTTATTTTCAAGCATAGACAATTTGTGGGTTGCCATTTGTGTAAAATAAGTAAATAATAACTGCTGACGTAATCACGATATCGACCATGTCATCAAAAATAAGCAAAACAAAGACCCCCCCGCCCCTCTCAAGCGCTTACATAATACTTGAACGCCCCCTATTACTTATCTTGAAATAATTTGCCACGTATTATTAATAATGGTCCCGATACTTGAGCCTAATGACTGACCTTGTAGGAAGGTACTAGATTCCTTTCATTGTTAGAGACCCACCAACTTATCTGTAGAATTTAATGTATGTAGATGATAGAAAAATGTAGGTAAGTAAATGGTTCTACTGATAATTTGGTGGATCTTTCCAGTAAGTGATTACTAGTTTTACGAAGGTTGCTTCTAGTTTTAAGGGGATTTTTGTCATTATTAACTTTATTTGGGAAATATTTTAGTTACATCGATACTAAAATATCTATCATATGTTTTATGAAAAATGGCTGCTGGGAATTCCGGACTATTTTAAAATGGTAAGAGGGTAAATCATATTAACAGATCTGTAAAGTTTTGTTGTGATGCTCTGATTTTATTCATTGGATGCGATGATTTCTCTGATGAAGATAGTGCTCTTGCTCTTTCAACTTCGCTGAATCTAACGAAATGAAAATACTTATCCCTGAGGACAATGTTATCAGATTCCAGCATATCTGTATTGCCCTTCTACTACAAGATATTAGAAGCCAAAAAAAGATACTACCCTACAGAAGGTGTTGAAATAACGGAGGCAAAGATTAAGTTACAAGTCCTTTTGGATATAACAACACAATTGGCAAGTTATTTAAGTTATTTGGAGATAATTAATAAGGCAATCTCTTAATCTCTTAGATCTTTGTACTTTTTGACACTAGATTGTATATTGATTTATTACTTTTATGAATGTAATGCTCAGTGGAAGAACTGTAGCAATGAAAAGTATCGGGTACCTATAAGGTCAGAAATGTCGAGTATCGGAAAAATTGGCAAATTATTTGGAGATAATTACGAAGCCAATAGTTAGACTTAGAAGTTTTTTACACTAGATTTTATTATGATTTATTCATTTTACTTAGATAAGACTGAGCGAATGACAGAAATTTAACCATTTTCCATTAACATTTAACATTAAATCATATATTTGTAAAGTTTGATCCCATTTAAACACCACTGCAACAGCGTTTAGCCAAAAACGAATATTTCGTTGTTGTATAGAACTTAAGTAGTGTAAGTTTCTTATGATTTAAAATTCCGAGAAAAAATATGTTGATTTATATTTCATTGCATTTTTTCAGAAATACATTTTTATAATATCACAGACTCATTTTTATGGAAAATTGTATAGAATAACTTTTAACAAGCACTACATTTCCTATCAGATGCTCGTATCAAAATAAACAATATTTTTTAAGAGTTTAATTCCCCTTAACTGCCAATGCTGCAGGGTTAAACCGTCCAGAACCCTATATGCCCATTTGTAGAAGACGGTAACTACTTTAAGCTATTATAGGTTTTTACTTGAACAAACTTCTTATTTCTGAGAAAAACAATATAATATAAATCTTTCCATACATTTTTTCTGAACTATTATTTTAACCTATAAAGGAGTGTCTTTTTTTGAAAATTTAATAGAATATCTTTTAATCACCATACAATTTCCTATCAGTTGCAATTTTTTTTAGACAGAAATTACGAAACTTGTTCCTACGTCCACCTTTTTTCAAAATCGTTCCACTGTGTACCGTGATTTGAGCCAATTCACTTCCTATTTGTGTCATCTAATTCACGCGTTGCGCGATACGCGTTACACGCCGAACTTTACAGAGTGCAGATTTCTTACTGCGCAAATCGTGAATATTCACGTGAGGCTTCATGCGGCCCCGAATACCACGGCAGTTCGTGAACTGGATTCAGCATGTGCGTTTTAGAGACCGCAGCAGTGCAAGTGTGCCGGTTGGCTAGGCTTGGAAGGTAGCGGGATCCGAAGCACGGTTCTCCGCTGGCTGACTGCAGGTTGTAGGGGGCCCAACTAGTAAGCTAGCCCGCCGCCTTGCGAAAAATCCCAGAATGCTCCATCGTGCCGGTTGGCGACCGGATTAGAGGACCCGATGGCCATTCCTGGAGGGAGGTCTCAGTCTCCAGTCTAGTCTCCCACTGGCGCAGGAGCCTGCTGTTTGTCTCTAGGCTTTCACTGACCAGTGCCTCACTCAACAGCTGTTTTTCCCACAAACCTAATCACTCCAAAAACCAAACCATGAAAAAGTCAACATATAATAAGTTGCGCTCACAGCGGAAGCACTTCCTACACAACCTATCATCTTACCAACGGTTATAACAGTTTTATTTATTTTTGTTTTCAATTCTCTAAGATCTTGTAGTACCTATACCTATACTTAGTAGATTTTTGTTTTTGTCTTCTTGTTTTATGTGAGTGTTGTGCGTGTGGTAAAATAAATAAATTTTCTTTCTTTCTTTCTTTCTTTCTTTCCTCTCGCTTCAAGCGCACCTCTGAAACATTAGAGGACTGCACTCCAATCTCGATCCGGTCCACCACCACCTAGGGACAGCTAAGCCACACTTATTATTTAATCCTCACGGAGACGCAGATTCAATGAACCCGATTTCTCAGTTTTATGTACTTTGGTGGACACCGGCTTAGATAAAATTATCTATGCTGGTTTATATCATTGTCACTCTGAAGACCACGAGACAACCAGGTTGTTCAACTACATCAGTGAAGCGGCGGATGTGGCCCAGCAACGTTATCCTGATGCCCAACTGGTGATTCTGGGGGACTTTAACGCCCACCACCAACAGTGGCTGTTCCCTTACCAGTTGTCCGACTATGCTGGGAGAGAGGCGTGCAAACTTGCACTCACTTTAATCTCACTCAGCTCGTCAATGCGGCAACCAGAATTCTGGACGTTGAGGACCACACAGCTAACTGCCTGGACCTTCTGCTGACGAACGAGCCGGATCGCCACTCGGTATCAGTGATGCTTCCTTTGGGAACATCAGATCACTGTGTGGTGAGGTCTGTATCTTCATACTCGCCACCCGATCCCTCGCCCAGAGGTAGTAGGCGAGTGTGGTGTTACAAGTCGGCAGATTGGGATGAGATGCGACACTTCTTCGCTTCTTATCCTTGGCGGCAAACTTGCTTTTCTTCATGTGATCCAACGGTCAGTGCTGATGCCGCTACGGAGGTGATAAATAGAGCAATGGAGTATTTTTTTCCATTCTCCGATGCTTCACCTGCAAGCAATGCTCGCCCATGGTTTAGTCCCGCGTGTGCTAGCGCGGAAGCGCAAAAACGTGTTGCATACCTAGCTTGCGTTGACGCAAGAAACGGTTAAACCTCGGATGCACGGATTATGAAGAAAGCCTATAACAAAGCCACCAAGTCCTGCAAGAAGGTGTTACAGAAGGCTCGCTTCAATCGGATTGGCTATCTGGGGGCTAAGTTTGCCGCATACCCTGCGGGAAGTAAAGCTTTCTGGTCTCTGGCTAAGTCGGTGGAAGCGAACTTCAGCCGCCCTTCACTAAACCCAACTACTGAAACCGGACGGGTCCCAAACTCACGCTGCGGTTGAGAAAGCAAATTTATTTGCCACTCAATTTGCAGAGGCTTCGCGTCTTGACGCCTCTGGCGAAACTCCACCCAGCCTTCCTCGGTGCGAAGCTTCAATGCAAGAATTCGCATCCAGCAAAAGGAAGTGCTCAAAACGCTACGTAGTCTCGACGTGAATAAAGCTAGCGGTCCGGATGGTATCTCGGCTGTAGTATTAAAAACCTGTGAACCTGAGTTGTCTTCAATATTAACGCAACTTTTCCGCCTCTCTTTGAATACTGGTGAAGTCCCCAAGTCTTGGAAGCTCGCTAACGTGCAACCTGTGCCCAAGAAAGGCAGTCGTGCTGACCCTTTGAACTACCGCCCTATCTAGGTCACCTCCCTACTATGTAAATGTATGGAGCGTGTACAGAATAGGAAGGTCCTTGCATACCTCGACGGATCGAGGATATTTCGCCGAAATCGGTCTACTGGGGACCTTCTTGTGTATGCCACGCACATTTGGAGAGAGGCCATCGAGATCATGGTGAAGCACTGGCTGTTTCATTAGACGTCTCGAAGGCCTTTGACAGGTTTGGCACGCTAGCCTTATTGACAAGCTTCCTGCTTACGGACTGCCAGTTCAATTCTGCGCCTGCCTCGCAGACTTTCTGAGGGAAAGATCCATTCGAGTAAGTTGTTGACGGGTGCTCGTCGGATCAAATGGCTATAAACGCCGGGGTACCTCAGGGGTTAGTGCTACCTGCCACACTGTTTCTGCTGCATATAAATGATCTGCTAATTCCCAGTATCATTGGGTATGCAGACGACAGCACAGTTGTGGAGAGATACGTTTCCAATGCGCGTGCTAGGCAGAATTAAATTCTGGAGTTAAGAGATGAGATGCTGCAGCGTCTGAATTTGATTCTCAAGGCTGTTTCCGATTGGGGTGATGCCAATCTAGTCAAGTTCAACGCCTCTAAAACGCAGGCTTGTCTCTTCTCCGCGAAAAAAGTAAGTTTCTCCAAGTTCCTGTCTTCCGAGATATACCTGTAGCTATAGGAGATCACCTCGAGCTCTTAGGCGTTTCACTCACGCCTACTCTCAACTTGGCTCCTACATCGAGTCTAAGGCAAAAACTGCCTCCATGAAGCCTTCTAAGTCTGTACAAAGCACAAGTCCGGGCTGGTATGAAGTACTCCTACCACGTTTGGGATGGCTGGCTCGGCCAAACACCAGCTTGCTGCCTTGGACTCGATCGAACGTTCAGAGAGCAGAGAGTTCAGGCTCATAGGTGGGCAACATATGGCGGAGACTAGAGT
Organism: Operophtera brumata; assembly: GCA_932527175.1. Taxonomy (NCBI): domain Eukaryota; kingdom Metazoa; phylum Arthropoda; class Insecta; order Lepidoptera; family Geometridae; genus Operophtera; species Operophtera brumata. The sequence continues at coordinate 6,002,689 of OW052238.1, forward strand.
CTCTCGAGCACCGCCGTAAGGTTGCGTGCCTTTCGATCTTCTATATATAGGTTACATTTTGGGGAATGCTCCCAGGAACTTCATGATCTGATCCCACTATCTCCTTTTCATCATGGACGAGCAGGCGCACGGCTTGGTACCACCCTTACCTCATTAGTATACCCTCTTTTCGTACTAAACGTTTCAATTCTACCTTTATAATGCGAACTGCTAAGGAGTGGAATACACTACCGTCGTCTGTCTTTCCTGAAAACTATAATCTGGGTATCTTCAAGACTAGAGTGAATAGGTTCCTTCTAGACCTTTGTGCTCCATCTTCGGCCACATCGTCACTTACCAACAGGTGAGATCGTGGTCAAACAAAAGTCTATCAAAGTTAAAAAATAAATAAAAAAAATGGCTTTATAGTTCGCAGAACTAACAACCATATTATGTGAATAAAGGTTCTCGAGTGGTACCTACAAACCTGATGAAGGTAGAGGAAGACCCCTCTTTCCATGCACCAAAGATATTATAATCAGCAGAAAGATGGTAGATGCAGGCTCAAGAGAGTTCGTCGTGGCATTTTAGAGAGGAAACCGTTGTCCAGCAGTGGACTTCTGTAGACTGATGATGATGATGATCAACCGTCTACATTGGCTTGAAGTCAGTAAAATGGTTTTATATTAGACTAGCTGAACAATGTCCGTGCGTAGAATAGGTAGTAGGTACCTACCTAGAGTAGGTACCTATCTATTCGTACTACGCATTCTAAATGGATGGTGGTACAAACATCAGCCTGTAGATCCAAGTCCACCGGCTCACTGACATAGGTCTCTAAATTAGCAAGTTGAAGTGGCAATGGGCTAGACATAAAGCTATATGATCCTGGTTCTTTTACGGATGTTTCGGATTTAGGTACGGGTACAGAATCTTCGAGCAATGAATACAAAAAACGAAGGCAAAATGTATTTAGTTATTGATGATGTTTTTTTACTGTATACCTAATATTTCTAGTGTAAGCAGAAGTTGTAATATAAAACAATTTATAATCTTTTTTTCTTTTTTTTGTTCATTTCTGTAAAACGAAACATTCTTATGCAACATCCTATCTTGCCGGACACGCCACAGAAGGGGTTGCGGAAAGGCGGTAGATGGAGGCTGCTCAAGACCGTTTGTCTTGACATTCTATGGGGAGGTCCATGTCCAGCAGTGGACTTCTGTAGGCTGATGATAATGAAAAACCGTCATGGGTTCACGGGGCAAACTATGATAATTATGGGTACCTACCTACCTACTGCAATGATGAAGGTCAGTTACTTACATTCGTGTACATTTTGGACATTAGAAAAATAAGTTTTATTCTTGTAAACAATAATTTTCCGAGTTTTTCCCTGAAATACCTTTTATCATTCTAACAATTTTATTCAACGCGATCTATAAACAGATACCAAGCTATTTATTTAACGCCATCTATCTAACGTCCATGCCAATGCTCTTGGACAATAACAACGCCATCTAATGAAAACCAAAACAGTGAATATGTATGTGTGCGTGCGTGTAATTACATCAGAAAAGTGAACGATCTTATTTCTAGGTAATTTGAACTTTCAAATGACTGTTTAAAGGAAATTCATACTGAATTAAATTCTTACAACTACAACTTAGCCGCGAACGATAAAATAAAACACGAAAGACGCCCGAATTTAGCACAAAAAATAAAAAAGTAATACAATAAGTTTCCACGCCATCTACCGTGAACCGAGCTTTTAGTAATCAAGACGATTATCCTTAAGCCTAGTGGAAAGAGCGAATCGGTGTTTGTATGTTTGTCTGAGGATACATTGTGGGAAATTATACGTTTTGGGATTTCAACATTTTGCAAAGCCAACCGAATGGTCCTAAAGGTAATTTTGGAGCTATAGATCGATTAGAGGGGTAAAGAAAGGTACATACATCCATTGTATGTATTCGCGCGGTCTCAGTTCGGGGCGACCCACTACGCATGGAAATAAGGTCACGATTTGAACACACCGAATGGCGAGGCTCGGGCGGCCTCTTGTTCTTTCGGTGTGTTTTAAATTGCGCCTTATTTTGATATATTTTTGTATGAAACTTTAACGGTCTGCTACACGCAAGCACCACGTGCCTTTCTATGTGGCTTGCGCCTGAGCGATGCTAGTAGGTACATTAACATTTGATCGTCTGATTGGGGCAGGTCTGCTGGCGATGCTGGTCTGGGCCGCATCCTACTGTCTCTCCGTTACAGCATGCCACACCAAGCGTTGTATGTTGTTGTGCACAAAATTATGTAAGTTTTATTTTTTACTTAAATAGACACCTCCTTTTTCCCCGAAAGCGTAGGCAGAGCCTCAATGGGCCTCTTTTCACCATGGGTTGCACCGTCATGGGAATATAACAAGTGGTGAGCTCATCGCCGCCATTGCTTCCCACGACAGTTATAATGCCTATTGTATTGTAATTTAAAATGTCCTAAATAAATGAAAGATAACAACATCATGAAAGAAAAATATAGGATTTGAATGTGACTCATATTCTATTAATTTCACACATTATCTCGCACCTTGTAGTCCTGGTTGGTTTTGACGGCCTTTCAACCAATGTTACCTGGGCCTGCTTAGAACACCCAACTCTACGATTCACTGTGTCATTGTACTCAGGAACTAAGAGCACCATCATACCACAATACCCACACCCAGAACAAATATGTACCGGTCATGCAAACATTTGTCCTGCAGCAGAAATCGAATCAGCACCTTTCGCTTCTCAGCCGGCTACTCGCCCGCTTCACCTGAGGTCATCTATTATAGACAGTTCACTCACCTACGGCACTAAACATATCAACATTCTCAAAGTCATACTCTTATTATTTTCCATAGGAACATACCGCTGAAGGACCCTACCAATGTGCCTGATCCTTATGTCAAGTTATATTTGCTTCCTGGTCGCTCAAAGGACTCCAAACGCAAGACGGTGGTAAGTTTCCAAAGTTTTTTTTTATTTTTTATACTACTTGAATGACGGAGCAAGCTGATGGCCCACCTGATGTTAAGCGGTAACCTCTGCCTATGAACAGTGCATTACCTCATAGGTCACGTCAACCTAGGACGCGCCCTATCTGGCATTGCACTGCGCCCGCCACCCTGAGACATAAAGATGAAAAGTCTCATGTGCCTGTAATTTCACCGGCACCCTTACCAAACCGGAACACAGCAATGCGAGTACTACTGCTTTGCGACAGAAATAGGAATGGTGGTAGTACTTCCCCGGACGAACTCTTTCACAAAAAAGCTCTACTACTACAAAAAACTACTACAAAGTGATAAAAAACCAGTCTATCTTGGTATAGCGCTTTAGTTTTTTTGTGATTTGTAAGAAGACTCTTTTCCAAGAAACAGTTCTGACTCGAAATATCGCTGTATCAACTAAGGATATATCGTGCCGTACACACAATGCACGAAAATAGAGTAACATTACGGTCGGAATGATTGCCACCTTAATCATTGCAGCATGGCACGCGTCGGTTATATTGAAACTAACGAGCCGTCCCTGCTTCGCATTAAAAGTTATTACCTACACATAAACCTTCCGGAAGAAATTCTCTAAATGATAGTGAAAACCCGCATCAAAATCTGTTGCGTAGTTTGGGACTAACGAGACGGGCCCTTATTCGCTATGACCATTGGAGATTCCTTGCCAATAACGTGAAACGTCGTAATGTATTTTAGACGATGATTCCACGCAGATATCGCATCGAGCCCGCGTTCTGTTACGTTTGGTCATAGCGAATAAAGGTGAAGCATACATACAGACGCGGATAGCGAGCGACTTTGCTATATACTAGGGCAGTAACGATACATAATTTTGCCGATACGATACCGATTATTTTAGTAAATAATCGGCGATAGCGATACCGATACCTATATCGGTGGCTTAAGAGAAATAGAAAAAAAAAAACAGATAAATAATGAATAATTTTCTTTATTACGCATAGAAGTTACCAATATTATCTGAACCATGAGAAGGTTGAAAACCAAAATGTCAAATCAAATTTCAAAGAATACATTTATCTATATGAAATAATGAAGAATATTATCAAGCTCTCAAAAGTAATTATCATTACACAAAGCGGTAAAGTAAACCGATACAAAAGATACAGTCAGTATTTAAAGCTAACATTTGGTAGATTTTTGTTAAGAAAGCATTGTTTGTTCAAATTAATATCAGATAATCTGTTACGCAAATAGGTTGTATATAATCGGTGATGCCGATATATCGGTGTCGGAATCGTTACATCCCTACTTTATACTATGTATTGATGCTCTATTGATACTTGTACAGGTAGTGAAGGACAACTGCATGCCGGAGTATGACGAGCAGTTCGAGTGGACAATCCCGCACGCCGAGCTGCACTCGCGACAGGTCGAGGTGACTGTCTGCACGCATAAGGGCTTCCTCGGCGGCAGCCCCATCATTGGACAGGTAACTATCTGTTTGTACTCAACTGCATGCCGGAGTATGACGAGCAGTTCGAGTGGACGATCCCGCACGCCGAGCTGCACTCGCGACAGGTCGAGGTGACCGTCTGCACGCACAAGGGCTTCCTCGGCGGCAGCCCCATCATTGGACAGGTAACTAACTACTTGTACCCAACTGCATGCCGGAGTACGACGAGCAGTTCGAGTGGACGATCCCGCACGCCGAGCTGCGCTCACGGCAGGTCGAGGTGACCGTCTGCACGCACAAGGGCTTCCTCGGCGGCAGCCCCATCATTGGACAGGTAACTAACTGCTTGTACTCAACTGCATGCCGGAGTACCACGAGCAATTGTACAAGGGCCTTTTCGGTTGCAGTTAATTTTGTGTTTGTAGCTCAAGGAAAGTCCAGCCAATATGATATTTATTACTAAAATTGCTACTTTGGATAGCAGTATCTAACTTGTATTTGTACAGTGACGATTAAAAAATTGGTTGTGGTAATTTTTTGCCCTGCGCCTGGGCACCCCTGGCACCGCCCTAGCACTGCATTCATTTTCATTTGCCATCTGCGCCCAGGGAGCCATTGGCAATGGGTTAACTAATCTCGTCTATAGTTACTTACTTCTTATTCTTCCAGGTACTTATTCACCTCAACCAATATGATTTCCTAGAAGCGAAGACTCTATGGTTTGACCTGATGCCTGAAGCACCTCTTAACTAATTTTCATATTCTTACGCGCTGTGGTACTTATGATCTTTATTTATTGACTGTTAACTTTTTTATGGATCTGATTGCTTTTGCCATAACTGATCTGATGTTATAAATTGTAAGGAATGTAACTTCAAGTAACTTATAGTTACAGCTGTTAAGTTTTATATTCTACGTAGCTAGATGCATAACTTTAAGAAAGTGATGGCCTTTTATACATTAACATTTTTGACGCATATTCAAATGAGATTCTTATGAAAAACTGTAAAATTAGTAGACAAATCTATTGATATACACACAAATATTTATAATTTTACAATTGTTCTAACTTAAGCTTTAATTTTGATTATGTTTTTCCGTGCATTTTTTATAATTTTTCCCTTTAGGATAACTATGTATGTAATACCTACTTTGTTTCTTAATTAATGGCTACACAAATAAACCTTTCTCATCTGAACCGTAAGGCATACTTTAACCTTCAAACAAAGCTCGTGAAGGCAATCCACAATAAAGATTTAGGTAGTATCGCCACTCAGTACTTCAACGCAGAATAAAATTATCTTCAACAGCGATGATATTTTATATTTTGTTTATAAACCTCCTTCAACAAGACAGCAATACTCAAGTGATCCAATAGATGAATAGTTGTTTTGCTAATTTTTTAAGGGCATTTCCTAAGTATCCTATGGCTTAGGTTAAGTAAGGTTTATGTGTCCGTTTAGTATTTTAAAATCTATGAAGTCAGCTTATGAAATTCTAGCATTTATTTTCTGTTATTTAAGTACCAATAATTAATAGATGTCGTTTAATTTTATATGCTTTTTACTTTGTATGTAATAAAATGTTTACATAAAAATATTTCAGTTTTTATTTCAAAACACCTTAAGATTCTTAAACATTTACATTTGGAGAAAATTGAATGCATTGATCAATGCAGTCTTACACAATGTAAACTATGTTATTGAATGTAATCAATATAAAATTATCTCACACACTTATAAATAAAAAAATCATCGCTCCATTGTGTTGGGGACTATCTTCTGAGCAATTATTTTTCCATAGCCACCTCGGCCTCCATCATAGTCTGTTCTATATTCATCTCTCACCTGAAATATAAGAGAGATATGCTTGGTAACAAGTTAATTACATAGATTTGTGCAAACGCATGCACTTTTATAAAAGTGTCAAGTGAAACAAGTACAATTAGGTATTGAAAAACATAATATCAATTTTGATATACTCAGTATCACTCTAAATAAATCCAATCTAACAACACCTCTCAACCTAAAATCCATCAAGCCGTTTAGGCTACAGAGCGTGCCAAAGAAATATACATACATACACTCAAAAACATAACCCTCCTTCTGGCGCACTTGGGTATAAAAGGGATTGCTTGTATGGGACAGAAAGGGATGATGTGATCTTTGTCGATCACTTATGTCAGCCATACTATACAGTTACCCCAATGTGTACAAACATTTGTAACGCATGTGAGGAGGGGCAGTCCGCATACATGCAGTGTTATTCACATACTCATTTGCAGCTTGTATGGGACAGAAAGGGATGACGTGATCTTTGTCGATCACTTATGTCAGCCATACTATACAGTTACCTTCACAAACATGTGTACAAACATTTGTAACGCATGTGAGGAGGGGCAGTCCGCTACATGCAATGTTATTCACATACTCATTTGCAAACCCATTTGCGCTTCTACACTTGTTTATGAATGTCTCAGTCTTGCTGACGATTTTATAAAACATGGACGGTGAAGGGGATTTCATAAGTGTGGTCGGAAGATTTCTTTTTAGGATCCCATATTGGTACCTCACTCTCAAGGAGCTCAATAACTCGTAATACCTTGGCGTTACTCCAATCCTGTTTCTAGTTAAGAAGCTAGTTGTATGTGAGACTACACAAAGGTTCGAGGTTCGCGAGCTTGTTGTGTGACTAGAAATTCACACAGCTAGGAAAACCGCAAATGTGGTAAAAACTTGCATATTCATTTGTGAATGTTGTCCTGCATTTGTGGGTTCACATATTCTTGGAAATTTAAGTGACCAGCATTCCTTACAGCTCACTATCTCTGAGTTAGACATAACATATCTTGTTCTGAGCATTGTCCCAGTCACTCTCAACCTCACGTGTTTACATTTTACCACTGCTCTGGAAGGGCAGTTGCCAATTAGTTGCAACATGTAATATTGTCTAAAAGTTATGCATACCTGTCCACCAGTTTTTCCACGTCCATACTGCCGACCCTCAATAAAGCCAGCATCCCAGTCACATCTTATTATTCTATCATCTAATCTTGTTCCATTTATGAACCTGAAACAGAATTTTAATAAGTATTGGTAAACAATCAGATTGCTTGTAATTTATATTCTATAAATTTTAAATATAGTGAATGCTTGCACAGAAACTAAATAAATAAATAAATAAATAATGCTGGACAATTCACACAACATTATCTAGCCCCAAGCTAAGCAGAGCTTGTGTTATGGGTACTAGATAACTGATATACTTAATACAACATATTACATAGATAGATATTTTTATTATACATAGAAAATACCCAGAACACCCTGAACAAATATTTGACTGGCAATAACTCACTTGATTGCCAGTATTTTAATACCTACTTAATTTCATCATATTATGTTGTTGTCTTGATAGTTAGAGCTTTTGTGTTTAAGAGTTTGTCCAGGGCAGTACTATCACCTATTTCTGCTGCAAAGCAGTAGTTATTACATTACTGTGATATGGTTTGCAGGTTACATGGGTGCCGGTGAAATTACAGGCACATGAAACTTTCATCTTTGTCTCAGGGTGTTGGGCTCAGTGCAATGCCGCATAGGGCACGTCCTATGTGGAAATAATGCATTGTTATAAACACAGGTTACCACTTAACATCAGGTGGACCACCAAACATCTTATTGTTCTGTCATTCAAATACTTCATGTTATCTTCTTTGCAAACTAACCTCATACAGTTTTCTGCATCCTCTCTCGTGTAGTATTCCAAAAAGCAAAATCCACAGGGTGTTTTCTTGTATTTGTCAAGGCCCATTATAACTCTTCGTATATCTCCAGTTCGTGAAAATAATTCATAGAGTTGTTCTTCAGTCGTGTAAAATGACATATTGCCAATATATAGGGTAGATGTTGCTCGTAATAGTTTCTCTTGTTCATTTCTTGAACCCTGAAATAACAATAAATAATTATGCCTGGGGAGAATGGAAGTTTCTCTTCAGAGAGCCTGTGAGAACGATAGAAATAAGCAGCTGTCTCAGCACAGAGTGGTAAAATTTGTTGAGATTGCTGATTAGATCTACGAACCTAAGCTTTTGCAGTGATGGGAGGATATGACTCCCTCCATATGAGGTAGTAGGGACCCTCTCGACATTATATAGATCGCAGGATGTCGGTGGATGGAAGCGAAACAAGACCGTTCGTAGTGGCATTCTGTGGGGTAGGTCCAAGTCCAGCACCGGACTTCTGTAGGCTGATGATAAGGATATTAAACCTGGTTTGGTTACCCTGCAGGGATTCAGGAAAGATGGAAATATATACCTTGAAATGTTGGTCACGGTAGGAACTTATTTCTATCGCAGAAGAATTCATAGCATCAAATGATCGCTTCATTTTGAATTAGTCAGGAACTATTACGGTTTATATTACTTTTATAAATCCTTAAAATACAGTAAAGCTAGGGGACAAAATCTTAAATTAACTAAATAACACTACGAAATCAAGCACGACACGCCAACAATCCCATATTCCCAATTCCACACAAACACACAGCACAGGACAGCAGAGTAGAGTACCACAGATTTATAAGTATAGTACACAGAGTACTACGTTCATACCCACAGATTAAAAATACACTTCTTACCATACCCTTCAAACCGGAACACAGAACCTTATTGTTACCATGGATGTCTTCTTAAACTTGCGAAATACTAAGTCTATGGTTACGCTATACAAATTAGAACGAGACAACGTACTATGTAGTGTGCCTCTCGCTCGGCTCGTTTCTTGTTTTATGCGCGGTCCCTTTGGGTAGAAGATCCATGGTCCGAGCCTTGGAAGCATTCCGGCCGGATAGAATGACACATATGCAAAGCCACATTAGCCACTCAAAAGAAGAAAAAAAAAAATAGCGTAGTATAGTGTCAATAGTGTCTTCTTCCGTTTTCCGTTTTGTTTGATTTTTGTTTTGGTTGATTTTTTGACTGTTTTAATTTTAATCTTAGTAATTGGGGTTGTATTTTGTTGTTTATTTCGTTGATAGTGTTTTGTTACCCACAATTTATTCTTTCGTCTATTGGTCTTATCTACCAAAATGTCTCTTCTCAATGAGTTTGAATCCCTGGATGACGAAGTAAAAGAACTCCTACAAAACTACAAACATAAAAAAGCTACAATTTATGAACCGTGTACACTTATAAACTACAGGGAGTGCCTGATTGGTCTTGGTGAAGTAAGTACCTACAGTTGGTAGATACTTCTATCTGTATGACTTAAATTAATGTTATACCCAATTAATTCTTTCAGGAATTGGGTCTCCTCAATATAAACTTCGTGTTCAACCCACACATCGACTTAGAAGACAACGTTTTGCGACCAGATGCTCTTGTTAAACTAATCAACGCAGTCTGGACTCTATTCCACTATTACAAGAACGTATCCGAGAAATCTGAAAGTTTATTGGAGCAGAACCACATACTTGAACAGAACAATAACCAATTGAATGTAAGTACATATACTTGCCATATATTATTCGCCTGAGTGACTGAAAAAACACAAATAGCTTGATAGGTCTTCCTTATTGTATACTCCTAAAGGAAGGTACTCTAATTTTTTATATGCAAAAATAATGCTCATTTTTGTTTTCAGGGAATGCTTGGTAAGGTAAAAAACAAACTATGCTCAGAAAAGAATGAATCAAAGGCATGTGTAGCCGCTGCACAAAGGATAGCTGACAACTCAGATGTAATGCTGCACAAGCTGACCGAAACCAACGTTAAACTGACAAAAGTCACGAAGCAGAAAGAGACCTGTGAAAGAACCTTGAAAAATGAAATCACAAGACTCAAGCTGGAGAATGAAAAACTGCTTGATAGAGTGAGAATCAAAAGTAAGTTTTTATTTTTTTTATTTTTATACTACTTGAATGACGGAACAAGCATATGGCCCACCTGATGTTAAGCGGTAACCTCTGCCTATGAACAGTGCATTACCTCATAGGTCACGTCCACCTAGGACGCACCCTATTTGGCATTGCACTGCGCCCGCCACCCTGAGACATAAGGATGAAAAGTCACATGTGCCTGTAATTTCACCGGCACCCTTACCCTTCAAACCGGAACACAGCAATGCAAGCACTACTGCTTTGCGGCAGAAATAGGTATGGTGGTAGTACTTCCCCGGACGAACTCTTTCACAAAAAGCTCTACTACTACTACTATTTACTTTTAGAAGGTTTTATGCTGTACATACTAGGGGTATGTGTGATCTGAATTCTTTCACCACATTGGTTCTTTTACTATCCATCTCATGGTCTCATCTCATTTTTTGTATTAAAACTAGGTTATTGCCATTTTGTAATTAGTTTTAATCACTGGTTCTTCAAAGTTTGTATGGGAAACGGTTTTGGACCATTAGCTAGTCATTGTGCCATGGATGTCGTAAAAGCAGACAAAGGGATGAGCAGCCCTATCCACCTGGGTACTCAACACCAATACTGCTATCATCAACCTGACTGCCAGTTGTGGTGATCACCCGATTTAATCATATCTGGTCCAGCAGTGGACGTCAACAGCTGGGGTTGTTTTTTTTTTACTTTTGTAGACCTTTGTTTGTCCACTGTCTCACCTGTTGATAAGAATAAATAAATAATGGTGGACAGTTCACACAACATTATCTAGCCCCAAGCTAAGCAGAGCTTGTGTTATGGGTAATAGATAACTGATATACTTAATACAATATATTACATAGATAGATAATTTTTATTATACATAGAAAATACCCAGAACACTCTGAACAAATATCTGCAGATCGTACAAATATTTGTTCCGAGGCGGGAATCGAACCCGCAACCTCCTGTGTCGCAGGCACACCTTCGCCCGCCGCGCCACAGAGGTCGTTGTTGATGATTATGATGACAATATTTTTTGATTCCAAGTTAAAATTCTCTTTTAGTACTACTACTCTGATGTATTTTTCTTACTTTTAATATATTTCCAGATTCCCCACCCTGTAGTGAAGGGTGTGACGTGACCCTCCATCAACTCAAGGAGAGAGAGAAACAGCAGAGAGCCGTCATCGCAAAACTGCAACGGAACAACCAAGACTTGCTGAGAGAGATCTTGAGTATGAAGGAGGAAATTATTCTAGGAGGACTGCAACATTATAAAATCGATGAAGCTACTAACAAATAAGTGTCTTGGTGTTGGCACCTACTGTCCGAAAGTATTTGCCATTAAATAACGAGCCTTGATTTTTATAGCAACTTAAATACTTAATGTGAATTTCGCACAATCATTTGATAGTTTTACAGAAATCTGTATACCATATTATTTAAGTGGACCGCTCTCTACAGTCAGTACCATGCAGCCTCAAGTGGAAACTTAAAATAATGTACAATTTCACCAATTGGGTTAGCCTTTTAAACCTAGGTCAGACTAGTTAGGCAAGTTTCGTTGGTACAAGATCTGTCCTCGGTGTTGGCTTATGTAGCAATGTGCAACCCACGGTGAAAAGAGGCCCATTTGAGGCTCTGCCTACCCTTTCGGGGAAAAAAATGCGGGACAAATGTATGCGTGATATGCAAATATTTCTTGCGGGTCTGGGTGTTGCATCATGTTACTCGTAGTTCCTGATACCCACATCACAGGGAATCCGAGGTCGAGACTATGTGACTGTTGGTTGTTATGATTTTATTACAAGAAATATCTTTAAATCATAAAACAGCTAAAATATTTTGAAATTAACAAACTTATCAGTATTATAAGATTTCGAATTATTTAGAATAAGTGAAAATGTAACTATTTGTGTGACTAAGATAATAGGATCTGATAATTGTGATAATCTTTGTATGTAACATGTTACCTGAAATATATCTGTCTATTATAAGTCTCACTAAATGCATGCATGCTTATGCATTATAAATAAATAATAAGCTTATCTTATTAAAAGTGGTTGTGACTAAAACTCCCCTAGAATTAGGGAAAATTTGTATTTTTATGTAAGTTTGGTTGCCATTAATATCTACTATCTTCAGGGCCTTAAATAATAGCCTACTTAAAATGTAACTGTTAAGTTCCTGAAATGTTAAAATTGCTTTTTTATTAATTTAACTTTTGATAATAGACTGATGTTAAACTTTAATTTACACACGTTGTTTTTAATTCAAAGCCTATCTTTTAGATTAGGGCCCGAACTAATAAATAGATCTGTACTGCGAGCATATAAATACATTTTCCCATGGAAATTTTGAAAATCGACCGCACTCAAGATCGCTCTCACATTTGAGTTCAACCGTTCACTACTGTGACGCTTTTCGTTAACAATTTTAAAATACTTATCCCTAATAGGAATAAGTACGCATACTGACGCTAAACAATTGAGTATGTGCGTTCGTCCGCCGAATCAAACTACGTACGCTCATAGAATTAATTAAAAGCCACTTACCGGACTCTGTGGATATTTGCGTGAATACGCGGTGGCACTAGTTGCCACAACATCGCTCGCAACACTCGCGCCGCTGATTCATTCTCCGCGCGATCATTCCGCAATCAAACGCCGAACCGCGCGCGCGCCTTGTTCTACTCAAATCATTCCGCTATCGCGAGTGTTTCAAGATTGATAAGATCATTATATCACTGATAAGAATCGTCAAGGATCGACTTACACTCGAACAGTTCATAGATATTTCTTCTGTTTAGCGATTAGTACTGAAACGTCTGTGTTGATTTTGTTAGTGTGATCTATGTTGCGGCACGCACTATGGGCACGTCGAAGAGATTGAAGATCACTGTGGTCGGCGATGGTATGGTCGGCAAGACCTGCCTGCTCTACGTGTACACTAGAGGAGAATTTCCAGAAGAATACGTTCCCACAGTGTGAGTACTCGATAAACTGCTCGTAGCTAGATTTGATTAGTTATGGCACATTTTCTGTGGCTTTAGGCTGGTGTGACGGCGACACGTCTAGGTCATAAGGGCGGTCGCTGAGACGTGCGCTCGCGCCTTAGAATTAGCGGGTGGATGCGGTAACTTGTTATCATTATAGTGTGTGATTAGCTTTATGCCGTCATATTTGTTATGCGAGTATATACCTACCTCTACCTACGTATACCTTCGCAAAGATGTGTTATGCAGTACTGTTAATAGTACATAATATTCTTTGGTGCTGTATTGATACTTGGTATTTTACTGTGTCTCTAGGTAGGTATTACGTGGATTTTATATAAAGTCGTTGTTTTCCTTTACGACTCACAAACAATAAGCAACCGGTTATCGCGTAACTGAGTCATTGCGTATTATTGAAATGATTCTAAGGGTTCTCTTAGGTTTGCTTACTTAATAAACTTGATTCGAGTTTACCTTGCTCATCGCTATTGAAAAGGAAGTGATGATAAATTATTTTTTTACGTCATTTATTAAAGGTAGGTCGGTGATGAGTAATATCAATAAAATCATTTCATATTCATATATTTTATAATACCTTAGGATCACAGGGTCTTAGTCACGTCAATTTACAGTAAAGCAAGGCCCGGATTAGCCCCTAGGCCCACAAGGCCCGGGCCTAGGGGCCCTTTAAGCCTAGGGGCCCTCATGGCAGAACATCCATACCTTTATAGTCTGGCTTGCCCGAAAAATTTACATTTATTTTTACAATAGGTAGGCAAGTAATAAAAAACGACGTCCTTTTGTGTGATTACAGCAATGTCGTCGTGTTCGTTGACTATGTGTACAAATAGCACCAAAATATTCCATATTTTGACATACCTACTAATAATACTTGATTGGCTCTTGGGGGCGTGTTGGTGCAAAGAAATATTGTTAGGCAGGGGGGCCCTCAAACACCAACTGCCTAAGGGTCATGGATCCCTTAATCCGGCCTTGAGTAAAGCACTCAATTTAAAAACCAAACCACTCGTTTTACCAAACGGTCATCTGAGAGATTCAGAGTCGCGCAAAGGGCGAGGGAGAGAGCTATGCTCGGAATAACATTGCGGGGTCGCAGATGGAATGAATGAATACAGCGGACAATTAAGTTGAGAGAGAGAAACGTGGTCACCGTTATTGCTGAGCGAAAGTGGAGTTGGGCGGGTCATATTGCTGGGCTTGACAGAAGTCGCTGGACGAGACGGATCCTTGAATGGAGACCGTGGGCAAACAGAAGACCCAGAGGTCATCCACCGAAACGATGGGTGGACGACATAAAAGGATACGCAGGCTATCACTGGATGGCGAAGGCAACTGATCGACTCGAGTGGAAGAAATTAGGAGAGGCCTACGTCTAAAAAGGGACATTTAATGGCTCGTGATGATGACTCAATTTAAAAAAAACAGTTTTGTACACAGGGAAGATGCAGCTGTATAGAGGCTTTGTCAGATTTTATGCTAACTTATACGCATTAGGATACTACTTAGACGTACGCAAATTAATGTTTTTTTATATCAATAGTACCTACTTAGGTACGAAAATGATTGTGCAGAGTATGGTAGGTAGGTACGTACCCAGAGCTTCTTGTGGACGGACGGATTCAGTGAAACTAAGGAGTTCCACTGAATCCGTCTAGGCCACTGTTCCTACATAGGTACCCATCAAGAGGCTACTACTACTACTACTCAGTGTCACCGCACCGGTTCTGTCTAGGTCACCTTGCGTTATGTCAGTGACCAGCTTAGGTGTGATGATGATGGTGATTTTAGGGCTGAATAATGTGAAATAAACCAAAACCTACGTAAGTTTATATGGGTAGGTACTTGCTTCAATGAATCTATTCAGGCCTGTAACCCAAATACCCCAATACTTGCCCATTAATTAATCAATCACCAGAAGCACATTTTAGCCCCTCGGCTTCGCACGAAAGTAAACATTTTCGAGATTTTTCAATCGACATTTTATATTCATCATATTTCATTCGAGATTATCAATTAGAAATAATAACGTATATTTAAAAATAATCTCACGCCGACTGTACAAAACCTGAGATATTTTTTGTAGTGACGAGTTTACCCTCGATGGGTGGAAGTCAAATTAGCACAAAAAATGGTCTAGTGGCGAAAGGCCCTATATAACCACAAAACTTCCGGAAAAAAATCTCTAAATGATAGTACCTAAAAACTGCATAAAAATCCGTTGCGTAGTTTTGAAGAACCTTAGGTACCTAAGTATAGGAACTATTATTTATTAGCTAGGTATGTGGAAAAACTGTGCGGACCAAACACACGCGGGTAGCTAGTTACGGATTAGTATAAAACAATGTTTTGATACAACTAACGAGTTCAAATAAATTATGTGATCAAAAATAAACCAGATAACGCTGAACTAATAACGTGCTCGGAATTTCAAGAATTCGAAACGAAAAGATCCGTATAGAAGAACCGGGATCACAGAATTTTAGCAAATTGATTCAATGGGCAGGCCATATACCAGAACCAACACAACCTTTGGTGAATAAATGTTCTCCATGCACCGACATTAATAAGGTTCGTAGACGGTTCAAGACCGATCGTCGTGACATTCTATGGCCTATGTCCGACGGTGGACTTCTACAGGCTCATGTAGGGTCGCTTTCAGGGCGTCTGGTCGAAGCGACGCTTGACCCGAGAGCTGGCTCTTATCTGGCTCAACGCATTAGTATTGCCATTCAGCGTGGCAATGCAGCCAGCATCTTAGGGACGCTTCCGTCTGGTAGTGATTTGGTTCAGTTGAGCTACCTTTAGATCGTTAGCAGCGGTCTTCAGGTAGCACAACTGTTTCATATGTATTTATTACATACCTTGTATTAGTTGTATTATATTATTTCTGTAAATAAATGTATTACTTACTACATAATTTATAACTAAAGTATTTATCTTATCTGCTGAGTGTGCTCTGCTGTGGTGTGTCCGGCCTAAGAATAGACCCCTCCGTCTCCTCCCGTGGATGTCGTAAAAGTCGACTAAGGGATTACCCGGACTTGTTGATAAGATTCGTTGGTATAAGATTTGTCCTGGCTGGTAGCTTATTATGGAATGTGTTATTACTGGAAGAAAGCGTTAGCTGAGTCAGTCGTGGGAAGCAATGGCGGCGATGAGCTCACCACTTGTCACGTCTATATTCCACGATGGTGCAACCCACTGTGAAAAGAGGCCTATTGTGGCTCTGCCTACCTGTTCGGGGAAAAAGGCGTGTGTCTATGTATGTATGTATGTATGTATTTATCTTATGTAAGATACTTCGTAATAGATGTGAGTTTGAGGAGGTACTATGGAGCAACAATTGGCTGGCAACGAACTGTCTGCTAAAATTGAACACACCGGCTTTGCACTATTTATAAAGTACATTGCTACATAGCATTGTTGTATTGTGCACGATCGATGCTTCCTTCATAAGAATCTGGCGCCTTAGCAAGTCTGATTTCCTGGCTATGCCTACGTAAGGTACCTATACCTACTGCTGTGTGTGTGCATGCCTGACAAATATAACAATGGCGCATAAATAAGTAAAGCACACGATAATGTATGACGCTAGAAATATCGGTTCAGATGATTTATTTAACTGTCTGTTGTATGTATTTCTAGTGCATGTGACTAAAATTGGTCTCGTGTCGGTTCATTGATCTGCTTTTATTGCTTCAGGCATATGAAACAGCAAAAGCAACTCTAAAGAGAATGATTGAAATCTATATACATACATACATACATACATACATAGACACACGCCTTTTTCCCCGAAGGGGTAGGCAGAGCCACAATAGGCCTCTTTTCACAGTGGGTTGCACCATCGTGGAATATACATAGACGTGACAAGTGGTGAGCTCATCGCCGACATTGCTTCCCACGACTAACGCTTTCTTCCAGTAATAACACATTCCATAATAAGCTACTAGCCAGGACAAATCTTATACCAACGAATCTTATCAACAAGTCCGGGTAATCCCTTAGTCGGCTTTTACGACATCCACGGGAGGAGACGGAGGGGTCTATTCTTAGGCCGGACACACCACAGCAAACCGATTGATCAGAATGATTGAAATCTATATTCTCTATATATATATGTAGCGCGTCGGGCGAGTAGCCGGCTGAGATGCGAAAGGTTGCGGGTTCGATTTCCGCTGCGTGATAAATGTTTGTATGATCTGCAAATATTTGTTCCGGATCTGGGTGTTATGGTACCATGGTACTCGTAGTTTCTGATACCCACGACACAGGGAATCCTAGTGTGAGATCAGGACTATGTATGTGACATGTTGACTGTTATGTATGTATATACTATATAATATAATACGAGTACTCTTACTATCCCACTTCCCACTAATATCATAAATGTCAAAGTTACTATGTTTGTATGTTTATTACTCAATCACGCTAAAACTGCTGAACCAATTTAAATTAAATTTGATATACAGATAGACTATGACCTTGATTGAGCTATAGTATACTTTTACCCTGGTAAAACGCAAGCGAAGCCGCGGGTGGACACTAGTAATATAACAAAGAGAAGTTTATTTGTGAGTTTGGGTATAGATAGGAGGTAACCTCTGGAACGTATGATCCGGCTCTGTAAATTCTTTGTTTGTTTATTTGTCTGTTTCTATGTTTTATTAGCTTCCGCCTGCGGCTACGCTCGCGTTATGTGTCGAGTCGAGTGGAACTCCACTCGACTCCGAAACGGTTGAGGGAATTTTGATGTCATTTGGTGTTTGCATGGATACTGGGGGTCTGCTTTATATCCCGTCACCGCGTGCACGAAGCCGTTAGCAATTGACTAGTGTTTTATAAAATGCGTGAAATTGTATTCTGAAGACTGCGTAGGTATAATATCAAGAAGATTAATTGTTTACCAATAGTCCAATACTTATAGTCCTAGGTATAGTAAATTCTGCCAATATTGGCATCGTGTTAAGTTTGCTTAATATTTCATCGCACAAACATAGGCAGTCATTAATCATTTTTGTAAGATTGTATTCAGCTATTATTAGCCGTTAATTGCCAATGGTTAGTTATATTATTTTAATAATGCGCGGTGCGGTGGTATAGCGTTGTTTTTTATTCAAGTAGTTATGTCGTTGGTATACGATGTTTTTTCATCAATTAAGTCAATAATTTCATATCTTTTCACACCTAATTAATGCTTTTTTAACTTGTCTTGTAGGTATGCTCCAATATTGCGTATTATTCGACGCAGTTCCCGTTAGTTAGGTATATAATTGAGTTGAAATTGTTCAAAGAATTTTGATTTCCAATGACCTAACAATATTCTGGTAACAAAAAGCATCTGAATGGAGACGGGTTGACAACGCAACTTCGCGATGGATAAAATTATCAATAAAAATCCTTGTTTTTTTTTCAGCTTCGACAACTATGTGGGCCACATCACCGTCGACGGGGAGGAGATTGAAATGGCGCTGTGGGACACGGCGGGCCAAGAAGACTACGAACGACTGAGGCCGCTCTCATATACTCATGTTAGTTTACTTATCTACTATCCTATAACCAGCGGGTCTAGACTACCCCCATGCTCAGTGGCGGATCTACTATCCTATAACAAGCGGGACTATCCCCATGCTCAGTGGCGGATCTACTATCCTATAACAAGCGGGACTATCCCCATGCTCAGTGGCGGATCTACTATCCTATAACCAGCGGGTCTAGACTACCCCCATGCTCAGTGGCGGATCTACTATCCTATAACCAGCGGGACTATCCCCATGCTCAGTGGCGGATCTACTATCCTATAACAAGCGGGACTATCCCCATGCTCAGTGGCGGATCTACTATCCTATAACCAGCGGGACTACCCCCATGCTCAGTGGCGGATCTACTATCCTATAACCAGTGGGTTTAGACTACCCCCATGCTCAGTGGCGGATCTACTATCCTATAACCAGCGGGACTACCCCCATGCTCAGTGGCGGATCTACTATCCTATAACCAGTGGGTTTAGACTACCCCCATGCTCAGTGGCGGATCTACTATCCTATAACAAGCGGGACTATCCCCATGCTCAGTGGCGGATCTACTATCCTATAACCAACGGGACTACCCCCATGCTCAGTGGCGGATCTACTATCCTATAACCAGTGGGTTTAGACTACCCCCATGCTCAGTGGCGGATCTACTATCCTATAACCAGCGGGACTACCCCCATGCTCAGTGGCGGATCTACTATCCTATAACCAGCGGGACTACCCCCATGCTCAGTGGCGGATCTACTATCCTATAACCAGCGGGACTACCCCCATGCTCAGTGGCGGATCTACTATCCTATAACCAGCGGGACTACCCCCATGCTCAGTGGCGGATCTACTATCCTATAACCAGCGGGACTACCCCCATGCTCAGTGGCGGATCTACTATCCTATAACCAGCGGGTCTAGACTACCCCCATGCTCAGTGGCGGATCTACTATCCTATAACCAGCGGGTCTAGACTACCCCCATGCTCAGTGGCGGATCTACTATCCTATAACCAGCGGGACTACCCCCATGCTCAGTGGCGGATCTACTATCCTATAACCAGCGGGACTACCCCCATGCTCAGTGGCGGATCTACTATCCTATAACCAGCGGGACTACCCCCATGCTCAGTGGCGGATCTACTATCCTATAACCAGCGGGACTACCCCCATGCTCAGTGGCGGATCTACTATCCTATAACCAGCGGGACTACCCCCATGCTCAGTGGCGGATCTACTATCCTATAACCAGCGGGACTACCCCCATGCTCAGTGGCGGATCTACTATCCTATAACCAGCGGGTCTAGACTACACCCATGCTCAGTGGCGGATCTACTATCCTATAACCAGCGGGACTAGACTACCCCCATGCTCAGTGGCGGATCTACTATCCTATAACCAGCGGGACTACCCCCATGCTCAGTGGCGGATCTACTATCCTATAACCAGCGGGTCTAGACTACACCCATGCTCAGTGACGGATCTACTATCCTATAACCAGCGGGACTACCCCCATGCTCAGTGGCGGATCTACTATCCTATAACCAGCGGGTCTAGACTACCCCCATGCTCAGTGGCGGATCTACTATCCTATAACCAGCGGGTCTAGACTACACCCATCCTCAGTGACGGATCTACTATCCTATAGCCAGCGGGACTACCCCCATGCTCAGTGGCGGATCTACTATCCTATAACCAGCGGGTCTAGACTACACCCATGCTCAGTGGCGGATCTACTATCCTATAACCAGCGGGACTAGACTACCCCCATGCTCAGTGGCGGATCTACTATCCTATAACCAGCGGGACTACCCCCATGCTCAGTGGCGGATCTACTATCCTATAACCAGCGGGTCTAGACTACACCCATGCTCAGTGACGGATCTACTATCCTATAACCAGCGGGACTACCCCCATGCTCAGTGGCGGATCTACTATCCTATAACCAGCGGGTCTAGACTACCCCCATGCTCAGTGGCGGATCTACTATCCTATAACCAGCGGGACTACCCCCATGCTCAGTGGCGGATCTACTATCCTATAACCAGCGGGACTACCCCCATGCTCAGTGGCGGATCTACTATCCTATAACCAGCGGGACTACCCCCATGCTCAGTGGCGGATCTACTATCCTATAACCAGCGGGACTACCCCCATGCTCAGTGGCGGATCTACTATCCTATAACCAGCGGGACTACCCCCATGCTCAGTGGCGGATCTACTATCCTATAACCAGCGGGACTACCCCCATGCTCAGTGGCGGATCTACTATCCTATAACCAGCGGGACTACCCCCATGCTCAGTGGCGGATCTACTATCCTATAACCAGCGGGTCTAGACTACACCCATGCTCAGTGGCGGATCTACTATCCTATAACCAGCGGGACTAGACTACCCCCATGCTCAGTGGCGGATCTACTATCCTATAACCAGCGGGACTACCCCCATGCTCAGTGGCGGATCTACTATCCTATAACCAGCGGGTCTAGACTACACCCATGCTCAGTGACGGATCTACTATCCTATAACCAGCGGGACTACCCCCATGCTCAGTGGCGGATCTACTATCCTATAACCAGCGGGTCTAGACTACCCCCATGCTCAGTGGCGGATCTACTATCCTATAACCAGCGGGTCTAGACTACACCCATCCTCAGTGACGGATCTACTATCCTATAGCCAGCGGGACTACCCCCATGCTCAGTGGCGGATCTACTATCCTATAACCAGCGGGTCTAGACTACACCCATGCTCAGTGGCGGATCTACTATCCTATAACCAGCGGGACTAGACTACCCCCATGCTCAGTGGCGGATCTACTATCCTATAACCAGCGGGACTACCCCCATGCTCAGTGGCGGATCTACTATCCTATAACCAGCGGGTCTAGACTACACCCATGCTCAGTGACGGATCTACTATCCTATAACCAGCGGGACTACCCCCATGCTCAGTGGCGGATCTACTATCCTATAACCAGCGGGTCTAGACTACACCCATCCTCAGTGACGGATCTACTATCCTATAACCAGCGGGACTACCCCCATGCTCAGTGGCGGATCTACTATCCTATAACCAGCGGGTCTAGACTACACCCATGCTCAGTGGCGGATCTACTATCCTATAACCAGCGGGAGTACCCCCATGCTCAGTGGCGGATCTACTATCCTATAACCAGCGGGTCTAGACTACACCCATGCTCAGTGACGGATCTACTATCCTATAACCAGCGGGACTACCCCCATGCTCAGTGGCGGATCTACTATCCTATAACCAGCGGGTCTAGACTACACCCATGCTCAGTGACGGATCTACTATCCTATAACCAGCGGGACTACCCCCATGCTCAGTGGCGGATCTACTATCCTATAACCAGCGGGTCTAGACTACACCCATGCTCAGTGGCGGATCTACTATCCTATAACCAGCGGGAGTACCCCCATGCTCAGTGGCGGATACAAAACCAGTTGGCTGATTTAAATGACATATAGGTAGGAATGTACTTCTCCGTATAGGTAGGTCTGTCTTTCCGGAAAACTATAATATGATTCACTCATTCTAGTATTGCTCTTTAGGGCAATAGTGAATAGGTGCCTTCTAGACCTGCGTGCTCCAACGTCGGCCGCATTGTCACCCAACAGGTGACATCGAAGTCAAACGAGGGTCCATCATAGTTAAAAATAAAAAACTTGGCATCGTCTTGGTTCCAACTCAGTGTAAGTGAACCCTCCGAGAACACCTGGATCCGTCACTGCCCATGCTACTACTCTTTGCCGTTGAATAATCTTGACAGTTGTCATCATCATCAGCCTTTAGAGGTCTACAGCTGGACAAAGGCTCCATAAAATACAATAGAGGGATTTGCCATAGTCACCACGCTTGGAAGGCAGGCTACCTAAATACTTATGTTGAGAACTCAGGTGGAAGCTACTGCACATCCCCTGTGTTATAGTCCCTTAGACGGCTTTTACGACATCCGTGGGAGGAGATAGAGGGTCTATTCTTAGGCCCGACGCACCACAGCAGAGTTGAGAGTTGTAACAGGCGAAAAATTTGAGCCCGGGTGTTGTGATCATTGGATCATTGTGGCCGATATTAATAAATATCTAAAAACAGTCCGTTTAAGGATATTTTACTGACTAAATGTCAGAAAGAGATTTGTTGCATTACTAAATCATCCGATTGTTTGCTTTTCCTCTATATTGTGTACCCTAATATTGATTTGTATTACAGACGGATTGTTTCCTG
Source organism: Operophtera brumata (assembly GCA_932527175.1). Taxonomy (NCBI): domain Eukaryota; kingdom Metazoa; phylum Arthropoda; class Insecta; order Lepidoptera; family Geometridae; genus Operophtera; species Operophtera brumata. The sequence goes on from OW052238.1 coordinate 6,025,802, forward strand.
GTGTGCTACTCGGTCGGCAGCCGGTCGTCCTTCGAGAACGTAATCCACAAATGGTATCCTGAACTGAAGCATTTTAGCCAAGCAGTACCGATGGTATTAGTAGGTAAAGAATAATTAATGATTTTGTAAATAATGTCATCACCCAAACGAGGTAATATAAATACTGTGTAGGTAATTTGGTTTAACTATACAGGTATATAGCACTCTTAATTCAGCATGATGCAGTACCGATGGTATTAGTAGGTAAAGAAAAATAATGTTTTTGTAAATAATGTCATCACCCAAACGAGGTAATATTAATACTGTGTAGGTAATTTGGTGTAACTATACAGGTACATAGCAATAAATTATTTTTATTTTACTTTACTTTTAATTCAGCATGATGCAGTACCGAGTGTATTAGAAGGTAAAGTTTTTTTTTTTAATAATGTCAGCACCCAAACTTCGTAATATACTCGTAAATACTGTGTACCTACCTATTTAACTCAAATCATTGGTATAACTATACCTATATATAGCACTCTTAATTCAGCATAATTTAGTTTTAGTATTTAGATTACCTAAACATACAATTTAGCAAATAAAAGTGTTAATAAGGATGGACTCAATTTATGCTTTCAAATACAGTTTGGTTATCTACGACATCTTCAGTTAAAAAATAACATCCTATAATTATGTTGTTTTATTCTAATTAGAATTTTTGTTTTAGCGACGAAAATAGATTTGAGGTCAGCGAACTCACAGACAGAAATCACAACACAGGAAGGGAAAAAGTTAAGAAAGAAAATTCGGTAAGTTACATATAGGTACCTACAGGTACCCAACACTGTTATTTAAACGACATTAACAAAAATACTATTAAAACTTCCGTGAGTGATATCCATAAGTGAAAAAAAAAAAAAAAAACACCGGCCGTCGCCTATACTCATTGAGGAAGGTTTAAGTCCCAGAAACTCGAGTCGGGTGTTTGACTCGGAACAAGTACCTACGTGAGTTATTACCGGTTTTTTCAATTATGACATATACAAAATTAATAATCGCTGGTACATATACACATACACATATAGATTAAAAAGGGTTTACTGAGTTTACTATTTTTCGTGTAAACCACACTTTACACTCGAACTCGAACCCGCATCTTCGCATGTAATCGGCGATGCCTTAACCAGTTCGGCCATAGAACGGGCTATGTCGCTGGAGACGAAATTTGTGGGAATTTTTGGGTCACATTTAAATTTAGGGGTTTACTGTGGTCAATCTAGAAATGAACCTACATGACTCATTCTCATAGGGACAGCTTCCGAAATATTGGTTGATGGATATTCATGAGGATACTTGTATCTTCACCCTAACAAGTCATTTACAATGTGGTGATAACATTTTTTTTAAATTATAGTGTAAATTTACTAGAGTTATCGTGCGCGAGTGCGCCGGCAGCTGTGCTATCGTCTCTTATCTCGACACCGATAATGCAAACTCCCGATATGACGAAAGGGACTTGTTAACCGGCTTGTTATAAATAATGCCGGTCAACTTATTAGCAGAATGCAGCAATGTTTACATTGCCACGATCTCGTAAAATAATATTTGCATTACAACTTCTTGTTTGTTATTTCACGAGTGAGTAAACGGGGACATTCCAAACCGCGACTGTTGCTACATATCAGAATGTTTGAGAATTGCTGAATTTTTTCTTTGTGGTTTTTGTTGGATTACCCATAACTCCACTCCAGTCCTGAGAAATTACGTTTACGATAACTACATTACCTTCCTATTAATCTAGTACTGCGTCAGTGAATCGGTCACGGTGACGCCATTTCATGCATAGGTATTCCAATTCCATGCCGTTTTATTAAGTTGAACATGAATGACATCATTGCAGGATAATACAGGTTTAGATCTACCTACCAGACGGAACAGGATCACAGTGGATTATTTAAATATTATAACTTTAGAGCGAATCGAGGGAAAAGACCACAGGCCGTTACCTTAGTCAGAGCAGATCCGCAACACTAGTGTAATGATCCCTTAGTCGGCTTTTACGGGAATCTACGGGAAGAGATGAAGGGGTCTTATTATTAGGCCCGTATTCTAGAAGTAAACTAAAACCGAAAAGAGACTCAAGCAAAGATTTTAAATAAAAATTAAAATCATTCGTTTAGATTTCAATGAAAACCTATCACCAAATCAATGATCTCGACTCAATTCACACTTGAGCTTAATTCTGGAATACCTACGCAATGCCGCAGAAGGGAAACGTCAATTTCGCACAAATACATATCATTTGGATAACGTACAAAAAATTTAAATACGAGCAGAGCATCTTTTCGAGAATCGAGAACTCTCGCGACTGCCTTCGACGACGTATTTACGCAAGTTCAAAATGCTACGTGTGTGCGAAATTGACGCTTCCCTTCCACGGCAAGGTGAATTGACCCTTCCCTTCCACGGCAAGGTGAATTGACCCTTATGCTGGAGAGGCCACGACACGATTTGTTCTTTGAATAACACTGAGTGTCATTGTTTCAGGGCGGTCCAGCTGGTGGAGTGCTCGGCGTTGGAGAGGCTGAACATGGACGAAGTGTTCCAAGAGGCGGTCCGCGCTGCTCTTAAGAAGAAGCACGTCAATAAACGCACCTGCAACTATCTCTGACATTGACGCTTTGTCCATTATTTATTTAAAATTCCGCGACTGCTCAAACCGTAAATGACCACGAGGTTACTAAATTATAAGGTAAATCGAAACTCGACGTGACTTCTTCATGTTTAGATTAATGGCGAGACAGAAATACTGCTGGCACAGGATTTAGCTATTAAACCGTTTTACTCGTAAGTTGTTGAATTGTTATCGCGCGTGCTACTTTCGGTCCTAGAACCGGCGCACGCGCCCACCACTTCCTACTCTCCAACTGTTCATATCAATGAAAGCAACGCTCTAAATGATATTCCCTTGTTACATTAAATGCAGCAATAATTTTACGCAATAATTATTTATATTAGGGAAGCATTATTGCTTGTTATGTAAGATAGAACCGCATTTGTACATTCAGTAAAATATCATTTGCAACTTAGCTTTTAAAATGTTCATAGTATTATAATTTGTTTTGTACAGATGTTTAATTCAGTATTTAGGGTAAACAAGCAGTTTATAATTAGCAAAATGGTAACTGATAGTATTTTATTGTCAACATTCCAGTATATTAAAAGTGTAGGCGAATAAACTGTTTATTCAGTGGTTAGGTTACCGCAATAAGAAATTCATATAACTTATACCTAGCGAGATTGTACCAAAAATAAATATTTAATTGTAATTATTAAGTATTTAATAAATATTAAACGTTAATATACAGTCTTATCATTCAGTACATGCATTCTGTAAATATCCTATTGAGGTAGGTAGTTATTACAAATTACAAACTCAACTGTGTGACTCAAATACATAGGTACACATGCATACATGGGTGTTAACATGTCCAGATTCTACAAAGCTTAAATAAATACTGCCGAATTAAGGTTGTACCTAAATCAATTGATAACTAGCGACTCGCACCGGCTTAGCACGGGTAGTGTTGGGATTAAAAGCAGCGGTACGAAAGAGACGATACACTAATATTTATTCTGTGACGATACTAAGGTGTCTGTTTCTAAAAGGGCGACCATAATTGATGAACTATACAGGACAATTTTCAGAATTAAACGATTTGTACAGTTAATTATTTAGTACAGCTAGCAATATACTTAAAAGCGATAGATACCTATAGGGAAAAGTAATCATTGTCCGAAATACATACATACATAGACACACGCCTTTTTCCCCGGAGGGGTAGGCAGAGCCTCAGTGGGCCTCTTTTCACAGTGGGTTGCACCATCGTGGAATATAGACGTGAGCTCATCGCCGCGATTGCATCCCACGATTGACTCAGCTAAGGCTTTCTTCCAGTAATAACACATTCCTCTAAGCTAGCAGCCAGGACAAATCTTATACCAACGAATCTTACAAGTCCGGGTAAATCGAAATAAATAGTAATATACCATTGAATCAGAGGTAATATTGCTATCTTATTGAGGAGAAAGAACTTTCTCTTGGTTGCTTTTTATGTACTTAAAACTGTTACAATTTAGCAAAGAAAGTAGCAAAGTGCAGTTCCGCCGTACAATTTATTACTAAAGTGGCAATTTTTTAATCTTCGTTATCAGGCAATCTGTAACGCAATTGGATATGGTGGAAATGAGTTGAAACATAATGAACGTCACAAAATGAAATACCGTTTTTTGTATCACTAACCTTCCAGTTCCGTATTATACAAATTCCTTGTGATCTGTATGCATCTCCTTATCTCCTATGAACTCGTGCCTCCTGGTACTTGAAGGAACGCCTTTGACTGACTTGATGACTTGACTCAGGTATAATTTTAATTGGGCAGCATTGTATTTCTCGGAAAGACCATGGGTAAAAAAACCGCTGTACTTTCCATTATTTCCATTCCATTGTGGGTAATAAAGGAGAATTTTTTATCATTAAATCTATGAATAAGATACAAAAATATACTCTAGAAAATTTATTACAAAACTGACAAGGTAAAGTTTGCTATCAACAATTGACAATTATTAATTTCATACAAAATTTTCTTTGGAAGTTAATGGAATATCGCACTGCGATTCATTACACTTTCGGCCGATTAATTAATTGATTCGTTAGTTTTGGCAACACGTAGATCTCTATCGGTGTAGAAGGTCTCTCTGTCGAAGCGCGGCGCATGCGCATGCTATTAGCTACATTAGAGCGCAGTTAGTGCGCGCCGCAGCAACCCTCGGAGCCCGAGCGGCTCCGTCGGGCGGCCCGGGCCCCGGGGACTATCAACTGTCACTTTTTCTTAGAACGCTCTATCAGTTTACTCTGAAACAAATAAAAAAACATTGATTATTGTTCGAAAATATACTTACTACTAATGCACGCAATATGGCCTGCCCATTGCCACTTCAAATTGCTCAGTTTTCAAAATTCAATAAATTTTGTTAATTCATTGCTTAGTTTTATCTATAAATTAGTTTTTTCTTCGTATAAAGTCAACATCATTTTGTTCTCATTTTTCTTATGGAACTTTTAGATAGAAAACTTTTTTTAGACTGGAATAAAGAAAATATGATATCAGAACTTGCGGGTAAAATTAACTTTCAAGATATGTTAAAGTACGTACACTTTTGGAGCAACTGTATTGAAATAAACTATACAAGCCTTGACCAGTTTTCGGCGATGCTGTATATACTCACGCATGGGTGCCACATTATCACTTTCGTCCATCAACGACTGATTTGCCGGCCGCGGCAGTAATGTACTATACTTTTTTTGGTGTGGGAATGAACTGAGCTTATCCTATCAGCCAGTCTGAACAAATATCAGTAGTTCATGCAAGAAAACGACACGACCTTGCGACTTTTCGTTTCTGCTACTTTAGCCAGAAATGTACTAGATAAGAATTACCGACTCGCACCAAATGAACTAAATGCTTAAAATAACGAAACAAATGACAAACAATCAGTTCTTTGTGAAAAACTTTTGCTAGTTTTTTAGCTTTTTTGTGAATGAGTTCATCCGCAGAAGTGATACCCTCGCATTACTCGCAACGGTAAAATTTGTGATGCTGCAACACACACGTACTTTTAGTTATAGTTTATTATATGGTTTTTAATTTTAATGCATTGCTTTGTTTTTGTGTAACGATAGTTGTATTATCTAGTTGTTAGTGCACTGACATTTATTTGTTTATAATGTACGTGTGTGATTGGAGATGCAAATAAACGTTTTATCTATCTATCTATCCATCAGGTCACGTCCACCTAGTTCGCACCCATTGTACTGCGCCTGCCACCATGAGACATAAAGTTAAAAAGTCTTGTGTGCCTGTAATTTCACCGGCACCCAACTCTTGAAACCGGAACACAGCAATGCACGAACTAAACTTGCTTTTTTTGCGGCCAAAAAATCTCTGTTACTAATGTAACTACTGTAACTAATGTTCCAGATATAGGTATCGCCAACTTATTAAGGGGTCAACATGAATAACTAAATAGTAATCTATCTATCTATCTATCCAGCCGGTAACACCCACTGCAGAGTAAAGGCCTCTTCTCTATAACACCACTCCTGGCGATCTTGTGCCAGCCGGATCCACCGCTCTCCTACTGCCTGCACAATATCGTCTGACCATCGGGCAGGTGGTCTGCCTCGAGACCGCCGCATATCTCTCGGCCTCCATTCGGCGACTGCTTTGGTCCATCGGTAATCCTCTCGCCTTTCCAAGTGTCCCGCCATCACAAATCCGTATACCTACATCCTCGACCTTAGTTCGGCGTTGAATCTCAACTTTTGGTATACGGTCCACGAGGTGGATAACTAGCATCGCCCGCTCCATGGCTCAATAAAATGTTGTTTAAATGTTGTACCTTAGCTAAGTTGAGTCCGATCTCGCTGAGTCGCTTGTGCTGGTAGGTGAGCGGCTCGTGCAGCTTGGCGTTGCCGCGCTTGTAGAAGTCGCTGTAGTCGTACCTTAGCTAAGTTGAGTCCGATCTTGACGACCTCTGTGGCGCGGCGGGCGAAGCTTGGGCTGCGACGCAGGAGGTTGCGGGTTCGATTCCTGCCTCGGAACAAATATTTGTGCGATCGCAGATATTTGTTCAGGGTGTTCCGGGTATTTTCTATGTATAATAAAAAATATCTATCCATGTAATATATTGTATTAAGTATATCAGTTATCTAGTACCCATAACACAAGCTCTGCTTAGCTTGGGGCTAGATAATGTTGTGTGAACTGTCCAGCATTATTTATTTATTTATTTATTTATTTATCTCGCTGAGTCGCTTGTGCTGTTAGGTGAGCGGCTCGTGCAGCTTGGCGTTGCCGCGCTTGTAGAAGTCGCTGTAGTCGTACCTTAGCTAAGTTGAGTCCGATCTCGCTGAGTCGCTTGTGCTGGTAGGTGAGCGGCTCGTGCAGCTTGGCGTTGCCGCGCTTGTAGAAGTCGCTGTAGTCGTACCTTAGCTAAGTTGAGTCCGATCTCGCTGAGTCGCTTGTGCTGGTAGGTGAGCGGCTCGTGCAGCTTGGCGTTGCCGCGCTTGTAGAAGTCGCTGTAGTCGTACCTTAGCTAAGTTGAGTCCGATCTCGCTGAGTCGCTTGTGCTGGTAGGTGAGCGGCTCGTGCAGCTTGGCGTTGCCGCGCTTGTAGAAGTCGCTGTAGTCGAGCCGGAACGCGAGCGTCTGCAGCGACACCTCCGAGTGCAGCGCCAGCTTCAGGATCAGAGTGGTCACGTGTCCCCTGTCACCGACACACAAGCACACAGTTATACAATCTGTAGCCCGACGACACTGTGGCTGATTATCTCTAGCATCTTACATTTGACTGCCTACCTAAGGCTTTTAAGTTGGTTTTCCATTTTTCTTTGAATCAGCTTCCACTTGTTCTCGAGGCACCACACAGGCGCTCCCCACTTAGGTTATTAGTAAGAAGGATCATCAAATAACGCCGAGCCATGTTTGTTGCCTGATTCTTCTAGGTTTGGTCGCGTTGGAACAGGAGTAAATTTATTTTATAAGACGATTCAAAATGATCCTTGTGATTTCAATGAATTTGACTTTGACACAGTGGAACATAACATCACAATATCATCACCAATAATAAATAAATAAATAAAATAGCCTTTATTTCCCCTTAGAAGTAGTAACAAAGATCGTATTATTATAATAGTATTAATACTGATAATTGAATTTGCATGCGTTTCATATAGCGTAAATTAATTTCATTTAGTAACAATTTTAAATTTCATGCATTTCATATGATATAGATTTATTTAATTACATTTATAATTCATTATTAGATATGATTTCTTTATTATATTATACAGTTTTAATTATATTTTAATTTACTATATCTACTTAACCGTGTTTGTTATATTTATTATTTTTTATTATTTTGTTTATTCAGGGGCCATCCATTGCTGAATAAAGGCCTCCTCCTCCATCTCTAGCCAGTTCATCCTGCTTTGCGCAGTTCGTACCCATTGCTTCCCAGCTATTGCAATGATGTCGTCTCCCCAGCGGCGGACGGGTCGGCCGCGTTCTCTCTTTCCGTCGCGGGGCCACCAATGTAAGACTCTCTCACTCCATCGATTATCTTTTACTCTCGCAATGTGACCTGCCCATTTCCATTTGAGTCTTGCTGCCATTTTTCCAGCATCTAATATCTTTGTCTTAGATCTGATCTTAGAGCTTCTGATGCGATCACGCAGTTTAAGGCCCATCATACTTCTTTCAACTGCTCTTTGGAAGGATCTAAGCCTGATTTTATTTTCCGCTGTTAGAGCCCAAGTTTGACATCCATAAAGTAAGGTTGGTAGGATAGTTGAGTCTGCAAGTTGTTTCTTTATGCTAGTTTTGAAGCTACCTTTAAATATTTCCTTCAGTGACCAATACTTCTTCCATGCAAGCGCTGTTCTTCTTCCTATTTCTTTTTTAGTTCTGTCTATGAAGCATATATTTTGTCCCAAGTAAACATAGTTATCCACATATTCCAAAATTTGACTGTTAACATAGAGTGGTATCGGTTGGCTATTTGTCATCGCTTTCGTCTTTTCGCTATTCATCTTTAGTCCACATTTCCGACTTTCTTGGTCCAGGTTAAATATCATTTCCTGTAGTTGTGAGTGACTTTCAGATATCAAAACTATATCGTCGGCGAATCTTAAATTTGACAAATGTTCCCCGTTCACGTTGATACCATAGTGGTCCCAGTCTAGTTTTCTAAATATATACTCCAATAGAGCTATAAATAATTTTGGTGAGATCGTATCACCTTGACGAACGCCTTTCTCTATGTTAAATGTATCTCCAGGTTTTTCTAATTTGACTTTTGCGACACATTCTGTGTATATATTTTTTAATAGCGTAATATATTTTGTGTGTATTCCCTGTTCCGCCAGGGCTTTCCAGAGCTCTATATGTTTAATGGAGTCAAAAGCCTTGCTGTAATCAATAAAGCCTATGTAAATATGTTTTCCATATTCCATGTACTTTTCTAGTATTTGAGTTAGAACAAATATATGGTCGATAGTCGAAAAGTTTTTTCTAAAACCAGCCTGCTCTCTGGTTTGGTTTTCTTCAATTGTTTTATTGATACGATTTGATAACAAGGCAGTAAATATTTTGTATATGGTTGAAAGTAAGCTGATAGGCCTGTAGTTCTTCATGTTTTTAGGATCTCCTTTTTTATAGAGCAATGTGATTTGTGCAGCTTTTCCATGTAGTTGGGACATGCTCAAATATTAGTACTTGGTTATATAAGTTTGTCAGTATGGGGTAGATAGCTTCTCCGAATGCTTTTACAATATCATTCGTTATTTTGTCTTCACCCGGGCTTTTATTCGTTTTTATTTTGCGAATGACTATTTGTATTTCAGACTGAATGACAGGTGGGACTTCTTGCTTTATAGAGATCTGGTGGTTGCATGTAATTTGCTCTACATCTTTACATTCTTTATACAAATCTTTGTAAAAGTCTGTAGCTGTTTTTATTAGCTCATGTCTAGATGTGACCAGCTTGTTATTTTTGTTTTGCTTGAGTTCCATAACCCATTTTGTAGATTTATCTAGTTTTTTAAATGCCCTTTTACTAGAACCCGAAATTTCTAGTTCTTCTTGTAAAATTTTCAGTCTTTGTTCTTTTTGATTTTCTTTGAGTTTCTTTCTGATTTTTGTGTACAGTTTCCTAAGACGTTTTCTTTGATTAAATGTTCTGTTGTTTATTTTCTTTAGATCGCCTCTTCCTAAGACGTTTTCTTTGATTAAATGTTCTGTTGTTTATTTTCTTTAGATCGCCTCTTTCTTTGATAAGTTTGATTATGTCTTCTGTAAATATATCATCTGAACCGACAGATTTTGGAATATTTTGTGGCAGCTTGTTTATACATTTATTGATCGACTTCATTAGGTTACGGTAAGTTTCTTCTGGACTATTCCCATTTATCTCTTCTTCAAGGAACATATATGTAAGTGACTCCTTTTCTATTGGTGTAAATTTTTTCATCTTTGGTTTGCAGAAGCTTTTTCTACTTCTTTTTGACATCCCTTCTATTTGTATTTCACATCTGACTGGACGATGATCCGACGGGTAGTTAATATCGAGGACATGAACATCTTTTACCAATTTAAAGTTTTTCGTGGTTATGAAGTCAATTTCGTTTCTATACATACCATTCGGGGTATGCCAAGTCCATTTTTTCCTTGCTGGTTTTTTGAATTTAGAGTTTGTAATCGTTAACTGGTTCTCGAAGCAAAATTCTATAAACTTTTGGCCTCTATCGTTTCGTATTCCATATCCAAATTTTCCTAGGACATATTTTTCATCTTCTTGTGGCATACCAATTTTGGCATTAAAATCGCCAATAACAAAGGTATTTTTGCCTGTTTTTTCTATAGCCTTTCTCAAATCTTTGTAAAATCGGTCTATTTCGAGGTCTTTAGCCTTTTTAGTGGGAGCGTAAGCTTGTATTATTGTAATATATATTTAATCAAATTTCATATCAAGGCGTGCAACTCTATCAGAATACGCGACAAAATTTTCTATGTTTAATTTCAAATATTTTTTTAGCATAAAGCCTACTCCATTTCTTCCTTTCTGCTCTCCGTTGTTAAATAGTATATAATTTTGGTTTTCTGCTATATGTTGTCCTGACATTTTTGTTTCAGAAAGGCCGATTATGTCCCATTTTATATTTCTTAAGCTGTTTTGTAGTTTTTAGAATTCTAGTTTTTTCCACAAGAGACTGTACATTGTATGTAAGAATGCATAGACTCTAGTTTTATGAGATGGAGGGTTGTGGTCGTTTTCCCCCGCGGCGACCACCCGTTGGGGGGGAGGAGTCGGGACGAGGTCTTCTTTTATTAGTTGCTATTGATTATTATCATTTTCGTCCGCAGCCGATGTCCCAGCCGATGTCCCAGCTGTAGTGGTGCGGGTAGTTGCAGTCCAGTAAGATGATAATTTGTTCTTCTTATGCGTTTGCTTGTTTGTTCCCATATTATCTTTAAAATGTTGAGCTTGGTGTAAATGCGGGGGTGTTTGTGAGAGGGTTCGTTTATTGGTGCGCACTGAAGCTTGTCCCTTATGTTCCTCATCACCAATACTACTCTTTAATTCTGACAACAGATTCATGTTCTGTTATCACGGAGTACACAGGGCCCTTTTGCGCTATGGCCAAACGTGATATAACGCGGGCTCGTTCCGATATCTGCGTGGAATCATCGTTCATAATACATTGTGACGTCACACGTTATTGGCAAGTAATCTCATATGGTCATAGCGAATAACAGCCCAGATATTGATGTAATTTTTAAAATATTTTAGAATATTGCAAATGGTTGTAATCTTGATAGACTCTCACTTCGCCCCTGCGCTACTCTCACTCGGTCGACTATCACTCCACTCCGGGGGTCAGTGTTACCGCCATCCATCGCTCTCCGCTCGAGCTTATGGTTTTTTAACCCCAGACGCAAATAGATTTGTGTAATGAGTTTTACCGCTATGTGTGTGTGTGTGTGTGTGTCTGTCTGGCTGTGTCACCGTACCAAGGATGCGGTTTTTTAATTTGAAAGAAGTGTGAGTCTGAATCACGCTCGAAGGGTTCCGTACCATTATCAATAAAAACGGCAAAAAAATCACGTTTGTTGTATGCGAGCCTCCTTAAATTATTTATTTTATTCAGTATTTGTTGTTTATTGTTGTTAAAGCGGCAACAGAATATCTGTGTAAATTTCAACTGTCTAACTATCACGGTTCATGAGATACAGCCTGGTGACAGACGGCCAGACAGACGGACGGACAGCGGAGTCTTAGTACTATTACTAAGACTATAAAGGGTAAAACGGGACCCTATGGTCCCGTTTTACCCTTCGGGTACGGAACCCTAAAATCGTAGGCTCACGGCTATGGTCTGTTACACACATGCTTGCTATAGGCCGTCACAATATGTTCATTCACCTGTACGATCGAGCCCAAACATTCAGGTCAGCTTTGCGCGCCGCTAAGAACTGCAGAAAGATCTTCCGCTTGTTCTTATCGTGTGCTTCATCTGCTGTTGTGAACGCGTACTCTCCTGGAAACATCCTGTTATGTTTATTATGAAGAGAGCATAGTCGGTAACTTTTCGACTCGAACACACTCCATGCTGATCATCCTCCGCATTAGTCCATATAACGCTTACCTCTGGCGACCCTCTCGGCCTTCACCTGCTCGATGGCCTCCCGGCGCGCGAGCTCGGCGTGGATGCCGGCGTGCAGCGAGTCCTCGAAGCTGCGCAGCGCCAGCGTTTCATTCAACACGTTGCCGAGGTACGACTGCAGCTCCTATTAAAAAACAGTGCTTTACTAACGAGCTAACATTTAGATTTAAAGTTAAATTTCGATTGGAGTCCTTCTATGCAAACGAATAAAAGGGCAACAAATTATACACGGATATATTCGGATGCTTCCAGCAGCTCGCGCCACGCCGGCTCTGCGCCCACGCCGCCGGCCTCCTGCAGCGCGCAGGCGCGACACGCGCCGCATCAGAGTGCGCGCTGTGAGTGCGCGGTACCTGCGTGGTGTGGTGTATCATCGCGTGTATGGAGTGCCGCTCGAGCGCGCGGTGGTGCAGCTGCAGCAGCGTGTCGAGGTGCTGCTGCGACGCGGCCGCCGCCAGCAGCTCGCGCCACGCCGGCTCCGCGCCCACGCCGCCGGCCTCCTGCAGCGCGCCGCACAGCCGGAGCGCCTCCGCGCGCAGGCACGACACGCGACGCATCAGACCCCAAACCTCTGCAACGAATCAGTACATTACAACTGTACACAATAAGAATATAATTTATTTATTATTCCTAAACCAGTAGTAATCGTAGAACGCCTAAGCTAAGTAATAGGAGCGCAAAATGTAACATCTAACAACACAAAGAAGTTGGACAACAGCCACAATGGAATAACTATTCCTCAAGGTGTTAAAAGAAGGTCACCGCACGGTGGACTGACCTGATTATGTCTGCAGTGAGTGACAAGCAGCCTGCATGAACGCACCAGGATGACCACCAATACAGATAAAAGACGCGAGTCACATCAACTTAACAATAATACATTATGGCGACTACGCTCGCCCTATCAGGAGTGCAAGGACTGTGAGGAATTCTTATTTTAGGGGACCCTTAACGCTCCTCTAATAAACTAGACATGCATCTCCTCTCGAACCACGTAGGTAGAAACTATGCGTGGTTCAAGTGGTTCCGAAGTTTACTGAACTCAAGACAACAAGTCTCCACTAGTAGATTAGAACGCGCTATCGGTTTTACTCCTTGGTGGAAGAACTCTTTGTACGGGTCCTCGCTTGGTTTGTTGCTTTTTGATTACTTGCATAACATAACATAATACCCAACAGTCACATATATATTCCTGATCCCACACTACGATTCCCTGCGTCTTGGGTATTAGGAACCATACTACCACAAACTTTAGACCAGGAACAAATATTTACAGATCATGCAAACATATGTCCCGCGGCGGGAATAAAATCCGCAACCTCTCGCATCTCAGCCGGTTACTCGACTACCGCACCACAGAGGTCGTCAAACAGGTTAACTGTGAAAATTTCAACTTGCTACCTCTACGGCTGCCGAGATATACTCCTGTGACGGAGTACTCGGCAGCCGTTGTCTGTTGCCTTTTGGCTACCTTAGGACAAAAAACAAGCGGCCCTATAAGGCGCACAAGGCAACCTGGCTGCGGCAGCCAGTCGATCGAACATATGACTGTGTATGGGAGCCCGCACACTTAAGCAGCCACGAACTCCCAGCTGCGGCAGCCATAAAGCGCGCTTTAGAGAGAGCGATTAGAAATAAGAGAGCCTAAGAGCCCTAAGAGAATATTAAAGTAATATGAGAGGGCGCTGGTGAAAACTTACCGGGCATATACTTGAGTCGTTTGTGTAGGATGGTGTGTTCACGCCACACTTCATGTAGACTGTACTCGATACGTTTGACTCGCCACAGCTGGGTGAAGAGTGCGCGGTAGCGCGCCGCGGCCGTCGCGGGGAACAGCGTGCCGAGCGGCCCGTCCACGCGGTACTGAAGCGCGAACACGTCCCAACCGCAATCTTCGCGACCGTCACCTGCGCACAACACATGTCACACCAACTGTTTCAAACGGCACTAAATAGCACATGTAGTAGTAGTAGAGCTTTTTTGTGGAAGAGTTCCTCCGGGGAAGTACTACCACCATACCTATTTCTTCCGCAAAGCAGTAGTGCTCGCACAGCTGTGCTCCGGTTTGAAGGGTAAGGGTGCCGGTGAAATTACAGGCACATGAGACTTTTCATCTTTATGTCTCAGGGTGGCGAGCGCAGTGCAATGCCACATAGGGTGCGTCGTGGACGTAGGTGGATAGGTGGACATGACCTATGAGGTAATGCACTGTTCATAGGCTGAGGTTACCGCTTAACATCAGGTGGGCCATCTGCTTGTTCCGTCACACAAGTAGTATAAAAAAAAAAAGTTCCGCCACCATTGAGGGTTCCCTTGTGCTGTTGCCGAGCCGACAACTACCGTCACACGAACTCAATGCACTTGCGCACGCGGCCGCCTGACATCCGAAGATCCTGGCGTACCTTGCACCGAGAAATTCTGGGCGCACTTGACTAGGAGCGAAGGTGGAGAGGCGCCATCATTAGTCCAACACAATAGCCACAAATAGACCAACGGGCCAGAAAGGCATCTGGACAATATCCCGTGACCTGAAGTCTTAGCTTCCATCGTAGAAGCGAGGGTAAATAGCACCAGTAACAGGCCTTACCCGCTGCTCAAGATGGAGTACTTTCATTTTGTTTCATTGACACTCGTTCGTCGTGACAACTGGTTCTTTTTGGTTCTGCATTAGCTCAGTGCAGGTTAAGGTATGGTAACTGATGGTTAAAGAACCAGTGTGGTGAAACGATTCAGTGCCACTCACAGGCTATTTTCATACACAAAAAAAAACAAAAACACGTTGATACAACAAAGTGACTTACAGTTCGGATACAAGTTGACGTGCAGCCTCGACAAGACGTGCGGCGGCTCGAACTGCGCGTTGGTGGCGCGCACGGCAGCCTCCAGCGTGCACGACAGGTTGTGCACGTATAGGGACGACGCCGGCTTGTTCAATTCCTCTCTGTAACACGCGAATCATTGTTGTATATTTTCAAAAATCGAATTTAGTTGAGCAGTGGGCGCGGTGTAGCAAATTATTTAATATTCTGTATTGACTGACGCAGATTAGCAAATAAAAGTTGTTTGAGTGGCTGGGAAGGGAGAATCTAACTCCTAGTAGAGGGGCAGAAAGTATTCCCCCCCCCCCCTACTATTATTAAGTATTGGCCCCTCTACTATTGCTACTCCACGCCCACTGCTAATCTAAATTCGAATTTTGAACAGGCTTATTCTGAATTCAAATAGACAATACTGGGTAAAGAGAAACATTAGAGATTGTAAGAGACTGTAAGGGTAGCGATACACTTAGTAAAAACGATTTTACAAAAATAAAACTCTGAGCAAAGCTCGGTCGCCTAGATATTAGGGATTTATAAAGGCCCCCCCCCCCCCCCCCCCCCCATATGCAAGTTTACTATATGGCGGGGGGAGGGGGGTTGCCATAATAACCAAGAGAGTGAGAGAGAAACGCGACCGCTAGTAGGGGTGTAGGCTATACAGAAACTGCAGAAGGCAGAAGCTATGTGGTCTAAACAACACAAGTATCGATATGTCTACTTACTGCAAAAGCGTCATCAAATGGTGATGGAAGTCCCCCTGAGCCAGCAGTAGATATTTCCTGTGCGCCGCCAGGTGGTCCAGCAAGTGATGGTGCGTGGACAGAGCCGCCAGCAGCCGGCGCGAGGCCGCCGCGTGCGCCGCCTCCACTCCGGCGCGCAGCCCCTCCGCCTCCCACCACGCCGCGCCGCCCACCTCCTCGGCACCACCTCCTAACAACCACAACATGTACACTCAAGCTGATCGAGAACCAGAGAACAGGAGGTCAGAGCCGCCAGCAGCCGGCGCGAGGCCGCCGCGTGCGCCGCCTCCAAGCCGGCGCGCAGCCCCTCCGCCTCCCACCACGCCGCGCCTCCCACCTCCTCGGCGCCACCTCCCAACAACCACAACATGTACACTCAAGCTGATCGAGAACCAGACAACAGGAGGACAGAGCCGCCAGTAGCCAGCGCGAGGCCGCCGCGTGCGCCGCCTCCACGCCAGCGCGCAGCACCTGCGCCTCCCACCACGCCGCGCCGCCCACCTCCTCGACGCCACCTCCTAACAACCACAACATGTACACTCAAGCTGATCGAGAACCAGACAACAGGAGGACAGAGCCGCCAGTAGACGGCGCGAGGCCGCCGCATGCACCGCCTCCACGCCGGCGCGCAGCCCCTGCGCCTCCCACCTCCTCGGCGCCACCACCTAACAACCACAACATGTACACTCAAGCTGATCGAGAACCAGACAGAAGGAGGGGAAGAGGGGGGTCTCGGCCGAGACAATGAACGAGATACCTATATACGAATACTGCGCTCCAAAACAATTTGGGAGAGAAAGGCACCAAGCCTAGCGGGATTTGGCCGACCACATTTGTTGTATACCCAAAGAGCTGTGGGCCGCCAGTACGACCTCGTATGCTAGTAGGTAGTGGTGTACCTGTGTGCGCTTTGAGCAGAGCGTGTAGATGGTGGGCGTGGTCGCTGGGGCCGGGCTCGTCGGCGCACGCCTCGCGCATGAACACCACGCTCTTGCCGGTCGCCAGTACGACCTCGTATGCTAGTAGGTAGTGGTGTACCTGTGTGCGCTTTGAGCAGAGCGTGTAGATGGTGCGCGTGGTCGCTGGGGCCGGGCTCGTCGGCGCACGCCTCGCGCATGAACACCACGCTCTTGCCGGTCGCCAGTACGACCTCGTATGCTAGTAGGTAGTGGTGTACCTGTGTGCGCTTTGAGCAGAGCGTGTAGATGGTGCGCGTGGTCGCTGGGGCCGGGCTCGTCGGCGCACGCCTCGCGCATGAACACCACGCTCTTGCCGGTCGCCAGTACGATATTCAGATATTCAGATATTCATTTAATTCACCATACCGTTATATTGCATAACATTGGCATGTCAACACTTAATAACAAATAGCACACAATTAAAAAATATGAAATAATAATAAAAATCACACAACGACACAAAAAATATAACACGAAAATAGCTAAAGTTAACATATAAACGACCTCGTATGCTAGTAGTTAGTGGTGTACCTGTGTGCGCTTTGAGCAGAGCGTGTAGATGGTGCGCGTGGTCGCTGGGGCCGGGCTCGTCGGCGCACGCCTCGCGCATGAACACCACGCTCTTGCCGGTCGCTAGTATCTGAGCCGCCTGTTCGCGCGACATGAACGATGGCACCATCCACTCTCTACAATTATAATTCGCATTTAGAAAGAGCGAGAGAGAGAGAGAGAGAGAGAGAGAGAGATACAGGAATATTCCAAATTGAATTAACCTTAAAACACGGTGGTACAATGGGCCGCCTTATCGCTAAGAGAGCCATCTTTTCCAGGAAATCTTTGGATGGACAAGATTGTAAATAAAGTGAAGGGAGGTAGGTAGTGCTACAACAAAATAGCACATCATTAAAATAAAACAAACCTTCATATATATAATAACACATACAAAGAAATATCGTATGTTTATTTTTACTTATTGAACGAGAAAGCGAGTTCTCTGAGTCAACTTGGAAAAATCGGTATGTATGTTTGTTCGATGAAAACTTGTCAAAGGATCACCTGTGAGGTAATGCATTGTTATGGCCAGAGGTTACCACTTAACATCAGGTGGGCAATCTGCTTTTTCCGTCATTCAGTCAAATAAAACAAATGTATGTCTTACCTTACTCTGTACTTATCATGCCACATTCTGTCTATAGGCACGCCAGATCTACTCTCGATAAAGAACTCGTTGAATGGGTCATCAATCTCACCTGAAAACAATTATAAAACATACCTACATTGGTAAAGCATGGCTGCAAGCATCTACCATACTATTTGTCACCTGTTTGATATGTACCCATGTTTGCAAAAAGGAACAAATGATTATGATAATGAAGTGTATAAAGCTATAGGAAAACTCACAGGACGGAGTATTCTGATCGGAGTATTCTGCGACCTGTCCAAAGCTTTTGACTGCGTGAGTCACGCTACTCTCATTTCAAAGTTAAAACATTATGGCATCCAAAATCAGGCAATTAACCTTGCAAAATTCTTACTTATCCTATAGAGTCCAAAAAGTTGATGATGGTGGTGAAAGGTCTTTTAGATCGACTATTGACATGGGGGTGGCCCCAGGGTTCAATACTAGGCCAATTTTCGTTTTTAGTATACATTAACGATCTCCCTTCTACTGTAAAAGTCATATGTGACCTATATAGTTATATTTGCTGGCGATACGTCTTTAATTTTCAAATTTGACAGATCTATAGCTAAATTATAATGATTGACAGTGCCACCAGTATATGTTGGCGGTGGCACTTTTGAGGAACTAAATCTATAATCATAGCTTCGCTATGCCTCACTAAAATAGTTGGACACACATCAAAGAAGTCAAACCAACACACAACTTTGTTGGAATAAAAATGTTGCTCTTTGCTATAAACGTTCATGGAATATTCAAACCTTTTTTGGATGTCCAACCTCCTTGATAAAAGAGAAATTAATTAAAATCGGTTCAAAACCAAAGAGATTACTCAAAAATAAACAATCAAGCAAATAATACATATATTAAAAAAAAAATATGTAGATACAACAATAACATTAAACAATCTTAATTTCATTCATTTTATCGGTCTTTTACACCCCGTCTCACCCTATTTGTACAACATTTAAGCTTAAGCACTAAATAACTGAAAGTTTGTATTTAAGGACACTGACCAAAAGTGGACTTCCACAGGTTGATTGAGAAGGTGTATCTCTTACCATGCAACAACCAGCGCGTCAACATCAGCAGCAGCGGATACGTGAGTGCCGTGAGCAGGCGCCTCGCCAGCGTCGCCACGCGCTCGTCACCGTGCCGCACGAAGCAATGCACGCACGACGCGAGCTCGCCGCCTGCACACACAACAACACTATCAGAAGAACATCCGGCCAAGAGATGACTGCACACATCCAGGATTGTGATGGATCGTGGCTGAAAATAAAGCTACAAGTATACTCTACAAGATGGAAACGTATAACGGTTTTTCTTGATATTTGTTCTAAACGAGTTTCATACATAAACACACGTCTTTTTTCCCAGCAATAGGCAGCCTCAATACGTTTTTTTTTTTTTTTTTTTGTTGACGGAACAAACAAGAGGCCCACCTGATGTTAAGCGGTAACCTCTGCCTATGAACAATGCATGACCACATAGGTCACGTCCACCTAGGACGCACCCTATGTGGCATTGCACTGCGCCCGCCACCCTGAGACAAAGATGAAAAGTCTCATGTGCCTGTAATTTCACCGGCACCCCTACCCTTCAAACCGGAACACAGCGATGCAAGCACTACTGCTTTGCGGCAGAAATAGGTATGGTGGTAGTACTTCCCCGGACGAACTCTTTCACAAAAAAGCTCTACTACTACTCTACGTTGCACCATCGTGGGAATATAGACGTGACAATGGTGGGCTCATCGCCGCCATTGCTTCCCACGACTGACTCTGCTAGCGCTTTCTTCCAATAACACATTTACTAACAGCCTGGACAAATCTTTTACCGATGAATCAACAAACAAGTGCGGGTTATCCCTTAGTCGGCTTTTACGACATCCTCGGGAGGATATGGAGGGGTCTATTTTTAGGCCGGACACACCACGGCAAGTTTCATTGTCGTATGGATAAGTTCATCACGCATCTTCACACGCCACTAGCTCACGATGCCTCTCGGCTGCTCGGCTGTACATTAGTGCTGACCAAAACAGTGAAGTACCTGGCCATGCAGAAAGTATTGCGAAAAATACTTTTTATGTATAAGACACTGGCCAGTTATAATTTATTTTGTAAACACGATTATTAACAAGTTAAATTACGAACATTCCAA
The DNA here is from genome assembly GCA_932527175.1 of Operophtera brumata. NCBI lineage: Eukaryota > Metazoa > Arthropoda > Insecta > Lepidoptera > Geometridae > Operophtera > Operophtera brumata. Next base: position 6,045,930 of record OW052238.1, read on the forward strand.
TTGAAAAATTTCCCTCCATATTTTTAAAGGCTAATTTGAACTATGGTGTCTCATTGAAAAATGGATCCAGAACATTATCACGCGATGATTTTTTATGATTTAAAATTTCGCCTATACCCGGACGAATCGTATGATGGCAAACCGTGTGTACCGCTGTTAGTCCACTAACTTCGAGGGATGAAGAAAGAAATGGTCGTGATTTGACGGCTTTTACGGAAGGAAACGTTCTAGCCCTGGAAATTTAATTCAAGAGAATAGGCGAGTTACGTTTGAAGAGATTTAGCACATACTGCAGCATGTAGAATGTAGAACTTCATGAACGCTTCCCAATCCAGCACATACTGCAGATGTGATCGGGAAGCGTTCACGAAATTCTACACGAGCACCTTCGGGGGAGGAGAATAGTCTTGCGATGGGTGCCACAACTTGGTTTTCAACTTGGTTAGAAAATTGGTTCACACGCATGATTTTTTTTATAGCAACTGGTGGTGAGTTCTTCGAAAAATTTAAGCCAATATGTTAAAATTTTGGGGTTGCTGCGTTACGTGCTCACTCAGTAACAGTAAAGGTTAATACAGTTGATAATATCTTGATAAAAACTTACTTGATGTTAATACAGTAATTACTTGAGGATGTAATCTAAATAAATCAAAAATAGAAACACGATAGCAGAAACTTTTCTCGATAGATTTATTTTTGAAATCGGTCCTCATAGCACCCGTTTTAGGTCCCTCCTTCGAATGGAGAAAATATTAACGAGTAATTTGTATACTATTCAGTAGGTAATCACAGTACTTAGTTTAATAGAAAAGGATTTATTTTTATATTTGTTACTTTTAAGGTAAAACGAACTTTTATCATGTCTCGCTTACGTCAATTTCTTCTGAGCGGCACAAATCACTTCCCGGGTTCAAGTGAGTAATAGCGCTATCCCTTTCTTGAAGTTCTAGTTTTCTTGCTAGACTCTGCCCACTAGAAACTTTAACATTTCGCCATATTTAAAAAAAAAAAATGTATACTACTTGGAATGACGGATCATTCAGATGGCCCACCTGGTGTTAAGTGGTACCCTCTGCCTATGAACAGTGCATTACCTCATAGGTCACATCCACCTAGGACGCGCCCTGTGTGGCATTGCACTGCGCCCGCCACCCTGAGACATAAAGATGAAAAGTCTCATGTGCCTGTAATTTCACCGGCACCCTTACCCTTCAAACCGGAACAAGCAATGCGAGCACTACTGCTTTGCGGCAGAAATAGGTATGGTGGTAGTACTTCCCCGGACGAAACCTTTCACAAAAAAGCTCTACTACTACTAAATTAAAACTGTACCCATAGATCCTTTTTAGGGTTCCGTAGTCAACAAGACAAGAAACCCTTATAGATTCGTCATGTCTGTCTGACTGACTGTCTGTCTGTCTGTCTGGCTGTCCGTGTATGTCACATGGCAGCCACTTTATTCCGAAACTATAAGAGCTATGCAGTTGAAACTTGGTAAGTAGACAGTGTATTCTGTGACCCGCATTAATATTTTCACACAAAAATGAAAACAAAAAAAAACAGGTTTACCAAACTCAAAAAAAAAACATCAAACCCGTACGTGTGGGTTGTCTATGGATAGGTCTTCAAAAATGATATTGAGGTTTCTAATATATATTTTTTCTAAACTGAATAGTTTGCGCAAGAGACACTTCCAAAGTGTTAAAATGTGTCCCCCCCGTAACTTCTAAAATAAGAGAATGATAAAACTAAAAAAATAAATGATGTACATTACCATGTAAACTTCCAACGAAAATTGGTTTGAACGAGATCTAGCAAGTAGTTTTTTTTGAATACACTATTATTAAAACATCGATCAATGTTACAACGAACTACAAGAACTTTTATATTATGTTACTTGCTGCTACGGAACCCTTCATGGGCGAGTCCGACTCGCACTTGGCTGCTTTTTTTTGTAGTTTCGTAATAGTTTCGGAGTGCTCCTCATACCTCATACGTTAGATAGATAGATCGATAGATAGATAACACTTTATTGGACACCACAACAAAAAGAAATTAACACATGAAAAACAATCAGAAAAATAAGGTATCGAAGTACAATGGGCGTTCTTATCGCTGAGAGTGATCTCTTCCAGACAACCTTAGGATGGACTGGAATTGTCGAGAACGATAAAGAACGGTGGTGTAGATCAAATAAATAAAAGTATACGTATACATACAATCTAACTTATAATACACTAGCGACTCGCCCCGGCTTCGCACGGGTAGCACCCGGTGAACCCCCCCCCCCCCCCCTCCCCCCTAAGACAATTTCCTGGTTCTAAGCTACCTCCCCACCAATTTTCAGCCAAATCGGTTGTGCGTTCTGGAGTTATAGCGTCAGGAAGGAAAACTCGACTTATTTTTATATAGTAGATAATTTCTCCCGTTTTTTACACATTTACCACTATATCTTTGCTCCTATTGGGCGTAGCGTGATGTTATATAGCCTATAGCCTTCCTCGATAACTGGACTATCCAACACAAAAAGAATTATTCAATTCGAACCAGTAGTTTCGGAGATTAGCGCGTTCAAACAAACAAACAAACAAACAAACTCTTCAGCTTTATAATATTATAGTATAGATAAATATATAATATAAGTACACAAAATATACTAAATAAATAAAACATCTGGACATATTACTAGAATTAACAGCTTTACGATATGGACAAAAAGTGATTGAACAATAGCTTTTTAAAGATAGGAAGAGATTTAGCGGTTCTGATAGCCAGAGGAAGATCATTCCATAGGCGGATAGCTTGTAAAGTAAAAGAATATCCATAGAAAGTGGAAGTGTGCTCAGGAGTTTTAAGTTCATACCTTTCTTGTGATGAGCAGCGTGTGCTATGTTGGCGAGCCATGTGAGTCGGTGCAGTGGTTCTTGCGCCCACACGCACACCCGGCGCAGAGTCACGCCGCCGCCGTCGCCTTCACACGCCTGCAACACATACATACCATTTAGCGCCTTCCGCTAACTTCAAAGTGACAAGGACCAAGTCACGCAGCGGGCTATCGAGAGACCCTTCAAAATAAGTTTGCGATCAATTTGAAACATCATACGTTTTATAAATTGTTTCATTATTAAAAATAAAATTAAAAATAACAACCACCCTAAAGAGATTTGTTTATTAAATTTAAAAGGATCAAAAAAAAATTAAACTTTTCAAAGTGATCACAAACTTTTTTGAATGTGTAATATAAAAAGAGTATTTATAAAGTGCACATATGTTTGTCCCTGAAGTTGCCGAACGGAGACAGATTCGGGTACAAACAGGAACTAACTACTCGTGAAAGAGACTTACTTATTTATATTTAAAATTTTAAAATTAAGGGTATATGGCAAGATTTTTTTACCATTGCCATTCCGGATCCATTACTGGATCCGCAATACTGTATTCTGTGTGAACTCGCTCTTACAACTACATACGTTTAAACGGACCTGTAAAACGGACGTTGTATGTGTACGCGCCCTTAGATAGTAACGGCATTTTGTTGCTGTCTGCCTCTTAAGTGACCCAGCTGATTGTCATCTTATCAACAGCATACCGGCACTTGCTTGCTGACCTTTAAGGTTAATGAAACGACATAAACGTTTAACTACATTGTTCATAGGCAGAGGGTCCCCCACTTAACATCATGTGGACCATCTGCTTGACCCGCAATTCCAAGTAGTATAAAAAAAAAACTTACTTGTGATTGTAGCAACGCGACACTCCGGTAGTATTCAGTGAGCTCATCGCGTATGGAAGACACCAGGCCTTCACCCATTAGACCTACAATCAGAAATATTTTTGCATTTCCAGAAGCGCTAATATTTCGAGTGAAGAGCTGCCAACCCGTTATACTTTCCATACCAATTACCATTCAAAAGCTCGCCCAAAATAAACGAAGAAAGTAGAACTAAGAGATTAAGCATTGTAAGAATTTTTTTCTTTAGGCGCAATAGCACAGAATAAATATTAGTACAAGTACAGAAGACTCACTTAGCGAAAAAAATTATATAAATAGCGACTCTTGCTGGGACGCAACAAAGTGCAATTCAGCTCGCATTAGCGCTCAATGCCTATCGCGATATTCACCTAAACATTTGCTCTCTCTTCTAACGCGTAACTCTGTCGCTGTCTGGCGCGGAGTGATTCGCAACGAAAGGGTTGTCGACATATCTAATAAAAAATTAAATTAACCTTCCGTTATGTAGGTAGTCAGCATTGTAGCACAGATTATATATTAGTAGCTTCGTAAAGCGCAAGACAGCTAGAAGAGGCCGTAACATAGGGTCGGATCTTTATGTCTCAGGGTGGCGGGCGCAGTGCAATGCCACATAGAGCGCGTCCTAGGTGAACGTGACCTATGAGGTAATGCACTGTTCATAGACAGAGGTTACCGCTTAACATCAGGTGGGCCATCAGCTTGTTACGCCATTCAAGTAGTAGAAAAAAAAACGAAAGTAGGTACTAGGTATTTTTAACTCCCGACGGAAAAATGACGGGGTGTTATAAGTTTTAAGTGTCTGTGCGTGTGTGTGTGTGTGTATGTGTGTGTGTGTGGTTGTGTGTGTGTATGTGTCTGTGTGTGTGTCTGTCTGTGGCATCGTAGCTCCCGAACGGATGAATCGAATTAGTTTTTATTTGTTTGAAAGGTGAATTTCTCGGGATTGTTCTTAGCTATGTTTGATCAAAATCGGTTCAGCCGTTTCATAACGTTGAGGGTTCTTAATTTTTTTACAAAATTAATTATTTGTAGGTTAATGAAATAGTTACAAAGTTAGGTATATGGATATTATAACGATTAAATATTAAGTTGGTAGGTAGGCAAGTATGGTTTTTCTTCTGCTTATGAAGTTAACAAGCTATGATTTATTTAAAAACATCAGTAGGTTTACCAAAACCATGGAGCAAATACCTTGCTCGATGACCAAAACATATTATTATGAACTGAACTCGCACTAAAATACCTAACCTACATAAAGTACCTCGCGAGTACCTATTTTCATTTTCAAATAAGTACATACCTATTAGGTACATATTATGTACCTACGAATTACGTAAGTACCACATGTTATTATCAATATTGTTATTATGTGGAAATAAAGACTTATTTAGGTTTATTTTTATTTTTATTTGTACTAAGAATGACGGAACAAGCAAGTAGCCCACCTGATGATAAGCGGTAACCTTTGCCTATGAATGCAGTGCATTATCACATAGGTCCCGTCCACCTAGGACGCGCCCTATGTGGCATTGCACTGCAACCGCCACCCTGAGACATAAATATGAAAAGTCTATGTGCCAGTAATTTCACCGGCAAGCATACCCTTCCAACCGGAACACAGCAATGCGAGCACTACTGCTTTGCGGCAGAAATAGGTATGGTGGTAGTAGGTACTTCCCCGGATGAATTCTTTCACAAAAAAGTTCTTCTGTTTCTACTTTAGAGCGATTCAGAAGTAAAATCTAATTAAGCACGTAAGTAGATCGGTAAGTAGGTACTTAGGTACCTAAATTCAAGTAATTACTTGTATATTCCAACCTAGATCTTTGAAATCTATGCTGTATGCCAACGATATATTAAATTACATTAGATACGCTATTCCGCGCTCAGAATGACGACAAAAAAGTGAGGCATTATGCCGCAAGTTCATTTAGTCGCTCGCGGACTGTGAACTACGACGCACGCCACTACTGATAGGCCAATTAGGATTGACCAACACAAAATGCCATCATGCGTCTTTCAAAAGTGCAAAAATTATACGGTGACCATAAAAGGAAAGAAAGACATTTCATTTCATTCGTAAGTATTACATAATTCTATTGAAATTTGTTTATTTAACAGTTTGTTTCATTAAAACAATTCATTTGCGGCGTTGCCGCTCTGACACCTACACGAAAGTGATGCATAATACAATTCGCCAAGGTACGACAGAGAGACACGACCGCACGCGGCCGGCCGTCATGTTAGGGTAGAATGGGGTAATTAGGACAGTCAATAACCACATCAATTTTTTTTTTACTTACACTATTCTTATTAGATATTTTAATTAATTAAATTTATTCTGTTTATTTGTATAATATGTAGGTAGCTAGTACATACTAAACTGTGTATTTTTAGACTTCCTCGAGACGGGTTGATAAAAGAGAAATGGATTAAAGTCATCAGAAAACAAAGACATGAAGATGATTGGATGCCAACGTCCTACTCTAGGGTTTGTTCCCAACATTTTCTGGCTCAAGATGTTTATGTGACGAAAAAAAATGTTCATAGGCTAAATAAGACTGAAGACTAAATCCAGAACTCTTCAAATCCTGATTAGTCTTATCCGACCAAATATACGAAATTCCTGGAAGACCTGACCGGTGCTTTTAAATAGAAGCGAAATTAAAGCCAGGTGGAACGAAAAAAGTAATATAAAAACAAAAAAAACAATTTTTTTTTGCAGATATTTTATCTGATAAGACTAATCAAAGTTCGTCGCGTCGGCGATTCCCAAAACAATGAACCAGAAAAAAAACACCGTAATTCAACCAAAAAGCACGACGATGTTATACGTGGGATCCCTAAGAAATTTTTGTAAATAATATTACGTAGCCTTATTATATTGTAAATAAACAATTTAATTGTAATCCATTGTGTTATTTTTTCCTAATATTTATCCATAGGTGCAGATGGAGGGGTCTATTCTTACGTCAGACCCACCAAAGAAACAGCACACATATTTCTTAAGACGAAATCCATAGGTGTAGATGGTCCAATGATAGGTATGGAGGAAGGAATGGTCCAATGATGATGATGATAGGTGCATCATCTATTCCTACCTCAGACCCACCAAAGAAACAGCACAAATATTTCATAGGACGAAATTCATGCGTTCCAACAAATCCGATCCCGCGGGACTCGAACCCGCTTTTTAATGTTAGTTATCCACAAGTGTGGTTTTTACTTTTAAAAAAATTTAAGTTATAGTAATAATCTATGTTTAAAAACAGGTGTCTGGCATTCGAGCTAAAATGAATCGACCCGACCCTCCATGGCCCCAACTTACCCTAGCTTGGCGATTGGCTAAACCTTGCTTGACACAACTTAGAACATATGTTTATCTCGTTCTCACAACAGGGTTTCCGTATAGCGCTGTGATTTTACGTCTTTTTCGTCAATATAAAAACACAAAGTAAGTAGCTATAGTACATAAAACGCCACTTTCTCAGTGGAGTGGGAATGAGTAAAACATGTCTATTGATAACATGTCTCTGCTGTATGCACATGAAATCACACCTATAAAAGGCATTACTTCGATATGTACCTACAGAAATAACTAATGTACCTACATCAATCAAATAACTTAGGTACCTTTCTTCGTCCTTCGGCAATGCAAAAAATGATAATTCTTTATTTGTTTTTTGACTATTGCATCCATATACAGCACAATATGTACGCGACGGCATATTTGCGCGGGAAACGTGTTGCGCGAGCGCTCAGGCGTGCGTCCGACCACCGAGGCACCGACTGTCACTTGTCCCGAGTGAGGGACGGCTGAGCTGTAGGTATATAACACGCGACCTTGAGCGAGTGGTGATGCCCTGGCAATAGGTTCACGAAATGTCTATAATGCAGAGACATGTTATCAATAGACATGTTTTACTCATTCCCACTCCACTGAGAAAGTGGCGTTTTATGTACTATAGCTACTTACTTTGTGTTTTTATATTGACGAAAAAGACGTAAAATCACAGCGCTATACGGAAACCCTGTTGTGAGAACGAGATAAACATATGTTCTAAGTTGTGTCAAGCAAGGTTTAGCCAATCGCCAAGCTAGGGTAAGTTGGGGCCATGGAGGGTCGGGTCGATTCATTTTAGCTCGAATGCCAGACACCTGTTTTTAAACATAGATTATTACTATAACTTAAATTTTTTTAAAAGTAAAAACCACACTTGTGGATAACTAACATTAAAAAGCGGGTTCGAGTCCCGCGGGATCGGATTTGTTGGAACGCATGAATTTCGTCCTATGAAATATTTGTGCTGTTTCTTTGGTGGGTCTGAGGTAGGAATAGATGATGCACCTATCATCATCATCATTGGACCATTCCTTCCTCCATACCTATCATTGGACCATCTACACCTATGGATTTCGTCTTAAGAAATATGTGTGCTGTTTCTTTGGTGGGTCTGACGTAAGAATAGACCCCTCCATCTGCACCTATGGATAAATATTAGGAAAAAATAACACAATGGATTACAATTAAATTGTTTATTTACAATATAATAAGGCTACGTAATATTATTTACAAAAATTTCTTAGGGATCCCACGTATAACATCGTCGTGCTTTTTGGTTGAATTACGGTGTTTTTTTTCTGGTTCATTGTTTTGGGAATCGCCGACGCGACGAACTTTGATTAGTCTTATCAGATAAAATATCTGCAAAAAAAAATTGTTTTTTTTGTTTTTATATTACTTTTTTCGTTCCACCTGGCTTTAATTTCGCTTCTATTTAAAAGCACCGGTCAGGTCTTCCAGGAATTTCGTATATTTGGTCGGATAAGACTAATCAGGATTTGAAGAGTTCTGGATTTAGTCTTCAGTCTTATTTAGCCTATGAACATTTTTTTTCGTCACATAAACATCTTGAGCCAGAAAATGTTGGGAACAAACCCTAGAGTAGGACGTTGGCATCCAATCATCTTCATGTCTTTGTTTTCTGATGACTTTAATCCATTTCTCTTTTATCAACCCGTCTCGAGGAAGTCTAAAAATACACAGTTTAGTATGTACTAGCTACCTACATATTATACAAATAAACAGAATAAATTTAATTAATTAAAATATCTAATAAGAATAGTGTAAGTAAAAAAAAAATTGATGTGGTTATTGACTGTCCTAATTACCCCATTCTACCCTAACATGACGGCCGGCCGCGTGCGGTCGTGTCTCTCTGTCGTACCTTGGCGAATTGTATTATGCATCACTTTCGTGTAGGTGTCAGAGCGGCAACGCCGCAAATGAATTGTTTTAATGAAACAAACTGTTAAATAAACAAATTTCAATAGAATTATGTAATACTTACGAATGAAATGAAATGTCTTTCTTTCCTTTTATGGTCACCGTATAATTTTTGCACTTTTGAAAGACGCATGATGGCATTTTGTGTTGGTCAATCCTAATTGGCCTATCAGTAGTGGCGTGCGTCGTAGTTCACAGTCCGCGAGCGACTAAATGAACTTGCGGCATAATGCCTCACTTTTTTGTCGTCATTCTGAGCGCGGAATAGCGTATCTAATGTAATTTAATATATCGTTGCTATAATGAGCTTTAGAATTTGTTGATAAGAGCTCTTATAGTGTCAAAAAAAAAACTAATTCTTAAGCTTTTTAAACCGACTTCAAAAAAGGAGCAGGTTCTCAATCCGTCGGAATCTTTTTTTTCCTTCTTTTTATGTATGTTCCCCGATTACTCGAAGACGCCTGGACGGACTTCCCAGGTTGTGCCATGGTCACCAAGTTAGGATCTGATGATGGGTCCCTGGAGAAATCGAGAACCCTCTTAAAATATTATAGGCTCACTTGAAGCGGTATGGGTTTTATTGAAACCTACGAAGTCGTTTCTTTTTTATAAAAATATGTACTTGTATATTTTGAAATAAATTCAATACGCTAGTTGAATTTATTTAAAATAAACAAAGATACCACCTTTTTAACCCTCGGTCGGTAGCGTGGGGTCTTTAAAAGCTATTTGAATTTATTTAAAAAAAACAAAGATACCACCTTTTTAAAATTGTAATCCAATTTTAGAAATACTTCGTTTAAATTTTTGAAATAATTGGTAACTTATTAGCTGTTAATTGAGTTAGTGAATTCATCAATAAAATTTAACAAAACTTTAAAGAGCATTTTTATACTATTTTTTTAAACACAAAAACACGGTATAAGACGCCTTCTTCGCCTCATACAACAATTTTCGTTGAACCTATAGCGCCTTAAAATGTTTTGAACATCTTGGTGCACTATATCTAAGTTTTTAATTTGTTAAAAAGAAGTGTCCGCCCGGGGTTTTGCTCGCGTTTTACCAGGGTAAAAAGTAGGCTTTAGCTAAAATTTATCTCGAAGAAGGTCCTCGAAAAAATGTATGAAGCATGTTTGAGAAAATATGATTATTTTTGGCATACCCTGAGGCATAAGTCCTGATGTAGGATCTATGAACTCCTTGAGTCGGTCGTGCAAGAAGCCAAGGTGCGCGATTCTGGAATGTAGCGCCATCGCGGGTCGCGACGTGTGGCCAGTGCCGCGCGTGCGAACGCCCGTCGCGGCGAGCACCGCGTCGCGCACGCATGCCCGCTCCTTACTGCTGCCTGGACACAACACCAACAAGGTGCAAGTATAATATATATTCTGACGCTACTCGCATTGTGGCAACCGGCAATCTGGGTGACCAACCAACTGCATTGCATCTTAGGAAAACTAACTCAGACCGTGTCAAATACCGGGCCTCTTTTCACAGTGGGTTGCACCATCGTGGAATATAGACGCTACAAGTGGTGAGCTCATTGCCGCCACTGGGCTCTTTCATGCCCTTGGATATATGATAAAGAATAAAATATATTTATTTTGTTGTCATAAATTGTGTATATTACGCTTAGAAACCTATTATTTGACTCTTGACAAAATCTTGAAGTCATTCCAACAACTGGCAAAATTTACTGTCAATAACCGTGTTATTCAAAGCCATCTCATCAGAACTCTATGAGAGACAGTGAAACAAAGATAATATCAGATGCATGCAAAATGAACTCTGTTGCAAGTCAACTAGTAAGGGTGTATTCTAATCATGTCAACGCAACTCTATTTCAGACACTAGGCCATCTTTCAAACATACCTGCTGATTGAAGGGCAATAGCCATGTCGCTGTTATTTGATGGAAGACTCTGATTGGACCCCTGTGGCTTGACGGCGTTGCTGTCGCCCCAGGTTGCAGAATCTATGGTGCTCTTACTTGTGCTTGAGGTGGCGCCAGACACACCAATTGCTGATTTCTGGTTCATGAAAAAATTAAGATATCATTTTTTTTTTCTTGGTCATCCTATGTCAATAATTATGAAAGGGCCTTGTGAGTGATCGAAGGTACCTACTAACACCATGTATTGGAGTGTTAAGGTTCACTGTGTAGTCGGGCTATATTATTTTGAACTGTCCACTTGTTTCACACTACGCTTCGTGGGCAGTAATACCAAACCTAAAGCTGTATACTTACAGTAGCCAGAAATTGTATTGGGAACAGCTGCTGTGTTGACTCCGACTGTTGGGGGGCCTCAGAAAGAGCCAGCATTAGAGCTAGCACTGACACTCTTTGTTTTAATATGAACTGAAATAAAAAGAAATAAAAGCCAATGTTGATTATAAGCTGTTGGTTTTGTAAAGATAATGATCTTTCATCCTGAAAATCAAGATTTTAAGAAATGTTGATAACATAAGCATTATAAGGTATAAAATACATCTTTTTATTCTCTATTTTTTTCGGAACTTATTTGATTTTCGACCATGTCAGTTTCAGAGTACCTCTCCCAAGATACATGTCGAATTTATTTAACCACAATATGTGGATCCATAAAACATGTCGGCCGCGTCAGATGTTTGTGCAGCCAACTCGCTCTGAACCAGCCGCATCAAGCCGGTTAACATTCACATTTTACAAAATTGCTCTCTCATAGATGCACTCGGAACACACTCTATTCAAAGTGATATATTTCCCCACATGTTTCGCAATCGGGATTGTCCACTTTATTTATCATATATTTGAAACTATACTTAAGGTTCAACCAGTTTCAACAATCATTTTTGTATGAGGCGAAGAACTCTCTGATACCACGTTTTTGTGTATAAATAGTAAAATGTTAAATTCTTCTGTTTGTTAAATTGTTCTGTTAAATTTTGTTGATGATTTCACTAACTCAAATAGTAATTAATAAGTTACCAAATGTTTCGAAAATTAAAATGTGTAAGAAGTAAGTCTAAAATGGTATTTCAATTTTAAAAAGGTGATATATTTTTATTGAGTGAAGTAATTCAAATAATGTTTTACATTTATGATTTCACTAGATAAAAAGCTTAAGAATACCATATATATATTTTCTTCTTGAAAACTGTAAGATCACTTACCAAAAACTTCAAAATTCTAGAGCTTCACAGCATGTCTAAAATGAGCTCTAGAATTTTGAAGAATAGGTTCACCTATAGGTTCACGCCATAGTGACATATGTTCGGAGCGCAGTCTACTGGCGATTATAATAAATTTCCTATTCACAAATACTTACTGAGTTCTTTAGTTTTGAATAGCATTCATTGAATTTGTCCGCATCTCGGGCTGATTGACTTGAAAGTCTTGTCAGGATCTTCTGACACAGTAGTTTCTCATCTTGGACTGTGCGAGTCTTCTCTCTAAAGGAAGACAGATATGAAACTGCCAACTCATAAGCTCCATCTAAAGTAGAAAATATAAATAAAAATTACTTTATTATTTATAATATCATGTGACCTGTGTGTATCTGTGTGGCCTTTACTGAGCTAATTATAGTGAGCTAATAACATAGACAGAATATTGACATATTTTTAGTTTTGATCACTAGGTATATTCTATAAATAGGTATAACATATATATTATACATTGTATCACACAAAGTCGCTATCCACGTCTGTCTATCTGTTTGTCTGCTTAGTTCTTTAGACTAATATTTTGATGACAATCATGACAAAAGGTTTTGATGTGGTTTTAGAGTAATTCTTTCGGAACATTTGTATGCAGGTCAGAGGTGTAATGAAATAATACAGTTGGATTTATCTTGATTGATCTCCATTTTGTTAAGTTGGTTATTTTTTTGAATAAAGATCAAAAGGTAAGTAAAACAATGTCGAAGTGTTTTCCAATAACACATTAAAGGCCACTGTAAAAAATATGTAATAGTTTTTTTAAAAGTTTTCTCAAAATCTTACTACTTGATTTGGTGAGTTACTTCTAGTAAATTATTCCTGATAAGAAGTAGACGGACCGGACTATGTCCAGACTTGTTTTATTTTGAGAAATGTCACTTATCAGGCTATCTTTACCTTCAATGTAGGTTCACTTTTCTCCAAAACACACCTAACGTTTCCCTTAGGAAAACAAAACAAACCTCTCGAACTACAACAGGTACTTACCCGGAGTCCTATTATCTTGCCACACCCTGTATAGATGTATTTATTTCACAGAGAACATTAGGAAAACATGAGCTAAAAGTAACCATAAATAATAATCACTATATTCATGATTTATTTTTATTACTTATCTAAGTACAATAAGTGAATACAATTATCCAGAAAATAAAATAAGAGTTGTTTTATCATTCCTTCCAAACATCCCAGAAACTATGCTACTGCGCTGGGATGGGGAAGTGTGCTCTCGATAGAGAGTAACAGTTCCTTGACTGTGGGGGTGTGGCACTAGTCTAATTTCCTGGTATGCGAGTCAGATGCAACCGGTGGTGTTAAGGTAATATGGTATTAGGTACGAAATTGCTTCGAATATTCACTTTATTTGGTATTTTACACTTACCTTTTTTATATTTAGATAAAATGTTTTTGAAATAATCTTGTATGTTAATCATAAAAGCTAAGAAAACAACAATAAAATAAAATTCTGGGTAATTCGACTTGGATGACAGATTAGGAAATCCTGTACCTATGTTTGAAAAAGGAATATTCATGTTCCTACCTGGATCAACTGACAATCCTGAGCACAGTTTTCGAAGGTGAACAGCTATGGCACTCGAAATCTCCATTTAGATATATTGAATTTTCACATTTGCCGATGAAACTCCCAAGTCGAAGCTCCAAGTGGTTACAAGACGTAATTTTACGAGGATTTTAGGGGCACATCGTATCGCATGGCATTTTAGTAAATGTCATGTTAATTAAAACTAAACCCACAGTAAATCAGTGATAAATTATTATTAGGTACTGTAATACTACACTGCGAGTTTAGTTGAACTAAAAACATTAGTTCTATCGAAAAGTTACCGTAAAATCAACAAAGAACGATCATTCAATTCAAATCGAAAAACTTCAAAACAAACCAAAACAAACTAAACGGGCAGAGGGAGGATACTTCATGATATTTTCAAAAACAGACAAACATTGTCCCAAAGAGGATACAATAGTGTACCACGTACGGCACGTACTTTCTAAAACTACAAGCAAATCGATCATAGATTAGAAAAACTTAATAGATGCATGCCAATGACCGAAGTAATTTGGTGGTACTTTCTTGGATCATGCCATGCATGTTTATAGCCGTTCCATTGATGTGCTGAGAATAACCTCTGCCAGTGCCAAAAAACACGTATTTTAATTATCCATTTTTCAATTGTTTCCCTATCTATTCCCATCCATTCCCATTGAAAGAAATCAAAGAATTTAATCACAGATAGTGTTGAATTTACATACATCAAATTAAATCCACACCACCACATCTTAGCACTAAACATCTATATTATATTTGTGCTACAAAATATTCTTCAGAGTGTAGTAGTTATAGTTCCTTGCAATAAAGATGAATCCCAAATCTGAAGAAGCGAGAACTCGTGATGATAAACCTTTTGAAGGCATGTTGATAGGGGGCTCCGAACCTCTTGAGAATTTGAACTGCCGAAGTCCATGTCCACGTTGTGGCAAGTCAAGAATGTATTTTTGTTACACTTGCTTTATACCTGTATCCTTACTACAAGGTCAAATTCCAGTATGCACCGTAAGATGATCCTTTCCTCAGTGTAGAATTATTGTTATAAATTGAGCTTCAATGTAATAACATCACGCAATTATTGTTTTCAGTTACCAATAAAAGTTGATATAATCAAGCACAGAAGAGAAATCGATGGTAAAAGCACAGCAGCGCACGCGGCGGTCCTCGCCCCTCACGATGTAAATGTATACACTTATCCAGATGTCCCTGATTATGTGCTTGATGACAGAACTGTACTATTGTACCCCGGGGCTGAAGCCAGAACTGTTCCAGAACTCTTTACACACAAACAGGAGCCATCCTACTCTGAGTTCATGCTGTCACAGCTGCCAGCTGGATATAATGTAGGCACACTTAGGACAAAAACCATGCATAAAAGTTGTGAAAACCACATATACCATGTTGAAAAATTACCCATCGATAGAGTAGTTCTCATAGATAGTACTTGGAATCAAAGCAGAGGCATTTATTCTGATGAGAGATTACAAAAAATTCCGAAAATAGTTTTACAAAACAGGCCATCACAATTTTGGAGACACCAGAAAGGAAGTCCCAGATGGTACCTTTCAACTGTGGAGGCTTTGCATCAACTCATGTTAGAATTGCATTTATGTGCTTGGGGTTGTAGTAAAAATTACAAATCAGATCTTACTAAGGATTACCCAGTTCACAATGAAGAAAACCATCCTCACTGCAAGCCATACAATGGACAGTATGATAATTTACTATACTTCTTCAAATACATGTATGAGAAATTGCATTCTCTATACAGACATGAGGATTTACTAGCCTACCAGAGGCCAATGATATAATAATACAATCAATAATAAAGCAATTACAAAAATTATCTTACTTTTATTATATTACTTACGTAACAATAATATTACAATAGTTATAAGAATTATAAAAAATTAAACCCTCTTATTTGCCCCAAGATAATAACAAAATGAGAATCACAAAAACAAGATTTATCATTTATTACCATAATAATTAATAATTACTTTGAAAATGAATTCCCAACAAATTTAATCACATGGAACATTTTGTCATCATTTTTATTTTTTTCATCTTGAGTCTCCCTTTGATAAGAACAACCAACATTCACACTCGGATGCTTTTGTCTTACCATGTTAATTCTTGTCAACATTGATATTGGTAAAATTGTGGAAACTGAAGTCACAAATAAAAGAAGAAAGTCAATCACTACTTACACTTACATTTTAAAAGTATACAAGGCAGTATTTGAACCCAATTCAAATGAAAATGATTATTACAGAATGTATGATGCATAATAATAAATTATTGAAAAAGTCCAACTAAAAAGGTCTACAAATCTCAGAGTTTACGAAGGTCTAACACAAACACACTCCCGTCGCTGGCACTAGCACCAACCTTGGTGCCTCTGGAATTCCAACACACTTCGAAAATGCCACCTGTTCCTTTGTAAGAGTGCACAAGGCCCCCAGTCTGAGTGGACCAAATATGCACACATTTATCAAATGAGCCGCTTGCCAAAAACTTGCCATCCGGTGAGAATGCCACACTGTAAACTGGCTCTGTGTGCTTTGTCAAAGTATGAATGCAAACACCTCTCTCAACATCCCACAATCTAACAGTGGAGTCAAAAGAGGCACTTGCCAGAATCAAGTTCATGTTGGGGTTTTGAGTTCCTGGGCCTGTAGGTGACCACTTAATGGTGTAAATCTCTTTTGAGTGAGCTTGCAAGTCATGGACACAGGTGTCCTGATTCATCGACCAAATTTTCAATGTCATGTCATCAGAGCATGATGCGAGTAGTTTTCCTTGGGGATCCCACTTGATGGCGTTGACTTCATTCTAGAATGAAAAAGAACACAAAAATTTAAGCAAGAAATTTCTGATTTTCTTTCTATAAAGTAAAGTACATATATACTTACAGTGTGCCCTTGAAAGCTCTTGATGGGTTTTTCTGCATTCAGCTTGCACACGTGGATGCATTGATCAGTGGAGCAGGATGCAAATGATGTGTTGGTCTGCCAGTCCACATCAAGTGCTGGGGCCAGATGGAAGGAGAATTGTTGGGTGCATTGCCCAGTTGATGCATCCCAGATGATTGTTGTTTTATCCACCTGAATAACAACAAAAAATATGTTGTGTTTAATATTCAGTGCAGTGCCCACATGTGTTCCATTTAGGTAGTACTTAGGAGGACGTCAAGATCTTATTTTTCTATGGATTTATCAAAAACCTACAAATTAATGAATATGTAGGTTTTTGATAAATTTCAGTAACATACACACCCCTGCGCTTAAAATGTAATTCCCCCTTTTGTTCCACTTCAATGCAAAAATAGGTCCTTTGTGTTGACCTAGTGTAGATGCCAATGTGCCATCAGTGGTCCAAATTCTTGCATAACCATCATAGGATCCTGTCGCTAGCAGGTTACCATCACACTGAAACAGGACATGAATTAAATTAATATGTGAAGTTTCATAGTAATCTTCATAATAATCCAATATTGTTCATACATTCCAATCCAGAGATGTGACGTCTTTGTTACTGGGTACTTCTGCACCACCTTTTTGAATGCAATGTCTGAGTACTAACTGATTGGGAGTAGTTGCAGGATTGTCTGACATATCCCATATTCTGAAAAAAGAAGTATTAAGTAGGAAGGGTTGGGTAACAACGAAAATTTCACAAAGTCAGTGCAAAAATATATAAATAAATAAATAATGCTGGACAAGTTCACACAACATTATCTAGCCCCAAACTAAGCCAGAGCTTGTGTTATGGGTACTAGATAACTCATATACTTATTTATAATACATTACATAGATAGATATTTTTTATTATACATAGAAAACACCCAGAACACCCTGAACAAATATCTGCAGAATGCACAAATATTTGTTCCGAGGCGAGAATCGAACCCGCAACCTCCTGCGTCGCAGGCGAACAATCGCCAGCCGCGCCACAGAGGTCAATGTGGTTGATTGTGATGCACCATTCTCTAAACTCAATTAAAACAACACTTTAAAATTTATGAAAATAATAATGTTTTATTGCTCTTTAGAGCATGGTAGATCATAATAGACACCAAAATAATAGTTGTTTGCCCTCCAAGCTTATGAGTGCATCTGGACTGCGTGTCAACTGTCGGGGTACATGGGGAGTGCGCGCTACATGCCAACATTGCAATTGAGCTTACCTTGCAGTACTGTCCCCAGAACCACTAGCCAGAAGGTCGGTGCTAGGGTTCCATGCGCAAATGAATACTTCAGACTCATGCCCTCTTAGTATAGTCGCTTTGCTGGCTGGAATCTCTATAGATGTGTCCACTTCCATGTTCTCTGGTGGGGCACTTGGTGTGGCTGAGCCTGTACATGTGCTGGTTGTAGGGGTGGTTGTAACAGCTGTTGTCATACTACAAGTAGTAGCCTGTAAATAAAACACATGGGTTAGAACTGAATAAAGTTATTGAATAGTTATTAGACTAGATTAAATTGATAATAACCATGGTGTGTTCGGCCTAAGAATAGACCACTCCATCCATCCCGTGGATGTCATAAAAGCCGACCAAGTGATTACCTGGACTTTTAACCACCAACTATGGTTTATGATTAGTTCTTACTGGTAGATTATTAAGGAATGTGTTATTACTGGAAGGAAGCACCAGGAGAGTAAGTTGTGGGAAGCAATGACAGCGATGAGCTCACCACTTGCCAAATCTATATGTCCACATTGGTGCAACCTTCAGAATGATGATGGAGGAATATGACTGAAGAAGCTATAACTCACACTCCAACATAGTGATTCAATAAATTAATTTTAGCTAATGGTATACACAAACTGGAAAATGCAGTGTAGGTTGGACCCCCACTCAATGGATCGAATTAAGTCTGTGGATGAACGCGGCTCAAGACAGTTAATTGTGGCATTTCATGGGAGGGGAATATGTCCAAAGTGGACATCTGCTGGCTGATGATATACAAATACCATTCTAACATTTCTGCTATTACTTCCCTTAAAAATAGATAAAAACTTACATCAACCCCATTTTGCTCACTTCCGGAACTGGGTTCAGCTTTGATGGCTTGTTTCTGAGCATTATGAGCATTCTGTCTTGCTGCTACAATGTCCGGGGTCACAGCATCAATAAGACTGAGACTCTCTGTAAGACGTGTTTCAGTGCCTGGAACAGAATCAATTTCTAATAAATGAACCAATTGGTTTTTAATGGTTTGTTTTTTAAGAGTGGATTTATTTGCTTTGTTTTGACGACCTCTGTGGCGCGGCGGGCGAAGCTGGGCCTGCGAAGCAGGAGGTTGCGGGTTCAATTCCCGCCTCGGAACAAATATTTGTGTGATCACAGATATTTGTACAGGGTGTTCTGGGTATTTTCTATGTACAATAAAAAATATCTATCTATGTAATATATTGTATTAAGTATATCAGTTATCTAGTACCCATAACACAAGCTCTGCTTAGCTTGGGGCTAGATAATGTTGTGTGAACTGTCCAGCATTATTTATTTATTTATTTTAGTAGTATTAACAGTTTGTAATTAGGTAGTTACCATCTTCTCCAATAATAATTTCAGCTTCAGTATACTGTAAGCCTTTTTGCAGGATGTTTAATAGTGCTGCAGGTGGTACTAATGCTCCATTGATATTGCTTTGTGAAATATGAGACTCTATGCCGAATGTGTATGCCGAGTGGTGAAAACCTGAAAATAAAAACCTTTAGATAAATAGTTTTATTTACATATACATTATTAGTGAGCATTTTATATTATTTTATTTATTTATTCAGGGACAATAAACAGCAATGAAACAGTTAAGTAACACAAATACAACAATGCTTTAGCCAGTGGGCTACAGTATTGTTACTCATACTACATATGTATGTAAATAGTCACATATAATATGGCCAGTACTCTATTCAATTCAATCGTTTTCACACAATACACACAAAACATATAAGCAATAGTCCATAGTTAGAATAAAAAATTATTTATTTATTCATAAACAAGCAGCTTTTGCTGATATTTATGCCAAGACAGTGTGGAATGTCTAATGTTGGGTCACTTTTTTAAGCTCTGAATTGTCCTTTCATATTTATTGTAATTGTACACAAATAATTAATACACTAAAGAGACTGGCCTAAGAAAGCATGACATGCTCCCTTGTCCAGTGCTCCATGAAGGCACAGTCTGTGTCCAGCCTCCCTGCAATGAGTTGCATGTAGCTGTTGAAGCACACGGCGCATCAGAGACGCTGATCTTTTGCACATAAACACTGAAGAGCCTTCTACTCTTGCGTCTGCAAACATTCCTGATGCACTACAGTAGTATATTACCCATAATAATGGGGAAAACGAACACAGATGTTCGTCTACCTGTACAATAGTGATTCATAGCTGATAAAATTTTGATGCGGAGATTCAATCCCATAAGTCCGAGAATATCAACATAAACGAAATTAGGAATTTAGGCAGGGTGCAGGGCTCCGTGCGGCAGCTATCATATAGCTAGAGGTTCAATGAACCGTGTTTGATGGATTGGATAATATGCCATACCTGACTCTTGTAAGTAGCGGTAAACAAGGAAATTGACCTCGTCACTTGAAAAACTCATTGTTGTTCGCTATTAATGGGATCATATATAAAATATCAATTTTATTTTGAAAACTGAAAACAACTATCTTGCTTCCATTGCTTGCTTTGCTTGTCTTCTCCACAGACCACAGAACACTAGATACCATGGAGGTAAAATAGTATCCATCTTCCTAGCTAGATACTCTCTAGCGAGAGGGGCCGGGCCACAGACAGTGAGGTTCCATCTTGCTAGGGTCTTGTCTTGTCTTGTCCATGGATGTAGTAATCAAATTTGATCACTTTATGATGTTGTCTTGCACCTTGTAGTGTGTCTCGCAAACATGGACTTAGTTGCGTACTACCTAGAACGTACTACTCATGGACGTAGTATACAAAAGGACTGAGCGCTCGCAGCTGAAAAACGAGCCGAGCAAGATATGTACTATAGAGGCAGTGTGTCTCTTTCTAATACGGTGACCATAAAAAAAACATGTCCAGGAAACTTTTTCCAGAGACACTTATTTAGGTAGGTAGGTAGGTACATGGAGTGGAACAAACATTATTTTTATTATTTTTTTATTACGGATCGATAACACTTTTTGTTACTTTCGTAAATTTAAATGTTGACCTCCCCTAATAGATGACTCGGGACTGGGCTTGCGTTTGTAGGAAACACGTTTTTTTCCAATATCACAGAAAGTGTTATCGAACCTTGTTACTGATTACTTACCGAGTGTTCAGTGTCGGCAAACGGTGCGACTCGTGACGCAGCCATGCCGTGATATTTCTCGTCTTCCGGGCGTCCCGCAATGGCCAACTTTTAAATTTGTAGTATCGATGACCTCTTAGTATTTACCTATACAATGGTCATGGTCACCCTTGCTATCAAAAAGCTATCATTTCAAGTGTTAGAAAGGGACGAACTGCCTCTATTCTAACTATCACTCTTGGCTCGTTTATCCTCTATCTATGACGGTAATCTAAATTGAGTCTTAACATAATGGAATGAGGTCTTGTTTCGGTATTATAATTTTTTAGAGTGCTCAGTCCTTTAGTATACTAAGTCCTTGGTACTACTATATTCATGGGTCTAGCATAGAAAAAAAATGTGCCTTTCATAAAAAAAAAAATGTGCCTTGCTTGCTTGACATCAGTGTTTAAAGATGATGCTCGTTCACCGTAAGATGGCACTTGTAAATACTCCATGGCAGGTGCCATGCCAACTTACGGTGAACGGGGTCTAAATAAATAATAGTAACAAATAAAACCAGCCAAGTGCGAGTTGGACTCATGCACGAAGGTTCCGTACCATTTACTAAAAAACCGGCAAAAAAAACAGGTTTGTTTAAAAATAACAAAAAAAGTGAACGCAAACTCTGTCTACGCCATGGAATCAATGTTTTTCCATGGACTTATACTACGTCCATGTGTTTTTCTTTGCGTCTCAACTGTCCAAAAGCCTTTTTAGGTCTATTTTAAATTTATCCTCTAACAGTCCAACATCCTATTTAGGACGATTTTGGCATGACGTAGATAAGCTGGACTGTAAACGGGTTCGGCCCGGGCCGAACTGCGTAGACGGTTTTTTGATGGTTATTTTCATACGTTATTATAATCAGTATCATTCATTCTATTTCATTCAGTCAGTCACAGACGTCAGTTTCAGTTCAGTGGTATTTTCAATCAAGTTACGTCAAAGTGATTATAAAATTATTTTTGTGATTATTGTGAAAAATTAATCTTGGATTAGAATTTATGATAAAGCAAAGGTAAGATTTGCATTATCAGACTAATTAGATCTTTACAAAAGGCTCAGAAGTTGAATAAAATCCTTGTCTTGTTTGGATTAATGACGCCATTTTGTCGCGCCGGCTGATCCTATGATGAATTTTTATTTTATGATAAATTACTGTGGGTAGGGCATATGTTGTAATTATTTATTAATAGAATACGTCTCAAGTGAGCAGTTTTGCAATTAGAAAACTGAGATAATATGCAACTTACAAGTTATCTGTTATCTGAACCATAGATTTAGTATATGTACTAGATCTACAATCAGAGATCGAAGATGGAACCAAAAAAAATATGTGCACGTGTTGGTGAAAGTCTATGTCTGAGTTAAAAATAGTGTTGTCCTCGACCAACACTTTTACATTGTCGATAGAATTCATCATCTGTCCGTTATGTGTATGGTAGATAAATACATCTTAATGCAGATTAAGTCTTTCATGAAGAACACAGTTTGGCAGGTTTGACGTCATAAAGAGAATAAGGTTCTTATTCCAATTTTGAATACAGTTAATAAATATACCTTTATTATTTATTGACCCCTAAATATTAAGGTTTTATTTATAGGTGGGATCTTAGAGTTTCCCTTTTAAATTTAAACTTAAAATGTTTGCTGCATATACCTAGTGGAGTTCTTATTTGAGTCCATCCCACTCTTCTTATAACCGATAACCATTTTTCTCGTAGCAAAGGATTACTTGGAAATCTAAAAACAGAGACAAAAACATTTTATATCAGCCGTGCTACGCCCATATAATTTTTCACTCTGTTACTTTATCTATAGACAATTTGTTACCCCAAAGTTTATTATTTTTCAAGTGTAAACCACGCTTTATGGATAACATTAAATTTAAATGTAACCCAAAAATTCCGTTCTAGCGGGACTCGAACCCGCACCCTCGCCTGTCATCGGCGATGCCTTAAACAATTTAGCCATAGATCGAGCTATGACGCTGGAGACGAAATTTGTGGGCACTATCAACTCGGCTATAGCGCCAAGTTGATAGTGCTGTATCTACAGGTGTTTCATTGGAAACCTTCTATTCAAAGTTCGAAAGTAAAGGCATCGCTGATCACAGGCGAGGGTGCAGGTTCGAGTCCCGCTGGAACGGAATTTTTGGGGTATATTTAAATTTAATTTGTTACCTATTATTTTATTAAGCAGAAATAAACAATATTTATTAATAAAAAAATAAAAAAAAATATACCCTTTCGGGGAAAAAGGCGTGTGTAATAATCAACAACGTAAATATTTACTCCAAAATATCTACTACACAAACTGCAATAAAAACACCCGTGGTGCTTTAAAGTTACCTTTTCAATAGTCAATACAAAAACACACACC
Source organism: Operophtera brumata (assembly GCA_932527175.1). NCBI lineage: Eukaryota > Metazoa > Arthropoda > Insecta > Lepidoptera > Geometridae > Operophtera > Operophtera brumata. Next base: position 6,069,444 of record OW052238.1, read on the forward strand.
TCAATGTCCACCTGGTTATTATAGATTTTAAAAAAACGGTAAAATGTTAACAGAGCACACAAATTTACTCCAAACAAAGTAAACCTCCATTCTAGGATGGACAAAAATTTAACTTGTATTGTTATTATTATTTTCTGTGGTACTTGTTTGTAAGGCACGCCTCACCATCTTTCTGCACGTCCAGGATGACTGGCAGATAATGCTGTTAGCATTAAGTCCTCCTTGCACTATTGTCTTGTGTGAAAGTTTTTAAATAAATAAATAAATAAGCTTCTACAGGCGTTCCAGCGTTCTTTTTACATGACGCGTACAATAATTGTACATTATTTGTAGTAAACTAGATAGGCACTCATTCAATGCATAGTTATACATCTCTCAAATAAGTAGAAAAGTAAGTAATCTCTTAAAAAGAACGCTGGAACGCCTGAAGAAGCTTGACCGCCAGCGTTCTTTTTACATGATGCGCATTATACAACGATATAGACTGCAACAGGACTATCGATATTTCTGACGTCATCACTTGGTCAAGCCCTATCGTAATCAAACATTTTTATATTTTACATAAAATATTGTTTATTTCTAGGTGCAGCAACGAAATATTATTAAAAAATATAAGGGAAAGTCCTAATCTACGAATGAAACTGGTTTTTAGGCCATTTACTAAAGCAGAATTGATAAAATAAGCAATACAATCGAACTACCAATAATCTCTTATTTACCTGTGAAACGTGTATTTTCCCGGATAATTACGTCTTGTATCTTCACAGTCACAAACTGAACACGACACCATTGTCATACAAAGTTATATTTGTTATTTAATAGTAAGATTACTAAAATAATAACAAAATTAGTTAAACTGCACAAGAGACCGTCCGGTATGCGCATGTCCTCAAGCAAAACATGTCACATTCAATACATTGTTGCTATCACTTTTCTTCTTGCACGGGGTACATTTAAAAATGACTTCTCTCTCCCACGCTTCGTTTGTCTATTTAGCGTAGCGAAAAAATTCTACGTCTATGATCTGAACAATTCGACTAGTACGTAGGTATGTTGATTGATTTGTGTCGCACCCAAAATGCCGAAAAACGTTTGAAGTATCCTGTTACGATACTTTTATATTTTTTATTACGTGATGACATGAAAATCCTATAACATAATCAACAAATTTGTTACGACTTTGCTCTTAGACAGACTTGTGCATGTGCTACTTACATCAGCAGTCGATTTTGGTGCAGTATAGGTACTGTTTGCTGTTTGAGTTTATTTTCAAGACTACTCCGTTTTATTTTAGTTATTCTTATTTCCAAGTGAATGAATGTTATTGTATTGATAAATAAATAGATAGTATTAAAATTCTCAAATACAAGACATTTGACATTTCTTTGTGCTATAACTGTAGATAGGTTCTTTCATAAAATAAAATGCATTGTGTTTATACTATTAATTGCTAACAAAATAAACTTTTATTACTGATCTAAATTACCCTACTAAGTCTCGCAAACTTTATATACGTATTTATAAACTTTAGAGAAGAATATTTTGTGGGCTCGGGAAACAAAAAAACAATTTATGTTAAAAAAGTACTCTTCGAATTCAAACAGCCACAGCTTTAATATGGCAGGGTCATACATACACCCGTGACCTTCAAAACTTGTCTTGTTTTATACATTATGTGATATTACAACTAGGAAAAATAATAATAAGATAAAAATTATATGAAAATTATGAGATACAATTTGAAAACAACTTAAATAAAAGTTTAATGTTTTTTATGAAAATAAAGCTAATATGTACTAAAAGTACAAAAATATTTTTCTATTAATATTTACATGTTCAGTTAGCAAATTAGCTAGCTAGTGGTCCCCACACTTGGATAGTCTATATAGTGGGAGGCTCGTTACAAAAAAAGATTAGCTTACAAATAAACAGTTGCAGGGCAGAAACTATAAGTATTGAAAACAAACATAATCTATACTAATTATTAAGAGGAAAGATTTGATTGTTTGTTTGCATTGAATAGGCTCCGAAACTACTGAACCGATTTGAAAAATTCTTAGACTGTTTGGAAGCTACGCTATCCCCGAGTGACATAGGCTATATTATAATTTTAAAAAAAATTGGGAATCTTACTAAAACTCCATGTAACCTAAGGTGTAAAAAAATTACCTAAAATATTCTTTACATCGCGTGTGGATAGAGGGTTAGGGGGAACGGGAGGGAGGGTGATCCCGACATTACCTGTGCGAAGCCGGGGCGAGTTTCTAGTTTTCTGTAAAGAGAGAATTATCCACAAAACTCAAACGTTTACACCTGCTGCACAATCTCACAACTTTTCAAACAAGTTTTAAAATGATAGTAGAATCGGAACATTTAAATTTGCATTTGGATGCAAATATTGTACGCATTATTACAAAAATATTTGTTTGTGGTAATAAGGTGTCATATTACATAATATTTTTTGAGTCAGCAAGTTTATCGATTTGTGACTTTATTATTATTATTTAAAATTATAGACGAGCAGCTTTCGCTGATGTGCCTATTTCAGAGTGTTGAAATGTCTTAGTTCCACTCGCTGCACTGATTACACTTTAACAGTTTGTTCGTTCGCAACCAGTTATCTAATTTGTCTTTGTGGGGAATTCATTGGACAAAGAAAAAAAATAATAATAAAAAAAAAAATGTGGAAAATAGGATATATTTGTATTTTACTACATGTCTGTTGAATATTTGATAAATAGGGACTTAGGGTGATTAGCAATTGTGATTATTGTTTTTCGCAAACATGCTTGGTTATTAAAAAAACCTTGAAGAACCTTGAGAACCTTCTCTGAGATAAATCAACTTTGCCATATGAATATTTGTTAGTATGAAAATACCCCTCGTCATATTGTCACAAAGGGCATTTCACTTTGAAAATCATCAAATCAAGAAGTTCTGGCAGAAGAAAGATGCATGTAGCAGGAGACAGGAGCTGTATCTTTAAGTCTTGGCCACCAGCACATGTAGATATATGCACATATTAGTTCCTCTGCCTCATGTTGATCCAGATAAATTTAGCTTACCGGCTCAGACCGGCTGTTAGTATGAATGTTAGTATGAAAATTAATATCTGTTGTCACAAATTGGTAATTCACTATGAAAATCTGAAAATCATGTTTTGTTTCATGGTTATCAATGTTTCGTTGTATGTCCATGCTGACTAACCGAGCATTGTTTGAGAAAATTCTATACAAGCCTTGGCTGTAACTAGGCGACGCTTTAGTGACGTATTTAGACCTCAGCACCATCGCCTGACTTGCCATCCGAGGCAATAATGTACTATGTGTATGTTTCTGCCTCCGTGGCGCAGCGGGCGAAGGTTAGCCTGCGACGCAGGAGGTTGCGGGTTCGATTCCCGCCTCGGAACAAATATTTGTGCGTTCGCAGATATTTGTTCAGGGTGTTCTGGGTATTTTCTATGTATAATAAAAAATATATATCTATGTAATATATAGTATTAAGTATATCAGTTATCTAGTACCCATAACACAAGCTCTGGCTTACCTTGGGGCTAGATAATGTTGTGTGACCTTTGTCCAGCATTATTTATTTATTTATTTATTGTTTGTTTATTTTCAGAAGAGGCAATGAATAATCATATGCTGAAATAATGACTATATCAATGAAAGAACAAGACCTTATGCCCGGGGAGGTAAAAACTTTTACCAACTACCTACATTTTTTACCATGGAGTTATATTTGTGTTTAGCAATTATATTTTCTAAGGTCATTTGATAAACATTATTTTTTCATCAGATGGCCTTCCCCGAGGGCAAACTGAAGGCCTTAGAAGAAAAGATATCACATCCTAGATGGGTTGTGCCTGTGCTGCCGGAGCAAGAGCTTGAGGCACTGCTGGTAGCCAGCACGGAGCTCGCTATCAAAGGTTAGTTCAACCATTGTTTTACTAAAATAAAGCCTAGATTACATCTCAGGTACACATAGCTCTCCCTAAATTCATAATCAAATTGGGATGGATTCATTCAATAGATGGAACAAGCAGATGATGACCTGATGTTAAGCTTTAACCTCTGCTTATAACAATGTCCAGTGGCGGATTTGCCCTAAGGCCCAGTACAAGGGCATAGGGCGGTCAGATAATAGGGGCGGCCAATTGTGACAAAAAATTCAATAATCTTCCAAAGTCCTCAAAATCCAAATCTTCTTTATAATGCGAACTGCTAAGGAGTGGAATACACTACCGTCGTCTGTCTTTCCTGAATAGTTTTGAGGAAAGACAGACGGGTCTTTTAATCTGGGTCTCTTCTAGGCTAGAGTCCACCCTAGACTTATGTGCTCCATCTTCGGCCACATCGTCACCGACAGTTGAGATCTTGGTCAAACAAAGTTCAATAAATAAAAAAATAAAAACTCGTACCTACATTTTTATTCCGTAAGTTTTATTTTAGTTGGCAATAAAGTAAATCAATGATGTATTCTATATGATGGGTGCTGAAAAAGGGGCGGCTGGTACTTACTACTTGGCCTGGGGCCTAGGGCGGCCAAGACTGCAAATCCGCCACTGACAATGTCACCTCACAGGTCACGTCCGCCTGCGACGCGCCCTACGCATTGCACTGCATCCGCCACCCTGCGACATAGATGAGAAGTCTCATGTGCCCGTCATTTCACCCACACCCTTAAAATCAGAACACAGCAATGCGAGAACTACTTCTTTGCGCAAGAAATAGGTATGGTGGTAGTACTTCCCCAGACAAAATCTTTCACATAAAAGCTCTACTAGTAACAAAAATTTAACTAGATGTGAAACTGATTTCCTAATAAAGACCTCAAAATAAAATAACTAATACGCATTAATCTTTTGAACAGGTGAAGATGTGAACCATTTGGCATGCCAGCGTTTCTACAACGACGCACTGACACTATCGTTCACGAAAATACTGACTGATGATGCTGTATCATCTTGGAAGAATAATATACAGCAATGTGTGCGCACAAACTGTGAGAAGCTCGTCAGGCTGTGTGCTATGAAAATGGATGACCCTAGATTCTTGAACTTACTCTCAATGGCTCTCAACCCAAACAACAAGTAACTATTTTTATTTTAAAATTTTTGGTAAACAAACTGCTTATCATTTCAGCTGATAGTAGATTTGTGTATAAAAAATATTTTATATTTTGTGCTGAATCATCTCCTTAAATAGTTTTTTTATAGGGAAAACGCCTCGGTATTAATTTTAGTTTTTCGAGGATTTCCCAACCCTAATGTGCAATGTTAGGCAGACTCTTTCACTTAGTTCGTAGGGTAATCTCCGACTATTAAATAATGTAGTACTCAATCTATCACCTCATTCATGTCCCATCTTTGATTCACTACACTGTTTTGTATGTTTACTAGAAACTGAATTATTACTTTTATTCTTGAATACACGTGAGTACTTGTTATGTGACATAATGAAGGGGGGCAGGTCCCAGCGTTACGGTACTATTACGTAGGGGGAGCTGGAGTGGGTCGAATATTTTGTGTTACGTATTTGTGAACGAACCCTTGATAAAAAAAAACCAGTGAAATGAGGAATTAATGTTGCTTCTTTCAGATTCCATACGTTCAATGCATCACGCACCTCGGAAGGACTGTCTGTGTCTTCATCCCTGAACAGCTCGCCAGCTGGCCAGGGATCCCAGGAGGAAGTATTCGCCAGGTCACACGACCATCGCTCGCCTAGGGGATGGCTGGTCCATCTTATAAATATGTAAGTATCTTATCTTATGTTTATGACTATAAAGGTGGCCGTTGGGCCGAGACCGGAGCTGACTCAATGACCTCTGTTCAATCAGCATTGTCAGTTATTAATCCACAGTGTACCTAATGGAAAGTCATACAGTTTCATAACTGTATACTAGGGTGGAGCGAAAATGTATGGAGCAAAAAAAAAACGTTTTATCTCAACGGAATAGGGGTGAAAAGTTGTCTTATAATATTTGAAACAACTGTACAAAATTTCACTTACCAGTCGCAATATTTTGAGGTGCCCCAGAGGAGATGAAAATAAAAGAAAAAACAAAATTGCCAGTTTTTCTATTTATTGCAAAAATTAAACATTTCGTATTAAAAGTAGGCATTCGTTTACGCGAAAGCAGTCTCGCTCTAATGAAACCGTCTCTTTTATTATCCCCACAAACTGCATTTGATGCTTCTGTCACCAACTTGATGCAGCGCTCTACGGCTTGAGTGTGACATGGAAAATCAATAATCTGACACATGCTGAGACCGTTTTTGACCACATCTTTCAAGGTTTCATCAGACATATTTAAAGCATCGCTAAGAATATAATTCCGGGTTTATAGAACGTTTGCGATTTTTATAGAATTTGCGCAAATTTTCAAAACTTTACGATGGTGGGGGCACCTCTAAACTTAACGTAAACAAACTGAGTTTTCTTGTATTTAGTAATGACCTAAAATAGCAACTTTAGACAGGTATGCCGAAGCGAAAATTAATTTAAAAAAAAACGCTCCACCCTACTGTATACTGTATGGCTTTCCATTACAGTCGACTTGAAGAAGTAGAAGACGATGACTTGCCATTGTATCATTATTATACAAGTAGGTTATTAATTTTGTAAAAATTAAAAAAACCCTCAACGCAATGAAACGGCTGAACCGATTTTGATCAAACATAGCTAAGAACACTCCCGACAAATTCACCTTTCAAACAAAACAAATAAAAACTAAATCGTTTCATCCGTGCGGGAGCTACGATACCCACACACACACACACACACACAGACGCACACACAGACACATCAAACTTATAACACCCCGTCGTTTTTGCGCCTGGTGTTATAAACGAGACGAATAATGCCCATTAACAAATGACATACAACTAGAGACCAAGAAGAATGTTGTTTAATAATTCCACGAATAGCCACCGCTAGGCTGCAAATCAAAGCGGCATCGGCAGCGCGTGGCGTTCGAACAATCAGTCCGGATATCAGCAGCTCCGGGTCGTGAGCAGGCTCTAACTGGCGCTATACCCTTCTGCTATGGAAGACTGGTTACGAGATATTGCTCACATCCCTTCCTGGGTGTTGGTCCTCATGAGGGTTTTCTGTTGGACTCTCCCCTGTTATCTATCTAATAGAATCGTTTTAAAATGACGTGAAATGGGTAAATTAATGAATTAATTTAATTAAAATATGAGACTCATAATAATAGGTACTACATTCAATAATATCAATAACCAATTAAATATTTTTTGGACCACGTAATGTAAACGCTCCGCGGCACGCCCCGCCGCTCTGTATTTGCGGCCGTATTAATTTTTCCTACAAAATGCTAGATTAGTCTCATTAAAAATATGTTTTTGTAACAGATTCGGTCAAAATGGAGGATTTGTTAGACTGAGGGAGAGATTTGAGGCTATAATGGGTGGTTTGAAGCCAGACCTTACTGCATCCATCAATTCCATTGAAAAGGTCACCACAGAGACAACAGAAAAGGAATCGGAAGAAGACAAGTCCGAGACAGTTGAAACTATTGAATGTGTACCGGTGATTGCAGAAAATGCTGATGTAAGTGGCACAGGGTTCCATAACTTCAATAAACATTAAAAACACGTCTAGTGACACTCTCTTGAGATTCTGTGAGCGTATTCTGCTGTGTAAATATTTTCCTAGAAATAATATCTGAGAGACTGTGACCCATAGTGAAAGGACCAGTGTTGGTGACAGGATTATATCGGCCTTCGGATCCTATAAGGCACATGTCTTTTTGGTTTTATGACATGCCGTTATATTCACGATGTTTTCCTTCACTGTTTGAGCACATTGTATAATAGGAAACCCATTGATGTTTTATGTTACGGTGATGCGAACCCACAACCTTACGATCGAAACCCGAGATCACAGAAAACTTTATTTTTTATTTTTTATACTACTTGAATGACGGAACAAGCTGATGGCCCACCTGATGTTAAGCGGTAACCTCTGTCTAAGAACAGTGCATTACCTCATAGGTCACGTCCACCTAGGACGCGCCCTATGTGGCATTGCACTGCGCCCGCCACCCTGAGACAAAGATGAAAAGTCTCATGTGCCTGTAATTTCACCGGCACCTTTACCCTTCAAACCGGAATACAGCAATGCGAGCACTACTGCTTTGCGGCAGAAATACGTATGGTGGTAGTACTTCCCCGGACGAACTCTTTCACAAAAAAGCTCTACTACTACTATCTCTATATTTATTAAGGCAACGTCGCTGTCTGTATCTCACTATTCTTGATTTGCTTGTTTATTAAATGAGCAACGTATATTTATTTGTTTGTCTGTCTGTCTGTACAAATTATCTCGAAAACGATTTTAAATAAATTCGCAGGATAGTGAGTTTTTAGGCCAAGAAAACGATCTAGCTTGGTCCCACAGCCTGAAAAAAATCCCGATTCCCGAGAAATTCTCCGGAAATCCCAAATCCGAGCGAAGTCCATCGTTCAATACCCGTCAATAATGGGGTTGTATTGGTTTATAGGAAGTTCTAGTCATTTTAGGAGTTCCTAGGTGCTTTTAAAGGTTGTATGAGGGTTTGTAGTGGTTGTCGGGTTCCTAGGGGCTTTTAGAGGTTGTAGGAGTTTGTACGGGTTTTACGAGTTCGTTCCCAGTCCCGAAGCAAAGCTCTGTTGTCCATTCGTTTATACTTATAACTGTTCTACTATACGTATTCAAATGCGGTTTTCACTCGTAAATTATATTTATTTATATAAGGAGGTCCAAAGAAATTTTTATAGTTGCTCTGTCAGCTGTAGCGCTTAGCAGTGAACTGTGTGTTTGGTCGCCCTCCGGGGGCGATTTGTAACATGTGGCGATGACTATAGCTGCTATTAATTAATCTATAACTATATCTACTATTAATTAATCTGTGACTATTGGCATACATGGCCGCAGCTATACTCAAAACGGCAAAATATAATAGGGAGGTTTTTAAATCAACTGCTAGAACTACTCAGACCTGCGGACAAAATATCATTTAAGTACTTGGGCTGTTTCAGCTTACGCCTTCACGCCCTGAACCTTCGTCGATGGAGCAGTCTATGACGGGCGAGTCGCGAGTGGCGGCCGTCTGGCAGCTCCTGCGGCCGCTCGGCCTCTGCCATGATCTCCTCACCACAAGTACAGTTACTACATACTTGTCACCAGTTCTGGTAAGTTTCAACACTTAGTTTTGGGTTTCGTACCCAAAGGGTTGCGTACATGTTAAGCGGTAACTTCTGCCTTGAACAATGCATGCATCACAGGTGACGGTCAGCTAGGACGCACCCTATGTGGCATTTCAAGATGTTCTATAAATGTAGAAGTTTTTACTCAGTCTCACTGTGATGGCTGATCAAATTTTCATGAAATTTGGTAGATACAGTGATAGAGTATGAGCTTGATAGGTTAATTTGTATCCTGGTGCAGTACCATGCGAGCGGGACTGCGGGATTCAGAAGTATATTCTCCAGATTTTTCCTTTTTTTTTTTTAGGAGTGCATACCAACATTGTTGGAAAGTCTAACAGATGAAGAGCTAAAAAGGGAAGCTCGAGGGAGTGAAAATAAGACTGATACTGTGTCTTGTTTGATCCGCGCGTGTAAATACGTGTCTATTAAGACACCCAGTCATCACAGCCTGCTGAAATGTGAGTATGCCGTTGTGTATTTTCTCCTTACATGATCAAATTAACTTTGTTTTCCAATGTAAACCTCATTTTAGCATTATTTTGTATTATGGAAGTAAATATGTAATTAATGTTTAGTTGGAAAATCTGCTTATGAATAATTATTAATGGAATCTGTCGTGAACTCTCTTGTAGATTAATGCCTCCAATGTTCAAGTATTCTTGAGAATCCATAAATATTAATAAACTTAACATTGTTTTCAAAGTTTGTTACGATACAAATAGAACATTATTTTTTGTCCATGGTCAAGTCAAGCTGCGTATAAAGCGCTGCAAAATCCAACGCTATTTGCTATGTCAATTGTGCTATATATTTCATGTTATTGCTCGCCGTATGTTTGTGTGTATTTTTAAATGTGAGTCTTGTCATGTGTTCACCGCAAGCGGAGGTCAGTCGGCGAATCTCGGATCGGCCGCACACCCTGTAGCTGCCAAGGGGCGTGGTTTATACCGCCTCTCGGCTTCTACATCGTCTGTGATCGTATTCCATATCATCACAACGCTGCACCATCATCTGTGGTTCTACTACACCTTTTTGTGCTTTCTGCATTCAAATAAATTAAACCCTTTTGTTACAATGTTTGTTTACATGGTAAATTCTCGTAATGATTTTAAAAACACTGAAAGTTGTCCGAATCAAGACAAAATTGTGAATTGACTGAAACTTAGTATTCTACTCCCTCTTAGCAATTGAAATTTGGTATTCTACTCCATCTTAGCAATTTAAAACTTGGTATTCTACTCCCTCTTAGCCATTTAAAACATGATATTCTACTCCCTCTAAGCAATTTAAAACTTGGTATTCTACTCCCTCTTAGCAATTTAAAACTTGGTATTCTACTCCCTCCTAGCAATTTAATACTTTTTATTCATGGCGACCATAGATTGAAGTAAGATACGACGCATCTAGTATAACATAACACCCAACAGTCAGATACATAGTTCTGATCCCACACTAGGATCCCCTGTGTCGTGGGTATTAAGAACTACGAGTACCATGGTATCACAAAGACCCGGAACAAATATTCGCACATCACAAACATTTGTCCCAAAAAAATGCATTATGCTAATAAAATTTTAACAAAATTCTTGGTCAATTTTTAAAGCTCTTAAGTTTCGGTCATATTTCGATTTAATAATATTTCCGGTCGTGTTTTCAGTTGAGTAGAATACTATTTGTGACATTTATGACATCGACACTGGATCGGAACATGATCCTAACTTTATTTTGACTGTTTTTTATAACAACAATTAGGCACGAATAATTAACGTTAGCAAGACGCTAACGAGACGAGTCAATGAAAAATATTGACCAACAACATTGGGTTGACTAGGAACCTATTGCTATCGTCTCGCTTACTTTAATTATCGTGCTTATATTACCTATGCTTATTCAGTGTCTTGATGTTTTTTTTTTTTTTTTTTTTTATACTACTGAATGACGGAACAAGCTGATGGCCCACCTGATGTTAAGCGGTAACCTCTGCCTATGAACAGTGCATTACCTCATGTGTTCACATTCCTACACATACATAATTTGTATAAGTACTAGTCTATCTGTTTTTTGTTATGTACACTACTCTGCCCCTTTCAAATAGTAATTGTGTTTTCTCTTTGTATTTTTTTCGAGAACTTTTTTCGAGGTAAATCTACCTAATATTAGTATGAAAATACAAATCTGTTGTGTCACAAAGGGAATTTCACTATGAAAATCAGTTCGGGCTGACAATGCTTGTTGACCAATGTTTGATCATCGCCTATTTGCGGCAAGGCTTGAATATTTTTTTTTCTCAAACATGCTTGGATTTTCATTTACATTTTGAGTATTTTTTTCGGGATAAATCGATCTTATCAGCCTGGGCCGGCAATGTTAGTATGTAAATCCATATCTGTCGTGTTATCATAAGAGGAATTTCACTAAACCACGAAACATGTCTGATGTTCCATATGGAATTTGATCCACGATAAAAATCGATAGTTTTGTCGCAACTAGGCGATATGTGCTTACGTATGTGATCGTCCGTCATTGCCCGGCCTGCAGGCCTCAGCAGTAATGTTATATTTCCCTTAAGTTTTTTTTATTGAAAACTGTAGGTAAATATTTTATACTTGCATAAGAGTTAAACTGAATTTAATTCTACTTCATTCACAGCTCTAGAAATGTTCCGTCTAAAGATGATTTTACGATTGCTGCAAATGTCTTCGTTCAATGGCAAAATGTCAGCCCTGCATGAAATCAACCAACTTATCGCTACCTTCTCTCAACAACCGAAACCAGAGTGGCTCACGCCTGCTGTAATTACTGTAAGACATCATACTACCTACCTTACAATATCAGAATCATATTAAAACAACTAGTAAGTTGTGGAAGCCAACCAACCCAATTTCTGATTCAAATGTTTCAATATGATTTCCGCACTGACTGTTCTTTAACTTACAATAATTTATTTTTCTTTTAGAATTGGATCCGCGAGAACAATGTCGTCGACATAGTTTTACGCGATTCGCTTCACCAACCACAATATGTAGACCGATTGGAGAAAATGCTCAGGTTTATGATCAAAGAGAACTCGCTCACGCTCGACGATCTGGACGCGCTATGGAAGGCGCAGCACGGGAAACACGAAGCTATTGTCAAGAACCTTCATGACTTGCTGGCCAAACTAGCGTGGGACTTCACACCGGATCAGCTGGATCATCTCTTCGACTGTTTCAAAGTATGTGATAGTTCTAATTCAAAATGGGGGAGATATGATCTGCACCGACGTCCTGCATTGGGGTGTATTGTGCATTAGTTTATTATTTTTTTCAAGTGTAAACCACACTTTATGGATAACATTAAATTTAAATGTAACCCAAAAATTCCGTTCCAGCGGGACACACGGAACGGAATTTTTGTACATTTAAATTTAATGTATTGTGCATTGTCCCTCTGCTAACCTTTACCTAGCTTAGCCAGCCCAGTTCCTTAAAATAACGGAGGACATTGTGTTGATGGCAGCACTGTTCCAGTGTCTGCGAGTGTGTTACAGATAACTAAATAAATAAATAATGCTGGACAGTTCACACAACATTATCTAGCCCCAAGCTAAGCAGAGCTTGTGTTATGGGTACTAGATAACTGATATACTTAATATAATACATTACATTGTTTAAAAAAAAAAAATACATAGAAAATACCCAGAACACCCTGAACAGATATTTGCAGATCGTACGAATGTTTGTTCCGAGGCGGGAATCGAACCCGCAACCTAAACAGATGAACAGATGAAGTGAAACAGGACTTGATCAGCTCCTGGAGTCCGGTTTTTTCCCTGGCTTCGTTTGTTTATCTGCAGTGCAATATTACATACTCCCCTGTCTCTATGTCTTGAAGCCAGTCGCGACGCATTCCACTGTCCGTGGCCCCTGTCTTCAGTAGGTGGTGGTAGAGGTCACAGTGGCCCGTGTTATGCCATCATCCATAGGTCTTAGTATTTCATCTTTTGTAATCTCTTTGTTTTTGGCTAGAAGTACGTGATAGTTATCAAAGAAAGCAATTTTTATTATCTCATTGTATTGAATATAAATCTTGTCCTGTTTCCAGGCTAGTTGGGCGACATGTAACAAAAAACAAAGTGACAAACTTCTAGAAGTGATAAGAAGGCTCGCGGAAGACGACAAGGATGGCGTTATGGCAAATAAGGTGCTGGTGTTATTTTGGAATCTATCTCATTCAGAAGAAGCTTGCACAGAGATAGTAGACATGGCGTTGTCAAATCTAGTTAAGATTCTAGACTACAGTTGCAGTCAAGATCGCGATACACAGAAAACTCTTTGGGTGGACAAGTGCGTTGAAGAATTGAAAGCCAGGGAGAAGTGGGCGTTGCCCGCGCTCAAAATGTTGCGAGACATCTGCTGTTTGTATGAAGTCGGCGGGGGGACGGGCGTCCGACCCCACGTCACAAGGCAGGAACTGATTGATCGACTGCAGACCCAGCATTCTCTTGTCATATTGGTCACAGATTCCTTGACCTGCTACTTGGACGGAGTCCGTAATAAACTTGCAGGTAATCTTTGTTCATATTCAAAATCAATATTTTGAATTATAATTTTATGTAAGTAGAAACAAACATATACACACACACGCACACATACACACACGCACACACACGCACACACACGCACGCACACACACACACACACACACACACACCTTCACACACCCATACGTAAAGTAAAGTAAAGTAAAGTAATCGTTTATTATCTTAAACAGTGTATACGTGGAACATTTCTTAACAGTTAAATGTGAATTGTAACAAAAAAAAATATAAAAATTTGAAATTACCATAGGTTAGGCTCTATTCCCCACACTAGGTCTGTAAAGCCTGTAAGGTGGGGTCATAGGGATTCGCCACGGACTCTCCATCAGTTAAATTATTTGCATGTTTTAAAGTTCTGATGTTAGACTAGAAATGCAATAGACACAATGTTAATGCTAAAAATTAAACTAAATAAAATAAAAATAAGTAAGAGTAGGATCCAAGGAGTTTTGATGCCAAATGGGTTTAATGAATGTGTGTGTAAACGTTGTGTGGTGTGAGTTGAGTGTATGAGTGAGTAGGTATATATAATTGTGTAGTGTGAATGTGTTTTCTTAAATATATTAAATAATATTTTTGTTTATATAATATGGGTGTGTGGGTATAGTATCATTCAATAAAATTCAATATATTCTCAGTATCGTCATAGTTTAGATTAAGTAGGTAGGTAGTCATGTTCTTTTTCAGTTGGTTATAGTTTAGAGTTGCTATGGTGATATATTTGCAAATCTGGTTATACATACGCGGTCGCAAGAGATTTTCTACCAAAATTTTTGCGTGTATTAGAAAGTTTAAAAATTTTATCTTGCCTCCGTTGTGTTTTTAGTTTTTCCAAAACTTCTTCATTAACTAATGAATGCTGTTTTGCTATCACTGCCTTTATGAAAAGCTGCCTAACAGTGAGCACAGAGCATTCTTTGTAAAGCAAAACCGTGGAATATCGTCTAGATTTAAAAGTCATTACTTTCAGGAGCGCTCTCTGCGCTCTTTCTATTTTAATAAAATGGGTTCTAGCTGCGACTCCCCAAGCCGAATTACAGTAGGTAAGTATAGATTGAGCAAGACACTGATAAACATTGATTAGTGATTTGAAATTTAATACGTGTCTAAGTTGTTTGAAGACATATATTAATTTTCTTGTACGCCCAGATACGTTTCTAATCTGATCTACCCAAGTAAAATTGTTGTCTATGGTGTCACCTAGATATCTGATATCATCCGTGGGTTGGAGATTATGGCATAGGCAGGAGTCAGCGCTTAAACTTAAACATGTTGTCGAGTGTGAAGGTAACTCCTGTGTCTTAAGAGACTGGTGGTAGCAGGAGTGCCCGCTCACTTACTCACTCACCCACACACCCGCACACCCACTTATTAACCTCATCAAAGCAATGCAAGCGAATTTTATATTTATATTCTTATATTTTTATTATTTACTTTCACTTTTACTTTTCATATTTTTCCTTTCTTTGAAATTAGCGTAAGCATTTTTGTTAGTATCCATAATTTTTGTAATATTTGTGTAACCCTTTTTTGGCCTTATTGTTGTGTATTTTGTTATTTGGACTATATATATTGTAACGCTGTTGGTTTACCTCAATAAAATAAAATAAAATATTCTATCTATTATATTTCAACTAGGCTGGTTTTATGAGTATAAACGTTTTCAGAGGAGGGCTCGATCGATTGGGACAACTGGCTACCTGATGGCAGATACCCACACGCCGCTCAAGTTCACGAGCGATTAAGTTTTCTGAGGTTTTTGCTGAAGGACGGGCAGTTGTGGCTCTGCGCGGAACAGGTTTGTAGGAAAAATCAAACTTGGATACTTTGTTATATCCTCTAAAAGAAATAAAGTTCTGAATTAATTGTAGGCAAAACAGATTTGGGTATGTCTTGCCGAACAACCAGCGCACTTGGGCGACCGCGAAGCATGCTTCCGGTGGTTCAGCAAACTGATGGGCGACGAGCCCGACTTGGATCCCAATGTAAACCTGCATTTCTTTCGGCGCAACATTATGACGCTGCCACCGAATTTACTAACACACTCCGGTATTAAATGTTTTGAAAAGTAAGGAAGATCTTGAAAATCTATTGATTATATTATGTTATGATATTACTGGTTTCCAATTATTTTTCATGCTGTTGCAGATTTTTCAAGGCTGTTAATTCCAAAGAAGGAAAACTTAAAGCGAGACGACGAAGTTTTCAACTCAATGATGCTGATCTCATAGGTTTAGATTATTTATGGAGGGTGAGTTATAGACGATTGAAATACTGCTAAATTTAGTCAGAGATTATTGGAGCGACCTAATAGTAGTTTATGCAACTGTTATATAAGAAGGGGTATTAAAACAGGAGAGTCTGTTAAAGGTTATAATAGGTTGACTAGAGTGTTTTAATACCTAAGTTATATGCAGTTTCATACACTAATTTATCTTCACTTGAAGGAAAAATTGAAATTAAACAAAGAAAAACACGATCGGCAAAAAAATGTATGGGAAGCGCGGGAAATTAAGTTCAAACTACGCATGCGTGCGCCATTTTTTCACAGTTCGAACTGCGCATGCGTGCGCCTTTTTTTCATATTCAGGCTATAACCATAGACTAGTTTAATGAATAAATATAAAAATAGATAGCGGTACTATAATGAGTTTTATGATACAGTTGGCGGTACTATAATGAGTTTTATTCTTAATTTTATGTATATGCGTCTATAAAGTGCGTCTGTATAGAACCGTCTTTGAATTCGTAATTCGAATTTTTCGATTTGAGTGTAGATAAAATACTTTATTCTTTTCCAGGTGATAACTGAATGCGATGACGAGATTTCGTTGCGCGGTATCGAGCTGCTACGCGAGGTGTGCACGTGTCCGGGCCCGCAGCTGTCGCCCGCGCACCACTACGAGACGTTTCTAACTCAGTGCTTCGCGCGAATGCAACGGTTGCAGAAAGAAATGGAACTTCAAGAAGGTATATATGCCATCATTTAACTAATTGGTCCTTGAAGAAGGTACCTATATATGCCATCATTTAACAAATTAATCATTCAAGATTGTATATATGCCGTCATTTAGCTAATTGGTCTTCAAAGCCTGTGTGTATGTGGCTCTGTGTGTGTGTGTGTTTTAATCGGAAATTATTTGTTATCGTCTGTTGTCTAAAGTTTGAGAGTGATTTGAGTACAAAATTCTGATTTGAGCCAGGACAAACCTAGCCTTTCTTAAAAATAAAATTACGACTGTACACCACGTTGTTTTCTGTTCAAGTATTTTCCTGCTGATATTTCGTTGACTAGAACCACAAACGCGCCGCCTAGTACTTTGTACTAGAACCTGTGGTTTCCGTCTCAGGATATACGAGCGTGATCTCGGCCGGTGCTCTTGAAGAAATACGGTCTAAGAAATATCAGCAGGCGAATAATAAAGTATTTCTAAAAGGGTTCCAAACCGCGATAATTTCAATTCTATATTTCTACCCTCTTACTCGCGTACTAATGGTGGGATCAACTGATTTCCAGATTATATTCCAAGAATAAAGTATAAACAATAGTGACTTGTTTTCAGGAGGATCAGAAGGGTGCATTAGAATGTGTCGAGTTATTCGTGCCATACAGGAGTACATAAATGAATGTGATAGAAGATACTCGTCGGACAGGCAGATAATGCCAGTGTACCGGTCGGCGCGCGGCAGACAGTGCGTCATCGTAGTCAGGATGAACTTTCAGACCGGCCAGAAACAAATCGAAGATATAGAGCTCATTTCTCACTCAAATGAAACGCTGTACTCGTTGCGGCATATGGTACAAAGAAGGTATTTATAAATTCTCCCTTTCTTTAGAAGAAAATAATGCAAGTAAACGTGTAATTTCAATTTTCTCTCAATAACAGGATAAAAGGCATCATAGAGAGCTCAACGAAAGTAGAAATGTACATAAACAAATTAGAGCTATATGCAAACGGGGAACTATTGGATTCTAGTCAAGATAGAAAGATACTTTCGCAAATTCCTCTCCGTGACAAATCTGTGATTATTGCCAAGGTAAATCTTGTGCATTATAAGCTTTGATTATTTTCAGCATATACTGTTATGCTGGTATATGCAATCTGTTTTTTTGTTCAGGTATATGATGGTCAAGTGTGTGGTAGCGGTGGATGCGGGTCATCCAACGATACAAGTAGTGACTCGAGCACTTCGGCGCCTCCTTTGTCGGCCGTCACAGAATACGCTTTGCCTGGTGTCGTAAGTATCGCCCCAACACAAATCCACCTTTAGTCCAACTAGCTAGATTTGGTTCTTATGTTTTATGTGGTTTCAGCTTTTCGCTCAGGGATCATGGTATTTACCATTCGTGTTGTTATTAGAACACATCGGTATCACAAAAGGTTATGAGCAGTTGACGGAAGCAGCTCACTTACTCTCGCAAATATGTCCTCCTCACAAACAAACGGTGGAGAGGCTAACAGAAGCTTTGCTCAGCAGAGAAGATGCAAAACTAAGAGATATGTTGTATGGTCCTGAACCTCCCACTGTGGCGTACAACATGCAGGTAAATATCCACGAGATCAACAGAGACACGTTGTTATCAACATGATTTGTAGGATCAAGACATGGTTCTTTGTTCAGGTACTATACAGCATAATAATGCCGGCTTTGGACTCAAAACTTGATAGAAATCGCAGCTTTCAACTGGCCTGTGTGAAGAAAGCACCGCTTTTAGTCAAGTGCTTGTGTGATCCGGAGTTCTTGAAAGGTGCTGCCCCTCATACTAGAAGGTAGGTTGATAAAATAAATATGTAATGAATATTTGCGAATTGTTTCAATAAGATTAATCTAAATGTGGATCTGTTTTTCAGGGTTTGTCATTTGGCCTTAGTCAGACTGGCGAAATTAATATTATTCACTTTGGGTCATCTATACGAGCATATTTCACCAACAATTGATGAAGACAACCCAGAATTCAGGTATGTAACTAAAGTACGTGTTATGTAAAAAGAACGCTGGAACGCCTGAAGTTTTATGACCGTCAGCGTTCTTTTTACATGACGCGCATTATACTTGAAAAGGCCGTTTTCAAAAGGTGATCATAAGTATAAGATGTAGGTAAAGTTAAAATTATTTGTAAGACTTAGCAACTAGATACAAGTGAATTTTATAAACATTTACAAAACCCCAGGCTATTTCTAGTGCTCCATTTAAATTTATCTTGATTATCCTGTAAACGGCTCAACCAATTTCCCCACCAAACAAAGCTAAGATCTATCTCATAAACACCATCATTCATACCAAAAAAACACATTGAAATCAGAGCTCCCGTTCCGGAGATACGTGGCTACAAAGAACATACACATACAGACACACTAAGGCCTCAACACAACACACCTCTTTTTAATCGGGGGATAAAAACAGCCCAGGTTGCTGCCTAAATAGTATGTAACATTTTCAGGTTGGATGTTTCAATTTTGAGAGAAGCTCTACAAACAGTTCCGAATCAGAGCTACGAACTGTTACTCAAAGGCGTTGCTGAATCATTGGCGACTATTTTAGGCGAACAGGTAATTTATTCGCCGCCTGTTCGCTATCGTTAGTATCTGACTGTCAGTACTTCGGCCTTGTTTGTAGTGTTCAGCTATTAATGTTGATGTTTTTATTTTACAGGTTGTAGCAGATGCCCGTGAGACTGAGTCACCACCGAACAAGTTTTGGCGTGTACCAACTGCTAACACGGCACACGCCTTGTACACGCTTGCGTACACGGTCGCACAACCTAATGAATACAACGGAATGATACACCCGGACGATGTTGTATGTAAGTGTTATTTTTAGTTTTCCTAGTCCTGACCCTATTCTAGTCAACTGTGAAGAAATGTAATCCTTCGGACGACGATGTGTTGGACAGCTCTCCTCTGAATCTACCAAGTACGCGATGACATTGACGACTTCCGTAGCGCGGCGGGTGAGTTAAGATGCCCGAGTTTGCGGGTTCGATTCCCGCTTCGCGACAAATTTTTACATGATCTGCAAATATTTGTTCCGGGTCTGGGTGTTGTGGTGCCATGATATTCGTTGTTATACCCACGACACAGGGAATCGTCTGGGATTAGGACTATGTAATTGACTGTTGAGTGTGTTACGTTATTGTAACGGTCACAGGAAGTCTGTGAATGTAAAACCGAACGTCGTGTAATTCTATGGGGGAGGGTTATGTCGTGTAGGGAGGTCTACTGGCTGATGCTGATGAGTCACCTAAGTTGTGTCGTTTGTTTCCAGTGGTGCGGGAGTGTATGGAAGTGGTGACGATATGTACGGCGCTCAGCGGCTGTCGCCTGGAGACGCTCCTGCACGAGCCCTGGTGGCAGGAAACCGCACTTTACTTGATGATCGATTGCAACAATGCAGCGGTATGTTTTCTCTTATAACTAAATTTTAACCAAAACAAAACCACAACCGAAACCTTCACGTTATGCACAATTCGTATCGCGCTAATCATTTGAACGTAAACGTTTTAGCTTGGGTTTGGAAGATACGTTGGTTACGATTGAGGGATCCGTGAAATGGCCAGTCGCGCTATTTTGAACGTTTCAAACGTTCGAACGTAAAGTTTTTGGTTTTGGTTTAGATTTGGTTTAGCTGATGTAAGAAATAGTATCGCGCTATTTTATACATGGATAAAAGTTCGATCGAGCCTTACACCAACGTATCTTCCAAAACAAAGCTAAAAAGTATCGCTCAAATGATTAGCGCAACACAAAATGCTCACAACGTAACCGTTTTGGTTGTAGTTTTGTTTTGGTAAATTAGCGGATGGTAAATTTTGGTTAATTAAAACATGTCTCCTAGTTTCAACAAAATCAGTTTTTGCTATCTCTAGAAATGTTGATTAGCTGTGTTGAGTGAAAACACTATAAAATATGTAATTCGCACCTCTTTGCGAAACGTTCCATCTTAATCACACAGTAAAGCCTGAACCAATTTCGATAAAAATTTATAGGTAGTTTGGGAGATTAATAGCTTATAATCTGGCTCGAGTAATACATGGGCTTTATACCGGTACATGCAAGCGAAGCTGCGACCAAGCGGCCTCAAAATGCGGCATCTTTTGTGAATAGGTACGAGTAGCTTCAGCAGAACAAGTCCTCACAATGTGCGCGTGGGGCGGCGGCGGCGGCGCGCGGGCCGCGCTCCGAGCCCTGGGCGAGGCGGGCACCGACGCCGCGGGCACGGGGGCGATCGCAGCCGGCGGCGCCAGGCTGCAGAGGAACGCAAGGAACGCACAGCAGTTCCTGCAGCTACTGTGCAGACTGGTCGCGCTCGCGGGACCGACATCGCGGACACTCAGCGATCTAGCGCTTGAAGTAAGTGTGTATTGTGTTATCTAGCATATGTACATATGCTTATGACTTTTTAATCCCCAATGAGGAGACCCTTAGATACTACAGTGTCACAGGTGACAGTCCATGTTATTTATATAGTAAAGTTGACCACTTTTTGTTCCATCTTTATCAGCCTGTAGAAAGCCACTGGTGGACATAGGTCTCCCCATAGACATGACGACAGGTCTTAAGCCGCCTCTATGCCCTGACTTCTTGCGGCCTTTAAAATGTTGTCGTTCCATCGAGAGAGGGGCCTTCCTACAGTGAGTCGTCCAGTTCGTGGTCGGTTCTCGAGAACCTTTCTCCCCCAACGGTTGTCGGTTCGGCGAGCCTTATGCTGATGGGCAGGCCCATTGCCACTTCAGCTTGCTAATTCTGGAAGCTATGACGATTTAGTTTATCTTACGGATGTCCTCGTTTCAGACTCTATCATGTATACTAGTGAAACTCCTAGCTTTGCTCCCTCTATTAGCCCGTTGCACGAGTTTGAGCATGTGTATGGGCAGGCCATATAGCTCACAAAACTGACAACCGTTTAGAATGAAGGTTCTCGAGTGGCACCACTACAAAGCGGACGACGTAGTACAGGAAAACCCCCTCTTCATGGACTAAAGACATTATAGGTCGCAGGAAGTCGGTGGATGGTGATGTCTCAAGCCCGTTGGTAATGGCATTCTAGGCCTATGTGGACGTCTATAGGTCATCACTGGATCACGCACTGATTATATACTTCTTAGTAACACGCTTTTATTAGCTTGTTCTGTATGTTCGTATGTATGTATGTATGTAACGGATTCTTTGAACGTGATTTTAACCCACTTCAAAACTTCTGATTAAATTGAAACTTTGCACACTCATCAAGATATTATAATATGGTGACAGCGAGCTGATCTGATGATGGAGACGGAAGGTGGACAATGGAACTCCTTGGTGATTAATAGTAGCCTGGCAGTGTTTTAACTCATTTTTATCAGCTCGGTACCGATAAAAAATTTGTTTTAAAAAAAAACTTATTGCTCTTTGTTAAGTATTGTATACATGACAGGTTGCAAGCCCATGGTTTCATAGTTAACTTATAGGCATATTCTTCGGAGGGCCTAGTCTAGAAATGTACCAAGCAACTACACGGGCGTGTGGTGTACACTACATGGATTTTTGTATGGAAATTGAGGTTCTTAACGTGGCTAGCGGTGCCCTTCGGTGTTATACACCTCATAGTAAGAACTTTTAGCATTATTAATTGATCAGGAATATGCTGAATTTCGTTGACTCAGAATCAGAATAGTCTTTATTGTAAACTGTTTAAACATAAGGTGATAGGTTTTTAGTATAGTACAAACAGTTTGCCCATTCCGGACATACAATAATAAATAAAGTACTTATAACTAAAATAAAAAGAAAACAAAGAATACAAAACAAGGAGTTTACATAATGTACCTTCTTAAATACCTAGTAACATTATTATACATAATTAGTCGTCGAAAAATTCACCTAATGTATAGAAAACCTTTGTAATTAGCCATTTTTTAACCCCCGACGAAAAACGAAGGGTGTTATAAGTTTGACGTGTCTGTGTGTGTGTGTGTGTGTGCGCGTGTTTGGTTGTGTGTGTGTGTGTCAGTCTGTCCCAACGTAGCTCTCGAACGGCTGAACCTATTTTTTTTGGTTTTTGTTTGAAAGGTGTATTTGTCGGGAGTGTTCTTAGCTTTGCTTGATCAAAATCGGTTCAGCTGATCAGCGTTGGGTTTTTTTTTTAATTTTAACAAAATTAATTACTTGTTATGTTCATTTCCAAATAAATTTCCGTGATTTTAACGGCGAATGTAAATGTAAATACGAGCTTCTTTATTACGACTAAATTTGAACAAGTGATGTTATTTCCTGTAGGTGGCGTGGCTTCGAGCTGTTCGGAAGAACCCCGAAACACTAGATGACACCCTGCTCGAGGGTCATCTGAACCTCACCAAAGAGTTGTTTACCCACGTTGCCGCACAAGTCAAATACCAGTACGGGTCACATCCCGACCACAAAGATAGCGGACTGATAACGGTAAGCAACCACTCACTTACATATAACTTGCATATACATATAGGCATTAATTTATCGCCAGAGCCGTTAGTCTAGGTTGCTGTGTTGAGTCCGGCCTAAGAACGGACCCCTCCATCTCCTGCCGTGTAAGTAAGATTTACAACTTCAAAACACACACAGGAAATGGGTTTATTGATTGGAGTGGATGATTACACCAGGGAATGGGCAGTATCCTCCCGAGTGTTTAATACCAATTCTGCGATTACCAATCCTCCTGATTATGGCGAATCCCCCATTGCATTATATGGGGGGAGGCAACAGTGATGATGATGTGGTAAGTGTAACATGGTTATTTTATTGAAACTGAGGCTGTTAACGTGTACACTATAGGTGTTCCTCAGTGTAACCGTGTCTACACCATACCATACGTCAGTATCAAATGATTGTCAAAACTCAGACTATGGCCTTAACCCGCACTCGTGTGTTTCTGTTTTCACACAATATCACGTGAATCACGCTCATGAGTGAGATTGAAAGCATTAGTCAAAGCCCTGCAAAGCAAAGGCCTGGAACTCTCTTCCGGCTTCTTTATTCCCTTTATCATATACACTTTGGGCATCTCCAAACGAAGAGTTAATAGGCATCTTCTAGGCGAGCGTGCTTAAATTGGCCTCATCGTCGCTTCCCATCAGGTGAGATGTAGCCAAACGCGAGCCTATTTTAGATTTAAAAAAAAAATATAGTGCAAAACTTGGATTACTTGAGTTCAATTCCTGCTGCGCGGGACAAATGTTTGTATGATCTGTAAATATTTGTTCCGGATCGGTGTTACATGGTACTCGTAGTTCCTGGTATCCACAACTCGGGGGATCCTAGTGTAGGATCAGGATTATGTTTGTGACTATGTTATTTAAATGTAGAGTGATTAGTTTATGTACAATCTGAGGGTTTCTGTGGTCAGTAAACACGAAACTGTAGCCAGAATTTAAAAAGTGGCCGCCATTTTAACTTGTTTGGTACTGGACCGATTGCTTTCAAAATCGTTATCTGTGGGTTCCCGTGGTCAGAGCACACAAAATATGTTGTCAGAATAAAAAAAGTCTGTTTTTTTTATTATCATGTTGCATGAAGATTCATGTATAAAAATATTGTACTACAGGTTTAGCGCTTAAATGAGTCAGTCCCTGAGGTATGGGAGCGGTACGGGCGGGGTGTTTTCTTTAAGTCAAAATGAAGCGTGGCTTAATATCATCTGATAATTTGAGAGACGAAAATACACCCCCCCCCCCGTACCGCTCCCGTACCTCAGGAACTGACACAGTTAAGCGCTAGACCTGTAACATACCTAATGTTGTGGTTTTCAGTACTCTGGGATTGTATTTTCAGGAGATCATGACGGAGTTCCTATGGCCATATTCGTGGGCATGGTGCCGCATGGGGTCCGACGGGGACGGCGCGGGGGTGTCCGGCGGGAGCGGCGCGGCGGACACGGAGCCCCCCGCGCCCCTCTGCCGCTCCCCCGGCTCGGCAGCCGCCGCGTCTGACCTGGTACTGTCTCTGGTGCACGGCTGTGTGCCTAACATGGCAGCTCTCGTCACTCTTATTGAGAAGATGTTTTACAGTGGTGAGTAAAGCTTTTATTTAAATTGCTTTGTATGTTTATTCGTATGGTACCTTGAAAGCGTAGGGTACCTAATGATGTAGGTAGATGGACAACTGAACCCTTGGTTTCACTTATGTTAGCTTCCCGAGGTATTGAATTTTGAGAGATAAGTATTAATCCAAGTTACACTTGTACCAAATTTGGCCCAGCTGTATTGACGTTAAACACTGACAAATCTATCTAATATTTTAAGGGGGTAAGCTTTGTTTGATTGGTTGTTTGTAATGGATAAATTCCAAAACTACTTAGCCAATTAAAAAAATAGAAATCTAATAGCGAGTAGCATAGGGAATTCATCCCGACATCCGTGCGAAGCCAGGGCGAGTCCAAATAAACTAAATAAACCAGCCATGCGTCTAGAAACACGTATTATATAGGGTTCCGAAGTTAAGTGTCCCTCCATCACTCTTGCATAACCAAAGCGCTAGCTGGATTAGTTTCTAAGATTGGTTTGAGACATAATTGGAACTGTGGCAATGGCAGCCTTTTTGCTATAGCGAGCCAAAACCTCCCATACAATTTCACAAATTGTATGATAGGGTCTCATTTGATATTCCCACTCCAGAGAAGAGTGCATCACTCTCAGAATGGGAGTACATGCCGTGCGTGGGTCCGCGGCAGCCGGCCGGGCTGGTGGGGCTGAAGAACGCGGGAGCGACCTGCTATATGAACTCCGTGCTGCAACAACTGTACTGCGTGCCGGCTGTACGCGACGCGCTTCTTACTGTGCAAGGTTAGTGTTATATCTTCTCTATGTTGCGCTCACAGAGTTTACCTATAAAAACCGGTCAAGTGCGAGTAGCACTCGCGTGGAGAGGGTTCGGTGCGTCATTTTCACTTTATGAATATTTACCGTTTCCCGTGGGAATTTAAGGATGTAAGCTAATGAGGCCCCTAAATTCTGCAACAAAAAAAAATTTAGGCCTCTTGGTTTCTGAGATAAATGTGGAATGCCCGATTTTCATATATTTTCTTTAATATGTTTTAAACAATGTATTTTAAAACTACGAAAAAAATATTTGT
Source organism: Operophtera brumata (assembly GCA_932527175.1). NCBI lineage: Eukaryota > Metazoa > Arthropoda > Insecta > Lepidoptera > Geometridae > Operophtera > Operophtera brumata. The sequence continues at coordinate 6,095,324 of OW052238.1, forward strand.
ATTCCCTATAACGAGCTCTTTCATTTGATATGTAGCATGATGCAATTGACAAGTTTTATAAAAATAAAATTGTTTGGCGCCCTAAATTAACCCACAAAATATGAATTCGTTTATTTAGGCTACACGTACGTACACGTACATAACTCTGTTTGTATATTAAATTATAGATAGTTAGCGTTTTGGTATTTTAACTGTAAGCTAGCTATCAATTTTAATAAATAAATGTCTAAATACCAAATTTATACTTTTTTGTCCAGTAGTTTCAGATAAAATAGGCTGTGACAGACTGATAAGGTACTTTCCCTTAAAGTATGAATATATTGACTCAACTTGTACAACGCTTCAAGTTGTAAATGTGACATTTAATTGGTTGTAGGAGCAGCCACTGACCCTGATGAAGATTTCTCTGGCGATCATCATCACCATCACGTCATAGAAAATAACATAGATGTAAGTTCAATTGAATATTAATATATATTTTATCCGGTCTTGACATTTAAGTATAAAATGGATTTTATTCTCATCGTATTTCAGAATAATTGTGATTACAACATTATAATTCTGAAGCAAGTTCAAGCAATATTTGCCCACTTACACTACAGTAAACTACAGTATTACATTCCGAGAGGATTATGGGCGCATTTCAAGTAAGTTTTCTATGGTTATTTGCAGATTATTAGCATCATCGTCATCAGACGCCTTTAGACGCCCACTGCTGGACGAGGCGTCCCCTCATATAATGCAATGGAGGCGTTTGCCATAATCACCACGCAGGCTGATTGGTGATCGCAGTATTGGTGTTAAGTACTCAGGTGGATTCTGCTGCCCGTACCTTGGGTATCCCTTAGTCGGCTCTTACGACATCCACGGGAGGAGACGGAGCTCTCTATTCTTAAGCCGGACACGCCACGGCCATAGTATTCCGCTCTTCCATAATATTACATAAGTGTCAAAGAGATGGTTTCGTCTCGTTGTGTTCTGGAGTAGTTGACTGTTGAAATATCTTTAGATCGTTTGTAACTGTTGTCATGTATATGTTAAACTTGATGTATATATATTTTTACCCAACATAGCGCTCCAAAACTCAAATTGGTGACGTAGCTCAAAAAACACGAAGCTACGAAGCCGCCCATTGTACTTTCAATGATATAGTTAAGTTTTTTTTGTTTGTTTGTATTATTATTTATTAAGGTGTACATTAAAGTATTTTCTATCTTATATCTATATATCTATCAATCTAAATCATGTTGAAGCTGGTCATGTCTGTCACATGCTGGAAGAGCTGTGGGCCAAAATTGCCACTCGGTGGAGCCCTGAGGTAGCGAGACAGCGACGTGAAAGACCAAAAACGAGTAGGTGATATCAAAAGTCAAAGTCAAAAGTATTTTATTCATAGAATCGCCTTAAAAATAAATTTACTCCTGTTGCAACGCGACCATGATGACCATGATGTCCATGATATGATCTGGACAACTTTGACAAGGAGTGTATCCTATTGGCACAAGACCGAGAAATGTGCAGAGGTCAAAGGCCTTTGCCCAGCAGTGGGACACAGCAGGCTGATCGTAATCGTATATTTATTACGTTGGTTAAATATTTAAACTTGCTTTACAGTTTTTAGGTAATTAATTGTAATATACTTTTCAAATGTTTAAGATTACAAGGCGAACCTGTAAATCTACGCGAACAACAAGATGCAGTGGAGTTTTTTATGTCATTGGTCGAATCACTCGATGAAGCTCTCAAATCACTGAACCAGAGCCAGCTTATGGCAAAGACCATGGGAGGGACGTACTCTGATCAGAAGATTTGTAAGGGATGCCCTCACAGGTACTTAAAACTCATTCTTCTATGTCATTATCTTGTGGAGGTTGAGTCTTAGATGATGTTTTAATTTACAGGTATTGCAAGGAAGAGCCGTTCAGTGTTGTGTCGCTGGATATTCGGAACCTGTCTCGATTACAAGAATCTCTTGAAGCTTACGTGAGAGGGGAGCTTTTGGAAGGCCCTGATGCTTATCATTGCGATAAGTGTAACAAAAAAGTACGGTTTGCACTATTTTACTTATTACTAGTAACTCGCCCCAGTTTCGCACGGTTACTGACAGGACACAATCCCCCCAGTTTCGCATGAGTACTGGCAGGATCCCAACCCCCCCCCCCCCCATCTATCTACATCACCGCTTGCTCTATGTTTCTCGTTGATAATTCAGCTTTCTATAGGTTAAAGAATTTTTTAAATCGGTTTAGTTTAGAGTCTGTACATTACAAACAATCAATCAAAGTTTACCTGATCCCACCTTCTCCTTTTCATCATAGGACGAGCAGGCGCACAGCTCGGTACCACCCTTACCTGATTAGTATACCCGCTATTCGTACTAAACGTTTCAGTTCCACCTTTATAATGCGAACTGCTAAGGAGTGGAATAAACTACCGTCGTCTGTCTTTCCTGAAAACTACAATCTGGGTCTCTTTAAGGCTAGAGTGAATAGGTGCCTTCTAGACCTTTGTGCTCCATCTTCGGCCACATCGTCACTTGCCAACAGGTGAGATCGTGGTCAAACAAAGGTATATCAAAGTAAAAAAAAAAAACCTCTAGTTTACTATAATCTGGGTCTCGTCAAGGCTGGAGTGCATAGGTGCATTCTAGACCTTTGTGCTCCATCATCGGCCAAATCGTCACTTGCTAACAGGTGAGATCGTGGTCACACAAAGGTCTATAAATGTAAAAACCACCCTTTTTATAATATTAGTTTAGACAAAATGATTAGTTACTTTTGTCTATTGCCTCATTAAATGTTTTATTTTTAGGTGGTAACAGTGAAGCGATTATGTCTGAACAAACTTCCTCCAGTATTAGTGATACAGTTGAAACGATTTGAGTATGACTTCGAGAAAGTATGCGCGATCAAGTTCAACGACTACTTTGAATTTCCGCGGGAGCTTGACGTTGAACCGTACACAGGTGAGATCACCCCAAACCATCTTACGCTAACACAAATATTTTTGTAATAATGCTATCTGACGTTCTAGCCTTAGAATCACCTAACAATGATGACGTACACCTATGCCTTTCACAAACGAGTGGCCTCTGAAAGACAAGGCTGAAAGCGAAATCAAGAAATCCACAACATAACACCCAACATTATCATACATAGTCCTGCCCCCACACTGATCCTAGTGTAGGGGCAGACACCCCTGTGTCGTGCGTGGGTATCAGGAACTACAAGTAACGCGGTACCACAACACCCACACCCGAAGCAAATATTTGCAGATTATGCAAACATTTACCCCGCAGCGGGAATCAACCTCTCGCATCTCAGCCGGCTACTCGCCTGCCGCGCCACCGAGGTCGTCAATTCAAATTCTACATAATCGTTTTGATTTCCTTAGAATACGAAAGGCACCTCTGCACACTGATTCACACTGAATCCTATCACCATACACAAAGACATCGAAGTAAATTAAGTTCGGGTCAGCGTTCAAAGTGTCCGAACCATAAGGGTGACAAACCGAGGAACAAGGACATATAGAGGAACAATTCTATCAAGTTTATCCGTCAATTGCTGCTTGATTATTGAACACATTTGAAGGACTAGAGTGTTAACCGGCAGTGGATCATCAGCGTTTGAATTTTCAAAAGTGCCATATTTTGGCATTAGATAGATCGATAGAAAATTATTTATTGCACAAGACAAAAAGACAAAATTAGCATTTTCTTCCAGCTAACCTTTGTGAAATGTAGAGTGAGTGGTAGTGCTATTAAAAATAATTATAGGTTGAGATTAAATGATTAACATAATTAAATACCTACTCTAAATAACTAGCTATATAAATACCTAACATAATACTGTATACATCATACTGTACTGTCATACAGGTTGTTTTTCACAACAATTTCTTCAATCTTGTTTTAGCTTGGGGTCTGGCACGGGCCGAAGGCGATGCTTCACTATGGGAGGGCGGGGAAGAAGGCACTAGAGAGACTCACTACCAACTCAGCGGCATTGTGGTCCACTCGGGGCAGGCTTCAGGGGGACATTATTACTCATACGTTCTACTCAGGTAACTAAACTTGTTTTATTTATTACTACGCCCTCTCTCGAAGAACCGACATTTTAAAGGTGGTGGATGGAGGTGGCTTTAGATTGTTTGTCATGGAATTCTATGGTCCAGCAGTGGATTTAACAGTGGACTTATTTACCACATTACACTTTTAGGGTTCCGCAAACGTGTGACGAAATAGGACCTGTTTTTTAGGGTTCCGTAACCAAACATTACGGAACCCTTATAGATTCGTCATGTCTGTCTGTCTGTCTGTCCGTGTATGTCCCAGCCACTTTTTTCCGAAACTATAAGAGCTAGGCTGTTGAAACTTGGTAAGTAGATGTATTCTGTATAAAACCGCATTAAGAATTTCCCAAAAAAATAGAAAAAAAACAGTAAATTTTTGGGGTTCCCCAAACTTAGAACTGAAACTCAAAAAAAAAAAACATCAAACCCATACGTGTGGGGTATCTATGGATAGGTCTTCAAAAATGATATTGAGGTTTCTAATATATTTTTTTTCTAAACTGAATAGTTTGCGCGAGAGACACTTCCAAAGTGGTAAAAAGTGTGTCCCCCTCCCCCCCCCCGTAACTTCTAAAATAAGAGAATGATAAAACTAAAAAAAAAAAGATGTACATTACCATATAATCTTCCAACGAAAATTGGTTTGAACGAGATCTAGTAAGTAGTTTTTTTTTAATACGTCATAAATCGTAATCCATCCAAGAACTTTAATATTATGTTACTTGCTGCTACGGAACCCTTCATGGGTGAGTCCGACTCGCACTTGGCCGCTTTTTTTTTAAATACTTATTTTACCCAAGTACCATAAGAAAATAATTGTTGGATTTTTTGTCATTAGACTTCTGTGAAAAAAAGTTCAAAAGGATTTAAAAAAAAACTGAAACAATAAATAAGATTATTCCTCATCGTAAACCCCTGCTAGGTAGGGCGGGGCGTCGGGTTAGCCTTGTGCAAAAAACACACAGATGTCGTAATGAATGTCGGACTATAATGAGTGGACAATTAGACGCTGGCAGTTGTGTGCGTCGTCTCAGTGGTGTTGATGATCGAGCAGGGACAACGGCAGCGACACGGGGCGCTGGGTGAAGCTCGACGACGGCGACGTGTCGGAGTGCGGCATGCACGACGACGAGGAGATGAAGGTGCAGTGCTTCGGCGGCGAGTACATGGGCGAGGTGAGGATATCATTCCGACGAGGACGCGCTCCGACCACCGCTGACTATACTACCTATTGCTCTAATACAGTCATTATCAACCCGTGGGTCGCAACACATGAGGTTCGCCTGCGACGCAAGAGGTTTCGGGTTCGATTCCCGCCTCGGAACAAATATTTGTACGATCTGCAGATATTTGTTCAGGGTGTTCTGGGTATTTTCTATGTATAATAAAAAATATCTATCTATGTAATATATTGTATTAAGTATATCAGTTATCTAGTACCCATAACACAAGCTCTGCTTAGCTTGGGGCTAGATAATGTTTTGTGAACTGTCCAGCATTATTTATTATATTATTTATTTTCTATTTATATTAATAATTATCTATCTATGTAATAACTTTTGAAACTATCATGGTTATGTACATAATTTTCACTAGAAACGGGATATTAGTCAGTTCTCCCGTGATCATGGCGCATGCAACTGTGCCGAAATATCGGGAACATATAAAACTCAAAAATCATGGTAAATATCCCGTTTCTAGTGAAAATTATCTATGTAATGTATTGTATTAAGTATATCAGTTATCTAGTACCCATAATAAAAGCCCTGCTTAGCTTGATAATGTTGTGTGAACTGTCCAGCATTATTTATTTATTTTATACGTCTCAGAGTGGCGAGCATAGTGCAGTGCCACGTAGGGTGCGTTGTAGGTGGCTGTGACCAGTAATGCATGGTTATAGGCAGAGGTTACCGGTAAAGATCAGTTGCCTCCAAATTGTACAATAAAACGCTAGTATTCATTGAATGCTCTGTAGCATCTTGAGACTGCATGACAATTGAACTAAATTAAAAGAAGGCACTTTATTTATTTATTTAAAACAAACTTTATTAACATTAAATAGAAAACTACTTATTGTGCAAGACACCCGCTAGCGCGTGTGAGATTGCGCGCGAGTTACCGCGTGCGTTGAAGAGGGAGCCTAAATCATCTTCGTACACTCGTCTGTTTAGTATTGGACACCTGAGTGTGGGTAGCACTATCCGATGCAGTTTAGTGCAGTTTTAACAAATTGCGTGGTAATTAATGAAACATACAATTATTAATTGGCTACTAGAGTGAGGTAGAAGAGTAGGTAATTGGTCCATCACCACATTAAACTCACAGAAGCCTCAACTTCTTTTATGAATGCCAATTGTTTTCAAAGTTGCGTCATCTAGGTCCTATTCATGGTATACTACACTTTGCCAGGTATGCTACTCCGAGAAACGATGGTCACGTGGATAACACCAGCCTACGTCGTCACCAATGAGAATAGAGACAGCCCGTCTCTGTAATACAAGCAGAGTGCATTCTAACTCCCCGACCTTTATAGATTACTTGTCAGATCGGACAAATTCAAGTTTTTCAAAAGACTTCAATCTCTAAGTTTTAACATGTGATAACTCTCAAAATTTGTTCCCTAATTCCGTAATTGTTGCAATAAAGTGGGAACAGGACAGTGGGGTCATCTGGTGTTAGTCTCGGAGTAGCAGGCCTTGTTTTCTTGGATCATGGTCCTATCTTTTGCATAGAACGTTTTCAGATTACAATATTATTTTCCTCACCATAAGTTATTGTATAGAATCAGTACACAAGTACCTACTACTCCGAAAATTATGCGCTTCGGGAATCTTCATCTTTTCAAAACAGAAATATGGTTGGAACTGTTACAAGTGAGTGAAGAGACATTCAGTCACGAACGAAGATTGCAGAGGCGCATTACTTTCGTAGCAATTATGTTCAGTATTAAAAATGATAAAGGCTTACGAGTCTACTTTTGAGGCGTGGTAATGTCTTATCTGGTTTTAGGTATTCGATCCGATGCTAAAGAGGGTGACCTACAAACGTCAGAAGAGATGGTGGAACGCGTACATGCTGTTCTACACTCGAAGGGATACTTTATCTACGGACACGTCTGATCTCGAATCATCCTTGAAGACCCTGAGTCTAAAGTATGTTTCTGTTAAACACTTGCCAGCCTTAAATCCTGCATTTTCTTAGTTTGTTTTTTTGTATTTATCGAATGTTTTGTTTGGGTTGCAGAGAAAGCGTTATACCAAAACCTATTTGGCAGTCTGTGCGGCGAGGAAATATTGCATTTTCACACAATCAGGACCAGTTCAGTCTCGAGCATTTCAACTTTATGAAGAAGCTTTGTTGTATGCGTTTACAACTGTTACACGGACCACAGGGCAGCTGGGTATGTAACTGTTTTTAGAATACGCATATATTGAATTGATTGAAGTGATTTTTGATCCCTGACTAAAAAGAGGGAGGTTATAAGTTTGAGGCCATGGTGTGTCTGCATATGACTTGCTGCCACGCACGTAGCTCCGGAACATGTTCTGATATCAATACGTTTTTTTTAATGAAAGATGGTGTTTGCCAGATTGTTCAGTGCTTATAAGGTGGAAATTGGTGCAGCCGTTGTTTGAATTATCACATCGCATTTTTTTTAAATAACAACAACACCCAACACATATCTGGCCATGATCCCACCCTAAGATACCGTGTGTCGTGGATATCAGGAACTACGAGTACTATGGTACCACAACACCCAAACCCGGAACAAATACTTGCAGATTAAACACAATTTTTGTCCCGGAGTGGGAGTTGAACCCTACGGCTACTCGCCCGCCGCGCCACAGAGGAATGACTGCTGATAGCGCTTCCTATTTATCGCTATTTGCCATTGCATCTTGTTGTGAATAGAGTAATTCGCTTCGGAGCCCTACATTATACGTGCTAGACACCGATGTGTGAAATACTGATAATAGGCGCTACTATTGTTTTTATTAGTTTATAAAATTTAACAGATTTACGACTTTCTGATTCTAGGGCCCGGAACATGAAGAAATATCAATGTTGACAGTCCAGCTAGCTACGAGGTTCTTGTTTTCAGTTGGATTTCGCACGAAGAAAACGTTGCGTGGGCCCGCCGCCGATTGGTAATCTTTTCATTTTTTTACTGCGTGAATGACAAAACGATGGTGCAACCCATTGTGAAGAGGCCCATTGAGGCTCTGCCTACCCCGGGCCTACTTCGGGGTAAAAGGCGTTTGTCTATGTATATAAGACAAAAAAAGCAGATGTCCCACCTGATGTTGAGCGGTAACCTCTGACTATAACAGACAGTGCATTACCTCACAGGTCACGTCCACTTGGACGTACCCTATGTGGCATTGCAATGCGCCCGCCACCCTGAGACATAATGATGAAAAGTCTCATGTGCCTGTAATTTCACCCAGCCTACCCTTCAAACCGGAACACAGCAATGCGAGCACTACTGCTTTTTGGTAGAAATTACTTCCCCGGACGAACTTTTTCACAATAAAGCTCTAATTCTACTAAACTCACTTTTACACTCGATTTACACTTTTTTCTTTTTTTTTTGTCACTTCTAATGTATCGGTTTTAACCGATAAACTTATTGATTTTGGTAACCGGTATGCCGAACTGCAATACTTCAAACCTTATCGATTCTTGGCATCTATCCTGCTCCTTCCGCCACCTAAAGTTGTCTAAATGACAAGTGAGCGGTTCCTAAATAGACCAATTTAGGCCGCGGGACAGTTACGCCGATTTCAATAGTGACCTTTTCTGGTCGCCCGATATAAGAGACGTGTTATAAGAAAGTACGTACCCTGTACAGAATACACTTTTAGTTCTAAATGTATGATTTATTGTACTGTTTTATTTTTGCACTCTTCATAGTTACGCATATAGCTTGGCACACTCTATAAACAATAATGCAAATTTCGTACTAGTTGCGAGGGTTAAGACAATAAAGAATGAACTTATCCTTGTGTTTGTTTCAGGCACGAAATTATCTGTCAGCATTTACGGTGCTCTCAAGCTGTTAGAGCTTGGTTCGCCACAGATCTCTTCCAACACCCACACAGGTAAATTAGCCGACAGTATAATAGGGTTCAGAGACAAGGGATCCTTGTTAGATCGTTCGGGCCGCTCGTGCGTCCGTCCGTCGCAGTCTATTACAGCGTCATAATTTTCCCAGTTAGGCACTTGTCCCACCGCCGACGAGGGTGCGACTGGCGATATACTATTTTCTCGCTCAAGAAAAGTACAATTGCGCCAAACCCCAGGCAGAAAAAATCATACAAAAAAAACGCCCTCTCGCCACTCGTAAAACCGGTTTGTATTGAAAATATAGATAATTTTACTAAACCCCAACAGTAAATCCTCTGATTTGTTGTATTAATTTTATTTATCTAGTTTTGTACCCAATAATATGCACCATTTTAATAAACAATCGAATCTAGGCAAAAAATAGGCAAGAGCCCTCTAGTTACAAAACATACAATTAAAAATAGAAAGTTCAGCCTTAAATCAGGGATGCAACGGAGGTAGTTTTATCGGAACCGAAGACGGAGTCGGAGTTTTTAAATTTGATTTATCGGAGTCGGAGGCAGGATCAAACAAATATCTATAACCTATGAACGTGTCGTGTGCGTAACAAATTAACAACAAGTGAAAAAATAATTGTCGATAGAGTGCACGTAGTGGGAGTCGAGGGGATTCCCCGCGCGACATGTATGAACCTGTTCAAAACAGTCGACACAGGCCGCCGCCGCCGCTATGTTATGCTTCGACCTCCGATGAAAACCTTCGATTTAAAAGTGTCCGAGCCGAAGTCGGAACCGAAGGTGTAATAATAATCGGAAGTTCCGACTTAACGGAACCGGAGTCGAAGCTCCGTAACATCCCTGCTTAAAATTCTCCATAATTCTGCCTTGAAAAGCATTTAAAAATAGAAAACTCGGCCTGAAAATTCTCCATAATTCTGCCTTGAAAAGGAAGCAGATTGTAAATTGAAAAATAATATAACCTTTTTGCTATAACCTTACAACAAAGTAGAATTTTGCCAGACTTATCAGTACACCCTCAAAAGGGCCCACTGACCCGGGAACGGTCAGTTACGGAATAGAGTCTGCTCAACAACTACATCCTGCAATGAAAACTTTTCCAGTTCTAGAGGAAAAACTGTGACTTGTCTTGGAAACCCTACGTTGCGTGGTCACTCACTACCCTTGACCAATTATTATTCCCTCTTTAATTTTCAGATTAAGTGACTATCTTCTATCATGCCCCTCTGCCGAAGTACGAGTTGTTTTCATGAAAACGATTGTCTTCCTGGCGAACTACTCGATGATTGATCAACCCGGTAAGGATTGTGTTTATACTAGCCTTTTTCCCGCGCCTTCACGCGCTTGGTTTCGGAATGAAAACCAACTGTTCAGTCCTTCAGGAAAGCTTAATAAAACTAATTTGTACATTTTTAAGAGTCTTGATGTATCATGCGATTATGACCTTTGTGTTTGCAGTGAGTAGCGGTTTCGGCTCATGGTGCACTCGGGAAGAGGCGACGTCTCTATCGGACCAAGTGCTGTGCAGCGTGCGCGCGCTCGCCGCGCCTCCCCACACCGACTCACATGCCCACAGACATCTGCCGCTGCTGTTCAACCTGTTCTACACGTATGCCTTACTCGGGCTGGCAGAAAAACATCAGCTTTTACGGGTATGTACCTAACTCTCAGACATATGGACAAAATAGAGAATGTTCAGTCAGACAGAACACGACCTATGAAACAAGTGAAGCTGAAAACTATGCTCATAAACACAGAATAACTAATGGTGCTACACGTATATACACGCACTCACACAGACAATGCATTCAAACTGAGCTCATCACTCCGTGGTCTGTGTCGATGTGTTTGTGTTATCTCTGTGACACGCACAAAAACATAAACATGCCTTCAGTTTCCTATAGGGCAATGTCCCGTCTTAACTTTTTCTATTTGTCTGAGAATAAACTCTAACTGATAAACTTCGTAAGTCAGACCAGACATTTATTACACTTTTATTACTACAATTGTGGCGCCACATTTCAAATGCGACACATTTAACGCCCCCGTATATCTACGCGCAAGCACGCACGCCAGCGTGGAGTTTGTAGTTTGTAGTTTGTGGCGTGGCGGCTTCTGCGCTATACCTATTCAAGTTCGAAAACTATCGTTTTTAAAAGCGCGAGCGCCGACCAGGTATTAATGTGTAAACGCTTTTCTGCCGAAATGCACTCATAGTCTTTTGTTAAACATGATTCCATTAAATTTGTTGTTTTGACATTCCATGATATAAATTAAACCATTCATCGTCAAATTTTGAAATTACCGTGTATTGTGCTATGTTCATTAAGCGGGTGAACCCAATAACGTCTTTTTTACTCTTATTATTGGCCATATTAAGAAACCCGAATCGTCTGACGATGATTTCGCCATTTTGGAAGCTATACCAAAACTGTGCGTCCGATATGCGTATTCCGATGTGAGAGTAGCGTGTGGCTCTGGTGTGCGGCCCCACTTGACGATATTATTATGGTGCGGTCATCAACTAACTAATGAGATAAACTTTTCACCATTTCAGCTCAAAATTTTGGACATCCTTCTCACAATCTGCATGGACGATACCTCTGGACTTAGTTCATCTGCCGGGAAATACCAGTACCCGGAATCTGCCAAAATACATCAAGTGAGTTGTTTTGAAATCTATAATAACACAATGAATTAGAAGGATATGTGTTTTATATGAGATCCATTGCAAAGTTGTTTTACAATACGTGTTTTTATCGCAGGTTATATGCGTGCTAGTGCGGTGTTGCGACACAAGTTGTCGCAACGTGTCCGCGACGGCAGCGGAGGGCACGGCGCCGCTTCCAAACCCGTACAACGACCCACCACCCGTCCACAGCACCGCTGCCTCTTCGCCGCAACGCCCGCAACTCTCATCAACTGCCATCGACGTGCTTTATAACCGCGCTAGGTAACTCATTTAAATTAAAAACAATAAGCTGATACTGTTTTTACGGACTTACCCCGTTACTTCAAACGCAATTGAATTAGTCCCATCCCTGTTTGTCATTACCCAATATTGGCATATATAGATAGCAATATTTTAAGCATTGCTTAACTTTTGTCAGATTTCAGAAGCTTTTATTTAACCTGCTTTCCTGTCTGTCTGTCTGTGGGGGACAAATCTTGTAACTGAATGTTGACTAGTTGACCACCAACCAGTTAGCAACCGATTGAGTTGACGTTTTGTATACTACCTATGACAATGTAATATTATATGGTGACAGCGACCTGATTATGATGGTAGAAAATATAACTACTTGATGATTAATAGTAGCCTGGCAGTGTTTGGGCTCATTTTGATCAGCTCATGGTTCCGATCAATAGGTTTCTTTCAAAAATGTTTTTTTAATACACGATACATAAATATCCATCAATCAATCAATCATTTATTTTGCGAAACATGGGTACTTAAGGTGGTTGCTTTTTCATACAAATGTATTTGCACAAATATGGGCGAACAGAGTATAATTTTACACTGAAATGACAGCTGTTGGCTTTTATATTGGTCATTATTTGCGGCAAATCATATTTGGTTGAAGAAAACAGTGGACTAATAGCGAAAATAACATCGAAATTCGATGTTATTTTTATTTTTTTATATGAATTTTATGTTGCAACCACCTTAAGATGATAATAAAGATAAAAAGGTACAGGCCATGATCAGCTTTACAGCATGCAAAGTTAATATACATCTAAGCCCCTAGATTCCACAAGCCTGGCGATTCAAGCATTCTCTGCATTTATTTTATTAAGAAGCTTCTTTTGCCATAAAATCCTTCTGTTTATTTCCAGCGGATACATGAAGAAGCTAACAGAGGAATGCTGCGGTTGTGACGAAGCCATCCGTCTATTACAATTCATATGTTGGGAAAACGCTGGATGGTCACGAATCGCGTTAGCTGAACTTCTGTGGCAAATGGCGTACGCTTACTGCCACGAATTACGGAGACACTCTGACACACTCACGGCGCTATTGCTAATGGAAGACAGTTGGCAGAACCATCGAATCCATAACGGCATAAAGGTACCTACATCTCAATGATACTAATTTAAGAGAATTTTACCTAAACTTTCTTTGTCAACCTCGTACACACATAGGTTATGATTGGGATTGGCTCTGCTTTGTATCCTGGTAAAACGCGAGCGAAGCCGCGGGCGGACACTAGTAAGTAATAAGCTCTGGGTCTCAATTGCGCTAATTTTGAAATAATACCAAAAGAAAACAAATTCGTTTGCACGTTTCGTTTCGCACTAATCATTTGAACGTAATCGTTTTAGCTTTGTTTCGGTGTACATAGCGATCGATCGACCTTACCTACGATTGGATTTAGGGATCCTTGCTTGAACTGGCTTGAGAATTGAAGCACCTTTTTTTAATGCCGTTTTTGGTATGTCACAATAATTATTTCACTAATATTTTCACTCATCTTCCTCAATCTCAAAATTTCAGTACAATTCAAACAAGGATCCTTTAGTTTTAGTAACGTCAACGGTTCCAACGCTCAGAAAATAGAGCGATACCAATTTTTCCATCAGCTAAACCAAATCTAAACCAAAACCAAAAATGTTACGTTCGAGCGTTTGAAACTTTAATTACTATATAAGTAACAAATTCTCCAAGCTTTGAAACGTTTCAAAATATAGCGATTGGGGGCTGGAAAGTGAAGCCCATCGCGCTTTAAATTAACAAATATTGACGGCGTCTTAACAAAATGAGTAATCTTTGTTATTTTAACTTTTGAAACTATCATGGTTATGTACATACTTTTCACTAGAAACAGGATATTTACGGGATAGTTCTCCCGTGCTCATGGCGCATGCAACTGTGCCGAAATATCGGGAACAATGAAAACTCAAAAATCTTTGTTATTTTGTGTGCAGGGCGTGTCAGATGAGCGGCCGGGACTGCTGGAAACGGCGACTCGAGCGCGATCCCACTACCAGAAGCGTGCGTACGCGTGTGTGAAGCTCGTCGTGAGCGTGATGTGTCGCGCGCCGCCCGCCGTGCGCGCCGTGCACGCGCAGCCCGAGGCGCGGCGCCGCTGGCGGCAGCTACTCGCGTGGTTGCAGGACGAATTAGACAGAGTGAGTATTAAGCGTGTGTGAAGCTCGTCGTGAGCGTGATGTGTCGCGCGCCGCCCGCCGTGCGCGCCGTGCACGCGCAGCCCGAGGCGCGGCGCCGCTGGCGGCAGCTACTCGCGTGGTTGCAGGACGAATTAGACAGAGTGAGTATTAAGCGTGTGTGAAGCTCGTCGTGAGCGTGATGTGTCGCGCGCCGCCCGCCGTGCGCGCCGTGCACGCGCAGCCCGAGGCGCGGTGCCGCTGGCGGCAGCTACTCGCGTGTTTGCAGGACGAATTAGACAGAAGGTCAGCAGACAGCAAATGTTTTGAACAAACAATGTTCTGTTCAAAACATGGCGCAGCGGACACGCCTTTAGGCTGCGTCCCCAGTTGGCAAACTGTTCGCCGCCATCTGAACGAGCCGCACTGAGACAGTAGGCGCGCGCAACGCTGCAAACTGCGTAGAGTGAGCACAAAACTAGCAAACTGTGAACACTCCATTTCAAATATATGGAAGGGCGTACTAAACCGATACGCCGCTATCTCAGTCGGCGGCGAACAGCCTACTGGGGACGCAGCCTTACAATGGGTACAATAAATAGGTCTCATTACCAAAAGCGAGCATCGTCGTGGGTGTAGCCGTGAGCGTGTTTTTTTTTATGTGTAACTTCTTTCCGCTCGCTTTCCTGCAATCTGTGGGAGGGATTTCGTGAAAAGGGACGGAAGTGAGTTACAGGAAGCGCGCATTTTCCCGAGAGGTTGGTACTATCAGCCATGTTGCTTGTTACCAAGGAGGTGAGATGTCAGATGTTACAATATCATATATGCGACTACTGTAAGACTCGCTCATTTTTTTTTATCGCGTGAATGACGGCACGTGCTTGTGCCTATAACAATGTATTACCTCATTGGTCACGTCCACCTAAGACGGACCCTATGTGGCATTGCACTGCGCCGGCCACACTTAGACATAAAAATAAAAGTCTCATGTGCCTGTAATTTCACCGGCTCCCATACCCCTCAAATAGGAACACAGCAATGTAAGCACTATTGCTTTTTTACTATTAAAACTTTCGTGAATCATATCATTAATTTTATAAAAACTGGAATTTTTCACGTACCGTTATATCGGTGTAAGCACCGACATTGTTTCGACCCGTTCTGAGAGTCTTTTTCAAGGTGAGTGAACGCGACGCACTCCCTCCGCGTCCCGTTTAGCACTAATCCGCTCAGTGCGAGCTGCTGCCCTCTCGGCTCGTGTAGTGGGGCGCGCGGGTAGGAATATAGCTTGTGTTCGTTTCGCCAACGTCGTCGGCGCAGTGGATTGTGGTGCATCATCGCTGTCACTACTGCTGCCGTCTTCACCGTATGGCATTCCAGAGAGACAGGTAACACTCACTGTGTCTCTATCAGCTTCGTCTCTCGCACTATCGTGAGCCCCATGCAGACATGATTTCCAGGCAGGTGGTAGAGCCCATCCACGGTCCCTGTTAAAATTCGGCAGACGGCCAATCTCGATTGCGTCACGGTTTTTTTTTTTTTTTTTTTTGCTACTTGTATGACGGAACAAGCTGATGTCCCACCTGATGTTAAGCGGTGCGCCCTATGTGGCATTGCACTGCGCCCGCCACCCTGAGACATAAAGATGTAAAGTCTCATGTGACTGTAATTTCACCGGCACCCTTACTCTTCAAACCGGAACACAGCAATGCGAGCACTACTGCTTTGCGGCAGAAATAGTTATGGTGGTAGTACTTCCCTGGACGAACTATTTTACAAAAAACCGAGCTTAGCTATTGCTAAGTGATTGGCCGCGTACAGCCTGCCTGAGCAGTTAGATAGAGCAATACAATCACACAACTAAAGTATTCGTCGCGACTAAGCTCCAGGCAACAAACACGTCAATACTACAAAGTAGTGGTAGGTCCACAACATACAGTTGTGGTCATACAATTAAGAACGATTTGAAGTTCTAGAAGTTTTTTATTTAAATCGTATCTTACACAGAGATGTGTACCTTCTGAGAAGCAACTAGTTATGTTATATAATAGTCACATTAATAGAGCAACCTGACTTAAGAATAAAGTATGAAATCGCTAACAATTTTTTGCACATTTTATTGAATTACAGTTTATCAAAGTAACACATTCAAATAGTACTGAAACTGGACAAATAATTAAGAACGATTTATTTAACTGCTCGGGAATTGTTTTGTATGACACTTAGATTTAAAAAATCACAATATTATGTAGCACATGAAATATAAAAAGAAATTTAATAAATATTTAACTTAAATTAATAGTTAATAGCATATCCACGGCTTTTAATTACAGCTTTACACCGACGAGGCATTGACTCTATTAATTTTTGACATTTCGCAAGAGAAATAGAGTTCCATTCTTCTAAAAAAACGTCATACAGCTCTCTTAAATTTCCACACTTTGTATTTGAAACCTTTTTCTTTACTTCAAACCACAGATTCTCTATTGGGTTTAGATCTGGACTGTTAGCAGGCCAGTCTAAGACAGAAACTAATTGCGCTGTAAGAAATTCCTTTACGGTGCGTGCAGTGTGCTTTGGATCATTCTGTATTCGGGGGACGTCGTACATATCGTTTTCCATCAGAACATACTCTGTTTATTTTCGTCTCGTCAGAAAAAAGTACATTTTTCCACTGTTGCACAGTCCAGTTTTCATACTTTCTCGCAAATGCAAGCCGGGCTTGCCTGTGGCAAAGTTTTAACATGGGGTACCTTTCTTGCTATCCTACCGTGCAATTTTTCTTCTACCAAACGTCTTCGAATAGTGCGTGCTGAGATTGCTGAAGGGTTGTTTTCACCAAAATATTCTTTTCTAAGCTCATTGGACCCTTTAAAAGGATTTTGTTTTGCCATACGAACGATGTTTCGGTCATCTCGAGGAGTTGTTTTTCTCTGTTTAGGTACACGTGGAACATTCGAAGTAGTTTGATACGTAGCAAAATGCTTTACAGCGTGGAAAACCATCGTTTTTGAACATTCCAGATGGTCGGCTATCTTTTTATAAGACCAATTCTTCCGGCGAAGTTTTATTATTACTTCCCTTGTAGATTTATCACAACTTTTATTTTTTCCCATTGTTTTTTCTAAAGAAGCAATCACCTTTAATCTTTTACAGCACGTAATGGCGCCAAAATTATACAAACAGTAACAAATCGACTGAGTGTTCTCTATTTAAATTTGAATAAAGGTATAAACTACTTAGCGTTCTTAATTACGTGACCAGCCAGTAATAAGGAATACTTTGTTTAAAAGTAGTGTAAAAAGTTTGCCTATTGATTTTTAGCCAATCATGTGTATCAATGAATACAGTGGTAATATAGAAATGTTTTACGATACCGAGAGAAATAAAAACAAATGCATACAATTAGTTTTGCATCTTAGTTGGAAAAAATCTTCCCTTTATATCAGCGTTCTTAATTATATGGCCACCACTGTATGTCCCCCTCCGTGTCAGCTAAACGGTAGTTTTTGGATGTGTTAAAAAATTAATGGCAGTAGTATATACAGCACGTCCCGAGACTATGCGACATGAAGGGAAAGTACCTTAAATATTGTAGATAGGATGTTTTGCTGTGAGGAGACTTTATTTTATTTTTAAAACTTAGTAATACAGCATTCTAATATTTTACTAAAAATTACTTGCTTCGTCTGGGAATCGAACCGACTTAAATGTGATAAAATACAACTCCGAATTTTTATGATGCCAACCGAAAGAATGGACGAATAACAATAATTCCTCTTAAGTAACATGGCACCTTAAAACAAAGGAATAACCTAAAATTAATCATTTAATTGGGTCTATTCCATGACGAAGCAAGTATTTTTTATAAAATCTTTGAATGCAGTAATACAAAGTTTTAAAAATAAAATAAAGTATCCTTTGAGCAAAATATCCTATCTACAATATTTAAGGTACTTCCCCTTCATGTCGCATAGTCTTGGGACGTCCCTGTATATCGAAGTTAAAAGGAAAACTATCTCAGCTAAGTAGGCTCTACAAGTTAACGTGAGTAATATTCGAACAATTAAAATGAACGTGGAGAAGAAAAAAGGCAAATTTCGTACATATTCCATTGAAAAGTACTTAGATGAAGTTGTTAGTTTTGTAAAACAGGAAAGCCCCCTTTTGAGACCACATATTAAGGCGAGCAACTACGGAATCCTCCAATGCGCGTGGCCCGACACGCAATTGGCTGCATTTTTTCCGAAGTCTGTTAAATCAAATTTAAATCACACTCTTCACACCCCATTACCTGTACCATTATCGTTCATTGTGAATAAGATGTAGTCGGCGCCTTATCCTTTACTCTAACTGCGACTTCACTTGATTTAGATATGTTGCTAAAAAGATTATGATATAATAACATTTTACTTTTCTTTATTTACAGTACGGTCCCACCGGTTACGGATCCTACGGTTCATGGTCACCGCCAGGGACGTCCAACGAAACATCCAGTGGATACTTCTTAGAGCGCAGCAATTCAGCTAGAAAAACACTAGAAAAGTAAGCTATGCTTCGTATTTATTCTGAATACCTTTACAATGCAACATTGTTGTAGACGATGCATCTCTTCGGTAGATACTACAACGCACCTCTTCGGAATATTATATAGGTTATGTGTTAAAAAACAGTGTGGACAGAGAGTTGAAAATACAAGCAACAAACAGTTTGCAAAAACACCCGATGCAAAAACGACGGTGTGTTATAAGTTTGACGTGTCTCTGTGGGTGCGTTTGTGTGTGTGTGTCTGTCTGTCTGTCTTTCTGTCTGTCTGTCTGTGGCATCGTAGCTCCCGAACGGATGAACCGTGTTTTTTTTGTTGTTGTTACACTTACAAATATTCCGCATAGACTCGAAGCGCAAAGGTAACAAATGTTGTGTGAGTTCCGCCGCGCGGGATGCAAGGAACGCTGAATTCGATACGAAGAACTTGTATCGTCGCGCTCGTTGCAACGGAGAGGCAAATGTGTGTCTACAGATATAAATAGCTTGTTTTGTTTCTCTCAGGGCCTACCAGTTGTGTCCGGACGACGACGACGAAGAGGAGGAAGAGGAGGAGACGCCGCGCGACGGGGAGGGGGGCGAGCAGGACGAAAGCGCGGGTGAGGAGGAGGCGGGCGAGTCCGCCCCGCGCCGCGTGCCGCCGCCCGTCGCTCCCGACCCCAAGCCCGCGCCGCCCGCGCTCTGAGCCCATCTATACTACCAGCACCCAAGACACGTATGTACTGTACATGTAATGCGCAAGGCCCACCCAATCACAATACAGTTAATCAGAAACTGATTGCAGGCCGTTGTGGTCTCATTGAAACCGCTCGCCTATTCAGTGATGCGCATTTGTTGTTACAAACTGTGAGCAATGAGCCCTGTCCTTGTTGCTCCGAGGTTGATACGGTGATCCTCCGCAGAGTGGAGCCCTGCTCGGCGCGCCCTCCGCGCCGCGCGCACGCACTCTCTAGTCCGCTCGGCGCGCCCCGCGCTCAGCGCGCGCGCGACGCGTCCCGCCGGGGGCCCGCGCCGGCGTGCCGCTTAGTCGTAGTTTTTGTTCTGTGATGCTAAGGATATGTGTAGTTGTTTTCGTTGGCGCTTACGTTAAGTATTAGGTCGGGTGCCGCGGCGCCGGCGGCCCGGCGGAGCGCGTCGTCCGTGCGACTCGCACGCGGCTCGCGCCTCGTTTGTTTCGGTTATTTATGTAATTTAACGATTCGCTTTAAAAGTACCATAGTATTTATTTTTTCGAAGTAAGGTTTTATTCATATTACGTTTTCGATGGAATAATTTATTGAATTGCGCGTAGCATGTAATTTAATATTTTATTATTATTTAAGTAACTATGATTATACCTATTGTACTGTATGACCTGATTGTACTTTTTATAAAATATTATACTTATCATTTAATTGTGATCTCAGGCAGAAGTTTACACGTTTTAAAATTCAATAAAATTGGAAGCCATTTTAGTAATATATTAAATTATAATGAGCAGTTATCAGTGCATCCAAAAAGAAAGTAAATAAACAAAAAATTTGACAATCTTCAGAATCTTGCATAAAATTATTAAAATCAATTAAATTCATGAAGACTTCTTGTCTGTTTAATCGTGCTTCGGACGCCAACGGCGGCTCTGGACGACGCATCTGTGAAGGCGCCTGACATGCGTACATATTATGTGGCGTCCGCGGAGAAGGCGGTCGCGCAACTAGACTAGACATTTTGGCGAACAATAGCTATAGAACAGCTATCCTTACGCATCAACTGACTGAAACAGATGTCTTTAAGACTTTCTGTTTAACTATCAATGCAAAATGTCATAAGGTGAAGGTTTTATTTGAATTATTAAAAGGCATCAACTTTTGAGCCTATTGAAGAAATAAGTGAATTTTACAGCCAGAATCTCTGTCAATATCTTTGGATCAAGATAGTTAATAAACTACATCGTTCAAATTAAATTGTTAATAATCGTGATTGCTGCTGACAGCTTTTGTATATTGCTTATTTTACTTAACTACGTAATTGTTAATTCATCAAATATGTTAACTTTAATTAACCTTCGTTCGTCTTGTCAGTGGCTCTTTCTAAATCACATAGTACTAACGTTTATAGGGATGACCAAGGGTCGCCAACAATAAATATTGGTCAGTAAAGTTAGCATGCATTTTTATAGCTGTATCTATCTGTTATTTTGGATCAGCTTGAAGCATTTCAATAGCATTGACGCGGTTATATTTATTTCCACTATTTATATCCTTTTTGTGTGTTAATTAAATATGCATGTCATTGCTATTATTTAACTTTGATTTTGTTTGTTGACCTCAGTCAAATCATTTATTTTGTGAAGTCTAGGTATGGATATTGGTATTCATTTATGACATAATGATATTAGACCATTCAGTCTATCGATTAATAGATTTTGGTACTTTTAGCAATTAAGAAATTAGTAATAAAACTCACAAACAACAATTTATAAATACATTATAAATTATGCATCGATGACGAGTCTTTGTTTCGTATAAATATTGTTAAAACTTGACGAAACTAATGCTTAGTCCGAAATTAATTGAGTAATGTGAAGTCATGTTTATAACTATAAAAACTTTCAGGAGTTACAAACTCATTGTGAGATACCTAATACAAAAAATACTACAGGCATAGCGCTTAACTAGGTAGGTTCCTGCGGTAGTGGAGCGTTCCGGGCAGGGTTTTAAAATATTTGTTTAAAACAAGAGTTTAAAACACTAAGAAAAATGCATTCTTGTTTAAAACATGTTTCAAAACATAAAAAAACAATTGTTACAACTTCATAATCACGTACGAGCTGAGCACCAGCGTTTTTATCGAAAGTACTGGACTTGACGGCTCTTAATAACAAAAATCAATAAATAATTTTAATTTAGAACAAATTGCTTTCCGTGTTCGAATGGCTTTGTTGCGGCGAATGGCGGTTCTTAGAAAAATGTATGGGAATGTTGTTTTTTAATTATTGCCAAAACTTACGATTTGATTTGGTATGTTACTTTGGGAAAAGTGTTCCTGGTTGAAAATAGAGTCGATTAAGACCAACTTGTTTTTTTTGACAAATTTTATTTTTTGGATGAACCGTAATGTTATTCAATAATCTAAAAATGCCTATTTTTTTTTCTTCAAAATAAAACAGAAGGATCCTAAGAACAAAACCATCTAACTACAAAAGAAAAGGTAGCTACCCTTAAGGGGCCAAAAATTGGCCCCACCCTGTATATTTAAAACATGTATAAAAACTACAAAAAAACAAATAATAGAAATTGATTTTAAACATGTTTTTTTTGTTTGCAGATTAAATATATTGTTTATTTATTTTTAACAAAAAACTCTTGTTATTTTCCAACCCTGATTCCGGGGTATGTAATTTAGTTCAAATAACGCGTGTTGACAGCGATGCTGACGCCTAACTCGCGAAGCCTCGCGTCAATAAAACACACCCCTTCCGTACCGCTCCACTACCACAGGAACCTACTTTAAAATAATATCAGAATACAGACTTATTCTGCGGTAATGCTGTTTACCCTAAATAAATGTAATTAATGTATTTGCCTGCAACCCCTGTTTTTTAAATACATAACAGAACATCATCAAAGTTATGGCCGCGTTACTTGTTGGCCTATATATGACTATTAATATATATTATTTCATTCATTTTTCACTACTATATAATTTTAGTTCGAGTAGTTAGTAATAACGACTAGTCTGACAGGAAAATGTTGCCACTTCGTCAATGTTCTGCTTTGTAAAAAAACGTTATTTATTTTTTTATGTAACATTAATTATTGTAAATTGTTTCCATTGTAAAGAATTGAAATTGTATATGAATCAGGCTATCAGGCGACGCAGATTGCCATCAGTAATTTACTGTACATTTAGGGGACTTCTAGTGATGCAACAGTTTCATAAATAACAATGCTTGAACTACTCTTGTATATAACGCTAAACAAACCACCGTGATTTCCTGTGAATATTTTGTTGATAATTGTAATCGTTTTGATTGTTTTGTGTGTGGGGTCTCGTAGACCGTGTGCCTTAGTTTTTATTTGCTCAAAGCTTACACCTGATAGTCTGTACATTGATTACGTAGATGCTAAATCATTAAAAATATTCACCTTCCTCTCATACATAAAAAATAATAGTTTCATATTTTTTTTTGTATAATACTATAAAAAAATAAGTAGCTTTGATCTGCACTAAATGATGAGCTAATTAATAACTTCTGTACAAAAGTAAAACTGTTTTGTAAAATATTCACAAGTGACATTGGTTATAGAATACAGGAATGACTATTGTGAATAAGAACCCTGCTCGACTATCCATTGACTGTTGTTGATGTTATTACCAAAGATGGAGTAGGTAGAGGAACTTTTCGTAATGTAAATTTATGATTGAATGTTTTGTATCTTTTATAAATTGCAAAAATAATTATATTGGGCATATAGGAACGATATAATTGATTAAGGATTAGATAGAAGAAAGGTGATGCGATATCAAATTGTAAATTAAATGAGGTTGATCAGCACTGGGACACAATACGAGCTCAATAATCTTCGTAGCAAGCTTGTAGAGCTCGTCATTTGTCCGGGCACAGGGAAGTTAACATACATTTTATGAAGGAGTAGTCCCGCAGCTTGTGATTTTTACTTAAATACCTTTATAAGTAACATTGAAACTGTTTATTTGATCACCTTTGCAGCAGTATGTATTTCAAATGAAAGTTTAGATGAATACATAAATTAAGAACAGTTTTGTATAACATTTCTATGACAAAAACACCATGTAGCATTTGACATAAATGTTAATGCTAATTATGTAGCATCCAAACAGATTATAATAACTAAATCGATAATAAAATTATAAAACAAATCTTGCCCATTTTTATTTTAAATGTAATTTTGCAGTGTAAACGAAGCGTAAAACTGTACGCTAGTGTGACGTTGGAATCGTCCAAAACAAGCCGAAATCTTTTTTTTAATCTTTCGTAAATCATTTGTCAAAATTGCATCCGACTGCTTTAGTGAAGCCACTTGTTCAAGAACTGAACTGAAGAAAACATAGATAGATCGAATTCCACTGAAATTAGTACCTACCCACTCTACTTCCATTACCTACCCAATCAACCTTCCATCTGACTTAAGTATTTGAAATACTTGATCAGTTATTTAATTTATAAGTTAAGTTATTGTTATTTGCCTCGAAAAGTGTATGAGTGTACGGCGTGTCTTTTCGGATTGCTGGATGCTTGTATGAATGAATGATTTATTTCGCAGAAAAAGGGTTTACAAATGTAGATCTTATTCATATTTATCCAGTTCCACTAATTCAACCTAGTAAGTATACCTAGTAGTTCAAGTTCAAGTTCATTTATTGGTAACATAAAAACAGGTAACACGTCGGTACACTATTGCAACTTATGAATACAATCTTAAAAAATAATAATAAGATAAGTATAAATTACAATACAATCAAGTGATTAAATTTAATTTAATAAAATAAAATAGAGACATTAAAATAAAACATGGTATTTGTTCAAACAAATAAATAAAATTCAAATTGAAATCATGTCAGCATTTGACTGACAATCATTAATCATTGTGTAAATTCTAGTAAACAAATGTCATTAGGTTAAAAATTCATTTCATTTCATTTCATTTTATTTATTTCACCTTATGACACAGTTTGTCACACTAGGCAAGTCACACAAACATATTTATAAAATTTCAAAGATTCACAAATTTAAATTTAAATTCTAGTAGGTATATAAGTTATATAAGTATAAAAATTCAATCTCAAGTTTAATATTTTACAATAGCTACTTACACCAAAACAAACAATAATAAAAATACAAAAGTCAGATTAAAATCAATTAAAATCTAATTATAATCCAAAAATAAACTACCTAAATGCATCTAAACAAAAAAAAATAAAAAATAAAAAATAAGTACTATAAATCATCATATCACACAATATCGTTATTTAGCAAAAATGAGGAAGCTAAAACAGTCATGTTCATAAACTCGTTTATGCAGTAAAATGCATTTACCTCAAAGAAATGTTTAATTATCCTTTTGAAGTCTGATGTGTGTTCCAGATTAGTTATTTTATTGGGCAATTTATTGTACATTAATATTTTATTATATTCTCCTTGTTTCTGAACCTTTACTAGCCTAACTTTTGGTATACAAAGTTTATCTTTATTTCTTAAATTATAATTATGTATATCCTTTTTTTTTAAGTAACTTTTCCTATTTTCGTGAATTTCTACTACGCTTTTATAAATGTATAAGGATATGACTGTCATTATTTTATTTTGTACAAAATATTTCCTTGCTGATGTCCTCCTTCTAATACCACATATAATCCTAATAGCCCGTTTTTGACAAATCAAAACATTTTTGATGTCAGAGCTATTTCCCCACACCGTTAACGCATAACTAATGATCGAATGGACATAAGCGTAATATACTGATATCAGAGATCTTCTGTCAATCATAGGTTTTAATTTTAGTAGCGCATAGTTTGCACTTGCTAACTTCTTACAAACCTTATTAATGTGGGCTCGATGACTAACTGATTGATCCATCGTATACCCAAGGAAAACATGTTCCGATGTTCCTACCGTTTGCTTCATATTTCTAGTTTGGTAACGCATTACAATACTTTTATCCTTATTTAAAATGATTCCATTAGCTTCAAACCAATTTTTTAGTAATTTTATGGAACAATCGATTCTTTCATCTAGACGAGATTTTGTATCTTCCTTTAAGCCTATGTGTGTGTCATCTGCAAATAAGTTAATGAAAGCCCAATCCGGTACACATTTGGCGAGATCATTAACGTATACAAGAAAAAGCACTGGTCCTAATATTGAACCTTGAGGTACACCTACATCAACCTGACCCACATCCGAGGTTTTACCATTAACAGTAACAATCTGCATTCTTTTCTGAAGGTACGTAGTCATTAATCTAAGCTCAGTTCCACCAAATCCGTAATATCGTAGTTTTTCCAATAAAATGTCATGTCTCAAACAGTCAAAGGCCTTGGACAAGTCACAAAAAACACTTGCACATTTCTGCGCACCATCCAATGCCTTCAATACAAAATAGTTAACATTTCGTATAGCCATTTCAGTCGATTTGTTTTTTCGGAACCCATACTGCGCCGAACTAAAAAGATAATTTTCATCAAAGTATTCAACAATTTTATTTTTAATAATCATTTCTAAAATTTTAGATATCGTGGGCAATTCGTCAACCCTATAATAGGATTGCTCGATAAGCCAATTTTTTAGTCTGTTTTTAAAGGATTGCGAAGGTATTACCTACTAAGTATGCTATTTTTAAGGTTTTACATATTCGAATTTAAATGATTGATTATCTAATTCAGTTGGTACACACATTGATCAATTAAAATTATGTCATAATTAAATACATGCCAAATTAATTAATATATATAATAGTAATAATGTGAAAGTCAGCAGTGACATTTCCGTTCTTTAAGATGTGTTGTTTGCTGGATATATTGTATTTTCTTCTTTTATTACATTTCACACATCACTCACCTACTTCCTACATTAGCGATGGTGAATTTGATGCGGAGGTTTGAAACTTTCATCAGAGTCGGGTATGATACTTTGATCTGAATCTGGAATATTTTATGATTAGACCACTTAAGGTGGTTGCTTTCGCTTGTGGCGCGAAATTCAAATTTTTTCGTGTTTTTTCTCATCACAGCTCATCAACACTTATTCAGCTAGCGAAAACTATGTTGCCGTTAATTATATGACCTAACACACAAGTTTTATTTATAGTATCACATAAATATCATTAGTTTGGCTATGAATGTGCTTGAAACAAAAAAACACTAAATACCATTGAAGCACATTTGTAGCTAAACTAATGATATTTATGTGATACTATAAATTAAAACTTGTGTGTTACATGAGATAAGTACAATTTAAAGGGGAAGGGGAAGAAAGAAAGAAAGAAAAAACATTTATTGGTGTCAACAACATGAGGACAAACAATATTCCACACTAAAAGACACACACACACACACACAGAAACAAAGAAAAATAAAACTAATTTGTGCCTTTTAGTACCAGCCATGCATCACTGACACAAATTGGCGTCCAGCTCCGCATTTTTTGTGTTGTAGCAACACAACGCTGATCTTCCGCTGAAACCAGCTGAGTGAAAAACACGGATTTCTGCTTCACAATAAATAATTATGCATAATTAATGAACAAATAATAACAATGAAGTATTTAATAAAATAAAAGACGTGATTATTAAAATTGTACGTTAAGTTAGGATATGGGGGTAGACGTAAAAATAGTAATACCGTCAGCCGCGGCTGACAGACGTGACTTATTGATATCTAGCTACTATCAATTTAATACTACACTGTGCAAACTATCGGTCGTAGGACGCGGACGTGACGTTGAGTCGCCCTTGAGCATTCAGACGTCCGAACAGAATCTAGCCGGCAGGATGTTTTTGCCAGTTTGTGCGTCCGCGGACGGTGTGAACGGGGCACGGGACGCGGCCGCGGACGTTTCGAGTGTCATGTGTCACAAGCGAACCAACCGCGCTCGCGTTAACATGTCTGATGAAGAAAAATTAAATGAATGTGTTTGTGGCCACGAATGCCTATAGTATAACCACAAACTGCATAAAATTAAATTGGTCTTCATTCATTTATAAGTATATTTTGTAACGTTTTTCATCTTTTTGTAAGTCTGGGTACAATGTATGAAATTCACCATACTCGAGTCGTTTTACATTATCATGGACCCAAACACTCCTTTTCATTTTTTTTTTGGCGGACAACATAATTCAGCTGCCTCTATCTCTATAAATTCGCCCTTGCTGTCGCTGCTCGTCATGTTTCTCTTGACAAACCTGACCGAAGCGAGGCGTCCGAAGACGCCGTCTCGACTACCGTGCACACCACTAACCCGAGTTTGTCAGCCGCGGCTGACGGACGCGTCCGATAATTTGTTCCCAGCTTTACTGTTGGGTAGGCAGAATCTATTACAATATGACAGACTGGGACGGACGAACAAACCGGACTGCTTCAAACCTAAAAAAAGACTAATCACCAAAACAAAGCTACGCTAAAGAGCATTTTCTACTAGAAATCAGACCCGTGAGCTGATCAACATGAGCTCAAACACGGCCAACCTACTATTATCCATCGAGGAGCTCCGTTGTCCGCCCGTCACCTCCAAGCAGTCCACAGAACACTAATACTCTCTGGCGAGAGAAGCAGACGGCTCGCTTTCGGTAGTAAATGTTAATATTTTTGAAATCGCCTTTTTGAGGTTAGATTTTGGCGTATGTTTTACAAAAATATAATAAGCCGTCTCGTACCTGGAAGATAGAACCGGCTCATGAAGACCTTTCATTTGATACCACGATAGGTTCCTGAAAAAAAAAAACAATACCTACCCAACAAACAATTTATAACGTCATTACTCCCAAAACCACGGGAATTAGTAGATTGTATCATAAGGGAGCAACATAATATTTTTACGGCGAGGGCGCTTTTTTGAATCCAGAGCGAAGTGAGGGATTCTAGAGTAGAATCCTGAACGTAGCGAGGGATTCAAAGTACGTCGCCCGAGCCAAAAATATATGTTGCGCCCGTGTGATACACTCTGCTTTTCATCACCCACTATGAGAAAATAAAAGGCGCCTCATATGTTATTGTAATATTATTATTCAATAAAACAAATGGTTGTTTTTTTGTGTTTTTGTGTTTTTTTTGTTGTGTATTTGTGTTTTTTTGGGTGTTTTTTTGTGTTTTGTGTTTTTTGTGTGTTTTGTGTTTTTTTTGTTTCGTGTTTTTTGTGTTTTTTTTGTGTTTTGTGTTTTTTTGTGTTTTTTGTGTTTTTTTTTGTGTTTTGTGATTTTTTGTGTTTTGTGTTTTGTGTTTTTGTGTTTTGTGTTTTTTTGTGTTTTTTTTTGTGTTTTTGTGTTTTTTTTTATGTTTTGTGTTTTTTGTGTTTTGGTTTTTTTGTGTTTTTTTTGTTTTTGTGTTTTTTTTTGTGTTTTGTGTTTTTTGTGTTTTGTGTTTTTTTGTGTTTTGTGTTTTTTGTGTGTTTCGGGTTTTTTTGTTTTGGGTTTTGGGCCGTCGTACCAGCCAGTATTTATTCAAACAATATTTGCATTCGAATTATTTGGCGCTGGTTCCAAATTCAATAAGTGCGCCGCAATTATCTTTGCTGCGCACTTTTTGAATTAGGAACTTAATAAGTGCGCCGGAAAACTCATTACTGCCCGCTAAAAGTTTCTCATAGAAAACACCACCGTTGGGTGCACTTAAAGGCGAACCCAGTCGTCCTTTTCGAATAGATGGGATGAAAAGGTACTTTTAAGAACTGCCGCTCAACATGATTGTTTTACCCTTGTAACAAATGGCTATCCTGTACATCGATTTGCGTTTTTTTTATCGTAGCCCGACTACTATAAGGGGGATTTGCTATAATCACCACGCTTGGCAGGCGAATTGGTGATCGCAGTACCTATTGGTGTTAAGTACTCAGATGGATGCTGCCTGGCCATCCCCTAGCCTAGCGTAATCCCAGTCGCCTCTTACCTACGACTTCCACGGGATGATATGGAGTCATATTCATAGGCAGAGACGGCACACCAATTTTATTTATTAATTGCAAAAATGTGTTAAAGTTAACGTTCGATATCTGACCTATGACCTGCTCATCAGTACCAGTACCTACAGTAGGAACTGATAAACACATTCATAATTGGCTGTTATCTTCTATTTCGTATTAAGATAACTTCAGTCTTCGAACTGTTTTCCAAGAGTGCGATACACTATAGCGGCGAAATGGAGAAGTATATCTGTGTAAAAGATTTGGAAGATGCGGCCACCGCGGTGCTGCCCAAAACTGCTCGGGATTATTATAAAAGTGGGGCGACGGAGGAGCAGACGCTGTCAGAAAACAAACTAGCTTTTCAAAGGTAACTTTTGTGTATATTTTGAGTTTGCACTTGAGACCCACATTTCCGTACAAACGAAGAAGTAGCTAGCACAGCGATTTATGGTCTTAGCTTTAAAATGTATAACTTGTGATAGATTCTGCTCTCGGATTTGTGCTGTTGGCCGCAGCGGCCAGAGCACGCGCACTTTTTACGAGTACCACGGACCACATTTAGAAACAAAAACCTGCGTGGCGTGGGCGAGTGCCCGCTGAGATGCGACAGGTGCGGGACAAATGTTTACCTACATGAATGAACTGCAAACATTTGTTCCAGGTCTGGGTGTTGTGGTACCATAGTTACTCCCACGACACAGATAATCCTAGTGTGGGATTTGGACTATGCAGTACTTTGTAGGTACACCCAACAGTCACAGATCGGGGAGCTGAATCTTTCCAGATACATTTAGAAGCTACACGACGAACTTTTACTATTATTTATTCTGTGATGACGACCAAAATTCGCGGTGCGGTGCATAGGTAGGTAGGTACCTATCTACTCCTTCGTTTTTATAAAGAAATAAAAATAAAGAAATAAATAATGCTGGACAGTTCACACAACATTATGTAGCGCCAAGCTAAGGAGAGCTTGTGTTATGGGTACTAGATAACTGATATAATATACTTAATACAATACATAAATAGATATTTTTTAGTATGCATAAATACCCAGAATACCCTGAACAAATATCTGCAGATCGTACAAATATTTGTTCCGAGGCGGGAATCGAACCCGCAACCTCCTGCGTCGCAGACTCGCAGGCCCGCCGCGCCACAGAGGTTTATGGAAATATTGGTCACGTGGTACAGTGCATGCAACCTTAGAAATTTATTCTTAAAATTGTTAGCTCCTGTTGTTTAAATTCGTTCTAAATAACAGGTTACGACTTCGTCCAAAATGCCTCGTAGGAGTTACCGGCTGCGATCTCCGTACTAATATACTGGGGAACGAGGTTTCCATGCCGGTGGGCTTGTCTCCGACTGCAATGCAAAGAATGGCCCATCCTGATGGTGAATTAGCCAGTGCGAGAGGTACCTATATATTATATACCTATATATAAGCACAATACACATAAACGTTTGATTAGGTAGTATTTTTTTAGGGCACTTTTTAACTGAGCGGTATTTAAGCAACTTGCTATGTATTTTTTTAAAAATGAAATTTATAAAAATGTTTGTCCTTTTACTCGGAACAAGTACCTACCTGCGTGAGTTAATACCGTTTTTAGGGTTCCGTAGTCAAAGACAAGGAACCCTTATGGATTCGTCATGTCTGTCTGTCTATCCGTGTATGTCACAGCCTTTTTTTTCCGAAACTATAAGAGCTATACTGTTGAAACTTGGTAGGTAGATGTATTCTGTGAACCGCATTAAGATTTTTACACAAAAATAAAAAAAAAATAAAAATTTGGGGTTCCCCATACTTAGAACTGCACTCAAAAAAATTTTTTTCATCAAACCTATACGTGTGGGGTATCTATGGATAGGTTTTCAAAGATGATGTTGAGGATTCTAATACCATTTTTTTCTAAACTGAATAGTTTGCGCGAGAGACACTTCCAAAGTGGTAAAAAGTGTGTCCCCCCCCCCCCCCCCCCCCCGTAACTTCTAAAATAAGAGAATGATAAAACTAAAAAAAATATATGATGTACATTACCATATAAACTTTCACTCAAAATTGGTTTGAACGAGATCTAAAAAGCAGTTTTTTATTTTAGGGGTTCCCCATACTTAGAACTGAAACTCAAATATTTTTTTTCATCAAACCTATACGTGTGGGGTGTCTATGGATAGGTCTTCAAAAAAGATATTGAGGTTTCTAATATCATTTTTTTCTAAACTGAATAGTTTGCGCGAGAGACACTTCCTAAGTGGTAAAAAGTGTGTCCCCCCCCCATAACTTCTAAAATAAGAGAATGATAAAACTAAAAAAAAAATATAATGTACATTACCATGTAAACTTTCACTCAAAATTGATTTGAACGAGATCTAGTAAGTAGTTTTTTTTAATACGTCATTAATCGTAATCCATCCAAGAACTTTTATATGATGTTACTTGCTGCTACGGAACCCTTCATGGGCGAGTCCGACACGCACTTGGCCGCTTTTTTTTTCAATTATGAATATCACTCACGGAAGTTTTAATAGTATTAATGTTTGTTCTGTTATTCACTAGTCACCATATTCTACCATGATCATCCCTACGCATCTGGCAACCTATTCTATAACAGTTACTCTATCATGGAAGTAATAGATTCGCGAGCTTAGCTGCTTACTTTAAAATTGACCACTAATGTGATTTTTAAAAAGTGTTTAGGCATAATAACTTATCAACCTTATTTAACACTGTAATCTGAAGAAATTGATGCTCAAATAGAAATTATACTGACCTATCAGCACGGAATATATACCTAATAGTACAAGCTATCAGTTGATGTTCACTTTGTTATATTCCATTTTGTCATGTGTACCTTTGTGTTTGTAAAGTATAAAAAATGCTATTATTCTGTTGAACAGCCGCTCAAGCTGAAGGGGCAATCTTTACGCTGAGCACAATATCTACGAGTTCCATAGAGGAAGTGGCCGAAGCAGCCCCTGACGCTACTAAGTGGTTCCAGCTTTACATTTATAAAGACCGGTGAGCATTTACTATGTTTTCCTTTCAAATACAAGATAATAATAGCGAACTCGCCAGTCGCAGCCGTGACCTCCGAGCGTCTATCAAACTCGCAGATACAACAAAAGTACCTACCTAGGTTAGCAAACGCTTTGGCTTATTATTTTCCAGGAGGCAACAAAATTTAAACGTTGACTTATAGCTTACTTTTAACTTGACGTACGCATCTAGTAAATTCGATCATCACCATCATCATCATAATCAGCAGCCTTTAGACGTCCACTGCTTGACGATGCCCTCCCACAGAATGCAATGGGTTTGCCGTAATCACGATACTTGGCAGGCGGATTGGTGATCGCAGTATTGTCGTCTAATAATTAGATCTCTATAGGTTGGCTTTTTTAAACAACCTATTTTAGAGCAGCTTTACACAAAAAAAAAAACGTTTAAACACAGCTAATCACGGGGCATAGTATAGACAGATAAATCCCCGGTAGGTTAGGGGTTTTTTACTGGATATTAGACGCCAACCTAATAATTATGGTAGCCACTTTCATTATTTTGTCGCTCGATTAAATACATGCCATTCATTTTCAGTGAAGTAACCAAAAATCTCGTGCTACGAGCTGAAAAGGCAGGATTTAAGGCGATAGCATTGACAGTCGACACTCCCATGTTTGGCCTCCGAAGGGCAGATGTCCGCAACAAATTCACTTTGCCATCACACTTGAAGTAAGTCATTCCATTGTCAGGTCCTATTACAGGTCTAGCGCTTAAGGTGGTTGCTTTTTCATACAAACGTATTTGCACAAATATGGGCGAACAGGGTATAATTTTACACTGAAATGACTGTTGTTGGCTTTTACATTGGTCACTATTTGCGGCAAGTCATATTTGGTTGAGGAAAACAGTGGACTTATAGCGAAAATAACATCGAAATTACGTGTATGCACTAAAATGTTGATGTTATTTTCGCTATTAATCCACTGTTTTCTTCAACCAAATATGATTTGCCGCAAATAATGACCAATGTAAAAGCCAACAACAGTCATTTCAGTATAAAATTATACCCTGTTCGCCCATATTTGTGCAAATACGTTTGTATGAAAAAGCAACCACCTTAACTGAGTCAGTGCCTGAGGTATGGGAGCGGTACGGGAGGGGTGTTTTCGTTACGTCAAAATGAAGCGTGGCTTCATGTCATCTGATAATTTGAGAGACGAAAACACCTCTCCCGTACCGCTCACATACCTCAGGGACTGACTCAGTTAACCGCTAGACCTGTAGTGGCCCATAATATCTTATAAACTTGCATACTGCGGCAGAAGTCGTACTAGTTGATGTAGTATTTAGAATATTATGCTTGGTGGCATCAGGACCAGATTTAGGGAAGACAACCGTGGCAACTGTCCGAGGCCTCCACAAGTGGGGGTAACAACAATTTTACTTAATAATAAATCAAAAAATCTTTTGTAATAATAAATATTCAGTTGAACAAATAGTTATTTTTATATACAAAATGCTATAAACGGCTTAAGGAGCATTTTTAATTTGTTCAGTAATCATTTATCCTTATAACAGTGTGTTTTTATATAATTTATGTGTATATCAGGGATTTCAGATACGATTTAATGTTTGCTGAAAAGATTTGATTTGTCTCGCAATAAATTATTGAAACACTTGCAAGAATAATATTATTTAACTATTTTGAAAAATAATTTGTGGCCTCGTTTGTTGCCCCATGTCCTCCACACCTCTAAATCCGGCCCTGGTTGGAGTTAGAAGCGTTGTAGAATTGTATGAAAGATGCTATTTATATTTTTTTTTGCAGGTTAGCTAACTTTGCAGGACATCTCTCAACAAAAATACAAAGCACTGGGGAAGGAAGTGGATTGAATAATTACGTGCAGAACTTATTTGATAAAAACCTAACGTGGGACGAGGTGAAATGGTTGAAGAGGTAAGATTGATCTGTCTCAATCAAAGCGAACACGATACCTTTATAATAGACTAGCGACTCGTCCCGGCTTGGCACGGGTAGTTTCAGGATGAAAAACAGCCCCCATCTCCTATCCCCCCCCCCCCCCCGGTAGCCTATGTCACTCAGGGTGAATGTAGCTTTCCAATGGTGACAGAATTTTTGAAATCGGCACAGTAGTTTTCGAGTTTATTCATTACAAACATACACACACACACAAAAATACAACTCTTTCCTCTTTATAATATTAGTGTAGATAATAGTATTTTTTTTCGATTTGATAACTCTCCTCTTCCAAAACCACTGATTGTATTCGAATGCCGCTTTCAGTGTTGGACAGGTAGCTCGGTTCTTCGAAGGTTTTAAGCATGCATACATACATACATACATAGGCACACGCCTTTTTCTCCGAAAGGGTAGGCAGAGCCTCAAATGGGCCTCTTTTCACAGGGAGTTGCTGCACCATCATTAGCGTAATTAAATAAAACTAAAATCTGAGGTAATGAGTCTAGCTACAGAATGAATCTTGAGTTCTAGAATAGGAACGGATCTCCTAAACCTCACTCAATTTATGAATTAGTTAATAAACGAAACTCGGTACTCAAGTTCAATCCAACTCTAGAAACTGTTTCTGAGTGCAGACAATAATCGAAATCATTTTTCACTAGAAACGGGATATTTACCATGATTTTTGAGTTTTATATGTTCCCGATATTTCGGCACAGTTGCATGCGCCATGATCACGGGAGAACTGACTAAAGTCTTTGCGAGTAGATGTTATTGGCAGATATATCGATCTACCCTCTTTCTCACTCTTTTATTACGAACGATACCACTACCATCGGTTTCATTGTCACAATTCACACCAACTCGACACACAACACTAACGGTGTCCGGACGCGTAGCAGGTACCACACTTTTTTGATTCTTACACATTCTTACCACAGGCTTCCATACTCCAGATAATTGAAAACCATCTTCTCTATTGAAGTTTCTGTACTTAGTAATCTCAATTGCCTCTTGTACCATTCTCGGTATGTAATGTCGCTCTGTCGAGATTACCTGCGGACTGTGTAGCTCGATCCAATGATTTGAGCCAGATTCGACGTACGATAGCGTGTCGGGTTAAGGAGCACATACGAGCGGTCAAGAACAGGGACATACATAAGTCAGCCATAGCAGAACACCTTTTGGAATCTGGCTCAAATCATTGGATCGAGCTACACAGTCCGCAGGTAATCTCGACAGAGCGACATTACATACCGATAATGGTACAAGAGGCAATTGAGATTACTAAGTACAGAAACTTCAATAGAGAAGATGGTTTTCAATTATCTGGAGTATGGAAGCCTGTGGTAAGAATGTGTAAGAATTAAAAAAGTGTGGTACCTGCTACGCGTCCGGACACCGTTAGTGTTGTGTGTCGAGTTGGTGTGAATTGTGACAATGAAACCGATGGTAGTGGTATCGTTCGTAATAAAAGAGTGAGAAAGAGGGTAGATCGATATATCTGCCAATAACATCTACTCGCAAAGACTTTAGTCAGTTCTCCCGTGATCATGGCGCATGCAACTGTGCCGAAATATCGGGAACATATAAAACTCAAAAATCATGGTAAATATCCCGTTTCTAGTGAAAATTATGCACATAACCATGATAGTTTCAAAAGTTATAATAATCGAAATCGATTCTAAACAAGTAATTAATTTTTTAAAAATTAAAAAACCCTCGACGCAATGAAACGGCTGAACCGATTTTGATCATACATAGCTAAGAGAACACTCCCGATAAATTCACCTTTCAAACAAAAAAAAAACTAAATCGGTTCATCCGTTCGGGAGCTACGATGCCACAGGCAGACACACACACAGACAAGTCAAACTTATAACACCTCGTCGTTTTTGCGTCGGGGGTTAAAAATTACTACTGTCACAGATAAAATAATACTATACTAGTACTACTGTCAATGGGGAGCCACAGGCAAAACTAATCTCAGATGGCGCCACCATCGCTGGTGCTTGACATTTAGTGGTCTTGTCTATTTCTCATGCTAAAATTATCCATTTTTGACAGTTTTTTTTTTTAACATTGATACATTTTTGTTTGGCTACGAAACAACACCAGCGATTATACTCGGCTTGATCCGAAGAGACTAGATTTGACGCTTATATAATATACTTGTAGTTGCGCTAGCATTCACCATCCCTATTGCACTTATTTGAGACATACCTCTATTTTTTTTATTGTGTGGGTAGTCGCACCTTACTCTGTAGCTGAGTGTCCTCTGTTCGTCATTCGCGATTTAGTGCTCAACCATTCCGCACAAAATCTCATCAGAAAAATATTTTTTGGTTAAAACACGAAGTGAATAGTTCATCAAGATGCCTAAAAGGAAAAGGGCAGATTCAAATTACGAAAAACTGTGTAAAAAGTTAAAAACTCTCGAAGAAGAAATTCATCGTCGCAGAATACCTGGCGCAGAAGTGAAACGACTACGTGTATACGTGTCTTATCCAGCTCACCGTCTGCATCGTCGGCGCCATCACTTGACTTATCACCTGATCGTCAGTCGCAACGTGCAAGTTAGTACAAGGTATTTGCTATAGTGCAAGAATAACCTACTTACTTGTGATAATATAACCTAGGCCATTGAAATTTGCATTGGGTATTGTGGGCAGCTTTTGAGGCTGTCTCGTGCCACATTATAGTGTTGTGGATAGCTTCTGAGGCTATCTCTTCACTACCATCTGCTCCACCTCACGGTATGAGCATGCAATATTCGATGAGCATAAGATATTGGTGTTGCGGTTAGCTTATGGGCTATCTCATCACTACAATATCTCTGACTTGCCTGCTTATTTTGCTGTCATGTTTAGCCGCAATCAACTGTAACTTGTTGTTGCCGATGTTGTACTTACACCTGCTGAACAAAGTTTGAAAAAAAAAAAAAAAAAAAAAAAAAAAACGCCTTCATACCAGAAACGGATCGATCTGCGGCACCTGCTGCAAGCAAGCGTTTACCAGCGCTTAGCAGATTGCGCCAACCATTGAGGCAGGCCCTTCTACAATTTCTGAGACGCCGAATGACGTCATACCTGAATTAGATGCCGAAATTCTAGATAGTTTTGGCGTAGACCCTACACTTGCGAAGAAATTAGGAAATGCGGTCCAGAAGGACGTTTCCGCGTACGGTTTGAACACGTCGCAATAGCAGGATTAATGAAAATAAATTCTAGATAATATGTGCTTAGTACCCAGCAAAACATATTGCCGCGCCAGCCTTGAACCCAAAAGTTAAAGCAGAGATGGTAATGAAGCGCGACAATGCTATTGAATCAAAACAGATTGTAATGGCTTCCGCTCTTTCGAGCCTAGGCCAAGCTGTTACGAGAATCCAGCGAGAAGCTCAAGATTCCGGCACCAAAGCCACCTCCGAGCAAGACTAGGACCCCAGTAGTCAAAAAACTGGAAGGATCCGACACCGGTTCGGAGGCAAGCAGCGACCTCAAAGTCGAAGGCACGACTACTGCCGACGGCGAGGAACTCCCACGCGACCTCCTACTGGCAGTCGCAGAGTCGGTGTCCAGCGTCTGCAACCAGCCGCCCGCAGTGCCGCTAGCCGCCGCCGCGCTACCGCCGCGCCGCTGCCGTCCCAGCCACCTCGCAGCCCGCTCCGCCACCCGTAAATAACGCTGGTAGGCTAACTCAGTTCTATGAACAATGGAATCTAATCACTATTGATCCTGTCATTTTGACATACATTGAGGGCTTTGGATTCCTTTTACCAAGCCAGTTTTTCCAGCTTGATGTGACGAATAAGTACTAATGTCGAATAAGTACCTAAATACAATGAATTACTGTTAATGGAGGCCATTGAACGATGGTAACATCAAAACCGAATGGTAAAATGAGATTTGTTCTAAATCTAAAAAAAAAAAAAACAATGAATTTGTCAAAGCACTTCAAAATTGAAGACTTTCGTACAGCGTTAAAGCTTGTTTCATTGCTCATACACGATCTTAAAGACGCATATCTATTTTGTTAAAATTCATCCAGACTATAAAAAATACTTACTTTTTCAATGGGAAGGTAATCTTCACCGATTTAGCGTCCTAACTTTTGTACTTAGTACTTCAACGTACGTGTTCAGAAAATCATAAAACTAGTTGCAAAACTGCACCGTACAGTAGGTATTATATCTAATATAAAATTGTTGTACTAAGCAAATCTTGTATCTTCCTTGGATATAACATTGATTCGAAAAACCTTCAAGTCAGTCTTCCTCCAGATATTGTATGTCGAACTAAAAGATAAATATACCTAAAGGTTTATCTCTATAAACAGATGTAAAATAAGGGAGTTCGCCCGGTTCGTTGGTTTAATTGTATTTGCGTATCTATCTAGCAATAGAATATGGAACGCTATATACAAAATTGTTTGAACGTATCAAACATCTAAAAAATAAAAATAATAAGTATGAAATACTTATAATAAACATTAGAATTGACGATTCCAACATCTATTGAACCCAACCTGAAATGGTGAAAACAGGCAATTTCGACCTCGGTTAATAACATTAAACACGACATCTATGACTTAGAATTCTTTTTCGGATGCCTCAACCACGATATGGGGTGTCGCTTGCGCTGAAGAAAGGGCCAGCGGTGCTTGGTCTGTACACAGGGACGCGCTAGGTACATATACTATCTAAGAAATCCTAGCAACATTCTTTTGTTTCAAAGTATTTACAAGAGATTTAGGCAATTGTCAAATATTATTGCGCATTGATAACACGACTGCCATCTCTTACATAAACAGCATAAATCATAAATAATTTATTATTTATGAATCTAGGTAAAATACAATTGCATGGGTGGTACCCTCACCTAACCGAAGTTACTAAAGCTTTATTGTAGTAGTGTGTGAAATGTAATTTGTACATTTATGCCTCCTACATTAGGTCAGTAGATAACTTTGAGGGTTGATTTTAAATCTAGACGAGTTCATCCGGATATAGTATGGGAGTTGTCTTTGAACACCTTTCAAAAATTAAAAAAAAAAAAAAAACTGTTATAGAGGTTTTGTCTAGCAGGTAAACTAAATAATGCATTAAATACATTTCCTGGCACCGCGATCATGAGGCTTTTGCGGTCAATGCATTTACGGTAGATTGGAAACCTTTCTACTTCTATTAATATAAATTTATTCATTTATTTAAAGATAATAACTGATGATGCCAAGGGTACCTATCATATCATGGTGGTACCAATGTGGCCTACCCAGCTCTGGTATCCAATCTTTAAATGTTTAGTGTGTTCCGAGATTATCATTATTAAGCCAAACTAAGATGTAATTCGGTGCTCTTATTCTAGCACGCGCAAGATGCACTCCTGAATTACCGTGGTGGCCACAGTATTATCAAGTTCCGTAGTATCGCTCCTCAGGCTACAAACTCGCCTCAATACTTGTCTCTCTATGGCTAAACTGTA
Organism: Operophtera brumata; assembly: GCA_932527175.1. NCBI lineage: Eukaryota > Metazoa > Arthropoda > Insecta > Lepidoptera > Geometridae > Operophtera > Operophtera brumata. The sequence continues at coordinate 6,135,237 of OW052238.1, forward strand.
TTAAGCAATATGATGTACATAAAAAAGTGGTTTGTCTATTGTTCAATTAAAAATATCGATTTACACAACGCTTATTTACCAGGCGTAATAGCCTTTTACGTTATTGTACAGTGAAGGAGCTCAATATGGAAATCTAAATACTTGTCGGTCCGCTATATATATATATATATATATTTGTAGGTAACCATGTAGGTTCAGACAAGTCAAACGTTTCTTTAAAGGAATATAATTTATGTCCACCCATGCGCAAATATGGGATCCTGACATAGTTTTAAATTATTTTGGAATGATTCGTCCCCTAGAAGAAATATAACTTGAAAATTTCAGCATCATCATCAACATCATTGGCTGCTTAAATAACAGCCCACTGCTGGGTATAATAAGCCTCCTCCCTCAAATGCCACTCCAATCGGTTCTGTGCGATTCACATCTAGAAAAGAACTGAAAACAGAATTTAAATTAACTGGTCACTCAAGTACCCTTAGTAACCGCACACACCTAGTGTGCAAACTCTTTCATAAATTATGATTGATAATATATCCATTACAGCGTCTACATAACAATCAGACAACATCATAACATAACAATGCAGTCACATTATTAAAAATTCAAAAATCGGCTCTCCTAGTTTTTAATGAAAAACCAGTTATATGCCCTACAAAAACTTTGCAATACTGTTTGTTAAAAATCAGAACCCCTGCGTGAGACTGCAAGTGCAAAACAACCACACGGTGGCGTTTCCAGTCAGACTATAGGTCATTGGATTAGAATCACACATCACGAGAGCGGCCGGCGTACCGGTGCGCGGCGGCGTTCGGTGCGCACAGCACGCGGCACGCCGCGCCGCCGCCTCGCGAGCTCACTCTCTCGGCGTCAGCTATAGACGTGATCAGGAGAACGCTGGCCGGACCGCCACCTCTTATACTTTGTTAAAGTTTTATAATAAGCCTTTGGATATTACGAGTACCATTGTAGGTGATTCATTTGTCAATGCAATCATAAATAATTCTTCCGAAAAAAGTTAATTCAATAAAAATAAAAAGTATATTCTTGTTATAATATACTACTTAATTGTATGGCCTAAATATTTTAGTTATTTAATAATAACTTAAGTGGCAAAAAATATAGATTAAATTCTATGGTAGAGTCTTCAAAGAAGTAAAGGATAATATTTCACAAATAACTAGGCTCTAAAAGTCTACAAGTATATTATATAAGCGTCAAATCTAGTCTCTTCGGATCAAGCCGAGTATAATTTGTGATTAAACGAACTTACCCTGTAAGTGAAGTTCTATCATAAATATGCTCGGCTTGTCCGAAGAGACTAGCGCAAACCCACCTCTAACATTAAATTCATTTGGAATGATTATTGGTATCCACCCCATTGTGAAATATTACATAATAGCTCTAAACTAAATGACGAACAGAGGACACTCAGCTACAGAGTAAGGTGCGACTACCCACACAATAAAATAAATAGAGGTATGTCTCAAATAAGTGCAATAGGGATGGTGAATGCTAGCGCAACTACAAGTATATTATATAAGCGTCAAATCTAGTCTCTTCGGACAAGCCGAGCATAATTATGATAGAACTTCACTTACAGGGTAAGTTCGTTTAATCACAAATTATGCACCACCTAGTGTGATAAATAAGCAGTGTGTCTCCCCATTATTTTGTTTCGCATGATGTATTTTGTTTCGCAAGAAAGCACTGTCACTTTTATTATTTTCTATATAATTACATACACTGTATTTTTGTATTCTTAACTGAGTAATAAAAAAACTGCATTCAAATCGGTTTACTCGTTTAAGAACTACGGTGCCACAGGCAGACAGATACACACACACACAGGCACGCACACACACACACACACACACACACACACACACACACACACACGCACACACACACAGACCCACACAGCGGTCAAACTTATAACACCACTCTTTTTGCGTCGAATGTTAAAAACTTAAAGGGGGTTACTAAAGAGGAATGACAGAACAAAAAAAAACAGCTATTTTTAGAATTGTTTTCTGTCTGTCTGTTTGTTCGCACACATCTCCGAAACTACTGAACGGATTTTCATGTAGTTTTCACACGGGACAGAGCTTTATTTTGAGCAGAATATAGGATTACTGGAGCCTATATTCTTCTCCAAATTAAGCTCTGTCCTGTCCACATGTGACAACTATAAGAAAATTCGTTACATTACTTTTAGAAGTTACGTAGCAAATAGGTAACTTCGCAGTTCACACCGAAGCGAAGCACGGCTGTAAGCTAGTAGACTATACGCGAGCGTTTCAGCTAGTTTTAATAGAAGAGCTTTAATACTTTTCATTGTTTCAGCATTACGAAGTTACCCATCATAGCGAAAGGGGTCCTTCGCGGAGACGATGCGTTAAAGGCTGTGGAGGCTGGATGCTCGGCTGTTCTGGTGTCCAACCACGGTGCAAGACAACTTGATGGCGTCCCCGCTACGGTATATACCACATCACATACCTAGTAAAACATTTCTGATTTCAAGCTGGAAGATTATGTGACGCTTTCTTACATAATTCGCGATAAAGTAAAGAATAATATTGCTAGACCTCTAAATTGATCCCTAGTTGTTATGTGTGTATAAAACTTGTGAATTACATCATTCATCGTGAATTTTTACATACTGGCACAGAATATTTTGTAGTAGTAGTGTTTTTTAGGGTTCTGTAGTCAAAGACAAGGAACCCTTATAGATTCGTCATGTCTTTCTGTCTGTCTGTATGTGTATGTCACAGCCTTTTTTTCCAAAACTATAAGAGCTATACTGTTGAAACTTGGTAGGTAGATGTATTCTGTGAACCGAATTAAGATTTTTACACAAAAATTGAAAAAAAAAACAATTATTTTTGGGGTTACTTAGAACTGAAACACAAAAAAAAAACTTCAAACCTATACGTGTGGGGTATCTATGGATAGGTCTTCAAAAATGATGTTGAGGTTTCTAATATAATTTTTTTCTAAACTGAATAGTTTGCGCGAGAGACGCTTCCAAAGTGGTAAAAAGTGTCGTCGTCCCCCCCCGTCCCCCCCGTAACTTCTAAAATAAGAGAATGATAAAACTATAAAAAATATATGATGTACATTACCATGTAAACTTCCACTGAAAATTGGTTTGAACGAGATCTAGTAAGTAGTTTTTTATTTTAGGGGATCCCTATACTTAGAACTCAAACTAAAAAAAAAAAAAAAATACCATACGTGTTTCTATGGATAGGTCTTCAAAAATGATATTGAGGTTTCTAATATCACTTTTTTCTAAACTGAATAGTTTGCGCGAGAGAAGTGCAAAGTGGTAAAAAGTTATGGGGGGGGCCCCATAACTTCTAAAATAAGAGAATTATAAAACTAAAAAAAAATATGATGTACATTACCATGTAAACTTCCAATCAAAATTGGTTTAAACGAGATCTAGTAAGTAGTTTTTTTTAATACGTCATAAATCGTAATCCATCCAATAACTTTTATATTATGTTACTTGCTGCTACGGAACCCTTCATGGGCGAGTCCGACTTGCACTTGGCCGCTTTTTTTGTTTAAATGTATTCGTCCGGGGTAGTACTACCGCCATATTTCTGCCGCATAGCAGTAGTGCTCGCATTGCTGTGTTCCGGTTTGAAGGGTTATGGGTGCCGGTAAAATTACAGCCACATGAGACTTTTCATCTTTATGTCTCAGGGGCCGGGCGCAGTGCAATGCCAGATGGGATGCGTCCTAGGTGCATGCGATCATGTGCATGTGTTAGGTAATGCATTGTTAAAGGCAGAGGCGCTTAACATCAGGTAGGCCATCGGGTGCACCGTAACATAACATTATGTTATGTTATTATGGTGCTTATACCGATAGACCGGTAAGAAAAAATTCCGTTTTTACAATATCAATGATAGGTATGTGTAGTGTGTTTTTATTTACTTTTTATTTGAATTGAATGACAGGTCAAGCATATGGCTCACGTGATGTTAAGCGGTAACCTCTGCTTATCGCTCTCGGCGATAAGGCCGCCCATTGTACTGTACTAATTGTTAATGTTTTTTTTTTTTTTTTTTTTGTTGTGTGCAATAAAGTGATTATCTATAACATCATCATCTCTGCCTATAACAATGTATTGCATTACAGGTCACGTGCACCTAGGACGTGCCCTACGTGGCATCGCGCTGCGTCCACCACCCTGAGACGTAAAGATGAAACTCTCATGTGCTGGTAATTTCACCGGCAACCACACTCTTCAAACCGGAACACAGCAATGCGACCACTGACAAATATACTAAAGTTTTACCCAAAATATACGTCCGATCGACTGTTTTCGTTTGCGCAGAAAAGCGCTGCCTGATGTCCGACAGTAGCCGAACGTATAGTATTGCTCTGTCCCGCTCAATAACAGCGCAAGAATTTAGCGCGCGTTTGCTTTTTGTAGAAAAAAGGTTCCCGCGCTATAGAAATTGGTCTAAGGCGCAGGTACATCGGGGCTACTTCTATTTTGTACCTACCTGTCTATTGGATAGGTTGGTGTTGGTGCTTACACCGGATAGGATAGGAATCGGATAGGTTGGTTTTCCCCAACGTAAAACATCCCATTATTACAAAATCTATTAAAAGTGTAGTGTGAAAAAATTCTTTGGAAACAAATTATGTTTTAATGTTTGCAGATCGAAGCCTTACCGGAGATCATTGACGCTGTTAAAAATCACAATGTTGATGTATATCTGGACGGCGGGGTCACGACGGGCACCGATGTTTACAAAGCGCTAGCGCTCGGAGCTAAAATGGTAAGACTCGGTAACCACTATACTTTAACCGTGCTACTAATAGTAGTTCTGCGAAAAGTAGACCTCACGAGCATTATCTTGTATAAAATTATTTATTTATTTTATTTATTATTAACTTCAAGCACATAAATTACAGGATACCTACAAAAAGTATTAACATTGGAGAAGTAATTAAATTATGCATCATATTATGATCCTTATCGACCTCTGTGGCGCGGCTGGCGATGGTACGCCTGTGACGCAGGAGGTTGCGGGTTCGATTCCCGCCTCGGAACAAATATTTGTGCGTTCTGCAGATATTTGTTCAGGGTGTTCTGGGTGTTATGTATAATAAAAAATATCTATCTATGTAATGTATTATATTAAGTATATCAGTTATCTAGTACCCATAACACAAGCTCTGGCTTAGATTGGGGCTAGATAATGTTGTGTGAACTGTCCAGCATTATTTATTTATATTTATTTATTTATATTTATTATCGATCAAAGAAACAAGCCAAAAAGTTTTTTTTTATTAGGCTACTCTTCATCCTGGTAAAACGCGAGCAAAGCAGCGAGTGGACTCTAGTATTTTATATTTTATTTGAGTAAATGACGGAATTGGTAGTACTCTTCTTCTATGACTTTTATGTATATTTCTTATTTTTACAAAAACCTACAGTAAAATTATTTACCTCCTGTAATCTCAGTCATATGGAGAAGTTCAGACAGAGCTCGGGTAATTACAGGTATAGCGTTTAACTTAGTAGCCTCCTGAGGTGTGGGGGCGGCAAGGGAGGGTGGTGATTTTCTTATGTCAAATGTTTAGACAAGACGCACACGAGATTAGCAACCGAAGTTGGGTCCTCGGATAAGAGCTCAAACTAAAGATGTTGTTTATAATGTACAGTTGTGGTCATATAATTAAGAACGATTTGAAGTTCTAGAAGTTTTTTATTTAAATCGTATCATACACAGAGATGTGTACCTTCTGAGAAGCAACTAGTTATGTTATATGATAGTCACATTAATAGAGCAACCTGACTTAAGAATGAAGTATGAAATCGCTAACTATTTTTTGCACATTTTATTGATTTTATCAAAGTAACACATTCAAATAGTACTGAAACTGGACAAATAATTAAGAACGATTTATTTAACTGCTCGGGAATTGTTTTGTATGACACTTAGATTTAAAAAATCACAATATTATGTAGCACAGGAAACATAAAAAGAAATTTAATAAATATTTAACTAAAAATAATAGTTAATAGCATATCCACGGCTTTTAATTACAGCTTTACACCGGCGAGGCATTGACTCTATTAATTTTAGACATTTCGGAAGAGAAATAGAGTTCCATTCTTCTAAAAAAACGTCATACAGCTCTCTTAAATTTCCACACTTTGTATTTGAAACCTTTTTCTTTACTTCAAACCACAGATTCTCTATTGGGTTTAGATCTGGACTGATAGCAGGTCAGTCTAAGACAGAAACTAATTGCGCTGTAAGAAATTCCTTTACGGTGCGTGCAGTGTGCTTTGGATCATTGTCATGCTGGAATGTCCAAATGACCGGTAGAACGTCTTCAGCGTATGGTAACATTGTTTCTTCCAGTATATTTTTGTATTGGAACTGATCCATGTTACCTTCTATCAACTTTACAAGTCCTACGTCAACTTTCCATGTCCAGAAAAGCAACCCCAAATTTTCACATTTCCACCACCGTGCTTTAATGTAACTTTCGTGTACTTTGGGTCGAATGCTGTATTCGGGGGACGTCGTACATATCGTTTTCCATCAGAACATACTCTGTTTATTTTCGTCACGTCAGAAAAAAGTACGTTTTTCCACTGTTGCACAGTCCAGTTTTCATACTTTCTCGCAAATGCAAGCCGGGCTTGCCTGTGGCAAAGTTTTAACATGGGTACCTTTCTTGCTATCCTACCGTGCAATTTTTCTTCTACCAAACGTCTTCGAATAGTGCGTGCTGAGATTGCTGAAGGGTTGTTTTCACCAAAATATTCTTTTCTAAGCTCATTGGACCCTTTAAAAGGATTTTGTTTTGCCATATGAACGATGTTTCGGTCATCTCGAGGAGTTGTTTTTCTCTGTTTAGGTACACGTGGAACATTCGCAGTAGTTTGATACGTAGCAAAATGCTTTACAGCGTGGAAAACCATCGTTTTTGAACATTGTAGATGGTTGGCTATCTTTTTATAAGACCAATTCTTCCGGCGAAGTTTTATTATTACTTCCCTTGTAGATTTATCACAACTTTTATTTTTTCCCATTGTTTTTTCTAAAGAAGCAATCACCTTTAATCTTTTACAGCACGTAATGGCGCCAAAATTATACAAACAGTAACAAATCGACTGAGTTTCTCTATTTAAATTTGAATAAAGGTATAAAATACTTAGCGTTCTTAATTACGTGACCAGCCAGTAATAAGGAATACTTTGTTTAAAAGTAGTGTAAAAAGTTTGCCTATTGATTTTTAGCCAATCATGTGTATCAATGAATACAGTGGTAATATGGAAATGTTTTACGATACCGAGAGAAATAAAAACAAATGCATACAATTAGTTTTGCATCTTAGTTGGAAAAAATCTTCCCTTTATATCAGCGTTCTTAATTATATGGCCACCACTGTATATAATTTTTTCAAGGTTAGGAAATCTGATCCAAATTCTGCAGAGCAGGAAAACGATATACGACGACTCAGATAACGAAAGTGATTCCAGTCATACTGACAGTGATTCGAGTAGCGATATGGACATAAGCTAATAAATTGAAAGTTCAGTTGAAAATATTGATATTAGTAATAAATATAATAATTATTTGAACAAGTATTTTATTCTCTTTCGCAATGACTTAGGTACTTATTTGTAAATATCGTAAGATCTATCTTCACTAATTTTCATCACGTGTGTAGCCCGACAGTTCTTTACGTCACATGTCACCCCTCCCGTGCCGCACCCATGCCTCACGAGGCTACTGAGTTAAGCGCTAGGCCTATAAGTAATCCTCTATTTGTCTGAGCCTGTAATATAACGAACAATGTGTTCTTAGGTTTTCGTCGGACGACCAGTTCTGTGGGGCTTAGCAGTCGGCGGGCAGGCCGGTGTTCAAAAAATGCTCAGCATATTCCGCACAGAACTTGAATACACTTTCCAAATAGCAGGTATGTGGATAAAATGGCATTTACTATTGACGTCAGTCTCAGTTAAAAATCTATTCAATTTGTCTATGTGCAGGTACCTACATGGTTGGATCTTCATAAAATTTTCGAGGACCTTCGAGATAAATCGGCCTTACCGGTTTAAGCCAGCAATGTTTATATGAAAATCCATATATGTCGTGTTATAATAAAGGGAATTTGACCATGAAAATAATCACAATAAGTTTAGTTACTAAGCTAAGTTACCCTGTTTGAGAAAAAGTCTCTACACGCCTTGGTCACAACCAACGGCAACCCAGCGGACTTGTTCGCCCTTGAAAATTATACTATCCAATGGATACAGAAATAAAAAATAAAATTATGGTTTCTTGTGCGAATGTACAAGGCCTAATTAATAATAAAGAGCCAATATAATTTCGGCTCAAAAAATATGCGTAATAAACATGCAACAAGGCAAAGGAAAAAGGATCACGTGCTTTAGGTACCAGCGTCCGAGGCACTCGGATCACGTGCTTTAGGTACCAGCGTCCGAGGCACTCGGATCACGTGCTTTAGGTACCAGCGTCCGAGGTACTCGGATCACGTGCTTTAGGTACCACAGTCCGACGCACTCGGATCACGTGCTTTAGGTACCTGCGTCCGAGGCACTCGGATCACGTGCTTTAGGTACCAGCGTCCGACGCACTCGTATCGTGAAAACGCAGCTCTAAAAATTGTGACTGTACATAGGTATGTATGTATAATACAGTTTGTTGTTATATATTCGCATGTTTATTTTATGTTCCAGGAACTCCAACCATATCTGATATCACCAAGGACATGGTTCGCCACGAATCTGCGTACAGCAAACTGTGATGACGTAGTGTATATAGACCGGTAGTATTTATTTATTTATGTTTGTATAGCTTTTATTATTTCTATATTAAAAAAGATATCCTCACAATATTGACAGTGTTTACTTCACATTAAAACGAAGCGCTCTCATGTTCTCTATAAATGTATTCAGGTTGGGTAGCTCTGGTAGATGAAGGGAAAAAGAGTTAAAAAAACAAGTTGCAGTTCAGGTATCGTTTATTTTCGTAATAGTTTTCTGTATAGATTTCTAAGAACCTGTGGTGTCATGTATGTTTCTCGAGGCCAAATAGTCTTAGATATTTTCTGAAAAAAAAAAAAATTGATGCTTAGTTAGATAAACACACGGCTCCCCGAAAGGGTAGGCAGAGCCTCAAATGGGCCTCTTTTCACGTCGGTTGCACTATCATGAGAAATAGACATGACCAGTAGTGAGCTCATCGCCGCCATTGCTTGCAAGAAGTTTGATATATTTCAGAAATAATAATTTTTTTTTGGTGGAACCACAAAGTACGGAAAGCGGCTGTGCGGTGAAACCATAAGCATTAGGTAAGATTCTGCTGTCAATTTTACCACAGTCACTGCTATGACTGGTTATGACTGACGATAACCTACCAAAAGTTTTTTTTTTGTGTTTTTAATTTATACCCAGCTCATCAACACTTCTTCTGAAAACTGATTTTGCGAAAACACATGTTTTGATTGAATGTGTCTCATAAATATCAATAGTTTAGCTACTAATGTTAATGAACAGAAAACACAAAATAATTTAGTAGACAAAATAAGTTTTTCAAAAAACGTTTCGTTAAAAAGAAGCTTTTATGAAATTTAGTGATCGGAACCCTATGCTATACGAGCCTAAACTCGGTCAGTCTACTATTCAACGATGACGACATATTGTATTGTCATCGGAATCGGTAAAGTTAACCACCCAGAGCCATGTAATATGTTGTATTTTTCATCGAAGTATTTAATCAATTGTTGGTTTGAAATGCCTCCGTAGCAAGTGGACAGATTCGCAAGGACAGATTCTCAGGTGGACGGATTAGCAACTGGACAGAGTACAGACGTGAACAATGAAATATAGTTAATACATTGAAATACTTTATTTAAGGAAAATAAAACTAAATGAAATTAAGTTAAAAAAAAATTACTTCTGAATACCGGGAGAAATTTATTTTCGAGATAATGACCTTAGGCGCTCATTCACGTCATAACTGAAATTTTGACATTAACGCAATCCGATAATATAGAATTGAAACTATCGTGGTTGGAATCATATTAAATAAATAAATAACGGCTTATAAATACGGCAAAGCGACGAAATACAGTGGTAATAAGCCGTTTTTAGGGTTCCGTAACAAAATTACGGAATCCTTATGGTTTCGTCATGTCTGTCTGTCTGTCTGTCCGTGTATGACACAGTCACTTTTTTCCGAAACTATAAGAGAAACTATAAGAGCTATTGCTGTTGAAACTTGGTAAGGAGATGTATTCTATAAACCGCAATAAGATTTTCACACAAAAATGAAAAAAAATACAATAAATTTTTGGGGTTCCCCATACTTCCATGCCTAAAACTGAAACTGAAACTTTTTTTTTTCATCAAACCCATACTTGTGGGTTATCTACGGATAGGTCTTCAAAAATGATATTGATGTTTCGAAAATATATTTTTTCTAAACTAGTTTGCGCAAGAGACTCTTCCAAGTTTTAATACGTCGTAAATCGTAAACCAGCCAAGGACTTTTATATTATGTTACTTGCTGCTACGGAACCCTTCATGGGCGAGTCCGAGTCGCACTTGGCTGCTTTTTATTTATTTAATCCGATAATATATTTTGTATCTGTTTATTAATCAGAATTTGCTTTGACCGACGTTTTGTTTTTTCAGCAGTTATAAGAACTTCTACTTATTTTAGTATCAACGATTTTCGATTAATTTTTTAATAACTGTAGAAACCAAAAAAGGGTTGTTTTTTTGGTATTTTAGCATTAATTCGACGGTGCCAGCCTTCTACAGCGTCGTCGGTTGTCGTTATGTTATGTTATGTTATGGACTGTACATGTCCTGTCCAGTTGCTAATCCGTCCACCTGAGAATCTGTCCAGTTGAGAATCTGTCCAGTTGCGAATCTGTCCACTTGCTACCGGAGGCTTTGAAATAACAGATCAATTTGCATATTAACAGATCAAGTAAAAAAAAAGAGATTGTAATAGGTAATAATGATAGTTTTGAGACACATTCAATCAAAACATGTGTGTTTTAGGTCTACTAGTTTCCGAAAATAAGAAAAAAAATAGAATTTGCGCCACTTGGACTCAAAGATCAATTTATCGTCTTAAATACCTTGAAATCGCATCCATATAAGTTGATTCCTACTTTCAGCTTCTTTACAGTCTGCTTTAAGAATTCATCATTATGAAGTTTTCGTTTCAAGAGCAGTGTGTTATCGCAAGTCTTGCAAGAGCTTGCTTTGCTGCTGTAATCGCTGCGGTCAGTTATTTTGTCTCTCATCCGGTTACAACTCAAGACTGCATCTCTTTTTCGCATGTAGTTTATAAAACTGTATGTAGTTGACCGTTCGCCTTTGACGACCGAGCTTTCTGCGGGATTTGAGCTCGAGCTTCGATTATCATCTGAAGGCTCCTTATTGAAGATGTTTTTCACTGTTTTGACAAATGTCGTGCAGGAGTCGTTGATGGCGCCAATAAACCTCGCGCTTATTGAACGGTTTGTCATTACTTTGTTGTTCTGTTGTTCTCTTTTTGCTTGTTTTCTTTTCATTTTCAATTTCATATATTTATTTTGTTTTGTTTGTTCTTCGGAAGTTTTATAGATAGATGCGGTTGTTTCTGCGTTACTCTCTGTTGTATTTAAAGGTGTCGAAGCAACGTTAGGTCTAAATTCTTTTAAAGTTGCAGGTTTGTAATATTTCTTCGCGTCTGGTGTTGTTCCATAGAAGGTGGTATCGTTCCTTTGCGTAACATTGTCGTGTAGTCGTTTATTGTCGTTACGATAAAACGTAAATGGTGTTTTTGTTTTATCTTTATGTTCTGGGACTTGGAATTCATCTTTTTGTAAAAACGTATATGAAAGTTCGGTTGTTTTCTTAGAGTGCATCCTTAGTGTTCGGCTTTTGTCCATCAATTTGTTTATTTTGTCTATCTTTGTATTTGCTAAATTACTCAACTGCTGTGTTTTATTGTAGATATTTTGCTTGCTTGCTATCGACGGCTTCTTAGTTCTATTCACTGCATCAAGAACGTATTTAGATGCGTCTATCTTCAGATTTTGTAATTCACTTTGTTTCCAATTGTAAACCTCTTTCATAACATTTTGTAGTAAAACTTTCGTTTCATCAAAATCATTGTCTGTGTTTTCATTGAAATCATTCTCACGTTGAAATGTATCATCTATATTTGTCGGTAAATTATTTGCATGCATTTTGGCCTCTGAAGCCAAAGTATTGTGACGAATGTCCTTTCCTGTGAAGATAGTGTTTTTTGTTTGTTATTATGTTAAGGAGAGGCATTGATAAACTATTATTTACTATAGGATTTCGTATGAGCAAAACGCTATAAACGCTATAACGCTAAAAACTATTTTTTTCCTTTAAATTAAAATGGCGATTAATTTAAAAAAACATACTACAATACTGAAGTGTGTGTAAATGTTTTAACACTTTCGCTGCTAGAAAACACACACGTTTGTGTTTTTTTATAATTTTGTATCTGCTATAAACGTTAAACAATCGTGTAATGCTACTACAAAAATAAAGTCAGTGATATGAAAAACCAGCCAAGTGCGGGTCGGACTCGCGCACGAAGTGTACCGTACCACTATCTATAAAAACGGCAAAAAACACACGTTTGTTGTATGGGAGCCCTATGTATGTAGCCCCAATTTTATCAAAATGTTTTTCAAGTCTAATAAATGGTGTAATGGGAAAGGTTAATAAATGTTGTTACCTACACAAACATCGCATGTATTCGCGAGGTTCGGGCGAACCACTAGCATGTAGGTAATATAGTTCCCTAATCAAAATTGTTATAGCCTTCTACTAACCTTTTGCGCTTGATCTGATGCTATTCAAAATAATGATTGCCATTTGACCCAGCTGTAAAAATATGATAAAATTCGACAATTAAATAGTTGACATGATAAATGCACGTGAATGAGAAGATGATAAAAAAACACATTTAGTAAATTGTACAGCTTGTTATCTAAATCAATGGATAAGCGTGAGCGAATTAAAATATATTAAGAACAATGATAACTGTACTGTTAGTAGGTACTTAAGAGGCTCTACAAGTTTCAGGGCCTCTTAATAGAATATAGTAGGCAGGTAGTTAGGTACCTCTTTTCAGGGCAATTTTCTTTAGAACTATAATAGGTCATTTTACTATAAAAACTTTCGTGAATCATATCAATTATTTTATAAATACGGGAAATTTTCACGTACCGTTAAATCGATGTAAGCACCGACATAGTTTCGACCCGTTTCGAGAGTCTTTTTCGGTCTATGTCGGTGCATACATCGATATAACGGTACGTGAAAATTTCCCGTTTTTATAAAATAATTTATAATAGGTCAATTATATTAGGCCACGTAGGGCCAAATTTTTTAAATGTTCTTTTAGCTAACATGTTGCGAATTAATCTGAGAAAAATCGTACAATGGTACTGGAATATATAGTAAGTCTTAGACTTTTTATATATTAAGTTTATTTGTGCGTGAAACCGTCGTCTTCACGTATGTTATTTTCCTAACGTGAATTTAATGAAAATAACAATCATGTGTTAGATATTTTAAAATTTAAGATGTTTATGTAACAAATACCATTTTTGTAATACATTTTTGCCTACACTTTAATAATCTACATCTACACAATGCAAACTATACATTTAGTCCGATGTTATAAAAATGATAATTCGTAGACTTCTTACAGTTATTGAAAAAGTGCTGAAAAATTTCTTCACTTTTTCTATCAAGAGTCCACGAAACTTGTATCTCCTCTTAATGCGATAATAATATAATAGATAGATAATAATTTTACCTGAGAGTCAGGTCCATACAAGCGCAGGAAATCACGCAGGTCTGCCACCACATTACTTCGTTGAAGGAGCGGTGCTGATGTTTTTGAACATTGAACTACTATTACGAGAACCTGCATGCACTTATCGCTATGAAGTAGTTCCCTGAAAAGAAACCACTTTGGTGTTCATATCCTTTATACTTCGTGACATGATTTAGAATACGGACTCCAAACATTACGTGGTCAGAATCCGGAATAATAATGTATACTTTTAGCTTGTGGGATGAATTCCTGGGATCAATACAGATGCACCCAATTTTGGTGTAGGCAAGATTATTCGGGCTTCGGGCGCACCCCTGCTACTGCATACAATTTTATAATAGCCGGCTGAGAAGCGAAAGGTTACAGTTTCGATTCCCGCTGCAGGACAAATGTTTGTTTGAACTGCAAATATTTGTTTCGGGTCTGGGTGTTGTGGGACCCTTCGCACCAAAGCTTTGGTCGAAGGGGGACCGGTATAGGTACTCGTAGTTCCTAGAATCCTAGTGTGGGATCAGACTAAGAAAGAGTCGGTCCTATGTGACTGTTGGTTGTTATTTATTTCTCGAGTGACGATCACGAAGCCACGACGAGTTTAGAACGGGCCCCTACTCGATGGACCAGGTTGCAGAAAGTCGATGTGTGGAGGCGGCACAAGACCGTCTGTCGTGATTCTATGGCCATGTTTAGCTGTGGACCGGCTATCCACAGGCTGTTGATGATGATAACTAAAGAAAAACTGTGTAGTACTGTGTGTGGTGGTGAAAGGGCCTTCATCAGCTCAGCATGTGCTACTGCATGTTGCCATGTTGCAGCGCTGATATCCTGCTAAGTCCAGTGTTGACTTCAATGAGTCCTCTGCAGGGCAAAGGCCTAATTCCTTTCCAACACTTTTTCTGAGCGCATGTGTGGTCCAGCCTATAAAATTCAAATCACAGAATCCTTTCCTTACATTGTATAAAACATAGTAGTTTTCCGCGTCTGTCTGTCTGTATATCCGCTAACTCCTAAACCACGAAACGGATTTTGATGCAGTTTTAACCATCAGTTAGATAATTTTTCACGGAAGGTTTAGATATATAACTAGCGACCCGCCCCGGCTTCGCCCGTGTAGTACTATATATTTGTAAAGAACAGCGGAACTACGAGTACAGACCCGGAACTGATATGTGCAGATCAAACAAATTAAAAAATTACAGGCACATGAGTGAACAGTGAGTGAACAGTGCATTTTCTCATAGGTCACGTCTATCTAGGACGCGGCCTACGTGACACTGCACTACGCCCGCCACCCTGCGAGATATAAAGATGAAAAGACTTATGTGCCTGTAATTACACCGGCACCCATACCTTTAAAACCAGAACACAGCAATGCGAGCACTTACTTTGCGGCAGAAATAGGTATGGTGGTAGTCTTCGACCAAAGTAAAATAGATGAACGGGCCTCAGGGAACGATAGTACACTTCAGTCAGTCTTTGTCACGGCAACGAGTGGGTGTTACGGGCAGGATAGATAGATAGATAGTTTATTTGTTGACCGTACCTTAAATCCGAAATGTCTTATTTTTCACGGACGTTTTGTATGGGCCCATACTTTTTACTTTTGTCGAAGTACTTCCCCGGACGAACTCTTTCATAGAAAACCTCTACTAAGTAAACAGCCGGCTACTCACCCGCCGTGCCACGGAGCTCTTCACATACGTTTTGGTACCTAGTAATAATAGGTACTTTATAATTACCAACCTGGTAAAGATTGAGACTCCATTGCAATCGAGGAACAGCTGAACATTCCGACTATGGTTCAGCAACAAACTTTGAAGGACCAACAGTATGTCTATAGTCACTTGACTACACTTTTGAATGCACTGTAAAAAAGAGCTCAGCAAAAGCTTTTTCATACATAGGTACCTACCTACAGTTGTGGTCATATAATTAAGAACGATTTGAAGTTCTAGAAGTTTTTATTTAAATCGTATCATACACAGAGATGTGTACCTTTTGAGAAGCAACGTTATGTTATATAATAGTCACATTAATAGAGCAACCTGACTTAAGAATAAAGTATGAAATCGCTAACTATTTTTTGCACATTTTATTGATTTTATCAAAGTAACACATTCAAATAGTACTGAAACTGGACAAATAATTAAGAACGATTTATTTAACTGCTCGGGAATTGTTTTGTATGTAACTTAGATTTAAAAAATCACAATATTATGTAGCACAGGAAACATAAAAATAAATTTAATAAATATTTAACAAAAATTAATAGTTAATAGCATATCCACTGCTTTTAATTACAGCTTTACACCGGCGAGGCATTGACTCTATTAATTTTTGACATTTCGCAAGAGAAATAGAGTTCCATTCTTCTAAAAAAACGTCATACAGCTCTCTTAAATTTCCACACTTTGTATTTGAAACCTTTTTCTTTACTTCAAACCACAGATTCTCTATTGGGTTTAGATCTGGACTGCTAGCAGGCCAGTCTAAGACAGAAACTAATTGCGCTGTAAGAAATTCCTTTACGGTGCGTGCAGTGTGCTTTGGATCATTGTCATGCTGGAATGTCCAAACGACCGGTAGAACGTCTTCAGCGTATGGTAACATTGTTTCTTCCAGTATATTTTTGCATTGGAACTGATCCATGTTACCTTCTATCAACTTTACAGGTCCTACACCATGTCCAGAAAAGCAACCCCAAATTTTCACATTTCCACCACCGTGCTTTAATGTAACTTTCGTGTACTTTGGGTCGAATGCTGTATTCGGGGGACGTCGTACATATCGTTTTCCATCAGAACATACTCTGTTTATTTTCGTCTCGTCAGAAAAAAGTACATTTTTCCACTGTTGCACAGTCCAGTTTTCATACTTTCTCGCAAATGCAAGCCGGGCTTGCCTGTGGCAAAGTTTTAACATGGGTACCTTTCTTGCTATCCTACCGTGCAATTTTTCTTCTACCAAACGTCTTCGAATAGTGCGTGCTGAGATTGCTGAAGGGTTGTTTTCACCAAAATATTATTTTCTAAGCTCATTGGACCCTTTAAAAGGATTTTGTTTTGCCATACGAACGATGTTTCGGTCATCTCGAGGAGTTGTTTTTCTCTGTTTAGGTACACGTGGAACATTCGAAGTAGTTTGATACGTAGCAAAATGCTTTACAGCGTGGAAAACCATCGTTTTTGAACATTGCAGATGGTCGGCTATCTTTTTATAAGACTAATTCTTCCGGCGAAGTTTTATTATTACTTCCCTTGTAGATTTATCACAACTTTTATTTTTTCCCATTGTTTTTTCTAAAGAAGCAATCACCTTTAATGGCGCCAAAATTATACAAACAGTAACAAATCGACTGAGTGTTCTCTATTTAAATTTGAATAAAGGTATAAACTACTTAGCGTTCTTAATTACGTGACCAGCCAGTAATAAGGAATACTTTGTTTAAAAGTAGTGTAAAAAGTTTGCCTATTGATTTTTAGCCAATCATGTGTATCAATGAATACAGTGGTAATATGGAAATGTTTTACGATACCGAGAGAAATAAAAACAAATGCATACAATTAGTTTTGCATCTTAGTTGGAAAAAATCTTCCCTTTATATCAGCGTTCTTAATTATATGGCCACCACTGTATATATAACAAATTTCTCTATGGTACCTACTCCGCTTCTTCCCCACTGCTCGTCGGCACAGGATTTTAGTTCAAGAAAGAAAAAAAAAACTAATTATAATTTGAATATTTCATGGGATGAACCCCCAAACCCCCCCTGGCCACGCCAGTGCTCGTCGTTATGTATGAAGAAGCCTCAAAGGTGCCTAAAAGCTGAGGCCCTAGTTCTAGTTGCTATACATTCGTGAGCGCGTGTTACATGGGTTTTTTTGTATATTTATACCTATATCGTAACGTCGACGTCCACTGCCTAGTGTCCCCCACAGAATGCAATGGAGGGATTTGCCATAATAACTACGCTTGGCAGGCAGATTAGTGATCGCAGTATAAGGATCAGGTGGATTTCTGCTGCCTATCCCCTGTGTAATCGCTTAGTCGGCTTTTACAGCATCCACGGGAGGAGACGGAGGGATTATACTACTCGTGTCCGCCCGTGGCTTCGCTCGCGTTTTAATGAAATAAAAAGAAGCCTAAAGCTCAATCTTTTCACCAAAATCGGTTCATTCGCTTCGGCGTGATTGAGTAGGTAACAAAAATACAAACATCTAAACTATCGCTTCTTAACTATCAGTGGGATTGAACCGGTCCGCTAGAGGCCCGTTTCGGTATCATACATACAAACACGCGTGTAACACGCTCACGAGTGGGAGTGTACGCTAGCTAAGCAGCGATGTAAAACTCAGAATAGCCTCTGCCTGACTGGCTTTTACCAATCTTTGATTTCGTCGTTCGTCGAGCACGCCGCCCCGTCAGCGTCGCCGAGACTCCCCTTCCAACCCTCGGAAGAAGAACGCATTCCAACCATAGCGCGTCGCATTCACACTCGCATTCCATCTCTTTCCTTTCCATCTTCTTATATATTTATTAAAATTGAATGAAGATACCTAACTGCTTACCACTGGTATCAGATGTGAGCAATAGCTTTGATTAATTGCGCATCCACTGCAGGCTATAGCGAGGCACTGGCAAAGGGCTTTCCATGTATCATGATACTGGAATAAAAAGGTGCTAAATATTAAAATACAGTTCATGGTTGAATAGCTGTCCGTTTGGACTGCTATGAAAATTCTAGCTAACTACCTATCTGAGGGGTTGGTTTAGTTGGTTTACTCGGAATAACGAAAACTGAATTGAGAGTCGAAATTACGTTGTTGTATGCAGAAAATTATAAGCGCCCCTAGCGGACTTGTTGAGAAGATTCAATCTATACTAAGGTCTTACTAAAATCTTTAATATCGACTCGCAATTCGATAGTCGGGATACCGAATGCAAAACATAGACTATGCCCTCAGAGCATTAGATAGATTTACCATTTTTTTTTAACCTCACGATATGATTCTTCAAAATCTTACCATCATGCAATTAGCCAACATCTCGCACATCGAAGATAAACACCCGCTGACTCGAGTCATGTTTCGCGCGTACAGAGACAACGTTCTCAACTTCGTCGTGCTGTCTTCCTCAGGGTCGCCGATGGACAGCAATGCCGACAAGAAGTTCAACGCTTCGGTGCACTTTCGTGGTAGGCCCACTGATATCACGTTGAGGATTTTGTTGTACACTGCGTTGCATTTGATAAGGACGTCGACGTTAGCCCCTTTCTATAAGATATAAATTACCGAATCGTACTTGAATTTACAGAAACAAACATCGGTAGCTGAACCTAACTACCTACATTGCTTCATGGTAAGTATAACAAAGTAGGTACCTACCTAGGTACACGACATAAATAAAGTCCAAATAAAAAAATGGAAACTACGATTAAACTTACATTGAACATCAAGTAAGCAGACATGGTTGAAAATACTTTTAGTTGCAAGTTGACGTCATTGGTGAAGCTAAGAAGTTCCAGCAGTCCATTTAGATCCAATTTGCTGGCACACTTTGAAGATGTAGCTAAGCCCTGTAAATAAATAAATACATTGGATTCTTTCGCGCTTAATACGGGAAGGTAGTCGAAGCATGACATAATATAGCACACTTTGAAAATAAAACTTTGTCTTGATAAGCTTCCCTGTTTCTGCAAAAACGAGTTAATTTCTTGATCATCAGACATGGTGAAAATAAAATTAACTTTGTTTCTCATTCATAAAACAATATCTCATTATTAAAATTTTGAAAAGATCGTTCTTATTCCACTAAATCTTAAGTTGCCGCCAAAAAAATTCAGCCAAAGTGGCCAAAGATAACAAACGCTGCATAGATTAAAAAGTGGTTTGATGGCTCGGTTGCTGGTCATGGATGTAATTTGTTCTTCCGAGTCCCCTTGGTCCCCATCATAGACGTAGAATTTTTTCGCTACGCTAAATAGACAAACGAAGCGTGGGAGAGAGAAGTCATTTTTAAATGTACCCCGTGCAAGAAGAAAAGTGACAGCAACAAAGTATTGAATGTGACATGTTTTGCTTGAGTACATGCGCATACCGGACGGTCTCTTGTGCAGTTTAACTAATTTTGTAATTATTTTAGTAATCTTACTATTAAATAATAAATATTACTTTGTATGACAATGGTGTCGTGTTCAGTTTGTGACTGTGAAGATACAAGACGTAATTATCCGGGAAAATACACGTTTCACAGGTAAATAAGAGATTATTGGTAGTTCGATTGTATTGCTTATTTTATCAATTCTGCTTTAGTAAATGGCCTAAAAACCAGTTTCATTCGTAGATTAGGACTTTCCCTTATATTTTTTAATAATATTTCGTTGCTGCACCTAGAAATAAACAATATTTTATGTAAAATATAAAAATGTTTGATTACGATAGGGCTTGACCAAGTGATGACGTCAGAAATATCGATAGTCCTGTTGCAGTCTATATCGTTGTATAATGCGCATCATGTAAAAAGAACGCTGGCGGTCAAGCTTCTTCAGGCGTTCCAGCTTTCTTTTTAAGAGATTACTTACTTTTCTACTTATTTGAGAGATGTATAACTATGCATTGAATGAGTGCCTATCTAGTTTACTACAAATAATGTACAATTATAGTACGCGTCATGTAAAAAGAACGCTGGAACGCCTGTAGAAGCTTGACCACCAGCGTTCTTTTTACATGACGCGCACTATACCTACATATAAATTAAATTTTTATCCATCCTAGAATGGAGGTTTACTTTGTTTGGAGTAAATTTGTGTGCTCTATTAACATTTTACCGTTTTTTTAAAATCTATAATAACCAGGTGGACATTGAGGTGTGTGTTTTTGTATTGACTATTGAAAAGGTAAAAAAGCAAAAAGCAAAAAAAGGTAAAGCACCACGGGTGTTTTTATTGCAGTTTGTGTAGTAGATATTTTGGAGTAAATATTTACGTTGTTGATACACACGCCTTTTTCCCCGAAAGGGTATATTTATTTTTAATTTTTTATAAATATATATTGTTTGTTTCTGCTTAATAAAATAAAAGGTAACAAATTAAATTTAAATATACCCCAAAAACTCTGTTCCAGCGGTACTCGAACCTGCACCCTCGCCTGTGATCAGCGATGCCTTTACTTTCGAACTTTGAATAGAAGGTTTCCAATGAAACACCTGTAGATACAGCACTATCAACTTGGCGCTATAGCCGAGTTGATAGTGCCCACAAATTTCGTCTCCAGCGTCATAGCTCGATCTATGGCTAAATTGTTTAAGGCATCGCCGATGACAAGCGAGGGTGCGGGTTCCAGTCCCGCAAGAACGGAATTTTTGGGTTACATTTAAATTTAATGTTATCCATAAAGCGTGGTTAACACTTGAAAAATAATAAACTTTGGGGTAACAAATTGTCTATAGATAAAGTAACAGAGTGAAAAATTATATGGGCGTAGCACGGCTGATATAAAATGTTTTTGTAATTTCCAAGTAATCCTTTGCTACGAGAAAAATGGTTATCGGTTATAAGAAGAGTGGGATGGACTCAAATAAGAACTCCACTAGGTATATGCAGCAAACATTTTAAGTTTAAATTTAAAAGGGAAACTCTAAGATCCCACCTATAAATAAAACCGTAATATTTAGGGGTCGATAAATAATAAAGGTTTATTTATTAACTGTATTCAAAATTGGAATAAGAACCTTATTCTCTTTATGACGTCAAATCTGCCAAGCTGTGTTCTTCATGAAAGACTTAATCTGCATTAAGATGTATTTATCTACCATACACATCACGGACGGATGACGAATTCTATCGACGATGTAAAAGTGTTGGTCGAGGACAACACTATTTTTAACTCAACATAGACTTTCACCAACACGTGCACATATTTTTTTTGGTTCCATCTTCGATCTCTGATTGTAGATCTAGTACATATACTAAATCTATGGTCCCCATAGTTATAGCAACACGGCCACTGGTTTTCGCCTAGTAGGCGGTTGGCGCGGCGGCGCGCCCGGAGTTTCTAAACGTAAATATGTAGTATTTTAACGTCTATGGGTGTTCTTATAGTTTAGAGCCGTTCCAAAGAAGACTTTTCAACACAGCACGTACTTTTCCAAAACAGTATAATTCTAGCACAAAATTGTGCTTTTGACTGTCTGATTATGGTCTGATTGTCTAGGAACAAGAAATAATCTTGTTCCATGCTGATAGTATCATGGTTCATGTGTAGTTTAAAGAAGATCTTTTCTGTGGTCTGAGCTGTCTTTTGTTTAATAAATGTCTTCATGTATGTCAAGTCTGTTTATGTCAAAAAAGACTACAAAACTAACCTCCAAGAAAGAAATAAAAAAAAAGTTTTTACGCTGTTGCTGTTTGTTTTGTTGTATCGGTTCGGTATAAATAAATATTACAAAAGGCAGAATTAGCTAGCTTAGGAACCAAAATGGACGTAGGAGAGCTACTCTCATTTAAGGTAAATATTGTAATCAAATAAATAACGCAATCACGAAGAGCAACCATGAAATATTAGTTTCATGATTCTAATCAAAATTATTTCTAAACTAGCCGGTGCCAACGCCTAAAAGACCAAATGAAGATGATAGCGGTGACTCCGATGAGGAGCCATCCCGTGCGATGAAGATGCGTCGTCTCAGCAAGCAGCCAAGAGGAGAGCATACCATGCAGCAACTCAGCCAGTCTCTGGTCAAAGAACCCACTATAACTGATAAGGAACGAGAGGACATCCTGAGATATGTAGAGACAGAAGCAACAGAGGTATATTCTCACATATTTACAAGGCATATTTTATTAGTTTCTTAATATAAATAGTTGTTTGTTATAACAGGGTGAAATACTAGATGACACAGCAGTGAAAAAATTGGTACTCAACTTTGAGAAGAAGGCCTTGAAAAATAGAGAAATGAGAATTAAGTTCCCTGATCAGCCTGAAAAGTTTATGGACAGTGAACTCGATCTACATGAAGCATTACAGGTATTCATAGACAAACCTATTTCAACAACTCTGATACACAGGTTGAGGATTATTTACATTGTGTTTTCTTGTTTATAGGAGCTGAGTGCAGTAGCAACAGTGCCGGACCAGTATCCACTACTTGTAGACCTCAAATGTGTGAACTCTCTACTGGAGTTGCTCTCCCATGACAACACTGATATTTCAACCAGAGTTGTTCACCTTTTGCAGGTTTGTAAAATACTTGCAAGCTACAATTTGTAGGGTCCAAAACGGTTTTTTTTCTTCATTTTACTTATTCTAGTCTGAGGGACACATCCAGGCTTTGTACAGAAAGTTATAATACTTATTAACTTTCAGGAAGGAATTCTATAAATGATAGCTAAAATCACATCAAATTGCATAGCTTAGAAAATCTAAGCAGACAAACAGACAGACAGATGCAGATATTGGCTTTGTTTTATACAATGTATTGATTGGATAATTAATATACTGATTTGGTTTGGGGATAAAACATATAACAAAAGATTTTGAAATTCGTCTTCACACAATTTCAGGAGTTCACAGATGTTGACATCCTCCATGAAAGTGAAGAGGGAGCCGAGGACTTGATGAATGCACTAGCAGAGGCAGAAGCACCGGCCCTGCTGCTGCACAACCTGGCACGGCTGGACGAGCAGGTGCCCGATGAAAGAGATGCTGTACATAATACACTTGGTAAGGCATTCTTCTTATTATTATGCTTGGTACACCAGCAGCTACTGAGCTGATTCATATTTGTCATATCAGCACACTGTTTTAGAATGTTATCAAATCTATTTTGCAAAGTTTTAACTGCAGGAAGTTATAAGTTGTTTCTACCATATTTATTAATTAGGGGACTTAAAGCTAGGCCACAATTCATTCTATAAACCTAATGAACAATAATTAAATATGAAGCACAATGAAGAAAGAGTACTCTAGTTTATGTTTTGATCTTCAGGTATTGTTGAGAATATCACAGAGTTTAGACCTGAACTCTGTTCAGACGTAGCAAAACAGGGCTTCATGCAATGGATACTGAAAAGACTGAAGGTAAACGAAGAACAAATTGTATCAGAAACAAATATATTGTTTAATTTTTCTTTAAACACTCTTTACTCTGATGTTTACAGTTGAAGGTACCTTTTGATGGAAACAAGCTATATGCAACAGAGGTTCTGTCTATACTTTTACAACACACCCCAGAGAACAGAAAATATCTGGGAGAGCTTGACGGCATTGACGTACTATTACAGCAACTTGCGGTAAGTAATAACAAAATTGCGCAGGCTGTTTTCTAGAGGAATTTAAGCTTGGGGAATTCTTTTAATTATATTTTTTACAGTTCTACAAAAGACATGACCCGGCTGGCGCAGAGGAACAAGAAGCTATGGAGAACATGTTTGACTCATTGTGCTGTGCACTAATGGAGCCTGCGAACAGGGACCGCTTCCTTCGCGGAGAAGGCCTGCAGCTCATGAACCTTATGCTAAGGTGCAGTAATACTACAAAAACCTTATCAGAAACAGTGGTGCTAATGTATCAATTCTTCTATTCATGTCTTAACTATCTGTTCATAACCCAACATTCATTCAGTGAGAATGAAGTTCGGTTCATTAAGAGATTTATGACAATAACAAGGTTTTCGGTTTCCTGAAATAACTATCCTATGAACTTCCTCAATATACACATTTTTGGAATCAATATTGGTTCAGCCGTTTAGTTGTTTAGGTAACAAACAGACATAGAGACAGAATAAGTTACTTTCGAATTTATAATATTCTGATAGGATGATAAAATCTTGGTATTTATATTTGACGACCTCTGTGGCGCGGCGGACGAACGTTCGCCTGCGACGCAGGAGGTTGCGGGTTCGATTCCCGCCTTGGAACAAATATTTGTGCGACCGCGGACATTTGTTCAGGGTGTTCTGGGTATTTTCTATATATAATAAAAAATATCTATCTATGTAATATATTGCATTAAGTATATCAGTTGTCTAGTACCCATAACACAAGCTCTGCTTAGCTTGGGGCTAGGTAATGTTGTGTGAACTGCCCAGCAATATTTATTTATTATTTAATAGATTAATTTTAGCATAGGTATTTTTTTTAAGTGTTGGAAGCACCGCTTTCACGTCTGCAGTTGATAAACTCATTGTATTCTCATTATATTGCAGAGAAAAGAAGATGTCGCGCAATGGCTCGTTAAAAGTGCTAGACCACGCGCTGGCCGGACCCGACGGGCGCGACAACTGCAACAAGTTCGTGGATATTCTAGGGCTCCGCACAGTGTTCCCGCTATTTATGAAGACGCCGAAACGGAAGAGAGTATTGACTGTGGATCAACATGAAGGTAAATTAATATGAATACTCCTAGATATTTTCAGAAACTTTTTGACTTGATCTTAAATAATTTATTGCTTATGAATCTAGGTAAAATACATTTTGCATTAGATGTTAAGGTTGTTATGTAAAGGGAAGATTGGCCTCCCACATAGAATTCAATGGAGGTATTTGCCGTAATCACAACCCTTGGCAGGCAGATTGGTGATGAGTTCTCAGGTCATGGCTGCTGCCAATCCCCTGGTGTAATCTCTTACTTGGCTTTTATGACATCCACTGGAGGAGACGGAGGGGTATATTCTTAGGGCGGACACACCACAGCAGGCTGCACACAGCTACTTTGTATTGATATGTGAATATATTTCAGAGCATGTGGTGTCAATAATATCTTCAATGCTGCGTAATTGCCAAGGCGGTCAGAGACAGAGGCTGCTGGCGAAATTCACAGAAAATGACCTTGAAAAGGTCGACAGGCTTCTAGAATTGCATTTTAAGTATATGGACAAGGTAGACAGAACTGAAAAGGACATGGACGTAAGTAAATATCATCTTTCATCTTAAAGCCATACTTAATGCACCTGGGTGATTTGCGCAAGGTGAATTAAGTCTACCGACCCTAGAAGTTTTACCTACTTACATAATAATGAACTTTCTTTAAAGATTTTAATTGTTAGTGGAATATAACACTACACACTACACCAGTAGTTTATAAACAACACGGTGTAATTTAGCTGTCAAAAAAACAGTTTGTCAAGATCATGTTTATTTTTTAGCAAGATGCTGAGAATTTGGACGACGATGCGCAGTACCTAAAAAGATTATCGGGTGGTCTTTTCACTTTGCAACTGATAGACAGGATCATTTTAGAGGTATGGTTACTGTCGTGTGGATCATATAGCTTATCTACATTTTATTACAAGCTTTTATTTAACTTGACCTATTGTGTGGGACAAATCTTGAAACTGTATTTTGAACCAGATAACCTCAACCGATTGAGCTGAAATGTTGCATTTCTGTCAAGTTTCGATGACAAAACAAAAATATGGTGATAGCGAGCTGATGATGGAGACAACGTGGACAACGAAACTCCTCGATGGATAATAGTAGACCGGCCGTGTTTAGGCTCATTTTGATCAGGGCCCTTATTCGCTATGACCATATGAGGTTTCTTTACAATAACGTGTGACGTCATAATACATAAAATAAGCAGTGTTCTGAACGATGATTCCACGCAGATATCGTAACGAGGCCACGCTATGTTTGGTGGCAGCGAATAATGGGGCAGCACACGGTTCCGATCACTAATTTTATAAAAGCTTGTACCTATTGAAAAAAATATTTTTCTTTAAAAATGTTATATTGTGAATGTATATCTTAAGGTGGATGGTCCAAAACCGTTTCCCATACAAACTTTGAGGAACCAATGTTGGACAGAATGAATATAGTTTAATCACTAGTGTTTTATTTTAAGTAAAAAATAATTACAACAACTACACAGTTTTAGTAGTTAATAAATGATTTTTTATTGTACATTTTAATATACGTATATACATTTTTCAAATGTTTTTTTTTTGTAATAAATCTGGGTAATTGCCATTTTGTTTTTAGTTAAAAATAAACACTATTGATGTAATTATATCTATTCTAATAACAATGACATGGGTTACTAAAACTTATGGGAAACTGTTTTGGAGTATCCACCTTATCGAGGCTTTTAAACAGGTGTGCACAGCGGGCCCGCCGGCGATAAAGCAACGCGTTCAACGTGTGTTGTCGCTGCGAGGTGGATCTTTGAAGATAGTTCGTCACGTTATGAGAGGTATCATTTTTATTTTCTACATGCTACTGACTGTGTCAGATATCAATTACAATACATGTGAGTTTTCCATCCAAACCTATGTAGAGTCCTTATCAGTCAGCCTTACTAATAAGCCTGACTAGCGGTACAGTTCTTATAATTCATCGATTTGTTCTCAAATAACACAGGAAGAATGACAGCGCCCATGCAGTCATCACGTCAATTTATACTGTAACTACTTGTGCTGTGATGTGGCCGTTCTAAGAATAAACTCCGTCTCCTCCCGTGATGTCGTAAAGCCTAAAATAACCACAATACGCCTAATCTATGATCGCCATTTTGTAACATCTTTAGCTCCTTATTATCATCAACTAGTAAAATCCACTGGCAGTTATAGGCCTCCCCCATAGAACACTGCGACGAGCGGTCTTAAGCCGCCTTCGTCCATCTACTTCCTGCGACCTCTATAATGTCCTCAGTCCATCGAGAGGGCGGCCTGTCTACACTGCCCACAGCCTCGTCCGGTTTGTGGTCGTGTTCTGTGTGCAATATGATCTGCTGCACTTTACCACTTCTACTTACTTGCTAAGTCTGTGGCTTCGTACGCGTGGTAAAAGCATTCCCCTCTCCCCCCCGCATTCATCAACACATCTAATATCATCAAAATCCGCTAGAGTTGAGTGAAACTACACATCACATAACGCGAGCGTAGATAATCCTGTTAGTGAAAGAATTTTGAATCAGTAGTTCCGGCATACAAACTTTCAAACTTGACCGCTTTAATATTAGTATATATATACACTCATCAACACGGTCTAGGGATATTTCATACTCAATTAAATAACTCGAAAAGTACTGGCCGCATTGAAATCTTTTAGACACCGATTTGTTTGTAATTTATCTCAGACTAATTCCAAATTCAAATTTTTGAAAATTCTTTTGTTTCGGTGGCATAAAAATGTCTTGATGTGTAGGAGAGGGAATTTTCATTTGTGCGAAATTTAGAAAACAATACGAATTACGTTTAGTTACAGTTTATATTCATTTTTAAACGAAAGATAAAGTTAAAATTGATGTACTTATTGTAGCCATTCAACGCCAACATTTGACGAGGGCGGAGATGTTACGAGCTGTGGGAATGCTGGAAGCTGGGTGTGTTCAGCGTAATGTTGCTGAGGCGATAGGGACCCACCAAAATGTAATTTCAAGATTGTGGACACGCTATCGTGCCACAGGTGAAGTAGCGAAGAGGCACCGGGGGCCAAGTCGCATCACTACCCCCAGACAAGACCGATTTTTGCAAATTACTGCGCGAGCTCAACCAAATGCAACGGCGACTCAATTGGTCCAAAGGCTGCGAGTGGAACACCAAAGTGCTTGTGAGTGGCCAAACTGTAAGAAGGCGACTGCATGAAAGCAATCTACGCTCTCGTAGACCACTCCGGGTCCCACCTTTACGGAGAGGCAATCGTGGACGACGATTAGAATGGGTTCGGAATCACGTGGACTGGGCCCGTGAGCAATGGTCCAATGTGCTGTTCACGGATGAATCCAGGTTCGGCTTCCATCCAGATTCACGAAGGACGCGTGTTTGGCGAGTTCCTGGACGATGGAGCCGTCTTCAGAACCCTCAGGAAGTTCACCCATACCAAGGAGGAACAATTATGGTTTGGGCAGGAATTCGTCTTGGAGGACGGACGGATCTCGTTTGGGTGCGGGGCAATATGACGGCAGAACGATACGTCCAACAGGTGCTGGGGCCCGTAATCTTGCCCCACAGAACACAAAAGGGGCAAGATTTCCTGCTCATGCACGACAATGCCCGGGCACACACGGCGAGAACGGTAGCAGCTTGGTTACATACACACAATGTTAGGGCCTTAGACTGGCCTGCTCAATCGCCAGATCTAAATCCCATTGAGCATGCGTGGGATATGCTGCAAAGAAGAGCTCTGAAGGAAGTTTCTGAAAATCTGGCTACAGAAGATCAACTTTTTGCGCACCTCAGAATGACATGGGACAATATTCCGCAGCAAGACATTGACAACCTTGTTCTGAGCATGCCGAATCGTTGCCGATGTGTTATGAACATCATGGGCGCTTTCTCAGACTACTAACTTCAAGTTTATAAACACAAATTAAATGATTTTTCTATTTTTTTCAGTTTTTACTCATAAATTAAAAGTTAATTCATAAACGGTTTCCGTCTATGCTTCATTTTTTTCCATAAAATCCTGAAATTTTAATTGAATTTTAACCATTATTAAAAAATGGTAGAATATTAATATAACGTATCTTTTAAATATATACATGTCATATAAATAATTAACACATTGATAGTAATTCGCTTTTTTAAAAATATCCCTAGACCGTGTTGATGTGTGTATATATATAAATAATGTTGTTGTTCGTCAGAGTACGCGGGTAACCTCGGAGACGCCGGCAGCGAGGAGTGGCGCCAACATGAGCAGCAGCATATATTGCAACTTGTGGATAAGTTCTAATGTGTTCCATGTAATAAGTAAATTATATTACAATATAGGAAATATTTTGTCCTATAACATATTTATTTCATTTCTAAAATCCTAAATAAAGTTATTAAGCCTCGTACGCACTAGGATCATGTCTCGAGACACTGTCTTATAAAGTCTCTACCGGTACACTCCACGGATAGTCGTCTTAAGACGATTATCCGAGGAGTGTACCGGTAACAATTGTTGTGCACAAACACGTCAAGTAAGGTTTATATGTTATATCTGTGTAAGTAGAACGTGCAATATTATAGGTGTATGTAGGTCGATACTATGTATCGAGACATGTTTCCCCGTCGCATGTTTATTTATAAATAAATAAATAAATAAAATATTGAATGCTGGATAGTTTACACAACATTATCTAGCCCCAAGCTAAGCAGAGCTTGTGCTATGGTTACTAGATAACTGATATACTTAATATAATATATAACATACATAGATATTTTTATTATACATAGAAAATACCCAGAACACCCTGAAAAAAATTCTACAGATCACACAAATATTTGTTCCGAGGCGGGAATCGAACCCGCAACCTCCGGCGTCGCAGGTGAACGTTCGCCCGCCCCGCCACAGAGGTCGTAATATGTTTGCATTATACAATCTTTAAATCACCCGGCGGGCATTGGTAGGTACCCCATAACGTAGGTAATCCGGTGCACGATTCGTGTATTCCCTGATTTTCCCCCCTTGCATCAGGATTAAACCGTCAGATAGAATTTGTTCAATCCAGTGAAGCTAGGGGCACTATTGCTTTCAAGACAGCGCCGCGCCATCTCTGGAGCAAGAGGGGTAAACATTTTAGTTCATTCCAGTAAAGCTAGAGGCCACCACTGCCTTCAAGACAGCGCCATCTCTCATGCAAGAGCAGTAAAATTTTAGATCCATCCAGTGAAGCCAGAGGGGGGCACTATTGCTTTCAGGAACGCATCATCTCTCGTGCGAGAGGAGTAACATTTTAGTTCATTCCAGTGAAGCTAGAGGGCACCACTGCTTTCAGGACAGCGCCATTTCTGTTGCAAGAAGAGTAACATTTTAGTTCATCCCAGTAAAGCTTGAGGGCACCACTGCTTTCAGGACAGCGCAATCTCTCGTGCGAGAGGTGTAACCGTGTAACATTTTAGTTCCACCCAGTAAAGCTAGAGGGCACCACTGCTTTCAGGACAGCGCCATCTCTCGTGCAAGAGGGTAAACATTTTAGTTCGTCTCAGTAAAGCTAGAGGGCACCACTGCTTTCAGGACGGCGCCATCTCTCGTGCGACAGGAGTAACATTTTAGTTTAATATATGTAAGCTAGAGTGCACCACTGCTTTCAGGACAGCGCCATCTCTCGTTCAAGAGGAGTAAGATTTTAGTTCAATATATGTAATCTAGAGGGCATCACTGCTTTCAGGACATTGCCATCTCTCGTGCGAGAGGAGTATCATTTTAGTTCAATATATGTAAGCTAGAGTTCACCACTGCTTTCAGGACAGCGCCATCTCTCTTTTAGTTCAATATATGTAAACTAAAGTGCACCACTGCTTTCAGGACAGCGCCATCTCTCGTGCAAGAGGAGTAACATTTTATATCCATCCAGTGAAGCCAGAGGAGGCACTATTGCTTTCAGGAACGCATCATCTCTCGTGCGAGAGGAGTAACATTTTAGTTCAATATTATTATGTAAGCTAGAGAGCACTACTGCTAGCGCCATCTCTCGTGTAAGAGGGTAAACATTTTAGTTCGTCCCAGTAAAGCTAGAGGGCACCACTGCTTTCAGGACAGCGCCATCTCTCGTGCGAGAGGAGTAACATTTTAGTTCAATATATGTTAGCTAGAGAGCACCACTGCTTTCAGGACAGCGCCATCTTTCGTGCAAGAGGAGTAACATTTATTTCAATATATCTAAGCCAGAGTGCACCACTGCTTTCAGGACAGCGCCATCTCTCGTGCGAGAAGAGTAACATTTTAGTTCAATATATGTAAGCTAGATTGCACTACTGCTTTCAGGACAGCGCCATCTCTCGTGCGAGAGGAGTAACATTTTAGTGCAATATATGTAAGCTAGAGGGCATCACTGCTTTCAGGACAGCGCCATCTCTCGTGCGAAAGGAGTAACATTTTAGTTCAATATATGTAAGCTAGAGTGCACTACTGCTTTCAGGACAGCGCCATCTCTCGTGCGAGAGGAGTAACATTTTAGTGCAATATATGTAAGCTAGATGGCATCACTGCTTTCAGGACAGTGCCATCTCTCGTGCGAGAGGAGTAACATTTCAGTTGAATATATGTAAGCTAGAGTGCACTACTGCTTTCAGGACAGCGCCATCTCTCGTGCGAGAGGAGTAACATTTTAGTTCAATATAAGTAAGCTAGAGTACACCACTGCTTTCAGGATATGAAGGTGCAAACGGTAAATTAGAAAGAAACAGCCAGAGTAAACAGTACAATATCTCTATTGAATGAATATTTAATTAATGTCCAAAAAAATAACAACAATATATTAGGTAACATACCCTTATTAATAAGCCCAGAATAGCTCGCTGTCTTTCTTGTTCTTTCACAAATTACAGAGAGAGACAGCGCAATATCATCACGTCCTAGTATTATTATTACTATTTATATCATTAGTTCAAAAACAAAAATGCAGTCACAGATTGCAACACTTGATTTAATAAATTCATAATTTTACTGAAGATTTTGTGCTCGCTTCGGATACACCAATCACAATAAGTGTTATTTATAAACCCATAGTCCCCTACAGTATTAGTTACGATAATCGATGTGCTATCTATGATCTATATTATCCTAGCCTCTCATACCATTAGTAGCATCGTCTTAACGATACGTGTGATGTCCTTTCGCTTAATCGCACTCTCAAAATCAAACAGTTATGAAAATTGCATTTATTTTGGGACATTGTTGTATATTTTCCTGTTAGCCGTTTCATTTTAAAAGTGCGACGATTATGTTTTAATTCTACGCAAATGTAACAAATATCACTAACACCTGTATCACATGCATCAAGAATAATGTATTTTATTCCATTACTTTATGATGTAAATTAAAATATGTTCTATTTGTGTGCACCTGGGCTTCGGTAACTTCACTATAGTGAAAATATATCAGTGAAAAGGACTGCCTTCATACGATTCTATAAACATCACCATGTGCATGTAACTATAGCATCTAAATGCTTTATATAAATAGGACTATCACATATCAATACATAAAATCGTTGCGTGACTGACTGACTGACTACCAACGCACAGCAACTGCAAGTCCTAGATACCTGAAATTTGGAGGGTAGGTACATTCCTTTTGTGGTCTACGGGTTCACTGAGAAAGGAATTTCCGAAATTGGCGTCGGTTGCAGCGTGACTTTGAAGTTTGTATGGAAAAACAACACGCAGACGAAGTCGCGAGTGTGAAGTGGCGAGTTTGACATAAAACGAATAAATTCATTAAACATTGAAGAAGTCTTTCAAACAATATATTCTAGTTTATTAGGTTCAAAGTGTATCTAAATTCAGCACATCGGTGCTTTACGAATGTACGTATACTAAAGAATTGTAAAAAGTATAATAAAACAAGTTATAAACTAAGAATGGTTATAAAAAGTTTACATTCTCAACTGGTCTATCAAATACTTTGTGGATAAATGCTAATATCTATTCATAAATGTGGTAACATACGGAATATCTCCAATTGTTCCTTCTTTACAAATACGGACCGCTCAGTGAAATTACATACTACACTCGTATCGTAAAATCCTGATTACGACAAAGAACATAAAGCATTATTTTAACAAAACAATGATTAAATTAACTTTTTTTTTCATTAATATATTACGACCAGAATTTTTGATCTTTTCGTGTCATAGTCTTTGGCGGCGCGCGCTACAGCACATGCGCGAGAGAATGATGGCATTTGACGCCTTTTACGTTATTATTTTTCATGTGCTTTGTTGGCCAACCAAAAGTTCTATTACATTAGTATAGGTAGTGTATGAAACTACACATAACTAGGTATTAAAACACTCGTGTGAAACTATTAAAAACCTCGCCAAGACTGTTCTCAAACTCGCACTCATGTTTTAATTACCCCTGACAAGTAAGTTTCATAAACTACTAATGTACACAAGACATGAAAATCGTCTCTTGTCATAATCAAAGTATCCAAGCGGTCCACAGCGCAAGCTGCCTGTATTTGCAATAGAAGTTCCAAGTTTCCTGCAAACCCACAACATTGGCAAAATGCATTCTACTGTAATATCACTGGAATGCTAATAGTCGCGTCTTAAGTATGAGCTAGCGTCATACCGATTCTGTATCAACGTAATCCTAAGGTTTAAATATCTATACTTCTCGTTAAATCTCAAAGTAAACTACGTAAGGCAACCGTGACTACTCTAACAATACCTTGAGCCGAATTTGTTGGTGGTGGAGCGCAGCGAAGCCCTACATTATCAATTATTATTATTTATTTATCATACAAACTGATCTAAATATAGCATTAAAATTAAATGTAACCCAAAAATTTCGTTCCAGCGGGACTACATTTTTGGGTTACATTTAAATTTAATGTTATCCATAAGGTGTGGTTTACACTTGAAAAATAATAAACTAAATATAGTATCTTAAAACCACCATGTTGTTGAAAAACAAAGAACTTATGACCACTATCATTGCAAAACGTGTATGTGACGTCACTACACAGTACAGTACGCTCAGCTGAACATTGCCCCTCTGGAGTTAAACTCTTGCAAATACAAAATACGATTATCGATTAAAATAGTTCAATTAATCGTTTTTTAATTCGATTATAAATAATTGTAGAAGAGGCACATCCCTAGCCCCTCCGCACTCTTCGCTTGCCCCCAATCCGACCCAAAAATAGGAACTATTTTTGTACTTGCAGCCAACCTCAGAAGGACAAAGATCACCTGTCCCTATTATATCATACTCATGAAAACTTGGGATAAATTTTAGACATTGACAAATGAACAAAGCATTAATATGTAATTTGTTTCGAACCATGGGCACTGATAAAGTAATCACTTCGCTGTGCTCCATTAAGCCGCGTTGACACAGTCAAAGTACAATTGGACAAAGTAGCTTTGATCAAAGTTCTGTACTTTTTTGAACTTGACGTCATTTTATTTCGCCATCTTTCATCCGGGTGGACTGTAAAGTTGAGTGCGGTCTTAGCTGACGTCGAAGTGAGCTTTGATTAATGTTGGCACGATCAAAGCAGCGTCCAAGTAGTCATAAAGTGCACTTTGATCGTGTGAATGCGGCTTTAGACGTAATTCAGACAGAACGGTACAACCGGTAGTGAAACCGCAATAGCAAATTGCAAATATCAACTTAACTACTATCAAAAACGGTTTAAAACTGCGTAGCAGCGTTTGTTCTGTAATGCCGATAAGTCCGTCCGATCTGAATCATACGTAAATCGGCGACATAAACAAGTGCGTTGAACACACGGAAGGCACTACACACGTGTAATTGAGTGCGCAATGGCTAGCAGTCCTTATTCATCATCTTAGTGAACGCTTTGGGAATGTCCTCGTTTGTTTTGGAGACGTTGGTCCCGCCGAGCAGCGAGGGCGCCGCTACCGTGCCCGTTTGGATGCCGTGTGCTTTCTTGAGGAGGTCGTAATTTATCTTCTCCGTGACTATTGAGTCCTTCCTGTGGGTACAAAGAGACTTTAGTTTTGTTATATGTTATCCCTTTGAAACATCAGAAAAGGAGGTGAGCAACCGCTGAACCAGGTCAAAAATAAATGAACCAACCCTTCATGAAAGTAGTTAGTACGGTTCTAAATGTTGTTTTAACACCAATATTAAAAAAAACTTGTATATTTTTATATGCTGGGAAGCAAAAGTTGTAGTTCTAAATAATTAGATAAATTAACTCATTGCATTTGCGTGAAACAAAACGCAACAAGCTTCATTACTTTCCCACAACTTCTAGAGTCCGTGCCACGACTGAAGTCAGACGGCCTTTTGAGGAACTAACGGATAACAGAGGTAGATTTTCGATTTTGCTCTTTTGCGCATAGAAACTAGCGCTCCAGTCATCGGACTTCAGTCGTGGCGCGGACTCTACGCAAGAAATTAAATTAGCTTTTTCATTATCTTAACATATATTATCAATAACCAAAAGTATCTCAACTGTACGTTACGTCAGTCAAAAAAGTTGGTTCAATCAATGTATGGAGAGTTGCCCATGTTCTATAGATAATAGTATTACAATTGTTGGAGGGCGAATTCGGCCGCTTTGTTTCCGAACTTGTTAATATCAATAATAAAGAATAGGACTCCTCCAACTTCTCCCGTGGATGTCTGAGTCTGAGGGATAACGCAAGGGGATGGGCAGCAGCATCCATCTGTGTACTTAACACCATAAGTGCGATCACTAGTCCGCCTGCCAGGCATGGCCATTATGGCATATCCCTCTATTCCATGCATGGAAGTTGGAATGAGGACTGCGACTAAGATAAACGTAAGGCTGGTGTTTATTCTGTGTGGCTTCTCAAAGCTAAACCATTCTAAAATTGTCATTGTCCCTTTTATACACTTCATACCGTATAACGCGATTGTGGCCAATTGTATGTAGGAGGCCTCGACCAGCAGAGGGCGTATACCAGCTGATAAAGGAGAAGGGGGCTGCGATAGTTTTAGCTGAAGTTAATCGGAACTAATAAACAACTATTTACTACCTTAGTAGTAGTAGTAAAGCTTTTTTGTGGAAGTACTACCACCATACCTACTTCTGCCGCAAGGCAGTAGTGCTCGCACTGCTGTGTTCCAGTATGAAGGGTATGGTTGCCGGTGAAATTACAGGCACATGAGACTTTTCATCTTTATGTCTCAGGGTGGCGGGCGCGATGCAATGCCACATAGGGTGCGTCGTAGGTGGACGTGACCCATGTGATAATGCAATGTTCATAGGCAGAGGGTACTGCTTAACATCAGGTGGGCCATGTGTTTGATACGTCATACCAAGATGTATAAAACATCTAAATGTTCAGTCTCATTATCCGACGACTTCTGTGGCGCGGCGGGCGTTCGCCTGCGACGCAGGAGGTTGCAAGTTCGATTCCCGCCTCGAAACAAATATTTGTGCGATCTGCAGATATTTGTTCTGGGTATTTTGTATGTATAATAAAAAATATCTATCTATGTAATGTATTGTACTAAGTAATCAGTTATGTAGTATCCATAACACATGCCTGCTTAGCTTGGGGCTAGATTAAGTAATGTGAACTGTCCAGAATTAAAAGAAACCCTCTCATTGTATTTTATGGGGAGGTTGTCCAGCAGTGGATGTCTTAAGGCTGCTGATGATGATGATGACTCATGTGGATGCTGCTGCCTATGCCCTGGTGTAATCCCCTAGTCGGATATACGACATCCACGGGAGGAGATTGAGGGGGCTATTCTCAGGCCAGAAACCACGGCAGTTCAGTAGTAGTAATGGTAACGTTAGTGTAGTTACTGACTTGTACTCCGGGTGGGTGGTGACGAAGTCTCGCATCCAGGTGGCCATGGTGGCGATCTCCCCGGAGGCGCGGCGCTGGATCAGCTTGAGGTACTGCTGTACGGAGCAGTGCGTGTCCGCGTCCACGTCCATGCCCGACAGGTACGACTCGATCAGAGGGGTCAGCCCGGGGAAAACACCTTCCTGGAAATAAGACGACCGTTCATCTATTTATTTTATTTTATACTAGCGACTGGCCCTGGCTTCGCACGGGTAGCCCCTCCCGAACCCCCCATCTCCTCCTTATTACTTATTCTGCTATTCGGAGCGGAGAAGAATCCACCAAAAAAGAGATAACTAACATCGGTCCAGCCGATCTTGAGTTATAAGTGGTGTAACTAACACGACTTTGTTTTATATGCAGGGTGTAACATAATATCCCTATAAGCCCGGGGAGGGGGTGTTCTACACATCATGACGAATAACTTTAGTTCTACGACTTTTTAAATTTCTATGTTTTTAATTCATTAAATGTCTTGTAAAAATCCTGAAAGTCTTCGCGAAATTCCTGACGTTCCTCCAGTAATTTGCCTAACAACACATGAGGCAGCCCTAGGTAAGCTACCTTAACGTACAGTAACGTCCTCATGTTGTGTTAGGTACATTTCCTACGGAATTTCAGGATTTTTAAGCGGCATTTCATAAATGATAATCATCTAAATTTAAAAAGTCGTAGAGTTAAAGTTATTCGCCATGATGTGTAGAATACCCCCTCCCCGGTTTTATAGGGATATTATGTTACACCCTGTATATAGATTAATAAAGAATTTCGTATCAGTCTACGATATGAATTTTTTTATTTTTACAAATTTTTAATTAACTTGCTATATTCTTTATTCATCAAATCAACATAGATTGAATTAGAACCACTTCTTGTCATCCGATTGAGCTTAAATTTTGAATACCTGTCGAGTTCCGATGACAATACAATATTATGGTGACAGCGAGCTGATCTGATGATGGAGACGTAAATCAGCCGTAACCGGTCGGTCAGTCGTAATCGGCGTAATCGTAATCGGGTGGACAACGGAACTCCTCGATGAATATTAGTAGACTGGCCGTGTTTAGACTCATTTTGATCAGCACACAGTTCCAATAGCTCATTTTATAAAAGCTTGTATTCTTTTCACCGTGGGGGGTATAGTGGGAAACAGACGTGAACAGTGGTGAGCTCATCGTCACCGTATCTTCGCACGACAGACTCGGCTAACGCTTTCTTCCAGTAATAACACATTCCTTAATAAGCTAGCAGCAGGACAAATCTTATACCAACGAATCATACTAACAAGTCCGGGTAACAATTTAAAATTGTAGTCGCGAGTCTCTAAGCTGCAACGTTTCGGTTTTGACGAGAAATAATTTTTTTATTGGGCTTTTTGCTAATCACAGCTCATCAACACATCTTGAGATAGTGAAACCTGATTTTGCGAAAACTATGAGAACATGTTTAGATTGATAGTCTCAGAAATAGCATTAGTTTTGCCGCAAATGTCATTCAATAATTTTTATAGAGATTTTTTTGTTCATTGACATTCGTTGCTAAACTAATGATATTTATAAGATACTTTCAATCAAAATATGCATCTTAGAACTCCTAGATTCCGCAAAATAAGGTTTCGCTATCTCAAGATGTGTTGATTAGCTGTGATCAGCAAAAAACACAATAAAAATTTAATTTCGCGCCTCATGCGAAACTTTCCACGTTAATGTGTAAGTTGGCGGCAGTATTGAGCCCGTACCCGTACCTTGCCGTTGACAATCTCCGCGATGGTCATCTCTGCGTACTCGTCCGCGGCGTCGCGGGCTAGCGGCGCGACGCCGCTGGGCGCGCCCACGTCGCGACGCCACCAGAACTTCTCGTTGAGGCACGCGCCGCGGCGCTGTGCACGTTGCATGTTCTCATCCACCTGAATATAATATAAACGCCAAATTCTAATTAATTTTTTTTTATGCGTCACAATACAACAACACTTTTCAAAATTGATTTTAAACAAGATCTTACTGTGCAAACTACAACAAATCACAAACAACAACAACTTTGTTATGTTTGTCTGATACATAACAAATAACATAATAATGCAACTTGTGAAACATACAATTATGAAGCTTGCATCAAGTGCCACTTCAATTTGCATCAGTTGATAATTTCATTTTGTTTTATGATTTGAGGTGATAGTGGCATAGTATACAGGGCGTGGCAAGAAAATGGCACTTCAAGGGAAAAAGTACACTTTCTTTAGAGATATTTGTTATTATGAAACATAGGGTGGAATTTAAGAAAAAATAAGTATGAGCATTTGTAATTTAATGTAAAAATAATACATTGATTTGGATGAGTATATACCATCACGACATTTCTGCCATTCATAAGGTTCACACGCGCACCGCTCGTTCGCAAATTCAATTCATGCACATAGTCTCCCGGCCTGATGGAGGTTGATTTGATGACTGCTGAGTGCCATACCAAGAGTTAAAATTTGAATTAAAATAAAATGTTAATCGAACTATGTTAGAGAAACAAAGTATGGAACCAAACAAAATACGTGTTTCAATATAAAGGATATAAATACAAAGAGAATATATGAGTAAATGTTATTATTTTTAATCATATGTTTTGATTAGGAATATGAACATTCCTAATGGGACATAGTCAATAGAGCCTTCCTTAATTGTAATTTGTACATTGGAATTTAATTTGCTAGACGTTATTTCCCCTTTTAAAAGTAGTATTTTTTTATTTCATTGTTATGGTTCCTTATAACAGAACCACCATGTACAAAAGAAAAGCTGCGCTTATATTCGATTCACATTAACAAAACGAATCTTCTCTTTTGTTTCAATAATCAATAAAAAATACTTAATTTCCAGAAACAATAACAAGACTAATTCTACTTGTATTACAAAACTATCAAAATACGATCGAAACAGTTGAGCTATCTAAAGACGATTACAAACGATCTAAGGATAGCTTAGTTAGATAGTGATCTATGTCACTAACAGAAATAAACTTTATTGATAACCTTTCTTCTAATAATATATCGCTCTAAATGGTATTCATGTCACGAGGACGATAACATTTTTGATAATTGGTTTATTATGTAAAGAAGAACGCGTTTTGATTGAGAAATACAGATTGTTTGTACTTAGTTACATTTTCATGAAGTCCCATTATCTTGATAGACCCTGTATGTTAAATGGATGATGCACAAAATTATCTGATATTGTAATCAATACAATGAGAAATAAATCCACACGTCGGGTACGTCATCAGGTCTCGCAACCAAAGCCAAAGTAAGTAGATTTGAATTGGACAAAGATTTTTTGGTTTGCAGCAAATTTTTGGGGTTACACTATTCGGAACCGCAACGGGGCTCAATACATTGTTCCCAGAGGCAATTTGATTCACGGTAGATTCTTATACATTCTTGGTAACTTTAAATGCAATATGAGTTCAATAACTATATCAACATAATGTACTTGGCACCTACTAGTGAATCAAGGTGCCACATTTTAATTTTTGTAACTTGGAAGCGAAATAAATATTAAAAACCAATAATAATCTGAAATTAGGCGCCTTTGCCGCAAGCGCCACACTGAAGTTCGAACTGAATTGGTCTTTAAATATATGTCGTTAACATTGATGTTTCTTTCAAAACGCATTGACCTGCTAATTTTGAGTTACCTATCGCCTTTGTAATTTAGATGAATTATTTAGAATAAAATAAAATAAGTTGGAATTGAATTAATAATTTGGAATTTTATTGAATTAGAATAAGAATGATGTAATTAGTAAATTTGTTTACCTTGCTGATCGGCATCAGGAAGTTGAGGTTGTAGGAGAGGATGACGCGAGTGAGCAGAACCACGAAACACACGTAGGCCGCATTCTCGAAGTCGGTGAGCTGCGCCTCGCACGGGCGGAACTCCACTCGCCAGCCGATCGACGAGTTGGGCGGGGGCGGCTTGAACCGCATCGTCTGCCAGTTCGTTGATTGGATGTTCTACAACAAAAAAATACTTTTATTTAACTGTATATTTCCAAATTTGTGGTTCTTTTATGGAGAATTCTGTACGGTTCCATAATAAACTTCAATAAAGTGCATCTGAACTTCCTATTCGAATACTTAAATCCTACATAAAAAATAATGTAATTAAGAATGCATATTACACTCTACACTACTATTGCACACTCAACACTCATTACATACATACATAGTTCCATATTAGGATCCCCTGTGTACTATACAAATGATAAAGCCGTGTGGCCCGATGTCGATCTGCCCCTCGACAGCTAACGCAAAGCCGTGTCCGCTGGGCCATGTTTTGGACAGAACGTTGTTCGAAAACATAAAATAGGGGCGTGGGCTAAATGTTTTGTGAGCAAATACACTCACAAAAACATTTAGGCCACGCCCCTATTTTATGTTTAAGAACAATGATCTGTTCAAAACATGGCCCAGCGGACACGGCTTAAGAGAGCATACATTCAAACATCGTAGCTTTGACATTTATGGTATTAGTGGGACTCGATGCTATAAGCATAGTTTACCGCTTCACTTGTATTGTTTTAACTTTGTTTATTAGTGCGAGCTCAAGGGTGAGTTGTGAGTGGTGTCATACCTCAAAATGGTCGGTGTCATTCATGTCATCCTGGTTGACTTTCTCCGAGAAGAGCGACACGCTGTCCCGGATGAAGAGGTGCGCGACGTGCATCGCGAGCGGGTGGTCGATGCCGCCCTCGCGCAGGCGCCGGTAGATGGCGGGGTCGTGTGTTATTGGAATGTCGTTGTATCTGGAAGGGAAACCGACGTTATACCTTATTCTGATGCTCTGTACCATTTGTAATTTTTCACAACATTGCTGTTTTTATAAAAAAAAAATATACTATCAAGGTAGCAAACAAGTCAAAGTCAAAAGTATTTTATTCATTGAAATCACAAGGATCATTTTGAATCGTCTTAAAAAATACGCAAGCTTACGGCCCACCTGTTGGTAAGCGGTTACCATAGCCTATGGACGCCTGCAATACCAGAGGCATCAAACGCGCGTTGCCGACCCTTTACAAATTTCCAAACCTCTTTTTTTGAAGAACCCCATACTATAGTCACTTGGGAAAACCTCAGCAGGGGAACCTCAGATCATTCTACAACCGGAGTGTTCGCGAGAGGAAGTTCCTCTGAAACCGCACAGTCCGGGACCACCCTGGCTCTAAGGTGTGGGGATAAATCCTCTGCCGATGGCGAGCGGTGCGGTCTTCTTCTTCATCGTGTCGACGGTGGATCTATGTTTTTTCTATTTTTAAATCTTGTTTTGCCAGAATTTTGCCACTTCTACGGCGTTATCAGATGCAGTGTATGTGTCACTCAAGGTACAGGTGTTGGGGCACATTGGGCAAGTCATTAGGTGTGCCATTGTTTGAGGATCTGTTCCGCAAAGACAAGTTGTCGCTGTCTCTTCTGAGTAGCCCCATTTACTCATATTGAGCCTGCAGCTGCCCACCTGTGTCCGAAGTCGGTTAAGCGACTTCCATGTCCACAAGGGGAGGTCTTTAGCTGGCGGGACTTTTTCTGCAGGCTCGATATAGTTTAGGGGGAGGGGGAGGGTGTTTCTCCAACCATAGCCCGCGTCGGGCTTGAGATGTGTGACTCGATGGGTCAATAGAAACTGTGGATTTTAGGAAGATGTGGCGGCTTTTTAAGCGTTATTAAATTGATCGAATGGCTTCTCCTAAACAGTCTCATGCCCGTGATTGAGCTAAAATTTATTTCTGAACAAGCTAGAATCAGACCGGGTAAACCTGGGCCTGGACAAGTCCTCCAACTGATACAATACATTGAGGATGGGTATGAAGCTCAGAAAATCACTGGTGTAGTCCTTGTCGATCTTTCTGCAGCATATGACACCGTCAACATCAAGAGGTTACTGGCAAAGTTATCTAACATAATAGATGACAGTGGATAACTCCAAATACTTGCCAAGATGCTCAGAAACCGGCGCTTCCAAGTTCTCCTAAATTTCGAAAAGATTAGATGCAGAACCCAAAAAAATTTTTTACCCCAGGGTAGCGTCTTAGCGCCTACCTTACTCGACATCTATACAAACAACC
The DNA here is from genome assembly GCA_932527175.1 of Operophtera brumata. NCBI lineage: Eukaryota > Metazoa > Arthropoda > Insecta > Lepidoptera > Geometridae > Operophtera > Operophtera brumata. The sequence continues at coordinate 6,178,465 of OW052238.1, forward strand.
AACCAAGCTCTGAACACACTGAGAGGTTCCATTACGCCGACGACCTTGCTTTGGCCACTCAAACTGACAGCATTCATGACGCTGAACAACACCTGAAGCGGGCTCTTGAAGGTCTTGACAAGTACTACAAGGATAATGCCCTCAGACCAAACCCTCTCAAAACACAATCCAGCCTCTTTCACCTGCGCAACAGACAAGTAGATCTAAAACTTAATATTTCTTGGCAAGGTATTCCCATCCAGCACTCCGACTACCCCATCTACCTGGGAGTTACTCTTGACAGGGCTCTAACTTTTAAAAGCCACTGCATCAAAACGAAGCAGAAGGTCAACTCGCGCAACAACATCCTCCAACGCCTAACGTCCACTACCTGGGGTGCTTCACCCCAGGTACTGCGAACCACAGGCTTAGCACTCTGCTTCTCTGCAGGTGAATATGCATGTCCAGTGTGGCATCGATCTGCCCATGCACGAGAATTTGACACTGCTCTGAACGAGACCTGTCGAACCATTACTGGTTGCCTTAAGCCAACACCGCTTAACCAGTTGTACCCCACAGCCGGTATTGCCCCACCTCGTATCCGCAGAGAGGTCGCGTGTGCCACCGAGAAACACAAACAGGAGTTTGATGAGAGACATCCACTCTTTGGCGCTCTAATACCGTAGCGGTGCGGTGAAAAAAGGTTGCTGTTGGCATCATGTCAAACAACATAACAATAACACCACATAAATAACAGTCACATAAATAGCCCTGCTCCCACACTAGGATTCTCTGCGATGCGAGCACTACTGCTTTGCGGCAGAAATAAGTACGGAAGTAGTACTTCCCCGGACGAGCTCTACTGCTAACAAAAACCTTCCTGGAGGACATCGATTGGCTGCACTGGCAGTTCCGCCTGTCACGCTAAAAGGGCTACAGGCGGCCTAGTTGCGGACAAGAGTATGCTCTACAAGTACACTTACTTGTCATGCTCTGGCGCCAGATATGAGTCGATGGAGTCGTATCTGGACTTCTGAATGCGGAACTGGTTGTCTTTCAGCGGCTGCAGGCCGCGCTCCTCGCGCGTGCGGCAGTCCACCGACGCAGAGATCACGTTCCAGCGGCAATCCACGTCGGTCAGGAAGCCGCGGTAGATCGGCGACGCGGCCGACAACGCTAGCTGGTAAACACAAGTTAGAATATAGCTTGTAACTCTGCACAAAAAATGATTCAAAATGACCCTTGTGATTTTAATGAATATAGGTTCATATTGCTGTGTAGGGGTGTGTCGTGGCGCGCCAGAACGCAATCGGTTACGTTTATTACCTATGACTAGATTCACATTAGTAGGTTGTGTTGTGTTGTGGCGCGTGAACCTACTAATGTGAATCTAGTCATAGCAGTCATAGGTAACAAACGTAACCGATTGCGTTCTGGCGCGCCACGACACACCCCGACACAACAGTATGAACCTAGCTTAACTTTTTACTTTGACTTTTACCCGACTACGGCGAACGCAAAAGAAAACGTCATGATGTTTTTAGCAGTCTATGTTTATATGTATGTTTGTATTTTGTACCTGCCAATAGCTTGGTTCATATTATTGTGTCGGGGTGTGTCGTGGCGCGCCAGGACGCAATCGGTTAATTTATTACCTATGAGTAGATTCACATTAGTAGGTTGTGTTGTGTTTTGGCGCGTCAACGTAACCGATTGCGTTCTGTCGCGCCACGCCACACCCCAACACAATAATATGAACCTAACTTAAATGACGGATAAAGCAGGCGGCCCACATCAGCAATGCATTATACTCATAGGTCAGTCCACCTAGGAAGCACCCTATGTGGCATTGCACTGCGCCCGCCACCCTGAGACATAAAGATGAAAAGCCTGTGTGCCTGTAATTTCACCGGCACCCATGCCCTTCAATCCGGAACACAGCAATTCGAGCACTACTGCTTTGAGGCAGAAATAGGTATGGTGGTAGTACTTCTTATAGCATATCTCCGTCATTTATAAACCGATTTGCAAATATATATTTTTTATTTGCATGGTTATACTTCGAGATTGGTCCCGTTTTTGTCAAAATCTAGTTCTGACGGGACCCTTCAGAAATGGAGGAAACTCCTCAAATATTGTAGGCGATTTTGGTATTTTCAGGAACAAGTCAAGCATTTGCATTCAGAAAGTATAATCCCGATTACCTAGTAAGTCGGCTTTGTTTATCAAAAATATTTATTATTAAAAAGGAACACAACATACGTTCTCCATTTTGCCAGAGTCAAGTATATTCATGATCATCATCAGTCTGGTAGACTAATGCTGGACGACGGAGGGCTGCCTCCGTCCACCGACCTCACGCGACCTTTATAATGACTTCGGTCCATCGAGAGGGGACCACAATAACATAACATAACACCCAACAGTCACACAACATACCTATCACAATAAGATACCTATCGAGTCTAGGGCCCTACCCTACTCCACCTAACTACACAAATACACCTACTTACGAATAATATTCTAGAAATATGAACGACTAAAAAACTGCTTGTAATGTTCTAAGATGACATCACCGTATATAAGGAAGGTGAATAAAAAATAGAACTCTGCATGATATGACACAATGGAGCATGATGGTCGTAAACTCAGCTGCAGACAGCAGCACGAAACCTGGGTCACAGAATAAATAATAGTACATGTTGGTACTATTATTTATTCTGGGTATCTATCGCGCAGTCTGAGATTTTGATGCGGGATTGCATTCCCTAACCGAATGTTTTTGCCAAATATTATCAAAATCGGTCGGTAAATGGCGCAGCAGCAAACTTCCCCCCTGTTTGGGAGAAATATCCATTCAATCGAAAATAGCCGACTACAAAAAAACTATGAAATTATAGAACCTGCAAATCAGGTTTCGTCTAGATTCGTTGAAAAAATACGACCTGTACGCGAGTACCAACATACATACATATACATCAGTACCCTTAGTACGAGTTTGGATAGTTTTCGAAACTATATGTAGTTTCGTTTCCTTCCATACATTTACTTGCAGCGCCCCTAACGACAACGTCAAGGAACTAAGGGGCGCTGTCAGAAAATGTATGGATGGAAACGAAACTTCATATAGCTTCGAAAACTATCCAAACTCGTACTAAAGCCTCTGATGAAAGCAAATGTTGCCAGTTCGCTCGGTCAATGAGTAAAAACCATACCTATTTCTGCCGCAAAGCAGCAGTGCTCGTATTGCTGTGTTCCAGTTTGTAGGGTAAGGGTGCCGGTGAAATTACAGGCACATGAGACTTTTCATCTTTATGTCTCAGGGTGGCGGGCGCAGTGCAATGCCACATAGGGCGCGTCCTAGGTGGACGTGACCTATGAGGTAATGCACTGTTCATAGGCAGAGGTTACCGCTAAACATCAGGTGGGCCATATGCTTGTTCGGTCATTCAAGTAGTATATAAAAAATAAAAATAAACTCACCATGATAGGGCAGAGCGGAGCCAGCTGGTCGTAAAGTGTGCGCGCCTCATTGATACAGCACGCCTGGAAGGTGAGCTGCAGACAGCAGCACCCCATGCCGAAGCCCATCGCATCCATGTACACGGAGCCAGGGTCAGCCGCCTTGTCGTGCTCGAACGAGTCGTCCACTGGGATCTTGGTGTTCACGTCACGGAACACTGCACAATACAGATGACATCATAAATAAATGCACAGGCCCTTTCAAAATATACTGACGATAATCAAATGGCTGTTTCTTCAAACAATAACAACATTACACTAATGTAAAAAAAACACTAGGTAGTTATAATTATCGAATGATGAAGAAATACGTCAAAGTTACGTAATGAAATCAATAAAAAAGATACTGGCTAGACTTTAAAAAAAAAAGAACCAAAATCGTCCTAGAACTCAGTATCTACGGGTTCTACGAGTCAAATATTTTGGAATATGAAAATCTGATAATTTTTCATTGGTCCTGAATGAAAAATGAAAAAAAAACCTAGATAAAAAATAAATATGTAAATCCTTGTTTCGCACACATTTGGAATGAGATCTCAGTAACCCTACGACAGGGTAGGCGAACCAATGGCACGCGTGCCATTGATGGCACGCGACACAATATTTTGGGCACGTCGCCGATCATAAAACATGTGTAAAAAAATGTGTTAAGTAGTAGGTATTTTTTATTAATTTAATTTATGCGTGTAATAAAAACATTCCAAAATTTACCTCTTTTGTTTACTTTATTTAATAAAGAGTTTTGATAGATAGTATTTATTATTATTATTTTCCAAATAAAGTCAAAATTATTTGATGGCACGTCAATGAACCCATTAATTTTTTTTCAGAAAAAATGCCACGTTGATGCATAAAGGTTCGCCTACCCTGCCCTACGATATTTCAAGATACATTTGAATACAACAACTACCAAGGTAATAGCTTTCACTAGAAACGGGATATTTACCATGATTTTTGAGTTTTATATGTTCCCGATATTTCGGCACAGTTGCATGCGCCATGATCACGGGAGAACTGACTAAAGTCTAAGTGTTAAGGGGGTGACGGACAAAATTGCGAAAGTCCTGCAAAAGTTTTCCGTAAAGACCATCTTCACTCCCTTAAAGAAGATATCGCACTACTTGCGTTCACCAAAAGACAGTTTTCCACTTGAAAAGCCAGGGGTGTATAAAATTGATTGTAGCTGTGGGAGTTCGTACATTGGCCAAACGAAACGTACGATAGCGTGTCGGGTTAAGGAGCACATACGAGCGGTCAAGAACAGGGACATACATAAGTCAGCCATAGCAGAACACCTTTTGGAATCTGGCTCAAATCATTGGATCGAGCTACACAGTCCGCAGGTAATCTCGACAGAGCGACATTACATACCGAGAATGGTACAAGAGGCAATTGAGATTACTAAGTACAGAAACTTCAATAGAGAAGATGGTTTTCAATTATCTGGAGTATGGAAGCCTGTGGTAAGAATGTGTAAGAATCAAAAAAGTGTGGTACCTGCTACGCGTCCGGACACCGTTAGTGTTGTGTGTCGAGTTGGTGTGAATTGTGACAATGAAACCGATGGTAGTGGTATCGTTCGTAATAAAAGAGTGAGAAAGAGGGTAGATCGATATATCTGCCAATAACATCTACTCGCAAAGACTTTAGTCAGTTCTCCCGTGATCATGGCGCATGCAACTGTGCCGAAATATCGGGAACATATAAAACTCAAAAATCATGGTAAATATCCCGTTTCTAGTGAAAATTATGTACATAACCATGATAGTTTCAAAAGTTATAAGGTAATAGCTATTTCGTAAAACTGCAAACTCAGATTTTGATAAGTTTTATACTTTTCTTGTAATAAGCAATTATGTGATTTTTCGTTGGGCGACCGCTATTCTGTTACTTTCTAATTTAACTGAACTTTACTGAGTTAGATAGTGATGAATTTGGCGGCTGGTTGCCTCTTAAGGAGGATGCTCACGCTTGTGGCACGAAATTCAAAATTTTTGGTGTTTTTTGCCCATTACAGCTCATCAACATTTCTTCAGATAGCGAAAGTTGAGTTTGCGAGCACTAGGAGATTTAACACACATGTTTTAATTGATAGTATCTCATAAATATAATCAGTTTAGCTACGATCCCCCTAAACACATTTGTAAAGTGTTTATTTTTTTTGTTTAGGGTTATCGTTATCTGATGATATTTATGAGATACTATCAATTAAACATGTGTGTTAAGTCTCCTAGTTCTCGCGAAATCAACTTTCACTATCTGAAGAAGTGTTATTGAGCTGTAATCAGCAAAAAACACCACAAAAATTTAATTTCGCGCTACAAGCGTGAGCATCCATAGAAACCTTGTCTTTGTTATTGAGAGAAACCATCGGTAAAGCACGTTGTTCTAGAGAGTACAGATTCTATGAATTCAGCATATATATATATATATACAGTGGTGGCCATATAATTAAGAACGCTGATATAAAGGGAAGATTTTTTCCAACTAAGATGCAAAACTAATTGTATGCATTTGTTTTTATTTCTCTCGGTATCGTAAAACATTTCCATATTACCACTGTATTCATTGATACACATGATTGGCTAAAAATCAATAGGCAAACTTTTTACACTACTTTTAAACAAAGTATTCCTTATTACTGGCTGGTCACGTAATTAAGAACGCTAAGTAGTTTATACCTTTATTCAAATTTAAATAGAGAAACTCAGTCGATTTGTTACTGTTTGTATAATTTTGGCGCCATTACGTGCTGTAAAAGATTAAAGGTGATTGCTTCTTTAGAAAAAACAATGGGAAAAAATAAAAGTTGTGATAAATCTACAAGGGAAGTAATAATAAAACTTCGCCGGAAGAATTGGTCTTATAAAAAGATTGCCAACTATCTACAATGTTCAAAAACGATGGTTTTTCACGCTGTAAAGCATTTTGCTACGCATAAAACTACTGCGAATGTTCCACGTGTACCTAAACAGAGAAAAACAACTCCTCGAGATGACCGAAACATCGTTCGTATGGCAAAACAAAATCCTTTTAAAGGGTCCAATGAGCTTAGAAAAGAATATTTTGGTGAAAACAACCCTTCAGCAATCTCAGCACGCACTATTCGAAGACGTTTGGTAGAAGAAAAATTGCACGGTAGGATAGCATGAAAGGTACCCATGTTAAAACTTTGCCACAGGCAAGCCCGGCTTGCATTTGCGAGAAAGTATGAAAACTGGACTGTGCAACAGTTGAAAAACGTACTTTTTTCTGACGTGAGGAAAATAAACAGAGTATGTTCTGATGGAAAACGATATGTACGACGTCCCCCGAATACAGCATTCGACCCAAAGTACACGAAAGTTACATTAAAGCACGGTGGTGGAAATGTGAAAATTTGGGGTTGCTTTTCGGGACATGGAAAGTTGACGTAGGACTTGTAAAGTTGATAGAAGGTAACATGGATCAGTTCCAATACAAAAATATACTGGAAGAAACAATGTTACCATACGCTGAAGACGTTCTACCGGTCATTTGGACATTCCAGCATGACAATGATCCAAAGCACACTGCACGCACCGTAAAGGAATTTCTTACAGCGCAATTAGTTTTGTCTTAGACTGACCTGCTATCAGTCCAGATCTAAACCCAATAGAGAATCTGTGGTTTGAAGTAAAGAAAAAGGTTTCAAATACAAAGTGTGGAAATTTAAGAGAGCTGTATGACTTTTTTTTTAGAAGAATGGAACTCTATTTCTCTTCCGAAATGTCTAAAATTAATAGAGTCAATGCCTCGCCGGTGTAAAGCTGTAATTAAAAGCCGTGGATATGCTATTAACTATTATTTTTAGTTAAATATTTATTAAATTTCTTTTTATGTTTCCTGTGCTACATAATATTGTGATTTTTTAAATCTAAGTGTCATACAAAACAATTCCCGAGCAGTTAAATAAATCGTTCTTAATTATTTGTCCAGTTTCAGTACTATTTGAATGTGTTACTTTGATAAAATCAATAAAATGTGCAAAAAATAGTTAGCGATTTCATACTTTATTCTTAAGTCAGGTTGCTCTATTAATGTGACTATTATATAACATAACTAGTTGCTTCTCAGAAGGTACACATCTCTGTGTATGATACGATTTAAATAAAAAACTTCTAGAACTTCAAATCGTTCTTAATTATATGACCACAACTGTATATATAAACCAATATTTTCAGAGCACCACAATACAATTAGTATTGTGGTAATGTATTATATCAATACATTAGTGCTTAATTAATATAGTAGATGTATACAGTAGACAGTGCACTCAGTCATTCATATTTATGGCTGCTCTAATAATTAATGGTTAACATCCATCAGTTTTGTTGTCAGACATCTAGTAATATGTACTACGTAGATTTAGATCCACAATTACTACTTTACCAGAACGACTAGTAGTGGAGGTTTTTTTTTTTTTTGGATGCTGGTGAAATAACTGGCACATGAGACTTTTCATCTTTATGTCTCAGGATGGCAGGCGCGGTGCAATGCCACATAGGGTGCGTCCTAGGTGGACGTGACAGGTGTGTGGTGTGCCCGGCCTAAGAATAGACCCCTCCGTCTACTCCCATGGATGTCGTGAAAGCCGACTAAGGGATTACCCGGACTTGTTGATAATATTCGTTGGTATAAGATTTGTCCTGGCTGCTAGCTTATTATGGAATGTGTTATTACTGGAGGAGAGCGTTAGCCGAGTCAGTCGTGGGAGGCAATGGCGGCGATGAGCTCACCACTTGTCACGTCTATATTCCACGATGGTGAAACCGATTGTGAAAAGAGGCCCATTGAGGCTCTGCCTACCCTTTCGGGGAAAAAAGAGAGCGTGTCTATGTATGTATGTAATTAATTCCCTTTTAGTGGACGGTGTACAAAGCAAATATTGATAGAAAACCGCAAATCAATGAACAGGATCGCCGTTTGGTACAAGAGTACTTTAGGTTAAAACAATAATTTTGAGCGGTACCTAATTCCTAAAAATATTCCCATAGGGAAGGCAGTAATGACGTAATCAAGTTTTAATATGGGAATAGTTTTTTTAATTTTTTTTTTATGTTTCAGTAGCCTGTCGTGTGTGGTATCAAATGAAAGGCCTTCATGAGCCGGTTCTAAAAATATACTATACCATTACCTTTCGGCCACGAAATCCAAGAAATATTTTCAAGACATACCAAGTTTGGGCTCCTCCAGGTCGGAGACTGCTTAGTATTTTTTTGTAAAACATACGTCACATGTCTCTTAATATATAACCAAGAAAAGGCGATTTAAAAAATATTATTTATTACTGTTTTTTTTCTTTATTAAAAAGTTTGAGATTCTAGGTATAATGCGCGTCATGTAAAAAGAACAAACTAAAGAGATTACTTACTTTTCTACTTATTTAAGAGATTTATACCCTACCTATAGTGTAGTCTACCTGTAGTGCCTACCTAGTTTACTACAAATAATGTACAATTATAGTAAGTACAATTATAAAAAGAACGCTGGAACGCCTGTAGAAGCTTGACCGCCAGCGTTCTTTTTACATGACGCGCACTATACCTAGGTCTCTAAAGGCTTACCTGGTAAATTAATGGCGACTTTCTCTCCTCTCCTGTGTCTGATATTCGAAGTCAACGTCTTGAACCGCGGGTGGCCCTCGAATATGGCGCCGTCAGGGAAGTATAGAGACTTGGTCACTCCTTTGTGTGGGGTCGGTGCGTGCGGGGGGCTTGTGAACTCTGGACATCCTAATCTACAAACAATACGTATTAGAATAAATTTCCAAAAATCAACCTCTTAGATAAATCGAAAACGAAAAACGACACGAAGGCTTTAAGCAATGGTGAAATAGCGATCGGACAACGCGGCCATTACGAGTACTTAGCGTTAGCGTGTCGTTTATCGTTTCGATTATTTGTCGCTAGCGAAATAAAAATACAGGCTATGAAAGCTAAGACTTGGAATAATGCGGTACCCTAATATAAGTAGCAATAAAAAACGAAAACCAACACGTAAGCGCTGCGCTAAGCAATATAATTCGAATGGCAGCGTTGTTCTTGAAAGCGTTTGTCTATCGCTATATAAATATTGCTCAGCGCTTTCGTGTCGCTTTTCGTTTTCGATGCCCATTTATTTATTTTCCATTGTACCCTCAAGGGAACAGCCAAGGGTACACAGTAAAAAAGGGCATTTGTGCTGTAAAAATAAAAATGTAGGCCATGAAAGTTTTAAAGGTACTCAGAACAACGCTGTACCCTAAGATAAGTTAAGTGGCAATAGAAAACGAAAACCAAGACGTTGAACGGCGTTGTTGTTGAATTCGCTATTTCGGCATTGCTTAGCGCTTTCGTGTCGTTTTTCGTTTCCAATGGCCATTTGTCGCTGGCCGGATAAAAAGCAAGTTTAGTAAGATTTATAGAACAACGCTGGTATAGGAGTGGTTACCTAGGAAAGTTGGTGATGCTCATAATGACCTCCCCATCCTTCAAGAAAGCGCTCGCCTCAGCCCTTCTGTATTGCATATTAGCTTCTACAATATTGAAGTGAGCCAACAGTCCGCCGTATGGTTTACCGGGGGTCCCTTCAACCATGTAAGCGCCATATTCCGGGCGCCACAGGGATTTCACATCTAAAAATAGAAATTAACAATTTAAAATGAGGAAATAATACTGAAGTAATTTCGATGAACGTCGTCATTAATCCCAGCGGACATTACGTACATAAAAATAGCGTTACCAAAGGCGTGTATAAAAAAACCGGCCAAGTGCAAGTCGGACTCGCACACTAAGGCTTCCGTTTTCCGTACCATTATCTTTAAAAACGGAAAAAAACACGTTTGTTGTATACATTTAAATTTTATTTTTTATTTTTTACCCCTTAAACTTTTATTTTATTCTGTTTTTAGTATTTGTTGTTATAGCGGCAACAGAAATACATCATCTGTGAAATTTCAACTGTCTAACTATCACGGCTCATGAGATACAGCCTGGTGACAGACGGACAGACAGACGGACGGACAGCGGAGTCATAGTAATAGGATCCCGTTTTACCCTTTGGGTACGGAACCCTAAAAAAGAGCTCCTAGAAAAAGAATCTCCTAACGTTTAAAAGTTACAAAGGTGATAGTTATATCGTTAAGAAGATCCATCTGGCGCCATTACAAAAATATATGTTTAATCCCCTCTCTACCCCCAGAGATGACGTCATAGACCGCGGGAGTGATTACTGATTTTAAACCAGTTCCACCCAACCGATTGAGCTGAAATTAGGCATACTTGTAAAGTTCACATGACAATTCAATATAAGGTAACAGCGCGAGCTGATCTGATGATAGAGACAACAGAAATCCTCCATGATAAATAGTAGCCTGACAGTGTTTGGACTCATTTTGATCAGCTCACGGTCAGGGCTGTCTCTACCCGGGGGTGCAGGGCACCCGAGCGCGAGGTTAGGGGGGTCTTTGGATGGCGCTGAGGCGCCCCTACCTCAGCTCAATCCACAAAAGTGATCCCCTAATAAACTTGATTGGAGTTCTTCGAATTTACGAGAAAAACCTAGTGGTAGTAGCCAGTTGTAACTCGATTTTTACAAGGTCATGATAGAGACGATAGCATGTTGATGTAGGTGATGCATATGGCGATACCGTAGATAAACTATATAACCTATATATATATATATATATATATATATATTACTGTCTCGGTAATAATAAGAAAACCGTAAAACCGTGAGAGTTATCGACAAGCAATGGTAGGAGTAACGGGCTCGATTTTGAAAATAATAAGTTCTGCATTAAAAAAAGCAGTAAATTATTTTTATATTATCAAACAACAAAAGTTTTTATAAAAAAAATCATTTGACTTTTTGGGATCTTTGTTTGATCATTCTGGATCGATATGATACATGGCTTTATACAAGTGTGTGCTCGCGAGGTCTACTGTTCGCAGAACTACTAGTTAGTGTGATGTATTGGTACTATGTATCTAGTTTCAATTACTTTTTCCCAATAATGCTCGAATACGTTATCAGAATGTAATTATTATGACTGTGATAATAACGTAGGTTCAATAAATTATTACACGAATCATCAATATACTTTTTGGAGGAGTATACCTATCTCATAATATGTCTTTCATTATGATAGTGGTAACATAATAAGCTGGAGTTATTGTAGATGGCAGGTACAATGGAGAGAAGTCATTAGTTAGTTAGGTAGGTACCTTATATTGCAGAAACAATAACTTCAATGGTTGATGACTTATGAAATACTAGTGTCCGCCCACGGTTTCGCTCGCGTTTTACCAGGATACAAAGTTGCCTATAGCTCAATCCAGGTCATAATCTATCTGTTTACGAAATTTAATCGAAATTGGTTCAGCCGTTTCGGCGTGATTGAGTAAAAACATCGTAACTTTGACAATTTTTTATATTAAAAAAGGAAAAGTCCAATAATGTAGGTAATAAGGCTAGATAATGTTGAGTGAAATGTCCAGCATTTTTTTTTTACCTTTGTAATTAATAATTTTATTTGTTATTTTATTTTCTTACACACACACACACACCTTTTTTAAAAAAAATCATATATAGACCCTCGTTTGATCGCGATCTCACCTGTTAAAATAAATAAATACCGTAAGGGTAGGCAGAGCTCAATGGGCCTCTTTTCAACGTGGGTTGCAACATAGCGGGAGTAAAGACGTAACAAGTGGTGAGCTCGCTGCCAACGCTTTCCACAACTGACTCAGCTAACGCTAAAAATTAATCAAAACTAATACCAATACCATCAAATCGTACTAACAAGTCTGGGTAATTAATAAGTTAATTGCTTATGTGGGAAAACCTAGCTTGAGTGTATAGTTTACAAATTATCTATCTAATCATTATCATCAAACGCACAGAGGCATATTGTAATCTTACACACAGGTACCTTACACACTCCTGTGGTTATTAATTGAACAAATACATTCAGTGACTATGACAACATGATGACAACAGTTCAAGCACAACTATTGATAAAATTATGCCAGTCATGGCTTGCCCATTCACAAATAAACTAGCCTCAAGGCCATTCATGAGTCACCATAGTTAAAGTCATGAAAGTAAATAATAAAAATGTATGAAGGCTCAGAAAAGTTGGATAAAAAAATCCATGTTATTATAATATCAGCAGCAATTACGATTGCTGGACGAGGCCTCCTCATAGAATGTAAAAGAGCTATTTGCATAGTTACAATGGACAGGCAGATTGGTGTTGATTACTGAAGGAGACGCTGCAGCCATTGGTGTAATACGTTAGTCGGCTTTTATGACATCCACGTCGGGAGTCAGTTCTTAGACCTGATACAACACATCAATCCCACTTATATCATAAATGTTGAAGTCATATCAATCACGTTGAAACGGCTGAACATGAAACAGACACATGAAACTTTCATCTCTATGTCTCAGAGAGGTGGACGTGACCTATGAGGTAATGCATTGTTAAAGGCAGAGGTAACTGCTTAACATCACGAGCCAATCCACTTGTTCCGTTGTTAAAACAGTTAACCTAATAAAAAAATAGACAGATTTCTATGAAATTTGGTACACACATAGATTATGACCTCAATTGAGCTATAGGCTACTTTTTATCCTATTATGAGTCAGACTCATGCCCTGAAGCTTCTGTACCATTTGGCAACATCTAGTTGTGAATTATGAAAATAGAAAATCTGTTATACATACATACATACATAAACTCACGCCTGTTTCCCGGAGGGATAAGCAGAGACCACGGATTTCCACTTGCTACGATCCTGACACACCTCTTTTGCTTCAAAATCTGTTATACACTCGTTTATTATACAAAATGTGTGATATTTTATTTATCCAGACTTATTACTTGTTGGGCAATATTTGTTGATGTTTTCCCAACAAATATTAACCAGCAGCCAGGATAAATATTATCCTGGCTGCTTGTTTATATAGGAATGTGTTATTACTAGAAGAAAGAGTCAGCAGGACTGATGGTGGGGATGCAACGGCGGCAATAAACTTACCACTGGTCAGTCTATATTCCAGTGTTTGTGCGCCCAAAGTGTAAAGTGGCCAATTGAGGCTCAGCCAAGCCCTTCAGGGAAAAATGTGTGTGACAATGTATGTACGTGCCTGCGCCAGCATCAGCAAGCTGCTGGCCTTCCATCCCGTCCTTCCTGGAGGACATAACGTGGCTTGACAAGCAGCCCCCCCTCACACATAAAGGGCCCACTGGCAACCTAGTTACAGAAAAGAGTCTGCTCTACCAGTACATGTACAGTAAGATTTATGTATGCATTATTATTCAGACTTACGTTCTGGATCTGCTAATTCCTTTTCTTGTAATAAGGGCAAGAGTTCACTGGCTCTCAGACTGACAGTAGCTCGCTGTTTATCATCATCAAACTTCACAATTATGTATTCCACCTGAAATATCAAGACTTTTAAGCTTCTTACACATTGTACCATGTTGTGCAATCTCTATTACAATCTGATTATGACAATAATTCTATAATAATTTTGCACAAATAAAATGAGGAAAAAGTTCATAATTGTTTTCTCTTTATCTTGTACCACGGGATATTACAGATGTTTATCTAGGGAGAGTACTGGTGGATCAGCTTACCTCATCTCCCCATTTAAGCACATCCCCGGTGCGATCCTGAAGCTTTCTGTACAGATTAATGAATTGCTCTATTCCGTGTTCTCGGACATGCTTCGCCAACGCCTTCGTCTCGTCCCAAGTAAGAGGACTTCCTTCAGTTAGTAGACCCATATTAGCTACAGGGTTTTTTCGAAAATTGAAGGCAAACTCGCACAAAGTTTTTAGGGGCTTTGCACCAAATTTAATCGCTCTTAGATTTAAATAAACTTTCATGAAAATTTTAACGCCGGATGAGCCTGAACCACTTATCAGCTGTCAGTCTATTACTAGTATGTATTAAAATGTGTTTAATATTTTCCTAGGAATTTAGACATTCACAACGCCAATGCACAACGAGAAGTTTCAGACAGTTTCAGAAATAAACTAAAATCCGAATTTACAAAACGCGACTAAATACACAAGAGAAATAAAATTTATTATAGTCAGTGTTGCCAAAACAAGATTAACAAAAGAGTCTGTGGTCACACACAGAGAACACAAAAAACCCAAGTACATGCAAAAAACAATGGGAATGTGTCTCGGACATGCCTCGGATGGTCTCGGAATGTATATAGATAGAGCTGTTCTGTGGTCTCGGACATCGATCAACACCTTAGAGCATTGCAGACCATCAACACGGAACGGAGCGAATTAATGTGTGTGCGACTGCAACATGGACCTAGAGAACGTTTACCGTAATTTGGCACCTGCCATGGAGTATTTATAGGTGCCATCTTATGGAAAATTATGAAGATATATCTCTACTGCCCAAATCCCATAGAAGAACTACAAATCCAAAGTCCATAGTCTGTGGACTCCAAGGTGCATGGACGTAGGTGTGACTTGACATCTTCTTCTTTTCTTCTTATAATGGCTTCTGAGGAGTGCTCCAAACAACTTCACCATGATGTCAAGTGACTTGAATGAATTCATGACTTGACTGATAGACTCACTGACGGAAGATAATCAAACATATCAAATCTCAAATCTGTGTAAAAGAAGAAGAAGAATGTACTGTAAGGATGGTACCGTGTTTTTTTCTAGTACTACAAAAAAGAAATTCCGTACCTTCAGAGACCATTAGTACCGTAAATAAATTACAAAAAACAAACAAATATTAGAATAAACCGTGCCTAAGATAATGGAATGCTAACTGTTTTCGTTTGAGAGTCAAATAGACATTCCACAATGGTGCCAGTGGCAATCGAGGGATGCACCCAGGGCGCCGAAGGTGGAGGAGCTCGAGGTGGCTCCATTTCACTCGCACTACTGATAGACTTCATCGTACAAAGGACTTATGATGAACTCACTGTATTGGCAGAATTGTAAGGACATTATATTTCTGATCATCACAATATATTTTTTTTCATCAACTCTAAGCGTTTAACTGTTGCATTACAGGTTGCCTAGAAAAACAGATATGGAACGAAAAATTGAAATTTATAAATTCAGTGCTCGTACCCGACAACTATTTGTACGTCTCTTGGCCCTAGTCAAGTGGGCTAGCAGTGCTACCAAGGTGGATAGATCTGCTCACATCATGGCGTTTCTGGATAAACAAGCCTTACTATTTGTAGAAACTGCTGATGTCTTGGCTAGAGTGGCTAGGGAAACCCTTGTTCATGCTAGGTAAGTTGTTACTGATTAAACAAGAAGCAAAGTTGACCATATTATTAAATAAATGTTTGGCACTATTATGTTAGACTGGTGACAGAGATTAAATTGTGTCACAGGCTGCCTACATTTCACATGGCAGCAGCAGTGGAAGTACTGACGCTGGGTACATACAGTCGGTTGCCAGCTGTCGTCCGGGAACGTCTAGTGCCCCCGCCTCCTTTGACTGCCTCTGAGCGACGCACCACTCTGCGCTCCCTGGCACATGTGGTCCGACAGAGACTCACTACAGCATCTTTGCCAAGTGATGTCCGTAATCTCAAGGTAACTATTATAATAAGCTAGCATCCACCCACCGCTGTTCTCTTTGTGATACTTGAATAAAAATATTCTGTATCAATCCAGGTAATGATCTATCACTATTCCAAATTTCATCTAAATCATTTCAGCTGTTAATTACAGTGTTAAGCAATAATTAATTTCATATATATTTACTTCTACAACATTTTATGAAGATTGGGCTTGTTGATTTAAATTTAAAACAAAAATAGAGCCGCCTGGAACAAGAAAACTTAGTTATTAGTTAGTGTAGTTAGTAGTTAAGCTACAACCATGCTATATAAAATTCGAATTATCCTTGGAATAGTTACACAGTGTTTTGTTTTTTGCATTGACAGGCAGTTTCAAATTCGATCGAAAGAGACAAAACATAGTGTATATATTCCAAACAAAACACAGTGTATATATTCCAAACAAAACACAGTGATATATTCCAAGGATATCTGCGTTTATTAGTAGCATGGTTAGTCTATACTTCATCAAATTTTGTAGATTTGTCTAAGACTCATCTAAAACTTATCAAGGCACAAAATGATCTTTTGTTTTGAAACAACAAAGTTTAAGCGTAATTTACCACAGAATTTGACGCACCAATGTACCATACATGAGCCTCCAATATCAAATGATAACTTGATGTATTGTTGACAGTTATCCTAACTCATAAACTACCTACCTCCTTTGATTCATGCTCAAAAGTTAATAAGACTGGCTTATACGATGGTGCTATCCACCATGAAAAGCCCATTGAGGCTCTGCCTACCCATTCGGAGAAAAAGGCGTGTGTCTATGTATGTATGTATGTATAATATGAACATGATTGTGTCACAATCTCACCTGATATATTTGTTCATCTAGGTAGAAAATGGTCGTGCCACATTCACAGTTGGCCAAGAGTACAGTGTCTCCCTGACTGTGATGGGTGATGCACCAAATGTCCCTTGGAGGTTACTGGACATTGCTATACTCATTCAAGATAGTGAAACTGGGGGTAAGTTCTGGGTGGAATGGCAGAGATTGGAAAATGTTGATTTATTTATTTATAATACACAGGCAGCTCTCAGAGCTGATGCGTGTATATCTTAGTCCTTATCAGTGCACTTTAAATGTTTGTAAAGTCTATTTTTGAAAGAATTAACTGAGGGGGCACTGATCACTGAGTCTGGTAGCCGGTTCCAAGTGCGCACGACCAAGCCGCCGGTTCCAAGTGCGATTCAATGATCAGTAGGACAAAAACAGAACACCTGTTCTGTTCTGTCCTTCCAGTATCTCTCTTATCGCCTTAAATTTTGTATCCATACAAGTCTGCTCCGATTTACGGTAACTCGGCTCAGCAATCCAAAGCAACAGCAGGATAGACTGGAACGTTAAATACAGAATTAATGCAGTATGGTACAAATAGCGACAGGTCTCAGGAAGAACATGTGATCCACGAATGCCCCTTAAACTTAGGGGGACAATCTACAAGACGATCATAAGGTCTGTCGAATTTTATGGATCTGAGTTCTGGGCTACTAAGGCAACTGATGAAAGAAGAGTGTATGTCGCGGTGATGCAAATGTTAGGATGGATGTGTGGAGTGACAAGAATTGATAGATAAGAAATGAGTAAATCAGAGGACGTTTCAAAGTAGCGCCGTAACAGAAAATCTGGTTCGCGTGTTATGGGCATGTTATGCGGAGTGAAGAAAACCATGCAGACCAAGAAGAAGAGCGATCAATATGAATGTGGATGGATACATAAATAAAGGCAGGCCTAAAAAGAGATGGGTGAACTGTGTGAAAGACGAGATTTATATAGGAAACGTGTAATGATTTGACGGGAGATAGAGGAGAATGGAATATAAGAACATGTTGTGCTAACTCCACTAAGTGGGATAAGGGCAGGAAGATGATGAATGAACGTATGAACTGTAAGTGTGCGACTAACAGCAGTTGAATATTTATACCACACTAGTAGCAAAAATTGTGCTTTGTGAAAACAAATTCTTTATGCATGATAAGGCACTATTGTACATTTTCACTCACCTTTACTTATTTTATGGGGACTGAGCAGCCTGACTGGCGCAGAGATCCTCTTACATGATGGGCCCGATCCGAATGGCTATGAGTCTATGGCACATCCTAAAATTACGATGTGCCATATTCTCTTCTCAGTGAGTCTAATCCAGACTCATTGTTGATCTAGGGATTAATTGACAGGATTCTATAGAGAACTATCAGATCTGGCATGCATAAGTATCTGTCCGTGTATATATCCGTGGTGTATCCGGCCCAAGAATAGACCCCTCCATCTCCTCCCGTGGATGTCGTAAAAGCCGACTAATGGATTACCCGGATTTGTTTGTATGATTCGATGGTGTAAGATTTGTCCGGGCTGCTAGTTTACATGAGGAATGTATTATTACTGGAAGAAAGCGTTAGGAGAGTCAGTCGAAGGAAGCAATGGCGGCGATGGGCTCACCACTTGTCACGTCTATATCCCACGATAGTGCAACCTACGGTGAAGGGAAGCTTATTTGAGGCTCTGCCTACCCTTTCGGGGAAACAGGCGTGTGTCTATGTATGTATGTATGTATCTATGTATCTGTTTGGCATCCTAGAATTAATATCGGAAATGAAGCATTAGGCTCTGCCAGCTAGAAGAGTCCCAAGTCCAAACACTATTACAAGTATCTTGCTTATTGACGACCTCTGTGACGTGGCGGGCGAACGTTCGCCTGCGACGCAGGAGGTTTTTTTTTTTTTTTTTTTTTTTTTTTTTTTAACATTGATAGACCTTTGTTTGACCACGATCTCACCTGTTGGTAAGTGACGATGTGGCCGAAGATGGAGCACAAAGGTCTAGAAGGCACCTATTCACTCTAGACTTGAAGAGACCCAGATTATAGTTTTCAGGAAAGACAGACGACGGCAGTGTATTCCACTCCTTAGCAGTTCGCATTATAAAGGTAGAACCGAAACGTTTTGTGCGAATAGAAGGTATACTAATGAGGTAAGGATGGTACTGAGCCGTACGCCTGCTCATCCTATGATGAAAAGGAGATGGTGGGATCAGATCGTGCAGTTCCTGGGAGCATTCCCCGAAATGTAACCTATAGAAGATTGAAAGGCATGCAACCTTACGGCGGTGCTCGAGACTCTGGATCTTAGTCTCCGCCATATGTTGCTCACCTATAAGCCTGAAAGCTCTACGTTCGATCGAGTCCAAGGTAGCAAGCTGGTATTTGGCCGAACCATCCCAAACATGGCAGCAGTACTCCATACCAGCCCGGACTTGTGCTTTATACAAACTGAGAAGCTGTCCTGGTGTGAAGTAACGCTTTACCTTATTCAGGATGCCTAGCTTCATGGCAGCTGTTTTTGCCTTAGACTCGATGTAAGAGCCAAAGTTGAGAGTAGGCGTGAGC
Organism: Operophtera brumata; assembly: GCA_932527175.1. NCBI lineage: Eukaryota > Metazoa > Arthropoda > Insecta > Lepidoptera > Geometridae > Operophtera > Operophtera brumata. The sequence continues at coordinate 6,197,988 of OW052238.1, forward strand.
GAAACACCTAAGAGCTCGAGGTGATCTCCTATAGCTACAGGTACATCGCGGAATACAGGAACTTGGAGAAACGGACTTTTTTTCGCCGAGAAGAGACAAGCCTGCGTTTTAGAGGCATTGAACTTAACTAGATTGGCATCACCCCAGTCGGATACAGCCTTGAGAGTCAAATTCAGACGCTGCAGCATCTCATCTCTTAACTCCTGAATTTCATTCTTCCTAGCTCGCGCAGTAGAAACATATCTCTCCACAACTGTGCTGTCGTCTGCATACCCAATGATACCGGGCATTAGCAGATCGTTAATGTGCAACAGAAACAGTGTGGCAGATAGCACTGACCCCTGAGGTACCCCGGCGTTAATAGCCAATTGATCCGACGAGCAGCCGTCAATAACTACTCGAATGGATCTTTCCCTCAGAAAGTCTGCGAGCCAGGAGCAGAGTTGAACTGGCAGTCCGTAGGCAGGAAGCTTGCCAATAAGGCTAGCGTGCCAAACCCTATCAAAGGCCTTCGAGACGTCTAATGAAACAGCTAGTGCTTCACCGTATTTCTCGATGGCCTCGCTCCAAATGTGCGTGGCATACACAAGAAGGTCCCCAGTAGACCGGTTTCGGCGAAATCCGTATTGGCGATCACTGAGGAGGTCGTTACCTTCGAGGTATGCAAGGAGCTTCCTATTCAGTACACGCTCCATACATTTACAAAGTAGGGAGGTGACCGAAATAGGGCGGTAGTTTGAAGGGTCAGCACGACTGCCTTTCTTGGGTACAGGCTGCACGTTTGCGAGCTTCCAAGATTTAGGGACTTCACCAGTTTTAAAAGAGAGGCGGAAAAGTCGCGTTAATACTGGTGACAACTCAGGGGCACAGGTTTTCAACACTATAGCCGAGATACCATCCGGACCGCTAGCTTTATTCACGTCGAGACCACGTAGCGTTCTGAGCACTTCCTTTTGCTGGATGCGAATTTCCTGCATTGAAGCTTCGCACCGAGGAAGGCTGGGTGGAATTTCGCCAGAAGTTTCAAGACGTGAAGCCTCCGCAAATTGAGTAGCAAATAAATTTGCTTTCTCAACCGCAGCGTGAGCTAGGGACCCGTCCGGTTTCAGTAGTGGAGGGAGTGAAGGGCGGCTGAAGTTCGCTTCCACGGACTTAGCCAGAGACCAGAAAGCTTTACTTCCCGCAGGGTATGCGGCAAGCTTAGCACCCAGACGGCCAATCCGATCGAAGCGAGCCTTCCGTATCACCTTCTTGCAAGACTTGGCGGCTTTGTTAAAGGCTTTCTTCTTAAGCCGTGCATCCGAGGTTTTACCGTTTCTTGCGTCAACCCAGGCTAGGTAAGCCACATGTTTTAGCGCTTCTGCACTAGCACACGCGGGACTGAACCATGGGCGAGCATTGCCTGAAGGTGAAGCATCGGAGAATGGAATAAAATACTCCATTGCTCTTTTGATCACCTCCGAAACGGCATCAGCACAGACCGTCGGGTCACAAGAAGAAAAGCAGGTTTGCCGCCAAGGATAAGAAGCGAAGAAATGTCGCATCTCATCCCAATCTGCTGACTTGTAACGCCACACTCGCCTACTTCCTCTGGGTGAGGGATCGGGTGGCGAGTATGACGATACAGACCTCACCACACAGTGATCTGATGTACCCAAAGGAGGCAAAACTGATACTGAGTGGTGATCCGGCTCGTTCGTCAGCAGAAGGTCCAAGCAGTTGGCTGTGTGGTCCTCAACGTCTGGAATTCTGGTTGCCTCATGGACCAGCTGAGTGAGATTTAGCGTGAGTGCAAGTTTGCACGCCTCTCTCCCAGCATGGTCGGTGAGCTGGTATGGGAACAGCCACTGTTGATGGTGGGCATTAAAGTCCCCCAGAATCACCAGTTGGGCATCAGGATAACGTTGTTGGGCCACATCCGCCGCTTCACATATGTAGTTGAACAACCTGGTTGTCTCGTAGTCTCCAGAGTGAGACCGATATAAGCCAGCATAGATAATTTTATCTAAGCCGGTGTCCACCAAAGTCCATAAAACTGAAAAATTGGGTTCTTCAAGGTCACGAAGACGCAGACAGCAAATGTCTTCCCGGACAAATAGACAGATACCAGCTTTGGGTTTAAAGTTGTGCTCCAGAGCATAGCCTGGGTATGTGAGGTATGCTGTATCGGCAGGACATAGAATCTGCGTCTCCGTGAGGAATAATAAGTGAGGCTTAGCGGTCTCTAGGTGGTGGTGGACCGGATCGAGATTGGAGTGCAGCCCTCGAATATTCGAGAGGTGCACTTGAAGCGAGAGGAAGTGCTTCCGCTGTAGAAACGACTTATTATTTTTGAACTTTTTCATGGTTGTTATGAGTGTTTAGGTTAGTGGGAAAAACGGCTGTTGAGCGAGGCACTGGTCAGCGAAAACCAAGAGACAAACAGCAGGCTCCTGCGCCAGTGGGAGACTAGACTGGAGACTGCGGGGACGCCCGAACCCCCCCAGGAATGGCCATCGGGTCCTCTCATCCGGTCGCCAACCGGCACGATGGAGCATTCTGGGATTTTTCGCGAGGCGGCGGGGCAGCCTTTCATGAGTGGCTAACTCACTAGTTGGGCCCCCTACAACCTGCGGTCGGCCAGCGGAGAACCGTGCTTCGGATCCCGCTACCCTCCAAGCCTAGCCACCCGGCACACTTGCACCGCTGCGGTCTCTAAAACGCACATGCTGAATCCAGTGCACGAACTGCTCAAACCCGTCACTTCCACGATGGCTACACTGGACATCAGTCCGAAACACGACAATGTCGCTTCACGGACTGGCTTTGTCCAGTGGGTGGTGACAAGCCACGGCCGAAGCCTACCACCAGAAATGTTGTTACCCGTTTGGCACCACCCAGAGATCACGTGTAGGGACGCAAGGGTATTTTCCTACGGACGCGGGTAACTTCGATCTCCAAAATCTGGTTGCGGGTTCGATTCCCGTCTCGGAACAAATATTTGTGCGATCTGCAGATATTTGTTCCGGGTGTTCAGGGTATTTTCTATATATAATAAAAAATATATATCTATGTAATATATTGTATTAAGTATATCAGTTGTCTAGTACCCATAACACAAGATCTGCTTAGCTTGGGGCTAGACAATGTTGTGCGAACTGTCCAGCATTATTTATTTATTTATTTATTATTCTGTACATTGCACTCGCTTGAATATCACTGCATGTATACTCTGCACAGCCATAAGTGAGTTACTAGGTAGGTCGGTATCTAACATTTTAGTTGTTTTGCTTGCAGAAGGTAAGCCCCTGGTACACAGTTCACAACTGGCTTGGCTTCGAGGCGTAGCGCAAGCGCGCTTGGCCGCTGCGGGTCTAAGCGGAGCCCTGACTGCGCTGCGGTACTTCTGCCGCTCGTTGTCACTTGAACTGCTGTACACGCAAACCTTGAGACTGTGTCGCGATCGGCTGTCAAGACATTTGCAAGTGGACAGATATGTTCCTGGTCAGAAGCTACAAGTTTCTTATTGGAGGTGAGACCTATTTTACCATCTATTTTTACATATGTTTAAGCAAATAAGTTATCTTTATCATCCGTTCATGATTTTTCAACTTGAAATTAGCCCTTCCTGAAATAGCCTTATACCTTACCATAATCATCTTCATCCTCAACCTTTAGACGTCCATTTAAACAAGGGGCCACGTATAAGGAATTTGCCATAACCATCACCCTTGGCAGGCGGATTGTATATCGCAATATTGTTGTTGAGTACTCAGGTGGATATTGCTTTCCATCCACTGGTGTAATCTCATTATCGGCTTTTACAATACCACTGGAGTAGACATAGGAGTCCATTCTCGGGCTGGACACATTACGACGCCAAGTCCACAAATGCATTCATGTAAAACACACCTTAAACAGTTATACCATGTTAATCTTATAAGAAAAAAAGCGACCAAGTGCGAGTTGGACTCGCCCATGAAGGGTTCCGTAGCAGCAAGTAACATAATATAATTAAAGTTCTTGGATGGTTTACGATTTATGACGTATAAAAAAACTACTTATTAGATCTCGTTCAAACCAATTTTCGGTGGAAGTTTATATGGTAATGTACATCATATTTTTTTTTAGTTTTATTATTCTCTTATTTTAGAACTTACGGGGGGATACACATTTTACCACTTTGGAAGTTTCTCTCGCGCATCGTATAGTAGAAACCTCAATATCATTTTTGAAGACCTATACATAGATAACCCACACACATGGCTTTGATGTTTTTTTTTTAGTTTCAGTTCTTTTTATTGGGAACCCCAAAAATTTACTGTAACATGTTTGTTAGCATCGTTTTTCGCCTTGCATTCTCTCTCCTTATACTCTCGTACTGTAAGCTTGTATCGTTCTGTATGTGTTGTGTTCGGTGCAGAGAGCTGGGCTGTGAGCTCGGCTACCGGCTGATAATCGGCGCGGAAGCGGAGTCGCTGTGCGTGTGGCACGTGCCGGCGCTGGCGGGCGGCGAGCGCGTGTCGGCGGCGCTCACCCCGCACGCGCCCTCCATGGAGCGCCTGCTGGCGCATACAGTGCACGTGCGCTCGAGGCAGCGGCTCAATGACTTGAAAGTGCTGCTCAATGATTTAGGGGTAAGGCTTCATTATTCATACTATCATTATTTTCTTATCAGTTTATTTTATTTTATTTATTTATTATTTTACTAGCAGCGCCCCGCGGTTTTACCCGCGTCAGTCTCGACCCCGTGGGAATATCGGGATAAAAATGTGCCTATGTGTTATTCCGGGAGTCCAGTTATCTCCATTCCAAATTTCATGCAAATCCGTCCAGCCGTTTCAGCGTGAAGAAGTAACAAACACACACACAAACTTTCGAGTACGCGTCATGTAAAAAGAACGCTGGAACGTATGAAGAAGTATGACCGCCAGCGTTCTTTTTACATGACGCAGGATTGTTCTGGGCTACCGACCTTCGCTCAGGGTTTTTTGTATAAATGTTATTTTTACTGTGTTATCGTTAGCCTTCTCTGAGTTCCTCTTCAGCCAGTATTGTCTATATTTGAATTCAGAATAAGCCTGTTCAAAATTCGAATTTAGGCCGGCCACATACACTCGGAATACCGTAACGGAATTCCTTTTCGAAATTCTTTCGCGGGATTCCGTACAGAAGCCACACACTTGGGTTTTTTTCATTCGGCATTCATTTTTCATCATGTGGAAATACGAATTGTGTAAAATCGCGTTTTGCCTATAGCTTGATCGATTTTTCGTCTCCATAAACCCCCATAATATAGCAAATTTCATTAGAGCCGTTTTCGAGATCTCGAAACATTACCCAAGGGCATTATAAATACGTGATTAAATATAAAAATATTAAATAAATATTAATTTTTAATATTTTTTTGCCGATTTGCTTGGTAAACGAGTGCCTTGCCGTGCAAACGCTCACGCAGGCGTGCGGCCATCCACTGCTCGCGTAGACCGTCGGTCGACGGTAAGCGAGACGGTAGGCATTTATTGCGAGGCTTTGAGCGAGTGCCGGCTGTTACTGACTGGCAATAAACATGTGATGTCGCCTGCTCAACCTTCAAAGCATAGACCTTCGCACCATCGTGGGGACATTCACAGGACACTGTCTCCTGAACACACACCTCTTCAACATCGGAGCCACAGACAGAGGGAGTCTGACCGAGGAAGAATCGGCTGCCCACGTAGTCCTGGAATGAGTGGGAGTAGCAGCTCAACTAAAACAAATCCTCAACAACCCGAGGTCACTCCGCCAAGCCTGCGAAGACCCCAGGAAACTTCTGTACTTCTGGACGGAGTTAGGCTGGCTAACTACCTAGTCACAGACAACTCCTACGCATATTGGTCCAGTTTCAGTTTGAGTTATTTATTTCATTAACAATTATTTAAATCGTGTTTGAAAACAAATTTGTAATTTATACACACTACACAATATTAACACATACAAAGTAGAGAATTATAATTTAAAAAAAAACGAAAAATAACGAAAACAAATAAACATTAGATAAGTACCAAACTACATATCACATTAATCACATTTCATGAAATCGTCCACAGAGTAGAAACACCCTTTCAACAAAAGATTCCTTAGTTTAGACCTTCAGAGTTCGATTCCACTTCATTTAGATTCCACCCATAGAGTTCGAATGCGGAAAAGGGAGTTCATTAACATTAAACATGTGATCCAAAATGAATAGGTATTGTATAGGTACCCTTACTAAATGATATATAATGTTGGTACAGGTGGAGTGCAGCGTGGGAGGGTGGCCGTGCGTGCTGGCGTGCTCGGTCGTGGCTCCGTGCCTGCGCGCCGAGCAGCTGTTGGTGTCGGTGGGCGCGCACGGCGGCAGGCTGCGCGCGCGCGTGCCGGCGTACCCGGCCACGCCGCGCATGCCCGACTTGGCCAACGCGCTAGCTGCTACCAATATCCCGCTTATCAAGAACCTACTAACGCATCTCAGGTATTACAGTGTTTTCCTCATATAAGGGTGACTTACTCATAGTCATGCTCTTTCGTACCATTTGATTCATTTATTTCCGAGGCTGCAATAGCTGGGAGATATACGTAAGTCGTAAATGGTGTGAAATGAAATTCACTTCTCATGATTCTTGATTCTTCTTCTCTTTGATTTTAGTGTAGTGTAGGATAGATGCTCTAAGAGTATATAGATATATATAATATATATATATTTAATGTATATAGGTATATATTAAATATTATTGTGTTTATTTTATGTATTATATTATATGTAGGTTTGTGTCCCATCACACCACTGTCCCATTCTTCCATATAGTCCTATCTATCTCTAAGGTTGTCTGGAAGAAATCGCTATAAGCGATAAGACCGCCCATTGTGAATTTTGTCATAGGTAAGTTTTGTATTTCTGTGTGACATCTATCTTAAAATTCTTGTTTATGCCAGGTGTAAGCCAACTAAAATAGATTAATAGGCTTTTGTGCATAAAGTGTTTGCTTCTCATATTTAGGTATTTATTCCAAGAATAAGAGAATTAGGCCTTGCAGCCAAAGATAATAAAAAACCATTAGAAAATAACTTTGTTTTGCTTATATTATAGGAAATAAGATTACACTAAACATAATTTCACTTTATTTTTTCAATGAAATAGACTTTACTTACAATATCACTGTTTAATTTCCTTGCAAAGCAATCGAAGTTAAGAACAGAGTGTATAACTCGTTTATAAAACCCATTTTATCCTCCACTTGAATATCTGGGGGGTTAGTACGAGAATTTGACAGTATTCGAAACTATATGAAGTTTCGTTTCCTTCCATACATTTACTAGCAGCGCCCCTAGCGAAAACGAGGAGAAAACTAAGGATGCTCTCAGAAAATGTATTGAAGGAAACGAAACTTCATGTAGTTTCAAATACTGTCAAATTCTCGTACTAAGGGTACTGGCCTCGCCTTCGGCTAGGGCGGATACACCTAAGTTACAATAAAATGGCTTGCATTCTGCCGTCGTTGTATAATTTTTTAATAATTCGCTTGCTGTCTGTACAATCGTTGTCCAATCTAATATATACCGCCGTAAGGTAGCGTGCCTTTCGATCTTCTATAGGTTACATTTCCGGGAATGCTCCCAGGAACTTCATGATCTGATCCCACCATCTCCTTTTCATCATAGGACGAGCAGGCGCACGGCTCGGTACCACCCTTACCTCATTAGTATACCCTCTATTCGTACTAAACGTTTCAGTTCTACCTTTATAATGAGAACTGCTAAGGTGTGGAATACACTACCGTCGTCTGTCTTTCCTGAAAACTATAATCTGGGTCTCTTCAAGGCTAGAGTGAAAAAGTGCCTTCTAGACCTTTGTGCTCCATCTTCGGCCGCATCGTCACTTACCAACAGGTGAGACCGTGGTCAAGCAAAGGTATATCACAGTTAAAAAAAAAATAAAAAAATATATATAACTTTGGTTGCTCATTTCCTATGGGATGTGTTTGTTTGGTAGGTTCTGGCTGGTGGCTCGCCGGTGTGAGAAGACATTGCAGCATCTGCCGGCGAGCGTGTGTGAGCACCTGCCGTTCCTGCACGGGCCCGACCATCCTCTCCACAAGCTGTCGCCTGATCGACTCTACGTAACGTTGCATCGACATACCGACCACATATTGGTAAGTCATTATTAGTATACCTTCTATTCGTACTTAACGTTTCAGTTCTACCTTTATAATGCGAACTGCTAGGTAGTGGAATACATTTCCTGAAAACTATAATCAGGGTCGCTTCAAGGCTAGAGTGAATAGGTGCCTTCTAGACCTTAGTGCTCCATTTTCGGCCACATCTTCACTTACCGACAGGTGAGATCGTGGCCAAACAAAGGTCTATCAGTCTAAGCCTCAAGTCTAAGCAACTTCGTTTCGTATTGAATTATAAATAAATAAACCGTTCTCACAGTATACATAATAGTAAAGAAGGTTGACTCCGCAAAATCATTTACTTAAACAGCGACTCTTGCCCCTCACAATAAAGTGCAATTCAGGTCACACAGCGCTATCTGCAGCTAAAGTCACCTAGTAGTTACCTCTCGTAACTCTTATTTTGTCTGACTCACTGAATTGACTCGACAAGTCGAGCCTGCCGGGTACTTGTAGCTTCATACCTAAAGTGCGGGGTGCGCCACGCCTGTTGTACATTGACTTTTCAATAAACTTGGCTCGGCTATGAAAGCTATCTTCATTTTGAAACAGATAGTGGAAATGAAAGAGGTAGCTGCCGGCACCACAGCGACGACTAGCAACACGTCCAACAGCGGGAGCGCGTGCTCCGTGGCGCTGTCCTTCCACCTGGCGGGCGCGCGCCGCTGTACTCCGGACGAGTGCGAGGATGAGGTAACTAGAGGTGATAGCAACACGTCCAACAGCGGGAGCGCGTGCTCCGTCGCGCTGTCCTTCCACCTGGCGGGCGCGCGCCGCTGTACTCCGGACGAGTGCGACGTTGAGGTAACTAGAGGTGATAGCAACACGTCCAACAGCGGGAGCGCGTGCTCCGTCGCGCTGTCCTTCCACCTGGCGGGCGCGCGCCGCTGTACTCCGGACGAGTGCGAGGTTGAGGTAACTAGAGGTGATAGCAACACGTCCAACAGCGGGAGCACGTGCTCCGTCGCGATGTCCTTCCACCTGGCGGGCGCGCGCCGCTGTACTCCGGACGTAATGACGTAACTAAAGGTGATCAGACCGTTCACTCGGGAGATCGTTCACTCGATTGTAGGTTTATTTTTGTTTTGTACCACAATCACACAACACAGGCAAAATTACATAGAAATGAACGTTCATCTGTGCGATGTCGATGCGAGACGAGCTGACTGAGACACGAGTGAATCTTCACTCCGTGTTCAGATGTTTGACCTTTCTTTCATTCCGCCGAGCGAGTGAATGACGCCGAATGAATATATCCAGCATTGCTTGATTGTTTCACTAATTAATTAATGTCCAGCATTATTTATTTATATATTAATTAATTTTAAAAAAAAAAACCCGCGACCCGTGCACCCACTGGCTTCACCCACCGGTGGGTGTAGGGGTAATTCCTGTTTACCCGTGTACCCACTGCGATATGGTGGGAATTAATTATCGATGAAAAAAATCATCATCTTTAGGGAACCATTAGACCCTAAAAGAGTTTAATTATGTCATCATCATTAGCAGCTATTAGACCCTAGAAGAGTTATATATATATCATCATCATTATTAGCAGCCATTCGACCCTAAATTAGTTTAATTATATATCATCTTCATTAGCAGCTAATTGATCCGAAAAGTGTTTAATTATATCATCATCATTAAGCAGCCATTAGACACTAAACGAGTTTAATTTTATCATAATCATTAGCAGCCATTAGACCCTAAAAGAGTTTAACTATATCATCATTATTAGCAGCCATTAGACCCTAAAAGAGTTTAATTATATCATCATTATTAGCAGTCATTTGACCCTAAAAGAGTTTAATTATATAATCATCATTAGCAGCCATCAGACACTAAAAGAGTTAAATTATAGCATCATCATCATTACCAGCCATTAGACCCCAAAAGAGTTTAATTATATCATCATCATTAGCAGCCATTTTACCCTAAAAGAGTTTAATTATATCAACATCATTACCAGCCATTAGACCCCAAAAGAGTTTAATTATATTATCATCATTAGCAGCCATTAGATCATAAAAGAGTTAAATTATGCCATTATCATCATAAGCAGCCATTAGACCCTAAAAGAGTTTAATTATACTAATAATAGTAGTTATTGAAAAATAAAAGAAAGTTTTATATTTCAATAATTACTATTATGATGATAATGACATAATTTAACTCTTTTATGGTCTAATGGCTACTAATGATGATGATATAATTAAACTCTTTAAGGGTAAAATGGCTGCTAATGATGATGATATAATTAAACTCTTTTGGGGTCTAATGGCTGGTAATGATGTTGATGATATAATTTAACTCTTTTAGGGTCTAATGGCTGCTAATGATGATTATATAATTAAGATCTTTAAGGGTCTAATGACTGCTTATGATGATAATGACATAATTTAACTCTTTTATGGTTTCTTTTCTATCAAGAAACTGGGTACTGTATTGTTTTTGGTCTAGTCAATTTTTTTTTATTATTATTTGAAATACAAAAAAAAAAAAAACATTCAAATCACTAGGGTATTTAAAATATTGAAAACTTAAATTACTCCTGTTCCAACGCGACCAAACCTAGAGGAATTGGGGCAACAAACCCGGCTTGGTTTTTATTTGACGATAATACTACTTAACTTACTGCTAAGTCTGAAGCGTCTGTGTGGTGCCTATCGAACAAGGACAAGCTGATTTATAGAAAAAGAGATCTAAAACTGTTCGTTATTTGACAGCATTCAAGCTCGGCGGGCGCGCCAGCCGGCGCCGCGCGGGCCTACCTCAGGATCCACTCGCTCGTCGAGTTGGACACGTTCACACTTACACATGGACCCTTCACGCCCCTCGACACTCCAGGTAAACTAGTAGTTGTGCGAACAGTAGACCTCGTGAGCACGGACTTTTTTGCAACTATTGTGTTCAGGTTTTTTTTTTATACTACTTGTAATGACGGATCAACCAGATCTCCTACCTGATCTTAAGCGGTACCCTCTGCCTAACAGTGCATTATCACATAGGTCACGTCCACCTAGGACGCACCCTATGTGGCATTACACTGCGCCCGCCACCCTGAGACATAAAGATGAAAAGTCTTATATGCCTGTAATTTCACCGGCACCCATACCCTTCAAACCGGAACACAGCAATGCGAGCACTACTGCTTTGCGGCAGAAATAAAAATTAAATTATGAATAAAATTAAAATAATTTTAATTAAATTAATTTATTTAATTAAATTAATTTATTTAATTTAATTAATTTATTTAATTAATTTAATTTAATTATGGTGGTAGTACTTCCCCGGACTAACTCTTTCACAAAAATCTCTACTACTAACAAAATCCAAACATCACCCTAAGTTTCTTATTAGCTTTTAACATAATTAAAAAACGTATCTATTTAAAAAACCTTTCGTGATCACAACGAGTACACAAGTACACATAATTGCTTATTTGCGGTGAACGATAAAGAAAGGATATCGCATTATTTTTTTGCACATGTTTTTGTTCTTTTTCCAGTACAAATGTTCGTTCGTTTCGTATGAGGTAGTGCTGGCCTCTGGTGTCGGAGTTTGTCAAGCCGCCCGAGGGCCTCTGAAATGGCTTATCGACTTCTATTAATCAATAACAGCCGGGACCGACAGCTTAACGTGCCCTCCGAAGCACAGAGCTATGGAAATCTGCACATAACTTAGAAAAGTCATTGGTGCGGAGCCTAGGATCGAACCCGGTATCGTTGGATTCTGAGTTGCACTATTGAACCGTTAGGCTACCATCGCTTTAACATAGTACAAATATTGATTAATGAGTATTATTGAGCATTATCAAAATTAAACTGCATTTGTTACATAGTGTTATAGTCCAGTTTTGGTGCCACATTGCGCGCCGAGTTCCTCTGAACTTCTTCCGTGGTATATTCGTTTATTTGTCTCTCGAGTTTAGTAAAATGAAAATGTATTTGTTTTCAACTAGGGATGCAGCCAGGCAAACGCAAGATGTCGTTGGTGAATGCGCGCGCAGTGCGCGTGCGCCAGCCGGCGTACTTCCTGCCGGAGCTCGCGCACGTGGTCGCGGCCGCCGATGAACGCGTGCCCTTCGTCCATCTAGCGCAAGAAGTAAGTGATATTTGGTTGCTAAGGCCATTGTAATGAGTACAACCCATAGATCTAGTATAGCGAAAAAATTCTACGTCTATGGTACAACCATAATAGTACCATAGACTAAGTGTTTAGTTAGTCTATGATTAGTACATTACTGTCGAGGCCGAAACTAAGCAATTTACAACCGAATAGTATAGTCATTTAACCGATAACGAGGCCGTTAATTGCTGTTTCTGCCGAGGCTTGTATGGTAATTTTCTCTAAATTTCGAGGAAATAATTACATATAAAAATGTAGCAAAATGTAACATTATGTTTTAATATGTAACAATATATGACAGTACCTATATGACAATATATGGTAAATATGTCATTATATGCTGATACATACATACATAGACACTCGCCTTTTTCCCCGAAAGAGTATTTACAGCCTCAATGGGCCTCTTCACCGTGGGTGGAGTGCATATATTACAATATATGACAGTATAGTACATGATGTCTATTGACCTGGAGCCGCCTCTATCAGGCTTTCTGCTACATTTGTGTTGTTGGTCGATTGAGGAGGCTTGCATTACATCAAGAATAAATACGAATCTAACTTCGCGTTAACTTTATATGACACAGATTTGAAAAGATTTTTTTTAAACAATTATGCAATCTAGCATACGTCCCACCTGCTGTGAAGTGGTCACCGTCGCGCATAGACACCGGCAACACCAGGGGTATTGTCGATGAGCTGCCTACCCTGAAGGAATTTATGAAAAAAAAAACTTGAAGGGACACATGTCGTAACCATGCGGGAAAACCTCAGATACAAGCTCATTCCATAGTTTGTAGGTATGAGGAAGAAATGATCTCGAGAAACGAGTCGTTCGAGAAACCCAGGGTTCTATGTCTGCGCTTTGTCACGGTGTATGTGTAACCTTAGTAACCTTACTCCACAGCTGGCCCAGCGCGGAGTGACGCACGGAGGCGTCCAACCAGAGTGGAGCGGATCCGCCCTCGCCATGCGAGTGGTGGCGCTCCCCCTCCCCGCGGGCGCCGAGCCGCGGGCGGCTATAGCCTTACGTTCCCGGCTGCTGGCGGCCACTGTCAGGCTGACCACGAAGAACCAAGCTAGAGTGTGGACTGCGGAGTTCGTGTTCCATGGCTCGCCCGTTCGCACGCCCAACCCTAAAGAACAAGGTAAGCCGTGGTTGTTTCCTCTCTCAATAAGGAATTTTCCTATACCTTCGCAGCTGTTCTTGATATTCAGCTAATTTTAGCCGTGATGATCGTCCATTACCAACCGACAAAGCACGCTGTTCACCTAATTCGGTGTTCATTATAATGTTTTCTTAACCAACAACCTGGTTTGTCGGTTGTTATTTGTGCGTCCTTCTCAGGATCACTTGTTTCTCTCGTAGACGCCTCCGTCTCCTCTCGTGGATTTCGTAAACGCCAACTAAGGGATTACACGGACTTGTTAGTAATATTAGTATAGACACAGATAAAAGAATACTATGGTATAGTCTAGTATAGTATTATTTTATCTGTGGAATAGTATATTACTGGAAGGAAGCGTTAACCGAGTCAATCGTGGGAAGCAATGGCGGCGATGAGCTCACCACTTATCACATCTACATTCCCACGATGGTGCAACCTACGGTAAACAGAGACCCATTGAGGCTGTGTACCCTTTCGGGGAAACAAGTGCGGTGCTTGTCTATGTATGTTTGTGTGTAATTATAAAAATGTTGTACACGCAGGTGAGAGGCGCTGCGTGTACCTGCAGTACGAGCTGGGCACGGACGCGGGGCGCACCGCGGACGCCTTCCTCGCGGACTGGGCGGCCATCGTGCATCTCCACACGCTCCTCCACGACTTCACACTGCGACCGCTGCAAGGTAACACCAGGCTGTCTCCATTTCGTGCGGCTCGATGAACCAGCCCACACCGTCATAGCCTTAAGCCGTTACAAACTGTTTTTTTTGTTTTTTTATACTTCTTGAAATGACTGGTCAAGCAGATAGCTCTCCTGATGTTAAGTGGTACCCTCTGCCTTGAACAGTCCATTACCTCAAAGGTCACGCCCACCTAGGACCCGCCCTATGCGGCATTGCAGTGCACCCGCCACCCTGAGACATAAAGATGTAAAGATGTGACGGACATGTGATGTCTCATGTGCCTGTAATTTTACCGGCACCCTTACCCTTCAAACCGGAACACACCAATGCGAGTACTACTGCTTTGCGGCAAAAATAGGTACGGTGGTAGTACTTCCCCGGACAAACACTTTTACAAAAACTAACATTATTTGCTAACATTAACTAACTAGGTTTGCTAACATTTTCCCTGCTGTAGCTGCTGTAGCTGTAACCAGGTAAATGCACTAATAAATAAGCACAGTTACCGAAGAAAGCTTTATCGAGCTCAAGTTCACATGGTGGCGTTCCTCATATTATACTGGTTACACTTGTTTTATTTTGTATGAATAATGTATTTTTGTCTTATCCTAAATTCTCAATGTTGCAGAGCGCGAATCACTGTGGCAAGGCATATGCATCCGTTCATACACATACCGCTCGCTGGTCGTCGGATTCGGCGGCGCTCAGCGCGCCACTGCGCTCCTACAATGGAGCGCTGCGTCCCACCGTTACACCCTGGCCACGCCGGCGCACCAGCCCGCAGCCAACGCTCACCACATGCTACACCATCACCTCGACCACTACATCAACTGGTGAGCAGTAGTCTGTTAGAGGTAGTCGACGTTACGCTCCCTCATGTTGTCTCACACGCGCCGGCGAAGCCTGTCTCCGGGAGGTCGCGAATTTGTACAGCAGTCCCGGATGCCAGACCCGGTCTAACCCCTTTTTCATATCCAGGAATACTGCTATGGCGTGTTCTTTCCTATTTCGGGTGACCGTGAGATGGTGCAGTACCCTGGATAGCTGGAACGTCGTGCTGTGCTTCGACCTAATCCGAACTAATCTGGGCGCGGGGGGTATGTAGGGCGTCAGGTGCGTAAGCAGCAATCTCTCAAAGAGCTTAGACAGGCTGGACAGGAGGGTGATCGGGCGGTAGCTTTCTTGCTTTAAATGTTTTTGCCTGCCTTGGGAATCATGATGACCCGCCCTAGCTTCCACGGGGTTGGGAAGTGCGCTAGTCGACGTTAACAGCTTGCTAGTCGTTGGATCCGGAGGTGCGTAGCGTGCCACGGCGGTTTTACAATGCAGCGCAGAAACGTACCGTTACACACTGACTAGGCCTGCTCACCAACTCACTCAATCAGCATCATATGCTTCTCTCTCTCTTCGACCGTAACATCAACTAGTGAGTAGTTAGACGTTCACTGAGAGAAGTCAATAACAAGCTAGCATTATTATGTTAGCACAGCGTAAGATTCGTACACGCCTTGGCCGCAACCAGTCGACAATGTTCTCACGTATGTGAGGCTCCCACAATCTCGTTCGAGCATCATCGCCTGCCTTGCTCTACTGAACTGACTATTTGTACAACAGCCACAAGGATCTGATGTCGCTGGGCGTAGTTCTGCGAGAGACGTATGCACCGCTGCTGGCGCTGAGCCGCCTGCCCACTCTCCCACAGCTGGGTCTTCACCACGTGCGCACGCAAATGCCTACTCCCACATTCACGCTGCTAGCGCACTCATGGAGAAAGGTGAGCGAGATTATGCTAAGGCATAATAACTACGTAGCCAACTGCAACTGGATGATGCACTCGCGGTCTGGAGGTGTGGTTTTAGAGTGTTTCTCTTTCTAATAAGGTAAATTAGAACGAGTGAAACTAATTCCACTTGCGCCCTCACATGACCGCGAGTAAATGTTCTGGTTTGGATGCAATTCTGTGGCCAGCTATCTTCCTATGATACATCCATGGATTAAACCGCGATTTCTGTATGCAAGTTCTTGCATACAGCCTGCAGGTATGACGTCATATTGGAAACATGTTTGCCGGAGCTTGCACCTCGCATGCAATGTTTTACTTACATGCAAAGTTTGCTTCAAAGTTTGTGTCTTGTATGGAGTTCAGATCATTCTAAAACAGGTTACAGTGCACATCATGGGCGGGAGTTGGGCTGTGGTTGGTGTTGCTTGCCGAGTCATTTTATTTACATTCGTTAACATGCGACTGACGTGTGCTCGCGCAGTTTGCTTGCAACTTGCATAACACTAATTGCGCGCAAGTGACAGTTGTGCGTTTTGTTAAAGTTCAAAACTACCACCATGCAACCTGCAGCTTTCATGCAAGTTTACGTTTCCACTACTCAAGTTGCTTGCAACTTGCACCTTGCATGCAACTTGGATAATAGAATCGCGGCTTTATGCAAAGTCATAAAGATCTAATAAGAAATAGCCTTACAGCGCTGACTCCGTCAATCCACATACATTTGTAATCGTGAAATATTGTTGGATGTGTTAAATACATACCCAGCACAAGATCCGACCTACGAGATGCTTTCAGTCATCTGAATGTTAAGGGGCTAGTCCTTGAAAATGACACTTCGAATTTTGACACTATTCCATTATCTGTGACCTCCACCTTGCGGTGGGATTTGGAACTAATTAGGTAAACAAATCTCTGAACCGTACAATTGTGTAGAAAACGCATTACTTGTTTTGTCAATAACATCATTGAATTTTTGTTCTGTACGTAATCAGATAAATGTAAAAATAAAATAAATGTATACTACCTATACAATCGTTGCTTGACTGACTGTCTCGGTCACTGACTATCAACGCGAAGTCTAAACCCTAGGTCATAGAGACCTGAAATTCACATAGGTACATTTATTTTGTGGTACAGCGGTGCTCTAAGAAAGGAATTTCCGAAATACACACCCTAAAGTGGTGCAGCGGGATGTTGAAGTTTGAATAGCAAAAACTGCACGCGGGCGAAGTCCCAGGCGTTCCACTACTGGATACTTGAGGAATCTCTGTGCACATGTTGTGTTTTACATATTATGCTGTGTCAGGTTTCGTTATATTTTATACCTAACAGTTTTATTAGTTTTATTTTACCCCAAATAGACAAAGTGGTCAACAACTTCAATAACTGTACCAATATGGGTGCAAAGTTAGTATTTCAAAACCATCATAACCGAATCGCAAATGAACATGGTCAAGAAACAAAGAAACCCACAAAAACAACCAAAAAATACAGGACCACTAAAAAACAAAATTAAATCAAATACACCCTAAAAACTCTCACAACCTAAGAAGGTTTGTACCTCTAAAAAACCCCTTCCAACTCCTAAAAACATAGGGTTTAGCCTATTCTACCTCCCTAGAGTTCATACAAGTCTTAAACTTTAAGAAACAATTAAAACCTCGTACAAACCCATACAACCCAATTTAAACCGGTATTGAACGACGGACCTTGCTCAGGAAAATATCTTAGGAATCGGGATTTTTCCCAGCAAGGCCCAAATTAGATCGTTTTCTCCGCCTCAAAACTCACTATTCTGCCAAACTTCCTGCTGATGTTTTTTTCCATATGAACTTTCATCCACTAATATACCTACCTTGTTTGTTTATATTAATTTGAATGTGTATGTGTGCCTACTTTTTGTTGATTGTACCTATTCAACCTTTGGAGGTTTTTAAGGTACAATATTATAATTAAATGTGTAAAATATATTGAGTATGAAATACATAAAAATAAAAAACCTACACGTTTAGGGCTGTTTAAAAATACGCTCATGCAGTGATTTTATTATTTAAAACTATTAATTTAATCCTATTTCGTCAAAATACATAGTAACAGTTATTTTGTACAGAAAGACGGATAAAGAAACAAATAAATTATATAGGTACCTACAAACTATGTTGGAAGAAATACACGTAATTGAAACATACTGACCACCTACAAAAAAAACACGGCGCGGCGAGGTCGTTGCATTTGACAAGTAAGATAATTTTCAAACATTTATCGTCTTCTAAATTCTAATTTTCAGTACTACCACAGTATAAATATTAGTAGGTACCTACTTCTTGAAACATGCCATGAATTTGTTTGGCGTCTTTATGAAAGGATTATAGGAAATTCAAACCCTAAAATCAATGGTGTTGACGACCTCTGTGGCGCGGCGGGCGAAGGTTGGCCTGCGACGCAGGAGGTTGCGGGTTCGATTCCCGCCTCGGAACAAATATTTGTGCGATCGCAGATATTTGTTCAGGGTGTTCTGGGTATTTTCTATGTTTAATAAAAAATATCTATCTATGTATTATATTGTATTAAATATATCAATTATCTAGTACCCATAACACAAGCTCTGCTTAGCTTGGGGCTAGATAATGTTGTGTGAAATGTCCATTATTATTATCATTACTATGTCATAAAGTTTGGATGTATTGTTTGTTATTCTATTAAAATTTAAAATTAAAGCGGGCTCCCATACAAGAAAAGTGATTTTAACAAACGCGGTATCCCTTGGTCCGTAATACAATTTTTTTTACAAAAAGTGTGTTATAAGTAGGTATGTACCTAGGGGAAAACAAACATGTTTATATTTACTTGCCTTATGTTTATTAATCATCATTATCAGCCCAGCCGGAAATAGAACATGTCCATAGAATGCCACGACAACTGGTCTTGAGCCGCGTCCGTCCACAGACTTCCCGCGACCTTTATAATGTTTGGTACATCGGAAGTTCCCCTCCTACACTACGTCGTCCGGTTGTTGGTCGCCACTCGAGGACTTTATTTCAGTCATCTTAATTAGTGCGTGTTGCCAGAGATGACTTACGTGACTGAGACGTGATCGCTAACTATCACACACACAAAAGCTCAAAGTATCACATCGGGTTATGCATGGAGAGAGCTATGCTATTACCATCAGTGTACAAATACGTAGTCTGCGACAACCGTAACTACAAGAAGTATTGTTACGAGATATTCGCGAATAAAGTTGTTTATCTTAAATTAGTGATCATTCAGTGATTTTGTAAATATTTATCTGTTATGATTTTGATCTGTACGATCGCTACGATCATTCCCTTTAAAACTGTGTTTATTATATCGTGATAACATTAATGATTTTTTATTATTTAGTAAATAATAGTTGTCTAGTGCAACATTATTTTAGAACGTGCTTAACCTAAGCATGTGCGCCGTATGTAACATGGTTACTGTTCGCATGTCTAGAGATTTTGTTACGGTGTTCAGCAAACGGAATATGCTCAAGCTTTAGATAGATAGATAGAAGATAGAAAATACTTTATTGCACACCATAATCTAAAACAATTTACAAATAATAAAACTAAAACTAACTATGTTGTACAATGGGCGGTCTTATCGCTTAGTAGCGATTTCTACCAGACAACCTTTGGATGGATAGGACTGTATACAATTAACACGGGGTATCAATGGTACTTATATAAAAATAAATATAGATGCGTTGATGTGCAGCGACAAACATACATACTAATAATAATAAACAAATACCTACTATAATATACATATACCTACTATGCACATATTATAAATTTAATATTATATACATATATATATATATTTAATACATTATACTTACATATGATAACATTGTACAAAATATGAAGATAAGAACAAGCAAAAAGTCAGCGACAACAGGACAAGTAGTGTTCCTTGACCATGGACTTGAAAATAGGGAGAGATTTAGCACACCTGATAGCAACAGGCAAAGCATTCCACAGACGGACAGCCTGCACTGTAAAGGATTTATGATAGTAAGAAGAGGAGTGCGCAGGTGTCTGGAGCAGGAGAGTCTCAGAAGAGCGCAAGGATAGAGAGTGGGATTGATGGAGGAAAAGAAAGCGTTCTTTGAGATATGATGGAGAGGAAGGATTAAACAGAATATTGTATAACAAATTTAGAAAGTGACTATTCCGGCGAAGGCGGATGGGTAACCACTTGAGCTTACTGCGAAATTCAGAAACGTGGTCATACTTGCGCAACCCAAATATGAACCGTATTCCAAAATTCTGCAGGCGCTCAAGCTTATTAAGTTGCTGTTCAGTGAGATCTAAATAGCAAGCATCAGCGTAATCAAGAATTGGAAGAAGGAGTGACTGTGCAAGCGTAATTTTAGTGGCAGTTGGAAGGAAGTTTCGCAGTCTTCTTAGAGAACCCGCCGATGCAAACATTTTACGGCTGACTTCAGATAGCTGAGGTCCCCACGTCAGTTGCCTGTCAATGAGGACACCTAAATTCTTCACCGTGTCACTCTGCTCTATGTAGGTGCCATCAAACAATACCTGTGGCAGGCGAAACCAATCTATCCTGGATATCATTCGCGAGCCCCCAACAATGATGACTTGTGTTTTGAGCGGATTGACACTAAGACCGTAAGCCTTGCTCCAATCTAAAATACGCCCCAGATCACAATTTAGTCCATTTATAGCTTCAGGCAGCTGATCTACGGAGGCCTGTGTGTAAATTTGGAGATCGTCTGCATAGAGGTGATATGATGAAGTAAGTTGCTGGGAAATTGTATTTATGAAAATTGCGAAAAGAAGAGGTGATAAAACGCCGCCCTGAGGCACGCCAGCAGATATACTGCACCACGATGAGTAAGTATCATCAATGCGTATACGCTGCCGACGCCCGTGCAGGTAACTATGAAACCAATCAATCACCGTTGGAGATATGTTAAGAGAGCGTAGGATACCTAGAAGGATTTCGAAATCAACATTATTTAAAGCGTTGCTGAAATCTAATAGTGTCAGTAAAGTTACGCGCCCATTGTCCATTCCATCACGAATGTCATCAGTTATCTTAACTAACGCTGACACAGTACTATGTCCAGGACGAAAACCGGATTGGAAGGGATTCAAGAGATTGTTTCTGGAAAGAAAAATGCTAAGTTGCTGATGGACAAGGCGTTCAAGGACTTTGGATAAGAAAGGGAGAATAGAGATCGGACGGAATTCTGAGAAAGAAGCCGGATTAGATTTTTTAGGAAGAGGAGTAACCTGCGCTTCTTTCCAGAATAAAAGGGAATACCCCGGTGGAGAAGGAGGAATTAAGGATGTGGCAGATTATTGGGACTATTTGGTCAAGGATGGGAACAATCATATTCCGACTAATACTATCGCTTCCAATAGCTTTAGACGAAATAGATGCAATGCTCTTCTTAACATCACAATCGGTGATAAGATTAAAATCGAAAGATAGATAGTCAGGAATTGGAATAGAAGAAAGATGATTTAAAGTTTGTGATTTAATATATGCATCAATATTGGAAGAAGAGGTAAAGTGTTGATTTAACGAATTAAGATCAAAGTGCTGAGGGATTTTATCTGGCTGTCTTGATTTTCCAATTCCTAATGACCTGAGAAATTTCCAAACCTTAGCAGGATTGGAATCATCTACAGAATTATGGATATAACGGCGTTGCGCGTCACGACACGCTCTATTGCAGCGATTTCGACGATCTATGTATCTCTCTTTGTTGTAGTCAGAGTACCTATTCTTGAGTTTCGCCTTAGCTACTATCTTCTGATGCATGACAGATCTCAGTTCTGGCGTTATCCAGGGTGCTGGTAAATGCTTTAACTTGATCTTTCTTAATGGTGCATGCTTGTCATAAAGTTCAGTTATAATGTTATTAAAATGTTCCACCTTGTTCTCAACTGAAGGATCATTGATAAGCCGAGACCAGTCTATAGCATCTGCGTCATGACATAGTTCTTCCAGATTTATGCCACAAAAATTCCGCTGCAGAATTATTTTAGGTTTATCCTTCGGAGGGCGAATTTTATAAGATAGAAATAATAAGTCATGGTAAGAAAAGGCTCCCGCTGCACATTGACCATGCTTGGCAACATAAGTAGGAGAAGATACAATAATTAGATCTAGAAGAGATGGAATAGAATTGGGATAGAAATGAGTGGCAGACAAGGGAAGAATGGATAGATTGCTTGCCCTAACAAGAGATTCAAGTGAAACTGAACGAGAGTCTTTCTTAAGCAAACACGTATTAAAATCACCCAGTACAATGGTGTGATCATAGGAAGCAACTAGATCTTCAAGGAGTGTTTCGAAAGATAGAAAGAAATTAATGGTAGAGGATGGACAGTAATACACTCCTAGCAGAACTTTTACATGATAAAGACTAATTTCTACAAAAAGATGTTCACCCGCATTGGATGGCGGTGGCTGTGTCGACATACTAATTATGGAGAAAGGAATGTGCGCACGGAGATATATGGCGACACCCCCACCAACCACACCAGCGCGGTCGTTTCGAATGAGTTTAAAACCAGGAAGAGAATAAGAAGTGGATTGAAGGCATGGCTTAAACCAGGATTCTGAAACTAAGATGGCATGTATGTTTTTGTGATCGAAAGACGCTAATAAATCAGGATAGTGTGCCGGAATACTCTGTGCATTTATATGAAGTATGTTGAGATTCTTTGGAACGTCGCAAAGAAATGAATCAACTGAACTAGATAAAGAAGGGATACTACAGAAACTATCGTCCGTGCTGCTACCATCTGTACCATGTACCAGTACTGGTACCATCTGAGAAAGAAACATACTCGTCACTGTCAGAACTGTTATCGCTTACAGACATACAATAATTTATATATAAATAGAATTTAAAATAAATAAAATAAAAATAACCTAAAGTTGTCCAATAAAATTATTACAATCACCTGCCAGTTGTGCTTTACATAATCTGTAACGAATAAACTACAATACGAAAACAAAACAAAACTATAAATTAAAGTAAAATATATGGAACACCATTATTAAAACAACGAAAATAAAATAAAAACTTACTATCCGACCAGAAAAAAGAAATAAAGCTTAGAATATAAAAAAATAAAAATAAAAATAAAAAATACATCGATCTTCCAAAATAACAAAAACAGTGAAACGAAACGTAATAACTAAGTATCTGTCAATTGTGTCAATTCTGACGTCAAGCAAGTTGCAAATACGTAGTATTTATTTTTCAATCTATGCAACAATTGCAACATGCAATTTGCTTTTGCTTGCTCGAAAAGTTTACGAAACAACCTGCAGCAAAGGTGGCAAAAAAAAAACTTAAAAAAACAGTATCTTTTTCCTAATAAACAAACAAAACTCAAGAGAGCGAGCGAGTAGTAAACACAAAAAACAAATATTTTGCTGGTTGAAAAACAAAACAGGTACTTTGAGCGGATAGACAAAAAGGAAAAATTATCTGGTCGGATGTAACTACAGTACGTACAAGCTCTAGCCACGTTCAAAAATTACACCATTTTGGATGCTGCAGCGCGCCTTGTCCTTGAAGTTTCCTTCCCTGCTGCCAGCTTTGGGACCTGCACCTGCTGGCTTACACCGGGTGCCACGGAGTCGAGATCCTCAACGCATCGCACCCTGTGGCGCGTTCCATCTGCCCCTAATACATAAACGGTGCCGTCCGTCGTCCAACACTTCGAAATTCCAAAGCGCTGGCGTGCAGCCATGAAAGCGTCATGCCTTGCCTTCGTGAGAAACTCAGACATTTTAATACCCGAGCCCTTGAGGCTGGACTTGGATGACCAGATCACCACCACCACCACCACCACTTTACCAATCTTATGTGCGGTAACATAGCTACTAACTCAGTTATACACCTAATTAAGCTTGGAGAAAAATAAAATAACTGTTAGTAAGACCACAGAATAAATAATAGAAAAGAACAGAAGGCTCACATCGTGAAAAAATAATAACGAACCTTGCTGGGACGCAACAAAGTGCATTTCAGTTTGCATAAGTGCTTAGTGCCTAGCGGGATATTTACCTAAACATTTCCTCTCTCTTCTAACGCGTAACTCCGTCGCTATCTGGCGCGGAGTGACGTTGCTCGTAAGGGTTGACGACTAGTGGCTTACGATAACATAGTTATCTAATGGCAAAGGTACGTTAGTTTGTACCTTGTCAATGAAACTAAATATCTCTTTTAGGTGTAGGTAGTGACAAGGTTCAGACTAACGTACCTATGCCATTAGATAATTATGTTATGGAATGACATACGACGCTAACAAAATAGTCCAAGAGCCAACATCCAATATTCATAATAAAGTAGCCTCCTGAGGTATGGGAGCGGCACGGGAGGGTAGTGATTTTCTTATGTCAAATGTCGCGAGACGTCACTTGACATCAGTCGGGCGGCGATCTCGCTGCCGTCAATACGTGTTATTTTGACCGGCCGCTTTAGACAAGACGCACACGAGATTAGCAACCGAAGATGGATCCTCAGATTAGAGCTCAAACTAAAGATGTTATTTATAATGTATATAATTTTTTCAAGGTTAGTAAATCTGATCCAAATTCTGCCGAGCATGAAAACGATATAAATCTACACAGTATAATCACACAATAGAATCTATAGTTATGAAAAAGAGGGATTTGTTAAAATTAATAAAACGAAATAAACCTGTAAAAAAATGGGGGGGGGGGGACATTTTACCACTTTGGAACTGTCTCTCGCGCAAACTATTCAGTTTAGTTTTTTTTTTCTTAGAAATCTCAAAATCATTTTTGAAGACCTATCTATAGATAACCCACACGTATGGGTTTGATGAAAAAAACTATTGAGTTTCAGTTCTAAGTATGGGGAACCCCAAAAATGTACTGTTTTTTTTTCTATTTTTGTTCTTGTAAGTCCTATCTAACTACATAAATAAATCCGGAGACATACAATTTAAGGATCGGTAGCAAAAGTCTACATTTGTTAGGTAAGTGTACCTAATTACCTATAATGTAGACGTGCATTTCTACACCTTTTGATGTCCCTTGGAAGTGTGAAAAACGTGAGGTTCGGATCCTTGTTATAATTCAGGCAGCCGAATGCGATGCAATATGAGTTTATCTTCATTTAAGCATAGAATAAATAATAGTAGAAGACTTTAGTTGATGGACGACGTGACGCGGCGCTTGAGTGAGTTTACCGAACTAACTTCACGTGCAATCCGGCTGGCGCGCGGCAGCCCTCTGAATGGATTGACTCGTCTAGATGAGTCCGCCGGGTACTTGTTGCGCCACGCCTGACGATGATAATATTCGATTCCTTTGTTTTCAGTAGTAGTTAAGTTCAAAAAATAATATCAACACTAGTCTTAAGCACCGTATATATGTTATGTATGACGTTACTATTCTTATGTATAGTATTTAGTCTAACACAATTAAAAAAATAGTTCAGATATCCACCGTATAATATGTTACGGTGATAAACGAAAAATATTCGTGAAGAGAAAATATGTACAAAATGTGTGGCTTCATTTCACCTAGGACTTATCGAGGACTATACTAAGTTCCATTGGTCTAGTTGTTACTATGTTGATAGAGTTATTTATACTTGTATTGTACGGAACCCTCTACACGCGAGTCCGACTCGCACTTGACCAGTTTATTTATCTTTGGCCTCCAATAAAGCATAGATTTTTTGAATAGCAGCATTGTATCATCAAAGTAACTATCTATGTAATATATTGTATTAAGTTTATCAGTTATCTAGTACCCATAACACAAGCTCTGCTTAGCTTGGGGCTAGATAATGTTGTGTGAACTGTACAGCATTATTTATTTATTTATTGTTTCGATATCAAATTGAAGTACCAGTATTATTATTAGTTACAGCCAAACATAGATAAAAATTGAATGATAGTATAAATAAAAAATAAAAAAAACATACCCTTCCTCACTAGTAAGTCGGGAAATAAGCAAGTATAAAGAGCTTGGTATATTCTGAGGAAAATCGCTAAGCGAAACTCTTTTGGTCACAAATCACAATATAAACTCCTTCGTGAGTATACTACCGTAGAATTGCACCGAACAACTACGGAGGCCTGCAATGTTCTAAGTAGAAATCCACCAACTTATCTGTAGAATTAAATGTATGTAGATGATAGAAAACTACA
This sequence comes from Operophtera brumata, assembly GCA_932527175.1. Classification (NCBI taxonomy): domain Eukaryota; kingdom Metazoa; phylum Arthropoda; class Insecta; order Lepidoptera; family Geometridae; genus Operophtera; species Operophtera brumata. Next base: position 6,224,127 of record OW052238.1, read on the forward strand.
TACATTTCATTCTACTGATAAGTTGGTGGATCTGTAGAATTGGTTTGTGTTCACGACTGTATGATTGAACTGTCAAACCATGTCAGTCCCGTTAATTTTCACAAACCTCAAATAAATAGGTATTTGCATGGGTTTCCTATTACCCGAATTACAATTATAACAACGAAAACCAACAATTTTCAGTAAAATAATACAAGTTTTTGTAATGATATATCCAAGTATCCGGTTGCCCGTTTTCACCTGTGAATGAAAAATTTAACAAAGCCCACCCTTCCAGAGCCGTGGATAACCACGGAATGACAGAAAATGGCGTAGAAATCGTGTAGATACGGCGAATTGAAAATGTTTTCGTGTTTTTACACATCTTTTGTATGAAAAGATCAAAAACCCCAACTTACTTTTAAAACCAAGTGTATAGACATGATACTAAAGTGTTTTATTTCTCAGAAATAGCTGTAATTCCGTAGATTTTAGCTCATATGTAGATGCTCTATTTTGATCAATTTTGTGAAAATGGGTAGGTAGTTTTTCAATTTACACAAAATCTAGAAAGAATTTTAGAAAACCCCTACTTACTTTTATTCAGCCTGAAGTGTTCTTTCTTCTGATCTAAATATTGTTAGGAATAAAGCTAAATTCGGGAAGTTCTTGGCTTTTCAAAATAAAAAAAAAAAAAAAAAAAAAAAAAAAAAAAAAAACACTTTTCAAGGATTTTCAAGGACGTGGCCCTTAATAAAATATCAAATACATTTAGGAAGGATCTTATACAGATATATTTACTTGAACTTCTCTTTAGCCTTAACTATGTATGATCCTATCCCGGAATCTGAATGTTGCTACATGTGTTTCTGGGGCAGAATGTGCCACTTCTAGTTACGCTTGATCTGTGTGCAAGTTTTGACCTTTTGTTTTGGTCGGACGAGCTTGTCGATCAGCCTGCATCAAACATACCCACATTGTTTTTCACTTTTTTACTTTGTATAACTTTGTGTGTATTTAACGGATAAGTAGATACAGACTTGTTACGTATCACGTCCAATTTAATTTACTTTTAGTTTTTAGATTTCTCATTGTAAGTGAAATGTATTTCTTTATGAGAAATAAATATCTTAAACCATAGATTCGCATCATCTACGCGGGTGCCTACTCCATCGAAGTGGGAATCCGCGGAGGTGGCATAGTCACCATCCGCGACGGCTCCTACTCGAAGTTTGACCGAAGCTCCGTCGTCGACGAATTTGCACCAGCTCAAGGACTGAAGGTATTTTACCAAGTTTTATTTTCAAGCACTGATTTGTTAATATTCCCATCCTTCTACTTGTTTATATGATATTTTGTTCGTCATCAGGCATTCCTATCAAAATACGTGGACGATATAAACGCGAGGCTCCTCGCGGAAGATGACAATCCGCCTTCGCCGATGTCTCCAATGCCACCAGGTAATTTAAATGATCTTAGATACATACCGAAATATCAAAAAGTTATCTTAACAACCTTGTATTTGGTTCAAATAATTGTATCTGTGTAGGTGGTCTTCGGTTTCCCGCGCCGCTAACGCCCCCGCAGCCCCACACGCCGCATTCAGCGCCGGTCACGCCACATCCGGCGTCTCCTGCGCAGCATCAGGTAAATCATCATGATCACCAGCCTATAGACGAGGCCTGCCCGTTGTATGCAGGAGGGAGATGTGCCATAATCACCACGCGTGGCATGCCGATTGGTGATCGCAGTATTGGTGTTAAGGTGGATGGTACAAAACAGTATCTCATACAAACTTTGAACCAATGTAGGTGATAGAATAGATATAATTTCATCACTAGTCATAGAATTGAAATTACCGTGGCTTGGTATAATTTTCGAAAAATTATATCAGCAGGAGCATAGTTAAGTAGATGATGTATAGTTTTTTTTTTTTTTAATTTTAAAATTCATCTCTAGTGTTTTTTTAAAGTAAAAACTAATTACAAAATGACAATTAGCAAGATATAAAGCAAAAAATAAATTTGAACTCTCTCGATAACGTAACGTAACTCGATAGCTCTATTATCTCTGTCCAATGTAATACCATAAGCATTTTTATTATAATGCATAATTAGGTATTAGTTGGTAAGTTTATTAAAGTTCTACTTGAAGCCCAATTCTCGTTATAAAAAATTGACAAAATAAAGTTCGGATCATGCTCTGATCCAGTGTCGATGTCATAAATGTCATAATGTCATAAATGTGTCATAATGGTTTCTACTCCACCGACAATACAACACGGAAATGCGATTATATCGAAATGTAACCGAAACTTGAAAGTTTCATAGTTATTCTGAGAATTTTAGCCTAATTAACGCGTCTCTCATTCACTCTACTATTATATATAGCACTATCTTATAATCTTCGGTCACAGGAATTGAAAGTAGACCAAATAACTACATTGTAAAATGAGCGTTGGCCTCCTGATAAAATATGGCCTTTATCATTTGTGGGATGCAAAGGGCAAAGACCAGAGGAGTATATGCAGAGCAATGAAATACCACCTACACCGTCAACCCCAAACCGTTTGCAACATTATGGACACATTACTGTCCAGATTATTGGCGACCCTTCAACCTATTAGCAACATAACGACGCAGTTGATCTGATTTGACCCAGAGGATAGTTTTTTTTTATAACTGCATGAATTAAGGGAACAATGAGGTAAGCGGTAACCTCTACCTGCAATTACTAACTATTGTTATTGAGGGAGCAGAATATCAATTTTCAATCAATTAACAACCCAGTCTCGATTTTGACAACTTTCAGAGTGGTTTATATAGCTATATATAATAGCTAATATTAAAATCACACAACGATTTGAGAGTAAGTTCTTTAAATACGTGATTGCGCGACAAATATCAAGCTCACACTGGTAGTCTTGCTGAGGGGGTCTGAAATAGAGTCTATACTAAAGCACACAAACAACTTTTGATACAATAATATTGAAAGTTCTTTTGTAGAAACGCTAACATTTATAATAATGAAGAGAATTGGCCTTCTGAATTAGTGAGTGTTTATTTGTTATTTGCGAGATGGGTGGTGGTTCGTTCAACCTCACCTCGCCGCCGGGCTCGAGCGGCGGGTGCGCGTCGGGCACGGGCGCGGGCGTGTCGGCGTCGCCCGCGTCCCCCATGGCGCCCTCCCCGCACGCGGCGCCCATCGCGTCGCCGCACCCGCCGCCCACGTCGCCCTTCACGGCGTGGCCTGCATCGCCCTCGCTGCCGAGACCCTCGCCCGGACACCATCCCTCGCCGAGGCATCACGTCGAACACAAAGGTACCTACCTACTCCATACATACATAGGTCCTATCCATCCAAAGGTTGTCTGGAAATAGATCGCTCTTAAACGATAAGACCACCTATTGTACCTCTATTATATACTCTCTGGGAATACCCATATTGGGTCGGGAAAACGATTTATCTTAAATGCATAGCTGGGGAAAATGTCAATTCCTGAGGAAAGTCTGTTGTCCGTCGCTAGAATGAGTTTGTACAGGTATACAGGAGTTTTAGTGGGTGTACGAGTTTTTTGGTTGGTATGGAATTAGGAGTATGTAGGGTTTTATGTTTTTGTAGGCGTTTTTAGGGGCTGCAAATGTTTGAATTGCTCCTGGTTCCAGAGCAAAGCTCGGTTGTGAACTAGCATTATTTGAAGTAAGCAAGCTAGTAATAGAAAAATTTCGTTCAGGTCCACAAGCAAGTTCAACGAGTGGGTCCCGCGTGCTGGTGGGCGGGCGCGCGTGGGCGGGCGCCACGGCCACGCCCATCCCCGTGTCGAAGCTGGAGACGCTGTGCACGCCGTGCGAGCCGCCGCTGGGCGCGCCGCCGGGGCCCTCGCTGGCGCCGCTGCAGCGCTTCCTCGCGTGCGTGTACTTGAAGCGCACCCTGCAGCGGTTTGTGCAGTCGGAGGACTATGTGAGACATCCAACTTGTATTCAATAATTAAATAAACTATTGGTTCGCCCCGAATAGACCTCGCGATTACACGCGATGTGGGCTACATACCTTCTTTACCTTTCACGGGACCACCTCGATGTCACACACTACACTACACTACGAAACAACCATTTAAATCGGACAGACCAAGGAGGCGTGAACGCTATCCGTGCTACTATAAAACATGAATTATCCTTGGAGTAGTTTTTATGTATACTACTTGGAATGACGGGTCAAGCAGATGGCCCACCCTAGGAAGATGGACTAAAGGCATGGAACTAAGGCTAAAAACGAAACGGTATCCACTCAATCCATGTACTACTACATTCACGGGCCCACCTGATGTTAATTTACACAGTGTTTTGTCTTTTGCATTGACAGCCAGTTTCAAATTCGGTCGAATGAGACAAACACGGTGGAACGATTCCAAGAGTGATTCGTATTTATTAGTAGCACGGGCATTGCTGACGAATTATTTGCGACAATTATGTACAAGTGAAAGTAAGTTAACTTTGAAAATATGCATAATGATGGCAGTATTGCAGGAAACTCATTAGCAACTTTTGTCAAGTTTAGTGTATCGAAGAAATTGGTGTCCGACCAAACTGAACTACGTCATTTCTATTTTAAAGGGTAAGTTTCTCGAAATTGTCGAATTACTGGAAGTTACCTAGAGATATTTGTTGTCTTGTATCAGCTCACGATGGTGTCTGTGGAGGCGACATCCCTCACGTTCCGGTGCGAGAGCGCGGGGCTGGCGGCGCGCGTGGCGCTGCACCCGCAACACATGCAGTCGCTGCACTTGCACCTCACGCCGCTGCCCGACCATAAGGACACGTGGTCCACGGACGACCTGCAGGTACACTCATATGGACGGGCTGAATCTCGCATACTACTCCGTCCGACGACCATCTATCAATAAGATCTAGTGGAAGTTCGTAGCCTCTGCAGGCGGCTTCTGGCAAACCTCGGACACTGCATACAACTGCGCTGATAAGCTGTGCTCTAATATGAACGCTTACATAGCATAAATGCTTGACATAACGACCACACAAAAGTAGACTCGGCTAGTATGAGGATTCCCGCGATTCGAGCCGCTGTCTGCGGGGGCAGGGTGCGGGGACGCGGATCGCGCGGGGCGGAGAGTAGCCGTCCTAAACGTAGTACTATTTATATTATGTGCCTCTGGAAAACAAGAGTGTGTATCCGTGTTTGGATGGCGTTTTTTTTAAAATGACTGATCGCACTATACTTGTGTTTCTAAACTATACGCTGCCTATTATTAGTGTTTTCTCAAAGCTTCTTGAAAAGTTGGTAAACAAGCGTCTGGTTTCGTTCTTAGAAAAATATAAACTTATTTCGGATAAGCAATTTGGATTTCGGCGTGGTATTTCTACGGAGGATGCGGCCCTTTCTATCACAAACCTTGTTTCTTCGCATCTGGATAATAACAACTGTTGCCTTGGGGTATTTCTTGATCTTGCAAAGGCGTTTGACACAGTCTCGACTCCTATTCTAATGAAAAAACTGGAAGCGCTTGGTATAAGGGGTCCAGCGTACGACTGGTTCCAAAGTTATTTGTCAAACCGCCGGCAGTGCATTAGGATAGGATCGAGAACAAGTGATCGGCTTTTGATCGATTTAGGAGTTCACCAGGGTAGCATACTTGGTCCGACGCTCTTCACAGTATATATAAATGATGTCCTTTTAGAAAGGCTACCAGGTGCGGAGGTGGTGTGCTATGCTGATGACACGGCTGTAATATTCCGAGAAAGCTAGTGGGATAAGGTCTTTTGTTTAGCTGAGTCCGGTATGTATCTACTATCATCATGGCTAAGTAGAAACCTACTAACTCTAAATGCTAAGAAAACGAAGTACCTAACGTTCTATAAGACTCGCGCTTCTGCACCTCTTAGTTTCCCAGATCTTAGAATTCACACATGTCTAGTCGGCAGCTCTAGCTTAACTGTTTCGCAGGGTTGTCATTGTGAAGCAATTAGCCATGCCCGAAATATTAGGTACCTTGGCATTATCCTGGACGAAAAACTTAACTTCAATGACCACTTTGCTGGACTTTCTAGTAGAGTTAGAAAGGGTATCTATGTTATGAAGTCCCTGCGTCGTTGCGCTGATACTCATATCTTGAACATGGTGTTTAATGCAATCTGTCAATCCATTCTATTCTACTGCATATTGGTTTGGGGTGGAGCTGCGAAAACTGCTGTCTTGAGACTTGAAAGATCTCAACGTTCAGTACTAAAAGTAATGCATAATAAACCTTTCAGATACCCCAGATGCGCCCTTTACCATGAATGTGGCGTTCTTAGTGTTCGTAGACTTTTTTTATTTCGAGCTACCTTAGCAGTGCATAGAGTTTGACTATGATGTATTTCTCCGCAAACGGGTCTATAGATACCCGCTAGTACCCCATAAAACTACCTTTGCGAGCCGCTTTGCTAAGTACTTGCTTCCGCATGTCTACAATGAAGTGTGCCGAAGCTGTGACATAAAAGATTTAAATTGTAGTGTTGCGAAACCTATTATAAAGAAGTGGTTGTTGGGGTTGTCCTACGATGAAACTGAAAATATTTTGAATATTTTGCAATAGGTATGATGCACATACACGCACAAAAACACAAACACCCACACACACCTACACACCTTCATCTACACACACACCTACACACACGCGCACACACACACACACACACACACACACACACACACACACACACATACTCACTCACAATTACTCAAGCACAATCTCTCTCTCTCCTACTCGAATATATGCACCCTCATTTGTTTAAATAGCACAAGAACTTTGTTTTACTTTGTAATGTACTTAGGTGTTAAAGTAAGCAGTGTATTAGGTATAATTATGATGTTTTATTTATGTATGCGGATTATGTTTAACGTTCGGTTTTATTTGTCTGTAATTCGTATTCGGTTCCCACGATACAGGCCGCGAGCCTAGTGTGGGGCCATAGCTATATGTATTATAACTCCGAAAATGTCTTAATCTAAATTGTTTAATATCTTATTCTCGGTGTTTTATGTATTAGTTGTGTTTTTTGTAAATAAATAAATAAATAAAATAAATATTATCAGTTTTTAATACTGGCAGCTTTTTTAAGGTATAAAATAATAATCAATTGATTTGTGGTAGTTGTTGTTTGTAGAGATGTGTCAAACGCGTAAACAAGGCAGCACGTTTGTATTTCCAGGTGATGGAGAAGTTCTTCGAGCAGCGCGTGGCGATCCCGCCGTACCGCGCCACGGCGCTGCAGGGGTGGGGCAAGGCGTGGGGCGCGGGCGGGGTGGCGCTGCCCGCGCTAGTGGCGCTGATGCGCGCGGACCTGGCGCCGCCGTCGCCCGCGCTGTGGCAGCTGCAGTGGGCGCTGCGCATCCCGCCCGCCGCGCCGCCCATCGTGCCCGCCGGCCAGCCCGCCGTGCTGCTCGCCAAGCACAAGATACTCTTTTTCGTGAGTACACGCACCGGCGTAACCTAAGTCAACCCCCTAGCGGCTGAATCTGTTTAGATTATTACGTACAGAGATAAGACTATGACAAGGATAGACAGGTTTATATCACGGTATCACGCGCACGAAGCCATGAACGCGAAGTAAATAGATGCAACCGTAGAAAGAGTTACTATTACAAGGAATTTGCGTGTATACCCGAACAGGACGGAGATAAAGTACTAGAAATTGTAGTTCTTAAGGTATGCCAATCAGTGTGGCAAATTCAATTGATGAACGGTGACATCGGAATGTCTTTGTTTTTAGAGAAACTGTGTTATTTTTTTTATTCATTCCGAACGTTATTTCTTATTTGTTCCCATAATTAAAGTAAATTGTTTACTTTCCATCGACAGAACTACGTAACAGAACAGGTGGCAATAATTGAGATTAAAGCGTAGTCTTATAAGTCACATAATTACTGGGTAAAAAAAAACCCAGTAGTTCTGCCGGCAGAACTACTCAACAGAACAGGTGGGAATAGACGCTTTTTTTTGCCATGTACCTGCAAAGTAATATTAGCCATTTATTATCCAACAACTCACAAACCCAAATCAAAACTGGTTGTATTTAGCGCTCAGTCCAAGAACATACCATATTACGAGTATAATCTTCTAGAACAATATAAATTAATTTTGATATAATTATTTCTCGAAAACCATTTGTATCCGCAACTTAAAACTTTACGTGAAGACTTCTTCTAATATAACCTATCGACTCCTAACTCGATGGTTGGTCAAGTAAAACTTACACGCCAATACCCAACAGCCTATGTAACATAGACGTTTCATACTTCAAATGTTTCATTATGTTTTTCTTGAAAAGTGTGGGGTTCCTCAACTCCCCTTTTACCTTCTCTGACTAAAGCGTAAAAAAAACCCTCTACGGATACAACTGACGGGCGGACACATTGTTCCAAAACAATGTGTTGTTCCCCAAAAAACAAATCCTAGAAACAATATTCAAATGAAATGATGTTGTTTTTTTTTCAGATTTGTCTCACACGAGGTGATACCCAACTGGTGCTGCCCCTGGTTTACGACATGCAACTGAACGTGACGCAGCTCGCCGACAAACAGAACGCGCAGCCGCATCTCATCGCCGTTAGCTTGCATCTCAAACGGTAACTAGTGCTATGTTTACGACATGCAACTGAACGTGACGCAGCTCGCCGACAAACAGAACGCGCAGCCCCATCTCATCACCGTTAGCTTGCATCTCAAACGGTAACTACTGCTGTGTTTACGACATGCAACTGAACGTGACGTAGCTCGCCGACAAACACAACGCGCAGCCCCATCTCATCGCCGTTAGCTTGCATCTCAAACGGTAACTAGTGCTACGACATGCAACTGAACGTGACGCAGCTCGCCGACAAACAGAACGCGCAGCCGCATCTCATCGCCGTTAGCTTGCATCTCAAACGGTAACTAGTGCTACGACATGCAACTGAACGTGACGCAGCTCGCCGACAAACAGAACGCGCAGCCGCATCTCATCGCCGTTAGCTTGCATCTCAAACGGTAACTAGTGCTCTGTTTACGACATGCAACTAAACGTGACGCAGCTCGCCGACAAACAGAACGCGCAGCCGCATCTCATCGCCGTTAGCTTGCATCTCAAACGGTAACTAGTGCTATGTTTACGACATGCAACTGAACGTGACGCAGCTCGCCGACAAACAGAACGCGCAGCCCCATCTCATCACCGTTAGCTTGCATCTCAAACGGTAACTACTGCTGTGACGACATGCAACTGAACGTGACGTAGCTCGCCGACAAACACAACGCGCAGCCCCATCTCATCGCCGTTAGCTTGCATCTCAAACGGTAACTAGTGCTACGACATGCAACTGAACGTGACCCAGCTCGCCGACAAACAGAACGCGCAGCCGCATCTCATCGCCGTTAGCTTGCATCTCAAACGGTAACTAGTGCTACGACATGCAACTGAACGTGACGCAGCTCGCCGACAAACAGAACGCGCAGCCGCATCTCATCGCCGTTAGCTTGCATCTCAAACGGTAACTAGTGCTACGACATGCAACTGAACGTGACGCAGCTCGCCGACAAACAGAACGCGCAGCCGCATCTCATCGCCGTTAGCTTGCATCTCAAACGGTAACTAGTGCTCTGTTTACGACATGCAACTGAACGTGACGCAGCTCGCCGACAAACAGAACGCGCAGCCGCATCTCATCGCCGTTAGCTTGCATCTCAAACGGTAACTAGTGCTCTGTTTACGACATGCAACTGAACGTGACGCAGCTCGCCGACAAACAGAACGCGCAGCCGCATCTCATCGCCGTTAGCTTGCATCTCAAACTGTAACTAGTGCTGTTTGCTATTACGATAAGCCAGTTTGAATCGGGCCGAATCAAGTTTAGGTCCCAGAGTGGATTGAAATCTTATTGCTACGTGCTTCATAATATACATAATTCTAGGACATGCCGATTTATTAACAATAAATGTTAAAGCTTCTATTTAACTTGATCTGTTAGTATGTTAGCGGGCGAATCTTGAATTTTGAACAAGTTAACGTTGTCCGATTGAGCTGAAATGTTGCATATACCTGTCAAGTTCCAATGACAAATACAATATTAAAGTGACAGCGGGCTGATCCGATGATGGAGACGAAATGTGGACAACGGAACTCCTCGATGGATAATAGTAGACTGCCCGTGATTAGGCTCATTTTGATCAGTCTATGGTTCTGATGACTAATTTTATAAAAGCTTGTATTTCAAAATGTATTTTAACAAACAATTTTACAATTACAATTTTTTTTTTAATTTTTATGTATTGTTACGGGGACACAAATAAGTGCACAACGGTGAATATTGAACCGTTAGCGGCGTGGTAGTCTGATCAAGGATCAAAAAGCAAGGTTTTGTTCACTGTTGTACGAGATCGAGCGCGCGGATAGACGTAGTGGATAAATTAGTAGAAGTATAAATGAATATTAGATTAATTCCTAGTACTATAGGAATATAGAATTGAAACTATCGTGGTTGGGAATCATATTAAAAGATAAACGGCTAATTACCCCTATTTTTGCTCATGATGAAGAGGCTTCTGAACTCAGTCTCGTAACGTCAGCAAAGTGACGAAAAATAGTGGTAATTAGCCGTTTATCTTTTAATACTATAGGAATAAGTGTAAATCACATGTTGTTCCGCTATAAAAACCATTGTAATCCGTAGAAACAAACACAGAATCCGTAAACAACAGAGACGAATACGCCTCATTGACAGAACATCTATGGAGACTAATACAATGTCCGGAATGGGCAAACTGTTTGTACTATACAAAAACCTTATCATCTTTTGTTGGAACAGTTTACATTTACAAGAAAGACTATTCTGATTCTGATAAAATAACTAGTATAATCAATGTAACGATGCGCGGCCACGCGTCAGCACTGGTCGGATCGGACGAGGAACAGCGCGAGCTGGTGTGGCAGTGTCTAGTGCTGTGCCATTCTTATTGTTATTTTCAATAGAGCCAACGTTACGCTACATCAGTGTTTTTCAACCTTTTTCATGATGCGAAGTATGAAAAAATATTTCGCGACCCCCCGACCCTTTGCTTTTTTTTCATGTATGTATGTATATGTATGTTATTGTGTTACAAATATTCATTCCATACGACGTTACGCAATTTGCGCACATAGGTATACGTACGTGCGACCAAGGCCGATGCTGGCCGTCCATAAAACAGCAAAGACAGATCCATGTTGGGAGACATTGGTTAATCAAAAACAAGCACAACCTTCGCATTAACATGAGTCTTAGGATTTTATTTTTTGTTAATTTGTTTGTATTAACATACAAATGTTTATGAGTATATCCTTTTGTTAAAATTCTCTTACTTAATAAATCAAAATCAATCTATTTAATCTTTATTGTTTTTTTACTAAAGTTCTCTCGACTTCTGGCGAGACCCCAGGGGGTCGCGACCCACAGGTTGAAAAACACTCCGCTAAATGATAGATAGTATATGAGTGCGGCGTGATTCTATCTACCCGAATATACACTGACAAGATAAACGCGCGATGCGCCAAGGATGCCTCGCGTGACCTATATTTCTAAACTTGCGTTCCTCTAGTCGGGCCGTAGCTCCAAAACCTCGAACGAAACCTCAAATGAAATGAAATGAAATGAAATGAAATGAAATGAAATGAAATCAGTTTATTTGCTAGAACATGGTAGGATACATGGAAGGCCTTATGTTGTAGTGAGGAGCACATGTTCTTGCTTCACAAGCATGCAAATGTTTTAAAATAGGTACGTCTCTATTACATTCATTGGTTAAATTAATTCTTAATCAATTCATTAATACTACTAATCAATTACAATATTGTGATAACTATACAAACAAAAATAACTTAGTCCAGATTATATTTAAAAAAAAACTTTTAATTCACAAATAACAATACAGGTATTAATTAATAATTAATTTAATTTAATTTACAATAGTCAAGACATTTTTCAAATTCAAAAATTCATCCACATAATAAAAACACTTCTCTGATAACCATTTATGTATTTTTATCTTAAATAGGTTTCCGGACAACTCTTTGAGTCCTTCGGGGAGATTATTATAAATTTTTGGTGCCATAAAGTTGGCGTTTTTCTGAAGAGATTTTTTACAAAACGGGAGATAGAGCCTATTATTTGTTTGTGTTCGCAGTTGGAGGGAACGTCCGTCTTGATTTGTTTTAAATAATTCTGGGTTTTGTTTTACAAAAATAGCTAGTTGTTTTATGTATAGACACGGTAGAGTTAGTAAATGTAGCTTTTTAAATAGCGGTCTGCAAGGTTCTAAATAATGAGCTGAACAAATAGATCGTATGCATTTCTTTTGTAATTTAAACGCTCGGTCTGTATCCGTTGAGTTACCCCATATCAGTAGCCCATACTGTAGTACAGATGCCACATACCCGTGGTACGCCTGGAGGGCTGCCTGAAGGGAGACTACTTGTCTGGTTCGCTTAAGAGCATAAACAAAGCGGTTTAGTTTTGTGCAGAGCTCGTTTATGTGGAGTTTCCAGCTACACGTTTTGTCCATGGTTACTCCAAGAAATTTTAAAGATTCCACTTCTTCAATGATTTTGCCCTGATAGCTTGCCCTAAAATGTATAGTTTTTCCGTTAATAGCATGAAATTGCATAATTTTTGTTTTCGATATATTCACTTTTAAATTATTTACATCTAGCCATCTAACTACATTATCTATTGTCCTATTAATCTCATCTTCAAGGTCTAATTTATCTTCCCAATTTACCAAGATCGTGGTGTCGTCTGCAAATAAGATTGTTTTATGATCCGTGCATTTCGGTAAATCATTAATGTAGAGCAGAAACAGAACTGGTCCCAATATGCTTCCTTGCGGGACTCCAAAGGTATTTGCTTTGAATTCCGATCTACAAATAACTTTTTTAGATTTTTGATCTATTTTTGCTATTTCAGTGCATTGTTTTCGATTATTTAAATATGTCTTAAACCAATCATGAGCTGCACCTCTGATGCCACATTTGTAGAGCTTAGCCAATAACCTCGGATGGTGAACAAAGTCAAAAGCTTTGCTCATATCAAAGTATAAGCCCACTGTGGGTGTTCCAGCAGTGACGTTCTCTACTATTGATTTGATCAGATTGAATATAGCTAGAGTTGTAGATTTATTTTTCATAAATCCATTCTGTTCAGCGCCTATGATATTAAATTTATTGGTAAAACTTAAGATCCTGGAAAGCATTGCTTTCTCTATGACTTTCGAAATGATTGGGATCAAAGTTATAGGTCTATAATTATCTAGAGCCGTGACGCTACCTTTTTTGTGTATCGGCTTGACGATGGATTGTTTCAACTTTTCTGGAAACACACCATCTACGAATGACAAATTAATAATATGACTTAGCAACGGAGCTAATATTACGGCACTCTTTTTTATGAGCCACGTTGGTATCTCATCAAATCCTACAGCATTGGAGTTATTAAGGCACTTAATAATCTTGAATACCTCCTTTGGAGTGGTTGGTATTAAAAACATGCTCGAATTGGAACTAAGAATATCGACATGGTTGTTTATGGGATGAATTGGCTTGTTTGTTATTTCAATGAAATAATCATTGAAGGAACGTGCAATTTCTATTGTATCAGTAATAGTAGAGCCTTTATATACTATTGACTCTATGTAGTTATGCTCTGATTTCGTCGACTCATGCGATTTTATGATGTCCCATGTTGCTTTGCATTTGTTCTTCGCTTTTTTTAAGTACTTAGCGCTCTGTATTTTTTGAGATTCGAGGATACAGGTCTTTAATATTTTTGCGTATTTTAAATATCTTCTTTTGTGATTTAGCTTATTTGTACGCGCTCTAGAATATTGCATATACAGTTTCCTTTTTACAATACAGCACTTCTTTAGACTATCTGAAATCCAACGTGCCTTTGTGTTAGATTTTGAGATTTTGACAGTTATCTTCGGGAAGCACAGATTGAAGAAAAGTGTCAAAAGTTCGTGAAAACTTTTAAAAGCTCCATTTGTCGAGGTTTCCGCATACACTTCAGAAAAAGTAAGGGCTTCCATACATTGAAAACGAATAACTTCTCTTTCAGCTTCAACGAGTTCAACCAATCTCACTCGGAGTGCACACTCTGGCCGGCCGTGCGCGACCTGCTAACCAACTTCACGCTGCCGCAAGACGCGCCGCAGCCGCCCGCGCCGCCGCCCCCCTAACACATGCGCTCACCCAGGACGTCATTCAGATTCACTGAACCGTGATGTGTTCTTACAACTCTATATTAATATCGATGGCGGTATAATAAAACGGGTTCTATCTAGCCGTGACGTGTTGTAACAAATCTATTGTAGAACATATATGTTTTACTTGATTCTAGCTCCGCATCATTACCTGCACTGAACTCTGGCGTCAAACTTGTGAGTGAACACTCCAATATTTATTGAACTGTGATGTGTTCATAGTGACATAACAACTCTATATAATATGTGTTTAATTGTAATATTAATAAAATGCGTTACTTTAAGGACAGTGACTTTATAGGGCCAAAGCGGAATAATTACTCTAGGAAATTGGTCAGAATTTTGCAAATATCAAACGTATCGAAAGTCGTTTATGTTGTTTATTTAAATGTCTTCACTCACATTTCAAACACGGAAATCAACTTTGTTCAGATTAATTTGTACTGATTTTATAGATACTCTTTTCAATATCGACTACTTGATTGTAAATAGTTATTGTTGTCAAAGACGGTCCAGAATGATTAGGAATTAAGAATATTTATCGATGAGATCAAGGGTAGTTGTTTTTTATTCTATTAGATCTTGAATCTTATGTATATCTTCAAATTAAGATAGAATAATTTATGAATAAAAGTTTATTATAACTATGAAATCTTTTAATTCGGGAGTTACAGTGTCACATAACTATATATTTACTAATTTAGAGGATTTTGCTCATAATGTAAACAGGCTACTACAGTCAAGACCTAAGAAAATCCTACAGTTCCTAACAGCTGTAGGTCTTAGCGGTGAACTGTAAACGCCCTCTCCAGGGGTGGTATGTACAAGTGGCGATCACAATAGGCCTAGTTGGTCGCAGTGACATCATAGCCACAATTAGCTAATATTACAAAAAAACATTCAAGCGCACAATACTCATCACAATATTTTCAAACCCCAACTAAAAATAGGGGTGTTGAGGCCAAAGTGTGTATGTCTTTCTGTTTGTCTGTGGCCTCATAGCTCCGGAACGGCTACTTTGATTTCAATGCGTTTTTTTTGTGTGGAAGCTAGTGTTTGCGAGATGGTTCTTAGCTATGTTTGGTGGAAATTAGTACAGCGGTTTCCAGGATCTTGAGCATGTTTCATGTTTCTTAATCATGTTTAAGACACTTTCATCTGCGATCGCGCTTAGCACACCACTCTGGCATGGCGTGCTAAGACCGCCATTTTTATGAAATATTTAATTACAAGAACCACCCTTGGTTTCGACGATCTGATTGACACCTCATTTTAAAATCGGTGAAGTGTTTTTCGGGTTATACCAAATAACAAATACTACATAGAGGCTAAACCATAGACGTAGAATTTTTTCACTAAATCTATGGGCTAAACACAGTACCCGTCGTCACACTGAAGCGAGACATACCTTTGCTATGTAATGCCTCACTCAATAATATTAAGACGTTCGAGGAAAATAGACTCGAAACACTTGACGTAAAACGCCAAATTCGCAAAGAGAGACCTAAGCCCTCCTATACTTACACCTTGAACTCTCAAGGCCAACTTTATTGCAGTATTTGTGACAGGGTATTTAAGACTAAGTTCGGTCTAGCGAGCCATATTAGGGCTCACGCTAGGAAATAAAATAATATTTAAAAAAATAGCTAGGGTCGCCGTCGTCGAAATCGACGAGGAGGACTATATATAATGCCTTACTATAGTAGTCGGGCTATATCATGAACCTATAGGTCCATGGCATATATACACTTGCGCAATCAATGATTGGCACACCCTTCGATGAAAAATACAACGGCACACCCTTGGCACGCCAATAAACCTCGAATAGATCTTTTCGGATGTGGTTTCGGACATTGTTGCAAAGAGCAGTATATATCAAAAACTACATAGTATTTAAATCCTCTTTGTACAATATATACTGGTATTGTAGTTTTTGGCAAAGAGTCCATAATAAATAGTTTCTTTATTCGCTCTTTTGGTCAGGCTCTTGGCTCTTCAAAACTTCTCTATGCAAAACCATGGACGTATTATACTAAGTCCGTGACAATATCTTATAAAAATATATTATGCACTTACTATTTGTTTTTTCTATGGTATTGTCTATGCAAGGTTTTGTCAAAGAAAATAAATTCAAAATATAAAATCTGGTGAATTATCAGCAAAAAATTCAAAATATTTTATAATTTATTTCTAAATTGTATGTAATCTAATAATTATGGCTGCCAGTGCCAACCATCGCAATTCCTTAGAGACTATTCTCACATATGAAAACAGAGATGCGGTGAGTTTATTTCCTTACAGCTGATTTTACCTTTACACATAATCTGCTTATATCGGCTTTTAATATTGTTTGACAGAGCGACTGGTCAGTAATATGGTCGACCGCGCATATCCCTGGCATGGACAATGCGTTCGGCGGCCGTAGGCCAGGACTGCGCATCGCGGGTCGCAGACGCCTTCGAATCGGCGCTCTCGTCTTAGGAGGGCTGTTGACGATGCACTGTAGAGTCTCTGCGTCTGCGCTTACTGGCGGATTATGTGCGTAACTTTTACATGTTTAAAACTAACAATACAGCCTGGATTTGCGCAAAAGTAAAAGGTGTTAAGTGTAAGTTGGCCATAGAAATCTGAAGCAAAGAGAAGTGTTATCCAGGCTGTTTTTTAACCGATGTCGCAGTTTTTGCCGCACTACTTTGTACACTTACAAACTTAAACACTTGAATTATTTTACTTACATGTTATGTTATGTGATTCATTGTGTAATGTATTTTTATCTTTTGACTTCGATTCTTGCAAGGTATCATGGCACATACATACATACTTAGACACACGCCTTTTTTCCTGATAGGGTAGGCAGAGCTTCAAATGGGCCTCTTTTCACTTTTCTTTTCTCTTACTGTATTAAACCGCTACCCTAAGCAAATCGCGGCGCTAAGCTGGGATTTGACTTTTACAAATTCCAATTTGATGTATTCTCTCTAGCAGGGTAGAGACAACCATATAGAACCATATAGAAGTATGTTATGAACAGTTATTTGATTTCAGTTGTGTTCATCATTTTACTAACACTGGTCATTGCGGGGATAGCAAATCCTATGCGTCACTTTGAGGTGTATTTAGGCCAATGGAGTATCAGTGGGCCTGGACGAGCATTCAGAATCTTACCCATGCTAGACGGTAGGTAATACTTTTATGATAATATTGACGACCGCCATGGCGCGGCGGGCAAGTAGCCGGCTGAGGTGTGAGAGGTGCGGGTTCGATTCTCGCTTGATGGGTATCGTGGTACCATGGTACTCGATCCTAAACCGGGACCCTGGAAGTGTGGAATGTTAATGTTAAAGAACTCCCTTTTCCGCATTCGAACTCTATGGGCGGTCCATTATGCGTGGAAGTGTGAAATCAGGACTATATTATGTGAATGTTAGTGTTATTTTATGAAAAACACATTTTAATAGACTCCTTATCAAACACTTATCCTTATCTTGAGCTGTAAGTATGTTACTAACATATAAATCTGAAGTAAGAAGTGTTATCGGGCTGTTTTGTATTGATACGAATGTCGCCGTTTTTTTCCTCACTACTTTTGACACTTATTAAATTGAACACTTGAATTCTTTGACCAATGCGTGTTATCTGCCGTGTGTCCAGTATTTTATCTTTAGACTAATCAGGGGTTCCCAAACTTATTTTGTCTCACGCTCACTTTGAGAAAAAAATATTTTTTATCGCCCCTTTTTTTCACCTTCCTAAAAACCACTATAACTTCAAATTAAATTAATTATTGTGAGCTACATTAGCGGAGATTAAACATGCACAAATCGGGATATTTAACAAAAACTTGTTAAAACATGATTGCCCGCGGTCTATTATCTACGAAAATGACCTATTTAGGAATACTAATAACTATTAAAATGCGAAAGTGTGACTTATTTGACGCCCTCATTTTTTTTCTGGGTCTCTTGTGCCCCCCTTTATGCCTGCAGCACCCACAGGGGGGCGTTATCGCCCACTTTGGGAACCCCTGGACTAAATAATTGTGAATAAACCCAATATACTGCGAGTGAAAAAGTTTGAGCAATTTGCTCAAAACCTGACGACACGCGCCTCGCCTCCTTACCAATTCTCATTTGGTCCGGTCAACTGTACTACCCTACTGCACCAAGGAAAACAAACGTGAAGTCGTTTGTTTTCCTTGATTACTAACGTAAATCTTTTTATTTTTTAATTGTATTTGCAGGTATTGGCATAGCAATATGCATAAACGCTATAGTGCGAGCCATCAACTGTTGCACCGTAGCTGCTATTGCAGCTGTTTATGTGGTGCATTCGGTGGCCGACGCGAAACTACCCTTCACATATTGCCGGTAAGTTTATATGCAGGGCCGCGCCAAGGTGACATTGCGCAAGTGAGCGCTCCGAAAAGTCGCTACCTTAGTATGAAGAGTATGAACATACACATAACATAACACCCAACAGTCACATACCTACTACATAGTCCTGACCCCACACTAGGATCCCCTATGTCGCGTGTATTAGGACAGCAACTATATGGTACAACAACTCCCAGACCCGGAACAAATATTTGCGGATTATGTACACATTTGTCCTGCAGCGGGAATCGAACCAGCACCTCTCACATCTCAGCCGGCTTCTCGCCCGCTGCACCATCGAGATCGACAAATACGGCGCGCGCGCTCTCTTTCATTCCCATGAAGCCGTCCCTTTTGTCCGCTAAGTTAAAATTATGTTTAATTTTGGTTTCAGTGACTTTGATTTGAAAAAATATCCTCCAGTAATGAGGGATTACAAAACAGTGATGTTGCAACAGGTAGTTTATAGGTTTTCAATACATGTAAATATATACTTTTTCGTTCTTGGATTACAAATTAATTTTACTTTGTAGTCTACATTCTTAATGAATAGAGGCGTGATTCACGAAGACGATGAAATATACTCAAGCACTGTTGGGTTACATCATTATGCATGGAGAAATTTGACCCGTTTGAAGTGAGTAGTATTTAAGTTTTGAATAGGTACAATACCAAGACTTCTCAAGACTTTAAAAATGCATAAATTTGATTATTGGTGTGCAATTCTAGTAAATTGATTTTGGGTTTTCCTAGAGATGATACGAGCCAAAATAGTCTGCCGGATCCGTCATCATCACGTAAAATACCAATGTGCGTGGAGACATACGACGGGCTCTATCCGCCTCTATACAGCACTCCTGCCTACAACTTTTTTTAGTAAGTTCTTTATCTAACCACCTCTGACAAAGTTGAGACAGAACACGGTAGAAGACACAAGTCGAGCCGAAAACCATGCCATAACACGGAATAAATAATAGCAGTCCGTTTTGATCCTTTTACAACTGTAACTCACAATGCACAAATTTTTTTTGCACACACTATTTCTTTAGCTTATGATTCTTAATGCCGACAGCTTGAATCATAGACTAAATAAATGGCTATATAAACTAAAGAAAACGTTAGTCACACAATTTGGCCACGACGGCTGTCTTTCTGAACAGACTACTAAAAGTACATACAACCATACGTACGATGCATCAAAACCATGTGGTGTGTGCGTGTGTGTTATCTGTGTGACATGCACACACGCATAAAAAACTGGCTTCAGTTTGCTGGAGGGCATGTTCATGATCCGTCTTAAGTTTATTTATTTGTCTGAGCATCACCACTGCAATGTTACCGGAATCAGCGCTAAATTAATCTAAACAATTAGTTTAAGTATGAGACGTAATATTTTTCCCCATTGAATGCAAAGAAACATGTTAGTAGGTACATCTTAAGGTGCTGTCTATTTTAAAGTTTTTGATGTAATGTGTGCTTGTATTACTTGTACTATTATTTATTCTGTGCCGGAATGCATTTGTCGTTGCAATGTTATTCAAGAAGCTTACTTGGCTAATTAGCATAACTTAAAGCAAGTAAGGTTTTTGAGTAGCTACCACTGCGTGTGTTAATTTAATGGCTTATTTACCTTCGTAGCGTGGAAGTGGTGCATTTGCGTGCAGACTACAGTTATGGACAATTAAATATCAATTTGTTGTTGTCTATCCTGTGTGTTTGGGCCGTCATATGGATCCTGTTGATAGTGGAACGTCTTCGGTATGGTAAGGTATGTTGAAAATGATCATATTTTTCTATTCTATTGTTTCAGAGAATTGGTCCACTAGCCCGCTACATACAAAACCTCATTTGGATATTAATTAGTTAAAGTCAAATACATTTTCAAGACACAATCTAGACCAGTTTTTTGCAGTTTCCCATTAAATTGTATATAACCAAACAGCTGGGTTATAATATTTCCATACAACTATGATTTTCAAAGAAACTGACAAACCACAGGTCTAGATATAAATGTATTGATCATGTGGCGACCTCTGTGGCGCGTCGGGCTAAGGTTCGCTGCGACGCAGGAGGTTGCGGGTTCGATTCCCGCCTCGGAACAAATATTTGTGCGATCTACAAATATTTGTTCAGGGTGTTCTGGTTTTATGTATAATAAAAAATATCTATCTATGTAATGTATTGTATTAAGTACCTACCCATATCACAAGCTCTGCTTAGCTTGGGGCTAGATAATGTTGTGGGAACTGTCCAGCATTATTTATATATTCGTAAAAAAACATGGAGTTTGATGAGATAATATCCAAAATAGGAGCAAACTTCGTTTACTATGTAGGGGGCGCAAGCGCCCTCGCGTTCCATCCCTTTGATGACAGAATTACGAAGTTACTTCCTTCTTAATGTTTTAGCTCATTTGGAACAACGTAGTGAGTTGGTTTGTGATATTACCATGGATTTGGGTGGTATGCGTGGTAATAACTGGTGCCTGCAATATCACTTCGGTAAAATCGTTACGTAAAGTATTCCGGATCACCGTCAAAGAAATAATAACCGTAAGTAACTACTCAATCTTTTTAATATATACATGCTGTTTTTGTTTAGTCTTATTTTTGATGTGTTTGTTCCCAGGGCATAGCCGATGCTGCGGAACTGGCGCTCTACATTCATTCCCTGGGCGTGGGTACAGAAATAATTCACGGCAAAGGACTGAATCACTACGGTTACTATGAAACAGTTAACAAGACTTTCCACTGCCGTAGACCTTAGTTCAGCTTATCATTCAAGAAATATGCTTAGACGTGGTGCTTCTTTCGTTATTGTAATGTTATATTTGATTCTAGCATCGGGACACATAGATACTAACCTGAATAGCGAAAACGTATGGCATTCTTGTCTTTTGCTTTTGTTGGCGGCTCTGAACTCTGGAGGAGCAGCTCTTTGCGCGTTGGTCGATTATATTCAGCCCCTTGTGGATGGTATTTCAAAAATGAAAGAGAGTGAGTTCACAATTTTTTTTAACCATTCCCTTTTCGCTTTTCTGTGTCAATCACAGAATACATACCTAATTGTTTGCTATTCTTCGGAGGAGCCAAATAATTTGAATTTAAAAAAAAAATGATGGCTATACTGGCCGAAGACTAGACATCCCAACTACCACTGGTTATATAAAACCCACTTATTAGGAATGTAAATACAATATTTTTATAGATATCTTCGTGCATTACGAAAATAACTCACAAACAGATCTTTTTCTGACGACCTCTGTGACGCGGCGGGCGAACGTTCGCCTGCGACGCAGGAGGTTGCGGGTTCGATTTCCGCCTCGGAACAAATATTTGTGCGATCTGCAGATATTTGTTCCGGGTGTTCTGGGTATTTTCTATACATAATAAAAAATATCTATCTATGTAATATATTGTATTAAGTATAACAGTTGCCTAGTACCCATAACACAAGCTCTGCTTAGCTTGGGGCTAGACAATGTTGTGTGAACTGTCCAGCATTATTTATTTATTTATTTTTAATTCTAAAAACAGTTTCGTGTTCTCTGATCACAGGTGAAATCACTGAAATGAAGTGTTCACAGTTTGCTGTTTTAAGTGAGCGCAAAACTAGCAAACTGTAACACTTAATTTCAAATATATGGAAGGGCGTACTAAACCGATATGCCGTTAACTCAGTCGGCGGCGAACAGTTTGCCCACTGGGGACGCAGACCACCCCATGATAAAAACGAAGCGATTGACACCTCATTTGTCAAAATCTGTTCAGTGGTTTTAGAGTTCTCATCTATACATACATACCTACATAGAGGCCAAACTCATTACCCTTCCTTCCTTCCTGCTGAAGCGAGACTTAGCTTCGCTATCCCTCACTAAAGTAGGTAGTCGGGCAAAAATACTGTTACATAACAAGACATCAGGACGAAGAAGATTTGTGGAGATAAAATAATGGAACACGCTTTTAAAAGAATGTAGGTACCTAATTCCACAGCCGAACAGCTCGCACCGTAAAGAGTTAGTGTAGAGCTTTGGTAGAGCTGTGGTGGTGGAACATTAGAGCAAGATTTGTGATTGATTTTTGCCCTGGTGAGTCATGTTGGATCAAGTATGTTAGACTATCTGCGCCCCGCGGTGTTGACCGCATAAGTCTCGAACCCGTGTGAATGTGTTATTCAAGGAGTCCAGCTATCTGTATTCCAAATTTCACCCAAATCCGTCCAGCCGTTTCAGCGTGAAGAAGTAACGTACACAAACTTTCGCATTTATAATATTAGTTGGATTTCAGGTACATTGTGGATTATACCCATGTACTCGAAATGCACATCTATTTCTGGCTACTCACATCTTATGTAAGTAACATATTCATAAATGTTTTTATATTTACTGCTAGAGCAGACTAGGTATAAAAGACCTCGTCAGCAAAAAAAAACACGCATGCAAAAAGAGCGAAGTGACCATCATCATCATTGACGACCTCTGTGGCGCGGCAGGCGTAGGTTCGCCTACGACCCAGGAGGTTGCGGGTTCGATTCTCGCCTCGGAAAAAATATTTGTGCGATCTGCAGATATTTGTTCAGAGTGTTCTGGGTATTTTCTATGTATAATAAAAAATATCTATCTATGTAATGTATTGTATTAAGTATATCAGTTATCTAGTACCCATAACACAAGCTCTGCTTAGCTTGGGGCTAGTTAATATTGTGTGAACTGTCCAGCATTATTTATTATTTATTTATCATCAGCCTCTAGAAGTACACATAAGTACTGCTAAGCTACGACAAACGGTCTTGAAACGCCTTCTACCTTAAAAATGTCGTCGGTCCACCGTCCATGTAAACGAGGAGCCTTCCTACACTGCGTCTTCTGATGCCCGTTTGCACTAAACATAAGTTAGGCTTGTCCTAGTTAAGATACACCTAAGCCTAAGTGGACTAAGGAATGGCTTAGGGTTAGTGCAAGCAAATTTATCGTTAGGTAGTAGTCTAAACAAGTTAGGAACGAACTTAGGCCATTCTTATGTTTAGTGCAAACGAGTGATGTTCGAGTCCGTGGTCGCCACTCGGGAACTTGATTGATTTTTGATTCCCAACGGCTATTGGTTCGGGCCTGCCCATTCCACTTCAACTTGATAATTCTGAGAGCTTTGTCAGTGATCTTGTTTCTTCTATGGAACTAACAGCGCCTTTACGTTTCCGTATGTTTTATTACAGGTCTACGATAATTTTCGGAGGTTTAATGTTCTCGTATATGGCGGTTGCGTTTATTCTGCTGAAGACGGCTTTGCACACAATTTTTGAGTACAGAGTAAAATTGGTGTTAGTAAAATTAGCACCGAAATAATGCGTCAAATTTGTGTACGTAATATAGAAATCCTAATGTCCTTCTCATTGCAGGTTCGTGGAGCAAGCTGTAGTCGCCGCTCTGATTCTAACGTGTATTGGACTGAGTTTGTTGTTTGCCACCAATGTAAGTTGTACCTTCATAATGTATACATACATACATACATAGACACACGCCTTTTTCCCCGAAGAGGTAGGCAGAGCCACAATAGGCCTCTTTTCACAGTGGGTTGCACCATCGTGGAATATAGACGTGACAAGTGGTGAGCTCATCGCCGCCATTGCTTCCCACGACTGACTCAGTATTTATGATGAAAATCTCGTCGGAGCATTCCCCCTTGTATAGAGGCGATATAACACGCAGACATCCGATGGCTCTGCATGAATATTACGTTTATGAATGAACATATTGAACATTCAACTTCCTCGCAGCTTTAAAACCATTTTTTTTTAAATTTCTGTCTCATCTTCGTCTAAAATTTGCACGACAATTTTTACCCTCCGTAGCAAGTGGACGGATATATTGTTTTACTATCGAGTTCCGGTTCATACCAGTTTCATCATCAGATCAGCTCGATGGATCATTTTATTAGAGCCATTTATTTAAATTCGTTTCAAAATAAGTAGCCAAAAACACGACGACCCCACCCCTCCACCACAGAATAAATAATAGTACAGTCCACTAACACTTATCCATGTCATTCATTTTTCATTATTATAATGTGCTAGGTGTAAACATTCTTGAACACTGGCGGTTATTTGAACAGGGTGGTATACCTCTCCTGGAAAGCGTAGAAGCGATAATGACGGGCGTGGCGGTACCATACATCTGCTGCCTCGAGCTCACCGCGATGCTGTGCGTGTACCGCAGCCACGACTTCGTTTCTGACATGAATGTCGCTACCGAAGAGAACGCGTGCTCCTCCCGCATCGGCGTGCAGTGGAATTTACTAACATTACTTACACTTGTGAGTTTAATTCTCGTTATTTGTCGCCAAAACGATAAGAAAAATGTGTGGGTAATAGCGTTGACCTTGATTTGACGATCGCGTATTATTTGCTAAGCGCTTTGAAGTTTTCGATTAGAACTTGTCGGGAAGTTGTGATATTAAAGAAGTATGCGCGTTGGTACTGCGCTTAAGCTTATACAATATTGCTTTCTCGTTATATGTCTGTGCTGGCTAGAACAACATCACTCCCAAACGCTATTGCATCTTATTTGAACCGTGAAACCGTGGTGTATCTCCATGGACACAGATTTCACGATTGTAATTCTTTTACATCTCTCATATTCGGTAAGTAGGTCCTTATTACCCCCAAATGGGGCTTGTAGGTGACCAATTAGCGCTCTAGGGTAATAATGTAGCTAGAAAAGCCCTAGGGCAGTAAGTAATTAAAAAAAAAATCACTCTTTTAAAAAGTTCGCGTAAATCTAACCATCATACTGGCAATAGACATCATGCATTCAGCCCAATGACTAAAGAGGTCGCTTCGCTATTCAGCCATGTAGCTCAATTTCGTTTTTGAAAAAAATAATTTAAAAAAAGATGAAAAAAGGCGGGAATAGAAAACTTTTACTTTAAATATTGTTTGTTTTTGTGATTTTTTTATAATTACGTGCTAATTAGGAAAAAAACATGAGTTCTGCAAGTGATGAAGATTATTTATTCTTGTAATGCTGGTTTTTTTCTACTTACCTCACAATCGAGATGTAAAGCAGAGTAGTTAGATCGGGTGTAAGCATCAATGGCACCCTCGAACTATAGGCGCACGAGCGCACTCGGGCTGCAATTGATGCCTTACATCCCTTGGCTACTAATCTACTATTATCGCATCGGTCTCGTTTCAGGCTACTCTAGGACTAAAGGTGTTTTCGCTGGTCTACGCAGAGTTTCCATCGACGGCTATGTACTTGGCGATCGCCCCGTTGGCCGGCGTGCTAGCCGCCGTGCCCGTGCGTGCGTGCAACAACGCGTACGTGTTTCTGCGGCCCTCGCCGAGACAAGGCACATAGGGGAACGAACATCATTTATTTATTGTGTGTCCAAATTGCTGTTTTTGTGCCGAGTTTTGGGTTAAATAGAACAAAGTCAACTGATTGAAAATAAATGTTTAT
Source organism: Operophtera brumata (assembly GCA_932527175.1). Lineage (NCBI taxonomy): Eukaryota > Metazoa > Arthropoda > Insecta > Lepidoptera > Geometridae > Operophtera > Operophtera brumata. Next base: position 6,250,198 of record OW052238.1, read on the forward strand.
TTTATCAATCATTTAAAATATTCATAAATATAGATCTTTGTACAATGCATTAACATGCGTACACATGATTAGACGCAATAGCCTTATTGAGACTCGCATTAACTTATTAGGTACGCAACTTATAGATGCGCATTGAATTCGGATGAGCTGCGTAGAGCGTAGATGATGCACTATTTACACTACCGACTTAACCAGTTCGTAATATAATATGACAACAAGGCATTCGAGTGAAATGTTCGCCAATAAGCGATCATACTAGATAGGAACGCTTTCAAAACGGCCGAACGAGAAACATTAATATAACTACTTTACCCTATTTCACATTTAAATTAAAATATCACAATATGTACACATTATTCTCAAATCTAAATCGATAATATCAAATTCTTGCGTGACCCATTAGGCCGGAGTAATATCCCAACGAAATCATACTCACCCCTTTTAAACTGGAGGTTAAGGACACATCCGCCAGATACCAAACTTGGTATTAATAAAAAAAAAAGGTTAATTTTGGATAAAAATGATGAATAAGGAAATGTGTAGAATCATCAGATCTAAAATAGTTTTAAAACAACAACCTACTGTGGGACTATTTATACTATGGCAAGTGATTAACTGTAATCTCGCGCTACATTTTGTCACAAACGCGGAATGATAAAGATTATCGTTTAATTAGAAGATTTAAAAAACTGTCGAAAATAGAATCTGGCGAATCTGTTCTATAGGAAACTTTGACAATTGTGTCCGGAGGTAATCAGATAAATGAGAAAAGTCCCATATTTTTTCCTAAAATCACTCAATTCGTTAATGGCCTTTGATTTATGATTACTGGTTCTAAGACTAGCTACATATTAATACCGATATTGATCAATACAAATATTGTACACTCATGAATGTATACTTCAAAAAGCATCTAATTCAACGCCTTTTGCATCAATATAGTGATCATAGTGGCCTCCAAATAGGACGTCGATTATAACAAATAATAATACTATACAATAATTTACTTAAGCTGCGCAATCAATTCCATCTCGTTCACAGTACAATACTATCAAAGGCACTCCCTAGCACTTCTCATATCGATACATCTGAGCCTGGCCCAACATAAAGTTTGTATATAACTTTGAATTGCCACATCCCTGTTTCACTGGATAAATCGCCAAACAAAACCACCGAGGCGTGAACTAACAGCTGCACTTATCCAAATCACACGAGTCGCACCGTCACTGCTAGCCTCGAGCCGGGTCCGAGGCGTGAGTGCGTTGCGATGCGACGATTAGAGCGCGAGCGGTCAGGCGCAGCGCCACAAGTGGCTCCACCTGCACCGAGGCGTGCGTTCGTTGCGATGCGACGACTAGAGCGCGAGCGGTCAGGCGCAGCGCCACAAGTGGCTCCACCTGCACCGAGGCGTGCGTTCGTTGCGATGCGACGACTAGAGCGCGAGCGGTCAGGCGCAGCGCCACAAGTGGCTCCATCTGCACCGAGGCGTGCGTTCGTTGCGATGCGACGACTAGAGCGCGAGCGGTCAGGCGCAGCGCCACAAGTGGCTCCACCTGCACCGAGGCGTGCGTTCGTTGCGATGCGACGACTAGAGCGCGAGCGGTCAGGCGCAGCGCCACAAGTGGCTCCATCTGCACCGAGGCGTGCGTTCGTTGCGATGCGACGACTAGAGCGCGAGCGGTCAGGCGCGGCGTGAGGTGCGGCGTCACAAGCGGCGCAGCGCCGCGGCGGCGCCCGTCGCGCGGCGCGTCGGCTGCACCGAGAGCGGCGCCACCAGCACCGAGCCGCCCTCGCCGGCGCCGCTCGCGCCCATCTCCTGCAACATGCATGCCGGCCCTCATGTTACACCTATACGGAAATGTTACATGGTTGTTAGCTGTTATGCATGTCGACTGTCGTGACACATTCATTAGCAATGACATTCATATGCAATAGTTTCGGATAAAAGCCAAGCTATAAAGAAATAGAGAATAGACAACCACACATTGCATGCTGTGTTCACTAATATTTACACCGGAAATGCCTGTCTCTAAACTATTGTTACGTGTATAATTTGAGATGAACCAAATCTATATATATAAAAAACAAAGTCGTGTTAGTTACACCACTTATAACTCAAGAACGAGTGAACCGATTTGGCTGAAAATTGGTGGGGAGGTAGCTTAGAATCAGGAGATTGACATAGGGGGCACCGGGGGCTACCCGTGCGAAGCCGGGGCGAGTCGCTAGTAAGTATAAAGAAGCTGTCCTTGATATTTGTTAGATAAAATGCTTGTTTGGAACTTTAAGCAAAACAAGCCTACGCCAGCAATTCCAAACATTGTAAGGCTAACTGATATAATAATTGAACCAACTTTTTGTATGAATGTAACTATAAGAATTTTAGGCGAGGATAACTTTTAAACCGTTTATATGATCTTCATGAAATTTGGCAAGTGGGTAAAATGTTATCAAACAGTGCTGAAATTTGGCATGCAACACAAATACACGGAAAAGAGTTTAGTATTTTTAACCATATAAAATTAAAAACAAATTTTGTTGAGTTTGCATTTCTTGGTAATCAAATGAAATTGTATTTGTAGTTCGGTTAGGTTGGACACTCAATTTACAATGTTGCCTATAGTTTCCCTGCGACACTGCCATCAAGATACACTTGCTAGATTATTATCCGATGTTAACAGAGTTTAAAAAAGGAGGTTATTAATGAAGTCCGCTTCAAATGGTTCTTTCATAGCTGTATGGGGAGGGAATTCATTCAAGGTGGTCCCGTGACTGTGTTTTGGAATTCAGTTAGAAAAGTAGTTGAAATGTATTCCGGCACTCGCAAGATAAACCATGCATTACCTACATGTGTGCTTTTGATAATATGTACTTACATTGATGTTATTACAACTGGCGAGCCTCATCTGCGCGAGCTGCGAGGCGGGCGTGAGGTTGGCCTGCGAGCCGAACGGAGAGATCATCGACGACATAGCGCGCTTCAGCTTCGACGGCGTCTTGTTGAACGACAGCGCGCGCCCCACCTGGACACCGCACAGTATTGTATTGTATACCAGTGATATCTTCGGCAAATCTCAAAAGGTAAAATAGCACATTCATTAACAGGGTTTTTTTTATTCATTTCAATTAAAGGAGCGCTTCATGCTATGTTCATTTGACAAAGGACATTTTTAAACAGATCCAGCTAATTTTACATCAGTGAATGATAAATCAGTTACCATGTTTGTTAGGTATAAGTTAGTAGCTTATAATAAACATAATACAATAATATACAATACAAACGAGAACCCGTGTCCCAGACAAAATACCAATGAGTGAAAAGACTGATAATGGCTTATACACGATGTCACGTCACAACCCCAGGTATGGCACGCTCACGAAACACTGTTAATCACAAATGAATACAAAGCAAAGCGTTAAAGAACAGTCACTCCGTCCCGCTCTCTCGATAATTGAAGATTATTTCAAGTAGCCACATTGACGCTCAGAATTATTCGATTAATCAAGCTGGAGTGGATGGAACCAAACGGTACGAAAGGGGAAATGATCGGTCAGATAGTTATCTACAAACTGATTCCTGTGTTACGGAAAGTGCTACATAGGTTAGTAGAAAATGTAGAACTAGCAGTACGACGGCTGAAACAAGTAGTAATCACAGGAAGCAGCGCAGATCGTAGAGGGCTGATCCATTGACGAGTAAGACTGTGGTGTTTGTGCCCGCTGGCTGAAAGACTCCTAGCCTGCGGACTGCACATATTTGTATTATATCAATTGGCCTTTCTTTGATAGCTCACCAAAATTCCTCCTGTATGTCATCATCATCAACAGACTATAAATGTCCACTGCTGGATGAGATCTCCCTCGTAGAATGCAATGAATTTGCCAAAATAACCAAGCTTAGCAGACGGATTGGTGATTGCAGTATTGATATTGATTGCTTAGGTTGATGCTTCTACCATCCCCTGGTGCAGTCACTTAGTCGGATTTTACTACATCGTCGGTTAGAGACGGAGAGGCATTCTTAGGCCGGACACGCCACAGCACTTCAGTGTGTGGTAGTATGATAAAATGAAACTGTATATTTGCTTGGATCTAGATAGCGTGCATACAAGCCACGCCATATTAAACGGACTAAACAGACTCCGTTCACGGCTCGAGTCAAAATGAAATCGCAGTTTTATTCGCCAATAGATCACTCCGTCCGTAGTAGATATGGGCGGGGGGCGGGGGGCGGAGTGTGCGAGAGGTGCGTCAGACCTGTGCGACTGCGAGTAAGTGAGCGCGCAATACCCATGTGTCTAGCAGCCCGGCGCCCGGCTCGGCGCGCAGCCAGCCGCCCACACCGGCGATCGCCTCCAGCTACAACACAACACCGCTCCACTACACCGCTCTCACAACACACAGCCCTATCTATATAAACAACGAAACCTACAAAGCTTTTTGTATTTTCAGTTCCCTGATTACGTAACTGAGCCCTACCGTAGTTGATAGACAGGACCAGACGAAACTCTATGTACAGAGGCAGGTGGGGAAACATTGGCAACACAAGCATTGGAAAAAAAACTTATTGCACAATGTGTACAAATAGATACTTAACAATATTTTGACTATAGAGTTGAAGTTATCGTGGTTTGATATAATTTTAGAAAAATAATGCAGGTTTCTTTCTCGAAGTCGAAACAACTGAACTAGTGGGAATAAAGGGAAATATCGAAGGACGTGAGAAGGGAACTCGGTTCCGCTAAGTCCCCGTCTGAATATCTTCGAGCGTGGTGGCGGTCGGTGCCCATGAGGAAGGAACTCAGTGAATTAATATTAGCAGAAAATAATAAAGTACGAGGTCTATAGACGTAATTAACTAAGATTTTTGACCCCTATAGTATTTGGTGTTTCATGAGCTTGATTGGCCGCCGTAACAGCCACTAAGGAGGAGCGAGTATGAGTACTTTGTTCGATTATTGAACATCAAAATATAATTTCCATGCTAGAGTTTACTGCCGTCGGTCGGTCATACATAAAGTCTGTTTGTATGGAACAGATCGGCCAGTGATGGTTCCGCTTAGTAACATATTAAGGTTCCGATGTACACGCCTCTATAGCAAGTAGTGCGTTCTTACTTTTCAGTTTCTAAAGTAGTGCACCAACCAACCTATTTAGTTCTCTAATTACCTTCTACACTAATTTTACATAATTATGATATAATTATGTGCATTTATTTTATAGTGCAAGAAGCACTATACAATATATTATATGAAATCATAGTTATTGCTAAGAATTGTTATTTCTGTGTGTATGTGCTATGATTATTGCAGCAAGAATCGTCAAGAAACTATCCCTATATACCTATGGGTACACTATTCATATATGATTGTTATCAATGTCTGTTTGATAGTTTTATTAACACCAAAATATTGGAATGCTACAGATAATTACATGCCTTAGTTACACAGATCCAGTAATCTTTGGTTATGCATCCATTGTTACATCAATAATAAAAGCTACATCTACAATTTATCTTATTTATTTCATGCTTTTTGTATTTGTAATTTGTTTATACATCATTATTTTATCTTTTTTTAGCAGGCGTATTTTATGAGCAAAGTAATCCTTGCTACATGAACAAAGTGAACATTGCTCCATGAGCAAAGTAACCGTTGCTACCATGAGCAAAGTAATCCTTGCTACATGAGTAAAGTGACCTTTGCAACATGAGCAAAGTAACCCTTGCTACATGTGCAAAGAGATCCTTGTTACATCAGCAAAGTAACCTTTGCTACATGAGCAAAGTAACCCTTGCCTACTGTGCTCACAAAACGCGTTCATTATGTACAACTTACACAACTAAGGCATTACAAATAAACGCGGAATATTTTATCGTATTTGAATTTTCACTTATTTCTTTACACTTTTCTCTTATTTATATTTTATTAATAGAGGTAACGCAGCATATAGACAACTTACAAAATACTTCAGCCTACGTGGATCCCTAATTGTAGGGGACAGCTTGCGCAAAAGAAAAAGCCTTTTATGCAAAGTACATACTGTACACTGTCTTTTATTATTAGAAGGATATTCCGTGTTTATTTGTAAGGCCCCTAGTAATTAGTATTTGAGTACAAGCATACCTTAATTCTTGTTCGAGCGGCGAATTTAGATACTTTAGAGAGCGTGCTGAGCGCAAGATCGCTCGTATCGATATCGAGCTGGTGCGACTCCAGACACGCAAGGAATTTGTCCTGAAAATATACATTGTATGTGAAATAATTATTATGAATTGTCTTTAGAAACACACTTTTTTAAATTAGTAATCGTTACCGTGAGCAGATCAAAATGCGGCCAAATACCGCCAGGCTACTATTAATCATCGAGTAGTTCCGTTGTCCACCTTTCGTGTCCATCATCAGACCACCTTGCGGTCACCATATTGTAATTTTCCTCACAACTACAGTATTTTAGATCACTGTCTCTATGTTTTTGGTTAACAATGTTAATTTTATTAATCCATCCTTATTAAAAGCTCAATAAACACATCAATCTGTTTTTTAAATGCTAATGACTCTTTTTTGTTGCGTTCCTTTAAATAAGACCATGAGTTTTTTTTTATATTACTTGGAATGACTGGTCAAGCAGATGGCCCATCTGATGTTAAGTGGTACCCTCTGCCTATGAACAGTGCATTACCTCATAGGTCACATCCACCTAGGACGCACCCTATGTGGCATTGCACTGCGCCACCCTGAGACGTAAAGATGAATGAAGTCTCATGTGCCTGTAATTTCACTGGCACACTTACCCTTCAAACTGGAACACAGCAATGCGAGCACTACTAATTTGCGGCAGAAATATCTATGGTGGTAGTACTTCCCCGGACGAACTCTTTCACAAAAAAGCTCTACTACTACTAAAGTGTATCAAGACTCACCGCATCAGCCTTGCAGACAGTATTGGCCATTTGCCTGCACAGCTGCCGTAGGAAGTATGACTTGTCCACAGTCTCATCTGTGATCATGAAGGAGTACAGCTTCTCTTTCAGCTCTTGATTGCTCCGGCACATCAGTGCAAACACATTGTGACAATCTGAAATGAGGCAAGAATCCTGATAAGGTTTCATCATTTATGCTACTTGCTGAGTAGCTGTTAAGTTCCTATGCAATTAAGAATTTTCTATCTATCTATCTATCTAACAGGAAAGCGGATATCATATCAACGTCAGGGTCTGACGGGGCATATTTCAAAAGGGTTTTTAGCATGCTCTCTAATTTTACTGAGGGACAAGATACTTTCAAATGGCAGTATTAGTTTTAGTTATATTACAGCGGAACATAACGTCCGCCGAATACATAGCTCCCCGCCAGTGCTTATTAAGGAATGTGTTATTACTGGAACAAAGCGTTAGCCGAGTCATTCGTGGGAAGCAATGGCGGCGATGAGCTCAACACTTGTCACGTCTATATTCCCACAATAGTGCAACCCACGGTGGAAAAAGGCCCACTGAGGCTCTACACCATAAATAAATTAAAAAAATGCGTTGTGACGCATAATGACCAACACGCTTTTTGACTAATTTCTTCCATCCCGAATCATAAATGCGAAAGTTTGGATGTCTGTATGTTAGTTACTCAATCATTCCGAAACGGTGAACCAATTGCGGTGAAAGGTACACAGATAAATTATGACCTGGATTGTGCTGTAGGATACTTTTTATCCTTGGTAAAACACGAGCGAAACCTCGGTCGGATACTAGTTTACTATATAACTATACCATCCTGTGAAGGAATTGTCTAGCTCAGTATTCATGGACTTGGTTGGAATTTGGTGATAGTCAATAAACAATAAGCAGTGTTTGAATGTTTGGACTTTTAAGACCATCCAATCAGTTCCAATAGCTCTGAGGAGTAGGTAGATCTGGTTGGCATTTTAATTTATAATTTTTCAACTGCTAATAGAGAAAAATAATAATGCGGGGAGTAAATACAACACATATTTGCTAGCCTCATCTCGAACTATAGTGAAATTGTCAGCTCATCGCTGATTCAAGACGAAGGTGCAGTTCGATAATTTTGGGTTGCTTTTAAGTACCGCAAACAGATATTTTACAGCCCATTTGAGGCTCTGCCTACCCTTTCGGGGAAAAAGACGTGTGTCTATGTATGTATGTAAGTATTACGTTACCTTCAGCCTCTCTAATATCGACGACCCGCTTCACAGTGCTGAGCGGCATGAGCGATATGTGCCTGTACGGCTTGCTTGATCCTATTCGCATTGTTCCTGTTCCGTTCGTCGGACTTTTACTGTTAAAAGCCTGCAACAAAATAAACCACCTTTTCAGTTTAGATACCCTAATGGCTGTATGCGAGAAGCGCATTTGGATATGGTTGCGCATTCTTAACACATTTAAAATTGTCAGGAACTGACAACATTAGCTACTTTCCCGGATTCCGTAAAAAAATATTCAAAATAGTTGGTCAAACTGGCCTAACCGTTTAAAGAAGTCTCTTTTTCTGTAGTTCACATTGTTGAAGAGAATGCAGTAACCGAACTATTCAGTCTATTTCAGAGTGGTTAGTTAAATGATATAATCGTTCAAAGCAGTCTATTTTTCTCCAGTTGATATTGCAGAAGAGAATGATAAATAGCAGAACTAACTTTTCATAACACGGCCTTAAGACAACGACCCGCCGCCTGAGTTAAACTGAAAATGTACCTTAGATCTTTTCTTGCAGACCTCCATAGTGTCAGTGAACAGGAACAATACAAGGTGGTCCCCTCTGCCCGACAGCTCCTTCGAGAGCTCCACTACCTCGCAGCGGGAGACGAAAGAGCGATGAGATGAGACGAGATGCGCCTGAAAATATAATACGTTACAGCTATTAGTATTGATTCTGTGTAGCACAATGAAGCTAAACAGCGCTAAAATTGTCGCGGTTCCTTTTATTTCAGTACTGATTGAAAGCGTTAGCAGAGTTGATTGTGGGAAAGCAATGGCCGCGATGAGCTCGACACGGCTGTATTCCTGCGATTGTGCGACTGAATTGAGGCTCTGCCTATCCCTTTGGGGAAAAAGGCATGTGTCATGCGTGTAAGTTATAGAGACCTGAAATTTGGAGAGTACTTCCTTTCCTTGGAGAGAATTTGGAGAAGTTCCTTTTGTGCGATTAGGTGGTCTAGGGGTCCACTAAGAAAATAATTTCCAAAATTCACCCCTAAAGGGTGCAGCCGGTGTTAAGTATGTACGGTAAAGACTCAGTCGCGGACATTCCAATACTGATGATATAATGTAGTTATAACTTTTGAAACTATCATGGTTATTGGTTATGTACATAATTTTCACTAGAAACGTGATATTTACCATGATTTTTGAGTTTTAAATATTCTCGATATTTCGGCACAGTTGCATGCGCCATGATCACGGGAGAACTAACTAAAGTCTTTGCGAGTAGATGTTATTGGCAGATATATTTATCTACCCTCTTTCTCACTCTTTTATTACGAACGATACTTTACCATCGGTTTCATTGTCACACTTTACACCAACTCGACACACAACACTAACGGTGTCCGGACGCGTAGCAGGTACCACACTTTTTTGATTCTTACACATTCTCACTACAGGCTTCCATACTCCAGATAATTGAAAACCATCTTCTCTATTGAAATTTCTGTACTTAGTAATCTCAATTGCCTCTTGTACCAGTCTTGGTAAGTAATGTCGCTCTGTTGAGATTACCTGCGGACTGAGTAGCTCGATCCAATGATTTGAGCCAGATTCCAAAAGGTGTTCTGCTATGGCTGACTTATGTATGTCCCTGTTCTTGACCGCTCGTATGTGCTCCTTCACCCGACACGCTATCGTACGTTTCGTTTGGCCAATGTACGATCTCCCACAGCTACAATCAATTTTATACACCCCTGGCTTTTCAAGCGGAAAACTGTCTTTTGGTGAACGCAAGTAGTGCGATATCTTCTTAAAAGGAGTGAAGATGGTCTTTACGGAAAACTTTTGCAGGACTTTCGCAATTTTGTCCGTCACCCCCTTAACATATGGCAGAAACGCTGGCTTATGTTCTACTCTGCATCTGTGGGGTCTTGGCATAGGTCGGGATGGTAATGACCGAAGTTTATATCCATTTTTACGTAACACATGCTGGACATGAGCTAGCTCACTTTCAATGTGATTCTCATCACACAGGTCAACTGCTCGGTTGGTGAGAGATGTTACCACTGTGCCACTGTGCCGAAATATCGGGAACATTTAAAACTCAAAAATCATTGTAAATATCCCGTTTCTAGTGAAAATTATAATGCAGTTAGTTACCGGGCACTGGTCGATGTCGTTGTAGATGTCGAACATTTGTAGTTGCCCCTCCGTTTTACGTTTGTCCTCGTTGATGTGCGACATCACCTCGCGCAGTCCTGCTAGTGCCTGCACAAGCGCTGAATGGTCCGGGTTGTTCTTATTCGTATGCTTTAAAATGTCTGTTAACAAATAAAACCTTGGCTTACGGAAAGTATACACTCAAAAGTGACATTTTAAAGATTTTGACAAGACATGACATGACACAATGAGCATAGCAACTTGCCAGGGCCGAAATCGCTGGCATTCCTAAGGCCCTTCTCCCATTACGATACGCACAGGCGATTCAAGTATATTTGCATCATACATGTATGTGTACATACATACATACATACATGTATGTATACATACATAACATACATAAAACCCAACTGTCACATACATAGTCCTGATCCCACACTTGGATTCCCTGTGCCATGGCTTTGACGGGCCACAGATGTCGTCAAAGATAATCAAATCAAAAATATCGAGATAATATAGAATACTATATTTGTTAATCTGATACGATCTTTTTGTAGAAATCAAAATAAACTCACCATCAAGTAATAAACTTATACTAGGTAATCGCTGCACTGGTCTTATTAAAAGTTCCTGTAAACTCTGTCTGCCACATTCTGGCTTTGTTTGGCAGATTTTCAGGAATGCATGAAATCTGAAAACAAAAATACAAAGAAAATACATTACATTGAAACAATTAAATAAAGTATTATAATAAACGGCCTGTTATTGTGCGTTTATTACACCAAAGAACAAAAAAATTATAAATATTGAGGAAATTACTTGTTGAGCAAGAACGTCGGAAAACTAAAAATATATATTTATATTGAGAATTAAGATTTACCTTGGGTTCTCACGGTCGCACTGTTGCAGCATCTCCTTCGTGTTTTCGAAGAAGTTGACGAAAGGCGGGTACGCTTTCACCATGTCGGGTGTGTACCGGAGCACCAGCCGCCCGATGCACATCTCCTCGCTCCAGTGCGCCTGCGTGTAGCGCAAATCTTCCAACATTCGTCTGTAACACCATACAAATTCAAATACATTCGTCTGTAACACCATACAAATTCAAATACATTCCTCTGTAACACCATACAAATTCAAATACATTCATCTGTAACACCATACAAATTCAAATACATTCGTCTGTAACACCATACAAATTCAAATACATTCCTCTGTAACACCATACAAATTCAAATACATTCATCTGTAACACCGTACAAATTCATATACATTCGTCTGTAATACCATACAAATTCAAATACATTCGTCTGTAACACCATACAAATTCAAATACATTCGTCTGTAACACCATACAAATTCAAATACATTCGTCTGTAACACCATACAAATTCTAATGTATTAATTAAAATCACAAGAATCATTTTGAATAGTCTTATAAACTAAATTTACTTCTGTTGCAATGCCACTAAACCTAAAATAATTAGGCAGCAAACACGGCTTGGTTCGATATGATGATCCTTCTTACTACTAGATGAGAAGCGACCATGTGATGCCTCGAAAACTATAAGAAGCTAATGCATATAAAAAGATTGTGAAGAGTCTGTGTGGTGCTTATCGAACAAGAAGCTAGTGCATAGAAAAGATAGTATTGTAACCGGCTTCAATGGCAGCAGATAACCCTTTATATTAATATGGACAGTATATTAATAGACACCATAACTTCGTAACTGTCCTTCAAAAAATATTCAACATTATATCAACATTATTAAGTAGCTATGTGGAAATTCAAGTTATCAGCTATCTAGTACAAAATTTAATCCAAATCGGTTCGGCTGTTACGGCGTGCGGTGTGATGGAAAAACAAATATCAAAACTCTCGCATTCATAATATTACTATTGTGATACATTATGATGGTAGAGTCCTATAAAGCGGTGATGGAACACATTAGTGGATGACAGTAGATTGACAATTAAAATATATTTAGATACAAATAACTACTTATTCCATATAAATCATACTCACTGATGTAATTCATAAATAGGCGGTAAGTTTCCAAAAATAATTTTGAGTTCTGTATTATTGAGCAAAGCTTGAATTTTGCCATTGCTGTTGTCCTCCTCAGTATCAGCCATTTCTTCTAATGGTTGTTTGAACATCTGAAAACAATATCTTTTGAGAAAAAGCTCCATTTCCGAACAATAAAACAAAATAAAACATTTCAACTTACCATAACAATGGTATGTAAAATCCCGACGTAATTTGACTCCGTCTGTAGTAGTTCCATGAACACTTGCTGCCGAGGGGACATCAGTTTTCGGACCACATTGTCGGGCACCTCAGATTCTGCGCATAAAACAATAACCTATTCGTTATTACTTATTTTGGAATAAATACAGATTAATAAAATTAACAAAGCTTTGACACACGAGTTTCTGTTCTAGTGTTCTGCACAGGTTGGCCAAACTATGGTTTACCAACATAAAATCGCGATACAACAACACGTCAAAGTAACAAGAGTTATTTTCGCTTACAATGTCTACCAAATTCCAATCTTCTTGTAACTGTTACTGAAAAAAGTAGTAAACAACTTATTTGGACGCCCATATTGGTACCAAACCCCGTTCTGAACGTGGTAAACCACTTATATTGGTCCCAAACCCCATTCTGATCGTGGTAAACCACTTATATTGGTGCCAAAACCCGTTCTGAATGTGTTCAACTACTTATATTGGTGCCGAACCCTGTTTTTATAGTGGTAAACCACTAATCTTGGTCTCCCAAGACCATATTTATGCCTAACCTAAACGGGTAAACCCTCTGCGCAAAAGTTTTGTATTATTATTTTTGTATTATACCTTCGAGCAAATTTTTGCCATCCGGCGAGGGCGTACAATCCAGCAGGTTTCCTGATAAACTCAAGAGTACGGCATCTCCGACCGACGAGCGTCGCTTGTGAAGCGCAGATTCGCCTCCTCGGAGCTTTCGTTTCCGTAACCGTTGTAGTTGCGCGGGCGTGCCGCCGGGCGCGCCCGTGCTGGCCGCGCCGCCCGCCTCCTCGGCGCTGCAGCCGGCACCGGCGCCCGCTCCACCCACAGACGACCGACGAGATAGCTCATCTAGGTACTGACATGGAAAACGAACGTTATTTGTTGTACTGTACACTCTTGTGTAAAGAGTAGTGATGATGTGATTAACAACTATTTTTGGCCGCCTAATGGCTATGATTGACTTCCAGAGAACGGATCAGACGGTCGACTTGGCGTGCTATACAAGCAAATAAGTTGACAGACTGTTCGGCCTCTAGAAACTCGACTAGTCGGTCAAGTATGAAGCAAGCTGTTGGTGAACCTCTAGAAAAATTGGTAGTTATAAGAATAGTCGGCCAAAACTAGTTGGTGCATCACTTGTAGAAATTGTTAAGCTGCGGTGTAACTCACGTCTTTGAAAAGATAATCCCTCTCGTCTTGAGCTTCCTCGTTCTGCACGGAGGCCCAGAACCACTCGGCCTTCACGACGTGCACGCGCGCGGAACACTCCGGCGCCACCACGGTATTGTGCTCGTCGACGACCTGTTGTGTAAAATATATAATTTGCAACTATTCTTTAAGAAATACCCTCCACCGAAATGGGCGATCCTAAGCATTGAACATTCGTGCGATATAGAACAGCATCACATTCTTGTGTGCGCCCTCCAGGAAGCACCTACTAATTTCACGTGTAGATATCATGGCATGCATTCAAGACCAATTCGGGGAAACCAGATAGCGTTTACGATCTATAAAATTTACTGAAGATGACCGAGTAGAGTTCATGATAAACTAGTTTAGTATTACTGAATAAAATGGTGTTAGTACCGGCAGCGATATTCCATGGCATTGCGATATGGCGCGCACGTCACGGATGGGGGGCGTCGAGGCGGGCGGCGGCCGGTCGCGCGAGAGCCGGGGCGCGGGGAGCGGGAGGGCGAGGGAGGGAGGGGGCACGCGCGCCTGGCGCGGGGACGGCGCGCTGCTGCCGCGGGTCTCTGCGCCGCCGCAAATCGAGTGCCTGTGCGCCCGCAGCCACACACTCTGCGGCGTCTTGAACACGGCCGACTCGTCCAGATCGTCCACATCGGGGTCCCTCACTGGTGTTGCCAGGTTGGTGCTGTCGACCGTATCCACTTGCACGGGCGAGATGTCCAAGTTCATCTCATCGAGGTCTCTCTTTGGCGTCGAGACGTTATTCAACTCGGGTGGGAGGTGGCATGCGTCTACTTCTACCGTGTTGCGCTCCGCTCTTTTTTCGTATTTCTTCTTCCTTTCACTTCTGAAAGATGCTGTGAAAGATTTGACGCTCCTCCTCAGTTTAGACGCTGATTTGACGGTTTTGGATGCGAATGAAATGTCGAAAAACCCTGATTGTTTACTGGTATTCATTGAGCAAATTGATGCATTATCGTCCTCTCTGATTGGTGAAGATGTAGATGCTATAAACTCTCCTGCGGGATCGGTCGGCTTGCTCGACTCTGGACAGACGACGGGTTCCACGACGATGTCGCCGGCGGTTTTTGAAGCAGCCTCCTTTTTGGTCTTCTTGAATATCGTCGGTCTATTTTTGAATTTAAACGAATCCTTTATTTTCAGTCTTTTGATCGATTTCCAATTGCTCTCCTCGCTTTTGTCGGGGGATATATTGACATCGATAGTACTGACTTGGAAACTGGAGTCCGTCGAATTTCGACTACGTTTCTTTCCAGAAGAAATGGTAGTTGTTGACTGTTGCAACTCCTTGTTTCTAGTAGTGTCCGGTAGGATGAAGTCTGGCTCATCTTTAGCGTCTAGCTCACATAAACTTTTCGTAAGAGAGGAATGCATAGATCCCGCCTCTGTTAGGCAATCCACTAAGTTAAACACATTCATAGACTTATTTTTAAAAACTTCTCTTTTGTCTTTGCCGTTTACTGTAACAGAGCCAAGTAGGATTTGAGCCATTTCTTTGTTTTCTTTGTTGCTCATTTTACAGTTTCGTAACTCCACTTGTTCGGCATGCGATGGACTTTTGCTATTATTGATATCATCCATCATAGATTTTCCTACGCAGCTAATACTGAAATCATCAAATTGTTCTCTGGAAAGGGAGTGTTTGTCTCGTAGACTATTTCGAGCTAATTGTAATAGGTTTTCTCTATCGTCTCGAGCCTGCTGGCCGCTAGCGTCGTCGATTTGTTTGGAGGGACTTGAGCGGCAGCCCGAGAGTCGCGCCGACAGTCTACGGTACAGAGAGCTCTTGGGCGTGGACTGGGAGCGACTGGGAGTGGGACGGGAAGGCTTCGCAGAGTTAGGAGTGCTCGGAAGGGGCGATAGGATAAGCGAACGACCGAAAGTCTCCCCATTGGCCATTACCTGAAACATGTGTGAACACACCACGCAATGATGTAATGAAGCCATTCCAATACAGACAGACATGCACAACGATAATTTATTATCATCGAGATAGAGCCAGTTTAGACACAGGAAAGCAGACTTGCTATCAAACATGTAATTCCTATTGTAGATGCTAATTGTTCAGAAAATAGTCAGCGTTTAAAGTTAGTTATTGTGGTTCTCAAAAAGGTAATTAGAAGTATTTAATGGATTGAGTTTATAACCTACATAAAAGTTAAGTGGTGCTATGGATAGTGCACTAGAGCAGGTATGTTACAAAGCAAACTGATACTTTACACGACATGTGACGATGAAATGTAAACAATACTGAAATGATGTTAAGTGGTGCGAGTATGTTTCGCATAACGTGGAATGAAATCCGTGCTACATGAAATAGTGTATTGAATGAAAAGCGCTATTATAACATAATACATTTACATGAAACATAAACACAGGACAAACAATGGGTCGACTTTGTGTCGTACGTATGGAATGGGAGGTGGGGGGGGGGTGCGGTTTCAGCGCATAGCATTCCGGCATTCAGGTACACAAGTACCGAGCGTACGAACAATATGACTACTGCCTACAACGAAAACTACATGGCCATTCAATTGTAAATAAAAGTGTGAAATACACGCGAGACTCGAGTACGTAACTTCCTTTTGTTTGCTTAAGAAACGTAAAAACGCTACTGACACTGAGTCGGAATTCGACTGGCAATCAATGTTTGCTTTCGTGAATTGCTAAACAAGCAACATCTGACATTGGAGGCATATTGCTAAATATAATGCAGGCATCGGAAGAAAATTAAAAGGTAGAGAGCATACACGATTCAATAACCACCTCATATACCACCAGCTAATCACTGTGTCTACAAAGTAGCTAGCTAAGAGTGATTTGTGTTCCCAAGGGTGCATGCTGACTTCATACTGCTATAATTAGTAACTAAATATGCATAATGTGGCAAGAACTTTATAAATATACAAAATATGTGAGGCATTCAGAGGTAGACGTTCTGTTATTAAGTATCGTAGGACATTGAATTACTTTCTTTGTATTATTGACTAGTTCTGTGTGAACGGGTAGGCACACGTGTTTCGAGTTGGCAGTTTACAGACGTAACAGATTTAAAAGTTGATGTTTACACTTTAGTTACGTTTGTTACGTAACGGCCAAGGTCTATCTCTCTATTCTGTAAACGGTACATTAGACTGTGAGTTAAGGTGCTGACAGCAGCAACATTCCGTCAATATCTAACTCAGTGAAATTCAGGTAGGTTAAAAAGTGACAGAATAGCGGTAGTGGAATTTAAACAAATATTTGCTGCGTAATCGAAAATAGAAATCTACTTGGTTCTTTATAATAATGTAATTTGTTAGATTCGTTAATTATATCAACGTATCAAGTTATAGAGATATTTACGTTATAAAGTGCATTATAAAGGTTAGTTACCTATTTTTTTTTTCGAGAATGTTTATTTAATTCGTATTTTGGGCTCTTGTAAACCCCTGTAAATATGATGAAGATTAACATTCATTCTTTTCTGACAAAAACTGTATAGAGTTTGCTAAAAATATGATTAATAGAAGCCTATTTGACTCTTTTTCAGCGTCTTAAGGATCCCTTATACACCTCGTCGAACTTTTCTGCTGAATTACGCTTCAACTCTCGCTAAATATTTTGGTTATTAAGATCTGACTTGTAGTCTATAATTTAATGAGAAACTAGAGCTAGTCGGAACGAAAAAACGTAATTTCTAATTGATTTGTTTTTTTTTAGGTAGATCTTAATAACATTTTGTAGATATAATCGGATTAAGACTTATCAAGGTCTGTCGTGCGCTAATTAACCAGTTTTTTTCTCCATAATAGCAGAAAGTTCAACCAGGTGTAGATGGGAAGCTTAGTTGACATATTTTTGAACAAATACTATGGCATGTCCAAAATGGATTCAATGTGTGACACCTATATTCTAGTATGTATGTTTACAATAAGACCTACTATGTACCATCATTGTTGCAATAAAGATTATGAATGAGTGATGCTGTAACTCACGACATGCGTGCAGTCGGAGTCGTCGAGGGGGCAGGTCCCGCCGCCGTTGCTGGCCAGCACCTCCGCCATGTGCTGCGTCTCCTCGTCAGGGAACCCCACGAAGCAAACCCGAGCGCCAGCAAACACTTTCAGTTTGTGCTCCTTCTGCAACAAACAAACAATTACAATGTGTCCAAAGTCAAAATAAATAAATAATGCTAGACAGTTCACACAACATTATCTAGCCCCAAGCTAAGAAGAGCTTGTGTTATGGGTACTTGATAACTAATATACTTAATACAATATATTACATAGAAAAATATTTTTTTATTATACATAGAAAATACCCAGAACGCCCTGAACAAATATCTGCGATCGCACAAATATTTGTTCCGAGGCGGGAATCGAATCCGCAACCTCCTGCGTCGCAGGCCAACCTTCGCCCGCTGCGCTACAGAGGTCGTCAAAAGTGACTTGTTTGACTCCTTGCCTTCCAAAACACTGCATTGTCTGCATTGTATCATGCTCACAAAAGTAACAAACTAAATGATTATGAACTGTAAAACTTGCAGGTACCGTAGTCATAGTTCGTCCGTAGTATCCTATTTTATTTGGCAACTTCCTTCAGCTCCATGTAAGGATACGGGAAATGTGAATTAGCGTTAGGACTTGACACTCAAACATTATTGGAGGTGCACGAAAATACAATCACATATTGGTGCAGATTCATTTTGTTGTATGGTAGTTGACAAAACTTTACCGCAGCTTTGAGGCCACTTACAAACACACTATGGCCTCAAACTTATAACACCAACCCTCTTTTTACATACATACATACATAGACACATGCCTTTTTCCCCGAAGGGGTAGGCAGAGCCTCAATGGGCCTCTTTTCACAGTGGGTTGCACCATCGTGGAATATAGACGTGAGCTCATCGCCGCCCTTGCTTCCCACGACTGACTCGGCTAACGCTTTCTTGCAGTAATAACACATTCCATAATAAGCTAGCAGCCAGGACAAATCTTATACCGACGAATCTTATCAACAAGTCCGGGTAATTCCTTAGTCGGCTTTTGCGACATCCACGGGAGGAGACGGAGGTTTCTATTCTTAGGCCGGACACACCAGCCGGGGAATAAAAAGGTGGACTGAATGATGCGATCCAACGTTGAGGTCGTAATCATCTCCTCGCTCCACAGGAGCTACCTTGGTGGATAGTGCCTAGACAGTACCTAGTATAACTTACAGTGAAAGCATCCTCAGTGGCGAGGCAGGCGGGGTCGTCGCGGCGGTCCCAGCACGCGTCCACCCACGAGCGCGCCAGCACCGGCAGCCCGAAGCCGGACGCATAGCGGTACTTGTCGCCCGTCGCCGCCGCCGCTATCAGGTGCGTCACCTTACTCGACATGTCTTTGCGGATCGACCCGCCCATGTAGTGTATCAGCGTTATCAGGTACGTCTGTTCAACGAAAACTGTACTTACTCACTTGAAATTAATTTACTGGCGAAACAATAATACAAGTAGATATATGAAATTTTAAAAATACAAATGATACTGGCACCTACTTAAAGACCGTTGCAAACGATCTAAAAATAGCTCATCATCATCATTATCAGCAATCAGATGTCCACTGCTGGACATAGTCCTCGCCCATAGAATGCCACGACCAAAAAGTCTATCGCTACCGCCGTCCACCATTTTCCATCGACCTTTATTATGTCTTTGGTCCATCGAGAGAAAGGGCCTGCCTCTTTTAGTGTAGTCCGGTTTGTGGTCGCCACTCGAGAACCTTTATTCCCCAACGGTTATCAGGTGTGCAAGCTATATGGCCTGACCATTTCCACTGGAACTTCAGCTAAGTCTGAGAGGTTTGTCGGTGATCTACGAATCACCTCATTTCTGATCATGTAGGTAGTAAAACTCTGAGGATAGCTCTCTCTACAGCCCACTGTGCAACTTTGAGTTTTTCTAAAGATAGCTCAACTCCAATCCAAATCACTACCTGCTGGCTGCATTGCTACGCTGAATGACTACTACTGAAAACTAATGCGTTGAGCCAGAAAAGAGCCAGATTTCCAGACCTGACGCCCTGAAAGAATTTAAGAAACTGGACGGGCCCGGCACCCAATAGACCCACAGTCTCGACCCCGAAAGACTCAAATACGTTAGCTCCGGCGGGACTTGCATATTTGAGATCCTCAGCCGAATCGGCCGCTGCACCGGCCCTGACTGGTGGCCCTGACTGATGCCCCGGACAAATGAGATGGCGCATCAACGCATGTACCGTCCCACACCAAAAGCCTACCGTTCCCCCACGGAATAAAAGTCATGACAGGCCGCTCTACTGGACGTTTTGAAAACATACTTTGGCTGAATATTTATGTCGTTAAATTTTACAATCATGAATGCATTGTTTCATAGATAACTTCTAGACAAACATTTTTCATTTGATTTACTTATTCCTGATTTCGAAATAGTATTTAATGCAATGCTATTTAATTTGACGAAACACATGTCCAATTTCAATTATGCATACGTATATTTCATGAATGAACGCATGTGCTGTTGTTGATAGTAGATTTCTTGGAGGCCGCCCAACTAGCGATAGCCGCGTATCATGTAGATAGGTAGGTGGGCAGTCAGTACGCAATCATCGTGGTCAATATGAAAGTCTTTGAACCGCCTCCGAAATTGATTTAGCCGCAGAAGAAACGACCTTTCCAAATCAATACAAAAGTAATGTGTTTGTGGACTAAACAAACATTGTCCCATTTGGTGTGGTTGAACGGATATGAATAAATGCGGCATAATGAGTAACCGTTTATTTCTCGTACTACGAACAGACGTAAGCCAAGACCAAAACAACTGGCTACTACACGTACATCATAAACAATGGAGCGGCATCTTCTACTCAAGAGAACAAACTAATTTTATAGGGAAAAAGCTGTAAATATTGCTTCAAACACAAAACAGCAACGCAAATCTTACTCTATGCCAAATGCTAAAGTAATTTTGAAACCAAAGATTTTCTTACTTCATTAGTGTTTCAGACGGTTCAACCAGATGTATGCTAAGAAAAAGCAGCTACGAAAACGAGCACAACGCTCAGAATTGTCAGCATCAGGTGAGCCATCAAGGAGGTTGCTTTCGCTTATCGCGCAAAATTCAAATGTTTTCGTGTTTTTTTGCTCACCACAGCTCTTCAACACTTCTTCAGATAGCGAAAACTAATTTGACGGTAATTATATGAATTGAATATGACCTAACACACAAGTTTTAATTTATAGTATCACATAAATATCATTACTTTGCCTATGAATGTGCTTGAAACAAAAAACACTGTAAATACTATTGAAGCACAATCCTAGCTAAACTGCTGTTATTTATGTGATATTATAAATTAAAACTTGTGTGTTACGTCAACAAATTTGAATTTCGCGCCACAACCGAAAGCTACCACCTTAAAATGTGTAATTTTTGAACGACATACATTGAAAATAGGAGAAATAACGGGTTTCTATAATAATACCCAACCTTGTAGCACTATTTAATGCGAATAAAGAATTTTATTGATTGTTTTTTTTTTATATTTCTGCTCTATAAAAGAAACTAAAACATGCGGTGCAATGTCGTGTAAAATCGAATGACATTAGAGATAAACCAATTTAAAACTGAACGCCCCTTAATGGAACGCGCTGTCAATGGGCCGCGTACCGTGGGCCAGGCTGTCTACACCCCCCTCACCGCTTTTACTTGAACACTAGACAGCTCGACGTTTAAAAATGATCCTTGTGATTACTGTGTGTTCAGTTTAAGATAGGGTTATCTAGACCAGACGCAACAAGGGGGCGAGCGGGTCATGACTGATGCTTTTTCTTTGCCTTTTCGCTTCTGGCAAGCATTTCCTCCATCAGGTTTGTGAGCAACAACTCGCCTTGCCAACAAAATGAACCGCTCACTGCCTTGAAACGATCGGTTCACAAGCGTTCGAAGGCTTAATCTTTAGAAGTCAGTGATAATTAGTTTGGAATTCCATGATTGTAACCCATGTTGGTACTCACTAGTTCATCCTTCTTGCGGAATCCGGAGAAGCATATGACGGCGCCGCGCATCGCCAGCGAGTAGAGCGGCCGCGAGTTCGCGGGCGGCGGCTCTTCGCGCTCCGCGAGCTGCAGCACCGCCGTCGGACCCAGCACCCTGGAACAACATACATTATGATGCTAGTGTTAAGCCGACCGGATTGGCGTAAATGCCATCTGTTGACAAGTGGAGGCGCTATAGGAAATGTTGTGTTGCTAGCGCCATCTGTTGACGAGTGGACATATAATTGTGCTAGCTCTATCTGTTGTTAGAGTAGGACGCTTGGACGGTCGTCTTTATGGTTCAAGGGGATTCTACTGAATGCTATTCAGTACTAGAACGTTCTCGGTTTCTATTATTCACGTATATAGGCGTAAATCGCTGGACTTTGGATTTTTGGATCTTTCCAAAAATTTGCGTACTCGCACGCGGTGTCAGGGAAGCTCCGCCTCCTCCCTTGGATGTCGTAAAAGTCGACTAAGAGCTTACACAAGGGAAAGGCAGCAGCATCCACCTCAGTACTCAACACCAGTAAAGTAAGTGCTAAGCGTGGCGGTTATGGAAAATCCCCTCATTGCATTCTATGGGGAGGCCTCGTCCAGCAGTGGACGTCTAACGGCTGATGATGATTACTAGATAGGTAAGTACTTGAATTGAGGAGGTTTAATAAAATTATACCTTAGCAACTTTCCCAACTTTAATGATCGTCTACGATGTTATTGATTTTATGCCTACAATCCCCCCCCTCCTTTTCCTTTTCCTTTTTATCTTACATTTTTATGTTTACTCTCAATAGCCAAAAAATGTATTACTACTGGCAATAAAACAATCACGTTCAAATTCAGATAAAGTACATACGTCAGCTTTGATTGCGGGTATTTTGACGCAACTGCCATTCAAGATTTACATAAATCATATAAAGTAAAACAGTGCGAGCATACTAAAAGCCAGCGCTTTACTGTTTTAAAATGGATTTTAACCGGGTTCTTACGTTTAGTAGACTGAATATGAACATTCCTTCAGTGCTGTCACTCACTTTTTATCGTCTCAGTTCTGGCTTCGAGACAGGCGCACTATTTTATGACATTAAAATTATTTATTGTGCTTAAATCGATTAATTAAAGCAGTACAAATTAAAGTGTGACATACTATAGTTTCACATACACCTGTGAAAACATAAAATGAGTCAGGGCACACGCGATCTTACGCAAAACAAGTCTCAAGACATTAGTTCTAGCGCAGAATACGCCTTGACATGTACTCGGATCAAGTGTATTGACTATTATTCTATGGTTCAAGACCGTAACAATGCTATCACGACGATGTAACAACCTACCGCTGCGAAGTAGATAAGATTATAATAGTGTGATGTACCTACTAGTACCTACTAGGAGCTCGCTACCCAAAACCAGAGAAACATGGGTAACTCCATACATTGTTTGACCCAACTTTTTTTGACTAACGTAACGTATTGTTGAGATACTTTTGGTTATTTATAATATATGTTAAGATAATGAAAAAGCTCATTTAATTTCTTACGTAGAAGTTGTGGGGAACTAATGAAGCTTGTTGCGTTTTTTTTTCACGTAAATGCAATGAGTTGATTTATCTAATTATTTAGAAATACAACTTTTGCTTCCCAACTTCTACAAATGTAAAAGTTCTTTAAAAAAAATGGTAAAAAAACAACATTTAGAACCGTACTAATTACTTCCATGAAGGGTTTTTTTATTTTTGACCTGTGGGTTGCCCACATATTTTGCTCCTAATTTAGATATTAATAGACCGAGCGAAGCGAGTTTCAAAAATTGCAGGATGCGGCGTTTGTATGCAAGTATATAATATGTTTGTAAGTATGTGTGTTTGTCCGACGATAACTGCAGAACCGTTGATCCAATCTTGATGAAATTTGGTAGGTGGGTAAGTTAAGTGAATATAAGTTTTAAGTTCGAACATGAGCTTGATCGGTACAGGGGCGAGCTACGGGGGCCTAAGAGGTCGCCAAAAATACTTAACTCATTTCATACCAATTTATCGATAAAAGTCGGGACGGACTACTAGTTAATTCAAGCCAATACAATTTTGTAGACACAATCTAGGAAATAGTATTTGTGGTCTGTCAGTTTCCTATTAAATTGTATAGACTCAAAAACTATCATAGGTTATAAGATATAAGATTTCCATATAAATGATTATGTCTTTGTGATATGAAAATCATATAATTTTTCTACCTTGGCCACGAGTTGCTGTGGTTCAGGCACAGATTATATATTACTTACTACGTAAGTTCAGGTTAATAACATAAAAACCTTCTCCATGAAAAACTTCTTTGCTGTGCCATCTTTCATGATGATCGGAGTTCTTAGAATCTTAGTTGGGACTCTTAGGAGTTTATCAACGTCATTTATACCTACATCTATCTTAACTGCGGGTACATATTAGCGTATTGATTTGTATTGCAAAATTACAATCCAAAACAGGAGCAAACTTCGTTTGTACGCCGAGTTTTGACGCATAATTTGGTTAGTACACAAAATACAGCACTTATAAAAATATTATTAATACCTACAGTAACACAGTTAATTTTTTATTCTAACAACTAGGCCAAAATACACTCAGTAATATGTGTAATTAATTGGCCATAACTGAATGCATCTTGGTTACTTATCCTCTATATAAGTGTTTTGTTTCAGTTTCTGCAATACATACATTTTTCTCTTGACCCGCGGATACTTTCATAGAATGTCTTTATATGAGTATTTTTGCCGATAATTAAAATATAGTGATGAAACCTGCATGTCCTAGCTAGAATGTGTATTTTGTAGGTAACAAAATGAAGTATGTGCTTGATTAGAAATACCTACGCACACGTGTCGTCATCTTGTTGGAAAGCTAGGAAACCCGATAAGGCATCGTCAATTTAATATGTACCTATACGTAGGTTTACGAATAAATATTGGACCAATTCAGGAAGGAATCTTTTTATCCAAACAAATATGTGTTTGAGGTAAGAGTTACTTTGTGTGTCTGTAACCATTTATCTCCAAAACGGGTATGGTATATGCTTTAGACGTCAATGAAGGGTCTTAGATTATATCGCCACACGTCACAAGAGTGGGGAAAGCTTCAATCTTAGAGCATTGCAGGCCTCCGTTGCTCGATGGCTTCAATAGATGATGTAATTCGAAATACATCCGATGCAAATCGTTAGTAGCGCTGCATACCAGGCAAAATAAGACTGAAGGTTTTTTTTAGATTATATAAGCTGTAGTTGTTTTTTGATTATGTAACAAAATTCAGGTTCTAATATGAATTGTACAAATTTTATATTATTTGATTTTGTCATGCGTATTACCTATTTTGGATAAACAAGTATTTCTAACAGTGTTATCGAGGGAATAATATTTATAAAGAATCTATTTTCAGGTCACTGATGCGTAAGTCAGTTATTTTAAAGATTAGGGAGTATATAGACAGATGAGTAAGATGTTTTTAAACGAATATATTCATCATCTACCACCACCGTTTCGTGGCAATGTCAATGTCAAAAATGTTATGTAAAGAATCGGTGTTTTTGTTTTCACTTAACAAAATGTAGGAGGCGCTGCTATGGAGCAGGTTTTTTTTTATACTACTTATAATGACGGAACCAGCAGAGGGCCCACCTGATGATAAGCGGTACCCTCTGCCTATGAACAGTGCATTATCACATAGGTCACATCCACCTAGGACGCGCCCTATGTGGCATTGCACTGCGCCCACCACCCTGAGACATAAAGATGAAAGTCTCATGTGCCTGTAACTTCACCTGCAACCATACCCTTCAAACCGGAACACAGCTATGCGAGCACTACTGCTTTGCGGCAGAAATAGGTATGGTGGTACTGGAAGCTGGGCAGTGACGTCCGCTCGACGGAGACGCGTTTGTTTGGTGTGACAAAAGTATCGGCGACGCGATTTCAGCTACTCGGCTCCGTCGACGTCACAGGATGCCGCATAACTGAACTACGTGTCGCCATACAAATAGTTGATGAGTTACATTCGGATTCCGCGCATGTTTAAACAGACGGCCGCGATTCAAATTAGCAATCACCTTATTTTTAATTTTGTTCGAATATTTTTAAACTTGCGCTATATGATTGTGGTATTGCTATTTGCAATAAATAAATAAATAATAAATAAATATTACTGGACATTTCACACAACATTATGTAGCCCCAAGCTAAGCAGAGCTTGTGTTATGGGTACTAGACAACTGATATACTTAATATAATATATTACATAGATAGATATTTTTTATTATATATATAGAAAATACCCAGAACACCCTGAACAAATATCTGCGGATCGCACAAATATTTGTTCCGAGGCGGGGATCGAACCCGCAACCTGCTGCGTCGCAGGCGAACGTTCGCCCGTCGCGCCACAGAGGTCGTCGAGGTTGCAATGACCAAGTAAAGCTGTAATAATAAGGTTAGTTTGGGCAAGTTTTTTAAAATGATAACCAGCGCTGACAAGAGCCAAAATCTGTCACTATCTAACTCATTAAAGTTCGGGTAAGTAAGGCCCGTAATATCAATAGCAGTTTAGAAATAAATAGTTTAAACATAGAATCATGAACTAAACTGCTACTGATATTACGGGCCTTAGTTTAAACTATTTCTGTAAATGGACGGAAATGTTTTAAACAATCAATTATATATTAAACTGCTATTGATATTAAGGGCCTTGGAGTGACAGAAAATCGCTCGCAAAACGAAAAGTGAGCAAAAATCATTTGTTACGCAATCTAAAATATAAAAATCTACTTGGCTTTTTATAAAAATATGATTTGTTAATTTTATTAGTTTTATTAACGCACTTCCTAATAGGGATATTTACGTTAGAAGCGCATTTTAAAGGTTAGTTCACATTATTTTTATTGAGATAAATTATCGAAATCGTGTTTTGGATTCTTGTATGACCTTGAAAATGTGAAGATAAATATAATACTTTTTCGCCATCATAAAATGTGTAGATTTTTCTACACATCATTGCATTAAAAATACAAGTGATTCAAATAACAAGATTTAAAAAATAAAATAAAATAACAAACATAATTTAAATCATCTCTACCCTGCGCTTTAGGTACTTCAAGTATGTATTATATAGGTACTAGAAATAATAATATTTCTCAGCTCTTGATTCAAAATTTTGTTGTTTTCCCATATATGAAACACTAGTGTCATTTAAGGAAAAAAAGACCGGACCGGATAAAAAATAGCTAATTATATCACGCATTCACAATTGGCTAATTAATCTGTGTGCCTAATTTCATCGAAATCGGTTCAGCCTTTACGGCGTAATTGATTAAAAAACATCCAAACAACAACGAACTTTCGCATTTATAATATTAGTAGGAATATCGACCCTTGGTTTAAAATAATGTTTATTTATGTCACCGGATAATTGTAAACATCGAAAGTTAATAATAAATTGACATAAAGAGATCGTGACATTTTAATTAAACTATGGAATAATTGTAAACAAAGACATTCTAATAACTCTACGATGGACTTTGGCCAATGTCAATAGTAAATCTATTATTCTAGGGCCAGTATATCAATATCAGTTTAATCTACAATTGTCAGTTTAAACCATTAAACGGATCGATCCATTGACAAAAATAATTTAAACTAACAATTATAGATTAAACTGCTATTGAAATAGTTTAAACTTAGAACTATAGATTACACTGCTATTGATATTACGGGCCTAAACATTCCATACACAATGAACGCCAAAATATGGCACCTTTGAACATTCCAACGATGACAAACGAGCATTATTTATATTTATATTTATATTTATAGTCCTTCAAATGTGTTCAATAATCAAGCTGCATTGAAGGGATAAAACTTGACAGAATTGACCCTCTTTATGAGTTTTGTGTCTCTTTTGGTTCGGATACTTTTTGAGCGCTGACCCGAAATTTATTTACTTTGAGGTCTTTCAAACAGACACAATAAAATGCAGGTTATTGACAATGCCGTCTTATTATAATTTCACTAGTGATGTCCCACGGTTAGATTGTGAATGATCTCCATATAGATTTAATTATTTAGTACCTACAGCGAAAATCGTGGGACCACGAGAAAACACCGATAACATGTATGATGACAGTAACAAACAACCAGTGAAATTACTGATTTAAAAATAACAATAGGTATGTAAAAAGAACATTGATCTCCAAGTAAATGTACCTTAAAAAAAGCAATCAGTTTTAGAGCCTCGCTTATTGTTTTTAAATTCTACTTGGAATCTGATTATTTAAGCATGCATCCAAAAACTTTTAACAATCCTCTTTCTTTGCACATTATTTGTGAGTAAACGCAATGAAACCTCTTTTTTACTGAAATATCATGACAGTTATGGATTTTAATAGTGAAATTGCTAGCCTAATAACACGACAGATACCGAATTTCATACTAACATTGCCGGCCACTGTCGGTGTGCTCTTAACTATTACTGGAAGGTCGTTTATCTCGAGAAAGGTTCTCTAAATTCCAAGCATGTGTGTGAAACTTCTTATTTTGCGTATAGCAACAACACCATGGTCAATTCGTGACAATTTTATTGCGACTTTTACACACAGACTGTTTTTTAAATCTATGCTTTTCCATTATTCAATTCCTTTAATAAATGAATACTTATGAAAATATGATAAAAGTTTTCGAAGACATTAAAAATTGCTATCACTGTCTATTTGAATATTTTGAATGATTTCAAACAGTGAAAAGAATAATTTGAAGCAATGCGTAAATTTAATTGTAAGTACAACGGCAAAACTCTCTCTAGGCCAAATGTTTGAAACATCCAAATGAAAATATTTTGCACTTTCCTGTGCAGTGCAATACAACGCATATAAGATCCATTATTTTCATACACTTTTAACCATCTGTTTTGAAACCGATAATGGTTTTCAAGTAGGTTTCTAACTACATAATTGGCAGCACTATTTTAGGTTTCTTATTATAATTGATCTTACAGGTCACATTTTAACTGGACTGCATCCGGCGTTTTTGGCTCCGTTCGAATGGCGAGGTCTTGAGGAAGTTCCTCGTCCTCAGGCGTAGGAGGCAAGCGCGTGGGCCCCATCGGGATCACATTCACTGCCAGTCAGGCACTAGTCCGGCGCGTGTTCGACACATTCGCGACACTAAAGATCCACGCACTAACACTCAACATTGTAATGAAAGAACGCCGGCTTCACTGCACACACCCAGCTATCATAGCGTCATAGTATCGAGTCGAATTTTCGCGGTATATCGTACATGATCGATTTTATTCGAGTTTACTTTTGAAAAGTCGATCGTAGCAACGGAGAAACAAAGGCACAAGCGGCACGCGCGCTATGCGTTCCACGTTAGATTGAAAAACAGTCGGGAGGAATGTGAGGCCGAAAATAGCAAGAAGCGTCGCGCGGCCACAAGGGCGACCCTCGCGCTACAGGCGACGCGCACTTTCCGCGCCCTACCTACCGTACACACACCTTTATTTACATCCATACTTCCATGAAATACAGTCACCAAACATACGAACGTTTTATGAGTGGAAGGTCCCGCAAGTATAAACAACCGACTTGACGTCCAGGGTGAAGCGGAGCGCTTTTATCGCGATGTCTGTTTTACATGATTTGACACAACGGTTAAGACTGCGCCATCACCAGGCAAATCTTCATACAACAAAAAAACATCTCGCGCTGCCCGAACAAGCTATTTTTATTAGGGTTCCGTAGTCAAAGACGGTTTAGGGTTCCGTAGTCAAAGACAAGGAACCCTTATAGATTCGTCATGTCTGTCTGTCTGTCTGTCTGTCTGTCTGTCTGTCCGTGTATGTCACAGCCTTTTTTTTCCGAAACTATCATAGCTATACTGTTGAAAATTGGTAGGTAGATGTATTCTGTGAACCGCATTAAGATTTTTACACAAAAATTTAAAAATAACAATTATTTTTGGGGTTCCCCATACTTAGAACTGAAACTCAAAAAAAAAACATCATACCCATACTTGTGGGGTATCTATGGATAGGTCTTCAAAAATGATTTTGAGGTTTCTTATGTATTTTTTTTCTAAACTGAATTGTTTGCATGAGAGACACTTCCAAAGTGGTAAAAAGTGTGTCCCCCCCCCCCCCCCATAACTTCTAAAATAAGAGAATGATAAAACTAAAAAAAATATATGATGTACATTACCATATAAACTTTCACTCAAAATTGGTTTGAACGAGATCTAGTAAGTAGTTTTTTTTTAATACGTCTTTAATCGTAATTCATCCAAGAACTTTTATATTATGTTACTTGCTGCTACGGAACCCTTCATGGGCGAGTCCAACTCGCACTTGGCCGCTTTTTGAATATGTCTTCAAATATACAGATCATTTTACAAAACCCCTACAGTAAACCCTCAGCTTTGTTGTATTGTTTATATTTATCTAATTTTTTACCAAATAACATGCACCATTTTAATAAAAAAACAAATCTAGGCAAAAAGCAGACGTTACTCGTGTTTCTGGTACAGTAATCCCTCGGAATTATAATGTAGTATCCATGCTTAATTTTAATTTGAATAAACGTAGTTTTAATTGAAAAAGTACAAGTCATGTCTTCATCAAATTTTGTAGTTATAATCGGATAAGGCAGAGCAAAGCTTTAATTATAATGATCCAGAAAAAAAAATGAGTTTAATCGTAACTGAACGAGGTGTACAGGGAATCTTAATATTTCCCAACATTGTCCCAAAATACACAGCCCTACCATAAGCATAACTGTATATATTCTGTGCCATAAGCACGTATCTCTAAAATAGGATAGGACTTCCTTCCCCAACTAATTTGGTTTGGTTAAAATCAAATAAACCGTAACATACCAAGGTTATTTGTTATTATTTGTTATTGTTACGGTTTATTACGGATTACTTACACAACCACAGAATAAATAATAGTACAAGACACTACATAGCCTCACAATATGAATGGAGTATATAAAATTTGATATAATGGATCAACCCATCCTCTGGTTGACCCAGAGGTCGTCAAACATTTCGACGACGTCTGTGGCGCGGCGGGCGAGTAGTTGGCTGAGATGCGAGAGGTTGCGGGTTCGATTCCCGCTGCCGGGAAAATGTTTGCATGATCTTTTCCTTCAACACTGACCCGTCTCAAAGACGAGTAATGTACGAGAAGTAGACCGTTTCTGTGTAGAACAGCCCCAGAAGGGGGAAAATGGACGGGACTTTAACATGGCAAAAAAATACTTTTAGAGAGATGACTCTCACTTGTGTGGCGCATCTCTCATTGATTCGGTCCGCATAACCGCAAGGTTTGTGGGACCATGGCAGGTTGGCGGGTGACCCGTCTCAAAGATTATACTCAGTATTTCATCAGTTCTCACACATATCCGAGAGAACATCCTAGTAGAGAGAGGGTACACACAGGAGAGACCTCATGGTATTGCTTAGACCCTAACGTATCTATTAATAAGTCATCCATACGTGAAAGGATTGACAGGTTGTAAGTCTATCGCCGCTTTGAATAGTATCTAATAGAACAGAGCCGTCTCTAGGTTATCTTGCGCTCGGGTGCGAACTAAGTCCCGGTGCCCCTTATACCCCCCCCCACATACCATAATAGAATTTATTATAATTAAAACGATCACTTATTAAAATTGATAATAATAACTTAACTACATCAATTTACCTTGCTCAAGCTTGCTTGCTTTTTTATTTATAAATCTCAAGATTTATAAATTAAAAAAGCCTCGAATAAACTGTGTTTTTGACTCGAGGATAGTACCTCGCGCCTTGCTACCGCCGGCGCTGGCCATAACGCTGGCGCAGGGTCTTCGGAGGCGCCCCCTGAGACCCTGCACACCCTGCACTATAGGTAAAGCCGCCCCTGTAATAAAAGTCGAACACACTTCAAGCAGGGCATAGGTGTTGATACCGCAGTTCTTTATTTTTCCACCTCCTAAACGAAACAATGAGTCAGCAATACTCAGAAGAGTGATAAGTAACCTGCATCAAGTTTAATTTTCGCAGTGTAAACAATCTCGCGCATGCGACGTGTAAAACAATAAACAATTAAATCTCATCAGTGCATCTCAAACAATATAATGCACCGACTGTACCACTTCAAACGCAATGGACCGCGCATCGTATTCTGATGGATCGCTGCTACGAGAAATATTCCAGCAGTCCATTTCAGACGCATTCATACAAATTTATTTAAGGTGGGGTTTAACGCAAAATTACCAATCTTAGATTAGATTTTTAACTGACTAAATCAAGTACAATATTCAAATAAAAAATATGCATGGATACTAAATTATAATACCGAGGGATCACCCAGACAGAAACACGATAGGATAACATAGTCTCGATAAAAAAAACACATACCTACAACTTTTGGCTAGATTCGATTGTTTGTCAATAATACAGATTATTGGGTCAAAAATTGGATAAATAAGATCAATACAATAAAAAGGAGGGATCTCCAACGGGGTTTTTTAAAATTATCTATATTTCACGAGATATTCAACAAAAACCTCTTTTTACAGCGGCACGTGGCGTTTTTTTTGTTATTAAGATTTCTGTCTCGGGTTGGCGCAGTCTTAACGAACGCAATGAACGCGGTCAACGATAAGGGGCGGCCAAATAGCCGCTCATACATCATACGCGGTCTGAACGTAGACGGAAACATGCCTGACTGACGAAGAAAATGAAAAACCGGCCAAATGCGAGTCGGACTCGCGCACGAAGGGTTCCGTACCAATATCTATAAAAACGGCAAAAAAAACACGTTTGTTGTATGGGAGCCCCCTTAAACATTAATTTTATTGTTTTTTTGTATTTGTTGTTATAGTGGCAACATAAATACATCATCCATGAAAATTTCAACTCTCTAACTATCACGGTACATGAGATACAGCCTGGTGGCAGACGGACAGACGGACGGACAGCGGAGTCTTAGTAATAAATAATAATAAATAATGCTGGACAGTTCACACAACATTAACTAGCCCCAAGCTAAGCAGAGCTTGTGTTATGGGTACTAGATAACTGATATACTTAATACAATACATTACATAGATAGATATTTTTTATAATACACAGAAAATACCCAGAACACCCTGAACAAATATCTGAAGATCGCACAAGTATTTGTTCCGAGGCGGGAATCGAACCCGCAACCTCCTGCGTCGCAGGCGAACCTACGCCCGCCGCGCCACAGAGGTCGTCAAAACCCCGTTTTACCCTTTGGGTTCGGAACCCTAATAATATGGTGGGTTGATGCACTTGTTATAGTAAACGATCATAATTCATAACTCAATAACATTGCGAAATCTATAAAAAATAAAAGGCACATCGAGAATTTGTCGACACAAAATAGCAGAAAAGTAGGAAGGAGCGATAAAAGTGTAGTTTAAATAGAAGTCGTAAATCGGCAATAATACCGGCGTCCGAAGCGCGGTGCGGCACCGCACTTTTGTTGGCATTCCGCGACTCGCTCACTGCGAATTCGTCAAGCGGCTACCGACTCCTCGCCTACGGGCACACGTTACAACGGCTGAGTCACACACAATTTCAGTATTCCCTAAATTTACCCGAATCAACTTTCACAGAAATCAAAATAATTATCATAGTGATACCATCAACAATTTTTTCTTTAGGTAAGCTTTACTGGGAAATCCTGAGTTGTTTTAGAGAGTCAACATTTATTATTTAAAATTAAAAAATATTTTATTCATTGAAGTAAATCGTCATAGAACCTCTGTTTGACGACCTCTGTGGCGCGGCGGGCGAAGGTTGGCCTGCGACGCAGGAGGTTGCGTGTTCGATTCCCGCCTCGGAACAAATATTTGTGCGATCGCAGATATTTGTTCAGGGTGTTCTGGGTATTTTCTATGTATAATAAAAAATATCTATCTATGTAATGTATTGTATTAAGTATGTTATCTAGTACCCATTACAAAAGCTCTGCTTAGCTTGGGGCTAGGTAATGTTGTGTGAACTGTCCAGAATTATTTATTTTTTATTATTATTATAGAAACTAAAATAACCTAGTCCTGTTCCAACGCGACCAGACAGAAGAATCAGTATGAAGAATAGAGCTCGCTCAATTCAATTCTACCAATTTTTTGCCTAGAGCTCGATCTACGACCACAACATTACAATCATAAAACATATTGTAATTCACTCAATAAGTAAAAATGGCACTTATATGGCTGTAATAGACCGGCCATTGTTCTGGATCGCTGATTAAATCATTTCCGCTCCAGTTTTCGGAATATTGAAACACAATATTTGCAATAGGTCTTCTGGTACCAAGCGTTGTTGATTAGGGGCAGAATTATTATTGTGTTAAGAGCTTTTTTGTGAAAGAGTACGTCCGTGGAAGTACTACCTTCATATCTATTTCTGCCGCAAAACAGTAGTGCTCGCATTGCCGTGTTCCGGTTTGAAGGGTATGGGTGCCGGTGAAATTACTGGCACTTGAGACTTTTCATCTTTATGTCTCAGGGTAGTGGACGCAGTGCAATGCCACATAGGATGCGTCCTGGGTGGACGGAACCTTTGAGGTAATGCATTGTTAAAGGCAGAGGTTACCGCTTAACATCAGGTGGGCCATCGACATTCACCATCATTCACGCAGTAAAAAAAAAACTTTGATACCAGTCATTCTTCCCCGTACCATTAAGACCCGTATTTTCTTCCTCCAAAACCCCGTCAATGCAAATAAACTGATTCATTACTAAGTCTACAGCGTTATTTATCGGAGCGGTTCATCTTAATGAGCACTATTTTAGAATGACTGAACGTCACAAGAGACGTGCGGCTGTTTCTACTTGGACACAGCAGCGTAGGTGAGGGCAAAACAGAATGGCGTTAATGTAATGCCCAGTTCACACGAGCTTCGTAGCTAATGCCACTACGTGTCACTTACACTAACACCATGCGTTGACGACCTCTGTGGCGCGGCGGGCGACGGTTCACCTGCGACGCAGGAGGTTGTGGGTTCGATCCCCGCCTCGGAACAAATATTTGTAAAATTTGCAGATATTTGTTCAGTGTGTACTGGGTATTTTCGTAATATAATTACGAACTGGGTTATATATTGTATTAAAAGTATATCAGTTATCTAGTACCCATAACACAAGCTCTGCTTAGCTTGGGGCTAGATAATGTTGTGTAAACTGTGTCTAGCATTATTTATTGATTTATTTAAACATGCTGATCTTAGTAATAGTGAAATTGTCAAGTGCAAGTGAATATAAGCCGATTCTATTTACTAAGTGACAAGTAGACTACCCCTACCAAATTTAGTAAGCACTTGTCACTTACTGAATCGTGTGAATAGTCACAAGTGCTAAGAGATAATATTGGTAACGGATATCTTGTCACTAATACTTTCTGCTAATACCATTGTGTAAACAGTTACTTCTATCATGTCACTAAGCAGGTTAGTACTAAGCAATTAGTACTAATGCCAAGTACTAAGCTCGTGTAAGCTAGTCATTACGCGTAACAAAACATCCGTCGCGCTCGTTAGTAGTCTAGCAACCATCGACTTGCCAAAATAAATGTCAATATCGTCTCGTTAGCAAGCTTGTAAACGTCTTTACGATACATAGGTAAGTTTTTCTTATTCTCACTGTATGACGATATTGCCACAGTTGTCCTTCAAGTTTTAACTGACAAAGATCGGTTCATGTATGAGTTTTAGGATTGGGCACGCATGCCAAAAGAGCTGTGAGACCAAACGACGTCATTGCGAATATAGGTACAGGAAATAGGCAGCGAACTCCGCAAATGAGACAAATAATGTACTCCGCCACGGGGTACTGTTATTTAGTAACCACGCAGAACAGAAGTACAATACAAATTAAATTAAAAAAACGGCCAAGTGCGAGTCAGACTCGCGCACGAAAGGTTCCGTACCATTATCTATAAAAACGGCAAAAAAACACGTTTGTTGTACGAGAGCCCCCTTAAATATTTATTTTATACTATTTTTTAGTATTTGTTGTTATAGCGGCAACATAAATACATCATCTATGAAAATTTCAACTGTCTAACTATCACGGTTCATGATATACAGCCTGGTGACAGACGGACGGACAGCGGAGTCTTAGTAATAGGGTCCCTTTGGGTACGGAACCAAGGGAAATATGATTATACTGGTTCATGGTATAAAAATATATTTCACCAGGTATGCCACTCCAAGATCCGATGGTCACGCACGACAACGACGTCATCACCAATGAGAATTGAGACATTGGTGGTCTCTGGGTGAGTATAATCTAACTCCCCGACTCCCTTTTTACCATTCCGATTCGAAAAAACCGAGAGTTTTTACAAAAAAAAATACGTTCTATACTAACTTGATTGTTTAATTGGATTATAAAAATTCTAATATTTTTTTAACAGAAATTCTGTTATTTATTATTGCAATAAAATGGTAACTAGTCAGTGACGTGGTACTCTCGGAGTGACAGACCTTGTGTTCTTGGATCATGGACTCGTTGTCGTTGGTGCCTCGCTTCCATTTTGACACCGAAAAATTTACAGTCACTTTATACAGTCACAATAGTAGTAGTAGAGCTTTTTTGTGAAAGAGTTCGTCCGGGGAAGTACTACAACCATACCTATTTCTGCCGCAAAGCAGTAGTGCTCGCATTGCTGTGTTCCGGTTTGAAGGGTAAGGGTGCCGGTGAAATTACAGGCACATGAGACTTGTTATCTTTATGTCTCAGGGTGGCGGGCGCAGTGCAATGCCACATAGGGTGCGTCCTAGGTGGACGTGACCTATGAGGTAATGCACTGTTCATAGGCAGAGGTTACCGCTTAACATCAGGTGGGCCATCTGCTCGTTCCGTAATTCAAGAAGTATACAAAAAAAAAAAAAAAAACTACGTCATCCGCCTGTCCTTATACCCTAGTAATATGTATGTCTATGGGTGGGACAATTTTGTTGTACATCCTCCAACTTAACAACCTGTTCTAGTCATCCGCTAGCCCTAGACGTAGGTCTGACGTGAGAGTGCTCGTCCAAGTGGATATCACAGCAGAGCAGAGCGGTCCTTTAACCAATGTATCCAAATTTTCCTAGCTCCGTGGACATAAAGCGCATTTAAGTGATTGGATGCAGTCCAGCACTCAATCGGCATTGGGCGCGTGTAATCACGGGAAACTGGATTGAAACGTGTTTCACACGCGCTCAATGCCGATACAGCGATGCAATCGTGCTACTGGAAATCAGCCGTTCAATCAATGCGTTGGAATCGGCAGAGTCGCGTAATCTGCCAGCATTCATGAAGGATGGAGAGTCTGGAAACATAGCTGTAGTTACCTGTATTTGGCCCTGTGTGCGGTGTCGAATAGATCGCCTTCAAAGGGCGATGTGATGAGGTAGGCGGGCGGTGACGGCGGCTGCTGGGCCGAGGGTAATGCTTCGGGGCTCGGCGCGGGCGCCACCGCGCCGAGTCGCTCGCATGCCGCCCGGACCCGCTCGCACTCCAAGCACGACTCATTTACGTACACTACGGGGTTCAACGAGCCTGACGAAAAAGGTTAAATTAGCACAATCTTATTGGTGGAAATTGCTTTAGAATGAAACTTAAAATAAACTGTACACTATTTGATGCGGGGTATGTTCTAGACCTACACGATAATGATTTCCACTCAGATGAAGTTTTAGAAAAGAGAATTGTTCTCCTCCAACGAGGGCATTAACTCTTTAATTAGACCTTATAAACGGGATATGGATGTACGATGATTTGAGTGTGTTTTTAGAAAAATACAATATTATGGTGCCAACCAGCAACTGGAGACACAACGGAAGGTTGACAACGATACTCCTCGATGGACAATGGTTGACTGACCGTGTTTTGGCTCATAGTAATTCAGCTCACGGTCAGTATAGTACACTAGTAATTCAGACTAATGTAAGTAAAGCGTTGCTGAAAATATAAAACGTAAATCATGGTTGATAACAGAGCAAGTCTGGGTTATTAGTCACGAAAATGTACAAGGGGTGTATTCACAATATTATTTGGTAGTGTCCGTCCCTTTACTAGGCTCTACACCCAACGCAAAGTCAGTGAAAAAACACCAAAACATCTACCTATATTATCTGCACTCACTCAAAAGCAAAATTAGTACACAATTAAAACATACTCCTCATACACGACCTCTGTGGCGCGACGGTCAAGTAGTCGGCTGAGATGCGAGGTTCGGGTTCGATTCTCTCTGCGGGACAAATGTTTGTATGACCTGCAAATATTTGATCCGGGTCTGGGTGTTATGGTACCATGCTACTAGAGTTCCTGATACGCACGATACAGGGGATCCTAGTTTGGGATCGGGAATAAGTATGTGACACGCTCATAATTCCTGACAGTTGTGTTTCTATAGTTTTCGTAAAAATATAGGTTATAAGGAAATAAATCGAACAACGAACCAACCTCTGTCTTTCTCTCTTTTATGACAGAAAGTGGTCTTTAAATGGCCGATTTTTATTCACAATAATTCTGTAGGCTTTTAGTTCTTGATTAAAATGTAACCTGACAGATTTCTTAAAATTTAAATTGATATATAATTGTAGAGTTGGACACTCAACGTAAATGTTCAGCTCAGAGGGCTTTTACAGGTTTGTAATATGGAACCACTCGGAATAACTAAAACCGAATTGCGAGTCGCAATGTCGTATAGCGGATTTGTTGATAAACTCATTAAAACCATACACAAAAACAAATATCCACTCACTCGATAGTCGGAATAACGAATGCAAAACCTGTAATAAGCGCTTAACTATAATGGTCGAATTGGTGAAGAAGAGTGGCGAAGATGCGGGTTTGATAGAGCCCTAGAGCAATTTATTTTTCATATATCTGAATAACTGCAAAGAAAATAAATAGTTACATCCATAACTCACCTAAGTGCATTAATAGCAGCACATATGTAATTAAAATGCTAATATGATTGCCGAATTACCACTATAATGAGGCATTAGTTTAGCCTGGTAGATTTTATGTACTGTAGTATGTGGGTAGTAAAGATACCGCTAGTTCTGTCTTACAATTCATTCCAGAGGCATAGCCATTCACAACACGATACACATCGGTGCGAATAAATTTAATTTGCGAATGTGTGCATGAGTCTTGGGCAATAGGTTTCATCAATTTAGTTCGATAGGTCAATTTAGTAAGCAGCATTGAGTATTCTGTTAGAAAATCGTTATTATGTGTATCGAGATCTTCTAAATGTTTCATCTTTTGAATCATTCACAGCTTACTATTGGAGCGTGCCTAGACTGAACAAGCAGAGGCAGAACCTCGATTCCCATCTACACTGCTCAACACTTCCTGCATGTTTGTTTACTGATGCAGATGATAACAGTGTGAAAAACTACGCGGAATTGTTCTCCCACAATTAAAATACAGTTCTGCATAAACGACTGATTCCAAAGAAGGGTATTTAATACATTTCACGTAAGGAAGTCGTGTGCCGTAAACACGATTTATCTGATTACGACAAATCCCCTTGAAAAGAAACAGACACTGGCATCCAGCGCCTCCTTTGATCCTTCAAGAATTCGCTACAGACAGTGGGGTATGCAGTCCGACTTCAAAACTCTTGTAAACATCGGTCATCGCCACACATTATTGTTATTTCGGTCGCAGTTTACCAGCCAGCCTCAGGTAATTTATAGCTTTTATTCATTAAATAATTACATTTGAGAATTCTTACAAAATTATTTATTTTAACAGGGTTATCTTCCGCTTATGGATCATACTGATAAGCTGACGACTAGATGACCTCTAAATCTAGGCACCAGGGCCGTTCAACGTGAGCTGTGCTAGCTTTCCGAATAAAAGGGACAGCTTGACGGGAATGGGATGGCGTGACTGCGTGAGGCGTTTGTCAATCGCGTAATGTCATCTCCATATTTTAGTCAGCTACTTTGTAGTACGCAAACTTGCGCATGGTCACTTGCTTGACCCTGTGTCCGACCGAAAGTTAGGTAAGGTGACTCAAGAGAGCCAACAATAAAGACCCGAGCCACTCGTAAAAGGAAAGGATAAAAAGAGGAAAGAGGATATCTATTCTGCCGCAAAGCAGTAGTGCTCGCATTGCTGTGTTCCGGTTTGAAGGGTAAGGGTGCCGGTGAAATTACAGGCACATGAGACTTTTCATCTTTATGTCTCAGGGTAACGGGCGCAGTGCAATGCCACATAGGGTGCGTCCTACGTGGACGTGACCTATGAGGTAATGCACTGTTCATAGGCAGAGGTTACCGCTTAACATCAGGTGAGCCATCTGCTTGTTCCGTGATGCAAGTAGTATAAAAAAATTAAAAAAATGCAATGGCGGCGAAGGCTCTGCCTCGATCTGCTCTGGCTCTGCTTTGCCCTTCGGGGAAAGAGGCGTGTGTCTATATATGTATTATGTATGCCTCGTGTTTTTTTTTTTTTTACTTAATCTCTAAGCAATTGTATCTAACTTCAGAAAACAAAACGCTTTAGCCTATATTATTTTATAATCATATTTTTGAAAAGAGCAACATATTGCATAGTCAACGCCTATTAAAATTTTCAGTGTTGTGCTTGTTAACTTATGTATAATACAAATCTTCGATTGGCAATTAGCGTTTGACGCCTTGTTATGTTAATTATGGAGATGATGCCATGCGATCGACAAACGCCGCGCGACATACCTTTGGCCACATACGCATAAGCCGTACACATGCCCCCGATGCAAATTCGCAACGCCAACTTCTGTGATGACGCCCGGTAGTCAAATTTGGTTTTATAATAGAACGCGAATTCGCATCGCGGTTTTGGGTGTTGGCCCTTTCTTTTCGGATGCGTGTACACGCGGGCTCAATTATTGGGTCAATATTATTGATACCGTTTACTTCACACGTTGGCCTAACGTATGGAACCAGTGGGTAAGCCAAACGTTGGCTATTTGCCAATTACAAAACACACGAATAAAGATGAGTTTACATTGTTTCGGCGATCGCAGAAACATTCATTAAAAGTTTTTTAACCCTTATTTTTAGAGATTAATCGCTCGACTAAGTTGACGAATATGTCCAAAAAATAACAGTTTATTTTATGTATTTACACGAAAGCTTATAAACAAATATTTAAGTTTTAAACATTTATCAAAATGGCACTACCGTCCCGTCGATATACGCCTGCTAACTGAACGCTTCCAACAGTGAATGCACTTGGCGCCATGATTATTTGATGTGTGGACGAAATACCGACACCGCACGGCTGGTGTGCTCAACGTTGGCCGCCAACGCCATAACTACGCCAAGCAACATTGTACACGCTGAGCCAGCGAGTAAATGCCCCATCCCGTATAAACCATCCCCTTTATTTTAGCGCTTTCGCTCGGGTGACGATTGTCTTATCTAGGTACGCTGAGCACGCCGCAAACGGGAATAAACAACCAAGCTGAGATGCGATTCGAAAATAACATGTCCAAGATTGGTTGGTATTGGTAATACTTTGAATAAAGTTTCGTGTAATGTACTTTTTGGGACGCGTTCTCCCACGGTAGTGGTTCAGGGCCGCTGACTCACGCTTGCGACACAGGGAACACCCGGCTCCCTTGGCATAACACTCAACGAAAACATTAAAAAGACGTTGATGCCAACAGGTAGGTTAGAAGTAGCAGCTTTATCTCAAAACAGTACAAAAGTTACACATCTATTTTATGACAGACATCTTTTGATTTGTTTATCATATCAATCTGCTCACTCTCAAGTACCTCTTCATTCCGTGATACGTCGCACCACTACAGGTACCCGCTACAGGTACGTTTACAATAATGCGTGTTTTTCCTAATCATTAGTACCCGACTATATACTTCTTGCAAGAGTGAATTACGTTTTTTCAAGGCAAACCAGTATCATCTATCCTCGACCGCATTGACGCTTTCCATCATGTGAGATGGTGTAGGCAAGTGCTTTGCCTGTTCAAAGTCAAAGTCAAAGTCAAAAGTATGTTATTCATTTACATCACAAGAATAATTTTTATTCATCTTATAAGCTACCTACTTCTGTTGCAATGCAACCAAACCTAGAAGAATCGGTGAAATTCAATACAGAAATCACTCATTTTCATTAATGTCTTGGACAGACTAGGACAAAATTCTAGCTAGGTAGGTATTATTATTTATCCCAAGAAAGGCTGAGGCATACATTAGGTTAGCTATTAGAAAACCTAACAACAGGGCTAGGGAATGGCATTACGCCCATGGGTGTATGTGCTATGGGCGTCATTACAAAACCTGATAGGAACCAATGAAGCTTCATCGGTCTACTAGACTCTAGAGGAAGCACGCCATGCTTCAAACGCATGCACACTCACATCCTCCACCGAGGTATGACCGCAGTTGTTCTACCAACGCTAGCATGGCTGGCGTGCGTGAGGGTAACCACGCTTTACGCCATCTGCAAAAGCAGCAACTCATCAACATTCGATTGGACAACATTGATTTACATTAATCAGTTGTCTGGAGTGCTTATTAAAATAGTGTCACACCTCGAACATCATATGTTAGATTATTTGTTTGTTTAGAAAATAAATCAACATGCATGATTTTAGTGGCTGGCATTGACTGCAAACTGCAAATCTTAAACTAGCTCTAATTACAATATTGCCAATGTACAGTAAATAAAAGAGCTAAATTTGTACTTATATCAGCCTTAGTTGTTTGTCTAAGACTTTAAGCTATTTATGACGATGATGCTAGCGGCAGATGACCCAAGTTAAACTAAGG
Source organism: Operophtera brumata (assembly GCA_932527175.1). Lineage (NCBI taxonomy): Eukaryota > Metazoa > Arthropoda > Insecta > Lepidoptera > Geometridae > Operophtera > Operophtera brumata. The sequence continues at coordinate 6,292,868 of OW052238.1, forward strand.
TCATCAAAGCCTATATAAAACTGTTTACATATATAATCAATTTAAACATTTTCCTATCTACGTACCAATTTTATTCAAATACTAGTAGAATGCCCGCGACTTCGTCCGCGTGTACTTTTCCATACAAACTTCAACACCCCACTGCACCACTACAGCACAATTACAGGTTTCAGAAATTCCTTTCTTAGTGCACTCCTAGACCACAAAAGGATCATACACTCCAAATTTCAGGTCTCTAGGATTCATAGTTTAGGCTGTGTGTTGATAGTATGTCAGTCAGTCAGTCAGTCAGACAGGCACGCAACGATTTTATATAGGCATACTGATTGATTGATAAATTAACTGGAAGCACACCTTTTCATGGTGAATGAATTGAATGGTTAGAAGACGGTAATCCCATTGACAATCCCATCCCACACCACAAAAAAGTTTCAAAGTTTTAAAAAGTGACATTTTGGCCTCTGCTCTGCAAAGTCCATCCAATCAAGATTTGAATTACCAACATTTTAATTCACTGTTGTAAGTGTAATTTTGAACTCTATATATCTAGAGTTATATTGGTGTTGTAAGAGCAGACCAACTAGCTTAATCACTCCCAGCACTTTCAAATTAGACATACAAATTATCAAATGACATTGATTGGATGTAAGGTTTGTAACTGACCTTGCATTAAATGTTATATTATCATGCACACTTGTGCAACTTTACTATCAAAGGTTTTATTTACACATGTTATTGTTTAGTTTTTAACAATATACAAAGCAAAAGCAATTAGCACAAAGTTGAGTTACTTGAGTGAATAAAACAAGTTTTGTTTTATTTTTTAAGACACCATTATGACACCAGGCGATGGGCAGCAGCATCCAGCTGCCCATCGCCTGGTCCCCCCGCCCATTTCCTTTTCTGGTGTCCATCCCTTAGTAAGCTTTGTTTTGCTTTGATCCATGAGAGGAGATGGAGGGGTCTATTGTTAGGCCGGACACACTACAGCTCTACTTTACCAGTCATCTAATCATCAGTGGTGGTCGTCCTGAATATTAGCTTTTGATAATTAAATATACTTATGAATAAACCTCAAAATAGAAAATGACAATCAATTATTATGCATGCATGAAATTAGCTAATGAAACTGTGCACAGCCATATAAATTACCAGAGATTAAGACCCTGCACATACTGCAGACTTTCTATCGGATAGTTCAGTCGGGTACATAGTCAGTATGAAAATGTATGTAATGATCCAGTATCGGTTGTTAACGCCTTCAAACGTGTCTGTCGGCGAACTATCAGCGGATTAAAAGTCTGTAGTCTGTGTGGGCTCTAATCTAACTCGAGATTCCTCTCAGACACTAGACTAATAAACTAACAAGAAAGCATAGAAATATTCTATGTTCAAGACTTATAGAGCTGTGTATGTATATTATTCAGATACAAAAGATGTTATTGACATTGAAATAACAATATGCAACAAATAACACAGCCTAGAGTTCATATTCTAGGCAACGAATACAGAGACATCTTCATTATCAGTAGATGTCCACAGCTGCACGAGGCCTCCATAAAATACAATGGGGGATTTGCCATAACCAGTATACATGGCAGGCAGATTAGTGTTGATTACACAGACGTTTGCTGCTGCCCATCCCGTAGTAATCCCTTAATCAGCTTTTACAACATCCATGGGAGGAGACAGAGGGATTTACAGCAGAAAGCAAGCTGAATTTTGATGGTGGGCTAAACCTATCAATATGTAGATACCAACCATAGCATACATAATCATTGACCTTGGATTTCAAAAAGTACTGACATTGCATCAATACCTGCAGTCTGTACATTGAAATTTAAATGTAGTAAGCAGGTAGTTGTTCTGTATTATTACAGCTAAAGGGGTGACATTGCAACAGTTAAGTAGTGTTTACCAAAAGGAACATAGATTTAGCAGATATTGGAATGCTATGAACTTTATTGGACTTTGCTAACTGATAGGTTCTTTACAGCCAAAAGGTAAATACAGCTTTGAAACGTTGAGTACATTTCAAACAGAAAACAGATTGATAAGATTTTCAGACGTTATAGGATTTTTTTGAGTTTGTTTCCTTTTGTTTACCTGTCAATGCATCCTCAAATTCATATAATTTCATGCAAATTAAAAGTCGACGCAATTATGGTCTTGTGGTAAACAAGTTCTGGGTATAACACATACATTCATTCGAATATTTACCATCATTTTCTTGAATTTTGTCAGTTGTAGCGGTGCTTCCTGTTTGTGTCATGCCCTTAGACAATTCGTCCATCTTGCCGTAAACTGGTTCGTTACATCAATCATCAAAATCACAACACTGATTAGAGTAAACACACTAAGAACATGATTTAGCAACAAGCACTTTGTAGAATACTATAGTTCTTTTCAAAATTTATTATTTTCATCAATTTTAGAAACATTTTCAACAAACTACACGGCACTGCAAAGAATCAAATTGAAGCTCGTTCGTCAAGCCATCACAATTCAAAACCCATAGACAAGATTTTTTACCGTCCGTCCACCATAGAGTAAAATTAGGCTACCTACGTACGATTTTTTAGCTGATTTTAGATTGTTACTGTTGTTATAATTTTTGGTATTCATTTTATTCTATGACCTTTGTTTTGAACAACTAAAGCCATTTGCTTCGAAGTTTTTTATCATTTTTTATCATTTCTCATTTAACACTTTTGTATTGAATGAGAATTCATCAAATTCGGTGCACTTTTTTATTTCTGTTTTGCCTTGATTTGGCTGGAACTTTATTCCAAAAAACAAGCCCTATAACGGATTTTTAACGGAATTTCGTAAAGAAGTCGGCGGAATATCAAAATTATTGTTGGCAGCACTGCTGTTGAGTGGCTGCCTGCCAGAGTATTAATGTTCTGTGGTGCCAGCTCTGCTGTCTGTCCGCTAAGTATTAGTGTTATTAATTAGTATTCTGTGTGTCTATCTGTCATGCGTAGCGTAGTATCCTATTAGTCTGTGTATCTGTCTGTCTAATAACTCACGAAAATAAAGTCACAATTAATCACAAATTCCTAAAATTCCTTGGACTTGATTTTATGTGAGGTGGAAACTAAAAAGATATCACTACACTAGACAGTGGCTCAGATAAGATAAAATTGTTACGAAAAAATATTTGCTCAGTGATAATTTACAATACAATGGGCTAATAAGGCGATTCTCTTGCTTGGTAGGCATTTCGTTCGTTTCATTGATTTACAAACAAAACCCACGTAATGGAACACTTTGGTTTGTCGCACATACTGCTGGAGCCAGATAAATATAATCCGGACACTTTGGACCTTATATCCGATGAGGAAGCGAGAGAATATTGGCTCAATACTTGTGAAAAACTAGTCGAAAAATATGTTAATTTTGCCCTTGCCAATAGTAGTGATGACCCGACAGTGGAAATACGAGCTCTCAAATTCAAAACTTGCTACGTCGAAGCACTCAAAGAGCTTAGGATAAACCCTCTGTGAGTATACTCCAATTATCACTAGTTAGCTAATATAGCCAAGCTCAGTCATTCACCCTTTGTTTATTTTATTTTTAAGCTGATATGTCGAGTCTAACTTTGTGTAACGTTGAATTTCTTTATTCAAATAAAACAGCTAATTTAATTAATAAAAATAATATTTACAATTTCTAGTGCTCATGGGCAGTTAACCATACGGTTGCTTCTTGACATCAACGAAACATGCCTTCGTTCTCAGGGGTTCTTTGATTTATGGAAACAACGTAAGAAGTTTGAAAATGAAGGAGCACTGGCCTCACTCAGATCAAGATTGGCTGAGATTGATGGCCTGCCAGATGACCGACAACGCTGGATCGAACTATGCAGAGGAGTATTAGCAGGTAGTTAATAATAATAAATAATGCTGGACAGTTTACACAACATTATCTAGCCCCAAGCTAAGCAGAGCTTGTGTTATGGGTACTAGATAACTGATATACTTAATACAATATATTACATAGATAGATATTTTTTATTATACATAGAAAATACCCAGAACACCCTGAACAAATATTTGAAATCGCACAAATATTTGTTCCGAGTCAGGAATCGAACCCGCAACCTCCTGCGTCGCAGGCCAAGCTTCGCTCGCCGTGCCACTGAGGTCGTCGAACTTCACCTTAACTTGTGAAATGGTCATTGTTTACATTCTGCTACTGTTCTGCAGATGGATCTTTTAGAGCTGAAGTTATCCGTTCAGCTGCTCAAAAGGTTGATAAGGAACTAATTTGTCATGATCATAAACTTCAGCTGCAGCTCAACCAAGATCCATCATCTGTAGAACTATCTATATTTATAAATATTTGTATGTGTATGTTCATTAAAATTAATATTAAAATGTTGTAGGTAATATGTTTGACTGGGGAGCTCAAGCTGTCACTGCTATTCTAGACAGTGGATTATATGAAGCCTTAGAAAAAATTCAACAAAGACCATGGCTGTATGATGGTTTAGAAAAATGGCTTGAAAAACTGCAGGTACCAGAATCACTATATAATTATTGTTTTATTATGTATTTATTTATCTATTTTTTGTAATTGCTTAACTTTACCCATAAGTTGTATTGTATGTAGTATTATTCTTATAATAAATACCATGTTTCTTATTTTTCAGAATACTGTTCACCATTGTGCAGCAATATTTGTTGACAACAGCGGTGTGGACATAGTTCTTGGAATTTTACCTTTTGTTAGAGCACTGCTGTTGAGAGGCACAGCTGTGATACTATGTGCCAATGAGTGGCCAGCCCTAAATGATGTTACCAATGTGGAGTTAGAGGAGATACTGCAGCGCGTTTCCCACATTTGCCCTGTTATAGCAGCAGCACTAACGACTGGAGACTTAGTAGTAAGATCAAGTGGACAAAGAGGCCCATGTCTGGACCTTAGGACTATTAGCGTAGGTAAGGACCATCATTTAGCAATTAATAAAATATTACATTAGACATTACTAAGAGTTAATTTGTGAACAATTTTTTTCAGGTCTTTGCACAGAAATGAAAGTTAGAGGAGTTGACTTAATAATATTAGAAGGAATGGGGAGATCTCTCCATACAAATCTAAATGCCAGACTTGCAGTAGATTCTCTGAAGCTGGCCGTAGTGAAGAATGCCTGGCTAGCACAGAGACTTGGAGGCCCTCTTTTCTCTGTCATATTCATATATGAAGATAAACCCACCCTAAAGTAACAAAACTCATCCAATTTATTTTATCATTTATACTTGCAACTATGTCCGACTGTCCCAGTATTCTCTTACGATTTTTAAGCATTTTTTTTATGAACCATCTTTTATCTCAATGAGCATTCATATTTTTAGAATGCTCCAATAAACCTGTGTTGATAGTTCATAGCAATTTACGAAATATATTGAGTGTTATCTGCAACATAAGCTTTTTCTTTACCCCATTCTTCTACCCCTGTTCTTTGGTGAGCGAGCATTTACCCTTTTCTTCTAGCCCTGTTAATTGGTGAGCCTTCTAGCCCTGTTATTTGGTGTTTGACACTAAAAGATTAAATTCAGATGACTATAGTTTATTTGAATAAAAATGACCCATGCACACAACTATTAAAGGAAGGGTCATACAACTATACAATAATTCATAAAAAGTAGGTAACACAAGAAAAGTTACAATCGAATACTTTTTGAATCACTGTACAAGATGTTGCAAAAAATTACATAGATTATAAAAAAAATGTTCCCTAAATGCTAAGAAATAATCTTTCATTAACTATTAACACTTCACTACCCAGGACATGACGCAACTATAAACATGCCGCTTAAAAAACGGATATTTCATGAAGTCATAACTACATAATACAATAACTTCATCTTACTTTTTAAGTTATGCTTTTCCTACTATTTGGTTAGTTTCTGTTGAGCCACGAGATAACTTTGAAGAGCAGGTAAGCTATACCAATTGCATACGCAATTTTCTCTTTCTGTTGTCTCTGCAATTGATCAGCTTCTATGGACATCACGCGGCGATTCAGTTTAACTATCTGGCGCCGTAAATGCACCAACTCTTCAGCAGCGGAAAGCCCTTCGCCATTTCCCATTGGAGGGGTCGGATCTCTGAAAATTATAAAACACGTTGTATTATTTATTATTTACTAGCTGTCGCCTGCGGTCACACCTGCGTTGTGCTCCTTTTTGATAATCTTTATACCTATCAAAATTGTTCCAGTCGTTTTAGAGTGAAAGCAAGACTAACTAACAAAACTATCCAATAAGTAATACTATCCAATTTATTCAATAAGTTAGCAGGCTGCTGAATGCCTGGTATATGTATTGGATAAATTCTGGGATAGTGGTCGCCACCATTTTTTTTTTATTTTTTTTTATACTACTTCAATGGTGGGACAAGCAGATGGCCCACCTGATGTTAAGCGGTAACCTCTGCCTATGAACAGTGCATTACCTCATAGGTCACATCCACCTAGGACGCGCCCTGTGTGGCATTGCACTGCGCTCGCCACCCTGAGACATAAAGATGAAAAGTGGCATGTGCCTGTAATTTCACTGGTATTCTATATATCCGGTAGACGGATTACTCCTGCAGTCTGGCAGCTGCTCTCCTGGTATATTGGATAAATCCAAACATCGTAAATATTACATTTATGATATTAGTAGGATGAAGGCATAAGAAAAAAGTGTATTTACCTCAATACCAAACGTGATTCAGTCATGGTAGATTCATTGAAGTTGTCAGGACGGGGAGTAGTTGAGCGAGCTCCATCTCCTTGAGATCGGTAGCTGCGCACATTCCTTGGTGGAGAGTTAGGAACTCCTCGTGGAAAGTCATCAGCAGAAGGAAAGTAATGTTGGTCCAGAGTAATCACACGGGGTGGTGTACTGACGCGAATGATGCCAGGATCAGTTGGCAGCACTGCATTGTCAAGCTGGATTTCCCTTGGTGTAGCTTTTGTACCTGTAATTAATAAAGAAAGTTTTCAACTTCTCACAACAAAAGTAAAAGTTACATAATGTGTGTGCAGTGGGCGAGTATCTAGCTGAGATGTGAGAGGTTGCAAATGCCACAGCAGGGCTAATGTTTGTATGATGTACAAAATTATTTGTTCCTTTGTTCCAGGTCTTGTGGTACCAAGGTACTCTTCAAATACCCACTAACACAGGGGATCATGTGGGTCAGGAATTAGTCCTGACCCCTCATTATGATCCCCTTTTCCTGTTGTGACTGTTGGGTGTTGTGTTATGTGAATATATGTCAGCATTGGTAACGCTTTTATCGTTTTTCCTTGTAATAATGACTAGGGAAACTATAGTTGGATTAATAAATATAATATAGTTTATTTAGATCAGCTTAGTAATTAATCAATTACAAATAAATTTAAAACTTAGTCTAATGTTGTAGTGTTTGATTCTTGTTTGTTTTCTGCAGATCTGTCTGCAAGTCTGCAAAGGCCTCCTCCAACCTTTTCCATAGTTGGATTACCAACATTTAATTACCCATGGATAGAATGTTATTACAAGTTATTAAAAGAACTCAACTTATGTGAGGTCTGATCGAGACATAACGGTAAAAATTTAGAATCGTTTGGCAGGAGGAGGGGGGGAGAGGGGGGCGGAGGAGGGGGAGGGGTACCCCCTCGCCCCTGGTACCACTCCTATGCAAAGGTTACTTACAGTTTTCGAGAAAAAATAAAGTTTTTTTTTTGGTTAAGTAGATATTTTAAATGTCGGACTCCGGTATGTGCTCCTGCCAGTACTCTCGCGAGGTCGCCCTTGAGTGTCGCTTCAACCACTCGACCTTTGCTACGCTACGGAGGTCACCGGCTCGCTTCGCTCGCCAGCTCCCCCCTTCACTCCGCTCGGCCTCGCGGGCTTGCTCCACTCAAGATCTCCCACGCGAGCTACTGGCTCCGCGTTTTTATATACACTCTAGGGGCGTGACGCACAGTACCACGTGGAGTCGGGGTGCTCCGTATCGTGTCTGCCACTCTTTTCGGACCTAACCAACTATTGTCGGTGTGCTCTGTGTCAAGTCACACAGTCAGTCAACAATAAAAAAACTCAAATTCATTTTTCATTTATAAAATCCATAATTTATAACATTAATTAATTCCTCAAAAGGATCTCTCTTATTTCTTTCAACATCCCTCCTCCACAGATAGAGGTACTCATAAATTAAATCATTAATATTATCATTTTACGTTCCGATTTTGTAAAATTTTCTTTATTATTGTTCTTTAAAAGCACAAGTTTCCTGGACAAGGGGGCCGAGGCTGGAATTCCCTGCACCCTCCCTGCAAGTTGGCGATGACTCCCGTAACATTCGACACTTCCAATTCAAAAATTACATACTTAACCTAAAAAATTTCTTTATTTTTTTTCTCTAAAACTATAAGTTACCTTGTTATGGGACTGGTACCAGGGGCAAAGGGGTACCGCTCCCCTTCCTCCCACCCTCCTCCTCCTGCCAAACGATTCTAAATCCAACCCGATATTTTTCATACATAAAATACTCACCCATATGCTGGTCTTGTCCCACAACAAGGATTCTTTCAGGAACTTTCATATCAAATTTTTCATTAGCGTAATCCCAACCTACACTATTAGGTGCACCATCATCATCCATTACATCCCCTGTTGCCTGAAAAGGATTATTAAGACTGAGAAATGATAACATGTATAAAAGAATAGTGTAACTATAGTAGGTATTGAGTCAACTGCAACCCTACCTTGATTCTTTGTGGCACTGTCATATTGTGGCTGATGAGCCGAGTGTATGTTTCTTCTGAAGGATACTGCATTGTGAATCTTGCTATTGTACCTAAAATTAAAACAGTTCTAGTCAGAATGGATCAGTGGTTATAAGATGTGTGTACCTACTGATATTTAAGTCACAAATTGGGTCAACGTAAATTCAAGTACAAAACTCTATACATACGCGGTAAAACTGGTAATATTATGGCCAACTATTCCATTTGGTTGGATTTTTATTTTATTTTATATCTAAAACGTACAAAGAATCCGTATTTGATTTGTCAGAATTGTCGTGGAGTGGAACTATCATACACATATCAGTTAAACACAGTTCTATGACGACAAATTAAGATTTCTTCTTCTTCTTTTGTTTGTGGCTACTAACCGTGGTGGCTTTAGTTTCCACAATTTTGCCAATGTCGACAAATGAATGGCTGTCGGCTGAGGGGCAAGTCCGAGTTTACACACACCATCGTAACGATGATCGTAACGGCGAGTGACTAGCCATTAATCTGTGACGTTTTTGGCACAGATTAATAGCTAGTTATTATGTTATACACGTACGATCGTGTTACGTTCACCGTGACGATGGTGTTTGCAAAACTCAGACTCACCCTATGGTATTTTTTTTACCACCCATTCGTTCTAATCTGTTCGTTCAACTCCACCACACTAGTGCTACCAACTCAGTTTTTTAGAAGAAGCTAGTTATAATAAAAAATAAGGCCAAATGCTAATATGTTTCAAAATAGGAGCGTTGCTATCAGTGCTGTCAGAGGGCATACATGGATAGCAAATCCTAGGAAGATGGACTAAACGCATGGAACTAAGGCTTAAAACGAAACGGTATCGATTATACCAGTCTCATTCTTTTATATGAATGTATTCATGTGTTGGAATGAGACAAGCATAAATCTATCTGTTCTTATTTGTGTAAGTCGCACCAGGTCAAATGTCAAATTACTACTACATTCATGGTAACAATCTAGCTTCGTTACTCCATTCCCCATCGGGATGCAGAGAGTAAATTCTGGTGAGGATTTCAACAACATTTTCAATTTTCCTAAAATTACGTAGTAGTGTGTAGTGGAGTGCAGTTTCTGTTTTCTCGCGGTCCGCACGAGATGGATCGGCGGTCCGCATGCGGACCGCGGTCCGCCATTCGGTGACCCCTGATCTAGGAAGATGTATATGCATGGTGCCAATATTCAGGGTACGGAATGGAAAAACGATTGTCGTGTGACAATATATTTGTTTCTCTCTAACATAGGATAGCAAGCTATCTTCTAGGATAGGAGTAAGAAGGAACACTCTATGCTATTTTAGCACTCAATCCATGTATAGTAAGTACAATTATAAAAAGAACGCTGGAACGCCTGTAGAAGCTTGACCGCCAGCGTTCTTTTTATATGTCGCGCACTATACTACTACATTCATGAGCAAATCATAATCCACATATAATAGGTACATCTTACAGGAGGCCGCATTGCTCTAAGATATTACATGACTAACCAGAGAGAATGCATTGACGGAATAAAAATAAATAAATGTTAGCTTCCTCCACTCCGACCAATTTTCAGCTTTACCCAACGAGATGGCTCTAAACTCAGAACAATTACTAAGCTTTAGTTACTGTTCTGAGGCTCTACTGTAAATTACATCTTTTCATGTATTTTCTGAACATCCCTGTGCTATGCGTAGAATTTTCAAGAGTTCCAAGATTTATTTTGTAAATATGTCACTAAGAGAGTTCCATAATACAAAAAGGCTACTAAAGGAGAATCTGAACCGCAGCAGAAACATGTTTTTAATAAATCATCGAGCTCTGCCTGCCGGCCGCTGCCGGCCGCTACCAATCGTTCCAGTGTGAATTGAGCCCATTAAGTCCATGGTTGAGCCTTACTTTATTGTAGTGCTGACTTGGAGTGGAGGTAGTAATTATGTAGTATATCTGTTTGTCTGTGGTAGAAATCCTTCAACTGTGTTTTGGACATTCAAAATGTGTTCATAGCTAAGCTTTAATGTCATTGGTCAGTACTTTTTAAATTAAAAATTCAGCCAATCAGTATTTTATACAACAAAAAAAAATATCAAACGTCAAAATCGCCGTGTTCTTCTGTCATTGGCGGTTGATAATTAGCTTTTTTGGCAGGATGACTTATTTTAATTACTGAAACCTATGAAATTTCCAGATATTTGTATTGAAATTACCATAAAATAATATGATACTATATTACGTGTCATGTAAATGTGTCTCTAACTAGTTAATATCTTGTAACTTTAACAGCTAGTTAATACAGCTGTCGTGCAAAATGAAAGCCACCGGCATCATGGATGTTTTGGTTGTTCTGGCTTGCGTAGTAACTTTAGCAACCAGCAGTGAACCTTCAAACCAATATGAGCGAAAATCCAAGTCTGTGACATCTTTCGTCAGCTCTAAATGGGAGACAACACCCATGGTTTTGGAGCTGGCGGAGTACCTCGCTGGCGAAAGCGCAGACCTGTTCTGGTCCTACGTTGATGGTATAAACTCTTTGAAATCAAGCTTAGACAGCCTGAGTAAGTATCATCTATCAACTGAATATACTTTTTTGAACCGAGTTTTATTTTGTTAAAATCATATTTCTGACTCAAAATACAAAATTTTTCAGAGACTGATAAAGAAGTATATGATTCTTGTATCGGAGTTGCAAGTACTCTCCTGGCTCCGGCACAGCTCCGCATGGCCAAGCTTTCATTATCAATGCACACTATGTCACCTGCAGTCCGTATGTTTGATCAGGTTGCTACTCAAAACAATGCTAAAGATGTGCAGTGCGACACATTCGTAGCGATTGGATCGCGTCAAGTATGTGACGATGATGCACTGAGGGATGTGCTCAAAAACTATAATGAGTTCAAAGTGGTATGTCAGCTTCATCATTCAATCATTGTTGTTTAATTTACAGATATTTACCAAAAAATACTTTTCAGGATGAGCATCTATTAGCAACTTATCTATTGGACCACTCTTACCCAAGCAGTGACAATAAAAGCCTGGCCGCCATCCTGTATGGAGAACTGGGAACGAAGGATTTTGCCAATAAACACAAGATCTTGGCAGGGTATGCTGATAAAGGTGCTATCAACTATGTTGTTAGATGGAATGTGAAGGTTTGTGTCTAAGTTCCTAGAAACAGTTTGTTGTATGTTTTATAACCTTGCAGTCATGTTACAAAATATCAATCCTCATAGCATTGTGACCTTATCAGATCCTTTATCATAGTTACAGATGCTATGAAAATGGCAACTTTTCTCAATACTAAGACCACTATTATCACTATGTACATGGTTCAGTAAGATACCTAGTTACAGTATGGAAATGGCCAGTCACCTAGTAAGATGGGGTACGGTACGTGAGTTTGAATTAGGGAGTACTCACAGTGGAGTAATCCCCTCAGAGCAAAGGTGATTGCCTCTTTTGCTCTTGGTCATGCTAGACCACCGCCTTGGTTAGTATAGTTAGAGGCGTAAATGCAATAGCAGCCGTATGTCACTATACTCTGGTTCAGAATTAGAGATATTTTTTGAAAACAAACAAATTTCAAATAAACAAAAACATTAAAGATACAAGCCAATGGTAAAATCATATTTTTGCGTGGTCATGTTTTACTTGTATTGACCTGCGGCTTCTCCTACGGCTTACCAATTGTATTTTTTTTTTTTAATATCCGCCAGCGGGTTCGCTCGCGCGGTATGTACCTTCAATTTGCGGCAAATAAATACAAGCCCACTACCTACCTAAGTTTATCTGACGAGTCAATTTGTAAACGCCAAAATGTTATGTGTAATTCTTACTTATTGATACAGTTGTAAAACTGTGCGAACAGCACATTCATATTCGCCATTGCTTCCTACAACTGACTCTGCAAACAATTTCTTCCAGTAATAACACATTCCTTAAGGTGAATGCTCACGCTTGTGGCGCGAAGTTCAATTTTTTTGGTGTTTTTTGCTGATTACAGCTCTTCAACACTTCTTCAGATAGCGAAAGTTGATTTCGCGAGAACTAGGAGACTTAACACACATGTTTTAATTGATAGTATCTCATAAATATCATCAGTTTAGCCACAATACCCCTAAACAAAAAAAAAACACTGTAAAAATGTTTTTCATACAAACGTATTTGCACAAATATGGGCAACATATCTTATAATTTGACACTTAAATGACTGTCGTTGGCTTTTATATTGGTCATTATTTGCGGCAAATCATATTTGGTTGAAGAAAACAGTGGATTAATAGCGAAAATAACATCAAAATTTTAGTCCATACAAGTAATTTTGATGTTATTTTCGCTATTCATTCAGTGTTTTCTTCAACCAAATCTGATTTGCCGCAAATAATGACCAATATGAAAGCCAACGACATACATTTCAGTGTCAAATTATACTCTGTTCGCCCATATTTGTGCAAATACGTTTGTATGAAAAAGCAACCACCTTAAATAAGCTAGCAGCCAAGACAAATCTTTTACCAACGAATCTTACAAACAAATATGCAAATCTTATACATCACATCATTCATATTCACATGTCAAAATAATGTAGACTGTGGAATAGTGGAATTTGTCATCATTATGAAATATACATAATTATTTATCTCTTACACTACTTCACTCTTGGATTTCATATTTTGAAGTAATCACATGTATTCACTCAAATAAAGTGACTAAAATTAAATTTCCCTAGACTAGTCTAGTGGAATGGCAATATTCAAATAACAATAGAATCTGAATCGAAAATAAAATATTCAGGAACTAGAGGAATATCTGTACTTGGATGATAATCTTGTTGGGATGATCTTTCAGCCTCGCGGCAAGCCCAAGCTACGTCTCTCAGGGTATGGAGTGGAACTGCAACTCAAGAGCACGGAGTACAAGAGTCAAGATGACTCCATGCCCAAAGAATCTGAAGGAGATGCAGCCACTGCTTCAGAGGAGGAGGATGAGAATGACCCTCAGAACCAAGTTGATGGATTCAACTTTGGCAGACTCAAGTAAGATACAAGTTTACTTGTCTTCTTGAATGATTCCTATAAATTCGACAAGCTCAGTGATGAGACGGCCTTATAGCCTGCTGAGACCCAAGAGGCGCAGGTTCGATTCCCGCTGCGGATCAAATGTTTGCATGTATTTGTTCAGGGTCTGGGTGTTGTGGTACCATGTTTCTCGCGGTTCCTGATACCTATGAGTCATGACACAGAACCCTATCCTACTAATATTATAAACGCGAAAGTTTGTATGGATGGATGTATCTTTGTTACTCTTTCACGTAAAAACTACTGGATGGATTTGGATGAAATTTGGAATGGAGATAACTGAACTCCCGGAATAACACATAGGCACATTTTTATCCCGATATTCCCACGGGATCGAGACTTAAACGGGTGAAACCGCGGGGCGCTGCTTGTATAATATATATTATACTAGATGACCCGCGCGTGACTTCGTCCGCGCATAGATTGGAAAAATCCCCGGCGCGGCGTGCAGACAATAATTTAAACATAAACAACCACCCCGTGAAACGACTTTTGAAACGACACCACACTCAAGTTTTTCAATTTGGGGGTCCGATTTGACCCTTGAGGTCCTGAAATTATTTTGCTTTCAACAACGACACCGTGAAACGACCTCTGAAACGACACCATACTCAAGTTTTTCAATTTAGGGGTCCCATTTGAACCTCGAGGTCTTGAAAATATTTTGATTTCAACAACGACACCGTGAAACGACTTTTGAAACGACACCATACTCAAGTTTTTCAATTTAGGGGTCCCATTTGAACCTTGAGGTCCTGAAAATATTTTGATCGCAATGACTACACTGTGAAACTAACTTTTAAATCGTCAAAATACGCTGAAATCTGTCTAAAACGTAAAGTGTATTTATTTACAAACAAAACGTTCCCGTGGCTTTTTTCAGCAAAAATTCAGGTACTGCTGAAACATATTTTTACTATTTTTATATAAGGAATCTACCTGTGAATTTTCAAGTATCTACTACCAACGGTTTCCGAAATACGAAGCATTTTAGACTTACATTAAAAGCCGTTTTGGACCCCGTACAGGGTGAATTTTCAAAAATCCTTCCTTAGTACACCCCTACACCCAAACAGCAATACATCCTCCAAATTTCATGTATCTAGGTCCAGCGGTTTAAGCTGTGCGTTGCAAAACGCAAAGTGAAACATTAAAAGCCCTTTTTGGACCCCTAAGGGAGCGAATTTTCCAAATTCCTTTTTAAGTGCACCCTAAAAGGACAACACTCTCCAAATTTCAAGTCTCTACGACCAGGGGTTTAGGCTGTGCGTTGTAAAAACAAAAGTTTTTTTTATATTTTTGCAAAGAAAACGTTGCCCTGCCGTTTTTCAGGAAAATTTCAGGCATCGCTGTAACACGTGTTTGTTAATTTTATTTGAGGAATCTCCTAAAATTTCATGGTTCTACTACTAACACTGCACTAGCACTGCACTTTCTATGGTTCACTGCAGCATTATGCTGAGCACGGACCTTTTTTGGCGGCACTATACACACAGCAACAAATATTTTATTTTTTTGACTGTGTATGCTGCTGTTCAAAATAAATTATTTCTATTCTATTCTATTCTATTCTAACGGTTTCCGAAATACAGAGCATTTTTGTTTTACATTGGAACCCAATTTTGAACCCCTTAGCATGCGAATTTTCAAAATTCCTTTCTTAGTACATCCCTACGCATCGAGACAAACACACCCTCCAAATTTCAAGTCTCTACGACCTGCGGTTTAGGCTGTGCGTTGGACCTCGTTCAGTCAGTCAGTCAGTCAGGACAAAGCCTTTTATATATTAGATTTATCATTTTAGTTTAATATTTAACTTGTATTGTTATTATTATTTTCTGTGGTTCTTGTTTGTAAGGCACGCCTCACCACCTTTCTGCACGTCCAGGATGACTGGCAGATAATGCTGTTATCATTAAGTCCTCCTTGCACTATTGTTTTGTGTGAATGTTTTTAAATAAATAAATAAACCCTAGTGCGGGATCAGGACTATGTATACCTATGACTAAGTATTTAAAACTTTTCTATACTTTTTTATCTTATTTTTGTTATTTAATTTTTTTATGGGTGTTATTGATTATTTTGTCACCAAACGAGCGAAGTCTTTGCAACTACTGGCAAAATTTGCTTTCATCTGTCGGGATTTAGGTATGTTGGTACTCGCGTAAGTTGTATTTTTCAACTAATCTTGATGAAACTTGATATACAGGTTCTACAATTTCATAGATTTTTTGTCCTGGTGTTTTTTGATTGGATGAGTATTTCTCACAAAAAGGGGGAATGTTCGCTGCGGCGCCATTTTCCGGCCGATTTTGATAATATTTGGCAGAAACATTCGGTACTCGATTTTAAAAAAGAAGTTAGAATATGAGCTTAAATCGAATCAAATCAATTCAAGAGATTGCATCGCTCAAGAGGTTGTCAAGATATAGATCATGGATCGACATGATGTATTTAATAATTACATCTATACATTACATCTATGACATAATGAAAAAGTTATCTATTTAAAAAACCAATTTCAAAAAACCTCACGCAATATGTACAATTGTACAAATCGTTCTTATTATACATTCAGTATATCCTGGCAGTTACCACCTCGAGATGGAATTATATATGATGCACATACTGAAAAAAATTGTAGCAAAAAAAAATACTTGCTATGTCTACTTTTCGCAGAACTAAGTCAACTAGAATTTGAATTTCCTCAGGAACTTATTCCCCGCTCTACGTACGCCCCTCGAGCGCTTTCGTCGCCACTTATCTGAGACGAACGAAGAGCTGGCTCCGCTGAAAGTGTGGCAGATGCAGGCGCTGAGCATGCAGGCCGCGGCCGCCGTCGTGGACGCGCACGACGCGGGCGGCGACGAGGCGCTCAAGGTGCTCACATCCATCGCACAGAACTTCCCCATGCAGGTAACTTGAAACACTGTTGTGTTTTTTTTTTTCAATTCAATCGAATTCAAAATATTTATTCCAGGCTTATTGAGAATTGCACTAAACCTAAACAATAAGCCCATACAAACATAAATACCTTAGAAACTAACATATATATAAAATCATTTTTTTATTTAATTTTTTTTTATACTACTTGAATGACGGAACAAGCAAATGGCCCACCTGATGTTAAGCGATAACCTCTGCCTATGAACAGTGCAATACCACATAGGTCACGTCCACCTAGGACGAGCCCTATGTGGCATTGCACTGCCCCGCCACCCTGAGACGTATAGTATTATTTTATCTATGCTGAGACATAAAGATGAAAAGTCTCATGTGCCTGTAATTTCACCAGCACCCTTACCCTTCAAACCGGAACACAGCAATGCAAGCACTACTGCTTTGCGGCAGAAATAGGTATGGTGGCAGTACTTCCCCGGACGAACTCTTTCACAAAAAATCTCTACTACAACTAAATTATTTATGACTGGCAACTTTATGTAATGGCTCGACAAACTGGCATACGGCCCGTCTGAAGGTAAGCGGTTACCGTCGCCTATTGACATCTGCAACACCAGAGGCATTGCCAATGCGTTGCCTGCCCTGAAGGACTCATTAAATTTTTTGCATACCTTTCGATCTTCTATAGGCTACATTTCGGTGAATGTGCCCAGGAGCTACATGATCTCATCCCACCATCTCCTTAGACATCTCATCATCACAAGCACAATCCTTACGTACCGTCAGTACGTCCTTACATCATTAGTATACCGTCTATTCGTACTAAGCGTTATTCGCTTCCACCTTTATAATGCGAACTGCTAAGAAGTGGAACTCGCTGTAGTCTTTCCTGAAAACTATAATCTGGGTATCTTGACAAGAATGAATAGGTGCCTTCTAGACCTTCGTGCTCCATCGTAATCACTTACCAAGAGGCGAGACGCGGTAAAACGAAGGTCTACCATTGTTAAAAAAATAAATTGGTTTTATTAAGCTACAATCCTCATCATCAACAGCCGGCGACGTCCACTGCTGGACGAGGCCTCCCTTTATTGCGCTTTCACATTGGACGACGACACGACCGCACGACGCACCACACACGACTGCAGTACCTACTTCGGTTGATTACAGCAAACAAAGTGCAGTATGTGGTGTGGCGCGTCACCTCCTTCATCCCGCACAGTGTCGTCGACGATATCATTGGCAAAGCGATCGAAAGCGTTTAGCAGTAAATGTTTGTGATTACCCGTCCAACGATACCGTGTCGTGTCGTTATCGTCCAATGTGAAAGCGCCCATAGAACACAGTGGTTGGATTTTCCACGGTCACCATGCTTGGCACCACCACCTTGGTGATCGCAGTTTTGGTGTTAAGTACCCATGTGAATACTGCTGGTCCCTTGCTGTAATCCTTCTGCCGGCTCTTAGAAAATACGTCATAATCTTCCATATGAAGAGCTGCTTAAACATACTTAACAATATGTTTTTTTTAATTATTAAACTTTTTAATTAAGATAATTAACATTTTATTCGCATTTAGCCTCCACATGATAGCCTACACACTGGTATCGATTATATGAAGTGAAACTACGTACAATTTTAGTTTTTTTTTTATTTAATTCTATTAGAAAGGAGCGGTAACTCAAGCGCGGTTAACTTATGGGGAAACCGGATGACGTAAAAGAAGAATAGACAGTAGTAGTAGAGCTTTTTTTTGAAAGAGTTCGTCCGGTGATGTACTACTACCATACCTATTTCTGCCGCAAAGCAGAAGTGCTCGCATTGCTGTGTTCCGGTTTGAAGGGTAAGGGTGCCGGTGAAATTACAGGCACATGAGACTTTTCATCTTTATGTCTCAGTGTGGCGGGCGCAGTGCAATGCCACATAGGGCGCTTCCTAGGTGGACGTGACCTATGAGGTAATGCACTGTTACCGCATGAGCAGAGCTGCTGCAGAGATGCTGTGTGCAGAGGTTACCGCTTAACATCAGGTGGGCCATCTGCTTGTTCCGTCATTCAAGTAGCATAAAAAAAATATTAAAAAAATCATTTTAGTCGCATTTAGCCGTCACATGATAACCTTTTATGATAGCCGGTACACACTGGCAACTATTAACTATTACTAAGAAGTTACTATTAAGTAATCTGTGACACTGGTATCGATTATATGAAGTGAAACTACGTACAATTTTATAATTTTGTATATTTAATTGTATTAGAAAGGAGCGGTAATTCAAGCGCGGTTAACTTATGGGGAAACCGGATGACGTAAAAGACGAATGCCCCGTTTCTATGGACCATAGGCATTATAGAGGTCGCAGAAAAGCGGTGCACGGAGGCAGCTCCAGAGCGTTCATCGTGGCATTCTGTGGGAGAGGCCCTTGTCCAGCAGTGGACTTCTGTAGGCTGATGATGATGATGAACTTGTTGGAATGCTGCACAAAATTGATTTTTTCCCCCCTTTCGATGGACCAAAGATGCACCATCAGCCTACAGAAGTCCACTGCAGGACATAGGCCTCCCCTATATATAATGCCAACAAGAGTCTTATCTATACTATGGCCTGTATTGGCTGTTTTATCGTGGTCCCAAGGTTTTGTAGTGTAAGATTTGTTTGAAAATTGTTTAAAAAAATCTACCGAAATCGAATATTCGTCGCCAAGTTATTCAAATTCAGTCATTTTGACATAGACCATTTTGAATCGTCTTATAAACTAAACTTACTTCTGTTCCAACGCGACCAAACCTAGAAGAATCAGGCATCAAACATGGCTCGGCTTATTTTAGCATTATTGATGGTATAATAAGGCATAATATGGGCTATATTAGCCGCCAAGTCATTATTTATGGTAGTCTATATTAGTCGCCGAGTCATTATTATCGTAGCCCATATTAGTCGCCAAGATATTATTTATAGTAGCTCACTGAATTTACTAAAGGTCGCCGTTGTTTTAGGACTCCTTTTTGCAAAATAATAAGCCATTAAAATTATGATAATCCGTTTCAGACAAAATCTCTCATCCACGTGAATGTACCACGCGCCTTCCGCGACGAGGTGCTCTACAACCAGGACATCTGGTCATCCGCCCTGGGTCTCCGAGCGGCGGAACCGTTACTGCTGGTCTCTGGCGCTCAGTACGACGCGGAGGAAGTGGACATCAACGCGTTACTGGACTCGCTGCGAGAGGATATCGGCCCCATGAACACTTTACACGCACTCGGTAAAGCTAAGGCCAAACCAACGCGTTCAGCCCGCATCCGCGGTGGCGATCCATTTCTTACCATTGAGCGCCACCGTGCACGCCACTGAGGACGCGGACTGAACGCGTTGGTTCGGCCTTGGCTTAAGTCTTACAAAGTGTTATATTATTTTTTATCACACCCCATTATTTTAGTGGTAAATAACCAAAATTTAAATAGTAAACGATTTACTCAAATCTATTTACCTACTCCAAATCCTCAAATACTTGTTTTATACTAATGAGTGATTTTAAACTGTTTTTCGTCAGTTTCGTGTCACTTTTCATTGCGCGAGCCCTATTCTGTCACTTTATAACTTCCCTGAACTTTACTGGGTTAGATAGTGACGTAATTTGGCTGTCTCTTAAGAGTTTGTAGGTCGAATCGTCGCCTCTTCAACGCACGAATCGACAAACTCAGTAGGACGACGATTTAGGCCCCCGCCTAAATCGTCGTCCAACAGACTCTGTACCCGATATAATAGAGCAGTGTTTATCAACCTGTGAGTCGCCACACCCTGGGGGGTCGCGAAGCTTCTGTAGGGGTGTCGCCAGAGGTCTAGAGAACTTTAGTAAAAAAACAATAAAGATTAAAAAGATTGATTTAATAAGTAAGAGAATTTTAACAAAAGGATATAGGTACTCATAAACATTTGTATGTTAATACAAACAAATTAACAAAAAATAAAATCCTAAGACTTAAGGACGCGAAGGTTGTGCTTGTTTTTGATTAACCAATTTAACGGGGTCGGGGGGTCCCGAAATATTTTTTCATACCGCATCATGAAAAAGGTTGAAAAACACTGTAATAGAGGATCATACTAAACAATGTGACAGATTCTTAAGACGATATGTTAAAATATCGAATGGGCGGAGTCTATCAAGAAAATAACAGCTGCAAGACAGTGACAGCGTTATTACTCACTTGAACCCGAGATGATATGATTTCTGCCGCTCGAAAGTAACTGACGTAACCCACGCAGCACACAAGTCGTATAGATGAGGAAATGTGTACCGAATTACAGCCTTGAGATGAAATACAGTATTACAAGAGCTTCCCCAAAATATATTAGCTGGACTATAGAATTTAATTAACGTTAAAATTTATTTAGCTGTAAAAAAGATTTTACGTACCTTTGTTCAGCAATCAGCTGTAGAACTGATATATTGAAATCAACTGTACAGCAAAAAGCTGTACAAGATACAGCTATTAACATCCATCTACACTTTTAGATCTAAAGTAGAATAAAATTAAGGCATAAGCATTAATACAGCATCTTAAGAATACCCAATAAAGCTTTTAGTTTTGTAGCTGAATTATCAAAGAATCAAATCTGCTCAGTGGTATATTTGAATATCATTATAAAGTCAGTTCTATAAGACTCTTAGCAAAATACTCTAAATAGACTATTGCTGTATATTTTAGTAGCTATTATTCTGTTAGCTGCTTAAAACGTAAATTATGAACCCATATCCAGACTGACGTTTTTCGGATTCACAATAATGGATCGAAAATCGTGGAAATACCATAAAAGGAGTGGTGCAATGAAGAAAAAAGTGTTAAATGAATATTTCGCTATTACTTCTCAATCAAATTATGAAGATGACTCTAGTAAATCACAATATACAGAATTATTTACTCTCTTATTCAGCAGATTACGAACAAAAAGCTGAATAAAAGATTATGTATGTACTTTTCTACAGCGAGAGGACTTATAAGACCTGTTTTCAAATACTAAAGCTTATTAACAACTTGACGCTATAATAGATTATCCTAATACCTATTCCCAATTATTATGATTCTTTTTTAATCTAACTTAGGTACACAAAATGACGCTAAATTGCTTTCAAAACCTATTCATGGACATAAATTAGCAACCCAACTGCCCATAATGTAGTATTTAACCCAATATTGATATAAAGTTTTCAAGCGAAATATAAAATTATTATGTTTTTACTCTAAAATTACATTATTTCATGAGCGCATAAAAAAATTGACCAAAATATATATACACATAAACAGTAAACTGATCTCCGCAATCATTTCTTGCTATTTGTAGGACAAAACAAAAGAAAGTAAAACATGTAGTACATTTTTAATGGCTGATGTCACTTTGTTATTTATCTTGTCGCCATTATAAGTAACCTATTGTCTTATTTTCACAATAAAAAATAATTAACTCCACAGTCGTTAAAAAAGCTTAAAGTAAAACGTGAAGCTGTTTAACAGCTGGTTAGGAGAATTTTTAGATTAAAGCTGAATGAACAGCCCCAAAACAGCAATAAATCAGCTAATAAACAGCTTACACCAACTTTAACCAGGCTTTAACCAGCCCATAAGAAGCAAAAGGAATTATAATTTGGTCCGAATTAACGCTTACAAGAGCTGAATAAGCGCTTAATCAGTACTATAAACAGCCTCATATGACAGCTTAAAGAATCTCGAGAACTATTAATCAGACTTTGTGCAGCTGGTTTGTGCTGGTTGGGAAGCGACAAATGTTAAAACTTCGTTTTGCTTCTTACTTCTAAAGTAGCAAATATAAAAATAAATTATCTATAATTGTTGTTGTTGTTGTTTGTTTATTCATCTCAGAAAATTAAATACAAATTTACACTTATTTAAATACCATAAAACCATGCAAGGTTTGTCTTGGTTTGTTCTGGTTGGTCTTGATGTTAATCTAAGTAATGTGATTACATACTGAATAGTATAGAAATTTACGCTTAATATTTTCTCTAAACGAAGGAGGGACCTAAAACGGGGTTTAGGAGGGGCCAATTTCAAAAAGTAAAGTTTCACCAATTGTGTTTCTAGTCTATGATTTATTTAGATTATATTTCAAGTAATAACTGTATTAACATCAAGTTTGCAACCTTTACTGTTACTGAGTGAGCATGTAACGCACCGACTCCAAAATTTTAACATAGCGCCTTCAGAAATTATTGGCAACAATAGAGTCAATAGAGCGTTCATAAAAATTGCAGGTCTCTCCAAGAAACTAATAAACACGCTAATGTCTCTGGAACTGGGAGAGTCGTTCACCTGGGAGGAGTACGGGCTCGACATCCGCGACACCTCCATCACCTGGTTCAACGACCTCGAGTCGGACGAGCGCTACCGCCGGTGGCCCTCCTCCTACATGGAACTACTGAGACCCACCTATCCTGGCATGTTGAGGAATTTGAAGAGGAACATCTACAATTACGTAAGTTCCATAATTTGGTAGTGTTCTGACCATGATTTGAAAAAGGGATCACATGGATACCGGAGTGATTACATAAGGGGCGATTTTGTCCGTGACTCTGCTGTCACCCATTCGGACTGCGCCCGCCATCCTGGGACATAAAGCTGTAAGTTCACCGGCTCTTCAAAACAGACAGGAATGCTCACACTGCACAACAAACAAATTTGAAAGACCACAGCTTGAAAGGTCTTTATAACATAACATGCTTCGCTTTGACTCCCTACAGAGAAGATCCGCCTCTACAACGGGGAACGCTCCGATGAGTTTTTCGATACCATCCCGGTATCTAGATTTTACCATCGCTCTTCTCGGCACTGTGACAAAGCTCATCCACATGTGATAGAATCCTGGGTTTTTCGAAAGAATTGTTTCTTGAAATCTTTTCCGCATACTACAAGCTGTGGAATGGGCTATAATTTCAGAACTCCTTCAAGAATAAAAATAAAAAATAGTGTTGGCAACGTATCGACAATGCAGGTGTTGCCGGTGTCTATAAGCGACGGTGACCATTTAACATCAGCTTTAGTAAGCTAGTTTGTCTATCTGTTTCTAAAAAACACTTTTCTTTCTGTTAAGGTAATCATAGCAGATCCAACATCAGTGGGGTCGGGGCCGCCACTGCGTCTGGGCGAGACGCTCCTTCAACATGCGACGCCCGTGCGCGTTGGGTTAGTGCTAGCGCCGACGACTGAGAACCCTCAGCTCGAGACAGCAGTCCGCTCGGCATTCAACTACGTAGCGCAAGAGAAGAACTCTAATAAGGAAGCATATTACTTTTTAACACAGGTAAGATGCCATTTAAAGATAATATTGTTTGTCCCTCTTTTTTTTTTTTTTTTTTTTTTAACAATGATAGACCTTTGTTTGACCACGATCTCACCTGTTGGTAAGTGACGATGCGGCCGAAGATGGAGCACAAAGGTCTAGAAGGCACCTATTCACTCTAGCCTTGAAGAGACCCAGATTATAGTTTTCAGGAAAGACAGACGACGGTAGTGTATTCCACTCCTTAGCAGTTCTCATTATAAAGGTAGAACTGAAACGTTTAGTACGAATAGAGGGTATACTAATGAGGTAAGGGTGGTACCGAGCCGTGCGCCTGCTCGTCCTATGATGAAAAGGAGATGGTGGGATCAGATCATGAAGTTCCTGGGAGCATTCCCCGAAATGTAACCTATAGAAGATCGAAAGGCACGCTACCTTACGGCGGTGCTCGAGACTCTGGATCTTAGTCTCCGCCATATGTTGCTCACCAATAAGCCTGAAAGCTCTGCGTTCGATCGAGTCCAAGGCAGCAAGCTGGTGTTTGGCCGAGCCATCCCAAACGTGGCAGCAGTACTCCATACCAGCCCGGACTTGTGCTTTGTACAGACTTAAAAGCTGTCCGGATTATTCAGGATACCCAGCTTCATGGAAGCAGTTTTTGCCTTAGACTCGATGTAGGAGCCAAAGTTGAGAGTAGGCGTGAGTGAAACGCCTGAGAGCTCGAGGTGATCTCCTATAGCTACAGGTACATCCCGAAAGACAGGAAATTGGAGAAACTGCCTTTTTTTCGCCGAGAAGAGACAAGCCTGCGTTTTCGAGGCGTTGAACTTGACTAGGTTGGCATCGCCCCAATCGGATACAGCCTTTAGAGTCAAATTCAGACGCTGCAGCATCTCATCTCTTAACTCCTGAATTTCATTCTGCCTAGCACGCGCAGTGGAAACGTATCTCTCCACAACTGTGCTGTCGTCTGCGTACCCAATGATACCGGGCATTAGCAGATCATTAATATGCAGCAGAAACAGTGTGGCAGATAGCACTGACCCCTGAGGTACCCCGGCATTTATAGCCATTTGATCCGACGAGCAGCCATCAACAACTACTCGAATGGATCTTTCCCTCAGAAAGTCTGCGAGCCAGGAACAGAATTGAACTGGCAGTCCGTAAGCAGGAAGCTTGCCAATAAGGCTAGCGTGCCAAACCCTGTCAAAGGCCTTCGAGACGTCTAATGAAACAGCCAGCGCTTCACCATATTTCTCAAACGCTCATAACATAACTTGGTAACTTATGCACAAATTAGGTACTAAATCCTAATCGTAGTTTGGAAAAAACCGCGTATCATGTAGATACTAAATATATACCTAGTGGTTTTTTAATATCCATTTTTTATTTGTAGCTGTTGAACCCTCCTGAAGGCGAAGAGTTATCTATCGAATACGTGAAGAAACAGCTCAAGAAATACTCGAGTCCTAGCGCTAATCTGGACGAAATCGTCGCTGAGGACTCCGAGTACAACTTTGGCCGGCAACTGGCTGAAGAGTTTATAGCTAAAATAGGAAATAACAAGTACCCTCAGGTAAATAGAGACAATTTAATTTCAGATAAATGTCATGCAATTATGGACAGTACGATAAGCTATTTGTAGCTTCATATACAGCTAGCGCTTCAGGTTTTTTGTAGCAAAATATATATATCAATACAAGCATTTATAAAATCAGCGATTGGAACCGAATGCTGATCAGAATGACAATAAACACGGCCAGTCTACTATTATCCATCGAGGAGTTTTATTGTCCGCCTCCTGTCTACATCATCAGATCAGCTCGCTGTAAAATTAGTGATTGGAACCGTGTGCTGATCAAAATTAGCCTAACTACAGCCAGTCTACTATTATTCATCGAGGAGATCCGTTATCCACCTTCCGTCTCCATCATCAGATCAGCTCTCTGTCACCATAATATTGTATTGTCATCAGAACTTGACAGGTGGGCTACATTTCAGCTCAATCGGTCGAAGTTAACAGGTTCAAAGTTCGATTTGTCCCACTTTAGTAGTTTAGTAACATACTAACAGGAAAAGTTAAATAAAACCTTTTAAAATGAGTTCTTGATCTTTTTGACGACCTCTGTGGCGCGCGCAGCGTGTGAGTATACGGCTGAGATTCGAGAGATTATGGGTTTGATTTCATGCGGGACAAATGTTTGTATGATCTGCAAATATTTGTTCCGGGTGTTGTGGTACCATGGTATGGTACTTGTAGTTCCTGATACTCACAACACAGGGGATCCTAGTGTGGATTCTGTGTATGACTGTTGGGTGTTATGTTAAATGGCCAGCTGAAGCGCGGCATGTGGAGTTCCTTCTTCTGTGATTGGCTGAGTTGTGGCGGCAAATATGCGTTATATTGATATCCTGATGTCATCATCATAGTCGTCATCAGCAGCCTTTAGAAGTCCACTGCTGTACGAGTCCACCCCCATATAATTAAATTAGGAGATATGCCATAATCACCACGCTTGGCAGGCAGATTGATTGGTGATTGCAGTACTGGTGTTAAGTACTTGGGTGGATTCTTATCTCCTACTGTAATCCCTTGTCAGCTTTTACAACATCCAAAGGAGGAAACTGAGTGGTCCACGCCTTGGCCAATCTTATTGATTTACCTTACTTTATTTGCATTATTGACATGCCTGATTGACCCGCAGGTCCTCATAAACGGAGTGCCTCTAACAGACGACGGGCCCCCTGCTGTGACGTCATCGGTGGAGCTTCTAGAGGAGTCGTTAGTGACCGCTCTGTCTCGGCACACGGGACGTCTGCAGCGCGCGGTGTTCCGAGGAGAACTGGCCGATACTGACGATGCTACTGACTATCTCATGAAGCAGCCACACGTTGTTCAGAGGTATGTCCATCCAAGGAAATACTTTTTTTTTGCCTTTCCCTATATTGTCTCGCTGCTGGGCAAAAGCCTCCCCCAAATTCATCCACTTGCCCGTTGTTGTCGTCCTAGGCAGTCTCCCACCACTCCTTCTCAAATTCACAAGATCGTCCCGCCAAAGCTTTCTCGGCCGACCTCGAGGTCGCCGTCCTTCAGGTATCCAGGGTGTGCTGATTTTCGCCCAACTGTTGGGAAGCATTCGACTGACTTGCCCCGCCCAATACCATTTAAGCCTGTCAAGGAAATACTAAATCTGCTTTTTTAAGGTTCGGAGTTTGAAAAGAGGTTCCTGGGGGTTATAAGATCGTTTGGGACGTACGTCTGTCCGTCCCAGTCTGTCATAGTGTTATAATACTTGCAGGCGAGAGATAGTACGTATCATAAATGCTGGGCACTACAACAGATTTCATCAAATCCTGAGACAAGTAGGAATATCCTATACAGAAGCTAAAACTCTCCATATGGCTAGCACTCTCCATAGATGGACACCAGCCGGGATATTGCTTAGTAGACTGACGTTTGATGTCGATTACCAGTTTGCTGTTCATTGCGCAGCGTGTTTTGGCTTTTTTACAAGAACAGAAATATTTAAAACACGCTGCGCAAAGAATAGCAAACTGGACATCGAAATCAAACGCCAGTCTACTACGCAATAACCCCCCCAGCATGTTGTAATACGTTGTGTATCCTCATATTGTTTCTAGGTTGAATCGTCGCGTTCTCGGTTCCGAGTCGTCTCAATATCTAGACTTGACTGGAGTGCCATCATCCGCTGACTTGTTCACTGAAGATAAAGTACATCGACTGCTGCATCTAACCGGTAAAGAACTAACTTAAACCAGCTTCAATAAATATCGAGTTGTTGCACAAACTTATACATAGAACGGCGGTCGGCTTCCTGTTGCTAGCCCTAACACAGGGTTCATATGAGCTTATCATCATCAGCATCTTGCAGACGTCCACTGCTGGGCGAGGCCTCCTAAATTAAATGGCAATGGGGGGATATGTTATAATCACCACGCGTGGCAGGCGGATTGGTGTTGAGTATTCAGGTGGATGCTGCTGCCCATCCCCTGATGTAATAATCACTTAGTCGGCAGTTTCGACATCCACAGGTGGAAACAGAGGGTCTATTCTTAAGGAGGATGCTCACCCTTGCGGTGCGGTGTTTTTTGCCCATTACAGCTCATCAACACTTCTTCAGATAGCGAAAGTTGAGTTCGCAAGAACTAGGAAACTTAACACACATGTTTTAATTGGTAGTATCTCATAAATAACATCAGTTTAGCTACGATACCCCTAAACAAAAAAAAACACTGTAAAAATGTGTTAGGGGTATCATAGCTAAACTGATGATATTTATGAGATACTATCAATTAAAACATGTGTGTTAGGTCTCCTAGGTCTCGCGAACTCAACTTTCGCTATCTGAAGAAGTGTTGATGAAATGTAATGTAATGTCTGTAATGGGCAAAAAACACCAAAAATTTTGAATTTCGCGCTGCAAGCGTGAGCATCCACCTTAAGCCGGATACGCCGCGATGATATGGCATACTAAATAAAAAATGCTGGTCTGTTCACACAGCATTAACTAGCCCCAAGCTAAGCAGAGTTTGTGTTATGGATACTAGATAGCTGATATACTTAATACAATACATTAAATAGATTGTTTTTTTTATTATGGATAGAAAATCTGGGTATTTACACCCTGAACAAATATCTGCAGATCGCACAAATATTTGTTCCGAGGCGGGAATCGAATCCGCAACCTCCTGCGTCGCAGGCGAACCTACGCCCGCCACGCTAGAGATCGTCGAATAATACCGAATACTTATTGTGCATTACAGGCGACTCTGCTATTATTTATCTTCACTTCTTAGTATGTATTAAAAAAGTCGACAAAAATCAAAATCTTGCTACTGAATTTTAAACCAGATCTACCCAACCGATTGACCTGAAATTTGGCTTACCTGTCAAGTTCCATGACAATGCAATATTATGTCGATAGTGAGCTGGTCTGATGATGAAAACGGAAGGTGGACAATGGAACGGTTCGATGATTAATGCATGGCAGTGTTTTACTATATAGAATGGGAATATAGACGTGACAAGTGGTGAGTTCATCGCCGCAATTGCTTCCCACGACTGAATAGGCTATCGCTTTCCTCCAGTAATAACACATTCCTTAATAAGCTAGCAGCCAGGACAAATCTTATACCAACGAATCTTACTAACAAGCCCGGGTAAAAGTAAAAGCTTATTTTAGCGACCTCTGTTGCGCGGCAGGCGAAGGTTCGCCTACGACGCAGGAGGTTGCGGGTTCGATTCCCGCCTCGGAACAAATATTTGTGCGATCTACAGATATTTGTTCAGGGTGTTCTGGTTATTTTGTACATATAATAAAAAATATCTTTCTATGTAATGTATTGTATTAAGTATATCAGTTATCTAGTACCCATAACACAAGCTCCGCGTAGCTTGGGGCTAGATAATGTTGTGTGAAATGTCCAGCAGTATTTATTTATTATTTAAAATCATATTTTTAACAAGAAACGCTTATTTTGTTTTTAGGACGTGACGCGCTTGCTACTGCTTTGCCAGTTTTGAAATACTTTACGAAGGCTGGCAAAGCCGAGAAAATCACACAAACTATCTGGGTAGCTGGCGACCTCAATCAGAAGGCATCGAGGGAATTACTGAGAGATGCTATTACTTTTATGGTATGTAATGTATTACAAAAATATGCTAGTAGTTTTTTATCATATTTCTCTTGGGATCTTTCAGCTTGGTACACGTGGAGATAACAGACAAAAATACATGGTATGTTGTAAATATTCAGATAGTTTTTGATAATTTCTACGGAAAGTGAATGAGCGTGTTGAAAAACGGAACTAGAATTAAAACAGATTCATGACATTTTCCAACCCAGCCTTTCGTAGCCTCGATTCACCTACTACTGTGAAAGTACTAATTTTGGTAATATAGTTGTCATTATGGAAATGTGTCATATTATGAAAGACGTTATTTTGGGTAAATGGTAATTTTGATAAACGTAGTAGTAATTCTAGGAAAGTAGTAAGCGTCATGTAAAAAGAACGCTGGAACGCCTGAAGAAGCTTGACCGCCAGCGTTCTTTTTAGAAGCGCATTATAATAATGGGAAAGTCGTCATTCTGGACCTTACCCGTATTTTCTTTGCTGACGTTTGTCTAACCATTTTGTCGTATAACAGAAGGAGTCGGGCGGTACGCGTGTTGCGTTCTTACCGAACGTAGACGGAGCGTCGACCGACGACCAATCGTTGAACAAGGTGGTGCTCGCCGCGCTGACGGCCTTAGAACCAGCGAAGGCGACCAAGTACGTGCTCCAATTGCTCCAGAACGAAGGATGCCATGAAAGACAGGACTGTGATGTTTTGGTGAGTATTAACATCATCATAATCAGCCTACAGGAGTTCATTGCTGGACATAGGCCTCCACCATAAAATGCCACGACGATCGGTCTTGAGCTGCCTCCATCCACCGCCTTCCTGCGACCTCTATTATGTCTTTGGTCGCTCGAAAGGGCGGCATTCCTCTTTTACGCCGTCCGGTTTGTGATCGCCACTCGAGAACCTTTCCTCCCCAACGGCGTTGTTCTGCGACTTATATGGCATGTTCATTGCCACAATGGGCCTCTTTTCATCTGCTATATAATGGAAATATAGTTGTGACAAGTTACAAATACATTTACAGTTTGGTTAGTAGATATTCAAGAAAACAGTGACAGACATCAGGTAGATTCTCGTAACTATTTTAAATCCACACTGAAAGTTGACCGAATCGAGACGGTATCACAATACACTCTGCCTACCCTTTAGGGGAAAAAGGCGTGTGTCTATGCATGTATGTAAATGTATTATTCTGATATATTTTAGGTATTAATGTTGTGTATTGGTTTACGTTTAGCCGGAACTAATCCCAGCGCTGCACAAATACGAGTGGGTGTTGAAGGCGTCGCGCGTGCTGTGCGCGCGCAGCTTCAAGCTGGCGGCGAGTGCGCGCGCGCTCGTGCACAACGCACGCCTGCTCGGACCGCTCAACGATGCAGAGAAGTTCACCTTGGATGACTTTATGCTTCTCGAAAGGTATACAGCGTGGAGTCACAATGGCGACATTGAATTAACACACGGGGAGGGTTATTTATCGGTACCTAATCATAAAATATACAGGACGTCCCTAGACTACGCGAAATGAAGGGAAAGGACCTTGAAATATTGTATAAATATTGTAGATGGGATATTTTGCTGAGAGGAGACTTTATTTTATTTTTAAACCGTATTTTTATAATGGCAAAAGAAAGAATGGAAAAAAGAAACTCTTGAGTAACATAGTATCTTATAACAACAGAATAGCGTACAATGTTTCAAATTCCAATAAATGTTCGGTTCGATTCCCAGACGAAGCCAGTTATTTAAAAAAAAAATTGAATGCAGTATTACTAATTTATAAAAACAAAATAAAGTCCCCTTACAGCAAAATATCCCATCTACAATATTTAAGATACTTTCCCTTCATGTTGTATAGGCGTGGGGCGCCCTGTATATGGTGTAGCAAGATAAAAGACTCTCAGGCTACGTACCTTTTCTGTTTCTGTTCGAGAGGTTTGTTCTTAGGAAACATTAAATGTATTTTTAAGAAAACTAAAACTAGGAAACTAAACTCAAACTCAACTCTATCTGAGCGCTCCATTCTTAAAATTCCCACCAGAGAATGCTAGTTTTTGCACACTCAAGAGCGCTCTCAGAATTTGAGGCGTCTTTGAGATTACCTGTTACACCTCGTCATGGGGTAACGATAGTTTTGAACGATAATATCAAAATAAACCCATTACGCAAACCTTTACGAATGATACACATTTTGTATCGCGCTAATCATTTGGCCGAAAAGAATTAAGCTTTTCTGTGAAGATACGTTTGTGTTTTTTTTATACATTTGGAGACCTTTGTTTAACCGCCATTGGCACGTTCTGTAGCCTAAACTGCTTGATGGATTATAGCTTGAGAGGTGTCGTTGAGTCTTCTTAATTGTGAGAGTGACACTGGGTATATAAAAAAAAAACACGCAGCTGGTTTTTTTGTACTTGTTAGTTTTAGTAAAGTCAAAGATTCAACCGTTCAGTAAAATAGCGTATTACTATTATATGCATCAGCTAAGCCAAATGAAATGCAGTGCAGTAACAAATAACGCACGCTGTCCTCATTTTATTATTATTGAATTCTACATCTTACATTTTCTTCTCTAGATTCAGCCATCAAGTATACGGCGACAAAATATCCGAAGTATTGGACAAAAAGAAATCCTCAAAGAATGAAATTAGTGAAGAAGACGACGGTAAGATGCTTTTATGAACATTATTATCCTTGGGGTGTGTCCGGCCTAAGTTCAGACCCCTCCGTCTCCTCCCGTGGATGACGTAAAAGCCGACTAAGGGATTACCCGGACTTGTTGATAAGATTTGTTGGTATAAGATTTGTCCTGGCTGCTAGCTTATTATGGAATGTGTTATTACTGGAAGAAAGTTTTCGCCGAGTCAGTCGTGGGAAGCGATGGCGGCGATGAGCTCACCACTTGTCACTTCTATATTCCACGATGGTGCAATGCAACCCACTGTGAAAGGAGGCCCATTGAGGCACTGCCTACCCCTTCGGGGAAAAAAGGTGTATTTCTATGTATGTATGTATTATCCTAATACTATTTTATTATTAACCTGTAATATCACGATGTATGGATTGTGTGTACTAAATTATATTAACTTTAATTAGTAATTATCCAAATGAGGGTCAATCTTCGTTTTGTATTTAGCGGGTTAGCGGTACACTTCCCTTAAGGCGATATGTTAAAATACCGAATGGGCGGGGTCTAGCAAGAAAACAATAGCTGCAAGAAAGTGACAGCGGTATTGTTCACTTGAACCCGGGAAGAGATGAGGTATATATTTCTTCAGCTCGGAAGGAATTGACGTAAGCGACAAATGATAAAACTTCGTTTTGCTTCTAAAGTAGCAAATATAACAAAAAAACTATAATTAATCTAATTAATGTGATTAACTACTGAATACTATAAAAAAATATGCTTAATATTTTCTCTAATCGAAGGAGGGAACTAAAACCGGTATTACGAGGACCAATTTCAAAAAATAAAGATGGCGAGAAAAGCTTCACCAACCGTGTTATGATTTATTTACTCGTGAACTTGTCTATGATTTATTTAGATTACATCCTCAAGTAATAACTGTATTAACATCAAGTTTGTAACGTTTACTGTCACTGAGTAAGCATGTAACGATTCCAAAATATTAACATTTTAAGCCGATTTCCCAAAATAACAGATGACGACTACTCGCCGGAACTAACCACCGAGGACCGGTTGAAGGTGGTGTCGGTGCTGGCGTCTCGCAGCCCGAAGGTGCGCACCGCCCTGCCCGCCGGCCTGCGCACCGAACACTCGCTCGTCGAACTCAAACCATTGTACCCGAACGAGGCGGCCATTGAGGTGAGCACAGCCCATTGGACGATGGGCGCCTTCACATTGGACGATAATGACACGACATGATACCGTCGACGATACCAGCGGCGAAACGATGCACCGCACCTCACACGACCGCACCACTTCGGGTGAAAACAGTAACAAAGTGCGGCGCGCAGACATAGATGTGGTGTGTGCTGCGGCGCGTCCCCCGCCCGCTGTCTGAGGGGCTAGTCTACAAATTTGACAAGCAACGTACACGGCCGTGTGGTGTACACTACACAGATTTTTTTACGGGATTTGAGGTTCTCAAGGTGCCCGCTAGGGCGCTCTTGAATTATCCATACTAAAATCCGTGGAGTGTACACCACACGGCCGTGTAAGTTGCTTGTCAAATTTGCAGACTCGAGGCTGTGCTCTCTTTCACCCCGCACCGTGTCGTGACGTATATCGTGACGTATATCAAACATGCTTTTTCCAGAACCTTCGTCGGGATAAATCGACCCTAGTATGAATATGGTACCATTGCACCTACTTGTAGATCATGATACCCACGACACGGGACCCTAGTGTGGGATCAGGACGATGTATGTGACTGTGCCTGTTGTTATGCCACACATTGGACACTCCATACAACGCGTTGAAATATAAATAGTGCACGGCCTAACAAAAAAGACGGCTCTGCTAGTATGAGGACCGCTATCTGCGGGGGTAGGGTGCGGGGACGCAGAATGCGCGGGCTGAGAGTGGCTGACCTTGAATGGAGTACTATATTTAGTGGTTATGTTATCTCCAGGTCGCGGCGGTGCTGGACCCCGCGTCGAGCGCGGCGCAGCGCCTGGCGCCGCTCCTGTTGGTGCTGCGGCGCGTCGTCAACTGCCGCATCAAGCTGTTCGTCAACCCGCAAGACAAGAACTCCGATATGCCACTAAAGAGGTACCCTCTCTCTTTGTCTCACTTATTCCTTCTTGGTCTCACCCTATAACGTAGCAGTTTCGATACAAATAGCCAAATTATTGTTTGCATTATGTTTCTGTCTGGAGCCGATGTCATAAATTTCACAGATGGGATTCAACTTAACTAACATTGTGAGATGAATGGAAACGTAGTGTGGAAATATAATTATGAAACATGAACGATTTAAAGCTTTTCCGAAAAATTTTATTTTTATTTTAGCATATATAAAAGCACTTCCTTTTCTATTCTTACGTACTGTGATTCTCTACCGAATATTATATGAATGTACCGTCATTATTTTCTAGATTCGTAGGGTAGACGTAAAAATAGAAAAATTAATCTATCGAGAAAAGTTTCACTAATCGTGTTTCTGCGTTTTTATTTATTTAGATTACATCCTCAAGTAATCACTGTATAAAGATAACGTTTGTAACCTTTACCTTTACTGAGTGAAACCGTATCCCAGCGACTCCAATATGAAGGAGCGTCACCTGAAGCCCCTAGTTGAATGTTGTAGCTTCTACCGCTACGTGTTGGAGCCGGAGCTGCAGTTCACGGCGGACGGCGCGCTGACGGGCGGCGCCATCGCGCGCTTCTCGCGCCTGCCGCACGCGCCGCTGCTCTCCATGGAGATACGGACACCGCCCAACTGGCTCGTTGAGTGCGTCAAGTCCGTCTACGATCTCGATAACATACGGCTGGCTGATGTGGACACTGTTGTTCATAGGTGAGTTACTAGAATCTTCTTAATACCGTGGTGTATCCGACCTAAGAATAGAACCCTCCGTCTCCTCTCGTGTATGTCGTAAACCCCGACTTAGGGATTACCTAGACTTGTTAGTAAGATTCGTTGGTATAAAATTTGTCCTCGCTGCTAGCTTATTATGGAATGTGTTATTACTGGAAGATAGCGTTAGCAGAGTCAGACATGGAAAATGCCGGCGATGAAGTGACGTCTATATTCCCATAATGGTGCAACCCACGGTGAAAAGAGCCCCATTGAGGCTCTGCCTACCCTTTCCGGGAAAAAGGCGTGTGTCTATGTATGTATGTTTATTGACGCTCGAATCAATGGTGTGTCTAAACGAACTTCATAGTTCGTTTGTTGTATGACTGCACGGGTTCTGATGCTGATTGAACCTTTGTGCTGAAAAGATTCAGAGTGCCACGTAGAGGCTCCTTCGATGCACATTACCACGTCTGGTGGTTGCGTCGCGGTGTTTTCCTTCACCGTTTGAGAGCACTCATGAACATTCTATTCTACCCTCTTACATATGCATCGACTGTTAATGAACTGTACATTTTCCAGTGAATTCGAGCTTGAATACCTGTTGCTGGAAGGCCACGCGTGGGACACGACGCTAGGCACGCCACCTCGCGGCCTGCAGCTGGTACTAGGAACCCTGGAGAAGCCTGAACTTATGGACACGATCGTAATGGCTAATTTAGGATACTTCCAACTGAAAGCAAACCCTGGTGCCTGGATATTGAGGCTGAGACCGGGACGCTCAGATGATATTTATGAAATTGTTGGGTAAGAATTGTTGGTATGAATTGTTTGTTGTGTGTTCCGGTTTGAAGGGTATGGATGCCGGTGAAATTACAGGCACATGAGACTTTTCATCTTTATGTCGGGCGCAATGCAATGCCACAAAGGGTGCGTCCTAACTGGGCGTGATCTATGAGGCAATGCATTGTTAAAGGCAGAGGTTACCGCTTAATATCAGGTGGGCTAACTGTATATTCCGTTATTCACACAGTAAAAAAAAAACGAGACGTTGACCCTATAGCACACCCCGGACACTCGTGCCACGTATGCTCATTAATAAACTGTGTGCGGCCTAAATAAAAGACGACTCGGCTATTATGAGGAACCTCACAATCAGCCACATATCTGCGGGGTGGGCTGCGGGGACGCGAATCGCGCGGGGCGGAGAGTGGCTGTTCTGTGCGTAGTACTGTACAGTACTACCAAAGTAATAGGCGTCGGCTATCATCGGCTTTTCGAAACAGAAATATGATTGCAAGTGAGTGAAAAAGGGACAGTTAGATACGAACGTCGACTGCCGAGGCATCTAATTTAAATCGTAGTACTGTATATATTCTGTGGCCATAGCTCCCATCGCCACTTCCATCGTCAGTCAATTAAAATGATTAATTTGTAAAACCTCGCCCATTATCATAATCTTATTGACAGGCATGAAAACACCGACACCCCCGCGGGCAGCGAAGATATCCAAGTGCTGATGAGTTCATTCCGTAGTCACGTGATCAAGCTACGAGTCAGTAAGAAGGCTGATAAACAGCACCTCGACTTGCTTGTGGAGAATGATGATAAGAACTCTGGCGGGATATGGAACTCTATTGCAAGGTAAGATACGTTTCTGGCAAAGGAGATGTTTCACGATGTATGGAACCTAGCCCTTTTCGGTGTACACTTGCATAAACTTAGCTAAATATATGTAAAACCTTTTCCCATCCTTATTTTTTTATAATTTTGCTTCGTTAAATGCGTTTTCCTAAAACATCTTTCTCAAAGAGAGCAACAGAAAACAAAACAATATGGCGGGACGGATACATACAATGTACTCTTTGGTAAACTACAAAACTGTCATTAACATTCGACAAAGCAACGAAGTAACGAAATGAAGCAAGCAAGCAACCACAGAGCAACAAACGCGAGATTCACTGTCATGGCTGCCCCGGAAAATATGTTTACATTGCAATAATTATTCGAACTTAAAATATTTCTGTGCAGTAAACTATGCTTTAAAAAATATACTCTAACTCTAATGAGTTAGAGTATTTTTTCGTCAAACACTGTTTTTTTCGCCTTTTTTCTGTCTGGTGTTCACAGAAAAACATACGCCATTTTGAAACATCTCCTTTACTTTTTAGTTTCGCCATGTTCGGGTTTCCCGCCATTTTCGAAAAGAGACGTTGTCTACTTTTATTTTATTTCTTTTCCTAGTGTTTTCTTGAGTTATTTTGTGTTATTTTGGTGGCATTTTAACGAATGTAGCTCGTTTAATAAGCACAAGTGTAGTGAAATGAAATGGATGTGAATTGCGTGACTTTTGAAATTGGTGGAAATTGTTTACCAAAGTTTTAGTAAAATTGGCCACCGTTTTACTTAAACATGACTTGACTGTGACTTTGACGACTTGGAAGGAGTGTAACGTTGCAAAATATGTTGAAAATACAATATAGTGAAAATACAGATACTTGAAAATGCCAAATGCACAAGCAGTGCGGCGCAAATATAAAGAAAAAAAAATATATGTTTTCAATTGTTTTTTTACATTCGTGTGTTTTGTAGGTATGAATCAGAGTTTCGACTTCATACGTGGCGCAAAACATGAATGAAATGAAAAAGGGGTCTGAATGAGTTTGAAACTCAGAGTCACCAGCTAAATGCCTTCATTTCAATATTTAGTTTGCTCTATATGTATCGCAGCTCATTCGGTGGTGGCGATGAACCGGAGTCCCAAGACGAGACCATAAACGTATTCTCCGTGGCCTCAGGACATCTCTACGAGAGGTTCCTCCGTATTATGATGATGTCAGTGCTCAAAAACACCAAATCACCAGTCAAATTCTGGTTCTTGAAAAATTATTTGAGTCCTTCGCTCAAGGTAAGTTCGTAAAATATTTTCATAATTTTTAACTCAAATTCGTATTTCGAGGAATCAACTATTTCTCAGAAGTGTCACAGGAAACAAGAAGATACAAAAAAATTATCAAATCAATCAATCAATGATTAAATCTCAATGACTGTAATTACCTATATTTTTTTCATAATTTATGGCAGCCTTTAGACATCCACTGCTAGGCTCCCCCATTGCGTTCAATTGGGAAGCTTATCCATAATCACCACGCTTAGCAGGCAGATTAGTAATCTCAGTATTGGTGTTGAGTACTCATGTGGATACTGCTGCCCATCCCCTGGTGTAATCCCTTAGTCGGCTTTTACGAGATCCAGGAGAGGAGTTGGAGAGGTTTATTCTTAGGGCAGACATACCACAGCAAACTACCTGTATTAATTTCCTTTTTTTGGTCTTCGTAACTCACCAATGATTCAAGGCTGTACCATGTTAACCAAATATTCACTCGATACAGGAAATTCTCCCGTACATGGCTCAAGAATACGGTTTCGAGTACGAGCTAGTCCAGTACCAGTGGCCGCGATGGCTGCAGAAACAGCGCGACCGTCAACGGACCATCTGGGGATACAAGATTCTGTTCCTCGATGTACTGTTCCCGCTGCAAGTCAAGAAGATCATATTCGTAGATGCTGATCAGGTAACTTTCTACTCTATTGCGGCTGCAATAAGACTGGGCTTGGTTTGTAGTATGAGATGTCCAACCTCGTTGGCTGCAAAAAATAGTGCGACAGGCAACGCCACATGATTTTTATTAGTTTTGAATTGTTCTTTATTTATGGATGTATAAGGTTGGTTTTTCAATCCCTTATAAACATACAATATCTTTTTGTGTCCAGATTGTACGAGCCGACTTGAAAGAGTTGGTGGAGTTGGACTTGGGGGGCGCTCCCTACGGATATACGCCATTCTGTGATAGCAGACGGGAGATGGAAGGATTCAGGTAAGAATTTTTAAAATGTATCTTGATCAATAAAAATAATATTATTCATTCTGTGATTAAATTATTCAATTACTTAATGATAATTAACGATAATCGATGGGAGGTAAACTGGGACGTTAAGGGATTTGTACCGATAGTAATATTGTGTGGTGTCGTGCAGGTTCTGGAAGCTGGGGTACTGGCGCAACCACCTGCAGGGGCGCAGCTACCACATCAGCGCGCTGTACGTGGTGGACTTGAAGCGCTTCCGGCGCATCGCGGCCGGCGACCGCCTGCGCGGGCAGTACCAGGCGCTCAGCCAGGATCCCAACAGCCTGTCCAATTTAGGTGAGTCCATGTCCTAGCTTTCCGCGATTGCTTTATAATAAACTAGTGGAATGCCTGCGACTCAACTCCGGAACTGCTAAGGAGTGGAATACCCTACCGTCTTTCCTGAAAACTATAATCTGTGTCTCTTCAAGTCTAGAGTGAATAGATGCCTTCTAGACCTTTAAGCTTCATCTTCGGCCACATCCTCACTTACCAACAGGTGAGATGAGAGATCGTGGTCAAACAAAGGTCTATCACAGCTAAAAAAAAAAAAGACTTCGGCCGCGTGTACTTTTCCATACAAACTTAAACACCCCGCTGCACCCTGTTAGGGGTTGAATTTCTGGAATTCCTTTCGTAGTGCACCCCTAGACCACAAAAGAAACGTACCCTCCAAATTTCGGGTCTCTAGGACTGCGTTGATAGTCAGTCAGTCAGTCAGTCACGCAACGATTTTATATATATTGATTAAACAATATTTAACAGATTTATAGCGTACTTTATTTAATACAAGCCTTTATTTAACTTTCTTTCCTGTGTGTCTGTCTGTGCAGATCAGAGAGACAAATCTTGCAACTGAAATCTTGCATCTTAGTTCCACCTAACCGATTGAGCTGAAATGTTGCATACCTGTCACATTACAATGGTGAAAGTAAGCTGATGATGGAGACGGAACTCCTCGATGATTAACAGTAGCCTGGCAGGGCTGAGCTCTTTTTGATCAGTTACGATTACTTTACGCTACGGTTACAATCACTAATTTCATAATAGCTTGGTTTGTAAAAGATGTTTTTATTTCTTAGAAACTTAATATGGTTATTCTGAAGTTTCAAATGCTTCGCAGCTTCCGTAATATAACAAAAATAAATAAAATAGTTTATTTTAAGTTCTTTTTTTATTTGCCAATACACGTCTTGTGCCTTCGCCAGTTTCAAGTCAAAGTCAAATGCATTGCATTCTTTCGTACCATTACTTTCAAAGTCGCCAAGTCTCGCTAAGTCATGTTTTAGTAAAGCGGTGGCGGTTCTACTAATACTTTGGTGGACAATTTCCACCTCTTTAAAAAGTAACGCAATACGCTTTTGTTTAATTGGCCACCACAACAGAACGATATCCCAAAAAAAAACAAGAAAATAATAAAAGTAGACGACACACGTCTCTTTCTGTAAAAGGCGGGGAATTCAAAAAAAGGAGAGGTCAATATCAGTAAAAATTTGTATTCTACTCGCTCATTAGAACAATTTAGTCTACTTTTGATTCATGGTTACCATAGATTAGAGAAGGATAGTACTATATTATTGGAAATAGTGACAAAGAGACGTGTTTATGGAGTATTTGTATCGTGTGTTATTGGATGAAGTTAACTTACGGATCGCCTTATTGTTTCAGATCAAGATTTGCCCAACAACATGATACACCAAGTGGCTATTAAGTCACTGCCTCAAGAGTGGCTGTGGTGTGAAACTTGGTGCGACGAACCGTCCAAGAAATTCGCCAAGACTATTGATTTAGTAAGTGATTGGATTAGTTTTGTATCGAAATTATTGTAGGTTATTTCATTTACAAGGCACATGTTGTTTGTTAGAACAGATCATTGTAATTTCGGCATCTCGAGTCACTGCGGTACAAAACACCAACCAGACGCCAGCTTGTCAATGATATTGGAGGAATTATAAGCATTTCATTTTATGAATCAGATTGCTGTGTCCGGCCACCATAGAGCACTCTATTTTTTCCCTCACTTCCACAAACTTTAAAAACTTGAAAAGGGTCAAGTTTTGGTCTGCGTTTAGAATGTCAAAATAATCATAATAACAACTGTTACATGAATCAAGCTGTTTTAGAGTAGACCAGGGCAGCAGCATCCACCTGAGTACTAACACCTAAACTGCGATCACCAATCTGCCTGCCAGGCGTGGTGGCAATACCCCAGGCATTGTATGGGGTAGGCTTATGTCCAGCAGTGGACTTCTACAGGCCTAACGATTTTAATTGTGTACTTACATATTGGGCGCCATGTTTTTGCATATAGTCTTTAGATAGGTATTGTAGATATATTTAATTTAATATAATTTTAAATATATTAAAGTGGTCTCCGTTTCCGTGTAGTAATATACTTCGCCACGT
The DNA here is from genome assembly GCA_932527175.1 of Operophtera brumata. Classification (NCBI taxonomy): domain Eukaryota; kingdom Metazoa; phylum Arthropoda; class Insecta; order Lepidoptera; family Geometridae; genus Operophtera; species Operophtera brumata. The sequence goes on from OW052238.1 coordinate 6,334,346, forward strand.
ATGCTACTCCGTATGAGATCCGATGTTCACGTGATTAAAAACCAGACAACGTCATCACCAATGACTACTATGGTACTACCAGTATAGTGTAATCTCCCCGACCCCCTCATGTTACCTGTCCAATCCGATAAAATCACAACGTTTTTACTAAAAACATACGTTCAATCACTCATTTGATTGTTTCATTTGATTAGTAAAACTACTTTTTTTTCGTAACTCTGTTATTGTTGCAATAAAGTGGCAACTGGATAGTGCCGTCGTCTGATGTTAGTCACGTGTTAGTCGCGGAGTAGCAGACCTTGTTCTCTTGGATCATGTCCGTATCGAAGTTGTGAATGTTTTCGCAGTGCAACAACCCTCAAACCAAGGAGGCCAAGCTCTCTGCGGCGATGAGGATAGTCCCGGAGTGGAAGGAGTACGACGCCGAGATCAAGGGGCTGCAGGCGCGGGTGCGGCGCGGCCTCTACCAGGCGGCTGATCATGAACAGGTAACATAGTACAAACCAAGGAGGCCAAGCTCTCTGCGGCGATGAGGATAGTCCCGGAGTGGAAGGAGTACGACGCCGAGATCAAGGGGCTGCAGGCGCGGGTGCGGCGCGGACTCTACCAGGCGGCTGATCGTGAACAGGTAACATAGTACAAACCGAGGAGGCCAAGCTCTCTGTGGCGATGAGGATAGTCCCGGAGTGGAAAGAGTACGACGCCGAGATCAAGGGGCTGCAGGCGCGGGTGCGGCGCGGCCTCTACCAGGCGGCTGATCATGAACAGGTAACATAGTACAAACCGAGGAGGCCAAGCTCTCTGCGGCGATGAGGATAGTCCCGGAGTGGAAGGAGTACGACGCCGAGATCAAGGGGCTGCAGGCGCGGGTGCGGCGTGGCCTCTACCAGGCGGCTGATCATGAACAGGTAACATAGTACAAACCGAGGAGGCCAAGCTCTCTGCGGCGATGAGGATAGTCCCGGAGTGGAAGGAGTACGACGCCGAGATCAAGGGGCTGCAGGCGCGGGTGCGGCGCGGCCTCTACCAGGCGGCTGATCATTAACAGGTAACATAGTACTATATCTACAGCTATGTGTTTGAACGAGGCACCAACGCGTTCAGCCCGCGTCCTCAGTGGCGTGCGCGGTGGCGATCAATGGTACGACAATGGATCGCCACCGTGCACACCACCGCGGACGCGGGCTGAACGCGGTGGTTTGGCCTTAGCTTTAGAAGAGGCAATTTTTCTTGAATGAAACACTACGACTATGATGACTATGATGGAGACTGCTGCGAAAATTCCGTTCCCAGAAATTCTCAGGGAAATTTCAAAGCTGCAAAAAAAAGCACTGGGCGAGCTGGGCAAAGCACTTCCAGTATTTTTTAGTTTTCGGGTTTCAGAAATATAGTTATATGTATAGTTATGGGTCCCTTCAAGGCTAGAGTGAATAGGCGCCTTCTAGACCATTGTGCTCCATCGACGGCCGCATCGTCACTTACCAGCAGGTGAGGTCGTGGTCAAACAAAGGTCTATCAATGTTAAAAAAGATAAATATACAGTGAAGTTACAAAGTACATAAATCCGTACACAATTGTATTATTTTAACTCATAAGTAACTTTCTGTCTCTCTGTCTGTTTATTACTTAATACTTTAATCATTTTGGTTTCACCATAGAGAAGGGTATTCAGCTTACAATATAATTATACTTGATTCGATGTTGCGTATTTTGAACTTACTCACGAGTTTTGTGTACATTTCATTGCCCTATATTTGAAGGGGATTGTAAAGCGTATCGAATCCCCCTCGTGCGAAGCTTTGGGGCTGACGTGGGGAAGCGCAGTAGTCATGTAAAGTCATAGCCTTAGCTAATATCGCTTTAGAATGGAACAAATTCGATCAAATTTATAGGGTCGTAGTTGAAATATGCTTTGCTTTGTACTTACAGGAAATCGAGATGAATGTTGAGGAGCCGACTGTTTCCACGACTGCTGCGCCCAAGACTGATTCCACTGCTCGTAAGCATATTGTACATACGTACACCTTACATTGTTAGCACCCTTAGGGTAAGGAACCCTAAAAATCATTACAGTCTATCGGCAACACAGAAAAATAATTTGAATGAATGAATGAAAATACTTTATTGCACACCTTACAAACTGGTTAAAATAAACACACAACAATTAAACAAAAAAACTAAATGTACAATGGTCTTATCGTTAAAAAGCGATCTCTTCCAGACAACCTTGTTTGGTCAATATTGTCAAATTTGTTTGGTGGATTGATGATAATATCCGTTGTCATGGCATCTGAAGTTTAAATTTTCGTGATATTGACACATGGTAGTTCAACAAAACAATAAAAAATAAACCCTAAGGTGACGAACGTTTTCATTCAAACACATACATACATACATAGACACACGTCTTTTTCCCCGAAAGGGTAGGCAGAGCCATATATAGGCCTATTGTAAATAGTTAAATTGTAACATGTAAATATTTAATTTGACATTGAGTGAACTTTTTGTTTTTTTTAACTGCCTGAATGAAGAAATCAAATTAAATTACATCTAAAAATTTAATTTCAGGTGAGGAGCATAAAGCTGAACGCGTTGAGTTATGATTTCTGGGACGAGCCGTCTTAGCAATAATACTTTTCAAAATAAATATTTTACCAAATTTTTAGTCACTTTTACTACAAATTTGGTAAAATAATACGAAGTTGGTCACCAGTGGTTGTTGATTAAAGTTTGCTCACTGTTATGAGTGTCACGTGACGCGAATGAACCGCATTCAAACAGGATGCACATTGAGTGGTTCTCGAGGCTATTCTAATGAAGCTCAACTAACAGAAAACTATAAAACTTACCGTACATTTGCTTTTTCTTAATAGAATACTGTTTAGAAGTACTTGTTGTACATATTGTCTCGAAAAGCAATTTCTTCTTGAAATGTAATATTAAGATCTATCTTTAAAATAGTAAACTAGCTGTCGCTCGCGGTTTCACCCGCGTTATTTTCCTTAGGGCGCTCTTATGTTTTAATGCATATTTTTATATATACCTACCTACCAAAATTTATCAAAATTGGCCCAGTCGTTTTAGTGTGAAAGCACGACTAACAAACAAAACGAATCCTGTTCGCCTTCTGTTCGCTGTAGGTATTGGATAAATTCAGGTAATCTAGTAACTGGGCGTCTGCTGCTCACTTGGTGTTTTAGATATATTCCAGAAATGGGGGCATTGTAATAATTTGAAGATTTTTTCTGGGTTATTAATAATAGTTTATGGAAATTAATAATATTCTTTTCCTAAAATATAATATATATCCTATAATAACTAACAACCCAGGTCATAATTTATCTATGTGCCAAATTCCATCGAAATCAGTTCAGCCGTTTCAGCGTGATTTAGTAACAAACATCCAAACTTACGAATTTTTTATATTAATAGTTGGATGGGATGATATATTTTTTCATTTATTTGATTAAATGTTATGACTTCTTCTAAAACCTCTTGATGTGCATTTGTGTAGCTTCGAATGTGTATTGTAAATATGCATAACTTATGTTATATGTGATATGCATAGTCAAATATGTATCGATTGTGTGACATTCCTCGGTCGTTATATTTAATTAAGCCATATTCTTTATATCAAAACTATGTTCTTAATCCACATGCTTAATGTAACTTATCTAATTTACTGTTCTGTTAATTAATTAATTCTTCAGATTCCCATAGTTTACCAGATTTTACCAATAGCAATTCAATTCAATTCAATTTCAATTTCAACTTCAGTTCTATGTAATTTTGTTATTATGTTGTGATTTAAGAAAAAGTGATGTGATTTTTAGTTGTAAGTAACACAATTATTTTCCCCCTGAAGATGTTGGTTGGTGTTATTTGTACTCTCTGTATGATATTACAATTATTATTTTTGTAAGAGTTTATAAGCACAATAAGATCTCAGCTTATCCTCTGCTCTTATTACCTTAGCGTATGTATTGTATAGCATTAAATACTGTAATAGCTTTGTTATATAATAATATACCAATATATTTTGATTATTTACCTATACTTTACCAATTTAGTCAATTACAAGCCACGTTTGATGAAGCTGTAAATAAATTCCATTACGTCAAATAAATAGTTTTTTCCTCATTGCCCATAGATACCTAACATAGAAATTTATAGAGTGTGGGTAGACCAGCCTCTAGAAATCCGTCTCAATTGCTGAAGTGGCCTCTATCAAATATCTTTATTTCAGGCTTATTGGAAAATGTACAAAAACCTAAACAATAAGCCCATAGCAACATAAATACCTTAAAACTAACATACATATAAAAAACACTTTTAGACTTTAATGCACACGTTTAGACGGCGACGCATGACGCACCTGTGCGGTGTCTCGTGTTAGGCGTCCAAAGAACCTCCTGAACTTGACACCATTGTATACAATGGGAGGGATTTGCCATAATCACCACACTTGGCAGGCGGGTTGGTGATCGCAGTTTTGTTACTTAGTTGGATGCTGCTGCCTATCCCGTTGTGTAATTACTTAGTACGACTTTTAATACATCCATGGGAGGAGATAGAAGGGTCTGTTACTACGGGTCAGGTGTGGTTGTAAGGTCAAATGAAAGATGAATGCTAAGTACAACTTTTATTTACATAACTAATTCTAAAATTTAATAATAAATCATTTGTATAATACTGACGAATAAGTAATTAGATAAATGCATCAGAATATAATCATAAAAAATACTTACTAGTCACTATAGTTCGAAAGGTCTTACTGTCGTTAAGATGAAAGTGTGTATAATGCTGTACTAACAATCTTATTTTGTTAGAACTATTAATAGTGCGCCAAGCAATGTACAGCATCTAGCAAAAAAGAGTCTGTAGGGCGACGATTTGGGCTCCCTCTCCAACACACGCGGCAACTGGCGTGCCATGTCGCTCGCCGTAGAGGGCGTCGTGTATTTTTTAAAATAAATTATGCTAGGATGTAAATGATACAGCAAATTATTATCTCATATAGTTATCGTAATTTGTGTTTATATTTCAAGAAGTAGTGAATACACAATTTGTTTATAAAGAATATCCACAAAACTATAAATAAAAATGTATTCTTATATTTCTAAAATAAGTTACTCCGATATGTCTTCCTAAAATAATAATCATTAGCATTCTAAGTACAATACTGCGAGACCTATGTCACATTATTCGTCAACTGTAGATACTGTATACATACGCTACTCACTACATATACATTAAAATGAGATATACACCACTATTTATACACCACTAATGGTATAAGAGCTGACAACCAAAACGACGTAATTTTATTGTTGATGATAGGACCTCAAAAGACGCAAATATTACAGACAGACAGAGCTTACTTATTTGAGCCTTTCGGGGTCGAGACTGGGTCCGAGGGGTACCGGGGCCCTACGCGTTTTCAAAATTCTTTCAGGGCGTCTGGTCGAAGCGACGCTTGACCCGAGAGCTAGCTCTTATCTGGCTCAACGCATTAGTATTGCCATTCAGCGAGGCAATGCAGCCAGCATCTTACGCTTGCGTCTGGTAGTGATTTGGATCAGTTGAGCTACCTTTAGATCGTTAGCAGCGGTCTTCAGGTAGCATAACTGTTTCATATATGTATTTTTTACATACCTTGTTGTATTATTCTTTCTGTAGATAAATAAAACTTGAGTATCATCGACGAAAAAATTACCTTTTTGTTCGTGAGCTCTCCGCCCATAACAGATTACTACGGCATTATGACTACTAAGACTAGGACACAAATACAACGTTTAAATGCTAGTCTTAAAAGGTAAACTATTACAGGTATTAATTCTTTGGTTTAGAGATATTCAGAGATATTTTGGTACAACTTGTTAAATGTTTTGTGTCATTACTTTTAGTGGAATGTGAAATTGAGCCACAGTTGTGCCGCTTCTCAAAATTGAGCCTCAGTTGTGCCGCTTCTCAAAATTGAGCCTCAGTTGTACCGCTTCTCAAAATTGAGCCTCAGTTGTGCCGCTTCTCAAAATTGAGCCTCAGTTGTGCCGCTTCTTAAAATTGAGCCTCAGTTGTGCCGCTTCTCAAAATTGAGCCTCAGTTGTGCCGCTTCTCAAAATTGAGCCTCAGTTGTGCCGCTTCTCAAAATTGAGCCTCAGTTGTGCCGCTTCTCAAAATTGAGCCTCAGTTGTGCCGCTTCTCAAAATTGAGCCTCAGTTGTGCCGCTTCTCAAAATGAATCCCAAACAATACAGTGCGAGTCTATTTAAAGTGTATAAAAAGGGGTGAAACTAGATCTAGACTAGAATTATATCAAAGGAAAAATTTATAAAATAATCTTGTTTTTTAAATAAATGTATTATTTTTTAATTACAATAAAGAGTCCAAATGAGTGAATTAAAAAACATACTATTTTAAGTTTCAAGTAGTAGTAGAGCTTTTTTTGTGAAAGAGTTCGCCCGGGGAAGTACTACCACCATACCTATTTCTGCCGCAAAGCATTAGTGCTCGCACTGCTGTGTTCCGGTTCGAAGGGTAAGGGTACCGGTGAAATTACAGGCACATGAGACTTTTCATCTTTATGTCTCAGGGTGGCGGGCGCAGGGCAATGCCACATAGGGTACGTCCTAGGTGGACGTGACCTATGAGGTAATGCACTGTTCATAGGCAGAGGTTACCGCTTATCATCAGGTGGGCCTCTAGCTTGTTCCGTAATTCAGTAGTATAAAAAAAAAAGGAAAAAAAAAGTGATATTTGACCTGATTCTTCATATCACTCACTTATTTTTTGTAGTTGCATTACAAGACTGGTTAAATTTTTGATTAATAGAGAAAAAAATATCAAATAAACTTCTTTTAAAACCTCCGGTTCGGAGGCCTGCAATGCTCTAAGTTTAAAACAGAGATTTATATATTACATGGAAACTGAACCGTCCAAACTTCAATATTGTAGTTGTTTTAAATTTAAAGAAAAAAATAAAGTTTTTTCGTGTACTACCTAAATACGAAACTATATAACTACGATATAATAGTTTATCAATGCGTCGCCATCACTGATTGTTTTTTTTTATTGTTAATCACTTTTTTTTTTTTTTTATGAAACTAATAGGCAAACTAGCTTACGGCCCACCTGATGTAAAGTGGTCACCGTCGCTTATAGACACCGGCAACACCGGGGGTATTGTCGATGCGTTGCCTACCCTGAAGGAGTTTATGAACATTTTTCTTGAAGCGACACATGTCGTAACCAAGCGGGAAAACTTTGAAGCTCATTCCAAAGTTTATAGGTATGGGGAAGAAATGATCTCGAGAAACGAGTCGTACGAGAAACCCAGGGATCTATGATCTATTTACTTAGTTCAAAAGCGATAACGTTTTCTTAAAAAATAAAAAGATCGAGAAAAAAACGAGAAAAAAATAGTTTTTATTATTTTTACCGTCGATTTCCCGTCGATAAAATTGGGTTTAGTTTCACCCACTTTCGTACGTGCACTTTAAAGAGCCGCACGCACTGTACACAGTAGTAGTAGGTAATATGAGGACTTCTCAATACAACGAGATCGTTTAATTAAAGAGTTATGGCAAGACTATTCGGAAATTGTAATTTATTACGAAATACAACAAACATGGATGCATAGAGGTAATTATAACCCACTTTTTATTTATACTACTTCAAACATGCTTTTGACTGCATGAAACCCCCCTCTCTCGATGGACTAAATACATAAAAGGAGCAGGAACTCGGTGGATGGAGGCGGCTCAAGTCCGTTCGTCGTGGTATTATATGGGCGAGTGTGTCCAGCAGTGGACTTCTATAGGCTGATGATGATGAGACGTGCTTTATGCCAGAAGAACCGATAAACCATAAGATGTAGTGTAAGACGGTCTCCAACTTGATGAACTGCCGATAATGTGGTGAATGGAGCCGACTCAGGACCGTTCGTCGTGGCCGTGTAGTTTTCGTCTCACGCGCCGGCGGCATTCTATGGGGGAGGCCTATATCCTATATCCAGCAGTGGACTTCTAAAGGCTGATGATGATGTTGATAAGACATGCTCAGAACCGATAAACCAGAAGATGTAGTCTAGGACGGTCCACAACTTGATGAACCGACGACTCTATATATGGTGGATGTAGGCAGATCAGCAGGTCCGTTCGTCGTGGCATTCTAAGCAGGAGCGGGCGTCGGCCGGATTATATAGTGTTCAGTTGCAGTAATGTTCCTCGGTGGTGAGCCTGCACAGCTGGCAATCGACGCGGCAGCACCAGTGGTAGCGGCAGTGGCAGCGCTCGAGCCGGCTGGAGCGCAGCGCGCGCCGCCCGCGCCCGCAGCACAGCCGCGCGCAGCCGCCCGGCGCGCTGCCCGTACTGGCGTTGCACTTCCTGCCAGAACAACACTACTCGTAAGTCACGGAACCGGCTTGTGCCACCCTAATCTAGGTTTACCATTCGTTCTCTCAACGATTGAATCGCGATTCGATATTTGTTTTTTATTCTTTACTAGTTCACACGTGGCTTCACTCGCGTTATACCAGGATAAAAAGTAGCCTAGGTATAGCTCAATCCAGGTCATAATCTATCTGTGTACCAAATTTAATCGAAATCGGTTTAGCCGTTTCGGCTAATTATGTAACAAACATACCAACATCCAAACATGTTAACTTTGACATTTCTGATATTGGTGGGCTAGCGTGTGTTCGCTTTGTATGTACCTACACCACCGCTACACAGTGACAAAAACAAAAACAGAATGAAAGGACATGTACAAAGGCGAGCTAGTTTTGCAAAGTGTAATTTTTGTGTAAAAATTGTAATCTGCTTTAGTTTTTATTTTGTCCACTGTATATTGTGTTATTGATTTTCTCAACAAGTCCGCTAGAGGCGCTCATCATTCTTAACATACAAAACGACATTTCGACTCGCAATCCGAGATAACTAATGCAAACATATATAGACAGGCTCTCAGAAGGCTTATTACGAGTTTTGAATTGCAACTGTCGTTTTGCGAGGCGTCAGCATTCTCTGTTAATTACGCAGTAACTATTAATCATTCTGTGCCGTGCGGTCCACAGAAACCAGATTAATGAATAGTTACAACGTAAAGTCACGGCTCCCCGTCATGGCACCTGCCCAATCACACGGGCATAAGAACATGAAGCAACAAATCAGTAGTCATGGTGTTTACCTGCCCTGTGTTCCGAGCGAGCCTGCCGCATGATCTGGCTCGCAGTAATCTGGACTGGGCGTGACGTATCTCAGCCGTGGCTTGGCGCGCCTCGCCCGTCTCCTGGGACGTAAGGCCGCAGCCCGCGACGTCTCGGCAGCCAGCGCGGCGGCCACCCTGGCCAGTGGCGGCAGGGCGCGCCAGCAAGTGCGCACTGAGCATGAGCCTGATACGCCATGGCAGGTGCATTTGGTGCGCATACCACTTGAAACAGCCTGGAAGTATCAAGTTTTTAGAATCCAATCCCTATAACTGTCAATTGAATCGCTAACGACCGCATGGAGTTTTTTCCATACCTCCATTACCCAGCTGCACGCCCTTAGGGGGGTGAATTTAGGAAATTTATTTTGTAAGTGCACCAATAGACTTCAAAAGGAATGTACCTATCCTCCAAATTTCAAGTCTCTAGGACTTACGGTTTAGTTAGGCTGTGCTTTGATAATCAGTCAGTGAATCAGTAAGTCAGTCACATTGATGAAAATGTAATTCTGTACCTTTCGTCCAAACCGTCCATTGATTAAATTAGCAGAAGCGATGAGCGGTCGAAGTCTTTCAAGTCTTGTCTGTAAATCAACTTGTGGGTCGAAGCGCGGGTCATCAGCTGCCATCCGATACTCGATGTTTCGATATCTCGAACCTCTGTCTTCATAGTCGTACCTGACAAAAACAATAGGTAAGTAAGTATAGTATTCACTTATTTTTGGCTTGATACCCATTTCCCTGAGCCAATATGTCCGTCTTACCTCGATCTTGATCTAAATCGTTTTCTTGTCGGCCTGCCCCGACGTGGCGACCGGGGTAAGCGTTTTCTTCCTCGTCGTCCCTTCCTGCCTTTTTTGGGTGGTAGAGTAACGTTCGCTGGCGCCGCCGGTTGGTCGTCTACGAGTATCACGTTAGGCGGTGCTGTCGTAGGCTCCATTGTCACGGTGGTTGTGGGTTGTTCAGTCGTCGTCGTTTCAATTTCAAGAAAGTCTTCTATCTTGCCGTCTCGAACGTCTATTTCATGCGCGTCCAGGAATTGTTTTGCGAACCTATGGATAGATTAAACATTTTATAAGCACTCATAAATCCATCAGAAATTCCAAAATGATGAACTGTACACAGGCCAAAGGTCCCTTGGCTCTACCCACTGGCCAGCTTTGATGTACTCTAGGCGTGGCGGCACGATGGCCCGGGCTGTGGACCAGGTTATTGCAGCTGTTCTCCCTCTAGAATGATTTAGCAGCGGACCAATAGGCTCTGTTCCCACAAGCACAGAATAAATAATAGTCGAGTACAAAATACTTTTTACGATATGATCGTTCTAGTAAGTCCAATGCAAAAATATTACAGTCCCAGCACGTCCCATGGAATTAATTACTAAAAAAAGTTACCTATGGACCTCTGTGACACACATATGAATGTATTTGTACATTCCAGCAGGTTTTCTGAGCCACATGTGACAGATAACGTGTCAATTATCAACAGTCTCACCTTTCCGCCCACTGATAGTTGTCTCCACATCCGCCCCACTTGAACCTCGCGTGCGGTTCCGCCGGGGTAACCTGGGCCTGCCGCGGCGGCCGGGGCGGGGCGCGCGGCGGGGCGGCACAGGAGCACGCGGGCAGAGAGCCGGCAGCACACGCTCGGGCTACCGACCAGGCTAGTGCCGCCGCTGACATTGCGTACACGTAGGCTTGCTCCCTGGTCCCTGGATAAGAAATAAGAATAGAATAGAATATAGAATAGAATATTTTTTTATTTGTAGCAACACAGATAGGTAAACAAAAGAAGACATGAAAAAAACACAAAATGATAGTTAAGATATGCTGTTACAAAAAGGTCTCTAACTCAGCATATGCAGGTTGTAAACAACCTGCGCTGGTCTTCCGTTAGAGCCTTTTTCTAACCAAGAGAACAAAAAAAACAATGTGGTGGAATAACCTCAAACAGCTGGCCGAACTCATTGTTCCCACTTGTTCAGGCAAGCAGACGAATGGTTTTCTGAAAATCTAGGTGTTGATTTGTGATCTGCAAATATTGGTGTCTTAGTTGCCAGAGTTAGGAAGAATGTTACCTACAATAATTCTGGGGCCCAATTCTACTAAACCAATTGTGTATAAATTGTTATAATTGTCTCATACTTGTCACTTTTGACACTTTTGGTATTCTACTAACTTAATGGTGGTTTAATTGCATTATAATTGTGGCCATTTAGAAACAATCGTAAAATCTTTATATCGTCCCCTGATCATTCCATTCATCTGTATTATTTATTTGAACAAGAGACTGAAAACTCTATGCATTAAGTTCGCCTTTGTACTTCTCTTTCTCATGAGCAATAAAGAATTTTCTATCTATCTATCTAAAAATAACTGAGATGTCATTAGTCATCTGTAGTGATGAAAAAAACTGGAAAAGATTTATATTGTAATGTTCCAAAATACTTTTACACACGGGTAAATTCCGTTTCGGGACTTGGTAGCACACATGTCAAAACGTCCTACAAGACAAATCGCCTTAATGTTAAAATGTACAATGTACAATGGTGTGACAAAAAGCCAAAACCTTATTATGTATATAAGTCAAACTATGTAAATGCCGAAATAAAATATTCCCACATTGTTTAACTGTCACATCGTGTCAGTAACAAATTGTATAAATATTACAAAGAATTAATGTTTAAATCGTGTCGTTGACAAAATGATTGAATTTCACAATGTCAATTAAAATGTCTCAAAGGAAAGGAATCGAAAAAGAAATAAGAGATCGGCTGAAGGTGCGTAACAATACTAAGCCGTAGATGCGCGCGTCAGTTAAGTTTAATCGACGATACACCCTGCTTCTGGCATCTCGATATGCTGTTTTCCAAACATATTCTCTCAATGATTATTAAATACCGTCATTAATAACATGATTTAAGTCCAGTCAAAGGAAAGAAATAGAACAATGAGTTTTTTCACATGGCATAATTAGTTCTGCTAAAATGTAAAATACGAGTAAATAAAATAAAACTAAATACTAAATATATTTAAAAACTAAATACCTATATTTACATATTCTCTTCTTATAACAATCAATTAGTCACTAAAGATAAAAAAAGGAAGTTAATTCTCATTAACTGAATTTTATTCTTCTTTAAACATGAGGAAATGAGAAATAGGAAATAAACAATCACTTAAAATAAAAATAAAAAGTAACTCAATTCTTTTTTTAAGATTTTAGGAAATTTTGCACTTTTTCGAAGCCTTGTATCTCGGTGGTTCTGTAGCGAAAAAATAAATTGTAGGAATTTTTGTCTTGTACAACTTACCTATTTAAAATTTACCATTAAAATCAACCATTTTCGTAATATTTCGAAAAAACTGAAAATGAGCAAAAATTTTGTGGTTTTTGGTTCTCCCAACCCCCCCCCCTCCTGTTAGCACAGGGTATTTTTTGTTCGAACTAGGTATAGCACTACTGGACACCTACAAATAACATCCCAAAGTTTCGTTGAATTCGGATATTTTTTAAGGCCCCTTCTGAAGACATACGACCCAGTTGTACATTTCGACATCCAATTTATTCTAGCAATGAAACCTTATAACCATTCGTACATTTTAACACCCTTTCGCATTATCAATAGAACTTTTAGACCAACTATATATTTTGACATTCTTTCTTTCTATCAATAGTACTTTATGACTAACTGTACATATCTGACACAAGTACGTTCAGACAATTGTTCATAGGAACAACTGTATATTTTAACGATTGTTTATCTTAACTATCAAGCTATTTAACCAATTGGACGTTTTGACATGTGTACCGCCAAGTCCCGAAACGGTAAATTCACTCGGGATGTAAGCGTTCGAGAAACGCAGACGCCGGAAGAGCTTTACATTCCTTTGCAGTGCGTTTAATAGGTGGTATATGTGCCGTTAAGGAATCGAGCTTTGTGCATTTTGGTCGCTCGGATATGGCATTGTGGTGGAACGAATTCGTTTAAAATTCCTTAATTCTAAATGTACACATTCTAAATGTTTCGGCTTAATTACCAAACCGTTTTAGTGCACGGAATAATTACTGCTTGCTAAATGTAGTATAGAATATCTAAGTTATTAAATGTTCTGGTACTAATAATGACATACAAAAACACATCCAATTGGAAACAAATAGACATAACATTCCTCGAATCCTCCTTCAGTTACAACTGGAATACCTATACCTCTGATTGAAAGGTGCGATGGCCCGTAAGCGCCCTTAAGTTATTGCCTACTGGTACGCAATAGTGCATAGCATAGAGCTATGCACCACTATTAACATATCCATGAGATATAGTTCATGTTAGGGATCAATATTGTTAGGTACCTTGCAACTTTGTTGAAAATTGATAGTGCTACGAAATGGCAGCTTGGACGAATAAAGAAAATCGTTTGTCAGCGATAAAAGTATGAAAGAACAGTTTGCTGTACAATAATTCCTTGAAGCAATTATACCTACAAAAGCATTTAAGCTTACATTGAAGCATTGGTCTAAGTGCTTTTACCCATTCAGTATGCTATGAAACTATAATGTAGTAGAGTATTAACCCTTGCGAAACACCACCCAAACCTACATGCATTTCATTCACAGATAGGTACGTCCGACACGTAATCTTTTTAATTACAATCTCATCGCGATAGAGCCCGCACGCATCCCGTGCCGGCTAAACAATGCCATCCGTCGAGCTTATCGTTCGTCACATCGTCAGCGCGTCACTGCACCGCTAGCCGTATCACGTTGAAAGCTGTTACCGCCGACGCCGACTGATTTCTGTCGGCGCACCGAGCACTGGCTTCATCGGCATCACCAACAACATAGCCGTAGAGTCCGTACACCAACTAAGAAGACTAAGAAACTAGTTACAAATTACGTACAACAATTAAACTAGTAGCTCTGCGGATAGTAGACCTCGCGAGCAAACACATTTTTGCAACAATTGTGCTGTTCAGTCTGAACACAACATGATTCATGCATTTTGTCAACCTCTGTGGAACGGCGGGCGAAGGTTCGCTTGAGATGCAGGAGGTTGCGGGTTCGATTCCCGCCTCGGAACAAATATTTGTACGATCTGTAGATATTTGTTCAGGGTGTTCTGTTTAGGTATTTTCTATTTATAATAAAAAATATCTATCTGTGTATTGTATATTATATCAGTTATCTAGTATACCCATAACACAAGCTCTGCTAAGCTTGGGGCTAGATAATGTTCTGTGAACTGTCCAGCATTATTTATTTATTTACCTATGCATCATGTTAAATTCCATTTCGAGGTGGTGACTGCTTGGGAATACTGACAGTCAATGTGTATGTATAGTTCCCTGTATCTAACATTATTACACAGTTGTAAGATCTAAAATAGTATTTAGATATTCAATGCATCATGTCGATCTATACGAGTAATCAAGACCACCTCTTGACTGATTTTGCTCAGATTCGAAATTCTTGTTTGAGTACCGAATATTTCTTCCAAATATTATCAAAATCAGCTGGCAAATGGCGCTGCAGCAATGTCCCCCCTCCTTCTGGGGGAAATACCAATCAAAAATTGCCGCCCACACAAAAAACTATGAAATTGTAGAACCTTAATCATGTTTCGTCAAGATTAGTTGAAAAAATACGACCTGTACGTGAGTAAAAAATCCGAATATATTGAAAAATTACATCCGGAAAATTTTGTCAGTTGTTGCAAAGACATCGATCGCTTCGCTTGCTCGGTCAATGTACAATAGGTAGGTGAATAAGGGCCTAGTAGGTCACAATCCGTCTTCTGGTCCAAGGGTCGTGTGTTCGAATCCTATATACGGGAATGATACAAGGAGTTTCGACTCGTAATAATTAAATGCACATTCATTAGCAAGCGTTTTCAAACGAGCTATAATAAATTGTGTGTTAGCTCCGACGCGCGACTGGAGTTTACTCCAGTCCAATCCAGTACAAGATGCGCGAATATGTTGCGCAGAGGAAAAACATAAAATAAATAAATAAAAAGAGCTTTATTTGTACACAAAATAAAATATACACGTTTTTTAAACTAACTTTTTTTAAAGTGTAGGCCGCCCTTGGCGGTGTAAGCCTCCTCCAAGGCTCGCCAGTCTTCCCTAACTCTTGCTCTTCTCGACCAGAGTTTTCTAGCTACCTGAATGATGTCATAATTCCACCTTGTGCTTGGTCTTCCTCTTTTCCTTTTTATGTTTAGGGGTATATTAGGTTATTAGAAATAATGTGGGGCCATCTATTTTGCTTCATTCTTTGTATGTGTGCTGCCCATTTCCACTTTAGGCACCCTTTTGACCACATCCTTAGTTTTGGTTGAGGTAAAACATAGCGGACGAAAAACTGGAGCACGTCATACCTCGATTTGTCTTATCCGATATTTATTTATGAAATTGACTTGGGTTTTTAAATTACTAGTTGTTTTCGTTCCTTCTGGCTCTAGTTTTCTTTTAAGATACTACAAATCTATCTTAATAACATTTTGTAGATATAATCGGATAAGACTATATTTTTAAAGGTACGAGGATTACTAGGCCAGATTGTTGAAACAGTGAAACAGATTTTTTTTAGAGGGACTTGAATTATTTTACCACTCTTACTACCGGCCGCCTTATTAGTAACATGCTTTTTTACCGGTCTATTAAGTGCCGGTTGCCAGTCGGCGGCAACCTGCTTTCTGCATGATCACTCCATTACACCGCTCACAGTTATCTGAATGAAGTTCTACGGCTCCAGATTCATGGCTCTCCGCGTGCTTGATTCATGCGTGTAATTAAATCTTTTGTCCGTAGTAGTCGACCCCCCGAGCCTTGTCGTCTCGTCGCTGATCGCATTGTAAGGTTTTCGAATGTAGCTTTCATCAATAAAGATTTGGGAATTGATTTATTGGCTGGTCTTAGTTTAATGTCAAGTGAAGTTTTACGACCAAATTGACATCGAATTACCTACGATCTTCCTACTTCATATGAGGCGCACAATATCAACATAATAGGGTATCGCTTCGCATAGGCCGCAAAAGCTACGCGTAAACTTAGCTTTTACTAATGAGATACTTATATTAAATCCACTAGGAAGAGGAAAAGGGAACCTTTTGGAACAAAATGCCTAATTATGAGGTAACATAAAATTAGACAAGCACTTATTAAAGCAGGCTCTTTGGGTTGTTATGAAAAGTTATTTCACGTTTATTACCCGAACAGCCGCAGACTCTTCGTAAAACTTTTAATTAAAATGTATCAAGCCGGGAGCACTCCAAAGATTCCTAACGGGTTTGTTGTATCCGAAGACGTTTCGTGCGAATTAATTTCCTAAAGTGGGCAGACTTTCTTCGAAACGGTGACCAAAAACAATGACTCCTATTTCGCAGTCAGCTGTCGGCATCCGGCACTCGCTGCCAACACAATGTCGCCGACCACACTAAAGCTAGAAAAACTTCCCCATTGTTTGTCTTCTTTTCTACTCCGACCTAACTTTTAGTTGTTTTTCAACGTCTATCGCAGAGTAGAACACTGATTGCGAGCGAGTGGCGCGGAAAAGAAAGGCTTTGTCCGTGTCCTTATCGGTAGTAAAAGTTGTTTTGATGTATCGCCACAGTAGAAATAAGTACGGACTATAGGACGGTAGCGCATGGAAACAAAGTTTGTGTGTAGAATTGGCTTTGGTAATTTTAGATTGCGGAAGAACCTTTGCATTTTTACCTAAAAGATCAATAGCAAAGAGCAGTCACGTCACGATAGTCACGAAACGCGACTGTGTAATGTAAGAAGGGCTACTGAACGGTTCCGTGCCGGCCGCATCGCGTGATGTCTTCGCTTATTTAATAAGGTTCCTGCCATCGGCATCGAAGCCGACAATTCACGCTTTTTACTCGTTACAGCGAACTAAATGATCGAACAATGGGAATTTATAAAGCAATTTGGAAGGAATGGAACAATAGAATTATTTAAAAATTAATTGCCCGAGAAGCGATAAATAAGTATGTGGATGTGTCACGTAAATAAAAAGAATGGTCGAAGCGGAACGAGCGCGTTGCGAGTGTTGTTTAAAGAAAGGGCTCTGTCGTTCCGCCGGACGCGTCCGCATAATGCATCGCTTCTCATTTAAAAAGAGCCGGCGAAGGTAGCTTCCCTTATCTCTCATTACTGTCGGAAGTTTCTGTCGCTCTACCAGACGGAACGGAGGTCGTGTAAGTTGTACGCTGCTGCATAACTTTAAAACTTTTAAAATACCATTCTATATACCTACTTGTGTACACACAGCATATTTTGGAATGGTTAACTAAACTTTAGCTCTAGCTGTAACTAACCCAGTGGTAGAGCTTCGTGCAGTTTTGTACCTTGAGTTATCTAGTCCCTATCCGTACTTCACAAGAGCAATCCGTAAGAGCACACGAGCGAAGCTCTTCCGTATGAAGCAGATATACAGTCGCCGTGGTCAAAATCGGCCTTGATGACATTATCATCATCATCATCCGTACTTCATAACCGCTTTGCGGTTGAAGCTCCTAACTAACATTTCCTCTCCCTCGCGTGTTGCCGTATACATACCCAAATTGTATCTTTCACAAAACGTTGTAGGTGAACGATGGAGTCTGTCGAATGTGGCTTACCCGTGAGCAGATCCGGCGTGAACCTCGGAGCTAGTTCAATAGAGGAGCAGTTCCATCGGTCTCCTTCGTGCGCGGCGAGGCAGGCGGCGCGGGCGAGGCGCGCAGCCGAGGCCACATGAGGCATGGCGGCCGGCTGGCGGCGGCAAGCGCGCGCCTGCCCGCTCCATAACGCGCCTGAACGCCGCGCCTCCACACAATCACTCTCCGTCCAGTTCCCCTCACTCTCCGACAATGCTCTAGAACAAACAATCCAACCGTACAATGCACACCAATTACGTTAATTAACGCGCTTCTATCGTTTTCAGTAAGTGAAACCACTGAAACACGAGCCGAGGTTGGCTTTGTAACCTGAATGGCTAATAATATCACGTTTATGAGGGTCGCTTTGTGGGAGTTGATACCTCTTAATGAGAAGTACTGGCGCTGATGTAAGGTAGTATTTAGAATCTAATAGCAAATTGCAGTACCTACATATTTTTACCTTTACATTTAAAAAGTAAATCAGCGTAAATTTTGTTGAATATTAGACAAAGAAACACCATTTACATTTAGTCGCGTGAGACATTTAATTTTAAATTATGGACTTCATAAATTAATAAGTATCTTAACTAAATACATTAATACCTACAAATAAACAGCTAATTTTCAATGAGCAATCATCACGAGTGTAAAGTTCTACACAATAACAAATGAACACGAATGTTGTTTCACTTAAGGTGCCTGAACAAGGAAGAATTACTAGAAGTATTATTTAGTCCCTCTAAAAGGAATATGTTCGGAAGTACTGGTCGACTGCGTCTTCGTGCCGTCATTACGTCTCGCGGACTCCGGCCGCTGGCCCCGTTGGAAAGCTTCACACATTTCGTACAAGTAGTTGGGAAGGAAATCCGTGGTTTCTCCATCTCTACGGCGTAGCAAGCGGTAGGCGTCGCGTAGCGTAGGCTTCGGCGTGAGGCGTAGCTCGAGCTCTACGGCCGTAGGGAAGTGCGCGGCCAGCGAGTAAACGATCTCCAAGTCCGATGGGGGCGGGGCTAAGTGACGGTAGTTCGACACTTTGTGCAGGAAGTACTCCGACATACTCGTCCGCGAACTGGCCTCGTATTTCCCCAGCTTCAGATCATAGAGAACAGATTTTTGACGATCTGGGCCCCAAAACTCCTGTTCAAAGGCGATGTAAAATCCTTCGACGTTTTTAAACTCACTCTTAAAGCACCGAGCCCACATCAGTGGTACTCCTTCTAAACAGGATATTACGAATGGAAGCTGCTTCTCTTCCACCATATTTATCTCCGATATGTAATATCTTATACTCTCTATAAAATCCATGGGATGCGTGTCTCCATTGTCGTCGTAATGAGGTCGCTTATTAATCGAGGCTAGTATCCACTCGCTCAGGTTTTCAGTCGATAATTGTATGGATGGTTTGCGAGAGCGTTCGCTCCGTTCGTCATTGATTTCGACAATTTTTGGCGTATCGTCATACCGTGACACGGAAGGCTTATCGAGTCCCCCATCGGTTTTACCCAAATTAGGGAGAGACATGTGACTGCGTAGTCTCGACGATGGCATGTCACGGTAGATATCTTCCTGGCTGGAAGAAAATCGAACGCCGAACCCCAACGAAGATGGCTTGTACTTGGAGCTGCCGTATATACTCGATTCGGGCATCCTTGGACTTTCTTTGATCTTCTCGTTCTTAGTCATTGATATCTTATCGACCATCTCTGAAAGGTTTGTAACGGAAGACTTGATCTGACGCAAGTCGACGAACAAACTCATCGTTCGAAGTAAGGGATTGTGTTTATATTTTTTGGTACAGTGACATCTTTTCATCGGCGTGTATCCAGCTGGCGTAACTGGAAACAAAATATATTTTATAATTACTTGTGCAGTAAGAATAGGTGTAAAAAGAACAAAGCCGTGTGAAAAGCCAAAGCTTAATAATTAAATTTATTTCAGAGTTGACAATGGCTATTTAAGAGACCACGTGATAGCATATATAAAAAATTGCCTACCTATATGTATAAGCACATATAAAATAATACTATACTAGTAGTATAAGTAATAAATGCATCAGATACCACTATGAAGATACAAGTAAACAAAGACGTGCTACTATATGTGCATTTTACAAGTCCAAGATTTATCAAAGTTTGTGCTTTCGTAGTGCTTGGCGTAGCAAGTGCGTGCGTAGCAAGTTCGTAGCGAGGAGCTTACGTGCGCCGGCTACGAGCGGGCCCTCCGTACTAACCAGCGCTGCCGTGATGAGAGTACTTACGGCTTTTATAATCCCACACAGTTTGCGTTCCAACAACTGGGTTATCATACAAATATATTAATTTGATTGTCGTTGGCTGTGCCTGCCAAGGACACGCGTGGCCGATGGCACCGTTACCGATATTGAAAGCGAGGGAGCACGCTTTGTGCGAATATAATTTCTTTCACTGAATGTTATTGTGATTGCATAACTACACAATTTGTCCCGTTTTTTTAGATATTGATCTACGGAACTTTTTTCGAACTATTCATAGCGTGACTTATTTATTCTGTGGCGTGACTAAAAACGCTCGGATTCTAAATATTTTATAGAAGGCATAAATAGTTTATAATATGCATAAATACTGATAATTAGAGTAACATTTATGAAACTCTTCTTCGTGTCTTGGATTAACATACAAACCACGAAGCTCTATAAATTGAATTTGGAAAAGCTCTATTTCAAAACAATCTCAATTAAATCGCTCAAGATTTATTGTCAGTAAGTTACATTCTTGAAGCCATAACTCATTATTGATGCATTAGTTCCGCGACAGCGCTCGGTCGCGCATATTTTCGCAACCCACGGACGATAAATAACTAGCCATCCTTCCTTCGCAGCGACGACAAGCCATTGTATGTGCTATTATTAGCTGCAGTCGGGGCAAAGTAGATAGAGGTGCCTGTACTTCCTTACCTAGAAACTGAAGTAAGGAGAATTGGTGAAGTGACGCGTATCGCCAGAGTATGAGCAAATTGCTCGTAGGTAATCTTTTACTAGCGGTAGTTTATTGCTAAGTATTTACGATATTAAATCTTTAAATCAAACACAGAGTTTGCTGATAAAATGTCAAAGATATATGTGGAGTTTTTAGTTATTTTCCAGCTCCTTTATTTACCGAGGAGAAAGGGATTAAACAGCTTGGCGCCGCGATTTCTCCGGTTAGCGGCGTTATGCCGTCTTGTGCCTGATACCTAGCAAAAAACGAAGGCAAAAGCTAAAATACAGGACACATTGCACAAGGACCGGTTTAAAATAGTTTCAATACAAAATAGTCAGGATAACACTTCTCTACTTCATATTTCTATGTTCCTTTACATACATACATACATAGACACACGCCTTTTCCCCCGAAAGTGTAGGCAGAGCCTCAAACGGGCCTTTTTAGGGATCCGTAGCCAAATGGCAAAAAAAGGAACTCTTATGGATTCGTCATGTCTGTCTGTCTGTCTGTCCGTCCGTATGTCACAGCCACTTTTTTCCGAAACTATAAGAGCTATGCTGTTGAAACTTGGTAAGTAGATGTATTCTGTGAACCGCATTAAGATTTTCACACAAAAATATAAAAAAAAACAATAAATTTTTGTGGTTCCCCATACTTAGAACTGAAACTCAATTTTTTTCTTCATAAAACCTATACGTGTGTACGTATCTATGGATAGGTCTTCAAAAATTATATTGAGGTTTCTAATTTTTTTTTTTAAACTGAACAGTTTGCGCGAGAGACACTTCCATAGTGGTAAAATGTGTCCCCCCCCCCCCCCTCCCACCCCGTAACTTCTAAAATAAGAGAATGATAAAACAAAAAAAAAAATATGATCTTACATTACCATGTAAACTTCCACCGAAAATTGGTTTGAACGAGATCTAGTAAGTAGTTTTTTTTGAATACTTTGTAAATCATAAACCATCCAAGAACTTTTATATTATGTTACTTGCTGCTAACACCCCCATGCACCCTTCATGGGCGAGTCCGAATCGCACTAGGCCGCTTTTTTTTTCAAGTTGGTTGCACTATCGTGGGAAATAGACGTGACAAGAGGTGAGCTCATCGCCGCCATTGCTTCCCACGACTGACTTTGCTAACGCTTTCTTTCAGTAATAACACATAGCTAGGAGCCAGGACAAATCTTATACCAACGAATCTTACAAACAAGTCCGGCTAATCCATTAGTCGGCTCCTACGACATCCACGGGAGGAGACGGAGGGGTCTATTCTTAGGCTGGAAACACCACGAAACGCATAAATATGAACCTCTTTTTTTGTTTTATGTTGTTCGTTTAAAGTGAATAAGTAGGTAGGTTATGTTTTTTTATAATAATACCCAACAGTCATAAAGCCCACCACCCCACCAGTTCTGACCCTGAGGATGTGCTAGGATGCGGAGAAGTGGGTATCAGGAACAACGAGTACCGTGGTACATCTGGCTGTCATATAAATTGATATCTAATTTGTGCTTAATGTATTATGCTTCATATAAGTTTAACTATGTTTAAATAAAACGTACCTATTATAACTATTTGCATGCCAACATTGGTAAAGCATGGCTGGATCTACCAACTATTTGTCAACTGTTTCATATGTACCCGTGTTTGTAAATGAATAATTGATTATGAACACAACAAAACCCAGCCGATACACGGAACAAATATGTAGATTACGCAAATATTTGTCCCGCAGTGGGAATCAAACCCGCACCGCTCGCATCTCAGCCGACTACCCGCCTGCCGCCACGGTGGTCACTGGTTCGTTTCTTAATATCGCATAACTTAAGATGCTCTACCAATTTTTGATGATGTGATGTATGGTGAAACGTTTGGAAGGTATAGTCAGGCAATATAATAAAACCCATCGGCCTATATAAATAAATGCTATTTATGGCGCTCGTAATCACAAACACCTGTAATTACTCCGGTGGATAGGATGCACGCGACGTCACTCACTCCAGGGGAAAGGGTCCGCTCGAATTGTACCTAGCTACCGAGCTCAAAACGTCTACCATAGAACAAATGTATCTTGCTTGTTGTATCAGCCTTTTGCGCGCAGCTTCGCATGGGTGGTGTTGGGATACAAACTACAGGCAAAAAAATAATCTAATCATGATTAGAGCATGTGGCTCGTTCAATACTTTGGCCAAAGCAGATGTTGATATAGATCAATTTAACTTTTCAACCAGTAGGCTTAAACGCTTACTTAGTGACCTTTTTTTTCTAGAGTAACTTTTGTAGCTTAAATATTCTTTAGCGACTTGTTTATTTTGTTTTATATATATTCTTTTCTTTTTTACGTCGTGTAACTGTTTTGTTTTTATAACTAATAATTTTGTATAATTGTGGAAACTTTTAATTGGCCGTCGGCAGAATATTTGTACTTTTACAAGTATTCTTTTATTTTATATATATACGTGTACGTAGCTGTAAGTTTTCCTAAGATTCAAAAAATAAAATAAAAAATAAAATATAAAACAGTCCCCCTCCCCCTGTACTGCCCAAAACAGCATCCATCCACACTCTAAATACCTACCAACTAACCGTTAGCCGCTGGCGGAAGCTAAGGTTAAGTAACTACTTAACCAATTTAAAAAAATACTTTACCTTGAGATTGAATTGAATTCTTTATTTGAGTTTTGATTTTGGCTGGAAATAATAATAGATTCAATGATGCGTCCAAATCTCGGGTTGCCGTTGAAGCCGGGCGTGCTTACACAATAGCCTGGCTGCGCCGGGTTGCTGCGTAGATCTGCAAGCGTACAGCAATGAGCCCGGACATCGCGTCACGGTGCTGCGGGCACAAAGCTTCCGTAGCAAGCTCCATTATGGTTAATTCATGTGGAATGTAATTGTTCCATCGGCGACCCGGTGCTCGGGACATTATCGCATTCGTCACGCCGCGCACGTGTACGTTTGATCTAATAAAATAATTCCCGTATCAAATTTTACGCGCCTATCGCGATCTACTAGACAAAGCCGCGCAGAGCAAAGGGATCCGCTTTGTCATAACTGGTCCTCTACACAAAGGACCACCCAACTTTTGTACGCTTCTTTGTGCGGTGTATGTAGATAAAATGGGCCGTCAAGTTTCAATGTATTTTTGAGTTCTATTTTAGAATTAAGCTCGTGCTGGAAAGAGGGTCAAATTATAAAGTAACAAGGGTTTGAAAAAAAAAGGATTTAAGTTTTATGTAATAAACAGTAGTAAAGGTGTTATCAGAATTCAGAAAAGAACTACAGGTACGTGTTTGTTAAAAATACCTTTTTAATTTACTTCTTCAAAACAGTTTGTTTACGCATCAAAAAGCAACACCGGGATTAGAAAACGGCAAATTGATAGCATCGTTATAATTTTAAAACTTCGTCTAAAAGGCAGTTTGTAGCAAAAAACGGGAGGTTTACAGCTGGCGCGGTGCACCGGCGCTGATTCCACTTTAATGATGATTAAATGCTGTATGATTGTCGTGGCTTGCGTGTCGGCTGCGCGCCGCCCCAGCGCTGCGCCCCCAGCGCGCGGACTGCTCCGCCGAAACCAAGGGACCAGTAAAAACTTTAACGTACGTAACTGGCATGTAGAGGTTTGCATTCTGCAGTTTATGGTCGGAAGGGGTTGCTCGGGGACCGTTAGGGGAGGTTCCTATGTAGTAGAGTATAACAGCAAGTCTGAGTAAGGTAGACCAAGGTAGACCTGAGTAAGGTGGTCCTATTAGTAAAAATAAGATAATTATCCCAACTAATCAAGTATAAGTATTTTAAGTTAAATAATTCATAATAAATTCCTCGGCCAATATGAAGATAAATACAAATTAAAAAAAAGTATTTCCGAGTGGTGACTCTTCATTAATTGGTTTATAATTTACCTATTCAAAAAAGTTAACCCAGTTTTCTGCTATTTTCGTTTTGTTTTTAGGGTTCCGTAACCAAAAATTACGGAACCCTTATAGATTCGTCATGTCTGTCTGTCTGTCTGTCCGTGTATGTCACAGCCACTTTTTTCCGAAACTATAATAGCTAGGCTGTTGAAACTTGGTAAGTAGATGTATTCTGTGAACCGCATTAAGAATTTTACACAAAAATAGAAAAAAAACAGTAAATTTTTGGGGTTCCCAGACTTAGAACTGAAACTCAATTTTTTTTTCTTCATCAAACCCATACGTGGATAGGTCTTCAAAAATGATATTGAGGTTTCTAATATATTTTTTTTCTAAACTGAATAGTTTGCGCGTGAGACACTGAACACGTTAACACCTTTACACTTCTTGGATTTGATATGGACACGCATTTGAATTTCAAACAACACATTAAATAAACAAATCAAAACTCTCGAGCTTTATGTATGCTCTGCGCGAATTAAAAAAGACGACCGATCTTGCTACGGCGCTATCTGCCTACTACGCATATGCATATTCACACCTATCATATAGCATTATATTATACGGCAATAGCACGGATATACAATACCTGTTCATACTCCAAAAAAAGTGCGTTCGTATCCTAGCAAACATAAAAATAAAAGAAAGTTGTAAACCACATTTTAAACATCTTAAGTTACTAACGTTGACGTCTACATACATTTTAGAAGTAAGTAAATTTGTACGTTAATATCCCCACTTATAAACAAAACTTGATGATCTTCCTAGAAGATATGCACTGAGACCGGGTAAAAACAAAATCGTTCAAAACACAATCACATCTAAAAATGCATAGCAACGGACCATACGCAATGTCAATAAAAATTTATAATAATCTTCCGTTACATATAAAAGACATAACGAAAAAGTCGCCAAGTGCGAGTCGGACTCGCCCATGAAGGGTTCCGTAACAGCAAGTAACATAATATAAAAGTTCTTGGATGGATTACGATTAATGACGTATTAAAAAAAAACTACTTACTAGATCTCGTTCAAACCAATTTTGAGTGATGAAAAAAAGTTTTTCGAGTTTCAGTTCTAAGTATGGGGAACCCCAAAAATAAAAAACTACTTACTAGATCTCGTTCAAACCAATTTTGAGTGAAAGTTTACATGGTAATGTACATCATATATTTTTTTTAGTTTTATCATTCTCTTATTATCTTGTTCTTTATTTTAGTTAGTTACTTTTTACCACTTTGGAAGTGTCTCTCGCGCAAACTATTCAGTTTAGAAAAAAAATATATTAGGAACCTCAAAATTTTTTTTGAAGACCTATCCATAGATACCCCACACTTATAGGTTTGATGATTTTTTTTTTTGCGTTTCAGTTCTTAGTATTCCCAAATTTTTTTTTTTTTTGCGTTTCAGTTCTTAATATCCCCAATTTTTTTTTTTCCAATTTATGTGTAAAAATCTTAATGCGGTTCACAGAATACATCTACCTACCAAGTTTCAACAGCATAGCTCTTATAGTTTCGGAAAAAAAAGGCTGTGACATACACGGACAGACAGACAGCCAGACATGACGAATCCATAAGGGTTCCTTGTATTTGACTACGGAACCCTAAAAAGGGATCAACTATTTATAAAAACACTCAAGTCCTTCTTATTGGACAAATGCTATTATAATATTAAAGATTTTTTAGAGTAGGCGGGCTAGGCACATATCTGTAAATAAATATAAACAAACTGACGTTAAAAATTATAAAATGAATAAAAATAAATAATCAGCTGACATTAATAATACCAAAAAATATAACTTGATACAAATAATAATAATAATACTTACCTACGAAAGGGGCCCGAGAACCTCGGTCTACCTCTCCATTGCTATACCCTAAAAACAAGGTTCATGTGCGAGTCTATCTAAGTATATGTAACAACTATTATGTTAACCATGTGAAAGCAATAAATATATTGAGTATTGAGTATTGAGTACTTCCAAAGTGGTAAAATGTGTCCCCCCCCCCCCCCCCCCCCGTAACTTCTAAAATAAGAGAACAATAAAACTAAAAAAAATATATGATGTACAAATTGGTTTGAACGAGATCTAGTAAGTAGTTTTTTTTTTAATACGTCATATCGTAATCCGTCCAAGAACTTTTATATTATGTTACTTGCTGCTACGGAACCCTTCATGGGCGAGTCCGACTCGCACTTGGCCGCTTTTTTAATATGATTCAGGTCGAAAGTTATGAATACAATCACAAATGATCGGGGGCTAGGGATTTTGTAGTAGTTGCTAATAATATTCTAAGATAAAAGTAACAAAAAAAACGAGGTACTAAGGGACTTTAAAAATAAATTCGCTTATCGCTTTCTTTGTACGCCCCTTACTGAATCATTGGTAATGTTCTTCAAATAAGCCAGATAATCTACTCGGAAATCAACATTAGTTTAATGGTAAACAATGTAGGTAGAGTCTGACTCCACTATTCAATCTAAGTAGGTAGTCGTTTCTGTGTATGACATTCGCCTGGAACTGATGCCCAATTGGAAAGAAGTTGACAAATCATTCCCGAACCCACATCGTACTTCATTGCACAAATTTTCTAGCAAGTCAACTGGCAATTGGCTGAATTACCGAAAGAAATCCCAATTTGTAACAATCAACAGCAGGGGGCAGAATCCCGCCGTCGTCGGGTCGCTTTAAGCCAGCACACTCCATTACACACGGGACAATGATACTCTAATTATGAATCATTTGACACGCTCTTAAAAACTGTGGGCTTAATGATCATCATTAATCAAAATACACAACGATTAACTACACAGGTTTGACTTCCAATGGGCAATTACAGAGCCTCATCAATAGTAATCTCACGTTCAAGCATAACAATAGAATATTAAATTAGGTATGTAATATGAGATATGCCGTTTACGCTCAACCTTTTTGCCTTTAAATGCTACGCATAGATATTGGCAGAATTACTTCGGTTTGTAATAGCTGTTAGAATGCTGAACACGCGCCGACAACTCCCATTACAGATTTACCCAAACGTGGTTAATGTGCATCAAGGAAACTGGAATAATTGAAACTAATGTTAGGATTACTCAACGTATTGTCCAATACAAGACCGATTTGTCTAAGTCGGCGCTGAAATGAACACTTGTTACATTTTATTGTTATTAATTCGATTTAAGGAAGGAGAAATTAAAAGAGTTGGTGCATGTGATGATGTGATGGTCTTTCCATACCGTGTCATTTTATACCAGGCGATATTACAGGCACATGAGATGTTTCATCTATATGTCTCAGGGTGCCGCGGTGCAATGCCACATTAGGTGCGTCCTAGACATACACAGGCACATGAGATGTTTCATCTTATGTCTCAGGGTGCAGTGCAATGCCACATAGGGTGCGTCCTAGGT
This sequence comes from Operophtera brumata, assembly GCA_932527175.1. Taxonomy (NCBI): domain Eukaryota; kingdom Metazoa; phylum Arthropoda; class Insecta; order Lepidoptera; family Geometridae; genus Operophtera; species Operophtera brumata. Next base: position 6,362,492 of record OW052238.1, read on the forward strand.
GGACGTGACAAGAGGTAATGCATTGTTAAAGGCAGAGGCATCAGGAGGGCGATTTTCATGTTCCGTCATTCATGCAAGCGAAATACCAGTGAAGGGCTGTTATTGGCAATTCACTCACATGCAGTTGACCGAAACATTTGTTAAAGATAAATTAGGTACTTCTTGGGAAGGTTTGACAAACCAGACTGTAACCATTAATCAAGCAACTGAACTGAGTCGAAAGACATGCCAGATGCAATAAGCCGTTGCGCACGTTTTGATGTTAAATCGGGACTATGTTTTGTCTGAAGAAAGCTCTATAAATCTTGTCAATTTAATCTAAAAAGCGGAGGAAATTTTAAATAAAACTGTGGCAAACTTTTTGTTATCTCTGCAAGTCGGCGCTAAGGAGAGCCGGTGTTGAGTGCGGATACGTGACTTATCTTTAGAAATATGAAAAAATGCTTGTACACCGCAATGTAGCTACAAGTTGCAAGGAAACTAATGAAAAATACTATTATCAGTTCGGCGAATAATCTAAATAGGTATTTATAGGTTGTTTGTTTATAGCCAGAGCTCTCTTCGCGTCATAAGTCACATCGAAGGCTTGCAGTAGGAACCCATAGCTATTCATCATTAGCACGTCTGGGATAGTACTGTACCTATTTCTACCATCTAGCTAGGTTTACGTTTAAATTACTAAGTCCTCTAAAAAAACTCATTGCACCCTAAACAAACAAAGTACCTATAATAGTCACATTCGCGTAAGTAATATTTTCATCTTAGAGCAGTGGTTTAGACGTGGTGTGTCGCGTTTGTGATACATTCCTCATTACTGCATGAAAATTTAATAAAATGTTCGTATTTATGGAAGTGCTACAATTATTATTGTCTAACAAATCACCTTTCTCTCTACACATATTATGTGTCCGTAAATAGCGTACTCAGGGCGGGCAGATAGTCCGCGCGTGAGTCAACGCTCACGGTCGCTAGACAGCGTGCCGCGTCCCCTGTTCCCTTCAGCATAGTTTTAAAGGAAATTGATGTTGTTTTCAAAGTTTTTATCATAAAAACATCTTTGTCTGAACAATTTACAGAAAAAGCATCAACGATCAACAACTAAGTACTAGGAGTTAGGGAATAAGTACCTTAGCGCAATATGACACAGGTTTAAGAAAAAAAAACAGAAATAGTAAATTATCCCTGCCTGATTTACAAACCTTGTACTGGTATTATAACAAAAACTCCCGAAATATAAACGTATTAAAAAACGAATCTAGATGGCGTCACAATCGTTACATTTTTTTATAGGTCTAGCGCTAAACTTAGTAGTCCCTGAGGTATGGGAACGGTGCGGAGGGGTGTTTTTTTGTGTGTTTGCGTTTACATTACGTCACATGTCATATAATAATTTAAAAGAAAAAACACCCCGTACGTACCGCTCCTATACCTCAGGGACTGACTCAGTTAAGTGGTTAAATGTAGTAACCGCCATTTTCGAATCTTCTCACAATGATATTGTAGATTAATCATTGCATTGATGAAGGAACTTTATTTTTATTAACCGTTGTGTATGGGTGCGCGATTATGTCAGAGAACTTAAAAAAAAAGTAATTTCCATACATTTTATCGGCCACCGATGGTTGTTATATTCTAAACTAAGTTTACTGTTCGTATAGTCGTGGAGCTAGTGGCGGGGCGGTCAAAAGCGTCACCGCACCAAGGAGATTATCGCGGGTTCGAATACCGTCTGATTGTTATTTTTGTATACGAATTAATTGATTTTTAATTAATATCTTAGTACGTTTAGTTGTATTGTCCACCCGCGGTTTCGCTTCGCATTTTAATAGGAGATAAAAAGTAGCTTGTAGCTCAATCCAGGACATATCTATCTGTATACAAAATTTCACCGAAATCTGTTCAGCCGTTTCAACATGATTGAGTACCAAACGTAGAAACATCCAAACATTTACATTTATGATGGGTATTAGAGGGATGTAAGTAAGCCAAGGAAATTGCTTTAGCTACCTGTATGTGGCTAAGCCCTACAACGTAAACCTAGCTAGATGGTAGAAATAGGTAGAGACGCGCCCAGACGTGTTAGATGAATAGAAGGTTTAGCCTTATACAACTTGTATGTAACTTATCGAATCATCAAAGAGTACCTAGTCGATACGGTCGACTGCCGAGATACACTGACGAAAATAAAAGGCGAAGAGTGGCGCGAGGATGTCGGTAATTTATGAATTTGTCAAGTCGAGCTGAACATCGTTGTCGGCGTAAATAAAGAGCGCCGCGGCATGGATAAATTTGTGTCAGATCAAATGAATCGTGGCCGGAACGATTTGTTGCACTTATTGGCGCTCCGCCCTCCGAGCGAATAGGACCAATCCTTCCGACGATGTTGAGGAATGAACTCGTTTGTTCGTTTGCAAGATATATTGCTAAAACTTCGATGCACGAGGCTATATTGAGAGCACGATTGACAATGCACAATACTACTTACGTCACTTACCTACACACACACACACCTTACTTACAGAATGTCGAGCAGTAATTTTTTTTTTTTTTTTTTCAAAGAATTTAGAGTAAACCTACATTTTTTTTATTCATTGACGCCTAACATAGCATCCTCTTGATTTTAAGCGGTAACCTCTGCCTATTATAACTATGCTAATGCATTGTTATAATAGGCCGAGGTTACCACTTATTTTTTTTTGGAAATAATTAAAATAATTTAAGATTTCATGGGTTTCCTTTCATTTAATGTATCAAGTTTGTTAGAGAGATTTCATCCTTATAATTGACCCTAACGATCGATGCAATAAAAGAACATGGTGTAATTTTTGCAGATTTTAGTCGGTTCGATTCCCGTGTATTGCAAGTGAATTTTCGAAAATCAAATTTGAGTAAAATTTTCTATCTACAGTATTAAGTGTACTTTCCGTTCAGGTGGCATTACTAAATTCCACCCTGTATATGGTTTTGTTGGTATTTGAGCCGGCGTAAACAATAAAAAGTTGTGTACCTTCTGAAAAATCCGGTGAGGTAATATCAGATAGTACCCGGTTTCGGACAAGAGTGTTTATCGACCAAGTTTTATTGCAAAATAGGTACTTATTTATATTATAACAAGCGCTCTAAAATCCCTAAACTAAATGCCTGCCTAAATGGGAACTACAAAAGAAAGATTAGGTTTAGTCAGTCAGATTAGGGCGTTTCAAGACTACTACAAGTTACTACTACTACTGCTACAATTTACTAAACAACAAGAGAGTTTTATGTGTTTTCATTATGATGGCAAAACCAGATTTTGTACCAGCCATGGGGCAAAATCGTTAATTATGCCTAATATTCTTAGTTAATTATGAATGAACCAAAGTTCCCTATTACCGAATAACGTTCCTATTGCTTATCTTATTTTTTTTATTCTAGTATATTCTTTGGGTTCCGGTCTTACTCCACTTTCCCCTACAAGCACTAAGTACTCTATGAATGGTAACGTAAGTAGCATAAGTACTACTTACGTAAGTAAGTAGGTATTCATTCAAAATCAATAAAAGTTAGTAACTAGGTACCTACTAAGTAAGGCAGGCAAGTTATATGAATCACGTGAAATGCAATACCTCATTGCAAGTTACAAAGTTAGAGAACCACAGTCCGCAAACTTTGGCCCCTACGAAGCCTTGCATTGCATACCTACTAAGCTAAACTCTACCTAACTGTAAGAATAAACTTTGATATCAAGTTTTTATAGGTTTTCAGTTTGAGGGTTACATTACTAATTAATTAAAAATAAATGATTTTAAAATTTTATTTGTGACTAGATTTTTGCCCGCTGCTTCGCACGCATTGTGTCGTAAAAAAAACAGCAACAGCAACAGCAGCTTAGCATCCATCCACACTACAAATACCATCAGAGTTGGGTGGCACTACGCATAACGCGAACGTAGCTGCGTGCGGAAGCTAATAAAACGGAACCTAATAAACTCAGCGGTCATGTAGTTTCCAGAAAGTGAATGATTTTTTGGAATCGTCTCGGTTGTTCCGGAGATTACCCCCACGGACAAAACAGCATATAGCCTACAGGAACCCTTTCGTTTTTTCGGAATAAACGAAATGTTCATTCATAGTAAATATATGGTAGGTATAGGTACCTAATAATATAACTAACTAATACATCAAGTAGTTTCATTGTGATGGTTTTTCAAAGATCCAGAAAAACTGAAAAAACTTGTTTTCGCCTATACATCGCTTAGATAAGAATTAAAAAAAAAAAAAAAAAAAAAAAAAAACACTGTCGCGTTTGGTCCCTTTAGAGAGAGCCAACGGTTCTATGCGGGACTCTGGGTAGACAGAGTCACCGTTCAGATGAGAATTTACCTACCTAGCGGATGGTAAAATAAAGTAGACAAGTCAGATTACAATAGTTATTTTATTAAAAGAAGCTCCTATCACATAGTCAGCTATATTCCTACCTACAGCTTGAAGAGCCAGAAAAGAAGGTGCCAGATGGGCCAAAAGGCTAGTAACGGCTAATGGGGTGGATTTCAATAGTTATTTCTCTCAATTAGTAACGCAAGCACTGTGGGTCTACAGAAGGTAGCAATGATGGTGAATGTAGTCAATTGGCACTAGTACTGCCCTGTTATTTGGAGTGACAGTTTTATTTACATATATCTTTTTATTTGTTAAACGATTTAATTAAACAAGAACTAAATTTAAATAGAATAGAATAAGAATAGAATAGAATATTTTTTTATTTGTAAGAACACAGATATGTAAACGAAAGAAAACATGAAAAAAAAACACAAAATGATAGTTAGATATGCTGTTACAAAAAGTCAAATCCAGTCTTATCATGATAAACCACTGAAAACCGTATCCGAATTGGTTCTGCAGTTCTGGAGATAAGTGTGAACAAACGCACAAACTTCCTTTTTGTCGTTTTCTTCTCCTTCAGTAATACCTACTGCACTGGCTTTTACTTTAAAATATGAGAAGTTTGCAGACATCTTATATCTTCTGCGGGCAAGCAAAGTAATGATGGAGTAAGTAGTCGTTTATCAAAGCAACTACAAAATAAAACTAGCAAGAAATGCTTGTCCAACACACTGCAATAAAATAAATCTTGCGCAAAGTGGCTCGTATTTTACCTTCGCTCGCTGGCATATCGCGGGCACATACGGAGCGCTGAAGGGGATTCAATAAAAATCACAATCGTAAAAACTAAGACGGCTGCCATATAAAAATACCTAAGAAAGCATTAAGGCGCTATAGGGCCAACGAAAATTTTTATGTCAGGGTGTGAAGCACGCGGGGTTGCCCCGCCCACTGAGCGTGATGCAGGATGCGCCGAGTTCAATGACCCGAATTCTATCGGCGGGTAAGAGCGTTTTTACACTTTCCGATCCGATGTCATTATCGGAAGACATTTCCATACATTTTGTCGGTATCTGATATTGGAGACCGATAAAATGTATGAAAATTACGGCCAATAACGGTATCGCATCGGATAGTGTGGAAACGCTCTAAGGCGTCTTGCTATTATTTTCGCACATACGGTCATCAAGTAGTACAGTATGCGCACAAAAAATAATAAGTTTTAGTGCTAGTAATAAATAAATAATAAAGAATGTTTACGTAAGTTTTTTTATTATTTCTGTTGGATATTTGGATAATTACATTACCCATAAAAATGGATCGTTAGGAAGGTATCTAATTGTGGCTGAAAATCAGATGTTCCATAAACAAAATAAGTACCTCATGATTCGATCCTAAGAAATTACCTCTCCGTCTCCTCCAGTGGATGTGTGCAGTGGTCTGTCCGACCTAAGAGTTGGCCCTCCGTCTCTTTCTGAGGAAGAGTGCAGAGGAGTGTGTCTGGCCTAAAAAATTACCTCTCCGTCTCCTCCAGTGGATGTTTACAGTGGTTTGTCCGAACAAAGAGTAGCCCCTGCGTCTCTTCCCGTGGAAGAGTGTCGTGGTGTGTCTGGCCTAAAAAATTACCTCTCCGTCTCCTCCAGTGGATGTTTACAGTGGTCTGTCCGAACAAAGAGTAGCACCTACGTCTCTTCCTGTGAAAGAATGCCGTGATGTGTTTCCGGCCTCAGAAAATACTTCTCCATCTCCTCACGTGGATGTGTGAAGTGGTATGTCCGGCCTAAGAGTAACCCTCCGTTTTTTCCTATGGAAGAGTGCTGTGGTGTTTGTCGGGCCTAAGAAGATACCTGTGCGTCACCTCACGTGGATGTGTGCAGTGGTCTGTCTGGCCTACGAGTAGACTCTCCATTAGTTCCCGTGGAAGAGTGCCGTGATGTGTGTCCGCCCTAAGAAAATACCTGTCCGTCTCCTCAAGTGGATGTGTGAAGTGGTATCTCCGGCCTAAAAGTAACCCTCCGTTTTTTCCTATGGAAGAGTGCTGTGGTGTTTGTCCGGCCTAAGAAAATACCTGTGCGTCACCTCACGTGGATGTGTACAGTGGTCTGTCTGGCCTAAGGGAAGACTCTCCGTGTATTTCCATGAAAGAGTGCCGAGGTGTGTGTCCGGCCTAAGAAAATACCTGTCCGTCACCTCACGTGGATGTGTACAGTGGTCTGTCTGGCCTAAGGGAAGACCCTTCGTGTCTTCCCGTGGAAGAGTGTTGTGGTGTGTGTCCGACCTAAGAAAATACCTGTGCGTCACCTCACGTGGATGTGTGCAGTGGTCTGTCTGGCCTAAGAGTAGATCCTCCGTCTGTTCCCGTGGAATAGTGCCGTGATGTGTGTCCGGCCTAAGAAAATACCTGTCCGTCTCCTTCCGTGGATGCATTGAGCATCACATCAATCTACAAATTCTACCTATATCATTCTATAATTTTAAATGTAATAACTACTCATTTTGATTTCTAGCACCGAAAATGTATGGTAGTAAATGTGTTACTACCGTACCATCCAAAGGGCGTCGACAATTTTGGCATAGTCGTCAGCCACCATTTAGTTTTATTTTTATTTTAGAGGCGCACTTTAAAAAAATTACATTTTGCTAGAGGATACGGGTCATTCGCAAAACATCCACTTCTCATAATGTACACCGCACTTTTCTAACTATTTTTTTTTTCAAAAAAGCTGGGTATTGGTTACTGGCTCACTGACTCATTGACATCGTTATTCTCCTAGAAGGAGTCGTTTTAGTGATGGGTCATGTTCTAGGAAAGTGTTAAGTTTTTTAATCAGACTCGGGAAAAAATCTGTCATTTAAAAAATCCAAGCTGACCAAAACCGTTCTTCGAAATGGTGACCGATCGGATCCGTTCAAACGACGCATCCTACTGGATGCATTTTGGGATAGATTAAATAAAAAAACAAAAAAAATAAATTGCTGCTCTAAAATGGGTTTTTTAAGCAGACTTGTCCGACTAGACTTTGGTGAATTATAGTTTTTTACCAAAGTTATCACTCGAAAATTTGGTTTATATAGAAAAGTTGTAAGCATCTTGGTGTTTATAGAGTGCAAAATCACAACTTTTTTAAAAACCATGATGGCGCATGGCGGATTGTTTGGTGGTCATTTTGTAGAATCGTAAAGTTTTCAATTTTCAAATTGAAAAAAGAGACTGCGGGCAACACCGGAGCTTGATGACTAGTAAGGGGCTATCGTGTGGGAGAACAAGTGGTGTTGCCTGGTGGAAATTGCAACTTTTTTACTTTTCGTTACTTTTTACTTGTATTTATATTTTACTTTTAAAACCAAGAAGTAAAAATGTAATCAAATGAAAAAAGTAAAAAGTCTAAAATATAAAAAAGCAGAGCAGAGCTTGTGTTATGTGTACTAGATAACTGATATACTTAATACAATATATTACATAGATAGATATTTTTTATTATACATAAAAAATACCCAGAACACCCTAAGCAAATATCTGCGATCGCACATAAAATAAATTATTCTATTTAGTCTTCTTCTGCCTGTGCCCAAAGATATTATTACTAAAATATTATCTAACAAGAAAATATGCTATTTCGTCTTCTTCTGCCTGTGCCCAAAGATATGATGGCTAAAATATTCTTCTTGAATGGAATACGTGCTAACACACAATTTACAATAAATTTATCTGTGCCCTGAGCTACCTGAAAAATACATATGTTTATAAGGAGGTGAGGAATGTAGGTACCTATGCATCAATATGCATAGGTACCTACATTCCTCGCCTCCTTAGGGTCAGGATACATTCTGAGTACCTTTAGATTGCTAAAGGTACTATTATCATTACAGGCAGCTCCTATCTACTAGTGAACTCTCCAACAGTGTAGGTAGGTATCTACTCAGAATGTATCCTGACCCTACACAGAACGGATAAACTAATAAGTGAAGTATTAGTAATAACGCGACAACATGGAACGAAGGTAGGATAGTCGTATGAAAAGTTCTTTGTGGTTGTCTGTCTGCGGCCTGTCTCGCTAGCTAGAGAGTATCAAAATTCCTTAGTCTGCCTGCCAAAGAGCGTCAAGTTCACCTTTTGGGAGTGTTAGAAGCTCTAAACTTTATTTTGAAAAACACAACATTTGAATCAAGTTTTAAAAAATTGAGGTACATTTATTATTTTTCATTAGCTGAAAAATAGCCAAATAAATGCCCTTTCTCCGTAAATAACTATTATGTTGCATAGAATTTCTAGTTATTTTTATACCGGCCTCCATATATTTTTTGGACATCTCCTTTAGTCTATTTTTAGCAATAAAATTTAGTGTATATTTTGCGAAGTGGACGTTATGCGAAGTGGACGTTATGCGAAGTGGTCATATTGAGAATAAGTGCGGTTGTACATTACAAGAAGTGGACGTTTTGCGAATGAGTTGTATCCTCTAGCCATAGCACAATAACTAGTGGGTCGGTGGTGCGTGAGGTACGAGCAGCTGGCGTACAGTTTTCCTTTGCCGCTTACTCGCGTGTATGCACAAACCTCTACAAACCCCTGCAAACCCTACCAACACTACAAACCCCAACAAAATCCTACAAACCCTACAAACTCCTTCCAACGCCTACGAACCTCTATAAATCTACTTTGATTTTGACCCTTAACCTTGACCTTGACCTGTACCTGTACCTGTACCTGTACCTGTACCTGTACCTGTACATGTACCTGTACCTGTACCTGTAATTATACCTGTACCTGTACATGCTCCTGCACTAATTAATACGAATGTCATCTCTTCGTTTATCTCACTCACTCGACCATCGTTCTCGTTAGCTCGAGAAGCTACAGCAAAGTTAATTTGAAGAGAGAAAACTAACGTAATATTCGTAATCAGCACCCACAAATTACTTGAAAACGACACCCATATTAGTTTTTTTCTGATCTTAGCATTTTATAGGGTTACCAGCTTACCTACTAACTTACCCACCTAACCGAAAAATTTAAGTAATATTCGTAATCAGCAACTACAAATTACTCAAAAACGACACCCATATTAGTTTTTTCTTATATTACCTTTACGCAGGGTTGCTAGGTTACTTTCCTACTCACTTACATACGTACCTGACTGCAAATTTGATGATGTATTCGCAATCAGCACCTCCAAATTTCTCGAAAACGCCACCCATATCGTTTTTTTCAGTCTCTCGATTATACAAGCACCGTTTTCTCCCAGGGTTACAAACAATATACTACTTAAATAGTCAAAGGTTATTTTTAAGGACTTCCTTCATTTTCAACAACAAACAAACCAACCACCAAGGTTAATACCACATACAATTTATTATCAAAAACTTCATTTTTTTATATATATTTGGGGAAAATCTCGGAAATTACCCTAAAAATTAGGAAAATATTTCCACCTGGCAACACCACTTGTCCTCCCACACAACAGCCCTATACAAGTCATCAAGCTCAGTGTTGCCCGCAGTCTCTTTTTTTCAATTGGAAAATTTTATTTTCCACGATTTTACAAAATGGCCACTACACCATCCGCCATCTTGGTTTTGAAAAAAGTTAGGATTTTCCTATATTCACCGAGATGCTGGCAACATTTCTGCATAAACAAAGTTTTGAGTGTTAACTTTGGTAAAAGGCTTTAATTCACCGAAGTCTAGTCAGACAAGTCTGTTTAAAAGAGACATTTTAGAGCAGCCTTCTATTTTTTTTTGTTTGTAACATTTTTCTTTAATCTTTCCCAAAAAACAGTAGGATGCGTCGTTTGAACGGATCCGATCGGTCACCGTTTCAAAGAACTGTTTTGGTCAGGACCAAAACAGCTTGGCGACTTTTCCCCGAGTCTGATTAAAAAACTAAACACAAACCTAGAACAATGAGTCAGTGAGTCAGTCACCGTTATCCAGGTTTTTTTATATAATATAGATAGAAAAGTGCGGTGTACATTATGAAAAGTGGACGTTTTGCAAATAAGCCGTATCCTCTAGCCATTTATGTTCAGTTTTCAAAGTGCGCCACTAACTTGAAAATAAAACTAAATGGCGGCTGACGACTATGCCAAAATCGTCGACGCCCTTTGGATGGTGGTAGCCGGTAAGACATTTACTACCTACCATACATTTTCTGTCCTAGTAATCAAAATGTAGCTAACATTGAAAATCGTATCCTAATGCAATAGGTAGAATTGGTACATTGATGTGATGCTCATTGCATCCACGGGAGGAGACGTAGAGGTTTTTTTTTAGGCCGGACACACACCACGGCACTCTTCCACGGGAAGAGATCGGAGGGTCTACTGTTAGGCCGGACAGGCCACTGCACAAATCCATTTGAGGAGAAAGAGAGGTATTTTCTTAGGCCGGACAAACACCACAGCCCTCTTCCATACGAAAAAACGGAGGATTACTCTTAGGTCCGACATACCACTTCACACATCCACTTGAGGAGACGGAGAGGTATTTTCTTAGGCCGGATACACATCACGGCACTCTTTCATGGAAAGACACGGAGGGTCTTCCCTTAGGCCAGACAGACCACTGTACACATCCACGTGAGGTGACGGACAGGTATTTTCTTAGGCCGGACAAACACCACAGCACTCTTCCATAGGAAAAAACGGAGGGTTACTCTTAGGCCGGACATACCACTTCACACATCCACTTGAGGAGACGGAGAGGTATTTTCTTAGGCCAGACACACATCACGGCACTCTTTCATGGAAAGACACGGAGGGTCTTCCCTTAGGCCAGACAGACCACTGTATACATCCACGTGAGGTGACGGACAGGTATTTTCTTAGGCCGGACAAACACCACAGCACTCTTCCATAGGAAAAAACGGAGGGTTACTCTTAGGCCGCACATAACACTTCACACATCCACTTGAGGAGACGGAGAGGTATTTTCTTAGGGTCGGACCCACACCACGGCACTCTTCCACGGGAAGACACGGAGGGTCTACTCTTAGGCCAGACAGACCACTGTACACATCCACGTGAGGTGACGCACAGGTATTTTCTTAGGCCGGACAGACTCCACAGCACTCTTCCATAGGAAAAAACGGAGGATTACTCTTAGGCCCGACATACCACTTCACACATCCACTTGAGGAGACGGAGAGGTATTTTCTTAGGCCAGACACACATCACGGCACTCTTTCATGGAAAGACACGGAGGGTCTTCACTTAGGCCAGACAGACCACTGTACACATCCACGTGAGGTGACGGACAGGTATTTTCTTAGGCCGGACAAACACCGCAGCACTCTTCCATAGGAAAAAACGGAGGGTTACTCTTAGGCCGGACATACCACTTCACACATCCACTTGAGGAGACGGAGAGGTATTTTCTTAGGCCAGACACACATCACGGCACTCTTTCATGGAAAGACACGGAGGGTCTTCCCTTAGGCCAGACAGACCACTGTATACATCCACGTGAGGTGACGGACAGGTATTTTCTTAGGCCGGACAAACACCACAGCACTCTTCCATAGGAAAAAACGGAGGGTTACTCTTAGGCCGCACATAACACTTCACACATCCACTTGAGGAGAGGTATTTTCTTAGGCCAGACACACATCACGGCAATCTTTCATGGAAAGACACGGAGGGTCTTCCCTTAGGCCAGGGTCTTCACTTGAGGTGACGGAGAGGTATTTTCTAAGGTTGGACACTCATCACGGCACTCTTCCACGAGAAGACACGGAAGGTCTACTTCTTGGTCGGACACACCATTGCACACATCCACTGGAGGAGACAGAAAGGTAATTTCTTAGGCAAGATGATCTCTACTCCTACTAGGTATGTAGGTAAGGTACCCATCTAAAGTAACAATTTGAAGTTAGAGTTTATTCGCAAAAAAAAACGGATATATTTGTTACCTAGGTTTTACTTCTACTTACGTTTGTTGGCTTTTTCATAATTATGATTTGTGAGTTGCTTGATATATTCCGTAGTGCGTTTGTTTGCTAGCAGTGCCACAGAACCAATATTAGTTTGTACTGCGGAGACGCTCCGTAGTCACGTGACCGATGGCGGGAAAATTGACACAGGTCCTACCTCGATGCGGTCTGCGACCGGTCTGAACAAGGCGAGCGCACGCTCTGATACTTATATTTGTGTTTAAAAAATTATATAAAAAATTCCCTTCTAGTTTTGCTAAATTTTGTTAATGACTTCACTAATTTAAATAAAAATTAACATGACACTAAGTGTTTCATAAGTTAAAACGTGAAAGAAGTAAGTCAAAAACATGATTTCAATTTTAAAAAGGTGGTATCTTTGTGTTTTTTTTTTATTCAGTGAAGTAATTCAAATAGTGTATTGAATTAATGATTTCACTAGATAAAATGATCAAAAATATCATATATTTTTTTCTTCATAGAAAACTATAAGAATTCTTATCAAAAACTTTAAAATTCTAGAGACATTAGAGAACCTATGGCGTCTTAAGAGCCGTCCCCTAATAATAGGTACCGCCAGATGCACGGGACGGTCGCCTGGAAAAGTCACAGTGGCAACTCGAGCGGAGGAAATTATTTTTTTCGGTCTGCCACACACGGCCCTTGCTAACTCAGCGAAAACTGAGACCGCTCCTCTCACGGGAATGACTTACACAAGGACATTTTTTTGCTCTTTAGTTGGGACGTGAATCTTATGAGACCGTAATAATGCACGAAGGTAGAATACGTAATTACTTACCTGGAAAAGGGGAATATCGTAAATACTATAACTTGGCTAGATACATATCAATGTATCGTGGTCCGCTGGGATGGGAATATGTTGTTCGGGGTACCTACCAACTTACCAGATACCTATCGCGATACCTATACAGAGCTAGGTACCTACAACCTACGGTTAACTCCTACAGAATAGTATAATTCGTGGTCCATCTTATGTCCTATCCTACTTATAATGGTGCTTGTAGGATGTTTGAAGTTGATGTGGTAGGTTACTCCAACAGAATATCCTATAGGAATAACCTACCACATCAACTTCAAATATCCTACAAGCAACATTATAAGTATAATGTCATATAAGATAGGACATAAGATGGACCACGAATTCTACTATACCTACTGTAGGAGTTAACCGCACAATATGGTGCCATCCAACAGTTGGATTAGAGTGCAACGTTTCGGGTTTGGCGCGAAATTCAAATTTTATTGTGTTTTTATAGTGTTGTGTTTAGTTTAGTGTTGTAATTATGTTGTGTTTTGTTTTTTTAACCCGTGACGCAAAAACGACCTGGTGTTATAAGTTGGACGCGTCTTTGTGTGTGTATGTGTATGTGTGTCTGTCTGTGGCATCGTAGCTCCTGAACGGCTGAACCGATTTTGATTTTTTTGTTTTGTTTGAAAGGTGAATTAGTCGGGAGTGTTCTTAGCTATGTTTGATCAAAATCGGTTCAGCCGTTTCATTGCGTTGAGGTGTTTTCTTTAATTTTTACAAAAGTAATTACTTGTTAGATAGTTCAGCCGGTAGACGTCTAATACTGGACGAGGCCTCCTTCACAGAACGCAATGGGGGGAATTGCTATAATCACTACGCTTGACAGGCGGAACGGTGATCGCGTATTTGTGTTGAGCACAAAAGTACCTACTGCTTGCAACCCCCTGTTATAATCCCTTAGTCAGCTTTTACGACATCCACGGGAGGAGTCTATTACTAGGACGCACCACTGCACCGATATTTTAGTCATCAATCAGATTAAAACCCAATCGCTATTCACGAAAGAAATCCATTGCAATGAAACACAAAATTAAATAGGTGCTTACATCGATTGTCGAAAATCCTGTTTTGTAACCATCCAGCTCAAATTTCCAGGGTTATTAGAGTAATCCTGGGAGCTAGTGGTCTTTTTCTTATGGCATAGTACTAGTTGTTTTCCGAGTACATACATACATAGACACACACCTTATTCCCCCGAAGGGGTAGGCAGAGCCTCAATGGGCCTATTTTCACAGCGGGTTTTTCGTAGGTCTTAAATTACCTACTGCGCTCAAGCTGATTAAGTATTGAATTTTACGGTTGAATTAGATTTTTCATTTCATTCGAACGAAATTTTTCGATTTCCTGGGCTATCTTTTTTCGTTTATTGGCGAAAGGTAAATAATTTACTGCCTATATCGCCTGTGGCCGGCCGTACTTAACGCTCACGAATTATTGAGACACTTTTTCGAACATCCGTTCAAAGAGAAAGAGTAACTTCTATTGGGTAAGTAAGAGTAGGTACTGTCGCATAAAGAATATGTCTCTGGCTGCCAGGCTATAATCTCCGGAGCGAATAATAGCGGGTTGCAACCGAACAACGCCGCTCATTAGTGCAATGTTCAATTAGGGCGCGATGGACGTGGCGGGAACGGGCAGGGGTTTACAGCTTTGTAGCTTTGTAAAACTACACTTTCCGTTCTGTGTTGCTTTAAGTACCTACCAACTATAGCAACTTATTGTCCAATACACACATTGTACCTACAGGCTTTATTGAGAGTACCTACTTAGGTACCTTCGATCGTAATTTTTATTTTGAAGTGTCGTGTTTACTAAGTGAATCACTACCCTTATCGTGTGAAGTAAGTGTCTACAAGGTGTCTGTAAGGAAAGACGGATAGATCTCTAATTAATTAATTATCTGTCTATTTAATTAGTCTGTGCCAGGCTAGTTACGACGTACCTACCTAATACACGGACGATACGATCATCGTTACGTTGCTGTTTACATTACCCGAACATGGGCCGCGGGAGTTTACTCTAAACGACGACATACCTACCTGACGGTTGTAAACATAACGACTTCACTTTTTGTTACCGCTCGATTGTACCTACCTAAGTATCTACTCCCCATCTATTTGCGTACCGTGGACTTTATTGAAAAACGATTATTGTGGAGTAAACTCCAATAAAAGCCACCCTCAGTAATTTATACCTACTTCCACTGGGTTGGAAACATGTATCACTCATATTTAAGTTTTATGACGCATAAATATAGCTCTACATAAAGAGAGCCGACCAAGCCGGGATAAAAATCCATACAGAGCTCTTCATAGTAATCCGAGTCCTTTCAATATTTATGAAGCCTCACCCAGATCTGTAAACGCTACCATCTTTTTTATGGATAGCCATCTGAAACTTTAACTGGCACGCTCTGCGGCGGCTGGCGCCACGTGGTCTGCGTTCTTAGCTTCCGCACCGAAAACAGTAAAACGAAAGCCTTAGAGTAATAAAACATGCGGTGTCGGGAAAACATAGCCTAAATACATCTTGCAAATCTAGATAATAACTACTTACTCAGATAATCTTCATCATCACCAGCCTATAGAAGTCCACTGCTGGACATAGGCCTCCCATAGAATGCCACGACGAAGGATCTCGAGCCGACTCCAGCTGCGTAAACCTGACTTCCTATGACATATTGTTAGTAGTAGAGTTTTTTTGTGAAAGTTCGTCCGGGAAAGTACTACCACCATACCTATTTTTGCCGCAAAGCATTAGTGCTAGCATGTGTTCCGGTTTAAATTGTATGGGTGCCGGTGAAATTACAGATAAGTACATGAGACTTTCATCTGTCTCAAGGTGGCGGGTGCAGTGCCATGCCAAATAGGGTGCGTCCTAGGTGGACGTGACCTATGAGGCAATGCATTGTTAAAGGCAGAGGTTACCGCTTAACGTCAGGTGGGCCACATATGCTAGTACGCAGTAATTCAGTTAAAAAAAAATACATTCGAGGGTCTTCCTACACTTCGTTGTTCGCACTCCTGAACCTGATTCCCCAGCGGTCGTCAGTTCTGCGAGCTATGACCTCTCCCATTGCCAATTTTGAGAGCTATTTCGGTAATCTTGGTTCATCCTCCTACTAACTTCATTATCAATTAATTTATAAAAGCGGGAAATTTTCACGTACCGTTAAATCGATGTAAGCACCTTCATTACAATCATCAGCTTGTAGAAGTCCACTGCTGGACATTGGCCTCCCCCGATGAATGGTCTTGACCCGCCTTCATCCACCGACTTCCTGTGACGAATGCTATGTCTTTAGGCCGCCCAGAAGGGCGTCCTACACTGCGTCGCCCAGTAAGGTGGGGTATGCCGCAAAATTACCAATCTTATATTTGATTTTTAATTGACTAAATCTAGTACAATATTCAAATTATAAATACGCATGGGTACTTCATTATAATTCCGAGGGATCACTGTACCAGAAATACGATAGGACAATTGTTTTTCTATTGAAAAAAAAAACAAAGTTAAGTCTATTTTTTGCCTAGATTCGATTGTTTATTAAAATGGTGCATATGATTAGGTAAAAAATTATATTAATCAAATCAATACAAGAAAGCCGAGGGTTTACTGTAGGGGGTTTGTAAAATAATCTATATTTTACGTGTTTTAATAATTATATTCAATAAAAACAGCTTTTTAGAGCGGCGGGCGTCGTTTTTTTATGAAGATTTCTGCCTCGTGTTGGTGCAACCTTAATATAGCTGTAAATTAGAGTTTGTAAAAGCTGAAAATGTTGCTTTTGATACGATAAGTTCAAACAAAATTGTGACTTGAGATTTAAAAGACAATTTGTGCTTGGGTAAAGAGGGAGACAGTATAGGACAGCCGCGCTCGATGACCGATGACATTGTACCTACCTAACAGTCGCAGGAAATCAGTGGATGGAGGGGGCCCAAGGCCGATCGTTGGGGCATTCTATGGGGGCGGCTATGTCCAGCAGTGGAAATCAACTGGTAATGAATGATGATGTGAACAAACTTTTTCTGAACACCTCTAGAATAAGTTGTTCTTGGTTCTAGAATATTTGACTTTGTTTATGTTTATGTTTATTTATTAATAACGTTGTAAGGTTACATGTCATCAGTTCTTATATATAATTTACAATTATACAAGTAAGTAAGTAGGTACATTAATACATGGGTATTAAAAAATAAGATACCTAGTAATAATAATTAAAAAATTGATTAAAGAATAATAATAATTTTTGAATCATCATCTTCTCAAAAATGTTACACTAATTCATTTTCACTTGATATAAGTTGCTAAGAATCAACATATGCCCGCTATTTTACAAAAAAAAAACTAAAAAGATTAATATCAGAGCCATTAGTTACTCAAGTATAGGTAAACAGTGTTCAACGAAACATTTTGTACGAGGCGAAGAAAGCGAGCGCTCACTCTGATTCAGTGTTTTTGTGTATAAAAAATCCATTTAGTTTTGTTAAATTGTGTTCATGAATTCACTACCTAATATAAAAAAAAAAAAAAAAAAATTTTTTAATTTTTTTTTTATTTTTGTATATTTTTTAAAGGTTCAAAAAATAAAAAATGTAAGAAGTAAATCAAAAATTTGATTTCATTTAAAAAGGTGGTAAGTTTGTATTTTTTTTATCGAGTGAAGTAATTTAAATAGTGTGTTGAATTTATGATTTCACTAGATAAAAAGCTAAACAATACCATACATTTTATTCTTCTTGGAAACTTTCACCAAAACTTTAAAAAAATCTAGAGCTTATTAGAGACATTTCGTGAACCTACAGCGTCTTAATTTTTTTTTTTTGTTTTTTTTTTTTTTTTTTTTTTCAGTCCACGTATGTGCAAGTACATGTTTTTCCTACAATTAATTAATGAAGATAGCTAAATTTAATTATATCTGAGCTTTGTTTTTTTTTTATTTCTAACGTATATATTTTCCATAACGTTTCTATTTATACGTATGTACTAACAAAATTAAAGAAATATAATAGTACCTATTTTTGAAGTTACTAAGATCTATATGAGTTGCTAGATAATTAAAATATAATTAAAAGACGGTGGAGTGAAGAAGTACCATGTAAACTAACTAAGCGAAAAATAGATTAAAAAATACTTACAACCATCGTATCGCCTCCGATTTAGGTAAAAACACAAAAAATAATATTAAAATCACTACAAAACAACGCATCACAAGGAATGCGATAAACTTTTACAAGTTCATGGCCACAATCACTAAAAAGTAAACTTAAAAAAAAGTGCGCGTAAATATTTGGCGCGAATTCGCGTTTCAGCGAATCGACGAGAGTAGGGTCGTGGAGAGCTCTCCAGCGTCTGCGGTTGAATGCAAGCGGAGCCGGCGGCGACCACAGCCCTGCCGCGGACAGTGGTCAGACAGAGAGGGCCGCGCACCGCTCCGCCCCGCTCCGCCCCACACATTACAACGATACAATGGATTGAATAACACGACGACCAACTTTATTTAATTTGAATTTGTAATTATACCTTTCTACGAATGCCCGCCGTATATAATAACCACTCAGGGGTGTTATTTCACCTGAAATAATAATTCTAATTTGAAACATTGACGAGCAGAGAAAATATCTGAAATTATATTAGGCAAATTTATTTTTCATACGTTCTTGATTAGGCATAGCATAATACTTTATTAAAAACCAGTCTCGTTTTCATTAGAGTACCATTTTGAAGGTGTCGTTTGGAGATCCCGAAATATAAATTATATTTCTTTGCTTTATTCTTCACATATGATTGGACACCGTTAGTTTCCCTACTTACTAGGCAACTTCGCACATTTTTTATAGACTTAAACTATAGAAACGTATTTCCAGTCTGCTCACCCCTATATATAGGCCGCCATCTTGGCGCTTGCTCATTCCTTTTTCGTGCGCGGTGACTATCGCACGCGCCTTCTGAGCATCATGCCTAAAAGAAGTGCGCAATCGCAAATCGAACGATACGCAAGAAAAATAAGAAAAATTGAAGACAACGAAAAAAGAAGACGGAGAATTTTATCTCCGCTTGATTCTTCGTCAGACGACGAAGGTAAGTAAAAATACATTGATTTATGGTGATACAAAGTGAAACTTAGAACAGTTTTGTAATGCTCTGGGATTGACTGCGAGTCAATAACGTTGACATTTTACAAAACTTGCATCGGGGTTGACTGCGAGTCTTCAACGATGACATATTTTGCAGAAAATACGTACAGTCTGAAATAGATGTAACGTTCATCTGCGAATTTCCAAACATTTTTAGTTTTTTAAAACTACCCTCAAATTGTCATCTTCACATCCTAAATTGCAAATTGTAATTTTAGGAAACGAAGATCCTGGACGGACCTTGGGCAACAACAATGAGGCGATCACGGGATCAACACCAGCTGTTGCACAGACCCTCGGACAAGATGAGGAACTGGAGTCTGCCGATAACGCCATCCCAAATGAAGACCTGGCAGGACCCAGCAATCAAGAAGAAACTGATGGCAGTGCAGTGCCTGATTTGGACCCCGAACTACTGTCAGCTCTTGGCGAATCCACGTCCGACACGCCCGATTATGGCGAAAATATCCATGACAATTTATCAAGGTTATGGCTTCCTTTATTGAAGAAAGGAATGCCTAAGGAAAATAAAGACAAGTTGCTCAATGAGTACGTAATACCGGACAATTGTAGACTTCTGCAAGCGCCGAATCTAAACGCGGAAATTTCTGCTGCGGTCCCGGACATGGTTCGAAATCGTGATAAGACACTCAAGGCGACTCAGCAACAGCTCGGTTCGGGTATCACCGCTATCAACAGAGCCATAGACCTGCTCCTAAAGAGCGATAACAAGGTCCAAGCGATGAAACATCTCAGCAATGGTTGCCGTTTACTATGTGATTCACACTACACAGCGACACAAAATCGGATAAAACTAGTTGCACCCAGTTTGGATAAATCATTTTTGCATATGATCAGTGAGTCCGAACGAGACGATTCGTTGTTCGGCTCAACACTATCGGAAAAAATTAAGGCCGCTAAGGCCATCGAGAAGCAGGGTCTTTCCATCAAGAAACCTGCTAAACCCCAGAAACCCACTGCTCCACAGGCCGGTTCTCGATCAACATTCAACCAGGGAAACTGGAACGCGCCTCCTCGTTACCCGGCGAACAGGGGGGGGCGGGGAGGCTAC
Source organism: Operophtera brumata (assembly GCA_932527175.1). Lineage (NCBI taxonomy): Eukaryota > Metazoa > Arthropoda > Insecta > Lepidoptera > Geometridae > Operophtera > Operophtera brumata. Next base: position 6,382,825 of record OW052238.1, read on the forward strand.
AGAAGGACGCCGATGACGTCAGCAACTCGCCGTCCTTACACACCGTCGGTACAGCAGCCACAACGGGCAGCGAACCAGGACAAGCCCCGTGCTCCGGCTCAAAGTCACTAAAAGCTCAGGTACATACAGGTAGACTTACCCACTTTTATGATTGTTGGTTAAAAATAACGAACAATAAAGTCGTCCTTGATTGGATAAAATATGGTTATACCATACCCTTTCAAACGGTCGTAAGTCAGTCGACAATACCTCAAAATAGCTTTTCAAATACTGAAAGAGCAGATATGCTTAAGGCTATTAATCAATTAAAAGAAATAGGAGCGGTATCAGAGTGCAAAGCAACTAAAGACCACTTTATATCTAAGATATTTCTCACTCCAAAGCCTAACGGCGACAAACGTTTTATATTAAACTTAAAACCCTTAAACAATTTAATTAGGAAAGATCATTTTAAAATGGAAGACTACAGAACAGCATGTAAATTAATACCACGTGACGGATACCTAGCTACAATAGACTTGAAAGATGCCTATTTTCTCATACCTATTCGTCCCTCTGACCGTAGGTACTTGAGTTTTCAATTTCAGCCCAATAATTCTGCTATAACATTTACATATATCTTTAACGGCTTACCATTTGGGTTATCCACTGGTCCACGGGTGTTTACTAAAGTCATGAAGGAAGTCATAACTTATCTGAGATATCGCGGACTTCAGTCAGTGTGTTATTTGGATGACATTTTATGCATCGGTGATACATATGATCAATGCATTGATAACGTTAACGAAACGTTAAAGTTACTCCAATGCCTAGGATTCATCGTTAATTATGATAAGAGTAAATTAACACCGCGACAATCCTGCAAATTCCTAGGGTTTATTTACGATACCAAGAGTTTAAGTATAGGTCTTCCCTCAGATAAGCGATTTAAAATTGCAAAGTTGGTTACTAAGTTTACAAAATTACCATCGTGCTCTATTCGCGATTTCGCTCAACTTATTGGAGTTCTGGTTGCCGCTTGCCCAGCGGCTAGGTACGCATGGATGTACACTAAAATTTTGGAGCGGCAAAAATACCTAGCTTTGCTCAAGTATGACAATTATGAAGTGAAAATTAATCTTCCTAACATTATATTAGAAGACTTACGCTGGTGGTCGTCAAATATTGGTACTACATCCAATTTCATGAGGCAACCAAACTTTGTACTCGAAATCTATACTGACGCTTCCAGAACTGGCTGGGGCGCCGTCTGTAAGAATAACGAAATAAATGGCAAATGGAAAGACACAGAAAAGGCAAACCATATAAATTATTTAGAACTGATGGCTGCTTTTCTAGGTTTAAAGTCATTCGCAAACAAAGTAACCAACTGCGCAATACTACTTCGCATTGATAATACAACTGCAATCAGTTACGTTAACCGTATGGGGGGTATACAATACCCCCATCTTAACGACTTGGCTAGGTCACTTTGGAAATGGTGCGAGCAGCGCAACCTTTGGATATTTGCATCATATGTGAATACTAAAGAAAACCGTGCAGATGCCGCCTCCAGAATAGTCAATCCGGATACTGAGTGGTCACTTTCTAATACGGCCTTTCAGGATATTATCCAGCATTTCGGCCAACCAGAAATAGACTTATTCGCATCAAGAGATAATGCGAAGTGCATCCAATTTGTCTCATGGAAACAAGACCCTGACGCAGTATCCGTAGACGCGTTCACAGTGAACTGGCAGGATTATTATTTCTACGCCTTTCCACCATTTCTCCTTAATATTAAAATGCCTTAGGAAAATTATTAATGACAAAGCAAACGGTATATTGGTGTATCCCCACTGGCCATCACAACCATGGTTCCCACTACTGCAAAACTTAATCGTTTCAGATGTTTTCTATCTAAATTCCAATAAAAACCTTTTGCAATCTCATTTCAGAGATCATCATCCATTACACAAGAACCTTACCCTGGCTGTCGCGAGGCTCTGCGGCACTCGTTCAACCGACGGGGCGCCTGTGCAGACGCTGCGATACTGATGTTATCATCGCTTTCTGACAGCACAATTAAGCAATACAACACATCGCTTAAGCTTTGGTGGCAATATTGTACTGACAATAATATTGATGTATTCGAACCTTCGAAGACATCAATACTTACATTTCTAACTACGCAATTTAATAACGGTTGTGCGTACGGCAGTCTAAATTCTCACCGTTCTGCTTTGTCAGCCTTTGTAGGCAATAATATCGGTTCAGACGAGTGTGTAAGGCGTCTTCTAAAGGGTGCATACAAATTGAGACCCACTAGGCCCAAGTACTCCAGCACTTGGGACCCGCAGCTTGTTCTAAACCATATTTCAACATGGTTTCCTAATATTGAACTATCGCTCGAAAAGATAACTAAAAAACTTGTTATTTCATTGGCAATTTGTACCGCTCATAGGGTACAGACGCTTTCCCTGATCAAGCTCGAGAACATATTATCTTCAGAGAACGGCATAAACATCAAAATAACAGATGTTATAAAAACATCTGCACCTGGCAGAGACCAACCAGTGCTATTCCTGCCCTACTTTAAGGAAAACACAAGTATTTGCCCAGCTAAAGTTCTCTCAGATTATATTTCTATTACAAGAAATATAAGACCTGAAGGAATAGATAAACTGCTAATAACGTATAAGCGGCCACATAAGGCTGCTACAACGCAATCCATCAGTAGATGGATCAAGCAAGTACTGTCAGAGAGCGGGATCAACATCAGTGTTTTCGGTGCACACAGTACGCGTCACGCGTCTACCTCGGCTGCAAACTCCGCCGGCGTCAATATTGAGACTATTCGCAAGACCGCAGGCTGGACCAGCTCGTCTAACTCATTTGCCCGTTTCTATAACAGAACTGTCATAAACGAAGGTGAATTTGCCCGATCCGTTTGCCTACCATCAGGACAGCAACAAAGTAATGATTAACTAGATATTGAATCAAGTAATTAATAGGCCTATAAGTTGATTGTTACACTAAACATAAATTAAGTATATTATGTTCATTAGAAATAAATAAGTAAATTTTGAATTAAATGAGTAAAAAGATTATTAAGGAAAATAAGCTAAGTGGTTGCTTAAGAATAAATAAAACCATAATGATATCATTTATGTCTTTAATTCCAAAACTTTCTGCTCTTAACATCTAACGGTGTCCAATCATATGTGAAGAATAAAGCAAAGAAATATAATATATGATCAAATGAACTTCTAAGTGAAGTTCGATCATTATTATATGAGATGCTTTATTCGAACATATGATCACCCTCCCCCCCTGGCGCATGGCGTTTCCCATATATAGAAAGTTTTGTACACAAGTAACTTACTCTAAAAAGAATGAGCAAGCGCCAAGATGGCGGCCTATATATAGGGGTGAGCAGACTGGAAATACGTTTCTATAGTTTAAGTCTATAAAAAATGTGCGAAGTTGCCTAGTAAGTAGGGAAACTAACGGTGTCCAATCATATGTTCGAATAAAGCATCTCATATAATAATGATCGAACTTCACTTAGAAGTTCATTTGATCATATATTAAATTGCACTTTCTGCGTTTCGTACAACGTAGGCATCGCCATGTACATTGCATTCTCTGCGTTTCGTGTAGCTTAAGGCATCAATATGTGCCATTACATTGCACTCTCTGCCTTTCGTAAAGCGTAGGCATGTGCCCTATACATTGCACGTTTCGTACAACGTAGGCATCGCCATGTACATTGCATTCTCTGCGTTTCGTGTAGCTTAAAGCATCAATATGTGCCATTACATTGCACTCTCTGCCTTTCGTAAAGCGTAGGCATGTGCCCTATACATTGCACGTTTCGTACAACGTAGGCATCGCCATGTACATTGCATTCTCTGCGTTTCGTGTAGCTTAAGGCATCAATATGTGCCATTACATTGCACTCTCTGCCTTTCGTAAAGCGTAGGCATGTGCCCTATAAATTGCACGTTTCGTACAACGTAGGCATCGCCATGTACATTGCATTCTCTGCGTTTCGTGTAGCTTAAGGCATCAATATGTGTCATTACATTGCACTCTCTGCCTTTCGTAAAGCGTAGGCATGTGCCCTATACATTGCACGTTTCGTACAACGTAGGCATCGCCATGTACATTGCATTCTCTGCGTTTCGTGTAGCTTAAGGCATCAATATGTGCCATTACATTGCACTCTCTGCCTTTCGTAAAGCGTAGGCATGTGCCCTATACATTGCACGTTTCGTACAACGTAGGCATCGCCATCTACATTGCATTCTCTGCGTTTCGTATAGCTTAAGGCATCAATATGTGCCATTACATTGCACTCTCTGCCTTTCGTACAGCATAGGCATGTGCCCTATACATTGCACGTTTCGTACAACGTAGGCATCAATATGTGCCCTGTACATTCCACTCTCTGCCTTTCGTACAGCGTAGGCATGTCGCTCTTGGTTAACCAAAATAAATAAAATAAAATAAAATGTGCCCTATTCATTGCACGTTTCGTACAATGTAGGCATCAAAATGTGCCCTGTACATTGCACGTTTCGTACAACGTAGGCATCAAAATGTGCCTTGTACCATGCACGTTTCGTACAACGTAGGCATCAATATGTGCGATGTACCAGTGAGTGTGGGCGGGCGGTCGCCCTCCCCGCGTCACATTATTTTGCAGTCAGTATGTGATACCAGCTGCACATTTGCACAACCCACTTATTAATGCAGTCGAGTGCAGTCAGAGCGTCCATTCATTGTGCAGCATTGCCGCTGTTATCCGCACCTATTACCCGTTCACGAGCCGATGGATCAAATTGTTACTAGGTTACTTTTGTAATAATGCATTGACCTTAATCATCATTCGAATGCGACAAATTAATATGATACAGGGTGTCCCATTATGAATATTAAACACGTGCTCCATTGTATTATGTGGAAACTAGGGTTACTTAAATATTGAATGTTCAGATTTTATTTAAACGAGCAACATAAGCATGTTTGTTTGTCTGTCTGTACAGAACCACTCAAAAACCGATCTCACGCTCATGGCGGGGGTTTTGCAACGTGAAAATAATCTAGCTACGCATAGATCCCGAGCTAAACTTGGTCGGCTGATATTGTTATTTCTACAATTATGAAAAGCTGGTGTAAATAGTGCAGGTATAAGACAGAAAATGTTATATTTCTGTAAGAATTTGTCAAAATATACTAATGCCGACAACAACAAGAAAAGTTTTAGTACAAAAAGGCGTATGTTTAAACATTCTGTATATAATTAAATTTAAAATTAATGTCATATTGTTAATCAAAATAAAACAAATAAATTTATACTTTCATACACATTAGTGTATGAAAGTATAAATTAATTTGTTTATTTGTAATTAAACCGAAAAACAAAACACAAAGCTGAAACAACGATGTGTTTTGTCGAAGTGGAAAATCAATCAATCAAAGGAGTTACCAGATGAAAGGAATTATCCTGACATATCAGGAATTTTGGAAAACTGGGAAACTCAGGAATCATTGAAAATCAAAGGGAAAACATAATTTAACCTCCCATTAATGATATCACTGGCTCTACTTTCGCATTTTATACTTGCATTGCAAATGAAACAGTCGACCCGTCTAGTTCATATTCATAACTTTCTTAGTTGCATGCGTTTCATCCCTCCTCATAACATGCCCATACCAAGCTAAACGATTTCCTTTCAATTTTTCTGTCACTGGTGCAATTTTCAAACTTCCTCTTTATTTCTAAATTTCACCGAAAAGTTTATTGAGCCAAAATGTCAGAAAATCTTGAGAATAAGGATTTTGTCAGGAAATCTCTTTTTTATCTGGTAGCCGTAGCGTGCGGGTTTGAGGGGCGCGCGCGAACCTTTCTGGGGTTTTCGTTACACCTTTTATATACTAAATGCTTTAAAAAATATCAGATATATAACCCTCAAGTGTATGTAGTAATCAATACTAATAGATAATGTTGTGTAAACTGTCCAGCATTATTTATTTATTTAATACATGTCATAAACTGTAGGAGGCCTTATTGGTTACCGGCTTAATAGGGTAATACATTAATCTACAACGTTAGTAGTTTAAATATTATTATGTAATCATATTAATAAAGTTGTTGTCCTGAATTTAATTATGATTACACATATTGGTCTACTTATACAAAGAACACATTAACCTAGAAAATATACTACCTACGACGACACGGAACAAGACTGTCTAATAAGTAAAGAGCTTTTCGTCAAACGATACAAACGATAATTTTTAAAAAAGGTGCGTGTCTGCTTCGACTCGCGACTGGAGTTTACTCCAGACCAGTTCAGGAAACATAGCAACTTCACTTTGTTATCGCTCGATTTTACTCGCCTCTATTTGAGTACCGTGGGCCTTGCATGAAAATCGATTCATCAAGAGAAAACTCTAAAAAAAATACATGATCAAAAATGAATTTTGCTTTTTTATGACATTTGACAAACTTATTTCTTATGTTCATCAAAATAACTCCTTTCATTTTCATCAGTATAATACAAAAAACCCTGTACCTATCTATCTATCTCTGCGAAACCAAAATGGGGTGACTATCCTCAGATCTCCGCAACCGAGAAGCCTCATCATCATGACGTCACTGCTGGTCGAGGCCTCCCCGTAGAGTGCAATGAGGGGATTTGCCATAGTCACAACGCTCGGGCGGGATGGTGATCGCAGTATTAGTGTTTAGTATTCCGGTGGATGCTGCTATAATCCATTAGTTGGCTTTTACGACATCCACGGGAGGAGACGGAGTGGTCTATTCTTAGGCCGGACACACCAAGTCTAAAAATACGTATAAGATATGGACACCCTATAAAGCCTACAACTTTAAATTTGCCGTGAATGTTCCTTTTGGCTTCTAGGTGCTCACTAAGGAAGGAATTTACAAAATTGAACCTCTGAAGGGATAAAAGGGGGTGTTTAAATTTTGTATGATAAACTCATATAGCCAAATTGAATGTTACGACAATGCGTTATAGCATATTTTACATAGAAATTCGATTTGGAAAGCGATACAATTTTTTAAACTCGTATGTCGAACGTATAATAGTTTTTCTTTGTAATGCGAGTTAAAATTTAAGTTTACATCTCTCATATTCGGTAAGTAGGTCCTTATTACCCCCAAATGGGGCTTGTAGGTGACCAATTAGCGCTCTAGGGTAATAATGTAGCTAGAAAAGCCCTAGGGCGGTAAGTAATTCAAAAAAAACTTCACTCTTTAAAAAGGTCGCGTACATCTAACCATCATACTGGCAATAGACATCATGCATTCAGCCCAATGACAAAAGAGGTCGCTTCGCTATTCAGCCTTGTCTTCGTATGAGTATAATAGTCATCAATTTTAAATATCGAACGGCGAAGCTGAATTTAGTTTTTGATAAAAATAATTAAAAAAAAGATGAAAAAAGGCGGGAATAGAAAACTTTGACTTTAAATATTGTTTGTTTTTGGGATTTTTTTATAATTACGTGCTAATTAGGAAAAAAACATGAGTTCTGCAAGTGATGAAGATATAAGCTGCACACCCGATTCAATGAAAATGGAAGCTGAAGCAGCAATTAACAATATTTTGCCTGAAAGTTCTAAAGAGAGATATTTGAAAACTTACGACGAGTTCATGAAGTGGCGAAAAGAAAAACGAGTGAAGTCTTTATCTGAGACTGTATTCTTAACATACTTTAGTGAGCTATCAAAAAAGCTGCAGCCATCTAGTTTGTGGTGCATTTATTCAATGTTATTCAATTTTCAAAATTATCATCTTTTCTAAAAAGACAATCAGCTGGGCACAAAAGCAAAAAGTCAAAGGTTTTTACAGCGCAAGACGTGAAAACATTTATAAATGAAGCCCCCCCTGATGACATATATTTAGCTGTTAAGGTACGTAAAATGTTTTATTCTTGTAATGCCGGTTTTTTTCTACTTACCTCACAATCGAGATGTAAAGCAGAGTAGTTAGCTCGGGTGTAAGCATCAATGGCACCCTCGAACTATAGGCGCCCTCGCTGCGCTCGTGCGCCTAAATATCTCGGGCTGCTATTGATGCCTTACAGCCCTTGGCTACTAATCTACTATTAGTGTGATATATTGGGATATCGCAAATTACTCACAGACGAAGTTGCGGTCTTCGTCTGCGAGTAATTTTAGCTACTAGTTAACTTTACTAGCAGCTAGTAAAGGCAATACATTTCTGTTCCTAAATCTTGAACTCGCTCCTACATTACATCTTACCTTTAGCCCGCGACTTCGTACACCTTGTGTCGCGATAAAAGCAGCCCCACCACCCAATTTTAACTCTTTATAATATTAGTACAGAAATATTTAGATTCGTCTACAAGATATACTTTAAAATCATAAGCATAGTAAAACTAATTAATTATATATTATCTTAATTCAATTCTATTAATACACATAAACCTAAGTACAGTACTACTACAAGAGTAAGAGGCGTCGGCAACCATCGGCTTTCCGAAACAGAAATATGATTGCAACTGAGCGAGAAAAAGACAGACACAAACGACTGCCGAGGCATCTACTTTAAATCGTAGTACTGTATTCTATAATGTACGATGAATGTTATATAGTGATATCAAAACTGTAGAAAAAAAATAACAATCTAGAAAAAATATTACTGCAGTCCATATTAATCAACATAATATTGCTTATTTATAATCATATTTATATTCACCAATTAACAGTTTATCGCCTGAGACAAGTGACCATAGAAAACTAAATGCTACTAAACCAATATTTGGGAAATATGGAGTTGCCTTTGACAGCGTTTGTCAATGGGGAGACACACTGCTTATTTATCACGCTAGGTGGCGCATAATCGCTGGTGTTGTTTCGTAGCCAAACAAAGGTCTATCAATGTTAAAAAAAAAACTGTCTAAAGTGGACAGTATTAATTATTTTATAAAAACGGGAAATTTTCACGTACCGTTAAATCGATGTAAGCACCGACATTGTTTCGACCCGTTTCGAGAGTCTTTTTCAAGGTGAGTGAACGCGACGCACTCCACCCGCGTCTCGCTTAGCACTAATCCGCACAGTATTAGTTATGTCAAAAATGGATAATTTTAGCATGAGCAAAAGACAAGACTACTAAATGACAAGCACCAGCGATGGTGGCGCCATTTGAGATTAGCTTTGCCTGTGGCTCCCCATTGCGTCATTACCAAACATGAGCACGTTTTGATTTCCACTTGTCTGCTTAGGGTTGCCTATTGCGTCATATTTTGCACCAAGTGTTCTTGTGACCACAATTATCTAAAATTATAATTTCTTACCAAAGCGAGACATACCTACGACCGCACAAATAACCCTTCATTAACTTGCCAATCAAAGCTCGTGAAATCTATCCTCAGAGTCGATTTAAGGTCGATTAGATGTCAGATTCAGAGGTCAGATTTATGCGGCAAAGTTCCTAATCTAGATTTGATTTTTAACTGACAATATAAGTACAATATTCAAATTATAAATATGCATGGATACTACATTATTATACCGAGGGATCACTGTACCAGAAACATGATAGGACAATGTTTTCTCAATAGAAAAAAAAAACAAAGTTACGTCTAGTTTTTGCCTAGATTAGATTGTTTATTAAAATGGTGCATATTATTGGGTAAAAAATTAGATAAATAATATCAATACAATAAAGGCGAGGGTTTACTGTAGGGGTTTTGTAAAATTATTTATATTTTACGAGATATTCAATAAAAAAACGCTTTTTCGAGCGGCGGGCACGAGGCGTTTTTTTGTATGAACATTTCTGCCTGGGGTTGGCGCAGTCTTAAGTAGTATCATCACTGCCATGATACAATTTAAAAAGTAGGCAAATACCAACAGTGACGCGAGTGCCATCTCTTGACGATGAAAGAACTAAACTGACAATTACACTCTATTTCTATGATAAGTCTATTTTGTTTCTCGCTCATACGCAATCTAGACCTACCACCTCCTTCGACATGGCAGCAATACTTTGTGATGGATAATTTTTAAGGTACGCACTATGCGGAACTACACTGCAGCAGAACTGCGCGGCAAAGTTGATCAACTGACACCTCAGTTCGCTCAGAGGGGCTAGTCTGCAAATTTGACAAGCAACTTACACGGCCGTGTGGTGTACAAATTTTTGTACGGGATTTGAGGTTCTCAAGGTGCCCGCTAGGGGCGCTCTTCGATTTCTCCATACTAAATTCCGTGTAGTGTAAACCACACGGCCGTGTAAGTTGCTTGTCAAATTTGCAGACTAGCCCCTCTGTTCCCGCTTAGTGTGTGTGGTCTCATATAATTTCATAAAAAAAATATTTTGTCGCGGCGTGTCGCTTAGTTCCGCTGCGGTGCAGCTCCGCCTAGTGCGTTCCTACCTAACGTGCCAATTATTCTTGCCTCTTTTGTGTTTTCTATTGCCTCTTGTATGCTTTATCTTGCCTCTTTTTTATTTTATCTTGTTAATGCATACGTTAAGTAAGGTTTCCATCGCTCTGTGCTTCGGAGGGCACGTTAAGCTGTCGGTCCCGGCTGTTATTGATTAATAGCAGTCGATAAGCCATGTCAGAGGCCCTCGGGCGGCTTGACAAACTCCGACACCAGAGGCCAGCACTACCTCATACGAAACGAAACGAAGTAAGGTTTATTCAATTGTTCCCACTAGTTGCGTGCTGTATGTATGTACACCCAACTAGTGAATGCGGCCGATAGCTTGCCTCACTAAAGTATTCGGTCAGAAAGCTATGTTTTGGCAAATGGCGATGCGCTCGTTGGTTTCTTCCTAGTGTACTGCCTGACAACAGAGAGGTTGGGTCCGAGCCGTCAGGCGAGGTGCGAGAGGTCATCCAGCTCCGGCGGCAGCTGCTGCGCGCCGGCGCGGCCGAACACCGGCTTCGCGACCACCGACACGGGCGCCTGCAGGAACGACACATGTTATTATTATTATTATTGCTAATACTTTTTTTTTTGTACCTTTTTATCTGCAATCGGCTGTTTAGCCATAATCAGATGTTTTCTGGGTTGACGTGGTTTGGGTGTGATTCCAATGAATAACACCATTTAAATTGAAGAACTGGTTAGGTTCTCTGGTCTAGGTCAAGTATTTGCCATCCCTTTAGGCGTTTTACATTTTCTTGTGTGTTTAACAGGTTCTTAGCAAGTTCGTTTGAGTGGTTTTCAAGTCTTTCCTTATTATTTATTATTAATACATACATACATAGTCACATGCCTTTTTCCCCGAAAGGGTAGGCAAACCTCAAATGGGCATCTTTTCACTGTGGGTTGCACCATCGTGGGATATAGACGTGACAAGTGGTGACCTCATCGCCGCCATTGCTTCCCACGACTGACTCTGCTGACAATTTCTTCCAGTAATAACACATTCCTTAAATAAGCTAGCAGCCAGGATATACCAACGAATCTTACAAACAAGTCCGGGTAATCCGGCTTTTACGACATCCACGGGAGGAGATGGAGGGGTCTATTCTTGGGCCGAACACATCACAGATACTATTAATAGGCCGAATAAAACAATGTTTGGATACTTTATAACTAAATGTGGAACATTACTAATAGAGCTAGCAGTTAAAATTACGTTAAAATGCGCTGGTTATAATACAGACGTCCCGGATAGTTAAGAATGAAACGGAAATATGAAACAAATACTACAAAATACGTTTTTTTAAACAAAAAGGCCTCTATTGTTCTTATTACCTTACTAAAATCTGGGGTCTATTCTCGAAACATACAAGCTATAAATTAGCTACAAGTGTATCGCTATAGTAACAGAAAACAGTTACAAAAGTTACAATAGCTATTCATATTACGACAGCCTATGAGCGGTAACCCAATAGGCATGATGACAGTAACATAAACCCAGTTAAGCTGGTTGCTTTTTCATACTTATGTATTTTTCCAAATATGGGCCCATCCTAATTCTTGTTCATATAAGTAATTTCAATGTTATTCAATGGTCTCAAAATGAGTCATCATGCATACCTACTCAATAGTGTAGATTCATCTAGCTGACTAAAATTCAGATGATGCAGTCATCTCTGACGACCTCTGTGGCGCGGCGGGCTAAGGTTAGCCTGCGACGCATGAGGTTGCGGGTTCGATTCCCGCCTCGGAATAAATATTTGTACGATCTGCAGATATTTGTTCCGAATGGTACGGGTATTTTCTATGTTAATTAAAAAAATATCTATCTATGTAGTGCATCAGTTATGTAGTACCAAAACACAAGCTCTGCTTAGCTTGGGGCTAGATAATGTTGTGTGAACTGTCCAGCATTATTTATTTATTTTATTTTATCTGTAAAGCCTGATATTTTACTAGTAGCTTGTAAGTTTCTAGAAACAGGTCCCAGTTGTGTATGGTCGTACAAACCTGGCTTACCAGTCCAGCGGCCGCGGGGGGCTGCGCGGGCGGCACGCCGACCACCACGACCTTCTGCGGCGCGTGCGGCGCGTGCGGCGCGGGCCCGCTCGTCACCACCACCGACTACGGACATGCACACACACTCACTACCACTCCTCACTTACAACACAATACAACACCATCCGCGACAGACAAGCCACTTGCGATTGTAGGCTGGCCACTTACGATCACTCCATCGCGTTACATGGCGTGATACACAGCCAATATTTGATTGTAAGCACTGACCTCAAAGTAAATGGACATCGGGTCTAATGAAAAATACACGAAAATGTAGACTGAGATTACCTATGAATACGTGGAAACTGTTGCAAGCAAAATTAGGGTGTGTGGTCAAGCCAATGCTTAATGCGTTTATTTGTCTTTTTGGTTCGGTTATTTTTAAGAGCGGACCCGAATTCCATTTTCTTTGAGGTCAAAGGTGAGTCATTGTGTTCAATCTTTAAGCCAAAGTTAGGGCGTGATGCTAACCCACGAATTTTCCGGGCCAATCCATAGGCTCACGCCATTTGGAATCACGCCTCGCAGCCTTTGAATGTGCGAACTCATATGCGTCTGTGTTAATTCCGTTAAAAGACAAGATCCAGCCGTGCACCAAAAAATTAAAGCCACTTGGAGTGAAAGCCGTGAGTGGCCTAATTAATTTTAGTCCATCCATTTGACTTCAGTCGATCAAAGGGCGTTACTGTGAGTGGCCAGCTCTATATTCTATCAATTATTCTTACAACTACTTAAACATGACAGGGAGTATCGGTGAAATTACAGGCACATGAGACTTTTCATCTTTATGACTCAGGGTGGCGGGCGCAGTGCAATGCCACATAGGGTGCGTCCTAGGTGGACTTGGCCTATGTGATAATGCATTTAACATCAGGTGGACCTTCAGCTGGTTCCTTCAATAAAACCAAATAAAAAGAAAACTCATTTTGTCATGATAACTTGACTTTTTTTTTTGGCAAAAAATAATTGTTAGCGTGTCTCTACTGTAAGTACGCATTTTGTAATTCATATTACAAGATATAGACCACACAATACAATGACTCCATTACAAACTTGACTGGCTTAATCAAAAGTAGCTTGTCTGTAGGAGCAACGGATATACACAGTTATAGTTGAAATAGAATATTGCTGAACCTAGATTTATCGTTTGATTAGGCTCAGACAAATAAAGAAAGCTAAGACGGAACACGGCGCACGATACAAGTGAAGCCGAAAACCAGCTAACTAATAATATAATAGACAGATACAATAATAGATGAAAATATAATAGATACAGACACGCACTCGCACAGACAATGCATCAAAACCATGCTCATCAATCGTTAGCCTTTGCCGGTGTGTTAGTGTGGGTGCGTAGGTGTTTATCTGTGTGACACGCACACGCACATAAATATCTGGCTTTAGTTTTCTATGGGGCGGGCATATTCTGTCTAAGCTTTCCTTAATTGTCCGAGTGAATAATAGACTTTAGGTTCGAATCCGAAACACATGGACGCGGTAGGGTCGTGCTCAGGGCTAACATGAATGTCTTAACGTTAGCGAGACCCTAGCGACGACACCCCTTTAGGGAGAAAATTTCAAAAAATCCTTTGTTATTGCACCCCTAGACCACGAATGTACTCTCCTAATTTCTAGGACTTACGGCTTATTCCGTGCGTTGATAGCCAGTCAGTGAGTCAGTCAGTCACGCAACAATTTTACATATAGTGATATGATATTGGCCAATAACATCAGGGTGGCTGCGGTGAAATTACAGGCACATGAGACTCTCCATCAGGGTGAACTCTCTCAGGGTGCCGCCGGGCACATTGCATGACCTATGAAGTAATGCATTATGATTGGCAGACATTACCCCTTAACACAAAGTGCGCCACATGCTTGTCATTCAAATCAAATCGAATAAAAAAACTGGATTGGTTAATATTTGTTAATTATGAATGTCTCAAAAACCCTTAAGATCACAGACCTATATACACTAGATAACGCGAGTTTCCCTACTTTACGTGTCCGAAGTTTGAGCAATGCTCCAACTAGCAAACCTCAAATCAGTTCGCTCTCGGCCGTCTTCGCGATAGGAAATATAAAAATTCTTCGAGCTAGCTGTGCTGATGGAGATATTTCGTAGCATAGTAGGTACAAAATAAAACGGCACGCTTGATTTCATACAAATTTACGTGTTTGCTGTGTCTATCTTGATGGTGCTTGGGCCTCTGTACTGTACAACACTCAACTCCATCTTTAACAATGTATCTTTGTGACCCCAGTTCAAGAAGGCAATCATGGCATGCTCTGTCTGCAGTGCTCAGGTATAAATCAGATTATATCAATTACATTTACTTACCAAAGCGGCTAACATTCCATTGAATATTTATCTTTGTTTGTTTGAGCAGCATGCATTCAAATTTCTAGTTATCTATTTACATAGGTACATGCTTTGTTTAAAACCAAATAATCACATTAGAGTCTGTACAAAAAGAGATCAGTCGTGGGATTGGAGGGCGCAGCTGTGCTTATTTACCTTTCTTGTTTAGCGGGCAATACAATAGCGCGTCTGTTCCATTTTGATCATTTTACAACAGTAACTATTTATTTAGTATAAAATTCAAAATGCCAACAGTTTAAATCCTAGGCTAAAGAAATAGTTAAATAAACTAAATAAAACGTTAGTTCACAATTTGGCCACAACGCTTCTCTTTTTGAACAGGCTCTAGTTCAAGTAGAAACTACATCACTACACTACATGAAGCTAAACTACATCTAGAGGGGTTCAAGGAAGGTACCTGAACGTTTCCGCTGCGGACGATTGTCGGCTGCGACCCGTGGACGACTATGTGTCCGCCGCTAGTGGCCTGGGACAGGGACTACGAAATAAATCAATACAAAATAAATACCGATTGCATCCGGACTCCGGATATTAAGCTAAATAGAAACAAGTATCTTCCTGCCTTTCTCGAAGAGATATTCTAAGAAACATTATGTGAGTTTAAAAAAAAAAGATTTTTGGAACATTGGACAGACAGCCTGAAAAGTGACATTTCTAAATAAAACAAGTTGGGCTCAATTGATGGTTATCGAAACTTTATAAAGTTTCGAAGCTTCATATAGGTTCGAAAACTGCCAAAACTCGTACTAACGTAACTCGTTACTCATCGTTACTCGTAGCTTTTATGTGGCCAACCAAAAAGGCTAAGGCATTTATACGCGAAATATTTGTTACAAAATAGAAAAGGCTGCAACATTTATGAAGGATCCATGGAGTCCTACATGTAGGAGCAAATGAGATGCATTAGTCAAACCCACATCGTCTATACGTGTTTAAAGTGGCTGCCCGACCAACCTTACGGTTATACGCGGTAGCGCACTTACAGATATGAGAGAGATGAGATGCATTAGTCAGTCGACTTTCAACTTTAAGATGCTTACCGGAGGTTGCTTTTGTTGCGAGACAATAACGAACTTCTGCGGCGGAGGGGTGGAGGGCGCCGGCGAGTGCGGCGCGGGCGACGAGCTGATCGCCACGTTACGGGCGCTCACCGCTTCTGTACAACATCACAATGTTTAATCAAACGGCCGTGCTGCGTCCGGCCTAAGGACACACCCCTCCTCCCGTGGATGTCGTAAAACACGACTAAGGGATTACACAAGGGGATGGGCAGCAGCATCCATCGGAGTGCTCAACACCAATAATGCGATCGAAAATCAGCCTGTCGAGCATGGTGGTCATGGCATATGGCAATAGGCAGAACGACTGATTTTGAAAAATCTATTCTCTATAATGTTCTTAATGTCTACTGTAGCCAAAAAAGATCTTATTTCTATTTAAAACTAACATCTAATAGCAAAATTTTGCATTTTTTTAAACCAACATCGAATTTTGCGTCAAAACGCTCGCGGTGTGATGGCTTCTACTTGTGACTTCACGAGTAAGTAAGTAAAGTTTAGCAAAAAGAAGCCAGCGTAGATACTATTGTGTAATCTGTACTTTGGTTCACGGTTGGGACTTGTTCAGAGAAGTGACTATTACGTCACGCATGTGAATGAGCTCTGATTGGCGTTTCGCATAACATAGCGGATAGCCGTTTTGTCAGTGGCGGTCCGAGGGGGGGGGGGGGGGGAGAGTCACTGGGGTCATGGTTTGAAACCGGCACCCCTCTCTTAGTAAAGGTGGAACGCTGTGGCCAAAACGATGACCCCCAGTAGTTACTGGGGGCTTATGAACACCGCAGTAAGGGGCATACTGGCGTGTCAGACGACGTATGGATGGAATGTGACGCCACTTACCCATGGGCTTGGACAGGTGAGGCACCTGGGTTGTAGCAAGAGAAGGCGTGGAAGGTACTAAGGGCGGCGTGCACGTGACGACCGCAACCGCGCCGCCACTGCTGCTGGCAGACGGCGACGTGCGAATCTTGCTCACAGCTTGCTGTAGACTCAGTCCGAGGTACCCGTATTCACGTCTAAACAACAAATATAAAGAGTTAAAACCCAATTGATAGAATCTCTACTAATATTATAGAAAGGTAAAATATGTTTGTTTAGATATAGGGGGTTAATCTCCGGCGGAACTACAGATCAGATTCTGAAAATTCTTTCACCAAGGAAGCTACATTATCCCTGATGCTTGACTACGCTCGCGTTATATGTGTAGATCCACTTAACTCTTCAACGGCTGAGCGGATTTTGATGAAATTTGATGGATGGATCTTTTGGGGGGCAGAAGGGGCGAACTGCTTTTTATGACGACAACACGCGTACGAAGCCGCGGGTAAAAGCCTAGTTCATTGATAACAATGATAACGCAAAGCAAGGATCATTTTTAATAGTCATAAAAACTAAGTGAATTTAATTTACGTTTGCGGTCACGAAGCCATTTGACTGCTGGTATCCATACTGGCTGTTGGGGATATTTTTCTTGGTTTTAGTCTTCAGGCAGGTCGGTCCGCACCTCCGATGCCGCTCAGCGCACCCTCTAGCCTCTCACCGAGCCATCTCACTGCAGTTTGTACAACAGTGTCTGTTCGCTTACTTGTAGTCTTCAGGCAGGTCGGTCCGCACCTCCGATGCCGCTCAGCGCACCCTCTAGCCTCTCACCGAGCCATCTCACTGCAGTTTGAACAACAGTGTCTGTTCGCTTACTTGTAGTCTTCAGGCAGGTCGGTCCGCACCTCCGATGCCGCTCAGCGCACCCTCTAGCCTCTCACCGAGCCATCTCACTGCAGTTTGTACAACAGTGTCTGTTCGCTTACTTGTAGTCTTCAGGCAGGTCGGTCCGCACGTCCGATGCCGCTCAGTGCACCCTCTAGCCTCTCACCGAGCCATCTCACTGCAGTTTGTACAACAGTGTCTGTTCGCTTACTTGTAGTCTTCAGGCAGGTCGGTCTGCACGTCCGATGCCGCTCAGTGCACCCTCTAGCCTCTCACCGAGCCATCTCACTGCAGTTTGTACAACAGTGTCTGTTCGCTTACTTGTAGTCTTCAGGCAGGTCGGTCCGCACGTCCGATGCCGCTCAGTGCACCCTCTAGCCTCTCACCGAGCCATCTCACTGCAGTTTGTACAACAGTGTCTGTTCGCTTACTTGTAGTCTTCAGGCAGGTCGGTCCGCACGTCCGATGCCGCTCAGCGCACCCTCTAGCCTCTCACCGAGCCATCTCACTGCAGTTTGAACAACAGTGTCTGTTCGCTTACTTGTAGTCTTCAGGCAGGTCGGCCCGCACCTCCGATGCCGCTCAGTGCATCCTCTAGCCTCTCACCGAGCCATCTCACTGCAGTTTGTACAACAGTGTCTGTTCGCTTACTTGTAGTCTTCAGGCAGGTCGGGCGGCGTGCGCAGCTGGCGTACAACCGGCGCCAGCACCTTCAGTAGCTGGTGCTTGAGGTTGCCGGCGACGATGCGGTCCGCACCTCCGATGCCGCTCAGCGCACCATATCACTGCAGTTTGTACAATAGTGTCTGTTCGCTTACTTGTAGTCTTCAGGCAGGTCGGGCGGCGTGCGCAGCTGGCGTACAACTGGCGCCAGCACCTTCAGTAGCTGGTGCTTAAGGTTGCCAGCGGCGAGGCGGTCCGCACCTCCGATGCCGCTCAACGCACCCTCTAACCTCTCCCCGAGCCATCTCACTCGGGGCAGTATGAATACCTGTAACCATTCAAATGTTGGTAGTATTACTATTTTTAACGGACTACTTTAAGGTGGTTTCTTTTTCATACTAACGTATTTTACCAAATATGGGCGAACAGAGTAAAATTTTACACTGAAATGACTGTTGTTGGCTTTTATATTGGGCAGTCATTTCAGTGTAAAATTATACACTGTTCGCCTATATTTGGTAAAATACGTTAGTATGAAAAAGCAACCACCTTAATGAGGTATTCCGTAGCTATGCCTCGCTTCAGTGAGGAAGAGTAATGCATTTAGCGTTTATGTATGTTTGTATGTATATTGAAAACTGCAGCAGTTCAAGGATATAATATTTTTTTTAAATTGGCTGCCGTGGTCAGAATTTGTGTGGAGCCAAAAGCTCAAGCAGAGATCCAGCAGTGAAACGAGCTCACGAGACCAGGGTAAAACAAACGGAGGAATGGTGAGCGAAGAGAGCCACTCTGAGCGGGTGGATCCCTGTGATCAACTGATCACAAAATACGAATCTGTTGCCAGAATTTAAATAGTGGCCGCCATTTTGTATTTTTTTACTGGAGCGATTGCTTCAAAATCAATATCTGATGGTGAACAGAGAACACAAATCTGATATCAGAACTAAAAATAGGTATTTTTATTTACGTGTTGCATGAGTTAACGGCTATAGTTTACAAAAAAAACTTGTTTTTAAAAGACAATGGCTATTGGTTTGTCTGTATTTACATCAAATCTGAGTTCTATACGGGACGGAGTTAAGTGAAATGGTATCTTAACACTCACCTTGACAACTTCTGGCCCCAGTTCAGCCAGTCCTTGGACCGCGCCGTACAGCGAAGCGAGTGGAGTCTTCTCGGACTCTTTCATGGAAGCCATCGCCACTCCTGTTTCATTGTTTGTCTGCGACGGGCACTGCAGGGCCTTTGCGAATAATCTAAAACAGACAGAGCGAGTTCGTTTTAATTCAGTCGATCATGACCACATGACCATGAATGTACATTCAACAAGCATTAATTTCCTTGTAATCACCGGAATCGCACAGGTAAAACACTCTTGTGCCGTGGTGTGTTTGGGGTAAGAGGATTACACCAGGGGATGGGCAGCAGCATCCACCTGTGTACTAAACACCAACTGCAACCACTAATCAGCCTGCTAAGCGTGGTGATTATGGCAAATCACCCCATTACATTCTATGGGGGGGTTTGTCCTGCAGTCAACATCTATTTAGGCTTGTGCTTAATCGTTCACTGAGCGGAGCGCTCCGTAATAGTACAATCAATCGAATGTACTAGTTTAGTTCTATTAGTACTGTTAGTTCAGTGGTAAGAGACTTGGTTCGTGTTCGTTCGTTCGTTTGTACTGGGCCTTCGTCGGAGACGCATCGAGTGATCGGTTGGACGGTGTGCGTGCTCGCGCGCTCACTCTTTTGCGAAAGGAACTAATAGTATTATTGAACTAATAAGGATTATCTCGGGGAATAGTTCGTTCTCGTTCAATAGTGGGAAATAATTCCTAATCATTCTTCGTACGTGAACTACACAAGGTTCTCTTATCGCAGACACAAGCCTAACATCTATCAGCTAATAATGAGTTCTGGTTCTAGGTTCTAGGCACAGTTCCAGTTTTGAATTATGACATTCAAGCTTTTTTTTGTAAAGTTTGTAAGATTGCTTACTATTTTATTTTATTTTATTGTATTGCATGTTTTCTCCATATTCAATAGTATTCAGTAAAAACTACTTGCGGATACCCGCGATACAGGCTACCCCTAGTGCGGAGTGCGGGATCCACTGTGTTTAATCAAATTGTTTGTATCTTTTTTTGAAAAATAAACTTATTTGTATTTTTATTATACCTTGTGACTCTGGTCTGCAGATTATTAGTAGAAGTGTTGAAAGTCTTGCAGATCTGCGCCATGAGCCGAGCTGCGAAGTCGCGCAGCGCCCAGTGATTGTCCATCTCCGGGCGCAGACACAGCTGTCGTGACACGATACAAGTGGACACCGACGGAATCAACTCGTGCAACTGTGGAATAATAGTTGCCAGTTATCCATAAGTTTGCTAGTTGAACGTTTTGCTATTCGCTACAAGGCTCGTATTTAAACAATTCATCCTGTTTCTAGAATTACAATTCTCGTAATTATTAAAAGCTTACAATGTATGTTTTGTTTTCAAATCTTGCAAGCTGAATCAGAAACACTTCTAGATCCAATTGATTTGAAATTTTGCGTTACCTGTCAAGTTCCGATGACAATACAATATTATGGTGACAGCAAGCTGATCTCATGATGGAGACAGGAGGTGGATAATGGAACTGCTCGATGGATAATAGTAGAATGCCTAAGTTTAGACTCATTTTGCTCCACTAACTAATTTTATAAAAGATTGTTGGAATAAAATATTTTTCAACAAAAACTTAATTCAAAACAACCTGGAAGTTGAACAAATCAAGACTGAATTGTGAATTGCCTGAAAATTTGTATTTTGCTCTCTCATAACAATAATAAAGTTTACTTTCTATAGGTACTTTGCGACCATAGATTCGTGTAGGATAGTGCTTTATAATATTGGAAAGAGTGAAGAGAGACGCGTCTATTATGCTTCTACTTAATACTAGCCAAAACGTTGTAGCGGTCAAGTTTCGGTCTCATTTCGATATATCGGTTTTGACAGTTTTGTAGAATACCATTTGTGACACGGACACAAGATTGGAACATGATCAGAACTTTACTTTGACAGTTTTTTGTTTCTGGGCTTTGCTTCTCTTGGACTTGATTTGTGTAAAGCAAGCATTATGCTTGGTCAACTTTAAACAAACCATGGTATCCATTATGCTGCAAACGTCAAAATTGTCTTTGTGCGACAGAGACAGGAATAAGTGTACAAAACCAACACAAATCGTCCCTTTCTTCCTCGGTGGCGAGCATGTCAGGTAAACCTAAACCGAATTAAAATCATAAAAAGTTGTAATCCTAAGATAATAAGTAGGTAATGATGAACCAAAGAACAATATAGGTACTCACATATTTCTCCAAATACAAAGACTGATTGTCAAGCAGAGCTTTCACCATTCGCATCAAGTATATGAGAAGAGCGAGGTTGTTTTGTACGACATTCACTTTGACTCCTTCAGATATGAACGTGCACATTCGCGGTAACATCTCATGGAGGCCAGGATCACATGCCAGGGATTGCAGGGCTTCCTGTAACAATTTTAATAATAGTAGAGCATTTTTGCGAAAGGTTTCATCTGATTTCTACCACCTCTTTCTACTTGCTGACAAATGACAAAAAAAAAAAAACCGTCAGCTCCACCCTTCAACTTCAAAATTTGAAGGACCATCATCATCAGCCTGTAGTAGTTCACTGCTGGACAAAGGCCTCCCATAGAACGCTACAACGAACGATCTTAGCCGCCTCCATCCACCGACTTCCCGCAACCTTTATAATGTCTTGTTGCCTTGTAATGGCCTTCCTTTACTGTTTCGCCCGGTTTGTGGACGCCACTCCAGAGCTTTCATTCTCCAACGGTTGTCAGTTCTGTGAGCTATTATGGCCTGCCCATTGCCACTTAACTTGCTAATTCTGAAGCTATGTCGGCGACCTTGGTACTTCTACAGATCTCCACAATTAAAATTCTATCACATAATGAAACTCCGAGCCTCTCTCCATAGCTCGCTGCGCGACTTTGAGCTTTGGAATGAGCCCAATAGTCAGCGACCACGGCTGTGCCGTAAGTCATATCTGGCAACATGCCCTGAGTTATCATGGCAGAATCACTGGAAGACCTTGGCACAGAGCTAGTCTCCCAACAGGTGGGTCTTAAAATGAAGATGGGCTGCATCATGTTAAATGCTCATGCAGCTACACAATGGAAACAATATCATCGAAGTTGTTGACCACTCTATTTGGGTCAACCAAGGTAGGGTGACGAATCCAACCCGGATTTAATGATGGAGAAGATTTATGGCATTATTACTCGAATGCTGCCCGTTCGGGTCAATACTACATAAATCTTCTCGTCCTTAAGTGAAGATGAAAGTCTAGAATATAGGTGTTCGTAGTCCTACAAAATAAAAACTCAAATTGAATAAATTACCGCCCGACGTCCTTCGTCGCTGCCCACGCAGGCCTCCGTGATCTCCTTATAGTACAACTGCTGCTCAACACTCAACTCGTGGGTCGCAAGCTGCTTCACGTGGACTGATTCTGATGCCTTCAGCCGCGCAGCTTTACCGCACATTGGTTTACCTGTAACAGAACAAATTGAATTAACTAAACAAATTGTATGAAGAATGTGATGATAGTGAATGAAGCAAAAGAGGTGTGTCAGGATCATAGCAAGTGGAAATCCGTGGTATCTGCCTACCCCTCCGGGAAACAGGCGTGAGTTTATATAAAGCGTTTTTATATATGTATGTTAGTTTTTAAGGTATTTATGTTGTTATGGGCTTATTGTTTAGGTATAGTACATTTCCCATTAAGCCTGAAATAAAGATATTATGTACTTACTTATGTAAGTATGTATGTATGTAAAACAAATTGAAATAAGTAAATGATCCTTCGACTAACAAATTTTTATTTATTTTTTATTTTTTGCTCATTCGATGTTATCAACACTTCTTCAGATAGTGAAAGCTGTGAATAAAATAAAAACGTGTCCCCACCCACCTCTTCCTCCCCCACAACGTTAAATGGACCAGACAGTCGCAGGAACTTGGTAGATAAAGGTGGCTGATTCTTTAGAAGGGCAGAGAGCAGTGACTTCTTGATAGCGGCTTGAGAATGATGATGATAGTTTGATAAAACATCATTGAGATTCAGACAAGCTATCTGTCATATAATGGCACTTGGTAGAAAGGCGCTCAGTAAATTGTCCTTACCTGCAGCATCTTTATTAGTGGGTTTGCTTAGTTTACAAACAGGATCAACAGATTCAAGTTTCTGCGCCTCCTTTGACAGTGGCGGGGGGTTCTCAGGAACTGTTGGCTGCACACCATCCACACTCAACCAGTGGGCTCTTACTGATACATCAAGTGGCACTTTTGGTGGTGGAGCTGATAGGATTTCTGACAAGTCAATTTCTTTTTCTTCTACAAAATGGAGCTCCCTACCACCGCCTGATGCAAATCTGAATGGCAGACTATCTTGTTGGAGGTAACCATACTGCGGCTGAAATATAAAAGTTAACTTTTTATGATAACAATCCAAAGTAATCGGGAAATCCTACAATAATAGAAGAAAGAAAGGGATGGCATTTGTCAATAACTCAGGCCAAATTTTATCGCCGATCACAGGCGAGGTTGCGGGTTCGAGTCCCGCTGGAACGAAATTTTTGGGTTACATTTAAATCCAAACTTTATGTTAGAGACCCAGCATTGTGCAAACGATTGCATGGTAATTTTCTCTATGAACTCTAGATGTAATTGTACAATGGAAAATCTTACTCAGTCCTTGAGCTAAGTGCAGGTCCTTCCATCGCAGGTAAATAAAAAGTATCATCATCTAGAAGTCCACTGCTGGATATAGGCCACCCCCATAGGAAGCCACGATGAATGGTCTCGGTCCGCCTCCAGCAACTGACTTTCTGCGACCTTAAAATGTTGTTGTTTCACAAAGGGGCCGTCTACACAGCATCATTTGTGCTCACAACTAACAACCTTTATTACTCAACAACAGCTGTCAGTTCTGCAAGCTATATGGCCAGCCCATTGCCACTTCAGCTTGCTAATTTGACGACCTCTGTGCAGCGGCCAACGTTCGCCTGCGACGTTCTGTTGCGGGTTCGATTCCGGCCTCGGAACAAATATTTGTGCAATCTGCAGATATTTGTTCAGGTGTTCTGGGTATTTTCTATATAGGTATAATAAAAGATATCAATGTATGTAATATATTGTATTAAGTATATCAGTTGTCTAGTACCCATAACACAAGCTCTGCTTAGCTTGGGGCTAGATAATGTTGTGTGAACTTGTCCAGCATTATTTATTTATTTATTTTTATTTTTATTCTGAGAGCTCTGTAGGTGATCTTGGTTCTTGTATGGATCTCTTCATTTCATATAAAAATAAACAAGTTCATTTCTTCATTTAAGATAAAAATAAA
This sequence comes from Operophtera brumata, assembly GCA_932527175.1. Classification (NCBI taxonomy): domain Eukaryota; kingdom Metazoa; phylum Arthropoda; class Insecta; order Lepidoptera; family Geometridae; genus Operophtera; species Operophtera brumata. The sequence goes on from OW052238.1 coordinate 6,407,543, forward strand.
CGAGTTCATTTTATAAAAATTTCAATACCCCAGACTTTTTTCAGCAAAGAACACTCTCAACCAAGTTAACTTTCAAACAAAAAACCTAAATCAAAATGGGCTCATCCGTTTAGGAACTATGATGCCACGGACAGACACAGATACACACTACAAACTTATAACACCCCTCTTTTTCATCGGCGGTTAAAAACAGAATACCTACTTACCTCAATGTTCTTAATCTTCAATGCATGGTCAATGTCTGTAATTGCGAGTTTCTGCCTCTTTGAATGATGCATGAACTTCATAGCATCTTGCACGATAACCTTCAACCGATAAGTGACATCATCTGCTAAGTCCTTTGCAGCATCATCTCCTAAGTTGGCAATCCCTATACTCTCAGCTATAACCTTCATAGAGTCTAAGGATAGAGCGGAAGAATATGTGAATTCAGAATCTCCCATCTGTAATTAATATTTCGCATCAAAAACAATACAAAGATTATTTAAAAATAGATTTTTAATTAGAATTAAAAAAATTACTATGAGTTTCTTAATATTTAATGTCAGGCTGTTATTATATTATTATAGGCAGAGTGAATAACATACCTTGAAGAAAACTAGAACCGCAACAATATTTTTGCAGGCACTTTCAACAATCAGAGTAAGGTTTATGTTATGTTCCTTTCATTGATAAAGCGCATTGCTACGTTGGTAACTTGGTTAAATTCTATCGTCTGTGTTTTGTGGATATTTAATAACTTCGCAATCAACCCAAAATTAATTCAAACAATTCATTTCTTTTCTTTCATCCACACTCCACAGACTCTTCTTCTTATTTTACGTAATGGCTTCTGTGCATTATTGCATCAATTTAGCCAATGTCAAGTGTTTTATAGAGGAAAGTAGCACAGACTTATAGGATGCTATGCTTTCTTTCATCTACCATTTTTAGAGTTCCGTAAAGCAGTAACTTTGGAAAATAACTTCACAATTTTTATTTTTTTATTTTGTTTGGCTTTGGAACCTTATTCTTTTGCTATGTCCATGTCCAATTAAAGAAACTAAAATATCATGATGATACCATCTCAGTCCGGTGCGCTAGAGAATATTATATTGCTAGGTCCGGTGTCTGTCTGTTCTGCAGTCCACAGAATAGCTCTACTATTATCCTATTAATTAAGTTCTGTCCCCTGCTAGAGAGAGAGTATTATATGATATTTCGAAAGAATACCTAAATCGCGTGTATTCGCGAGGTCTCAGTTTTGGTTATGAAACAATAACTTATGTTTAGAAAAATAAGTATACATTATATATGTATATTATGAATAATATTATGAACTACATATCAGTACTTATTTTTATCGTTGAACTTTTTTGAATGTGTAATATGTTTATGTGTTAACCGGTTAAATACATAAATAAATATAAAAACGATATCTATTCAACACGAGTTAACCAACAAACTTTCACAAGGTACGGAGGAAGAGAAAGGAACCCTCTGTGCGGTGAGTTCAACTCGAACTCAGCGACAGCGTCAAGCACAGCGAGTTGATTTCTTCTTTTTATGAATGGCTTGGAGTGGTGCTGCCACTAGTTCGCAATTGATTTCTTTAGGCATTGACATCAAATCAATATTGATATTGACAAGCACAACAATTTATGCTACGTACTACATTGTGTTTGTCATAAAGTAGAATTCTACCGAGGTACCTATATTTTCTATGGCCATATCCATTATCTTTGGTTGAGAAAAAAACATCTATGGTATTTCGTCTTTGCTGTCTTTGCCCGGAAAGTGCCAGAATGAACATAACGATTTTTTTAAATTATGTTCGCTGCCTGCTATTCTGAATAGTCCTTACATTTGGGGAAATTTGCTTTAGATGTTCCCATGAACTGCGCGTGTGCAAGAGTGCGCGGTAAATTAAATAAGCCTTTGTATATGTAGGTACTTAATACCTACTTAAATTTTTGAGAGCAGTGATGATGTAGTGAGTACCTCTGCCAAACCTGAAATCACGGGTTCCTGATGGTGGTCCTTGTTCGACATCATATTGCTATCAAACGGTAAAGGAAAACATTGCTAGGTATCAAGCAAAACGAAAACAAAAAATCGAAAGCATGTGCATGAACGAGGCACACTGAATCCTTTCACGACCTAGTTGTCATCAGTTACTATTACTAGGCCCTTTTCAAGACTACCATATCTCAAGCTAGTTTAGGACCTATTCAACATAACCATTGAAATAATAAAATTAAAATCTCCGTTTGAACTTTTTTTAGTTTGGTTGAAGACCTACATTAAATCAAAGAATTCATATTTTTTTCTTAAAATTGTCCCATGATAGAATAATACGAATGAATAATGATGAAAAATTTGTGCTGCTTACGTTGTGTTGAGGTATCTGGTATGTTTGTATAAAATAAATGTTTGTGCATGTTATGTGAAGCACCAGCTTTATATTTTAGAAACTTAACAATTTTTCCCATTTCTCTCCTGTAAATAGGTGGATGAAATTAAGTACTCAGAATTTTCTAAGTCTTGCCAATTTTGGGCAATGATTATTATTATAATATATATTGTATTGTGTTGGGATCAATTAATTAGCGAAGCTGGTAACCCAAAACAAAAAATGACGAACACCGATTGCCGATCGTTGGCCCCACGCGATTTATTTCTCTGAAAAGCAATACAAGCTAAAGCTTGGTGAATTGTTGTTAAAAATGTATAAAAATAAAAAAGACATTGATAAACATGTGGAAAAACTATTATCGAAGCTTTCCCTGAAAGAGGTAAGTAGAATTTGTCGAAGGTTACTTAGCATTTTTGCCAGTCAAGGATTTGTTACTTCGTTCGGTTATAATTATTGTTTTTGTCACTTTTAGTTCAAATCCCGAGCATATTCCGTTGCACGGTTGTATTTCGAGGCGGGAGACTACGCAAATTGCCAAAAATATGTCGAGCAGTACCTCACCCAGAAGGACAACAATGCAGCTGCATATAAACTCCTTGGGCAATCCCTTCAGAAATTGGGACAGAAGGATAAAGCTCTAGAGCAGTTCAGAACATCACTAGACATTGACCAAACCCAAACTGGCACCATCCTTGATAGTAAGTTACCTACATTTTATTTACTTTGTCAAATCGTAACTTAGTATGTATTTTAGGTTATAACTGGGATTTACTCATTTCAAAACGGATTTTGTGTTGGTTGACTTCTGATTTTTATTCTGCTTTTGATTCTGTAGCTCTGCAATCTCTAAAAACACAGGGAGTCCATAAAAAAAATAGGGCTAAAGCACAGAGCTGGGTTCTTTAAAAAAAAAACCTGCTTATCAATAAAAACGTCAAAAAAAACATGTTTGTTGTATGGGAGGCCCCCTTAAATATTTGTTATATTTTAATTCAATTATTTATTTTTAATGTGAATATATAACTAAATATTCTGTGAATATTTCAAGGGTCTACCTGTTGCCGTAATCAATATTGAGCAAAAACTACCAAAAAAATTACGGTTGTATGGGAGCCCCCTTAAATATTTATTTTAATCTCTATTTTTAGTATTTGTTGTTATTTATAGCAGTAACAGAAATACATCATCTGTGAAAATTTCAACTGTCTAACTATCATGTTTCATGAGATACATACAGCCTGGTGAAAGACAGACAGATACATGAACGGACAGCGGAGTCTTAGTAATGGGATCCTATTACCCTACCCTTTGGGTACGGAACCCTAAAAAGCAACATTATGGCACACTGTCACAATAAAAACTCACACAAAAACTATCATAATATAAATCACACAAGAAGAAACAAATAAAAATAAAAAACCCCACAATTACAAAATAAAAATGTAAGGTGTTTCAAACCCTTCGGCCGCCTCCGAAACCGTAGTTTCGTAATCGGTTTCGATGAAGGAACTATTTTTCCTTGCACATAACTAGTTTTGATGGAGGAATTATCTATTCTCAGCTCGTCACTCATAGTAACTTCTTGATGAATAACCTTCTGTGTGAATCAACTGAGAACATTTTCAATAATTTTTTTAGAAAAAAAACATCAATCCATCAATCAATATATTTATTTCAGGCTTATTGGAAAATGTACTAAAACCTAAACAATAAGCCAATAACAAGATAAATACCTTAAAAAAACTAACATACATATAATATTGGTCATTATGCGTCAGAAGGATAAAAAACACTTTTAGACTTTAATGTACACATTTAGACGGCGAAGTAGGACGCAACTGCGTGATAACTGTAATGTAACTGTATGTAATGGTAATGTGACTGATAACGCGTTTTGGGCTTTTGATTTGTGATTACCTTTGTCTAGTTGGCTAAACATAAGTTTTTAAAGCTTTACTTACATGTTGCCTATACAGGTTGGAATTTTTCATCAACATTAATTGAACACATGTGTAGTGCGAAATTAACGACTCCATAATAAAGGCATTACAACTTAACAAGTGGCACCTCTTTTTAGTCGGGGTTTAAAAACTTTTCTTGTTTCAGTCTGCGAACTTCTTGCTGATGGAGATGTAGCCATCGAACCTGGACGAGCAAAATACTGGCTTGAGAAAGCAGATGCTATATTTCCAAGACATCCAATTACCTTCCAGCTGCGTGAGAGACTGGTGACTATGTCCGACCCAGACCCTGAAGCCCTTGTCAAGCTATTGATCATGGAGTTGAATGCGAGACCAAAAGACCCTTTACTTCATGCCAGACTATTGAAACACTACCTCAAAATGAATCGGTTCAAAGAAGCGTTTGAACATAGCTGTAACATAGAATTCAGTTCCAACAACTTCAACAACAATTACGCTTGGTACGAAATTTTAGACGAATTACTCAACCATGATATAAAAAACGTTGATATATGGCTGTATCAATTACTACTACTGACAGTCAGAGAGCGCTTTTGCGTTTTGAGTTTGACTGAAACTCCAAGTTTATCATCCAAGAGCTTGTTAGAATCTGTTGATCTACTACATGCCTATGATCAGGCTTTGGAAAGAGTAGCCAGAGCTGGAGCCGCCCCTGGATTTGCTGAGTTCCATGCTAGCCTATTGCAGCACCACAGGGGCCAAAGTTCCTTCCATGCTGCAACATTATTGCTGAAAAGAGCTAAAAAAGATCTAATGAGCTGGCCAGATGCTACCAAATCAGCTGCGCCTCTGATGTTGCTGGCATGGCAGACTGTACCTCTAGATTCTAAAGTGAATTGGCTCAGACTTGCGCCAGAGAAACAGCTGAATGCTGTGAACCGTTGGTACTCGGAGGGAACTTATAGATGCTCTCAATCAGGACATTATTTGATCACTAATTTTCAAGACAGAAACCAGTCCTTGCTTGATCAAATATCTCAGTGCTCCTCAGGTTCACATTGGAAGGAAAAGTTGTATGAAAAAGTTTTCACCACCAAGACTTACGCTACCAAAATGAAATCATCACACTTCACATCCAATGCCTTCAGTGCCCCTCAGCTGAGATTACCAAGAAAAATAGAAGTTGAAGCTTACGATGGTGATGCACAAAAAGAATATGGAAACTCTCTTCATCATTATGTTTGGACCCTGCTGAACTACAAAGATTATGCAGATTTTAAATGTACACTTTTTGATATGCTTGCACCAACTGTAATGAGTTGTGGTCCAGAAACATTGAACAAATTAGATATATACGCATTCCTCTATTCTGCTGCATTGACAACTCGACAACAACAAAACAATAAAGTCCTGTATATTCATGGAGAAAAACCAAATGTACTGCCTGCTAACATCACAGACTTGCTATGTCCACTTTCTCAAATGAAATGGTGGGACTGTGCTTATAAGTTCAGCCAAAATGTACTAGGGACGGAGCTTACAGACATTCGTGCGACATTGAGCCGTGGTATAGAGGTGATTCGGTGTATTGACAATCATGGCCTTGACCCAGAACTTCTCTGTATTCTCGGGCGCATATTCAGTGACCGAGCTAAAGTTACTAAATCAGTTGAAGAGAAAAATTTCATAGAAACGCGAGCTGAATTGTATTATAGATCAGCTATACCATTATTAGAAAAATTAAAATGTAAAATGATGATCAAAATAAGTGACAAACGCCTTTTCGACTACACACATAAAGAAATTGGAACAAAAGAACTGAATTTGTTAATAGAAGAAAGCAAATTATTTGTAGCTGGTAAACACATAAATGACAATGAATATGAAAAGGCGATAGAGATGCTCGCAAATGTGAAATCCCAGCAAGCGTATTATTATCTTGCCCAAGCTTACAAAAAAGTTGCATTCGAAGAAAGTAACACTTCGACAGATGGCTGCCATCCAAAATATGGGACAATGCTGTCAAAAGCTAAAACCTATGCGTACAAGGCTCTAGATTTACTGAAAGACAGGGAAACAAACAAAAACCTGCCATTATACTCAGATACTCAAGAGCTAATTGAAGACATAGAGATGTGTATCAATAAAATTGATCCAGATTTATCAAGGAGCATAAACAACATTGATGGGAAATACTCATCTGATGAAAATGAGTCATACTCGTATCGCACTGAAACTCAAAGAACAAACTCAAACATATTCCGCAATAACAGTTCTACACCTAAAGCTTCTTCGAATCAAAACAATACCAACTATAGGACTGCAATAGATTCACAAATACTTGAAAATACTAGAGTAGATCAAAGACATTTTGAGAGAATCGAAACTGAAATAAAGAACTTGCAAAAAAGAGATACTACAATCACTGATTTTATGGATCAAACAAAAAATTGGTTTGAAGAAAATCGTAATTTGGGAAACAAGATCATAAACACAATTAATTCTAACATACAAAATACGACAGATCAATTCAAACAACTTAAAATTTCTGTGGACCAAGTCAAAAGTCAGATAGACGAATGCAGAACTGAATGCAAAGATGTTGTTGAACTGAAAAAACAAATAGAGGAGTTAAAAAAAGAGGTAAATAAAATAAAAAAAACATCCTCAGAGCAAACAATCAATGAAAGTGACCTATACAATCTTGATGATGATTTTAGAACCAATGAAACAACTTCTAACTATGGGACGCAGTTACCTTTTACACCACAAATGTTTCCAGCATACAATCAACGGCAACCTTTCCCAGTTGCGCCTAATCCTTACCAGATGTACAATCAAACAATGTATAACCTCTACAATCAATATTCACAATTTGCTCAGACGGCTGTGCCCGGCGCTCAGCCTTTGTTCGACCCAGCGAGGCCACAAATGAATTTCCCTGGCGTTTACCCAACACCAGACCAAATGTTCCTCGATATGGCGCACCTGATCCCGCCTTCAGCGGCCGCAGCGGCGGCTGCGGTACCCGCGTCTGCGGCAGTCGCTCCTGCGGCAGTCGCGCCGTCGGTGACGGTGCCACACAGCTTGCCAACTGTTCCCCCTGTGCCATCTGCGCCCATAGTATCTGCTCCACCTTTATCTACTTCTGTTTTCACATCAAAACCGGCTTCTTCAACTACTGAATTTAAAGATACATCACAATCATTACCTGTTAATGTAGTGATCACGTCATCGGACCCCTTGCCGACAGCTGCATCTACACCGGCCCCCGTACTTAGCGTAACAATACCTCAAAAGCATATTAAAACAAATCAGCCACATAATTATCAAATAGCAATGCCAACGGCGACTGAAACGAACATTTCCTCTCCACCGGTATTCAGTTTTTCGATGCCTGAAAATAAAAACAACCCAGTGTCCTTGTCCAACTGGAACAAATTTCAAACATTCACTGGAGACAACTCGCCACTCTTTAAAGGGTTACATGCAGGCTATACTTTATTTGAAGATTCCGTCGTTGATGGACCTTTTGCTGGTGCCTCACAAAATACGAGTCTCAATAAATCTAGAACTATCTCAGAAAAAAGCAACACATCTGTGGAAAACTATGATCCATGTCCTGATTTTAAGCCCATCGTACCATTACCAGCTGAAGTGAAAGTTACTACTGGTGAAGAAGATGAAACAGCCATCTTCTCTTCAAGAGCAAAATTATTCCGTTTCGTTGATAAGCAATGGAAAGAAAGGGGCCTTGGTGAAATGAAATTGTTGAAACATAAGACTACTGGTAAAGTACGGGTTTTGATGAGACGGGAACAGGTACACAAAGTATGTGCAAATCACATTATTACCCCTGAAATGGAAATAAGTCCAATGAAAAACGAGACCAAAGCCTACATATGGGTCGCAAATGATTTTGCTGAAGAGTCTGTCGTCTTAGAAAAATTCTGCATTCGTTTTAAAACTGCGGATATCGCTAAACAGTTCTATGAAATATTTGAAAACGCCAGGCAAGAATCAGAAACTACAAGCAAGAAAACTGAACATAAAGAGACCCATAATAAACTTGAAAGTAAAATTACTGAATCAGCTACACAAAGTGACTCTCAACCAGCTGCTTCTATTTTTTCACAAGGAAAGACAGTTATTGGTGGATTTACATTTAGCGGCACCCCAATATTCAAACCTGTGGAGACTGAGACTAAAATAAAAGAGAAAAACGCTGATCCAGAGCCAAATAAGACAAATGTTTTCAGCAATTTGACCTTTAAAACAGGTGCAGCCACTCCATTTAGTAATTTATTCAATACTACAGTCATTCCTATTACTACGACAAGCAATGTACAATCAAATCAAGAATCAAACAAAAGCAAGTTGAACACGTCAGACACTGTAGATGAATTTGAACCAACTGCCGAGTTTAAACCTGTTATAGATCTTCCAGCTTTGGTTGAACAAAAGACAGGAGAAGAAGATGAAATCGCGTTGTTTGAAAGTCGCGCTAAGCTATTGAGATACGATTCCATAACCAAGGAATGGAAAGAACGTGGTCTCGGTATCATCAAACTGCTCATGCACAAAGACAATAATCAGAAAGTAAGACTGCTTATGAGACGTGAACAAATAATGAAGGTATGTTGCAATCATGCCCTCACAAAAGAAATGTCTTTTCAAAAAATGCCAAATGTGGATAAAGCAGTGACATGGTGCGCTAAAGACTTCTCAGAGGGTGAATTAGTAGCAGAAACATTCTGTTTGCGTTTCAAAACCGTCCAATTGTGTGACGATTTATTAATTGCAATTGAAACAGCACAAACAAAAATGAAAGATGATACCAAAACAGCTAAAGATGAAAAAAATGCTTCAAAACAGACGACTCAAACAGGATTTGGAGATAAATTTAAAGCTAAAACTGGATCATGGTATTGCCAAGGTTGCTATACCAATAATTTGGAAACATTCGCAAAATGTGCATGCTGCGAACAACCCAAACCTCAGGCTGCTGCTAGCGAAGTAGATGCACCACCAGAACCACCGAAAAGTTCCAACTGGGGAGACAAGTTCAAGCCCAAACCAGGCAGCTGGGAATGCAAATCATGCTTAGTTAGAAATGAAGCCAGTATTGAAAATTGTAATGCTTGTAATAGTCCAAAAGATCCTACAAGTAAAAAACCAACGTCTACTACTGCCACCAATCTTAAAATGAGCTTTTCATTCGGAATACCTCAACAAGCTGCTACTGATGTACAAAATTTAAGCACAAAGCCAGAAATCACTCCCAAAACGGTAACACCTGTCGTAACTGGATTCGGAGATAAGTTTAAACCCAAAGAGGGATCATGGGAGTGCAAACAGTGTTTCGTGCGAAATGCAGGTGGTTCAGAAAACTGCTGTGCTTGCAACAGCCCACAAGATCCAAATGCTCCTAAAAAGAGCACGAGTATATTTGAAACCACCACTGCTCCCTCTGTTAAGTTTCGCTTTGGCATTGCTCCTATTCCAACAAACGAGGAAAAACCGAAACCTGACTCCATTTTTGCGGGAACTGGTGCCAGTAAGTTTAGTTTTGGCATTCCTTCAATCTCTAGCACGGGCAGTGAATGTGAAAGAAGTCAAAAACCAACAGCGATTATTTATGATGCCCCTAAGATGCCCACAAAAACTGATGGACCTATCTTCAGCTTGAAAACTAATGAAGAGGGTAAAATGACGTCTGAGCCAGAGGAGGCACCTAACACATTTGCTGCGGGCAAAGAGAGCGGATTTGGTTTCGTATTCAAAACAACTGCATCCAAGAGTCCTTACAAACAAGGCGATGAAAGTGACGGCGAAGAATTGGTTAAAGAAGAAGACTGCTCTGCCCATTTCAATCCTATCATACCCCTGCCGGATAAAGTAAGTCACTGTGAATAGGAATGTTAATGTTGTATTTTACTGTTCAGTCGAGTCATACATACATACATTGTTTTAGGTGGAAGTGGTGACAGGAGAAGAAAATGAAGAGGAACTGTATGGGCATCGAGCCAGGTTGTATATATTTGTTTCTGGCGAGTGGAAAGAACGCGGCACCGGAATTGTGAAAATACTGAAACATAAAGAGACAAGTAAATTAAGGTAAGTTTCAGTTATTTTATGTATCAATTTTATAACTTCAATATAAAAACTAATTACAAAACGGTAATTCCCAGTTGTATTACAAAAATTCAATTTGAATACTGACGATGTTCAATTTTTTTTTCATATCAATATAAATTTGAACACTAAATAGTATTTAAGGCGCATACCAGAGACAAATTCCGTCACTTTCTAATTAATTCATTCAGGTTAGAAAGTGACAGAATAGCGCTCGCGGAACGAATAGTAAGTGAAAATCTCGAAAAACAATTATTTGCCACGTGCAAAACCGTCGCATCACAGAATCATACTTTCAACTTGAAGATAGTCTTTGCCGACATTTAGGTGAAAGAAAAAGTACAAAATTCTAAGTTGAAGTTGAATAAAATTTTCAGTCGAAAACAGCTGCACTTTGTATTTTTTTTTTCACATGTGGTTAATGAACAGGTATAACATTTTTGTACGTTCACTTTACAGATAAAAGCTCAATGAATGATTTATATTTTTTTCAGCACATAACATTGACTCCTCTATGAGGATCAAGCCTCCAAATATGACCAATCAGCTGCTGCCTTAAATGTATTTTTTGTAAAAAAAACTGGGACTTTGTCATTTTCTAATTAGTTTTTACTTAAAATAAAACAATAGTGATGAGATTATACATATTCTAGCACCGAAATTAGTTGATCAAAGTTTGTTTGTTTAGGACTATCCACCAGAATAGACCTCCATAATCATATTCCACTAAAAATAAAGCTTCTAGCTCGATGCATTAAAAAGTTGCATCAGGTTATTCTGGAACTATCCCTAATCTTGATTTTTGACACGAAAGTAAGGCATAAAGTAAGAAGAAAAGTATGTACAAGTTTCAGTTTTTTTCATGGATTTTCAAAAATTAACACCTGGATATCACTACTTAGCCAAAATAACCGTACAAAAGGCTCACGGTGCGAGTTCTACTTGCACTTCCCCATATTTATTTTTGAGAAGCACACTGACTCTAATTCCATATAGTCTAGTGAAATAGAATTTTGGTCAATTTACAAATACGATGACGGTGAGGTGAGCGGGGGGGGGGGACTGAGGTTGAGGGGGATGTTAGTCTAGCAAACTACCTAGTGACTAATGATGGGCACTATGTGGGTGGGGCGTGAGAGAGGCGGTCTCCCTTTAACTCACATTTCACCTCATCACTCCCTCACCGCCCCTCCCCCTCGCGCATCATCATCATTCATCGTCTCATCGTATTTGTAAATCACAAAAATGATGTCGTTTAAAAGTATATTTCCCCAGACTAGAGTATTGAAATGGCCATGTATTAAGTGAAATAGAATCCGAATCGAAACAAGGTTTATACATCTTACTAGAGGACTTCAGTTCAGCCCCCTTATTCGCTATGACCAAGCGTAACAAAAACGCGGGTTCATTACGACGTCTGCGTGGAATCATCGTTTAGAATACATTATAACATCACACGTTATCGGCAAGGAATCTCCTATGGTCATAGCGAATAAGGGCCCAGTTCTTGAACAAGGGGCCTTTGCGGATTAGCCCACAATTTCGCCAATGACGCGTTAAAACAAGTTCAGCTTTTACACGAAGGATATTGCCATTTCCTTAACGTGTCTTGACAAATAAATGTCAATCTTGCTTTGACAAATACATACAATCCCCATCTCAAATTTAACTACATCGTACTCAGGGAGGGTCTTTGATCGTCACTATTGTAAAATGTAATTCATAATTTGTTATTATAGGGTGGTTATGCGACGGGAGCAAGTCCTTAAAATCTGTCTGAATCACGCACTAACTTCAGACCTCGTTTACAACTCCAAAGACGAGAAAACGTGGCTTTTTGCTGCTAATGACTTTAGCGAAGGAGAGTTGGCCCTACAAAAGTTTTGCATAAGGTTCTCAAATAAAGAAATTGCTATGCAGTTCAAAAATGCAATTGACAATTCGGTACAAGGAATACCAATTGATGTAGAGGTGGAGCCAAACAGTACGAAATCTGACAAGAAAATTGATGACGACGTAGTGTTTGTGAGCGAAATTCAAGCAAACGCAGAAGATAAACAAAAGGCCATCGATCTTAGACTACCTGAAAACTTTTACACGTACAAGAACAAAGAGCCCTGCCGCGGGTGCCGCGGATGCTCTGACGAGGATGCGAAGTCGGATACTCAACCTCCTCGAACGATTACTGTATCAGAAGTTGCAGCTACGCTAGCTAAACAAAACGTTACACAACCGTCGCTCGTCACTCCTATGAAGGCCAAATTACCAATATTCCAAAGTCCTACCAACTCCGTATATGGCACTCCTGGCAATGACAAAACCTTCGATACTTCATTATTCCGTACACCATTGGGGTCCATCGGTTCAAATACTGTATCATCAACACCGTCGAACAGTTCTAGCGACGGCATAGACGGCAACAAGGAAAATGTATTAACTAAAAAATCGAACATTTTCTGTAATCTTGGTGAACAGAGATCCATATTTGGAACACCACAGCGTCCACCGGCTTCGTTCGGCGCTGGCGATTCTCAAATACCAGTCAGCAGCAAAAGCTCATTGCTTGCTCCACCTAAACTAAGCACATTGAATGCATCTAGCGAAAATCAAGCGCCGGAAGTTAAATCTATATTTTCATCTACTCAAGCAAAACCCGCATTTGGTGAACCATCTATTTTCAGCGGTGCTGGCATCTCCAGCAATAAATCAATATTCGGATTTGCTGCTGAGAAACCAAAAAATGAATCAAGCCCAGAAGTGAAGTCTATATTTGGAGGAAATGAAACATCCGTAAATTTATTTAGTGGCACTCCTCAGGGTAGCCTTTTCGGTCCTGGCAGCTTAACCTCTAGCAATCCTCCTAAACCTGGAGCTTCCATTTTTGGTTCTGGAGGTACATCCATATTTGGGTCCGCTCCGGTCACTAATACGGCTAATTCTGAAACCAATAAATTTGCAACAATTTGGGCTCCAATTCCATCCGATCAACCAGTGAATGAATTACCTCTGAAACTTGAAAATAATCTAAGTTTCGCTGAGCTTTTGACGGGTACGGGTACGGTACCTGGATTCGAGAGTAAGTTTTCAAAGTTTATTATGTTTTATCATAATAATGTGAATGACTTTTGTTTTATTAAAATGACTTAAACTTACAAATATTATACAATTTTAGAGAAAGCAGATTTCAAGTGGGAGGGAACTGGACAGCAATTGTTTACCTCGGCTCAGAAAAAGGATTCAAAGAATGAAAGCGGCGCAGCCGACGCGTCTGACAATGTGGAGGAAGAGTTCGACCCTCACTATGAGCCCATCGTCCCATTGCCTGACAAGATCGTGGTCACTACTGGAGAGGAAGATGAGGTAACTTGACGAAAATTTACTGAACCTGGCTGGAACTAGAATTTTTTGATAATACATAATTTTAGACAAATATTCTGTTACTAGAAACGGGATTTTTACCTTGATTTTTGCAACTCATGCAACTGCATGCAACTGTGCCGAAATATCAAAAAAGCCAAAAGAGGTGAAAAGTATGTACATAACACATAACCATAATAGTTTCTAAAGTTAAATATTCTTTTATTGTTTGCAGTATTTTCTGTACTTTGGCATTCTTTTAATTTCACGTCTTGTTTCGATTTTATGTTTGGTTCTATGATGAATTTATTTGGTTGAACGGGATCTTTAATATAATATATAGATACCTGCTAAGTACGCATAGTGCAGATCACTGTGCACTTAAAACTAATAAAGATTTTGATTTGTTGACCTACAAACTCTATATTTTCGTTTTCAGTCTCAGTTTTATTTATATCAGAATAAAGTAAAAATCCGACAAAGTGCGAGTCGGACCCGCACACGAAGGGTTCCGTACCATCGTACAAGATTTAACACCATCACTTGTTTTTATTATTAAAGCTTAAATTTAATTAAACCCTTTAATTTTGTTACTTTATTTTGTATTATCTGTTGTTTTAGAGACTTTAAGTAATGCTGACTCTGTGAAAATTTCATGTATTTACCTATTACAGTTCAAGAGATACCTACAGCGATTGTTAATGTCGAGCAAAAAAGCTGACTTTGACGGCCTTTCATGACTTAGTTTTCTATTACTTTTGAAAATAAAAAAACAGTCTTATTCTACTTAGTGAGTTCTAAAAAATTATACCCCACATGCTGGGTTGGGACAGTTTTTTTTTCAGGCTTTTGTTAGGGGTTCCCCTTTAATTTGTAATTTAACTTAATTTATATTATTTGTTATTATAGGAGCAATAGAAATACACTGTGATAATTTCAAGTGAGGCTTTGTGATAGGGTTCCGAACTTATATGCTATAATGTTTTGTTTATAGAAAAAAGTATTTGGCGAACGTGGAAAAATTTACCGTTATGACGATAAAAACAAGGAATGGAAAGAGCGCGGCGTGGGCGAAATTAAAATCCTGCACCATCCCGGAAAGAACACGTATCGGCTGTTACTGCGACGTGAACAGGTATCTACTGGTGATTTCATAAGTACATCCCTACTCAGTATACAGCGTTATTTTCAGCGTTAAGACGATATGTTAAAATTTTGGACTAGTTGTGTTACATGCTCTCTCAGTAACAGTAAAGGTTTCAAACATGATGTTAATACAGTAATTACTTGAGGATGTAATCTAAATAAAACATAGACAAGAAACTCGATTGGTGAAACTTTTCTCGATAGCTTTGAAATTGGCCCTCCTAAAACCTGTTTTAGGTCCCTTCTTCGATTAGAGAAAATATTAAGCGTAAATTTTTATACTATTCAGTAGGTAATAACATTACTTAGATTGATATAAGAGAATTTATTTATTATATTTGCTTCTTTAGAAGCAAAACGAAGTTTTATCATTTGTCGCTTTCGTCAGTTACTTCAGAGCTGCTGAAATCTATACCTTATCTCTTCCCGGGTTCAAGTGAGCAATAGCGCTGTCACTTTCTTGCAGCTATTGTGCTCTTGCTAGACTCCGCCCATTCAGTATTTTAACATATCATATTATATCGTAGCATGTATGTCCATCCTCACCGTCGTTACTTGTTGATCACCAGAACCACTGCCGCAGATAAGTGTTATGAACCTTGTTACCCCAGGTGCACAAGGCTGTCCTCAACATGCTGATCCACACCGATATAGACCTGTTGCCGATGAAGAACACTGAAACAGCGTGGACTTTCGCCGGCCGCAACTTCGCCGAGACCGCCACTGGACCGTACGAAATGTTGGCCGTGCGGTTCAAGAACACGGACCTGGCCAATAGCTTCCGCGATAGCTTGAACCAATGCGTGAGGGTGAGTATTCCAACGCTATTTTCTTTCTCTTATAAATATTCAAAACTGCCCACATATATTGCGTGGGACGTATCAAAGCGGCGATTAAAGGCAAACGTCCACAGTTCTGCATCGTTTGCAACGTACGGGTCGCATCAAAATGATTTTAGAATTCTTTGTATAGGAAGTCATACAAGTGCGTCCACTGGTCCGCATCGTACGGCCCGCATGCATCGGCACGTCGGTAATGCCGACGCCATTGCTTGGAGGGGCAACTATTCGGATGCGTGCCGATGACGTCATAGGGATTGGCGATAAGTAGACTCACCCACCGCCGGGCCATTTATCCATATATCATGTTTTCCCTTATTCTTTTTTTCTTCTACCTATAATAATAATAAATAATAAATAATTCTGGACAGTTCACACAACATTATCTAGCCCCAAGCTAAGCAGAGCTTGTGTTATGGGTACTAGATAACTGATATACTTAATACAATATATTACATAGATAGATATTTTTTATTATACATAGAAAATACCCAGAACACCCTAAACAAATATCTGCGATCGCACAAATATTTGTTCAGAGTGCGGGAATCGAACCCGCAACCTTCGGCGTCGCAGGCCGAGCTTCGCCCTCCGCGCCACAGAGGTCGTATAAACAAGCAATCGCGTCAAGTTCTTCATCTCTTTCCAATTCCATTGTCTCTCTCTCTCTCTCTCTCTCTCACACACACACACACACACACACACACAAACACACACTTTCCGCTCGTCTGCTCACTATGAAAATCAGAATGTCAGTAACGTCGACAATCCGATTCAGATACAGCACCGGATACAGTGGACGCACTGCCACAAAATTATCCGTCTGATGCGATGCTTCCGATACGTACAATGCCGACCTGTGGATGCTTATCCTAGATTTTCGTTTCGTTTTCTAGATTCTGCAAGCAGCAGCCGCCACCGCTATAAGAGAGGAGAGAGAAACGCAAGAGAATAAAGAAGCACCTGCCGCCACTAAAAAAGACGAGACGGAAGTCAAGGAGACGACATCTTTCGGCATCGCGCCTCTGAGGCTTCCCAAACACTTGCCGGCCAATGCCCGAGCTGACATGATGTTTTCCTTCAAGGCCCAACCAGCAGAGTCTTCCGTAAAGGCTAATGAGCCGTGGGCCGCAGCGACACAGCATGCACTTAGTACGACTGTAATCAAACCGAACGGAGGCAGTAAGGAAACCACGCCCCCTGGAGGGAAACAAGTCGACTTCCAAGAACCAGAGGAAGAGCAAGAAGAGGAGGATGATGAAGACGATGACGAGAACTATGAAGACCTTGAATATGATCAAAGCGAATATTATAATGAGGTAAGCAACTCCATCAATTTTATCTGTCGAGACGTGTTTGTCCTGCAATTGGACAATATGGACTGAATATGAATAAGTAAATAGATTTTGGCTGTAGATTCTCCATTGATTCGGAGATTGAATTCTGTGATTGAAATTTTCCCCGATAAATAAATAATTAAATAAATAAATGATGCTGGACAGTTCACACAACATTATCCAGCCCCAAGCTAAGCAGAGCTTGTGTTATGGACACTAGATAACTGATATACTTACTGATGATGATGTATTTCTGTTGCCGCAACAACAAATACTAAAAAACAGAATTAAATAAATATTTAAGGGGGCCATACTACAAATGTGATTTCTCCAAATGTAGGTTAAGGTGGTTGCTCTTTCATACTAACGTATTTCCACAAATATGGGCGAACGAACAGAGTATAATTTTACACTGAAATGACTGTTGTTGGCTTTTATATTGGTCATTATTTGCGGCAAATTATATTTGGTTGAAGAAATCAGTGGATTAATAGCGAAAATAACATCGAAATTTTAGTCCATACAAGTAATTTCGATGTTATTTTCGCTATTAGTCCACTGTTAAACGTATTTGCCCATATTTGTGCAAATACGTTTGTATGAAAAAGCAATCACCTTAAGCGATGCTCTGCGGGGTCAGTTTTTGGGTGAGTGACCACTTTTTGCGTGCAATTTTTAATTTGTTTTTTTTACAAACCTGTTTTTTTTGCCGTTTTTGTAGTTAATGGTACGGAACCCTTCGTGCGCGAGTCCGACTCGCACTTGGCCGGTTTTTAACAGTTATTTAACATGGATAGTTCAGCAAAAAAACAAAAAGTAGCCTATGTAGCCGTCTATGACCTCATAAAACATTTACAAAAAATGCCACGTTGATCCATAAAGGTACGCTAAGAATAAACCCCTCCGTCCCCTCCCTTGGATTTGTTGTTAAGGTATTACACCAGGCTATGGGTAGCAGCACCCACCCGAGTACTCAACTCCAAAACTGCGATCATCAATCCGCCTGCCAAGTGTGGTGATTATGGCTAATACCCCCTTCCATTCTAATCAAAAATTTGTTATTCAATAGGACTTTAAAATTTTGTAGACTCGTCAGTTTTTCATAATAGTAGTTTATGCAACTGTCATATAAGAAGGGGTATTAAAACACGTGAGTCAATTGACTCGAGTGTTTTAATACCTAAGTTATATGCAGTTTCGTACACTACTTTATCTTCACTCATAGGAAAAATTTAAATTAAACAAAGTAGGTAGGTTACAAGGAAGTAATTTATTTGGTATTGTAATATGGGAAGCGCGGGAAATTAAGTTCAAACTACGCATGCGTGCGCCATTTTTTCACAGTTCGAACTGCGCATGCGTGCGCCTTTTTTTTCATATTCAGGCTTTTTTTATACCATAGACTAGTTTGATGAATTAATAAAAAAAAAGATATACTATAATAAGTTTTATGATACAGTTGGCGGTACTATAATGAGTTTTTTTCTTAATTTTATGTATATGCGTTTATAAAGTGCGTCTGTATAGAACCGTCTTTGAATTCGTAATTCGAATTTTTCGATATGAGTGTGGATAAAATAAAATATAGTTAACAGTTTTACATTTGTTTGAACTGTGTTGGAGAAAATTCAGTTGTCATTGCATTCTATGGTGGAGTCGCGTCCAGCAGAGTACGTGTAAAGGCTGCCGAGGATGATGCCATGCCGGCTATGTTCTATGTAATGCCGAGTTTAAATGTATGCTTGGTTGTCCCGACAGGAGGAGGCGTACTACACGTGCGAAGGCGAGGCGGTCGTGCAACAAGGCGGCGAAGAGTCTCACTGCCAGCACGCCACCATACAAGTGGTGTTCGACCAAGACTTCTACTCGCCGAAGATCCTCGTCATGGATACAGACACCGGCGAGATACTAGCCGACATGCTCATTCACACCGACACGGAATTCCTGGTTTGTAAACAATTTGTAATGTTATTATTTATTAATCCTACAAATGGATGTATCGTCGTCGTCGTTTCGTATGAGGTAGTGCTGGCCTCTGGTGTCAGAGTTTGTCCAGCCGCCCGGGGGCCTCTGACATGGCTTATCGACTGCTATTAATGAATAACAGCCGGGACCGACAGCTTAACGTGCCCTCCGAAGCACAGAGCAATGGAAATCCACACATAACTTAGAAAAGTAATTGGTGCGGAGCCTAGGATTGAACCCGGTATCGTTGGATTCTGAGTTGCACTATTGAACATCGCTCTTACCATTAATAGATGGATGATACCTATGTATGGATGGATGGATGGATGTTTGTTACTCTTTCACGTAAAAACTACTGGATGTATTTGGATGAAATTTGGAATGGAGATAACTGGACTCCCGACAAGCTCTGCTTAGCTTGGGGCTAGATAATGTTGTGTGAACTGTGTCCAGGATTCTCTGATCGCAGGCTGTACCTATTCTAACACCCGTATGCACTAATTATAAGAATCGCCTAAGTTTTTTCCTAACTTGTTTAGACTACTCCTAACGATAAATTTGCTTGCACTAACCCTAAGACATTCCTTAGTCCACTTAGGCTAGGCTGTTCTTAGGCTTAGGTGTATCTTAACTAGGATCAGTCTAACTTATGTTTAGTGCAAACGGGCATAAGTGAAATAAACTTATCTTATAAGATTTGCTAACTAAGACAAACTTCTTTGCGGAAAAGCATCCGCTAAATAGAGTGTGTCTAAGTGATGACTGACGTTTATGTGAGGTTCCATACACCCAGATTAAAATGGTTGTACCCTTATTTTTCCAGATGAACGGTGATTCCTGCAAGTGGACGGGCACCGACCACACGTCTAATGAAGCCGTCGACAAGACGGTGACAATTAACTTCTACGAAAGTGAATCTGCCATGCAGTTTTACGACAGTGTTGAGGTAAGTTTATCATGTTTTTGTACTATATCAAGGCCCTGTACATAATGGCGTCAGAATCATGCTGGAATATCAAATTTATTCTTCCATGCATTTGTCTGTGCACCTCCGCGACACTTATCGACCTGGTGGAAGAGGCGATATTTGGCGTAGCGGGCGAGTAGCCGGCTGGGATGCGAGAGGTCGTGGGTTCGAATCCCGCTGCGATACAAATGTTAGTATGATCTGCAAATAATTTTCCGGATCTGGGTGTACCTTGGTACTCGTAGTTCCTGATACCCACGACACGGAATGTGTTAAAGCAAAAGAAAATATTTAACAAGTTCCGATTGCGGGTCAGACCAGTGCACTGAGGGTTCAAGCTGCGGCTGGTTTCTCTTTGCTTACAGACTCGTGACGTCACAAGTAGACGCCATGACATATGCTTCCGTTTTGATGCCAAATGCATATATAGAAAAATTCAAAAAATAACTTAGTTTTAGTAGAGCTTTATACATTATAGAATAGTTTTTCAAAATAATTCATCCTGCCTATTATTGTTATTCTCAAATTTTTATCGGATTTACTTAACTACCTGTAATTTAAATTTACGATTGGCTATTATTATGTCCCCTAAAAAGTTAAGTATAATGTAAGCAATATTTATCAATTGTTTCAGACAAGTAAACACGCCACATACACTACAAACGATCCAGATCCAGAATAAATTAATCCTTTAACTGTTAATAGGTACTATTTGAATTATCTTTATTTTTTATTGTAGGTCTGCCATTTCAAAATTATGTCATAATTATTGTAAAAATCCTCAATTATGTTATTATTATTTGTAAAGGTTGATTAAAAATACTTTTGTTAAATTCAGGCTTTTGTTAAGTACTTACCTGTTTTCTTCTATAAGATCTCATGAATCTAAACTAATTTATGAATCACTTTTTAAATATGAAACAAAATGGCCAGATATCATAATAGATACCCAAAAAATTGTGGGTAATTCTGGAATGTATCATTGTAATTTTTTATAAATTATCGGGCGCGCTAGAACTGTAGAGCGCTTAGAAGTTTGCTGTTCAAAGTTTTAAACTTGTATAGCTTTGGATGACTCTTTCTCAAACTATAGCGGTGATTAGATTAGTTGCCATATAATCTGTCTTCTTTTTTAATATAGGCTTGTATTGTCAAATAGTGGTTTCAAGGAGATCTAACCAATATTATATTAACATTGAGTGAATTATTTATTCTCCGTTATAGGAGTTGTATAAGAATTGTTTAATATTTAAATAATGTTCCTAGTTGGTTAGGTCTTTTTATTTGAATAAAGCTACGACTGATGATTTTACGATTATTTAGTGCTCTTTGCACTACAGAGGCGGTATGGCCGTTCAGACTTAGTTGAACAATTGGTAATTTCCGATCCTGAATGACAGAAACAATAATACAACTTTTCCGGAAGTATATCAAATATGCTAAATTGAAAGTACGCTATAATGTTGCAGTCTTGGACTCTTCGTACTTGTAATCGTAATATTACCTAGCGATGAATCACTTACAATAACGCTGAAACTATGAAAAGCTAATTGAATGTTCAATAAATTGTTGATCGGGACAAAATGTAATTTTGATGGAAGCTATGCGATAAAATCGTTCTGTCACTCTTAGCTTTATGGACTTAGCGAAGCGTAATTAATTTTAATTCATAATTCATAGGACCATGTTAGAAATTGAAATTATATTATGTAATCGCAAATGGGGAGCCACAGGCAAAACTAATCTCAGATGGCGCCACCATCGCTGGTGCTTGAGATTTAGTGGTCTTGTCTATTTCTAATACTAAAATTATCCATTTTTGACATAACTAATACTGGCCACTATTGATAGTTTTTTTGGCTACGAAACAACACCATCGATTATGCGCCACCTAGCGTGATAAATACGCAGTGTGTCTCCCCATTGATCACGACTGATATATAATCCACATTTGCGACTGTATGCACAGTTTACCGTTACAATACACACAGCGGATCTTTGCTCGTCTGAAGTTAGGTTCTTGCAAATACTAAATACGATTATCGATTAAAATAGTCTAATTAATCGATTGTTTTTTCGATTAATGATAATTGTAAAAAAGGCACATCCCTAGCCCCTACGCACTCTTCGATTGGCTCTAATCAGACCCAAAAATAGGAACTACATACAGTACTTGCAGCCAAATTCAGAGGGACAAAGATACGCTGTGGACCGTACTGAACAACGTAAACAGTGACGCTAAGGCCGCGTTCTCGCTCTACTTTGCTTGGGAGCATACAGCGGGTATAGTCCATTTGACGAAAGAAGTGTCACGGTTATTTGGTGAACTAACGGTTAGCAGATAGTAAATGTTTGTTTTGAGCATATAAACTAGCGCCCCAGCCACGACACTTCTTTACTGAAAAGGACTCTAGAATAAAATTACCGCTCATAGCAGAGATAAACCAACCTCCGCCGCTTTTACTTTGCACTTGACGTTTCAAAATGATCCTTGTGTATACAGACCAAGGAATATTTTACTTTGACGTAGCTTGTTCAGTTTTGGATTAGTTTATCTCTACTACATCAAAACTAAACACTGGCGAACGAAAGATTGGCATAAATTAGTATATTTAGGTTTTAATTTATATTATTAAAATGAGAAAAGAAATGTCCCAGTTACTTATTTAAATAAATAACGATTGAATGATTGTGATAAATAAAAATTAAAGTTTTAAATAATTAATTTGATTCCTTTTCTCATTTCGTATGTGATCTGTGACAAACAAATTATAATATTATGTAAACAGATTTAACCTCTTTTATTGTGTTAGACTTTTTTATCGAATACCTTAAAATCGCATTCAATAATTACACAAAGCAGTTATAGGTAGGTACTAGGTATACCTATATTGCGTACACACATCATTGTCTAAGGATATGCAGCATTTTCTTGTTTTATCGAAAAACTAAGTAATTATGGCGGAGTGAGAGTTATTTTATTACTGGCGAGGAATGTACTTCATTCCTCCATGTTTTATTAGGTTACAGGCGCTTTTGTTTGAGAATGGTGTCAGTTACACCAATTTCGCCAATTTCAAGTCAAGTTGTCAAGATTCTCCGTCATTACCCAGTTTATTTTTCCGCGCCAAAAACTTGGTTTTTCTGCCACCAGTTTGCAGAAAACCCAAGTTTTTGCAGTACAAATATATCAATCCGAAAAGACAAGCAATATATACACTTATATGTAACTACACCACACATGTGCTCTTTTATCTAAGTTTATTAAAATGCCACCAAAATTACAATAAAGAACTCGAAAAATCATAAAAATTTAATTACGTACGTTACGTTTACGAACTCAACTTTCGCTATCTGAAGAAGTGTTGATGAGCTGTAATCGGCAAAAAACACAAAAAATTTGAATGTCGTGCTGCAAGCGAAATCGTCAAGAGTTAGTTATAATGCATTGCAGGCCTCCGTACCGGAGCCGTCAAGTCATAACCCAGTTTAAAAATAGTGGCAGGAAAACTGAGTTTTTACACCTTGTTCCTCCAAGAATTACACTTTCACTTGTCACTGTATGTCACAGGGAACAATTTTGTTCTTGTCAATCAAAGATAATTTTTATACAAAGGGTCGTCAATACTGGGCAAAAACTACAATATATACAATACACAATTATTTTTCTATACCGATTTTATCAGCGTAAATGGGTAACGAACGAACAAGCAGGAATATACGAAGATAATGAGTAAGTTTTCTTAAATTTATGACATCCCATTATGAAACACTTGAATTTTCCTTTTTCTAACACTTCTAACTTTAGTTTATGTTGCAGGATTCGCCTTTCTACTTATACCTATGGTTGTAGGTATTACTAGTTCTGTCAAGGCCAACCCTGGCGATAAGTCGCAAGTGGATGTAAGAGCCGTCTTCATAAACTGCGAGCCTAAAGTAAGAAATGCTTGCCTGCATCAAAAGCTGGCACTTTTTCTGTAAACATGTTTCAAATATTAAGTTAGGTATTATGTACTAGAGAAGACATCCCACGACCAGCAAACGTCATGCGTGCGACACGCGGGAAGGAGGGCCGCGGGCGGTGATGGAGAATATCGGGCCTAGGCCGTAAAAAAACAGTGAAGTGCGGTATCTTTATGTCTCAGGGTGGCGGGCGCAGTGCAATGCCGTGTAGGGCGCGTCCTAGGTGGACGTGACCTATGTGATAATGCACTGTTCATAGGCAGAGGGTATCACTTATCTTAACCTGCTTGTTCCGTCATTCTAAGTAGTATAAAAAAAAACACGCGTAATGAAGTGCGGTGTCTCTAGTACACAATTCTTCTTCTTTCGTGTCAGTACATAATCACATCACACTAATATTATAAATGCGAAAGTTTGTGTGTGAGTGTGTTTGTTACTTCTTCACGCTGAAACGGCTTGACGGATTTGGATGAAATTTGGAATGATGATAACTGGACTCCCGGAATAACAAATAGGCATATTTTTATCCCGATATTCCCACGGGATCGAGACTTACGCGGGTGAAACCGCGGGGCGCTGCTAGTAACTCAATAGTAATCTACTATGTAAGTACCTAATATATTGTTGTAGGATAGAGAGAGTGTAGACAATGCTGCAACACGGTTTGAACGCGAGGAACTGTTCAAGCACGGAGTTTTGCAAGACTGCAACAAAAAACTTGCTCTCACCGTCAAAATAGCAAGTGAACTTAATGTAAGTCTGCATTTAGTCAAATCAAATCAAATCAAAATCATTTATTTTAGTACCTATGGTGTATGTCGTCTTGTGTAAATAGTTTACGGCGAAACGTTTGGATGTGTGTTACTCAATCTCGCCGAAACGGCTGAACCGATTTTGATGAAATTTAGTGTATAAGTACCTGCACGGCTATTGTCTAATCGATGACGATTACCAGTTTGCTGTTCATTGCGCTGCGTGTTTTAGTTTTTTTTACAAGATTGATAATATTTTGAAACACGCACCGCAATGAACAACAAACTGGTTATCAAAATCGAACTTCAGTCTGTTTAACAAATAAGACCGCTGGATTGAGCTACTTTATTGGCTACTTTTTATCCTGGTAAAACGCGTGTGAAGCCGCGCGCGGATACTATTAATAATACTATTAATTTTGTTCCGAAATATCGGGAACAATTAAAAGATTGACGACCTCTGTGGCGCGGCGGGCCAAGGTTCGCCTGCGACGCATGAGTTTGCGGGTTCGATTCCCGCCTCGGAACAAATATTTTTTCGATCTGCAGATATTTGTTTATTGTGTTCTGGGTATTTTCTATGAATAATAAATAATATCTATTTATGTAATGTATTGTATTAAAGTTTATCAGTTATCTAGTGCCTATAATACAAGCTCTGCTTAGCTTGGGGCTAGATAATATTGTGTGAACTGTCCAGCATTATTTATTTATTTATTTAGTTATCCACACACCAAATATCATCAAAATGCGCTCAACCGAGAAGACCTTTGGAACTACTAACGGCGACCGTAACCGCTGGCGGAAGCTAGTAAAACATATCACGCAGCGATAATGTAGCTGTTAGTGAAATAAC
Source organism: Operophtera brumata (assembly GCA_932527175.1). Taxonomy (NCBI): domain Eukaryota; kingdom Metazoa; phylum Arthropoda; class Insecta; order Lepidoptera; family Geometridae; genus Operophtera; species Operophtera brumata. Next base: position 6,433,177 of record OW052238.1, read on the forward strand.
TTTCGGAGTCGGATCAGCGTGCTAATTCTCGTACTTTAGAGATTAGTCGAATTCGACATATGTCGAAAAAAGATGGCGAATGTCGAATAAAATCTTAATTTACTATTCTCGTGATGTCACAAATAGACACAAGTCGACCAAAATAATTCAAATCGAACACGATTTGATGGTTATTGTGACATTTTCGTAACATTTTTTGTAGACATTCATGCTTCGACATTATCTCTAATTTAGAGATATTCTCTACAATCCGAGAATTGCCCTCCAGTAGCTACCTAGTTCCGGACATTACCCCCCTACAATCAAATTCGCAAAATGACGCGAAAGCGAAATGACTCTTTATACAGTTAAGTGTATTATTAATACTTTTCACTAGAAACGGGATATTTACCATGATTTTTGAGTTTTAAATGGATGTATGCTGGGAAAGGGGAGGAGGGGGGAGGTCAAAATAGCTAGCGGGCTAGTATTGATATAGAAGGATAGGTAGGTACATACATGTATAAGAAGTTCAAAAGGATGACTGCCGACCTTCAGTAATGGAGAGGCACCATAAGAAGAACGTAGAGTACCTACCTCTATTGTCAGGAATACTAATTATTGTTCATAATGTCAGGTCTTTGTTTTTGATACATTTTTGATGCTTCAGCAAAATTCAGGAGACGAGTTTATTCCGATTGAGCACGTGTTCCAAGGAGCAAATAAGCGCGTGAGATTGCTGAACCCCTACGTACTGCGCCTCCGGCGGGAATTACCTCTTCAAGCTTACAAATTACGAAAAATCAGTGTATGTTGTATTTATATCTAATAAAAATTAACTGAGACTGGCACAGGACCGCGTGGAATGGCACGGGCAAAGATGCCTATACTCAGCAGTGGGTGAAGTCAGGCTTGGATGATGATGAAAAATTAACTATAATAATATAAACCCACAAACCTCGTCCTGCAGCAGTGGATGTCTAAAGGCTGCTGATGAAACCACATCATCATCCATAGCCTGACTTGCTGAGTATAGGCGTCTTTGCCCGTGCCATTCCTCACGGTCCCGTGCCAGCCTGATCCAGGTTCAGCCCGCGAATCCCGCATTGCATGCGATACCGTCTGCCCATCTCGCTGATGGACGACCAACGTACAAAAACCCACTTATATAGGTACATATTATTTATAATTTGTTAGTAGTACCTAGCAGTAGAACTTTGTTATGAAAGAGTTCGTCCGGGGAATTTGGCACTACCTCCATACCTATTTCTGCATTGCTGTGTTCCGGTTTGAAGGGAGCCGGTGAAATTGTAGGCACATGAGACTTTTCATCTTTGTCTCAGGGTGGCGGGCGTAGTGCAATGCCACATAGGGTGCGTCCTTGGTGGACATGACCTATGAGATAATGCATTTTTATAGACAGCGGAGGGGTGGGCCATTTGCTTGTTCTTTCCTAATTTAATATCAATATTTTATATATTTCCTAGTGATGCTACCATGATGTTAATAAATTACAGGTTGTTACCGGCGTATTGACAAATACGGATGAAAAACTTGCGGTAAGTAGGTACCTATAAGTATATCACTTTTCATATACCTACCTATTCTTACTAACCCATGCATGTCTCATGTAATTTTGTTACTAAATCGTATTTAGCGAGCGTCCAACAAAATTGACCAAAAATTTCGAGATCTTTCGAAGAGATCTCCAAATCCTTATGATATGTCTAAATCTTCAGGAAAAGATCGAAATGCCCAAGATTGTGGTAAGCTTTTAATTTTCAATAAGTTCTTAGAATAGTTTATACGCAAGGGGCATTCAGATGTTGGTATCAAATGCTACGTGTTATCGTTAACTTCAGTCTTGATTTTAGTTTCAATGACGAGCTCGTGTCTATCTCTAGACACGTCCTGAAACGACAACTGCTCCTCAGCTTCAATAATAACCGCGAATATCTTCTTCTTAACTTGTGTTTGCATCCAAGGCGGCATCTCTCTAGTACTTTTTAGAATACACTCAAAGAATGATTCCAAGGCATCCGTGTGTTCGTTTTGATGTCGTGAATACTGTAAATCATGTCTGTCAACTGTGCATTCTGTGCATCGTCGTTTACTCTGATTTTCAGTTTTGATGATATCTACTACTTCTGTCGTCGAAACATCGTGCTCCGAAGGCTTCACGTAAGGAGGGTCCATCTCAATATCCTCCGTTATACGATATTTCATGAAAGGCTCCAGAAACTGCATAGCTTTCGCGTATTTCCAAGTTGTTATTTGAGCTGGCAAAAGTTTGTTTTGCCCCAGTTTTGCACGTTTCAACGCTTCTCGGTGATTGTCTCTTAGTTTCTTCCATTCTGATCTTGCAATCCTCACTGAAAAGTAAATAAGTAAATGTTTATAGCTGGTAGTGTGAGTGACGAAAGGCGTGCCGAGCTCTCAGACAAATAGAGAACTTTAGATAGAGCACGGCGATTTTAAACGATGTCAGGCGATGGAAAAGTGATGGGGCTCGTGGGAGTAAGTGGGCTCGATTTTGAAAACTATAAGTTCTGCTTTAAAAAAAGCTGCAAGTTAATTTTTAGTATTTCTGAAAAAGAACGTTTTCATAAAATTGTTTTAACTTGTTTGGGATCTTTGTTTGATCATTATGGATCGACGTGATGCATAGTATAATAAAAGTTTCTGCTCGCGAGTGTCGCGAGGTCTACTGTTCGCAGAACTACTGGTAGGTATAGTATAGGACTCACTAATAGTTTAAAGGAAAACCTAAATGAAAATCCTAGTCGTTCGGATTATCCTTCGAACACAGTGTTTTGTCTTTTGCATAAACAAGCAAATTCAAATTCGAACGAAAAATACAAAACACAATGTTACTATTCAGATGATATTCCGCGGTACTTAGCATAGAAACATTCGTGAAGAGAAAATAAGTTCAATTGATCTAGTCGTTACTATGGTAAATGGTACCATACTTGTACGGAACCCGCTCCATGCGAATCCTACTTGCACTTGATGGGGTTTTAATTTCTTATTTTAATGTTAAAATGTGGGTAATATCACAGATAACTTTTTAGTATTATTTCTGTACAAAGCATAGATTCAAAGAGGTGGCCTGATCTGAAATGTTGATAAACTGATCGTTGCGGTACTTATACCTTCTGCTATAGAACTGTTATTGCATTTCTTCACAACTTTGTCCCAGGCTTGGTCTCTCACGGACATCTCACGGTAATCCGGGTGTTGAGGGTTCCACAAGCACTGGTGTAAGCGCACGTTATCTATGAATGATTCCATAGTATATAGACAGTTGGAGCCGGTAGCGGGCCGCGGAGAGCACTGACTGGCCTCGAGTCGGCCGCACAGCTCCGCTCTTCCCTACCTTTACAATAAAACCGGTTTATCCACTAAACGCCGCGACGACTCGGATAACACCGTGGAACCTGTTTACAATGGGGCAATCGTGTCTGCTTTCACACTACACTTTATCAATCTACCAAACGAAACAACGCAGTACCTACAATAATTTGTTTCCGAAACGGGCAACGACCGGAGTAGGTACATCGAAACAAACCCATCTAAGTTACTATTTTCAGAATTGTCAGAAAATAACATAAGCAACAACGTATGCTTGAAAAACCGTGATAAACGACACGAACATAACATCGTCGTTGAAAACGCAATAAATGAAGAAAAATATCCGCCATGGATTGCTAAAGACCACTCCGATCAGGAACTAGATAGACACAGGGAAAGTCAAAATAATTTACATGTATCTCGGAATCTTCCCCGTGACCAAATTGAAAGATTGAACAATAATCTAGATGACAAGCCTATTCAGTTCGATTCCAAATCCAACGATTTAACTCGTTCGAATTCCTGGAGTTCCTATCAAAATGAAAAGCATGATATGAGAACAGGCAATACTGAACTAAGTGACAATAACTCTAAAGATAACTGGATTCCCGATGAGAATCGTGTGACAAATAGTCAGTATAGCACCAAACAAAACTACAGAAAGGACAAGCTTGCAAGTTCTGAGGAAGAATTTGACATGTATGAAATAGGCAATCCGGATCTGTTGTATACTGTTCAAGTTCAGCTTTTTGAGAAACTAATTAGCCCTGACGGGAAAACCGTTTGGAACGATATGACGAAGGGCGAGCCTGCAAGGTAATCAATCATTAAAATCAATAAATCAATATTTAAACCCTTTTTTGCGTTGTGCTATTGCATTCTTATGCTTACAGCCTGAGCACTTTATCTCCTGAATGGATGGTCAAAGATGTAAGCATCCGCTATCGACCTAAGGAGTGGGTTCCGAGAGAAGAGTTCACCTTACCACAGACAAGTTTGTGCCTTCTCACTCCGCTCCCGAGTTTAGACACCAAGGAATCAGATGCTAAAAATTTAAGAGCTAGTAGAGATGGTGAGTTCATCACAATAAGTACCTACCTATATACGACCTCTGTGGCGCGGCGGGCGACGGTTCGCCTGCGACGCAGGTGGTTGCGGGTTCGATTCCCGCCTCGGAGCAAATATTTGTGCGGTCTGCAAATATTTGTTCAGGGTGTTCTGGGTATTTTCTATGCATAATAAAAAATATCTATCTATGTAATGTATTTGTATTAAGGCGCTATAGGTTCAACCAAAATTTTTGTATTAGGCGAAGAAGGCGAGCGCACGCTCTGATACCGTGTTTTTATGTATAAAAAAATTATATAAAAATGTCGTTCAAAGTTTTGTTTAATTTTGTTGATGAATTCACTAACTCAAATAATAACTAACATGTAACCAAATGTTTCAAAAATTAAAACGTGAGAGAAGTGAGTGAAAAATAGCATTTTAATTTTAAAAAGGAGGTATCTTTGTTATTTTTTTTTATCGAGTGAAGTAATTCAAATATTGTATTGAATTATTGATTACACTAGATAAAAAGCTCAAGAATATCATATATTTTTTTCTTCATAGAAAACTATGAAAATTCTTATCAAAAACTTTAAAATTCTAGAGACATTTGAGAACCTATCGCGCCTTAAGTATATCAGTTATCTAGTACCCATAACACAAGCTCTGCTTAGCTTGGGGCTAGATAATGTTGTGTGAACTGTCCAGCATTATTTATTTATATATTCATATATACCTACGAATGAACAAGGTTCCTAACAAAATACTAAAATATATTAGGTATAATACCATACCTGCCTTTTATATGAGTAGTTACTGCAAGATCTATCCAGTAGCTATATGATCCGTTGTATGTTCTGTATATGTTCTGTTGGTTATCGAATCTACTCATTAATCTATTTCTAGCGGAAAAGTACATTGTGGTTCCGAAGGAAGATATATTGAGTGAAGATGAAGATGCTACCGTTCAAAAGCGTGATGGCAATCCTTCAGACGTGCAATATTCGACTGAACAAAATGAGCAGGTGCTTAATTCAGTTTTAAATAAGGATATAGAACTACCGTGGTACTAATAAACGCGGAATATCCTTGGAATACAACACTGTGTTTTGTCTCTTTCGATCGAATTTGAAACAGCCTGTCATTTCAAAAGACAAATTACTGTGTAAGTAGGTACCTATCTATTCCACGGATAATCCGAGTTTTATAGTAGCACGGCTAGAGTTTTGCGCCTGTTGTGGATAACACACATATAGATGTGTGTGCCGTGCCGGCACATGTGCCGGCGACTTCGTTCGCGCGGTATATTCATATCTTCTGAACCCTGTAGGTAATATATCGAAATGGAACATACACGAATTTTTTAAATTTTCATTAAAATTTGTTGAGTAAGCCGTTTCGAAATCTATTCGAGACAAACTTTCGGACAGTCTGGCAAAAATTCTAAAACGGTAATTTGGCATCGTATCTCTTTTCACTGAAGCGTAAACGTAATCGTTTTTCAATCAAATTTTTACATTTATATAGATAATATAGAATCGTTCCAATTAGTTATATAGTTGTCACTCAACAGTGCCGTCGCCGTGTTGTGATAAGAACGTCGAGAGCTATCTTTGGCAGTAAAGAAGATAATCTAAACATTGCAGTTAACGGAGGCGAACAGTATCTAACACTGCCTCACAGGCGGCGACCCTTTCACGTCCAAATTGATTTAGAAGCTCGTGCTGATGAGAACCAACTGGTGCCTATTGGGTATGGCATGCATATTACTGCCTTTCTTCTTGCTAAATTAATAAGGGTATCATTTAGACGGTCACCAAAAATATTTTTAAGACTCTAAGCCACCAAATAAAATAAACACCGCCCAAAAAAGTACTAAACGGTTACCAAAATGGATAAATGGTCACCAAATTACGATGGATTAACGGTCACCAAATTCTGTTAGGTTAGGTTAAGTTAGGTTAAATATATAATTTAGTCTAAACTATATTTTAAAGGCGTCCATATATTTTGATGGCAGTCAATAATACGAAAAAAAGGATTTATTACATAATATTTTTGAAACGTAATTTGGTGACCATTTATTCATTTTGGTAACCGTTTAGTACTTTTTTGGGCGGTGTTTAAACACAAGCCAATTAATAAATCTGGCTGTATCAACGTATAATAAGTAATAGGTAACTCATTAATAATTGGGTATTTATCTTGCAGTGTTTCTGGCCGCATCATGACCGTGGTGTCAGATAGTTCTCGGCGAACGAAGACAACTTTGACTGTACAAGTAACGAATACTGGATTAGCTGCTGCTAAATTCAGGTTCTTTCATTCACGAAATTAAAATCTAGAACCTTCGTGCTGAATGCTTTCCATAAATTGATACTTCGTTTTCAGAGCGGTAGCGCGTGATTGCGGTCCTGAATTGATGGCTTTACAAAATGACGATAGCGAAGAGACATTCAGTGTTAGTCCTATACTCCTGCCTCCTAGAAATACACAAAGTATCCGCCTTGATGTGCCTTATGAAATCCCTGCGGATGTTACTCACTGCTTAGGTAATATTTTTTGATACAGGATTAAAGCCGCGTGTTGCCGAATCAAGAGTTTGCGGACTCGCTGTTTCTGCACTAAGCACTCCAAAACAAATGACAATGAATTAAATATTTACTTCCAGTGTCATTGCTAAATGAAGAAGATGAATCGGTGGCGGTAAGAGACGTGACTATCAAGAAAGGGGATCGGTGCTTCTGCGTTTGGCACTGTGAATGTGTTTGTCTGAGTGAGTCATGCATATACCTACGAGCTAAGGTTCGGGACGAAATGCTCACACTGAATTCCGGTTTTAATCAAATTATCCAAACACTGATTCACTCTTCACATCACAACACTGTTCACTATTACTCTGAAATCACTCTCAAGTCACTTGATTTATTCGCACTGAAAGGCAGTTTACGACTGACTGTTCCTCGAGGGAGTTTTGCTTATACCTACCTATACCTACGTGAGCATAATCAATCCTAACGAGCATACAGTAGAACTCCGTCGAACCATCTAAAGAGGACAGATGTATACATGTGTCCTGCTCTGATCGCAATATAATCTAGTACTTGTTAATAGATGGCGCTTTAGCAATTCTACGTCCACTTGTCAACAGATGGCGCTAAGAGGCTCTAAATGTGTTTACGCGAATCGGTCGACGTAACAGTATTTACTAAACTTTTCAAAACTAGTCAGTGTGTTCCTACACCGATAGACGGGGTACTCACCACGATGACCAATAGTTATTTATTGATGATCGAAGAAGTATTTCTTGCCAGAGAATAGAGTGAATTTGTTATGCTTTAGGTGAGGATCCGAAGTTACTTTGCCGGGAGATGACGGAAGCTCGGCAGGTCGCCGCTGGCTTATCTCTCCGAGAGAGAGTGAGACATGCGCGCTCCGTCTGCTACCACGATGTTGTCTCAATCAACATGCTGGTCACAGGCTTCGGGGTTCTGATCATGCTGCTATTCTTCGGTAAGAAAATTTACAATACAGTTGCTCGAAAAGTGTTCTCAAAAAAGTAGACAATATGAAGAGATAATATGAAGACTTTATATGAAGAATAATAAATTTATAGATAAAAAGCAACAAATTTACAAAATTTATTGAATTTATTTTTATCTGTACATTTAATTACTGCAGAATTCATGTGTATTAACATATTATTTATTTAAAATAATGTATTTGCTGAATGTTCGTGACTCTATATGCCAATTTTCTAACAATTAAAAAACTATACTTATTTAATCAAATTCAAGAGAGAAGCAGTGGTTTTGTTTATCGAATTGAACATTTAAACTTTGACGATTTTCTTCAAAATTGAGTTGTATTCCTCAAAGACTGTCTAATACGGACTTAGCATTTCTTAAACTACCTACATCAACGCCAAAATATGAAATGGCCCCTTTGAAAATTCGAGCGATTGCAAATGAGTTCTATACACTGCCGGTTCACACTTTAGTCCTTAAATGTGTTCAAAATACGAGCAGCAATGGATGGATATAACATGGGAATTCTTCACTACCTATATTACGAAATACCGTGTATAAATGAAGATGATATCCTTATCAGGTCTGCTGAAGGGATGCTTTGGTCTGATATGTCGATGTGTTGGATCGTGGGGCTTGCATAGAATCGTGCAGATGCCTCGGAAGTTAGAGCATTACTACGAGAGCGTATTAGAGAACCGGCCGGTCATCTACGACAGCGCGGGGTGGCCGGTGCATCCTGACACTAAGGACAGGACCGTTCGATTGGTCAGCATGTACGTATGACGCAATAATTGAAGAAACCAGTAATCAAGTTAGTAGTAGCTAGTGCAATATCTGCGTGGTCATAACGCCAGCCTACGAGAGGTTATAGAGAACCGGCCGGTCATCTACGACGGCGCGGGGTGGCCGGTACACACTAACACTAACTAGGTTTGCTGGAAGAAAACTCTTTTAGGGTTAAGCTCGCCTTTGTACATGTCCTATATGTAAGTTGTTTTTCTTCTCTGTTTGTGTGTGTACAATAAAGAATAAAGAAGAATAACACTAAGGAGAGGACCGTTCGATTGGTCATCAAGTATGTATGACTCAATAATTGAAGAAACCAGTGATCAAGTTAGTAGTAGCTAGTGCAATATCTGCGTGGTCATAACGCCAGCCTACGAGAGGTTATAGAGAACCGGCCAGTCATCTACGACGGCGCGGGGTGGCCGTTGGCCGGTACACACACACTAACACTAAGGAGAGGACCGTTCGATTGGTCAGCAAGTATGTATGACCACAGAATAAATATTAGTACAAAGTATGACGCAATAATTGAAGAAACCAGTGATCAAGTTAGTAGTAGCTAGTGCAATATCTGCGTGGTCATAACGCCAGCGTACGAGAGGTTATAGAGAACGGGCCGGTCATCTACGACGGCGCGGGGTGGCCGGTACACATACACACTAACACTAAGGAGAGAACCGTTCGATTGGTCAGTAAGTACGTATGACGCAATAATTGAAGAAACCGGTTATCTAGTTAGTAAACTTTTTTTTAGGGTTCCGTACTGCAAAATAAACGAATGGAACCATTACTCACTCTCATGTCTGTCTGCCTGTCACAGCCTATTTTCTCCGAATCTAAGTCTACTGTCTAGTAATGCGGTTACTATGTTACCCTGCTTGTACGAAACTCTCTGCACGTGAGTCAGAATAGCACTTGACCGGTTTTTATTTGCAATAGCCACTACTCGGTGTCGGTGGCCAAGCCATCTTATCAAAAGCTATAATATAACAAATATTTCAGGCCCGTCGAGTTCATTTTGAATATGTTATTCTTCGTGATCACGCCCTGTATCATCATTTACGACATCGTGAAAGAAATCCACAATTGTTTCAAGAAATCTGAAGATAACGACTGGTATCCAAGCGAGAAAGACAAGAACTGTTTTAACAGTTCTCACGATATTCAAGTAAATTACACCAGTGCTCGCTAAAATACTCTGTTAGTAGATAGGTACTCCTTAACCTGAACTAAGAAGCATTTCGTAGGGAGGCGTAGCGCGTGTTGCCAAGTAGGTATGATTACTCTTACTCTGACGGTCTAGTGGGGTTTGAGAAGTATTTACGACATTCAATCAAAAGCTTAGACTAAATACCAGATGATTTACAAGAAGCACTTGGGAAAGTTATATTGTACTAGTGGAATGCCCGCGACTTCGTCCGCGTGTAAGAAAGAAAGAAAGAAAGAAAAGAAAAAAACAAACTTAAACACCCCGCTGCACCCCCTTAGGGGTTGAATTTCTGGAATTCCTTTCTTAGTGCATCCCTAGACCACAAAAGGAACGTACCCTCCAAATTTCAGGTCTCTAGGGGTTATGGTATAGGCTGTGCGTTGATAGTCAGTCAGTCAGTCACGCAACGATTTTATAATATATTGATAAATACTGTCTGTTGTATTTGTCGCAATAGGTAGGTACAGGTAGGTACCTAAGATCAGTAGATAAGATCCTAACATCAGGGAAATGGTAAGTTCTCTAGTAGGTATTACCTGCCTACAGTTGTCACATTGTGTTTTCGATTCGGATTATATTTCCACAGAATATATACAGTAGGTACCTCTACGAAGATGGCTAGACTAGCCTAGTGAAATAAAATTTTGGTCGATTAAACTGGTCTAGTTTATTTTATATGCGTGAATGACGGATCAAGCAAATGGCCCACCCTTTGTGAATAATTACCTCATATACACGTCCACCTAAGGTGCGTCCTTTAGTCACAGAATATCTACAGTACCTTTGTGGCATTGCACTGCCCCCGCCACCCATAAAAAAAGATGAAAATCTCATATGCCTGAAATATTGAAAATCCAATGGTGAAAGAATTTTTGAAATCGGCACAGTAGTTTTTGTGTTTATTCAGTAGGTACAAACATACTCACAAAAATACAAATCTTTCGTCTTTATAATATTAGTGTAGATTACGTGGGGCGATTTAGTGGATGGTTTGGGGTTTTCGGGTTGGGTGGAGGGAGGTGGGGTGAAAAGGGTTCTTTCCATCTTTTCATCAGTCACTAGAAAGGTAATTTTAGTGTTTTTAAATGAAAAAAAATAAACTTAATATCCTTTTAGTGACTAATGAAACCCTTTTCAGCCACAAACCCCAACCACAAAGTCCCACTCGCTTCCCTCTCCCGTGTAATCACCATTCAAATCAAGTCGACTAAATTTATATTTCACTAGACTTAGTCTTGGGAAATGGAATCCGAACTAGGTACTGTATATATTCTGTGTCCGAACACAATGTCCGTGACTAATGTTGTAGGGAAATGGGCATTTCCCTGATATGAGTAGGTATCAGCTCAATTTGGGAACGTTAACCTAGCAATAAACTAGCTATTTACTGCACCATATTTGTGTTATAAACCTGGGAGGGTTACAATACCTACTAAGGTTAGTTGGCTCTATTCGGTCTCAGTAGATTTAGGTAGGTACCTAGGTTCTGTGAACAGTGAGGAATTGCACTCGTACACAGCATCGATAAATTATAGATTTGTACGTACTTACCTACCTAATGCTCTTATAGTAAGTGTTAGAATAACTACTAAAGTGCAATTCCTTACTGTTTGTAGAGTCCGAAACCTCGGCGGAGGCGTCGTCGCCACGGGATTAAGAAGTGGATGTCGCCGGGCGCTGAAGAACTTTCAACCAACATTTGGCAGGGAGGCTTGCCACCTGGAAATTCAGCGATAACTTGTGTAAGATTAATTTATTTTTTCAAAATAAGTTAATTTTGGCGATCGGTGAATCTTGATACCACACCCTAAATCTGAGGGCCTACTTAGTCTAAGCATTCGTAATCCTGACTCACGAATTGAGAGTCGAAATGTCGTTTGTGAATGGTGAAAATCTTGAACAGACTCATCATACATAAAACAAATATCGAATCGTAATTCGGTAGGTAGTGGAGAAAACTACTGGCAAACCTTGACTAGCCCTCTGACCCTGATGCATGTATAGATCAATACGTTTTAACTCCGCTAGATTTGTGCTGTTTAGCTCTACAGAATGAAATAGGACTCATACCAGAAGTAGGTAGGTACAATTGGCTTCATAAAGAGATGAAGAAAACACATTCATAGCAATCGGAAGATCTTTAAACCGATTTTTATGTATAGAATACTTCCGTAAATTTAAAACAGTAAACAGATCGTGACGTGACGGCTGGTGGCGCAATGGAAACGAAACCTTATTTTGACCATTTAGGTAGGTACAAAATTGTTTTAATGGCATCACTACATGCCCATACTAAACATCGATCGATCACGTGATTCAAGTAGATCAAGCTTCACTCGAAATTACTGTCAAAAATAACATTGCGATGTTTGATTGAACGATTAAAAAATTAGACGCTTGCATGAAACGACAGGCCTCCTCATTGAATTCAATGGGGGACAGCAGTCCAACACTGGATGTATAACGGCTGATAATATGGCTCAGCTTCGCCATACTGAGCTCCTGATGCTAATCGTGTAAGTGTGCAAAGCTAAGCCGCTGCAGGCAATTTTGACCCGAGAGTTAGGTCTAGGTACCTACAAGATGATCGCGCGTGACTGACCCTATCCGATGTTGCAGATGCAGCCCTTACTTTGTGAAGAGTTTTGTCGTGGTGAGAAGCCGGTGGCGCAGCAATCGTGCGTGGACTCCGAAGGAGAGGACACAGAATACGTGCTAATGCAAATGCAGAAGAGCAAGGAGTCACTTGCTGTGAGTAGGTATTTGAGTACTACCATAGAATAAATAAAACTATAGAAGTGACACAGGCGCTAGTGTCACACTCAAAGCCGCGCTAAATACCTACAGATCGTTCACAAAAGCAAGGCACTTATTTTGTGTATTGGCAGCATTGCCTACGGTGCTGCCAACAATATACAGTTGTGGTCATATAATTAAGAACGATTTGAAGTTCTAGAAGTTTTTTATTTAAATCGTATCATACACAGAGATGTGTACCTTCTGAGAAGCAACTAGTTATGTTATATAATAGTCACATTAATAGAGCAACCTGACTTAAGAATAAAGTATGAAATCCCTAACTATTTTTTGCACATTTTATTGATTTTATCAAAGTAACACATTCAAATAGTACTGAAACTGGACAAATAATTAAGAACGATTTATTTAACTGCTCGGGAATTGTTTTGTATGACACTTAAATTAAAAAAATCCCAATATTATGTAGCACAGGAAACATAAAAAGAAATTTAATAAATATTTAACTAAAATTAATAGTTAATAGCATATCCACGGCTTTTAATTACAGCTTTACACCGGCGAGGCATTGACTCTATTAATTTTTGACATTTCGCAAGAGAAATAGAGTTCCATTCTTCTAAAAAAACGTCATACAGCTCTCTTAAATTTCCACACTTTGTATTTGAAACCTTTTTCTTTACTTCAAACCACAGATTCTCTATTGGGTTTTGATCTGGACTGTTAGCAGGCCAGTCTAAGACAGAAACTAATTGCGCTGTAAGAAATTCCTTTACGGTGCGTGCAGTGTGCTTTGGATCATTGTCATGCTGGAATGTCCAAATGACCGGTAGAACGTCTTCAGCGTATGGTAACATTGTTTCTTCCAGTATATTTTTGTATTGGAACTGATCCATGTTACCTTCTATCAACTTTACAGGTCCTACACCATGCCCAGAAAAGCAACCCCAAATTTTCACATTTCCACCACCGTGCTTTAATGTAACTTTCGTGTACTTTGGGTCGAATGCTGTATTCGGGGGACGTCGTACATATCGTTTTCCATCAGAACATACTCTGTTTATTTTCGTCTCGTCAGAAAAAAGTACATTTTTCCACTGTTGCACAGTCCAGTTTTCATACTTTCTCGCAAATGCAAGCCGGGCTTGCCTGTGGCAAAGTTTTAACATGGGTACCTTTCTTGCTATCCTACCGTGCAATTTTTCTTCTACCAAACGTCTTCGAATAGAGCGTGCTGAGATTGCTGAAGGGTTGTTTTCACCAAAATATTATTTTCTAAGCTCATTGGACCCTTTAAAAGGATTTTGTTTTGCCATACGAACGATGTTTCGGTCATCTCGAGGAGTTGTTTTTCTCTGTTTAGGTACACGTGGAACATTCAAAGTAGTTTGATACGTAGCAAAATGCTTTACAGCGTGGAAAACCATCGTTTTTGAACGTTGCAGATGGTCGGCTATCTTTTTATAGGACCAATTCTTCCGGCGAAGTTTTATTATTACTTCCCTTGTAGATTTATCACAACTTTTATTTTTTCCCATTGTTTTTTCTAAAGAAGCAATCACCTTTAATCTTTTACAGCACGTAATGGCGCCAAAATTATACAAACAGTAACAAATCGACTGAGTGTTCTCTATTTAAATTTGAATAAAGGTATAAACTACTTAGCGTTCTTAATTACGTGACCAGCCAGTAATAAGGAATACTTTGTTTAAAAGTAGTGTAAAAAGTTTGCCTATTGATTTTTAGCCAATCATGTGTATCAATGAATACAGTGGTAATATGGAAATGTTTTACGATACCGAGAGAAATAAAAACAAATGCATACAATTAGTTTTGCATCTTAGTTGGAAAAAATCTTCCCTTTATATCAGCGTTCTTAATTATATGGCCACCACTGTATGTAACATTTACCCCAAAGAAACTGTTCACCAATGCATTGGAGAATCTGATCAAGACACTGGATTGGAAGAAGATGGCATCAACATTAATAGCGAGTATATCTCACACTTGCGATACACATATGACATAGTTCTGATGGCGGAGTCGTTGCAGGAGCTGCAGTACATGCTAGATGGCCTAGCTGACTCCTCTCAACGAGTTGGTCTCCGGATGAACATGGATAAAACCAAGGTGTTGTTCAATTGTCACATACACCTGGAACCAGTCATCGTAAAAGGTCGTCCACTCGAAGTTGTTCATAATTACGTAAACCTCGGGAAAATCAATTAGGTAGACATAACTTTGAGAAGAAGGCCAAGAGGAGGAATCACTTGGGCTGGGCAGCGTTCGGCAAACTACACCAAGTCTTCTCGTCACCTATTCCATAATGCCTGAAGACTAAATTCTTCATTAAGTGCGTCCTACCAGTAATGACCTATGGTGCCGAGACGTGGGCATTCACGGTAGGGCTGGGCTAATCCACCAGTTTTAGGTTGTACAGCGAGCTATGGAACGGGCTATGCTCGGAGTTTCTCTGAAAGATAAAATCCAAAATGAGATTATTCGACAGAGAACTAAAGTCAGTGACATATCCCACCGGATTAGCAAGCTGAAGTGGCAATGGGCTGGTCATATATGCCGAAGAACCGACAACCATTGGGATAAGCGAGTTCTTGAGTGGAGACCGCGTCTTGGCAAACGTAGCGTGGGGCGCCCTCTGGAGGTGGAGTGATGACCTAAGAAAGGCCGCGGGCAGAAATAGGTTGAGAAGAGCCGAACACCGAGCTCCTCAGGCGGTTACAAATGTAGCCAGCCGCTGAGAAAGCTCTCTCAACTTCAACACTGGTCAACGTTATTGAAATAAATAAATAATGCTGGATAGTTCACACAACATTATTTATATCTGAAATTAATAAGGTGTTGGTATACGTAAAATGCCTTAAGTGCGTGGATAAATCATGGAAACTAAAAAATTCGAAACTTCGAATTTGTTGTCACCAATTTCGAACTTGAAAAATGGTCAAAAAAGGCTATGAATTTCGAATTTACGAAACTTCGAAATTTCGAAATGCACCCCCTACTCCACACTGTGCTGTCGTCTGCATACCCAAAGATACCGGGGATTAGTAGATCGTTAATGTGTTTGCTTTTACTATCACTTGTTTAATTCAAATCAAAATATTTTGTTATAGAGAAGTCAAAGAAAGTTGAATGGTTCAGAAAAAGAGGTTGTGCTTTTGAAGGAAAAATGAGCTCGCTCACATCATAGAAGCAATGTAACTGGATCGGGCGGCACTGGACTAAATTGAAATCAATGATCCGTAAAAATTAGCATCTTTAATTATAACGAACGAATAGGTTATATTTGTAAACCTCTGTAACTGGTAGGTACCTACGTAGTTATTTATTTATAGCAATAAACGATTCACCAATTTAAAAATGTGGTATTCTTCTTCACTCCAGAAGTTGATGTGGTTGAGGAGATGATCGAAAACAGCATTAGAGAGGAAACAGACATGTTCAATAACGAAAATCTGAAGAAGATATGCATGAATGGTTGGTTGTAAAACATCGGAGATATGATCTCCCAAAGCGAGCGAGATTTATTAAATATAGAGTACCTACCTACCTACTAACCTAATGTCCACCGCTATTGTGCGGTTTCGCTCGTTAGATATACGTGTTAGATATACCGGGATCCTGGCGGGGGCGGGGCTAGCCTATTCCTCAATCCAGGTAATGTATATATCTGCATAATCTGCCTGTCTAGGTAGAGTATAAATAAATAAATAAATAATGCTGGACAGTTCACACAACATTACCTAGTCCCAAGCTAAGCAGAGCTTGTGTTATGGGTACTAGATATACTTAATACAATACATTACATAAATAGATATATTTTATTATACTTAGAAAATACCCAGAACACCCTGAACAAATATCTGCAGATCGCATAAATATTTGTTCCGAGGCGGGAATCGAACCCGCGACCTTCTGCGACACATGCGAACCTTCGCCCGCCGAGCCACAGAGGTCGCCAAAATTAGTATTTTCAGAAAGATTGCCGTCCGTGGCCAAATTGTGAACTAACGTTTTCTTTAACTATTTATTTCGTTTAGAAACGCTTCCGTCTGATAATGATTTGGATCAGTTGATCACCTTTATAGATCGTTAGCAGTCTTCAGGTAGCAAAACTATATCGTACATACCTACCTACATGTATCATGCACAGCTGCGCCCTCAATTCCCACGACGACGGGTCTCTTTTTCTTTTTGGTTTTTAGTTGGCGCCGCCGCACGGCTTATGTATTTGCCATTTTCAAGTAAGTATCTGCATTTTCACTATATTGTATTTTCAAATATTTTGCAACGTTACACTCCTCCCAAGTTGTCAAAGTCACAGTCGAGTCATGTTTTAGTAAAACGGTGGGCAATTTTACTAAAACTTTGGTAGACAATTTCCACCAATTTCGAAAGTCACGCAATTTACTTCCATTTCATTTCACTACACTTGTGCTTTTTAAACGAGCTACATTAGTTAAAATGCCACCAAAATAACTCAAGAAAACACTAGGAAAAGAAATAAAATAAAAGTAGACAACGTATCTTTCCGAAAATGGCGGGAAGAGTCTCGACGGGTCTCTTTCTGATTCTACCTACCAAACACCGATGAGTTCATAATTTTGTCCGCCATCTTGGATTTGAGGCAGGCGTCATGGTGCAAATGGTGATTTTAAGATTGAACTCAGTAAGTACAAAACCAACAGCAAAGCTTTCTTACTCAACTTGTTATATTTTTTTTCTTGAGCAACTACCTATGTAGTTTTTGCTAAGAAGACCACAATTTCGCCAATGTCACGTAGGTACTTTGTAGAAAGCATGTTCCTCAGAAGCCATTGAAGAAGAAAGCATGTTTAGATTTTACACGAAGGAGATTCCAGTAGGAGAGTGGACGGTGGAACTTTGGAAACCAAGCAAAATTTTAACTTGTTATCTTTTGCTTCACATCAAGAAAAGTATATTGTGTTCTAGACCTTCTTACTAGTCTGGCCACGCTAACTCTGCAATAGAATTTGGAATAAATGGCCTTGCGGTTTTTTTTTTACCTACATGGTAGGCATTCTCTTGATACTCTCTTAACTTAAACTAATTATAGTAGAACAAATCATTTTGATATTTCTAACAGATTATTTATAATGAGGCCTTTTCATTTTCGAATAAGGGGGTTTTTACGGCTGTTTCACATCATGCTTAAACCCTTGAAAATAGATGGCGCCATCTCTGTACTTATTTTCAAACTAAAGTGAGATGTCAATGTCAACAACGTAGTGATATATTTTCGTGGTATTTTGTTACTATCACACAAAAGCACAGACAATTAGACTGGTAAAAAATTCTAAAAATCTGCTTCCTTTTCGTTTCTCTACGGCATTTTGTGAGCCATTTTGGCAACATGACTTTTCCGATGTAAAAAAGCCTGCTGAATTCGGTTCTGAATGTTGCCAAGCCGAATTTTGACTCCCCTCTCCCATATCCCTCTTTTTTCCTCGAAATATGTCTCTAACCGCGGTTTTTACGATTTAACCAAAAAGCATTGCTGTTAGAAAAAAAGTGTTAAATACAAAAATAATCTCTATAAAATTTTCTCTAAAATGGTGCATAAACTTCCGGAATATATTCCGGAACTTCATGTTTTTTTAAAATTTTCATAAACAAAAACATTTTCAAGTTCAACGGCATATCAAAAAAAATGAAGTTCGGGAAGATATTGCTCACAAACCATACACGTTACAGATTTCACTTAGCCGTAACTGAAGCTACCGAGCCGGAGGTACTTCGGGTGTCGATTGGAGTTGACACGACACCATGGACTGTGCCATGGAGTTATGTCGTAAAAAAAAAAAAATGAAATTGCCGCTATCGTGTTTTTGGCCACTTCCGGTACCCGGACGGACTTCCGGTTATCAAAATTGAGTTCAGAGACCCCCAAAGCTTATGCTAGGACACATCACACGACCAGAATCGAGTTATAATATGGCTTTTAAGTTAAGGTTCCATTTTGGCCGCCATCTTGAATTTTGAGCATATGAGCCAAAATTGGGATTGTCAACATTCAGAATCGAATTCAGCAGGCTTTGTTACTTCGGAAAAGTCACGTTGCCAAAATGGCCCACAAAATGCCGTTGAACTTGAAAATGTTTTTGTTTATGAAAATTATAAAAAACATGAATTTCCGGAAGATATTGCTCACAAACCTTAGGCCCTACCAAAAAAGTTTATACACCATGTTATAAGAAGCATCGCCTTCCGATATTAATAATATCGATTAGAATAACTCCTTTCTGGTCCTTTTATTTCTGATCTGACACAGCCGGAATAAATTAATATCAACTTATTGCTTGTTATAGCGATCCTTTTTGTCCTTGACACTTTTTTTCTAGCAGCAGTACATACTTTTTGGTTAGAATCGTAAAAACCGCGGTTAGAAACCTCTTTCGAGGAAAAAAGGGGGATAGGGGTGAGGGTAGCCTAAATTCGACTTGGAAACATTCAGAACCGAATTCAGCAGGCTTTTTTACATCGGAAAAGTCAAAGTCATGTCATGTCCTTTGGTCCATTTTCATAGCTAACTACGAAAAAGGCAATTTCCTTCACTGTTTCGTAACTAGTTATTAAAATGGACCCTTTGTTCCCTTTTAATCGCACCTTGCCCGTGGTGCCCGTTTAGCGGGTCCCGTTGACGGGACCACAAAAAAAAACGGTGTTTCAGTCAACAAGACCACGGAATAAATATCTCTCGTAAGTCTACTTGCCAACAAACGTTAAATTTAATGCTCTACATATAATCTGTATAATCATGAAGCCAATCTGATTATTCTGCAAAATCGTGTGATGGTGAAAAAGTGGTAAAAAAGTCAGAAGAAATTTCAAAATTGAGAGCTTATGTCATAGTCGTAGTAGAGCTTTTTTGAGAAAGAGTTCGTCCGGGGAAGTACTACCACCATACCTATTTCTGCCGCAAAGCAGTAGTGCTCGCATTGCTGTGTTCCGGTTTGAAGGGTAAGGGTGCCGGTGGAATTACAGGCACATGAGACTTTTCATCTTTATGTCTCATGGTGGCGGGCGCAGTGCAATGCCACATAGGGTGCGTCCTAGGTGGACGTGACCTATGAGGTAATGCGCTGATCATTGGCAGAGGTTACCGCTTAACATCAGGTGGGCCACCTGCTTGTTCCGTCATTAAGGTAGTATAAAAAAAAAAAAAAATTGCTTGGTAAACGACAAAAGTAAATATAAATGTTTAGCAGTAAACATACAAAAACATATTTGCACCAGTTTCTGTTGGCAGGTTGCAGTTTTGAATTTCACTTTCATACTTTTGTGATTTTTGTGTGGCGAAAATTATGGCAAGTGCTCTAGGAGTAACAAAAAGTAAACTTTATTGTGTTTTAGTGGTCTTACACATTGAATGATGGGATAAATATCGATATTTGTATAGTTTTTGATCGCTCAAAGTAGACACTATAAGTGGTATCTATTTGACCATTGTCCATTCACGTCAAGTTCATAATCGAATTATATACATTATAGACACTATAAGTGGTATCTTTTTTTTTTTTTTTTATACTACTTGTTGACGGAACAAGCAAGAGGCCCACCTGATGTTAAGCGGTAACCTCTGCCTATGAACAGTGCATTACCTCATAGGTCACGTCCACCTAGGACGCGCCCTATGTGGCATTGCACTGTGCCCGCCACCCTGAGACATAAAGATGAAAAGTCTCATGTGCCTGTAATTTCACCGGCACCCTTACCCTTCAAACCGGAACACAGCAATTCGAGCACTACTGCTTTGCGGCAGAAATAGGTACGGTAATAGTACTTCCCCGGACGAACTCTTTCACAAAAAAGCTCTACTACTACTTAAAACCACCATTGACCACCTTTTGACCATTGTCCATTCACGTCAGGGGAAACAACTAGTCTAAAATTATTAACAGATAATGGTAATATAGATACCACCACCGACATTATTTTACAAGTCCTACACGGACAATGGTAATATAAAAAAAAATGTAATCAGAGACCCCAAATTACCTAGAAATCACATCTTTTCTTTAATTACTATTACCAGGGGCTCGCGTTTGTTTAAGGGTTAACTGGAACACCGAAAAAAAGCTTTTCGGTGGTCCCGTCGACGGGGACCACGGGCAAGGAGCGATAAAAAGGGAACAAAGGGTCCATTTTAATAACTAGTTATGAAACAGTGAAGAAAATTGCCATTTTCGTAGCTAGTTATGAAAAACAGTTATTAAAAGGGAACATATAACAAATTAGGAAAAAGCCTATTTTTTTACCAGGTAAACAAGGCCTTTTTTAGGGTTCCGTAGCCAAATGGCAAAAAATGGAACGCTTATGGATTCGTCATGTCTGTCTGTCTGTCTGTCTGTCCGTCCGTATGTCACACTTTTTTCCGAAACTATAAGAGCTATGCTGTTGAAACTTGGTAAGTAGATGTATTCTGTAAACCGCATTAAGATTTTCACACAAAAATAGAATAACAATAAATTTTTGGGGTTCCCCATACTTAAACTCATTTTTTTCCCATCAAACCCATACGTGTGCCATCTATGGATAGGTCTTTTAAAATGATATTGAGTTTTCTAATATTAATCATTTTATTCTAAGCTGAATACTTTGCGCGAGAGACTTCCAAAGTGGTAAAATGTGTGCCCTCCCCCCTGTAACTTCTAAATTAAGAGAATGATAAAACTAAAAAAAATATATGATGTACATTACCATGTAAACTTCCACCGAAAATTAGTTTGAACAGGACTTAGTAAGTAGTTTTTTTTTAATACGTCATAAATCGTAAACCGTCCAAGAACTTTTATATTACTTATGTTACTTGCTGCTACGGAACCCTTCAGGGGCGAGTCTGACTCGCACTTGGCCTTTTTTTTTTTTTACGGTTCGGTGTTTCCGGGTATAAATTTTCAAATTACCTACACTATTTTTTACTTCTGCATTCCAAACCGTTTTTTAAATTGGAGCAGAGATTTTACATTGAAACTTCGAAAAACACAGAAGATGATAAAACGAGAACGAGAAAAAGTATTCTTCTTCTCTTCTTATATTTTTCTTCTTCTTATCTTAGGTAATGGCTTCTGTGCATTATTTGCAACAATTTAGCCAATGTCAAGTCCTAACCCAGTTTAAATTGTGGCAGAAAAACTGAGTTTTTACAGAAAAAAATCCACCATTTCGAAAAGACTCGCAATACACTCAAATTTCACTACATCACACATGTGCCATTTATCCAAGTTACACCGGTTAAAATGCCACTAAAATTACACGAAATAACTCGAAAAAACACTTTAAAATGTAATAAAATAAAAATGACGTTTCTTTCAAAAATGGCAGATTTCAACCCTTCTTATATTAGCATGGAGTGCTCCAAACAAGTTTTTCGATGTCAAGTGATATAATTACTTTTTCTTCATATAATGGCTTCTGAGGAATGCACCTAACAATTTCGCCTATGTCAAGTGATATTTTCCGATCCCATCGCGCTCTAGTTTATCACTCAATGTCATCATCAAAACATGACAATCCACTGACAAAATCCAACAGCTGTTTCTCTATGCTGTGATGTGAGTGAAGAAGTGAAATGAAATGAAATCCGGAAATCCCTCCATCCTAACTCCTATTCATTACCGTTAGCATCCTAGTAGTTTGTATTCCTATTGAAATCGGTTGGTGATTTGGTGATCTTGAAAATGGCTTCCTCTTGGAATTGAATTCATACTGGAACTTTGAATCTCTCGCTATCTTATCATCACTGTTTTATTAATAGAAAGTTATCATTATATTGCGCAACAAATAAGGTAATGCGTGTAGTCAGGTCGCTCTTCACGCTACGGAAGGTCTTACAACCACCTAGGCCTATTCAGTTGAAGCATCCGTTTACAACAGGTACAACAGCGCTTAGTTCGCAGTGCACGTTCTATAGAGGCGTACAAATACAGATTACGGAAGAGCATTGCTCGATCACATCTATTTTGGGTACATGCCAGAACTTCACTAGAAAATAAACATTACATATTTTGTTCTTTTAGCGTTGATTTGGAGAGCCATGGAGGATAAAGAAGCTTTGAAAAAGCGCTTAACGCCACTGCAATATCATATTACACAAGAAGCTGGAACTGAGAGACCATTTACGGGTATGAAAAATATATGTATACAGATAATAATTATATTAATTTGATTTTGTAAAGCCTTTTATTAAGTGATTAAGGGTTTTTTCTTCAGTGGCCCCTTATGTTTGTTTTTACAGGTTGCTACAATAAATGTTATGATGAAGGAATGTATGTTTGCATAGTATGCAGGCAGGAACTGTTCACCTCTAAATCCAAGTATGATTCTGGCTGCGGCTGGCCAGCGTTCAATGATGTACTTGCTAAAGAGAAGGTCACACTACATAAAGATGCAAGTGCAGGTAGGCAAATTAACTCAATCTTTTTATTGATTAGCTTCATCTACGTGCATAAGCTTCAAGTACAAATTAATTGTCCTTTTAATGTTTCTTGTTCACAAATAATGCTTGAGTACCTAATGATACGAAACACCACCATAGAGAGTTAGGGAGACGGGGGAAAGGAAGGGGGGGGACCCTCTATAAATAAATAAACTAGGAAAATGTATAGTTTTCGATAAAAATTAAAGAAATTTTTGAGGTTACGTATGTTTTTTTATAAATGATGATTTTTCTCTCTGATGAGCTCTGCTTAGCTTGGGGCTAGATAATGTTGTGGGAATTGTCCAGCATTATTTATTTATTTCTAAACTCCTTTTTGGGGAGGGAAGGGGGAGAGCGGTGAAGACCCTATAAGTGGGGAAATATGGAATAGCAAGTCGGGCATTTTGAGTATGAGACTCCAATATTCCTTAGGCTACCTACCTATTGTATGTTGGGGTGCAGTATCGTCAAAATAAGATACAAATCATTAAAAATTTCGCTCAGTGCAGGTTTTTATACTAAACCTCAAAAATTTCTTTATTTTTTGCCAAAATTTATTAAGTTTCCTAGTTTTTTTACTTATAGGGGAGGGTATTAAAAAAACTCTCTACGGTTATGTTCAATATCTATAGCCAACCCTAATGCTTTACTGATTGTACCATGAAACTCTGCTACATTCATTTCATTTCCTAAACAAAGAATACATGATTTCAATGCCATTCAATAATGAAAATCGTTTCACAAAAGATCATTCTATGCATTCAGTTGTGTGCTCAAATAAGACATTTTGCCAAGGCCCTGTTATTCCTAACAATTTGTTTTCTTCTGATTATTTAAAATCTGAGTAATAGTAATTAAAATCAGTTGTATATTGGATTATTATCCCTAAAGTATGCAATTCAAGTCACCCCCCACTATTTCATAAGGCTGGTGACCTTTTGCAAAGTAGATATACAAGAACTAATATAATTCCTAATTGAGAAACTCATTTATGGGAATAAATAAATTTATGTTTTGCATTGTTGAAGAAGACTATCCAACTTATGTCCAACTTGCAAAATAATCCTATTCATTGTTTTCCTAAACAATTAATTTTGTTTTATTTTTCTATTTGGTGTGCAATAAAGTGTTTATCTATCTATCTATCAAACGGGCTGAA
Organism: Operophtera brumata; assembly: GCA_932527175.1. Classification (NCBI taxonomy): domain Eukaryota; kingdom Metazoa; phylum Arthropoda; class Insecta; order Lepidoptera; family Geometridae; genus Operophtera; species Operophtera brumata. Next base: position 6,457,461 of record OW052238.1, read on the forward strand.
ACATTTTTTCCATACTTACGTGAAAAATAGATGGTTAATGTTGTTTGCTTTAGATTTATCTTATTTGGTGTCTTATCAGTTGTAAAATAAAGAAACTTGAAGATCATGACATGGCATAACACACCTTTATCATACATTTCAATAGCATAACTCACCTTTATCATACATTTCAACATTAGGTACTGTGTTTTATTTTATCAACTCACAGATTTGCCTTGATATATTGCATTGGGTATTTACAGCACAATGTTACTACCTTTTAAGACTTGCAGGCCTTATATGCTCTTAGTTGTGATCATTGCTAACCTTGAACTCAATTTAATGATTAGATAGACTGTTATTCATACTGTCTTGTCATTGCCAAGCTACAGCAGACAGAGGTAACATAACACTTTCTTTCATACCTCGGGGACTTAAGAGTTTATGCAGCATGTAAGCATGAATAACAACATGCATATCATGCATATTAAAATCTTTACTGCCTACTCAGGATGTCTCATTAAACATTGTCAAGAGAGGTAGAGAACACAGAATCACCCCATGTTCTGCAGTTTTTTAGGGTTCCGTAGCCAAATGGCAAAAAACGGAACCGTTATGTATTCTTAATTTCTGTCCGTCCGTATGTCACAGCCACTTTCTTCCGAAACTATAAGAGCTATGCTGTTGGAACTTGGTAAGTACGTGTATTCTGTGAACCGCATTAAGATTCTCACGCACAAAAAGAAAAAAAACAATTCATTTTTGGTGTTTTTGGGACACTTAGAACCGAAACTCGTTTTTTTTTTCATCAATCCCATACGTGTACCACATTTTACTACTTTGGAAATGTATCTCGCGCAAACTATTCAGTTTAGAAAAAAAAAATATTAGAAACCTCAATATCATTTTTGAGACCTATCCATAGATAACTCACAAGTACGGGTTTGATAAAAAAAAAATAGTTTCAGTTCTAAGTATGAGGAACCCCAAACATGTATTGTTTTTGTTCTATTTTTGTGTGAAAACCTTAATGCTGTTCACAGAATACATCTACTTACCAAGTTTCAACAGTATAGCTCTTATAGTTTCGGAAAAAAGTGGCTGTGGCATACGGACGGACAGACAGACAGACAGACATAACGAATCCATAAGGGTTCCGTTTTTTGCCATTTGGCTAAGGAACCCTAAAAAAGAAAGTACCCTCTTATTTACATCCAATGAAACAATGTTTTAAACTTCCATTTGACACTGTTTAATGGACCATCACGTACATTTTTATTGTATTTTTTAATTATTAACATATTTTAAACATAGTTTTTTGAATAGTCAGTTTATTAGAATTTGATGTACTTATGTGAAAAAGTTTGTATGTACTGGGTGAGTGAAGTTGCTTTCCCTCCATATAAATTATGTTTCCTTCCAACTTGTATTATAATGTCCTAAAATATTATTATGTACTTACCTATATTGTATGTCATTGTATAGTTTTTTACCAAAGAACCTTGGTGTTGGGATATGGTGCTAATTTTATATTTTTTCTGTCTTCCCCAACCCCTTGAACACCTTCCAACATAATCCTGATACTCCACGAAAAACGTAAGTCGGGCGCCGATTGGTATTGTATTTTTGTATGCTTTATCTATGTACCTATTTATACACAATAAATTGCAAATACATCATTGTGCACTACATAACTACATGTAATACCGTGATTTTCCATTATGTTTTGCTAAATAATGGTTTCCATTACTTGGTTGAATGGTCACAAACAATACACAAATGATCACATAATTCTATACTTGCCCTTGTGGCCGTAACATTGTGCTGGTGTGTTGCTCGCTAACACCACATGCCTCGATCATCATACTGTTATCACTTTAACCATTTGTGGAATGCGCATGTCGAATAATTTGCATTTGTCCTCGCCTCCCGCACCCCGTCCGTCCCGTCCCGCCTGCTCCTGGATTGCTGTCGATGCTGGCTGGACGCGTTCGACTGCACCGACGACGGCGCCCCCGGCAATGGTCTTTACACCTCACAACACAAACGGAACTGGACGTATTCATGTCATTCATTAATCGAATTTTGTAAATAAATGGCTTCACGGTGAATGGACTCATGTGTTCGATTGAAGTTGGAGCAAATATATTACTGGTTTTAACACGGCCAGGTTTGGTGCGAACTGAGGTGAGATGCTCCAAGTGCTCGGCTCACCTGGGGCACGTGTTCGATGACGGGCCGACACCGACCCGGAAACGATTTTGCATTAACTCTGCCTCAATGGACTTCATACCGGCGGAAGAAAGGAAAGATTAAGACATCACCATTCACAGCAATGTGAAGTGATTTTTGGTAAAAAGTTGTTGACATTGGTTGTATTGAAAGAGTCATCAGCAATGTATATTTTAGTAAATGGCTTTTTTAAGAAGAGATTTTAATAATAAGTAATTTTAGATTTAAGTAAATGTTATTAATTAAAGATGCAGCTTTAGTCTAATAGTAATAAGGTTCTTTATCACATGTGGGGAAAGGCTTTTAATTAATAGTTACCGTATTTCAAGTCATGTTAAACTTTGTTATTTAATTTATTTTTGTTTGATAAGTCTATTTTTCATAAAACAAGCTTAGGACAGTTTTAGCTTTGTGCCAATCACATCTTATTTATTATTTACTACTCGAATAAATTAATTTTGTGCATGAAGTGTAGCCATTTTATTACTTTCTCCTAATTTTACGAACATTTCTTCTTTCACTCCTGTATACAATGTTGTCCAATATTTTCCGTATTTACAATTATGACATTCCTTATCTTATTCATATATATATTGTGCTAACGAAGCCCTTAAGTATGATACCACATTTGAGCTGGTTGTTTGTTTTATTTTGTCCCTGATTTTGGCGAAAATAAAAATATTTCTCAATTGTTTATTTTAAAGAATATTTTGGTAAATAGTATAAACAACTATGTCTACAAGTTGATAGTGATACTTGCTAAAAAATATTGGTCATACATGGACACACAGTAAGGATCATCATAAGGGTTCAGGTAAAAAAAAACAAATAAATAAAAGATGCCACATCATGGTGAGTCTTTTATTATAATATTGTTGTAATTACATGCACAGTTGCTCATAAATGGCACCGGTGTCTTACAAACTGCCATCAAAAACATGAAAAATGATCTAATCGAATTAAATGTCTTGTTCAGTAACTTATTACATTCATAATACATTTAAAGAGCCCCTTCTAGTTTCGTGCACCAGAAACAGAAAACAGTACTTTTCCCAGCGCAAACCTAAAATAACCTAACTAAATAACTATTGAATATCTGGTAGGTACTTTACCCAATTCAATTATATAATACGAATTTGTATTTTAACACAACTCGTGTTATAATTGCATTATATTTAGATACTTTATTACAATAAATTACGTGTTAATGATTGAATAAACTTTAAAATAATATATCGTAGACTTAATAATATACTATATGCCCAGTAAGTATGATTTTTCTCAGATTTTTATTCGCCACCAGTTGTAAGTATAAACAAACAACAAAAAAAAACAGGTTTTTCGTGCTTACGTAAAAACGTACCTATGTTTGATTTTTATTTTTCATAATTTATATTGACTTGATACCAAAAATAAATATAGATCATAAAAAGCTGTGAATTAAAAGAAATTCCGGCACAGAAATATAGCCATTGAGAAATTGTTCCAGAAAAAAGTACTGTTTTCCATTTTTACGGGGCTCTTAACTTAGAACTACATACATAAATGGTGTAGATTCTGTGCAGCATTCTCGATAGCTAAACCGCCTTAAAACTATTGTGATCTCCTTCATTTCAGTCTATTAGAAGAGGATCGCGATATTATCAATGTGGTTTAAATTTAGAGAATGCTGTACACAATCGACAATTCGACACCAATTCGTATAAAGGCTTATTTTTACGGATCCAGTGTTTCAATTCATAAATCCATATTTCTTCAATCCAGTGCCACTGGAATGTAAAAAATCGTATGGACTGGATCAAACACTAAATCCGTAAAAACATGCTTTTACTTTCTCAATATACCATTCTAATGCATACTCAAAAATTCATTTTCATGATCACATTGTTGATAATACACTTCTTATCCTTTAGTCACTAGATACTGAATAATTTTGTTCAAGCTCTCTTGCTGATTTGGCTAGTTTTTATATTTCTACAATATTTCACAAGTTGTTGCTCTCTGTATGTGCCATAGTAAGATATAAGATGTTCACACCGACATACAAATCAGAACTATTATCACTAGTAAAATAGTGATCAACATTTAAACGCTCAGTAGAACAGACAAGCTCAACGACATGAAATAGCTATCTATTAATTAGAATAGCAAATAGAACTGGCAATGGGCAAGCTGAACCGACAACCGATGATGAGAAAGCCACACACAAGCTGGCTCCTATACACTGATGACAATGTAAGTCTCCATTGTAACTGCATTTGACATTGAATTAACCTATTTTTTTACTGCATGAATGACGGAACAAGCTGATACCCACCGGATGTTAAGCGGTAACCTCTGCCGATAACAATGCATTACCTCATTTACCTCAGGTACCATGAGACAAAAAAGATGAAAGACTCATGTGCCCGTAATTTCACCGGCTTCAAACCCTTAAAACCAGAACACAGCAATGCGAGCACTACTGCTTTGCGGTAGAAATAGAGACGGAACTCTTTCACGAAAAAGCTCTACTACTACGAAAACTTGCTAGCATATAGCTGGCAGAACTGATAACCGTTGGGAAAGAAAGATTTTCGAGTGGCGACCACAAACCGGACGACGCAAAAATGGAACACCCAAATCGATGGACCAAATAAATTATAGAGGTTGCAGGATGTCTGTGAATGGAGGTGGTTCAAGACTTCATCGAGGGACTCTGAATATAGAATGCAATTTTACTTTATTTCTACCTTATATATATGATTATCTACTTACTCTTTAAAATATAAAGCACGTTCTGATTTCTACGTCGTTATCCTATTACTTAAGATAATCGGGGCCCCAATCGCGATAATTTTAAACGTTATTAACAAAACCAGAACCGTTCACGTTATTGCGTCCGTCTGGCTTGAGGGATCCTTCTTTGAATTTTGCTGAAACCATATGATATTATGTTTTCTATGCGGAAACTCAGTGGACTAAGAAAAATAGAGTTCAATTCAAGAAAGGATCCCTCATAGAATTGAAATAAGTGGCTTGGTATCGGTTTTAGGAAAATAACGACTATACACCACGTACTTAATAATAATAAATAAATAATGCTGGACAAGTTCACACAACATTATCTAGCCCCAAGCTAAGCAGAGCTTGTGTTATAGGTACTAGATAACTGATATACTTAATACAATACAATAAATAGATAGATATTTTTTATTACGAGTATACAGAAAATACCCAGAACACCCTGAACAAATATCTGCGATCACACAAATATTTGTTCCGAGGCGGGAATCGAACCCGCAACCTCGTGCGTCGCAGGCCAACCTTCGCCCGCCACGTCACAAGAGGTCTTAGAAGGGAACCCAACGGGAATCTTCGAGCGTGGTCGCGGTCGGTGCTCATGAAGATGGACCTCTAAATGGTCAACGAAACGTCAGCAGGAGAGTAAAGTAAAGTAAATAATAGTAAAGTATAGCCGTAATTTTTCTCTAAGGATCCCTCAAACCAGACGTACGAAATAACGAAAGGTTTTGGTTTGGTATTAACGTTCAAAACTAGCGTAATTGGGGTCCAGCAACTTTACCTATATCTTACTGCGACATGTGCATTGGATGAAGTCTAATATGACCTATTAGTAGACTTAGGCCGATTTAAACTTTGGACAAATTCTCGCTGGTTCATTAGTAGGCAATCAACTTGGGAAACACACAATAGATAAGTATAATCCACGCCAATAAAGAAAAGAACCTAAAATGGCGGCGCTAATCAGGTCCTCTCATTCGCACAATATTTCTGTCTATACTCGTACTGCAGGCAAAGTTCAGTTGGTTTAAATATATTGGCTTTTAACTGATAAGTCTTAGGCCTAGGCAGGAAACCTGCCTAACCTATTTTGTGGAAAAGAATTTGTTTTTGCAAGCTTTTATTTGTATGTATGTATTTTTGGGGTCAAATCTTAAAACTGGATTTTAAAGCAGTTATCCTCAACCGATTGAGATTAAATTGTGCATACCTGACAAATTCTGATGACGATACAATATTATAATGACAGTGAGCTGATCTGATGATCGAGATGGTGGACAACGGAACTCCTCAATGGATAGACTGGCCGTGTTTAAGCATGCGGTTCCGATCACTAATTTTATAAAAGCTTGTATTGAAAAATAGGTTTTTTACAAAAAAACTTATACCTTATAGTTTTTAAAATAAAAGTCCAGTATTATTTATATGCTAACTTTACTTTCTGTCAACTCGTGTCTTAGCCGCCATCTTAGATTTGTTTCTACATTGGCTCTGGTATGATTACCCCATTAACAATTTCACAGTTACACAACTGCTAAATAATAGAAGCAAAATAATAAACTGTTACCGGCAAGATAAAATAATTTCACAATTACGGATATTAGAGTTCTATTTGCTGTTTGAATAGTAATATATATTTTGTAAGAACAGTTTTTGTTGTTACCATATGAACCAACCTCCGGACTGAACAGAATCTACATAGCTTTAAATTGGTCACATTATATTGTCAATGAGTATATCTACTCGTTTCTAAGCTGTCTGTACACTATACAGCAGACGAGCGCCTAAAGCCCGCTTTTATCACTTCATCACAACTCTTCAATACCTACACCACTCATCAACCATGCTCATCACATTCACTCGCTTAAAATAAGTGAATACACGTCAAAATAAATCAATTTAACAGCGTCTATCGGCACAACTTAAACGATAATAAAAGCAGAGAGACAGCTTAAAATACCTAAAAAAATATTTAAAAATACTTGAAAGCTCAATAACACATAAACTGATGTTATTGTTCGCTAACTATAGTTACTATATTGTCTTAAGCGGTATGATTACTTCCATTATAGTACAAATCATTCTCATACATAGACTTAACTAAATTGATTTATCTATTGTTTCGTCGAATATTGATTCATAGATCTGTATGTTAGCAGACCTCAACGTTATTTTGTGAAATCAAGTTTTGTTCATCATTAGCATCGCCAGAAAAACTATAACGTGAGCTTTCCATGATGTGTCTGGCCTAAGAATAGACATCCACGGGAGGAGACAGGGAGGACCTGTCTCCTCCCGTGGATGTCGTAAAAGCCGACTAAAGTATTACACCAGCAAATAGGCAGTATCACCAACCAAGCTCAATATAAATACTGCGGTCACCAATCCGCCTGCCAAGCGTGGAGATTTTGGCAAATCGTCCAGCAATGGGATGTCGATCGAAGGCGCTGGCGGACACTAGTAGGTAAATTATTCGATATAAATCATAATATTGCAGTATTCACTACTAGAGCCTGTTTTATAGTTAAAACACTAGCGCGCATTTTTGACCGTATCATCATATAGTTGGCGCATATGCTGTACTTATAAAGTACAGTGATTACCTAACTTTACTGTTTGTGCCTTAAGACTGGGATGAGTTATTACAATGCTTAGTTAGCTTAGCAAATGCATATTGTTATTTATATTTAAAATAGACTTTATAAACTTAATACTACGTAAATGCTTTATTTTTCATTAACAATAAAATGATATCGCCAAAAATTATTAAAAAGAATAATATGCAATAATTTACACGTAATGAATACACGTGAACTTAGAAACAAAAAATAAGTCCAATGGCTTTGATAAACTAACGACTGAATAATTCGCTTAAAAATAACAATCTCAAATACGTAATTGATTAAAACCAGAAGCAGTAAGCGATTAATAAATTAACAATTATATATAATACACGTGTGATACTAGCTTAATATTATTAACCATTAAAAAGCAAGCTGGTTATTGAATAAGCCGTGTCACATGTCCAATTAACATAATAATATTACATTTATTCACTCAATTAATTCACAATAAAATGCTTGGTACTAATAGTACCAATAGATCATCTAAAATATATTTAAAGAATAATATTTCGAAATAGGAATATGCATAAATAAAACAAACTTGTTGCAGTAAGATGAGAGTTCTTCGAAGGAAATACATTTAACATTTAACATAACATACATTTAACGTAAACAAATTGGAGCAAACAAATCCACGTGGTCCTACTTAGTCCAGTGTTTTGTTGTATCCAAATTATTATCATTAATGATTTATTGGTTCACAGAGGCCGAAAACAGGGAGGACTGGAGAGAAGGCCTTTGCCCTGCAGAGAGACACCACAGGCTTATTATTCATAATAAAATGGACACAGAACACAAGAGACCGGCGCCTAGCGAGGGGAAGGAAGATGGCGAGTGCAGCATGCCGAATAGAGTGCAAAGCCAGAATAAAAAGGATGTAGTGATAAGTACAGGCGGAGAAGAAAACGCAAGGGGCAAGGGAATTCCACGACCTGATCCCGGCATCCCCATTTCGTATTTGGACAACCAGAAACTCGAAAACCTTTTATGGCGTAAAGAAAAAAAAACTTCTAGTGAATACCATTGTGATTTATATTTTCCATTTTTATATTTTTATCTCTATCTTACTGCGACAAATTCACCAAACCACTCGTCTTCATTCATTCTATTAAATCATGATTGATCATAATTATTCATAAGCTAGGTTCCATCGGCGGCGTGTCGCGACCTTTGCGTCATATTACATCCAAGTGGACGCAGCGCTGAAAGCGCGAGGCGCGCCCGTGCTATTGTAATATGTACAGACGCACGCCTGCACGTCGCGACTCGCATGTCTACATCGATGTGTCCGTGCCGTGCCCGCCTCCACTACCGACTACCATCACAGTGAGTAAGCTGAGTAGGTAGGTACTAACGTAAAGCACTATGTTACCCTAATATTTTACAACGACACCTAATTAACTGCCAGTCTTCGTTTGCAGCTAAATATTTAATAATGTTCCATAATTCGTACCTAAATATCTATATTCTATTCAATTTCAAGTTTACAATAGGACAGTGGAACGGCACACGCCAATAAGAGTCGCGTCGCAAATAACATCACTACACGAGACTACATGATTTATACTATGTGGACTGTATTTAATAATATTCAATCTCTTGTAAAAATATGACTAATTCTATTATAATCATTGGGCAGCCATTTACATGTATAATATTGCTAATGTTTCGTCGTTATTCACGTAATGTTTCTGATGTTCGAGTTCGTAACGCGATGTAGTCATAGTGTACATAAACTCACGCCTGTTTCCTGGAGGGCAGGCGGAGACCGCGGATTTCTAATTGCTAGTATGTACAGTACAACAGACGTAGGCACTGGGGGCGCTAGGGTCGCGCGGGCGCTGCGGGCGCCGGAGGCCAGCGCTAATGGCCCTTCGCGGCTTCCTTGGCCGCCATGATCAGAGGAGTCAGCGACGCCAGGGGCCGCGCCATCTTTAGGAACGGATGCTGTAACACAATGCACAACATTTTATTACAAGATTTTATTTAGTTTCACCCGTCCCGGAGTCTGTAATCAAATCATTGATTCGCTGATACGTAATACGAATTTGCAATTTGGATGCGATAATCGCGCAATTCTTGCTATCGAATTGCTATTGCAAGATACGTAATAAGCTAGCCGGTGTTTGATTGAGCTGAAATTTGGTATAGCTGTCAAGTGCAAATGACAATATAATATAATAGTTACAGCAAGATGATCCGATGATGGAGACGGAAGGTGGACAATGGCATTCCTGGATGGATAACTGGAGATGGAGACTGGCAGTGTTTGGGCTCAATAGCACACCATGCCGAACACTAATTTCATAAAAGCTCAAAGATAATTTAATTTAATAAAATCGAGTAAATGGCAGAGCTGGCAGGTTTTCTATGTGTTACATACGGCTGTTATAATATACATTAATATAAATTACATCCCAGGATGTATAGCTTTACATTATCTTAATTAAGGTATCGCACACACAGCAGGTAATGTACATCATTTGAATGGAGGATTTCTCGTACGGGATGTATATCTCGGTATCTTATGATACGACGATGTAAAAATATACATTACAGCTCACGTGTGTAGTCTCCTGAAGGGTCTTATGTCAAGATGCATTGAGATGTAACGAGCTATATGTGTACATCTTTACATTATAGCTCGCGTCTGTGACGGCCTTAAGCTGTAGGTTAGGAACTACTGCAATACCTATGTGGCATTGCAATCTGTGACACTAAGAAAAAGATGAGTCTAAAGTGCCTGTAATTTCACCGGCACCCCCCACAAACCGGAATACAGCAATGCGAGCGCCACTGATTCGCGGCACAAATAAGTATGGTGTACTACTTCGTTGAAAGTATTCCTTCACATAAAAATAATACTACTAACAAATCACATGGCGCCCAAGAACTGGGTACAGACACGTAGGTCATCCAGCAGCGAGATGGGCAGACGATATCACATGCGTCGCGGGCCGGATCTGGATGAGACTGGCACAGGACCGTAAGGAACGGCACAGGCAACGAGAGACCTATACTCAGCAGTGGATGATGATGATGATGATGATGATTACATACCTTGAGTAGGTCGAGGGCAGTGGCGCGCCTTTCGACGTCCACCTCGAGGCACTGGTCCAGGAAGTCCTGGAACACGGTGCTCAGTTTCTCCTTGTCCTTGATATCTGGCTTCCCATTGGTCGCGATGAGGTACAGCGCTCGCAGTGGGTTCTCGTTGAGGTATGGCGGCTCACCTTCGATCATCTCTATCGCCATTATACCCAATGACCACACGTCGACCTGGAAAATGAAGTGAAAGCAAAAATAAAATACGGAACCTCTCCCCATATTGAACGATAATCGCTTTCGATCACGATTTCGCAGTACATTCAGCGCACTTTAAAATATTTTCAAGAGCCTGAATATTCGAAGCATACAGTGCATACAATTTACTGTAAAATCGTAATCGAAAGCGATTACCAAGTCGTTAGGCCAGAGCCGGATTTAAGGGAGGGTACCCGGGGAAACATGATTGTACAAGATTGTACTTATTAACCCTATGGGTATTATTTTTTGTGTTTTATTCTTTTTTCTATGTAATATTTCTTTGTTTTTTTGTTTACATGCTATTATTATTTTTTATTTGTTATTTCTCTTAAGTGTGTGTGCTACAAATAAATCTTTCTTTCTTCTTTCTTTCTTTCTTATAAAAGTGGGCCTAACAGGGCCTTCACACCTCTAATCTACTCCTGTTGCACCAGGACCTCCACACCTCTAAATCCGGCCCTGTTAGGCAATAGCCCTTTATAAAGATTATTTAATATACTGCGCGAGATTCGCGACTTCGTAAAAACAGCTCTATGACGAACGTTTATTTTACATAAATGGCCAGCTCTCAAATTGGTGTAGTAAATGTAAATGAGAACGCAACTAATGGAGATTATATCGAGTCTTTGAGCTGTCCAATTTGATCTCAAAACTCAAACTTCAAACTCAAAACTTGAAACTTTGAAACCTCCTTGACCAAAACATTCCCTTTTCAATTTTCAAAAGAATTCAACACATCGTTAAGGATGGCAAGATGATCCCCATTAGTTGACGTGATGTGGAGTCTTGAGACAGTTAGATCCTCTCGCGTATAGGGCTATTCGGACTTCTACATGTCCGTTCCGATTCGGTGGTTAGTGTGGGTCTAATTCTATTACGAGAGTTGTTATCAAATAAAAATAAATATATTTTCATACCTTTGGTCCGTATTGTTTCCGCGTTACGACTTCGGGCGCCATCCAGTACGGCGTTCCCACCATTGTTGTTCTCTTGTTTTGTTCGGGCGAAATTTGCGCGCAGAAACCAAAGTCAGCTGTAATAGGAAGAATTTTTTATAAAGGATGCGTCATTTATTTGAAATTATTAAGAATATTGGACAACGGAGCATTGCTCAGAAACTGAGTTTTTCACTTCAACATCCTCAAGAAGAAATGTTGACTTTTATTCAGATTTATTACACTCACAGATCAAAAACACCCAACAGTCACATACATCCTACTTGCAGTCCTGATCCCACACTAGGATTCTTTGTGTTGTGGATATCAGGAACGAGTATCGTGATACCATAACACCCAGACGCGGAACAAATATTTGCAGCTCATACAAACATTAGTCCCGCAGCGGGCATCGAACCCGCAACCTTTCACATCTCAGCCGGAATCTCACCCGCCGCACCACAGAGGTCGGCGCGCCATACTTTACTACGTTTTCGGACTTTTTCCACCAGTGTTTATTTTTATTTCATTTCAGTTTCTTGTGTTTTTTTTGACATGTCGTGTATTTTTGGTGGTATTTTAACAGGTATGTCTTAGAGAGCACAAGTTTTTATTTAAATATCAGTGTACGTGTCTTTTCGAATGGGTGGAATTTGTCCACCAAGTTTGCTATGCTGCCTCCGTATTTCTGGGTCACGACTTAACGAGTCTTAATATAATTGAAACTGGGAAATAGGGGAAATATAGGTTTTCCTCAGAGGACCCTTACTTGAGTGGAAAATATAAGACATCGTCAAGGTCACTTCTCTGTTTTTTTTAAAGTTGCAATTATAGTTAGATCTAGATTTTTTACTACAAAACGCGTTGTGGATAATGGCTCGCACGCTCCCACACATATCAAGAAAAGGCTGTAATTTCAAATAAATTAAGAGGAGTCATAATTGTAAAGCGGATTCAAACAACGGTAACGCTTGATTTGTAGCTTGTCTAAACCGGATAGATAGCAGATTTAATAGCTACTTCGTCACCCAAATTGACTCAGTATGCTACTATTGTGAAGCACTCACTCAGTTTGACCTGTCCGTCGAGCCCCAGGAGTATGTTGTCCGACTTGATGTCGCGGTGCATGACGTGGTTGGTGTGATACAGTTGACACAGTATGCTACTATTGTGAAGCACTTACTGTGTTTGACCTGTCCGTCGAGCCCCAGCAGTATGTTGTCCGACTTGATGTCGCGGTGTATGACGTGGTTGGTGTGATACAGTTGACACAGTATGCTACTATTGTGAAGCACTCACTGTGTTTGACCTGTCCGTCGAGCCCCAGCAGTATGTTGTCCGACTTGATGTCGCGGTGCATGACGTGGTTGGTGTGATACAGTTGACACAGTATGCTACTATTGTGAAGCACTCACTGTGTTTGACCTGTCCGTCGAGCCCCAGCAGTATGTTGTCCGACTTGATGTCGCGGTGTATGACGTGGTTGGTGTGATACAGTTGACTCAGTATGCTACTATTGTGAAGCACTCACTCAGTTTGACCTGTCCGTCGAGCCCCAGCAGTATGTTGTCCGACTTGATGTCGCGGTGTATGACGTGGTTGGTGTGCAGGAAGTGCAACGCTTGCAGCACCTCGCGGCACACGGCTGCGATCTGCCCCTCGTCCATGCATGTCTCGGTGACCACGTCCGTGAGGGATCCGCCCGCTAGGTACTCCATTACTACCCATAACTCCTATAAAAATAATAATTTCTTGTTGCAATTTCAATTTCATTAGCCTTTATTTAACAACCTTAAAATTAGTTTTACAATATGACATTGACTAAAAGTTATAAATGAACATATAAAACTCAAAAATCATGGTAAATATCCCGTTTAAAGTGAAAATGATTATAATGATTGTTTTGCTTTCCAGCATAGAAATGTGACGACCTCTGTGGCGGGGCGGGCGAACATTCGCCTGCGACGCCGGAGGTTGCGGGTTCGATTCCCGCCTCGGAACAAATATTAGTGCGATCTGCAGATATTTTTTCAGGGTGTTCTGGGTATTTTCTATGTTACATGTATATTGTATTAAGTATATCAGTTATCTAGTACCCATAACACAAGCTCTGCTTAGCTTGGGGCTAGATAATGTTGTGTAAACTGTACAGAATTAAAGTTGCAATACTCAGTTATAATTTCAGTAATTCAAGTAGCCCAGACTTGTAAGACAAATTTCTTTGGAATATGGTTTATCCTGTTTGTTTAGCTTATTTAGGAATATATCATACCATTACTGGAAGAAAGCGTTCGCCGAGTTTGTCGTGGGATAGCAATGGCGAGATGTGCTCAACACTGGTCACTTTCCTACGATTGTTAGACCCACAGTAAAAAATAGCCCCAATGAGGCTCCGTCTGCTCCTTCGGGGAAAACGGCGTGTGTATATGTATGTATGTACAAAAGTACCAAAAAACATGACCCACTTTAATTTATCAGGACGACACCTTTTATTTTACTTACAAGTTTGGATTTCAAATCTGTAAGCTCATAAGATATCGGAAATTTTTAACACAAATATTTATATACTTCATCCCAACTTCTCTCGCCAGGTACCGGGATAAGGCAGTCTTCCAGGTTATAATCTATCTCTATACAGAATTTCATTACAATCTGTTCAGCCGTTACAGCGTGATTGAGTAACAAACACACAAACTTGCGCATTTGTAATATTAGTAGGATACGTTGTTAATATGACAAGAGAATAGAAAGTCGGGCAAAGAGAAAACGTCAAACAATACGTGTCCCGCGTCTTCTTCGACGTGAAGGCCGCAGAAGTGGTGGAGTACGTCAAGAGGAAAGTCGGAAAATCTCGTCATAATGTGGGCTTTAGCTCATTTATGGTGAGGGTCCCTACGGAGGATCTACTTGAGCCCTGACTTCTGGCCGAAAGGGGTGAAGTTCCGGCGGTTCAAGGGCCGTCTGTCACGTGATCCCCCGGGCCGCGACGCGTCGGCGATCACACGTGTGTTAGATTAAGTTATAAATATGACTGACCCTGATGACGTCCCCACGTTCGTAGCGCGCGACCTACATAAGCTTCCTCCTGTGACTTTCGATCATGTTGATGTCACCAGAGTCTTGAAGGACTTAGTGTTGCTACGAGCCGATGTAACAAATCTTCAGACCAAATTGGAAAATTCGGAGCAAATTGTGGCCGAGTTAAAAACTGAAGTCGAAGAATTACGCAATAGCAAAAATATTATACCGACGATATCGCCGCAGTCAGCGCAAAACGTGAACGCGCGTCGCGGCGTCACCCGATGCCAAACTTCACCGGTCAGCATTTCTGCAAACGCGACTCTTATAACCGATCCGCAGGTAAATGACCGCCCGGCCCCGATGACCTCGGCCCCTGGGATGTCAAAGACGCACCCTGTGAAGATTGTGCCTTCTCCTGCTTCACGTCCTCGCCAGCAGAAGAAGAGTTATGCACAAGTGTCCCGCCAGTCTCAGCCACTGAATCCGGCGCCTTGCACCGAGCCTCGTCTGAGGAATGTGGCACAAGATAAATCCGTTCTAAAAACGCAGAGAGTCAACGTGGACGGCTTCACCATCGTGGAGAAGAGACGACGACCAAGATCGTGCCTCAATCAACGCGGCACCGGTCAAATACTGGCTGAGTCGGCAACACTGCATGCAGTTGAGCCGACTATCAAGATCTACCTCTCCCGAATAAGCGAGAGAACATCAGGAGATGATGTACTCCAGTTCGTGAAGGAGAGGTGCCAGGGCCGGATTCAGGGGGCGGAGATTCGACTGTCTCTTCAGCGCCTGCAGACTAACAGGGCCACTGACTTCAAGTCATATGCTCTCCAGGTCCAGGCGAAGTACAGGGATGTGCTCCTACATCCGGAGTTCTGGCCAGCTGGCATTGTTTACCGACGCTATAGGGAAGCGTTTTTGAAACCAAATCCCCTTGTCGTTAAGTGATAGTTTTAAGTATATCTTTATCTTTATATGTATGTTAGTTGTAAGGTATATATTACTATGGGCCTTTGTCTAGGTACAATGTACATTTTTCACTGTTGCCTGAAATAAATGAATTGAATTGAATTGAATATCTTTATATGTACGAGTATGTTAGTTGTAAGGTATATTATTACAATGGGCCTTTGTCTAGGTACAATGTACATTTTTCACTGTTGCCTGAAATAAATGAATTGAATTGAATTGAATACAGTCCCAAATGAGACGGTTTTCTGCTGGGTTACCATGAGCTCATCCAGTTCAAAACTATTCAGTACAAAATATCGGTTCCGTGATATCCGACTACTTTATTTAAAGGCAGTCGCAGATGGTCTATAGACTTCTGCGATTAAAGTTATTCAACGATGGGGAAGTCAATGACGAACCGATATTTTGTACTGAATAGTTTTTGAACTGGATGAGCTACTTCTATATGGACGTAGTGTCACCTCATTGACTAGGTAGCTGTCTAGGTAGTTGACGACGTTGTTGTGCTTGTTCTCCCGCATCACGAGGATCTCGTTGATGATGAGCTCCTTCTTCGGCTGCTGGCTGAGGTTCATCTGCTTGATGGCGACCTCCATGCCGGTGGACGTCTCGATCGCCGTGAACACGGTGCCCGAAGCCCTGCCAAACGCATCGTTAGCTAAGCAACAATCCCTCAATAAAAACATTCACGACCTCTGTGGCGCGGCGGGCGCAGGTTCGTCTGCGACGCAGGAGGTTGCGGGTTCGATTACCCTCGGAACAAATATTTGTGCCATTTACAGATATTTGTTCAAGGTGTTCTGGGTATTTTCTATGTATAATAAAAATATCTATCTATGTAATGTATTGTATTAAGTATATCAGTTATCTAGTACCCATAACACAACCTCTGCTTAGCTTGGGGCTAGATAATGTTGTGTGAACTTGTCCAGCATTATTTATTTATTTTTATTTTTATTCCCAGCTCACCTTAGCACTGGCCTTACCCCTGGTAATACGATGGGTAAGTCCAGCCTAAAAAAAGACCCCTCCGTCTCCTCCTGTGGATGTCGTGAAAGCCGAAACTGCTTGAATAACGGAACAAGCAGATGGCCCACCTGATATTAAGCGGTAACCTCTGCCTTGAACAATGCATTACCTCATAGGTCACGTCCACCTAGGACGCGCCCTAGATAGTCAGATAGTAATTTATTCATACAAAGGTACACGCCCTACGTGGCATTACACTGCACCCGCCACCCTGAGACAAAGATGAAAATCTCATGTGCCCGTAATTTCACCGGCACCCATACCCTTCAAACCGGAACACAGCAATGTGAGCACTACTGCTTTGCGGCAGAAATATGTATGGTGGTAGTACTTCCCCGGACAAACTCTTTCACAAAAAAGCTCTACTACTA
This sequence comes from Operophtera brumata, assembly GCA_932527175.1. Classification (NCBI taxonomy): domain Eukaryota; kingdom Metazoa; phylum Arthropoda; class Insecta; order Lepidoptera; family Geometridae; genus Operophtera; species Operophtera brumata. The sequence continues at coordinate 6,474,717 of OW052238.1, forward strand.
GGTACTAAAAAATACTGTGCATGTTTACGAAATTGACGCATTGATTGAGATTGGCCGTATAATGTTACCACCAAAAAGTTGTGACATCAAACCAAACACCTATGATTGGAAATAACCAACAATAGTACCTTGGGCTAAACTGATCATACTAGAGATATATAAAAGCAGTTTTTCAGACAAATTAATTATTTTTTAAATGACAAACGGTTTGGGAAATGATTTTCAAACAACTTATGTCCAAAAAAAAATGTTTCTAATTACATATTGGTTAGCGATAGTTCATAGTATTAGCTGGTTATGACGTCACACATATAAAATACCTTTTCACACCACCTGCTCGACAATGTCCAATTACATATCATGCAACCTCAACGTGAAGTAAAGCATTATCTCCCAAGGGATATAAAGTTGTATGAAACTCCCTAGGGAATAAAGTGATTTGAATTTGGAACGTCAAATTCGTGTGGAAACTCGTGGGAAACTCTTAGTACAAAGAAGCCCATATGGCATTGTAAAGAGGTTTGTTCCGAGCGACTACAGTATGGGGTTCTTCAAAAGGGGTGTTTGGAAATTTTTAAAGGGTTGGCAACGCGCGTGTGATGCCTCTGGTATTGCAGGCGTTCATAGGCTACGGTAACCGCTTACCAACAGGTGGGCCGTATGCTTGTTTGATACCTTGGTAGTATAAAAAAAAGACCTTATTCCATTAGGTTAAGACTCAATTTAGATTACCGTCATAGATAAAGGAAAAACGAGCCAAGAAAGATAGTTACAATAGAGGCAGTTTGTCCCTTTCTAACACTTTAAATGATAGCTTTATGATACTAAGGGTGACCATGACCATTGTTTAGGTAAATACTAAGAGGTCATCGATACTACAATTTTAAAAGTTGGCCGTCGCGGTACGCCCGGCAGACGTGAAACATCACGGCATGGCTGCGTCACGAGTCACGCCGTTTGCCGACACTGAACACTCGGTAAGTAATCAGTAACAAGGTTCGATAACACTCTCTGTGATATTGGAAAAAAACGTGTTTCCTACAAACGTGTCTTTTTTTTTTTTTTTTAGTAGTAGTAGAGCTTTTTTGTGAAAGTGTTCGTCCGGGGAAGTACTACCACCATACCTATTTCTGCCGCAAAGCAGTAGTGCTCGCATTGCTGTGTTCCGGTTTAAAGGGTAAGGGTGCCGGTGAAATTACAGGCACATGAGACTTTTTATCTTTTTGTCTCAGGGAGGCGGGCGCAGTGCAATGCCACATAGGGCGCGTCCTAGGTGGACATGACCTATAAGGTAATGCACTGTTCATAGGCAGAGGTTACCTCTTAACTTCAGGGTGGCTATCTGCTTGTTCCGCCATTCCAGTAGTATAAAAAAAAAAAAAAAAAAACGCAAGCCCAGTCCCGAGTCATCTATTAGGGGAGGTCAACATTTTATTTTACGAAATTAACAAAAAGTGTTGTCGATTCGTGATACTGATCACTTACCAAGCCTCCAGTATGAATCTGGCTGCATAAATAACTGTGATAAATAATTAGATTTAAATAATGTTTGTTCCAATCCACGTTCATAAGTGTCTATGGAAAAAGTCTCCTGGACATGTTTTTTTTTATGGTCACCGTATTAGAAAGAGCCACACTGTCTATACAGTACATATCTTGCTCGGCTCGTTTTTCAGCTGCGAGCGATCAGTCCTTTTGTATACTACGTCCGGGGGTTTACCACAGAAAAAGTAATACATTACAAACGATTACAAAGAACACAGACCAAGAGTGTACTACAAAGAATGTGAAACAAAAGACGGTGTTTGGTGCTGTGATTTTCAGTGAATTTTTATTGTCTCGCAGAATGTGTGAAAAGTAGAGTATGCACCTCTGTAATACAACCTGTCTTCGTCTTGGGCAGCTTGCCCCTCGCTTCACTCAGGACTCTGTATAACTCCGTCCCTCGTTACGCTCAGGGTTCAATATGCCGCCCGCGACATAAGACACCGCTTTATTACCATAGTGCATAATCTACTATTGCAAGAGGGTTCTAGACAAAACATTTTGAATTGGTTTAATATACTTTTTGTTAAAGCTATCGTTTTAGCTTTATTTGTATGTGTTTTGCTTTGAAATTCTTATACTTGTTTTGTGGAACATGAAATAGTGGACTCACCCTTGACCAATTTTTTCCATTTTCGTATATTTCCTATTGGGATCACCCACACTAACAATAGTTCTTAATTTTTCTAATATTTCTTCATCGGTCATTTTCTTTTTCCGTTGCTGTTGTCCTGTCGATCTACTTCTGCAAAGAAAAAGAAAACATTACGTACATGTTTGTTATCGACTATATGCAGTGGATCACTAGTCCATTTTTTTTGTATTCACGAATGCTCAATTTAATTTGACAGCGCTTAAATTAAGCAGTCCTTTTCAACAAGTGCCTGCTACATGGCTGACAATGATGGGTTCTCGACAAAGATGGCGTTGGTCAGTAGGGTCGACAGTTTGCAACCAATTTCCAAGTGACCTTTTTTTCAAGACCTGCTTTGTTGTATCTGGTGCCTACGGTGTAGACAGCGGAGACTCTTGAACCACCGTTGCAAAAGCACGCGTGCAAGATGGCGGAGCGAATAACAGAGAGTAAAGTTATTACTGAAATAATAGATTTATACAGATACTTGCCGTATATCTGGGATAGATCCCAAATAAATAAAAAAAAATAAAAAAAAAAATAGTAAATTGTACTTGTATTCCTCGCAGCTTAGAAGCTGCGAGGAATTCAAGTACAATTTATTTTAAATATATTTTTCCTTTTCCAATGGAGCGCGAATGAGGAAGAAGCAGGAAAGAGAACAGTGACCTAGCCCCTATTGTCTAACGAACTGATAATCGCTTTTGATCATGATTTCGCAGTACAGTGTGCGACGTACTTTAGCATCTTTTTAAGAGCAGAAATATTCTATAATTAATACGAATTAATACTCAATTGACAGTGATAAGTTTATGTTAATAATATTTATAATTTCTAAATATTTTTAGTTTCTTTCGCTATAAGTTACGTTGGAATTAGGGCTATGTATGTGACTGTTGGATGTTATGTTATGTTAGTCCACTTGCGAGATCTTATAGATGCATAACGCTTGTCGCTTACCCAGTCTCTGACGTGGGTTGCGTTCCGTTCGCAGGCTGCGGGGGGTGCGGCGCGTGCGGCGGGTGCGGCGTGTGCGGGGGCGGCGTGTGCGGCGCGGGCGCTCCCGCAGGATTCTTATTTCGGTCCAAGACAGCGCCGCTTCCGACCTCTGCTCTGCTGCATATCTGTGACACAGTACTGTTGGTAACATTGGCTCGAGAGAATTCCTTCAGTATCCACACAAATTCAACAAAGAATAACTGGCCAAGTTCGTGTCGGTCCATACAATGAGTAGTATTCCGAAGTCAAGTCATAATTTATCTGAAGATAATAGGAATCCTTTTTTAACTGGTATTACATATCAACATTTACGTTAAAGCAAGTAGTTTAGTAAATCGATTAGACATATTTTACGATCAAGGTAATCTTTTATTATTTTTTGGTCATGTTTTCGTGACTAAAAACTTGCAAACCAAAATACGAGTAGTTAACCAACTACGTATGTACTCGTATTTTGGTTAGGTTTCGTGTTAGCTAGCTACTCATAAATTTAACTAACTATTAGTTAGTTAAATTTATGAGTGGAATATCATCACCATCAACCTCAACTGCGTCAACTGGATTGTCTGTATAGGAAGAATCGAAATTCAAAATCCAACTTCAATCTGTGATATACCAGTGGCAAATATTTTCGATTATACTTATCAAAGATAACTATCAACCTATATTTATCTTGATAAATATCAAAGACAATTATCACTTCGAACCTTGAATTAAAAAACTCTAAATGAATTGAACCAGTTGGCTGGTTGTTTAGCCAGTTTGAGTTTTTTGTAAAAGAGTTCGTCCAACGAAGTACTACCTCCACACCTATTTCTGCTGCAAAGCAGTAGTGCTCGCATTGCGTTCCGGTTTGAAGGGACCCATACCCTTACTGGCGAAATTGCAGGCACATGAGGCTTTTTTATCTTTATACCTCAGGGTGGTAGGCGCAGTGCAATGCCACATAGGGCGCGTTCTAGGTGGAGTTGATGCATTGTTAAAGGTAGAGGTTACCGCCATCAGATGGGCCATCTGCTTGTTGCGTTATTCACAAAAAAACACATATACGGTTAGTTTTGGTGAGTTTCAAGCCGGCGACGCACACGTTATAAAAGAATACACTTCACTTACTCGAAAAATACACGATAACATACGTAATATTGAGTCACATTATTCTCCCACTAATAGACACTTAATATTTTGGATATCATTTAATTTCTAATCTTATGGACAATACGTTACACACGAAATACAGATACAACTCGAACGAAAAGTTAAAAACAAACTGAGAAAAATTATGAGGGTAGAAAAAAAAAACAATTAGCACTATATAAAAATGAGTTATCACGTGTTATAGCCACGATAATATCAACCTGATAGAGGTTCAATACAATGGTACGTGATTGTGCAACTTTTGGATATTAAATATATTGCTTTTATATTATATTAGGTTAGATTAGTTTGCGAGAGCCTAGACTTAGAGCCTTAGGCTTTTTTTAAAATATTTATTTGCATTGACAGAAGTTGGTAAGTTTTTAACAGAGCTTTTGTAATTCTAGGGATTCCATTTTGGAATTTAATGGTGAATTTCATCATCATCCATCCGATATTTTAATTTCTCTCTCAAATTCTGACTACATGACTATATTTCTATTGGTGAGGAGTTTCATACGAAAATATTGTAACTGATTTTAAATTTGACTTGTTTCTTAGAATCAGCTTCGCTTCCTGGGCAGCAGCGAAAACTACTTTTACTATATTATCTGCTAGTTACTCGTACGATTCGCCATAATCGTCATAATAGGGCTAAACCATCCCGGAAAACCCCTTCCAAGTGTGTCTCATGTAGTGTGAGTCATTTAGGTCTATTTGTTAGTATTTATAGGATCGAGTCATGGTGCATCGGAATTTTTGGGTGACATTAACCAACAAGCAACAATGCGTTCAGGATGCTGTTGGGGCTGCCGCGTTTCTGTAGCGCATCAGGTATGTTCGCAGAGGCACACACTGACGGCTTCCACGCCATCATGCGTAAGAGAGTGTCCTCTCTGATGCGGCGGGTGCGCGACAGTGCCAACAGCTTCCTGAGCACAGTGGCCGAGCGGGTGGATGGTCCAATTCTCAGTCACTGGACCAAAACGCATGTGCTGCCATGCCACTCAATGCGGTGTGCCAAATAATGTTATTTTAATTTTAATAATTTAATTTAATAACTATGATTTGTAATTTTAGAAATACTATGTGATAATATCTACTAACAACTCTTTACTAACATAATATGGTGTGAAACCGAAATAAATGATATAATAATAATTAAATTTCAAAAAAGTATTTTGTTTTATCTAGATAGTAGAGCGATTGTGATTTGCAGTTCTTAGTATTATCAGGAAACAAATTTAGTACAGAATTTAGATCTATGAATACGATAGGTTATAAAAGTATCAAATAGCATCATCAATTATTTTAGTTTAGACCTAGGGCTGCTATTTGCCTGGGTTACCCCGAATTTGTCCTAGTTAGGTGTCTGGGGGCCTCCGGGTGGGTTCTCAAGAAGTGTCCGGGAACCCGGACGCCTCGCGCCAATAATACATTATTAGACTAGAAAGGTTAACCTACGAAAACGACAATATTTTCTTGTTATTGTCGTTAATAATTAGTTCCTAATTATTTTTGCTACCCAAATTCTTCTGTAGAGTACGATAGATATAATTTAATTTGGTTTGGAGTTATTTAATGTGTTAATTTGTTTATGTTGCTCTGGGTTTTTTTTAAATCTCTGTCCGTTTTCAGAAATTTAGTCATATTTGAAAGTCACAGAATACTAGTCCGTGTTCTCAATGCCTCCAACATGATATTCTTAATACATTAGGCATATTGTACGCCACCTAAGAAATCATAGAATGCCTTTATGTTTTTTCGTTATAATATTCCAGAAGGGTTACTCGTTTTTTTGTATTGTTTCTTTTTCTTGACATCATCAATATCAGGAGCAAAGGGGTATGGATAATCCACTCACCGAATGCGTTGTAAGCGCAGGATGCGGTACGTGAGGGGGCGACGTGGGCGCGGGGGCAGGTCGAAGGGGGGGCGCCTCCTCTTCTTCTATTGGTTTGGTATACTGCAAGTAATACATTTAATTTACCAAGTTGTTTTGTGCACAGACGACAGGTCAAAGTCAAAGTCAAAAGTATTTTATTCATTGAAATAACAAGGATCATTTTGAATCGTCTTAAAAAATAAATTTACATTTACTCCTGTTCCAACGCAACCAGACCTAGAAGAATCAGGCGCGCGGCGGCCACAGTAAATTATCTTTCATCATCATCATCAGCGATTAGACGTGCACTGTAGCACGAGCTCTCCCCCATAGAATACAATGGGGGCAGTTGCCATAATCACCACACTCGGCAGGCGGATTGGTGTTGAGTACTCAGATGGATGCTGCTGCCCATCCCCTGGTGTAATCTCTTAGTCAGCTTTTCCGAAATACATACTTAGTAGGAGACCGAGGGGTCTATTCTGAGGACAGACACCAAAGCGATCTTCCATTATTAAGGCGCTATAGGTTCAACGAACACTTTTGTATGACGCGAAGAAGGCGAGCGCACGCTCTGATACCGTGATTTATGTATAAAAAAAATTATATAAAAATGTCGTTCAAAGTTTTGTTTAATTTTGTTGATGAATTCACTAGCTCAAATAAAAACTAACATGTAACCAAATGTTTCAAAAATTAAAACGTGAGAGAAGTGAGTGAAAAATAGCATTTAAATTTTAAAAAGGAGGTATCTTTGTAATTTTTTTTTATCGAGTGAAGTAATTCAAATATTGTATTGAATTATTGATTTCACTAGATAAAAAGCTCAAGAATATCATATATTTTTTTCTTCATAGAAAACCATGAAAATTCTTATCAAAAACTTTAAAATTCTAGAGACATTTGAGAACCTATCGCGCCTTAAAACTAAATTCCGTTTTTAGGTCTTTTATTATTGTTTCATGGCATTTACGATCGTAGTGAAATTAAAAATAACCATTACAAAAATACACAGTAGGTAAATTAATTAAAAGAAAAAACTTAATACTGAATCTAAGCTAGTCTCTCTTTTTCGGTGTTAGGCTAACCTTTCGAAAGTATCTACCCGCGGCTAACGTTGTACCTAGATGAAAAGTAGCCTATAGCTCAATCCAAAGAGTACCTCACCGAAATTAGTACAGCCGCTGCAGCGAGATTGTGCATCAAACAACCAAACATCTTAACTATCGCATTTATGATGTTAGTGGTATTTATGACAAAGCTCTCTACTTACAATGCTCTTGGTGCGGTCAGGCCGAGAGGGTGGCGGGGGCGGAGGCTCGGGGTGCTCTGTGTCCGTGGGGGTCGAAGACGATGGACTACTGGATGAGACGCGCGACACAGAGGAACCTGTTGACATCAAGTTGCAATTTAATGACGGAACAAGCAGATTTTGGGACAATATTTTGGGAAGTCAACGTAATAGTCCTAAAGGATTGTTAGAAGTAGAGCTTTCTTGTGAAAGAGATCGTCCGGGGAAATACGAAATAGTTAACCTATTCCAGCCACCAAGCAGTAGTGCTCGTATTGCTGTGTTCCAGTTTGATAGGTACCGGTGAAATTACAGGCATATGAAACATTACATCTTAGTCTCAGGATGGCGGGCGCAGTGCAATACCACTTAGGGCGCGTCCTAGGTGGTAATGCATTGTTATAGGCAGAGGTTACGGCTTAACATCTTACGGGCCATTTGATTGTTCCGTCATTCACTTATTAAAAATACATCATCATCTGCCTACAGAAGTCCACTCCTACGAAAAGGAAAAAATAATGCCTCATAGAATACCAAGACGGACATTCTTGGGCCGCCTCCATCCACCGAGTTCCTGTGACCTCTATAATGGCTAATAATAATAATTAATTACACGGACTTGTTAGTAGGATTCGTTGGTATAAGGTTTAACTGGGCTGTTAGCTATATTCAAGAATGTATGACTGGAAGAAAGTGTTCGCCCAGTCATTCGTGGCAAGCAATGGCGGCGATGAACTCCCCACTTGTCACGACTATATTCCGACGATTGTGCAACCTAAATTGAATAGTGGCCCATTGAGGCTCTGCCTAACCTTTCGACTTTTTGCTTTATGTAAAAATAATAAAGGTGTCCGCCAAAAATTTTCTTATTATTTTTTCTTCGTACTAATTTTAATAAATACTCTTACTTCTTGATGGGTCGCTGTATGTAAATAAAATCGGAGAAAACGCACCTGCCTGTTGAACTCCTTTAAAAAGAGGAGAAGATGGTCAGATGGTGTGTACCTTACTGCTAGTGTTTTTACAGCAAATATTTTGAAGTAGCCTGAGCACAGCGGAATATCTCCGCTATAACTTTTGCTTTTGGACAATAGCCAAAATATATATTGATGATGACAGACAAAACTGGCAGGAAAGAGTGGGCAGAGGCCCTTGTGACATAAATGTGATGATGCAATGGCAATGAGGTGACATAGAACATGCTGATTCTTTTTACTACTGTTGCCATTTTTATGCTGTGGTTTTTTATTTATGCCCTTCTTTTTTTTCCCTCACTTTGGCACATTTTGACCAATTTTCTTTGCGTAATTTCATCATCATCATCATCAGCTTTAAGACACCCAATGCTGGACGAGGCCTCAAGGAGTGCAATGGGAGAGCTTGAGAGGTCCCATAATCACAACACTTGGCAGGCAGATTGGTGATTGCAGTATTGGTGTTGAATACTTAATTTTTTTATCTATTTTTTTTTTCGGAACTTTTGTCGTTTGACGACTATGCCAGTTCCATTGGTCGCTCTCCTAAGTTAGTCATCAAATTTATTGAACCAGCTGATCATATGGACTGGTAGAGCATGATGGCTGCGTCTGATGTTTGCGCAGTCAACATGCTCTGAAATAGACCCACATCGAGCTGTACAACACCTTTACACTGGTACATTTGCACTCTCATAGCTGCACTCCGAAGACAATCCATTAATAGGTGGTACACATCTTCTTTTATGCCACATACTTCACAATTAGGGCTTGGTGTTGAATACTTAGGTGCTGCTGCCCATCCCCTCGTGAAATCTAGTCGTTTTTTTCTTTTTTTTACATTGTTTATATACCTTTGTTTGACCACGATCTCACCTGTTGGTAAGTGACGATGTGGCCGAAGATGGAGCACAAAGGTCTAGAAGGCACCTATTCACTCTAGCCTTGAAGAGACCCAGATTATAGTTTTCAGGAAAGATAGACGGCTTTACGACATCCACGGGAAGAGACGGAGGGGTATTTTTACGATGCAAATAATATACAATTGGCGAACCTGAATGCGTCGTATGCATCTGCGCCGACGTCATGTACTTGGAAGGAGGTGGTTGCGTGGCCGACGCGTCGTACCACTTTAGAACGTCTAATACAGCTTGCGGGTTATTCTTCTGCTCCTGCTTACTAATGTTGGCGGCCATCAACAACCGCGCCCACGCTTCAGGCATTCCCTGTTAGACAATCAAGTCCTTATAATAACGCAAAAACATTGATATCTTTATTACACTGAAACATACATGCTGTTGAGCTAAGCTTATGCATTGACATTGATCTGCTTCTAGTCTAAAGTAGCATACTAATTGAGAACCAAGCTTAAACTCTAAACACAATAGAGCTCTAAGAGATATCGTTTCTGCTTCTCTTTTGTAGTATTAAGAAATATATAATATATAAACAAAATCACATAATCAAAAACCGGCCAAGTGCGAGTCGGACTCGCGCACGAAGGGTTCCGTACCATTATCTATAAAAACGGAAAATTATATATGTTGCATGGTAACCCCCTTAAATATTTATTTTATTCTGTTTTTTAGTATTTGTTGTTATAGCAGGAACAGAAATACATCATCTGTGAAAATTTAAACTGGTAACTATCACGGTTCATGAGATATAGCCTGGTAACAGACGGACGGACAGCGAAGTCTTAGTAATAGGGTCCCGTTTTACCCTTTGGGTAACGGAACCCTTATAAAACGGATAATATTTATTATTTTAGTTCACTATACACATTGTTGCAGAACATGTATGCTATAAGGAAATGACTCGAAAAATGTAGAGCCATTTCTTACCGAATTATTAGATAACTCGGATTATCCTTGGAATAGGTAAGTGTTTTGTCTTTGTCAACGACAAGCAGTTTCAAACTCGATCCTTTCGATTCGAAACAAAACATTGCAACTATACAAAGGATAGTTCGCGTTTATTAGTTGCACGGTTAGGCCGTTTGACCACCGTCACCGTCACGTCACCGAGAACGAGATGACGTCACCCGAGCGCGTGCGGTGGACACGCGGCTATATTAAATGTATGTATCGCTAAATCGGCGCCGTCATCTCGTTCTCGGTGACGTGACGGTGACGGCGGTGGTAGACAAACGGCCTCAGAGTTAGTGCCTACTTTATCACTAGTATGAAACGTACGAAAATACCTAAGTACCTAAAACAGCTGACAAAACTATTTTTAAGTACCAAGAACATTAATTAAAAAATAATTACAAGTGCGAGTCGTACCCCGCACAGTGAAGGGTTCCGTATTCCGGATTAACTTTCACGGCTAATAATATTCATAGCAAATAATAGCGTGTAACCGAAAATATACCTTTCACGAAATCTACACAACATATCTTATTCAAACTAATTTTAGTTAAAAGTTGAAGTTACCTGAACTAATATCAGAATTTTCTACTTTTTACCTTTACCTTCTTACCTTTTTTACTATTTTTTTTTTCTTTTTTTTTAGTAGAATTTTTTGCGGGGGACAACCTTTTTACGACTTTAGAAGCACATATCTCACCAAGTATTTCATTTAAACAAGATAAACATTTTGAAATCGGGATTTTCGAAGACCTATCCAAAGATACCCTAGTAAGTAAGTAAGTAAGTAAGTAAGTAAGTAAGAAAAACTTTTATTTTGACAAAAAACTATACACAACACAAATAAGTAAGTAAAACAGATAGGGTTTGACAGCGTTACCCTACACATTTATGTGCAGTTTTTTTAATCGCTTGGTTACAGGTATGAAGTGCCAACCCTAATTTTTTGATGGACAGAACGATGACAGATGATTGGCGGACAGGACTAAATTATACTGAACCCTTTAAGGATTGCAGGCATAGTACATCCTGCATTAATGTGTAAATATATTACATTTAAATCCTGTATTAGTGTCTAATTATTTAATTTTATTAACATTTGAATTTAGCGGTTTCGAAATTAATAGAAAGTGCCTTTATACATGCTTTATAAATGTTTTTTATTCTTATCATATGATCGTAAATACTAAATACCTACATAGAATAAAAAAAGTAATTTGATTGTCAGCCATTATTTAACTGATAGGTACATAATTTAAGAAATATTACGAAAACAGGGCTACTTGTATATGATAATTGTAAGCTGTTACTTACTGTCATAGGCAGCTTGAAACAAAAGCGGTAATACTTGGAACTCCATTACGTGATTGTCTTATTCCAACATACTCTATAACTCATACACTAAAAATTATTCATCTATCTTCAAGGATTTTGCATTAACTCGTAAACACCATATTGTAAAATCACGATGGTTGGAAAGGATCTATCAAGTATTAGTACCATGCGCCATACAAACAAATGTATGGCTTTTATTCAACTTTGTGTGGAGTTCTACTTATGATACCATACAATACTATATTTTTAAACCATGCTTTGATCAAGGCTAATAAGACAAGACAGTTCTCATAACACCATAACACTTGAATAGGTAACAGTAGATTATGTCACAGTAAGAGAGCGATAATCTTTAGTATAATAAATAGTAACAAGTAATTAATTATGTAAAAATTAAAAAAACCCTCAACGCAATGAAACGGCTGAACCGATTTTGATCAAACATAGCTATGAACAAACCAGACAAACTTACCTTTAAAAAAAAAAAAAAACGGTTCATCCGTTCGGGAGCTACTATGCGACAGACAGACAGACACACGCACACACAAACACTCACACAGATACAGACACGTCAAACTTATAACACCCCGTCGTTTTTGCGTCGGGGGTCAAAAAGGGTGTAGAGACAAACAACTCATGAGGTTGCTTGGCAGCATTTCACTAGAGAGGTCATGATTGGCTTTGCTCACCACCTCCTAAACACCCCACTACACCTAACCCTAACACCTCACTAAACGCGCTGGTTTCATAAGTGAAGAGAAGTAAACAAGTTACGAGCGAGTCTTCTGGCTTAGTCTATTTACAAATACAACCAATGTGCTCTTATATTATTACTAAGATTCTTCGCTATCTTGCTGCGACAGATAATTTTAATAAGTTGGTAGTTTACTCAGTGCTACACTGCCATAATTATACTCAAATTATAATAACACAACTCAAAAGATTTTAACCAATCGTGATTTCTTATAAGCTGCTTTTAAAAATAAGCAAAGCAGAAAGCTGTAAGGCCGAAGCTACATTTTGAACTGCTCTTGACTTTAAAATTGTAGTATAATTTGGAAAGTGGGGAACTAACAAAATTATATTGTAACACACAGAAAACTGAAAGTGCGTTAGTGCATTAATCCCTAGAGTTAGATCATTACTGATTCCGATCGGTACCTCTGAGTTTCTACAGCACATCATACTTTTAGATGTGTTGTAGACTCGTAGTGAGTCCAATTGGGCCCATAACACATGAGCCAGGAAAAGGGTCCAACCGTTCCCCACCTCCAACCTCCCCCTGCTCAAAAGGCTGAGCTTCTACTAATCTAGTCTAGAATTTAAATTGACAGAGATTTACTTCAAAACAATCTATACAACTGTTTAGTAAGCTACAAACATTACATAAGGGTATCCTTTTAGATAAATCTTTGCAACTACCTGTTAAAACATTCCTTAGAATATTCTAATATTGTAACAAAACAGCTTGCTCTTGAAAGAACATACAATGGTTCCTCTTTATATACATTTAGGCATTATTTTACAACCACAAAATCTTCTGGCAAAACAATAAATGAATTAGTATTTCTATGAAAATGTGTGTTGTCTGCCACTTCAGTCATAGTTTATTTAGTTATTAAATTTATAGTAAGTAATTGATAACCATTTGCAAGTACTTACTGTGAATTCTCCAGTGATAGCGTCAAATCCCACATGGACCGTGTGCTCAAAATTTGTTGGATAACTAATATTAGGTTTGTCATTGTGAGCTGTACTTTTGGACCCTTTTATTTTTGCTTTTAGTGTTTTCTTTTTTCTATCGCCAGCGTCGTCAGGTTCTGAAACGAAGGTACAAATTATTACAAGATCCTATACTGCTTGAAATCAAAGTGCCACATAATGTTCTGTAGTCCAATAGATGTAGGAATCTGTAGTTGTCAATGAATAATATCCCTGTAATTTCACCAGCTATCCTGTCCTTCACACAGCACCTCATAGTAGGAGTAATAACTGCCCTAATAAGGATGTCATCAAATCTTTTGTATGTATTCCTATTGTTTACAAGCTCATACATAAATTAGGCAGTATCAAAGTGATTGAATGGCAGGCATGATAAAATAATTGATAGCTTTACCTTTCGGTAGTGGTCTCATGTCCACTGAGGCGACCGAATCAACGCGATCCGTGGCTCGGTTACTGGTAAGGCGCACCGGTGGTGCTGGTGGTTTATCTTCATCACTAGACATTGTGCCTTTCTAAGCCGTCTTTAGCGGCAGAATGTCACACTAAAATAATAAAATGAACACCGTTAGAGCAAACCCATTCTCCAGTGAGTGCCACCGATATAATAGTATCGTTTTAGTCATCCCACAAGTAGCCATGAAGGGGAGATCGAGAGACTTCACACAAGCAAGTTATTATTGTAGAAAAACGAATATGTATAAGTAGCTTAGCATTGAGCTCGCACTTGGGGAGAGTGAACTGAAATAAAACATCAAAGAAAACCACAATATTACTCATGGACGCGCCCCGCAAAGGTTTGCGATTGCGAGAAGATACAGCTTGCTTGAAAAGCATATATTTACCCGAGTGCTGAATAATGGGGGTCCAGGGTTTATTGAACTACGAAGACATAGATCCGTATCACATTTCAATAAATTGCAGTAGCGACTGATTCTTTCTTTAGCAGAAATTGTTATTATTCATTCACATTAAACGATATCAGCACAGCAATGTCTTGAGAGCCGCCATTACTATTACTAGGAGATAGTGTTGTTCAGTTCTGTTCGGTGAGTTTGTCGGTAAATAAAAATAAACCAATAGCGCTGAGATTTCACTTATTTTGCAAATAACTACAGTTTTCGGTAGTTTACAACTGTTTTTCATTCTATTTAATTTATATTCCGATCTGAGTGGTGGCGACGCATGTCACATGTGTAAATAAATAATCCCTCACAGAAACCGAACTTGATCCGAAATATAGAAATATAGTAAAATTGGACGGTTGCACCTCACTGGGCCTTCATTTCTTTTGTCATTTTCAAAATGACACTGGTTTGACATACTAATGAATCAGAACAGGAACAGGCGTCTGTCATTGTCAAACAACATTATTTGTGAACTTGTGATGTGGTTGATTGAGGCGATTTAAGAAAAATTCTTGCGATACTTTTTAAGCTCTCAGTACATGAGATTGTAATATGGTAACTAGAGTTTAAAGCTACGCTTCCTGCAGTTCCTGCAAGTGTATTCACAGCGGTTGACGGCTGTTAAGAATGAAACTGTAGAAGCCTTGATCATGGACACTTCCGCAGGACATTCGGTATATCAAAACTATTAATTTTGCTAATATTGCCTCAAATATTACGTGGTGAAGTTAAAACACCACACGTCTACTGTTCAGACCCAAATTCAGACTACAGAAGAGACAATAATTTGCTTCCACTTGTCTCATAATAGCAATACTCAATAACAATACAATAGATAATTATTATTATTATTATTATTATTATTAATTTATAGACGAGCAGCTTTCGCTGATGTGTCTACGATTAGATACGACGACGATTGTGTGTGATTAGATACATATTTTAAACTATCTCTCCTTTTCGGTCTGTTCAGTGTCCCCACTGGCTCAGCCATGCACTTAAATTATCACACAGGTTTCTTTAAGTTACAAAACTGGCTTCTAAAGTATCACCTTACTTGGTGAAACATAGACAATCTTTAAATATTGTGCGTCTTTATTTCAGAATCCTGACCCATGTGTTAAAAAGAGCCCGTTTGATGATCTCAATAGAGAAGAATTAATATCAAAATGTAAAGGCTTACTTTCTTTAGCCCAAAAAGCTAAACTAGCCAAAGCAGGTAAATATCAAAACTGTAAAAAGCTAGAAATATATTAAGTATGTAAAACTTTCCTGAAAATTATATCACCATCAAAATAACTATTCTTTGCAGAATTTCAAAATGAAATTGAAAGTTACAAGTTACAACTGGAAAAATGTGAAGCAGAGAAAACTCGTAGTCAAGAAAGTAATAAAATACTTCAAGAACTTGTGGATTCATTGACAGAGCAGAAACTGAATATCATTACTGAAGTAGACTCCGCTCAGAATAAAATAAAAGCTCTGGGTGTGCAGTGCAAAAATTATGAGCATGAAATCAATAAGTACAAAGCAGATTTGATAATAAAAGACCAAAATATATCAGATATCTCACAGAAGCTATCAGATCTTGATAGTGAGCTAATATCCTCGAAGCGGCAGAATAAACGACTCATGGAAGAGAATGAACAACTGATTAATCAGCTTACAGAAATTGAGGCTAGAACTGCAGAGTTCAATAGCATTGGTCTGGAGCAGAGAGAACAGTTACAATTATTGGAACAACATGTTCTTACTGGTAAAACACCCTATGTGAATGCAACATTTATTTGTTATAAAATTATACCTAAATCTCAAATTGGGATTTGATATTAAACTCGCATTAAAATAATTTGTTTTACAGATAAAGAATACAAAGCTGAGATTGAGGTATTGAACAATAAAATAAAAGAACTAGAAGACCATTGCAAAGTTGTTGAAAGAGAGACTGCCAAACAATTTGAAGATAAAATCAACGAATTGACCCAGTCATGTGAATCAGAAATAAATAAGAGGGATAAAGTTAATGTCAAGCTGAGGAGCTACAAGGACAAAATTTTAAAATGTGCAGCTTGTATAAATCAGCTGAAAAACTCACGATATATCCTTACAAAAACTGTAAAAGAATACTCTGAAAACATTCCTAAATGGCAAAATGATATAATAAAGGCATCTAAGGTATTAGATGATCAAGTCAACACCTTAAAAAATCAAAATGTTTCATTGAATGAAAAAGTTCTCAAATTAGAAGAGCAACTCAGACAAGCTACACCAGTTGTAAAAGATATTGTTGATGAAATTAATATTGATAGGTTAGATGAGTTAAGGAATGAAAATAGTCAGTTACAGATACAAATTGCCAAAATACAACAACAATTTAGTGATTGTTCATGTCATAATGATAAGATACAACAAGAACTAAATGAACTACACTCTAAATATGAAGCGCTGATTCAAACTGAATTGTCATCGCATGTAGCTGAAAACAATTCATTAAAAGATCAGATCAATGATAATATCACAACTCTAAACAACTCAACTGAAAAAAACAAAGAATTAATGAAGTCTTTACAAGACCTAAACATTGAAAAAGAGAGACTGAATGAAGCATTACAAAATAATGATCTCATTGAATGTTTATCCTTCCAAATTAAGGCATTAGAAAGTGAAAAGTTCACTTTAGTTAAAGAAAAGCTGAATGCTAAAGATAGTGTCATTGAATTAGAAAACATTAACAAAGGATTAACAAAACAGGTTTCTAATATGAAAACAGATTTTCAAACAATGAAGGCTCAGCTGGAATCCTTGGTCCACAAAAACAATGTATTAGAAAGCAAACATAAGAACGATAATGACAGTGAAATCAATATGCTCAAATGTAAAATAATGGAACAGCAAGATCAATTCAACTTAATGCAAAAAGAATATGAAAATATGCAGGATTTGAATAACCTACTGAAAGAAGAAGTAGATACATTAAAGTTTTCACTAGAACAACCTAAAGATGATTCTGAACATTCCGATTTGAATGTATCTTTGCAGACGGACATAGTAAAACTAGAAACAAAACTTGCTGCATATAAACATGAAAATTCTTCTTTGCTCATCGAAATGAAAGAATCTCGGAATAAAATAAAAGAACATGACGCGCTTGTGTCGGAATATGATGATACTAAATCGAAGTTAATGAGCTATAAAAACGAGAATGCTGAGTTACTTCACGAAATGAAAGAAATCAATCAAGTTTTGAAAGAACGCGGAGAATCTATATCTAAACAGCAAAAAGCAATAAGTGAAATGGAGAGACTCATTGAAACTTTAGAGAAGGACAGAAACAATTTGAATGAAGACAAGACTACATTACATGACAAGGTAGAAGCTCTCCAAAATGAGTTGAATTTAGCGGAGAAAAAAAGAAGCGAGAATAGCGAATTTCTGAACCAAATCATACTTGAAAGAGACAATGTCAAAAGAGAATTAACTGAAAACGAAAACCTGATACTATCATTGAAAGATGAGGTGGAGAAATTGAAACAAACTCCAGCATCTGGTAAGCATTCATTTTAATAATGAACAAACTTGTTTTATAATAACCGTACTAACAAATTGAATGTTATTAGTTGCAGCAGATTTACCAAATGAAGACATGTCTACATCAACCATTTCTAAAGTGGAAGAATTTTCACGAATGAGAGATTTAGATGAAACATTTGAAGAAAAGTAAGTTACGAATTTGTACAGTTTTTTAATAAATCAGTGTTAAAGTAAATAGATTATTGAAATTATTTTTAATTTCAGGTATACAAAACTAAGGATTTTCGCATTGAAACTCAAGAAGAAGCTAAATGAAACAACAGCTATACTTCAAAGCACAGAACAGGACAAGGCGAAACTAGAAAAGATGCTCAGTGAGAATGAAACGAAATCAACTGTTTCTGATAATCAAACCTCTCACAATAAGAGTGAATCTAATATAAATGATCAATTTGAAGTTTCTGAACTTAAAGAAAAAGTTAGATCTTTGACTGCTTTTGTAGAAGCTTCTGAAAAAGAAATTGATAAATTGAAAGGTTTAGTATTTATTACTGTGTTGTACGCTTGACAAGTGCATTTGACTTTAGTTTAATTTGTACTTGTTATCTATTTTCAGCTAAAATAAACACAAAGAGTCAAGAATTGGCTTCAGAAATTGAAGCTCACAAGACCACAAAAGACGACTTGGAGAAAGCAAAGCGAAACGTTAAAAAGAAAAATGTGCTGAGCCTCGAAATTGAAGATTACGAACGATCTTTGAAAGAGCTCTCCACCAAAATGGAAGAAAAAAAGAAAAAGATGGTGCAGGTACGAGTACGAATTAATATAGAACTTGAGTTAGGATAAACAAGTGAATAACTTGTATTTTCTACTGCAATTAGAATATCAGACATTCATATGCTTCTGATCACTACAACTTATTTGAAAGTACTGGATGTACTGCCATAACAAAGATTTGTATACAAAACTATGAACCAAAGAACAATGAAAAAAACTGATAGGTAAATAAAAACAGTAATTTTAAATCCTTTTTTATGTGACACGGATAAAAGAAAAGTGTCTTCTTATTCATTTGGATGTATGTCAGTCTCTAACGCCAAAATGTCTGGGCCATCATTGATGAAATTTGGAAAATAAATTAAAACCTGGATTAAAAATAAGGGTACCTATACCTACTTTTATCCCAAAATTTTGTACCCAATACTTACTAATGCAAGTGCAACCGAGGGCGACCGCTAGTAACTTGATAAATGGCCAAAATACTAGTGTTTTAATAATCAGTTAGACAGAAGCAGCACTACCGAGAATTGTATAGTTATAGCTGTAGGAATATATATAACATTATGAATTGCTTATAACTTTTTGACTCTTATTCGATTTCAATGTTTTGACATTTCACTCTCTAGTTTCTGCTCTACTTTATATTTTTGTAAGTTGGGTGGTGTGTCCGGCCTACGAATAGACCCCTCCTTCCCCGTGGATGTCATAAAAGCCGACTAAGGGATTTCTCGGACTTGTTAGAAAGTTAATTGGTACAAGATTTGTCCTGTCTGCTAGCTTATTATGGAATGTGGTTATTACTGGAAGAAAGCGTTAGCACAGTCAGTCGTGGTAAGCAATGGCGGCGATGAACTCACCACTTGTCACGTATATATTCCCACGATGGTGCAACCCATGGTGAAAAAAGGCCCATTGAGGCTCTGCCTGTCTACCCTTTCGGGGAAAAAGTTGTGTGTCTATGTATGTATGTAATTGAATACATTCATTACCAGTCTAACCTATTGTGTTCAAAGATTTAAAGAAATTCTCAGACATGTTTTATTTAATTTCAGATGGAGTCTACGATCGACACGCAAGAAGGGACAATAACAGCAATGAAGACTCAGATAAAACTGTTAGAGGAGCAAATCAAAGCAGAAGAAACTCAGAACCGACTTATGAAAGAGGAGTTGCAACACATCATTGAGGAAGGGAAAGACAAAGATAGCGTTATCCAAAACAAAATTGGTATCATATCCAAATTGGTACAGGAACTTGAAGACGAAAAGAGAAAGAATGAGGAAGCTGATCTGGAAATGACTGAATTGATAAGCGACAAGGAGAAACTCATCATGAGCTTGGGTGAAGACAAAGCAGAGTTGAACCAGAAAGTGAGGAGACTAGAGTTTAAATGTGCAGAAATGAATGAGAAGTTGAAGATTCTCAACATGGAGCTGGCTGATTTGAAAACAGAGCACACTAGTTATAAGGTAAATATTCACGTTTCTTAACCCGAGTACTCGAGCTAGCCGTAAGCGTACTCTTTGCACGTAACTGTTACCAAGAATCGTAGTGTGTACGTGGTTCGCGATCTTACCGCATTGCGCGCGTAACGATCCGACGAGTGTTGGTTTTTGCCGCGAATCAAAAGGCGCTAGTATTGCGCCCATAAACGTTGAGAGTACAGGTCGTAGTACTCTGCGAACCTACGAGTATTTTCGAGTATTGCTGCGCCCATGAACGTTGAGAGTGCAGGTCGTAGTACGCTGCGAACCTACGAGTATTTTCGAGTATTGCTGCGCCCATGAACGTTGAGAGTGCAGGTCGTAGCACGCTGCGAACCTACGAGTATTTTCGAGTATTGCTGCGCCCATGAAGGTTGAGAGTGCAGGTCGTAGTACTCTGCGAACCTACGAGTATTTTCGAGTATTGCTGCGCCCATGAACGTTGAGAGTGCAGGTCGTAGTACGCTGGGAACCTACGAATATTATCTGTTTACTGACTTTGTTATCAGATTACGTTTTACTTATCTATTTACTGACTTTGTTACCACAATACGTTTATGGTCCAAGCACGAATAATAAACGTTAGCGAGACGATAGCAAATTTCAAGTATCCCAATTTCAATTTCCCAATCAAATTATTAAGTTTTCTAGTAACCCCGATGTAATTGACCAATATTTGATGTTGACTATCATCTCGCTAGCGTCTTGCTAGCTTAATTACTCGTGCTTACCCCAGATTTTGATATTACAGTATGTTTTACTTATCTATGATCTGACTCTGTTATCAGGTGAGGGCCCAGGCAGTACTACGTCAGAACCAGACAGTGGATCACAGTCAGGAGGAGCAGTTGAAGGAAGAGGCAGCTGCGTTGAGGGCGCAGATAGACTCACTCACCTTGAAACTATCCACTGCACAGTGAGTTTATTATCATACACTTTGGATCGTATTCCCAATCCTTATCTTAATGTTCTCATAATTATTCTTATGAACTTAGCTGATTCTCTTTACATTTAACTTTTGGGTATCTAAGGTAGGTGAGTATTATTTTTGTATGCACCAGCTTCTTGTTCTCAAGGCTCCACACGCAGGTGCTTCCACCTAGTAGTATAGGTCGCGCAACGAGTTATGAGCGCTCAGTGAAAGTGGTGGGGTTGATTGCGCTTTTGTATATTCGCGCATTCGCTAAACAGACCCAAAAAATTACTACAGCGCATTGAAGGTCAGCGCTCTTAACTCGTTGCGCGACCTGTAAGAATGGTCATCAAATAAAGCCAAGCTGTGTTGCCTTGTCTGATTCTTCTAGCTTTGGTCGCGTAATCGCGTTGGAACAGGAGTAAATTTAGACTACAAGACGATTCAAAATAATCTATGTAATTTCAATGAATAAAATACATATTTGACTTTGACATAATTATCATTAAATTCAACATGAACTGAATTGTTAATGTTGTGCTAAAATATAAATAGGTAATTTTTAAAATCATTCTAAATTACTTTCTGTCGTAAAGATTTTTATTGCGGAACTTGGGGATCAGTGGAAGATATGAATGACGTCACTTACAGAGATGTAACCGCTAAAATAATCTCACAGTTCACATGTATACATGTTCCCGCTTATTTATTAAAGCAATTTAAAACAATTTGCTTAAAATTTGCTATGTTTGTAAATTTCCAGTGGTAAGATACAGAAATAATTTAAGAAGCGTCGTCTAAAGTTTGATACATTTGTATTTGATGCAAAGATTTTGATATTGTAGAGCCATGGTTTGAAGCTGCTATTGTACTGTCGGTTTCATGATTATAGGGAGCAATGTTCAGAGCAAAGTACAGAAGCGGAGAACGCCCGCCGGCGCGCTTCGGAAGCGTCGAGTGAAGCGGGCCGCGCGCAGCAACGCACCGCGCGCCTGCACGCCGACCTCACGCAGCTGGCGCAGCAGCTGGACTCCGAGAGGACGCAGCACAAACTACAAGTACGTTAACCATTACATTACGAAAGAACAATGTATTTGTATTTTTAACCCCCGACGCAAAAACGACGGGGTGTTATAAGTTTGACTTGTTTCTGTGTGGGTGTGTGTGTGTCTGTGTGTGTGTGTCTGTCTGTGGCATCGTAGCTCCTGATCGGGTGAACGGTTTTTTTTTGTTTGAAATGTGATTTATTCGGGAGTATTCTTAGCTATGTTTGATCAAAATCGGTTCAGCCGTTTCACTGCGTTGAGGGTGTTTTTTAATTTTTACAAAATAATTAAAATGAAAAGAAAACAAATGAAAGAAATATATTTGTTTGACATTCACACAAAAAACACAGAACAGACAAAATATAAAACGATAGCGTAGACATATGAAAGCAAAACAAAAGAAAACAAAACATTTATAATATCTACAAACTTAATTTAAAATTATAAATAATAAATAAATAGTCCGCTCTATGCCATATTACTTGTTGTACTACTTAGAATGACGGAACAAGCAGATGGCCCACCTGATCATAAGCGGTACCCTCTGCCTAAGAACAGTGCATTATCACATAGGTCACGTCGACCTAGGACGCGCCTTTTGTGGCGTTGCACTGCGCCTGCCATCCTGATACATAAAGATGAAAAGTCTCATGTTCCTGTAATTTCACCGGCAACCATACCCTTCAAACCGGAACACAGCAATGCGAGCACTACTGCTTTGCGGTAGAAATAGGTATGGTGGTAGTACTTCCCCGGACGAACTCTTTCACAAAAAAGCTCTACTACTACTAAACCAATGTTCAGAGCAAAGCCCCTAAGCTGAGATCTCCCGCAGGCGCGCTTCGTAAGTGTAGGTTTCCGTGTAGATCCGAACTATATTTATAAATTACACATCAAACGATAAGGTAGGTACGTAACAAATTGCCGTGCCTTTGTTACGTACCTTTTTAATAACATGACGACCACCATATTGACGTTTTTCAAAATATTTAAATCCAAGTACCACCACATGGTAAAGACGAAGCGATTGACACCTCATTTCAAATCGGTTCACTGGTTTTCGGGTTCTGAAGGATCATCGATACCAATATACATAGAGGTCAAACTCATTACACTTCCTACTGAAGCGAGACTAACACCGGTATTCTTAGTCGTTCCTCCAACTTTCCTCAACTCGATTACACCTCTCTCGTATTCCATATCCGAAAATTAATATTCAAATTGAATAAAAAAATATCCTCGAGTAACGTTGAGTGGAGTTGAGGAAAGTTGGAGGAAAGACTAACACTCGTATTTATAGACAAGTCAAAGTAATTACTTAAGCAAAAGTAATTACTTGAGCAACTATTTTTATTGCATAGTTAAGAAATCGGTCGAAGTAAGAACTGTCAAAAGTTAGAATTCTTAATCAAGTAATAGTAACCACTTTCGTTACTTAAGCAACGCTTATTACTCGGTTCGGAGCTTTTTGACAGTGTTTAGTAAGTAACGTGCATTACTTAACTATAGAATAAAATTTTGTACTGAAGAATTCTAGTTTCAAGTAATGACTTCATTAAGAAATTACTTAGCAACAAGTAATTACTTGTTTGTAAATACGAGTGTAAGAATACCGGTGCGAAATGCCTCACTAAAGTAGTTGGACTACCCCAAGGGCCATACTACACGAGCGCTTCTCCCGCCGCGGGAATCCGCTCGACAAAGCTGCCGCAGACCATCAAACTACATGGAAGTACATGGAACGCGTTTTATCGTTGTCTTTTGTTCATTTCAACATGGATCCGCCAATGATAACTCCACTTGCAGCTCTATTATTAATAGAAGTATTATAAAATGAAGTAAAGCTCAATGTTTGGGTTGACGAAGTAGCGGGAAACCGCCCGTGTAGTTTGATGCGCCGGTTAACAGCGGCGGTTTGACGCTGCATGCGGCGGTCATATTTCTCCCGCCTGTGAACCGCGATGGGAAACCGCGCAATGTAGTATGCAGCATACAACTTCCATATTAAATTGTGTCTAATGCGGTTTAGAAGCGGATTCCCGCGGCGCGAGAACCGCCCGTGTAGTATGGCCCCAAGACTCGTTTGATCGCGTTATTTTTGGACGATCTAATGAGTCACATGTGCGATTTTATAATTTGCTCTGCCAAACTGACTAGAAAAACATTGTGAGGAAACCGACATGTCCTAGAATCACAGTACATTCCGATACGAGGGTCGTAAATAGTTACCATCGTCACGAGTTTGTAATAACTGTTACGCCCGTGTGCACGTTTTTTGATACACTTGTGAAGAAACAAGTAAATTATATCGTAAGGCGCCAAATACCTATCACGAGAAGTCGACATAATTTTATTCTCATTTATAACTCCTTGCTAATAAACTTTTTTATTGGATTGGAAAAATAAACTGCTAAATAAATTGTTAAGAAGTTTTTAATGGTCAGAAAATCAGCTAAGAGTTCCTGCCTTTACAATTTTTTTTTAATTAATAATTTGTTAAAACACTTGTTCTGCGATAATTAAATACAGTTTATAACAATTATAATTGCTTAGTCTTAACTGTTTATAAATTTTACTTCGTATTAAGTCGACATATTTTTATTCTCATTTTATAAAGCTCCTTAGAATACTTTTTTACTGGGCTAGAGAGGAATAAACTGCAAAAAAATACATTAAAAAAGTTTCTAATGTAAAAAAATCTCGCGAGTGCGCTAAAATATGTTTACATCTCTCATATTCGGTAAGTAGGTCCTTATTACCCCCAAATGGGGCTTGTAGGTGACCAATTAGCGCTCTAGGGTAATAATGTAGCTAGAAAAGCCCTAGGGCGGTAAGTAATTAAAAAAAAAAAACACTCTTTAAAAAAGTTCGCGTACATCTAACCATCATACTGGCAATAGACATCATGCATTCAGCCCAATGACAAAAGAGGTCGCTTCGCTATTCAGCCTTGTCTTCGTATGAGTATAATAGTCATCAATTTTAAATATCGAACGGCGAAGCTCAATTTCGTTTTTGAAAAAAATAATTTAAAAAAAGATGAAAAAAGGCGGTAATGCCGGTTTTTTTCTACTTACCTCACAATCGAGATGTAAAGCAGAGTAGTTAGCTCGGGTGTAAGCATCAATGGCACCCTCGAACTATAGGCGCCCTCGCTGCGCTCGTGCGCCTAAATATTTCGGGCTGCAATTGATGCCTTACAGCCCTTGGCTACTAATCTACTATTACTAGCCTAGCAAGTACACTTTTCGAACAACTATATTGTTTTTTTTTAAGGCCGGCTACACCCATCCATTCTGCGTTTATTTTTTCTTGTTTACTCTGACTATTACTGGCGAGAGTAAATTTGGCCTGAGCTGAGTACGAGCAGAAGGGTACTGAGTTGAGTACCAGCAGAATGGTTAAATAATTTGTATTGATTACAGGTTTCCACTCTTACCCAGTGCTACAAAACACAGATCAGCGAGCTCGAGGCGAAGCTGCAGAAAGATACAGAACTTCTAAAGAAGCAGCTGACAGCGGCGGTCGAGAGTGCTAGGGTCGGCAAGCCTGGCGCATTGTTCGATGACTCCAACCAAAACCCATACATGCTGCCCGTCATCCCGAAGGACGATAGTGACGGCGAGCTGGACATCAACGTGTCTATGATACCCAGGGAAGAGGGAGAGGTGAGATACTACTACTACTATTACTACTACTACTACTACTTCGTGTCTCTGGTTCTTGTAGGTCAGCCTGCGTTATCACACCATCACATATTTATTATAAATGCGAAAGTTTGTGTGTGAGTGTGTTTGTTACTTCTTCACGCTCAAACGGCTGGACGGATTTGCATGAAATTTGGAATGGAGATAACTGGTCACCCGGAATAACACATAGGCACATTTTTATCCCGATATTCCCACGGGATTGAGACTTACGCGGGTGAAACCGCGGGGCGCTGCTAGTTTATTATAAATGCGAAAGTTTGTGTGTGAGTGTGTTTGTTACTTCTTCACGCTGAAACGGCTTGACGGATTTTGATGAAATTTGGAATGGAGATAACTGGACTTCCAGAATAACACATAGGCACATTTTTGTCCCGATATTTCCACGGGATCGAAACTTATGCGGGTGAAACCGCGGGGCGCTGCTAGTGTCATATATAGGAGAAAGTTAGCCTATAGGAGATCACTTGGAACTCTTGGAGTTTCACTTACGCCTGCTCCCAACATCGGCTCCTAATTTGAGACTAAAGCCAAAACAGCTACCAGGTAGCTAGGTATTTTGAATAAAGTAAAGCGGTACTTCACACCAGGACCGCTTCTTCGTTTATTTTAAGCACAATTCCGGTCTGGTATGGAGTACTGCTGCCACGTTTGGGATAGCTCGCCCAAACACCAGCTCGCCGCCTTAGACGCGATCGAACGCAGAGCTTTCACGCTTATAGGAGAGCAACATATGGCGGAGACTAAGATCCAGAGTATCGAGCACCGCCGTAAAGTTGCATGTCTTTCGGTCTTCTATAAACCTATAGGCTACATTTCGGGGAAGGTGGCAAGGAACTAATTATCTGATCACACCTTCCATCATATCTCCTTTTCATCATAGGAAAATCAGGCGCACGGTTCATCACCACTATTCATACGTAGCGTTTTTAATGCGAGCTGCTAAGGAGTGGAACCAGATTCCGTTCATCTGTCTTTCTTGAAAACTATAATGTGGGTCTCTTTAAGGCAAAAGTGAAGTGCCTACGCTTACCAACAGATGAGATCGCGGTCAAATGAAGGTCTATAATTTAAAAAAAAAAGTAACGCCAATACATCTAAGTTAACTACGTGAACTCTTTAAATAATTAAATAGCAAAAATAATAATCCATCATAATATTAAATTTCATAAAACTTTTAATTACCTAACATTTAACTTTGTTTTACACACCAACAGTGTCGACTTGGGATATTGTTTTTGGGAATTTTCGTTTCAGAAGTTCTATAAGTTCACGTACCTTATACGTTTATTATTAGGTACGTGGTTACCCGGATTTGTCTGTAAGATTCGTTGGTATAAGATTTGTCCTGGCTGCTAGCTTATTTAAGGAATGTGTTATTACCTACTGGAAGAAAGCGTTAGCAGAGTCAGTCGTGGGAAGCAATAGCGACGATGAGCTCACCACATGTCACGTCTATTTCCCACGATGGTGCAGCCCACAGTGAAAAGAGGCCCATTTGAGGCTCTGCCTACCCTTTCGGGAAAAACTCGTGTGTATGTATGTTTTACGCTTTTGTTGCCATATGGTAGCACTTATTCGATCTGAGTGTAGTTTTTGCTGCAAGCCGATTTGGATATCGAAAAGATTTTTACCCTTATAAACCTACAGATCTCATAAATATAAATACTCACTAGGGTTAGTAGATTTAGCTTTGTAAATTAAGGTATCCATGAGTGTAAAGGGCTGGTGCAACATAATAGCTCATAGACATTTATTTTGTACCATAAGCAAGTTCGGTCTACTGAGTTGCCCCATAGCACAATACCATATCGAAGCTCAGAGGCAACATATCAGTGCTAGGCAATAAGGGCTGTCTTTTGAGTCACTATTCGTCTAAGTTCATGTAGTGCATAAATGAATCTGTTAATATTTATTCGACTTAGTTGATTAGTAACTTTCATGATAATCACTGATCAAGTGTTAAGCCTAAAAAGTTAATTTATTCTTGTTAATTTATACATTGATTGTTAAGGTGGTTCGCGCTAAAAATGAGCTTACGCTTGTTGCACGTATTTTTTTATTTTATTTTTCTCATTATAGCTCGTCAAGACTTCTTCAGATAACGAAAACTAATTTGTCATTTAAACTTGTGTGTTCATATAATTACCGGCAAATTAGTTTTCGCTATCTGAAGAAGTGCTGATGAGCTGTGGTGAGTAAAAAACAAGAACAATTTGAATTTCGCGCCACAAGCGAAAGCAACCACCTTAATAAGTAATATGTTCAAATTATTATTTAAGCCTTTGTTTTATTTCTGTTAAAGAACTGCTTATAAGTAGTCTTGTTGATATTCTGGAATTGCTCTAGCATTAGCACGTGAATTGTTACGTTCTAACCATTTTACGACATTATTTATTGTATTGTTAATGTCCGCTTCATAGTCAATAATTTATCATGTTCTATTCTATTGAAATGTCATCTGCAAACAAAGTGCATGTGTGCGTTGTAATGTCTGGAAGGTCATTAATAACAGTAGTGGTCACAGCACACAACCTTGCGGTACACCGTATGTTTTTTCAA
This sequence comes from Operophtera brumata, assembly GCA_932527175.1. NCBI lineage: Eukaryota > Metazoa > Arthropoda > Insecta > Lepidoptera > Geometridae > Operophtera > Operophtera brumata. Next base: position 6,503,035 of record OW052238.1, read on the forward strand.
TACGGTCAGTTTTTCTATGTCACTACTTCCAATTGTTTATTTATTCCTTTAATTCCTTCATATTGAGTTATTTTCAAAATATGATTGCTGCCATTCATATGCAAGTCCACATAATTCCGAACTTTCACATTTCAGTATTATATTTAATATATGAGGTGAACAGTTTCACGCACCTACCCATCCAATTTGTCTCGTGTCGGGCCAAAATGGCGTCAGCTCAGCATAGACTGAATAGATTGGTAACCTGCTCAGCGCTGAAGTTGTTGCAGTGCCATGTTGGTACTCGTAGTTCCTGACAGTCCTAGTGTGGACTGGACTATGTATCTGACTGTTAGGCGTTATTTATTTAAGTCTACTATGCCTTAAGTTCATAACATATAATATGTAGGTATGCATTTGTGTATTTGTTACACGCGTGCGAAGTCGCGGGCCGCAGGCTAGTATGATTATTTATTATTATGAGCCTCTGTTGTTCCACTGCAGGGCAATGGCCTCTCTTCCTTCCTTCCATTAGTCTCTATTGTTGGCTATTTGGGACCAATCCTTCAAGTAGGAGTCTAGCTCATCACGCCATCTCCGTCTGGGCCTTCCACGTGGCCGGCGTCTGTTTGGGATCCATTCTGCGGGCTAGTCCTACTCCTACTAATATTATAAATGCGAAAGTTTGTGTGTTTGTGAGTGTGTTTGTTACTTCTTCACGCTGAAACGGCTGGACGGATTTGCATGAAATTTGGAATGGAGATAACTGGACTCCCGGAATAACACATAGGCACATTTTTATCACGATATTCCAACGGGATCGTGACTTACGCGGGTGAAACCGCGGGGCGCTGTTAGTATTATATATAATACAAAATCGTTGCTTGACTGACTGTCCCATTGACTGATTATGAATCGTAAGGTGAATCAAGGTACTTGGAAGGTATTTTCATTTTGTGGTGTAGTGGGGTGTTAAATTTAGTTTGAAAAAAACTTCACGCGGTCGAAGTTGCGGGCGTTCATCTACTGATAGGATACAATGGTTTAGATTCTCTCTAGAATTAAACAAGTTTTACAGCACAAAATAAACATGTTGCCGTCTCTTGTTAATTGACTGAAATGATAAGGACAGCTTAGTGCGCTGACTAGTTAAGAATGCTACACAAAATCGACACCAATGATTAATTATACCTACTGTTCAATAAAATAAAGCATCTGAATCAATACAGTACGAATGTAAATCAAACAAACGTATTGTTAATTCAAAAGATATATTTGTGTTACGTCTTGTAATTTAATTCAATAAACGCTATTTTGTTGCCATATGTTTGTTTCGTTGTTTTGTATAGGTACCACATATTTTTGTTTTGTTTTAACAGTTTTTTTTTATTCTTATGATCTCTTCCGTTTGATGATGGTGAAATTAAATTTAGTAAATTAACCTTTAAATTCATATACCTATAGAAGAGTTCCGTTGTCCACCGTCCGTCTCCATTATCAGATCAGGTCCATTAGCAGGCTTGCAAAATTACAACTCAATCCGATAAAATGAGCTTGGTCAATATTGGTTTGCATTTCAACCAGGCTAACATAACAATTATTGCTATTTATGACATTTAAACTTATTAGTTCTGTTATTATATACCTGTGTTGTCGTCTTGCTGTGGGTTGTATTGGGCATTGTCCCCCTGTGCCGATCGTACCCTAGCCAGGGCTTTGGGTTGATATAATAAAAAAAAGACGCAATAGAAATAGCCGAGATAATGCTTAGCGTTGTCCCTGTTGCTCTCTAGCACGAGTGTTTTAACATTTGTGTGACAGTGACAGTGCTATACGTGCTAAGTAACGTCTATAAATCTCTTTCTCTGTGTGCGTCGATGGTGGAGGGAGTGCAGGATCCGAGCAGCTCTCACAGATGCTTGACCCTGACCTCTGTTGCTGGTATATTTATCACTGATCAATATTATAAACTCCTATAGGGTTCCGAATCAGCCCCGTCTCCGCCGCCGTCGAAGCAATACTTCCCGAGCTCCGGGAGCGGCCGCTCACCAGTATCCCTTGAGAGACTGTTGGAGGAAGGAGTCCCGGAAGATGAATCACTTGACACATCTTCGTTGGCGCTCACGTCGGATCAGGAGATAGCCGACTTGAAGCGAAGGCTCACGGCTCAGCAACTAAGGTACAAACAAGTCGTCATAACTTAGTGCCATAGAGTATCAACTCTCTGGCACTAAGTGGTTCGACGGGTACGCACCAGCACCGACAGCCTCACCACTGTGGCACACCAGGTGGGTGGTCTAGTCCTCAGTCAGAGCACGACGCATGTGCGCTGCCAGCCAACTCAATGTTTGCTGACGCACGAGTAGATGGATTCGCGGCGATAATGTGCAAAAGATCTGCGTCCCTGATGCGCCGGGTGCGCGACAGCTCCAACAGCTACCTACACCTGATTGCACAGAGGCTGGACACTGACTGTCTATTTATGGAACACTGGACAAGAGCGTATATTGTGTTCTCTTGACCAGTGTTTGATAAATATTTTAAAATTTAAATATTCTGAATTTTAATAATAATTTTGAAATTTGAAATTTAATTTTAATTTTTCTAATTTATTTAAATTTTTTATATTTCTAATTTATTTTAATTTGTGATTTTGAATTGATTGTGAATTTTATTTTTAATTATGATTTTACTCGAAATATGGACACTAACTTATTTTTATTATAGTGTATTGTTGTCTGAAATAAACATATTGAATTGAATTGAATGCGCTGCGCCAAATAGATGAATCTTGTGAGTAACATTTAGGTTAAGCTTCTAGCAGAATATGGTGTAAATAACACTAATATTATAAAGGCGAATGTTTGTGTCTGTGTTTCTTACTTCTTCACGCTGAAACGGCTAGACGGATTTGCATGAAATTTAAAATGGAGATGACTAGACTCCCGAAATAGCACATAAGTACATTTTTATCCCGATATTCCCACGGGATTGAAACTTACGCGGGTGAAACAGCGGGGCGCTGCTAGTAAATAATAATTTGTTTGAAGATAAGCCTGTCGGTTCTGGTAGTAAAGTGACTTTTTCAGTAAGCCGATATGTTATGAGTAGATATGTTTTATAATGGCGATAAAATTGATTTACACCCAGTCAGCGTGTACATAGGCCCCCTTAAAAGTTTCCATCGCAAGATATGTTTACTATTTGCTTAAGGTGCATACCCCATCAACTGGGTCCCTCTTACAGCTGCCGAGATATACCCCTGTGGCAGAATACAGACAGACGGTCGGCGTAGGCTTAGTAATATGGTCCCGTCGGCATTCCTTGGTTATAGAACTCTAAAAAAGCGGCCAAGTGCGAGTCGGACTCGCACATGAAGGGTTCCGTAGCAGCAAGTAACATAATATAAAAGTTCTTGTAGTTCTTTGTAACTTTGATCGATGTTTTAATAATAGAGTATTAAAAAAAAACTACTGGCTAGATCTCGTTCAAACCAATTTTCGTTGGAAGTTTACATGGTAATGTACATCATATTTTGTTTTTGTTTTATCATTCTCTTATTTTAGAAGTTACGGGGGGGGAGGGGGCACACATATTTTTACACTTTGGAAGTGTCTCTCGCTCAAACTATTCAGTTCAAATCAAAATGATATTAGAAACCTCAATATCATTTTTGAAGACCTATCCATAGATACCCCACAAGTATGGGTTTGATGTTTTTTTTTTTAGTTTCAGTTCTAAGTATGGGGAAACCCATTTTTTTTTTCTATTTTTGTATGAAAATCTTAATGCGGTTCACAGAATACATCTACTTACCAAGTTTCAACAGCACAGCTGTTTTAGTTTCGGAATAAAGTGGCTGTGACATACACGGACAGACAGACAGACATGACGAATCTATAAGGGTTCCTTATCTTGTTGACTACGGAACCTTAAAAACAAGCATTGTTATTTGTCAACAGGGTGAAGCACGTGACCGTGCTGTTGTCGGAGTCGGAGCGAGAGTGCGCGCGCATGACGCAGCTCAGCGACCTGCTGAAAGCTGAGCTGAGGCGAGTGCGCGGGACCTCGCACGGCGCACACAACGCGGAATACATGAAGAATGTCACCTTGAAGGTAACACTAGCCCTTCTGTGTCCGGCCTAAGAATATACCCCGGCCTTTCCTATGGATATCGTAAAATCTTACTGAGGGATGGGCAGCGGTATCTACCTTAGTACTCAACACCAACACTGCAATCACCAATCCGCGTGGCTGGCTTTTAGGACATCTACAGATGGAGATGGAGGGCTCTAATCTTAGGCCAAAAATCACGGCAATCCAGTAGTAGTAGTAGTAGTAGTAGTAGTAGTAGTAGTAATAGTTAAGACCCGAAAGTTACCGGAGTGCCTGAAAACCAAGCTTTTTTACCATATGTCTTACCCACCCTGAGATACGGAGCCGAAACATGGGCGCTGACGAAATAAATAGGCTTCCTGGTACAACTTGGAGCGTTGTAAAAACGTCATCAAAGCCCTACTCCATCATCATCTACTCAATTGAGTAGATGATGACCGAGTAGGGGTTTTCCAGGAGGTCTATGCCCAGCAATGAGTAGATATAGGCTGGGAATGTTGAGTTAGGGCGTATGTCCACCGCCTTCGCCTATTTGAACGAGATGATCTCGGTCGCTGAGATTGTGAGTAGTTCGACGCTATCACTACAACTCGGCCCAAGATGAAATTCCGGCAATACAAAACCCTGAACTTTCCATTACACCCGAGATTGCCGGCGTCGATTCACGGATTTTTATCAGTTTGTTTTTGACATCGACATGAAGACTGAACCACCTTGTGACGTGTGCTTTCTTATGAACTGTTCTGTAATTTTCTGATTTTCTTTACTTATGCGTAGGTACTTAAGGTTTTTATGTTCTTTTTCTATGAATCAGTTTGTCCTTGTTCGATAAGCACAACACAGGCACTTCCAACATAGTAGTAAGAAGAATTCAAATAAAATTTCAAGCCGTGTCTATTGCTATATTGATTCTAGGTTTGGTCGCGTTGGAACAGGAGTAACTTTAGTTAATCAGACTGTAGTGTTCAATGAAAGACAGACTATCGCTTAATGATTTATTGTGGGTATGCACACATTACATATAGTAAGAAGTGAGTGCAGCAAATGATGCTACCCTCAAACGTTACAAACATCACATTTTCCCCCTCTTAAAACAAAGAAAACACAAACTATATGAAATCAACTATAGCTGCCTACACAACATTATAAGCAAACATCATAGTTAAAATACATTGTAGAAACCAAACGGAACTACTTACAATAAGTACCTACATCTCGTTAACATCAAGATGTTTTTATATTATTTAGGTACACGAGGTCTCAAAATCATTTTGTTAGGAGAGTAAGTTCGGTGCTGGCGTTTATTAGCTTGTTGGGGTTCATGAGCTTGTTCGCTATTAGCTGGTTCATTTAAATCTACCGCGTCTGACCAAACACCACTTCCGCCGGCTTCCTCATCGCTGTTACCCTGCACCGATTTACTACTCGAATATGGAGATTGTGTCAAAGGCACAGACTTGCCTTCATTGCCTCCCTGACCAGAATCTTTAGACTCAATAACGTCGTTAGATATTTCAGGACTCACGATCGAATAACGCGATTTCCTAGATCTCTTTGTGAGAAGCTGATCAATATGTCGTTTACTTATTCGATTATCTTGAGCTTTAACTTGAAACGATACTGGCCCAGTTTTTTCGACGATTACTCCTTCTTTCCACTTAACGTCCTTGTTAACATAGTCACGCACTAGCACGGCGTCGCCAGGTGCCAGCTCGCGCATGGCGCCGCCGCGCCGTTCCTCTGCCGCGCTCTGCGCCGTGCGCACCACGTCGGCAGTGCTAGGGCGCAGGAGGTCTAGTCTACCACGCAAACGTCGTCCTAACATAGCTACCGCGGGCTCCTTTTGTGTCGTGGAGTGTTCGGTGTTCCTATACGTAAATAAAAATCTGCATAAAGCGACATCATAATCGACTCCTTCGACTGTCGCTTTCTTTAATACCTGTTTGACCGAACGCACAGCGTTTTCGGCCGCTCCGTTACTGGCTGGGTGGTACGGCGCCACTAGGACTCTCTTTACTCCGTTACTTTCTAAGTAAGAAAGATACTCTTTCGAAGAAAAAGGCGGTCCGTTATCGCTGACAATAGATTTTGGCAAACCGAATCGTGCAAAAATTTTACGAAGGCATGATATCACAACCGGTGCTGACGTACTCGAAACGCACGCAACCTCTAACCATTTTGTGTGAGCATCGATCAAAACAAAATAGTATTTATTTCGATAGGGACCTAAAAAATCAACGTTTAGTCGCGACCACGGCTCTGCCGGCCACGGCCACGAGTGCAACGGTACGGGCGGGGGCTGGTCGCGCTGCGACACGCACGCACTACATTCACGACACATTCGTTCTATGTCTGCGTCTAAACCCTCCCACCAAAGGTAATTCCGCGCCCCTTGTTTCATCTTGACGATGCCGATATGCCCGCTATGCAATTCCCTTAGAACGGTCTCCCGTAAGCTAATCGGAATGACTACACGATAGCCCCAAACTAAGCATCCATGTTCTATAAATAAATTATCTCTTTTAAGATAAACCGCCCTGTCTTTTTCGCATTCTAATCGTTCCGGCCAACCGAACTTTACATACCCCATGATCTTATTCAACTGTGGATCTTTTTTTGTTTCCATTTTGACTTCATAAAAAGTTACTGGCAAAACATCTTTAACAAAGTTCAAATAACTTCCCTCTAAAATGTTTTCATCGTAGTTATGCTTGACTGTACGATCTAGCGGTAAACGAGATAAGGCGTCGGCAAAACAATTTCTCGATGATGGAATAAAATCTATATCGTAATTATGGGCGGCTAATCGAACTGCATATCTTTGCAGACGGCTGGCAGCCGTCAGCGGAATGCCTTTATTTTTACCAAAAATATAGCTAAGCGCTCGATGGTCACTTCGTAACAAAAAATGTCTTCCATACAAATATTGGTGATGTTTAGTCACTCCGAATATGATCGCTAAGGCCTCTTTATCAAGTTGTGAATAATTTTGTTCGTGAACGTTGAGAGTACGCGAGGCACAGCTGACTGCGCGCTCCGAGCCGTCTGGGTAGCGGTGCGTCAGCACGGCGCCCAGCCCGTACGAGCTGCTATCTACCGAGAGGATGAGCGGCAACGTCGCATCATAATGCGCCAACACCGGACTACTGCTCAGTACGCTTTTAATATTATTAAAAGCTATTTCACATTGTTTACTCCAGAACCATTTAACATCTTTCTTAAGGAGCTCATACATTGGTTTTAATGTATCACTTATATTATTGCAGAATTTTGCATAGAAATTTACGAGCCCCAAAAAACTTTTCAACTGTGAAACGTCTTTTGGTACAGGAGCAGAAACAATAGCTTCAATCTTTTTTTCGTCTGCATGAAGACCATGTTTATCAATTCGATAACCCAAATAGGTGACACTTTCTTTAAAAAACTCACATTTAGACCAATTAACGCGTAACCCGGCATCTCTTAATCTACTTAAAACCGCTCGTAAATTGTCCAAGTTATTCTTAGCATTTAGACCACTTATGCAAATGTCATCACAAAATACTACAGTGGATGGCAAACCACTGAGGATTTCTTCTATAACTTTTTGAAAGTTTTCTGGTATACATTTAATACCAAATGGTACCCTTTTATAAACCCAAGTACCTACATGAGTCGTGATGGCAGTCATTGCCTGTGACTCCTCAGTCAAACAAAATTGCTGATAAGCATGGGACAAGTCCAACTTTGAAAAAACCATACCTCCAGCTAGCGTCGAAAATATCTCTTCGATGCGTGGTAGAGGATAATGAAAATTCTTAAGTCGCGGATTTATGGTGGTCTTATAATCGCCACATATGCGAATATCACCATTCTTTTTCACAACTGGAACAATGGGAGTTCCATAGTCTGAACGGTCCACTTTATAAATGACGTCATCGCGTTGCAAACGTTCAAGTTCCCGCTCGACTGGCGCGCGTAGCGCGAGCGGCAGCGGGCGGGCTTTCACATAAATCGGAGTTTTATCTGACAAATGTAACTGCATGCGAATTTTACAAGTCCCAAGCCCATCAGCAAAAACCTCTGGAAATTCATTCCGTAATGATTCAACAGTAGGATCATATTTCACACCTGCTAAATTATAACAATCATTAATTTTTAACTTTAATATTCTGATCCACATACGTCCCATTAACGGTGGGCCACCGTTCTCGATGATGTAAAGTTGCAATTTCTGCGATTCTAACCCGTACGTAACGTTCACAGTGATAAAACCTATTGGTTTAATTACACCGCCGGTGTAAGATTTTAAAATTAATGATTTTTTATTAAGTTCGAAATCACTGAATCGCTCGTCATAACAAGATTTGGAAATTGCCGAAAATTTACACCCAGTGTCCACTTCAAAGCGTAAGGAATGACTTTCGACTTTCAACTTGACGTAATAAGGATCATCTCCTCTGTCAGAGGAGAGGGTATAAAAGTTCACTTCTTCGGTATCAGAATCAGAGTCAACTAAAAAGAACTGACCTTTCGACTTTCCCGAAGAATCCGCTCCGCGACCACTTTCGTACTTACGACACATCACCTTTAAATGCCCTTTTTCACCACATATATCACAGCTGTGATACTTAAAGCGACACCTAGCAGCCGCGTGTCCCTCCCGGCCGCACCTCGCGCACGGTGCGGGTGCCGGCGCCGAGCCGCTCGCCGCAGGCGCGGCGCGCTGCTGCTGCTGGCGGCGCGGGGCGCGCGCCGCGGCCGCGCGGTGCAAGCCGTCGGGCGCGCGCTCCACCGCGCCGCTCGTGCTGCCGCCGCTCGCCGCCGACGTTGCCGCATGCCTGTCCGCCGCCTCCAATGACAATGCGAGCTCGATAGCCCGCTTGTAGTCAAGCTCACGTTCAGCAAAAAGCCTGGATCTCATATCCTCGGACTGGAGACCGGACACAAATTGATCCCGGATGTTCACTTCCAATGTGTTGCTGAAATTGCAAGTTTTAGCTAAATGCTTTAAACTTTGCAAGTATTCGTTGACAGTCTCCCCCGCCGCTTGCTTTCGTTGCCGAAAAATATGACGTTCAGCGATCTCCGACCTTTGTGGCTCGAGATGGTCCTTTACTATTTTCTCGAGTTCATCAAACTTTTTACTTTCAGGTAAATCTGGTGCACACAAATCACACATCAGCTCGTAACAAACCACGCCGACATGAGTCACTAACACCGCCACATGCAAACTTTCCGCGATGTTATTTAGCACCACAAACTGTTTAACTCGCCTGCAATAGGCGTCCCAATTATGAGTACCGACCTCAAATGTCTCTATTTTACCGATAGGCATTGTAAAACACGGAATGAGAGCAAATTAGGTAAAATTATATTCGGCTGCGCCACATGTAGTGTTCAATGAAAGACAGACTATCTCTTAATGATTAATTGTGGGTATGCACACATTACATATAGTAAGAAGTGAGTGCAGCAAATGATGCTACCCTCAAACGTTACAAACATCACACAGACTATTCAAAATGATCCTTGTTATACCGATGAATAAAATACTTTTTAATTTGAATTTGGAGAATCCGCGGTCACCGTCACGTAGCGTTGGTCCGAGCTCGGTCCGAATCTCGTTGCTCAGTGATGGTGAAATGATTTATAATTGTAATGCAGTTCCTGACGCTGGCGCCGGGCGACGAGCGCAGCCGGCTGGTGCCCGTGCTGCAGCAGATACTGACCCTGACGCACGACGAGACGAGGAAGATACACGCCATCGCCAAAGGTAACACGCTTTTCATATTACAGCGCTTTTTTAAGATCAATGACGGAACTGCCATGTGGCACGCCTGAAGCCCAATTCTTGTACGCACTGACCTTCAAATGTAAATGGACTTTGGGTCAACGCTCAAAAAGCGTCATAACCAAAAGAGAAACAAAGCGCATAAAAAGAGTAAATTTTATCAAATTTTATCATTCCATTGCTGCTTGATTATTGAACATATTTGTACGATTAGCTAGAGTGTTAGCCGACAGTTTATCGAACTCATTTGTCATCGTTCGAATTTTCAAAGGTGCCATATTTTGGCGTTGATGGTTATGGAATGCTGAGTCCATCGTATACCGACTATTTTCAGCGTTGCAATAGAATTGTAAGAACGGAGCTTATCGATGTCTAGCACGCACATAGCACGCATGATGTAGGGCCCCGGAGCGAATTACTCTATTTCAAGACTAGATGTTGCCATAGGAAAAAATAGAACGCGCTGTCAGCTGACAGCCAAGAAAATGCCTGAGTTGCTTTATTAAAAATATTGCGATCTGACGATTCTTGAAACATCTACATCAATTTCCACCAAACATAGCTAAGAACACGGATACAAATAAAAAAAAACTAAATCAAAATCAGTTCATCCGCTTGGGAGCTACAATGCCACAGACAGATACAATACACTGATACACAACACACACAACTTGAACACTTACACCATCTTTTTGATCGGGGGTTAATAATAGTCAAAATAACCTCAATTTAACTATTTTACAAGCTCTTATTTAACTTGCAATGTATATATGTTTGTCCGGGTGGAATCTTGCAACTGAATTTCAAAGCAGCTCAACCGATTGAGATGATATTTTGCATACCTGTCAAGTTCCGATGACAATACAATATTATGGTGACAGCGAGCTGATCTGATGATGGAGACGAAAGGTGGACAACGGAACTCCTCGATGGATAATAGTAGACTAGCCGTGTTTAGGCTCATTTTGATCAGCACACGGTTACGATCACTAATTTTATAAAAGCTTGTATCGAAAAATATATTTTTCCTAAATAAACTTTTTAATTACGAGAATTGGGCTTTGGCCTCATCGCGACCGCGCCGTCAGCTACGGTTTCTCGCCACGAGTTGCGATTTTCTGTTTGAGTCTCAATTTACAGCAATCATTTATTTTCAGGGTTAGATCCCAATCCAAAGAGCTGGGGCAGCTACCTACCTTGGCCCGGGGGAAGCAAGTAGGGTGCTCTATTATAATAAATATCACAAACTATTATAGTATGATGTATAGTGCTAAGTATAGCTATTTAATATGGTGAATATTTGAATTTATATAAATATTATTAAAATTATCTGTGATTACAATTTTCTCAAATTGTTTAAAGGAAGTGTATTTATGATGATTTTAGGCCACAATTAATGCTATTTGTGTGTAAATAAGATTTATCTAAAAGATTGTGAACTGATGGAAAGATTGCGAATGGAAATATTGTTATCTTTGTAATTAGTAGATTTAATACCTTGTATTCGCTAATAGGTTATCTATTACATCAAATAATTCATTTTCAGACTTTGATTTATTTATCAGCGATATCTATGAAAACGACATTATTTCATATAATGAGTATTTCTCAACGTTCTGCATCGAAGATCGTGGGTTCGATTCCTGCCTTTTTGACAATTATATATTATTATTTTTTAAAGATTTTGTCTGTATTGCCACGCTGAATTATGTTTAAGTAAATATTAAATATAATATTTACCTGGTTTAAGATTTCAAAACCTAAAAGGGAAAAAAATAAACTTTATGTTGAAACTTCGTTGTCTGTCTGTCTGTCCGCAGTGTGTGTTCCATTGATTGAAATTAGGCGCAGATTGAGAACTCGTTTTTCAAAAGAAGATAATTTGGAAATTATTGTTACCCATTATCATAGCTTCAAAATAGTGGTAGAAAAAATTTAAGCGCCCCACATTACCCAATCTACGAAGTACCATGGGTATTATTTTATCTGTGCCATTGGAAAGATTCGTCTTCTTTATTATAAGGTCGTTTTTAAATAAAATGTTCGTAAGTCTGAGTAAATCGCAAATATATTTTCATTTGGGTGTGCGTGGCCTAAGATCTCTTCTCCCTCCGTCTCCTCTCATGGATGTAGTAAAAGCTAAGGGATTACACCAGGGGGTGGGCAGCAGCATACACCTAAGTGATTCTGAGATTAAACCTAAGTGAATGGTGATTATGGCAAATCCCTCCCCCCTATTGCTACAACGGGGAGGCCCCGAGCAGCATTAGGTGTCTACAGGCTGGTGATGATGCGTGTATTCATATTAAGTAGGTACTTAACTTTGATTGCGATCATGCTAGCATTTGAATTGATCAACGATAAATTTGGTTTTTATTTATCTAAAACTCGTTTATAACTACTTATTAATAGCTTCACCTTTATCTTCCTAAAACAGTATACAGCGTGTCCCAAGGCCATGCTACATGGAGGACAAGTAAGAGGTTTAGACGAAGCCAGTTAATAGCCAGTGGCGAAATTACAGGTACATGAGACTTTTTATCTTTGTCTCAGGGTGGCGGGCGCAGTGCATTTCCGCATAGGGTGCGTCCTAGGCGGTCGTGACCTATGATGTAATGTATTGTTAAAGGCAGTGGTTACCGCATAACATAAGGTGGGCCATCTGCTTGTTACGTCATACACAAAGTTAAAAAACAAAACTGCGCTGGCTTGTTATTGGCCTCGTATAAACAGTTTTTCAATACAAGCCAGCGCTGGCTGCCAGCACTGGCGCACTGAAATTAATCCAATGCCTCATCTAAACATCACGAGCCAGGCCAGCGCAGGTTTGTCTGAGGACTGGCGCCAGCATTACTGGCTTTGTCTAAAACTTGCTTAGTGGAGACTTTCCTATATTTATAAAAGTCAAGTGATCTGCAAATAAGGATATTAAAAAAGTCATTCACCTAAGTTGAGAAAAGAACAAGCTAAATTAAAAAAAAAACTGTATTTTTATGATAGGTACCAATGGAAAGGGAAAATTAAAAGGACCAATTCCTTGTCAATAACATATTATCTCAAATTAAAGGAACACCATGACATTATTAACTAGGACACAGAAACTGAGTAAAAACAAATTCTCAGTAAAAACAATTCAAAATTTCAGTCTTTTCATATTTCATAATTTCATGGTTTCCCTTTAATTTGAGATACTATGTTACTTATTGCTAAGGAATTGATCCTTGTAACCTTTCGATCAGTATCATAAAAATAAAGTTTTAATTTTGAATTTAGCGTGTTCGCGTATTTGGCTTTTTTAATATCCTTGAATGAACAATATTACTGAAAAATAAAGGCAAAGTGCAACCCACTGTGAAAAGAGGACCATTGAGGCTCTACCTACCCCCCTTCGGGGAAAGTGGCGTGTCCTATGTATGTATGTATAAAGGCAAAATTTCCAATCTGTAAAACTTCCTAACTTCAATTATATAAAGAACTTATCCCTAATGTAGCATGGCCGTAAGACACGCTGTATGTCTACTTAGTGTTGTTTGATGAAACCAGTTCCACATTTCTACCATTTAAATAAGCACCATTATAATTAAAATATTTATAACGAAATTTAATAAACAGTACATGCAGCGTCTATCTAATGGTATAATGTGTGGTTATTATTATTCTATTTAATTTTAAGGTACTAATTAAACTGGTACTTAATGATGTATTTAATTAGCTACGTATTTATGTATTAATTATATGAAATGGGTGTTCACTGAAGTGTTCCGTTATGCCAACGCGCGCTTGAGTAGCTTGCAATTATTGCATAACTAGCGAGTCGACCCCGAAGAAATTATCTAAATCATAGTGAAAACCGAATCAAAATCCGTCGAGTAGTTTACAGATGGGATAGCAACTTTGTATTATACACTACTAGACTCACCCCGGCTTCGCACGGTGACCCCCCCCCCCCTCCTTCCCCTCCCCCCTATATCAATCTCCTGGTTCTAAGCTACCTCCCCACTCATTTTCAGCCAAATCGGTTCACCCGTTCTTGAGTTATAAGTGGTGTAACTAACACTACTTTGTTTTTTATATATAGATGGATAGACTAGTATAGTATTATTTTATCTGTGGCATAGATTAGTGGCAGAAACGTACAAGTTGGGTAGTTATGTATTGAGCCACATTCCAAAACCTAATTCCTGGTAGTTTCCAGTGCTTACTACAAAACTGGTCTGATAATATTATTTCCATAACGACATTATTTCTATAATTTGTTTACTTATTAATATAGAGATTTAATTATTTGAGTATTAGATATTGTGTACCGAACAGTGATGTAACTACCTAGTACCTACAGGTCTAGAGCTCACTTAACTGAGTGAGTTCCTGAGGTATGGGAGTGGTTCGGGGAGGGTGTTTTCGTCTCTCAAATTCACAGAAGATGTATTACTACAGCCATGCTCAAATTATCAAATGACATGTGACATAATGTAATCTAAAACACCCCTCCCGTACCGCTCCCATACCTCAGGACTGACTCAGTTAAGCGTTGACTCAAATACCTGTAATATAATTGCATTATTTTGATACTAGATTTATACCTACTTATTCATTATCGTTTAATTTTGCGTTATAAATAAATATTTTTAATAAATGTAATTTATTTTATTGACGATTTACCACCGTTTTACCAGGATAAAAAGTAGCGTATAGCTGCATCTTGGCCATAATATATATGTGTACCAAATTTCATCGAAATCGGTTCAGCTGTTTCGGCGTGATTGAGTAACAAACATACAAACATCCAAATATCGTAACTTTGACATTTATGATATTAGCGGGATTATCTCGTAGAAAGGGTAAATTTTACGAGATCAGGGGTTTTCAACATTTCTGATGGTTTTCAACATTTCATTTCATTTTCAAATGGGGATGGGGTGATCCGGGTAGTCGTAAAACTAAAGTGTTTGGTTCATTGGACCATAGAGAAAAATAAATATACCTACCTTTTAGATTGTAGAACAAACTTCTTGACCAAAACTTGTAAGAAAGAAAGAAAGAAAGAATATATATTTATTTGTATACAAGAGCTACACAGAAACACAGAACACACTAAGAAGAAACAGATATGAAGGTACTAGGTGTAACTCAAGTAACAAAATGGTTCTGCCTCAGCATGAGTTGGTTGACAGCAAGCTAGCAACCAACGCTGGTCTTCCGGCAGAACCACTTGTTGGCGTTACGGCTAACCACTCGCAACGACTATACACACAACCATCGAGCAACGCAGGCCTCCTTACCGGAGGGGAGACGCCATAGAGCTGTCAACCGATACATATTTATTCAGAAATTTTTTGGGGGGGCTTCACGCACTCACTTACAGTTTAATGCACACTTTTGTAACCAGTCGTTCTATCGCTATAAACGCACACATCTATAAACAGCAACACATCAAAAATCTTTATACACACATAGATGCTTTCTGTGTACAAACATCATGTTATGTCACAAAATTGACAGTAACACCCGTTCTAGGGACTTCCAGCACTCAAGTCGATAAATTAATAGTATCGATAACTTTTTGGTAGGAACTTACTTTGCCTACTGTATATATTCTGTGCTACCATCAAGGGTCATTGAAGGGATTTAAGGGCGGCTAGGTATGGGGGGAAGGGTTGAACGCTCTCTGTGAAGGAGGAGTTCCGGAGTTGTTATCGAGGATAACATACAGATCATTTTGTGGATCACTATGAAATTTTAGATTAGTAAAAGGTAGTAGTAGGCTGGAGAGAGAGGGGGTAAACGCGGAAACTTAGAGTATAGAGAAAAAATCAAGAAAATTTTGAGTACCCCAGGTACAACCACTAGCTCATGGGATGATTAGTTCTTAGGAAAATTTAATTAGAATTTTGTTCAAAGCATACAATAATTTCATACAACTACGGGTCGGCAAGTCAAAAGAGACGAAAGGAAAGGAAAGGAAAAAACGCTTTACTTAGCTGCCGTCATCCTTCTAACCTACATAATCCATGTCGGTTCTGGCCACGAAATATACGATGTATTATATCTGTCAGTCACTGTTATTGTCAAAAACCAAAAATCATGATCCTAAGTGCCAAAAAACTACATTAGTCATTAAAATGTAAAATAGTTTTTTTTTTACATTTCAGGCATAATTATCCCACGTCACATGGGATCCTAGTGTGGGATCACAACTATGTAGGTATGTGTTGGGTGTGTTAAGTTATGTTAATGTTAAACAATGGTAGGTAAAGTAATACTTAGCGCTTTACCTAGTGAACAGAATATCGCGTTGAAAATATTATACCTAGCAATTTTTTTTTAATTCTTTGGTCAATCAAAGAATAGGATTTGAATAGGAAAATCCCACGACACAGTACGGACACTCATGACACGACTTTTCTTGAAAATGAGTAAATGAGTTCAAACTGGGAAATGCTTTTGTTAATTTATCGTGATCACGTATCCCACAACCTAGGTAGGCATGCAACTTTTTACGAAAAACTATCACACCTCTAGATTTGTAATATCACATAGTAATTTAAATTCATGTCAAGATGTCATTCCCCTCTGGCTATGCACAATTTCATTTGGGCATACGCGTTAGTAAAACTGGTTTCGCCCGATCATTAGGGCGAGCGAAGCGAGTCCTCTACTATCCCATGCAATTTTGTGGTACACTTAACGAAAAAATTATCCGTTGTAATTTAGCATAGTAATTTAAATTCATGTCTTTGTTTAAATATAAATAATCACGGAAAAAAAGCTTGCTAGCCCTCACCAAGCATGTTTTGCTTTTGCTAGTAATAAAATTGTATCATGATGGGCCGATTGCTCTGTCAGACTGAACCGATCGTGTGACGCATAGAGTAAAACAGTGTGACAGTGCTACAAATACTGAAATGTCGAATCGTTACATTTTCAGCTCTAAATCAAGGTCTGGAACATCGAATTTACGAAAAGATGGTGTTTTCTTTCACATTGTACCTTAGTGAATTTCATTATATATATAAGTATATTTATTTTTATTTTATTTTTTGATGCTGGACACAGTTCACACAAGATTATCCAGCCCCAAGCCAAGCACAGCTTGTGATATGGACTAGATAACTGATATCCCTAGTACAGTACATTACATAGATATTTATTTTGCATTAACATAGAAAATACCCAGAACACCCTGAACAAATATCTGAAGATCGTACAAATATTTGTTCTGAGGCGGGAATCAAACCCGCAACCTCCTGCGTCACAGGCGAACCTTCGTCCACCGCGCCACAGAGGTCGTCAACTTATGGTATAAAATGAATAATTTCAAATTAAAATCATAACAGTTACCTACCTTGTTACATACCAATACCTTCATGGTGATTGGATTAACGGTTAGAAAGTTAGGTTAGGCTAGGCTATGGCTCCCGAATAATATAAATCAAATTTCAATAGCTTGTAAAACATATTAAACGAGCATTTATTTTATCGATAAATAATCTACTTTATTATTGAGGCACATCACTAATTTAGTTGTATAAAAGAAAACACGGGCAACTCACATACAGAAATTTTTGAGAAATAAAAAAAACTGTTAAATGAGCACACAGCTGTTTCAGTGTGCATTGAGGCAGTTATTGTTAACAGTTGCTTATTTAATATAAAAAAAATTAGGTTTACCAACAGTCTACACATGTATGTCGGAGAGAGAAGTCATATGATGAATCTGGAGAATAGATCTACTGAGATTGAAGGCTTATAAACACCATGTGTACGGCTGCGAACAATCGTATTCTGTCGTGTCGCGCCACCCAAACGAATGCGCCCGAGTCTTGTTTACGCAAAGACGCAAAGCGATCGAAGCTCGGATATTATATTATATTATATTTATTATAAGGAAAACCAGCAGCACATGCATACAAAATAAATAAAAGAAGTTAAAGCAGAAGGCTATTAAGGTTGTTCCTCGTGGTCAGCTAGGCACGACAACGTCAATAGATGGCGCTGTTGCCAAATTTTGAAGTATTTTATGTATTTATGAATTAAAATGTGCATATTATGTCATAACACTAACGTTCACGCAAATGGTGGTTCATTTGCTATGTACCTAGCTATATTTCAGGTTATTTTAGTCTCTAGTTTTAACATACTTGTGCCGAGCAAATTCCGAGCAATATGAAAGCCTACTCACGCACACAGTCAAGGATATTATTGTATTAGAACTATAAGCTAATTTCGGCGCGCGAATTTCAAAATAGTTGGATTAGCGGCTTGGACTGTCGACTCAGAACTTCTGAACCCACGTTACTGCGTTCGATTCTATACTGCCTTTATTTTTTGTATTTTTTTTTTTTACTTTTTTTTTTGTAACCAGTGACTAGATCTCTCGACACTAAAACCACAGTACTGGGTTCGATACCAGACTATTTTTTTTTATAAATGTTTTTGTAATGATCTACAAAATACACTGATTCTGCTTCAGCCAATATTATGTTTGTGAAGTGAGTGTTGTGGTGTGTCCTTATTTCAAATCAAAAAGTAGGTACTCGATTCTTAACCGACCTCAAAAAATGGAGGAGGTTATCAATTCCAGAGTTTTTTATTATGTTTGTTACCTCATACCATTTACGTAACGATTAGGAAAAAAAATTACATGATATACTTCCAGATTGGTGCCATTTTCATTAAAATGTTTTTCTGATGATGGAATCCATGAAGATTGAGGGAACTCCTCAAATATTATAGGCACACATATATCAATTTCGGTATTTTCAGCAACAAGTCAAGCATTTGCATTCAGAATGTTTTTTTTTTTTATACTACTAGGATGACGGAACATGCTGATGGCCCACCTGATGTTAAGCGGTAACCTCTGCCTATGAACAGTGCATTACCTCATAGGGCACGTCTACCTAGGACGCGCCCTATGTGGCATAGCACTGCGCCCGCCACCCTGAGACATAAAGGTGAAACGTCTCATGTGCCTGTAATTTCACCGGCACCCTTACCCTTCAAACCGGAACACAGCAATGCGAGGACTACTGCTTTGCGGCAGAAATAGGTATGGTGGTAGTACTTCCCCGGACGAACTCTTACACAAAAAAGCTCTACTACTACTATATTTCATGGGTGGCAACAATGGTGTCTCCTGCGATATCCGATTGAGCTGAAATTTGGCATACTCGTACCTATCTAGTTCCGATGACAGTACAATACTATGGTGAAAGCGAGCTGATCTGATGATGGAGACGGAACGTGGACAGCGGAACTCCTCGATGGATAATAGTAGACTGGCCGTGTTTAGGCTCATTTTCATCAGCACACTAATTTTATTAAGTCTTATACCCGGACTTGTAGTTAGCTTGTAGTTCCTGACTGCTAGCTTATTTCAGGAATGTATTATACTGGAAGAAAGCATTAGCAGAGTCAGTCGTGGGAAGCAATGGCGGCGATGAGCTCACCACTTGTCACGTGTATTTCCCACGATGGTGCAACCCACAGTGAAAAGAGGCACATGAGAGGCTCTGCTTACTCTTTCGGGGAAAAAGGCGTGTGTCTATGTATGTATTTATGTTGTATTGGGTATAAACTCCTAGCTATGAAGTCGTTTTTCAGGGTTCCGAAAAAAAAAATACGGAACCCTTATGGATTCGTCATGTATGTCTGTCTGTCCGTGTATGTCACAGCCACTTTTTTCCGAAACTAATTTTCACACAAAAATAGAAAAAAACAATAAGTTTTTGGGGTTCCCCATACTTAAAACTGAAACACATTTTTTTTTCATCAAACCTGTGTGGGGTATCAATGGATAGGTCTTCAAAAATGATATTGAGGTTTCTAATATCATTTTTTTCTAAACTGAATAGTTTGCGAGAGAGAGAATGATAAAACTAAAAAAAAAAATATGGTGTACATTACCATGTAAACTTCCAACGAAAATTGTTTTGAAAGAGATCTAGTACGTAGTTTTTTTTAATATATCATAAGTTGTAAACCATCCAAGAACTTTTATGTTATGTTACTTGCTGCTACGGAACCCTTCATGGGCGAGTCCGACTCGCACTTGGCCGCTTTTTTTTCTAAAGATTTAGTTACTTTCAGCTTTTATTGATAGATCATCAACTGAAGTCCACGGCTGGGCATAGGCCTCCCCCATAATATAATGCACATAGAAACTTTATTTTACGCCGCATCAATGGCTATTGCTTTACAAAGCACAAGTAAGGCCGCACGTAGAAACTGTTCCCATCTATGGCACGGGGCAACCAAGTACCAGCTGCTTCGTTTTGACTCCTTACAGAGAAGAGCCATTAGCATCATCGGTGACCCCAAGCTCTCCGATACTCTAGAACCGCTTAGCCAACGCAGAGCTATCGGATCTCTTTGCGTGTTCTACCGCCTCTACAACGGGGAATGTTCTGACGAGCTTTCCGATCTCATCCTCGCATCGAGATTTTACCATCGCTCTTCCCGGCACCGTGACAAAGCTCATCCGCACATCATAGAACCCTGGGTTTCTCGAACGAGTCGTTTCTCGAGATCATTTCTTCCCCATAAAGTACTATTATTTATTCTGTGCCTACAAACTATGGAATGAGCTTCCATCTGAGGTTTTAACGCTTGGTTACGTACGACATGTTTTATTTCATGAAAAATGGTCATAAATTCCTTCAGGGTAGGCAGCGCATCGACAATTACCCCCGGTGTTGCCGGTGTCTATAAGCGACGGTGACCACTTCACATCAGAAAGCCAATTCTCGTAATAAAAAATAGTCAAATTAAAGTTCGGATCATGTTACGATCGAGTGTCGATGTCACAAACGTCAAAAATGGTATTCTGCTCACCTGACAATACAACACGGAATGTGATTATATCGAAATGTGACTGTAACTTGAATGTTTCAAAGTTCTGAGAATTCTCTCTTTCACTCTTTACAATTATTATATAGTATACACATTATATACACTATCCTACTCTAATATATGGTCGCAAGAACCGAAAGTAGATTATCTTGTTATTGTGAGGGAGCAGAATACCAATTTCTCAGTCAATTTACAATACAATCTCGTTTCGGTCAACTTGCAGTGTGGTTATAAAATAATTAAGAGAATTGGGTTTCAGGCCGTATGCTAGTTTGCCAATTCGTATCATAAAAAATAAAAAAAAACTGCCAAGTGCTAGTCGGACTCTAGCACGAAGGGTTCCATACAATAACCTAAAATAAAAATAAAAATTACACGCAAATGTACCAGCCATCACCCAATCACGCAACAGGGGGACAGATCCAACTTTTTTGTTCTAACTGTCACCTTAGGGGGGACAGATCAGTGTGACAAATGGGAATAATTCGTCGCGCTCCATTTCCATTATTGTGATGTCTTGAGTTTGAGAAATAAAGCCGACGAAGTAACAATTCTTCATTGAGGAAATCCGCAGTTGACCCTATTTTCAACAAGTTTTTTTTTTTTTTTTTTAAACATTTATAGACCTTTGTTTGTGCACGATCTCACCTGTTGGTAAGTGACGATGCGGCCGAAGATGGAGCACAAAGGTCTAGAAGGCACCTATTCACTCTAGCCTTGAAGAGGTCCAGATTATAGTTGAGTTAGTAATTAATTTTGTAAAAATAAAAAAATAAACCCAACGCTGAACGGCTGAACCGATTTTGATCAAACAAAGCTAAGAACACTCCCGAAAAATACACCTTTCAAACAAAAAAAAACGATTTCGGTTCATCCGTTTGGGAGCTACGATGGGACAGACAGACACACACACACACAGACACGTCAAACTTATAATACCCCTTCGTTTTTCGTCGGGGGTTAAAAAAGAGGATAACCCATTCAATAAAAATTAATTATATTATTTTTAATTTCGAGGCCTTTGCGACTTGCGAGACAATGAGGGAAAGGATTGTATTTCAAAAAGGCTAATTCTCCTTAAAAAAAAGATTGTTAATTTGTATTACACTATGTATAAAATATTTATCTTTTTTATGTTTTTTTATTTATCTTCACTATTATTTTGTATTTTTTAACCCCCGACGAAAAACGAAGGGGTGTTATAAGTTTGACGTGTCTGTGTGTGTGTGTGTGTGTCTGTATGTCCCAACGTGGCTCCCGAACGGATGAACCGAAATCGTTTTTTGTTTTTGTTTGATAGGTGTATTTGTCGGGAGTGTTCTTAGCTTAGTTGGATCAAAATCGGTTCAGCCGTTTTATTTCGTTCGGGTTTTTTTAATTTTTACAAAATTAATTCCCTGTAAATATGTAAACTTTGTTGTTTTGTTTGTTTGTTTGTTTGCCAAGCTGCGGTGAAATGGCTAGTACAGTATAAACACAATTACCTACTAGTAATAAATTAGTGCTTAGGAACGTACCATCTGGACTAGCGCCTAGAAAGGAATGGAATCGCTTCGAAGCGAATGTCATTTGGCTAGGCCGGCTGATATGCATTGCATGCAAATAATATTATGGAAATTAAAAAAAAAAGTGGCCAAGTGCGAGTCGGACTCGCCCATGAAGGGTTCCGTAGCAGCAAGTAACATAATATCAAAGTTCTTGGATGGTTTACGATTTATGACGTATTAAAAAAAACTACTAACTAGATATCGTTCAAACCAATTTTCGTTGGAAGTTTACATGGTAATGTACATTTTTTTTTTAGTTTTATCATTCTCTTATTTTAGAAGTTACGGGGTTGGGGGGGGGACTTTTTACCACTTTGGAAGTGTCTGTCGCGCAAACTATTTAGTTTAGAAAAAAGTTATATTAGAAACCTCAATATCATTTTTGAAGACCTATACATAGATACCCCACACCAACAGGAATGATGAAAAAAAAAATGAGTTTCAGTTCTAAGTACTAATACTTAGAACTGAACCCCCATTTTTTTTTGTTTTTTT
Source organism: Operophtera brumata (assembly GCA_932527175.1). Lineage (NCBI taxonomy): Eukaryota > Metazoa > Arthropoda > Insecta > Lepidoptera > Geometridae > Operophtera > Operophtera brumata. The sequence goes on from OW052238.1 coordinate 6,525,799, forward strand.
AATTTTTTTTGTGAAAATCTGAATGCGGTTCACAGAATACATCTACTTACCAAGTTTCAACAGCATAGATCCTATAGTTTCGGAAAAAAGTGGCTGTGACATACACGGACAGACATAACATGTCATAGTAAGATGAACTCTTGTCTTCTAAGCAGGAGGCAAAATGTTCAATACCCACCCTGGGCCTGCATATCTGAATCTTCCGAAGACCCTAACTCGCAATTATAATGAATAATACCCCTAGGAATCATTTCAACGAATTTGTTTGAAGATTGTAGTTTCACCTACCTACACAGAACTGACTTCGACTGAAACAAGGCAATTTTTTTTTTTTTTTTTAAATATTGAATGAGCGAAGCGAGTTCTCTGATTCAACTTGGAAGAATTGGCATTTGTATGTATGTATGTATGTATGTTTGTCCGAGCATAACTTCCGAACCGTTAATCCGATCTTCATGAAATTTGATTGGGAGGTGATAGTATTGGTACAATTTGTTGGTAAGGTTATGAGCTATATCGGTCGGGGGGTTGTTGAGATATTGGGGTCCAAGAGGAGGTAAAAAAAAGTGAGAATATCAGATCAAATGTGGTGTCATATGAAAGTTCCTCGCTTCGACATTTCAAAACTTTTTTAGTTTTTGAGATGTTAGGGTAAATCAAAAATGTAAAAAAACAAAACCTCTAGGGTACTTCCACTAATCCTACAACGCTGTTTTTTTTACGTTTGTAGATTTTATGATACAAATACTGGGAAAAGTCTAAAATTTATGAATCTTGAAACTTGTAGGTACCTATACTCTATAAAATAACAACCAGTGTATAACATTCTTTGTTGACCTCCCGTTTCTAGGAATTTGAACGACGTTGAAGGTCTAACTTTTCGAACCACATGTGGATGTACATAGATATTTTTTTCGAAATAAATAAGGTAACCTTCCTAAACCGTGTGTATTCGTGAGGTCTCAGTTCAAAAAACCTTGTGCGTAAATATATAGGTAATTATGATCAGCTAGTAGTATTTAATTTAATTTTTACGTAATTAAGATAATATTATATGTGTCTGTAATTTCTGTCTAGTTGTTTGTAATTTAATTTTCTCCCATTATTTATACAAAGTTCATATGTAGAGACCTTGCAATGCATTGCGGCCTCCGGCTGTCTGGCTGATTCGCATACACATGTCCAATCCTAAATGTTTGTTTTTCTAATATTTTCTATCCGAGCTAATTATGATATGACAGATCGAAGCGGCAACAGCGCTTAGCCGGCGTAAGTCACGAGCTGACAACGTCGCGTGTAAGAGACTTGTAACTGTTGTCTAATCTGCGGCTATGTGTGTTACACTGTCAGTGTACACCCACACACTGACATAAATGAACTAAAATTTCGATGTTATTTTCGCTATTAATCCACTGTTTTCTTCAACCAAATATGTGTTGACGCAAATAATGACCAATATAAAAGCCAACAACAGTCATTTCAGTGTAAAATTATACTCTGTTTGCCCATATTTGTGCTAATACGTTTGTATGGAAAAGCGACCACCTTAAAAGGTTTTCACGTTTAGAAATAATAATAGATACATAAAAAGAGAGAACAGGCTGAGTGGACTAAAAACTACTATAAACTACAATCTGGTATACAAAACACATAGCAGAAAAATAGAATAAAAAATAAAAAATGAGAGATACAAATGATGAATACATACAAAACAGAAAACAACAGTATAACTATAACAGTAAAAGTAAAACAAACAGTATAAATGAAGGAAACAGATATAAATAATAGTAAACAAAAAAAAAATAAGAACAAGAACCAAAAAAGTAAACCACACCTATCTCATGACGAAATTTCATCATCCTCCGCGGAGGGCGAGAAAAAGTCAGAACTGAGCCGCCGCCTCACGGAACCGACACTGGAGTAGAATAGGTCTAGACCTATTTGCTTAGATAATTTATTAAATTGGTTACCAACTCGCCATAAATAGGAGTTTTGGCGATAATTCGTTCTAACTATTGGTACATGAATAATCTCGTTATATCTAATTATTGTACGGGGAACAACAAGTGTTATTTTACTAAGAAGTTCGGGGCAATTAATACGATTATTAGTGATTTTGAGCAAGAAAAGCAGGTCACCAATTTCACGCCTTTTTTTGAGTGGCAGAAGGTGGAATTTACGACAAAGGTCAACATAGTTAGCAGAATTATACGGAACCTTAAGGCGAAAGCAAATAAACTTAATAAATTTGGTTTGAATACGCTCAATTCTGTTGATATAGGTATCATAACGTGGACTCCAAATTTGAGAAGCATATTCAAGTATGCTGCGCACGTAAGTGCAATATAAAATTTTAAATGTTTTACATCTACTAAAACTAACGGAGCTTCTCATTATAAAGCCTAAAGCTTTGGACGCTTTAGCAATGATGGAATCGATATGAGAGTCAAAGAGAAGTTTAGAATCATGCAGCACGCCTAGATCTCTCATAACCGTGCAATCCTGCAACCTCTGATTTTTTAATAGATAAACTGATTTGACTACAGTTTTTTTGCGAGTATATGTAATAGTAAAGCATTTAGACGGATTGAGATCTAGTTTATTACTAGCACAGTACGTGTCAAGTCGATATAAATCAGCCTGCAAGTCAAGCACATCCCGAGGAGTAACTATAGTCTTAAAAATCTTCATATCATCAGCAAATGAAAGCAGGTTACTGTTGACAAAACAGGAAGAGATATCATTAATAAATATCAGGAAGAGCAAGGGTCCTAGCAGTGATCCTTGGGGGACTCCACTAGGAATAAGAACCCAGCTGGACATATAATTATTAACAACAACAGCCTGCGACCTACTGCAGATGTACGACGAGAACCAACGGAGCAGATCCCCTCTAATACCCATACTAAATAACTTAAGCAACAGAAGGCTATGGTCAATCCTATCAAGGGCCTTGCTGTAATCAGTATAGATTACGTCAACCTGACGACCATTATCCATTGACTCACTCAAGAACTCATTGAAAATAATAAGGTTAGACACAGTCGACCGCCCTTTAAGGGACCCATGCTGGAAGGGGGAGAAGTGCTGATGAAGCGCTGAATAAATCTGATTGTACACTATCCTTTCAAATAGCTTAGCAACTAAGCATAGCTTGGAGATAGGCCTATAGGTAGTTGATAATCTCACATTTAGAGCCCTTTTTATAAATTGGCGATACAAATGCTGCTTTCCAGAGCTTAGGTACGGCACTCAAAGATATTGATTTCTTAAATAAAAATGAAACAGGAATGTAAATTGACTTAGCACACGACTTGAGGAAGACAGGGCTAACGTGGTCTGGGCCAGCAGACTTGGATAAATCAAGGTTAGAGATCAATTTAAACACCTCATCAGGATCGATCTCAATACTGCCAATATCGCATTTCACAGCCTCTGAAGGGACTAATGAGTCAACGTTATAAGAACAGATGCCAGAGGGGACAAGAAAAGTAGAATGAAAATACTTAGAGAATGCTTCGCAGATAGATTCACCTGTAGCTACTGAAGCGTCTAAATAATTTAGATGTGAAGGTATACCATTTGATTTCAAGCGACTTTTTATGTAGGACCAAAACTTTTTTGGATTTTGTTCAATACTATTCTCAATGGATGACATATAATCGGCGAAGCATTTCTTTTCCAAGAGTTGGATTCGATTACGTAAAAGTTTGTAAGTGGCTAAGTCTGTAAGTCCACCATAAGTTTTATATTTCCTATAATGCCTATATTTTTCCTTAATTAATCTAATGAGTGCCCGGCTAAACCACTTAGGGTAAGAGCTGTCACTGACCAACCTAGACGGGACATATTGGTGTTTAAGCTGATCTAAAATCGAATAAAAAAACTCAACTGCTTCCTCGAGCGAACGCGAATCAAATTCAGCATTCCAGTCCATGTCCGCGATCTTGTTGTTAATAGATAAATAATCACCTTTGTTATAAGAATATTTTAAATATGACTGAGATTTAAGGCAAGATACATTCAGAAAAGAGGCTCTGAGAAGAAGAGGTTTGTGGTGTGGTTTGTGGATATAAAAGGAGCGTACGAAAGCGCCAGAGCTCATTATTACATCGGCGTTGGCAGAGTGCACACGATTTAATCAACAAAATACAAAATCAAGTTCAAAGTCAGTTTGAATAAAATCTTAGTGAAACCTCTTTTGAATTTTCCTCATTTGCACGAGACCCACTGGAAAGCCCCTAAGTTGCCTTTTGCCGCTCGGAGGGATCTTGAGGATCCGACATGCATATATGAACTATATACCTATCTTTAGCTACAGAAGAAACCAATGGGGGCTTTTCATTTAAGTTTTTTTTTTTATTCAATTTGGCTCAATTGATGGCCCTGACTCAACTGTGGTTGTCAAAATCAACAAATCCACCGTACCTCTGTTATTTTGTGTGATAGTAACAAAATACCACGAAAATATATCACTTCGTTGTTGACTTTTACATTTCACTTTATTTTTACAGTTAAGTACACAGCAGCGACATCTATTTTCAAGGGTTTATAGATGATTTGGTATGGCCGTGAAAACCCCTCATTATAGGCAAACACAACGTGCAAAGATTGTACAGTAACCTCACAATGGGCGATCAACGATTTTTTTAAAGCATCTTTATTTACTTTTAACTGAAAAGAGTAAAGTTATTTAAGTATGATCAATATTGCCGATTTTGATAAAATTAACCACGTAGTTTTATTCTTATTGTAAACTAGAAGCAACCCGCGATTTCACTCGCATAAGTTTTGATCCTATGGGAACATCTAAATAAAATTTAAAACTATTCCAGTGGTCCAGCTATCGCCGTTCTAAATTTCATCCAATCCTTAGAAAATTTAGCATTTATAATATTACAAACATACACACATACTCACGCCTGTTTCCCAGAGAAGTAGGCAGAGACCATGAATTTCCACTTGCTACGATCCTGGCATACCTGTTTCGCTTCATTCACTCACATCACATTCTTCATATATGCTCATTGGTTAAGGGCGCTCTTAGCCTGCCATTCTCCAGATCGACCCTGATCTATTCTGAATACCTTCACCGAGGTCTCCCCCTTCCAACTGTCCCATTCATGCTCATCTTATGAACTAGTTTCGTCAATCTACTATCATTCATCCTTTAACCAATAACCCAAACCATCCAAGCATATCTTTCTCAATCCTTGTCACTATACACGTGCTCTTTCATTTTACAATGCTTTCTTAACACACAGTTTCTTATTCTTTCTCTCAAAGTCCACCATACATACTTCTCAAACCTCTCATCTTCAGTGCATTTATTTTACTTTCATGTTTATTCTGCCTTAGCAACTTTCGCAACCACCATACATTAGTTTTGGCACTAACATTCCTCTATGCACATCCAGTCGTGCCTTTTTGAATACGTTCCGGCTGATAATAAGGCGTTAAGTTCACCTGGTTTCCAGAATTTACTCTCATTTAAATATCATCTTCATGCTTGCCATCTCTTGTAATCAAAGTTCCCAAATGTACAAACTTTTTCATGTTACACTTGTTGTTAATAGTAGTGTGATTTAATTCTATTTATTTAAATATAGTTACACATGACATTTACGTTGACATATCATCATACACCTCTGCGAGGCACAATTAATCCTTTTACCATACTGGTTCTTTCACCATTGGTCACTAGGCCCCTTTCAGGGACACTATATCTCAAGCTGGTTAGTGAACCAAGAAAGAGCCCGTGACACGAAGTAGTAGTAGTTAGTAGTTACCGGTTAGTTAGTGGTTACATAGCCATCAAATACAAATACACGTTATTCCACATGTCACATTTTGTCGAACGTGTTTAATGAATTGTATTTAGTAATCAAGGATATTAAGTAATCATCCACATCTTGGCTTACTGACATTACACGTTATATACATGTTTACGTCAGCAGAATAAATCCTGAAATGCACATTGATGTATTATACACATTTATATCTACGCTTTTGGTCACTTTTATGTCGCCCCTGTGTCTCACGATTAAGTGGAGCTCGATTGACGAGCGAGCAGGGCAGTCGTAAGGGAATTGGCTTTCATTGCGAATAAATCACGTAACTTGGCAGTGATTTTAGAGTAATGAATGACCAGTGTACTGAAGTGCAGTCGCAGTGAAGAGTGAACCAGTGTTATTGAATAAAATATTCACGGTTTGTTTTGTTAAACCGTTCAGTTTTATTATTTTATCCCGAACACGAACTCAAAAATTACAAAATCTGAGATGGCCACTTTTGTTTATATACGGCTTAATTTTACTTGGTCAATTTTCATGCAATAAGTTATAATAATTTAATTGAAATTCAGGTACATGTGAAAGGAAACACTATCTTTTTGTAAATTTGATGATCCAATCATTTTTTTACAGCATAAAACTGAACAATTCGGCATTTTTCTTAGAGCACTATCTCCCACGCGAGTCGATTCAGTCTGACAGAGCGATCGACGACAGCTAGTTTTTTATAAGCTGTATGCCCTCGAGGGCATTCAATTTAGAGGGGAACTACAGCGGGGAATGCCTTTGATGGCGTCTCCATTCCGTGTTGCTCGATGCACACAACTAACATAAAGAAAACTAATAATAAGAATAAGGTAAAGAAAAGTAAGGTATGCTCAAATTTCTAAAAAAAAACCACTGACATACTTTTAGAAAAGGTAAGAAAGTTTTTTTTACAATAATCATACCAATGAAAAAAAAATTAACGTTCCGAAAAGGAAACTTTTACAGAGCACTTGTGTCGTGTCTTAGACTTTCCTGATCCTTTTGATGGTCAAACAAAAATTTCTTTAATTTAGATCTAAAACAATATAAGCTTTGCAGGTCCCTTATCGGTGGCGGGATATTGTTCCAGCACTTTGAGGCTGCATAGCGAAAGCTGCCTCTGAAGCAAGCAGAGCTGTGCCGCTGCGTCTCGAGCTGCTTCGAACACTGGCGAGAGCCACAATATCTGGCGCTGGATATCCATGACAACTTCTCGTAGAGATAAGACGGAGATTTATACTTCATAACTCCAAACATAAGACACGCAAGGTGCAATTTGCGACGATGCTTCATTTTCAAGATGAAATGTCGATTCAAAAACGGCGTGATATGAGCTCTAAATGGAACATCGAAACAGAAACGGCCGCAGGCATTTTGGACTCGCTGAACTAGTCCTTGCGTTCTAGAGAGTAATCGAGGCCCAATTACGACGTCTACATAATTCAACTTAGATAAAACAATAGACTCCACAAGCTGGATACGCAAGTCGATACTGAGGTAGGGCCTCATTTTGTAAAGTACCTTCAATCTGTAGAAGCAGTTCCTGACAGAATCAGCAACATGCTTCTCAAAGCGAAGGTGACTATCGACTTGTAGACCAAGGTTCCGTGCCTCGTAGACACGCTCCACTGACTCACCCATAAGTATCAAACTCTGCGTGGGGCTCAGACGCTGTAGCTGATACTCACTTCCAAAAACTAGATATTTTGTTTTGTTCGGGTTTAACAAGAGACTATTACTTATTGACCATAGAGCAATATTAGATAGATCTTTATTGAGATTTTCTATAGCACTATCGATTTCAGACGGTTTGCAGGATATATAGATCTGTATATCGTCCGCATATATATGAAATCTACAGTGCTTAATGACAGTTTGCACGTCAGCTGAAAAGATTATGTAACGAAAACTTTCTTGAGATTTATCTATGGACTATGCTAAGTCCTAGTTTAGATGATGCTAGTTTAGCGTGCTAACAGCTGGCAAGCATCGGCTGTACAAAAAGAGCATGTGACTTATGGCAGCACCTCAGAACGGCAGCACGCTCGCATGTTGTTAGATTAGATGTCTAGGTGGCTGGCGGGGTTCGGAGAGGACCTCCTCCTTCTCCTCCTTGCGTCGGTAACCTCACTGCTGAGGGTCGTGACCTCTATGTAGGACCTTGGACTTGATGATCTGTCTCCACTGGCTTCTATCCTCAGCGGAGCTGATGGCGTCGGTCACGCTGGAATCGAGCGCAAAGCGAATTTGACCGCGTGGGGCTCAGTCCCCGCGGTCTCTTTCCTTACAATTTACTAGTGACCACCAGCTTTTAAGTGACTCAGCTTTTCGGATAGGACATGTGCGGTCAAAAAGCATGTGTTTCGTTGCGCTGTAGGACCATGGGAAATCCGATTATTGTAAAATTTTATTATTCCTTGTATTTATTTTCCTATATACTTCACAAACTGATACAGATACCACACTGTTTAGTTAAAAAGTTTTAAACGTGCCTATTGGCTAATTAAACGGACAAGTGCGAGTGAGACTTGCGCCCTGAGGGTTCCGTATGAAAAGCCGCTTATGTTATCGTTGGTCAAACAGCCACCACACATTTGAAGGTTGCTAAGTTAAATCATCCTTATATTTGGTATAAATTTCAAGTCGATACCTTTAGCCGTTCCTGAGAACAAGGGTCCTGACAAATAGATAGGCAGATCAGACAGACGGTCAAAAAAGTGATCGTATAAGGGTCCCGTTTTTTTCTATGGGTGGAGGTACGGAACCCTATAAAAAGCATGCTATTCTCAGTACTTGCATAAAATCAAGCTTGCTACTTGTGACAGTTGTTATCTTAGATATCTTTTAAATCTGTAGGTGCGACAGTAACGTGTTACTGCTAAAAAAAAGACATGTTATGTAGGTACTTACATTTCAGGCAAGCTGAAAAGGTATCGTCTAAATGAAGCCTAAGATGCTTGGCATGAAATAATCGACAAGAAAGTTTGAAAAAGTCTGAAAAAAGAAAGGTTTTAAGATTTCCGTTTGTATTTGTGTCATGTGAGTGTCTATTTTAAATGTTACAACGAGAGGTAAAAGGTAAGAGTGATAGCTATGTACACATTATTAATTTATTAATTTCTACGATTCCACTTACTATCAGATAATTCTTTTTTTTTAACAAATAATTTAAATGAAATCGTTTTGACATTATTGATTGCATTTCCCGGGCAAGCCGCTCACGGCGCATGTGCAAAGAAAATCTACTCGGAAAATTTGTGTCTGCGGTGCGGCTGATTTGTAAGGTGAGTTTTTTACATGAATTTAGTGAACTAATCGCACCAGTTACCTCTAAAATAGACGCATTATTCAATATGTCCCTTGTATGTGATAGTTTAATGAGTAGTTATCATATAATGTACGGACGAGCGAGTGTCGGCATCCATAGCATCGAGAAGCCTAGAAAGGTGTATACCGGGCTTGATTTCTGTAATTACGCAATTTGTTTGTGTAATTTATTGTTTTCCTAAATAGCAACAGTAAATAATGCATGCTCAGATTCGATAACTTTTCTATTGGGTATGTTTTACAGAATTACATAGGAAAAATCTTTCGTTTAATTTTGCGTAAAGCGTTGTATTACGTTTCCCAATAGGTAGGTAATCGCTTTCGTAATTCATAAAATTTAATGTTTATTTCCTAAGAAAATAACATTTTCTCTTCCAAAATTAAAAGTCCTGTCATTTGTGTCATTTTGTTTTGAAAGTCACTATGACGATTCCTGGCGAATGTGAAGCACGTCCATGCTTTAGATTCACATAATACGCACAACACATTTGAAAAACAAGTGGATTGTTGTGGATAACTGATAATGGATGTGGATGCTGTTATTTATGCGCAAGATGGATGCTGAAGAAGCCCATCCATGTGTTTCTCCGTGGAGCCGGCACGTCGATGCGACATACGACTAGTCTAATTCTGAAACAGCTTTGCACGTACAAACGTATGCAGCCGTATAGATCACGACTGCTTTATTTAGATCGAATGCACTTGCCCTTTGTTTTGTGATAAACATTCACTGAGTTTTACGTACCTACGTACCTAGGTACCTGCTTTGTTAAGTGATGTTTATTTTCTCTACTTCAGTAGTTTTGTGAAAGAGAACCAAGGCGTCCGTAAGTTAGTACATAATACCTCAACGGCAGAAACCTTGTTTTTGGTGTCTTGCCACGAAAGGTCGGTCGTGAGCTTAGTATCTCCACATTCGATCAATAAACCTGTGCACTTTTGACCTTTGTGGTGGCATTTTAAGATGTAGGTATCTAATATCTTTGCTCTTTAGCGTTGTCTGAAGTTTTTATTTTGGGGTTTGTAAAAATAAAGTAGTCGGTTTTTTTAAATCGGGGCCTTAGCTTTGTAGGAGCTTGTTTGAATAGTCTATATTTGGAGGACAGGCCCGCTCTGTATCGATGTCCCGGACCTCCTATGCGATGCGCACGCTCGGGAGCTCGTTCCTGCGGAAATATTCGAGCCCATTTCAGTCATAAACTTGATTCAGGTGCAGGTAGTATCCCGTAAACTTACAACAGTATTGCATCTTTCATTGCTTTTGATTTAACTATAGGTAGTTTATTTCGGTGAAGTGCGAATTTGTGGTAGTATTGGGAGTTACTTGTATTTAAAATACTTATGATAGAATTGTAATTATAGTAGCTTGATAGATAGATAGATTTAAAATTCTTTATTGCACATAAAAAAGAAAGCTAGATGCTAGAAAGCATTCTCTTCCAGATAACCTCGGTGTATTGCGGAAAAAAGATTTATCGGTAGTGCACAAGAAGGGAAATAGTGAATAAGTTTAAGAAAAATAACAAAAAGTAATAATAATAAATACTTAAATAACTGCCTAAAATATAAAATAAACTAAAACATATAATTAATATTATAATAAATGCCATTAATATAACTCTAAAATTAGATGTATAAAATAAAATAGCTCATTAATCTATCTTACTGAGGAAATGATTATAGATTCTAGACCTGAACACCTCCACTGTAGTAGACTGGCTTGGAGGAAAATTAGGACCATACACCACATACTTTCTTATTCTCATGCCGACATTTCGTTGGCTAAGAGGCCCTTCTTCATCATCGGCGCGACCACGCTCGAGAATAAAATAATACAAGAATACCTAGTACTAAGTGCATAGAGTAGTATTAAGTGTATGTTACAGTAAATACAATTCACCTTTCATTGAATTGCGGCATAGATTTACCTGTGAACGATTACGATATGCAACTACTTTACGCAATATACCGTTTCGTAACCTTTTGATTATTCGTGCTAGTATACCCACGTCTCGATAGGATAGTACGTAAGAGAATATGGGTTTTGTACCATAAAAATGCGAAAGTTTGTACCTATTATGTGTGGATGTTTGTTACTCAACACGCCGTAACAGCTGAACCAACTTCAATCAAATTTTATACCTGGAGATTGACCTGAGGGCCTAGTCAAGTTTTGCATTCGTTAGACTCTCGAATTATGTTCGCTTTTAGGGTTCCGTAGTCAACAAGACAAGTCATCTTCGTCATGTCCGTACGTTCGTCAGTCTGCGGCTTAGCTCAGTTACTCCATACTAGAAAGCTGTTATTTGGCATGGGTATACGTATTAATCAACACGACAAAGAAGTTAAACAAAACTTTTTTTTTTTGGGTATTTCCCCTACTCTTATAGTGGGGAATTGCGGATGTATTTTTTTGAATGGCAAATTTTTTAGAGTCAAGTGTGTGTGTCCCCCCCCCTACCAGCCAAACGGTTGTTATATGAAGTTGTATGTTAGTTGTGTTAAACAAGAAAGCCCCCTGACGACACCGGTGACGGTTGGTGACGGGCAACTACGGTACCATATCTTGTACGATGGTACAGAACCCCTCATGTGCGAGTCTGACTCGCACTTGCCCGGTTTTTTTATAAGATAAGATAAATTATTTGCCAGAACATTGTACAAAGTTCTTAAACCAGGTGAAGTCCACTTATGTTCTACCTTATAACTAGGCATGCAAATTTTCACATGAGTAGGGTAACAATAAAATGAGTAGGTACAATAAAAACGTTTAAAATAATTGATATCGAGTAATAACAGTAATAATATAAAATAAAATGTCAATAATTGGTTTTATCAATAAAAATTATGATGAATTTTAATTGTACTTTGATTAACTTTTATTTTTCTCCTGAAGTTAGTTGAGCATCGCATTCCTTCGCATTTGAAGTGAGAAGATGGGTAAAGAGAAGACTCACATCAACATTGTGGTGATCGGTCACGTGGACTCGGGCAAGTCCACCACCACTGGTCACTTGATCTACAAATGTGGCGGCATCGATAAAAGGACTATCGAGAAGTTTGAGAAAGAAGCCCAGGAGATGGGCAAAGGATCCTTCAAATATGCTTGGGTACGTTAGTGTATTCCTTTTCATCATCAGCAGCCTACAGAAGTCCACTGCTAGACGTAGGCCTCCCCATAGAATGCCACGACGAACGGTCTCGATCCGCCTCTATCCACCGCCTTCCTGCGATCTTACAATATCTTTGGTTCACCGAGAGGGGAGCCTGAATGAAGGTTCTTGAGAGGTGACGACAAACAGACGAGGAAAGCAAGGTTAGTATGTTGTATCAAATTGAATGGTGCAAACATAACTAACCAGTTACGTCTACACCATTAATGGGGCAAATCAATGGTGCAAACGTAACCGCGGGGACTTATTACCTTCACTTGTAACTAAACAACAAGTATCAAATTTTAGAATCGAATTATCCACTCTAGCCTTGAAGAGACCCAGATTATAGTTTACAGGAAAGACAGACGACGGTAGTGTATTCCACTCCTTAGCAGTAATTATACAATGTTAGGTGATAGCAAGCTAATCTGATGAAGGAGACGGAAGATGAACAACGGAACTCCTCGATGGATAATTGTAGACTGGCAGTGTTTGGGCTCATTTTGATCAGCACAGTGATCAAGTGAAACGGTCTAGGTGCGTCTATAATTTCACGGAACATAGCAATGTAAGCGTTAGGTACCCACCTACAGCTTGGCAGCATATGTATGGTAACTGTGCTACTCATACTTTTCCCGCCGACCTCTTTCAAGGGGAGCTCTATTGGCGATAGTGTACCCGCGCTCGCGAAACTACATAAAACGAATATCCTTGGATAGTATGAGAATAGCTCTTAATCAATTGTCATCATTACATTTTCTATAAAATTAATGGAAGAATCAAAGTATTTTTTTAAATATTGGCCGGGCATGTAGAAACATCCCGTCAGTGCCGTAATCCATGCCATAGCAGGCGAAGCGGAATGTAATGAACGAATTTAGCCTCCCATTATTGCTAAAAGGTTGCTTAGGAGAAAAAGAAAACTACCTGTCCCAATTTCTCAAGAAAACAATAAAGGTGACAAAGAATAGAAATAGTTTATGCAACTCAAATAGATTTTTAATGATATATTTTGTTTTTTTTCCCGTAGTTTTGTACAAAAACTGATGATGGTCAACTAATAAGATAGGTAATCTAAAATTAACTGACCTTGCTGTACTCTTTCGAATTTCGCAATGTTCTAAGTTTCCCCATTTTTTTTTCTTTAATGACGGAAATGGCAGATGGCCCACCTGATGTCAAGCGTTAACCTCTGCCTTTAACAACGCATTACCTCATAGGTCACGTCCACGTAGGAAGCACCCTATGTGGCATTGCGCAGTGCAATGTGCGCAGTGCAAAGTGCCCGCCACCCTGAGACATAAAGATGAAAAGTCTCATGTGCCTGTAATGTCACCGGCACGCATACCCTTCAAACCGGAACACAGCAATGCGAGCACTACTGCTTTGCGGCAGAAATAATATCATTTTGGGATAGTCCTTTGGTTATAAGAAAATTATTTTGTTTGTAGGTGCTTGACAAATTAAAAGCAGAACGTGAGCGCGGTATCACGATAGATATTGCGCTGTGGAAGTTTGAAACGGCGAAATACTATGTCACCATCATCGACGCGCCCGGACACAGAGACTTCATCAAGAACATGATCACCGGAACCTCCCAGGTACCCTGAGGAATATGCACACAGTACTTCGAAACGAACCTCCCAGGTACCCTGAGGAATATGCACACAGTACTTCGAAACAAACCTCCCAGGTACCCTGAGGAATATAAATAAAAATAAATAATGTTGGAAAAGTTCACACAACACTATCTAGCCCCAAGCTAAGCCAGAGCTTGTGTTATGGGTACTAGATAACTGATATACTTTATATAATACATTACATAGATAGATATTTTTTATTATACATAGAAAACACCCAGAACGCCCTGAACAAATATCCGCAGAACGCACAAATATTTGTTCCGAGGCGGGAATCGAACCCGCAACCTCCTGAGTCGCTGGCGTACCACCGCCAGACGCGCCACAGAGGTCGTCAAACACACAAATATGCACACAGTTCTTCGAAACAAACCTCCCAGGTACCCTGAGGAATATGCACACAGTTCTTCGAAACGAACCTCTCAGGTACCCTGAGGAATATGCACACAGTTCTTAGAACCGAACCTCCCAGGTACCCTGAGGAATATGCACACTGTTCTTCGAAACGAACCTCCCAGGTACCCTGAGGAATATGCACACAGTTCTTCGAAACGAACCTCCCTGGTACCCTGAGGAATATGCACACAGTTCTTCGAAACGAACCTCCCAGGTACCCTGAGGAATATGCACACAGTTCTTCGAAACGAACCTCCCAGGTACCCTGAGGAATATGCACACAGTTCTTCGAAACGAACCTCCCAGGTACCCTGAGGAATATGCACACAGTTCTTCGAAACGAACCTCCCAGGTACCCTGAGGAATATGCACACAGTTCTTCGAAACGAACCTCCCAGGTACCCTGAGGAATATGCACACAGTACTTCGAAACCTAGACACAACAGCATTGAGAGGATTATAAATAGGTAGAGCCGACATTTTAATGCCTACTTTACATCACTTGACATTCTATTACGACAATTCCCGACTTCTGACCAAAAGGTCACATTATCAAAAGATAATGTGACCTTGCTCTTTCCAACACAAGATAAATTTTTATAAGGCTATGAATAGATGTTTTTAAGCAGATCAAGTGTAGTCGATATTTTCTCTAAATCATTGTAGTGACCGTATTCCAGAAATAAACGCGATTAACTACAAAATGAAAAAAAAGTTGCGTCTTTTGATGGTGAAATAAGATTTAGACAAAATTTGTGAATTTTCTTTCTGAATAGCTAGGACAACTGGGCTATTATTCGCTATGACCATTGGAGATTACTTGCCAATAACGTGTGACGTTACAATGTATTCTGAACGATGATTCCACGCAGCTGTCGTAACGAGCCCGCGTTATGTCACGTTTGGTCATAGCGAATAACCGCCCTGAACGTACGCAATACGGGCCAGTACTAATAGGTACAAAAGTAATGAGCCTCGGCAATATTGTTTTTAGGGTTCAAAAGGTTCCACACTTCAAAAGGTAGAAACAGAACCATTATAGGATATCTCTCGTGTCTGTCCGTCTGTCACAGCCTATTTTCTCTGAAATTGTTGGACGAAAAAAGTTGAAAGTTGATACATGGACACAGGTGACCCATCACGAAACAGCGAATAAACAAACGAAATAAATAAACGAATTCTGAATTTTGGTGGTTTATTTTGGAGGCCAACCAGTTTGTTTTAAATACTTGTCAATCATGTTATATAATTATATTAAATGTTATGAGGAATACACTTTTTAGGGTTCCGTACCCAAAGGGTAAAACGGGACCCTATTACTAAGGCTCGGCTGTTCGTCTGTCTATCTGTCTGTCTGTCTGTCCGTCCGCCTATCACCAGGCTGTATCTCATGAACCGTGACAGTTGAAATTTTCAGTTGTTGTATTTCTGTTGCCGCTATGAAAACAAATACTAAAAAACAGAATAAAATAAATATTTAAGGGAGGTCCCATACAATAAACGGAACTATAATGGCACGGAACCCTTCGTGCGCGAGTCCGACTCGTACTTGGCCGGTTTTTTATAATTTTATAGTGCGTAGCTTAGAGCAGCGCTAAGTAAAATATTTTAAAGAAAATATACGAAAATCGACCCTCTCGTCACCGAAACAAAAGAAAAAAACAGGGCATTAAATTTAAAAAAATGTAATTTGGAGCCTTACTCATATGAACTGAAAAACATAAACACAAACCCTGAGTCTTTGAATACCAACGGTAAAAAAAATTGTAAAGAGAAAATGCGTATAAAGGAGGACTAATTATGTTCAATATGTTGTTTAATTGGTATAGTTGTTACTATGGCAGCTCTCCACGTGAGTCTGACTCGCACTTGACCTACTTTTGTTTATGTCAAAGGTACAATTAGGTACTAATCTAGCTACCTCTGATAGTAATGTCGTTGCATCGCAGGCGGACTGCGCCGTGCTGATAGTGGCGGCCGGCACGGGCGAGTTCGAGGCCGGCATCAGCAAGAACGGGCAGACGCGTGAGCACGCCCTACTCGCCTTCACGCTCGGCGTGAAGCAGCTGGTCGTGGGCGTGAACAAGATGGACTCCACAGAGCCGCCCTACCACGAAGCACGCTACGAGGAGATCAAGAAGGAAGTTTCTTCTTACATTAAGAAAATCGGTAAGGATATTTGGTTTCTTTTATGGTGTTACTAGCAGCGCCCCGCGGTTTCACCCGCGTAAGTCTCGATCCCGTGGGAATATCGGGATAAAAATGTGCCCATGTGTTATTGCGGGAGTCCAGTTATCTCCATTCCACATTTCATCCAAATCCGTCTAAGACAAAGAAAATCCTAGATTATATTGATTTGATTCATGAGTTTCACATGAGCAGTGGATGTAGTAGTGATTTTTTTTTTGAGTAAGGATTGATGTAATAAAAATACGACCGGTCTTCTAAGGGGGGCAACTTCCCCTCCCTGCCCGTACCTCGCTACGCCCTTGACCATAGGCCCATAAAATAATATGGTGTTTCCAGAAATGTTTTACTAATTTTGGCAAGTAAATTTAGATTTTTATTAATGGGTGCGTTCCGAGTCACGATAAAATCGATGTGAGCGATCACAGTGCTATTTTGCGTTCCGATTCAGAAATCGCGCTTATGGCAGTTTGAGCGTTGACGCGACTCGGAACGCTTTAAATAGGTACCTATGAAATGTCACGTAAATGTAAAGTACCCTATGGATGGCGATGAATGCCTGAAATCAATAAACTTGTTTACTGTTGTATTTAGGACGGAGTTACATACAATTTAATATTCGTTTGTCAACTTTGACATAATGATTACCTCAGCGTCGAGCACGGGCTTGCGAAAACAAAATAGAATGTCAAATTGTATATTTGTATAATAGATGTTAGTAGGTATTTTATCGTTTCTAAGACTGCTCTACACTGAAGCCGGGATTGCCGCGACATATCCGCGAGAACGCGCCTCTTGCCTGACTCAAGGTGATCTCAGTCTTATTCAGACATCTCGTTCTCTCGTCTGCTGGCTCTCGGCTGACCGCCTATTCTGCATTTAATTTTTTCTTATGCAAAACAAAGGATTACGATGTTAGCAAAAAATCAGCCCAGCTCAAGTGGGACTGTCACGTCTACCGCATGTCGGAAGAGCTATTGGCAAAATCCACTACTGATTGGGTTCCTAACGCAAAACGCCCGCGCGGCATACCACCACGGAGATGGCGTGACGAGTTGGATGTGCACCTACCAGACTGGCCGACTGCAGCAACGGACCGAGATAACTGGAAAAAGGGACCTTTGCCCTGCAGTGGGACAATATGGGCTGAAAATAAATGAATAAAAATGAATAAAAATTAATAAATACACAAGATACAAAACACCGTAACTATATTCCAAGGATAATCCGCGTTTTATAGTAACACGGTTTATGTAGGTATATATTTATACGAGGTACTCATTCTCGGAGTTGCCGGCTTGAGTGTAGAGACGCCTTAAAACTGGTTACTGGTTTGCAATGTGGTTTGTGACCTTGAGTTACCGAATCGAGTGAATGTGAATGTCGTGCGGCAGGCTACAACCCGGCGACGGTGGCGTTCGTGCCCATCTCGGGCTGGCACGGCGACAACATGCTGGAGCCCTCGGAGAAGATGCCGTGGTTCAAGGGGTGGACCATCGAGCGCAAGGAGGGCAAGACCGAGGGCAAGTGCCTGATTGAGGTGAGTGCCTCACGAGCCACTTTAGCTACGGTTGCCGGATAGTCGGGATTCGTCTGGATTCTCCCGACATTTCACATAATATTCGACTCTCGACAAAATATATCTTCCAACAAAAAGCTTATCGCTTTAAGCTAAGCTTGCGTACATAACTATGATTGTTAAGGTGGATGCGCGCGGTTGCGGCGCGAAATTAATTTTTTGCCCATTACAGCTCATCAACACTTATTCAGTCAGCGAAAGTTGAGTTCGCGAAAACTAGGAGACTTAACACACATGTTTTAATTGATAGTATCTCATAAATATCATCAGTTTAGCTATGATACCCTTAAACACATTTTTACAGTGTTTTTTTTTGTTCAGGGGTATCATAGCTAAACATGATATTTATGAGATACCATCAATTAAAACATGTGTGTTAAGTCTCCTAGTTGTCGCGAACTCAACTTTCGCTATCTGAAGAAGTGTTGATGCGCTGTAATTGGCAAAAAACACAAAAAAATATGAATCTCGCGCCGCAAACGTAAGCATTCACCTTAACACTAACATCATCAATATGACATCCGATATGGCGACTGCTGGAGCGCTGCGATCAGCGCATTCATGTAGAGGTTAAAAAAGGGTGGGTGAAGTCAACCCCACACTCCAGCTGATAATGTTCTGACATTGCGTCCCCCCACCGCACACTGTAGATCAGTTGCTTGTACCAACATTTAAAGATGTTAACAAGCTCAGGTGGTAATTTTATGGTCTGCAGCTTCTTCCATAGTATATTATAGGCTACCAGGTACCAGATCAAAAGCCTTAGACGAGTCAAGAAAGCAGGCGTATACCAGAGTACCACGATCCATGTAGTCGAACGGTAATTGCACTCTCGGTAGACAGCTTAAGGTCGAAACCCAAACTGGTTATAGCTCAAAGTAACATACTGGTCTAGCTGTCGTCAAACACCTTCGCAGTGATGGTAGCCAGCGATATAATCGTAGGTCGGTATTTTGTCCTGTAGCACGAAATTATAATTCTGGCTAGGTCGGGCGGGGACTATCTAAAGGCAGCGGTAGAAGTGGATGAGAAGAGTCAAACAACATGCTCAGTGGCGTGTATTGGGAGAAGCCTTATGTCTAGCAGTGGACTAGTGTTGGCTAATGATGATGATAACGAAATTATATTGGCGACGAGTCTTAGGCGCTATCATATCGTAAGATGAGTTGCGTTTCGACGTTTTTTAGGGTTTCGTAGCCAAATGGCAAAGAACGGAACCCTTATGGATTCGTCATGTCTGTCTGTCTGTCCGTCCGTATATCCCCCACAGCCACTTTTTTCCGAAACTATAAGAACTATGCTGTTGAAACTTGGTTGTTGAAACATGGCCGCTTTGGCCGCTTCTTTTATTTAAATAAATGACGGAAAAGCGGATGGCTCACCTGATGTTTAGCTCTAACCTCTGCCTATAACAAAGCATTACTTCGTAGGACACGTCCACCTAGGACACGGCCTACACGGCATTGCACTGCGCCCGCCACCCTGAGACATATAGATGAAAAGTCTCATGACACTGTAATTTCACCGGAATCCATAACCATTCAAATCGGCAGAAATAAAGGTTGGTAATAGGTAAATGAAGTCCATTGTTCGAAGTTCGTTGTGTGGTCCCACAGGCCCTCGACGCGATACAGCCCCCCTCCCGGCCCACGGAGAAGCCGCTGCGCCTGCCTCTGCAGGACGTGTACAAGATAGGGGGCATCGGTACTGTGCCCGTCGGACGCGTCGAGACCGGCGTGCTGAAGCCAGGTGAGGTGAACTAGCCCCCTGACCCCCAGGCACGGAATATAATATAAGTACTAGAAACAGAACGGCCACTCTCAGCCCCGCGCATTCCAAGCCGCCCCGCGGTTAGCTGGTAGAATCGCGGGTTCCTCATTGACCGTGCGAGAAAAGCGAGCGAAGTCCTTGCAACAACTGGCAAAATTTGCTTTCATCTATCCGAATATATATATCCACTTGGCTACCCTAACAAGGGTCCCCTGGGGAATATGTAGATATGTACTCGCGTACAGAAGCGTCGTATTTTTCAACTAATCTTGATATCTACAGGAAACTTTGGCAGAAACATTCAGTACTTACCTACTCAATTCTAACCAATAATTTTAAATATGGCTTTCTATGGGAGAGGCCTAATAGGTCCAGCAGTTGACTTCAGTAGTTACAAGCTATATATTAACTTGCAATGTATGTCCGGGTGGAATATGTTTGTCGGGGTGAAATATTGCTACTGAATATTGAAGCGTTATTCTCGACCGATTGAGTTGAAATTTGGCATACCTGTCAAGTTCCGATGACAATACAATATAATGGTGACAGCGAGCTGATCTTATGATGGAGACGAAAGGTGGACAACGGAACTCCTCGATGGATAATAGTAGACTGGCCGTGTTTAGGCTCATTTTGATCAGCACACGGTTACGATCACTAATTTTATAAAAGCTTGTATTAAAAAAAAACAAAAAAACTTATTAATACTGATGTTAAATATGTATGGACATAATTAATTGATTAATTAGTTTCCAAATAAATATTCTGAACGGTAGCTTGTATTGAAAAATAGTTTTTTTACAATTAATTAATTAAATATGGCGCGTGTAGTGTACGCATTACGTATTAATGACTACCGGCAGGCATGGTGGTTGTGTTCGCGCCGGCCGCCATCACCACGGAGGTGAAGTCTGTGGAGATGCACCATGAGGCGCTGCAGGAGGCCATGCCGGGGGACAACGTCGGCTTCAACGTGAAGGTCAGCCTCTAGGCAGCGTGTTTGGCTGGGTCCCCCCACCATCGGGGGTCTTATTGCGTAGACTGAAGTTCGATTTCGATGTCCAGTTTGCGCTGCGTGTTTTAAATGTTTCTGCTCTTAAAAAAAAAGCTAAAACATGCAGCGTAATGAACAGCGAACCGTAATCGACATCGATTAGACAATATGACAACGGGACCGAAAGTTTTTATTTAACTTGACCTGTTTGTTAGTTAGGGTGGGACAAACCTTGAAACTGAATTTTGAACCAGTTAAACTCGACCGATTGATTCCGATTACAATACAATATTATGGAGACAGCGAGCTGATCTGATGATGGACAACGGAGCTCCTCGATGGGTAATAGTAGACTGGCCATGTTTAGGCTCATTTCGATCACACGGTTCCGATCACATATTTTAAAAAACTTGTATTGAAAAGTATATTTTTCAACAAAAAACTTATTAGATATCATCAAATTCCAAAACATATCAATTCAGTAATATCTACCCATGGATTATCAGTTTCTTATACAATTATATGGTTTCCAAATCACACTGACTTACAGCTTTGTATGGAAATTTAATTTTATCTATCTTAGGACTACGCCCACCTCTCATATATTGTTGAAATCTAAGTAAATTTAGATTTCAACGGTGAGTAGCCGGTTGAGATGCGAGAGGTGCGGGTTCGTTTCCCGCTACGGGACAAATGTTTGTATAATCTGCAAATATTTTTTCAGGGTCTAGGTGTTGTGGTGTCATAGTATTCGTAGTTCCTGATACCCACGGCACAGGGCTCCTGGTGGGGATCAGGACTATGTACAACTGTTGGGTGTTATGTTATAACATTTGTCCCGCAGCGGGAAACGAACCAGCTACCTCTCGCATCTCAACCGGCTACTCGCCCGTCGACCCACAGAGGTCGTCCAAATGGATGCGAGTCCGCGTATTCACGGCCTGCCGATAACCGGTGGAGTAAGAGTTCTTGAGTGGAGACCCGCGTCTTGGCAAACGTAGTGTACGGCTCCCTCTGGCTAGGTGGAGTGACGACTTGCGCGAGGTGGCTGGCAGAAACTGGATGAGAAGAGCCGAAGACCGGGCTCAGTGGCATGCCATGGGAGAGACCTATGTCCAGCAGTGGACTGCTAGGTTGATGATGTGTGTGTGTGATGTGTATTCACGGGCTGCAAGGCGGCGTGATGCCAAACGGCATGAAGCTGTGAAATTCACATGGAAAATTCGTGGGTTGTCACAAAACAAGACAAAATTACAGTACTACACTATTGAATGTAGTTCAGTTTGTTTAGTTTATTATCAACTTCACAGAACGTGTCGGTGAAAGAGTTGCGCCGCGGCTATGTGGCCGGAGACTCCAAGAATGCTCCGCCAAGAGGCGCTTCCGATTTTATTGCTCAAGTAAGTAAAGTAAAGTAATCGTTTATTATCTTAAACAGTGTATACGTGGAACATTTCTTGACAGTTAAATGTGTATGATGTATCAAAAAATATAAAATATTTGAAATGACCATATGTTAGGCTCTATTCCCCACACTAGGTCTGTTAAGCCTGTAAGGATAGAGATTTGCCACGGACTCTCCATCAGTTAAATTATTTGCATATTTTAAAGTTCTGATGGTATACTATAAATGCAGTAGATACAATGTTAATACTAAAAATTAAACTAAAAAAGTAAGAGTAGGATCCAATATGAGTTTTGATGCCAAATGTGAGTAATGTATGTGTGTGTAAACGTTGTAATTTAAGTAATTTGTATGCCCACCACCATAATCATCATCATCAACCGGTTGATATAGGCCCCCTAGAATGCCATGGTGAACGCTCTTGAACCGCCTCCATCCAACGACTTCCTGCACCACTACTTAAACTGTGCATCGGTCTACGCCTGTCAAACGGTGAATCTCAATACTTATCATATCTATAATTTTTAGGGTTCCGTACCCTAAGGGTAAAACGGGACCCTATTACTAAGACTCCGCTGTCCTTCCGTCTGTCTGCCTGTCTGTCTGTCCGTCTGTCACCAGGCTGTATCCCATGAACCATGATAGATAGACAGTTGAAATATTAACAGGTGATGTATTTCTGTTGCCGATATAACAACAAATACTAAAAAACAGAATAAAATAAATATTTAATCCCATACAACAAACGTGATTTTTTTGCCGTTTTTATAGATAATGGTACGGAACCCTTCGTGCGCGAGTCCGACTCGCACTTGGCCGGTTTTTAGTAGTAGTAGTAGTAGTAGTAGTAGAGCTTTTTTGTGAAAGAGTTCGTACGGGGAAGTTCTACCACCATACCTATTTCTGCCGCACAGCAGTAGCACTCGCATGGCTGTGTTCCGATTTAAAAAGTATGGGTACCGGCGAATCTACAGGCAAATGAGACTTTTCATCTTTATGTCTCAGGGTGGCAGGCGCGGTGCAATGCCACATATAGCGCGTCCTAGGTGGACGTGACCTTTGAGGTAATGAGGCAGATGTTACCTCTTAACATCAGGTGGGTCATCTGCTTGTTCCGGAGGCTGTCGAATAGGCTTCTCCTAAACGTATTTTTAGCAAAATCTATATAGTTTATGAGAACAAAAATACGAGTAACAAATAATATTAGTTTAGAGAGCATAGTAGATTTCTAATTTCTATTAAGCAGCAGTTTTCGGTTCAAATAGGTACTGTTTTCGTGATTTTCGTTGTGCGAGCGCTATTCTGTCACTTTTTAACTTAGTACTTTACTCAGTTATATACTGACGGTATGTGGCTGCTGTCTGCCTCATATAATATACTGTTGCGGATGCAGTACGAAAGGAATTTCCGGAATGGTGTTAGAAAAAACCTATTTATAAAAGGCTAACTATTTAACTTTAGTAAGAACATGACTGTCACTCTTGAATTAACTGAACGGCTAGGACCACAGCTTTGTGGACACCACAAAAATACATTAGAAACTGACCATTTAAACCTACTTAAAATGCAATTAAAACTGGTAAGTCTAGCTCGGTAAATGGTGAAACCTATTACAAAACGTAGCTATTTTAAAATCAATGTCATTAGAAGGTATTTGTCATTGAATATATCGTTATGCTACCGGACTTTTGAATGCACAAGTAAATTAACCGGAAAATGGATTTAGGTAACATTTAGGTAGATACAGGGTAGGGTAGAGTTGACGGCACACGAGCACGGGGCAGATCGCCCATGAGATGGACTGACCAAATCAAAACAGCTTTGGACGGTCCACTGCATGAATGCACGGAAAGCTGCGGTGCGAGATGAGTGGCGAAGGATTGTGAAGCGAGCCACAGACCCTGAAGTGACGACCACGACCACTCTGCCAAGAGTGTAACGACGAAGAAGAAGAAGAGTTATAGATACCTGATCACCCAAAAAACCCACCATTTGTTCTCCCAACTCCTCAATCGATCAGAGGCATAGCAGTGGGGTGCATGGGTCAATCCAAATTGAATCATTCCCAAAAACAACCTGAGCTCTTTGGGAAAATTAAAAAAGGTTCTCCACTGCGCGATCTGAGGCATAGTGGGAATTATAAGACTATCAAAATTGTATAATTCCCAAAAATACCACCAGCAGTGGGGTTTTTGGGAATATTTATTCAAGAAGTTCTAATCACTACGTGTGGGCAGAAGCACGGCCTGCATGTTGAGCAGGACACCGCCCTGGGCGTCACTATTGCGTAGGGCGGTGTCCTGCCCAACATTCAGGCCGTGCTTCTGCCCAAGAAGACCGAGAAGAAAGCATAAAAACCCACTCCTTTCATTCAGTGTGGTGTTTTCGCGCAAAACACAAAAACTGTAACTCATGTAAAAATAAAATATTTTCTATATTTTCTTACTAAATGATTTTACTTGAGTCCTAGGTGGATGTGAGCTATGAGGTATTGCACTGCTCATAGGCAGAGGTTACCGCTAACATCAGGTAGGACATCTGCTTGATACATCATTCCAAGTAGGATTAAAAAATAAAAAATAATGCTTAAATCTAATTTATCTGATCTATAGTAGTCGCATCAGCGGCTTAGGCCCTAGATCCTTCCACTCGTCTCTTTTCCTCGCCTTCCTCATCCATTTTTGTCCACATCGTTGTGCAAAAATATCTCATACATACAGACACACGTCTTTTTCCCCGAAGGGGTAGAGGCAGAGCCTCAACGGGCCTCTTTTCACAGTGGGTTGCACCATCGTGGAAAAATATCTGGCCATCTCTTTTTTGGCCTTCTTTGTTTGCTCTTATATTCTTATGTAACTCATATTATGTGACCAACATAAATAATGACTATTTTAGTTAGGCATAGCAAGTAGTTCCACCGACTGTCTAATGATTTAGGACAAAATAACAAGTCGCGCAGCGTGCTATGGAGAGAGATATGCTCGGAGTTTCACTACGAGATTGAATCTGAAATGAGGAGATTCGTAGAAGATCCAAGAACATCGACATAGCTCTCAGAATTAGCAAGTTGACGTGGCAATGGGCAGGCCATATAGCTCGCAGAAATGGTAACCGTTGGGGAACAAAAGGGTCTCGAGTGGTGACCACAAACACAAGCCGGACGACAAAGTAAAGGAAAGCCCCCTCTCGATGGACTGAAGACATTATAAAGGTCTCAGGAAGTCTGTGAATGTAGAAGTAGAGCTTTTCTGTGAAAGAGTTTGTCCGGGGAAGTACCCTCCATACCAATTTCTGCCGCAAAGCAGTAGTGCTCGCATTGCTGTGTTACGGTTTGAAGGGTATGGGTGCCGGTGAAATTACAGACGCATGCGACTTTTCATCTTTGTCTCAGGGTGGCGGGCGCAGTGCATTGCCTCATAGAGTGCGTGGACGTGACCTATTAGGTAAGGCAGAGGTTACCGCTAACATCAGGTGGGCCATCTGCTAGTTCCGTCATAGAGGCGACTCGAGATCATTAATTGTTGCATTCTTTGGGGAGGCCTATATCCAGCATTGGACTTTTACAGGATGATGATGATTTACATACCTATACTGTCTAAATGATTAGGTACCTAACTAAATAAAAAAAATAAATATAAATGCTCTCATATTATTTTTTTTTATTATATGCATTTTGCAAGGATGGGCGATAGTTGATTGACGAAACGGGTACATAAGACGAGCGTGAATGGGACAGTGGGAAGGGGTAGACCTCGGCGAACGTATTCTGACCAGCCCTCCTATTGTCTAAACAACTGACAATCGCTGTCGATCACGATTCCGCAATACATTGTGTAGCATATTTTAGCGGCTTTTCAATAGCAGTAATATTCAAATAATACTGCGCAATTTATTGTAAAATCATAATCGAAAGCGATTACCAGTTGGTTAGACAATAAGACCCCAGATCGGAGACGTTCTGGAAAAAGGTCAGGTCAAGAGTACCCCCGACGAGCATGTATGAAGAATGTGATGAGAGTGAATGAAACAAAAGAGGTATGTCTGGATCGTAGCAAGTGGAAATCCGTGGTCTCTGCCTACCCCTCCAGAAAACAGTCGTGAGTATATGTATGTATGTACCTTATGCATTATTTACAAGCTTGCATTTAACTTGGAATGTATGTATGTGTGTCGGGGTGGAATCTTGTAACTGTATTTTAAAGTAGTTATCCTCAACCGATTTAGATGATATTTTGCATACCTGTCAAGTTCCAATGACAATGCAATATTATGGTGACTGCGAGATGATCTGATGATGGAGACGGAAGGTGGGCAACGGTACTACTCGAGGGATAATAGTAAACTGGCCATGTATAGGCTCATTTTGATCAGCACACGGTTACGATCACAAATTTTATAAAAGCTTGTATTGAAAAAAAACTTATTAATACTGATGTTAAATATGTATGGACATAATTAATTGATTAATTAGTTTCCAAATCAATATTCCGAACAGTAGTTTTGCGCGTATTTGTATGAATTATTATCTGGGTTCCGAATTTCCTGTGTGAAATAACGCCTTATCTGAGCTGTGAACCTTGAAATATTCGTACAGTGAATGTGATTCATTGTTGGTTAGAAACAACGCAATAAAATCAGTCGCAAACATTTCTAAAAAGATACTTACGTATTTAATTCATGGACCCGGATTCGGCGTAGGTAAGATTCAATTAAGATTAAACAATAACTTCAAGAAAGTGATAGCGCTATTGAACCCAGGAAGAGATGAGGTTATAGATTATTGCCGCTCAGAAGTAACTGACGTGAGCGACAAATGATAAAACATATTGTTTTAAAAGTAGCAAATATAAAAATAAATCAATCTAGGTGCTGTGATTACCTACTGAATAGTATCAAACCTAAAACGAGGGACCAAAAACGGGTTTTATGAGGGCCGATTTAAAAAAAAATATCCTGTAATGTTTAACCAATCGTGTTTCTATTTAGGGTTTATTTAGATTACATCAAGTAATTACTGTATTAACATCAAGTTTGTAACATTTACCGTTACTGAGTGAGCTGAGCACGTAACGCGTCGACCCCAAAATTGTAACATTGCAAAATCTACACATGACAACAACAAAAAAAAGTTAATCTTCATCATAGTTCCAGGGGCATGACAGAGCCCAAAACAAGATTCCGATAAATCTTCTCGATACTATGATGAAGATTAACTTTTTTTTGTAAAAAATAAGATGCCTATTAACTCTTGACAGCCTCATACTTTTTTTTTTAAATTTGAATTTACCCACCGCCCGTTCGTCCAGATTCTTATTTATTTTTAAAAAAGTCGCTTTACATTGGTATTCAGCTCAGCATAATGCTGAGTAGCTATAGCCACCTACTCAGTTCTAATTTTCAGCTGACTGAGGTCAGCTGCTTGGTAGCAGTGTAAAAACGTAGACCTACATAAAACAAACAAAATACGTATAAAAACACCTATCATAATCCTGACCAAATGCAGGATAAAGGAGTTCCCTATGTTTTTTAGTTTTTTAAAATAGTCTTTATTTCGCAGTAGCAAATTAAAAAAATGCGGACTACGCCCGCCAGAGCGAGCGAGATGGTGCGCGGGTTGCCGTGTGCGATTCCATATTCTAATCGCGTGCGTTGAAGAGGGAGCCTAAATCGTCGTTCTATAGACTCTTTTGTAAAACTTGTAGGTGATAGTGCTGAATCACCCGGGGCAGATCAGCAACGGCTACACGCCCGTGCTGGACTGCCACACGGCGCACATCGCCTGCAAGTTCGCCGAAATCAAGGAGAAGTGCGACCGTCGTACTGGTATGTCCTCTGCTTTTGTCACTAGTAGAGCTTTCTGTGAAATAATTCGTCCGGGGAAGTATACCATAACCATTTCTGCCTCAAATCATTGCCGTGTTCCGGTTTGAAGGATATGGGTGCTGGTGAAATTACAGGCACATGAGACTTTTCAATGCAACGTACGGCGCGTCTGTCTTACCAAGACGTGACCTGTGTGGTAATGCATTGTTATAGGCATAGGTGGGCCATCTGCGAGTTCCGTCATTCAAATAAAATAAAACTTTGTGATCTTTAAAGTTTTCCAAGTCTTGTGTCAAGTTACTGAGAATTCAAGAGGCCACAGAGTCGTGGTGTGTCCGGCCTAAAAATATACCCCCTACGTCTCTTAACGTGGAGGTCGTAAGAGCCGACTAACGGACTGCATTTAGGGGATGGCAGCAGCATCCACCTGAGTAATCAACAATACTGCGATCTCCAGTCCACTCGCCAAGCGTGATGAGAATGGCAAAGCCCTCATTGCATTCTGAAGGTCAGGCCTCGTCCAACAGTGGACCTCTAAAGACTGCTGATGACGATGAAGGTACACACAGCGTGATTTTTAAAATGCTGTTTTTTTGGCATCTTTTAAGTTAAAGGGCATAAACCTCTTGTTACTTATTTTGGTTGTCTTGGCGAAAATATGCGACAATAACTTATTTCCTATCTGTAAATGGGCCGAGTGCCTTCTGTAGGTAAAATTAAGTTTACGAGTAAACTACATTAAATGTGAATCAGCGCTGTGTTCAGGATATAATATTTAGATTCAGTTGTGTTATGCAGTTGGCTTAAGGTGGTAGCTTTCGCTTGTGGCGCGAAATTCAAATTTGTTAGTGTTTTTTGCTCATCACAGCTCATCAACACTTCTTCAGAAAGCTAAAACTAATTTGCCGGTAATTATATGACCTAACACACAAGTTTTAATTTATAGATATTAACTATTAGATATCACATACCTAAATATCATTAGTTTAGCTACGATTGTGCTTCAATGGTATTTACAGTGTTTTTTGTTTCAAGCACATTCATATAGCGTGTGTTAGGTCATATAATTACCGTCAAATTAGTTTTCGCTATCTGAATAAGTGTAGACGAGCTGTGATGAGCAAAAATACGAAAAAAAAAAACGCGCCACAAGCGAAAGCAACCAGCTTAAGTCTTTGTAAGATATTTTGTGTATGAATGTACTCGACGTAGAAATTATTTCTAGTCAGTGGCCACGTACAAACAACGAGCACTAAATACTTCAGCTTGCCGTGAGGTTCCGGTGTGTCCGTCCTAAGAATAGACCCCTCCTCCTTCCGTGGCTGTCGAGGGATTTCATGCACCAGCCTAAGCTTCTATGGGAAGGCCTCATCCAACGGTGAGCGGGGATTTGCCATAATCACCACGCGTTGCAGGCGGATTGGTGATGGCAGTATTAAGCTAGGTTCATATTGCTGTGTCGGGGTGTGTCGTGGCGCGCCAGAACGCAATCGGTTACGTTTATTACCTATGACTAGACTCACATTAGTAGGTTGTGTTATTAACTTATTTTTATCAGATGGATGCTGCTACCCACCCTTAGTTCGCTTTTACGACATCCAAGGGAGGAGACGGAATGGTATATTCTTAGGAAGAACACACCACGACAATTAATGCTATGCTGTTTTGTTAGGTAAAACAACGGAGCTGGAGCCGAAGTCTATCAAGTCTGGCGACGCGGCCATCGTGAACCTGATGCCGACCAAGCCGCTGTGCGTCGAGTCCTTCTCGGAGTTCCCCCCGCTCGGCCGCTTCGCCGTGCGCGACATGCGCCAGACCGTCGCCGTCGGCGTCATCAAGGTACGTGCAGGGTGACGCGTGCCGCATCAAGGTACGTGCAGGGTGACGCGTGCCGCATCAAGGTACGTGCAGGGTGACGCGTGCCGCATCAAGGTACGTGCAGGGTGACGCGTGCCGCATCAAGGTACGTGCAGGGTGACGCGTGCCGCATCAAGGTAACTACTCAGTGGAAAGCGTTCCTCAAGGTAACTACTCAGTGGAAAGCGTTCCTCAAGGTAACTACTCAGTGGAAAGCGTTCCTCAAGGTAACTACTCAGTGGAAAGTGTTCAAGGTAACTACTCAGTGGAAAGCGTTCCTCAAGGTAACTACTCAGTGGAAAGCGTTCCTCAAGGTAACTACTCAGTGGAAAGTGTTCAAGGTAACTACTCAGTGGAAAGCGTTCCTCAAGGTAACTACTCAGTGGAAAGCGTTCCTCAAGGTAACTACTCAGTGGAAAGTGTTCAAGGTAACTACTCAGTGGAAAGCGTTCCTCAAGGTAACTACTCAGTGGAAAGCATTCCTCAAGGTAACTACTCAGTGGAAAGTGTTCCTCAAGGTAACTACTCAGTGGAAAGCGTTCCTCAAGGTAACTACTCAGTGGAAAGCGTTCCTCAAGGTAACTACTCAGTGGAAAGTGTTCCTCAAGGTAACTACTCAGTGGAAAGCGTTCCTCAAGGTAACATACCTACTGGGTGAAAGAGTCCGCCCTCAAGGGCGTATTTAATCGTTTGGATCGCGCGTGTCAATCGTCAAAAATTTAACAAAGTAGGTACATCATCATCATATAGCATTAAAAGTCGCCGTTTACTTTTACAGAGCGTCAATTTCAAGGAGGTGACTACCGGCAAGGTGACAAAGGCGGCCGAGAAGGCCCAGAAGAAGAAATAACCACAGGGCACCTCTTACAAAGTAATACGGTTGCCGCTAACCATCGTGTTGCGGGGCGCGTTATCCCGCCCTGATGTCTGCAGCGCCGGTGGTGGCGGCGCCGCCCTCGGTGCGCCGGCGCGCCGCACTCGCGGACGAACCCCCCTAGTGACTCCCTCTAATCGGAGCTTCTTCACAGCTCGTATCACTCTCGTCCTTTACTTATGCATTTATCACAGCACCATTTTAAAGTTAGTACGTTTTAGTTATGCTTATATGTTAAGTTTATATGTATGTGATTATTTTAGTCGTAAGTTATTCGTCAAGTTTGAGTTTCCTCATTTGAAAGCTCACTATGTTTTGATTTTTCATCGAAAAGAGTTTAGGAGGAAAGGAACGGAGTGGTTGGCGAGTTTTAAACCATTATTCAAAGAAATCAAGTGTTGACTGTTATCTTTATCTAAGCATTTGTATTGTATACTCTTGTATCAATAGTATTTACTACGGTAACTTATCTTTAAATTTAATTTAATGTGTTAAACTGCGATGTTTTCTGAAGTAAACACGTATGAAATGGAGGCTGGGATGAAGATGTAAGCCCAAACCAACTAAAAAGAATAGACGGAGCATTACGCGCTACAAAATGGGCAATAAATAGAAAGACGATAAGGGCTTTCTTTTTTTGCAGCGAAACTGATGAAGCCAGCATCACCTTCCTATTTCGTGTCTCACCTGTTTAACGCGGAATGCTCTGCCTAGTATTGTTTTAGGTCTGAGGGTGTAAGCATGTGTACTGGTGTCGACTCTGTGCATGTCTCTGAAACTAAAGCGCCCTAAAAATACGTCGAGAAAGGGGCCTCGGTCATTTTAGTGCGGTTTAGTTTGAGAGTTCCACATGAGTGAATGTCGAGGGATCGTGGTTGTAAACCGTATCGTATCTCTGTAGGTAGTTTGAAAAAAGCGTTAAAAACGTTTTGAAAATAATCTGAAACTTGTAAACATTAGAAGCTGTTTTTGTTTGTGGAGTGATTAAATATTTGTTTTAACAAAACCTGTGCGGTTCAATGGTTGGAACATTTCAATCAGTCCATTATTTTTCTCATAAACTTGAATTTAAGAAACTGTGACATCCTTTAGTACCAACCCACTATAGGTACCTTCGGAAAATAAACTCACGTTCATTTTAAGCTAAATGTAACTTTGTAATCTTTTCAATGATTTTGTAAAAACAGTCTCTTTTAGTCCTTTAATAAATGAAGAAGTTCAAATAGTTGTTTCATTCAGTAGGTACATACCTAAGAGGGATGAGGGAACGAGCGAAGAGAGTTCTTTGAGTCACCTTGAATGAATTGGCGTTATTACGTAGATATGTGTGTGCATAATATACTTAGATAGATAAATACTTTATTGTACCTAGACCAAAAGAAAAGGCTATTGTTTTTTTACTGAATCAAATTACAGTGCAATGGGCGGCTTTATCGCTCAAAGCGATTTCTGCCAGGCAACCTTTATATTAAGCTATAATATTATAGTAATGTCCATCTGTTTGTCCGACGATAACTGCAGAACCAACCGCTGCGTTGGTCCAATCTTGATGAACTTGGTAGGTAGGTAGGATATGTGAATATAATTTAAAGTACGAAAATTAGCTTCTTATATTTTCTTTTTTGAGAACTTGGAAAATAGGTTTATGACATATTGGATCAAAATTTGGCCGATGTGGTATTAGAGGTCCTAACAAATTAATTTTGCTGCAGCTAAACGAGCTCACGAGAACGTCGTGAAACGAAGGGGGAAATGGAGAGCGTAGCGAGCCATGACCCCCGAGTGGAAGCCATCGGTATAGGGGTTCTTGAGCTACCGAGGTCTAGGCGAGGTCACGTTCGGGGCGAACCACTATTATATTAAGTCCACCAAGCAAACATTACCTATCAGCCGCGACTTATGCTGTATCTGGTTATAACACGAACGTAGGTACCTATACCTAAACTGGACATCGCATTTTATCAATAAAAACGAGCCGAGCGAGAAGCTCCAAAGTAGTAGTGCGTCTCTTTATTTCTCCAAATACCAATAGTCTTGCACAGTTGAACTACTGGGTATTTCCTTCCCAATAGGCTTAGGCTGCGTTTCCATTGACGCGGAGCTGGGCGGAGCGGAGCTTAGCGGTGCATGAATTGACCAATCACTATGCTCGAAATCTCTGCTCCGCTTCAATGGAAACAGCACGAGCGGAGCGGGGCAGAGCTGAACGGATATTCATATAAAATAAGCGAGGTGATGCGGAGCGGAGGACAGCGGAGCGGTGCGTAGCGAGGTGATGCGGAGCGGAGGACAGCGGAGCGGTGCGTAGCGAGGTGATGCGGAGCGGAGGACAGCGGGGCGGTGCGTGATTCGTTATCTTCGTCGTCAAGTAAGGAAAGATATAAAAGGATTGCTTTTTTCTTTTAAAGCGACAACATGACATATGCTCTTTCTGAAAGATGGAGACAAACTGAGCTCAAAATTGCGCAATTCCAAAGTTAGCTCCACTCCGCTCCGCTCCTCTCCTCTCCGCTCCGCTCCTCTCCTCTATGCTTCAGTGGAAACACTTACCACTTTTCACCGCTATTCTCCGCTCATCTCCGCACAGCTCCGCGTCAATGGAAACGCAGCCTTACCTAGGTACTAGTAAGACCACTGGGAATTTTGTACCCAGTAGACTCCCCCCCAAGAGTAACTCTCATTAGTCCTACTCCTATGTGATATGTATATGAGGCTATAGAACTTTATGTGATATAAAGACAACCTATACATCACCTACTTAAAGTGAACTTGAATCTATGACCCAAGAGGAGGGGATAAAACATGTGCTTGACTGACATCTTATCACATACCTTCAAATCACAAATGAATAATCATTTGTAGAAATAAATTAAAAGTTTTTTTTTCTTAGACTTTTTATGATCTATCAATTACGAGGTCTATTATTCTATTCTATTTCTAGCCATTTGTATCCCACTGCTGGGCAAAGGCCTCCCAACGCCTTCCAGACATCACGATCCGTTCGTGCGTTTGCCACATTCTTTGAATAGCGTAGAGTGAGTGAATGTAGAAAAACTAGCAAACTGTGAACACTCCATTTCAAATATAAGGAAGGGCGTACTAAACCGATACGCCGCTAACTCAGTCGGCGGCGAACAGTGTGCCTACTGGCACAGAATAAGAAATAGTTTAATACTACTGGGGACGCTGCCTTGTTGTAGATTTTTACTCTGTGGCTGGTCTGGAATTCAGTCTATTCCGTCTTATAGTAGTGAGTACTATACCCTTAAAAAACTGTGATTATTTACGTCGAACAGCGTTATTCTAGATATGTATTTCTTCTTCCATGGTCTAACCATGGAAGTAGAAATACATAATATGTAAGCTCTGCATCTTAATGAAAAAAAGGCTGCCCACAGTTTTTTTTAAACCATTTTAAATGTAGTTATTTTGTTTAAAAATGCTTCAGTACTAGTTTTCGAGTTCTGAAGGTTTATAGGTACATACAAACATTAAAATGTGGGAAAATATAACGACTTCACTTTTTGTTAAATTTATATATTAATTTACATACCGTGGGTAGGTTACAGTCATGAATGTAGTAACTACATCTTCCTAGGGTACGGTACAAAGTACCTACATCTATTTTGTGCGTGCCATAGACGGAGGAACGCATTATTGCTGTAGAGCCCACGGATGAACGCATTATTGCTGTAGAGCCCCCATAGAAGAAGTAATACACCATCCATGAGATGAGAGCCCCCAAATACCTTATTATCGCTCTACGCCCCATATCGAAAAAGTCTAATTGGCTGAGTTTGAGTTGTCACTTTGACAGTGACATTTCATTGTTTACAGGAGTCTGAAATCTATTTATTGAACGCACCGCGCTCACCCATGCATGTATGCAATGTCAACGAACGAAGTGAACGACGGGTTTATTTACTTACTTTTGCGATACTACCAACGAGCGAGCTAGCTAATGATAACGAAACACGATGACGTGTGCCTCGCCCGCCGTAAGTGAAAGTAACAAATAGTGGAAGGAGCAATACGCGTAGGCCTTCAATATTGGTTGTGTGTTCTGGTGACTGCAGTAACTCGCGAGCCGTGGTTCCGTTCACTTGAGTTCACAGTTTGCACCGATAGCAATGTGTGGAATATTCGCGTACATCAACCATCTTACGCCTAAAACCCGGCGTGAAATATTGGAGTTGCTGGTCAATGGATTAAAACGTTTGGAATACCGTGGTTACGATTCGGCCGGTGTCGCCGTGGACGCCGCCGATCTGAAAGACATCGCTGTTCTGAAACGAAAGGGAAAAGTAGCGGCACTTGAGGAATTGCTCCAGGAGCGCAGTGCCGAGCTATGCGTGGAGGAATGCGTGGAGTCCCACTGCGGCATCGCGCACACGCGCTGGGCCACGCACGGCGAGCCGAGCGCGGTCAACTCGCATCCGCAGCGCTCCGGCGAAGACAATGCATTTGTTGTCATTCACAATGGAATCATTACCAACTACAAGGAAGTCAAAACTTTCCTAGAAAACAAGGGATATGCTTTCGAATCCCAAACTGACACTGAAGCTATCGCAAAGTTAGTTGATCACATTTACAATCAACACAAGGATTACAGCTTCCAGGAGCTAGTTGAGCAGGTAATTCAACAACTTGAAGGTGCTTTTGCATTGTGCTTCAAATCCCGTTACTTCCCTAAAGAATGTGTGGCTACCCGGAGAGGCAGTCCTTTACTGGTTGGTATCAAAACAAAACGTCGCCTTTCTAGTGATCATATCCCCATCATGTACACAAATAACAAGGCCACTCGAGGAGTGGTGCCATCAGTGCCACGGGTCAACAGCCATGCCCACTTTGAACCAGAGGAGGAACGTGATGTTGAATACTTCTTTGCCTCTGATGCTTCTGCAGTTATTGAGCACACCAACAAAGTTCTCTATTTTGAAGATGATGATGTTGCTCACATTAAAGACGGAGTGCTGAGCATCCATCGACTGTCAGGCAGTAGTAACGACCCTCACCAGCGAGAAATCTTTACACTTAAATTGGAACTTCAACAAATTATGAAAGGAAACTATGACTATTTCATGCAAAAAGAAATATTTGAACAACCTGAATCCATTGTGAATACTATGAGAGGTCGCCTTAATTTTGCAGAAGGCACAGTGACTCTTGGCGGTATAAAAGATTACATTCCTGAAATCAAGCGTTGCAGAAGACTCATGCTGATTGGATGTGGTACCAGCTACCACAGCGCGGTAGCGACACGCCAGCTGCTTGAAGAATTAACTGAGCTGCCTGTGATGGTTGAATTGGCATCAGACTTCTTAGACAGGAATACGCCTGTGTTCCGTGATGATGTATGCTTCTTTATCTCTCAGTCTGGAGAAACTGCTGACACTCTCATGGCACTGCGTTATTGTAAGAGACATGGTGCTCTTATTGTTGGTATCACAAACACCGTTGGAAGCTCCATTTGCCGCGAAGCACACTGCGGCGTCCACATCAACGCCGGCCCGGAAATCGGCGTGGCTTCTACCAAGGCTTACACATCACAGTTCATCTCTCTCGTTATGTTTGCTTTAGTGATCAGTGAGGACCGCATATCCCTGTTAAAGCGACGCACCGATATCATCGCCGGCTTGCATGATTTGGATACGAAAGTTCGCCAAGTTTTGGCTTTAGATTCAGAGATCAAAGCTCTCGCTCAAGACCTGTACCGCCAGCGTTCATTACTCATCATGGGTCGCGGTTACAATTTCGCCACATGCTTGGAAGGAGCCCTGAAAGTCAAAGAGTTGACATACATGCACAGCGAGGGTATAATGGCAGGGGAGCTGAAACACGGTCCATTGGCGCTGATCGATAGTTCTATGCCCGTTATGATGATAGTCATGCGCGATCCCGTTTACACAAAATGTATGAATGCATTGCAGCAAGTGACAGCACGCCAAGGTCGGCCAATCGTCGTTTGCGAAGAAGGAGATATGGAAACCATGGGTCTGGCTTCACAATGCCTCCAAATACCTAAAACTGTGGACTGCCTGCAGGGCATCCTCACTGTGATCCCCATGCAGTTGCTCGCCTACCATATAGCTGTGCTGCGCGAGTGTAATGTCGACTGCCCGCGCAATCTCGCCAAATCTGTAACTGTGGAGTAAAGTGCAATATGGAGGTGAAATATTACGCGCAAAAATCTCATGTAAATAATGATGTTTCTTAGGAAGAGGAGCACACATTCGATTAGATGTATAAATAATTATGTAACCTATATAAATTACTGTAGGTATATTTTACTAAACTAGGTATGCAGGGAACTCTATCGCCCACGGAACACTGTAGAAAATAGCAAATTTCTCAATAACTTTATTATGTCTGGTATTTCTTTGAATTCACAGTAATATATTACTTATTTATCTAGAAGTCTACGTATTTTCAGTTTAATAACAACTCAATATAAATTACGAAAGAAAACAAAAAGCATAGTACACGGTCTACGTTTTTAGCAAGCACGAAACACCAGATTTTAATATTTTTTACGACTTAGCAAATCTGTGGAAAATCTAAATATAATTATTATAAAATTATAAGATAAATGTTGATAAAAAAAAAACAATTAAATCGTGCCTAACACGTAGGAATATACAAAAAACAAACACGTTGAAAAAAACAAAAAGTGTTCAATATTTTAACATCTGAGAAGTTTATTTATAAATGTCTTTGTATTTTTTTGACAGGTATATAAATAGGTATCTAAATAATGCCTGTGCAAGCGACCATAACTAAAGTTAAAATTCGTAGACGGTGGCAGTTTTATGAAATTTAGTTGAATTTTAACTGTAATTTTAACATCACTAGACATCTTACTAAGTATAGTTATTGAGAAATTTGAGCTCAAACAAGTACTTCTGTCCCCGAAACTGGGTTAAGGTCTACATTTATTGGACGGAACACCCAATTCCATAGGAAAATTGCATATTAGATATCGAAAATGTGTCGTAGGTCGCTAGTGAAATAGAAAAATATTAGACACCACAGTTCAACTAAAAACAGCATTATTATTTTTACTATGTCTGAGGTACCTACGTTATTATATAGATAGGTACCCATAAATATCTAATAATCGATTATAGTTTGGTATCATTGAATTGACATCTCGATCGGAGATGTTCTTGTAGATTTCTGTTCTATCTCTATCTGATCTATCATCTAGCGAATTATAGATAATGACTGAGCTAAACTTGATGGAATCAAATTACGTTCCAAGATAACCTTTTGGACATGGTACCTACTACCTATGATCCGAACAGGTTGTCCTAAAACATACCATTTCGTAAAATAACGTAGTCACAATCAGACTTGATAATAAATAATTTCTGAACTTAACTGATAAGACATTCCTAATAGCGTTTGCATGTGTAATAAAAACATAATAAATATGCCATTTGTACTGCGTCTATTTTCCTATAGTGGGACATTTTGTTTGTGGTACACTATTGTTTATTCTGTGGTGTTACCCAATATGGCTGATCAAGAATTTCTTGTTACGATCTCAAGGTCGTGCCTTTCGCTTTTTAACAATCTCGGTGTCTAAGATTTGCCTACTCAACTATATGTAGGTATTAAAGCATAATAGGAATCGTTTCCCACTAACGCTATCTGATAACGTAACAAAATCACTAGATGTGAAATTTATAATAATCTGATTAAATCGCATTCGTCGAACTAATTAAGTGGGTAGGTAGGTACACAGGTACTTTATCTTTGATTATATATATATTCTTTGAAAAAATAATTTGATTTGTTAGGTACTGTCAAAGAATAAATAATAGTACAAGTAGGTACTGTCTACCTACAGACCGTTCAACCAAGGTAGGTGCCATCTTACGGTGAACGAGCTGTACCTACCTACTTTGTTGCTATAACTACCTTGTTACTGTCTATAGGTATCCATAATAATTAGGTATAACTAGGATAGTACAAAAACTAAGTGCGAAATCACCGACTGAAGCGATGCGATTAAGGCGGCAAGCGTTCTCTTTGACTTTGAAAACTTATCGTATAGAATCTAAAAGTGTTTACGTGTAAGTACAATAAACTCACAATAATTATAAATCTGGCTATCTATACCTACCTCTGGTAACAAGGAAATGAGCGATAAGCGGGTATTATCTGAGTCTATCCACAGTTTATTTGATAACGGACCATTTTGTACTTTGTTTTTACCGTCTTTGTAGATTTTTATAATTATAGAAATACATTTTCACTAGGTACCTATTAGATTTATAAGTACCTACTAAGAAACTACACTTCGTAGGACATATAACATTACTTAACTGCTCTTATTTTTCATTTTTAGATTATATTTTGTACTTATATTATTATAATTTATATCTAAATAATTTTGTTATTATATACTTTATTAAATTAAGTATACAAGAGAATCGATTGTAAATTGAAACAGAATTTTTCTAAAATTTGCTAAGCGAATGACTAGTCAAAACGAAATGTTAATATCTACAAAAATTATAAATCATGAGGAAGGTTTTAAGGTTTTTAGGTTTTTTATATTGATGTTCTGAAATTTAAATTACCTTAGTTCCGATTCTATTATATTATTATCAGAAGGTTAACTCTACTTGTTTTTTTAAATTATATTATGATTCAGTAAATTATTAGTAAAGTGTTATGTATAAGTTTATGAATCTGTTCAACAGTTTTATGTATACACATGTCTATAAGCATTTTATTATTAAATGTTGGAGTTGATACTGTGCAGCATTCGCATAACTTGGTCAGGCATTCGCTCCATGATTAGAACTGTACCCTTAGTACGAGTTTGGATAGTTTTCGAAAATACCTTTAAGAAGTTTCGTTTCCTTTCCTTCCATACATTTACTTGCAGCGCCCCTAGCGAAAACGTCAAGGAACTAGGGGCGCTATCAAAAAATGTATGGATGGAAACGAAACTTCATATAGTTTCGTAAACTATCAAAACTCGTACTAAAAACCTGTATCTCTATTCTCTAGCTCGGTCCAATCGAACCGAACCGTTTGCTCCTCATTTAGATATTAATTTTAAATTTTGTAGACATAATCTAGAGACTAGAAAAGGCCTAGAAAGCGTTAGCCGAGTCAGTCGTGGGAATCAATGGCGACGATGAGCTCACCACTTGTCACGTCTATACTCCACGATGGTGCAACCCACTGTGAGAAGAGGCCCATTGAGGCCATGCCTACCCCTTCGGGGAAAAAGGCGTGTGTCTATGTTGTAAGTTCCCCTATTGTCAAACTAGCATGGCTTGTAATATTTCCATGCAAATCTTTAAGTTGGGTTGATTTGGAATTGGAATTGGATTTGGAAACCATCTAATTTTATAAGACATACACGTCCTAGATATTAGTGTATTGATCATGTTTACCAAATGGAGTTCGATGAGATAATAACAAAAATAAAATAAATAATGCTGGACAGTTCACACAACATTATCTAGCCCCAAGCTAAGCAGAGCTTGTGTTATGGGTACTAGATAACTGATATACTTACTTAATACAATACATTACATAAATAGATATTTTTTATTATGCATAGAAAAAAACCCCGAACATCCTGAATAATTATCTGCAGATCGTAAAAATATTTGTTCCGAGACGGGAATCGAACCTGCAACCTCCTGCGTCGCAGGCGAACCTTCGCCCGCCGCGCCACAGAGGTAAAGAGGATAAAGAGCAAACTTCGTTTGTATGCTCTAACGTCCAAGATTTTTAGGTTTCCGTACCCAAAGGGTAAAACTAAAGTTCGAATCGGACTCGCGCATGAAGGGTTCCGTACCATTAACTATAAAAACGGCAAAAAAATCACGTTGAATGGGAGCCCCCTTAAATATTTATTTTATTCTGTTTTTTTAGTATTTGTTGTTACAGCGGCAACAGAAACGACATCATCTGTGAAAATTTCAACTGTCTAACTATCACGGTTCATGAGATACAGTCTGGTGACAGACGGACAGCGGAGTCTTTGTAATAGGGTCCCGTTTTACCCTTTGGGTACGGAACCCTAAAAAAAAATAAGCACAGCTGCGCCCTCAAATCCCATGACGGGTTTCTTTCTAAACAGCCTGATTACGTCCACCTAGGACGCGCCCTATGTGGCATTGCATTGCGCCCGCCACCCTGAGACATGAAGATGAAACGTCTCATGTGCTTGTAATTTCCGTTTATTCCCAGAAGTTCCGTAGCGGAACTATTCTACACCCTTCAAACCGGAACACAGAAATGTGAGAACTAGGTACCTACAGCTTTGCGGCAGAAGTAGGTACGTATGGTGGTAGTAGGTACTTCCCCGGACGAAATCAATCAATACTTACCTATAATTATCTGATTGTTATCGTTGGTAATCCTTTCCGTTGTTGTTGGAAGATCAAAGCAGTTCTTCGTAATGAGTAGTAGGTACCACCTACCTTACCTACCTACTGGCGGCACCAATCGGACCCAATCCGTCATGCTCGATAAGAAATAGTGATATCTACCCTAACTAGGTACCAATTTTGATTAAATGCTTATTTTTATGAATTACAACTGTTTCGCAGAAAAGAAGGGAAAATGTAAAAAAAAATGGGCCGTAGATTGTTGCTGTTCACGGTTAGTAACATTTCACCAAACACCACCGTTAGCGTGCGAACTAAGTCCAAAGACTTCTAGAAGTCTTTGACTAAGTCACAGACTCCTAGGTAATCACTTTTTAGGGTTCCGTGGTCAAGAACACAAGGACCCGTTATAGTTTCGCCATGTCCGTCCGTGTGTCTGTCTGTCCGCTGACTTTTGTACTAGAAAGCTGTAATTTGGCATACTTATAAATCACGCCGAAAAAGTGGTAAACAAAATAAAACATAATTTAGGATCCCTACCTCTCCTACACGTAAAATGTGTATAGGTAGGTTTTTTCTCGTCTACACCCCATGGGCCATGGGGTGTCGTTCAAAAATACTTCGAGTGTGTGAATTCGATTCTGTTTGCGAAATAGGTATTAGGCTACAAAATGCTAACATTTGTTAGAGTCAGTTGTACCTACCCCTGCCAGCTAAACAGTTGTGTTTAGATATTTGAAACGAGTGTGATGCGAGTGTTCAAAATGATGCGAATAATAAATAAATAAATAAATAAATAAATAATGCTGGGGACAGTTCACACAATATTATCGAGCCCCAAGCTAAGCAGAGCTTGTGTTATGGGTACTAGATAACTAATATACTTAATACAATATATTACAATATACCTATATATACAATATACTATATATTGTACAACTATATACAATATATTATAGTTAGATAGATATTTTTTATTATACATAGAAAATACCCAGAACACCCTGAACAAATATCTGCGATCGCACAAATATTTGCTCCGAGGCGGGAATCGAACCCGCAACCTCCGAATGCGAATTATTCGCATATGCAAATATGAATGCGAACCTTTTCGTACCTTAACATATATTCTGTGCCTTAACATGATAACATCCCTGCACTTCTACAGGTGCCGGTGAAATTACAGGCACATAATGATAGTTTTCACCTTTAATTCTTTAGGTAGTATCAGGGTGGTGGGCGCAGTGCAATGCCGCATAGGGCGCGTCCTAGGTGGACGTGACTTAATTAATTAATTAAATGTGAGATAATGCACTGTTCATAGGCAGAGGGGGACCATCAAGTATGTAGCTTTGTGCATGTAGGTAACTTAGCCTTGTTATTGTTTGTCAGAATTGTTTGTAGCGTGGCGCTAGAATTGCGCTGATCACGTCAGCTGACACACCTCTCTCTTTCGCAACGCGACCCACTTGACGGGTGCGGGCCCCGGCTATAGTTTCCACAGAATGCCTACTGGCCGGCAGGTAGGCCAACAACGCAATCGCTAGCGACACCAGAGTCACTGCCCCGAAGATAGATTCCTCCAGGGCCTAATACCTACCAACATCTGGAGCATGCAGAGTTACGCGGGTACCTACGAGATCTATCTCGCATGTGTGACATCTTTTTCGAAGTAGGATAATTGTTCTCAATAGTATGTACCTTTATCAGTTCCAGGAACTACTGAGGTTTTTCTGTCCCTGTAGTTCCTTTCTCAATGTTTTATGAAACTACTGAGACCGATTGATTGTTCTTCGTAGTTCCTTTACCAGTTCCTTGAATGAACTACTGAGCCTTTTTCAATGTTTTTATTTTTTACATGCTTTTATTGTTGTATGTTCGGATCAAATCTTGCAAGCTGAATTAGAACCACTTCTTGACATCCGATTGTGCTGTAATTTTGTATACCTACCTACCTGTCAAGTTTCGATGACAATACATTATTTTGCGCCAGCGAGCTGATCTGATGATAGAGACGGAACAACACTGGTGGACAACGGAACTTCTCGATGGATTGTGGTATGGTAGTAGACTGGCTGGTTTTGATCAGCTCACGGTTCTGCTTAATAATTTCATCATCATCATCAGTCGGATGTAGGTAAGTACCTACTTTTAATTATTACAACAAAAAATCTTTTTTTGTCTTGTACTGTTAGTATTTTTGTTAGTTACCTCGTCAAAGTGTGGGACAAATCTTGAAACTGGATTTTGAGCCAGTTAAACTCGACTCGCTGAAATTTTGCATAGGTCAAAAGATACCTGTCAAGTTTCGATTACAATACAATATTATGATGACAGCGGGCTGATTTGATGATGGAGACGGAAGGTGGACAATGGAACTCCACGATGGATATTAGTAGACTGGCTGTGTTTAGGCTCATTTTGATCAGCACACGGTTCCGATCACTAATTTTATAAAAACTCGTACCTACCTACCACATACGGAAAAATATTTTTTTTTACTAAAAACTAGTTTGCCACAACAGTTCCTAAGAAACTGCTGTAACCAAGCAGGAATAAGGCAGTGCATACGGCAACTGAAATACCTATCTACGAACTACAACAATCTTCTAGTTATAGACAGCATGTCCTTGCGAAATGGTAACTTTCAAAATGTATGATTACGACACAAGGTATGCTAGTGCATGACCGAAACATATTTCTACGGCTGAGTGCATAAAAAATAAAAACAAT
Organism: Operophtera brumata; assembly: GCA_932527175.1. NCBI lineage: Eukaryota > Metazoa > Arthropoda > Insecta > Lepidoptera > Geometridae > Operophtera > Operophtera brumata. Next base: position 6,569,719 of record OW052238.1, read on the forward strand.
TATAAATTGTGATTTGGCAAACAAAATACTTACCTACCTATTTACCTAGGTATTGATTAGTCTGTGCTAAGTGTATTAGGTAGGTACGCACCGCAATATCACAAAATACATACCTAGTAGGTACAGAAGGTCAGTTCCGGCCGAATTGCTCGGCCGGCCGGGTAGTGCTAGGGCTGGCAAAGGCTATAAAGTAAGGAAGGACATAAGGAAATTTCAGCTCCGGCCGATTATGATTTTAATTACCTACGGTCAACCGTAGGACTAAGGGCTGCCTAAAAAAAATACAATTCTTTAGTGTTCAGTGTTGTGTTTAGACAACCAAACACAGAGCAACGCATGTACAGTGCCACCAACTTATCTGTAGAATGATTCGAGGGCACCACCATCGAAAAGGGTGGCCACCTATTACATATTTTGCTGCAATCGGTATAAACATGTTTGTACACGGACCTGACGAAATTGTAAGAATAAGCTTCGCTTCACTGACGTCATTGTTCTCTTCTCCTCAACACCATCCGAACTACAGTCCTTGCTCGAAGACCTGAGCAATGCAAGCCTTGAGGTTGGATTGAAGATGAACATGTCAAAGACCAAAGTAAGGACCAACAGTACCAAACATCAAATAGCAGTCAACGGTGAAGCAATGCACTACGTCCAAGATTACATCTATCTCGGCCAGATAGTTCCCTCCAGGCGGGCAGGCAGGATAGAGAAATTGCAAGACGCACTGAGATCGCCTGGAGGAGTAATAGATAGATGAAAGAGCTGCCGTGGCATTCGGGGCTCGGTGACGTTACGTGCGAAGCGAAGTGACGTTTTCAATAGTTTCCATTTTGGCCGTTCTACAGATAAGTTGGTGGCACTAAAGGGAAGATCGTGTGACAAAAAAACAAAAATACCTGAGTGACAAACTTCGACCAAAGTAAAATAAAGTGACAGAACACAAAATCAATGTAAGCACAAGGGGAGACTTTTGCAAAATATTAAGTAACATCTGCCCCCCTATTCCCTATCTTGAAAGTCACTCAGTGACCAACGTTTGACAAGTAAAATTACCATCAACTGACAATTCTTAATAGTATTTTTTTTTAATTGATGGTCATTCTTCTTGTTAAACGTTAGTCACCGAGTGACTTTCAGTCAGGGAATAGGGGGGCAGGTAATACCTAAAAATATATAATTTTTCAGTTATGTTTTTTTTTACTGATTTAATCAATGTCAGCAGTAAATATGACAAATGTATAAATCAACATTTTGTACATAAATACTTAATGGGAAATTTCCCATTCTGTCCCACTGCCTGGGAAATTGGGAAATATTTTAACGTAGGATGAAATATTAAAATACCAATCGAATTAAACCAACTGCTCTGTTTTTTTCCAAAGTCATGATGATAAAATTTTGGAGTCGTTACGTTACATGCTCCCTCAGTAACAGTAGGTAAAGGTTACAAACTTGATGTTAATACAGTTATTACTTGCCTACATGTAATTAATATTGTAAACATTAAAAAAAAACCCTCAACTATAAGTCGTACTAAAATTAAACAGTAAGATGAATACCAGTACATATTTTAATCAGTATAGTTTGTATAACAAATGCAAAAGAAATGATAATTGTAAAAGATACTATGTATACACTTCGACCAAAGTAAAATAAATGGACTGGCCTTACCCATAGAAAACGTCCGTGAAAAATAAGACAATTCAGATTTAGGGTACGGTCAACAAATAAACTATCTATCTATCTATCTATCTATCCAGCCACTGCTGAGTAAAGGCCTCTTCTCTATAGCGCCACTCCTGGCGGTCTTGTAAATAAACTAGGTGAAATTAAATTATTGAACTTCTTAAAAACTGTATTTTTTTAATACTTAATACTTTAACAGATGCAATGTGTTTACTAAAGTTATTTCAGTAGGTATATAGTACAAAAAATCGCCGAAAAAAATGCAATTATTGAATGAAACTTTTACAAAAATACATGGTTCCCTTCTGTTTTATGTAGTTACGTATCTATTTTTCAGCTCTCAAACATACACAATATAAATCAATAGAAAAGTAAGTCCACCTAAGGTCTTCAGCTCAATGAATTTGTGAAAAATATATTTTTCATCACTCAATAAACTAAGAAAATATCATAAAAATCGTACGGAAACATAAATGTATAAAAATTCCAGTATTTAGGAAACTGCAGAGTGCAGTTTTAAGAATTTTGCACAATGAGTTTTTTTATACTACTTGGAATGACAGATCAAGAAGATGGCCCACCTGATGTTAAGTGGTAGCCTCTGCCTATGAACAGTGCATTACCTCAGGTCACGTCCACCTAGGACGCGCCCTATGTGGCATTCCACTGCGCCCGCCACCCTGAAACATAAAGATGAAAAGTCCCATGTGGCCGTAATTTCATCGGCACCCTTACCCTTCAAACCGGAACACAGCAATGCGAGCACTACTGCTTTGCGGCAGAAACAGGTATGGTGGTAGTACTTCCCCGGACGAACTCTTTTACAAAAAAGCTCTACTACTACTAACCGTTTTTTTGGCGTAAAGAATTCATTGTGTAGAAAATGATCAGAGCAAATACGGGAAAATGTATTCCACTTCCAAAAGTCGTCTGTTCTTGCTCGTCTTATGACTTCTATCCATTTTTGTTTACCTTAGATTTTTTTTGGAAAGCTATAAGGTTAATTAACATGCCATTACATATTATATGCAATTACCTAAAGCGACGTGCTTAGCAATGTTTTGACGTAAATAATGCAAATTACAATTCTAAATCAATACGATACCCCTTAGGCATCAGATTTTTTTGTAGTCTGTACTGGACCATCCGTCATGCGTGAAGTCTTGTCAAATATTTCGTCGCTGTAGTTGGAAAACTAAATAAGTAATAACAACAACAAAACCAACATCGCGAGAAAAACGCGATTTACTGTTTTATTGCGTCAAAAATGGCAATAGCTTTTTTATCGTAACTAATTTTTCAGTCCGTGTTTTGATATGTTATAGATTGGTACTGTATCTATTTTCGAATTTAATGATAATACATTTTAGTTCTTTTGATTAAGAGAAAAAAATAAAAAAACGACTATGTATTTTTCCCTCGCCAAAGTTTTGAATAATTGAAATGATCTATTATTTACTTATTTGAATATGACAATCCTATCCATGGGTATAGATTTAAATAATATTAAAATACATTTTAAAATAAAACCAACTTATAATCATTTCTTTTTATCAAGACTGAATATTAGAAAACTACTGAAACACCTACATTATTTTAGCAGACTTATAAATTCAAAGTAAGTGACATAACAAACTTATCATACGACTAATGCTTATAAAAACAACAAAATGAAAAAAAATTGTGGAACACAATAATTCTAAGTATCAAAAAGAAAAAGGTATGTCGACTAAAATTAAAACTATCTACGAGTATAAACTTGTGTCTGTTAACTTTCATTCAGAGTGGGGAACATTGAGATAATGTCCTGGGGCGTAGTCCTCCTTGTCGCTCGTCCTCTAGTGCAAGACGTGTCCATCGACATGTATGGGCCATCATAACCATGCAATAAAGTCGATTTCGCAAAATGTGTTAGTTATGTAGTTTTCCTACCACACGACGATTTATAAGTTTTTTATCAATTGATGAAAATTATATTACAAAACCTTTACTTACGAATGAAATGCGATGCCTGAAGCTTTATTTGTATTTCTTGTGTTGTTTGCACTTGCAGAAAAGCACAGGAAGGCATTGTATTACCAAGGTATCTAATTTTGGTATTTTTCAGCATAGCTGTCACTCGTTGCCGTGACAAAGACTGACTGAAGCGAAGTATACTAGCTAGGTCTGTTTAGAAGCTTCAAAACTATCGTTCCCTAAGGCCCGTCCATTCATTTTATTTACGTCGATGTGTATACATCACTTAATTAGGCGCCCCTAAAGCTTGACAAAGAGGCCAGGTGGCCTTAAAAACGGATCACAAAATAGGTGTCGTTCCGATCGAGTGTAGACACGAAGTGAAGTCACTCGGCTGCCGGCCAGAGCTCCACCCTGCTCGTCGGCCTCGTCTTCGGCTATCGTCGTGTACGACAAGCTTGGCTGAGTCAACGCAGTCGTCCGTTTCGCGGCGACAACACAACGCAATGAAACAGCTGAACCGATTTTGATCAAACATAGCTAAGAACTTCGACCAAAGTAAAATAAATGGACTGGCCTTACTCATACAAAACGTCCGTGAAAAATAAGACAATTCGGATTTAGGGTACGGTCAACAAATAAACTATCTATCTATCTATCTATCCAGCCACTGCTGAGTAAAGGCCTCTGCTCTATAGCGCCACTCCTGGCGGTCTTGTAAATAAACTAGGTGAAATTAAATTATTGAACTTCTTAAAAACTGTATTTTTTTAATACTTAATACTTTAAAAGATGCAATGTGTTTTCTAAAGTTATTTCAGTAGGTTTATAGTACAAAAAATCGCCGAAAAAAATGCAATTATTGAATGAAACTTTTACAAAAATACATGGTTCCCTTCTGTTTTATGTAGTTACGTATCTATTTTTCAGCTCTCAAACATACACAATATAAATCAATAGAAAAGCAAGTCCACCTAAGGTCTTCAGCTCAATCAATTTGTGAAAAATATATTTTTCATCACTCAATAAACTAAGAAAATATCAAAAATTGTACGGAAACATAAATATATAAAAATTCCTGTATTTAAGAAACTGCAGAGTGTAGTTTTAAGAATTTTGCACAATGAGTTTTTTTATACTACTTGGAATGACAGATCAAGAAGATGGCCCACCTGATGTTAAGTGGTACCCTCTGCCTATGAACAGTGCATTACCTCAGGTCACGTCCACCTACGACGCGCCCTATGTGGCATTCCACTGCGCCCGCCACCCTGAAACATAAAGATGAAAAGTCCCATGTGGCCGTAATTTCATCGGCACCCTTACCCTTCAAACCGGAACACAGCAATGCGAGCACTACTGCTTTGCGGCAGAAACAGGTATGGTGGTAGTACTTCCCCGGACGAACTCTTTCTCAAAAAAGCTCTACTACTACTAACCGTTTTTTGGCGTATATAATTCATTGTGTAGAAAATGATCAGAGCTAATACGGGAAAATGTATTCCACTTCCAAAAGTCGTCTGTTCTTGCTCGTCTTATGAATTCTATCCATTTTTGTTTACTTTAGTTTTTTTTTGGAAAGCTATAAGGTTAATTAACATGCCATTACATATTATATGCAATTACCTAAAGCGACGTGCTTAGCAATGTTTTGGCGTAAATAATGCAAATTACAATTCTAAATCAATACGATACCCCTTAGGCATCAGATTTTTTTGCAGTCTGTACCGGACCATCCGTCATGTGTGAAGTCTTGTCAAATATTTCGTCGCTGTTGTTGGAAAACTAAATAAGTTATAACAACAACAAAACCAACATCGCGAGAAAAACGCGATTTACTGTTTTATTGCGTCAAAAATGGCAATAACTTTTTTATCGTAACTAATTTTTCAGTCCGTGTTTTGATATGTTATAGATTGGTACTGTATCTATTTTCGAATTTAATGATAATACATTTTAGTTCTTTTGATTAAGAGAAAAAAATAAAAAAACGACTATGTATTTTTCCCTCGCCAAAGTTTTGAATAATTGAAATGATCTATTATTTACTTATTTGAATATGACAATCCTATCCATGGGTATAGATTTATATAATATTAAAATACATTTTAAAATAAAACCAACTTATAATCATTTCTTTTTATCAAGACTGAATATTAGAAAACTACTGAAACACCTACATTATTTTAGCAGACTTATAATTTCAAAGTAAGTGACATAACAAACTTATCATACGACCAATGCTTATAAAATCAACAAAATGAAAAAAAATTGTGGAACACAATAATTCTAAGTATCAAAAAGAAAAAGGTATGTCGACTAAAATTAAAACTATCTACGAGTATAAACTTGTGTCTGTTAACTTTCATTCAGAGTGGGGAACATTGAGATAATGTCCTGGGGCTTAGTCCTCCTTGTCGCTCGTCCTCTAGAGCAAGACGTGTCCATCGACATGTATGGGCCATCATAACCATGCAATAAAGTCGATTTCGCAAAATGTGTTGGTTATGTAGTTTTCCTACCACACGACGATTTATAAGTTTTTTATCAATTGATGAAAATTATATTACAAAACCTTTACTTACGAATGAAATGCGATGCCTGAAGCTTTATTTGTATTTCTTGTGTTGTTTGCACTTGCAGAAAAGCACAGGAAGGCATTGTATCACCAAGGTATCTAATTTTGGTATTTTTCAGCATAGCTGTCACTCGTTGCCGTGACAAAGACTGACTGAAGCGAAGTATACTAGCTAGGTCTGTTTAGAAGCTTCAAAACTATCGTTCCCTAAGGCCCGTCCATTCATTTTATTTACGTCGATGGCTAAGAACACTACCGACAAATTCACCAGTCAAACAAAAAAAAACTAAATCGGTTCATCCGTTCGGGAGCTGCGATGCCACAGACAGACACACACACACACACACAGACACGTCAAACTTATTCCGTCGTTTTTACGATAGCTTTACTTTTTGAAATTGGCGTCCTAGAACTCATTTAGTTTATAATTTTTTTTTTATAGTATTCAGTAGGTACATTACTAAGATTAATTAAGTATAGATAATTTATTTTTTATTATTTGCTAGTTACTTTAGAAGCAAAACGAAGTTTTATAATTTGTCGCTTACGTCAGTTACTTCCGAGCTGAAGAAATCTATTAGTTAGGGAGCTGGCGAGCATTTCGGTACCTATACCTAATCACTGAATTATACCTATACCTATGCGGTATACCTATGCCGTTTCACGTCGAGGTGAATTGCAGTTTACATCATTACGAATTGATTTGGTGTTCCTATGTCGCTGCGTTTTGTACATGTATGCCTCTGGAGTTCATGGTCACAGTCATCTTGGAAACGAACAAAATCGAAGAGGCAGACGTTCAGGGCTCTGCATTATCATGGGACGGAGTAGTAAAAATATAAAAAAAAAAGCTCTAAGTATTAAGTAATTTGCACACGGTTCTCATTGCGCCCATTCGATTCATTATGACACCATGGATTCGAAAAAACATGTGGCAGACACTTTGCTCACTGGTTTTCAGCTGTACAACTGTTTTAAATTCACTGAATCAAGGAAAATAATTCACTGAAAATATTTTGGTTTTCATAAGAAATTCAAACATCAGGCCAAGAGGCAGACCTTTTTTTTTACATTTTTGGAGCACTGTCAATAGGCAACGCAGAGGCAACATACTGGCAGACTATTTTTCGAATATTAATCGAACAATTAAAATCTGCCAAGTGTGCACTTCATGTACAGTTTTTTTAATCATAAAAATTTTAATACTACAAAAGTCAAGCCCTGGATGTCTGCCTCTTCGATTCTTTGTGTTTTCAGGATGACTGTGATCATTAGCCCCAGAGGCGCATAATATAGCACACCTTCTTTTTTACATTTTTGAAACTCTGTAAAACAACGCAGCGCCGCCATGGTGGCAGACGAGGTCCTTGATGTTTCTTAGGGTATAATTTATCACTATTAATAACGTCTATGCCATGTGTGCTGATTATATCGAAATTTTGCTCGCCAGCTCCCGATCTATATAGGTACCTCATCTCTTCCCAGGGTCAAGTGAGCAATAGCGCTGTCACTTTCTTTCAGCTATTGTTTCTTGCTAGACTCAGCCCATTCGGTTTTTTGCTCGCTATCATTATTCACTGTTCGCGGCGGCCGAGCCTTCTAGATTCCTAGAAATAGCACGAGTGCGACTACAGAATGTTCATTTAGAAAAAAAAATGTTCCTTTAGTAGTAAATATTGTACTTGTGTATGAACTGGTAAACTTTACAAAGATTAAAAAGCGGCCAAGTCACAGAATATATACAGTGGCCAAGTGCGAGTCGGACTCGCCCATGAAGGGTTCCGTAGCAGCAAGTAATAACATAACATAAAAGTTCTTGGATGGTTTACGATTAATGACGTATTCAAAAAAACTACTCACTAGATCTCGTTCAAACCAATTTTCGGTGGAAGTTTACATGGTAATGTACATCATATTTATTTTTTAGTTTTATCATTCTCTTATTTTTGAAGTTACGGGGGGAACAAATTTTACCACTTTGGAAGTGTCCTAACTAAGTGAACTATTCACTTTAGTTTTTTTTTTATTAGAAACGTCAATATCATTTTTGAAGACCTATCCATAGATAACCCACATGTATGGGTTGAATGAAAAAAAAAAAAAAAATTTGTTTCAGTTCTAAGTACGGCGAACCCTAAAAAAATATTGTTTTTTTATATTTTTGTGTGAAAATCTTAATGCGGTTCACATAATACATCTACTTACCAAGTTTCAACAGTATAGCCACAGAATAAATATTAGTACAAGTAGTATAGCTCTTACATAGCTTCGGAGAAAAGTGGCTGTGACATACGGACGGACAGACAGGTAGACAGACAGACAGACATGTCGAATCAATAAGGGTTCCGTTTTTTGCCATTTGGTTACGGAACCCTAAAAGGTTACAAACAAACGTTACTTTTGTTTGCACCAGTGCCGATGGCTTACAATAATGTTTGCCGTGCTTGGGCATCATAGCTAGGCAATAACTTTGTTGCAACACCCGCTTAGGCAGTCGCAAATGTTAAATTGCACATTTCTTACATCAGACTGGTGTAGGTGATTGTGGTTCGACAACCAGCCTGCCTACGCATTGAGCACACGATAAACCTGAAACAACCTATCAAACCCGTATCGATGTAGGTAGGTAGGTTAACCTATCGTTTAAAAACAATCGTACCTACCTACTTATAGAATTCACGCGGGGATCGAGCGTTAAAGTTTCTGTCAAAAGTGTGTTCACGAAACAACTGATGTTTGAGGTGAAATGTTATCCAATCCGCTAGTAGGTAATAATAGTTCAATGATCCAATCAGCCTTCTTGTATTTTCCTGATGTATGCCTACTACCCGTATTGTCTTCTACTAATATTTATTCTGTGGTATTGTGGTATCCTCTGACAACACAATACACCGCGCCGTTTTGAAGTAAAATTGTTAAAGATGCAATTCCACGGCCCGATTTCTCACAGACACAGATGCAAGGCCACAGGGCCCACAGGCAACACGCCGCGACGTGGGAACACCCCGTCGGCAGACGCCTGCCGATGTCTGGTAGTCATCGTCCGACCTCCTCAGCCTCACACCAACTGACTGTTTACTGACTAATTGTACTACTGACGAAGGCGAGCCAACAAGCTTGACCAACAGAGACGATTCCGGCTCAGTTTGAATGATTTCACTTTGCGTGCACGTTTGTTTCTTAGTGTAATTATTCTAAGATCGTGAGTACCTACGTCTGACTGCAACTGCACCAATCTATCAACCCACAGCTGGGCAAAGATTCCATCCCACCTAGATAGGTAGGTAAATACTATTGTAACCTTCGACCAAAGTAAAATAAATGGACTGGCCTTACCCTTACAAAACGTCCGTGAAAAATAAGACAATTCGGATTTAGGGTACGGTCAACAAATAAACTATATATCTATCTATCTATCTACCCAGCCACTGCTGAATAAAGGCCTCTTCCCTATAGCGCCACTCCTGGCGGTCTTGTAAATAAACTAGGTGAAATTAAATTATTGAACTTCTTAAAAACTGTATTTTTTTAATATCTAATACTTTAACAGATGCAATGTGTTTGCAAGTTATTTCAGTAGGTTTATAGTACAAAAAATCGCCGAAAAAAATGCAATTATTGAATGAAGCTTTAAAAATACATGGTTCCCTTCTGTTTTATGTAGTTACGTATCTATTTTTCAGCTCTCAAACATACACAATATAAATCAATAGAAAAGCAAGTCCACCTAAGGTCTTCAGCTCAATCAATTTGTGAAAAATATATTTTTCATCACTCAATAAACTAAGAAAATATCATAAAAATCGTACGGAAACATAAATGTATAAAAATTCCAGTATTTAAGATACTGCAGAGTGCAGTTTTAAGACTTTTGCACAATGAGTTTTTTTATACTACTTGGAATGACAGATCAAGAAGATGGCCCACCTGATGTGGTACCCTCTGCCTATGAACAGTGCATTACCTCAGGTCACGTCCACCTAGGACGCGCCCTATGTGGCATTCCACTGCGCCCGCCACCCTGAAACATAAAGATGAAAAGTCCCATGTGGCCGTAATTTCATCGGCACCCTTACCCTTCAAACCGGAACACAGCAATGTGAGCACTACTGCTTTGCGGCAGAAACAGGTATGGTGGTAGTACTTCCCCGGACGAACTCTTTCACAAAAAAGCTCTACTACTACTAACCGTTTTTTGGCGTATAAAATTCATTGTGTAGAAAATTATCAGAGCAAATACGGGAAAATGTATTCCACTTCCAAAAGTCGTCTGTTCTTGCTCGTCTTATGACTTCTATCCATTTTTGTTTACCTTAGATTTCTTTTGAAAAGCTATAAGGTTAATTAACATGCCATTACATATTATATGCAATTACCTAAAGCGACGTGCTTAGCAATGTTTTGACGCAAATAATGCAAATTACAATTCTAAATCAATACGATACCCCTTAGGCATCAGATTTTTTTGCAGTCTGTACCGGACCATCCGTCATGCGTGAAGTCTTGTCAAATATTTCGTCGCTGTAGTTGGAAAACTAAATAACTAATAACAACAACAAAACCAAAATCGCGAGAAAAACGCGATTTACTGTTTTATTGCGTCAAAAATGGCAATAACTTTTTTATCGTAACTAATTTTGCAGTCCGTGTTTTGATATGTTATAGATTGGTACTGTATCTATTTTTGAATTTAATGATAATACATTTTAGTTCTTTTGATTAAGAGAAAAAAATAAAAAAACGACTATGTATTTTTCCCTCGCCAAAGTTTTGAATAATTGATGCAGTTATTTATTTTTGCATGTCAATTGTTTAGTTTTCCTTCGTCAATGATCTCCACTAAGGTTCAAAAAGCTAATGATAAGTGCCATTATTGAATTTTCCCATTATAGTGAAATCATGAAATGATCTATTGTTTACTTATTTGAATATGACAATCCTATCCATGGGTATAGATTTAAATAATATTAAAATACATTTTAAAATAAAACCAACTTATAATAAATAAATAAATAAATAAATAAATAAATATTTCTGGACAGTTCACACAACATTATCTAGCCCCAAGCTAAGCAGAGCTTGTGTTATGGGTACTAGACAACTGGTACACTTAATACAATATAAACACAGATAGATATTTTTTATTATACATAGAAAATACCCAGAGCACCCTGAACAAATATCTGCAGATCGCACAAGTATTTGTTCCGAGGCGGGAATCGAACCCGCAACCTCCTGCGTCGCAGGCGAACGTTCGCCCGCCGCGCCACAGAGGTCGTCTTTATAATCATTTCTTTTTATCAAGACTGAATATTAGAAAACTACTGAAACACCTACATTATTTTAGCAGACTTATAAATTCAAAGTAAGTGACATAACAAACTTATCATACGACTAATGCTTATAAAATCAACAAAATGAAATCAATTTGTGGAACACAATAATTCTAAGTATCAAAAAGAAAAATGTATGTCGACTAAAATTAAAACTATCTACGAGTATAAACTTGTGTCTGATAACTTTCATTCAGAGTGGGGAACATTGAGATAATGTCCTGGGGCGTAGTCCTCCTTGTCGCTCGTCCTCTAGAGCAAGACGTGTCCATCGACATGTATGGGCCATCATAACCATGCAATAAAGTCGATTTCGCAAAATGTGTTACTTATGTAGTTTTCCTACTACACGACGATTTATAAGTTTTTTATCAATTGATGAAAATTATATTACAAAACCTTTACTTACGAATGAAATGCGATGCCTGAAGCTTTATTTGTATTTCTTATGTTGTTTGCACTTGCAGAAAAGCACAGGAAGGCATTGTATCACCAAGGTATCTAATTTTGGTATTTTTCAGCATAGCTGTCACTTGTTGCCGTGACAAAGACTGACTGAAGCGAAGTGTACTAGCTAGGTCTGTTTAGAAGCTTCAAAACTATCGTTCCCTAAGGCCCGTCCATTCATTTTATTTACGTCGATGATTGTAACCTTCTCGCAACGAGGATCATCATTTGGTTTATTCCGTGGTCCACCGTAGTGCATGGACAAGGCAGGTGGACCACAAGGAATAACCGCATTTGACCACACCCAGACTGGAGTAGTACCTACCTAAGTAGATAGACAACTCTCCGAGTGTAGGTACCTACCTACCTACTCTTGCTTATAAATCAGTGTGTTGAAAGCTATAAAACTACGCGGAAGCTGTAATGTTTACCTGATTTATTTTTAGGTGTCTCATCTCACTTAGTAAGTAGGTAGGTACCTACCTATGCGCAAAGAAAAATAATTTAGAGCTACCCGTAGGTTAGGTAGGTACCTAGGTAGGTACCTATGTACCTAACTGTTCGGAAACCTTAATAACTAATACTGTTACAGTTAATTTACTGTTACTGTTATACCTATACTGGCACAATAAATAAGTAGGTAAGTACTACGGTAGATAGATAAACCAACTTTTATTGTAGGTACTTATCAGATAAAATAACACATAATTAAGTAAATACAAAAATTAACTAAATAACAAATAACTAACAGGAATGCGCAACGGGCATATCAGTAGATCGCTATCAGTAGGTACATATTTTTTATTTATTTTTTGGTGATGTGGTTGAAATCTGAAAAAAAGAGTAGGTAGGTAGGTACCTACCTAGTGTGCATTGTGGCTGCAAAAATTTGCACCCACAATGCGAATGCAATAAAAAATTACATGCAAATACGGTTATGTGAGGTTTCCCGGACTCGAGGACTAAAAACCACCCCGGTGCGCGGTGGCCAGGCCATCCTCTGTGCATGTCGATGGGCTCCGGCTAGCTTATTACGTAGGTATCTTGCAATAGCAATGCGATGGCAATAATTGCGCGATTATCGCATCCAAATTGCAAATTCGTATTAGGTAGTACCTACGTATCAACGATCCGTAATACGAATTTGCAATTTAGATGCGATAATCGCTCAATTCTCGCGCAATTCTTGCTATTGCATTGCTATTGCAAGATACGTAGGTAGGTACGTACCTACCTAATAAGCTAGCGGGATCTCCTACGGAACGCACCGGTGCCCGCGCGTCGCCACGGCCATCCCGTGATTGGCCAAAAAGCCAACCACAAACTCTCCTTCCAACTGTGGCAGCACAAGGTCCACTCTGTGCTGCCACCAACCGTGCGTGGGCTCGTAGGAGGGTGGCCGGAGCCCTCACCACAGAATAAATATTAGTACAAGTACCCTCACCCCGACCACCGCGAGCCTAGCGACATATTATCTCTCTTCTGTAGGTACCTACTCTATCCTCAGTTCAACCACAGAATAAATAATAGTACAAGTTCAACTCAGACCAAACCAACCTTTTTTTGAGATAACGTAAGTTCGCTGCTATTAAAAAAAAATAACGGACAAGTGCGAGCGAGACTATCGCCCGGAGAGTTCCGTGCAGTAAAAGCTAGGTTCTGAGAAACCGCTTTTAGAAGTGTCCGTCAAGTAGGCATAGCCTCACCATGGTATTTGGTAGTTTCAACTAGGTATGCCAAAAAACTGTGATGAAATAGTGATAAATAGTTGTTTTTTTTTAATAGAGATAAATATTGATCCAGTACTTTAGTCATTCACTGAGGCTGCTAACTTAAAGTCTAGTTGGCAGCCTCACCAAGAACGGCTGCACGTCGTCGTGATGAGCAAAACAGTATGAAGAAATAGTGACGCCTGCGTGCAAAATTTCAATAATAGTGATTCTTTAGAAACTGAAATATTTTTTTTAATTTACTTTTACTCGGCTGCTAACTTGACGCTGGTTCCGGCAAAACAGCAGCGAGTTTTGAAACATGAAGTAGGTAGGTACTGTATATTATATTCTGTGCATGAAGTAGATATGCGTCAAATTGAAGCTGAACTGAAGAAGATAGTTAGTTAAAAAAAGACAACATAAAGGATAGAAGTGCGTAAACAAAGACTTAGCCCCAAGCTAAGCCAGAGCTTGTGTTATGGGTACTAGATAACTGATATACTTAATATAATACATTACATTGATAGATATTTTTATTATGCATAGAAAACACCCAGAACACCCTGAACAAATATCTGCAGAACGCACAAATTATTTGTTCCGAGGCGGGAATCGAACCCGCAACCTCCTGCGTCGCAGGCGAACCATCGCCAGCCGCGCCACAGAGGTCGTCAATTAGGAACCTACCTTTTTTTTATACTAGTGAATGAAGGAACAAGCAGATGGCCCACCCTCTGCCTATGAACACCTAGGTATTAGATTAATAATAAATAACAATATTTAAATAATGTTGGACAGTTCACACAACATTATCTAGCCCCAAGCTAAGCAGAGCTTGTGTTATGGGTACTAGACAACTGATATAGGTAGGTACTTAATACAATATAATACATAGATAGATATTTTTATTATACATAGAAAATACCCAGAACACCCTGAAAAAATATCTGCAGATCGCACAAATATTTGCTCCGAGGCGGGAATCGAACCAAGCAACTTCCTGCATCCGCCGCGCCACAAAGGTCGTCCTATTATGAGAGATTTATGGATTATGTACCTATGACTAGTAGCCTTTATCGATGTAGGTACGAGTAAATAAGGGATCGATCAGGACAAGGAATCCATCAGGAACTACTCTATACACCCACATATTTTTTTTAAAGTACCTACCTATTACCACAGAACAAATGTTGTACGACCCGATTTAAATCTTTGGTATGACCCCGGGGTAATTCCCTACACAGCAAAGAAAAACAAAAAATAAATCGGTCCACCGGAAAGCGATCCAACATAAAAAAATAACAGCGGCCGAATTTATAAACTCCTTTCAAAGTGCAATGCAATGGTAGGTGTCAGTGGCCCCAAGTCGACCACATTCGAGGCAAAATTCCACAGCTAAACGACCGGCGACGCACTCCGAATAATAAGTACCTACCTAGTTAGGTAGGTACTAGGTACCTTTCTACCTATAGGTACCTAGGTGTGTGTAGGTATAGGTGTACCTTCCAGATGAATATAGTTTACGTGTTGATAGTAGAAATAAAAACATTAAGAATAAAATCAATCCTTCACTCAACATAGTTAAACACTCTACGAGGTATCTAGCTGTATTATGTTTAATAAACTGCCATTGGACATCAAATGTCTCATTCAAAGAAAACTTTGTTTGGAGTTTCCTTCTGGACAAGTGCCTCTATTCTATTGATGAATTGTAAATGTTATATTATTATTATTCTATTGATGAATTGTAAATATTATTATTATTATTTATCATCATATTTTTTTTTTTGTTGTCTCCAGTGTTGCATTGTTTTTTTATTGTTTTCTTAATTTTATTTTATTGGATTTGACTATAGTTTTTAAACTTATTGACACGTTAATTATTTTAAATTTTTGTTTTATGTATTTTTTGTGTTTGTAGTGTAGGTTAATGATTTATAATTTATGAATAGTATGAATATTTTGGTTTTTAGATTTAAGATTAAATAATTATTTCCGAACACAATATATTTTGTTTAAGGATTAAATAAATGAAATGAAATGAAATACTAGTATTTATTCTATGCTTATAGTAAGGTATACCTTACAACTACCTATCAGCATTATTATTTATTTATTTATTTATTATCTACATCTACACTATATAATATATAATCTACACTAATATTAAAAAGAGGAAACATTTGTATTTTTGTGTGTGTGTGTATGTTTGTAATGAATAAACTCAAAAACTACCTTGCCGATTTCAAAAATTATTTCTCCATACTTGTACTATTATTTATTCTGTGCCATTGCAAAGCTACATTCACCCTGAGTGACATAGGCTACCAGGGGGGGGATAAGAGGGAGGGGGGCTATTTTTCATCCTGAAACTACCCGTGCAAAGCCGGGACGAGCCGCTAGTTATCTAAAATCGGCAAAAAAACACGTTTTTTGTATGGGAGCCCCCTTAAATATTTTTTATTCTGTTTTTTAGTATTTGTTGTTATAGCGGCAACAGAAATACATCATCTGTAAAAATTTCAACTGTCCAACTATCACGGTACATGAGATACAGCCTGGTGACAGACGGACAGACAGACAGACAGACGGACGGACAGCGGAGTGTTAGTAATAGGGTCCCGTTTTACCCTTTGGGTTACGGAACCCTAAATAACCTTGTTTCGAGTACTTCGAACCCGTTCGCTCACAAAATATAAATTCTGGTCGATAAGCCAATGTTTCAGATAAACTGCCATCAGATGTGTGTGACAGAGTCTTGTAGTTTGTTGTACACTGCCGGACCCCTTAGGTACGTGAGGGGTCCGGCAGTGTACTTTGAGGACATCGTGAGGGAGCGGCCGATAGTCGCGAGCTTCCCTGCGTTTCGCGTCCCGTACGTGCGAGTTGGGTGTCGAATGAAGTGTTTTATTTTATTTTATTTATTAAGAAAAAACAAACAACTACATCTACTATTTTATAAAAACGGGAAATTTTTACGTACCGTTAAATCGATGTAAGCACCGACATAGTTTCGACCCGTTTCGAGAGTCTTTTTCAAGGTGAGTGAACGCGACGCACTCCACCCGCGTCTCTCTTAGCAAATTAAGTTAATAAAGAAAGAAGATTCTTATATTGGCTGAGAATCTTTATTTCAAGTTAATTTTAATTTAAAAACATTGAATTCTTTATTCAAAATTAGTCATTTGTTTATTGATTAGCCGTATGTTTTCATCGCATTTGAATCTTTTTCTTCACCTTAGATAAGTACAAATTCGAATAATTATGGAATGCAACGCGGCACAAGCGGCACGCAACATCAACGACGTTTACGGAGCGAATACTACAAACGAACGCACCACCTGTTATTGGTTTGCCCGCTTCCGTTTTGAAAATTTCGACCTGGAAAATAACCCCGTGGTCGGCCGAAATCTTTGGTCGATAATGACGAATTAAAGACGATTGTGGAAGCTGATGATACTCAATCTACGGCTGAATTAGCAGTAGTTTTTGACGTTGCATCAAAACAATATTGGTCCATTTGTGTCAAACTGAAAAGGTAGAAAAGCTTCACAAATGGGTGACCCAGGAACTCATTGATCGCGCGAAGTAAGCGTCGAGCTCGAGACGCGCCTTGCGCTGCTCAACAGACACACAAACGAAGGAATTTTGAACCTTATTGTTACCTGCGATAAAATGCTGAAAAATGGATTCTTTATGACAATTACAAGCATTCAACAAGTTAGTTGGATCCTGGTTCAGCACCTAAACAATGCCCTAAACGAAAACTTACCCCTAGAAAAGTGATGATCACTGTTTGGTGGTCTAGCGCCGGTGTGATTCATCACAGCTTCTTACCGAACGGGATGAGCATTCCTGCAGATGTGTACTGTGAGGAACTGAACACAATGATGGAGAAGCTCGCATGTCTCCAACCAGCTTTGGTCAATCGCTCGTCCCCACTGCTCCTGCACGACAGCGCGCGACCTCATACTGCACAGCAGACGGTCTCCAAGTTACAAGAGCTGGGGTTGCAAGCTCTCCATCATCCACCGTACTCACCAGATCTTGCGCCTCCAGACTTCTACTTTTTCCTGAATTTGGATAACTATTTACCGGGAAAAAAATTCAACACCGGAGAGGCAGTACAAAACGCCTTTGAAGAATTTGGTGCCTCCCGTCCAGCTGATTTCTTCAAGAAGGGCACCAATAAACTGCCACTGCGTTGGCAACGATGCATCGATTAAATGGGTTATTACTTTGATTAATAGAATTATAAAATATAGAAAAAAAAAACGTTAACTTATTTCATAAAAAACAGCAATTTCATAGGTAAATACCATTTTACTTTGGTCGAAGTAAATACCTAATATATAAACACATACCTACAATGATTTTATGAAGTGGCGAGCAGAGAAGAATATAAAATCGTTTTCCGAAAGTGTATTTCTTACATTATTTGAGTGGACTGTGTAGCAAACTACAGCCTTCTACGCTATGGAGCCGATATTCAATGCTCAAGAGTACCCTCCATAGATTAATTTTAAATAGATACTACTAATATTATTATATATTATCAATAAATAGTTTAGATAAACAACTAGTTTTATTTTCCTCATATTCGAAATTAAAAGTAAGAATCAATTCCTACTCGGACTATAGACGCCCGAGCGCACAATCTACTATTTCATATTGTATTGTATTATTTTATTTTCTAGCAATCGTAGTGAAAAGTAGAGTGTAACACACGGCGCTAAAAAGCCATTAGAACTCTGAATTGATTCTTTCGACCCTCGGTTAACGATCTACTATTCCTTCCATTTCCATTATGATAGTGAGAGAGCAAGTTCGCCTTGAGCAGGCTTCCTGGCATTGCAACTGCACCCGCCAGGTGAAGGCACAATAAACATACTTCTTACCTATATTTTGTGGTGAAGGGGACTACTCGCCTTTGTTCCAACCAACACGCCAACAGAGTTGCGAAACTGGTCTTTGACCTTAGCTAAGCTCATTGTTGCAAGTTATTTGAGAGGAAAATAAATACGGACAAGCGCGTGTAGCACTGGCACCCTGAGGCTTCCGTACCGTCACTTGGCACGTTTTGTAGAGCTTTTGCCTACAAACTTCACTACTTGTAGGGGTAAAAAAACCTCAATTAATTTATTTATACTTTGTTGTGTCACATTTCCTCCTAGAATAGAATTCCTTTCAGAATTGTGAGATTACTGGAAGCCTGGGTAGGTTTGTTATTTTCGCGACTAGGCGATTGTGTAGCGACCATTCAATAACATTACATTGAGTTAGAACTCCGGTACAGAGGCCTGTAATGCTCTAAGAGTTAGGAACTTGTTTTTTTACGGCATTATGCTCACGGACCTTTTCAAGTGGATACCGTTAGCCGTTTCTGATGAAAGGGTTACTGACAGACAGACAGGCGGCCAACAAAGTGATCCTATTAGGATTCCGTTTTTCCTGTTGTGGTACGTAACTCTTAGGTAAAAGAAAGGGATTCAAGGTGATCAGAACAGAACTGGTTCTTGAGTATGATATGCACCTACACATATATACTTATTTGAATAAGTATAGGTATTAAAAACTTTTCTTCTTCTCTTCTTATAATGGCTTCTGAGGAGTGCTCCAAACAATTTCGCCAAGTGATATAATTATATATTTTATAGTCAAGTCGTCAAGAGTCTCCGTCAAGTCATAACCCAGTTTAAATGGTGGCAGAAAAACAGAATTTTTACAGGGAAAAATCCACCATTTCGAAAAGACACGCAATACACTTAAATTGAACTACACATGTCATGTGCTATTTATCCTGGTTAAAAAGCCACCAAAATTACACAAAAAAACACATTAAATACATATAAGGTGGTTGCTTTCGCTAGTGGCGCGAAATTCTATTTTTTTCGTTTTTTTTGACTTCACATCTCAGCTCATCAACACTTTTTCAGATAGCGAAAACTAATTTGCCGGTAATTTTATATTTTTATTTTTTATTTTTATGTTATATAGTTTAGGAGAAAATAGAGGGGCCTGAAGGGGGAGGAAAATAGATGTATTTGGGATAAATTTTTCTCAAAATTCCTATACTCGGCCAGAGGCCGACTTTAGGCGAATGAAGTTGTTTTTGCAATTGGAGTTTACTAGTCATAAAACGGTTAATAAAGTCGAATTTTCACTGCAAATTCTATCATTAGCTGCTTCTGAATATAAAAACCAAAAACCGGCCGGGTGTAAGTACTGTAATTTCCAAGATACGTACCTTTCTGATTTGGGGCCGACTTTAGGGATAGCGAATAATCTAAAGTCGGCCGGCACAACCGGCTGGTCAGTCTAAAGACAGGGTGATACAAAAATGATGTTTAATTAATAATATAAATGTTATATTCTATGTCATATCATTTTTGTAAGACTTTTATGAAATATTATAAAAAAAATACATTCGTTTTCACTGATATTGGAATAAGTATAAAACTCAATAAAAAAAAAATTGGATGTTTATATTTTATCAACGCCAATTCTCTAAGATTTATCATGTTTTTTATTTTTTGTTTCGTTATGAATAGTTGAATATCTTAATTGTTAAAAGATCACCATTAGTATTTTAGCTAAGACAGTTTATTTTGCTGGAAAAATAAATATTTTATAAATGGTACATTAGTTCTGTTTTACTTTTTAAAGCATACTGTACCCGGCCGACATTAGGAAAATATGTGGTCGAGGTTAGGGTGAAACTGGCTGACTTTAGGGTTTTTCACCCTTCCTGAATTTAAACGTGTTACTTAAGTGTTACGTGTTGTTAAGCATACAGCCGCGTAAGATTAGATGTTGTTTTTGAAAAGACGATTCAATAACCTTTCGAAAAATGTTTATGAAATAATCCATACGTCAAAATTACCAAAGATACATAGGCTCAAAGTCAAAAAAATCTTAGGGGGGCCGACATTTAGCGTATTTACCCTATTTTCGTGTTGAATAATAGATAGGGATAGCACTATCAACTTGTTTCCGTGCCCAAGAGATGGCGATGTATGTCTGCCTCTACATTTTACATACTTCCAATCATGTTATTAATAACATTTTATATCAGGTATAAATAATAATTTTAAGTTCAGTTCAGTTCAATTCTTGAACAAGTTTACAAGACACATTATCAAATAGCAATAGAACGTTATTGACACTGACACATGGAGGATAGTTATTTTTTGCTTGAGTTTAAAGGATTTGCGTAATTTTTCCGTAGTTCGTTTTAGTAAAAACTCAAAATACCTATATTGTTTTTTTTTTTTAAACTACATTTGGAATGGCGAATCGAGCAGATGGTCCACCTGATGTTAAGTTGGTACCCTCTGCCTATGAACAGTGCATTACCTCATAGGTCACGTTCACCTAGGACGCACCCTATGTGGCATTGCACTGCGCCCGCCACCCTTTGACATAAAGATGAAAGTATCATGGGCCTATAATTTCACCGGCAACCTTACCCTTCAAACCGGAACACAGCAGTGCGAGCACTACTGCTTTGCGGTAGAAATAGGTATGGTGGAAGTACTTCCCCGGCCGAACTCTTTCACAAAAAAGCTCTACTAGGTACCACAACCACAAAAAAGCTCTACTACTAGGTATTGTAAGTAAGTAAGTAAGTAAGTAAGTAAGTAAAACTTTTATTTTGACAAAAAACTATACACAACACAAATAAGTAAATAAAACAGATAGGCTTTGACAGCGTTTTGGCTGTGTATAGTGCTGTCAAAAGAGGACGGTGCTCAGCATAATGCTGCAGTAAACTGCAGCGCTGATTTTCAGCACGGACCTCGGTTGACGCACGGACTAAGCACGATAACAACAAGAACAAAGTAATGTTCGAATAAAAATAAAGATACATAGCTAGCTTCAATTATAAAATGTTGCCAACAGGTAAGACGGCAGCGGACCGAGGTGACCTACCATTGACTAAATCAATAGTCTATTGCATAGACTACACAATAACAACCAGTGGCACACACTGTCACGACCTCTGTGGCGCGGCGGGCGAAGGTTGGCCTGCGACGCAGGAGGTTGCGGGTTCAATTCCCGCCTTGGAACAAATATTTGTGCGATCGCAGATATTATTTCAGGCTGTTCTGGGTACTTTCTATGTATACGTAAAAAAAAAAATCTATATGTTATATATTGTATTAAGTATATCCGTTATCTACTACGCATAACATAACACAAGCTCTGCTTAGCTTGGGGCTAGACAATGTTGTGTGAACTGTCCAGCATTATTTATTTATTTATTTATTTATTACACACGTGTGGTTGGGGCATGTATGTTTCATTATGTTTTCTCTTCAAGAACATTTTTATTATTTTCTCGGAAACGGAGGTTTTATAATATATAAAATTTATATAATCGAGTAGCCCTATAAATAAGCTTTTTTTGAGATGTATTTCATAACTGCTGGAATTTTCTCGGAATATTATACCACTTCTGAACATCTCCTTTGGCATACCAGTCAGTACCGATGACAGTACAATATTAAGGTGGTAGCGTAGCGAGCTGTCTGATCCACTTGTTCAAGAACTGAACTGAACTGAGCTGTCTGATGATGGAGATGGAAGGTGGCCAACGGAACTCCTCGATGGATAATAGTACCTATACTCGCCGTGTTTAGGCTCATTTTAGATAGGCCGTGTTTAGGCTCGTTTTGTACAGCACACGGTTCCGATCACTTATTTTATTAAAGCTTGTGAGCTTGGAGTATTTTTTAACAAAAAACCTAATTCAACTTAAATTTAAACTTATTTAAATTTATTTATTTAAACTTGCTATTTTCCGTGTCGAATATGTTAGGTTAAAAATAATTAGCATTTTGTTTTGATTTTTATAGTACTTTGTTTGAATTTACTAAAATGCTTAAAATTAATAAGTTTTCATTGGAATTGAATAATACTGAACTTGATGGGAATGTAGTAGAGGGGAGGGGAAAATAAATTAAGTTACTTAGTCATCACAGTCTACCATGAAGGTACGGCAAAATTAATTAAGCGTCTTTGTCCTTGACTTTTGTACTCGCTTGTAGTGTTTTCTGGTTACACCTGAAAGCCTAGCCAAGTGTAAACGTTTTGGATCCATTTTCTTTCTACAATGTTTTTGATTGTTTGTACTGACCACGTGGCTTAAGGTGGATGCGCACGCTTGCGGCGCGATATTCAAATTTTTTGGTGTTTTTTGCCCTTTACAGGTCATCAACACTTCTTCAGATGACGAAAGTTGAGTTCGCGACAACTAGGAGACCTAACACACATGTTTTAATTGATTGCATCTCATAAATATCATCAGTTTAGCTATGATACCCCTAAACACATTTTTACAGTGTTTTTGTTTGTTTAGGGGTATCTTAGCTAAACTGATGATATTTATGAGATGCAATCAATTAAAACATGTGTGTTAGGTCTCCTAGTTGTCGCGAACTCAACTTTCGTCATCTGAAGAAGTGTTGATGACCTGTAAAGGGCAAAAAACACCAAAAAATTTGAATCTCGCGCCGCAAACGTGAGCATTCACCTTAACGTTTAGATGCGTCATGTTGATCATAAAAATATCGTTCATTTTACTAGTTATCTATAGTAAAAAGTGGCTAGACGGGGGGTACTTTCAAAAAAAACTATATTGGCAAAATAATGTCGTGCTTTTGACGTCATGATTTCTGCACGAAGTAGTGACGTCACTAAAAGGGTTTTTAGTATGCGACATTAATTTAGCAGGCGTTTCATAGGGGGGTGGATTTTTCGTTATGTTTGCGAAATAACGAGCCGTTTACGAGATATTTAAAGTTTTTATATATATTTATAACCATAATATCGTAACCGAATTTGCGTGGATGTTAATATCTTTCTGTCTCCGAGTTCCAGACAATGCCTCGTGACAACGAAGGCTCTCGGTATCTTCAGACACCGCCACGACGCAGCCAGTCGCGTCGTGCTGACGAGGGTCCCAGTGAAGGTGCCGCAAGGTCGAGCCCCCAACACAGTCGCCTTCGTAGCCGTACGCGAGCTGGTGGCAGCGATCATCGCTACAGGAGCCGGAGCCCGGTTCGCATCCGCAGCTCTACTCGCGAACGAGATCACTTGCGCGATCGCAAGCGTGAACTCGATCGGGAAAGAGAGCGCGTACGTGGTCTTGAAGTACGCAGGAGGAGAAGCAGGCTGCGTTCCGCCGAACGCAATGAATGAGAGCGGATACCCAGCCGGTCACCTTTTCGTCATACGTTTCAACGTCGCGACAGGAGCAACAGCAGTCGTCAAAGAGACCAGCAACGTCCAGTGCAGCCCAGCGACGTCGAGAGAGGCGAGCAGTATCCAAGGTCTGACATACCTTCTTTTACAACTAAAGACATCGGTAATCTTATTAGCGCACTTAAAGGTTCAAAGTCACTGCCATCAACCAGTGGTGCGCCCATCCACACAAACAACTTCAATCATAAAAATATGTTACCTGACTTTGGTCCTTCGTCAAAGAATCAAAGAGTTGATATATGGATAAAAAAGGTGAACGAATGCGCCACGGTTTACGGCTGGGACGATAAGACCATTATACACTTCGCTATGCAAAAACTTCAGGGATTGGCCAAGGTTTGGTATGAGAGCCTGAACTCCATACTCTTTACGTGGGAATGGCAGCAATGGAATGGTATGGGAATGGAAAGGGAATGGTAGAATGGCAAGAAAATATATTGAAGGCCTTCCCATACGAACAAAACTATGGGCAATCCCTGGAGGAGATGCTTAGACGAAAAAGCAGAGATAATGAGCCCATAGAAGTGTATTATTACGATAAGTTGGCTTTGTTGAACCAATGCGACATTGATGGCAAGCGCGCGGCTGATTGCATAATACATGGGTTAAGCGATAAAACATTAAAATCCAGTGCTTTAGCCTTGAGATGTTCACACCCAGATCAATTGTTAGAATTCCTTATCAGCAACAAAGAAACAACACAATTTCTGGATTTCTCAAATTCTAAAAGCAGGCCGTATGTTGATTCCATTAACAATAACGCTGTTTCTAATAAATTTAATAGCAAAACTGCTCAGAGTGACAATGTGTACTGTTACAATTGCAAGGAAGTCGGACATCCTTTCTCGAGATGCCCAAAACCCTTGATACGGTGTACGCACTGCTATCGCGTCGGGCACAAAGCAGAAAACTGTAGAACTAAGGTTGATGTTTTAAGTCCGAGTAATAAGGATAATGCAGCTTCAAAAAACATGCGGATACCCAACTTGAGCCCAAATTCCAAATTCTTCAAAGATTTAAAACTATGAACGCTTTTGTAGATTTCGGTAGCTAAGTTTCGTTACTGACAAAGTCAATCGTGTCTTTTTTTGGGTCTTGTTTGTGACAATGTTGCTCATTGACCAGTCTCTCACGGAACAAACCTATGTTGTAGTCTAGAAAAATGTTAACAAGCTGCAGTTCTTCAACATGGGTGATGTACTGTACTTTTAAAACATAGTGAATAGGATAATAGTACAATTTTTATACTATATGAATGTACTTGAATTAATGAACAATATGAATATGTATTATTGATGGTGTAGGTATTGCAAGAATTGATTGGTTTGCAATACATACTATAGTAATTTCTTCCGTAAGAATTGATTGGTTTACGGTTAGAAATTGTATAGGTATGTTGTAGCGTGAATTGACTGGCTCGCATCAACATAGAATGGTACAGTCCTATCCGTAAGAAGTGATTGGTTTACGGATGGACATGGACAACTGTGAGAATTGATTGGTTCACAAAGAATATGTGTATTGATGAAGTAGGTATTGCAAGAAGTGATTGGTTTGCAATACATACTATAGCAATTACTTCCGTAAGAATTGATTGGTTTACGGTAAGAAATTGTATAGGTATATTGTAGCGTGAATTGACTGGTTCGCATCAACATAGAATGGTACAGTCCTATCCGTAAGAAGTGATTGGTTTATGGAAGGACATATGGACAACTGTGAGAATTGATTGGTTCACAAAACTAATAAAAAAATACTATCTAAGTAGAGATTAATCATAATTACATTACTGTAAAAAGTTAGTTTACTGATATCCCATCCGTAAGAAGTGATTGGTTTACTTACGGGTAGATATAGATACACTATAAGAACATAACATATAAGAAGGGATTTATTCACAAATTATAATCAAATCATCTGCGTCAATTGTAATTTATCATCAATAAGACTGAATAATAATCTGTTTATATTAGGAGTAAAACTTTTTTTTTGTTATATTAAGTTTTCTTGATAGCACTTGCCTACAATGTGAATTTCGAACCTACAATGGGCCATGTGTTAGGTTACCCTGTCAGTGTGCATGGGGACATGCACAACGTCAGGACGGACGAGTGTTAGGTTAAAAATAATTAGCATTTTGTTTTGATTTTTCTAGTACTTTGTTTGAATTTACTAAAATGCTTAAAATTAATAAGTTTCTCATTGGAATTGAATAAAACTGAACTTGATGGAATGTAGTAGAGGGGAGGGTAAAAAGATGGCGCGTGGTAGATTCGAAGCAAAGTGGCAGTGTGAAAGATAGCTTCGTGCCGTAAGCACCTCTTGAAATTGTGTCCAGAAAGAAAAGTAGGTACATACTCTGCTACGATCGAATAAAGGTGTGCTAAGTGGAAGAATAAAGTTGGTGTTCAGATACAACCGGAGTTTTATTACAAATAAAACATTGCTGAAATATGAAAATTATTAGTTTGGTAGGTACTGAAACAATAACACAACTAATACAAGTAGGCACAGATTACTTAATAGTTATAAGTAAATTAAGTTGATTTGAGTTATTATGACGACCCACCAACCGAACCAACCGGTTTTGTTATTGCTGTCGAGATCGAAAGTTCACGTTTTGACATTTTCATCACCGCCGTGATGTGTGTACCTAAATACCTATATGTGTAAGTCCGTTTCGTTTCGTATGAGGTAGTGCTGGCCTCTGGTGTCGGAGTTTGTCAAACCGCCCGAAAGCCTCTGTGTAAGTACGTACCTACCAAGCACCTCAGCTTCGAGAGTGGTTAGGCAATGCCTAGTTTAGTTATTTTTATGTTTGTTTAACTGCATGTACTTAAATCTATAGGTTCTCTACACACCTGTCATACACCTAAACGCGATAGGTGGTTGTGAATACATACCTACTATAATTTACTTTATTCGTAAATATGTTCTACCTGTTCATTAGCCATGTTAAAAAAATAACAAAGTGCAGCTGTTTTCGACTGAAAAAATTCAACTTCTAAACGACATACTTAGGCACTAACTACCTAGGTAGGTACAGGTAGAATGTTGCACTTTTTCTTTAACCTAAATGTCGGTAAAGACTTTTTAATCAAGTTAATAAATAATAAATAATGCTGGACAGTTCACACAACATTATCTAGCCCCAAGCTAAGCAGAGCTTGTGTTATGGGTACTAAATAACTGATATACTTAATACAATACATTACATGGATAGATATTTTTTATTATAGTTAGAAAATACCCAGAACACCCTGAACAAATATCTGCAGATCGCACAAATATTTGTTACGAGGTGGGAATCGAACCCGCAACCTCCTGCGTCGCAGGCGAACCTACGCCCGCCGCGCTACAGAGGTCGTATGATTCTGCGATGCGAGGTTTTTTCACGTTGCAGATAGCCACGCCCATTCGCTAAAGGTCATCGGCTCCTGTTTGGGCCAAGTCAACAAGTCTGCTAGGGGCGATACTAATTTTCTGCATAAAAACGAAATCTGGACTCATCGAGCAACACGGAATGGAGACGCCATCAAAGGCATTCCCCGCTGTAGTTCCCCTCTAAATTGAATGCCCTCGAGGGCATACAGCTTATAAAAAACTAGCTGTCGCCGATTGCTCTGTCAGACTGAATCGACTCGCGTGGGAGATAGTGCTCCAAGAAAAATGCCGAGTTGTTCAGTTTTATGCTGTAAAAAAATGATTGGATCATCAAATTTACAAGAAGATGGTGTTTCCTTTCACATGTACCTGAATTTCAATTAAATTATTATAATTTATTGCATAAAAATTGACCAAGTCAAATTAAGCCGTATGAAAACAAAAGTGGCCATCTTAGATTTTGTAATTTTTGAGTTAGTGTTCGGGGTAAAATAATAAAATTGAACGGTTTAACAAAAAAAACCCTGAATATTTTATTCAATAACACTGATTCACTCTTCACTACGACTGCACTTCAGTACACTAGTCATTCATTACTCTAAAATCACTGCCAAGTTACTTGATTTATTCGTACTGAAAGCTAATTCCCTTACGACTACCCTGCTCACTCTTAAACCGAGCTCCACTTAAGCGTGTGATAGAGGGGCGACATAAAAGTGACCAAAAGAATAGATATAAATGTGTATAATACATCAATGTGCATGTCAGGATGTATTCTGCTGACGTAAACATGTATATAACGTGTAATGTCAGTAAGCCAAGAGGTGGATGATTACTTAATATCCTTGATTACTAAATACCATTTATTAAACACGTTCGACATCATGTGACATATGGCATTAACGAGTATCGTATTTGACGGCTATGTAACCACTAACTAACCGGTAACTACTAACTACTACTACTTCGTGTCACAGGCTCTTTCTTGGTTCAGTGACCAACTTGAGATATAGTGTCCCTGAAAGTGGCCTGTGACCAATGGTGAAAGAACCAGTGTGGTAAAAGGATTAAATGTACCTCGCAGAGGTGTATTATATGATATGTCAACGTAAGTGTCATGTGAAACTATATTTAAAGAAATTAAATTAAATCACACTACTATTAACAACAAGTGTAACATCAAAAAGTTTGTACATTTGAGAACTTTGATTACAAGAGATGGGAAGCATGAAGATGATATTTAAATGAGTGTAAATTCTGGAAATCAAGTGAACTTAACGCCTTATTATCAGCCGGAACGTATTCAAAAAGGCACGACAACTGGATGTGCATAGAGGGGTGTTAGTGCCAACACTAATGTATCTGGTGGTAGCGAAAGTTGCTAAGGCAGAATAAACATGTAAGTAGAATAAATGCAGTGAAGATGAGGTTTGAGAAGTATGTATGGTGGACTTTGAGAGAGAATAAGAAACTGTGTGTTAAGAGAGCATTGTAAAATGAAAGAGCACTTCTATAGTGACAAGGATTGAGAAAGGTATGCTTGGATGGTTTGGGTATATATAAAGGATGAATGATAGTAGATTAACGAAACTAGTTCATAAGATGAGCATGAATGGGACAGTTGGAAGGGGGAGACCTCGGTGAAGGTATTCAGAATAGATCAGGGTCGATCTGGAGAATGGCCAGGCTAAGAGCGTCCTTAACCAATGAGCATATATGAAGAATGTGATGTGAGTGAATGAAGCGAAACAGGTATGCCAGGATCGTAGCAAGTGGAAATTCATGGTCTCTGCCTACTTCTCTGGGAAACAGGCGTGAGTATGTGTGTATGTTTGTAATATTATAAATGCTAAATTTTCTAAGGATTGGATGAAATTTAGAACGGCGATAGCTGGACCACTGGAATAGTTTTAAATTTTATTTAGATGTTCCCATAGGATCAAAACTTATGCGAGTGAA
This sequence comes from Operophtera brumata, assembly GCA_932527175.1. NCBI lineage: Eukaryota > Metazoa > Arthropoda > Insecta > Lepidoptera > Geometridae > Operophtera > Operophtera brumata. The sequence goes on from OW052238.1 coordinate 6,599,043, forward strand.
ATCGCGGGTTGCTTCTAGTTTATAATAAGAATAAAACTACGTGGTTAATTTTATCAAAATCGGCAATATTGATCATACTTAAATAACATTACTCTTTTCAGTTAAATGTAAATAAAGATGCTTTAAAAAAATCGTTGATCGCCCATTGTGAGGTTACTGTACAATCTTTGCACGTTGTGTTTGCCTATAATGAGGGGTTTTCACGGCCATACCAAATCATCTATAAACCCTTGAAAATAGATGACGCTGCTGTGTACTTAACTGTAAAAATAAAGTGAAATGTAAAAGTCAACAACGAAGTGATATATTTTCGTGGTATTTTGTTACTATCACACAAAATAACATAGGTACGATGCATTTGTTGATTTTGACAACCACAGTTGAGTCAGGGCCATCAATTGAGCCAAATTGAATTAAAAAAAAACTAAAATGAAAAGCCCCCATTGGTTTCTTCTGTAGCTAAAGATAGGTATATAGTTTGTACCTCTTCATGTATGCATGTCGGATCCTCAAGATCCCTCCGAGCGGCAAAAGGCAACTTAGGGGCTTTCCAGTGGGTCTCGTACAAATGAGGAAAATTCAAAAGAGGTTTCACTAAGATTTTATTCAAACTGACTTTGAACTTGATTTTGTATTTTGTTGATTAAATCGTGTGCACTCTGCCAACGCCGATGTAATAATGAGCTCTGGCGCTTTCGTACGCTCCTTTTATATCTGAGCGTCGATCGCTTTGCGTCTTTGCGTAAAAAAGACTCGGGCGCATTCGTTTGGGTGGCGCGACACGACAGAATACGATTGTTCGCAGCCGTACACGTGGTGTTTATAAACCTTCAATCTCAGTAGATCTATTCTCCAGATTCATCATATGACTTCTCTCTCCGACATACATGTGTAGACTGTTGGTAAACCTAATATTTTTTTTTATTAAATAAGCAACTGCTAACAATAACAGCCTCAATGCACACTGAAATAGCTTTGTGCTCATTTAACAGTTTTTTTTATTTCTCAAAAATTCCTGTATGTGAGTTGCCCGTGTTTTCTTTTATACTACTAAATTAGTGATGTGCCTCAATAATAAAGTCGATTTTTTATCGATAAAATAAATGCTCGTTTAAAATGTTTTACAAGCTATTGAAATTTGATTTATATTATTCGGGAGCCAATAGCCTAGCCTAACCTAACTTTCTAACCGTTAATCCAATCACCATGAAGGTATTGGTATGTAACAAGGTAGGTAACTGTTATGATTTTAATTTGAAATTATTCATTTTATGCCATAAGTTGACGACCTCTGTGGCGCGGTGGACGAAGGTTCGCCTGTGACGCAGGAGGTTGCGGGTTTGATTCCCGCCTCAGAACAAATATTTGTACGATCTTCAGATATTTGTTCAGGGTGTTCTGGGTATTTTCTATGTTAATGCAAAATAAATATCTATGTAATGTACTGTACTAGGGATATCAGTTATCTAGTCCAGATCACAAGCTGTGCTGGGCTTGGGGCTGGATAATCTTGTGTGAACTGTGTCCAGCATCAAAAAAATATATATATACATATATATATATATAATGAAATTCACTTAGGTACAATGGGAAAGAAAACCCCATCTTTTCGTAAATTCGATGTTCCAGACCTTGATTTACAGCTGAAAATGTAACGATTCGGCATTTCAGTATTTGTAGCACTGTCACACTGTTTTACTCTATGCGTCACACGATCGGTTCAGTCTGACAGAGCAATCGGCCCATCATGATACAATTTTATTACTAGCAAAAGCAAAACATGCTTGGTGAGGGCTAGCAAGCTTTTTTTCCGTGATTATTTATATTTAAACAAAGACATGAATTTAAATTACTATGCTAAATTACAACGGATAGTTTTTTCGTTAAGTGTACCACAAAATTGCATGGGATAGTAGAGGACTCGCTTCGCTCGCCCTAATGATCGGGTGAAAACAGTTTTACTAACGCGTATGCCCAAATGAAATTGTGCATAGCCAGAGGGGAACGACATCTTGACATGAATTTAAATTACTATGTGATATTACAAATCTAGAGGTGTGATAGTTTTTCGTAAAAAGTTGCATGCCTACCTAGGTTGTGGGATACGTGATCACGATAAATTAACAAAAGCATTTCCCAGTTTGAACTCATTTACTCATTTTCAAGAAAAGTCGTGTCATGAGTGTCCGTACTGTGTCGTGGGATTTTTCTATTCAAATCCTATTCTTTGATTGATCAAAGAATTAAAAAAAAAATACTAGGTATAATTTTTTCAACGCGATATTCTGTTCACTAGATAAAGCGCTAAGTATTACTTTACCTACCATTGTTTAACATTAACATAACTTAACACACCCAACACATACCTACATAGTTGTGATCCCACACTAGGATCCCATGTGACGTGGGATAATTATGCCTGAAATTTTAAAAAAAAACTATTTTACATTTTAATGACTAATGTAGTTTTTTGGCACTTAGGATCATGATTTTTGGTTTTTGACAATAACAGTGACTGACAGATATAATACATCGTATATTTCGTGGCCAGAACCGACATGGATTATGTAGGTTAGAAGGATGACGGCAGCTAAGTAAAGCGTTTTTTCCTTTCCATTCCTTTCGTCTCTTTTGACTTGCCGACCCATAGTTTTATGAAATTATTGTAGGCTTTGAACAAAATTCTAATTAAATTTTCCCAAGAACTAATCATCTCATGAGCTAGTGGTTGTACCTGGGGAACTCAAAATTTTCTTGATTTTTTCTCTATACTCTAAGTTTCCGCGTTTACCCCCTCTCTCTCCAGCCTACTACTACCTTTTACTAATCTAAAATTTCATAGTGATCCACAAAATGATCTGTATGTTATCCTCGATAACAACTCCGGAACTCCTCCTTCACAGAGAGCGTTCAACCCTTCCCCCCCATACCTAGCCGCCCTTAAATCCCTTCAATGACCCTTGATGATAGCACAGAATATATACAGTAGGCAAAGTAAGTTCCTACCAAAAAGTTATCGATACTATTAATTTATCGACTTGAGTGCTGGAAGTCCCTAGAACGGGTGTTACTGTCAATTTTGTGACATAACATGATGTTTGTACACAGAAAGCATCTATGTGTGTATAAAGATTTTTGATGTGTTGCTGTTTATAGATGTGTGCGTTTATAGCGATAGAACGACTGGTTACAAAAGTGTGCATTAAACTGTAAGTGAGTGCGTGAAGCCCCCCCCAAAAATTTCTGAATAAATATGTATCGGTTGACAGCTCTAAGGCGTCTCCCCTCCGGTACGGAGGCCTGCGTTGCTCGATGTCTGGACTAATACTCCTGTACATATGCCCTCTGTGGTTGGCAGAACCAGAATAGCGGTGGCACTAGCGGCCAGGGCAGGGCAGGGCCATCACAGATGAAGAGTTCTCCTTCTGAGAGGGCCATATAATTTTCTCTATGGGCAGGGCCACGCCATGCGCCAACACCGCAGTCGTGCCCCAAAAATTATCTATGGTCGTGCCCTTGCCACCTTGAATGTTGATATTTACCAAAATGCTAATTATTTGAATTCCTTATAATTTTAGAACGTCTGTCATGTCATCATATTTTCGGTTTTCGATTATTATAATTAGCAGAGAAGAGTTCAGTTCTTGAACAAGTGATTCCGCAAGGGCTACTTGTTCAAGAACTGGGGTGCGTTCAATGGGTACACTCCAAGGATGTAGTTGTTTTTTATCCACGCTCTGAGGCTCTGAACGACTTGGATTGACACGTAATGTCAATCTCATTGTCAATTTTTGATGTAAACAATCGCTTTCTTCACCCAGTGTTGCCAATTTTGCTCTTTTAGAGCTAAATTCAGCTCTATTTCAACATTATCAGCTCCACTTTTTTCCAAAAGAAGTTAGTAGATAGTATGAATGAATGAACGACAAAACCAAAGCCTAAAGTTGTTATTGTTGAATCACTTAACCTGCATTGTTTCCTCCTTTTTACTAAAACAGTTAACCTTATTTTTAACTCTTTTTTTTTCCCATTAATTTTGTTTTCTTTTATGTTGGGTATCATTTTTTGATCTCATGAAGTAGAGTGAGACAATTTTTTTTTATAGTAATGGTAAATAATGTCATGAAACCTTCAAAGCCAGTTTTGATTTCCAAAATATTGTTACTAAGTTTTTTTTCCATTTGACGTAGTAACTTGTTTTGTAAATGTGCAACTTGGTATACATTTAGATCGATATATTAACACCCTTGTACACCAAAAAATAAATGTAATAGGATTAACTACAAAAATTCAGTAAAATGGGCGGCATTATCGCTGCAAGCATTTTAAGTGTGTATTTATATTTTACCATTAAATACTAAAAACTTGTAACATTTCGTGATTTTTCTAGTACATTTGGTACGGAACCCTGAACGCGCGTGGTCCGACGTCCACTTGGCCATTTGTTTTACCCTTTTAGGCAGGCTAAAGATAACCCCAATAAAGATCCTCCCAGCCTTGATAGCCTTGAACCTATCTAGTGACAAATATGACAAAAACTAGCCATGATATTTCACCGAAAAAAATATTGGGGATGTTTCCATCATTATCATTATCCCTACATAAACCGCTACTGGACATCTGAACATATCTGTGGATTAAATTACATCAATATCGGTTCAGCTGTCACGGCGTGATTGATTAACAAAGTCTTAAAGCATTTAATAGCAAAGTAATCCAGGAGATGATAACAAGTCCTGTTTCACTTTCTAAAAAAAATACTCTCTTGGAAACTGCAACTTTTGCAGTTACTATATTACTCGTTGGGCTTACATAAAATATTTCTCCATCTATGGATGGAAAAGGATTTTTGTGGGGAAGGGTGGGATTGACTTGACTTTGAAAGCAATCTGAGGGGCGAGTCCGAGTTTACACACACCATCGTAACGATGATCGTAACGACGAGTGCACGTGTATTGCGTAGTAACTAGCCATTAATCTGTGACGTTTTTGGCACAGATTAATAGCAAGTTATTATGTCATACACGTGCGATGGTCGTTACGCTCATCGTTACGATGGTGTGTGTAAACTCGGACTCGCCCCTCAGATGTCAAAATCGTAACAACCGAACACCCACCCAAAACGGCAGTGTTGCCGTTTTATCAATCGGGTATTTAGCTAAATTCATGAAAAAAGTTGCCAGTTTGGGGCAAAATTCAATGTCGCAATTCGGCCAGAAGTGGCTAAACTTTTTCGGTACCAAAATTCCTGATTTATATAGAACGGTTATATGTAATTAATTTGTGATGAAAATAAAGCAATATCTAAACATTTTATATCAACATTTATTTTTGTGCAGGTGACATTACCACATACTTATAAGTTTTGTAATAAAATAAGTTTAAATACAAACAAACTGTTGAGGATCAATGTCCGCCCATCTAGATAAACCTTTAAAACTTCAGTCCATAATTAAAAGCAATCGCAAAACTTAAAATAATAATTTCTGTAGCACTGCTCGAACAGGAAGAACACTGAATGAAATGAGTGAATAGGAGTGACTGAATAGTCTTTTGTTTGTGTGAGAGGAATAAAATCCAAACTAAATTGTATGGCTGTATGAATAAAGCACATTTTGATAAAATCATTATACCATTTAAACATTACAGGGGATTCATACTTTATTGTTAAGGATTTAAATACAGAGTCAACGCGAAACATAGGTTTCATGCTGCGCATATAAAAGTAGTTAGAAGTGGCTAGATTAATTTTGGTGGCTAAAATAGTTTTATTTGTTGCTAAGACTATAGAAAATCCGCTAGATCTAGCCACAAAGTGGCTAAAACGGCAACACTGCAAAACGGTGGTTGTTCAGTTAGGGTCACGTGACGCTAACCGAACGCTCTAACCGAGCCTCCGAACTGAACAACCCATACGCTTTGGCGACAAGCACATGACTTGACTTTGACAGACGTCAGAATTGTCATAGGTGGTTGTTCGGTTAGAGTCACGTGACGCTAACCGAACGCTCTAACCGAGCCGGTGAACGGAACAACCGCACACTGGTGACAACCAACACTCAGAGTGTACCCACTGAACGCACCCCAGGAACTCGTCTCTGCTAATTAGATTAGGTATATCACAGAATATAGTTAATATAGTTTTATAGGAAACATGAAGTAATATACAGGAATCAATTTGGGTTTCAATCGGGTAAAGGTACAACTGATCTTCTAACAAGTTTTACTGATCAGGTCAATGAATATTTAAATGAGAAAAAGCATGTACTTGCATTGTTTATAGACTTTTCTCGGGCATTTGATACCTTAGAGCATAAGCAACTGGTAAATAAGTTGGATAACTGTGGAGTTCGGGGTCCTTTGCTGAGATGGTGTGAAAACTACCTAAAAAACAGAACCTTTACTGTTAAAGTTGATGACGCGTACAGTGAACCCATTACAGCAACGGAGGGCACGGCCCAAGGATCCGTCTTAGGTCCCCTTCATTTTCTATCTTATGTCAATGAAATGAGTAATTGCATAAACTACTGTGAATGTTATCAGTTTGCGGATGATACGTGTCTTGTAGCAGTTGATAAGGATCCACAAAAAGCATGTGACCTTTTGCAGTGTGATTTGAACGTCTTGACAAAATGGTGCCACGATGCTGGCTTGGTGCTAAATGCAAGCAAAACCAAACTTCTTGTAATTAAATCCCCATATATCAAATATTCTCCATTGAAAAGTATTGTGGCCCACGAACACAGTTGCTTGCATACTATCGATATAAGTTTATGCTCCTGTCCCATCATAGAAGTCGTAAGCAGTCAGAAATACCTCGGTTTATCAATTGATAATAAATTAAACTGGTCTAGTCACATCGAGCACGTCTGCAACAAGTTAAGGCAGTTTTTAGCTAATATTATTATTCTTAAAGATCGTATTCCTTTTAAGGTCAAGTTAATGTTATACAACTCGCTGGCTGAATCTTACATTCAATATGGTCTTAGCAGTTATGGTCGTACTTACACTACGTATATTAAACAAATCTACAAGCTACAATTAAGAATTATAAAAAATATTGTTTCTACTAAAATTAAACTTCAATTTAATAATGATGACATTGCGCTTTTTAGGCATTGTAAAACTTTACCCGTTCACATACAGTTTAAATATATGTTATTAAAAGAACACTTTTTTAATGAAACATTTAAGAAAGTGGTCGAACACCCTGTATACACGAGGGCAGTTGCTCAAAACCGGTTGTGCACGTCGCGCGCTAAGAATGCGTACGGCGAAAGAACAGCTGGCTACATGATTCCACGGCTCATTAATGAACTACCTACTGACTTACGCGATAGCATAACGCAAAAAAACATTAAGCATAAATTAAAATCCTTTTTTCTAGCTAACATGGAAAGCTACTAACAATAAAAATATTGCATTTACCTAGTTCCAGAAGTAAGATGTATTTAATGTATATTATATATATTTGTACCTATTTACTAAAATAATTGTTTCTATTAATCTAAACGTACCTACGTACGTACGTTGTTTACTTTACTCGTTTTATTGTATCGGTTCAGTAAGACTCGCTTATAGCATTATTTGTTTGCAAACCTTTGTGGTTTTTAAAGTGCTATATCTATGTAATATGTTGTAATAGTAAGTTTAAATGATAAATAAATTAAAAAAAAAAAAATATAATAGTACAAGCACAGACTACTAGGATGCTACAGTCTACAGTACAAAGTACAAGTGCCGTAAAAATCCTTTGCTATAAAAAAAAGACAAGACTACAACTAGCTACAAGGATACATCATGGACGTAGTATACAAAAGGACTGAGCGCTCGCAGCTGAAAAACGAGCCGTTCAAGACATGTAGGTACTTTAAAGACAGTGTGTCTACTTCTAATACGGTGACCATAAAATAAAGTCATGTCCAGGAGACTTTTTCCACAGACACTTATGAACGTGTAGTGGAACAAACATTATTTAAATCTAATTATTTATCACAGTTATTTATGCTACCAGATTCATACTGGAGGCTTGGTAAGTGATCAGTATCACGAATCAATAACACTTTTTGTTAATTTCGTAAAATAAAATGTTGACTCAGGGCTGGGCTTGCGTTTGTAGGAAACACGTTTTTTTTTCTAATATCACAAAACGTTTTATCGAACCTTGTTACTGATTATTTACCGAGTGTTCAGTGTCGGTAAACGGCGTGACGCAGCCATGCCGTGATGTTTCTCGTCTGCCGGGCACGGCGTCCCGCGACAGCCAACTTTTAGATTTGTAGTATCGATGACCTCTTAGTATTTACCTATACAATGGTCATGGTCATCCTTGCTATCATAAAGCTATCATTTCAAGTGTTAGAAAGGGTCAAATTAACTCTATTCTACCTATCTCTCTCGGCTCGTTTTTCCTCTATATATGATTGAGTAGTCTTAACCTAATGGAATCAGGCCTTGTTTCGGTATTATAATTTTTTAGAGCGCTCAGTCCTGTTTGTATACTAAGTTCGTGGTTAATTCTGTCCACGCCACAGAAGGATATCCCTCCCTCTTAAGAAAACTACAAATAATGAGGATCTATCTAATAAGAGCTATCGAAATAGAACAGAAAAAACCTCAGAAAAAAACATAAAACTTCTCTATAGGGCATCCGCGAAGGTCAAGCGTCAAACATATTATTATTCTCGCTCTACGTTCTATGGTGATATCCAAGGAAGATGGACTTGTGATATCTCTACGTAGTACATCTGTTTAACCTTATTATGTTTGCAGTGTTGCCAACTCAGTGGAATTTCCACTAGTTCTGGTGGTTTAGACGGTCCTTTTAGCGAGTAAATATTGGTTTTAGTGGCTAGTGGATTTTACTAGTGTCTTTGATTGCTTCAGTTAGTGGTAAGGCACTACAAAAACCACTAATCACTCACTAGTACAATTAACAAAAATACTCAGTTATATATGAATATATAAATAAATGATTGAATAAGGGTACATTTTTTTGTTGTGTCGGCAACACAACAGAACTAAGGAGGTGGTTTTATTGGTGGGAACTGTGGGAGAGATGGCGCTAGCGTCCCTTTAGGAAATAACTTTTTAAACTTTATTTAAGTATTATAGCAGAGAGTAATTGCTTTTTACCAACGTAAATAATAAACAGTAAATCAATATAATGTGTACCTTTAGGAAATAAAGGACTTTATAATGACAAAAATTAAGTATCTTATATAATCTAAAGGCATTATCGCATTTTAAAATATTTCCCTGAGCACTTTTTTTTCTTTGTCTGTGGTTTTCCGCCAACGTTTAGTGGTATTCTGGTGGTTTGCGCGAGACCGATGGTTTTAGTGGTTTTCTGGTGGGCCATGAGGCCACATTAGGTGGGTTCGTAAAAATAAAATTGGCAACACTGTCTGTTTGTCTGTGGATCTCTCTCTCTTCATTCATAGCTAGCCTAGCTTGCTTGTGGCTTGCTTGAGAAATAAGTGGAAGTGCAAAATATTCCACATTTCCACAATGGCTTCCAAAAGTGATAATTACAATCAAGATCTATTTGAATACCTGAGAGTTAGTGAAGATGAAGACGATTCCAACGCCGTGGAGATCCCATGCGAACTTGATGGCACCGTGTTACTTTCGACGCTTGTGGCTCAGTTCCCCGGGGCTTGTGGGTTGAAATATCGTCACCCAGATAGTCGGAGTGTGCGAGGTATCAGACTCAGCGATGGAAAACTACACTCGCCTACCGAACTCGGTTGGGGTAAGCAACTTTACGTTTGTGTGTTTCCTAAAGAAAATAAACGCAAGATGGAAGACGTTTCACCCGAAAACTCTGCGGCCAAAACGAAACGATTGGAGAAGAAACTTACTTGTTCAGACTTGATATGTTTGGGCTTGCCTTGGAAAACAAATGAAGAGACCATCAAAACCTATTTTGAGCAGTTTGGGGAAGTAGTTATGGTCCAACTGAAGAAAGATAAGAATGGGGCTTTCAAAGGGTTTGGTTTTATTAGATTTGCTACCTACGCTTCACAAATGAGAGCCCTTGCTCAAAGGCACAACATTGATGGCCGCTGGGTGGATGTCCGCATCCCTAACTCCAAAGAAGGTGTGGTTCCCCAGATGCCATGCAAAGTGTTTGTTGGGCGGTGCACCGAGGACATTACAGGCGAGGATCTTCGTGAATATTTCTCTAAATTCGGGGAGGTAACAGATGTATTTGTGCCTCGGCCGTTTAGAGCTTTTGGATTTGTCACTTTCCTGGACCCAGAAGTAGCACAGGGCCTATGCGGTGAAGATCATGTCATTAAAGGAGCGTCAATATCTGTCTCAAGTGCTGCACCTAAAGTGAAGAATAAGCCACAAAATTGGAAAGATGAACCATATGGCCAGGGTGCTTGGGACAACAATCGATCCGGGTCATCAAGTGCGCAGAGCGGTAGCGGCGGTAACAATAATATTGATACTCTTAACATGCAAAACTTGGGAATCAATCCTAATGGCGGACCTCCTCCTAACTTTAATTTACCTATCAGTTTAGTAGCTGCAGCCCTAAATCAGGCTGGTTGGGGTGGATTTTTGGGTGCTCCAGGCAATACAGGACCAAATAATTGGCAAGGGCCACCTGGTAACTCAGGCAAAAATTGGAATAACAGTCAGAACTGGGGTCAGAATGGTCCCCCTCAATCTTGGAACCAGGGTAGCAATCAGGGTTGGAACGGTAAAGGTGGTAACTGGAATCAAGGAAGCTGGCCAAATGGTCAAAACTGGAATGGTAATGGCAATCCTGGATCCAGTGGAGGATGGAACAGCAAGTCCCAGATATGAGGTGAGATGCTTCTAGCACCACTATAATCAGAGACGTTTGTGTGATGAATTGATGTGTTCTTTTTAAGAGGCAATTTTTTTATTTTAACTTCAAATAGATTTAAAGGTGAAATAAAATGTTTGTGGTAGATATTAACACCAAAGGCATTTCAGGATAATAAATGAAATTGGTGATTTGTAATAGATGTTAAGTTGACCTGGGGCACTGTGTGTAGTGATGTGGTGTGATGATGGCACATTCGTTTAATAAAGATGTATGAATACTCTGAGATGGATGTTTTACTTGATTTGGCTGGAATGATTTATTCAATCAGTATTTTTTATAAGTTGAATGAAAGAATTTTTCTTTTGTTAACATAGTTTTTTGAGATCTGAATGTGAATTTAATATATGAGTGAATCTAATCAATAGATGAACAAAAACATGGTAGGTTGATGACATGATGTGCAGCTGTGTGGGAGTCTTGCAAGACATGAGTGTGGCCGCTACCATGATACCAGGTTGATGAAAGCTGTCTAACATCCGTGGATAGTTGCGGTAAGTTGCAAGTCCAGAGAGCATTTGTATGGTTTTTCTAAACTGCGTTTAATGAACGTTTTCTGCTTTTTGTTTGTGCAGTAGCAATTGAAAACTTTTAAATGGCTTATGTCAGTCAAGAATGTGAAAATCTGGTGTGAAATAATAAAGGTGGTAATGTTTTTCAATTTATTTTAAATGCTTACATATCTATATAGAAAGACTAAAAGTGTGAGTTAATGTGTAACAATAAATTTTCCAGCTGAATTTCATCAGAAAAAATAAAGGAATGGATCTACTACAACTTGAATGTCATCAAGCAAACGATGTGGGCAGTTGATTCCAGAAATGGTGTATGATATCTTACTTGAAGTACTTTGCAAAGGTATAGACCAATTTATTTTGAGACCTAGACTTCCTGGGCAGCTTGTTATTCAGTTTTAGCTTTACATGTTTTCTGATTTTTACAGAACAGTCAGACGTCGAATCGAGGCGCTACGCAAATCCAATCATCTAAGAAAGGCAATCAACTATTATATATATTGACATGCACACAGGTGTCGGAAGGGACTTCAAAAGTAGTTTAGTTATAATAAACGACAAAACCCGTAAAAATCTAATGCTGCATCAATGCACACGTGAAGAGGCGTGGTAAAATGTCTAGGTACAGTGCCACCAGAATAAATTGGCGGTGGCGCTTTTGAGGAACTATTAAGTCTTTAATCATCATAACCTTGACGACGTCTGGCGCAGCGGGCGATGGTTCGCCTGCAACGCAGGAGGTTGCGGGTTTGATTCCCGCCTCGGAACAAATATTTGTACGATCTGTAGATATTTGTTCAGGGTGTTCGGGGTACTTTCTATGTAGGTATAATAAAAAATATCTATCTATGTAATGCATTAAGTATATCAGTTATCTAGTACCCACAAGCTCTGTTCAATGTTCAATGTTGTGTGAACTGTCCAGCATTATATATCTTAACTTAGCCCACAAGTCTCGCAAAGTTATACTGGTTGGACTGTACCCCGATATTATAAAATCGCGTCCCAGTTCGCTCGAAAACAAAGCCAGCAGCCGCACAGACTAGGGAGATGTAATAGTCAGAAGTATCTCGCGGAAATCTCGTCCACGAGATGTATCCGACACGTATAGTATTCTTTTATCTGTGCCGACACTTAGGGCCATGATCACGTTCGCTTTGTCTCACTCACCCCGCGTGCTTGTCTCCTCACTACGAATTGAGATCAGGCTGACTTATAACTCGCATTGGGATGTAGGTATATCAGAAATTATGTTTTTTTTTTTACACTAAAATCATAAATTCCTGTTAAAAGTGTTTTCGTACATATTCACGTTATCATTTCTTATTGAAGCTATTTATGAAATAAAAACCTTGAAACACTGCGACTCCGCTCGTTTGGAACCTTAGTAGGTACTTAGACGATTTTCTACTCCTGTAACATTTCTCATTTTTTTTATTCCCTGCGACGGTGAAATTACAGTCAAAAAGTGATAGAGCCCAGTAAACCCGCGAAGTAACCTATCAAAGTACGATCGTCAATCGTCACTTGGGACATCGCACGCAGGACGCAAGCGCATGAGACGGTGATATCACGAAATAGAACAGCGACCTTTGAGATAATGTACTGATCATAGGCAGAGGGTACAGTACCTGATGTTAAAGCGGTACCATCGAGTAAATGAGCGGTATCCTCTGCCTATGAACAGTGCATCATCTCATTTGCTCGATGGTACCGCTTAACATCAGGTGCTGTACCCTCTGCCTATGATCAGTGCATTATTTCATAGGTCACGTCCACCTAGGACGTGCCCTATGTGGCATTGCACTGCGCCCGTCACCCTGAGACAGTCTCATGTGCCTGTAATTTCACCGGCATCCATACCGTTAAAACCGGAAGACAGTAGTGCGAGCAACTGCTATGCTGCAGAAATAGGTATAGTGGTACTTACCTATACCTACTTCCCCGGACGAACTCTTTCACAAAAAAGCTCTACCTATTACTAACAATGTGGCAATGGGCAGGCCACTGTTGGGAATAAAAGTTCTCGAGCGCCGACCACAAACCGGACGATGCACTGAAGGAAGGCCCCGTCTTAATTTAATAAATAAAGGTAGGTCTCGATGGACCAAAGACATTTATAAAAGTCTGTTCATGTAGGTGGCTCAAGACCGTCGTGGCATTCTATGGGGAGGCTCATGCCCAGCGTACGGAGGCCTGCGTTGCTCGATGTGCCCAGCAGTAGACCGACAATGTTCTATTTAAAGGAACTTCATTTTCCACAACTTGCGCTGACGAAAACACGGCGATTCCTTCTATAGACACATGTGTTTGATGTGATTGCGACCACTGTGTGGTGGTTTTACAAAGCAAACCCGTACTTTTCGAAGACTTTTTGTATAGTTTAATTTGACATTCCAGTGAAAAAGGAATCAGTTCTAAAAGGGATCCGTGCAACAAGGAATCTGGCGAAGGCCTTAATCGGAAAAACTATAGGGTACAAATACAAAACGAAAGTTTGATGTGGAAATAATCAATCAACTTATAATAGTTCTAGTTTAGAAGGAACTTATTCAATCAATAAAAAAGCATCAGTCACTTAATGATCCAAATGGAGAGTGCTTGAAGGCCTTTCTCAGACGTACTAAGTACTTTTGAACTTGTTTAATTTTTTCCATGAATCTTAGAAACTTTCGTCATTTTAGAGTTTCTTACGCGATTGCAGAGAACGAGCTCGATCCGCTTCTACACTCGCTGCCGTTTTCAATGACAGACATTTCTACCCTGACTAAACTTTCTAAATCCATAGGTAGCGGTAGCGCTCCTTGGAGAACTTTTAATTACTTATAAGCAATTTTACTATTATTTATTCTGTGCTATAAGTAGGTACCTACCAACGTTGCGAGTATTCGTGAGATCGCTCAGTTCGGGGCGAACCACTAGTTTATTATTTTAAAGTAAAACTCATTTATTTTTTATTCATACATTCTTGTTTACGTATGTCGTTAAAACATTAATAAATAACATATTTATTACAATTCTTAAAATAACATCGGTGATTTTTATTGCTTTCATTCTGCTAAAATATAGTTTTCTGCTAAGAAGCTGAGGCCGTGGTTAAATACATACGATATTCTTTGGCGAAATCTATAAATTACACATAATCGACATAATTCTAATATGAATGCTAAAAACCCCTACGATGGTAGATTAGCAGGGATTCCGCCTGTTTATCTCTAAACCAGTATAGTAAATGAGATTTTGAAATTCTAGGAATATTGAATTACACACTATCATAAAATCACAATAATTTCGTAAATGCACTAACATTGAGGTTATTTACACTTTTAAATGGCTGTGGCTGAGCGTCAGTTGTCGCTTGACGGCCGCGCGCCTCGTCCGCGGCACGTTCAGCTCCGCCTGTAGCTGGCGCGCAAACTCAAAATCACTTTTCTCTTGTTCTATTATCTTTTCTATCCTAAGCTGCTCATGCAATATGTGTTTCACTTCGCAATTCTTCAATGGACTAGTCAAATTTGTAACTGCTAAATTAATTTTGTTATTATTTGTCGAAACTATACTCTCTTCCTTTTTAGCAGACTTTTTAGAGTCGCTCCTTAAGTATGGCTTTCTGTCTGAGGCAGTTTTTCTTTTGTTGATCTCCTTCTTGGGTGTTGTTTCATTTTCATTAATTCTTCCCATTGATCTGGTGCATCTCAAATTAATTTTAGTATTTTTTAACTTTATAATACCACCAGCAACATGATTGTTTCTATTCTGTTTTCGTTTGACGATTGTGGATGGCGCAGCACCGGAACTAGAAGATGACATTTTCTTGACTTTAGGTCTTACCATAGTATCACAATTTAAAGATTTTACCTGAAAAAAAGATAAAGAGTTACTTATTATAAACATAGTCTAACAGCCATGGAAGTAAACTCAGATCATCTTTAGAACCAAAAGGATTTCTAGTACTACTAGGTACCTGTTAGGTGGGTTATACCTGTTTCACTTTTAGTACGTTCATCGCTATCACAAAAGCAGATGGCAAATTCTTGGCTAGTGATAAATTTCTAAGGTGGCAGAGGCTGTCCAGGTATTGCATTCGACTTGGAGGAGACTCGTAACATGGAGACGTGGAGGTCGGCCTCGCACGGATCCCTGGCACCCGAAGTGGCAGTTCTTTGTTTGTACTGAAACCAATTTATATAGTAAGTACATTACAGCCGCGGCCGGTAAACGCTGGCACATGAGTCCTAAGCCTAGTTTCAGGAATGAAATTAGTTGCCGTCGTCTGTCTTTCCTGAAAACTATAACATGGGACTCTTTAAGGTAAAAGTGAATACGTGCCTTCTAGACCTTCGTGCTCCAACGTCGGCCGCATCGTCACTTACCAACAGGTGAGATAGTCAATCGAGGGTCTATAATAGTTTAAAAAAAAAAATAGAAAACAGTAACTAGTCTTTAGACGACATCTATAGCGCATCGGGCGAGTAGCCGGCTGAGATGCGAAAGGTTGCGGGTTCGATTCCCGCTGCGGTACAAATGTTAATATGATCTGCTCCGGGTCTGGGTGTCATGGTACCACGGTACTCGTAGTTTCTGATACCCACGACACAGGGAATCCTAGTGTGGGATCAGAACTATGTATGTGACTGTTGGGTGTTATATTATTTATAGATTTTCATAGTTTCATTTAATTTGTGATAACGCAACAGATATGGGTTTACCCGACAGACGCCAAGCAAAAAAATGATATTAGAAACCTCAATATCATTTTTAAATACCTATCCATAGATATCCCACACGTATGGGGTATGATGAAAAAAAGTTTATTGAGTTTCAGTTCTAAGTATGAGGAACCCCAAAAAATTATTGTTTTTTTTTATATTTTTGTGTAAATATCTTATTGCGGTTCACATAATACATCTACTTACCAAGTTTCAACAGCATAGCTCTTATAGTTTCGGAAAAAAGAGGCTGTGACATACACGGACGGACAGACAGACATGACGAATGCATAAGGGTTCCGTAATTTTTGTTACGGAACCCTAAAAACAGGGTTGTGTTGACCTGTATGTATGTATGTATGTCCGTCCCTCCCTATGTTCACTCGTAAGCTCGTAACTACTAAACGACTGAATCGATTTTCATGAATGATATGTCGTTAGATTCGCCTGCACTCGAGCAATAAAGGCGAATCTAACAATCTATCAATTAATTAACTATCAATTATCTAATCTATCTATCTATTTTGACGCCAAAATGTTCTCAGTTTTTTTTTTAGATAAACTTGTCTTGTTTGGCGTCAAAAGAATGGTCTTGATGAGCAAATTCTAAATATATATACAGACTGGTCCAAAAGTCGGCAATTTTTTTTTTGGGTTCCTCAACCCTGGGTGTCCCAAAAATATCCCCTTGTATGTTGTTAGATTCGCCTTTAATGGTCGAGTGCAGTGGCCATTAAAGGAGAATCTAACGACATAATATCATTCATGAAAATCGATTCAGTCGTTTAGTAGTTTTTATAATTTTTATAATAATTTTTTGAATTTTTATAATTTTAATATACCCCACTGGGTATATTAAAAATATAAAAAAATGGCAGTATTTTGACGCCAAAATGCTCTCAGTTTTTTTTTTTAGATAAACTTGTCTTGTTTGGCCTGGCGGTATTTTGACGCCAAAATGTTCTCAGTTTTTTTTTAGATAAACTTGTCTTGTTTGGCGTCAAAAGAAAGGTCTTGATGGGCAAATTCAATGGCAATATAATACAGGATGGTCCAAAAGTCGGCCATTTTTTTTAGGTTCATCACACCTGGGTGTCCCAAAAATATCCCCTTGTATGTTCCACGATTTTTCATAGGTAAGTAGTTATGATTTTTTTAAATGTGTATTTATCCGGACTTGTTTGTAACTTGTAAGATTTGTCCTGGCTGCTAGCTTATTTTATTTTATCTTTTTAATCTTAGTAAAACTTACAGCTAGGTATAGTACGCGTCATGTAAAAAGAACGCTGGAACGTATGAAGAAGTATGACGTATGAAGTATGCGTTCTTTTTACATGACGCGCATTATACACGTATATAATATATAAAAGAAAAGAATACTTGTAAAAGTACAAATATTCTGCCGACGAAATATTCTACATTATTTAAGGAATGTTATTATTGGAAGAAAGCGTTAGCAGAGTCAGTCGTGGGAAGCAATGGCGGCGATGAGCTCACCACTTGTCACGTCTATTTCCCACGATGGTGCAACCCACAGTGAAGAGGCCCATTTGAGGCTCTGCCTACCTTTTCGGGGAAAAAGGCGTGTTTCTATGTATGTATGTATTTGCGAAATTATATAAGTATTTTCATAACTTGTTTAATAGTAAATAAATAAATGAAATAATAATTTATTGCATGAAATATGGTACAACAGGATGAAAATAATGTATTTTATACCCTGGTTCAGAATTCGAGACATTTTTTGTAAACAAAGGGGATACCATAGCAAAAAAATAGGTGCTCTATGGTAGTTTATTAAATTAGGCCAATAAACAGGCTCGGGCATGTTATTCTAACTCAGATCTGATAAACTATAAAGTAATCAATATTTTGTCGTATATATTTTTGAGTTATTTCGGTTATTAACAAAGTTATCAAGCAAAAATTTATTTGTTAGTAGAAAATATTTCATGTTACTTGGAACACGGCAGAGATTCTAAGCAATGGGCTTTGTTTTGAAAGCCGGTCCCCATTTTGTTAATTTCATTCGTTTCTCCTCATTTGCCGAATACGAATGTGCACAGTTTTACAATGGAATGGTCATACTGTGTATCAAAAGGTTTTTTTTTTTTTTTGGACAGTTCACACAACATTATCTAGCCCCAAGCTAAGCCAGAGCTTGTGTTATGGGTACTAGATAACTGATATACTTAATATAATACATTACTTAGATAGATATTTTTTATTATACATAGAAAACACCCAGAACACTCTGAACAAATATCTGCAGAACGCACAAAGTATTTGTTCCGAGGCGGGAATCGAACCCGCAACCGCCTGCGTCGCAGGCGAACCATCGCCAGCCGCGCCACAGAGGTCGTCAGGTAAGAGTTATATATAACATTTTGCCGTTTACACATTGACTAGTCAGATAAACTTAGGTAGGTAGTAGGTTTGTGTTTATTTGCCGCAAATTGAAGGTACATACCGCGCCAGCGAAGCCGCTGGCGGATATTACAAAAATTTAATACCGTAGGAAAAGCCGCTGGTCAGTACTAGTAAAACATGATCCACGCAAAAAAATGTTTTTACCACTGGCTTGTCTCTCAGACGGTGACATTTGTTTGTACAAAAAATATCTCGAATTCTGAACCAGGGTATAGATTAAATAATCTTAGGACCAGCATATTTCGCCATGAATTAGCATGCAAGAACTTTTTGATTTATTTTTCTGAAATATGATCTTGAATCACTCTTTCATATGAAAGAGTGATTCATTCATACTCTTGAAGACTCTTTCATATAATCAACGACACAACATTCTTCATTACAAGTCACCGAAAAAAGGGTTAAATGACGTACGTGTAAAATGCTTGTTAAACACTTGTTGCACAGACTCAACATTCGTAAAAAGAGCCAACGGCATGTGTCTGCGCATGGGTATAGTTTCACACGACTGACGAACCAAGAGACATCACTTCTTATCACCAAATAGACCGAGTTGCCTACTTCAGGTTCACCGCTAGCGTACTTTTTACGTGATGCAAGCTTCAACATAAACGCCACAACATTCGTTCGGGGCCTGAGGCCCCGAACGAATGTTTGCAAATATTTGCACTGCAGTGGGCACTGAACCAGCATCTCTCGTGCCTCAGCGGCCAGTCGCTCAACCAGGATCGGAGGTAATCAAAGTAGTTTATTTTACTAACCTTGCTGATCTTGATACAAGAATAGGTTTGAAAAAACACAGCTCCTCTCTCATAGAGTCTACACTTCCAGTTTCCTTTCTATTTTCAGAGAGATTAACTTTCTGCTGTAAGATCCCAGAATATGGCAGAGGCAGAGAGACGAGCAATGATGGAATGCCATTTTTAGTTTTAACTTTATCTTCTAGATCAACAGTTTTATCCTCTTTCGATATACAGTCCTCTTTCTGAAAAAGAAAAAAAAAACATTTTAGTAACTAGTATATGCACGCAGTTTCGCCTTTGTGGTCAAATGACTGAACCAATATTTATCTCGGTTAAAGGCGAGCGAGGCTGCAGTTTAGCACTAGTGTTGATTAACCATTGCACGAGCTGTGAGAACTGATTGTGATTCAGCCCTTTACAATTAGCTAGAAAACTAGAAAATTATTTTAAAACGTTTTTATTGTTACTACCTGTGAAAATTTGTATGCCTAGTAATAAGGTAGAACATAAGTGGACTTCACCTAGTTTAAGACCTTTATACAATGTTCCGGCAAATAAAATTATCTTATCTTATCTTAGGTATACATGGAAACAATAGCTCTTTCGCCCACAACTTCGCCCTCTAGTAATTTTCGAAATTCCCATACAAAATTTCAATTTCAACAAATCATTTGCACTTTGGGTTGTGTTTCGCTAAATCCTTTCTTAGTTTCAAAGCCAAAAGGAAGATATACACCAAATTTAAATCGGTTGTCTGATTGTATTGATTTGGAAATCAGATAATCAGTTATAATTTTACCTCTTACCTTTTCTTTCAACTTATCCCCATTCTCTTTGTTCCATAAACCAGGAACCAGTTTATTTTTCTTTTCAATGATGCTTTTAATTAGTCTATAACTAGGGACCATTTCTGGGGACGAGGCACCATTCAATTGCCTGATTACTGGGGCCTTTGCTTTGGGACCCTCTATATCTTCAGTCGGAGGGCTGTAAGAGATTTTAGGAAGAGATAAGTAAAGCTAGCAACTATTATTAGATATTTTTTTTTTACATATTAAAGTTTTATTACCTGTCTGTAGTCTTTAAATTGGCAAATGTCGTGTGAGTTAACCATATTTTATTTATAAATTATATTGTTTAATTCTTTATTATAAATTGTTGTAATATTTGTATGCCTAACAGGCCAAACTAGAGATGCTCATTTTATTTACCATCATCCAAAGTTCAATATCAATATCAAATCATCCAAAGTACCTACCTAGCTTAAATTATATAGCTTTACTAAACGAACAAAAAACGTAATTTATTATTAAATAAAAAATTTATCATGAGTATCAGATCTGTAACCCAAATTTTAGCGTAATGCGCCATCCCACGAAATTTCCTTGCCCGCTGAATTCATAGCCTCACGCCATTTGGCATGACGCCGAGCATCCCATGAATGTGCGAACTCACATCTAATTGCGTAGAAAGTGTGCTACAAAAACAAAAACCATTTCGAGTGAAGCCGTGGGTGGTCTAAGTTATTGGCGTCTATACATTCGACATACAGTCAATTGGAGTTGCGCCAAACGGCGTGACCGCGAGTGGCCAGCTTACGAGGAGTAATCTCCCCAAGGACGCGCAATTTACAAAGGCTCTGCATTCAATTAAGTATGTAAGAAATTCAAAATTTAAACTTAGTTTTGTTCTGATTTTGATTGTCGATTTGGTACTATGGATAATACGAGTATAATAGAATAGAAATGAGAAAATTAAATACTTTAATTAGTGTCATGTGGACCTACCCATTCTTATTTGGAATAAGTCTCAAGCCTGACATTGACCTTGTTTCATATAAAATATACAAAAACTATTACATAGATTACATAATATTTTTAACTACACTAAAAATACAAAGAAATGTGTCACTTACTTCTTAGCAGTGGGTACTTTATGTTTAGATAGGTAACTATCCATTCTTGTGTCCTTAAGTCTAGGTTTGGGTGTGTTTTTGCATGGCATGTTTGTAGGTGTTGCTGCCAGTTTTAAGCTTTCTTTCTGCATTTCAAGAGCTACAATTTCATCCTTTTTCAAAGCTTCTAGGTACTTCCTATGAGCTTCTTCTTCCTCCTCTTGAAGTTTCCTGCAATATTTACAAACATAATCCACTTTAAGCTGAAGATTTGATTTAGTGCTCGACCGATGGTGAGCTCGTTTCTTCGGCGCTGAGGGCCTGGTACAGGTTTGTCTTAGTTTTGCATTCGGTATCCCGACTACCCAATTCCGAGTCGATGTTTTATTTTTATGTATGGTTTTAATGAGATGCACAACAAGTCCGCTAGGGGCGCACATCATTTTCTCCATACAATAACGTAATTTCCACTCGCAATTCGGTTTTCGATATTCCGAGTTGTAACAAATTACAAACCTGTGGTGGGCCCTCGACCAACGAACTTGACCGAGTTGTTGTATCGTACAAAAAATGAGGATAACAGTCTGTGGTATTTTCCTGCTCCTCCGGAAAACAGCTGTGGGTTCAAGAATGACAAACTCAATGGTGCAGTGTGTGAGTATCCATCTGGGATACAGGTTGCAGGTTCAATTCTAGCTGCAGGACATATGTTTGTATGATCTGCAAATATTTGTTCCGGGTATACCCACAACACAGGGGACCTTAGTGTGGGATCTTATATGTGATTGTTGTGTGTTATGTTATGCAATGCATGTTAAAGAACAAAGACTTGGGGCAGGGTTTATCAAACTTACAAACAGATAACATAGTAAATGAGGACAGCTGGAATGGCTGGCTTCATAACTTACTTTACTAGTAGCTCAGTCTCCTCAAACTGTTTTTGTTCTAGCTGAAACCGCTCATTTCTCAAACGTTTCAATTCTGCTTCATATTCAGTTCTTATTTCTCCAGGAGCACTCAGTCTAGGCCGGACTGTTTCTAATAGAAAAATATTAGTTAAAAAAAGTGCCAATCACAGGATGTTATCATCTAAAATGGTATAACTAAAATGTAAGAGATAGGATATTTGTTTGTTACTAAGGGGATTGATAGGGAGAGATAGATTGTGACCTAGGGCTAATTTGTGTCCAGCCTGGTGGTACTATGCAAGCAAAGCCACAGGCAGATACTAGTCAGGAATAAAATCTTAGGAAATTGTTACAAAAACAAGGCTGAAGTCATCCAGTGTGGTCCAATGTCTTCTATCAGGTTTACTGGTTCATGTGTGGTTGGACAGTTGAACTAGTAAGTTAAAACTGATTGCGGAGCGTTGGCATTAAAGTTTTGATCTGTCTGTTATGTAGAAGATATGGTAAATTGTAGTGACAGCATTTTCTTTCTAATTATTGGGTATTTGCAACTAATAAAAACCAACAGTAGGTAGTTAGGTACCTTCTGGAAGAGTTATGTCTTCTCCATTAGATCGAATATCGACTTCATGAGAGAATTTTGTTTGAATATGATTCCAAAGTCTACTATTCACTACACTCCTTTGTTTTGTTGATGTTCTCAACCAAGATCCAATTCGTAATCGACACAAGGGACAACACAGAGCATTATTTTCTATACTACCATTAAAGCAATTTAAACAAAAACTGTGATAGCATGGTAAAGTTACGGGTTGTATTAAAATTGATTGACAAATAGGGCAAATAACATCACGTAATTGTAAATTATCTAATTTAAACAATTTATTTTCTACATTCGACAGCCGCTTCTTTGACTTGGCCGCCATTTTTATATATTTTTTTTTGTAATTTTTGTCAGCCAATCAATTAAGCAAGGCAAACAGCCAGTTTCTTCAGTATTTATTCCTCCAAGACTGATTATCTATACTCCGATGGTTTCGAACTCAATAACTATGCTTTAAGTCATTCTCGTTGTACGCAGTCATCGAGCAACACGGAATGGAGACGCCATCAAAGGCATTCCCCGCTGTAGTTCCCCTCTAAATTTAATGCCCTCGAGGGCATACAGCTTATAAAAAAGTAGCTGTCGCCGATCGCTCTGTCAGACTGAATCGACTCGCGTGGGAGATATTGCTCTAAGAAAAATGCCGAATTGTTCAGTTTTATGCTGTAAAAAAATGATTGGATCATCAAATTTACAAAAAGATAGTGTTTCCTTTCACATGTACCTGAATTTCAATTAAATTATTATAACTTATTGCATGAAAATTGACCAAGTAAAATTAAGCCGTATAAAAACAAAAGTGGCCATCTCAGATTTTGTAATTTTTGAGTTCGTGTTCGGGGTAAAATAATAAAACTGAACGATTTAATGAAACAAACCGTGAATATTTTATTCAATAACACTGGTTCACTCTTCACTGCGACTGCACATCAGTAAACTAGTCATTCATTACTCTAAAATCACTGCCAAGTTACGTGATTTATTCGCAATGAAAGCCAATTCCCTTACGACTGCCCTGCTCGCTCTTCAATCGAGCTCCACTTAATCGTGTGACACAGGGGCGACATAAAAGTGACCAAAAGCGTAGATATATATTGTGTAGGTATAATACATCAATGTGCATTTCAGGATTTATTCTGCTGACGTAAACATGTATATAACGTGTAATGTCAGTAAGCCAAGATGTGGATGATTACTTAATATCCTTGATTACTAAATACTATTCATTAAACACGTTCGACATCATGTGACATGTGGAATAACGTGTATTTGTATTTGATGGCTATGTAACCACTAACTAACCGGTAACTACTAACTACTACTAATTCGTGTAACGGGCTCTTTCTTGGTTCACTGACCAGCTTGAGATATAGTGTCCCTGAAAGGGGCCTAGTGACCAATGGTGAAAGAACCAGTCTGGTAAAAGGATTAATTGTGCCTTGCAGAGGTGTATGATGATATGTCAACGTAAATGTCATGTGCAACTATATTTAAAGAAATATAATTGAATCACACTACTATTAACAACAAGTGTAACATGAAAAAGTTTGTACATTTGGGAACTTTGATTACAAGAGATGGCAAGCATGAAGATGATATTTAAATGAGAGTAAATTCTGAAAACCAGGTGAACTTAACGCCTTATTATCAGCCGGAACGTATCCAAAAAGGCACGACTGGATGTGCATAGAGGAGTGTTAGTGCCAAAACTAATGTATGATGGTAGCGAAAGTTGCTAAGGCAGAATAAACATTAAAGTAAAATAAATGCACTGAAGATGAGAGGTTTGAGAAGTATGTATGGTGGACTTTGAGAGATATAATAAGAGACTGTGTGTTAAGAAAGCATTGTAAAATGAAAGAGCACGTGTATAGTGACAAGGATTGAGAAATATATGCTTGGATGGTTTGGGTTATTGGTTAAAGGATGAATGATAGTAGATTGACGAAACTAGTTCATAAGATGAGCATGAATGGGACAGTTGGAAGGGGGAGACCTCGGTGAAGGTATTCAGACTAGATCAGGGTCGATCTGGAACATGGCCAGGCCAAGAGCGCCCTTAGCCAATGAGCATATATGAAGAATGTGATGTGAGTGAATCAAGCAAAACAGGTATGCCAGGATCGTAGCAAGTGGAAATACATGGTCTCTGCCTACTTCTCTGGGAAACAGGCGTGAGTTTACGTATGTGTGTATGTATGTAATATTATAAATGCAAAATTTTCTAAGGGTTGGATGAAATTTAAGAACGGCGATAGCTGGACCACTGGAATAGTATTACATTTTATTTAGATGTTCCCACAGGATCAAGACTTATGCGAGTGAAACCGCGGGTTGCTTCTAGTTAATAATAAGAATAAAACTGCGTGGTTAATTTGATCAAAATCGGTTATATTGATCATACTTAAATAACTTTACTCTTTTCAGTTAAAAGTAAATACTTAAAGATGCTTTAAAAAAATCGTTGATCGCCAATTGTTAGGTTACTGTACAATCTTCGCACGTTGTGTTTGCCTATAATGAGGGGTTTTCACGGCCATATCAAATCATCTATAAACCCTTGAAAATAGATGTCGCTGCTGTGTACTTAACTGTATAAATAAAGTGACATGTAAAAGTCAACAACGTAGTGATATATTTTTGTGGTATTTTGTTACTATCACACAAAATAACAGACGATGCATTTGTTAATTTTGACAACCACAGTTGAGTCAGGGCTACAATTGACCCAAATCAAACTACATTTTTTTTTATTTGAACATGAAAGGCCCTTATTGGTTTCTCCTGTAGCTAAAGATAGGTATATAGTTTGTACCTCATATATACAGGTGTAGACTGTTGGTAACCATAATAAAAAATAATTAAATAAGCAACTACTAACAATAACAATAACGTTAGCTGAGTCAGTCGTGGGAAGCAATGGCAGGGATGAGCTCACTATTTGTCACGTCTATCTCCCACGATGGTGCAACCCACTGTGAAAAGAGGCCCATTAACTGGTTACAAAAGTGTGCATTAAAGTGTAAGTGAGTGCGTGAAGCCCCCCCCAAATATTTCTGAATAAATATGTATCGGTTGACAGCTCTATGGCGTCTCCCCTCCGGTACGGAGGCCTGCGTTGCTCGATGTACGCAGTCCAAGAATGTAAAAGTGCCACAAACTTATCTGACCCGGTGGCCAAAACTGGAACTAATGTTGAATTATTGTGTTTCAATTGCTTCATGTTGTAATGACTTAAATTTTAAAGATAAAATTAGTCAATATTATTTTATTCTACCCTACCTTACCCTAATTAATGAAACGAATTATTAATTTCATTTAGCAGCAACACTAAATTCGACAACAGCGACGCCGTCACCGGGTCAGATAAGTCCATGAGTAGAGCTCGTTCACCGTAAGATTGCACCTGCGTTTTACTCTTAGTCTGTGTCCGTGCCTTGGGAATAGTCCCAACCATAGAAAATTTAATACTCCTTGGCATGTGCAATCTTACGGTGAATGGTCTCTAGTCATGGACGTAGTACATTCTTATGTGACGAAAGTCAAAAGTCAAAAGTCAAAAGTATTTTATTCATTGAAATCACAAGGATCATTTTGAATCGTCTTAAAAAATAAATTTACAGTTACTCCTGTTCCAACGCAACCAGACCTAGAAGAATCAGGCAACAAACACGGTCTGTTTTTCTTTTGATGATCCTTCTTACTTACTAGGTGGAGAGCGCCTGTGTGGTGCCTCGAAAACAAGTGGAAGCTGATTCAAGGAAAAAAGGAAAACCAAATTAAAAGCCTTACTTAGGTAGGCAGTCAAAAGTAAGATGATAGAGAGAATCAGCAAACGTTCATAAGGCAGCACACACTACGCTTGATATACACATAAATAACACATCAGTAATAAATTATATGCAGGTACAGACATTGCAAATATACAAATTAGGTGTCGAGGGGCAGAGCGACATCAGGCCACGCGGCTTTATCATTAACATAGTCATGTAGTGTGTAATACGCTTTCTTAATTAAATTATTCTTTATGTAAGATTTAAATCTTCGAATCGAAAGTTTAGAAGCACTTTCTGGAAGTTTATTATAGAACCGAACAGAATTCCCCATAAAAGACCCACTTACTTTTTTTAATCTAAATTTGGGAATACTCAGTTTATTTTTATTTCTCGTGTTAAAACAATGCACGTCACTTTTTTTCATAAATCTATCTAAGTGTTTATGTGTATATAATAAGGTTTCGTAGATGTATTGCGATATTACGGTGAGAATGTTAATTTCCTTAAAACGCTCCCTCAAGGAGTCACGTGGCTTCATTTTATAAATGGCACGTATTGCCCGTTTTTGTAAAACAAATATTGCTTGGATGTCTGCTGCTTTCCCCCACAGAATGATGCCATATGACATAACACTATGGAAGTAGCCAAAATAAACTAGCCTAGCTGTAGCTTCATCAGTAAGCTGCCTTATCGTACGAACTGCATATGCAGCGGAAATAAGTCTACCCGCAAGTGCCTCAATTTGTGGTCCCCACTGCAAACTTGCATCAATATTAAGTCCTAAGAAAACAGTAGAGTTTACAAGATTGAGTGTCTCGCCATTTACTTTAATATTAGTTGGGTAATGTTTAACATTTGGCAAAGTGAATTTAATGCATTTAGTTTTTTTAGCATTAAGCAACAGATTATTTACTGTGAACCAATCAAGAACTCGCGATAGTGATTTATTTAGATCATCGTAATTAGCTTTTGACCTATCAACTTTGAAAATTAAAGACGTATCGTCAGCAAATAAAACTATATCACATATGTCTTTTACATAAAAAGGGAGATCGTTAATGTATACTAAAAATAGAAATGGGCCTAGTATTGAACCCTGGGGCACTCCCATAACAATAGACGATCCTGAAGACCTTTCACCACCAACGTCAACTTTTTGTACTCTATTGGATAAGTAAGAATTTACAAGGTTAATTGCCTGATTTTGGATGCCATAATGTTTTAACTTCAAAATTAGAGTAGCATGACTCACGCAGTCGAATGCTTTGGATAGGTCGCAGAATACTCCGATCGCGTCTTGCGAGTTTTCCCATGCTTGAAATATGTGTTCCAAAAGCATGGTACCAGCATCAGCTGTTGATCGACCCTTGGTAAATCCAAATTGATGACTATGAAGTAGTCTGTGGAAGTTAAAGTGTGACAATAATTGAGTAAGAATAAGTTTTTCAAAGATTTTACTTAACGCGGGCAATATAGAAATCGGCCTATAATTAGATGGATCTTTTGCATTTCCAGACTTGAACAAAGGAATTAATTTACTATGTTTCATAAGATCTGGAAAGATTCCGTCGTCAACACATCTATTAAAAATGTAGGCTAAGCATGGAGCAATATCAATAATTATAATACCTAACACCTTTGTGGATATTCCCCAAAGATCTTCAGTATTTTTAATATTAAGTGACTTAAATGTCTTAACAATACTATCGGCATTTACGTATCTAAAGCTAAACGCGATCTCACATTTAGCAACACTTAGTTCCAATAAAGTAGATGCTCCAGAGGCAGATGATTGTAATGACTGGGTTACAATAACTGGTATATTAGAGAAAAAATTGTCAAAGGCATTCGCGACATCAATCTTTTTTGTCAATGTTGTATTGTTTATGTTTAATTTGATCTGCTTATTGCGTGTCTTCGATTTACCTGTTTCATTATTAATTAATTTCCAAGTTGCCTTAATTTTATTCGATGATTTTTCTATTTTTTTTCTCAAATGTAATGATTTTGCTGCACGACAAACTTTTTTAAAAGTATTTGAATAGTTCTTTATATACAAAATAAACTTTAGGTCATGCAACATTGATTCCCTAGCCGCATAGAGATCATATAATTTATTCCTACTTCTATAGATACCGGGTGTCGCCCAATCAGCTAACCCGACATTAGATTTAGCTATACATGTTTTTAACTGAAATATCTCAGTATGTTGCTCATTTATCAAATTAGACAAGGAGGTAAAAAGTTCATTTGGATCATCTACGCATGGTAAAAGGGGTATTTTAAGTTCAATACTGCTCTGAAACTTCATAATTCGACTCCCTGTGATAGGCCGATAAGTGAATTCCTTAGGTTCATCTACCAAATTACAAGTAAATATAGCACTGTGACCGTAATGATCCGAGGTGAAATGTTTAATTACTGCTTTATCAATTGGAACACTACTGCAATATATATTATCCAAACAGGTGGCTGATGTAAGTGTCACCCTTGTAGGTTCTTCGAAAAGGTGACGTAAATTAAAACATTTAAATAAGTTAAGAATTCTCTCAGATAGAGGATTCACAGGAATATCTATATTGAAATCTCCGCAGACTATTAACATTTTACTACGTCCAAAAGTTTTAAGCAGTACTTCTTCCATAGTGGATTCAAATAATGCGAAGTCCGCGTCAGGGGGACGGTAAACACTCACAATGATATGCCGCTCAAGCTCAACACACGACAGCTCAATAGTCCTCTCAATAGTGAGATTTGCAACATCTTTACGTTCTTTGCATTTTAAATTATTTCGTGCAACAATTAAGGAACCGCCACGTATGGCGTTCTTGCGTTTGAATGAACTTACAATATTATAATTCTCATAATAAGGGAGTAAATCAAATTGTAATAACCAGTGTTCAGTAACACACATGATATCTATATTAAACATGTTTAAAAATAATTCTAATTCTAATATTTTGCTGGGAAGGCCTTGCACATTTTGATGTACTACATGTAATGTGCCAGGCTTTCTCATTGTCGGACTCGTCAGTTTAAACAAATATTGTCAGCTGACCCTCCTGCTTGTGTGCCCCCATTAGTAATACTACTAACTACAGGCACGTCGATTAACTGCGTTATAGTACTTATAACGGGATCAAAAATATTAAATGCTAACAATTTAGCAATTATCAGTTTACTATGTCTACTAAGAAGCACAGTATCTCTGGTCAAAATAAAATTACTAATAAAATTATTAGTATCAATTATTAGTAGACGCAGTCACTGAGCCTCCACAGACATAGAATATTCTTAGAATATCCTTTTTATTTCTTCTTCCATCATGTCTTCCTTTTCTTTCCTTTCCTTTTCTTCTTTAATGGGGAGCCACAAGCAAAACTAATCTCAGACGGCGCCACCATCTCTGGTGCTTAACATTTAGTGGTCTTGTCTATTTCTCATACTAAAATTATCCATTTTTGACATAACTAATACTGGCCACTTTTAACAGTTTTTTTTTGAACATTGATAGACCTTTGTTCGGCTACGAAACAACACCAGCGATTTGAAAGATTTTGATTTTGAAAGAAACGTCGTCATTTTTATTTTATTACATTTTTATGTGTTTTTGGAGTTATTTCGTGTAATTTTATTGGCATTTTAACCGGTGTAACTTGGATAAATGGCACATGTGTGATGTAGTGAAATTTGAGTGTATTGCGAGTCTTTTCGAAATGGTGGATTTTTTCCTGTAAAAACTCAGTTTTTCTGCCACAATTTAAACTGGGTTAGGACTAGACGGAGACTCTTGACGACTTGACTATAAATAAAACTATAATAATTATATCACTTGACATTGGCTAAATTGTTGCAAATAATGCACAGAAGCCATTACCTAAGATAAGAAGAACACCAGCGATTATGCGCCACCTAGCGTGATAAATAAGCAGTGTGTCTCCTCATTGCTTCTGAGGAGGGTTCCAAACAATTTTGCCAATGTCAAGTGATAGGTATAATTATATATATTTTTCTGCACGGAAGAATTTCTGAGTAAGGCTGTGAGGTTCCGACCGGTAAATTGGCCACAGATTATTGTAGGATACCACCATGGAAGTATATATTGTTCCGTGAATACCACGCATAAGCCAGCCACAGATATCAAAATTAAAAGATGAATACATTATGGCAATATAATCACGTTTCTTTTTTCGAACCGGTAAACTAATCTTTCACCGATTTTTGAGTTTAGATTGCTGAAATCCCTAAAAATCGATAAATATCATGCATACCAACAAAAGAAGCGAGGAGAAGCCATGTTGATATTTTCTTTCTTTTTTCGTCATGTACCGACTCACATGTATTTGAGAACGAGAAAAGAAACGATCACGAAAAGAAACCACTAGAGATATGGTGGTTACATGATTTTAGATGGTTCTTTTGTTCTTCAATATTGTGGTGAATTTAAACAGATGTTAGTGTTATAGTTTAGATAATTTGTGAGGTCAGAACGAAGTGGAAATGTCTTCAATGCATTTCGTGGTTCATCCTCTACCTGGAACCGAGGATCAGTTAATAGATCGGTGAGTAATTAGTATATTATCATGTAGCTAAACTCCATTTCGCCCATTGTGAAATTCACCTTGCCGTGCACTCTTCCTTCTTTTGCTAGAATTGGCATAGGACCACGTTTCTGCACATTTTTTGCATGTCAATCCATGATATTCGAGAAAAACCCAAACCTCTCTTTCGATTTTGGTGTCTATCAACTCATGATTAGGAATTTCCTTTGACGTAATCATAATGTTTCTAGAATGACAAATGGACTGAACTGACCTAGCTACGCGTAAAACAGAAATCAGTAAATATTGCTGAATAATCTAGGATCCTTCCCACTTCATCATAATTCTGTGTTGCTACAAATTTGATGAGTGCAGTATCATTATTAATTTAACCTGAATTAATCTAATTTACCCTCTTCTTCATCTGTCATCTTCTGAATCTACCCACTATTTTCCGAGGTTGGAGTAGGTACTGTCCTATTGAAATTGACTAGCCTGACATTGCGGGTGTAATTAATAAAAATAACTAGGAACTCGTAATAGCTCTGTCCTGAGAAGTGTGTACCTTATTTTATACAACATTGGTCATGAACTATCTTGGCAACATATTTCAGATCCCTAAAATACAAGGAGTGACCCTCCCTCCCCATAATAACCTCCTTATACCCTGCATTATATAAAAATCGGAGCCACATAGTGTGGTGCCAAACTGGTAATTGCGTTTGATTACCAGTTTTCAGTATATTGGGCTGCATGTTATAGCTTCTTTTCAAGTACCTATACAAATTCCAAACATACAGCACAATTAACTGCTTACTGGTAATAATAATGTTATAGAACTCCCTTTTCTGCATTCAAACTCTATGGGCAGTCAATTATGCATGCTTACTGGTAATTGAAAGTGATTACCAGATTGAGCATATCAACAGCAGCCGGAGCTTAAATGTGTCTCCTTGAAATAATAGACTGGAATGGCTCTATTATTACAGAATTTTACTTGTTGACACAAAACACTAGACAAGACAGCGTAAACAAATTAAGAAATAAAATCAATAGACAATAGATGAATGATTTAACATAATTTACACACGGCAGCTTTGCTGGTTCAACATTGGCAAACATGAAGGATTTTTCAGTAAAAATATAACAGGGTTTGGTAACCTTGTTCACAAAATATTCTAATTCTATGATCAATTATTATGTGACACCTGTCACATATATTTATACTAGTGACCGCCCGCGGCATAGCTCCATCCAGGTTATAATCTATCTGGGTTACAAATTTTATCGAAATCGGTTCAGAAGTTTTGGTGTGATTGAGTAGCAAACATGTAAACATCCAAACATCGTAACTTTGACATTTATGATATTAGTGAGATATATATTTATAGTTGCTGTAGGGAACTATACCCAGTCTATGAATAGACCGCTCCATCTCCTCATGTGGATGTCATGAAACCCAACTTAGGGATTTATACCAGGAGATGGGCATTAGCATCAACTTGATTACTCAAAACCAATGCTGTGATCACCTATCCGCCTGCCAAGCTAGGGGGAAATGCTGATCATGCTTACACATGATTACATTCTATGGGGGAGGCCTCATCCAGCAGTGGATGTCTATGATGATTATTCATATAATGTATTACTACTTGAATGTGTTTATCTTCACACTACACAAATACTATCCCAGTCATCAGCCTATACGAGATGCAATCTGCTCTCAAACAGCTTAAAACAACAAGGCACTAAGAGAGGATGGAATAACGGATGGAGCTTCTGAAAGCAGGTGGAACACCGGTACTTAAAAGTAGGGTTTAAAGGTTTAATTAAGTTGATTTAAATCATGATATAAATCACATGCTCTTGTTGAAATCATTGATAATTGGTATATCAAAATAATAAAGATGAATCAAATTTAATAGAACACACATCAATCACACATAGGTTTGTCAAATTCCAGCCTCCTAAATAAGCCGGGCTTCGAAAAGGCTTTAGTCCTGTTATCCACATCCAAATGCTCCATCCCATAATCAGAATAAATAAATAAATACAGATACAACAGAGCCTCAAGATGGAAAGTCTATAATCAGTGCATGTTGCCAGTGATGATGACTTATGGCACTGAAATGTGGTTGTTACCTGTAGTGGTTCTTCAGGAAGGTACAATGCCTTATCCATAAGCTCAAAGTTGCGCAGCATGCTATGGAGAGAGATATGCTCATAGTTTCATCACTATGCGATAAAACCCCAAATGAAGAAATCCGTAGAGGAACCAAGATCGTCCAACATAGCCCTGAGAAGAAGCAAGTTCAAGTGGCAATGTGCAGGTCATTAATAAACCCATATAAAAATTACCCTGTGTGGTTGTTTAGAAATGTATTCCTGTATGAAAATGTTCACCCTTCAATACCGGAATTAAACCTTAGAAACGGGCCTTACGATTTTTGGGGAGGGGAGGGGAGGGAGCTACTTGCCGATACCACTCGCCCACCTAGGACGCATTTAGTTTTTGTTTTTTTTTAGGTTAAGTATGTTTTTTTATGACTCCGGTGTTGGCTCGCCAAAACTCTTGTGAGGTTGCCCCTGAGTGCCTCCCAAGTGATCTACAGGTCCCACGTTTTTGAAGTCTAGGGGTATGACGCACCAGACCATGTGGAGTAGAGGTGCTCCGTGTCGGTTCTGTCACTCATTTTGAACCTGACTAACTTATGTCGAAGTGCCCTGCGTCGATTCCGTAACCGAAATCGAATTGGGTGAATCGACGCTCGGGGCAACCTCGCGAGGGGGTACTGGCGAGAGCTCATACTGGAGTCCGAGACTTCCAATTACGAAATTAACCTTAAAAATGTCTTCTTTTTTTTCTCGAAAACTAAGTTTCCGTGTTTGCCCCCTGTCTAGGCCCCCTTCCCGACCTGCCCCTCACCAGCTCTTTCAACACTTCCCATTTAAAAAACCAATAAAACCACTAAAATTAACTTATTCTTTCTAACAATAAAACTAAACAACAGAAAACACCGGAAGGTTTTTTTTTTTTTTATTTTGTATTTAACAATCTTATATTAATTCCAGATTGAAAGAAGTTTCGGAACGTTGGAACAGATATGGAACTGGCCCTGGGTCTTCAGCGCTTAGTGCATTGCGCGGAGTGCGTGCAGTTGCCGCCGGACCAGCTCATATCGCTTGCTTGCTCGAGGATGGGACGATATGCCGTGCGGCGTTCTCCATAATTCCTGACAGATTGGACTTGAGCAAAACAGATGCCAGTAAGAACGGAGGAAATGGCGGCGGGGGAAGCGGCGGGGGAGGTACGAGTGGGGGGAAGCAAGGCGGCAGTGGTGGGGGCTGTGGGTCTCGCCAGCAGCCGCGCACTAGAGCCAGGATTATGAGGAACTCGATACGAGCTGCGCCAAGCTCTCAAGGTAATTTGGTTGAAAGATAGTTCTTATACATACGAGATATACAAATGGAGCTGATGCACGCTCCATTGATCTTGAAAGTATTATAATAATAACCCATTCGAGACAGTGCCAATGTGAGCATTTCCTACGTTTGTGTAGAGCTGCCTCAAAACCGTTTTACTTAGGGTTCCCAGCAGTTTCGCGATCTAAAAACAGAAAACGCATAACACGCTGTACATGACAGCGCAAACCTCTCAATAAGACTTCTGGTACTGTTCCCAATGCATAGTTTTATATCACCTGTTTATGAAACCAGCTTACATTTTAATTTTAACACAACTATTGCGCTTGCAATAATTAGTTAAAAATTAAATACGAAAATTTTGTTTGTTATTGTTAGATAATAATCTGCAATTATTCAATATTTAAACCTTATTGATGTTTTCATTATATTCCTACGTGAAGAAAACGGTTTCGAATTTAATGACATTTCCAATAAAAAAACGTATACTTTATATTTATAACATACTATATGCCCAGTATGTACGATTTTTCTCGGATTGCTAGTTAAAGCACAATTTAAAAAATCTGGTGCTTCGTGCTTACGTAAATAACTTTGATTATTATTTTTCCTAATTTATATTGAGTTATCAAAATGAAAATTCGTAGACATACAAAAAAATAGGTGATTTATATCTGTGCATTAAACAAGTAATTAATTTTATAAAGAATTATAAACCCTGAACGCAATGAAATGGCTCAACCGA
The DNA here is from genome assembly GCA_932527175.1 of Operophtera brumata. NCBI lineage: Eukaryota > Metazoa > Arthropoda > Insecta > Lepidoptera > Geometridae > Operophtera > Operophtera brumata. Next base: position 6,634,195 of record OW052238.1, read on the forward strand.
TTTTGATGAAACATAACTAAGAACACTCGACTAATTCATCTTTCAAACAAAAAAAAAAACGTTTCATCCGTTCGGGAGCTACGATGCCATAGACATACACACACAAACACGTCAAACTTATAACACCCCGTCGTTTTTGCGTCGGGGGTTAAAAAGATACCGGACATCAATAGACTGAGAAATTTGCGATGTAGAAAAAGTACACTTTTACACCGCGATACAGTTTACAGTTGTATCTTTTTTAATGCACATTTATAAATCACTTATTTATTTGTAAGTCTACGAATTTTCAGTTTGATAACAACTCAATATAAATTAGGAAAAATAATAATCAAACATATTTACGTAAGCACGAAGCACCTGATTTTTTCACGCACGATTTTTTTGAACGCAGAGTAGATTTTCGTTTTACCTGATCACGTGTGTATTCAAAATTGTCTGCCGCTTAATGAAAGCGTTATTATAATAGGTACATTATTTTGTACGCAGCTGGATCAACAAGCCGCGCGACTGGTGTTATAATCGGAGCAGGCTCTGGCCGCGTGGTGTCGGTGCCGGCGCCGTTTGTGCCTGAGGACCTGGTGACGCAGGCACAGGTGGTGTTGCAGGGCAAAAGCAGGAGTCTCATCATCAGGGAGTTGCAGGTTTGTGAGCTTTGTGACTGATGGAAATAGTCTGGAATAAGAGCTATTGTGAATTTAAAAAAAAAATGCTTGACATTTCACCCAACATTATCTAGTCCCCAGCTAAGTAAAGCTTGTGTTATGGGTCCTAGATAACTGATATACTTAATGCAATACATTGCATTTATTTTTTATTATACATAGAAAATACCCAGAACACCCTGAATAAATATCTGCAGATCGTACAAATATTTGTTCCGAGGCGGAAATCGAACCCGCAACCGAAGGCGAATGTTCGCCCGCCGTGCAGTTCTGTGGCGCGCGTTCGCGCCACAGAGGTCGTCTTTGAAGTCATTCAGCTCTTGAAGCTTTAACCTAACAGTTTGTGAATTTGCCTAATTGTACCTACACTAAGGGTGCGTTCCGAGTCACGCTTTAATCGATGTGATCGCTATTATTAGCGTTCCGAAACGCTGTGAGCGCGACTACGATATTGCGTGTGACGTCATGAATGACGTCATTAAATCCGCCATATTGCGATTACACCGACCATGCCCCAAACCGATATTACTGTGAGCGCTACTGTCAAAGTGACAAACTACAGAGGTTATTGATAATATCGTTTATAAAGCGTTCCGAGTCACGTCAACGCTCAAACTGCCATAAGCGCGATTTCTGAATCGGAACGCAAAATAGCACTGTGATCGCTCACATCGATTTTATCGTGACTCGGAACGCACCCTAAATAGGTATTTTTAAACCCCGACCAAAAAGAGGGGTGTTATAAGTTTGACATGTGTCAAATCATCTTTGTATCTGTCAATGGCATCATAGTCTATAACCCAAAGGTCTGATTATTTTTGGTGCACATTTGAACCTAAGAAGAAAAGAAGAAGAGCACAATGACTGTTTAAGAACACGCCGGCAATTTAATCTCGTCTTTCCTCCACGTCGCTGCTGACGTTATGTTTGTGAAGATTTCTAGTTTACGCGCTCTCCTAAAAATATAATATTACACTTTTTTATACGACTTGAAATGACGGAACAAGCTGATGGCCCACCTAATGTTAAGCGGCACCCTCTGCCTATAAACAGTGCATTACCTCATAGGTCACGACCACCTAGGACGCTCGCTATGCGGCGTTGGACTGTCTTACCTGTGTTGTCCACCCAGAGACAATGATAAGTTTATTTTGATTTTTTATACTACATGAATGACGGAACAAGCAGATGGCCCACCTAATGTTAAGCAGTAACCTCTGCCTATGAACAGTGCATTCTCACATAGGTCACGTCCACCTAGGACGCGCCCTATGTGGCATTGCACTGCGCCCGCCACCCTGAGACATAAAGATGAAAAGTCTCTTGTGCTTGTAATTTCACCGGCACCTATACCCTTCGAACCGGAACACAGCAATGCAAGCACTACTGCTTTGCGGCAGAAATAGGCATGGTGGTAGTAGTGGTAAGTCTCATCATTATTAGCATCATTAGCCTACAGAAATCCACTGCTGGACATAGTCCTCCCCCATAGAATGTCACGACGAACGGTCTGGAGCCGCCTCCATACACCGCCTTCCTGCGACCTCTATAATGTCTTTGATCCATCGAAACGGGGGCATTCCTCTTTTGCATATTTCTGCCGGAAAGCAGTAGTACTTACTTAGTTACTATTAAGTAATCTGTGGTAGTACTCGCATTGCTGTGTTCCTGTTTGAAGGGTATGGATGCCAGTGAAATTATAGGCATTTGGGACTTTCATCTTTATGTCTCAGGGTGGCGGGCGCAGTGCATTGCCACGTAGGGCGCGTCCTAGATGGACGTGGCCTGTGAGGTAATGCATTGTTACAGAAGCTATCGCTTAACATCAGATGGACAATCTGCTTGTTCCGACATTCATCAAAAAAAACTATACTGTTCCGAAAAAAATGAGGATGTCTTTAATGAGTTTTAATTCCTTATCAGTGCGCATTAGTGCAGAAGATGTAACTTTGTTACTTTGTGCAACAGCGTACGAACCTAGATGTGAATCTGGCTGTCAACAACCTGCTGTCGCGCGACGACGAGGAGGGCGAGGAGCCGGAGGGGGGCGAGGGGGGTGACGGCTACGTGCCCGAGGACCTCATCTCGCTGCTCGACGGCGGCGGGTTCCACGCGGCGCAGCAGGAGCACTCTGTCATCATCGACGCCGACACCATGTTCTCCGAGGACATCTTCGGGTACGCGGCTATCAGAAGGTATAACTGTCGAGCTGTGCTCTGCCCTCTTACCCTCAGGGTCAGCGCGAAGACAAGACGGAGTGGCGTGCCAATTTTAAAACTAATAATACTGGCGGTTTTCCTAAAGCGTGGTTTGCACTTTGATGTATTACCAACCGTATCTTAGCGCTGAGTAGGAGCAACCTTCGCATTATGGTCAGAGCCTTGACTGGACACTGTCGCCTTAACAAGCACATGTTCGAGTTAAGGTTATGCGAAACGCAATCCTGCAGATTCTGTGATGAGGCGGATGAAACGCCTCTTCATCTGCTAGGTGAGTGTGGACCACTAATGCACAAACGCAGCATTCATCTGGGCAAACACATCCGCAGCCGGATGAACTGAAAGAAATCACCCCTAAGAAAATGCTACAGGTCCTAGCAGGGTCTTAGCGGTGAACTGTAAACGCCCTCTCCAGGGGCGGTATGTATCAAGTGGCGATTACAATAGGCCTAACTGGTTGCAGTGATATAATAGCCACAATAAGCTATTAAAAAAAAAAAAACTGCACTAATTACTAATGAAAGTGCAAACCAGGCTAACCAAGATTTGTTGTCAATGTATGCCAGACATGACCGGCCTCCCCAATTACGCAACTCAATGCGGCGATCATCTGATTTGGGGTACCCCTTCTATTAAATTTGGGTTTCAATGGGAATTTCAATTCAACCAAAAGGCCCGCTTTACCGCACTTCCAATTCTTGGCTCTGACGCTATATACCCCAACAAACGACCCTTCCAACTAATCTAGCACGCTGCGAGCTTACGCTGTTTACATTTTGTTCTGTGAATGAGTGTTGTCGTATAGTGACCTTAGTTTAGACAGCATTTTTGTATGCTATACTCTTATACTCTTATCATCGGTGAATGTTTTCAGTACCCATTGATAATAAGGGTTTGAAAACCACTGAAGCTTTTAGACTATAAGGTAGCGATTCTGTGCAGCATTCTAAAAGCTAATGAGTAAACTTGTTTTTTTAATTGGTTTTTAGTGTGTGGGTTGATGAGGGGTTAGGAAAAGGTGGGGGAGGGGGGATACCGACACTACCCTTGCGAAGCCGGGGCGAGTCCCACTAATATCATAAATGTCAAAGTAACGATGTTTGGATGTTTGTAACTCAATCATACCGAAACAACTAAACCGATTTCGTTGAAATTTGGTACACAGATAGATTATGACCTGGATTGAGATACAGGCTACTTTTTATCCTGGTAAAACTGGTGGTGGTACTGGTAATATATAAAAAGAATATTTAATAAAATTATTGTTTTTGGCAAATTAATCAATTATTTAAAATAAAATCTTCTGTATTTTGAATTATTATTATCGTATATACAGTGGTGGCCATATAATTAAGAACGCTGATATAAAGGGAAGATTTTTTCCAACTAAGATGCAAAACTAATTGTATGCATTTGTTTTTATTTCTCTCGGTATCGTAAAACATTTCCATATTACCACTGTATTCATTGATACACATGATTGGCTAAAAATCAATAGGCAAACTTTTTACACTACTTTTAAACAAAGTATTCCTTATTACTGGCTGGTCACGTAATTAAGAACGCTAAGTATTTTATACCTTTATTCAAATTTAAATAGAGAAACTCAGTCGATTTGTTACTGTTTGTATAATTTTGGCGCCATTACGTGCTGTAAAAGATTAAAGGTGATTGCTTCTTTAGAAAAAACAATGGGAAAAAATAAAAGTTGTGATAAATCTACAAGGGAAGTAATAATAAAACTTCGCCGGAAGAATTGGTCTTATAAAAAGATAGCCAACCATCTACAATGTTCAAAAACGATGGTTTTCCACGCTGTAAAGCATTTTGCTACGTATCAAACTACTGCGAATGTTCCACGTGTACCTAAACAGAGAAAAACAACTCCTCGAGATGACCGAAACATCGTTCGTATGGCAAAACAAAATCCTTTTAAAGGGTCCAATGAGATTAGAAAATAATATTTTGGTGAAAACAACCCTTCAGCAATCTCAGCACGCACTATTCGAAGACGTTTGGTAGAAGAAAAATTGCACGGTAGGATAGCAAGAAAGGTACCCATGTTAAAACTTTGCCACAGGCAAGCCCGGCTTGCATTTGCGAGAAAGTATGAAAACTGGACTGTGCAACAGTGGAAAAACGTACTTTTTTCTGAGGTGACGAAAATAAACAGAGTATGTTCTGATGGAAAACGATATGCACGACGTCCCCCGAATACAGCATTCGACCCAAAGTACACGAAAGTTACATTAAAGTACGGTGGTGGAAATGTGAAAATTTGGGGTTGCTTTTCTGGACATGGAAAGTTGACGTAGGACTTGTAAAGTTGATAGAAGGTAACATGGATCAGTTCCAATACAAAAATATACTGGAAGAAACAATGTTACCATACGCTGAAGACGTTCTACCGGTCATTTGGACATTCCAGCATGACAATGATCCAAAGCACACTGCACGCACCGTAAAGGAATTTCTTACAGCGCAATTAGTTTCTGTCTTAGACTGACCTGCTATCAGTCCAGATCTAAACCCAATAGAGAATCTGTGGTTTGAAGTAAAGAAAAAGGTTTCAAATACAAAGTGTGGAAATTTAAGAGAGCTGTATGACGTTTTTTTAGAAGAATGGAACTCTATTTCTCTTCCGAAATGTCTAAAATTAATAGAGTCAATGCCTCGCCGGTGTAAAGCTGTAATTAAAAGCCGTGGATATGCTATTAACTATTATTTTTAGTTAAATATTTATTAAATTTCTTTTTATGTTTCCTGTGCTACATAATATTGTGATTTTTTAAATCTAAGTGTCATACAAAACAATTCCTGAGCAGTTAAATAAATCGTTCTTAATTATTTGTCCAGTTTCAGTACTATTTGAATGTGTTACTTTGATAAAATCAATAAAATGTGCAAAAAATAGTTAGCGATTTCATACTTCATTCTTAAGTCAGGTTGCTCTATTAATGTGACTATCATATAACATAACTAGTTGCTTCTCAGAAGGTACACATCTCTGTGTATGATACGATTTAAATAAAAAACTTCTAGAACTTCAAATCTTTCTTAATTATATGACCACAACTGTATATACATAGTGAGAACACTCAAAAGAATTAAACCTTATGAGTTAGTGTAGTGTTAACTATAGTGTAATGTAGTGCAAACTAGTGCTAGAACACAAGAACGAAGTGTCCTCCCCATAAATAGAGACAGTAAGAAAAGTGTCAATGGACACATTCTTAGGTATAATTTATGTTATAAATTCGGTCGGACTGATTTTATCACATACTTGTGTCCATTTGAACATATATGTTTTTTTTTTAATCTCTTTAAAAACCTAGCTTAAATTATAGCTGTCTCTTTTATTTAAGTCTATTAGAAAGGGAGCGCTATAATTTTAGCGGTTCGTTTTAGAGAATGCTGTACAGAATCGTTCCCAATTTTTCAATATTGTGTTGTGTTTACTTAATGTAGTTTGTACACAGTCCTCGGTCGGTATAATGGCATATTGGGGACAAGAGAGAGACAATGCCGGCACTTCACTTGGCGTAGCGTATTCGTGTAGCGGCATCGCTGTATTTGACCAAATGTTTGATGTATTCGCAAATATCACAAACATATTTTAGCGAACCATGTGTAGACGGATGCCGCAAATATTTGTCTTATTGATGTGTTACAAAAAACTAACTAGACGACGCGTGTATTTGCGTATTTGCCATATTTGTTCAAATAAGACGGATACGAATACGAGATACATGTCTTCTAAATATGTCTGTTTTTGGGCATATATAAATACACGAACACGCTACGCTAAGTGAAGTGCCGGCCGCTCTACAAACGGAAGCTAGGCTATCTTTGAACAACACTCTTGTTCATCTGCCATTATTGATTACAACAGTCGTAAACCTTCAATTAGTCAAGTAGGGTAACTCAATCATATGCTTTTGTTGGTTATGTAGTCGTAGTGGCGGCGGCGGGGGCGCGGCCCGCGGCGGCGCGAGTCGCGAGAGCAGCAGCTCTACTCAGGAGCGTCCTTCCGAGTTCAGTCGATGGAGGGAGCGCCAGTACTTCGGCCCGCGGAGGTGGCTCGAGTCTGCGCTGCGTGACACCTCTTGGGACAAGGAAGGAGGTCAGTACTGTAACCTCTTTAGATAACATAGTATCATGGGTTAAACATTGTTATCAAATGCATAACATAACATACATAATATCCAACAGTCACATACATAGTCCTAGGGTTTCTTATCACATGCATAACATTAAAAAAAAACATGAGACACATACGTAGTTCTAGGGTTGTTAACACATGCACATACATAACATTCAACAGTCACATACATAGTCCTAGGGTTGTTATCACATTCGTAACATAACATATTATATAACAGTCACATACATACTCCTAGGGTTGTTATCACATTCATAACATAATATATAATATAACAGTCACATACATACTCCTAGGGTTGTTATCACATTCATAACATAACATATAATATAACAGTCACATACATACTCCTAGGGTTGTTATGACATTCATAACATAATATATAATATAACAGTCACATACATACTCCTAGGGTTGTTATCACATTCATAACATAACATATAATATAACAGTCACATACATACTCCTAGGGTTGTTATCACATTCATAACATAATATATAATATAATAGTCACATACATACTCCTAGGGTTGTTATCACATTCATAACATAACATATAATATAACAGTCACATACATACTCCTAGGGTTGTTATGACATTCATAACATAATATATAATATAACAGTCACATACATACTCCTAGGGTTGTTATCACATTCATAACATAACATATAATATAACAGTCACATACATACTCCTAGGGTTGTTATCACATTCATAACATAATATATAATATAACAGTCACATACATACTCCTAGGGTTGTTATCACATTCATAACATAATATATAATATAACAGTCACATACATACTCCTAGGGTTGTTATCACATTCATAACATAACATATAATATAACAGTCACATACATACTCCTAGGGTTGTTATCACATTCATAACATAACATATAATAGAACAGTCACATACATACTCCTAGAGTGTTATCAAATGCACATACATAACATCCAACAGTCACATACATAGTCCTAGGGTTCTTATCACATTATTATTTATTATATCCCTCATTTATTCAAAATCTCGTAAAAAAGTATATTTTTCACCATAAAGGAATACTATCTACAAAAAATAAATAGTATAAAAAAAATTACAGTCAAAAATATAAATCTAAACGGGGAACCACCGACCGCGGAGCAATTATTTTTATTTATTATTTTATTATCAGGGGAACCAATAGCTTACTTTAACATAAACGAAAATGAAATGAAAAAAATGGTATCTCTCTATTATCTGAACGTTTGAACCTATAACGTTACTGAAATTCCTAATTGATCCTTGTTTGAATCGGACTGAAATTTTCAGATTGAGGAAGATGAGAGGCCATGTAGCAAAATCTATAATAAATTTTTAACAATATTTGTGAAAGAGTTATTGCTTGCGACATCTCAGAAACTATATTTAAAAAATAAATTAAAAAACTGGCCAATTCAAGCAAGGATCTCTCAATCTAAACGTAGGTAAAGTTCGATCGATCGCTACACCGACGTAGGTATCTTCCAAAACAAAGGCAAAATGTTTACAGTACTACGAAAGAAATGGGCCTCGGCAATCATCGGCTTTTCGAAACTGAAATATGATTGCAAGTGGTTGGAAAAGCGACAGACACGAACAACGATTGCCGAGGCACATTATTTTCTAGTAATACTGCATATTCAAATGATGCGCGGTACGAAATATAAATAAAGTAACTGTAACTGTAATAAAGTAACTGTGTTTTAGTAGTAGTAGAGCTTTTTTGTGAAAGAGTTCGTCCGGGGATGTACTGCCTCCATACCTATGTCTGCCGCAAAGCTGTAGTGCTCGCATTGCTGTGTTCCAGTTTGAAGAGTATGGGTGTCGGTGAAATTACAGACGCATGAGACTTTCATCTTTATGTCTCAGGGTGGCAGGCGCAGTGCAATGCCACATAGGGTGCGTCCTAGGTGGACGTGACCTATGAGGCAATGCATAAAGGCAGTGCTTACCGCTTAATATTAGGTGGGCCATCTGCAAGTCCCGTCATTCACGTAGTTAAAAAAAAACTGTTTTGGTTGTGGTTTTGTTTTGGTATTATCATTCAAAATTAGCGCGATTGGGGCCCTGAAGTTACACTTAGAATCCCCTGTGCCGTGGGTATCTGGCACTACAAGTACCATGGTAGAACACCCGGAACAAATATTTGCAGATCTTACAAACATTCGTCCCGCAGCGGGAATCGAGCCCGCAACCAAACATAACATATCAATAACATAATCATTTTGTTTTAGGTGAAAATAAGAATAAGAAAGACTCTGCCATGGCGGCATCGCCCCTGTGGGTGTCGGAGGAGCTCGAGTACTGGGATAGCAACATTCGGTTCACGCACATCGCCGCGACCTACAGCGAGCTGGTCGCTATATCGACTCAGGGCCAGCTGCACCAATGGCGCTGGGCCGATGCTCATCCCTATCAACGTGCTGATGTAAGTACCACAGAATAATCAGAATAATCAATTTATTGGTAAAGAAGTTTTTACACGTCAGTCAGAAATTATAATAAAATAAAATATTAATAATCATCATTAGCCTGTATCAGTCCACTGCTGGACATAGGCCTCTCTCAATGCGCGCCATTTAGACCGATTTCCAGCTCTTCCCATCCACTTTCTACTAGCCGCCTTACGCAAATCGTCGCTCCACCTAGCCGAGCCCATTGAGGCTCTGCCTACCACTTCGGGGAAAAAGGCGTGTATTTATGTATATATGTAATTCTGATTAATTAGATTTTGTTCACAAAATCCTCTACATTATAAAACGCTATAGAGCAGCTATAGAGCGCGCCGCAAAGACTAGGAGCGCATAGTATTTATATTAGCGCCATTCAGCTCTCGCGAAATGTTCTCTGCCTCCGGCTCTTGGTACTAAGCCGTAGAACGTGTCAGGATTGGCCCTGCAACAATTGTATTGCTTTTTGTAACTAGTGTGTACCATCTCATTTTGTGACATAAATAGTATAAAATGTTCAGTCAATTATCAGTGTTTTATTTGAGAAACCCAGTATAGGTTTACCCAGCTAGGAAGTAGAACAGTGGCTAGGCAGGCAGATTAAGCAATCGTATCACCATTTGTATATCACACCTCCATAACATGTTTTTGTTTGACAGCCTGCTGGAGCTGGTATCAGCTTCCATCCGCGCTCGAACTGGCTCGGTCTGACGGCTGCGGAGCGTATCCTCAATATCAGCGCGGCCGGCATTCGCATCTCTCTACTCACAGACTTGGGACGAGTCGCCACCTATCTCGATGAATCTATAGGTATGTTATGTAGCATCAATAATCAGCTTTCATCTTTTAACTTCTGGGTCCCAGACTTACTCAACTGTCAAGGGTGATGAGGGTCACGGGCTCTTTTGATTCTTTTAAATATTTTAATCCATGTTTGTTTTATACAACTCCCAAATTATTCTATGCTTATTATAATCAAACTACCTGTATAGCTTTCTCTAAATTAAAAGATAGTTGTGTTCTTAATCAGTATGAAGATGTGTGCAATTGCGCACATTCTAACGATTCGTTATTGGTAAATTAATATGTTTCTTCATACTAATTAAGAGCCCCCGCAAACTACATACTTTCTATCCGCCGGTGGATACAGAATCGTCATGATGAACCCAAAAAACTATCAGAATAAGCTCTTAGAAAGTCAGCAGACAGACTGTCTACTATCGCAGAACTGCTAGTATCAATCAGATGGCCCACCTGATGTTAAGCGGTACCCTCTGCCTATGAACTTTGCATTACCACATAGGTCACGTCCACCTAGGCATTGCACTGCGCCCACCACCCTGAGACATAAAGATGAAAAGTCTCATGTGCCTGTAATTTCACCGGTACCCATACCCTTCAAACCGGAACACAGCAATGTGAGCACTACTGCTTTGCGGCAGAAATAAATATGGTGGTATTACTTCCCCGGACGAATTCTCACAAAATAGCTCTACTACTACTAAAAACTACTAAATGTGTTACAGCTCATGCGCCGGGCGCGTCGCGCTTGGAACACACGTTGCAGACGTTCACGGAGTTTGGATCTGATAAGGCTGTTTCTCTCCACGTGTGCTCTCTCTACACGGTGGCGAGGCTGGAATCTGGCGCACTCTATTGGTGGTACGTGCCGATATTATATATTTACCTAGTTCTTTAGGGTTCCGTACTCAACAAGACAAGGAATAGTTTCGCTATGTCCGTCAGCCCGTCCGCGACTTAGCTCAGAGACTCTAGTACTTTGACTACCTCTGTGGCACGGCGGGCGAAGGTTCGCCTGTGACTTAGGAGATTGCGGGTTCGATTCCCGCCTCTGAACTAATATTTGTACGATCTGCAGATATTTGTTCAGGGGTGTTCTGGGTATAATCAATAATATATATGTAATGTATTGTATAAGTATATCAGTTATCTAGTACCCATAACACAAGGTCTGCTTAACTTGGGGTTAGATAATGTTGTGTGAACTGTTCAGCATTATTCAATTATGTATTTACTAGAAAGCTGTAATCTGGCATGGGTATACCCACGCCGAAAAATTGGTAAAACAAAACCGTAAAAAAAAAAAAATTGATTCTATTTTAGTCCTAAGGTCAGAATTTACAGAAATCACAGGTGTATGAGATACTTTACAGATTAAAATGGTGTATTGACTTATTTTTTTTTCGGGAGAAGTTCTGTATGTTCTTTTTCACTTCCTTCTGGGATAGCATACATGTTTTGAGACATGTTGAAAGGTTGATCCTATTGTGTAATCAGAACTAGGTATTTATGTGACTGTTGGGTGTTATGTTACGTTCTAGCACGAAAAGTTTTGGTTCCTAATTTCCTTGTCTATCTAAAAGGGGTGTGCTACCGCTCGGCCAACGCGCCCGACTATGGGAGAAGCACCGCGCGCGCTCCCGCAAGCAAAGAGGACACTCCTCCAGCACGCCTCAAGACTTGCAGGCGGGACATAGCGTTACCATGAAGAACGCGCCGATGTACCAACCTGGCGCTGTTGGTAAGCTCATCTGTAGACAGTACAAGATCACTCAACTGCTGTAGATTAAACTAGCCTTGAATTAAAAAAAAAACTATATTAAAACAAAGTATTTATGAAATTAGTGATTGGAATGTGCTGATCAAAATTGAGCCAAAATACTGCCCAGTGTACTATTTCCATCGAGGAGTTCCGTTGTCCGTTGTCTCCATCATCAGATCAGATCAGTTATTTTATTGTCATCGGAACTTTACAATTTATAAAATTAGTGATTGGAATGTGCTGATCAAAATTGAGCCTAAACACTGCTCAGTGTACTATTATCCATCGAGGAGTTCCATTGTCCTTTGTCTCCGTCATCAGATCAGATCAGCTACTTTATTGTCATTGGAACTTTACAGGTATGCTAAATTTCAGCTCAATCAAACACCAGGAAGTGGGTCAAATTTAAACTAAGAATTGATTACATGGTGACTGGTGAAACTAAACAAAAGCTTGTAATAAATGTTTCTAGGTTTCAACATGTCCACGGGTGTGCCTAAAGTAGGAATACTCCAAAACGCCGCTTGGAACCTCTCCGATATGTGCCGCTTCAAGTTGCTACCGCCGCCTCAACCAGACCGATCCGTCTCTGACAAAGACAAGAGGGAATTGCAGGTATAATATCGCCCATAATCTGACTTCATTTACTGATATGGGTAGATTGGCTGTGGGCCTGTCCTAGTCTGATTCAGTTTCAGTTGTGATCATCTTGTCGCTGAACCTTTAGTCTAGATATGTAACTATATGTAGATAGCAACTACACAGGCAAGGTCTACACTACACGAATTTTTGTATGGAAACACCAAACTGTTTGAGAACCTCAATTTACATTAAATTTCACTAAAAAACGGGATACCATGACTTTTGAGTGCTGTTTTTTTTAAATCCCATTTTTAGTGAAAATTTTGTTATAACCATGATAGTATTTTACATTGGTTTTTTTATATTGATGACCTCTGTGGCGCGGCGGGCGAGTAGCCGGCTGAGATGCGAGAGGTTGCGGGTTCGATTCCCGCTGCGGGACAAATGTTTGTATGATTTGCAAATATTTGTTTCGGGTCTGGGTATTGTGGTACCACGGTACTGTTAGTTCGATTTACCCACGAGACAAGGACTCCGATGGTCACGTGGGAAACACCAGCCTACGTCATCAGTCATTACCAATGAGAATAGGGACTGTCCACTTCTGCATTACCAGTATAGTCTAATTTAACTCCCCAACCTTCTTATCCCCCTGTTCGAATCCTATAAACAGCCGAGGTTTTTACAAAAAAAAAAATACGTTCAATCTCTAACATGATTGTTACATTTGATGAATATAATGACAATTTAATTATATTCTTCACAGAAAATGATTCCGTGATTTCGTAATTGTTACAATGAGCTACTGGATAGTGACGTCATCGGTATCCTTGTGATCTTGGATCTCGTTGAAGCATCTGCCGTCCTAGGCAGAGGCTCGGGACAGCTGATGATCCATCATTGTAGGTCACCAAATTATAACAGTTCTTGTATAATTTTGGGTTTAAATTGTTTTTTCTTTCCCCATAGAATCAGTCGCCGCTCACGGTGTCCTCTGTAAAAGCTTCTTCGTCTAGCAGCAGCAGCAAGGAAAGCAACAAGGATAGTAACAAGGACATGGCTGATCGGCTGGACATGCCTCCGCCGCCCAGCCCGGCCTCGTCTACTTGCAGTGACACTAGCACTTCACACAGTGAGTACTCAATTGCTGTATTAGTTGTATGTAATAATGTCCTAGCATACTTTCCCTGCCACTAAGATGCTAGCTACTAGCAACCGGATAAAAAGTACCCTATGTGCCTTTAGGGTCCAAGGAGCCTAGCAACTCACTAGTAACTACTACGTTGATACCGACAGACCATATATCATCAAGATACACCGCAAACACGTAAATAAGTATGCCGTTTGCAAGCGTGCCGTTTTTATTTTGCGCGTACTTTGCTACGAAATATCTCCATTCGCACGGCTAGCTGATTTCGAAGAATTTTTACAGTTTACAATTGCGCAATCGACCATTTTCTATTAACACCTGACGTGCTATAGCAAAGACAGCCGAGAGCGATCTGGTTTGAGGTTTGCTAATAGGTGCATTGCACCTACTTCGGTCAGGCAAAGTGACACGCGATGTAGGTTTACTGGCGTTATCTATTGCGTTCCTGTGATGATATCTGTCATTTTGTCTTACTTTCACAGAACGAGCGAAACGTGTCACCGTACGCGGCGAAGAAGGCTCATCTAACGATGGACAATCAAAACGCGACGAAGAGGAGTGGCCTCTGAAAGAAGTGGTCTTCTTGGAGGATGTCAAAAGCGTACCTTTAGGCCGAGTGTTGAAAGTTGACGGAGCTTACGCGGCCGTGCGCTTCCCCACCGTAGGCAAAGACGGTAAAGAAGCCGTGCCAACCACCGCTGAGGATTGGACGACGTTGTTACAAGATTGTAGACTCGTGCGCAAGGATGACCTGATTGCGGTGAAGTGGGGTGCGGGCGGATCAGCTGGTCCCCGCGGTCCGGATTGCCTGCAACGCTCGCCGAGGAAGATTGCGCTGCCGGCTGATGTGCAAGTGGTTACTATTGCTGTAAGTCTTTTTTATTGTTCATGGATTAGGAAGTCCATATTCCTAATCCTCCTTTCGAATTTCCAATTTTCAATATGATATTTTGATAAATTTAAGATACGTTATAATGACAAATCAGAAACCAAATAATGATGTTCCCTAAATCAGCGTGATATGTTATGATTTCGATTTGATATTATTTTATTTGGTAATTAAATATGCAGTGAAACTTGTTGCATCATATCACTAGTCTAGTGATTTGGTAAAAAAACTGGATCTCCTCACGGGTATGATGTAATTGTGTCATAATTTGGTCATATCCCAAGTTTCGATAAATTCCTGGGGATTTTATCAAAACCGGGACTTCATTATAACCCTGCGAGAGATATAGTTTCAATAAAGCAGATGTTAAGCGGTAATCTCTGGCTATAACAATGCATTACCTCATATGTTACGTCCACGTAGGACGCGCCCTATGCGTCATTGCGCTGCGCCCGCCACCCTGAGACATAGATACAAAGTCTCATGTGCCTGTAATTTCACCGGCACCCATACCCTTCAAACCGGAACACAGCAATGTGAGCACTACTGCTTTGCGGCAGAAATAGGTATGGTGCTAGAACTGGTAGTTGTTATTCAATAAACAAAATTATAGTAAAAAAATATCTTTTTAAAAACAAGCTTTTATTAAATTTGTGATTGGAACAGTGTGCTGATAAAAATTAGCCCAAACATTGCCAGTGTATCCATCGAGGAGTGTTGTTTTCCGCCTTCCGTCTTTATCATCAGATCAGCTCTCTGTCACCATAATATTATATTGCCATCGGAACTTATTTTATTTTATTTATTTGGTACAACAAACAGCAACACTATACAACACTAAAGTAATCTTAAATCTAGTACGTAATTCTAAAAGTGCAGCCAGCACCGTTGTACACAGATTATGTAGGTATACAACTTGACAGGTATGCCAAATTTCAACTCAATCTAACAGCGGGAAGTGGGTCAAATTTAACTTGTAAGATTTGATAACCCACAGACACCGGGACAGATAAAACTAAATAAAAGCTTGTAATGATTGTTGTTTTGTAGGTGGACAGTCGCGGCGTGCACGCAGTAGTGAGGCGGGCGGGCGGCGCACTGGCGTACGCGGTGTACGCAGTGGGAACGACCCGCGCGCTAACCGACAGCGTATTCCCCACTGATAACACCGCGTTACTTGGACACTCCAATGGAGCTGCAATACACCTCGCCACGGCTGCCGAGGTAAGTGACAACACTACGCTACTGTACTGTTATATGTTGCATCCGCTTGCAATGTAACAACTCAGATTCAAGCTGAGGAGAACTGAGTATTACAGTGTGCAACCTGTAATGTAAAATTATAGTAGTGTGGGGCATTACAGTAGAACCACCAGTGTGATTGTTAATCAGTTTTTTATAACACCCAACAGTTACATACATAGTCTTGGCCCTACACCAATTAGTCTTGGTCCCACACCAATTGGTTATGTTATGAGGAGGGATGAAACGCATGTAACTACGAAAGTTGTGAATGTGAATGTTAGGGGATGGAAAGGAAGAGGTATACCTAAGAAAAGATGGATGGATTGCGTTTGAGATGATATGAATGATGAGGTGACGGCTGACAGGGGAGAGTGGAAGAAAAATACGTACTGCGCCGACCCCAAATAAATTGGGAAAAGGGCAAGACAATGATGAATTGATCGTTGTTTACAGGGAAGCGAGCCGGTAGTCATAATGCTGGATGGTAACAGCGCTCTGTACCCGGTGTCACGTGACTGCGTGGGCATGGTCCGGGAGCCGCCGCCGCTGAACCTGCCGCCCGCGCTGGCGATCACCGCGCACGCGCTGCCGCTGCAACCGCACGGCGCTCACCACTCACAGCACACGGCACTCAAGTCGCAGGTAACCACAGTGCCGGCATTTTATCACCGAAATAATTATTTATTAAGTGTCCACCTGCGGCTTCGCTCTTGTTTAACCGGGATAATAAGTAGCCTATACGATCCAGGTTGTAATCTATCTGTATACCAAATTTTATCAAAATCCTTTCAACCGTTTCAGTGTGATTGAGTAACAAGCGTACAAACGTCCAGACATCTTAACCTATATGATATTAGTGTGTTTGTAGATAATTTTCCAAATCGGTTTGTTAATTACGGAGATATGAGGTAACAAACATTCAAAAAAATACTCGCAAAAACCCGAAACCTCTTTTATTTTTGGTGTTAAAATAATTTTAATATGTAATAAAGTTGAGTAAGTGTGAAGCTGTTTGTGTCCGGCCTAATAATAGATCCCTCTGTCTCCTGCCGTGCGCATATCATACCTGTGCCGGGCCCATCATACCATCGTGTACTATCAAATACTGTGTTGAACCTGTTGTTTTGCTGACATGTGAATATGTTCTCGTACGTTATAATTTTGGTTTATGTTATCAGGTTGCACTGATAATAATGGTACCGGAGCCGCAGATAATGATGCCGCGCGTACTGCGCTGTGATCTGGAAGGGCTGCGTCAGTTGCTGCACCAACTTGAATCCGACACAAACAGTAAGTTACTTCCAGAGGTATATATTTTTTCTAAACTAAATAGTTTGCGCGAGAGACACTTCCAAAGTGGTAAAATGTGCTCCCCCCCCGCCCCGCAACTTCAAAATAAGAGAATGATAAAAATAAAAAAATAAATATGATGTACCATGATGTGTGATGTTCCATGTAAACTTCCAACGAAAATGGGTTTGAACGAGATCTAGTAAGTAGTTTTTTTTTAATACGTCAAATCGTAATCCATCCAAGAACTTTTATATTATGTTACTTGCTGCTACGGAACCCTTCATGGGCGAGTCCGACTCGCACTTGGCCGCTTTTTTTATGATACAACGAGCAGACATGGCTCAGTACCATCCTTATCTCATTAGTACACCCTCTATTCATACTAAACATTTTGTTCTACGTGTATAATGCGAACTGCTAAGGTGTGGAATATTACCGTCATTCCTGAAAACGATAATCTGGTCTCTTCAGGTCAAGAGTGAATAGGTGCTTTCTAGACCTTTGTGTTCGATAGTAAATAAACCTAATTAAAAAAAAACTTCTCGTCGTTGCATCTATGTCCATCGCTAATTAACTGTGCCTAACTTTTTGCCTAACCAAGTTCTACGCGCTCGTATTGCGTCTATGTTTTATAGGTCACTTGCAACTTAGGGTGCCCAAGAAACAGTCAGTGAGACAGAGAGAGATTTGTAATGTTCTAATGTATAAATTTTATTGCAGAGCAACAAATCCTGGCCATTTTACAAGAGCGTTGTGACGGCAACAGGAACATATTACACGCGTGTGTTCATATGTGCGCGCCCACTTCAAACAAGGAGCCCGACGTAGGTCAGTATCATCAGTTTCGCGTCTACAAGCATATGCCTCGTTATTATGCAGCGTGCACGGCTTCGGTTAAGCGTTGACTGACTGACTATCAAATCAACCTATTGATATTTGGAGACCTTCCTTTTGTGGTCTTTAGGTTGCAACTAAGAAAAAATTATTGGCACTTACACTATGTTTTTGAATTTTCATAACTTATTCAGGTGTTTAGGAGTCATCATCTCATGCTGGTGAGCTGATAATGAAAGCAACAGCACTCCTTATCGATTACGAGGGAGATAATACTGAATCTAAGACCTAATTAAACAAACAAAAATGCGCATTAGACTAATTATTGAAAGCTTTGGAGTCTGTTGTTTTATTTGTAAAAATATAGATTTGTCACATAGTAATATAAAATTCACATTTCAGTTGATAACGCGGCGGCGCAGAATGCGGCGGCTGCCACCGCCGGCACCGGTGCTGCCAACGAAGAGACAGTGCCGGCTATCTCGTGGCCGCCGGAGACCTTTGAAGCCTCGGGGGACGAAGACAGCCTGATGGGACTTACCAATAATGGGTGCGTAGCCATTGGAGTAGTTGTCAATTATTATTTAATTCATAATGATCCAGCACCCGCGGCTTCAGGCTCGAAAACAAAATTTAATCGAATTGGTTCTTCCATTTCAGGGTGTCTGAGTAACAAATAATTAGGATTGCATTCTATAGTGTGTTCAAAGACACCCAGGAAAATGTTGAAGCTTAAAGCGGGGAACTCAGTAAGTTGTGATCCATTTTCTGTGTGGCCACGAGACCGAGGTCATTTCTTATGACTAGTGTCCGCCCGCCGCTTTGCTCGCATTTTACCAGGATAAAAAGTAGCCTATAGCTCAATCCAGGTCATAAACTATACAAATTTCATTGAAATGGTTTTGGCCGTTTAGACGTGATTGAGTAACAAACTATTTACAAACATCCAAATATCGTAATATTTATAATTTATACTAGTATATATTTGTTATATTTGTTTTATACTAGATATTTCTTATATATATTAGTGGAATACAACACATATAGCATATCTCAACATACCGGTAATTTATTGCGTTGCGTGTAATTTATTAATTTATTAAGTTTTTGAACATACACAAATGTTTTGGGGTGGTACATCTACTGTGATTCCAATGTTATCAAACTGGATTTCATTCTAATTATATATTTTGATTGTTCAGTGGCGGTGGCAACAGCGGCGGCCCAGTGAGCGCGGACCCGGCCGAGCGGCGCGGCAACGCACTGACGGCGCTCAAAGCGCTCTGTGAGAGCACCGCGCTGCAGCCCTTCCTCATGCAGCTACTTACCGCCAAGTAAGTCAGGAGACTATGTAAGGTGCAAGCCAAGCGGACCTGGCGCGGCCGCTGGCATGGCACGGGCGTCATTCCACTCCATTCAAATTTCGCATTTTATGCATGTTTTTTTTTTTTTTTTTTTTAAGTCGCAATTTTAACACACCGTATGGCGTGGCTCGGGAGCCTCTTGACCTTCGGTGTTTTTTTTAATTGGACCTTATTTTGTTATTCTTTTGTATTACATTTGATTGGAATGGCAACACGCCAGCGCAACGTCAGCGCCAGATGTCTTTGTGGCTGGCGCCTAAGGGACATTAAATCTTAATTATTATTGATTAGTACTAATAAAATCCTCTTGTCTACCAGGGATGGAATGGGTCAAACTCCTCTAATGGCCGCCGTGGCTGAGCGTGCATACCGCGCAGCGCTAGTAATCCTAGACGCTATCCGCGCATGCGCCGACGCCGACGACACTCAACGCGCGGCCGCCATTTTTCCGCCGAACGCCCACCCCGACCATTCACCATTACTCGTGTTGTGCTGCAATGATACTTGCAGTTTCACTTGGACTGGACAGGAGCATATCAATCAGGTATTTGTCTCTTTTCTTATTAGCATCCGTATTGGCATTAGCTGTATTTAGCATATGCCCAAAACAATATGCGGTAGGTCATAAATGAGTGGAAATAAGCGCAATAGACATCTCGTGCTGTCTTACTATCGCTGTGTGAACCATGATTATGCGATCGCAGCTGATTTAGTGTATGCACAGACTATATATGTTCACTAAGGCGCAATCAGGCATTTTTCTATTGATATCCAACGTGCTATCGCGAAGACGATAGAGAGCGAACTGGTTTGAGCTTTGCAAATATGCGCATTGCACCTATTTCGGACAGGCAAACCCGAGGTCACTCCGCGAAGCCTGCGAAGACCCCAGGAAACTTTTGTGCTTCTGGACGGAGTTAGGCTGGCTAACTACCTAGTCAAACAAATCTCACGCATATTGGACCGCCCATAGAGTTCGAATGCGGAAAAGGGAGTTCTTTAACATTAACAGGCAAAGTGACTCGCAAAGTAGGTGCACTTGCGTTATCTAGCATAATTATAGGTGTGAGTGTATGATATAATGATATAACTTGGAGGCACACCGTCTATGCTGATTGATCAATCAAATATTGATAAAAGTGATAAATAAATTAAAAGCATATTCATCGTTCATCACAGGGTTTGGCTACCCCCAAATTATTTTTTCTTGCTGAGCGACCAAGTTGCACTCATGCCGATTCATAACAAAAAACGGTATTACTTGTGACCCATAATTTCGTAATGACGATAACGAGCTCGGCGGCGCAGTGGTATCTGTCATGGATTAGACGACGCTGATCGACGGGTTAGAGTGTTCGAACCTCCAACAGTTGAAGACTTTTTGTCCTTCGATTTTTTTTGTTTTTTTTTTGCCGTTGAAAGATAATTCGAAACAAGTGGACCCAATTTTATTTTATATTTTTTAACCATGGATATGGACAGCAACGTGACATTTAGGCGTATGCGACGTTATAATTCTGAAAATGACCTCACGCATCTGAATAGTACGATAGCAAACAACTCCGGAGTCATTTTCGATGAATCAATGCGAAGCCTACCCGATGTCTCTATTTGCAACAACTCACGTATCATAGATTTGGAGATGCAAGTAGAACAAATCAGGCAAACTCTTTCTACAGCAAACCAGGAAGTAGACGTCCTTACAATTGAAAATAGCAGTCTAAAAAAAGATATAGAAAGTTGTAACATAATAATAAAATCTCTAAAATGTATGCACAGTCCTGTGCCAGAAAGGCAGCGCTGTCAATCACCTAGAACTAAGAATAGCGAGAAAAAGAAACGGCAGTTGTTTACTCCACATATACAAATACAGGCACGCGATGTAGCAGTACAAACAGAAACCCGCTATCCGACACCAAGAAAGCCAGTCAAAAAATGTAACAGAAAAATTCAACTATCCTTAAAACCCAAAAATAAGTACATAAACAAAAGCTTTTTTAAGAAATTGAGAATATTAAAGAGGAAAGTTAAAAACTTACAGAAGGAACTGGAGGAAATTAAGATTGACAAGAATAGGATTCAACATAAAATATTAGAGTGTGAAACAAAAAACAAAATACATAAAAGTGGTGACGAAATCCCTTATAAAAGGTTGGTTGAAAAAATGGAAAAGAAAAGTGTAAACATTTTTTCTGATAGTTTTGGAAGTGGAATGGCAGTCAGGATATTAGAGCAATCAAACTCTATCGATATTATCAACTATTGTAAACCTGGCGCTAGGAGTGGACAAATATTGAGTAATTTCAATTATCACACAAAGAATCTACAACAAAATGATCTGGCTGTTATAATGATTGGGAATTATTATGAAACAAAAATGGAAATACCTTATATTGAAATGATTCGAAATATTGTGAACAACAACTCAAGGAATTTTAATATACTTCTAGGAAGTATCGTTTACGATGGGAAGAACGATTCTACAATTTATAAAATTAATACTGAACTTGCCCGCTTAGCTACAGTGTCAGATAAAGTGAAGTATCAGGACTTAAATAACATAAGTAGAATGTTAGTCAAAACCTTCATGTCTGGAGAAATCTTAAGAACATGTACAAATTTTAAGGGCTCCTCATGCTTACAGTTTATAAAAACAAATTCAGATCTGTCTTCAAATTTTCTGAAAACTTCCAAGATAGTAGTAAATGGCTAACAATAATCCACTCAAATATACAGAGCATAGGGAATAAATATTTAGAAATTGAACTTCTAACTGAAAACACAAACTGTGATATACTCTGTCTTTCAGAGACATGGGCGAATGAGTTCAAGATAAATGTAATGACTATTGAGGGTTACACTCTCGCAGCATTTTATAATAGAAAAATGTTCGAACATGGAGGTACAGCCATTTTGCTAAAAAATGGAATAGACTTTAAAACGAGACATGACATTATTAAGCTTAGTTTTGAAATGAACTGTGAAGTAGCAGCAATAGATGTAAAGTTTTGTAAAATGGTGATAATTTGTGTTTATAGACCCGATTATGATTACTTAATATTTGAAGATATAATGACAAAAATTTTAGAAAAAACATCTAGAGAAGGAAAGAGAATTGTAATAGCAGGAGATTTTAATTTAAATGTAATGACAAATAATAAATATAACAAAAAAGAGGTTCAAAGATTTCTTAAATTACTTGACGAGTTTAAATGTAGGGTTGTATTAAATGAACCTACAAGAACTAAGAAAATGACCGCTACTTGTATTGACAATTTTATTATAAATGATGATGCAAATTTTAATCATCATATAGGAAAAGTTTTAAAATTCAAACTGTCTGATCACAACGTTATACTTTTGAATTATGAATTAAAAAGTAAGAAAATTAAAATTTCAAATGAGACAAAGATTTCAACTAGAATGATGTCCCACATCAATAAGGATTATTTTCACTACCTGTTTTGTAAGGACATCGAAAATGTTAATTGCGCTGTAAATACTACTCATGATGCGAATGGGAAGATGAACATCTTAATGGATCACTTTAAATATTGTTACTATACTGCTTTTCCTTTAAAAACACTCAAAATTCAAAATAATAAGAAACATACATTGTCCACTAAAGGTATAGATATATCACGGAATAATATACAAAAACTAGAGATATTACAAAATTTATATCCCTGTGCAAACAGGAAAATTAAACTTAAATTATATAAAAAAGTTTTTAAAAAGGTACTGGCAACAACAAAGAAAATAGGTTACGCAGCGAGAATTCGAAAATCTACAAATAAAATCAAAATGACATGGAAAATTGTAAAGGAACAGCAAAATAAAACATCAGGAAATCATAATAATAAAATTAATAAAATTAGAAATTCAAATGGAAATTTAATAACAGGCTGTAAAAATATAGCAAATAGCTTCAATCATTTCTTTAATAATATTGCAGGCACTTTAACAAATAACTTAGACGTTAGAGTAAATAACTGTAGTAAATATTTAGGTAACTCATCAGAGAATAACATATTTTTTCAAATAATTTCTTATTCTGAACTTAGGAAAATTATATTTAGTATTAAGAGTAAATCATCTAAAGACATTTATGACATGGACACTAAAACAGTGAAAGAATTAATTTTATGTAATAATAATATGTTTGACATTATTCTGAAAGTTTTTAATGAATGTATATTGCAGGGTGTTTTTCCAGATAGTTTGAAGATCGGTAAAATAGTGCCATTATTTAAGAAAGGAGAAGCTATTGATATCGGAAATTACAGACCGGTGTGTATATTACCAGTTTTATCAAAGATTTTAGAAAATGCTATCAAATCTAGAATGATCACATATTTTGAATCAAATAAACTATTTACGGAATGTCAATTTGGTTTCCGAAGAGAGAGGTCGACAGAGATGGCAATAAGGAAAACAGTTTACTTTATACTAGAGGCCATGGACGAGTCGCAGAAGGTATCTAGTATCTTCTGTGACTTATCTAAAGCTTTCGACTGTTTGCGACATGACATCTTAATTCATAAACTTAGCTTCTACGGTTTTGAAGGTGTTGAACTCGATATTTTAAGGTCTTATTTAAATAGCAGAGTTCAAATAACTAGCGTTAATAATATGAGATCAGATACGGAACACAGTACCATAGGTGTGCCACAAGGTTCCATACTCGGGCCACTACTGTTTCTGATCTACGTTAATGACTTGGCAAATTGCCTACCTGATTGGGCATTGATTACCCTGTTTGCAGATGATACACATGTAGGGATTAAAGACAGAAAACTCGAAATAGTTGAAGCTCAAACTAATATGGTTATACTAAAATTGAAACAGTGGTTTGAAACAAATGGTATTATTCTAAATGCTGATAAAAGCACTGTTTTAAACTACATTAGTAAAAGAAGAAATAAAAATGATACCATCCGGGAAGTAACATTTTTGGGATGCACTCTTGATTCAACTCTATCCTATGATAGCCATATAGACAAAATATGTAAAAGGCTTGCAAGCGCTAATTATGCGTTGTTTAGGCTGAAACCCTTAGTTGATAAAAAAACTCTTTTATCAGTTTACTATGCTTACTGCCATTCCATTATAAGCTATGCAATATCAGTCTGGGGAAACGCTTCTCAAATTGAAAGAGTTCTCATTTGCCAGAAGAGATCATTAAGAATTATATATGGCTTACAGAGATTAACTTCTGTCAGAGCTTACTTCAAGAAAGCAAAGATATTGACGGTGGTATCTTTATTCATATATAACTCTCTTATAGAAGTACATTTGAAAAAAGATCACTTACCCATGAAAATGCATGTACATAATTTTAACACCCGAAACAAAGAAAAGTTATGTGTGCCAAAAACCAGACTTGTTAAGACGTATAAACAAGGCATCTGTCTGAAACTAGTTATGTATAATAAACTACCCCTACAAATAACACGGCTGCCTCTAATCCAATTCAAACATAAACTAAAAATATTTTTTGAATGTAATCCATATTACCATATTGATGAGTACATGAGTTGTTCATTTTCTGATTTGCTTGACGTTTAGTGACGTGTCTGCTGACGAACCTAACTATTTTACATTTTATTTTTAAGTTATGCTGTTTTATATTGCTCTGTATTTTCTGTATGTACTAAATTGTGCATATTATATTTTTATATTGTTATTTAAATAGTATTAAAATTGAAATGTACCAATTTGACATGCCAATGTTATGAAATGTAACGAGATGGTTAATAAATAAATATCTAAATATCTAAATATCTGATATATTGAGCTCAAGCAGAAGTTCTTATGAAGTGTTAAACTCAAGCCCTTTTGTTTTAGGATATATTCGAGTGCAAGACTTGTGGACTCACTGGATCTCTATGCTGCTGCACTGAGTGCGCTAAGGTAACAAACTGACCGATTACTACTTATAAATAATATATCAGTAAAGAAGTATCAGGGTCAATATTGATGTTTTTGTTGTCCATCGATATAACGTTTTTAAATAATTGGAATCTTTTGATAGATTATTCAATTAGTTAATGATATTAGAAATAATTTCAGGTGTAATTTTCTTTCTTGTAGGTGTGCCACAAAGGTCATGATTGTAAACTAAAGCGCACGTCCCCCACGGCTTACTGCGATTGCTGGGAGAAATGTCGCTGCAAGGCGCTCGTCGGCGGTAACTGGGCGGCGCGTTGCGATCTACTCGCAAGACTTGCTAGAGACACGCAGCTGGCTACTCACTTCAACTCCAGGTAAGAATTGAGCAAGCTGAGAAGAGCGACTGAGCAGTTTTTCCACCCTACAGAAGAGGAGCTGTGGAGAAACACACCGAATCCTTTTACCACACTGGTTTTTTCACCATCGATCTTCAAGGCCCTTTTCAGAGCCACGGGGGCCTCAAGCTGGTCGCTGACCAAGAAAGCACAGGTGACACGATGGAGGAATGCCGTGATTTTGCAGTATTTTGTCTTTGTCTGCTTCCTGGTGTTTCTTTTGTTTTTGTGCAATCCTATAGTTATAATTATCTCCATTTGTCTACGTTCCACTCATCTCTGTTCAAAATGGTTTGACTGTAATTGTAGAGATGATGTAGCTTTGTCAGAGATGACTTGCCCATCACATTACCCTAGATAGGTGGTAAATAAATGTTGTACATTTTGGTTGAATGGAGGACGGACGAAAGAAGATTTGGGAAAAAGTACGCAAGCGTGAATGACAGTTAGAAGGGGAAGTCCTCAGTGAACGTAATCTACCCAAATTAAAGACTGATTTCCACGTACTCCGGAAAAAGTGCGTGTCTTGATGTGAGTTGTACTTTACAGGGGCGAATCAATTCTGCTGTTCCTGGTGCAGACAGTGGGGCGGCAGGCGTTGGAGCAGCGTCAGTTCCGGGCGGGGAGTGGGCGAGGCCGCGGACCGCGCAAGCAGCCCGGCTCTGACGCGGAGGTGGACGCGCCCGACCACGACCTGGAGCCGCCTCGGTTCGCACGCCGGGCCTTGCTGCATTTGCTTGGTGAGTCCAGTACTAATAGCATCGTATACATGGAAGGAGCCTCTGCAAGGCACACTGAATCCTTTTACACAACAGGGCCCTTTGTCAGAGCCATGTTGACCTCAAGAGAACCAGACGGTGGAATGATATTGAGTAGTAAACCAGTAAAAACAAAACAAAACCCTTATGTTAATAAATAATAACAACCAGACGTACAGATATATGCAGATCACACAAACACTGTCCCGCAACAGGAATGAATTCTGTACATCTCATGCCTCAGGCTGGCTGCTTGTAATAAAATATTAATTAATTGTATTGTCAGGTGTTTGGCCAGCTGTGGAAGCGGCCATGATGTGCGGCGCGTCCAGTGCGACCGACACCGACCGTCCTGGCAACTCTGTGCCGCACCAGTCTGGCACCACTCTGCTCGACAAGTTCACACACGCGCTCGTAGTCAAGTGCACCAATGAGGTCTGTGTCCCCGTACCATCATCATAATACAACATCCAAAAACATCTGAAACAAAGCTATTATTTGCCCACTATTCAAACCACTAACAAATCTTTTCAGACATCACCCAACTGTTGCTAGTTATTAACTTCATTTTCCTTAATAGTGATCATTTTGACAGTCTCAGTACTATCAAAATCTTTTGAGAAAGAGGAAACTCAACTTTTCTCTTTTTAAGTTCAATAACGATTTGGACAGCGTTAATAATATAAAAATGATCCCCGTTTAGTTGGGTTCCTATTGACATTCAACTTTTCTCTTTTTAAGTTCAATAACGATTTGGACAGCGTTAATAATATAAAAATGATCCCCGTTTAGTTGGGTTCCTATTGACATTTTCTGCCACAATCCTCCCCTGATGTCGACTACAAAGGTCTGTGAACCAAATAATTGAATTTACAATTGAGCAATTTTTCCATTCATTTTGTTTATGCATGGTGAAAAGTTGAGTTGGTGGGAGGTCATTAAAATGTAACTGGCTTGCTTTCAGCAGATGTTAGACACTCTCCTGCACACCCTGATCCGCGAACAACAGAACGACACGATACCGGGACGAGCCGAGCGCGCTCGAGAGGTAGCTCGTCGCTTCGTTCGCTCCGTCGCTAGAATATTCATCATATTTAGTATTGAAATGGCTCCCGGGGCTGCGAAGAAGAAAGGGTAAGTTTACTGGACAAGTTATTCTATAGATTATCAATGGAGTTTCAGAAAACGCATGAAAACATCTGTCAAAAATGGTTAGGCTAAAGGCTGTAGAATAGCCCATTTGTGATGAACAGCCTAAGCTGGGTACCGATTGCGCGGCACGCATGTGTTTCGATCGCGGTAAATCTGTGCGCAAGCGACAAGCACTGACAGGTCTTTGACGCACGCTCCGAAAAAAACCGATATGGCTCGCGTGGCTAACAGAGGGCCTACCACAGGTTTGTCTAAGTTTTGCATTCGGTATCCCGACTATCAAATACCGAGTCGATATTTGTTTTTATGTATGTTTTATGAGTTTCTCAACAAGTCCGCTAGCGGACCCCCCCTAGGGGCGCTCATCATTTTCTCCATACAAAAACGACATTTCGACTCGCAATTCGGTTTTCGGTATTCCGAGTTGTAACAAATTACAAACCTGTGGTAGGCTCTCAGGTATCTGTTAAGGGTTTGTTGCGTGCAATGGTGAGGTTAAGGTGAAGCCGCTTTACCAATACATTTAGACAGGATTTTTAATACATTATCTGTCACATGTGTTTCGTGAAGTTAATGGGCATGTTGTTTTCAAACTGAACCTTTTGATAGTCATTTGTTTGTGTAGCAATATTATTTGACGAGTATATCTATCTTGTTTCAGACCGCTTTCAATCACGTCATCGTTGGTTCGTTGCCGGCGTGTCTTCGCCGCTCTAGTCGCACTGTCAGTAGAAGAATTGGTTGAAGCGGCCGATGCGTTACTGGCGCCTGTTCGTCTCGGTGTAGTGCGGCCTACTGCGCCCTTCCCGCTAGCCACCACTTACGTGGACCTTGTAAATGGAAGCGAGGATCTGTTTGGAGTTGAGCCGCTTTCAACTGGGCATTCAAGACTGGCGCATTCTCGCAGGTATGTATTAAAAGCAAGAGTGTAGCTGCTTTTTTTCATGAAAGATGGTGTTTGAGCTCAAAATGTAAATTTTCTTTGATATTGTGCTCCATGGTCTGATGATGACCAGCATAGGATGAATACGGATCTAGGGTAGGTACTACTAAAGCTGACTCTAAGAAATTGAACTCAAACTTCAAATTAAGATGTTATGACATGTCTTCCTCGCGCAGATTCCAGGGTCTAATTTTGACTAGCACATGATGAATAGGAACTAGGGTGTAACGAGTGCTCTATCTACTTCAATGTGTTTTAATTATTTATATGAAAACTTTTTGTTTACATTGGTTGACCTTTGTTTGACCACAATCACATCTGTTGGTAAGTCAGGATGTGGCCGACGATGAAGCACAAAGGTCTTGATGGCACTTATTCACTTGAATAGATTAGGAAAGACAGACGAAGGTAGTGTTTTCCACTCCTTAAGCACTTTGCATTGTAAAGGTAGAACGGAAACTCTTAGTACGAATAGAGGGTATACTGATGAGGTAAGGATATAACTGAGTCCTGCATTACTGGTGTTATATCACTGAAAATAGTGAGGGTTTTTAAATTGTAATAAAATGAAGTTGTTATTGTTACAGGGAGTCTAATCTAGTCGGGATTCGTGGTAGCGCGGCTGGCACGTCAATGGGCAGCTCGACGCTTGTCCCCGACCGCTCGTCCACGCCGGTGGCGACCGAGTACGCAGACGACGGCGCGGGCGAGGCGCTCGGCGGGGACGACGATGCGTCGGAGACCGACGAGCCGAACATACCCGCTCCCGCGCCGCCGACCGACCAGCAACACGATGACGCAATGCCTGACAGGTTAAACTCATTATATAAGCCCCTCCAGGCAGAAAACTTCATACAAAAAAACGCCTCGCGACGCTCGAAAAACCCATCTTAATTGAATATCTCGGAAAATATGGATAATTTTACGAAACGTCTAATTATTAGGCCTAATTATTAAAAAAAATATAACCCCTTACTCAAAAGAGGGTTGTTATTAGTTTGCGTCCATAGTGTGTCTGTCTGTATGTGTGGATGTTCCTTTTGTGCTCCGGAAAATACGAGCACCCGTCCGATTTTAATGTGGTTTTTTGTATGTAAGATGGTGTTTGCAAGATGATTCTTAGCTATGTTTCGTGTTAAGTAATTGGTGCAGCCGTTGCTAGGATCATCAGTCCGCAACGGTTATTTTCGAGAGACCTCAGGTGTTAAGAAAATAGGTTTCCCTAACTCCACTTTTGCTATGAGCACATAATGAAGGAGTCCATATATTTGTGATTCAGGGGTCAAGAGCAGCACGTGGTAGTCGAGAACGGCGGCGAGCGCGCGGAGGGCGGCGAGAGTGAGAGCGAGCTGGATCTGCTCGCCGAAGTGGAGACGGAGAGCGACTCCGACGATCAGGACAACGCCGAGTCGGCGCAGCGCAGCGTGCAGACCGGCGCAACGCAAGGCTCCGACGCTGGTATGTTACTCGAATAAACGATTATCATTTATTTTACGTGGATAACAAACAGCTACATAGTGGTGGAAGTGTAGAACAATACAGCCTTATAACAATTTCACTTATAGTTTAAGTGAGATATTTGTATAAAGTAAAAAGTTGTATTACAAGATTAAGTACAACTCACCAAATTATTTATTTACACCCAAAAATCACATGCATAGTTCTGATCACACACACACACTAGTATTACTTGTATCGTGGTTATCAGGAACTATGAGTGCCTATGGTACCACAAAATCCAAACTAGGAATAAATAATTGCAGATCATGTACCTAATCTTTGAACCGCTGCTTTCTCACTCACACGTGAGCGTTTTTCATGGCCATAAGTATGGGCTGCAAGTTATTTAGTTGATTGTTTAAATTCAGACAACAACGTATTCACATTCTTGACATCCTTTTAATTCTTATTATTTTAATGTGAGATATTCGTACAGATATGTGCGTGTATCTCGATTATACCATGTACATCGTACTCACGGCACAGGTATAGCGTCGCTACTGCTGTACCCCGAGGACGAGAGCGGCGACTCGACGCAGCCGGAGGACGAGGACTCGGAGGCGGGCGAGACGGACGAGCAGGATGCGGAGGCCGAGCCGGCGCTGCACGACGGCGAGCTGCCGGAACGCCGCGCCGCGCCGCCCGTGCGCCCCAACCTTGCGCCGCACTCCATGCAGTGGGCTATCCGGTCAGTTCACATAACAACATCACGACTCGACGCAGCCGGAGGACGAGGACTTTGAGGCGGGCGAGACGGACGAGCAGGACGCGGAGGCCGAGCCGGCGCTGCACGACGGCGACCTGCCGGAGCGCCGCGCCGCGCCGCCCGTGCGCCCCAACCTCGCGCCGCACTCCATGCAGTGGGCTATCCGGTCAGTTCACATAACAACATCACGACTCGACGCAGCCGGAGGACGAGGACTCGGAGGCGGGCGAGGCGGACGAGCAGGATGCGGAAGCCGAGCCGGCGCTGCACGACGGCGAGCTACCGGAGCGCCGCGTCGCGCCGCGCCGCCCGTGCGCCCCAACCTCGCGCCGCACTCCATGCAGTGGGCTATCCGGTCAGTTCACATAACAACATCACGACTCGACGCAGCCGGAGGACAAGGACGAGGAATCAAACTGGCAGTACTTCGTTGGTTGACAATCAAAAATATTGGAATTAGAGATTCTAGCAACGTTTACACGTTATCAAGCCTGCTCCTAGATGTTATACCGAGGCTCTATTTCAGTATTTATAACAATGTATGTTTATATAATCCCAGCAGGTCGCGTGAGACCGCGCGCGCCTCGACTGGCGGCACAAGCGGCGTGCGACTGACCGGAGGCTCCTCCCTCGTGTTCATCGACCCGGCTTCACTGCGAAGGTCGGCCGCCGCTGCCGCAGCCGCCGGGGCCCATGACCTTCATTCTACTTCGACTACTGCTGCTTGCTTGGCCAGAGCTTTCGGTAAGCATACCAACTGTAAAAAGCTTTGATCACTTACAGTTCTGCCACAGAGACAGCGCAAACCCACATTGATGTGAAGTTGAGTAAAATGCATTTGTCATATGACCAACATCACAAGCTGATTGCCAGTATAACGAGTAGATCTACGAAATATTTTTACGGAACACTGATGTGCCCCTGGTTCATGTATTCTTCAATAGATCACTTACACTACCATACCTCGGAGCGCCTCACTTGGTAGTTTGCTTTTCTCCGTAGCTTTCAATGTCTGAGATAGTGATTTTCAATTGCATGTCACTAGCAATCCCATGGTGAGGGGCGCTTTACGACCCCAATAGGCCCGGGTCCATGCAGAGACCATGGTCCTTCGTAAAAATCCCACCAAATCGGTCACAATTTCCGGAACAACTTCAGGTTCCCGTGTACACCTTGCCGGGACTTTTCGGTTGAATTACGCTTCAATATAGCTTCACAGCTCTCTTCAACATCTCTTTTCCTGTGACAGGCATAGTGATCCGTCAAATCGCGGATCTCCTGTGGGAGTACGAGCGCGTGTCGCTGCCCGTGCCGCGCATGATCCCGCTGTCCTACCGGGAGGCGTTGCGGCTGCAGTGCTACCTGGAGAGGCAGCTCAAACCCACCTGGGACTGGCTGGTTACAGTCATGGACGCTACTGAAGCTCAACTAAGGTATGTTTTAAAAGTTTACTTTGAGCATCTCCATCCCTGCACACCCGAATATTCCTCCACAGTCATAATCATTTACCCCACACTTACCTCAGGCAGACTGCGCTTAAGTTCTTTGAGACAATTAAAAACAGTTTTAAGGATAATCGTCTTGATTACTAAAAGCTCGGTTCACGGTAGATGGCGTGGAAACTTATTGTATTACTTTTTTATTTTTTGTGCTAAATTCGGGCGTCTTTCGTGTTTTATTTTATCGTTCGCGGCTAAGTTGTAGTTGTAAGAATTTAATTCAGTATGAATTTCCTTTAAACAGTCATTTGAAAGTTCAAATTACCTAGAAATAAGATCGTTCACTTTTCTGATGTAATTACACGCACGCACACATACATATTCACTGTTTTGGTTTTCATTAGATGGCGTTGTTATTGTCCAAGAGCATTGGCATGGACGTTAGATAGATGGCGTTAAATAAATAGCTTGGTATCTGTTTATAGATCGCGTTGAATAAAATTGTTAGAATGATAAAAGGTATTTCAGGGAAAAACTCGGAAAATTATTGTTTACAAGAATAAAACTTATTTTTCTAATGTCCAAAATGTACACGAATGTAAGTAACTGACCTTCATCATTGCAGTAGGTAGGTAGGTACCCATAATTATCATAGTTTGCTCCGTGAACCCATGACGGTTTTTCATTATCATCAGCCTACAGAAGTCCACTGCTGGACATGGACCTCCCCATAGAATGTCAAGACAAACGGTCTTGAGCAGCCTCCATCTACCGCCTTTCCGCAACCCCTTCTGTGGCGTTTCCGGCAAGATAGGATGTTGCATAAGAATGTTTCGTTTTACAGAAATGAACAAAAAAAAGAAAAAAATATTATAAATTGTTTTATATTACAACTTCTGCTTACACTAGAAATATTAGGTATACAGTAAAAAAACATCATCAATAACTAAATACATTTTGCCTTCGTTTTTTGTATTCATTGCTCGAAGATTCTGTACCCGTATACTGTATTCTAACCTAACCTAAATCCGAAACATCCGTAAAAGAACCAGGATCATATAGCTTTATGTCTAGCCCATTGCCACTTCAACTTGCTAATTTAGAGACCTATGTCAGTGAGCCGGTGGACTTGGATCTACAGGCTGATGTTTGTACCACCATCCATTTAGAATGCGTAGTACGAATAGATAGGTACCTACTCTAGGTAGGTACCTACTACCTATTCTACGCACGGACATTGTTCAGCTAGTCTAATATAAAACCATTTTACTGACTTCAAGCCAATGTAGACGGTTGATCATCATCATCATCATCAGTCTACAGAAGTCCACTGCTGGACAACGGTTTCCTCTCTAAAATGCCACGACGAACTCTCTTGAGCCTGCATCTACCAACTTTCTGCTGATTATAATATCTTTGGTGCATGGAAAGAGGGGTCTTCCTCTACCTTCATCAGGTTTGTAGGTACCACTCGAGAACCTTTATTCACATAATATGGTTGTTAGTTCTGCGAACTATAAAGCCATTTTTTTTATTTATTTTTTAACTTTGATAGACTTTTGTTTGACCACGATCTCACCTGTTGGTAAGTGACGATGTGGCCGAAGATGGAGCACAAAGGTCTAGAAGGAACCTATTCACTCTAGTCTTGAAGATACCCAGATTATAGTTTTCAGGAAAGACAGACGACGGTAGTGTATTCCACTCCTTAGCAGTTCGCATTATAAAGGTAGAATTGAAACGTTTAGAACGAAAAGAGGGTATACTAATGAGGTAAGGGTGGTACCAAGCCGTGCGCCTGCTCGTCCATGATGAAAAGGAGATAGTGGGATCAGATCATGAAGTTCCTGGGAGCATTCCCCAAAATGTAACCTATATATAGAAGATCGAAAGGCACGCAACCTTACGGCGGTGCTCGAGAGACTCTAGTCTCCGCCATATGTTGCCCACCTATAAGCCTGAACGCTCTGCTCTCTGAACGTTCGATCGAGTCCAAGGCAGCAAGCTGGTGTTTGGCCGAGCCAGCCATCCCAAACGTGGTAGGAGTACTTCATACCAGCCCGGACTTGTGCTTTGTACAGACTTAGAAGGCTTCATGGAGGCAGTTTTTGCCTTAGACTCGATGTAGGAGCCAAGTTGAGAGTAGGCGTGAGTGAAACGCCTAAGAGCTCGAGGTGATCTCCTATAGCTACAGGTATATCTCGGAAGACAGGAACTTGGAGAAACTTACTTTTTTCGCGGAGAAGAGACAAGCCTGCGTTTTAGAGGCGTTGAACTTGACTAGATTGGCATCACCCCAATCGGAAACAGCCTTGAGAATCAAATTCAGACGCTGCAGCATCTCATCTCTTAACTCCAGAATTTAATTCTGCCTAGCACGCGCATTGTTAACGTATCTCTCCACAACTGTGCTGTCGTCTGCATACCCAATGATACTGGGCATTAGCAGATCATTTATATGCAGCAGAAACAGTGTGGCAGGTAGCACTGACCCCTGAGGTACCCCGGCGTTTATAGCCATTTGATCCGACGAGCACCCGTCAACAACTTACTCGAATGGATCTTTCCCTCAGAAAGTCTGCGAGGCAGGCGCAGAATTGAACTGGCAGTCCGTAAGCAGGAAGCTTGTCAGTAAGGCTAGCGTGCCAAACCTGTCAAAGGCCTTCGAGACGTCTAATGAAACAGCCAGTGCTTCACCATGATCTCGATGGCCTCTCTCCAAATGTGCGTGGCATACACAAGAAGGTCCCCAGTA
The DNA here is from genome assembly GCA_932527175.1 of Operophtera brumata. Taxonomy (NCBI): domain Eukaryota; kingdom Metazoa; phylum Arthropoda; class Insecta; order Lepidoptera; family Geometridae; genus Operophtera; species Operophtera brumata. Next base: position 6,669,178 of record OW052238.1, read on the forward strand.
GACCGATTTCGGCGAAATATCCTCGATCCGTCGAGGTATGCAAGGACCTTCCTATTCTGTACACGCTCCATACATTTACATAGTAGGGAGGTGACCTAGATAGGGCGGTAGTTCAAAGGGTCAGCACGACTGCCTTTCTTGGGCACAGGTTGCACGTTAGCGAGCTTCCAAGACTTGGGGACTTCACCAGTATTCAAAGAGAGGCGGAAAAGTTGCGTTAATATTGAAGACAACTCAGGTTCACAGGTTTTTAATACTACGGCCGAGATACCATCCGGACCGCTAGCTTTATTCACGTCGAGACTACGTAGCGTTTTGAGCACTTCCTTTTGCTGGATGCGAATTCTTGCATTGAAGCTTCGCACCGAGGAAGGCTGGGTGGAGTTTCGCCAGAGGCGTCAAGACGCGAAGCCTCCGCAAATTGAGTGGCAAATAAATTTGCTTTCTCAACCGCAGCGTGAGTTTGGGACCCGTCCGGTTTCAGTAGTTGGGTTTAGTGAAGGGCGGCTGAAGTTCGCTTCCACCGACTTAGCCAGAGACCAGAAAGCTTTACTTCCCGCAGGGTATGCGGCAAACTTAGCCCCCAGATAGCCAATCCGATTGAAGCGAGCCTTCTGTAAGATCTTCTTGCAGGACTTGGTGGCTTTGTTATAGGCTTTCTTCATAATCCGTGCATCCGAGGTTTAACCGTTTCTTGCGTCAACGCAAGCTAGGTATGCAACACGTTTTTGCGCTTCCGCGCTAGCACACGCGGGACTAAACCATGGGCGAGCATTGCTTGCAGGTGAAGCATCGGAGAATGGAAAAAAATACTCCATTGCTCTATTTATCACCTCCGTAACGGCATCAGCACTGACCGTTGGATCACATGAAGAAAAGCAAGTTTGCCACCAAGGATAAGAAGCGAAGAAGTGTCGCATCTCATCCCAATCTGCCGACTTGTAACACCACACTCGCCTACTACCTCTGGGCGAGGGATCGGGTGGCGAGTATGAAGATACAGACCTCACCACACAGTGATCTGATGTTCCCAAAGGAAGCATCACTGATACCGAGTGGCGATCCGGCTCGTTCGTCAGCAGAAGGTCAAGGCAGTTGGCTGTGTGGTCCTCAACGTCCAGAATTCTGGTTGCCGCATTGACGAGCTGAGTGAGATTAAAGTGAGTGCAAGTTTGCACGCCTCTCTCCCAGCATAGTCGGACAACTGGTAAGGGAACAGCCACTGTTGGTGGTGGGCGTTAAAGTCCCCCAGAATCACCAGTTGGGCATCAGGATAACGTTGCTGGGCCACATCCGCCGCTTCACTGATGTAGTTGAACAACCTGGTTGTCTCGTGGTCTTCAGAGTGACAATGATATAAACCAGCATAGATAATTTTATCTAAGCCGGTGTCCACCAAAGTACATAAAACTGAGAAATCGGGTTCATTGAATCTGCGTCTCCGTGAGGATTAAATAATAAGTGTGGCTTAGCTGTCCCTAGGTGGTGGTGGACCGGATCGAGATTGGAGTGCAGTCCTCTAATGTTTCAGAGGTGCGCTTGAAGCGAGAGGAAAGAAAGAAAGAAAGAAAATTTATTTATTTTACCACACGCACAACACTCACATAAAACAAGAAGACAAAAACAAAAATCTACTAAGTATAGGTATAGGTACTACAAGATCTTAGAGAATTGAAAACAAAAATAAATAAAACTGTTATAACCGTTGGTAAGATGATAGGTTGTGTAGGAAGTGCTTCCGCTGTGAGCGCAACTTATTATATGTTGACTTTTTCATGGTTTGGTTTTTGGAGTGATTAGGTTTGTGGGAAAAACGGCTGTTGAGTGAGGCACTGGTCAGTGAAAGCCTAGAGACAAACAGCAGGCTCCTGCGCCAGTGGGAGACTAGACTGGAGACTGAGACCTCCCTCCAGGAATGGCCATCGGGTCCTCTAATCCGGTCGCCAACCGGCACGATGGAGCATTCTGGGATTTTTCGCAAGGCGGCGGGCTAGCTTACTAGTTGGGCCCCCTACAACCTGCAGTCAGCCAGCGGAGAACCGTGCTTCGGATCCCGCTACCTTCCAAGGCTAGCCAACCGGCACACTTGCACTGCTGCGGTCTCTAAAACGCACATGCTGAATCCAGTGCACGAACTGCCGTGGTATTCGGGCCGCATGAAGCCTCACGTGAATATTCACGATTTGCGCAGTAAGAAATCTGCACTCTGTAAAGTTCGGCGTGTAACGCGTATCGCGCAACGCGTGAATTAGATGACACAAATAGGAAGTGAATTGGCTCAAATCACGGTACACAGTGGAACGATTTTGAAAAAAGGTGGACGTATTAACAAGTTTCGTAATTTCTGTCTAAAAAAAATTGCAACTGATAGGAAATTGTATGGTGATTAAAAGATATTCTATTAAATTTTCAAAAAAAGACACTCCTTTATAGGTTAAAATAATAGTTCAGAAAAAATGTATGGAAAGATTTATATTATATTGTTTTTCTCAGAAATAAGAAGTTTGTTCAAGAAAAAACCTATAATAGCTTAAAGTAGCTACCGTCTTCTACAAATGGGCATATAGGGTTCTGGACGGTTTAACCCTGCAGCATTGGCAGTTAAGGGGAATTAAACTCTTAAAAAATATTGTTTATTTTGATACGAGCATCTGATAGGAAATGTAGTGCTTGTTAAAAGTTATTCTATACAATTTTCCATAAAAAGAGTCTGTGATATTATAAAAATGTATTTCTGAAAAAATGCAATGAAATATAAATCAACATATTTTTTCTCGGAATTTTAAATCATAAGAAACTTACACTACTTAAGTTCTATACAACAACGAAATATTCGTTTTTGGCTAAACGCTGTTGCAGTGGTGTTTAAATGGGATCAGACTTTACAAATATATGATTTAATGTTAAATGTTAATGGAAAATGGTTCAATTTCTGTCATTCGCTCAGTCTTATCTAAGTAAAATGAATAAATCATAATAAAATCTAGTGTAAAAAACTTCTACGTCTAACTATTGGCTTCGTAATTATCTCCAAATAATTTGCCAATTTTTCCGATACTCGACATTTCTGACCTTATAGGTAGGTACCCGATACTTTTCATTGCTACAGTTCTTCCACTGAGCATTACATTCATAAAAGTAATAAATCAATATACAATCTAGTGTCAAAAAGTACAAAGATCTAAGAGATTAAGAGATTGTCTTATTAATTATCTCCAAATAACTTAAATAACTTGCCAATTGTGTTGTTATATCCAAAAGGACTTGTAACTTAATCTTTGCCTCCGTTATTTCAACACCTTCTGTAGGGTAGTATCTTTTTTTGGCTTCTAATATCTTGTAGTAGAAGGGCAATACAGATATGCTGGAATCTGATAACATTGTCCTCAGGGATAAGTATTTTCATTTCGTTAGATTCAGCGAAGTTGAAAGAGCAAGAGCACTATCTTCATCAGAGAAATCATCGCATCCAATGAATAAAATCAGAGCATCACAACAAAACTTTACAGATCTGTTAATATGATTTACCCTCTTACCATTTTAAAATAGTCCGGAATTCCCAGCAGCCATTTTTCATAAAACATATGATAGATATTTTAGTATCGATGTAACTAAAATATTTCCCAAATAAAGTTAATAATGACAAAAATCCCCTTAAAACTACAAGCAACCTTCGTAAAACTAGTAATCACTAACTGGAAAGATCCACCAAATTATCAGTAGAACCATTTACCTACATTTTTCTATCATCTACATACATTAAATTCTACAGATAAGTTGGTGGGTCTCTAACAATGAAAGGAATCTAGTACCTTCCTACAAGGTCAGTCATTAGGCTCAAGTATCGGGACCATTATTAATAATACGTGGCAAATTATTTCAAGATAAGTAATAGGGGGCGTTCAAGTATTATGTAAGCGCTTGAGGGGGGCGGGGCGGTCTTTGTTTTGCTTATTTTTGATGACATGGTCGATATCGTGATTACGTCAGCAGTTATTATTTACTTATTTTACACAAATGGCAACCCACAAATTGTCTATGCTTGAAAATACAACTCACATGTCGGGGATTCCCACAAATAAAGAATACGTTATAGGTACTCGCCTAGAAGCGAGTGGGGATTACCGCGCGCACTTGTCACGTCTAAATTTCTTCCGTCAATCTATTGTTTCGTTTCGATTCGAATGACGATTTGACGTATTGTAAGCAAATCAAAGCAAGTTAATTTTTGTTTTAACTGGTGATCCTTTTTCGCCCAAGCTTAACTGTTTAACATGTCGTTTCAAATAAACAAATCCAAGTAATATCAAAAATTATTCGAAAGTTTTAAAAAATCTCATACAAATACAAAAGTACAAAATGTACAGAAGTTAGTTAAGCCTATTTGCTAACTACTGCTCACGAATCAATAAAAAAACAGAATACATTAAAAGAAAAATGCATATAGGTACCAATGATTAAGTAAGCATGGGAGGGGGGAAAGAGGTTTGCTTACTTTTGCTTACACAGCTTACACATAAGGGGTGGGCATAGTGCGCGTCATGTAAAAAGAACGCTGGCGGTCAAGCTTCTACAGGCGTTCCAGCGTTCTTTTTACATGACGCGTACTATAATGGTACATTATTTGTAGTAAACTAGGCAGGCACTCATTCAATGTATAGGTATCTTAAATAAGTAGAAAAGTAAGTAATCTCTTAAAAAGAACGCTGGAACGCCTGAAGAAGCTTGACCGCCATCGTTCTTTTTACATGACGCGCATTATAAATAGTTGTAAAAAATCTGCTTACGTAATACTTGAATGGCCCCATACGACAATCGCTAACTTTGTAGTTTTTGTCTCTAGTGACTCTAGAGCCTAGATGATATGGTGATTTACTTTTATGAAAGTAATACTCAGTGGAAGTACTGTAACAATGAAAGGTATCTGGTACTTAACCTACAAGGTCAGTCATTAGGCTCAGGTATCGGAAAAATTGGCAAGTTATTTGGAGATAATTATTAAGACTATAGCGATCTTTGTACTTTTTGACACTAGATTTTATTTTGATTTATTACTATTATGAACGTAATACTCAGTGAAAGTACTGTAGCAATGAAAAATATCTGGTACCTACCTACAAGGTCAGAAATGTCGAGTATCGGAAAAATTGGCAAGTTATTTGGAGATAATTACTAAGCCAGTAGTTAGACTTAGAAGTTTTTTACACTAGATTTTATTATGATTTATTCATTTTACTTAGATAAGACTGAGCGAATGACAGAAATTGAACCATTTTCCATTAACATTTAACATTAAATCATATATTTTTAAAGTTTGATCCCATTTAAATACCGCTGCAACAGCGTTAAGCCAAAAACGATTATTTATTTTTTGTAAAGAACTTAAGTAGTGTAAGTTTCTTATGAAAACCTTTTAAAATTCCGAGAAAAAATATGTTGATTTATATTTCATCGCATTTTTCAGATATATGTTTTTATAATATCACAGACTCATTGTTATGGAAAATTGTATTGAATAACTTTTAACAAGCACTACATTTCCTATCAGATGCTCGTATCAAAATAATCATTTTTTTTCAAGAGTTTAACCCCCTTAACTGCCAATGCTGCAGGGTTAACAGAACCCTATATGACCCATTTGTAGAAGACGGCAGCTACTTTAAGCTATTGTTGTTTTTTTTAACAAACTTCTTATTTTTGAGAAAAACAATATAATATAAATCTTTCCATACATTTTTTTCTAAACTATTTTTTTAACCCATGAAGAAGTGCCTTTTTTTGTAAATTGAATAGAATATATTTTAATCACCATACAATTTCCTATCAGTTGCAATTTTTTCAGACCGAAATTACGAAATTTGTTCCTACGTCCACCTTTTTTCAAAATCGCCCCACTGTGCGGTACCCCGAATACCATAGCTGCTCAAACCCGTCACTTCCACGATGGCTACACTGGACATCAGTCCGAAACACGACAATGTCGCTTCACGGACTGGCTATGTCCATGGGGTGGTGATAAGCCACGGCCGAAGCCTACCACCAGAAATGTTGTTACCCGTTTGACACCACCCAGAGATCACGTGTAGGGACGCGAGGGTATTTTCCTATGGACGCGAGCAACTCCAATCTCCAAATTTCCGAGCGTACTCTTAGATGATCTATATACCTGCACACCAGTACCTTAGATGATGATGATAATGACGACGACGTTGTTAATGTTCATCACCACCGCCATCATCATCATCATCACCACCACCATCATCATCATCATCATGTAAGGTATTGTCGTGCATGTGATGATGATGATGATTATGATGATGATGATGATGATGATGATGATGGTTGTGGTGGTGATGATGATGGTGGTGACCATCACCGCCATCATCATCATCATAATCACCTGCACGCTAATATCCTAGATGATGATGATGATGATGATGATGATGGTGGTGGTGATGATGATGATGGAGGTGGTGATGAATATTAACAACATCATGAAGATGGTGATGATGGTGGTGACAATCAACATCACCACCATCACCATCATCATCATCACCTGAACGCCAATACCCTAGATGATGATGATGATGATGATGATGATAATGACGATGATGGTGACGATGATGTTGTTAATGTTCATCACCACCACCATCATCATCATCATCATCATCACCACCACCACCATCATCATCATCATAATCACCTGCACGCTAATATCCTAGATGATGATGTTGATGATGATGATGATGGTGGTGGTGATGGTGATGATGATGGCGGTGGTGATGAATATTAACAACATTATGAAGATATATTATATTACCCACCATCACCATCATCATCATCATCACCTGCACGCCAATACTCTAGATGAAGATGATGATGATGTTAGTGGTGGTGATGGTGATGAAGGCGGTGGTGATGAACATTAAAAACATCATGATCATCATCATCATCATCACCTGCACGCGTGTACCCTAGATGAGGATGATGATGGTGATGGTGATGATGATGGTGGTGGTGATGAACATTAACAACATTATCGTCATCATCATTATCATCATCATCTAGGGTATTGGCGTTCAGGTGTTGGTTCTGGTTCGCTGCGGGCTGACTACTGAGCCACGCTCGCCTTCGGCTCGCTCGCAGCTTTCGTGGTGATCACTGTTCTCTAGTGTTTTAAATCCATGTTGTACTTTCACTCATTTTGAAATATAAGACTATTCAAAATTCGTAGAATCGTGCATCATACTATCATTGATTCTGGCCAAGTTTTCACGTATTCTTTCGTTGTTTTATTTTTAACACCTCACATAGTAACTTAAAACTTGGGTAGGCTACCTAAATTGAAATAAAGTATTTTCTCGCACTATAATGCTAACGTAGTTGTAAAATAAATTAGTATACATTATTATAAGTACAGTTGGCAACCCTATCAGAACTAGCTCGCTATAGTAGAAATTACGGCCAACTTATAAAAAGTATTGTGTGTTCACACTAGTAACGGTTTGGCAACGTCGCTTTTAAACTTTTGCTGACGGAGCGGCAACATATCAAAGTAAAAGTCAAAAAGTATTTTATTCATTGAAATCACAAGGATCATTTTGAATCGTCTTAAAAAATAAATTTACATTTACTCCTGTTCCAACGCAACCAGACCTATAAGAATCAGGCAACAAACACGGTCTGTTTTTCTTTTGATGATCCTGCTTACTATTAGGTGGGGAGCCCCTGTGTAGAGCCTCGAGAACAAGTGGAAGCTGATTCAAAGAAAAAAAGGAAAATCAACTTAAAAGCCTTCCTTAGGTAGGCAGTCAAAAGTAAGATGATAGAGAAAATCAGCAAAAGTTCATAAGGCAGCACACTCTACGCTTGATATACTCATAAATAACACATATTACAGTTCAGTCGGCAGGTGGTTTCAGATGGAAAAAGGTCAAAAGCTAATGAAACTTTGGGAGGTTGTTCAGGGATAGTTAATTAACATTTTCCCAAGTTTTGTCATCATCATATTGTATTGTCATAGGAACTTGACTACCATGCGAAATTTAAGAAGTGGTTCTAATTCAGCTTGCAAGATTTGACCTAAACACACAATCTAACACACAAACATTGCAAGTTAATTACGAAAAGCTTGTAAAAATAGTCTTCATGATCGATGCAAAGCTTTCACAGCTTAAGAGAAAAGTTGATAGAGCCACAGTACCTGATTACTTTTTAATAGTAATAGAGCTTTTTTGTTTAGAGTTCGTCCGGGGAAGTACTACCTCCATACCTATTACTGCCGCAAAGCAGTAGTGCTCGCATCGGGGGGGGGGGGGGGGGCGCAATCGCACCCGCAACCTCCTGCGTCGCAGGCCAACCTTCGCCCGCCGCGCCACAGAGGTCGTCAATATGCTACCTCCAAGCAATTGCTGAAGTGGCGGGAAGTCAACTTGTATCCCACTAATTGGGGGTGGAAGCAGTCTTCTGCAGAGACTCAGTCTTCTCTTCTCAACCCCATCCCCACCACCATGATCACGGCGTCCTCAAATGCCTGCTTCACTTCGATGCTAACATCCACCATTTGTGTCATCCACATCGAAATGAATGCTCTCATATTGTGATCTTTTGCCAGAACTTTTCTTGTGCTATTGTCACCATAGTAGATGAGGAGAACACGACTTTGGTTGGTGCTTGTAATGCAGACTGGCGAGCTCGTTCTGCTGCTTTGGTGCTTTGATAGCCGGATTTAGTGGGGTATCCATCAAAGACAACAATCACATTGCTACCAAAGTGTCTCTGCACGTAGTTGATGTACTTAGAAAAAAACACACATCGCCATATCTCGATAATCTATTGACATAGAAACATGTTTTATTAGTCCAAATTATAGTAAATTTAACGTTCTACAAAAAAGTAGCTGGTACTTTTGCCGTAGGATGTAAGGGAAAAAAGTTATTGAGAAAAAACCGGCGTAAGGTGCAGTTTCCCGCCCCCTCCTCTTTTCGCACAGGGTCCTCGAGGTCCAAAACTTGTTTTTTTTATTTAACCATCCCTGAACAACATCCTGAAGTTTCATTAACTTTTGACCTTTTTCCACTACTTTACCCCACTTTTTACGACCTGCCGACTAAAACATCACTTTTATTATTTAGCGCCATCTCTATCATGTTTACTTACTATCTTACACAAAACTCTTGTGTTTGAAGGTCAATTTAGCGCCATCACTGTCATCTTTAATTAAACTGGGTGCTCTGCTGCGTAAAAGTATCTCGCTACGATAATAGATGTCCGTGCAAAATAAACTCACACATTTGTAAAAATTGTCGTATTTCAAACCTGTTTTAAAAATTCCCTATTGTATATTTTTGTTTGGAACGACCATTCGCGATAACTATTATCATTAGGAAGTCTACAAAATAAGTCAATTTATAAAATGACAATCTGTGGTTTGAGTAACGGCCTAAAGTATTTTGTATGGGCAAGGAAACTTGAACATTCACCTTAATGTAGTAAATTCGGGCCCGCCGCTCGGGCCTTCGTGTCCAACCAGACTGCAAACGAATAAAGCTCAGGTGGAATCTGTAAGCAAAATTATTAATATTTAGGGTTCCATACACCATAAGGTACCAAAGAACCCATTATAAGATCACTCTCGTTACTATCTGTCTGTCTGTCTGTCTGTCTGTCTGTCTGTCTGTCTGTCTGTCTGTCTGTAACAGCCTATTTTACCCAAAACTATTGGACAATGTTGAAATTTGGTACATAAATAGAGTTAGGTGGCCCAATCACGTACGTGTAGCTAGTATAGTATTATCGTGAGTAATTCGCTTGAATTCAGATTTTGGTGATTAATATGAAAGGGGAGGAAATTGGACAATGAAAAAAAAAACCGTGAATGATGCATATGGCATCTGATGTTAAGCGGTAACCTCTGCCTTTAACAATGCATTACCTCATACGTCACGTCCATCTAGGTTACATCCTATGTGGCATTGCAATGCGCCCGCCACCCTGAGACATAAAGATGAGAACTCCTCATGTGCTAGTAATTTCACCGGCACCCATTTTCTTCAAACTGCAGCATTGCAAGCACTACTGCTTTGCAGCAGAACTAGATATTTCACAAAAAACCTCTACTACTACAAATTAATGGTCTCGTTATGGGGAATCCATATTTTTTTGTATTGTTGTAATATACATAGTTTAAAATATATTCAAATCGACAAAAAAGGGGGGGCCCTTATATCCGAAACGATTTGGCCTAAAATGATGAAAAAAATATAGAATATAGGGCCTCCTTAAAGTTAACAGAAAAACTTAAAGAAAACCCTAGAGAAAATGACGAGGGTTGCCCTCTCCACGCAAGTAAGACTTGCACTTGACCGGATTTGAATAAAAATTGATATCTTCAATTCTTTTTTTAAACCCCTTAGTCCAAAGAATTAGGAAAGTCTGTTATAAGTTTGAAGTTATAGTGTGTCTTGTCTGTATATATGTATACTTTGCTTGTTTGTTTGTTGCCACGTATTTGCGGAAAGGGCACTCTGATTCAATGCAGGTTTTATTAGTATGAAAGAAGGTTTTTAGCTTTGTTTTATTTGTATATAAAATGTGGTGTTGGAACTCTGATAATAATCGGGGTCTTTAAAATTTAAATCAAAGTTACTTGTTTCTTTGAATGATCTCTCCGTTTGTATATCTCCACAATAATAATAATAGTATGCGTAACAGATTCGGCGCCTCCCTCACGTCTAACAACGCCAGCACGGCGGGCGAGGCGGCTCGCACGGCCGCCGCGCCGGCTGCGCGCCGCGCCGCCTCGCTCACGTCGCCCGCCACCAGGATCATCGGCTTTTCAGAAGCACCGCGGACCAGGGATCGTGAACAAGGTATGTTGTGTTATGTAACAACGCCCGCTGCGCGCCGCGCCGCCTCGCTCACCTCGCCTGCCACCAGGATCATCGGCTTTTCAGAAGCACCGCGGACCAGGGATCGTGAACAAGGTATGTTGTGTTATGTAACAACGCCAGCACGGCGGGCGAGGCGGCTCGTACGGCCGCCGCGCCCGCTGCGCGCCGCGCCGCCTCGCTCACCTCGCCTGCCACCAGGATCATCGGCTTTTCAGAAGCACCGTGGACTAGGGATCGTGAACAAGGTATGTTGTGTTACGTAACAACGCCAGCACGGCGGGCGAGGCGGCTCGCGCGGCCGCCGCTCCGCCTAATTTGTAACCGAGATCGCTTCAGCCTTTATTCGTGGAAAGGTAGCAACAGAGAGAGAGACAGACTATGAGATATGATGTGTTTGTTCAGGTGTAGAGGCGGGAAGCGCGCGTCGCGAGTTCCTCGCGTACTGCCTGTCGCTGCTGCGCGCGCACAGCTCGGAGCACGCGGAGCAGCTGCCCGTGCTGGACGTGGCGGCGCTCAAGCACGTCGCCTACGTGCTGGACGCGCTCGTGTACTACATGCGCGCGGCGCAGCCGCAGCCGCACCACCACAACACTCTCTGGACAGCTGTAAGTGAACTGCGCTCGCTTACAAATACTCGCTCACCCTCGTTTACACCGAAGAAATACTAACATTTTAATGCGGCCATACCCCCGTGGAACTTAGGAAGGTAGGGAAGTACGTAGGGTCGAGCTACATCTGTCTGCTCGGAACTGCATTTTCCCGTATCTCTGTCACTCAGAAACATCGTCAGAACGGAATCGGAACGGAAACTGCATCTGTTGCCGAAGAGTGCGGGCGCGCCTTGATGGTCTTTCCCGCTTTAGAAACTATTTTTCTAAACGGTATAAAGAAACAAAATTTTTGCGCGATATTTTCGCAGGCGATTGTATCTCGGGTGGCGTCAGAATGACGATTGGCAACTGAAAAATCCTCACAAAATCTTGATTGCGTTCTAGTTGTTTGTGAGTCTTCTATAAATAAAATACAATTGCAATATCCTTGGGGTCTGCATAAACGTAACATATTATATTTAAAACTATTTCGCGAGCGGGGCCCGGGCCGGTGATCCCAGTTTGTTTTTATCTGAAAACTTTTCTTGAATATAGCTATTATTAATCAAGGTTAGTGTAGCAACCTACTAGTTAAATAATATTTGGAATTAGTTTAGCTTAGTGGTTCCAGAGATTATTACAAACAAACAAACAAATTTTCTTACCTCTTTAAATCTCTTTATAATATTAGTGTAGATTTCAGGGATATTTAGTAACTTCCAAAAACAATCCTGTCCCAAACCACACGGAATATGGCCTAATAATTAGTATTTATTGTTAGGATGAGAACGAAAACGAGGAAGGCGATGAAGAAATGGTTGTTGGAGGCGGAGCGACAGCTGCGGAGTCGGACGGTGAGCTGGAGGGCGGCCGCGGACGAGCGCATTCCTTCTTCCAACGCTCGGACTCCACACTCTGTCTCGGGTGCCCGCCACCAGACCCATTCAACAGTAAGACTACGTTATTCTACCTATTTGAATGAACAAACACACTATATATACAATATCTGACTATATACCATTTCTAGTAACACAAGCTCTGCTTAGCTTGGGGCTAGGTAATGTTGTGTGAACTGTCCAGCATTATTATGTCCAGCATATACGTAATACCTCACTACATATGCAACACCTCACTGCATATTGAACAACCTCTATGGCATGGCATGGTATTTTATATGTATTTACATATGAAACACCTCACATCATAAAATATGCAATACTTCAGAACATATGCAATACCTCACTACATAATTAGATCACCTAGCAAGGACGTCTTTCGCGGTTGATCGTCCCTTGCTTGATGGACCTTGAGATAAATTAAGTCTAATGTGCCTGAAATGTCACTAGCTACCATACCATGCAAACTGGAACACCAATTATTTCCTTTGAAAAGAAACTTACACACAGAGCTCTACTACTATTTTACCTTTTATTTTGTGTAAGGCTATTTCAGTTTGGGATTTATGTGATTTTCATTTTACACTCTTGATAATGTTGATAAAATTACATACATAACACCCAACAATGACATACATAGTCCTGATCCCACACTAGGAAAAAACCAATGGTGTGGCCTAAGAACAGATCCCTCTGCCTCTTGCAGTGGATGTAGTAAAATCCTTACTAAGGGATTATACAAGGGAGTACTTAACATCATCTGCGTTCACCAATCCACCTGCCAAGTGAGGTGATTATGGCAACCATGTTCCCACTGCATCCACTTCAATGGGGGAGGCTAGATACAGTCTGATGATGATTAATGTTGATATGGATTCATCTTCTAATTTATTGAATGTCCAAATGATTTATTTATTGCAATTTTAATTTAGTAATAAAACACCGTGCGTCTGTAGGAATGAGGCCGCCCTGAAATTAGTTGTGCACACAAGTTATTTCAGGGCGGACTGGATAAATCAGCAGAACTGTACTTTTTAACCCCCGACGCAAAAACGACGGGGTGTTATAAGTTTGAAGTGTCTGTGTGTGTGTCTGTCTGTGGCATCGTAGCTCCCGAACGGATGAACCGATTTTGATTATGTTTTTTTGTTTGAAAGGTGAATTAGTCAGGAGTGTTCTTAGCTATGTTTGATCAAAATCGGTTCATCCGTTTCATTGTGTTGGGGGTTTTTTAAATTTTTACAAAATTAATTACTATTATGTAAAGGGTTAAAACTGATGTGTATTACAGTGACTATGCAAGAGGCGCTGCCGTTAGCAGACCAGCCACAGCTGCTGCAGCCGAATGCTCGCCGTGAAGAGCTGTTCGGCATGCCGCGACAGCCCGTCACGGTGCCCGCCTCGGGGGATGCGCCGCCCGGGGTCAACAACCCGCTAGAAGGTACTTTACTTTCACTAACAGGAAGCTACATTGTCCCAGAGTGTTATAGGCTATGCTTTAATAGCTTCCGCCCGCGGCTATACTCGCGTTATGTGTAGTTCCACGTATCTCCGTAATGGTTGTGAATAAGAGAATTTTGATGATATTTGATGAATGCTGATTTTGACAAGCTTTTAATTAGCTTGCAATGTTTGTTTGTTTAGGTCAAATCTTGCAAGCTGAATTAGAACCACTTATAGCACCACTTCTTGATATCCAATTGAACTGAAACTTTGCATAATGTGTTCCGTTCCGATGACAATACAATTATGGTAACAGCAAGTTGATCTGATGATGAAGATGGAAGGTGGACAACGGAACTCCTTGATAAATAATAGTAGACTGGCCGTGGTCATTTTGATCAGCACAGGTTCCGATCACTAATTTTATAAACAACGGTCTTGAAGATAACTTTTTATTCACGCGTGCGAAGCCGCGGGGAAAAGGCTAGTTATTCAATATAATTATTCTGGGTTCTTCTAACTTGATGTTTCTGTGTACAGTTGTCCCCAGGCGACTCGGCCTGTCCACACGCGGCTCGGACCGTGGTTGGTCGCCGCCAGCTAGACCCGCGTCCGCGCCTCCCACGCACTCACACACTTTGACCAGAGATGAACCACAGGTAAAACTAATCATATCAACTACGGAGCTTCGAGCTGTTCTTAATCATTTCGACCAGACATGATACGGACTGACGACGGCGTGTACGTAAGCGTATCTAGGAGAGGTTGCGGGTTTGTTTGTTCCCCGCTTGGTCTGTAGTTTGGGTTTTTTTATTGACCGAGCAAGCGAAACGAGCGAGGTCCTTGCAAAAAGGGGTAACTTACCATTTACCGGGGTGCCATTTACCGGCCGACTTTGATAATATTTGGCAGAAACATTCGGTACTCGGTTCTAAACAAGGATTTCGAATATGAGCGAAATTGTTCAAGAGGTTGTCAAGATGTAGATTATGCAAGTAGGTACCCGCCCGACTTTAAAATCCTAGTAAAGGCAGTCGGTTTAAGTATGTTTAAACACTAAAAAACTTAACATGATGTTTGGGTGTAAACTGAACACAATTGTTGCAAAAAAGTTTGTGGCTCGCGAGGTCTACTGTTCTCAGAACTACTAGTTCACAGGAAAGTAAGTTAAATAAAAGCTTTGTTGAGTGAGGTGTTTATTCCATACAAACTAATTACCCTATGTCTGCCCTAGATATGACACTAGAGCAAATATTTTTACCATACAATCTATATATTTCTACTGCTGCCATGCTCTTATCTTTTATTTTTTACATTAATGAATTAAATAAAAATAAAAAAACCGGCTATGTGCGAGTCGGACCCGCGCACGAAGGATTCTGTACCATTATCTAGAAAAATGGCAAAAAAACCATGTCTGTTGTATGGGAGCCCCCTTAAATATAAATTTTATTCTGTTTTTTAGTATTTGTTGTTATAGTGGCGACAGAAATACATCATCTGTGAAAATTTCAACTGTCTAACTATCATCGTTCATGAGATACAGCCTGGTGATAGACGTACAGATAGAGAAACAGTGGAATCTTAGTAATAGGGTCTCGTTTTATCCTTTGGGTACGGAACCCTAAAAAAAACAAATAAAGGAAAACAAGTCCTTCATACATTTATTCTTTAAATAACTCTGTCCAGTATAAATTTAATAAAGTCTAAATTTATGGAGAATATACAAATATGTGTTACAAACCGCGTTTACTCTTAACATGACTGGAGAGCAAAATCCCTTAATAGTTGTCTTGCTATTTTATTCATGTGTAATTCTGTAATGTTCTAGGACTTATCATGCACCAAGGACACTACCACCAAAATGGATATTGACACGGACGGCGAATACCTGTCCGATTCAGACTCTAATGAAGCTAGACTAATTCCAAGGAAGAAACATCATAGGTTAGTATGTCATCATTATCAGCCGTTAGAAGTCCACTGTTGGGTAAGGGCTCCCCAAACAAACTAAAGTCGGGATTTGCCATAATCACTACGCTTGCCAGGTGGATTGGTGATGGCTGCTGCTGCACATGCCCTGGTTTAATCCCTTAGTCGACTTTACGACATCCACGGGAGGAGACAGAGAGATCTACCCTCAGGCCAGGACACACCACGGCCACGGAGATATTAGATCAGTATGTCATGGTGACCTAATATCCCTGTCACTATAACGAAGGAAATCTGCTTGAGGATGATGTTACTCTGTGACTATCGGTTTGAATCAATTTCCATGTTGTTTCTATCCGAAATTACACTCTAGCTATTACCCAATTTGTGTTCTCCATAGTTTTCATAAATCTTCTTGTATTGTTGTCATTATTTCTGGTTGAGTTCTCCATTGTTAGAGACTGACAAACTATCATAATCAGATCTCCATCGTCTTGCCATTTCAAATGTTGTTAAATTGAGTAAGTTACAGCCACAAAAGTCACAGTCATTAGAAGAAGAAACCAATACCAACAGAATTACGTTATCACTCGACTGTGGTGCAATATCATTAGCATTTCATCTTATGGGGCTATAAAATCTATATTTTTGAAATTTCATGTGTTTTTTCAGACTTCCGCTTGCCTTGTCAGCGGGCACTAGTACAAGTCTCATTGACACGAGCTCGCAGCCCTCTGAATTCCACACTCTAGTCGACACCGCCTGCTCTATCATCGAGGCGCCACACAGGGATCCACAGAGAAGCGTTTCACCCTTGCCTGGTAACATTTGCTATCTTACATCTTAACTTGCTTGTATTTGGGTTTTGTTTTAATTGCATGTGCCAAATACATTGCCAAATTGTGGTAATATTTTAAATTTTAATTTACTCTCTTCTAATTTTTAACTAGATAACTATTACGCATGTGATTCTATTCTATCTTACATTTTATTAAATTATTACTTATGAAACATACCATATTCTCTTCAAGCGTAACATTACATTTACTTTACGCTATTTATAGACTCATGTTCGAAAGAGGCTAGCTGCCCACAACACATTCTTTCCAAGCAAGGAGCTAGCGTACTTACAAATTAATTTGTCATTGTCTGTTTATTTGTAAAGATTTGTTACATAAACTTTTTATACCTGTTTTTGTTACTAATAAATAACTTGAACTTAAACATCATCAATTTTATTTGTAGGTCCGAGCACATCGAGCGCGGTCGCTCTGGACCCACGCCCGTCGGCATCCCGCAGCCCCGGCAAGACCGTTATTGTACGTGCTGTAAGTCACTCCACTTATTTGGGGGACTTTTTCTTATCAAAATTACACCCAAACCTTCAATTGGTCCCTCCTACCTGGCATTTCCTTATGCATGAGGATACCTTTTGATCCGATGCATATGAATTTAGCAATTCTATGATCTTTTTCTAACAGTATTGTGTTATGATTAGTGTTGTTTTTATCAGGGTGAATTGCTAAGTGCAGCGGATCCTTTGGAATCTCAGGAGATATCTGCTAACGTGACGGTGGAAACTTCAGGACTGCCGCCGCCGCCGCTACTGCCACCTCTCATCGCGCCTGCCACGCCGTGAGTACTACCACCTCCTATCAACCTTTCTACCGGGGTTACTGGGCGCTCTGAAGTTAGTTTGCCAAACGGGCCTACCTTCATAGTTACTATCGGATGTATGGCCACTGTTGAGTGTGTATGGTGTATGTCAGATGCATAAAGGAATCCTCGTTACGTTTCAATCTTTGGTTTCGCCATTACAAATATTAATAATAAACATAAATATATACATACTATATTTAAAGATTGTCCCTTTGTTACTGTATTTTTCTTTGGTCTGCAATAATGAGTAAAGTTATCTACATTCTCACTACTAGGTGTATCTACACTAGTAGTGTTATAAAGAGGTAAAAATTGTTTGTATGTGGGGGGTAATCTCCGGAACTGATTCGAAATTTTGTTCACTTACTGGAAGCTACATTAAGGTGGGGTATGCCGCAAAATTCCCAATTTTAGATTTGATTTTTAACAGACTAAATCAAGTACAATATTCTAATTAAAAATATGCATGGATAGTGCATTATAATTACAAGGATCACTGTACCAGAAACATGACAGGACAATATTTTCTCTATAGAAAAAAAAAAACAAAGTTACGTATTTTTTTGTCTAGATTCAATTGTTTGTTAAGTGGTGCATATTATTGGGTAACATATTAGATAAATAAAATCAATACAACAAAGGCGAGGGTTTACTGTAGGGGTTTTTATCTCTTATAAGAGATATTCAATTAAAACAGCTATTTCGAGCGGCGCGAGGCGTTTTTTTTAATGAAGATTTCTGCCTGAGGTTGGCACAGTCTTAACTTTGAGTGCTATGCATGTTTTATTAGCTTTATTACTTTATTTTATTTATTAAGGAAAAACAAACAACTACATTATATATCTAGGTACAATCAGGATTAATACATAAATTTAATTATGTAAGACTTGTATTAGTTCGTGTTATGTGTAATTCCACTCAACTCTGCACCGGTTGAGCGGATTTTGATGATATTTGGTATGTGGATGGATGTTGGGACAGGAGGCTTTTTGCTCCGACAAAAGGCGCGGGCAAAAGGCTGGTAATTGTTAAATATATCAACTGCTCCCTAAAAATGAAACGTATTCTTTGTACAGACGCGCCTGTCCATCCCTCGGCGCATCCGTGTCCCACGACCTGCTGCTCGGCCGCTGGCGCCTGTCTCTCGACCTGTTCGGGCGCGTGTTCACGGAGGACGTGGGCTTGGAGCCTGGCTCGGTGGTGGCCGAGCTCGGCGGGTTCCCCGTGAAGGAGGTCAAGTTTAGACGTGATATGGAGAAGCTAAGAAACTCACAGCAGAGGGATCTCACACTGCACAAAGTAAGCTTTTACTCGTCTACTTCTTAGAACTTTTGCGCGTAATCGTTAGAAACCACACCACTATGGCCGTTCCTTAGGCGCTGCCGAAGGCGACATACCGTCATGATATGGCCTCATCTGCCACGTTTGCTTGCTTTTGTATAGAGCGGTTTTTATGAAGATTTTAAAACTGTATTATATATAGCTTTACTTTTGTAGTTGCAACACTGACTATTCTAACTATTCCATAGATATCTAGTAAGCTAGGCTGGTGCGGATATCTATGGTCCGGGCCTTCTTTACTTCCAATAAATAACAAGTTATCCAGAGGCTGCTGTTTTCCTGGGACCCTTGATGCTTATTATTCCAAGGGTCTTAAAAAAAAAAACTTGTTATCCAGATGGAACGCGATCGCGCCAAACTCCTCCAACAAACGTTTGCGGAGCTGAACAGTGCGTTCGCTGGTCAGAACAGGCGCGCACACAGTGCGCAGCCGCCGCTCGTCGTGAACCGCGTGAAGGTCACCTTTAGAGACGAGCCCGGAGAGGGCAGCGGAGTGGCCCGCTCCTTCTACACAAGTGTCGCTGAGGTGAGTCATTACTCTTGTTTCTTGGCGCCGTTCGAAAATCCATTTTAACTGAATATCTCGTAAAATATAGATAATTTTACAAAACCCTGACAGTAAGCCTTCATTTTTATTGTATTGATTTTATTTATGTAATTTTTGACTATAATCTGCATCATGAGAAACAATCAAATCTAGCCCAAACTTAGGAGTAACTTTGTGATTTTTATCTATCGAGAAAATATTGTTTAGTGTTTTTTTTGTACAATGATCCATCGGTATTATAATGTAGTATCCATGCATATTTTTTATCTTATTATTGTACTTTATTTACTCAATTAAAAATCAAATATACGTGTTGGAACTTTGCAGCATGCACCCTCACCTTCACTTCTAAAGTATTGTCATTATCACATCATAAGCCGGTAGTAGTCTACTACTGGACACAGGTGTACAGAATAGAATGCCACAACGGTCTTGAACCGCTTGCATCCAACGACTTCCAATTTCATTAGTTCATCGATCATGTGGCAGGCCTCTGACACTGCGTCGTCAGGGTCGTGGACGCCATTCGAGACACTTATTCATCATCGTCACCATCCATAGTCCTCGTGGCGACCGTTGGTGGAAACAAAAACCTATGAGTTATATGTATGTTGACAGGCTCTCCTAGCTAATGAGAAGCTGCCACCGCTGGAGCCGAGCACGAGCAGCGGCAGCACTACCAGCAGCAGCACGAACGGGGCCGCGGGCGCGGGCACTGGCACCACCGCCTCGAGCGCCACCGGCAGCACCAGCGGCCCTCGGTGAGCACGATCACGTGACATTGCACTGCGCTGGCACTGCAGGAGCCGATCGAGTCCTGCTTTACATAATCTACAACACTCTCAGGAACAATGTAACTGTACTGCAATCAACTCAAATTCCTTCTCCGTTATTACAAGCTTTTAGTTTCATCTGTTCCAGTGACTGTTCCAATAACGATACAATATTATGGTGACAGCGAGCTGATCTGATGATGAAAACGGAAGGTGGACAATGGCACTCCTCGATGGGATAATAGTAGACCGGCAGTGTTTGGGCTAACTATTATCAGCACATCGTTATTAAAAAAATATTATTATTAAAGACGAACCCCCTTATTCATAATCAAATTTTAAATATTTGAAAGCTAAAGTAGCTTTTGTCTTCTTGTTTCATTTTAAATCAGAGGGAACAAAACAAAAGCTATTTTAACTAAAATAGGTTTATAAAATGATTATTAAAAAGGGGGTAAGAATACCCACACACTGGGGGGAATAGGCCTTCCTTCCTTGGCTTTATTTCACTCCCTTCTATTCTAGGCAGTTCCCTCTTCGATTTGCCTCTACTATGTAGTACTACAAATGTTTACAGCAGTGGCGCAGGACGCACGCGCATGAAGGACACGACGCGAAGCGCGCCCAGACGGCCGGCGCCTAGGCCGCCCACCGCCAGGGAGCCGAGACGGGTACTCAGCGTCGATGCTAGACCGTACTCACCGCAGGTATTCATGGTATTCATTACATAAACACCCCACAGACACATACATAGTACTGATCCCACACTAGGATCCCTGTGTCGTGGGTATCAGGAACTACGAGTACCGTGATACCACAACACCCAGACACGGACAAATATTTGCTCCGCAGCACTTACGAATAGAACCAGCAACCTTTCGCATCTCAGCCGGCTACTCGCCCGCCACGCCAGGCCTCTGACTGAGGTCGTATTTATACTCTTAGGAATACATTGCTTTAATCATTTTGTAATTTACAAATACCTGTATCTCAAGGCCCTAAAAGGCGATAGTTATTTAGATTGCTTTATACAATAATTTTAGATCAGCCTTTTACAATAGTAACAGCGTTGCGTATAGTAACGCAACTTGTTTCATCAACCCCTATCGTTCGGAGAATAGCTGTTGACTGATATAAACAAGAATAAAATCATCATTCATCATCAGCTTCCCGTCTTATACCACTGGTCGTTCCTATACTGCGACAATCTCGTTGTGTCGAGTTTTTTTTACATTTACCTACTATGTCTTTCGCCCTGACTTCGCACTTCAGCGACTCTAGCGGGGCCGTTTTGCCAGCTCATTTTGTCCAAACCATATAATACGCACACGCACGTTTGTATGCGTATACTAACGAACAAACTCGCACTCGGAACGGTGATGTCATTACAACGTTGTCGACGCGTCTCCGCTCGATAGTTACATTGTTATGTTTGCAGGCTGCGCCCGGCACCGAGGGAGCGGGCTTCAGCGGAGACCGGCCGGCAGGCCACAACGAGCACCTCACGCTTCACCAGGCGCAATTAGGGGAAAGACTATATCCAAGGGTACGTACACCAAACCATCTTCATCTATGCTGTTTCTTGCTACTCTTTCGTCACCTATATTCCTAGCTGGAGTTGAACTCACGAGATGCCTCTAGAACTATCAAGAAGTTGAGAAAAACCAACTCTACATACATACATAAATATAGACATATAGACACACGCCTTTTTCCCCGAAGGGGTAGGCAGAATAAAATAAAATAAAATAAATAAAATCAGATCAGCTCGCTTGCACCATAATATTGCATTGTCATTGAAACTTGACATGTATGCAAAATATCATCTCAATTGGTTGAGGATAACTGCTTTAAAATTCAGGTGCAAGATTCCATCCTGACAAACATACATAGATTGGAAGTTAAATAAAAGCTTGTAAAAAATGGTTTGTATTGTGATACAGGTACACTCCCTCCACCCGACCTTCGCCGGCAAGATCACCGGCATGCTGCTGGAGCTCACGCCTGCGCAGCTGCTAGTGCTGCTCGCGAGCGAAGAGGCGCTGAGGCAGAAAGTGCGCGAGGCCATGGACCTCATTGTCATGCACCCGTCGGAGGCGATACTCGGTGAGTGCGCCATCGTGTAGTTTTCGTCTCTTCTGAGCTAGTCTGGTGATGAAAGCGTCCAGTTCCTCTACCCGCAGGTCTCTCTGGATCGTAGAGCGGTGAGTTCGCCATGATACCTCCTCAGTTTTGTGTTCAAGTCCCCCTATTCCCTTAGGCTGCGTCCCCAGTAGGCAAACTGTTCGCCGCCGACTGAGTTAGCGGCGCATCGTTTAGTACGCCCTTCCATATTTGAAATGGAGTGTTCATAGTTTGCTAGTTTTGCGCTCACTCTACGCAGTTTGCAGCGTTACGCGCAAAACTAGCAAACTGTGAGAACTCCATTTCAAATATGGAATGGCGTACTAAACCGATACGCCACTAACTCAGTCGGCGGCGAACAGATAGCCTGATGGGGACGCAGCCTTATCGTGAAGTTACCATAGTAATCTAAAGCCTCAATACTTTTTATTGTTGCAAACTTAAACACTTGAATTCTATTACTAACGTGATTGATTCCTTGGTAGTGTAGTGCTAACATTGTCTTTCCTTTCCTCGTTCAGATCTGGACGTGTTCTCGCTGTCGGAGCGCGGCGGGCCGGCGCCCGCGGCGGGCGGCGGCGCGGGCACGGCTGGCGCGCCGCCCGCAGCTACCGACGACGCGGCGCCGCTCTTCTACTCGCCGGGCAAGCGCGGCTACTACTCGCCCCGGCAAGGCCGTGCGACGTCTGAACGAATCAATGCCTTTAGGAATGTGGGCAGGTGCGTACCATCAGTGCTGACTCCACCCGGGAGGGCAAGTTACCTCCTCCTCGCCTGTTTTTGTGCCCTAACAAGCCTGTATACGAGTCATCTAACAATATATATAATTGTAACATGCTTTTATTAGCTTTACTTGTAACTAACTAACTAACTTACAAACAATGTAAATAAAACTTTCAACCACTTCCCGACATCCGATACCACTTATTGATTTACGATTGAACTGAAATTTGGCATAGGGTACCTGTTAAGTTCCGATGACAATACAATATTATTGTCACAGAGAGCTGATCTAAGTTCTATCGAAAGGAAGGGACGATTCCTCTTCTGCGTCTTCCGGTTTGTGGTCGCCACTCGATAAACCGAGCTAGCTAGATGGCCTGCCCATTGCCACTTGAACTTGCTAATTCTGAGAGCTATGTCGGTGGTCGTGGTTATTTTATGGAACTCCTCATTCCGGATTCTATCACGTAGTGAAACTCCGAGCATAACTCAATAGTTAGCGACCACGGCGCAGTGCCGTAAGTCATCACTGGCAACACACACTGATTATAGATTTTCGTCTTGACTCTGCGGTGTCTGTGACGAGAAGGTATGGCGTAGTTTCCCGAGCGCTGCCCATCCAAGTTGGATTCGTTGGCTGACCTCTCACGAAGTGGTTAAATCGTTTGTGACATAGACATAGTGGTCAACAACTTCGATGATATTGTTCCCAACGTGTACCGGCATAGGTGTGACATGGGCATCTGACATGGTCGACTTGCCCATGTTAATTTTAACATCCACCTGTTGGGAGACGGTATTGAGGTCACAGAGCATTGTGCCTGCGATTCTGCCATGATGCGATCTGCTATATCATCGGCAAATCGAAGGTGAGGATGTATTCTCCATTCCACTTGAGTTCCACAATTCCAATACTACGATCACTATTCCGCCCGCCAAGCTCGGTAATTATAGCAAATACCCTCTATTCTATCTATAAGCTGATGAATAAAAAATATTTCTATGAGTATTGTTTCTTTCAGGATAATCGGTCTATGCCTGCTACAGAACGAGCTCTGCCCAATGTTCCTGAACCGACACGTGCTGAAGTACCTGCTGGGCCGACCGATCCGGTTCCACGACCTGGCCTTCTTCGACCCCGTCGTGTACGAGAGCCTGCGGCAGCTGGTGGTGGACGCGGAGACTGGCGACTCGCACTCACTCTTCGCCGCTCTCGATCTCAACTTTAGGTAAATCACTTACAGATCCATGGTCATTACAATACTTCACGACTTCCCGTGAGTGTTGTACTGTACCCGCATGTCGTGTTATGTGCCTGCTTGGAGGTGTACTGTACTGTCCATTAATGGGTAAACAATACACTATGTCTAGATCTCTAGATCTAGAGGTGTTGTGTATGAACATAATCAAATAAGCTTACACTTGCCTGTTATCTTAATTGTATGTATATCTATTGATAAATATGTACCCACCACGTCTCTGAACGGCGATTACTCATATTCTAACGCTTTAAGGTGATGATTCATTACCTGGCGAGAATTTGAGAATCTAAACTAATGATTGATTGATCTATTAATTACAACATGTGTGTGTCTCTTAGTTTTCGCAAAAGTAGTTTTTGCTATCTGAAGAAGTGTTGACGAGCTGTGAAGAGCAAAAACACAAAAAAAAAACGCGCCTCTAATTAGACAATCCACCAATAGATAAGATCTATGTATCGAAAACGTTAGTTTGGAGTTTAATATTCTTATGGATGACTTATTGTGTTGTTTTTGAATGAACATTGATCCTGTCATTACTTCTAAATCAAAGAGATGATAATTAAAATCTAGATAATAATCTTGTAATGTACAAGAAACTGAGACATGTTATTCGATTGTTATTTCAGTTTGGAAATGTGCGAGGAGGAAGGCGGGGGCTGCGTGGAGCTGGTGGCGGGCGGGCGCGAGCTCGAGGTGACGGCGCTCAACGTGTACGACTACGTGCGCAAGTACGCGCAGCACCGCATGATGCTCTCGCAGGAGAAGGCGCTCGAGGTAAGCACATACATACATTTAGCGTTATAGCGCAAAAAGAGTAGAGAGTCCAATTCCAACTGTCTATCTATAACTAATCTTATAAAGAGGTAAGTTTGCAAGTTTGATTGGATGTAGAGGGTAATCTCCAGATTAGATCATGATTTTAAAAAAGAAATAAAAAGAATGATTAAAATCGGTTTTTATGATGGTATATTTGGGGAGTGGATTGATGCTTGTAGGAAGGGTGGAGGGGATGTCTTTTTATCCCGTCACCACACGTGTGAAGCCGCGGGCAAAAGGCTGGTTTTATATACTGTTATACACTGTTCATAGGTAACGTGAGGTGAGCCATCTGTTCCGTCATATGAAGTTGTATGAATAATATATAAATGTTATAATATAAACATCAATGAAACAGGCGATGCGCGTTGGCGTGCTCGACGTGCTGCCCGAGAGCGCCCTCGAGGGCCTCACGGCGGAAGACCTGCGTCTGCTCCTGAACGGCGTCGGCGACATCAACGTCACTGCGCTCGTCTCCTACACCAGCTTCAACGACGAGAGCGGCGAGCCACCGGAGCGGCTCGCGCGCTTCAAGCGATGGCTCTGGGCCATCGTCGACAAGATGACGCACCTCGAGAGGCAAGACTTGGTGAGTGCAACGCATATTTAATCCTAACAACGTAGCCTGTCGTCTCTAACACCAGCTTCAACGAGAGCGGCGAGCCACCGGAGCGGCTCGCGAGCCCTGAAAAGGGACTACTGACCAGTTCAGTTCAGTTTTTATTTATAAGAATAACTCTTACACGTCAAATGGTTAAAAATAGATAGGATTATATAGACAATTAAATATTACATTAAATTAAAATAACACTATTAACTTAACTTATTTTTGTTTATTTTTAATTTTTTTAGGAGGATTATTAGTTCTTTTTATTTATGTATCTAGAGTTGCCTCAAATTAAATATTTTCAATAATTGACCATTGGTGAAAGAACAAGTGTGGTGAAGGATTCAATTCCGTGCGCCTCGCAGAGGCTCTAGTCATGCACATGTCACATTACTTCAAACTGTTGGTTCTAGGACATGCCGGTTTTCTCACGATGTTTTCCTAGACCGTTTGACATGACGTAATGTTGCGTACCCTCGCATTGACCTCAAAGAGATAACGAATGTGTGATGTGCAGGTTTACTTCTGGACTGGCTCGCCCGCGCTGCCGGCGTCCGAGGAGGGCTTCCAGCCGATGCCGTCGGTGACGATCCGGCCGGCAGACGACGCGCACCTGCCCACCGCCAACACGTGCATCTCGCGCCTCTACATCCCGCTCTACTCCTCGCGACACGTGCTCAAGCACAAGCTTCTACTCGCCATCAAAACTAAAAACTTCGGTTTCGTCTAACTACACAATGAACGGCGCTGATCTACATTATTGTTTAGATGTAAGCCCAGCCATGTGAGACGCCGCGGTGTCGCTGTATCTCTGCGAAACTCGTGTCTGGCATCAATCAATCAATCACTTATAAGGAAGTTGCAGACGCGACATAATGTATATTTATCCCGCTGTTCTTATAACGAGCAATGTATGTTGTCTGTACTGAAAAATCCCGAAAACGATTCTTAAGTTTTTAATTATTGAAATTCACAATAATTTGGGGACTTTAGAGGTGAGAAAACGAAGCTCGAACGTATGACTCGTTGTGACTGTATATTAGTGGAAGATTTAGCATTTACATGACTGTGTTATGTGTACCTTTGACTGATTCATTAACTTTTCAATGGAAATTATATAAATGAAGATCCCGCACAAGTACACAATATTCAGTATGCAAAGTTACGGCATGTAATCATCAATCTTACTCATAGAAAGTTAGAAGTGAATCTACATTTTATCATACACAATACTAATGTATTACGTAGTTAAAATTATTGAACATGTACTGTATAAATATGTTATTACGGAGTTGAACCATTTTGTTGGCCTAATTCAACATTTGTGCATTTGATTGCTTTCATCGTCTATACTTAATTTATTTAATTCTATTGCTCGATGACAAGCCAAGACAGCGTAATAATATTTTGGACTGTTAATATTGCTTTGTTATATAGTAAAAATTTGTTTATGACTGTAGAGTATGGTGGGTATACTGGTAGTTTGTTAGGTGAGCTCGGGAAACTGAGGCACCAGGTCTGAGCAATGGGTTTTGTGATATAAAATGAGTATTTATCGCCTCATCTCTAAATCTAAGGTTATAAAATAGTTTCTTTTTATTAGTTGAATATGGTTCATAAATAAACATCTCAAAATGCTTATTTCTTGTTTTCTTTCTACCTACTCAATTCATTTTTAAAGCATATCTAAATACCTCACTTCGTGCCCAGTCGAAATAGCGCAAATTTCAACAGGATAAAGTTTCAAAAGTGCTTACATACATCATCATCCGTTAAGAGCCCTCTACAAATACCCGTGCTACCTTCCAGGGTCTAAGGGAGGGACCACAGGTAACAAACGAAGTTTCGGGGACCAAAAACAGTACTTTTCCCAGCACAAACCTCTCAATAACTAACTCAATAATAGGCAAACTAGCTTACGGCCCACGTAAAGTGGTCACAGTTTCTTATAGACACCGGCAACACCGGGGGTATTGTCGATGCGCTGCCTACCCTGAAGGAATTTATGAACATTTTTCTTGAAGCGACACATGTAACCAAGCGGGAAAACCTCAGATGGAAGCTCATTCTATAGTTTGAGGTATGGGAAAGAAATGATCTCGAGAAACCCAGGGATCTATGCTGTGTGGATGAGCTTTGTCACGGTGCCGGGAAGAGCGATGGTAAAATCTCGATGCGGGGATGAGATCGAAAAGATCGTCAGAGCATTCTCCGTTGTAGAGGTTGTAGAACACTCAAAGCGATCCAATGGCTCTTCACTGGCTAAGCGGTTCTAGAGTATTGGAGAGCTTAGGGTCGCCGATGTTTCTAATGGCTCTTCTCTGTAGGGAGTCATAGCGAAGCAGCTGGTACTTGGGTGCCCCTTGTCATAGATGGGAACAGTATTCAACGTGCGGCCTAACTTGTGCTTTGTAAAGCAACAGCCGTTGATTGATCTGGTACTTCCATCTGGTTCCCAATTCAGTTATATGTTTCACCAATTTATTCAACAAGTCTACGAATTTTCATTTTCACGACTTGATCTTACGCATCTTCTTATAATAGGGTATTATTTAGAAAGTTATTTTAAAAGTGTTTCTAAACACTTTTAAAACTTTTTAGATTCACAACTTTTTTTAAAAAATATCGGAAAATGATATAAATTAGGTATTGTTATTATGTTATACGTGTAGTGTAGAGGATGGTTTAGCGCACGGTTTTATTCAAGTTTTATTTTTGTAGTTTTTCTATTTTATAGGGTGTGAATTAAAAGAAATACCAGAACTGTATTTTTTATACGTGTGAATGTCGTTACAAGCAAAGCCAGGTTCATATTGCTGTGTCGGGGTGTGTCGTGGCGCGCCAGAACGCAATCGGATACGTTTATCACCTATGACAAGATTCACATTAGTAGGTTGTGTTGTGGCGCGTGAATTGCTTTCTGGCGCGCCACGATTCACCCCAACAACAATATGAACCTAGCTTATGGCCCACCTGATGTAAAGCGGTAACCTCTGCCTTTAACAATGCATTAAAAGATGAAAAGTCTCATGTGCCTGTAACTTCACCGGCACTCAGAAATGCAAGCACTACTGCTTTGCGGCAGAAACGTGTATGATGGTAATACTTCCCCAGACGAACATTACAAAAAAGCTCTACTACTACTACTAAAATTGGCACTGAAAAAAGCTCAATTTTTACCACTGTTGGAAGAGACCTCCCCTTTAGAATGCATTGGTGGGATTTGCCAAGTGCATACCTACCTACTACAAAAATACAATGTATTACCAGCGCATTTGACCGAGTAGTTCCTTGATCAACCTTACAGGATGTTTGCTGTATAGGCACCCAACTTTGATTATATTTGGCGCCTGACAATTTTTTTTAATTCTCTAATGTTCCCAATTGTGTTTTGAGGACCTTTATGAAGTAAACAAAAAGCATTGATAATAAAGTCCTTACATTTATTTTGTAGAGGTAAAAACAACACACCTATTTACATGCCTAAAATATTTGCTCGCATTGCTATAAATAATCTACATTCAATGGTTGGCTGGTAGGCATACTTTATACATTTTTTGCTTAAGAAAATACTTCTAAAAAATACACACGACTTGAGAACCTCCTCATTTATTTTAAGTTGTTTATAAAACAAGGAGATCATGTAGGTGTACCCACTGCGGCACACGTACATGGGCACTGGTGCTGGCCACATTAACTCTGTGCATTCATATCTCAAGCAGCGTATGTGTTTATTACACATGCATATTAAATACAGTGCACGCTGTGCACAGATAACACACAGCCATGCACTCGCCCCACAGTTCTGATATGTTAAAGCACTCTTTGCATTCGTGCCTAAAGTGTAATAAAAATGACAACAAAACATTCCCAGCAGATCACACGTCATGTCTCAGTGACATCATGTGTTTGTGTGTAACAGTGGCCTGGCAGCCTAAATCTTTAAAATCGATTTTATGATTTTATTTTAGGTAAAAAAAAAAAATATAATCTATAAACACACAGAACAGCACACATTTCACACACACTGAAGTTTATCTACATAGTATGTAAAGCTCATGTAGTACATAGTTCATTATTACAATGAGGTACCCTACTCCAGTTTGGATGCCATTTTTAATTCTTTAGATATTTTATTGTAAACTCCATAAAGTATAACTATGTGACAAATATGTAACAATGCACTGGTAAAGCTAGTACTTGGATATGTGTTCCAGCACATTTCAATAAGGGCCAATAGTAAAAATCTGGTTATGACTGAATAATTGTTAGACCACAGTAGATAAGGTAAGCTATGGAAATACCATGAATAAAATTGGTAATGTAGACTTCTTGCACATACAATGCCAATAAAGTTAATTATGAACATGGGCAGAATAAATAGCTGCGATAATACATCAAAGTTGATGCTGTAGTTAGTTTTGCCTTCAATTTCAGTAGTAATTGGGTGTTTCTTAGCTGATTTCTTTGTCCCTTTGTCTATGTCAGACTTTTTCAGCATGGCTTCAAATGAATTCAAAAAGCTTTCCTGCTCTTTCGACAATGTTTCTTCAGTATTTTCGTTTTTGTTTAATTTCTGTTTGACTTCCTTTTTATTAAGTTTGCTTCTCTTTTTGTTTGCAAGATTCTTTGCATTAATTTGAGGTTCAAATTGCTGCTGCACATACTTCAGTCGACAATAGCTTTTGAAATATTTAAGGCACATCGGTAGAAATATGATCAACAATACAACATGAATGGCAAGAAGTGTTAAATGAAAACAATTGTTCTCAAAAACTTGTACATCTAGGAATCTATAATTTACAGTCCATGTGTGGTTGAATACTCTGCCCAAATCAAAGCTGCCTTTAATGTAGGCAACGGGATTATTTATCAAAAAGATGAGCCCTAATAGAACTTGTGTCAGCGCACAAACAAGTAGCTGTTTAATGGTTTCCTTGACACCCAGGTTCACTATGTAAAAGAAAAATAATGCAGGTGCATACAAAAGAATGTTCATTTTCACAGAAACACCTAAACTATAGAATATACTTCCCAAGTACCATTTTGAATCTAAAAACAAATTGAGAGATAGGTACAAGAAAAGCACAGCAATAGGATCATTAAAAAGTCTGAGCACATAAATTGAATGTATTCTGTATGACGTTAGAATAGTCAACACAAGAACATAAGGTGGCACCTTCCTGCTCATATTATATATCCTGAGGACAAGGCACAGCTGTAAAAGATAGATGGCCACAAAAATGTATTGGGCAAGCCTGATATTTTCTCCGTGACTTGTTATAAAATAAAGAAGGGAATAAATGTAGACAAATCCAGCAGGATACACCAGGGGTCCTGTATCGCCGCGGAGCTGACTGTAATCAAAGGTGCCATTTAAAAATCCTTCACACTCTTGCATGTATGCTTTCCAGTCAATCTCGGTATATGGCACTCGTTCTACTACCAGTAGGTTTATGACAAGTTCAGCAACGATGATGAGGAATGCCACGAACGGTAGCTGTGCTGGGTTTGTAACTAATCCTTTTACAAACGGCCACGTAAATATCTTTTTGTAGTCGTGTAGGAAATCTTGAATTTTATGTAGAGTACACATTATGAAGGATATTTTTCATGAATCTCCACTACTTGCAACTTTTCCCTCACTGTCTCGCAGATCGAACTTCAGTCTATTTTAGGAATTTTTACCGAAAGCTCGCCCCACACCGCGCACCGGCCAGGCGGGTGCAGTCATTTTGTTTGTTTTGACGTTGACATTTGACATGACAGTATCATAAATAACGACGTTGACAATACATGGAAACGCATTATAAGGTTTCCGCCGTGTTACGGCAAAACCCACTGACCCAGGGGCAGCCGCCCCTGGAGTTGAAGCCAGGGTAGAGAAAGACGTTTCAAGGCCCTCTCCTAACGCCCCCAAGGGGGTGCAAGAAGATCATGAAAAAAAATATAAGGTTTTTTTTTTTTTATAATTTGCGCCGCACGGCTTGTACATTTGCCATTTTCAAATATCTGTATTTTCACTATATTGTATTTTCAATATATTTTGCAATGTTACACTCCGTCCAAGTCGTCAAAGTCACAGTCGAGTCATATTTCAGTAAAACGGTGGCCAATTTTACTAAAAATTTGGTAGTCAATTTCCACCAATTTCAAAAGTCACGCAATTCACTTCCATTTCATTTCACTACACTTGTGCTTTTTAAACGAACTACATTCGTTAAAATGCCACTAAAATAACACAAAATAACTCAAGAAAACACCAGGAAAATAAATAAAATAAAAGTAAACAACGTCTCTTTTCGAAATGGAAGAGTCCCCACCACACCATACGCTTATTCTGTGTCGGAGTTTTGTACCGAGGCCCAAGTCCCAGTTTTGCAGCAACCATCGTAATGATGATCGCCCATGTATAACGTAATAACTAGCTCAGAATATAATCAGAGGGGCAAGTCCGAGTTTACACACATCATCGTAACGATGATCGTACGAAACGACGAGCGTACGTGTATTGCGTAGTAATAAGCCATTAATCTGTGACGTTTTTGGCACAGATTAATAGCTAGTTATTATGTTATACACGTACGATCGTCGTTACGTTCATCGTTACGATGGTGTTTGCAAAACTCCGACTAGGGCCTTTGCTAGGAAGATGAACTACATGGAAATAAGGCTATAAACAAACCGGATTCGATTATACCAGTCTCATTCTTTTATATGAATGTATTCATGTGTTGGAATGAGACAAGCATATATCTATCTGTTCTTATTTGTGTGACTTGTACCAGGCCAAATGTCACACTTGGTACCAATTACTACTACATTCATGGTACCAATCTAGGAAGATGTACATTCAGGGTACGGAACGGAAAAACGACTGTCGTGTGACAATACATTTGTTTCTCTCTAACATAGGATAGCAAGCTATCTTCTAGGATAGGAGTAAGAAGGAACACTCTATGCTATTTTAGCACTCAATCCATGTAGTACTTCATTCATGGACCTCTGTGCCAGAAAACGCCCGATCGTCGTTATGGTGTTTTTTGTAAAATTATTTTTTCCTTTGTAATTGGCGCCGCATGGCTTGTGCTTTTGCCATTTTTAAGTAAGTATCTGTATTTTGTCACAGTCGAGTCATGTTTAAGTAAAGCGGTGGCCAATTTTACTAAAACTTTGGTAGACAATTTCCACCAATTTCAAAAATCACGCAATTCACTTACATTTCATTTCACTACACTTGTGCTTTTTAAACGAGCTACATTAGTTAAAATGCCACCAAAATAACACAAAATAACTTAAGAAAACACTAGGAAAAGAAATAAAATAAAAGTAGAGTCTCTTTTCGAAAATGGCGGGAAGAGTCCGTTATGGTGTGTTGCAAAACTCCGACTTGGGCCTCAGTGCTACAAGGATCTCGCCGAAATCAGCCCCCCTATTCCCTATCTTGAAAGTCACTCGGTGACCAACGTTTGACAAGTAGAATGACTATCACTTGCCCAAAGTTATCATCAAAAACTGTCAAAAGACATAATTCGTATTCTCTATCTTCAGTGGGTTACTGAGATGACGTAACGATCGGTTGCTTTCCATCAAAGTCACTAGATGGTTTCAGCGCTTATCGACTCCATAGCGAATCTATGATTTTATTATTATTTGGAATTCCGTTAGCAAAATGACAGCTCCAATCGCTTTCATTCAAAATCACCGACGTTCCGCGAAAGGAGCTAATCGAGGCTACGTTTTATAAATTGCGTTTGGAGGTGATTATCTTGTAAGGATTGTTATTGTTACCACGAAGTAATTAGTAGTTATAGAATATTTTAAGATCTACGTTACAGGTACCTACTTATGTATTTTTAGCAACTCGTAACTGCAGCAAACAATAAAAAATGGCTCGAGCAATAATATCTACTCGCCGCAGCCGACGAAGAAAGTCAAAGGCGCGAAATGCTGTCAGACTGGAGGGAAAGGAAGCTTGTCCGCGACACCCTTAGAAAATTAAAAATTGTTGTCTGGCGCCAATATAATCAAAGGCGACACCAGTGATCCCATGTCGTTGCCGGATAAGCAATTCATAGATTATTTTAGACTGCAGAAAAATTCCTTCGCGGCTCTCGTTGAAGAATTAACGCCACATTTGAAAACAAAACGGCGCGGTACTGCATTAGTACCTACCCCTTGGCGATCTCGCTTCGCTTGGTCAATTAGTGTAATGTTTTAGGCCATAAAATTGAAAGTAGGTAGGTACCTAGGTATATGTATAGGTAGGGTAGGTAGGTTACTTTCAATTGATGGCCTAAAACATTACACTAATTGACCAAGCGATGCGAGATCGCTAAATCAATGCCAATTCGTCGGCGTTTGTTTACATAGTCTAAATTATTTGTAGTAGGTACCTATTTCAGGTTTTTAGTAGTAGTAGAGCTTTTTTGTGAAAGATTTCGTTTGGGGAAGTACTACCACCATACCTATTTCTGCCGCAAAGCAGTAGTGCTCGCATTGTTGTGTTCCGGTTTGGAGGGTATGGTTGCCGGTGAAATTACAGGCACATGAGACTTTTCATCTTTATGTCTCAGGTTGGCGGGCGCAGTGCAATGCCACATAGGGCGCGTCCTAGGTGGACGTGACCTAGGAGACCTTCCTCAATACAAAGGGATTCCATTCTCTGAATACATTAATTGTAAGAAGTAAATAATAATAATAATTAAGACCTAAGTACCTATGCGTATTCTTCTTCTAGCTTGTACTTATTATAATAAATTGTGTTTATATGCACAGACACACATCATTAAGTGTGTTTTCAGTTTTTGTAAATAGCCACCGCTTGATATTGGGCGCTAAAACAAATAATAATATAATAATATAATATTTTTATTAATATTAAAAAATTTAGCTTGAATTGGATTAGAAATTAACTTACTAAGTTTTATCCCCCTAATTTCCAGATCTAAAAATATAATCCTCAGAAGCCTCATTAAAATATTTCTTAACACAATCTATTGCATCTATTAATTTTTTATTTTATATTATCATTAAAATAATTATATTCAATAATTTCGAAATTAATAATTTTATCTCAATTTTAATTAATTCTTCAATATTAATAAAAATAGGATCCGCCCCATTCCATTTTTGATTCCCTAATATTGTAGAAGGATTATCTTGATTTAATAATTTTATTTTAATAACTTGACAAAAAATTACCCCTATAATTTTATTGTCATATTATTTTAATATTAATTTATTAATTTTTTCAATTATTTTAAACATAATTATTGGAGCACTTGGAGGGTTAAACCAAACTTCACTACGAAAAATTATAGCTTTTTCTTCTATCAATAATTTAGGGTGAATAATTTCTTCAATTATAATTAGAGAAAATTTATGAAATTCTATTTAATTATATATTCATTTTTAATTTCAATATTATGTTTTTTTAATATAATAAACATATTTTTCTTAGATCAAATATTTATTAATAATATAAAATCCCTAATTAAATTAAATTTATTAATTAATTTCCTATCATTAGGCGGATTACCGCCTTTTATTGGATTTTTTCCTAAATGAATTGTAATTAATTTTTTAATAATAAATATTTTTTTTATGTTAACATTTATTTTTTTAATAATAAGATTAATTTTATTAATTTTCTATATTCGTATTATTTATTCTTCATTTATAATAAATTACTTTAAAATAAAATGATTAAAAATTTACTTAAAAAATAAATTTTTTACTTTTATAATTTTTTTTTCGATTATTTCTATTTCAGGAATTATTTTTAGAACTATATTTTTTTTATAGAAGGTTTTAAGTTAAATTAAACTAATAATCTTCAAAATTATTTATAAAGAATTATTCCCTTTAAGCCTTAATAAATAATTTATAACTTAAAATTTGCAATTTTATATCATTTTTTGACTATAAAGCCTAATAAAAGAGAATTAATCCCGTAAATAAATTTACAATTTATCGCCTAATACTCAGCCATTTTATTTTAAAATTGCGAAAATGACTTTATTCAACAAATCATAAAGATATTGGAACTTTATATTTTATTTTTGGAATTTGAGCCGGTATAATTGGAACTTCACTAAGTTTATTAATTCGAGCTGAATTAGGTAACCCTGGTTCTTTAATTGGGGATGACCAAATTTACAACACTATTGTTACAGCACATGCTTTTATTATAATTTTTTTTATAGTTATACCAATTATAATTGGAGGATTTGGTAATTGATTAGTACCTTTAATACTTGGAGCTCCTGATATAGCTTTCCCCCGAATAAATAATATAAGATTTTGATTATTACCCCCCTCTATTACTCTTTTAATTTCTAGAAGAATTGTAGAAAATGGAGCAGGAACTGGATGAACTGTTTACCCCCCTTTATCTTCTAATATTGCCCATGGAGGAAGATCCGTAGATCTAGCTATTTTTTCTCTTCATTTGGCTGGTATTTCCTCAATTTTAGGTGCAATTAACTTTATTACCACTATTATCAATATACGATTAAATAATATATTTTTTGAACAATTACCATTATTTGTTTGAGCTGTAGGAATCACAGCATTTTTACTTTTATTGTCATTACCAGTATTAGCGGGAGCTATTACTATATTATTAACAGATCGAAATTTAAATACATCATTTTTCGATCCTGCTGGAGGAGGAGATCCTATTCTTTATCAACACTTATTTTGATTTTTTGGACATCCTGAAGTTTATATTTTAATTTTACCGGGATTTGGTATAATTTCTCATATTATTTCTCAAGAAAGAGGAAAAAAATAAACTTTTGGATGTTTAGGTACCTATAATTTATGCAATAATAGCAATTGGAATTTTAGGGTTTATTGTTTGAGCTCACCATATATTTACAGTAGGGATAGATATTGACACACGGGCTTATTTTACGTCTGCAACAATAATTATTGCAGTACCAACTGGAATTAAAATTTTTAGTTGGGTAGCTACATTACATGGAACCCAAATTATATATACACCGCCAATTTTATGAAGATTAGGATTCGTATTTTTATTTACTGTAGGAGGATTAACCGGTGTAATTTTAGCTAATTCTTCTATTGATATTACTCTTCATGATACATATTATGTTGTTGCTCATTTCATTATGTTCTTTCTATAGGAGCAGTATTTGCTATTCTAGGAAGATTTGTTCATTGATATCCTTTATTTACTGGCTTATATCTAAATCCTTATCTTTTAAAAATTCAATTCTTTGTCATATTTATTGGTGTAAACTTTACATTTTTTCCCCAACATTTCTTAGGATTAGCGGGCATACCTCGGCGATATTCCGATTATCCTGATTCTTATATCTCCTGAAATATAATTTCATCTCTAGGATCTTATATTTCTCTATTAGCTGTAATATTAATTTTAATTATTATTTGAGAATCAATAATTAATCATCGAATAATCTTATTTTCATTAAATATATCCTCCTCAATTGAATGATTCCAAAATTTACCACCAGCTGAACATTCATATAATGAATTACCTATTTTAAGAAAATTCTAATATGGCAGATTATATGTAATGGATTTAAACCCCATTTATAAAGGAATATCCTTTTTTTAGAAATGGCAACATGGTCTAATCTAAATTTACAAAATGGAGCATCTCCTTTAATAGAACAAATTATTTTCTTTCATGATCACACATTAATTATTTTGGTAATAATTACTATTTTAGTGGGATATTTAATAATTAATTTATTATTTAATAAATATATTAATCGATTTTTATTAGAAGGACAAATAATTGAACTAATTTGAACAATTTTACCAGCAATTACCCTAATTTTTATTGCATTACCCTCCCTCCGTCTTCTCTATTTACTAGACGAACTAAATAACCCACTAATTACATTAAAATCTATTGGTCATCAGTGGTATTGAAGATATGAATATTCTGATTTTCATAATATTGAATTTGATTCTTATATGATCCCATCTGATGAACTTAATGATAATAATTTTCGACTTTTAGATGTTGATAATCGAATTATTATTCCTATAAACAACCAAATTCGAATTTTAGTTACAGCAACAGATGTTATCCATTCTTGGACAATCCCATCATTAGGAGTAAAAGTAGATGCCAATCCTGGACGTTTAAATCAAACAAATTTTTACATTAACCGACCTGGACTTTATTATGGGCAATGTTCTGAAATTTGTGGGGCAAATCATAGATTTATACCTATTGTAATTGAAAGTATTTCCATAAAAAACTTTATTAATTGAAATAATAATTATTCCTCATTAAGTGACTGAAAGTAAGTACTGGTCTCTTAAACCATTTTATAGTAAATCAACAAATACTCTTAATGAAAAGAATTAGTTAAATTATAACCTGAATATGTCAAATTTAAATTATTACTCATAGTAATATTCTTTTATTCCTCAAATAATACCTATTAATTGATTAATTTCTTTTATATTTTTTATTATTATTTTTTGAATATTTAATATTATAAATTATTTTATTATAAATTTAAACTAAAATATATATTAATATATGTTAATTTATGTTGTTTTTTTTATATTTTTTTAAAAATCCAATAAAAGGCGGTAATCCGCCTAATGATAGGAAATAAATTAATAAATTTAATTTAATTAGGGATTTTATATTATTAATAAATATTTGATCTAAGAAAAATATGTTTATTATATAAAAAAAAAACATAATATTGAAATTAAAAATGAATATATAATTAAATAGAATATTCATAAATTTTCTAAAAAAAATTAAATTTTTAAAAAAAATACAAATTTTAACAAAAATGGCCCTAAAAAAATCAATAAAAATCGATATATTAAATTTTTAATGGAATATTATTATTAAATATTTAAAATAATAATTAAATTAATTAATTTAATAAAAAGAATTAATACATAATAATTATATTAATTTATTAATTATTTCAATTAATAAGAATTGTTTATTCATGACTTTTTATTTAAATCAATATTATGAAAAAAAAAAAAGAAAGATTTTTAATAATTTAATATTGAATATTAATTTTATTAAAATATATTTTAATATTATTATTATTTATATATTATATATATATATATATATATATATATATTGAACCCTTTACGGTAAATGTTGATCCAGTATGAAGTCTGAACAAATGTTGATCCACATATTTCTCATGTATACTTTACTCCCTATCGAGCTAACCAATATACTTTGATCTGACGTTATAGTGCGCGAGGAAACACTGGATCTGAATTGATTGGTTTTCAAGATACTCGTTTTCGAATCGTTCAACTATCGTTGATCCACTAACGGCCAAAAAAATTATACTGAAGCGTCATTTTTAGATCCATATCATACATAATTTATACGCGAAGTTGGCCTATATAAAGTTGATCTGGAGCCACAAATGCATTGTGGGTGCTAAAAGGCAAAGCGGCAACGTCGCATTTTGTGTGACAAGTACGAAACTTGATAAAAAGAGATGGCATAATGGACGGACGGACATCAATCAACAAGCCGCGCGCGGGCCGTCTTTTTTCGCGTCTTACCTACCTACATATGTTTTAGTTTTAATTTGTTATGTTTGTTGATTGTGGTAAATAATTATGTAACTTAGTTCTTGCCCGAGAGGAATAGGTAAATAAGATGGGTTTTTAATTAAGTATTTAATAAAAGATAGTTAATAAAATAGGGCCAATTGGAATTAAAGCACCATGTTCCGTAACAATCGCAAGGTAAAAAGCAAGGACTTTCACTGGTGGAGTCACGTAAGTTAATGGAGATACATAGGTATTGGACTAGTAAAATTCTGTACTTTGCGATTGTTACAGAACACGTTTTATTTTTATTTTTTTAAAATTGATAGACCTTTAGTAGTAGTAGAGCTTTTTTGTGAAAGAGTTCGTCCGGGGAAGTACTACCACCATACCTATTTCTGCCGCAAAGCAGTAGTGCTCGCATTGCTGTGTTCCGGTTTGAAGGGTAAGGGTGCCGGTGAAATTACAGGCACATGAGACTTTTCATTTTTATGTCTCAGGGTGGCGGGCGCATTGCAATGCCACATAGGGTGCGTCCTAGGTGAACGTGTCCTATGAGGTAATGCACTGTTCATAGGCAGAGGTTACCGCTTAGCATCAGGTGGGCCCAGATGGCCCACCTGTTCCTTGTTCCGTCATTCATTAGTATAATAAAAAAAAAATACCTTTGTTTGACCACGATCTCACCTGTTGGTAAGTGTCGATGTGGCCGAAGATGGAGCACAAAGGTCTAGAAGGCACCTATTCACTCTAGCCTTGAAGAGACCCAGATTACGTTACGTTCATTGGAGTCACATGTTTTTTTAATAAATATTTTATTTGATCAACGTCTAGGCTCATTTGAGACCGAAAATACATTGTATCTTGATCCAGTTGGAGCCACATTTGTGTAAGGTATAAGGTTACCTACCTATTAATGTATGGTTTTTATTGTTTTTTACTTTTATTGATCCAATATATAGTACCTCCATTTAAAATACTCTTGTCACCTCATCAAATATGTGTTTTATTTTCGTAGAATAGCAAATAATTCCTATCAGCTTCTGCCCGTAACTCTCGCTTATAAGAAATAAGGGTGAGTGAAGGGTGGGTTTAAAGGATTTACGTGATATAATATGAAATGAGTAGACCAACCAGAGGGGAATAAACGTTCTCGAGAGGCAACCAAAAACCCGAAAAAAAGGGGAAGCTCATGGCATCACATATTATATTAACAAACTCGCAGGTAGTCGATGGATAAGGCAGCACAAGACCATTCGTCGTGGCATTCTATGGGGGGTGCCTGTGTCCAGCAGTGGAATTCTGCAGGCTGATGAAGATGATGAATTAAGTAATAATACTAACTAAGATGATATGAATGAAAGCCACTGTTGGGAATAAGTCTTTTCCATCTTATGCACTCCAAACTCCAACTCCCCCGGTGTAGTAACTTGTACTATTGGTATGGTGACTGGGTCTGACCGCTTCTGGTACATATCGAGCTAGGGTTCTACTGTGAATAAAGATGGCTGACGCTAGGGTAGTATTTTTCTACTGCAGTGTGCTCGGGTTAGTTAGGTATTTGAGGCTTAGTGTACGCATTCAGGCAAAATGACAACTTGCTTCAAATAGTTCTTATTGTTAGAGAGCTTTTATATGAAAATGTTTGTCTGGGGAAGTACTACCACGGTGCATTAAACCCTAGTCCTACCAAAATACATATTTCTGCCAAAAAACATTAGTGCTCTCATTGCTGTGTTTCGGTTGAAGGTGCCGGTGAAATTATAGGTACATGAGACTTTTCATCTTTATGTCTCAGGGAGGTGGGTGCCAAATAGGTAAATCCTAGGTAGTCGTAACCTGTGATTTAATGCATTGTTAAAAGCAGAGGTTACATGAACAGTAAGTCAAGAATGACCGGGTTAGCTGCTCCTAAATAAACCAATCACTTGCTATAGCGTCAATAACAAATTCTGATTTTGGGTGCAAATTGTAAATGTATCGTGTGACAAATCAAACAAAAGGTCTTGTTGCTTGTAATGTGGTGTTCAAATATATTACGTTATTATAAACTTCAACACAAAACGGCAGATCATACCGTTTCATTACATTAGGCTATTTCTATTCCTATTATGTTAGGTACCTATTTGAAAAATATCTACAAAATCCTACCTCACACAGGGGGTAACTTAGTTAATGGAAATACGAGTACATATTGAACAAAAGTCATCAACTTGCCAATGTTACGTAACATGTTGATCCGATTCTAAAGAGTAAGTTTTAGGATACCGTACCTACCTCAAAAGTTACCAACTTAACCAATATAGGATCACTCTCATGTCTGTCTGGCTGTCTGTTTGTCCATCTTTCACAGCCTATTTTCTCTAAAAGCTCGACATGAAAAAAGCTCGGTTCATATATTTCAGGCATGTACCACCTACCGTCG
Source organism: Operophtera brumata (assembly GCA_932527175.1). Lineage (NCBI taxonomy): Eukaryota > Metazoa > Arthropoda > Insecta > Lepidoptera > Geometridae > Operophtera > Operophtera brumata. Next base: position 6,710,762 of record OW052238.1, read on the forward strand.
AACAGGGTTAGATTTATTGGTATTGAAATTCAATCGCATGTAACTTCTTTAGCTTTAAGATTCCGTAGCAAACGCAAGGTAAACGCCATGGACTTTTGGTGATCTAATTCGTATCTCCATTAGTTAATGTGGCTCCAACATGAAAAACGTGTTGAGCCTACACTATTGATACTTTTTGAAGTAAGGAACCCTAAAAACGGCCCATTTGAATTGGATCCACATGTTCCGTAGCAAACGCAAGGTAAATGGTATGGACTATTGGTGATCTAATTCGTATCTCCATTAGTTAATGTGGCTCCAACATGATAAACGTGTAGGTTTACTTGGCACTGAAAAAACTCACCCAATTTCATGGTAATTTAATTAACTGTTCGTAAGTTATTCTAGGAAAGACATACCACAAAAAACTATTCATCCAAGTTTAATCGGAGAACTCACTTCACTCGATCATTAAGTCTATTCAGTGTGAACTACATTTGTTAATGAAGATACATGTTGGATCAACCAAAGTAGGTAGGTACTACATCGCATGCGTGAAGTAGCGAAATGAACCAGTCATGTGTGTCTCCTCTTGAACCAAGGACAGTGTAAGGGTTCCGTAGTCAATTCACAATCCCATAGTAACCATAAAAGTATTCATCACAGGCAGTTCAAGATATTTTTTTTAAAAACCACTTTGTTTGTTTTATGTAAAACTACAATAAAATTTGTCCTCAATTATAAAACCCAAGCTCAACGCCCAGATTCCTTCAGAGCCAGTTGCCATACCAATTAGTACAAATTACAACGGTGGCGTTCGCGTTAGCATAAAAAACCTATGCCCAAAAGTGGGTTTCAATCAGATCATTTTAGTTAGCCTGAGCTACTGGTGTCCCCCAGTTTTAATTTTACTTTGGCTACCCACCTCTATGTTTGATTTTATGTGTAGGTAATGTTTGTTGACGAAAGTAATTTTGTTTCCAAGTTTCGGTAGCCATGCAATAATTAAAATGGTTTTTGTGTCTGTATTTTATAGTTAATTTAAAATGGCCCGTTTAAACTAAATTAACATGTTCCATAACATCGATCCCTTTACGGTAAATGTTGATCAGGCGCGACTTCACGCGAGCTCTTTGTTGATCCAAAAACACAAGTTGATCCGGGCGACTTTTGTTGATCCAATATGTATCTCCATTATCTAATGTGGCTTCTAGATGATTCACGATTTTTTAAATGAAATTGTTAATTTTTTTAATCTTTGATAGTCCTTTGTTTCACCACGATCTCACCTGTTGTTAAGTGACGATGTGGCCAAAGATGGAGCACAAAGGTCTAGAAGGCACTTATTCACTCTAGCTTTGAAGATACCCAGATTATAGTTTTCAGGAAAGACAGACGACGGTAGTGTATTCCACTCCTTAGCAGTTTGCATTATAAAGGTAGAACTGAAACGTTTTGTGCGAATAGAAGGTATACTAATGAAGTAGAGATGGTACTGAGCCGTACGCCTGTTCGTCCTATGATGAAAAGGAGATGGTGGGATCAGATCGTGCAGTTCCTGGGAGCATTCCCCGAAATGTAACCTATAGAAGATCAAAAGGCATGCAACCTTACGGCGGTGCTCGAGACTCTGGATCTTAGTCTCCGCCATATGTTGCTCACCTATAAGCCTGGAAGCTCTACGTTCGATCGAGTCCAAGGCAGCAAGCTGGTGTTTTGCCGAACCATCCCAAACATGGCAGCAGTACTCCATACCAGCCCGGACTTGTGCTTTATATAAACTGAGAAGCTGTCCTGGTGCGAAGTAACGCTTTACCTTATTCAGGATGCCTAGCTTCATGGCAGCTGTGACTTAGACTCGATGTAGGAGCCAAAGTTGAGAGTAGGCGTGAGCGAAACACCTAAGAGCTCGAGGTGATCTCCTATAGCTACAGGTACATCTCGGAATACAGGAACTTGGAGAAACAGATATTTTATCGCCGAGAAGAGACAAACCTGCGTTTTAGAGGCGTTGAACTTGACTAGATTGGCATCGCTCCAGTCAGATACAGCCTTGAGAGTCAAATTCAGACGCTGCAGCATCTCATCTCTTAACTCCTGAATTTCATTCTGCCTAGCTCGCGCAGTGGAAACATACCTCTCCACAAATGTGCTGTCGTCTGCATACCCAATGATACCGGGCATTAGCAGATCATTAATGTGCAACAAGAACAGTGTGGCAGATAGCACTGACCCCTGAGGTACCCCGGCGTTAATAGCCAATTGATCCGACGAGCAGCCGTCAATAACTACTCGAATGGATCTTTCCCTCAGAAAGTCTGCGAGCCAGGAGCAGAATTGAACTGGCAGTCCGTAGGCAGGAAGCTTGCCAATAAGGCTAGCGTGCTAAACCCTATCAAAGGTAATTGTATTGTTCTCGATTTGTAATCGAGAAAATTTATCTGATTCGTGTTTTAGGTGCTATAATGCTCATAGCAATATGATAAAGATTAACATGTAATTTTTTAACCGTCTTTTAGCTGAACGCTCTCACAAATATCAATGCTTTTCAGGTACCATTTAATGAACCAGGAATCACAATTGTGACAATGTCATAGTACAAAATTAAGGATGATACATTCATCTTTAGAGATAGTGAATAAAAACTGGGGAGTTTCATACAAAATTTTCACATGAATATGTTTTAACCAACGCAAGAATAAATAAATAAATATATATGTTACTTATTAGAGGTAATAATATCAATGTCAATAAATGAAAGAACAAAGAGCAGATTCAGTTTTTAGGCTCTTTGTATAAAAATATTGTGATAATTACAAAAACATTTTATCGTTCCAAAATTTCCATACAAAATTTCCACGAGTCTGCCATTCTGCCGTCAAACGCCATGTCGTTTTTATTGGACTGAAATAGGTATTCCAAATTTGAATTTGTATTATTTTGTGAGAGCGTCCTTAATACATGTAACTTGTCAAAGGATAAATAAAGAATAGAATTGAGTTGAGTTGTAGTATGTCCTATGTTCTATTGATACTTTTTGAAGTAAGGAACCCTAAAAATGGCCCATTTGAATTGGATACACATGTTCCGTAGCAAACGTAAGGTAAATGGTATGGACTTTTGGTGATCTAATTCGTATCTCCATTAGTTAATGTGGCTCCAACATGATAAACGTGTAGGTTCACTTGGCACTGAAAAAACTTACCCAATTTCATGGTAATTTAATTAACTGTTCGTAAGTTATTCTAGGAAAGATATATCACAAAAAACTATTCATCCAAGTTTAATCGGAGAACTCGCTTCACTCGATCTTTAAGTCTATTCAGTGTGAGCTACATTTGTTAATGAAGATACATGTTGGATCAACCAAAGTAGGTAGGTACTACATCGCATGCGTGAAGTAGCGAAATTAACCAGTCATGTGTGTCTCCTCTTGAACCAAGGACAGTGTAAGGGTTCCGTAGTCAATTCACAATCCCGTAGTTACCAGAAAAGTATTCATCACAAGGTGTTCAAGATATTTTTTAAGAAAACCACTTTGTTTTGTTGTATGTAAAACTACAATAAAATTTGTCCTCAATTATAAAACCCAAACTCAACGCCCAGATTATTTCAGAGTTAGTTGCCATACCAATTAGTACCTACAAATTACAACGGTGGCGTTTGCGTTTGTATAAAAAACCTAGGCCCAAAAGTGGAATTCATTCAGATCATCTTAGTTAGCCTGAGCTACTGGTCCCCCCCAGTTTTAATTTAACTTTGGCTACCCACGTCTATGTTTTATTTTATGTGTTATGTTTGTTGACGAAAGTAATTTTGTTACCAAGTTTCAGTAGCCATGCAATAATTGAGATGGTTTTTGTCTCTGTATTTTATAATAAATTAAAAAATGGCCCATTTAAACCAAATGAACATATTCCATAACATCGATCCCTTACCGGTAAATGTTGATCTGGCGTGACTTCACCCGAGCACTTTGTTGATCCAAAAACAAGAATATGTTTTCATTATGCGATATTAACATGACAACCTCTTTTTTATCGTGGCATTAGACAGAAGAGGTAGAGGAGAACAACGTTTTCATAGACCACTTTTTTGTGAAACTCCGCTCCAGAATTTTTTGAAAGATAAAATTAAAATTGCTTTAACATATTAAAGGGTGGGAAGGGGTTGTTTGACACAAAAATAGTCTATACAAACGTTGTTTCCCCCTACTCCCTCTGTGTTATGCCGTGATAAGAAAGGGGGGTTATGTTGTCATCGTAAGCCTATGTAAGCCTATGTTATATCGGTGTCTCATACTTCAGAACGAGTGACAGTCCGACATGGATTTATAACATTAGAGAACAGTGATCACCACGTGAGCTGCGAGCGAGCCGAAGGCGAGAGTGGCCCGGCAGAGCCCGCAGCAAACCTGAACCGACACCTGTACGCCAATACCCAATAACCTATGTAATATCGGTGTCACAACAAACACACTAACACACTCACACACAAACTTTCACCTTTATAATATTAGTGTGATGTTATTTAAAAATGGCTTATTGAAACCAAATTAACATGTTCCATAACATCGATCACTTTACGGTAAATGTTGATCAGGCGCGACTTCACGCGAGCACTTTGTTGATCCAAAAACACAAGTTGATCCAGGTGACTTTTGTTGATTCAATATGTATCTCCATTAACTAATGTGGCTTCTATATGATTCACGATTTTTTAAATGAAATTGATTACATTGGCTACCCACCTCTATGTTTGATTTTATGTGTTATGTTTGTTGACGAAAGTGATTTTGTTACAAAGTTTCAGTAGCCATGCAATAATTGAGATGGTTTTTGTCTCTGTATTGTATAGTAAATTAAAAAATGGCCCATTTAAACCAAATTAACATATTCCATAACATCGATCCCTTTACGGTAAATGTTGATCAGGCGCGACTCCACGCGAGCACTTTGTTGCTACAAAAACACAAGTTGATCCAGGTGACTTTTGTTGATCCAATATGTATCTCCAATAACTAATGTGGCTTCTATATGATTCACGATTTTTCAAATGAAATTGATTACATTGGCTACCCACCTCTATGTTTGATTTTATGTGTTATGTTTGTTGACGAAAGTGATTTTGTTGCAAAGTTTCAGTAGCCATGCAATAATTGAGATGGTTTTTGTCTCTGTATTTTATAGTAAATAAAAAAAAGGCCCATTTAAACCAAATTAACATATTCCATAACATCGATCCCTTTACGGTAAATGTTGATCAGGCGCGAAGTCACGCGAGCACTTTGTTGATCCAAAAACACAAGTTGATCCAGGCGACTTTTGTCGATCCAATATGTATCACCATTAACTAATGTAATGTGTGTGTGTGTTTTAGTAGTAGTAGAGCTTTTTTGTGAAGAGTTCGTCCGGGGAAGTACTACCACCATACCTATTTCTGCCGCAAAGCAGTAGTGCTCGCATTGCTGTGTTCCGGTTTGAAGGGTAAGGGTGCCGGTGAAGTTACAGGCACAAGAGACTTTTCATCTTTATGTCTCAGGGTGGCGGTCGCAGTGCAATACCACATAGGGTGCGTCCTAGGTGGACGTGACCTATGAGGTTATGCACTGTTCATAGGCAGAGGTTACTGCCTAACATCAGGTGGGCAATCAGATTGTTTCGGCAATCGGTAGTATAAAAAAAAATGTGGATCTTAGATGTTTCACGATTTTTTAAATGAATTTGTTTACATTGGCTACCCACCTCTATGTTTGACTTTATGTTTTATGTTTGTTGACGAAAGTAATTTTGTTACAAAGTTTCGGTAGCCATGCAATAATTAAGATGGTTTTTGTCTCTGTATTTTATAATTAAATATATTTATATTTAAAGTACATTTTTTGTTTATTATTTACAGAATGAATAAAAGAACTAAAACAAGGTATGTACAAAAATACTTAAATATAGAAAAGAAAAGAAAAAAAAGAAGCTAACACAATAAATTTAATAATTTTATAATAAATTTAAAAATGGCCCATTTAAACGTAATTAACATATTCCATAACATCGATCCCTTTACGGTAAATGTTGATCTGGCGTGACTTCACGCGAGCACTTTGTTGCTCCAAAAACACAAGTTGATCCAGGTGACTTTTGTTGATCCAATATGTATCTCCATTAACTAATGTGGCTTCTATATGATTCACGATTTTTTAAATGAAATTGATTACATTGGCTACCCACCTCTATGTTTGATTTTATGTGTTATGTTTGTTGACGAAAGTGATTTTGTTACAAAGTTTCAGTAGCCATGCAATAATTGAGATGGTTTTTTGTCTCTGTATTTTATAGTAAATTAAAAAAGGCCCATTTAAGCCAAATTAACATATTCCATAACATCGATCCCTTTACGGTAAATTTTGATCAGGCGCGACTTCACGCGAGCACTTTGTTGATCCAAAAACACAAGTTGATCCAGGCGACTTTTGTAGATCCAATATGTATCTCCATTAACTAATGTAATTTGTGTGTATGTTTTAGTAGTAGTAGAGCTTTTTTGTGAAAGAGTTCGTCCGGGGAAGTACTACCACCATACCTATTTCTGCCGCAAAGCAGTAGTGCTCGCATTGCTGTGTTCCGGTTTGAAGGGTAAGGGTGCCGGTGAAGTTACAGGCACAAGAGACTTTTCATCTTTATGTCTCAGGGTGGCGGTCGCAGTCCAATACCACATAGGGTGCGTCCTAGGTGGACGTGACCTATGAGGTAATGCACTGTTTATATGCAGAGGTTACTGCTTAACATCAGGTGGGCAATCAGCTTGTTTCGGCAATCGGTAGTATAAAAAAAATGTGGATCTTAGATGTTTCACGATTTTTTAAATGAATTTGTTTACATTGGCTACCCACCTCTATGTTTGACTTTATGTTTTATGTTTGTTGACGAAAGTAATTTTGTTACAAAGTTTCGGTAGCCATGCAATAATTAAGATGGTTTTTGTCTCTGTATTTTATAATTAAATATATTTATATTTAAAGTACATTTTTTGTTTATTATTTACAGAATGAATAAAAGAACTAAAACAAGGTATGTACAAAAATACTTAAATATAGAAAAGAAAAGAAAAAAAAGAAGCTAACACAATAAATTTAATAATTTTATAATAAATTTAAAAATGGCCCATTTAAACGTAATTAACATATTCCATAACATCGATCCCTTTACGGTAAATGTTGATCTGGCGTGACTTCACGCGAGCACTTTGTTGCTCCAAAAACACAAGTTGATCCAGGTGACTTTTGTTGATCCAATATGTATCTCCATTAACTAATGTGGCTTCTATATGATTCACGATTTTTTAAATGAAATTGATTACATTGGCTACCCACCTCTATGTTTGATTTTATGTGTTATGTTTGTTGACGAAAGTGATTTTGTTACAAAGTTTTAGTAGCCATGCAATAATTGAGATGGTTTTTTGTCTCTGTATTTTATAGTAAATTAAAAAAGGCCCATTTAAGCCAAATTAACATATTCCATAACATCGATCCCTTTACGGTAAATTTTGATCAGGCGCGACTTCACGCGAGCACTTTGTTGATCCAAAAACACAAGTTGATCCAGGCGACTTTTGTAGATCCAATATGTATCTCCATTAACTAATGTAATTTGTGTGTATGTTTTAGTAGTAGTAGAGCTTTTTTGTGAAAGAGTTCGTCCGGGGAAGTACTACCACCATACCTATTTCTGCTGCAAAGCAGTAGTGCTCGCATTGCTGTGTTCCGGTTTGAAGGGTAAGGGTGCCGGTGAAGTTACAGGCACAAGAGACTTTTCATCTTTATGTCTCAGGGTGGCGGTCGCAGTGCAATACCACATAGGGTGCGTCCTAGGTGGACGTGACCTATGAGGTAATGCACTGTTTATATGCAGAGGTTACTGCTTAACATCAGGTGGGCAATCAGCTTGTTTCGGCAATCGGTAGTATAAAAAAAATGTGGATCTTAGATGTTTCACGATTTTTTAAATGAATTTGTTTACATTGGCTACCCACCCCTATGTTTGACTTTATGTGTTATGTTTGTTGACGAAAGTAATTTTGTTACAAAGTTTCGGTAGCCATGCAATAATTAAAATGTTTTTGTCTCTGTATTCTGAAATACATTTAAAAATGGCCCATTTAAACCAAATTAACATATTCCATAACAGCGATCCATTTACGGTAAATGTTGATCTGGCGTGACTTCACGCGAGCACTTTGTTGATCCAAAAACACAAGTTGATCCAGGTGACTTTTGTTGATCCAATATGTATCTCCATTAACTAATGTGGCTTCTAGATGATTCACGATTTTTTAAATGTAATTGATTACATTGGCTACCCACCTCTATGTTTGATTTTATGTGTTATGTTTGCTGACGAAAGTAATTTTGTTACCAAGTTTCGGTAGCCATGCAATAAGATGGTTTTTGTCTCTGTATTTTATAGTAAATTTAAAAATGGCCCATTTAAACCAAATAAACGTATTCCATAACATCGAACCCTTTACGGTAAATGTTGATCAGGCACGACTTCACGCGAGCACTTTGTTGCTCCAAAAACACAAGTTGATCCAGGTGACTTTTGTTGATCCAATATGTATCTCCATTAAGTAATGTGGCTTCTATATGATTCACGATTTTTTAAATGAAATTGATTACATTGGCTACCCACCTCTATGTTTGATTTTATGTGTTATGTTTGTTGACGAAAGTGATTTTGTTACAAAGTTTCAGTAGCCATGCAATAATTGAGATGGTTTTTTGTCTCTGTATTTTATAGTAAATTAAAAAAGGCCCATTTAAGCCAAATTTACATATTCCATAACATCGATCCCTTTACGGTAAATGTTGATCAGGCGCGACTTCACGCGAGCACTTTGTTGATCCAAAAACACAAGTTGATCCAGGCGACTTTTGTAGATCCAATATGTATCTCCATTAACTAATGTAATGTGTGTGTATGTTTTAGTAGTAGTAGAGCTTTTTTGTGAAAGAGTTCGTCCGGGGAAGTACTACCACCATACCTATTTCTGTCGCAAAGCAGTAGTGCTCGCATTGCTGTGTTCCGGTTTGAAGGGTAAGGGTGCCGGTGAAGTTACAGGCACAAGAGACTTTTCATCTTTATGTCTCAGGGTGGCGGTCGCAGTGCAATACCACATAGGGTGCGTCCTAGGTGGACGTGACCTATGAGGTAATGCACTGTTCATATGCAGAGGTTACTGCTTAACATCTGGTGGGCAATCAGCTTGTTTCGGTAATGGGTAGTATAAAAAAAATGTGGATCTTAGATGTTTCACGATTTTTTAAATGAATTTGTTTACATTAGCTACCCACCTCTATGTTTGACTTTATGTGTTATGTTTGTTGACGAAAGTAATTTTGTTACAAATTTTTGGTAGCCATGCAATAATTAAGATGGTTTTTGTCTCTGTATTTTATAATAAATTTAAAAATGGCCCATTTAAACCAAATTAACATATTACATAACATCGATCCCTTTACGGTAAATGTTGATCTGGCGTGACTTCACGCGAGCACTTTGTTGATCCAAAAACACAAGTTGATCCAGGCGACTTTTGTAGATCCAATATGTACCTATCTCCATTAACTAATGTAATTTGTGTGTATGTTTTAGTAGTAGTAGAGCTTTTTTGTGAAAGAGTTCGTCCGGGGAAGTACTACCACCATACCTATTTCTGCCGCAAAGCAGTAGTGCTCGCATTGCTGTGTTCCGGTTTGAAGGGTAAGGGTGCCGGTGAAGTTACAGGCACAAGAGACTTTTCATCTTTATGTCTCAGGGTGGCGGTCGCAGTCCAATACCACATAGGGTGCGTCCTAGGTGGACGTGACCTATGAGGTAATGCACTGTTTATATGCAGAGGTTACTGCTTAACATCAGGTGGGCCATCTTCATGTTTCGGCAATCGGTAGTATAATAAATATATATGTGGATCTTAGATGATTTACGATTTTTTAAATGAATTTGTTTACATTGGCTACCCACCTCTATGTTTGATTTTATGTGCTATGTTTGTTGACGAAAGTAATTTTGTTTCAAAGTTTCGGTAGCCATGCAATAATTAAAATGTTTTTGTCTCTGTATTTTATAGTAAATTTAAAAATGGCCCATTTAAACCAAATTAACATGTTCCATAACATCGATCCCTTTACGGTCTAGGAGTTCTAGGACGACCTCTGTGGCGCGGCGGGCGAAGGTTGGCCTGCGACGCAGGAGGTTGCGGGTTCGATTCCCGCCTCGGAACAAATATTTGTGCGATCGCAGATATTTGTTCAGGGTGTTCTGGGTTTTTTCTATGTATGATAAAAAAAAACATTAATACAACAACAATTAAATATATCAGTTATCTAGTACCCATAACACAAGCTCTGCTTAACTTGGGGCTAGATAATGTTGTGTGAACTGTCCAGCATTATTTATTATTATTATTTATTACGGTAATTGTTGATCAGGCGCGACTTCACGCGTACACTTTGTTGATCCAAAAAAACAAATTTATCCAGGCGACTTTTGTTGATCCAATATGTTGTTCTATTAACTAATGTGGCTCCTAGATGATTCACGATTTTATAAATGAAATGGTACACATATCAATAATTACAAATACCTAAAGTATTAAAAACTTTGTATGGTCTGCCGTTTTATTTTGCAGGGTGTTTTTCTGTTTACGTCTGGACGTCTACCAGGTAGATAGATACAAAAACATAAAAACATGCAAATACTAAATATAATATAGCCTAGCTAGCAAGTTACTAAAATAAATCCTTAATTAGCTAAGGATGCGCGTAGGTACAAATAAGCACTATGCTAAATAGAGGCATGGCAATGTTTAAAAAGCAACTACCCCTAGCAACATGTGTAATGGCCCGAGAAGGCTGTAACTATTATAGATTTCAAATTGACCTAAACCCTTACCTAAACAAGATAACATTATCTAACCTTAGACCTTAACCTAGATTTAACCAGGGTTTGAAATTTAAATTACAAATAATAACAAATCCTTTTTAAAAAAATAACCACTTAACCACCTTAAACAGGAATATTCTTTGAATTAAAAGCTAGAAATACTGAGTGCTATATCATTTCTGGATCTTCATCAAGTAGGAAAGTTAGTAAGTCCCTACGTTTTTTTTAAAAACAAAGTGAAATCAATCTCTTTGAAAAAATGAGCAAAACACATTACGTACAACTTGTCGGACTAAAACCCATTTAAATGATTAATTTGTAATAGCGCACCTAGAAAGGTTCAGAGCGGCAACGTCGCAGCCGTCATTAGCCAATCACAGAGTTTGCTGCAACCTGATTGGCCCATTTGAATCAGATCAACATATTACGTAATCACCGCAAGGTGGATTTGTATATTGGATCAACAAGTGGCTACGTGATTTCAGTGCCACATGATCGCACATGTTGATCCTGTTGGAGCCACATTAGTTAATGGAGATACATATTGGATCAACAAAAGTCACCTGGATCAACTTGTGTTTTTGGATCAACAAAGTGCTCGCGTGAAGTCGCGCCTGATCAACATTTACCGTAAAGGGATCTCTATATATATATATAGAAATACAGTAAGATATGTATGTATACATATATATATATATATATAATATTAAAAATAAATATTTAATATAATTTATATTAATATTAAATATTTAATATAATTATATTAATATTAAATATTTAATGTAATTATATTAATATTAAATATTTAATGTAATTATATAATAAATTTATAATAAATATTTTAATATAAAAAAAAAAAAAAAAAAACTATTTAAAAATTTGTTCCTATAAATACATTTTTTATGATTTTATAAATTTATTAAGAGTTTATTTTACATATAAATTTTAGTGTTAATTTTTAATTATTTTAATAATAATTAATTAAGATTGTAGTAATTAGTATTAAAAATTTAAGAAATTAGGATTTAGTAATATTAAAATTAATAACAAATTTTGTGCCAGCAGTTGCGGTTATACAAAAATTAAATTATTTTTTTTTAGATATTAATTAATAAAAATTTATTTATAAAAAAAAAAAAATATTAGGTGAAATTTGAATTTAATAAAATTTATATTTTTATTTATGAAATTAATAAATTTAAATTAAAAACTAGGATTAGATACCCTATTATTTTAAATTTAAAATTTTATTTTAAAATAGTATGTAATTATTTATTGAAACTTAAATAATTTGGCGGTATTTTAGTTTATTTAGAGGAATCTGTTTATTAATTGATAATCCACGATTAAATTTACTTAATTTATTATTTTGTATATCGTTGTTAAAAAAATATTTTTTAATAAGAATAATATTTAAAAATTAAAATTAAAAATTAAATCAGATCAAGATGCAGATTATAATTAAGAATATAATGGATCACAATAAATTTATTTAAATGAATGTTAATTTGTAAAATTTAATTGAAGGTGGATTTAAATGTAATTTTATTTAATATAATATAATTATTAAAAATTAAAATATGTACATATTGCCCGTCACTTTCATATATAAAATTGAAATAAGTCGTAACAAAGTAGAGGTACTGGAAAGTGTTTCTAGAAAGAACAGATTAGAGCTTGAATAGAAGTATTTCATTTACATTGAAAAGATTATTAAGGAATTAATTAATTTGAGGGGAAAAATTAATTAGTTATTTTTAATAAAAAAAAAATTAAATTTAATATTTTAATGGGGGTTAAAGTATTTAAAAAGAAAAAAAAATTATCTTTATAGTGAATTAGTATTGTAAAAGAATTTTGAAATATTTGAAAATAAATTTATTTAAAAGTAAATTTAATTTATTGTATCTTGTGTATCAGAGTTTATTAATAATTTTTAATATAATATTAATTTCTCGAATTTAAAAGAACTAATTAATTAATAAAGTTATTGTGGCAAAACTATTTTTAATAATTAATTTGAAATGAAATGTTATTCGTTTTTGAATATATCTAGTTTTTTCAGAAAAAAAAATAATTTTAAATTTTTTTTTAATGATTAAATTAATTAATTAATTTAATCAAAATAAAATTTTATATTTTAAGGGATAAGCTTTAAGTTAAAAAATTTTAATGATTTTTTTTATTGAAAATTTTATAATTTATATTGTTAATAAAATTTAATTTATTATAAATAATTTCATTTTTTAAAGATTTAATTTTAATTTAATTTTTTATGAAAAAGAAAATTTTAATAATAAGAATTTGGTTATAATGATAAAATTAGTATATTTATTTTTAAAGTTTATTTTTTAATTTAATTAATTAATAAAAAGGAATTCGGCAAATAAATATATTCACTTGTTTAACAAAAACATGTCTTTTTGAAATTAATTTAAAGTCTAATCTGCCCACTGATTTAATTATTAAAGGGCTGCAGTATATTGACTGTACAAAGGTAGCATAATCATTAGTCATTTAATTGATGACTTGTATGAAGGATTGAATGAAATATAAACTGTCTCTTTATTAATTTATGTAATTTAATTTTTTAATTAAAAAGTTAAAATATTTTAAAAAGACGAGAAGACCCTATAGAGTTTTATAAGTAATTTTATTTAATATTATTTATAAAATTTAAAATAAAAATAAGGTTATTTATTTTGTTGGGGTGACAAAAAAATAAAATAAACTTTTTTTAAAAAAAATCATAAATAAGTGAGTATATGATCCAATATTATTGATTATAAGAAAAAATTACCTTAGGGATAACAGCGTAATTTTTTTTTTTTAGTTCAAATAAGAAAAAGAGTTTGCGACCTCGATGTTGGATTAAGATAAAATTTAAATGCAAAAGTTTAAAATTTTGATCTGTTCGATCATTAAAATCTTACATGATCTGAGTTCAAACCGGTGTAAGCCAGGTTGGTTTCTATATTTAAAAAAAAAAAAAATTTAGTACGAAAGGATCAAATATTTAAATTAAATTTATATTAAAGAATATTATTAATTAATTTATTATAGATAAAATATATTTGTTATTAATTTGTCAATAAACTATTTTGGCAGAAAAATGTAGTGGTTTTAGAAATCATAAATATATAAATTAATTATATAGATAGTAAATGTTTATAAATGATTTATTTATGGTTATAATTGGTTTATTTATTTTAATTTTAGGGGTTTTAATTGGTGTTGCATTTTTAACTTTGTTAGAGCGTAAAGTTTTAGGTTACATCCAAATTCGTAAAGGCCCCAATAAAGTTGGGTTTATAGGAATTTTGCAGCCTTTTTCTGATGCTATTAAATTATTTAGTAAAGAACAAACTTTTCCTAAATATTCAAATTATATTCCTTATTATTTTTCTCCTGTAATTAGATTTATATTATCTTTGATAATTTGTATATTAATACCTTATTATTTTAATTTATTTAGATTTAATTTAGGTATTTTTTTTTTATGTTGTATTATTTTGGGGGTGTATACTGTTATAATTTCTGGTTGGTCTTCTAATTCAAATTATGCATTATTAGGGGGTCTTCGTGCAGTAGCTCAAACAATTTCTTATGAGGTTAGATTGGCTTTAATTTTATTGTCTAGACTTATTATAATTATAGATTTTAATATGATTAGTTTTTCTTTATATCAAAATATAATTTGGTTTATATTTATTATGTTACCTTTATCTATATGTTGATTTTCATCTAGATTAGCAGAAACTAATCGAACTCCTTTTGATTTTGCTGAAGGGGAGAGAGAATTAGTTTCAGGGTTTAATATTGAATATAGAAGTGGGGGCTTTGCATTAATTTTTTTAGCTGAGTATTCGAGAATTTTGTTTATAAGAATATTATTTGTATTAATTTATATGGGGGGGTATTCAATAGTTTTTTTTTTTTATTTAAAGTTAACTTTTATTTCTTTTTTATTTATTTGAGTTCGGGGGACTTTACCTCGTTATCGTTATGATAAATTAATATATTTGGCTTGAAAGAGATATCTCCCTATTTCTTTAAATTTTATATTATTTTATTTAGGATTAAATTTTTTTTTACTTTAATAAATTTATTTTATTTAGTACAAATTAATAGAATTATATATTCTTTCGTAAGTTTTCAAAACAAATGCTTAAACAAGCTCATTAATTATTTAAATAATAAATTATCTCAGTATTTACCAATTAATGGGTTCAAGATAAAATAAGAGAAATAAAGTACTGTTAAAATTTGTCCAGTTAAAATATATGGGGTTTCTACAGGTCGAGCTCCAATTCAAGTTAATAAAATAATTACTACAATTATAAATCAAAATAAAATTTGGTTTAAAGGATTAAAATTGGATACCTTGTATTTTTTTATTAGATGTAAGAGGTAAGATAATTAAAATTAAAATTGATATTACTAAAGCGATAACTCCTCCTAATTTATTTGGGATAGATCGTAAGATTGCGTATGCAAATAAGAAGTATCATTCGGGTTGAATATGAACTGGGGTTACTAATGGATTAGCAGGAATAAAGTTATCAGGGTCTCCTAATAAATTGGGGTTAATTAAAGTTAATATAATTAATAAGAATAATAAAGTGATAAATCCGATTAGATCTTTAAATGTAAAAAAGGGATGGAATGGAATTTTATCTAAATTTCTATTAATACCTAATGGATTATTAGAGCCAGTTTGGTGTAAAAATAATAAGTGGATTATAGTTATTATTAAAAAAATGAATGGAAGTAAAAAATAGAAAGTATAAAATCGAGTTAAAGTGGCATTGTCAATTGCAAACCCCCCTCAAATTCAATTTACTAATATAGTTCCTAAATAAGGGATTGCCGATAATAAATTAGTAATAACTGTTGCACCTCAGAAAGATATTTGACCTCAAGGTAAAACATAACCTATAAATGCAGTTCCTATAAGAAGAAATAAAATAATTACTCCAATTAATCAAGTATATTTTTAGGTTAAAGGATTCATAATAAATTCCTCGACCAATATGTAGATAAATACAAATAAAAAAAAAAAAGCTCCATTAGCATGTAATGTTCGGATTAATCACCCATAATTTACATTTCGACAAATGTAATTAACTCTATAAAATGCTAATTCAATGTTAGCTGTATAATATATAGTTAAAAATAAACCAGTAATAATTTGGATGATTAAGCATAAAGCTAAAAGAGACCCAAAATTTCACCATGCTGAAATATTAATAGGTGAGGGTAAATCAATTAATGATGAATTAATAATTTTTATAATTAGGTGATTTTTTCGTGCAAAAAGAAAATTATTTTTCATTTGTTTAAGATGATCGTAAAGGACCATAAAAAATATTTGTGATTTTTACAACAGCAATTAAAGTAATAAATAAATAAATTACTATTATTATTATTAATATAAAATTATGTCTGTTATAAAGTTTATAAATATTGATTTTATTTTCGTTATTAAAGAAATAGATATAAAAAAAAATATTATTGTCTGCTAAATTATTTGATAAGTTTATTCAATTTAAATCATTAAAATATATAAATTGTAACATAATAAAAAATATAAAAGTAAAAATAAAAAATATTTTTATTTTATTATTAATTATTGAAAATATTTCATTTGAGGCAATTCTAGATACGTAAATAAAGAGAACTAATAATCCTCCTAAAAAAGTCAAAAATAAAATATAAGAGAATCAATAAGTTTTAATTAGTATTCCCGATAGTAAGCATATAAGTAGAGTTTGGATTAAAATTATTAATCCTATTGAAAGAGGGTGACTTAAAAATATTATAAATATTGAGATTAAAATTATTATAGTTGAAATAATTTTTTTTATTATTTCAAAGAATAGTTTATTTAAAATTATAATTTTGGAGATTATAGAGAAAGAGTTTCTTTTTCTTTGAAGTTTTTAAAGAAAATTCTTAATTTTGATTTACAAGACCAATGTTTTTTTAAACTATAAAAACATACAAATTATAATTATGAATATGTATATTATTATTATTTTTATGTTTATTGTAGGAAATTTAATTTTTTTTTAAACATAAACATTTGTTAATTGTTTTATTAAGTTTAGAATTCATAGTATTAAGAGTTTATTTTTTATTTTTAATATATTTATTAATAATTAATTATGACTTGTATATATTAATAGTATTTTTAGTATTTTCTGTTTGTGAGGGGGCTTTAGGTTTATCAATTTTAATTTCAATAATTCGAACTCATGGAAATGATTATTTTCAAAGATTAAATTTATTATAAATGATAAAAAAAATTATAATAATAATTTTTATAATTCCTTTATGTTTTAAAAAAAAAATATTTTGAATGGTTCAGTTTTTTTTATTTTTATAAATTTTTTATTTATAAATTTAAGTTTAAATATTAATAATTTTACAAATATTAGTTATATATTTTCTTGTGATTTAATTTCTTTTGGTTTAATTATATTAAGAATTTGAATTTGTATTTTAATAATTATAGCAAGTGAAAATTTATTAAAATTAAATTTTTATACTATTTTTTTTTTATTTAATATTATTATTTTATTACTAATATTATATTTAACTTTTAGAATTATGAATTTATTTCTTTTTTATTTATTTTTTGAGGGTAGATTAATTCCAACTTTAATGTTAATTATTGGGTGAGGGTATCAGCCTGAGCGTATTCAAGCAGGGATGTATTTATTATTTTATACATTATTTGCTTCTCTTCCATTATTAATAGGTATTTTTTATATTTTTAATGAAATAAATTGTATTATAATTTAAATTTTAAAATTTTATAATATGAATTATTATCTATTATATTTATCTATAATTTTAGCTTTTTTAGTAAAGATACCTATGTATTTGACTCATTTATGGTTACCTAAAGCTCATGTAGAGGCCCCAGTTTCAGGCTCTATAATTTTAGCTGGTATTATATTAAAATTAGGGGGATATGGTTTATTACGAGTATTAATTTTTTTACAAGAAATTAATATAAAGTTAAATTATTTTTGGATTATTATTAGATTATTAGGGGGATTTTACATTAGATTGAAATGTTTTTGTCAAGTAGATATTAAATCTTTAATTGCTTATTCTTCTGTTGCTCACATAAGAATTGTTATTGGGGGTATTATAGTTATAAATTATTGAGGGTTTATTGGTTCTTATTTATTAATAATTGGCCATGGTTTATGTTCTTCTGGAATGTTTTGTTTAGCCAATATTAATTATGAACGTTTGAATAGTCGAAGATTAATAATTAATAAAGGAATATTAAATTTTATACCTTCTATAAGATTATGATGATTTTTATTATTATCATCTAATATAGCAGCTCCACCCTCTTTAAATTTAATAGGGGAAATTATATTAATTAATAGATTAGTGAGATGGTCTTATTTTTCTATAATTTCTTTACGTTTAATTTCATTTTTTAGAGCTGGGTATAGATTATATTTATATTCTTACATTCAACATGGTAAATATTATTATGGGGTATATAGTTTTTATGTTGGTGTTTCTCGAGAATATTTATTATTAATATTACATTGGTTACCTTTAAATATTTTAATTTTAAAGTTTGATTATAGAATAATTTGATTTTATTTAAATAATTTAATAAAAATATTGATTTGTGGTATCAAAAATATGAAAGATTCATTTTAAATTATTATTATAAAAAATTATTCTATTTCTTTTATTTCTTTTATTTTTTTAATATTATTTAGATTAGTTAATTTTTTTTTTTTTTTTTTTTTTATTATGAATAATATAATTATATTTTTTGAATGAGAATTAATTTCTTTTAATTCTGTAAGAATTGTTATATCTATTTTACTAGATCGAATATCTTTATTATTTATAATATTTGTTTCTATAATTTCTTCAGTTGTTATTTATTATAGAAAAAGTTATATAAGTTCTGAATTAAATTTAATACGTTTTATTATTTTAGTTTTATTATTTGTATTTTCTATAATTTTATTAATTATTAGTCCTAATATAATAAGAATTTTATTAGGTTGGGATGGATTAGGTTTAGTTTCGTATTGTTTGGTAATTTATTATCAAAATTTAAAATCTTATAATGCAGGAATGTTAACTGCACTATCTAATCGTATTGGAGATGTTTTAATTTTAATAATTATTTGTTGAATAATGAATTATGGTAGATGAAATTATATTTTTTATTTGGAATTCATAAAAAATGATTATTCAATAAGTTTTGTTACAGTAATAGTTATTTTGGCTGCTATAACAAAAAGAGCTCAAATTCCTTTTAGTTCTTGACTACCAGCGGCTATAGCGGCTCCAACTCCTGTATCTTCTTTAGTTCATTCATCAACTTTAGTTACAGCGGGAGTTTATTTATTGATTCGGTTTAATTTATTGTTGGTAGATACGTTTTTTTTTAAAGTATTATTATTATTTTCTAGTTTGACTATATTTATAGCGCGTATTTCGGCAAATTATGAATTTGACTTAAAAAAAAATATTGCTTTATCAACGTTAAGACAATTAGGTTTAATAATAAGAATTTTAAGAATAGGAATTCCTATATTAGCTTTTTTTCACCTTCTCACTCATGCTATATTTAAAGCTTTATTATTTATGTGCGCAGGAGTCATTATTCATATAATGAATGATATACAAGATATTCGTTTTATAGGGGGGGTTAGATTATATATTCCTATAACTTGCTTATGTATAAATATTTCTAATATAGCTTTATGTGGGGTTCCATTTTTATCTGGATTTTATTCAAAGGATTTAATTTTAGAAATAATAAGATTTAGTTTTTTTTTTTTTTTTTTTTTTTTTATATTATATTTCTACAGGATTAACTATGTTTTATACTATTCGATTAATAATATATTTAATGATTAATGATTATAATCTATTAACAATTTTTAATCTTTATGATGAGGATTATGTTATATTAAAAAGAATGTTAGTTTTATTAGTTATAAGATTATTAAGAGGTAGTATATTAATATGATTAATTTTTTATTATCCTTATATAATTTATTTACCTTTTAATATAAAAATAATAGTTATTTATGTCAGATTTATGGGGGCTTTTTTTAGGGTATATTATTAGAAATATAAGTATTTATTCTATTAATAAATTTTTAGTTAGTTATAAATATAGATTTTTTTTATGTGTTATATGATTTTTATCAAATTTAAGTACCTATGGAGTTACATATTATTTTTTAAATTATAGCCAAAAATTGATAAAAAATATAGATTTAGGATGAAGAGAATTATATAGAGGTTGAGGTTTATTTAATATTATAAAAAAATATTCTATTTTTTACAATATTATCAAATAAATAATTTTAAAATTTATTTATTTAGACTTATTTTATGATTATTAATTTTTTTATTTATATTTTTATTAATTTATTTAAATAGCTTATATATATAGAGTATAATATTGAAGATATTAAGGAAATAATTTTATTTTGAAATAATTAAATTTATAAAAATTAAAATTTTAATTTTACAGTGAAACTGTAATGTTTTGTTTAAATTATATAAATAAAAAGAAGAAATATTAATGGAATTTAACCACTAAAAATAAAGTTAGCAGCTTAATTTTAATCTTTATATTTCTTTAATTGGAATAAATATTCAATATTATCATGAACAGTGATATACCTCTTTTTGGTTTCAATTAAAAGAAGTATTATATAAATAAGGAGTAATAAAAACTCTATCTTTTAAGTCGAAATATCCAAATAAAAATTAATGAAAAAACTATAAAAATTATTAAATATGAAACAATATGTTATGTGTTCATATTTAACTTTTTTTTTTTTTTTTTTAAATAAAAAGTCATGAATAAACAATTCCTATTAATTGAAATAATTAATAAATTAATATAATTATTATGTATTAATTCTTTTTATTAAATTAATTAATTTAATTATTATATTAAATATTTAATAATAATATTCCATTAAAAATTTAATATATCGATTTTTATTGATTTTTTAGGGCAATTTTTGTTAAAATTTGTATTTTTAAAAAAAAAATAATTTCAGTGACTAACTGATGATAGTTGTTCACTCGCCCTAGTGGGTAACCGAAGATTATTATTAATTGTGATTACGTAAGGGAAAGCTGCATTGTTGCACCAAGCTCTAGCTCAGTGACTATCAATGTCTATCGATATTATTTTGGCAACTCTAGTTACTTTCAAAATAGAACTCTTGTGTGGTCTATGGGCTTAATTGCTTATTAATATTTTTTATTAATTTATTATTTTTTATTTGTGTAGGTACTAAAAATATTTCATAAACAAAATTTCTCCGGACAAAAAATTATACAAGAAAGAATTATTCATCAAAAAAATTGTAATTTAATTGAAAAAAAATAATTTAAAAAAAAAAAAAAAATTAAATTACAATTTTTTTGATGAATAATTCTTTCTTGTATAATTTTTTGTCCGGAGAAATTTTGTTTATGAAATATTTTTAGTACCTACACAAATATAAAAAATAATAAAATAATAAAAAATATTAATAAGCAATTAAGCCCATAGACCACACAAGAGTTCTATTTTGAAAGTAACTAGAGTTGCCAAAATAATATCGATAGACATTGATAGTCACTGAGCTAGAGCTTGGTGCAACAATGCAGCTTTCCCTTACGTAATCACAATTAATAATAATCTTCGGTTACCCACTAGGGCGAGTGAACAACTATCATCAGTTAGTCACTGAAGACGAAAAAGATAGGGAATCGGGGGGCAGAACTAGAAACCGCGTCACGATTGAAGTCCGACATTTCAGGAACTAACGGATAAGAGGAAGATTTTCGCTTATGTAATTTTGCGCATAGAAACTAGCGCTCCAGTCACCGGACTTCAGTCGTGGCGCGGACTCTAACTCCGCCATTTAGCACACAGCGCCTATACCTACGGCCGGTGCCGCGGCGCGGTGGCCACAAGAGTGCCAAATAATCATTGTAACACTTTACTTTACAAATATTCTGTGGCCACGGGCTACAGCATAAAAGAACAAAAAAGAAGAACTAAATAAAAGAAGAAAAAGTGACCGACGCCCAAAACCAAAGAATCTAACGGTGGGTATCTTGGGGAGTTTATTGGTCATTGTCATTCCAGGCTGGATTTTGATGGATTTGGGAGTCAAATGTTCCTTATAAAATTGCGTCCGATCAGGAAGTTGGTACTCGATATTTACTTTTCATAAAACCTTGGTGGGACCAATGAATTGGCCCCCATTGGCCAAAAACAAATTAAAAAATTGAATACAGTATTTTTTATAATTTTCAAAGGTTTTGTTGTAATTTATTATTCCTATTCCAAGAGTCTTTGACGATTTGACGACTTCTGTGGCGCGGCGGGTTAGTAGCCGGCTGAGATGCGAGAAGCTGGGGGTTCGATTCCCGCTGCAGGAGAAATGTTTAAATGTTCTGCGAATATTTGATCCGGGTCTGGGTGTTGTGGTACCATGGTACTGTTAGTTCCTGATACCCACAAAACAGGGAATCCTAGTGTGGGATCATGACTATGTATGTGACAGTTGAGTGTTTTGTTATATGATGTGTTGGTATGTTGATGCCTACATTCATGTGTAATACAGAAAATTTATGTGTGGGAACTTTAAAGATTAATTTCTACCTACAATAGGTAGGCTACAAATCAGTAAGAAACATAACATCACTTTTTAACAGAATGACAAGAGTATTAGTTTTCTGTGATGAGTGAGCTCCTTCCATGGATGAAGAGCTCCTTCTTCTCATCTCAATACGTAGTTTTTCTTTTCTTAATATGATAAAAAAAAAACTTTGAACAAAACTGTCCGAAGAAACAAAACAAAACAATTAAATTTTAATATATTATACTATATAAATTAGTTGATTTGTTTGTTTGTTCCCTGGAATCCCCGGTATATAATGTAGTTTTTCAAGTTTTTGGTTTGAACGATGGATTTTCGTGCAGAATTTTTGATTTTAAGTCATACGTGGTTAGACATAATATGATTTTGTATAGAATTTGTATTACGGTGAGGGAAAAGAAACCAAGATGCTGATTTACGAGCGTTTTTGCCAATGGCTGGGGCATTTGAAACTGTCTCGCGTGTTGTTGTTGGTGACTGTGATTTTATTTATGGTGCCACTTTTTACTCATTACTACTTGTCCAAGGTGAGATATCTTGTAAATCAGTGCTATGTTGTAGCTCTCTTTCTTGGTACATGTAGGTATGACGTCGCTTGATGCTTTACCTAAACCTCTAGGTACCTACCTACCTCAATTTTGGTTATTCTCAGCATGTGGTAACGTACCCCTATTGAATCTAACCCATGGTAAACGTAAAAAGTAATTTTTTATCCTAGCCAGTACCTACTTACCAGTGTCGTAGAGTGTGTATTACTGGAATTTTTGTTACTAGACAACCCAAACAATGAAGTGTACCTACATTAGTAGTTGATCTTAAGTTTTGGAAATTAATTGTGTATTACTAGCATTCGCTTAAGTGATAAAAAGTAGCCAATGTAGCCAAAAGTAGTCCACAATATAAATGATCTCATTACCATTTTTAATCGGAATTGGTAGAGCCATTTTGGTGTGATATGTATGATTCTTCTTGATGGTACTATAATGTGCATGAAAAGAGCCTCAAGTAAAATACAAACATACATATTTTAGCAGTTTCGCTCGCGAGTTATTACGATAAAAAGTAGCCTATGGGTCTTTCTTTATCAAAATCAATTCAGTCATTATGGTATGATTGAAATAATACATATCAAACTTGTTTTCTTAGTGTCCAAACTAACTGGAACTACAACATCATTCAAATCCGGCCTAAGAATAGACCCTTCCGTCTCCTCCCATGGATGTTGTAAAAGCTGACTAAGGGATTACCCGAACTTGTTAGTAAGATTTGTCCTGCCTGCTAGCTTATTGTTGCTTGCGGTAGTTAGCTTGTGTTATTTACTGGAAGAAAGCTTTAGCCAAGTCAGTCATGGGAAGCAATGGTGGCGATGAGTTCACCACTTGTCACGTCTACATTCCCACAATGGTGCAACCCATGGTAAAGAGGCCTTTTGAGGCTTTGCCTACCCCTTCGGGTAAAAAGGCGTGTATCGTATGTAATTAGCATGAGGTCTCAATTTTGAGGTTTTCCTTATATTAGTGTCATATAAGCTACTAGCATACCAAAATTCAGCATTGTGGGATTACTGAAAGTAGGTACCCTAGAGTTTTTATTTAATTTTCTGTATAAATCTCAACAAAAAAAACGGTCTTCAATAAAATAGGATAAGGAATTAGAAAACGAGACGGCGTAAACCTATGGAATTGCGAAGATTAAATGATTAGTGGCTGCTGCTAGTACTTACCTAATTTTTATTGCAATATTTCAGTATGAATCAACGTCAACTACTTATGGTTCAAGTCCAATGAGACACACTCTGGAGGCTCTCGGAGATGTTTCGACTATGAATGCAGCGGATCTAAAGATTCGGATTGAAGAAATGCTAAGGATAAAGGTTAAGATAAGATAAGATAAGATAAGTTTATTTATTCACTTAGAATAGGTATAACAAAATAATAATTAACAAAACAGATGCAACTTACTGTTATATGAAAAGCAAAATGTGTTACAGTAAAAGTGTATTGCATTAATTTTTAAAGATGGTTATAAGTATACCTATATGAAATTAAGAGAACTTTGCCTTCCGTGCTAGTTAAAAAACTGTGTTACGGCAAGGCAACGCTTCACACCCCATATAGAAAGGTCCATATTGGACATTATTGAGTAGGTACAATAGATAGATGCAATTATAACTTAGTGGGTAACTTAATGTAGTACACAACCAGAGTAAACAAGTGTTATAAGTTATAGGATAGGCCATTTTTTAGACAAAAATAGATAAAACTAACATGCAAACTAGTTGTAAAACAAGAAAAAACAAATAAAAATATATCAGAAATATATACAAAAACAAAAAAAAAAAAAAAAAAAAAAAACTACAGAAGAGATTAACAGAAATCCTGCAATAATTAATTAAGGTAAACAACAGATTATTAGGTGTAGGTTCCGTTTGAAAAAAAAAACAATTTGACAAACTTGTACTGCTACTTGATACCTAATGCTTTTTAGAATTACTAGGTTACTACTTATTACTTATTAGGTGTAACAGTATAGTATTATTTTATCTGTGGGTGTAACCAAGGTTTGTACACTTGTAGAAACATCAAACCCTTAAAATAAGCAAAATGAGAACACAACAACCAGTGTCGTAGCTAAGGTCATGAGCGCCCAGGGCTAGATTTGAAATTTGCGACCAATAACTTATTTTGTTGGAAGAAGAAAATACAATAACTTAGTGCAAATTAAGATAAACATTTAAGGCGTGGATGGTTGCCAAATTCTGTCACTATCTATCTCATTTAAGATTAAGACGAAGGCTCGCTCGGCGTTGTGTTAGTTAATATACTGAAGGCAGACCTTAAAGTACATCTCTATTAATTGCAAAATCACCAATTTAACCTCATTTTGATTTTAAAAGGCCATTAAACGCCACATCACATACCATGGTACATGAACAAAAATACTCGTGCCCCTTTTGAAAGCGCCACAGCCGCCATTTTGTTTTTTGAAAATATGTTAATCCAAAGACCACCCCATGGTAAAGACAATGCAATTGACACCTATTTGTCCAAATCGGTTCAGTAATTTTTGAGTTTTGAAGGTTCATCCAGATATGGCTTCGCTATCCCTCACAAGTCGGGCAAAACACCACCAACAACAACAACAATACCTACTATTTCTTAGGCTTTCGCTGAATCATACCGCGCTAATATCGATTATGGTTGATTATGATTATGATACGGACCGCGGCCAAAGTCATGAAAATAAAGTGCATTCGTTTATTCAGTCATTTGTTTATTTCTGCAGGCCTCAGTTTCAACCGAACTACGTGAACTGGAAGCGAAGCGCGGTCGGCTGCAGCGGGAAGCGGCTTCGGCCAGTTCTCGCGCGGACAGCGCTAAGGCAGAGCACGCTCGGGCGGCGGCCGAGTTACAGCGACTGCGCGTGTCCGCTGACCAAGCGCGCATCGCGCAGCTCGAAGCCATCCGCCGCGACTCGCCCGAACTCGCGCCACCCGTCCCTCTCCTACCTTCGAAACCACCACCCACTTTACCCGAGATAACCTCGGCGAGTGTACCACATTGTCGAATGTTTTCCTGCTTTGATCATTCCCGCTGCTCTCTAACTTCCGGCTTCCCAGTCTATTTATACGATCCCGATATCTACGTGCCGTTAGCTGGCGCTGAAGTAGATGGCTTCCTGAAAACAACACTCCGACAAACATTAGGCTACAATCCGCATTTGACGCAAGATCCTAATGAAGCGTGTGTGTATCTCGTAATTGTTGGTGAAGCTTTCCCATTGGAGAAAAGTGCTTCGTAAGTTGATATTTGTCAATAAAAACGACAAGGCGCGCCGATCTTGATGGCCGGTCTGACTGAGGCAATCCACTGCTAACGCACCAACCATTTGATTCTGTAATGCGACCGGTGCCTCTGTTCTGACCGGGCATACAAATTTGTGCAAATATTTGAAACTATTTTAAATTTTATTTTTAATTTTTTTTATTTATCAAAATAGTTTAAGCTTATTAACGAACTTGCTATTTCAGGTCAGTGACAGAGTCCTACAAACTGTATTTAAACGAAACAGCCCTGAAAAGCTTGCCATACTGGGGAGGTGATGGGCGTAACCATTTGTTGCTGAATCTGGCGCGAAGGGAACTGTCAGTCGGCTCCGGCGACGCTTTCAGGGGAGCGTCGACCGGGAGAGCCATGGTGGCGCAGTCTACGTTCACACATGATCAGTTCAGACCTGGCTTCGACATAGTAACGCCACCTGCCCTCGGCCCGCCTGGAGGCGACGTATGGGCCGATTGCGGACAAATGGCGCCCGCTAGGCGACAATACTTGCTCAGGTAATTAACTCCTCCTATTGCATTATTTAGTTTTTTTTTTGGTATGAATTCATAAACAACGTGTAGTTTTCAGGGCTCGCAACCGCCGCTGCGCGGAATCGAAAAGCAGAAAAATAAGGACCTTATCAAACGACTGCAAGAAATGATGAAAGCCGCTCCTGAATCTGACTCATTCCTTCTTCAATTCGAGTGCGATCCACCAGTGGAAAGACGAGCGGTAATGCCGGCTGGTGATTGGGCCCTTTGCGGGACGGACCGTTCGAGGAAAGCTATACTTCACGCGTCAACTTTCGTGCTGATACTCGCGCCTGCTGACGTCACCTACATTAGTACAGCACTAGTCCAAGCGAGACTCTACGAAGCGTTGCGCTCCGGCGCTATTCCGGTCATTCTCGGTGGTGACCGAATGCGATTACCGTTTCAGGAAGTGCTCGATTGGCGACGAGCGGCGCTTTCGTTACCTACAGCGAGAGTAACTGAGCTACACTTTCTTCTGCGCGCGCTCGGTGACGCTGATTTACTAACTATACGGCGACAGGGACGTGTGCTTTGGGAGAGGTATCTTAGCTCCGTGCAAGCGAGTGTAGACTCTATCCTGGCTGCAATAAGACAGAGACTCTTGATACCGCCCCGCCCCGCGCCCGCTGTTCCCGCCCCCGCTGCCTTCGATGACTCATACACGCCCCCGCGGTTGGAACCGCCGGCCGTCGACTCTGAGCCGGAAGAAACATTAGGACCATTAGAAGCTCCATATGCCAGTCCTTCATACCGAAGAAATTACACTGTAGGATTAGTACACGGGTATGAATCGTGGAATGAATGGGGAGACCCGTTTGCACTGTTCCCGCAGTTACCATGGGATCCGCCAGTGACGTCAGAGGCTCGGTTCATGGGATCCGCGGCTGGGTTCAGGCCGGTTGGCGCCGGCGCGGGCGGGGCGGGGAGGGAGTTCAGTGAGGCGCTCGGCGGTGATAGGCCGAGGGAGCAGTTCACTGTGGTCATACTCACCTATGAAAGAGAAGCGGTCCTCGCTGCCGCTATCGCGAGGCTGAGAAGCTTGCCGTATTTGAATAAGGTAAGCTGTAATCTTTAATACAGGTAGGAATATATGTACCTGCTAGAACAATTAGAAGAAGACCTTGTTCCGTACGGCGATGGCAGTTGAATAATTAAGCTAGTCCAGAGTAGATCAGCTTTGAAAATACAAATTAACTCATGTTACGTTGAAATTCCCTGAAAGTTAATGGATGGAAGTTCCTGGATTAACTTTCAGGGAATTTCCAATAACCATACTCATCAGTCATCTTCATATCATACTCATCTGTAGAAGTGCACTGCTGGAAATAGGTCTCGCCATATAATGGTGGCGACTTCCTGTGACCTTTAGAATGTCGTTGTTGCATCGAAGAGCCTTCATAGTTCATAGTAATTTATTTGTCAGAATGTAGGTACATGATGTAGATGTCAAACAATAATAATAGATCCGTTACATTCTTACCATTATTAGGCATGCAAATATATGTCGTTACAGGTAAATATTTAAAAGTATACTAAAAACTAAGCATTGCTCAAGTCGTCAGTTAAAAACTCCGTCACTGTGTAATAACATTTCTCAAGCAGAAGTGCCTTTAGCTTATTTTTAAAACGTATAGTGTCATTCTCTTTTATGGTCTCTGGTACCTTATTAAAGATTTTTGTAGCCATACAAAAAATACTCTTTTGCATAAGTGTAGTTTTATATATTACATTACATAATCTATCCTTATTACGCATATTAAAATTAGTGATGTCACTGAATTTCTTAAATTTACTGATGTCATTTTTTACAAATAGTGCCACTTCATAAATATATAGGCTAGTTAATGTCAGAATGTTATAAGATTTGAAATATTGTACAAAGCTGTCAGTACTTTGTAGCTTGAAAATAGCTCTCAGACACCTTTTTTATGCAATAAATACATCTTGCTTATTTGTACTATTGCCCCAAAATATTACACCGTATCTTAAGTTAGAAGCTACAGATCCATAGTATGCAGTCAATGCAGTGTCATTGCTCACCCTTGATAAATGATGAAGAGCGTATGCAAAACTATGAATTCTTTTAATTAAATTTTCTATATGAATTTTCCATGTCAAACTTTTATCTATAAATAACCCCAAAAATTTCGTAACATCTGATTCATTTATTATTTCATTTTCATATTTTATATTGATATTATTAGATTTAGAAATTCGTTGATAAAAATGCATTATACTGGTTTTCTTTAGATTAACACGGAGATTATTACCGTCTAACCAGGTAACAATTTCTTTGAGTGTTTCATTAATTCATTTTCGTAGTCTATATCTTGCTTTTTTACAATGACAGTGCTGTCATCTGCAAAAAGTACCATTGGATGCCGCACATTGTCAGGCAAATTATTTATGTAGCACAGACATAATAGTGGTCCCAAAACACTACCTTGAGGTACGCCATATACAACTTTCCGAGGATTAGACATAAATTTCTATTCGGAACGTGTTTTTAAATTTATTCGAGTTATTTCTGTGTATTGGCTTCTATTTGATAAGTATGATTTTACCAATTCTAATACGTTGCCCCTAATTCCATATTGATCCAATTTATGTTCTAATAATTTGTGATCTACACAGTCAAACGCCTTTGACATGTCCATATAAATAGCACACACAGGAACCCGTTTATCTACATTTTCCATTACCTTCTGCAGAAAGTCGAATATAGCAAGGTTTATGGACTTCCCCTTTCTAAATCCCTTCCTACACTGCATCATTCAGTTCGTGGTTGCCACTCGTTAACTTTACTTTCTACGTTTACGTTCTATTGTCTTTCCTCTTTGCAGGTGATAGTAGTATGGAACGGCCCCTCCCTCCCGTCGTCCATGAGCTCGTGGCCGGAGTCCGGCGCGCCCGTCGCCGTGGTCCGCGCGACGCGCAACTCTCTCAACAACCGCTTCCTGCCGTACCACCTCATCGACACCGAGGCCGTGCTCTGTGTGGACGACGACGCGCATCTGAGACACGACGAGATTGTTTTTGCGTTTAGGTAAATCTAGCGAAAATTCTACGTCTATGGGTAAATCACGACGTTTGTGCCCAGCAGTCAGGTTACTTTCATTCGTTCAAGATTTAAGAGCTTGGCTCTTGTCGGTGACGGTGGTTACATTTCGGGGAATGTAAGCTAAAGAACTATTTTCCAGGAACTACACTTTCTGATCCCACCATCTATCTCCTTTTCATCATAGTACATAGCAGCCGCACGGCTCGTTACCATCCTTACCTCATTAGTATATACTCTATTCGTATTAAACGTTTCAGTTCTACCTTTATAATGCGAACTACTAAGAAGTGGAAAACACCACCGTCGTCTGTCTTTCTTGAAAACTATTATCTGGGTCTGTCTAGGCTAGAGTGAATAGGTGCCTTCTAAACCTTGGTGCTCCATCGTCGGTCACATTGTCACTTTCCAATAGATGAGATCGCTGTCAAAAAAAAGGTCTATTAATGTTCTAAAAAACAAAACTAAATATTTACAGGGTGTGGCGCGAACATCGAGATCGGATCGTCGGATTCCCCGGCCGGTACCATGCCTGGGATGTCAACTTCAACAACGGCTTCCTCTATAACTCTAACTACAGGTAAATGTTATTGTAGCAGACTGATAGAGATAAAATATTAATATTTTCCTAACCTAGTTCTATACGCCATAAGTTGTGTTTTCACCTGTGGCATGGTGTTGACTGGCGCAGCCTTTCTGGGCCTTAACTCGTGTTTCCAGCTGCGAGCTAAGCATGGTGTTAACTGGCGCAGTCCACCGCATATAACAGAGATGCATCTAACAGAGATGCACCGTAGTTCCGCTCGCGTTAGCACCTCCCTCTTTACGCCATAACTCGTATTTCCAGCTGCGAGCTAAGCATGGTGTTGACTGGCGCAGCCTTCGTGCACCGCTACTACCTGTGGGCGTACTGGCGCACTCTGCCGGCCGCCATCCGCGACTACGTGGACGAGTTCATGAATTGCGAAGACATCGCCATGAACTTCCTTGTGGCGCACATCACTAGGAGGCCGCCCGTCAAGGTAACTTCATTGCTGCTGAGCCAATTGCGAAGACATCGCCATGAATTTCCATGTGGCGCACAGCACTAGGAGGCGACCCGTCAAGGTAACTTCATTGCTTCTGAGCCAATTGCGAAGACATCGCCATGAACTTCCTTGCGGCGCACATCATTAGGAGGCCGCCCGTCAAGGTAACTTCATTGCTGCTGAGCCAATTGTCCACTGAAAGCCAGTGATAAATGAGACAACCGTAAAGTTCTTCCTGTTTGAAGCTATGTTATACGGAATGTACAGAGGCCGTACGCAGAGTATATGCTGTGTCTCACTCACTCGTAAAGATGACCAAGCGTAAATTTACCTCGTTTTCGCTGATAAATTAGCCTATTCTAGCCTTAGCTCTACACTGTCGGCTGTACTATTTGAAGCCGCAGCACACTCCGGGCACTGCTTACAACCCTATCTAAGTATGTTTTTCTTTTTTCTTTTTTTATACTACCAAGGTAACAAACAAGCATACGGCCCACCTGTTGGTAAGCGGTTACCGTAGCCTATGTATGCCTGCAATACCAGAGGAATCACACACGCGAGTTGCCGACCCTTTAAAAATTCCAAACACTTTTGAAGATCCCCATACTGTAGTCGCTTGGGAAAGCCTCAGCAGGGAGATCATTCCACGACCTGAGCGTTCGTGGGAGGAAGTTCCTCTGAAACCGCACAGTCCGGGACCACCCTGGCTCTTAGGTGTGCGGATGAATCCTCTGCTGATGGCGAGCGGTGCGGTGGAAAAAGGAAATGAAAGGGGATGAAAGGAGGATGTTAAAGTTATGAAAGTATTTTTTTAATCGGTTCATTCGTTTTTGCTTTCATTAATAACAGTCAAAAAACAGACAAACAATCAAACAAACAAAGTTTACCTTTTTATAATATTATTGTAGATATATCTATGAACCTTCTTTGAGGTTGTACTTATTGGTTTACAAAAAACTTCATTCATATTGGTTATGCACTTTTAGGGATAATACCAATAAACACATAATCAAAATTGGTTGCGCCATTTTTAGTTCAACCGGTCGGGTTTTTGAGTTTTTAATTGATAACTTGTTATGTTACTTAATAATGTGTGTATGGTGCAGGTAACCTCGAGGTGGACGTTCCGCTGCCCCGGCTGTCCCGTCACGCTCTCCTCTGATGAGACGCACTTCCACGAGCGACACAAATGTATACAGTTCTTTTCACAGGTCAGTTAACACACACACACATAGCTAGCCATAGCTAGACACCTTCACAGCAATATTGCGAAGGGTTCAGTGACTCGCTGGCTCGCCACTGACCCTAGATCTGACCTGATCTCCTGGATTAAATAACTGTCCCAATTGTTTTCAAAATCGATCCCCGATCGGTCCCTGTGCTCAGAGAACACACGAATCTATAAACAGAATTGAAAAAAAAAATGCCCGCCATTTTGTCCCATCCCAAACGTGGCAGCAGTACTCCACCAGACCGGACTTTTATTTTATAAAGATGATAATATTTTGAAACGCTGCAGGTAATGGGCTACACACCTCTGCTAACGACACAGTACCGGGCGGACTCGGTGCTCTTTAAAACGCGGATACCTCACGACAAACAGAAATGCTTCAAATTCATATGAACAATTATGTTCTTACATCGCCGTGTTCTTGGGAGATCTCACCATTTCATTTAAGTTCTGAAGTAACATAAGTAAATTATCAACTTGTAATTTAATTATAAAAGATCAACAGTTCAACAAATGAAACAGTTGAGCTACCTAAAGACCGTTGCAAACGATCTAAAGGTAGCTCAACTGATCCAAATCACTACCGATGCTGGCTGCATTGCCACGCTGAATGGCAATACTTAGAGACCAAAGTTACATAGACTGCGTTAACATTTTTAAATGGTAACATTTTTAATAAAACAACTAGGTCTTTAAAAATAGGAACAATTTGATTTTGGCTATTTTTTTGATGAGATAATGACTGAGTCTCATAATTGTTAAACAACTACACCGGGTGTCCAGGATATGCATGATATCCCGAAAGAGGTAAATCTACACATAATATGCAACGATTTTTGATCTTTTTGTTTTGGAAATTCGGCTTATTTAACCTAAAAAAGCTGTTTAAGGTCAAAACAAACTTTTTAGTAGCTGTTGTAGGTTAAACTTTACTTGCCGTCATAAGATGGGTCTTACTCTGAATCAGCTATTTTGTCTAAGGTGGAGTGATTATAAGAAAACCGTGTGCACTCGATGATTCGACACTTGATGTGTTTGTGACTGAACCAAACTTGCTACGGCCAGTTATAAATGTGAGATACAAAAATAATCAAGTTTTATAGTACCTACTACAAGAAGCTATTCTAAGTATATTCCAAACATATTTAGTTTTTTCGGGAACAGTTGTTCATTTTAGTGCTTAGATTTATCTCTTTGGGATAGCATACGTTTCCGAGACACGTATGCATTTAATAATGAGTAAGTTTAAGTTATAGTTGTGACGACGACAGTTAGTAAAGTTAGTTTATTGTATGCTCGATTTGTACTTTTTACTAGTCTTGTGTTTTTGTATTAACTATTATATACTTAAAGTATATAAAAAAATATGTTTTATAGAGAATAAATTAAATTTTCACCTCGTGCTCGTAAAATTGTTGTTTATGCTAGGTGTACGCGAACTAAAACTGCTTTTTAGGCTCTCATGCATTAAGTGTTTACTCTAAAACTACTCATCACTTAGGCAGCCGGGCCATCAGCCGAACATAGTAAAACTACATAGAACAAAACTTGTTTTATTTTAATTATTTATTTTATTTTATTTATTTTTATGTACTTGCTCTTGATAGTTTTTAATCTTTAATTGAATTTATTTCTAGTACAATTAGTTAAATATACCAGGAGAGCAACCGGCTGTAGGAGTAGTCCGGTTACCGGTATCCGGAGTGACGAAATGTATCCAATGTAGCTATCGAATACCAGGCGAGCAGGAAGCTGCAGGAGTAGTTTTGTTGGTTAGTCGCGCTTTCACACTAAACCGAATGGGTATTTAAATGGTTCAGTCATTTAAATTTGCATTGTTACTGCAAGTGAAATCAAGTGAAAATCAAATTCGAATAAATACTGTAAACATGTCTGGAAAGACGATTACTAAATTGTACAACTTTCACTTTAAAAGGGACATTTACTTACAATATCACTGTTTCATTTCCTCGCACTCGAAGTGAAAAGCAGTGTGTGTAATTCGTTTGTAAAACACATTTTATCCTCGACTTAAATATCTCGGATAAGATGGCATGTTATATGCACTTGTTGTACAGTCTACTATATTATAGTTATAGCACGATATGTGAAGACGACAAAAGCTAGTTTATTTGTATGCCACCGTACTTTTTACTCGTTTTATTGTATATATACTTTGGTAAGTACTCCTGTTTTTGTAATTTGTACATAGCAATATGACTATGTTTATGGGTGCTAATTAACCGAGTGGCAACTAAATGGCATTTATGGCGGTAAAAACAATTTGGTAGCTTAATCTACAGTATAATATCTAATAATTTGAATTACAATTTGTAGATTATGTTTAACGCTAATTCTCAATCTTACCACTCAATCATTAATATAGGGTTCCATTTTTTTTAATTTTTTTTAAATAATTATATTACTTGATTGATGGAACAAGCAGATGGCCCACCTGATGTTAAGCGGTAACCTCTGCCTATGAACAGTGCATTACCTCATAGGTCACGTCCACCTAGGACGCACCCTATGTTGCTGCTCACTTAGAATATTTAAGGATCACTTTATTAGTCCGCTGTTTTAAGTGTTCCGTATTTATGTTAAACTTGCTTCTATGTTGTCTAAGTGTATATTTTAGTACAGTATAAAATATATAGATTATAGCTAGGCAATTTAACTTCACAGTGAAACAAATGTAAAGATCCCGCCACCAGACGACATTTTGTAAATAAAGGTACGTAGGGACAATTCAATCAACAACAAATAATACCAAATTCAATCAACTCAAAGTTACTTACGTGTAATGCGAAACTAACGAGCCATTTCACTTGGTTGGGTTATATTTTTGTGTTTACAAAATTTATAGCTTCTCGTGGCGCGGACTTAGGTTGGATGTATTAATTAGAGGCAAGTTTATGCATTTAACAAAACATTTTAATCTAATTGTACATACTAACCATGCTACTAGTAAACACGCAATATTCTTGGAATAGTTACACCGTGTTTTGTGTTTCATTTGAATTTCAAACTGTTTGTTAATGCAAAAGACAACCCACTGTGTAACTATTCATTAATCCATTTATTTAGTCTACTAATATGTCAATGAATTGATTGATTCATACTATAATAATCATTGTTTGTATAGATAGTACGTAATAGATACTGTAATATAATTTTGACAATATAGATGATTTATTTGTAACTGCGAGTCTTTCTTTTAGAGTCCTCTATCGTTAATAAATAACAAGCTAGAGATAAACCTATCTAAAACTGAATGTCCCTCCATCACTTTTACTTGACACTTGCTTGATACAAGCAGTGCCCTCTAGTGTTACTGGTATGAACTAATTTGCTACTACTGTTTCACGAGAGATGCCTGCTTTGAAAGCGGTGCCCTCTTTATTTACTAGAATGAACTTAACGTTACAATTACTGCTTGAGCGGCCACTTTTATGATTTATACCCTCTAGCTTTACTAATATAAATAAACTAATATGTTACTACTATTTCACGAGAGATGGCGCCGTCCTGAAAGCAGTGCTCTCTAGGTTTACTAGAAATAACTAAACGTTATTAGTACTGCTCGAGAGACAGTACAGTTGCTGGTCTGAAAGCAGTGCCCTCTAGCTTTCCTAGTATGAACCAATATGTTACTACTATTTCATGAGAGATGCCGCTGGTCTAAAGGCAGTGCCCTCTAGCTTTACGGAATGAACATATGTGTTACAACTATTTTCACAGAACAGAACTTTTTGATTTGTTTAGTTTTACATATTATTTCGTATTATTACACTATTTTTAGAAAGTTTGGTTTTTCAGGTTTGTTTGATTGAATAAAACTCTAGGTTGAAATAATATCATTTATTACATTTATAAACTTACTTTACATTCTCTTGAGTCTAAGCGTCCAAAAAGTTTCAAAAATAATTTATGAACACTTTGATTGAAGGTCGTTTGGTACTTACAATCTATTACGGTATAGTCATAGGTATGATGAATTAATAAGAATTACCCTAAATCTTGATGTTGATGTTTGGTTCCTTATTATTCGAGTAATGATATCTACAACGAGGGTACTCTAATATTTGTGCAGGTAAACATAAATTTAACTAACAAAGTTATTTGTACTATTATCTATATAAAAGTCGGTTCGAGGCTTCTGATCACAGGGACCTTCAGAAATGGATTTTGAATTGGGAGAGTAAATTTTTTTTTAATATCTGAGAAAGATTCGCCCTTCTGTTCACGCCGGTCTCTTGAGTTCGTTTCGCTGGTAGGAATCATAAATATTTACTGGTCAGAAATCTGACTCACTGGGCCGATTAATTGTGATTTAAAACTAGCTAAATATGAGAAGCAGGAAATTACATGGATTTTGTTAAAACACAAAAGCTATGAGATGTCAAACCGATATCTAAAACATCGAGATATTTTATCTAGCATACGTACACTTCGGTCATAAGTGCCTACATCTATTCAGGTAAATATGAACATTTAAAAAGTTAGATTTTGAAATTTGTTTTTTTAACTCTCTTAAACTACTTACACTAAATAAAATCTCGAATATCGTAGAAAATCTCATAATGTTATGTAAACTCCTTGGTTTAATTAAAGAGGTAAGAGGTGCTTTTTGGGAATTATTATTATAACTATTTTATCGTGTAAAACGCTTTCCATTACGGGTAAGATGGAGAGCGTTATGAGATTAATCTTCCATAAATTACATACATTTTGTATATTATCGTATTGTTGTAAAGTGCACGAAGGTAAACTACCCATTAGATAATTTTATAAATCTTATTAAAAGATAAACGGCTAATTAACACAAATTTTGTCACTTTGCTGACGTTTCGAGACTGAATTCAGAAGCCTCTTCATCATGAGCACCGCCCGCGACCGCGTTCGACGGTGGACCGGCGAATACTGCGTGCAGCCGCGCGCTCCGCTCGCTGGGACAGCGGTGGCGGCGGCGGCGGTAGGTTCGTTAGCCGTTTATCTTTTAATATGATTCCCAACCACGATAGTTACAATTTTATAAATCATGTTTAAAAATACATTTATTTATAAAAAAATTGTGCTACAAAATATTATAAAAATTGAGTGCAGGTACATGCTTATTCACTATTCGTATTAATACAGCATGCTCAGAAATTGCAAAAACGAAAGTGTCACTGGGATGGACTCAATTTTCTCGTGGTAAAAATAGAAATAATCTGATTATTTTGTATTTTAGAACCTAAGAAGGTTTTCAATGAAACAAACATTGAACGGGTTAAATAGATGAATCCGAGGCTGATCATCATTCGAAACGTCAGGAATAACAAAATAAATCTAACGAGTTCAAGTTTGTTTCATTTACAATATTGAGTTTTTAGAGAGTTTATTCTCTTTAGAGTCTATGTAAATAAATAGCTACATCCAAAGAGCTATCAGGGCTACTGAGTTGAAATAAAGACATTGCCTGCTTATAGTTGTAAATATTCTGTATTGAATAAACTAAATTAAATATCTGGGGACATAGGAGCGATAATGCGAAAGCTTTCGAATTAATTGTCAAATAAGGCTTTAATAGTACACAAGTGTGTAATGTTGGTGATTACCGCTGAGGCGCAATAGGTAATAGGTAATCTTAAGAGAGCCGAGGACGGTAATCATCAATACACACGTGTATCATACGACGTTTTTCAACACACTAGTGAAGAAAATAATAATAAAACAGAAATACATACTCTGTGTAAATGTTCAACTGTCTCTATAACTCACTAGTGAATAATAGCAATGAAAAAGTCACAGATTGATTACAGGTGTCATTATGTGTCTAATTGCGGTGAAATTAGAGCCACTTTATGAGCAAGTGTGTTGGAAACAATATTTGAAAATTACGGGGTTTATAAAAACATATTTTAAAAACATTATTTCTTAATATTTTTTATTTAAATATTATTACACATTTTACATTCCTGATTTTACTTTAACTCAATAACCCTGATATTTCTCTAAGCCATAGTTTTTCATTTAGGAGCTCTTAAAGTCTCTAAAAATACCACAATTATTTTCAAGTTTTTTTTGTCTACTTTCTTACGGCCTTTGGTAAAGTTCACGCATCACGCGTTCTTTAAGGCATACAGTACTTACAATTAAGTATTATGTACCTTAATACACTTATCAAAATTTTAATTGACTTATTAATTATATAGGTAGCTACTTACACAGTGTACTGATCAATTTTGTTTACAGTAATTTTTATAAAGTTCTAAATATCTTTTGCAAAAGTTTTCATCATGGATACTGCCAGGTATTTCATAGCAGTAAAAAAATAGGGAACCAGTATCTTTACTTCAAATAATTCGCACAAATTGCTACACAAAAGAGTATGAAAATCCACTAGGAAAATATTCGAAATAAACATCACATCTCATCATAACTTGTAATTAAGACCATTTTAGTAGGTACTTTCAAGTTTTTTTTTGTGTTTCCATAACTATGAATGGAAGTTTTGCTGACAGTTACTTGTGCGCCCATATAAGTGATTCCCTATTAGTTTAGTATGTGACAGAAACTATTGGTGATGGTCGCGCTCACAGGTAGTGGTGCTGGTGGGTGACGGCGGTGCTGGCCGGCGCGGGCCGCGGCCGGCCCTCGCGCCTTCAGGCGAGCTCGTCGGCCTTACCGTCCAGGTGCTTCAGCTGTGGGGGAGAATAACATCATCACCAGTTAGACGCTGGACAGGCCTCAGAGAATTCAACGGGGGATTTGTCATAATCACGACGTTTCAGGCTGATTTGTGATCGCAGTATTGGTGTTAAGTACTCAGATGGATGCTGCTACCCATACCCTGGTGTCATCCCCCTGCTTCGACTTACACAGGTGGAGACGGACGGAAGTACAGAAGTCCGGTGAAGTGCTACCACCATATTCCTATTTCTGCCTCAAAGCAGTAGGGCTCGTATTGCTTTGATCCGGTTTGAAGGGTGCCGGTGAAATTACAGGCACATCACTTCTTCTTTATGTCTCGGAGCAATGACATTTAGGGCGCGTCCTAGGTGGACGTGACCTATGAGGTAATGCATTGTTATAGGCAGAGGTTACCGCTTAACATCAGGTGGGCTATCTGCTTGTTCCGTTGTCCAAACCAAATCAAAATAAATGAAGAACTGACGGAGACGTCTATTCTCAGGCCAGACAAACTACGGCACGACTGCTTTAGTTCTTCTTCTGAGGGCACGACAAACTTTAGTAATCTATTGTAAACCGAGGGTGATACAAGAATTTATGTCTCAAGCACAGAAAAAAAAATACTATACCTAAAGTCAGCCAGTCAACACATAGTTTACTACAAAATCGCTATCCGCATTATTCTTCTAAACTATACAATGGATTTTGATGTGGTTAATTATCATTAAGAGCATTTCTTCCGGAAGGTTTTTAAATAAGTATAATAACCTTTAGTGCGAAGCCGGGCCAAGTCCCTAGTACGGAATAGGTTATAACTCTCACTATATAAGTGCACAATTAAAAGAGTGTTATGATAAAATGTTGGGTGCAGACCAATACCTATTAGTACCAACGTCTGCGGACTACGAAACTAAAATTAAAACAACTGTGTAGTGTAGGTACAGCTACGTTTGAAGTAAAATATGCTTACGCCTTGTTCAACGGTCCAAGCCGTGGGTGCGAGACGTCCAGTACGCTTGTAAGAAATTAACAAATTCATAAGTTTATATGAATACCTAGTTAGCTACCAGTAGTACTTACGATGCTCTTCTAACCCTCAGCATGCAGGTGTAAAGCGGAACTAACGGAAGCTACACTACGTAGGAAATAGGTTTGAATTCGGAGCTCGCCTACTGGTTAATATACTGAAACCATGCTGTGCCAGGCAGGCATTCATACACCAGAATTTAAGGGGTTTCCCGAAGTTACCTGCTTGTGTGTGAAGGGTGTCTGTGGTTTTTGTGGTCCAGCAAAAGCCTCGTAAATACCATCTGAGGGTTTCCCGTTACATGGGCTATAAAATGATAAAAAGCCTCCCAGGATAGGCAACGCCGCCGCCGCAATTACCTACCACTTTACACCAGAAGGACAATTCTCGTAATCATCTTAAAACCACACTGAAAGTTGATTGAATTGAGACTGGATTGTGAATAAACTGAAAATTGATATCTCCCGCATTGACAAATTGGTTTACTCTCGATACGATACGTTTGCGAAATATTAAGCTTTAAAGTGCTAATATTTGTTAGAATATAGTGTCCTCCCCCTCCTTAGAATAGATAGTATTCTTTCTAAGTCCGCATATTGTGACGGGCAACTACGGAACCCTACAATGCTCGTGGCCGGACACGCACTTGACCGCTCTTTTATTACGAGAATTGGGCTTCAGCTGGGCTGTCTGCTACAGCTCGTTCACCGTAAGATGATACTTGCCTTAGACACACATCTTCTAGGAAAAAAAATAGGCTCAGTCGTGCGCGTCCTACTCGTAGGAGGTAATTCACCGTTGCACCAGAGCGTTGTTTTAAAAAAACGATAAAATAAAAAGAGCTCTGTGAAAACGTCACAATTTACCTAATGTAGAGTCTAGACTCTCGTTACCTCCTTCTCGTCGGTGGGGACGCCCCGGTAGCGAGGCGCCAGCTCGGCGGGCGGCGCGGAGAGTGCGTGCACGTAGAGCAGGGCTGCGGCCACGCCGCCGGCCAGCGGGCCCGCCCAGTAGATCTGAGGGGACACAGCGTATTAGACATCGCCAAGGCAAGCCTTGTCAACCGTGTGGGAATCATACATAAGAATCCTATGGACGTGGTTACAAATCCTAGTAGGTACTTAACAATAAAAAAAGTTAGCCGTCGCAGGACGCCTGGCAGATGTGAATATTAGAATTCAGAATTGAATTAATGAATGAATAAATTGCCGTTTGCCGTCACGGCGCGGCGTACGAGTCGGTTTTACTGCCAAGGCGCGCCAATAGAAATTGTAATTTTTGCTTGCCTCTAATGGTACAAATAGTTGGTACTTTTTAATAATTAGGTAACATCCTTGTAACCCTATTTGTTGCAAATAAACAATTTGATTGATTGATTGTTGTTTCACATCTATAAATTGTATGTGACGTAGGTACCTACTTATTATACTACCTACAAACATAGCTCCGACATAGGTCGCAGAACTGATAACCGTTGTGGAATAAAGGTTCTCCAGTGGGGACCACAAACCAGACAACGCAGAAGAGGAAGCACCCTCGCGAAGTACCAAATACACTAAATTAGGCGTGATGACAGTAACAAAAACACTGTTAAATTATTTATTTTTAACATTACATTATTTTTACAGGATTTGGGATAATAACTATCCTGGAACCACGAAAAAACACCTGAGCCTGGAATCTGCAAATTTAACAAGCAACTACACGGGCTTTTGTATGGATTAACCGAAAAGCCGCTAGCGAACACCTTGAGAACCTCAATTTCCATACGAAAATGGGTGCCACACGACAGTGTAGTTGCTTGTTATATTTCTAGACTAGGCCCTCTGATCTGATCTGATTGGATCGTTCACCGTCTGGGATATCAATTGATAAAATCGGATAATCCAACGGCTTGTGTTATCCACCCACTCGCATTGAGTGAAGAGCGAAGGAAGGCTGCTCGCCTGGCACGCATTCCACTTCAACTTATCGCGCCATCTTACGTACGGCCACCCACTTAGGTATCTGTTCAGTTGACTGACATCATCGTTGTTGGAGTCATTTCGTTATTTACATATTAAATTTACCAAAAAATGGGTATTAAAAACAACAGGATAGAGAAAACTTAGAAAACGTAAAACTATTGGAATTTTTGTGTATAAATTTTTATCGGCTTTAGTTCTGATTTTATCCACCTGAACAGATAAGTTGGTAGCACGTTGGTTTAAAAGTTTTTCGGGAACATCAAAACTCTCCCGTTTCTAGTGAAAAGTACTGTAAGTACCTAGTATCTACTTTCGTAACTGCTAGCGACGCGCTGGGACCGTGGTCCTAAGCCGTTACTACTAGTATTACTGTGCCGGTACCAAGCCTCAACATAGACAGTTTGAAAAGTGGCCTTGCCCTAACAAGAAGGTTGTACATCCTTACCCAATGGTCAGCCCAGTCGTTGGCGACTAGAGCGGATCCGAACGAGCGAGCAGGGTTCATGGCGGAGCCGGTGTAGTCGACGGCTAGCAGGTGGCCCAGGGTCACCGTCAGGCCGATGGCGAGGGGAGCGGTCGCCTTGCTATCGGGCTTGTTGGGGTCACACACCTGGAAACGAAAACAAGCCAATTATTATACAAATTTTAAAACCTCTGACTATTTTTAGTGTTCCAACACCAATTTACATACAAATAAAACCGCATTCAAATCGGAGCACCTTTGCAAACTAGACCCTGTTCATCATACCCTGAAACCTAATGTCGTAGAAAATCAACCTTTTTAGCTCAAACTATCAATGTGCGAAACGATAAAGATTCCATGAAAAAAAAAAGTTGTAAGCTATATGCTGTCAACGGCTGCACCAATTTACATCAAATAACAACAAACAAACAAACAAATAATGCTGGACAGTTTACACAACATTATCCAGCCCCAAGCTAAGCAGAGCTTGTGTTATGGGTACTAGATAACTGATATACTTAATACAAAATATAACATAGATAGATATTTTTTATTATACATAGAAAATACCCAGAACACCCTGAACAAATATCTGCATATCGCACAAATATTTGTTCTGAGGCGGGAATCGAACCCGCAACCTCCGACGTCGCAGGCGAACGTTCGCCCGCCCCGCCACAGAGGTCGTCGTTAAATATATTAAGAACTACTTACCTATCTAGCAACAACCGTCTTAAACCGCATTGAAATCAGAGCAACCGTTCCAGAGCTACGTAGCAACAAAGAAACATGCGTACATACATACAGACATTAGAGGGGTGTTATAAGTTTGAGGCCATAGCACCCCTCTTTTTAGTAGGGGGTTTCATTGCTCATACGAGTAGGTACGCCAAAACAAGAATTCCTAAAAGGCCATTTGTTACCTTCTGACCTCTTTAAAAAACGAAGATTCAACAATGTTGGTTATGTGAATTGGAATCATCTTCAAGTCTTAGGAATGCTTTTCCGAGCTATTCTAAGTTTTACTTTTCCAAGAACATAAGCTTTAACCTCTTATCTTTATTTTGCTTTGCTGAGCCCCAAAACTTTGTAACTCTTATTACTACTCCCCGCTAGATGGCGTTGCTTGCTTGCTTGATTTTATTTAGGTCGTTAGAACTATGTCGTCTTGAACTAAATTGCAAAGAAGTAAATAAATAAATTCGGTCAAGTGCAATCAAACTGTTTCCACACCTCGGCTACCGGTGATAAGATAACATTTACTTACTTTATATTGTTTGTTTTGTAT
Source organism: Operophtera brumata (assembly GCA_932527175.1). Lineage (NCBI taxonomy): Eukaryota > Metazoa > Arthropoda > Insecta > Lepidoptera > Geometridae > Operophtera > Operophtera brumata. Next base: position 6,754,450 of record OW052238.1, read on the forward strand.
CAAAAGGAGTCATCACTTTCAAATCCTTTATGAGTAGCTAGTGAAATATCTGTCTCGTTTTATCAGATTTTTAGGGGAAGTGTACCGCTAGCCCACTTCATACAAAAACGAGTTTGATCTTCATTTGGGTATGAATACCTAAATGTTAAAGACACTGTCTATTGACCACTAATTATATCTAGACCTGATACCATATAGCTAACAGAACTGATAACCGTTAGGGAAGAAAGGTTCTCGAGTGGCGACCACAAACCGGACGAAGCAAAAGAGGAATGCCTCCCTTTCGATAAACCAAAAACATTATAGAGGTAGTAGGAAGGTGGCTGGAGGCGGCTCAAGACCGTTCGCCGTGGCATTGGAGGAGGCCTATGTCCAGCAGTGGACTTCTGTAGGCTCATAATCATAATGATGATGATCTATAGAGCAGTGGTTTGTCAGTTTCCTATTTAATTGTATATAATCAAACAAACATGAGTTATAAGATTTCCGTGCAAATTTTAAGTCAGTGTGATTTGGAAGCCATATAATTTTATAAGAACCTGACAAACCACGGGTCTAGATATTGGTGTATTGATCATGAGTACAAAATTTCATGGAGATTGATTAGATATTATCCAAAATAGGAACAAACTTCGTTGTATGCGGAGGGGACCGGGACTACATATAGTATTACTACTTATAGTACGTACTATTATTTATTCTATGCTTATAGAAGAGAGTTTGAATGCTTATAATATAGAATTCTATATTCTAAGTTTGAATGTAAAGGTGTTTTTATGGTGCTGCACTTTGCAAAACGCTTGTAGTCAGTGGCGTAACTATACCATCTGGGGCCCGTGGCAAATTCGAAAATTTAAAAAAATTTAGTTGTGGGTACATGGCAAATTCGAAAATTTAAAAAAAAATATTTGTCTCACTTTGGGTTTTAAGCAGAACTTATAAAAATATACTTTTCAAATAAAACAAAATACTCAGGTACAAAAAAAAATTTTTTTGAGCTCGCGGCCTCTTAGGCCGCCGGGGCCCTCTTGGGTCGGGGGCCCGTGGCATTTTGCCAGCCCTGTCACCCTATTGTTACGCCACTGCTTGTAGTACTTTAGTCCTCTCAAGCTCTTAGCGCACAGTTACTAGGAGTTACCTACCTTACGTCTTAGGTGTTGTTTTAACTCATTAATTAGGGAGACAACAAACGAGCTTATGTTACAGTTTCGATTAGTTCTGTATATTATATTCGCTATCTGCGTAACTATTGATTTATGCTAATCTCCGTCCATTTCGTTTTGCGAACAAAATACTGAATTCTGTCACGCGATGTGCCTCACGACGGAGTAGAGTTTCTTTGGAAGAAAGTTTTATTTGAAAAGGTTTTCCTATCTTCCTATTGTTCTGATTCATTTCTCGGTTACGTGTAGATATAAGATACTCCACGGTAGGTGGACTTTATACCTAGTAGGTCATAGATACTGTTGGGTACGAAGCTACCACTAGCTAGTAGCTAGACAGACCAGCTAATATACCTAGTGCCTAACCACAACTATGAATGAAGTAATGAGGTTTTGGAATGAATCCTCAGAAGCCACAACTGAGATTAATATCTATAATGTGTTGAATGTCATACAATTACGTAACTTTACCGCCTATGGACACGCATTTACCTATTTACCTGAATGGCATTGAATTCTTACCTACATCTACACGTCAGCAAATGCATTATAAGCATTCCTTGGAGTTTTGCCACGTCCGTCTGTCTGTCTGTCTGCCTTTACACATTTATCAGCAAACAAAGTGGTAAAATAAAATCATGAAAAATTTGGTTACACCTACACTTATTTTATCTCGTCTATACCGTGTTGTGGGTTGTCGTTGGATAACTCGTAAAAATATTGTAGGAGTGTGAAAACCATTTTTCGATTCAGGGATCCGTTTGCGAAATACCTAATTTTTGCTAGAGCCAAGTGTAATAGAGTAATACTTTCTTAGTCCGCATGTTGTGACGGGCAACTACGGAACCCTACAATGCACGTGGCCCGACACGCACTTGGCAGTTTTTATTTTCAATTTATGTAGGTAACTACCTCCTACCTTTAGTTCGATTATGAAGTACCCTTTCGATAAGGTCACGACTCACGAGAAAGGGAAATCTTTGGTAGACTCCTGTAGAATTACGGAAATTATTGCAACTTCCGTTATTTTAATATAAAACCATCAATGAAAGAGGAAAGACCTTGGGTTGACTACACCACGATCGAGATTCTTATAAAATTCACTGATTACATAGAAATAAAAATCTGAACGATCGTGCGAAGGACGACGTGGTCAGCTTTACGGAAAAAAACGAGTCGAAAAACATTCTCGGGCCATTGTGCATTGACTTCATATTGATATCATATCATATTTATACGATTTATTATTATTTCAAAAGAGTCCTTCAGGGCAGGCAACTCATTGGCAATGCCTATGCTCGTAGTGTTGCAGATAATCCATAGGCGAAGATAACGATGTCAATATACCATTAGGCGAGCCGTATTCCAGATTGTCGAGCCATTAGGTACATAAAAAATAATGCTCTGGCTTTAATTCTTATGGCCAGCTTTCTTTAGAAAGCACCATGAACCTAATTTTAGCAAAACTCCGAGCACAAACAACATAAATATTTGATTCGGAAGATAAATAATAGCTTGCACGGTTTTTACATCGATTTCCGATAATAGCTCCTCGTCACGACACATTTTCGTAGCAAATTTTCAATGTGGTGATGGAATAGCCATTGAGTACCGAACTACAATGACATCTATGTGTTATTGAAAAGTTTACAGGAAGTCCAAAAAAACGTATAAAAACGGAAATTACTATAATTTTAACTCTGACAAAAAGTGCATCCTAAGTTTAGATTCATAATCGCGAAAAAATTGATGGTTTAATAATTCAGTCAGTGGCAGTCTAGCACCGATAGTTAGATGATCTAATCACACGTTTATAAATTTATATTTTATACCATTTTTCCATTTTCCATTCCATTTTTTATAGGCGTCCTCTGTGGTGCGGCGGGCGAACGTTCGCCTGCAACGCAGGAGGTTACGGGTTCGATTCTCGCCTCGGAACAATTATTTGTGCGATCTGCAGATATTTGTTCAGGGTGTTCTGGGTATTTTCTTTATATAATAAAATATATCTGTCGATGTAATAATATCAGTTGTCTAGTACCCATAACACAAGCTCTGCTTAGCTTGGCGCTAGATAATGTTGTGTGAACTGTCCTGAATTATTTACAATTCAAATACGGCCTAGTCAGAGCCCCCTCGGTCAGTCTCCAGCCCCAGCCTTCGCCAGCTCTAAAGATGGAAGATACTCACGCCGCAGATGACGAAGATAAGAACAAATCCGAGGAAGAATTCAATGCCGAATCCCTGGAGCGGCGTGACGTCAGTGCCCAGTGCAGTCACTCCCAGCTTGCCGGCCGCTCTCTCCGGCGTCAGTGCTTTGAGGAGACCGGAGCCAGCGGCGGCGCCTGCGCACTGGACGATGATGTACAGCACCGCTCGACAAGGTTTCACTCGGCCGACTGCTGCTAGTCCTGCTGTGACTGCTGGATTCACGTGACCGCCTGATACGTGCCCGATCGCCTATGGACAAAATGAAGGGAAGCGTTAGATCAGTACTTAGAGATATTTAAATTATCAATATAATATGGTAGTGCTGTGTCAGGTCTAAGAAGAGACTCCTCTGTCTCCTCCCGTGGATATCGTAGAAGCTGACTAAGGGATTGCACCAGGACATGGGTATCCACCTGGGAACTCAACACCAATACTGCTTGCGATCACCAATCCGCCTGCCAAAGCGTGTAGGTGGTTATGGCAAATCCTCCATTGCATTCTATGGGCGCCTCGTCCAGCACCCTATATGGCATTGCACTGCACCCGCCGCCCTAAGACATAAAGATGAAAGTCTTATGTGCCTGTAATTTCACCGGCATCCATACCCTTCAAACCGGAACACAGCAATGCTTGCACTACTGCTTTGCGGCAGAAATAGGTATGGAGGTAGCACTTCCGCGGACGAACTCTTTCACAAAAAAAGCTACTTACTAAAAACCCACCACCAGCATTGATTTGTGGCAGTAAATGCTAAAGGTGGGCCTGCCCTTCTAAAATACGATGGCACATTTCTCAAAGCTTACAAAGCTACAAAATACAAGTTTGTGCTATCGTAACATTGTTATTTTGTTATTTTTTCAAGGGAATTCAAGCGTAAAGGGTATCGTTTGAAAAATAAACCCAAAGGGATTTCCCAAAGTAGTGAAAATATTAATTGAAACCGTAGGCTTTATCAGCTGTCAGAAGGGTATTAGCCGTATTAGGTAACTAAACATGGATGCGTAATTTAGCGCCATGGAGATAGATAACGCTTATCTTATATGTTTTCCATAACGAGTAGATGGCAAATATGTGGCTACGTAAGGGAATTTGAAATGTGGATGTTTTCACCTGCAGATGAAGCTGATAAAGACTCAGCAAAAGATCATAAGAACACGATAAGTAAGCTTTATCCCAATAATTGCCCGTGGCGTGTCCGGCCTAAGAATAAACCCCCCCGTCTCCTCCCGTGGATTTCGTAAAAGCCGACTAAGTGATTACCCGGTCTGTTAGTAAGATTCGTTGGTATAAGATTTATCCTGGCTGCTAGCTTATTAAGGAATGAGTCGTTACTGGAAGAAAATGTTAGCTGAGTCAGTCGTGTGCCGTGGGAAGCAATGGCGGCGATGAGCTCACCCCTTGTCACGTCTGATTACCACGATGGTGCAACCCACAATGAAAAGAGGCTCATTGAGGCTATGCCTACCCTTTGGTGAAAAAGGCGTGTGTCTATGTATTTATGTATGTAGGTAATATAATAAATGCGAAAGTTTAGAAATTTGGATGTTTTTTACTCAATCACATCGAAACGGCTTAACTGATTTCGATGCAATTTGGTACAGAGATTATGACCTCGATTCAGCTAAGTATAGGATACTTAGATCTTTTTATCCCGGTATAACGCGAACGAAATATATGTAGGTGCAGCTGACATACATGAGCGGACATAAGTAGGTAGGTATATTGAAATGAATGTATAGATCTATTCGATTGTAGATACTGTGGGTTGGTGAGAAATAACTTACGGAGACGATGGCGAAGACTGACAGACCGAAAGCCAGTGCGATGAGCACGATGTCCCCGGGCGCAGTGATATTTGCGATGTTGATGCAGGAGCCACAGCCGAACAGGTTCAAGAGAAGGTTTCCTGTTTAGAATACAAGGTGTTACATGAGAATACAATGGCTCGTTTCTAAGTAAAGAATTATTTATTCAAAAATAAGTACAATTATAAAAATACATTTTGATATTAGTAAGTACGTTAATGCTATATTAATAGGCATGCTCTGTTAGCAGCCGTGACTATGACTATGACTATGACTATGACTATGACTATGACTATGACTAGGATGGACCTGTGTTACGGCAGCTAATTCTTCTTATTAATATTATTATTCATTGAACTTCATTTATTAGCAACGAGAAAAGTAAAGTTGACTCCTTCCGCTATTTTCGAAAAGAGAAGTCGTCTACTTTTATTTTATTTCTTTTCAGAGTTATTTTGTGTTATTTTGGTGGAATTTTAAACAATGTAGCTCGTTTAACGAGCACAAATGTGAATGGAAGTGATTTGCGAGATTAAAACGGCCACCGTTTTACTAAAACATGACTTGACTGTGACTTTGACGACTTGGAAGGAGTGTAACGTTGCAAATTATATCAAAATACAATCAAATTATAAATATTGAAAATACAAAAAACTTGAAAATCGCAAATGCACAAGCTGTGCGACGCCAATAATAAAGAGAGAAAAAAAAAAGTATATTAACCACCTAGGTAAAAACTACCTAAATGTCAATATGAGCAATTGCGGGTCGCACTAGAATACCTAACGCAGGACCGGCCGAGACCCGGCGCTCAGCTAACCTCTATACAATTTCCGCGATTGGATAGTGCTTCAGTAGAATCAATCTCACATACGGAAGCGGTTTCAATTGCATTGTTCAATGCAAGCGACCACTATGATGCTCCATACTACTGTGCATATTTAACTAGGATCGAATTAGCTCGTTTATTGACGAACTCCGTGCGCGGCGGGTGACAGCCGGCTGAGATGCGAGAGCGATTCCCGCTGCGCTGCGGAACAAATATTTGTTGCAAATAATATTTGTTTTGGGTAGGTCTGAATATTCTAGTACCGTGGTTCTCGTAGTTATAAGGAACTACGAGAACCACGTAATTCCTTAATTAATTCCTAATTTAATTGTTGTTTCAACAGATTTTCTACGATGTAATTGACTGTAGTACCTATACCAAATTCAGAACTAGATGTCGCTAGCTAAAAAAACACCATAAGTATATAAGGTTCAGGGTGCAAGTCTTACAAGCACTGGTAGGTATGTATGTTTTATGTCATCAAAATATTACAAATCGATATGATAGTGACCAAGCGAAGGAATAAGTGAAAACATTACCATTAGTACAGGTAGATAGAGATACTTGGTTCCTAATGACGATGAATACATGATTAATGGAAATGGAAGCCCATTATATCCATTGCGTAACAGAGGGTGTCGTCTATCATTAGATACCTAGGCTATCTAGGCTTCCTATTCGTCTTGGCCTGCCACTAATGGACTCACCTATAAACTCCGCGAGGAGTGCCTTGCTAATGCCGGCCGCGCCTCCAGACAGCTCGTCCAAGCCCAACTTGTTTCCTAATTCACCCATGATTCTGGAACAAAACATACATAAATAAATAAAATAACAAAATATATAACATATCGTACTCACTAAAATTGCTTTCATAAATGTATCTACAGTCCCCCACATCATCATCATCATCATCAACCTACTGCAGTCCACTGCTGGACATAGGTCTCTCCCATGGCACGCCACTGAGCCCGGTTTTCGGCTCTCCTCATCCAATTTCTGCCAGCTACCCCGCGCAAGTCGTCGCTCCACCTAGCCCACCTATAATTTAATTTAAAGCGCTGTAGGTTCACGAAATGTCTATTTTTAAACTCTAGAATTTTTAAGTTTTTGATAAGGGTACTTATTGTTTCTAAGAAGAAAAAAATATATGGTATTCTTAAGCTTTTTATCTAGTGAAATCATAAATTCAATACACAATTTGAAATACGTCAGTCGATAAAAAAAAAGATACCACCCTTTTAAAATTGAAATCCAGTTTTAGACTTAATTTTTACACGTTTTAATTTCTGAAACATTTGGTAACTTATTAATTATTAATCGAATTAGTGAATTCATCAAAAAAAAATAACAAATCTTTAAAGGGCATTTCTATATTATTATTTTTTACATAAAAACACGGTATCAGCTTGCGCTCGCCTTCTACGCCTCATACAAAAATTGTTGTTGAACGTATCACAAGGATCATTTTGAATAGTCATTAGTTACGTTTCCACGCGGCTACACTTAGAATAATCAGATTACCCTGATTACAGATACCCCTGATTCTATTCAAAGCTCTCAGCTAGTGTAATATTATGCGTTACCCCACGTGTGTAGAGTCCATCCGGCTTGGCGTCCGATCAATCCATCGCGCCACGTAAAAAGAACAAAAAAACTACACTGAGCAAGGGCCATCAAACAAAACTAAATTAGAAGCTTTCGTTATACGTTGTTGGTTCGGTCGGTAGATCTGATAACATTCTGTGCTGGTCGATTTACATATTCACCAAATTATTTATCTAGGTACCTACTATGTTCGTAGACACAATAGAAACAAAGAGATCTCGTGGCTCAGCGATATTTCACGGTGAGGTGTAATGATAGGATGGTTTGACTCTTGCCTATAATAGTTGAAATAATAGAAGAACTACTCCTCTAAATAAAATTCGACGTACCTACAAAATAAGTAAGATAGCGCTCGAAAAGGGGGTGAAAATCTAAAATTTGTAGACAAAATCAGAAAGGGTGGCCTATCTGACTTTGTCTACAAATACTTCATTCGAATAGCGAACAGACACATGCCCGCCTACCCGCGCGAAGCTTTATGTTCACGTCACGACTTTATAAGTTATGTTTGAAATAAAAACTCACGACTAGCGCGGGTGTTTCACATCTGTCGGTCTCCGATTCGCTCCTAACTACAATAGCCAAGCCAATGATGTACCCACGAGTATGGTGTGAAATGGGACTGATATGATGTGATCACGGTGCTGTGACGCCGGACGCGAAGCACAGCAATTAGCTACTTGTGGGCGTGACGGAAGGAAGACCACGGCCCGATTGTCATGGACTCACCGGTCGGTCTAATGTGACAATTAGTGGAAAATTGGGAAAGTGAGCTTCCGGAGCATTTATATTATTTCCTTTATTACGTTGCAGTGGATGCATCTGTGAATGATATCTAACTGCGTCCCGTCGAACACAGATAATATTAAACCCCGGCTGTAAGATTGGTTGGAACGAAACGGTTGGACGATATAGAGTAGAGATGGTAGAGTCAGCCGGATGAAGAAGACACAATATCATATCTACACCAACGACACAAAATGAAATAAAAAGCGGCCAAGTGCGAGTTGGACTCGCCCATGAAGGGTTCCGTAGCAGCAAGTAACATAATATAAAAGTTCATAAATGAATTACGATTTGACGTATTAAAAAAATCTACTTACTAGATCTCGTTCAAACCAATTTTAGTTGGAAGTTTACATAGTAAAGTACATCATATATTTTTTTTAGTTTATCATTCTCTTATTTTAGAAGTTACGGGGGTGGGACGACGACACACATTTTACCACTTTGGAAGTGTCTCTGGCGCAAACTATTCAGTTTAGAAAAAATATATATTAGAAACCTCATATCATTTTTGAAGACCTATCCAAAGATACCACATGTATAGAATTGATGAAAAAATAAAATTTGAGTTTCAGTTCTAAGTATGGGGAACCCCAAAAATTTATTGTTTTTTTTCTCTTTTTGTATGAAAATCTTAATGCGGTTCACAGAATACATCTACTTACCAAGTTTCAACAGCCTAGCTCTTATAGTTTCGGAAAAAAGTGGCTGTGACATACACGGACAGATAGACAGACATGACGAATCTATAAGGGTTCCGTAATTTGGTTACGGAACCCTGAAAAGTATCAATGGACGGTGTCTTTACGATGGTAGGTATAGAGTCAGTCCGAAAATCAAGCTCATATAAAAGAAAAGAGCCAGCCAGGAAGAAATTAATCAAATAATTTTGTATTATGAACACTTTTGAGTAAAACGATAGGTAAATCCTGCTTTTGATGGCTTTAGTTCACCAGAAAATGATCAACAGAAAAAGATCAAGGAACGCGTTAATTTAAGTGTGCCATGCAAGCAAATTGCCGTAAAATATGGAATCTCTTTACAGCTTTTCCTAGCAGCTGCATAATGCAAAACAATACCATAATAAAACTTCGTTCTCGTCAGTATTTCACGCTACTTTAGGGTTCACCGAGGGCATCCTCACAAGGCCTGGTTAGCCATGACCAAGCGCGACTTCGCCTTACTGGTACCTACCTGAGTAACTTTTATACTTGACATAATCTAGATAGGTAGGTATGAATTACCAAGACTATAAATAAATCGAAGGTATGCGTGCGAATAATTACAGGTGTAAGATAAGTGCAAGGTGAGCGGTGAACGGGTCAATAAAAAGAGGATCTTTCTGTAGGCTCTAACAAGGAAACAGTTTAAAAATATTAAATAATGAACTAAAACGAAAAATACTTTTAAACACAACAATAACACACCCAACAGTCACATTCATTCCTCATACCACACTACGATCCCTCTGTGTCGTGAGTATCAAGAGTACCATTGTACCAATACCTAGACCCGGAATAAATATTTTCGTTTCGGATAACATTCTTCTTGAACTCTATGTAGAGTCCAATCAAACCGAATACGCATAACGCAAAACAGGTAGTGTCATCTACCTGTACTTGCGTTGCGTGGCGACTGCTGTACTTCTGTCAAGTAGCGAACCTGCCGAATTATGAATATGTCCAATCCAGAATCTGTCGAGTAGCGAATCTGCCGAATTATGAATCTGTCCAATCCAGAATCTGTCGAGTAGCGAATCTGCCGAATTATGAATCAGTCCAATCCAGAATCTGTCGAGTAGCGAATCTGCCGAATTACGAATCTGTCCAATCCAGAATCTGTCGAGTAGCGAATCTGCCGAATTACGAATCTGTCCAATCCAGAATCTGTAGAGTAGCGAATCTGCCGAATTACGAATCTGTCCAATCCAGAATCTTTCTTACACCGAACAAAGGGTTACCATCAAACCTATACAAATGCGCTCGGGCGTCTATAGTCCGAGTAGGAATTGATTCTTTTACCCGTGTTAAACACTCTACTTTTAATTTCGAATATGAGGAAAATAAAACTAGTTGTTTATCTAAACTATTTATTGATAACATATAATAATATTAGTAGTATCTATTTAAAATTAATCTATGGAGGGTACTCTTGAGCATTGAATATCGGCTCCATAGCGTAGAAGGCTGTAGTTTGCTACACAGTCCATTAAAATATGTAAGAAATACACTTTCGGAAAACGGTTTTATATTCTTCTCTGCTCGCCACTTCATAAAATCATTGTATGTGTTTATATCTTTCTTTTGAGATTTCTGGCAAAAGATTTTCAATAACACAATTTGCCTCGACTTTAATTGACTCTGGTGTCAACATTTCAGAATCGCTTGAACTCATTTTTAATATTCAAATCTTGGGTGCAGCCGTATTGATCCCATGGATTCATCCCACGAATATTAATTTCCGGATTCATACCAAAATGTAGGCCGTATTCATCCCACGAATAATAAAATTGTATTTTTGTCCGTATTAATCCCAAAATGTAGTCCGGATTCATACCACGGCCTATAACAATGGATATTGGTACGGTCAGACAGAAAAATGCAAGATCCTTACTATCATTTTCATATATTTTTGTTGGATGCAAATTATTAATAATTGGCGTTTGTATGTATGTATGTTTGTCCGAGGATAACTTGCGAACTGTTGAAATATTTTTTATAAAACTAGTATTCTTTATAAAATTTGGTGGATGGTATATTTATATAATACTAATATTATATAAATATTAGTACAATTTGTGTAAGGTTATGAGCTAAATTGGTTCGGGGGTTGTAGAAGATATTGGAGCCAAAGAAAGGGAAAATAAGTGAAACTATCATAGACGTTTCAAAACTAGTTTTAATTTTATTTTAGACTGTGTAACTTTTGGGATATAAGCAAAGAAGTAAAAATAAACAACCAGTAATTTACTATCATCCATCACCTTCCGTCTCCATCATCAGATCAGCTCGATGTAAAATTAGTGATCGGAACCGTATGCTAAAATGAGCCTAAACACGGCCAGTCTACTATTATCCGTCAAGGAGTTCCGTTGTCCGCCTTCCGTCTCCATCATCAGATCAGCTCGCTGTCCACATCATAAATAAATATTTAATAAATAAATAATGCAGGACAGTTCACTCAACATTATTTTCATCGGAACTTGACTGGCATGCCGAATTTCAGCTCAATCGGATATTGGAAAGTCACCCTTATCTCACCACCCGTAAAATACTTATATCATTGAGTAGTTACAAAGAAGTTCCAATCATCTATCTGATATCTTCTATACATATCTACATCTTTTTTTTTTTTAACATTGATAGACCTTTGTTTGGCCACGATCTCACCTGTTGGTAAGTGACGATGTGGCCGAAGATGGAGCACAAAGGTCTAGAAGGCGCCTATGCACTCTAGCCCTGAAGAGACCCAGATAATAGTTTTCAGTTTTCAGGTTTTCAGGTATTATAGTTTTCTATAAAAGAACTTAACCTGACTGACTGGCTGACTGATTCATCATCGTAGAGCAAAAACTGCTGGAGGTAGACTTGCAGGATGTATTCTTTTTAGGGCATAGGGACGCACTAACAAAGGAATTGAAAAAATTCGCCCTCTAAGGGGTCAAAAAAGGGTTTTAAAGTAAAACAAAATAGCTCTGTATCTCGGAAACCGTTTGTAGCAGAAAATTGAAAATTAACATATAGATTCTTCAAAAAAAAACAGCATTTCCTGAAATTTTCCTGAAAATAGGAACAGGTATGTTTCGACTGGGACGGAGGCCTGCGTTGCTCGATGCTGAGTTTTTAAAGTAAAACAAAACAGCTCTGTATTTCGGATACCCTTGGTAGTAGACACTTAAAATTTGACATGTAGATTCCTCAAATAAAGTAAACAAAACATGTTTCAGCATTTCCTGAAATTTTCCTGCAATAAGGCAAAGGAATGTTTTGAGTGTAACAAACTTCCGAGCCGAAACCGCTGGGCCCAGAGACTTGTAATTTGGAAGGTGTATTCTTTTTAGGACGTAGCGGGGTACTAAGAAAGAAATTTGGGAAATTCGTCGTCTAAGGGGTCCAAAAAAGCTTTTAAAATAAAACAAAATAGCTCTGTATCTCGGAAACCATTGTTACGAGTAGTAGATACTTGAAATTGTACATGTAGATTTCTGAAATAAATATAACCAAACACGTATCAGCATTTCTTGAAATGTTACTAAAAAAAGCGGCCAAGTGCGAGTCGGACTCGCCCAAAAAGGGTTCCGTAGCAGCAAGTAATATAATATAAAACTTCTTGGAAGGTTTACGATTTATGACGTATGAAAAAAAACTACTTACTAATCTCGTTCAAACCAATTTTCGGTGGAAGTTTACATGGTTTTTTTTATTTTTTAGTTTTGTCATTCTCTTATTTTAGAAGTAAAGGGGAGGGGGGGCTCACATTTTACCACTTTGGAAGTTTCTCTGGCGCAAACTATACAGTTTAGAAAAAAAAAATGTATCATTTTTGAAGGACCTATATTCATAGATACCCACAAGTACGGGATTGATGGAAAAAAAAAATTGAGTTTCAGTTCTAAGTATGGGGAAAACCCATTTTTTTTCTATTTTTGTGTGAAAATCTTAATGCGGTTCACAGAATACGTCTACATATCAAGTTTCAACAGCATAGTTCTTATAGTTTCGGAAAAAAGTGGCTGTGACATACGGACGGACAGACAGACAGACATGACGAATCCACCGTAATTTGGTTACGGAACCATAAAAAGGCACAAGAATGTTTTGATTTTAAAAAGCTACCACCGAGCTAAAACCGCCGGACCCAGAGACTTGAAATATGAAGGAACTGCCGAGGAATAGAAAACTATTCAATATACTGTGACTGACATAGATAAGCGAATTTTTAATCGTAAAAAAACAATCAATCGCATTTTCCTAGAGATGAGACCTAACTAGATTTTTCACCCCCAGTAAATATACTTTCATCAAAATAGTTAGAGCTGTTTTCAAGAACGTGATTACAAATATTTATATAATATACGAATCTTTGCTCGTTGTATAGGATATTGATGTTATCTAAAAGCATATGTTATAAATAATTGTAAAATTCTGATTTTCTACACTAGTCCGTGATTTTCCGGAAAAATGTTTTAAATAATGGCTTCAACTTTTTTTTCAATTTTGTAAACATATTTTTGTTGTGTGATGACAGTAAACCTCAGATATCGATTATTAAAGTAATCGATACAGTAACAAAAAAAACTGCTATTATTAAAAATAATTTAAATTTAGTCACCGTTTGTTAGGTAAAAAGCATTTATAAGACTAGAATATAAAAGGTTAATTAACATGCCTGAAATTGCTACCAATGTGATTTTTCGAGTTTAATTCCATAGTTTATATATATGATTACTTTGTTGATTATTTTATACCGACAATTTTATGAAATAAATAGATGTTCCATAATAACATATTTTTTTGCTGACGTTTACTTCTACTCGTTTTAGATGTAGGTACTTCTAGGTGGGATAAATACGGACTCTAAAAATGAAATGAATATTAATGGTATGAATCCGGAATAATTATTATTACTTTTTGCTCGTGGGATGAATTTCTGGGATCAAAACGGATGCACCCCAAATCTTAGCATAAAAGATTATTACCTATCTTTTTTTAATTCCGTCACAGATACATAACAGATTAGTATCCCGCCAATTTATGTCGACTTTATGGAACTCACCGCGTAATTGTTGCGGCTTATTCAGCTCAAAGAAGTTTGCGCTAAATTCACACTGGCTGTTTAGAAAGTCACATGGCCGCAGCATTTTTTTAATTAGTTTTTTTTTTACATAAAACTCTTCACAGCTGACAGCAGTTCTATTTTTAAAGTTTTATTCCGGCCCTTAGGTGGGAATTAATTTGTATGTGTTTTTCCCTCTCTGTGGAGGGAAGCAGCGTTTTCCACCCAATAATCAGATCAAAACAACACTACTTTCCGAGTATGAGAAATGAAAAATATTTTTGACTTTGTCTTTGACTTTAAAGATCGTAGGAAGTGGGTGCAGGCGGCTCAGGACCGTTCGTCGTGGCATTCTACGTGGGAGGCCTACGTCCAGCAGTGGACTTCTACAGCTTAATGAACATGATGTATCTTTTTAAGATGGTCACATCGTACACTCACTTAGATGTAAAGATACCAACTATGGCACGTAAATGGCAGGTGAGACTCCATGTTTGCTCTGGATTTAGTTGAGTTTGAACACAACGTGCTAATATCTTATGATAACAATGTCTAGTTGGAATATCGTCTATAGTTACACAAAGATGACCATGTTTTCCTTTTACCTTCATTGTTTTATTTAATATTCAACAAGTAAAGAATTATCAAAGCTTGACTACGGGGAACCACAACATTAGTATGTAAGTACAATATTTTTATAAAGTACTAGCGATCTAACCCGGCTTCATACGGGTAAAAAACAAAAAATGTGAAGTTACTGCCTGTGCAAGCCGTTATATATATATATATATATACGTAAACCTTCGGTGTTAAATTATCTAACTGATGGTGAAAACCGCATCTAAATATGTATGGTTTAGGAGAATTTAGGGGATATACGTAGACAGACGCGGAAAGCGACATTGTTTTATGGGTAGTTCTTCAGACACAAAATTTTCGATGTCTGTGGGTATATTTCTGAAACCAACTAACAAAACGGCATGTTATTTTTTTATACATATAGTTTAGCTTTAACCCTAACTGGGACAAATAATATTTTTAAAATAATTGCAGTGTAGGTATAAATTAAAAATATTAGAAGTTAGTTCTTCTGATTCATATGACGCGTCCGCTTGCCATTTTCCGGAACAAAATTGTCGATGTCACATTTTCCCTTTGATAAATCAATATAAATTATAATTATATTGAAAGGAAATGAACAGTTCTTGCACAAAAAAAATGTGTATTAGTTATAACTACCTTAATATGTTTATAAATCGGTAATTAAGAAGTGTCCGGCATATAATTCTGATTAATATGCCGTAAGCTTCACTTGACCCTAATTGGTTGGTTAGTAATAATGAGAGTCTGACTTCCCGCGCGGGGGGAAGCCAGTCGTGCAACGGACGTGCCAGAAGGTGGACGTGCTGCTGGTTGGCTTAGATCACGGTGTTACAAAGGTCAATGTCTGATTCATATGTTCTTGGTTCAGGTGGAATTTTGATTACAATGCCTACTTTATAAAATTTATTTTATTGTTTTCCAGCTTCAATCTGTATTTCATGTGATGCTTTTGGGTTATAGATTCGTGTAGAAAAATTACAATACTGAAGTCTGTATGTCTGATGAGTTATACATGATTTAAGGCAAAATCCTGATTCATCTGTGCCTGATTCATACGGTCAAAACACCATATGAATCATAAAATAACGAAGTTTTTCTCCTCTCCAGCACGAAAGGAACGCTTTTTTTGTGTAGTAGTTAATTTCTGTTATATTACAATATTCTCGCTTTCCCAGAATTATTATATACTGTTTTATTATTTATTTTATTTTATATTGTTAGCATTTAATATTTTTGATCCCGTTATAAGTACTATAACGCAGTTAACCGACGAACCTGTCGTTAGTAGTATTACTTATGGGTGCACACAAGCAGGAGGGTCAGCTGACAATATTTGTTTAAACTGACGAGTCCGACAATGACAAAGCCAGGCACATTACATGTAGTACATCAAAATGTGCAAGGACTTCCCAGCAAAATATTAGAATTAGAATTATTTTTAACATGTTTAATGTAGATATCATGTGTGTTACTGAACACTGGTTATTACAATTTGATTTACTCCCTTATTATGAGAATTATAATATTGTAAGTTCATTCAAACGCAAGAACGCCATACGTGGCGGTTCCTTAATTGTGCCTAGAAATAATTTAAAATGCAAAGAACGTACAGATGCTGCAAATCTCACTATTGAGAGGGCTATTGAGCTATCGTGTGTTGAGCTTGAGCGGCATATCATTGTTAGTGTTAACCGTCCCCCTGAAGCGGACTTCGCGTTATTTGAATCCACTATGGAAGAAGTATTGGTTAAAACATTTGGACGTAGTAAAATGTTAATAGTCTTCGGAGATTTCAATATAGATATTCCTGTGAATCCTCTATCTGAGAGAATACTTAACTTATTTAAATGTTTTAATTTACTTCACCTTTTCGAAGAACCTACAAGGGTGACACTTACATCAGCGACCTGTTTGGATAATATATATTGCAGTAGTGTTCCAATTGATAAAGCAGTAATTAAACATTTCACCTCGGATCATTACGGTCACAGTGCTATATTTACTTGTAATTTGGTAGATGAATCTAAGGAATTCACTTATCGGCCTATCACAGGGAGTCGAATTATGAAGTTTCAGAGCAGTATTGAACTTAAAATATCCCTTTTAGCATGCGTAGATGATCCAAATGACCTTTTTACCTCCTTGTCTAATTTGATAAATGAGCAACATACTGAGATATTTCAGTAAAAAACATGTATAGCTAAATCTAATGGCGGGTTAGCTGATTGGGTGACACCCGGTATCTATAGAAGTAGGAATAAATTATATGATCTCTATGCGACTAGGGTATCAATGTTGCATGACCCAAAGTTTATTTTGTATATAAAGAACTATTCAAATACTTTTAAAAATGTTTTTCGTGCAGCAAAATCATTACATTTGAGAAACAAAATAGAAAAATCATCTACTAAAATTAAGGTAACTTGGAAATTAGTTAATAATGAAACTGGTAAATCTAAGCCTCGCAATAAGCAGATCAAATTAAACATAGACAATACAATATTAACAAAAAATATTGATGTCGCGAATGCCTTTGACAATTTTTTCTCTAGTATACCTGTTATTGTAACCCAGTCATTACAATCATCTGCCTCTGGAGCATCTACTTTATTGGAATTAAGTGTTGCTAAATGTGAGGTGGCGTTTAGTTTTAGATACGTAGATGCCAATAGTATTGTTAAGACATTTAAGTCACTTAATATTAAAAATACTGAAGATCTTTGGGGAATATCTACAAAGGTGTTAGGTATTATAATTATTGATATTGCTCCATGCTTAGCCTACATTTTTAATAGATGTGTTGACGACGGAATCTTTCCAGATCTTGTGAAACATAGTAAATTAATTCCTTTGTTCAAGTCTGGAAATGCAAAAGATCCAGCTAACTATAGGCCGATTTATATATTGCCCAAGTTAAGTAAAATCTTTGTAAAACTTATTCTTACTCAATTATTGTCACACTTTAACCTCCACAGACTACTTCATAGTCATCAATTTGGTACACATTAACGATCTCCCTTTTTATGTAAAAGACATATGTGATATAGTTTTATTTGCTGACGATACGTCTTTAATTTTCAAAGTTGATAGGTCAAAAGCTAATTACGATGATGTAAATGAATCACTATCGCGAGTTCTTGATTGGTTCACTGTAAATAATCTGTTGCTTAATGTTAAAAAAACTAAATGTATTAAATTCACTTTGCCAAATGTAAAACATTACTCAACTAATATTAAAGTAAATGGTGAGACACTCAATCTTGTAAACTATACTGTTTTCTTAGGACTTAATATTGATAAAAGTTTGCAGTGGGGACCACAAATTGAGGCACTTGCGGATAGACTTAGTTCCGCTGCATATGCAGTTCGTACGATAAGGCAGCTTACTGATGAAGCTACAGCTAGGCTAGTTTATTTTGGCTACTTCCATAGTGTTATGTCATATGGCATAATACTGTGGGGGAAAGCAGCAGACATCCAAGCAATATTTGTTTTACAAAAACTGGCAATACGTGCCATTTATAAAATAAAGCCACGTGACTCCTTGAGGGAGCGTTTTAAAGAAATTAACATACTCACGGTAATACCGCAATACATCAAAAAAATAAATAAATAAATAAAAAATAAAAAGAACTTTATTACTACACAAAATAAAAAATATATAAGTACACTTTTTTAACTAACTTTAGTGTAGACCGCCCTTGGCGGTATAAGCCTCCTCCAAGGCTCGCCAGTCTTCCCTAACTCTTGCTCTTCTCGACCAGAGTTTTCCAGCTACCTGAATGATGTCATCATTCCACCTTGTGTTTGGTCTTCCTCTTTTCCTTTTTATGCTTAGGGGTATCCAGTTAGAAATATTGTAAGGCCATCTATTCTGCTTCATTCTTTGTATGTGTCCTGCCCATTTCCACTTTAGGCACATTACCCTTTTGACCACATCCTTAGTTTTGGTTTTCCGTCGAATAACAGTATTTTTGACTCCGTCTTTGAGCTTGATGCCTAAAAAACTTCTCTCTATACCCCTTTGGCAAATTCTGAGCCTCTCTAGCATCTTCTTTGTAGTTGCCCAAGTTTGACATCCATAGGTTAGGCAGGGTATTAAACAGATCTCCATAGCTTTACTTTTCAGTTTTATGGGTAGTTTGCTCTTGAAGATTTCTTTCATGGCCCAGTATTTACCCCATGTTGATTTTATTCGTCTGTTTATTTCTCTTTCGTTAAATGTATCAAATGCAATAACGTGGCCGAGGTATACATATTCTTCAACATATTCCAGAGTAGTTGAGTGGACCATGAATGGTGTTTTGGATTTATTGGTCATCACCTTTGTTTTGTCCTGGTTTAGCTCTAGCCTAGACTTTTTACTTTGCAAATTTAGAGACTCTACCATGTATTGAAGTTCAGTTGGGTTATCAGAAAGAAGCACAATATCGTCTGCAAATCTCAAGTGCGTTAAATATTTTCCATAGATTTTAATTCCCATTCCCGCCCACTCCAGTGATCTGAATATATTTTCTAGGATGGCAATATTCGGTGAGAGCGGGTCGCCCTGTTTCACACCTCGTTCAATGCAGAAAGATGGGCCTGCTGTGTCAAGTTTTACCTTTGCAGTGCTTTTACTGTAAATCTCTCTGATCAAATTTATATAGTCATTGTTTATGCCTTGTACTTCAATTTCATCTACGAAACCTTATTATATACACAAACACTTAGATAGGTTTATGAAAAAAAGTGACGTGCATTGTTTTAAGACGAGAAATAAAAATAAACTGAATATTCCCAAAAATAGATTTAAAAAAGTAAGTGGGTCTTTTATGGGGAATTCTGTTCGGTTCTATAATAAACTTCCAGAAAGTGCTTCTAAACTTTCGATTCGAAGATTTAAATCCTACATAAAGAATAGTTTAATTAAGAAAGCGTATTACACACTACATGACTATGTTAATGATAAAGCCGCGTGGCCTGATGTCGCTCTGCCCCTTGACACCTAATTTGTCAATTTGCAATGGCTGTACCTACATATAATTTATTATTGATGTTGTATTTATGAGTATATCAAGCGTAGTGTGTGCTGCCTTATGAAATTTTGCTGATTTTCTCTATCATCTTACTTTTGACTGCCTACCTAAGTAAGGCTTTTAAGTGGGTTTTTGTTTTTTCTTTGAATCAGCTTCCACTTGTTCTGGAGGCACCACACAGGCGCTCCCCACCTAGTAGTAAGAAGGATCATCGAAAGAAAAACAGACCGTGTTTGTTGCCTGATTCTTCTAGGTCTGGTTGCGTTGGAACAGGAGTAAATGTAAATTTATTTTTTAAGACGATTCAAAATGTTCCTTGTGATTTCAATGAATAAAATACTTTTTGACTTTGACTTTAACTTTGACTTTAGATTTAAAAAAATGTTTTACTGGAATAATTGTTGATCCATCAGATTTTTTCGGTAATATGATCACTGATAATTGTTTTCATAAATACAAATTATTGTAGTTGTTAAAATATGATTATTTTCTTAATACAGAGCCAAATATTTAGATATAATATATCCGATTCTGATTCATCTGGGCACAAAATATTTGAACGTAGATATCTTGGAAACTACTTCAAAAAAACAAGCCCCTCGTTGAAATATATGTTCTTTGGTTACCTTTTTTCATATGAACATGTGCGACAGAGCAGAAAATGAAAAAAAAAATTGCCCAGATGAATCAGTCGAAGAATGAAATTTCGAAGAACTACCCTTATACTATGTATTGAATTATTGATTGAATTGATGATGAACAACGAATACCCTTGCTTGAATACCGGCGCTCCCCACCTTGTAGTAAGGAGGATCATCAAATAAAGCCGAGCCGTGTTTGTTGCTTGATTCTCCTAGGTTTGGTCGCGTTGGAACCGGTGTACATTTATTTTATAAGACGATTCGAAATGATCCTTGTGATTTCAATGAATAAAATACTTTTGACTTTGAGTTTTACTTTGACTTGGATGATAATGATAATGATTTTTCTTTAAGGCGCCATAGGTTCAACTAACATTTTTGTATGAGGCGAAGAAGGCGAGCGCACGCTCTGATACCGTGTTTTTATGTATAAAAAAATTATATAAAAATGTCGTTCAAAGTTTTGTTTAATTTTGTTGATGAATTCACTAACTTAAATAATAACTAACATGTAACCAAATGTCTCAAAAATTAAAACGTGAGAAAAGTGAGTGAAAAATAGCATTTACATTTTAAAAAGGAGGTATCTTTGTTATTTTTTTTTATCGAGTGAAGTAATTCAAATATTGTATTGAATTATTGATTTCACTAGATAAAAAGCTCAAAAATATCATATATTTTTTTCTTTATAGAAAACTATGAAAATTCTTATCAAAAACTTTAAAATTCTAGAGACATTTGAGAACCTATCGCGCCTTAACATTGACAGGCAATTTCCAGTTCGATCGAAACAGACAAAACTACACTAGAGACGGTGTAACTATTCCAAGGATGATCCTCGTTTATTAGTAGTAAGGCTAATAGTTTACCGATAGTAAGTACCTGGACTCATAAATTTTCCAGAGTCTACTAATGGATGATTTCGACCTCGAATATTCTGGCTCTACCAAAAATGATCGTTATCAGCATAAAGCGTACGTACTCAAACACTATAATCACCGACAGGTAGACAGTGGTGACATGTCACAGAAATTACCGGTAAAAGTTCAAGGTGCGTAGAATAAACAGATAGTGTGGTGTGACCCCGGCTGCATTTATAATAATAGCCATATCTGAGCGAGCCTTACAGTAGTCGCATATGATGTGTAACATCTGATACCTCATCTCCTTGGCTGATGGAGATGGCTGATAGTACAAACCTCTCGGAAAAAAGCACGCTTCCTGTTTTCCGTTCCTTTTCACGAAATCACTCCCACAGGTTGCAGGAAAACGAGAGGAATTATTTTGCAAATCAAAAACTTCCTTTTTGGAGTGCTAGCTATTAGATTGGTTTCCAGTTCCAAAGGCAATTCAATGTAATTTAAACATCTCTTTTAATAAAATAAATAAGACAAGTGCAAGTAAAACATTAGTAATAAGTGTTCCAAAAATCAGCGCCTCTTAGAGCTTTTCGCTACAAAGTTCTCCGACTGATATTTTGAATACATAGTTTTTTTATTAATTGTGAAAAAACCAAACATATAAATATATATATAAACATCCAAACTTTGATTGTAATTTTCCATATTTAGTCGAAGCACTAAAACGAGCCCTAAAAAATATGTTTAAGTGCTAGAGGTAATGGTAGGCCATGGGAGGGTGCTTTAATTACACGTATAGTAAGGGAGAGCCAATCTCTATACCTACATAATGCTTTTTTTTTTGCTTTTTTATGCTTTTTTTTAGTAGTAACTAGGTACCTAGGTACCTACGATTGAGCTGAAATTTTGCATACCTGTCAATTTCCGATGACAATAGAATACAAAAATATAATGCATAAAATAAATCTAAATAAATAAATTTTCAAATTATTTATTAGTTCATAAATTGGAATGTAGATTCTGCTAGAAGACTGCAGAATTGTACCTATATCAATCAATTATACATAGCACACATATTGGGTATTGTATATTGTACGGGCGAGGCATTGATACCTAAACTGTTATTTCGAATGGTTTCGTGTAAGGTCGTACACGCAAAAATATTTTTTTCTTTCAACATAAAAATGACGATTAATTTATAACAATCCTACAACAATATATGTGATCCCAAAAAAGTCAACATTATGGGAATACAACTTTTAAATAATTCAACACTCTAAGAATTCAACAATTTGCGAAACAAAAAAATATCAACATTGTGGGAAATTATACATCTTGGGATTTCAACATTTTGCAAAGTCAACCGAATGGTCCTAAAGGATATTAAAGTGTCTGTAGAAGAATCTACCAAGTTCATTTACAGGCTCAAATTGGTCCCGTTTGCCTGTAAAATGCAAATCACTGCTATATAAGAGGTTTCTTTGAAAAAAAAACTCTGCTAAGGTTAAAAGTTAAACAATAGTGCAAAAAACCAGACCGCTACTACAAAAAATGAGCCAGTGATATGAAAAAGTCACCAAAAATCATATTCATATGTTTTGTAATTGCTGAGAAAAATCTAGATCCCTGTCACCAAAATTTCCAATGCGTCATCTTAATTATGTAGGTATATTTGTTAATGTTGACTAGCGTTCACACTTTCTTTTGTTATCACTGGCTCTCTACACGTGAAAACCTGACTTTTTGTTTGAAACTCTGTTTTATATGTATGTATGTATATAGCTGTTGGTTTCCTATAAAATAAATAAATAATTAGAAATCAAACTTTCGCTCAGCTATTTTATAACATCAGACAAGCAATTATTAGTCAACATTACCGAGCGGGTATTTGTGTATTCAAACAATGCTACCAATTCGTTTTGATTTGCCTATAACCATTGAAATGACAGGCACGTTACGAATAACTTTGCCGGGGCGTGGATTACCAAATAGCTGCTACTGGGGGCTCACATACCAGAGCCTAACAGCAAAAAAATCTAAAGTCACGATTCGTACCTACCGCTCGCGACAGCCCGCTCCATACCAAACGAAATTTGCGCCTCATTGTAATAATATTTAATTCAAGTCAAATTATTTTTGTTCACACAATCTGTGGTTAGTTAGTTAGTGGTTGTGGTTATTGGATAGAATCAAACTAGCATGGGTTAGTTGGGCTAGCTTTCCATACAAATCTATGTGGTCCACACGCACCCTATGTGGCATTGCACTATGCCCGCCACTCTGAGACATAAAGATGAAAAGTATTATGTGCCTGTAATTTCACCAGCACCCTTCAAACCGGAATACAGCAATGCTTTGCGGCAGAAATACAATAAATTGTACTAGGCAGACAATACATGATCATTGCTTCTATTTGGAACCCCAGCATCTCCCATGTGTCTTAGGCCACCGGCTATGCCTTATGTTCATAGATTCGTTTCCATAGCCTTCGTCGGGGTCGTGATCTGGTTATTTTATTGTTTCCCCAGGAACATTGCAATAAGTATCGTAGTTAAACGAGTTTGTCTGGCAATGACTTCGGTAAAAAATTGCATAAAAACAGTTACAAGGCTGTCTTGAATTCAGACGGCGTTAAATAAGTTCCTTTTCCTTAAGGAGGTCGAAGGCCTTCACAGCTTTCTTAGAAGATCATTATTATAGATCACTTCTATATGAGTCATAGGATTTTACCCCAATTAATTTTTTGCAAGTTTGGTTATTACTTTTAGTCATGATTGCCCAATTTATATCGCAACATGTCTATTTCCAAAGTTTCTTCAAGGATAATGTGGTGTGTCCGGCTTAAGAAAAGTCGATCTTTTACCGTGGGGATGTCGTACAAGGTGACTAAAGGATGACACCAGAGGATGGGCAGCCGCATCTACCTGTGCCTACGAAGATGCGAAAGGTTGCGGGTTCGATTCCCGCTGCGGGACATATGTTTGTATGATCTGCAAATATTTGTTCCGGGTCTGGGTGCTATGGTACCATGGTACTCGTAGTTTCTGATACATATCCCTCCAATGCATTATATATGGAATGCCTCGTCCAACAGTGGATGTCTTTACGGCTGCTAATGATGATACAAGGATATTAGATACATTACCTTTACTATCACGATGTATAAAGCAGTGAAATAACAAAAAAAAATGCAAAAGGTACGCCGCTTAGCATTTAATATTTAAATTTTCCCGACAGCTGATTTCCGTAGCGCAGCACGAATCACTTTACTGAAAATAATTCTTGACAGACCTTTTTTTATCACAAAGCCCTTGATAACGATGCATTATAATCTGTTACGAGATGTCTCAATGACCCAATGTGCCAATGACCCTTGAGATTTAAGAAAGGGCAAGGTTCTCTGTATTTTCTTAAAAACTGAAAACTATTACCGACTTTTATCTCTGATCTCACTCTTTATCGGTTAAGATAAAATAACCTTTGTGTTAACAAATTGGCGGCTAAGATATCCGTATAGTAAGATTAGACTAGCATACGTAGTCTTATCGTTGTTTTATCACAACGGAATTTGTGGGTAGTTTATATATACCTATATAAGAGCTTAACCTGACTGACTGACTGACTGACTTATTGATTCATCATCGCCGAGCTGAAACCGCTGGACCTAGAAAGCTGAAACTTGGAGCGTAGGTTCCTTTTATAGAAAAAACACCTACTAAGAAGGGATTTTTGTAAAATCAACCCCTAAGGGGGCGAAAAGGGGTGAAAACATTTGTATAAAAAAACATATTTCTTGAACTTACAAACTGGAAATTTTGCATAAGTATGCTTCAATACAAATCATAAAAGGCAAAATTATTGTTTCCCCCAACTACCCACAAAAGCGGGTGCAATGGGGTGGTAAAGTTTGTAAAGGAACTTTTTATCACGTGGTGCCTTTTGCTTGAAAATTGGTATGGGTACTTAAAATACAGAATAATTGAACCATGTTTCAGGATATTGAAAAAGGGATAAAAGGGGTGGCAAAGTTTTTTTTTTGTGATGTGATGCGTAGCAAAGCACGGGTATGCAGCTAGTTATTTATAATCTTTTTAGCAAAGCGCCGCACTGAGTAAACGTTTTATTTGACGTCATTCTGTAAAGAAAGTCCTAATGTTTGTAATTTCTTTGCATAGCATTATTTATTGCTACAAGCTTCCGCCTGGCATAATCGTTAATTAACTAGGCAGGTAGTTGAGTAACCTAACACTGACTTTCCAAGGTGAGTTCAGCGTTAGTATTCCGCGATCAGAGCTCCCTAGGGAAGAAGCGTTGGGTAAGCGTATTCAATGCAGCCTTCGTCTGCCATAATAATTCAGTCAGTTCTATCACAGAATAAATAATAGTACAAGTATTTCTATATTGACTGGGACATATACGGTCTTTGCCTACATAAGAAAATTACTTTGTTGTAACAGCTTGCAATGTTTTAATAATATTCCGACCTTTTTATGATTAGAATCACCTATGCACTAAGTAGTTACAGCTTGGTGTAGTAAGTGCATTTGTCACGCGACATATTTATAAAAGGAACCTAGCCTCCATAGAACTTAACAAATCTTACAACACAGACAATTTTACATAGCAGAATGGAATAGTAATATCTACGAAATACGTACCAACCTATGTAACGGGTATTTCAAAAATATGAAACTGGTTTCGGTGCTCTATTTTTCCGAAACCTACCTATAGACCGAGCACTTTATTTACTTGTTTAACTATATAGAACGGCCTGGGCCAATTATTAATTAAAAATTAATCTCACATTATGAGAGAAAAATAAAATCTACAATCATAGTTAATTTAAAAGATGATGAAGATGACGTTAATTAGTTGTTAAAAACAAGTGTTCTTCTGTGTTTAATGGTGTGCAAGGAATACTTTAAACAATGTCACCAATGTCATGTATATAATTTAAATAATGGCAAACATGCAAGGATTTTTAACCTTTTTTCATAGGCCTTAATTAAAAAGGCAGAGTCATCAACAAAAGTCTGTTCTACGTTTCGGGAACACCTGTTAACATTTTTAACAACACTGTTAACAACTTTGATAAGAAAACTTCCGAGACTGTAATAAATGGATATAACAAAAATCGTGCGTCAGTCAATGCACTGCACCCGACGCAAATCATACAAAGGAAATTGCATTCATTAGGTACTGTGTTAGGTACGGCATTTTATAATTACTTGGAAAGGAATATAGAAACGGGATAAAAGGTTTACATTAATAAACATTAGGTACTTATATGCATGTAGGCTCGGAAGGACGAAGGAAGTACTAGAAACTATGGTGGTAGCCACGTCATCCTGACTCTTCGTGGAATTGCACCGACCAATTTTCTGAGATCATAAATAATGAGGAAATAACATAATTTATAATACATACCTAAATTAAACCGTATTTGTATAATAAGGAACAATGACCGTCGCGTGGATGAAGATAAATCTACTGTTTCAGAGAATGTTTAAGGAAAAAACAAACTTAGGTGGTACCCATTATATCAGTATCAGACGATTGTTATGAAGCTTTTGTATGTAATTAATTGTACGATATTTAACTAAACCTATTACCTACCTCGCTCTTACTTAGCACAACACTTTACCCTTAAATAATTGGTTAGTACCTAATTGCTTTCCAATATTTATGTTCTTTTACTAAAAACTCATTGTTTCTAATTTACATTTCCAGTAACGACTCTCTTACATCTTTTTCTTCTTCTGATGTATACTACAAGCAATTTCACCAATGTCAAGTAAGTAATATTACTGTAATCAAATTATAAAGTCAAGTGGTCAAGAGTCTCCGTCAGGTCAACACATGTTAAAATGGTGGCAGAAAAACCAAGTTTTTGAAAGACAAAATCCACAAATCCGAAATGAATTTAGATTCGCCAGTTATCTATTCTCACTAGCTTCGTCCACACTGGTCACATCACAATCGATAAAAAAAATCCCGGTTGTATCGAGAAGTTTATATTCCCAGTTTTCCTATATATTACGAAAGAAAATTCACAAAAATTTTTTGCTAAATCTTGTGTCATCAGCAAGAGCCGTAAATTAAGCGACTGTTAACAATATTTTATGGACGTGTTTACTATGTATGTAAGTAGATATTTGAATCGCATGCAATTTTCAATTACTTAGCTAGCCCGCAGCCGTTAGCGACAACGGAGTGACACTAGCTTTGTCGACAAGCCATTCAAGAACAGGACACCTCTTCGTTACCTGCTATTTATAACATGTACACGTTACGCTGCAACGCTAACATTCAAGCAGATGGCCCAGTAACCTCTGCCTTTAACAGTGCATTACCACATAGGTCACGTCCACCTAGGACGCGCCCTATGTGCACAGCAATGCGAGCACTACTGCTTTGCGGCAGAAATAGGTATGGTGGTAGAGCTTCCCAGGATGAACTCTTTCTCAAAAAAGCTCTACTACTACTAAAACTGTTCTACTAAGTGCGAATATTATTTACGCTTTAGGTAGGCAGTCAAAAGTAAGATGCTAGAGAGAATCAGCAAAAGTTCATAAGACAGCACACGCTACGCTTGATATACTTATAAATAACACTTCAATAAAAAATTATATGTAGGTACAGACATTGCAAATTGACAAATTACCTGTCGATGGGCAGAGCGACATCAGGCCACGCGGCTTTATCATTAACATAATCATGTAGAGTGTAATATGCTTTCTTAATTAGTTTATTCTTAATGTAGGATTTAAATCTTCGAATCGAAAGCACTTTCTGGAAGTTATTATACCACATCCGTTTATTTCGCGTCCAGTAGTCTCTACTATGGTGCTAGGCTCCTACATTGATGGTGATGAGCAGGAATGAGGCAATCGTCGGCGCCCCTCGCCCCTCGGGAAGGCGTGCTCGTGTCCACTACCGCCTGACAGTTTGCTACGTGCTATGTTCTAGGAAGCAATTCTATTAGGTACTTAGTAATGAAGAGTGTAGAATAATATAGGTACTATGTACTATCGCGAAATGAGAACGGACACCTAAATACTCGGATGTATCCAAATTTGAAATAATCAACCGTGGAGACTCAAAAAAAAACGAGCAATGTATACAATAAAGAAAGACAAATGTACGATATAAATAAAATAAAAAGTCTTTTATTTCTTGCATATTTACAAAGAAAATTAACATAATTAATTTATTCTTAATTTAGGTAAAAAGTTCTAGGTCTAAAGTTACTTTATACATAGATAAGTATATTTTATGTGTAGGTATAATATATTTATAAGTACATAACTTAAATTATTATGTTCAATTTTTTATTTCTATTGTGTTTTTGTTTATGTAGTTTGATATTTTATTAGTGTTAGTGTTTGTGTTTTATACATTGTATCTTCAATACATTTCTTTATTCTGCAAGAACCCTTTTACAGGTGAAGGCCTCCTCCAAAGATATCTGTTCGTCTGATTTATTTATTATGAAACCGATTCCATATTTGCCCGGCATCTGCCATAAATGACACAGGAGGATTGAAGTCTCTAACTTGTTCCCAGGGCGTCTCATTTTGGATATGTTTGTCGTATAGTTCATATAAGTTCAATTAGACGTTCATGTGACGATAATGTCCTGACATTATAGGTTGTTCTATAGAGCTGATTGTTCGAGTTTCATAAAGTCCTTGTATAGGTTTTTTACTTTAGAGGGTTTTGGCCGTAATCTTCCACGGCGACCGGCCGGATTGGAAGATAAGTTTTGTTTATAGTATGTTTTTTGTTATTTTTCTGTGGTTATTAGCTGCTATGGTTCTTATCCTTGTTTTCCTGCATGTTTTCCAAACTATTAGCATTTTTGCTTACTAAGAAGTTCAGTATGCCTGGTTTGAGAACTCCTTCTGAGAAACTGGATGATCTTTGTGCTTTTTATTTGGCCGATAGTACTTTGTTGTTCTTGTTAGTGTGAATTCGGCGGTCCACCTGTTTTGGAAGCTATTTTCAGGAGAGATTGAGAGGGTCCTGTTTTTGTTGCTTGTTGTGTAGCCATCAGGCTTATTTTTAAGTATGATTAGTTTATCGTACTTAATTATGGCTAAGTTCCCTTTTTCTTTCTCAATTTTAACTTGTTCTTGCAATTCTCTCCTTTTTTCTAGGCGGACTGTAGATTAGGTTTTACATTTGGTCCTTCGAGCCGGATGTAAAACCTAATCTACAGTCCGCTTATATCGTACAGAAGTCATAAGATAGGACAAAGTCTAAGCAACGATGTTCAAGGAAATCTTTAGAAAAAACGTAGTAACTCTACTTTCTACATTAGAAATTTACGTGCTATGCTGTAATCAGCAATAGGTAGACTTATACCTCAGCCCGTATGGAAGTCGTTCGAACGATCGTAAATTTCCATCATCATACCGCATACGGGATGTGTTAGAATTTCCTTGCACATGGCAGTCGTTTCGAATGAATGAAAATACGCATAAACCTATTTATTTTATTATTTATTGCACAAAAACTCAAATAGATTGTACAAATGGAGGACCAGTGTTTTGCCAGACATCGTCTTCCAAGAAGATTAAAATGATGTGGCGTGAACTGAATTAACTATTAAAAATTATAAAAACGTTTATTTTCTCAACACAATAAAGTTCCTCAACTATAAAGTGTTATTAGTATTTGTAAACCTAAGATATGAAAGATAGCTTAAAATTATAATAACGTTTATTTTCTCAACACAATAAAGTTCCTCAACTATAAAGTGTTATTAGTATTTGTAAACCTAAGATATGAAAGATAGCTTAAAATTATAATAACGTTTATTTTCTCAACACAATAAGGTTCCTCAACTATAAAGTGTTATTAGTATTTGTAAACCTAAGATATGAAAGATAGCTTAAAATTATAATAACGTTTATTTTCTCAACACAATAAGGTTCCTCAACTATAAAGTGTTATTAGTATTTGTAAACCTAAGATATGAAAGATAGCTTAAAATTATAAAAACGTTTATTTTCTCAACACAATAAGGTTCCTCAACTATAAAGTGTTATTAGTATTTGTAAACCTAAGATATGAAAGATAGCTTAAAATTATAATAACGTTTATTTTCTCAACACAATAAGGTTCCTCAACTATAAAGTGTTATTAGTATTTGTAAACCTAAGATATGAAAGATAGCTTAAAATTATAAAAACGTTTATTTTCTCAACACAATAAGGTTCCTCAACTATAAAGTGTTATTAGTATTTGTAAACCGAAGATATAAAAGGTAGCTTATAAACGTTGCCTACATGCTGTGCATTGCGTTCTCAGTTTCTTAATAATAATAGATACCACAATTTCGTTGATTAATTAATTATTCAAATAATACAGAAAGAATAATACATACAACTAATACAAGTAGGTAAGTAAGAAAATTAAAAAATACATATGAGACAGTCTACCTGAACGCTGCTGCTAACGATCTAAAGGTATTCAAATAATTAAAAAGTCCTTTTCATACTTATGTATTTTTATTTCCATACATTTACTTATCTCCTTTACCTTTTAAGGGGTTTAATACCCTAACATTAATTTTCCGCGTCTTGTCTCAGGGTTCAACGATATGACACGGGGTGGTACGATTGTCACCCCAGCGGTTTATTTATATAGTACCCCTCTAATATCCTCGCTCAGCTTATGTACGGGACGCGCCTGCCAAGGACAATTACGCGAAAAGAACTAACTACCGGTGCTAGGTACCGTTGGTATAAGATTTGTCCTGGCTGCTAGCGTTATTACTGGAAGAAAGCATTAGCAGAGTCAGTCGTGGGAAGCAATGAAGAAGAGAGGCCCATTTAAGGCTCTGCCTACTCTTTCGGGAAGAAGCGTGTGTCTATGTGTGTATGTAATGTATGTTATGCTAAATAAAATGTAATGTGTGATGTAGAGTTACCTACAGTAACCTACAGTTTGTGTGATATAACAGTTTGTATATTGTGTAATATACAAATATAATGATGTAAAATAGCAGTCATATCCAATAATATTACATTATGGTACGAGTGTGTAATGTTGGTGATTACCGCTGAGGCGCCATTGAGACCCTCACCTAACGGCTCGGGTTTTAAGAGAGCCGAGGACGGTAATCATTAATACACACGTGTATCATACGTCGTTTTTCAACACAATTGTCAAGTTTTTTTTATAATAAAACAAAAATACACACTCTGTGTAAATGTTCAACTATCTCTGTAACTCACTTGTGAAAAATAGCAATGAAAAAGTCACAGTTTGATTACAGGTGTAAAACAGAAATACCTACTCTGTTTAAATGTTCAACTGTCTTTTTAACTCACTAGTGAATAATAGCAATGATAAAGTCACACTTTGATTACAGGTGTCACTATGTGCCTAATTGCGGTGAAATTAGAGCCACTTTATGAGCAAGTGTGTTGAAAAATTATTTAAATTGGTTTGGGGAGTTTAGAAGTACCTAGTAGGTTCTAAAGAACTACGTGCCAACCTGATTTTCCATGTAGCTCAGTCCAGGAGTAACAAGTGTTCATTTGTTACCTACGCACATACATTATAATCCAATTGTCAAACTTTACATAATCATTAAAAGCCGAGCAGGTAGCACAGTTAGACACACAGGCCGTGCGTAGAGATGAAATGGTAATTTGATTCTTCACGCGTCACTTGCAGCCTTGTTTATGAGGGTTATAGGGGTCGATGGGCAATTCGTACACTATTATACTTTCCAGTAGTCTCTAGGTAGGTTGATAGGTTTTTTCTATTATATAAGTGCCAACACTGACCTCAAGGTGACAATAACATATAACTGGTTGGTCTGTGTGTTCTACGTTTGACTTTGTCATGAATATTTAATTTTTGTTTGTTTCTTTCTTTCTTTCCATAACATCCCAACAGTCACATACGTAGTCCTGATCCCACACTAGGATCCCCTGTATCGTGGGTATCAGGATCTACGAGGACAATGGTACCGGAACAAATATTTGCAGATCATATACGAGTATAAACATTTGTCCCGCAGCAGGAATCGAACCCTAGCATCTGAGCCGGCTACTCGCCTGCCGTGCTACAGAGGCAAATCCCAGAACTCAGTGTGTAGGTTCTTAGGTTTATGAATCAATTTTCATATAAGGCCCACGGTATGTAAATAGATGGGGAGTAAAATCGTAGAATCGAGCGTTAACAAAAAGTGAAGTCGTTATGCTTTCTGAACTGGACTGGAATAATCGCCAGCCTCTAACATTTTTTATTTAACTAACTTTTCCATTGAAGAGTAATTTTGTGAGTACGAAATGATGACAAAAATGTACTAAGAATATTTCGTCATTGAATTAAATATGTAGTAAGTTGTATGAATTGTCTGAGAACCCGTTCATAGATAGAGGCGTGAGGCGTGCAAGGTAGAGGTGATGAATAAGTTCGATGACACCAGTTCAATGTGATGATAGAGCCTAGTCTGATGAGAGCACGGTACCTACCTCAGGCGGGGCGCTACGGTAGAGTAGGACTTATGCAGTACTTAAAGGTGAACCTGAGACTACAGATTAATCGTGTTACTATACAACTCGAAATATCCTTTGAGTAGTTACACAGTGTTTTGTCTTTTGCATTTACAAGCAGTTGAAAGAGACAAAACACGGTGTAAGTATTCCAAAGATTATTAGTAGCACCAGTTGTTTTCTCATCTGCATATGATAAGGGAATACTACCCAGATCTAAAACGGTTCGAAGAAAAGAAATGGGCTCAGTGAGCTGTAGATTTTAAACGTCATTTCCTACGTTGCATCCGAGGTTGCATCAAACATTTTGGCCTGTTTGTTGTTGAACAACCCGAATTTACAAAACGTCAAAAAATCTCAAATCAGATTAGTGCATGATGTCATTTATTCTAGAAAATAAATGAATTTACTTATCTAAAAAATATTGTATGAGTCATAATGACGCTCTTTTGATAGTAGGTATTTATTTACATATATTTTAAATAATATTTCTATAGGTAAGTACCTATACTAGGAATGGCTTTTTATTTCCTTTGATTTGATATAAATTTTATCAGATTTGATAAGTACCGACTTATCCGTATTGTAATTCTTACAATTGTAGTATTTGGGATCATTAATAGCGATAACATCTAATATATGACGACCTCTGTGGCGCGGCTGGCGATGGTTCGCCTGCGACGCAGGAGGTTGCGGGTTCGATTCCCGCCTCGGAACAAATATTTGTGCGTTCTGCAGATATTTGTTCAGGGTGTTCTGGGTGTTTTCTATGTATAATAAAAAATATCTATCTATGTATTGTATTATATTAAGTATATCAGTTATCTTGTACCCATAACACAAGCTCTGGCTTAGCTTGGGGCTAGATAAACATTAGATAATGTTATGTGAACTTGTCCAGCATTATTTATTTTATTTATTTTATATATATCGGCGTCATTATAATGAGTCTGACTGGACCTTATAATACCTAATTATTTTTTACTTTATAGGAGGTAGGAATCTACTATTATGATAAAAAATAGGTAACAAAATATTTGTTAAAAAAAAAAGGGAACTTTTTGTTTTATTTTCGTTTACCAACAAGTGTTATGCCATGCGTGTTCTCAGGCAATTATTAACATCACACTCTATCAACATGTAATCAAATTTAAATTAGATTTATTGTGCTACAAAGCATCGTGTTTCGTGTAACACAACTTACAACCGGACGCTGCCGTGGGCTCTCAATTATCTAAGGTAGGTAGTTTTTTATGAATCCCTCAGTTAATAATAGCTCTGGCTTCAAAGTTTCGTACCTCGGAGCCGAATATAATTGTATCCCACGAATCGAGAAGGAAAACGATGTAGGTTCGTAGGAAAGTCACAATGACGTAATAATAATATTTCAAAGCATTTGATTTTGCATCTCTTTCTAGAAACCAAACTAAGAGAACTACCGGAGGCCTTGCTTTAAACAAGAATGAGATAAAACGTCGATATTCATTAGTTTTTTTGTAGACACGCTTTCATTGTACCACTACCATATGTAAAAATGAAGAAAAGTTAATCTTTATTTTCAGAAAGAATAATACTACTAAGTAATACAATCAGGTACATACAAAATACTTAGATAAGTCTATAGATTATCTAAGACAAAATATGAAAATACAAATGAAACAGTCGAGCTATCTAAAGACCGTTGCTAACGATCTAAAACTAGCTCAACTGTTCCAAATCACTATGAGACGAAAACGACCCCAAGATGCTGGCTGCTAATATCCACTTATTTGTAAGATAAATTTTAACTCGGAATGGCCTGCACGTTTTAGAAGCAATTTGTCGCCACAGTTGGATTTTTGACGCCGCGCCAATTAGATTTTTAGGTAGATAATATTAATGCTATTTTAGGTAATTTTCCCGTAGCGTGCAGTGTTGTCTATTATTCGAGTTTTTTGTTGCTTTTTGTTTGGCGAGACTACTAGTATAGTATTCTTTTATCTGTGGCGAGACTAATATTCAAAACTTGTTCACGAACAGCAGATGAATGTGCGAGTAGGCTACTGTAAACGGAGATATTTATTGCATCTGTCACGCCACAGATTAGATAATAGTAACTAAGAGTAACGCCACCAGTTAAGTGAGATAAGCCTAGAATACAGAAGGCTGGCTCATAATATATATGCCCGTGGCTTCGTTCGCCTCATTAAGATTGAACAAGATTGATTTGCAGCACTTGCTGTCCCTAAGGTTGATCCTTAATGGTATGGTTTTTAATTGTAATTAAAACTAGTACCGTTAGGTACCTAACTTACAAGGAAAACGTTAATATTAGCCTCAAACAGAACTTGCTGGCAGAACTAAGCGATATACTTAAGTAGGTAGTAGGTAGAGCATTGAGCTCATTTCCTATAATACCTATAAGTAACTTATTTATTATTATTGTATGCCGTCAGATCTTGCGTCATACCTTGTTATTATAATTCTATGGTCATCCATCCATCATAGTCTACCTACAACATTGACGGTGACAAACGCTACCAGCCGACAATCTCTTATGGGGGCTGTAGGTAGGCAAGGCAACTGATTGTTTTTTACTGTTTGTCTCTTGGATAAACGAGCATTTAGATCTCACTGGCTTAGTGAGTAGAAGGTGGACTTCACTTGCTAGTCTCCTAAACGTCTAGTAGATATTCACAGTAGTAAGACGCTGTGCTGAAAGATGAGATGAGAGGTCTGTGATGCGAATAGGCGTGGGAGAGAGGGTGTGGCAGTTCAATTACCAATTTTGTATTATTAACAACATTGTCTCGTCTTTATAGCAAAGATCTTTATGATCGTAACTTTATATTCGTTTTCAGACTTGTTAGAAAGATTCCTTAGTATAAGATTTGTCCTGCGGCTGCTAGGAATGTGTTATTACTGGACGAAAGCGTTAGCCGAGTCAGTCGTGGGGAGCGATGCCGGCGATGAGCTCACCAGTTGTCACGTCTATATTTCCACGATGAAAAGAGGCCCATTGAGGCTATGTCTATCCTCTCAGGGAATAGGGCGTGTGTCTGTCACAAAATTAGTTTTTTTTGAGGCTCTGCCTACCCTTTCGGGTGAAAAGGCGTGTGTCCATGTATGTATGTATTGCTGGTCGTCCACTGTTGGACAACGCCTCCCTCATAGAATGCAATGAATATGCCATAATCATGGCAGGAGGTAATCGCAGTACTGGTGTTGAGTACTCAGGTGGATGCTACTGCTCATCCCCTGATATAAACCTCTAGCCGGCTTTTACGACATCCACGTAAGGAGACGGAGGAGTCTATTCTGAGGCCGGACACACCACGTCACCATACAACACCAAGGAATACCACAATAATCTGTGAACATTTTCAACTGGCTATCTCTTGTGGCTGCCGACGGCAGGGCAGGGTGCTGTTGGCACCGTTCTAGTACTGAACCCTAAAAATTAACATCTTGGTGCAATGTCAAAATCTGATCTATATTAATAATTCTGTTTTTCGCCACGCCTCACTCTACATATAGACTCTAGATAGATAGATAGAAAATACTTTATTGTACACCTTAATAGCTAAAAATACAAACAAAAAGAAACAAACTTAACTATATAATTAAACGTACAATGGGCGGTCTTATCGCTTAGCAGCGATTTCTTCCAGACAACCTTTGGATGGAGATAAATTTATAAGTTAGGAAGAATGGCCGGGGGTGTATGTATATTATAGATACAAAAGAAGAGAAGAAATAATTAAAGACAAAATACCTATCTTAGTAGATAGGTATTTTGTCTTTAATTATTTCTAAGAACATAAACTTATAAAAACTACTTAAAATATTACAATATTACACATACATACCATAAAAACTTACACTACGGTAAAATAATACATACAGATACATAAATACATAAATATATATATATATATATACATACGTACTTATACTGAAGTGAAGGGAAATAATACTATAAGAAGAAGCGATTACTACCTACGACATTTCTGACAAGTAGAAAATTTTAACACGGGCTTTAAATGTGACCAGGGATGGGGCTTTCCTAATCGAGACCGGCAACAAATTCCACAGGCGTGCTGCCTGAATCGAAAAGGAACTACCGTAGAAGCCAGTTCTGTGTAAAGGAATACTGAGCAAGAGATTTTCTAATGATCGAAGAGGTCGGGAATGGGAACTATGAAGGAACTCAAATCGTTCCTTCAGATAGGAGGGAGTCAAAGGGTTATGCAGAATGTTATAAAGCAGGGAAAGGATGTGAGTATTCCGGCGAAGACGGATAGGGAGCCACTTGAGCTTTACACGAAATTCAGAGATGTGGTCAAACTTACGTAACCCGAAGATAAATCTGATGCAGACATTTTGGAGACGCTCAAGTTTATTCAGCTGGTCTTCCGTGAGGTCAGGATAGCAGGCATCAGCATAATCAAGAACAGGAAGAAGAAGAGATTGTGCAAGCGCAATTTTGGTAGCGGTAGGTAGAAAATTACGCAGCCTCCTAAGCGATCCCGCAGTTGCAAAAAACCTCCGACTTACAGCCTCCAGCTGTGGGCCCCAGGACATGTCACTGTCTATAAACACCCCCAGGCTTTTTACATGATTACTAATAGGAATAGCCACACCGTCAAATTCAACTTGAGGGAGAGTAGACCAATCAATTTTAGCAGCAGTACGTGAGCTGCCTACTACGATAACTTGCGTTTTACTAGGATTTATGCGAAGACCATAGGCCTTACTCCAGTCATGAATACGAATAAGGTCGTTATTAGTGCGAGCGAATGCATCTGCCAGATCATCATGTGGAGCGTACCTCTACCTCTAGGTAGAGACGTTGTTTCGTCCAAGTACTATGTCGGTACATTTAACTTATCTGTATAAGGGTCTGCCTCTATACAGCCTCTGTTCAGCCGAGCACAAGAAAAAGGTGAATCATGCTTTAATAATTACGTGTCTTGTATTTTTTGCCGTCGCCGGTAAACCAGTTCCGTTTTCAATGTCAAGACTATGGAACAAACGTTTCGATACGTCTGACTTCAATCAATTACTTGAGTACCTATTTTAATGATATAATAATAATATAAGGTACATAGGTACAATTGCCAAAGGTACTTATACATATATAGACACACGCCTTTTTCCCAAAATGGGAAAGGGTAGGCAGAGCCTCAATGGGCCTCATTTCACCGTGGGAATATAGACGTGACAAGTGGTGAGCTCATCGCCGCCATTGCTTCCCACGGTACTTAATGGAACGAATGAAATCAGTAGTTTTGTTTAAGAAAAACTAACTTTGTTCGTTTTCACCGCATGACATATCAACCTAGACCTCTCATGAACTTACCTAAAATTCTGACACAATAAAAATATTTGTATTTGAAATTACATATTCATGAAATAAATGAGGTTCAAGGCTAAAATTATAATTGTTAGCGGTATTCACATACATCGCCGGAAATCCGGTGCGCATTTCCTGTAGTAGCGTTGGGCGGGCGGAAACGATCCGCCCGTCACATTTTTCTGAGGTCATTACCATAAAACCATTAATTTTTACCCCTGTAGCCCCCTAAGCCCACATAAGCATCAATGCTAAATCCCGTAAGCCTGAAATAAAATGAAATTAAGACTATTTATTTCTGCTAATCGTTAGCTAACTGCGAAGGTAGCTAATATGGAGGTAGATGGATGTGGGCACTCTACTGTAATTGGTGGTAGGTTTTCATTGAATTATATTTAATGTAAAACATTTTGTTTAGTATTTTCTTATCGTTGTAACTCTGTTATTGTTGCAATAAAGTGGCAACTGGATAGTGACGTCGTGTGGTGTTCACGTGGCACTCTCGGAGTAGACCTTGTTTTCTTGGATCATGCTTGCGGCCTATGTAGCACTCTGCTCTGCGGCGAGGCGCAACGTAAAACGTATAGGAACCTGTTTTATGTAAGGTACGAGCCGCAACGCCTAAATGGATGGAATTCCCCAAACCGGTTTCTTTGTAAAAATATTATTGGTATTCAATTTATTTATATTTTATTCAGTGTACCTATTTTGTCAAGTTTCTGTTATCTTTCACGCAAAACGCACTACTTCCCCATGATTCGAGTATTAATTTCTAAAATGACGTAAAACATACGTCGCGTGTAGCATCGCGTCGTGTCGCGTGGCGTAGCATCGTGTCGCGTTTGTCGCTTATGCAGGATACCCCGGTACAACAAAAACTAACCTTAGGTAGGTCACAAAATTACAAACACAATCAACTACGTTTTAAATCAAAGTGTTATCTTAGTATAAAATTATTTTTGAATACCCATTAGTTATAACTAATGGGTAAGCGGTAACCTCCTGATGTTAAGCGGTAACCTCTGCCTATGAACAGTGCATTACCTCATAGGTCACGTCCACCTGCGACGCACCCTATGTGGCATTGCACTGCGCCCGTCACCCTGAGACATAAAGATGAAAAGTCTTATGTGCCTGTAATTTCACCGGCACCCTTACCCTTCAAACCGGAACACAGCAATGCGAGCACTACTGCTTTGCGGCAGAAATAGGTATGGTGGTAGTACTTCCCCGGACGAACTCTTTCACAAAAAAGCTCTACTACTACTAAAAAAAAAAAAACAAGAGCATTTATTTAGTTACACTATCATTAATAACAAAGGTTATGTTTGTAATTATAAAATTTAAGAAAAAGTTAGTTTAATAGAAAAGTTCGAAGGCTCAGCCACGTATTATCATTATAATTTTTACATGATAGGTATGCTTATTATTCGGCTTTAAGAAACTTAAACATCTACCTTTTAATAGTATTTATAGTAGCTCGATCACCATCATTCGGTAGGTAGGTATATAGTGTCATATAATGACGTTCTTAAAATTGAGGATTGTCGTTTATCAAGACTTCACATTTTATTAATATTATGATTAATGCAAGTAGATAACAAGCGGCAACTTTAGACGTCATGATATAATCGAAAAATATTTGCTCTGCTACGAGTATCTCGGCCACTGACCATCATGAGACAGACAGATTTTTTATTTTTGAAAAACTTTTAGGGATACTTTGTTTGCTTTACTTTTTGGTGTCAACAGAACAAAATGAGACAAACAAGCCAACGCCACAGATTACTTAATAGTTACTACGTACTACGTAACTATTAAGTTAACGCTTTCCATCAAAATAAGTTGTTGGAATTTCTTGACTAATTTTAAATGAAGAACGCTGGAATTATATCTGAATTAATTTTGTTTTAATTTTACCCAAGCATCATTCTATTTGCGAAATCCATGTTGAAAACAGCCGTCAATTAATTTGCAGTTAGATTAGATTGACTAGCAAGGTGACCGTTTGTCAGTGTTGGTTAATAATAGATTAGATACCTATTTGATGGATTTATACTGAAAGTAGGTACCTACATATTCATATCTACTAATGTTCTGCCTCGGTACATAATATTATCTTATATATTTACAGTCCTTCAGAAGAAAGTAAACAAGTAGTGAAAATTCTAGAACCGGAGTTGTTTTTCAGCGGCATATTGTACACAAATAAAAAATAAATTCATTTCATTTCATTTCATTTATTTATTGCGAGAATGGGTACAAGAAAAAGTTAACAAATTAAAATTAAAATCCACCATAATCCGCTTCACAGCATGCAATATAAATAGTAGAACACTTGCACTTGTAGTGCACTTTAACAAAATTTTAAGTAGGTGCTTTTACTTTAACATACCATTATGTTATTTAAAACCTATTTCCCACGATGGTGCGGACCCATGGTGAAAAGAGGCCCATTTGAGGCTCTGCCTACCCTTAAGGGGAAAAAGGCGTGTGTCTATGTATGTTTGTCTATGTATGAACATGCTTTTCAAAACGTTTCTAGTTACACAAGTCTAACCACATTTTGCATTACGAATATCACATTACATTATGCATTGTGATCTTCGCTAACGCTAAATCAATGAGGTAAGTACATGCCTTTAAAAAGAATGACAGACGAACGTGAAGAATGTTTAAATCATTAATTTGACTATGGTTTGCAAATATAATATCATTTTATAATCTAATATTACAGTAATTTGAAGTCGTACCATAAAAGTGACTGGGTGATTGAACTTTGTCTAAAAAGTTGAATAAATTAGCTATAAATCTGTGGAACTTAGAAGTTTCGATGTGGTGGAAGTGGCACCTCCTTATTACGAAAAGCGAAGCGACGAAGCGTTGAAAGCGATACCACAGCGCGGTTTATTTTCCTTTAAATTGAACGAGTTTGTAACGCGATACATACGTTCTTGAAAATCGCTGATAAAAAACATTGTGTGCATAGGCTCAGAGTATTCAGTTGAGCATTCCGCTCTATCGTTCTATACAAAATGCACTCCATGTATTGGGATGACAGGCACACAGTTCGACTGCGCGTGATGTAGGTACGACCATGGACTTAGTGTCTAAGTCCATGGGTACGACTACAGACCGTTCACCGTAAGATGGCACCTGCCTTGGTTGGCACGCCATACAAAGAGGTGACATCTTACGGTGAACGAGCTGTTCGTAATAGGTAGTGTACTACACTAGCCGCTAGATCCTCAGCCACCGTGATTAGTTTCAATAGGCGCATCCGTTCCAGAGACGCATATATAGCCGCTAATGACAGATGCGAGTTCTCTAAAGACAAAGCTGGCTGTCATGCTTTATCTTGCTCACAACTGTAGCAAGTGCCTAGGCCTACAATACAAGCGTGTCACGGCCAGGTGAC
Organism: Operophtera brumata; assembly: GCA_932527175.1. NCBI lineage: Eukaryota > Metazoa > Arthropoda > Insecta > Lepidoptera > Geometridae > Operophtera > Operophtera brumata. The sequence goes on from OW052238.1 coordinate 6,796,015, forward strand.
ACCCGATAGTAGATACTGAACCCGTATTGTGTTAGGGCGCAAACACACCTACCTCTACGATGCGATGCGACGTCATCATCGTGTGGTTGCAACGTCGTGTCACGATACGAAGCCTCCTAGTCGCGGATGCTCCAAGCCGTGTCTTCAGTAAATGTCCACACTCCAAGATATGCATATCTTTTTATTGAATAATATATTTTACAAAACAAGCTTTTCCAAAATAAGTGATCAGAACCTTGAGCTAATCAAAATGAGCCCAAACCATGTAGGCTTAATCATGGAGGAATTCCGTTGTCCACCTTCTGTCTCTATCATCAGATTAGCTTGCCATCGGAACTTGACGGGTATGCCAAATTTCAGCTCAATCGGATATCGGGAAGTGGTTAAAAATTCGATCGCTTTTTGTCCCCCACAGACAGAAAGACAGACAGTTCCGTTGTCCACCTCTTGACGCCACCGTAAGATCAGCTCGCTGTCACCATAATATTGTATTGTCATCGGAACTTCACATTATGCAACATTTCAGCTTAATCGGTTGGGTGGAACTGGTTTTTAAATTAAGTTCCAAGACTTATCCCCAACAGATAGACAGACAAGAAAGCAAGTTAATAAATTCTTGTAAAAATGGTTGCACCCAACGGTATTTTCTGTTCTTATATCACCTCATGAGTCTTCATAGCAATAAAAAGCGGAGGATACGTACATAATCTCCAGAAACCATCCCATCTCCCATGCAACTTCCATGGAAAAACTTTCGGATGCATGCTGCGCAAAATCGTTGTGTCGTGGACGTATCGTGGTCGTGGCACAATACGGCGTCGTGTCGTGAGACTACATCGCATCGTTTAGCCATGACGTCGCGTTGCATACATGTGTTTGGGCCCTAGTAGTTAATATCTGCCTGCACACATGGTTATCATGAAAGGCTACTGCTCGTTGCGAATGTTTAGCTAATCAAGGCAATAAGCTTGTATGGGACAAATTAACTTCGGTCGCGTATCTGCCCACATACACGACACTTGACATTGTATGAGATATTTAAAAAAAAAACGGAAATTTAAATTTACTCGATAGATTCGGTTCCAAATAGTTATTCATTCATTTTATTATTTTCTGATAGTAGGTATCCCATCTACAATTATCCAATCCCGGGCCCGGGCTTATCTGGGAGCCCTTCCGGCCCAGTCCGAACATGCCCACATTTAGGTATAAACTGTCAACTATCTTGTAATACTGTAGGTAGGTACCTAATAAAATCTGAAATGGCATTACCTACCTTTTCTTATAATTTCAGTTAGAGACCTGTGGTGATCATTGGTATTTCATAGTAAAATTTGGTAGATGAATAATAAGTATGAATCATAAGAGAGTCATTGAAATTAGGGAAAAAATATATTTAATTATTAGATTATAAATGAGGAAACTGGCAAAACTGAAACAGGGTCATTTCGGATTTAGCGGGAATCTCGCATGACGCAGATATATTTTTATTCATAGGTACAGTTACAATCATGTTGTATTTTTTGTGCCGCATCGTGATCTTTGTATTTATTTTATATTCTTGAATTGTATGATTATTATGTATCTTACTTATTTTTGACATGCCAATGTTATGACCGAAATGGAAAAAAAAAGAATATAATGAATATCTGAATACTGAAATGGCCATGACTATCAGAGTAGATCTCCTGAAATTTAATTATAATTACTCGCTTAAGTATCGCTTAGTTATATTCTGCAGAAAGGTAGTCCTACAAATCTGTATTCTTTTGAACAAGGTTGTTTTAGTAATCTGAAATATTTAATGTTTCGTAATGCGTAAGCAATTGTTAGCAAGAATCTGTAGCATTTGGTATGTCCAATCGTTTAACATGTGTTGGTCACAGCGACACGATAATACAGAATTACCAAAGTAGCGAGTATTGTTGACAATATTCATTTATGCTTTCGAATGGCTTCTTCCTACTTTATTTTTCAGTCCCAATGCCAAAGCAGCGTAATTACATCAGTAAACCGGTGGAACCTGTACCGGCCGGTGGACGTTACATCATGTTCTTTATTGGGCAGTAGGTACATATGGCAGAGATATTAAAATAGAGATATAAAGCTTTATATATTAATGTTTTTTTTTAACAGCGCTTATCCTGGTAATATTTTTTTGTCAAAGTTACGATTTTTGGATGTTTGTTACCTACTCAATCTCGCCGAAACGGCTGGTACCTACACCAGGACCTGGATTGAGCTATAGGCTTCTTTTTATACTGTTAAAATGGGAGTGAAGTCGCGGGCGGACACTAGTTCTTTATATATTCTTTGTCTTAAAATTATCTAAAAACAATTACAGAAGTACTTACAATTTGAGTTTATTTTGTAGCTGTTTTACACCCACACTACATTATAAGCAAAGCGATTGAGTGAAACGGGTGAACCCACATCCCACTGGTGAGCAAACGGGTCTCGTGAGATTTCCCCCCATCACACTGGTGGGTGAACAAGTCTCGAGGAGTTCCCCCTCTTCCCACTGGTGGGTGAACGGGTTCAAGGAATTCCCCCTCATCACACTGGTGGGTGAACGAGTCTTGAGGAAGTTGCTCTCATCACACTGGGGGGTGAACAGGTTCAAGGGATTCCCCCGCATCACACTGGTGGGTGAACGAATCTCGAGGAATTCCATCCCTCTGGTGGGTTGAGCCGGTTGCATAGGTCGGTTGACGATGACCTTCCTAGACTCTTCTAGAATCTTCCTAGACTAGAAATTAAAGATGATATCGAAGCCTCGTAAAAAAAAATCGTAAAACTAAGGATTCATTAGGCGATTAATTGAACGTGCAGGTGTACTTAGGTACATCTTATGTTTGTTTTGAGTAAATTGATATGATAGGTACCATAAGATAAGCAAAGCGAGTGGTAAAAATGTATGGCTTCAAATTAATTGAATGACTTCGGACCGAACTGATAACGTGATACTTATCAATATCACAATACCTATATACCCAAGTTACAAGGCATGTTCTATGGCTTGCTAATTTATTACACTGTATAGACCATCTACTAGTTAAATAAATTTAAAATAACATTTTAATTTCCACTTATAGAAACATACTGACTAAATAGAAACAACATAACATACAAAATAAATTACATTATTTATATTAATAGGTACCTGTGGAGTCATTCACATTCACGATAAATGTAATAATTATACTTAAGTATAATAATTGTTAATAATTATAGTACCTACTCATTTTCGGGCTGGTTGTTATAGAGTGATGAAATCAATAAATGAAATGAAAAACATTTATTTGGCACGCCAATACTGAAAAATTAGAATTAAGGTAGGTACTAATACTTATAAATAATAATTTTTGTTCAAAGATATATTTATGGATTAAAGTTGATTAAACTATCCAAAGAAAGTGTAATTCAGTTATTTTGTATTTAACAAAATAATGTAATTGGAACAGAACTCTTTTGTTTTTTGGTAGTAAGTTTTTAATGGTCTCGTAATTACTATATTAGATATCACTGTGTTTTTATGTGTCGATGGTTTTCCTAAAATAAATAGGTACCTAAATAATAATAAAATAAAACTATGCAGTCTTATAATCTTGATTAAAACAATAAAATCATTGTGAGAAAAACTTACCGAACTTTCGTGCAACTGCTTCAGGATCCTTCACCAGTCTTGTCGGTCAGGATTCCCACGGATCACTGCACTGATGATTTAAATATTATTTTACAAAATTAAGTACATCGGGCGAATATATCGGTTTGATGCCGGCTACCACGACCGGTTGTTGCGGGATGTTGATGTCGTTTGATTAGTTATTTTGAATCGGCCCGCGTAGAGCCTAGTCTTGATAAAAAGGGGGCGGTAAACAAGAGATGCTAGCTCCATCTATAATGTTAACGGGGCGCTGAGACATCTATCGCCGAGTAGTGGAACTAAAAAAAGCTCCCGCATTATTAAAAACATACCGCCCGACTTCGGTTGAGATCAATGACTAAAGAAACCAAGAAAAAAGAAAAAGTGGTTTCTCATGCAGTTTAGGTATACACGTTTTTTATGTATGTATGTCAAGTCCATAGGCACAAAGTACCTTTATATATGCCCATAGGATTCTTTAGTCATTGGTTGAAATTTATTTTCGAGTAAGGAATATACCTACTAGTTACTCTAGCTCTAAGCGAGGTAGCACACTATAGTAACACATACATACATAGAATCACACCTTTTTCTCCGAAAGGGTAGGCAGAGCCTCTTTTCACCGTGGGTTGCACGATCGTGCGAATATAGAAGTGACGAGTGGTGAGCTCATCGCCGCCATTGCTTCCCACAACTGACTCGGCTAACGCTTTCTTCCAGTAATAACATACATAATAACTAAATAATGCTGGACAGTTCACACAACATTATCTAGCCCCAAGCTAAGCAGAGCTTGTGTTATAGGTAGTTACTACATAACTGATATACTTAATATAATACACATACATAGATAGATATTTTTTATTATACATAGTAAAGCTTCCGGTCTGTTAGGACCGATTTTTATATTACCCAGAACACGTATAATAATAATAATAACTTATTTCAAACTCTTTTTTTTTTTTTTTAACTAAGTTAGACCTTTGTTTGACCACGATCTCACCTGTTGGTAAGTGACGATGTGCACAAAGGTCTAGAAGGCACCTATTCACTCTAGCCTTGAAGAGACCCAGATTATAGTTTTCAGGAAAGACAAACGACGGTAGTATTCCACTCCTTAGCAGTTCGCATTATAAAGGTAGAACTGAAACGTTTAGTACGAATAGAGGGTATACTAATGAGGTAAGAATGGTACCGAGCCGTGCGTCTGCTCGTCCTATGATGAAAAGGAGATCAGCCCCCCTATTCCCTATCTTGAAAGTCACTCAGTGACCAACGTTTGACAAGTAAAATTACCATCAATTGACAATTCTTAATAGTATTTTTTTTTAATTGATGATCATTCTTCTTGTCAAACGTTAGTCACCGAGTGACTTTCAGTTAGGGAATAGGGGGGCAGATCGTATCGTATCGATCAGATTTATGCACTAAAAGGGTCATATTCGATAAAATTATACAAGATATCACTTGCATACATACATGGATACACACCTTTTTCCCCGAAAGGGTAGGCACAGCCTCAAATGCACCTACCTCTTTTCACAGTGGGTTGCACCAGCATATCACTTGCAAGCCAAACTTTATGGTTTAGGAGATCTAAGGACGATCCAGTTTCGTTTCGCTTAAATAGATATAGATTACGTATAGGTAGCGCTAAATAAAAAGCCATAATATTTATTTATTTCATGTACTTACTTTATTTTTCTTACTTATACAAATTAGTAACGCGAAATGCGTTAGCATTTTTGCTACGGAAACTATCGCTTACGTAATATTTACATAATTTTATCAATATACTTTGCATGTGCACGTAAAAACAATTTGACATGTAGTACATTAAATTAAAATTAAACATTTTATAAATACCTACAAGGTAAAGCATTGTGTCGAATTTCATTTACTGAATCATTTACTTAGTTGGTTTTGAATTTGTTTCATATAGTCTAAGATCCGAACTAGAAACGATCTTCACCCATCTGTTTAATGGATGAAAAGTATTTTATATGAAATTTAATATATTAGAAAATATATCTCGAGTGGGTTGTCTAAAAAATTCCTGTCCAGACAATGATTAATAAAAAAAAAAAAACATGATACATAGTTAAGACTGTTGAAATTTTCACAGATGATTTATTTCTGTTGCCGCTATAACAACAAATACACAGAATAAAATAAATATTTAAGGGGGCTCCCATACAACAAACGTGTTTATTTTTCCGTTTTTTATAGATAATGGTACAGAAACCTTATGCGCGAATCCCGACTCGCAGTTGGCCGGTTTTTATAGATAATGGTACGGAACCCTTCGTGCGTGAGCCCGACTCGCACTTGGCTGGTTTTAATTTTTTTTACAAATCATAGTCTGGGCAGGAATTTTTTAGACAACCCATCGAGATATATTTTCTAATATTTTAAATTTGATATAAAATACTTGTCATCCATTAAACAGATGGGTGAAGGTCGTTTCTAGTGCGGATCCTCTACTATTATAATATGTATCCTACCAAGACAAGCTCACTATAAAGCCAGGTTCTCGTTGTTGTGTCAGGGCGCGCCAGAACGCAATCTGCTACGTTTATTGCTTAGGACTAGATTCACATTAGTAGGTTGTGTTGTGTTGTGGCGTGTCAACCTACTATATGTGAATATTATAGTCATAAACTGCGCTCCGCTGCTGCGCGGTTGCTGTGTTCCGGTTTGAAGGGTAAGGGTGCCGGTGAAATTACAGACACATGAGACTTTTCACCTTTATGTCTCAGGGTGGCGGGCAATGCCACATAGGGCGCGTCCTAGGTGGACGTGACCTATGAGGTAATGCACTGTTCATAGGCAGAGGTTACCGCTTAACATCAGGTGGGCCATCTGCTAATTTCGTCATTCTAGTAGCATAAAAAAAAAAAAGTACCGATTGCGTTCTGGCGCGTCCCGACACACACCCCGACTCAACAACATGAACCGAGCTTTGGGTTCACGATTATTGGAAAGTAAAAAAAAAATATCTCGTTAAGTCGTAGGGATATTGTAAAAGCAGTGTTATTAAACCTTCACTCGTTATATTATAAACTAGCAACTCGCCCCGGCTTCGCACGGGTATTTTCGGGATGAAAAACAATAACCCCCCCCCGCCCCCTATGTTACCCGCTGATAATTTAGCTATCTAAAAAAATGGATTCATAATTTTTTGATTATATCCATAGAACGTTAACCTTATTATAATATTAGTGTAGCTGAACAGTTTGATTGTCAATATCACAAGCCAATTGTCAATTTCACTGGCGTATTCTGCAATCTAGATTGCAGTCATCTGAAAATGGTGTAATTTGTCGACATTAACATTGATACAATTGTGGAAACTAAGCGACAGAAGCCATAATCGAAACAAGAAGATAGTATAATGCTACTAATATAGTAAAAAAAAGCCTAACAACCTGCCGGGGGAATCCCACTAATATCATAAATATCAAAGTTACGACGTTTGAATGTTTGTTTGTCGAAACGGTTGCACCGATTTCGATGAAATTTGGTACACATATAGATTATGAACCGGATTGACCTATAGGAGACTTTTTATCATAGTAAAACGCGAGCGAAGCCGCGGGGTGAGACTAGTATATACTATAGCCCGTGATATGGAGACAGAAATGATACGATTGACAATCCAACTGTACAATTATAATATAACTAGTAAAGACAAACGCCACTCGACATATAATGATGATTATTAGCATGAAAACATGTTATTGAGTATTCGCTACTTAGTAGCTTAGTAGTGTGTTGAAACATTGCTAGAAATAAGCATGCTCATTTCGAGTATGCTCAAAAATTTACAATTGTTTGATTTTTGAGAAGGCTACCTGAGGCGGGGTATAAGTGGGTGTGCTCTGAGTGCGGCTGAACAACCATGCGTGAAAACCAGCATGCTCATTGCTAGCAATGTGTACAGCTGCAAAGCATGCTAGTTTTAAGCATGTTTTTTTAATGAGCATGTGTGTCAGTACCTTAAGAGCTTGTAGTGTACACACAGTTCAGTAATTTAATAAAAAATGCAAATCGTAAAAGAACACTTAAACTTAATCTTCGCCAAAATCGCAACGAGTCGGCTTCGGGGGCTTCGGAGATTCGATTTTTTGTTCTGAAAAAATTAAAAAAATTATAGTTACCCTCAGTAATCATAAACAATACTGAAACTTACACAAACATCATCATCAGCCTACAGAACTGAAGTCAACAGCTTGAAATAGACCTCCCACATAATACACCACGACGAACGGTCTTACGCCGCCTCCATCCACCGCCTTCCTGCGACCTCTATAATAATGTCTTTGGTCCATCGAAAGGGCGGCATTCCTCTTTTGCGTCTTCCGGTTTGTGGTCGCCATTCGAGAATAAATAAATAATGCTGTAACATCTACTCGCAAATACTTTAGTCAGTTCTCCCGTGATCATGGCGCATGCAACTGTGCCGAAATATCGGGAACATATAAAACTCAAAAATCATGGTAAATATCCCGTTTCTAGTGAAAATTATGTACATAACCATGATAGTTTCAAAAGTTATAATGCTGGACAGTTCACACAACATTGTCTAGCCCCAAGCTAAGCAGAGCTTGTGTTATGGGTACTAGACAACTGATTTACTTAATACAATTTATATAGATAGATATTTTTTATTATATATAGAAAATACCCAGAACACCCTGAACAAATATCTGAAGATCGCAAAAATATTTTTTCCGAGGCGGGAATCGAACCCGCAACCTCATGCGTTGCAGGCGAACGTACGCCCGCCGCGTCACACAGGTCGTCCTTTGTCGAGAACCTTTCTTCCCTAACGGATATCAGTTCTGTGAGCTATATGGCGGCCATATTATGGAATGCCCATTGCCACTTCAACTGCCACGGATAAAAGTCATCTCAGTCGGACAGAGCGTCAATTAATTTGGTATTACACATTTTAACGTTGGCTATTACAGTTTCATAATTATTGTTGTTTGTGAATACGGCGCTTGTGTGCTTCAATCAATTTATTCGTGTTTTATTCTTAAAGCAATTTGCAAGAAAAAAAACCTCGTACCAGGGGCACATTTCTCAAAATATACAAATTAGAAACTACAAGTGTAACGCATGATTTCCTTAAAATAAGGTTGTTATGGTATTTTTTTTCAAAACTCTCTTTTCTAACATTAGTAATCGGAACCGTGAGCTGATCAAAATAAGCTCAAACACTGCCAGGCTACTTACTATTCATCATCGAGGAGTTCCGCCGTCCACCTTCCACCTCCATCATCAGATCAGCTCGCTGTCACCATAATATTGTATTGTCATCGGAATTAGACAGGTATGCCAAATTTCAGTTCAATCGGATATTGGGAAGTGGTCGAAAATTCCATTTCAAGATTTGATGACTTTTTTTTTGTTAGTTAGATAATAAAGGAAGCTAATAAATGCGTGTTCAGAATTACAAAATAACAACGTTACCATACCAACACTCGTAATTTGTAGCTTATAAGCTTCGAGAAATTGGCCCTGGTCACAAAAATTGGTTGTGAAAACTCACTAAAGGTATAGGTATATGTAGTAATAGTATAATTAACGTAAATGGCATCAGAATAGCCCTGCATCATCTATGTGATAATGCACTGTTCATAGCCAGAGGGTACCGCTTAACATCAGGTGAGCCATATGCTTGATCCATCATTCCAAGTTGTATATACTACTTGAATGACGGTACAAGGAGATAGCCCACGTGATGTTAAGCGGTAACCTCTGCCTATGAACAGTGCATTACCTCATAGGTAACGTCCACCTAGAACGCGCCCTATGTGGCATTACACTGCGCCCGCCACCCTGAGACATAAAGATCTGAGTCCCATGTGCCTGTAATTTCACCGGCACCCTTACCCTTCAAACCGGAACACAGCAATGCGAGCACTACTGCTTTGCGGCAGAAATAGGTATGGTGGTAGTACTTCCCCGGACGAACTCTTTTACAAAAAAGCTCTACTACAAAAATCTCTCTCTCTACTAATGATCTCCTTACGTGGATTAAAGCCGACTAGGGATTAAACCAAGTGGCCACAGCATCTTAATACTGTGACCACCAATCCTCCTGCCAAGCGTGGTGATCATGTCAAATTCTCCCATTGAATTTTAAGGGATAGGCCTCGTCCGGAGGACGGTCCGTAATATAATAATGGAACTCACCTTCCGCCGCCAATTGTGATTTGAGAGAAGCGGCGCCACCTTGCAGTTTTATACCTTGCTTTAATACTATCGTCCCATCCTGAAAATGATACATCAACGTCAGAACTAACAAAAATTAAAATAACCGAATTTAAAACGTATTTACCATAATTTTATCGTCCCGTTCTCTTCAATTGTGTCAATTAATGCCGTAATCATTCTGGTCGTTATGCCAAATAAACACATACGAAAAGCGTGAAAATTCAATGAGTACGACAGTTCAAAAGGACACAAATTCATTTTGTTAAACGTGGTTTAAACTAAAGTATCCACACCGGCCTTCTCCCGAGTAGGAAACGATGAACGAACCATACTCCACGTGGGTTTACCAATATTATTACTCTTCATCGTTTCAGAGCGCATGCGAAAAACTGGGCTCTTTGGTGCAAGCCCGCTATCGGTAAGCGAATCCACTGCTCTAGGATTAGATTCCTCTTTCTCTCCACCACATATTAATTTTGATTAAATGTTGTGTTTCCGCTTCCTAAAAGCCGACGAAGGGATTACACCAGGGGATGGGCAGCATCTGAGTACTCAACACCGGATACTGCGATCACCAATTCGTCTGTCTAGTGTAGTGATTATGGCTAATCCCTCCCATTGCATCTCTTGGCCTTCCCACTAGGCCTCGTCCAGCAGTGGAGGTCTAAGGCCGCGGTCGCACTACAGTCATCTAGCTTGGCGCCTGGTGTCTAGCGACTATGTAAACGGAGCAAGCTGGGTGGCTTGCTTGATGGCTTTACGTTGAAAAGTAGCCAGGCGCAAAGCGAGGCATCCGGCAGTGCGGCCGCGGCCTAAAGGCTGCTGATTTTCTAAGTGGAAAACACGAAGGTACCTAACAAGGTGTGAAGAAGAAATAAATGACTATTAAGACTATAGATCAAGAACAACGCGGAGAATATCTTCTCGAGTGGGTGACCACGAGCCAGACCACTGACGCAACATTGTCGGACGGCCCCCACTCGAGGGACATTATTTTAAAGGTAGTGGATGTGCTGCGGATGGAGGCGGCTCAAGACCGTTCTTCATGGCATATTATCAGGAAGGTCTATATTCACTGATACTTCCTATAACCGACTCTAACTGTGCTACTTATAAACGTTTTAGTAGTAGTAGAGCTTTGTGAAAGAGTTCGTCCGGGGAAGAGTCGGGGAAGTACTACCACCATACTTATTTCTGCCGCAAAGCATTGCTGTGTTCCGGTTTCAAGGGTAAGGTTGCCGGAGAAATTACAGGCACATGAGACTATTCATCTTTATGTCTCAGGATGACAGGCGCAGTGCAATGTCACATAGGGTGCGTCCTAGGTGGACGTGTCCTATGAGGTAATGCACTGTTCATAGGCAGAGGTTACCGCTTAACATCAGGTGGGCCATCTGCTAGTTTTGTCATTCACTAGTATAAAAAAAAAAAGTTAAATATACGTAGTTACACCGTGTGTTGTCTCTTTCGATCTAGTTTGAAACTGTTTGTCACTGCAAAAGACTCACTGTGGAACTATTCCAAGGATAGTTCAAGTTTTATAGTATCGCGGTAAATGGTTACCTTCATTTCAACGAGCCCTTTCTTGGTCATCGCTTCGACTTCCGCCTTCGTCATCACGATCTTCTGCACTTTCACTACTTTCTTGCCGATCTGCATCTCGCAAACCTCGCCACTGGTCATTTCTGGAACGGAAGGCCAAGTTAAGACGTGTCGGTGATGCCGTTTCATCAGTAAGGACGGCGACAACATTTAAACAAACAATCAAACAAACAAAGTTTACCTCTTTATAATATACTAGCGACTCGTGCCGGCTTCGCACGGGTAGTTTCAGGATGATAAACAGCCCCCCCCCCCCCCCCCCCCCCCCCCCCCCCCTGATAGCCTATGTCACTCAGGGTGAATGTATCTTTGCAATGGTGAAAGAATTTTTGAAATCGGCAAAGTAGTTTTTGAGTTTATTCATTACAAACATACACACATAGATCAGGGTAGAAGCCTTTAAAAATAATAAAAAGTGAAAAAAAAAATAGTAGAATGAAATCCATTGGAAAAGGAGGGAAATATTATAAAAATAAAAGGAAAAATAATTATAGGTAATAATTAAGGTATATATAATTTATCTTAAAATAGTTATAAATAGGCATCTACGCATATAATTTAAGGTGGATGCACACGCTTGCGGCGCCAAATTAATTTTTTTTGGTGTTTTTTGCCCATTACAGCTCATCAACACTTCTTCAGATAGCGAAATTTAAGTTCGCGAGAACTAGGAGACTTAACACACATGTTTTAATTGATGTTCTCATAAATATCATCAGTATAGCTATGATACCCCTAAACACATTTTTACAGTGCTTTTTTTTGTTTAGGTAGCTAAACTGATGATATTTATGAGATACTATCAATTAAAACATGTGTGTTAAGCCACCTAGTTCTCGCGAACTCAACTTTCGCTATCTGAAGAAGTATTCATGAGCTGTAATGGGCAAAAAACACTTAAAAATTTGAATCTCGCGCCGCAAGCGTGAGCATTCACCTTAAAGAAGATTCGACAACTTTCTCCAAATATTGTAGTTGTCTTATTAAATATTAATTTTATTAACTTATTTGTTTGTTAATTATAGTAGTATATTTTTATTTGCAATTTTTTTGTTATCAATGTCACATGTAATCTAACGTTTTTCGAGTAATTAAAGTGTAAATTTTAATAAATAGCTCAAAATTATTTATAATAATTAAAAAAAAAAATGAATTCATGTTTTATTTATTTTTTGCATTTTCTGAGAAGATTTACTGTAGTAACATATATATTTTTTTTCACCATGGGAAAGTAGAGATTTCAACGAACAGAAACCATACCCACTTTTTGAAAAAGCTGATATTTTGACGGGTGAATTTTCGATTGAAAATTAGGGTGTTTTTTCGATATTAATTCAAAACAAGGTGAAAAAATAAATATTTTTAATCAAATAAATTACAGCGTATTTGGGACATAAAAAGGTAAGTTTTCACCAAATTTCGTTAAAAAAAAAAGATTTTTTGTAAAAGATAAAAATAAAAAACCAAAAACTTGGTTTTTTGGATTTTTCACATAAATTTTGAGGTTATGTGAAAAAAGTGTTAATACAAAAGTTTTAGATCTTTTTATTACCTACAACTTTGCCATTTGAGTTTTTTCGATAGGACTTTTAGTTTTGCCGGAAATCGAGAAAAACCGTTTTTTACCCTTAAAAACTCACCCCCATCCCCTTCCCGACCTCAGATCGCCCGTAAATTATTTTTCCTTTTATTTTTATAATATTCCCCTCCTTTTCTAATGGGTTTCATCCTACTATTAATTTTTTTGGTTTTAAAAATTATCGACTTTGGTCTAACACACAAATCTTTCCTCTTTATAATATTAGTGTAGAAGTGTAGATATAAAATATATATTTTGTGATATCGGAAATTTGCTATATGGGGGTTTTTCGGGGGCGAATCATCGATGTCTCATCTCAGGGAAAACGCGATTTTACGCCAAAATAATATAGAAATAGGTAATACTTATTTGTCAAAGGTCGCGGTGCTGTATACTTCCCTGTTAGTATGTTATTCATAAATACTACAATAGAATTGAACCAATGATTTCATACCAAAATAAATAACATGCTAACGGGAAACCCCAACCCAACTCAAAGGAATATGGTTGTTTGTGATGATGCTTACTATTATTAATACCACATACTTTAGTTTTTTCTTTAATTGGAACTTACTATTATTAATTTAAAATTATCATGTTTTTTGTTTGTTCTAATTAATTACGAGACATTCCAATGGGGAGCCACAGGCAAAACTAATCTCAGATGGCGCCACCATCGCTAGTGCTGTTTATTTACAGATCTACCAACTTATCTGTAGAATTAAATGTATGTAGACGATAGAAAACTACATACATTTCATTCTACAGATAAGTTGGTGGATCTGTACTGTGTGGACGACCTCTGTGGCGGGGCGGGCGAACGTTCGCCTGCGACGCCGGAGGTTGCGGGTTCGATTCCCGCCTCAGAACAAATATTTGTGCGATATGCAGATATTTGTTCAGGGTGTTCTGGGTATTTTCTATGTATAATAAAAAATATTTATCTATGATATATATTGTATTAAGTATATCAGTTATCTAGTACCCATAACATAAGCTCTGCTTAGCTTGGGGCTAGATAATGTTGTGTAAACTGTCCAGCATTATTTGTTCTTTGTTTGTTATTTATTTGTACTAAAATTATCCATTGATATTTGACACTTTTGACAGTTTTTAAAAATAGTAGTTTATGCAACTGTCATATAAGAAGGGGTATTAAAACACGAGAGTCTGTTTATCGTATGAGGCGAAGCCGATAAACAACACCAGCGATTATGCGCCACCTAGCGTGATAAATAAGCAGTGTGTCTCCCCATTGATTACATTATTTTATATTATTATTTTTGACCTGTAACTATAATCAGTTATTAATAAATAAACTATGAACTATGATGCTTACTTCTAGGTAGCGGCATCGGCTTGATTCCCGGAGGCAACGCCTGGATAGACACCTGAGGATAAGTAATATTTGATAAATACATTGATATGTACTAGAAATATTACGATTACAGGTCTAGCGCTAACTGAGGCAGTCCCTGAGGTATGGGAGCGGTACGCGAGGGGTATTTTCGTCACCTCAAATGACATGAAATGTATCCAATGACATGTGAGATAATGACGACGCCGACGACGAAAACACCCCTCCCGTACCGCTCCCACACCTCAGGGACTGCCTCAGTTAAGCGTAACAAAAACAAATATGGTAAAAAACTAAAAAACCCGACTAAGATAATAATTTCGTACCCAGTGTCACTCTCACAATTAAGACGAATCTAACGACACCTCTCAAGCTTAAATCCATCAAGCCGTTTAGACTATAGAGCGTGCCAAAGAAATATACATACATACGATTGATTTTCAACCTAAATGTTAGATAACATAAATCACAGATCAGATATCCATACATACATACTACATAGACATGCCTTTTCCCCCGAAAGGGTAGGCCAAGCACAATGTACCTCTTCACTGCGGGTTGCACCATCATGGGAATATTAGAAGTGACAATTGGTGAGCTCATCACCGCCATTGCTTCTCACGACTGACTCGGCTAACGCTTTCCTCCAGTAATAACACATTAATAAGTCAGGACAAATCTTATTCCAACGAATCTTACTAAAAAGTCCGGGTTAGTTCTGGTACAAAAAAACAATTCTATAGCAGTCATACCTTATAGTTTGCGTGATAGATAACGAAATCACCTTGTATAAACCCTCATTATCGTCATCAACAGCCGTTAAACGTCCACTGCTGGTTGAGGCCTCCCCCATACAATGAAATGGGAGGCTTTGCCATAATCACTAAGCTTTGCAGGTGGATAGGTGTTTGCAGTATTGGTGTTTTTTTTCTCGGAACTCGACGATTTTCGACTATGTCAGTTCCATTGTTCTCTCTCCCAAGTCACTCATAAAATTTATTGAACCAGCCATATATCGACCGGTAGAGCACGATGGCTACGTGTGATGTTTGCGCAGCCAACATGCTCTGAAACAGACCCACTTGAGTACTCAGGTGAATGTTGTTGCCTAGAGCCTGGTGTAATCCCTTAGCTAAGGCCAAACCAACGCGTTCAGGCCGCGTCTGCGGTGGTGTGCACGGTGGCCATCCATTGTCTTACCATTGATCGCTGCGCTGACTGCGCGGGCTGAACGCGTTGTTTTTTTTGGCCATAGCTTAAGTCGGCTTTTCCGACATCCACGGGAGGAGACGGAGCGGTCTGTTCTTAGGCCGGACACACCACATCAAAATAAATATGTACTTTATGTAGTTCCTTGAATAAATGATTTCGATAACATACATTGAATTGAGCAGTAAGCCAAGAAATATTTTATTTTTTGTTGTACATACTTTTTTCAATGTCTGTCCACTTGGTGATACAATAACATTGGACACTGGATTTGTTGATTGCTCTTTTGTTTCCTGAAACAACACAATACGTATTTTGTAGGTTCATATATTATTATGGGCAGACTTTCTAAAAACTCTACGATGGACTTAGCATTCCATACACTATCAACGCCATAATATGGCACCTTTGAAAATTCGAACGATGACAAATGAGTTCGATACACTGCCGGTTCACACTCTATTCCTTCCAATATGTTCAATAATCAAGCAGCAATGGACGGATAGAACTTGTCAGAATTGTCTCTCTTTATGCGTTTTGTGTCTTGGTTCGGACAGTTTTTGCGCGCTAACCTGAAGTCCATATTCTTGAGGTCAATTATTATGGCAGAGTAATTTCTTAAAGCATCGTTTTGTGTGATCTCCCACTGGTCAGACGTAGGCTTATGGTTACGCTCACAGATGAAGATGCACACTAGATAACGCAAGTCGCGATATACTACACTAGCAGCGCCCCGCGGTTTCACCCGCGTAAGTCTCGATCCCGTGGGAATATCGGGATAAAAATGTGCCTATGTGTTAGGTCGTCTGTCTTTCCTGAAAACTATAATTTGGGTATCTTCAAGTCTAGACTGAATAGGTGCCTTCTAGACCTTTGTGCTCCATCTTCGACTACATCATCACTTTCCAACAGGTGAGATCATGGTCAAACAACAGTCTATCAAAGTTAAAAAAAAAAAGCGGGAATCCAGTTATCTCCATTCCAAATTTCATGCAAATTCGTCCAGCCGTTTCAGCGTGAAGAAGTAACAAACACACACACAAACTTTCGCATTTATAATATTAGTAGGATACTTTGCGTACCCGTAAGTGTAAAACACGCCATTAACGCGCTAGTCAGAGGTCACTCGAAACTGCCTAATAGGCATTAAAACTAATTTTGAAAAACTGTTCACTAATGTACTTATTGCCAAAATTATCATTATTTCTTTAATAGCAACATTTCGGGATCAGGACTATGTATGTGACTGCTGGGGTGTTAATTTTTCACAAACTTGCCTGGCGTCTTTTGCAGCGTCAGATATGTTTCATGGTAATCTTCAATTTTCATAGCGATATGAAATATAAACCTTTTTTGATAACATGACAGATATGGATTTTCAAACTAACATCTCCTTTAAATTAATAATAAAAAATAAAAAAAACATTGCCTACCTAGCCCGGTAAGGTCGACTTAACACGGAGACGCTCCTCGAAAAAATGCATGACCATCCAAGCTGAAGGCCACATGCTTATTTCGTAATTCATTTAAAAAAATCTGTTGTGATCAAACTGTCATTTGTAGTTTCATTGTCTTAACCATTGTCAACGAATCAATAATGAACTTAAATACATACATACATACACGCATAGACACACGCCTTTTCCCCCCGAAAGGCATAGGCTCAATGGGCCTCTTCACCATGGGTTGCACCATATTTGTTAAAATGACGCGACGTTGGGATAAAAAGCAGTCCCCTCCCCTTCTTCTGCCCTCTGGGGAGCTCATTGCTCTGGGGAGCTCATTGCTCTGAGGGAGACGAATGATGAGGGTAGGGGGGGCCCTACCCTCATCATTCGTCCACACACCAAATATCATCAAAATCCGCTCAACCTTATTCGACAATGAGAAAAATTAATAAACTTAATTGGTCTAGCCACTCTCAAGTCATGAAATCGGCAATGAAACAGCAATTTAATTTATATAGATTATCTCTGATGATTCCAGTTATCGAGGGAGTAGCTTGACTTCGGAACCCTACAGTATGCGCTAGATAAGATAAGATAAGATAATTTATTTGCCAGAACATTGTACAAAGTTCTTAAACTAGGTGCAGTCCACTTATGTTTATGTACTAAGGTTCGAGAGGAGACATACTTGGCTGGTTTACTCACTGTTTTATCATCTGCTCCTTTTGTTTTTTGTCCGTTTGCTTTGGTGTTATCCACCACTGCCGGCGGCACGATCTCCTCGTCAGTGTCTGATTCTTCTTGCTTGGAGACTTTTGGTGGCCTGTCAAATGTACCACGGTCTTAATTTAAATGATAAACAAAAGTTGATAAATTAAAATGGAACATAGGTCTGATTTGCTGGGTGAACGATAGTTTAGTATTTCGTGTCAAACGAATAATTGCAAATATGTAATTAATTTAATGTAACTAAGGGAATGTGGAATGCAACGAGACCCTTGGTGCTCTCGTCTGACTCGCGCTTGAGTACATTTCTACATTGTTATTTTATTAATTTACCTCAATAAATTAATGATTAGAAACTAAGGGAATACACCAGAGGATGGATACACCAATACTGCAACCACCTATCCGCCTGCCAAGCGTGGTGGTAAATGAAAACCTTTTTTACAAGCTTTTATTTAACTTGCAATTTATGTATGTTTGTCCGGGTGAACTGAATTTTAAAGCAGTTATCCTTAACCGATTGAGATGATATTAAGCATAAATTGTAAAAATAAATAAATAAATAAATAAATAGCTGTCAAGTTCCGATGACAATGCAATATTATGGTGACAGCGAGCTGATCTGACGATGGAGACGGAAGGTGGACAACGGAACTCCTCGAGGGATAATAGTAGACTGGCCGTGTTGATCAGCACACGGTTACGATCACTAATTTAATAAAACCTTGTATTGAAAAAAATGTTTTTCACAAAAAACTTATTAAACATAGATATACCTTTGTTTGACCACGATCTCACCTGTTGGTAAGCGACGATGGAGCACGAATGTCTAGAAAAAAGGCCTCGTCCATCAGAGGATGAATCAAGGCTGCTGATGATGGAGTATGAGAGAAGCAGCGGCATAAGAGACGAGTATTGCAGTACTTGTACTCACACAGCAGGATGGCCTTTGCGCGGTCGACCCCTCTTCCGCGCGCTGGCGCCGGCGGGCGTAGCAACCGGCGATGGCTTCGGTAAAGGCTTGCGACCTCGGCGATGCGCCTATAAACATAACATAACCACCCAACCTTATGCCGTGTACTATCTATGATAATAAGCTTATAATACATCTAGGTACTAGCTAGTGGAACAACACACTCATAGTCCTGAACCGACACTAGGATTACCTGTGTCGCGGCTATCAGGAACTACGAGTACCACACCCGCTGAACAAATATTTGCAGATCATGCGATGGGACAAATGGTCCCGCAGCGGGAACCTCTCGCATCTCAGCCGGCAACTCGCCCGCCGCGCCAGAGCCAGAGGTCGTCATACATAACACTTAAGCTGGTTGCTTTCGCTTGTGGCGCGAAATTAATTTTTTTTCGTGTTTTTTGCTCATCACAGCTCATCAACACTTCTTCAGATAGCGAAAACTAATTTGCCGGTAATTAAACGACCTAACACACAAGTTTTAATTTATAGTATCTCTATTCTCTTTCCCCAGGCTGAATAGATTTGATACCCTGATAGAAGACTCACCTCTGTACTTTTATCTGCTTCTTTAGTTTCTTGTTCATCTGGTTCCTCTTCACTCGACTCTTCATCCTCGTCGGGGCTAAAATTACAAAAATGCATTGAAAATAAGATCATGTCTAATGGCTTACACTTTAGTGAAATTATTTAGTTACCTGTCGCGAACCATTTTAGCATAGTCCTTGACTTTAGACGGCCTGGTCGATCGCCGCACTGGTTCTTCGACGGACGCTCTGTCACTCGCACCATTCTTCACCACCTGTAATGTAACCACACCTGTTTCACATATTGGGCTTTTTAGTGTATAATTTTTACTGGATTTTGTTCTTTTTTTATCTCGGTCACGCAATGATTTGTTGAGCTTGGGAAAGGTGCACTGAATCCTTTACCACATCGGTTCTTTCACCATCAGTATCTCGGTCACCACATTAAAAGTTGACCAAAACAAGACTGAATTGACTATTCCACACCCTCTTATTAAAAGTAGTGGTTTGTAGGTGTTTTTAGGGGTTGTATGTGTTTGTAGGGTTTTAAGGGTGTCTGCAGAGATTTTGAAGGGTTGAAGCAGTATCGGCCCAATGACATTAAAGGTTGCATGAAGTCTGGATAGAAGCGGCTCAAGGTTCTGTGACTAAGTTGGATTTTTGATGTACCTTTGGAGTTTCCTTTTCTTTAACTTCTTTGGTCTCTTTGTCCTCTTTGCCAGTGACATTTGCTTTGTCTTTGACTTCTCTTTCTTCCTTGACAATGCTGTTCTTAACTTCCCTATTCTCCTTGGGAGGGCGGCCGGGCAGTTTCTTTTCTTGAGGAGTCTTTTCTGGAGCGGACTTCGGTGCTGCAACTTCTTTTTTCTCGGTAGGTCTGTCAAAGTCAAAAGTATTCTATGCACTGCAAAGATAAGGGTCATTTTGACTCTGATATCACCTTAGATGATAGAGGCTGAATTGAAACCAGTAACCAAACAAAAGTAAACTACCCATCTTACTTAATTAGTGTATGACAACACTAATACTTGGTAGTATAGTTTTACTAAAATATATCCACCCTACCGTACCACCTGGATGGTTTATAAAAACTATTGAAATTTAATAATTAGTTAAATTCTTTATCTACACTCAAATCGAAAAATTCGAATTACGAATTCAAAGACGGTTCTATACAGACGCACTTTATAGACGCATATACATAAAATTAAGAATAAAACTCATTATAGTACCGCCAACTGTATCATAAAACTCATTATAGTACCGCTATTTTTTTTTAATTAATTCATTAAACTAGTCTATGGTTATAGCCTGAATATGAAAAAAAGGCGCACGCATGCGCAGTTCGAACTGTGAAAAAATGGCGCACGCATGCGTAGTTTGAACTTAATTTCCCGCGCATCCCATTGTTTAATTTCAATTTTTCCTATGAGTGAAGATAAAGTAGTGTATGAAACTGCATATAACTTAGGTATTAAAACACTCGAGTCAACCTATTATAGTATTCGGCTTCACCTCATAAACAGACTCTCGTGTTTTAATACTCCTTCTTATATGACAGTTGCATAAACTACTATTCTGCCACTGTTTGTCATTCATTATCCAATAGTAAGGAATGGATATATTCAAGCAAGGATTCCTGAATCGGTTCGGTTTTGTTTTGGTAAAAAGCGTTAAATATACGCGCGATTGGGGCCCTGATCCCACACTACGATCCCCTGTGCCGCGGGAATCAGGAACTACGAGTACTATGCTACCACAACTCGATCGATCGAATTAATTGTCTATGCAAAAGACAAAACACTGTGTAACTACTCCAAAGATAATCAGAGTTTACATTAACACGGAAGTTATCATACCTTGGTTTTGGTGTTGAAGTGTGTATTTGCGATCTTTTGTTCCTCAGAGCATCTATCGGTTTAGCTGGCGTCTTAGCTGCGTCACTGCGCGGATTTGTCTGCAAAGTTATTACAAAGCTAAGACAAATCGATCATATAACGTGGATCAAACCAGGCCAGTAGCCAGGCCAGGCCAGGAGGGTTATTCGCTATGACCATAAGAGATTACTTGACAATAACGTGTGACGTCACAATGTATTCTGAACGATGATTCCACGCAGATATCGTAACGAGCCCGCGTTATGTCATAGCGAATAAGGAGCAGGGATTAGTAACCCAAACATTAATAAAAACAAACCCGTTTTAATTGATAGTATCTCATAGCTAAACTAATGATATTTTTGTGATGCTATCCATTAAAACATGTGTTTTAGGTCTCCTATTTTGAGAAACGTTGATGAGCTCAGATGAGCAAAAAACACAAATAAAACAATTTCGCGCCAAAAGCGAGACTATCCACATTAAAAATGACAGGGATATTCTAAGCCTGATTCTACCTCGGGACCATATAACGTACAGTACTACGATTCAAGTTAGATGCCTCGGCAATCGTCGTTCGTGTCTAACTAAAAAAAAAAAAAGTAAAAATTATTTATTCTGAGTAAATTTACAATGTGAGCAAGATACATATTAATTTGACTTGATCCATATTCGAACCTTGTTATATTTGAGATACGTACTACGTTTCCCGCCTCACTCTATCCATGACTTCGGTCATATTCCTGTCTCTGTCACTCCCCACCACCACGGCAGAGTGGCGTGCGATTTATAAGTAGCATCGCCATCTTTATTCCTCATTGGCGTCTTGTTTCCCGCCGAGTAACGACGTGCTTGCGTAGCGCAAACACGTTTATGGCAAAGATTTTTTTTATAAAAATGTGTTATTTCAATTTCATACCGGGTAAAACCCACGTTTAACAAGTAAAAAGTCTTCTTATCTTTTTTACATTATTATTTTGCATTTGCGGGTAGTTGGCAATTGCAGAAATTAGAAAATCACGAATGGTTTTCTTTTTGGGCCTTGATTTTTCAATCAGGACGTGTAACAGTGTGGTAAAAACGTGCTTTTTATTTTTCTTCTTTGAATTTTTAACGGTTTCAACCGTTCCTGTTTTCCAATTACGATTGGTTTTCAAATTAATGAATTTATTGTTTAGCTTGGATATTTGTGGTAGTGGTAGAAATGCAGCTCCCGATACATACCAGATTACCAGGAGCATCCACTTCACGAAGCCGCAGTTTGAGGTTGGTCAAGCAAAACATGCGCCCAAAGCGTTGACGGAGTCAACGTAAAAAGAAAATGGAGGGGGGCAAACATAAATGCCACTAGTCAGACTGGACACAAATACCACGTGAGTACCAAAGAAAATAACTTGATTGAGAACAATTCTATGTCCGTTATTTCGGGCATTAGTGGCAATCTTTACGAAAAATTAGATACATGTTTCTAATGTAGATGAATCAAACTAAATTAGTTTTATTGTGAAATCTAAAGAATAGCCTATGCCCATGAGCGTTCAGAGTTCTTGGACATAGACGCCAGTTGAAGGCCATATGCTATGTTAAAGCTCTTCAACATCTAAATAGCAGTGATTGGAATGAGATTATGTATTCCAAAAACGCTGATAAAGCCTTTGCAGCTCTAACGTTATGTGTTTTTTTTTTAAGCTAAGCTTTTTTCTAAGGTGCATCTTGAATTAGTGCAGTTCGGATTCTGAAGTTCTTAATAATGAGTTGTTAGAACTAGTTTCTTGCGGGGATTTTCAAAGAATCTCTCCGGGAATGTTGAGTCCACCGCACTGATTGCAAAAAAGAAGGGATCGCGTGGAAAAACAGGTAAAGTATCCACTAGTCAAAGCCACGCTACGCAAGATGCCCCCAACATGCAAGAACCTGTTCAACGCAGAGAAGTTTACAGCTACATCAGAAAAATCAGGTGGAGTGCGTAAATATTTTTGTCATTGAAAGAAGCCTTGACCTTGACCTCGCAGGTTGAGAGTTTGAGAATAACAAACCTAGCGTTTTTCCTCGCAGGAGAAAATCAAAAGGAACCCTCGCAGGGTTATCAGTTTCACACCTCGTGCTGCGATGCAAATAAATAAACCCAGCGTCTCCTCGCAGGAGAACGCAAATTACAAGACACCCTCGCAGGGTTATCAGTTCTCACTTGGTGCTGCGATACAAATAATCACACAGCTGGTTGCTCAGCTGGGCCACCGCCAGGCGGCTATAAACCCAGCGTCTCCTCGCAGGAGAACGCAAATTACAAGACACCCTCGCAGGGTTATCAGTTCTCGCTTTGTGCTGCGATACAAATAATCACACAGCTGGTTGCTCAGCTGGGCCACCGCGGGGCGGCTATAAACCCAGCGTCTCCTCGCAGGAGAACGCAAATTACAAGGCACCCTCGCAGGGTTATCAGTTCTCACTTTGTGCTGGGATTCAAATAATCACACAGCTGGTTGCTCAGCTGGGCCACCGCCGGGTGGCTATAAAGTATAAACCCAGCGTCTCCTCGCAGGAGAACGCAAATTACAAGACACCCTCGCAGGGTTATCAGTTCTCACTTTGTGCTGCGATGCAAATAATCACACAGCTGGTTGCCTAGCTGGGCCACTGCCCCCACAGGGTGGTTATAACTCGCGCTGGAATAGCCATAGCTCTCATTCGGTCGCACCGAATAATCAAGGGTATTTTTGAGGATGTGGTACTCCACGAGGTTATCTAAGGTCCCAAAATCAGCCCTAACCTGGGCAGAAAAGTGCTGGTAAGCGCCGCAATTATTAACATGACCTTCAGAGCAGGTCGCCTCGGTCAGTTTTTGGACCAATGGAAACTATTATGAGCTCCAGATCTCATTCGTATTGAAGCCATTCGGAATCATATACGGTGTCGCACACCTATCGGCGAAAACATTCCTCTAAATTTATACAAAGATGTTAGAAAAAACTATAGCGGTCTGGTTTCTGTCGAAATTAACATTGTCATCAACAAGATGAGAAAGGGTGTGTTCTGGAGCAAGCACATCTATCTCCAATTTTCCTATCATCGATTTTCTGGGTTCCCAAGGGCGTCGGCGGCCCATATTCCACCTGGGGCTCTCAATCGTTTTATGATAACTGACATGTTCAGGTTTTTGAATGTTTTTCGTGTGCCAGACTTTCTGCAACCAGACTGGCTATGCAAAATAGACCTTTCATAAGCATACTTTCATGTGAGCAGTGCTCACAGCCTCGGACGATTCTTATGTCTAATTTACCAAAGGCAGCTGTGGGAAGTTACATATCCAAAACGTTTGCTACAGGGACAAGTATTAATTTAGACAACGTATTGCCTAAACTTCTTGATTGCTCATCCACCACTATCCACGTTCTAGAGATATTCGGGTGGATACC
Organism: Operophtera brumata; assembly: GCA_932527175.1. Lineage (NCBI taxonomy): Eukaryota > Metazoa > Arthropoda > Insecta > Lepidoptera > Geometridae > Operophtera > Operophtera brumata. The sequence goes on from OW052238.1 coordinate 6,820,600, forward strand.
TAGGTACAAGTCAACTACGACAAGTCTGCACTGACTTCTTCAAAGGTTACCTTTTAGGTTACCTGGGCGTCGAATGGAATCCTTAAGCAAATCAGAGGCCTCATCCAAGCGAAATAGTGTTTGTCCTGGTAGCCAAGCTTTATACTGGTCAAAGAACAGACAGATCGGAAAGACTCTCGAAACTTCGTGAGGCTCCTAATTTTTGCTAGTTATATTAATGGCATTTTATCTCGCTTGAACTCGGGAGCGATGTGAAATGGTGGTTTTAGAACTGCAAGTGCCCTTCACATGACTGATGATTGATGAGATATTGCACCGGGAGCTCGGCTAAACAATTGTTCACCAACAGGTTTTTGGACAAATCGCGAAAAATATTTTCTCTGTAAACAGAAATAAATGCTGGCCATTCTAAAGGTTTTAAGCGGTTATTGTCATCTCCTGAGACAGATAACTGTTTTAATTCAATTCGATAATATAAACTATGATAGCATACTTTCGTCACGGATTTCCATCGCTCTGTGCTTCGGAGGGCACGTTAAGCTGTCGGTCCCGGCTGTTTTTGATTAATAGCAGTCGATAAGCCATGTCAGAGGCCCTCGGGCGGCTTGACAAACTCCGACACCAGAGGCCAGTACTACCTCATACGAAACGAACGAAGGTCACGAGAGGTACGAGGTCTGTGCCACTCATGGACTTGAAGTACCAAGGTCTATCAGATACTAGAAGAATATCAAATTCCTTTAAATATTTATCACATGTACGGAATATACAGCGGTCACGCAGACCATCTGTCGAGACTTTAACTCAATCCAGAATGTGACATCTTTTGGCCCATTGCACAGAAAGAGTGTTTGCCTAATGGGGAACTCTGTAAATAGACCTATTCGCCTCCAGCTCACGAAGTGGTGAATTATGTGTCTCTGGATATTGAACGATCACCAAGCCTTATTCCACGACACAGTCATTCTTTCATGTGAAGAACATTCCTCTCGCGTGATTATTCATCCGCCCCTCCTGATACCCAGAGTGCTGTGTCACCTATGGGTACAATGCTCAGAGAACCTACCTCTTGGTACGAGTAGTACCACATTCGTGTCAATTCTATTGGTGAGCTAATCTAAAGAACCGAGCATTATAAACCCCTTCACTGTTTAAAATCTCGTTCAAGCCCTGATCTAAGTCTCGAAAGGTCCTCCCCCTTCAAAGGTTGGGAACATGACCCTCGAGGTGTAGAAATGTGGGGGTTGACTGACAACTTGTAAGACTAGAATGACAACCAATTTAAACTAACGGGAAAAACATAGCGCGCATCTACGCGAAATACTTATTAGCTATGTACCTTGGAAAAAATGGTTGGTTTGGTCTTAACAGCATTATAGTTCACATAATCCGAGCGATGGAGAAGTAGCCAGATTTCTATCTAAACTTCTTTGAGTTCACAACATTTCATACAGTACCATTAGGTTACATAAATCTATAATCTCGACACATTGACCCAGATATTGCCGGCTAAATTAGTCCTCCTATTTTAGTCAAAAAAGTGCTAAAATCCATTGTTTTAGACAAACCAGTTTAAACCAAGCCTCTAGTTTGGAACTGGAACTACCTGGCTTCATGTCTAAGCAGTTATGACGTACAAAATTACAAAAACATGCTGCAACTTTCTTACTCTTGTGCTCAGGTCGGAGGATTCATAAGGACTACTACGGATCAGTAAATCTAAACTGATGTTTGTCTTACATTGTGGCCTGCCTTTGGTTCGAAGAGAGATTCTTCGGATTATAGGCTATCTGGCTGGAGAATTTTTCCATGTCATGATAACAGAAAATTGGATCCTGTTGTTTGGATTTTTACTGTGTTTGTAGAAATTCTGCTAAAATCCATAATATTATGTTTGTTTCTGTAAGTGGTGAAGCTAAAGCCGCTTCAAAGACTATTATTTCAGGGTGGATTAAAACCATATTTAAAGATAAATGCAATTTTTCATCGCAGTAGCGGCGAAAAACTAGGGTTGACAATTTCCCAGATATACTATCTAGGGGAAATTGGCGCTCTCAGAATACCTTTTGAAAATTCTAAAGGCGACCAGTTCTACCCGTACCTCTTAGTACCTTTGTTACAACTTTTAAAGAAGTTTTTATTTAATTCATGATACTGTCCTTGCCTGAAAATCTGTATAAATATATACACCAAATATAAAAGTAACTTTATGTTACCCATAAAGTGTGTTTTACACAAAAACTAATATGTTTTAAATATATACATGTTCACATTGGCGTCAGTGTCACCACCACCAGGCGATAACAAACAGGTCTCAAATATAACAAGGTTCGAATATGGATCAAGTCAAATTAATAAAAGCGTTTTACCTTACAATAAAACGCATATTAATTTACTTACCATATTCGAACCTTACACTTTAAACTCTGCCTGGAGATTTCTGGAGATTTTCGACTCAATGAGGAATAAAGATGGCGGTGCTACTTATAAATCGCACGCCACTCTGCCGTGGTGGTGGGGAGTGACAGAGACAGGAATATGACCGAAGTCATGGATAGAGTGAGGCGGGAAACGTAGTACGTATCTCAAATATAACAAGGTTCGAATATGGTAAGTAAATTAATATGCGTTTTATTGTAAGGTAAAACGCTTCTATTTAAACGTTGATGCTGCTTAAGTAATAAAACTGTGTAGCAGCATCAGCGCCCAAATCCTTAACCTATGTAAGTAAGAATAAAATAATAGGAAAGAACAAATAATTAAATCTAAAAATAAAAGTAAAATAAAAATAAAAGAATGAAACAGAGTTGTGAGAGAAATGTGAGGTAGGTGTGTGTAGATGTGTGTAGGTGAGAATGTTTGCGTGTGTGTTTGTGCGTGTGTGTTAGTGCGTGTGTGTTTGTGTGAGTGTGGCTCTTCTGCTACTCTGCTGCTGTCCCTTTTTTACTCATTTGCAATCATATAGAGCTTTTTTGTGAAAGTGTTCGTCCGCGGAAGTACTACCACCATAAGTACTATTACTAAGTACTATTTCTGCCGCAAAGCAGTAGTGCTCGCATTGCTGTGTTCCGTTTGAAGGGTATGGGTGCCGGTGAAATTACAGGCCCATGAGACTTTTCATCTTTTTGTCTCAGGGTGGCGGCCGCAGTGCAATGCCACATAGGGTGCGTCATAGGTGGACGTTACCTATGTGATAATGCACTGTTCATAGGCAGAAGGTACCGCTTAACATCAGGTGGGCCATCTGCATGATCCGACATTCGAAATTGTATATAAAAAAAAAAACTGATTCTACCTCGGGACCATAATCACGTACAGTACTACGATTCAAGATAGATGCCTCGGCAATCGTCGTTCGTGTCTAACTGTCCCTTTTTTACTCATTTGCAATCATATTTCTGTTTCAAAAAGCCAATTATTGCCGACGCCTCTCACTTTTGTAGTAGTACTGTAATGATTGTGATTTACTATTGTTTTCCCACGCGAGTGGTGTCGAGAGTGTGGCGTTACCCTTTGCAGATCTTGTAGCTCCTTCTCTAGGAGCCGCAATGACAGGTCGCTCGCTCCAGTCGCCGGCGCAGAGCTGCTTTCAACTTTCATAATAGTTTTCTCCTTTTTGGCTGTTGAATGATACAGTATTATTCATTTGTAAACTGAAGCCCAAGAAGAAGCTTAATAAATGTTTATATTACCTGCATTGTTTGGAACTGGCGATGATTGCTGTTGGATAGGTTTTCGCTTTATTTCATCAACTCTCTTCAGTATAATTGGGGACTGAAAGGAAAAAACCGTGACATTAATATTTTTCTAATATCAATATTGACCTCAAAGTAACTAGTCTTTGAGACAGCGCTAAAACGTAGCCGAACTAAGATTCTTAACGTATAAAGAGGGACAATTCTAACAGGTTTTATCCATCGATTGCTGCTTAATAATTGAACACATTTGTAGGACTATAGGATCATCAGATGGACATGTTTTATGCAGGGAACTCTGGCATTTTACAAGCGAGAGCCTCAAGTTTGAGCTCAAAATGTTCATATTCCGCTTACCAACAGGTTGTTTGCTACATTAGTAGTATATAAAAAAGAAAAAAAAACGACGACAGCCAGGGTCTGACTAGCATAGTACTATGAACAGGATCCAGGGTGCAACGGGTGCTCCGATTTCAATGCGGGTTTTTTGTATGGTGTTGGAACAAAGATAATAGATGGGACTTTTTGAATAATTATATTATTGATAAAAGGCATGCGATTACAAGAGGCTACATGCAAAGCAGTACCAAACATGCAATGATAAATCCACAGCATTATGGTATACCTCAATATTGTCCGGCGGCTTAGCTGACACATTAGTAACTGCCGTGGGAATTACTTTTTTAACCTTATTAAGATCGAGTCTCATTATACTAACGCCGGGACTGCTTTTCACTGGCTTAGCGGGTTTTGGTGGTTTAGGAGGCAGGGGTTCTTCAGTGGTCCTCATTGGTTTCGATGCGAGCAGCGGCCCGGTCGCGTCGTTTAAGGTTATCTCCAATTCACTACCTATAAGAAAAAAACAAAAACGTTGATAAAGAATAAAAACCTCACCAAGTGCGTGTCGAATCACGCATAGAGTGGAGTTCCAAAGTCAACTCACAACTTTTTCTTCATAACTCGTATAGTTTGAATAGCAGGATTATCGTTTTTTGATTGTCATTGATACAAATTAGTTTGACGGAGATATCACTTGTTGTTTAGTGACGATGTGGCCGAAAATGCAGGAAAGGTCTAGAAGGCACCTATTCACTCTAGCCTTGAAGAGACCCAGATTACGAGTATAGTTTTCAGGAAAGACAGACGACGGTAGTGTTTTCCACTCCGTAGCAGTTTGCATTATAAAGGTACAACCACAATGTTTAGCACGAATAGACGGAGATGAATGGACGGTGTATTCTTAGGATGGACATACCACAGCACACACATTCCTCTTAAACGCTGGGAAGTAGGACATGCATGACACACCAAGCTTATATAAGACCAGAACTCGAAACAAGAAAAACATGCATGGAACACCAAGCGTATAAATAAATAAATAATGCTGGACAGTTTACACAACATTATCTAGACCCAAGCTAAGCAGAGCTTGTGTTATGGGTACTAGATAATTGATATACATAATACAATATATAACAAAGATAGATATTTTTTATTATACATAGAAAATACCCAGAACACCCTGAACAAATACAGTGGTGGCCATATAATTAAGAACGCTGATATAAAGGGAAGATTTTTTCCAACTAAGATGCAAAACTAATTGTATGCATTTGTTTTTATTTCTCTCGGTATCGTAAAACATTTCCATATTACCACTGTATTCATTGATACACATGATTGGCTAAAAATCAATAGGGAAACTTTTTACACTACTTTTAAACAAAGTATTCCTTATTACTGGCTGGTCACGTAATTAAGAACGCTAAGTAGTTTATACCTTTATTCAAATTTAAATAGAGAACACTCAGTCGATTTGTTACTGTTTGTATAATTTTAGCGCCATTACGTGCTGTAAAAGATTAAAGGTGATTGCTTCTTTAGAAAAAACAATGGGAAAAAATAAAAGTTGTGATAAATCTACAAGGGAAGTAATAATAAAACTTCGCCGGAAGAATTGGTCTTATAAAAAGATAGCCGACCATCTGCAATGTTCAAAACCGATGGTTTTCCACGCTGTAAAGCATTTTGCTACGTATCAAACTACTTCGAATGTTCCACGTGTACCTAAACAGAGAAAAACAACTCCTCGAGATGACCGAAACATCGTTCGTATGGCAAAACAAAATCCTTTTAAAGGGTCCAATGAGCTTAGAAAAGAAAATTTTGGTGAAAACAACCCTTCAGCAATCTCAGCACGCACTATTCGAAGACGTTTGGTAGAAGAAAATTTGCACGGTAGGATAGCAAGAAAGGTACCCATGTTAAAACTTTGCCACAGGCAAGCCCGGCTTGCATTTGCGAGAAAGTATGAAAACTGGACTGTGCAACAGTGGAAAAATGTACTTTTTTCTGACGAGACTAAAATAAACAGAGTATGTTCTGATGGAAAACGATATGTACGACGTCCCCCGAATACAGCATTCGACCCAAAGTACACGAAAGTTACATTAAAGCACGGTGGTGGAAATGTGAAAATTTGGGGTTGCTTTTCTGGACATGGTGTAGGACCTGTAAAGTTGATAGAAGGTAACATGGATCAGTTCCAATACATAAATATACTGGAAGAAACAATGTTACCATACGCTGAAGACGTACTACCGGTCATTTGGACATTCCAGCATGACAATGATCCAAAGCACACTGCACGCACCGTAAAGGAATTTCTTACAGCGCAATTAGTTTCTGTCTTAGACTGGCCTGCTAACAGTCCAGATCTAAACCCAATAGAGAATCTGTGGTTTGAAGTAAAGAAAAAGGTTTCAAATACGAAGTGTGGAAATTTAAGAGAGCTGTATGACGTTTTTATAGAAGAATGGAACTCTATTTCTCTTGCGAAATGTCAAAAATTAATAGAGTCAAACCTCGCCGGTGTAAAGCAGTAATTAAAAGCCGTGGATATGCTATTAACTATTAATTTTAGTTAAATATTTATTAAATTTCTTTTTATGTTTCCTGTGCTACATAATATTGTGATTTTTTAAATCTAAGTGTCATACAAAACAATTCCCGAGCAGTTAAATAAATCGTTCTTAATTATTTGTCCAGTTTCAGTACTATTTGAATGTGTTACTTTGATAAAATCAATAAAATGTGCAAAAAATAGTTGGCGATTTCATACTTTATTCTTAAGTCAGGTTGCTCTATTAATGTGACTATTATATAACATAACTAGTTGTTTCTCAGAAGGTACACATCTCTGTGTATGATACGATTTAAATAAAAAACTTCTAGAACTTCAAATCGTTCTTAATTATATGACCACAACTGTATCTGCAGATCGGACAAATATTTGTTCCGAGACGGGAATCGAACCCGCAACCTCCGGCGGCGCAGGCGAACGTTCGCCCGCCCCACCACAGAGGTCGTATAAGGTACAAGAAAGTAAAACAGGGTTAATATTTTCAAAATAGTATAAATTATCCAAAGTGCTAGTATGCTAGATTCATAAATACACCAAAATCCACATCATTTTGAACCAATTGAAATATAAAACCACTTAAACGAGAATACCCTTTACAAAACCGGCATAACAAGTAATATCAAACCCTTCAAAGATTTTTCCAAAATTTTGGTTAGTATTGTAATAGAATTGTCTCTCTTCCAAATGCCTTTTTTTACCAAAGATAGCTGTTAAGCTGTCGGTCTCGGCTGTTATTGATTAATAGCAGTCGATAAGCCATGTCAGAGGCCCTCGGGCGGCTTGACAAACTCCGACACCAGAGGCCAGCACTACCTCATACGAAACGAAACGAACCAAAGATAGACTTTCATTTGACCGCGATCTCACGCGGTAAGTGAAGATGCGGCCGACGATGGAGCACGAAGGTACCTATTCACTCTTGACTTAAAGAGACCCATAATATAGTTTTCAGGAAAGACCAGACGACGGCAGCGATCTGATACACTATCCTACTCTAACCACCACCACCATGAATTCACCATGAATTTAGCACCAACCAATATATAGCTTGAAAGTTGACCGAAAGTAGACTAAATTGTTATTATTAGGGAGCAGTATAGAAATTAACTCAGTCTCGCTTCGATCAACTTTCAGTTTGGTTTTAAAGTATTTCCGTGAATTGACCTACAATGTACAGACATTGAAGTAAAGCCTCTTACCTATTTTGTCATAAAATAAATATGTAGGATAAGTTAGCTATATTTACTTCAAGGAATAAAGGTACATATTTATACACAGAAGCATTTCTATAATGATTTATTACCTTCTGAATGGCCAATATCATTATTTTCATCTTCTTCCATCGGGGTACCTTCGGGAATCTGTGAGTCAAACATTTAAATATTATATATAATGCTGTGTTTTGTTATTTAAAGTTAGTATGAGCCGCCGAATACTTACTGCATATTCACTAGGGTTTTTTATTTCCACTATCATATGGCCATCCTCTGAAATTAAAAGAAATTAAAGTTAAAATAAAATTTATTCAACTCATTTGTATCGAATTTGCAGTGATATACTATAAAATTCAAACCGAACTAAAACAGCACTCCCCACATCCTCAAACTAGCATTCTTAAGTTTTTCGGACATGTCTCGAGACGGGACAATGGCTCCATTGAGTTTCTTGTCGTACAAGGACGAGTAGAAGGCACCAGACCGCGCGGAAGGTCGTCCATGCGTTGGACCGACCAGATCAAGTCTGCAGTGTGTGGCAACCTGTATGAATGCACTAGGATGTCCACGAATAGGGATAAATGGCGAGATACCGTGAGGCGAGCAACATCTGCCCCTAATAACAGTACAACATGACGACCACGAGCGCTCGACTGCGAAGAGAAGACAGCACTAGTAAAACATCGGCTTCATTTTATTCTATTGGAAAAGGACGTATGTATATAGTGTCTTTTTAGTTACTAAACTAATTAGTTTACATATGGGAATAGTGAATCAGAATCAACACTAATCTTTACATACATAACAATCTATGCAAAGGGAACATGACTCGAGTGCCGTGGTGTAAAAAATAGAGTCTCCTCTCGAGGTTTTTTTTTAATACTATCAATTTAGCAAACAAGCATACCTAACCTATTGGTAAGCGGTTACCGGAGCCTATGGACGCCTGCAATACCAGGGGCATCACACGCGCGTTGCCGACCCTTTAACATTTTCCAAACACCCCTTTTGAAGAATGTTGTAATATCCGACTACATGATTTCATTTCATATAATTTCATTTATTTATTCACAAACAATTAAAAATCGTGTCGGAAATTAGGAACAATTTAAATAAATAAAAAAATTAAACAAGATCATTAAAACGCGTTTACAAAAATTCATAATGTCAGAAGAAATAAAATAATATAATACACCCTATTTAAAATTATCACATGTCAAGAATTCGTCAACTGAGTAGAAACACCCTTTCAACAGTAGCTTTGTAAGACTTACTTTAAATACGTTAACACTATCAATAATTTTCACTAGAAACGGGATATTTACCATGATTTTTGAGTTTTATATGTTCCCGATATTTCGGCACAGTTGCATGCGCCATGATCACGGGAGAACTGACTAAAGTCTTTGCGAGTAGATGTTATTGGCAGATATATCGATCTACCCTCTTTCTCACTCTTTTATTACGAACGATACCACTACCATCGGTTTCATTGTCACAATTCACACCAACTCGACACACAACACTAACGGTGTCCGGACGCGTAGCAGGTACCACACTTTTTTGATTCTTACACATTCTTACCACAGTGCACAGTGCAGTTCTTACTTGCAGTGGGGTGTTAGTGCATACGGATTTTGATATTTGTGACCGTATTACATACTTGCAAGCCCAACGCTCTGGGGAATTGAGTGCTTTCAAACAGAATCGTAAGTTCGAATCCTTACTGAGTAAACAAAAGCGAGTTGTCCCCTACCAGGGTGATAACTCATTGATAACTCGAACAGTAATTAACTTGTCCCAGAAGGTTTTGAATGACTCTGCTCTTAAAGTGTTGGAAAAGGGTTTGAATTTTGCCCCTACCACGAAACGCATCCCGTATGAAAAAGTGATCGGTAACGTAGAAGAAGTTATTCGTTATAATATGATACCTTCAGGTGACTCGGAGTGTCTAAGACAAGACATTGCTTTCATTCTACGTCATGCTAAACCACCTGAACCGAACATCACAGACGAAGAACTAGTCGCGTTAAGGGATTTGCGCCAGGATACAGACTTGATGATCCTGAAGGCGGATAAAGGGAATGCGACAGTGGTTATGGACGTCACACAATACGAGGAGAAAATCCTTAGTTTGTTGGAAGATGGCAGTATATACAAACCGGTGAACTACAACCCGACAGCCCGAACACATCGTAGTACCCAGAAAATTATAAAGGAGAGCCTACATGCTATCGGAGAGGAAGTAACGAAATACCTGTTGCGTCCTAGAAACATCCAGCCACCTAAACTATATGGTCTACCAAAAGTGCATAAGCAGCATGCTCCGGTGAGACCCATCGTGAGTCAAATTGACTCACCGACTTATGAGTTAGCTAAGCATGTAGCAGGAGTACTGCAACAAACGGTGGGAAACACTTCTTCTTTCGTGAAGGATTCGCGTCACTTCATAGATATTCTGAAGCAGACAAAGGTGGATGACAGCGAGAAGATGGTGAGTTTCGATGTGGAATCCCTCTTCACAAACGTCCCCTTAGCTGACTGTATGAAGGTGATTGAGAAGAGCATACAGGAAAATGACATCCCTGCAGAGTACGCCAAGCTTGTGCATCATATACTCTCCACAAATTATTTTGTATACAAGGGAAATTACTATCTCCAAATAGATGGGGTAGCTATGGGAAGTCCAGTTGCTCCCGTAGTGGCAAATATTTGGATGGAGTATTTCGAGAATATGGCTATCTCGACTGCCCCCTCACCGATTAAATTGTGGAAGAGGTATGTTGATGACATTTTCTGTATTTTGGAAGGAAGGAATGAAGAAATAGAACTACTTTTGGCACATCTTAATGGAGTACATACGAAGATGAGGTTTACGTATGAGATGGAATGTGATCGACGTTTGGCTTTCCTAGACGTATTGGTACAGGTCCGAGAAGATGGTGGGTTAGGCCACTCTGTTTACAGAAAACCTACACACACGGACCGATATCTTCATGCTGATTCGCACCACCACCCTCGGCAGCTCAATTCAGTGGTAACATCTCTCACCAACCGAGCAGTTGACCTGTGTGATGAGAATCACATTGAAAGTGAGCTAGCTCATGTCCAGCATGTGTTGCGTAAGAATGGATATAAGCTTCGGTCATTACCATCCCGACCTAGGCCAAGACCCCACAGATGCAGAGTAGAACGTAGGCCAGCGTTTCTGCCATATGTTAAGGGGGTGACGGACAAAATTGCGAAAGTCCTGCAAAAGTTTTCCGTAAAGACCATCTTCACTCCCTTAAAGAAGATATCGCACTACTTGCGTTCACCAAAAGACAGTTTTCCACTTGAAAAGCCAGGGGTGTATAAAATTGATTGTAGCTGTGGGAGTTCGTACATTGGCCAAACGAAACGTACGATAGCGTGTCGGGTTAAGGAGCACATACGAGCGGTCAAGAACAGGGACATACATAAGTCAGCCATAGCAGAACACCTTTTGGAATTTGGCTCAAATCATTGGATCGAGCTACACAGTCCGCAGGTAATCTCGACAGAGCGACATTACATACCGAGAATGGTACAAGAGGCAATTGAGATTACTAAGTACAGAAACTTCAATAGAGAAGATGGTTTTCAATTATCTGGAGTATGGAAGCCTGTGGTAAGAATGTGTAAGAATCAAAAAAGTGTGGTACCTGCTACGCGTCCGGACACCGTTAGTGTTGTGTGTCGAGTTGGTGTGAATTGTGACAATGAAACCGATGGTAGTGGTATCGTTCGTAATAAAAGAGTGAGAAAGAGGGTAGATCGATATATCTGCCAATAACATCTACTCGCAAAGACTTTAGTCAGTTCTCCCGTGATCATGGCGCATGCAACTGTGCCGAAATATCGGGAACATATAAAACTCAAAAATCATGGTAAATATCCCGTTTCTAGTGAAAATTATGTACATAACCATGATAGTTTCAAAAGTTATAACTATCAATAACTTTCAACTCTGTAGGAAGTTTGTAAAAAAGTTTTACAGCTTGATACCGGGAGCCATGCTTTACAACATTCAACCTCGGGTGCAAAGGTGCCTCAAGATCTTTACGTCTTGTAATTAACCTATTTTTCCTTTGTTCCATCGTTTCATATTTGAAGGGATTTTTTACAATGTCCATAAGAAGTACCAAAATGTACAGACATGGAACGGGCAAAATGTTAAGATTCTGAAAATATACTTTGCATGATTCCCATTGTGGAATGCGCACTATGGTACGAATGGCTCTTTTTTGCATAACAAACGCCTTGTGCATATTATATTCATAACTCCTTCCCCAAAACTTCACACTATATCTTATTTTAGATTCTACAAGAGCATAGTAAACCATTTTAAGCTGTGAGATAGTCACCTCTTCTCTAAGACTTCTAATCGCGTAACAAGCTGAACTAATATGATTTTCAATCGACTTCAACTCATTTTTCCAGTTCAAGAACTGGTCGATATGAACTCCAAGAAATTTGACACTCTCGGCAAAATCAATCTTCACACCATTACGTAGAATCTCAACTGGTTCATACGTATGCGCTGTCGATCTGAACAGAACAGCTTGTGTCTTCTTTACGTTTAGCTTTAAATGATTACCAGTGGATGGACAGCAGAATCTGCCTGCATACTCAACACCAATACTGCGGTCTCCAATCCACCTGCCAGCGGCGATTACGGCATCTCCCAATGCATTCTATGTTGGAGGCCATTGAAAGAGTTTGTCCGGAAAGTACAACCACTATACCTATTTCTACCGCAAAGGAGTAGTGCTCGAATTGAGTTGCAGTTTAAAGGGTGTCGGTGAATTACTTAGTAGTAGTAGTAGAGCTTTTTTGTGAAAGAGTTTGTTGGGGGAAGTAAGACCACCATACCTATTTCTGCCGCAAAGCAGTAGTGCTCGCATTGCTGTGTTCCGGATTGAAGGGTATGGTTGCCGGTGAAATTACAGACACATGAGACTTTTCATCTTTATGTCTCAGCAGGGTTCGAAAGGATAATTATCAATGATAATTATCCTGATAATTATCACGATAATTATCCTGATAATTATCACGATAATTATCATGATAATAACAGATTGATAATTATCACGATAATTATCGTGATAATAACAGATTGATAATTATCGATTGATAATAACAAAACATTGCGCACGTGAAAGTGAACTGTATTCGAACGTGTATGGCCGCACTTGCGTCTATCCGAACGCACGAAGTGTCAACGGCCCCCTTACAAGAAAAATTCAGTTCGAATTACGCAAAGTGGAGTGAACTCCAGTGTCATTGGTTTGTTAAATATTGTTTATTGAGTTGGATTTGTAAAATGCCTCGTGAGAAAGATCCAATATGGTCATACTTTACAAGATCTTAGTTGGCTTTCAGGAGAACAAATAAGTTCTACTGCATCTACAGCAGCAACAATGCCAACGGAAATAGAATCATCATCAGATGAAGATATCCCATAGGCTTCTTTGGTCAATCCAATTTAATTTATTTTGAATGTCGAATCTAATGTCACTGATTTTTTCTCAAAACTACCTTTAATTATGTTAATTTGTATAATAAAAATTATAAAATTTATTTGTTTTTATTTTTTGTTGTTAGAATTACTCAAATTATAATGCATTTGTTACAAGAGAATATAACAAATGAATTTCTTACACTGGTGATAATTATCCGATAATTATCAAGAAGCGTTATTATCTTGATAATTTCGAACCCTGTGTCTCAGTGGCAGGCGCTGTGCAATGCCACATAGGGAGCGTCCTAGGTGGACGAGACCTATGTGATAATGCACTGTTCATAGGCAGAGGGTGCCGCTTAACATCACGTGGGCCATCTGCTTAATCCGTTGTAAGTTGTAAAAAAAAAACAGGCACATGAGACTTTTCATCTTTGTCTCAGGGCGGTGGGCGCAATGAAATGCCACATAGTGCGCGTCCTGTATGGACGTGACCTATGAGGTAACGCACTGTTCATAGGCAGAGGTTACCGCTTAACATCAGATGGGCCATCTGCTTGTTACGCCATTTCAAGTTGTAAAAAAGAAGCCTAAGCGGCTGATGATGATTATCTTGCGAGCTTATTGTGGAACCTAGACATTTCGGAATAAGAGTTACCGTTGATTGAATGATCGACCTCATAGCCTTCCGCGTCCATTGAATCCTCCTCCTCGTCATTCTCAGTTGTATCCTACAAAAAAAACAGGAGGATAGTCAATAAAGCATTGAAGTTTATTTTTAAGGTTTCGTAGTGGAAGGGTGCCAAACAGGACCGAACATTTTTTATTTTTTTTTGCTCTAATGTCTCGGGGTATACCTCGGCACTACTCGGCAGCTGTAGGATGTAGCCAGTTTACGTTTTCACAGGCTTCGTGTTGTTTGGATATACACTCTACGCAAATAATAAATATGCAAAAAATACAAGTGTTAAAGCTAACACTTGGAGTTTCATTTTTATTAATATGAATTCTTGTTGAATTGAGTAGTCTTCGGAGCCCTATCCACCCATTCGAAAAGAGACGCAATACACTTATATTATTTAGACCACTGAACTACTGAACACTGAGTGTGTAAAGTCCTCTCCATCCTAAGGTTGTCTGGAACAAATAGCTATAAGCGATAAGACCGCCCATTGTGCATTTTTGTTATTTAGTTATGTTCTGTATTTCTGTGTGTAATCTATAGTAAAAAGTTAATCTATCTATCTATCTATCTACATCGTAAAAACCGTCTGTCAAGTTACAGGTACATGAGAATTTTCATATTTATGTCTCAGGGAAGCGGGCGCAGTGCAATGCCACATAGGGTGCATCCTAAGTGGACGTGACCTGTGAGGTAATGCATTAATAAAGTCAGGGGTTACCGCTTAACACAAGATGGGCCATCATTCATGCAGTAAAAAAAAACATTGCCTAATAACGCAAAAATTAACTACCTACTAAGTTTAATATTAAATTTAGAAAAAAAACTTACCTTATCGTTAAATTCATTTTCGTGAGAAGTCTCTATGTGTGTGTTCAGCTTTTCCTGCGTTGTGAAGATCAGCTCACAGCAATCACACATAAACTCCGCTCCTGCACAGAAAAGAATTCAACGGTTCCCTAAGGGGCGTCAAGAAATTGCATCACACGTTTTTGGCGAATTTTTGAGTTAGATCACTGCTGGACATAGGCCTCTCCCATAGAATGCCACAATTTATAACGAAAATATCTCTATTACCTATCAACCTATCATGATAAAATAAATAAGAGTAACAAATAATATTATTATAAGAGGGCATAGTCAGTTTATATTTTCGTTTACGTAATGACTGTTTTTCGTGATTTTCGTTCACTTTTCGTTGCGCTAGCGCTATTCTGTCACTTTTTGACTTACCTAAACTTTACTGAGCTAGATAGAGACGGAATTTAGCTGTTGTCTGCCCTTAACATTTCATTTCATTTATTTAATCCTTTAACAAAATATATTGTGTGCGGAAATAATTAATTAATCTTAAATCTAAAAACCAAAAAATTCATACTATTCATAAATTATAAATTAACCTACACTACAAACACAAAAATTACATAATATCAAAATTTAAAATAATTAACATGTCAATAAGTTTAAAATCTATAGACTAATCCAATAAAAAACAGAATGCAACACCGGAGACACAACAAAAAGTTGATTTAATAAAAAAAAAAAAAAAAAAATATCCCTAATTTAATATTTACAATTCATCAATAGAATAACGGCTAGTTAGTACGTAATACTCTGGGTCTCTTCAAGACTAGAGTGAATAGGTGCCTTCTAGACCTTTGTGCTCCATCTTCGGCCACATCGTCACTTACCAACACGTGAGAACGTGAAAAAAAAAAAGGTATATCAACGTTAAAAAAAACACGTCCTGCCTCCTGTAGAAGAGTACAGAGCCTTGAGTCTGCAAATTTGACAATCAACATAGACGTGTTACACAGAAACAACTACACGGATTTTAGTATGGATAAACCGGAGAGCGTCTCTAGCGGGCACCTTGAAAACCTCAAATCCCATACAAAAATCCATGCAGTGCGCACACGGCCGTGTCAAGCTTCGGTCTCGCGATCATAACGCACAACGCTCCGGTACGCGGCTCCACCGCAGCGTCACGACTTACCCGTCACCGCTGACGCATACTGCGGCGGAACAAGAGACCATTCTAAGCGTTTTTCATACAACCGGATGCGGTATGCGCGCAGCATTGTGCGTGATGATCGCGAGGCTTTAGTTGCTTGTTACATTTGCAGGCGAGCACCTCACTCAGGGCCCTTATTCGCAATGACCAAACGTGACATAACGCGGGCTCGTTACAATATCTGCGTGGAATCATCGTTCAGAATACAATGTGACGTCACACGTTATTGGCAAGTAATCTCCTATGATCATAGCGAATAAGGGTCCAGGTCTTCGATCAAGAATACAACTAGATGTCAGGTCGGCGCAAAAAATACGTCTCGGGTGAATAACAGCTCACTTGAAAAGTGAGCTCTTATTTTTTATTTGTATTTGTGAGAACTCTATTTGTAGCTCTTTAAGTATGATTTCACACTAAATGTTGTTTACCCTATGTCTTTTAATTTCTAAGTGACAGGAGTAATTTATTGCTTTGCTCGGTTTTTGTGACGAATGATCGTAAGTATAAGATAATATTTTTAAGATTTGCTACTTTATTGCATGTCATGGTTGTAATAAGGTTGATAGAACTGTTTTAAAACTTGTTTCAGTTTGTAAACAAATATAGCTGTAGAAGTATATACCCACGCGGACGGTATTTAGCTTAGATTTTGTAAGTGACCCGAAATCTAGTTGTATTCTTGTTCGAAGGTCCAGGTGTACAGTACCGTTGACGTGCGACTTGATGTGCGCGGTGACGGAGTCCACGTCCTGGAACCTCTCCTGGCAGAGCGGGCAGGTGAGGCTGCGCGTGGCGTGCAATGCCGAGTGGTAGATGAGCTCGTCCTGCGTGCAGAACACGTGCTCGCACTCCGCGCACCGGTACGCGTCCGCCTCCGTGTAGCGCCCGCTCGGCGCGCGCGTCACGTCGCTGTGCTTCACGCGGAGGTGTCTGCAACGCAACCATTCATACTAAATATTACTTAAGGCGTATACAGCAGCTGATTGCTCTTATTTGGAGGCTTTCTCCTGATAGAGCAGTCAATGTTGTACAATCCGCGCGTGCTGATGTGTGTGGGTCTGTATGTACCGGATAACTACATGAGCGCTCGGCCGCACCGAGCGACGTAGGCTCCTTTCAGTGTCTACTGCAAGAACTAATCTCCTCGGACATGCACCATTCACAAAGGCTCTTCGGATAGTCAACGAATTATGTAAGGAGGACGATGTTGATTTATTTACTATTTCATTGTCGAAATTCACAATCGAAACTGTTAAGGTGGATGCGCACGCTTGCAGCGCGAAATTCAATTTTTTTGGTGTTTTTTGCCCATTACAGCTCATCAACACTTCTTCAGTTAGCGAAAGTTGAGTTCGCGAGAACTAGGAGACTTAACACACATGTTCTAATTGATAGTATCTCATAAATATCATTAGTTTAGCTACGATACCCCTAAACAAAACAAAACACTGTTAAAATGTGTTTAGGGGTATCATAGCTAAACTAATGATATTTATGAGATACTATCAATTAGAACATGTGTGTTAAGTCTTCTAGTTGTCGCGAACTTAACTTTCGCTATCTGAAGAAGTGTTGATGAGCTGTTATGGGCAAAAAACTCTAAAAAATTTGAATCTCGCGCCTCAAGCGTGAGCATTCACCTTAAATATCTTAGCAAGTAGGTTTATCTATAAGTTTTATTTTTATTTTTCTTTGTCGATTTGGTGTTTATTTACTGTAATGACATTGTAAAAAGTTAATAAAAAATAAATAAAAATAAATAAATAAATAAAATGTTATGGGCTGAAAAAAAAAATACATTCATTTCGTTCCACGAGCGCTTTTCTGTCACTTTCTAACTTACCTGAACTTTAATGAGTTTGAAAGTGACGGAATTGGGCTTTTGTATGCGCCTGAAAGCAACTAGATTAGAAATTGCCGCAACAAAGCGCCTAAGATAAGTTTTTAGTGAACAATATATTTTTCAAAATAAAATATTTTGTGTTGATCAAAATAAGCGTAAACACGTGCAATCACTATTATCATCGAGGAGTTCCGTTGTCCACCTTCCGTCTCCATCATCAGATACTCGCTGGCACCATAATATTGTATTGTCATCGGAACTTGACAGGTATGCAACATTTCAGTTCAAACGGTCGAGGTTAACTGGTTCAAAATTCAGTTTCTAGTTTCGTCCCACTCTAATTAACATACATACTTAACTAATACACTAACAGGACAAGTAAAATAAAAGCTTGTAAAAAGACTGCAGGCATGATTCACCCTTCTGGCGTACATTACGACAAACGAAAAACGAGTAACCAGTCTTACAAAATGGGTAAATGTATGGTGAAAGAGTGTGATGTTCGATCGCAAAAACAAACAAAAAATGCCTGGTTTGCATGGATATATCCTTCCACCTGCATGGGTAGAATGCAGTAGATGCGTAGATGCTGGTGGAAACTGCTACTATAGCCGCTAGGTTACGTTAGATTGCTTTACCTTGTATAATGATGCGACTTGAGGAAACTTTTATCGCAATGTTTGCATGGATATATCCTTTCACCTGCATGGGTAGAATGCAGTAGATGCGTAGATGCTGGTGGAAACTGCTACTATAGCCGCTAGGTTACGTTAGATTGCTTTACCTTGTATAATGATGCGACTTGAGGAAACTTTTATCGCAATGTTTGCATGGATACATCCTTTCACCTGCATGGGTGCGTAGATGCTTCGCTAATTTGGTCATATTTGAGAACCCTGAAATAAACATGAAATTTGTATACCATATAAAACATTACTTTAAACTCTTTTTGCGTGTGTTCATAGCTTTTGCAGACAAGGAGGCTATTATTTGTGCGGTGTTTGAAAGTATGGAAGTAGTCGTAGTATGATGTTATATTTGAGTAACAAGATTTTTGAATCGAAAATTATGGTAATCTTCACGTTGGTATTTTGTTGTGGTTATTTGTCGTAACTCACGCTCTGGACAATAATTGCAGTCAAACGCAGGTATCTTCTTGTGATGTTTTTCCATGTGTCTATGCAAGGAAGCAGGATCAACGAATCTGAAGAAAAAAAAACCAGACAATATTAAAGTTTATATAATAACTTTCGCGAATTTCATCACTTCATTTTGTACAACTGGTAAATGTCAAGTACATTCCTACTTACTGGTAGTCGGTGAAGGAACCGACAGGTTTTAACAAGGCTCTTTCTGCAATGTGCAATCTGCACGTTTTATCTCGCATCAGAGAGAGAGAGAGAGAGAGAGAGAGAGAGAGAGAGAGAGAGAGAGAGAGAGAGAAAAGAGAAATGAAAATGGCGCGTGCGTTCACAAATACACGTCAATTACATCGTAAAAGCCGACTAACGGACTACGGATGGTGATGGGTAACAGCATAGTGCTTAACAGCAATACTGCGATCACCAATTCGCTTGCCAAGCGTGGTGATAATAGCAACTCCCCCCTTCCTGGTACTGGTAGCAGCCACGGTAATGGCGGAGCAGGGGCTGCTAAGGATCTCCGGAAGAGATCCAGCTAGCAACCTCGTCGATCTCTGCACCTGGTCACCTACATACGACGCACGTACGCTGAGGGCCGACGAGAAGTTAATAGAGCTGGAGGAGGTAGTAAACAAATTGCATTGAGATGCGATTGTATTATCTGAAGTACGAAGACAGGGAGAGGACATGATCATTCTAAATTCCGGCAACTTGTTCTAGTACCCATTGATCCGGGCGATCAGCTGTACCAACAATCTATCGGGTTTCTCATCCACAAGTCCCTTGTCAACAACATTGTAAAGATCGAAAGCGTTTCGACCAGAGTGGCGTACCTTATACTCAGAATCACCAAACAGAACTCACTGGAGGTCATACAGGTGTACGCCCCGTACTAGCAATGTCCAGACGATGAAGAGGAGGCAGGAGGAAGAGGTATGACGACATTTTAAATGCCATGCATTCCTCGAAACCACACTTTACGAGGGGGGTTATGAGAGGGGCAATTCTGATTTGGAGAGCGGAACGAAAACGGAGAACTTACTATTGGATTTAATTACACTGTGCTAATACCAAGTTAATGCCGCCGCGCATATTATGAGGAGCCAAGCTGATTCAACGAATAAATAACAGGTTGGTTTGGAGAGTAAGTTCTTCAGAGTTACCTTTGGTCACACAATTTACAAGTCAATCGCGGAATCTCATGCTTCGTGCTGTGCGCCTCCATCTCTACTTCGGATAGGAATGTAGCTGGGCATTTGTCACATTTAATTTGCGGCAGGTCGCTGTGTATTAGCTGAAAGAATAATCGGTAAACATAAGGAAATTTTATCAAGATGTAAATACTCATGTAAATTTCATGCGAAGCCTAAGTGGAGTGGCTAATATCCTATATTTTGGTCATAAGAAGGATATATCAAAAATGTGAAAAAGTTCGTCCGGAGAAGTACTACCACCATACCTATTTCTGCCGCAAAGCAGTAGTGCGAGCATTGCTGTGTTCCGGTTTGAAGGGTAAGGGTGCCGGTGAAATTACAGGCACATGAGACTTTTCATCTATGTCTCAGGGTGGCGGGCGCAGTGCAATGCCACATAGGGTGCGTCCTAGGTGGACGTGCCCTATGAGGTAATGCACTGTTCATAGGCAGAGGTTACCGCTTAACATCAGGTGGGCCTCTTGCTTGTTCCGTCATCCAAGTAGTATATAAAATAAAAAAAACACTAGTTTGTTTTGCTACCAACTTATGGTTAATTAGCTGCTAAGTACCTTTTCATGTCGCTTCAGTAGAATGAGCCGCTTAAACTTCAAGTCACAGGCGACACATTGAAACGGGCTCTCAGCAGTGTGCCGAACTTGGTGCGATATCAAACAAAACTTTGTCGTAAATTTGCTGAAAATTACAGAATTTTATTAGCAACCAACTAATCAATAAGCAACTAAATTAGAAGTTTATCGATTCCTGTATATCTCGCAATTAAATTAGGTACATAACATTCGTCACCAGCGGAAAAGGTCACGATCCACGCGATATACCTAGTTGCGTTGAAAGTTATTTTGTCAGAATCATGTCTGTCTTAGATTATGTCATATGTATAATATGGGCACAGATAAAATAATACTATGATATGGGTAAAGTTGATTTTGTTAGTTAAAACTAACTCAATGATAAGGCCGTGGCGGAATACGAATCCTCCAACTCGTCCCGTGGTTGTCGAGAAAGGCGACTAAAGTATTACACAAGGGGATGGGCAGCAGCATCAATCTGAGTACCTAACACCAATACTACGATCACCAATCCGCCTGCCAAGCGTGGTGATTATGGAAAATTAATACTATAGGGGAGGCTTCGTCCAGCAGTAAAATAAATACGCAACTTCGTCCGCGTAGAGTTGTTTACATACAAATTTTAACACCCGCAGCCCTTAGGGGGTAATTTTTGTAAATTACTTTCTAGACTACAAAAGGAATGAAGCCTCCAAATTTAAGGTGTCTAGGACTTATGGTGCAGGCTTAGCCAATCAGTTAGTTACACAACGATTTCATACATATTGATTGATATCATAGGGATCATATTGAATCTTCGATCGGCGCGGTGTACTTACGCGTCGCATTCAGTGCACTCTATGTTCCTAGCTCGATGCTTCTGAGCCTTGTGCAGAGTGAGGAGCTGTTCCAGTGAATACGTACACTCGCACTCGTCACACGGCCAGCAGCCTTGGATGATAGTTTCCGTCGCATCAATATCGCCCTCTTCAGAATCATGTTCATGCTTTATGGCTAGAAATACGTAATATGGAATTATTGGTGTCGACTGTGCAGCATTCTTTCAAGAGCGCTAAAATATACTGCGGTCCTTATCTAATAGATGGAAATGAATACCGCAATCAATTTAGCGCTGATTAGCTTTAGAGAATGCTACACAGAATCGACAATAGATATTCTGTAGATGTTTGAATTATAATG
Source organism: Operophtera brumata (assembly GCA_932527175.1). Lineage (NCBI taxonomy): Eukaryota > Metazoa > Arthropoda > Insecta > Lepidoptera > Geometridae > Operophtera > Operophtera brumata. Next base: position 6,842,557 of record OW052238.1, read on the forward strand.
TCAAAAATGATTGCCATTTAAACTGTAATTACTGCTAATCTGCTCATAATTCGGCCACGAATTTATGTAACAATCATCGATTACTGATGGTAGATTAAGTTTTACAAGTCATACAACCAAACAATAATACGTACTCTGTAAATACTTAAGATTCAGTCAAATTGACTCTACACAGATGTAGGTAATATGAACTACAGTGCTATCACGTTGTGGATCCTTTTTTGACATGCTTGAACTTTCATACATGTTAATTGATTGCCATTTGATGTTAACGAAATTCACTATACCCTGGTTCAGAATTCAAGATTCTTTTTGTAAACAAAGGGCATAGCAAAAAAATAGGTGCTTTATGGTAGTTTATTAAATTAGGCCAATAAACAGGCTCGGGCATGTTATTCTAACTCTGATCTGATTAACTATAAAGTAATTAATATTTTGTCTTATATATTTTTAAGTTATTTCGGTTATTAACAAAGTTATCAAGCAAAAATATATTTGTTAGTAGAAAATATTTCATGTTACTTGGAACACTGCAGAGATTCTAAACAATGGGCTTTGTTTTGAAAGCCGGTCCCCATTTTGTTAATTTCATTCGTTGCTCCTTATTTGCCGAATACGAATGTGCTTTTCGCACAGTTTTACAATGGAATGGTCATACTGTATCAATAGGTAAGAGTTATATATAACATTTTGCCGTTTACACATTGACTCATCAGATAAACTTAGGTACATACCGCGGGAGCGAACCCGCTGGCGGATATTACAAAATTTAATACCGTAGGAAAAGCCGCGGGTAAGTAATAGTAAAACATGATCCACGCAAAAAAAAAAAAAATACCTCTTTGACGGTGACATTTGTTTATTACAAAAAATAGGTCGAACTCTGAACCAGGGTATAATTCATACAACAATGAAGTACAGCGCGTTCACTGTAAGATGGCACCTGCCTTGGTCGGCACGCCAACCAAGGCAGGTGCCATCTTACGGTGAACTAGCTGTACCTAAAGCATTTTGCTCTGTGATTGTCAACATTGGCTGAACTTGATAAGTAACTACGTAATAATTATCTACTCATTAAGAGGCAGACAACAGCTAACTCTGTCACTATCTAACTCAGTACAGCAGGCATATTATGAGCTCTTATTTCCATTCAGTTCAAAAACTATTCAGTACAAAATATCGGTTCATCGTTGACATCCGCGTCGTTGAATAAATTGAATCGCAGATGTCTATAGACTCTCTGCAACTGTGCCTTTAAATATAGTTGCGGATATCACGGAACCGATATTTTGTACTGAATAGTTTTTGAACTGAATGGAAATAAGAGCTCATAATATGCCTGCAGTTCAGGTAAGTTAGAAAGTTTCAGAACAGCGCTCGCGCTACGAAAAGTGCACACGAGCTACACACGAAAGCTACACACGAAAAACGGTATTTAAACAAATATTTGCTGCGTAATCGGAAATATAAATCGACCATGCCCTCTAAAATAATATTATTTGTTACTATTATTAATTTTATCAATGTACGCTGATAGGTAATAGAGATATTTATGTTATAAGCGCATTGTATATCACGTTTTTTTTATCTAGAAAATTTATGTAAATCGTGTTTTGAGCTCGATCATGCCCTTGGACATATGATGAAGATTAACATACATATATTTTTTTGTCTTAAACTGTGTAGAATTGTCTAAAAATACGTTTAAAAAAGCCTATTTGACTCTTGACAGCCTCTTAAGTATATAGCAGCAACCATACTATCTACCTCTAAAACTTACTACAATTGTTAAGGCTATAAAATAAAATATAGACAACACATCTACACAATACCATTTATCAGGATTTTTTGTCTACAATAACTCTATCTATCTAGTTCAAATATATTAATGTAAATTTTCTCACCTGAATTTGTATCCCACCATCCTGCCAAAGCACCATAAAACATTTCAAACATCCTAAACCAACTTACACTTCATTTTCTTGCTAGAACATGCAGTCGAGTTTCTTGAGTGGCAGCCCATTAACTAGCATATAAAAATGAAGTTTAAGCCGTGCTACACATAAACCTATAAAGAAAACATCTACCATGCCAAAATATATAAAAAGTACACCATAATAATGCAAAATAGGGGTAACAAAAGCTATGAACACACTAAAATTTAAAAACTTATACTACCCAGTTAATATAGTCTGCAAATCTCTTGAACTTTGGCCAGAAGTAGAAATGCAATATCTGTGCATCTGTTAAGGTGAGTATATACTAGAGCATTTACTTGTAACAGAACAACGAGCCGCTCTTAATAGTGTATCACCCTCACGAAGCAGACGTCGAGCACACTCGCCGTTTTGTTACAACCTAATTGTACAAACTAACGAGCGTATTGGTGTAATATTTCGTCGAGGCTTTGCACAAGCGCGGGTGACGCGGAGGGAGACGGACAAACGATCAGTTGTCCAAGTGCAACGAGTGAACGCAAAATACAACTAAATTTTACGGGTTAATTCAGACTCGCTGTGAGCATTACGCCGAGCATTCGCAGGAACGTTACATTACATGGAAATGCTCGGGAAACTGAGCTTATAAGTATATTGTATCATTCACAGGAACGACATTACGTGGAAATTCTTGGGAAAATGCTCTAGTGTATACTCACCTTTAAATGTGCACAGCAGATAAATAACAGATAATAATGTATTACAGTAAGGATATGCTTACAGTTCCTTTTTAACAGTGATAGATTTTATCATGAACTAAATATATCAAATTATTGTGAGAAATTATTAAGAGGCCCATTGAGGCTCTGCCTGCCCCCCTTCGGGAAAAAAGGTGTGTGTATGAAAAAACATTGAAATGCATTTGTTAAAGGAACTGAAAGCTTCCTTTCGGTAATGGTAACAGTATTAAAAAGCCATACCTTTGCGGGTCTCCTTGGCAGTATCCAGGTTGTCAACGCTTGTTATCACCTTTATACTCTTCAATTCTTCAGATCCATCTTCAATCTGTGCAAATTCATACTGTATTTTTGGCTTGTGACCTCAATGACAAATACTACTTGGCTAATCATGTCCGGCCTATGAATAGACCCCTTCGTCTCCTCCCGTGGATCATAAAAGTCGACTAAGGGATTAACATCAGCAATCCCTTAGTGGGATGTGCAGCAGCGTTCACCCGCCATGATTATCCCCATTTGAAATTATCAAGATAATCATAAGTCTTGATATTATTGTGATAATTATAATTACTCTTGGCACAGAATAATATCTCTGGGTCAAATTATTTATGACATTTGCCCCCAATGCATTCTTGGGGGGAGGTGTCATCCAGGTGTTGATGGATGTTGGTCTAATGGATGCTGATGATGAGTTAATTGGCTCCAGCAGCCGTTTTGTATGTTTTTAATTATTTTATCTACTACCACATTTCATACATCATGACTACTAGCATAAATAATTCCCTTTGATCTCTTTGGCGTGGCAGGCGAGTAGCCGCCTGAGATGCGACAGGTTGCAGGTTCCATTCCTGCCGCGAGACAAATGTTTGTATGATCTCAAATATTTGTCCCATGTCTGTGTGTTGTGGAACCATGTTACTAGTAGTTCTCGATACCCGCAACACAAGGGATCCTAGCGTGGGATCGGGACTATGCATGTAGTGATGGGCGTTGTTTTATTTACCTTTACACTATAGACATTGTCATCGTCACCTTCTTCACTGTCAGATATTTCTTCAGCTGTGACTTTGACAGTAGCACCATCTTGAGTCACAGTTTTGACCGCACCAAATTCAGATTTAGTGTGAGCTTTGAATACCTGGAATTGACAAAAAAATAATTATGTCACTCTAGTGAACATTATTTTTGTATATCAATAACCTTCCGGATGAACCTCTCTACATGATAGGGAAATCTGCATCAAAGTCTGTTGCATAGTTAAGGAGAACTAAACGGACAAACAGACAAACAGTCATGGATACAACTTTGTTTTATACTATGTATTGATGATGAAAGCCAGTTGTTTCTGAAAAAACAATAATTTTTATATATCCAGGGTCCATACCCAAAGGGTGCTAAACAGTATCCTATTACTAAGCCTACACAGTCTGCCCATCTGTCTGTTTGTATTCTGTCATTACTAAGCCTACACAGTCTGCCTGTCTGTCTGTCTGTTTGTATTCTGTCACATCACATCACAGGGGTATATCTCAACAGCCGCAGAGGTAGCCAGTTGACATTTTCACCTAATATTTGTTTGAGCATAAACCTTATGCATATATTAAATTGCAAAAATAACAATCACAAGGTGATCACAATCCACTCCTAGAAAAGTTCTCCAACCAAGGAATAAAACCGACAGTGGCGACATCTAGTCTCAGTTATATAAACTTTCACAAATTGTTAATTTCATCAATATAAAACTGGGAAATCCTCTAATTAATACTATTCAAGTAATGAAGGGACTGTGACTTGAAATCTGAACACTACACTATGGGTGGTTCGAGAGTAGACACATTTCATCATCATTAGTCCACCCCACTACTGGACATAGGCCTCCCCTATATAATGCCAGGATGAACAGTCATGAGCCACCTCCATTATATATGGATGTGAAAGAATCAGTCCTCTTATTGAGTATTTTTATCCTTAAAACATCTCAACCCTGACCCTGTTGTTCGTTATAATTTTTGCCTTAAAGATTATAACTATTTTTCATATCTTTCAATCATGTTGTATCTTGTTGTTGATTCATTGGTATAAGATTTGTCCTGGTTGCTGGCTTATTGTAGAATGTGTTATTACTGAGTGTAAAGTGTTAGGTGAGTCAGTTGTTGGACGCAATGGCGGTGATGAGCTCACCACATGTCACGTCTATATCCCACGATGGTGCAACCCACTGTGAAGAGGCCGATAGAGGCTCTGCCTAGCCCTTAGGGGAAAGAGGCGTGTGTCTATGTATGTTGTATCTTTTGGATTTTGTTTCTAGTGGATTGGTGTGACTTTTTAGGCATTCCACATATATAGTTTCCTTGTTGATTTAATGTTTGTCAACGGCAGGAACTTCTTACTGGCAAAAATAATGTTATGATGCGTGCTTACTTTATTCAACAAGGAGGGCCAAGCCAGTGGTTCAATGGTTGTTCCGCTTTGAACAAAATGCAGGACGTTCTGATCAGCTTGTCTACAGATTTGCTTGAATCCATAGCTCAGGTCCATGAATAGTTTGCAGCGGTTGCAGATGTATTGAGGCATTTTATCAGATGGAAAAACCTGTAAAATCACGAAAAATATTTTTACCATACATAAGCTAATGCTCATCAATAGATAGATGGCGCCCTCTTTGATGTACACTTGGCAAATTGTTGCATGAAGTAAATGGCATTAATTTAGTAAAGGAGACCTACTTATTATTTGCTGATATCACCTAGAAGTGCAATAAGTTAAAGATTAATTTACTACGCAACTAATAAGGGAAATCTATTGGAACTAGATGGCGTCGCGTCTATTTATTTTGAAATTAAATTATTCCATGATACAATAAATTATTGTACCATAAATTATTCCTTTGCTACCTAAGCATTATGGGATCAGTGTAGGAACATAATATTTTACCTCAATTGCGACACACGTCATGATCTTCGTTGAAAGGGTCACAGAGTTTTTTGGCGCTTTGCTTTTCTCGTACAATGATGATAGCGGCTCATTTTGAGTAAGACAAAACCGACAAACTTTCAATGCACCTAGGGATTCCTTTCTAGTCTCCATTTTGGTCATCAAATTCTTAATAACTCACTATCACAATAATATTCGTATTTTCACACTATAACCTCATAATTCAACACCAAAAACTTGTAAAATAAAATGGATGAATGAGAGGCAGAATTAGGAAACAACACTAGCGCCACCAACTCACCGACCCGGCGGCAAGACAACGAACGAACGCAACGCCGCTGACGCCAGTGTTTCCACTGGTAGTTTTAGTAACGCCCTATTTCTTGATGATTTAACCATAAATTAATCTTCAAATCAAAAATCTTTCATGAATGCCAATGGGTATGGAGCTATGGAGCGAGGTATCATAGAAGTGAAACTCAAGGATCAAATAAGGTACCTACTCGAAAATACGCTCCCAAACAGATTTAGTTGATGTCACTTAAAAAGCTGCTAAACTTAAGCTGGGCTGAACATGTGTGCTGTATGTCGGAAGAACTATGGGCGAAGAACACGACAGAAGGGATCCCTAAACAGACGACGACGGTCACGTAGAAAGTTCAGCTGGACGGAGATGGCAAAATGAGCTAGACTTCTACTTGAATGATTGGTCCCAAGTAACCAAATATATAATCGAATGGAAGGAATGAAGGGACTGCCTTCGCACCACATGCTCAAAATAATAATAATTTAATGTTTTCACACCGACGCGACGTGACGCCGCGAACTGTGAAATATTAGCGAAATTACAGAAAGAGCGAGCGAGATGCAATATACGCGTTACATAAAGGCCAGAGTTACCGGATTTTAGCTATCGCGGTTCGTAGCGTCGAGTAATCGATAAAAAAACAGCGTTTATCAAGGTTTATAACAAAATATACCATAAAAATGCTTCAAATCAGGATACTCAGGAATGCCATGACGTATGTACATAGTTTTTATAAAAAATAGTGAAGAAGAAAAAGTAGGTTACCTGTTTGTTCACTCAACCGCAGTTCGGGAGACAGTTTGGGAATTCCTCTGGTTGCTGCTGGGTTGTTTTTTGTTTTAGTCACTTACCATGCTACTAATCTACACAGAATATCGTTGAATTATTTTGTCTCTTTCGATCTAATTTGAAACTGCTTGTTATTGTAAAAGACAAAAACAAAAAGCTGTGTAACTATTCCAAGGCAATAATCACTGTTTTATAGTAACTTAGTATTGTCACACTTAACTTAGTATAGTAACTTACTATTAGTAACTTAGTATTGTATCACAGTTTATGTAAAAGTTTATAACCGAGCACTGTTTACCAAAACGGTTGTCCAGTTTTTTGCCATAAGTTTTCCATGGTGCCTCTTATTGGGGAATCGCATCGCATCCCCATCTCGCTCTCCACTATTAAACTAATAACGGTTAATGGAAAGTCCAACTTCCAATAGGGCAGCCACTTCATATTCAATTTCAACCCAATCATCCCTAAATCCTAGAAATTAAAGGCGTATAACATCCATAAAATTGACCATTTCAAGGGCGATTGCTCTAAAAGTGGAAACATTGACCGAATCGCGCGAGACGCTTGTTGTTTGCCGATAGCAGCGCTTCGAGGCGAATAAAGAATTATTGGAAGATATTGCCATCTATCTTTTTCTTAAATAAACACAAAACAAATAATATGCTACTCAACAACAGATGACGCTAATAAGTATGTTTGTTAGTAGTCGGGCTTTTATCTGAGTTTTTCCTGGGAAGTACTACCATCATACCTATTTCACGAAACATAGCTAGAAACATCTCGCAAACACCATCTTTCATATACCATTATATGACTCATATCATATACATATCATATCATATATTTCATATACACACATCAACACGGTCTAGGGATATTTTTAAAAAAGCGAATTACTATCAATGTGTTAATTATTTATATGACATGTATATATTTAAAAGATACGTTATATTAATATTCTACCATTTTTTAATAATTTTAAAAGCTTCAATTAAAATTTCAGGATTTTATGGAAAAAAAATGAAGCATAGACGGAAACCGTATATGAATTAACTTTTAATTTATGAGTAAAAACTGATAAAAATAGAAAAATCATTTAATTTGTGTTTATAAACTTGAAGTTAGTAGTCTGAGAAAGCGCCCATGATGTTCATAACACATCGGCAACGATTCGGCATGCTCAGAACAAGGTTGTCAATGTCTTGCTGCGGAATATTGTCCCATGTCCTTCTGAGGTGCGCAAAAAGTTGATCTTCTTTAGCCAGATTTTCAGGAACTTCCTTCAGAGCTCTTCTTTGCAGCATATCCCACGCATGCTCAATGGGATTTAGATCTGGCGATTGAGCAGGCCAGTCTAAGGCCCTAACATTGTGTGTATGTAACCAAGCTGCTATCGTTCTCGCCGTGTGTGCCCGGGCATTGTCGTGCATGTGCAGGAAATCTTGCCCCATTTGTGTTCTGTGGGGCAAGATTACGGGCCCCAGCACCTGTTGGACGTATCGTTCTGCCGTCATATTGCCCCGCACCCAAACGAGATCCGTCCGTCCTCCAAGACGAATTCCTGCCCAAACCATAATTGTCTTGTCATAACCTCCTTGGTATGGGTGAACTTCCTGAGGGTTCTGAAGACGGTTCCTTTGTCCAGGAACTCGCCAAACACGCGTCCTTCGTGAATCTGGATGGAAGCCGAACCTGGATTCATCCGTGAACAGCACATTGGACCATTGCTCACGGCCCCAGTCCACGTGGTTCCGAACCCATTCTAATCGTCGTCCACGATTGCCTCTCCGTAAAGGTGGGACCCGGAGTGGTCTACGAGAGCGTAGATTGCTTTCATGCAGTCGCCTTCTTACAGTTTGGCCACTCACAAGCACTTGGTGTTCCACTCGCAGCCTTTGGACCAATTGAGTCGCCGTTGCATTTGGTTGAGCTCGCGCAGTAATTTGCAAAAATCGGTCTTGTCTGGGGGTAGTGATGCGACTTGGCCCCCGGTGCCTCTCCGCTACTTCACCTGTGGCACGATAGCGTGTCCACAATCTTGAAATTACATTTTGGTGGGTCCCTATGGCCTCAGCAACATTACGCTGAACAGACCCAGCTTCCAGCATTCCCACAGCTCGTAACATCTCCGCCCTCGTCAAATATTGGCGTTGCATGGCTACAATACCTCAATTTTAACTTTATCTTTCGTTTAAAAATGAAAAAAAACTGTAACTAAACGTAATTCGTATTGTTTTCTAAATTTCGCACAAATGAAAATTCCCTCTCCTACACATCAAGACATTTTTATGCCACCGAAACAAAAGAATTTTCAAAAATTTGAATTAGTCTGAGATAAATTACAAACAAATCGGTGTATAAAAGATTCCAATGCGGCCAGTACTTTTCGAGTTATTTAATTGAGTATGAAATATCCTTAGACCGTGTTGATGAGTGTATTATCTTTCATCTAGAGAGACTATGGTAGGGCCCCGAAGCTAATTACATTGTTTACGACTAGAGGCCGCTACAGGAATAAATAGAACGCTCTAGTAGTTGTAATTCCTTGTCTCCTAAAAGCATTGTTGCGCGCTGATCGGAAACGGCTACTCCAATTTTCACCAAACCATCTCGCAAGCAGCATCTTTCATATACCTAATCTAAAGACTATGATAGGGCCCCGAAGCTAATTACAGTATTTACAACTAGATGCCGCCACAGGAAAAAATAGAACGCGCTGTCTACCAAATCATTTTGCGAGCTGATCGACAACGGCTGCACTTACTTTGGTCGAAGGGCTGCACCAATTTACACCAAACATAGCTAAGAACCATCTCGCAAACACCAATTTTCATGTAGGAACCTATTATAAAGAAAACCGTGTCTAAATCGGTCAAACCGTTTTACAATAAATGGGAACCTTCGTTAAACGTTTGCACGCACACACACAGACAACCATGTCGCCGTTTCGTCGGGGTCACGGTCGAAGTACCTACTACGAGTATATACCTACCTACTAAGAATTAAACTGATTTAAACTACTGGGTGCCCTAAGTGCCTATCAAATGAATAATCTTAATCCTCAGATAGGTAGCTCGTTTCGCTTACGTGCAGGGGTCTTTATCATTTAATCATTGATGATAAGTAGGCAGTGAGATAGACTTTAACAAACAAAACAAAGCAGCAACCTATTGGTAATCACTCCTTTTATAATGTTACCGTGTGCTTCGTTGTTGGTCGGTAAGGAGGAGAATACAAATCGTCGACGTTCAGTGGAAAGTTTTGAGAGTGATACTACTGTTGTGCTTCGAAATAAGCGATCAAAACCAAGCATGTAAATATTTTATCTCTATTTACTTATGTAGGTTCGTACTGCTTGTATGTCGGTAGGTATTACGATGCCTAGCTACCTCGCGCCGTGGCTCATAATAAACAATAGTACAAGCCGTGGTGCGTCCTGTGATTCTGGCCTAATGAGAGAGATACTGTATTGTAGACTCTACCTACGTAGAGTCTACAGTCCTAAAGTCTACGGTCCTAAATCTTTGCCTAACGTAAACTTTCCCATTTTAAAGTTTCAAAACTTTTTGACGCGTTAATAGTACGAGCGGCGACCGTATGATCCTCTTCGTCATCTGATACAAATTAGCTAAACTACATGATGATTATAAAAGTGATGCTTAGTTTAGAAAATTATATGTAACTAAAATTAGTATTTGAATTAGAATTTGTATCAGATGACGAAGAAGATCATACGGTCGCCGCTCGTACTATAATAAAGACCGTCAAAATGATCAAAATAACACTTGTCACAGGACTCTTGGTATATTTTACAAACATTTCTCGAGGTCTTTTCTTACCCACACCTAAATACAAAAGTACCTAATCAACTATAATCTGGGTCTCTTCAAGGCTAGAGTGAATAGGTGCCTTCTAGACCTTTGTGCTTCATCTTCGGCCACATCGTCACTTACCAACAGGTGAGATCGTGGTCAAACAAAGGTCTATCAAAGATTTAAAAAAAAATTGTGGATTGAGCCTTCGACCAAACTTTTGCCGCCTGTGTACAACATGGGTCGCTTCAACATGTTTTTAACCGAAAAACCGATGTATGAAGTACTCCAACCAGGGTACCTATAGACACAGCATCCATCTGAAAACTTGTAGGTACGAATAGGTAGCGCCATCACCAATCTGTCTGCCGAGTGTGTAGATTAATTATGGAAAATCCCTCCATTGCATTCTACGGAGGGTTCCACTATAGTTCTATTGGCTCGTCTAGCAGTGGACGTAAACTAGCCTAGGCTACGTACCTTCATCCAACATCATCATCCAGTATCATCAGTCAGTATCATCAGACAGTATCATCAGCCAGTATCATCAGCCAGTATAATCGGACAGTAACCATAGCTATGGTATGTCCTAAGATATCTACTTATCTACTGCCAGTCAACATGATTTGATAGAGCACCAACTGTGAGACAATAAATGGGTAGGAATGCTGATTTACACAGTACTTCTCAAATAGCTTTCTGTGGTGAGAGCTTCATAGGGGTCTTCAAACGTTGGCTCAACTAGTGTGCCATTGGCTGGGCCAAACGTTAGTCTGGGTAAAACATACCCGCACGCCTGCACCGACGACGCATGCCCGTTAATTGATCGCTTGGCCAACGTGTTAGCGCACTTGGTGCGTTGGGGCCAAGATCCTTTCATGGGTCGATGAAAAACCAACGCGGCACGGCTGATGCACCAAAGTTGGTCGCCAACGGTAAAGCTACGCCAAGCACCCTTGTACGCTGGCCCAGCTAGTTGGGCCAGCGTGTACAGGCCCCATAGAAGCTCCAGTTCGATTTCGGCCTTAAAATGTCCGTTGTGTCAATTAACCTAAAATTAATTGTAGATGGCGCACAAGCTCCCTAGCCAATCTTATAATTCCTAAAAAGAGAGGCAGTTCTGTTTTCGAATCGACCCCCTCACCAGATGAAGAAAATATCAGCTCTAGGAGTTTTGGAAATCCTTCTACTGCAAGCGTGGCAAAGGACGACCAGTACGGAACCATCGTCTCTGTGGTGATTGTGGAAGCAAGAGATCTTCCGAATGTTTCAAGTGATGGGAGTTCACATCGTCTCTATTGCAAAATTCGGTAAGTTTACCATATCAATGTATTTACAAAGGAAATACTTGGTCTCTAAGTATTTACTTGATATCCTTTAAAATTCTTGTGTTCTTACATTTATATATAAGTTAAACTGTTTGTCTGTTTGTTGGTCGTGCTTTCATGACAAAACGGCTAAACCAATTTTGATAAAATTTGGTACACGTATATAAAAAAACCTGATTTCGAACAGGATAAACATGCCACACACATTTGAGTATAAAACGTAGAGCTTACTTCCTCAATGGTGCGGTACATAATGAATTGCGGTATCTCCTCTAGTATACCTAGTACTATAGGTAACTCATTGTTTTGTTCGTGTTTTTCCAGACTAGGCTCACACACTTTGAAGTCAAAGTCAGTCACAAATTCTCAACACCCTATATGGCGGGAGCGCCTGCAGTTTCACCGGTGCAAAGATAATTTTCTGAAAGTTTCACTATGGGACAAGGGAAAGCAGAAAAGCTTTATGGGCAGGTAAGAATACTGCAGGCTACCTACCTGTACCTACCTACTACTCTTCTGTGAATATCTATATAGCATTCACGTAATATTATCTACAGGTGTTTCGTTGCGAACTAAGAACTAGCGAACACACGCGATGTGGGTTGTAACCTAACATCGAAAGAACCGGACTAACCAACGCATTTTAGTTTTCGTATAAGTTGTACGTGATAAATAAAAGATTATTTTGCGGAAAAAAAAACGCATATGAAAAATTGCTGCTGTAAAGGTCGTTTCACACCTTGATTAGTGCGAGTGCGAGTGTTTAGTGAAAAGTGCATATGAAACTTGTATTGCGAGTGGTGCTCAATACTATTTAGTTACTAAGTACTAAATACTAAGTAAATATAGTTATAAGTACTACCTAAGTATCTGATTGCCTAAGTATCTAAGTACCTAAGTACTTAAGCGCCTAAGTACCTACCTATATACCACCTAAGTACTAAAGTCCCTAGTTATATACCCTAGTTAGTTACCTGCTTATATCTATTCAAAAAAAGGGTTCTGATTCCAGTTGCGTTCTAGATCTGTCTCAATTAGAAGAAGAGCGGACCCACGACGTGTGGCACACGCTGGATGATGGCTTCGGACACGTCCACCTTTCTGTGACCATGTGCAATACTCACAGGAGCCGAAATGTTCCGCAAGAGACGAACTCTAAACAAAATCACGTAAGTTTATTTTTAGAGTGCCGTACCTCAAAAGGAAAAAACGGAACCCTTATAGGATCACTTTGTTGCCCGTTTGTCTGTCTGTCAAGACCCTTTTTCTTCTTCTTCTTCTTTTTTTGGCGTGTTCAGCGGACCGGTAGTGGTGCCACAAGAGTTTGCCAATGACAGGTGATTAACTTGACATAAAACCAAAAAAGAGGAAGGCGTGGAGGTATCAAGCTAAAATTCATATCAAATACTCAAGTCTACTGTCCCTTGGAGCTGTGAAAAAATCAAACTTTTATGCCAACGCAATCAAAGTCAAAGTCAAAGTCATATTTTGCGAAAAGCATAAATATTTAGTTACAATATTTTTGTTACACAAAAATATAAAAAAAAAAATTTGTTGTCATTTTTCGGTGACAATGTAGCCACAGTGAGGCAAATGTCTATTTCTACATTTTTTCAACGAAAAGGTAACTTTTTATAAAATAGTTGCTCATAAGAATCCAATTAGAAATTTCAACAGGATTCTTGTAGTGGTATTAGTTTTATGACCCCTTCATTCATAAGGCCACAATTAACGATTTAGTGATGAGTCCCCCCCCATCCCCCATTTTTTGCCGTGACCCCCGCGCGATTCGATTGATAAGATACAAGCGACATCGCGCGACTTGGCCGGTTATACTTACTACATAGATAATGGTACGGAACCCTTCGTGCGCGAGTCCAACTCGCACTTGGGCGTTTTTTTTCTATTTGCTTCTCTGACGTATAAATCACCAACTTGTAATAGCGTCTTCTTTTAAAATTCTGATAAAAGATTCGTGTATCTTAGGACTAGGACCCACTTCTCAGATATTGTTGAATCTAAGTTTTTACTTAGATTTCAACGGCGAGTTGCCGGCTGAGATGCGAGAGGTTGCGGGTTCGATTCCCACTGCGGGACAAATGCTTATATCATCTGTAAATTTTTATTCCGGGCCTGGTTGTTGTGGTACCACGGTACTCGTAGATCTTGGTATCCACGACACAGGGAATCCTAGTGTGAAGTCAGGACTATGTAGGTATGTGACCTGTTGCGTGTTATGCTAAGTAATTTTTCTTCTATGAATGCTCATATTGATTTTAAAAGGCCTTCTTTCAAATGACATATCACACGATATGTACGCTTAAAAATTCTTTGATACTTCGAGGACATCGGGTGGTCTCAGGGAGGTGGACAGTGGGTAAGAACAGGAAATATCGGTATCGATAAAACTATGTCACTGTATACAGCACATCCTTTTTTGTAGTTGCTAATATTCTTCTTCTCTTCTTATAATGGCTTCTGAGGAATACTCCAAACGTCAAGAGTCTCCGTCAAGCATGGACTTGTCCATGCCGTCAAGTCATAACCCAGTTAAAATGGTGGCTTGGGGGGTTGAAATCTGCCATTTTTGAAAGAAACGTCGTCATTTTTATTTTATTACATTTTAATGTGTTTTTTCGAGTTATTTCGTGTAATTTTAGTGGCATTTTAACCGGTGTAACTTGGATAAATGGCACATGTGTGATGTAGTGAAATTTGAGTGTATTGCGAGTCTTTTCGAAATGGTGGATTTTTTCCTGTAAAAACTCAGTTTTTCAGCCACAATTTAAACTGGGTTAGGACTAGACGGAGACTCTTGACGACTTGACTATAAATAAAACTATAATAATTATATCACTTGACATTGGCTAAATTGTTGCAAATAATGCACAGAAGCCATTACCGAAGATAAGAAGATAAGAAGAAGATGGTGGCTTGACGGCTTAGAGCATTGCAGGCCTCCTGCTCGATGCTTGACGGAGACTCTTGACGACTTGAATTTATTATTAATTCACACAGAAATTTTATGCCAAGAGCTTTTTTTCTCTTTGCAGAAACTCAAGGTTTGGAGTACGAACTATACTTATAAATCTGTGGTTTACTTTGAACAAAATTATCTTGGGGCGACATCGAGCAAAGCAGGCCTCCGCGATAACACATTTTTTTTATAGCTGCTTCTATTTCGTGTTAATTTTATTTTATGAGTAAAGCCGTTAGTATATTTTGTATCAAAACGTTTATAATCCACTGTTGGAAAAAGGCGTCTCCCATTGCGCGCCATATTAATTGTACTAATATTTATTCTGTGGTCATATTCACCCATTATCGACGACCTTTGTGGCGCGGCGGGCGAAGGTTAGCCTGCGACGCAGGAGGTTGCGGGTTCGATTCCCGTCTTGGAACAGATATTTGTACGATCTGCGGATATTTGATATTCTGGGTATTTTCTATGTATAATAAAAAATATCTATCTATGTAATGTATTGTGTTTAAGTATATCAGTTATCTAGTACCTTACCTACCCATAACACAAGCTCTGCTTAGCCACAGAATAAATAATAGTACGCTTAGCTTAGATAATGTTGTGTGAACTGTCCAGCACAATTTATTGATTTATTATATTTAGCCCGCTTTTTGACATACTCTTTCATTCAGCCGCCTGAGGACATAATTATGGCACATTTCTACAAAAGGGATATCCCCCGATTTTCATAGAAAAATCCGTGTTGCACTACACCTTCCGTCTTTGTTGTTTTAAACAAGCAAATTGACTCATGTTCACGCATGGTATAGTGTAACACGAATTTTGTATGGAGACGCTGATGAGCGGATATTTAGGGGGACACTTAGCGTGTCCCCTAGCGGACACTTGGCGAACAATTCGAGTCAAAGTCCCCCCTCGACTTCCCAAACCGTTTGCCAAGACGCGCGACTCGATTACCCCAACGCTTAGTGTTCGGGTTTTCGGCATGTGTGTCTACCCTATTATTGCCACTTCACCTTGCTAATTCTGTGAGCTGTGGCGATGAGCTTAGTTCCCATGAGGACAACCTAATGATATAAACCAGAATCAGGTTAAAGGTTTCGTATGCTTCTACTCGTAACATGACCCACGTAGGCGTGGTAATGCGTGTATGATGGGCATCTTCTTTACGCTTAATAATGCTTTGATAAACGGACACACAGACATATACACAGACACGACAGTGCTCGTACGGTGGTTCCGTTGGTACCTTTAGAGGTACAGAACCCTAATGCAAACTCACTCCGAGCAATCTTTTCCAGGGATTATTGAACTTATACAATTGGAACGTAGTCGGAGAGCTTCAAGTCAAGGTTGTAGCAGCTAAGGGTTTGACCGGGAAACCTTTATGCGTCCTGGAGGTGGATAATGAGCGAGTTCAGACTGAAGCAGTCTGCTCATTTTCGGAGGTGACTTGGGACAGGAGCTTTGTATTGTGAGTACTTTTAAATGACGGAACAAGCAGATGACCCACCTGATGTTAAGCGGAAAACTCTTAAAAACCTTTAATAATGTACACCTTAAAGGTCAGTTTTAGTAGTAGTAGAGCTTTTTTGTGAAAGAGTTCATCCGGGGAAGTACTACCACCATACCTATTTCTGCCGCAAAGCATTAGTGCTCGCATTACTGTGTTCCGGTTTGAAGGGTAACGGTGCCGGTGAAATTACAGGCACGTGAGACTTTTGATCTTTGTCTCAAGGAGGCGGGCGCAGTGCAATGCCACATAGGGCGCGTCCTAGGTGGACGTGACCTATGAGGTAATGCACAGTTCATAGGCAGAGGTTACCGCTTAGCATCAGGTGGGCCATCTGCTTGTTCCGTCACCAAGTAGTATAAAAAAAAAGGTCACATCCACCTAGGACGCACCCTATGTGACACTGCACTGCGCTCGCCACCCTGAGACAAAGATGAAAAGTCTCATGTGCATGTGTACAACACAGCCTAAGTATATTAAATACTATCACAGAATAAAATAATAGACACTATTAAAAAACTGTAAAAGAGCTGTGTCTGCCTGTACATTGATAAAATTCCAAAAAAGTTGCAGTGTAGGATACTGATAGGTACCTAGAAAAAACTGAATTTTTGTAGGTATTTTATGTATCACGTAAAAACTACTGAAAGGGTTTTGATGCATTTACCACTGTGAGGAATGGATTACACTTAAAGAAGGAATCCGGGAGATCATTTTTTATTCCGGGATTACACAATATCCCCTTTCACGCGGAAGAAGTGGCGGGCAACAGCTAGTATAATATATTTAAATTTTTCAGCAAGGTGTACGACGTTACATCGATCCTAGATCTCAGAGTATACGATGGCTCTCATATATTAACGGCTCTGCGCAACAACTTCCTAGGCCGAGTGACCATTCCACTGCTCAAAATAAATAATGGGCAGATGCGATGGTACGCTTTGAAGGACATGGCTAGAAGACATAGTGCTAAAGGGAACTACCCTAGGGTGCTACTAGAAATGTCGCTATATTGGAATCCAGTAAGTATCGTTCAGGTTTATTACATAAGCGTCTGGACGACATCTTATTTATGAATACTGGATCCTTCTCGATGGACGGACGATATTTTAAAAGTCGACGGGAAATAGACATTTATTCAGCGCAAATTTCTCAATGCATGTTTATATTTATGATCACCATATAACTAGTAAGTGGACGAATTTTAATTTGATAACAACTCAATATAAATTACAATAGACATAAATTATGATAGAAACAACTTAATTTTATTAAAAAATTAAGACCCCTGACTATTTTAAGTTTTCTATTAAAATTGGTAAAAGGAAAACTATTGGGAAGCATATCGGTGTCCATAATATAGTATTACATATTTTATCTGTGCCATAATGTAGGGCCCGAAGCGAATTACTCAGTTCACGACTAGATGTCGCCACAGGAAAATATAGAACGCGCTATCATCTGTCATTCCTGCTGCAACAGCGAACCATCTCAAAATTTTAATTTAATTTCACACTTAATATTTTTAGATAATTTTATAACAAATAAAAAATTTGTATGTTATTTTTGACTACACTCACCTACTTCTAATAAAATATTTAAATAATATTTTATAAACCGATGCGCTAACGGAAGTTATGTTAAAACGAAAATTATTCGTAGATTGTTGGATAAATAGATGATATATATATACCTGTGCATTAGAAAAAGTAATACACATATTAGTAGTCATTAAGAGGTTTGCGCTGTGAAAAGTAGTTTTCTGGTTTTGGTTGCGAAATTGGTCTCTAAGGGGACTCTTCAGCTCTAGCAGTGGGGGCATGCTTAGTTAATAATCAGTGTAGAGAGTAAATCTACTTATTCGGTAAATATTGTATACAGAGATTATCATCTTACAGATGAAAGCTTCACTCAAAGTATTCAAACCAAAGGAAGTGAAATACTCGCACAAACAAGTGAACTCGAAGTATGATATTTCACTCGTGTACAAAAATTTGGAATTTATTAAAGACGCCTTAAACAGTATTTTATACCTCGACCAGGCATACAAGTAAGGAATGCATCATCTTATTTATTGGTAGATATTACCAACCTCATGATACCGCGTATGGCTAATCAAGAAGGAGATCTGTGTCAGCTTCGACTTGTGACTAGAGTTTACTCCAGTCCAGTACAAGACTGCTGTGCTTTTACAGCACAACATATTAGCGCAATATTAGCGAAATATATGGAGAGTATAATCGAAAAATCTAGCGATAACAAAAAGTGAAGTCCGTTACAATAACGGACTTCACTTTTTACACTTACACTTACACGACATATTATGTCGAATTCGACTTAATCTCTACAATCCGAGAATTGCCCTCCAGATTCCTGCTATACTACACTAGACTTGGCAACGGCAAATTATTTTGTATCCGAATATCATATTATGTCGAAAAAAGATGGCGAATGTCGAATAAAATCTTAATTTGCTATTCTCGTGATGTCACAAATAGACATAAGTCGACCAAAATCATTCAAGTCGAATACGATTTGATGGTTATTGTGACATTTTCGTGACATTTTTGTAGACATTCATGCTTCGACATTATCTCTAATTTAGAGATAATCTCTACAATTCAAGAATTGCCCTCCTGATCTTTCTCTCTTCTCTGAAAGAGATTTTTTGTAAAACTTTTGCCATTGTTTGACCAATATAATTACAATTTTCAAAATTACTTTTATGGGTGTCGTACCTCAAAAGACTTCCCTATGTCCAGCAGTGGATGTC
The DNA here is from genome assembly GCA_932527175.1 of Operophtera brumata. Classification (NCBI taxonomy): domain Eukaryota; kingdom Metazoa; phylum Arthropoda; class Insecta; order Lepidoptera; family Geometridae; genus Operophtera; species Operophtera brumata. The sequence goes on from OW052238.1 coordinate 6,861,670, forward strand.
TAGGCCCTGATTTTTTGATTTAACGGATGTAATGAACTGGAAAAATCTGCGATTCGAACATTAAACCCATTTCTTTTTATATCGTTGTTTTCAGGCAATTATTTGAATGGGAAAATCGGGAGTATTCCTGCATAGCTTTGTGTTGTTGGCTATTTTTTTGGTACCTCTTCAGAATATGGACCGCACCGCTACTAATGCTGGCACCTTTTTTATATTGTTGGATTGTTGGTCGACGTCATCGTGAGTGTATAAACTTTTTGTAAATTAGGCATTTGTGATGTTAAAATGTTTCTAAGGAATAGTAGAAAAAACCTAACAAACTAGTTAGAGTGTCAGATGGTCAATTGGTATACCAAGGACATTACCATAATATCGAATTGTCAATTTAACATATCCCGTGCTTGTTGTATTCTCTTAGGGGTTTGATCAAATCCCTGTATAGATCATATCCCTGTGTCGTATATATTATGCAGGGTCAGTAGAAACATTGGTAAAGAAAATTTATGTCTATATTCATTTTCAACCTCTGTGGCGCGGTGGGTGTTCAGACAGCTGAGATGCGAGAGGTTGCAGGTTCAATTCCCGCTGCAGGTTCAATGTTTGTATGATCTGTAAACTGTCCAGCATTATTTATTTATTTTATAATTTATTATTTTATCTACAAATCAACTAATATTTGATCTGGGTTTGGGTGTTGTGGTACCATGGTACTCGTAGTACCTGACAGCCCACTACACAGGGAATCCTAGAGTGGGATCAAGACTATTATGTGTGCCTGAAGTGTGTTATGAATGTACTATAATATTATTTTTGAGTTCTATTTCCAGATGAAAAATCATTTATGAGAGGTTATGGGATAGTAGAGGAGTCTTCGGAAAGTTCCGGTCAAATACAAAGAAGCGTGAGCTATATCAGCAGGCTGCATGGTCTGCCAGAGATGACGCTCACTATCACAAACGGTATCGACTACCTGGCATCGTTGACGGAGAAGTTGTTCAAGTAAGTTCATAGGATTTTTAAAACTTAAAATTATGAAAGTGTGTCGCTAACTAAAAGCTTTTATTTAACTTATTTTTTTTAGTATGAAGGTATAGTATTATTTTATCTGTGGTATGAAGCAAAAACTTTGTACTAACTCTACGATATACATAGCATTCCATACACTATACGGCACCTTTGAAAATTCGAAGGATAAAAATTGCGTTCGTTACACTGCCGGTTCACACTCTGGTCCTTCAAATGTGTTGAATAATCCAGCAGCAATGGAAGGATAAAACTTGACAGAATTATTTATTTTTAGGCGTTTACATTACTTTTACAAGTACATTTACTTTGAGGACTTTGGTATAAAGTCAAATAAGAAACGAAAAAAGAACAAGCAACGCGTTCCATCCAACCGATTGTGGTATTTTGCATACCTGTCAAGTTCCGATGACAATATAATAGTATGGTGACAACGAGCTGATCTGATGATGGGGTAGAAGCTGGACAACGGAACTCCTCGATGATTAATAGTAGCCTGGCAGTGGTTGGGCTCATTTTAATCAGCTCACGGTTTCGATCACTAATTCCATAAAAGCCTGTTTTGAAAAACCTATTTACTGTTTGAAACACTGATTTGTTATTTTTTCAGCTTAGCAAGCTTCAAAGTACAATTTTTGAGCTACTTGACAATGTTTTTGCTGGTTGTGGCATCCATTGGGCTATATCTGTTACCATTCAATTACATTATGATGATCTTTGGTACGTTTGTATGGTGTCTATAGTGATATACTTGGTTATTTACTATTATATCTAAATAAACTAAGTAACTAATATTTATCTTTTCAGGGTTATACAAGTTTTCGAGAAAATATTTTGACCCAGAGCGTGTTCCGAACAATGATATAGTCGATTTCCTTTCAAGGATACCTGACACACAAGAACTCGTAAGAAATTTAGTATAAAACCTCATCAACATCATCTGGATCCGCTAGACGTTCACTGCTGAACGAGTCTTTGCTGAGCGCAGTATTAGTGTTGAGTACTCAGGTGGATTCTGGTGCCCATACTGAGGTGAAATCCCTTAGTCAGCTTTTATGACATCCACGGGAGGAGATGGGAGGGGTTTATTATTAGGCCGGGAACACCACATATATTCAAACACGTTCGCTGCTAGAAAACACACACATTTGCGTAATAAATTATACGTTTTGTATTGTAAATTAAATCCGCAGCGAACGTGTTAAGCACACATAGAATTGTATCCGCTAAATTAAATGATCATGTTAAATTTGTCGTCCAGCAGTGGACGTCTAAAGGCTGCTGATAATGATAATGATGATGAAATTAATAGTTATTGCTCGCGCTGCTACGGCGGCCATGTTGCTACAAAGCTCTACGCCATAGACGATATGAGCGCGTTGATGTCTTTTCTATGAGATGAGAAGCTACGAATAGTCAAGATTTGTATAACAAAAATACGTGCCGTTTATAAAAATAAATTATAATTCTCACGGTATTATCGCAATACATCTATGTAACTTTATTTTATACACATTGACACTTGGACAGTATTATGAAACAAGTGACGTACATTGTATTAACAGAAGAAATAAAAATAAACTAAATATTCCCAAATATCGAATACAGAAAGTAAGTGGACCTTTTATGGTTAATTTTGTACGGTTTGGTGGTTCGGTTCGGTGGGGAATAAACTTCCAGAAAGTGCATCTAAACTTTATATTTAAAGATTTAAATCCTATATAAATTATAATCTAATTAAGAAAGCATGCCGTGGTGTGTCCGGCCAAAGAATAGACCCCTCCTCCCACGGATGTCGTAAAAGCCGACTAAGGGATTACCCGGACTTGTTAGTAAGATTTGTTGGTATAAGATTTGTCCTGGCTGCTAGCTTATTAAGGAATGTGTTATTACTGGAAGAAAGCGTTAGTTGAGTCAGTCGTGGGAAGCAATGGCGGCGATGAGCTCACCACTTGTCACGTCTATATTCCAAGATGGTGCGACCCACTGTGAAAAGCGGCCCATTGAGGCTCTGCCTACCCCTTCGGGGAAAAAGGCGTGTGTCTATGTATGTATGTATGTAAGGAAACATATTTCACTCTAGATGGCTAAACAAATGATAATGAAGCCGCATGGCCAGATGTCGCTCTGTCCCTCGACAGCTAATAAGGCAATTTGCAATATCAGTTTCAACATATTATTATTAGGTTGTTATAGTATCAAGCGTAGCGTGTGCTGTCTTCTGAACTTTTGCTGATTCTCTTTTGATCTTACTTTTGGCTACCTACTTGGTTTTTAAGTCGGTTCTCTTTTGAATCAATCTTGTTCTCCAGGCACCACACAGGCGCTTCCCACCTATTCATAAGAAGTATGATCAAATAAAGCCAAGCCGTGTTTGTTGCCTGATTCTACTGTAGGTTTGGTCGCGTTGGAACGGCAGTAAATTTAGTTTATAAGAGGATTCAAAATGATCCTTGTGATTTCAATGAATAAAATATTTTTGACTTTGACTGCGTGGCGCAGCGGACGAGTAGCTGGCTGAGATGTGAGAGTAGTGGGTTCGATTCCCGCTGCGGGACAAATGTTTGCATGATCTACATATATCTTTGTTCCGTGTTCGATGTGGTACCTCACGTCACAGGGAATCCTTGGTGTGGGGTAAGGACTATGTATGTGACTGGTGTTATGTTATGTGTTTTATTCTCATAAATATCTGTACGTATTTCAGATCGAGCTGAAGGAGTTAAACATTCCAGAACCATCTCCGACTCTGACCAACCGTTCCAAGCTGTCGCTGAATACACAAAGATGAAAACTCGATGTCGGCAAAGCTTCTGTTAATAAAAGCTGACATAATAATATATCTGGATTTGGAACAAAAAATCATCTCATTTCTTATGTTCTAAGTAAACGACGTAGTAGAAGGTTACCCCTGCGTTACAGATTAAATAAATGAAACTCTGCGTGCCACGTTCAGAAATAATTGATTTTTGATCGCCTGTGTGGGCCCCACACATAAATTTACATCATCTGGCCGAGGGTATTTGTACGCCAAACACAGGTAATCCTAATTTGGGTACTAATATTTATCCAATAAGTACAGAACAAATTTAACGTGTAAAAAATAAATACTTATAAGATTGTACTTTTTGAATATACAGTGGTGGCCATATAATTAAGAACGCTGATATAAAGGGAAGATTTTTTCCAACTAAGATGCAAAACTAATTGTATGCATTTGTTTTTATTTCTCTCGGTATCGTAAAACATTTCCATATTACCACTGTATTCATTGATACACATGATTGGCAAAAAATCAATAGGCAAACTTTTTACACTACTTTTAAACAAAGTATTCCCTATTACTGGCTGGTCACGTAATTAAGAACGCTGAGTAGTTTATACCTTTATTCAAATTTAAATATTGAACACTCAGTCGATTTGTTACTGTTTGTATAATTTTGGCGCCATTACGTGCTGTAAAAGATTAAAGGTGATTGCTTCTTTAGAAAAAACAATGGGAAAAAATAAAAGTTGTGATAAATCTACAAGGGAAGTAATAATAAAACTTCGCCGGAAGAATTGGTCTTATAAAAAGATAGCCGACCATCTGCAATGTTCAAAAACGATGGTTTTCCACGCTGTAAAGCATTTTGCTACGTATCAAACTACTTCGAAAGTTCCACGTGTACCTAAACAGAGAAAAACAACTCCTCGAGATGACCGAAACATCGTTCGTATGGCAAAACAAAATCCTTTTAAAGGGTCCAATGAGCTTAGAAAAGAATATTTTGGTGAAAACAACCCTTCCGCAATCTCAGCACGCACTATTCAAAGACATTTGGTAGAAGAAAAATTGCACGGTAGGATAGCAAGAAAGGTACCCATGTTAAAACTTTGCCACAGGCAAGCCCGGCTTGCATTTGCGAGAAAGTATGAAAACTGGACTGTGCAACAGTGGAAAAATGAACTTTTTTCTGACGAGACGAAAATAAACAGAGTATGTTCTGATGGAAAACGATATGTACGACGTCCCCCGAATACAGCATTCGACCCAAAGTACACGAAAGTTACATTAAAGCACGGTGGTGGAAATGTGAAAATTTGGGGTTGCTTTTCTGGACATGGTGTAGGACCTGTAAAGTTGATAGAAGGTAACATGGATCAGTTCCAATACAAAAATATACTGGAAGAAACAATGTTACCATACGCTGAAGACGTTCTACCGGTCATTTGGACATTCCAGCATGACAATGATCCAAAGCACACTGCACGCACCGTAAAGGAATTTCTTACAGCGCAATTAGTTTCTGTCTTAGACTGGCCTGCTAACAGTCCAGATCTAAACCCAATAGAGAATCTGTGGTTTGAAGTAAAGAAAAAGGTTTCAAATACAAAGTGTGGAAATTTAAGAGAGCTGTATGACGTTTTTTAGAAGAATGGAACTCTATTTCTCTTGCGAAATGTCAAAAATTAATAGAGTCAATGCCTCGCCGGTGTAAAGCTGTAATTAAAAGCCGTGGATATGCTATTAACTATTAATTTTAGTTAAATATTTATTAAATTTCTTTTTATGTTTCCTGTGCTACATAATACTGTGGTTTTTTAAATCTAAGTGTCATACAAAACAATTCCCGAGCAGTTAAATAAATCGTTCTTAATTATTTGTCCAGTTTCAGTACTATTTGAATGTGTTACTTTGATAAAATCAATAAAATGTGCAAAAAATAGTTAGCGATTTCATACTTTATTCTTAAGTCAGGTTGCTCTATTAATGTGACTATTATATAACATAACTAGTTGCTTCTCAGAAGGTACACATCTCTGTGTATGATACGATTTAAATAAAAAACTTCTAGAACTTCAAATCGTTCTTAATTATATGACCACAACTGTATGTAATGTCTGTTGTAAAATAAATTTCATTTCGATTGTAAAAGATTCGTTGGTATAAGATTTGTCCTGGCTGCTAGCTCATTTATGGAATGTGTTACTGGAAGAAAGCGTTAGCTGAGTCAGGCGTGGGATGCAATGGCGGCGATGAGCTCACCACTCGTCACGTCTATATTCCACGTTGGTGCAACCCACTGTGAAAAGAGGCCCATTGAAGCTCTGCCTACCCCTTCGGGGAAAAAGGCGTGTATGTATGTAATGTCTGTTGTTGTAAAATAAATTTCATTTCATTTTATTTCAAATTTTAAAATACCTACTCTATTTACATGCATACATAAACCTCATACATGAGCCCCAATCAATCAATCAATCAAAATCTTTATTTCAGGCTTACTGAGAAATGCACTAAACCTAAACAAAAACAATGGCCTCGTTCACGGTGTCAATATATAGACGTGGCAAGTGGTGAGCTCATCACCGCCATTGCTTCCCACGACTGACTCTGCTATTGATTTCTTCCAATAATAACACATTTTTTGATAAAAAGTAAAAATTTTTTTTCTCTTAATTTTCCTACGGGGGTATTATGTAGCTTTGCCATCTGTACCTATTTTTTTATATAAATATATAAACAGCCTTTAGACGTCCACTGCTTGACGAGACCTCCCCCAGAATGCGGGAGGGGGGAGGGGATTTGCCATAATCACCAAACCTGGCAGGCGGATTGGTGATGGTGATTGTGACAGTGATGCTGTTGAGTACTCAATTGAATGCTGCTGTCCATCCCCTGGTTTAATCCCTTAGTTGGCTTTTATGACATCTATAGGAGGAGACGAAGGGTCTATTCTTAAGGGCGTACTATTCGCCAAAGTGAGGTTTTCTCCACGTAACTCTTCTTCGAGGAGTGAATATAAATGCACAAAAAAAAAATGTGTTGCTTATTAGACATTGAACTATAAAAACAACAATTGAAAAAATTCTAAGTATATTATAACTATATGAAAAAAAAAACAAAGAGAAGCTGTTTTGATTTTTAAATTTGTAACTACTTCTAAACGGCATCAAATGTTAGTATTTTTCTTTCACACGAATATTTGTAAAGGTTTTCTTCATAAAATGAATAATCGGCAAGTCAAACAAATGATTAAAAATGATGATGATTGATGATTTGATTTTGTTTGATTTTTTTTATTGATTACAGATAGTATTTTTTTTTTAAATTTAATTACTTAATTTATTTTCTGATGCCTTGATGATTATAATTATGTAAGCAAGTTGTGTTGTATTGTCTGCCATCATTAGCCTTATTATGTCGTCTTTTTTTTAACTACCTTATGTTTATGCAAAATGTTTAGTGCACGATGTGTTCATCTGTAATTGGAATTGCATGTTAATTAGATCTTAATTAAGCTAGCAATAGTAAGCACCCAACCATGTAAATTCTGTTGATGTTACATAATAAAAATTAAATTAAATTAAATTAAATTATACTGGCTACAAATAATTATTGTTTGTTTTCGATATGAAATTTACTCAGCGGGTCCGTGCACGGGCGACGGGCGGCAGTGTAACTCAGACTGTCGGACGTGGAGGTTGTGTCGCTTGGTTCTCCGAAATATAATTTTTGATACAGCTCATATTTATTAGTAGTTCCTACTTGTAGGATACCTGCTATAATCGTTATTAGAGAGCCACAGTTCGCGCATGGACGCTGGAGTGTTAGTTATTATTTTAGTTTTATTGTTACTGGATTTGTAGAAAGGTAGTTAGGTTAGACGACCTATATAGCGCGTCGGGCGAGTAGCCGGCTGAGATACGAATGGTTGCGGGTTCGATTCCCGCTGCGGGACAAATGTTTGTATGATCTGCAAATATTTGTTCCGGGTCTGGGTGTTATGGTACCACTCGTAGTGTCTGATACCAACGACATACAGGGGATCCTAGTGAGGGATCAGGACTATGTATGTGACTGTTGGGTGTTATTTTATGTTTTTTATGTAGGTATTTTTTCGCGCTTGACGCTAATTTATTTGTGACATACAGTTCAGTGAGTATAAGGTTGTTATATTGTAAATAGTGTAGTGTGGTTTATAGTTAGGTAATGAAAAATACCGAAGATAATTCTTTACTAAAAAAACCGACTTCAATGCTAGAAATTTATCCCAAATACCTACAAGATTTTATAAAATAATAAAGTACCGCGTAGAAAAGGAACCAAAATGAGCCTAAACACGGCCAATCTACTATGATCAATCTACTATGATCCATCGCGTAGTTCCGTTGTCTACCTTCCGTCTCCATCATCAGATCAGCTCGCAGTCATCATCATATTGTATTCTCATCGGAACTAGACATGTTTGCCAAATTTCAGCTCTATCGGATATCGGAAAGTCGCCACCCGCGAAATACTTTTTTTTTAAATTATTGTACTCCCTACTTAGAATGACCACCTGATGATAAGCGTTACCCTCTGCCTATGAACAGTGCATTATCACATAGGTCACGTCCACCTAGGAAGCGCCCTGTGTGGCATTGCACTGCGCTCGCCATCCTGAGACATAAAGATGAAAAGTCTCATGTGCCTGTAATTTCACCGGCACCCTTACCCTTCAAACCGGAACATGGCAATGCAAGCACTATTACTGCTTTGCGGCAGAAATAGGTATGGTGGTAGTACTTCCCCAGACGAACTCTTTCACAAAAAAGCTCTACCACTACTACTAAAAGGAGAGTAGAGTTCCAATGGCCATCTCTGGTCTTCTTCATCAGTTCCACCACATCACCAAATGATACTATCCGAATGCACATGCTTGATTTGTTGCTGAAAATACTGAAATCGCTATGTGTGTACTGTACCAATAATATTTGAGGAGTTCTCTCAATTCCTCATGGATCCCATCATCAGAACCAGATTTTGGTTATCTTATAAATGGCACCAATCTGTAAGCATACCGTGTCAACTAAATGAAAAATATTACAAATCGGTTCATAAATGATATATGAGGTAACAAGATATCAGGTTACAAACATAAAATAAACACACGAATTGAGAAACACCTCCTTTTTTTTGAAGTCGGTTATAAAGTCACATTAGTCCCCCTGACCACACCAACCTTTACTAAGCACATAAATACCACACACCAAGGTACCTAGTGTAAAATAGTCACATTAGTCCTACTGACCACAACTGCCTTTACTAAACAAATAAATACGACACGCCTAGGAACCAAGAGTAAAAAAGTCACATTGTTTTCGTGACCACACCTACCTTTACTAAACAAATAAATACGACACGCCTAGGAACCTAGAGTAAAAAAGTCACATTGTTTTCCTGACCACACCTACCTTTACTAAACAAATAAATACGACACCCCTAGGACCTAGAGTAAAAAAGTCACATTGTTTTCCTGACCACACCCATCTTTACCAAATAAATAAATACTACACACCTAGGTACCTAGTGTAAAATAGTCACATTAGTCCGCCGACGCTGCACCCCGACATGTTTATAGGCCTGTCTGCATAGATAGGTACCTACCTATATACAGAGTGTATCAAGATATGGAGACTGGAAATGGTATGTACATTTTCTGATGTTATTAGAGAGGTTGATTCTTAGAAAACAATTGCCACAACCTGCATACCTCAGTAGGTACTTACCTAGCTTACCACGCAAACCAAATCTTTGCTCATTCCGGCACCTGTTCTGGATGTACGAAAAGTGGGCATGTATGTGGGTTTTGCGTATTGACCAATTCCTAAGCCTGAAAGCTCTGCGTTCGATCGAGTCCAAGGCAGCAAGCTGGTGTTTGGCCGAGCCATCCCAAACGTGTTTAATTAATGGTATTAAGTAATCATCCACATCTTGGCTTACTGACATTACACGTTATATACATGTTTCCGTTCGTTTTAGTAGTAGTAGAGCTTTTTTGTGAAAGAGTTCGTCCGGGGAAGTACTACCACCGTACCTATTTCTGCCGCAAAGCAGTAGTGCTCGCATTGCTGTGTTCCGGTTTGAAGGGTAAGGGTGCCGGTGAAATTACAGGCACATGAGACTTTTCATCTTTATGTCTCAGGGTGGCGGGCAGTGCAATGCCACATAGGGCGCGTCCTAGGTGGACGTGACCTATGAGGTAATGCACTGTTCATAGGCAGAGGTTACCGCTTAACATCAGGTGGGCCATCTGCTTGCTCCGCCATTCCAGTAGTATAAAAAAAAAAAAAAAAAAAAAAAGTCAGCAGAATAAATCCTGACATACACATTGATGTATTATACACATTTATACCTACGCTTTTGGTCACTTTAATGTCGCCCCTGTGCCCCTGTGTCACACGATTAAGTGGAGCTCGATTGAAGAGCGAGCAGGGCAGTCGTAAGGGAATTGGCTTTCATTGCGAATAAATCACGTAACTTGGCAGTGATTTGAGAGTAATGAATGACCAGTGTACTGAAGTGCAGTCGCAGTGAAGAGTGAATCAGAGTTATTGAATAAAACATTCACGGTCTGTTTTGTTAAACCGTTCAGTTTTATTATTTTACCCCGAACACTAACTCAAAAATTACAAAATCTGAGATGGCCACTTTTGTTTTTATACGGCTTAATTTTCCTTGGTCAATTTTTATGCAATAAGTTATAATAATTTAATTGAAATTCAGGTACATGTGAAATAAAACACCATCTTTTTGTAAATTTGATGATCCAATCCTTTTGTTTACAGCATAAAACTGAACAATTCGGCATTTTTCTTGGATCTCCCACGCGAGTCGATTCAGTCTGACGGAGCGATCGGCAACAGCTAGTTTTTTATAACCTGTATGCCCACGAGGGCATTAAATTCAGAGGGGAACTACAGAGGGGAATGACTTTGATGGCGTCTCCATTCCGTGTTGCTCGATGGTTGATGACGTAATATACGAACACATATATATTGTAGTTTTTGAATGTAGCGACCTCCTTGACGGCATCTAATAAATAACATTTCATAATGTCTCTGTGGTCTCTTGTTTCTTGTAAATTACGTACAATTTTATGATAATTAAAACCAAGGTCTTTGTTTAGGTTTTGTCATATTTCAGTTGGATTTCAGTCAAGGCTGCTACAGATCGTTTACAAAAGCAAGGCACTTATTTTGTGTATTGGCAGCATTGCCTACGGTGCTGCCAACAATATATGTAGCATTTACCCCACTTGGTGATTGGTGGTCGCTGACAACATTATCTAAACTTGTATGTACCTACCACCGATTAATAGGTTTTACTTGCCTATTTTTAAATAATATACAGTTATAAGACTAGTAAGGTTGTAAATGATGACACTATTTAAATTATATTTTATTTTCTGACAGTAATTATGGTCGAAAGGAACAATTTCAGAGACCAGACATATCACTGTCACTTGCATAAACGTCATCATCATCTGTCGTATCCGAATCTGTACTGCTGTCATTTCCTAGTTCAATTATCAGTAGGTAATATAATCCATCCAGACATCAAGTTGTCTTCTAAATTTTTTACGTGTTCACTGTTTTTGCCAATCCTGCCCTCAGGATTGGCAAAATAGATGAAATATATTAATTATTATAATTATTATTATATTATTATCTCACTTATTTATTCTAAATCTCGTAAAAAAAATATATTTTTCACTATAAAGGAATACTATCTACAAAAAATAAATAGTATAAAAAACATAAATATTATTATTATTATTTTTCTGTTTATGGTTAATTTTATCTCGGCTTCAAGAAGCCGGTAATAATAAGCACTTACGGGCCTAGGCCAAGTGAGTGTCATGATTATGAGTTGTTTGTTGTCGTTCCTGTTGAGACGGTGCGTAAAGTTGGTCGGTTTGCAAGAATCTCCTAGTTATCCGGCATGTATTTAAATAAATAAATAATAAATAATAAATATTGCTGGACAGTTCACACAACATTATTTAAAATGACTGCTTTTTGTAGGCTATAGTAGGTAAGTCTTGGAAAGTTTAGGGTTCGAAGAGACTGGTGAAGTTGCTTGGGTATGACTCCAGTTGTAGACAATACTATGGGTAATAAGTTACTTTTTGCAGTTTCCTCATGCGTGTTATTTCGTCTTTCTAGTCTGTGTATATACTTAGTTTTTCGGCTATTGTAGTCTGTAAATTATGCGTGTTGGGGATGGCGATGTCGATAAGTTGTGCAGTCTTATGTTCTTTGTCAATAACTGTAATGTCTGGTTTATTGTAATGTACAGTCTTGTCAGTAAGTATGGCTCTGTCAAAGTAAAGTTTGTGGGTCTAACTATAAAGAATACTTTCAGTGTTGTATTTGTAGTATGGTAATGAAGGGGTTGTAATGATTTTGTTAACCGTTGCTAACCCGATACTTCCCGTGTTCTTTTTATAAAAATAATGACAATATTTCCATGCATGTTTGAGAAAACGTATACAATCTATTTAGTAGCACTGAGGAGGTAATCACTACGTTTTATTTAGTAGCAAAAGGAGCGTTCCGTCCAATAATACAGATAGCAGCTACATTATGTAGGTACCGATATCAGTTTAAGCACCGCTGACACTCGCGAGCTAGGCGGAAAAAGGATGGAGCGTAGACACTTTGGGTGTTTCATAATAGGATCACAATATGTTTCATTTCGTAAATGGTAAAATGATCACTTATTAGAACACTTTAAAAATCATTCATTCGGAGTTATTTTTTTTTTCTTTATAATTTGCGCCGCACGGCTTGTGCATTTGCCATTTTCAAGTATCTGTATTTTCACTATATTTTGCAACGTTACACTCCTTCCAAGTCGTCAAAGTCACAGTCGAGTCATGTTTTAGTAAAACGGTGGCCAATTTTACTAAAACTTTGGTAGTCAATTTCCACCAATTTCAAAAGTCACGCAATTCACTTCCATTTCATTTCACTACACTTGTGCTTTTTAAACGAGCTACATTAGTTAAAATGCCACCAAAATAACACAAAATAACTCAAGCAAACACTAGGAAAAGAAATAAAATAAAAGTAGACAACGTCTCTTTTCGAAAATGGCGGGAAGAGTCCTCTCGGAGTTATTTATTTTCATTTCGATAAAAAGCGAACCTTTTGTTATGGGTTGCACTGTTGCCACCGGATCTTTGTCTAAAGTAGCTAGATTTGTCCTAAAAAGTGGCTAGATTCCTCATATTCCTTATCCCGATATACATGAATTGTAAGGAAAAACAAAGTTTTCATTATTTAGGTCAGGTAACATTTGATTTGCATTCAAATAATATTGACTATTCAATTTATCTTAAATATGAAGCAATTTATGAATTTATTTTTGACTTCAAGGATAGATTAATCATTATTAATAAGTGAAACCTCCGTCTGACCATACAATATTTTAATTTGTATCTACGAGTATGTCTTGAATAGTCGCTAGTACTAGCTATAAATTGGATTAGTTGGCAGCACAGCTGTTTTGACACGTTTGGTACGCAGATTATTATTGCCAGTGATAATATTTTTTACTCTTTTAGCATTTTGATAATATTTTGTTCAATAGTATGTCGTTACTTATGCAGAAAATGTTTTAATTTAATTATTCGGTGTGTTTAGGACAGTTTTAATACAGTTTAGGGGTAATAAATATCTTGTCTAAAATGTAAACCGTAAAGTTCCGATAGAGCACATCTCTAATTTTTTTAGTGCTGGCAATAATATGAAATTTTTCGTATCATCCGATCCGATTCATCTTAAATGAGTGCAGTGCCATTTTACGAATAATAGAGGAACACAATACGTTCTGCTGCAAAGCTGCAAATGAAACATAGAGATGATTCACCCAAAGTGGCCATTTTAGACCTCGTGGTTTGACGGGAGGCAGGATATAGGTGACAACATCGAAAGAAGCAGACTAACCAACGCATTTTAGTTATCGTATAAGTTGAAGGTACGTGGTAAATAAAATATTATTTTGCGAAAAAAACAACACATACGAAAAATTGCTGTTGTAGTTAAAGGTCGTTTCACACCTTAATTAGTGCGTGTGCGATTGTTTAGTGAAAAGTGCATATTAAACGTGTATTGCGAGTGGTGCTCAATACTATTTAGTACTACCTAAGTACTAAATACTAAGTAAATATAGTTATAAGTAGTACCTACCTATCTGATTGCCGTAGTATCTAAGCACTTAAGCACCTAAGTACTTACCTAAGTATAGGTACCACCTAAGTACCTAAGTACCAAAGTCCCTAGTTATATCTACTATATATACTAGTTAGTTAGTTATAGTTATATAGGTATACCTACTTATATGTGTTTAAAAAGGTTTCTGATTCCAGTTGCGTTCTAGATATGTCTCAATTAGAAGAAGAGCGGACCCACGACGTGTGGCACACGCTGGATGATGGCTTCGGACACGTCCACCTCTCTGTGAACATGTGCAATACTCAAAGGAGCCGAAATGTTCCCCTTGAGGCGAACGAAAATCACGTAAGTTTATTTTTATTATTTGCTTCTCCGACGTATACCTAATACACCAACTTGCACTAGCGGCTTCTTTTAAAATACTGACTAAAGATAAGTGTACCTATCTTAGGACAAGGACCCACCTCTCAGATATTGTTGAAATGTAAGTAGGTACTTACATTAGGTTTCAACGGCGAGTTGCCGGCTGAAAAGCGAGAGGTAGCGGGTTCGATTCCCGCTGCGGAACAAATGCTTAATAAAATCTGTAAATTTTTATTCTGGGCCTGGGAGTTGTGGTGCCATCGTACTCGTAGTTCTTGATATCCACGACTCCACGACACAGGTAATCCTAGTGTGAAGTCAGGACTATGTAGGTATGTGACCTGTTGCGTGTTATGTTAAAAAGTAATTTTCCTTAAAATAATGCTCATATTGATTTTAAAAGGCCTTCTTTCAAATGACATATGACACGATATGTACGCTTAAAAATTCTTTGATACTTCGAGGACATCGAAATATCGGTACCTGTCGATAAAAATCTGTTACTGTATGCAGCACACGCTTTTTCGGGTTCCGTAACTAAATTACGGAACCCTTATAGATTCGTCATGTCTGTCTGTCTGTCTGTCCGTCCGTGTATGTCACAGCCACTTTTTTCGGAATCTATATGAGTTATGCTGTTGAAACTTGGTAAGTAAGTAGATGTATTCTGTGAACCGCATTAAGATTTTCAAACAAAAATAGAAAAAAAACAATACATTTTGGGTGATACTTATTTTTTCATCAAACCCATACGTTTGGGTTATCTAAGGGTAGGTCTACAAAAATGATATTGAGGTTTATATTTTTTTTTCTAAACTGAATAGTTTGCGCTAGGAACACTTCTAAAGTGGTAAAATGTGTGAGTGTCCCCCCCCCCGTAACTTCTAAAATAAGAGAATGATAAAACTAAAAAAAATATATGATGTACATTACCATGTAAACTTCCAACGAAAATTGGTTTGAACGAGATCTAGTAAGTAGTTTTTTTATAATACGTTTATTACGTAATAAAAAAAACTATCGTAATCCATCCAACAACTTTTATATGGGTTAGGGTTCTTTCGTAATCGGGTAAATTCGTCACTGAAAAAATGTAGGTTAAATTCGTCATCACTTGCTTTTGTACAGTCAGCTCGGTAAAATTATGATACGCGGACATCAGAAAGAATGGAAAATCTCGAAAAAATACCCTCGAAATTAAAAATCTTGAATGGAAAATCTCCATACAACAAGTAATTAATTTTGTAAAAATTAAAAAACGCATTGAAACGTCTGAACCGATTTTGATCAAACATAGCTAAGAACACTCACGACAAACCCGCCTTTCAAACAAAAAAATGAAATCGAAATCGGTTCATCCGTTCGGGAGCTACGAGGCGACAGACAGACACACACACACACACACACACACACACACACACACACACACGCATACACACGTCAAACTTATAACACCCCGTCGTTTTTGCGTCGGCGGTTAAAAACGACATTTCGTGTCGCAATTCGGTTTTCGTTATTCTGAGTTGTAACAAATTGGAAACCTGTGGTAGGCCCACAGACAGATACACAGACTCGACAGTGGTCCTACGGTGGTAACGTTGGTACCTTTAGAGGTACAGAACCCTAGTGCAAGCTCACTCCTATAGCAAACTTTTCCAGGGATTATTGAACTTATACGACTGGAACGTGGTCGGAGAGCTTCAAGTCAAGGTTGTAGCAGCTAAGGGTTTGACCGGGAAGCCTTTATGCGTCCTGGAGGTGGATAATGAGCGAGTTCAGACTCAAGCAGTCAGCTCATCTTCGGAGGTGACTTGGGACAGGAGCTTTGTATTGTGAGTACCTTTAACTGCGTTAATGACGGAACAAGCAGATGGCCCACCTGATGTTAAGGGCCTTCATAATGTACACCTCTGCTTTTAATAATGTACACCTTATAGGTCACGCCCACCTAGGACGCACCCTATGTGGCACTGCACTGCGCCCCCCACCCTGAGACAAAGATGAAAAGTCTCATGTGCCTGTAATTTCACCGGCACCGGCCCTTCAAACCGGAACACAGCAATGCGAGCACTACTGCTATGCGGCAGAAACAGATATGGAGGTAGTACTTCCCCGGACGAACTCTTTCACAGAAACGCTCTATTACTACTACCTAAGATATATGAACCGTTGGGTTAAACTACTTATCTAATTATTTAACCGAATTCAGAAAAGGAGAAGGTTCTATTTTTGTATGTTTTTTTAATTTTATGTTCACCGATTGCTATCTCCTTCAATTGTAAACCAATTTAAACCACTTTTTTTGCTTGAATGGGAATACTCCCGAGGTGGTCCCATATTCACCAAGCTGATGATGATGATGATGAGCATGATGATGGAGCTGATGATCGAATCTCAGAAATATCGAGGGAAAACCTCAAAAATTAATGGCATGTACAGTGTGTTTGTTAATTTTTCATAACTTATTCAGGTGTTTGCGTCTCATACGCATGAGCTGATGATGCAAGCTATAGTACTCCTTACTTCGCTTTACTCTTATTCAGGTGTTTGCGTCTCATACGCATGAGCTGATGATGCAAGCTATAGTACTCCTTACTTCGCTTTACTCTTATTCAGGTGTTTGCCTCTCATACGCATGAGCTGATGATGCAAGCTATAGTACTCCTTACTTCGCTTTACTCTTATTCAGGTGTTTGCCTCTCATACGCATGAGCTGATGATGCAAGCTATAGTACTCCTTACTTCGCTTTACTCTTATTCAGGTGTTTGCGTCTCATACGCATGAGCTGATGAAGCAAGCTATAGTACTCCTTACTTCGCTTTACTCTTATTCAGGTGTTTGCCTCTCATACGCATGAGCTGATGATGCAAGCTATAGTACTCCTTACTTCGCTTTACTCTTATTCAGGTGTTTGCCTCTCATACGCATGAGCTGATGATGCAAGCTATAGTACTCCTTACTTCGCTTTACTCTTATTCAGGTGTTTGCCTCTCATACGCATGAGCTGATGATGCAAGCTATAGTACTCCTTACTTCGCTTTACTCTTATTCAGGTGTTTGCCTCTCATACGCATGAGCTGATGATGCAAGCTATAGTACTCCTTACTTCGCTTTACTCTTATTCAGGTGTTTGCGTCTCATACGCATGAGCTGATGAAGCAAGCTATAGTACTCCTTACTTCGCTTTACTCTTAGATTACAATATTTAAATGTATAAGTGGTGATGAAGGGGCTACGTACTATAATTATTAAAATTGTAAAGCTAATTATATTAAATACCTACTATCATAAAATAAATAATAGACACTATTACAAATTGTAAAAGAGCTGTCTTCATGCGGTGTAAGTTACTGATAGGTACACAAGAAAAAACTAATTTTGTAGGTATTTCATGCATCACGCAAAAACTACGAACGGACTTTGATGCGGTTACCACTGTGAGATCATGGCAGTGAGGCATGAATTATAAAGAAGTACGGAGGGAGATCACTGTTCGATAACTTGCCTATTATCCAACTTAAAAACTGGATACTTTTTATTGCGGGATTACAATATGCCCGCATTAGCCTCTTCCACGCGGAAGAAGTGGCGGGCAATAGCTAGCATAATATATTTAAATTTTACAGCAAGGTGTACGACGTTACATCGATCCTAGATCTCAGAGTATACAATGGCTGTTATATATTAAAGGCTCTGGGCAACGACTTCCTAGGCCGAGTGACCATTCCACTGCTCAAAATAAATAATGGGCAGATGCGATGGTACGCTTTGAAGGACATGGCTAGAAGACATAGTGCTAAAGGGAATTGCCCTAGGGTGCTGCTAGAAATGTCGCTATATTGGAATCCAGTAAGTATCATCCCGTTCAGGTTTATCGCATCTAAGGGTCTGGCCGACAGCTTATTTATGAATACTGGATCCTTCGCAATGGATGGACGATATTTAAAAGTTGACGGAAAATAGACATTTATTCAGCGCAAATTTCTCAATGCACATTTATATTTATGATCACCTATATAACTAGTAAGTGGACGAATTTTAATTTGATAACAACTCAATATAAATTACGAAACAACTTAATTTTATTAAAAAATTAAGACCTGACTATTATCAGTTTATCATTAAAATTGGTAAAAGGAAAACTATTGAAATAATGTAGGGCCCGAAGCGAATTACTCAGTTCACGACTAGATGTCGCCACAGGAAAATATAGAACGCGCTATCATCTGTCATTCCTGCTGCAACAGCGAACCATCTCAAAATTTTAATTTAATTTCACACTTAATATTTTTAGATAAGTTTATAACAAATAAAAAATTTGTATGTTATTTTTGACTACACTTCTAATAAAATATTTAAATAATATTTTATAAACCGATGCGCTAACGGAAGTTATGTTAAAACGAAAATTATTCGTAGATTGTTGGATAAATAGATGATATATATATACCTGTGCATTAGAAAAATTAATACACATATTAGTAGTCATTAAGAGGTTTGCGCTGTGAAAAGTAGTTTTCTAGTTTTGGCCGCGAAATTGGTCTCTAAGGGGACTCTTCAGCTCTAGCAGTGGGGGCATGATTAGCATGTCTAAGTAGTATAAGTATAATCCTATATTGGGGGGAGCGGGGATTTCTGTATGCTGATGATGATGATCACACAAAAATAATCGCACATGGGGCAATATGCTTTTCTTCTTCAAATATGTAGACGTTCAGAGTACCTAGTAATAAGCATAATAAAATATAATGCAGAAAAAAAAAACAAATTTGTATGCATTTAGGTCTATGTATAAGAATACCGTTAGAATACAAAAAACAAGTTGTTTGGTGAAAAGATATAGTTTCGGACTAATAAGATAAATCATAGTTATTATTTTATTACTTTCGTCACAGATAAAATAATACTATACTAGTACTTTCGTGTACGGCTATGTTGGTTCTGTAATTTTGCTATTCTATGTCGCGGGAATAGCGGAACGCGCGCGACCGAGTATAATATAGGCCGGCAGAGTTATAAATGTTGCGATCTTTTAATGCGTGTGGTGCGCGGGGTGAGGTAATAAGCTCCGCCCAAATCCTCAAGCTCCACCCAACTCCTCAAGGTTATTGGCGTGGTAACAGGCCTTAATAATCAGTGTAGAGTGTAAATCTACTTATTAGGTAATTATTGTATACAGAGATTATCATCTTACAGATGAAAGCTTCACTCAAAGTATTCAAACCAAAGGAAGTGAAATACTCGCACAAACAAGTGAACTCGAAGTATGATGATATTTCACTCGTGTACAAAAATTTGGAATTTATTAAAGACGCCTTAAACAGTATTTTATACCTCGACCAGGCATACAAGTAAGGAATGCATCATCTTATTTATTGGTAGATATTACCAACCTCATGATACCGCGTATGGCTATTCAAGAAGGACATCTGTGTCAGCTTCGACTTGTGACTAGAGTTTACTCCAGTCCAGTACAAGACTGCTGTGCTTTTCCAGCACAACATATTAGCGCAATATTAGCGAAATATATGGAGAGTATAATCGAAAAATCTAGCGATAACAAAAAGTGAAGTCCGTTACAGTAACGGAGTTCAATTTTTAAGTGAAGTCCGTTACAGTAACGGAGTTCACTTTTTACACTTACACTTACACGACATATTATGTCGAATTCGACTTAATCTCTACAATCCGAGAATTGCCCTCTAGATCCCTGCTATACTACACTAGACTTGGCAACAGCAAATTATTTTGTATCCGAATATCATATTATGTCGAAAAAAGATGGCGAATGTCGAATAAAATCTTAATTTGCTATTCTCGTGATGTCACAAATAGACATAAGTCGACCAAAATCATTCAAGTCGAATACGATTTGATGGTTATTGTGACATTTTCGTGACATTTTTTGTAGACATACATGCTTCGACATTGTCTCTAATTTAGGAATAATCTCTACAATTCGAGAATTGCCCTCCTGAACTTTCTCTCTTCTCTGAAAGAGATTTTTTGTCATTGATTTGACCAATATAATTACAATTTTCAAAATTACTTTTATGGGTGTCGTACCTCAAAAGACTTCCCTATAGCAGATTCCCTTTTCCTAGAGCAGTGGATGTCTGGACCCTGATTTTTTGATTTAACGGATGTAAGGAACTGGAAAAATCTGCGATTCGAACACTAAACCCATTTCTTTTTATATCGTTGTTTTCAGGCATTTATTTGAATGGGAAAATCGGGAGTATTCCTGCATAGCTTTGTGTTGTTGGCTACTTTTTTGGTACCTCTTCAGAATATGGATGGCACCGCTACTAATGCTGGCACCTTTTTTATATTGTTGGATTGTTGGTCGACGTAATCGTGAGTGTATAAACTATTTGTAAATTAGGCATTTGTGATGTTAAAATGTTTCTAAGGAATAGTATAAAAAACCTAACAAACTAGTTAGAGTGTCAGATGGTCAATTGGTATACCAAGGACATTACCATAATATCGAATTGTCAATTTAACATATCCCGTGCTTGTTGTATTCTCTTAGGGGTTTGATCAAATCCCTGTATAGATCATAATATCCCTGTGTCGTATATATTATGCAGGGTCAGTAGAAAAATTTGTAAAGAAAATTTATGTCTATATTCATTTTCAACCTCTGTGGCGCAGTGGGTGTTTAGCCAGCTGAGATGCGAGAGGTTGCAGGTTCAATTCCCGCTGCAGGATCAATGTTTGTATGATTTGTAAACTGTCCAGCATTATTTATTTATTTTATTATTTATTATTTTATCTGCAAATTAACTAATATTTGATCTGGGTTTGGGTGTTGTGGTACCATGGTACTCGTAGTACCTGACACCCCACTACA
This sequence comes from Operophtera brumata, assembly GCA_932527175.1. Taxonomy (NCBI): domain Eukaryota; kingdom Metazoa; phylum Arthropoda; class Insecta; order Lepidoptera; family Geometridae; genus Operophtera; species Operophtera brumata. Next base: position 6,882,897 of record OW052238.1, read on the forward strand.
CAGGGAATCCGGCAACACAAATTACAAATTACAAAATTCCGGTGGAAGTACGAGACAAAATTAACATGAAAAATATTAAACGTTTAATTAAGAAACTGTTTGAAAATAATGAAAATCAATAATCTATAAATGTTTATAAAATTGTAAGTACAATCATGTTAGTGTTTTTAAATGAGTTACTAATAATCTATCGAATCATCCTGTTGCTGGGTTTTTTAGTCCAAGTAAAACAGGTTTTTGAGCGAACGAGCGAGTGAGCCATCGAACGGCCGGCAATTGTCTATTGTTGTGTGTGCTTATTGTTATCCGTCACTCTCGCTGTTTTATTATTTAGTTGTTGCCTTGAATTGAGTACATATGATTCGTTGATATGCTTGTGTTTATGTATACCTATGTAATTAAGGATGTAATTGTATGTCTAGTTTAAGTATGAGGAATCTTTTTTGCGTCTTAGACAAGCCTCTAAGGTTTTATAGACGTTTTAGTTATATAGAGGAAATGTCTGTGAATAAATAAATTATAAAAAAAAAACCTATTGTGGGATCAATACTATTATGTGTGCCTGAAGGGTGTTATGTATGTACTATAATATTATTTTTGTGTTCTATTTCCAGATGAAAAATCATTTATGAGAGGTTATGGGATAGTAGAGGAGTGTTCGGAAAGTTCCGTTCAAACACGAAGAAGCATGAGCTATATCAGCAGGCTGCATGGTCTGCCAGAGATGACGCTCACTATCACAAACGGTATCGACTACCTGGCATCGTTGACGGAGAAGTTGTTCAAGTAAGTTCATAGGATTTTTAAAACTTAAAATTATGAAAGTGTGTCGCTAACTAAAAGCTTTTATTTAACTTATTTTTTTAGTATGAAGGTATAGTATTATTTTATCTGTGGTATGAAGCAAAAACTTTGTACTAACTCTACGATATACATAGCATTCCATATACGGCACCTTTGAAAATTCGAAGGATAAAAATTGCGTTCGTTACACTGCCGGTTCACACTCTAGTCTTTCAAATGTGTTGAATAATCCAGCAGCAATGGAAGGATAAAACTTGACAGAATTATTTATTTTTAGGCGTTTACATTACTTTTACAAGTACATTTACTTTGAGGACTTTGGTATAAAATCAAATAAGAAACGAAAAAATAAAAAGCAACGCGTTCCATCCAACCGATTGTGGTATTTTGCATACCTGTCAAGTTCCGATGACAATATAATAGTATGGTGACAACGAGCTGATCTGATGATGGGGGTAGAAGCTGGACAACGGAACTCCTCGATGATTAATAGTAGCCTGGCAGTGGTTGGGCTCATTTTCATCAGCTCACGGTGTTGATCACTAATTCCATAAAAGCCTGTTTTGAAAAACCTATTTACTGTTTGAAACACTGATTTGTTATTTTTTCAGCTTAGCAAGCTTCAAAGTACCATTTTTGAGCTACTTGACAATGTTTTTGCTGGTTGTGGCATCCATTGGGCTATATCTGTTACCATTCAATTACATTATGATGATCTTTGGTACGTTTGTATTGGTTTCTATAGTGATATACTTGGTTATTTACTATTATATCTAAATAAACTAAGTAACTAATATTTTTCTTTTCAGGGTTATACAAGTTTTCGAGAAAATATTTTGACCCAGAGCGTGTTCCGAACAATGATATAGTCGATTTCCTTTCAAGGATACCTGACACACAAGAACTCGTAAGAAATTGAGTATAAAACCTCATCAACATCATCATCAAGATCCGCTAGACGTTCACTGCTGGACGAGTCTTTGCTGAGCGCAGTATTAGTGTTGAGTACTCAGGTGGATTCTGGTGCCCATACCGCGGTGAAATCCCTTAGTCGGCTTTTATGACATCCACGGGAGGAGACGGGAGGGGTTTATTATTAGGCCGGGAACACCACGTATTTTAAAACACGTTCGCTGCTAGAAAACACACACATTTGCGTAATAAATTATACGTTTGGTATTGTAAATTAAATCCGCAGCGAACGTGTTAAGCACACATAGAATTGTATCCGCTAAATTAAATGATCATGTTAAATTTGTCGTCCAGCAGTGGACGTCTAAAGGCTGCTGATAATGATAATGATGATGAAATTAATAGTTATTGCTCGCGCTGCTACGGCGGCCATGTTGTTACAAAGCTCTACGCCATAGACGATAAAGCGCGTTCAGCGTAGCGAAAATTCTAAGTCTATGAGCGCGTTGATGTCTTTTCTATGAGATGAGAAGCTACGAATAGTAGAGATTTGTTTAACAAAAATACGTGCCGTTTATAAAAATAAATTATAATTCTCACGGTAATATCGCAATACATCTATGAAACTTTATTTTATACACATAGACACTTGGACAGTATTATGAAAAAAGTGACGTTCATTGTATTAACACAGGAAATAAAAATAAGCTAAATATTCCCAAATATCGAATACAGAAAGTAAGTGGACCTTTTATGGTTAATTTTGTACGGTTTGGTGGTTCGGTTCGGTGGGGAATAAACTTCCAGAAAGTGCATCTAAACTTTATATTTAAAGATTTAAATCCTATATAAATTATAATCTAATTAAGAAAGCATATTTCACTCTAGATGGCTAAACAAATGATAATGAAGCCGCATGGTCAGATGTCGCTCTGTCCCTCGACAGCTAATAAGGCAATTTGCAATATCAGTTTCAACATATTATTATTAGGTTGTTATAAGTATCAAGCGTAGCGTGTGCTGTCTTCTGAACTTTTGTTGATTCTCTTTTGATCTTACTTTTGGCTACCTACTTGGTTTTTAAGTTGGTTCTCTTTTGAATCAATCTTGTTCTCCAGGCACCACACAGGCGCTTCCCACCTATTCATAAGAAGTATGATCAAATAAAGCCAAGCCCTGTTTGTTGCCTGATTCTACTGTAGGTTTGGTCGCGTTGGAACGGGAGTAAATTTAGTTTATAAGAGGATTCAAAATGATCCTTGTGATTTCAATGAATAAAATATTTTTGACTTTGACTGCGTGGCGCAGCGGACGAGTAGCTGGCTGAGATGTGAGAGTTGTAGGTTCGATTCCCGCTGCGGGACAAATGTTTGCATGATTTACATATATCTTTGTTCCGTGTTCGATGTGGTACCTCACGTCACAGGGAATCCTTGGTGTGGGGTAAAGACTATGTATGTGACTGGTGTTATGTTATGTGTTTTATTCTCATAAATATCTGTACATGTTTCAGATCGAGCTGAAGGAGTTAAACATTCCTGAACCATCTCCGACTCTGACCAACCGTTCCAAGCTGTCGCTGAATACACAAAGATGAAAACTCGATATCGGCAAAGCTTCTGTGAATAAAAGCTGACATAATAATATCTCTGGATTTGGAATAAAAATTAATCTCATTTCTTATGTTCTAAGTAAACGACGTAGTAGAAGGTTACCCCTGCGTTACAGATTAAATAAATGAAACTCTGCGTGCCACGTTCAGAAATAATTGATTTTTGATCGCCTGTGTGGCATCGATTTATATAAATTTACATCATCTGGCCGAGGGTATTTGTACGCCATAACACAGGTAATCCTAGTTTGGGTACTAATGTTTATCTAATAAGTACAGAACAAATTTAACGTGTAAAAAATAAATACTTATAAGATTGTACTTTTTGAATATATGTAATGTCTGTTGTTGTAAAACAAATTTCATTTGATTTCATTTCAAATTTTAAAATACCTACTCTATTAACATGCAAACATAAACCTCATACATGAGCCTCAATGGGCCTCAGTTCACGGTGTCAATATAGACGTGGCAAGTGGTGAGCTCATCACCGCCATTGCTTCCCACGACTGACTCTGCTATTGCTTTCTTCCAATAATAACACACTTTTTGATAAAAAGTACAAAAAATATGAATTATTTATTTTCTTTTAAAACGGGTTTTAATGGGGGTATTATGTAGCTTTGCCATCTGTACTTATATTTTTATATAGATATATATAAACAGCCTTTAGACGTCCACTGTTGGACGAGGCCTCCCCCAGAATGCGGGAGGGTGGTGATTTTCCATAAAAACCACATCTGGCAGGCGGATTAGTGATCACAGTGATGGTGTTAAGTAGGTACTCAATTGAATGCTGCTGTCCATCCCTTAGTCGGCTTTTACGACATCCATAGGAGGAGACGAAGGGTCTATTCTTAAGACGGACACGCCATGGCCATTGTGGCGGGGCGGGCGAACGTTCGCCTGCGACGCCGGAGGTTGCGGGTTCGATTCCCGTCTCGGAACAAATATTTGTGCGATATGCAGATATTTGTTCAGGGTGTTCTGGGTATTTTCTATGTATAATAAAAAATATCTATCTATGTTATATATTGTATTAAGAGTATATCAGTTATCTAGTACCCATAACACAAGCTCTGCTTAGCTTGGGGCTAGATAATGTTGTGTAAAGTATCCAGCATTATTTATTTATTTATTTATATATAATTACTAGTGTCCACCCGCGGCTTCGCTCGCGTTTTAGTAGGATAAGCTCTCCAGCTCAATTACCTCAATAGTCTAACGCTCAATCCAGGTTATAGTCCTATCTGGGTACCAAATTTCAACAAATTCAGTTAAATCGTTCAACAAACATCCAAACATCTAAACATCGCAACTTGGACATTTAGTAGGATTAAAACAACATTTATGAAAGATTTATAAGTATATTGACAAGGTATAACTTATTAGCTTATATTTAGGTATAATATTATAATAAGATTACGCTTTAATCTAAAAATCACAATTTCCAATAAGTCTTACAGTAATTCCGTAATTACCTTCCATGTACAATAATGTACATACTGTACCGACCTTTACCTACTCTATATTTTGTACAATGAGATTACATACGCGTCTATGTTCTAGATTCTCAAAACAATGAGAGAAAGAATAGAAACACGAAATTAAGGAATTAATCCACAAAGCATAGAACAACGTTTCATACAGAATCATAACTTATATTTTGTGGATTATAAGATAACTAGGCTAGTATTAGGTATAAAAATAACCTAATTAAAAATAGCAGACTCATAAATATAGGTAAAGAGATTCATGCCTGATTTTTCCAGCATCAGGGCCTGATTTATTGGTTGAGCACTTAGCACATTTAACCTTGCTTCAACTTCTCTTCAGCCAAAAATATATTACACAGATAACACTTCCAATTTAATACATTACTGCCACGGCATAGAAGTCAGGCGATGATGGTAGAACATGAGAATTTGATGTCCACGTCGCAGTCAACTGGTTGAATTCAGCCGTTTAATTGGACGGCTATAGCCATTTCATTGAACAGCGCCATTCACTACATAAAAAAACCTCGACCTCGAGAAAATAGCAAAAAAAAAGGAAAAGGTAAATAGATATTACATACCATCATTAGTGAGATTGTAGTCCACAGGTAGGTTATTTATTTTATATGCCTTTCTACGTTAAAAAATCTTGGGATTGAAATGACGTTGTTTAATGAAATAGCTAGCCATCCAATGAAACGTCTGGAAATGTCCAGCCGTCCAATTAAACGACTAAAAATGGCTAGCCGTCCATCTAAACGGCTGGAAATGGCTGGCCGTCCAATTCAATGGCTGGAAATGGCTAGCATTCCAATTCAATGGCTGTTTAAAAAAAAAAAAAAAAACATTGATAGTCCTTTGTTTGACCACGATCTCACCTGTTGGTGACGATGTGGCCGAAGATGGAGCACAAAGGTCTAGAAGGCAACTATTCACTCTAGTCTTGAAGAGACCCAGATTATAGTTTTCAGGAAAGACAGACAACGGTGATTCATCCAGTTGGCTGCGATATCCACATAGGGATGAGTACATCATCGTCGATTTACTGCCAAGCTGTGTATAGAATTTTTCTCTAAGATGGGTAACTTAGTAACTACAACTTGGAATGTGCTGATTTTCATAGTAAAATTTCCTTTGTGATAACACGACAGATATAGATTTTCATACTAACGATGCCAGCCTTGACCGGCAAGGTTCATTTATCTCGAAGAAGGTCACAGAAAAAAATTATGTAGATCTAAGCATGTGAAAAGCTATAGAATTGAAACTATCGTGGTTGGGAATCATTTTAAAAGATAAACGGCTAATTACCTAATTAATTAATAATTATTAATTATTTGTGACGAAAAATAGTGGTAACTAGCCTTTTATCTTTTAAAATGTGAAAAGCTGTTGGTACCACTTCGTGTCACCGGTTCTTGTTTGGTCACCCTTAGTACAGTATTATTAAATCAAATCAGCTCATATTATCGTGTTAGACCCTGTCGTGTTCAAGTTTCGGTTACAATCACATTTTCGGGCATTGTCAATTGAGTAGAATCCGAACTATATTTATTACGAGAATTGGGCTTCTGTTCTACTTTTGAATCATCTCTGGATATTTTGTCACCAATAGCAGTAGCGATAGCTCTCCACCGCACCGCATAGCTAGGGAACTGGAAAAACTAGTGAAATCAAGCAAATTAGAGATTGCTTTTGTTGTGAGAATAACAGTTCTATGGCACATTGTAGTTACTTCGATAACAGCGTCTATTTCGTCCTACCGTCCTTTACCAGAGTTATTTCTGCTTAAGTTCGGCTCTGGTACTTTTAACTCCCGCCATTGTTTCTGTAAAAAGATAAAAAGTAATACTTAAGTACTAAAAAATACAAGTTTTCGTTTTTCAATGGCTTCTGTGCAATATTCCCAACTATTTAGCCAAGTAAAAAGAGGCCCATTGAGGCTCTGCCTACCCCTTTGGGGAAAAAGGCGTGTGTCTATGTATGTATGTATTTAGCCAAGTAATAATAAATTCAAGTGAAAAAACTAGGTCGTCATCAAAAGTCTCCGTCAAGTTATAAATAACTCAGGTTAAAATGGTGGCAGAGAACAAAGATTTCATTGAAATCTTTGGCAGAGAAGCCAAGGTTTTGGAGGACAAAAACCACCATTCCGAAAACACACGCAATACACTAAGTCTTGAATCCATCTACACCACACATGTGCTCTTAATATAAGTTATACCGGTTAAAATGCCACCAAAATTACACGATGTAACTTTAAAAACACCATAAAGTGAATGTAGATAAAAATTACGACTTTTCTTTCAAAACCGGCTGGTTGAAGTCCAAATACCAAGCTTGTTTTGATGTTAAAGTTTAACACGTAGGTAACCATTCATGTTTAGTCAAACGCAAAAAAAATACATCAAAGGAAAAGGACGTCATAGTGGCAAAAACTATACATCAATTGAATAGATATTTTTTGTTAATATGTTTTTGCTAAGTTACAATAGCTTTCGTCAATAATATGGTAGACGGAAGTACCTACCTACAGTTAATAGTACCGCTAGCTAGCTCCATACGAACCGAAGTACCCTCAACATTTGCCTAATTCAAGTCAATACAATTATGGCACTATCTAGAAAGAACTAATACTTATTAAACGTTTCGTTTGCCAGTTGCCCATTTCATTGTATAGGATCAAACTATAGCATGGGTTATCTATGATTTCCATATCGGTAAGTTATTTTGACACCATATCTTCGTGTGTCATTAAACTCCTACTAAAGGGCTGGACCGAGTTCGATAAAAAAAATTGTGTGTTTGAGTGGGTCCCTGGATGGTTTAGATTTACAACTGGTCCTGGTAGGTGGCGTTGCAGTCGGTTCAACGGGACCACGCGAGCAATGTCGCGAGCGGGCCGTTAGTAATTTTATAAGATACTGCAAAACCTCGTGGCTAGATATAGTAATGATCGTTTTTACAAAAAAACATAAAGTTTGATGATATAGTCTAAAATTGACGCAAACTTCTTGTACGCATAAGAATGGAGCACCCTAGCAGTTTTCATCTGAAGCTTCTTACCAAAATCTCATCATCCGGTACCCTTGATATGAAGTCTAGGATATCGTTGTTGGGAACTCTATCTGGATTCAGGAATCTGCGACCAAACTTATAAATACCTGCAACAAATACCAAGTTTTAGTAAGTACTTTGTGGTAGGCAGTGCTTCCTGTGAAAGAGCGAGCCCAGAGACGTACTACCACCGAAAGCTCCTGTTACCGAGCATTAAGGTAGAAGCTCTCACTTTAGACGCGAAATTGTTTTTTTTTTGTGTTTTTTGCCCATTACAGCTCATCAACACTTTTTCAGATAGCGAAGGTTGATTTCGCGAGAACTAGGAGACTTAACACACTTATTTTAATTGATATTATCTCATAAATATTATCAGTTTAGCTACAATATTCTAAACACATTTTTAAAGTGTTTTTTTTGTTTAGCTTAGCTAAATTGATGTTATTTATGAGATTCTATCAATTAAAACATGTGTATTTGTAGTCTCGTAGTTATCGTGAAATCAACTTTTGCTATCTGAAGAAGTGTTCATGAGCTGTAATGAGCAAAACACCCCAAAAAAAAAGAATTTCGCGCCACAACCGAGAGCATCCGGTTCTTGTGTTCCGGTTTGAATAGGGCTGGTGAAATTACAGGCACATTGAACTTTTTTCTTAGTTATGTTGGGTGCCGGGCTATGCGCAATCGCGTGGGGTGCGTCCTTATGTAGATGTGACCTAAGAGATATTGCAATTGTAATGAGGCGGACAACATGACAGTTCCGAGTAGGTAATTTAAAATGTGCAGATCGCAAAAAAAATACTGTACTGTTTTTTTTGGATGTTTTGAGGATAGATACCAACAGTGTAAGCCAAGTTTGCAGGTTCTAATGACCTGTGGTGATGGCATGGTGCTCGAAATTATTGAAATTTTCGAACGTTTTTCAGTTATTTCGGTTTTTGGCTTGTATTGTAACTTCTAATAGGTACATCTTATCGTAAAAGATACCGTGTAATTTTTTACAGCAGGTAAAGTAAATAAAAGGAACTTACCAAATGCCATAAATAAATAGTTGATGGGTATCAGGTACAAGGCTATCGAAAGCAACACCATAGCGGATATTGCCAAGTAGCTTAGATACGGCACCGTAAAATTTGCCAAACTGAAAATAGAAACATGAATTTGAAATCAACCTATAACACCGAGGACACAATTCATAAAAATAACGCATGGGAATACATTTCGAAGCAGAAAAATAAAACTCACTTTTTAAGCCTTTCGAGGAGAGAACAAATAAAATCTATTCCGTTTTTGATCGTGAGAGTGAGATCTTGAAGTCCGTATATTCGTGTTTTCAGCGTCTTCTCATCCTGTTGCAGAAACACAACAATATTAAGATATTATTTAGGTATAATGGTGTTGACTCTGTGCAGAGTTCTCTTAATTTAAACCGTGTAAAAATTATCGCGGCCCCTTTTAATTTAGTCTGTTATGAGGAATCATGAAGATTACAGTTTCTTCAGAGGAAAAATAATAACTAATGTGGGAGAAATAAATGATCTGACGAAAGTGGAATCTAGCGGATGCGTCCTAAATCGTTATTACATTCCGTCTGGTAGTGATTTGGATCATTTGCAACGATCTTTTGATAGCTCAATTGTTTAATTTGTAGTTATTAATTAGCCGTATTATTCTACTGTCTATAACTCAAATATCAACTCAATAATTTACTTGGTAAAACATTTTTTTTTCGACCCTGTATGTTGTTGGTAACACAGGTTTCAACCCTAAACGCTGCGCGAAAATATGTGGAGCGAGGCGGGGATTGCACTTGCCCTGAAAAAGAACCTCGAATATGGTTGAAACCTGTGTATCCAACAACTTACGGGTAACTACTTCAAAATTTCCCGTTTTACCGAACGAATCTAGAGAAATCTGTGCAATACCATTGGTTAGTTACCTAACCAGTTTTTAACTTTTACGAGGTGTTTACACACCTCGTAAAAGTTAAAAACTTTGAATTATACATACTTTTGTAGATTCGAGGTCTTCCTCATCATTTTCTTCATCAGACGATGGAACAGGAACTAACGCGTTGATATCTAAACAAAAAATTAAAGAGATAAGTAGATCTCTAAAAAGGGTTCCGTGCCAACAGGACCCTATTATAATGCGCGTCATGTAAAAAGAACGCTGGCGGTCATACTTCTTCATACGTTCCAGCGTTATTTTTACATGACGCGTACTCTACTAAGTCTTTGCCGTCCACCCGTTCATCGGTCCGCCTGTTTGTCAGTCTGTATTCCATCAAAGGGGCGCATCTTTACTTAGTAAACTTAGTAAACTAATATACTTAGTAAACTAAGTAGCAGTTTACGCCCTCGAAAAATTTGCGATGCCTGCAGAGGGCAAATAAGTCATAAGTGCTCACTATTTTATAAGACCAAATTGTAACACTTATTTATGCAAATATATATCTTGTATCTTGTATCTTGTATCTTGTATCTAGGGCGCAGTAAGAGGAACCACGTGAAAGTACAAATTGTGTGTTGTTGGTCTATAAACTATAAAATAAAAAAATAAAATATTGTTCCGTCATCATAGAAACTAAACGCATTCTATCTAATCGACAATATCGATGTTCATGTCATCTGTGGCTCCACAGCAGTAACGAGACACCAACATTTTGGCTGTCATGCAAGTACCTACACGTCAAAGCTCAGAGTGACAAGCGTTACGAACCTGTTACCATCAAAACCGCGGCGCAGACGCACGCTCGCGCGGAACCCCGCAAAAGCTTCAAAAAACACTATCGAACTATCGCGTGTGAAAGATCATCTCATGTGCATTATGTGAAACACCATTTGAATATCCCTCATCATCAGCTCATTAAACAGGAAACTGGACTCTCATCGGATGCTGGGTAGCAGTCTGAGGTAGGTGCTGTGCATATATCTTTACTGCTAGATGCCTTGCATAACGTAAACGTCTTTATTGTCGAAAGAAAATTCGTTAGACCAGAAACTGGTCTTCCCAGAGTAGCAGAAAGCCTTCACCAGCTATTTCGGTCGAAGCGAATGCTACATCTTTATGGTGCCGAAACCAGGGAGCTGTCCATATTCAAACATCGTAAATCGCCATTTTCAATTTACTTGTGGTATTTTCTGGTTAAATCGTAGCTTAGAATATCTCAATCGGCCTATTGTTTTAGCTAAAAACTGTAGGCATTTATCGCATTCTAAGTTATTCCCATCCATCAGAATTACCTGCTAATTGAATCTATCAATATATCTAACGTTCACGAGCTATCACCATCGAACAGGGATTTTACATATCAACGTATCTATTCGTATCTATTCTTATCGTAACTTATTGTGAGATCAAATTGTGCAATCACTTTAAACTTTCATCGGTGCATAATTTATTTTCGGCTCACAATAATTAAATCATCTATTAACATCATAATCATACGTATCGTAAAATAATCGTTTTTATTATACTAAGTGTCTCATAATCGTAATCGTAAATCATAAATCGTATCATCATTTTGTCAAACAATCTTCTCTCGCATTTATAAATGTGGGTAGTCTGAAATCTCACTACCGCTTATATCGGCCGAGCGTAGCACTTGTGAATATTTCTATTATCAAGTGAATGAACAGAATATCAAATAGTTAGTACGAGGACCGTACAGTCTACCACGCAAGCATCGGGAACCTTGTCGTGTTCCATACAAAGTCAACTCAACTTGTTTGGTAGGTTGTATCCACACAGTGCCAGTAAGGAAATCGTTTTATATGAGTGATCGACTGAGCGCGCGTCTTTGCTTAGGCACGTAAAAATAAACTTGAAGTTTACGTTGTTTACGCGCCTTTACTTCGCAAATACCTACACTCGTTAACGTTAAAACCCTGGGTTTTTTAACAATTTCACACAGAAATATTCACGTATCTACGTAGGTACACAATCAAATAATACTTACGGTTCTACTTAAGTATTTGTTTTGACAATGTCGCGTTCAGGGAAGCATTATACTTTTAAGAAGTCTAAGTCAAGATCTGTCGACATCGAGTATACTACTCAGGATTTACCGTCTTTGCGTAGGAAACGAACTATCGCTTATAAACGTTTGACTAAGGCTTTAGAAGTAGGTATAATAGCCGCTAATGACCTTACACAGCGAGATTTGTTCTTCTCATATCATCAAGAAGTGAAACAAATTGCCGCAAACTTTGAGGATGCGCATTTTACGATTCAGGAGGTTCTTGATGATCCAGAAACTGAAGACAATGAAATTCAGGAACGATTTGACGAAATGTATTATAAGGTACTATCGATTAACCGCACCTTGTCGAAAAGTGAATCGACTTATTCTCACGGCAGTACATCATCGAATATTCGGTTACCTAAAATAGTTCTTCCAACTTTTAGTGGTGACATCAAAAAATGGCCGGAATATTTCGACACTTTTAACGCGTTGATACACAACTCCACCTCTATTACCGACACGGAGAAGTTTCACTATCTCTTATCATCTCTCAGTGGCGATGCATTGACTGTGGTCAAACCGTTCCCTATGACTCATGAACACTATCACGACGCGTATCGAGCACTCACCGCGCGGTTTAAGAATAAACGCGATCTAGCTTTCACGTGTTGGCGGGACATTTTGAATGTTGATTTTAAATGCCATGACGCTCACGAGTTCAGGAAATCACTTGATTTATTCGAAGAAAATTTAAGCATTTTAAAAACGATTAACCTGCCGATTGGTCAATGGGATTTTGTTCTAGTGTATCACATTTTATCGAAACTTGACACAAACTTGCGTCGTGACTTCGAGGAAAAACATGCGGGTGTGGAACTCCCAGCCTACGAACAATTAAAAGCGTTCTTGCAATCAAAATGTGAGGCTTCATTACGAGATACACACTTCATCGAATCGACCACAAACAAACTTCCACAAAAACTTATACCTGCGCAGCCGCAAACTAATAAGCGTAGTACTACGTCGCACACACTTGTCGCTACGTCCGCAACCGATCATAACAAAACCGAAAGTAACGCGACTATCGTTCCATACACAAGTAAATGTTCCTTCTGTAGTGACTTTCATCAAATAGCGGCATGTTCAGAATTTCTTAAAAAATCGGTTGATGAACGAATGACAGTTGCAACCGAGAAAAATTGGTGCTTCAATTGTCTGAAGCCATCTCATCAATTGAAAGACTGTAAATCGATATTTTCGTGTCGTACATGCAAACGGAAACATCACTCCTTACTCCATCGCGATAAATCTAGCGAATCAAATCAAACCGTATCGTCGTTGGTGTCAAGGTCTTCTACACATACGACCGTTTTGCTGGCGACTGCTATCGTGCAAGTCAAAGATGCTTCCGGCGCGATGCACTCGTTCCGTGCTTTATTCGACACCGGAAGTCAAGGCAATTTTATTACAGAATCGGCAGTAAAGCGTTTGGATTTACAACTTACTCACGCTAACGTTAACGTAAACGGACTCGGAGAGGCAGTAGCTTCTATTCTCGGCGACGTCACTTGTGGAGTGGGTACTAACGGTGCAGTTCTGTTCAATTTGGACCTGCACGTAATTTCGAAAATATGTGGCGATCAACCTATCGCAAAATTAAACACATCGGGATGGTCACATATTAACTCATTACCACTAGCCGACCCAGGCTTTGATATTCCGGGCCCCATCGATCTATTGTTAGCCGCGGATGTTTTTGCCGACTCGCTTTTAAATCAACACATCAAGGGGAATGTCAACCAACCTACCGCACTCAACTCTGTCTTTGGTTGGCTCCTCTTTGGCAAAACTAACTCAGCTTCTAGCACTTTAGCGCATACATCGTTAGCTATCAACAACGAGTTGAACTCGTTAGTTCAACACTCTTGCGAGGTAGACTCCATACCTAAAGCGTCACTCTTGATTCCAGATGAAGCGCTTTGCGAACCAAATATTGTATTCAATCACTACCGCGATTCATCTGAACCATACATGGTGCCCTTACCATTCAACAACGATTCAGAATCCTCATTAGAGTGCTCTCGTGACATGGCGTTGCAACGATTACCTACTATCGAACAAAGAGCGTCACGTGACCCCGACTTACAGAGCCAACACGCAGACTTCTTATCTGACTCTGTGTCTCTCGACAATTCTGAACCATCAGCTTTGAAGGTTATCGGCTTTAAGTGTGATCCATCAGCGGATGCACTTCTCATCGAAATCAAACCTTCCGATCGACCATGTACAGAACGATCAATCCCAACTGAACTTTTAAGGTTCTCCGCCCCGTCAGGCTTATCATCCCCCATCACAATACAAATCAAATCACACATCCAAAACATTTGGATCCTCGGTATTGAATGGGACCAAACGCCGCCTGACGAGGTCATCAGTACATGGGCCACATATCAGGATCAACTACTGAAGTTGACCCGGCTGCGAATTCCTCGCAATCTAGCTTGTTTCAAATCGAAGTTGTGCGAGCTGCGCGACTTTTGTAACAGTTCTGAGATAGCGTATGGTGCTGTTATTAATTATTCACGCGTCACTGATAAGGACGGTGCAGTCCATGTCTTTCTAGTCTGTTCAAAAGCCCGTGTGGTACCGCTACAACGTACCTTGCTACTTCGAAAGGAGCTCTACGCAGCAGTTCTCTCAAATCTATATCGAACAATTGTCTACTTATCGTCAGATTCGAGCGTAGTCTCCTCATGGTTCCTTACGTGGTTATCGAAACTTGTTAATGTACTCACCTGTATCTATCGCTGCATTAACAGTTCTCGAGTACCCCACCAAGCAAAAGGCAAAGAGTTTATAAATAACGTTGAAAGTCATCAGGCTTTGACGAACATCGTCAAATACGTACAAAGCCGTGTTATGAACTTAAAATCGTTAAAAGCGGTATCTAAGCCTATTCAAAAACTTAACCCATACGTTAAAGGCCAAGAAGTACACATGGTGGGCGGCAGGATTTCTCTATCAGGATTAAAGTACGAACAAACGCATCCTGCCGTCCTACCTTCTGATCATCCATTATCATTTTTAATCGTTGACATCATTCATCATAACTTTTTGCTTCCGGCTATAAGCAAATCAAACCCCATTTGCCGCATTCGTTCTCATTCGAATTACCTCTCCTGCTTCACAATCGTTCATTATCATCTCATCTTAGAGCCTTTGACAGCTACTCCCGATGAAGATCTCTCTAACGCCACTATAACTCGGATTCATCGGCGGCAGATGTTAAAAGCTTCTCAACTAAATCTTTGGTCCAGATGGAATATGGAGTTCTGGAACTCTCTCACACAAAGCGCCAAATGGATTAAATATTTCAAATCGTTATCAATATTCTCGATGGTGATAATTAAGAACGACCATCAGCACGCTCCATTGCAGTGGACCCTCGCTCGGGAGGTGTACCAGGACCAGGTTGATGGAAACGGAATAGCTCGGAATGCATTCATCAAAAATGCAAATAATTATCTTGTAAATCGACCGTTTGTAAAGCTCTACCCTCTACCTGTAGAGGACTAGTTCTAATCGTTTCAAATCATAGTTTTAGCAAATCTTAGTTAAGCAAACCTTAGATTATCATTCTTATTCGTATAAATATCGCATCTATCATATCGTTTATCGTTTCTGATTAGGTCTTTTTAAGTTTTAACCAGAAAATACCAAGGCATTTTGGTGGGCGGGATGTTCCGTCATCATAGAAACTAAACGCATTCTATCTAATCGACAATATCGATGTTCATGTCATCTGTGGCTCCACAGCAGTAACGAGACACCAACATTTTGGCTGTCATGCAAGTACCTACACGTCAAAGCTCAGAGTGACAAGCGTTACGAACCTGTTACCATCAAAACCGCGGCGCAGACGCACGCTCGCGCGGAACCCCGCAAAAGCTTCAAAAAACACTATCGAACTATCGCGTGTGAAAGATCATCTCATGTGCATTATGTGAAACACCATTTGAATATCCCTCATCATCAGCTCATTAAACAGGAAACTGGACTCTCATCGGATGCTGGGTAGCAGTCTGAGGTAGGTGCTGTGCATATATCTTTACTGCTAGATGCCTTGCATAACGTAAACGTCTTTATTGTCGAAAGAAAATTCGTTAGACCAGAAACTGGTCTTCCCAGAGTAGCAGAAAGCCTTCACCAGCTATTTCGGTCGAAGCGAATGCTACAAATATCTTGTGATGAAAACAATTCGAGTTACGTAGTAAATACATTGACTTAAAAACGGAACCATTCGTCATACGCATATGGTCGTTTTTTTACAATTTTTATTTAACTTGCAATGTATGACGACGACCTCTGTGGCGCGGCGGACGAAGCTAGGCCTGCAACGCAGGAGGTTGCGGGTTCGATTCCCGCCTCGGAACAAATATTTGTGCGATCGCAGATATTTGTTCAGGGTGTTCTGGGTATTTTCTATGTATAATAAAAAAAAACTATCTTTGTAATATATTGTATTAAGTATATCAGTTATCTAGTACCCATAACACAAGCTCTGCTTATCTTGGGGCTAGATAATGTTGTGTGAACTGTCCAGCATTATTTATTTATTATGTGTCTGGGTGGAATCGGGGTGTAATCTTGCAACTGAATTTTAAAGCAGTTGTCCTTAACCGATTGATCTGAAATTTGGCATACCTGTCAAGTTCCGATGACAATACAATATGATGGTGACAGCGAACTCATCTGATGATGGACACGGAAGGTGGACAACGGAACTCCTCCATGGATAAAAGTAGACTGGCCGTGTTTAAGCTCATTTTGATCAGCACACATTACGATCACTAATGTTATAAAATCTTGTATTGGGGATAAATTCCTAACTTCGAAGTCGGGTTTTTTTCGAAATGTTTTTTTTGTGTAGGTGTAGGTAGGTACTTACTATTACTCTGACTGGCAGCCCAGTAATACGCAAACGGTACTACTACCAACAATGGCGTCATCCAGATTTGAAAGACCATCCAAAACGTTAGCCAGGCGATCAGCGCCGTCGCAGACACCTCTCTGTTGTCCCATTCAAATAAATACCTGAAATTAAAGGCTCCCGTTAAAAAAACTTTCTCTTAATTCATAGTTCATAACAATAATTCGTTACAGGTCAAAATAAACGACAATAATAAGATAGAACATGAGAGCATAATTAGTAGATAAATAAAAAAAATAAAAAAAATGCACAGTTCACACAACATTATCTAGCCTCAAACTAAGCAGAGCTTGCGTTATGGGTACTAGATAACTGATATTCTTGATACAATACATTACATTGATAGTTTTTTTTTATTATACGTAGAAAATCCCAGAACACCCTGAATAATTATTTGCAGATCGTACAAATATATGTTCCAAGTCGGGAATCGAACCCGCAACCTCCTCACCGGCACAAGAAAACAATAAATTGAATTTCTTAGTAAAATACCTCGTACAATTTACAAATAGGAAGGAACTGACTCCTAACATAAGGCTGTATAATATGGCTAACGCTAGTTCAGGGGCCATGGATTCAACCAGCTAATAATAGCGCTATGACAATGTATTCTGAACGATGATTCCACGCAGATATCGTATCGAGCCCGCGTTATGTCACGTTTGGTCATAGCGAGTAAGGGGGTTGCCTGTATAATGTAGTTAATTTCAATAAAAACTCGTTACTTTTACTTTACATAATTGATTTTATCAAGTTCTGAAAATAGTTTTATTCTCAGAGGTACACGATTGGATGGACGCACCCATGTTCCCTAATTTACTTACCTAATGTTTAATGTCATTCTTCAAACAAGAAGGAACAAAGAACTCATTAAATATGCATAAAGTTAAACGACTGAGGATGGACATTAGATATATTGAACGGGTAATTCATTCGTACATTATTTAAATCGAGTTAGTCATTTGCGTATAGATGCATTCTACAATCACGACAGTTGCCCCACTTACGTCTAAACAAACGATAGTGCACAGTAAGCTTTGTACACTCGAGGGCAATGTCCAGACGACACAGAAATGTCTATCTTCTACAAATACATACAATATTTTTTGAAAATTAGAATTGAGGTTAAAATAAAAAGCCCTTTTTGGACTCCTTAGAGGGGGAATTTTCCAAATTATTTTCTTTGTACACCCTTACGCCCTAAAAAGAATACACCATCCGAATTTCAAGTCCCTGGGTCCAGTGGTTTCGGCCCGACGACGGTGATGAATCAGTCAGTCAGTCATCCTCAGTCAGTCCTGAGTGACGGAATTTGGAGGGTGTATTTGGGTGAGTTTGTCTCGATGCGTAGGGTTGTACTTGATTTTATTTTGGTCGAAGCTACGAACGGAATTTTGAAAATTTGCATCCTAAGGTGTTCGAAATGGGGTTCTAGACTACTTATACATAATTGTTGGAATACCTTTTTGTTTTTTAGTAAGATGAGTGTGTATGCGTGCCGCCTTTTTGACGATTGTGAGTACCTATCTAGTCAAACCTTTGGAGGTTTTAAGGTACAATATTATAATTAACTTTGTAAGAAATAAGTAAAATAGCATCTGATGGCGACTACAGGAACTAATCGCGTCACCATTAATTCTATAATCAAATCAAATACATCTAATATAATGGCATGGGATGATTTAGTTTATAAATGGCTATTACCTAAATAAAAACCACCACAGCCGCGATCAGATGTAGATATTTGATTTGTATTAATGGACGCGAGAATGTGCGTATAACATTAAAATGTTATTGATGTAGGTACTCGTTCGCATATCCTTATGTGTACGAGTAGGTAGGTACTCAATGGATTTAAAGCAAGAAAAGTGTTTACCTACTTATCAATCTCAGGTTAAGTCATAAGGAAACAGACAAATACTTAAATTATTAGACAAGTGGGTACATAAGTCCTTAATCCTTATGTAAATCTGCGCAAGTCATTGTTATTTGTTTGAAGATGTTCAAAGTAGTATTTTTTCTAATAAGGATATGGTTTAAGACAGAACTTCCTATTATCTATTAATTTTAGGGTTTTAAAGCCAAGTGGCGAAAACTGAATCTTTTTAGTTTAGTTTTTAGAGACGGAATGGGTTCGTGGGTCTTTTCACATTTTGTAAAGAATGTTTTTGATGTGAAACATCTATTGGTGCGCCTTGGCAGTAAAACCGACTCGTATGCCGCGACGGTTTCAATTATGAATTCAAATATTCACATCTGCCGGGCGTCCCTTGACGGCCAACTTCTTTTTTAGGGTTCCGTAGGCAAATGGCAACAAACGGAACCCATGTACGGATACGTCATGTCTGTCTGTCTGTCTGTCCGTCCGTATGTCACAGCCACTTTTTTCCGAAACTATAAGAACTATGCTGTTGAAACTTAGTAAGTAGATGTATTCTGTGAACCGCATTAAGATTTTTACAAAAAAATATAAATAAACAATAAATTTTGGAGGTTCGCTATACCTAGTATAGTATTATTTTATCTGTGCCTATACTTAGAAATGAAACTCAATTATTTTTTTCATCAAATCCATACGTTTGCTTTATCTATGGATAGGTCTTCAAAAATGATATTGAGGTTTCTAATATAATTTTTTTCTAAACTGAATAGTTTGCGCGAGAGACACTTCCAAAGTGGTAAAATGTGCCTCCCCCTGTAACTTCTAAAATAAGAGAAAGATAAAATTAAAAAAAAAATTGTTAAAACATCGATAAAAGTTAAAACGAACTACAAGAACTTTTATAATAAGTTACTTGCTGCTACGGAACCCTTCATGGGCGTGTTCGACTCGCACTTGGCCGCTTTTTATTATTTTAACTTATTCAATGTAATGTACCTACCGACCAATCTAAATTTTAGGTTTTTTATAAAAAAAATGTTCTTTTAACTCATTAGGTTTATGTTAATAAATTCGAACCTATTTATAAATTATGTTATTTGTATGCTTGTTCCTCCTCCTGTCTCTGTTTGTTTTCGTGCCAAATAAATGTTACATTCCATTTCACACCCCGTGTAGTTGCTTGCTACATTTCTAGACGAGGCCCTCCGATGCTAATGCATGTTGCCTGACTATAATAACAATCCTAACAACATATACAAGATCTAATCGCTAAAGCATATTAAGAAACAACTTACTTGAAATGTTCATTTCCAATCGCAACAGCCGAAAAAATGTTCCTTATGAATTTTAAATTACTATAAATTAGTGGAATGCTGAACTTGTTTGGCTTCTTGTAATCTGTGTATTTTGATTCTTTTGGACTTAGCACTCGGAGCGAAGCTTTAATCTAAAACAATATTAAAATGTCAATAAGCAGCACAAGACGACCTCTGTAGCGCGTCGGGTGAGTAGCCGGCTGAGATGCGAAAGGTTGCAGGTTCGATTCCCGCTGCAAGACCAATGTTTGTATGATCTGCAAATATTTGTTCCGGGCCTGGGTGTTATGGTACCATAGTACTTGTAGTTACTGATACCTACGACACAGGGAATCCTAGTGTGGGATCGGGACTATGTATGTGACTATTGGGTGTTATGTTATAAGATTGTCTACACTCGAAGATTAGGTACACAGCGATACAAGTTATTAATTTTGTAAAAATTAAAAAAAACCCAACGCTGAACGGCTGAACCGATTTTGATCAAACAAAGCTTAGAACACTCCCGACAAATACACCTTTCAAACAAAAAAAAACAACTAAATCATCCTCATCACCTTTCGGGAGCTACGATGGGACAGACAGACACACACACACACACACACACACACACACACACACACACACACACACACAAACACGTCAAACTTATAACGCCCCTTCGTTTTTCGTCGAGGGTTAAAAATAAGATTAGAGGTAATAATTGTATTAAAATAACAAATAGAGTCCAATACTCACAGGATTCCAAACGAGTGACATCTGCACTAGTATTCGTGGACAGTTGCCTTTAGCATTGGTTTTCTTGGAGCGGTTCTTCAGTGCGTACCATCGCTTCTCATCGTTCTCTATCCTGAGCAGCGGTACTGAGATTCTACCCAGGTTCTCGTTGATCAACGACTCATCGTACACTGTGATGTCTAGTGTTGATGTGACGTCATTTACTGCACTGTAAACCAAATAAGTTTTTTGTGTTTTTTTTTTCAATACACACTTTTTTTAAATTAGTGATTGTTACCTGTGTGTGCTGATCAAAATGAGCCTAAACACGGCTAGTCTACTATTATCCAGCGAGGAGTTCCGTTGTCCACCATCAGATCAGTTCGCTGTCACCATCATATTTTATTATCATCGGAACTTGACAGGTATGCCAAATTTCATCTCAATCGGTTGAAGATAACTGCTTTAAAATTCAGTTGCAAGATTCCACCCGGATTCCACCCAGAAAAACGATACATTGCAAGTTAAATAAAAGCTTGTAAACTTGCGTTGTAAGCTTCTGTAGCTTACTTTGCTTAGCAGCTAGCTGAAGTCTGAATTCCGTGACAAAACGAAAAAAAATTGTTGGTTACCCCCAGGTGTTAAAAGAACAAATGAAATGATTCATATTATTAAAGGTTCTATTTAACTTGCTTTCATGTCTGTCTCTGTCTGTGGGAACAAAACTTGTGATCGAGTATTCCAGCACTTCCCGAAATGCGATTGAGCTGTTTGGCAAACTTGTCAAGTTCAGATGACAATACAATATTATAATGACAGCGAGCTCATATGATGATGGTGGACAACGGAACTCCTCGATGGATAATAGTTGAATTCTAATTTCATAAAAGCCTGTTTTGAGAAACATATTTAGTAACAAAAAGGGTCTGTATTTTTGTATAACATATTGTGTTATTAGCACTAAGCGAAATTTCTGTAAAATAAAAACACTACAAATGTCTCCCAATGCCATACAAAATAAGATATTTGACACGCGGAACGTTGTAATTATTATTTAATCTGTGATACGGGGTTACCAATTAGCTACGCCGTCTGTATCTTGTTTTTCTGTATACCATTTTAACTTTTCTGATTTTTGATAAACGTTGGAAATTCTGGTTTTCATTTAGTAGGAAATCTGAATGATGCAGAGAATGCTGACCACATTAAGAAAGGTTGTAGCATGTTGTAGGTTATGCTAATTGTGGGGAATGCCCACTCGTGGTAACCACTGACAGACCTTGAGTTGTCTTGATACTGTTTGTAAGGTGATACATTTGTGGTTGTGGGTTTTTTTCCCTTTGTCCACCGATTTACTGTGTTAGATTCAGTAATTTGTCCCAGGTGGTGTGTCCGGCCTAAGAATACACCCCACTATCCCCTACCGTGGATTTCATAAAAGTCGACTAAGGGATTACAGGGGATGGGCAGCAGTATCCACCTGAGTAGTACTCAACACAATACTCCGAACACCAATCCGCCTGCAAAGCGTGTTGATTATGGCAAATATGTTGAATTCTATGGGGTAGGGCCTCAATTTTTAACGTATTTACCAAACCATTAATTATCTATTTATTTATTTATTTATTATCTGTGGTGACGCCGCTAAAATTTACCAATCAGATATGGGTAAAGTTCGAACGTTCAAACGTTTGAGCCGTTCCCAGACCTCGTTCAGCGGTGGACGCTAAAGCTGTTAGTGATGAAGCTTCACACCTCGGCAGACTCGTAGGTACTTACAAGGTGTAGTTTTTGTCCCACGTAGGGTCGGTTGTGCCGGAGACAGTGTGCGTCTGGACCCGTGAGTTGTCCAGTTCCAGCACGCAGTACGCGTCAGCCTTGCAGCTGATGCCGAGCGCGCTCAATCCTCGCGCGCCGATTATTGTCACCGTCAGCTCACCCACTTCACTCCAGCCTTTGTCGAGTCGGTACCATGACTGAAAAATAATTATAATGTACCATCATTACCCTCACCCTTAGTGATCGTACATTTTGTCCCAGGTGGTGGGTCCTGCCTAAGAATAGACCCCACTACCCCCTACAGTGGATTTCATAAAAGTCGACTAAGGGATTACAGGGGATGGCAGTATCCACCTGAATACTCAACACAATAGGTACTTATATTTGTACAGCGTTTTTACCCGACTATGAATAAAGAGGGTTAATACCCGAGTACAAAAAAGGAGGAATATTCCTACTACGAAACAGGAGGGTTAATACCCGACTAGGAAAAAGGAGGTTTATGTTTTTGACAGTCTATGTACGTATGTGTGTATCCACAAAGCAGTAGTGCTCGCATCGCTGTGTTCCGGTTTCAAGGGGCGAACCACTAGTTATTATCTGGCTAGCTTAAAGCATACAAACTTTATATTATTTTGTGGGAACATTCATGCTTTTTACATGTGTTACAATGCTAGAGAGGCCGACGCGGATCGCTGTAACCCCACAACACAGGCTCGAAAAAAAAACTAGTGTGGGGACAGAGCTATGCTAAGGTATGTCTACTATTTTGTAACCCCCGACGCAAAATAGGTGTTATAAGTTAGACCGCTATTAAGGTTGTGTTTATCTGTCCATCGTAGCACAGAATAAATATTAGGTCTTAAGGTGGATGCTCACGCTTGCGGCGCGAAATGCAATTTTTTGGTGTTTTTTGCCCATTACAGCTCATCAACACTTCTTCAGTCAGCGAAAGTTGAGTTCGCGAGAACTAGGAGACTTAACACACATGTTTTAATTGATATTATCTCATAAATATCATCAGTTTAGGATACCCCTTAAACAAATTTTTACAATGTTTTTTTGTTCAGATTTGAATGTAGTTTTTTTATATTTGAAAGCAGGTTTTCTAGCGTTGGTTCTTAGACATGTTTACCGTTTCATTGCGTTAGGGGTTTTTAATATTTTTAAATATCTTCTTATTGTATGAATAACTGTACGCCTAAGATATTTAATAACTTCTATACCTAATCAGTTACAAATAAGCCTTAATAAAAATGTATTATTATTATTAATTATTGGCACCGTACAGAACCCTAAAAGGCTATCATTTGTCATAAAATAATAGTGACCAATGGCAAGATAACAAACTTCCGATCGAATTAGAATAATAATAGAATTAGAAGCGTGTTATTATAAAACTTTAAAGTCATTGTACGTGTATTGGTTTTTACATCAATTATGTTCATTATCTCACCGTAGTTGCGAAATGATCAAAACATTCTGTGGGAATATTCCGTTGGTAATGAAAAGAACCGGACCTCAGTTCAGTGGTGTCAAGTCCATGGTCTCGGGCACAGTCCGGAGAATGGCAAAGGTGAGTCACGCACAACGTGTGCTTTTTACGCATGTCGGGAGGATGTTTTGTAGGATTCCGTACCCAAAGGGTAAAACGGTACCCTATTACTAATACTCCGCTGTCCGTCCGTCTGTCTGTCTGTCTGTTGTCTGTCTGTTGTCTCATGAACCGTGATAGTTAGACACATGAAATTTTCACAGATCATGTATTTCTATTGCCGCTATAACAACAAATTATACAAAAAAATAGAATAAAATAAATATTTAAGGGGGCTCCCATACAACAAACGTGTTTTTTTTGCTTGTTTTTGCTTGATATTGATAACGGCAACATTGCAGGCAGACGCTTGAAATATTCACAGAATATTTATATTCACTTTAAAAATAAATAATTGCATTAAAATAAAACAAATATTTAAATATTTCCCATACCACAAACGTGTTTTTTTGGCGTTTTTATAGATAATGGTACGGAACCCTTCGTACGAGAGTCCGACTCGCACTTGGCCGGTTTTTCTAAGTAAATAAAACTAATAGTGTTTTTAACCCCCCCACCGAGAGGGGGTGATATAAGTAAGACGTGTCTGTGTATCTGTGGCATCGTAGCTCCCAAACGGATGAACCGATTTTGATTTAGTTTTGTGACTTGATCGAGAGTGTTCTTAGCTATGTTTGGAGCAAATAATATAACTAGCTATTTATTAATAGGGTCTGGAGAAAATTGGTGTCCAGCATCATCAGCTCGCAATATTTGCTCACTTTTTCGAGAACGAGACATTTTCCTGGAATTGCAGTTGATAGCGCGTTCTATTTTCTCCCTAATTTGGTACCTAATTAATAAGTCTAAAAAAACATGAAAATAACAAAAACTGGCCAAGGGCGAGTCAGACTCGCGCACAAAGGTTCCGTACAATTATCTATAAAAACGGGAAAAAAACTCGTTTAGTGTATGGGAGCCCCCTTAAATATTTAATTTATTCTATTTTTTAGTATTTGTTCTTATGGCGGCAACAGAAATAATTCATCTGTGAAAATTTCAACTGTCTTGAGACAGTGACAGGCGACAGACAGACATACAGACAGACAGACGGCCAGCGGAGTCTTAGTAGTAGGGTTCCGTTTTACCCTTTGGGTACGGAATCCTAAAAACGAGCGAGGCTTGCAGAAGCGCATATATGATGTGTAACATCTGATATCTCACATCCTTGGTAATATGCAACGTGGCTGATAGTACCAAACTCTCGGAAAAATGCGCGCTACATACCTCTTCGAAAAATGCGCGCTACCTACCTCTCCGAAAAATGCGCGCTACCTACCTCTCCGAAAAATGCGCGCTACCTACCTCTCCGATAAATGCGCACTTCTCCCTCAGATTGCAGGAAATCGAGAGGAAAGATGTTAAACATCAAAAACTAAAGTTCCACACAACGGATTGACCTGATATTTTGCGTACCTGTCAAGTTCCGATAACGATACGAGATCTGATAATGGTTATGGAAGGTTGACAACGGAACTCCTAGTTAGCCTGGCAGTGCTTGGGCTCATTTTGATCCGGTTTTAATCACTAATTCTATTAAAGCTTGGTTCGAAAAACATATTTTTCAACTAAAACTTTGGTGTGGGACGCTACATGCGTTGATACCCTTGCGCCATCTCATCTGTCCGGGACATCAGTTAGGGCCGGTGCGGCGGCAGATTCCGCTGAGGACCTCAAAAGACGCAAATATGCAAGTCTCGACAGAGCTTACTTATTTGAACCTTTCGGGGTCGAGACTCTGGGTCCGTGGGGTTCCGGGGCCCTTCGCGTTTTCAAAATTCTTTCAGGGCATCTGGTCGAAGCGACGCTTGACCCGAGAGCTGGCTCTTATCTGGCTCAACGCATTAGTATTGCCATTCAGCGTGGCAATGCAGCCAGCATCTTAGGGACGCTTCCGTCTGGTAGTGATTTGGATCAGTTGAGCTACCTTTAGATCGCTTGCAGCGGTCTTCAGGTGGCATAACTGTTTCATATGTATTGTGTACATACCTTGTATTATTCTTTCTGTAAATAAATGTAATACTAAAACTTATTATTCTACTACTGCCCGCCGGCTGCTTCGCTCGCGATTTACCGGGATAAAAAATAATGTCTAGCTCAATCCAGAACATAGTCTACAAAAAATGTATTTCAATCGGTTCAGCCGTTTTGGCGTGATTGAGAAACAACCACATAAAAACATCCAAACTTAAGTATGTTTTAATACGTGGCTAGTCTCTATAACCTTGCGACGTTGTGAGTTCTCTCGAGTTCAAAGCAAGTAACCTATATCTAACACGCAGATGAATGGTAATGGTCGGATGATGGTGGTTGTCCACTCACACTGCATACAGATTTAACAAAGGATTTATTGGTGGTGCATTTTCCTTCTCCTGTTAAGATACTCGGATTGCCCTCGGCCCGACAGTCGCATTCAGAATACGGCCCTCAATATTATACTAGCTTGGAATGTATTACTAATAGGTACTTCCTCAGGTCACCGCGTGCATTAGGTTAGCGACCAGCTGTGACCAGTGTCCCTGAAAAGGACCTTGTGACCAATGGTGAAAGAACAAGTGTGGTAAAAGGAGCCTTAGCGGAGACTGCTTTTGCACAGTCTTAAAATTCTTGGTTCGACGATCTCCTCACGATGTTTTCCATCACCGTTAGAAAGCACGAAATATTTCGCGCATTATATTTAACTGCTTACAACTTATAGAAATAATAACGGCTTTAGCAGATATTGATGGCACTTGGTGTGTGGATTGATGGGGAAGTTGGGGAGGGGGAGGTTTTCTGACACCAACCGTGCGAAGACGAGGCGACACAGAGGTGAGACGAAGTGAGGCGAGAGTACCAACAATGTTGGTCACTTACCAATAGGTGAGATCGTGGTCAAACAAAGGTCTATCAATGTAAAAAAAAATGGCTCTTGAATTTATAAAAATATATTAATTATATTTATAAGTTTAAGAACTTACTCAAACTTTAACTATTATTTTTATAAATATTTAAAAAATAAAATTTCTGTAATTTTTATTAATTAAGTATAGGTACCTACTTATAATGCTTTGTTCGATTTCATACTTCAAGTGCGATGTGATTAATGATTTTGTTGTAATTGCGTCTGGTTATTTGTCAAATTATTAATAAGTCTAAGTCTACTCACCTAATTTAAATTCCAATAATGAGGAAGGAAAAACCAACCAAGTGGGTGTCTGGCCGGTATATTTGGGTAAGGGTAAGCTGGTTTGTTATACACTAAATTTATTTATTCTTAAAATAACGTAGTAGAAACCTGTTTGGGAAACAAATTTAGATCACAGAACATCATCACGATAGTTGTTAGGAGTTTTTTAACTCTTGACAACATAAAAACTTGTCAGTGGGCAATGTGGAATAGAAACGGTGCTCTTAAAATATGTGATGTTCAAATTGGTGCTCAATGTGGAATGCCTCATGGAAAGGAGCTTCCTGAAAGTCAGGAAGATACAACAATCAGAAGCGAACTATTTGGAAATAAGTTTTTGATGAATAATTTATTTTTCATTAAAAGTTTTTATAAAATGTACATCTGACTGATGAAATACTTTATATACTTTGATGAAATTAGTAAGCAGAAACGTGAGCTGATCAAAATGAGTACAAACACAGCTAGTCTACTATTAACTAACTATCGAGGAGATCCGTTGTCCTCCATCAGATTAGCTCCTTGTCACCATAATATTGTATTGTCATCGAAATTTTACAGGTATGCAAAATTTCAGCTTAATCGAACGAGGCTAACTGGTTCAAAATTCAGTTGCAAGATTTGACGGACACAACAGCAAGCTTTTAAAAAGACAAATGTTTTTTTATACAACTCGTAATAACGGCACAAGCAAATGGCCAACCTATTAAGCGGTACTCTCTGCCTATAAACAATGCATTATCTCATATGACACGTCTACGTATAATAGGACGCGTACTATCCGGCATTGCACTACGCACGTCACCTTTTGACATAAAGATGAATAATCTCATGTGCCTGTAATTTTGCCGGCACTCCATACCCCCGGAACACAGTAAAGCTTGCCTTCAATCATCGAGCAACGCAGGCCTCCGTATGCCTTCAATAGATGTACTATTATTTATTCTGTGCTGGAACGCAGTATGGTGGTAGCACTTTCCCGGACCAACTCCACAAAAAAGTTCTACTACTCCTCAGGAGACTGATGCTCTAAACCACGCGCTCTAGCTAAACTGGCAATGGCCTGGAACCTTGTCCAGATCTAAGGACAAAACGTGGATCATAAAGACGACTTGATGGAAAAGACAACCACAAAAGAAGATCTGGTTTGCCAAGAAAATGATGGACGGACGACATAATAAAAACAAACAACAGTGGATAGTCAAAGCATAGTGAAAGAAGCAGAAAAATGGCGTAAATTGGAAGAGGCCTTGTCACTTGTCCTGAGTTATCCTCCATGTAGCATGGCCGTGGGACACACTGTATATCCGAAGCAGGGTTCCTAACCACAAATTAGTGAAAACAAGTAATTAATTTTGAAAAATTCAAAAAACCCTCATCGCAATGAAACGGCTGAACCGATTTTGATCAAACATAAAAATAAATAATAAATAAATAAATAATGCTGGACACAGGTCACACAACATTATCTAGCCCCAAGCTAAGCAGAGCTTGTGTTAAGAACACAGCATAGCTAAGAACACTCCCGACAAATTCACCTTTCAAACAAAACAAAAAAACGGTTCGTCCAGTCGGGAGCTACGATGCCACAGATACACACACACACACACACACACGCAGATACGTCAAACTTATAACACCCCGTCGTTTTTGCGTCAGGGGGTTAAAAAAGGTTTATACAATTTATTGAACATTAGTATTCAGAAACAGATCACAACACAATAAAAATTTGTAACAGGTTTGTAAGGAAAATAAAAAACCTTATTATTATTATTGTTAATAACAGGCATTGCCCTCAAATAAGTACTGTTAGCTATTCTGTGCCTCAAAGTAAATGGACTTCGGGTCAACGCTCAAAAAGTGTTTGAACCAGAAGAGAAACGAAACGCATACAAATAAACAATTCTGTCAGGTTTTATCCGTCCATTGCTGCTTGGTTATTAAACACATTTGATGGACTGGAGTGTGAACCGGCAGTGTATCGAACTTATTAGTCATTGTCCGAATTTTCAAATTGGTGTTGATAGTTTAAGGATGCTAAGTCCATCGTAGAGTTATTAGAAAGTCTTTGAATACAGGGAACTTTTTTATTCTAAGACTTTTAAGGTGACGCATGGACATTTTGTTGACAGGGATCTAGTTTTTTTTAGCAATTACAAAATATAAATGTAGTATTTGGTGACCTGATTCTTCACATCACTGTTTTTTTTGTAGTATTACACGATTGCTTAGCTTTTATAGCACACAAAAAAATATCAAAGGAACATCTTTTAAAACAGAGATTTACATTTTACAGGCAAACGGTTTCTGGGTAGGTTCTACCAAACACAAAATTCAAAGCTGAAGAAGTATTTTTTAAATTAATCGTCTTTTTTAATTTAAAGGAAAAAAACAAATTTTAGCGTACTTAAACAACTTTATACGAAAAGTTACTAGGTGTTTTTTTTCCGTCAAATATCGAAAAGTATGGTTAATATTTGTTTTAAATAAATCCTTCCACCTAGGCACGACCTGGCGGCAGAGTACTGCGTGGGTCGTTAGCATTTTGAAGGATATTTCTTTGTCTCGTCTTTCAAGGAAATCAGGAAGCATACCTGCATGCTTCGACCAAAGTAAAATAAATGGACTGGCCTTACCCATAGAAAACGTCCGTGAAAAATAAGACAATTCGGATTTAGGGTACGGTCAACAAATAAACTATCTATCTATCTATCTATCTATCCAGCCACTGCTGAGTAAAGGCCTCTTCTCTATAGCGCCACTCCTGGCGGTCTTGTAAATAAACTAGGTGAAATTAAATTATTGAACTTCTTAAAAACTGTATTTTTTTAATACTTAATACTTTAACAGATGCAATGTGTTTACTAAAGTTATTTCAGTAGGTTTATAGTACAAAAATCGCCGAAAAAAATGCAATTATTGAATGAAACTTTTACAAAAATACATGGTTCCCTTCTGTTTTATGTAGTTACGTATCTATTTTTCAGCTCTCAAACATACACAATATAAATCAATAGAAAAGTAAGTCCACCTAAGGTCTTCAGCTCAATCAATTTGTGAAAAATATATTTTTCATCACTCAATAAACTAAGAAAATATCATAAAAATCGTACGGAAACATAAATGTATAAAAATTCCAGTATTTAAGAAACTGCAGAGTGCAGTTTTAAGAATTTTGCACAATGAGTTTTTTTATACTACTTGGAATGACAGATCAAGAAGATGGCCCACCTGATGTTAAGTGGTACCCTCTGCCTATGAACAGTGCATTACCTCAGGTCACGTCCACCTAGGACGCGCCCTATGTGGCATTCCACTGCGCCCGCCACCCTGAAACATAAAGATGAAAAGTCCCATGTGGCCGTAATTTCATCGGCACCCTTACCCTTCAAACCGGAACACAGCAATGCGAGCACTACTGCTTTGCGGCAGAAACAGTTATGGTGGTAGTACTTCCCCGGACGAACTCTTTTACAAAAAAGCTCTACTACTACTAACCGTTTTTTGGCGTATAGAATTCATTGTGTAGAAAATGATCAGAGCAAATACGGGAAAATGTATTCCACTTCCAAAAGTCGTCTGTTCTTGCTCGTCTTATGACTTCTATCCATTTTTGTTTACCTTAGATTTTTTTTGGAAAGCTATAAGGTTAATTAACATGCCATTACATATTATATGCAATTACCTAAAGCGACGTGCTTAGCAATGTTTTGACGTAAATAATGCAAATTACAATTCTAAATCAATACGATAGGCATCAGATTTTTTTGCAGTCTGTACCGGACCATCCGTCATGCGTGAAGTCTTGTCAAATATTTCGTCGCTGTAGTTGGAAAACTAAATAAGTAATAACAACAACAAAACCAACATCGCGAGAAAAACGCGATTTACTGTTTTATTGCGTCAAAAATGGCAATAGCTTTTTTATCGTAACTAATTTTTCAGTCCGTGTTTTGATATGTTATAGATTGGTACTGTATCTATTTTCGAATTTAATGATAATACATTTTAGTTCTTTTGATTAAGAGAAAAAAATAAAAAAAACGACTATGTATTTTTCCCTCGCCAAAGTTTTGAATAATTGAAATGATCTATTATTTACTTATTTGAATATGACAATCCTATCCATGGGTATAGATTTAAATAATATTAAAATACATTTTAAAATAAAACCAACTTATAATCATTTCTTTTTATCAAGACTGAATATTAGAAAACTACTGAAACACCTACATTATTTTAGCAGACTTATAAATTCAAAGTAAGTGACATAACAAACTTATCATACGACTAATGCTTATAAAATCAACAAAATGAAAAAAAATTGTGGAACACAATAATTCTAAGTATCAAAAAGAAAAAGGTATGTCGACTAAAATTAAAACTATCTACGAGTATAAACTTGTGTCTGTTAACTTTCATTCAGAGTGGGGAACATTGAGATAATGTCCTGGGGCGTAGTCCTCCTTGTCGCTCGTCCTCTAGTGCAAGACGTGTCCATCGACATGTATGGGCCATCATAACCATGCAATAAAGTCGATTTCGCAAAATGTGTTACTTATGTAGTTTTCCTACCACACGACGATTTATAAGTTTTTTATCAATTGATGAAAATTATATTACAAAACCTTTACTTACGAATGAAATGCGATGCCTGAAGTTGTATTTCTTGTGTTGTTTGCACTTGCAGAAAAGCACAGGAAGGCATTGTATTACCAAGGTATCTAATTTTGGTATTTTTCAGCATAGCTGTCACTCGTTGCCGTGACAAAGACTGACTGAAGCGAAGTATACTAGCTAGGTCTGTTTAGAAGCTTCAAAACTATCGTTCCCTAAGGCCCGTCCATTCATTTTATTTACGTCGATGCCTGCATGGGTATTTAGCTACAAAATGGGCTTAATCACCTGGTGTTTTTTTCTTTTGGGGTTTATATTCATAGAGTCACACCTTTTCCCCCGAAAGGGTAGGCAGAGCATTAATGGGCCTCTTTTCACCGTGGGTTCCACCATCGTGTGAAAATATAGACGTGACGAGTGTTGAGCTTATCACCGCCATTGCTTCCTACGACTGCCACGATTAGCCAGGATAAATCTTATATCAACGAATCTTACTAACAAGTTCGGGTAATCCCTTAGTTGGCTTTTACGACATCCACGGGAAGAGACGGAGGGGTGTATCAATTATAGCTGGTTCATATAATGAAAATAAACTATCACAGAAGTATATCAACATTTCTAAAAAAAGTGACTTTTTTTTGTAAATCCATTCCAAATTGAATTGAGTTTAATTAACGCGGGATATGCTTGGAATAGTAACACCGTGCTTAGTATCTTCCGATCCAATTAGAAATTGCTTGTCAATGCAGAAGATAAAACTCTGAGTAACTATCCCAGGGATAATACGAGCTTGCTTTTTCAACTTTGTGCAAAACTAGGTGAGTCGCTAGTCTGAATATATTGAAGTACTTACAAAGTCGTCTGTAGCCGGTGGAATGTGGGCCCCCGTGGTTGTAGGTACGTTATCTACCACCATGCTTGCTGAGCCGCTGATTGTCACCAGCATGTGCAGGGAACCAAACCCGCAATCCAACTCCTGCCATATGTCGTGCGTCTTCTCTTTGTCCAGGCGAGAAATGTCTATCAAACACCTGTGAGACAAATACTTTCTTTACTTTTTGGAATTGAACAAGTAACTAAGGATTGACTTTGTAGCCCAAATGTATGTGTTGCACGGCGTAATACCCTCCCTCAAATGGGTAGTTGAGAGACAGATAGCATAATATAAAATGACACCCCAATAGTTCATATACATAGTCCTGATTCCACACTAGGACCTCACGTGGTATTCATTTGAGATTTTTTATACGAAATCAATGAATCAATGTTTGTTTTGTTTAAATACTTAATAATAACACTGTATACAAGTAGATATTTGTTGCTTGACTGTACCAAAGTTCTTTGAAAAATCATTAATGGATCATTCAGGAATAAAAAACTAATTAAAATAATCATTTTAAATTGATCCATTGGACAATGGATCAGTCAGGAACAAAATTATAGGCATAATGGATCAAACAGGACAATGGATCAATCTCAATAGATCAAACAGGAACTACTCCACGTGTCTTGGGTATCAGGAACTATTATGGTACCACAACGAGACTCATAAATATTTGCAGTTGATCAAGCAAACTTGTCCCGCAACCTGTCGCTTCTCAACCGGCTACTTGCTCCACAGAGGTCGTCACAAACTATTCTAACGGCGCATAGATACAAAGTATACAGCATGATACAAAAGTGCATCAAAAAGAGAGACAAATTGATAAATTGTGGTTTGAGCATTGCTTCACTTTTGTATCATGCTGGTGAATCACGTCTATAAATACTTATGTGCAAAATATGTTGTATACCTACCGAATAAAATAAAAATAAAGCAGACATGCGTCTCTTCTCGAACCACGCAAATTATAGGGTTCCGAAGTCAATTCACACAGGTTTCATTCATTCACAAGTAATCATCTCAGGTTATCAGTTTTTTTATATTATTTAAGTTACATAATTTTACATGACGGGATAATTTGAATTTACTCAAGACTAGATGTCACTACTAGTAGATTAAAATGAGCTATCGTTTTTTGGTACCTTGGTTGGAGAACTATTTGTACGGGGACTCCCCTCGGGATTTGGTTTGTTGCATTTGGTTCATGCCACATATACGCTAATTTTGAACTATCTACCTCTTATAGCTGCCTAGAAGTACCCCTCAGACATACAGTCAGACGGACGACGTAAGCTTATTACTTAGTAGCGTCCCGTTTGGCTACAAAAGAGTTTGTTGTCCAAATATTTATTCTTTCATCGTTTATTGAGACCTATTTTTGGCTACCTACAATTTCACTTTATGTGAGAAATTACGATTATTTCGAAATCCGACAAATTTATGATAATTAATTGAACACTGCTTTCTAAGGCTGTGCCAGTCAGGATTAATGTCTACATTTGCATATAAACATACAATCTTTCAACCTTTCACGAAACAACATACTTATCTATTATATTTATTTAGTAATAGTAGATCTTTTTTGTAAAAGAGTTCGTCCAGGGAAGTACCTACTACGGTACTACCACCATACCTATTTCTCCTGCAAAGCAGTAGTGCTTGCATTGATGTGTTCCGGTTTGAAGAGTGTCATAGAATATATAATAGTACAGTGTTTAAAAGAAACATTTTGGTGCCGGTGAAATTACAAGCACATTGTACTTTCATCTTTATGTATCAGAGTGGTGGGCGCAGTGCAATGCCACATAGGGTGTGTCCTAGGTGGACGTGACCTATGAGGTAATGCATTGTTAAAGGCAGAGGCTATACAGGGCCATTTGCTTGTCCCGTCAACACGCAATAAAAAAAACAACGTTCCTAGCAAAAAAGTTTAACTCTTAAGGATTATGTGCAGTCTAAATAATCAAAATACATACACACATACATGGACACACCTTTGTCCGTAAAGGGGTAGGCAGAGCCTCAATGGGCCTCTTTTCACCGAGGGTTGCACCATCGTGGAATATAGACGTAGAATCAAAATATATATATATATATACACAAGAACCTATGTAAGTATGTACGTAGTACAATGGTCGGTATTATCCCTAAACACTCTTACAGACAACCTTGGACTGGAATTGACGAGAACGATAAAGGACGGTGAACACGGCCGAATGAAACTCGTCCGTAAGAGATGGGACCTTAAAAATCGGTGGTATAAAATCAATAAATTATACGTATAAGA
This sequence comes from Operophtera brumata, assembly GCA_932527175.1. Classification (NCBI taxonomy): domain Eukaryota; kingdom Metazoa; phylum Arthropoda; class Insecta; order Lepidoptera; family Geometridae; genus Operophtera; species Operophtera brumata. The sequence goes on from OW052238.1 coordinate 6,917,979, forward strand.
GTACATACGTTGTACCTACTTAATTAATACTACATACGTTGCCCTTTAAAGCCTGGTTGAGTAAGTAAACATCTCCATGACACATGACAAAAAACCTGTAAAAATTCTGGAACGTAGTGTCTTAAAAGTTATTTTACATTTTAAAAGCAAAATATCTATATACAGTACCTAGGTATCGGGACATCCTGTACATATAAATTCTTAGGATTACTAACCTTTAGACGCATAATGACCAAAACGCATAGTGACCGATGAAGAAAGAAGTCATTCGAAAATGAATAACCTAGTATAATAGTACCTAGGTGCTTATGCTTATAACATAACATAACACCCAACATTCACATACATAGTCCTTATCCCACACTAGGATCCCCTGTGTCGTGGATATCAGGAATTACGAGTACCATGGTATCATAACACACAGACCTGGAACAAATATTTATAGATCATACAAATATTTGTATCGCAGCGGGAATCGAACCAGCAACCTCTTGTATGTCCGCCGGCGACTCTCCTGACGCGCTACGGAGGTCGTCTGTGAAGTCGGTAAGTCGGTCGGATAAGTAGTAAGTACTATTTAGTTAGATCATGGAAGAAGAAATAAATTTATTTATTCTTTAGAAATAAATTTATTTATTCTTCCGTGAGTTAGATGATCTATGACAGAACAATGAATAGAACTGTCAGTAGGTAGGTACAGCTCGTTCACCGTAAGATGGCAACTGCCTTGTTTGGCACCCAACCAAGGCAGGTGCCATTATACGGTGAACGAGCTGTAATATTTACTTATGTGCAGGTCAAGACTGATTTCCGACTAAATTATTAAAATGTATTTAGTACGTAGTTACAAAGGTTACAAGCAACGAAAGACAATGCACAATTTCATAGATAAACACCAAACTTTCGACACGGAAAAACCTAAACAAAACAATATATTCAAAGCATTTTTAGGGTTCCGTACCTCAACAGGAAAAAACGGAACCCTTATATGATCACTTTCTTGCCCGTCTGTCTGTCGGTCAAGACCCGTAACTCATGAACGGCTACGGAAGGTATCAAATCAACCTATTTACACCGAACATAAAAGTCTGTTCTAGAGAGTGCAAGAAGTGATGTGTGTTATAGTGCCGTAAACAAAAAGCTTCTAAAACTCAATGTATTGCAAATTATGGCAACGAATATCTAATTCTTGTATGCAATGAAAGGAGGCTTTGTGCCACAAATAAAGGAAAATGTCAAATTTTTTTTTTTTTAAATTATTAAATTTTATTTTTTACCCCTAAGAATGGGAAGATTGTAGCAAAAAGTTCCAATACGCGATTACAGTATTACGGAACCCTCAGGGCTCAAGCCTCGTACTTGTCAGTTTTATTGAAATTTTACAATAATGGTGTACCACCTAACCTCGATAAGATTTGACACCAATGCATACACAATGTACGTACTCCAGACAACGGCCATTTAAGATGGAGTATGCGCAAAATTCCTAATTTTAGATTTTATTGTTAACAGACTAAATCAAGTACAATATTCAAATTAAAAATATACATGTACATTATAATTCCGAGGGATAACTTTACCAGAAACAAGAAAGGAAAAAAAAACTCAATAGCAAAAAAAAAACTTAAGTACCTACGTCTATTTTTTGCCTAGATTCGACTATTTATTAAAATTAACAATATTATTGGGTAACAATATTAGATAAATAAAATCAATACAACAAAGCCGAGAGGTCACTGTAGGGGTTTTGTAAAATTATCTATATTTTCCGAGATATACAATAAAAACCGCTTTTTCGAGCGGTGCGAGTTTTTTTTTGTATGAAGGTTTCTGCCTGGCGAAGTTTATTTATTTTAAACTAGTGACTCGTCCCGGCTTCGCACGGGTAGTTTCAGGATGAAAAACAGCTCCCCCCCCTACCCCCCCCCCCCACACCCCCCCCCCCCCCCTACCCCCCCCCCCCTGGTAGCATATGTCACTCAGGGTGAATGTAGCTTTCCAATGGTGAAATAATTGTTGAAATCGGCACAGTTATTTTTGAGTTTATTCATTACAAACATACACACACACACAAAAATACAAAACTTCCTCTTTATAATATTAGAGTAGATGTAGATAATAGGTACTATTATATATTCTGTGATAATAGTAACTCCGCTCCATGCACTCACCTTCCCATAAAGTTCTTCTGTTTCCCTTTATTCCAGACTGTGACTTCGAGACAGTTTTCTTCATAAACATGGAGGTTAAACCTTTCACACCACATCGGCTTCGATTTAGATACTTGTTTCGATTTGTGGTCCTCATTTCCTAATCTGCAACAAAAAAGTTGATTAGTCGATACTTTACATTATTCTGCCTACGTTATTAGACAAAAAGTGACGTCCGTGACTTCAAGGTCACGTACCGATAGGAAGATAGTGCTACAAAAAGTAATCAACTAAGAGAAATGACGTCATTGTACGGTAAAAAAGCATAGAATTAGAAGCTATATAAAATAACTCCTTGTGTATCTACCACAGAGGTCATAATGCCTCGTAACGTGACCCGCTCGAGAGTATATTGGTCTGACGTGGGTAAACTGAGGGTAAAAACCCCAGAAAAATACCTAAGATATTGTTCATAGGGCAATTATTTTAAATTATCTTTTTCTATGCGGGCATTTACGAAACTTGTAATCGGAACCGTGAGCTGTTCAGAATGAGCCCAAACACTGCCAGGGTACTATTAATCATGTAGTTCTGTTGTCCACATTCCGTCTCGATCATCACATCAGCTCGCTGTCATCATAATATTGTATTGTCATCAGAACTCGACAGCGGTATGCCGGATGCTACAGGTCTAGCGCTTAACGGAGTCAATCCCTTAGATATGGGAGCGGTACGGGAAGGGTGTTTTCGTTACGTCAAAATTAAGCGTGGCTTCATGTCATCTGATAATTTTGAGAGACGAAAACACCCCTCCCGTACCGCTCCCATACCTCGGTTACAGCATGTAATTGAAAAAGGATTGCAAATGTTTGACCGGAAAGACAGCTAGACATATATGCGAACGAAGTAAGATAAAATCTTCCATAATACAAAAAATACGCTACATACATAGAAACACGCCTTTTCCCCCGAAGGGGTAGGCTGAGCCTCAATGGGGCTCTTTTCACATTGGGTTGCACCATCGTGGAGTATAGACGTGACAAGTGGTGAGCTCATCGCCGCCATTGCTTCCCACGACTAACTCTGCTAACGCTTTCTTGCAGTAATATAACATATTCCATAATCAGCTAGCAACCAGGACAAATCTTATACCAACGAATCAAACTAACAATAAACTTGGTGTTGCCGGTGTCTATAAGCGACGGTGACCACTTTACATCAGTTTATCGTAGTTTGCCAGCAGTTAAGTTAGATTATTTATTTGTTCAAAAAAAAAAAAACAATTCCGTATTATTTCATTATGTTGTTGTTGTTGTTGGTATTTTACCTGATAGTATAGTTTACATATAGTTCATCGACTAAAGTAAAAACTTTGGTCGAAGCATATAGTACATACATATAGGTACATACGAAATTTAGAACAACAACTTGATTGAGTTTTTTGGTCTTCAATTAAATTCGTTCCGCTTTGGAGCACACTTTATGTTTACGGTTTTTTTATTTTATATGCATTTCAAGCACGATCAGATAAATTTAAATTCATTTTTTTTTTTTTTTTTTTTTTTTTTTTAACATTGATAGACCTTTGTTTGACCACGATCTCACCTGTTGGTAAGTGACGATGTGGCCGAAGATGGAGCACAAAGGTCTAGAAGGCACCTATTCACTCTAGACTTGAAGAGACCCAGATTATAGTTGTACTTACATAGTACTTTTCCGCCCGTTTCTTGAGCTATTTGTTAAGGTTAGCAATTTTTTTGGACCTTCTGTTATGAAATCAATCCCACAACCTCTTATTTGTTATTGGACTGCTGGCGCGCCTTGCCACCAAATAATATGGTAGTGGACATCGACGTAAATAAAATGAATGGACGGGCCTTAGGGAACGATAGTTTTGAAGCTTCTAAACAGACCTAGCTAGTATACTTCGCTTCAGTCAGTCTTTGTCACGGCAACGAGTGACAGCTATGCTGAAAAATACCAAAATTAGATACCTTGGTAATAAAATGCCTTCCTGTGCTTTTCTGCAAGTGCAAACAACACAAGAAATACAAATAAAGCTTCAGGCATCGCATTTAATTCGTAAGTAAAGGTTTTGTAATATAATTTTCATCAATTGATAAAAAACTTATAAATCGTCGTGTGGTAGGAAAACTACATAACTAACACATTTTGCGAAATCGACTTTATTGCATGGTTATGATGGCCCATACATGTCGATTGACACGTCTTGCTCTAGAGGACGAGCGACAAGGAGGACTACGCCCCAGGACATTATCTCAATGTTCCCCACTCTGAATGAAAGTTAACAGACACAAGTTTATACTCGTAGATAGTTTTAATTTTAGTCGACATACCTTTTTCTTTTTGATACTTAGAATTATTGTGTTCCACAATTTTTTTTCATTTTGTTGATTTTATAAGCATTAGTCGTATGATAAGTTTGTTATGTCACTTACTTTGAATTTATAAGTCTGCTAAAATAATGTAGGTGTTTCAGTAGTTTTCTAATATTCAGTCTTGATAAAAAGAAATGATTATAAGTTGGTTTTATTTTAAAATGTATTTTAATATTATTTAAATCTATACCCATGGATAGGATTGTCATATTCAAATAAGTAAATAATAGATCATTTCAATTATTCAAAACTTTGGCGAGGGAAAAATACATAGTCGTTTTTTTATTTTTTTCTCTTAATCAAAAGAACTAAAATGTATTATCATTAAATTCGAAAATAGATACAGTACCAATCTATAACATATCAAAACACGGACTGAAAAATTAGTTACGATAAAAAAGCTATTGCCATTTTTGACGCAATAAAACAGTAAATCGCGTTTTTCTCGCGATGTTGGTTTTGTTGTTGTTATTACTTATTTAGTTTTCCAACTACAGCGACGAAATATTTGACAAGACTTCACGCATGACGGATGGTCCGGTACAGACTGCAAAAAAATCTGATGCCTACGGGGTATCGTATTGATTTAGAATTGTAATTTGCATTATTTACGTCAAAACATTGCTAAGCACGTCGCTTTAGGTAATTGCATATAATATGTAATGGCATGTTAATTAACCTTATAGCTTTCCAAAAAAAATCCAAGGTAAACAAAAATGGATAGAAGTCATAAGACGAGCAAGAACAGACGACTTTTGGAAGTGGAATACATTTTCCCGTATTTGCTCTGATCATTTTCTACACAATGAATTCTATACGCCAAAAAACGGTTAGTAGTAGTAGAGCTTTTTTGTCAAAGAGTTCGTCCGGGGAAGTACTACCACCATACCTGTTTCTGCCGCAAAGCAGTAGTGCTCGCATTGCTGTGTTCCGATTTGAAGGGTAAGGGTGCCGATGAAATTACGGCCACATGGGACTTTTCATCTTTATGTTTCAGGGTGGCGGGCGCAGTGGAATGCCACATAGGGCGCGTCCTAGGTGGACGTGACCTGAGGTAATGCACTGTTCATAGGCAGAGGGTACCACTTAACATCAGGTGGGCCATCTTCTTGATCTGTCATTCCAAGTAGTATAAAAAAACTCATTGTGCAAAATTCTTAAAACTGCACTCTGCAGTTTCTTAAATACTGGAATTTTTATACATTTATGTTTCCGTACGATTTTTATGATATTTTCTTAGTTTATTGAGTGATGAAAAATATATTTTTCACAAACTGATTGAGCTGAAGAACTTTAGGTGGACTTGCTTTTCTATTGATTTATATTGTGTATGTTTGAGAGCTGAAAAATAGATACGTAACTACATAAAACAGAAGGGAACCATGTATTTTTGTAAAAGTTTCATTCAATAATTGCATTTTTTTCGGCGATTTTTTGTACTATAAACCTACTGAAATAACTTTAAAAAACACATTGCATCTGTTAAAGTATTAAGTATTAAAAAAATACAGTTTTTAAGAAGTTCAATAATTTAATTTCACCTAGTTTATTTACAAGACCGCCAGGAGTGGCGCTATAGAGAAGAGGCCTTTACTCAGCAGTGGCTGGATAGATAGATAGATAGATAGATAGTTTATTTGTTGACCGTACCCTAAATCCGAATTGTCTTATTTTTCACGGATGTTTTGTATGGGTAAGGCCAGTCCATTTATTTTACTTTGGTCGAAGGTAGTGGACCTGTTATATCAATCAAACGAATAATATAGCTAATCAGTAAAATGTCTTCTATCAAGGTCAAATTACAACTAAATGGAATAATAAGTAATCTTAGAACAAATGCGGAATACTAAAGCCCTGGAACGAATTTTCGTTTCCTTATATATAGGAATAGCTAAGGTCTTGAGGAAAGTGACTCTTGTAAAAGCTGACCTCGTTGGCGAGTATAGACGACAGAGAAACGAGAGTCGTGAGTTCAATTCTGGTGAGAACAAGCATAATGTTAAGAGGTAGATTTTAATGAACTTACTACGAACAGAAACCTAAGGGTCTGAGGACTAGGTATACAGGGCGTCCCAAGACTATACGACATGAAGGGAAAGTACCTTAAATATTGTAGATAGGATATTTTGCTAAAAGGAGACTTTATTTTATTTTTAAAACTAAGTAATCAATATTTTTTTTTAAATATACATGATACGTTTGGGAACCGAACCGACTTAAAATTAAAATGATTAATGTTACGGTATTCCTTTGTTTTAAGATACTATTTCTTTAAGAGGAATCATTAATTTTTGTCCATTCTTTTGATTGGCATCATAAAAATACGGGGTATTTTTTTTCACATTTAATTCGGTTCGATTCCCAGACGAAGCAAGTAATTTTTAGAAAATCTTTGAAAGCAGTATTACTTACTTTTAAAAATAAAATAAAGTCTCCGATCCGCAAAATATCCTATCTACAATATTTAAGGTACTTTCCCTTCATGTCACATAGTCTTGGGACGCCCTGTATATCCAAAGCATACGCCTGATTTTTCGATTCTAGCAATGTACATACGCATTGCATTAAAAACGCCGATTTTCAACACAAACTTTGATCAATGTATGCACATACTTGCCTGTAACTTAACTTAACATAACATCCAACAGACACATACAAAGCCCTAACCCCACACTAGGATCTCCTGTGTCGCGGGTATCAGGAACAACGAGTACCATGGTACCATAACACAGACTAGAAATATTTGCAGATTATAGGTACAAGCATTTAGTCCCGCAGCGGGAATCAAACCCACAACCTGTCGCATCTCAGCCGGCTACTCACCCAATGCGCCTCAGACTTGCTTTACTTGTATTTCAATCCAACATTCAAAATTCAAATCTGTCGTTCCTATCCACAATCCAAACCGCACCGTCCTAAGTCGCCGGAAAGGTGTATTTTTAACGCTATAGTATAATCGTATTGAAACCTAGACTGTACTGATACTAAAATATTGGGTCAAAAATAAGATACATAAAATAAATACAATAAAACAGCAGGGTTACTGTGAGGGCTTTGTAAAAAATGGCTCTTTCGAGTGACGCATATGGTATTTGTATGAAGATTTCTGTGTGGTGCACGCAGCCCCAAGCACCGTAAGTACCTATCTAAATTAATTTTATGTAGAAGTTTATTTATTTTATGGGAATTAATACTAACAAAAGTATTGCAACTTACTTGAATTTACAGTAAAGATTCCCAGTGGGTCCATCTGGCAGGTCTTTGGCTTCGATTAGAACTACGTTCACTATCGATTTCCAAGACTTCTTCAGAATGTCGAATTTTCGATTTTTCCAAACAAACTGGAAAAGAGAACATCTATAAACAAATGCACAAAAAAATCTTGCAAGATACGTAGATTTATCATCTTTTTAAAAACAGTTATATAGCCGGTTTGTAAACTGGCCTTTATTATCATTGAATGAAAAAAGTCCGTGCTTTACCCTTGAGGTGATTCTTGGAAAAATCACGCGCACGTGATGACGCAAAATCTCGGAAAAAAGCATAGTTTTGTATGGACGTCATATTATCCTATCTCGTCCATATTTTTTTTCCGAGAATCACTCCCCGGAATAAGGGACCAAATCGCGGAATGTAGATTGGAATGTAGATTGTACACTGGAATCTCCTTCGTGTAAAAGCTGAACTTGCTTAAACATTGGCATGGCATTTGGTGTGTGACAAACTGCGTCAAAGTTCTGTTAACTCCATGGACTTTACTAAGTCCATGGTTAACTCCGACATATCTTGTATGGAAATGTCGAGTTTGACATTATGCGTACATACCGAGACCGAGAATCATCTACCTATTGTAGAGTTAGTAAAATTTAAAATGTCTTGTATCTATGAAAAGTAATTGTTTTTACAACTTAGGTGTGAATCGCGGCGTGGTTGTATTTTTAAAATTGTGTTATATCATTTAATTAAGCCAACAAACATATACCTAACCTCTTACCCCAAACACCTTCCGTTGTATATAGGTAAAAACATTTATTTCAACATTATGTATAATATGCAAAATAACAGTTTGTTTGATATTTATTATTACATTAATGAATTGATTCATGGTTGATTTCCCACTACTTTTATTGTATAACAATGACAAAGATTTACTTGACTTCCCGTTTACCTATTTATCTAGGTCCAGTGGCTTCAGTAGTTTATGAAGTAGGTACCTACTAGCTGAATACCCGTGCGATGCTTCGCTACGATGAAATCCAATGAATTAGTATATTCTGTACTGTGTACTCTGCTCGTAACTCTTATTATTCTTGAAAAAAGGGTCATAAGTTCATTCTCATTACACTACACATTATAACTTTGTCAAATTTCACCAAGATTGGTTCATTTAATTACATTTTAATTCAACACCACCACAATACAACTTTTGGTTTCAAATATATACTAATGGCGCAAAATGCCCGAATGCAGGAAGCTGTCAAGTTCATTGTCTCAAACTGGTGGTATTTGCCAATTAGACGTTTTGACCTCGTAAATAAATCGACTATTCTTGTCGAATTTTCAAATCTAGTATTGAAGTCTTTTATCTTCAGAGTCCAAAATGTCATTGATAAGAGCATAAAAGGCCATTATGACCCGGATTTATATATCACCTATAATTAATTAAGTAATAGAGAGCGAACAATAGGTACTTACTTCACAGAGGACACAATTATAATTTATGGCACATCAGACCTGTATATACCCTATATAACCTATGGTGTCAAATTTTTCACAATTACTTAATTATGTTTTATCTTTAGTTATCCATAGTTTTTTAAGTTGACATTGTTGGAAGTACTATTGTAAGATAGTTTTTCTGTGTACCTAATGTTTTCTCTCTATATCTGCTTCTCCATATATTGGCATGTTATGGCAGATACACAGAATGATGTTTTTAGGGTTCCGTACCTTTATTTTAACTTAATTTTACCTTTCGTTGTGTCACAAATCATTCACCCTTAAAGTTTATAAATGATAACAATTTTTTAAACTTTTATAGCCATGTCTTTTTAATGCTTCTAACTAGAAGCTAGTTTTTTTAGAGCGCTATAGACCTTTATATTTGGTGTAAATTTGAAGTTGCTACGTTCATCCGTTCCTGAGAAAAAGAGTTTTGACAGACAGACAAATGGACAACAAAGTTGGTACCTACGTCTTAAGATGGTGGCATTTTCATACTAGTGTATTTTTCCATATATGGGCGAAGAGAGTATAATTTTACACTGAAATGGCTGTTGTTGGCTTTTATATAGGTCTTCGTTTTCGGTTTATCATATTTGGTTGACCAATATAAAATAAAACGAAGACCAAATAAAAGCCAACAATGCTTTGTGACACAAATAAAGTAAGATACAAAAATTTTGGAACTTCGGACTCTTTTACCCGTGAAATAACTTGGTGAGTTTGTAGGAAAAAGTGGGTGAAACTCGAAAAAGACTACGAAATAATTTAAGGAGCGACGTGACGCGAGTCTCACACGCGCTTGTGCATTTTATTTACAATAGAATAAAATTTGGGCCATTTTACATTATTCAATTATATCAAAGCAGTATCACTTTATAAACGGAAGCATCCAAGGCTTACCTTTTGAACTTTTTTCCCGTGCTCCCTGAGCAAGGTCAGGCCACTGCCCATCCGGTCCATGAACTCTGCGCTGGAGACCGCTAGCGCGGTAGGCGCCAATGGGTCCATCGCCAGCCCCTCTGGTAGCGCGAATGACCTGACGGCACAAGAAAGCACTCACTTCACAAAGGGATTCAAAAACATGTTTGAGTGGGGATGCGAAAAACCTGAAAGCTCGCGGACGCACAGATTTTACAGCAAGAGCAGAATTGAGCAAAAATACTTTGAATAACCTAATAACTGGCTATTTTAATTTATTAAGCGTGATCGAGTTTTCAACTGTGTAAATAATAGGAAGTAAATTAATGACCCTGTTTGATTAGTCCGCCGGCTGCGTGCTTCAATCGCGGCTCATGGCGAGGTACTCAGCCAGACAACGCTTGAAACCATGTTGTTTCCGATAACAAGACTCGATACTACGTAAGCGGCTGACAAGAGGCAAATAGGCTTCTCTTAAACTTATTTTTAGAAAAATCTACACAGTTTATGGTATACGTTAATCTTCATCATATTTCGAGAGGCATCATATATAGAGCCCAAAGAACGATTTCGTTAAATTTTGTCGATAAAAAAAAGTGAACTAACCTCTACAATGCGCTTATAACGTAATATTCTCTATTATCTATCAACGTACATAGATAAAATTAATAAGAGTGCCAAATAATATTATTTTAGATGGCATAGCAGATTTATTTTTTCGATTACGCTGCAAATATTTGTTTTTAATACTGGTTTCCGTTATAATCGTTCACTTTTCTTTGCGTGAGCGCTATTCGGTCACTTTCTAACTTACCTGAACTTGACTGGTTAGATAGTGATGGAATTTGGCTGGTGTCTAGTGCTACTCTGAACAAGATAATTTGGATGCTACCTATGTATGGTCCTCATTACCACAACTAAAAAGATTTGGAAAAAAATAAAATTTCATCATCTCCGGGTATAAAACTAATATTTTATAAAAATCTCGCTTGTGATCGTGTTTTATTGCAAAGCTGTTTTAAAAAGCTTTATATCTCCTATAAGTATCCGTAAGATTAATGTTATGAATCTTCAATGAAAATCTGGCAAAAATAATATAAAAATAAAAATGCTGCCAGCATTCTGGGCACGCTGCCGTCGGGTGACGGCTTCCTGATCTGGTAGGTAGGTTTTACTTTAGTTTTGGATTATTGTTAACACTAATTATTTTATATAATAAAAGGAAAATCGTTTTTCCCGTGTGATACGTCTGGATTGCGACGAGTAGATAGGGATTAAACTCCGTATTTCGATACCAACCTAATGAAATTGTGTTCGAAGGAAGCTAACAGGTTCTGTCTTGTCTTGGCGCGCCGCGGATTCTATCTGAAGTGTTACTTACTTCAAGTAGAATCCGCACTTTACGTAATACAGTCAACAAACACTAATTTGAAGATAATCATTATGTTGTAATACAATACATTTATTTACAAATATAATAATACAACTAATATAAGGTATGTACAAAATCCATATGAAACAGTTGCGCTACCTGAAGACCGCTGATCTAGAGGTAGCTCAACTGATCATTACCAGACGGAAGCGTCCCTATGATGCTGGCTGCATTGCCACGCTGAATGGCAATACGAATGCGTTGAGCCAGATAAGAGCCACCTCTCGGGTCGTTGGTTGTTGGTAATCATTAGTTACCTAATAATCCGGTTAAGTAGGTTTTAGTAGTAGTAAGTAGGAGAGCTTTTTAGTGAAAGAGTTTGTCCGGGAAGTACTACCACCATACCTATTTCTGCCACAAAGCAGTAGTGCTCGCATTGAAGTGTTCCGGTTTGAAGGGTATGGTTACTGGTGAAATTAAAGGCACATGAGACTTTTCATCTCTATGTCTCAGGGTGGCGGGCGCAGGGCAATGCCAGATAGGGGGGTCCTACGTGGACGTGACCTATGTAATAATGAACTGTTCATAGGCAGAGGGTACCGCTTAATACCAGGTGGGCCATTTGCTTGATCCATCATTCAAAATAGTATAAAAAAAGCGGCCAAGTAAATAATAAATAAATAAATAATGCTGGACAAGTTCACACAACATTATCTAGCCCCAAGCTAAGCCAGAGCTTGTGTTATGGGTACTAGATAACTGATATACTTAATATAATATAATTCGTAGATAGATATTTTTTATTATACATAGAAAACACCCAGAACACCCTGAACAAATATCTGCAGAACGCACAAATATTTGTTCCGAGGCGAGAATCAAACCCGCAACCTCCTGCGTCGCAGGCGAACCATCGCCAGCCGCGCCACAGAGGTCGCAGAAGTGCGAGTCGGATTCGCCCATGAAGGGTTCCGTAGCAGCAAGTAACAAAAGCACTTCGGATAGTCAACGAATTATGTAAGGAGGACGATGTTGATTTATTTACTATTTCATTGTCGAAATTTACGATCAAAACTGTTAAATATCTTAGCAAGTAGGTTTATCTCTAAGTTCCATTTTTTTTTCTTTGTCGATTTGGTGTTTATTTTCTGTAATGACATTGTAAAAAGTTAATTATAAAATAAAATAAATTTATATAAAAGTTCTTGGATGGATTACGATTTATGATGTATTCAAAAAAAACTACTTACTAGATCTCGTTCAAACCAATTTTCGTTCGAAGTTTACTTGGTAATGAATGTACATCATATATTTATTTTTGTTTTATCATTCGCTTATTTTAGGAGTCACGACACACACACACACACACACACACATTTTACCACTTTGGAAGTGTCTCTCGCGCAAACTAATCAGTTTAGAAAAAAATGATTTTCGAAACCTCATCATATTATCATTTTTAAAGACCTATCCATAGATACCCCAAACGTATGGGTTTGATGGAAAAAAAATTAGTTTCTGTTCTAAGTATGGGGAACCCCAAAAATTTCTTTGTGTAAAAATCTTAATGCGGTTTACAGAATACATCTACTTACCAAGTTTCAACAACATAGATCTTATAGTTTCGGAAAAAAGTGGCTGTGACATACACGGACAGACAGACAGACAGACAGATAGACAGACAGACAGATATGACGAATCTATAAGGGTTCCGTAAGTTGGTTACGGAACCCTAAAAAGAAGATTTTGTTGGTATTTGGAGTATTTTTTTGGTATGCTGAGGGAGGTAAGGGTGGGTAGGAGAGGGGGAAGGGGACTGTTTTTTATCTCGAAAACACGCGTGCGAAGCCACGGGCAAAAGGCTAGTTATTACCTATACTATAATCAAGTAAAAGTAACGAATTAATTTGACTAGTATCCGTAAGTGCGATAGATAGACAGATATCAAGTCAGATATCTGTGATAGGAATAATATTCAATTTAATAGATTAAATACTAAGGCCGATATTAGAAGCTAACACAATATGTTTATCTAAACAAGCACACTAAACCTGTTTTTTTTTTGTGGTAGACCTGTTATTAGACTGGTTCTATCTTGCTCTGATTCGAGGAAGAAGCTCATAGAGAAATTGGCATAGATGATAAAAACAGTGAGTTTTTAAAACTAACAAAAAATGCGTGTACAGTTTTGTTGATATAACTAGGCCGCCATGTAGTTAGCCGTTTGGTTGCAAAATAGTTCTGTTAGAGTCCGCACCACGACTGAAGTCCGACGGCCTTTTGAGGAACTAACGGATAACAGAGGTAGATTTTCGATCGCTTTTGCACTTTTGCGCATAGAAACTAGCGCCCCAGTCACCGGACTTCAGTCGTGGCGCGGACTCTACATTTTAGCTTTATTCAAAAATTATAACACCGGACTATTTTCCATGTTTCATTCAAATTGTAAAAAGGAACACCGACGGAAGCACCGGTGTCTAGCACGCATAATGTAGGACCCGAAGCTAATTACTCTATTCACGACTAGATGTCGCCACATGAAAAAATTGAACGCGCTATCAGTTGTAATTTCTGGCCATTGTCTTTCAAAAACATGACCCTTGAATGAAAACCGCTGCACCAATTTCCACCAACCATAGCTAAGAACCATCTCGCGAACACTATCTCTCATAAAAATATCAACGTTTTGGAGATAAACGTGAACATTCGGTTCCCATTTTGACGACCTCTGTGGCGCGGCGGGCGAAGGTTGGCCTGCGACGCAGGAGGTTGCGGGTTCGATTCCCGCCTCGGAACAAATATTTGTGCGATCGCAGATATTTGTTCAGGGTGTTCTTGGGTATTTTCTATGTATAATAAAAAATATCTATCTATTTAATGTATTGTATTAAGTATATCAGTTATCTAGTACCCATAACACAAGCTCTGCTTAGCTTGGGGCTAGATAATGTTGTGTGAACTGTGTCCAGCATTATTTATTTATTATTTATTTATTTATTTATGTCCAAAACGGTTAGACCGAATTAGATACCAACACACAAACACACAACCTCTCACCCTAAACGCATATAGCTGCTCCGTTACGTCGGGGTTAAATGACTAACTTCAGGGCAGTCTAGTTATATTTAAACTGGGAGACGGGAGGTCTTTATCTGAAAGTTCATTATTTTTATATACAACTTGGAATGACGTATCAAGCAGGTGGCCCACCTGATGTTAAGTGGTACCCTCTGCTCATAAACAGTGCATTATCACATAGGTCACTTCCACCTAGGACGCACCCTATGTGGCATTGAACCGCACCCGCCACCCTGAGGCGCATAAAGATGAAAAGTCTCATGTGCCTGTAATTCAACCGGCAACCACACCCTCAAACTGGAACACAGCACTACTGCTTTGCAGCAGAAATAGATATTATGGTAGTACTTCCCCGGACGAACTCTTTCACAAAAAAGCTCTAATACTACTAAGTGATTTATGTGTCATCAACAGCCTTTAGACGTCCACTGCTGAGACGCCTCTCCAATAAAATGCAAGGGGGAATTTGCTGTAATCATCACGTTTTGGCATGGATTGGTGATCGCAGTATTGGTTGAGTACTCAGGTGGATGTTGCTACCAATCTCCTGGTTTAATCCCTTAGTCGGCTTTTACGCGTCCACGGGAGGAGACGGAGGGGCTAATTCTTAGGTCAGACACACCACAGCATTTATGGGTGAATGGCAAATATTGATACATTGTAAATTGTAGTTTAAGGAAACATCGCAAAATATTTGTTCCTATATAAATATATATTCAGGTACCTAAAAAAATATGAGTAGCAGTAGGTACTCGTAAATAAAAGGGTTCGCCGGTAGCATGCGACACCACGCCATACATAAAATAAACTTGTATAAAATGGAATTTGTACGTTTTCCTTTATACTTCTCCAAGTACATTATACAAGTAGATTCAAAATAATCTTGGTACTTCGGTCCTTTTTTCAAGCCTTTTCATTCATCATCATGATTTAGTATTACTCGTTAACTTGTAAAGCCTACTTAGCTGTTTGTTTGTTTGTTTCGTATGAGGTAGTGCTGGCCTCTGTTGTCGGAGTTTGTCAAGCCGCCCCAGGGCGGCTTTATGTACTTAGCTGTTATATAAAGATACTAAGATACCGTGAATTTTTTCACATATCCAAAAACAACCGTTTGCAGGGGGGGAGGGACGGGGGGATACTTGACTTTCAAAAATGAGCCCTTTAAACCTTAATATTTCGCAAACGGATCCCTGAATCGAAAATGGTTTTCATACACCCGCAATATTTTTGAACGACCTATCCAACGACCCCCCACACCTAGGGCCAGGTGAGTCGCGAAAAAATACCGGGCAACCCCAAACGGGGGGGTTTGTATGCTAGGTCGCTAAAAATACGTTTTTTTTATACTAATATTTTTTATTTATTAATCAACATGTGAGAGCCCGCAGACGCAGACACAGACAGCGAGCGAGGAGCGCGCGCGAGTTTTGCGTTTGAGGGATTTCATATGCCTACTTTTGTAGGCGCTTGTGACCAGTAGTACCGACTTTCCTCAAAATACCGGACATTGTTCTGTCCGGTATGACCATTTCTTTTTTACCGGACAGGCCTCGAGAATACCGGACTGTACGCTACCGGACATCTGGCAACCCTACCCACACCATGGGATAGGCAGGAAAAAAACATCCCCCACTTTTATGTGTAACGGAAGGTGACCCGCAGAATCGTGGGACCCTGAATTCCACTTCAGCTTGCTATTTATCTGAGTGATAGTATTCTGTCGGATAACTTTGCTGCGGATTTTATCCCTCAGAGAAACTCCGAGCATCGCTCATTCCGTAGCTCGCTGAGCGACCTTGAACTGATGGACCTAGCACACCGTGAGATTATTCATTTAATTTTATTTATGTAAATAAATGGTTAATTGGCTTGGTACCTACTTGTGCTCTACTCACATACCTACCTAATCTTCATCTTACTATTTACTTATTTAAATCTTATTTAATTTAATTGTTCATAGGCAGAGGTTACCGCTTAACATCAGGTGGGCCTCTTGCTTGATCAGTCATCCAAGAAGTATAAAAAAAAAAAAAATTGCCATTACATTGTCTTTGCTGCTCTGTTGGCATTCATTCACTTATTTTTTCGTGGCTCACTCTGCTCGCCGCCATCATCTCTATACTCTCTTAGCTCTAAAATCTAAGATATAATCTAGATTTTTTCCTCCCCCCCCCTCCTCCCCCCATTTCCCATAGGAACGTATAAATAAACAAAATCATCTCCTACTTACGAGGCTTCCGTTCAATATGTAAGAATCAAGGTTGAATTAATTGCATGGTAATACCAATATCCTTGATTTTAACTTATTTGGTAGGCTGGTTGAATTTTAATGTCAACAATAACAATTTAATGATGTTATTAAGAAAAATGCCTAAAATGGTAAACGAAGATGAAGCCTCTCCGGGTGGATTGAATTCATATACCTACACGCCTTTTCCTGGAGACAGAACCTCAATGGGTCTCTTTTTTCATTGTGGGTTGCACCATTGCTTCTATGGGGTGCGTCAGTATTCATCCCATGAATTCATCCCAAAAGCTAATTCTTTATGTTATTACTATTTTGAGTAGGTACCACCAAGGTTTGGAACTCCTAACTCTTGACTCAAAACATCACTACATAGATGTAACAGATGAGATCGCGATAAAACGAAGGTCTATAAATATTAATAAAAAAGTTGCTCGTAACGAGACGCCCGGCAGATGTAAAACAAAAATAGTTGGCCGTCACGGGACGCCCGGCAGATGTGAAAGAAAAACAGTTAGCCGTCACGGGACACCCGGGAGATGTGAAACAAAAACAGTTGGCCGTCAAGGGACGTTTGGCAAATGTGAAACAAAAAATGTTGGCCTTCACGGGCCGCCCCTGGCAGAAGTGAAACAAAAAAACTGCCGTCACGGGACGCCCGGCAGATGTGAAATAAAAATAGTTGGCCGTCACGGGACGCCCGGCAGATGTGAAAGAAAAACAGTTAGCCGTCACGGGACACCCGGGAGATGTGAAACAAAAACAGTTGGCCGTCAAGGGACGTTTGGCAAATGTGAAACAAAAAATGTTGGCCTTCACGGGCCGCCCCTGGCAGAAGTGAAACAAAAAAACTGCCGTCACGGGACGCCCGGCAGATGTGAAATAAAAAAAGTTGTCCGTCACGGGACGCCCGGCAGATGTGAAACAAAAAAGTTTTCCGTCACGGGACGCCCGGCAGATGTGAAACAAAAAAGTAGTTGACCGTCACGGGACGCCCGGCAGATGTGAAATAAAAAAAGTTAGCCGTCACGGGACGCCCGGCAGATTTGAAACAAAAAAGTTTGCCTTATAATAACATAAATATAAGAATTCATAAGAATTAATTCATTCATTAGAATATGCCGTCACGGCATACGAGTCGGTTTTACTGATAGATTAGATGTTTCACATATAAAATCACGTAAGATCTGATAACGTTACAACGATAAAAGGTGCTATCAATCGTTTTCAAAATAATGTTTACCAATACAGGCTGCACCTGCGCCTGATAAATTGTGCAACCATCTCGGTGAAGTTTATACGTCACTAGCCAGGAATCTGTCTGATGATGCCTTCTCGGGACTATGAGCAGCGCGAAAGGCGCGATAAGAAGACCGGAGGATCCGACTCGCCTTCTTATCTGAAGGTTCGAAGTCAGTGTTTGGAAGTCAGTGGTTAGAAGTCAGTGGTTGGAAGTCAGTGGTTCGTGGTCAGTGGTATATTGAATTACGAATCAAGCAGATGGCCTACCGGTATTCTCTGCCTATAACAATGCATACTTCATAGACCACTTAGGACACACCCTATGTGGCATTGCACTGCGCCCGCCACCCTAGAGACATCCGTTCCGTTTTAACTTTTTTTTTTTTTTTACACCTTGATTAAGATTAACCTTGACAAGGCTAAGTAAACTTATTTTACTTATTATTTGAGAAAGCGCCAACAAGCAGAGGGTCCAGGAAGTGCCCTTGACGTATTGCACTGCGTCCTCGGTATAACGATGAAAAGCCACGCATGGAAGCATTAAATTTAAAAGCGACTCCAATTCTTCGAACCAGTTGGACTCTCGAATCTATACCTTGTGGATCGGCGATGCGATGTCATTTTCGATATGGTTTTGTTTTCACGTTTACGAATACTTTGGCATTTAAACATCATTATGTAACTGTATTTTTTAATGTACCTAACGTTATCTATAGTGATCTTCAAGTTCAAATATATCAGCCTACTAAGCTTAAGTACCTACGCACAAAAAAAGATTGACGGTCAAATGTCTTAATTAGGTAATTTTGCAGTTTTTGTAGGTTTCAAGGCAAGCTATAGCGTTTACTGGTTGTACTTACTTCTTATTACGAACGCTACTACAGCTTGACGATCTCCGTATAGGATGATATTGTGTTTCGGTAAACTTTTCCGTGAGATTATTACTTGTATTGCTTCGTCTTATTTCCTTGTTTTCGGCACCTTGCGACACCTTGCCACCGGCACATTGTTTCTCTACGGATCTTTTGTCACTCTCGCTACAAGTTATTTTTTTTGGAGTAAACGATAATGCCACATTTTGTTCGCACTCTGAAGATCCGTTCTGGAAGGCCACTGTTGATATCTCATCACACTGTAACTTCGCCTTGAACATTGTACACTTTTTGATTGACTTTTTTAATTAAAAATCTAAGCAAAGAAAATCACTACACCTATTTTGGAAGCTACGTCAATATTTAATGGAGCAGTTTACACCTCGCGCGAACTGACTCTGATTTATTAATAAATAAGGAAACCAGTAATTTTAATGTATTAAGTTTTAACCAAATGACATCAAAGCAAAGACTAAATTAAATAATCAGAGTAGGATGGAGTTATCAGTTCTTTCTGACCTTACGACATGAACGACATTGTTTCAACATAGTTAGGTACATTACTTAGTTAAGTTTCAAAATCATTGAAGTAATTAAGTAACATTAAATAAAATATCTGATTATATTATATGTTTTGTTTATGAACTAAGGCGCTTCCGCCTGGTGGTTGTTTTGATCAGTTTTGCTATCTTTAGATCGTTTGGAACGGTCTTCAGATAGATAAACTGTTTGATTTGTATTTTCTAAATTTGTATACACAAACTTGTTAGTTGTATTTTTTTTTTAAATAAAGTTTTGTTATATTTTAGTAGGTACATACCTGAGCTGCAGTGTAGCAGCGAAGGTACACAAGTAACTTCTCGAATATTCCAATAGGAACTACACACTTTTGAATATCTCGTTTTTCATTTTAATTTACCGCACATTACTTTTAAATTGTTTATCTCGAGTTACCGGTCGAGTGGTTATCGCTACGTCCATCTATTTACTAAAACAACTAAAACACGTCTAGGCAGGATCGAACTACGACGTTTAACTGCCATTCTTATTGGAAATGGATCGTAGCGTGGGCATATATGCATAAATTATCATAAAACGAAATAAAGGTGCAAAATAGGTACTCACACACAAATGTGTCAATGATGTGTCACACAAGGACTTGTCTGGACTTCCTTGGAACTTTATTTTGTCGTGCATTTTGCTCACAACATCTCATCTCGATAAACAATCAGGCAGGTTTTTGAGGAGTTGTTTTCGAGTTTTATTGAAATCCATCATTTGTTTTCGCAGTTTCCCGCTAAAAGTAGGCAGCTAGTAGGCTCCTAAATATATTAGATATATAGACAGTGTACTGAGACAGTCTGTATGAAGTTGTGGTGTGTCCGGCCTAAGAAAAGACCCCTGCTTCTCCTCCTCTGGATGTCGTAAAAGCCGACTAAGGGGTTACACCGGGGATGGGTAGGAGCTACCCGAGTTCTCACCACCAATACTGCGATCACCAATCTGATGGCTGATGATACTGTGACCACAGCTTCATCATCATCACCCAAAAGAAGTTCACTGTAGGATGCCCTTCTACTATGAATGGTTTTTCCATACAAAAGGTATGCCCCTATTTTCCTCCCTGGTTTTTGGCTCTAGGTTAAAAAAATCAGCCAAATGCGAGTCGGACTCGCGCACGAAAGGTTCCGTAACATTATCTATGAAAACGGCAAAAAAAAAAGTTTGTTGTCTTTTGTTTATTGTATTGTAAAATACTAAAAATCAGAATAAAATAAATATTTAAGGGGGCTCCCATACAACAAACGTGATTTTTTTGCTCATTTTTGCTCGATATTTATAACGGCAACATTACATGCAGACGCTTGAAATATTCACTGAATATTTAGTTATATATTCACTTTAAAAATAAATAATTCAAATATTTACAAATATTTAAGGGCCCTTAAATATTAGTTTTATTTTAATTGAATTATTTATTATTAAACTGTATATATAACTAAATAAAGCCATTATTAATAAGGGCCCTTACAAATTTGTTTTATTTTAATTGAACAACAACAGAAATACATCATCTATGAAAATTTCAACTGTCTAACTATCACGGTTCATGAGTTACAGCCTGGTGACAGGCGGACAGACAGGCATACAGGCAGATGGATGGACAGAGTAGTCTTAGTAATAGGGTCCCGTTTTACCTTTAGGTTACGGAACCCTGAAAACATGAGTCTAAATACTATTTTTCCCCGTGGACTGGTCAGTCCGGGTAGATGTAGGTATTTCTCGCGTATCTTTGTATTTACCTATGTTTTAATAATAGTTTACAACAAAACTGCATCCAACCGGTTAAGCACTTAAAGATACATCAGTTTTTTTTTAAATCTCTGATTTGTTATTTTGTTAAAAAGCTTAACGCCTACCATTTCTAGACAACTATTTCCAACTTTGGCTAGCGTATGCTTTGGAAGACAAATATTATTTTTATTACTATTATTATAATCATGAATGTCTAATTTCAAATCAAATTAATTTCATTTAATTACACAACATTAGTGAAAAATTTATTCTCCAATCATCGTTATGATGTTTAGCTGTTATGCCTGGAGGTTTCTAAGTTCCTCCTTTGCAAATTATATGGAATTGCTCTCTTTTGCAGTAGGTATGCAAATTAAATAGTTCTGGGAGGCATTTCCCCAAGCAAGGAAACCATATACCATAATCGAATGAAAGTATGTGTGATAAACAATTTCTGTCGTTCTTATGTCACTTAGTTGTCTTATTGTCTTTATTGCGTTGATTTTTGTCTCCCAACGAGAATGTAATTATGCTTACCTATTCCAAATTACTATTTTGTCAATATAGGTAACCTTAGTATATTATATCGATGATATAACCTAACAAAAATATGTTGATAAAAGTACCTAGTCATAAAGTGTTTACTTATCAGTTGTATCCTTTACTTTTTTTTCATAAAATAAATATTTATTTACGGAAAGAATAATACAACTAATACAAGGTATGTACAAAATACATATGGAACAGTTGTGCTACCTGAAGACCGCTGCTAGCGGTCTAACTAATTTAACAATCCTTATCTAATTTCATCACTATGCCCATGTCACAGAATATATACAGTACCCATGTCCTAATAAACCATTCCATTCCAATAAATTATTAGTATTAAACCATTCCTTAATATTGCATATCAACATATCTAATTTTACACACACATGTGTGTTACTCGCCATGGTGCGGTTTTTTAAAACTCACACTCGTGTTTTAATAACCCCGTATTAGTTTCATTAACTACTATTATATTGAAAAATGTAATTTTCACAAAAATCTTATTATTTTCATTTTCTGTTTGCTCTCGTACCTACGTCTACTTCAGTGACAAATACATACACTGGGTCACAGAATAGCTAATAGTACCGCGCTGGGTTTTCAGTTCTACGCTTGCTTTATTTATCCAATGACTAAGGATTTGTCGGTAAAATACAGCAGCAAAAATGCAAATAAATATTACTAAGCACTTACTCGTGTTAAGTCTTTTTCAGTAGCTTGTTGAAATAACTTTATGAGAATAATGGGAAATACCGTTCGTCTATTCCCATTTGTTTGTACGAGATTGTCCCTTCTAGTATTAGCAAATCCCAATTTATAAGTTCCAAGATACAATGAACAACATTATTTTTATTTTATTTACCTTTTTTATCTGTATTCAATATTTAATCTAAATAATAGCAAATAAATTAGAATAAACTAAATTCAAAAAGAATCATACAACTAATTCAATTGAAAAATAATATATAAATTAGAAATCTAGAAATCTAGAAATCTAGAAATCTAGAAATCTAGAAATCTAGAATCTATAAATTAGAATCTGTTTCATATTAATATATTAATATGAAACAGATTCTTATTATTTTATTTTTATATTTTTTTATTTAGTTGAGCTAGGTACCTAAAGACTGTTACCAACTATCTAAAGGTAACGGACACAAATCAGTTATAACAAGCTAGCAGCCAGGAAAAATCTTATGTCAACGAATCTTACCAACAAGTCCTGGTTATTGCAATTTAAAATAATTTATAATAATAGTTACAGATTCAGTGTCAATTAAGTGTTAATTCAAGTGCCATACATTAAAATAAATCCAAATAATCGTTGAAAAAAAAAAGCAGCCAAGTGCGACTCGGACTCGCCCATGAAGGGTTCCGTAGCAGCAAGTAACATAATATAAAAGTTCTTGGATGGCTTACGATTTATAACGTATTAAAAAAAACTACTTACTAGATCTCGTTCAAATCAATTTTCGTTGAAAGTTTACATGGTAATGTATAAATATATTTTTAGTTTTATCATTCTCTTATTTTATTACGGGACACACACACACACACACATTTTACCACTTTGGAAGTGTCACTCCCGCAAACTATTCAGTTTAGAAAAAAATTATATTAGAAACCTCAACATCATTTTTGAAGACCTATCCATAGATAACATCAAACACGTGTGGTTTTTTTTTGTTTTTTTTTGTTTCATTCAAAGTATGGGGAACCCCGTAAATTTATTGTTTTTTTTCTATTTTTTTGTGAAAATCTTAATGCGGTTCACAGAATACAAATGCGAACTGCTAAGGAGTGGAATACACTACCGTCGTCTGTCTTTCCTGAAAACTATAATCTGGGTCTCTTCAAGTCTAGAGTGAATAGGTGCCTTCTAGACCTTTGTGCTCCATCTTCGGCCACATCGTCACTTATTGAGATCGTGGTCAAACAAAGGTCTAACAATGTTAAAAAAAAAAAAAAAACATCTACTTACCAAGTTTCAACAGCATAGCACTTGTAGTTTCGGAAAAAAATGGCTGTGACAGACGGACGGACAGACAGACAGACAGACATGACGCATTCAGATGTTCACACATAAATAGAAAAAAAACATTAAATTTTGGGGGTTCCCCAAATTAGAACTGAAACTTTATTTTTTTATATCAAACCCGTACGTGTGGGTTATCTATATGGATAGGTCTTCAAAAATAATATTGAGGATTCTAATATTATTTTATTCTAAACTGA
This sequence comes from Operophtera brumata, assembly GCA_932527175.1. Lineage (NCBI taxonomy): Eukaryota > Metazoa > Arthropoda > Insecta > Lepidoptera > Geometridae > Operophtera > Operophtera brumata. Next base: position 6,942,059 of record OW052238.1, read on the forward strand.
ATAGTTTGCGCGAGAGACACTTCCAAAGTGGTAAACTGTGTGCCCCCCCCCCCCCCCCCCCCTGTAACTTCTAAAATAAGGGAATGATAAAACTAAAAAAAATATATGATATACATACCATGTAAACTTCCACCGAAAATTGGTTTGAACGAGATCTAGTACTCGTAAGTAGTTTTTTTTAAGACGTCATAAATCGTAAACCGAAGTTATATATTAAAACTTTTATATTATGTTACTTGCTGCTACGGAACCCTTCATGGGCGAGTCTGACTCGCATTTGGCCGTTTTTATTTTAATCAGTTAATTTTGTAATAATTTATAAACAACCGTATACTTAGGTACTGTATTAGACTTGTCCAAGCACAATAATGTAATTTGTCGAAGGATGTATGAATCACCGTCATCATCATCATCAGGGGCATCCTTTAGATGTCCACTGCTGGACGTTGCCTTCCCCATAGAATGCAATGGGGAGATTTGACATAATCACCACGCTTGGCAGGCGGATTGGTGATCGCAGTGTTGGTGTTAAGTACTCAGGTAGATGCCTATCCCCTGGTGTAGTACCTTCGTCGGCTTTTACCACATCCACAGGAGAAGACGAAGGTATATATATATACTTATTAAGCCAGACACGACTCAGCCGAAGGATATGAATAAATATCAAATCAAATTCATATTTAGTAGTAGTACCTAGAGCTTTTTTGTGAAAGAGTTCGTCCGGGGAAGTACTACCTCCATACCTATTTCTGCCGCAAAGCAGTACCTTATGCTCGTATTGCTGTGTTCCGGTTTGAAGGGTATGGGTGGGTAAAATTAAAGGCACATGAGACTTTTCATCTTTATGTCTCAGGCGGGCGCAGGGCAATGCCGCATAGGGCGCGTCCTCGGTGGACATGACGTATGAGGTAATGCGTAAGGCAGAGGTTAGTTACCGCTTAACATCAGGTGGGCCATCTGCTTGTTCCGTCATTCACGCAGTTAAAAAATAAATGAAACACTTCCTCGTTCATCATTTCAGGCTAGAGAAAGTTGTAAATTGTGATTCATAAGGTTACCAATAAGTACTTCATAATTTCGATTGACCTCAACATTTCTAGAGTACCTACTGCTCAACACACAATTTATAGATGGAATGACAAGGAAAATGCCAAATTAAAGATCAGTGACACTAGCAAACTGCGCTTTTATGCTAATATAAGGACTGCGGTTGAAATCTGCCATTTTTGAAAGAAACGTCGTCATTTTTATTTTATTACATTTTGATGTGTTTTTTCGAGTTGTTTCGTGTAATTTTAGTGGCATTTTAACCGGTGTAACTTGGATAAATGGCACATGTGTGATGTAGTGAAATTTGAGTGTATTGCGTGTCTTTTCGAAATGGTGGATTTTTTCCTGTAAAAACTCAGTTTTTCTGCCTCAATTTAAACTGGGTTAGGACTAGACGGAGACTCTTGACGACTTGACTATAAAACTATAATAATTATATCACTTGACATTGGCTAAATTGTTGCAAATAATGCACAGAAGCCATTACCTAAGATAAGAAGAAGATAAGGACTGCAGGTTTCTTTAGAATTATATATTTTACACATAACCAGTCCTCGTCCGGGTTTTGGAAGGAGTTAAGGATTGCGGTCTCTTGCCTTTATCTTCTAAGCCCAAACAAAAATTAACAACACATCCACATTCCGGTGCGGTGAGGTGCGGGTTCGATACCTGCGTATATGTTTTTCCTGGTCTGGGTGTTGTGGTACCAAAGAGTGAGTGCTAGCATAGACTATTAGTCTATGGTGCTAGTGAGCGGGAACCTAGGAAGACGGACTAAAGGCATGGAACTAAGGCTAAAAACGAAACGTTAGCGATTACACCAGTCTCATTCTTTTATATGAATGTATTCATGTGTTGGAATGAGACAAGCATAAATCTATCTGTTCTTATTTGTGTAAGTCGTACCAGGCCAAATGTCAAATTACTAGTACATTCATGGTAACAATCTAGGGAGATGTATATGCATGATACCAAAATTCAGGGTACGTTACGGAAAGACGACTGTCGTGTGACAATATATTTGTTTCTCTCTAACATAGGATAGCAAGCTATCTTCTAGGATAGGAGTAAGAAGGAACACTCTATGCTATTTTTAGCACTCACTCCATTACTATTATACCTCCATGGCGGGAACTGCCGGCCTAGCCAACGGGTAGATAGCGAAATCCATTCGCTTCGATGCGATTTCTACAGTCGTAATACAATGCAATACCACAGATAAAATAATACTATTAAACCACCAAACTTATACCGTGGCACAGATAAAATAATAGTATACTAACCGCCACGTGTGACATGGCGATAATAGCTTAAGGTTGTTCCTCGTGGTCAGCTAGGCACAACAGCGTCAATAGATGGCGCTGTTGCCAAATGTGAAAGTATTTTATATATTTATGAATTAAAATGTGCATATTATGTCATAACACTAACGTTCACGCAAATGGTGAATTATTTGCTATGTACCTAGCTATATTTCAGGTTATTTTAGTCTCTAGTTTTTACATACTTGTGCCGAGCAAATTCCGAACAATATGAAAGCCTACTCACGCACACAGACAAGGATATTATTGTATTAGAACTATTAGCTAATTTCGGCGCGCGAATTTCATAAAGGTTGGACCATTGGCTTGGACTCTCGACTCTGAAGTTCTAAACCCGCGTCACTGGGTTCGATTCTATACTGCCTATATTTTTTAATTTCTTTTTCTTTTTTTAGTTTTTTTGGTGAACCAGTGACTAAAACTCTCGACACTTAAACCACGGTACTGGGTTCGATACCAGACTAATTTTTTTATAAATGTTTTTGTCATGATTAACGAAATACCCTGATTCTGGTCTAGCCAATATTATGACCTTGTACTATTATTTATTCTGTGTTAAGACTGTGAAGTGAGTGTTTTGGTGTGTCCTTATTTCAAATCAATTTTTAACCGACTTCAAAAAATGGAGGAGGTTCTCAATTCTCAATGTTTGTTATGTCATATCTCCGTCATTTATGAACCGATTTGAAAAAAAATACTTCCAGATTGGTCTGATTTTCATCAATATCGGGTTCTGATGATGGAATCCATGAATAATTGAGGGAACTCCTCAAATATTATAGGCACACATATAGCGATTTCGGTATTTTCAGCAACAAGTCAAGCATGTGCGTTCAGAAAGTATCATTTTGTGAAGTGGACCCGATGAAGAAGACCAGAGATGGCCATTGGAACTTCTCAATGATAAGTATTTCACGGGTGGCGATAAGGCTGACTTTCCGATATTTTGCATACCTGTCATAAGTTCCGATGACAATACAATAATGATGGTGACAGCGAGCTGATCTGATTATGGAGACGGAAAGTGTACAACGGAACTCTTTGATGGATAATGGTAGACTGGCCGTGTTTAGGCTCATTTTGAACAGGACACTGTTCCGATCACTAATTTACAGCGATCTGATCTGATTATAGAGATGGAAGGTGGACAACGGAACTCCTTGATAAGTTAATAATAGACTGGCCGTGTTTAGGCTCATTTTGATCAGCACACAGTTTTTTTCTAAATAATTATTTACTTTTTTTTATAGCTTTTATGGATAGATCATCGTCAGCCAACTGAAGTCCACAGCAGGGCATAGATATCCCCCATATAATGCACATAGAAACTCAGGTAACATAATCACTATGCGTATCTCACTCAGCGTATCTTTGGTAGTGATTCTGTGCTGCTCTAGTAGTTACATGATTCATAACTAGTAGGTAGTAGCAAAGGCAATCTTATAGGACTTCGTTAGGTAGTTGTTAAAGTAATCAAAAACATAGGTAATTTTAATTTTCTTTATTTACAAATATTACGTAATATATTTACAAGTAAAAAAAAAGCGGCCAAGTGCGAGTCGGACTCGCCCATGAAGGGTTCCGTAGCAGCAAGTAACATAATATAAAAGTTACTCCTTAGCAGTTCGCATTATAAAGGTAGAACCGAAACTTTTAGTACGAATAGAGGGTATACTAATGAGGTAAGGATGGTACCGAGCCGTGCTTCTGCTCGTCCTATGATGAAAAAGAGACGATGGGATCAGATCGTGAAGTTCCTGGGAGCATTCCCCGAAGTGTAATCTATAGAAGATCGAAAGGCATGCGACTTTACGGTGGTGCTAGAGACTCCGAATCTTAGTCTCCGCCATATGTTGCTCACCCATAAGCCTGAAAGCTCTGCGGTCGATCTAGTCCCTGGTGTTTGGCTGAGCCATCCCAAACGTGGCAGCTGTACTCCATACTAGGCCGGACTTGTGCTTTATATAGACTCAGAAGCTGTCCTGGTGTGAAGTAACGCTTTACCTTATTCAGGATGCCAAGCTTCATGGCAGCTGTTTTTACCTTATAGACTCGATGTAGAAGCCAAAGTTGAGAGTAGGCGTAATTGAAACACCTAAGAGCTCAAGGTGATCTCCTATAGCTACAGGTACATATCTGAAAATTGGAACTTGGAGAAACTTTTTTTTTAGACTTTTTTTGCCAAGGGTAGACAAGCCTGCCTTTTATAGGCTTTGAACTTGACTAGATTTTGGTATCGCCCCAGTCGTATACAGCCTTGAGAGATAAATTCAGACGCTGCAGCATCTCATCTCTTAGCACCTGAATTTCATACTGCCTAGCACACGCAGTGGAAACGTATTTCTCCACAACAGTGCTGTCATCTGCATACACAATGATGCCGGGCATTAGCAGATCATTATTGTACACCAGAAACAATGTGGCAGATACTGACCCCTGAGGTACCCCGGCGTTCATAGTCAATTGATCCGACGAGCAGCCGTCAAAACTACTCGAATGGATCTTTTCTTTAGAAATTGTGCGAACCAGCAATTGAACTGGCAGTCCGTAGGCAATAAGCTTGCCAATAAAGCTAGCATGCAAAACCCTGTCAAAGGCCTTCGAGAAATCTAGTGAAACAGCCAGTGCTTCACCATGTTTCACAATGGCCTCGCTACAAATGTGCTCAAAATACACAATCAGTAGACCGGTTTCGGAGAAATTTCATTCTGGTAAATAGATGTGACTTCCTCGGCGATCGATAATAATTGCCGATCGCTGAGGAAGTCACATCTATTTACCAGAATGAAATTTCTAAGCATTTCTGGTTATTGCGTACTCTTCGAAGAACAACTTCGGGCAATATACAATTTTTATAAAATGTCACCAGTTTCGGTAACATATTAGTTATGAAAACTTCATCGCGCTCAATTTCTATTATCGTGATTTCTTGGGTCGGAGAAATATAGCCGACGAAGTAACATTTCATCATTGATGAAATCCGCAGTTGACCCTGGATCTGCAAGAAAAAAGGTTACCATTCATTAGAAAAATGTATTTCTAATTATTTTTGTTAGTTTTTGCAAAAATAAAATATAGTGTATACTAACCTGATAGTAGAAGTTGTGTTTTTTATTCATTTGCAAACTTCCATCGCCAGCCACGCAGAGAGGAAAATTTTTCCCAGCTTTGGCAGCGGAACTAATGTCTAGACCTTTGCGAGCCAGTGAGGGGAAGCATTTTATTTCTAAAATTGATTTTTCTTCTTCTATAACCCCTGAAATTAATTAATTGATAATTACAAATTATCACTTACAAAAATATTTAACTTAAAATATTTTAAACATAGTGTAATTAGTGTACTAATTACACTATGTTTAAAATATTTTACACTAATATAATAAAGAGGTAAACTTTGTAGTTTTGTTCGTTTGTTTGCGAAGCTACGGCCAAAAGGCTAGTACAGTATGAAAACAATTACTTGTAATAAATTAGTACTAGGTACGTACCATCTGGACTAGCTCCTAGAAAGCCAAATTCTTTGTCAATAAAAAGCCCTGCTGGTCTTACAGCTTTCTTCATTTTTTCTATGAACAGTGTTCGTGCCACCGATTCATTACGTTGACCATATGCCATGTCACTCGTTAGAACGTTGCTTTTGTATAAAATGCTCTTCACGTGGTTGTGGCAGGGTGTAGTTGCTTTTCTTTTACATATCTGTAATAATGCCAAAATTAATCATATTCTAATTTATTTTGAAACACAACCTAACCACCTCCTGCATCAAGTACTTTTATTATAAGAAAAACAAAAACCTCTACTCAAAATTGTACCCGATCTTGGTATTACATTACTGGTACAATGACAAACCTACATACAAACATACTTCTAAACACACTAAACATTACCCTCCTATTACAAATCAGTTGATTTGTTGAAGCTACGAAAACGTTTTAGTACGAGCGGCGACCGTATGATCTACTTCGTCATTTGATACTAAGATAAGACACATGGCACAAGATTATAAAAGTAATGCTTAGTCTAGAAAAATATGTGACAAAATTTTTAATCGGCCGAAAGTACAAAAAAACTACCACTTCCAGTGTTTTTTTTAATGGTATTTACGTCATTTGGTATCAAATGACGTAAATACCATTACACTAAGCATCACTTTTGTGATCATGTGCCATGTGTTTTATCTTAGTATCAAATGACGAAGTAGATCATACGGTCGCCACTCGTACTATTTGTGGCATAGCACGAATGACATTGACCAGCAAGAAGAACATGGGAATAAACTAACCGTTCCAAATTGGCTTGCTGTGAGCCTATCAGCTCTATATGTATTATAATTGTCATTGTCATGTTGCCCTATGGTGAGTAGTTCAATTTCATTTATTTCATTGTCTGTTTTTTGAAAATCTTGAAGTTTTGAGAGGCATGCATCCTTCAAATCTGATTCTATAATAGGCTCATTTGCCTCTTGTGCCTTTGGGCCATAATGTTTGTCAGGTTTGGTCTTGTGGGCAAAAAGCCGTCTTCGAGTGCATTTTTTTCGCCTAGAGTGGGATTTTTCTTTCTGGACAATATATTTTTGGAAAGTTGGCCCAGGGCTAGAATTTGTGTGATGTTTCCAGGCACTTGCATGCCATTTTTGGCCCGTAGAGTGTGAAAGTCCTTTAATATATTAAATATATCAAAATAAATAAATTGATATATACATTTTTCACTAAATTGTTACATACCTATAATCCTAAATAATAATTCAAAAGTATCTCTGATTCGTGTCTGTTCGCTACTTTTCATGACTTCACTATACGACTGACCCGTTATCTTGATGAAATTTGGTACGGAGATAACTGAAACCCTGAGGATGGACATAATATACTCTTCGTACCTGCAATATATACTCTGCGTTGATATGATCCACCTTTGTGCAAATTTAACCTTTTGCCACAGATGAATTTGCTCAAGACGCTCATAAAATTTTCCACCACATTTGTTGTGTCATTTGATAGCCGATGGCATTTCGACATGATTGCCTCGTTTGCTGCACAAATGAGCGCCCAAACTGTGGGTGTCTTAGTTTTTAGGTCTTGTAGAGAGTCGGTATCAGTCTCATCACTGTTATTGCAGAATCGACAGTAATATGGTTTGCAGTCTTTGTGGCAGCCAAAAACATGAGATGGGCCATTTTTGAGATCCTCCCTCAGTGACTTACGGTCTGCCTCTATTATTATTTTCCGTGCCACAACGGTTAGTTTCTGTAATTTAGGCTTTAGTATTTTTCTGCCTGCTATTGGCAATTTTGTGTTTGACAGAATCTGAAAAATAAGAAGATTTAGAGATTTGAAAAAAAGAAGATTTGATAAGAATCAGGGCAGTGTTATGGAACGCTTCCCATCCAAGTTCGATACAACATATTGAATACATTGGTTATATATTATTACCTTGTACAATGCACCCGTGTAGTTTTTAATAACATGATTTTTGCACTCTATTTTCTTTATTTGCATTCCATAAGAGACCTTTTCTCTCAGTTGTGCAAAAACCGATGAGTCTCCATCTCCAACAAAATTTAAATATTTGACCCCGTGCATCTCTTGGCTCCTCTGAAATCCTTCTACTAGAATGGCCGACTCCATCCCCGTTGATGGTCCCTCATAGTTTTTGAAGCAGGTGTGCTCTGGCACTGGCTTCGTTTCTTTTTCATAAATGTGGCAGTGGTAGCAATATTTATTTTTAATGCCTATAAATAAACATTTCTTGCTTTCTTTACCAATTATGCAAGCCTGAAAAATGTATTTCAAAATTATAATCTATTATGTACAGCATTCAAATAAAAGATAAACAAAAAAGTTTTCAAGAGAAGGAAAATTTACCATGCCTGATGCAGAGCTGTAGTTGTGACCGTAGGATCGTTTAGGCCAGCCACCATCCACATATACAGTCACATGTGGAATACCATTTTCATCAACACGGTTTTTTTCAATGGCGATGGCCTTCTCCTGTTCTCCATTCTTCTTTATTACCTCAGTTAGATGGTTCATCCAAACATCGCCTAGTAATTTTTCAGTTTTTAGGAACTTGCTTGCTGACACTGTAGGGATGTCCATCAAATTTGTGATGTGAGCCGCCTGGGCGTAATAGCTGCCGGCTGTTAAAGTTCCCCAAACGAAAGCTTTGTTAAATTTTTGAACATCTTCATTACTGTTCCGAAACTCTTTCCCACACATACTGCATTTGAACGTAAATATGCTGTTGAAGCCATCTTTCAATTCACCCACATATACAATACTGCTGCCTCCACATTGTGACCGGTGTCTCTCGATTTTAAAAGCCCATTGAAGGACATGTGCGAGGTCAACAATTCTATTCCCTGACAGGCCAGCCAAATCATCTTGTGGAACATGCTCAACAATCAACTCATGACTTAGGACAGTAGGATCGATTAGTGGCCAATTTATGTCCAGAGGTTCTGATAGTGTGGGCTGTTTCTCAGTGTTTTGTGTCAGTTCATTTTGTGTATATGTTGCTTCTTTGTGATATATTATTTTATTTGTACTGTATGTTCTCAAAGTGTCAATCGGTGTGCTAGAAAAAAATAATTGAAAATTTAGTGTGTTTCCCATTAGCTATACATCTAGCTGATTACTCTTCAAAATAATAAACTGGCAAATGCAACTTGTCTCAGACTTACAAGAACCTGCCCGCCTATTCCCTATCTTGAAAGTCACTCAGTGACCAACGTTTGACAAGTAAAATGACCATCAATTGACAATTCTTCATAGTATTTTTTTTTAATTGTTGATCATTCTTCTTGTCAAACGTTAGTCACCGAGTGACTTTCAGTTAGGGAATAGGGGGGCTGATATGCTCTGGGACCCTTTGGGTACATTACGATAAAATAATACTACGGAAATAGAAAACAATGAGAGAATACACAGAATACACAATTTCAGCTAATTCAGCGTCTACTTCTCATAATATACACCCGATGAACGCACTTTTTCTTAATATGACCACTTCGCAAAACGTCCACTTCGCAAAATATACACCCGATTTTTTAGCCAAATGTACAGTTCACTCAAAATTTCAGTTTTCTCAAAATGACCACTCCAAAAAATGTACACTTGACTTTTTCTCAAAACTACTTCAACTTCAAATTTTACTGTTTTTTATTTTACTGTCTTACTATTTACATTTTTCCTTTTTATTTAATTTTTTTACTTCTTTACACTTATTTACATGGTAAACTTTTGAAATTTCTGTACTTTTTTTATTTATTTTTGCTTTTTGTACCTATTTTCATGTTTATTACAAAAAATTCTTTTTTGAACTTTGTAACTTTTCTTCACTTTATTACAATTTCACTTATATCATTTTTACTTTTTAGTTTTGTGTCTTCTATGCATTTTTACTTTTACTTTATTTACCCCTTTTACTTTTTATGTTTTTACTTTTTTTCCTTTGGTTTTTTACATTTTTACTTATGTTAAACTTTTGACTATTCTTTGTTTTTGAAATTTTTACTTCTTTTAACTCTTTTACTTTTCTTCTATTTAAGATTTTCACTCTTATCAATATATTTACTTTTCTTTCCTTTTATATTTTTTTAAATATTTTAATTCCTTTCCCTTTTTTATTTCTTACCGTAAAAAACTGTACTGTACCGATTATAGTTGCACTGTGCGTAACCATAGCGCTCAGTGTAATACAATCCTTGTCAGTAGCATTCTGAAGCTTCTGTTGAAAGCAGTGATTAGATTTTAATTTTAATATTAATTGATAGTGTGTGGAAACACTTGACTTCTGCTAAAAAATAAAACACTATACAAATGTGTTTTTATTGGTATATTGGGGAGGATTTCGGCCAGAATACCTTCGGCAGACTGGTCCATAATTAAATGTACGATTAATATCTAACATTTGCAACTAACTTCATCTTTGTATCAAATGACGGAAATTCGGGGTCCGGATCGTTATCTTTGAAACTGTCTGCCGAGCACTTCAGGAACTTGCAGACTAGATTTTTCTGTAACTACTAATATAATGCTATTTGATGCCACAAGTATCATCTCTGTATCAAATGACGTAAATACCATTAAAAAAACACCGGAAGTGGTAGTTTTTTTAGGGTTCCGTGCCCAAAGGGTAAAACGGGACCCTATTACTAAGGCTCCGCTGTCCATCTGTCCGCCTGTCACCAGGCTGTATCTCATATACCGTGATAGTTAGACAGTTGAAATTTTCACAAATAATGTACTTCTGTTGCCGCTATAACAAAAAATACTTAAAAATAGAACAAAATAAATATTTAAGAGGGCTCTCTTACAACTTGATTTTTTGCCGTTTGTATAGATAATGGTACCTACGAAGCCCTTCGTGCGTAGAATGACTCGCACTTGGTCGGTTTTTATTCTAAACTAAGCATAACTTTTATAATCATGTGCCATGTGTCTTATCTTAGTATCTATCAAATGACGAAGTAGATCATGCGGTCGCCGCTCGTAGGTACTCTATGAGAAGTGGACGTTTTGCGAAAGAGCCAAATAAATCATAGTTGATGATGAATGTGATGATGTGTATGATTGTGATGTCATAGTTGGGTAAACGCTTGTCTTCCAAGCAGGAGGCAACAGGTTCAATACCAACCCTGGGCCTGCATATCTGAGTCTTCCGAAGTCCCTAAACCAGCAACTTTTATGAATAAGAACCCGAGGAACCATTTCAACGAATTTGTTTGAAAATTGTAGTTTCACTTACACAGAACATGAAGAAACATTGGAATTGTCCGTTTTCATCTTTTTGCCCCACACTTCACTTCGACTGAAACATGTCAAAGAGGTTGTTTTTGTAAGTTAGCCGAAAGCACAATAATCTACGATAATCTGGGTGTTATGGTACCATGGTAGGTACTCGTAGTTCCCGATACCCACGACATAGGGAATTCTAGTGTGGGATTAGGCAGGACTACGAGGTATGTGACTGTTGGTTGTTGTATGTTATAACTTTATGAAAAAATAATTACTTGGTGTACTTGTACTAACCTTTTATTTTCTCCATGATATCGTTTCATTTGTCCATGAACTCGTTTGAGGCTTTTCCTCGGCCCAGAATATTGATGTGCTTTGTAATTTTTCATGGAAGAGCGTGGTTCCATGGTAATTTTTTTTACAATGCGTAGTAGGTAAATATGAAAAATCCTCAACATACGCACCCCAGTATATATTGTAGTTTTTGATACGCACTCACAAATCACAAACATGTTGCCATGGCAACGCCATGCATTTTGTCAGAGTGATGCCAGCATCAGCTTTAGATTTATTTACCTTATTTTGAGTTTGCTAATATTTTTCTATTTATCCAAAAAAAACACGTTAGTAAACATAATAATTATGATCATCTAGTAGTTTTTATTTCATTACATTTTTACGTATTTATATTATTATTTATTATCCCATAATTATCCAAAATTCATATGCTTGCAATACACATGACCAATCCTAAATGTTTGGTTTTCTAAAAATTTATATTCGAGCTAATTATGAGATGACAGATCAAAGCGGCAACAGCGCTTAGCCGGCGTAAGTCACGAGCTGACAACGTCGCGTGTAAGTGACATGTAACTGTTATCTAATCTGCGGCTATGTGTGTCACACTGTCAGTGTACACTCACACACTGACATAAATTAACTAAAATTTCGATGTTATTTTCGCTATTAATCCAGTGTTTTCTTCAACCAAATATGTGTTGACGCAAATAAGGACCAATATAAAAGCCAACAAGAGTCATTTCAGTATAAAATTATACCCTGTTCGCCCATATTTGTGCTAATACGTTTGTATGGAAAAGCGACCACCTTAACTACGTCAATCTCATACATTGTTGGCTTTTCTACTAGCGTCATCGCTATTATATTGATATTGATATAATAATTATTATAAAAATACATTATATTATATTTATTTATATTGATGCTCTGTACAGTTTTACTCAAATTAATTTTATTCTTTCATTTTCTTTCTTTCTTTCTTTAGAATGTTCTTTGTCTACTGCCTCAGGACTATGTAGGGGAAGGTGGTTTAAAACGATCCCCCTAAGGGAGAAAATTTGTAAAACAGCGTATGTGAAGAGTTTCGTGAAATTAGTTTATTTTATAGTTAGCTAATTTTATTAGCTAGATAGTAAGCTACATTACGTAAAATTAACTCGCAGGATTTTGTACCTATTTTAATATTTAGCAAGGTCTACTAAAGGATCATTTTGTACACCCCTATGTCCAAAATGATCCCCAGCATATGGGTAAAATGATCCCAGGGATCGTTTTGCCCAGCTCTTTAAATTAAGGCACTATATTTAATAAAAAGTTATTTCAGGACATTATCTAATATAGATTTGTGCTGTCGGGTTAAATCAATTAAATAAAAGCAACTAATAAAATAACAAATTATTTTAGTTTAAATCTTCAATTTTTCACATTGTAATCAACAGAGTTATAACCATCAGTCAATTTTTAACCTACTAAAGAATGTCTTGACCCCGATAATTAAACAATAACTGACATTAGACTCTAATTTGGAAATCAAGGTATAATGTAAACAAAATTACACAATCTAAATCAGTCATTTGTTTTAGAGACTTAATTGTTTTCGAACAGAACTGAAACAATCATCAGCACAAAAGTCACACGTGAACTCATCAGCATCCCCAGGATCAACTCCAGCGCACGCTTCATGTCCCCATCTCAAACAAACACAGCATCGGATCCAGCCTTCACCTGTATTGTCTTTCGAATATCTTTCAGTGCAGAACATGCATTCTGTGTCGTCGTTGTCATCATCAGAAGAAGATTCAGACATGTCATGTTTTCTAATTTTGGGCTTCGGTCCTTTACCTGTTTTTTTCCTTTTCTTAGCTAAGTTTTTTTTCCCTCGTGGCTTATCCTTTGAGCTAAATTTTCCTTTTGTTTTTTGAGAACTTGCGGTAGTAATTTTTTTTTTGTTCATGCGTTCTATTTTCTTTAATTCTTTTTCTGCTTTTTTGTCTCTTTCTTCTTCTAAGAAATTCTTATATGGCGTGCTTGTAAGTATTGCTGTTGTACCTCGCGCTTTATTAGTTTTTGCGCGTCTTTCTTCCATTTTTGGCAGAGGTTGAATTTGACGTAGAGGAACAGCAAATGATGTTGACGCAGTAGGTGACGCAGAGCGATAATTTTCATCTATATCAGTTGAAGAATTATCATCGTATGATCGTGGTACTGGAGTGTCAGAGGAAGGCCGTGCCTCAGGTACTTCGGGCAACGGTATGACATGGGGAGGAGGTGTCACAGCTTCTTCACATGCAGGTGGAGATATCGTTTCTCTCGCGTCGATGTCGTTAAACAGAATAGAAGGTGATACATTGCCATGGGCGGATAGTTCCTCAACTGAATTTAGAAGATCTATAGGGGTTGCACTTGACAAGTTACTGTCCAGGCCTTCACCAGAAACCTGAATCGTATCAGACGCTGCAGCACTTGTTACAGGATGGGGTTCATGTGATTCATTGTTCTCTTCTTGATCTGTCTTACTTGCAGCAGCAAAGTCTACGTCAGTAAACACGTCAGGGTTGAAGGGCGATATTCCGCATTTTTCAAATCCTTTTATAATATTAAGAGGCACAGCAGCTTTCAAGTACGCTTCTCCAAAGATTTTGCTGATTTGAAAAACAGAGACTACTCGACCCGGATTGTTATTCATCCACTTTTCCAACGCTTGATCATGGTACACACTTAGTGGATACATAACAGCAACATCGAGTGGTTGAAGTTTGTGGGTGCAATGAGGGGGTAGACACAAAATTGTGACGTGATTTTCTCTTGCTTTTAATATGACGTGTAAATTTCTGGTATGAGAAAGATGGCCATCCAGTACCAGAAGAACAGGATCTTCTGCAGATGGCTTAGCATGAGATAAGAAATGATCAAACCATTGTGAGAAGACCTCAATATTCATCCAGCCTGACGGATTGCAAGCCTGGTGGAGCCCCATCCATCAATTCCATTTTCATCCGTAAACGACGAAAAATTAGCATTGGCGGTATGAAGTTTCCCCCAGCTGATCCACAGATAACACCTGTAGTTGATTCGCCTCTTTCAGCAGATATAATTCTAGCTACTTGCTTTCGACCTTTTTTGGCAAAAATCTTGGTATTTTTGGTTGGGACTGTGTTTAAGCTAGTCTCATCTACGTTAAAGATGCGATGAGGTGGGAACGACTGTTTTTCTTGTGTGTTTTTTAAAATACCATAAAATTTGTCGACAATTGGCTTATTAAAAGCTCGAGCTCGCGCCGCTGAAGTTGATTCCGGTGCACGCAAAGTGATGTCAGGATGCCTTAGTCGAAATCCTCTCAGCCAATCTTTACCTGCTTTGCACTTTGTATTAGAAAACGGATGTTTTATCTTGTTTCTTTCAGCAACTTTGTAAGCAAATTTCAGTACATCTTCAGTAGTTAATCCGTACATAGTCTCTTCATTATCTTTAATATATTGTACAAGTTCTAGTTCTTGTTTCTCGTTAAATACTTTTTTCTTACTCCCCAATACCTTGACGGCCCCTAAAGCATGAACATTTTTCCCCTTCGCTCGTCTTTTGAGTGCCATAAGTGGAACTGAGAACTGTTTACTGGCGGTTTTGTATGGCATTCCATCTTCCACAGCTTTCAGTGCATTAGCCATTGAAATTTCATTCCAATTCTGGCGTGTCGTTTTTCTAACATAGCGTCGTGGCATTTTTCCTAAAAAAATATTACTCGTTAATAAACATAAACTAGTGGTTCACCCCGAACTGAGACCTCGCAAACAAACTTATAAAAACATTAACTGAGATATCACTATCACGGGTCCACCTCGAGATAATTTCCTTCACATCATCGAAATAACCAATGAATACCTACGTCTAAACAACGGTGCGTTAATACAATATAAGTAGCCATTAGTATAAGTAGCTGAACAATTAATTCATAACCTCCTTTAGTGCAGTCGTTATCATCTTGAAATTATCTAGCAAGTGTATGTATGATGATTTCAGTACTACGAGAAAACCATAGGCATCACCGTATAGTTTAGTGGTTCCAAAAGTTAGACCTACAACGGCATTCAAATTCTTAGAAACGGGAGGTCATCAGTGGATGTTATACTGGTTATTATTTTATAGGGTACAAGTTTCTAAATTCTTCAATTTTAGACTTTTCTCAGTAGGTATATGTGTCACTAAAGCTACAAGCATACTAAATTTCAGCGTTGTGGGATTAGTGGAAGTACTTACCCTAGAGGTTTAGTTTTTTTACATTTTCGATTTACCCTAATACCCAAAAACTAAATGGTCTAAAAAAAAATAGTTTTGAAAAGTCGAATCAAGGGGCTTTCATATGACACCCCATATGATCTGATTGTCTGTCTTTTTTTTTACCCCCACTTGGACCCCAATATCTCAGCAACCCCGTCGACCGATATAGCTCATAATCTTAATAACAAATTGTACTAATACTATCTACCGCCCAACCAAATTTCATAAAGATCAGATTGATGGTTCGAAAGTTATGCTCGGACAAACATACATACATACATACAAACGCCGATTCGTCCAAGTTGACGAAGAGAACTCGCTTTTCGCTCGTTCAAAAATAGTAACATACCGATAAAATGAAAACTAAAAACCATTCTATTTTGCATTATTTTGACCTCTCATGTCCGGTTCATGCCCACTTGACAAGGTAGTATATTAGGTAGTTGCATAGAACACCAACTTATGTGAAATTAACTGAAAACGAAGTGAGGTAAAATGATCCCTGGGTTCGTTTTGGACCACCAATGAAGGGATCGTTTTACCCCAGATGCTAACTTTACCAAAAAACATCACAACAAACGAAATGTTTCAATAAGAGAAATTAATTAAGGCCGATGTTATAGCTGAATGCCAATAGTAACGGATACCAATCCACCCATCACATAATATTGACTAAGACAAACGCTACAAAATATCGAAACTGTGCTTACCTTAGATTAAACGCAGTGATTTTAAGTTTTTTATTATAATATCACACTCAATGACTGCATCGCCATGACACTTTGTGAGACACTAGACAGTCGGCTGAGGGAACACGTGATTCATTCAAATATCCAATATGGCACTGTTATGTCGGTAAAACAGAGCGGGATCATTTTACTCCCAGGGATCGTTTTAGGCCACCTTCCCCTAGGTATGTGATTGCAGTTGGGAGTTATTAAAAATATTTTTATTTACGGAAAAGATAATACAACATACCATTTTACATACATTGTACAAGTAGGTAGGTATATACAATATTTAAAAATACAAATGAAACAGTTGAGCTACCTAACAACCGATGGTAATTCATTCTAAAAATAGCTCAACTAATCCAAATCGCTATCGATGGAAGCTTGCTTTTTCATACTAATATATTTTTCCATATATGGCGAAGAGAGTAGGTATTATTTTACACTGAAATGCTTTTATATTTATCTTTACTTACGGTAAATCTTATTTACATACAAACATTGAGACACGCCTTTTTCCCCGAACGGGTAGGCAGAGCCTCAAATGGGCCTCTTGTCACCGTGGGTTGCACCGTGTGATATAGACGAGACAAGTAATGAGCTCATCGCCGCCATTGCTTTCCACGACCGACTGACACTGCTAACGCTTTTTTTTTTTTTTTTTATACGACTTGTATGGCGGATCTATCAGATGGCCCACCTGATGTTAAGCGGTAACCTCTGCCTATGAACAGTGCATTACCTCATAGATCACGTCCACCCACACGCGCCTTATGTGGCATTGCACTGCGCCCGCCACCCTGAGTGCTGAAGATGAAAATTCTCATGTGCCTGTAATTTCTTCCAGTAATAATACATTCCGCTAGGACAAATCTTACTAAACAAGTCCGGGTAATCCCTTATATCAGGATTTACAGCTTTTACTATATCCATAGGATGAGACGGTTGGTTATTTGGTTAGTAGTTTTGGCATATTTGGTTGAAGAAAACAGTGGAAAACATATAAATTAATTATATGATCAACTCTTTTACAAGGTGTCCTACTTTTCAACATTAACCGTCCTAGTAGTCAATTTAGTAGAGTAGTACCTAGATGGATAGCTACTAGCTATGACCTAGATCTTAGATAATCTAACAATAACCATAAAATACAGCTCCTGCATGGTTAATAAATGGTATATAAACTAAACATGTGCTTCTACTTGGCAGCGTGCCCAGAATCCTGGCTGCAATACAAAATCACTTGTTAAATCACATAGGTATAAAAGGTACTTAGGTACTTACCTAGCTTAGGACAAAACTTCAACAAAGGCATACGGTATGCCGCATACCTCAATCTTTAGGTATATTCAAAAACAAATAATTAATAAACCTATATCATATCACTAATATTATATATGTGAATGTTTGTGAGTGTGTTTGTTATTACTTCACGTAGAAAATACAGGACCGATTTGGATGAAATTTGGAATAGAGATAGCTGGACTCCTGGAATAACACATAGGCTATTTTTTATCCCGGTACTCCCGCGGGTTCGAGATTTATACGGGTAAAACCATGGGGCGCAACTACTAAATTAAAAAACCCTTATGACTGAACCACAGATAAAATAATACTATACTAATAACTAAACAAAAAAAAACAATATGGAGTGATGATACGTTCATCGAGATCTTTCTTCCAACTAGTAACCTTTCTCATTCCTTGTAACTACGTATGCTTTCATTTAACAACGCTCTCTTATTTATTATTTTGTATTTATTTATTACAATTGTCTGCCCTCGGCTTCGCTCGCGGTTTACCAGGATAAACAAACTTATAGCTCATTCCAGGTCATAATCTATCTGTGTACCAAATTTCATCGAAATCAGTTCAGCCCTTTCGGCGTGATTTAATAACAAACTTACAAATATCCAAACACCCAAATACCGTAACTTCGGTGGTCTTATCGTTTATTGCGATAGGTACTTGAAGAACCAAAAGGAAAGTGGTGATGTCTTTTGTATCGCGTAGCCAGATCTACGAGGTGCTACGGTGGGCTACGAAAAATTGATTATAACATTTTGTAATTATAATTTACTTCGAATAGAACTTTCACTTCCGTCTTCCAGGGTTTAGAAGTTTTGGAGAAAAAAATAGTACCCAACTGATTACATACCCCAAAAACCGTTATTATGTAATGACATACGTACATTAAAACCATGAGTGTAAAAATAAATTTATGTAGTTACCTATCTAAGTACATATAAATAAATAAATAATGCTGGACAGTTCACACAACATTGTCTAGCCCCAAGCTAAGCAGAGCTTGTGTTATGGGTACTAGACAACTGATATACTTAATACAATATATTACATAGATAGATATTTTTTATTATATATAGAAAATACCCAGAACACACGGAACAAATATCTGCAGATCGCACAAATATTTGTTCCGAGGCGGGAATCGAACCCGCAACCTCAACATATAATTATGGATAGCCAGCAATCTCGCAGGAAACCGCTCTACCTACCTAAATGGCAACGGTCATGGATTTTGCAAACAAGTTTGGATGTATGATCACGGAAACGGTTTAATGCATCTTTTTAACCGACTTCAAAAGAAAGAACGAGGTTCTCAATTCTGATGTGTTAATTTGTTTAGGTCAAATCTTGCAAGCTGAATTAGAATCACTTATGGACATTAGATTGAGCTGAAATGCATGCTTAGGTACCTGTCAAATTCAGATTACGATTTCAATACAATATTATTGATATTGTCGTTAGGGAAAGAAAGCGTGCTTCCGCCAAAACGAGAGGCCAACGACGGACTTAGGGCGGAGAGAGGAGAGTGAATCTGTGAGCTAGCTAGAAGCGGGAGCTGTGATGGCTAGAAGAAAGGCAGAGCGAAGCGAGAAAGAAAGCGTGCTTCCGCCAAAACGAGAGGCCAACGACGGACTCAAGGCGGAGAGAGGAGAGTGAATCTGTGAGCTAGCTAGAAGCGGGAGCTGTGATGGCTAGAAGCAAGGCAGAGCGAAGCGAGAAAGAAAGCGTGCTTCCGCCAAAACGAGAGGCCAACGACGGACTCAGGGCGGAGAGAGGAGAGTGGATCTGTGAGCTAGCTAGAAGCGGGAGCTGTGATGGCTAGAAGCAAGGCAGAGCGAAGCGAGAAGGACTTGTGCTTGCTAAAAAGAGAATTGATTCGATTACTAGGTAGGTAGGCATGTAGGTACCTCGGTGTGATTGATAGGTAACTCTCCGATTTGGTCATTACCACGCTATATAGGCTTGGCCTTTGTGATAAGCAAAAATGGAACACCAATATTTCCGTCAATAACAGCAATCTACTTAGGTCCTTGCAGTTTTAGGTCTAAGGTTGACATTATGATTGCATCATGTGACCAACTTCTTGAGTAGGTAGGTACCTAACACGTGTGCGGATTAATGAGACCTAATTGAAGGTGGCCCGACCCCATGATGAAGTCATCAAAACACGTCATGACGCTTCATTTATTGTCACCTGTTTCCCTAGTGAGGTCTACTACCTATCTAAGGAGTAAAAAGATACCAGTTGTAGAGATTTTTGTGCAAGAGTTCGTCAGGGGTATAAGGGTCGAGTATGGACGGGTGGATGGAGTGCTGGACGAGTATCTAGGGGTTTTACCTAGATAGGTACTATTTACCACCATAACTACATATTTCTGCCGACAAGCATTAGTGCTCGCATTGCTGTGTTCTGATTTTAAATTACACGCACATGAGACTACAATTCCATCTTTGTCGTGGCGGGTGCAGAGCGTAATGTCATGTAGGGCGTGCGTGCCATAGGTGGACGTGATCTGTCAGATAATGCATTATTGGCAGAGGTGGGCCATGGGCCAGATCCGTAATAAACAAGTAATTAATTTTTAAAAAATTAAAAAACCCCCAACGCTGAACGTCTGAACCGATTTTGATCAAACAAAGCTAAGAACACTCCCGACAAATACACCTTTCAAACAAAACAAAAAAATTAAATCGGTTCATCCGTTCGGGAACTACGATGGGACAGACAGACACACACACAGACACGTCAAACTTATAACACCCCTTCGTTTTTCGTCGGGGGTTAAAAAAAAGAAGAGCATAACCTTTTAGACATAAAATATCTACCTGAGCGATATATCTGACAAAAAATACATTGACTACATGCGTATAGGTTCATCCACCAGCAGCCTTCAGATGTCCACTGCTGGGCGAGGGCTGCCCCATAGAATGCAATGGGTGGATTTGCCATAATCACCACGCTTGGCAGGCTGGATTGGTGTGGAAAGATGATGCTGCCCATCCGGTTAGTCAGCTTTTACGACATCCACGGGAGAAGACGGAGGGGTCTATTCTTAGGCCGGATATACAAGACAGAACAGAGAGTTTACATTACATTTAATTAAAACAATAAACTTTCTTTTTTCAAACTGAACATTTATTCTTCTTATTTTAAGAAACTTTATCCACACAAGTAAACAATGATTTTAATTGAATAATACGTTAATATTTATTGTGCAAAAAAAACAATATAAATGCAAAAATTGCAAGAGCTATTATAATATTCTAGGCTAATCTCAGTTGCTTTAATTACCAAACAAGAATTAAGCATTAGAAAAATAACAAGTATTTGATATATCACCTTAGCAGGTTTAGTTGAATGTCAAAGTATGAACACTTATTACCCTAAATATAATGTTACATTATAACAAAATCAGATTGAAGTAAAGAATGATTCAACAGTTCATGCTTGTGCTGTGTTGACACCGTTTAAGGCTATTCAAACAATAGAAGTGGGTTTCCTGCTTGAACCTAAACACCTTATCGTTTTGCCCTCAATTGTGTCCACTGTTTCATTTAAAATGTTATTTCGTAAAATCAGTGTTGTTAAGCTCAATGTCATATAAATAAACTTCTAAAGATTTCTGATAACTGTTTAGTTAATCAAAATTCTAGTCACATTCTTATTCATTAATAATTAATGTTGGATAATTTTACCCTAAATATTTAACTAGTTACATACTTATTTTAGTACAGTGCTTAAGGTAAATTATGGGAAAATAGTTTGAAATATGGCTTACATCCTGATAAAGTAGTTAAAGGACACATTTTATAATAAATCAGTCTGAATTTAGATAGTGTACAACTACATTTAGTACAAAATCTAGTCTATGAGGTGACAGCAATATGCATTTTGTTAAAGATGTAACTGAATAATAGGCTATAAGTACTGTCTACGCAATAACATTGGTTTCCCAGTCCTTAGCCTGCCGCACTTCCCGGCAGCCAGATTTCAAGGTACCCGACTACATAATATGTACACAATACTTCTAGCTTTTATTTCAGTGTATCTCATCAAAATCCATAAAGCTGCAGTGATCTCTCGGGCTGGATCTCGTATTATTTAGCTTGGTGTCATAAAATCATTTGATAGCCGGTGGTCATGTGTAACTTACTTCTAAGATTACCTTATCATTACTTATTGTACAATATTTTGAACATCAATTAATTCTATCGCTACAACATCTTAATTACAGTACAAATAGTATGTTTATAAAAGCATCTTAATAGTTATCAAGTGTAAAGATTTTCTTAAACAAAAAGTGCAATAAATTTCAGTTTTGCAAAGGTAGAAAATTTAGGAATATTCCTAGGAGACAAACTTTTCAATTGACATAGAATAAAGCAAACATGCAATAACATAGGAGGTTAGTATAACAGGCCAGTTAAAGACAAATATTCATGATAAGCACCTACACAAATAATTGAATAAGTAATTAACAAATTAGGATAGTCCTATTATTACAAAATACCCAAAGGAATGTGGGAGTCACTGAGAGGTAAAGGTAGGTACTAATTTACTTTTTGGATATGTCCATGCAATATTTGCAATTACTTTCCATCGAAAGTCAGTCTTTTTGAATGTCTTTGCCAATGAACACAGTCAGACTCAATCTAAATACTGCTTAACAGTGTCACATTTTAGTAGTTGCCTCCAAAGAGCGCAGGAGGGGTGCGCGGGCCATATACTAGAAACGATCCTTGGAAGCATGCAGGTCTGGGTTGGTGAGGTACTGCAGCTCCTGCAGTTCCTGGAACTTCTCATGATCCCTGATGTGGGCATAGTTAGCAGACAGGCACATCAGGTAGTGAACTAAGCTCAGTATTACCAGCACACAGGACACCATCGCCAATATAAACATAAACTCTGCTTTCTCCACGTAGTCCTTACAGAACAGCTTCAGTTTATGAGCTTCACATATTTTCATGTCCTCTTGTTTGACACTCGAAGGGAACATGAAATCGAATTGTGTAAAATCAATGCATGTTGATAAATCAACGTTTTTCGGTTTCGAGCATAGTTTCCAGAAGATAGTGAACAGGAATGTTGTTATGACGAGGAAGCCGAGCAGCATGATCCATACGAATGTCAGGATGTAGGTAATGATCATAAAGATGGCGCATGATATCCTCCCGCCGACTCTCGCTCTCCAGGCGCGGTAAACTTTCTGTCTTGTGGCACCTGTTGCCAAGCAACCCAGACAAAGCAGCATGAATCCGAGTGCTGCCATACACGCACTGCCAACCGTAAATATCATCTGCAATGCTTCTATCCATATTAATCGAAAATGGAATACTTCATCAAACATACGTATGGAGAGAGTCGAGCCACGAAACATTGTTCCACAGAACACACCCACGCCCAAGCAGCACATAATCGTTGCGACGAGAGTGGCATGAGGAACCCTCGTCAGACAAGCTTGGCATCCGTCACCCATTGTTACTTAGGCTGCAGTGTTTTTCGCGCACTAATATGTCTACTTTCTTTCACAAAACTAAAAAATAAAAGGCACGTACACAAGAAAAAGAAAGTCCTGTTTTGGAATTACTTAATAAACAAACGTCATTCAAATCTATGGATGACTAATTTGATTGACTGATAAAAATGGACACTGACTTAACCAAATTCTTTGACAACATTGAAGTAAGCAGCACAGATAAACTACAGAATAAATAAATTGAACAGATACACCAACTTATATCTGTAGAATGAAATTAATGTAGTTTTCTTTAACAGATAAGTTGGTGGTAATAGTCATGATTGTAAGATGCAAGTGCTATTTCAGATTCGAGGACACGCTGCAATCCGCATCATGATTGGGCAAGGTTGGTTATGTTCCCTGTATTTCACTTTGGATGTGTCAAAGTTTATATTATCTGTTGCATTTACAACTAGCAAAGTTTTTAGTTATAGGTAGAGCTGTTCTGTGTGATTGGGTCATAGACAGGACATGAAACGCTATTTCGTCTATTTAGTCAACCTCTATTTTAGTTCCACGTCAGTCTCGCTCTCGCACCGAACGTCAGTGTCAAAGTCTTAGTAGTTGGCTTCGCTGTCAGTCAGTCAGTCGGTCAATCAAACAAACTCAAAACAATTAATTGTACGAAAGTAACAAAGTCGTGTAAATAATTTAAATAATCTCTGTGTGGTTCAATTTACTATTAATTGCAGAATACACTTTATAAAATGGAAGTTTTGTACCATCAGACAAACCAGATAATTCAAGAAACTTCAGCTCTTTTCCAGAAGTTAGAAAATGATCCAAGTAATCATGAAGCTGTAGAATCTTCAATTCAGTCCAAAATTAATGCAATTAATGCGTAAGTTTAACATTATTATGTCCGATAATACTTATTACAAGTTCAGTGATTGTTACAAGAACAAAAAGCTATGTTAGAAATGATAACTCCTTACAAAAATCTTAGATCAAAACTGCTGATATTGGGCGATAATTGTACCATATTGCAGAGTACTTGCTAACGCTAGATAAAGGAAACACATCTAGATATCTTAGGTAGGTACAAGGATAATTGCAAGTTATGATACTGCTTGAAAATAAAATTCACTAAACCATTTTAACATCAAGTCAATCAACAGTCAAGGATCTTAAATATTGTCTAAGTACCCTTTAGTATGAGAACACAATAGCTATATTCCTTGGTCAAGGAGCTACGCCAGTGCATAGACGCACACACAACAACAACCATGAGCATGTGCCATAGAAATGTTGAATAAGTTACTAATCGCCTCTAACATGTCCGCTAACTCTTTGTACTTTATGTGTTTTCTTGTGTGCAATAAAGATTAATCTTGGGTGAGTTGTGAGACACTGAAAAGAGGCCCACTGAGGCCCTGCCTACCCCTTCAGGGAAAAAGCTGTGTATCTATGTATGTATGTATGTTGTGAGACACATTTGTACCTATTCTATTTAACTAGTAAACAAACAGAATTACCTAGATTATTTCATTAAATTAGTTGAGTAATTTAAAAATATATCAAATTCAAAGCACAGGACTGCTGAAGATGCATTTTGTTTTCCACCTTTGATATATCCATATGGTAGAATATAGAGGTATAGGAAGGGTAGAATATATAGGTATAGGTTCTTAACTATGGGATCCAGATTCATCAGTCCGTCCCGAGACAAGGAATAATGAGTTATAGTTAGCTATCCAGGACATGGCTTCTCTTCAATGGAAGAAGCTGTGAATGTTATATGAGGGCAGTAATATAGTGGTAAAACTCTACACCTACTTAAGCTCAGAAGCCCAATTCTTGTAATAAAAAATAGTCAAACTAAAACTTGTTTCATGTTCTGATCTTCTGTTGATGCCAAAATATAGCAAACTGTATTTTACTCAACATTGAAATGTGATGAAACTTGAACACTTCAAAGTTTTTCCGACAATTTCAGGTAGTTTTTTAGTATTGCATTGTTATAGGCAGAGGTTACCGCTTAACACCATCCGATTGTTCTGCCATCAGATTGGTCTGTCATTCATACAAATAAAAAAAAAAAAAAAATACTTCCTGAGATTTGCTATTTGCTATTTGCTGCAATGGATACAAACTGCAAAGACAAGTAGATATTTGCTTTCATTGATACCTACAATATTCTTACTAGGAATTGTCCAGTTGTCCAATATCAAGTTTTCACTCAATTTTTGTTTTTGTGATTCCAGCAACTGTGATAAGTTGGATATATTGCTATATAAAACACCAATCAATCAAAGAACTATGGCGAAGATGAGAGTTGACCAGCTCAAATATGACAACAAGCACATACAGGTAATTAATCGTCTACTCCAATATGTTCAACTATCTGTTCAACCAGTTGAACAAATTGGATGAGTTTTCTCCAATTTTTTCAACTTCAAAATGGTGTTGAACTCTTTGGACTAAAAATTACAATAAGTTCAATTTCTATGTTTTTATTAATAAAACAGGGTACTCCTGCAGCTTGATTTTTGACATTGTATAGAGTGCTTTTGATAGAGTCAAATGCTGGAACTTCTGAGATGTTATCGAGGCCGATATCTTTTATAGATTTAACTACTTTTTTATAAATTTTGGGAACCGTTTCTGTTCCATCTGATGATTTGATTTTCTGTTTACATTCATCAATCTTTTTCTCAATTTCAATTTTTCCAGTATCTGATTTGCAATGATCACTATGTTTTTGAGTTTTTTTTTTTTTTTTAGAGTTTCGTTGTTTGGCTCAAATGAAAGGTGATGACAAAATCTTCATTTTGGATGAAAGCTGTCAAAATTGAAACAGTCATATGTAGGAAACTACTCGTGCTAGAGTTTCGTTGTATTGCTAAAATGAAAGGTGATGACAAAATCTACATTTTGGATGACAGCTGTCAAAATTGAAACAGTCATATGTAGGAAACTACTCGTGCTAGAGTTTCGTTGTATGGCTCAAATGAAAGGTTATGACAAAATCTACATTTTGGATGACGTCAGTTTTCCAAGAGTACAGCATTTGATTTTCCATGCCTGTTTTTTTATAAATTGCAATGGAGATTGATGAAGATTTGTGTTTTTTACAAAAAGGCAGAGGTCTAGTGCTAGTCCACTGCGGGTATCGATATTATCGTATAAGGAAATATGAAAATGGATCGTCTATATGGATGTGTTCAACGAGAGCCGAAGGAAAATTTACTTGCGTCGGTTCTTTAACTCTAGAGGTGAGAGCACTAGCGACCTGGCAGCGCGCCCGCGGTTATATTTGCACCATTGATTTACCCCATTAATGGTGCAGACGTTACTAGTTAGTTATGTTTGCACCATTGATTGATAGGAAAAAACAGACGGTATTAAAAAACCGGCCAAGTGTGAATTCCGGGTTCCGTACATAATCTATAAAAACGGCAAAAAAATACGGTTGTTTTATGGGAGCCCCCTTAAATATTTATTTTATTGTTTCTTAGTATTTGTTGTTTTAAACTTTTCCGTTCCATATGGTCAACAGTTAGTGTTGACGGTACGTGGAGGGAGTAAAATCGCTCTTTTGTCACCGATTGCAGCAACTGAAAACTGTTGCGACCACCGAAAACTACGTCTGCGCAATTTCCCAAAATTTTAAGAAAATATCGTGAAAATCGCCGGTTGCCGCAACTGAGAGCTCAAAATTGCAACGAGTTCTGAGCGCCTTAGATGAGCACAAAACTAATTTTGACAGCTGTCATCCAAAATGAAGATTTTATCATCACCTTTTATTTGAGCCATACAACGAAATTCTAGCACGAGTAGTTTCCGAAATATGACTGTTTCAATTTTGACAGCTGTCATCCAAAATGAAGATTTTGTCATCACCTTTCATTTGAGCCAAACAACGAAACTCTAGCAGGAGTAGATTCCGAAATATGACTATTTCAATTTTGACAGCTGTCATCCAAAATGTAGATTTTGTCATCACCTTTCATTTGAGCCAAACAACGAAACTCTAGCAGGAGTAGTTTCCGAAATATGCCTGTTTCAATTTTGACAGCTGTCATCCAAATCACGCTGTAGTTCCACAATACGTGCGGCCGCCGCGACTAGTGCGCACATACTGGTGATTTAACTACAATGCAATTGATCTCAGTGGCCGCAGCGATCAGCGACTGAACACGGGCCGCAATGCGTCGCTTCGATCTCGCTGGCCGCTGCGGCTTGGTGTGGGCGCTGGCCGCGTGCGGCCAGGTGCGCGGGCTCTATGGCGATTTCATACTAATGTATCTATCTCGATGGTCGCCGCGACCTGGCCGCTGCGGCCTAGCCGCTAGTGCGCTATTGCCCTAACTATCCATATTCCTACCTATATGCAAAATTTGTTTTTCATGCAAGTTTTTGTTTATTTTAATATTTTATATATGTTTACAGAATGAAAAAATTTTGAAAACTAAAAAACATAGTGATCATTGCAAATCAGATACTGGAAAAATTGAAATTGAGAAAAAGATTGACGAATGTAAACAGAAAATCAAATCATCAGATGGAACAGAAACGGTTCCCAAAATTTATAAAAAAGTAGTTAAATCTATAGATTTATAAAAGATATCGGCCTCGATAAAATCTCAGAAGTTCCAGCATTTGACTCTATCAAAAGCACTCTATACAATGTCAAAAATCAAGCTGCAGGAGTACCCTGTTTTATTAATAAAAACATAGCAATTGAACTTATTGTAATTTTTAGTCCAAAGAGTTCAACTACATTTTGAAGTTGAAAAAATTGGAGAAAACTCATCCAATTTGTTCAACTGGTTGAACAGATAGTTGAACATATTGGAGTAGACGGTAATTAATAGAGCTTACACTAGGAGTTTACACTTGTGGGTATCAGGAACTACAGTTACCATGGTACCTCCTCATGACCATACCATGACGACCTCTGTGGCGCGGCGGGCGAAGGTTCGCCTGCGACACGGGAGGTTGCGGGTTCGATTCCCGTCTCGTAACAAATATTTGTACGATCTGCAGATATGTTTTCAGGGTGATCTGGGTATTTTATATGTACAGTGGTGGAATGAAATTTTCGTCACCTTTGGGCCTATTTTTGGTTGTTCAATGCAAAAAGCATAGGTACTGTTTTACCGACATAGTATTGCATTGGTAATGTTTTACCGACACAGTATTGTATCGGAACTTATTCTCGCGCTACGTATCGGAACTGCCAATGTGTCAATATTACGAAAATAACCTTCAGTTACCATGACAACGGATATTAGCAGCGATTGAATGACAGATAGTCTACGAATAAAATGACAAAACTTCTGGCTAACTCAATAAAAAACTGGCCAAGTCATCGGACCTCGCGCATTCAGGTTTCCGTTGTAGAAACTATTATCTAATTTGTGGTTCCGTTACAAATGTAGAAGTTATAAATTGCCTAAGTTTAGTTAATCCACAAGCAAAATTAAATCTGTTTGTAAAAATTCTCAAAATATGTGAAAATTATCAAAATGTTTCTATTTTGTAAAATATTATAATTTTTTGGTAAAATATTCATAATAAGTATGTTGAATATTTAAAAAAAAACTAGTTCCTGGGTTAAATGGAAATTAAATTGAACTTAGTAACAAAAATACAGTCTTATTCTACTTAATAAGCTCTAAAATTATACTCCAGATACTAGGGTACGACAGATTTATGTTTCCATCCCCACTTTAACTTGTACGGGAACCATACTTCGAAATAATTTTTGGTTATTATTTTTGGGTTTGGGTCAGTAAGATACATAAATAGTACAAATATGAATACTACTATGGTTTAGCCGCTACAGACCCGTGTGATAGAGAGACGGACAGACGGATGAGCGAGGGCAATAGGGCTTCGATTGGCCCCTGTGGGTACGGGACCCTAAAAAAGTCGTTCCAAACTTAACCAAGCAACTGATCAAAGGTGTGCGATTTTGATCTTTATAATACAAATTTAAATTATGATGTTCTTTACAGCAGTCTGCTACGTAGAATAGTTGGAAAAGATTATGTGCTCGCGACAAGCTAAGGGGATTCTTTTGAAAACTGACGAAAGTTTTGATTCAACCATTGTACAATTAAAAAAAACTATGTAATGTATTGTATTAAGTACATCAGTTATCTAGTACCCATAACACAAGTTCTGCTTAGCTTGGGGCTAGATAATGTTGTGTGAACTGTCCGTTTTATTTATTTATTTTATTTATTTATCTACTAGTGTAGATATAAGCCAATCTAAAACAGCACACCTCAATATTTAATTACATCAAGATATTCCTTATTCCGTAAACACAAGGATCATTTTCCAATGTCAAGCTTGTGACAAGTGCCAAGTGAAAAGCGATGGAGGGGCGTTTAGTTTTACATTGTTTTATCTCAACGTACATTCTAACTTGTAAAAATCACAAGGAGGTGGTCACAAAGGCCTATAAGCCGTTATATTGTACAGTAGAATCTATCCGTGGTTTTGCTTGCATGGCACCAAGATAAATGGAGCCTGTCTGCTAATCCAGGTTATGCTATACCAAATTTTACCAAAAGCCATCATCATCATCGTAAGCCGTTAGATGTCCACTGCTCGATGAGGCCTCTCTCAAAGAATGTTTTGGGGGGATTTGTCATAATCACCACTCTTGGCAGGCAGATTAATGATCACAGTATTGGTGTTGAGTACTCTGGTAGGTGCTCCCCGCCACCCGCCATGGGGGTGCCCCATCCCTTAGTGTAATCCCATAGTCGGTTTTTATGTCATCCACGGGAGGAAATGGACGGGTCTTTTCTTAAGCCGGATATTCGACAGCAACTTACAATATAAATATAAATTTCCACTATGGTGACCTTTGGGGTACAATTTGAGTCAGTTCAATGTACAAGATGACAGGTTACAATGTATATTATAGGTATGCAATCTAGTCTCAGCTTAGTTTGTCATCTAGATATTCGCATTTGGTCTTTATTTTTAGGGTTCCGTACCTCAAAAGGTACCTGATACCAACGGAACCATTATAGGATCAATCTCGTGTCTGTCTATCCGTCTGTCACTACCTATTTTCTCTAAATCTACTCGCCTGAAAATGTTTAAATTTGGTCCATGTAAAGAGGTAGGTGACCCAATTACGGGCGTATACCAACCAGGGTTGATTTTGGCGGGAAAACTAAAAGATTAAAAATAAATCTTTTGTTTGCATCATGTGACGAATCAAATAATATGGCTCTTTATGAAGTATTATTTAATTAGTATTATTTAATTGTTATGTGTAATTATATTATTATCTATGTGTTTTCTGTGTAACTGACATTTTATTGTTATGATTAGCTTTGATTAATGTAATTGATGTGTCCGTTTTAATTAAAAGTAAATTAAATTATAGGTACAATTTTTATATAATTTAAAAAATGCATAGTTTATTATGGTAGTCTACTTGTACGGAACCCTCTCCACGCGAGTGCGACTTGCACGTGACAGGTTTATAACTTAAATTTAAATGTGTCCCAAAAATTCGCGTGCGACTCGAACCCGCATCTTCGCCTCTAATCGGCGATGCCTTGACCAGTTTGTACACGGAACTAGCTGACGCTGGGGGACAACATTTGTGGGCACTATCATTTCGGCTAAGCGCCGATGGTTTTTTATTTATTCCACTATTCAATTAAAAAGACCGGTATAATGTTTCCAGGCATCCCTCTCAAATGCCCAGACCAAAAGACTGAGGAGAGAGCAAGAGAAGGCAGACCGTGAGCAATTACTGACCCGGCGCTTCGGCAACGACCACACAGCCATCAACGTGGACTATTTGGGACAGGAGCAGACATCTTTGCACAACTCTCATAGAAATGTGGACGAAATGATACACACAGGTGGGCAAATAAAGGGATTTATCAGTTTGTTCCTTTATCGTGTTTCTGGTACAGTGATCCCTCGGAATTACAATGTAGTATCACTGCATATTTTTAATTTGAATATTTTACTTGATTTATTCAGTTAAGAATCAAATCTACGATTACTGTTAAAAATCAAATCTACGATTAGGAATTTTGAGCCATACCCCACCTTAACCCGATGGTTCACGACGCACTCCGTTCACCTGCAGTTCGCTATTTTCCTTCTTTTTTTGTATACTACTTGAATGACGGAACAATCAAATGGCCCACCTGATGTTAAGCGGTAACCTCTGCCTATGAACAGTGCATAACCTCATAGGTCACGTCCACCTAGGGCGCACCCTATGTGGCATTGCACTGCGCCCGCCACCCTGAGACAAAGATGAAAAGTCTCATGTGCCTGTAATTTCACCGGCACCCTTACCCTTCAAACCGGAACACAGCAATGCGAGCACTACTGCTGAAATAGGTATGGTGGTAGTACTTCCCTGGACGAACTCTTTCACAAAAAAGCTCTACTACTACTACTAGCTCCTACTCTCCTACTAGCTTCCTGCTGTCCTAGCATCCAATACAGTGTTTTTTTTCGCTTCCGCTCGTCAGTGTAGAGTCTATTATTTTGTTTGCTGCTCTTAGCTCGTCCAATACACTTTATATTGAGAGTCTGTTAAGAAAGAGAGCCGTCGTTGCTAAATTGTGAACGAACGTTTTAATGAGTTTATGTAACTAAATAAATAGTTACAGATCAAAATGGAACAGACGCGCTATTGTACAAATATTGTATTGCCCGCTAAACAAAAGAGGTAAATAAGCACAGCTGCGCCCTCAAACCCCACGACGGATCTCTATCTGTACAGACTCTACAAGCTTTTATTTAACTTTCAATGTTTGTATGTTAAGATGTTTGTTTAGGTCAAATCTTGCAAGCTGAATTAGAACCACTTCTTGACATCCGATTGAGCTGAAATTTTGCGTACCTGTCAAGTGGCAAACAATACAATATTATGGTGACAGTGAGCTGATCTGATGATGGAGACGGAAACAGATGTTTTCAGTTCTAACAATAGTTTAGTTTTCTCTGACCACAGCGTCCAACAGGCGGTTGCTTAGTCCGATTGAAATGGTTCTTTCGATGGTGTGCAGGGAATGAGCTCGAAGTGGTTCCGTGTAAATGTGTTTCCAGGCACATAAATGTTTTTAGAAGTCGGTTAGAGAGGTAAAGAAAGTAGGTAACCTATATCGCGTGTATTCACGAGGTCTCAGTTCGGGGCGAACCACTAGTAGTATTTGTCATTAGCATCTGCGGCAAAGCGGCGTAAAGGAGCTTCATTTGATTTGCACGACTAATGTCAAAAAAGAAAATTGGCCAAAGCCAATGTCTTAAAGTAATAATGTCCAATTATAATCAAGCGGATCTTTGTACAATATACATGCCTTACTATGTAGGTTGTGGAGCTAGGAGGGCTTACGTAAGGAATATAAAAGACCTACCTAACATCATAAATGTAAAATTGTATGTGTTTGTTTTGTATGTTGTATTTGTATGTTTTTTACTCAATAATGCCTAAACGGCTGAACTGATTTCGATGAAATTTGGTACACTGATAGATTATGTCGTGGATTGAGCTATAGGCTACTTGTACCCTGGCAAAACGCGAGCGAAGCCGCGGGCGGACACTAGTAAAACATAAAATCAAACAATAATTCGCTGCGCGAAGCAGGATTTGAGTTAGGACAAAACATTGAACTCTCAGCTCCATACCCTTAGGCCCTTGTTGGGACAGTTTGTGTGTAAAACGCTAAAGTAAAAGTTTTAGGCACCTAACCAAGTTGATAGGTACTTGTAGTAAAGTAGATTATGTACATTGTGATATAATGGTTATAACCTATTGTTATTGCAAACGAGTTGTCAATAACCTTTACGTCTGTGTGTCATACAAGTTGTGAGAAAACAGGTAATTAATTATCCGCCAAGTACCTATCTCGATATTCATTTTTCTTCCTCTTTAGTGATCAATGATCTTCTTGCACACGAGATCTAGTAAGTAGTTTTTTATTTTTGGGGTTCCCCATACTTAGAACTGAAACTCAACAATTTTTTTTTCATCAAACCTATACGTGTGGGGTATCTATGAATAGGTCTTCAAAAATGATATTGAGGTTTTTAATATAATTTTTTTCTAAACTGAGTAGTTTGCGCGAGAGACACTTCCAAAGTGATAAAAAGTGTGTCCCCCCCCCCCATAACTTCTAAAATAAGAGAATGATAAAACTAAAAAAAAATATATAATGTACATTACCATGTAAACTTTCACTCAAAATTGGTTTGAACGAGATCTAGTAAGTAGTTTTTTTTAATACGTCATTAATCGTAATCCATCCAAGAACTACTTTATATTATGTTACTTGCTGCTACGGAACCCTTCATGGGCGAGTCCGACACGCACTTGGCCGCTTTTTTGTTATATTATAAGAAGGTTATATTCTGCGGTAAATAAATACAGATTATAATAACTTTAACAAATTTTTTAAAAAGTTATATGAAATTATAGATAAACTAAGGAAATAATTACTAACTATAATTTCATTTTTCTTCAAATAAAGTCATCATCATTTTAT
This sequence comes from Operophtera brumata, assembly GCA_932527175.1. NCBI lineage: Eukaryota > Metazoa > Arthropoda > Insecta > Lepidoptera > Geometridae > Operophtera > Operophtera brumata. Next base: position 6,975,786 of record OW052238.1, read on the forward strand.
TCCCATTTTTACCCGACTGCGTCAGAATGAGGGTTATAATTAATTAATTAATTTCATTTATTTCAATCAACAATTGGATCATAATTTTGTTAGTTGGTTTCTTATCCTAGGTTAGTCACTATAAACATTGTGATAACAAAGAAGAAATAATCAAGAAATAATATGCCCAATCTTACAAAATTAATATATAAATTGAATTGAATAAAGGTAAAAATACATTTATTTACAGAAAGAATAATACAAGCTATGTACAAAATACATATGAAACAGTTGTGCTATACCTGATGACCGCTGCTAGCGATCTAAAGGTAGCTCAACTGATCCAAACCACTACCGGACGGAAGCGTCCCTAAAATGCTGGCTGCGGTGCCACGCTGATTGGCAATACTAATGCGTTGAGCCAGATAAGAGCCAGCTCTCGGGTCACGCGTCGCTTCCAGTAGATGCCCTGAAAGAATTTTGAAAACGCGAAGGGCCCCGGAACCCCACGGACCCAGAGTATTGAATAAAGTATGTCATAAATTAGGATAGGTCAATATTAGAAATGTCATTGCGGCATTTTCATTGTCATTGTTATGTTTATCGAGTGTATGTATGTATGTATGTATGTACCTACCTATGTATATATTTATGTATGTAACTTTTTATGTGTGTATCTTTGTATGTATGTATGTTTTATGTATATTTCTATGGCACGCTCTGTAGACTAAATGGCTTGATGGATTTTAGTGAGAGTGACACTGGATATATCAAAATAATTCACGCAGTCGGGTTTAAAAAAAAAACTTGTTTAATAAAACTCTTTGCTAGTAAACTAAACTTTTTATTGAACTGAATAAAGTTCTTTTAAAAGAAATCATATAGTTTCAAGCTATGTTTACTGGCCTTGTAAGTACACTTTTCGAGTTTGCTCGAGTTGCTTATTGTTCGTGTTTGAGTGATGGATCTACCCTGGGGCATATTACCCTTTCAGAAACAGCATAATATAATAGGTATAACTTCCGTAACATGGATAAAATCTTATTCTCTATATCCTTTTTCAGATTTATGATATGTCCCGCCCGCGACTTCGTCCGCAGATAGTAGCTAATAGTCATAGTAGATAGGTACTGTATCTACTACCTAGTGTACCTAGATAGGTACACTTAGTAGGTGCCCCCCTCAGGGATACATCAGGATTTTTCAGTCCTGGTGTCTCCCCTAGCCCTGGGGACATATCAGAAAATCAAGTCTTCATCAATACCCAACTAGCCATGGGGCATAGTATTATGTTTTTTATTGTTATAAGTACATTCAGCTTTAAACTTTGTCGCAGCAATTTGACCAGCCATCTGATAGCGTGTATGTGGTCAGATCATTCCAACAAAGTAGGTAAGTGCTCTTTAATGCGCGTCATGTAAAAAGAACGCTGGCGGTCATACTTCTTCATACGTTCCAGCGTTCTTTTTACATGACGCGTACTATACTTACTGGAGACTAAGGAGACTTTCCTCAGAAGCCATTATGGGAAGAGAAGAGGAAATGAAGATACATTTAATGACTTGACATAGTTATATCAATTATATCTATTATCTATTTAAAGAGGTTCTGCTCCAAAATAAATTTTGTCCGCAAACTAAGTGAATTAAGCTGCTTCTAGTAAAATTACTAAATTGATCAGCAAGTAATATGATTTAGGGCAGCTTTAAAATTGATGTCATAGAAAATTAAATATGTCTGCAGCAATATTAGTAAGAAAGAAGCATATCATAAATCAAATTTTGATGAATATGTTTCGCGTTTTGGGTAACTGCAACCACAGATAAAAAAATACTATATAGCTGCTACTTAGGACCCAGAAACAATGGAACGTATGACCGGGTCATGTAACTGCCCACTTGTACAAGCAATTGGTTCACACAAAACCAACTAAGTACATAGTATTCTCACTAAGATACAGGGTGCACTGGCAGATTTACGATTTGTAAATGAAACGAATATATGCTAGATGTGAAAACAATTATGTATTGCGTACCAAATTAAACTTAATAATTATGCTGTCTTATGTTTTCCTTCGCGGCGTTCACATTCACGGATTTTGGCAACATTATTCCGAGCGATGTATTGCAACAGATTGGGGAATAGCGTACACTTCTCGCACGATATTTTCTTTGAATTCCGATATGTCGGTTGAGTTGCTATCATAGACGATACCCCCACAGAGAAAAGACCAGGGGGGTGAGATCCGGCGATCTGCCTGGCCACACGATGTCACCATATCGACTAATCAGTTATCTGGGGAACTGTTCACGTAGAAGGCTCATGGTGGCTCTCGCCTTGTGAGGTGTGGCGCCATCTTGTTGAAACCACGAGTGCGAACTGTACGAATGTTGCTCTCGAAGTCTCGACAATCACTATCAACGGTTACAGTTACCCCATTACCTCATTAGTATACCCTCTATTCGTGTTTAGTATTTTCTATTAGTCTCTTTTCATCATAGGACGAGCAGGCGTACGGCTCGGTAACATCCTTACCTCATTAGTATACCCTCTATTCGTACTAAACGTTTCAGTTCTACCTTTATAATGCGAACTGCTAAGGAGTGGAATACACTACCGTCGTCTGTCTTTCCTGAAGGTGCCTTCTAGCCTTTGTGCTCCATCTTCGGCCACATCGTCACTTACCAACAGGTGAGATCATGGCCAAACAAAGGTCTATCATGGCCAAACAGGGAGACCATTCCACAACTTGAGTGTTTGCGGGAGGAAGTTCCTCTGAAACCGCACAGTCCGGGACCACCCTGGCTCTAAGTTGTGGGGATGAATCGTCTGCCGATGGCGAGCGGTTTTAAATGGAAATGTGCTTCGTCACTGAACCAAATTTTGTTTACAGTTTGAAATCTGCTGAAAGTAACGCTGAAAGTACGCGAACGCGCGTTGCGCACTAGTCCACTGCGACATCGTGACTAAATAATCCGCACGACCGCGCAACGGTCTTACAAACATTGAAATTTCAACTTGTTAATCTACCACGGAACACTGTATTATTGACACGAATATTTAATTTCGTAAACAAAAGACATCGGCGTTAAATATGTAAGTAGGTGTGACAGCGTAAAATTCTTTCAGAAATTTGTAAGAATTGTAAAAATTCAAAATTACAGATTCTAACCCCTGGTATTGTTTGCACTATACGCTTCCTATTAACGTTCTGTCTTACAAAGGAACTGTATTGTCAACATAATTATGTGTTGTAAAAGTATAATCAGAACAATTATGCAAAGGTGATGAAGAAACTCGATGAGCAACTGTTCAATAAAAGTACATTTACATAAAAATATAAGATGTTCAGGTACTGACTGCACTGAACTGCATGCTATTTTCAGATAACGTGAGTCGTCCTAAGACTGAAGTCTGAACAGCAAAGTTATATTTTAACAAAAATCCCACTAAAATCATAAATGGCCAAGTTACGATGTTAGTTTGTTACTCAATCACACCGAAAAGGCTGAACCGATTGCAAATAAATGTACACTGTTAGATTATGACCTTGATTGAGCTATAGGTAGGCTACTTTTTATCCTGACAAAACGCGAGCGAAGGTGCGAGCGGACACTAGTACATAATACAAGTAATTAATATTGCAAAAATTTAAAAAACCCTCAAAGCAATGAAACGGCTGAACCGATTTTGATCAAACATAGCTAAGAACACTCCCGACTAATTCAAAATTCAAACAAAAAAAACAAAATCAAAATCGGTTTATCCGTACGGGAGCTACGATGCCACAGGCAGACACACACACACACACACACATACAGACACGTCAAACTTATAATACCCCGTCGTTTTTGCGTCGGGGGTTAAAAATGGTGTGTGTCAGCTCGGACGAGCAATTGGAGTTTACTCCTGTCCAGTTCAGTATACGATGCGCGAATTTGATGCGCAGAGAGAAAACGTAACGACTAAACTTTTTGCTTACGCTTGATTTTACTCCCCATCTATTTGCGTATGGGGACTTATATGAAAATCCATTCCCGTAAACTCCAATAACAAAAACTTCCATGTAAACATAATAAAGTTGACGTGTATACACCTACCTGTGTGTCAGTATTTAGTAAACAATCATTTCGATAGCGTAGAACAGTGATATACTGGAATACATTAAAATAAATCATGCATTTCTTTATTGAATCAATGATGACTTACCACATTTTAAATCCGCAAATATTGTCGAGGCACTGCACACTTATTCACTGATTGTAATATCAATTTTCGTTTGTAGCTATACACAACACAACAATCTATCAAGGCGACCTTGAAAGCGTTAGACCGGCATGATCGCATCGGATCAAGGCAAACTATTAAACTTGATAGATACTATAGCTACGTAAACCCTTTAGCTAACATAACACGTTTCAAAGGGCACTCATTTGTATCACATTAGTAATTATTTTCACTGACAAATCGCACGTGGGACTCGGACGTTCTCTACCGCGGTTAATAAGCGAATAAATCTTGCTAGCACGTTGTTTTTTATGCGCTGTTTAATCTATCAGTCTCGTGGGACTATTTTGTAATGAAATATCTTTGTTTTAGTAAAGCCAGGGGGCAGGTTGGATCAATCCTTCTTTAGGGTTCTGTAGTCAGACAAACAACCCTCTTTTCGGGTCTGTCTGTATTTCACAGCCGTTTTGTTCAGAGGCTGAAACTGTAATATTATAAAACGCTACAAACAAACACCCGTTTTTAGAAATTATCTCTAGCATTGTTGAATGTATATGTTAAAACATGTGACTCCTGTTCTGAAAAATCAGAAAAAAAAACTTACGAGCACCGTACACACTGGACAGCAGATATCATCATCATCATCATCAGCAGCAGCAGCAGCATTTGGACGTCCACTGCTGGACGAAGCCTGCCCCATAGATAGACGCATGCTATAAGGGGATTTGCCTTATATCACCATGTTTGGATGCGGATTCGGATTGGTTATCGCCGCATTGAGCTGATTACTCAGGTGGATGCTGCTGCCCATCTCCTGCTGTAATTCTTTAGACGGCTTTTACGATATCCATGGGAGGAGACGGAAGGGTGTTTTCTTAGGCCGGACATACCACGGCAGATACGCAATTAATATAAATTGTGCTGATTATCCAAGGTCATCTACGTTGTCAACCAGCTATAGCCCCAACCAAGTTAATGCGTAGTTGATCCCACTTTAACTCTGACCAAACTTTATAGCGGGGTTTCTTAACCTGGGGTCCATGGACCCCTGAGGGGCCCTAGGCATGAGTGCCGGGGGTCCACGGCCACTCGATAACTAACATGGATTATGAATGGTCAAGAATGGTCTACTAAATAGTTACTTCATTATATTATGTCCAATGGATTTTTGCTATGGGGCAATGCTGCAGACACAAATCTTTATGTCTCAGGGTGGCGGGCGCAGTGCAATGCCACATAGGGCGCGTCCTAGGTGGACGTGACCTATGAGGTAATGCACTGTTCATAGGCAGAGGTTACCGCTTAACATCAGGTGGGCGTCTTGCTTGATCCGTCATCCAAGTAGTATAAAACACAAAAAAAACAAACAAATAGCATTTTTAATTTGCAAAAGAGAGCTGTCAGAGGCATTTACAGACTTGGACCGAGAGATAGCTTCAGGGGATTTTTTAACAAAATTAATATTTCGACCATCCCATCTCTGTACATTTATTTAAATATATTACATACTATAGGAAACATTTAAAGAATTATACTAGAAACTGTGATAATAGGACTCGGAAGTAAAAATAAGCTTGTGTTGCCGCATACTAGACTATCAAAAGTCAACAAATCCTACTTAATGAACTGCTTCAGATTTTACAATGTGTTACCACCCATTATTACTAGTTTAAATGAGATAAATTTTAAGAATACAATTAAAAAGCAACTGACATTCAAAGCATATTATGACATAAATGAATTTCTTACTGATCACAAACCATCGAAATCTGTGCGAAAAATATGAATTTATAAAATTTGACTTTATTGTGCGTGCATACTATTAACACCGATATAATTTATACAAAATATTTTTATTTAAGTAGTTACCTAATTTTTGCTAGGTAATGCTAAAAAATGACTTTGTTTTGTTCTCTTTTATGATTATTATTGTAGGTTGTTGTACCTGTACATGTTTTTAGGGTTCCGTAGTCAAAGACAAGGAACCCTTATGGATTCGTCATGTCTGTCTGTCTGTCTGTCTGTTTGTCTGTCTGTCTGTCTGTACGTGTATGTCACAGCCATTCTTTTCCGAAACTATAAGAGCTATACTGTGGAAACTTGGTAGGTAGATGTATTCTGTGAACCGCATTAAGATTTTTACACAAAAATTGAAAAAAAAAACAATTATTTTTGGGGTTCCCCATACTTAGAAAAGAAACTAAATTTTTTTTTCTTCTTCAAACCTATACGTGTGGATTATGTATGGATAGGTCTTCAAAAATGATGTTGTTAATATATATATTTTTTTAAACTGAATAGTTTGCGCGAGAGACACTTCCAAAGTGGTAAAAAGAGTGTCCCCCCCCCCCCCCCCCATAACTTCTAAAATAAGAGAATGATAAAAAAAAATATGATGTACATTACGATGTAAACTTTCACTCAAAATTGGTTTGAACGAGATCTAGTAAGTAGTTTTTTATTTTTGGGGTTCCCCATACTTAGAACTGAAACTAAAGAAACTTTTTTTCATCATACCCATACGTGTGGGGTATCCATGGATAGGTCTTCAAAAATGATATTGAGGTTTCTAATATAATTTTTTTCTAAACTGAATAGTTTGCGCGAGAGACACTTCCAAAGTGGTAAAAGTGTCCCCCCCCCCCCCCATAACTTCTAAAATAAGAGAATGATAAAACTACAAATGTTACTTGCTGCTACGGAACCCTTCATGGGCGAGTCCGACTCGCACTTGGCCGCTTTTTTATGTATTTACCTTCTTCAAAAACTTACAAAGACTTCTGTAAAATTCAGTTTTTATGTACCTTAATGACTTTTCTAAGAGCAATAATGTGACTATTGAAATAAATGGAATTGAATTGAATTGACAAGTTTATAAGTTATTTTCATACTATCAAGATTTTATAAAACAAGTCAATGACGAATACTTTATGTTTTTAAATATAAAAAAACAGGTAACTCAATCTGTTGTCAGAATGTACTGTAATTTATTCTGTGTCAGAATTGAAAAAAATCGCTGCCATTTTGAACTTATTAATTTAACATGTCGTTAACAATTTGATTGAAGATGGCACTGAAAATATTGTGATATTCTTATGATTCACTGTAAGTCGGGCATAGTTCTTTTAACTGGTCACTTCTTTATTTATAATAAGTAGGTAAGCTCTGCTTTGTCCTACCTATCGCTAGATGTAGGTGTCTTCGCGTATTACAACAACTCATTGAAATAGGAAATGAGTCCATTCTATTGTTACCAGTAAACAATGAAACCAAAAGTGTACCTACTGGCAGAATCTACTGATGTAAATGAGGTTACATACTATAAGTTGATAGCATTCAATTTTTCCAATATGTTAGTAATTTTCCAATAAGCAACGCTATCGTAAACGATTAAAAACTAGTTATGAAGATTTCGAACAGTAGTTCCTCGTTTGTTTCTCGACTTGAAGTAGGTAGCCTTATTTAATGACTTCATGAGAAACCAGAAAAGCCGACGTACCTCACAATAAAAAACGTACTGACAATATACTTGCTACGCGAATATATAGCTTAGAACTAAGAGAATAAACTTAGAAATCCAATAGCATTGTTGGTTGCAGTTGAACTACAACTAACGCTCACTAACCTTACGACCTTTTGCCTTGGAATGAGTTAGTCAATGTGACGTGGTCGTGATGGAGTTGGGTTTTCACCAGCCGCCAGATGATTCTTGGATAAATGTCGTCAACGTGATGACGTCAAATCTCCATAGCATGCCCGTCATACGAGATTAGGTTATATTTCCGCCAATTCCAGTAGTCTTACCGTGTAGTCTTCGGAGAATGTGCTCAGGAACTTCACGATCTGATCCCACCATCTCCTTTTCATCATAGGACGAGCAGACGCACGGCTCGGCACCATTCCTTATCTCATTAGTATACCCTCTATTCGTACTAAAGGTTTCGGTTCCATTTATCCATACAAAAAATTGATATAATATACGTTAGATGCATTGAATTTTTGTACGGCGCTATAATCTCAGTTTGTTTTTCTGAGAAAAAGGGCCTTCTTTACTGACCGGCAGACAGACGGAAACCAAAGTTATATAAAGGTCTCGTTTTTAGGGTTCCGTTCTTAAACCCGGACTTCGCTGTCCGTCCGTCTGTCAGCAGGCTATATCTCAATTTGAAATTTTCACAGATGTCGTATTTCTATTGCAACTATAACAACAAATACAAAAAAAACAGAATAAAATAAATATTTAAAGGGGCTCCCATACATTAAACGTGTTTTTTTGCCATTTTTATAGATAATGGTACGGAACCCTTCGTAAGCGAGTCTGACTCGCACTTGTTCTTTTTTTTGATGTTGAGGTGCGGAACCTTATAAAAACTGCATTATCACGAAAGCAAAAAATATTTTAAAACTACTTAAAACTAAACATTAATTTCCAGACATTAGTGTCAGGTTTCCAGAAAAAAAACCCCCCTTTATAATTTGTGTTTTAATGAAGCACTCAGTGCGATAGTCTGACTCGCACTTGGCTAGCCTAATTGTCTATTTTTGTTATTCCAGGTACAAGTATGCTGGAAACCCTAAGATACAACCGAGAGACACTGAAAGGCGCGCATAGAAGGATCATAGACCTGGCGAACACGCTCGGCTTGTCAAACGCTACCATATCCCTCATAGAGAGGAGAGTTTCCCAGGACAAGTACATACTGTTCGGAGGCATGTTCGTGACGGTAGCCGTTGTCGTTCTTGTTATCATTTATTTGACGTAGTTCAATTGTACGGACTTTGGATGCTTACGACGACACAAATTGCTGTTTAAAATCTTTGAATTAGTTATTTTTTTATAAAATCCGAGTCAGTCGTGGGAAGCAATGGCGGCGGTGAGCTCATCACTTGTCACGTCTATATTCCATGATGGTGCAACCCACTGTGAAAAGAGGCCCATTGAGGCTCTGCCTACCCCTCTTCGGGGAAAAAGGCGTTATCGAACGACTGTCATCCAAATCATTCGTTATCATCGTAGTATGGATTTATAATTGTATGGAGAGCATATTTTGTAAAACCTTGTTGAAGTGGTACCTAAGTATTCTTATAAAACATACATACATACATAAACACAAGCTTTTTTTTCCCGAAAGGGTAGGCAGAGCCTCAAACGGGCCTCTTCACGTAGGTTGCATCATAAACAGTTCTACCGAATTGTCGTAATCATCCAAAAGCACCTTGATAATAATATAAAAAAATGTATATTCGTGGTTGAAACTATTGGTATTTTATTTGTTTTAAAGTATTTTTATTACACACTTTTCTTTAATTCACTTCCACGTCTATTTCCTTGTTTGTTTGTCTGAAATCAAATCTGAAGATCGAATTTTCGATCACTTCCCGATATCCGATTGGGTTATCAAGTTCCGATCACAATACAATATTATGGGGACAGCGTGCTGTTTTGATGATGGAGACAGAAGGTGAGCAACGGAACTCCTCGATGGTTAATAGTAGACTGGCCGTGTTTTAGGTAATTTTGATCAGCACACGGTTCTGCTTACTAATTTCATCATCATCACCATCATCGTATCAGACAGATCTGCACTTCTTAAAAGTTTGATTGAAAAGTGTATTTTAAGTAAAATTGAGCTTATTCCATTTGTATTTAGATTATATTTAATTTATAAGACAACTAGCACGGAATATATACAGAGATATTAATAAAATTATGATAATTATGATTAATTACCCACTAACTTTAGGCCGCCGTTGCTAACTCTTTTTGTGAGTGTAATTAATGTTACAAAACGTGGTGCAACCGGTTTTTCGAAATAAAATAAAAATTTACACGCAAAAAGTGGTCACCCATCCAAAAACTCCCCTCCCCCGCAGACTCCCCCGCAGATGCTTTGCATAAACTTGAAAAAAACGTGGTTTTCTCGTAAAAACGTTTTTTCTCAGAGATTATTATACCTAGGCTAGGTCGATTGTTCGCCCTCAAAATCCCGCATGTAGCAAATTTCATCGAAATCGTTAGAGCTGTTTTTGAGAACGTGATTACAAATAGTAGTAATAGTTTTTTTTTTTACATTGTTAGACCTTTTTTTTACCACGATCTCACCTGTTGGTAAGTCACAACAGGTGAGATCGGTGGTAGTGTATTCCACTCCTTAGCAGTTCGCATTATAAAGGTAGAACAGAAACGTTTTGTGCGAATAGAAGGTATACTAATGAGGTAAGGGTGGTACTGAGCCGTACGCCTGCTCGTCCCATCGACGTAAAAGGCTCGTCCTATGATGAAAAGGAGTAGTTGGGATCAGATCATGCAGTAATAGTAGGATATGAAAACAATAATGGTAGGAGTTTCTCTATTAAACATTACATATATACAAATATACATTTCTACATTTCGACGACCTCTGTGGCGCAGGGGGGCGAAGGTTGGCCTGCGACGCAGGAGGTTTCGGGTTCGATTCCCGCCTCGGAACAAATAATTGTGCGATCGCAGATATTTGTTCAGGGTGTTCTGGGTATTTTCTATGTATAATAACAAATATCTATCTATGTAATATATTGTATTAAGTATATCAGTTCTCTAGTACCCATAACACAAGCTCTGCTTAGCTTGGGGCTATATAATGTTGTGTGAACTGTCCAGCATTATTTGTTTATTTATATATTTTATTTTGATTTACATATTTTTTAAATAAAAATGAAGTCTCGCCGTAAGTTGCACCTTGCATGTCTCCTTTTTGGAGTGATTAATAGCAAATCACCAGTTTACTTATATGACAAGCTCACTTGGGTGACGAACCAAGGAATGCTTAGGAGTAGGCAGTGTGCCACGCAGTTATCCACTGCAAGTCACAAAACTGCAGCCTTCCGAGTAAGTTTCAGATACGCAGCCGCAAAGTGTTGGAATAATATTCCTCCACCAATTAGATCCCTAAAAACAGATAGCGAAAGTTAAGTTCGCGATAACTAGGAGACTTAACACACATGTTTTAATTGATGCTATCTCATAAATATCATCAGTTTAGCTATGATACCCCTAACACATTATTACAGTGTTTTTTTAGGGGTATTGTTGCTAAACTGATGATATTTAAGAGATACTGTCAATTAAAACATGTGTGTTAAGTCTCCTAGTTCTCGCGAACTCAACTTTAGCTATCTGAAGAAGTGTTGATGAGCTGTAATGGGCAAAAATCACCAAAAAATTTGAATTTCGCGCCGCAAGCGTGAACATCCATCTTAATGGTATTAGAACAAAACTCAAGCGGTTTTCTACTCGACGAACACAGGAAGCGAGAGGGCTTCAATAGTGACGCGGTGATAATATGATACCTATTCCCTACTAAATACCTATACCTAGTTAACTATTATGAGGGTAGAATATGTAGATAAGTAATTACTTTACTTTTTTTCTTGTTTTCTGATTATAGTGTCTGTCTTTGGAACTACTTTTTCACTCTTACTTTTTCATTCTTAGGAATTATTGACTGAGCGCGCTGGTTTGATATTTTTTATTTTTGTAAGTTATTTAACTGAGTTTTTATTATTGATAGATAGGTAATTATTTTTATAAGTATTCAATATTTAGTACCTATATATTTTCATGTTTTTTATACAATGAGTGCGATGCGGGGTTCTGGCGTTGGTGACGTCACTGCTTGGTGTCAGCTGAAAATCAGCGCTGAGTAGGTAGGATATTCCCCGCGGTTACGTTTGCACCATTGATTTGCCCCATTAATGGTGCAGACATTACTAGTTAGTTATGTTTGCACCATGTTGGTGAAGTCACTGCTTGGTGTCAGCTGAAAATCAGCGCTGAGTAGGTAGGATATTCCCCGCGGTTACGTTTGCACCATTGATTTGCCCCATTAATGGTGCAGACGTAACTGGTTAGTTACGTTTGCACCATTAATGGTGCAGACGTTACTAGTTAGTTATGTGTGCACCATTGTCTATCTACTCTACATTATGCTGAGCTGTATGCCATAGTGGCGCGACTTTTTTCTTCGTTAGTTTGTTTCTGACAGAATGGATTCGTGGGACTCTTCATATTTTGTAAAAAATGTATTTCTTTCAAAATTTTGGAATGTATGTTATTCATGACCTAAGTATCTAAATTATGTTATTTGTACCAGTTTATTGTTGTTGTTATTTTATTTTCTATTTGTTTCCTACTGTATTCCATGTCTTCTGCTTGTTTTTCATGTTGGCGAGCCAAATAAATGTTTTTCATTTCATTTTAATTTAATTTCCTCTCCTCTCGTCGTGTATCTGTGTGGCGCGGCGAGCGAGTAGCCGGCTGAGGTGCGAGATGTTGCGGGTTCGATTCCCGCTGCGTTACAAATGTTTGTCTGATCTGCAAATACATGTTTTGGGTCTGGGTGTTGGTACCATGGTACTCCTGGCAGTTTTTGATACCCACGACACAGGGCATCCTAGTGTGGGATCAGGACTACCGTATGTAACTGTCGGGTATTATGTTATTTTTGATTTGATGATCCTGAATCCTCATAGGCCAGTCCTTCAAGGTCACAAAAAGTTACTACACACAAAACAACTACTAGTTACTAGTCACAATAAATAAATGATGCTGGACTGCTCACACAACATTATCTAGCCCAAGCCACAGATAAAATAATACCCCAAGCTAAGTAAAGCTTGTGTTATGGGTACTAGATAACTGATATACTTAATAAAATACATTACATAGATAGATATTTTTATTATACATAGAAAATACCCAGAACACCCTGGACAAATATCTGCATATCGCACAAATATTTGTTGCGAGGCGGGAATCGAACCAGCAACCTCCTGTGTCGCAAGCAAACCTTCGCCCGCCGATCCACAGAGTTCATAACTTGAAACTAAACTTGTTTGAAGCTGAAGCTTGACAAGCCAACGCTATAATTCATCAGTCTATAATTCGGGCTATTCCTTCTTTACGAAAAAAAGCCGACTTCGAAGCTGGGTATTTATCCCCAATTCATACAAGACTTTTATTTTGTGATCGGAACCGTTTGATTATCAAAATGAGCCTTTCACGGCCAGTCTACTATTATCTTTCAAGGAGTTCCGTTGTCCACCTTCCGTCTCCATCATCAGATCAGCTCACTGTCTTGTCATCAAACTATAGCCAGATTGCAGCTCAATCAAAATATCGGAAAGTCACCTTTATCGCCACCCGTAAAATACTTATCATTGAGGAGTTCCAATGGCCATCTCTGGTCTTCTTCATCAGTTCCACTTCGCCAAATCATACTTTATGCACATATAAATCGCACATGCTTGACTTGTTACTGAAAATACCGAAATTGCTATATGTGTGATAATATGTGACTCTCAATTCCTCATGGATCCCATCATCAGAACCAAATTTTGATGTCAAATAAAAAATGTTTTTTTTTCCAATCTATTTATAAATGTCTGAGCTATAAGGTACAAACATTTTTTTTATAAAAAAAAACTAATTGTAACCTCCTCCTTTTTATGTAGTCTGTTAAAAAAGACGTAGATCGCGTGCAGCAGAAGCGAAGGGACTCCAAACAAGGAAGACCTTTCTTAGGGCTCAGGGTCACAATGGCTTCAGGTTTTTTTAATTATTTTTTATACAACTTGGAATGACTGATCAAGCAGATGGCCCACCTGATGTTAAGCGGTACCCTCTGCCTATGAACAGTGCATTATCACATAGGTCACGTCCACCTAGGACGCACCCTATGTAGCATTGCACCGCGCCCGCCACCCTGACACATATGAAAAGTCTCACGTGCCTGTAATTTCACCGGCAACCATATCCTTCAATCCGGAACACAGCAATGCAAGCACTACTGCTTTGCGGCCGAAATAGGTATGGTGGTAGTACTTCCCCTGACGAACTTTTTCAAAAAAAAGCTCTACTACTACTAAAAGGCCGTGTTCTCCGCCTAGGTCACGTGGCTGGTGCACGCACTCGCGTTCACATCATAGGATACCTGAATATTCTACGAGCTTTGTTTTACCTACCTACCGTGTACGAATAGAAGCCTACTGGACACAAGAGGTGGGAAATATAAATAAAAATTCAAAACCTATAGCTAAGTATCAAAATAATTATTGACCACATCAAAAATAAAGCATTCAGAAACAGCAATATTATAGCAGTGGATTCTGCTTTTACTTTTTTGAATGACCGGCTAAATACCGGGCTGCAATACCGAAATGGGATAAGTGACAGCAAGACTGGTATAGGTAGTTTAATGCTATAATTAATTGCTGATAATAATGTGATTAATTTTCTACGAGCTTTTCTTTGACCTATGAGCCCAGCTGGGACCTGCTTACCTGAAAGTTAGTTTGAGACTAAATACAAATACAAACTAGCTATTCAGGTATCAGAAATCAATCACCAACAATAAATAACATCATTCAAATCTACCATTTATTTTGTAGCAGAGAACTGCTAATCACTTGTCTTTCTTATCGGGATTGCAACCCGGCAGTATCGGTTCGACCTTGGGGCAAGCGAATGCTACGTCTTCTTCTTTCCTTGGGGCGCATGGACCTTCGGCCTCTGGTGGCGGATGCAGGCACTCTTCCACCGTAGGGTAAGGCAAGCGCGGGTACTCTGCCTGCCGCGCGGCAGCAGGGGATATATCAGGAGTTTCTCGACGGAGCTTCTTCACCTTCTCATAGGCGTCTTTGGGCAGACGCATGTATTCTGGTACCTGTAAAATACGTAAGTTTTCTAGTCATGTAGCATAATGTGTATTTTACAGACCAACAATTTAAATCTTAGCACATGCGAGAAGGATTCTCTGGCTTGCTTTCGTGTTGATTGATGCCCTTGGACTTTTATAGCAAGGGCAAGTTTAACCTCTACCTATGTTATTGTTGGTAGTTAGTACTACTACTTCGTTGTGGTGAAAGGAGTCAGTGCGCCTCGCAGAAATTGGTGAATGAGGTTGTAAAGTATTACCTCTTTACAATCCACTGCATAGCTGCCAAGGTATCCCGGCAGCTGCGTGCGGTCTCCAGCGTCCTGGGCTCCGGCGGAGGCCACCTGTGCGCTCGGTATTAACTCGTAGGGGCAGATGTTTCCGGCGCGACGCTCTGCACGCTCCCTTGCGCCCTGAACACCAGGTTAACAATAAGTCTGTATTTTCCTGCGATATTGCTCTACAAAACGTGCGGACCATTTAAAAGCTGCCCATCTTCTGATTATGCGCCTGCTATTTAGTACAAGTAAGAAAACACGCTCACTGAAAATTATAGTGAGCGTGTCACTGAAAAAATAGTGCAATCTGTTTCGCCTTTCCAGGTTTACAAACAGAATAATTTTACTTATAAAAACTGCGCGTAGCTGTGCTACGAAATAGATTAACTTCATTTCAGATCTTAGCTATCGGGGTGGGGGTGCCGGTTTTACCTTATCCATCTTGTGTCTTTTTTGTTTTCGAATGGACTTTTAATGCAGCTGATCTCAGATGGTCACATTTGTTTTTATACTACTTGAATGACGGATCAAGCAGATGGCCCACCTGATGTTAAGCGGTAACCTCTGCCTATGAACAGTGCATTACCTCATAGGTCACGTCCACCTAGGACGCACCCTATGTGGCATTGCACTGCGCCCGGCACCCCGTCACTACTACTTTATCGAGCTTTTGGCAAGCGTAGATTGTGCTCAACCGGCTAAAATTAGTATGGGGATAGTTAGTAGTTAGTATTAGCATACGAAACCTCGACTTGGGGATTGGGTAAAATGCCCCGAAAAATGCTTGTACGAATGCGTTGCTTTGCTTAAGAAGGTACACAAGGTACTTAAGAGGTTTATTGGTAGTGTTTTCTCCGTCGCGACTGGATAACATCACTACCGCATTACTGGCAGTATAGCGTTATCAGGATCACCAAGAACGTATCTTGGTCTACGGAGGGACTTCGTGTTGATAGGGGTTAGTTCGTGCTTCTTTATGTACCTAGTAGGTAAATATAAAGCAAAAAATATTTTCAGACAGCTAGGTACCAGGAAAGCTCATAATATTCATAGGAATCGTCAGCATAAGATGCCTCCACTAACTAAACTGACTTACTGACACTAACAGACTTACCGCGTCTTTGTATTTCTCGCAGAAGTCAGGATCGTCCGTGAAGTGTGGTTGCTGTCCCGGCGGGTACTCGACCGGTTTCTTCTGCTCTCTGTGCTCGTCGCCCGCAGGTCCGGTGAAGCAGACGACCTTCTGGTGGTCGTCGCGAGCCGCGCCCGACTTGAGGATGCCTTTGAGTGGTACGATGTTGTCGCAGGTCGGTTTGCTGGAACAATTACAAAATAGGTAATAGTACATTTATTTATTTATTTTATTTTATTCGGAAAACAAACAGTATATATATCTAATAAATCACAATTATAAAAACGAATTAACCTGTTTTCACATATAAGAATGTAGAAAAAACTTGTTCGCCTTAAATACTTAAGAATTAAATATAATAATCCAAACTTAAAAAAGAGAAAGAAAAGTTACACTACAAAATTTCATTAGAGTTATAAATATAAATATATAGAGTTATCAAACCAATTCAAACCAATGGTCAGAAAGCACGCGCCTGAAGTAGGCTGGCTCAGAGTCTAACAGATCTAGTTCAGGAAAGTCAACCAGTTTTTTGTAGGTATTTGTTTTGTACATTATGTTACTAGTGTGTAATGTTGGTGATTACCGTTGAGGCACCATTGATACCCGAGTCGTTAGGTGAGGGTCTTAAGAGAGCCGAGGACGGTAATCATCAATACACACCAGTATCAACGACGTTTTTCAACACACTTGTGAAGAACATAATAATAAAACAGAAATACACACTGTGTAAATGTTCAACTGTCTCTATAACTCACTAGTGAATAATAGCAATGAAAAAGTCACAGTTTGATTACATGTGTCATTATGTGGATAATTGCGGTGAAATTAGAGCCACTTTATGAGAAAGTGTGTTGAAAATTATGTTTTAATGGTATAATCCAGGCATTTTGAAATGAACGACGCCGATAAATTAATGAATTCAAAGTCAACCCAAGGCGTGTGAACAAGAATGTCACCAAGATGTCATTGGAGGTGTGGGGTCAACACAGCCAAACATGCGTCACGTGATTTATGGACGCCCTCTCAGATCTAGAACAATACATAGCCGTATGCGAAATACGGAATTGAGTTTCTCATACCAGAAGTTATTTGAATATACACAGTAAAATAAAACGAGCAATAGGTACTAGAGTTTTTTTTCTTATGTATTATAAATAAATAAATAAATAATAAATAATGCTGGACAGTTCACACAACATTATCTAGCCCCAAGCTAAGCAGAGCTTGTGTTATGGGTACTAGATAACTGATATATTTAATACAATATATTACATAGATAGATATTTTTTATTATACATAGAAAATGCCCAGAACACCCTGAACAAATATCTGCGATAGCACAAAAATTTGTTCCGAGGCGGGAATCGAACGCGCAACCTCCTGCGTCGCAGGCGAACCATTGCCCGCCGCGCCACAGAGGTCGTCAATTATGAGATGGGTATGCAGTTTAGTTACTTAGCGCTATACAACACAACTTTCCTGGAAATGTATCCGACGTACCTACGTGCAAGCCCAATATCACGAATTTTCTAAACGGTATACTTAAGTCGTCAGAGAATTTTAGACAGTCGGGCAGGTGTGTTGACTTAGACCAAATCCGCCTAGAAACGCGCAAATTTTTAACGTTATTACTAAAACAAAACCAAAACCGTTCACGTTATTTCGTACGTCTGGCTTGAGGGGTCCTTGCTTGAATTGGCCTGAAACTCATAGGACCTTGCACTGCAGCAGATTATGTAAATTACAGCTCAATAACAATAAGGATCCCTCAATGCAGACGTAAAATCAAAATTAACGGTTCTTGTTTTGTTTTGGTAAAAACGTTGAATGTTAGCGCGATTACAGGTATGGTATAGGTACAAACCCAGCTAGATTCAACATGTTAGGTACTATGTTTTATGTTTTTTTTGAGTTCACCTTTATGAACACGTAACTCGCAAGGTGAGGGCAGACACGGTAGAACCGCACTGTGCTATACTACGGTGAGCACGTCAGACATATAGCTCTATAGCACTCGACTCAGCGATTTCCGCAGTTCTTGACTTTGTCTTACCTTGAACGAATAGCCCTCAAGGTGTCATCATAGGAGATTCGGTCGGTGGTCATAGGCGGTGAAGGCGGGCGGGGTGGAGCCGCGCTTCCCTCCACCACGTCCAGCGCGGTCAGGCATCGCTGCATAGCGTTCGGCTCAGCAACTGCCGCTTGGCCAATCTTGCTTAGCTGGGCTTGTGTGTCGGCAGCTTGTTCTTCTCGGATAGCGGACTATAGAAAAAGTGCCATGAGAGTGAGACAGTTTCGTTGTGAAACTAAAGTGCCATGAGTGTGAGACAGTTTCGTTGTGAAACTAAAGTGCCATGAGTGTGAAACAGCTTCGTTGTGAAACTAAAGTGCCAAGAGTGTGAGACAGCTTCGTTGTGAAACTAAAGTGCCATGAGTGTGAGACAGTTTCGTTGTGAAACTAAAGTGCCATGAGTGTGAGACAGTTTCGTTGTGAAACTAAAGTGCCATGAGTGTGAGACAGTTTCGTTGTGAAACTAAAGTGCCATGAGTGTGAGACAGTTTCGTTGTGAAACTAAAGTGCCATGAGAGTGAGACAGTTTCGTTGTGAAACTAAAGTGCCATGAGTGTGAGACAGTTTCGTTGTGAAACTAAAGTGCCATGAGTGTGAGACAGTTTCGTTGTGAAACTAAAGTGCCATGAGTGTGAAACAGCTTCGTTGTGGAACTAAAGTGCCATGAGTGTGAGACAGTTTCGTTGTGAAACTAAAGTGCCATGAGTGTGAGACAGTTTCATTGTGAAACTAAAGTGCCATGAGTGTGAGAGTTTCGTTGTGAAACTAAAGTGCCATGAGTGTGAGACAGTTTCGTTGTGAAACTAAAGTGCCATGAGTGTGAAACAGCTTCGTTGTGAAACTAAAGTGCCATGAGTGTGAGACAGTTTCGTTGTGAAACTAAAGGGCCATGAGTGTGAGACAGTTTCGTTGTGAAACTAAAGTGCCATGAGTGTGAGACAGTTTCGTTGTGAAACTAAAGTGCCATGAGTGTGAAACAGCTTCTTTGTGAAACTAAAGTGCCATGAGTGTGAGACAGTTTCATTGTGAAACTAAAGTGCCACGAGTGTGAGACAGTTTCGTTGTGAAACTAAAGTGCCATGAGTGTGAAACAGCTTCGTTGTGAAACTAAAGTGCCAAGAGTGTGAGACAGTTTCGTTGTGAAACTAAAGTGCCATGAGTGTGAAACAGCTTCGTTGTGAAACTAAAGTGCCATGAGTGTGAGACAGTTTCGTTGTGAAACTAAAGTGCCATGAGTGTGAAACAGCTTCGTTGTGAAACTAAAGTGCCATGAGTGTGAGACAGTTTCGTTGTGAAACTAAAGTGCCATGAGTGTGAAACAGCTTCGTTGTGAAACTAAGATGCGATGAGTGTGAGACAGTTTCGTTGTGAAACTAAAGTGCCATGAGTGTGAGACAGCTTCGTTGTGAAACTAAAGTGCCATGAGTGTGAGACAGCTTCGTTGTGAAACTAAAGTGCCATGAGTGTAAGACAGCTTCGTTGTGAAACTAAAGTGCCATGAGTGTGAGACAGCTTCGTTGTGAAACTAAAGTGCCATGAGTGTGAAACAGCTTCGTTGTGAAACTAAGATGCGATGAGTGTGAGACAGTTTCGTTGTGAAACTAAAGTGCCATGAGTGTGAGACAGCTTCGTTGTGAAACTAAAGTGCCATGAGTGTGAGACAGCTTCGTTGTGAAACTAAAGTGCCATGAGTGTAAGACAGCTTCGTTGTGAAACTAAAGTGCCATGAGTGTGAGACAGCTTCGTTGTGAAACTAAAGTGCCATGAGTGTGAAACAGCTTCGTTGTGAAACTTAACGTGCCATGAGTGTGAGACAGTTTCGTTGTGAAACTAAAGTGCCATGAGTGTGAAACAGCTTCGTTGTGAAACTAAGATGCGATGAGTGTGAGACAGTTTCGTTGTGAAACTAAAGTGCCATGAGTGTGAGACAGCTTCGTTGTGAAACTAAAGTGCCATGAGTGTGAGACAGCTTCGTTGTGAAACTAAAGTGCCATGAGTGTAAGACAGCTTCGTTGTGAAACTAAAGTGCCATGAGTGTGAGACAGCTTCGTTGTGAAACTAAAGTGCCATGAGTGTGAAACAGCTTCGTTGTGAAACTAAGATGCGATGAGTGTGAGACAGTTTCGTTGTGAAACTAAAGTGCCATGAGTGTGAGACAGCTTCGTTGTGAAACTAAAGTGCCATGAGTGTGAGACAGCTTCGTTGTGAAACTAAAGTGCCATGAGTGTAAGACAGCTTCGTTGTGAAACTAAAGTGCCATGAGTGTGAGACAGCTTCGTTGTGAAACTAAAGTGCCATGAGTGTGAAACAGCTTCGTTGTGAAACTTAACGTGCCATGAGTGTGAGACAGTTTCGTTGTGAAACTAAAGTGCCATGAGTGTGAAACAGCTTCATTGTGAAACTAAGGTGCCATGAGTGTGAGACAGTTTCGTTGTGAAACTAAAGTGCCATGAGTGTGAGACAGTTTCGTTGTGAAACTAAAGTGCCATGAGTGTGAGACAGTTTCGTTGTGAAACTAAAGCGAATTGGCTACATTATACCATTTCGATTAACAACACACGTCTTTCCCAACTTGACATATAGGTATAATTGATTGTTACCTATTCGTATGAAAACTCAAGATAACGAATCGAAACTATATAGCATCTTTTCGTGTTCAGGCGTCATCAATAAAAAGTTTTTTGTGGAAAAATATATTTTTGAAGATAACTTTTATGAAATTAGTGGTTGGAACGGTGTGCTGATCAAAATGAGCCCTACGACTGCCAGTCTACTATTCTCCATCGAAGAGTGCCGTTGTCAACCTTCCGTCTCCATCATCATATCAGCTAGCTGTATATTATAAGTATGCCAAATTTCAGCTCAATCGAACACCGGGAAGTGATGATTTGATTACAGACACTGGGACAGGTGAAACTAAACAAAAGTTTGTAATAACAATGTTCGGTGTCCGTTTAAAACATATAGGTACTAGCAATAAATATAAAAAACTATTTCGCTTATATGTCTGCTCATTTTAACTATACCTAATGTAACAAAAAAACCTTTGATTATAGCGCCAGACATTTTTTTTTTAATTTTCTAAGGTTTTATATAACGAGTTTGATGGCACCTCTCATACCTTTGGCGAGAGGGGTAGGCCCGTCGTCCATACTCCTTTAGCGCCAGACAATTTTTTTTAATTCTCAAGACAAAATCGTATCGAGATTCTGGAGCGAGTAGTTTCAGTAAAAACGCTTTAAAAAAAGTACAGTATATAGGCAGTGACTCCTATGTCACAATCTAGAGCATTTGCTCTACATAACACCACTATGTATTTTCATTCCACTACCCGAAAAATTGTGTAACTAAGTACCTAGATGTGCGAGGGGATCTGTGAAAATTTCATCGAACAATTGCCAATAGTGTTTCCCTGTTTTCCAACGTAGTACTTTCGATAATTCTTATCTATGCCTACCTATATCACTAAGTATCAGATTAATCGATATAGTACACCGTTGCGTGACTTATTGACTATCAACGCACAGTCTAAAGATCTAAAATTTGAAGAATATATTCCTTTTGTGGTCTAGGGGTGCAAAAAGAAAGGAATTTCCGAAATTCACTCTCTAAACGGGTTTAGCGGGGTGTTGTAATTTATATGGAAACATTTCCACACACGAAGTCGCGGTTTTTTTTTTTTTTTTTTTTACTACTGGAATGGCAGAGCAAGCAGGTGGCCCACCTGATGTTAAGCGGTAACCTCTGCCTATGAACAGTGCATTACCTCATAGGTCACGTCCACCTAGGACGCGCCCTATGTGGCATTGCACTGCGCCCGCCACCCTGAGACATAAAGATGAAAAGTCTCATGTGCCTGTAATTTCACCGGCACCCTTACCCTTCAAACCGGAACACAGCAATGCGAGCACTACTGCTTTGCGGCAGAAATAGGTACGGTGGTAGTACTTCCCCGGACGAACTCTTTCACAAAAAAGCTCTACTACTACTAAAACTACCACCACTAGCTAGTAGATATATAAGCTTCTTGTCACAGATAGTACGCGGCATGCGGGGACATCCATCAATTAGGTGCCAACTGCACCATTGCCGCGTCGCGATGCAATAAAAGCTATCCATCATTTTATAAAGCATAATATCATCAAATAGAAGAATGAAAGTCCTGACTCCTGACTGACTGACTAACAGACAAAGCATAGCCCAAACTGCTGGACCAAGAAACTTGAAATTTTGAGGCTTTAGTATAGGTACTAATGATGATGATGATGATGATGATGAAGCCAGGTGATGTATGCTTTCATAAACAGCAAAAAATACCCAGTAATAAGAGGCCACTGTGCCGGATTAGAATTGAGTTTTCTACTAAAATATATAGGCTAGTGGTGGACAGTCATCCTGTTCGTTGACGCACTGCTGAAGGCATGAACCCACATGAGTACCGAAAACATCGGTAAATAGTCCTAGAATACGAATATAGCACGAGAGTTTGTGTGAGCTAAAATCGTAGCTGATGGACAAACTCTTTTTTCACTCCTCAAAGCACCCCACCAATTCAGGAGTCCAAACAAAAGGGTTTGCACCCTTGCCTTGAATAGCAGTCACTGCGTCACTCTGTTTACTTGGTGTAGTCCAGGACCATTTGCAGGGAGACACATCTGTGCGCCTTGGCCGCGATACGGTCATGGTAAAAACCTTAATGGATATCAAAAGAGTCCTAGTATTAGGGCGCTTTGGTATTATTTTTCTCATAATCATTAGTAGACGCTGATAAAGTCACAGGTAATCTTATGTAGAAACTGGTTTCGCGGTGGCAGCGCTTCACCCTACCGATAACTAAGCTATGTGCGGTTATTAACAGTTATAGACTAACATCTATAACGCTTCAATAGTTTGAATAGCGGATGAACTCGCGGGTTTCAGCTAGATACCTATAAATACGATACACGGTAGACATCTATCACTTGGTAGAATAAAATGGTTA
Organism: Operophtera brumata; assembly: GCA_932527175.1. Taxonomy (NCBI): domain Eukaryota; kingdom Metazoa; phylum Arthropoda; class Insecta; order Lepidoptera; family Geometridae; genus Operophtera; species Operophtera brumata. The sequence goes on from OW052238.1 coordinate 6,999,151, forward strand.
TACACTTTAAAAGCTATTATTTTATGTAGGAATGTTTTCAACTGAAAACTGCCAGTCAAACTCGTTTCCTGTCAGGTTTGCGAGGATGAGTCTGTCTGTTTCGATCATACAGCAAAATGCTGAATAGCCTCTTTTATTTTGCAATGCAGATAAACCGGTTTTTGTTGTGGAAAAATAATCCTGAGACTGAGTCAACCCATCCTCAGCCGTCCACTGTTGGGCGTACCGTCTCCCATTAAATGCAATGGAGGTAGGGATTTACCATAATCACCACGCTTGGCAGGCGGATTGTTGATTGCTATAATTGGTGTTGAGTATACTGATGGATAGGTGGAGCGATGACCTACGAAAGGCGGCGGGCAGAAAGTGGATGAGAAGAGCCGAACACCGGGCTCAGTGGCGCGTATTGGGAGAGGTCTATGTCCAGCAGTTGACTAGTATGGGCAGATGATGATGATGATACAGATGGATGCTGCTGCCCATCCTAGTGTAATCCCTTAGTTATATTCTTGGGCCAGACATATCACACAATGTGTCAACCCGTCTCAAACCAATTTTATATTTTCATACGAAATAGTTCAATGACTGCAAGATTTTATTTTTACCGAAGAAAGAGCTAGCCTACAAAAAACATTCAAGGAAAAATCAACACTTTCACTCGCTGCATTTACCCTGATTGACTAAGGTGTATAAGAAGTAGGTAAGCATTTGCAACAGAAAGAAGTTCTAAACTAGTGGGTACCTAATACCATATGACACATTACATTATACACATTACATTTATACATTATATTTCCTTCATTTACAGAATGAATCCCAATATAATTTACCTCAAGTTCGTCCTTCAAGTTGCCTTCTCTCATGTGATAGTTGCGCACGTTGTCGATCACTTCCTGCGGGAACTTCTCGGGGTTCGCGCTCATGTATCGGTACACGAACAGGTCGCAGCCGATGATCCTGAATCGGTGCTTGAAGACTGGGACTACCGCTCCTATTGAAAATGTACGTGTGGGTACAAACCCTCATCATCTATACGTGTTTAAAGTGTGGCGGCCGACCAACCTTTCTGTTATACGCGGTAGCGCACTTTACCTGGCCGAGGCCAGGAACAGTTGCGGCAGGTCTTACCGCCCGTCATGCTTACACTCCGGGTACTCATGCGAGTTGCTCCTGAACTTTGCAGAACACTACTATTTCTCCAAAATGGTATCGGAGCAATTGTGATCGCTCACCACCCGCACCCGCAAAGGTGCTAGCTTCAACTCCAGCTAGGAGCGTGGTAGGTACAATCGGGAAACAGTGAATATGCCACAAGCTTTCAGAGATTCGTCTAGGCGGCGTATTTCTCTTTCCTCGTTGAATTGGAGGCATCCGCCTCGGAACACGAACGAGTTTGTTACTCTATTCTGTGTTCAAATTTACATTGAACATTGTTTCATCAAACTTATCAGGGCCGCATCAAATAATGTCCTCAGAGAAAATCTAACCATGATTTCAAACAAACGGTTATTAACAAGTGGACCAACTAATAAGCTTTTTGCTGAAAAATATCTTTTTAAAACACGCTTTTCTAAAATAATTAATTGAAAACGTGAGCTGATCAAAATGGGCCCAAACATTGAAACGAGAATGAATATATCTTTATTTTTGACATAAAAATTTATTTTGAAATGAACACTTTTAACATACTTATCACAACATAACACCCAACAGCCACCTATATAGTCCTGACACTAGGATCCCCTGTGTCGTGGGTATCAGGAACTACGAGTATGGCGATAGGTACCATAACACCAAGACCCGGTTTTTTTTTTTGCAGATCATACAAACATTTGCCCCGCAGCGGGAATCAAACCCGCAACCTTTCGCATCTCAGCCGACTACTCGCCCGACGGGCCGCATAGTTCGTCAAAACGTTTGGGATAGGCCGAAACTTACCAATAAAAAACCTATCCGGCGTAAAATAAGTGGGAAAGTTGGGATCGGATTCCGGCGTCTGCAAAAGCATAGACTTGAGGAACTTCCCCTCGTTGATTCCGGAGTTACGCCGCGGTATCCCGCCTATCTTGATGGTGCCGTCTGCCAAGCTGTAGGACATCACGAAGCGGCGACCGTTGTCTTCAGGGTGGATCCATTCGAGCTCGCACAGGTAGCGGAGGTTCTATAAAATAATATTGTAGCGCCGATAACGTAGGCTTAGCGCCCTCAGTTGACGAGTGGACGCAATACATAAACTATATACAGACATGCTCTAGTCACTAGATTCTAGTGCCGTCTATTGTCAAGTAGATACACTTGTGAAGTATTCCATATTGTAAGTTAGGTACGTCTATTTCTAACTTGGAATGCGAATTGTTCAAGTACCCAAGAAAGTTATTTCGGATACATAATTTATGAACAGTGTGAGTCCAATAGTACAATATACAGATGAGTACATTTACCTACCTACTTACTACTGATTCCACCGATTTTATATCTAATGGATTTCCCTTAGGAACCTTGTAAGAGAGCAAGTTTTACTTTGCAACTTTTATAAGTGATTCATTAAAGTATTTTATGGACGACTTTTTGTTGCTTTTTAGGGTTTCGTACACAAAGGGTTCAAACGGAACCCTATTTCTCTCGCTCATCCGTCCTTCCGTCTGCATGTCCATCTGTCACATGGGTCTAGCGGCTAAACCGTTGAAGCTACTGTCTTCATATTTGCACCATTTATGTGTCATTTTTGTGAGGACGCTCCATTACAAGTAAAGGGGTGTGAACAAAAAGGACAGTCCTACCCCAGCATATGGTTATGGAGAACCATTTTATAGAACTCATTAAGTAGAGTAGACTGTATTTTTTATTATCAAAAGTGATGGAAATCACAGTAATGAGAGGCCGGTTTTTTTTCCAAAATTTTGCTTTCAACTTTTTTTAACATTTATTTGTCCTAGGACAAATAAATGTTAAAAAAACTACTTTAGTAAGTAGTTTTTTTTTAATACGTCATAAATCGTAATCCATCCAAGAACTTTTATATTATGTTACTTGCTGCTCCGGAACCCTTCATGCCTTCTGCCTATGAGATCTAGTGATCTCGTTCAAATTAATTTTCGTTGGAAGTTTACATGGTAATGTACATCATATTTTTTTTTAGTTTTATAATTCTCTTATTTTAGAAGTTATGGGGGGACACACTTTTTACCACTTTGGAAGTGTCTCTCGCGCAAACTATTCAGTTTAGAAAAAAATTATATTAGAAACCTCTATATCATTTTTGAAGACCTATCCATAAATACACCACACGAATGGGTTTGATGTTTTTTTTTTGAGTTTCAGTTCTAAGTATGGGGAACCCCAAAAATAAAAAACTACTTACTAGATCTCGTTCAAACCAATTTTTAGTGGAAGTTTACATTGTAATTTACATTATATATATTTTTTAGTTTTATCATTCTCTTATTTTAGAAGTTACGGGGGGGGGGGGGGACACACTTTTTACCACTTTGGAAGTGAGAGACACTCAAACTATTAAGTTTAGAAAAAAATGTTATTAGAAACCTCAACATTATTTTTGAAGACCTATCCATAAATATACCTATCCCACTCGTATAGGTTTGATGAAAAAAAATTGCCCGAAAAATAATTGTTTTTTTTTTCAATTTTTGTGAAAAATCTTAATGCGGTTCACATAATACATCTACCTACCAAGTTTCAACAGTATAGCTCTTAAAGTTTCGGAAAAAAAAAAGACTGTTACATACACGGACAGACAGACAGACAGACAGACAGACATGACGAATCCATAAGGGTTCCTTGTCTCTGACTACGGAACCCTAAAAACCGCACCTCTCGTATCACAGCCGGCTACTCAACCGCAGCACAACGGAGCTCGAGTGTATATATTTATAATATAAAGATTTTTGCCTTAGGTACAAAGTGGTGATTGTCTACCCCCTCCCTCCCCAATGATAGAGAAAGGGGGATAACAAACTCTATTACTTCAAAAGAAAAAGAACGTTTAAACAAGAAAGTGAGATTAAGCCTTTCTGTTTATGTCATTGACCCCAGAGTAGGAACTTTTAGCATTCCCCCTGTCCTTATCTTATCCTTCGATCTTAGGTACCTACCTAAGTGCATTGTCAAGTACCACTCGTACGTAAATCGCTGAACCAGACATTTTTCTACCTCGTCGCGACGAAAGAACTTATTCGAACCGTAACTGGACTACTGCTACTAGAGGAATTTTATAGCGATAGTTAATTTAGGAAAATATTAACATTACCTGAGAAAAAGGGTCTTGACAGACAGACAGACAGACAATAAAGTGATCCTATAAACCCTTATAGGATCACTTTGTTGTCTGTCTGTCTGTCTGTCCTATTTCTTCCTGTTGAAGTGCGGAACCCTAAAACCGACCTAGTTTTTTCTACTTGCTAGTCTTATATATACACATACTTACCTATAATATAGGTATCTATATAACTAGCAAGTAGAAGAAAACGGATAGGTTTTTTTTTTTAATAATTGGCGCCGCACGTTGCATTTGCTTTTTTCAAGTAAGTATCTGTATTTTCACTATATTGTATTTTCAATATATTTTGCAACGTTACACTCCTTCCAAGTCGTCAAAGTCAAAGTCGAGTCATGTTTTAGTAAAACGGTGGCCAATTTTACTAAAACTTTGGTAGACAATTTCCACCAATTTCGAAAGTCACGCAATTCACTTCCATTTCATTTCACTACACTTGTGCTTTTTAAACGAGCTACATTAGTTAAAATGCCACCAAAATAACACAAAATAACTCAAGAAAACACTAGGAAAAGAAATAAAATAAAAGTAGACATCGTCTCTTTTCGAAAATGGCGGGAAGAGTCAAACCGATAGGTTAGTAATGTTTGCATGCTTTGGTGCAGTCTGCGAAATATACTTTTCACACCACCTGCTCGACAATGTCCAATTACATAACATGCAACCTCAACGCATTAAAGCAATTATCCTCTTAAGGGATATAAAGTTGTATAAAACTGCCTAGGGAATAAAGTGATTTGTATTTAGAATGTCAAATTCGTGTGGAACCTCGCAGAAAACTCTGAGTAAAAAAAAGACCATATGGCATTGTGAAGAGGTTTGTTCGAAAACCAAAATGGCTACCAAAAGCAGAACTCAAAAAAAAAAGTTTGTTTACAAAGAAAGTAAAATAAAAGACTGTTTGGTGCTGTGATTTTCAGTGAATTTAATTGTCTCGCAGAAGGTGTAAAAAGTAGGAAGCCTGTCTTCGTCTTTGGCAGCTTGAACACCTCGCTTCACTCAGGACTCTATATAACTGTAGAGTCCCTCGTTACGCGCAAGGTTCAATATGCCGCTCGCGACGTAAGACACTGCTTTATTCCCATAATGCATAATGTACTATTATTTTTACCTTGCCAGCGTTCAACGTGTATTTGATGACGTCCTTGTGAGGTGCTATCGGCAACAGCCTGAAGCAGGACTGCAGGGAGTCCTCCGGAGTACCAATACCGATGTGGGGCGGGTAGCTCTACGAGAAACATTAACTGTAAGCGCCTTATCATCCTGCTCCACGTCTACTCATAACGAACAACGAGAACAACCTTATAGAGTGCTACAGCTACTGGGCCGCATGTCTACTACAGACCTCTATTCGTACCAAACGTTTCAGTTCTACCTTTATAATGCTGCTAAGGAGTGGAATACACTACCGTCGTCTGTCTTACCTGAAAACCATAATCTGGGTCTCTTCAAGGCTAGAGTGTATAGGTGCCTTCTAGACCTTTGTGCTTCATCTTCGGCCACATCGTCACTTACCAACAGGTGAGATCGTGGTCAGACAAAGGTCTAAAATTTAATATAAAAAAAAAAAAAAAGTTCACCGCAAGATGTCCACGGAGAAGTTAAAATATTGTTCCATGTTTTTGGTTAGCATCAGCCATATTTGATCCGAATATTGTTCTTGATTTAATTAGGTAAAATTAAAATCTACGATTGGTATTTGGCTTTAGCCGCAGCAATAAAGACGCCTTCTCAAGTTCTCACCCTCGCAAACTCTTTCTTAATCTCTTTACGAACCACCACGGCCGGCGGCTGCTCGATGTTCAACATGGACCTAGAACAGACATACACAACTGAAAATCAAAGAGGTCAAAAACAATTAAAACCTATATAAATAAAATTGACAAAGCTTTCTGCTACAGGTTAAAACAAAACTTATACCAGCCAAGTGAAATTGAAATTTAAGCGAGGTTTTTATTTATTTTTTATTTGTTTTTATGACGGAAACATTAGATAGCTCACCTGACGTAAAGGTGGTTGCTTTTGTCATACTAATGAATTTTTCACAAATATGGGCGAAGAGAGTTTAATGTTACACTGAAATTACTGATGTTGGCTTTTAATGTGGTCTTTATTTGTGGTTAACAATATATGGCTGAAGAAAACAGTGGATTAATAGCGAAAATAACATCGAAATTAGGGGAGAAGGAGGGACATTAGGACACTTTTTACATAATAGTTCTTGGATTTTTTTGTTTTTAAGTTTTTTGTGCGTTTTATGCAGTAAAACCTATATTTGTATTTTACCTGTAGAATACAATAATAAAATAAACATATTTATTGAGTAGAATAGGTAAAATTTGAATTTTAGTAAGTCATTGACAATGTCCTAAACTGCCCCCCTTGGGAGGCAGTTTAGGACTTGTGATTTAAATGGACATAATAGCAATAAAAACTTAATATTTTTCAAATATGCTTATTTTTATTAAAATGCATTTGTTTAGGCATCTGAAATAAATAAAAACACCTAAAGTGACACAATTTTTTTTAAACGGTGCCTTGGGGTAGGTAAGGACACATCTATAGACAGGATATGTCCTAAAATGCCCCCAAATATATGTCCTAACCTACCACAAGGCGCCATTTAAAAAACTTTGTGTCATAATATTTTTTTTATCTATTTGGAAACTAATACGTTTAACTCTATCCATGCATAGATACCCAAACTTAACAGAAACTTTAAAAAACACTTAATTTATGCTCATAATGAGCAAATAAACACTTACGTAGTCCAGATGAAAAAATTACACCAGCTACCGAAAATCCCGACCCGCTAATAAGTCAGTTTGACAGCAGACAGCGTGGCGAATGACATGTGATGGCTTGTTTTAGTAGTGTGGACATACCAAAAATGCATTTTCTGCCAAAAAAATATCTACGGCTTTGGAGAAATCTCCAATGTCTAAAGGTGCCCCTGTCCTAATCTACTTCCTTCTCCCCTACTATTAAGAACTAAAATTCGATGTTATTTTAATAAGGACCAACATAAAATAAAAATAATTAAAAAAAAAAAAAAAAAAAATATTAATAATAATTAATAAAAATAATTAAAAAAAAAAAATTAAATAATAATAAATTAAAAATTAAAAAAATAAATTAATTAATAAATAAATAATTAAATATAATAATAATTAAAAAAAAAATTAATTAATTATTAAATTATTTATTTATTAATTGATTAATTTGATAGTACCTATTGACATAATTATATTGTTTTCATTTTTAAATTTGTATACCTATTAAATATTTGCACGCTAGCAGTAACTAGTAAAAATATGTGAAACTAAATATCTATTAAGAACATTGTAATTACCATATTTTTAAGCGAATAAATGAATAACTAACTAAAAGTCAACAACAGTCATTCCAGTGTAAAATAATAATCTCTTCGACCATATTAAAAAAAACATTAATATGAAATAGTGACCACCAGCGGTAACCTCTGTCTAGTCTGCCTATTAACAATACATTACCTCACAGGGACGCACCCCATTTGGCATTACACTGCGCCCGCCACTCTGAGACATAAAGATGAAAATCTCATGTGCCTGTAATTTCACCGGCACCTTCAAACCGAAACAAAGCATTGCGAGCACTACTGCTTTGCGGCAGAAATAAGTACCTACGGTGTTATTACTTCCCCAGTCGAACTTTTTTACACAAAAGCTGTACTACTACTGAAAAAAACTGTTTTATTAAATTACTAAGTATATGCTGGCCTAATAAGGTTAAATGTGAATTACGATCAAATCATCGTCAGTAGGTATTTTGTAAAGGGAAAGTTGCTTCGAAATAATATTATATTGTTGCCAACCCCGATTCTAAATAAATATGATCGGTTACCAGAGTTAGTCAATAAATAAATGAAACAGCCTTTGACATTTCGTTAAATTATGTTTATAATACAGAAGGGAAAATTGAGTAGGGCCTTGAAGTCTCGATATTGCTGCATATAACGGTTAGACCTTGGAGAAAAGATGTATTTTAAATCAACTGTCAGACGCACGAAGCGTACAAAATAAGGAAATTTCGGAGAAAACCTGCAGTGCGTAAGGGCTGCATGTTTGTAGCGCGTAGATGACCATCGACTTACTCAGACGTGCCAAGAATGTTATTACATTATTAGCGAAGTCCAGCGATGCTCGGCCACCGGTCAGCCACCCGGCTAATCCTGCTTTTATTATCCTGCTTACGCCCTCGACTTATTAGGGTACACTTTTAAAATACACATTAGCCTCATGAACCCTTTTATACAGAACATAACTCACAACACATTTTCTTGTATAAATAAGTGCGTGTGTATTTAAAGTTTGTATTGGATATTTACAAATACCATAATTCTATCATCCGTAAAACGATAGAAGCTAACAGATGATATTCCTAAACTTTAGTTGACACCTAGAAACGCATCAAGACTTGCACATATTTTTGGAATGTTGTACAAAAGATTAATTCAAATGATTAATAACTTAGCATTTATTTATTTGTATTCGTTATTGTACACAAAATTACAGATAAAATGATACTAACAGAGTTATTTTTCTTGTAGATTTTGTAGTTTAACTTTATTATGTACCTATATTATATATTTTTTGTTACTTTTCCCGCAACTTTTTTCCAGAGTGGAATTTCAAAAAGATCCACCAGTCATCATCATCACTGGTTAAGAGCCAATAACATGGACATGGTGACTAAAAATCGTAACAATTTGGTTGGTTAATATTTGACATTTGCTGGCGTCTTGCTAACGTTAATTATTCGTGCTGAATATTATCTAATGCTTGTACGAGTAGGCGCCTTAAGGGGCTAGTCTGTGAAAACCCTTGAAAAGTGGTGTTTTGAAAAGCCTAGAACTTTCCAAATTTAGCTTTATTCTTAACAATATTTAGATCAGAAGAAAGAACACTTCAGGCTGAATAAAAATATGCTGGGGTTTTCTAAAGTTATTTCTAGATTTTGTGTAAATTGAAAAACTACCTACCCATTTTCACGAAATTGATCAAAATAGAGCATCTACATATGAGCCTAAATCTACGGAATTACAGCTATTTCTGAGAAATAAAACACTTTAGTATCATGTCTATACACATAGTTTTAAAAGTATGTTGGGGTTTTTAATCTTTTCATATAAAAGATGTGTAAAAACACGAAAACATTTTCAATTCGCCGTATCTACACGATTTCTACGCCATTTTCTGTCATTCCGTGGTTATCCACGGCGCTGGAAGGAAGGCCCTCGTTCACTTTTTTATTCACAGGTGAAAACGGACAACCGGTTACTTCGATATATCATTACAAAAACTTGTATTATTTTACTGAAAATTGTTGGTTTTCGTTGTTATAATTGTAATTCGGGTAATAAGAAACCAATGCAAATTCTTATTTATTTGAGGTTTGTGAAAATTTACCGGACTGACATGGTTTGACAGTTTAATCATACAGTCGTGAACACAAACCTATTCTAGAGATCCACCAACTTATCTGCAGAATGAAATGTATGTAGCTGATAGAAAAATGTAGGTAAATGGTTCTAGAGATAAGTTGGTGGATCTATACTTATAACATTGCAGGCCTCCGTAGTCGCTCGATGCAATTCTACGGTAGCATACTCACGAAGGAGTTTATATTGTGACCAAAAGAGTTTCGCTTAGCGATTTTCCTTAGAATATGCCTAGCTCTTTATACTAAGTGATTATCGTTTTTTTACAAAAATGTACTTGCTTATTTCCCGACTTACTAGTGAGAAACGGTATGTTTTTTTTTTTTTTATTTATACTATCATTCAATTTTTATCTATGTTTGACTGTTTGTTACTAATAATAATACTGGTACTTCAAATTTTGATATCGAAACAATAAATAAATAAATAATGCTGGACAGTTCGCACAACATTATCTAGCCCCAAGCTAAGCAGAGCTTGTGTTATGGGTACTAGATAACTGATATACTAAATACAATATATTACATAGATAGATACTTTGCTGATACAATGCTGCTATTCAAAAAATCTCCATTAAAGTCCATGCTTTATTGGAGGCGGAAGATGAATAAACTGGTCAAGTGCGAGTCGGACTCGCGTGTAGAGTGCTCCGTACAAGTATGCTACCATATAAATAACTCTGTCAACATAGTAACAACTAGACCAATGGAACTTAGTATAGTCCTCGATAAGTCCTCGGTGAAACGTAGCCACACATTTTGTACATATTTTCTCTTCACGAATATTTTCGTTTCCCGTCGGAATTTAAAAACGTATAGCACAAAGTAATTAATTTTGTAAAAATTTAAATAACCTCCAACGTTGAACGGCTGGACTGATTTTGATCAAACAAAGCTAAGAAAACTCCCCACAAAAACAATTAAAAAAAAAAAAAAAACGGTTGATCCTTTCGGGAGCTACGATGGGACAGACACACAGACACGCCAAACTTATAACACCCTCTTCGTTTTTCGTCAGGGGTTAAAAATAAACGAATTCAGATTTTGGGTACCTACTAATTTTGGACGAAATTTATAATATAAAATACAAGCTAGGTATAGGTACCTACTGTCACCCGCGACTTAATTTGGACGTGTTATATTATTTGTAGTAGGTACAACTATAATAACTGGGTTATCTGTGACATACTAGTTCCTCATAGATAATCCAGTTGATCAATATTAATTTTATTGTAAGTTAGGTATGAGGTATGAGGTTGACGTGTTTGTATGAGCTTGATCATGTAACAAAAATGTATCCTAAATATAATCACCGTAACATATTATACGGTGGATATCTGAACAATTTTTTTTTATTATGTGGTACTAAATACTACACATATGAATAGTAACATCATACATTACATATACGGTGCTTAAGACTAGTGTTGATATTCTTTATTGCACTTAACTACTTCTGAAAACAAAGGAATCGAATCTTATCATCGTCGCTTCTTATCGTCGTGCTTGTACTATTATTTATTCTGTGTCATCGTCTTGCTTAGTAAACGAAAACTGTACGAAAAAGTAATCGTAGACATTACAATCGCATTATATCGTAGTTTAGTAGTAATAGAGTTTTTTTTTGTGAAAGAGTTACTTTCGGGAATGTACTACCAACCACAACTACTACCAGTAGTATTTCTGCCGCAAAGCACTAGTGCTTGTATTACTGTGTTTTAGTATGAAAGGTATAGTTGCCGGTGAATGCAGTGCAATGCCACAAGGGGTGGACGTGACACATGAGGTAATGGATTATTAAAGGCAGACGTTACCGCTCAAGATCAGGTGGGCCATCTGATTGTTCCACGTCATTCACGAAGATAAAAAGTGGGGGATTGGTGCCAGTCAGTCAATGGGAGCTCAACAAACAGTGACTCACCAAAGCTGAAAAGTGGGTAGGTCGTGTGTGGCGAGTTATGCAAAGGCGATACTCGCGACGAAAAGTACGCATGTGAACGCTCTAGAAAATGCAAAATGTCTAATACAAAGTAAATAAGTACCCAAAAGAAAAGTTTTTTCCAACTACTTAGTTATAACTAGTAATTTTGAACAAACTGAGGTGTGTATAACCTTTTTCCTTACAAATATTAGCTGTAAACCTACAAACGACACATAGGCCAGTCATCTTAAACATTCCAGGTCGTAAAAAAATTGCAAAGTTCGCACAGCTCTATCGAAGTTGCAAACTTGGTTTTACACAATTGGTATTTATCCTAACAACATCCCAAAAAAACAGAACCTTGCAACTTTTTGCGATCTTACACGATTTTAGTGTCTACGGTGACTGGCCTAACAAGACTGAAGGGGATTCTGAAAAAAAGGACTGGTTGCCTACAAGATAACAAAATCAGCAAATCAAATCTATGATTTTCAGGATTTTATAAATTGTGTCAATTCAAACAATACCTGTGTAAGGTTCTGGAAACATGGGATTTTTATAATTATCGAGATCACGAATCACACACATGCTCCAGTTTTTTTTACATCAAACGTACCTGAGAGAGATTTTGCTGTAAAAGTAGATAGGGAGGATTGAACCCCAAAATATAAACTAGTCACGGTGTTGAGTTAAAATCACAATATATTAACTAGTTTTTTTTAACACATTGTTTTCTAGAAGCCGTACCAAAAGTTATGGCAAGATGTATAACTGCAGAAATAAAAGAAGAAATCATAATTAGTGCTATTTATACCAGAAAGTAGTAGTAGTAGAGCTTTTTTGTGAAAGAGTTCGTCCGGGGAAGTACTACCACCATACCTATTTCTGCCGCAAAGTAGTAGTGCTCGCATTGCTGTGTTCCGGTTTGAAGGTGCCGGTGAAATTACAGGCACATGAGACTTTTCATCTTTATGTCGCAGGGTGGCGGGCGCATTGCAATGCCACATAGGGTGCGTCCTAGGTGAACGTGTCCTATGAGGTAATGCACTGTTCATAGGCAGAGGTTACCGCTTAACATCAGGTGGGCTATCTGCTAGTTCCGTCATTCATTAGAATAAAAAAAAAAAAAAAAAAAAAATAGGAGATACTTGTAGCAATATTTACCAACTTATAACTTCATCGTTAGGATGATTTAACTGACTGGTATAAAATAAGGTATACACCACTATTCCAAATACAACAAAAAAAACATGGATAGTCAGTATTCTATAAAGATTGACTCTATGCAAAAAAAAAGGTACAAAATAACAATTTCCAAAAATAACCATAAAAAAAGCGGCCAAGTGCGAGTCGGACTCGCCCATGAAGGGTTCCGTAGCAGCAAGTAACATAATATAAAAGTTCTTGGATGGATTACGATTAATGACGTATTCAAAAAAAACTACTTACTAGATCTCATTCAAACCAATTTTGAGTGAATGTTTACATGGTAATGTACATCATATATTTTCTTTAGTTTTATAATTCTCTTATTTTAGAAGTTATGGGGGGGGGGGGGCACACTTTTTACCACTTTGGAAGTGTCTCTCGCGCAAACTATTCAGTTTAGAAAAAAATTATATTAGAAACCTCAACATCATTTTTGAAGACCTATCCACAGATAACCCACATTGATGAAAAAATAAATTTGAGTTTCAGTTCTAAGTATGGGGAACCCCAAAAATAATTGTTTTTTTTTAAATTTTTGTGTAAAATTCTAAATGCGGTTCACAGAATACATCTACCTACCAAGTTTCAACAGTATAGCTCTTATAGTTTCGGAAAAAAAAGGCTGTGACATACACGGACAGACAGACAGACAGACATGACGAAAGATAAAAGATAAAGATAAAGATAAAGATAAAGATAATTTATTTGCTTAAACATATGTACAAATTGATGGTATAAATATTAGTAGGACACAATATGAAAATCCAAAGGGAATCCATAAGGGTTCCTTGTCTTTGAGTATGGAACCCTAAAAATGGGAACATTTGGTCAAAACAATTTAATAGTGCATGCGCCATGGAAAGCTACCAAGTTATTATTTCGACGCGTCACGTGTCATCGTACAAAGTCAAAAACAAGTATTATATCCATAAATTTATTCGGATTTTGTCAAGAAAACAAAAGTTTAAATCTTTTTAATTCCATTCGAAAAAAAAACACTACGCAGATTAAATTTGTACCGAATATACTTGGAATAGTCATTTAATTTAAATTTAATTTGTGTTTAAAATTCAAAAATACAAAGAATGTAAAAAGGTATCTTACTAATATTATAAACGTGAAAGTTTGTAAGTATGGATGGATGGAAGGATGGATGGATGGATGGATGTATCTTTGTTACTCTTTCACGTAAAAATTGCTTGATGGATTTGGATGAATCTTGGAACGGAGATAACTGGACTCCCGGAATAACATATAGGCACATTTTTATCCCGATATTCCCACGGAATCGAGACCTATGCGGAAAACACCGCAGGGCGCAGCAGCAATGCGAATACTTTTCATCCAATGTTTTATTTATCTTTGTTTCTGTGTGTGTGTGTGTGTGTGTGTGTGTGTGTGTGTGTGTGTGTTTTTGTGTGGAATATTGTTTGTTGACTGTTACTACTACATCCATGTTGGTGACACAAATAAATGTTTTTCTTTCTTTCTTTCTTTCTTTTCAATGTACCAGGCGAGCAGCAGAATGCAGGAGTAATTTGGTAACCGAATATCCTATCCTAATTACTCTTTCACGTAAAAACTACGGGATGGATTTGGATGAAATTTGGAATAAAGATAACTAGACTCGCGGAATAACACAGGCACATTTTTATCCCGATATTCCCACGGGATCGAGACTTGCGCGGGTGAAACTTACTTCACCAGCGTAAGTCTAATAATACTAGCTTTATAATACTCCGCTACTTAATAATCCTGCGCAGACGAAGTCGCAGGTTACAGCTAGTAAAATTATAAATTGAGTACTAAACAAAAATATAATACACAAATAAAAAGATTCAAACATTTACAAGAGAGCGCCAATGTTTAGGTGAATAAGGGTGGTGGGTGTTAAGGGTGTTAAGGTGGTTTTGGCGCTAGGCACTAAGCACTTATGCGAACTGAAATGCACTTTGTTGCGTCCCAGCAAGGTTCGTTATTTTTTTTTCACGATGTGAGCCTTTTGTTCTTGCTATTATTTATTCTGTGGTCTTACTTACAGTTTTTTTTTTTTTCTCCCAGCTCAATAAAGTGTATAACTGAGTTAGTAGTTATGTTACCGCACATAAGATTAGTAAATCTTGAGCATATTCCGTTTGTTGAACACCATAACAAAATCCCTAGACATGCGAACAGTAACTATGTTACATACGGCGCACATGCTTAGGTAAAGCACGTTCTAAAATAATGTTACACTAAACAAGTATTATTTACTAAATAATAAAAAAGCATTAATGTTATCACGATATAATAAACACAGTTTTAAAGGGAATGATCGTAGCAATCGTACAGATCAAAATCATAACAGATAAATATTTACAAAGACATTGATCACTAATATAAGATAAAAAACTTTAGGCGCGAATATCTCGTAACAATATTTCTTGTAGTTACGGTTGTCGCAGACTACGTATTTGTACACTGATGGTAATAGCATAGCTCTCTCCATGCATAGCCCGCTGTGATACTTTGAGCTTTTGTGTGTGTGATAGTTAGCGATCACGTCTCAGTCACGTAAGTCATCTCTGGCAACACGCACTTATTAAGATGACTGAAATAAAGTCCTCGAGTGGCGACCAACAACCGGACGACGCAGTGTGGGAGGGGAACTTCCAATGTACCAAACTTTATAAAGGTCGCGGGAAGTCTGTGGACGGAGGCGGCTCAAGACCAGTCGTCGTGGCATTCTATGGAAATGTTATATTTCCAGCTGGGCGGATGATGATAATTAATAAAAATAAGGCAAGTAAATATAAACATGTTTGTTTTCCCCTAGGTAGGTACATACCTACTTATAACTCACTTTTTTTATTTTTTGTTGTGTCTAGCTATTGCGGATCAAGAGATACAGCGTTTGTCAAAATCACTTTTTTTGTATGGGGGCCCGCTTTAATTTTTAATATTAATAGAATAACAAACAATACTTCCAAACTTTATGACCCTAATATAATAAATAATAATAATAACGTTGGACATTTCATTATCTAGCCCCAAGCTAAGCAGAGCTTGTGTTATGGGTACTAGATAATTGATATACTTAATACAATATAATACATAGATAGATATTTTTTATTGTACACAGAAAATACCCAGAACACCTGAACAAATATCTGCGATCGCACAAATATTTGTTCCGAGGCGGGAATCGAACCCGCAACCTCCTGCGTCGCAGGCCAACCTTCGCCCGCCGCGCTACAGAGGTCTTCAACACAATTGATTTTAGGGTTTGAATTTCCTATAATCCTTTCATAAAGACGCCAAACCAATTCATGGCATGTTTCAAGAAGTAGGTACTATTATTTATTCTGTGGTTGTACATGGAAATTAGAATTTAGAAGCCGATAAATGTATGAAAATGTATAACTAGTCAAGTCAAATGCAACGTCCTCGCCGCGCCGTTTTTTTATGCCAATTTGTGGTCAGTATGTTTCAATTACGTGAATTTCTTCCAACATAGTTTGTAGGTACATATATAATTTATTTGTTTCTTTATCCGTCTTTCTGTACAAAATAACTCGAAAAACTGTTACTATTTTGACGAAATAGGATTAAATTAATAGTTTTAAATAATAAAATCACTGTATGAGCGTTTTTTTAAACAGCCCTACACGTGTAGGTTTTTTTTGTTTTTTATTTATTTCATACACAATATATTTTACACATTTAATTAGGTATAATATTGTACCTTAAAAACCTCCAAAGGTTGACTAGGTACAATCGCCAAAAAGTAGGCGCACATACACATTCAAATTAATATAAACAAACAAGGTAGGTATATTAGTGGATGAAAGTTAATGGAAAAAAAAACATCAGCAGGAAGTTTGGCAGAATAGTGAGTTTTGAGGCGGAGAAAATGATCTAATTTGGGCCCTGCTGGGAAAAATCCTGATTCCCAAGATATTTTTCTGAGCAAGGTCCGTCGTTCAATACCGGTTTAAATTGGGTTGTATGGGTTTGTACGAGGTTTTAATTGATTCTTAAAGTTTAAGACTTGTATGAACTCTAGGGAGGTAGGGTAGGCTAAACCCTCTGTTTTTAGGAGTTGGAAGGGTTTTTTTAAAGGTTTGTAGGGCTTCTTAGGTTGTGAGAGTTTTTAGGGCGTTTTTGATTTAATTTTGTTTTTTTTGGTCCTGTATTTTTTGGTTATTTTTGTGGGTTTGTTCATTTCTTGCCCATGTTCATTTGCGATTCGGTTATGATGGTTTTTATATACTAACTTTGCACCCATATTGGTACAGTTATTGAAGTTGTTGACCACTTTGTCTATTTGGGGTAAAATAAAACGAATAAAACTGTTATAAAATATAACGAAACCTGAAGCACACAGCATAATATGTAAAACACAACATGTGCACAGAGATTTCTCAAGTATCCAGTAGTGGAACGCCTGGGACTTCGCCCGCGTGCAGTTTTTGCTATACAAACTTCAACATCCCGCTGCACCACTTTAGGGTGTGTATTTAGGAAATTCCTTTCTTAGTGCACCGCTATACCACAAAAGAAATGTACCTATGTGAATTTCAGGTCCTATGACCTAGGGTTTAGACTTCGCGTTGATAGTCAGTGACTGAGTCAGTCAGTCACGCAACGATTGTATAGGATTGTACATTGATTTTATTTTCACATTTATCTGATTACGTACAGAACAAAAATTCAATGAAGTAATTGACAAAACAAGTAATGTGTTTTCTACACAATTGTACGGTTGAGAGGTTTGTTTACCTAATTAGTTCCAAATCCCACCGCAAGGTGGAGGTCACAGGTAATGGAATAGTGTCAAAACTCGATGTCTCATTTTCACAGACCACTCTCTTAAACACGATTCGTATTATACGTATTACACGATCGATCGAAAAAATCTTAAACATGGGTCATTTTGTGGGTTTATGCAGATTTTATTTGAATAAAACCCGCTAACGTGATATGAAAACATAACCAAAACAATGTAATTGTCCTACTAGTGAATCAAGGTGCCACATTTAATTTTTATTACTTTATTTACTTAAAATCCAAGAAAAAACAGAAATAAGGCGCTGTGCCTAAGTCGAAAACGCCACACTGAAGTTCGAATTAAATTGGTCTTTAAATCTACGACGTTAAGATCGATGTTTCTTTCAAAAAGCATGGATCTGCTAATTTTGGGTTATCGCCTTAACCCTTGCTTAGTAAGCTTTAGTTTTAGACAAAATAAAGCTCTTACCTGTAATATAACCGCGTGAATGGATCACAGTCGCACAGCAGGAACCGTCGGCCCAGTACGAATATGGTTTGCCCCACGATGAGGTCTTTCGGAGCATAGTACTCAGTAACCTCTTCCTCGGTCGTTTCCAAAACCGTTGATGGGAAGGACACTGAAAACAGCAAGTTTATGCTTTCTTTACAACTTGAAGGTAGGTACATAGTTTACGATAGAAAGGTTCAGTTGTTTTAGGTAAAGAACATAAGGATTCTCACGATATATTTTGCAAGCTTTTAGTTAACCTTTAAATATTTTAGTGTGGGACAAATCTTGAAACGGAATTTGAACCAGTTAACCTCAGCTGTGGTGACAGCGATCTGATCTGATGATGGAGACGAAAGGTGAACGACGGAACTCCTCGATGGATAATAGTATATACTAGCGGTGTTTAGGCTCATCTTGATCAGCACACGGTTCCGATCACTAATTTTATAAAATGCTTGTGTTGAAATTCACAAATAACTTATTTATTACTTGTTCGGGTGAGTTCTAATAAAAAAACTCAAATTGCTAAAATATATCTACATGATGTACTTTTCATATACTCGCTCCTTGAACAAAAATTTTAATACGGCTACTCAACAGTTCTACTCTGTAAATAAAGTACAAAAACTGGTAAAATCAGTTTCGCAGTAGTGATTACAGAAAGGTCGCGAAAAGCTCTTTCTTCAGTAGCGATAATTCATAATCTCCATAGTAAAGTAGTTAAAGACTGAACGACCTGACAACTACTCAAACTTTCATAGCATAATCTTCTTAAAAGCAGCCTATTAATATAAAGCGAATGCCGTATTTATTAACGTTAATTACTAGCAAAGTCAAACATTATACGAATTAATTATACACAGCTTGACTCTCAGCTGGATATTAAATAACTTCCGCTTAAAATTTATTAATTTTGCTTATTTGAACCCATTCATTGAACACGCTGGTGTTTTTTGGTTAAGCAATGTTTTAACCGTATATGTAGTCGACTCTGGAAAAGAATAGGTCCTTACTATTACTACTGACTAGTGAATCGACTGACACGCTACCAGAGATTCGATTTTGCAAGCGTGTGAAGTGTCGATGTCAATACAATAATCCGATTTCCTTGACATGATACTGCAGACACGATCGCTGAACTGCAATACTTCTCCATAGCTATCAGTAGCTATATGCAGATTGTGTAGAATATGCAATAAGCGTGTTTTGGGATTGAGAATTTTGAGTTTCAGCTACAAAAACTATGATATAAAATTCACGTCCAAAATATCACTTTTGATTTCCTTCTCAATATGGGACTGTTTATGAACCTTTTATGAGGTCGTACAAAAAACAAAGGTTTACAAAAAACTACATCCAAATATAGCCTTCAGCACTTTTAGACATAAACACCAATAAACACATAATCATAATTGGTGGAGCCATTTTTGAGGTACATACGTATATATACACAATTTTTTAGTTCAGGTTTTCATTTTTTCATTACTTACTTGTTACAAAAACTTTTTAAATGTATTAACTAGACTTCAGTATTCAGTGGCTACAGTATTTTCATCTGCAGCATCGCTAGAGTCAGTATTTCCACGATCCTCTGTAGGGATTAACTAGGCGCTCTCGAGCGCGCTAATTCCAACAAAGTGGAACATCGAAATGCTATTTGAAAAGCTAAAAATGCGGAAACGAATTACTTTGCCGTGTAAATGGAAATGGCTTTAGCAAGTTATGCGTACAAATGTATGAAACAAGTTGGATGCCTAAAATGAGAAAGCCGTTGGCGGATATTCCGCCAAACTCAATTTGTCTGACGCGTTATTTTGTTTTTATTTTCAGCTGTTTTGGTCCATTACGTTTCGCTTGATTTTCATTGTCAGATTTTCTCAAAGCAAGTGTTAGTTTTGTTGCTGATAATAAGTGATTTTAATACTGCCGGAGGCTTATGCTTACTCGAGCCCTGCCACACTCTTCCCCTTAAGTATTGGCAGGGCTTGTTTTTCTCAACACAACTACAAACCTACATAAAGCTATTAAAAATGCAAAGGTTTGGGTGTTTGGTTTGTTTGCGACTCAATCATACCTCACAAACAACCCAATTTCGATTTATCTTGTACAAAAATAAATTACGATCTGGATTAAGGCATTTTTTTGAATATTTTTATAATACGATAGAAGCCCCAGGCGGATCCTAATCAGAAATCAAGGTGTAAATGATCATTGACAGAAGGCAATGTTTTCCACTTCCCACATCCATTTTATCGGTATTTCGAGCGGTCTAACAAGTGGCATTGTGAGAACATTAACGTTTTCATGCTACTCGTTTCAGCTTAAGTTAGATGTGGAGTTGACTGATTTTACTGTGGACCAATTTCTTGAACAATATCAACATCGTTTTCGATTCACACTAGGTACCTACTATAAGTTTTGCATTGTGCCGTGGTGTTTCCGAACTAAGAGTAAACCCCTCCGTCTCCTCCCGTGGATGTCGTATAAGCCAACTGAGGGATTACTTACACCAGGGGATGGGCAGCAGCATCCACCTGCGTACTCAACACCAGTACAGCGATCACCAATCCGCCTGCATACTGCATTCTTTGGCCTCATCCAACAGATGATATACCTGCTGTAGTCCATTGAATCTGAATACAGATTGGTCACAAAAGAGATGCAATTTCAAACAAGATACCAATAATTCCGGGACCCAAGCACATCAGCTGAAAAACGAAACTGAATAAACTTTACGTAGCTTTGTCGTAGAACTCATCGTTAATTAGTAATATTCATGTTATTTATAGACTTCAGACTACAACGCGGTCCCGTAATGTACCTAAATTGTGGTTTCGTAGATCCTCTGCGACGTAGAGTCTACGCCGAAATATATTGTGTAACAAGTATCGTCAAAGTAGACCAACTACTCTTCTTTCTAGAAACCGTCGCATGAAAAATATACGAGCGTAGCTACAGTAAAATTGTATACCCGTAAATCTTAAGCTACGTCAAGTAGAAAATCTCACCTGGTTTCTCTTTCCATTTCTTGGGAAGTCTACTTCTCTTGAGAAGTAGAGGGAACGGATCTTTGCCGCCTCGACCGTCATGAAGCTCCTGAAAGAATGAAGCAATTTGAAAGGCATTTGGTTTTTAGGATTCCGTGCCCAAAGGGTGCCAATGGGACACTATTACTAAGCCTCCGCTGTCCGTCCGTCTATCTGTAAGCGGGCTGTATATCATGAACCGTAATAGGTAGACAGTTGACATTTTCACAGACTGTGTAGTGTGTATTTCTATTGCAGCTAACATCAAATCACAAAAATAAAATAAAATTTAAAATTAAAGGGGGCCTTAGTAATAAAAAATTACATAGTGTTCAATCTTGTACGATAGTGCGGAACCCCTCGTGTGCGAGTCCGACTTGCACTTGACCGGTTTTATTTAAGTGGTTCGTGGAATTAAATCTGATAGCAGCTATGGATCACTCGGATTGATTTTCGAAGTACTCCATCAAATAATAATCGCAACTATAGAGCTTCGTGAGACAGTGCAGATTATACCAAAACAAAAAAAAAATTGCAGATCATAAAAATATTTGTTCCACAGTGGGAATCGAACCCGCAACCTCTTGCATGTCAGCAGGCTCGCCCGCCGCGAGACCGCGAGGTCGCCGAGTTATAGGTAGTAGAATTGGAGTGGGTTTGAGAAACCCAATAAATTCATTGTTCCGATTTCCGAAACCGGCGCTTGTTCCCAAATTAACAGAAAACTCATCGAAAGTTCTCTCATTAAGTACTTCACTGCTAACTAGATTAACAACAGTTAATTTGAAAATGATGGTGATTGTTAATATATTGTTTTTATGGAACTTGCTAACTCTCAGTCATTCTTAATCTAATTTGCTTCCAATTCTAGAAGAATATAACATTTTAAGAACTCTGTTCTCGTGCTAAGGAATTTAGCAAGCTTGAGAGCTGCAGCAAAGTCTTTTGATACTTTCATTTTACAAAGAAATATCAAGACTGCTGTACAAACTGTAAATCTTTACATCTTGCTTCTTAGTTACGACGTATTCGTAGCTCTCTTATTCTTGTATTTTTGACAATAGTTTGCTCTTGTCGTAACCACCTATTTTGTAGTCAGTCAGTACCTTAAATGAAGTTGTCACTTAATGATCGATTGATTCATAACTCTACCAATACGTTGACTTTATAATAACTGGTGCCAGTCTAAAGGTACCAGTGGTATATACTCTATAGCTACTAGTGGTCTCTTCAATGTCAATGTGAGCTATCATAAACAACCTAAACTCGCTACACTCGTAAGTATAAATTAATAACCTTGATGGCGATAGTATCATCTTGGAGAAAGTAGAGCAACTTGAAATCTTCCAATTCCCCATTTTCGGAGTCACGGTTATCCCACACCACGTTGAACCTGCGCAGAAAAAATATTACATAGGTTCTGTAGTTGCTCGGTGAATGGCAATTTTTTGTGGCACGTTCCAACTACACTGGCCTGCAAAAATAAGTATCACACTTTTAAAATTGCAAATGGGAACATTCGATTACACACACAAACACACAACCAAGGGAAGGGAAAAGGGGTATGTGTTTAGGGTGAGAACCCTAAACACATACCCCTTTTCCCTTCCGTCGGGAGTAAAATAGACTGAGATCTTAAAATATCATCATATTCATGATCAATTAATTTCAGCAAATTTTCCGGTCTGTTAAACCTTGAAAGCATGATCACTGGTGGCACAGCGGGCGACTGAGACGACAGAGGTGTGGTTCCATTCCCGCTGCGGAACTTATTTTGCATGTTCTGCAAGTATTTGTTCTGGGTCTGGGTGTTATGGTGCCATGGTACACGTAGTTCCTCATACACACGACACAGGGAATTCCGGTGCGATCAGGACTATGTGTATGTGACTTTTGGGTCTTAGGTACATACAAAAAACACAGCAAGGAAAAACATAGCCGACTATAATACGAGCTTTATTAAAGCCTTATGTTATCCAATCTGTCTGGTTAAAACAACAAGCTATTAATCTCCCAACGTCCTTGTATCTACTTAGTGTGAAAAATATGAGAAGGAATGAGAGTAAAAAGTACCTAAGTATATCCAGACAAGTGTCCCAGTGGGAGCCGCGGAGCCGTCAGTGATTTATTAACAAAACTCCAGAGACAGCGGCCCGTGTTTATTATTATGACCGGAGATAAGATAACAAGACGTAAATAAATGATGTACCAGTACTGATTGCTTTGAGAACAAGAAACAATGATTTCACGAGCTAACGCTGTGGCTTATGCGTTTTATTTTTTATCCGCAATAACCTTGCATCTTATTTTTTGCTTTTTCGTAGCAATAATTCGAATTATCTTTAAATTTCCCTAAAAGTAAATAAGATAATTTATATATGTATAGGTATTAAGAGGATTTAAAATGATCCTTGTGATTTCGATGAATTAAATTCATCGAAATCACAATTACGTTGATTACGTTATTAAATGTTTTTTTAGTACGGGTTTAAGTTTCTAATATGGAAAAATCTACAAATGGACGAAATCACGGACAGTTCACTTATATACAACATAAAAAAATACAAATTAAACAGGTGAGCTAGCTGAAGACCATTGCAAACGATCCAATGATAGCTCAACTGATATAATTAATAAGTTCGCTGCGTTTTTTATCCCTCATAAGTTAGTGGACAACTTCCATTTAATTTCTCATACCGTGGCACAATTGACTGTTGAGTTTGAAATAAATGGCAAGGAGTAATAAAACGATTAAAGCCACATTACCACGAGCAGTAAAGTTGGGTCCGTAAACATGAACAGATGGAGCCGACGGGTAGACTAACCACCGCGCCGAGACGACAGGGGGGAAACCACTCGGAGGCGTTCACAGCCCCAGAGTCTCGAGCACCGCCGTAAGGTAGCGTGCCTTTCGATCTTCTATAGGTTACATTTCGGGGAATGCTCCCAGGAACTTCATGATCTGATCCCACCATCTCCTTTTCATCATAGGACGAGCAGGCGCACGGCTCGGTACCACCCTTACCTCATTAGTATACCCTCTATTCGTACTAAACGTTTCAGTTCTACCTTTATAATGAGAACTGCTAAGGAGTGGAATACACTACCGTCGTCTGTCTTTCCTGAAAACTATAATCTGGGTCTCTTCAAGGCTAGAGTGAATAGGTGCCTTCTAGACCTTTGTGCTCCATCTTCGGCCGCATCGTCACTTACCAACAGGTGAGATCGTGGTCAAACAAAGGTCTATCATTGTTAAAAAAAAAAAAAAAAAAAAAAACAGCACGGCCGGCGCCACCATCGCGACAACAAGGGGGGTTTCGTATTTGTGCCGAATGTGGCATCCATTGCCAACCGTTTACTTAGGTAGTTATATTCTTTGATTGCCAACAAAACACTACAGCTCATTCACCGTAAGTTGGCACCTGCCATGGAGTATTTACAGATGCCATCTTGAACGAGCTGTATCTCGGATCGAAAATAAACTAAACATATAGGTCTAGCGCCCCTGAGGTATGGGACCGGTACTGGAGGGGTGTTTTCGTCTCTCAAATTACCGCTAAGTACCGCTCCCATACCTCAGGGACTGACTCAGTTAAGCGCTAGACCTGTAGATCAATGTGTGAATGCCACTCTTTCGATGGTTATGTCACATTATAGAAGTCGCAGAAAGGCGGTGGATGGAGGCACCTCAAGACCATTTGTCGTGGCATTCTAAATGAAGGCATATGCCCAGCAGTGGACTTCTGTAGGCTGATTATGATGAGATGATAGGAATGGATATAATGGCAGAGACTATTGCCGAGGAAGTGGAAGTGTTTGGACAAAAATAGGGAAACGATTGATTTAAATAATGGAATAGGAACGTCAACAAATGCCCGTGTTCATCTCTTTACCTAAAAATACGTCCAAACGGAATCACGGCGGAAAGGGACTAAAATATATCAGTGGAGTTTGTTGTATCAGCGGATATCAAATCCACGACCGTTCGACCGTCTTCGTTCTCAATCTACATCCTACTCTCAATAAACATGTCCTATGAATTGCTTTGACAATATACAGTGAGTATTGGGGGGATTATGGATGGCGACAAGGGTCAAATAAGATGAATAAATCATGCCTTAAAGTATCAATCTGTTGTTCATAATACCGCTTCTCATATAGATATCGCTCTATCGCTAGAAATGATCTTTCATTACTCTCGGATTATTTGTCACCCCCGACTAAAAAGAGGGGTGCTATAAGTTTGAGGCAATAGTGACTGTCTGTTTGTCTGTGGCCTCATAGATTCAGAACGGCTGCTCTGATTTCAATGCGGTTTTTGGTATGAAAACTGGTGTTTGCGATATGGTTCTTAGGTGTGTGTTTGTTGGAAATTGGTGCAGCTTTTTCCAGTATCATCAGCTCGCAAAAATTTTTTTAAAGGGAACATTGTCATTTTTGCCTCTACAACTTTAAGTTTGAGCTCAAAATGTACATTTTTGACGGCATCGGTCTCCAGCAGGGTCTGATGATGACCAGCATAGGATGAACAAAATCAGGGTACTACTGAAGCTGAATATTCAAGTATGAGTTTTAAATTAAAATTAAGATGACATGACATTTCTTCCTCACGCAAACTCCAGGGTCTGATGATAACCAGTACACGATGAATAGGATCTAGGGTTCTAGGTGCTCTAGAGGATCTAGGTGCTCTGATTTCCCTGCGGTTTTATTTATTTGAAAATTGGTGTAACAACACTGAAAACCGTCATGTTTTTTTTAAAATAAAATTTACTGGTTTGATGTTTTAAAGAGAAGAAGACACCATACTTAATTCTGTGGCCAAACAGTAATGCTTGCTTGTCTATGTTCCAGTTCAAAGGTGCCGGTGAAATTACAGGCTCATGCAACTTTAAAACTATATGTTTCAAAGTACCAGACGCGAATAAATGTCATGTAGTTATATCCTGAGCCCCCTGAGTTATTTCCATAGAAACCGAAGTTTGCTCCTCATTTGTAAATGGATCCTTATTGGATATTTTAAAGCGTTAGCAGAGTCAGTCGTGGGAAGCAATGGCGGCGATGAGCTCACCACTTGTCGCATCTATTTCCCACGATGGTGCAACCTACAGTGACAAGAGGCCCATTTGAGGATTTGCCTACCTTTTCGGGGGAAAAGGCGAGTGTGTGTGTATGTATGTATGAATTAATTAAAGTTAATGGAATTAATCTAAATACTAATATCTAACTCTGTTATTAGTCAGTTTCCAATTAAAATCATAGAGAATCAAACTAGCATGGGCGCAGATTTCCATACAAATCTTTGTCAGTGTGATATGGAAACTATATAATTTTATAAGAAACTGACAAAACACGTGTATAGATATTAGTGTTTTGATCATATGTACAAAAATTCATGGAGTTAGTTGAAATAATATCCAAAGTAGAAACAAACTTCGTTTGTATGTAGAGGGCTTCAGCGCTCTAGCGGTATACTCCTCTTAAACAAATAAATAAAATTAAAATAAGATGAGCTATACGCTAGTACAGTCACACAGGCTTTTGAGTGTAATATTATGTGAATCGGTAAGTAGGCTGGTTCCATATTTTCATTATAAAGGGAACTTGATATTTATGGCATTACCTACTTAGAATAAAAATCTCTGGAATGATATAGGCCGCTGTTTATGGATCATAAAAGGCGGCTGGGGCTGGGAGACCGATTGTCGAGTTGAGAGGGAACTTTAGGTAGGCACTTACAATGCTGTATAATGATTCTTGCTTGGAGTATTGAAGGAAATGGGGAGGAAAATTCCGGGAAGTGGGAGCTAAAGTAGGAAAGGGGCTGTAAATTATAAAACCGAAAATTCAATTAGGTAAGCACCTCACCTGCAGGAAAACTTTCTATAGGTAAGTTACCTAATATTTTTAACTTTTTCTTGCCTCTTTCTCGCGCAGCTACATTTTTTGGGTGTTATTGTAACGGTGCTATTTAAGAGAGCAGTACTTTAAAAGCGTTTCGAGCAGTAAAAATACTAATTATGTTTATTCTCTTTATTGCGCACCAAAAAAAACAAAGGAATACACGTTAACTATCGAAGAAGGTTCTCTTTAACGGAACTCGGCTTTAATATAGTAATCGGTCCGCTGAATAAGCAATTATTTGTAGGGTTCCGTATCTCAAAAGGAAGCAATAACAAAATCATTATATCACTTTGTTGTCCCGGCATGTACAAGAATCTTTTTGTCAAGAATGGCCAGATGCATTGAGTTGAAAATAATAACAAATACTAAAATCGACAGCTGCATAAAACTCTGATGCGGCCTTTCAAAGTTGTCTTTGATTTAAAAGTTTATAAATCAGCATGTAGTCCAAAGCTCGGCTGTAATCCGACAGCAAAACGAACTCGGAGACTGGCGTGAAGCGCAGTGAGTGGAACGATTGTCAAGTGAGAGTAGCGAAGGGGCGATGAGAGAGTTATTCTGCGAGATTTGAACTAAATATTCAAAGATAAAATATAACCTTCAAAACGATGACAGAATACAAATCTATTGTCAGAATTCAAAAGTGGAATGGATCATTAAATATAGGTAAAACCGTTGCGTGTGCGTGACTGACTCATCCACTCACTCTCTATCAAAGCACCGTACGATGATTGGAAAGTGCTTGCATATCGGCGGCGACGGTCTGACTGGCGCAGCACCGTTTACAAGGCTACTATGCAATATGAAGGAACATGTCTGGAAAACCTTGACACAGCACCAGCAACAGAAGATAAAAACCATCTACACCTACAATTCTTCTGGAAAATTGCACTGTCCCTTCTGTGATAGCACATTTATAAAACAAAATTTGGTTTTGCGAGCCATATTCGCTCACATTAATAGGGAAATTAGTTACATGGACAACACAATTAGATATCAGGTATCGCCATCGACGGATCAACGCACAGCCTAATCCGTAAATCCTAAAGACCTGAAATTTACAGGGTATGTTTCTTTTGTGACATAGGACTCCCGAAATTCAACCCATAAGGGGCGTAAATTTTTGTATGAAAAAAAACTCCACGCGGACGAGTCTTGGGCGTTCCACTTGTTACTAATAATATTGTGATCTTAAGGTTACTATAGTCGGGCAATAGTTATTTTACTGACCACTTGTCGTGTTTACGAACCTGTGATTTGTACATGGGACTCTATTTAGAATTGTATCTTACGAAAGTGTTTTCTTTTGTTAGTAACAAATGTAACTTCAGCTCAGATAAATAAACACTCAAAGAATTTCAGGCAGCAAAGTTAGACTTTCAACTAGAATATACAAATAATCGTGAGAAGAAGTAAGTACTTCAAAAAATTGCTAAATAAACATTTGCCATGGAATGCTTACCCACCTCTTTGCTACGTTTAGCTAGTAGAGCTCAAAAAAGCTTTGGCACAAAGGGATAAAGTAAACCTACCTACATTCGATATAGCTAATGGAAGGTATCGGTACTGAATGATTAAAAGAGATTTAACCGACTTTGCACAATAGAATAGTTAGTTATATCTTTAATACTAAGGTACTAGTCTTTTTAAATTTATTTATTTCTATGCATTATTAATTTTAACATATCGTTTTAAATAAATATGATGAAGGTTCGAAACAGATAATAATGTCTGTGGCACAAACATTCCAATCTATTTGTAGCGTCAATACTAAAACGAAGTCAAAGTCATTACCGAAAGTATTACATAATTCAATAACTCATTTTGAACTATCTTATAAACTAAATTTACTCATGTTCCAACGCGACCAAATCTATTAAAATCCAGAGAAGGGCCTTATTAGCCCCGTTCACAGGGGATGATAATGTACCGAGATGTCTCGAGCGGTAAACCTCATGCCTCGATAAATAAATGTGACGCGGAAACCGCGGCTCATCCTAAACACTCAAAAAGTTTATCCGACATGCGACCGCAGACCGCGTAGCCTTTCGGCCACATTTACGAAAGCACTTTAATTTAGTACAATATAAAAGTAATTTAATAAAATTAAACCGACACGTAGATAATAACGTTTCAGAATGAGTTCCGCGTTTAAGAATTGCGCCGTTTAAACGACGACGTGTTTTGTGTTTTTTTAGGGTTCTGTACCCAAAGAGATAGGCTTAATAGGTAGACAGTTGAAATTTTATTAACAACAAATAATAAACAAAATAAAATTCAATTTGTTTAGCTCGGCCTTAACAAATAGCTGTATCTCTTGAACAGTAATAGGGGCAGACACATTCATTTAAAAAAAATGAGCAATACTAATATTATTTTTTTAACTTACTTTTTTGATAAAGCAACTATCTGCTTTAACAAAAAAAAAGAAGAAAATACAATAATAATGTAACAAATTAATGGAAGTCCCCATATAATAAACATTTGTTTTTGCTCTTTTCTAATAATGGCTGTAACTTTAGAACCATAATACGAGATACTTGAAATTCAGAGAGATTATTACTATAGTCTCTATAACAACAAATAATGAAAATAAAATAAATAAAGTAAAAATTTAAGGGGGTCCTTAGGTCGTTATATAATGAAATTGGCGTTTTGTCGCACTGGCCACTATGATATCAAATATCTGGCGTTTGGTTAGGAATTCCAAATTCAAATTTATTTCAAAGGCTTGTGTAATGGGGAGACACACTGCTTATTTATCACGCTAGGTGGCGCATAATCGCTGGTGTTGTTTCGTAGCCAAACAAAGGTCTATCAAAGTAAAAAAAAAAACTGCCAAAAGTGGTTAGTATGTATGTATTAGTTATGTCAAAAATGGATAATTTTAGTACAGATCCACCAACTTATCTGTAGAATGAAATGTATGTAGATGATAGAAAACTACATAGATTTCATTCTACAGATAAGTTGGTGGATCTGTATGAGAAAAAGACAAGACCACTAAATGACAAGCACCAGCGATGGTGGCGCCCTCTGAGATTAGTTTTGCCTGTGGCTCCCCATTGTGTTTCGAATTTAGTGATACATTTGTATGCACCATTTGATTTTTCTTTAACATCGTTCTGTTCACAATATTATGGAAAACTTAAAATATCGCGTTATTTACTCACACGTTATTTACGTCCACCGTGACACCAGTGCTGAAGAAAAAGCTCGAAGGATTAATATGTGTATGGGGAAGCTACTGTAAAATAAAACACGGTACG
Organism: Operophtera brumata; assembly: GCA_932527175.1. Taxonomy (NCBI): domain Eukaryota; kingdom Metazoa; phylum Arthropoda; class Insecta; order Lepidoptera; family Geometridae; genus Operophtera; species Operophtera brumata. The sequence continues at coordinate 7,029,515 of OW052238.1, forward strand.
TTTTTGTTTCCAACGTTTTCGTTCTGGACATTTTGACGTACAAAACAAACCCCGTGGGCGGCCGGAGGCCCTGACAAAGAAGAATTAAAAGCGATAGTGGAAGCGAATCCGTGAGTAATTAAACAATATTAATTCACTTGAAACAAAGTTAAAAAGTGAAAAAGCCCGAAAAATGGGTACCGCAAATAAATGCGTAAACTGTGGCATATAAACGCAACATTGTCCGTTTATAAAATACAAAACATTGTAATAAGTTTAAAACAAGGCTCGGAGCCGTAAGCAGTGCGAAAAGTACATAATTAAAGCCTGCAATTAACGTGGAGGTAACTCTTGTGCATCTCCCTCGGCGGTGGCTGCCCGGAGCTGGCCAGCTTGTGGCCACCCCCACCCTCTGCGATACGATACTAATTATTATTAAAATCCGTGTGAACCAAGAAAATAATTTACTAGGAATAATAATATATAAATAAATAAATAATGCTGGACAAGTCCACACAACATTATCTAGCCCCGAGCTAAGCCAGAGCTTGTGTTATATATATTGTTAACTGATATATTACATAAATAGATATTTTTTATTATACATAGAAAACACCCAGATTACCCTGAACAAATATCTGCAGATCGCACAAATATTTGTTCCGAGGCGAGAATCGAACACGCAACCTCCTGCGTCGCAGGCGAACCATCGCCAGCCGCCACAGGGGTCGTCAGAGAATGTTTGGAGTTGGGCGTTATGCATTTCAAAAGAAATTTTTATTAGTATTTCTTATTCTTAATATAAACATTCAGAAAGATACTGACACACCTGCTCATAAAAAACATGCTCATTATAGCACGCTCAGCAGCAGTACACTCTCTGCCTCAAGCATCATGCTCGAAAATCAAACAATTTAATCATTGAGCATACTCGAAAAAAAGCATACTTATTACTAAGCAAATGTTGTACACACGTATTAGTAATGCTTCTTTTAAGCATGCTTTTTTGTGCATGTATTACCTTTCGTACTAAACTAGGAGTCTGGTCTACTTCAAATATGTACACACCAGGCTTTAATTAGGACGACTTTGTTGCAATAGACCACAAAATTCTATTTCAGGTTCTCATGAGCGGCCAGCTTCAATTTTCCACTGTTTACCTAGTAGGGGGGTATAGGTCGAAGGCTCGAAGGTAGAGGGGGTGGGAGAAACGCTTTTCACGAACGTAATGGCTCAATTCAGCAAATATTACTTGTACTGGGTCAAAAGATTCAAGCATTGAATCCGCAAGGTCAATGTATCGATTTTTATTGGCGGAACTGACAGTTAGTATAATAGTTACAAGTTTTTTGTCGGAAAACATTATTTTAGAACAAGGCTTTTATACAATTTATGATCGGAACCGCGAGCTGATGAAAATGAGCCCAAACACTGCTAGACTTCTATCATCGAGGAGTTCCGTTGTACACCTTCCGTCTTATTTTTTTTTATTCAGCTAATTGATTTGACCGACACACGACAAACTAGTGAAATTATTACACAGAAGCGTAGCAAAATATTTATTACCACTAAATAACAGCTGAAAGTCGACTCATGCCATAAATATACTGCTACTATCTTGGATTGCCCTAGCAGCCCTATAGGTAACTTTTTGACTTGTGCTTTTTACTATGCTTATAGAAACTATTTATAAAACTTCGTAAAACAATGCCATAACGCGTTCTTGTAAGATTCAATTTGACGTTTTATTTCATACAATCTTATTACGTAGTAACTATTATCTAACCTGTGCTTAAAACACCACTTTTTTTAATCTTTTCTTAGCAGAGCTTTTATAAGCCCGTAAGGAATATTCATATCAAACAAGTTGGCTTTATCGTTTTGGAGTCGATGGATAACCCCTTTTTAGTTTCGCTTATTGAACGAGCGAAGCGAGTTCTCGGAGTCAACTTGGAAGAATCGTCGTTTGTACATATATATGTATGTATGTTTGTCCGAGCATAACTTCCGAACCGTTAAACCGATCTTTATGAAATTTTATTGGGGCGTAGATAGTATTGGTACAATTTGTTGGTAAGGTTATGAGCTATATCGGTTCGGGGGGGAGATATAGGGGTCCAAGAGAGGGTAAAAAAAAGTGAGATATCAGATCAAATGGGGTGTCATAATTATGAAAGCACCTCGCTTCGATCAAAAATTCTTTTTATAATTTTTACGCATGTAGTTTTTGAGATAGAAGGGTAAATCGAAAATGTAAATAACTGAAACCTCTAGGGTACTTCCACTAATCTTACAACGCTGAAATTTTGAATGTTTGTAGCTTTTATGACACATATACTGGGAAAAGTCTAAAATTGAAGAATTTCGAAACCTGTACTCTATAAAACAATACCAGTATAACATCCATTGTTGACCTCCCGTTGCTAGGAATTTGAAGGACGTTGTAGGTCTAACTTTTTGAACCACACGTATGTATATTTTTTCGAAAGAAATAAGGTACTTAACCTCCCTAAATCGCGTGTATTCGTGATGTCTCAGTTTGGGGCGAACCACTAGTTTATATAGATAAGATTTATTTTCAAAACCATCAAAATATGATAACGAAACGAATGAACGAAATAAAAAACTTGAGATAAGACTTATGTACCTATCAAATTGGTAGTTCTAGCAGAAGCGGAGATGTGTCAAAGTAATTCTATCAAGTGGCAATCCGAGTTTAAAAGTTCCCCGAGGGAGGGGAGGCGCACTCCCGAACCCATAGCTGGCAGTTTGAACTGAGTTTCAATCGACTTCTAATTAGATTTGGTGATCCAACTTCTATTAAATAATTCACCTACAGTCGACGGATGCAGGCAAACAATAACAAGGGCTGGTGGTATTCAATGAGGCAACCAAAAACGCTCAAAAACTAACCTAGTTAGATACGTTTTTGGCATGAAAGCACCAAACTAGTGCGGTGAATGTTTTTTCCAAGAAACTCACATAATTAAGATTCATTCAAAAATGGATTTCTCGCCGAAAACGGATGTTGTCGTGCAATGCTCTCATGTGCGGTGCGATAGCGCTGGCTGGCATATAGGTAAGTCGTTAGGCGACAATGCGGTCCGGAGATAATTTGAACAGTTCGATTGACGCCACCGGCACCGTTTGCCATTGGGAATTGTGGCTGGTTGATCGTTGCAATGTAATTGAATGCAGCACAGAAATGGCGCCGAATCAATTTCAAATAGGTAACAACATTATTCATGTAGAGTAGGTACATAAGTAGGAAGGTAGGTACTCACGACAGAAGCTTCCCATCGTACTCCAAGAAGCGTCGAAGGCGATCTATACGGCCCACCTTTCGTCTCGGTGGTGGTATCTTCTTCCAATGCTCCTTCTCTGTATACGCGTCGATGGGCAAGTCCTCTGGTTTAGAGAGCTCTATGCCCTGAGATTCGAGCCATTCCTGTAATCAAAACAACACAAACTGAGTGATATCGGGAACGATTTCTTATTTCGATGTATGCACCAGATAATTTAGAACTTGGAACACAAACCGTATTATTGGCGTGGCAACAATGAACTGTGTTGAACAAGAATGTTATTATCATAATAAAATAAAGAACCTCGTAAAAAATTCTAATTAAGTACATTCGTCTCTACTTTTGGATATTTCCTCACTCGCTGGGCTTTCCCGAGGCCTTCGTCTTATTGGGATTCATTCCGAGGTTAACTTAGCCCACTATAAAAAAAAAATTTTTTTTTCCTCAGACTCATTCCTATAGTACCTACCTAATTAAGATTATTACTAGAACAAAAAGACTAGACTCCTTATAATATAGCGTCACATTTTCTAAATAACTTCCGAATATTTTTTACTTGATCTACGAGTTAAATTACATGTCATGAATGAAGAGGCCGAATAGGGGATAATTAAGTATACGAAGTTCCATTGGTATGCGCCGCCCCCTCAAATGTTACAAATCTTATCACCTTCGTCGTATAATATATACGTTTCGTTATTTCACCGTAACAGCCATGGCCTTCGTGGCGCAATTGGTTAGCGCGTTCGGCTGTTAACCGAAAGGTTGGTGGTTCGAGTCCACCCGGGGGCGCATCTTTTTGCTGTTTTTGTTTTATTTCTCATGTTTTATTTTAGTACAACTGTACGAGACACTTACAATAACCGATTTATAATTTTATTTGTTAAATATTATTAGATAATTAGTGTGCATTCTATGTGGACGTAACCTAGCTATTGCCACAAAATTGCTATTGCACTGTTCATGGGCAGAAGGTACCGCTTATAATCAGGTGGGCTATCTGATTTAAGTTGTGTAAAGATACAAATAAAAGATTAATCAGAGAAAATTCAACTCGTAAAATTTTAGAATTGAAACTATCGTGGTTGGGAATCATATTAAAAGACGGGCGGTGCTCATGATGAAGAGGCTTCTGAACTCAGTCTCGAAACGTCAGCAAAGTGACGAATAATAGTGGTAATTAGTCGTTAAATTTTACTTATATTACTCTACCTAAGTATACCTAACTATACAAAGTACTACCTAACTACTTGACCAAAAATTAGACATATCATATACCTATTATAGCTCAAAGACTTCTGTTTTAATAGAAGTGTTGTATTAGCTGTGTTGATGTAGACATTTCAGCGAAAGCTGCACATTTATATTTATATTGTGCTAGTAGGTAAGTAATAGGTTATTAATTGGATTAACAAAACTGCCTTTTATCAATATCGGGAATAATCATGCTAGAAGCATATTTCCGATACCCCTGCTCTAATTTATAGCCAAGCCCGCATGCAATCGTTGCTACCTACGAATGACTAGGCTCACGACATAAAAAAATAATATCAATATTGCTGGTAAATATCAAAGAAAGTAATGTGGATGTTCTTCAGTTATATGTTATATGTTACTTCTTTTAAAGGTGAATTAATAGTTTTTATGCATGTTTGAGTAGCTTTCACGCCAAAACGGCTTGGCCAATTTTGATAAAATTTGGTACACAGATAGACAAAACCTTTGCTAAACTATAGTATAGTTTTCATCCCGAAATTCAGTTCCCTCGGGAAAATAACGGGGTAAAACCTCGTGCGATTGCTAGATACCACGGGATACGAGTATTAACCATGATTTGTATCCCGATATTTCGGTGAATTGGGAACGGTTCGTGCGTGTCGACACTTTTGAGTAAACAACGAAGACGGTCGCGTTTCGTGCGTTCTCCCAAGGGAAGAAAAATGTACCTTCCTTCTGTTGGTAGAGCGTTCAATATTTGTAGATACTTATTGTTTCATTACCCCTTCAAAATGCACAATAAACTCAATAACTTGCTTGGCTTCAAAATCTTTGCCTGGCTTAGTATCTATATACGAGACACGGAAGGTTCTATTATGAAATCTACGAGTATGGCGTGCTTAGCATTGACCTTTGTACTACATTTGTCACCTCACACACATACGTCATTATTCATAGCATCGCAAAGTAGCAAGCGAGCGTGCTGTCGCTTCGCCCGGTTAGCCGGCCGGCCGGCAATCACAACCGCGTGAAGTTGCTTCAAACCAATACTTGTACTATTATATGTTCTGTGACCGAGGTACCTACCTACTTCCCCACATTCCTTATTCGATCTCATTTTTTTGTGCACAGTGTTGCCACCTTGATGGTTTTTCCACCAGAACTAGTGGTTTTTCAAGGCTTTTAGTGGTACTTTTTCATTGCCTAGTTTTCCATTTGCCTAAAAGCGATGGTAGCCTAACGGTCCAATAGTACAACTCTGAATCCAACGATACCGGGTTCGATCTTAGGCTCCGCACCAATGACTTTTCGAAGTTATGTGCGGATTTCCATCGCTCTGTGTTTCGGAGGGCACGTTAAGCTGTCGGTCCCGGCTGTTATTGATTAATAGCAGTCGATAAGCCATGTCAGAGGCCCTCGGGCGGCATGACAAACTCTGACACCAGAGGCCAGCACTACCTCATACGAAACGAAACGAATTGCCTAGTGGTTTTTATTTTTTTAGTGGTTTTTAGCGGTTTTTAGCGGTTTTTCAAGTTACTGATTTAAAATGTTACAATTATGTATTACCTAGCGATGTCATTGCAGCTATTGGCAAAAACTCAAAGTACACTTACAAAAATCAACAACAACCAACAACATCATCTGCATCGTCGTCGACAGTACCGTCGGGGTCTGTGAATAATTATGATGAAGATATAGAAGATATAACGTTTGATAATTTAGAATTTTAAAGTTTCACATTATTTTAACTAATTAGGCACATATAAATGGCAAATGAATATATTCATGTGGTTTCATTTCCCTGTTAACTCAAGTAAAAAAATATTTATTATTGCACTAATCAATATATTATTATTCCAAATTTTAGCGGAATCTGGTGTTTTTTTTTACTCCAAATTTATAAAATCTGGTGTTTTTTTTTACTCCAAATTTATAAAATCTAGTGTATTTTTTTTTACATTCGATCTAGCGCTTTAAAAAAATCCAAGGTGGCAGCACTGGTTGTGCACTTAACTTACTTAGTTACAGAACTGAACGCTCGCTGTTGTGTTGTGCCTGTGTCGCGTTCCGTATTTAACTACCCAAAATGGCTCCCTTATCTCTGGACAACTTGGCTGTGCAGGCGTACATAGTGCACGCCGCGATCCTAGCCGTCAAGCTGCTGTCGTTATCAGCACTGACCGGCATGACCCGAATCGCACGAGGTGCGTTCGCGAACCCAGAGGACGCGAAGGCATTGAAGGGCAAAGTGAAGTTGGACGATCCCGCTGTAGAGAGGCTGCGCAGGGCCCATTTGAACGACCTTGAGAACATACCAGCGTTTTGGGTGCTCGGTGCATTATACCTGACGACTGGGCCTGCGGTTACCTGGGCCACTCTGCTGTTTCGCGCGTTCACCGTCGGCCGGCTGATTCACACTCTGGTGTATGCTGTCGTTCCTCTGCCGCAACCGGCTCGGGGTATCGCCTTCGGGATCCCATACCTTATTAATTTGTATATGGGCGTTCAAACTATCCTTTACTACGTTACTGCTTTGTAAACTGCTATTAGTATTTTAAATGTGTAAAGTTATTTACTTTTTTAGCTTGGTCTTTTTTATTGGTAGGCGTTGATTTTGATACTAAGGAAATAAATAAACCGATTCATGTTGTTTGGTTAAAGAAGATTATTGTTTTAATTGCGTGGCATTCAACTAAGTAGGTACATACATATTTATTACAATTCAATAAATACTATTCATAATTATAAATAATCTGGAGTATCCTTGAGACAGCTGCATCAATTTCCAGCAAACAATACTAACAACTATACCGCAAACACCTTCATTCATACAAAAAAACCGCATTAATTACAGCATTGTTCCGGAGCTACGTGGCAACAAAGAAACATGCCATAAAGACAGACAGACAGACACACTATCCCTTCTTTTTATTCAGCTAATTAAAAATACAAAGTAACATTACAAATTAAATCTGGTAGGTAGCATAAATAGATAAGATAGTAGGTACCTACCTTCATTATTGTTATCAAGCAGGCGTACACTTGGCATAATACCTGCAAATAAATTGTTTGGATTCATGAATAGTTTTTTTTTTTCTACTGATTATTCGCACAAAAGGTAATAAGTTTACTTACATCTATGAGGTAACCTAATAACTTAGTAAACTTTTTCATAGAAATTCAACTCATTATTATAGTTTCAAATACTTATTCTGTGGTACCAGTTTCATAGCCATTGATGTACGGAACACTTCTTTCGTTTGCGAGGTTAGACTCGTAAGTACTTGACTACTTTTTAGGATTCCGTACCCAAGGGTGCCAATTACTAAGCCTACGCTGTCCGTCCGTCCGTCCGTCTGTCTATCAGCGGACTGTAACCTCATGAACCGTAATAGATAGACAGTTAAAATCTTCACAGCGTGTTTTTTGATTCCCACTATAGTAAAAAACAATATAAGCAAAATTAAATTAAAAATGAAGGGGAGTCCCACCCAATAAAACTACAGGTAAAGGACGGTGAAAAAAAACTGGGGATAACTGTTTAAGAGCTCAAATAAAAAAATATAAGTCGATAAGCCATGTCAGAGGCCCTCGGGCGGCTTGACAAACTCTGACACCAGAGGCCAGCACTACCTCATACGAAACGACGACGAATAAAAAAATACAAAGTCTTGAAAGCCCGTCAAAGTCAGCTTATTTCTCTGTATCTGTTGAACCGTAATTGGCTGTATCTCTTGAACCGTAATAGGTAGGTAGATGAAAAATTGTACGATATGTCGGTACCCCTCGTGTGCAATTCCAATTCGCACTTGGCCAGTTTTATAATTATTTCAGCCTTTCTTGAGTTCAGATCATTCTATCATAACGACGACATACTCGTTATCTAAGTATAATTCGTAATTTAGCAATCCACATAATTTAGCTTATTTTTTTTTCAATTTAAAATTTTCTACTTTACAGCATTCATATTTCATACACGGAACGTAGTACTAAATTATGATTAAAATATTGCAGTACTAATTTTAGTTAATATTTGTTATTGATTTTGTGTTCCGATTAGAGGCGAAGATACGGCGTGTTCATGTCTAGCTGGTGACCGGCTTGAGCTTTGTAATTTACCCTTTCGATCGATATCTTAAAATAAAGTTTTTTTTTGTAATTTAGCGGGTTCAAGTCCCGGCTTCGGCAAGTGACTTTTTTAATATCCTTGAATGCAAAGGATATTAGTCTCCATTATGTTAAACTTCCTAACATCAATATTTAAAGTATACTTGTCCTCTATGTAGCATTGGCCGTGGGGCACACTGTAGGTATGCTACAAGCGTATCCACGCAAACAGATAAACGAGTTGGTAAGTAGGTTGAAAGCCAACCGGACAACAAACTTGATAGTCATCACGACACGGCTATACCGCGCTTCTATGTGTGTGTGTATAAAGTATTACAATCTCAACAACATTGCATTTACTTTCAAGAGTCGCAAACGCTAGTCTACAGCTCCACTGCGCAGTGCGCACACACATTAACGTTAACTTGACTAAATAAATCATGGCTTCCATCTTGGAGCAGCCTGCTGTGCAATCGTACATCGTATACTCTGGTATACTAGCGTTGAAGGTGATGGGCGTTGCGCTCCTGACGTCCAAAGCGCGCTACACCAAAAAAGTGTTTGCTAATCCGGAAGATGCTAAAGCGACTCAAGGGAAAGTGAAGCTTGATGACCAGGACGTGGAGCGAGTAAGACGAGCGCATCTCAATGACTTGGAGAACATCCCGGCGTTTTGGGTCCTCGGCGCGTTGTTCCTGACGACGAGTCCCGAGGCTGCGTGGGCGACTCTTCTGTTCAGGATATACACTGCGGGGCGAGTTCTACACACCTTTGTGTACGCAGTACATCCCCTTCCACAGCCAGCAAGAGGCATCGCCTTTGGAGTTCCGTTCCTCATCACGTTGTACATGGGAGCTAAAGTAGTGATGCATTACATCACTGCGCTGTAAATAGGATCTGACAGTTACCTCATTTGTGTGTATTTACGAGTATCAAGACTGCACCTACCTAATGTACACATGAAAGGTAAAAAGTAAGGTAGCTGACCTAAACTCTGTTGTATAACTATAGATTTATTTAATTAAATGAAGGTTTAAATATTATTTTTTATACTTACATTTTATATTGCCAGTTTATGAATAAATCTAATAATTTATAATAAAGAAAGTGCTCGATATTAAGTGCAAAGTTACCCAATCATATCTTTGCACGTGTAAATTAAATTTTATTTTTGTTATTTTTTGTCATCATCGTTTTTTTATGTACATCTATGAAACAAACACCTTATAAATCTAGAATATTGCAGTATTTTAACTATCTCGCTACCCTGTTTATCCAACCTGTGGCCTGATCATGATAATAACTCGATAATAATGGGTACCTAGGTAAACAGATAGATAAGATTACTTTATTATCGGTAGGTATATTCAAAACTATAGACGCCGTTCTTAGATAATTTATAGACATTATCTAAGACGCCGTTTGACATACGGCCTGAAAATTCGTGGATTTAGTAAAGTTGCTCACATAATATCATGCACATTTATGCATTATCCGCGCTACTAACAAACTCGAAGTATCATTGGAATAGTTACACCTTTTTTAGTCAAATTCGATCTAATTTGAAACTGCCTGTCAATGCAAAAGACAAAACACTGTGTAACTACACCAAGGATGATTCGCGTTTTATTGGCACGGTTAGTTGGTTGGTATTCACACGGTTCAGCATTTTTTTTTTAAAGTTAGGTAATTTAACGACTCACACTTTGAACCAGGAACTTGATGAAAATAAGTTTTTTTGTTGAAAATATATTTTTAAACAAGCTTCCATAAAATTAGTGATCGGAACCGTGAGCTGTTCAAAATGATCCTTTACGTACCTATACACTGCCAGGCTATCTAATAATCATCGAGGATTTCCGTTGACCACCTTCCGTCACCATCATCAGATCAGCTCGCTGTCACCATAATATTGTATTGTCATAAGAACTTGACAGGTACGCAAAGCTTAAGCTCGATCGGTTGGGTGGAACTGATTTAAAATTTGGATCAAGATTTGTCCCACAGCTTTATAAATAAGTTTTTTGAGAAAAAAATATTTGTCAATACAGACCTTTCAGTTGATGTGCTTGTGAATGAATTAGTTTTAAGTTGCAAAATATAGTGATCGTAACGGAGTGCTGATCAAAATGAGCCCTAACACTGCCAGTCTACTAAATATTATCTATCGAGGAGTGCCGCTATTCACCTTCCGTTCCCATCATCAGATCAGCTCGCTGTCACCATAACATTGTATTGTCATCGGAACTCAATCGGATATCGGGTGTGCCAAATTTCAGCTCAATCGGATATCAGGTAGTGGTCGAAGACTCGAGCGCCAGATTTGTCCCACATATAAACACAAACAGTGAAGTTAAATAAAAGCTTGTAGAACCTAAGAATCTGGCTGATTGACGCCGTTTCTACGAGTTGATTGATCAACAGTACGCTCATAATACTAAAAAGGCTAAAATTTACGGCGGCGAAGCTCGATACCTAGAGAGGATACAGCAATAAGGTCTAAGAGTGTAGGGCACATAAAACGTGTTTTAGTTTATAAAGTGGGCAGTGTAGACCGTAACGGACTCCACTGTTCCTAGGGCTATAAACACATTTCTTTAAGTCTCCCTTACATTCGGCTTTATTCGGAAACCCATTCAACGGTTTTACGGCAGCCATTCGTTTCACAATTGCTTTATTATAGCAGAGGAACCGCGTGAATCTAAATTCTTAGTAAAACGATCAAGCTATTTTTAAATATATTTTTGAAATCAATATGATGATCGATCAATCCGATGGCAACTTATGTGCCAAACGAAACTATTTTTATATAATACTAGTTTCCGCCTGTGACTTTGCTCGCGTTTTACTGGAATAAAAAGTACCTAGCATAATCTATGTGTGTACACAGAATAAATAATAGTACAAGTGTGTAGGTACCAAATTTGGTAACTGAAAACCGAGTAAGCTGAGTACCGTTTTACTGGGATAAAAAGTACCTAATTGGTACACACTACCAAATTCTACAAAATCGTTCTACCAAATTTGGTACACACTTGTACTTACTATTATTTATTCTGTGTACACACATAGAGTATGCTCCTACTTTTTATCCCAGTAAAACGGTACTCAGTCAATAGGTACATAAGTATAGGTCGACTGTTTTTTTTTTTATCATACAAATCTATTGCGTTTCTTGTTTAACATTCTGCAATAATTGACAGTGACACTCATAATGTGGGCACGCTGCCGGGGCTGGCGCCAATATACACGGTACCTACACTGATGCCGCATGCCGATAACAACACTAGACACTACTCTGCCTGTAGCTACGAAACGTGCATCCAGCAGCGAGGCGACCTTGTGCCACAGATAACCAGCAGTTACTGTAAGCCGCAAACACAAACTTAATAACCTAAAAATAGGACGCCGCGCTCGCTTCGTTTCTTTTTTGTGCTCCACAACCCACGTCGTTGATTTAAATTCTATATAAACAGGTGAGTTTTAGAATAATATTTTTGTAACCGTGCTATTTTGAGCACAATAATTGTAAAACGCAAGGTTATGGAGAAGAAAACAGCCGGCACAATACTTGTAACATACCTAAATGGTTACCATGTAGAATTGACGTATGAGAGAGACAGAACGATGCGATGCGATGGGTCACGATGGGTTAGTGACCGTGGCCGAACCAACATGAAGTTCCCCACGTCTCCGCTTACGTATGTTGTAGGGGTATATACATATGCACGTATACGTGCGTATGTATATTTTGTGCCTGTAGAGTCGTATCCACTAACCCGCACATTGACGATGGACGAAACTGTTAGCGGAGGGGTCAGAATCATGGTACTTTTACCCGACTGCGGCGAAACCAAAAAAAGAGTGTTGACCTGAATGAATGTATGTATGTATGTCCTCCATATGTTGGCTCGTAACTACTAAACGGATGAAACCGATTTTTATAAATGATATTTGGTAAGATTAGTCTTTATTGCGCGATAGTGCCACTGGGTTTCTTCCCCACAGCTCATCAACTAAATTGCTCACTAGTTGTGCAGTTGCGAAGTAGTAGGTTTTTTTTTTCTTAAGCTATGTTGTCCCACTGCTGGGCAAGGTCTTGCCCAAATTCCTCCACTTGTCCCTGTCCCTGACAGTCTCCCACCACTCTGGTTTTGAAAAGGATATTTATATATAAAACAAAACTGGCGACAAAATGTACGTTTTAAAAAAAAAATAGAGAATCATATCGCATTAGATATCAAAAGAAAGGTCTTGATGAGCACATTCTACGCATTCTAAATGTAAATATGCAAAAAAATATATGTTAACAAATACACTCACAAGCGATAATAGGAGATGTACGTGCACTACAATCAAGCGATACGACAAGCGGAAGATTTGCTGTAGCCGGGTATAAGTTTAAAAAGAACAAAAATATACAAATATGTAAGCGTTTTTAGTGTTTAAACTCTATCCCCTCTTGCGGGATAAAAGTAAAAGGCGAAATAATCCGTCAATACGGGAAAAAGTTATTGGTATATTGAAGACAAGACCGTGTTACGTGGTGTACAAGAAAAACTGCAAACTGTATGCGTAGATAACGTACCTTGGTGAAGAGATCACACGACACTGTGTGGAACACCTTGCCGTAGATGCAGATGTCCTTGCCGTTGTCAAAGTCCTTCCAATGCCAGAATTCTCCCTTGTCGTTTTTCGGAATCATCCCCCTCTTGACCATTCGGCCTTGCCACAAGCCAGAGTTCTAAAAAATAGAAGAATAAATTACCTACTTTATTTTAGTTATTTATGTTTAGTGCAACCTACTGTGAAAAGAGGCCCATTGAGGCTCTGCCTACCCCCCTTAGGGGAAAAAGGATTTGTGTCGTCAGAGAATAATTGTGAGTCCTACCTATTTTTTCCTGTAAACCGTATATCAGGCCTCCACAACACAGGCGTGCCCCTAGTGTGGCGAATAGTGGCGATCACCAGAATAGAAATATATTTGTGGACTACTAAAACCTCTGTGTGTACTCATTATTTTTGCCATAGTAATATTTCTACGTACGTACGTACGTATTCCAATGTGATTATACTTACAGCAAATAAAGCTTTTAAAAAAAACATTTCATCTGAAACGTGCCATGTTTAATTAATATTGTTTGATGATTTCTTGAACTACTGTTTTTGGGCGTGGTTTATTAAAACTGATTTATTGAACCATCTATCGATGGATCCACAGTCAAGTGGTGCAAATTGGGCCAATCCTGGGAAAAGGAAGCCTAAAAGTTTCTTAACTTTTACATAACATACAAACAACATAATATACATAACATAACATAATTATACAAACAAAATGATAGTAGGTACGCTGGTAGGTACGCTGCTTGCGTCTAGCCCGGAGGCCATTTAAAGTATTCCCCGTTGCCTCAATTTAATTTATCGTGGGGTTTACTAGATCACTAATGCTATAAAGACAATCAAGATCGATTATGGCTTTCCGCTCCAAGGCCCTCATATATTTCCAACCCTGACCAAGCTACTTCCGTGGCTTTCGTGAGTTTAAATATTGTTATAGAATAAACGTTGTATATTACCACAGAATACATTATATTATATTAATAGTAATTCTCCGTTAAGCTGTCGGTCCCGGCTGTTATTGATTAATTGATTAATAGTAGTCGATAAGCCATGTCAGAGGCCCTCGGGCGGCTTGACAAACTCCGACACCAGAGGCCAGCACTACCTCATACGAAACGAAACGAACGAAACGAATAGTAATTCTGCGAACAATAAACCTCGCGAGCACAAACTTGTATAAACTATGCATCATGTCGATCCATAGTGATCAAACAAAGATCAAAGGCAAAAAATATTTAAAAACTCTTCTTCAGACTCTTCTTTAGAATATCATTTTCAGAAAAACTTTTTTTTTTTTAACATTGATAGACATTTGAACACGATCTCACCTGTTGTAAAATTAAATCTCTTTGAATGTAGACTTATTGTTTTCAAAATCAAGCCTGTAAGCCCCCCCTAACATCACTTTTCGATACCTCTTATGGTTTCAAACATAAAAAATATCTTGACAACGAAATTATTGTTTAGAATTGACTACCAAATGTTTCTGCGAATCAAAATCGGCCGCTAAATGGCACCGCAGCAAATTTCCCCCATTTGGAGGATATAACCCTCCAATCAAAAATCACGGACGATAAAAAAAAAATGAAATTTTAGAACCCGTATCCCGTAAGTTTCGTCCAGATCGTTGAAATATACGACCTGTAGAGGAGTACCAACAAACTGAAAGAGGAAAGCAAATTGAACTAAAGCAGAGACGCTTCGCTCGCTAAGTCAATAAATCCATTACTTTATCAAAGAACATCGATCCCTACTTAGTATACTTTTAAGCATGTCTAGATGCCAGTAAGAGCTAGGCTATAAAAACGCCCCATGATATAACTGTTCGTCCAGCTATTGCGCATGAAAGCGCTCTCCGTTTGCATTCGTCTGGGACAAAAAAAGATGATAATTGTATAACCGCGAAGTGCCGCAAGAAGTATGCACAGCCCCTGACGGTACAGTCAGTACAGGCCAGGGAAATTGGGAACATTTTCACTTTATTGGATATCATGCATTTAGCCGTTAGTGACATTAACATTGAATATAATCACGTCTCTTATTTTAAGCTAGTGTCCGCCCGGGGTTTTACTCACATTTTTCTAGGATAAAAAGTAGCCTAATGCTCCATCCAGGTCATAATCTATGTAGAATTTTTTATCGAAATCGGTTTTGCCATTTCGGTGTGATTGAGTGGCAAACATCTAAACATCCAAACAGCGTAACTTATGTTATTAGTTCTTATGCGTACTTTATGATATTAGTGGCATTTATCGAAAGTATATAAATATATATGTACATATAGTTCAGCCGTTTGCGTCGGTAGGTGTTTTATATTTTGTAATAACTTACTTCTAGACAAGCTGCAACCTTAACATTACATAACACTTAATAATCACATACATAATCCCACACTAGGATTCCGTGTCGTGGGTATAAAGGAACTACGAGTACCATGGTACCACAATGCAGACCAGCAGCAAATATTTACAGATCATGAAAACATTTGTTCCGCAGCGGAAATCGAGACCGCATCCTCTTGCATCTCAGCAGACTACTCGCCCGCCACGCCACAGAGGTCGTGACTGTTTATATTTGCATAATAGTTCCTACTTCCTATTGACACTCCATGATTACCTAAGTACCTATACGTAATTTGTTTCGCTTGCAGATTTTCTATCTAGTATATGAAACAGATCTAAATGAGCTAGTAGCTGGATTTATTGTTTGATAATATCAAAAACCAGTTTAGTAACTTAGAGCATAATTTTTTGTTTGAATTTGCCTAAAAATTTAATTTGTAAGTCGCTCGACTTTATCGAGCTTAAAGCCTCGTCCAAACTTGTATCGCAAATCACTGATCACTGAAACCTAGTTTATTGGGAAAGGGATATTTTGGAACAGAGAGACATTTTGGGAAATGCCGAAAACAATCCGCACGATCTTGACGATCAATCACCAATCATCGTATATTCGTCAATATTTAGTAGTGAAAGAGAAAGAGTGAAAGTTTTGTGAAAGAGTTCGTCCGAGAAAGTACAACCACCAGCAAGTACTATTTCTGCCGCAAATCAGTAGTGCTGGCATTGCTGTGTTCCGGTTTGAAGGGTATGGTTACTGGTGAAATTACAGGCACATGAGACTTTTCATCTCTATGTATCTAAGGCAGCGTTCCTCATGTGCATACGCTTGTTTTTCTTAATGTATTTTCTTTGTATGTTAGTTACTAGTCTACTTGTTTTTATGTTGCTGTGTACCAGAATGTATAAATAAATGAAATTGTCGTTGTTGTTGTTGTCGTTTATGTCTCAGGGTGGCGGCCGCAGCGCAATGCCTCATATAGGGTGCGTCCTAAGTGGACTTGACCTATGAGGTAATGCATTGTTAAAGGCAGTGGCTACTGCTTAACATCAGCGGGCCATTTGCTTGATCCATCATTAACAAAGTTAAAAAAAAAGTATCGCATCCTCGTAAATGTTTTGCGTAACAAAACGCGTCTAAACTATCGACGGCGATCATGTTCTGCGATACACCTAGGCACCGATCGGCGATTTATAATGACAGGCGCGATCCGAGCGAATCATATCAGCGTTTATTCATAACTAGGGTCCACCCTATAAATGTTATTATCGACTTTTTATTGTTTTACACTATGTTTTTGACGTATAATGATAATTTATCAATGAATGACTATAAATGACTATAAATGACCCGCGGCTTCGCTATCGCTTTACCAGGATATTTTTTTTTGTAGAAAAATATATTTTTCAATATATGCTTTTATGAAATGTGTAATCGGAACCGTGCGTTAAACAAATGAGCCTAAACATGGCCAGTCTACTATTATGCTTCGAGGAGTTCCGTTGTCCACCTTCCATCTCCATCATCAGATCAGCTCGCTGTCACCATTATATTGTATTGTCATCGGAACTTGTCAGAGGCCCTCGGGCGGCTTGACAAACTCCGACACGAGAGGCCAGCACTACCTCATACGAAACGAAACGATCGGAACTTTAATGGTATGTGAAACTTCATTTCAATCGGTTGAGGATAACTGCTTTAAAATTTTGCTGCATGATTTGACCCGAACATATATATTGCGAATTAAATAAAAGCTTGTAAAAATCCAGGTCATAATCTATCTGTGTACAAAATTTCATTGAAATTAGTTCAGCCGTAACAAACATTCAAACATCGTAACTTTGACATTTAAAATATAAGTGAGAATTGTATTCGCTTACAACCTCGCTATCATCATTATAGTACCTAACGCAATGATGGCACAAACCGCAAATGATACTCGTATACAAGTGTGGACGAGGCGTGAGGCGAGGCAGTACCTAATGTTGTTTTACAAAGCACGTGGCAACGACAATGCCCGCGTAGAATAACAAATAAGCAAAACGAAATCAATACAAGTATGCTAAAATCTTCGACTACATTACATCTGTGAACTACCAAGAAATAAAGAAACTCAGGTTTTTCGTAGCTTTACACCACGAAAATATATATTATATACACTATATTATATCTACACTACTAGCAGCGCCCCGCGGTTTCACCCGCGTAACTCTCGATCCCGTGGAAATATCGGGATAAAAATGTGCCTATGTGTTATTCCGGGAGTCCAGATATCTCCATTCCAAATGTCATGCAAATCCGTCCAGCCGTTTCAGCATGAAGAAGTAACAAACACACTCACACACACACACACAAACTTTCGCATTTATAATATTAGTAGGATTATAATGATGAGTTTGGATATTCCCGTTGTCAGCTCTCGACAACGAGAGTAGACCAATTTGAGGAGTTACCTAATCTCCGAAACTAATGATCCGATTCTAAAAAATATTTAAGGCGACGCATTGATAAATAGTTATTTAAAATGGTTCCTTGAGGGTTTCGTATACACAACTAACATTTTAACTAACATCAAAGTAATTTTCAATAGAATTTGAATGATATTTTCCTTTTTACTTCTCAAATACATTTTGTAAGTTGTTAGACTATTACTCGTTAACTTGTAAAGCCTTAGTTGTGATAATTTTCCTTTTAACTACTGCCATTATTTTTTTTCGATTACCAAATACACCGTTTATCTGGTTTCAAGCAGTTCCTTCGAAAAATGGTCTTGACAGACAGACATACACACAGACGGACAACAAAGTGTTCCTAGATCCTCCGTTAGTACCTTTTCCGGTACGGAACCCTAAAAATACATGTAAATACTTTTAAATTAATGTAATGTGAAAACATGTAATGTGAAATTACAGGATCATGAGATTTTTCTTTTTTGTGTCTCATGGTAGCGGGCGCAGTACAATGCCACATAGGGCGCGTCCTAGGTGGACGTGACCTATATATATAATCATTTATTTCAGATAACTTAAATCCATATTAACCTAATGCACAAACTAAACTTAAAAATGTAAAATGGAAATTGCGGATTTATAAAGCAAATGTGCAAAGAACGATTAATGAAGGAAATAGCTTCCTTCATTAATTTTTCTCCCCATAAGCACACCATAAGACACTTCCAGACCAGAGACGTCAGACCCTCCATCACATGCCACCTATGAAGTCTTCTTCTCAGTCGTTGTCAGAGCGGTCGTATGGCCGTCATGTTGTACTGTTATTAGGGGCTGATGTTGCTCGCCTCACGATATCTCGCCATTTATGCCTATTCGTGGACATCCTAGTGCATTCATACAGGTTACCACCCACTGCAGACTTGATCTGGTCGGTCCACCTATGGGGTAAAGCATTGTTAAAGGCAGAGGTTACCGCTTAACATCAGGTGGGACATCAGCTAGTTTCGTCGTTCACGTAGTAAAAAAAACAAAAAGCTTACATTGACTCGAGGTTCCATCACGGTGAGGGAGTCGTCCTCGAGGAAGTACACGAGGTTCACGACCCTAACTCGGTAGTTCTCGTCAGGGTTGTCGTACACGGGCTGCTTGAAGAACGCCGTGAAGTTCAGACATCGCTTGTCGTAGTGAACAAAGTGTGGTACCACCGCGGGAAGGGCCGGCTGCTTCACGCGGCCGTACGTCAGCGACGGGTCGTAGCTACAAAGTTACCTTTAAATATTAGCTAGGTAGGTCGCGCAACGAGTAATGAGCGCTCGGCGAAAGTGGTGGGGTTGACTTAGCGTGTTTACATTAGCAAATTCCCTATACAGACCCAAAAAAAGCGGCCAAGTGCAAGTCGGACTCGCCCATGAAGGGTTCCGTAGCAGCAAGTAACATAATATAAAAGTTCTTGTAGTTCGTAACTTGTAATTAACCACTGTCTAACTAAATTGAGACCCATAATTAGGGTCGTTGCGTTACATGCTCACTCAGTAACAGAAAAGGTTACAAACTCGATGTCAATACAGTAATTACTTGAGGATGTAATCTAAATAAATCATAAGACTAGAAATACAATTGGTGATCTCGATAGCTTTATTTTTTTTGATTGGCCCTCCTAAAACCCGTTTATGTCCCTCCTTCGACTAGAGAAAATATTAAGCTTAATTTTGTTTACTATTCAGTAGGTAAACACATTACTTAGATTAATTAAAGAAAATTTGTTTCTATATTTGCTACTTTAAAAAAAAACAAGTTTTATCTTTTGTCGCTTACGTCAGTTACTTCCGAGCGGCAGAAATCTATACCTCATCTCCGGGTTCAAGTGAGTAATAACGCTGTCACTGTCTTGCAGCTATTGTTTTCTTGATAGACTCCGCGCATTCGGTATTTTAACATATCGCCTTAATAACCTTAGCCTTAGCCTTATTAGTAGTAGAGCTTTTTTTTAAAGATTTCTACCACCATACCTATTTCTGCCACAAAGCAGTAGTGCTCGCATTGCTGTGTTCAGAATTAGGTATGGTGGTAGTACTTCCCCGGACCAACTCTTTCACAAAAAAGCTCTACTACTACTAACACTAACTACTACTACTCCGCTTCTCACTACTACGCTTAACATCCGGTGGGCCATCTGCTTGTTCAGTAATTCAAGCAGTTTAAATAAAACTTTTAATAGATGGATGTTTACGTATTCTTCCGAATTACTTAGCAAATTGTTGCCCTTTCAGTGTAATGCCAAAAGTCATCTGGGTTATAGTATTCTCTCAATTTAGGTTTTCACTGGAGTACCTATAAAAACTTTTTTAATAAAACGCACGGAGGCCGTAGCTAACAACTGACGTATC
This sequence comes from Operophtera brumata, assembly GCA_932527175.1. Taxonomy (NCBI): domain Eukaryota; kingdom Metazoa; phylum Arthropoda; class Insecta; order Lepidoptera; family Geometridae; genus Operophtera; species Operophtera brumata. The sequence continues at coordinate 7,049,924 of OW052238.1, forward strand.
GACTCGCAAGCGAAACGATGGTTATAAAGATTTCAAGCCACCCCGATATCAATGGCCAATGTTTGACATTATATTTACCTATATAGGAAAAATCGTTTTGCTTACGACGCATTATGTTTGTGCAAACGCTTTCAGCGATAAGAACGCCCATTTCACTGCTAATTTCAGTAAATATTTTTGTATTTCTGGTGTACAATAAAGTGTTTACAGGTCTCGTTTATATTGAGGGTCTGCGTGGTGATAAAAGGACCTTCAGCTCAGCATATATGCTGCATCGTTCGTTTTCTGCAGAGGCTAATTAATTCTGCGCATAGGTACCCTGAAATGTTGTCCTACAAACTCATGCATACTTTTAAACTACTAGCTAGAGGTAGAACTTTTGAGATTACAGAGTATTTCGATCGTCCAACACCAATATAATCAATCCCCATCCCCATATAGGATTCTGTGAAATTACCCGAGGCGTTAGTGTTTTGAGAGTTCGGGATGGCCGATTGCCAAACAATCATATTGCCTACTATGGAAGTACTTAGTTCGTATGTTTTCCTTTTGTTGGCTTTCGTCAAGGACACCATCTCATCAGCCATCGGGATAACGCCCCTGGCTTGCCTGGTTACGGTAGCGTAGGTAGTTTGATATATTGCCAAGAGATTCTAATCATCATTAATATTCTATTTTGGTTCGGGAAAAGAAACAATGCATTCATGCCTGTCTATTTATGCAAATCTCTCCACATTATCAGTGTTATCAAAACCAGAAACGACAATTAAGTTTTCAAATGTTCCTTAGGGTGTATATTAGGCAGAACCAAAAAAACTTTTTTATTCAGTCTAAATAACAGGGTAAGTATACAAAAACAATGGGATACGATGATGTCTGCAGAAGTATAAAAACTTTGTCGCAGACACCAACGCCTTCCTCAGTTCGAGAGATTAAAGATACAAAGATAATAGAGCACATTTAGAAATTAAAATTACAAGCTAAAAATTATAAAAACTAAGAACTATTTATCTAACATGAGAATATAGAACTCATTCACCCTTACCGTGCTACTAATAAACGCGGACTTCTGCCACTAATACTAGTACTAATACTATTCACCTTGGAATAGTTACACCGTGTTTTGTCTCTCGATCGAATTTGAAACTGTCTGTAAATGCAAAAAACCAAAACACTGTGTAATATTACAAGGATAATTCAAATTTTATAGTAGCACGGTTATTGAGTATATTATGTGGGTGTGAATGTGAGTGCGAGTAAATGTGAGTATGTCTGGGTGTGAATGGTAGTGTGAGTATTATGTGGGTGTGTATTTGAGTGTGAGTGTGAGTATATGTGGGTGTGTACATACACACCCACATATACTCACACTCACATGAGTGCGAGTAAATGTGAGTATATGTAGGTGTGAATGGTAGTGTGAGTATTATGTGGGTGTGTATTTGAGTGTGAACGTGAGTATATGTGGGTGTGTATGGGAGTGTGAGTAAACATGAGTATTTGAGTGTGTGAATATGTTGGGTGTATATGAGAGATCTTGACACAGCTCTCTACCGACTCATGCACTATCAATAAATAATTGTACAAACTTGACTGAATCATCGGGAAGCGCGAAGGCGTTGCTGTCGACGTCGGTGTCTGTGGCTCCAGGTCCTCGGAGGTGAGTGTCCGGAAACCGGTGCCCTTGGTAGTACCGAAGCGAGCTCTTCATGTGAAACTGAGTCTTCGTCGGGTCGGAAAATGTAAGCCCAGGGAGCTTTGGGAGACCCCACGCCATTTTGAGCTTCAAAATATAAAACAGATTCAGTAGTGGTTGAATGTGCATAGATATGTACTGGCAAGCATGCCATGGAGTACTATATCCATATAATGCTTGGAGTAACTTTTAAAAGGTTCTACAAAGTTTTGTAAAAATACGAATAACGTACCAATTCTCGCTTTTTAAAAGCTTTAATTTAACTTGGCCTAATAGTATGTTAGTTAGTATAATAGTAAGTTAGTGTGGGACAACTCTTGAAACTGAATTTTGAACAAGTTAACACATTGAGCTGAAATTTTGCATAATTTGCTGTCTCCTAGTTTACTATTATTCAAGTGTAAACCACACTTTGTGGATAAACATTAAATTTAAATGTTACCCAAAAATTCCGTTGAAAAAATTATGAAATAGCAGTGGTGTCATCTCTTGTCAATGTTTCGAACTAATTTCGGACTTTGAACAGGTTTCTAATTAAACACTTGTAGATGGCTCCCTTCGGCGCTATACCCGAGTTGATAGTGCCCACAAATATCGCCTTCAGCGTCATATCTATGGCCGAATGAGTAAAGGCATCGCCGATCACAGGCGAGGTTGCGGGTTCGAGTCCCGCTGGAACGGAATTTTTGGGTTACATTTAAATTTACCTGTCTCCTGTTGCATATATACTGATCTCCGAAACAGCTCTAACGATTTCAATGAAATTTGCTATAATTTGTTGGTTTTTCGATCTAGCTAGGTCTCATCTCTAGTAAAACGCGTTTATCGAAGTTTAGGTTAAGCAATGATCTGCGTGGTCAGTATTTGGCTGGGTAACCACATTTTGCTCCTAATTTTTTTACGATTTCTAAAAACCGCATTATGTATTAATATTTCACTATTAAAAGCAGTACCCAAAAAATAAAATACCCTTGTGGACCTTCTGATAAAGCAAATAAGTAGGTCCACGTGAATACACCAAATATTTGCTGAGTGCCCTTTTCTCAGAGTCTCACGTATTGTTTTTGATTATTAGTGACGTCATGTATGTTTGCGAATAAGAGCAAGATACCTAGTAGGTAGGCAATATATTATTCAAGATTTCCACGAGCATTTTTCAAGGCCGTATCTCAAGCCGTTCATCAGCCTAACGCAGGGTAACCAAGACAGAACCGATGACACGAAGTAGGTAGGTAGGTAACTGAACGTGCAGTCATTCCCCATCAACCATAGGATACTCCGAACCAAGGAATATAACTATACTATAAGTTTTAAAAAACGCATAATGTACGCAATTTTCTCAGAGCGGTGAAATAACATAAGTCACAGCCAATAAGCCGTAGCCAGTTCACAATGAGACAAATGACGGACCAATGTATTAACTTATGTACTTGAAATTTTGACGTTCTTGCGCAATGACAGGGATGCTTTGACCTCAAAGTACATGGACTTCGGGTCATCGCTCAATCCTGAGTGTCCAAACGACAAGAGAGACAAACCGCACAAAGAGGGACAATTCTAACAAGTTTATCCGTCCATTGCTGCTTGATTATTGAACACATTTAAAGGACTAGAATGTGAACCGGCAGTGCATGCAACTCATTTGTCATCGTTTGAATTTTCAAAGGTGCCATATTTTGGTGTCCATAGTGTAAGGAATATCAAGTCCATCGTAGAGTTATTAGAATGTCTTTGCAGGGATGACAATACTTTTAGTTGTTTTTTAATGTACAAAATACCTAAAATAACCGGGAAGATAAAATAACACCAATTCATTACCTATCCTTACATTAGATTCTCATTCGCGACTTCTCTAATAGACTAACTTACTTTTCAACACGAATCAAATAAAATCAGACACTTACCGAAGAACGGAGTCTATCTGCTGGTACAAAGACGATTCATAAAAGGTGAAATTAAAACACCACTCAGAAAACGAGCACAAATAAATAAAATTATGTTGACGGTTGTCAAATTAAGTAAACAGTTATGACAAATAAACAGCATTGCTAGGCAACGAAGAAGGTTAAGCTGATACAAAACTACTTGCTATTATTTGTTAATCAAATAAATTCTCCATGGTGACACCTGGATTGTTCCCTGGGGAGCATTCGTAGGACCATCGCGCTTCATTTGTTTGGTCAATACTCAAACCTCAGAATAAATAAATAAATAAAAAAAAAAAAAAAAAAAAAAAAAAAAAAATAATAAATAATAATAATAATAAATTATAATATAAATTAATAAATTGAATAAATTGAATAAATTGTTCTGAGTCTCAAACCATCTATAATTTGTACTATGCAATCAATGCTCTCCACTTGTGGCCACTTAGTTGCAGCTCAGTTACTATATCAACTTAGTTTTTCGAATAAAAATTAAATTGTCGGTTATCCCACTAATATCACAAATGTATAAGTTTGGATGTTTGTATGTTTGTAAGCTTCGACCAATTGGTCGAAGTTTATAAATATGTTTGTTACTCAATCATGCCGAAATAACTTAATAGATTTTATGAAATTTTGTATACTGATAGATTATGACGTAGATACGAATATAAGTACATTAGAGGTCTGATGTTAGGCGTAACACTTTCGTATGCCTATATGGGTAGAATTTTAATTCTACCCATATAGGCATTCAAAATTCACTTAAGTAGGTACACATTTAAGCCATAGACTACTTTTTGCCCCGGTAAAAAGTGAGCGAAGCCGCGGGCTGGTTCTAGATTCATATAAATATTTATATTTATGTAAAGAGTAACACAACTTATACTCGTAAGGCACAGATAAAAGGATACTAAAAATTTAAAAAATCAAATGATACAATTGGGCTTACAAAAAGATTTAGCTAGCTTAGAATAGCTTTATTATATTATTAATCTTCTATACGCGCTAGGGTCAGTATAGAAGGTATTATATATCCGCTAACACTGCCCAATTTCCCGGTTCCCAAGTTATCTGAGATGAAAGAATGGCCAGGTATATTTTCCCGCGCAACTAACTAGGGACTTGTCGACATTGATTAATGTTCTAGTGTAAACCGACGGAGCCCTCATCAGAAGTTTCGGACTACGGTCCACTGCATATCCTATATCACGCCTGTGTTCATCTGTGTGTTAAACTAAAATACTCCTCTAAAAATACATGATGTTAAATGTATGTTAGTGATTTTCTATAAGTATGTTTGCCGTGGTTCATAATGATGATGCATATACGAGTAGGTATAGTAAAATGCAAAAAGTCTAGCTGATTATAAACTAGGCTTTTGCCCGCGGCTACGCACACCCCCAAACCCCCTTGCCTTCTCCCCCTTCCCTTCTCCCCCTCGTATTCTCCCCCTTCCCGTCTCCCCGTCCCTTCTCGCCCTCCCCGTCTTCCTCTACCCTTGCCTTCTCCCCTTCCCCTTCTCCCCCTCTTATTCTTCCCCTCCCCGTCTCCCCTTCCCTTCTCCCCCTTCCCTTCTCCCCCTCCCATTCACCCCCTCCACTTCTCGCCCTCCCCGTCTTCCCCTACCCTCCCCTTCTCCCCCTCCCATTCACCCCCTCCACTTCTCGCCCTCCCCGTCTTCCTCTCCCCTTCCCTTCTCCCCCTCCCCTTCCCCTACCACCCCTCCCCCTGAAAGTCGGGGTTCCTCCAACGAGAGCTTAGTTAGAGAGCACTGATGGTCTAGTGACCAGATCATCAGTGCTCTCAAACCGTGAAGTATCAGTACGAATCAATTTTATAGTCTTAACTACGGCAAAAGTTAACTGCAGTCAATAGATCCACATAGTACGTGACTTTGAGAGATAGGTGATAAGAGAGCGTTGTGAACGTTGTTTACGTTCGCCGAGGTCTTCCCCTTCCCACGGTCCCATTCACGCTCGTCTTATGTACCCGTTTCGTCAATCTACTATCGTCCATCCTTTCTAAATGCCCAAACCATCTAAGCATACCTTTCTCAATCCTAGTCACAGTAGTGACTACACAGTAGTTTTAGAACGTCTCCGATCGGAGACGTTCTGGAAAAAGGCCAGGTCAAAGTGTACCCTTAACCGACGAGCATGTATGAAGAATGTGATCGTAGCAAGTGGAAATCCGTGGTCTCTGCCTACCTCTCCGGGAAACAGGCGTGAGTTTATGTGTGTATGTAATACGCAGCTCGGATCGAATCAGCTCTCCCACGGTTTGTTCGAGCCGTTTCCCCTTATATACCAATGTATTTTTAGCGACGCTAATGAACTTAACCTTTTTTAGATATCGAAATGGCTTTTCTACTGAAGTGTATGACAAAGGGTACCAGATCTTTTCGAAGAGGCATTTCATCATACCCGATGGTATTTTCTGATGAAGTTCTGCAAGCGAAAGTGAAGGGTCAACCATTAGTTGCTTTGGAGTCGACTATCATCACTCATGGAATGCCGTACCCACAAAACTTGGAGACCGCAGAACAAGTTGAAAACATAATCAGAAATCAAGTAAGTCAATTAAGCTATTAATTACCCGGACTTGTTATTAAGATTCGTTGGTATAAGATTTATCCTGGCTGCTAGCTTATTAAGGAATGTGTTATTACAGTTAGAAAGCGTTAGCCGAGTCAGTCGTTGGACGCAATGGCGGCGATGAGCTAACCACTTGCCACGTCTCTATTCCCACGATGGTGCAACCCACGGTGAAAAGAGGCCCACTGAGGCCCTGCGTACCATTTTGGGAAAAAGGCGTATGTCTATGTATGTATGAAATTCCATGTCCATTCAAGGTCTGTGAATTTCGTAGCACCTCCGTAGATGTGCTACGAAAACTCCGTACTTCAGTTTCGGCCACAATATTTTCATTACATAAACTCTTAGAGTTTTTTTTTGTCAATATTATCAAACCATAAACTTCATCTTTTTTTGGTATGCCTGTTATTGTGATTTCTGCTTTACCAACGTTAGCTATCTATTTATATTTAAGTATTACAAAACAGCTTTATGAATAAAATCTGTCGTACATTTTAGGGGGCTGTCCCAGCTACCATAGCTATCCTGAAAGGTCAACTGACTATTGGTCTGACAAAAGAACAGATTCATTATCTGGCGCAGGCAAAGGGTGTGGTGAAGGCTTCGAGAAGAGACCTGGCCCCGATAGCAGCTGCGAAGCTGGACGGGGCTACGACCGTAGCAGGGACCATAATCGCTGCTGAGCTCGCTGATATACCCATATTTGTAACTGGCGGGATAGGTAAGTACGTGATTTGTAACTTGCGGGATAGGTAAGTACGTGATTTGTAACTTGCGGGATAGGTAAGTACGTGATTTGTAACTGGCGGGATAGGTAAGTACGTGATTTGTAACTGGTGGGATAGGTAAGTACGTGATTTGTAACTGGCGGGGTAGGTAAGTACGTGATTTGTAACTGGCGGGATAGGTAAGACACATTTTTTGGCAGCACTCTACACACAACATTTTTATTGTTAAATTGATTCTGTGTATTGTTTTTTGGAAATAAACTTTTTACTTACTTACTATTTTGATGAATTTGGTGTGTTGATAGATGGAGGGTTGGGGGGGCGGGTGTTGGCTGCTTTTATTCTTTTGAGTTGCTAGTATTTGTATATTTAGATAGTATAACTTCCAACAAAGTAAACAGAGACAAACATCAGAGTGAGATCATGATATTCCGTTTTTCCAAACCTGTTACAGAACCCAAAAAAAATACGATATAACGTAAAATAATAAGATCTCCCCTGAGCGCGAGATTGCTTTATGCATCAAATATTTAAAAGAAAACCAGTGCAATCCCCCGAGCCCTTGAATGCAAAGGTACTTGTTTATAGATGGCTTTTAGCTGCGTAATGGAAAAGAGAGTTCAATTACCCGGTCAAACTTGCAAGACGATACCGTCTCGAAGAATGCAAATACATCTACGAGAAACTTGTTAGTATTTAATGTCCACGTCATCCTCGAAGGACATTGGACGTGAACACATTCCTTGAAAGGATTTTGAGCTACATAGTACTCCAGAATTCAACATTTTTGTTCATATATATTTTCAACTCCAATCAGTTCATTTGTTTCCCGTAATAATTGAATTAGGGGATGGATTTAGTTTCAATCGTAACTCTATCCATCAGCTTAACCCAACCATGATCAGGGGTTAAGATAATTCTATTTCCGTTTTTGGCGCTTAATCAGGCACAGCGAACGTACCGCGAACACTTCAATTAATCCGTTTGATGAGCGGCAGAGCAATACCGTATCTCGCTTTCTGTAGCGCACTCAATTAGTGGACGTATCGCAGCGGCGCCGAACAGTCGATGCAATTAAAAATAATTAAGAAAGAATTCTGCGCCACGCAGCATGACCTGTCACCATGCCAGCTCGCCCTCACTACTCGCCTTCGTCTCTTGCTTGCTCGCCGTGGAATTCTTCCGTCTGCCGACCTAATTCGACTCCACTTACCTGATTACGTTGCTCCCGGCCCATAAAACTATTCCGTTATCAATTAACACTGCCTTCCTAATGCTCGCCGAAATTATTCAAGGCGTGTGGGGTTGGCTGTTCCAGCCCCATTGTTTTAAAAATTTATATCTGTAAATCGTGCCGTGCCGGTCTTAATGTAAATCTTATTCAAGGTACCGTGACTGCGATTCAAATAATATCCTTTATAGCGGTTAGAAAGATATTAAATTCAGAAATCGTTGTATTTTCTCTCTGTGCCAATTTAATAATGCTGTCTTTGTTTTCTTTTTATAATTCATAAAGAGTAGAAATACGTTATGAGGATTTTTTTTTATATTGTTTTTGTGGAGATTACCTAAATACCTTCGTAATACCATGTTTGTGAGTAATGTACAAACATAATGTTAAAGTAATATAAAGAATTTATTTATTTTCGTAGCGTAAACAATATTGTACTTAGGTACTTAGTCTGGTTCAAAGCGTTACGAACAAAGGGTGTTAGAGTAGAATGGAGGTGGCTTACACTGATGTAATAATTCCGCTTCCCGTAGCTCGGCGGTTTCATTGCATTCGATTCCTCGCATTCTGAACTCCGAGAATTACAATTTGTCCTGCCTTTAAGAAGATTCGTTTTGTTATTGCCGAATAAGAAACAGTTTTAAAGATACCTATAGCAAGTTCTCTGAGTTAACTTTTACGAATCGGTGTTTGATGTATGTTCGATTTTGGTATGCCCTTATGAAGCTAACTTCCGAACCTTTGTTCTGATCTTCATGAAGTTTGGTAAAGAGTAGTATTACCAAAACTTACAGTCAAAGATAAAGGCTACATTGATCGGAGTGTTCTTGAGATCCAAGGGGGTTAAAAAAAGGTAAAACAATAAGGTCAAATTGGGCACCATATGAAAGGGCATTTAAAAAAAATTGGTTGTTTCGTTTTAGTGCATGGTATCAGCAGTATCAGTATCAGTCAGCTATTACACCTACCAGTAATGCTGTTAGATATGCTAGTAGATTTTGTGAAACAATAGCAGGGCAAATTGCAAAATTAAGGATTTTTGCCAATTGTACTCTACAAAATGAAGAATACATTTGATATGAGCATTACGCCGAACAGAGCGCCGAGCATTCGTAAGAACGTTACTTTACATAGAAATGCTCAAGAAAATGCTCTAGCTTTTGTTTTATATTTAAGTGGGGGTTCTTCTTAATTATAGTTAAAATTTTATAATCGTTTTAAAAGGATGTTGTGTAGTTAGATGCTGAGAATAAATTATAATCTATGTAAATGTTTTTTGAGTCAGTTAAATAGGTAAATAAAGTATGTAGATATAACAATAGTACATACATCGCGTGTATTTACGAGGTCTCCGTTCTGGGCGAACCACTAGTTATGAATAGTTAAAGACCATAGCTAATAACTAGCGTACTTAATATTCATCATTAAAATAGGTGGCGTTCACCGCGAAGGGGAAACCACACTGGACGTGTCAGCCGACCTGAATGAACTCGGACGCAGCAGGACACTGGTGGTATGCAGTGGCGTCAAATCTATACTCGATATCGGGAAGACACTTGAGTACTTGGTAAGTATCAGGTATACCACTTTAATGTAACTTCCAGCTTTAGTTTAAATCTTTAAAGATGTAAATGGTTGCAGTATTAGTAATGGGTATTTATTACCCAAAAGTACTTGCCTAAAAGTACCTATTAAAATCAAAACATTGGCAGACATTACGACCTCTGTGGCGCGGCGGACGAAAGTTCGCCTGTGACGCAGGTTGCTGGTTCGATTTCAGCCTCGGAATAAATATTTGTACGATCTGCAGATATTTGTTCAAGGTGGGGTCTGGGTATTTTCTATGCATAATAAAAAACATATATCTATGTAATGTATTTAATCGATAAGTATAACCATAATCAATAGAATAGGATTTAACATTAAATGTAATACTAAAACTAAGACAAAAAGCAAAACTAAAATAAAATAAAAACCTACCTATCAGATCAGCAATCCGTCACCCGATGGCAGCGTGCCCAGAATGCTGGCTGCATTGCCACGCTGAATGGCAATGCTTATTCGTTGACCAAAATAAAAGCCAGCATTCCGGTCACGCGAGGACTCAAAAAAACACTCTGCAAGGTCCTTGAAAATTGTATGTGCCCCTGGTCCCCACGGGCCTAGAGTTTCCACGCCAAACGGCTCAAATATGTACCCTCTGTCGAGTAATGCATACTTGCGCCGTTTGAGGGACTCCGCTGTTGTTGCTGCGGAGCCAGCCCGCACTGATGTACCCGGAAGATGGGACGGCGCCAGAGTATCGACACAGGTAGCGTCCCACACCAGAGGTCATCCCATTCTCCAGGGGATCAGTGTCATACCGTCAGATCTTTTCCCGTCGTCACGCATCAAGCCACACGGTTCAAGAGTAGCCGTCACTGAGGCGCTGGAAAAAGCCCGACGGATGATGTCATTTAGGGAGTTATGACGGGGTACACGCCCTGCACTCCTGGCACATGAAAGGCAGGTGGGCCATCACCTAGCTCCGTCATTCTAGTAGTATAAAAAAAATTAAAATAAAAAAAAACAACCCATAACACAAGCTCTGCTTAGCTTGAGGCTAGATAATATTGTGTGAACTGTCCAGCATTATTTATTGATTTATTTATTAAATATTACTTCTTACGAAAAATTTAATTTAAATCCTAATTATATAATTGTTTAGGAATAAATAACATCTTTTGCTTTTAATACACAGAACACATTATGGAGCAATTATACTCAATTAATGAGTCTTTACAGGAAACCCAAGGAGTATGTGTATGCGCTTTTGGTGAAACAAACGACTTCCCAGCGTTCTACACGCCACGCTCCGGTCACCATGCTCCCCACCGTGTCTCGAACCCAGAAGAAGCAGCGCGGGTGTTACATGCCTCGCGAGAACTGGCTCTTGGCTCTGGTATCGTCGTCGCTGTGCCTGTACCAAAAGAATATGCCATGGACGGTAAGTAAGATCATCAGCATCATCAGCCAATCAAGTACCTGTTGACGAGCTCTGTAGCGCGTCGGGCGAGTAGCCGGCTGAGATGCAAAAGGTTGCGGGTTCGATTCCAGCTGTGGGACAAATGTTTGTATGATCTGCAAATATTTGTTCCGGGTCTGGGTGTTATGGTACAATGGTACTCGTAGTATCTGATATTACGACACAGGGAATAGTGTGGGGTCAGGACTATGTGTGTGACTGTTGGGTGTTATGTTATATTGAAGAAACTGACATAGCTCTCAGAATTAGCAAGTTGAAGTGGAAACTCGCAGCCCGTGATAATAACCGTGTTCTACTTATAATGCCAATAAACACAGCACCCAGGCAACCCCAGGTTTCATGGCAGAGCCCAAAGTCTGTTCTCGACCTTTTCAGTGCATCAGCATCGATTTAGTTGGTTCACTTTCAATATCGAGACAACAGAACACATATTTACTAATTGTGTAATTGTTTTACTGTTTTATTAAATACTGCCTGCTATTTCGCCTACGTCGAGCTACCGGGAAAGCCATAACCCAGCGCTTCGAGGACCATGTATTCCTAGTCCATGGAATCCCTCGAACGATCCTATTGGACAACAAAGGTTATCGAGAGACAAACACAACAAGACGACGCAAAAGAAGAAGGACCAGTAATTTTTAAAGATCGCTGGAAAATGGTGGATGGAGGCAGCTCAAGACCGTTCGTTGTGTCTTTCTATGGAGGAGGCCTATGTCCAGCAGTGGACTTCTGTGGGCTGATGATGGTATTGTAGTGTCGCACACTACAATATAAGTAAGTAATTCCTGGTTCTCCTCGTAAGCGGTACAACACTGTTCACCACGTTACAGAACACTCCGTCCGGGCAGCCATTACATGCTCCACAGAATATCGTATCTGTTGTCCCACCGTCTTACCGAGAAACAGGCAGCTGACGGCTTAAGCAGACCGGACTCACTCTGATGATATTACATACTCTACAATGATGATGGTTGAACTCAGGTCTACAGTACGAGTCCGTAATCCATCGCAAAGATCCAGTGAGGACTGGTTGATTTCACAACCGTATTTACATACTTTTTGTTTTTATACCACAAGTCAGAATCTTCTCAAATTTTTCCTTCACAATTGGGCAATAGAGCCACCGTCGCCGTTTTTATTTCCCCTCGATCATTTGATTAGCAGTGGTGATAAAATAAAAATTAATTCGAAAGCGTGTCGTATCGGCGGCAACACGACAGTCATCTCGTTCTTTTGTGTAAGTATCGTATTCTTAGAGAATTTAATAAAATTGTCTGGCGATCGTATTAGATGCGAAGATGCGATGTTTATTAAACTTATTCGAGTAGAATTTTTGATTTTCTACTCAGTTCTAGCAAAAAAAAACAAAGCCCAACTGCAGTTTCATTGTATTAGTTCTAACATAAACCATCTCATCAACACCTTTGTTTTGATACCATATTGATGGGTATGGGAGAGACTGGTAGAGTAATGAGTAAATGGGAGAGTATAATTTCGAAGAAATACTTCTAAATCTACCACTTTTTGAAACATTAATCGTATATTCAAACATATTAAAAACAGTTAAATATCTCCCGTGATCTTGGCGCATGCAACTGTGCCGAAATATCGGGAACAATTAAAACTCAAAAATCATGGTAAATATCCAGTTTCTAGTGAAAAGTAAATTAAAAACATCCTTATCTAACTAGCTATCCAACGAGGGATCTATGTTATTTATAGCAATTATGAAAGCTACAGACAGTTTACAAAAATAACTTGAAAGAAAGGGTCAGGGTACGCGAGTTCCGAGAAGCAGTCTAATAAGAATTAGTTATAGTTATCTCGTAAATGCTCCACATTCGCTACATTTTATGGTTTAATTGGTAGTTTCACCTTTGCGAGAATACGTCTGATTAACCATAAACCTGTATACTTACGTAGGATTGAAAGTGATTATGCAGCAGTTTTTTGAAGACATGAAGGGATCAAATGCCTATGATGATGATGTATGACACTCAGAATAACAATGAGTCTAACGATACGTAGCCGATACGTTGCTACGAGGTGATAAAGCGACATAAGTAAGAACGATGAACATAACCCTCCATCAGTCGGGCTAAGAATACGCAGGTGTATTTCGCATGGGATACTACGGCACTTACATCTCTTTAGAGCGCTATGTTGATAGATACAGTGCCATCATAATAATCCCCCTGGTGTAAACATCATTATCATCCGCCTATATCAGTCCACTGTTGGACATATGCCTCTCCCTTATGCGTGTCATTTAGCCCTATTTTCAGCTCTTCCCATCAATTCTTTACCAGCTGCATGATTGTCGCTCCATATAGTCAGAGGGCACCCCACACTACGTTTACCTAGACGTGACTCCACTCTAGAACACGTTTGCCCCAGCTGTTATCAGTTCTTCGACATATATGCCCAGCCCATTGCTACTTCAGGTTGCTAATTCACGTCCACCTTAGCGGTGTACATATGATGATGATTTACCTCAATAACCATCGTTTCAATGTATTTGCTAACAATTTTTACTCATACCATTAACACTTACCGCTAAGTTGCTAATGGCCAAATCAATGGCCTGAACTCTTATAACTTTGTTCTCATGATTATCAACATAAATACCAACATTCGCTTTTCCGTTTCATGGATGTGTTGATGGTCCAAGTTTATATTACCTATGGGAGGGGAAGTTTGTTCGAAAAGCAGAAACCGAATTACAGAAGTTATCTATACGCTGCCCTGCCTTATTTCATTTGTGTTAACGATGCCTTATTTATTACCAAAACCGCAGCCTATGTGGACGAACGTGTCATGCTATGGTGTGATCTCAAGAGTTTACTTTCTTTTGGGATATTCTTTTACATGAATGTTCGGAATTTTAGGAATATAAAATTATGATATATTTTACTATAATAAATACATTAAGACAATCAGCATTTTTTTTACAGATGCCGAAATAGAGGATGCAATAAATAAAGCTTTAAACGACGCAAAGCAGAAGGAAATTCGTGGTAAAGAAGTGACTCCATTCATCCTCGCCGCGGTAGCAAAAGCTACCCGTGGAGCATCCCTCGATGCTAGTATCCTTTTATATATATTATACATACCTACATGTAAATGAATGAATCTAGGAATGAGGAATGAATCATGAATCTAGGGGTTAGGGGGACACAAATTACGTAACGTAATATGGGGGGGGCGATGGTGAGCCGTTACGGTCCTGGTACGTGTGGGAGAGGGGTTAAGGTTTGCATTACGTCACGATTGTAGCATAGCCCAACAGAGTTTTTTTTGTTTGTTTATGATTGAGATTTTTGCACCTGTTTTTTTTTTTATGTGGCTACTCTTCGGTATACGTCTACCATAAACCACGCGGTTTTTAGCATCGGGTATCTCTCTGATTTTTTCATACATTTAGTTATGATGATAGGCGTAAAGAGGTAAATTAAGAATTGAAACTATCGTGGTTGGAAATCGTTTTAAATTTAATAAACGGCTTATTACCACTTTTTCTCGTCGTTTTGCTGAAGTTTCGTGACTGATTTCTGAAGCCGCATGAGCACTGCCCGCGACCGCGGTCGAAGGTGGATCTGTGAACTCAGAGGATTCAGAGGGGCTAGTCTGCAAATGTAACAAGCAACTTCCACGGCCGTGTGGGGTACACTACATGGATGTTTGAACGGCATTTCAGGTTCTCAAGGTACCCGCTAGGGGCGCTCTTCGGTGTATCCTACTAAAATCCGTGTAGATACCACGTGTAAGTGTACTTATCACTCGAGGCTCTGAAGTTCTGAACTCAGTCTCGAAACGTCAGCAAAATGACGAGAAACAGTGGTAATAAGCCGTTTATTCGTTTTAAACAGCGGTAGTTTTTACTCTAGCCCATTGCGTAGATACCTATAGAACCATTTCGCACCAATTAAATCTGAAACCTCAGCCCGTTGCTACGTAATTTTGTCGTAAATTTAATGTGAAACAACGTTCTAAATGATAGCAATGAAACTAATTGGCACAATTTATTTCTTATCGACCCTCAGACATCGCACTAATAAAGAACAACGCTAAAGTTGGCGCTGACATCGCCGTGCAATACAAGGAAGTTCAGAAGGATTCGAAGGGGGTGCTTCGTATGGGCTTTGGTGTTGGGAAGTCGAGTGACATAAGAAGACATTTTCACACATCTTGCGAGAGGCGTGGAGGGAATGCAGAGGCCGAGGATGCAGATATGCCATTGTTCCCCGCAGGTCATGCTGACGGGGACGTGCTAGTCATCGGCGGTGCCAACGTAGACAGGACCTATAGAACAACTGAGAATGTGCACGTGAGTATTTTCCCCAGTTCATGATTGCCAGGTGTAATGCTTCATATAAGAGGAATATAAATAAAATAAGACAACATTTTAACAAACTCTTTATTTAATGCATTTTATTATGATAATATTTAGCTCTCAGTCGCCTAGTGCGTACCCTCGGAAAGTTGCAACAACTCTACTAAAAACGTGTCATTTAAAATAACACGATTTAGTTCACCTTGCCCATTCAATCGTGTTTATGAAAGAAATACGTCGATGAAGCCATTTTTAAAATTATAACCGTTCTCGTGTTTTGTTTGATGAAATCACGTAGGCTACAATATAGCCTTATCAAATTTAAACTTGTTTAATTTGTTTGTACTGGACGAGGTGAACTATTACAGAAGGTTACAGTGGGTAGACATCATAGGTAAATTTAAATGGAATAATATAGTCTATCATATTACAAGTCTCCACGATCAAACGACCAGTTAGCAACTTTATATTTATTTTAGGCAGAATTAATGTAGTGCTTTTTTATTTTGTCGTATGATCGAAGATTCAGTGCTCGTTGCAGACGATTCACAGTAGCATGCAGAGATCTTGTGATTGTTAAACTGTGCACTGACGTTTACATAAGTAGGTACTCCTATTTGCCATACGGAACGATATGGTGCACTGGATGGTGCACTGGCACCATCGTACAATGTGCATCGTTGAACATGCAGCTGTGTGTCATCTGCAAAATGCTTACAGTTGATGTTTAGTTTATAACAAAAGTGGTTGAGAACATTACTGAGAAAACTAGGTAGCACATTAGAGACGAGTTTATTATTTCAATTTTAATTATTTGTTTACAATAAACATAACGTCAGTTATACAATTTTATAAGCCAAGGCACATGTCATTTTATAGTTTTTTGGAAGAAATGCAGGATTTAGATTGGATCCTAGCTAAAAATTATTCAACTTTCCGAATATAGGTACAAATTTTATAAGATTGGTACATTTATTTATGTGACAACAATATTAAAAAACTATGTATCTGCATAAATTCACAAAATATTATACCTACTCTAAGCGAACATAACTTCATACTCTTTAATACAATATTATCTATAAATTTACTTCGTAATAAGTATAAATATGTACGTAGGTATTCCAATACTGGGTTGATCTTGATCATAATCGTACAGCAACTGAACAGTGGAACGACTAACTACCTCCCTACGACTCCATCGGCGAGCTCAGCGACAACGGCTCCATTACGCGACACCTGCTACTCCCTATACACTCTGATTCAATAGGTTTCACCTATATATGACACAGCCTTTAATAATTTACCTAAATAAGTACATTACGTGTCTTTATAGATTTTCATACTGCGCGCTCTGACCGTCGCGCAATCGATTTAAAATTTTCTTCTTCAATATTAGTAAAAGTTTAAATGATTATATTGGTTAGTTATTCAGCTTACAACCGGCCGTCGTGTGATAACCTTACACTCTCTGTATTTGCGTTTTACTGTTAGAAGCATATAATTGTAGGCACTACGTCAATAAGCTCATATCAGTACTAAGTTTGTAAATCTGTCCATGTACGATTACTCGCATACTACACATGTACAAATTATGTATAACTATGTCATAGCCAAAGTGATGAAATAAGTTTTTTTTATATCTATAGGTCAAAATAGGTTACGTAAACGAATCGGAATGGTGCAAAATCCACTCGGTCATCCCCATAGAGTTATTTCAAAGCGCGTAGACAGAAGCCCAATTCTCAACCACACTGTAAGTTGACCGAATCGAGACTGCATTGTAAATTGACTGTTTTTTTTTTTTTGTATTATGCTCCCGCTTATCAACAATATAATCTAGAAGTGCTACAAGGATCATTTGGCACGTGGCGCTTTTGAGGAACTAAACTTATAATAACTTAATCTGTATCAAACAAAGCCACAACGGCTGCCACAAGTCGCGACAAGTTATACTAGTCGGACTGTTCGATTCTTGCGACCATATATATTAGAGTAGGATACTGCTATATAATAATTGTAAAGAGTAAAATAGAGAATTCTCAGAACTTTGATTTCGATATAATCACATTGAGCCTTGTATTTCCATTTTTAACGTTTGTGAGATCGACACTACTTCCGAACTTTAATTTGACTATTTTTTACTACGAGAATTGGGCTTCTGAATTTCGACAGGGGGTACTGCATGTAACTATCTCTCGAGATGAAGAAGGGGAGATGGAGAGCGTAGCTAGCCGCTGACCTCGAGTGGTACAATGGGAGTGAGCAGCGAATGGACGACGGCCAAGGTTTCTGGCGGAGCTCACTTGTGGTGCAAAGGCCGAATAATTCATCACTCTGACTAGATTAATCACTTTGACTGTAACATAACATCTATTTACATAAAACGATCAATATTAATTAATGTAAGATAGATTAATAAATAGCCAGTTTACATTGATCAAGTCGCCCATCCCGGTACGATTTGGCTTAGATTAGACAAGGCTTAAACTATTTCCGAACAAGTCTCTGTCTCAATCACCTGATTTTATCGTCGGTGAAGAAACGTCGTCATTTGCTGGACTAACCAATGCAATCTAGCTATGTAGAATAATGGCTAGTCATGCATGACTGAAACATTGATTAAATCTAAATAAAAAATTAAGTATTTATTATGTATTTAAAATTAAATCTAATTCGCGTTTGTGTTTCTAAATAAAGCAGTAGGTAATAATATTATAGAGTTTAGCTATGAATACTGTTCAGGATGTATGTGCAATAGAAGTTAATTAAAATTATTTTACACTACGGGTTCATAAAAGTACTAACACTAAATGAAAACCACCCAAAGGAAAACCGGTTAAATATGCGAGGATCTAAAAATCTTGTCAAGCTGTTTATATAATGAACACTGATATCGTTAGGTATGGGGATATATATTTTATAATCATGTTTTGCTTATTTAAAAAACAGTGCAATTACTAAGTTGAATAAACCTATAAGCTTCTATTGTTTGTTTGTATAATTATATGCTACTTTAAAAAAACATAATATTGAACATTTTCTCTAACAGTTTATGCAAGAGATCGTTTCCTATAAAATAAAATTAGGTATTAATGTGTGTTGGTAGCATACTAATTTAACTGTTGGGCATTTTGTTTCATCTTTTATACCACAGTTCACAAACATGTTAACTGACATAAAATGTAAACAATCGCTTTGAAACGTTTAGAAAAATGGTTGGTATACAATCAAAACTGATCTTACTATTTAAATATCAAAGTAAGTTTGTATATTGATTCCCATTTTCAGTGCTACATACTCGTAATGTATACAATTCAGTGACCTAAGGCTTCCTACCCATTCTCATCGTACATTCAGTCGCTGGCATCGACTGTTCTCCACAGTCTCACCCAGCGAATGCACCGTCACACACACGCGCATACGTTCGATCGACTATGATTTTAGGGATCATAAAATTAAACAGGTCATCTATAATGTTGTAACAACCTACACGACTCCGCAACTCGTAGGAACTAAACACAAGCCCACTCGTAGAAACGATTCACTTCGTCACGTAAATCATCCTTGAAGCGAATGTTCACTGTTCATTACTTTTAAACCAATCACAACATCTATCTATATCGAACAGTTTCAACTTTAGTTCTACAGAGAATGAGTTCTCTCAAATTGACAGTGTTGTTAGCCGAGGCATGAGGTCGCAGCTCACAGCTCGAACTCGGAGCGGGTGTGGCGGCGGTGATCGAGAGAGACGCGTGCGGCCGTGCGGCGCACGCCCAGCGCGCCCGCCGGCAGCTCCGTCTCGTAGCCGCCCGCCGGGAACGAGCGCCATCGCCGCCCGAACAGCCGCTCCAGGTAACATCTTAGTCAGATCCGGGTCGCGGCGCTGTCCGCCGCCAGCGGCCGGTACTCGCCGCGTGCGAGCTCGCGCATCTCGCAGTTGTTGTTGCCGTTGATCGTCTTCGGGGCCAGACCCTCGTCGTGGATGCTGCGCCGCGAGCTCGGGTCCGTGGCGCGCCCCAGCAGTGCCTCGCGCTCCGGGCTGCCCCCGTGCGCGCGCACACCGCCGTTGGCGTTCACTGCATTCACGATCACCGTCTGTGACAGCGGACCGCCGTGCATAGGACTCCCTTCGAGCAGCTCGCCCGCGCTTAGCTCGCTCCGCAGTATTCTAATTTTCTGAATCATCTCCTTTATTTCGTATCGGAGGATTCCAAGGAAGCACAGTTTCAAAAACGCTATGACGCAATAACCTAGTACAAACAGCGCATCCGCCGTCCTCCGCAGCCAGACGAGTAAGCGCTCCGCACAGGCGGCCGTGTGCGGAGCGCAGTGCACCGGAGTGAGCGGAGCGAGTGATGTGGCGGCCGGGGCCGTGACTCCGAAAAGCGCGGGCGCGGAGGCTGGCGTGTGCGCCGGGATGCGGCAGCAGCTCGGCGGGAGCACCGTTCTGTTGAGAGCCGTGAAGTCCGCCGGGCCGTTAACCCCGCAGCAGCGCTGCTCTCTCTGAAGACGATCCCAGGCTTCGGAGAATTCAACGTCCGTATCGTAGTCTTTGGCAAGACGGAGGCGCAGCTGCGGGCGAAGCTCGCGACAGACGCGCTCGAACCGGAACGCCCAGTAGACGCCGATAGCGGCGTCGCCGACGAGCAGGGCCAGCAGCGCCAGCCAGTACGCGTTCAGCATGCGCTCGGAGAGGCGCAGCGCGGCGAGACAGCCCAGCAGCTGCAGCAGGCCCGCCTGCGCCGGTAGCGCCGCGTACCCGTACAGGAAGCCGGGTTGCGCGGCCCCAAGCCCCGGCACCAGCGCGCGCCGGTAGTCCGCGAGCGCGCGCCCCGCCGCCGCGCAGAAGGCGAGCGCGCCCAGCAGCAACGCGCCGTTGCACGCGTAGATCCAGATGCGGTAGTAGCGCATTGCGCGGTGCGCGGCGGGGTGCGCGGGGCGCGCGGGCGGCGGCAGCGTCATGGTGGCGGGCGCCGCGTCATGGCGCCGCCCGCGCCCGCGCCGCCGCCACGCGCCGCGCCCCACGCCTCTGAAACAACAATCCTCGGTCAATGAAGAGCGTAACTAGGCATGTTGTAGTCGAGGCGCGACGGTGGCGACCTTTCAGCTGCTACAACCATCGACGTAAAATGCTACAACCATGCTTGTTGAGCTTTTTTGTGCCGCGAAGGAGTATATAGTGCCCATATCGCAGTAGTACTCGCATTGCTGTGTTCTGCTTTAAAGAGTATGGGTGCCGGTGAAATTACAGGCACATGAGACTTTTCATCTTTTTGTGTCAGGGTGGCGGGCGCAGTGCAATGCCACATGCGTCCTAGGTGGACGTGACCTATGAGGAATTAATACCTAATAGGCATTGTTAAAGGCAGAGCTTACCGTTTAACATACGGTGGGCCATCTACTTTTTTATACTACTTGGTATGACGTCATTAAATCATAACAATAATGCCCACAGTCCAACACTAAAAAACATCTACTTAGTGGATATTATTGGTGGATAAGTGGTATTGGTGATTATTGAAAGGCTCTTTGATTGGTGAATATTGGATTGAGTTAAGAGCTTTGGGTCCAAACAAAATCTCAGAGCTTATGCATGCATGTACTCTATATAATGATTACCTATGAAAATTGATTTCCATAAGAATTCCTAGATACAAGAAACTACCACAGAGGATTATCGCTTTTTACCGATAAAAATCAGCCTATAGTTCAATTTAGGCCACAAATCGTAGGTACAATTCATCGAGATCTGTTCATTTGTTACGACGTGATTGAGTCAAACATCCACTTTTGCTTATAATATGACTAGTGTCCGCGAGCGAAGTCTTCGCTCGCGTTTTAAAGGATAAAAAGTAAGCCTGCAGCTCAATCCAGGTTTTGTTCTACCTGTGTATCAAATTTGATCGAAATCGGTTCAATTGTTTCGACGTCATTGAGTAACAAACCTTAAACAACAAGTAACAAACCAAGTTGTGACCTTAGCACCGCGAGTCTGTGCATAAACATACGTTGTAAACTTGTCCACGGTTATTTATTCAGAAAAGTAGTTAAAAGTTGTTTAACTCGTCATAACTATACAGAATAAGTTGGTGCTCATTATCAGTTGCATAAAAGTGTTGGTTTCGTGAAAATCCATCCAGTGGTTCGTGAGTAACAACGAATTACTTATTTATCGAAATTATTTTGTCAACATTCTACCGGCCACGACGCGGCGACGCGCGATCGCTCGCTCGCACTACGTCACAGCTCACAGGCGGCCACCGCGTCATAGGTACCTACATACATCTACCAAACCGGCTACGGCTTCACGAATTAGCCAGCTGTGATTGTATATTACGCGGCTGCGGAGTGTCCACAAGCGTTGGCCTGACTTGAGTGAGACTTGAGACGCCTTGAAGTCTGCTTTTTTTTGTGTTCCGGTGTTTCTTTACTTGAACAATTACTTCACTAAAATGTCTTCTGAAACTCCGAGTACGTGCTCGGATACGCAAAAATTTTTAAATTGCGCTGCATGCGCACTTGTTATTGACACAGTTGAGCAGCTTAAGTGCGGAATATGCGCGTTGAGGTTTCACTTTGAGTGCGGAATTTCTACTAGCAAAAAATTTGAAGAAATCTCGCCAGTTTACAGATCGACCTGGGTGTGTCCAACATGTCATTCGAAGCAACCTAGAGGTGATAACTCAAATACACCGATTCGTGGTAACTGTACTGTTGCTAGCGATGGTGATTCTACGGCTAATGTTACCATGCGCCGCAAAAATAATAGCGCTGTAACGCAAGGCCCTTTAACACTAGAAAATGTTAAAGAGCTTATGCAGAAATCATCGGATGATCTGTTGAATAGGATGGAAAGAAAATTTACAAAAATAATGGACGTTAAAACTAAAGAAATCTTTAAAGAAGTAAATGAAATAAAGGATTCAATTAGTTACCTTAATGCGCAATATGAAGGTATGAAGGAAGAACTAAGATTAAAATGCGATCAGATGAAAAACTTAAAAGAGGAAAATGAAGCTTTGAAGACCACTGTTAAAGATATTAACAACCGTCTGAGTGTTATGGAGCAACATTCAAGAATAAGTAATATAGAAATTCAGTGCATACCTGAACACAAGACTGAAAATCTAGTTAATGTTGTTGCTCAAATCGCCAGAATTACAGGCAGCAAATTGGAAGAAAGGGACATACATAAATGCACAAGAATAGCAAAAATAAATCCCGAGAACAAGCGTCCCCGCTCAGTGGTAATCAAGTTTTCGAGTCCTCGGGTTCGGGATTCATTCATGGCAGGGGTTATTCAATTCAACAAAAAGAATCGTAATGACAAATTAAATACAAGTCATATTGGAATTGGAGGAGATAAGAAGCCAGTATACGTAGTGGATCATCTTACCCCTGTAATCGTCGTCGTTTCGTATGAGGTAGTGCTGGCCTCTGGTGTCAGAGTTTGTCAAGCCGCCCGAGGGCCTCTGACATGGCTTATCGACTGCTATTAATCAATAACAGCCAGGACCGACAGCTTAACGTGCCCTCCGAAGCACAGAGCGATGGAAATCCGCACATAACTTAGAAAAGTCATTGGTGCGGAGCCTAGGATCGAACCCGTAATGAAAAAAATACATGCTGCGGCCAGAGAAGTAGCGAGGAAACTGCAGTATAAGTTCGTTTGGATAAAAAATGGACGCGTATTTATGAGGAAATCCGAGACATCGGAACACATAATTATTCGTGACCTCTGTCAATTAGATTTGCTTACGTAGGTTTTCTTTATCTTATATTGTTATACGTAGGTAGTTTTTTTTAATTTATTTTTTTGTGTAATTTTGGTACCTTTATTTAAGTTTTAGTGTTAATTTCCTAATGAATTCATTGAACGTTTATTACCAAAATGTCAGAGGTCTACGCACTTAGTGCAAGGATGTCAAACTTAATATTATCAATAATGATTACGACATTATAATACTTACCGAAAGTTGGCTTAATGAGAGTATTTTTGATAGTGAAATCTTCGACAGTCGTTACACAGTTTATAGGAGAGACAGAGAAAATAAAGATGGCGGAGGCATATTGATAGCTGTTTGAAATAAGTTAGTATCCTGTCGGAAGCTTAAGTGGGAATGTGACTGTGAGGATTTGTGGGTGACGATTGATATTGTGATGCATGGTAGGCCTACTCATATTGCAGTATGCGCCACGTACTTACCATCGCCATTACAGAAACATACGCTGGAAAAATTTATTGACAATGCTAACAAAATAATTAATAAAAACGATCATGTTTTACTGGCTGGGGATTTTAACTTGGGAAAAATAATGTGGTCGGAATTACCTGGCGTCAGACATTTGCATCCAACTATTAACTGTAACTTCGGATCCCTTTTCGTTGATTTCATGGATGAAAATTCCCTAAAGCAGTTTAATTATTTTGTTAATAAGAAAGACAGAACACTTGACTTGATTTTATCTAATACAGCTGAACTTATAATTATAGAAAAACATCATTCCCTTAGCAAAGTGGATGATCACCACCCACCTCTAGACATAACGGTATTGGTTGGGAAAAAAGAAGTTCTGAGTGAGAAAACTGATGAAAGGTTTAATTTTTACAAAGCTGATTATGATGGGATTGTGACTGACTTAAATGAGGTACATTGGTTGGATCTGTTTGTTGAATGTGGGGATGTAAATTTTATGTTGTCGAAGTTTTATAATAAGTTAAATGAAATAATCTTAAAAAACGTACCTAAAACTAAGCCTAAAAGTAAGAAATATCCAATTTGGTTCAATAGAAAACTTATATCATTATTAAGAGATAAAAATAAATATAGACAAAAATATAAA
This sequence comes from Operophtera brumata, assembly GCA_932527175.1. Taxonomy (NCBI): domain Eukaryota; kingdom Metazoa; phylum Arthropoda; class Insecta; order Lepidoptera; family Geometridae; genus Operophtera; species Operophtera brumata. Next base: position 7,074,306 of record OW052238.1, read on the forward strand.
ATACATAAAAATCCTTTGGATCTAATCAAATTTGAAGTTTTGAGAGACGATTGCGAATTTAATATTAAAGAGTGTTATAAAAACTATATTGAGATGATTGAATCTAACATAGCTAAAAACCCTAAATACTTTTGGACACATTTAAAAAATTTAAAACAGTCACCAAATGATTTTCCCTCAGAGATGATTCTTGATGGTATAGTGGCATCTGAAGGAGCTGACATCTGTAATTTATTCGCTAGGTTTTTCTCATCTGTATATGACACTAATGATCCTCCTGGTGATTGTATAGTACCCCCTCCAGTTTTCAATAGTTCTTTGTGCACCGTATGTTTTTCTCAAGCTGATGTCTTTCATAAACTAAAAAGACTTGATACACGTAAGGGAGCTGGTCCCGATAATTTACCGCCTATCTTCATCGTTAGGTGTGCTGAGTCCCTTTCATTGCCCATCTGCATGATATATAATAAATCTTTACAGACAGGGATGTTTCCTGAAGCCTGGAAGTGTGCAAGAATAGTGCCTGTTTATAAGAAAGGTGGGCGTAACGGTATTATTAATTACCGGCCTATATCTATTATCTCAGTGTTTCCCAAAACTTTTGAATCTCTTTTGCATCCACTTTTCCTTCGCCACGATCATCAGGCTCTTTCTGTCAATCAACATGGGTTTGTACGTTCTAGATCTACCGCCACAAGTCTATCTAATTTTGTAACTTTCCTTTCTGACTCAGTTGACTCGCGTATACAGATTGATACCGTTTATACGGACTTTTCTAAGGCGTTTGATCGAGTAAACCATAAATTGCTGGTAAAGAAACTCTCTTCTTTTGGTTTCGGAGGACTTTTATTAATGTGGTTGTCGTCATATCTTAATGGTAGGTCGTCATACGTTGTTATTAAGGGTTATGCCTCTCAGCCTTATTATGCCAAGTCAGGAGTTCCACAGGGTTCTATCTTAGGACCCCTCTTGTTTAACATATTTATTAATGATATCACGGATTGTATTTTGAATTCTAAGTGTTTTATTTTCGCGGACGACTTGAAAATTGCAAAACAGATACACCGCGATAATGATGTTAATTTACTTCAGGAAGACGTTGACAGACTAACGGATTGGTGTGCACGTAATAGGATGCTTTTGAACCCTGATAAGTGTTCTTACATTAAATTCACACGTAACCATGTGAATGTGATAGACTCAATTTACAGAATTAATGGCATTCAACTCAATGAACTAAAGGCGGTCCGCGATTTAGGAATAACATTTGATTCTAAACTACATTTTGGTCTGCATATCGATAATATCTGCAAATCTGCGCGTAGTATGCTAGGATTTGTTTTCAGAAATAGTAAAGTATTCAAGAATCCGAACACTAGGAAACTATTATACACCACTTTAGTTAGAAGCAAGCTTGAATATTGTTCAATTATATGGAACCCTAATTATCAGGTTCACAAAGATCGTATAGAAGGCATACAGAGGCGGTTTACTCGGTTTTATTCATATGGATATAATAAGCGTGCACCATATGTTGACCGTCTTAAGACTTTCAAGCTAGCGACGCTGTCTGATAGGCGTAAAGTTAGTGATATTATATTTTTGTTCAAGCAGTTGAATAATGTATTTGATAACCCGGACCTGCTATCTTGTATACAATTTGGCGTCCCATCACGCTTGCCGCGGTACCCTGCGTCATTACTAAAGCATAAAACTTATAAAACGAATCTCGGTTACCATTCTCTTATACCAAGACTGTGTAGATTACTCAAGGAGTTATCAAGCAAAGATAATACCATAGACATCTTTAATGATAAGCTGACTACGTTCAAAACTAAAATATATAGGGTCTTGAACCCTAAATCCACGTGATTGTATAAAGGGTACGTAAATTTTAATTCAATGTTTTTTTTTTTTTTTAAGTTAGGTTTTTTGTTCAATTGTTTGTTTTATATAATGTCAAAAAAAAACAGATAGTATTTTTTTTTTATATTTAATTACTTAATTTATATTTATTTTTCTGATGCCTTGATGATTATAATTATGTAAGCAAGTTGTGTTGTATTGTCTGCCATCATTGGCCTTATTATGTCGTCTTTGTTTTAACTACCTTATGTTTATGCAAAATGTTTAGTGCACGATGTGTTCATCTGTAATTGGAATTGCATGTTAATTAGATCTTAAGCTAGCAATAGTAAGCACCCAACCATGTAAATTCTGTTGATGTTCCATAATAAAAATAAAATTAAAATAAAAATAAAATTAACAAACATACAAACATCCAAACATTCAAACATCGTAACTTTGACGACATTGAGGTTGCTCTCAAACAAAGCAATATTTATCTGTGGTTGCAGTAAGTAAGACATTTCCCGTATTCCCGTCAGACATCAATAAAGCGGAACGATCAAGAGCTTAGAAACAGTACATCAGGCTGGTCGTACACACTACGAAATAAATAATATAGAAATAAATAATGCCGGACACAGTTCACACAATATTTTCTAGCCCCAAGCTAGCAGAGCTTGTGTTATGGGTACTAGATAACTGATATACTTAACCAACCTCACCTTACCTTTCGTACCATAGACTATGTGACGCGGCGGGCGAAAGTTCGCCTGCGACGCAGGAGGTTGCGGGTTCGATTCCCGTTTCCTGCAGATCGTACAAATATTTGTTCCGAAACGGGAATCGAACCCGCAACCTCCTGCGTCGCAAGCGAACCTTCGCCTGCCGCGTCACAGAGGTCGTCAAAATGACGAAAAATAATGGTCTGTCGGAATATATTGATGTTTTCAAAAGCTTTGCGCTAGACAACTTTGCAACGTGACTCAAAGTAGAGCAAAGTACTAGAGAGTAAGTAGAGAAGTTTTACCTGCGAGGTACCTATGACACGTTCTACTTGTTGTCCCATCTAGCTATGTTTTGCAGTACCTATTATTATCAGTCTATTTTTATTTTTCTAGTTGTTTGCTGAAAGATGTCTAATCCGTGAGGTCTCTGCTCATCGTGTCGTAGTTTATCCAAAACTAAATAATTTTTAAATAGTTTTTTTGTATTTTTGCTTACTTTCTAGGGTTGATGTATTCTTCCACTAGGTAATGTAGAGCGCATTCGAAGTTCAGCATGAATTGAGGCATGACGCAAACTTTAGACAATTTTGGAAAATTCCAATTCGTAGATTTGATTTTTAACTGACTAAATATTCAGATTATAAACATAAATTGATACTGTAGGGTGGTTGGAAGAAACACAGGATGATCCAAATGTATGGTTTATTGTACTTGACACAATTACAGTTTGACAGGTTGCTTAAGTAGGTATCCGTGAATAACGTACACTCTTAGTATTATGTAGGTACGTCGTACGTAGATAGATACGCCTTTCCAGCGAGTTATATCGTACTTAGGTAGGTACGCTTTACGATGTACGTCGTACGTAGGTACGCGTTTGCTATCGTACTTGTTGTTGATGCCTAGCTAAGTATAAGAATACTTCCCGAGGGACGGAGGGGACGACGTAAGTATTACGTGATCGCCTTCCTGAGCCCAGATGGGTAGATCTCAAGGGGCTACGATTAGTATAACCGTTACCGCCAGGAGATCTGCTAGCTAACTGATTTTAAATGGGCGCTGATTCCACTTATATAGCTAATGTCACAGAATACAATGCAATTAGTACTACGGCCGTGGCATCTGGTGGGGGCTGGCTCTCGTTCGATGAAACAGCAGACAGTGTGCAAGCGAGAAAGTATTCGAGCTCGCGCGCATGGGTTGTAGTGGAGTTTTATATATTATATCTTCCTACAATCTCCCCCTCTGGTACTCGGTAACGTCCCGTGAGAGTACCAGGATTTAGATTGGATGGATTTCTATTTTGGTCTCCTTCGTCGCCAGATTGGAATGATTGGCGCTGGAGTTTGATCATCTCGTGCTTCGTATTTAGTCATAGTAGACGAGTGATCTGTGTATGACTTTAAATTCAATAACCATTTTAACGGTTGATGGTCTGTAATGGTTAGGAACTTTGTGCCTTCTATGTATCCTCTAAACTTTGCTACTGCCCATACAATAGCTGAGGCTTCCTTCTCCGTGACAGTGTAATTACGTTCTGCTGGGATCAGTAATCGGCTGGCATATTCGATAGGGTGTTCATCCACACCCTCCCCCTGCACCAAAGCTGCTCCTATGGCGTAATTACTTGCATCAGTCTTAATTATGTACGGTAAGTTATAGTCTATTTGTCTTAGCACAGGTGCCGTTGTTAATGCTTTTGTTAAAGCATTGAATGCAGTTGCTTCAGCATCTTCCCATTTCCAGGATGAGGTTTTCTTTGTTAGGTGTGTCAGTTGTCTTGCAACTTCAGCAAAGTTACGGATGAACCGACGGTACCTTTTTCTAAAGTTTTTGTGGGACGAACTGGGTGCTGGTGTAGGTATATCTCTACGGTTCAACAACTCGTTGATCTGGTCTTGTGTCAAATGTACTCCCATCGTAGTGCTGTCTTCACTCCTTTCCTTCTTAAATTGCTTCGAACTTCTTCTTTTTTACGTTGGGCGCCAGATTGTAGGGTGGTTGGAAGAAACACAGGATGATCCAAATGTATGGTTTATTGTACTTGACACAATTACAGTTTGACAGGTTGCTTAAGTAGGTATCCGTGAATAACGTACACTCTTAGTATTATGTAGGTACGTCGTACGTAGATAGATACGCCTTTCCAGCGAGTTATATCGTACTTAGGTAGGTACGCTTTACGATGTACGTCGTACGTAGGTACGCGTTTGCTATCGTACTTGTTGTTGATGCCTAGCTAAGTATAAGAATACTTCCCGAGGGACGGAGGGGACGACGTAAGTATTACGTGATCGCCTTCCTGATCCCAGATGGGTAGATCTCAAGGGGCTACGATTAGTATAACCGTTACCGCCAGGAGATCTGCTAGCTAACTGATTTTAAATGGGCGCTGATTCCACTTATATAGCTAATGTCACAGAATACGATGCAATTAGTACTACGGCCGTGGCATCTGGTGGGGGCTGGCTCTCGTTCGATGAAACAGCAGACAGTGTGCAAGCGAGAAAGTATTCGAGCTCGCGCGCATGGGTTGTAGTGGAGTTTTATATATTATATCTTCCTACAATACTACATTTTAATTCCGAGGGATCACTTTACGAAAAACATGATAGGACAATATTTTCTCTATAGAAAAAAATCACAAAGTTACCTCTAACTTTTGGCTAGATTCGATTTTTTCACAATATGTTGCATATTATTGGGTCAAAACTAGATAAACAAAATAAATACAATAAAACGTTGGTATTGTCTTGTACAACGAAACCATTGATCATCTTTCCGCGACCAATTGCGACTACAATTTAAATGTACAAGACACAAGTTTTTAACTTAGTTTGTATAGTGGGGCTAGTTAATATAGTGATGTACCTATATGGAAAGTGTCATGGCGAAAGCGTAGCCGCGCTTGCGAAACTACATAAAACGAATATCCTTGGATGCGATATTTCCTTACGATAATAATCATTACACTTTCTGTAACACTACGTGCAAAAATCTAGTTAGTTTTTGAAAATATTGATCGAGCCCGTCAATGGCGTTATTAACCTTTATCAAAAAATTATTTGTTTTTTCCCGTAGTTTTGTACAAAAACTGATGATGAACGACTATTAAGTTAATCTAAAAGTAGGTACCTAATGACCAGTGGTGTACTTTATTTCAATGTCCTCAGTTTCGCCATGAATCTTTGAAATAGGGTTTATCCTACACTGCTTCACCCAGCTCATAGTCGCCACTCGAAAAAAAATATTCCCATCGGTTGTCGGGAGCTAAAAAATTCTAAAAAACTTGGTACTTATATTTGTGACCTTCGTTCTCCTAAAGATATCTTCGTTCCGGTTCATATACAAAATAAATAGGTAAATTATTAACATATTGTAATTTTTCAAAATTTAAACTGAAAGCCAAAACAAAACGTTGCATCAAGACGCATTTCACAAATCTGACTGGTGATTTTTAAAGACCACCCAAATTTTGTTTTACTAAATTGTGCACCCATTTCCGATCCGTTAACAGCGTAATTTAAATACGAGCAATCCTTTCCATCTAGAAATACCCTTATACCCTTACAGACTCAACGAATTTGAAATTTAAGAGTTCTCAATCAGAAAATTGGTCAAATTTTCGAAAGTTAATGCGATTACACAACAAAATTATTTAATTCTGTTAACATAAAGTTGCTTTTGATTCACATTCCATTCCATTTTTCATTGAGTAAACCGTCAGTAAATTTTCATTGCTAACTGTGAAATATTTTACATCCAATTTTAAGTACTGGTTGATAGTTATGCTGATCACAAATCAATGGTTGTTTTCAAGACTCTGTATTCAATATAGAGTTTTTTAAAAGCTACAAGTATGTGTGTCCTTCAAATCTTGCAACTGAATTTTGAACCAGTTAGCCTCGTTTAATTAACCTAAAATTTTGCATACCTGTCAAGTTTCAATGACAATACTATATTATGGTGATAGCAAGCTGATCTGATGATGGAGACGGAAGGTGGACAACGGAACTCCTTGATAGTTAATAGTAGACTAGCCGTGTTGGGCTCATTTTGATCAGCTCACGGTTCTGCTTACTAATTTTATCATCATCATCATCAGTCAGATGAAAAAAAAAACATATTTAGATTTAGGGCAAATTATTGTATTAGACTTATTAAGTTGGTATGCTTACAATCCGCCGCCCGTGCCGTTGACTAGGACCCTGGCTAGTCACAGGAGCGGGCGCGCGATGCTCACTAGCGCTCCTACCACTCCGGTGCGAGCTCTGAAACAAACAGGACAATTCTTATTTTATGTTCTCAGAAAAACAAACATTATTTACTAATCGAAATATTCTGCTAATGAGATGTTTCAGCATATTGCAAAATAAATTAAAAATAAACTAAACTAAACTTAAGTGGGACTGGACATGTGTGCCGTACGTCGGAAGAACTATGGGTGAAATGGGCCGACAAAATGGATAACGGCAACGTGGAAGGCCCAGACGGAGATGGCGGGATGAGCTAGCCTTATGTTTGAAGGATTAGTCCCAAATATCCAACAATAGAGACGTATGGAAGGAGGGCAGGGAGGCGTTGTCGTGCAGTGGGACACCACAGGCTCATAATAATAATATACATAGCATATTACCTGATAACTAGCATGGATACAACTAATTGCAAGACATCTAAGGTTTTTTTACTATACCGGTAGAAGTAGGTACTTACCTACCTTTCGAATGTTATCTAAGCTTTATAATATCTATAAAGTTAATAATTTATGTTCTGTTTACATGTTTTTGATGAGTAGTTCCCTAATGAATACCATTTACATTCGAATGTTACCTGCACATTTTAAAGTAAAATGATTGCATCGGATGTTTAATTATGTGCGCTTGTGAGAGTATCATCATCATCATCAGCCCACATTAGTCCACTGCTGGACATAGGCCTCTCCCAATACGCGCCACTGAGCCCGGTGTTCGGCTCTTCTCATACACTTTCTGCCCGCCGCCTTTCGTAAGTCATCCCTCCACCTAGCCAGAGGGCGCCCTACGCTACGTTTGCCAAGACGCGGTCTCCACTCAAGAACTCGCTTACCCCAACGGTTGTCGGTTGTAAGAGTATAAAATAATTGAAACAACTGTAAATTCCCAGCTAAATTGATTAATAAGGTGGTATCTATTATATCGGGTCTGACAATAAACGGTTCAGTAACAATCTGCGAGTTTCCATACATTTACACGAAGCGCGCACGTTCATTGAATAGTCGGCAGGACTACAATAAGTCGAGAGAAACCAACGCTTTTGTTGTTGGTTACTATATCTGTGCATATGGTGCTTTCTCGGAGCTGGGAACACGCGCCAACTCTCGCCTCAGTAAACATTATACATGCTACATGCAACAAATATTTCACACAAGCTGTGCAACATCGTAGCTTAATATTAGAACATGTCGTTTCACGAAAAGTTATTTGTAGTTGATTTAGTTTGTGTATTCTGGCTCACACGCTAAAAGCTTTTACCTCTACCTTACTTTGGCCGTAGCCTCTACCTGCCAAAGTTGTCGATTCTCTGATAGTTAGTCAGATAGTCACATAGTCATTTATTCATACAAAAAGTACATGTATTTTTTTTAATCACAAAATGAGTCTAATGAATGCACTGTACACATCGTACTTAAACAATAATAAAAAAACAAACATGCAAAAGAAAACATGTCACATCTAGGTGTTACCTTTAGGTGTGTTATGGAGATTACCTATATTTCCATGGTATCTATCAGCACCTAGAATAACTATGGAATTGGCACTTAGGCATTAGCCCCAATCCTCAACGGACATAAATTGTGATTTTCCTATCAATTGAGCCATTTTCCTTGCCTGCCCGTGCAGTGTGTACAAAATAATTTCAGAGAAAATGACTCAATTCTGAACATACTACTGTGGAAGTGTCGTATGCTATAGACCCCTGTGATGGGTGTGATGACCGCGCGCTACCCCTAGGCTAGCCTCTCGAGGATAGGTACTCGTATAAGACTGTTGCTTCTATAAAAACAAATATTCTTCAAAAAATTGTCTAAAAAAATATATTGGATACTAGTGGAATGCACGTGATTTCATCGGAAAATATTTGAATTTTAATAACCACATCGTGAAACGACCTTTGAAACGACACCACTCAAGTTTTATCATTTAACAGGTCCCAACCTTGTAGGTCTTAAAAATATGTTAATCTCAACAATTACAATTACTTTTTTTGTATCCATAACAGATAAATAATTTTACTCCAATAAATAGTTTCATTTTAGAATTAGTCTGTATTTTTTTGGATGGTTGTTCATACAAGCAATTAAATATATAATATTATGATATTAATAATATTATGTCAGAAGTTGGTGTTTGGGCTAAGTTTCAACTTTGAGTTGATACTTAGTAATCAATATTGCAGGCGCGACTTTTGCAGGAATCTATTCTACTTTCTGATCAGGAAGCATCTATTGTATTACCTCTGTTTAACTTATATTTAGCAACAATGTGGGCTTTTAAATTTTTTAGGATTTGGTGAAGTTTATAGGAAATGTGACTGAAAATTTAAAATTTCTCGCTATTTCAAAATAATTTAAGGATCGAAACTCTCGGAGTGCGAGTTTCGCTAGCACTTGTCCGTTTTATAATTTAATTGGATTGGAAATATACGATTCTTCTGTTAAACGATCGTGGTAGTTGAAAAATTATTATATTTGTTGCATATGTAAGGTATGTTCGAATGGGAACGAGTGGTGGCGAGTGATAGAAAGCCTCCGTCGGGCGGCCTTCCACTCCGCCGATAGCGGTTTGCATTGAGTGGAGTAGATCGGGGAATAGTGAATATTTGAAACCATTGATAGCTAACATCCGAAAGGAATTTCCGGGAAAACGTATCCGATGAGGAAATCGTGAATAATGAAGTTAGCATCGACCTACAGGAGGTAAATCACATCACGTTATGTTACCATTTTCTTAGGCTGCTTTTTCTTAGCTCTGTGTCATTTTCACATCTACAGGCAATAAATATTATTACATTATTTGGTACCTCGTATCTACGTGAAAATTTGGATGGTTTTTCTTTGATATGTTGGAAATTATCCCAGAATGGTTCCATCGAGATTCCTTTCAGCATTTGTTGATATCTCTTACCGTTTAGGATTTCCCGTCACTGACCCATCTCAATGAAATGCCCTGTAGTACATTACTGCCGCGGCCTGCAAGTAAAGCAATGATGGTCGAGCTGAGTCCCACCTGAGAATGTCGTCATCTGGTTGCGGCTAAGGCGTTTATAGTTTTTCAATTGAATTACAACGGGCATAAAAAATGGTATTCTTCTTATGATTGTATCTCCATTGAATTCTAATTGTCTAGTTTTAGAATTGTAGGCGATCAGTGTAGTCATTTATTATTATTTTATTTTATAATGGTGTATAAATGGTCACAATTATAAAGCAAAAAAACTTTTTTTTTTAAACAAAGACCTTTTTCATACTATGCAATTTTAATTCAATTACAATTGACATTAAAAATGGTAGTCTGGTAAATTTATAATTTTACGAATTTTTACAAAGAAACATTTTACGAAATTTTCTAAATGGTCACAATATTATAATGCAATTGAAAAACCATTGAAGTTAGAAGAATACCAAAAGTGTAAAAAGTGACAAGTATGAGACAATTCATTAACAATTTAAATACAGTTGGGTTAGTAGAATTTGGCCCCTGGTGGTGTGAAAGTTCTTTGTGTTCACAGTTAGGTAGATAAATCTCTGCTAATTGGAAGTAAATCTCCGCTAGTGTCGTTGTACCGCGTAATATGAAAAGTCGTGACTCTCGAGGTGAAGAGCAGCTTTGCAAGTGACGGCGTCTAAAGAGAACAAGAGCCAGACGTTTTTTTACAGACATTGTCACCATCATCATCATCATCGGCCTTAACATGTCATGGATTTACTATGTAATCTATGACAGACTTGTTCCTCATATGTAGATAATCCAGTTGACCAATACAAGTTGGTTGTCACCGGCAGGTACATAGTTTAATTTTAAGGTTGACTATGATAGAGTAGGTATTTTTATATATATTTTTATTCGTTTCTTATGCATAAAATATGTTCAATACATAGGATTGGTTTTCGACGTCTGGCTCTCTAACTAATAAGAGCCTACAAGCAAAGCGTCGGCAGGCGTATTTTCTCCGCGTTATTTTCGCAATTTCCTTATTAATTGGCAACGTTCGACCTGAAGGGTGTCTGAACAATACGATTTTACTTCGTTCTTGAAATTAAAGACAAGACTTCTTCTTCATCTATTGAAAATAAAGCAGACAGCACTTTTGGTAAAACATCAGTGAACTTTACATAATTATCTGTCTTTTTTTCCCGATTTTATGTTTAGCTAAAGCTAAGGCCAAACCAACGCGTTCAGACCGCGTCCGCGGTGGCGTGCACGGTGGCGAACCATTGTCTTACCATTGATCGCCATCGTGCACGTCACTCAGGACGCGGGCTGAATGCGTTGGTCTGACCTTAGCCTTACAGCTATTCTACTCAATTAAAGCATTATCCACATCACTGACATTACCTAAACCTGCGTATGTCCAAGTAGTCCTCATCATAATATACTCAACTATACAAAGTAAACAAATAAACTCACTAATGCACTCCACATTCGTATTTTATATCGAGCCCTGAGTTAAAAAGTGATTTCGGGCAGTGTGGTGAATTATTCAATAGCTGACGCAGGATTCAGTGAGTATCAAGTTCACTGTGATGGGTTGCGGTGGTTCTCGTTTTGGTACAGATAATTTTCTGTTCTGTGGGTACGACCCACGTCAACAGTTCCCCACTCAAAGAGCGGTCTTGCATTTCATTTCAATTTTAAAATAGCCTTTTTACTCATTATCCTGCCAATATTAGCATTATTCATACGTTTGAGTAAGATCTCGTTCATGCTACTGACTAATGTCGGCCACATCTGCGATATTTTCCTTTAGGACCATTCGGTTGACTTTGTAAAATGTTGAAATCCCAAAATGTATAATTTCCCAGAATGTTGAATCCTAAAATGTTGAATTTGCAGAAACTTGAATTCCTAAAATGTTGAGTTTGCAAAAAGTTGAATTTGCAGCATGTTGAATCCTAAAATGTTGAATCCTAAATTGAATTTTGACAGCTGTCATCCAAAATGTATATATTTTTCATCACCTTTCATTAGAGCCATAAAACGAATGACAGGAACTTGTTAAAAATATGATTGCAGTTTCGGCCCAACTTCGTATTCTGGCTTATGTTATCAATTAACATCAGTTACCGACTTACTTCCAAAATATATATTACTTTTAAATAAAAACGTAGCCACGTAACATTTAAAGAGATAGGAAGTGATTTGGATCAATTGAGCTGTCTTTAGGTCGTTTCGTTCGTTGGTCGTTTTTTCTATCTTCAGATAGATCAACTGTTTAATGTGTATTTTTTGTTTACAATTTATTAGGTTGTATTTATGATTTTTAATTAACATAGAAAGAATAATAGAACTAATACAAGGTATGTACAAAAATACTTAAATATACTGTTTAATTAATATTTTTGTAAATTTTGTACATACTTACTTCTATAATCTCTCTGTAAATAAAGCCTGCAATAAGTTATATATATTACATACGTTTATATATTGACACAACTTCAAATCCAAAAGTTTAATTTTATAATCTTAAACCATAAGAGTTATCAAAAAGAGATGTTAGGAGTTACTCTCGTACAGACTCGATTCATAAAAGAATAAATTGTGCATTAAAAAAAATGTTTAGTACTTAGTTCTTTGTTTGATCATTATGGATCGACACGATGCAGTTTGTGCTCGCGAGGTCTACCTTTTGCAGAACTACTAGTTTATTATGTAGTTATCTGTGTAAACATGTGTTTAACCATTGTTTTTCTCGATACACGCAGAAAACAAATTAGTGCCTTGCTATTTTTACGGAAGAGCACGTTATGAGTTCGACCTCATAAGATATTCATGAGGTTACTTCTACTACTAGGTAAAAGTAACGAAGGGCGATGTTACTATACTTGCTTGCCCTGATTAGGTTTTTTTTAAGAACGCAACACAAAATAGGTACACATTTTACTATATTTATTTCTACCACTCCATTTCGTAACATTGCTACAAGAGGATTATGTTTTTACAAATCTGGCTTTCAGCCATTTCCCGAATTCGAGGAAAACAGGATAAATTGTATCGTGGAAATTTCAAACAACTATTGAAAGAGTTGGAAGCTCAACATATAAAACAAAACAAAAGCGGTTTGAAAGCTCACCGGTGCAAAAACAAACAAAAACTGCGACAGTTGGGATCAGAGTTGAAGTGAACGAGAAACAAAACGATATACGAGCGCTGCATCGATGCCTGTTTCATGTTCACAACGGACTGTTGACAGTTTCATTATCTTGTGTGCTGTTCGAATAACTCTGTTCGAAAAAAACCGACTTCGAAGCTAGGAATTTATCCCCAATACAAGATTTTATAATATTATTAGTGATCGGAACCGAGTGCTGATCACAATGAGCCTAAACACGGCCAGTCCACTATATCCATCGAGGTGTTCCGTTGTCCACCTTCTCCATCTTCCATCTTCTTGACTCCATCATCAGATCAGCTCGCTGTCACCATCATATTGTATTGTCATCGGAACTAGACAGGTATGCCAAATTTCAGCTCAATCGGATATAGGAAAGTCACCCTTATCGCCACCCGTGCAATACTTAACATTAAGTAGTTCCAATGGCCATCTCTGGTCTTCTTCATCAGTTCCACTTCACCAACTGGCACTTTATGAAAGCACATGCTTGACTTATTGCTGAAAATAACGAAATCGCTATATGTGTGCCTAAAATATTTGAAAAAAAACACACAAATTGAGAACCTCCTCCTTTTTTTTGAAGTCGGTTAAAGAAGGGCGTTTGCTATTAGATGGTTGTAAGAACATGTTTAAACTGTTTCGTATGTAATGGAGAGAATTGAAACCGCGAATTCATAGGCAGGCACAGGCTTAACATCAGGTGGGCCATCTGCTTGTTCCGTCATCTAAGGTTGTATAAAAAAAAAATGATTTGACTTCCAACCGTTACGGAGGCCGTATTGCTCTAAGCCCAACTTTATGCATATTTTTTCTAATGTTTCTTTGTACATTTGGAAGAGCCAATGTCATTATTATCTAGAAATTATACATCTTTGAATAGGTATACAGTTACATAATATTGCCAACATGCTTTGCTAGCTTTTTATCGCTTCTTTTAACGAAGCCATATAAATAAATGAGCAAAGAATTTTGGCAAACACTTTTATGTGTATGATATCCGTAGCATTACCCTTTTAGATTTTAGGAATAATGATTCTGATATTTTGAATGTAGATTCATTAAACTATAATTACAATGGTACGATTGCATAACCAAAACATGAGTCAGAACAGCCGTTACTTAAAAGGCCGTAATAATGTAATGGTATGATAGCATAACCAAAACATGAGTCAGAACAGCCGTTACTTAAAAGGCCGTAATAATGTAATGGTATGATTGCATAACCAAAACATGAGTCAGAACAGCCGTTACTTAAAAGGCCGTAATAATGTAATGGTATGATTGCATAACCAAAACATGAGTCAGAACAGCCGTTACTTAAAAGGCCGTAATAATGTAATGGTATGTTTGCATAACCAAAACATGAGTCAGAACAGCCGTTACTTAAAAGGCCGTAATAATGTAATGGTATGATTGCATAACCAAAACATGAGTCAGAACAGCCGTTACTTAAAAGGCCGTAATAATGTAAGGGTATGATTGCATAACCAAAACATGAGTCAGAACAGCCGTTACTTAAAAGGCCGTAATAATGTAATGGTATGATTGCATAACCAAAACATGAGTCAGAACAGCCGTTACTTAAAAGGCCGTAATAATGTAATGGTATGATTGCATAACCAAAACATGAGTCAGAACAGCCGTTACTTAAAAGGCCGTAATAATGTAATGGTATGATTGCATAACCAAAACATGAGTCAGAACAGCCGTTACTTAAAAGGCCGTAATAATGTAATGGTATGATTGCATAACCAAAACATGAGTCAGAACAGCCGTTACTTAAAAGGCCGTAATAATGTAATTTTGCGCATCAACTGGTTCTACGAGTCATATATTATGAAATATGTCATTTTTATGTTTTTTTTGGTTCTGTTAGAATGAAAACACGATATGATATGAAAAGAAAACTCGATAAAAATAAACATGGAAAATCCTTAATTCACACACGTTTTGAATAAGATCTCAGGAACCCTTCGATATTTCAAGATAAATTTTACTACAACATAGTAAGTAAAAACTATGTCTTAAAACTGCAAAGGCATTTTTTTTAATAAGTTGTATAGTTTTCTTGTAATTGCAATTATTTGATTTATCATTACGCGAGCTCTATTCGATCACTTCCTAACTTACCTGAACTTTAATGAATTAGATAGTGATGGAAATTGGCTTCTTAAGCTATCTTATTTTTCGTCGCATCATCACATGTTCTTTTATCTGTCGTATCAAATTAACCTTGACGACCTCTGTGGCGCGGCTGGCGATGGTTCGCCTGCGTCTCAGGAGGTTGCGGGTTCGATTCCCGCCTCGGAACAAATAATTTGTGCGATCTGCAGATATTTGTTCCGGGTGTTCTGGGTGTTTTCTATGTATAATAAAAAATATCTATTTATGTAATGTATTGTATTATGTATATCAGTTACCTAGTACCCATAACACAAGCTCTGGCTTAGCTTGGGGCTAGATAATGTTGTGTGAACTTGTCCAGCATTATTTATTATTATTTATTATTTAACTACTATAATGTACTAAGAATAACGTAATCCTTAAATGTCGTAAAACGTGACCTTCAAAATAATTACATCAAAGAGTAACGGCGGATTGTGTTCGGCTTAAGTCTCTTTTGAACTAAGGTGAGTAGGTACATATAAGCCTTCGATTCGAACATATAAGCACTTGCGAATAAATAATACCTGCCAGTAAGTAATCACGATTAATCGCATGTAACATAACCTACTTTATAGCAAAGTTACACTCACCAAAAATAGCTAATGAGTGAGGGTAAACTCTGCCAGTAACTGTCCCTAGTATAAGTACCAGTAGCAATTGGCACTAATATGATTTAGAAACAAACAAACAAGTAATATTTTGTAGAGAATCAGTGAAACAATGTGGTTGAGTGGTCGTAGCTGGCAACGCGCCAGGCCGAGGCCCAGGCCGCTGAACGTGCCAGTCCTTGCTGACTGTAGCCTCTCTCGGCTAATTTTGTGAATTATTCGACCAAAATGCATATGTGCTGGAGAATCAGTACAGTACAATAAATAAGGCTTATCGATAAATACTTCAAATGTATTTATCGATATTGTCTTGTCGTATTTATTTACCCTTTATCATTTACTAGCAGCGCCTCGCGGTTTCACCCGCATAAGTCTCCATCCCGTTGGAATATCGGGATAAAAATGTGCTTATGTGTTTTTCCGAGAGTCCAGTTATCTCCATTCCAAATTTCATCCAAACCCGTCCAGCCGTTTCATCTAGAAGAAGTAACATACACACGCACACACTCACACACTCACACACTCACAAACTTTCGCATTTATAATATTACTGTGATACAGAGTTGGATTACTGCTTTGCCACGGTCCCCACCTACTAGCAGGTACAGAGCACTACGAGTCGAACTAGGTTGTAGATTTTTATGATATTATGATATCCGAATAAACTCTACACATGAGTACAGTTTGTTAACTAACATAGAACATGGTTTATGGCAAAACAAGCTTGACAAAATATCCTAAATCATCCATAAAAATAAATTCCCAACTGGCCAACAGTAGCCGCAAAAAGCCGTGATGTATAATCACGTTACCCAAAAATAATTTAATTATTGAAATTTTCACGCTTTAAGCCCGCCTTTGCCCTACAGAATCGTTTGCAAAATGAAACACGTAGCAGTATAGGTATCTCTCATACGAGCTGCCTGTTTTTATGGACCAGAGCCCACGCCCGGGGCAGGGTTGGCCCAAAATCCTTGTTATTTCAATAAAAGCATTTCATAGTGCCACGTGTAGGCGCGACTCATATTTCCACGCAAAGTTTGTATGTACGCAAATTATCCTAATAAAACGTGTCATTATCATAAACTTATGTATCTAATACAAAACTACAAAGCTGTTTTCTTGTGTTATCATAATTTCGTTGAATCTATTTACCTACTATTTTAATACTATTAACAAGATTTTATTTTAACTCTGCCGTGGTGTGTTCGGTCTAAGAATAGACCCCTCCGTCTCCGCCCATGGATGTCGTAAAAACCGACTAAGGGATTACCCGGACTTTTTAGTAAGATTTACTGGAAAAACGTGTCAGTCGTGGGAAGCAATTGGTGGGAAGGAACGGTCAGATTAAGTCCAAGATTAAGGTTAGGTAAAAACCAAAGAAGTCCGACGGCTATTTCAACGGATAACAGAGAATTTTAAAAAAGGGCATTTATTCTTTACACTATACTGAAAAATAATATAAAACTAAAAAAATAAAAAAATAAAAATGTGCATAGAAATTAGCGCCCCAGTCACCAGAGACCAGACTTCTTTCATAGCGCTGACTCTACACCCGAACCATGTGTGCTACTAAAACCAAAACTATGACAGCTTATGATTTTCGAATCATTTTCACACTTTATGGATTGTACGCTTCGACCAAAGTAATTGTACGTACCTACTCATTAGCTCTTACTTTCCTCTAATTAGATATATTAAGAATATGTTTTATTACTTAAAAGAAGAACTTTATGCTAGATAGCATTATCTTTTTAACCTTTAGTTCCTCTGTTATAGTGGAAAATAATTAAGAAGTAGTGACAAAAGTTTTAATAAAAGAGGATTAGTACGTAGAGTACATAGGTAGGTACAAAAATGAATAAGCACACTCCTATTTCAAATCTACTAGTGACCGGAATGCTGGCTTTTAATTCAGTCACGGAGTAAGAATTGCCATTCAGCGTGGCAATGCAGCCAGCATTCTGGGCACGCTGCCGTCGGGTGACGGCTTCTTGATCTGTTAGGCAGGTTTTTAGTTTAGGTATACTTTTACTTTTTTTTACTTAAGGTTTTTTTTATATGTATGCATGTTATTTACACATAAATTTAAATTCACACATATTTTATAGACATATTAAATTATATATAAGTGTCATAAAAAAACTATACATTGGCATATAATTATAGGTTCTTACGTATATCACTTAATATAATATCAATACATAGTATAAATAAAGTCAGTATCATAACTGTCTGTTTGTCCACTTAGTTCTTCTAATCTACGCAACGGATTTTTATGAGGGTGTCACTATATTTTAGAATAAAAATCTGTTTTTGTGCCATGCTGGATGCCCGAGTAGTTCCTGATCCATTGGCTATGAGTATCCGTGGGACCCGGGGTAGGTCGTTAGTGTACAATAACACATAAAGGGGGGAAACAGAAGGTTTGTAGTATCCGTCCATGAGAGCGAGACAATGATCTTTGGATCTTATTATACATACACCAGGAAAATGTCCTCTATCCGACCTTCATAGTGTTATGTAGGTACCTACTTCAGAAAATTATGTCCTACCATGACGTAATAAACTCAACTATGAATGCAAAGGGGCGGGAAGATTTTACGAGTCATATGCAAATAGGAATGGCACAGGGCAATGTGTCAAGGCCTTGGTAGAATAATAAAAACTGCGCCCCTAGACTCATGGTCTATTTTGCTATGACAAAATTTAATGATTACAATAATATTATATTTGAACGAACATAGCAAGTTCTTCGAGTCAACTTGAACAAATCGGCGTTTGTATATCTGTTTGCATAACGGCAGAACCGTTGATCAAATCTTGATGAAACTTGGTAGGTAGGAGGTTATATGGAAGATAGACTTGATCGGTACAGGAATTTTTAAGCTACGGGGGTCCAAAGGGGGCATGTATTATAAAAAAAGGGAAAAATTCAAAAATGATTTTTTATATTTTGTTTGTAAATTAAAACACCAATTTATCGATAAACGATACATCGGTTCGGGGCGAACAACTCGTTTAATTATAACTGGCCGTGACGTGTCTCGCTGATGAATAGTCCCCTCCGTCTACTCCCGGTGATGTTATAAAAGCTGACTAATGAATTGCACCAGGGGATGGACAGGAGCACCGACCTGAGTACACAATACTGCGACCACCACTCCGACAGCCAAGCGTGGTGATTATAACTAACCCCCATTGCATGTGGTCTCGTCCAGCAGTGGACGGCTAAAGGCTGATATGAACTGTTACATACTTGTACAGTGGATACAAAAGTGCCGTTATAATATTTCATTTATTTATTCAATCAACAAGGATCAATGGGTTAGTAAAATAAATATTTTCTATCTACACTAAGGTTAGTACGAATAATTACAATTGAATATTACAAACTAACTAAAATTGGATTTTTTGATAATTTGGATAATTTGGATCAGTTGAGCTACCTTTAGATCGCTTGTAGCGGTCTTCAGGTAGCACAACTGTTTCATATGTATTTTGTACATACCTTGTATTATTCTTTATGTAAATAAATGTATATTTATTTATGCAAAAAAAAAAAACTAACATTGAAAAATATGATATCATAATCATTAATTAGCCTGTAGATGTCCACTGCTGGGCCTATCAAATGAATTAATTATTTCAACAAACAACACAGGTTAAACGAATAAAAACAAATTACAAAAAATTTGAAATTGCAATACACGGCATGTCACAAAATTAATAAATTTTTAATACTTGGAGTGATTGTCTTTAGTGAGGGCATGCATGATAGTGCAGTGGTACATGTATACGCAGTCAACCCTATTTGCGAATATGCTCAGAATACCATTGGAACATACCGGTACATACCGAATCTGACTAGATTTAAATTAGAACTGTACAACTTTGCATAATATTCCAATGTGAATAAATTTAAAATCCCCATTGGCTGGCTTCCAGTCCGGGCTCTGGTTAAATCACTTTATTTGGGCTAAATGGAGTGGCATCGCACTAAATGTCCTCTATTGAATGCAAGATTTAAAGGGTATTTTGTTACTACCGACTTTCAATTCCATGGTAAAATATTGGAATGCTTTGGAAACTTTCTGTCAGTATTGTAGAATGCTGCATCGTATTACCTACCTACTTTTCTAAACTGTATGGTATTAGATAATACTCATAAACTACTATTTAACTATATGTACTCTAATGTATAAAAGATTTGTGTAATAATCTACGCTTAAGACCTTTCATGTTTCGATTTGATACAGAGAGATCATTCACTAAAATAATTGTTTTCGAAAAAAAACGACTTCTATGCTAGTAATTTATCCCCAATACAAGATTTTATAATATTAGAATTTAAAATGAGCCTAAACACGGCCAGTCTACTATTATCCATCGAGGAGCTCCGTTGTCCACCTTCCGTATCCATCATCAGATCAGCTTGCTGTCACCATCATATTGTATTGTCATCGGAACTAAACAGGTATGCCAAATTTCAGCTCAATCGGATATCGGAAAGTCACCCTTATCATCACGCGTGAAATACTTATCATTGAGGAGTTCCAATGGCCATCTCTGGTCTTCTTCATCAGTTCCACTTCACCAAAGCACTTTCTGAATGCACATGCTTGATTTATTGCTGAAAATACCGCAATCGCTATATGTGTGCCTATAATATTAAAGGAGTTCCCTCAATTCCTCATGGATACCATCATCAGAACCAGATTTTGATGAAAAGGGGATCAATCTGGAAGTATATCGTGTCAAATAAAAAAGTAATTTTCCAAATCGGTTAATAAATAAGGGAGAAAAAAAAATACACACGAATTGAGAATCCTTTTTCTTGAAGCTGGTTTTAAATACAGATATATAACCAAACCATCTTTTGTCTTTTGTAATATAAACGTGAGTATAGACTAGAGCATTTACTTGTAACAGAACAACGAGCCGCTCTATGATATATTATTAGTGTATCACCCTCACGAACCAGACGTCGAGCACGCTCGCCGTTTTGTTACAACCTAATTGTACAAACCAACGAGCGTATTGGTGTAACATTTCGTCGAGCCTTTGAAAGAGTGAACGTAAGGTACAACGAAATGTTACGGGTAAATGAACACTCGCTGTGAGCATTACACCGAATAGAGCGCCGAGCATTTGCAGGAACGTTACATTACATGGAAATGCTTTGGAAACTAAGCTTTTACCTGTGTTGTACCATTCGTAAGAACGTTACATTGCATAGAAATGCTCGAGAAAATGCTCTAGTGTATATCCACCTTAATGTGTCGTCTGTAAAACGAGGGCTTCTGTTAATGACTTGGATGTATTTGACCCCAATACCAACTGGTTTAAGCAATGTGTCTACAGAATCTGGGTATTATGTTTCAACGATAACTAGACATAGACAGACACACGCCTTTTTCCCCGAAAGGGTAGGCAGGGTATTAATGGGCCTCTTTTCACACGCGAGGAGACGCAAGGGTCTATTCTGAGACCGGCCTCATGAATCGCTCATGGCTCGGCCTAACTGAACAAAATCGTGGATTTTTATCAGTTTCCTGTTTTTAGGGTAATTTAATTTATAACTATGCAATACTGTGACTTAGGCGTGTTAACATAATTGA
This sequence comes from Operophtera brumata, assembly GCA_932527175.1. NCBI lineage: Eukaryota > Metazoa > Arthropoda > Insecta > Lepidoptera > Geometridae > Operophtera > Operophtera brumata. The sequence continues at coordinate 7,095,645 of OW052238.1, forward strand.
TTACGAATCTAGATCGGAACAAATAATGTCATGTGAAAGTGTACGCTAAGTTGATTGTAATCTGATTGTTAATCCAATATATAAAATAAAACGAAAAATAAAGTTTTACTTTCAGCCGTAGCGACGTACAAAAAAAACTCTCGCGTTTATAATATATGTAGGATATCTTTCAAGTAATAACATATGATCAAGGCGTTTCTGGTCACGTTTTAATGTGTCCTTGGATGCTAAAAATAGACGTGGGCGCAATTAATTAGGGCGGCGCCCGCCTTCCGCCCTGGCCCACAAACTTTTACTATAATAAATAAATTATTTATTCAGATAACTACGGTCCATTATGTCACACAAATTTAATTTTATCATTGCATCTATACGAATATAATAAAGTTAATGTGTCTGTCTGTGATTTCAAAATAAATGCCAAATATGTGAAAACTGCTATTTATACCTACTACGCCAAAATGAACGTCTTTGGAACTTTTGTTCTGTCTGTCTGTCTGGAAGTTTGTCTAGAATAGGTTCAGAAATGGCTTAATGGATTTCATTGAAAACATTATTAATTAATACAGGAAATTTATTTAAATTTACGTGTACATATGCGATATCTGGCAGGGTTCAGAACATATGAACGTACCTCGCAAACGAAGTCGTGGATACAGCTGTTTATTTATAAATCACGTACTATTACGTACATTTATTTTCCCATATTCATTTAATGATAAATATCAAAAAAACTTTACAAAGAGATGCCTCTGCAGATGGCTGTCGAATCTGCCAGCCAACTTGAGGTAAATTTTGAAACTAGTTTTTTCCGACAAACTTCAACCTCCGCTGCTCTCCTTAGGGGTTAAGGTTCAGAAAGTCCTTCCTTAGTGAATCCCCAGATCACAAAAGGAAAATTTAAATTCAAGTCTTGGAGGATAGGTATATTCCTTTTGTGGCAAAACTCGTTGTAGTCTGCGCGTTCGTTGTCAGTCAATAAGCAATGCGAACTCATATTTATAGTTTGACAAAAATTACTTGCAATAAATAAGGGCGCCACTTTCTTTGTATTTTCGACGCTCACTCAAACGCTGTCGTTCTAGCACCGTTATTGTTTTGAGCTTGCACCTATGCAAAACACCCGCCTGTCGAATAAGTTCAGTTTCAAAACTTTTTACTGTAACTGGTGTACGGTAGGATACAGTTATATTTCATGCATTTTCAAACAACTACAGCTTTAGATTTAGCTATATTAATCGATTCAAGTGACGCCAAATGGCGTGACCGTGAGTGGCCTGCTTTATCTACAAAACATGAGCATTGAGTGTTATCACATTTACTACCATATCGTACCTACCAGTTGGTATGGTACCGCAGGCCATTTACGGTAACACCACTTTACGTGACTCCAATCGTCTAAAGTCAAATGGATGGACGCCCATAATTTAGACCACTCACTGCTTCACTCCAAATGGCTTAAATTTTTTGCATAAGACTGGCTCCTTCTTCTACTTTGTGCGGAATGAACTCAAATGGGATGTTATGTTATGACGACCTCTGTGGTGCGTCGGGCGAAGGTTCGCCTATGACGCAGGAGGTTGCGGGTTCGATTTCCACCTCGGAAAAAATATTTTTGCGATCTGCAGATATCTGTTCAGGGTGTTCTGGGTATTTTCTATGTATAATAAAAAAAACTATCTATTTAATGTATTGTATTAAGTATATCAGTTATCTAGTACCCATAACACAAGCTCTGCTTAGCTTGGGGCTAGATAATGTTGTGTGAACTGTCCAGAATCATTTATTATTTATTTGTTTATTTATGTGAGTTCGCACATTCACGGGCTGTGCTGTGTTATGCCAAATGGCGTGAGACTATGGAATATTGCTGGCATAATTTGTAGGTTGTATTGCGCCAAAATTTGTCTCAAAGAATTTGATTACATTTTGGCTGTATATCACGCCATTTGACGCGATGGAGTGATCGTGAGTGGCCAGCTTTATCTGCTTGTTGCGGTTTGTGGCCTTAAGCAGTTTAATAATGTAGTGAGGCGATGGAATTTCGGGAGGGTCTACCTACCCGCACCCTTTTTTCCGAATTGGAAGGGACGATTAAGGTCAAGGACAACACATACATACTCGGATAACAGGTATGTACCTATAGACACCAGATACAAGCGTGTAAACACACAAATAATATAGATAATTCAACAATAGCAAATTAATTCTAGCCTATTAGATTAACAAAAGCATTGTGTTTGCGTATTGACTATTAAACGGGTCACAATGGGATTTATCACGACACTATACCCATTGAGATTATAATCTCGGTGGTCACGGGTCTGTTGGTTAGTTGGTCATGCCGGTTAGTTTCACTCAGGCCAGATATCACTAGCAAAAGAAATATTATAAAAATGAGAAACCTTCGAATTTGTTGCAATTTTCGTATGTATAAGATTTCTCCTGACTTCTGGTTTATTCAGTTTTTTTATACAATTTGGAATGACTTTTCAAGCAGATGCCCCAGTTTCCTCTGCCTATGAGCATCATTTGCTTGTATCCAATAGGTCACGTCCATCTTAGATGTCACGTCCATCTAAGATGCACACTATGCGGCATTGCACTGCGCCCGCCTCCCTGAGACAAAGATGAAAAGTCTCATGTGCCTGTAATTTCACCGCAATAGAACCACTACTGCTTTGCAGCAGAAATAGGTATGGTGGTAGTACTTCCTCGGATGAATTCTCACAAAAAAGCTCTACTACTTATTTAGAAATATGTTACTGCAAGAAAGCGTTCCGGGTTAGTCGTGAGAAAGCAATGGCGTTGATGAGTTCACCACTTTTCCTAAGATTGTGAACAAAAAAGATAAGATAATTTTATTAGTCGAGGGTTTGGAAGAGGTCCATTGGTGCTATTCCTACACCCTTCGAGGAAAATGGCTTGCGTTTATGTAGGTATGTATGTTTATAGAAAAGTCATAAATTCAGTATTGAAACTATCGTGGTTGGGAATCATATAAAATAAATAAATAACGGCTTACTACCACTGCATTTTGTCGCTAATTCGCCATCCGGTGAGTATTCGCCGGTCCACCGCAGAACGCGGTCGAGGGCGGTGCTCATGATGAAGAGGCTTCTGAATTCAGTCTCGAAACGTCAGCAAAGAGACGAAACACAGTATCATAAATTCGACTGCAATACGCTAAATATATTATTGTGTTCTGAAAGTTGCATTGAATAAAAGTTAGTGTTTATGATTCACCATCTAGCTGGCTGTTTACTACCTACATTTATATTCCACGAGGCCCTAAAACCTGAAATAGAAGCAACAAGTGTTGCTCAATGGCACATTACATTGTAATCAAGCTAGTTTATTCGATTATAAAAAGAACAAACCCGTTTTACGTGTACCTTATGGCTCTATATCATCTTATACTTTTAAAACAGGCACAAAGTAAATACAAGCATTTCTACTCGCTACTTACGTGTATTATTTGTGAACAATGAATGTATCGGTGCTGGGAAATACTGAAGCGAGACATAGCATAGTTGGGCAAAAAGGGTCTACCCTGGAAATTCCACAACTTTAAATGTTTGGATGTTTGGATGTTTGTTACTCAATCACGCCGAAACTGCTAAACCGAATTCGCTAAAATTTGGTAAACAGATAGATTATGACCTGGTGTGAGCTGTAAGCTAATTTGTATCCCGGTGAAACGCGAGCGAAGCCGCGGGTGGATTAGTATAATATTTTTCACTAGTGTGAAAAATATTTCCGAAACAAGCTAAAAAACAAAGAGAAGTGTCGATCGTATCTCACAGAGATAGCACACATCGATCCCAACGATTGCTTTGTGTTTCCACAGGAAATTAGTTTCCAACTTGTGAGAGAGTTCTCTGTACCAATCTAACTAAAGCTGAGTTATCTGAACCTGTTTGTGTACGTAATTTAGTCACAAGTCTGAATAATTCAACAACACTGTAAAAAATAACTTTTGAAACTTTCATGGTTATACAGGGCGTCCCAAGACTATGCGACATGAAGGGAAAGTACCTTAAATATTGTAGGTAGGATATTTTGCGGAAAAGAGACTTTATTTTATTTTTTAAATTAAGTAATATTGCATTCGATGATTTTCAAAAAATTACTTGCTTCCTCTGGGAATCGAACCGACTTAAATGTGAAAAAAACACCCCGTATTTTTATGATGCCAGTCGAAAGAATGCTCAAAAAAATCCTCTTAAATAACATGGTATATATCTTAAAGCAAAGGAATAAAGTTAAATTAATCATTTTAATTTTAATTTTTCATTTAATTCGGTTCGATTCCCAGACGTTGCAAGTAATTTTTAGAAAATCTTCGAATGCAGTATAATTAGCTTTAAAAAATAAAACAAAGTCTTCTTGCCGCAAAATATCCTATCTACAATATTTGAGGTACTTTCCCATCATGTCGCATAGGCTTGGGACGCCCTGTAAACTTTTCACTAGAAACGGGATACCCCGTGATCATGGCGCATGCAACTGTGCCGAAATATCGGGAACAATCAAAACTCAAAACCCACTGGTAAATATACCGTTTCTAGTGAAAAGTACTGAAAAAAATGTTAATCAGGTTTTAATATAAGGTAGGTATTCATAAAACAGCAACTTGGCAAATCAAACGAATGATTGGCGTTTAAATGAAAGCACGCGGAAACTGTTTCTACCCTGAAGCAGGTCACGAAAGAACTCCGAAGTTGTTTTTCAATCATGTTTCAACACAAATTGGGGTAATTTGCACGCTCGCCGTATCTTCGTGATGATGCCTTCGGGTAATTTCCGGCTCACAGGTATAACAAAACGGGGAATTACAAAGTGACACGTTACCTATGCGGGGGAATTGCGCTTGGCATTATGCGGCACTGAACTGATATTCAACTTGTCCAAACTATTTCAAAGCTAGCAGCGGTCTTCAGGTAGCACAACTGTTTCATATGTATTTTGTACATACCTTGTATTATTCTTTCTGTAAATAAATGTATTTATTTCAAAGTTTTAAACTTTGAATCGTGAACCATCATAATTTCAATCCTTTCAAAACTTCTATTCGTGCTTGGTTCAACAATAAATATTTTGTGTACAGAACTTCGTAGCTCAAAACAGCATTTTTTCAAATAAAATTAAACAGAAGTTTCCAAATAAACAGATAATTCAAAGCTGCTTATCTAACACAAGCCAAAAAAGCAATTTGTTTCATACAATTAATAGCCCTATAAATCTACGTGGATACTTCTACGAACCTGAATTCGTTTTCGACGTGTTTTTGTACCTATTTAAACTGAAAATGCGGTTGGAAAACTAATTTGATGTGATAAAAGTTGCAGGGAGCCTAATGATCGGAGACACGGAACTTACTAATATACATAAACCCCGCAGCACAAATATTTGCGCATATTTTGTAAGGCAGCGACGTCGGTCATGACACCATATTATCTTCGTCAAAGGAAATTGCCAGGGCTCGGTCCAAATGCTGCCCAGAAATTAAAGTACCTGCAATGGATTTCTTTGTTTTATTTTATATCATCACCCCAAATATTTAAAAAATCTATTTCAGGGTTTACTAAGAAAATACATATTTATTTTAATGAATTACCTATCTATAATTATTATGGATGATATTTGTAATTCTTCAGTTCATTTTATTAATTATACGTTACTGTTATAGGTTTTAAGCCTACGATGGTCTTGGATTCTACTCTAATGTCATCAGCATCATCATCTAAAAGTAAATAAATTCGTATGGGCTAATGGCAAACTCTGGTATCAGAGTTTATAGGCCGGAAGCAATATCCTTTCTGGGCAGCATTTTACCAAATTCCTTGCAAAGACTGGCAATGTCCTTTGATAAGCGTACCTGGCTTACACGGACTTGTCATTCTCCAATTTGCTTATTACCATGAGCTTCTTAATTATTTCGACTACGAACATATAAAATGTACAGTGCGACTAGTGTGACGTGGTTACGTTGCGCAAAATTAAAATAATTGAAAAATATATGCTTTCTAAATAGTCTAACGGGTTCAAAAAGCTGTATGAATCGAATATCTATGAAGTGTTAGCTTACTTAGGTGGCATGCTGACAGCCGGCTACACCTTGCAATAACCCTGTAATAAAACAATACTTTATTGTACATGCATTGATATACATTTTTCTGTTTTTTTTTTGTATGGCAATGTTTCTAACTTGACTTACATAGTACGAGATCCGGCCTAAGAGATTACTGCACTCATCGGGATTTTGATCAGATTTAGGTATTTCTATAGAAAGCTAGAAGTATTATCTATATGATGGAGTTGGGTTGCCTGATCAAAAGCTGCCGGACTTCCCAGCAGACAGGGTTGAACGTTTCAAAAGAGGCTGCTGGGCATTGTGTCATCTGAATTTTTATCTAATATATTATTATCGTCACTGACAGATATAAGTATTCTCTTATAAAATTGGGTTGCTGCTCAAATGCAGATAGATAGACAGATTAACTCTTTATTGTATATAACAAATATATACCACACATAAATACAAAAACTTAACTAAATAACAAAAAATTAGAGAAATGCACAATGGGCGGTCTTATCGCTTATAGCGATTTCTCTCAGACAACCTTGGTATAGAGAGGACTATATGGAAGAATTAGACAGCGGTGTTATCACCTTGACAAATACATGTATCATTAACCATATACTATATAATGCATAAAATAAATACATAATAGTTTAGCTGCATTGCCTCACAGCCAGGATTTAACTTTCCACTGGCTGTTGGGAAGGGTGGTTGCATTGGAGCCGCAATTTCATCATGTATATATGACTTCTTGTTTTCATTAATATATGTGATCAAAATCTAAATAAGTACGTACAGTCATCTCTTAGGCTCGATCCTTTTTCATTATTAATACGTAGAACATACTTTATCTAAATAAGGTAGCATCCTCTACCTACGCTTATATTGATACACTGAAATATATTGCCTGCGTATAAAAAAATAAGTCAGCTAACATACATAATACACTGGGCATTTGTGCAAGAATCATTGAACCGATTAAACCTTACACAGTCCAACCAGTATAACTTGGTGCAACTTCTGGCTGCCATTGTAACGCTTTTTGATATAACTTAAGATGAATTATCACCTTAATCTACATCAAAAAGCGCTACCGCCAACTTATAGTTGTGGCACTGTACATTGTATTGTGGCTATGACGCACAGGACATCTGTTTATGTAACACATCCGTCATAATGTCGACTAAATAATTCACAAATAGACGTGGGTAGGTATCGATAGTGTCAGAGTCACCTGCAGGTTTCCATGGATTTGATAAGTGTCAGCGCTTGGCCCGCAGTTCAGGAGCCATTAAAAACTCTAAAACGTCATACTGCTAGAGTACCCGATTTTAGTGGATAAGGGCGCTTTCATATAGTACGTCTGTTTTACAAGTCCGTTTAAACGTATATGTTATTAGCGTATGTAGTTGTATGAGCGAGTTCACATAGAATACAGTATTCCAGATCTAGTAATAAATACCGATCCGACAAAATAAGCAGCAATCCGTATTACTGGTCCGTTTAAACTTATATGTATATAGCGTATTTAGTTGTATGAGCCAGTTCACACACATTACAGTATTCCGGATCCAGTAAAAAATCCAACATACAACGGAAATACTGATCCGTTTTATCGGAAGAACGAAAGTCCAGTAGCGTCGGATCCGTTAAAATCGGTCCTGTAAATGCTGTGTGAATATTACCTCCAGTAGAGAAGGATCAGTTAAAAAGTATCCTGTAAAAACGGACGTTCTATGTGTACGCGCCGTAAGGTAGCGATCAGTGCACAACTGAACTCTGGTCAGTTGGCCTTTTATGGAACTTATATTGTAGGGTTACAAATTCTTGAAGTTTTTCGATACAATTACGTTATCCTGCTGACTGATAAAGAGAAGGCTAATCTAACAGTAGGTGACACAGGCGGGTTAGATAGATAGAAATTGATATAATGTAAGAAAATTGTCACTGGCTCCTGACTGCTGACAATGGATCAGTAGATCAATAACGAATTGTTTACCATCGCGTGTTTTAAAAGTATATTTTCGATGAAAACTAAATCACCGTAATTTCCTGATCTATTCAAGTTTCAATCATCGTAATCAAACCACACTTACCTACCCCCTATGAGTGTACCTACTTAATGGTGATGTGTATAATCCATACTACTATTATTAAAGCGGAGGTAACTCTTTGGATTTACCTTTTCACGACTAAACGGGTGAACCGATCGTCATGACATACCAAGTTATGGTGTGTATCATGAGGACCTAGCATATTTTTTCAGATAAAATAACATAAGTATTTTTGCCATGATTCACCGTAGCGAAGCATGGGTATCCGCTGGTAAAAAAATTAAATTAATATTTTCTAATACCATAGTATCTTTTTGTCTGTGCTAATATGTACGAATGTGTCGTATCGTTAACACTTTAATGCATTTGGTGGAAAATGTTTTAGTCAGAAGACATTCGGTTATTCGGTGTTAGATTGCTTAGACGTTAGTGTTGGAAACGATACGAATATTTTCACAAAACTCGGGAATTACTTCATACAATTCTTTACAAGCATTTGTTTAACTTAACCAGTTAGTGAGGGACAAATCTTGAAACTGAATTTTGTACCAGTTAACCTCGATCCATTGAGCTGAAATTTTGCATGCCTGTCAAGTTCAGATGACAATACAATATTATGGTGACCGCGAGCTGATCTGGTGATGGACAGGGAAGGTGGACAACGAAACTCGTCGGTGGTTAATAGTAGACTGGCCGTGTTTGGGCTCATTTTGATTAGCACACGGTTCCGATGACTAATTTTATAAAAGCTTGAATTTAAAAAGATATTTTTCTTCAAAAACGTATTCTTCAGTCAAGGACTCAACAAACAAAACAAATTGTTAAATTTCAAATTAGAAGCTTTCATACAATTTCAAAGGGCTTCACTCATGCTCTAAGTTCGACGTTAATTTACGAACAAAGACACGTCTTTCACGACTTTGAAGTATACCTTAAACAATGCAGTTGACTATGTGAAGGTTTGATATTTGAAGGTTGGGTTAGGATAAGGTTTCGAACCCTTGCTTATTGTAACATGCTACCGACTAAATAGCTCTCAGATGATCGATTATGATCTCAGTCAAAAGTATTTTATATTAATTGAAATGACATGATCGATGATAAAAGTCTTTAACCAGTGCATCCAGTTATGACTTACGGAGCTGAAACGTAAACGTCCAGAGGAGTAGCAAGCTGAAGTGGCAGTGGGCCCGGTCATGTCTGCAGAAGAACCGATAACGGGTGGAGTAAACGAGTTCTTTAGTGGAGAACGCGACTTGGCAAGCGTAGTGTAGGGCACCCCCTGGCTAGGTGGTGCGACGACTTGCGCGGGGTGGCTGGCAGAAACTGGATGAGGAGAGCCGAAACTCTGGCTCAGTGGCGTGCCATGAGAGAGACCAATGTCCAGCAGTGGACTGCAGTAGGTTGATGGTGATGATGATCTTGATCATTTGTTCTATACCACAGATATATACAATACAATATCTGACGTCTGAGACGTGGTCCCTCTATAACTATTGGCCTTTTAAACAGCGGATCTATAGAGAGAGCTGTGCTTTGAGTTTAACATGATACGTTCCGAATCGAAGAGATACGTAGAAGAACCAACAACACTGAAAAAACTCTCAGAATTAGTAAGTTGAAGAGAACCGACAACCGCTGGGGAGTAAAGGTTCTCGATTGGCGACCAAGAACCGGGCGACGTATATAGGATGGCATCGATGGACCAGGCTGCGGGAAGCCGGCGGAGAGAGGCGGCTCAGGCCCGTTCATTCTAGGGACTGGCTGAAATCATGCTGATACATTAAGTACCCCTGTCTTCGTCACATCGTATAATGCCATTCAGGAAGTTATTACAGAAATTATCACTGATTGGTGGTCATAACTAGATAAACAAAATAAATACAATAAAACGTTGGTAATATTCGTTGGTATTATGATTTTTCCTGGCTGCTAGCTTGTGAATGTGTTATTACTGGAAGAAAGCGTTAGCAGAGTCAGTTGTGGGAAGCAATGGCGGCGATGAGCCCACCACTTGTCACGTCTATATTCCCACGATGGTGCAGCCTAGAGTGAAAAGAGGCCCATGCAGGCTCTGCCTACCCTTTCGGGGAAAAAGGCGTGTGTCTATGTATTTATGTATGTATTTTAAATGGTAGAAGGTAGATAACGTACAACTAGGCCCGTAGATGATAATTATTGTTGTCTATGCGTAGGCATGAATGTAACAAATGAATGTTATGACTGCGTAAAACAGCTGAATTAAAGTGTCACGAGCATTAACAATGATTAATTGCAAACAAAAGACCTTCTGCCGGCAGGTGACGCTGTAATTAGTGAAATTAATTCTACAGGAGCGTCCCGGATCTCACACGTTTTACGAGTGTCTAAATTTCTCTTAAAGTTCGCGCTCTCATTAAATCTAGGAGCTGGCACTCAGACAAGATTGTTTGCGAGTGTTCATAAAAAATGCACAGAACATTGAGCACCGAAGTTTGCCCACTAAGCTACCTCCTTACCTGTAGTGGTAGGTATCTCTCTAATGTACCTATAGCTAAAACATTGCCCCACAACTATTGTAGGGCAATTTTCATTGGTATACGTTTTTATCTGGCTGTCGGCTTATTTAGGAATGTGTTTGAAAGAAGACGTGAGCCCTGTTAGTCGTGGGAAAGTAATGGTGACAATGAACTCACCACTGGTCATATCTTGGTTCACTGTGCGTCGCACATCATGTGAATATCACATAATGTGCGACCCACAGTGAAAAGAGTCCCATGAGGCTCTGCTTACCGCATCCGGTAAAATACGATTGTCTATGAATGTATGGATCAATAAGAAACAGATTTATGAGCTATTTTAGGTTACTGAAAAACTATAAACCACGACGACCAATGTGGCGCGGCGGGCGAAGGTTCGCCTGTGACGCAGGAGGTTGTGGGTTCGATTCTCGCCTCTGAACAATATTTGTACGATCTGCAGGTAATTGTTCAGGGTGTTTTGGGTATATTTTATGAATAATAAAAAATATAATATGTAGTGTATTGTATTAAGTATATCTGTTATCTACTGCCCCTAACACAAGCTCTGCTTAGCTTGGGGCTATATAATGTTGTGTGAACTGTCCAGTATTATTTATTTGATTTATTTTTTATTTATATACAACATGCATATAAGATGTTAGTTTTTTTTAATATACTTACACTTATTGCTTTCATTGTTAATATTATAAACGCGAAAGTTTGGATGTTCGGATGTTTGTTACTCAATCACGCTAAAATAACTTAACCGATTTCTATGAAATTTAGTACACAGCTAGAATATGATTTGGATTGAGATATATAGGCTACGTTATGTCCTGATAAAACGCGAGCGAAGCCGCAGGCGGATAATAGTAACATAATAAATGTCAAAGTTACGATGTTTGCATGTTTTTTACTCAATCACACTTAAACGGCTGAACCGATTTCTATGTTATTTGATGCACAGATCTGGAATGAGTTACAGGCTACTTTTTGTCCTGGTAAAACGTGAGCGAAGCCGCGGGTGGACACTAGTATTACGTATGTAAGCTGCATTATGTGCGACGCTGTTCATTCAATGTAAGTCAATGTGATCGTAAGTCCGTCCGAATTGGGTAAGCTCCGTAAAACTAAACCATGACATTCATTAGATTATCAAGTCCTAAGCTGAACTTTAGGTAGGTATACATCGCGCAGTACATTAAGGTGGGGTATGCCGTAAAATTCCTAATCTTAGATTTGATTTTTAACAGACAAAGGCAAGTACAATTTTCAAATTAAAAATATGCATGGATACTAAATTATAATTCCGAGGGATCACTGTACCAGAAACAAGGTAGAACAATATTTTCTCGAAAAAAAAGAAACAAAGTTACGTCTATTTTTGCCTAGTTTCGATTGTTTATTAACATGGTGCATATTATTGGGTAAAAATTTAGATAAATAAAATCAATTAAACAAAGCAGATGGTATCTTGCAGGGTTTTTTAAAATTATCTATATTTTACGAGATATTCAATAATAACTACTTTTACAAGCGGCACGCGGCGTTTTTTTTTTGTATGAAGATGGCCTGGGGTTGGCGCAGTCTTTAGCGGTAAGTCATTGATTCAAATATTGTAGAGGCATAAAGGTCAAGTGCCGAGGGCGTGGGTGGGTTCTTTCTAGTGATATTTCAGTAGGTAGCGTATCGCTACTCGTCGCATAATGCCGCATTATAGTGAAATCCTGTGTTATCGAGTTTGAAATATCTTAGCGACATCTTACCTTTTTACCCTTTCGGGGAAAAAGGCGTGTGTCTATGTATGTATGTATGTATGTATCTTACCATTGGCGCCCGTTTAGATATACCTACCATTAGCCTGAGAAATAAGGACGTAATTAAGTTTTGTGTAAGCCAACTTGAGCCCTTTGTTGTTAATGTACATTTACTTACAGAAAGAATAATACAAGTAGGTATGTACAAAAATTAAAAAATACAAATGAAACAGTTGTACTACCTACTTGAAGACCACTGCTAAACTGGTTAAGAATATCGGTAGCTTCAATTACAGAGCCATTAGTTTTTTATTTTCCCAAAACATGATTTCGATAAATTTCTCTATTAAAAAATCGTGAGCTAACCCCTACAATGAGCTTATAACGTAAATATATATATATTACTTATCAATGTACATTAATAAATTTAATAAGAGTAACAAATAATATGACTTTAGAGGACATAGTAGATTTATATTTTCGATTACGCCGCAAATATTTGTTTAAATACCGTTTTTCGTGGTTTTCGTTTACTTTTCGTTGCGCGAGCGCAAACAAACTTACTGACAAAACAAACAAAAAAATACCTGAACTTTACTGAGTTCGATAGTGACGGAATTTGGCTGTTGTCTGCCTGTTTACACCCTGTAGATGTAAAAGGCGACTAAGGGCGACTACGTTCTTTTTTTAGAACGTACATACTCGTATATAAAATTAATGAGAGTAACAAATAATATTATTTTAGAGGGCATATTAGTTTTATATTTTCGATTATGCAGCAAATATGTGTTTAACAACTTTTTTTCGTGATTTTCGTTGCGTGGGCGCTATTCGGTCACTTTCTAACTTACCTGAACTTTACTGAGTTAGACAGTGATGGAATTTGGCTGTGTCTGTCTCTTTAGTAGGTATATTTTTATTGTAGGATGACAAAAGCTAAATAAACCAAGATCATTCTAACCAAAATAATATCAGAGAGTACCTGTAGGCGTAGGTGTTTAAAAAAAACATTTAATCTATTGAAATAAACACGTCTATGCCGATTTGTATTGAAACCTATAAATACATGTGAATGGCTAATGGAATTCCATTTGTTTACCTCACAGTTTATTTTCTTAAGTCTTACAGAGCTGCACATCTGAGAGGTTCCTTGTCTCTTAAACCGGGTTCCACGGTCCGAGCTAGCTCGTACCGTAGCACGCTTTTTCTACTCTTTTTCAAGTGATACACATAGTGAGACACTTGTAATTTCTCATATAACGCCGTTTTGTAATATCAATTTTATACGAGTCTGCTCGTAATAATAGAACACCTTCCTAGTCCACTCTGATCGGATGCCGGCGTCCGTGTGCACTCGGATCACGTGTTTACATGATACGAGTCCGTCTGCTGACATTTTTACAATCAGTAATTAAAAAGCCAAAATATGTTGCTACGCAGCCAGTTGCCGAAAAATATTTACTATTTTTGTTGTACAACCAGTTGCCATCTAAGAAGTTATCAAGAATTGTGGTTATTTATGAGGAATTTATTTTCGTGCTTCACAAGCAGTAGCCAAAGATTATACCTATTATATTCTTGTTTTACTACCAGATGCAAAATTGTAATAAAAATTAGTAGTGTCCGAGTAGGACTCGGTTCTAGCGCACTCGTATTGTGAAAACCCGGCTTTACTCGGAATGAATGAATTATTGCCCAGAAATTATCGTTATCGTACGACAAAGATTGCTTAGTTTTCCCGGTGTTAAATCGCCCTCCGTGTTGATATTATCTGATGGCGCCTAGAGCCGAGTTGTACTGTGCATGGTTAAGAACGTCATGTACCTAATCCAAACAAATTGATGTAAATATTAGTACACGGGCATGGATCTGATGGTTCTTTAGCGAGAATGAATGCGGCATGAATGGTTCATTCATTATTATTTTCGCAGTTTCATTGATGTGAATGCTTTTTCGTAAAAACAAATTTTTACCCGCGATGAAATGAAACGGGTACCTATACGAGTATACGAGTATTGTATTTGGGGTATAAGGTTGTGTTTGTTTATCTATGTTACTGTTCATCGACAAAACTGTAATGCAGTTTTTAGGGTTCCATACCCAAAGAGTAAACCGCAAAACCTATTACTAAGACTCCGTTGTCCGTCCGTCTGTCTGTATCTCATGAACCGTGATAGTTAGACAGTTTAAATTTTCACAGATAATGTATTTCTGTTGCCGCTATTACAACAAATACTAAAAAACAGAATAAAATAAATATTTAAGAGGGCTCCCATACAACTAACGTGACTTTATTGCCGTTTTTATAGATAATGATACGGAACCCTTCGTGAGCGAGTCCGAATCGCGCTTGGTCGGTTTTTTTCTAATCGTTTTGAGTTACTTCAAGGAAGGTTCTTAGATATATTTCATTTCCACACTTCAGTAATGATTGAATGAAAAACGGCTGAACTGTTTGGAATACAGTTTCTCTTAATCGATTCAACTTCAAGACATTTATACATATTTTTCATTCAATTTTTAATATATTTTATAGCGTTTAAAAGTAAGAATTTGAAATTGTCTGCAAAATTATGTAAAGAACAGATTTTAATTGAAAATGAAAATTAAACTGGCAACGTGTGGAATTTTATTAAGCTATTTATAATGTAGTAGTAAAACTTTGACTAATTACAAACACACATAATTAATATCAGGTATCCAGTTAACAAGCATCCCTTGGTGGCAGACTCCTCTCTGTGTTTCATATAACGTAAGTATTCTCCTAAAGCCTTCGCCACAGAAACCTTGCCTTGCTCGACACGGTATTTTGCTTTGTGGCAACATCACACAGAATGCTAGTCAACCATCATAAATCTACTTCTTCTTCTTCATATAATGGCTTCTGAGGAGTGCTTCATACAATTTCGCCAATGTCAAGTGATTCAATTAATTATATTTTTATAGTCAAGTTCTCAAGAGTCTCCGTCAAGTCATAACCCAGTTTAAATAGTGGCAAAAAAACTGAGTTTTTAGGAAAAATCCATCATTTCGAAAAGACACGCAATACACTTTTTCACTACATCACACATGTGCTTTAATGAGATCTACCGCGGTAAATCAATGCACGGAAAGCTGCGGTGCGAGATGAGTGGCGAAGGATTGTGAAGCGAGCTACAGACCCTGAAGTGACGACCACGACCACTCTGCCAAGAGTGTAACTACGAAGAAGGAGAAGATCGCGGTATATGTCAACATATGACACTGTCACAGTTCCATATTAGAGATTTTACGCGATGGATGGAGGAATATCAGGTAATGTATTGTTTAAGGCAGAGGTTACCCCGTAACATCAGGTGGGCCATCTGCTTGTTCCGACATTTAAGAAGCAAAAAAAAAACTTCGTGAATTCGTCTATGTTTAACCCCCGACGCAAAAAGAGGGGTGTTATAAGTTTGACCGCTATGGGTGTCTGTCTGTGGCACCATAGCTCTTAAACGCAGTTTTAGTAGTAGTAGAGCTTTTTTGTGAAAGAGCTCGTCCGGGGAAGTACTACCACCATACCTATTTCTGCCGCAAAGCAGTAGTGCTCGCATTGCTGTGTTCCGGTTTGAAGGGTAAGGGTGCCGGTGAAATTACAGGCACATGAGACTTTTCATCTTTATGTCTCAGGGTGGCGGGCGCAGTGCAATGCCACATAGGGTGCGTCCTAGGTGGACGTGACCTTTGAGGTAATGCACTGTTCATAGGCAGAGGTTACCGCTTAACATCAGGTGGGCCTCTTGCTTGTTCCGTCATCCAAGTAGTATAAAAAAAAAAAAAAAAAACGGGTTTTCCTGTTTGAATGCGGTTCTTTTTATTTGAAAGCTAGTTTACTAGCGATGGTTCGTAGACATGTTTTTTCAAAAGTGAATCAGCCGTTTCATTGCGTTACCTCTCAATTTCTTCATGTACATGTCTATTTTATAAAGTGTCAATTTAAAGGGTGTATTTTCAGTGTTCAATTGAAATTGGAAAAGGAACACTTATAAAAGCACGTCGGTGTCTAGCACACATAATGTAAGGCCCCCGAAGCTAATTACTCTATTCACGACTAGATGTCGCCACAGGAAAAAAAAGAAGCCAAGTGCGAGTCGGACTCGCCCATGAAGGGTTCCGTAGCAGCAAGTAACATAATATAAAAGTTCTTGGATGGATTACGATTTATGACGTATTAAAAAAAAACTGCTTACTAGATCTCGTTCAAACCAATTTTGGTTAGAAGTTTACATAGTAATGTACATCATATATTTTTTTTAGTTTTATCATTCTCTTATTTTAGAGGTTACGGGGGGGGGGACACCTCTTACCACTTTGGAAGTGTATCTCGCGCAAACTATTCCGTTTAGAAAAAAATTATATTAAAAACCTCAACATCATTTTTGAAGACCTATCCATAGACACCCCCACACGTATAGGTTTGATGAAAAAAAATTTTTTGAGTTTCAGATCTAAGTATCCCTAACCCCAAAAATAAATGTTAATTTTTTATTTTTGTGTAAAAATCTTAATGCGGTTTACAGAATACATCTACCTACCAAGTTTCAACAGTATAGCTCTTATAGTTTCGGAAAAAAAGGCTGTGACATACACGGACAGACAGACAGACAGACATGACGAATTTGACTACGGAACCCTAAAAATGCACTATCAGATGTCATTCCTTGCAATTATCTTCCAATAGCATTTTTGAAAGCTGATGATCCTGGAATCGAAATGGCTGCACCAATTTCTATCAAACATAACTAAGAACTATTTCACTAACACCATCTTTCATATAAAAGAAAAACCTAAATGGTCCAAATTGTTTTGGACAAAAATGGGAGCGTTCGATTTTGCGAGTTGATGATCCTGGAATGGAATTGGCTGCACCAATTTTCACCAAACATAGCTGACCATCTCGCAAACACCATCTTTCATGTAAATAAAACCATATCTAAATCGGGCAAACCGTTTTGCAGATAAATGGGAACATTCGTTTGCACACACAAACAAACAATTTCGCACACTAAACGCACATGCTCTGCTTCCTACGATACAGGTGTTTTCGTGGGATGTCGGCGCCGGCGCCGTGGCTATTCCGTTCAGAGCCCGTCCCGCATCGGTGCTACGTCTTGTTTAGCAAAGGCTTCATATTTGAGCATTTCGCCTAAACAAATATGAAATGCAGACATGTTCTGCAGTATGCGGCAAAGGTATTTTCGCCTTGTTAAAATATTCAAAGCTCGTGGATAATTTTAATTAAACTCACTTATACACGCAAAAAAAAAATTAGCTACTATTACCAAATTTTAGTTGATTTAGCTAAAATAATTACAAAATATATGGACAACGAACTTTTTAGTATTCGTTGCAAAGTGTTTTTAGTTACCTTAACTTAGCTATGGAAGCTAATTTTATTAGGCAAAAATACTATCATTTATAGCTACATTTATCGGTAGCTGCTAATAATATTAGCTATATTTATGTGTAGGTGCCAACCATATTAGGATCATTTATCTGTAGCTGCTAATAATCTTAGCTAAATTAGCAGTGGCTGCTAACAGTATTAGTATTATTTATGTATATCTGCTAATATTGTTAGCTAAATTACCAGTAGCTGCTAATAATAGTTAGCTGTATCTGAACTTGTTTCGTTAGTGTTGCACATTTCTTAGTCACAACACCTCATATCTTAGCTTAGTTCTATAAGACTATTTGATATTTCCCTATCACCGTAGCTATACTTGACAGCGTTTTAGCTATGGCTGTGAATAGTGTTTGTGACTCTCACTAAGGGTTTTATGTGTGACAGCTAATATATTTCGAAGTATGGAAGATATCTTTAGCAATAGCAGTTAAGTTGATTAGATCATATATAGAATCACCTTCACTGCACTTAGCAGTGTTTTAGCTATGGCTGTGAATTGTTTTTGTGGCTCTTACTAAGGGTTTTATTTGCGAGTTGTAATACCTTTATGTGTGACAGCAAATATATTTCGAAGTATGGAAGATATATTTAGCAGTAGCAGCTAAGTTAATTAGATCCTATATCGAATCACATTAGCTGCACTTGGCAGTGTTTTAGCTATGGTTGTGAATTGTTTTTGTGGCTCTTACTAAGGGTTTTAGTTGCGAAATGTAATACCTTTATGTGTGACAGCAAATATATTTCGAAGTATGGAAGATATATTTAGCAGTAGCAGCTA
Source organism: Operophtera brumata (assembly GCA_932527175.1). NCBI lineage: Eukaryota > Metazoa > Arthropoda > Insecta > Lepidoptera > Geometridae > Operophtera > Operophtera brumata. Next base: position 7,114,248 of record OW052238.1, read on the forward strand.
AGTTAATTAGATCCTATATCGAATCACATTAGCTGCACTTGGCAGTGTTTTAGCTATGGCTGTGAATTGTTTTTGTGGCTCTTACTAAGGGTTTTATTTGCGAGTTGTAATACCTTTATGTGTGACAGCAAATATATTTCGAAGTATGGAAGATATATTTAGCAGTAGCAGCTAAGTTAATTAGATCCTATATCGAATCACATTAGCTGCACTTGGCAGTGTTTTAGCTATGGTTGTGAATTGTTTTTGTGGCTCTTACTAAGGGTTTTAGTTGCGAAATGTAATACCTTTATGTGTGACAGCAAATATATTTCGAAGTATGGAAGATATATTTAGCAGTAGCAGCTAAGTTAATTAGATCCTATATCGAATCACATTAGCTGCACTTGGCAGTGTTTTAGCTATGGCTGTGAATTGTTTTTGTGGCTCTTACTAAGGGTTTTATTTGCGAGTTGTAATACCTTTATGTGTGACAGCAAATATATTTCGAAGTATGGAAGATATATTTAGCAGTAGCAGCTAAGTTAATTAGATCCTATATCGAATCACATTAGCTGCACTTGGCAGTGTTTTAGCTATGGTTGTGAATTGTTTTTGTGGCTCTTACTAAGGGTTTTAGTTGCGAAATGTAATACCATTATGTGTGACAGCAAATATATTTCTAAGTATGGAAGACATCTTTAGCAGTAGCAGCTAAGTTAATTAGATCCTATATAGAATCACATTAGCTGCACTTGACAGTGTTTTAGCTATGGCTGTGAATTGTGTTTGTGACTGTTACTAAGGGTTTTAGTTGCGTGATGTAATACCTTTATGTGTGACAACTAATACGATTCGAAGTATGGAACTCGAATTTAAAACAAAATTAAATGATTAATATTTTTATTGGACAATCAATTTGCAATAATCAAAAAAGTATTAATAGTTCAGTACAACAAACTAACCTTTATCTTACTTAATAATTATTTACTGGACCCGTTTTGGCATAATATACAGGATGTGGCAAGATAGTGTTACTCTCAGGGTAAGTACCTTTTCTCTCGTAGTCAGAGGTTTGTTCATAGGAAACATTCGAAATTTTTTGAAGAACTCTGTTGGATTTTTGAGAAACTGATCATTAAGTAGGTATCAAAAGTTAAATTTCTCATTAAAAAAAACAAGTAGGATCTTTTTACCCTATTTCTTAATAAAAATTATTTACGCAAAGTAATCTAAATAGTAAATAATAAATCAAGCAAAATACCAAAACAATCAATCAAATAGTAAGATGACAAAAATAAAAATCAACTGTTTCAATTACAGTTAAGTAGAGTTCTAAAGCGCTACGTGCCGTTTATATGTTAATTACAGTCTGTAAAGTAACCTTTCAAATTAAAAACTCTAAATTAAAAATTATACCTACGTGGTGTTCCTTCGCAATCATCACTGAGCAGAATTATTTTTTTTGGCCTGATTTGGTAGGTTACTTTAGTTATTACTGGAAAGAAATAGAGTCGACTCAGATTAACTTATTTTTTGGGAAAACACACTATGAATGTGCAATTTAAAAACCCTCTCTTACCACAAAAAAAAAGTACTTATCCTGAGAGTCCCACTATCTTCCCACACCCTGTATTTATTCACATCAATCACTACCTAGACAAAGTGAAAACGAAAAACAAAGACAAACATATTAAATGCCAGCTATGCACTATTAGGTTTTAGTCAGTCTAATAAATAACTACTACAAGGTCTCTACAAATCGACTGTGTGTCGATGTGTTTCGTGTCTGCTGTTACAAAAATGCAATTTATCATGATAAATCTTACTTTTAGAAAGCATGGTCCATGGTACAATCAGACAATGACAAAAAATTACACACAGTCAAACTTAATTTGTCATATTGAACACAATACAATTAATATTATCTTTATTTTAGAATGCAATTAAATACAGACGAAGCTTGTAGTGAAATACTAGCTACGGTTAGAAAAAGTGCATTAGGGTTTATTACACTTGATTCGCCTTACCTTTCAAAATGCAATTTTATCCTAATCAACTATTAATAATTCAGTACTTACTGACACATGTGTACATAATGTTTACTTGAGCCGTTTTGGCATAATATATTTACCACTATCTGGAGAACTGACAATACAAAGAGGGAACGGATTATTTAGCAATTAAGTCAATTATGAGTCAATTATGTTCAAGTCAAAAATGACAATTAAGTCAGCCAGCTTTTGCCGGTAAAAGTCGTTCAGTATATTTTCTGTTTTGAAATATGATAAAATCATTTTTCCATCTGCTCCAGAATCATTCATAAGTTCCTCAATCGTCTGAAAAAATAAACAAAATTGTTAATTGTGCTATTGTGTTCCCGTTTTACCCAAGAAAATACACCTTCCCGTTTCTCCCGTGGATGTCATCCAAGCTGACTAAAGCCGATCAGTGGTAAAATTAAGGATTCAATACTAAGTGACAAATGGAACCATGGAATCCTAGAAACAGCGATTGTATTTCTGCATTCCTTAGCAGAGTCCAGATCATTGGTCATTGCTTCAAAATGAGATTTTAATAAGTTTAATATTGGTCATTCCCAAAAGGGCAGTAACATTTTTTCTAAATTAACCTTTGAGAAGCTGGGTTGGGTCGCTAGCCGATTTAATTAAGTGTGAATATTTAGTGTAAGTGTAGTGTCTAATACTGTTTAGTACCAATCACTAAGCAGGTGCATTAATCACTCTCACCTATGTGCAAACAAGGCTTTTGTTTAACTCTATGTCGACAATATTAACTTTAACACAGCATACTTACCATAGTAAAACTACTTGTTGAGAGATGTGAAGTGTCTGAGGCTACACTTATTGTGTCCGTATCGCAGGTCATCCTTCTTCTTTTTGTTGGAGTTTCCTGCATTAAAACAATTTACATTAGCAGCTTATGATGATAATATCTGGAGGAATGAAAGTTAAATAATGTATGCAATGTTTTACCTGGTCATACAATGTTTTTATTTTTGTCATGAACGTTGTTCTTTCCCCTATTTTTGGGAACAGTTTTTCAATGGAATATTCGGTGAGATTTTTTAAGTGGGATGTTCCAATGCCTTCGTCTGAAAAATAATAATAATTATATGTAGCTTATAGTCAATTAGAAATGCTGAGCTATTTGCTGTTTTGTTTGAGACAGGGAGCAGTACCTACCCTGGACACGGCCTGTTGCATACATGACAGGCAAAATAAAAAAATTAAATCTTTTCATCCCCCCATCTCGGAAAGAGTATTTTTGCTCTTCGATATCTGAGTGCAAAAACCGTTTTTATCCGCTAGAGGATAAAGTAAAATTGAATTTGCACTCTTTGCACTTGAGTGCAAAGATTTTTCACCTCGTGCTCTTTTGATTCCCTCGCTTACGCTCAGGATTCTAATTTTTGAACACTCGCAAGGATTCTAAAATTGAATCACGAGCGCAACCGCGTGCTCAATTTTCATGACCGAGCTAGCTCGGTCATCAAAATTTATTAAAAAGCAGCACTCATACAACAAATAACTATTTTTCCTCAGTGGCCCCTTATCAACACTTTGACAAACCGTCTAGATACATTGTAAACTGTACCTATCAGCTATCCATTAAAAAAAGCTTTGCCTTAGACCCGCTGCGTGCGTACGAAATGGCTTAGTAAATTATGGTAGGTAGGTACTAACCTTTAAATCTAGAAATTACGCTTTCATCGTAACCCCAGCTACCCAGAAGCTGGGAAATTTCAAGAGATTCCATCATTACCTGATCTCTCTGTTCTTGAACACTTTAGTCACTTATTAAACTGCACTTTTTCACTTCTTACTGCCCACGCGCTGTTTACTCAACTCATGCGTTAGCATCCTAGTAGTCTGTGCTCAACTCACTCAAGAATTCCGCTTGGTAACTACCAACCCAACCGACCGAAGAACGCACAAAACTAAATTATTATTAGCAATATTATAGCAATCAAAATGCGCGCGCGCTCGCTCGACACTTGACTTGATTGTTACGGACAGAGAAAGATAGATATAGTATTTCAGTGTCGTCCATCACGAATCACGACACTATCAAGTGAATGTTGCCAAGGCTAGCCCGATTGAAGTCGCCAAAAAACAAGTAGCTTTGCTATTTTTTACCCGACTGCGTCAGGAGGGTAAGGTTTTCGAGTCTATGTATAATGTTTGTATGTATGTATATTTCTTTGTCACGCTCTGTAGCCTAAATGGCTTGATGGCTTGATGAACCTCGAGAGGTTTCGTTAGATCCGTCTTAATTGTGAAAGTGACACTGGGTAACATATCAAAATTATTCATGCAGTTAAGTTTTATTTTTTTATTTTCAACAATTGTATTTGTTTATTTATTTTATTTATGGAATAGGAATGTCATCATCATCGACCGGAAGATATTATATGCTGAGTATAGGTCTCTCCCATAAAATTACATAACAAACGGTATATTTTAGCCGCCTCCATCCAACGATTGCCTCCGACCGTTTTAATGTCATCAGTCTATCGAGTAGGTAGGTAAGTAGGTATAATAATCTGTATATATAAAAATAGATGAATCCCTATTTCCCTTGTTCACGGCATCACGCGTGAACGGCTGGACAGATTTCGCTAATTCTTTTTTTGTTGTGTTTGTCAGGAGAAGGTTATTATGAAAGAAAAAACTGGACCCGCCAGGTGGCGCTGAAGTCGGGTCACCAGGACAACGCGAATGAAGTCGCGAGCGGGTCGCTAGTATAAAATAAATAAAGCAGCATAAATAAAAATAGCAGGTTGGTATCCATTCTATCAAATTGTAAGTAAGTACCTACGTGATGCATGCGCGGTATTGTCCAATATACAATCTGAAGTCATTGCATGGGCGCGCAATCTATAAAAGTTCGCAAAATTTCTCTTTCCTAACTTTGGAAATAATTTATGCACCGTACCGGTATAAATAAAACAAAACATTTTTTTTTTTAGGAATGAAAATGATGTGTGAAAACTGTAGGTAATTATCGTAAGGATTTCTTAGGGGTCTGGCAGCACTCGCAAGCCCGATATCCTCTCCCCCCCCCCTCCCATATTTTGTGTGTGCTTGCTAGTGGCTTTGCGAAAAGAGGTGTTTGTTGTACAAACAAGCAATAACTTAGCTACTGAAACAAATACGCAGTTAGCAAGTGGTACTAAACAATTCGGTCGAGCTCGTTTTGACTAGGTAGTTTCGCCCAGAACTGAGAGCATAGGTATTCTCGCTATGAGAAAGGTATTTTATATCTACCTAGTAGCTATTATCACACCATTTGGCGTGAACTGCAATCGACTAAATCCAGTGGATGGACCTGAATAGGCACGGGTTCACTCCATAAAGCTTTCATTTTTAGGGTTTCGTAGCCAAGGCAAAATAGGTAGGTACCTACCGTTCGTCCGTCTGTCCGTACGTCCGCTTCCATGCAGACATTTTACTCGGAAACTATGGGCAGTATACCTACACACGGTAATAATAGGTTACCTACCTATCTCTAATATATTTTCTAACTTTCTAAAATAACTTGACTATGTGTAGTACCTACCTTGACAAATACTTTTAATAAATGTTGAGTGAATATTTCGCACTGATCTATGGACGAAAAGGTAGGCATCCCGCTAATCGGTCGCTAACTGGCGCAATGACCCTACATGAGTGAGATTTTTATATTACTAACAAATTTAATTTTGTGTATGGATTAATTAAACTATTACAATTCACACAACTACATTTGGTAAGGAACTCTGAATGCGCGAGGTCAGATGCGCACGAAACGTGAAGGTGTTTGTTGTACGAACGAGCAATCAGTTAGCTACTGAAACGAATATGTAATTAGCAAATGGTACTAAATAATTCGGGCTTGTTATTACTAGTTTCGCCCCGAACTGAGAGCAAAAGTATTCTCGCTATGAGGTATTTACCTAGGTAGGTAGGTACCTGTCACACTAATTGGCGTGAACTCCAATCGACTAAATCCAATGGATGGACGCGAATAATTAAGCCCACTCATGGGTTCGCTCCAATTAAGTATAGCTTTTATATTTAGTGTTTCGTAGCCAAGGCAAAATAAGGAGCCTTTATAAAGTCTGGCCGTCCGTCGGCGTCCGTAACCTACCTAGTAGGTAGGTACGTAGGTATATACAGAAATTTTATTCGGAAACTATTGGCAGCAGAGAGTTGAAATTCGGAAGGTAGGTAAGGCGTCCGCCTTCTAACATAATGTACCCACCATTACAAAAATAATAGCATCACGTGCAACTACTGCAAACGCACGCTTACAGTCAAATTGGTACCTACGTACCTACCTATGTAACGAGCACACCAGCGTAGCATACCTTATAAAACAGTTGCCGTGGCCGAAACTGGATGACATCATCATCATCATACTTTGTGCTAGTACATACTCTAGAACCTACCTAAGGACCTAAGTACTTACCTAATTTATTGAACGAGCGAAGCGAGTTCTCTGAGCCAACTTGGAAGAAACGGCATTTGTATGCATGTATGTAGGTATCTTTGTCCGATGAAAACTTCCGCACCGTCATGAAATTTGTTAGCATGGTAGGTAGATACCTATGTAGTATTATTACAATTTCTTGGTAAGGTTATGAGCTGTATCGGTCAGGGGGTTGTTGAGATATTGGGGTCAAAGAGTGGGTAAAAAAAAGTGTGAGAGTTAGATCAAATGGGGTGTAATGTGAAAGCGCTTTGGTTGGACATTTCAAACCTATTATTATTATTTCTTTGACCATGTAGTTTTTGAGATAAGTATTAGGTAAAATCAAGTAAGAGTAGGTTAGTCTAGGTACATAGGTAGTTTATTTCACGAAAGTTATTATAGTTGTTTGTCATATTATTATGTTAGTTTGTTTCTGTGTTCCTGTTTTAATGAATCTACGTATTTTAGTATATCAATGGTAGCGATTTGAAATTGCACTCGCTAAAGTTATAGCTAACTAAAATTGGTTTAGCACGTGTTGGTATTCGAAACGAAACTCTCTATTTCTAAAATTCTCTAAAATAAAAAGTATGACGTCATCGGCCATTTTAGTTATTCAAATTAGCTAGTCTGCATTTGAAACGTCATGGCTATCTGTCACTTTAGACTTAATATTAAGAAATTCCTTTCTATGTTAGCAGCCACCTGCAGAGGTCCCTGCTAAATTTGGCGCCAGACAAATTTTTGAATTCTCTAAATTTTAATGAACGAATTATATTAAATCGCATCATAAACTCACTGAGCAAGTAATCTCTACATTTAAAACTATTATATCTGAAATATGGACGATGAATTTGTTGTTGCGGCAGTGGTTCATGCATCAGAAAGGTTATTTTATGTGTGATAGGTAGATACATCTTATTTGAGTTACCAAATTAAGAAGTTCCATTGATGTTTACGTGCTAGACTAGTCTAGACTAGTCTAGCCTTACTATATTACCTATCATTAGGCCTTTGTAGTGGGTTTTACATAGCTAGAATAACGAATATTAATATTATTAATATTAAAAACTTCTACGCAATAATATACATTTATTTTAAAAAAACTTAACAATTCCTCAACATATTTTTCATAGACTGTGGTGGAGGCCAGCTTCACCGCCGTCAGTTTGCTGCTGGGGTCCCGCCGCTGTGAACACTACCATCTGCTGAGGTTCTGGAAGTGTGGCAATAATTTTCTGTGTGGACTCCCTCACGACCTCACACATCATCGCCGCAGACTCCCTTATTGCAGACGCCAGGCATTCGGCCGCCTTAAGCATTGATTCCCTGTGCAGGGTACTGTTTCTTTGCAATACCCTACCCAGGGGCTCAGCCGCATTAGGCCGCCTATAATGCCGGCGTCTGCTAGCCGGTCCAGCGTTATGTGTGGGGGGGCTCAGCGGTGGTGGTACATCTGGTGGTACATCTGGTGGTGATATAGGTGAAGGCGGGTCCTGAAACATGATTGCAACGCTTGCCTTACATACAAACACATTACAATGATACAGGTACTGGGCCATACATTTTCACTTTAAACGAGCCTCACTATGGCACGTACCCTGTACGCTCTTACTAACATTCTTAACATCAGGTGGGCCATCTACTTGTTCCGTAATTCAAGAAGCATTCAAAAAAAAACTATTCTGGGGTATTCACGGTTCGTGACTCTATAGATGGCGGCCGACCCCAGGTTTACAATTACTTTTTCTTCTGTTGAAGTCAATGGGTCTTTTGGGGGACCGCCACTTGTGGCATTTATTGAGTCCCAGACCTTCCTCGCCTTCGTTTTCACCTTTACCACCCATACAGACCACACCTAACATATTAATACATATTAGCAGCCATATTATTTTGATCTTGTATCTATTTGTAGGTATTGTTAAACTCACTTACTGCCACTCTTCTGCAGTTCTCCTGCACCCAAGGCAATTGAGCTGGCCAGCCTCGACCACAGCTCAGAGAAATCTGCATTAACAGAGTTTCCTGAAAAAATAAAGTTTTTACATGTACAATTATAAATTAACTACAAAGATTTGAGTAATAAAACAACTCATGGTGATTCAACGCAATTGAATGTACCAACCTCTTGCCACCTCCATGTTAGCGTGCAGGGATTCCACCATCAGGTGTTGCTGTTTTTTATTTACTCTTTTACGTGAGTTATCCATTTTATCCATAGTTATCCAACAAACACAGAAGATTTGTATCTTGGCGGCAAAGAAAATTGGATGACAAGGGCACAGAATATATAATAGAATAGCACAAACAAGAGTTTGGTTCGCTGACGATGTTGCCAGAAGTAAAATATAATATGGCCCATTATTTCCTCATTAAGTGATAAATACTATAAAAAATACACCTGCAGGTATAATTATCTTTGTAAAAACAAAACAAATCAATGTTTTTATCAATATATCCACGTTCCCGCACTTTAAATGGACTGCAAAATAACCGGTATTTTCCGAAATTTATGTAATGGCCACACTCTGTTTGCGCACAGCTTTAACTGGCAAAAACCTAGAATCATTAAGTTGTCTATGGTTTATTCAACTTGGGTGGCTAACTATCGTTGTTTATTTAAGTAAGGAGGCGAAACTCAAATGCAGAATCACTAAACCTAAACTAAATTAGCATCTTTAGAATTAACTTTAGCTTTAGAAAGTGGTAATCTCAAATCGCTACCAATATTATGCTTGAGAACGCATACAAGGAGGCAAAAATTGTAGTTCTCCCACCAATAAGTTACCAAAATAATAATTCCTTTTATCAAGTTCTTTATCAAAGACACACATCTCACATTTACTACTCTTGCTATCACCTTCAGTTTCATAGTCACTTTCATTTGTTTTTTGTTTTTTCGATAATGTGTAGGAAATTATCTCGAGGTGGTCTTGTGAAATTTTCATCTCAGTAAGTAGGTATATAGTCTGGTATGTTTTTAGAAGTCTAGAAATCTAGAACGGTAAATAAAATTCCTAACTGCCATTACTGCCAAGTAAAATCGCGTGTTTACGCGAGGTCTCTGTTCGGGGCGAACCACTAGTTACCTACCTAGGTACCTACCTATACCAAGTTGATCATGGGACTTCGTTCGTAAAAGGCTCCTCGAGGTATCCGAAGGCGCCAATTGTTACGACAATTAAGCGAAATATGTACCTACCTACATAAAAATGACACATAGCAACAGCGTGCGAACCCCGTGTTTCATAGCCAAATCGAACATGGGATTTTGCAAGACTTCTCGAGGTATCAGAGGGATCTCATAGTTTGACTGGATTAAAGCCAAGTAGCGAAGTACATGCAAATACTTATATTAAACCCCTAAGCAAATAATAACTAGAGATATCCTATTTATAAAAATATAAAGGCTCGAATATAGACATGGTTCACTACGCATGTCCACTTTATTTTAACAACATTATGTAGAAATCGTCTAACGCGCGATGCAGCACAAAATATTCTGGTTTAAGAATTTTATTCTTATAAGAATTAAAAAAAAAAAACACTTTACATGAGAACTTATGACTAACTAAATTTAATGTGCGTATACGAGCGTTAATATTAGTTTTAGTATTTGAAACGTTTGCATCAGCTACAAAACAATCTTACATAGCTCACATAAAGTCTAGTTTGCTACGACTGACAACAAATTATTACGGTTCATTGCCTATATAATTTGGTATCTAGTGTTACTAAGATTATTAGCAACATTAACTAATCAATATATGGCAGCTGCAGCGCAAAATATTAGCTGTAATATTTAGTCAATTTAGCAGGAACTACAAAATATTTCGACATTATTCACATAACTCCAGTTTGCTACTACTGACAACGAATTATTACGGTTCTTTGCCTATTTAATTTGGTAGTGTTACAAAGATTATGAGCAATATTAAATAAAAAATATTTAGCAGTTGCTGCACTAAATATTAGTTGTGGTATTTTGAAAATTTAGCTACAGCTACAAAACATTCTTACATAACACACATAAGTCCAGTTTGCTACTACTGACAACGAATTATTACGGTTCATTGCCTTTATAATTTGGTAGAGTTACTAAGATTATTAGCAAAATTAAATAAAAAATATTTAGCAGTTGCTGCACAAAACATTAGTTGTGGTATTTTGAAAATTTAGGTACAGCTACAAAACATTCTTACATAACCCACTTAAGTCCAGTTTGCTACTACTGTCAACCAATTATTACGGTTCATTGCCTATATACTTTGGTAGAGTTACTAAGATTATTAGCAATATTAAATAACAAATATTCAGCAGTTGCTGCACAAAATATTAGTTGAAGTACTCTGAAATTTTAGCTATAGCTTCAAAACATTCTTACATAACTCACATAAGTCCAGTTTGCTACTACTGACAACAAATTATTACAGTTCATTGCCTATATAATTTGGTAGTGTTACTAAGATTATTAGCAATATTAAATACAAAATATTTAGCAGTTGCTACACAATACATTAGTTGTGGTATTTTGAAAATTTAGCTACAGCTACAAAACATTCTTACATAACACACGTAAGTCCAGTTTGCTACTACTGACAACCAATTATTACAGTTCATTGCCTATATACTTTGGTAGAGTTACTAAGATTATTAGCAATATTAAATAACAAATATTCAGCAGTTGCTGCACAAAATATTAGTTGAAGTACTCTGAAATTTTAGCTATAGCTTCAAAACATTCTTACATAACTCACATAAGTCCAGTTTGTTACTACTGACAACACATTATTACGGTTCATTGCCTACCTAATTCGAAGGTATTGAAAATAATTTTAGCAAATTTAACCAACAAATATTTAGCATTTGCAGTACAAAATATTAGTAGAGTTATTTTGAAAAATTAGGTAGTTACAGCTACAAAGGTTTCATTCATTATTACTTAGAAAACTCTAATATGGTTCATCACTTCAATAACTTGGCGGCATTACTAAGATTTTTAGCAACAGTTTTTAGTGACAGCAAAGTTTGTTATCACGTCTAGCAAAGATTTAACTTTGCTGTCAAAGGCACTTCTCAATTAGCAATAGTAACGAAGTATTTATCCATGACTAGTAAAAAAATATGCAGTCATAGTAAATGGCAAACCCAAAGTTTAGTTAGACCATATAGCTAAAAAAGTTAGCGATAATTGATAAATATTTTGCAGCACTTGCGAACCATTTAAAACTCTTCCTGCTAAATTTCATTACCAAAAGCAGCTAAGTGGCCTTAGTTATATTAGACAATGATTCGCTCTGGTTGCTAAGGTATTAGATGCAGCAGCAAATGCGTCGGCAGCTAAGCGAGTTTAGCAATTGTAACTAAATCGTTTTTTTCCGTGTAAGGTAAGTTTTTTAATAACTTTTTAGAGGATATCATACGAAATTAAATGGCGCATCCATTTAATTTTGTTGCGAATTATTTAAATGGATGCGAAATTCAAATTATATTGTGCTTTTTGCTCATCACAGTTCATCAACACTTCTTGAGGTAGCGATAACTGACTTTGCGAAAACTAGGAGACCTAGCACACATGTTTTTATTGAAAATATCTCTATAATGTTGTAGCTACGAATATCCTCCAATGTTTTTAAGTGTTTTTTTTCCTTAATTGACAGTCGCAGCCTAGCTAATGATGTTTATGAGACAGTATCAATCATCAAACATGTGTGTTAGGTTTCCTAAAGCCAAGGCCAAAGTAACGCGTTCAGCGCGCATCCGCGGGCGATCAATGGTAAGACAATGGATCGCTACCGTGCACGCCACTGAGGACGCGGGCTGAACGCGTTTGTTTGGCCTTAGCTTTACTTGTCTAACGTTTCACCAAGTATTGCTGCTTTGAGTAAAACCTTCTTGAAATTAATAGAAAACACTGAAAATGTAGGTGATGTTGAAAATAAGCAAATACAAACATACATCGACTGCGTGGATTAATTAAAACCTTAATAGGGTTAACTCATGAATTTTACCGTAACCATATTATTTATGGTAAAATTAATTGCGTAAATTACAATATCAGAATGTATAACAACAGCATAATTAATATTCTTGCTACGTACATACTTTGTACGTAAAATAAGAACAGATGTTGCGAGTGTTACATGTTTGTTTTCCCGAACGTATATTATATAACGCCCAATAAACGGGTATTCGGTTAAAAATAGAACGCTTGTGTGGCCTCACAGCAGAGGCTCCCGAACCTCCCGAGACCGTGGGTGAGAGGGGGAGCCTCCTTAGACATGATTTATTCCCGTAAGAATCGCTTCCACAGAAAAATATTAAATGAGGTCAAAACCTAATACAAGCTAAAACATGAGCTATTATTTGAGTAACTTGGAACTTAAGAAGATTAAAAAGGTTCTTGATTACGTATAGTGCCGAGAGCGACGTCGTTGCGATGAGCTCTGAGGAGTGAGGACAAGGTCGAAGGGTGACTGTTTTGTTTTCCAGTTCTCCGCGTGTTCACGCATTCTCCGCCCTTCCGTACTAATCTTCGCGAAAACCAAAGGCCTCATTTGTTGACAAGTTCGCAATCGATTTTCTTTTTCATGTTTTAAAAACAACCTTGTTTTCATTTTATGGGTTTTTTTTACCCAACTACGGCAAAGCCGAAAGGAAGTATTACGTTTTTAGCAGTCTATGTATTGTATGTTTATATTTATTATGGTCCGTGGGACATAGGCTACACTACATTTAATACGAACAAAATCAACAAGACGGATGTTACATACAAAAGAGTGGGGTGGTATCTGGATTTAAATTTTGCATTAAGGTTTACTTCATAAAAATATTGTAATAAGTACCTACCTAAAATTGTGGTTCGCCTTTTTTATTTTGTATTCAATGTAATGACGGAAGATGGCCCGGCCACCTGATATTAAGCGGTAACCTTTGCCTATGAACAGTGCCAGTCGTATAGGTCACGTCCACCTAGGACACTGCCTGTGCGGCATTGCATTGTGCCTGCCACCCTGCGACAAAGACTAGTCAGACTATATCTTTTATACCTAACTTTTTACATGTTTCACTAAATAGACAATAACTATAACATGTAGTACCTATACGTGAAAGTTGATTTCTGCAAACCCGATTAACGCAAGACACATTTAATTAGAATAAGTACTTTATAACTTTATACGGAACACAATCAAAACGTTTATTTGGGATGGTTAATAACGTTCCGCGAATTCAGGTAAGCTGGTCCCGTTTGTATACTTTAGTCAAACAGACCACGTATATCTGTAGAATTTATATGACGTTCGAAACTTTCTCCGGTGATTTAACCCTGTGAGTCCACATTAAAGTGAACCTTATTGTTATAGAGGTAAGGCTGTGTGGTTGAAACTGCGAATTGCTGGCAGTTGATATAGCTAAATATAGCTTAATCCAATTACACAGTCCCTCCTCGTCCCGTAAAGCTGGACAGTTAGCGAGCTCTCGTTAAATATGCAACCGTGAATCGTCCCGCATGCCACACAAAACGTACGAGTAAGTACGAACAACGTCCATGCGAATGTTGCAGAGGCGCTAATTATAAAGTACCGAGATGTCCGTATTAACAATTATCATCTCCCTGCCCTTATACCACGTGGAGTCGCACAACATGTTCTTTTCTTCCATTCTCCCCTGTCTCCCGTCATATCAGTACTCACACCTTTCCTACACATACCATCCCATCCGTCTCTTATTATGCCTGCCTCTGCTCTTGTATCCATCCACATTCACATCCACCACTCTTCTCGTAACTGGCTTATAACATGGCCATACCTCGCTAACCTATTACTCCTCATCTTTTCTGGTACGGGCGCTACTTTCAAACTTCTTCTCATATACTGACTTCTTATCTAATACATTCTTGTTACTCCACACATCCATCTCAACATTTGTGTCTATGTCGCATGCACTCTTCTTTCATCCGTTGCCTTGGTAGCCCAGAACTCAGATCCATACAATACGACAGGCCTGATGGTCGTCTTATAGATCCCCTTACGTTGATCTCTCCCATACAGTTTCAATGCATTTTCGTTATTAAATCGGGCGAGCTTTTTTCACCGTACCCAGAAGGTTCATTTTTTCGTATTTTCGTAGCAACGTCGTAGCACTCGTAGCACGCACGTAACTCCGGCTTTACACGTCGACACACCTAAGCGCCAGGACTTTATTTTATTTTATACTAGCATCTGCCCGTAGCTATGCTCGCATGGTAACAGGATAAAAATAGATTATGTACCGAACAGCATCAGAGTACGATATTTTATTGAAATTTGGTTCATCGGTTACGATGTAATTGAGTAACGAACTAACAAATCAAAAATCCAATCTCTCGCATTTATATTAGTAGATATACCTAAATAATCAATATTAGCATAAAACAAAATCGCTATGGTCCCTTTATCTGCTTAGTTAATTAGTTAAATATAAATAAATAAAATAAATTAGTTCTTCTGAACTACGCAACGGATTTTGATGAGGTTTTCACTATCATTTAGAAAATAGCGCCCGTAAGGTTTACATGATTAATAACTCTCCGTGCGAAGCCGGGGTGAGTCGCTAATATAATATATTGTCTGTAGGATTTCAAAATAAATTAAATTAAAGAGATTTGGTAGGTAGTTGGTCAAAGTATGATTTTCTTTTCATCTGTGTTGCATTTTGACTTTGTTTAAAAGTGAGTTTTTTTAGTATGTTATTTGATGACCTCTGTGGCGCGGCGGGCAAACGTTCGCCTCCGACGCAGGAGGTTGCGGGTTCGATTCCTGTCTCGGAACAAATATTTGTGCAATTTGCAGATATTTGTTCAGGGTGTTCTGGGTATTTTCTATACATACTTAATAAAAAATATATATCTATGTAATATGTTGTATGAATTATATCAGTTGTCTAGTACCCAAAACACAAGCTCTGCTTATTTTGGGGCTAGATAATGTTGTGTGAAACTGTCCAGCATTATTTATTTATTATTATTATTATAATAACCTCTTATATTTATATTCATCTTTATATTACTTCGTAGAATATAGAGAATATATTTTTATCCTTATAAGTTACACCCAGTTAAGTACCTAAGTCGGAGTTACGCCTATTTCTCCGATTGAAAGTGACGACATGGCAGTGTAATGACTGGGGATAGGTAGGTAATAAAAGATCATTTGACTATGAAATTTGAGTGTGGGTGCCATCAAAGAGTCGTTACACACATGATGGAGCGCCGGCTCACGTAACTCTGCTCATTAAGTACCTCAGGCCGAGTTGATGTTCATTTTGAGCTAAACTGTTCTCATTTCATTTAAATAATTCAATCGTGCATTTTGAGTGTAGCGTGGAGCAAAGTCACCTTAGCGCAAATAACTTTGCGATGTCAGCGACGTGGAATGTGAATATTTAAATTTGCTAATAAACACGCAATTAAAATATTCAGAGCTGAATTGGTGAATATTTAGATTTAAACATAGTCTGTGACCATACAAATCTTAAGTAGAGAGAATTGGTAACGCGTGATCCGTGTCGACAGACTATGAGCAAATTGCTCATACTTTTTAACTCGTGGTGGTCAAATCATTAAATAAAACACAAAACTTGATGATTTTCAAAGATACTTATTGACCTTTCAGTTGTTTTCCACTTCCTTTATTTAATGAGGAGAAAGCAGCTAAAAACTCCTTGGCGCCACAGTTTCTCCAGCTAGCGGCTTAATGCCGACTTGTGCCATGATAACTTACAAAAATCGAAGTCAAAAGGTAAAGTATGGAACACATTAAATCTCACAACACACGTAAGTAATAGAATTCAAGTGTTCAAGTTTGTAAGTTTACAAAGTAGTGGGATGAAAAATGGCGACATCGGTTTCAAAACAAAACAGCCCGTATAACAATTCTCCTTACTTCGAATTTCTATGTCTGTGCCAAGCTGAGCCTCACAAATGGCTGGGTCGATATCACTTGCATATGTAGGTATTTAATGGTGTGTATCAACTTATAATGCTGTTGGTTTGTCTTACATTTATTGACTTATAACAATACTAGCTGTCGCCCCCGTGTTCACCGTATCGGTTCACGGTATTATTGACTTATAACAATACTAGATGTCGCCCCCGTGTTCACCGTATTGGTTCACAGTATTATTGACTTATAACAATACTAGATGTCGCCCCCGTGTTCACCGTATCGGTTCACGGTATTATTGACTTATAACAATACTAGATGTCGCCCCCGTGTTCACCGTATCGGTTCACGGTATTATTGACTTATAACAATACTAGATGTCGCCCCCGTGCTCACCTTATCGGTTCACGGTATTATTGACTTATAACAATATTAGCTGTCGCCCCCGTGTTCACCGTATCGGTTCACGGTATTATTGACTTATAACAATATTAGCTGTCGCCCCCGTGCTCACCTTATCGGTTCACGGTATTATTGACTTATAACAATACTAGATGTCGCCCCCGTGCTCACCTTATCGGTTCACGGTATTATTGACTTATAACAATACTAGATGTCGCCCCCGTGCTCACCTTATCGGTTCACGGTATTATTGACTTATAACAATACTAGATGTCGCCCCCGGGTTCACCGTATCGGTCCACGGTAGCTCTTTAAATACTTTTGTTTAAATGCCGGTTTTGACCTACCAAATTTCATCAAAATTAGTCCAGTAGTCTAACAAACAAAACTACTATTGCAGCCTGCTGCTCGCCTGGTGTAGGTATATTGGATAAATTACGGTATTCCGCGTATATCCTATGGCCGGTATTAACTGTACCACTACTTATATTGAATAAATTCCGGATACTCGGATAATGAATACTGGATAGATAGAACCCCCCCCGCCATTTCACTCCTCTAAGGATTGCTTTTCTAGATGAAAAGTACCTTATAGCTCAATCCAGGTTACCAATCTTTCAATCAATCAATCTGCAATCAATTTTGCAATCTTTCTATGTACCAAATTTCATCAAATTGGTTCAACGTCGTTATTGAGTTGACCACTGCGCATTATAATATTGGTGGGATACTGATGTTAGCGTATGTAGGCCAACACTACCTCATACTAAAAGCAAAGCATATGAAGGTATGCATATTCCACATAAAATAACCCATAAAGCTATTTCAATAGTCTCCAACCCAGTTAAGACTGCGCCAACCCCAAGCAGAAATATTTATACAAAAAAAACGACTTGCGGTTCTCGAAAAAGCATTTTACATTGAATATCTCTAAAATATAGATAATTTTACAGTAAATCCTCGGCTTTGTTCTATTGATTTTAATTATCTATTTTTTTAATAATATAAACCATTCAAAAAACAGACGTAACTTTGTATTTTTTTTCTATCGAGAAAATATTGTCCTTTAGTGTTTTTTGTTAGAGTGATCCCTCGGAATTATAATGTTTGAATATTGTACTTGATTTAGTCTGTTAAAATGAAATCTAAGATTAGGAATTTTTGCGGCATACCCCTCCTTAAACCAACGACCTAAGCCGGCTGGTTCGGCATAACTTTGTAAAACTAGTGAATAAGCAGCCGAGCAATGCGCTGAGCTCTTAATCAAAATAACTACGGCGAGCAAGTGCCCGGGAATCTGTTTTTGTGACATATCCCTCCGCTAGCTGAGAAGTTTCGCCGAACTGCAGTGAGAGCCAATTGGCGTACTTGTGTCGTCTTTAAAATAGTTTAGTTAGAAGGCTTTAGCTTTGATTTGATTCTACGGATAGCAAGTGCCCGAGTGTTTTTGTGACATCTACCTCTACTATAGCTGGGAAGTTTCTCCGAACTGCAGTGAGAGCCACTTGGCGTACTTTTGTCGTCTATAAAATAGTTTAGGTAGAAGATTTTGGCTTTGATTTGATTCAACAGATAGCAAGTGCCCGGGAATTTGTTTTTGTGACATCTCACTCCGCTAGCTGAGAAGTTTCTCCGAACTGTATGAGAGCCACTTGGCGTACTTGTGTCGTCTTTAAAATAGTTTAGTTAGAATACTTTGGCGTTGATGGTAGGTTTAAGCTTCATTAATTCATACAGAAATATACCTAGTTGTAATTTGGGTAGAGCATTATTCGAATTGTTGTGTCAGACGAATTAATTGATTCTCGTTAGTTACTTGAAACTTTAGGTGAACATTTAATTAATTTGTTTCAGAATGTTATTCACATTTAGCTGAAAATCTCTAGGCTAAGAGATAGGTTGTTTAAAATTAAGGCCTTCGCGTGAGCTCATTATAGAGATTTCTACATAAAAGGGTTAAATTGAAATTAAAAAAGTTGAGGTTCAATTGAATATTCATATTTTTTTATATATCCATGTGCCTGCATTGCTGTGTTCCGGTTTGAAGGATATGGGTGCCGGTGAAATTGCAGGCACATGAGACTGTCATCTTTATGTCTCAGGGCGGCGGGCGCACTCCAATGCTACGTTTTTGGTGGGTCCAAAAACGTAGTTTTATTTTTCTTCAAAATTCATCTAATGTTTTAAGAACAAACCTCTCTAACTACAATAGAAAAGGTACCTACTGACCCTGAGAGTCCCATTATCTGGCCACTCCCTGTATATTGATAGCTCTCTGAAAAAGCTTTGAAGTCTCACAAGCTGCTATAAGTATTGGTACAAAATAAACATACCTACTTATATAAAGATATTAATTAGTCTACTAACTGAATGAATTACCTTGGTCTTAATCGTTATAAATCGTGGAATAATGTGTCCCCGCTCTATCTTCCGAGTGCGTGTTATTGAAGTGTGTAATGCTCCGTGGAGTCACAGCTCATGTCAAAACAGTGCGATCACTTAGCACAGCTTCATGATACATTCGTGTGCATTTATATATTTATTTCTAAAGTAACTAGATTAATAGCCGACTTTTTACACCGACTGAAGAAATAAGTAAGCATTATTAAACACTAATGTGCATTACGTAAAATTAAAATCAGTTCAAGTGCTAAGGGGATTTCAGAAACAGGTGTTTCTACGTATCAGTCATTTATTTACATAAAGAATAATACAACTATGTTGTAGGAATGTACAAAATTTAAAAAAACAAATTAAACAGTTTAGCTATCTGAAGACTCTTGCAAACGATCTAAAGGTAATTCAACTGATCCAAATCACTACCAGACGGAAGCGTCCCTAAAGATGCTGGCTACATTGTCATGCTGAATGGCAATACTAATCAACGCAGTCAGATAAGAGTCAGCTCAGCTCGGTCACGCGTCACTTCGAATAGACACCCTGAAAGAATTATGAAAAAGCGAAGGTCCCCGGTACCCCACGGACCCAGAATCTCGACCCCAAAGACTCAAATAAGTAATCTCTGTTGAGACTTGCATAGGTGTTTCTCGTTGAATTCTATTAGTATCTTATCTTACAAAAGCCGTTTAAAAAGGTCTGCATTCTAAGTTCTTGTCTGTGTAATAGAGAGTTTGTATTAAAGGTTTACTGAGTCAGTTCCTGAGGTATGGGAGCGATACAGGAGGGGTGGTTTCGTTTTTGCATTGTCATATGTCATCTGATAATTATTTGAGAGACGGAAACATCCCGTACCGCTCCCGTACTTCAGGGACTGACTCAGTTAAGCACTAGACCTGTTGTAGTTAGCCAACTGTTTCCCTCCTAATCTGTGACGTTCTTTATTCATGTTTACTCGGGGCCTTTATTAATAATTAGTATGGTAAAGTGAGCGTAAAGCTTCTAATAATTACTTTGTCGCCTGTTCTATCTGATACAGATCAAATAACACGTTTAATAAAAAGATAAGCTTAGCGTGATATCTTTTTAATAAACGTATGTCATCATCATCATCATTCTAGCTGATTGACGCAACGACGAATGGTCTTGAGCCGCCTCCATCCACAGACTTTCTGTTAGTTTGCTCCTCATGAAGAAATCAATTGATTCAAGTTAATTAAATATTGTAAAATAATATAGAATCTGTGGTTTGTCAGATTCCCATTATATTGTATAGAAAAAAACTAAAAAACTCATGCTGGTAATAAGATTTCCACATAAATCTTTAAGTCGGTGTGATTTAGAAACCACATAAGTTTATGAGAAATTGTCAATAAACCTAATGCCACTATATAAGGCCCTTATCTCATCAAATTTTATGTCATTTTGTAAACATGATCAATACACAAATATAGCTAATACAGGGCGTCCCAAGACTATGCGACATGAAGGAAAAGTATCTTAAATATTGTAGATTGGATATTATGCGGAAAGGAGACTTTAGAGAGAATTTGGTTCTATTGCCAGACGAAGCAAGTATTTTTTACAAAATATTTGAATGCAGTTGCACTAAGTTTTTAAAATAAAATGAAGTCAACTATCCTATCTACAATATTTAAGGTACTTTCCCTTCATGTCGAATAGTCTTGGGACGCCCTGTATAGCCTAAATGTTACACTAGGCCAGTGGTTTCTCCAGTATGTTATAATATTATATGGTTTCGAGAATGTTGGCGGCTCATCGAACATATGTTACGGCCAAGAACTGTTAATCGAAAATGTGGCAACGGGAATTGTAGCCATGTGCTGGAAAGCAATACTCGGTAAACAATATATTTTGCTCCGTTGCAGAAATAGAAACAACTTTTAAACCAATATTTATTTTTAGTGTAATGTATCGAGTTCGGAAAAACGGAACATTTAGTTGGGGTCTCTTTCCTGTGTTTGTCCGTATGTACAAACTAGAGCTTGAAACCAGGTTTTAGCAACCAATAAATATTTCAGATATAATCAATGAGATTCTGATTTAAAACCCATGTCTAATGAAACCGTATGCAATACAAGATAGATAGATAGATAGAAAACACTTTATTGTAAAACACAGAAAATAGGATATTTCAAAAAAAACATATAAACTAAACACGGAAGTACAATGGGCGGTCTTATCGCTACAAGCAAGGTGTGTCATGAAGACCTATCATCATTATCATCATCCGGTAGACGTCCAGTGTTGGACGAGCCCGATGCAATTATAGACCAGATAGTTTTAGTTTTTAAACATTCCCAAATTAATTCATAATCACTTATTAACTTACAGACAGAGCCACAATCCATTCTAGAATAAATCCACTTAGATTACAACGGATTAATTACTTGCACGAGTAAATTTTATACACTTTTAGAGCAGCAACCTTTGCTCCGCAGTTCATGCAAATGCCCCAAAGCTGTTAAATATTTAATAAAAGTTTTACTTGATAATGTTCAAAACAAATTTCTGAAGCATCCTAAACAGATATACACCAGCTAATACCAAAGAAGTACATTGGGAACGATATTATCGAAGTTGTTGACTACTATGTCTATTTGGGTCAAACGATTCAACTAGGTAGGTCAACTTCGACAAACAGGTCAGCCGGCAAATCAACTCAGATAGGTAGTAGCTTCAGGAATCTACGCCACATCTTCTCAGCCACACAGACACCGCAAAGCCTCAAGACGAAAGTCTATAATCAGTGCGTGTTGCCAGTGATGACTTATGTTACGGCACTGACACATGGCCGCTAACTATTGGATCATAAAAAGCTCAAAGTCGTGCAGCGGGCTATGGAAAGAGCTATGCTTGGAGTTTACTATGTGATAGAATCTGAAATGAGGAGATCCGTAGAAGAACCAAGATCACCGACATAGCTTTCAGTATAAGCAAGTTGATGTGGGAAGGGCAAGCTATATAGCTCGTAGAACTTGTTGGGGAATAAAGGTTTTTGAGTGGCTACCACAAACCAAACGAAGCAGTGTAGGAAAGCCCTCTCGATGTACCAAAGACATTACAAAGGTCGCAGTAAGTCGGTGGATAAAGACGGCTCAAGACTGAATCGGAATTCTATGGGCGAGGCCTATGTTCAGCAGTGGACTCGCCTAGGCTGATAATGAATACTAATGAAATCAATAGTTTGTTCTTTATGTAAATTCAAATATTGACCACTTCTCACCCCGCGTAACCTAGACAAAGTCAAGTTTATAATAATAAGTCATTTTGTTATTTAGTTTCGCCACAGTTGAGTCTAAAAGTGTTTTTGAATGTTAAACGGGTTCGTTAACCTGTGAACCGTGCCGATTGTACGCTCGAGCGCTGCTTGCATAGATTACTGTGTGCAGTGTTCAGAATGGCGTACGGCGCACGCCACCGGAAACCCGATAACACTAGGTTATAACTTTAGGATAAGGAGGCGGTGACGTATGAACTATAAATTAAAGTACCGCGTTGCTTTAGCGCACTGCATCGTGCATTGTGGCAGGCTGTCGGCTGGCAGACAGCGTGTCGTGCAAGCACGCCACGCCAACCCAACACGCGAACACCAACATCAACTTTACATAAAACACTCGTAAACTAGACAACATAAAAGTTATATCTACACCTCGTTCCCAGAGTGAAAATGTGAATAAAATCTTACATGCCGCGATGCCACAACCAAAACATTACATTGATTTGTTATGGAAGGTAATAAATGATCCTCTGTTTGTTACGAGGTTGGATAACTGTAGAATTCGACAGAATAATGTTCGTGTGAAGAGAAAATCCATCAAACATCCATCTACGTCTACCATAGCTCGGTCACGCCCATCTGTCGAGTAAATTATGAAATGTTAGGTGGAATACAATAACAATCTGAATATTTTATAGATAGGTACTTAGGTATTTATAGCTACAATGTTTAATGGTAATAATTTATCTCTTAAATATTTTCTAACCGAACAGAGAAACCAATTTTATCAGCGTGGCAATGCAGCCAGCATCTTAGGGACGCTTCCGTCTGGTAGTGATTTGGATCAGTTGAGCTACTTTTAGATCGCTAGCAGCGGTCTTCAGGTAGCACAACTGTTTCATATGTGTTTTGTACATACCTTGTATTAGTTGTATTATTCTTTCTGTAAATAAATGTTACATTTTATTAGTAAGTTTTGAATTGGTTATTGTTTTTTTACAAGTTTTTAGTACCTACGTTAGATTATTTGTTTAGGTCCAATCATGCAAGCTGTATTAGAACTACTTCGATGACAATCACGGAAGAAATAACAATATAACATTATGGTGGCAGCGAGCTGAATGGATAATAGTAGACTGGCCGTGTTTAAGCTCATTTTGATCAACACCCGGTTCCGATCATTAATTTTATAAAAGCTAGTATTGAAAAATGTACAAAAACCTATTAAAATGTTCCCTCTAGCTAGACAAACAGTGGCATAATGACTAACCATCTCCGTCTTAAGAAGACGGTCGCGGGATCGAACCTCACCTGGTCGTTAATGGTATAGGTATAATTAAAATCTCAGTGCTGAATTCTTATTCTCTGATTTTTGGTTTTTTCCAAGGTCACTTTAGTTAGATCATTAAGCGATATTGTGGTGGCACTTGAAATGGTCTCATTGTTTGATTAAAGTCATTATTAAAAGTAAAATTATAAAGATTGGGCCATAAAAGAGGTTTAAACTTATCCTGTTTTTGTTTAATACGAGTTTATTAGTGCGACTAACTTATATTATTTTATGAGCACATATTTGTTAAGACTGCTCCACCGTCAGGCAGATATCTTCATACAAAAAAAAACGCCACGCGCCGCTTTTAAAAGCGGTTTTTATTGAATACGATATATCGTGAAATATAGATAATTTTAAAACCCCGTTTGTGAACCCTCCGTTTTATTGTATTGATCTTATTTATCCAATTTTTGACCCAATAGTCTGTACCATATTGACAAACAATTGAATCTAACCTGAAGTTAGAGGTAACTTTGTGTTTTTTTATCGATAATTTTTTGTCCTATCGTGTTTCTGTCTGGGTGGTGTATGGTGTATCCATGCATATTTTTAATTTGCATATTGTGCTTGATTTAGTCAGTTACAAGTCTAATCTAAGATTGGTAATTTTGCGTTACCTTAACATTAGCGTTAAATAACAAACAACAATTATTATATTCAAGGCACTTTAAGGGCTTGTACACAAAACTGCGATGCGACGTCGCATATCGCAAAAATCTGCGAGTTCTTACGCTTACATCTTACTACTTGCGAATTCGCATCGCGTCGCATCGCAGTTTTGTGTACAAGCCCTTATAAATACATTATCACAAAAAAAATATGAACATATTGATCAGCTGCCTTTACGACTGTGCAACATTAATCAGACACCAAATATGGCATCTTGAATTTTTTTAAAGCGAGAAAATTATATAGATATGTAACCGTGTTTTAGTTTTTGCTTAAAATCCTATTTAAATACCGCTCAGTTAAATAACCCTTAATAAAATACACGTTTCATCGTAACTTTTTATTAGGTTTACACATGACACGACAAGCAATCGTTGTGTAGCTATTTCGTAGCGTGGTGCTACGAGATGGCGACCGGCCGACATCGAGCAACACGGAACGGAGGCCGCAATGCTCTAAACCGGCCGTAACGACCGGACGTAATCAAAAGCGGGCCTTGCAGCGTAGCCATTTTTAGTGAATGGCAAAATTATAATTAGTACATATTTGCTATTTTATATAGCAACCTACCTACATATTAACTAGATTCGTATTTTGGGCCTGTAATGGAATTTTCGTGTTAGCTTTGAGACAGTACCTGCTAGCTATATGCAAGCAGCATATCATTTGTAACAACGAAGCGTGGCGTGGATGATGCTAAGAGACACTTTTTATGATGTGAATTCAATGAACATGTTACGTTTCAGTCGGGGTCATACCAAAACAATTAAATATGTACTTTCGAGAGCTACGTGTGACTAAAATTTGCGGAGAAGCCCAAGAAAACTAAACCAGCTTGAATGAGGTTGACCAAGATATTCACGACTAATAAATTCGACGTCTTCAAGTTTGCAGCCCTCTACCTCAGCCCAGACGCATCCGGTCGTCTCGAATGTGTGTCTGTGGACGAAGACTATCCTGATAAGTCAGAAAATAAATAATTGACAGTGGGGGGAAACTAGCAGAAACAATCACCTTACTAAGAAGAGGAAACATAACGATCGATAGCCAATAGCGCGTTCTAACCATGAATGAATGAAGTAGATCTTCCTAGGTTCTAACATTTCCAGTCGCGTCATCTAATCGTGAACAGAGTAATTAACTTCGGGACCTTCCACTGTGCGTGGTTTGCTGCATGTCGGGCTTATTTATTTTAACTTCGCTATGAAAACATCGAACTCACGAAAAAACTAGCGGTAGTAGCCCGATTTCTAACCACCCAGTTTTTTGTGTCATATTGTTAATTGTGTATATAACCTTGTTTTGTGTGTGTGCTATCATTGTCTTAAATATTTATTTTCTTTCTTTCTAAAAACTACATTTTCGGAACAGTTTCTTAAAATTTAATTGTTTTGTAATCGTTCACATTGAACGAATGAATGAAATTCAATTGAATGCATCATTTACAATCGTTAAAATATCTTGAAAAGAGAAACTTGATAATATTTATGCGCAACTCCGAGACACATTGCAGTAAGGTGAATGACAGAGCAAATTACTCTTATTTGGAGCCTTTCGAAGTTTTGAGATATAATTCAATTTGTTCATTAGGCACATAAGTTTATTTAATTTATTACTTTGAGGTCAGTGGGGTCATGAGTTTTCCTAAAATCCTACTAATATGTCTACGATGCCTGGAAGTTTGTATGTTTGTTTCTCAATCACAACGATTTTCGATGAAATTTGATACACAGATTGATTTATTGATTGACCTGGATTGAGCTATAGGCTACTTTTTATCGTGGTAAAACGCAAGCGAAGCCGTGGGTGGACACTAGTGAATAAATAACAAAATACATAATTCGTAAACAAATAACATAATAACTTTAACAATATTGTTATTTTACTGATATTTGTACTAAAAACCACGAGGAGTTGAGAAAAGATAATGTGTACCAAAATAATAACGTGAATAATACAAAATAAAAATCAAGCTAAGTTTTTGAATAAATGATTTTCTATTCTTAATTTTACAAAATTCTATTTGCACGATGAATTAGGTACGTACATAATTAGTTGATTTAGGTGCCTAATAATAGGTTTATGGACCAAATCAATCGTGCAACTAGAATTTTCTAAAATTAGTTAGATAGTGATTTTTATCTCTCCTAAATCTAGCTTTCCTATCATATGTTTAAAGTTACAATTTAACTAATACGGGATGTAATTCGTTGGTTGAGCTGTAAGACCGCGTTTGAACTCAAGTTCTACTGCTAAGACTGCTACAAATCTCGAGATTTATCTCTAACTCTCCTGACGTGTTGTAAATCGTTATGTACGACCTCCTAAAAACTAGTAGTTCAAGAGGATATATTATTCGGAACCAGGATTTTCTATGTTATTTTCATGTTTGTTGTTTGAATAAACAAAATGTTGATGTTAGTGCTTGAATTAGAGGTTAGTGGCGGGCACGTTCGTGTCTGACCGTCTATTAACTCGTTATTAGATATTCTGGCACGACTATCCGCTACCTCCTCAAACATTTTTAACCCCCCCACTAAAAAGAGGGGTGTTTGTTTCAAGCTATTGTATGTTTGTCAGACTGTTTGTCTACGGCCTTATAGCACCGGAACGGTTGTACTGATTTCCATTTTTTTAGGGTTCCGTACACAAAGGGTAAAACGGGACCCTATAACTACTTTGCTGTCCGTCTGTCCGTCTGTCACGGTATCTCATGAACCGTGATAGTTAGACAATTGAAATTTTCACAGATGATGTATTACTGTGGCCGCTATAACACAAATACTAAAAAACAGAATAACATAATATTTAAGGGGCTCCACGTGACGGTGATGATGTCTCACTCCCGCAGACTCCAGGGGTAGATTATGACCACGTTGAATAGGATCTAGAGTGCGCCTAGAGTAGATCTAGAGTGAGTAGAGTAATCAACGGATGCGCCGATTTCAATGCAGTTTTATTTGATGATTACTTGAGATGGAACAATAAAAATAGTTCAGGGATTAAAATGAACTTGTATTGAGTCCACATTCAAACGTCATACTGAACTTTGCAGAGCGGACGTAATGTTAAGTGCGCTCCAACGGTCGAGGTCGAGCCGGGATAAGGAGCCATCTTCGATACGTTCGTGCCTTATCGACATCGTAAACTGCGCTACCCAGCTCGAGTTTCGGCCACTTTCGGCTAAACGAAACCTTGTCATTACACTCAGGCCAGTCCAGATAATTGATGGCATACAAACTCATCAAACCGTTACCCATCAAACCGACGGTACCTATGCGCGGCAAAAAAATGCTTGGCGAAAAACAATATTTTCTATCAGATTTCGCCATGGCAAGAATACATGTAAGATTTTTGAACGAGCGATGTTTTTCATTTCAACTTGGCAGAATCGGCGTTTGTATGTATGTATGTATGTATGTATGTTTGTCCCATGATAACTTTTGAAACGTTGATCTGTTCTTCATGAAATTTGCTAGGGGGTAGATAATATTGGTACAATTTGTAGCTGGTAATTGGTCTGAGAGGTATGGTTATTAGGTATATCATTCGGGAGTGGGGGGGGGGTTGTTTATTTGGGTCCAAGAGGGAGTAAAATAAATAAAAATGAGACAGTCAGCTCACGTGATTTGAAAATTATTGATGTCTGCCACTGAAAGTAGTCATTTTGGGATAAGAGCAGTCAGTTTGGGAAGTCAGTGGTAAAAGTCATAATTCTGGGAAAGTAATCATTCTAGGAATGTAATCGCAATAGGAAAGAATTAATTTTGAATGTAACCCGTTTACATGTCTATCAAGATTTCTGCGCCTTGGATAAAATAAACAAAAGTTGAATCTGGACCATTGACTTGAAGACACATTAATCTCGTAGTTTTTACGTGAAGTCACCATTATTACGAGCAGGCAGGTTCCAATCGAGCCAGTCTGGATTAAAACTAATTAGCAACGCAGAGCCGTGCGACAGGAGCTATTTCTCAAAGTTATTGATCGCAACGAGCCGACATGTATCAGATGTCTGATGCCGACACCGCAGAGCACCGAAGGGGATATTGCCCGCAAGGCAAACTAGAGGGATGTTGCCGGTATTGGAAGATGTAGTGTTATAACTTGCGTTCTATGTAAAATAACTAGTTTTTACCAAAATTTTGGAGCCAAAAGGAAGGGTTTTTTTTTAGCTTATAGGCAGCTTAATTAACAAAATAAATAAATAATACACATAGTACATACGCAATAAATAATACGCGTAATAATACATAACCTACATTTTATACGAACAAAATCATTCTGACGGATGTTACTTCCAAACACTTCTTTTTTTTGCTTTCATGTGGTATTTCAAATAAAGGAAAAGAAAATTCTGAGTTCATTTACAGCTTTTCATTTACATTTTGCAAAAAGATATACTTTGTAAAAAAATGTACTAACATAAGTTGGTACCTATATGTTGCGGTTCACCGTAGACGTATATAGTATGTATATACAGTGGTGGCCATATAATTAAGAACGCTGATATAAAGGGAAGATTTTTTCCAACTAAGATGCAAAACTAATTGTGTGCATTTGTTTTTATTTCTCTCGGTATCGTAAAACATTTCCATATTACCACTGTATTCATTGATACACATGATTGGCTAAAAATCAATAGGCAAACTCTGTACACTACTTTTAAACAAAGTATTCCTTATTACTGGCCGGTCACGTAATTAAGAACGCTAAGTAGTTTATACCTTTATTCAAATTTATATAGAGAACACTCAGTCGATTTGTTACTGTTTGTATAATTTTGGCGTCATTACGTGCTGTAAAAGATTAAAGGTGATTGCTTCTTTAGAAAAAACAATGGGAAAAAATAAAAGTTGTGATAAATCTACAAGGGAAGTAATAATAAAACTTCGCCGGAAGAATTGGTCTTATAAAAAGATAGCCGACCATCTGCAATGTTCAAAAACGATGGTTTTCCACGCTGTAAAGCATTTTGCTACGTATCAAACTACTTCGAATGTTCCACGTGTACCTAAACAGAGAAAAACCACTCCTCGAGATGACTGAAACATCGTTCGTATGGCAAAACAAAATCCTTTTAAAGGGTCCAATGAGCTTAGAAAAGAATATTTTGGTGAAAACAACCCTTCAGCAATCTCAGCACGCACTATTCGAAGACGTTTGGTAGAAGAAAAATTGCACGGTAGGATAGCAAGAAAGGTACCCATGTTAAAACTTTGCCACAGGCAAGCCCGGCTTGCATTTGCGAGAAAGTATGAAAACTGGACTGTGCAACAGTGGAAAAATGAACTTTTTTCTGACGAGACGAAAATAAACAGAGTATGTTCTGATGGAAAACGATATGTACGACGTCCCCCGAATACAGCATTCGACCCAAAGTACACGAAAGTTACATTAAAGCACGGTGGTGGAAATGTGAAAATTTGGGGTTGCTTTTCTGGACATGGTGTAGGACCTGTAAAGTTGATAGAAGGTAACATGGATCAGTTTCAATACAAAAATATACTGGAAGAAACAATGTTACCATACGCTGAAGACGTTCTACCGGTCATTTGGACATTCCAGCATGACAATGATCCAAAGCACACTGCACGCACCGTAAAGGAATTTCTTACAGCACAATTAGTTTCTGTCTTAGACTGGCCTGCTAACAGTCCAGATCTAAACCCAATAGAGAATCTGTGGTTTGAAGTAAAGAAAAAGGTTTCAAATACAAAGTGTGGAAATTTAAGAGAGCTGTATGACGTTTTCTTAGAAGAATGCAACTCTATTTCTCTTGCGAAATGTCAAAAATTAATAGAGCCAATGCCTCGCTGGTATAAAGCTGTAAATAAAAGCCGTGGATATGCTATTAACTATTAATTTTAGTTAAATATTTATTAAATTTCTTTTTATGTTGCCTGTGCTACATAATATTGTGATTTTTTAAATCTAAGTGTTATACAAAACAATTCCCGAGCAGTTAAATAAATCGTTCTTAATTATTTGTCCAGTTGCAGTACTATTTGAATGTGTTACTTTGATAAAATCAATAAAATGTGAAAAAAATAGTTAGCGATTTCATACTTTATTCTTAAGTCAGGTTGCTCTATTAATGTGACTATTATATAACATAACTAGTTGCTTCTCAGAAGGTACACATCTCTGTGTATGATACGATTCAAATAAAAAACTTCTAGAACTTCAAGTCGTTCTTAATTATATGACCACAACTGTATATATATATATGTATATCTTTTTTTTTGTTGTGCGCTTTTAGTTTTTTCTGCGTTGTTGTCCTGCGTTACTTTAGGCATGTCACGTATCTACTTTAATATTCCATCCGAGGGCGTCAAACTTTTATTAAATCATACTTGATGCGGGAGATCAGCTAAATCTCTTTCCGGAGATCAACTATAGGTACTCAGTAGAAGTATGCGAACTCTTACAATGCTTTGTGTTATTTTCTAGTTCGCTCCTACAAGCGTTTATAGTGTTCTGAATAAAATTAGAATAAGTTAATTTCGTAAAAAATTCAATTCCCCAACGCTATCGTTTCGTTTCGTTTCGTATGAGGTAGTGCTGGCCTCTGGTGTCGGAGTTTGTCAAGCCGCCTCTGACATGGCTTATCGACTGCTATTAATCAATAATGCCCTCCGAAGCACAGAGCGATGGAAATCCGCACATAACTTAGAAAAGTCATTGGTGCGGAGCCTAGGATCGAACCCGGTATCGTTGGATTCTGAGTTGCACTATTGAACCGTTAGGCTACCCAACGCTATGAAACGGCTTAACTGATCTGATTTTGATAAAACATGTCTAAGAACCATCGCTAGAAAACCTGAAAATTTTAAAAAAGTATTCAAATCGGAGTGCCCGCTTAAGAGCTACTGTGCCACAGACAGATACACATAGCGGTCATACTTATAATACCTCTCTTTTTGAGTCAGGGGTTAAAAAGTGAACATTTATGGAATCACATTGATGTATGCGCGTTCGTCTATCACACTACTTTAGTAGTGGTAGAGCCTTTTTTGTGAAAGAATTCGTCCAGGGAAGTAATACCACCCAACATACGTATTTCTGCCGCAAAGCAACAGTGCTCGCATTGCTGTGTTCCGGTTTGAACTGGTGAAATTACAGACATCATCAGGCTTTCATCTTTATATCTCAGGATAGCAGGTGCAGTACAATGCCACCATAGCGCGTCCTAGGTGGACGTGACCTATGTGGTAATGCATTGTTAAAGGCAGAGGTTACTGCAGTGGGCCATATGTTTGTTGCGTCATTCAAGCAGTAAAAAAACAACTTTATTTCCTCTAAAACTATTAGTACGGTAGATAGTTGATTTTCAGAACACTAGTTTTGATAGAATTACTTGCACTTGGCCAAATTATTCTGTATATAGTTGTATTTTATTTTATATTTCAATTTTTCAAAACTTACAGTTAAATATAAATAAAATGAGAACAATGGGTAACTACTAGAGGAATTTTTCTCGTAGTATTAGTACCTATTTACGGCCTTTATTCTTCTCTTTGTCATCATCAGCCCACTCTAGTCCACTGCTGGACATAGGCCTCTCGCAATACGCACCACTGAACCCGGTGTTCGGCTCTTCTCATCCACTTTCTACCCGCCGCCTTTCGTAGGTCATCACTCCACCTAGCTGGAGGGTGCACCACGCTACGTTTGCCAAGATGCGGTCTCCACTCAAGAACTCGCTTACCCCAGCGGTTGTTCGTTCTTCGGCATATATGACCAGCCCATTGTCACTTCAGCTTGCGAATCCGGTGGGCTATGTCAATGACTTTAGTTCTCTGTCGGATAATCTCATTGCGGATTATTCTCTTTGTCGATCTGTGATAAATGTACTATACCTGCTATACACGATTTAATTGTATGGCACCGATAGATATTCTTAGCCTTATTCTTTAGGTTTATGATAGAGTTAGTTACCTCTTATTTGCATGTGTTGATTGCGGCGCAATACACTTAGCTCCATTGTTGTGAACTCGTCCTGTGAGGACATCTCTTGCCTGGAAACAAGAGAACAACTGATTACCACTTATGTACATGTTTTGTAATTCTCTGGAATGTACACACGAATTCATGATCTCGTCTCATTCAATTTAACTCAGTAATTAGAAAAAAGAAATGGTTTCAGCTTAGATAATTTGTATCTGGCGTCAAGGGCTCAGTTGGTCCGGATGACTCAACCGGGGACTTAAAGTCGATTAAAAGTGGGGCTTGCCGCAAAATTCCAATTCGTTGATTTAATTTTCAACAGAGTAAATCAAGTCAAATATTCAGATTTAAAATATGCATGTATAACACATGGATACTTATTCCAAGGATCAGTGTTTTGAGTACTATTATTTATTCTGTGGTAAGGTTACTATTATTTATTCTGTGGTATGGTGCAGATTATTGGGTTAAACACTAGATAAATAAAATCAATACAATAAAATCGAAGGCTTAACGTGTGGGTTTCGTAAAATTATCAATATATTACGAGATATTTAATTAAAATGTCTTCTTCTAGCAACGTGACTTCGACCAAAGTATACTTTTTACTTTGGTCGAAGCGACGTGATACATTTTTTGTATGAATATTTCTGGTTGGAGTTGACTCAGCCTTCAAAATTGCACTTTAACCTTTACATTATGCTAAGGTTGTACTCAATTGTACCCGAAGCCTATCACCAGAGGATGTGCCGCCAGCTCGCTTACCCTTTCACGTCCGCTCACCCTTCACGCGATAAGCGCCTGTGTTGGCGCCATAAACATAATTCATCTCCTGACATTTCCATGAACAGCTTGCTAGGGCTAACAGGTGTATCGTAAACTAAATTTATTATAAACGGCTCCACCTTTCCCAGAGTCAAAGCGGGGTAATATCGTTAACCAACCACAAACGGAGATCATGTACGCACAAAGTGGCCCGCGAGTGCTCTCTCGAGTTAATGAATAATTTGAGGGGGGCAGGACCCACCCCCTCTTAGTCCCGCGTTAATTAAACTCTGAACATTGCTCGAGTCCTCAGTTCCATCCAGCCGTATTTGCTAGCCCTACTGTGTTCGTGACGTTATACCTACGTATAAAAGGTTCAACACGTTTTGTCAAATGTATGGAACTACATCGCTGACGTCAGATTACGTTTTTCCTCCTTTTGCCTTTTCCACCTATCTAAGGTGTGATTTTAAATAGGTTTTTTATTTATAACCGACTAGCGTCCACTCGCGGCTTCACTTGCATTATACCGGGATAAAAGAAACGGGTTCATCATAGCCGTAGATTTTTCGTTATAAACGTCACTTCCTAAGTAATTAACTTGCATTCATTGCAATAATGTTACTGGCTAGCTAGATACCAAACTGAAATTATAGACGAACAAAAACGTAAAACTGGCCTATGGCTCAATCCAGGTCAAATCTGTGTATCAAATTTCATTGAAATCGGTTCAGTAGTTACGGTGTGATTCAATAATGATTAAATACATCCGTAAGGGTAGGGTAAGGGTGCCGGTGAAATTACAGGCACATGAGACTTTTCATCTTTATGTCTCAGGGTGGCGGGCGCAGTGCAATGCCATCACATAGGGTGCGTCCTTGGTGGACGTGACCTATGAGGTAATGCACTGTTCATAGGCAGAGGTTGACGCTTAACATCAGGTCGACCTCTTGCCTGTTCCGTCATCCAAGTAATATAAAAAAAAAAGAACATCCAAAAAATCCAAAAAATCACAATAATGTATTACTAGCGGGGACCGCGGTTTCACAGCGACGTTCGGTTGAACCATTTTCAAGGATAATTTTTTACTACGTAGGTAACTCAAGATATCATTAATGGGGCTTTAATATTTGCTCAGGGTTCATACCCCAATTATTTTTTTAAACAAATTTGCTTGGCAAGAGCTGTCTACGTCTTACGGCTGCCTATATATTACCTCTGTGACAGCATCAAAGACGGACGGACGGACGGACGGTGTAGGCTTAGTAAGGTCCCGTTGAAACCCTTTGGGTAAAAATACGTCTATGCCGGGGTTTATACCCAATATCTATAGCTAATGTCTCCAAAAGCCGGGGCAGTTCGTCCTTAGGGCTACCACGGCTTCGAGAAATGCCCGAGCATATTCGTGGCGGCTTATTGTGACAAGTGCCGGCGGATAGCCGTCCTTCCGGTAGGACCTGTGAGTCACACGCAATATACGTAGCCGCCTTTCCGGTCATATACATGCCGCCGCAAATATAACTTTTTACGAGCGTCGGGGTTATCATCGTAAATTTTCACCGAAATATCCGTCGCAGCTTTTTCAATGTTTTGTTTGAACATGTTTTAAACTTTTTTCGATGTACACCGATGTTTTCGGGATGTTAAACCATATTTTTTTACTGCGTGAATGGTGGAACGTGCTAATGGCCTACCTGATGTTAAGCGGTAACCTCTTCCTTTAACAATGCATTACCTCATAGGTCACGAAGACCTATATAGGACGCACCCTATGTAGCATTGCACTGCGTCCGCCACCCTGAGACTTAAAGATGAAAATTCTCATGTGCCTGTAATTTTACCGGCACCCATACCCTTTAAACCGTAACACAGCAATGCGAGCACTACTGCTTTGTGGCAGATATAGGTATGGAGGTAGTACTTCCGCGGACGAACTTTCACAAAAAAGCTCTACTACGGCTGAAACGGTGTGCTACTATTATCCATCGAGGAGTGCCATTATCCACCTCCGTCATCAGATCAGCTCGCTGTCACTGTAATATTGTTTTATCATTGAAACTTAACAGGTACATGCAAAATTTCACTCAATCGGATGTCGAGAAGTGGTTCTAATTCAGTTTGCTAGATTTGACCTAAACAAACATACATTTCCGTCTCCATCATCAGATCAGCTCGATGTCACCGTCATATTATATTGTCGTCGGAACTTGAAAGGCATTTAAAATGTCAGCTCAATCGGATATCGAGAAGTGGAACGAGTAGAACCACTTCTGGAACTCAACTCACTGAACTCAATTCAGATTGCAAGAAATGGCCTAAAGAAACATACCTACATTGAACGTGAAATAAAAGCTTGTAAGAAAGTAAAACAGTCTTGAAAATAAATTTCTTCTAGATTCGGGGCACGTGTATCCAAAGTATGTGATGGATCAACAGAGACATTGCACCGAACTCTTCAATATACAGTCAATACGGAAAAAAAAAACGATAATGATGAGTTGATAGTTTTTTTGTTTGTTGTTTCCTAGTCCACCCGTAACATATATTTCCCAATCAAAATATCATAACAGTCTATTAGCGGGTTCGCTATATGTTGCAGCTCTACTCGTTCAGCGCTGGCTCATCACCATACCTACTTTGGATACACGCGTTCGGGACTATTTACTTAATCTAGGACACAGTTTTGAGATAAATTATAAATTAATAATGCTGTACACTTCACACAACATTATCTAGCCCCAAGCGTAGTAGAGCTTGTGTTATGGGTAACTGATATACTTAATACAATTACATAATTCGATATTTATTATTATACATAGAGAAATACCCAGAACACCCTGAACAATTATCTGCAGATCGTACAAATTTTTGTTCTGAGGCGGGAATCGAACCCGCAACTTCCTACGTCGCAGGCGATCCTTCGCCCGCCGCGCCACAGAGGTCGTCAACAAACATTTAAGATACATTGATTAAAGATTGATTTATTTAGCTAGGTCTAGTCAAGGTGAATCTTATAACAATTAAAATTAACTTAAGGTGGTCGCTTTTCCATACAAACGTATTAGCACAAATATGGGCGAACAGGGTATAATTTTATACTGAAATGACTCTTGTTGGCTTTTATATTGGTCCTTATTTGCGTCAACACATATTTGGTTGAAGAAAACACTGGATTAATAGCGAAAATAACATCGAAATTTTAGTTAATTTATGTCAGTGTGTGAGTGTACACTGACAGTGTGACACACATAGCCGCAGATTAGATAACAGTTACATGTCACTTACACGCGACGTTGTCAGCTCGTGACTTACGCCGGCTAAGCGCTGTTGCCGCTTTGATCTGTCATCTCATAATTAGCTCGAATATAAATTTTTAGAAAACCAAACATTTAGGATTGGTCATGTGTATGCGAATCAGCCAGACAGCCGGAGGCCGCAATGCATTGCAAGGTCTCTACATATGAACTTTGTATAAATAATGGGAGAAAATTAAATTACAAACAACTAGACAGAAATTACAGACAAATATAATATTATCTTAATTACGTAAAAATTAAATTAAATACTACTAGCTGATCATAATTACCTATATATTTACGCACAAGGTTTTTTGAACTGAGACCTCACGAATACACACGGTTTAGGTAGGTTACCTTATTTATTTCGAAAAAATATCTATGTACATCCACATGTGGTTCGAAAAGTTAGACCTTCAACGTCGTTAAAATTCCTAGAAACGGGAGGTCAACAAAGAATGTTATACACTGGTTGTTATTTTATAGAGTAGGTACCTACAAGTTTCAAGATTCATAAATTTTAGACTTTTCCCAGTATTTGTATCATAAAAGCTACAAACGTAAAAAAAACAGCGTTGTAGGATTAGTGGAAGTGCCCTAGAGGTTTTGTTTTTTTACATATTTGATTTACCCTAACATCTCAGAAACTAAAATAGTTTTGAAATGTCGAAGCGAGGAACTTTCATATGACACCACATTTGATCTGATATTCTCACTTTTTTTTACCTCCTCTTGGACCCCAATATCTCAACAACCCCCCGACCGATATAGCTCATAACCTTACCAACAAATTGTACCAATACTATCACCTCCCAATCAAATTTCATGAAGATCGGATTAACGGTTCGGAAGTTATGCTCGGACAAACATACATACATACATACATACAAATGCCAATTCTTCCAAGTTGAATCAGAGAACTCGCTTCGCTCATTCAATATTTAAAAAAAAAACATAGTATTGCCTTGTTTCAGTCGAAGTCAGTTCTGTGTAGGTAGGTGAAACTACAATCTTCAAACAAATTCGTTGAAATGATTCCTAGGGGTCTTATTCATTATAATTGCGAGTTAGGGTCTTCGGAAGGTTCAGATATGCAGGCCCAGGGTGGGTATTGAACATTTTGCCTCCTGCTTAGAAGACAAGAGTTCATCTTACTATGACATGTTATGTCTGTTCGTGTATGTCACAGCCACTTTTTTCCGAAACTATAGGATCTATGCTGTTGAAACTTGGTAAGTAGGTGTATTCTGTGAACCGCATTCAGATTTTCACAAAAAAATAGAAAAAAACAAAAAAAAAATGGGGGTTCAGTTCTAAGTATTAGTACTTAGAACTGAAACTCAATTTTTTTTTTCATCAAACCCGTTGGTGTGGGGTATCTATGTATAGGTCTTCAAAAATGATATTGAGGTTTATAATATAACTTTTTTCTAAACTGAATAGTTTGCACGACAGACACTTCCAAAGTGGTAAAAAGTCCCCCCCCCCCAACCCCGTAACTTCTAAAATAAGAGAATGATAAAACTAAAAAAAAAATGTACATTACCATGTAAACTTCCAACGAAAATTGGTTTGAACGAGATCTAGTTAGTAGTTTTTTTTTAATACGTCATAAATCGTAAACCATCCAAGAACTTTGATATTATGTTACTTGCTGCTACGGAACCCTTCATGGGCGACTCCGACTCGCACTTGGCCACTTTTTTTTTTAATTTCCATAATATTATTTGCATGCAATGCATATCAGCCGGCCTAGCCAAAAGACATTCGCTTCGAAGCGATTCCATTCCTTTCTAGGCGCTAGTCCAGATGGTACGTTCCTAAGCACTAATTTATTACTAGTAGGTAATTGTGTTTATACTGTACTAGCCATTTCACCGCAGCTTGGCAAACAAACAAACAAACAAAACAACAAAGTTTACATATTTACAGGGAATTAATTTTGTAAAACTTAAAAAAAAACCGAACGAAATAAAACGGCTGAACCGATTTTGATCCAACAAAGCTAAGAACACTCCCGACAAATACACCTATCAAACAAAAACAAAAAACGATTTCGGTTCATCCGTTCGGGAGCCACGTTGGGACATACAGACACACACACACACACACAGACACGTCAAACTTATAACACCCCTTCGTTTTTCGTCGGGGGTTAAAAAATACAAAATAATAGTGAAGATAAATAAAAAAGCATAAAAAAGATAAATATTTTATACATAGTGTAATACAAATTAACAATCTTTTTTTTTAAGGAGAATTAGCCTTTTTGAAATGCAATCCTTTCCCTCATTGTCTCGCAAGTCGCAAAGGCCTCGAAATTAAAAATAATATAATTAATTTTTATTGAATGGGTTATCCTCTCTTTTAACCCCCGACGAAAAACGAAGGGGTATTATAAGTTTGACGTGTCTGTGTGTGTGTGTGTCTGTCTGTCCCATCGTAGCTCCCAAACGGATGAACCGAAATCGTTTTTTTTTGTTTGAAAGGTTTATTTTTCGGGAGTGTTCTTAGCTTTGTTTGATCAAAATCGGTTCAGCCGTTCAGCGTTGGGGTTTTTTTTTTAATTTTTACAAAATTAATTACTAACTCAACTATAATCTGGACCTCTTCAAGGCTAGAGTGAATAGGTGCCTTCTAGACCTTTGTGCTCCATCTTCGGCCGCATCGTCACTTACCAACAGGTGAGATCGTGCACAAACAAAGGTCTATCAATGTTAAAAAAAAAAAAAAAAAAAACTTGTTGAAAATAGGGTCAACTGCGGATTTCCTCAATGAAGAATTGTTACTTCGTCGGCTTTATTTCTCAAACTCAAGACATCACAATAATGGAAATGGAGCGCGACGAATTATTCCCATTTGTCACACTGATCTGTCCCCCCTAAGGTGACAGTTAGAACAAAAAAGTTGGATCTGTCCCCCTGTTGCGTGATTGGGTGATGGCTGGTACATTTGCGTGTAATTTTAATTTTAATTTTAGATTATTGTATGGAACCCTTCGTGCTAGAGTCCGACTAGCACTTGGCAGTTTATTTTTTATTTTTTATGATACAAATTGGCAAACTAGCATACGGCCTGATGTGAAGTGGTCACCGTCGCTTATAGACACCGGCAACACCGGGGGTAATTGTCGATGCGCTGCCTACCCTGAAGGAATTTATGACCATTTTTCATGAAATAAAACATGGTTACGTACGACATGTACGACACGGGAAAACCTCAGATGGAAGCTCATTCCATAGTTTATAGGCACAGAATAAATAATAGTACTTTATGGGGAAGAAATGATCTCGAGAAACGAGTCGTTCGAGAAACCCAGGGTTCTATGATGTGCGGATGAGCTTTGTCACGGTGCCGGGAAGAGCGATGGTAAAATCTCGATGCGAGGATGAGATCGGAAAGCTCGTCAGAACATTCCCCGTTGTAGAGGCGGTAGATCACGCAAAGAGATCCGATAGCTCTGCGTTGGCTAAGCGGTTCTAGAGTATCGGAGAGCTTGGGGTCACCGATGATGCTAATGGCTCTTCTCTGTAAGGAGTCAAAACGAAGCAGCTGGTACTTGGGTGCCCCGTGCCATAGATGGGAACAGTTTCTACGTGCGGCCTTACTTGTGCTTTGTAAAGCAATAGCCATTTATGCGGCGTAAAATAAAGTTTCTATGTGCATTATATTATGGGGGAGGCCTATGCCCAGCCGTGGACTTCAGTTGATCTAAACTGAATGATCTATCAATAAAAGCTGAAAGTAAATAAATCTTTAGAAAAAAAAGCGGCCAAGTGCGAGTCGGACTCGCCCATGAAGAGTTCCGTAGCAGCAAGTAACATAACATAAAAGTTCTTGGATGGTTTACAACTTATGATATATTAAAAAAAACTACGTACTAGATCTCTTTCAAAACAATTTTCGTTGGAAGTTTACATGGTAATGTTCACCATTTTTTTTTGTTTAGTTTTATCATTCTCTCTCTCGCAAACTATTCAGTTTAGAAAAAAATGATATTAGAAACCTCAATATCATTTTCGAAGACCTATCCATTGATACCCCACACAGGTTTGATGAAAAAAAAATGTGTTTCAGTTTTAAGTATGGGGAACCCCAAAAACTTATTGTTTTTTTCTATTTTTGTGTGAAAATTAGTTTCGGAAAAAAGTGGCTGTGACATACACGGACAGACAGACATACATGACGAATCCATAAGGGTTCCGTATTTTTTTTTTTCGGAACCCTGAAAAACTACTTCATAGCTAGGAATTTATACCCAATACAACATAAATACATACATAGACACACGCCTTTTTCCCCGAAAGAGTAAGCAGAGCCTCTCATGTGCCTCTTTTCACTGTGGGTTGCACCATCGTGGGAAATACACGTGACAAGTGGTGAGCTCATCGCCGCCATTGCTTCCCACGACTGACTCTGCTAATGCTTTCTTCCAGTATAATACATTCCTGAAATAAGCTAGCAGTCAGGAACTACAAGCTAACTACAAGTCCAGGTATAAGACTTAATAAAATTAGTGTGCTGATGAAAATGAGCCTAAGCACGGCCAGTTTACTATTATCCATCGAGGAGTTCCGCTGTCCACGTTCCGTCTCCATCATCAGATCAGCTCGCTTTCACCATAGTATTGTACTGTCATCGGAACTAGATAGGTACGAGTATGCCAAATTTCAGCTCAATCGGATATCGCAGGAGACACCATTGTTGCCACCCGTGAAATATAGTAGTAGTAGAGCTTTTTTGTGTAAGAGTTCGTCCGGGGAAGTACTACCACCATACCTATTTCTGCCGCAAAGCAGTAGTCCTCGCATTGCTGTGTTCCGGTTTGAAGGGTAAGGGTGCCGGTGAAATTACAGGCACATGAGACGTTTCACCTTTATGTCTCAGGGTGGCGGGCGCAGTGCAATGCCACATAGGGCGCGTCCTAGGTGGACGTGACCTATGAGGTAATGCACTGTTCATAGGCAGAGGTTACCGCTTAACATCAGGTGGGCCATCAGCATGTTCCGTCATTCTAGTAGTATAAAAAACAAAAAACATTCTGAATGCAATGCTTGACTTGTTGCTGAAAATACCGAAATTGATATATGTGTGCCTATAATATTTGAGGAGTTCCCTCAATCTTCATGGATTCCATCATCAGAAAAACATTTTAATGAAAATGGCACCAATCTGGAAGTATATCATGTAATTTTTTTTCCTAATCGTTACGTAAATGGTATGAGGTAACAAACATAATAAAAAACTCTGGAATTGATAACCTCCTCCATTTTTTGAGGTCGGTTAAGAATCGAGTACCTACTTTTTGATTTGAAATAAGGACACACCACAACACTCACTTCACAAACATAATATTGGCTGAAGCAGAATCAGTGTATTTTGTAGATCATTACAAAAACATTTATAAAAAAAAAATAGTCTG
Source organism: Operophtera brumata (assembly GCA_932527175.1). Lineage (NCBI taxonomy): Eukaryota > Metazoa > Arthropoda > Insecta > Lepidoptera > Geometridae > Operophtera > Operophtera brumata. The sequence goes on from OW052238.1 coordinate 7,156,102, forward strand.
GTATCGAACCCAGTACTGTGGGTTTAGTGTCGAGAGATCTAGTCACTGGTTCACAAAAAAAAATTAAAAAAAAAATACAAAAAATATAGGCAGTATAGAATCGAACGCAGTAACGTGGGTTCAGAAGTTCTGAGTCGACAGTCCAAGCCGCTAGTCCAACTATTTTGAAATTCGCGCGCCGAAATTAGCTTATAGTTCTAATACAATAATATCCTTGACTGTGTGCGTGAGTAGGCTTTCATATTGCTCGGAATTTGCTCGGCACAAGTATGTTAAAACTAGAGACTAAAATAACCTGAAATATAGCTAGGTACATAGCAAATGAACCACCATTTGCGTGAACGTTAGTGTTATGACATAATATGCACATTTTAATTCATAAATACATAAAATACTTCAAAATTTGGCAACAGCGCCATCTATTGACGCTGTCGTGCCTAGCTGACCACGAGGAACAACCTTAAATGATATTGGGCACTAACTATAAAATCAGTTTTTCATTAGAAATTATTAGCTTTTCATTTTCATAATCAATATGTTGTAATTTAATCCTGAATACTCGTATAATCAATATGTTGTAATTTACATTGTTGGAAACCAATCTACTGTAAAGTGTTATTTTGAAATGTTGAATGAAAGGCGTCATATCATTCTGCTGCGTCCATCTGACACAGCAGTTTTCGTTGGAAAACTTATGTTTCGCCGAAAATGGTTTCTTTTTTCATTTCGCAAATGTCTCCCATGAACCCAAACTATTTCTATTTCTATTTCATCTCATCTGTCCGGGACATCAGTTAGGGCCGGTGCGGCGGCAGATTCCGCTGAGGACCTCAAAAGACGCAAATATGAAAGTCCCAACAGAGCTTACTTATTTGAGCCTTTCGGGGTCGAGACTCTGGGTCCGTGGGGTTCCGGGGCCCATCGCGTTTTCAAAATTCTTTCAGGGCATCTGGTCGAAGCGACGCGTGACCCGAGAGCTGGCTCTTATCTGGCTCAACGCATTAGTATTGCCATGCAGCGTAGCAATGCAGCCAGCATCTTAGGGACGCTTCCGTATGGTAGTGATTTGGATCAGTTGAGCTACCTTTAGATCGCTTGTAGCAGTCTTCAGGTAGCACAACTGTTTCATATGTATTTTGTACATACCTTGTATTATTCTTTCTGTAAATAAAGTAAACGAGTGTTTTTCTATAAATGGTTTGATTGCATCTCAAATCACACTAATATTATAAATGCGAAAGTTTGTGTTTGTTACTTCTTCACACTGAAACGGCTGGACGAATTTGCATTAAATTTGTAATGGAGATAACTGGACTCCCGGAATAACACATAGGGACATATTTATCCCGATATTCCCACGGGATCGAGACTTACGCGGGTGAAACCGCGGGGCGCTGCTAGTACGAAATACTTCGGATCATAATTAAATATCCTTATTTTGCAAAAGGTCATTTACACATAGGTACATACTTTTTCTCGAATGGTTGGACAGAACTTCAATGAGTCTTTTTTCACTGTGGGTCGCACAATAATTGTGGGAATATAGAAGTGACGAACAGTGAGCTCATCGCCGCCATGTCTTTCCCACAACTTACCCGGCTCTTCAAGTAATTACACAATGTCTACATAAGCTTTTTGACTTATAATTTACAACACTTTTGTTTATTTATTACGCATATTCTCAACAAAAAAGGTAGATATCTCGTATTGACATTTTCTGACATAACTATTTGAGATGCATTTAATTTTATCCTAGAATTGTATTGAAATTTCTTTTTTGAAATCACATTTAATCTGAGTAATAGTGTGTCTGTTAAACTAATAAATAACTTTTAATAAACTTGCAGCGCCCTTGCACGGTGATTTACTAACATATTAGCTACACTATTAGATCTAAGCTTACTACGTACATGGAGCATGAATTAATGAATAATAAAAAAATTGAAAAAAATATTATTAAAGAAATTATAATTTATTTTAGTATTTTCTGGTATCGCCGTGAATGAATGAAGCAAAAGAGGTATGTCATGATCGTAGCAAGTGGAAATCCGTGGTATCTGCCCACCCCTCGAGGAAACAGGCGTGAGTTTATGTTTTTATGTATGTAATTTATGTATGTTTTTTGATATCTGAATAACTTTAGGTACTTAACAAACATTTCGTAACCTAATTTTTGCTTAGCAAAAAAAAACTTTATTGAAATGAATTTCTTTGAAACAATGTTCAGCGATACTTACTCTTTTTGCTATTACAGATAAACAAGTTATATAAAAAATATAAAATAGCGTGCTAGCTAAAGGAAGTATGGTTTTACTTTTTTCCGCTACTCATTTCACGCAACATCACACACTTTCCGGCGCTGAATATCAACATGGCCAAATGTGTCCGAGTTTCCTTCTTTTTTGGACCGAGTAATAAGTAAAGATGCCAAAGATATTGCATGTTTCAAGATAATACTTATAAATAGACATAAAAAAATAAATAAAAAATTATATCGTATCTAAATACATTCAGCTCAGAACAAAAATACAAAGTGAACAAGAATAAATAAAGCATTTGCTTCAAACACGAGGATTAATAATCATAAATTATATGAAATAAAATAAGTAAAATAAATTAAACAGATTCAGGGCAGCGTAAATAAGAACTCTCGTTATTCATAGCGGAAAACCAATTTTCAAAGTGCCACAGGACCATAAGTCTGAAGAGTTTGAAAGCAGCGCAATTTGTCATAAAATAATGTCCGCAGTTCATCCATAATAACTTTACTAACATAAAAAAGCGCAGTGGCTATAAAATCATTTATCAAAGAACTGAAATAGAACGGCTCAACCGGGTTCAAAGCCGCAACGGAAGCGTGGCGACCGACTCGATGACATTGGCTTATTTAACGACGTACTACTGAATCACAAAAGAAGTTTATTTATATAACTTTCTGGTACTCACCCATCCATGCACTACGAGATTACGGCAAACCATCGCAAAAAAAAAGCTCAAAGTTGCTCAGCGGGCCATGGAAAGAGCATTTTTTTTTTATACAACTTGTAATGACGGATCTAGCAGATGGCCCACCTGATATTAAGTCGTACCCTCTGCCTATGAAAAGTGCATTATCACATAGCTCACGTCCACCTAGGATGCACCCTATATGGCATTGCACTGCCCCTGAGACATAAATATGAAAAGTCTCATGTGCCTGTAATTTCACCGGCACCCATACTCTTTAAACTGGAACACATCAATGCAAGCACTACTGCTTTGCGGCAGAAATAGCTATGGAGATACCTAGTACTTCCCCGGACGAACTTTTTCACAAGAAAGCTCTGCTACTCCAAGCTATGCTTGGAGTTTCACAACGTGATAGAATACGACATAGTAATAAAATTTAACCGTATATATCTAGTTATAAAATGAATCATAAGGCAAGTTTACAATTCATATTTTACACTGTGAGTTAGTTTAAAATTATATTAGTTCATATCCTAGCAAAACACATAAAAGATCCAATATTGTGACGTAAAACCTAGTTTCAAGAACAGTAATGGTGGCAACCTATACGAGGGTCCTTGAGGAGTAGACGTCAGCGCTAATAACAGACAAGTATACGATGATGAGAAGAACCATGTTACCAGTATAAGTATCCTAAAAGCAGATTGTTATAGTTTCAGCTTTAATAGTAGCAAGTGCAGTTACGTAGGCCGTATTTGGAAGGGCTATATTCAGCAGTGGACTTCTATATCCTGCTGATGAAAAGTCTTATTGTTATTTCTCAGCTTCAAACATCCAAACAAACAAATTATTATATTGACTATAATGAGCGTAGATATAATATAACCTAATGCCCCAATTACATAGTTCGTTAGTAAATCGCGTTGCTAGTAATTTTAGTAATTCTGGCGAACGCCCTGTGACTTGCCGTCTACAACCCAGATCAGAGACAACGGCTTGTTCCATCGTTTTTAGACGCTCTATGAAGTCTACGACGATGGTAATGTTCGATTTACTAAATAATTCTAGTATTAAGTTTATATCTGCAATGCGAGCATTTTCTATTTGCTAATTGTTAGTTCCTCAAATAGTCTTCTTCGTGAAATCTCTCGTTTAGACAAGCACTAATCAGCGTTAATTTACTTAAGCAGTCTTTTGCTATTCTATAAAGTAGCATCACTATCACACTAGCCATCATAAAGAACATAGAGCTGTGTTCTGTGTAGAGTCACCTGCCCCCTTATTCGCTATGACCAAACGTAACATAACGCGGGCTCGTTACGATATCGGCGTGGAAACATCGTTCAGAAAACATTGTGACGTCACACGTTATTGACAATTAAGTAATCTCCTATAGTCTATTGTTCTGTTCTCCTTCAAGCTACGCCTAAACGTAAAAAATTGTTAGTTGCGTGATAAAATAAATTAACGACTCCGACAATTATAGTATGTGTTCGCTCCACTGACCTGCACCGATTACACTTGAGTTCGGCGCCTCTTAATTATTAACGAACATCGATGAATGGTAAATAAATTAGGTATCTATCTTATTAGACAAGGGCGCGGTTTCACCTGGTAAGGTTTTGTTTGTTTCTTTCTTGTTTTTTTATCTTATTTTTATTAAATACTAATGTACGTTTTAATTTGCGTTTTAACGTTAACGCGGTTCGTTTTGCTCGACACTTGATATGGATACTGAAAATACAGAATCATTCATAACATAACATAACATTCATCAAAATCATAACATATTTCAGGATTTTTCAAAATAATGCCTAAAACTGTGTAAAGAGAGGTGTCAAAGTATTTTGACTTCATCGTAGCATGGGTTTTCAGCTAGTTAATAATAAATTACTTGTAATAAGTTTGTACTTCTTATTCTTAGAGCATGGCGGCCTCCGTTCATATTAATTGCAAAAAAATAGTACATTATAGTACTAGTGTGTAATGTTGGTGATTACCGCTCAGGCGCAACGGCTTGGGTCTTAAGAGAGCCGAGGACGGTAATCATCAATATACACGTGTATCATACGACGTTTTTCAACACAATAGTGAAGAAAATAATAATAAACAGAAATACACACCCTGTGTAAATGTTCAACTACCTCTATAACTCACTAGTGAACAATAGCTATGAAAAAGTCACAGTTTGATTACAGGTGTCATTATGTGCCCAATTGCGGTGAAATTAGAGCCATTTTATGAGCAAGTGTGTTGAAAAAGATTTTTATGTTGCTCAGACGCAATTATCGGATCGAGTTCCTTTGGCATATTCTGCGGAATTCTCGCTGGACATTTATTCGTTTTTACTCCTCCGAACGGAAACTTGCCCAACTAATAATAGGATTGGATATATAACTTAGTTTTCACGTCTAGAAATGTAACTCTACTGAGAGACTAATTCTCGTTTACCGACTAATTATGACACACTTAATGCTTACGAGGCACTTACGATCTGATAGTTTTTCGTAGAAATGTCTAAATTTCACGTGCGTTATGTATCCCGTGAAATAAGTAAAGGTCTGTAAAAATACCAACTAACAAGAACAACTGCTTGCTACTACAGTTTTTTATTTTTACCAAAATCCATAATGTCGCAATGTCAAAAATCAGTCGGTTTTCGGAATGACATGACTGATTTTTAACGATTTTTTAAGCCCCGACGCAAAAAGTTGGTTGTTATAAATTTGACCGCTAAGTGTGTCTGTCTGTCTCTGTGTGTATATCTGTAGCACTGTAGCTCTTAAACGGGTGAACCGATTTGAATGCGGTTTTTTTAATTTGAAAGCAGGTTTTCTAGCATTGGTTCTTAACATGTTTTGTCAAAATCAGTTCAGCCGTTTCATTGCGCTAGAGGAACTTATTTTTTTTAATTTTACTTGTTTGATTAGTTTCGTTTATCCATCTCATATTTTATGAACGAAAGTTCTAAGTGAACAAATCAAGGTTTGTAAAAGTCACCGTATTTCAGCCCATTTCACCTTCAGCAAAGTATCGATTGACAATCACTCAATTCTTGCCTGTCTCATATTATCGGGCAACCCTCGGCTTGATGCCTATTTTTACTCCTAGCATTGAACTTTCAGTATCAACTTGTCCGTAGAGTCTAGAGTGTTTTATGTTAGCTAGTGATTTTAATGAATTCGTCTTGAGTAGCGTACACCTACGAGATTAATTCGGCTTGAGTTTGCAACTCAAGATGTCAGGAACACGTTAGAGCTGGGTATGGATTCATAAAATTAAATGATTTACCAGAAATCAAATTATGTTCAAGCCTTATAAAGCTATCATCGTTTTTTTTTTTAATATAAAGAGGTACCTACCTGAGATATTTACATGTATCGTTACGTGATTGCTTAACTTTTGGGGTTTACTCCGTTTTCATAAAGTCTACGTTACGCAAATAGATGGTGAGTCAAATCGTAAATCTTAGTTCCCCGTAATCAAAACACCCCCAGGGGTATCTTTCTTTCGGCCATGGGTCCGGAATGGTAAATTCGAGCGTTAACAAAAAGTGAAGCCTCTTAAGTTTTCTCTCTACGCTATTTATTCACGCATCTTATACCTACAGAACTATACGGAAGTGTAAACACAAGTCGCGCGTCGGAACTGACACACACAATTTTTGTTATTGGTGTTTAATCAATCGGTTTTCATATAAGGACCTTATATGAAAAACGAAAATAGTACGAGCGTAAACAAAAAGTGAAATCGTTAAATTTTCCCTCTGCGCAACATATTCACGCAACTTAAACTGAACTTGACGGAGTAAACTTCAGTCGAGGTTAGGAGGACGGAACAATCATGTGGCCCACCTGATGATAAGCAGTAACCTCTGCCTCTATCGGTAATATATCACGTCATAGACCACGTCTAGGTACTACGTGGCATTGCACTGCGCCCGACTCCCTGAGATAAAAAGGTGAAAAGTCTCATATGCCTATAATTTTATCAACACCCCTCTATCTACTCGTATACCTACCCTTTAAACTGGAACACAGCAATGCGAGGATTACTATTTTGCGGCCGAAATAGGTATGTTACTAGTACTTCCCCAGACCACAGATGAACTGTTTCACAAAAATAGCTTTATTACTACTCATGAGGTAGTTGCATAATTATTGTAATTAGCAGTTACTATAACGTATGCAAAGTGGGAAGAGATATACTGATAACGAAACTAATTCCACGCTGGAACCAGGTCAAGTACATGTATACAAATGTATCGTTCGGTTCCGAAGAAAGTCAAGGGTCAATCCCTGGTTTGTAATTTCCCTTGCGAGCCCCTCAATTATCGCCTTTGTATGTTCGCTGACTGAAGACCGTTTTTAAACGGTATTCAGCTTTTAAGCTTAGTTAAAAAGAATTCTTATTCGCCCAACTTTTAACAATTTTAATAAGGAAAATCGCGATTCTCTTTCAAGTTTTCGGGAGTCTGCTTTTGGAGTTTCCTCGCTAACAAATATCAAGGATAATTCGTTTATAAGATACCGCGGTTTTACTCGCATGACACCAAGATAAGAAGATACATTACTGCCGTGGCCGGCAAATCAGGCGTTGAGGACGAACGTGATAATGTGGCCCGCACACATGCGAGAGTCCATCAACGCATAATTGCGGCCAAGACTTGTATAGCCTTTACTAAAACAATTCGCGGTTATTCTAGACCATAAACATTCAACATGACAGTTGATTTGATGATGAAACTTCCTTTGTATCACTAACAGAACCTAGCCGGCCTAGAACCACAAGATCAATTTACCTCAAAGAGGGTTCTCTAAATGTTTGAATAGCCAAGCATATTTGAGTTATTTTTTTAAAGATTAATCCAGTTCATAATCCAAACCATAAATCCTTATTTTCCTTTCATCTAAATCGGTCCTGCCGGTATGATTTAGACAAAACAACAAAACATACAAACAAACATACAAACATTCGCATTGTACAAGTTTCTGCAAACGCCACAGACGAAACATAATACAAAGTTAAAACGTTCGAATCCGCTAACGACTAAAACATGTCTTGGCAAAGGGAGCAAGATTTCTTGCAGTCTTTCAAAATCACATTCCACTCGCGTTTGTAGTATAATGTTCGACGTTCGAGTGACAAGAAACTATATTCAACCTGTTTTTGCAGTTGTCAGTGGAAGGGAGGATGCCCCCCTAGCCCACTTTCCTGCCCTGTCAGTTATCAGTATAACCAACCGACAGGGCGATTGTGTTTTGTTCGGCTGATACTCGCAGCTCCTGAGGTAATCATGATAATGTATGGAATCGAAATCGAAATCGAAATCGCTCTGCAGCCAGGGAAGCCACTGAGGAGCAAACTACGTTTTGTATGGAGCGGGATCATCCATCCAAAATGTTTGAGAAGAGTCTCATAAACTAAAATAGGTGTGGCTCGTAGCAGCGCGTAGCACGCAACGGCACTTGTAGCACGGAGCTACGCACCACATAATTATAAATGTTTTCATTGTAAAACTCTCTTGAGTTTTTGCCATGCAAATATCATCCATAATCAAGCTTATGAGTGGAAGCCGAGAGGGCGAAAGTTTTTCAATGTATTTGTATATTATGCTCGTCGTCGCTCGTTGTTTCTCTCGACAATATTTGCCGTCTCGAGCTATAATAACGTTTCTACTGCTTTATCCGTTTACTGTTCCACTGCAGTATGCTGAAACACTTTAATAAAAACTGCTATACTGACTATAAGCTGACAGGATGGTATAGCGCTGGTTTATTCCGTCTTTAATATAAGAAAGGACAAGGAGAAAAACAGCACTATACTGAAGCTATTCAGGGTTTGTTAATAAGAGTTATATTATTTATGAGATATGATTTTTGGCTCTATATAGAGGACTAGGCTTGTTATGTTTTATAACATCACATTATTGTCTTGTTTCAATCATGGTAGAAGGTATATAATTGTACCATGTTTTCTATAGTAATTTCGTGAATGCAATCTAAGGAGATTTTTTCGGACCCACTAGATTTCAGGGTTAAGAATGTACCATATACAAACTACTAATTAGTGACTTATAGTAATAAAACGCAAGTAGATTTGTTCCTTACAATGTCTAGATTACAGTGGTGATATTGGTTAATCTAAAAACTCACTAAGAGCGATCGCTTCACCAAATCAATCGCTCTCAAGTGGTGAGTTTTAGGTAAATGTTACTTCATGTTTTAATGTCGTATTTTTCTGTGTTCTGGTTAGACGAAATATAACTAACAGTACCACTGTATTCTAGAGATTATAAGGAACAAATCAACATGCCTTTCATTAATAAAGGCCACAAACTTGACAACTATTCAAACAAAAAAACTTTTGATAGGTAGTACGATTTCCAGATAGCTACATACATTCCAAAATAGTAAATTCAATAAACTGCCTATTAAAGCAAGGTCTGGCCATTAAAAATGAGCTAGAGATGTATTTTTACCTGACTACGAAAAAGGAGGATTATGGTTTTGACAGTCTATGTATGTATAATATGTATGAATGTTTGTATGCGTGTGTATGTTCATCTGGTCCCTCATATCATCTAAACCATATAACTGATTTTGACAAATGAGGTGTCTTTGTATTTGTGCTACTTCTGTGGCACGGTGGGTGAAGGTTCGCCTGCGACGCAGTAGGTTGCGGGGTTGATTCCCGCTTCGGAACATAATCTGCAAATATTTGCTCAGGGTGTTCGGGGTATTTTCTATACATAAAAAAGCGGCCAAGTGCGAGTCGGACTCGCCCATGAAGGATTCCGTAGCAGCAAGTAACATAATATAAAAGTTCTTGGATGGATTACGATTAATGACGTATTCAAAAAAACTACTTACTAGATCTCGTTCAAACCAACTTTGAGTGAAAGTTTACATGGTAATGTACATCATATATTTTTTTTAGTTTTATCATTCTCTTATTTTAGAAGTTATGGGGGGGGGACACTTTTTACCACTATGGAAGTGTCTCTCGTGCAAACTTTTCAGTTTAGAAAAAAATTACATTAAAAACCTCAAAATCATTTTTGAAAACCTATCCATAGATACTCCACACGTATGGGTATGATGAAAAAAAGTTTTTTGAGTTTCAGTTCTAAGTATGGGGAATCCCAAAAATAAAAACTACTTACTAGATCTCGTTCAAACCAATTTTGAGTGAAAGTTTATTTTTTTTAGTTTTATTATTCTCTTATTTTAGAAGTAGCGGGGGGGGGGGGGGGGGGGACACACTTTTTACCACTTTGAAAGTGTCTCTCACGCAAACTATTATGTTTAGAAAAAAATGATATTAGAAACCTCAACATCATTTTTGAAGACCTATCCATAAATACCCCACACGTATAGGTTCAATGAAAAAAAATTTTTTGAGTTTCTTTTCTAAGTATGGGGAACCCCAAAAATAATTGTTTTTTTTTCAATTTTTATGTAAAAATCTTAATGCGGTTCACAGAATACATCTACCTACCAAGTTTCAACAGTATAGCTCTTATAGTTTCGGAAAAAAAAGGCTGTGACATACACGGACAGACAGACAGACATGACGAATCTATAAGGGTTCCTTGTCTTTGACTACGGAACCCTATTAAAAAATATCGATCTATGTAATGTATTGTATTAAGTACCTATATCAGTTATCTAGTACCCATAACACAAGCTCTGCTTAGCTTGGGCTAGATAATGATGTGAGAATTCTTTTTTTATTAATAAAAATATAAATAAAATAAAACTGAAACCTGAACGATCTTTAAAAGGTTCCTTATCGCATACGGAACCTTAAAAATTAATTTCGTACTTTATGCACGTTTTTCGTACCACGGAATGTAAGCTCTCGATTGCGAAGTAAGTGGTGAACAGTGTGAGTGAGCGCGGTGCGGTGGCACAGAGCCAACTCACATCCATGTTGTCACTGCTTCAACTATCTGAATGATTCATCTGGTTCTGCCAAACGACCGCAAGAATAGACGACGGAGATATCCTCTGCCTTCATCATGACATAAGTACATTTTAGAAAAATAAACAGTGCCCCAATAAAATTTTAAAAAATTAACGTGCGATTTGGACTTTCGCAAGAAGGGTTTTTATATCAATAAATATAAAATCGTTGCGTGACTGACTGACTATCAACGCACATCGTAAACCGTAAGTACTAGAGACCTGCAATTTGGAGAGTACGTGCCTTTTATGGTCTAGGGGTGCACTAAGAAAGGAATTCTAGAAATTCAACCCCTAAGGGGGTGCAGCGGGGTGTTGAAGTTTGTATGGAAAATTACACGCGGACGAAGTCGCGGGCATTCCCCTAGTTATCTATAAAAACGGCTAAAGAAACACGTTTGTTGTATGGGAGCCCCCTTAAATATTTATTTTATTCTGTTTTTTAGTATTTTTTGTTATAGCCGCAACAGAAATACATTATCTGTGAAAATTTCAACTGTCTAACTATCACAGTTCATGAGATACAGCCTGGTGACAGACAGACAGACAGACAGAGAGCCGACTCTTAGTAATAGGGTCCCGTTTTACCCTTTGGGTACGGAACCCTAAAAAGGAACACTTATGGAAGCACATCGTTATTTAGCACCATATGAAGGCCGTATTACTCTAAGTTTAGCACGCATAACGTAGGACCCCGAAGTTAATTACTCTATTCAAGACCAGATGTCGCCACAGGTAAAAAAAATAACGCAATATCAGCTGTCATTCCTTGCAACTGTCTTCCAAAAGCATTTAATTGCGAGCTGATGATCCCGGAATGGAAACAGCTGCACTAATTTCCACGAAACATCTTAGAACCATCTCTTCATATAAAGAAAACCGTATCTTAATCGGTTAAACCGTTTTGGAGATCCATGGGAACATTCGTTTGCATACACAAAGACACAACCTCTCAACCTAAACGCATATACCCACTCCGTTCCGTTGGGGCCAAAAAGTATCCTCTCTGATGGCAACTAGGCGTTCTTCAAAAGAGTTTTTTTTTTTTTTTAACTTTGATAGCCCTTTGTTTGACCACGAACTCACTTGCTGGTAAGTGACGATGTGGCCGAAGATGGAGCACAACAAAGGTCTAGAAGGCACCTATTCACTCTACACTTGAAGAGACCCAGATTATAGTTTTCAGGAAAGACAGACGACGGGTTATTAGTGAACTGACGTGAGAGTGGCCGCCATTTTGTATATAATCTGAGCGGTACAGCATGAGAGTGGCCGCCATCTTGTATAAAATCTGAGCGGACAGCATGAGAGTGACCGCCATTTTGTATATAATCTGAGCGGGACAGCATGAGAGTGGCCGCCATTTTGTATATAATCTGAGAGGGACAGCATGAGAGTTGCCGCCATTTTGTATATAATCTGAGCGGAACAGCATGAGAGTGGCCGCCATTTTGTATATAATCTGAGCGGGACAGCATGAGAGTTGCCGCCATTTTGTATAGAATCTGAGCGGGCCAGCATGAGAGTGGCTGCTATTTATAATCCCATTCTTTAACTACGCGGGTTATACACTATGTAAGTCACTGTTTTAAGTAAGACTAATATTTGACTAAGGGCTCCGGCCACGTTTAGCAAAAGGTCGCAAAAAGCGAAGCGGCAACAGAGTGGCAACGGTGCTCTCGCCAATTCGCCTGTCCCTATTGGTATAGGAATCAACATATGTAAAATAGTTGCATAACTGACTGACCTACTATCAACGCGTAGCCTAAACCCTTAAATCCTAGACTTATAATTTTGGGCGTACATCCCTTTTGTGGTCTAAGGGTACATTGAGTAAGGAATTTCCAAAATACACCCCCTAAAGGGGTGTTGAAGTTAGTATGGAGAAAACTCCACGCCGGAGAAGTTGCGACCGTTCCAGTAGTACTTGTTATTCTTAAAATATGAAGTAGTTTGAGATGTGGTGCTGGAGGAGAATTTTGCGCATCCCGTGGACTGCGAAAAGAACCAACAAGTTTATATTTAACCAGCTGGCCATCAAGACCAGACTCTCCACCATCTGCTACCAGCGAGTTCTCAGTTATTTGGGACACATAGCCCCAAGACAGCCAGATAACCTTGAAAAACTGGTTGTAGTGGGAAAAGTCGATAGAAAAAGACCGCGCGGCCGATCACCTAGTCGCTGGTCTGATCAAGTCAAGGCACTCACTGGCCTCCCTATAACCGCTGCCCTGAGACAGGCCGAGGATAGAACAGCGTGGTAGAAGCTCGTCAGCATCTGTACTAAATCCTTTCAAGACGGGTACGACCTTCAGTAATGAAGAATACGACGAAGAAGAAGAAGAAGATAATTAAACACGAGGTAGTGGTAAGTTTACAACCCGTCTTTTGATTTGTCCTCACAAGTCCGTAAAAGATAAAAGTTTTATCTGCTTAGCCAACCAACAAAGTATTCTTTGAACATTTCTGAACTGGGTCAAAGCAGTTAGGAATCAAAGAAAAGGTTCATTCAAAAATCGTTCCAGAAATATAGTTTGAGCATACCAATGTGGCTGGTGGCCAAAACTACGGCTTAATGTGCTGTGAACTTACGGTGCCAAATTAACCGAAAGAAAACTACCACTGCTAGTAGAATCAATGGGAGTTCGAACTCTTCTGAGTTTTCAGTTTTCATGCAAAGTAGTTGAGTTCAACTGATTCATTGAATTGTACCAACTAAAAATTATGAATCAAGGTACTTACAGAACTACGAAAGTGATGTGCCTTGGCAATCATCGGATTTTCGAAACCAAAATATGAGTGGAAGTAGGGTTACCAGATTTAAAAATGAGATTTCCTGACAACTTCCCTAATTTTTCACTAGATTTCCTGAAATTTTAGCTCTATAAAATAAAATAAATAAATAATGCTGGACAGTTCACACATCATTATCTAGCCCCAAGCTAAGCAGAACTTATGTTATGGGTACTAGATAACTGATATACTTAATAGAACATATTACATTGATAGATATTGTTTATTATACATAGAAAATACCCAGAACACCCTGAACAAATATCTGCCATCGCACAAATATTTGTTCCAAGGCGGGAATCGAACCCGCAACCTCCTGCGTCGCAGGCCAAGCTTCGCCCGCCGCGCCACAGAGGTCATAAACATTTTGATAAGTCAAGAAGGGCAATCAATTCTTTTGCTTGTACGCAGGCAGCTACGCTCTGACATTTTTAGTATATCAGTTATCTAGTACCCATAACACAAGCTCTGGCTTAGCTTGGGGCTAGATAATGTTGTGTGAACTGTCCAGCATTATTTATTCATTTATTTTTGATATGATGCCGCTAAAACAATCCAAGCGTGAGCCATGAACTGAACACAATTTTCATGTTTCGTTAGCAATCCAAGAACAAAATGCGACTCATTAATTGGAGGTTACTATTCATTTCAATCTTTAAAATTCCTAAAAACTTCTAACTTTTCATGTTTTCCTGATAGAAGGCCTAAATTCCTGACATGTCAGGAAAATTCCTGTCGTCTGGTAACCCTAAGTGCAAGTGATTGAAAAAGCGACAATTAGACACGAATGACGATTGCCGAGGCATATTATTTTCTTAGTAGTACTTTACCTACCTACCTACGTTTTTTTTTTTACTTTATGTTGAGAACACGTAGAAAGGTGAAAAACTTCAGGAAAATAATTAAAGTTAGGTAATAAAAGCACTAAAAGTAATTATAACAGTAATTAGGTACCTACTTAATCATCATATTATTATCCTGAAACACTTAAACTAGCTTTCACCCGTGACTTCGCTCGCGTGGTATCATGTGTGTTACTGAACGAGGCACCTCTGGATGTGATCCGCCTTAAGTTTACTACTGACGACCTTTTTAGGGTTCCGTACCCAAAGGGTAAAACGGGACCCTATTACTAAGACAGCGGAGTCCATCCGTCTGTCCGTCTGTCCGTCTGTCACCAGGCTGTATCTCATGAACCGTGATAGTTAGACAGTTGAAATTTTCAGAGATGATGTATTTATCAACAACTGCTTTAACAACAAATACGAAAAAACAGAATAAAATAAATATTTAAGGGGGCTCCTATACAACACACGTGTTTTTTTTGCCGTTTATATAGATAATGGTACGGAACCCTTCTTGCGCTCTTCTTGCGTCACAATAGCCGGTTTTTCTTTTTTTCTTTAGTGGTTTGTAGGATTTGTTAGGGGTCATAAGGAGTTGTAGGGGGATTCATTTGATTGTTGGGTTTTTAAGGTTAGTAAGAGTTTTTAACTATTATTATTTAGAGTTTTAGATGGTTTTCAGGGTTTTTAGGTGTTTTAAGGGTTTGTTTCTATTTCTCAAACAAAGCTCGGTTTTCCACTGGTCGGTATTATTTACACCCTCTTCGCAGGGATTATCTCAGGGGATTATTGAAATAATCCCATTAATCTTTGGTTTTCGGTATCATTACAGAATATACCGAATCTGAGTTGTCCCAGGATTCGCTCAGAAAATGAACTAAAATGTATGAAATCATTGTGTTTAATAAAAGTAATATAGACATGAATGAATGCAATGGACAAATAAACTTTCATTGCAATATTACTCTAGGAAAATTTAATAACAGACAATTATACTACAACTTGATGTATCTGTTATTCAATTTTCCTTGAATTATAATGAAGTAGACATTTATTGGAAAATAGCCAGAGCGATCTATCAGACAGAAAGCGGGCACGCGTTCAAGCGTTCGGCGTTCGACGTTCGGCGTTTGGCGTTCGGCGTTCGGCGTTCGGCGTTCGGCGTTCGCATTAGTTGTGTTGTATTACGTTACATAGACATATGTAATTTGTCAAGGTGATAACATAACACCACTGTCCCATTCTTCCATATAGTCCTCTCCATCCTAAGGTTGTCTGGAAGAAATCGCTATAAACGATAAGACCGCCCATTGTGCATTTCTGTTATTTTTTGTTATTAAGTTATGTTTTGTATTTCTGTGTGTTATTTGTGTGCAATAAAGAGTTAATCTATCTATCTATCATACCCAAGCAGGCACTCTGACTGAGTGGGACTACCAGTTGTACTTAATTCTCTAATTTAACATTTCAAATTCGATCGAATGAGACAAAGGCGGAGTAACCACTCGAAGGATATTCCGGTTTTATTAGTAGCAAGGTAAGAGTTGTGAGCAACTGCACGCTCGAAGTTCGAACGCAAAACGCGAACGCCGAACGCTCGAACGCGTGACCGCTTTCCTGCGGCCTGCTATAGATCCCTTATTTACTGCTGATCGGCGCTGTCATTAAGTTGACAAAGTGAGTTGGCATAATAGCTATAGAAAAACTATCATCATCACGATCATCATCATCAACTGCCTTTAAACGTCCTCTGCTGGTCCAAGGCAAGAGAATGCAATGGGATTCGCCATTATCACCACGCTTGGCAGGCGTATTGGTGATCGCAGTAAGTTTTGATGTTAAGTATTCAGGTGGATGCTGCTGCTCATCCCCTGGTCGGCTTCTACGATATCCTGCTCGTCAAATTAACGTATACCTATAGCTATATAGTTTTGTACACAGAATTATATTAATAGTATGTTTCGCAACGCAATGAAAAGGCTGAATCGATTCTGATAAAACATGCATAAGAACCATCGCTAGAAAACTTGCTTTCATTTGAAAGCAATAAAATCACATTCAAATCGGTTCACCCGTTTAAGAGCTACGAGAGGGTTCCGTACCGTGCCATAGACTAACCTAAACTACTTTACCTACTCTTATTTATTCTGTGGCCAAACCATAGTAACCACTAGCTAGACCTAGGAAGATGTACTACATGGAAATAAGGCTATAAACAAACCGGATTCGATTATACCAGTCTCATTATTTTATATGAATGTATTAATGTGTTGGAATGAGACAAGCTCAAAAACAATGGATTTATTTTAACATGGTAATTTGACAGGTAACAAACACACAGCGCCCTCTGCCGGAAAAGCTTTTGGTAATCTTCCCCATTACTACATTCATGGTACCAATCTAGGAAGATGTACATTCATGGTACCAATATTCAGGGTACGGAACGGAAAAACGACTGTCGTGTGACAATATATTTGTTTCTCTGTAACATAGGATAGCAAGCTATCTTCTAGGATAGGAGTAAGAAGGAACACTCTATAAAATTAGAAGCAATTTTAGCACTCAATCCATGTACTACTTCATTTATGAGCAAGACCAATTGAAGTCAATCCCTGTGAAATTAAGTAATACAATTTATACGCATTATAACATCCAAACATCGTAACTTTTCGTAATACACTCCTTTTTCCACGACCCTTTCGTGAACCCGTTCCACGAAAGGGTAGGCAGAGCCTCAATAGGCCTCTTTTCACTGTGTGTTGATATTTATGATATTAGTGGAATATACTCCTAAAGCAGTTGACAAGTAGTTGCAAACAACATAATGGCACTTCCACTATCAGGAATATAAAACACCATCATAAAACATACCTCCTAACACCTATCAGGTACTAAAAGTCCTTATCAGGCTTAAGGTGCTCGTATAGATAGGTGTGCAACCTCGAGTCAAGGGATTCCCGAGATGGGAGTTACATTACATCTCGGGCTGATAACGAGCTTGCCATCCGACCTACCTACGCACTAAAGTAAAGGGTACGCCACAATTCAATTTATCTATTTTGGTTGTTACTCATGTTTAGTAAATGGAATAAATCGACCATGCGGCTCCTCTCGCATAGTGTAGGGTTCCGTAGTCAAGTCATTGTCCCTCGATAGCTTATTAAATTATTGATCTCATGATATCCTACATATTTTTACATAAAAATCAAATTATTTACAAAAAAATATATAAATTTAGTCAACTCAAGAAGCGTAGTAGCGCGCCCTGAGGCTTCCGTACTGGTTTGGCATAATTTATGCTACCATCCCGATTACCGAATTATAGTGATTTAGTAGAGCTTTTTCTTTAAAACAACTATGAGAGAGTAATTTTTTTAAAAATATCAAATTTTAGATTCCTTTTTTTATTTGTGTCACAAACTCCTAGTACTTATTCCAAATTTCAGAATTTGGAAATTACTGAAAGTACCCCAGTAGTTATTAATTTTCAAGATTTCCAAACATTAATAAGACGTTCATTACCCTTTTTTACCCCCGACGCAAAAAGAGAGGTGTTATAAGTTTGACCGCTATGTGTGTCTGTCTGTAGATTGTTTTTTTTATTATGGCATTATAATCTCTATAATTGTTATAAACTTAAAGTTGATACCACTAGCCGTTTCTGAGAAAGGGTCTTGACAGATAGACTGACAACAAAGTCAGTCTAAGGGTCCCTTTTTTAACCCCCGACGCAAAAACGACGGGGTGTTATAAGTTTGACGTGTCTGTGTGTGTGTCTGTCTGTGGCATCGTAGCTCCCGAACGGATGAACTGATTTTGTTTTTTTTTTGTTTGAAAGGTGAATTAATCTAGTGCAATGCCACATAGTTTTAGTAGTAGTAGAGCTTTTTTGTGAAAGAGTTCGTCCGGGGAAGTACTACCACCATACCTATTTCTGCCGCAAAGCAGAAGTGCTCGCATTGCTGTGTTCCGGTTTGAAGGGTAAGGGTGCCGGTGAAATTACAGGCACATGAGACTTAACATCTTTATGTCTCTGGATGGCGGGCGCAGTGCAATGCCACATAGGTTGCGTCGTAGGTGGACGTGATCTATGAGGTAATGCAATGTTCATAGGCAGAGGTTACCGCTTAACATCAGGTGGGCCTCTTGCTTGATCCGTCATCCAAGTAGTATAAAAAAAAAAAAAAAGCATAGGGCGCGTCCTAGGTGGACGTGACCTATGTGAGAATGCACTGTTCATAGGCAGAGGTTACCGCTTAACATCAGGTGGGCCATCTGCTTGTTCCTTCATTCAAGTAGTATAAAAAAAACAGGACTGTTATAGCTATGTTTGATCAAAATCAGTTCAACCGTTTAATTGCGTTGAGGGTTTTTTAATTTTTTACAAAATTAATTACTTGTTCTTATATTGAGATACGGAACCCTAACAATTACCTGTAAATGTATGCATGTTGATGGCATCTCACTATAGGTATAAAGAGGATTGGTATTCCGGTAAGCCATGTTAGATTCCAAAGGCATGGCAGCCAACCAGCCAACACACTTCGTAACATATGTGCCGTTATGTAAGGCTACGTGCTTATTGCTACCACACAAATAACTACCTACACAAATATTACCCTCCGCTTATATATTATATATTATAATATGCTTACGTAATAAGCACTAGCGCTGTTATAAAACAGTATAAATAGTGGTTCGCCCCTAACTTGCGAAAACATACGATGTATGTTACTTACTCTCTACCTTTCTTCTAACAGACTTCAATAAACATTAAGGTAAAAATTTCACGGGACTACTTTGAGATCATTCCCTACACAGCATCAACAGATCAAATTGAATCGGACTAACCAACGCACGGAGGGCAGTATTGCAGGAAAACTATACCTAAGCCACGTTATAAAGATAAGTGTATTCAAAAAAAAATAGCTGAACTACAACAACATTCTAATTGTTTTCAAATATCCTAACAGAGCTTCTTCATAATTATGAAATTCCATTTGACCTGATTGTCTCTTTAATTTTTTTACCCCCATTTGGTCCCTAATATCTCAACAACCCCCAAACAGATTTCGCTCATTACATTACCTACAAATTGTGCTACTACTATCTACCCATCTACCAAATTTCATGATGCTCGGATCAACGGTTTGGAAGTTATCCTCGGACAAACATACACACATACATACACAAGCCGATTCGTCCAAGTTGACTCAGTGAGCTCGCTTAGCTCGTCCAACTATATGAATCCTATTGGGAAAAATAACTAAAAGGTGTTTTATTACGAGTTATATAAAACGAAATGTATCGTGAAAGAGATTAAAATCAGGTGAATAAATTTCTATTGAAAATTTTCATAACAATACCGAAACCATGGGATTTATTTATGAATTAAAACCTACACCCGAAACCTGTAATTTATAGAAGGGTGTCGAGCGAGGGACACTCTATGAATTATTTGCGATATTTGCCCCTAAGCCCTACATAAAACCGCTCCCAACATTCATTAGGAAAGGACCCAGGGCTTGATAAATTTGGTAAATTTTAATGATGAACTGTGACCGGATAAGTATATCTAATACGAATCTGTACATAGATCATATAGTTGTTATAGGACACCGGTCCATAAGAGAATTATTTAAATACGTACAGGACATTTTAAACGAAACGTACAATTTTAGTTTCTAGCCTAAGTCCGTAACTAACTAACAATGTAATCAAATCTTGGAATCGAATTTTCGACGTTCTCGATATTCAATTGAAGTGAAAGGCATACTTATCAAGTTCCGATAACAACACAATATTATGGTAACAAACACCAGCTTTAATACGAACAAACTGCAGACAGGAGAAAAACCTATGGCCTCAAACTTATAACTTATCTTTTTAGCCGGGGGTTAAAAAATAATAAAACTACGATTTTTTATAAATATAATATTAATCTTTATAATTTTTGGATCTTATTTTTCAAAAATATGTAATATACCGATTACTATTATATTATGATAATGTATTATAATATGATAATACCTATGACTATTATAATTGAATAAGTTAGATAATGTTACTAATATAAATACCAAGTGCCAGCTAACAGATTTTGCGATAATTCTAGCCGGTAGAATATCATACCTGTGTGGGAGAGCCTTAAAAGCTTCCCATTTTAATGAATCTTTGGTCAGATACGTGAATAATATACAATTTTGAATTCAACGAAGAATAATTTGACAACTAATATCGCTGGTTTATTCTGGTTCTACTTTGGCCTCTAATCCCTAGTGCTTGCTACCCACAAGGCTAAACGACGAATGGAATAATTGGATTGTAGTACCTACTTATTTACTTTGAACAAAATCTATTAAGGTTTGAGTAACAATCCGAGAATCTATTGTCTTCCTGTTTCAAAGAGTAGAAGTTCCCTTTGTCGTAGTTACGGGATGGGCCCCCAGGGTGGACGAAACTTTACAACAAGGTTACACAGTTTGTTGAATTTTAGGTCAAAAAGAAGTTAGACAAATCTCATTTAAAAACTGTGTTATACGACCTCTGTGGCGGGGCGGGCGAACTTTTGCCTGCGACGCCGGAGGTTGCGGGTTCGATTCCCGCCTCGGAACAAATATTTGTGCTATATGCAGATATTTGTTCAGGGTGTTCTGGGTATTTTCTATGTATAATAAAAAATATCTATCTATGTTATATATTGTATTAAGTATATCAGTTATCTAGTACCCATAACACAAGCTCTGCTTAGCTTGGGGCTAGATAAAGTTGTGTAAACTGTCCAGCATTATTTATTTTATTATTTATTTATTTTATTGACTTGTCTTAGGCCCGTAATACCAATGATTCTAAGTTTAAACTATTTCTGTCAATGGACGGAAATGGCTTTGATTTAAGCATAAGCAAAATGCTGTAAGACCTCTGTGTGTTCTCTTATTATCAGGTAAAAAAAATAGGAAATCGTATTTTTCCAGAAAAAGAGCTTCGAATGTAAATTGTTATCAATATTGCACAGTTCTATTATTTTTTTGTTCTTTTTGTGTATTAAAGTGTCAATTAGCGAATTATTCAATTAATTATTCTATTAATGTCATATTTTTTTTAAAGTTGGGTGCCTGGTAGAAATTTATCTTAGCGATAAGTCCGATAATGTTATGTCTTTCCTATGATGTTAAATTAAGCTCTTAAAATCTTAGATTACTCGCATGAAAATGTGAATCGCCTCTTAACTAGAAGCCCGCATCAGAACAAATGTTTTGATTTCTCATGTCTGGATGTTATGTTATCATATTTTATGAACCGCAGACTTCCTGCTAAAGACCCTGCATCTTATTTCTACCGGTAGTTAGCCATTATAGTTCAAATCACTACCTAAATTCACTAGTCTTTAGTACCTACTTATGGCTGTGATGAACGACTTGACGACCTCTCTGCCCTTTTATGGCTATTATATTACAGTTTTTGATCTTGTGAACGCTACAGTAGTCTGACACATTACATTATATTCATAGTCGTTCCTCGAACCTCTCTCCACTCCACTCAACCTCACTCAAAGATAGCTGTTATTTCATACCAATGAAGATTTTGAAAATAGAATACAACATTTCCTCGAGTGAGGCTGAGTCGAGTCGACGAAACTTGGAGGAACGACTTAGATTAGAAAGTAAAATTCTCAACTAAGAGAGAAAAGTAAAGACGTTTCAAAAATAGACTACTTTAACACACACTTATGTAAGAGATTGAGGATAAAGTAACATATATTTGTAGTAAATAAAATATAACATACCGAAAAACATGACGTAGAAGACGTGGCGGCGCCGCCACCCAATTTATTCAGAAAACACTGTTTTGGTGTCACTTATCATGATATCGTTACACTATAATTTTTTGATCTTCTTTTTGTACCAATTTATTAAACAAAATTCACGCGGTGCCTATTCCAAAAAGTTTGCTGTCAGTTCGCGCACTCGTCAGTCAGATGCACGTGCAACGTCGCGGTAGATGTGTGTGTGTGTGTGCGGGCGAGCACGGTCGTGTGCAGCGGGCGGTGCGGGCTGGCGACGGCGACTGGCGACGGGCTAGCGCGGGGGCTGTTAGACGGGTCGGGCGTGCGCGCCGGACCGCTCCACGGACTCGACTGTAGGGCTTCGTCCCGCTAGGGCGGCGCGCCCACGCTCGATACCCGCCGCCTTCCCAGCGCCCTCCCCCATTGCAAAATCATTTTTTAGAAATTCAATTTTATCGCTAAACATGTCCATTATTAACACCCATTATTCTGTCTATGGTTTATTCTATCGAGTATTTTTAACCCTCTCTGCTCTCTTTAAGTTCCAGACGCAAAATAAATTACGGTAATTATAACGCACTGTTCAGAGGCGTGGCTGAAAACCCGAATGAGTTTATCACAGGTTTATTTATTTTGGTAAATCTATTTCGGCATTGAACTGACGACATTATTTATTCATGTAACCGTAAGTTACAAATACGTATCGTGACACTTAAAACTTTTGCTTCACCGCCTATAATTAAGGTCTATTTCTGGCTTAGTGAACAAAATAGAACCTCATAATAGATAAAAGAAAAGCTTATAAACTCGAGATAAGACGAACAAAAACATTTTTCTACCGGCAATGAATTGATAAACTTTTCTTAATTAAAAATACATCTTACACTCATGCTTAAGCATATTAAAATCAAAGTACCAAATACGTTTGCCTTATCAACTGCGACCTCTCGCGTCGAAAATGTAGAGCGCCTACGAGAAATGCGTAGCAAATTCGTAGCACGTGTCCAATACTTTGAAATGTGCAGTGGTTTGCCCGAACCACTGGACTTGGGATGTTATTTTTTTTGTATTCCATTCAAAGTTTGGAAAAATACAGGTATAGTATTTATATATATTTTACCATAGAAAAACCCTTCGACCAAAGTAAAAAGTAAAAACCGAACACTTTCACATATACACTCTGTTATTAAAATCGGTCAGTTTGTTAAATAACTACTATATTGAACAAATGAATAACGATTTGAAGTAGGTACTCGTGCATATCATGTGACGTCATTTGGCTCATAAATCGTCATCACTCATGTGTAATTCAAACCCTGTAATGAATATTTTAACACCCCATGTTTGAGCTTTGTGAATTGAATTTGTTTACATGATCAACGTTAGCAATGTCAATTAATATCTAATGAGGATGGATTAGGTACCTACATATTACAAGCTACCGAATTAATTATTCATTAATATTGTTATGTACTTGGGTTGATTCTATGGTGTAGATTACATCTGCCACGTTACATTCAACACCCAACACAACAGTCACATACACAGTCCTGACCCCACACTGGGATCCTCTGAACTACGAGTACCAGATACCGCACCCAGACCCAGAACACAGATAAAATACCCCAGAATTAATATTTGCAGATCTTGTAAACATTTGTCCCGCAGCGGGACTCGAACTCGTAACCTCGCATCTCAGCCGGCTACTCGCTCACTGCGTCACAGGGGTCGTCAATTGATAATTGGTTAATTCATCTACGCTTACTGTTTTTTAGGGTTCCGTACCCAAAGGGTACAACGGGACCCTATTACTAAGGTTCGGCTGTCCGTCTGTCTGTCTGTCTGTATGTCTGTCTGTCTGTCTCTATGTCTGTCTGTTTGTCTGTCTGTCTGTCTGTATATCTGTTCGTCTGTCACCAGGCTGTATCTTATGAACCGTGATAGTGAGACAGTTTAAATATTCACAAATGATGTGTTTCTGTTGCCGCTATAACAAAAAATACAAAAAAACGGAATAAAATAAATATTTAAGGGGGCTCCCATACAAAAAACGTGTTTTTTTGCCGTTTTTATAGATAATGGTGTCACCAGGCAGGTATCTCATGAACCGTGATAGTGAGACAGTTGATTTTTTTACAGATGATGTGTTTCTGTTGCCGCTATAACAACAAATACAAAAAACATAGAATAAAATAAATATTTAAGGGGGCTCCCATACAACAAACGTGATTTTTCCAAATGTAGGTTAAGCAATGATCTGCGTGGTCAGTTTTTAGATGGGTGACCACTTTTTGCGTGCAATTTTATTTTCATTTTTTTGACAAACTTTATTTTTTGCTGTTTTTATAGATAATGGCTTCGACCAAAGTAAAATAAATGGACTGGCCTTACCCATACAAAACGTCCGTGAAAAATAAGACAATTCGGATTTAGGGTACGGTCAACAAATAAACTATCTATCTATATATCTATCTATCCAGCCACTGCTGAGTAAAGGCCTCTTCTCTATAGCGCCACTCCTGGCGGTCTTGTAAATAAACTAGGTGAAATTAAATTATTGAACTTCTTAAAAACTGTATTTTTTTAATACTTAATACTTTAACAGATGCAATGTGTTTTCTAAAGTTATTTCAGTAGGTTTATAGTACAAAAAATCGCTCAAAAAAATTCAATTATTGAATGAAACTTTTACAAAACTACATGGTTCCCTTATGTTTTATGTAGTTACGTATCTATTTTTCAGCTCTCAAACATACACAATATAAATCACTAGAAAAGCAAGTCCACCTAAGGTCTTCAGCTCAATCAATTTGTGAAAAATATATTTTTCATCACTCAATAAACTAAGAAAATAATTTAAAAATCGTACGGAAACATAAATGTATAAAAATTCCAGTATTTAAGAAACTGCAGAGTGCAGTTTTAAGAATTTTGCACAATGAGTTTTTTTATACTACTTGGAATGACAGATTAAGAAGATGGCCCACCTGATCTTAAGTGGTACCCTCTGCCTATGAACAGTGCATTACCTCAGGTCACGTCCACCTAGGACGCGCCCTATGTGGCATTCCACTGCGCCCGCCACCCTGAAACATAAAGATGAAAAGTCCAATGTGGCCGTAATTTCATCGGCACCCTTACCCTTCAAACCGGAACACAGCAATGCGAGCACTACTGCTTTGCGGCAGAAACAGGTATGGTGGTAGTACTTCCCCGGACGAACTTTTTCACATAAAAGCTCTACTACTACTAACCGTTTTTTGGCGTATAAAATTCATTGTGTAGAAAATGATCAGAGCAAATACGGGAAAATGTATTCCACTTCCAAAAGTCGTCTGTTCTTGCTCGTCTTATGACTTCTATCCATTTTTGTTTACCTTAGATTTCTTTTGGAAAGCTATAAGGTTAATTAACATGCCATTACATATTATATGCAATTACCTAAAGCGACGTGCTTAGCAATGTTTTGACGTAAAAAATGCAAATTACAATTCTAAATCAATACGATACGCCTTAGGCATCAGATTTTTTTGCAGTCTGTACCGGACCATCCGTCATGCGTGAAGTCTTGTCAAATATTTCGGCACTGTAGTTGGAAAACTAAATAACTAATAACAACAACAAAACCAAAATCGCGAGAAAAACGCGATTTACTGTTTTATTGCGTCAAAAATGGCAATAACATTTTTATCGTAACTAATTTTGCAGTCCGTGTTTTGATATGTTATAGATTGGTACTGTATCTATTTTTGAATTTAATGATAATACATTTTAGTTCTTTTGATTAAGAGAAAAAAATAAAAAACGACTATGTATTTTTCCCTCGCCAAAGTTTTGAATAATTGATGCAGTCCGTGTTTTGATATGTTATAGATTGGTACTGTATCTATTTTTGAATTTAATGATAATACATTTTAGTTCTTTTGATTAAGAGAAAAAAATAAAAAACGACTATGTATTTTTCCCTCGCCAAAGTTTTGAATAATTGATGCAGTTATTTATTTTTGCATGTCAATTGTTTAGTTTTCCTTCGTCAATGATCTCCACTGAGGTTCAAAAAGCTAATGATAAGTGCCATTATTTAATTTTCCCATAATAGTGAAATCATGAAATGATCTATTATTTACTTATTTGAATATGACAATCCTATCCATGGGTATAGATTTAAATAATATTAAAATATATTTTAAAATAAAACCAACTTATAATAAATAAATAAATAAATAAATATTTCTGGACAGTTCACACAACATTATCTAGCCCCAAGCTAAGCAGAGCTTGTGTTATGGGTACTAGACAACTGATACACTTAATACAATATTAACATAGATAGATATTTATTATTATGTATAGAAAATAAACCAGAACACCCTGAACAAATATCTGCGGATCGCACAAGTATTTGTTCCGAGGCGGGAATCGAACCCGCAACCTCCTGCGTAGCAGGCGAACGTTCGCCCGCCGCGCCACAGAGGTCGTCTTCATAATCATTTCTTTTTATCAAGACTGAATATTAGAAAACTACTGAAACACCTACATTATTTTAGCAGCCTTATAAATTCAAAGTAAGTGACATAACAAACTTATCATACGACTAATGCTTATAAAATCAACAAAATGAAATCAATTTGTGGAACACAATAATTCTAAGTATCAAAAAGAAAAAGGTATGTCGACTAAAATTAAAACTATCTACGAGTATAAACTTGTGTCTGTTAACTTTCATTCAGAGTGGGGAACATTGAGATAATGTCCTGGGACGTAGTCCTCCTTGTCGCTCGTCCTCTAGAGCAAGACGTGTCCATCGACATGTATGAGCCATCATAACCATGCAATAAAGTCGATTTCGCAAAATGTGTTGGTTATGTAGTTTTCCTACTACACGACGATTTATAAGTTTTTTATCAATTGATGAAAATTATATTACAAAACCTTTACTTACGAATGAAATGCGATGCCTGAAGCTTTATTTGTATTTCTTGTGTTGTTTGCACTTGCAGAAAAGCACAGGAAGGCATTGTATCACCAAGGTATCTAATTTTGGTATTTTTCAGCATAGCTGTCACTCGTTGCCGTGACAAAGACTGACTGAAGCGAAGTGTACTAGCTAGGTCTGTTTAGAAGCTTCAAAACTATCGTTCCCTGAGGCCCGTCCATTCATTTTATTTACGTCGATGGATAATGGTACCTTCGTGTGCGAGTCTGACTCGCAGTTGGCCGTTTTTTTTATATAATGCATGTTAGTTCTTTTTTTTCGGCTACCCTTGTATAGGATCGTTTAGGGCGGATGTTCGTCCGTTCGTCCGTCCCAGTATGCTACAGCGTCGATAAACTATCACGGTGTTCAACCAAACCAAATTAAATTATTTGGTATGGTGATATCTTGATATAGGTAGATATCATTGTAAAAAAGAAAAACGAGTAAAGAGGGAGTGTTTTTATTACTGAAGATTTTCAAGCTTTTCCTCAATGATTGTAAATGTCGATGCGGTCTAAGATGGAGATGGTGTTTTTTTAGCTCATGTGAGGTCATCCTTAAGAAGGCCGTGTTTTACTACCCCGTTATTTATTTGATTTTTGTAAACCTCTAAAGTTGTTAACATGCTTTAGATTATATATCTGTGTATCAAGGGTTGTATACTTTTTATCAAATTACATAAAAAAGTTCCGACGATAACCACTCTGGCACGAATACCTACCCGAGTGCCTACTTCATTAGCATAAGTTACAGATAAATTACAGTCAAGATAAATAACACAGGAAACGATGCCCTAACCGCACTGTAACTTTGTACAGGAATTCATAAACTAGTTCAAAAACATCAATTGGGCTGCGAAATATAAATTACGTATACAGGGCGTCCCAAGACTATTCGGCATGAAGGGAAAGTACCTTAAATATTGTAGATAGGATATTTTGCTGAAAGGAGACTTTATTTTATTTTTAAAATTTAGTAATACTGCAATCAACGATTTTCAAAAAAATTACATGATTCGTTTGGGAACCAAACCGACTTAAAATTAAAATGATTAATTTTAAAATATTCCTTTGTTTTAAGATACTATGTTCTTTAAGAGGAATTATTAATTTTTGTCCATTCTTTTGATTGGCATCATAAAAATACCAGCTTATTTTTCACATTTGAGTCGGTTCGATTCCCTGACGAAGCAAGTAATTTTTAGAAAATTGTTTAATGTAGTATTACTTGCTTTTTAAATAAAATAAAGTCTCCGTTCCGCAAATTATCCTATCTACGAGTACAATATTTAAGGTACTTTCCCTTCATGTCGCATAGTCTTGGGACGCCCTGTATAGTCGTGCAAAAACGAGTGGATGGTAATGCAGTGGAGCAGCAGTGGCGTGCTGGCCACTGATACCATCGCTGCGGTTGGCGGTCAGAGCACTCTGGCAACACCACACCACGCCACCGCACGCGAAATGCCAGTGTACTTGCGGTGTAAATGTTTTAAAGAGTTTACACATTTAAATTCAATTTGGCACAAAACTTGGCATTCAGAATGTTATATGTATTTTACCCGAGACGGAAGGAACCAAAAATTGCATTTGATGTACGAGTAATAGGCTACGGTGTGTGTTTGTCTCTTACCAGTTATTTCAAAACGGCCTAACCGATTTTAATGCAGTTTTTCGCAATTATTTTCTATGACTGCAAGGAAGGTAACTTAGAAAAGTGTTATCGCTACACTAGATGCTCTTTAATAGATGATGTAATATGAGACTGACTCGCACTTGTACGAATTTATTTTTCTCATAATAATACGTTTAGTTTAACGCAACGTAGTTTGGATATAGATAGATAGATAAACTCTTTATTACACCTAAGAAAAGTAAAAAACAAAGTGACAAACAACAAACCAATTAACAACGTACAATGGGCGGTCTTATCGCTAAAAGCTATCTCTTCCAGACAGCCTTTGGATGGACCATGGATAGTCCATAGGCCAGGACAGTGGCGGCGTAAAGTGGGCGGTGGGGGCGGCCAGCCCCGCGTGCCAGGCACCAAGGGGTAACATTCCTTCCATGCCCGCGGAGAGCCACTGTCACACACTTTCACTAAGGAAATTAGGAAATCATCCGCAGCGCATCACAGAAAAAACACACTCCTCGAGCTATAAACACTTTACCTATCTTTATAATTTTCAGTAATATTTATCTCTTTGAGCTAATTTCACTGATATTTTTGCGTCTCGCTCCGCTTGCCGATATATATTGTACTGCTAGATATAATTTTAACTGCAATCTCTCTGAGATAAATCGACTTAATTTTTCACGGCTCGCTCTTTTCGTTTATATTGCTAAGAAGAATTAGTTTTTTTGTGGAAAAAAAACTTAAGTCTTTGAATATTAGCTACAATTAGCTTTTCCGTATTCATAGGAGACAAATATGGCTTTGATAGTGTAACTGAATATTTTACCAAAATAAAGTCGCGTATAAGCACGTTTAGTATTTTTTGTGTTCTGTTGGGGGTGCTCAATAGAAAATGGCTCCGGGTGACAGACAACACATGCTAATCCGCCACTGGTCCAGCAACGATGCTCAAGACTTCAAGCATGCACTGATCTGACACCATACTGATCGTGTAATGGTAAATTTTCTTGTCTAGCCTGCCCCGTTGCACACGGGGCCTCTTTATTAAGAAAATTGGCGTACTATGAAAATTCACGTACCTATATACAATAAACTCGTTGGGCAGTATAAATATATTCCTTGAATAAAACATTTTCCTGAATGCCGATTGCAAACATGATGCAATAAATAAAGTCAATTTACAGTCCATTTTCAGTTATTTTTAAACTTTGAAAGTATTTTAATAACGTGGTATGGAATCACTTACCTCAAAGTAGAATGTTTTTGTATGGAATAGAATTTCTTATTAAAATACTTGTAACACAAGTTATGTGAGCTGTTTTGCTGGTGGAAAACTGAAATGAGGTCAACGTTGGCATTTGCGATTAGGCCACGTCGGCTTTTCCTGAGTGTCATAGATTAGGCTTGCTAAAAAGTTGCCGCTACATGGATCGCCTGCCCTATAGTTAACAGCTCAGTCTAAATTACTTATATATCACGATCACGTACATATCTATGAGCACGGAATTTTGAAGCCACCAAAGACTATAGTTTCATGGTAATTTATTTGCAAGAATGGAGTACATGATGTAGATAAGCAAATAAATAACACAAATCTTTTTTTACTCACTATTAATAAGCATGCAAATATATGTAAGTTACAAATCATGTCATTTACAGTGAAAAATATACTAAATATGAAACATTACTTAAATCTTTTGAAACTATCATGGTTATGTACATAATTTTCACTAGAAACGGGATATTTACCATGATTTTTGACGTGTCACGGGAGAACTGATCATCCTCTCCCGTGATCATGGCGCATGCAACTGTGCCGAAATATCGGGAACATATAAAACTCAAAAATCATGGTAAATATCCCGTTTCTAGTGAAAATTATTACTTAAATCGTCAGTTAAACCTCTGACACTGTGTATTAACACTTCTCAAGAAGTGCCATGTCGCAAAATTCTCAATAAGGTGAGCCATGTCGCAAAATTCTCAATAAGGTGAGCCATGTCGCAAAATTCTCAATAAGATGAGGCATGTCGCAAAATTACTGATCGTAGATTTAATTTTTAAATGACTAAATCAAGTACATTATACAATATTATACAATACACAATATCAATACAATACAATAAGCGACGCGTGACCCGAGAGCTGGTTCTTATCTGGCTGAACGCATTAGTATTGCCATTCAGCGTGGCATCGCAGCCAGCATCTTAGGGACGCTTCCGTCTGGTAGTGATTTGGATCAGTTGAGCTACCTTTAGATCGTTAGCAGCGGTCAACAGGTGGCACAACTGTTTAATTTGTATTTTTGATTTGGACTAGTGCGTCGACACTCATAGACCTTTGCCTGCATGAAATTCGGTTCAACCGTGTCATTATAAATCATTATTACGTCGTTATTATGCAACAAACATCCAAATTTTCACATCTATCTAGCTGGAGAGTTGAAAGTTACCTACGAGTGCTACGGTGCTACAGCGTAGGTCTACGGCAAATAAACGACCAATTCCTTTTCTCTTATTCGTCTTGATGAAGTGTTGTTTCCAGTAAAATAACTAGATAGACCTACTCTGAATCATTTGTTCTGATTCGAGAGTTGTTACAGCCGCTGGTAGTTACGGAGTAGGTCTATAGAGAATAAACAGCTACCTATTGCATGTTCCCTCATTCTTCCTGATAAAGTGCTAGTTATAAATAAAGTGAGCTACTCTACCCGAGTCTTTAAATTATTTGTTATTTTTGGTAGTAGAGGTGCTGTGGCTGCTACGGCGTAGGCCTACAGATACATTGTTTCTGCCGCAAAGCAGTAGTGCTCGCATTGGTATGTTCCGGTTTGAAGGGTAAGGGTGCCGGTGAAATTACAGGCACATGAGACTTTTCATCTTTATGTCTCAGGGTGGCGGGCGCAGTGCAATGCCACATAGGGCGCGTCCTAGGTGGACGTGACGTGCACTGTTCATAGGCAGAGGGTACCACTTAACATCAGGTGGGCCATCTGCTCGACCAGTCATTCCAAGTATTATAAAAAAAAACATGCTCTCACAGTCTTAGCATTATCAACGACTGACTCATACAAATAATATTTTGTTTTTTTACAGTTGGACGGAAGCACCCACCCATGCAAGGCCGACCAATGCGGGGGTGGGGTAGGGCGGAACATCGCAGAGGCGTTATGGAGGCTCAGAGGAGGACGCGCGAGGCTGCTCACGGCTGTGGGAGACGATGCTGATGGTCAATACCTGGCTGATATTGCACCGGGGCTATTGCTAGATGGTAAAAGATTCAATAATAAATAGGGCAATGTAGTGTGATGTGCAGTCAGACTGAACATCGCAGGCATTATGGTCACTCAGAGATGGATACTGACTACTGATGAAGACTGATGCTGGAAGGCTATACTTGTCCGCCAAACTATAAGCTAAAAAGGATTGAATCTGACCCCATATCCAAACCGTGCAACTCCGTTGTCGATGGCATTGTTTTTGCATGTAGGTACCTTAGCTACCTTAGTAAAAATAAATAAATAAAAATAAATAATGCTGGACGGTTCATGCAACATTATCTAGCCCTATGCTAAGCAGAGCTTGTGTTATGCGTACTAGATAACTGATAGGTAAGGTACTTAATACACATTACATAGATAGATAATTAGAAAATAGAAAATACCCAGAACATCCTGAACAAATATCTGCAGATCGTACAAATATTTGTTCCAAAGCGGAAATCGAACCCGCAACCTCCTGCTTCGCAGGCGAACCTTCACCCGCTGTGCCACAGAGGTCGTCAAAGTATACCTATATCTTATATTGTGTCCTCAAGGTGTCCACAGAAAAATAAATTACTAAAGTAACCTCAATACATCCTAGAAAGAGAGGCATTTAGCTTCATTTGTAATGTACTTACGTAGGAAACATAACTAAACTAACCCACTATCACGATCCGCAACCGGACCGTCATTTAGAGCTACCACAGTCACAGAAGTGTCCGTCTGAGCTCATGGGTTCATAGGCTCATAAGTTCATTTTGGTCTGTACACCAAAGCCCGCTCAAAACGCGGCGATGCACCGTATGGTACCCGTTCTGTCGTCCGCAGTGCAGTCGACGTGTGTTCCGTAGTCCCCGCAGTACCGCGCAACTAATTACCTACTCCTCAAATAATTACTGTATTAACATCAAGTTTGTACCTGTTAACACAAATGTTTACTTAAAATGTTAAATGTAAATGTTAAATGTTTACTTTTGAAGGTGCACAGCTTTATAACCTCAATATAACTTCAAGTTTACATTTTTAATATCTGACGGTAGTTGGTTATAAAGCTGTGCACCTTCAAAAGTAAACATTTAACATTTACATTTAACATTTTAAGTAAACATTTGTGCATTTAAAACAAAACTTACACAGTACGTTGTAGATACCTACTTTTAAAGATCGTACCTACTTATTATCATGCATATGCATTGAATGAGCGCCTACCTAGTTTTCTACAAATAATGTACAATATTACCAATTTACTTACTCGAACGACCTACTTATATGTTTAATGTACTACTTATAGATAAATGTTTTTCTCATGTAAGTGACATAATGTCTTTTTGAGAATAAATTTCTTTAAACCGAACACCTTTACCGTTACTGAGTGAGCATGTAACGCAGCGACCCTAAAATTTTAACATCTCGCCTTATTTTAAACGCAATGTACAGGATGCGTCGTTAAAGATGCACGCACAGCGACGTACGCGGCCGTGTTGGGCCCTGAGGGAGAATGTCTGCTGGGACTCGGTGACATGACTCTGCATAAACACATCACTATCGACCTGGTAAGTAACCCACTAACATCAAATAAATACAGAAGTTAAGACGAAAACTAAACTCATAACCAGAGAATATCGCTTTTTTAAGCATAGTGGACCGTATTCCAGTACTAAACTAAAGTGAATCGAGACTCAAGCATAGATTTTTTGACAGATTTCAATGAAAATCTGTAAATCCTTATCCTATACTATATATATACTTTACTTACCTTATCCTTAACTCCAAATCTTTACTACTAGAGTACTACAGGTCTAGCGCTTAACTGAGTCAGTCCCTGAGGTATGGGAGCAGTACGGGAGGGGTGTTTCCGTTACGTCAAAATGAAGCGTGGCTTCATATCATCTGATAATTTGAGAGACGAAAACACCCCTCCCGTACTGCTCCCATACCTCAGGGACTGACATAAGTTAAGTACAGACCGTTCACCGTAACTTGGCACCTGCCATGGAGTATTTACAGGTGCCATCTTACGGTGAACGTGCTGTAAGTAATGTTAACGTAAGTCTTATAGTAATGTCGCTAGACCAGAGTGGACAGTATGCATGGACTTACTACCCAAAAGTAAGTCCATGGTAATATGTTACCTGCCCCTTTATTGCGTAATTTCAAACCTACTGTCAGAGTACTCAAATCGAACACCAGTGTTCATGCCAGACTACCAAGATTTTTTCGATGTGCAGTGACGTCAGACTGAGCTTTGGTTTTGGTACGAATGACACTAAGTGAATGCCATTCACTGGGCTTGAAACTGGCTCATAGTGGGAAAGCCGCTATCAAGTAGTTACACAATACGAAACTGGCAGAAAAGTGTCCAGACTGGGTTATAAATGTCAAATTTGGAGTTCAATGGAATTGCGCAATAACCCCACTGGGCTTGAGCCTCGATTCACGCTTGAGCATAGTTCTGGAACACGCACCTTATTTTTTTACTTTTTTTCGGTGCATTTGACCAACAAATTTCATGTGACGTAATCATGGCAACACAAAGTACCCTACCTACAGTTAAGTAAGTCTTTGTAAGGTATCGTTTGTTTGATGTATTGTACAGGTAAACAAGCACATCGGCGTGTTAGAACAAGCGCCGCTAGTTGTAATCGACGGAAACCTGCCCGAAGCGACTATGGAGTATGTGCTACAAGTGTGCCATCGCTTACAGAAGCCTGGTAAGTGCCATCGCCTCGATATCACACCTACCGAATTAAATGGTAATCGATTCTAACGCGAGTCACCATCATCATCAGCCTATCGAAGTCCACTGCTGGACTAAGGCCATATAATGCCACGACAACCGGTTTTGAGCCGTCTCCGTCCACAGACTTCCTCCTACCAGATACCAGCATTGTAATTATATTTAACTGGGTGGGTAATTATATTTTAATTTCAAAACTTACTTTACTTGCCTTAAGTAACACCTGAGGAAAGTATGACTATAGATAAGTATCACTTAAGCTAAGTAACACTTTAAGAATCTTAAGTGTTAGTTTGAAAAATACGCAAGGTGAAATTGGCGCAATTTTATAATTTATTTCTTGAATAATTGTTTATTCCTCACAATTTAGAGAAAAGTAGGTCTGTACAAGCTTCGGCAGAAACAGCTATTAACGGCCTCCTAATTGTTCGTGCAATTTATTGTGGCTGCGCCTCGTCCTTCCAATATTACTTACTCGGCCGTAAATTATTTAGTTTCTGGTCTCTGACAGTAATGTTCAAGCAACAATTTCAAAGAATACCAGAAACGAGGTAAGAAGTTGTGTGTCGGTGACTGGTATTGCGTTAGGTAAAATAAAAATCGATTTACTAAAATAAGATTCAATTTATTCAGTACAGTGCTAACGTTAATTGAATGCATAATTTGGACGGAATACGTGAATCAGAATTTTTTACTTAGAAATAAACTTATAAAATAATATAAACCATTAAAATTAGTGTCATATTTTACTATAACTACACAATTTTTCAAATGAATTAAAGCTAACAAGAAATAAGGACAGTTTTTCGGAAAATTCATAGATTCAATACAAAAACAGAGGCAAAAAATATTTCAAATATGGTATAGATCTATCAAATATGTACCTAATTCATAAGTTTTGATACATACGAAATTTGTCTCCACAAATAATAAGTCGATATCTTCACATACATTTTTAGAAGATTCAGCATAATCGTAGACTAGGCATATCTATAAAAACTTTCGTGAAGTATCAATATAATTAATTTATAATAACGGGAATTTGTGGATTCTGAACAGTCACGTGTAAAAGGTGTGCTAGAGAGAAATGGCTGACCGGGCCAGCAAGGATTAGTGGTAAACGGGACGCGGAGGGAGCGCGCCGCGTTACCTCACCTTGGTAAAGACTCTCGAAATAGAGTCGAAACTGGTCGGTGCTTACACCTACGTGAAAATAACGTTTTTACAAGCTTTTATTTAACTTGCAATGTATGTGTCCCGGTGGAATCTTGTAACCGAATTTTAAAGCAGTTATCCTCAACCGATTGAGCTGAAATTTGGCATACCTGTCAAGTTCCGATGACAATACAATATAATGGTGACAGCGAGCTGATCTGATGACGGAGACGGAAGGTGGACAACGGATCTTCTCGACTGGCCGTGTTTAGGCTCACTTTGATCAGCACACGGTTACGATCACTAAGTTTATAAAAGCTTGTATTAAAAATATATTTTTCACAAAAATCTTATTATAAATAAAGGCATATCTACTTGTCATATCTACTACACCATCGTAGTATCCAATTACATGTTTTAAGAAATGCATGTAATAAATAAGATAAGATAAATGTTAACTAAGCTCCTAAAATTATATCGCAATATTAACTTAATGCAATAAATAACATTAGAGAAAACCAATTGAAAAAATATATCTGCTTTCACAAATCTTATATCTTACTACATTTGTCTGATTCAGATCTCTATACCATCAGATCTTCCTCAATTAATATCAATATGTCCATTAGGGCGATATTTTTCAATTTTGGTAGTACCTCATCTCTTCCCGGATTCGAGTAATAGCGCTATCACTTTCTTGAAGTTATTGCTTTCTTACTAGACTACGCCCATTCGATATTTTAACATATCGCCTTAACTATTAGGTACTCTTATAAAAATATTTGTCTTTCATTTTTGCAAGTGACTGAGCAGTCAAGCTTGATAAATAGTGGTCTATGTTTTGTGAGTTAATGGTTTGGTCGGTTTGTGAGATTTTTCCTCACATTGTAGATGAGTTTTTTTTATAGATCCTCGTTTGACCGCGATCTCACGTGTTGGTAAGTGACGATGCGGCCGACGATGGAGCATGAAGGTCTAGAAGGCACATATTCACTCTTGCCTCAAAGAGACCCAGATTATAGTAGATCATATTGGCTGCTCGTCTACCACCCTTGACGCTGTTGTTGCAACTGGTCACGGAACTGTTGCAACGCCTGCTCCGGTTGGCTGTGCTGCATCTGAACCACTAGGTTCCTGGCCTCAGCGCGTAGTTCGTACAGCTTGCAGGATTCCAGATAAAGCAGGATGGCTGCCAAACCTGCAATGTAAAACAAATAATGTTTTCAATACAGTTTCTCGAAAAGTGTACTTACAAGGCCAGTAAACACAGCTTGAAAGTTAGTTTTACCGAACTAGCGCGATTCCTTAACATACATACATAGAAACACGCCTTTTTTCCCGAAAGGGTAGGCTGAGCCTCAATGGGCCTCTTTTCACTGTGGGTTGCACCATCGTGGGAATATAGAATATAGACGTGACAAGGGGTGAGCTCATCGCCGCCATTCCTTCCCATGACTGAAGCTAATGCTTTCCTCCAGTAATAACACATTCCTTAATAAGCTAGCAGCCAGGACAAATCTTTTAACAACTAATCTTAATAACAGTCCGGGTAATCCCTTAGTCGGCTTTTACGACATCCACGGGAAGAGACGGAGGGGTCTATTCTTAAGTCGGACACACCACAGACAAACATATTTTTCTTTATACAGTCCAAAAAAAAAGTGAAGTGAAATAGGAACTGATAAGCTCCTGTAGTCTCATTCTTAAATGACCCAGGACTAGTGGCTCTTTCTTTCCTAAACAAGAGAAAGCAGAATAAAAGTAAACCAACACTAACCAAATAGAATGAATGCTACCACAGCAAAGGCATAGGACCACGACAGCACGTTGAAGGACGGATACAGCAGCCAGTCGCGACGGTAGCAGTTGCCGCCGAAAATGGCGACAGCCAGGAACAGAAATACACCTGAAAAATACGTATAAAGTTACTATATCAGCCTTAAGGTGCATGCTCAAGCTTGCGGCGCGAAATTCATTTTGTTGCCCATGACAGCTCATCAACGTTTCTTCTGATAGCGAAAGTTGAGTTTGCGAGAACTAGGAGACTTAACACACATGTTTTAATTGATAGTATCTCATAAAGTTTAGTTACGATACCCCTAAACAAAAAAAAACACTATAAAAATGTGTTAGGGGTATCATTGCTAAACTGATGATATTTATGAGATACTATCAATTAAAAAATGTGTGTTAAGTCTCCTAGTTCTCGCGAACTTATCTTTCGCTATCTGAAGAAGTGTAGATGAGCAGTAATGGGCAAAAAACTCCAAAAAATTTGAATTTCGCGCCCCAAGCGTGAGCATTCACTTTAAGACGTCCACTGCTGGAGTAGGCCGCACCCATATAATGCAATAAATTTGCCATAATCACCACGCTTGACAG
This sequence comes from Operophtera brumata, assembly GCA_932527175.1. Taxonomy (NCBI): domain Eukaryota; kingdom Metazoa; phylum Arthropoda; class Insecta; order Lepidoptera; family Geometridae; genus Operophtera; species Operophtera brumata. The sequence continues at coordinate 7,194,588 of OW052238.1, forward strand.
GCGGATTGGTTTTCGCTACTTTGGCGTTGAGTACTCGGGTGGATGCTGCTGCCCATCCCCTGGTGTAATCCCTTAGTCAGTTTTTACATACATACATACATACATAGACACACGTTTTTTACCGTGAAAGGGTAGGCAGAGCCTCAATGGGCCTCTTTTCACTGTGGATTGCACCATCCACTGATGAATGAATGAATGAAAATACTTTATTGTACACCTTACAAACTAGTTAAAAACAAGACATAACAATTAAACAAAAAAAACTAAATGTACAATGGGCGGTCTTATCGCTAAAGAGCGATCTCTTCCAGACAACCTTTGGATGGAGAGGAGCTGAACTTATTTGGAAGATTGGTTGGGGTGTACCCATATTTATATGTAAAAGAAATATTTTCATACTGATTGTGGGAATATAGCGGTGACAAAAGGTGAGCTCATCACCACCAATGCTAAATCCCATGACTTACTCCCACGACTGACCACGCTTCCCACGACTGACTCTGCTATCGATTTCTTCCAATAATAACATAATTCTTAATAATCTAGCAGCCAGGACATATCTTATACCAACATATCTAACTAACACAAGTCCGGGTACTCTCTTAGTCGGCTTTTACGCCATCCACGGGAGGAGATGGAAGGGTCTATTCTCAGGCCGAACACACCACGGCACCAGTGTACCAAAATAACCAAAAGACATCAAAGGTTTTAACCACTCACTTCAAAAGCCCCTTCAGTAATACTCACTAGCAGTTGCCACAATTCCAAATGAGAAAGACACAAAGATCCACTCGTAGCGCAGCACGATGTTCAGAGGCCAGCGCACCACCACACACACCAGCACTATTTGACACATGAACGAGAGGATCAGAGCCAGCGTCACAAACGTCTGGACGGCCATCAGCCATCCGGGCAGCAACCACTCTCTGATCATGTAGTACTCCTGAAAACATCAATAACATGTTTATACATACATACATACGTACATAAACTCACGCCAGTTTCCCGGAGAGGTAGGCAGAGACCACGGATTTCCACTTGCTACGATCCTGACACACCTCGTTTGCTTCATTCACTCTCATCACATTCTTCATACATGCTCATTGGTTAAGGGTACTCTTGACCTGGACTTTTTCCAGAACGTCTCCGATCTGGTCTGAATACGTTCGCAAGGGTCTTCCCCTTCCCACTGTCCCAATCACGCTCGTCTTATGTACCCGTTTCGTCAATCTACTATCGTCCATCCTTTCTAAATGCCCGAACCATCAAAGCATACCTTTCTCAATCCTAGTCACTACGTCTTCTTTAATTTCACAACGCTCTCTTATCACACTATTCCTTATTCTATCTCTCAAAGTCACACCACACATACTTTTCAAAGCTCTCATCTCCACTGCATTTATTCTACTTTCATGTTTCTTCTGCCATACCCAACTTTTGCTACAATACATTAGTGTTGTGTTTATATGTAAAGACAATATATGCATTTTTCCCCTGATCAGTAATTTCATTCAGTTTAAGAGAAAACAAATCCGTCTGATTTGTCTCACACTCGGTAACAGAAGGAGTTCTTTTAGTTTTATGGTTTGGTTGATTACATACCTAATCACATTTCCACAAAATAAATGTTTTTATAAAATGTAAAAATATGGGAAGGAAATCAAAAGGAAACAAAGAAGGAACTTTTTAATTTTAAAGGAACTTTTTATAGCAAACCAATTTTTTTCTTCCCAAATTAAGTAGGTAATAAGTAGTTAACAACTTTTATTTTTTCATTTATATCAAAAGGTTCAGTTTTAATTGTCTGGAATTACTCCTGTTTGAACGTGACCAATCCCAGAAGAATCAAACATAAAGCCAAGATCATATTTGAAACAAAATGGCTGGAACACTTACTTACTAAGAAATCGTTCAACGTAAAATATTTGACAATAAGCTACCCTTTTTGCAGTATTACAAAAGTTACACATAACATCTCTACTTTCCTCACAATACCATATCAAATTTCCATTTCATCTGTCCTCTGACATCATCAACACCTTTAGAGATCCACTGCTGGAGGCCTCCCCTAAAGAATACAATGGAGATTGCCATAACCACCACGCTTAGTCGGTGGATTGGTGATCAGTAAACAGTCAAGTTATACTCACATTACTAAAAATATAGTGGCACCCATCAAACAACTTATCAAACTGATAAGCTGGGAAACGGAAACGGTCAAAGCAGTACTCCCACAGGCCCATGCGTTTGAATGAAGAAAACATCTCTGGATACGACTCCAGCCAATAGGGCCCGGCGAACGACAATAGCAGAAACAGGCCACCCAAGTATATCATACTAGCGCCTATCAGCGTGGCATCTGAAATAAGCAGCTCTTTATAGCTTCTCATTACAATTTATTAGTAATCATTCAAGTTTATGTAATTAAAGCCTCCCAGGTTCTAGCCAATTTTTTGCCGCTAGTGAACAGAAAATAATGCTTTGCGTTCTTTCGAAAAAAAGTTATTTTCGTAGTTTACTACAGTTTATGGGAATATTTTTGAAATAATAATAAGCAATAGAAATACAAAAACACGAAGATCATCGCCTGGGAAGTGGAATGGGCGTGCCCATATTATGTGTCCTGTTTACTCACTTGAAGCCTTTGGATACTCGTTATTAGCGGCAACCATGGCGCTGTTTATCTGTTCTTTGTGATTCTAGTAATATGATCCCACACCAATTGGTAAATCGCATCTAACAGCAAAGTATTTTTCGAATAAAAATTCCGTTCATTTGTTTGGTTGGTTGGCGATGCGAACCAGTGGCTGCTGTTATTTTCACAATAATTACCATAGAGGAAAAAATATATAAAAGAGTAAAAAACTTTGTGTGGAAACGTAGGAAAGCAAAGTTCAACGCAGACGCACGCACGGTCAACCCTAGAGGAAAAAACACACACGGCATTTGATTGCTCATTCTACAGACCGAGAATTTTTCGTAAACATTTCATGACATTTCACTCACTACCCCGCTAGGAATGCTACCCCGTCCCAGTAGAATGAAAAAATCTACGACTAGGAAGAACTGTTCTAGGAAGAACTTCATTCATGCTGGAGTACCCCTTGTAAGCGCAGCGAAAATTCTATGTCTATGGTAAGGACTGTGTTCTGTGTTCCTTTTTCCAATTTTAGTGGACACTAACAATAGTCTGGGTTCTTTTTATAAAATTAACTTGAGGACATTTGATTTTTTGCCAAGGAAGGAATGTGTATATTCTGTCTCATTCAACTATATTATGATAGAAACACCTTTACCACAAAATGTTCGTGACTTTGTGCCTTTATCCTATTACTATATTACATGTAGGTACCTAAGTAGGCACTCCTCACAGCCTCACAGGTGAAATAAGAGTACCTATGCCGGATCTTAATACCTACCTATTTGTGGTCTGTATTAAGGATCTACAAGAGCTTCTGCTCTCCTGTTACCTACTTCGAAAGAACCACAACGGAATGCCTTTACTTAGGTAAAACCAATAAGAAAAAGTAGGTAATTAATGTTTAAATATAATGTATTGAAAGAGTGGAAGATAATTATAATGGCGTTTATCGCATGAATATTGAACCTGATAATACATATAAACAGTGGAAAAAGATACATTTAGGTACTTTCTACACTACATTTTCTAAACATCAGCGAGCGAAAAATAGACAACTTCTTTTTAGGCTACTTCTCGTAAAATAAAAGAGCTGAAGACTCAGTTTTAGACTCAAAAGATAAACAAAGTAGCATTGTATAACATATCAAAAGACCTACCGCAAATTTTGTTGTATATAAAAAGTTTACGTCGTTTTTGTTGAAAAAAAACACTATATCAGCGTTTTCTCGCAATTTTGGTTTTGTTGGCTATCTAATTCTCCTTCTACGGCAGCGATATATGATAAATCTGCAAACACTAGACCGTATCGGTCACATTGGTCATCGTGTGTCATAAATGCATGTGTGGACTCTTCCCGCCATTTTCGAAAAGAGACGTTGTGTACTTTTATTTTATTTCTTTTCCTATTGTTTTCTTGAGTTATTTTGTGTTATTTTGGTGGCATTTTAACTAATGTAGCTCGTTTAAAAAGCACAAGTGTAGTGAAATGAAATGGAAGTGAATTGCGTGACTATTGAAATTGGTGGAAATTGTCTACCAAAGTTTTAGTAAAATTGGCCACCGTTTTACTAAAACATGACACGGCTGTGACTTTGACGACTTTGAAGGAGTGTAACGTTGCAAAATATATTGAAAATACAATATAGTGAAAAATATACAGATACTTGAAAATGGCAAATGCACAAGCCGTGCGGCGCCAATTATAAAGAAAAAAAAATGCATGTGTGATAGAAGCTTGTGGATTCGCCTCATCGTCGCATGATTATGTTGATTGGATCATGTCTGAAATTATATGTTCGCGCCTACATGGAAGTTTTTTGTTGTGTCCTTTTTAACCTTTAGGACCATTCGGTTGACTTTGCAAAATGTTGAAATCCCAAAATGTATAATTTCCCAGAATGTTGAATCCTAAAATGTTAAAGCAAAAACTTGAATTCCTAAAATGTTGTTGCAAAAAGTTGAATTTGCAGCATGTTGAATCCTAAAATGTTGAGTCCGCATAGTTAGTGTAGGGACGTCGGAAGTGAGAAAAAATATCGATAGGCACCTACATCGATATTTTATAAAAATATCAAATTAATTCTAAAAAAAACTTTTCTGTTCCATATGGTCAACAGTTAGTGTTGACGGTACGTGGAGGGAGTGAAATTCACCGATTGCAGCAACTGAAAACTGTTGCATCCACTGACAATCGCAACTAGAGTTTGCTACGTCTGTGCAATTTCCCAATTTTTTTGGAGAATATCTTAAAAACAGCTAGTTGCGATTTTCCGGTTGCAGCAACTGAGAGCCAAGAATTGCAACGACTTCTGTAGGAAGAAGTCTTCTGGGAGAATTCCTTGTCCTAACTTCTATTCAACCTAACAGGATTGAGGATTTTGTCGTTCAGCTGCAGGCACATATGGCCAAGCTCCGACCAGTCCCAGCCACCCGCCACGCCGCGCCCGGCCGACATCATTCGTATTCAAGGACCTTGAGAACACCTCACATGTCCTACTTCGAGATGACACCGTCCGCCGGCCCCTGCAACCGCCCTACGCTGGACCTTACAGGGTGCTATCGCGGAACAAAAAAATAATAACTATTGACATTACAGGCAGGCATAGTACTGTCAGCATCGACCGTGTAAAGCCCGCCTACCTCGCACCTGACCCTGAGAACACCTCTCACCTGGTAACAACCGCCAGTGCCGCCGGTTGCAACTACCGCACCGTCATCGTTTGAGTTGCCTACCCTTAGTTTGCCCCCCGCTGTGGCCATTAATAATACAGCTCAGCAGCCTGTTACTACTCGGTCAGGTCGTACAGATAGATTTAAGTCTAGGCTAGATTTGTAGAGTTTACAGTTGACGCAATGTTTAGCGTAAAGTCATAAGTTTAAGATAATAGTTTTAAATAAATTAATGTAATAATGATAAGTTCTCAACCTTATGTTTCCGACTTACCATTCTCCGAAGGGGGCTGGTTGTGGCGTATCCTATCTATGACACGGAAATCGTAAGGTTGGCAACACAGTCAATACAGGCACAACTTCCTTTATCCCTTATCCCAGTTATCCCGTTTAGAACGGACATCTTGTTTTGCTCTTTGATCATGGCTGATGTAAGCTCCTGAATATATTTTGATTAACATACAAGTGCAGTTTAATTTACGAAAACGGCCTACTACAAGGCCCTCTTCAGCCTCATTACGACAAAAGACGGACTGTCGCGCAACTCATTATATTATTGGACCGCGCGGTAACGAGACCTTTTGAGGAGCTAACATTCACTATTTGTAAAAATGAAAAACAACTTAATTTGCATCGGAATTATTTGTACGATTGCTACGGCAACCTCAACGGACTGTCCATCAACGGAGATTTCGTTCGCGAAAAAACAAGGCCAGTGTTATGACTATGAAAGTGGTTCCGTCAGTCACAGTACTCCCATTATGAAAGATCGGTACATGATAAATCATTTCACGGATAACCTATTACCTTTTTGTACAACCGTCGTTTGTGGAGATGGCAGGCATCATCTATTTTGTACAACATCCGGGTCTAGCGACGGTGATTGTATTGCTGGCGATGCGGTTGAAAACTTTGAAAGAATATACGCCGGCAGGGTGGACGGCGTGGCTATAAAGCTCAACGCCTTAGCGGTTGTTCCTGCACTTGTGAATGAACTCGTACATGAATTTACAACAGAAGATCGATCCATAAAAATTTACGAGGATGGAAACCAGAAAGGTGAATCCTTAACGATGAAATCGAAAATAGGACAATGCATTAATCTACCTACAGAATGGCAGATGCGAGTATCGTCGTATGGAGCGAAAAACCAGGCAAGATTCTATACGGGTGAAAATTGTACTGGACATTCGGTTGTTGCCTGTCGTGACTTTGTGCAAAATGATTTTTGGGCAAAATCTGACAATCTATGGGGACTGTTATGCTCCACCGATCGTATGAATGACAATACTCGGTCATTCAAATTCGAATAAAATGTGTGTACGATTCTGTTTTTTTATGAAATTACATTGTATGTTGATTTTAATAAAACTTGTAACAAATTTTAGTTTTTGTTTGTTTTAACGATGCCTCGACCGCCTGTCAGTCGATGATGATGATGATGATGATGATGTAGAAACATACACTATTGTTAAAGATGGAGTAGATTGTGTGGTGACCATGGACTTAGTATACAGAAGTCCATGGTGGTCGTCGTCGTTTCGTATGAGGTGGTGCTGGCCTCAGCTGGCTGGTGTCAGAGTTTGTCAAGCCGCCCGAGGGCCTCTGACATGGCTTATCGACTGCTATTAATCAATAACAGCCGGGACCAACAGCTTAACGTGCCCTCCGAAGCACAGAGCGATGGAAATCCGCACATAACTTAGAAAAGTCATTGGTGCGGAGCCTAGGATCGAAGCCGGTATCGTTGGATTCTGAGTTGCATTATTGAACCGTTAGGCTACCATCGCTCCATGGTCCATGGTGGTGACCAATCTGTTTACCAACGCATTGTCATAAAATAGTAAGTTTGTTTCGCCAAGTCATCACTCACGCATCTACAAGTGACCATCATCGCCAACAAGGCAAAAAATCGTGGTGTGTGTACAAAATAAATAATAGTATAAAAAACAAACAAAAAAACCTTTTTTATAGCTAACCGAACTAAAAAATAGAAAATAATTTTCAATTTCAAAGAGTTTATATTCTGGTTTAAGAATTTATTCTCACAAAGAATTTAGAGTTTATATTACAGTAGTAGAAGATCGAACAATCAATCAGTTTTTTTTTTTTTTTTTAAAAGCGTTGGGTGCATTTTTTACTTTTCATTACTCTCCTCTCATAGATAGTTGCCAACAGAATGATTGTTAAGTACATTGACTTTATCAAGCACCACAAGCTTTTAAAAAAAAAAAAAAAAAACTGATTGATTGTTCGATCTTCTACTACTGTAGGTAATATAAACTCTTTGAAATTGAAAATTATTTTCTATTATTTAGTTCGGTTAGCTATAAAAGCGTGTTTTTTTTAGTTTTTTTAAACTATTATTTATTTTTTTGTGGATTTATCAATTAGTTATTTGTTGACATGTGGTATTGAAATTTCTCACAAATCAATTCGCAATCTCATCATTTACTACAGAGGATCTATCAAAGAATGTATTAATCCTGGCGGTCCTAATAAGGATAAAGGGAAACTGTTATCAAATTATTGCATTGTCATAGGTCCTTGATACGTATGCAAAGTTTCAAATTAATCTGACTTGTGGAAATTGGTGAAAATTATGCTCAAAGATTCCGTTACATACATACATACATAGATACAACCCAAGCTAATAAAAGCGTGTTAAAAAGAAAAAAAAGCGGCCAAGTGCGTGTCGGACTCGCCCATGAAGGGTTCCGTAGCAGCAAGTAACATAATATAAAAGTTCTTGGATGGATTACGATTAATGACGTATTAAAAAAAAACTACTCACTAGATCTCGTTCAAACCAATTTCGAGTTAAAGTTTATATGGTAATGTACATCATATATATTTTTTAGTTTTATCATTCTCTTATTTTAGAAGTTACGGGGGGGGGGGGGGGGGGGGGGGGGTTACACACTTTTTACCACTTTGGAAGTGTCTCTCGCGCAAACTATTCAGTTTAGAAAAAAATTATAATAGAAACCTCAACATCATTTTTGAAGACCTATCCATAGATACCCCACACGTCTAGGTTTGATGTTTTTTTTTTTGCGTTATCATTTCTAAGTATGGGGAACCCCAAAAATAATTGTTATTTTTAATTTTTGTGTAAAAATCTTAATGCGGTTCACAGAATACATCTACCTACCATGTTTCAACAGTATAGCTCTTATAGTTTCGGAAAAAAAAGGCTGTGACATACACGGACAGACAGACAGACAGACAGACAGACATGACGAATCCATAAGGGTTCCTTGTCTTTGACTGCGGAACCCTAAAAAGATGCAGCTAATGTGATATTTATTTTATTTCACCGCACGGTTACGACATATGAGAATCTTAAATTGAATCAGACTGTCGGGCAAATACTACGCGATACACTTTTTTTTTTTTTTAAATGACTCAAAATAAAACAACAAAAATGTCTTTATAAAATCATTTGGACGGAAAGTAATGTATAATTGTATAAGTAAACCACAAGCACATCTTGTGCGTTAGGTATTTGAGGTGACGACTAATGAATGAATATAATTCGAATAGACCTACCTAAATTATATCTTACCTAGGTAGTAGGTATTTGCAGTGTGATATAAGCAGTGCTTAATTTTTCTTAAGTTAGTTAAGTGGCGCGAAATTCAATTTTGTTCGTGTTTTTTGCTCATTACAGCTCATCAACACTTCTTCAGATAGCTAAAACTATGTTGCTGCAAATTATGAGACCTAACACACAAGTTTTAATTTATATTATCACATAAATATCATTAGATTACCTGCGATTGTGCTTCTACGATATTTAGTGTTTTTTTGTTTCAAGCACATTCATAGACAAACTAATGATATTTATGTGATACTATAAATTAAAACTTGTGTGTTAGGTCACATAATTTGCGGCAACATAGTTTTAGCTATCTGAAGAAGTGTTGATGAGCTGTGATGAGCGAAAAACACGAAAAAAATTGAATTTCGCGCCACGAGCGAAAGCAACCACCTTAATGGTGTATGATAGGTTGTTTGATTTTTGTTGAACTAACTTACAAGCGTAACCGCAGGGAAAGGTTTATTTTGGGTTGCTTATTTTTGAAATGATAGCGAAGGCTAGAGGTACCGTGTTTGCACGTTATTTCGTCGAGTCAGGTTTTTTTTTTTTTATTATTCCTGATGACTGTGTAAACAGATGTCCCACCTTATGTTAAGCGGTAACCTGTGCCTTTAACAATGCATTACCTCATAGGTCACGTCCACCTAGGACGCGTCCTATGTGGCATTGCACTGCGCCCGCCATCCTGAGACATAAAGATGAAAAGTCTCATGTGCCTATAATTTCACCAGCACCTAATTTCACCCTTGAAACCGGAACACAGCAATGCGAGCACTACTGCTTTGCGGCAGAAATAGGTATGGAGGTAGTACTTCCCCGGACGAACTCTTTCATAAAAAAGCTCTACTACACACTAAAAATTGGTAATATTCATTGGTTGTTATACTCCATACATGCGGCAGTAGGTAGTGATAGTAGGTATGGGGCGTAACCCTATTCTCTACCATCGCGTATTTCAAACATATTTGCGATCCAAAAGTGAACTTTCCAGGCGGCCACACTGTACCTACATACATACAAACTTCGAAAATAAACAGTTAACTCCTACAAAGAAGAGTATCGCTAGGACGCTGAGCCCTCTGCATACAAACGAAGTTTGACCCTTTTTTGAACTATGGTAGATCTTCATTTGACCACGATCTCACTTGTTGGTAAGTGAAGATGCACCGACGATGGAGCACGAAGGTCTAGAAGGCACCTATTCACGATACCCAGATTATAGTTTTCTGGAAAGAACACGGCAGCGAGTTTCTCTCCTTAGTAGTTGGCATTACAAAGGTGGAACCGAAACGTTTAGTACGAATAATAGAGGGTATACTAAGATAAGAATGGCACTGAACCGTGCGCCTTCTTGTTTTATGACAACCACATCAAACAACATAAAATGTTGTACATGATCCATACAATCAAATACATTAATATCAAGAGCCGTGGTTTGTCAGTTTCCTAAAATAAAAATAGATGGTTTCCAAATCACACTCTTCCCCAAGCTAGTTTGATTTTATACAATTTAAATTTAATAAACTGACAAACCACATAGTATTTAGTCCCTTAAAATGTAATTGACTTGAATGAATTAATATCCAAATGAGGATCAAACTACGTTTTGCATGGAGCGGGAGAGCGGCACATTTCCTTAAGATTTGAATTACATAAAGTGTGCAATACAACTTACAATATAACTCTGTTTACAGTGGAGGTAGATAATTAATAATAATTAACCCAAAAACATGCATAAAAAACATAACCTGGCACACTAGTCAACACATTATACGTGTTATAATCTTAAAACTATGTTCAGTGCATATTTTAACAGTACAATAGGCACAAATGGTTAAACAAAGTAGCTGTCGCTTGACTTAATATCTAAAACGGACGGTTTAACATACAATGCACTCGATAATGCATAGAAAAAAGCTTACTTCGTTGTTTAATGGAGCAGGTAACGCCTGCCTTACAAAAGTAAAGTTTAAAAAAATAGACCTCAAACATATTGAAATACCTACTGTCAAAAGGTGTGAACTTAAAACTAGTATTTATTAAAAATATAAAATTTACTGAATACTTAATCAAAACCAGAATAATAATTGACGATTCAATCCTAGGTATTGCTCAGATATTTAATTATGTAGAAAAGAGAGTGTCCAATTGTAAAAAAACTTAGACCTCAAAGTATTTATATAAGATACTGTAAAGTGTGAACTTAAATCTATTATTTTATTAAACATACATTAACAGTAAAAGTTACTGAATACATAATCAAAACCAGAATAATAATTGAGATTCGATCCTAGGTATTGCTCAGATATTTAATTATGTAAATGTAGAAAAGAGAGTGTCCAAATTGTAAAAAAACTTAGACCTCAATGTATTTAAATAAGATACTGTAAAGTGTGAACTTAAATCTATTATTTTATTAAACATACATTAACAGTAAAAGTTACTGAATACATAATCAAAACCAGAATAATAATTGAGATTCGATCCTAGGTATTGCTCAGATATTTAATTATGTAAATGTAGAAAAGAGAGTGTCCAAATTGTAAAAAAACTTATACCTCAATGTATTTAAATAAGATACTGTAAAGTGTGAACTTAAATCTATTATTTTATTAAACATACATTAACAGTAAAAGTTACTGAATACATAATCAAAACCAGAATAATAATTGAGATTCGATCCTAGGTAATGCTCCGAAGGCCGATTCTCCTAATTATTTTGAAACAAAATAACGTTCAAGTTTCAGTCACATTTCACTGTTGAAATATTCTTAATTATGAAGAGAATTGGGCTTCAGACAAATAATGTAAAAAAGTCCATGTGTCCGTTGACAGAGACATAGTACAAGCATTTACCTAGGTAGGTGAGTTTTCTTACGCTTTCGACTCATATTCCATTTCGAATCGAGCTTGAGATTCCTTTAGCTTGTTGCATTTTTTATTTTGAATGTTGGTTTCCGTCAAGAATAGAGCTGACGCCACGAGGCATGCTATAGATCCAACAACTCCCAGGCCGAAGGACCAACCTTGAAATAATAGTAAAAAACTGGATATTAGTTATTTTTGCTAGTCGAACACTCTTGATAATGTGTTCTAGAAAACTCAGATGCCCAAACGCACTATTTAGACACGTTTCAAACGTTCGAACGTAATGTTTTTATTTATTTATTTATAACATATGGCACACAAAACAGAATACAACCGAAAATTATAATAAAAGTACATGACAGAAATTGTTAACTAGGTTATATTCCAAAACATGTGTACACTTCACGATTATATAAAAAAACAAACAGTAAAGTAGATCATCATAAAAAAAAACATTTTAAATATAAAAAAAACACCTGTTTTAGTAGGTGTAGAAAACTCGATCTTTCGCAAGAGCGGCTAAAGTAGCTCTTTTAAATTTAGATAAATTATTATTTAAAACATCAATCGAGCTGCTATTGCCGATTAACAAATTGTTGTATTGGCGACACATTCTAACATTCATTCCTGTTGTTGGTTTAGACTTGGTTTAGCTGATGTAAAAAAATGGTATCGTGTTATTTTCTGAACGTTTGAACCGTTGGACGTCACTAAAAGATAAAAGGGATCCTTGTTTGAATAGTTGGGACTGAAATTCTCAAATTGAGGAAGCAAATATTGAATTCTAAAAAAAATAGTACTTCTACATCTCAAAGACTGTTTTTTAACGATTTTTTCACAGGCCTATTCAAGCAAGGATCCCTCAATCCAAACGTAGGTAAAGTTCGAACAATCGCTACACCAAAGGGAGTACCAAATAAATCCCAATTAAATAGATGATCCTGGAAACGGCTGTACCAATTTCCACCAAACATAACTATGAACCATCTCGCAAACACCACCTTTCATACAAAAAAAACGCATTCAAATCAGAGCACCCGTTCCGAGCCACTTGGTAACAATGAAACATACATGCATACAGACACACTATGGCCTCAAACTTCTATCCTCTTCTTTTTAGTCGGGGGTTCCTATAAGCATTACAATGAACAAAATTACCTAAGTAGTTGTTAGGGTGATCTGGCATCCATCCGTCTGTGTTGCCCAACGAAGCGAACACTATAACAGCAATAACTCCACAAATTCCTGTAAATAAATAATAACTTGGTAGGTCAATCATTAAAACCACACGCTAATTGACGCTATAGGTTCATCGATTTTTTTTAAATGAGACGAAGAAGGCGAGAGCTCGCTCTGATACAGTGTTTTTAAGCATAAAAAATAGTATAAAATGCTCTTTAAAGTTTTGTTAGTTTAATGGTTTGATAGTGAATGAATTCACTAACTCAAATAATAACTTAAAAGTTACCAATTGTTTCAAATATTAAAACAATTAATTAATTATTAAGAAGTAAGCCTAAAATTGGATTTAGATTTTAAAAAGGTTGGTACTTTGTTTTTTTTTGTCGAGTGAAGTATTTCAAATAGTTTATTAAATTTGTGATTTCACTAGATAGAAAATTTAAGAATACCATATATATTTTTTCTTCTTGGGAACTATAAGAAGTGTTACCAAAAACTTAAAAAATTGTAGAACACATTATTGACATTTCATGAACCTATAGCGCCTAAACATTGAGACGAAATAATCTTACCTGAACCCAACATAATGAATCCAATAGTTCTGATCAGTGTCACATATCGGTTCTGTTCTGGTCCACAGCACAGGAAGAACACCAGCACCAACACTGTCGATATCAGCACGCCGAGAAGGCACAACGTGAAAAAGAACTGAGTCGCTATCATAAAACCTGAAAGAAACTAATTCGTCAGTCATCAGAATCACAAAATTATTTATTGATCAACTGTTGTACAAAATCAATATACAGTTGTGGTCATATAATTAAGAACGATATAAAGTTCTACAAGTTTTTTATTTAAATCGTATCATACACAGAGATGTGTACCTTCTGAGAAGCAACTAGTTATGTTATATAATAGTCACATTAATAGAGCAACCTGACTTAAGAATAAAGTATGAAATCGCTAACTATTTTTTGCACATTTTATTGATTTTATCAAAGTAACACATTCAAATAGTACTAAAACTGGACAAATAATTAAGAACGATTTATTTAACTGCTCGGGAATTGTTTTGTATGACACTTAGATTTAAAAAATCACAATATTATGTAGCACAGGAAACATATTTTTTTTTTAATAAATATTTAACTAAAATTAATAGTTAATAGCATATCCACGGCTTTTAATTACAGCTTTACACCGGCGAGGCATTGACTCTATTAATTTTTGACATTTCGCAAGAGAAATAGAGTTCCATTCTTCTAAAAAAACGTCATACAGCTCTCTTAAATTTCCACACTTTGTATTTGAAACCTTTTTATTTACTTCAAACCACAGATTCTCTATTGGGTTTAGATCTGGACTGTTAGCAGGCCAGTCTAAGACAGAAACTAATTGCGCTGTAAGAAATTCCTTTACGGTGCGTGCAGTGTGCTTTGGATCATTGTCATGCTGGAATGTCCAAATGACCGGTAGAACGTCTTCAGCGTATGGTAACATTGTTTCTTCCAGTATATTTTTGTATTGGAACTGATCCATGTTACCTCTATCAACTTTACAGGTCCTACACCATGTCCAGAAAAGCAACCCCAAATTTTCACATTCCCACCACCGTGCTTTAATGTAACTTTCGTGTACTTTGGGTCGAATGCTGTATTTGGGGGACGTCGTACATATCGTTTTCCATCAGAACATACTCTGTTTATTTTCGTCTCGTCAGAAAAAAGTAAATTTTTCCACTGTTGCACAGTCCAGTTTTCATACTTTCTCGCAAATGCAAGCCGGGCTTGCCTGTGGCAAAGTTTTAACATGGGTACCTTTCTTGCTATCCTACCGTGCAATTTTTCTTCTACCAAACGTCTTCGAATAGTGCGTGCTGAGATTGCTGAAGGGTTGTTTTCACCAAAATATTCTTTTCTAAGCTCATTGGCCCCTTTAAAAGGATTTTGTTTTGCCATACGAACGATGTTTCGGTCATCTCGAGGAGTTGTTTTTCTCTGTTTAGGTACACGTGGAACATTCGAAGTAGTTTGATACGTAGCAAAATGCTTTACAGCGTGGAAAACCATCGTTTTTGAACATTGCAGATGGTCGGCTATCTTTTTATAAGACCAATTCTTCCGGCGAAGTTTTATTATTACTTCCCTTGTAGATTTATCACAATTTTTATTTTTTCCCATTGTTTTTTCTAAAGAAGCAATCACCTTTAATCTTTTACAGCACGTAATGGCGCCAAAATTATACAAACAGTAACAAATCGACTGAGTGTTCTCTATTTAAATTTGAATAAAGGTATAAACTACTTAGCGTTCTTAATTACGTGACCAGCCAGTAATAAGGAATACTTTGTTTAAAAGTAGTGTAAAATGTTTGCCTATTGATTTTTAGCCAATCATGTGTATCAATGAATACAGTGGTAATATGGAAATGTTTTACGATACCGAGAGAAATAAAAACAAATGCATACAATTAGTTTTGCATCTTAGTTGGAAAAAATCTTCCCTTTATATCAGCGTTCTTAATTATATGGCCACCACTGTATATATAAAAACGTTGCGTGACTGACTATCAACGTACAGCCTAAACCATAAGTCCTAGAGACGTGAAATTTGAAGGGCACGTTACCGTTTTGGCGTAATTGAGTACCAAACATACAAACATCACAACATCGTAACTTTGAGATTAGAGGGATAAGCCATATTTTGAGATGATTTTTAAACCTAGTTCCTTCGAGATAGTAGTTGATAAATATATAATATCATAGTAAGACTACTGACCAGGTAATAGATATCCACGTATTTTATCGTATCCAGTCGTGAAGGGGTCGTATACCCAACGACATCCCACGAAGAAGCGTCTCTGATATTGATCTAAAGGGTCTGGCAGAGACCTGAAGCAATGGCTCCAGAGACCTAATCTGAAAGTTTCAAGCATTTCATATGAATTCACACTAAGTACCGCTCCTACATGAACCCTTCATCATTGATTTTTAGGTATATACCTGTCTAGTCTAGCTCCCCTTATTCTCGAGTCGCTGACCAACCAGCTAGGCGTGCCGAATGCCAATGCCACAGTGACAAGGGCAATGACAAATACGCCAATGCCGCAATTACCGGCCAAGCTTCTATTCTTCATTGTTTCTGAAAGCAAGATATTCGTAGATTAGAAGCGGCGAGTCAAAAATATATACAGGTTGTAGCAAGATAATGGGAGTCTCAGCGTAAGCACAGAATATATACAGTAAGTACCTTTTCTGGTGTATTCA
The DNA here is from genome assembly GCA_932527175.1 of Operophtera brumata. Taxonomy (NCBI): domain Eukaryota; kingdom Metazoa; phylum Arthropoda; class Insecta; order Lepidoptera; family Geometridae; genus Operophtera; species Operophtera brumata. The sequence goes on from OW052238.1 coordinate 7,210,818, forward strand.
GAGGTTTGTTCTTAGGAAGCATTAGGAGAACTTTGAAGACAAAAAAAACTGTATTTTTGGAGTAACTCCTTATGAATCTCGATTTTCATATACGCCCACGGTACCACGGTTCGCCAATAGATGGGGAGTACAATCAAGCGCTAACAATAAGTGAAGTCGTTCTGTTTTCTGAACTGACTCAAGTAAACTCCAATAGCGCGTCGGAGATGACACAATTTTTTTTGAATTTTACATGCTATACAAGGGTATCTGCATAGAAAATGTATAGGAAACTGTTTTCCTTGAGTTTCCTTAAATTTTACGATTTAATTTGCTATGTTACTTTGACTAAAATATTCCTGATGAGTCGAACTTGTTTTTAGGGTTTCGTACCCAAAGGGTAAAACGGGACCCTATTACTAAGGCTCCGCTGTCCGTCCGTCCGTCTGTCACCAGGCTGTATCTTATGAACCGTAATAGTTGACAGTTGAAATTTTCACAGATGATGTATATTTATGTTGCCGCTATAACAACAAATACTAAAAAACAGAATACATACATACATACATAGACACACGCCTTTTTCCCCGAAGGGGTAGGCAGAGCCACAATAGGCCTCTTTTCACAGTGGGTTGCACCATCGTGGAATATAGACGTGACAAGTGGTGAGCTCATCGCCGCCATTGCTTCCCACGACTGACTCAGCTAACGCTTTCTTCCAGTAATAACACATTCCATAATAAGCTACCAGCCAGGACAAATCTTATACCAACGAATCTTATCAACAAGTCCGGGTAATCCCTTAGTCGACTTTTACGACATCCACGGGAGGAGACGGAGGGGTCTATTCTTAAGCCGGACACACCACGGCAAAAAACAGAATAAAATATATATTTAAGGGATTTCCCATACAACAAACGTCTTTATTTTCAGTTTTTATAGATAATGGTACGGAACCCTTCGTGCGCAACTCCGACTCGCACTAGGCCGGTTTTTATTAAGAAATGTCACTTTTCAATTTTGTAATTTTTCAATGCACTTTTCGTTTTGTTCAATACTCACCTGATGTTTCCTAAGAACAAACCTCTCTAACTAGAACAGACAAGGTACTTGCCCTGAGAGTGTCATTATCCACCACACCCTGTATATGTGTAGGCTGACGAAGCCACTTAGCATTCATGAACGTTAATTAGGGCAAAGACAGACAACACAAGTATCTAACCTGGTACTCTAACTGTGGGTAATTAAACAGAGCTTTATAGGGTATGGTGATGTTTAACACAGCTACTACAAGGTTGTATCGTGAGATGAATAGCCAAGGAGTCGGCATGTGAAATGTTTCGCAACACACAGAGTCGTATCCGTTGTGGGCGTAAACAACACAACATTCGCTCCGTAACACAATGCCAAAAAGTTCACATGCATTAAAGTACCTACACGTAAGTCCGTGGGAAATTTGTTTGGACATTGAATAAGTGTTTTACGAGTGATTATAAATTTTGGAACTTAAATCAGACGACTTATGATCGAAACAATACTATTAAAAAGTATGTAGGTACATATTTCCAGTCACAACTCATCCAAATGAACTCTAAATAAAATACGAAATGTTTATTGAATAAATAATAATAAGTTACTAATTTAGGCCGCCCCGTTACGTCCGCACTCAATGAGACAGGGCCCTTATTCGCTATGACCATAGGCGATAACTTGCCAAAAAATTGAGACGTCACATTTTTTTTTTTGTACTATGTATTCTGAACGGTGATTCCACTCAGATATCGTAACGAGCCCGCGTTATGTCACGTTTGGTCATCAAGTCGTAACCTGTCACGGGCGTTAATTATACGCCGAATATTCGGTAGCCGAAAATTCGGTATTCACCCCAAATTAGGTACTATTCATGACATATCTAGAAAAATCGGAATTCTGATCGGAATAAAACAGAACAATCAATTGCCAGCACAGTTTCAACTAAAATAGAATGGCACAGCCTATCAGGTCAGGTTGTATCCGTCGCAGTAAGATACACAGATACACTAGGCCCTAAGGAGATTTCCCTGGTGAGATAGTCACGAACATTGTGTTTCGGATTCTACTTCCCTTGGAAGATTTCACTAAACAAGTCAAAGGAATTGATTTGTTTGAGTGATTTTAAAATACGATGAAATTAAGAATGATGACTACTCGGGAGGAGGATCAGTGAGGGGGAAGTGAGGGCTAGGGGAAATAACAGGGGTGAGATAGGCGGGAGCACATGGGTGAGATATAGGGTTAATAAGGGGGTGCACGTGGGTGGGAGATAGGGTTAATAAGGGGGTGAAGAAGGTGAAAATGGGGAAAAGCTCAAATCCTTCATTAATTAGTCACTAGGAAGGTTGTCATGTTTTTTAATTATTACAACCGGTCAAGTACGAGTCGGACACGCGCGGATGGTACCGTACTAGTAACCTACTATATGGTAACAACTAGACCAATTGAACCTATTAGCCGCCAGTGATATTAAGGAACACATTTTAGACGTATTCTCATCAAGAATATTATCACTTTCCTGTGGGAATTTAAAGATTATCTGTTTTTTTCTACATATACATAGAGTTATACAAACGCGAATTATGTGTGGAATAGTTACAAATTGTTTTTTCTTTTGCATTGTCAGTTTCAAATAGAACCATTGTTGGTACGGAATTACGGAACCCTAAAAGCATATGGCATAATCAATCAGAATGGAAACATCCAAAAAAAAACACTCAGTATCCATTCACAAATTTATTATGCTTGCTTAAATCTTTTGCTTCTTTTGTACCCAATTTTTCTTAAATTCATAATTTTAGTAAGTACTTCAAATAACTATGAATTTTGCCTGCTTAGCCTTGTACAATTATTTATTCTGTGGTTTAGCCTACTGGGAATAGCTCTATGATAATAACTACAATACAACTGCAAGGGCATGTTTGATCACTTATGTAACAGTAACCTTGAATTTAAATGTTTATTTGGTTAATTTGTACTTCCATACAACATTTCAAATCACAAAGACAACTCTATGGGAAGCACCAAGGGATTGATTCTATTTTTGATTTAAAAAAACGCACTTAGTGTTACCGGGACACGGGACAGGCTTAGTTACTTGTTTACGTGTTTAGTTTTGACAAGAACTGAAATTGCTTTCAGTTCTGTAACAATTTCAAGAACTGAAAGCAAACTTATAATATTTTATTAAACTCCATTGAAATGCAACTGAAATGCAAATGCAAAAAGGAACAGTGTGTGCTACTGTAATTTTTTTTTTTTTAAATGAGTCTCTTAATGCTTGCCACACTGAACAAACAACTACTACCTACAACTATTACTATAGATTTAAATGTTATTGTAGTTAACTGATCTAATTTCATTGAAAATGCATTTTTATTGCATATTGCCATACAGTGCTGTGGTCTGTCCGGCCTGAGAAGCCCACTCTCCTCCCATGAATGTTTTTAAAGCTTATTCCAGGAGAAGGGCAGCAGTATCCACCAAAATGATCAACACCAATACTGTGATCACCAATCCGCCTGCCAAGCATGGTGATTGCTATCTGCCACAAGGGAGGTCTCATCCACCGGTTAATGTCTGGTGATACAAGAAGTTAAACAACAAATAGGTAGGTAGGTTCTTATTGATTTTGATGTGACTACCTAATTACAGTCACAATGTGTATATCATGATGTTAGTACAGAAAATAATATAAGGTGCTTACAATATGGCTGATATAGCTAGACCACTCTGAAGACCATAGGCAGCAAATCAATGTATTTCATTAAAAACAATTTCACATTAGAACAGGGCGTCCACCAGCAGCAGTATCGTCAGAACTGTAGGTGACAAGGTGAATCAGCTAATTGCAAGTCTAGCACCTTACCTTGACTGGTAAGTTGCAACAAGACCCCAATAATCATTAACATACTTTGCTTACCTACCTATCTAGTGTAAATGTAATGTACATCAACTTACTACACATAAAGGTGTGACGGACGTGCGTTCCACAAGCATTACCGGCAATAACAGTGTGTGGAAAACCCAGAACTTAAAAATTATGACGGATTTTGGTAAGAAATGCAAATTAAAATTAACGATTTCGGCAACGAACTTACCTACCATACAACTATTTGTTAGTAGAGATGGATTCACTTTTGAATGATTGCTTGCAGAACTTTTTAACGTAAATCTAACTACGTAATTTGAAACAAAATGTAATCAACGAACGTAAATTAGAAAACAAATCAACACAACACATTCGTTTTCAAGACAACACAAAACGAATCTTTGAATTGAATGAATGAAACTTTTTTAGTTACAATTTGACAGACAAGCAAGGGCGTAGTCCTCATAGGGATGGGAAGCTATCTGGCTTGAGTAGTTTTGTTTCACAATATCGTTCTTGTTAGATCGATCTTGCAAGACCGATTATGCTACGAACTCCATAACTTGATAATCAAATAACATAGGATTGTCTTTACAGCTTTGATGTCAATAATACTTACAGTATTTAGATATGGTAGCTGGTTATGGTTATTTTCCCCAACAAATCGTCGCAAAGACCGCAGACTAAATACAAACAAACAACATAACATTGAGTGGCGTACATTTGGTCAAATAAATAACCAGTCTTAAAAAATTTGCAGTTTTCAGAAAAACAAACATATAATGCCTGGCCAAGTTTCACAAGCAAGATTACTGTTTGTGCACTTGTATTGTAATCAAACCTACCAATACAATGCTTGTATCATAGTTATTTGATTGTTTGTTTGTTTCCATAGCTGTTTGTTTTTTGATTAGGTATGTTTTCCTTATTTTTCCTTTTGTTTATATATTTATTTCCGCAATAAGCAAGTATCCTTAGACGCAATATGTGGAAACATCTCAATGGTCAGTAGGTAGTTTATTTTTTAGATTAGTAATTAGTTTTTAAGTAGGTACTGTTTGTTTTCCGAAGATAATAAAATAAAATAAAATAAATAAAATAGTAAAAAACACAAAAAATCGGGGTGTGTCTGTGTCATGCGGACTGACACGTGCGCGACCACGGCTGTGTGTGTGTTTGTGTTTTACGTGGTGGGTGAATACTTAAACGTAACGGTTAATATTGTCTTTGAACCTCAGAGGTATCACCCATCAGTTACAAAATTAGGATATACCAACTATCCATTACTGGTTACCTACTTGGTTACCATTGTTGTTGACCTGTCACATATATATTTATTCTCAACGATAAGTCTTTTTCACTGCAGATACTGAGTAAATTTAACTAGCGCTGCAGTTTAACTTTATCTATCAGTCGTCATTCATCAGTCATCAGACTTCAGTCATCATCATCAGTTATATGTATGTTTACATCATTTTGATCTAAACATACAAATGATGATCTATGATCGTTGATCCGCTCGGATGCCTTCATTGTACCTAATAAAAAAAAAGATGTCTAAGATGGATGTGTAGCTGCGACACCATACAGTATCCTGTATGTATGTATGAATTGCCTCCCAAAAAGGCAACTTTAAAGACATGCGTCCTATTAAGACGTATTCACGTAAATAATCTTATGATTTGAATGTTTTTTTACAAATTAACTGAAATAGGTAACCTCAGAGAATTAAAAAAAATGCCTGATATAATCAAAGGAACTAACAGATCAGCAGAAGACGATCTAAAACAAAGTGCTGCCTGTCAGTAAAAGCACGTTCTTCAGTTATTTTTCTATTTACTTCAAAACTCACATTCTTGGTCAGTCGTCTCAGCTCTCGGATGAAGAACACTATTATACCTCCAAGTCTCAGCTACGTCAATGCCTAGTTCCATAATAGAAAAAATTTATAAGGATTAAACAAACCATCATTCATGCTTCAACTTCAACGTAGTACACTGGTTTGTCTGTGATCTGCAATCACCATATGAACCTGCGACTGGGAAATGGGAATTTTTTAGTTGTCCATTGGTGCTTGAGTATGGACCAAATTAGAAGAACTAGAGTTTGAAACGGTAGTGTATAGGAAAAACTAATTTTCTACATGTAGGTATGGGCGTTGATAACTTAGGGCGTGGCAACTTTAGGATGTCTATTTTGTACTTAGAAAGTCAATGAACTTATATCCACAGACCGTTCGTGCCAACCAAGGCAGGAGACATCTTGCGCTTAACGGTCTAGCTAGTAGATACGTAGATTTTATACAATCCATGTCCTATTCATACTCCCTATCATTCTAATTACGATGAATCAAATATTACCTACCTATGACATACACATAGGATAAGAATGAACTACAATCAAAAGATTTTGCAGCATTGTTGAACATGTAGGTACCTATATTAGCACAAACTACTAGGATGCTAACAGTTGTTTGTTTGTTTAAATGTTTGTTTATCAGATCATCTTTATTTTTTTTTCAGTTTTCTTCGAGCCCACGGATAGGAGAAAGGCAGCTAAACCTCTCAAATTCAAACAAAACGTATGCTATAGCTCCCCAAATCTAATAGAACTAAGAGCTATGGCTGACTTCCTTAGTCCTAATGTTTTCATTGAAAAAAGTAATGATTTGAATGAAGTATTGAAATTGGCTAAGATTGTCTCAAACGCAGTGGACTTTATTATTGTTACACTTGGAGACAAAGGCGTTATTACTATAAATAATTCGAAAAGGGATGGGTCCGTGGTAGCGAGATTGTATCCTGTAGAATCTATAGGAAATGTGGAGAATGTATCTGGGGCTGGAGACTGCTTCACCAGTGGGTTTATAAGTGGTATGCTCTCATATTACAAGGAATCAAATAATGTGCACATTGGTTTTCAATCAGCCAAATATGCCTTACTCTGTAAAAACACAGTTCCTTTTGATTTGAGTACTGACACAATTTCAATAAATGAAGCAGAGTATGTAACATTGAAAATAGACTAAATAACGATAATTTTTTTTATTAAAAAAATGCTTATTATACTTATGTCACACTTTGTAAACTTGCTGTAAGTAAGTACCTATATCAGTCAAACAGAACTTAATTGTGTAAGGCACTTTGAAGGTAATTAAAACCTGTGTCAAAAAACAATGTCAAAAAAACATTTTAAGCAAAATGAGATTCACAATATCTTTACATAGGTAGTAAAAATGTCTGGATGGATTTTTGTATAGAAAATAATTCTTAAACTTAAACTTATGCTAAGTTGACATTCCATCAGAATTTCTTCACTTTTGATAATGTACCATGAGGATTTGGCACTCTCGCACATAATGTTAGCAAAGAATAACTGCAAGAATCTAATTTAATAATTGTGTAAAAAGTCTTCGGAGGACGGATTAGTGATTACAAACTAACAATATTTATTAAATAATAAACATGAATCATTAAATGCAAGTCTTAAATATCAGTGTGTCCACCTGAATATCCAACTTTCCTCTCCTGCATTGTATAAGACGAGGGGTCACGGCTCTGCATCTCATGCAGTCTCTTATACTTGTGCACCCTGGCTTCAACCAAGAACAGTATTCCAGCAGGAAGCAGGAAAATTACTCCAATGACACCAAGAGCATAGGCCCATCCTAGGTCATTATGTTCCCAGTTTGGCATCCAGTCACGACCATCACCTTTTACTCCAAATGTTATTACTGATATGAGGCCAGAAAATCCTGAAAATAAAATCTCATTAGCATTTGGTGCTTTCAAGTCTCCGTGCATACGGTGGCGAAGTGTATTGTGAGTAACTCGAAGCAAGGCTGGTGGGTAAGTCGACTGAGCCTGTCACCTTCGCCAAGGGAGCTCCACTGCACCCGCCACCCAACCGGAGGATCCCGGCACATGGGAAGTTGCCACGCAGTTCAGTGAAAACCCTATTTGCAGCCCGGCGCACACTTGTCTGTCGGTGTCGGTTATAGTTTATGCCTTGTGATTTTTTTATAAATTTTGTGTTTGCCTTGTTACAGTCCACAGAATAAAACACTATGCATTTATTTTATGGTCTTAAAGGGGAAAATAATTATCCAGCCAAGGGGTAGAAGGTCCTAACAGATTTTAATGGAGATACATTATGATTTAAGTCATGAGATGAGGCTATGAAACAACCTCATCATCAGCCTATAGAAGTCCACTGCTGGACATAGGCCTCCTCCATAGAATGCCACAACACCACACAGTTTTGAGCCACCTCCATGGGACCTTTATAATGTAGGTCTTTGGTCCATCGAGAGGGGAGCCTTCTGCATTGTCCATTTTGAATGTACATAAAAAATAAGTGATACTCACCTCCAATAACTAGAACTGTTCCCAAAGTTACTAGCAAAGTAAGATATATATCATCATCTCTGTCTTTCTTCAAGTAAACAAAAGAAAGGAACATTGAGGCTATAACACAGCACATTGATATTGTGAAGAAAAATTGTGTGGCCACAAAGAATCCAGGTAGAAGAACGTCATGTATAATGTAATACTCCTCTTCGAATATCCACCAGCAACCAGTGAAAACTGTATCATACCAGTGATGAATTTCTTCAAACTTATTGAAACACACCTCCCATAATCCTGCAAAGAACACGTTTAGATCATTGTTTGATTGTGTACCTATAGATGCAAACACCAGTTTTACCAGGAAGTGAAGGTAAACTCACCTATTCTAACAAATTTTGGATCTTTCAGTTTACCATCCGTTACTAACCAGTAGGGACTCACAAATGCAATTATGATGAAAAAAGAAGCAAATGTAAAGAATCCAAGGGCAAACAACCCTGTTTTGGACTTGGCCATGGTACACGGTAGATACAACCGGCAAAAATATTAATTTTAATTCTGTAACAAGTAAACAAAATACACGCCCAAAAACCGAAAATATTAAACACTAAAACTACCTACGGCAGAGGATATTTTCAGTTGAAATTTCAAAAGATTTATATAATCCGTCTGGCTGATGATGGTCTATGGGTCTACGCTACACGAGGCTAGACCGTTCACCGTAAAATGGCACCTGTAAATACTCCATGGCAGGTGCCAACTTACGGTGAACCATGAGCTTCTTGCGGTGAACGGTCTTTTTATTAGTACGCAGTACGCTACTATGTACTTCTTCCTAGAGCCTAGAGTACGCTAGAACCACAGAAGAAATACTACATCCATGACTACGACTAGAAAGAACTCTTCCATGCGCTAGAAATAATAATTATTTCGATGTGAAAATATCCTCTGCAAGCCTAAACTAAAGCCGAATGAACCACAGAACGACAGCACGAATATATTAACTGTGCCTGACTGACTGAACAAAGAAAATAACCTTTATCTTTCCTCAAACTCCCAGCACTTTTTTGGTTTTATGTCAAGTTAATCACCTGTCATTGGCAAACTCTTGTGGCACCACTGCCGCTCCGCTGAACACGCCAAAAAGAAGAAGAAGAAGAAGAAGTTTGAGGTTAAAAAATGTAAACAAATAATTTTTATTGTAGTTTATATTTCTTTTGATCTGTCTATGTAGCTTAGCTTTGGTTTCGAGATTTCATCAAATACTAAAATGAACGTTCAAAGATACGGGTTGTTAAAGCTTTGTCGCTGGCGTCCTCAATGTAGAAATAATAGTATATCACCCAATATTTGCCAAGATACCTTGAACAATTTATGTAAATATCTTCATATATCTGAAAATGTTGCTCAACACTTGGTAATAAAACATCCAGTTATCAATAAATTAGATGAAGATCATATAAGAAAACTAGTGCAAACAGTACATGAATTAGGATTTGAAAAAGAAGTTTTGGTTGAAGAGCCTCAGATATTTGGTATTTTACCAGTCACACTAAAATATAGATTTCAAGTACTGACAGAATGTGGCATAAAATACATATCCCCGGACCTATTAAAATCTTACTTACCTATAATAAAACAAAGAAAAATCAGCAACTTGAAAAAATCTGGACTAATTCCAGCAAATGTGAACATAGAAAACAGACTAGCTACTTATATGACACAGTGGCCAACATCATTAACTAGTTACATCTGGGAAAATGTCAATGAATTAAGCCTCTTCACAATACGTCTTAAGATCATACAGCGCTATCTGGAGTTACTACTGGATCTCACTCATGAAGAATTTTACAGGGCTATAGAAACATACCCAACAGTGAAACACCGCCCACTTGAAGTCATAAATGAAAGCCTCAATATCCTACAGTCACAAATCATGATGCCTTCTCCTAAAATAAAAACAAACATGTATTTAGTTCATGCAGACCCAGAGAATCTTAAAAACATATTGTTTAAATTTCGGTATATTGGTGGAATTGATATCAAAGAGGTCATCAGATTGCATCCAAAAATTGCCATGAAAAACTATAATACCTTGGTTGAAATAAGAAATATTTTAAAGGAATATAACATAGGCGACGAAGCGCAGAGAAGGTGTTTTGACATTTACACTCTGAGCAGCAACACAGTCCGAGAGAGACTGGAGAAAGCCAAGAGTATACCAGAGTTCAACACATTCTACCAGCACCCAAGATTTTTGAAAATGATCCACTATAATAACACTGCAATCAAGAGATTACAAAAACTGTACAACAACAACAAGAAGTGTCTCAGTTTAAACATTCTTTCAGGCAGTTCGGCTCATTACGATACATTTGAAAAGGCTCCCGGAGATAGACTTGGAAAAGGAAAAGATTTACTTTTCTGTATATCTCAAGCATTGGGGAAGAAATATAAAAGTAATGATATACGTAACGTGATAAAAAGGCATCCTTTTTGGATAAACATACCTTTAGTTCAAGTGAAGTATGTCTACCAAAAATTATCCAATGAATTTACACCGCAAGATATTTATGAAAACTGTCCTATTTTACTATATCCATGGAGTAAAATAAGGGAAATACTTGTGATTTTTAAAGAGCGTGAAATGCTGAGCCAAATACCAAATGCCTATGAAAACATTGATATGAGCAAATTGAATAACTCTCAAATACTCAGCTTGGTACTTTATGCTCTTGAGAGGAATCATTATTTTACAGGAAATGGTGTTTGGGTTGAAGAAAAAAAAAATGTCTTAAAATAGATATTCTATGCAAGGACTACCAAAACTCTGTAATATTTTCATTATTATATACATAGTACATAGGTATTTTTTTTCTTTTTACTACCAATAATGGCTATGTAGGTATATAGGAAGTGGCAAAATAAAGGGACTTTAAGGTGAATGCTCACGTTTGCGGCGCGAGATTCAAATTTTTTGGTGTTTTTTGCCCTTTACAGGTCATCAACACTTCTTCAGATGACGAAAGTTGAGTTCGCGACAACTAGGAGACCTAACACACATGTTTTAATTGATTGTATCTCATAAATATCATCAGTTTAGCTACGATACCCCTAAACAAACAAAAACACTGTAAGAATGTGTTTAGGGGTATCATAGCTAAACTGATGATATTTATGAGATACTATCAATTAAAACATGTGTGTTAAGTCTCCTAGTTGTCGCGAACTCAACTTTCGTTATCGGAAGAAGTGTTGATGAGCTGTAATGGGCAAAAAACACCAAAAAATTTGAATTTCGCGCCGCTAGCGTGCGCATCCACCTTAAGGGTAAGTAGGTACCTACCTTTTCTGTTGTAGTTAGACTGGTTTATTCTTAAAAAAACAGATGAATTTTTAAGAAAACTAAAATTGTTAGTTTTTGGAAAATGGTAGGTAGTAGGTATGTCGGATAAATTACATACAATTCCCAAAAAAAAACCAAGTTGTGCGCAATCGCCTCTATTTCTCATCAATTAAGAATTCACGAAAATTAACCTACCTAAACAAATCGTAACATTTTGAGAAAACTAAAAAAAACCGTTTCCATACATTTTCTAATGAAGGTACCTATATGATGCGCTACCTACACCTTGTACTAATATTGATTCTGTGCCTACACGCCCGTTGGTATCGACTTACCTACACTTTCAAACTAACATTGTTGTAGTAATTTATTTCCCGAAAAGTCACTTTGCCCAAATGGCTCACAAAATGCCGTTGAACTTGATTTTTATATGAGTTACCAGTCAAAGATGCACCTACACTTTCCTACTGGTATACCTACACTTTCAAACTAACATTGTTGCAGTAATTTCTCGCTAAGTACCTACTTTCTAACTGGGCAAAAAGGCCATAGTAGGTACCTACATTATGAGTGCCGCTGCCAGATACCTTCCTAATTTAATTTGAGTAGTATTTAACTTGATACCAGTAAATGTAGTTCAATCGGAGGCCTGCAAATCGAAATCGCTAAGTATTCGAATTATTGTTCCGAGGGTACATGATGACATCAAAGATTGGTGGTGCAAATAGCACTAGCCCACTAAGATGGGCCAGCGTGTGGAGGCGCAGTTGTATCGGATGGTTTATGGCGCGGCGGGTTGGCGATGGGATGGCCACGGTGTCGGTTTTTCGTCCGCACATCAAAGGTAGTGTAGTGGGCCAGAGATGGCAGTACGCATCCACACGTGGCCCATTCCACATAAGTTTTAATGATAGAGCTACTAAAACCAGAACATATAATTTAAAGAAAACTTATTAGTACAGGCAAATTAGGTGATTTTTAGCAAAAGTGTAGAAGTAATTAGATGTAGTCACAAAACCTTTTCTAATTGTTTTGTTTGGCTTGAAAATCACCTTTAATATAACTTTCAGCAAATTCACCCCCCCGGAACAGGGTGAAATAGAGTGAAAACCTTATAATACCCATAACTAAATGGGGAAAATAGATGTAGTCGGTGCAATTTGTGCACGACGGCGAACCGCGCAGACCAACCACGCAGCTGATAGTGTTATTTAATGAGGCAAATAAAGACATAAGCATTAGCATAAGTTAGAATAACAAGAAAAATTGTAGTAGGTAGTTAGGGCGTTCATTATTTTACCTAAACACAACGAGCCTAGATAGGAGCGTTTTAAAAATAAGCAGCAAAAATAAATAGAACTATAGGTAGTATAACAGATAAGAGCCGCTTTCCCAACGGTAACGCTGCCACGTAGTTAAGAAAATGTATGAAGATTGGTTAACCAATGACAAGCGGTTTTTAATCCTAGCAATTTTAGTATATATATTTGGCGAATCTGCGCATTCGATCAGTCAGCAAGTTCCTTCGTATAAGTCAAGAAAGAATAAACAGAAGAAGTCTGCAAGAAATGGTGTTTTCCTCTTCCCAGTAATTCCCAGTGGTAGGCAAGCCCCCTCCCGACACCCCTCCCCGCGCCCCGCAACGCTCCCCGCGCTCCGCACCGCGCCCCGCTCAGCACCCCGCGCCGCAGCACGTCAAGACGTCGGAGCAACCAGCAGCAGGCAGCAGCGCGTGCCCCCGAGCAGCCAGGCCAGCAAGCCGCGCCCCACCACGTCCCAGCCCGTAGCTCGACCAGCAACAGCACGGCGCCATCGTACCTACTCATTCCTACCCATACCTACTTCCTAGCAGCATCGTCGCTGAGTATCCATCCTGAACACCCCATCCTATCTACAGTCCACTTCATCAACAGCATCCTGAACAACCGTTATAATCTACATTTGCACCAAATATTTTTTTATGTACTATTGCGGCTCGGGGGAAATTGAAGTAGTCGGTGCAAATTGACAGAATTACCAGAAAAATGGGCCAAATAAATTAACAGGTTTGCACCTGGGTACCTCACACGGAAGTCACTTTTTCCATATTTTATTGTCGCTCTACTTCGGGGAAATTTCAGGCAATTCTGGAATTTCACTTAAACTTATTCATTTGATTAGTACTACATTCGCCGGCCATTTAATACTGGAATTTATACACGGAACATGCATTTTTTATGTATTATATATGTAAGTTCGGTGCGGTGCTAAGTAACTAATATATATACTGTGGCGCTGCACTGCTTACACTGGCCCCCAACCGCGGGGTGCATCCGTATTGATCCCAGAAAATCATTCCACGAGCTGAAAGTAATAATAATTATACCGGATTCATACCATTAATATTCATTTCATTTTTAGAGTCTGTATTTATCCCACCTAGAAATACCTACATCTAAAACGAGTGAAAGTAACGTCAGCAAAAAAATATGTTATTATGGAACATATATTTATTTCATAAAATTGTCGGTATAAAATAATCAACAAAGTAATAATATATACAGTGTGTCCCAAAAAGTAGTGTCAAGCCAAAGTCCAAAGAAAGGTTACCCCAAGAGGTAACCGAATCACCCCCACGTATGTTCCGCGATTTTTAGTAGATTTCGAGTTATGTGTTTCGGCGCACCATGGCGCTTTGCGTCAGTAGTTAGACAATATGGTAATGACAGGTTTTTTTTATATAGGTACTACTTAGAATGACTGAACAAGCAGACGGCCCGCCTGATGTAAAGCAGTCACCGCCACCTATGGACAACACCCACGGTATTGCAAACGCGCTGCTTACCATTAGGAGCCCTATTGATATTTCTCTTGAATTTACCCATATTGTATAATTTATAAATATTTATACTATCTGCAGATATTTGTTCAGGATGTTATTTATGTTGTTAGGTATATGTTTTCGTTGGGTATTTTCTATGTATAATAAAAAATATCTATCTATGTAATGTATTGTATTAAAGTATATCAGTTATCTAGAACCTATAACACAAGCTCTGCTTAGCTTGGGGCTAGATAATGTTGTGTGAACTGTCCAGCATTATTTATTTATGATGGTGACAGCGAGCTGATATGATGATGGAGACGGAAGGTGGACAACGGAACTCCTCGATGGATGATAGCAGATTACTGGAAAAACTCTAGAGGTTATTTATTTTTACTTCTTTGCTTATATCCCAAAAGTTACACAGTCTAAAATAAAATTAAAACTAGTTTTGAAACGTCTATGATTGTTTTACTTTTTTATCCTTTCTTTGGCCCCAATATCTTCTACAACCCCCGAACCAATTTAGCTCATAACCTTACACAAATTGTACTAATACTATATACCCATCTACCAAATTGTATAAAGAATACTAGTTTTATAAAGAATATATCAACAGTTCGCAAGTTATCTTCGGACAAACATACATACATACGAACGCCAATTATTAATAATTTGCATGCAACAAAAATATATGAAAATGATAGTAAGGATCTTGCATTTTTCTGTCTGACCGTACTAATATCCATTGTTAAAGGCCGTGGCGTGGTATGAATCCGGACTACATTTTGCGATTAATACGGACAAATACAATTTTATTATTCGTGGGATGAATACGGCCTACGTTTTGGTATGAATCTTCACCCCACTAACGCCGTTGATTTCTTATTGAGATCTATTATTAAGAAGTACCTACTTCCGGTACGAAATTTGTGGTTTTTTTTACGTGCGAATGTGGTTAACTGATAGTATATACCATAATAAAATTTGCACGACTACATAAATTTCCCCCGAAGTACAATTTAAAAAAAAGAAAAAAACTATGTTCCGTAATTCGCTGAGGTGTGCAAAACTAATATAGTGTTTATCATCGACGTAAATAAAATGAATGGACGGGCCTTAGGGAACGATAGTTTTGAAGCTTCTAAACAGACCTAGCTAGTATACTTCGCTTCAGTCAGTCTTTGTCACGGCAACGAGTGACAGCTATGCTGAAAAATACCAAAATTAGATACCTTGGTAATACAATGCCTTCCTGTGCTTTTCTGCAAGTGCAAACAACACAAGAAATACAAATAAAGCTTCAGGCATCGCATTTAATTCGTAAGTAAAGGTTTTGTAATATAATTTTCATCAATTGATAAAAAACTTATAAATCGTCGTGTGGTAGGAAAACTACATAACTAACACATTTTGCGAAATCGACTTTATTGCATGGTTATGATAGCCCATACATGTCGATGGACACGTCTTGCACTAGAGGACGAGCGACAAGGAGGACTACGCCCCAGGACATTATCTCAATGATGATGATTTACTCTGAATGAAAGTTAACAGACACAAGTTTATACTCGTAGATAGTTTTAATTAGTCGACATACCTTTTTCTTTTTGATACTTAGAATTATTGTGTTCCACAATTTTTTTTCAGTTTGTTGATTTTATAAGCATTAGTCGTATGATAAGTTTGTTATGTCACTTACTTTGAATTTATAAGTCTGCTAAAATAATGTAGGTGTTTCAGTAGTTTTCTAATATTCAGTCTTGATAAAAAGAAATGATTATAAGTTGGTTTTATTTTAAAATGTATTTTAATATTATATAAATCTATACCCATGGATAGGATTGTCATATTCAAATAAGTAAATAATAGATCATTTCAATTATTCAAAACTTTGGCGAGGGAAAAATACATAGTCGTTTTTTTATTTTTTTCTCTTAATGAAAAGAACTAAAATTTATTATCATTAAATTCGAAAATAGATACAGTACCAATCTATAACATATCAAAACACGGACTGAAAAATTAGTTACGATAAAAAAGCTATTGCCATTTTTGACGCAATAAAACAGTAAATCTCGTTTTTCTCGCGATGTTGGTTTTGTTGCTGTTATTACTTATTTAGTTTTCCAACCACAGCGACGAAATATTTGACAAGACTTCACGCATGACGGATGGTCCGGTACAGACTGCAAAAAAATCTGATGCCTAAGGGGTATCGTATTGATTTAGAATTGTAATTTGCATTATTTACGTCAAAACATTGCTAAGCACGTCGCTTTAGGTAATTGCATATAATATGTAATGGCATGTTAATTAACCTTATAGCTTTCCAAAAAAAATCTAAGGTAAACAAAAATGGATAGAAGTCATAAGACGAGCAAGAACAGACGACTTTTGGAAGTGGAATACATTTTCCCGTATTTGCTCTGATCATTTTCTACACAATGAATTCTATACGCCAAAAAACGGTTAGTAGTAGTAGAGCTTTTTTGTAAAAGAGTTCGTCCGGGGAAGTACTACCACCATACCTGTTTCTGCCGCAAAGCAGTAGTGCTCGCATTGCTGTGTTCCGGTTTGAAGGGTAAGGGTGCCGATGAAATTACGGCCACATGGGACTTTTCATCTTTATGTTTCAGGGTGGCGGGCGCAGTGGAATGCCACATAGGGCGCGTCCTAGGTGGACGTGACCTGAGGTAATGCACTGTTCATAGGCAGAGGGTACCACTTAACATCAGGTGGGCCATCTTCTTGATCTGTCATTCCAAGTAGTATAAAAAAACTCATTGTGCAAAATTCTTAAAACTGCACTCTGCAGTTTCTTAAATACTGGAATTTTTATACATTTATGTTTCCGTACGATTGTTATGATATTTTCTTAGTTTATTGAGTGATGAAAAATATATTTTTCACAAATTGATTGAGCTGAAGACCTTAGGTGGACTTGCTTTTCTATTGATTTATATTGTGTATGTTTGAGAGCTGAAAAATAGATACGTAACTACATAAAACAGAAGGGAACCATGTATTTTTGTAAAAATTCATTCAATAATTGCATTTTTTTCGGCGATTTTTTGTACTATAAATCTACTGAAATAACTTTAGAAAACACATTGCAACTGTTAAAGTAAAACAGATTGGTATTAAAAAAATACAGTTTTTAAGAAGTTCAATAATTTAATTTCCCCTAGTTTATTTACAAGACCGCCAGGAGTGTCGCTATAGAGAATAGGCCTTTACTCAGCAGTGGGTGTTACCGGCTGGATAGATATATAGATAGATAGATAGTTTATTTGTTGACCGTACCTTAAATCTGATTTGTCTTATTTTTCACGGAAGTTTTGAATGGGTAAGGCCAGTCCATTTATTTTACTTTGGTCGAAGGTGTTTATAATACTTATAGAAACCTTATGTAAGTTTGCACCGAGTACATAAATTTCCCCCGAGCCGCAAACTAAAAAAAACAAATTCACAGTGTTTCCCACTATGCACGTAGTTTTAATTAAAATCCATAACGCACCAAGACTGTCTCTTTATGTAATTGAACTTGCACTTAACACTTTTTGTTTATTCAAAAGTTAAAAAATTTCAAAGTTTGTACCTAATATTTAAAAGCCTTCCGTATGCGCCAGAAACGGTGCAAACCTGGGATAAGCTTCTATTCGTGTCATCTATCGATTCCATAAGAATCCACAACTACTCGACTTAGGGCCACACGTTTTGCTAATTTGCCTGTACTATATTTAAACTTTAATAAAACGACAGGAAAACATCCCTCCTGTTCGTCTGAACGGTGTGGACTTGAAGAGGGTGTACTCATTTCGGTACTTGGGTCACGTAGTCACTACCAACCTCAAAGACAATGACGACATCGAACGGGAGCGGAGGGCGCTGTCGTCGGTGCGAGGGAATATGGTTGCCCGGAGGTTTGCACGTAGCTCAGAGGGGGTGAAGCTAACATTGTTTTGAGCATACTATATCTCTCTGTATACGTGCAGCTTGTGGGCGAAGTATACGCTCGCGACGTACAGCGCCATCCGCGTCCAGTACAACAATGCATTCAGGGCGGTGTTGGGGCTGCCTCGCTACTGCAGCGCATCGGGGATGTTTGCGGTGGCGCGGATCGACTGTTTCCACGCCACGTCCCTGGTGCGCAGGTTGCGGGCCAGCTCCAACACCGTGCTGGCACTGATTGCTGCTAGGGTGGATTGCCCTTATACAAGGTACTGCTGCGAGCGACACCTGCGAGTGAAATCCTGAAATCTCTCTAACAAACCTGATAAACGTGATAAAAAGCCATGGAGGTATAAGTTCTTAATCCGAGTAAAAAGCTCAGCGGCGCGGTGACCATGGACGGTCATACCGACCATAGACATAGAATTTTCGCTACGCTGAATCTATGATACCGACGCATCCTACAGACGTGAGATGAGACTTCCAAAGTCTTCTTCTTCTGGTTTTTTAATGGCTTCTAAGTTCTAAGGAATACTCCTAAGTCAAGTTGTTGAGAGCATAGATCTAGTATGGAAAATTCTACGTCTATGATTGAGTCTTTTTTCTTCTTTTCTTTTCTTCTTATATTGGCTTCTGAAGAGTGCTCCAAACAATTTCGCCGATGTCAAGTGATATAATTATATTTTTATAATCAAGCCGTCGAGAGTTTCCGTCAAGTCATAACCCAGTTTAAATAGTGCCAGAAAAACCGAGTTTTTCCATGAAAAAATCCACCATTTCGAAAAGATACGCAATACACTCCGAACACAGACTCCGAACCATAAAGTCCAAACCTCAGAAGAAACTTTATTCATGGTCCAAACCCAGTTTGAAAAAGTCAGACTCAGACAGACAGCACAGAAGTCAGTGTCACTCAGTCAAGCAAAGTAAGTCAGTCAGTCTCAGTCAGTCAGTCAGTCCGCTATCCGTAAAAAAAATGGCGACTTTGCTGCCTCGTTCCCTTGCTCTTGCGGAAAATTTAATTGTAAAAAATGGAAATAAGGTGTGTTGATTTGCTTCTACCATTACAGACATTATGAAGTATGTTATGCAATTTCGTGAATATTTTTTTTACCATACATATTGACAATAATCTGGTTCTAACGAGATTGATACATTGCGAAGCAATACTATTTTAGTACAAAATTAGTGAACAAAGTTCATTATTTTCATTATCATATGAGCAAACAAAAATAATAGGCCTTGAAAGCAAACTTCAAAATTATTTTTAAATTGACCTTGTTGTTTTCAGCTCTATGGTGACCTTACGTCATCAACACTGTACTATTAGTGTAGGTTCTTTCGAGCATACAATAGTTTTTTACAACATCCAATCCATATACTGGTTGAAAAATCGATTCCAGAACCTTCCCCATCAACTGTCTTGTTTTATGTTTATTATTTTACACGTTTGTAATTATATCGTAACATAACTCAATAAGTACCTATCTTGTTACAGCTGTTGGCTGCCTCCGCAGCCAGTAGCATCCCAAGCAAGCAGCAAGTCCGTCACCTGAATGTACATGAGTATGTCAGCTACACCTTATTGCGTGATGCTGGCATCCCGGTGCCCAAGTTCAATATTGCCAAGACCAAGGAAGATGTGGTCAAGTTCGCCACGGAACTCCAGTCCAAAGATATGGTGCTCAAAGCCCAGGTAAGTTTTATGACGTTCTATGCCCCCGTATGTCCACTCTGACCG
Source organism: Operophtera brumata (assembly GCA_932527175.1). Classification (NCBI taxonomy): domain Eukaryota; kingdom Metazoa; phylum Arthropoda; class Insecta; order Lepidoptera; family Geometridae; genus Operophtera; species Operophtera brumata. Next base: position 7,230,894 of record OW052238.1, read on the forward strand.
ATTCTGGTTCCTTGGTTACCATAAGGTTGGTTAGAGACCACCGCCTGTAGACAGTGTTTTGTGTGCCAAGTATGCACTCCAAAGTTGCCATCTCAACCATGCCACTCCATTCCCTTAAAAGCAGTCCCATTTGTCACTAAGTTAGCGGCTCACTCTGAACAAATGTCTATGAAGTATGTTGTCCCTGAAAAGGGCCTCGTGAGAAATGGTAAAAGAACCAGTGTAGTGAAAGGAAAGTATTCAGCGCTCCTTGCTTATGTATATGTGTTGGTAGATGGTTCCAGTTTTATTTCATAATTGGACGAGCAAAGCGAGTTCTCTGAGTCAACTTGGAGGAATCGGCGTATGTATTATGTATGTATGTTTGTAAGTATGTGTGTTTGTCCGATGATAATTGCAGAACCGTTTATCCAATCTTGATTAAACTTGGTAGGTTTGACGACCTTTTTGGCGCGGTGGGCGCATATTCGCCTGGGATGCAGGAGGTTGCGGGTTCGATTCCAACAAAACAAATAACAAAATTTCGGAACAAATATTTGTACGATCTGCAGATATTTGTTCAGGGTGTTCTGGGTATTTTCTATGTATAATAAAAAATACGTATCTATGTAATGTATTGTATTAAGTATATCAGTTATCTAGTACCAATAACACAAGCTCTGCTTAGTTTGAGGTCTAGATAATGTTTTGTGAACTGTCCAGTATTATTTATTATATATTTTATTTAGGTAGGTTAATAAGTGAATAAATTTTTTATATGGTAGCTTAATTGGTCCAGGGGTTTTTGACATTCAGGGTGAACTACTAGTGTATTAAGTTCCGCAGTACAGTAAAACCCATACATAGGTCATTAAAATAGGATAATTTCTATTACATTATTAATATTTTAGGTACTTGCTGGTGGGAGAGGAAGAGGTACCTTCAAATCTGGCCTCAAGGGTGGGGTCCGAATGGTTGACACGTAAGTTTCTACTTCTACTAGATTTGTAAAGGCTGACATTTGTGCAAAAAGTAATAATACAAATAATTCCAGGCCTGAACTCGCAGGTGAATTAGCAAGCAAGATGCTGGGTCAACTGCTGGTGACAAAGCAGACGGGAGAAGGAGGCCGTATCTGCAACATGGTCATGGTCACCGAGCGCAAGTTCCCTCGCCGAGAGTTCTATGTTGCTATCATGATGGAACGCAGTTTCAATGTTTGTACAAAATAGATTTACTATAAATTCCTTTTGCATCTATCTAATTAATGAGCAGGCTCTTTAAAATAGCCTTAACTCTAATACGAAAATCTTACACCATAAAAAGGTCACGCAAAATTAAAAGAATTATGTGATTATGTAGACATAAGAGAAAGCAGCTTGTCTATAAAAACAGGGTTTGGAGGGATTGTGCTGGCGAAATTACTCTGACATTCCATCTTTCAGTCTTGGGGTGACCTTGGTGTTGCTATTTTAATAGGTAACCATAGCCAGGTGGGACATTCTGCCAGATATATAATCCTTTTTATTGACAGGGTCCTGTGATCATTGCATCCTCTCAAGGAGGTGTCAACATTGAAGATGTGGCTGCTGAAAACCCAGAAGCCATCACTTATGAGCCCATTGATATCATAAAAGGCATGTCCGATGAACAAATCTGCAGGGTTGTAAAGAAGGTACTTTGTCCTACATATTAACTAGTATTATAATGAAGCTTTTCTAACCCTAGGACTGTAAGTAAATTTGAAACTCAAATAAGGTAAAGAACTTTATTGTTAAATTAAATAGCTACAATCTTGATTAATACTATATGCTCAAGTTGCTAAATGGTAATTTTTTTAACACTGTGGTGTTCAGTACAGCCTGTGATATGAAAAAGTCAAATCTGTAGCAAGGGGTAGTCCATCTTACCATCACTATTTGGAAACTTCATAAAATAATTACTAATAAAAGTTCTCGGGTAGTTGCACCCCTGAAGCATTAAATCACCAAGTGAGCAATTGATTATATCTCTTGGTTAACAATCTTCTTGTATATCAAAAAGTTAGCAAATTTTTGGTTGCGGTTGTATTAATATTTAAAACATTGTCCTTAGATTGGCCTCCAAGACCAGGCCGAAAGTGTGATGGACATGATAAAGAAGATGTATGAGCTGTTCTTGAAGAAAGACGCGCTACTGATTGAAATCAATCCATATGCAGAAGATGCCATCACTGGCAAATGTATGTACAAACATTTTAAATTAATTTATTGACTACAATTGAATGTACTTTGTTCCTGTTTGTGACCAATCATTGAGTTCCTTTCAAAACATTGTAATTTATTCCCGGCTGGCATATCATAATAAATTCATTTATTTCTCTTCACTAAGGTCAAACAGTTATAATAATAAGAAACCTTACAAAAAAATCAATCCTGTAAATCTGTTTTGGAGAGCTGGTGCCTGATATTGGTTTATAAAAACCTACGCGACAGGTCCCTAGGACTCCACTACTCTGATATCAATGCATAGTATTAAACAAAGTCGCTATGCTCGACTGTCTGTTTGTCCACTTAATTCTTAAAAATAATTAATTTTGATGCAGTTTTGAATATCATTTAGAAAGATTCTCCTGGAATGTTTATATGTATAATTACTTTTCGTGGAAAAGCCAGGGCGGGTCGCTAGTAAATTATAACACCAACTAAACTTACCTAAAAACTTAAACCTTAGATTTACATATAAGCAGAAGCAGAATAACTCTTCCTTGAAGTGTAGAATTAAATATCCATAATTTGACTTTGATCTATTGGCCTCATACAAAAGTTCAAAGTCGTGCAGCGGGCTATGGAGAGAGCTATGCTCGGAGTTCACATTGTGAATAAATCAGAAATAAGGAGATCCGTAGAAGAACCAAGATCACCAACATAGTCTTCAGAATCCGCAAGTTGAAGTGGCAATGAGTAGGCCATATAGCTCGCAGAACTGACAACCGTTGGGATACAAAGGTTCGAGAACCTTCCAAAAATCAGCGACACTATGTAGAAATGCCTCGTCTCGATGAATTGATGACATTTTAAACGTAGCAAGAAGTGGCTCAAGTCATTGTATTGGTGGCATTGTATGGCATCACATCCTGTGTCCAGTGGACTTACACAAGCGATTGATGATGATGAATGTGTGTTATGCAAATATCGTTGTTTTTCAGTTTTCTGCCTGGATGCCAAGTTCAGGTTCGATGACAACGCCGAGTTCAGACAGAAGGAGCTTTTCGACTACAGAGACATCACTCAAGAAGATCCCAAGGAAATAGAGGCAGCCAAATTCAATTTGAATTACATTGTTTTGGATGGTAATTTCAATGTTACTTCTACTTTTATTAGGGATGGGCGGAATATTCGTTTAGATTTACCGAACATTCGTATTCGGTCGATCATTCGGGGTAAATGTCAAACTTTCTGCCGAACAAACTTTGTGTTGAAGTACTTGTCCAGTAAGCGTGTTTTAGCTTCAGGTAATTAGTGGATGGAAGGTGAATTCCGGCCGCTAGCGCCTCGCAAAATTGTTCCATATCAAACTACACATTTCACTATGGCTTTCACGAATAATTTCCACATTTACGATCTGTCCCACTGAATTGTTTTTTTGAACATAAAAACGAACGCACTTGTCATTGTTTTGTCATAAACTAGTTGATGCAATAACAGAGCTTATTACTGCTTACTTATTAAGGTGAATTCTCACGCTTGCGGCGCGAGATTCAATTTTTTTAGTGTTTTTTGCCGATTACAGCTCATCAACACTTCTTCAGATAGCGAAAGTTGAGTCCGCGAGAACTAAGAGATTTAACACACATGTTTTAATTGATTTATTCTCATAAATATCATCAGTTTAGCTACGATACCCATAAACAAAAAAAAAACACTGTAAAAATGTGTTAGGGGTATCATGGCTAAACTTATTATATTTATGAGATACTATCAATTAAAACATGTGTGTTAAGTCTCTTAGTTCTCGCGAACCCAACTTTCGCTATCTGAAGAAGTGTTGATAAGCTGTAATGGGCAAAAAACACCAAAAAATAATAATTTGGCGCCGCAAGCGTGCGCATCCACCTTAAATCCGTGTTAAAACTCTCGCACTTCTAAGCGCTCGTCATGCACTGTCTTGTTATGTTTCAATGCGCGGCTATGACGCGTGCGTGCTAAATAAATAAATCGAATAAATGTGTGCTAAGCTTCGTTTTGTGGAAATTTGCAGCCGTTTCTAGGATAATCCAGAAACATTTTAATGGAACACGGACAATAGAGGGTTTTTAGAAGTTAACTTGTAATACTCGTAGTTCCTAATACTGATCCCTCGACAGGGAATTCTAGTGTGGCTTCAGGACTATGTATATGAATGTTGGGTATTATGTTATGCCCTTCTGCAAGTCTCAAATAAAATTTAAAGAGGGTCCAAGTGGAATGCTCTGGAATCACGTAGTAAGTCGGAACACTTGTTGCCGGCAGGAAACATTGGATGCATGGTGAATGGCGCTGGACTGGCCATGGCCACTATGGACATCATCAAGCTGTACGGCGGAGACCCGGCCAACTTCCTGGACGTCGGCGGCGGCGCCACCGCCCAAGCTGTAGCGGTAAGCTCACATAACGTTATTGTATACTAACTACGTAGTTAACCGGTTGGTGCACTCGCGGTCCGGGGTGGGGTACGGGGAGGGTGTGGAATTACAGTGTCTATCTAATAGGGTAAATTAGAACAAGTGGAAGTGTAATTAATATAGTAATTCGACCTCATTGCTCGCGAAAGTAAAAAGTTCAAGCAAAAGTTCTGTCCCCTATTGATTTTCAAACTGGCAATCGCTTTCGATTACGATGATTTCGCAATACAAACCGTTCACCTGGCACCTGCCATGGAGTATTTATTTTTCTATGGTTGGCATTAAGCATTAATTTTAGGTAGGTACAAGACAGTTCTTATTTTATAGGCCTTATATAGGTTCTTTTTTTATATAACCTGGTTTGGTCTGGTTCTGGTGTAATTCCGTGACCTATTTGTTAGTATAGTGCGCTATTTGTTTTATGATAAATCCATGCTTTCACTATATACGTCACACTAATATAAATATTATAAATGCGAAAGTTTGTGAGTGTGTGAGTGTGCGTGTATTTGTTACTTCTTCAAGCTGAAATGGCTGGACGGATTTGGATGAAATTTGGAATGGAGATAACTGGACTCCCGGAAAAACACATAGTCACATTTTTATCCCGATATTCCCACGGTCAAACCCGTAACTTGTAATACTCGTAGTTCCTAATACTGAAACCGCGGGGCGCTGCTAGTTGGTAATAACAAAATCCTGTCTGTCTATGCAAGTTATTCTACAGTTATCCTAGGTAGTAATTATCTATACATAGTATAAAACCAAGTCGCTAACCGCGTCTGCCTGTCTGCTTGTCCTCTTAGTTCTTCTAAATAACGCAACTGATTCTGATGCGGTTTTTACTATCATATTAATAGAGAATTTCTTTAGGAAGTTTAAATTTATAATAACTTTTCGTGTGAAGCCGGGGCGGGTCGCTCGTAACATATATAACACTAGCGACTCGTCCCGGCTTCGCACGGGTAGCTTCAGGATGAAAAACAGCCCCTCCCTCTTCCCCCCTATCCCCCCCTGGTAGCCAATGTCACTCAGACTGAAAGTAGCTTTCCAATGGTGAAATAATTTTTGAAATCGGCTCCGTAGTTTTTGAGTTTATTCATTACAAACATACACACAAAAATACAAATCTTTCCTCTTTATAATATTAGTGTAGATAAACTAAAACTGAACAGTCACATACATAGTCCTGATCCCACACTAGGATCCCCTGCGTCGTGTGCATCAGGAACTGCGAATACTATGGTACTACTACAACACAGAGACCTAAAGCAAAAATTTGCAGATCATACAAACATTTGTCCTGCAGCGGCAATCAAACCCACAACCTCTTGCGTCTCAGCCGGCTACTCACCTACACGCTACAGAGGTCGTCATATATATTCATGCAAAAGGCCGCTTTTTTTGACTAATTAATTGAATTCTCAGAAAACCACTGAATGGATTTGAATGAGGCTTCCTCTCTTAAAAAGGCTGATTCTTCCGGAACTTGATACAGTAGTGTAATCAAATGCATTGTCATTATATTTCAGGAAGCGTTCAAGATCATCTTATCCGACCCTAAAGTGTCCGCTATCTTGGTGAACATCTTTGGAGGCATCATGAGGTGTGACGTCATCGCCGAGGGCATCATCACTGCGGCCAAGACCCTCAATATTCAGATCCCCGTCATTGTCCGTCTTCAGGTGAGCTTTTAAATTATAAGTAGGGTATAAGCCGTAGGGTGTCCGGCTCATGAATGGAACCCTCCGTCTCCTCCCGTGGATGTCGTAAAAGCAGACTAAGGGATTATACTTGTTAGTAAAATTCGTTGCCATAAGATTTGTCCTGGCTGCTAGGAATGTGTTAGCCGAGTCAGACGTGGGGAGCACTGGCGGCGATGAGCTCACCACTTCTGATGATGCCATTAGAGGCCCATCTGCTTACCCTTTCGGGGGAAAGGCATGTGTCTATGTATGTATAAATCCGCTCAATCGTTGCTGAGTTGAGTGGTACTACACAAGAAAAATTATCCTGCTGACATTTCAACGTTGCTGACCAATTAGAGGCCCTTTTTAAAATAGGTTTGTTGTGTTCCCGTCTCACGACGAGCCTCGGTTCTAAATTGGTCAACAAAATGTCAGCAGGAGAAAAAAGTACGTGATATGGTAAATATCATTATAAAACTTTATTAATTCCCGTCTGTCTGTGTGGGAAAAATATACCTCTGTGGCGCTTCAGGCGAAGGTTTGCCTGCGACGCAGGAGGTTGCGGGTTCGATTCCCGCCTCGGAAAAAATATTTGTGCGATCTGCAGATATTTATTCAGGGTGTTCTGGGTATTTTTTATGTTAATAAAAAATATCTATTTAAGTAATAATTTGTATTAAGTATATCAGTTAACTAGTACCCATAACACAAGCTCTGCTTAGTTTGGGGCTAGATAATGTTGTGATGAACTTTTTTTTTTTTTAAATTATTTTCTATTGCTATTCTAAAGATTTGTTTTTGATGAAATCATTGCATGATATGATAATGCTGTTGAATTGATAAGATATGTCAAGTTTCCCAGGATTACATTGACATCATAGGCACGTCATCTGTGATTGCATAACGTGTCAGCACACAGTCGCTAAACGTCCAAATACGTGACTGATCCATTTGTCGTCGATAATTCGCAGGGCACGAAGGTCATCGAGGCGAGGAAACTGATCGCGGAGTCTGGACTCCGAATCGTGCCCCGGGATGACTTGGACGAGGCCGCCGCGCTCGTCGTGCAACTCTCCGAGATAGTCGCGCTCGCCAAGAAGGCCGGCGTCGAGGTTAAATTCGACATCCCTAAATACTTCATGGAAAAGTAGAAACAGTATTTCGTTACTTATTCTGTCAGTCGGACAAATAAAGATGGCGCACGATACGATTGATACCCGAAACCACGCCCATAACACATATTAACTAATACTATTAAAAGTACATATACACGACGACCTCTGTGGCGCGGCGGGCGTGTAGCCGGCTGAGATACAAGAGGATGCTGGTTCGATTCTCGCTGCAGGACAAATGTTTGTATCATACAAATATTTGTTCCGGCTCTGGGTGTTGTGGTTCCATAGTACCTACTCGTAGTTCCTGATGTCCACGACGGGGGATCCTAGTGTGGGATTAGGACTATGTTTGTGACTGGGTTGGGTGTTATGTTATCACACTAATATCATAAATGTCAAAGTAACGATGTTTGGATGTTTGTTACGCAATCACGCCGAAACGGCTGAACCGATTTTGATAAAATTTGGTGCACAGATAGATTATGATTTAGATTGAGCGATAGGCTACTTTTTATTCTGGTAAAACGCAAGTGAAGCCGCTGGCGGACGCTAGTGTTACATATATACACTCGCACAGAGAATGCATCAAAATGATGCTCGTTAGTCTTTGATCTTTGTCAATGGGTGGGTGTGTGTGTTATCTGTGTAACACACATACACATATTAAACTAGCTTCAGTTTGTTAGAGGGTTCAACACAATGTTCGATCGTAACTTTATTTGTCTGAGCCTGCAGTAATTAATCATACATAATAATCTTTATAATGTTTACTGTGCACATTGTTATAGACAACTCATTACCATCTGTAACGCACCCTTTAATACCTTAAAAAGCTTCTAGAAACATAGTATAGCACTATTCAATTTAGATAGGTCGTTATTAGTATTCAATTAAATAAGAACGCGGTGTTTTTAATGTGATTTTCGAGTTCATACAATTGTTTTAAAGCTGATTTTATATTTTCCCATATTTCTTGGAAAATTCAAGAAATATGTTTTGGTAAATATTTGTTATTGCGGGTTGTATGTAGGTAGTCTAGGTTTAATATCATTTTACTATTTATTGAATACCATTTAGAAGTAAGTGACTAGTTGTTGATTATATGCTATTAAGTTAAATATATTAGAACATTTTAGACGCTGTACTCTGTGGTTCCTAAATACTTGGTGTTTCATGGAAATGCAGCGAATTTACGAAAGTATTGTTATTAATGTCGTTGAGGTACTGCTTACCATATTAACTGCTATTTTTATGTGTTTATTTTATATAACTCATTCTTCATGGGCGCCCTTCGAGGCTGTCGCTATACGTGTATCAATGCAATAATCAAAGTATTTTGTAAAATATATAATCCATTACATGTTTCTTTGTAAATAGCTAACTTGTATATTTCTGTATTTTGTTAAAATATTTGAACATTATTTTGACTTGCTGAAAGTACATTAGCGTATGTATTATTGTAGAATTATTTTTGTTTTGGCTTCTTCAAAAGAATCGTGCCGTTATAAATTATTTTAGATCTGATCTGTAGTTTTTCTGAGTGAACCTAACTACCCGTTAAAATATATATATATAATAAGACTATGTACTGGTGTGAAATAAATAGCGAAACCAAAAATGGATGACCTATGCTCGATTTCCATCTCAAAGTCTTGAATACTTAAACCAGAGGGCTATTGTCTAACAAACTGGTAATCGCTTTCGATTATTATTTTACAATACATTGCGCAGTATGTATTTAATATTACTGCGCTATGTTATTGAAAAGGAATTGATCCTTGTAATTTATCCTAATTACGAGTCCTGGCTTAGGCAAGTCACTTTTTTAATATCCTTGAATGAAGTTTTACTGACTTTTATATGAAATTTAATATACTTATTAGAAAATATATCTCAAAAGGGTTGTTTAAAAAATTCCTGTCCAGACAATGATTCGTAAAAAACAAAAAACAAAAACAGCCAAGTGCGAGTCGGACTCACGCACGAAGGGTTCCGTACCATTATCTATAAAAACCTGCCAAGTGCGAGTTGGACTCGCGCATGAAGGGTTCCGTACCATTATTATAAAAACGGCAAAAAAACACGTTTGTCGTATGGGAGCCCCCTTAAATTTGTTTGCCCCCGTGTATTTGTTGTTATAGCGGCAACAGAAATACATCATCTGTGAAAATTTCAACAGTCTAACTATCACGGTTATTAAAAAAAGTAAAAAGTAATTTTGTTTTTTTTTATTAATAATTGGATGGACAGTAATTTTTATGGATATATATTTTCTAATATATTAAATTTCATATAAAATACATTTAATCCAATAAACAGATCGGTGAAGGTCGTCTCTAGTGTGGATCTTAGACTACTAACTTCAATATTTAAAGTAGGTACCTACTTGTCCTCCATGTAGCATGGCCGTGGGGCACACTGTATAGTACAACGGAAACTCTCCGCCCTGCGCGATCGGCACCAAACCACTGCAGATAGCGGGTTGAATCGCGGGTAAATCCGGCTGAATTTACAGTGGCGTTGACCGTTGATTATGCATCATTCAAATGTAGCGTGTTATAGTTACCTACACTGATTGGTCAACGCCGAGCTGTCACTGAGCGTTACATTGGACGATAACGACACGATATCGTCGACGATACCAGTAGCGGTAGTGCGACTTTTTGCTACAAGTTTACGCGCTCTACCAAGACCGCGTTTTACGCGCAGTTTGTATGAAGAAATGTACAGAGCCCCTAGCGGCGAGTTAATGAATCATTTTGTGTGAGTGTTTTGCGAGTGTAAGTGAAATTTTTGGCAGTCCACGTCACTTATTGTTGTAAAGTATACTTGTTGTATACCTTAATTTTGCCGTTTACTCAACCAACGCGGTGGTCGCGTAAACACACACTAAGGCCTCAGGTATGCCCACACTTAGGCCTCGGGGGGCTTAGTACGAGAGTTTGAGTTTGATAGTTTCGAAACTATATGAGGTTTCGTTTCCTTCCATACATTTACTTGCAGCACCCCTAGCGGAAACCAGGAGAAAACTAAGCACGCTGTCAGAAAATGTATTGAAGGAAACGAAACTTCATTTAGTTTCGAATACTATCAAATTCTTGTACTATAAACCCCCAGGGCCCTTACATAGGAGGTTCCTTGCCAATAACGTGTGACGTCATAATGTATTCTAAACGATAATTCCACTCAGATATCGTTACGAGCCCGCGTTATGTTACGTTTGCTCTTAGCGAATAAGGGTGCAGGGCGAAACGATGCACCACACCACACACGACCGCAGCACTCCTGGTAAATACAGACGTAGATAGATGTGGTGTGTACTGCGGTGCGTCACCCCGCCCGCTACTCTCCTACTGCGCCGACTTTCAGCGTGTCGGTAACTTCAGCCCTGCTATGTCATGTTGAACTGTATTAAAGTAGGACTAATTAGGGTGCATACCTATATACGTAAGTAGTGGTAATATCTATGATTTGTATAGGATTGGATGTATGGTTATTTTCCTATTGTATTGTTTGTTTGTAGGTCGCCATGAGTTACAAGAAGGGCGGAGGCAGAGGCGGCGGCGGCGGCAAGGGATTGTGTCCCGGCTAGTACCGGGGATTTGGTGATAGCCTCATGCTATTTTCGGATACGTTTTAAATGTCAATCATTATGCTATTTTCGGATACGTTTTAAATGTCAATCATTATGCTATTTTCGGATACCTACGTTTTAAATGTCAATCATAACGCTATTTTTGAATCGATTTTAATTTTAAAATGTATAGGCAGGTAATTGTAATTTGTTCATAACTATTTATTCCCAATTTATCTATGCGAAACTAAGCTGTTGATTGCCCGAGTGCTATGGTACCGTGGTGTGCCCGGCCTAAGAATAGGACCCCCGTCTCCTCCCGTGGATTTCGTAAAAGCCGACTAAGGGATTACATCAGGAGATGGGAAGCAGAATCCACCTGAGTACTTTACACCAGTGCAATCACCTGCAAAGCGTGGTGATTATAGCAAACTATGACTTGCCATGCGAGTTGGTGCTCGCAGTATTGGTGTTGAGTACCTACTCAGGTGGATGCTGTTGCCCATCCCCTGGTGTACCTAATCTATTAGTACGGCTTCTACTACATCCATGGGAGGAGACGAAGGGAATTATTTTTTTGCCAGACACACTGAGGCAGACAAACATTGTCTTCAACAAGAATATGAAACATTTGACATTTTGAAAAGGTGATTTTGAAATTTCTTCAATACTTATGAGATCATTATAATATAAGAATCGGTCCTAACGGGGCCCATGCCCCGATGGGGGGGAGGGTGAAACAGTACGTGTTCGTACGCGGTTTGGCGTTTCCGCATATTACAACTGCGATGTTTTAATCGCTGTACGTGATAAGTATAAGTATTCCGACCACAAACCACAGGCCACAACACGTAAATTTGTTAGGATCAAAGCGTGCCGTTTTATTTTGTATCTACTGTGCTACGAAATATCTACTTTCAGCTTGCTGATTTTGAAGAATGTTTACAGTTCACTAAGGCGCAATTATAAGGCATTTTTCTATTAACATCCGGCGTGCTATCGCGAAGACAGCCGAGAGCGAACTGATTTGCGGTTTGCTAATAGGTGCACTGCACCTACTTCGAACAGGCAAAGTGACACGTAAAGTAGGTGCACTAGCGTTATCTAGTGTAACTATAGGTCTGTGATCCCGACGGTATCGGATTTTGAGAACTGTCTGTGAGCGGTAGTGCCAGATGTGGTCGTAATACCGTTTTTTTTTTTTTTTTTTTCCTTAACCTATTGTGTCCCACTGCTGGGCAAAGGTCTCCCCCAAAACTTTCCAGGCATCCCGGTCTTTGGCAGTTTCCCACCACTCCTTCTCGTGAATTTCGAGATCGTCCCGCCAACGCCTTCTCGGTCGGCCCCGAGTACAGAGATTCAATAGCCACTCTAGTTTACTAAGCTGTTACTCAGAAGCTTCGGGATACCACGTCTGTGTAATCTAGGATAGGTTTTTTTGGTACAATAGTGGAAAAGGGAGATTTTTTTAGCCTTATTTCCACTAGTTCTGTACATAGAACTAGTGAGACTTTATCACATTTGTTCTGTATATAATAACACTATCTTTAGACGCTTTAACTTTCTTTGGCTCGTCGTTTATCACTATTTAAATTTTTTAGGCGTAGTTCTCATTAGTAAGTTCTCACTAGTTGTATTATTTACTTTTAAAAATAATACAAGATAACCGACATTAAATACACACAAATTGAGAACCTCCTCCTTTTTTATGAAGTCTGTTAAAAGAAAGAGGTTCTCGACGCGTTTTTTACGCATATCTTTTTACAGAGTAGAATTTTGATAATTATGTATAATTTACTGGATGGGGTCCTTCTTAATTTGTAAACAAATAAGTCGGTGTTGTCTACCATTTAAGATTATTCTAAAAGAAAATTCATATTGTGATAAATCTTTTTTAATAAAACTGTACATGATTATATAATATTTTCGCTTTATTAGTTAGACTTAATGGACATGGTTGACTCTGCATAATGAAGATAACGTAACTAAAGCATTATAACGACCTAATTATAATAAAATATAACTAAATTGTTCAAATCAACAATTGCACTGAGATAGCATGATTAACATGACAAGACAAGAAATATTATAATATTTTTATCTATATTATATATTATTTAGTAATTATATATGAACGCTATACGACTTCCTTACTAGGCGTAGAAATACCTAACGCTTCTTCATATCCAATTTTCGTCTCGTGCTTATCTGAAACAAAATAATCTCATGTGATTCGCGAATTCACAATAGCTTTAAGGTAGGAAATATCGAATAAGTTTTTTTTAGTGGCCTCTGAGGATCTCCCCAATTTCGAGTTCAACGGAATGAATGAAGGAACAAGCAGATGTCCCATCTAATGCATTATCTCACAGATAACAGCCACCTAGGGCGCGGCCTACGTGGTATTGCACTGCGACTGTCTTGCTGGGACATACAGCACCCATAGCGTATAAGCGGTAACCTCTGCCTTTAACAATGCATTACCTAATAAGTCACGTCTACCTAAGACGCGCCCTATGTGGCATTGCACTGCGCCCGCCGTCCTAAGACAAGATGAAAAGTCTCATGTGCCTTTAATTTCAGATAAATCATATCCTAGTAAAAAGGAGCGTTTCGGCGGTTTAGGACCACAATTAGAAAATACTACTTGAAATTACCACTCCTTGAAATGTCCACTTCTTGAAATTACCATATTCTCGATACAATACAAACAATGATGTAAGCATCGGTTTACTTTCCCAATCGGTCCAATTTCCTTATTCGACAATTTTACCAAACCCAAAATTTGTTTTTCGGGTCCCGTAGTCAACAAAGAACTCTTACAGTTTTGTCAAGGCCGTCCGTCTGTTTGTCAGTCTGTTTTACTGCCTAAATAAGAAATTTTATCATTTCGATTAATGTATCGAGTAGTAAATAAAGTCACCCATTCTAAAGTAGAAACCTTTTTGTGTGCTTCATACTTTTTAAAGAGCTGGCCAGCCTGTCCACTTACAAATGTATGATTAGGTGAGTATTATATTGTCATTCAATTTTATAATTGCCAAGATTTTCATGTTGTTTTTTTATTCCCTGATTCCTTCCCTCATGATTAGATAATATACCTGCTATATACATAGGAAAAGAGAATTAATAATATAAAAATAATTAACCCCTTATCTTTATTACCTAATTCATGTAGGGTGGAGTTGAGGACTGTTCCGTAATTACGATGCAAAATAACCCCTTGCAGAAGTTGTCTTTTCATGAAATGGTAATTTGTAGAAGTGGACATACAGTGGTGGCCATATAATTAAGAACGCTGATATAAAGGGAAGATTTTTTCCAACTAAGATGCAAAACTAATTGTATGCATTTGTTTTTATTTCTCTCGGTATCGTAAAACATTTCCATATTACCACTGTATTCATTGATACACATGATTGGCTAAAAATCAATAGGCAAACTTTTTACACTACTTTTAAACAAAGTATTCCTTATTACTGGCTGGTCACGTAATTAAGAACGCTAAGTAGTTTATACCTTTATTCAAATTTAAACAGAGAACACTCAGTCGATTTGTTACTGTTTGTATAATTTTGGCGCCATTACGTGCTGTAAAAGATTAAAGGTGATTGCTTCTTTAGAAAAAACAATGGGAAAAAATAAAAGTTGTGATAAATCTACAAGGGAAGTAATAATAAAACTTCGCCGGAAGAATTGGTCTTATAAAAAGATAGCCGACCAACTGCAATGTTCAAAAACGATGTTTTTCCACGCTGTAAAGCATTTTGCTACGTATCAAACTACTTCGAATGTTCCACGTGTACCTAAACAGAGAAAAACAACTCCTCGAGATGACCGAAACATCGTTCGTATGGCAAAACAAAATCCTTTTAAAGGGTCCAATGAGCTTAGAAAAGAATATTTTGGTGAAAACAACCCTTCAGCAATCTCAGCACGCACTATTCGAAGACGTTTGGTAGAAGAAAAATTGCACGGTAGGATAGCAAGAAAGGTACCCATGTTAAAACTTTGCCACAGGCAAGCCCGGCTTGCATTTGCGAGAAAGTATGAAAACTGGACTGTGCAACAGTGGAAAAATGTACTTTTTTCTGACAAGACGAAAATAAACAGAGTATGTTCTGATGGAAAACGATATGTACGACGTCCCCCGAATACAGCATTCGACCCAAAGTACACGAACGTTACATTAAAGCAAGGTGGTGGAAATGTGAAAATTTGGGGTTGCTTTTCTGGACATGGTGTAGGACCTGTAAAGTTGATAGAAGGTAACATGGATCAGTTCCAATGCAAAAATATACTGGAAGAAACAATGTTACCATACGCTCAAGACGTTCTACCGGTCATTTGGACATTCCAGCATGACAATGATCCAAAGCACACTACACGCACCGTAAAGGAATTTCTTACAGCGCAATTAGTTTCTGTCTTAGACTGGCCTGCTAACAGTCCAGATCTAAACCCAATAGAGAATCTGTGGTTTGAAGTAAAGAAAAAGGTTTCAAATACAAAGTGTGGAAATTTAAGAGAGCTGTATGACGTTTTTTTAGAAGAATGGAACTCTATTTCTCTTGCGAAATGTCAAAAATTAATAGAGTCAATGCCTCGCCGGTGTAAAGCTGTAATTAAAAGCCGTGGATATGCTCTTAGCTATTAATTTTAGTTAAATATTTATTAAATTTATTTGTATGTTTCCTGTGCTACATAATATTGTGATTTTTTAAATCTAAGTGTCATACAAAACAATTCCCGAGCAGTTAAATAAATCGTTCTTAATTATTTGTCCAGTTTCAGTACTATTTGAATGTGTTACTTTGATAAAATCAATAAAATGTGCAAAAAATAGTTAGCGATTTCATACTTTATTCTTAAGTCAGGTTGCTCTATTAATGTGACTATTATATAACATAACTAGTTGCTTCTCAGAAGGTACACATCTCTGTGTATGATACGATTTAAATAAAAAACTTCTAGAACTTCAAATCGTTCTTAATTATATGACCACAACTGTATATAGAAGTTGTCAATTGTAGAAGTGGACATTTAAAGAAGTATTAATTTGTAATTGTGGTCCTAACCGCCGAAACGAAGCGGAGGCTGTGCGTTGATAGCCAGTCAGCACGCAACGATTAACCCCTTGCAGAAGTTGTCTTTTCATGAAATGGTAGTTTGTAGAAGTGGACATATATAGAAGTTGTCAATTGTAGAAGTGGACATTTAAAGAAGTATTAATTTGTAATTGTGGTTCTTACCGCCGAAACGAAGCGGAGGCTGTGCGTTGATAGCCAGTCAGCACGCAACGATTTTATATGTATATATTAAAAGTTAATTACCATTTTTAGACGCCTTTTTCTTGGAGTCCTTATCATCCGTCTTTTTCTTAGATTTCTTATGTTTATCAGTCTTTGTGACCTCTTTCGGAGCCTCGTCAGCGGCCTTGCGCAACTTGGAACGTTTCTTGCCGTTTGACTTCGCATCTACTAATAGATCAGCATCTTTAGCTAATTCTGGTAATATTAAGTCCACCTCTTTGTTTTGTTTGGATTTCTTCTCCTTTTTCTTGGTGGGTTTATCGTTGGTCGTTTTACCGGAGGATTTCTTTTTGGATTGCTTCGGCTGTTCTAGTAAGACGGCGTCGGGCGACGGGTACTGACTGATCCTGGTGGCCAGGATCTCTTCTTCACGTAGAGGTCTGGAAAATTAGAAGTTGATGATTACAATATATCTACAATAATAATAATATAATATGCACTTGTATATATATATATTATGTTTTGTACTATACTTTTGAAGGAACGAATGAAAATGATCTTATCTATGCTATACACCTACACATAACAAACACCCAAAAGTCACATACAACAACTTTTGTGATAGTGTAGAGCTCCCTGTAAATGAGATCGTCCGGGGAAGTACTACCACCATACCTATTTCTGTCGCAAAGCAGTAGTGCTAGCATTGCTGTGTTCCGGTTTGAAGGGTAAGGGTGCCGGTGAAATTACAGGCACATGAGACTTTTCATCTTTATGTCTCAGTGTGGCGGGCGCAGTGCAATGCCATATAGGGCGCGTCCTAAAAGGTAATGCACCTAAATGCACCTGGTAATGTACAATAAAGAGTTAATCTATATAATCTATCTATCTAATGTAATGTTAATGTTGACCTAAGAGGTAATGCACTGTTCATAGGCAGAGGTTACCGCTTAACATCAGGTGGGCCATCTGCTTGTTCCGTCGGTCAAGTAGTATAAAAAAAACAACACCCAACAATGACAATACCCCTCCCTTGGTGTTTCCGGTGTCTATAAGCTACCACTTTACATCAGCTCCCTTATTCGCTATGACCAAACGTGACATAACGCGGGCTCGTTACGATATCTGCGTGGAATCATCGTTCAGAATACATTGTGACGTCACACGTTATTGTCAAGTAATCTCCTATGGTCGTAGCGTAGCGAATAACAGCCCAGGTGGGCCGTATGCTAGTCTGCCTATTTGTTTCATAAAAAAAAACAGTCCTTATTCCACACTAGGATCCACACCAGTAGTGGACGTAAACCGTTCGGGAAACTACGCCATATGTTCTCTTCACGGATACCGCAATGCCTCACGACGAAAGTCTATAATCAGTGTGTGTTGTCAGTGATGACTTACGGCACTGAGAAGTGGCCGCTAACTACTAGCCTCATACAAAACCTCAACGTTGCGCAGCGGGCTATAAGAGAGCTATGCTCGGAGTTCCTACGGACTGAGGAGATCCGTAGAAGGACCAAGATCACCGACATAGCTCTTGGAATTAGGAAGTTGAAGTGGCAATGGGCAGGCCATATAGCTCGTAGAACTGATAACCATTGGGAGAGAAAGGTGCCCGAGTGGCGGCCACATACCGGACGACGCAAAAGAGGAATGCCTCCTTCCGATAGACCAAATACATTATAGAAGGCGGTGGATGGAGGCGGCGCAAGACCGTGCATCGTGGCATTCTGTCGGGGAGGCCTGTGTCCAACAGTTGACTTCTGTAGGCTGAAGATGATGATGATGATGGACGTAGGCTGCGGCTGATGATGATGATGATGTAGACTCATTTTGTCGGGGAGGCCTATGTCCTTCGACCAAAATAAAAAGTATGGACGGGCCGGGCCTTACCCATACAAAACGTCCGTGAAAATAAGTCGCAATTACACGTACACGTACGTATGTGACACTTACGTTACGTCACTCGTTGCCGCCACACAGACCGACTGAAGCGAAGTGAGTGAGCTCACTCACTCACTTTATAATCTTCAAAACTATCGTTCCCTATGGCCCGACCATACTTTTTATTTAGGTCGAAGCCTATGTCCAGCAGTTGACTTGTATAGGCTGATGATGATGATGATGCTGTAAACTCACTGGTCGAGGTCGAGGTCGAGCGCACGGTGCGGGTCGTCGCGCGGCGGCGGCGCCTCGTCGTCGGAGGGCGCCGCGCCCTCGGGCAGCTCGCCGCCCTCCGCCACCGTCGGCCGCGATACCACGCCATCTGTTACACAATCACATACCATTACATATCTGTACTCTGACTTCCAAGTATAACTTCGGCTCAGCCATAGACCATATACGCGACCTCTGTGGCGCGACGGGCGAAGGTTCGCCTGCGACGCAGGAGGTTGCGGGTTCGATATTTGTGATATTTGTTCAGGGTGTTCTGGGTATTTTCTATGTATAATAAAAAACATCTATCTATGTAATGTATATCAGTTATCTAGTACCCATAACACAAGCTCCGCTTAGCTTGGGGCTAGATAATGATAGCTAGTTGTGTGAACTGTCCAGCATTATTTATTTATTATTTATATAGTGTATTGTTGCTCGTGTTTTGTGTTGTGATGTGAATCGTATGTCGATCACATCGAGATACGATTCACATCACACGTCATCGTTCGAATTTTCAATGGTACCGTAATTTAGCGTTGATAGTGTATGGAATGCTAAGTCCGTCGTACAGTTATTAGAAAAGTCTTAGTAAGGTACATTGAAACTTTGTGGAGTGAGACGAAGTAGGACTTGCGTAAGTGAATATTGCAATGTAATTTATTATTTTTCAAGTGTAAACCACACTTCATGGATAACATTAAATTTAAATGTAATGTAAAATAAAGCATTTATAGAATAAACCAATGAGCTGTGGATATCTCCATACTCAGAGACACCTAAAAAAGTTAATGGCTCATGCAATCGTGCGCATGTGTACACAACTTTTTGAAGTGGCGCAAGACAAAGTGAGATCTCACCTTCACTATCAGACTCCGAAGTGAGTTTCTCCTTTTTGCTCTTTCGTTTCTTGGTGGGTCGCTTTTCCTTCTTCTTGCTCGAGCTCTCTCGTGTCAGTAAGTACTTATCAGATCTTTTGGCTGTAATTATAAGAATTCAATCAGAAAGACGCCAAAAACATAACATAAGCAAAGAAATTCAAAATTTTTAAAAACCCCTATCTCAATGACACATCTGAACCAATTTTGATAAAACATGTCTAAAACCATCTCTAGAAAACCTGCTTTCAAGTTAAAAAAAACCGCATTCAAATCGGTTAGTGCTATGGTGCCACAGACAGAAAGACACACATAGCGGTCAAACTTATAACATCTCTCTTTTTGCGTCGGGGTTTAAAAACCCAACCGCATGTTCATAGCCATGGTAGTTTCCAAAATTATACAAATACCATAAAATTACTATGTATTTTGTGCCAATACTGCGTTCACTAATCCGCCTAATAAGCACGGTGATTATGGCACATCCCGCCAAGGCCGCCATTGCATTCTTAGATTTGCATTCTATGGGGGGAGGCCTCGACCAGCCGTGGCCGTCTGCTGACGATGACAGGGTACGTACCGTGCACTTGCAGCGGCACTTCGAGCGCGATTTCCGCGATCGGTATATCGTCCTGCTGGTAACCGCGCGGCGAGTCGTCCTTGAGGTAGTGTAAGTACCGTGCACTTGCAGCGGCACTTCGAGCGCGATCTCCGCGATCGGTATATCGTCCTGCTGGTAACCGCGAGGCGAGTCGTCCTTGAGGTAGTGTACGTACCGTGCACTTGCAGCGGCACTTCGAGCGCGATCTCCGCGATCGGTATATCGTCCTGCTGGTAACCGCGAGGCGAGTCGTCCTTGAGGTAGTGCGGGTTGTTCGCCTGCTCCTGCCGTCGAGCCTCGCGCAGCTGCAATCAAATTCGGACACGTGTGAATCATCTTTTTTTTTTACCTTGCTGTTTGAAGGATATTGCAAAAAGAATTACTATTGCGTGGATATTCTGCCGTTATTAGTAGCACCGTTTAAGTTTTGTAGTAGTAGAGCTTTTTTGTGAAAGAGTTCGTCCCGGGAAGTAGTCAAAAAAATACTAGCATAGCAATATATGGAGACATACTATTGCTATGCTATTTTTTTTATCGAACTAAAAGAATATACTGCCAAAGAAATTACTGAGGTATTTTATATTGTAAGAAAATTGGCAAAGAGATTCTCGAACATTTACCAGTTCGAGTCCCGGCTTAGGCAAGTGACTTTTTTTAATATCCTTGAATGCTTTAATGACCTAAAAAATAAATGAAAGTTATGTTAAACTTCCTAACTTCAATATTTAAAGTACTTTTCTTCCATGTAGCATGGCCGTGGGACACTGTCTTTATTATTTTAAATCTAAAATAGGCTTGCGTTTGGCGACGATGAGTCCTATTTAAGCACGCTCGCCTAGATGGTGCTTATTCACTCTTCGTTTGAAGATACCCAAGTTGTATGATAAAGGGAATAACGAAGCCGGAAGAGAGTTCCAGGCCTTTGCTGTCCGCGTGATGAAAGAGCTCGACAAACGGTTTGTACGCGATGGTGGTATGTCGACAACAAAACGGTGAAACGACTCTCCACATCTGGTCACCAATCTGTGGTAGTAGTGTGGCCAGCAGCAAGTTTTTTTTTATTTAATTTTTTATACTGCTTGAATGACGGAACAAGCAGATGACTCACCTGATGTTAAGCGGTAACCTCTGCCTATGAACAGTGCATTACCTCACAGGTGACGTCCACCTAGGACGCACCCTATGTGGCATTGCACTGCGCCACCCTGAGACATAAAGATGAAAAGTATCATGTGCCTGTAATTTCACCGGCACCCTTCAAACCAGACACAGCAATGCGAGCACTACTGCTTTGCGGCAGAAATAGGTATGGTGGTAGTACATCCCCGGACGGAGTCTTTCACAAAAAAGCTCTACTACTAAGTATGCAGCATGCAGCGTGTCCGTACCATGTCGAGCTCCTCCACCGTGAACTGCGCAGTGGGGCGGGCGTCCTGCTGCGGCGCCGCGAACACGGCGCCCTCGCCCTCGTCCTCGGAGCTGGAGCTCTCCGACGACCAGCTGTCCCGCGACAGCCACTGCTCCAAGTTCAAACTGAAACACACAATAACAATAAGTATTTTTTCAACACACTTGCTCATAAAGTGGCTCTAATTTCACCACAATTAGGCACATAATGACACATGTAATCAAACGGTGACTTTTTCTTTGCTATTATTCACTAGTAAGTTGAAGATTTACACAGAGTGTGTATTTCTGTTTTATTATTATTTTCTTCACAAGTGTGTTGAAAAACACAGTATGATACACGTGTGTATTGATGATTACCGTTCTCGGCTCTCTTAAGACCCTCACCTGACGACTCGGGTCTCAATGGTGCCTCAGCGGTAAGTACCATAATGTACTATAGATTTGCTCGCATATAGGTAACTTATTTCTAAAAGGTGTTACAATACAATTATGTCCCCTATATATTCTACCATCTAGATAGTGTATAAAGGTCAGTGTGATTTCATAAAAATTTATACACTTAAATTGACAAAATGTGTCACAAATTATTGGAAAGTTCATACATACATAGACACACGGCTTTTCCCCCGAAAGGGGAGGCAGAGCCTCAAATGGGCCTCTTTTCACTGTGGGTTGCACCATCGTGGGAAATAGACGTAACAAGTGGTGAGCTCATCGCCGTCATTGCTTCCCACGACTGACTCTGCTGAACGCTTTCCTCCAGTAATAACACATTCCTTAAATAAGCTAGCTGCCAGGACAAATTAGCTTGACATAATGCATCACTTTTATCAGGGTAACATTGATTTTATTCTTACATTTTGGCTGCCATTGCCAAAGACCACCATTAACGTGTTACCATTTAAGTGAGTTTGAGTGAGATGGAAAACATACTAAAAGGTGAATAAACTCTGCTTCAATTATTTCTTCTAGTGGAAATATCCAAAAGTAGTATATAATATCGACCACTTAATTGACTTAAGACAAATGTTTTGTCTTTGGATTAGTGCCATCACTCCGCTTAGTAAAAAAACAACATGGCGGATTTTATATGTGAATTACACACAACAATTAAATATAGACTCAGTTTATTATTGCTTTCTAAAATGTTTTTTTACCGGTGTTGCAGAGGTCAACACCCGAGAAGAGCCTGTATTCCCACAGGTACCTGTAGCTATAGGCGATCAACTCGAACTCTTGGGTGTTACACTTACGCCTACTCTCAACTTTGGCTCCTACATCGAGTCCAAGGCAAAAACAGCTGCCATGAAGCTAGGCATCCTGAATAAGATAAAGCGTTACTTCACGCCAGGATAGCTTCTGAGTCTATATAAAGCTGAAGTCCAGGCTGGTATGGAGTACTGCTGCCATGTTTGGGATGGCTCTGCCAAACACCAGCTTGCTGCCTTGGACTCGATTGAATGCAGAGCTTGTAGGCTTATTGATGAGCAACATATGGCGG
This sequence comes from Operophtera brumata, assembly GCA_932527175.1. Classification (NCBI taxonomy): domain Eukaryota; kingdom Metazoa; phylum Arthropoda; class Insecta; order Lepidoptera; family Geometridae; genus Operophtera; species Operophtera brumata. Next base: position 7,253,691 of record OW052238.1, read on the forward strand.
AGACTAAGATCCCGAGTCTCGAGCACCGCCGTAAAGTCGCATGTCTTTCGATCTACTATAGGTTACATTTCGGGGAATGCTCCCAGGAACTTCACGATCTGATCCCACCATCTCCTTTTCACCATAGGACGAGCAGACGCACGGCTCGGTACCATCCTTACCTCATTCGTATACCCTCTATTCGTACTAAACGTTTCATGTCTACCTTTATAATGCGAACTGCTACGGAGTGGAAAACCCTTCCGTCGTCTCTCTTTCCTGAAAACTATAATCTCTGGGTCTCTTCAAGGCTAGAGTAAATAGGTGCCTTCTAGACCTTTGTGCTTCATCTTCGGCCACAACGTCACTTACCAACAGGAGAGATCGTGGTCAAACAGAGGTCTATCATAGTAAAAAAAAAAAAAAAAAGTGCTTGTTATAATTGGAACAAATCTATTGATTGGTTCATTCGTGGCGTATTTTGCTAATAGGAAGTGGAAAAAGTGTTTTATATGTACTCACTCCGCCGGCATCGGTACTTTCTTCTGAGCTTTAGGCGCGACGGGCTTCAGTTCACCGTCGAACATGTCCATAAGCTCGTCTATGAGTCCACCGCTGAACCCTGGACGCGCCTCTCCGTTCACAGCTTCTATGTGCTCTTCTAGGCCGTTGCTGAAATAGAAATATACTCCTTTATCAGGCGTGGCGCAGGCGATAGAGAGAGAGGCAACTACTAGGTGAATTTAGCTGCAGGTGATTAGCGCTGTGCCACCTGAATTGCATTTTATTGCGTACGGGCAAGAGTCGCTGTTTATTGAACTTGCAATGTTTGTATGTTTGTCTTTATAGAATCCGGGTGGAATATTGCAACTGAATTTTAAAGTCAAATCCAAATCAATTGTCAATTGTATCCTCAAGCGATTGAGCTGAAATTTCCGATGACAATACAATATGATGGTGACAGCGAGATGATCTGATGATGGAGACTGAAGGTGGACAACGGAACTCTTCGATGGATAATAGTAGACTGGCCGTTCTTAGGCTCATTTTAATCAGCACATGGTTACTAATTTTATAAAAGCTTGTTTTGAATAATATATTTTTCACAAAAAACTTATTTAAATGATTTTGCGGAGTCAACCTTCTGTACCTGTACTATTATGTATTCTGTGCCGTTATATAAACGTGAGACGTGGTGTGTCCACGTCACACACGTCCACTGCTGGACTACCTGTGTGGCGCGGCAGGCGAGTAGCCGGCTAAGATGCGAGAGATTGCGGGTTAGATTCCCGTTGCGGGACAAATGTTTTCATGATCTGCAAATGTTTGTCCGGGTCTGGGTGTTGTGGTAGCATACTACTCGTAGTTCCTGATACCCGCGACACAGGGGATCCTAGTGTGGGGTCAGGACTACGTATGACTGTTGCGTGTTATTGAAGAGGTCTCCCCCTTTAATTACTATGGGGGAATATGCCATAATAACCATACTTGGCAGGTGGATTGATGATCTTAGTATTATTGTTGAGTACTCCGGTGGATGCTGTCTGCCCGTCCCTTAGTCAGATCTTACGACATTCACGTGAGGAGACGGAGCGATTTTTTCTTAGGCCGGGCATAGGGTTTTTTCCCCTGCACAGTTGACGCAACAACAGCGCAGATTTATTGTGAGCTCGTTCTTGGCCCTCTCAACGTCATTGTGACGTCATAGATACCTTTCGTGTGAGACGAGTGGCAGGGCGGACGCTGCGAAATTATCTAAAAGTTGGTCGTCGTTGCTCAGTCGGCGCAGCGCGATAGACAACAAGGCTGATCCATTTTGAGCTCGTTCTTGGCCCTCTCGACGTCATTGTGACGTCATAGATACCTTTCGTGTGAGACGAGTGGCAGGGCGGACGCTGCGACATTATCTAAAAGTTGGTCGTCGTTGCTCAGTCGGCGCAGCGCGATAGACAACAAGCCAGATCCATTGTGAGCTCGTTCTTGGCCCTCTCGACGTCATAGTGACGCAGACTGTCGTCATAGATACCTTTCGTGTGAGACTAGTGGCAGGGCGGACGCTGCGGCATTATCTAACAGTTGGTCGTCGTTGCTCAGTCGGCGCAGCGCGATAGACAACAAGGCGGATCCATTGTGAGCTCGTCCTTGAACCTCTCGACGTCATAGTGACGTCATAGATACCTTTCGTGTGAGACGAGTGGCAGGGCGGACGGTGCGGCATTATCTAACAGTTGGTCGTCGTTGCTCAGTCGGCGCAGCGCGATAGACAACAAGGCAGATCCATTGTGAGCTCGTTCCTGGACCTCCATGTCTTCGCTGCAGAGGAGAGGTTTCATGCCGTCTATGGCATTGCGGAGAATCTGTAAATACAGAAAAAGGACTTGAGAAATATTATTTGAAAGCTACAAGGGTCAAAAACTACATATCACCTCTACATATCATCGTTTCGTTCAATTTTCTTAAGATATTCGGTGTCACATAAACCAACACAATAGAACCAAATTCTATAAAAACAGAGTATAGCACTATTGTTTGGAGCTCACAATGTTGAAATAGAGCTGAATTTAGCTCTAAGAGGGCTAAATAGTCAACACGTCATGTTATGTATACTCACAGATGTAGCGGTGCCGATGTCGCCGATCTGCTCCTGCGCCGCGAGCAGCTTCACGGTCAGTTTGAGCGCGGCGTGCACGCACACGGCGCGCGCGCGCATGTGCCCGCCCCCCACCCCCGCGCACACCAGCAGGGGGGATATCACTTCGCTCATCACTTCAACGTCGCTGCAACACAAAACACAACTATTATTACAAGAGTATAATAATAATACTTAGTAGTAGTCGAGCTTTTCTTGTGAAAGAGTTCGTCCGGGGAAATTACTACCTCTATACCTATTTCTGCCGCAAAGCAGTAATACTCGCATTGCTGTGTTCCGGTTTGAAGGGTACGGGCTACAGGTGAAATTACAGGCACATGAGACTTTTCATCTTTGTGTCTCAGGGTGGCGAGCGCAGTACAATGCCACATAGGCTGCGTCCTTGGTGGACGTGACCTGTGAGGTAATGCATTGTTAAAGGCAGAGGTTAACGCGGGCCACATGCTTGTTCCGACACTCAGTTAAAAAAAAATACTAGTGATACGGACCGCTTCACAGTTGACACTAATAGCTCCTCAGGCTTACGCACACTAAAACAATGTGCATGCACTATGCCAAACGGACTTCGTGAAATAGAATATCTGTATAACTTACTTGCAGTACTCAGCGAGCACAAACGCAGCGGCGTATAGAACCTCGCGGGAGGCCGCGCCGGGCGGGGACGCGGCCGCCTTGGAGCACAGCGCGGCGCATTCTCGCGCGCAAAACGACCGGACCTCGGCCACGCGAGCGCCCACTTCGGTCAGCTGGCCGGCTATCATGGCCCCTGCAAACCAACAACGAATCGCTGTCGTAACCAGCCATACTTAATAGGGTCCTTCCTGGTTCGGACAAAAATCTTATTGGTACGTATAATGCAATGTTTGAATGAGAGCCAGTGCCAGAGCCCGATGGTTGGAATTCGGAAAATTCCGCTGCTTACTTGTGAAACGGCAATAAAAGCGCAACCATTTCATAAAAACTACTTTCAAGACGTACTTGCTTTTGATAAAGTTACTAATGTTTGATAAAAATGTTTATCATTTAGAATCCACATAAAAAATATGCAAAAAAGCTGATTTTTGAAGGCTTTTACTGAATTTGGTTATAAAAATTAGAAATTTTTGTTTATTTAAAAACCTAGATACATATGTACAGAACAAATTTTTTACAACGCCACAATCACGCACGAGCTGCGTACGAGAGTTTGTATGGAATGTAAGACAGAAGAAGAAGGAAAGAGAAGACCATATCATCCAACTTTAAGCAGTCATACCATCAAAGTTTATTATCGGCACTATAGCCGAGTTGATAGTGCCCACAAATTTCATCTCCAGCGTCAGCTCGTTCTATGGCCGAATTGGTAAAGGCATCGCCGATAACAGGCGAGGTTGCGGGTTCGAATCCCACTGGAATTTTTGGGTTATATTTAAATTTACAGTTATACCATGTTTAGCGCTGGTCTCCATCTCGGTCAGTTCCGCCAGCACCGTGACGTACCACTCGAAGTCTACCACGTGCTGGTAGTTGTTCTGAGAGCAGATCTCTATCATCCGCGTGAGGAGCTCGTCGCGGTACAGCGTGCCTTCAGCGCGCTCCATGTGGATCATGAGCTTCTTTACTATCTCCATAAGGTTCTTTTTTGATACCTGTGGACAACGTTATGGTGAACTTACATCAGGTAAGACTACAGGTAATCAATTTACATACTAGACTCCTGGTAGACTAACATACAACACAGGGAATCCTAGTGTTTAGTAAAAAACCTACAGTTTTACCCAAAATATCTCTTTTATTTACACGTCACTTGTACGTTCCTAGAGCGAGATAATAGTCGATCGCCAGCAGCTTCCTTGTCGGCGGTGGGTGGCGGTAAAATCGCCGGACATTTTAATTTCATAATATTTTCGGCAGGACAGGAAAAAGATCGAAGCATTCGAGATATGGTGTTGGAGGAGAACGTTGCGTATAACGAATGACGTATTGACGGCCTCTGTGGCGCGGCGGGCGGACGTTCGCCTGCGACGCAGGAGGTTGCGGCGGGTTCGATTCCTGCCTCAAGACAAATATTTATGCGATCCGCAGATATTTGTCCAGGGTGTTCAGGGTATTTTCTATTTGTAATAAAAAATATCTATCTATGTAATTATGTATTATATTGTATTAAGTATATCAGTTGTCTAGTACCCATAACACAAGCTCTGCTTAGCTTGGGGCTAGATAATGTTGTGTGAACTGTCCAGCAATATTAATTTATTTTATTTATTTATTTATACCTTCGACTGCAAAAAGAACTAACAAGTCCATTCTCGACCAACTGCAGATTAAAACCCGACTCTCCACTATTTGCTACCAACGAGTCTTGAGCTACTTTGCTCACAACTTCGCTAATATGAAAGTAGGGAGCATACACGGAACAATGCCGTCAAAGTATAAACATCTGCTCAAACAGAGACTTTCAAACAAATAAGATAAACAATGCAATGCCACTAAGATCTTATGAGTAATCGGAAACTCATACATACCATTCCATACAGTAAGCCCAAGGCTCTCAGTCGTATGGATTCGTCTTTGTCGTCTAAGCAGGCGAGTACCAGGTCCTTGTGAGCTTGTACAGACTTCGGGTGAGACTTGAGTATTCGAGACATTGCTAGCAGCCCCAGGTACTTTACTGGAACAGGAAAAAAAATTACAATAAGTACAGCGGTATTTTCTTGTAAGGCTTCTTATAGGTAGAAGTCGGGAGTATCAATACCAGAAGAGTATCACCAATGCAATTAATTTATTTTGACTTAATAAAATTCGTCGAATCCATCCTCTCGTTCCAAGTTCACATAGTTGGTTAGTTTTGTAAAGGGAATAATCTCAGAAAATTGCCCGTTCTATGCTGATCTTTGCAGTTATTACTGTGCTGATGCTTTCATTTAGCAGAAAAACTGCTGACGCGCCATTGTTGACGTATAGCAGCCATATTGCTGACGCGTTGAAAGTCAGCAGCGCCATTGTTGACGTATAGCAGCCATATTGCTGACGCGTTGAAAGTCAGCAGCGCCATTGTTGACGTATAGCAGCCATAGATGACCTCTGTGGCGCGGTGGGCGAAGGTTGCCTGCGACGCAGGAGGTTGCGGGTTCGATTCCCGCCTCGGAACAAATATTTGTGCGATCGCAGATATTTGTTCAGGGTATTCTGGGTATTTTTCTATGTATAATAAAAAATATCTATCTATGTAATATATTGTATTAAGTATATCAGTTGTCTAGTACCCATAACACAAGCTCTGCTTAGCTTGGGGCTAGATAATGTTGTGTGAACTGTCTAGTATTATTTATTATTTATTTATTTTTATATTGCTGACGCTTTGAAAGTCAGCAGCGCCATTGTTGACGTATAGCATCGATATTGCTGACGCGTTGAAATTCAGCAGTGCCATTGCTGATGTATAGCAGTCATATTGCTGACGCATAGAAATTCAGCAGCAATATGCTGATAGTGTTGACGATGGTGAGAATTAGCTACTTACGATTCTGATCGCTATCTTCAATGAGTATTCTTAGTTTCTGCACGCAAAGCTGCACCGAGGCGGCGTGTCCCGGCATACCGCTGCTGATGCTGATCAGCACAGCTATCACAGTGTTGATGCATTCGTATAGCAGCGACATTGCTGACGTACTGACGAAAACCAAACGTGTGTGAGATTTCAGGTATATAAAGATTTGTTGTTAGGTAAAGTACTATATTTTATCGCAATAGGAAGAAGTTAGACTGTGATGAACGAAAGTAATTCTCACTTTCACCAACTATTTATGTACTTACGGGTCACTTCAATGTTAAGTTTGACAGTTTTTCATAGAGACCCATGCAAGGCATGACATATGGCATGCGTTAGGTTTCCCCTAAAATTTGTTTTTATATGTGCAACTAATCAATAAAGCGCTCTTTTCTTAAGTTTTCATGACGCTTCTTACTTTGTCCATCACTTCTTCCTGCTGCGACCAATAATGGTGTTGTCTAATACTGTATATTTCAAACTACATTATTCTTCTAGTGTAAAACTGCCTGAATGTAAAAAAAAAACTATGCGCTATTATAATTATAAGGTGGGTATTCGATTGACAATAAGACTATAGCTAAACTAAGTCAGATTACATAGCTTTCATTGATCACAAAATAAATAAAGGAGGTAGCGACCTTCGAAAATTAAATACAAGATTAGTGCAGTGTGATAAGGAATAATATTAAATTAGTGATAACCGCAGCTCAACCAATTCTATATTAAAGTACATACTCCTTTTTCCGCATTCGTACTCTTGGTCCATTGTGCGTGAGACCCAACTATTTCAGGCTATATAATAAGAGAGCCTATTGTTTTATATCATACACTTTATTTTAATTTGTTACAAATTACTAGCTTACATCTTTCGTAACTTACTACAGTGTAAATATCCCTTCTAAAATAATTAAACTAAAAAGGGATAATTCAACTGCTACCATGTGTAATCTATCTTTTAATTTAAGCATTTATCTAGTGTTGTAAGCATTATCTTTGGCAGAAGTGCTATGAAAATTAAGCTTATTTAGAAATAAATTAAAATAAGCAATAGCATTTGAATACCACTATTAAATTGATACAGATTTTTGTGAACTAACTTTTTTATATCATATTTTTAATTATGAAACTCCAATCATTGTTAAGAAACTATGAAGTAGTATTGTCATATCAACTGTCAATTTTATAGTAATTGACTCACCTATGTATTAAGTTAGTTAATGGTTCTATCAGTTTCTTGCCAAGCCGTGGCTCTAATGGGGTTAAGGCACCAAACTGCAACAAACACAACGATACTACTTTAAGACTAGCTTATGTGGGAGCAACTAAAATGTAACAGACTTAAAGACCATCCAAATAATTACACTCCCATTAAAGATAATTTTGTTCCATTTTTGTAGATTTTATTAACAGCATAAATAATACAAAACTGTGAAACAGGTGTGCCAATTCAAGTGTGGTTTGTGTAAATATTTTTAATGGTTGGAATACTGTGGTCAATCTTGGAAATTAAATTTTGATTTTGATTTTAATTATCTGTAAATAGTTTTTTTTTTTTTCATTATTATTTATTACTCAAAAAAGTGGCCTAGTTGCGGAAAAGAGTATAACGAGTATAAACAGTAGATTATTTTTAACAAGATAAATTATGGATTTTCTAAAAGGATTAGAAAATAAAATATTTCAGCCACAGGTATCTTATTCTGAATTTTTTAAACACTATATACTACAAATACAAATACAAATATTTTTTTATTTCATTAAACTTAATCTAAGATCAATAACATTGGTGGGGACCCTCTTTTAAGTAAGAAAAATACCTGTGTTAGAGGGTCTCGCTCTTCCGTAATAGAGGTTACTTTGATTAAGAAGAAAAAACAGAATTTTGAAGATATGAAAAGTAGGTACCTAATAAAGAATTTAAATTATTAAAATAAGTTTATATAAATCAATGTAGGTTAAGTTAGCTTAGTAAATTGAAGTTATGGATTCAGAAATACATTTACCGACGTTGTTAGTGTGTTGAATTCATGCGTGTAGTGTAGGGTGTGGGTGCTTCTAATCACCTAGTCATGAGCTATGAACGTGGGTATTTCAGTAGAACCCAATTTTGTATGTGTGTGTGTGTGTGGATGTGTGTGTGTGTGTGTGTGTGTGTGTATGTGTAGGTGTAGGTGTAAGTGTGGATGTGTGCATATATGTATATGAGTGGGAGCTCCTGACCACCAGATCTCCTATGAGCATGAGTATTTCAGGAGCACCCAGGTGTGAGTTGATGAGTGTGTGAAGTTTGTGTATTATACGTTACGAAATAATTTCCAGGAGTTTTTCAGCTTCCTCGTAGCTTAGTGCCAATAGCCATTCATTAAGGTGTTTTTTACATTTATAATTATTCATAGGGTAGATATTTAAAGTTTTACTTATAGTGTTATAAAGGTAAGTAGATTGCGTGGCATACTGTCGCGATGCAAATCGAGATCGAACTGTAATTTTAGTAGCTACTCTATCTTTTCTTCGCTTATTGAGTTTGTTGGGATTGTACTCAAGTGATCCATGCAATTTCAAGACGGCGTTTAGAATGTAGAGTTTCCTGACTGATAGTAGTCCTGAATCTCGGTAGAGCATATCCGTAGAGTATCGATAGGGCTTAAAAAACATCACTTTTAACAAAGACCTCTGTGCTCTTTCGAGTTCCAGGAACTTTGTCTTGGAAGCTCCACCCCAGACTGGTATACAATAATTCTGAATTGATTGTGCCAAAGATAAATAGATTTGGTTGATTAAGCCTTTTGGTGCGACATGACGTAAAATTTTAAAAATCCAGATCAATTTACGAATCCTGTTCATCAGAAGTTCGATATGAGCATGCCAGGACAGACGTTGATCAATCATGATTCCTAGGTACTTTGTGGTTGTTACTTTATTGATGTTAGGGCAATCGCAAGAAGCATCAATGAGGTTACATTCGTGTATTTTTAGGCTATAATCGTGATTGGGTTGGCTGTTATTATATTTAGTAAAGGTCATAAAGTTAGTTTTAGAGACATTTAGTGTTAGTAAATTTAGGTTTAGCCAATTAGATATTTCAGAGAGTCCCTTTTCTGTTCTTTTTTTAACGTCATTCCAGGATATGCCAGTAAAGACGATAGCAGTATCATCCGCATAGGAAAAGATGTTCGCGTTGTTTATTTTGAGGTTACAAAGGTCATTTATGTAAACCAAGAATAGAGTCGGACCCAGTACGCTCCCCTGAGGAACACCATAGCTAATGGACTCGCCATTACTAATAAATTCACCAATTTTAACACTCTGCCTACGTTCACATAAGTAGTCTGTCAGAAGGGCTAGCGGCATTCCTCGTATTCCTACATTTTCCAGCTTTTTGATAACTATTATAGATTTGAAAATAATAAAATAATAAAATTATCACAAAACTTTAGTTCCAATATTACTAGTAGATCTGCACACATAACATATGTTTAACATAGCCCTACGTTTCAATAACCCCTGTTATGTAACAGTTTCAATACTATTATTTACTAGTTCTAATAAGATTCTAACTTGTAACATTTGAATCATAATATTTAGAAAATCAGATTAACCACAAATTCCAACTTTAAAACATGCTTATATAAGGTGTGATAAGGTTTTTATAAATTGTACACTGGTAGTTTTAATGGTGAGGTGTGGTGAATGGAACTAGCTGTATTGACAAGATGTCTGTTTCTAGGAGGTACCTGCAAATAAGATCTATGAGGCTTTGTGTAATCTTTCTTCCAATGTCTGGTTCATAATATGTCATTAAACCAAACTGCGGAGCAAGTCAACAGTTGAGAAAAAAAGTCATGAAGTTCATATAATATTATGTAGGAAACATGATAATTATGGTAATATATGTATCAAACTTTAAAAATTATCTCTAGGCAAAGTGAATCAGTTATCAAAATATATATCAAAGTTCAAGGTCGTTTCCACAAACACACATCACTAGGACTTACCAGTTTGATGATTTTGATTAACATCCAGTTGTTGGTAGATGTTGTCATCAGTTTAAAGAAAACTGGGGCTAGTGAGAGGTAGTTTTTGGGATTCTTTCTGGCCAGTTCACACACTACATTCACTGCTGCTGATTGTACTCCTGAAATATTAAATTTTAAAATGTAATTGGTGATGGACCTGGTTTATCTTGTGCTATTTTCATATTTAAGCTCCTATGAAAAGAATTGTAATAAAATCCATTATCAATAGTATGGCTTGATAATTACCTGGATCAGGGTCTTCCAATTTTTCTTTCAGTTTTGGAAATGCTGGTCTAAGTGCTTCAGGATACCTCAAGAATACTTTATACATCATTAATACAGCTTTCATTCGCAAATATGGTTTAGTGGAGCTCATCTAAATTCACATAAAAACATTAGGATTAAAATGTGGGCAAATGTGATATCATGAATAATTTCTGAGTTTTATACTGACCAATGTCATTATATCGTTGGCTAGATCTCTAGCTAGATCATGTGAAATGAAGCAGCTGAGGCCACTGAGGGCCAGTCCTGCCTCGTATTGGGTTTGAGCATTGAGGTCTTTCCGGATCATATTTGTAGTAAGCATGAGCAGTTCTGAGTCTGCATGGAATGACTGGCTGGCAGCTAAGTACCCAATGCGCTTGTAAGTGAACTTGTTTGAGCTCATCACCTCTATTATGTTGAATATAGACCAAGATATATCATATCCTAGCATTTGAAGCTGAAAAAGCAAGTTTATTAAAATCACTCCAAACTAGTCTGTACAAATAATGTTATCAATCACTTGAATTGATAAATAGCTATTATGAAATGTAGGACATAACAACATATGTAACATAACGGAAAGTTTATTTTAAATTGGATATAAACTACATCATCCAAATAGAAATCAATTGTTTTATCTACATAACAAATAATGTGTCTCAGTCCAGTATCCATACTAAATCACCGATACTGATGAAGCTGAGGTGAGTTGTTGTGCACGCAGGGAAAGGTTTCTGAGTATGCAACTAGCGGGCAGCTAGTATTATAAAAAAACTTCATGTGTACTTACATAGGTCAACTTAGCTACAGCATTTGATTTTACAGCAATATTATCCTGTCGCAATTCAACTTTTATCTCTTCCATACATTGTGCTATATATTTAGCCTGGAATACAAAAGTGTAATGAGTAAAATTGCCAGGAACATGATATTTGTGGTAGGTCTAATGTAGCTCATTTAAATAGTTTGTAATGATGTATTTTTGATAGCATCTGACATACTTTCACAGCAGTAATCTGGTGCCAGAGACCCAGAGAATGCCCTGTTGGCCTGATTGAACAGAATCACTCCAAAAGTGTTTGGTAAGGCGATTAATCATGAAATAGAATTTGATTAGTTTCACGATATACTTATTTCATTATGTTTCGGTACGGGGTATGATAGATAAGTCGTTTTACCTCATTATCTTTGTTGTTTCTGATCCCACGAACTAAATCAGTCAGGTTTTTATCAAACATCCGTTCAAAGTTTCCTTTGACTTTTTTCAAAGCCATTTTGATGCACTATTTCTCTAACCATTAACTATAGCCGGGATTGCTTCTGAATCCAATGAAATCAAAGAAACATGACAACAAAACTAAAAACTGAAATGTGAAAAATCGTCAAACGGACACAGACGGAACTATAATTTGACGTGAACTGTCTTCTTCTTCATCTTCTGAATGACAGACGTATGACGTATTGACATTTTGACGTTCTAGTGATTTCAAGTGAGCTAACGTTTCGGAAAATGTGCCGGTTATTCATGAATTCCAAGCTATAAATGCAAACAAACAACCCATCGATCGTGACGCGACATTCTGGGCGTGTTCAGGTATTATGAAATAGTAAAGCTAGAAAAAATGAGAGGCAAAAATACATAGCATTATCTACTGCCCCGCCCGCTTAATAACGAACATTATTTTCTCGCAAAATTACAGCCTTTTTTTTTTTCTTTTAGCTTACTGTCCCTGATCACTGATGTACAGTGTAAAGTGGTCGCCATCGCTCATAGACACCGGCAACACCGGGGGTATTGTCGGTGCGCTGCCTACCCTGAAAGAATGTATGAACATTTTTCTTGAAGCGGCACATGTCGTAACCAAGCGGGAAAACCTTAGATGGAAGCTCATTCCATAGTTTATAGGTATGGGGAAGAAATGATCTCGAGAAATAAATCGTACGAGAAACCCAGGGATCTATGATGTGTGGATGAGCTTTGTCACGGTGCCATGCCGGGAAGAGCGATGGTAAAATCTCTATGCGGGGATGAGATCGAAAAGCTCGTCAGAGCATTCCCCGTTGTAGAGGCGGTAGAACACGAAAAGCGATCCAATGGCTCTGCGCTGGCTAAGCGGTTCTAGAGTATTGGAGAGCTTAGGGTCGCCGATGATTCTAATGGCTCTTCTCTGTAGGGAGTCAAAGCGAAGCAGCTGGTACTTGGATGCCCCGTGCCATAGATGGGAACAGTATTCAACGTGCGGCCTAACTTGTGCTTTGTAAAGCAACAGCCGTTGATTCAGCGTAAAATATTGCTGAATATTGCGTACTTCGCCTGAGTTTTGATAATATTCGAACTTTTTGTTTAGAACTGAGTACCAAAATAAATATCTGACAAATAATAACAAAATCAGCCGGTAAATGGCGTCGCAGCGTGGCGTGGCGTGGCGTCACAAAATTACCGGCAAAGCAAGCGCCAAAGAAAGAAAAAAAAAGCGAATGAAACGAAAACGTAAACAAACATAGAAAATAATTTTGATTACGATATTTCTCCAGATTTATCAAGAAAATGATTATTTTTCTAAGTGAACTGCAAAAAGAGCATCTCAATTTGTTACATCAATATCCAACACAAGGTTTGTATTGTTTATGCTTAAGTATCGATTTCAGCAAACAGTAACAAATTATCATATTGGTGTTTATTCCAGTTCTGATTGATTTCTGCAAGTTATCGTTGGACTACCTCTCAAATGGAATCAATGATAAGAAGTACAACGTTGCTGCAGGTGCGTAGTAGTAAATTTTCCGAGATGTAGGTACGTATGTTCCAGATACTTTCCAATAGTATGCGAATACCAGCTAATTCTAATTCAAAAATGGGGGAGATAAGACTCACTAATGTCCTGCATTAGGGTGTATTGTGCATTCTCCATCCTGCTAACCTGACCCCAGTCAGCCCAACTCCTTTAAACGGAGACAGCAGCTTTACCTATAGTGCAGGGTGTGAAGTACACACGGGCGCAGAGTCTCAGGGGGCGCCTCCAAAGACCCTGCGCCTTCGTTATGGCCAGAGCCGGCGCGGCGGTAGCATGGCGCGATGTATCTCTTCTCAATCCAAAAACACAGTTTTTTTTCAAGGAACGCTCCCGTCCCCTTTGTAGTTTGAAATTTTTGCTGCACCGAGGAGAGGTACGCACAGAGGTAAAAACACTGTTTTTTTTTTGAAGACTCCACTTTCCTTTTTAGGTTACGATATTTTTGCAGCACCCTTCTAAGCTACAGTTTTTATTTTAAAAAAAAATGTTACAAACCTCAAGCTATCTAAATTATTAATCTAGTAAAGTTATTATTTTCATTTTTATTAAGTGATTACTTTAATTATAATAAATGCAATTGGTATGGGGGGGTACAAGGGGGCAGGGGGCACCGGATCTGAGTTCGCACCCGGGGGGAAGATAAGCTAGAAACAGCTCTGAACGGAGAAGGGCTTTGGGATGATGGCTGAACTGTTCTAGTGTGCCTAAGGGTCAAGGGTGTTTTAGATGAAGTGAAACAGGACTTCATCAGCTCCTGGTTTTCCGATTTTTTCCTAGCTTCATGTGTGTGCATGAATCTAAGTCTGCATGATAAGACTGATATAAGATATAAGTCTGATAGTATCACATCCTCCATTGTCTCTTTGTCTTGAAGAATGCCGCAACATAGTCCACTGTCCGTGTAGTGGCCCCTGCCTTCAGTAGGTGGTGGTTGAGATAACAGTGTCGCTTTATAGGGCCCACCAGTGTCTGTAGGTATTTGCATTTCAATGTCGGCAATCTGTTATTAACTTTAAAGCATTGACTATGTTTGCTTCTTTGATCGAAGGTTTGCTTAGTCTGTTCTGTGTTCCCATATTTTCTGGTGTTCTCTGTGGAGTTTAGTTTCAGCTAATTCCAGCCATGTTCTGTGAGAAATCCATGGACTACTTAAATCCAGCAGATTTATTTACATACATATTATGCACACACCTTTTTCCCCTAAAAGGGTAGGCAGAGCCTCAGTGGGCCTCTACTGTAATATTTTATTACAAAACTGTAATATTTCTGGTCCATTTCAAACAACTTTAATTAGTAAAATGTTTGCGGCTGTGTTGGCAGTTTGGTCAACACAACCTCATACATTTTTAGTTTATGTTTTTTTTGTCCCGGTTCTAAAAACTGATCACTTTCTCATTCTGGCAACAGAATGAGACAGGCAATGTGTCTTCTAGAGAGAGCACACCTATATCAAGATGACAACGCAAACTGTTAAATTTGACAAATTTGGTCTTAATAAAAGCAAGTACTTTGCTAAGAATTATCTCCATTCGCGCGGCTAGCCGCAAATACGTAAATTTGTATGAAACCAAGCGTGCCGTTTTATTTTGCGCGGACTTTGCTACGAATATCTCAATTCGCACGGCTAGCTGATTTTAAAGAATTTTTATAGTTCAGTTATGACTAGTTTGTGTGTCGGTCGACTGATGAACAAAAGGTACGCAGGTCCAATAGCCTGGCTATTGACATTGCTAGTGTGAATCGGTGTCAATTAGTAGGTTCGCGGAAATATAAAGTTATCAGATACCTCCTGCTGATATTTCGCATGAAGTGATGAAGCAAGATCATTATCATCATCATCATCAAGTGCAGCTCGTAGTAACCTGCTGCTGGGCATAAGCCTTCTCCATCAAACGCCACTCGAGTCTGTTCCTGGTCCTTTTGCATCCAGCCCTCCTATTGTCTAACGAACTCACAATCTCTTTCGATCACGATTTCGCAATACATTGCGCAGATTATTTTAGCGTCTTTTCAAGAGCAGTAATATTCAAAACATACAGCGCAATGTATTGCGGATAACGGTGTTGGGGTATTCGTTGATTAATCTTATTCCATGTATATTTTTTGTAACTATTTAATGTTTACCTGTTTTTTGTCATTAAGAAGTAAAAAAAAATGGAAAATCGCAATCCAAAGCGATTACCAGGTCGTTAGACAATTAGCCCCCAGGCCTTTCCCGGTACAGCGACGATGTCATTCATTTTCTAGTGAATAATACAACCGAACCGAATACCGATCCGGTGATCAGCAGTCATTACCGTTATCAGTTGCGTTATAAGTACCCACTTTCTAATTTACTAGTAGTTCGCCCCGATCTTCACGTCATTAAAAATTATATTCATATAACCTACCTACCTACCAAGTTTCATCATCATTTCAGTTTGGATCAACGCTTCTTCAGTTATCGTCAGACAAACACACATACTTACAAACATACATACAATGGCCGCAATCCTGCACACACCTGACTGTCATATACATAGTCCCTGATCCCTGACTATGGTTCTTATATGTCGTGGGTGTCAGGAACTACGAGTACCATATATATGGTACCACGACACCCAAGCCATTAACAAATATTTGCATAACATGCAAACATTTCTCCCGCGGCAGGAATCGAAGTCCCACCTTATGCCTCTACTCTGACTACATCACGTCATCAAAACTGAAAGCTTTAAAAAAAATCGTTAACTAAATGAGTATAGTAAGGTCTACAAGGCGCTATTAGCTGTTCATAAAGGGTTCTAGATCTCAGATCGTTTGTTTCCAGAAAAACTTAACATAACTGTAAGCGATGTCCAAAACCTGATACATGCACTGATATACCTGATCGTAGAAGGAAGTAAACATAACGTAAGTATAGAAAACTTGATAGGAACATAATGTACGCATACATAATGTGAACATCCGCTTGAAAAACTATTACAATTTTTAGCTGTCCGAATCAGATTTCAAATCTTCATTGGCCATCGCCGGCTTCTCTGATGAAAAACAACTCGTACTAGCACGACTGCACACGGCGAAGAAACCGGAATTATCACAAGCTTTATATTTGCTCCAGCAAAAGGATGCCACGTACCAAGACTTCAGTTGGAGATTCGAAATACAGGTAGTTATTACGACAAACAGAGTTAAATGACAATAACAATCTTAGAATAGTTTGGAACTGTGCAAACAATATAAACACTATTCATTCCAGGTTGCGTCACGGAATCACATGGAGCAAATAAAACCGATGATAACAATGAATTTCGTAATAATGACACCTAAAAACTTTGGGCAATTCAAAGGTGATAATAGAGATAAGCGTGTTAATAAAACAAATGGTGCGTGTTCGTCGCCGATCCATGTAAGCTCTACAATTGAAGACGCCAAAGCAGCTAGTCATTGTCAGAATATTATCAGCCATGTGATGCTGCAGTGTGATCTACCAAACTTGCTACATCTAGCGAATAAATTAGAGCAAGCGCTAAAAGAATCTAAAAGTCAACATGTTAGGAAAGTGCAAAGAACTTTGTAAAAACAATGGAATGAGAATAGTGTGAACGTTAATGAATTGCCTATTGTACCTATGTAAAAGTAATCAGTTTTATCAGTTTATAAGAATAAATATTATTAACGATCTTGATATACTTTTTTCTATTTTATTTAACTTTATTCTATTGTCACTAGCTTCAATCTATTGTTAGGTACCTACTTTCGTTTGTGTAAATTGTCAAACACAAGGGGCACTTTGTTTATGAAAAAATATAAAGCAGACTACTTTGCTGCAAAATCAAAATTGATCGATTAAACCTAGTTCTAAGTAAAATAAAGATGTAGACCAACATAAATTAACGTGTGTTGTCTTCGAAGCTCTGAGGGTTCCGTGTCGTCTCAAGAATCTATTTGGACAAAATTGAACAGACCCAGACTGGTTTCATAAAGCCTATGTTTGTAGATCCTTACTATCAATAGATAAACTCGTCTCTTCAATATCTATTTGTAAGATTCAACAGACGGCTGATATCAAATGGGTTTCGTTGTATTGGATTACAAAATTGTTTTTTATGACATTTTAATCAGTAGAGTGTACCGATTGGATAACCTAATGCTGCATTTATGCCGTAAAACCACTGATCACTGATGTTAAAAATTTTACGTTATGAGGATAGTAGGTAATCACCGCAGTCTTTGTGGCAAAATAGTTAGGTATTTAATTTTTGTAACATTTGGCAAACATTTAGTAAACTTATAAATTACTGTTTTAAGTTAGTGAAATAATCATCAGAATTTATCCAAACTCTAAAGGGCATTTTTAATTTTATTGTTATCTAGCGCCTTAATTAAATTTTATTTTTTAGTGTTTTATTTATAAGCAAGTTACTGTACTAACATAATTTAAGTTATTTTTCTGTTACTAACCAAATATGGATCATTGGTCTAAAAAAATATTTTATTATTATTAAACAGAAATAATCCAAGCGTGCCCCAACATTTTTGAACTCAATTGTACCACAGTCGGCATCGTGCTTTCAGAAGTATCGAAGTTATAATAGTAGGCAAAGTACTCATAAAATACGAAAATCTATAAAAAGTCGTCGATAAGCGATTAATTGCATAGAAGGTTCCTAAAGTCGGCACTCCGCTTATTACCTGTATTGAATACTGCAAAAGTCGGCAAAGTGCGAAAGTCGGCATTAAGCTCGTAAATCTTAGGAAATCAATGTTATCAGATTTTTTGACGGGCTGTTAGTTTACCTAAAATAAATAAATAAAGTTAACTATTATATATACTTCTATATTGTATGGTAGGTATATTGTATTGTATAGTATTTTTAATAGTATTATTTTATCTGTACTTTAGGTATATTCAGTATTTCCACAGAATAAATAATAGTACGTATTTCAAAAAGTAATCGAAATCGGAAAATGTACTCTTAAAGTAAGCACTCGTCCATACTTTTTTTTTTTATTTCCACTCCTATATTTTATCAGATCACAATGTAAAACAGGACCCTACTAGGTACTAAGACTTCGCTGTCCGTCCGTCCGTCTGTCACCAGGCTGTATTGAGATTGGTTGTTGAACCGTGTTAGTTAGACAGTTGAAATTTTCACAGATGATGTATTTCTGTAAAATAAATATTTAAAGGGGCTCCCATACAACAAACGTAATTTTTTCCCGGTTTTATAGATAATGGTACGGATCCCTTCGTGAGCGAGTCCGACTCGCATTTGGCCTTTTTTTAAGTATGTTATTGACACTATAAAAGACTGGTTAAGTATAGGATTTCATTTAATTATTCAAAATACGAATATTTTAAAAAAAAAAGTTAGCCTTTTTAAATAATATAGGTAGGTACTAAATAAAAAACCATTGAGATCGGTTATTATTTAGGAGTAGAAAATATTTTTATTTTTTTGGTATGGACGAATGGTCTTCTTCATCAGTCAGATCAGTCTTGCTATACCTACCTACTAAACGTTATCTAATTTTGTATGGACAAGTGCGCGTTATACCTACTAGCCCTCGTGCTACCATATTATGTGTACACATATGGTTCTAGTACCAATGTCCACACACACTGTTGTTTTATTACTTAGCTAATTAGCTGTACCCGCGACTTCGCTCGCGATTGCCATCTGTGCTAACTAATTAGGTAATCGCATTGACCACAGTTTGTCTCATACTGTGGTCTGCGGTGAAGCACTCTTATCAAGAAAGGATCTTTTTACTTGGGATTAGAAAATTACCAGGTTGTATTTCTCAGAAGACAGTAACACAGGTAGAGAGTTCCCTCGAGCTTCGCACAATAAATGTTGAAGCAAAATTCTTTGTGCGAGTCTTTGTAATTTCGACTCGTTTCGCCGAGGCTCTCCTCGTTTGGTGGTGGAACGAAGATGGGGATATTAGATTGTGCCGTTCCATTGCAGTCTCCGAAATGTATTCAGTAAAAGACAGATAGCTTAGACAAAGTGATTGTAGCGATGTTCCAGGTTTCAGAGGTTAATCTTAGCATGGCAGCTGTGCCCTCTTGAGCCTCTTGCACTAATATTTATTCTGTGCTCTTGCCTCGTTGCCCAGTGACGGATTTGCCCTGAGGCCCAGTAGGACCGGGCCTAGGGCGGCCAGATATTAGGGGCGGCAAATCGTGACAAAAAAAACACCGATGATAGCAAGAAATAAATCAAATGCAAAGTACCTAAATATTTAAAAGGCTGCGCATATATGGCGGGCCGCACTGCACCGCAACGTTTAGTACCTAATAATCTTCCTAAATCACTTTTTTTACTTATACAAATATAATTAAGTATTTTTTACATTTAAAATATTTCGTACTTATAAGAAGAATATTGTTATACGCGCGACAACACGGGTGCTGAGAATTGGCGGCACATGTCCCGCCCGGGGCCTAGAGCGTCCAAGACTGCAAATCCGCCACTGTCGTTGCCTCTCATTGAGTCCATAGGTTTAGTCCATAGGTTTAGGACTCAATGAGAGGCAAATAGGCTGGTATTTAGTGGATAAATCCCAAAGTACTCCAATAGTTTAATATTTTTCGTAGATGCCCATGAATAAATCCCATAAATAATATTGAGTAAGATTGCAACAAAATAGCAATAAAGTAGTGTTGCAACGGAAGTGACGCAAACGGAAACAGAAGTTAAAATTAAATTTTAGTGGAAGCAGAATCGGAATCGGAAGCAGAAGCAGAAGTCCTAATACAAAAAAAAATACAATTTTATTTTTAATCTTTTTTATTACCTAGTTTAACTAGTACTCAAAATTAAACAAAGGCAAGTTATATTTAATAAAAAGTAATTTTGCCGCTTTTTCACTTTTTAGCCTATTTCTGTGTTCTTCATAAATTAAGCCGGCTCCACTAAATAACTGCTCGCTGGCTACACTACTGGGAGGAGCTGATAAGTACTGGCGAACTATAGGTAAAACACGTCACCCCTTTCCCCGCGGTAGACTTCCGTTTAGAGTTCTGTTATAAAGTTTGCGGAACCAGAAGCAGAAACGGAAGTGAAAAAATTTGCGGAACTTCTGCAGAAGCGGAAGCGGAAGCAGAGGTCCGTTGCAACACTACAATAAAGAGTTATCAGGAAAGGCTAACTAAGCCGCAAGGAGGTCAACGAAAAAATCAGTTGTTTCATACTTTTGCCGCGCGTCAATGAACTCTTATGGAACAGCTGTTTCTTTTAAAGTTGGTACTATATAAATTAAAGTGACGAGTCCATGTGTTGATATTGGGTTAGGTTGCATAATATGTTACATTTACAATTAAGACGAATCTACTGACACCTCTCAAGCTAAAATCCATCAAGCCGTTTAGGCTACGGAGCATGCCAAAGATATATAACATACAATCAAACAATCGTTTATTTTGCGAAACATTGGTAGGTACATAAGATGATATTAAAGATAAAAAGGTACAGGCCATGGTCAGCTCAGCATACATACACTCGAAAAACATTACTCTCCTTTTCGTGCAGTCGGGTAAAAATACCTAAACCTTTTACCAAAGCTTTTACCCTGCCATACTACCTACCTACTCCTTAAAGTTAGGATTTATCGTAGTTTTTAATCCTTCTCAACCTTTCCTTAGGTTTTTGTAAGAGTGGTTAACTCAAGAGAGCTTTAAAAGTTTTACCGTTTACCGGGTTAATTACAATAGCATTTACAATACAATACAGCCAGCAGCTACTACCTACCTAAAACAATTAAGACCATTAACTTCTGCGCACCGGTCTTAATTTACCTACATTATTTGCCTTGAAATTACTACTGTAAGCCGTCTAACCACCAGAATTTTCCTGCAAGATGTTTCAACGAAGCATGACTAAGGTTTTTGTTACATTCCTATCTGTCTCAAAGTGTGATGTAGTTAGAAGCTGTAATAGCTGTACGAGACTTATGGATTCAGTCCAGATAATAGCTCTCAGCCAGTCGGCGTCAGCGTCAGGCATATATCGTCACGACGCGTCAGTCCGTCAAGCAGTAGTAGTACGTCGGCGATCGTCGGCGGCGCCCGAGCTAATCGCCCGTAGACTAGTCGGACGCTGCTATTTTATCTATCTACTTATCTGTGATACAAACAAAACTTAATACCCGGAGTTAAACACACTTTCATATAAAAAAGCCACCAGTGACTTAAAAAAACCAATTGAATATCGCGAATGTTCCAAGAATAACGTGATGAGATTACCTTTGTAACTGTAAACGTGTGTCCCTATGACTACAAAAAACGAAGCTGCTTGAATAATAAGCATCATCTTAAATTGTAAAGAGCCGCGTGGTGCTTTAATTTAAAAAATAATTAGAGAAACGAGAAATAATAATAATAGGTACAACTACCTACGTAACTACTCGTATTTATTTATTAACCTTGTAACAGAATAATGTGTTGTTACCAAGAATTGTATCGATCAGTCAACTAAAACAGTGGACTTTAAATATAACCTTTTATTTTATTTTATATAAATAT
Source organism: Operophtera brumata (assembly GCA_932527175.1). Taxonomy (NCBI): domain Eukaryota; kingdom Metazoa; phylum Arthropoda; class Insecta; order Lepidoptera; family Geometridae; genus Operophtera; species Operophtera brumata. Next base: position 7,275,442 of record OW052238.1, read on the forward strand.
AAAATAAAAACAAATACGGAGTGAAAATGGAATCAAAAGTGATATTGAAGGAGAAAAATGCTTACGAAAGTGCAAATTTTTTATCCAAAATATTCATAACGTAAGTATTAACTTAATTAAAAATCTCATTTGATGTTCATAGTATTTTACTGTAAAATTATAGTAATGAGTAGTTAGGTACCTACTATCTACTTATTCGGTTCGTCTCTTATCTGTTTACTTTTGTACTTTATATTTTTAACAGACTTCAATAAAGTAGGTGGCTATCAATTCGCTAGGTAGGTAGGTATTTTTGTATCATTAATGTTTTAATTGTATAAGGTATCCGTACCTTGTCCGATTTGAATACTTTATTACCTACAGTGGTCTCGTTTAATTTTTATCTTAATCTTAGAGCCAAAGATAAAACTATTTTAATCATTGAAATCACAAGGATCATTTTGAGTTATCTTGTAACTAGGTAAAGATTTATTTAGTACTAAAGAATGCTGTACGAAGTCGACATCAAACAAGCTAGCGAATGAATAGCCTACTTCACTATACCTACTTCACTTAGTACAGTAATGTATGTTAAAGTGTTCTGAATAATTTTAATATATATGCATAAAACAAACACAGATGCTCTCGAATTTATTGCTGTCAAGATTTTAATTGCTGTAATAATTCCTTACCAGCTACGGCTAATTGGGGTACCACAAGGGTGTGTTCTTTGTCCAGTGGTATTAATTCCATTTGTGTCATTTCGCTAAATGGCCATCAGAATTATTGTTTAAGGCTGTGTTAAATCGAATGAGTTTGTCTCACAAAAATACCTTACAATAGGTTGGTAACATGAGGTTTACTTTTAGATAAGTTTTTTTTTGTTATTTTGTTTATTAATATTTACCTATTACCTACTGTATTGTTTTACATGTTGTCATGATGACTTGCGGCACGGAGACGTGGTCAGAAACTATTGGCGGAATTTCACTATACGCTACCTATAATATACGAAACGAGATCCGTAGAATCAACATAATCAACATAGCTCTCAGAATTAGCAAATTGAAATGACAATGGGCAGGCCATAATATATCGCACAGAACCGACAACCGTTGGGAATAATGTTTCAAGTGGTGAACACGAACTAGACAACGCAGCGTAGGATGAACCGCCTTCTCGATGAACCGATGTAATTTTTGAGGCCTATGTCCAGTAGTGGACTTCTATAGGCTGATGGTGATTATTGGTTTACCTACGAATATTCAGACGTAAACATATTCAATAAAATTTTACTGTTCGAACGTAAAAACGTTGTAAATACATGGAATTAAAAATGTTTGCAAAGCAATTAGAAGATATTTCCTACGTTTACCTAACGAGGTAGGTATTCTGTTAGCATACAGCACAGAACACTGGGTACTAATCAGGGTCACCAAGATTTAACCAAAGCCACAACGATCACTTTTATTCCATAGATTATTTTATCCTTAATGTTAAGCTTGTATACAGCCATAGCCTCAATAGTAACGCTATGTCTCTACAATTGAAACTAATGAACAGTCGCCACGCCATTTGGTTGAAATAATTGATTATAATGAATTTGAATTGGACGTCGTCTCTTTGAGATGCATTATCTGACCCTCCCATGTGCTAAGAGTTATTCATAACTCTAGTTTGAAATGCTATGGCTATCTTTTCATTTGTAAAGCCTGTTGATGGTGGTGATGATATTATATTTACTCTTTTAGTATTAATTATTACAGCTTTGTTTCGTATCGTTTCCTTTTTTGTAAGTCACGCCTCACCATCTTTTAGCATCATCCCTAGGATGACTTGGTTACATAATGTTATTAGCATTAAGTCCTAGCACTATTTTGTGTGACAGTTTTAAATAAAAAGTAAATGTTTCATCTACTCATAAAATAATATCCTCGTTGGTTTGGATGTCGACGTATAAGGTCACTTAAAAAATAACGAGTTCCAATAGTTCCAACAATAAAGCAAAGTCATCATTTATTGATCTTGTGGAAATGTGACATCATTGCAGATCGAGTTTTACCCTATTCCGGAGAGGCTACAAACAAGGACTTACTGTTGAGGATCTATGGCAGGCTTGTGAGAGCGACCTCTCGGGACGGTTAGGAGACCGCTTGGAGGAAGCATGGGAGAAAGAACTAGAAACGGCAAAAAGAAAAGGCGGGAAGCCGAGCTTTTCCAAAGCATTGATTAGTTCCTTTTGGGTGGAATATATGCTATGTGGACTGCTATGTGGCTTACTCTTCATCGTTGTATGGTTCGTATGTCGATATTTTACTCTTGAAATATACGTTTCAGCCAGTGTTACAAGTACAGTTATATAATCATGTTTCTGTTTTCAGGCCCTTAATTCCATTCTCATTAGGTCTATTCATAAAATACTTTTCTGGGACCAAAACCGAGGAAGAATATAAATATGCTCACGTGTACAATTTCGTCATGAACTTTTTGAGTGTGTGCTCAGCCTTGATGCTCAATCATTTACAGCTCAGTCAAGGCAGGGTGGGCATGAGAGTAAGAATAGCTAGCTGCTCGTTGATGTATAGAAAGGTAAAAACGTTGTTCAGGATTAGATAACAAACTCGAAATAGATTTTATTACGTAAATTAATGGAATGACAATGCTTACGCTATTCAAGGCCAATATATTCGAAATTGATATCAGATCAAAATTGTACCGTCATACTTATAGATACTGTAGTTTCAAAAAGTGTTTTTTAAGCGCGATAAAACTATCTCTTTGCATATAGGGATAACGAAGAATGCATAATACTTGATAAGGTCAGTTTTTGCTCCTATATTTTTGCAGATCTTGAAACTGGATCGCAATGGTATGAGTAAAACAGAACCTGGCCAAGTGATAAACCTAATGTCCAACGATGTAAACCGTTTCGATATGGTGACTTTGTTCCTGAACTACATATGGGTGATGCCTATCGTGGTCCCGGTGGTCTCGTATCTGGTGTGGCAGCATGTAGCCTGGGCTACCCTTGCCGCTCTTACTGTTATATTCCTGCAGACTGTTCTGGTTCAAGGTAAATGCTACTTTCATAAACTATAGGTATTTAAAATGCGAATGTTTTAGACTGATTTTGTTATATGAATCCCCTAGTAAGATATCCACACCGGCAACCCAACCAAAATTGAGATTATCTTTTAAAATATGATTGTGGGATAGACAAAATTAATGCCTTCTTCTTTCGTATCGATGTTTCAATCACCAAACATGGGATTCATGAGTTATTGAGCTGCCTTCTAATGTTTTAAATAATTTTAGCATATTTGAGCAACCGCCAAGGTGTGCTCCGAGGTAAAATCGCAAAGCGCACGGACGAAAGAGTGAAAGTAATGAGCGAACTCGTTAATGGCGTCCAAGTCATCAAAATGTACGCCTGGGAAAAGCCTTTCGAGAAATTAGTTGCTAAGCTGCGAAAGTAAGTAACACTAACAATTCCTTTCAGTAAGTATGTCTGTAACTTGTTTGTTATTGCAAAAGTATCGTCTGGCCTTGTTTGTCGAACAGTTTACATGACACAGTTCACATTGAAATAATACGATAATACATGTGAAAAATGTTAATTCCTTTGATCATATTATGACTCGGGTAGTTCATATGAACGGGTTAACTTACCAAAAATGTTTCGTCTTGAAACATAACAGCGAAAAGGACATTAAAATCAGTTATTTTTATATTTTCTCAGACTTCGTAATGTGTTCGTTTCAAGCTCCAAGCAAATGCAGATGCGGCCGTCTACTTAATAAATGTTCCATATCTTAGTACTTACTAATTCTAACAACTTATTTCAGAATGGAAGTGAACTTCATCATGCGAACCTCCATGATAAAAGGTTTCTCTACCGCTCTCAGTGTGTTCACGGAGAGGTTCATCTTGTACTCGGCCGTGGTTGCCTACGTCGTACTGGGCGGAAACATCCGCGCTGAAATCACCTTCTCTTTAGTGCAATACTTCAATCTGCTGCAACTGGCTTGCAATATTTTCTTCCCGATGGCTCTGGCTTTTCTGGCTGAGACTATGGTCTCGATTAAGAGAATTGAGGTGAGAAGTTGATTTAATTTCATGATTTAGGTTTAGTTTGGGGCTTACATATATTTTAGGTGAGCAGATCTGGATTTCCGCAATCAGCTGGACTCGAAATTATACCTATTGTGCTTAGTGTTTTTTATTTATTTATTATAATTGGCGTTGCACGGCGTGTGCATTTGCCATTTCAAGTTTAATTTATTATTGTATTTTTATAATTAGCAACGTTACAATCCTTCCAAGTCGTCAAGTCATGTTTTAGTAAACCTGTGGCCGTTTTACAAAAACTTTGGTAGACAATTTCCACCAATTTGAAAAGTCACGCAATACACTTCCATTTGATTTCACTACACTTGCGCTCTATAGACGAGCTACATTGGTTAAAATACCACCAAAATAACACAAAATAACTCAAAAAAAAAACACTAGGAAATAAAATAAAATAAAAGTAGACGACGTCTCTTTTCGAAAATGGCGTGAAGAGTCAAGTGTTTATTTGTATACCTATCTTCCTGCTTACTGTTGAGTAACATAAGAAGTAATGTTAATGACCATAATAATTTCGATGTGTAGGCAAGTAGTAGGTACCTAGGTAGGTGCGAGTAACCTTTCAGTTATCGACATGGAGTAAACACTTATCGGAAGTGAAAGTTAAACATTTGCAATCTACACCCTGACTCATAACCCTACTGAATTATTTACTCAACAGTGTGTGATTTGTAACACATTTATAAATTCTCTCTTTAATTTAAAAGCTCTCAAAACAAACAAACAGTTTAATAGTCTCTGTAAGAGCAGAGACCACGTCAATCTCTTCAAAAAACAAACAACACGAAATAATTATCTATAAGGAGTACTTATTTCGCGTAGTGTTCGATAAATGTTCACACTATTTTACAGGAAATTACGCTCGAATATTGTTCGTAATTGTATGGCCACATCTGCGAAACTTACGGCGCCGATCGTTCGGTTCAATACGCTCACAGTGTTTTTCAAGTTCCTTATTATGACATATCAGCCGAAATTACGTCGCGTTCAGCATAGCGCTGAACCTCCCTTCGAGCGATTATTTCAGCCAAAACGCATTCATTGTATTTTGCAATACTGCGAGCGTATTGAACCGAACCTTAGATCATTGCAGGCCTCCGTTCCGTGTTGCTGCTGGATGAACCGAACGATCTGCGCCGTACGTTCCGCAGATGTGGCGCTACACTAACAAGTAACATGTCAAGTACAGTTCGATGTTTTGGTAAATAGAGTGGGTTTATAGCCTTGAAATGAAAGACGTATTTTGGTCCGTCAGAGGCATAGGATAAACATCGTGCCCATGGTGCCTAAGATTAACTCTTTCGACCACTTGTTCAACAGTGATATTTAATTTCTGTATTCGGATATGTTTTCCGTTTGCCAATGACTTCAATAAGTGCACAATATTCTTCGTTATGTTGTTTGTTGGTCGAAGCCTCGAAGCATCATCACATAGAATTTTAGTCATGCCCTTAGGCTTTAGTATTAAATAGGAAAGTGTTCTGATAAATAAATAAAATATGATAAATTAAGATAAATTGCTAATGTTATTTTAAAGGTTTTAACACCCACTTTCACATACATATTGATTGAATGTTCAAGTTCAAAACATTCTTTGTTTTAGAAATCCCAGTGTTAGAAGTATAGGATCTTTAACAACCACATACCACAGATAAAATAATACTATTAGTGTTAGTTTTTTACAATGATTGTATTTTGTTTTAGGAATTCCTCATGCTAGAAGAATTGACGCCAGTAAATGCCATAGAATACATCAATACCAAAGGATCGATAACGAACGGATCAGAAAAGGCTATTATTGAGAAGGAACGGCCGAAGCCGACTGCTTTAGTGCTGTCTGGTGTCAGTGCTAGCTGGCTGGAGGATCCTATTGTGCCTACTCTAAGGGATATCACCATCACAGCGATGCCTGGAGAATTCGTCGGCATTGCTGGTCTTGTTGGAGCAGGAAAGGTAAGCATCCATATTTATCTGATTTGCGGTCAGGATAGAGATAAAAACACATGTACTAATATATTATTTCCATGTTCATTATTGTGTGTGCCTACATAAATTCTAGAAGGTTAACCGTATACATATTGTTGAATGTAATTATAATAAAAAATAAAATAAAAATGCTGGATAGTTCACAGAATATTATCTAGCCTCAAACTAAGCAGAGCTTGTGTTATGGGTACTAGATAACTAATATACTTAATACAATACATTAAATAGCTAGATATTTTGTTTACATAGAAAATACACAGAACGCCCGGAACAAATATCTGCAGATCGTAAAAATATTTGTTCCGAGGTGGGAATCGAACCTGAGTCGCAGGCGAACCTTCGCCTGCTGCGCAACAAAGGTTGTTCACAGAATCAATTCAAAGTAGAGGAAAAAACTTCAGATTGGCTAGAATTAATTAAGCAGGCTTCATATCTGACAAGCGACAAGCGACACACAATAGTGAGTACTTAGCTCTTCGAACTCACCGGCTGTAGTGCATGTTAATAAAATTTCTGGGCTTTCCACGAAGCGGATGTGAATTAAATCTGATTTGTCTTGAAATTTAACTAAGTTTAGATCGCCACTGTTATATCTAGCTAGTCCAAATTGTACTTAGACTATGAATTGCTACTTGGGTAGGGCAGCCATATCAAATTTGGTTATAATTGTCTCGGCTTGTGAATAGGGTCGCTGCTCTTCGTGGAATGCTTCTGTAGTTCATATTACTTTTCTTTAACAGTCGTCTTTGCTGCAAGTGATTCTTGGAGAGCTACCACCAACGCAAGGAAAGATTTCCCTGGGAGGCGCCCGCCTCTCATACGCAAGTCAAGAACCCTGGCTATTCGTTGCCACCATCAGACAGAACATTCTATTTGGACTGCCTTACGATAAGACGCGATACAAGAAGGTGAGTTTTTTTTTGACAAATGCCATTTCGCTGAGGTTGATAAGGAGTAAAACTTTTGTTTTTATAGATGTTTTATCTTTCGTACTAATGATTCGTGTAGGACCTACACGACATGATTACCTACACTGTAGGTAATCATGTCGTCACTAGAAGACAAAATAGTACCTATGTGCTCTGGTATCAAAGGCACAGTGATCATAATGTAGTATTGGGCCGACCACAACATAACATTGATTTAAGTATGTCCAGTGCATGCAATAAATTCTGCGTAATATATTCAAACCCAACCTTTGTTCATAGCGTACTTTGGTATAGTCAGTCACATAAATAGCACAGCACATTGTAATTTGTGCTAGCTAAATGCTCTTGCTAGTACCTAGAATATTTCGCTAGATAAAGACACGATTGACCTAGAATCTAAAATATTTTACGTTTTTGTCCAATACCGATATTTAGTTATCGATATAGTATTTTTACTACATATATGGCGGAACAAGCACTTGGGCCACATGACCCATCTGATGTTAAGAGGTAATCACTGCCTTTAATAATGCATTACCATATAGGTCACGTCCACATAGGACGCGCCCTATGTGCCATAGCACTGCGCCCCTTCAAACCGGAACACAGCAATGCGAGTACTACTGCTTTGCGGTAGAAATAGGTATGGTGGTAGTACTTCCCCGTACGGAGTCTTTTACAAAAAAGCTCTACTACTACTGAAAATGTCTTGGCTTGCTTTGGTTCGGCCGCACGCATTGTACTAATACCACAGAATAAATAATAGTACTTGTATTGTTATAGTAGACCATACTACCACCATAGCTACCTATTTCTGCCGCAAAGCAGTAGTGCTCGCATTGCTACTAGATAGTTCTATATTTTCGTAATTCTTTTTCCAGACTGATTATAATCATATCTGATCATATCTGTTTATGGTTATATTGATTTTCCGGTGAAACTTACGTTGGTCTTAAAATCAATATAAATATAAATATGGACTAAAGTACATAGGTAACCATAACTCCAAAGTATTTTTTTGATGATCAAAACTTTGTTGTGTTTTTTCAAATAGGTACCTATACATTTTCTCGATTGAATGCTCCATTTTTATTGTTTCCGTCGCAGTATTTGTGAATGGTTTATTTTCTAGAATCAATGATCTCGAACTAGACTCAATAATGTAAGAATTCATTAGACTAATCTGGCTCACTGTAATTTGGTCAGTAGGTTATGGGGATCTAGGACGATCAATCATATACACCTACCACGCATACTCGAAGTGTAAGTACAAGGGATTGATTATTTTATGTCATCAAGTACTCTTAATTAAATGGCATAAATCAGTTTTTCTGTGATATTCTCTGAAGTAATAAAATATTTTGTCTCCAGTAAAAAAATATTCTTCATGATATCAGCGCAGAGTAAATAAATTATTTATAAGTAAATAAATAAAAGCTCTGTTCATTGTGACTAGACAGTTTATTATTACACATTAACTTACGTAAGATTTGCGATCATACGAATACTGTTATTCCCTTGATTTCCACTCATGGACTGAATAAATGGAATGTGACTTTTGGTCCTTTTGGTAATGACTCGCCTTGAATCATGGTACAATAATATATTTTAGTAGGTATGACTTTTGTCGCGAATATTTTTTTATGCAAAGGCATTTCAAAAATTTGTTTATTATTTAACTTGCTTTCCTGACTGCTTTTGGGGTATAAAAATCTTGCTTTTGAATTTTATACCAGTTCCGTCCGAACCGATTGAGCTGAAATTTTGCATATCTGTGAAGTTCTAATGATTATTATCAATATTATGGTGACAGCGAGCTGATCTGATGATGGAGACGGATGGTGGAAAACGGAACTCGTCAATGATTAATTAGTATCCTCGCATGAGCTCATTTTGAATGACGACGAGCAACGAGCTCTATCTGAACGAGTTCTCGGTGGTTGTCCTGCTGTTCCTTGTTTTTTCAATCATTGTTACATAGTTTCACTTTTGTTTGGGAACAGCGGATAGCTACCGAGTATCATGGCTGCTGTGACGACAGCAGCATTCTAAGGCGAGGCTGAAAAACAGCGTGGCTGAGCCTTCGACCTTTTCTCTTACACTAGACTAAATATGTTATTTTTGTACTTATATCCTTTGTTTATTAGTATAGTGTGAAAAATAAATGCCTTTTTATTTTTATTAATTTTTATTTATTTTGATCCGACGGTTCCGATCACTTATTAATAAAAGCTTGGTATAAAAAACTTGTTTTTGTTTTAAAGACCGTGACAGCATGTGCTCTCCTGCGTGACTTCGAGTTGCTGCCGGCCGGAGACTCGACCCTGGTTGGGGAGAGAGGCATCAGTCTGAGCGGAGGACAACGTGCCCGCATCGGCCTGGCACGAGCCTGCTATAGACAGGTATGTTCATCAGCCGCTAGACGTCAACTCCTGGACATAGGCCTCCCCCATAGGCAACCACAATCTGGTCGTAGTAACTATTATCTAATCTGTGGCGCAGGACCAGATCACAGATTAGATAATAGTTACAATCTGGTCCTGATTTGCTTCCATTCACCGAGTTTCTGAGTTCACAGTGTCTATCGAGCGGGGGTCGTCCCACTATGACCCACCCTTTGCCACTTCAGCTCGCTTTAAAGCTACGTCTGTGATCTGGGTAACCAAATCGTATAATCTATAGATTTACCTACTCCTTTTTGATTTCATCACGTAGACAGGTACCTACCTATGTTAATAATATAAATACCTAATACCTAGGGTAGGTATGTGTTGTTGGTTGACAGGAAAACTTGCCAATATTAGTATTGGTCATTTGACTTTCCTATATGTGATTTTAACGTTCTAATATTTTAACCGCATAGGAAATAATTTTATACTAATTTTATACTGTTGTTGTTTTGTTGCTGTTTTTTGTTGTTTTTGTCTGTTGTTTTGTTGTGCAAAAAATAGAAAAAACTATTTTATTGAAACGAAATTGAGTACACTTGCAAATACTACTTTATTTGTTTTATAATGATAAATCTCCCGCACCTAGTTTTACTTAAAAATAAATAAAAGTAAACTTCAGAGTCCTATTTCGTTACTAAAACTCATCAAATTGACTGACATAAAAATCCTTTAAATCAGGCATATATCCTTTTTGACACATAATTTACTAGAATGTACTAAATAAAAAAAAAACTTTTGCCTATTTCCACGAATTATACCGGTAGTTTGCCACGATTTATTTTGATGAATAAAGCGTAATTACAAAGTATTATATCAAAATAAAGACTGTGTTTTTATTAATAATCCGTCTATTTAATTTGATACAAAAATATATTTAGCATTGCTCTAAATTACAACAAATTGCGATGACAAGCGCGTCATGTGGCCACTTTGCGTAATAGACTAATATAGCATAATAGTTCGATTTCGATGTCCAGTTTGCTATTCATTGCGCTGCGAGCTTTAAACATTTCTGCTCTTGAAAAAAAGTTAAAACACGCAGCGTAATGAACAGCAAACTGGTAATCGACATCGATCAGACAATATGACAGCGAAACTGACAGAAATTTAAACTGGCTCTTAATATGGACTACCCATAGAAAACCTCCAGACTAGCTTGATTAATAATGATACAATGAACAGAATAGGGTCATACAAATTAAGTTGCTAAGCACTGATTACCTGGGCAACATCATCCACCTAAGTAGGTACTCAACACCAATATGCGATTGCCAAGCATGGTGATTATGGAAAATCCCCCATTGAATTATATGGGGGACACACAAGTTAAACTGACTATAAAAAGTTACCTATTATGCTAAATAACAACATGGCTACCAGAATAAATAAAATAAATACCAAATAAAGTAAAAAAAAATTAAGGAAAACTTACTTAATTGAAATAAATGCCTACTAATTGGCATCATAAATTAAAAAACAAAGTTATTTTTATAATCAAAATGACAGTTCAAAGGTCCATAATATCCAAGGCCCGTTCGTAACCAACCATGACGTGCCGTGACAAAGAACTTGCCATATTCACACACATTAGAGAAGCTAAGACGGAACATTGCCTATAGCAAATTGAAGCCATCTCTTTATGTGCATGTGCGTGTCACAAGATGCCACACAGATAACACACACCCTCACTCACACACTGACAAAGACTTAACGATTGATGAGCTTTGTTTTGATGCGTTGTCTGTGGAGTGCGTTTATATGTAGTATTCGTTATTCTGTGGTTATAAGCTTAGTTTTCGGTTTTTAGTTTCGTGCGCCGTGCTATTTGTATGAGTCGGCACTGTCGGGTCCCCGTTTAGATACGTTTTAGTGAGCACGAACGCCTGTTATTATTTTGTGGGTAACTAAAGAGTTGGGTATTATCTTTTTCTATGGGAGTGAAGTATCTGTTCTTACTTACGGTAGATTATACTCTTCTCTGTTGTATCTAGGTACCTACGTTATTTGTTTGTCATAAACTAAGGTTCTACCTGATATTGCGTTAGCTTTTGTAGGTACTAAGGCACAGTTAACATAATACTATTAAGGTAAGAGAAATATAGATAAAACAGATAGGTGCACTATCTATTATTTAATCAACGATACGACATCAGTTGGTATCTAGATACATACTGGTGTCTAGTCGTTGATTAAATTAAACGAATTAATTATTAATTTTAGCAATTCATTTATCAGTACTATCTATCTAGATAGCCGCCTTAGATAGATGGTACTGATAAATTAATAGGCGGCTATGGAATAGGCGGCTGGGCAGCTTTTGGTAAATTACGTCGAGTCTTTGCATCCCCTATAACACAATGCCTGAAGACGAAAGTCTTCAATCAGTGTGTCCTACCCGTAATGACCTACGGTGCCGAGACGTGGACACTCACGTTACGCCTGGTCCATCAGTTCAAGGTCGCTCAGCGTGCTATGGAACGAACTATGCTCGGAGTTTCTCTGAGGGATAAAATCCGCAACGAAGTTATCCGACAGAGAACTAAGGTCATCGACATAGCTCAGAGAATTAGCAAGCTGAAATGACAATGGGCTGGGCATAAGTATATATGCCGAAGAACCGACAACCGCTGGGGTAAACGTGTTCTAGAGTGGAGACCACGTCGCGTCGTAGTAAACGTAGTGTGGGGCGCCCCCTGTCTAGGTGGAGCGACGATCTGCTTAAGGCGGCTGGTAGAAAATGGATGGGAAGAGCTGGAAATCGGTCTAAATGGCGAGCATTAGGAGAGGCCTATGTCCAGCAGTGGACTGATACAGGCTGATGATGATGATGATGGAATAAGTGTGTACACTAGTATCCGCCCGCAGCTTCTCTCGCGACCGGGATAAAAGTAACCTAAGTGTCAATCCATGCCAAAACTATTTATATGCATAACACCATAGTCATATACATAGTCCTGTCCCCACACTAGGATACCCTGTGTTTTTTTTTGTTTATACTAAGAATGACGGAATAAGCAGATGGCCCACCTGATGATAAGCGGTAACCTCTGCCTAAGAACAGTGCATTATCACATAGGTCACGTCCACCTAGGTCGCGCCCTATGTGGCATTGAACTGCGCCCGCCACCCTGAGACATAAAGATGAAAAGTCTCATGTGCCTGTAATTTCACCGGCAACCATACCCTGTGTCGTGGGTATCAGAAACTACGAGTACATCATGGTACCAAAACACCCAGACCCCGAACAAATATTTGCAGACCATACACAAACGTTTGTCCCGCAGCGGGAATAAAACCCGCAACCTTTCGCATCTCAGACGGCTACTCGCCTGACGCGCGACAGAGGTCGTCAAATACATTGTAACTTATTACAATGTGTGATATTGTTGTGTTGTATTTACATTGTAATTAGGTTCATATTGTAGCTAGGTTCATATTGTTGTGTCAGGGTGTGTCAGGGCGCGCCTGAACGCAATCGGTTACGTTTATTACCTACCTATGACTAGATTCACATTATACCTACCCTGGTTCAGAATTCGAGATATTTTTTGTAAACAAATAAATGTCACCGTCTAAGAGACAAGCCAGTGGTAAATTTTTTTTTTTGCGTGGATCATGTTTCACTAGTACTGACTAGCGGCTTTTCCTACGGTATTAAATTTTGGTAATATCCGCCAGCGGGTTCGCTGGCGCGGTATGTACCTTCAATTTGCGGCAAATAAACACAAACCCACTATCTACCTAAGTTTATCTGCCGAGTCAATGTGTAAACGGCAAAATGTTATTATAACTCTTACGTATTGACACAGTTTGACCATTCCATTGTAAAACTGTGCGAAAAGCACATTCGTATTCGGCAAATGAGGAGAAACGAATGAAATTAACAAAATGGGGACCGGTTTTCAAAACATTGTCCATTGTTTAGAATCTCTGCAGTGTTCCAAGTCCAAGTAACATGAAATATTTTCTACTAACAAATATATTTTTGACTGATAACTTTGTTAATAACCGAAATAACTCAAAAATATATACGACAAAATATAGATTACTTTATAGTTTATTAGATCTGAGTTAGAATAACATGCCCGAGCCTGTTTATTGGCCTAATTTAATAAACTTTAATTTAGTAAACCCTTTGTTTACAAAAAATATCTCGAATTCTGAACCAGGGTATATAGTAGGTTGTGTTGTGTTGTGGCGTGTTCTGTCAACTGTACAACAGAAGGCGCCCCAGCGCACCCCGACATAGCCATATGAACCTATAGCTTAGCGCCCGCGGTTACAAGTACCGCTGTACTTGTACTATTATTTATTCTGTGACAGCGGTCAAATATCCGGTCAAATATATCGCTCCTGCCGATACAGTATGGAAAAAACCGGTCAAGTGCGAGTCGGACTCTCGCACGAAGGGTTCCGTACCTTTATCTATAAAAAAGGCAAAAAAACACGTTTGTAAAAAAAATAAGCAAAATTGCTTGCAAAAAGTGGTCACACATCCACAAACTGACCCCGCAGAGCATTGCTTAGCCTACATTTGGAAAAGTCACGTTTGTGGGAGCCCCCTTAAATATTTATTTGATTCTATTTATTAGTATTTGTTGTTATAGCTGCAACAGAAATACATCATCTGTGAAAATTTCAACTGTCTATAACTATCACGGTTCATGAGATACAGCCTGGTGACAGACGGACAGCTGAGCCTTAGTAATAGGGTTCCGTTTTACCCTTTGGGTACGGAACCCTAAAAACGAATGGCTCATGAAGGAAAAGTATATTAAGTATATTGAAGATAAGATTATTTTAAAGGTAGCGGAACAGGGAGTCGAACCGTCTAAAAATAAAAATACACACTCACTATTTTAATGTAATAGGGTTTAAGAAAAGGATAAAATCTTTCGAATGAACATTTTATCTTACAATTAATGAATACCATGAAATCGTAACAATTCTTACATACATCGACTAACATGAAGGGCTGTATACCTACTTATATATACTACTTATATACTAACCAATGAATATGCAAATTATAACCTAAAGTAGACTATTGTAAGTAGTTACCTACTTAAAGTAATTACAATTATAATTTTCATACAATATTTTAATCACAGCAATATTATAAATGCGAATATTTTAATAAATTAGCTGATAAGTTGCTCGAAATGTGATAAATTTTTAAGAACGTACAAATTTTGTCTTTTACGTAAATAATTTCGTGTAGGTAACAATGCAATGTATTGTGATGAATGTTCATAATAATATCTGATTCATGATCTTCTTTAAATAAAAGTCGGCCATGATCACGGGAGAACCGTTTGTACTCCATTTGATCATGTGCCGAAATATCGGGAACAATCAAAACTCAAAAATCATGGTAAATATCCCGTTTCTTGTGAAAAGTATGTACATAACTATGATAGTTTCAAAAGTTATAAAAAATACAATGTTTATTCGAGAGATTTTATCCTTATCACAGACCCGGACTTGTTAGTAAGATTCGATAGTATAAGATTGGTCCTGGCTGCTAGCTTTGTTAGTACTGGAAGAAAGCGTTAGCTGAGTCAATCGTGAGAAGCAATGGCGGCGATAAGCCCACCAATTCTCGCGTCTTTATTCCCACGATGGTGACCCACGGTAAAAAGAGGCCTATTGAGGCTCTGCCTAGCCTTTCTATCTATCTGTCTATGATTGTTAGTTTTTACTGAGTTGTTTCTTTCCCGCAGGCTGACATTTACCTGCTGGATGACCCGCTATCGGCTGTGGACACCCACGTGGGGAAGCACCTCATCTCTGAATGTGTCAACGGCTTCCTCCGCCGCTCCACTAGGATCCTCGTGACCCATCAGCTTCATCACCTCAAAACCGCAGACAGTGTCGTCATATTGCGCAACGTATGTACCTATACTGCCTATCGTTCTCCTATTTAAATAAAATAATGCTGGAAAGTTCTCACAACATTATCTAGCCCCAAGCTAAGCAGAGCTTGTGTTATGGGTTCTAGATAACTGATATACTTAATACAATCCATTACATATCCATTATATATTTCTTATTATACATAGGAAATAGTCAGAACACCCTGAACAAATATCTGCAGATCGTACAAATATTTGTTACGAGGCGGGAATCGAATCTGCAACCTCCTGCGTCGCAGGCGAACCTTCGCGCGCCGCGCCACATATCTTTATATGATTTTTCGTGATATAAAGTTGTCATGTGGATCGTCATTGTTCATAATGCCAAGTCACAGTTCAGATAGCGATTATATCACACGCAGACAGGCACGGCATTGAGATTATCACAAGAACAGTGATTTTATTATCAGATGCGTAGCGTAACGAGCATGAGTAGTGTCGTGTGTGTGTGACTAGCACCACAGATTATATAGTAGCTTTAGCAGAAGTAACATCTGTCTACACGATGAAAAAACACCATGAACGTCTGCTAGGAACATTATCTTATAATTATTAGAAGACAGATTGATGATGTCAGATTAGAGAGTCATTCAAGCTTTTAAATTTGTATGTTGTTTAAATTGCTTCCTGGTTACAATTCTATACTATTAAGGCGATATGTTAAAATACCGAATGGGCGGAGTCTAGCCAGAAAACAATAGCTGTAAGACAGTGACAGCGCTATTGCTCACTTGAACCCGGGAAAAGGTGAGGTATAGATTTTTGCCACTCGGAAGTAACTGACGTAAGCGACAAATGATAAAACTTCGTTTAGCTTCTAAAGTAGCAAATATAAAAATAAATTATCTATAATTAATGTAAGTAATGTGATTACCTACTGAATAATATAAATAAATATGCTTAATGCTTTCTCTAGTCGAAGGAGGGACCTAAAAAGGGCTTTAGAAGAGCCAATTTGAGCTACAAAGTAATTTTTTTCACGGTTTTCTCTAATCTGTGTTAGTCATTGAATTTTGAATAGTTTGCTATTCGTCGGCGGAGCGAAACTCAAAGTGAGCACGCGTTGATGTGTTTTATTTATGAATTAATTATTTATTAAATTTAATGAATATTAACATACGGCAAAGTTTCATGATATGCGTATGTGACTTTGCGTGACCTTGAGCGGCCGGAAGTCCGACGGATATATGGCACATGGTGTCCAACACCACTGTGCACATTTTATAAAATCCGATAGTTAGTTGCAAACTTTCACCACAGCGTAAAAAAAACTATAGTCTGTGCTTTTACCACAATGTTATTTATTACACATAGAGCAGAATTACCTACTATTTAAAACCCGAAATTTGAGGACGTTTTTTTAGAAGCAAAAGATAGAAGTAGACGTGGTTACAATATTGAAACATACACAAACCTAATTCTCTTGGCATAAAGCTATGAAAGTAAATATTGCATGACCATCGAGCAACACGGCCTGCGTTGCTCGATGTGCATGACATAGCTCATATTAGATTAGACGTTATCAATATTGTACGTCAATCACATCAATGAAACCACTATCGCACGAGTTCCAAACCAAAATCAATGTTCAATATTACAGGTATTTTATGGTATACGACTGACAAGGCTTATTTATGCAAGTCATAGTTGCGTACTTATATTAACTCAATGTATTAATGTAGTTACAGACCGACTGAACAGCGACAGTGTCTTTTCAATATCCCATGCAGTACAATGTACAATGTAATTTTAAAGCCGACCTTAAACAGCCGGAATGCCTCTAAAATGAGAGTCGGAATTCATAATTTTAACAATAGAAGCTTGCGCTCTTCTTTCAAATTCCGTATATTACGGAATTTACGGATTTGATTTTCAGAATGGGTGCGTTATTTCCTACAAACATAATAACATAACATACACACACAATCCTTTTTCCCCGAAAGGATAGGCAGAGCCTCAAATGGGCCTGTTTTCACCGTGGGTTGCACCATCCGTGGGAAATACTTGCTACAAAATATATGTAAAGAGGAGCGTTACGAATTCACACTCTTAAATTTTAAAATCCGGAATTCTTAACTTTCGTCAGAGACATAGGTACCTACTGCAAGATCGATCTGGAAAAAAATTATAATCGGAATGTGTGTGAAGTAGAATTGTATACATAGTTAGCCGTGTTGGTTTCATAGATAGATAGATAGATAGATGATAGATGAACACCTTATTGTACACAACGAAAATATAACAAAATAAACATAAACAATTAGTACAGTACAACCTTATCGCTGAGAGCGATTTCTCCCAGGCAACCTTTACATAATATGATTTCCGTCTCTGAATTCAGAGAGTCACTCCGGCTGTATGAAGCCGCCCTAAGACCGTTTCATACGTCAAATTGTGTGTTGGTGTTTAACTTATTTCTTAGCTAACACAACAAAAATATATTCTAAACTCTAATTGTGCCAGCTAATATCTGTACAAACATCTAGCTTGTAATTGATCATTGAACATAATTTAATTTAAGTTAAGTACATAATTTATGAGACTGTATTTGCACAAGTGCTTTACTTGTTTGACAAACCTGAAACGAGTCTCGACATTACATTAAGTAGACGACATATATTACACAATACTTAATTAATTGCTATTTTGATAAATAATCTTACACACATTTCGTGATTATGTCTGTCGCTCTATGGTTAGGGCTAGGGATCTAGGGCCGCTAGAGACACTAGGGGACTAGGACGCTAGGAACTTGGGGTTCAGGCTGTATGTCTGTTGCCTTACCATAGAGATATTGCATGTGCAGTCGGGGTTCCAAGGGAAACCTTCCTGGCTGTACATTTTGGTCCCTTGTGTTTCCATGTCTGTGGTCTGTGCATTTACCACGTGTCCAAAATGATTAAATATATTATTATCATGAGTACCTACCTACTACGAGTATATCGAGCGTAGAGCGTGCTGTCTTATGAACTTTTTCTGATTCTCTTTACATCTTACGTTTTTACATACATACATAGACACACGCCTATTTTCCCCGAAGGGGTAGGCAGAGCCTCAATGGGCCACTTTTCACAGTGGGTTGCACCATCGTGGAATATATAGACGTGACAAGTGGTGAGCTCATCGCCGCCATTGCTTCCCACGACTGACTCTGCTAACGCTTTTTTCCAGTAATAACACATTCTATATTAAGCTAGCAGCCAGG
Organism: Operophtera brumata; assembly: GCA_932527175.1. Classification (NCBI taxonomy): domain Eukaryota; kingdom Metazoa; phylum Arthropoda; class Insecta; order Lepidoptera; family Geometridae; genus Operophtera; species Operophtera brumata. The sequence goes on from OW052238.1 coordinate 7,294,034, forward strand.
ACAAATCTTATACCAACAACAACAATCTCACCAACAAGTCTGGGTAATCCCTTAGTCAGCTTTTACGACATCCACGGGAGGAGACGGAGGGGTCTATTCTTACGTTTTTATGTTGGTTTGTTTTTGTGACTGGATTAATTATAATCCAAATAAATAATAAGGTATTAACCTTAATTATTATATGTTTATTTGAAATGTATTAAATTATGTAAATGTATTTGCGTGTAGGTAATTAATTTAGTAAATTTAATTAGTTTGAGTAAATAAATAAATTAAAATAAATTAAGCGCACTGAAACATTTGATCACACTGATTCTCTTACCAGCTGTCACAAGGCCCTTTTTCAGGGACACCATACCTCACTAACCTAAAGGGGGGTGTGTGAACTTTAAATTGACCTGTGACTCGACTAGAATTTGTTATCTGTGAAAATAAATGAAGCTTGCATGAAATGAGCCTTTGCGAGGCACACTGAATCTTTTCACCTCACTGTTTCTTTCACCAGCGGTCACAAAGCCCTTTTCTGGGCCACCATACCTCACTAACCTAAAAGGTTTTTTTTTGTCTTCAGTGTGGGAATTCGATAACGAATAAACCGGTCTGGGAGGACCGGAATTACGTGGTACTAGCCGCCCTGAGAAGGGCAGAATAGCCACTAAAACCACTCCCGTGTTCCTCTCGCGCCATGTTTGCCAGACCACGGGAACGAAATCCTTCCGCGATCCGACTGGCGATATTATTAAACCCTCTCATTCTGGGCGGCCTTAGACGCCATCTCAATCAATCATTCATCATCTTCCCCTCCCCTAACCTAAAAAGGCTGATCTATAAATAGACCAGTGAGTGACTCGACTAGAAAATGAAAACATCTATTATTTCAGGGTGAAATCGAAACGATTGGCAACTTCGACGAGGTGTCTAAGTCGCCCCTCTTCGCAGAGCTGGAGGAGGAGGAACAGGAGGAGCACTCGAAACCGCCCGCCCACCCGCGGCAACGCGCAATGTCATCCCTGGTAAGTTATACTTTTGACTGCCTACCTAAGGCTTTATAAACTGGTTTTCCTTTTTTCTTTGAATCAGCTTCCACTTGTTCTCGAGGCACCACACATGCGCTCCCCATCAAATAGTAAGAAGGATCATCAAAAAAAAACCGACCGTGTTTGTTGCCTGATTCTTCTAGGTCTGGTTGCGTTGGAACAGGAGTACATTTTTAAGGCGTTTCAAAATGATCCTTGTAATTTCAATGAATAAAATACTTTTGACTTTGATACCCTTGGAATCAGTAGTAGTACAGTTTTTTTGTGAACGAGTTCGTCCGGGAAATTACTACCACCATACCTATATCTGCCGCAAACCAGTGCTCGCATTGCTGTGGACGTGACCTGTGTGATAATGAACTGTTCATAGGCAGAGGGTACCGCTTAACATCAGGTTGCCTTCTGCTTGATCCGTCATTTAAAGTTGCATAAAAAAAACATGATCAGCCTATAGAAGTCCACTCCTGGACATAGGTCTCCCTCATCCCCCATAGAATGCCACGAGCCGCCTCCACTCATTGACTTCCTGCGGTGAATGCTCCTTTACCTTTAAAAAAAATCAACCGTCCATCGAGAAGAGAGCGTTCCTACTCTACGTCGTCCGGTTCTTAGTGAAGCATATTCTAGAATTAATAAGAATAAATATATTTTCAATACAAGCTTTTATAAAATTAGTGATCGTAACCGTGTGCTGATCAAAATGAGCCTAAACACGGCCATTGCAGTCTACTATTAATCCATCGAGGAGTTCACCTTCCGTCTCCATCATCAGATCAGCTCGCTGTCACCATCATATTGTATTGTCATCGGAACTTGACAGGTATGCCAAATTTCAGCTCAATCCGTTGAGGATAACTGCTTTAAAATTCAGTTGCATGATTCCACCCGGATTCCACCCAGACAAACATACATCGCAAGTTAAATAAAAGCTTGTAAAAACAAAGTAATGTTATGCAAGCCAACTGGGTCAGCGTAGTAGCATAGGTTATAGTTCCTACACTCACTGATCGGATAAAGAGATAATGTGGCGTTCGAGTGAAGTCCCAGGAGTCAATGGACTTGAGTTTATTTATAGAGGCTGTGATTTGACGTGCAACGACATTATTTGTAACACTTGTCTTTTTAACCCCCGACGCATAAACGACGGGGTGTTATAAGTTTGACGTGTCTGTGCGTGTGTGTATGTGTGCGTGAGTGTGTATGTGTGTGTGTCTGTCTGTGGCATCGTAGCTCCCGAACGGACGAAATGTTTTTTTTTTTTTTTTTGTTTGGAATGTGAATTTGTCGTGAGTGTTCTTAGCTATGTTTGATCAAAATCCCGTTTCATTGCGTTGAGGGTTTTGAAATTTTTACAAAAGTAATTACTTTTTCTCAGCTGCGTTTTGCCCAGGGTATTTTAAAAATATAAAAACATCGTGATGAAAATCTCATTACATCTGCGCAATGACCTTGCTTGAACAAGTGACGTGTTTTACAAAAACAATGGAGGTGTAAGATAATTTTTAAATAATGACAAAATGATAATTAACATTTAAATAATAAGTTTTAATCGTTTTATTGTTTACCCAACCATCCGCTATCTTTTATTTGGTTGAAATATATAGAAAAATATTGTATTATACGGAAATTAAAATGTTGTAGGGTACAAGGTTTTGAATTCCATGTTTTAAGAATTAAATCCATGTACAAGTAATTAAATTTGTAAAAATTAGAAAACCCTCAACCCAATGAAACGGCTAAACTGATTTTGATCAAACATAGCTAAGAACACTTCCGACAAATTCACCTTTCAAACAAAAAAATAAAATCGAAGTCGGTTCATCCGTTCCGGAGCTACGATGGGACAGACAGACGCACACACACACACACACACACACACACACACACACACACACACACACACACACGCGCAGACACGTCAAACACCCCTTCGTTTTTGCGTCGGGGGTTAAAAAATGAATAATCCTCCTTTTTAGTTATTTGATGCCAAAAAGAAAATCTTGTTAGGCCCTTCTCCCATTACGATACGCACAGGCGCTTCAAGTATCCTGAAGGTATTAGTGATTTTAAAAAAATGTTTAGATTTATGACTGTTTTGTGTTTTTATATAATAATTTTATTGAATTTTATAATTGACAAACTTGTGGGCTAAGTACTAAATTTCTGGTATGTATTTGTATTAATTTGTCAGTATGCACCTATACCTATGACCTAAATGCTTTATAAACCTACTTGACATGTAACAATAATCCGTTATAAATAAATAAACTATAAACTGTATCCTGCAAGTCTCGGAGACTAGTCGCCGCCAAGTATCTCACATACATTTGAATGCAGGCTAGTGTGCGTGCTTGCAGGATACTTGAATCGCCTGTGCTTATCGTAATGGGAGAAGGGCTTTAGTGTTATTTTTTTCATGAGATGTATAATTTGCTCTAACATAGTATTTTATAAACAGTCATACATCAGCACGACCAGTACTGTTCCCGGCTCTGAATATGGAATGGAAGCCATCGAGGATGATCAACAAGAAGAGGCCGAGGGGACAGAAACAGGTATTTTTATACATTTAACAATTAACCACATAATCAATCAATAGAAGTGCTGTGGTATGTCTGGCCTATGAATAGACCCTTGATGACCCATCCGTCTCCTCCTGTGGATGTCGTAAAATCGGAATAAGGGGTTACATCAGGGGATGTACAGCACTATCCACCTGAGTAATCAACATTAATACACAGCGTGGTGATTAGGCAAACCCCTCGTTGCATTCTATGGGAGAGGCCTCCTCCAGGAATAAGATTACTCCACGTGATTCCATGTTCAGTGGAATGACCATCCAAGTTGGAACTATCGGAGAAGACCAACAAGAAGAGGTTGAGGTAACGGAATCAGGTGTATTTATAGAATTAACACATCATCAGTCAAAAGACATATACTGCTGGTCATCATCAGATCAGCTCGCTGTCACCATAATATTGTATTGCCATCGGAACTTGACAGGTATGCAAAATTTCATATCAATCGGTTGAGGATAACTGCTTTAAAATTCAGTTGCAAGACTTGACCTTGTAAAAATATTAAAAACTAGCGACTCGTCCCGGCTTCGCACGGGTAGTTTCAGGATGAAAAACAGCCCCCCCCTCCTATCCCCCCCCTGGTAGCCTATGTCACTCAGGGTGAAAATAGCTTTCCAATGGTCAAAGAATTTTTGAAATCGGCACAGTAGTTTTTGAGTTTATTCATTACAAACATACACACACACAAAAATACAAATCTTTCCTCCTTATAATTCAATTCAATTCAATTCATCTTTATTCATCAAATAGGCACAACAGTACACTTTTGAACGTCAAAAAAATTACACACATTATAAAAATTATATAGTACATTAATTGTATAGAAAACTAGTGGAGACTATAATAAAATTAATAATAAACATACCCAACCATTATACACTTCATAATACAATATTAGTGTAGATGACGTGAGGAATTCTATTGTTCCGCTTATTGTCGTCTATTATATCTGTCAAGTTCAACGCACCGCAGTGCCTTACGATCGATCAAACATTTTCACGCTTATCTCCGTACTGCATTGACAGTTGAGCTCAAGTGTTGACAAGTGATCAGTGAATGCACGATACAGAATGTGATGCGTTTGTCAGGTCGCGTGTCGATAGGGGTGTACGGGCAGTACTTCCGCGCCGGCGGCGGCTGGGCCGTCCTGACGCTCACAGTCCTGTCCATCATCGCCGCGCAGTTCGTCACTTCGTTGAGCGACCTCTGGCTCACACACTGGTAAGACTTATCGTCATCACTCCAAAATAAGAATAAGAATAAGGCCCTTCTCCCATTACGATACGCACAGGCGATTCAAGTATCCTGGGGCCTACCAGAGGTTTGTAATTTGTTACAACTCGGAATAACGAAAAACGAATTGCGAGTCGAAATGTCGTTTTTGTATGGAGAAAATGATAAGCGCCCCTAGCGGACTTGTTGAGAAACTCATTAAAACCATACATAAAAACAAATATCGAAACGGAATTCGATAGTCGGGATACCGAATGCAAAACTTAGACAAACCTGTGGTAGGCCCTCAGCTAGTCTCGGAGACTAGTCGCCGCCAAGTATCTCACATACATTTGAATGCAGGCTCGCACACTAGCCTGCATTTAAATGTATGTGAGATACTTGGCGGCGACTAGTAACCGAGACTTGCAGGATACTTGAATCGCCTGTGCGTATCGTAATGGGAGAAGGGCTTAAGAATTTTATTTTGGCAAAAACAAAAAAACAGTTGTATACTTACAAACTTACAGATGCAACTTAGGTGGTATAAATTATAGGATTATGATTTTACAAGCAAACAAAAAACAAATAAGGTAGATTTAAGTACCTATACAGTTCAAGGAGACCATTATCTCCCGTGTTAGTTATAAGGCGAGGTAATGATTAAAGTTATTGATTGATTTTAGTAGTAGTAGAGCTTTTTTGTGAAAGAGTTCGTCCGGGGAAGTACTACCACCATACCTATTTCTGCCGCAAAGCAGTAGTGCTCGCATTGCTGTGTTCCGGTATGAAGGGTGCCGGTGAAGTTACAGGTACATGAGACTTTTCATCTTTATGTCTCAGGGTGGCGGACGCGGTGCAATGCCACATAGGTAAGGTGCGACCTAGTTAGACGTGACCCATGTGATAATGCACTGGTCGTAAGCAGAGGGTACCGCTTAACATCAGGTGGGCCGGTCTGCTTGATCCGTCATTACAAGTCGTATAAAAAATAAACCTAAACTGTACGATTTAAAGTGTACATTTACTTGTATGCATGTTATCTATCATAAAAATTAAGCATGGCATAACATATTGAATTAACAGATTATTAGTACTGTAATCTTTATTTGATTGAATTATAAAGCTATCAATGATATTTACAAAGCCTAAACAATAAAGATTATAATATTTTACTCAGGATGAATAATGTTGAAACGATGTATGCCGTGGAGCCGTTCAGCAATAATGGAAACTTTACGAATTTGAACCTTACGAACATTGCCAACGACACTGGTTCGTTAACAGCGAACAATGAAGCGCTTGGGCCTACGAAACCGAACCACACGATCATCGGGACGCTACTCCAGACTGCGAAGACACTGCAGAACATGACGAATGGAACTACCATCGACCAAACTCAAGTCAACGATACGTACTACATCTATGTTTGGGGCATCGGAATCATTGTCTGCATTATCCTTACAACTGAAAGGTGGGTGGCACTTGCATTGACAGCTTTTAAGGTGTTTTTGCCCATTATAGCTCATGAACACTTCTTCAGATAGCGAAAGTTGATTTCGTTGAGACTTAACACACATGTTTTAATTGATAAATATCATCAGTTTAACTACAATCCCCCAAATAAACTCATTTTTACAGTGTTTTTTTTTTTGTTTTGGGGTATCGTATCTAAACTGATGATATTTATGAGATACTATCAATTAAAACATGTGTGTTAAGTATCCTAGTTCTAGCATCCACCTTAATTTTATTGTAGAACATGTGTACTAAGTTTCGTCCAGATCGGTTGTAAAATACTACCTGTAGAGGAGTACCAACAAGCTGACAGAGGAAAGCAAATTGAACTTGAAGCAGAGACGCTTAGCGCGCTCGGTCAATAATAAAATGTAATTGTTTCCAGGTCAATACTCTTCCTATGGGTGTGTATGCGCAGCTCGATAAAGCTCCACAACCAAATGTTCGGCAACATCCTCGCGGCGACCATGCGCTTCTTCGACACCAACCCCTCGGGTCGGATCCTCAACAGATTCTCCAAAGACATGGGTGTGGTCGACGAAACTCTTCCGAGGATGTTCTTGGACAGTATTCAAGTAAGAATTACTTATTATAGCATTCACAAATGTGTTTCAAATAGTTCAGTAATACCAAACACATAAAATAAAAGAGTGAATTTAAATGTAACCTAAAAATTCCGTTCCAGTGGGACTCGAACCCGCATCTTCGCCGATGCCTTTACCAACTTGGCCGCATAAAACGAGCTATGACCCAGACGAAATTTGTGGGCACCATCAACTCGGCTATAGCGCCTATGAGAGCGAAGCGATAGCGAGCCTATCTAACTGAATTTTTGGGTTATATTTAGATTTAATGTTATCCATAAATCGTGGTTTAAACTTGAAAAATAATAAACTTAAATAAAAGAGTATTTCAATTGAGTAGGTATAAATAAAATAAATAAATAATGCTGGACAGTCCACACATCATTATCTAGCCCCAAGCTAAGCAGAGCTTGTGTTATGGGTACTAGATAACTGATATACTTAATACAATACATTACATAGATAGATATATTTTATTATACATAGAAAATACCCAGAACACCCTGAACAAATATCTGCGATCGCACAAATATTTGTTCTGAGGCGGAAATCGAACCCACAACCCCTTGCGTCGCAGGCGAACCTTCGCCCACAGCACCACAGTGGTCGTCAAGGTGTTTAACTGCGATTGAAACAGCCAGCAGAATCTTGAAAGTAATGGCTGTATTTACACGACTGCCCCAAAATAAGGAGTCTATTGTTTACATTACAGGATTCATATAATATGTATGCATATATGTATGTTTCTTTAATAAATGTCACAATTGCCGTTTTTATTTGGATACATAATGATTACGGCGCCAAACTTATTCACTATAATAACAGTCACATACATAGTCCTGATCCCACACTAGGATTCCTATGGCGTGGGTATCACGAACTAAAAGTACCAAGGTACCCAGAAAAAAATATTTACAGATCATACACATATTTGCCAAGCAGCGGGATCGAAATTCAGCTGATTCCTTGCCCGCCGCGCCACAGAGGTCGACAGTCCAACAGCAATGATCTAATTCTTTGATGTTTGTTGACAGGTATTCATGGTGATGATCGGTATCCTGGTGATGATCGCCATCGTCAACCCGTTCATGGTGGTGACGACGGCTGTGTGTGGCGTCTTCATGTACCTGTGGACCGTTATGTATCTCAACACAGCTCAGACTGTCAAACGGTACGCAAACCTTTATTAACGGACTACCCTCAGTATACTTGCGTAGGTGAGTGAGGGGTGGAACAATAGATCTGTCGCAGGTCAAGAATATTCAATTCAATTCATTTATTTCAGGTAACAGTGAAAAATGTACATTGTACCTAGACAAAGGCCCATAGTAATATATACCTTACAACTAATATACATATAAAGATATTTATAACTTAATCTAACACACGTGTGATCGCCGACGCGTCGCGGCCCGGGGGATCACGTCACAGACGGCCCTTGAACCACCGAATATTGTGTGAATATTGTGTTTTATATTTCAATTATATTTCCCTAGGAAGATAGTCACGAGCATTGTACCTATTTCGATGCGTTTTATATTTCCTTTTGTTTTCTGTACCTATTGAATATTATGAAATCAATGAATTAATAAATGAAAATACTTTATTGCAAACCTTACAAACTAGTTAAAATCATCACATAACAATTAAACAAAAAACTAAATGTACAATGGGCGGTCTTATCGATGATGCTTTTAAGGGTTAACGCAGCCCAAGCGTCAAACTGTCCGAGCAGCTTTCAACTGTATAATAAATATAGTTCTTTTCCAATTCAAATAGTTTTGAAATTTGCTCTAACGCACATATTACAAATAGGTAACGTCCCACTCCTGTACTATTTTATTATATTTTCAACTCTACCATGTTGTATGTAATTGGTCATTTGTTTGTACAGAGTTGAAGGCGTGACGAGGAGTCCGGTGTTCTCCCACGTGTCGGCGAGCATGGCGGGGCTGAACACCATCCGAGCATTCGGAGCACAAGAGATGCTTGTAAGGCAGTTCGACGACAAGCAAGACGTCCACACGGCCGCTTGGTGAGCCTCAGCTGATTATAGTACATTATGGTACAAGTGTGTAATAATGGTGATTACCGCTGAGGCGCCATTGAGACCCGAGTCGTCAGGTGAGGGTCTTAAGAGAGCCGAGGACGGTAATCATCAATACACACGTGTAGGTATCAATACGACGTTTTTCAACACACTTGTGAAGAAAATAATAATACAACAGAAATACACACTCTTTGTTAAATGTTCAACTGTCTCTATAACTCACTTCTGAATAATGGCAATGAAAAATTCACAGTTTGATTACAGGTGTAAAACAGAAATACACACTATGTAAATGTTCAACTGTCTCTATAACTCACTTGTGAATAATAGCAATGAAAAAGTCACAGTTTGATGACAGGTGTCATTATGTGCCTTATTGCGTTGTAATTAGAGCCACTTTATGAGCAAGTGTGTTGAAAAAGTTATAACACGATGGGAAATGACAACGACGCGCGACGAGCCGATATTGTATACTGAATAGTTTTTGAACTGAATGGCTATAAGACCTCGTGGTAATCCACCAGTACGGTGCTTGAGCCCTCTGCATACAAACGCATACAAATTACCAACAAATTGTATTACATAGGTTTGTTTCTGTGAACCGTTTGCGCTCAAACGCCAGTTGAAAATTGCCGTTTTTCGGCTGTCTACCCTTTTGAGCACAATTTCACTGGACACATTTTAGATAAGCGCGGGAAACATTGCGTCACAACAAGCACTATTATAAAGTAACTCTGTTATCTCTGTCTGTTTGCTACCTTTTCACGACAGAACTGATCTTGATGAAATGTTAACTGAGGACTAGAATGTAGTGTAAATCGTAAGTAAAGGACATAGGATAGTTTTTTCAGGAAAACTAAGATTTTTGGTGCGCCACTGAATAGAATATAATCTTTTTGATTTCTCCGTAGCGAAGCATAGGTAGGAAATATCCATTTTGTAATTAGTTTTTACTTAAAATAAAACATTAGTGATAATATATTTTATCACCGACATCGGTTCCTCAAACTTTAGTTGGTACTTTTGTGATGTTTTGGACCATCCACCTTACAGCTCGTTCACCGTAAGATGGCACCTGTAAATACTCCATGGCAGGTGGCAACTTACGGTGAACGGTCTGTAGTCATAATCCTTCAGTCTGCCAAGCAGGAAGACCGCTGTCGTAGATAAAAAACGCCTAGGTACTAACGAAACACTGGCTTGTCATGCAACGTAATGCTCATCATTCGTGTTTGCAATACACTAGCCGATATCAGAAGCTAAATCACAATAGTACCTTATCACAGCGAAATGATGACAATATTGCCTCGTCATTTTGCGTTCCAATGAATCAATACAAATCACAGCACATCATTGGCACATGACAAAAATGGAGTTATCGCTAATGTAATCAATAATCACTTAATTGACAAACTCAACCCATGTATATCAGTCTACCTCGGTGATCTAATTACTATCAAAAAGGAAACAAGAAAATCTAAGATTTTCAGTGATTACTGTATTGATTATCATATGTGAATTATTGTGTAAACATATATATTCACAACTTAACTTATGCAATTAGACTGAAATTATATTGAAAATTATAACAACATAACACCCAGCAGTTACATAGTTCATAGTACTGATCCCACACTATAGGCACATGCCACTTTAACTTTGTTTGCACAATCTGGAAATATTTGTTCCGGGTCTGGGCGGTTATGCGCTATGGCCATAGGAGATTACTTGACAATAACGTGTGACGTCACAATGTATTTTGAACGATGATTACACGCAGAAATCGTAACGAGCCCGCGTTATGTCACTTTTGGTCATAGCAAATAAGGGGGCTGGGTGGTTGGTGGTTCCATGGTACTTGTAGGCCCAGATAAATAAACGTTACTTAACAATGTCTCAGTCCCTCTCTAGCACGCGTGATTTGATATGTGTGTGAAGGCGACAGGGATAATGCTAAGCATTAGTACGTGGATAGGTGGAGCGATGACCTATACGAAAGGCGGCGGGCAGAAGATCCCAACACCGGGCTCAGTGGCGCGTTTAGGGAGAGGCCTATGTCCAGCAGTGGACTAGTGTGGGCTGATGATGATGATGATTAGTACATGCTAAGTAAGATCTATTTATCTCGGCCGTAGATCCTGATGCACACGACACAGGGAATCCTAGTGTGGGATCGGACTCTATGCGACTGGGTTATGATAATGTGCTGACTCAAAACAGATTTTGTACAACTGTTTAGCGAAGAGTTCAGTACAATGTATGTGTACCAGGCGGTGTTGGCACAATCGTTGGATACACGCATCGGTACCCGGTACCACATTAGCTAACCCCCAAAACTACAGGTCTAGCGCTTAAACTGAGTCAGTCCCTGAGATAGATAGATAGATAGATAGATTAACACTTTATTGTACACCAAAAAAAAAAAAAAGTACAAAAATAAAAGGATTAACTAAATCAAATTAAAGTAAAATGGGCGGCCTTATCGCATGGGAGCAGTACGGGGGTGTTTTCGTTACATCAAAATGAAGAGTGGCTTCATGTGATCTGATAATTTGAGAAACAAAAACACCCCTCCCGTGACTGACTGACTGACTCAGTTAAGTGCTAGACCTGTAGTAAAGTTTTGTATTTTGTTATTTCTTAACCCCTACCACAGATAAAATAATACTATAGCCCCTACGTAATATATTTGTTGCAGGTATCTGACGCTGATCACGAACACGGCCTTTTCGATCTGGTTGTGCTTGATCTCAGCCGCGTATGTGATAGTAGTGGCGTATACGTTCCTGCTTCGCGATGACGGTGAGTTCTACCACTCAAATCTTCCTCGATAATGCATCACAAACCGCATCAAAATCTGTGCAGGTGGAATGTTTGGTTCTTATGTGTCCTCTATCCATATATATATAAATAAAATAAATAAATAAATAATGCTGGACACAGTTCACACAACATCATCTAGCCCCAAGCTAAGCAGAGCTTGTGTTATGGGTACTAGGTAACTGATATACTTAATACAATATAATACATACATACATATTTTTTATTATACATAGAAAATACCTAGAACACCCTGAACAAATATCTGCAATCGCATAAATATTTGTCCGATGCGGGAATCGAACCCCCGGCCTCCTGCGTCCTGCGATATAGGTTAGAATGTGCGACCCAGACGTAAAAAAAATGGCCGTTGATAGTAATTTCACTAGTGTTCGAAGCCTTCTATAATACATACCTACATTGACATACGCCTTTTTCGCCAAAGGGGTAGGCAGAGCCTCAATGGGCCTCTTTTCACAGTGGGTTGCACCATCGTGGAATCTATAATCTTTGGTTCAAATCAAACCAAAGTCTTTATAAAATGAATCCCTTATCTCCCCAGGCTCGACAAAGTCCGGCGACGTAGGCCTGGCGATCAGCCAGGGTCTCATTCTGGTGAACATGGTGCAGTACGGCATCAAGCAGACCACGGAGGTGATATCTCAGATGACGAGCGTGGAGCGCGTGACGCAGTACACGGCACTCCCGCTCGAGAAGACGGACGGCCCGTCGCCGCCCGCTGATTGGCCGAGACGCGCGCGCCTTGTCTTCAGGGACCTGTTCCTGAGATACGAGAAGGATGCCGATCCAGTACTGAAGAATCTGAATATTGTTATTGAAAGTGGATGGAAGGTAAGCTACAACAGGCATATCCACGTAACATTCACGCTGTAAACTGTTGTTTACAAGCTTTTATATAGTTATACATATATATAACGACCTCTGTGGCGCGGCGGGCGAAGGTTGGCCTGCGACGCAGGAGGTTGCGGGTTCGATTCCCGCCTCGGACAAGTATTTTTGCGATTGCAGATATTTGTTCAGGATGTTCTGGGTATTTTCTACGTATAATAAAAAATATCTATCTAAGTAATATATTGTATTAAGTATATCAGTTATCTAGTACCCATAACACAAGCTCTGCTTAGCTTGGCGCTAGATAATGTTGTGTGAACTGTCCAGCATTATTTATTTATTTATTTATATACCCGGACTTGTTGATAGGATTCGTTGGTATAAGAGTTGTCCTGGTTGCTAGCTTATTATGGAATGTGCTATTACTGAAAGAAAGCGTTAGCCGAGTCATTCGTGGGAAGCAATGGCGTCGATGAACTCACCACTTGTCACGTCTATATGCCACGATGGTGCAGCCCACTATGAAAAGAGGCCCATTGAGGCTCTGCCTACCCCTTCGGAGAAAAAGGCGTGTGTCTATGTATGTATGTATGTATGTTATATAGTTTCACCTTTTTTTTTTATATACCACTTGGTACGACGGAACAAGCAGATGGCTCACCTGGTGTTAAGCGGTACCCTCTGCCTATGAACAGTGCATTACCACATAGGTCACGTCCACCTAGGATGCACCCTATATGGCATTGCACTGCGCCCGCCACCCTGAGAGAGACATAAAGATGAAAAGTCTCATGTGCCTGTAATTTCACCGGCACCCATACCCTTCAAACCGGAACACAGCAATGCGAGCACTACTGTTTTGCGGCAGAAATAAGTATGGTGGTAGTACTTCCCCGGACGAACGAACTTCACCTGTCCTGGTGTAATCTTACTTACAAGTTAAATTTGACCCACTTCCCGGTGTTCGATTGAGCTGAAATTTAGCATACCTGTCAAGTTCCAATGACAATACAATATTATAGTGACAGCAAGCTGATGTGATGATGGAGACGGAACAACAGCACTCCTCGATGGATAAAAATAGACTAGCAGTGTATGGGCTCACTTTGATCAGCACACCGTACTACTTCATAAAACTAATTTCACTAATTTCATAAAAGCTTCTTCTAAGATATTTTCAACCAAAATATTGTTTTTTTGTGATATTCAAGCGTTTGACCGCCATCTCACCGGTCCCCCCTCCCCCCCTTGTATCCCCTCACAAAACCACAGAATTCATAATAGTACAAATACAGAAGGTTGACTCCGCAAAATCATTTAAATAAATAGAGACTCTTGCCCCCACACAATAAAGTGCAATTCAGGTCGCACAGCGCTAATTACCTAAAGCAAAGTCACCTAGTAGTTACCTCTCTTTCTATCGCATAACTCTTATCTTGTCTGACGATTTAGCCGCTAGACCCCTGTGACAGAGGAAGAGACGGACGAACTCTTTTTTTTACTTTTTTAATCTTCCTTTGTTTGGTATTTAAGCAAGCGCCATTCAATTCAAGCGTAACTGTACAAATTATTCATAATATTTGCTTAACTCATATAATATTCTGTTTTCAAGAAGTTCAATTGTTAAACGTATGTTTCAATAGGTACGCATTCTTCAACATTACAGCTCATTGTTGTTTATGAAACAACAAACAAGTATGAAATACATAGTCAATAGGTTGTTCACCCATTCATCTAAACACACAAACACTTACAAATTGTATGATCAAACATTTTTTTAAATTTGTCTATCTTCTACTGCTCCTTTTTTTTTCTTCCAATACAATGAAATAATCCTTACAAGAAACTGAGTCGAAACCCATTAAAAAAAACTTGATCAAACCAACTCATTTAAATGGAGAACCAAAAAACCAAATAAGCCAAAATAGTTTTCATACAAAATTAGTAAATGGTTCCAAAGACAGTTTGCCCCGTATCTCTTAAGGATTCGCATATGACCATACTGTTAAAAAGTAGTAGTAAAAAAAAACACTGTATATCTATGTAATGTATTGTATTAAGTATATCAGTTATCTAGTACCCATAACACAAGCTCTGCTTAGCTTGGGGCTAGCTAATGTTGTGTGAACTGTTCAGCATTATTCATTCATTATAAGGTTATTTAGATGGTTTGGTTTGGTTTTTTATTTATCTGTTATGTTATACGGTAAACCTGTTATGTTATACAGTAATCCTGTTATGTTATACAGTAAACCTGTTATGTTATATGGTATACCTGTTATGTTACATGGTAAACCCTCATTCCAGGTGGGTGTGGTGGGGCGCACGGGCGCGGGCAAGTCGTCGCTGATCTCGGCGCTGTTCCGGCTGGCGCCTATCGAGGGGCAGGTCCTCATCGATAACGTCGAGACTGGCTCCATTGCTCTCAAGGTAATACTTTGTTTTAAGAGGCGGTTCACATTTTTAACAGATTTCAAAAAAGGAGGAAGTTCTCAATTTTTAGGAATCTTTTTTGTTTTTATACTATTTGGAATGTTGGAACAAGCAGATGGCTCACCTGATGTTAAGCGGTACCCTCTGCCTATGAACAGTGTATTGTTTTTATACTATTTGGAATGTTGGAGCAAGCAGATGGCTCACCTGATGTTAAGCGGTACCCTCTGCCTATGAACAGTGTATTGTTTTTATACTATTTGGAATGTTGGAGCAAGCAGATGGCTCACCTGATGTTAAGCGGTACCCTCTGCCTATGAACAGTGTATTGTTTTTATACTATTTGGAATGTTGGAGCAAGCAGATGGCTCACCTAATGTTAAGCGGTACCCTCTGCCTATGAACAGTGTATTGTTTTTATACTATTTGGAATGTTGGAGCAAGCAGATGGCTCACCTGATGTTAAGCGGTACCCTCTGCCTATGAACAGTGTATTGTTTTTATACTATTTGGAATGTTGGAACAAGCAGATGGCTCACCTGATGTTAAGCGGTACCCTCTGCCTATGAACAGTGTATTGTTTTTATACTATTTGGAATGTTGGAACAAGCAGATGGCTCACCTGATGTTAAGCGGTACCCTCTGCCTATGAACAGTGTATTGTTTTTATACTATTTGGAATGTTGGAACAAGCAGATGGCTCACCTGATGTTAAGCGGTACCCTCTGCCTATGAACAGTGTATTGTTTTTATACTATTTGGAATGTTGGAACAAGCAGATGGCTCACCTGATGTTAAGCGGTACCCTCTGCCTATGAACAGTGTATTGTTTTTATACTATTTGGAATGTTGGAACAAGCAGATGGCTCACCTGATGTTAAGCGGTACCCTCTGCCTATGAACAGTGTATTGTTTTTATACTATTTGGAATGTTGGAACAAGCAGATGGCTCACCTGATGTTAAGCGGTACCCTCTGCCTATGAACAGTGTATTGTTTTTATACTATTTGGAATGTTGGAACAAGCAGATGGCTCACCTGATGTTAAGCGGTACCCTCTGCCTATGAACAGTGTATTGTTTTTATACTATTTGGAATGTTGGAACAAGCAGATGGCTCACCTGATGTTAAGCGGTACCCTCTGCCTATGAACAGTGTATTGTTTTTATACTATTTGGAATGTTGGAACAAGCAGATGGCTCACCTGATGTTAAGCGGTACCCTCTGCCTATGAACAGTGTATTGTTTTTATACTATTTGGAATGTTGGAACAAGCAGATGGCTCACCTGATGTTAAGCGGTACCCTCTGCCTATGAACAGTGTATTGTTTTTATACTATTTGGAATGTTGGAACAAGCAGATGGCTCACCTGATGTTAAGCGGTACCCTCTGCCTATGAACAGTGTATTGTTTTTTTTATTATTTGTATTTTTACCTGGCTGATTGAGAGAAAATGCAAAAGAACTCTTTCACGAAAAACATCTAGGTACTAGGTACTACTACTTGTGGGTTTGTTCACCGTTGAGGAGCTCGTGGTTGGAATGCGCATATGATTTCCACCAGTAAAAAAAAACCTACATATGCAGCTTTTTTTACTGAATTCCCGGTATATACCGGGAATCGATCCCCGACCTGGTCTAAAAGTGGGCTTGTTCTCACTAGACCACCACGGCTCTCCCTGCAGTCATCATCATCAGCCTTTAGACGTCCACTGCTGGACGAGGCCTCCCCTTTATAATGCAATGGGGGGATATTTGCCATAATCACCCGCGTGGCGAGCGGATTGGTTATTGCAGTGTAATGGTGTTGAGTAGTACAAAGGTGGATGCTGCTGCCTATCCCCAGGCGTAATCCCTCAGTCGGCTTTTACGACATCCACGGGAGGAGACGGAAGTGTCTATTCCTAGGCTGGGTGCATCACGGCCAGACAGACAGGACATGACAGACGGATGGGTATTGGGTATTTATATAGTCCTTTCTGTACAATTCGTAGTGTAATATTTTTATTTATATAGTCCGTTCTGTACTATGCATAGTCTAATATTTTTATTTATATAGTCCGTTCTGTACTATTCGTAGTCTAATATATTTATTTATATAGTCCGTTCTGTACTATGCATAGTCTAATATTTTTATTTATATAGTCCGTTCTGTACTATGCATAGTCTAATATTTTTATTTATATAGTCCGTTCTGTACTATGCATAGTCTAATATTTTTATTTATATAGTCCGTTCTGTACTATGCATAGTCTAATATTTTTATTTATATAGTCCGTTCTGTACTATGCAAAGTCTAATATTTTTATTTATATAGTCCTTTCTGTACTATTCGTAGTCTAATATTTTTATTTATATAGTCCGTTCTGTACTATGCATAGTCTAATATTTTTATTTATATGGTCCTTTCTGTACTATTCGTAGTCTAATATTTTTATTTATATAGTCCGTTCTGTACTATGCATAGTCTAATATTTTTATTTATATAGTCCGTTCTGTACTATTCGTAGTCTAATATTTTTATTTTTTATTTCCAGGAGCTCCGTTCCAAGATCTCAATCATTCCTCAGGAACCGGTGCTGTTCTCAGCCAGTTTAAGGTACAACATGGATCCCTTTGACAAGTATTCGGATGCAGAAATATGGGCTGCTTTGGAACAGGTATGTCCAAATTAATAAAGGCGATAACAGCCTAGCCGCATTCTGTCACTATCTGACACATCAACGTTTGGGCAATTTAGAAGGTGACCATCCGGTCGCCCGCGAAACTAAAAGTGATCGAAAATCTCGAAAGTCATATAAACAAATATTTAGGACAATCCTGATAATTTTTAAATTATTATAAAAAATCAAGATTATCCTTGCAAACACCAACTTTCATTAGAAAAAACGCGAAACAAAAATTGAAGGTTATTTGACTCCTGTCAGTGTCATAAAAATTATATAACTTTGGTTGTAACAGAAACAAAATTACTAGAGAGTAACAAAGAGAGTACACTGAGCACGTACCTACGCATCGAAAAGTAATTTTTAACTCAAGTTGTTCATGTAAATGCAACTGCTTTAGCAGATTTTGATGGTTTTTGGTGTGTGGATAGATGGAGGGGTTGGGAAGGGATGGTGGAGGGAGGGATCCCGACACTACTCGTGCGAAGCCGGAGCGAGTTGCTTGTATATATATATAAATGTACATATATTTAGTACCACTCTAATATCCCAGACCTCAGAGGACGACCTCCGTGGCGCGGCGGGCGAAGGTTGGCCTGCGACGCAGGAGGTTGCGGGTTCGATTCCCGCCTCGGAACAAATATTTGTGCGATCGCAGATATTTGTTCAGGGTGTTCTGGGTATTTTCTATGCATAATAAAAAATATCTATCTATGTAATATATTGTATTAAGTATATCAGTTATCTAGTACCCATAACACAAGCTCTGCTTAGCTTGGGGCTAGAAAATGTTGCGCAAATTGTCCAGCATTACAAAAAAAAAAAGTTTCGGTAATAATTTAGCTTTATAGGTACTTCGATCACAGTCAAAGTTTCTATAGGAAAATTAACTTCTAAAATCGGTAAGTAGTTTTTGAGTTTGTCCATTACCAAACGATCAAACAAAGAAAGTTTACCTCTAATGTTAATGTAGATATAGTAGATTGTTCATAGATACTGAGTAGGTACTTTCGGTAGTGTTATGTTAGAATCTTGTTTAGTCACCTTCCTTGGGCTGACTTTGATTGATTACCTATATCTGATTTTGTGGAACAGGCATGACTTTGAAATAATGTATAGTTGCTGATTCGCACATGTATAGATATCTTCCTTTGTGCACTATAGATACCGATTGTCACTGATAACTTCCGTGTGACAAGATATCAGAAGCACAATTCTCGTAATAAAAAATATTATCAAATTAAAGTTCGGATCATGCTACGATCTAGGATCGATGTCACAAACGTCAAAAATGGATAGATTGAATAAATAAATAATGCTGGACAGTTCACACAACATTATCTAGCCCCAAGCTAAGCAAAGCTTGTGTTATGGGTACTAGATAACTGATATACTTAATACAATACATTAAATAGATAGATATTTTTTATTATACATAGAAAACACCCAGAACACCCTGAACAAATATATGCGATCGCACAAATATTTGTTCCGAGTCGGGAATCGAACCCGCAACCTCCTGCGTCGCAGGCCAACCTTCGCCCGCCGCGCCACAGAGGTCGTCAGAATAGATAGAAAACACCCTAGAAAACACCATTGTACAACACAAAATAGGCTATTTCAACAATTAATATAATATAAACTAAACACGGAAGTACAATGGGCGGTCTTATCGCTATAAGCAATCTCTGCCAGACAACCTTGTGTTGGACTGAGTCCACCTGAGTAATCAACACCACTGCTATCACCAATCCGCATGCCCACACGTGGTTATTATGGCAAATCCCCCATCGCATTTTCTGTCAGCCTTTTCCAGCAGTGAATGTGTAAAGGCCACTGATGATGACGTTGTATTTATACGTTGTACTGGTTGCAGGTGGAGTTGAAACATACTGTGACGTCACTGTCGTCGCCCGTCGCGTCCGGCGGGTCCAACTTCAGCGCCGGCCAGCGCCAGCTGCTGTGCCTGGCGCGCGCCGCGCTCGCACGCAACAAGCTGCTCGTGCTGGACGAAGCCACCGCTAACGTCGACCCCAAGTAAGTTATAATCAACCTTATATTTGGGCTACATTGAGTCTAATATAGAACAACCAAAGCCAAAGACAAAGACGATGTCTTTGACTTTGGTGACCTATAATATTTCCATACAAATCTTTATGTCAGTTGATTTGGAAACCATATAATTTTATAAGAAACTGACAAAGCACGGGCCTAGATTTTAGTGGCCCACCTGAGTTAAGCGGTAACCTCTGCCTATGAACAGTGCATTACCTCATAGGTCACGTCCACCTAGGACGCGCCCTATGTGGCATTGCACTGCGCCCGCCACCCTGAGACATAAAGATGTAAAGTCTCACGTGCCTGTAATTTCATCGGCACCCTTACCCTTCAATCCAGAACACAGCAATGCGAGCACAACTGCTTTGCGGCAGAAATAGGTATTGTGGTAGTACTTCCCCGGACGAACTCTTTCACAAGAAAGCTCTACTACTACTAGCTCTTGTTATTTCACGGAGTTTGTTGAGATAATATCCAAAGAATATTTGTTTAAATACCGTTTTTCGTGATGACGTCGTGGCATTGCATGGGGAAGGCCTATGTACGTCCAGTGACGACTCCCGGCTAATTGTATTGTATTGTATTTATTCATCCATAGACATAGTCACATGTACTTAGATAAGTCATCAAAACAAATAAATTATATAGAGTATACATGTCCTAAAGTCTAAATCACATTTTATAACTATAATAATTCTGAACATATTTCATTACCTAATGATGGCGAGCCTAGATTCGTCTCGGAATCAAAAGGTCCTTACTAACTCTTGTGTGTGGTTTCCCAACAGTACGGACGCGTTGATTCAGAAGTCTATTCGGAAGCACTTCGCCGAGTGCACGGTGCTGACGGTGGCACATCGGCTGCATACAGTCGCCGACTCCGACAGAGTTATTGTAAGTACCTACCTACACTGATGAATGGACGTGTTGATTCAGAAATGTATTATTATATAGGGTCAAAAAATATTACAAATTGTAGCACTGAATATTTCTAAAACTGTTTGACTACAATTGCATGAAGCAACGCATAGGTACCTTATCACACAAGCGCCACTCCCGTTTTTTTTTTTTAAATCTACCAAGGTAGCAAACAACCATAGGCCCACCTGTTGGTTACCGTACCCTATGGACGCCTGCAATACCAGAGGAATCACACGCGCGTTGCCGTCCCGTTAAAAAATTACAAACACCTCTCTTGAAGAACCCCATAATGTAGTCGCTTGGGAAAACATCAGCATGAGACCATTCCACAACCTGAGCGTTCGCGGGAGGAAATTCCTCTTAAACCTCACATTCCGGGACCCCTGGCTCTAAGGTGTGCGGATGAATCCTCTGCTGATGGCGAGCGGTGTGGTGAAAAAAGGTCCCCCTAACGGTTTTCGAAATATTCAATATTCAATTCATTTGCATACCGTAAGGCCTAAGTCTCAGGGACTTTCCTAATCCATTGTTGTGTCTAGGTGATGGAGGCGGGTGAGATCGTAGAGGCGGGCCACCCCCACGAGCTACTGCAGAACGAGCTGGGCCACTTCTCGCGCATGGTGCAGCAGCTAGGCCCCGCCTCCGAGCAGAGCCTGCGCGACCTCGCCGCCGCCGCGCACAAGCACCACATCAAGTACGTCGACGCAGACGACAACACACACCTGTGAAACCTACCCCTACTTAAAGGAACCTAGAAAGCACATTAACGTTACCTGAGTGTTTCTTTACAACACTATGTTGATGGTTATAATCTTGCTCCTGTTTTGTCTATCGTCAAAGCCACGTACAGACCAGTCCCGAGTTGTTAAAGTAGCATTTAATGAAGCCTTGAAGTCGTACATACATAGACGCACCTCTTTTTCCCCGAAAGGGTAGGCAGAGCCTCAAATGGGCCTCTTTGCACTGTTGGTATAGAA
The DNA here is from genome assembly GCA_932527175.1 of Operophtera brumata. Classification (NCBI taxonomy): domain Eukaryota; kingdom Metazoa; phylum Arthropoda; class Insecta; order Lepidoptera; family Geometridae; genus Operophtera; species Operophtera brumata. The sequence continues at coordinate 7,315,740 of OW052238.1, forward strand.
GTACTTGAAGTCGTAGTATGAGTTGACAAGCAAACTGACACGGACGGAAATTGAGGTTCGCAAAGTGTCCACTAGGGGCGCTCGTCAGTGTCTCCATACACAATCCGTGTTACACTGCACCGTACGTCCGCATATATTGTTTGTTAACTGTCTTAGCTCCAAAATGGGAATGACCCACAATTCCAGTAACTGGATTACCCATTAAAAAAAATACAACTATGAAATCATTTAAAGTTGGTAGCCAAGGAATCCTGCCAAGTCCGCATTAAATACAAGACTATCTCCCCAAGACCACGTCGCCAGGAAGCATACAAATTAAATCGGCTCGCAGCCCAAATATAGGCTGTGGACTGGTAGTTATTTCTGCAAACAGCCAAAATATAGGCTGTCGACTGGTTGTGCTTTCTGCAAGCAAACTGCCCACATATGGACTGTGGGCAGTGGGCTGGTAGTGCTTTATGCAAATTGCACACATACGTGGGCAGTCACGGCTCAGTTTGAGCAAATACGTAAAGATATGCAAACTAAGCAGCGGGTCAGTAAGTGGCTTTAGGCAATGGCTTTGAGTATGAGTATACAAAGATTTGAATTAAAATTGTATATTGCTATTTACTATGCACAATTTATACCTGATGTATGATAATATTTATAAATATTCTACTGCCTACCCCTATAGGAAAAGGGCATGACTGTATATGGTCGTGTCTTTCTACTTATTTATTACGTATTCCATCCGTAACTGATTGTACTTAAAAGGTGCTAATTTTGTATGGCATTTTAGAAACATGTACTTAGGAAACATACTTATTTTACTGAGCGACCAAATATAAGATAAGTCACAAACTTAATTTAAGATTAATGTTTTGAATACCTACTTAAATAAGATATTTATTAATGTAAAGTGACTTAATTTACCACTATTTTGAGTAGAAACAAATCATGATAAATTGAAAACTGCAACCAATTATGTCAAACATAGTACGGCGACCAGTCTGAACACAAGTACTCAGGAATTTAGAGAAAATTGCATTATTATTGAAAATGAAACCGCATGCGTTTATTTTAGGACTAGTTGAATGTCCACGATTTCGTCCGCGTGAATTTTTTCCATACAAATATTTCCTGTGATGTTAAATTAGGCGCCTAATTATAAATTGTATGCATTTTCCATTTTCGAACATTATCTGTCAGAATAAAGAGTAATATTCGCAAATGGAAAACGCATACAATTATGCTTCATTCTGAAAATAAATCATAATATTCGCAAATGGAAAATGCATTTAAATCTTTTAAAATGATCTTACTTTTAGACGAAACATGATCTGAACGACATGAAAATAACTCCTAAAGTTAGCTGATGCTTAGATACATATTGTATTGTATACAGGTACCTATAGTCGTAATTTAAAATTATATTTTGAATGTATCAGACGTGTATGAACTCCTTTATTTAATGTGATAATTTTTAAAGTTGTAGAAATACATTACTTATTTTAATTTTTTTCACTGTTTTATTTCACAAACCTTATCTTTATAATATACGTACATCATCAGCAGTCTTTAGACGCCAACTGCTGGACGAGGCATCCCTCTTAAAATGCAATGGGGGTTTGCCACACCATGCTCGGCAGGCGGATAGGGACATGGAACATTTGGGTGGAATACTAGGTATGTATTTTTAACCTAATTGCAACGCGTTTTATTAGAACCTAATTTAACCTAAAGCTACTACCTAAACCTGGTTTAGGAACAGGTTAGGATGTCTTACCTGGTTAAGGTAAGATCAGTATGTCCCCATAGTGAAATAAGAGTTACTAGGTAAATTGTTATGTATTTTTGTATGTATATTTTGATCCGTACTTTGGTTCCATATAAACTTCCAGAAAGTGAATGTTGTTGTGTAAAGGTTGTATAAATGTTGTTGTTGAATATTGCTTATATTTCCGGTATATACACATATAATTTAACAGTCACATTCTAATCCCACACTAGGATTCCCTGTCGGAATCAGATGGATACTGTGAAATACGGGTACCATGGTACCACAACACAACACAAATTACAAATATTTGCAGATCATGCAAACATTTGTTCCTCAGAGAGAATCAAACCCGCAGCCTCTTGCGTCTCAGCCGCTGCGCCCCGGAGGTCGATGATTAAGTTGTAGGTATTAACAGTAAAAGCACAGTCATTGGATATTGTTGTATTATAATATAATAATAACGGTTTTATAAAAATCTTAGGGACAGTGTGAAAAAACTCACAACTGCCTTAGGTACAGAATTTTCATGATTCAACTCATACAAAGACACATAGATCACATTCAAAAACGTATTAAGCACACAAGTATCAAACTAGTTGAACTTTTCCATTTTTAACTAGATCTGCAATAGGTTTGTACTGCAAGATGTGTTGAGATCCCTCTGTAACAAAAAAAAAATTATAAGGTGAAAGGTTACCCAAGCATTCATTTTAAAAACATTCGAAGTTCAGGATATATCTAAGATTGGTATTATTTCGCTCAATCTAAAAAAATCTCTTAAACATGGGTAATTTTGTGGGTCAATACAGATTTTATCCTTCTAATACGATATGAAAAACCCAAAATAATTATTAAATTTTTTGTTACTAGGAAGCGAAACAAAAATTAAAAATTTAGAACCAAAGACTTACAAAAAAACAGCTTTTACCACAATTCTGTCATCTTCTAACTTACCTGAACTTTTTAGAGTTAGATAATGACAGAATTTGAGGTAACTTATCACCTTAAATATTGTAAGCCAAAAGATTTAGTAAAATACAATGTCTAGCCCAGGATGGCCTGAGAAGATAGACAAGTGGGAGCAAGACAAGCGTTCTGAGGGCTCCCTACCATTCCTTGTCATACTTTTCTTCTTTATTTGTCTTATAATGCCAAATCATCAGCATCTTGGGGTAAATGGAATTGGACTCTTTTTAAAAAAAAAAAAAAATGAATGACGTATCTTGTAGGCCTGTTGTTAAGCAGTAACCTCTGCCTATATCAATGCATTACCTCATAGGTCGCATCCACCTAGGACGCACCCTATGCACTGCGCACGCCACCTTCAGACATAGATGAAAGCCTCCTGTGCCTGTAATTTCAACTGCACCCATACCTTTCAAATCAGAACAAAGCAATGTGAGCACTACTACTTTGCGGTAGGTACAAATAGTTAGTGGTACTTCTTCCCCGGATCAACTCTTCCACAAAAAAGCTTTACTACTAACAAAACAAACCAAGAATATGCCTTCGCTGAATTATTTACAGAACTATGGGGCCACATACCTTGTTTGGAGTGAGCATTAAAAACGGGCCTCCCGATGTTGGGGGCGGGGAGAGGAGGAGAAGGGTTTAACCCCAGTACCACTTTCCAATCTAGGATGCGAATAGTTTTTGAGAAAAAAATAAAGACAATTTTGAGGTTAATTATGAAATTTTAACAATGGAAGTGTTGAAAAAGCTGGTGAAGGGACTAAGGACAGCTTGGGGGGAGAGGACACCCTCCCCGGTGAACGTGGAAACGCGAAAACTTATAGTTTTCGAGAAAAAATAAAGAAAATTTTGAGGTTAAGTATGAAATTTTATATGTTAAAGCGTCGGATTCCAGTATGGGCTTCACCAGTACTCTCGCGAGGTTGCCCCTGAGTGTCACTTCACCTACTCCATCTTCGCTACGCTAAGGAGGTCACCGGCTCGCTTCGCTCGCCACCTCGCCCTTCGCTCCGGTCGGCCTCGCGGGCTTGCTCCAATCCGGACCTCCTCCGAGTTTTTATATACACTCTTTTCTTCTCCTTGGTTTCGAGAACAATGAGAAGATGACCTCAAGCTTGTGTGTGTGTGTACACAGACGCTTCCCACTTAGTAGTAAGAAGGATCACCAAATAAAGCGTGCACCGTGTTTGTTCCCTGATTCTTCTAGGTTTGGTTATGTTAGAACAGGAGTAAAATTTAGTAAGACGTTTCAAAATGATCCTTGTGATTTCAATGAATCAGTTGTTTTTTTTTATTCTGTACCCTTCATTATCTAAAATAAACACACAACAGTCACATACAGTATGCATATTACTGATATCTATCATATGGATTTGGCTGGTTTATTTCTTTACCAGGTACACAACCTCATCAAACATGATACATACCTTCTAAATCAATTTCTTCATCATCACCAGTAAGATCTTCAAGTACAACCCCATTTACAGTCTCGTTAGCCTTCAAGAACACATGAGTTTGAATATTTGGATATACTGCCATTTTACTCATTTCAAAAACTTGCATATTACCAGGCATCTTATCTAATGCTACCGATTTGAGATGATTTTCCATATTTGACAAATAATCCAGGGCATACTTATACTCCGAGGGGGTCAGGTGGTTTGTACCACTTTCTATCCTTTGTTTCTCTTCATTGATTATTGGTATACAAAACTGTTCTATTTTACTTAGCCTAGTTTTAAGATAATTGCATATTATGAACTTAATTCTATTCAATTCCATTCTATGAATAGAAGCTCTCAGGTCTGTTTTGGGTAGTTTGTTTATATTGCGTTCCATATGTTGTATTTGTCCCAGCATGCACTCCACCATATCGTTCTTATGAGGAAGTATTTCTGGGGCTAACCGTTCATTTTGCCAAGCACTTTGCAGAGTTTTCAAGACAGTATCTGCAGTAATCTCTTCCTCATCTTCACTGAGTTCGATGTCTTCATTCAAATCCATATTATGACGAAACTGATTAACTAAACCCTCATACAGCGTGTGCTACTTGCAAACAAAATACAAAGTAAATAAATAATTTGCGAAATATAAAACAAACAATTTTTTTTTTTTTTTTTTTTTCTTTCGCCCTTTTGGGCAGGCTATAGTCTAAGACCATACCGCCTAGGTAAAACAAACAAACACTGAAACACAGTGGATTTTGGATTGGAAAACACCAAAGAGCAGTATATATTGCGGTTTTTGCCAAAGAGGATACAATAACTACGTAAAACACGTTCAAAACTTCTTCTTCTTCTTCTTCTTCTTTTATGGCGTGTTCAGCGGTAGTGGTGCCACAAGAGTTTGCCAATGACAGATGATTAACTTGACATAACACCAAAAAAGAGCTGGGAGTTTGAGTAAAGTTAAAGGTAGTCCCATAGATTTAGTATATGTACTAGATCTACAATCAGAGATCGAAGATGGAACCAAAAAAAATATGTGCATGTATTGGTGAAAGTCTATGTCTGAGTTAAAAATAGTGTTGTCCTCGACCAACACTTTTACATTGTCGATAGAATTCATCATCCGTCCGTGATGTGTATGGTAGATAAATACATCTTAATGCAGATTAAGTCTTTCATGAATAACACAGTTTGGCAGATTTGACGTCATAAAGAGAATAAGGTTCTTATTCCAATTTTGAATACAGTTAATAAATAAACCTTTATTATTTATTGACCCCTAAATATTACGGTTTTATTTATAGGTGGGATCTTAGAGTTTCCCTTTTAAATTTAAACTTAAAATGTTTGCTGCATATACCTAGTGGAGTTCTTATTTGAGTCCATCCCACTCTTATAACCGATAACTATTTTTCTCGTAGCAAAGGATTACTTGGAAATCTGAAAGCACAAAAAACATTTTATATCAGCCGTGCTACGCGCATATAATTTTTCACTCTGTTACTTTATCTATAGACAATTTGTTACCCCATAGTTTATTATTTTTCAAGTGTAAACCACGCTTTATGGATAACATTAAATTTAAATATAACCCAAAAATTCCGTTCTAGCGGGGCTCGAACCCGCACCTTCGCCTGTCGTCGGCGATGCCTTAAACAATTTACCAATAGATCGAGCTATGACGCTGGAGACGAAATTTGTGGGCACTATCAACTCGGCTATAGCGCCAAGTTGATAGTGCTGTATATACAGGTGTTTCATTGGAAACCTTCTGTTCAAAGTTCGAAAGTAAAGGCATCGCTGATCACAGGCGAGGGTGCAGGTTCGAGTCCCGCTGGAACGGAATTTTTGGGGTATATTTAAATTTAATTTGTTACCTATTATTTTATTAAGCAGAAATAAACAATATTTATTTATAAAAATAAAAAATAAATATACCCTTTCGGGGAAAAAGACGTGTGTAATAATCAACAACGTAAATATTTACTCCAAAATATCTACTACACAAACTGCAATAAAAACACCCGTGGTGCTTTAAAGTTACCTTTTCAAAAACACAAAAACACACACCTCAATGTCCACCTGGTTATTATAGATTTTAAAAAAACGGTAAAATGTTATCAGAGCACACATATTGACTCCAAACAAAGTAAACCTCCATTCTAGGATGTACAAAAATTTAATTTATAGGTGGGTATAGTGCGCGTCATGTAAAAAGAACGCTGGTGGCAAACTTCTACAGGCGTTCCCAGCGTTCTTTTTACATGACGCGTACTACACTTCTGGACACATCTATTGGCCCACCTTAGAGTTTAGGTTTCTATGGCCCCTACTTTAATATGATTGCTAGATTGAACAAAAACTATTGATGCAGTTTTAAACCTGATACATTTTACCATCTTTTTCGATCGTATTGTTTTAAATTTTGAATTCAGAATACCACACGACATGGAGCTACGCCTAACAAGTCGGGTATGCGCCTTGATGAAGGCAGTTGATTTTTGATTAAAAAACATGTTTTATCAAATAAAGGATTAATTTAATAACGCGTGTTGCCTCGATGGGCATCTACGACAGCTCTCATACGATTAGGCATAGAGTTTATCAACCGCTCTATGAAATTTTGAGGGATCATCTCCCATTCCTCTTCTATGGCAGTTTTCAACTCCTGCATCGTCTGGGCAACTGGCTGACGAGCCCTAACACGTCTTTTAAGCTCGTCCCACATGTGCTGAATCGGGTTCATGTCTGGGCTTCTGGCTGGCCAGTCCCATAACTGTGATGTTCACATCCCGAAGATATTCCCTGACGATGCCGGCCGTATGGGCTCTTGCATTATCATGCATAAAAAGGAAATTTGGGCCCACATGGTCCACGTATGGCATCACGTGAGGTTCTAATCACTCACGAATGTACCTTTCAGCATTTAATGTTGGCAGCCGTGGTCCCGTAATAACCTCAAGTTGAGTTTTGCCGCTCGCGGATATACCGCCCCAGACAGTCCATGAGCCACCGCCATAAGCAACCCTCTCTTCAAAGCAGCATTGTGCAAAACGCCCTCCCTTACGTCGGTAGACCTTCTTCCTTCCATCATTGCCATGTAACGCAATTTTAGACTCATCAGAAAAGAGTACACGGCTCCAATGCTGCTGAGTCCAATTTAAATGAGTGCGCGCGAAATGAAGACGCTCTGTTCGGTGGGATCGCGTTAGTTTGCGGCCATTCGCTGGCTTGTGTGGTACCATATCGTGTTCTTTTAACCTTCTCCGAACAGTTCGAGCGCTCACAGTTACTCCGTGGAAGTCGCGAAGTTGGTTTTGTACCTCAATGGAGGTAAGGTGACGATTTCTCAAGCTGGTCGTCACGATGAATCGATCCTGCCTTTCAGTTGTGACCCGAGATAGTGGCCTTCCTTGGCGACGAACAAAGCCGCCAGCCTCTAGGTACCTCCGATAAACATTTCATACCGCAGATCGACTTAAATTAAGTTGAGCACTCACATTTCTTTGGCTATGTCCAGCCTGGATAAGTGCCACAGCTTGGGCGGTGACTTCAGGCGAAGTATCCATAGATTATTGATAGAACCTCACCTTAATGTTAAGAATAAGTAATGTTTGTTGCAAAACCAAAGAGAAAAATCACACTTTCAAGAATTAAATCCAAGTAAACCAATAAAATCAAGTTTTCTTAGTATTCGATTGTTTGATATCAACGAACAGGCTCCAAATTGTCTTTTGTTTCTTTAAATTCTGAGATCGAAATTTCAAAAAAGACCATTGATTAAAATTATGAATGTGCCTGGTTCAAAACTGTATAAAAACTTTTTGCTCGACCTTATATAAATTTTTAGCTAGGACTAAACGAAACTGAAAATGCAAGGTGGGCCAATAGATGTGTCCAGAAGTGTATAATTGTACAGTGGCGGAATGAAAACGTTCGTCAGTTTTCAAAGGAATCCCCTTAGCTTGTCGCGAGCACATATTACCTTTTCCAACTATTCTACGTAGCAGACTGCTGTATAGAAAACTATAACTTAAATGTTTATTATAAAGATCAAAATTGCACACTTTTGATCAGTTGCTTGTTTAAGTTTGGAACGACTTTTTTAGGGTCCCGTACCTTAAGGGGCCAAACGAAGCCCTATTGCCCTCGCTCATCCATCTGTTCGTCTCTCTATCACACGGGTCTATAGCGGCTAAACCATTGAAGTATTCATAATATTTGTACTATTTATGTATCTTACTGACCCAAACCCAAAAAATATTTTGAAGTATGGTTCCCGTACAAGTTAAAGTGGGGAGGGAAAAATAAATCTGTCGTACCCTAGCATGTGGAGTATAATTTTAGAGCTTATTAAGTAGAATAAGACTGTATTTTTGTTACTAAGTTCAATTTAATTTCCATTTAAACCAGGAACTAGTTTTTTTTTAGATATTCTACATATTTATTATAAATATTTTACCAAAAAATTATTATATTTTAGAAATTAGAAACATTTTGAGAATTTTCTCATATTTCTATTGCAAACAGATTTAATTTTGAGTGTGGATTAACTAAACTTAGGCAATTTATAACTTCCACATTTGTTACGGAACCACAAATTATATAATAGTTTCTACAACGGAAACCTGAATGCGCGAGGTCCGATGCGCACTTGGCCAGTTTTTTATTGAGTTAGCCAGAAGTTTTGTCATTTTATTCGTAGACTATCTGTCATTCAATCGCCGCTAATATCCGTTGTCATGGTAACTGAAGGTTATTTTCGTAATATTGACAATACTGTGTCGGTAAAACAGTACCAATGCAATACTATGTCGGTAAAGCACATGCTTTTTGCATTGAACAACCAAAAATAGGCTCTAAGGTGACGAACATTTTCATTCCACCACTGTACATTATTTGTAGTAAACTAGGTAGGCACTCACTCAATGCATAGGTATACATCTCTTAAATAAGTAGAAAAGTAAGTAATCTCTTAAAAAGAACGCTGGAACGCCTGAAGAAGCTTGACCGCCAGCGTTCATTTTACATGATGCGCATTACACAACGATATAGACTGCAACAGGACTATCGATATTTCTGACGTCATCACTTTGTCAAGCCCTATCGTAATCAAACATTTTTATATTTTACATAAAATATTGTTTATTTCTAGGTGCAGCAACGAAATATTATTAAAAAATATAAGGGAAAGTCCTAATCTACGAATGAAACTGGTTTTTAGGCCATTTACTAAAGCAGAATTGATAAAATAAGCAATACAATCGAACTACCAATAATCTCTTATTTAACTGTGAAACGTGTATTTTCCCGGATAATTACGTCTTGTATCTTCACACTCACAAACTGAACACGACACCATTGTCATACAAAGTAATATTTGTTATTTAATAGTAAGATTACTAAAATAATTACAAAATTAGTTAAAACTGCACAAGAGACCGTCCGGTATGCGCATGTACTCAAGCAAAACATGTCACATTCAATACATTGTTGCTGTCACTTTTATTCTTGCACGGGGTACATTTAAAAATGACTTCTCTCTCCCAAGCTTCGTTTGTCTTTTTAGCGTAGCGAAAAAAATCTACGTCTATGGGTAGTCCGCGGCTGTAACGTGTATGGTTTGTGAGCAATATCTTCCCGATGTTCTTATTTTTTTAATTTTTTTTTGTCCGCTTCCGATACCCGGACAGACTTCCGGCTATCAAAATTGAGTTCAGCTACCCCTAAAGCTTATTCCAGATTACCTCACACGACTAGAATCGAGTTATAATATGGCTTTTAAGCAAGGGTTCCATTTTGGCCGCCATCTTGATTTTTGAGCAAAGGAGTCAAAATTGGGATTGTCAACATTCAGAATCGAATTAAGCAGGCTTTTTTACATCGGAAAAGTCACGTTGCCAAAATGGCCCACAAAATGCCGTTGAATTTGAAAATGTTTTTGTTTATGAAAGTTATAAAAAAATATGAAGTTCCGGAAGATATTGCTCACAAACCGTAAGCCCTACCAAAAAAAGTTTAGTATGCACCATGTTATTCAAAATTTTATAGAGATCCTTTCTGTCCTTAACACTTTTTTTCTAACAGCAATTCTTTTTGGTTAAAATCGTTAAAACCGCAGTTATTTTATTTTATTTTATTTATTAAGGAAAAACAAACAACTACATTATATATCTAGGTACAATCAGGATTAATACATAAATTTAATTATGTAAGACTTGTTAATAATGTAGTCCACAACGTTCTCCACATGTTAGTTTTATACATGATTACAAAAAGAGTTAGAGACATATTTCGAGGAAAAAAGGAGGATAGGGGGGAGGGGAGCCTAAATTCGGCTTGGCAACATTCAGAACCGAATTCAGCAGGCTTTTTACATTGGAAAAATCATGTTGCCAAAATGGCTCAAAAAATGCCGTTGAAACGAAAACGAAGCCGTTTTTTAGAATTTTTGACTAGTCTATTAAAGCAACAGTAAGGTAAACTTACAATAATTCTTTTTCCATTCAATCTTAGAGCATTGCAGGTCTCCGTACCGGAGCTCGATGTACCTCGATGCATTCAATCGATGTTTGTGAAGGAGGAATATGGCTGCTATTTTTTTAAGTTTTGCGTTAAGTTGGATGCTCACGCTTGTGGGGCGAAATTCTATTTTTTGTGTTTTTTGCCCATTTCTGCTCAACAACACTTCTTCAGATAGCGAAAGTTGATTTCGCGAGAACTAGGAGACTTAACACACATGTTTTAATTGACAGTATCAAGTATCTCATAAATATCATCAGTTTAGATTTACCTAAACACACAAACTCATTTTTACAGTGTTTTTTATTGTTTAGGGGGATCGAAGCTAATCTAATGATATCTATGAGATACTATAAATTTAAAACATATGTGTGTTAAGTCTCCTAGTTCTCGCGAAATTAACTTTCGCTATCTGAAGATGTGTTCATGAGCAACCATAGAAAAATAAATACTCCACGGCTGAGGGGCAAGTCCTTGTTTACACACACCATCGTAACGATGATCGTAACGACGATCGTACGTGTATTGCGTAGTAACTAGCCATTCATCTGTGACGTTTTTGGCACAGATTAATAGCTAGTTATTGTGTTATACACGTACCTACGTTCGTCGTTACGATCATCGCTACGATGGTGTTTGCAAAACATTCAGGGGACATCTTACGGTGAACGGTCTGTAGGCCGCATCGACATGGTAGGCCGAAAATACTCTAAGAGTTTAGGTCATGAACCTACAATTAGAGTAGGTATTACTTATAGGCCTGTGTAACATCTGACATCTCACCTCCTTGGTAATAGCAACATTCCTGATAGTACCTACCAACCTCTCGGAAAAATGCGCGCTACCAACCTCTCGGTATTATTTATTCTGTGCTCTCGGCAAAATGCTCGCAAAATGCGCGTTTCCTGTTCCGTTACACACTTTCGTCCCTTTTCACTCTATGTATATAGGTAGAGCTGTTCTGTGCTTTTCACGAAACGAAATCACTCCCAATTGCAGGAAAGCGAGACGAAAAATGTTACACATCAAAAATGAATGTTTTTATTAAATAAAACAACATTTCACTTACGAATACAATTTTATTTCAACAAAATCGACGACAACCTTGTACCTACCTAGGTACGTTGTTGTGTTATATTTCCCGATTTAAACTAGTCGTTCGCCACGAGCGTGACCTCGCGATGTATCGTTTATCGATAAGTTGGTATGGGACCTCTTGGACCCCTGTAACTCAATAACCCCTGCACCGGTCAAGCTCATGTTTAAACTTAAAAAATATGCTAATAACCTACCTACCTACCAAGTTTTATCAAGATTGGATCAACGGTTCTGCAGTTGTCGTCGGACAAACACACATAGGTACTTACAAACATCATACTTACATCCTATCCGCAACGGTAAACGCCGCATCCTGCAATTAGACTCTGAGACCCGCTGGTGGTAGGTAGATAGATTATAGATAACTCTTTATTAATGACAGCATACTTACCTATTTAGTTGACTGTTACAATGGGCGGCCTTATCGCTAAGAGCGATCTATTCCAGGCAACTTTTGGATCGACAGGATTATAAAGAACCTGTCCAGCATTTTTTTTAAATTAGTTCCCATGATACAGTTCTTCGAAAATTTTGCTAAACCTCGTTCTTCTCTAATACAGCTCTGCTCTACGAGGAGGCAGGTGTACTGTATGTACGTCAGCTCTTCATCCACCAAACAGCTCTTTAAGTTATCTACCTCGGCCCGCAACTAGATGAGCGCAAGCGAAGACAAACGTCCCAAGTCTAATACTACCCACAATACGATCAGTCTTCGCCCGTCGCCACTCTAGATTCTTAAACAGGCACGTTTTCAATAGAGTCGCCAAAAACTGTGATCTTGCTTCATGTAAGTAACCTTATCGAAGCCAAAAGAATAATCAGAAAGTGGTTGAAAACCCTATCGTACGGTTCTACAGAAGGAATTACCTCTATCATTATGTAGAATCACCCTGCTTTTTAGGGTTCCGTACCCAAAGGTTAAAACGGGACCCTATTACCACAGGTAAAATAATACTATACTAGTAATTACTAAGGCTCGGCTGTCTGTCTGTCCGTCTGTCTGACCGTCCGTCTGTCACCAGGCTTTATCTCATGAACCGTGATAGTTAGAAAGTTGAAATTTTCACAGATGATGTATTTCTGTTGCCGCTATAACAACAAATGCTAAAAAAAACAGAATAAAATAAATACTTAAGGAAACTCCCATACAAAAAACGTGTTTTTTTGCCGTTTTTATACATAATGGTGTCGCCAGGCTGTATCTCATGAACCGTGATATAGTTAGACAGTTGACATTTTAACAGATGATGTAGGTATTTCTGTTGCCGCTATAACAACAAATACTAAAAAACAAAGTCAAATAAATATTTAAGGGGCTCCCATACAACAAAAGTGATTTCTCCAAATGTAGGTAACCCCGCGATGGTCTGCGGGGTCAGTTTTTGGATGGGTGACCACTTATTGCGTGCATTTTTTTTTTTTTGCCTTTTTTGTTGTTAATGTTTCGGAACCCTTCGTGCGCGAGACCGACTCACACTTGGCTGGTTTTTAAAAACAAAAAAATCAGCGTGACCGGAACTTTTGCAAGCACGGGTCGTGATTGCAAAAGTTTTTAAACTTAAACTTTTCATGTTTACCTTCTTCGACCAAAGTTTGGTCGAAGTTTAATTTGACTGGATTAAAAGTATATAGGAACATTGTAAGGTAGGTGCCTACCTTGTATAAGAAGACAGGTTAGATGCTTATATGTCTAGGTAGGTACTCGAGTCGGTACCTACTAATTGTTAGCAAGCGTAGGATGGGGATGCCAAAGAGTGAAGGGTGATGCTATCAATAAACTTCCAATTGAATAGGTATAACTCACATATATACCTACCTATGTACATGTACCCAAGTGTATGTATGTATATCCTCGTGTAGCTGTCTTGCGCGGCCGAGCTGCATAATCCTGTTAGTGTAATGTCTCTACTTACTTTAGTACCTATATAGCCTCATAACAATATTAGAAGAGTAGGTATAAGAAATGCAGGGATAAACTCTACAACACACAAAAACTTCTGGCTAAATAATTCCGTTTATGCTTTTGGGTGTTTACCTTCCCACTCTTGTTTAAACTTTCCGAGATAGTACTGTATATATTCTGTGGAGATAGTTTAGTAGTTAGAGGAAATCCTCCATGACCCAACCTACTAGTCGATGATTTCCATTGTTCCGTCCGAGTACTTACCAGCATAGGCATAGTTATATAGGCATAGTACGAAACTACACGCTACATGCTGTTTCACAAATATTATGAATAGTAGAGTTCTTTCATATTACCGGCCCTAGTAGCATTAGTAATCATCATCATCATCAAAGTCCACTGCTGGGCATAGGCTTTATATTCCGTGACAGGCCTCCCCCATAGAATACCACAACGAATGGTATTGAGCCGCCTCCATCCACGGACTTCCTGTTGGTCTATCTATGTCGTGTCCCGTTTTCTGGTTTGTGGTTGCCACCTTTATTTCCCAATGGTTATCAGTTCTGCAAAGCTATAGGTATGGCCTAACCATTGCCCTTCATATCTAATAGTAAGACAGAAATCTTCGATGAGCTGATGTTCAAACCGCAGTCATTAGTTATGCCGGTCGGCTATCAAGAGGTCCCGAAATGCGCTGCAAATCAAATAAGTATCTTTATTTCAGACTTATTGGAAAATGTACAAAAACCTAAACAATAAGCCCATAGCAACATAAATACCTTAAAAACTAACATATTACTTATAAAAAACACTTTAGACTTGCACACGTTTAGACGGCGACGCATGACGCACCTGCGCGGTGTCTCGTGTCAGGCGTCCGAAGAACCTCCTGAACTTGACGCCTCTTGGCCAGAACTCTCCATTCATGAAAGTCGATAGACGGTCAGTCGGCACCCTCACCATAAAGGAAATAAAATTTACATCATGGCGAGACTCCAACTGCTCGACCCTCATGGTTAGCCCTGTCTTCTGCTTGAGGTACTCCACAACCGCTTCAGACTTCAAGGCGTAGTGAACCCGGGATACGTACAGTGGAGTTGTGGTTACCTCCGCACGCAGCAAGCACGGCTGGTTCAGCTCTGCCGATACGGCAGTTCCGCACAGATTACGAGAAGTGGACTTCCTCAAAGTGCAAAGTCGGGCATAAAGCTGTTCTATAGCGTGGAAGAAGATATTATGCCTAGTAGGCTTCGACCAAAGTATTTTTACTTTGTTCGAAGCTAGTAGGAGTATTGGTCTCAGAGAATATCCCTGCAGGCTTCGACCAAAATAATATACAGGTAAATTAATTTAGGTAATAATGCCTTTGATTTGAAGTACTTATATACAAATGCTTCTTCCAATTTAACTAAGCTGCACTAAATACCATACCCCAAAACATTATGCCATAGCTTAAGACTGAATGATATTAAATTCCCGTACGTTATAATTGATGTCTCTAGAAGACATGTAATTAATTTTTTAAAATTATTAAAACCCTCAACGCAATGAAACGGCTGAACCGATTTTGATTAAACATAGCTAAGTAAACTCCCGAAAAAATTACCTTTCAAACAAAAAAAATATAATCGAAATCGGTTCATCCGTTCAGGAGCTACGATGCCACACACACACACACACACTCACACACAGACAGACAGACACGTCAAACTTATAACATACCGTCGTTTTTGCATCGGGGGTTAAAAATAAAAGCCGGCCCTGTACAAAAATGATCCGACTAAAGAAGGTAATGTATTCACGTTCTTAGACACAAGTAGCTCCTAGATCTAATTATGAATATTGATTTTGTTGCTCGTGACGTTACTGTACGGTAATCCTTAGGGTTTTCTTATAAAAGCCGTGTGTAGCCAGGTAAACTTCGAGTAGCCTCCACCTCAGCGCCCCGACGCACCTCGGGATCGGTTAAATAACACACTAAAGACTGGAGTAGTTCGTGAAGCGATTTTCTTCAGTATTTTTGTAATAACCATCTCAGCGACCCACTTTTACCCTGGACTCTTAAGTAAATTGTACCTCCTACATAATCTTAATAAAAAACCTAGTGTTTCGTTATATTGGTGTTTTGTTCTCAGGTTAATTCCCTGAAGTGAAGATGACTATTGTAAGCATGGACCCCGGACCGGGAGTGGCTGCTCTCCAAGCATGGAGCGGTCAAGTGGCAGCATACGGCGCCTCCAACCAGACCGTCGTTGACAAAGTGCCACCAGAATTGCTGCATATGATTGATCCTTACTGGTTAGTTTATATGTTAACTCCTACATTCAGTGCTCTGGTTTTTTACAGTATTTCGTTTGTAACTTATATATTTTGTCCAGGTACCAGTTTCCCCCTATGAATCCACTATGGCACGCTCTGCTCGGCTTCGTCATCGGTTGTCTTGGATTCGTATCTATCACGGGCAACGGAATGGTCATCTATATCTTCATGTCTACTAAGGTTTGTTAATGTACCAACATCGATTGTTTCTTCTACTGCTTAAGCTTAGGGTGTGTAGTATTTATTTTATTCTTTTTCAGAGTCTTAAAACCCCATCGAACCTGCTAGTAGTGAATCTTGCTTTCTCTGATTTCCTGATGATGTGCTGTATGTCTCCGGCTATGGTCGTTAATTGTTACAACGAAACCTGGGTATTTGGTATGTATTCCATCTACTTAAGACGTATTGTGGCTTTATTACCCCACTAATTTCAATTCTATTGTTTCTATAATTTCATTTTTGTTTTAGGTGCTTTTGCTTGTGAGATCTACGCATGCTGTGGTTCCCTATTCGGTTGTGCCTCTATTTGGACGATGACAATGATTGCATTTGATCGTTACAATGTTATCGTGAAAGGTATTGCCGCGAAGCCCATGTCTATCAATGGAGCTCTTCTGCGAATCCTCGGTATCTGGTGCTTCTCACTCGCTTGGACTCTTGCGCCATTCTTCGGATGGAACAGGTTTGCGCACCCAATCAGCTGGATAAACTATATGCTTTGGTTCTTTAAAATTCTTGGATTTGTATCTATTCGTCATTTCCAGATACGTTCCGGAGGGTAATATGACCGCGTGTGGCACTGACTACTTGAGCAAGGAATGGCTGAGCCGCAGCTATATCCTCATCTACTCTGTGTTCTGCTATTTCATGCCGCTTCTCCTTATCATATATTCTTACTTTTTCATTGTGCAGGTAACAGACAGTCCATTTTTACGAATTAGTATTATTTTGTTTTCTCCATTCCCACTTGGAATTACGAGTATTATTAGTAACTACCCGAATGTAGCGTTTTTTGAATGCTTCTAGGCTGTAGCAGCTCACGAGAGGGGAATGAGGGAACAGGCAAAAAAAATGAATGTAGCCTCTCTGCGATCATCCGAAGCGGCCAACACCAGCGCTGAATGCAAATTGGCCAAGGTTGAGCATTGGATTTTTGAACCTTAACCTTACCTAATCATTTCTTTATTACTCACTTCTTACTAAAACTTATTTTCCGTCACAGGTAGCACTAATGACCATTTCCTTGTGGTTCATGGCATGGACTCCCTACCTGGTTATCAACTACACCGGAGTCTTCGAAAGCATGCCAATCAGCCCTCTCGCTACTATCTGGGGATCACTCTTCGCGAAAGCTAATGCTGTCTACAACCCGATTGTTTATGGCATCAGGTAACTACGTAAATTAATAGGTAATTTCATGTTTAAATACTGAGAGCCGGTTAAGGTACTAGTGTGACATACAGAAGGAATATGTCGACGAACTGTTTATGTTTGTTCCAGCCACCCTAAATACCAGCAAGCTCTGTACGCGAGGTTCCCAGCTCTGGCGTGCCAGTCGGCACCCGACGAGAACGCATCGGTGGCCTCCGGTGCCACCGCCGTCTCTGAAGAGAAGCCAGCAGCTTAGCGCATAGGCAGATTTTCGTTCGCCCTCACAGAATAACAAAATCAAGACTCGACGGACGCGCCACTTTCGGGACACACGATTCTGCTGAAGAGATGTTCTTTATTATTTTTATACGCAAACATTTACATTGTACAAAGTATAACTTGAGCACAGAGCGTGAGCTGGTGGCAAAATATTCAGTCCACGTATTCGTGTAGAGCTGCGTATTTTGAGTTCACGTTTTGTTTCAGTTGAACCTGCACACTTTTCTAATGCCTTGCTTGTAATCATTAGCCGACGATGCGACAAAATACAAAAAATATGAATAATTCAACGTGTCGCCAGGCTGCCCCTCGCCCATGAGACTGCTCCCGTTAGCTCTAGGAAATGCGATAGATTCTAATGACGACGAAACAAGCGCTCTGTATCATGAACTAATAAAGATTACTGCAAGCAATGTGGTAAACGGCCACAACACAAGTGTATTTTATTTACCTTCCTACAAAAACTTATGTAAGTATTTGCAACATCAAAATAGAAACGTAGCTAAGTACCAAGTAAGATTACAAACTATAATGTACTTTGTTGAAAAGTATATTTTCAAAATGAAATGCTTTTATGAAATTAGTGATCGGAACCGTGTCCTGTTCAAAATGAGCCTAAGCACGGCCAGTCTACTATTAATTATCAAGGAGTTCCGTTGTCCCCCTTCCGTCTCCATCATCAAATTATCTCCATGTCACCATGATATTGTATTGTCATCGGAATTTGCGAAAATTTCAGTTCAATCGGATATCGGGAAGTGGTCGAAAATTATATTCCAAGATTTAATTGGTAACCTACATTGTTTGTTAGTTAAATAAAAAGTAAAATAAATAATGCTGGACAGTTCCACACAACATTATCTAGCCCCAAGCTAAGCAGAGCTTGTGTTATGGGTACTAGACATCTGATATAGTTAATACAACATATTACATAGATATATTTTTTTTATTATACATATAAAATACCCAGAACGCCCTGAACAAATATCTGCAAATCGCACAAATATTTATTCCGAGGCGGGAATTGAACCCGCAACCTCCTGCGTCGCAGGCGAACGTTCGCCCGCCGCGCCACAGAGCTCGTCAAAGTTGGTTTGTTAGTTACAACACAGAATAAGTAATAGTACAATTACAAGAAGACGTCCTCGTGTTGCATATGGTTGGTTACAAGTGAAGCTATGTGTTAATCATTAGTAAAAAATCTACGTCTATGGGGTTAATAATTAAAAAGTTAACAAATACAATTTAAAATGTAACATGAGCTTCTTTTGATCGTGATTCTTTGGATGGAGCACGAAGTTCTAGAAGAGAGACTCATAGGTATAGGTATAATAGTTTTCAGGAAAGACAGACGACGGCAGCGAGTTCCACTTCATAGCAGTTACGACAGATTTAACGAATTAACTAATAAGTTAATAAATAGGTAGGTACTTTGCATTACAATTAATAGGTAACCTACCTACCTACCTCCCTAACATCATATCGACAGGTCTCTCCCAGTCCCATGCACCCAACCACCCGCCCAAGGCACACCGCTGGGTTCTCTATTATATTTTTCGTATTTCCTGCCTAGAGACATAATACACAATGAGTTCCAACTTCCAAGCTTGTTTTTTTTTTTTGTATCCTATCTCTTTGATTGCACCTGACACTTTTGCTGGTTGCGTAGCAACTGCCAAAGTAGTAAACAAAACATTTTCTACAAGTTTTGTACAATTTTAATTGTTGCCTCTAGTGGAAGTTGAATTTAGTGAATAAAACTAATATCTAGTGAATTTAACTTGCAATTTAAATGCTAATCGACAGTGTCAATAGCTAGTTATGTGGTAGGTAGTTAGTTATTAATCAACATGGCATACAAAACTTCGTACGAGCTTCATCACCATTTCCCTAGACTTGCTGAAGAATCAGGATTTACTTTCAACACACATCGGCCACGGGTGCACATTGACTGGAATAAAATAAGTAAGTGAACAACACTGCTATAGAACAACGTACCTAAATATCTAGGTAGGTAGGTAAGTTCCTTTATTGCAAGAAATACGAAGGTACCTACCTACCTAACTACTTAAAACTTTTTGGAATAAATGTATGTACCTACTTACCTACTAAACTTGTTTGCCCGTTGCAGAACTTATAGACTTAGATAACTTGATAAGAGAAAGAAAATTTGTCCTCATCGAACAACATTTAAATGATGTAAGAATACTTTCCAAATACGTAACTTTATGTGTCTTCTTATTTATTTATTTCGGTTTTCTTTTATAAACCTCATTATTTTCTATTTTCAGATCCTCGATTGCGTTTTTGAATCAGAGTTTGATGTACGCATCCTAGATGAAGGGGTCATGAAGATGTTTAGGCTAGCGCAGTTGGCAGTAGAATACCAACAGTTTTGTAGGCATTACCTTGATCGGAGTGTGTATGTATTAAGGGAAGAAATTAATTCACTTGCACAGGTTTCTAATAACATTTTTATACTTTGACTTTGTTTTAAAAGAACGCCTTCGATTCGACTTCATGTTTTTTTGTTCTAGGAACTCGATGTTACTAAGAGTCGTCTCCAAGAAAAAGAAGATGAACTTAGAAAGCTGAGAAAAAGATCGAGACAAACTTTTAAAACCCCGCTACCTTATGGCAATGATAATATAGCAGCTATGATCTTAAAAACTCTATCTAACAAAGGCGATATATTTCCTTCTACTTCAAATGCAGAGGTGCAATACAACAAATGTAAATATTGTGACAAAGTATTTTTAAATCAACTTTATTTGCAAAGTCATTTAAGCAGGCGACATGCGGATATGTTGGATACGCCACAAAAAGATGAACAAGTCAATGGCACAAATAATGAAAACGCGAAAATGAACGCCGAAATAATGGAACTCAAAACGAAGCTCAAGGATATGGAACAAATCATAGTTAACGCTAATAGCCAAAACAATAAATTACCCGACAAAGAATCTGAAAAGACACCACCGGTGATAAAAGAAAATAAGAAGGTGGAACGTACTGTAAGGGATGCTGAAGTATCAACCAATAATGAAGAATACCTGTTGGATAAGTTTGAGCAATGGAAAAAAGAAGAACACGAAAAATACGACAAAGAAATCAAATTGTTACGGACACAGGTTTTGGAAACGATGAATGTAATCAGCGATAAGCAAGTCCAACCATCTGAGCACAAAGATTCGACTGTAATTGAACAATTGCACAGCACTTTAGTACAACAGGGTGCTGAATTACTAGCTCTCAAACAGGAATTGATTAATTCTGTTAGTTCATTTACACTACAGTGATTGAAGTAATTATGTTTGGCGTTTATTGATTTCATATTATCCTTTCAGAAAATCGTGAAACAGGACAGTGAAACTAACAAAGAAGCTGAAGCAAACATTTCATTATGGATAAAGCGCGCAGAAGTGCAGTCTAATCAATACGACGCTTTGCTCCAAAAACTGAACGATGTAGCACGAGACGCTAAAGAATCTCGTGCTCTTGCTGAAGCTGAAAAAGAAAGAGCTGCTCAGCTGCAAGCGTTGCTACAGCAAAGTCTGCAGCGACGAGTATCTGAAACGGTACAAACTTCGACCGATGACCTATTGGTGGTAAGACATATTACCTTCAGATAATTTGCAATTACTTTGATAGCTATATTTTGTAATTACAGCGATTACGGTTGTTACTTTCAGCTTCCTAAAAAACAGGCTTCCAAGACATCAACCACTGAGAATAACAAACCAAATAATAAATCCAAGCAAATAACTGATCGTCAAACACTTGAAAATTTGCACAAAAAAGCGCAAGAACTCCTGAATATTGGCTCTATGAGTTCCACGTCATCAGAAGCGTCAAGCTCATCAGAAGAAAAGGTTAAGCCACCACCAACACCTAGGAAAAATAAACTGATCGAAAATTCACCTGCCAAGAAAGCAAGTGCAAAGGTTCCAAATAATATAGATCACTCCATATCAGTATATTCAAAGTATAATGGTCAAATAGATACTAACGGGAAGGAAAAAGTTGATTCGATAAATTTAAAAGGGAATGATTCTCACAAGTTTATAAAAGCGTCCAAATCGAGAAATGGCAAAATAAAATCTCATACAAAACTAGTGAAGGAAACTGCAACTAATATTTCAGGAAGGTAAAAATAAGATATAAATTGAATGAAATATTTTTTATAGTCCGAATTGGATTTGCTCATAATTACTTTTCTTATAGCCCCGTGAGATTAGTGAGAGCAAAATTAACAGAAGAAGTAAATAATCGTTTAGTATCTTTTGGCGTGGATCCGCTAAAAAGCAGATTGCCAAAAAACATCTTCCAGAAGCAACGAATGGAACTGCAGCAACTAAATGAGATAAAATCCAAGGTCTGAATTATTTTCTATGCAATTATTAAGGCTTTCATACACTCTGAAGAATCAGTGTTTCTAATTAATGAAAATAATTTTAAACTACATTTCAGAAAACACCGACATACGAGAAAGTTAGATACAGTATCCTAGCATACTTGGACGCAAACACCGAAGTAGTTGGAAA
The DNA here is from genome assembly GCA_932527175.1 of Operophtera brumata. NCBI lineage: Eukaryota > Metazoa > Arthropoda > Insecta > Lepidoptera > Geometridae > Operophtera > Operophtera brumata. Next base: position 7,337,958 of record OW052238.1, read on the forward strand.
AAAAGTCAATGTAAATCACGAATATGTATCTCCGAGTAAATTGCTCACGTCTGTTCGAAGCATTTCATCTGTGATATCCAACGTTAAATCCAAGGCACTCTCTCTAGTAAAGTTAAATGATAACAGCAAAGATAAACTAAGATCAATCAATAAAAAAGTAGCCAAAAAATCGATGACTCTACTCAGAACTCCACCTGACTCAGGACATGAAAGCCCAATGAGTTTACCTAGCCCAAACAAAAAAAAATGTGAGAATATATCTTATAACACAAAACCAAATAGAAAAGACAAATACATGAAAGAGAAAGAAGAAGCAGAAGCCAATAATGTTAAAACTACATTTAACAAGAAAATGATAAAGCAACCAAAAACTGAAGTTTTAAATTACGACACTGAAGATTATTCTAATGAAAGCGATAGCCAGTATCACAATAAGACAGCAGCTGTTGTTTCAGAGACGTCCAAGTCCATAGAAAACTTAATCAAGTCACCAGCGAGACGACCGGCTTCAGCTGATATAAATTCGCTTTACCCAGTACGCAAATACGCAATAGAGAACGGAGATCTGTTTATGCGCACTCAGTCTGCGACAAACGTGTCAGAGAATGCAACACCGCCTATAAGCACTGCCGGTAAAGCCATGATGTCCAATGAAAACAGTAGCGATGATGTAGAGTCGCTTTCAGACGCCCCAATCAAGAAATTACAGTCAGTTGAAAACATACAAAATATAAAACAAACAAAAGGTGTTCTCAAAAATGCGTCCTCGACATCTTCGCTGAATAAAAAGAAGGTGTTGTTTGATATGGATGCGATACAGATGAAATCTGTAAGCGCATCTCCGTCACAAAGTATCACTGAAAAAAGTGATAGCAATGAGAAGTATGAATTGGGATTGATGAACCTTGATGGTGAAGAGTGGGATATTTCAAGGTTTGATTTTAAATACATGTTGGTACCTAGGTAGGAAAAAGCTGTTTAAAATTGTATCTTTGGCAGAATACCTACTGCAGTAATACCTAGATATGTGAAGAGTAGGTATATATATTAACATCTAATAAATTATTTATAGTAAGTAAATAATTCACTTTACCTTGTTCACAGCATTGAAAATGAGCCACTGAAGAATGACACGAAGATTCAAATCAACACGCGTGCCAGTCCGAAAATAGCCGAGCTGAAGAAAACTATAGAATCGCAGTTAGCAAGAAGAAACGACACTCCTTCTACTGCGATCGTTGGAGGCGTGGATATTCTCGCCGGTCCCATGGGCAGGGCTGCCAGCATCGGAGGCAGTAACACTAGCCTAGGCAGCTCCATACTAGACGATTCAGAAGCCATTCCAGCCTTGAACCTGAAAGCTTTCGTAAAGCCGAGGAAAGTAACTGAAAAAGATGATAGTGAATTAGACATTTCGGAGTTTAGTATAGATGGGATAACTGTCACTAACAAGAATGAATCTTTTTAAGTTTTATTTATATGTAAACTTCCTTTAAATATAGTTTTTTTTTTAGTTTTAGGAATAAAGATGGTTGAATGGGCACATTATTTTCTTTGCCGTAGAGCGCAGAACCTAGGTGAAATTAAGTCAACCGCCCGATAATATTAGCATAGGTAGTAGGTTATCTTAGCTTCTAGACAGGGCAACGCCGAGCCCGCGGTTTCGTTTGCACCATTTGGTGCAGACGTAACTGGTTAGTTATGTTTGCACCATTCAATTTGATACAGCATACTAGCCTTGCTTTCCTCGCCATAAAAATTTGTTTATTTAGCGTTTGTTTTTGACATGGTTTTTTGGATAGAATGTACACCAAAACACAAGTTCCTTCAGGACCATTCGGTTGACTTTGCAAAATGTTGAAATCCCAAAATGCATAATTTCCTACAATGTTAGTGTTGTTTTATTAAAAAGTTGTATTCCTATAACGTTGACTTTTTTGGGATCACATAGTTTTATCAAAGGCGCTCAGAACACGACACAATTTTGAACTCTCAGTTGCGGCAACCGGCAATTCGCAACTATAGCTGTTTTTATGGATGACAGCTGTCAAAATTGAATCAGTCATATTTCGGAAACTACTCGTGCTAGAGTTTCGTTGTTTGGCTCAAATGACAGGTGATGACAATATCTACATTTTGGATGACAGCTGTCAAAATTGAAACAGTCATATGTAGGAAACTACTCGTGCTAGAGTTTCGTTGTATAGCTCAAATGAAAGATGATGTCAAAATCTACATTTTAGATGACAGCTGTCAAAATTTAAACAGTCATATGTAGGAAACTACTCGTGCTAGAGTTTCGTTGTATGGCTCAAATGAAAGGTGATGACAAAATCTACATTTTGGATGACAGCTGTTAAAATTGAAATAGTCATATGTAGGAAACTACTCGTGCTAGAGTTTCGTTGTATGGCTCAAATGAAAGGTTATGACAAAATATACATTTTGGATGACAGCTGTCAAAATTTAAACAGTCATATGTAGGAAACTACTCGTGCTAGAGTTTCGTTGTATGGCTCAAATGAAAGGTTATGACAAAATCTACATTTTGGATGACAGCTGTCAAAATTGATTTAGGGCTCAACTAAGGCGCTCAGATCTCGTTGCAATTTTGAGCTCTCAGTTGCGGCAACCGGCAAATCGCTGTTTTTACGATATTCTCTTAAAATTTTGGGAAATTGCGCAGACGTAGCAAACTCTAGTTGCGATTTTCGGTGGTCGCAACAGTTTTCAGTTGCTGCAATCGGTGACAAAAGAGCGATTTTACTCCCTCCACGTACCGTCAATACTAACTGTTGACCATATAGAACTGAAAAGTTTAAAACAACAAATACTATGAAACAATAAAATAAATATTTAAGGGCCTCCCATACAACAACCGTGTTGTTTTTGCCGTTTTTATAGATTACTAGCTGGGGCCCCGGGTTTCGCGCAGGTTCTAGAACTTTCAGAAATTTCCCGAAAGTTCTCGATCTTTTCCAAAAAAAAACGAGGTTTTTAAAATTTTGGAACTTTCTCGAAAGTTCTCGATCTTTTTCAAGCTTTTCTGGAGGTTTTTGAACTTTTGAAAAATTCTCGAAGGTTCTAGAACTTTTGGAAATTTCTCGAATGTTCTCAAACTTATTCAAACCTTTCTAGAGGTTCTCGAACCTTCTAGAATTGCCTTGAACTTTCCAGAACCTCGCCGAAGTTTTCGAACTTCCTCGAACCTTCTAGAAGTTTTGGTTGAGTTTCAGGCCAAGTTGACCTCATTCTAAACCGTTTTTCTCTAAACCTTAACTGCGCAGCCCAAAACCCAAACCACAGATTACTTAATAGTTACTACGCCCAAACCTTCTAAACAGTTTTTCTCTAAACCTTAACCGCGCAGCCCAAAACCCGAACCTTCTTCATGGATGGGAGGGTTGGGGCTACCCTACGGTTAAAGCTTTTTTGGGCTGCATTGGTTCGTTTTTGAGTTTTATCGGAACATACCGACATCAATTCTTCCTATCAATCAATGGTGCAAACATAACTAACTAGTAACGTCTGCACCATTAATGTGGCAAATCAATGGTGCAAACGTAACCGGGGGACGCTGAGGTTTGGTATGGACGAGAGGGGCATCTCCAAGGAAGGAGAAGCCTCAAAAATAAAAATGCAACTTCTAACTTCGTGAAAAAAACAATAAAAAGAAAGTCAGGGAATACTAATAATAATAATTATATTTTAAAAAAAACTCTATGAACGCACCCTATGTGGCATTGCACTGCGCCCGCCACCCTGAGACATAAAGATCAAACTTCTCATGTGCCTGTAATTTCACCGGCACCCATACCCTTCAAACTGGAACACAGCAATGCGCGCATTACTACTTTGCGGTAGAAATAGGTAAATAGTAGGTACAGTCCGTCCAGAAAGAGTAGAAATTAATTATCAAGGAACTAAAATTTACTAAAAACTGGCAACTCTTTATGAAAGGCCAGTGTGGCCGCTGTAGTGAATTTGTCGCCAGATTCATTCGCCATAATCATATAAAAGACAATGTCCTGACTGACTGACTGACTGACCGAGGTCCAACGCACAGCCTAAACCGCTGGTCGTGGAGACTTGAAATTTACAGGGTGTGTTTGTCTCAATGCGTAGGGTTGTACTAAGAAAGGAATTTTGAAAATTCGCATGCTAAGGGGTTCAAAATGCGGTTATAACTTAAAACAAAAATGCTCTGTATTTCGGAAACCGTTAGTAGTAGAACCATGAAATTTTACATGGAGATTCCTCAAATAAAATTAACAAACACGTATTTCAGCGATTCCTGAAATTTTCCTGAAAAATGGCAGGGGAACGTTTTCTTTGTAAAAAAATAAAAAAAATTTAGTTTTTACAACGCACAGGCTGAACCGCTGGTCGTAGAGACTTGAAATTTGGAGAGTGTAGTCCTTTTAGGGTTTAAAAGTGTATTTAAAAAGGAATTTGGAAAATTCGCTCCCTTAGGGGTCCATAAAGGGCTTTTAATGTATACACTTTGCGTTTTGCAGCGAACAGCCTAAACAGCTGGACCTTGATACAAGAAGTTTGGAGGATGTATTCTTTTTTGGGTGTAGTGGTGTACTAAGAAAGGATTTTGGAAAATTCACCATGTAAGGGGTCCAAAACGGCTTTTAATGTAAAACTAAAATGCTTCGTATTTCGGAAACCGTTCGTAGTAGATACTTGAAAATTCACAGGTAGATTCCTTATATAAAAATAAAAAAAATATGTTTCAGCAGTACCTGAAATTTTGCTGAAAAAAGCCACGGGGACGTTTTGTTTGTAAATAAATACACTTTACGTTTTAGCCAGATTTCAGCGTATGTTGACGATTTAAAAGTTAGTTTCACAGTATAGTCATTGATATCAAAATATTTTCAGGACCTCAAGGTTCAAATGGGACCCCTAAATTGAAAAACTTGAGTATGGTGTCGTTTCAATGGTCGTTTCACGGTGTCGTTGTTGAAATCAAAATACATTCAGGACCTCAAGGTTCAAATGGGACCCCTAAATTGAAAAACTTGAGTATGGTTTCGTTTCAAAGGTCGTTTCACGGAGTTGTTGTTGAAATCAAAATACTTTCATGACCTCAAGGTTCAAATGGGACCACTAAATTGAAAAACTTGAGTATGGTGTCGTTTCAAAGGTCGTTTCACGGTGTCGTTGTTGAGATTCAAATATTTTCAGGACCTCAAGGTTAAATAAGACCCCTAAATTGAATAACTTGAGTTCGGTGTCGTTTCAAAGGCCGTTTCACAATGTCGTTGTTAAGATTAAAATATTTTCTGGAAATTAAGGGTAAAATGTGACCCCTAAATTGAAAAACTTGAGTGTGGTGTTGTTTCAAAAGTCGTTTCACGGGATGGTTGTTGATCTTTAAGTTGTTGTCTGCACGCCGCGCCGGAGATGTTTTCAAACTACGCGCGGACGAAGTCGCGCGCGGGTCATCTAGTAATATATAATTTGCAACCACGTAATAATGATATAACAAAAAAAAAGTATTTAGATAAGTAAGTATGATGTGACTTATGCATGTAGATTTATTTTCATTACAATACAATATACAGAATAAACAAACGGACATTTAAAAATAATTTATATATTTTAATATTTGTTGGACTAACCAGAATAATTTTCCGCTAGCGGAAACACTGCAATTTCGGTCGAGCGCGAATATTCGAATTACTGATTTTATTTGTTGATGTTTTTATTTCAATAAACCTAATAAGCTAATAAATCGCAAGCAATATTAGCAATATGAATAAAACTATACGCAGTGGGGCTCGTGACATTATTTACAAAGTGTTTACGAGATGTTTGGCTGAGTATCAAGCCGGGACGCTGCTGGCTGAATTAGAAGACGTTTATAAACGAACAGCATATTTGACCGGTAAGTAGCTGGTTAAAAAGAATAACACTGGACGTAAACTGTTATAATTTACTAAAAGAATCGTGTAAATCCATCCAAAATCCTTGTAAATCATACTAATTAGTCTTTGTTGATCATTGTCCCATTGAATTGTATTTTGTAGTGCAATTCGTTATTTTTGATACTTTACTTATGTTTTTGCAGGAAAAACTGAGAGCACTATTAGGAGGATTGTTAATGAAGGCAAAAAAATTGTGGAAAATTTGGTACTCCCGCCAAGCACATAAAAGGTCGACCTAGGAAAGTGCTGGATGATTTTGATATCAGTGCTATCAGGCAAAAAATAAATCATTTTTATTCAGTTAAGAAAGAAGTTCCTACATTGTCGAAATTGCTAGCTGTTTTAAAAGAAGATATTAATTATGACGGAGATAAAGAACATTTAAGACAATTGTAAAGAAAAATTGGGTTTACATTTAAAAAGTGCCAGTCAAATAGAAAAGCTTTACTAGAAAAACATAATATTGCAGACAAAAGAGAACACTATCTAAAAGTAATCATGGAAAATAGAATGTTACCTGAAGAGCTTAAAAAAAATGTAATATATTTGGATGAAAGTTACATACATTCATCATACAAAGTGAAAAGATGTTGGCAGTCCAAAGAGACCGTAGGTGTAACAGAAGATATTTCTAAAGGGAAAAGGTGTATTATAGTGCATGCAGGAAGTGAAAAGGGATTCGTTCCAAACGCCCTTTTAATGTTCAGTGGAAATAATAAAAAAGAAGATTACCACTCTGAAATGAATAAACAAAATTTTACTAAATGGATATCTGAAAAATTGATTCCCAATTTAACTGAATCGTCAATCATAGTAATGGATAATGCACCATATCATTCTGTGATAAAAAATAAATGCCCAACATCTGCATCGAAAATTGATGAAATAAAAGTATGGTTAACTGAAAATAATATTCCTTTTGATGAAAATTTAAGGAAACCAATGTTGCTTGCTTTGGCTAAGCAATATAGACAGATACCTGTCTATGAAATAGAAGAGTTGCTCTCGGAGTATGGACACACAGTGGTCAGGCTGCCCCCCTACCACTGCGAACTAAACCCCATAGAACTTATATGGGCTCAAGTAAAATCCAAAGTAGCCTCACGCAATGTAGGAGCTTCAAATATCAAAGAATTGACTGAGGAATCATTCAACACCATTACTCCAACTGACTGGAAGCAATCCTGTGAACATGTCAAACAAATCGAAAAGGAATACTATGAGCGAAGTCGAACAACGTACCAAAACATTGAGCAGCTGGTAATACAACTCGGTGATGAAAGCTCTAGCGAGGAATCTGAGAGTGAAGATGAAAATGACGGTATGGCAGGAACTTCCAATTATGTTCAACCACAACATTCTGAAGAAGAATCGATGTCGGGTACTGAGTATCTTGACTTTGAGTAATTAGAGTGATTTATTTAAGAATATTATATTATTATTCAACAAAATTGTCTATTGTGTTTTTTCCCCTCTGAGTACACAAAATATTCTTGCTTTCTTTCTAGGTAGGTACCTAGTGTCATAGGTGGACTGGTTTGGATACCAATGCTCCTATAAAATGTTTTTGTTCATGACATAGAAGCCCAAAATAATTCATAAATTCCCATTACTTTAACATAGTGGATTTGATTCTTATTCCTTTATGTGACGAGCATCAATATTTGTTGTAAAATTTGATAAAATAAGAACTGCAATGTGTTATAAATATATATAAAATGTTAGATTATCTGTATCCCTTATATTACTTGTCTGTGGTTTAGGTGACAGCTGCGGTTCTTTTGTACTCTCTCTTGTTTGTGCGACAGCCCGGCACAATGGCTATTTTCTTGTGACCGTCCTATAATTAATTTAATCTCAATTTATCATGACAATCTAATATTGTAAACAATTTAATAATGGACAATATATAACCAGTACCTAAAGTGAAGTCGTTTAATTGATACCAGCTAGAGTTCTCCACGGCCAACGCAAACTGCACAATGTAAGCTCTTCCAACAGGTTATGATGCCCAGAAGGCCGAAATAAGCTAATGCTGGATTCGGAGACTCTAATCAATTGAGAGCTATCATTTTTCTGAGTGTGCTCCGACGAATCACCGTTGTACAAAATGGACGGATCACAAAATATAACCAATCAAAATATCGAAAAGCTAAAGGGAATAAGCAACTACCTCAACTGGAAATTTTCCATCCGTATGCTGCTTACATTGGATGGAGTTTGGGATACTGTGGATGGGACTGATGCTGATCCTGCGCGCGATAAACGAGCGCTGGCGCGGATCTGTCTTGCGATTCAGCCCAACCTATACCAGCTCGTCCGGAATGCCAAATCTGCGAAGGATGCCTGGAAGAAATTGTCCGACACGTTTGAAGACAAAGGACTTTATAGAAAAGTCTTGTTGCTTCGCCAGCTTCATCGCACCGACTACAATAACTACGCCAATATGTCTGAGTACATTGAAGGAGTCATGAGTCTCGTGGCGCAGCTTGCTGACATAGGGAAAGTCATAGATGACGGTGAGATAGGTGAAATACTATTGTCAGGACTACCCGAGCAATTCAACGTGCTGGTCACTAGCTTGGAGACGGCGAGTATTGCGAATGCATTAACAAGCGAGGTTGTGCGGACTAGACTTCTACAGGAAGATCATCGTCGCAATGGAAATGAAGTCAGCTCGGCTTATGTTGCGAGTAAGAGGAAACCCGACAGTAAGCTTACTTGCTCCTACTGTAAGAAAACTGGACATGTCGCCAAGCGATGCTTCAAAAAGAAGAGGGACGAGAAAGGCAACACATCCGAAGGACATACGATGTTAGCTACAGCCTTCTCAGCCTGTAGTATGGATGAGTTCATCGTGGACAGCGGCGCTACGTCTCATATGTGTGCTAATCCTGACTTGGTTCAGCACACAGTTCAGAAGAAGTGTGCGATTTCTGTCGCAAATGGAGAACAATTAATAAGTAAATGTCTAGGTAAGGTTCCTTTGAAGTGCAACATTAATTTGGAAAATGTTCTTTATGTCCCTTCTCTATCGAATAATTTGTTGTCTGTCAGTCAGATTACTGACAAAGGTTATATTGTCGCATTCCATAAGGATAAGTGTAGGATTTATAATGATTGTAAAATCAAAGGCAACCAGATTTTAGAAGCTAGTAGAAGTAATGGGCTCTATAAAATAAAAGTGCAAGGTTTACACACCTCTCATGTAGGTCATTCCATGTCCCTTCAATCTATGCAGGGAACAGTGAGTGCCAATGCTGCTTCGTGTGTGCCTATGAGCTTATGGCACAAGCGTCTAGGCCATCTACATCAAAAAGGTATGTCTGTACTGGGTGGTGGAAATCAGTGTGTTGGTGTTGTTTTTCAGAATGAAGACGGCGTGCCAAGCAGCTGTGTCTCATGTCTTACGGGGAAGATGCATGTTTCATCGTTTCCTCGGACAGGTGCAAGACGTGCTGTACACACACTGGACCTTATCCACTCTGATGTTTGTGGGCCGATGCAAGTGAGCAGCTGGGGTGGAGCCAGATACTTGCTAACTTTTACCGATGACTGTACAAGGAAGACTTTTGGTTACCTTATGAAGAATAAATCGGAGGTGAGTTCCCATTTGATTGCTTTTAAAATTATGACTGAAAAACAAACTGGTTTGCAAATTAAAATCTTACGTACTGACAATGGTACTGAATATTGCAATAGCAATTTATCCAATTTCCTGAAAAAGGAAGGTATTGTTCATCAAACAACTGTGCGTTTTTGCCCTGAACAAAACGGGGTGGCAGAGCGTGTCAATCGCACTATATTTGAGAAGGCTAGGGCCATGTTGCAGGAAGCGTGTCTGAATAATCGTTTTTGGGGTGAAGCTGTTATGACGGCTATTTACCTTAAAAATAGGTCGCCTACCAGTGCGTTGTCAGATAGCATACCTGAGTGTGAGTGGACTGGATCTAAAATTGATCTCAGTCATCTGCGCGTTTTTGGCTGTGTGTCTTATTCACACATACCTGATCAGCGACGACGAAAGCTCGATGCCAAGGCACAACAACATATTTTTGTTGGATATGGTGAAACATGTAAAGGTTACCGTCTTTTCGATCCTGTTAATCCTCAGAAAGATATTTATTCAAGGAATGTTGTTTTTCATGAGGATAAATTTTATGGAAATGAAGCAGTGAGGGCTGAGCAAATGAGCAAAAACAATTTTATTATTTATGACCAAATGTTTTTAAACAATGACACTAATAATAAAAATTCAAATAATAATGCCAATAATGATATATTCAATAATGATGACCATGTACATAATTATAATTTTATTAATGATGAAATATCTGCACAATCTAGTGATAGTGTTGCAGATAAGTCTTTAGATATTGCTAACAGGGATCTATTGGTTTCAGATGTGGACATATCACCGTCTGTGTGTTCGCCACTGTCTGACCTGTACCGTACTACAGAAGATGCATCTGATGATGTTTGCCGTGATGAAGATGATGACCCTTTGGGCGCTGTGTCTTCTCTGCCGGCCTCTTCATCTGGAGGAGGAGAGCCGATTACGTCAGTAGGTACTGACGTGTCAATCTCTCGCCCCGTTCGTAGTACTCGAGGTAAATTACCTGCAAATCTAAAAGACTTTGACTTGTCATCTTTATTGGCACAAGCAAGTTCGTCAGACGAACCACTAACATTTAATGATGTTATGAATTCACCTGAAAAGGATGAATGGCTCGAGGCAATGAAAGGTGAGTACGGCTCTATGATTAAAAATAATGTATGGAACCTGGTCGACCGTCCTGAGAGTCAAAATATCGTCAAAAATAAATGGGTTTTTAAGAAAAAGTACGATGCAACCGGTAAATTTGTAAAACATAAAGCTAGGTTAGTTGCCTGCGGTTACAGCCAAAAAGAAGGCATTGATTATGCTGATACTTTTTCACCTGTTGTTAGACATTCAACCCTTAGAATTTTATTTAGTATATCAAATCAGTTGGACCTGTGTATGGATCACATAGATGTTACCACAGCCTTTTTAAATGGTGAACTAGATGAAGTTATCTATATGGAGCAGCCAACTGGTTTTAAATCTGACAAAGATAATGCTGAAGTATGTTTACTTAGAAAATTCTTGTATGGCCTTAAACAGGCAAGCCGTGTATGGAACATTAAAATTCACAATGTATTATCTGAAAATGGGTACAAGCAAAGCAAATGTGAGCCTTGTGTGTATGTCAAAAAGACCAAGGATGACTATATAATATTAGCGCTGTATGTCGATGATTTTTATGTATTTCATAATGGATGTATAACAAATGTTCTGTCGATGTTAAAACAGTATTTCGAGGTTCGTCATCTAGGGAAATTACAAAGTTGTTTAGGTATTAATGTAACTTCAAACAAAGGTAAAATTACCCTTGACCAATCTGATTATGTAAAGCGACTATTAGTCAAATATAAAATGGCTGATTGCAAGCCTGTATCTACACCGTTACCAGTCAATTGTAAATTGGACAACTCCGACAAAAATTGTCTAGATGATAATATTTATCAGTATAGACAATTATTAGGATCATTCATGTACTTGTCTGTGTGTACACGTCCAGATATTTCATACGCTTGTAGTCAACTAAGTCAATACAGCACTTGCTTTGATATGAGTCATTGGTGCGCTGCAAAGCGAGTCTTGCGTTATTTAGCAGGAACTATAAATTATGGTCTTCATTATGTCAAAGGAAGCCACTATAACATAAATGCTTATGCTGATGCAGACTGGGCCAATGATTTGTCTGATCGCAAATCTTATACAGGGTTTGTTATAAAAATTGGTGAAAACGTCATCAATTGGGAGGCTAGAAAGCAACATTGTATAGCTTTATCTAGCACAGAAGCAGAATATCTTGCTATTGGCGATGTGTGCAAGGACATCTGTTTTGTTAAGAATTTCTTGTCAGAAATAATTGACAAACATTTTGATGTCACTGTATTCAACGATAATCAAAGTGCTCAGAAATTGTTACTTGTGAAGGAATACTCCCATAAAAGAACTAAACACATAGATTTGCGATATCATTTTGTGAAAAACCTTATACAGGAAAAACATATGAATGTAAAATATTTACCTACTGATCAGATGACAGCTGATGTGTTCACGAAACCGTTATGTAGACAGAAACATGATACTTTTGTGAATAATCTACAACTAAAATGTATAAACTGAAATTGTGCTACTTGTTTTGTTTTGTTGTTTTAGTGTAGTCAGTGTGCTTACCTATCTAGAGCAATCTCTTATTTGTGATGTATAATTGTATAGTAGAGACATTGTATAATAGAGTCATTGTATAGTAGAGTCATGAAGTGTGGGTAGAGTCATTCTTCTTATAAATCTAGTGAGGAATGTAAGGAATAAGGAGGAGTGTTAGATTATCTGTATCCCTTATATTACTTGTCTGTGGTTTAGGTGACAGCTGCGGTTCTTTTGTACTCTCTCTTGTTTGTGCGACAGCCCGGCACAATGGCTATTTTCTTGTGACCGTCCTATAATTAATTTAATCTCAATTTATCATGACAATCTAATATTGTAAACAATTTAATAATGGACAATATATAACCAGTACCTAAAGTGAAGTCGTTTAATTGATACCAGCTAGAGTTCTCCACGGCCAACGCAAACTGCACAATGTAAGCTCTTCCAACATAAAAATATCAAGTATCAAAACGTTCTGCCATAGTATATGGTGATACCATGTAAACGATAGTGGCGCCCTCATTTATTTTCTACTCTTTCTGGTCGGACTGTACTTCCCCGGACGAACTCTCACAAAAAAGCTCTACTAGTACCTCGGATCAAGATCTAAAGCACTACATTCATGACTAGTAGGTACATACTACAGCTTCTGGCTCAACGCATTAGTATTATTACCACAGAATAAATAATAGTACAAGTAGTATTGCCATACAGCGTGGCAATGCAGCCAGCATCTTAGGGACGCTTCCGTCAGGTAGAGATTTGGATCAGTTGAGCTACCTTTAGATCGTTAGCAGCGGTCTTCAGGTAGCACAACTGTTACTTATGTATTTTGTACATACCTTGTATTAGTTGTATCATTGTTTCTGTTAATAAATGTTTTTATTTACTTTACTACATGGCAATAGTTGTATTTAGGGGAGAGTTGGATATTACCGAGCCCCTAAGAGAAAATGCCTAAAACTAAGCGTAGGTTAGGGTTATCAAAATAAAAGATATGAATATTAGTAGGAAATATATTTGGCTTAAAGTATAGCTTCGCAAAACAACATAGAAATAAGATATTATTGAAAACCAAAAAACTGTAAAACGCGATATTATCAAACAGGTACGTTAATATCGTGCCCATGCCCTTTAAATTCGTGCCAGTTCGATAATACCGTGCTTATACAAATAAATCAATTTTTGTTACATATTGTATATTAGTTATTTATATACTATAATATAAATGTATATTATTTATTATATAGTCTTATAACAACATTTTATTTAAAAAAGTTATATCTTCAACAGTATCATAATTATACCAGCGTTAATGTGAATCCTTATAAATAACTGCTTCTGACAAGTGTTTTTACAAATATTTGTGTTAATATAAACTTTACGGTTTGTAAAACTATTATAAACCTAACAAAAACAACTTATTTGTACCTTCAGATCGAATAATCAGTCTCAAAATTGCTTAAAATTAAAATTATTGGCATCTTTTATTATTTTCCTGCCATTTACATATGGCTTTCATTACTTATGTCTTCATGTCATCCAGATCCCACGACTTCTTCTTTTTCGGGGTTTTCCCGTTGTCCACGTTTTTCGGCATTGGATCTTTCATCCTATAAAATCAATATAATTTTACCAAAGGTAATAATACCGCGCCCTTGGCACGGAATTATCAAACACGGTCTTTTTTTTAAAACCCCAAAACAATAAACATATGGATAGAATATTGTTAAAACTACTTCACACATGCAATTTTAAGTATTTTTGCCTTCTAAATGCATATAATAAATTTTGCAACATTTATAAGTAAAGGGCTCACCTCTTATGGTATGGTAGATAGTCTCAAAATAATAGTTGAGGTGCCAAACATTTTTAAACAATTGTGGCCTTTCTCTGGTGGACGGACTGACGATGCACGCGGGGAGGGTTTTCTGCCTCGTGCTTCGATATTATTAGCACTATAGGTACTAGCTATTCGTAGTTTTTGATATATGCAGGGGCGCGGAGATATCAGGCGCGCGGTAATATCCAACTCTCCCCTACAGGTTGGTAAGTATGTACTTTTTACTTTGGTCGAAGTTGGTAAGGTCTTTTCGGTGTGTCGTTACTTACGAAGTCACATGTCACATCACACGAGATTTTAGTTGACTGAAATATGTATGAGACTGTTGGATGTTTATGTACACATCGCGGAGGCCTACAATGCTCTAAGATGCTACATATTATCATTTGGGTCACAGATAAAATAATACTCTAAATATATAGTACATGTCATTTGTTCCCTGTAGTTCCATGTAGCTATAGCACAGATTACTTAATAGTTACTTCGTAACTAGAACTGCCTAGCGGCTTTTCCTACGGTATTAAATTTTTGTAATATCCGCCAGCGGGTTTGCTGGCGCGGTATGTACCTACCTTCAATTTGCGGCAAATAAAGACAAACCCACTACCTACCTATATATTATCTGACGAGTCAATGAGTAAACGGCAAAATGCTATGTACCTACATCGATATAATAGTAGTAGGTATATTATATCGATGTGTACCTATAACTCTTTTACCTATTGATACAGTATGACCATTCCATTGTAAAACTGTGCAAAAAGCACATTCGTATTCGGCAAATGAGGAGAAATGAATGATATTAACAAAATGGGGACCGGCTTTCAAAACAAAGCCCATTTTTTAGAATCTCTGCAGTGTTCCAAGTAACATGAAATACTTTCTACTAACAAATATATTTTTGCTATTTTTGCTTGATAACTTTGTTAATAACCGAAATAACTCAGTAAATATATACGACAAAATATTGATTACTTTATAGTTTACCAGATCTGAGTTAGAATAACATGCCCGAGCCTGTTTATTGGCCTAATTTATTAATCTACCATATTGCACCTATTTTTTTGCTATGGTATCCCCTATGTTTACAAAAAATATCTCGAATTCTGAACCAGGGTATACTTAGATAGAGCTAGGTTGGTAGGTAGTTAGGTATCTACTTACCTATGTCAGCCGTCGAAGTATGTATTCGCAATATTTCTCAAAACTTTCGAATTTTACGAATTATTCCGAGGGAATAGGTATTTCGAAAGTTATCCCGCAACCTACTGTAGACACAAGATGCGACAAAAATAATGTACCTAATATTTTGTACTATTACTTCCATTTGAGCAGTAGTAGAGCTTTTTTGTGAAAGAGTTCGACCGGGGAAGTACTACCACTATACCTATTTCTGCCGCAAAGCAGTAGTGCTCGCATTGCTGTGTACCGGTTTGAAGGGAAATGGTGCCGGTGAAATTACAGGCACATGAGACTTTTCATCTTTAGTTCTCAGGGTGACGGGCGTAGTGCAGTGCCACATAGGGTGCGTCCTAGGTGGACGTGACCTATGAGGTAATGCACTGTTCATAGGCAGAGGTTGCCGCTTAACATCAGGTGGGCCATCTGTTTGTTCCGTGACGGAACATCCGTCATTAAATTAGTATAAAAAAAAATAAGCTTGTTTTATAGCTGACATTTTTTTCATATGGAAAATAATAGTACAAGTACCCATATGTGTAGGTACCTACCTACGTATGTATGGTTGTGCATCAACGACGTGCAATAAATAGTGGAGAGTACATACCTACCTATCTATATAGCTAGGTACAAAGTATGTATGTACCTAAGTATGTTTGTTTAGTGTGGAGTCGCGGTTAGCGACTATCATCATTACAAGGTAGACACTGCTGGCCATAGAAGCTGCCTACACTTATAATGCCACGACAAAGGTTTTGAGCCACCTCCATCCACCAAATTCCTGCAGCCGTTATATCATCTGGATCATCGGTCCATAACAGGCCGTCCTTTTTTTTTTGTTGACGGTTTGGAAATGTAACAGATAGGTACCGTATTGCATTGAGGGTGAAATACGGTTACTCACTAAAACCACCCCGGGGGTTATCATTTGCGCATGTCGATGGGCTCCGGGACCTCCTACGGAACGCACCGGTGCCCATCTTGCAGCTAGACTATCGGGCGTCCGGTTCGTAGTTACCACTTCAGAACCTTTATTCCCCAACTAGTGTCGTTTCTGCGAGCTATATGGCCTGCCCATTGCCACTTCAACCTGCTAGAGATGTACGCATAGGATCCTGCAAGTCTCGGAGACTAGTCGCCGCCAAGTATCACACATACATTTGAATGCAGGCTCGCACACTAGCCTGCATTCAAAGGTATCCTTGGCGTTGTATACTTGGCGGCGACTAGTATCCTGCAAGTCTCGGAGACTTGCAGGTTACTTGAATCGCCTGTGCGTATCGTATTGGGAGAAGGGCCTTAGGTGTTCGCAAAATGCGTGAAATCTCGGAAAACCGCGTTTTACCAGAGATGAGACATAGCAAGATTTTAATTGCAAGTTTTGCTTTATTGAAAGAAAAATATAGTTATTTCGAGAAGATAAGTGTTAACTTGAATATAAGAAAAAAGTTTGTAATTTTTTAATTTGTTAATGATGTTTTTTGATATTTTATGATCACGTTATTATGATGATAGTAGTTTTAATTTTACCATAAAGAGCTACCGAATTGGTTAAAGTGATTCATATTTTAATGGTGGGTGAATGTTAGTTTAATTTTAATTTTAAACATGAATAAAGCTATCCTATAACCATCATTTTCTTTTATTTTAAACATATGCGAATCTGTCTTTTTGAGAATCTGTCCTTATGCGAACATAGGACTAATTGGTATTTGAACGCGCTTTTCTGTGGACTTTTTCGTTCGAAGACCTCCGTGGGGTGGCAGCGGAGTACCCGGCTGTGATGCGAGGCGCGGGTTCTATTCGCGCGGGGTCAGGCGTAGGCTGCATTTTATTTTATCTCTCCACCTGGGGTTATTACTATTCTTATGCCAACAAACGCGTGCGAAGCCGCGGGCAAAAGGCTAATTTGAATTGAAACCATGTATTGAAACATGAAACGTGTATGCTTTTTAAAGTATTTTATTTGATAAATATCATCGAGTTTTCACCATTTTATCTACAGATTCATCACTTTATCGTCTCCTACGAATTCGTTCAGTCCAACACCTGTCAGTACCTGAAATAAATAATGATTCAATTAGTGACAAAATAATTGAACTTTTTTTTTGTAGTAATTCCTTTGCCTCAGAAAGAGCCTCTTGTGTAATCATAACAGATCAGAGTAGGTAAGTGAAAATCATCATGTTCGGCTGGACAGGTTGTAAAGGAGCCTGCATAACACATCTAAAGACCACACACTTGTGAAACATGCACTCGTGCAAACTACTCTCGCATAATTATGTTCCCGCTAAATGCGCCAAATCCCGCCCGTCCTACTACACCATCGTGTTATTCCAAGATGGCACAACTGGCACTATTTCATCCCAGTGGTTGAAAGTTTTTTTTTTTTTTTTTTAGTTTTATCTATGTTAGTTACAGATCTATTGTATGGCCCACCTGATGTTAAGCGGTTACCTCTGCCTTTAACAATGCATTACCTCACAGGTGACGTCCACCTAGGACACACCCTCACCCTAGGCCCTAGGGCATACCCTGCAAACCGGAAAACAGCAATGCAGGCACTACTGCTTCGCGGCAGAAATAGGTATGGAGGTAGTACTTCCCCGGACAAACTCTTAACAGAAAAGCTCTACTATACTACTACTAATCAAAAAAGGAACATGTAAGGTGACGTAAAAGGAAAGGTGTGACAAGTAAAACTGTCTACCATCATACGACATACCCCAAACAGAAGTATAAGTTTTCTGATTCGGGTTAATTCAGTGGCCAGTGCACTATCCTTCTATGATATACAGTTGTGGTCATATAATTAAGAACGATTTGAAGTTCTAGAAGTTTTTTATTTAAATCGTATCATACACAGAGATGTGTACCTTCTGAGAAGCAACTAGTTATGTTATATAATAGTCACATTAATAGAGCAACCTGACTTAAGAATAAAGTTTGAAATCGCTAACTATTTTTTGCACATTTTATTGATTTTATAAAAGTAACACATTCAAATAGTACTGAAACTGGACAAATAATTAAGAACGATTTATTTAACTGCTCGGGAATTGTTTTGTATGACACTTAGATTTAAAAAATCACAATATTATGTAGCACAGGAAACATAAAAAGAAATTTAATAAATATTTAACTAAAATTAATAGTTAATAGCATATCCACGGCTTTTAATTACAGCTTTACACCGGCGAGGCATTGACTATTAATTTTTGACATTTCGCAAGAGAAATAGAGTTCCATTCTTCTAAAAAAACGTCGTACAGCTTTCTTAAATTTCCACACTTTGTATTTGAAACCTTTTTCTTTACTTCAAACCACAGATTCTCTATTGGGTTTAGATCTGGACTGTTAGCAGGCCAGTCTAAGATAGAAACTAATTGCGCTGTAAGAAATTCCTTTAAGGTGCGTGCAGTGTGCTTTGGATCATTGTCATGCTGGAATGTCCAAATGACCGGTAGAACGTCTTCAGCGTATGGTAACATTGTTTCTTCCAGTATATTTTTGTATTGGAACTTCTATCAACTTTACAGGTCCTACACCATGTCCAGAAAAGCAACCCCAAATTTTCACATTTCCACCACCGTGCTTTAATGTAACTTTCGTGTACTTTGGGTCGAATGCTGTATTCGGGGGACGTCGTACATATCGTTTTCCATCAGAACATACTCTGTTTATTTTCGTCTCGTCAGAAAAAAGTACATTTTTCCACTGTTGCACAGTCCAGTTTTCATACTTTCTCGCAAATGCAAGCCGGGCTTGCCTGTGGCAAAGTTTTAACATGGGTACCTTTCTTGCTATCATATCGTGCAATTTTTCTTCTACCAAACGTCTTCGAATAGTGCGTGCTGAGATTGCTGAAGGGTTGTTTTCACCAAAATATTCTTTTCTAAGCTCATTGGACCCTTTAAAAGGATTTTGTTTTGTCATACGAACGATGTTTCGGTCATCTCGAGGAGTTGTTTTTCTCTGTTTAGGTACACGTGGAACATTCGAAGTAGTTTGATACGTAGCAAAATGCTTTACAGCGTGGAAAACCATCGTTTTTGAACATTGCAGATGGTCGGCTATCTTTTTATAAAACCAATTCTTCCGGCGAAGTTTTATTATTACTTTCCTTGTAGATTTATCACAACTTTTATTTTTTCCCATTGTTTTTTTTAAAGAAGCAATCACCTTTAATCTTTTACAGCACGTAATGGCGCCAAAATTATACAAACAGTAACAAATCGACTGAGTGTTCTCTATTTAAATTTGAATAAAGGTATAAACTACTTAGCGTTCTTAATTACGTGACCAGCCAGTAATAAGGAATACTTTGTTTAAAAGTAGTGTAAAAAGTTTGCCTATTGATTTTTAGCCAATCATGTGTATCAATGAATACAGTGGTAAATATGGAAATGTTTTACGATACCGAGAGAAATAAAAACAAATGCATACAATTAGTTTTGCATCTTAGTTGGAAAATTATATCAGCGTTCTTAATTATATGGCCACCACTGTAAATCCATAGTTATGTTAGTATTGCTAGTACTCACCAATAATTCCTCTGGTTGGCACTCCAAGGGTTTGCGTAATTCCCTTCGATCCAGGATTCGAGCATATCATTAGGTACCTGAAAAATACAACTAGCATTGTATAAAATGAGAATGGTTTTAATGACCCTAGAGCATGATGTTTTGCCTCAGAAAGAGCCTCTTGTGTAATCATAGTTGATCAGAGTAGGTAAGTGAAAATCATCATGTTCGGCTGGACAGGTTGTAAAGGAGCCTATAATGCGCGGCATGTAAAAAGAACGCTGGCGGTCAAGCTTCTTCAGGCGTTCCAGCGTTCTTTTTACATGCAACGTACTATTCCTACTTATTTAAGAGATGTATACCTATGCATTGAATGAGTGCCTACCTAGTTTACTACAAATAGTGTACAATTATAGTACGCGTCATGTAAAAAGAACGCTGGAACGCCTGTAGAAGCTTGACCGCCAGCGTTCTTTTTACATGACGTGCACTATACCTAACACATCTGAAGACCACACAGTGAAACATTCACTCGTGTGATAATCATGCATGCAAACTACTCTCGCATAATTATGTTCCCGCTAACTGCGCCAAATCCCGCCTGTCCTACTACACCATCAACACCATCGTGTTATTCCATGATGGGACAACTGACACAATAGTGACAATTGTCCCATCCCAATGGTGGAATGGTACAATTTTTTTTTTATGTTTGAACTGCGTTAATTACGGCGGGAATAGAGCGGAATAAGCAGATGGCCCACTTGATGTTAAGCGGAAACCTGTCTTCAAAAATGTACTACCTAATAGGTCACGTCCACCTAGGACGTACCCTATGTGGTATTGTAGTGCGCCCGCAACCCTGAGGCACAAAGATGAAAAGTCTCATGTGCCTGTAATTTCACCGGCACCCATACCCTTCAAACCCGAACACAGCAATGCGGGCACTACTACTTTGTGCCAGAAATAGGTATGGAGGTAATACTTCCCCGGACGAACTCTTTCACAGAAAAGCTCTACTACTAATACTAAATAAAGGAACACGTTAGGTGACGTAAAGGGAAAGGTGTTTTCTGATTAGGGTTTATTCAGTAGCCAGTGCGCTATCCTTCTATAAGTACTCACCAAGAATGTCTCTGGTTGGCGCTCCAAGGGTTAGCGTAATTCCCTTCGATCCAGAATTCAAGCCACTGCAGTGGTCCCTTTAGTTCCATCCAACAGTATATTATCATTTAGGTACCTGAAAAATACAACAAGCATTGTATAAAATGAGAATGGTTTTAATGACCCTGGACATGATGTTTTGCCTCAGAAAGAGCCTCTTGTGTAATCATAGTTAATCAGAGTAGGTAAGTGAAAATCATCATGTTCGTTTACTATATTGTGATTGGTTTTTATTCATTGCATAGGAAAGGTCCATTTATAGGGTTTCCATACCTGAAGGGTCCCTGGGAAACTGACAATTATGGATGTGGATTCTGGGTATATTAAGAGGTAGACAACAGTCAAATTCCGTCACTATCCAACTCAGTAAAGTTCAGGTAAGTTAGAAAGTGACAGTAGCGCTAGCGCAACGAAAAGTGAACGAAAATCACGTAAAACAGTATTTAAACACAGTATTTTAGTATCGTATTAATCATATTTGTTTATCAATGTTGTTTTTTTTCTTATCACGTCGTACGGCTGTACCGTTTTTGATGAAACTTGGTAGACTCTGCCTAGTACCACACGAACGAAGACGCGGGAAAATTATAGCAATATACATTACATAAATAGATATTTTTTATTATACATAGAAAATAACCAGAACACCCTGAACAAATATCGGCGATCGCACAAATATTTGTTCCGAGGCGGGAATCGAACCCGCAACCTCCTGCGTCGCAGGCCAAGCATCGCCCGCCGCGCCACAGAGGTCGTCTGAATTGTGTGAATTATGTCCAGAATGGCGTCATCAAGAACATGATATCCACCAGAGGACTTCTACAACCATCCTGGCTTTATAGCTGGATAGGCCTGCCGATAGAATGCCACTACAACGCTCTTGAGCCGCCGTCTTCCTACTACCTTGACGTTGTTAGAGTACAATGGAGGAATGCATGGATACACGCCTTTTTCCCTGAAAGGGTAGGCAGAGCCTTAATGGGCATCTTCTCACCATGGATTGCACGATCGTGGATAGACGTGAAAAGTGGTGACCTCATCGCCACCGTTGCTTCCCACGACTGACACAGCTAACACTGTCTTACAGTAACAACATATTCCATAATAAGCTAACAGCCAGGACAAATCTTATACCTACGAATCCGATTAGGTCTTACTAACAAGACCGGGTAATCCCTTACTCGGCTTTTACGACATCCTCGGTTGAAAACGGAAGGGTCTATTCTTATTCCGGACAATTACAAAATAATAACTCACCAATATGATAATGTATCCCAGTTTCACATTTTCTGTTATGTTGTCCTTAGCTAATCCTTCATCCAAGTGATTCAAAGTACTCTGAAAAAGAGTATCTATTTAGTATCCGACTTTCTATTTTGATTATCTTAAAGCACAATAAAAAAATCAAAACAATACATACCTTGATCATCATGGATAACTTACACTAAGGAAAATAAATTAACCTTTTTAACATTGAAAATGGATTACAAGTTGATTTTATATTTTTTATTTGGAATAAAAATAAGTTTACGCCTCCTTCTTGGTGTCGGTCTTGCCACCACGAATTCTTCCGGTCCTGCGCGCGGCGATCAGACCGACCTTGCGACCAGCCGATGTACCTCTCTTGACTGTCGAAGCCTTACCTGCAAATTAAACATGATGGTAAGAATGTGAAGGAATTTCTTACAGACTTGTATGACATTTCTTACTGATTTAATGTGATGCATCATCACTAATGATGTAGTTACACAAAATGTAGTGTCGTGGAGTATAACAGACTATAGCAGTATCATTTCATTGGCAACACTCCATTACGGTGTGCTTAAGGGTCCGTAAAAACACTTTTCATAAAAAAGGACAGGTGTGCATTAGAAACTGACCTCCCGATTTTGGGGATGGGGATAGAAAGAGGAAGAGGGGCTACCCCCTGCAACCCCAGGGGAGTGCCCCAATCTAGGACGCGTTTAGAAAAGAGATACAAAAAAGGTAACTTTTGAGGTTAAGTATGTAATTTTAAAAATGGCAGTTTTGAAAAAGCTTGTTAAGGGGGTTTTTAGAGGAGGGGTCCCCTCCCCTGTAGACGGGGAAACGCGGAAACAGTTTTAGAAAAAAAAAAAACTATTACGTTATTTATTGGACTCCGGTAAGTGTCGCTACGTATCTTTCCCGTCTGTCATTTGAGCCACACGCTTGTAGAGCACACAATTAGAGAGTGCCGCTAAGGCAATAGTACCGCTATGGCGCACTCGTCATTTAGGTGTAGGAATGGTGAAGCGTCACTTCATATCTCGTTGTAAACGGTAATTTGACTAATTTAATACCCACACTGCGCACCGAGGGCCATTACCCATTTACCATAATCACCTAGCTTGTTACAATCGTTGTTGAGTGCTGAGGTGCATTTACAACAACCATGGGAGGAGACAGGGGGTCTATTCGGCCAAAAACAACACGGTACCGACACCTTTTAGACACCCAACAAAATGAAAAATAATAATAATAAATATGGGTCTGTACTCACCAATATGTTGATGGTTACCACCTCCGTGAGGATGCTCCACGGGGTTCATGGCCACACCTCGCACATACGGCCAGCAGTTACGCTTCACCTTGTACTTGTGGTACGCGCGACCAGCCTTCAGGATGGGCTTGTCGATACGTCCACCACCAGCGACAATACCTGCATGACATTTTCTAAGCTTAGTGATGATACTTTTAAGAATAATAAAGCAATACTCAATTAAATTGCCTCAGAAAGAGCCTCTTGTGTAATCATAGCTGATCAGAGTAGGTAAGTGAAAATCATCATGTTCATTATCCAGATTTGTTTGGTACAGCAGTTGTAAATTGAGCAATTTGGACATAAGACCATTATGTTTGTAAATATCTTTTTAAATTACTGATTTCAGGATGGCCAAGATAATCCTTGATCAAAAATTCTGAGATGAACTCACCGATTGTTGTAACAGTATGCATACTGCTAACAGTATGTTGTTGTAACAGTATGTTTGCTGCAAAGTACCAAAGTGCAACAAAGGCATGAAAAAAACACTAATAAATGAATATTGACTTATCTTAGAACTTTTGATCTAGAGTTTCTTCCAAAGGCTTTATCCTAAATGGCCAATTAGTAGTCAATGAACATGTGGTCCAAAACCAACTTGTGTGTGCTTCAATTAGGACACTGAACCAAGATCAATATGTGATGGCATGCGTTAGGACAATAAATAAATAATCATAAATAACACCCAATAGAATATACATAGTCCCGATTCTACACTAGGATTCTGTGTATGTGTTTCCAACATCAGACGCAGCCATCATGGGACTACTGGTCCATATATGGGCTGGTTCAATAAATTTGATGAGCGACTTGGGAGCGAGAACAATGGAACTGATATAATCAACAAGTTCCGAAAAGAATAGAATAGAAAAAAAGGATTCAGCAGGACTCTCTTGTGTCTCAGCTGGCTACTCGTCGGCTGAACCACAATATGTAAATAAAATATAATAAATAAATAATGCTGGACAGTTCACACAACATTATCTAGCTCCAAGCTAAGCATAGCTTGTGTTACTAGATAAGACATTTTTTATTAAACATAGAAAATACCCAGAACACCCTGAGCTGTGATCGCACAAATATTTGTTCCGAGGCGGGAATCGAACCCGCAACCTCCTGCGTCGCAGGCCAAGCTTCGCCCGCCGCGCCACAGAAGTCGTCAACAGTGTTCATCAATATGTTCTTTGAATGATCAAGCAATCGCATGCCTTTTAGGGTTAGCCACAGACATAATAACGTAACCATTTACTCACCAACCATGCCTCTGTTGCTTGAGGGCAGGACTTTCTTGGCGCCTGACGGGAGCTTGACTCTAGTACGCTTGGCATCAGGGTTGTGTCCGATGACGGTGGCGAAGTTACCAGAGGCACGTGCGAGCCGGCCGCGGTCTCCCATCTTCTCTTCCAGGTTGCACACAATGGTACCCTCAGGCATGGAACCAACGGGCATTACATTTCCTGAAAATTTTGTACATGTATTATATTGTGTGTGTGTGTGTGTATCTTGAACCTGTGATACCAACTTGGGGAATGCTTTTAAAGTTACTCGATATAGTTGTTTGATTTCTCTGTAGGAGGACCAGAATATATAAAATCCATTTTGTAGCATTTTATAGGAATAGCTCTGACTTGCAAACTTTGTGCTCATCTTCAGCCACATTGTCACTTACCAACAGGTGAGATTGTGGGCAAAAAACGCCTATCAATGTTAAAAAAAACAAAAAAAGGTGAATTTTCAGTCAATATGAAGATATAAACTTAATCCTTGAGACAAACTGTATTAGGTTTTAGTAGACTTGACTTCTCGATTCTTGGCTTGTTGTCACAATTCTGCCTTGTCCATCATAAGCAATTTATTATTATTGTCTATTTCAGAGTGTTGAAATGTCTTGGTTTTACTTGCTGCACTGATTACACTTTAATGTCTTTTAATGTTAACAGTTTGTTTGTTTGCAACCAGTTAACCAATTTGTTTTTGAAAGAATTTATTGATGTGGCTGTAACAACATTATGCAGTAATAATATTTATGGAGAGATTTGTATTGCATTATATTGTTATATTTATAATCATAAATTGTAAAATGCACATGGAAACTAATGTGAAACTGACATAGGTATCTAAGTGCATGTAACATGTCTAAAGAGGAAATAAATGACTATGACTATGGAGTGTTATGTAGAATATGGTCAGTGTACGGAAGGCAGACTTGTAATCTACTCACAAAGCCCTTTCATTTGATATGTTTAATAAATGTTTTATATGCACCTCCTTCTTTATTACCTCAGTTTCTACCCCCAGTCTGCACGCTTGTCATCTCTAGTATATTTGTGTTCAGACGATCATACTGGACGCGTTTTCCCCATACCCGAGAAAACTTGTGCCAAAATAGTATTTAAGTGACTTTTTGTAGTTTCGCTGACCTACTATATCTAAGTATTTCAAATATTATTGTCATCCATGAAGCACAAATACTCACCAACTTCAAGGGTGGCTTTCTTTCCACAGTAAACAAACTGTCCAGTGTATAGACCCTCAGGGGCAATGAACAGCTCTTTACGGGTCTTGAACTTGTAAGGGTCACGGAAGTGCACCACAGCCAAGGGTGCCCCTCTGCCGGGGTCGTGGATGATGTCCTGAAAACATAGTTCTATAAAAATACTGTCCTTGCTAATATATCAGTTGCCTAGTTTGTATACGTATTGTATTAAGTAAGATCCACCCCACTAAACAGCCTACACAACGTGTGGTAATTAATGTTATTGTATGTGGTGGGAGAGTATAGGTTAGAATTAGAGCTATTTGCTACACACCTTTACGACACCCTTGATGTATCCATGACGTTCAGCGTAGTCTAAGGAACGGAGTTTAGGTGCTCCTTTCCTTTTCTTGGTGTGTGAAACGAACACTGACCCGGCACCTTTACGTTGAGCACGAATAACCCGACCCATGGTTACGTCCCGTCACTGAAAAATTCAAAACGGAACGATACAAAATCTTGTCCCGACAAAAACAACGGTTTCTTACTTTCACATATTTTAAGAAATACATGCTGAAATATATCAAATCCAATGAGATTTCGAAGGATTGAAAAATAAACTGAAAATTCACGTACATTTCCAAGACGGTCACTTTTGAAAGAACTTAGTGGTGTTGCCAACTTATAAGTCCATCCATCTTGACATTGACATAATTGTCATTTTGTTAGTGTTTCCAGAAATAAACTAAACACGATTCAATCTATCACCCATTTATTCAGAGGCCCAAGTCGGAGTTTTGCAAACGTCATCGTAACGATGTCGATGATTGTAACGACAACGAGAGATGTGTTTTGAAAAATTAATCAGATTTCGTTATTTCCACATATCCTCTTCGCTTAGCTTCGGTGGAAATGGATTAAGCTGAGAGGAGAGATGTCTCATTTTTCTATAGAACTTGATGCTGCGAGTGAACTATCAGCGCGGCAGAGTGGAGATGTGTATTGTGTAGTCGGGTCGGGTGGCCGGGCGCCGGGCGGTGCCCGCGCTCGCGATCCCCTTTCCCCGCTGCCCTCGTACACCCGAAAGCGTTCATTCGATTGACTGATTTTTAACCGGTGTATGATATTATGAGCACATACTAGGTGAAGATACTAGTGTATTGCGTATCTTTTCAGAATGGTAGATAAAAACCTTGGTTTCTGTGTCTGGGTGATCACTTGACATTTGCAAAATAGTAGAGAATATTCCACAGAAGCCATAAAAAAAAATTGAAAACTAAAGCCACCATGGACCTACGGACCTACTTGTACAATCCATGGACCTAGAGATCCACCAACTTATCTGTAGAATGAAATATAAGTAGATGATAGAAAAATGTAGGCAAATGGTTCTACAGATGGTTCTAAGTTGGTGGATCTTTACAAACTAAGTTTATGGTAGGTTCGTGAGCCAACCTGTACTACCCTACCCATGAAGTTATAGGTAAATCCCTATAACTTCATGACCGTACCCGACTCTACCCCATGAAAGCCACAGACTCAGTGCGACAGAAGTCCATGGACCATGGACTTAGAAGTCCATGCCATGGACAGACAGAAGTCAACAGTCCAAGGATCAGGAACTCCGGTACGGAGGCCTGTGTTGCTCGATGATCAGCCCCCCTATTCCCTAACTGAAAGTCACTCGGTGACTAACGTTTGACAGGTAGAATGATCATCAATTAAAAAAAAATAATATTAAGAATTGTCAATTGATGGTAACTTTACTTGTCAAACGTTGGTCACTGAGTGACTTTCAAGATAGGGAATAGGGGGGCAGGAACAATAACTGTGAAAATAATACTCTCATGTAAGTCAAAGTCAAGCCAAGCCACAAATAAAAGAAGCAGGAGAAGGAATAGATGTGATGTTCAGCGTTGCCAACATAACCGATTTCCCGTCATACCTAACGGATTATGGTGTGAAGAAACAAAAGAAATCGTAATTTTACGGCAAACGGTTTTTTTTTGCGGAATTTAGTAGCAAAAGATTTTATTCCAATAATCCTTGTAAGTTAAAGTAGTTGCTTTCACTTGTGGCGTGAAATTCTTTTTTTTTTCGTGTTTTTATTGATCATCACAGCTCATTACCACTTCTCCAGATAGCGGAAACTAATTTGCCGGTAATTACATGACCTAACACACTTGTTTTAATTTATAGTATCACATAAATATCACTCGTTTGGCTAAGAATGTGCTTGAAACAAAAAAAAAAACCATTGAAGCACAATCGTCGCTAAACAAATGATATGTGAAACTATAAATTAAAATTTGTGTGTTAGGTCATATAATTAACGGAAAATTAATCTTTGCTACCTGAAGAAGTGTTGATGAGCTGTGATGAGCAAAAAATACGAAAAAAAAAGAATTTCGCGCCACAAGCGACAGCAACCACCTTAAAGCCAGCCTTCAACTTCTACTGCATCCGGAATGATTGAGACTATGATTTAGGATAAATAGAATTAGATTCTTTTTAAAAAAAAAAATGTTTTACGTAATTTTCATTAAACTTGAGTTGTATTTTATTTTTTTATTTACCTTATTTAAACACCAGAAGCCCAATTCTCTTATTTATTTTATAAACACACTGCAAGTTGACCGAAACGAGATTGTATTGTAAATTGACCGAGAAATTGGTATTCTGTTCCCTCATAACAACAATATAATCTACTTTCGGTTCCTGCGACCATATATTAGAGTAGGATAGTGCTATATAATAATTGTAAAGAGAGAAAGAGAGAATTCTCAGAACTTTGAAACATTCAAGTTACAGTCACATTTCGATACAATCACATCCCGCGTTGTATTGTCTGGTGAGCAGAATACCATTTTTGACGTTTCTGACACCGACACTAGATCGTAACATGATCCGAACTTTAATTTGACTAATTTTTATTACGAGATATGGGCTTCAGGTTTAACGGATTTCTAACGGAATTTCGTACTTCGTAATGAAGTCGGCGGAATTTCAAAATTATTGTTGGCAGCACTGGTGATGTTTGCTTGCGAAAAATAAATATAAACAGCAAAAATTACATTTTTGCCTCGATAAGATGTATTCCTTGTTATAACAAAAACTCCATAGTTCTTATGTACTGCTATGCTACCCTACGTTATTAAGTAAGTAATGCATCGTTACGCTCGAGCGAGATGAGTGAAACTGAGCTGAGCTTAAAACTGAACAACAAATAATAACTTTGATCAACAGCTAACGAAACAATCGAACAGGTCACGTTGCTGGCTCGTCGTGGTCACGTTGCATGCGGCGTGCACGGACGACAGAACGTTTATTTAGGTCGTATTTCAGATTTCTTCCAGTAGTAGTTGGTACGCCATTTATGCGCCACTTCTGAGATTGCTCTTCATGTTCACGGATGTAATATATAAATTGCTAAACCAGTAGATAAAATCGATTATTTCTGTAGGAATTGGTTGAAAGTCTTGAATTGACTACTCTTGTTTAGTGTAAATTTTCTGCCGTTGGACTGTACTGAAGCTTGGATTTGATTGAATTTTTCTTCCTTGGGTAAGTTTATCTAAAAGCTGTTACGCCTGCGATTTGTCCGCGCGTAATGAGTAGGTAGGTAGTACTCATGCGGAGTATCATATGGGCATATGTTACTATGATTTGTATGTGTACTATCAGATGTCTGGTCAAATTAAAGATGAAAGATAAAAGCTGATATATATAGGCCAACCTAGTGACTGACTACTGAAATTACTGGCGCATGAGACTTTTCACCTTTGTCTCAGGGTGGCGGGTGCAGTGCAATGTCATATAGGGCACGTCCTAGGTGGATGGGGCCTATGAGGCATTGTTAAATGGGCATTGTTAAAGGCAGAGGTTGCTGCTTAACATCAAGTGGGCAATCAAAAGACAAAAAAAAGACATTTCAAAACTGAAATAGGCACATCAGCAAAAGCTGCTCCTCTATAATTTAAAATAAATAAATAAACCTAACAACATACTGGCTACTTATGGACATTTTATTTACCATTGAAACTTTTTGATACCTACCTACAAAGTGATGGGGATGGGTAAGCGGTTGTACCTACCGAAGTTATCTTGTGGAAACTCTGTGGAACTAATATCGGTGATTTATTTTTAAAATGAATGTTTGTATGAAAAAATACATTTGAGTATTATTAGTATGTACTAAAATTGGGAAATTGCCATGTTGTAATTAGTTTTAAATATAACACTAGTAATGAAATTAGTATTCTATCATAGATATTGGTTCCTAAAACTTTTTTATGTTTTAGGTACTGTTATGGATCATCCAAGAGTATTTATATGACGTATCCTAATTTATATTGACGACCCCCGTAGCGCCGCGGGCGAAGGTTCGCTTGCGATGCAGTATTGCTGGTTAAATTCCCACCTCGGTACCAATATTTGTATGATCTGCAGATATGTGTTCAGGGTGTTCTCCGTATTTTCTATTTATAATAAAAAATATCTATCTATGTAATGTATTGTATTAAGTATATATACTGATATATCTGTTATCTAGTACCCATAACACAAGCTCTGCTTAGCTCGGGGCTAGATAATGTTGTGTGAACTGTCCAGCACTATTGATTTACTTAATTTAATTGATACCAAGTTTGTATCTAATCAACCCACATGTTAAGATTCTCCTAAGATACAAACTTTCACATTCTGCTACATTATTTAATTAGCTTTTTCACCCCACAGGCTTTGATTTTTGGTAAATATGCCTCTTTACCCGAAGGGGTAGGCACAGCCTCAATGGGCCTCTTTTTTAACAAGTGTTGAATCAGGTATTTTATATGTTTATGTTTGTTTGTTTTTATATGTTTTGTTAAGAGGTTTATTTGTGCAGTTTCAAGTTACAAGTTACTTAAAGAGTTACTCTTTGGTTAAGTTACTTAGTTAGTTTAAGTAAGTTCAATAGTTACTTTTTATTCTGTACAAACTTTTTCCCTTTCGAGGGTTGCCTGTGTGATAATAACTATTCTAGTTACTAAGTTGGACCACCACCTTACACATAGTGAAAGTCCCATCAAAATCGGTTCAGCAGTTTTTGCGTGATGTGAAAACAGACAGACAATAATTTAAAATTGGTTGTTTACCTCAAATACCTATTTTCATGTTTTTAAGTACTTTTAAAAGTAAAAAGTAGTAAAAAAATCCACTGTACAGACTTCTCGACTTATACAGGGTGGAATTTTGTAATGCCAGCTGTAGGAAAAGTACTCTTAATACTGTCGATAGAAAATTATACTCAAAAAAAAAACATTCCTTTATTTTCGAAAAGAAAGAAAACTGCATTCAAATATTTTTGAAAATTCGCTTGTCGGACCCGGGAACCGAATCGACTAAAATCTGTAAAAATTACACCCTGTACTTTTATTGCATCGATCGTTAGGGTCAATTATAAGGATGAAATCTCTCTAACAAACTTGTTAAATTAAATGAAAGGAAAACCATGAAATCTTAATGGTTTTTGGATACACAAATTTATTGTTCTAACGTATTCATTTCTAGTAACCTTTAATAACGTGTTGTGGTGAATATTATAAATCGTATTCTGAACTTCAACTCTCAACTCGTTTAAATTCGCATAATATTTAATGTAAATTTTATTTTTTACATATCCCTACATAAAAATCTAGGAGTGAGATCTGGTGATCTCGCAGGCCATCTGATTGTGCCGTCTGTACCAATCCAGGGGCCTAATTCTCGTTTCAAGCGAGATGTTTAACGTCTCGCAGTTTTCATCTCTCTTGATTCTTGGAAATCTCGAGTGCAAAATCTCGCTCATTCCATTCACGCGTTTTTTCAAGCAAGATGGCTACGATCATCGATTAATCGGGAGAAAACTATTCGACTATTCGCGATTATTAATTTATTTTTTCAAAAATACGGCATAATTATTTTGAAAATAAGGTTTAACAGCATAAATACATTCATAGTTTTAATGAAGTGCTAGTTTATACAACGTGTGGTCTTTAGCATGTGAGATCTAAAAATCATGCGAGTTCTGTCTGTCATTCAAAGTCCGTACTTACTCCGTCAGTCAATCAACTGAAATTAGTGTGTTGTGTTGTGTGCGAAATAAAGTTAACGTGTGGTGTGAAGTGAAATGAAAATAACACAGATTTGTGATAGGAGCCGAAAACTTTTCACAAAAAAAAATAGACAGATTTGTAGATAGCATTGTGATAATATTGTGTTTTGATTTTGTGTGGTGTTAGAACTTATGTAAAAATTATGTAATCGCTTGACATTCTTTCACGACAAGTAACGAGATTTATCCGAATGAGCGAGATTTTTGCATTTGAGATGGGCAAGAAACATGCGAGATCGAAATTATGAGATTGTTATAAATTGTAATTGATTGGTTTAGTGCTAATTTTATTTTGTTACATGCACCAAATCGAAAGAAGCAATTTTGACACGACGCATCTCGAACGATAAAACCTATCCCACATGGTAAATACCACATTTTTGTCTGCGAGATGCTGAGAATAGCAAAGTAAGTTTTTTAAGCGAGATATGACGTCATCACGCCGTTTTGATCGATCTCAAGATTTCGAGAATAAGGCCCCAGGTATTAAAATGATTATTAATGTAGGCAGTAGTGATTCTGCTGTTATGGGCTGGAGCACCATCTTGCTGTAGAATTATTTGGTTTCGCTCTTCCTTGGGGAAACCATTTAACTCATTTCTTAAGAGATCCAGTATTTCAAGATACTTGACAGTGTTTAAATGACAACTCGTACACGTAACCATATTTCTCATAATTCCACACCAAACGTTGAAAGAAAATCTTACTTGACTGTTAGTTTCATGAACACGAACAGGATTCATGACAGTTTTTATTTTATTTTTATTTTTTACTACTTTAATGACGTAACAAGTAGATGGCCCACCTGATGTTAAGCGGTAACCTCTGCCTATGAACAGTGCATTACCTCATAGGTCACGTCCACCTAGGACGAACCCTTGTGGCATTGCACTGCGCCCGCCACCCTGAGACATAAAGATGACGTAAATTTTGATTTTTAATTACTAACATAAGTAAACAGATGGAGCTTTGAGTTAATTTGCTTTAACTTGACCCATTGAATTTATAAGTCCAGGTTTAATGGTTTTTCTTTCATTTAATTTATTAAGTTTGTTAGAGAGATTTTATCCTTGTAATTGACCATAACGATCGGTGCAATAAAAGTACAGGGAGTGAATTTTTTACAGATTTTAATCGGTTCGATTCCCGGGTGAGGTCAGTGAATTTTCGAAAATCGTTGAATTCAGTTATCTTTATTTTCAAAAATAAAGGAATGTTTTCTTTGAGTAAAATGTTCTATCTACAGTATTAAGAGTACTTTCCCTTCAGGTGGCATTACAAAATTCCACCCTGTACAGTACTAAGGTCGGCCCGCGGCTTCGTTCGCATTTTACCAAGATAAAAAGTTGCCTATAGCTCAATCCAGGTCATAATATATCTCTGCACAAAATTTCATCGAAATTGGTCCAGCCGTTTCGGCGTGATTGAGTAACAGACATCCAAACTTTGATGTTTATGATAATAGTGGGTTATAGATACAGTGGTGGCCATATAATTAAGAACGCTGATATAAAGGGAAGATTTTTTCCAACTATAAGATGCAAAACTAATTGTATGCATTTGTTTTTATTTCTCTCGGTATCGTAAAACATTTCCATATTACAACTGTATTCAGGCAAACTTTTTACACTACTTTTAAACAAAGTATTCCTTATTACTGGCTGGTCACGTAATTAAGAACGCTAAGTAGTTTATACCTTTATTCAAATTTAAATAGAGAACACTCAGACGATTTGTTACTGTTTGTATAATTTTGGCGCCATTACGTGCTGTAAAAGATTAAAGGTGATTGCTTCTTTAGAAAAAACAATGGGAAAAAATAAAAGTTGTGATAAATCTACAAAGGAAGTAATAATAAAACTTCGCCGGAAGAATTGGTCTTATAAAAAGATAGCCGACCATCTGCAATGTTCAAAAACGATGGTTTTCCAAGCTGTAAAGCATTTTGCTACGTATCAAACTACTTCGAATGTTCCACGTGTACCTAAACATAGAAAAACAACTCCTCGAGATGACCGAAACATCGTTCGTATGGCAAAACAAAATCCTTTTAAAGGGTCCAATGAGCTTAGAAAAGAATATTTTGGTGAAAACAACCCTTCAGCAATCTCAGCACGCACTATTCGAAGACGTTTGGTAGAAGAAAAATTGCACGGTAGGATAGCAAGAAAGGTACCCATGTTAAAACTTTGCCACAGGCAAGCCCGGCTTGCATTTGCGAGAAAGTATGATAACTGGACTGTGCGACAGTGGAAAAATGTACTTTTTTCTGACGAGACGAAAATAAACAGAGTATGTTCTGATGGAAAACGATATGTACGACGTCCCCCGAATACAGCATTCGACCCAAAGTACACGAAAGTTACATTAAAGCACGGTGGTGGAAATGTGAAAATTGGGGTTGCTTTTCTGGACATGGTAGGACCTGTAAAGTTGATAGAAGGTAACATGGATCAGTTCCAATACAAAAATATACTGGAAGAAACAATGTTACCATTCGCTGAAGACGTTCTACCGGTCATTTGGACATTTCAGCATGACAATGATCCAAAGCAAACTGCACGCACCGTAAAGGAATTTCTTACAGCGCAATTAGTTTCTGTCTTAGACTGGCCTGCTAACAGTCCAGATCTAAACCCAATAGAGAATCTGTGGTTTGATGTAAAGAAAAAGGTTTCAAATACAAAGTGTGGAAATTTAAGAGAGCTGTATGACGTTTTTTTAGAAGAATGGAACTCTATTTCTCTTGCGAAATGTCAAAAATTAATAGAGTCAATGCCTCGCCGGTGTAAAGCTGTAATTAAAAGCCGTGGATATGCTATTAACTATTAATTTGAGTTAAATATTTATTAAATTTCTTTGTATGTTTCCTGTGCTACATAATATTGTGATTTTTTAAATCTAAGTGTCATACAAAACAATTCCCGAGCAGTTAAATAAATCGTTCTTAATTATTTGTCCAGTTTCAGTACTATTTGAATGTGTTACTTTGATAAAATCAATAAAATGTGTAAAAAATAGTTAGCGATTTCATACTTTATTCTTAAGTCAGGTTGCTCTATTAATGTGACTATTATATAACATAACTAGTTGCTTCTCAGAAGGTACACATCTCTGTGTATGATAGGTACGATTTAAATAAAAAACTTCTAGAACTTCAAATCGTTCTTAATTATATGACCACAACTGTATATCAATACCATATACAGGGTGTGACAAGATAATGGAACTCTCAGGGCAAGTACCTATTCTGTAGCAGTCAGGTGAATTTTGAAAAAAATAAGAACTTTTTGAAAACTTGTACGGTCAGTTTCAAAATTGAAATTTCTTATTATTATTTTTTATACTACTTGATTGACGGAACGAGCAGATGGCCCACCTGATGTTAAGCGGTAACCTCTGCCTATGAACAGTGCATTACCTCATAGGTCACGTCCACCTAGGACGCGCCCTATGTGGCATTGCACTGCGCCCGCCACCCTGAGACATAAAGATGAAAAGTCTCATGTGCCTGTAATTTGAAATGAAAATGAAATGAAATGAAAAACATTTTTATTTGGCACACAACAAAAAACAAACAGAATACTAGGAATACACTAGGACAAAAGCAGAAAAATAAATAAAAATAACAACCAAAAACATAAAAAAACAGATACAAAAACATAATTTAGAACACTTAAGTTAAAAAGAAAATACAATCAAAAATTCACCGGCACCCGTACCCTTCAAACCGGAACACAGCAATGCGAGCACTACTGCTTTGCGGCAGAAATAGGTATGGTCGAAGTACTTCCCCGGACGAACTCTTTCACAAAAAAGCTCTAAAATAAACAAGTTGGGCTCAATCGACTCCATTTCTTATAAGGTATATTTTTCCCAAAGTAAACTAGCAAATAAAATCGTATCATTTTTAAAAAACTCAAAAGAAACAGTTTCCCATACATTTTCTATGCATGCAGTGACATTTTGTATCCGTAGCAAAGCAACGTATTAAGAGACTGTACCGTGATTCAAAGCCTCATTATACCTATAGGTATAATATATATATGAGAATAGCGTGTAGTTCTAACCCGTGGCAGTCATGTATATACCCATAGCTTCTTAGCTCGTACAGCAGTGGTAAGTCACTAGGCAGCGCGCGATGCTATATAAAGCGTCGCCAGTTGTGTCTTGGGCTCATTGGCGTTTTAGTT
Organism: Operophtera brumata; assembly: GCA_932527175.1. Taxonomy (NCBI): domain Eukaryota; kingdom Metazoa; phylum Arthropoda; class Insecta; order Lepidoptera; family Geometridae; genus Operophtera; species Operophtera brumata. The sequence goes on from OW052238.1 coordinate 7,374,215, forward strand.
CTCGTCCCGTGCGGTCGGTGAGTTTTTAAAAACATTATTATAAAAATACCCACTTAAATTCTATAAATTTTTGCTCGATATTAAAAGTTTTCTTTTTATCAAGTGGATCATGGATGATCAAGTGAATACTGATAGTGAAAAACGAAAGGCTTCGTCAACACGCTCCTCTAAGCGCAAAAAATATGAAGAAGTATTGTCTAACCTGTCCCAACAGGTTGATCAGATACAAAGCTTTTTATTCCAAAAATTTCCATCGGAGCCAGCTCCGTCCACTTATCAAAATGATAATGAAGAAGATATTCTTAGTATTGATCTGGATGCAAATGATTTATTTAGTGACTTTTCATCAGAAATCACTCAAAACGAAAGCGTTCCTGTGCCAAAAGACTTCTCCTTGTCCTTCAGCACGCTAACAAAGGAACCATCTGTTCCCAAGACCTCACCTGAGCATGTAATAAAACTCAAAGATTTACAACGGTTCGAAACCGATAACTGGTCCGACGTAAGGTACGCGGAAGTTCAAAAGAATTATTGTTTCACCCCGGGGTATGTAGATTTAGAATCTAACGATGAAATCAAGCCTTATGACAACTTTCCCCACTTGTCACACACTGAACGCGGTTTCGCCGCTATAACGATGGGTTTAATAAAACAAAACACAGCCCTGGAAAAAGGTTTTCGGTCACTTTTCGCTTGGATAGGTGAAAACGAAGTTATAGAAATGAAAGGCATCAAAGATAAAGTATCTGAAATTTTCTCCGAAGGTGAATACAGCAAAATTTCTAGTGATATATTGCAAATGACTTGTGGACATCGAGCAGATTTAATCCAACAAAGACGTGATGCAGTCCTTAAATCAGTTACAAATACATTTTTGAAAGACTCCTTGAGAAAAATTCCTCCTACATGCGAAAACCTTTTTCAAAAGCAAGACTTTTCCACGTTACTAGAGAAAAACGGAGGTGTAAACAAAACCTTTTGGCCCAGCCGTAACGAAAGGGATTCTCGCTCAAAAAAGCCAAATGCTTTTGAAAACTCCAATCAAAGTTCCTCAAAGCAAGCTATGCCCGCGCAGGGTTTTCAGCACTATAACGCATTGCCGCATACCACTGGCATATCATATGGCATACCACCTGCGCAAGGTGCCTATCCTTCATTTCAACAGCACATGCACGCTCCAATGCTGCAAGCGGGTTTTCAGGGCTATGCACGACCCTATAGACAACCTGCGCAAGGTTATCACCCATATCGACCAAGAACCTCAAGAGGTGGTCTGCGAGCAGGACACCCCGGTGCACAAAGCTCTAATAAACCGTTGTTTCATGACACGGCAAATAAAAACAGCAGAGGCAGGAAGTTCTGACTACTTCCAGGCTGGTCAACTAGTACATTTTACAAAAGAATGGAAGGAGATGGGGGCAAATTGTACTTTATTAAACGTAATTCAAGGGTATCGCATACCGTTCATGAAAAAACCCCCTCTGTACTTTACAAACTCTGTGGATCAGTCCCTGCAAACACCAGAGTCAAAAGAAATGACTACAACAGTAAAAGATCTCATGAAAATGAAGGTATTGGAGATAGCTCCTCATACACCCAGTTTCATATCAAGAATGTTTCACATTGCGAAACCAGATGGCACTTTCCGTCCGATTTTCAATCTGCGCAACCTAAACAAATATGTACATGTAGCAAAATTCAAGCTTATCAACATGCAAAAGATCCCAAGTTTTCTGCAAAAGTCAGATTGGATGGCCAAAATCGATTTATCAAATGCCTACTTCCATTTACCGATTGCTCAACCGCACAGATGCTTTCTTCGGTTGATATATCACGGTCAACTTCTGCAAATGACATGCCTCCCGTTCGGCCTTGCCTCAGCACCAAAAATGTTCGCCACTCTGACCAATTGGGTGGCCCAAACACTACGCGATCAGTACAATATGCGAATGATAGTGTATTTAGACGACTTTTTAATTGTAAATCAAGACAAGAATGTTTTACAAACGCAAATACATATTGCAGTAAACACTCTAATTTACCTAGGTTGGCAAGTAAATCTTTCAAAGTCCATTCTGGTACCACAAAGGGTAATACAGTTCCTCGGAATAATGTGGAGCCCATTCAACAACCAAAAATGGCTTCCAACAGACAAATGTATGGTCTTACACAAAAAGTTAGGGCAACTGCTAACCAAACGACGGGCATCTTTGAAAGAAATTCAAAGTTTGATTGGAATGTTAAATTTTGCGAGCTTTTGCATCAAAAATGGCCGACTCAATCACCGGCATATACTAATGTTTTCTCTGAAACTTTTAAAAACCAACTATCAAGCCAAAGATTGTATTCCAAGCCAAGCCTTGAAAGAAATAAGCTGGTGGATGAAGAACCTCACGCAGAGGTCTCTAATTCACTTAGCTCCTGTTACTCATCACCTAACGACAGATGCATCAGGGTCAGGTTGGGGTGCGCAACTCGACAACCATATGATGAATGGGCCTTGGAAGCAAAAAGAACTTCATCTTCATTCGAATATGAAAGAAATGCTAGCCATTTACAAAGCCCTTCAGAAATATGCGCACACAATTTCGCATTCCACGGTAGCAGTCCAATCAGACAATCGCACTGTACTGTCTTATCTAAAAAACGAGGGGGGGACGAAGTCTCAAAGTCTGTTCATACTGACGACCCAAATATTCAAAATTCTGACCCAACAGAATATTTACCTCCAACTTCACTACATTCCTGGTCGTTACAATGCAGAGGTCGATCATTTATCACGACAAAAAAGAGTGGCAGAATGGCATCTTCTTCCAAACATAACCTTCAAAATTTTTTCTTTGTGGGGAACACCACAAATAGATCTATTTGCCTCACGAGCCGCCCACGTAGTGCCTCAGTATGTGACTCTGGATCACACAGACAATCGTGCAGAATTCCACGACGCGCTAAGTCAGCCCTGGAATAATCAACTAGCATGGGTGTTTCCTCCACCATTTCTGATAGCACGTGCCCTCGCTCACCTCAACCAAGCAACGGGTCTTTATATACTGGTTGTACCAAAATGGGACAAAGCATTTTGGCGTGCGGACCTCAAACGCAGAGCCCTAGCGGGACCTCTAGAAATTCCCAGATTAGAAAAAGTTCTGATAGACACGACTACTTGTCAACCTCCACCTCAAGTCCACGCGATGACGCTGGAGATTTGGAAATGTGGGGGTGGAGTGAAGCCCTAAAAGACTGGTCCTCAAATCAAATTGATCTCATAAAGTCAAGCTGGCGTGAATCGACAAGAAATACCTACAGGCCTGCATGGCGTAGATGGTGCCAGTGGGCAAGAGAAAATAATGTTAACTTTTCCTCTCCATCTGGATCAGATGTCGCTAGGTTTCTCAGCGATTTACATCAAATACATAACCTAGCATACAGTACAATTTCTCTTCATAAGTCGGTTGTATCAACGTTATGTGACCCAGAAAAGAGCAAATCCTTGAGCTCTCTTCCTCTTGTAGCACAGGTCATGAAATCGATAGCTGTTTTGAAGAAGACCAAAAGCGAGAAACCACCTATTTGGGATATAGATACCCTATCGACATGGCTTACACAATCATACAAGAATAACTTTACTCTCTATGAATGTTCAAGAAGAACAGCTTGCATACTTCTCCTTTGCTCTGGAAGAAGGGTCCATGACCTTACTCTTCTTCATATTGACAAAAACGATTACATTGTAAATAATAATGACATCATATTTTGGCCAATTTTCGGTTCGAAAACAGACAGTTCTGATCATAGACAGTCCGGTTGGCTCTTAACCACAAATACAGAAACTCAAGCATTAGATCCCGTATTTTGGGTTAAATCTCTTATAGAAATGACAAAATCACGACGAGATGGTACATCCTACAAGAATCTTTTTCTGACAGTACGTGGAACAACCAAACCTGCGTCCAGAACATGCATTGGGACATGGATAAAATCATTACTAAAGGAGGCTGGAATAAAAGCAAGTCCAGGGAGTGTACGATCTGCAGTTGCCTCCAAGAACTGGATGTTAAACTACTCAATCGATGACATATTATCAAGAGGAAATTGGCGATCACGAAACACGTTCAGTAAATTCTACAGAAGACAAATTGTTGGACATGAGGCAACAACAACAACATGTGTTACAAGATTATTTTCAGCAGTATCATGATTATATTTAATGATGTTAATGATTATTTCATAAGAAATTATATTTATTTTCTGTTACGTTGTGTATAAGTGAATACGAATTAAAACAAGATTATATTACTTTAACATATTTATTTTCATTACATAACCCTCAAAGAATCCAATTTAAGCAAACTTACTTGTATAATTGAAAGCAATAAATTTATTTTCCACTATATTTTCACATTGGCGTTACTTATATATACAAATATAATATTAAACCTAGCTATAGTCACCAGGCGATAACAAACAGGTCTCATATATATATTATACCTATAGGTATAATGAGGCTTTGAATCACGGTACAGTCTCTTAATGACAGCGTTTTAACTTACAATAAAACGCTTATTAAGATGCTTACCTGATTCAAAGCCTCAAAGTCGAAATCTGCCTGGTACATAAATATTATGTAAATAATGAGACTTAATGAGCCCAAGACACAACTGGCGACGCTTTATATAGCATCGCGCGCTGCCTAGTGACTTACCACTGCTGTACGAGCTAAGAAGCTATGGGTATATACATGACTGCCACGGGTTAGAACTACACGCTATTCTCATATATATATTATACCTATAGGTATAATGAGGCTTTGAATCAGGTAAGTATCTTAATAAGCGTTTTATTGTAAGTTAAAACGCTGTCATTATTCAAAAATACTCCTCCATCGTTTTAACATTTTTTGACGAGTTAAGTTTTACAGTTTTTGACATTTAAATGATTAACCGACTTAAAAAAAAAAGGAGAAGTGGAGTATTGATCATATCTTATTTTCATGCCCGCGGCTTCAGCTATCTCTGTTTGATGTCTCTCCCCGAGAAATCCCTCGTCCTTTTTCCTCTAAATCCCTTTTATCCCTTGTATATACTCGCTTTATATGTATATTGTGTAAATTTATCAGTAGAAACAACATAAAATTGTAAGATCATGTACAATATAAATGTATATTATGTGTATAGTTTTGTATGTATATTGATTGTGTGAATATTTTGTTTTGTTGTTATGTGTATTAGTTTTTTTTTTCAGTTAAGTGTGAATCAATTTGTATTACTTAATCTCGTACGATTCTCCCTTTAAACCGTACCTTTATCTTTCCTCAAACTCCCAGCACTTTTTTGGTTTTATGTCAAGTTAATCACCTGTCATTGGCAAACTCTTGTGGCACCACTACCGGTCCGCTGAACATGCCAAAAAAAGAAGAAGAAGAAGAAGTTTCTCGTCGACTTAATTTTTTTGTACACCTCTGGTCTGGTAGGAGACTCTGTCCACGTGTCCACGTTATTTTATTGGATAGATAATCCATAATTTTTGTATGAGGCTTTTTGTGTTGTGGTGTGTCCTGATCCTGAGTCCTGCCTAAGAGTACCCCTCCGTTGTTGTTTTTTTTTAATGTAATGCTTCGACAATCTGGTTTACGGCCCGCCTGATGGTAAGCGGTTACCGTCGCCTATTGACATCTGCAACACCAGGGGCATTGCCAATGCGTTGGCTGCCCTGAAGGATTTTTTTATTTATTTTTTGAAGCGGCTCATTTTGTAGTTTGGCGGAAACACCTCAGGGAGCCCATTCCACAACTTGCACGTATGGAGGAGAAAAGATCTCGTAATGCGAGCAGTACGAGATACCCACGTGTCGATGATGTGTGGATGAGCTCCCTTGCGGTTTTTAGAAGTGCGATGGTAGAACCTGGATGCGGGTATGAGATTGAACAGCTCCTCAGAGCACTCCCCATTATAGAGTCGATAGGACACATAGAGCGAGCCGATGTCTCGGCGCAGGCTCAGCGGCTCTAGTGAACTGGAGAGCTTGGGGTCGTTGACCGCTAACGGCTCTTTTCTGTAGGTAGTAAAAGCGAAGCAGCTGGTACTTAGGGGCCCCGTGCCATAGGTGAGAACAGTATTCCATGTGTGGCCGAACTTATGCTTTGTAAAGTAGTAAGCCTGAGTTGGCGTGAAATACTGTTTTGCACGGTTAAGCAACCCAAGTTTTTTAGAAGTTAGAGCTGCCTTCACTTCTAAGTGACTCCTATATTGGACCTCGTTAGAAATTTCAACTCCCAAAATCCCAATGCTCGCAGAAGTTGAAAGAGCAATGTCCTGAAACTGAGACGCGAGGTTAAAAGTAGCTTTTTTGCGGTGAATTACACTTGTGTCTTAGTGGGATTGAAAGTAACCAGATTTTGGAAACCCCAATCTGAAACTAACTCTAAGGAGCTTTCCACGTCAGTCACAATGGTTGACCTCTTCTCGTCCACTTCGGTACGAGAGGCGTTTGCGCGGCCAGAGTAGAAGGTATCACCGGTGCTGTCATCCGCATAACAATGGAGACCGCTAATTTGTAGCATATCATTGATGTGCATGATGAAAAGCGTGGGTGATAACACAGACCCTTGGGGAACGCCAGCGTTGATGGGCATGGAACCTGAGCAGGATCCGTCAACTACGGATTTAATGCTCCGCCCGGATAGAAAACTGGCGACCCAATTGCATAAGCCCTCGGGAAGGCCATATGAAGGAAGCTTCGATAGAAGTGCCCTATGCCAAACCCGATCGAACGCCTTCGCGATGTTAAACTAACTGCCAAAGCCTCTCCTCTACTCTCAACGGCTTCTGCCCAACGGTGAGTCAGGTAGACTAAAAGATCACCAGCTGATCGCCCGTGACGAAAACCGTATTGACGATCGCTGATCAGCTGGTGTTCCTCCAGATAACCAAGAAGCCGAGCGTTAATCACTCGGCCCATCACCTTGCAGAGCAGGGAGGTAATCGCTATAGGCCTGTAATTTGACGGGTCGGTTCGATCCCCTTTTTTAGGGATAGGTTGAACATGGGCTACCCCTCCATGAAGATGGCACAACCCCCGTGGTATAAGAGAGGTCAACAAAACAGGTGCGACAAAACAGAACACAGCTCGGGAGCACATTTTTTGAGCACAATAGTCGGGATACTGTCAGGCGCGCTCGACTTTCTCACGTTTAGGGATAGAAGTTCCTTGCGGACCGGACCGCCTTTTGATTAAAGTGTACCTCAGGCATTAAACTGGAGCAGTGCGGAATTGATGGTGGTGTGGTATCCCCCACGTGGAGTGTCGAGTTTGATGCAAGAAGATCGGCTTTCTCTTTTGCAGTGTGGGCCATAGAGCCAACCGGTTTGTGAAGAGATGGCAGAGAGGACTGGTAGAAATTACCCTCAGCAGCTTTAGCGAGAGACCAGAAGGCTCTGCTGCTGGAAGGATACCCTGCCAGTTTGTCACCAATTCTACCAATGTGCCGCTTCCTTGCCATAGCCATAACCTTCTTGCTACGTCTAGAAGCCGCATTGAGCCTTTTCCTCAAGCCGGGAGCTTCAGGATCCAAACATTTACGCGCTTTGGTCCAGGTCTTACACATTCTGTTTTTTGATGACGGTATCGTAGCAAGACCTGTCGAACCAAGGTAGATTCCTACCGCCAACGCGAACCACAAAGTTTGGAATAAAACATTCCATACCCTGAAGAATGACGTCCCAAATTGATCTCGCAAAAACCCACTACACGAGGGCACTATGGGCAGCAACTTCCACCTGAGTCATCATCATGTACCTACAGCTTACATAACACAACCCATTGCTGGGCATAATCCTCCTCCCTCAAACGCCACTCGAGTCTGTTGTGGGCCTTTTGCATCCAGGTCTTTCCCTGTACAGTAAAGATATAATCCATCCACCTGGGTACCGCTCTGCCAAGGCCTCTCGTTTATCCTCTGACCCACCATTCAGTCAGGGCCTTACTGCACCTTCCATCACCGAATCTTACCACTCTGCCTGAGTACTTAATACCAATCTGCGATCACCAATCCGCCTGCCAAGCGTGGTGATTATGGCTAATGCCGCTATTTTATTTTATGGGGGAGGCCTCGTCCAATAGCGGACATCTGACGTCTGATGATGTTGATGAGCCTTTTTTGGATTCTTAATTCCACTGAGTAATACCACAGTCTACATCGTGGAGTCACAATGGCAACATTGAACACACGGGTTTATATCCCTTGGGAGATAATGCTTTATTTTACGTTGAGGTTGCATGATATGTAATTGGACATTGTCACATTGAACACACGGGTTTATATCCCTTGGGAGATAATGCTTTATTTTACGTTGAGGTTGCATGATATGTAATTGGACATTGTCGAGCTGGTGGTGTGAAAATTACATAATAAATGGCTTGTTAAACTACTTGTCAGTAATCTAAAATAAAAAACCGCCCAAGTGCGAGTTAAACTCGCGCACGAAGGTTTCCGTACTAAAATCTATAAAAACGGCAAAAAAATTACGTTTGTTGTATAGGGAGCCCCTATAAATATTTATTTTATTCAGTTTTTTAGTATTTGTTGTTATAGCGGCAATAGAAATACATCATCTGTGAAAATTTCAATTGTCTAACTATCACGGTTCATGAGATACAGCCTGGTGACAGGCGGGCAGACGGACAGCGGAGTCTTAGTAAGAGGGTCCCGTTATACTTTGGTTACAGAACCCTAAAAATAATGTAATAATAAACGGTCATAATTCAAAATGTAAAATTTATGAAACAAACTAAATAACAAATACTTATAGAAATCAATTTTCTATGATACTGTAAGTGAGTATGCTACTTACCTAGGTACGTGTTTGAACGGAACGTCATTACGTCATGCACTAGCAGCGCGACATGCGATCCCTTGAAGGTGGTCGGACGGACGATTTACAAGTGGCTCCTAACAACATGGACTTAATTATATAGGTTATTGTATTTTATGATTAGGTAGGTACTGACAAGTAGCTCTACCCGTGTGTTCATATTGTGATTCAACGCTGTATAGAGCCATAGAGTCGTCCAACGAAGACTTCTAGACTTGGTAATCGTAGACGGCAGGTAAACTGTTAGTCAGTGGCCCAGTTAGTTTTGCTATAGATTTTGTGCTGCATGCCGTTTCGTCACTTGTTTCAAGGGGCACACGGCACACTAAAGTATTGTTACTGGTTACCACAGTCATATGATTAATGTTTAAACATACCTAGTACAATGGCTACTGATTAAATACCACATTCGATAATAATTGTATGTTAGTGGTGCATTACACAATAGTAGATTATGCACTATGGGAATAAAGCAGTGTCTTACGTCGTGGGCGGCATATTGAACCCTGAGCGTAACGTAGCGAGGGAGTTATATAGTCCAGAGTGCAGCAAGGGGTTCAAGCTGCCCAAGACGAAGACAGGGTTTATTCCAGAGGAGCATACGCAACTTTTCACACCTGCGAGACAATAAAAATTCACTGAAAATCACAACACCAAACACAGTTTTTGTTTCGTGTTACATTCTTTGTAAACGCACCTTTTTCTTTTCTTTTATGAGTTCTGCTTATAGTGGCCCGTTCGATTTTCGAACAAACCTCTTTACAATGCCATATGGGCATTTTTTTACTCACAGTTTTCCACTAGTTTCCACACGAATTTGACGTTCCAAATTCAAATCACTTTATTCCCTAGGGAGTTTCATATAACTTTATATCCCTTGGGAGATAATGCTTTATTTTACGTTGAGGTTGCATGATATGTAATTGGACATTGTCGAGCAGGTGGTGTGAAAAGTACCTACATAATAAATGACTTGTTAAACCCATCAATTGTCTTGCAAAATAGGAGAATAGCCTATATTACAAGCTTTGCCTTTTGCAATGTTTTGTAGGTTCTGGTCAATTCTTGTGCAACTGAATTTTAAAGCAGTTATCCTCTACCGATTGAGATGAAATTTGGCATAACTGTCAAGTTCCGATGACAATACCAAAGATTTAAATCTTTGGACAATACAATATTATGGTGACAGCGAGCTCATCCGATGAAGGAGACGGAAGGTGGACAACAGAACACCTCGATGAAAAATAGTAGACTGGCCGTGTTTAGGCTCAATTCGATCAGCACACGGTTCCGATCACTAATTTCATAAAAAAGTTGTATTGATAAATATATTTGTACATAAAGTTATTATTACCTATGAAAGTAAGAAGCGAGAAGAATTTCTGTTATTTTGGAAAACTACATAATAATCAAAGCAAGGTTTTATGTGAATGAAGGAACAAGCAGATGGCTAACTTGATGTCAAGCGGCAACCTTTGCCTATAACAAAGCATTACCACACAGATCACGTCCACCCTCTCATGTGCTGTGCCTGTAATTTCACCGGCACCCATCCATAGATATCCTTCAAATGCGAGCACTAGTACTTTGAGCCTACTTGTACTATTATTTATTCTGTGCTTTGAGGCAGAATTAGGTATAACATAACATAAACCCAATAGTTACACGTCGCCCTGAACGCACAGGATACCCTGTGTCGTGGGTATCAGGAACTAAGAGTAGGTACCATGGTACAACACCCAGACCCGTAACAAATATTTGCAGATCATACAAACATTTGTCCCGCAGCGGAAATCGAACCCGCGATCACTCGCATCTCAGCCGGCTACTGGCCCCCATGCTACAGAGGTCGATCGTCGATATGGTGGTAGTAGGTAGATACTTTACCGGTCGTACGCTTTCACAAAAGGTTCGACTCACACTTGGCTGGTTTTATAATTAATCTCATTTTTAACTGAACCGTGGGTACCACGGGCAACAAGCGTTTTTAGCTACAGCGGAGCGCACGTTTCGTGTCACGTGGCAAAAAGAATAGATAAATCAATACCTACGTACCTGCCTATAGCTGGTAGGTACTTTATAACTTATTTTAACTTTAAGTTTACGCAATTTTTCTTCTTTCAATTCAAAAGTTAGCTCAAAGTTTACATTTTTAAGGTTTCTCGGCTTTTTACTCAGTTTTCTTTGTATATTTTGCGGCCATGTGACTGATTCACTTCAAGTGCATTTCTTGAGTGGTGCGCGTGTTTGCGGAAATAGTCGCGTGGCCACTATTAGAAGTAAGAACTAATAACCAAGTATTAGAAATGCCAATTACGAACTTCTCTTTAAAAAAAAATGCGGCCATGTGACTGATTCGCTTCAAGTGCAATTCTTGAGTGGTGCGCGTGTTCGCGGAAATAGTCGCGTGGCCACTACCAAAGTATATAATAACCAAGTATTAGAAGAAAAACATACGACCTTCTCTTTTAAAAAAATTGCGGCTATGTGACTGATTCACTTCAAGTGCAATTCTTGAGTGGTGCGCGTGTTGCGGAAATAGTCGCGTGGCCACTACCATAAGAATATAATAACCAAGTATTAGAAGAAAAACATAAGAGCTTCTCTTTTAAAAAAATTGCGGCCATGTGACTGATTTGCTTCAAGTGCAATTCTTGAGTGAAACGCGTGTTCGCGGAAATAGTCACATGGCCACTACCATAAGAATAAGTAATAACCATGTATTAGAAGTGCCACTTCGTACGTACGTCCCCTACTTCCCTCCCCCGACTGACGCCACGCTGTCGCCCGCAGCGACCGACAGGGGTTGTTGTCCGTCATGTCATCGTAACTACATAAATGATGAATACTTTAGACTTTTCCCTGTATTTGTGTCACATAAGCAACTAACATCTAGCAATCGTTGTACAGATAATATGGGGGTGATTACGTGAGCGATGTCTGCCGCTGCCGAGATCCTCACGGCGACGGGTGTCCGCTCTCCGCCCGCGCCTGCCACGCCGCTGCCGTCGCCGCCCGCCCCGGCCGCGTCGCCCGCCCCTGCTTCGTCACCCGCCCCTGCTTCGTCACCCGCCCCTGCTTCGTTACCCGCCCCTGCTTCGTCGCCCGGCCCGGCTCAGCACACCGTGCACTGGTTCAGAAAAGGCCTACGACTCCACGACAACCCATCACTTCGAGAAGGACTCGACAACGCAGCTACGTTCCGATGCGTCTTCCTTATCGACCCGTGGTTCGCAAGCTTTTCTAACGTGGGCATCCACAAATGGAGGTTTGTTTAATATCGACAGTACACTTTCCCTAAGGTCATACCTACCATCACCCCATAATAGATAATAGCCATCAGCCCTGTACGGTCGAACGTAGGTAATTAAAATCAAAATTAACTGGAGCCGAAATGTTTTTTTAATACCTATATAGATTCCCTAATCTTAACTTTTTACAGAACATGTAGATGCCAGCCCTAGCGCTACGGTCGGGCGTAGGTACAATGCAACCAGTATAAGTTGGCGGTGGCGCTTTTGAGAAACTAAATCTATAAACATCATAATCTGTATCAAACAGCGCTACAACGGTAGCCACAACACGCGTCAAGTTATACTGGTCGGATTGTAATTAAAATCATTGTCTGACCACCGGCTAGCTTATTACGTATCTTGCGTATCAATGCGATAGCAATAATTGCGCGATTATCAGCGTATCAGCGATACGTAATACGAATTTGCAATTTGGATGCGATGATCGCGCAATTATTGCTATCGCACTGCTATTGCAAGATACGTAATAAGCTAGCGGAACTGGCCTTCTGTACTTAATATATTAGGGGTTAAAGTATGAAATTGCCGATTCATACTGAAAAATTGAAACTTGTTTTTTTCTAAGATGTAACATATTTATTTAATCAAAATATTTACCCTCATTATCTATATTGCTGCCATCTAAACGGAAGTTCATTTATGCCTCTACGATAGAACTCTGGGGATCTAGATTCGACAAACTGTGTGAAAGCATTTGTACTGCCTTCTGGGAAGTTTTTTTTTATCAAGTAGAAAATTGTCCAAATCACGAAAAAAATGGTAGTCCGTTGGAGCTAGGTCTGGTGAGTACGGAGGATGACGTATGGTTTCTAACTGCAGCTCCTGTAGAGTTACAACGGTTTCTCGTGCAGTGGCGTTGTTCACCGTGTGGGCGATCTACCACATGGTTCGTTCTTCAACTCGAAGTTTCCATTACGAAAGCGTTTAAACCAAAAAATCACGGTGCGTACATTAGCAGTCTCCTCTCCAAACGCAGCATTGATATTGCGACCCGTTTCTGCCGCGTTAGTTCCGCGTCGGAACTTGTATTCTAAAGTGACTCGGATTTTCGAAGTAGGTATCCATCTTTCACGTCTGATGAATAAAAAAACAATTGAAAGTCGAAAATCGAATGATGCACAATTTTTAAAAGAAGATCGTCATAGGTATCATAATTTTCACACGAAGATATAAACACGGCCTAGTCTTCCCCAGTAATATATTGTAGTTTTTGGCCTAGTCTACTATTATCGATCGAGGAGTGCTGTTGTAGCGTCTCCATCATCAGCTGAGCTCCCTTTCACCATAATATTGTATTGTCATCGGAACTTGACAGGTATATACTAAATTTCAGCTCAATCTGATATCGAAAAGTCACCCTTATTGCCATCCGTGAAATACAATGTTCCAATGGCCATTCTCATGCACATGCTTGCAGTGGCGTAACAATAGGGTGGCAGGGCTGGCAAAATGCCACGGGCCCCCGACCCAAGAGGGCCCAGGCCAAAGAAGCCGCGAGCTCATTTTTTTTTGAAATTTAATTGTTATTTTTATTTTATTGTAAATGTATGCAGGGTTTCTTCACGATGTTGTTCCTTCACCGAAAAGCTAGCGAATAGATGATGAATGCATTGAGAATTTGAGATATTATGTTCTATGGATGAATGTGAAGTCTCCAATACGCATTGGGCTAGCGTGGGGACTACAGACCATTCCCTCTCGCCTAAGAGAGGAGGCCTATGGTCATTAGTTCGACATAAAACGTGTCATTGAGTATACGCTGAAAATCTCGAAGTTTATTAAAATTAAACTGAGTACAACGTGACAATTTTTACTTATAGGTAGGGCCCCATCAGAAGAATTTGCCACGGGCCCCAGATGGTATAGTTACGCCACTGCATGCTTGACTTGTTGCTGAAAATACCGAAATCGCTATATGTGTGCCTATAATATTTGAAGAGTTCCCTCAATTCCTCGTGGATCCCATCAACAGAACCAGATTTTGATGAAAATGGGACCAAACTGAAAATATATCGTGCTAACTAAAGAAAAATATTTCCAAATCGGTTCATATACCTACCATAATCCTATTACCGCACCTAACATTATCAACAACAGAAAGAAGCCTTGTAATTTTCCCTGTATTTTCCAAAATTAAGACAGTTTTTCACTAGATTAAATAATACTATACTAGACTATTGGAAAACTCAACGCAGCACGCGCCGTGTTTATCACACTAATATTATAAATGCGAAAGTTTGTGTGTGTGTGTTAGTGTGTTTGTTACGGACGGATTTGGATGAAATTTGGAATGGAGGTAACTGGACTCTCGGAATAACACATAGGCACATGTTTATCCAGATATTTTCCCACGGAATCCAGACTTACGCGGGTAGCATCGCGGGGCGCAGCTAGCATATCATATATGAAAGAGATATGAGGTTACAAACATAACAGAAACACACACACACGCCTTGACAACCTCTTCCTTTTTTTTGAAGTCTGTTAAAAATTCAGTTAGGTACAATTTAATGAACTGTAAATCAACCTTTGCTTCAGACTTCTATGTCGAAGACCTACAAAACAATCCGGTTTAATTGGTTTCCAGATGGTAATAATATTGGTATAATGTTGTTCTCAGATTCCTGCTCCAATGTCTGCAAGATCTCGACGCCAGTCTGAGAAAACTCAACTCACGGCTGTTCGTGATTCGCGGCCAGCCGGCAGACGCACTGCCGAAGCTGTTCAAGGAATGGGGGACCACTTCCCTGACCTTCGAAGAGGACCCGGAGCCCTACGGCCGGGTCCGCGACCACAACATCATGACGAAATGCCGCGAAGCCGGCATCAAAGTCATATCGCGAGTTTCGCACACACTTTACAAGTTGGACAAGTATGTTTAGCCATCATTATCATCAGCTGGTTAGACTGGTTTTTAATTCGCTTGGCAGGCGAATTTAAAACGACGTTTATTTTTAGAATAGTGGCAGAAGTACCAAGGATAAGAATACGTTTTGTTATTATTATAAGTAGACATCGGATTATATGCACTATCAAAATGCCAAAATATGCATGCAAATATGCACTAAAAAAGGGCGAAATATGCATAAAATATGCACAATTAAAAATACAATTATAATAAGAAGTACCTATTCGCTTTTCACAAACTTTGCAAAAAAACACAGTGCCATCAGTCGTAAATTTACCTGGGTATTTTTTTATCCAGGATTCCATTAAAATCTGGGTATTTTTTTTCACTGGCGGCATAATTTTATCAAAAATAAAAAAACAGTGAGACAAAAACAATTGAATTGCGTTAGGCACGTGACGGCGTGTGTGAAGCAGCGAGTGCAGTAGGCATGCCCCCCTCCCGCACGTACGGTGCAACCCGCTGACGTATACCGAGCGCCGGCCGACCACTATGCGAGCCAGTCGGTCGGATTCAGTCAGTGCGCTCGCCGAGTGTGCGCGAGTCGGATGTGTTGACGGCGTAATACAACATGCCTTACTCTGCCAACATACTCGCATAACTACTGAAATAAGCAATCAATGAAGAACTACCAAAATATGCAATAACGCTATAAAAATACATGCAAATGCATATAATCCGATGTCTAATTATAAGCATGAGATTTGTCCTGGCTGCTAGCTTATTAAGGATTGTGTTATTTACTTTAAGAAAGGGTTAGCTGAGTCAGTCGTGGGAAGCAATGGTGGCGATGAGCTCACCACTTGTCACGTCTATATTCCCACGATGGTGCAAACCCACGGTGAAAAGAGGCCTTTTGAGGCTCCTACCTCTTTGGGGAAAAAGGCATGTATTTATGTACCAATCTATGTATGTATGTATTGAAAACTATATTGCAGTCGTGTTACACATGTCTTGAGCGACAAATCATTTGTGAATTTTTGTAACAGAATAATCGAGCGCAACGGCGGCAAGGCTCCGCTGACGTACCACCAGTTCCAGGCGCTGATCGCCAGCATGCCGGCGCCGCCGCCCGCCGAGCCCGCCGTCTGCGCAGAGTCGCTGCACGGGGCCGCCACGCCGCTCGACCTCAACCACGACGAACGCTTCGGCGTGCCGACCCTCGAGGAGCTCGGTTAGTGTACATGGAAGGCACCAGGTCCAGGCGCTGAGCGCTAAAATAATAATTATTAATCCTGAGATGGGATTGGTTCGTTGCTCGAATAATTTTCCATAATAGCCATTAATAATGTACGAAACTCCATAACGAAAAGACCAGCTTACCTATGCTGACTTAGGGACCTTTTTGTGATAGCGATTCTGGCTAATATCTTGTACACCTAATTGTATTTTATATTTTTTTATCAGTTTTGGTACAAATAACCATTTTTATATTCTATTCTATAAAAACGCATGTGTCAATAAACACAATCCTCGTGTACTTGGCGCAGTCGGGTGTGGCCCAAAGGAGTTATTTTGTAGCTTATGTTACTTGAATAACTGAACGTTTAATCAGTAAATGTTGTGTTGTAGGGTTTGACACGGAGCACCTGCAGGCGCCCGTGTGGATCGGCGGAGAGAGCGAGGCGCTGGCGCGGCTCGAGCGACACCTCGAGCGCAAGGCGTGGGTCGCCTCCTTCGGACGACCCAAAATGACGCCGCAATCGCTACTGGCCAGTCAGACCGGACTGTCGCCGTATCTGAGGTAATATTTCCGTGGTGTGTCCGGCCTGAGAATAGAACCCTCCGTCTCCTCCCATGGATGTCGTAAAAGCCGACTAAGGGATTACCCGGACTTGTTAGTGAGATTTGTTGGTTATAAGATTTGTCCTATGGCTGCTAGCTTGTTATCGAATGTGTTATTACTGGAATAAAGCGTTAGCCGAGTTAGTCGTGGGAAGCAATGGCGTCGATGAACTCACCACTTCTCACGTCTTTATTACCATGATGATGCCATTAGAAGGCCCATCTGCTACCCTTTCGGGGGAAAAGGTATGTGTCTATGTATGTATAAATCTGCTCAACGGTTGCCGAGTTGAGTGGAAATACACAAGAAAAAAATATCCTGCTGACGTTCCATTGACCATTTAGAGGCCCTTTTAGAGTCAGTCGTGGGAAGCAACGGCGGCGATGACCTCACCACTTTTCACGACGTCAGTCTTTGATCGGTTAGTTACGCCCAAGGCGTGTATAGGATTCTTCTCAACATGCAGTTTTTGTAATCACAGTGGATATAGACAACATGACGACTTTTCAGATTGCACACATTTTCAGATGTGCAGGTCTAGTGCTTAACTGAGTCAGTCCCTGAGGTATGGGAGCGGTACGGGAGGGTTGTTTTCGTTACGTCAAAATGAAGCGTGTCTTCATGTCATCTGATAATTTGAGAGACGAAAACACCCCTCCCGTACCGCTCCCATACCTCAGGGACTGACTCAGTTAAGCGCTAGACCTGCACATCGCTGGCCTAGGCCAGTAGACATCCACTGCTGGATGAGCCCGCCCCTTTGAATAGGGGAAAGCCCTATAGTATCACACTAATATTATAAAGGCGAAAGTTTGTGTGTGTGTTTTTTACTTCTTCACGCTGAAACGGCTGGACGGATTTGGATGAAACTTGAAATGGAGATAACTGGACTCCCGGAATAACACATAGGCACATTTTTATCCCGATATTCCCACGGGATCGAGACTTACGCGGGTGAAACCGCGGGGCTCAGCTAGTGATTAATATTTAATTGAATATGCATTGTCACAGATTCGGTTGTTTATCGACGAGGCTGTTTTACTACCAGCTGACCGAACTATACAAGCGAGTGAAGAGGGTCCGGCCACCGCTATCCCTCCACGGGCAAATACTATGGCGAGAGTTTTTCTACTGCGCAGCGACGCGCAACCCTAATTTCGACCGTATGGAAGGGAACCCTATTTGCGTTCAGATACCGTGGGAGAAGAACCAGGAAGCCCTGGCTAAATGGGGAAGTGTAAGTTTCAAAGTTTCTATAATACTAGTGGAATGCCCGCGAAATCGTCCGCGTGTACTTTTCCATACAAACTTAGACACCCCGCTGCACCCCCTTAGGGATTGAATTTCTGGAATTCCTTTCTTAGTGCACATCTTAGACCACAAAAGGAACGTACCCTCCAAATTTCAAGTCTGTAGGACTTATGGTTTGGCTGTACAGTCTCACAAACTTATCTGACCCGGTGACGGCGTCGCTGTTGTCGAATTTAGTGTTGCTGCTAAATGAAATAGGGCTTTTAGGGTAAGGTAGGGTGGAGTAAAATAATATTGACTAATTTTTAACTTTAAAATTTAAGTCATTACAACATGAAGCAATTGAAACAAAATAATATACGTATGTACGACATTTAGTTCCAGTTTTGGCCACCGGGTCAGATAAGTTTGTGGCACTGTACGTTGATAGTCAGTCAGTCAGTCAGTCAGTCAGTCAGTCAGTCACGCAACGAGTTTATATATATTGATGATTGAGCACACGCATTGATAGGATGTACCAGACGACACAACTTTCGATAGTAGTAGAGCGCCTTGTGAAACAGTTTGTCCGGGGAAGTATTACCACCATGTCCAGATAACTCTGTAGACACAGATAAAGCATTTATTCTCCAGAAAATGTATATCATATACATATATACATATATACATACACTAATAAAGAGGAAAGATTTGTATTTTTGTGTGTGTATGTTTGTATTGAATAAACTCAAAAACTACTGTGCCGATTTCAAAAATTATTTCACCATTGGAAAGCTACATTCCCCCTGTGTGACATAGGCTACCAGGGGGGCGATAGTAGGGGGAGGCTGTTTTTCATCCTGAAACTACCCGTGCGAAGCCGGGACGAGTCGCTAGTATGATATGTAATGCAGAGTTCTCAGATCACTGTGAGACACTTTTCCAGGAACTCGTAAGTTCTAACTAACCCACCATGCTCATATATTAAACTGGTGGCCCTATTTGTGAAACAGCATCCTAGTCTTCTTGCCACTCGCGTTCCACTCATCGTTCCACACCACACTAATATTATAAATGCGAAAGTTTGTGAGTGTGTTTGTTACTCCTTCACGCTGAAACAGTTGCACGGATTTGGATGAAATTTGGAATAGAGATAGCTGGACTCCAAGAATTACACATAGGCAATTTTTTTGCGATATTCCCTCGGGTTAGAGACTTAGCGGGTAAATACCACGGGGCGCAGCTAGTTTCTAAATATTGCTCTGCCGTTGTCTCGACCTTAGAATAGGACTCCTCCCACTCCTCCTGTAGATATCGTAAAAGGCGAGTAAGGGATTACAGCAGGGGATGGGCAGCAGCATCCATCGTAGTACTCAATATAAATGCTGCAATCCGCCTGCCAAGCGTGCTGATTATGGAAAATACCCATATTTGATATGCCTCGTCCAGCAGCGGTCGACGCAGCAGCAACGTAGAAGAATTTGTCTGCCGGTAAACTCCGATCAAAATGAGTTCCGAATCCCAACGGTAGGCTGAAAACTCCATCAATATTTACAAAAATCTAATAATATGATTTTGTACGTTCAGGGTCAAACCGGTTTCCCATGGATAGACGCCATCATGATCCAGCTGAGACAGGAAGGCTGGATCCATCACCTCGCGAGGCACGCGGTGGCGTGCTTCCTCACCAGAGGCGACTTGTGGATCTCCTGGGAGGAAGGCATGAAGGTAACAAACCGTTTACGAACCAGCCGTTGATGATCCTTCTTAGTACAAGGTAGGAAGCGCCTGTGTTGTGCCTCGAGAACAAGGAGAAGCTGTTACCATTTCCCGAGCAAAGCTCGGTTATCCAACTAGTCTTCTTTATTAGATATGATACACATAACGACTGCAATGAACTGGAGTGCGGTAGGTACCTGTGACGTCAATTGCAGATAATTCGCGATAGACACGGACTGGTCGGTGAACGCCGGCATGTGGATGTGTACAGGCTGATGATGACGATGAATGCAGGTGTTCGACGAGCTCCTGTTGGACGCGGACTGGTTGGTGAACGCCGGCATGTGGATGTGTACAGGCTGATGATGACGATGAATGCAGGTGTTCGACGAGCTCCTGTTGGACGCGGACTGGTCGGTGAACGCCGGCATGTGGATGTATACAGGCTGATGATGACGATGAATGCAGGTGTTCGACGAGCTCCTGCTGGACGCGGACTGGTCGGTGAACGCCGGCATGTGGATGTGGCTGTCGTGCTCGTCGTTCTTCCAGCAGTTCTTCCACTGCTACTGTCCGGTGCGCTTCGGTCGGAAGACGGACCCCAACGGAGACTTTATCAGGTAACTCGCTGAAAATCATCCAATGCTATCGTTTATGTGCACTATTTTCGATACCGCGGTAGAATCGTAGCCCGTAGTGACCAACTGCTGTGACCAAATCCCTCAAACGCCACTCCAGTCCGCCTCCTCCTCAAACGCCACTCCAGTCTACTTCCTTCTAAAACGCCACTCCAGTCTGCCTCCTCTTCAAACGCCACTCCAGTCAGCCTCCTCCTCAAATGCCACTCCAGTCTGCCTCCTCCCTAAAACGCCACTCCAGTCTGCCTCCTCTTCAAACGCCACTCCAGTCAGCCTCCTCCTCAAATGCCACTCCAGTCTGCCTCCTCCTCAAACGCCACTCCAGTCTGCCTCTTCCTCAAACGCCACTCCAGTCTGCCTCTTCCTCAAACGCCACTCCAGTCCGCCTCCTCCTCAAACGCCACTCCAGTCTGCCTCCTTCTAAAACGCCACTCCAGTCTGCCTGCTCCTCAAACGCCACTCCAGTCTGCCTTCTCCCTCAAACGCTACTCCAGTCTGCCTCCTCCTCAAACGCCACTCCAGTCTGCCTGCTCCTCAAACGCCACTCCAGTCTGCCTTCTCCCTCAAACGCCACTCCAGTCTGCCTCCTCCTCAAACGCCACTCCAGTATTAAGTAAACACGGCGCGCGCTTTATTTGATGATCTTCTTATTACTAGGTGGAAAGCGTAGTAGGTACAACAAAAAAGGTACAAAATAGGTCACAGTAGGCAGTCAAAAGTAAGATGTAAACTGATACTTATAAATAACAATCCTGATAATAATATGTAAGAACAGATGTTGGAAATTGCCATGCTAGCTGTCGAGGGGCAGAGCGACATCAGGCCACGTGGCTTTATCATTGATATAGTTATCTAGATTGTTATCATCATCATCATCATTGTCATACCCTTTTCCCAATTTATTTGTGGTCTGCGCAGTAGGTACCTCTTTTTCTTTCACTCTCCCCTGTCAGCCGTCACCTCGTCATTCACTCCCTTCTCTTTCATATCATCTCTCACGCAATTCCATCCATCTTTTCTGAGGTCTTCCTCTTCCCTTCCATCCACTAACATTCATATTCATAACTCTCTTAGTTACATGCGTTTCATCCTTCCTCATAACATGCCCATACCACACCCATACCAAACTAAACGATTTCCTTTCAACTTTTCTGTCACTGGTGCAATTTTCAAACTTCCTCTTATATACTTATGTAATATGCTCTCTTAATTAGATTATGCTTTATGTAGGATTTAAATCTTCGAATAGGAAGTTTAGATGCACTTTCTGGAAGGTTATTTTAGAACGTAGAGCTTTCAGGCTTATAGGTGAGCAACAAATGGCGGAGACTAAGTTCCAGAGTCTCGAGCACCGCCGTAAGGTTGCATGCCTTTCGATTTTCTATAGGTTACCTACATTTCGGGGAATGCTCCCAGGAACTGCACAATCAGATCACACCTAGTCCTTTTCATCATAGGACGAGCAGGCGTACGGCTCAGTACCATCCTTACCTCATTAGTATACCTTCTATTCGCACAAAACGTTTCGGTTCTACCTTTGTAATGCGAACTGCTAAGGAGTGGAATACACTACCGTCGTCTGTCTTTCCTGAAAACTATAATCTGGGTATCTTCAAGTCTAGGGTGAAAAGGTGCCTTCTAGACCTTTGTGCTCCATCTTCGGCCACATCGTCACTTACAAACAGGTGAGATCGTTGTCAAACGAAGGACTACCAAAGTTAAAAGAAAAAAAAACGTACAGAATTCCCCATAAAAGAGCGTCTTACTTTCATGAATGCGGGCGATAGATAACAGTTTCGTTATATGAATTGGTCAGGCGATACATTCCGGCGCTGGTGAACATGCCGACGCGCTACATCCACGAGCCGTGGGTGGCTCCGGAGTCGGTGCAGGAGTCGGCCAAATGCATCATCGGACGCGACTACCCGATGCCCATCGTCGACCACGCCAAGGCGTCGCAGGTCAACATCGAGCGCATCAAGCAAGTGTACGCGCAGCTAGCCAAGTACAAACCGCAAGGTAATCACAAATTCATTAAATAAAACAAACCTTGTTTAGGTAGGTATACTATTTTCAGTAGGTAATCCAACACCAAAATCAAAGTCAATAATCTTTTATTAATTGAAATCACAAGAATCTTTTTTAATCGTCTTTCTTATAAACTAAAGGAGATGGGCAACCGCTGACCCAGGTCAATAATAAATGAACCCCTATTAATGTAAGCTATTAGGTAGTACGGTTCCAAAATGTTGTTATTCGTCCAATTTTGCTAAAGAACTTTATACATTTTTAGAAGTTGGGAAGCAAAAGTTTTGTTTGTAAATAATTAGATAAATCAACTCATTGCATTTGCGTAAAACAAAACACAACAAGCTTCATTACTTTCCCACAACTTCTACGCAAGAAATTTAATTCGCTTTTTCATTATCTTAACATATTATATTATCAATAACCAAAAGTACCTGTCTCAACTGTCAACATTGTCAAACAATGTATGGGGAGTTGTCCATGTTCTTTATTCCTGTTCCAGCTCGACCCAACCTAAAAGAATCAAGCAACAATCACGACGCGCTCCTATTTGATACTAGGTGGAAAGCGCCTGTGTGGTGCCTCGAGAACAAGGAGAAGCTGATTCAAGAAAAAGAGAAACAACTTTCTTTTTTTGCTTGATATACTTATAAATTCCTGATAATATGTAAGAACAGATATTGTAAAATGCCATGTTAGCTGTCCAGGGGCAGAGCGACATCAGGTCACGCGGCTTTATCATTTGTATCACCAGTTTTCGAATAAAATAGGAACACCCGTTGCACCCTAGAGCCTGTGTCGTGTGATGTTCATCGTCAGAGATGCAGGAGTCTGCGGGAAGAAGACAGGTCATGTCATCATAGTTTGAAGTTTGAGCTCAAACTTGAAGATTCAGCTTCAGTAGTACCCAAGATCCGGTTCATCCTATGCTGGTCATCATCAGGACCTGCATGGAGCCTGATGTCGTCAAAATTAACATTTTGAGCTCAAACTGAAGGTTCTGCTCCAAAATGGCAGTTTCCTTACAACAAATTGTTGCAAGCCGATTATCATGGAACCGGCTGCAACAATTTCCACCAAATATAAGAACCATCTCGAAAGACTGAAACACAATCTTTCATATAATAGAAACCGCATATAAATCAGAGCACCCGTTCCGGAGCTTCGTCGCAACATAGAACCGTGTATATGTTATGTTATATACATATTATAATAACAAATGTTTCAATATCCTCGACTTGTATATCCCGCCTTGCCTACGGCTCGGGTGGATAAACGTCTCCAATAATATGGCTTATTTTATTCACTGCGAAGGTTCGCCTGCGACGCAGGAGGTTGCGGGTTCGATTCCCACCTCGGAACAAATATTTGTACCATCTGCAGATATTTGTTCAGGGTGTTCTGGGTATTTTCTATATGTATAATAAAAAATATCTATCTATGTAATGTATTGTATATCAGTTATCTAGTACTCATAACACAAGCTCTGCTTAGCTTGGGGCTAGATAATGTTGTGTGAACTGTCCAGCATTATTAATTTATTTAATCTGTATAATCTATTATTTTCATCAAAAATCTTATTTGCAATTTCAGGGTCACTGAACCCTGATGCGGTGCAACGGCCCAATGTGGTGCAATCGTCGCCGAGCCCCACGTCGATCATCGCCAGCATCAACCAGTCCAGCTACCTGTGCAGCGCGTCGCCCGCGCCGCCGCCCGCGCCCTACAACGACGCCGACCTCTTCCAGCGGCCCATGAAGCTCGCGCCGCCCCACCGCGGAGACAGACACCCCAAGTGCAAAGAAATCGTCATCGTCCACAAAGTGCACAAGTCAAGCGTCGCGTTGGCAAATCCCGCCAATCCACAAAAGACATTCGTCGCGAACGGCAAAATAGATTCGTCTTTCAAACATCGTTCGTTACCCCACGGTAGACAAGAAAATTGCCAGTTTAAAAACTTAGCCATCAATAACTTTGTTAACGGATATTCGTCCCAGAACGTATATCCAGGTGCTACGCCGAATTATCAACCGAACCCTAATTCTGAGTACCAACAAGTGATGAAAATAAATAACTATAACTTCGAGCAAACTAAGTTTTACGTGCCTGTTTACCCGCAAAACGTGGCGCCGCGCCCCGCGCACACGGCGGTCCCGTTTATACCGGACCCGATCGACGGCAAGAGGGAACGAAAGAAGGAAGGAACCAAAGACAAATCAAATATGAACGCAGACAGGTGTAACTCCGGTGAAAAGCATCAAAAACAATCTAATTAAACAGGCGTTTGCACTTTAGTTAGTGCGAGTTTTTAGTGGTAGTAGAGCTTTTTGGTGAAAGAGTTCGTCCGGGGAAGCACCTCCATACCTGTTTCTGCCGCAAAGCAGTAGTGTTCGAATTGCTGTGTTCTGGTTTCAAGGGCACATGAGACTTCATCTTTATGTCGCAGTGTGGCGGGTGCAGTGCAATGCCACATAGGGTGCGTCCTAGGTGGACGTGACCTACGAGGTAATGCATTGTTAAAGGCAGAGGTTACCGCTTAATATCAGGTGGGCTATCTGCTTGATACGTCATTCACGTTGTTTGCGAGTGTTTAGTGCATACTTCATCATCATCACGAGCCATTAAATGTCCATTTTTGGACGTAGGCCTCTCCCAATTTGTTCCACTCGAGTCGATCTGTTGCCTTCGCCATCCAGTGATAGCCTGCGTATCCTTTTATGTCGTCCACCCATCGTTTCGGTGGATGACCTCTGGGGCTGCTGTTTGCCCACGGTCTCCATTCAAGGATCCGTCTTGTCCAGCGACTTCTGTCAAGCCATGTAATATGACCCGCCCAACTCCACTTAGCAGCGTATCAAATACGACAATAACAGTGACCGGCAATAACGGTGACCACGTCTCTCAACTTAGTGCTTAACAAAACATGTATTACGAGTAGTGTCAAATACTATTTAGTACTAATCACAAAGTACCTGCATTAATCACTTGCACTAATCAAAGTGTGAATCAAGCTTAGTGCGAAGTTAAATTAAGATAAGTTAGATGTTCTTTGTGTCTTAAGTGTAAATAGTTTTTAGTGTGTTGGAGTAAGCAGGTATAGGGTTCCAAGCGGAACCTTATTACTAAGCCTACGGATGGCGCAGGCTTAGTAATAAGACCGAGTATTATTTTATCTGTGTTAAGGCTTAGAATCCGTCTGGATTCTGTCATATAAATCTCAGCCGCCGTAAGAGGTAGCCAGGTGAAATTTTCACAGATGATGTGTTATTTGGGCATGAACCCTGTACAATATTCCCGTATAGACATATCCAACCAATAACAGCAATAGCGTTTTAACTTTACCGCAAAGTATATTTGTATATTATAAATTTTACTAGTCGCGACATCTAGTTTTAACTTGAGTAAATTATCCATAAGAGGCCCCGTACAAAGAGTTCTTCAACCAAATAATGACAGCAATAGCGCGTTCTAATTTTACTAGCCGCGACATCTAGTTTTGACTTGAGTAAATTATCCATAAGAGGCCCCGTACAAAGAGTTCTTCAACCAAATAATGACAGCAATAGCGCGTTCTAATTTTACTAGCCGCGACATCTAGTTTTGACTTGAGTAAACTTTGGAACCTTACATCACAGTTTTACAATCTCTTATATTATGCGTAGTTTGAGAGGAGTTACGCACGCTTTATTTATTAAAAAATAGGTACTTAAGTAGATATAATTGTACCATGGGTACGTATTATAATAAATTTCTCAACAGCGCTTGTTAACCGATCTTTAGACTGTAAGGTAGTTGTGAAGATTATGTGCAACATACTCCAAAATCCAATCTTATCGAAATCGGATCAGCCGTTTCGGCATGATTGATCAAACATCCAAATATAACTTACTTTACTTTGAAATTTATGATATTAGTGGGATTAAGATTAGGTACTAGAAAGATTTACTACTCTTAAAATTAGCATTAAAATTGGGCATATTACATATCACATCGCTATGGAATTATACATTATGGCCGATATACCTAGTCCACTTGAAGGCTGTTAAGCTGCGCATTAGAGTTCAAGTCTGTTGAGTTGAGCGCCAATCGGCTAAGTTCAAGGCAGCCGGGTTATTTTGCATAAGTAATATAAGTACCTAGGTATTTAGGAACCAATCTAAAGTGTTTCCTTGTAACTTAAACAACCGATTTATCGCTCTTTTTTCTGGCGTTTCTCTTGTCAACCTGCAACCTGCGACCACGGATGCTGCAAAGCGTTCGGAATGTCAGGCATAACAAAAATACGCGAAACATCTGTTTAAAGCTACCTCCACATATTTGGCAAACCTCTACAAACACAAATATGTGGGTTGCCGATCCATCGGTGTCGTTTTTTGGAAATTTTGGGCACAAATCAAAGAGTTTGCTGCAAACGTTTGCGATTCATTTTTTATATACCAACTAGGTGACGACGGTGTTGATAAAAAATTATTATATTTTAGGAATGTTGCAAAGGAGAACCCTACATCTGGAACCACCAGATATTTGCGTTTGCGACAAACATGTGGTGACGTCTCACTTCATTTATGCAAACGTTTGCGACAAGCTGCAAACATGTGAAAGTACCATTAAGTTGTTTAATTTTAATATTTAGCAGTTTCCTGTTTGATCTCCTGCAAATTCTATAATACAAGAATGACTCAAAAATATAACAATATGTATTTGTATATTTAAAATTATGTTTGATAGATCTTACAAAATCTAATAAATGTTTTCATAACATTTTATTTCTTTTATTATATCTCTGTTATTTCTCTACTGACTAATTTTCCTCTAGGTTTAGTTTCACCTATTTATAGGTACTTAGTTATATTTTTTGAGTTTGTCCAATTTTCATGGAGATGCCAGTTCTTGGAATAAAACCACAAAATACCTACTAAAAAATAAATGAGGTGAAAAAAACAATGAATATTTTTTATTAACAGTTTATTATAGAAATCACTTTACCACTGCTTCCGAGTTATGTATCCAGCAAGGCAACAGTTTGCATGTGCTGCTGCAAAGCTTTCTTGGCCTTTCTAGATTTCTGAACAGGCTTCTTTGGTTTTACTTCTTTATCATATCCCAGTTCATGCCTAATTGTCGCCAGCATTGATATCTGAAAATGACCATGAAAGGTAAATATAGTTTGCTATTATTGAATTGTAAGTTTAAATTATATTATTACTAGCGACTCGTCCCGGCTTCGCACGGGTAGTTTCAGATGAAAAACAGCCCCCCCCCCCCCCCCCCCATCGTATCCCCCCCCCCCCCCTGGTAGCCTATGTCACTCAGGGTGAACGTAGCTTTCCAATGGTGAAAGAATTTTTTAAATCGGCCCAGTACTTTTTGAGCCTATTCATTACAAACATACAAACATACAAAAATAGGTACAAATCTTTCCTCTTTATAATATTAGTATAGATTAGTATAGATTATTTCATGATTTATTTAATTTAAACACTGTTTACTAAAATACAGCTTAAATTAGGCAGGCTATGACGACCATAAAAGTTATTGAACAAAATTACTATCTAAGTAAATATTATAAATCTACTTTTCATGGTATTATGTTAGACATAGAATTTTTGCTACGCTGGTATTATATGCAATTAACATTGCATATAATACCATTGATTCGGTAAGATAAGAAACCATTTGGTGCCTTTATGCACTTAATTAAGGTACTGATTTTGAGTGATTTGTGGCAATCCTCGTCGGAAATCGAACTCATCCCACCATGGCCGTAAACTCCTGCTTGCTAGACATGTTGTCTAGCATCAGCAGCTGCGAAAAAAAGTATGGCTTGATTGGGAATAAAGGGCTTGGCACTCATGTCAACTCCATAGGTACTGTAGTTAGCATCTTTGCAAACTTGTGCATGATCACTTTGTCTGCCTTGGGCGTTCCATGCAGCTAACTATTAAAAACGTAAGTATGAATAGTAACCAGAGTAGAAATTTAAGCAAGGTTCGACGGTTCTTACCTCTTCAGGAACATGGACATATCTAATATTCCTGGACTGTATAAATAGATTTTCAAAGGCGTATTCATTGCCTTGGGGATCACAATATATGGCATTTGTAAATGAAATGTTCATATATCTAAAACAAACAAACAAAAACATTTAGATATTGCCTGGATTTTCGGACATATTCTGGTATGGTTTTTGATATTCAAACATACCCATCAACGGAGCTGATGAAGCCACAGACATAAGAGTCATTTCGAAGATCCACTGTAATATTTTTGCCTTGTAAAGCTTTGACCAAGCAAAGTAAGGTATTATGATAGAAGAATTTTTCTTTAGATGTCCCAACAAACATGATTTCTACAAATGTCTACTCTGAAATTAAGAAAACAAGTATTAATTGAAAAGACAGGGTTCATTAGTAAAAAAAAATTGCTGCAATTGAAAAGCAATCAACAAGATAGCTGAGCACACACAACACCTTCAATCACAGATACAGAACTGTGATCGAAGCACAACACAATATATTTATTACATTTTCAACAACTCTGAAGAACTCACTAAATAATTTTCAGCTCTATTGATGAATGATTAATCTTGCATCAGGTTTTGATTTCAATTCTAATTCAGCTCTAGTTAATGTCCACTCATCATTTTCCCTTACTGCCCAGAAATAATAGGTGCCTCTATCCTTTGGTCCCGATACAGGTATAGAGAATCTAGCATTCCGTCCATCCGAACAGTTATTTTCTGTGTCACTTAGTTTAAAACCTCTGTCCTTGATGGGCTCTCCCAGGTAGTGCACCGCACCAGAATGCTGCCGTAGTTTTTTCAGAGCAGTTTTGTAGTAATCAAAACCTCTGACCCTGTGCACTAGACTATTTTGTAGAATAAATCCTGTTGTACTAAGTATAACACCCCCCCATGCAGCAATTTTAATAAGTGTACCATTAGATACCGTCATAGTTACATGATCATTACCAGCAGCTAAGTAAAAGTACGTCAGGTCAGGAACACGACAGACAACACCCCTGCAACTGTAAGCAGTAATATATTGTAGTTTTTGACTGTAAGTAAAAATAATTATAAATCTATTTTATAACTATTTACATAAAAATGTTCTCTACTTCTCTATGACTATAATTAAATTCGATTTTAGCGTAGAGTACTAGAGTATTTTACGTAGTAGTAAAACACAACTAAAACGTACAAACTACAAACGTAGAGACCATTCATTCTAAGATTGCACATGCCAAGGAGTATTTATTTTTCTATGGTTGGTACTATTCCCAAGGCACGGACACAGACTAAGAGTATAAAGCAGGTGCAATCTTACGGTGAACGAGCTCTACACTCTTGGTCTGCTGTGGCTGGCGTTCATGAAGTTATTTGTAGTCAAATTCAAGCTTCTTGCTGGCGTTGGCGTACGTAACTACGTACAAAGTCATGGACGTAAGTCTTTAGTCCATCTTCCTAGACGTAAAGTCCATGAAGTTATAGGTAAATCTATAACTTCATTTGTAAGTCCATGTACGTAGTACAGAGGGTCGACCACGAACAACTTGCGAAAAAGTATTCGTATGGTTAATGTAAGCATTTTGTATGAGATTTGATCCAGCGCCCCTACTGGACGTAAATCGAACTAAATTTGGCATCACGAACGGTTTACCATGCTATCGCGTCGCCTTCGTATCGTATGGGTATCGTTACGTAAAGACATTTGTATGAAAATTGCGATCACGAACCTTGCGTTAATTTAAGCTCGAAGGCTGGCTATCGTCATGTCATCGTAAACTTACGAATGTTTATTCACTTAGATTTTGTCAGTGAGAAAAGATTCGTAAGGAATTAAAATTAATATTTGTGTATATTCCTAGTGTTTTTAAGTTTTTGAAGTAACTTTGTTATGTGCTTGTTGTTACTACTTACCTATCTAAAATGTTGTGATATGGTACCTACTCGTTTAAGAAAAGTTGAACTAAATAAGAGGTTATAAAACTTGTGTCTTTGTATTTTAAAATAAAACCGTTTTCCCCCCGAAGGGTAGAAAACGAATATTTAGGTTTAAGCCGTAGCTTGACCCACTTGTGAGATTACCTCCTTGAATTTTGCGCGATTGCAGTGTGTTTCCTACCTCCATTGTCTATGTATGATCACGTGACGCGGCTGCGGGTCGACGCCGACATCGCTGGCTAGTTGGATGTTCGTCAGTACTCTCACAAGCCGGCAAGGAATGCAAAATTTAGTGGGTCAAGCTACGGCTTAAACCTAAATATTCGTTTTCTACCCTTCGGGGGGAAAACGGTTTTATTTAGGTGTTAGAGCCTTCGCTTGACCCACTTGTGAGAGGTGTTTATATTCTGCCGGCGATGGCAAGGCGTACTGTGATTATATCTACGAGGTAGGTATATATACCTACCTCGAGGTAGGTATAGGTATACATAGGAACTAGGTAATAGGCTTATATGAAATAACCAAAATGTATTACAAAACTGTGTTATTTAACCATCTTTAAGTCTCAAGGGCTTATAAAAGAGAAACTAAAAATAAACCAATGTTTAACGCCCCTCGCGCTATAAATGTTAATATTATATTTTAATTTTCACCTATATAGGTGTGAATGATTCACTGAGACAAAATTGATTTTGTTGAGGCCTTTTTTGTGGAACAATAATGTTGTAACTTTACTTCTCCACTTCCCTCGACAAAGAACCTCATCCAAATTGAAGTTACTGTTGGACCAATTATCGGAATTTACTGCCGCTCTAAAACTGCCAGGTGAAGCTACGATATCTGCGGACTTGAACAAGTTTCGGATCCATCCTGCAATAACTGTTCGTGATACAGCCTTCACCTGGTTTCTGGTGGTAACAAACAAGTTCTATTAGCACGCCGCGCCGGTCTTTTCCGACATTTATTAATTTATGTATCCAAAATACCACATTCAATTTACGAATGCTATTTCTAGTCAGTCTCCATCCTGACTGTTTGAAATTAGCCGAATCGGTCTTTGAACCGAAAAGGGTTCAGAATAACATATGATCTTCATGTTCCTCTAAATAGTCAGGACCAATGTCCAGAAGAGTTAAATCATGTATTCTACGCCCTGAAGATAGAATAAGCAACGCAGATAAATAACGAGATACTTGAAATAGGCTATTGAGATCGACATCATAGCTATTTAAATGGTATATCAGGTGGTAAACCTGGAGGCGGTGGTCTGCTCGCAAATACAGCTTTCAATATTCGCTTCACCAGCGGGTGATTGATTACTTAGCTTGTCGCTATTTTTAGGATTAGCAAACGTGGTGACCACCGATTTATGTAATGCAATAGAACTTGACGCCAGTGAAACGAAACTAATATACTTCGTAACATCTTCAGGATTTGGGTTGTTAATTTGGACATTATTATGTTTTGCCCAGGATTTCCAACGTATTCAGGCTGAGCTATATGTTTTCAAGGTTGAATTACGCCATGAGGATTCCAGAATGCTACGGTTCTCCTTTGACCAGGATTCTACAAAGCGGGACCAGCCTGTATCTTCCAAACCTACAAACACATTTCTGTTATCACTGGAGTTGGCCTTCCGGTTCTGAGATCGATCTGATTCTTCTGTAGA
Organism: Operophtera brumata; assembly: GCA_932527175.1. Taxonomy (NCBI): domain Eukaryota; kingdom Metazoa; phylum Arthropoda; class Insecta; order Lepidoptera; family Geometridae; genus Operophtera; species Operophtera brumata. The sequence continues at coordinate 7,406,319 of OW052238.1, forward strand.
TTGGGAATCTTGAATGGGCGACACAGAGTTCTCTGCCTCAATTCTGCTTTCCAGAATGTCCTGCCTAGTTAAGTGTCTCAGGACTCGTGGTATTAGTGCTGGTGGGGTTGGTTTCAGCCAACCGAAATTGAAGTCCCAGTAACAACTGAAAGCGTCTACAAATAGGCATTATCGATCTCTGGCGTCGCTTACATATCTGTGGACAATGGCGGATCGTACACTCGGAAATAAAACCACTTCTGGAGTCCCCATCTTCTTGAAAATAACTTGAAGAATTTACTGAGTCAACGTCCACTCCGTCAGTTCCTTCGACCGTGATAGGCCGTCTGCGGTATCGTTGTACCTTCCGGGCAGATACCGTGCTACCAAGTTTATTTGCTATCGGCTGGCAAGCTCTAGGATTCTGTGAGTTGTAAGAAGGAGGCGTAAGGATTTGGTGCCTCCTTGTTTGGTAATATACGCTACAACCAATCTGTTGTCTGATTGAACCATTACTGTTTGACCCCGTAACTGTAGTCCTTTTCTTTTGAGAACTTCCAGTACCGCCTACAGCTCCCTTTGATTGCTGTGCCAGTTCCGTTTCCTCTTGTTCCAGAGACCACTCAACCTTTCCTTTCCTACTGTAGCGCCCAACCCTATTGTCGCAGCATCGGTTGTTATGAACACCGTTGCTTCTGGTTGGAGGATCGGAGATGAATAAGAGATGTTTTTTAGCTACCATCTCAGGTTCTCTAATACGTTGACTGGTAACGAAAATCTTTTATGTTTCTGGTTCATTGGCAGTTTGCTGCCATCTGCGTTCAACGACTGTACAGTCTTCTTAACGGAATGACAAATGACGTGAAGTTCATGTTCCCCAACAAAACTTTTGCAAGCCACTACGTCCACCATTGGTTGTCCAGGAAACTTTTTAACAGCACATTACATTTCTGTTTTTTTTTTTTTTTTTTTGTCTGAAAACCGTTTGATGTTTTGTTCGGTGTTCCAAGGGAGTCCCAGATACTCGACTGCTCATGACGGCACGAGAGAGGTCTTTTGGTAGTTTATCAACCAACCCATTTGCAGCAAGTGCTTTTGAACAAACTGATTTTGTTGGTCTAAAATGTCTGGATCGGAATGAATGTAGAAGGAAGCCGTCTAAATAAACAATAACTCTGATTCCCCTCTCCCTGAAAAAATTAGCAACTCAATTAGTGAATTTTGCAAATTTATAGGGAGCTGCCGTTAAAGCAAAAGGAAGGCAAGTCATATCGTACATTGTACCTATTATCGAAATTAAAGGCCAAAAATCTCCGATGAGGTTTACTGTTCGGGATATTGAAATATGCCTGTGATAAATCTATTTTAACCATGTAATCAAGATTATTTAGACATAGAGGAGTTCTATGGTGGTTTATCAACCGGAATTTTGGGGGCCGGTTGTAATTGTTGAGAACTCTTAGGTTAAAAATGGGCCTATTAGAACCATCAGGGTTTTACCTTAAAAACATTGGAGAGAGAAAGCCTGATTCGCTCGAGCACTTAACAATTGCCTTACAGGCTAGCATTTTATGAATTTTCACTGCCATATCTGAGGAAAATTTTACCAAAAGCCGGTTGCTGTTGTCAGAATTAAATGTTCTCAGGAGAGGAGAGCGTACGAAGGGTATCCTGTACCCTGATAAAACTGAAATTATAGATTTCGGAGCGCCAAAAGAGTTCCAAGCTTCAAGATGTTTGCTTACCTGCCCCGCTTCGAAGTTATTAATCTCTTTAGGGCTTGGTTTTACCCTCATATCTAGGTTTTTTGTTACCAAACGTGGAACCTGTTAAAGGATGCTTTCTTCGTTTGGCTCTGGGCTGGGCTTCGGTAATTTGGCCGTCTGTCGTTGAACCGCTTGTAATTCTGGCTCCTTTCATGTTTTGTGGCAGTTTTGTTGTGCAGCTTAGATTTATTAACGGCAATAAGATTCTTTCTGATAGGAAAAAACTTGTGGATTCCACCATGTTCCTTAATTAGGTCCCCTAGCTGCGGATCTGCGAATAAATGAGTATTCGACGGTGGGATGGCGTGTAGGAGTTCGTTCAGAGTTTTATTTATTGGCTTATAAACCGATCTACGCTGCTGGATTATATCTGCTCGTCTCCCGCAGGTGTACTTCAATAGGGAGTCAGATGTGTGACGGAATTCAAAATCTGTCGCAAGAAAGTTTTTGCTCAAGTGTGTCTTAATTTCCAAGGGCGCAGCGTTATATACGTTCTGAAAATGCTTTCTTTGTTGAAGAATCCCATGAATAATGGCATCTAGGCAGGCATCCATTTTGTTCAAAAGGGCTACTGTTTGCCAAATATGGGTAACGGTTGCTAACACGCTATTTACTATTAGACTAGAAAAAACCGGAGCGGCCTGGAATTGCTTCTGCACGTCGGCGTAACGAATATTTTGCCAAAAGGCTTCTCCGAGCCTTAGACAACGAGATCCCTGTTTTAGCAGAGCTTCTTCCGCGATTCCTATTTTACTTTCAAATTCTTTAGCACCTAACGAAGCAAAATCGAAGAAGTGGTCTTCTATGGGTTCTGCTGCCTGTAATTCAGCAGGTTCCTCTACCTCCTGTCCATCTAGACTGTCAGAGCGTAGATGATCTGCCTTTTGCGTTAACAGGTCAGTTAGATGCCTAGACAATGCTACAAGTTGTTCCAACAATCTGTTTTGCTGATCCATAAAAGTTTCAAGACCTTTTGTAAAGGCGGCTTGGAACGGTTCCGGACTATGATACCTCTTCCTTGCATTCCCGGTCGTGAATGCTGATGAGGCAACAGACGGGGACGATGGCTCGACAGAAGTTGTCGGAGCTTCAGCTCGAGTTTTAAGCGTTGCTGAAGCTGCCTGGCGTGAAAGTAGATGATTTTTTAATATCCGACAGGTTTCGCATGAACCCGCTATAATCATCAGAATTTTCTTCATCATGGCAAGTGGTGAATAGAGAGCCCTGCCAAGTGGCCAATTGAGAAGTATTCTTTTGATCAATCTGTACTTGCGTTCACTTAACGAAGTTAGAGAGCTTTTGCCAGGAGGACTGTTGGAATTGCAAACCAATGGCGGTTCTCATCATCGGATGATATTTCATCACCAAACAGATCTTCGTATGAAGCTTCGCTGACCTCCCAGGACTTCTAGTCTTGAGAATAACATTCATCCAGGATGTCGATAACATTCTTATAGAACTGCTCCAGCTTGGGAGGAGGGTCCCACTTGACAACATCGCCGAGTGTTGTAGGACTCATGATCGAAAAGATACCAATGTTAAGGTTGTCACTGGGGCCAAGAGATTTTTAAATCTAGAAAGTGCCGATTTGACGGCTGCTTAGCCGACATGATAGCTTTCTCACGATGTTCGCCTTAGTGCTAACCCTTAAGTCGGCTATGCAGTCGACATCGCAGCCGACAGTGCGGCTATACAGACGACAGCGTGGTGACGCAGCCGACAGTGCGGCTATACAGACGACAGCGCAGTGACGCAGCCGACAGTGTGGCTATACAGGCGACAGCGCGGTGACGCAGCCGACAGTGCGGCTATACAGACGACAGCGCGGTGACGCAGCCGACAGTGCGGCTATGCAGCCGACAGGGCGGCTATGCAGCTGACAGTGTCAACTTCTTTTAAATGGTAATTTCTACAGCGAGTCTGCCGTCCAGAGAGCGGGCATTCGCACAAGCGTTGAATTGCACACGCTTTGTATGTAACGAATCTGCCGTCCGTAGAGCGGGCATTCGTAAAAGAGCACTGACCTTCACACATGTTCCCGAGGGAGACATGTGTAGAAAAAATTGATTATAAACACTGTAAACAGAATAAAACTAACGTTTTGATATATTACGCCAATCTATAAAAATATTGAAACTGTAAAAATTTAAAATATTTATAACCTATCTGACACTGCACTGTCAAAATTCAAAGACGTACTGACGAACATCCAACTAGCCAGCGATGTCGGCGTCGACCCGCAGCCGCGTCACGTGATCATACATAGACAATGGAGGTAGGAAACACACTGCAATCGCGCAAAATTCAAGGAGGTAATCTCACAAGTGGGTCAAGCGAAGGCTCTAACACCTAAATATTTACCTGTAATTTTAATAAAAGTATGTGAACATGGAACGAAGTGCGTTGCATTACTATCTTGCTGCTAGATTAATTGAAGAAGAAAGAGAAAACAGGTGAACATAAATAGATAGGTAGTTGGTAAGGTACCTACATGGCCTACCTTTGTTTTCACATCGTAACTGTTCTATTGAATACTAGCTGTTTATGTACAATTATCGTGCACCAGGTTCGCCACGCCTGTAGGATACCCGCCACACTAGCCTTAATGATATCATTCGCCGGTCCTTTACCAGCGTCTACATTCTAGCCATTCTAGAACCGAATGGTCTGCTACGTGACGATGGTAAGCGGCCTGACGGCATGACTCTTGTTCCGTGGGAGAAGGTGTGTGGTGTGTCTTTGGTGTGGGACGCTATACGTGCGTTGATACCCTTGAGCCATCTCATCTGTCTAGGAGATCAGGCAGGGCTGGTGCAGCGGCAGATTTGGCTGAGGACTGACTTTCATAATTCTTTCAGGGCGTCTGATCCAAGCTAAGCGTGACCTGAGACCTGGCTCTTATCTGGCTCAACGAATTAGTATTACCATTCAGCGTGGCAATGCAGACAGCATCTTATGGACGCTTCCGTCTGGTAGTGATTTGGATCAGTCGAGCTACCTTTAGATCTAATTTTTTACCTTTATGTGAAGTAGTACCTAGGTATAGACTTGTAATACTTGCTACCTAGATACCTACCCATGTAATGTTGTAAATAAAAACCCAGCACTCAATCAAAAGTTTACTTTATTGCTTTTCAAGATACCTCACAATAATAGGTACTAGGTAGTAAACAAATCAACATTTACCTATGTACCTACAATTTGGAGCCATCACTGTTTAGCACTTCTACCAACTCCTTACTCTTATCTTGTATGAAGTAACGGCCACGAGGACCCCTTCGGGGTTTGGATAAAACTCCATATGTAGAAAATATCTTCTTTAAGCTACATTAAATTACTGCAAAAACCAGAATGGTAGGCTCCGATTTACCAACCAACAAATGCATAGGTAGGAAAAATTATCCCTTCTTAACCGTGGTCCGGTTGTGTAGTCCGGCCAGCCGGACCGTGGAAAATTTATTTTTTCGATTGTCCGGTGGCGATACTGTTTGGTTGGTTGTACATCTGTACACTGTACCTTGGTCCGGTAATATCGCCACCGAACAATCGAAAAATACAAATTTTCCATAGTCCGGCTGGCGAACAAATCCCCCGTTAAATTGTCTCGACGCCTAAACGACACAATACATATAAATATGTCTCCATCTATCTATTGATTTAAAATTAATACAACCAACGCAATGCGATTTGATAAACAGTAAAGTCAGATCACTGTCAATATTGATGTTGACGGTTGAGGTTGACATGATCTACACTGATTTTGAAAAAGCGTTTGATCGTGTTGATCACGTCATCCTGATTCGCAAGCATAATGAACTTGGCATACAGGGTGATCTCTTACGCTGGGTCAAATCTTATATCAGCAATAGAATGCAGGCAGTTGTTATAGGTGGAGCAAGATCTGACTTCATATCTATACCTTCGGGTGTCCCACAAGGATCTTTGCTTGGACCTCTTCTTTACCTGGCTTACTTGTATGACATTGGTTCCTGCTTCAGGCATGCGAATTTTTCATTATTCGCTGACGATAAAAAAGTCTACTATAACGTTCGATCAGTTGATGATTGCATGCGACTGCAGGAGGACATCAGTTAATGAATGCATGCGACTGCAGGGGGACTTAGATAGGCTTACCGTTTATTATCTGAATAACCGAATTGGCGTTAACGTGAGTAAATGCATGCATATTTGTTTTACGCGAAGTAGCAACCCTATATATTATGATTATAAGCTTAGCAACTACTCAATTGATAAAACGCAATGCGTCTGAGACTTAGGTGTACTTCTAGATCATATTCTGATAGTAACAAAGCCTTTTACAAACATTGCTTGCTTAAAAGTACTTTATTATGCTTACATACGTAGTGTGCTGGAATACTGCAGCTCCGTCTGGAACCCACAGTATGTCACTTATGACCACGCTATAGCGTGGTCAAGAAAGCGGCTGGCGTGGCTGTAGCGTGGTGGTGTGATTCTATAGAATCGATACAAAGGAAGTTTGTAAAACACTTAAACTTCCGTAAAAATTCAATTCAGAGCAGCTGTGGTGCATCACACCGTGAGCACGAACTGATGTCACTACGTGGCAGAAGAATTATGCAGGATATGTCATTGTTGCATGATGTATGTTCTGGCATCATGGACTTTACCTATGTAACTGATATTCCTTATCCGGCTTTCCTGCCGTTTTTGTTTTTTGTTGACCTTGCATGCGTACCTACCTGCTTTTTAAACGAACTGTATACAAAATGTGGATTTAAATTGGTTTCAGAATAGCATATAGTGTATAGCTTATAACTAACTATAAGATAAATGTAAATCCTGGATTAATAAATTTAAAAAAATATGAATGTTTCGTGTTTTATCTTTGAATAATTATACATACTTCACTACAAGTGACAGTCGAGCAAAAAGATTACATTCTGCATTTATTACAAGTGGTTAAGATTTTCAATGGTCCGGTTGACCGGACAGCTGAAATGTTATTTCTTTCCTTGGTGCGGTTAACCGTATCACAGAAAAAATAAATTTTCCACAGTCCGGCTGGCCGGACTACACAACCGGACCACGGTTAAGAAGGGAAAATTATGTATCTTTTCCATATATTCTAGCCGCATTAGGTAGGTATATGGCGGTTGGCGCGTTCTCATTGTATTTAGGAAGGTATTATAAAAACACAGGAGGTTGCGGGTTCGATTCCCGCTTCGGAACAAATATTTGTGCGATCGCAGATATTTGTTCAGGGTGTTCTGGGTATTTTCTATGTATAATAAAAATATCTATCTATGTAATATGTTGTATTAAGTATATCAGTTATCTAGTACCCATAACACAAGCTCTGCTTAGCTTGGGGCTAGATAATGTTGTGTGAATTGTCCAGCATTATTTATTGATTTATTTATTTATATTGCAGTTGGCGCGTTCTCATTGTATTTAGGAAGGTATTATAAAAACACAACTGGTACAAAATTAAAATGTATACAGCTTCACAAAATCAAAGAAACGAAATGCAAAAAGAAGAAATAAATACTACGCATTGAAATGCCAATGATGAACCAAAGAGAATTTAACCAAAGAGTACAATTAATACTTCTACCATGCCAAAGAGCAAAGTAATTGTAGGCATAATGAACGTTTTTGAATGAACTATTCGTTCAAAATTCATTCAATTTGATCAGTTTTCAATAAACCGTATCCACCACTATTTACGCTGAATGACGTCACCCTCGCAATCCTCTGGTATTGTCGATATGCGATAGAAGGTGCTTTGTGATACTAACTATCATTAACGTGCGTAAAGGTATGGTAAATAGCTTTACGAGACGATTACATTAGATGTTCGTGATTGAGGCACAGTTTGTCTGCGGTAGAGCGAGAACAATACTGTCTACAGTACCTCAATCACGAACATCTAATGTAATCGTCTCGTAAAGCTATCGTGTTTACCATACCTTTACGCACGTTAATGATAGTTGGTATCACAAAGCACCTTCTATCGCATATCGACAATACCAGAGGATTGCGAGGGTGACGTCATTCAGCGTAAATAGTGGTGGATACGGTTAATTGAAAACTGATCAAATTGAATGAATTTTGAACGAATAGTTCATTCAAAAACGTTCATTATGCCTACAACTACTTTGCTCTTTGGCATGGTAGAAGTATTAATTGTACTCATTGGTTAAATTATCTTTGGTTCATCATTGGCATTTCAATGCGTAGTATTTATTTCTTCTTTTTGCATTTCGTTTCTTTGATTTTGTGAAGCTGTATACAATTAAATTTTGTACCAGTTGTGTTTTTATAATACCTACCTAAATACAATGAGAACGCGCCAACTGCAATATACCTAATGCGGCTAGAATATATGGAAAAGATACATAATTTTTCCTACCTATGCATTTGTTGGTTGGTAAATCGGAGCCTACCAATCTGGTTTTTGCAGTAATTTAATGTAGCTTAAATATATTTTCTACATATGGAGTTTTATCCAAACCCCGAAGGGGGGTCCTCGTGGCCGTTACTTTATACAAGATAAGAGGAAGGAGTTGGTAGAAGTGCTAAACAGTGATGGCTCCAAATTGTAGGTACATAGGTAAATGTTGATTTGTTTACTACCTATTATTGTGAGGTATCTTGAAAAGCAATAAAGTAAACTTTTGATTGAGTGCTGTGTTTTTATTCACAACATTACATGGGTAGGTATCTAGGTAGCAAGTATTACAAGTCTATACCTAGGTACTACTTCACATAAAGGTAAAAAATTAGATCTAAAGGTAGCTCGACTGATCCAAATCACTACCAGACGGAAGCGTCCATAAATAAATAAATAAATAAATAAATAATGCTGGACAGTTCACACAACATTATCTAGCCCCAAGCTAAGCAGAGTTGTGTTATGGGTACTAGACAATTGATATATTAATACAATATATTACATAGATAGATAATTTTTATTATACATAGAAAATACCCAGAACACCCTGAATAAATATCTGCAGATCTGCAGAACAAATATTTATTAATAAATATTTATAAGATGCTGTCTGCATTGCCACGCTGAATGGCAATACTAATTAGTTGAGCCAGATAAGAGCCAGGTCTCAGGTCACGCGTAGCTTGGATCAGACGCCCTGAAAGAATTATGAAAGTCAGTCCTCAGCCAAATCTGCCGCTGCACCAGCCCTGCCTGATCTTCTAGACAGATGAGATGGCTCAAGGGTATCAACGCACGTAGCGTGCCACACCAAAGGCTTATCCTTCTCCCACGGAACAAGAGTCATGCCGTCAGACTGCTTACCATCGTCACGTAGCAGACCATTCGGTTCTAGAATGGCTTGTAGACGCTGGTAAAGGACCGGCGAATGATATCATTAAGGCTAGTGTGGCGGGTACCCTACAGGCGTGGCGAACCTGGTGCACGATAATTGTACATAAACAGCTAGTATTCAATAGTTACGATGTGAAAACAAAGGTAGGCCATGTACCTAGGTACCTTACCTACTACCTATCTATTTATGTTCACCTGTTTTCTCTTTCTTCTTCAATTAATCTAGCAGCAAGATAGTAATGCAACGCACTTCGTTCCATGTTCACATACTTTTATTAAAATTACAGGTAAATATTTTCAAATACAAGGCACAAGTTTTATAACCTCTTATTTAGTTCAACTTTTCTTAAACGAGTAGGTACCATATCACAACATTTTAGATAGCTAAGTAGTAACAACAAGCACATAACAAAGTTACTTCACAAACTTAAAAACACTAGGAATATACAAAAATATTAATTTTAATTCCTTACGAATCTTTTCTCACTGACAAAATCTAAGTGAATAAACATTCGTAAGTTTACGATGACATGACGATAGCCAGCCTTCGAGCTTACATTAACGCAAGGTTCGTGATCGCAATTTTCATACAAATGTCTTTACGTAACGATACCCATACGATACGAAGGCGACGCGATAGTATGGTAAACCGTTCGTGATGCCAAATTTAGTTCGATTTACGTCCAGTAGGGGCGCTGGATCAAATCTCATACAAAATGCTTACATTAACCATACGAATACTTTTTCGCAAGTTGTTCGTGGTCGACCCTCAGCTCGTTCACCGTAAGATGGCACCTGTAAATACTTGGCAGGTGCCAACTTGAACGTGTGACATGCGTGTGACCAAATAAAACATAATAAATTTATTTACAGAAATAACGAATACTAATACAAGGTATGTAAAAAATACATAATGAAACAGTTGTGCTACCTGAAGACCGCTGCTAGCGATCTAAAGGTAGCTCAACTGATCCAAATCACTACCAGACGGAAGCGTCCCAAAGGTGCTGGCTGCATTGCCACGCTGAATGGCAATACTAATGCGTTGAGCCAGATAAGAGCCAGCTCTCGGGTCACGCGTCGCTTCGACCAGATGCCCTGAAAGAATTTTGAAAACGCGAAGGGCCCCGGTACCCCACGGACCCAAAGTCTCAAATAAGTAAGCTCTGTCGAGACTTGCATATTATTTACGTCTTTTGAGGTGCTCAGCGGAATCTGCCGCCGCACCGGCCGGCCCTAATGTCCCGGACAAAGATGAGATGGCGCAAGGGTATCAACGCATATAGCGTCCCACACCAAAAACCTACCCTTCTCCCACGGATAATAAAAAAAAAACACTACGTTACGTGAAGTTGGCAGTATAATCCACTTTGACTAAAGTGGAGTGGAACAAGTTGCCATTATTTAAAAATAAAGTGTGTGTGACTGTGACAACTTGACAAGGTTTTTTTTTATAGGTTATGTTTTTGTAATGCGTGTGTTGCGGAAACGTTTGTTGTTAAATTATATTTTCAAAAGAAACAGGAGTTCAATAAAATGAGCACTGCCAGAGGGAATTCAAATAGGAACAGACCACAGAAACACCAGAATAGAACAGTTTTCAAAAATGATTTGCACGATTCCAGTCACCAAACAAAGTTATTGAATTCGCTGCAAATATCAGGTGTCTGTAAACGTTGTAAAGATATATTGGACTGGAAAATCAAGTACAAGAAGTACAAGCCCTTGACTGCGCCTCGTAAATGTGTGGGCTGCGATCAAAAGACTGTAAAGCATGCGTACCACATGCTATGCAGGGAATGTGCAAAAGAGAAAAAAGTTTGCGCTAAGTGCTGTAAAGCTCCTGAGGTAAGAAGTAATGTAGCTTATCTGTATTCTTACGAGTTTAATTGTGTTATGATTTCAGATTTAATTTATTGATATTACTTTCTAGAATGAAGAAGTAGCTGTAGAAGATTCCCAGACTGAAACTACCGACATCAAATCAATGTTGAAAGGATTACCAGAAAGAAGACGCCGTACTATGCTAAGGTATATAAATGGTTGGAAAATAAGAAACTGCCAGATGGTGGTATAATTTGCTATGCTTGCTCATCAATATTTATGTTGATTGACTGTAAAACATTGTCAGGTTATGGGGAAAACAAATTCCCACTCGTCCAACACTGAGAATCTCCACCCAAGCTGACGCGATTGCACAGCTCATTGCAATTTGCATTAGATGATTTAGCTTCTATTATAGGAGCAGAAATATTCAGTTTATTCAGTGCTAAAACTATAAAGTTGTAATTTTTGGTGATTCTAAGTCTAATTCAGGATCCCTGGTAATGCTTATGAGAAATTGCATTTAAAACTTGTTTTATGTGGTGGACTCTCCATGAGATTTAAATAAAGTAAATCACAATAGCATTTAAATATTTTTTTAACAAAATGCTATTAAAAACTTACATATAAACACTTTATTTTAATTGAAATCATTTTGTATGGATTCTCATGGAAATTTACCACCTCAAATAACTTCTTTATCCCCCTTTGGTATTCACTAAATACAAATGTACCACCTCAAATAACTTCTTTATCCCCCTTTGGTATTCACTAAATACAAATTTCTTTAATTCAGGTATATAAACAAACAGGAAGAGGAACATGGGGAAATTTCACCAGAACTTATATCAAAGATACAAGATATAGTTGCACAAATGGCTAAACCGAATTTTGATGAAGATAGTTTATTTGGTGATGATTTTAGTGGCTCTGATGATAACGATGAGGAAGACCAACACTAGATTTTATCAGTCAATTAAGGGTCACCTTGACTTCTTGGTTCTTGGCTTTTGTGACTTTGTTACAATTCTGCCAGTGTCCGTAACACATAGGAGATCTTACACATGTCAAATCTGATGGTTTTTCATAGAAACCCATCATGTGACTTACCTAAGAATAAGTATTGGTTGGTCAAAATGAGTAACACTTGAAGAAAGCAGTCCCCAAACCCCCTAGGTTTATTTGGGGCACATATACAAATTAAATACACATTGAACTGTTAATATTTTATTTAAGGTAATAAAGTTATTTCATAAATAATAATTGTTTAATAATTTATACAACCTATTCCAAAATACAATATGCTTCTTACATTATGCCACTAGCGACAGGTACCAATAGAATACAATTCATAGTTTAACACTCCTTACAAAAGTATGAAACGGCATCTTCATTAAAATTAGTCTGTTGTATGCTAACATTTTGTTCTTCAAATCACAGATGTAAAAAACAATTAATAAATAGAGCAAGCGATGATCGCGATGCTCCTGATGATGATTTAAATTCTTTAACATGAACGGTTTTGCTCCTTTCAATTAAATTATATTTATTGTTATTTAAAGCGCGAGGCATTTTGTGCTCAGTGATTGAATGCCGTAACATACTAAACATTTTTCCACTTTAACTAATGTTATTATAATTTTACAATTTAGCAATATTGACACCGTTTTTTATTTTACAAATTTTGATCCTTGGTAAAGAAGGACTGTTCTCATTTAATTTTGTTCTATTTCAAGTTGCATATACTGCCCCCTATAAAAGCTACGAAAACCCTAAAAGATGATGAGATAAGCAATCGAGAAATGCCGTCAAGGTAAACGCTATTCCCGTATAGGCTTTGCTGAGGGGTTTCGTATAATGCTAATATATGAATTGCAGCTTGCACTGCGAGCCTCGTTGCATCTGTTGTATGGAATACAATGTGTAGGTAAGTACCTACACTATATATTTTTCATTAGTAGTACCATTACAATAGATATTTATAATCACATAAAAATAAATTAGATAAAAAAATATAATCTTTACAAAAACAAGTTATTTTAATAATGGTATGTGTGTAGCTTCAAATATAATTATTTTCTGATTCCCCTAAATACTAACTAAACATTTACATAATTTAACGAAATTTATAATAATATTATAACATACTTGAATTATTCTAAGTACAATAAATTGTTTATTTATCTACAGGTGAATATGAAATCACGAGGGAATCCTTAAAGGTGAAAGGAGTCCCAAATTGCATTATAAAAACCAGTTTTAGTTCGATGTAGGTACAAGGAAGGATTTGTACGAAGTTATGGTCGATGTTTCTTCCAAAACGGCTTGACCTTAACTTACTTCGACTTAAACAATTTTAGGACACTAAAAAGTGAAGCATTTACATAACTAGATGAAATTATAAAGCCGCTTTTTAGGGTTCCGTACCGAAAGCGTGCCAACGGGACCCTATAAGGTACTAAGCCTCCGCTGTCCGTACGTCTGTCAGCGTGCTGTATCTCATGAACCGTAATAGTTAGACAGTTGAAACTTTCAACAAAAGATGAAAATTAGTAAAATTAGTTTAGTGAAAATTGCTTTGCCGCTAAAAAAATTAAAGGGGATAACCATACAAGAAACGTGATTTTCTAGACGTTCTTTGCTCGTAGAAAAGGACATACTGTTAAATTTTGTACGATGGTCCGGAACCCTTCGTTTGCAAATCCGACTCGCACTTGGCCGAGCACTTGTTTTTTTTTAGATTAAATTCTACATGATTAGATCCCTTTTAGGAGGAAAATCAAATAGGCATGCCTGAAAAAGCGTTCACTAAATTTCTAATATTTTAAATCAAAATTTTCTATTCCTTGCCACATGGTTAAATATCAAATGATTCCAAGCTGCCGCAACTGAAAATAAAACAAAATAAAAGTTATGGTGTAGCACGTACGCAGGTAGATAGATAGGTAGGTAGGTACGACGCGCGATAAAATAACGCCGTATTGACACATACACGTTGTCATGTCTCCTGCAACTGTTTTTACAAGCATTTATTTAACTTGCAATGTTTGCATACAAGTAAGTATGTATCGCCTGCGACGCAGGAGGTTGCGGGTTCGATTCCCGCCTCGGGCCAAATAATTGTACGATCTGCAGATACTTGTTCAGGGTGTTCTGGGTATTTTCTATACATAATAAAAAATATCTATCTATGTAATGTTTTGTATTAAGTATATCAGTTATCAAGTACCCATAACACAAGCTCTGCTTAGCTTGGGGCTAGATAATTTTGTGTGAACTGTCCAGCATTGTTCAGAATTGTTCAAACATGATGTTCATTCAGGGACGGTACTTATTCAGGTCTTGTGAGTATGAATAAATACTTGACTGATAAAAAGTTAGCAGCCTCACCATGGACTTTGATGGTTTCAACTATGCCATCTATCCACACACAAAATACCATGAAAATCTGCTTATTCCATTTTAATTCTAATGCTATATGTTTTTGATGGTATTAGTACCACTAATATGAAGAAGCTTAATTTTCAATCTCAATTCGTTCAAATAGTCCATACCTGATCTAATGTCAAATATACCATTAGTACCTACGTAGAAGTTTACGTGAATTTTCTGGCGAAATGAAATCCATGAAAGGATCAATCAAACTAGTTTTTTTTTTAATATTTGTTAGGTAGTATTTACGTCAGTTTTTTGGCATACCTCATGTTTTAAAGCTAGCTGCCGTTTCGCCGGAACTTTCGTTCGGCCTGAAGGAACAAGTCCTTAGACAAAAATAGGAAATTTTGATGCTTTAATTGGGGACTGTGCATTTGGATATATAATACATATATTTTACATAATTGATATAAAGATTAGGTATGATTATAAATGTCCACTTACGAATCCTTGTCGTTCCTTTTCTTTTTGTAGAACCATCTGAGTCTGCATGTCATCAAATTTTACAATTGCAGCAAGCACCTTAGCAAGTGTTACGGAATGTGTGCCAGTTCCAGTAAGATATTCATACAAGATGTTTCGTAAATATTCCAGTTCTGTGTTTTCTGTCAACGAGTGTAAGTGCCTCAAGCTCACGAGGGCTTCATCAAGTCTCCGTTCCAGTTTTTCATTTGAAAGTCTTAATTTTTCGTTTTTCTCTTGTAGCTGTACAATATTGCCACTGACGGATTTATTGATAAGTTCCAAGTCCATGTTATGCTTTTTTATTTCACTACTAGTTTGCAACAAATCATCATACTTTTCTTTGATATTTTCGTTTTCTTTATGATTGTTGTTTACACTTCTGACCATTTCTGGGGGTTTTGAATAGTTTTGAGAGTTTAATTGATCCTTTAGTTCTAGATTCTCTTCATTGAGTAACGAGTTTTCTCTTAACAAATCATTTATTTTTTCTGTTCCTTTTAGTAGTTCCGTTTTTAATTGGGTGATATCACTTGATAACTGATCATTATCCATGGAATGTTCACTTGTTGCGATCATTTCTCTCAACTTATCATTCAAAACACTATTTTCTTTAGATATTTTTGTCAGATAAGACTGGAGGCCTTCAATATCAGAATGCAACCGTCTGTTATCATCTTTTAAAGCATCATAATTAATTTTCAATGCAGTGTATTGTTCAATAATGTCCTCCTGTACATTTGTTTTTAAGTTTAGAGAAGCAGTGCTAGCCATTGCAGCTTGTTTGTTTTCTAGTACCCATTTATTCTCAAACATAGCAGAGGCTTCATTTATATTTAAAACATTGTCTAGAGGGACGCTGGCTTGTTCAGTTTGGGTATCTTTAGTTTCTGTAACATTCAATTTATTTTCTTCTACTTCTTTACTTTCTAATTTTTCTATGATATCATTCAGACGATCTTTTTCGAACTCGATTTCTGTATGTGATTTTTTGATGTCATTAATTTCTGAATCAAGTTTTTTAATATTTGAAGTAAAATTAGCTACCTCATTTTTTAGTTTAAAATTTTCTTCGGATAAAAGTTCATACTTTTCTTCAATTTTATTCATTTGAATATTTTTTCGCTCATAATCCTCAGATATACGTACAATGTCAGAATTTAATTTAGTATTATTCTCTTCTGCTATTTTATACCGTACTTTGAGATCCTCAAACTCACTATGAATCTTTATATAATTATTTTCTGCTGCCTTAATTTCATCACTAAGATTTTTCTTTTCCTTTTCAAATTCTTCAGTTTGATCTGATTTATTGAACACTCCTTCTAATTCAATCATCTTTTCTTTTGTAGCTTGGTGTAGCTCATCGAGTTCCTCTATTTGTGCTATTAGTTGCATGTTTTTGCTCTCGACATTTATTAACTTCTCGCTAAGTTCATTTTTCTCAATGTTTACATGCTGTAATAGCCCAGCAGTGGCTGAGTGTTCAGATTTTTCATTTTCTAAATGACAGTGAATTCGTTGAGAAGCCTCTAACTCCATGGCCTTACTTTTCTTAAGTTCTTCGTTTTCTTTACTCAAACAATTTATTACGCTAACTGATTCTTCGTGGTCACGAGTTACAGTTTCTAATTCTTCACTTATTTTTTTATGTTTCTCTTCTAAACTCGATATGATTACGTTTAACGTATTTTTGTCGGATTCCAACATCCGCAAAGAATCCCGCATTTTCTGATTTTCAATTTCAATTTCTTTAACTTTCTTATGTAATGTTTTATTTTCACTTTCTGCAGTTTTGATATCTTCTAAAGCTCGTTCATAACCATTTACTTTATTTAATAGTTCATCTTTCAACGCCAATCCCTCAGTGTCTATTTGTTCACCAAGTTTAGTAATTTTAAATTCAAGCTCCATCTTCTCGGATAACATTTCAGAGTTTCTGGCATAAGATGCAGCTAATTCAGCTTGTTTTTCTTCATAAGCTTTTGTTATTTTGTTACATTGAGCTGATGTTGCGTCAATCTTTTTTTCCAAGCTTTGTACAGAGTTTTTAAACAAATCGTTCACATCTTTTCCAAATAAGCATAATGACTCTTTGTTATTGTTGATGATTGTCTGAGTTTCGTTGGAGGTATCAGATATTAACTGCCGTAGTTCAATTGCTTCCTGAGACATTTTTTTAACAGTTTTTGCAATTTTGGTTTTGTATTCGCGTGAAACCTGTTTCAGTGTCGAGTATTTGGTCGCCCAATTAGCAATTGTAGAACGGAATTCTGCGTTTTGAGATTGAATGGACTCATGATTAGCCAAAAGTTTCTCAATTTCAGTTTGCAATTTTAACAACTCTTCTCTTTCCTCTTGAATTTCAGATTCCAAGTTTTCACATTTTTCTTTCCACTTGTTCAATTCTTTGAGCAAATTGATAACTTCAGATTCGTCTTTGGAAGACGCATCAATCTTATCTTTAGACAGTATTTGCAAATCACTTTCTAGACTAGTTATTTGTGCACTCTTTTTCATATTTTCTTCAGTCAATTGTGTGTTTCTACTTTCTAAATACACATTTCTATCAATCATCGCCAATTTTTCTGCAGTTTCTTGTTTAAGTTGTAATTGAAGACATTTATACTCTTCATCAGCCTTAGATTTTAGCTGTTCTAGTGTTTGGCATTTCTTTGAGAGCTCTTGTAGTTGTGAGTTCATTTCATCAATTCTCACTCTTGTAGTTGTGAGTTCTGTGCAATCTTTAATCAACTTGGCTTTCTCTTCTTCCAGTACTGTTAATCTATTTTTATGATCATCGAGTACTATTTTCAGTGACTGAACTTCTTGTTTACTAGCTGATAAACCATCCTTGAGGGATTTGATTTCGGCTTCTTTACTTTCTAGTTCCTTGTGAATGCTCAGCTTATTTTCGGCAAGTGAAATAGCATATTCTTCTTCTTTCTTACTGAATACTTCAATTTTGCTACGTAGCTCAGTTATCTCCTCAGTAGCCTTTTGTAGATCCATTTCTACAGTAGATAACTGTTTTATTTTTGTAAAATCATGGGCATTAATTTGATTCTGCAGTTCTTCATTTGCATCATTCAATTCTTGAATTTTTGTGTTTGCTTCATTTAGGTGCTCTTCTGTATTTTTAAATTCCTCAATTTGTTTATTTTTATTTTCAATCTCGTTTGATAAAATTTGCAGCTCTACAGTTAGTTGTGAATTTTTGTCTTTAGATATTTTAAGAGAATCTTTGTACTTATTTAACAATTGCTCCATTTTTTCAATTTTGTTATTTAAGCTGGTAATATCAGGAAGAGAGGGCTCTTCAATAGTTGTCTTAGATGTATTCTCAGCAGTAAAACTGATTAATTTGACATCATTTTCATTATCCATTTTTTCAGGATTATTTGAAGTGTCGTTATTTTGAAGAAGATGAACTTTTGTATTTAAAGCTTCTATTTTCATGATTTTTTCTTCAATTTCGATTCGAAGTGCTTTCTCCAGATGTGCCTGTAAACGATTTTTACATTACCCAGAGCCTTTATGTAATTACATTTTTAGGACTATCCCGGGACAGGGAAGGAGCAAAGTACTTGTGTACTGCAATACAATATATATGGTGCCAACCCCACTCCGTCGTGTGTGTGTCGATAGTCTTTAATTTGTGCATCCACATACACGTAAAATCCTGTTTATGTATTTATCTCACTTACCTTTGCACTTTGTTCCAATGCACATTGTTCTTTTAGCTCTGATATTCTTCTTAGAGCTTTATCTTGAGTTTCAACTAAAACACTCTAAAAAAAGATTTTAATGAATGAATTACTAATGTAGCCACATAAAAACCAAATAAAAAAGGAATCATGATTGGTAAATGTAATTGTATCGACCTATAGAATTCATGAAAAGGTACCCAGTATTGCATAGCTGCCAGAAGCTCAGTAAATTTAAGAAAAAACTTAAGACTCATACCGGCGAAGGTTTTTTTAAAGTGTTCCTTAGATGCCCCTGAACAAATCTGTAAGGTTCCCTGTGGATCCCATGTACGCTCCCCCCTCCCCGCCATCAACCGCCTCCGTGATTGTAATTTTTTAAATTACAGAATTTCTTTAATCCCAGAAATCATTGAATCTAGAAGAAAGTTGTCAACGTACGATATACCCTAATTGTTATAAAATAACCAACCCAACTACACTTCATTCATTTAGATGTGACCTAATGTCACATTCCAGGGATTTTTCATGGTCATTCCCGCTTGCCTGGACAAACTCTCTGGTGAAGTTTCAAATGCAAAGCGACCTGTTGGGCGCCCTTTGTTAAGATGTAAGGTGCAAAATGGGACATGCTATCTTTTAAGATTGACCCGAAAAACTGGGAAAAAACGTCAGTCAACCGTGATCTTTGGCGGAAAGCTATTTCTGATGGGGTTGTCCTTGCCGTTCACGACAACGCCTGGAACGCAATTTGACTTCACCAGGAACTCAATTTGTCTGTCAATTATGTGGTCGTAGCAGTCGTATCGGCCTTACTAGTTATTTATGTAAGTGCGACACCTAGGCAAAGGACGCTGTTTAAATCATCTTTTAGATGTAAAAGGCCTATGATGATGATATAATTCATAATGCATATATAGATAACCTATAAACACAGGAAACTCACCCTTGCTTTAGCATTCTCTCTCTCAAGCAATTTATAATGGCGGGCAAGATCTCCATATTGGTTTCTGTATTTATTATAACGCTCTTGTGTGCGTTTGTACGCTGAATACAGTTGCTCTTTCGTTACTCGATCGAGTGTGGCTGGTCCTCCGGAGAAACCTCTTTCATCTGCCTCACTTGCTGATACCTCCATATCAGACTACAACAAAAATAAACAATCTCTATAAGCAGGCAAGCCATGTGGTCTGCAGTGTATGAAAGCGCACAAAACGCTTATTACTTAAAGTTGTAGTACACTGTGCTGTTCTGTAGAAATAAAACAAATAAATAAACTAATTTAATGTCTATTTACAATTTTTATTGTCAAATCTAAAATAAAAACTTCTTTTTAAAGTTTAGATTAAATTCAAAAAACTGCATGATACTTGTAAATACAATAAATTAAACATACTTGCAAGTGGTATGTGGACGGAGTCTCATAGCTTGGTAGTCTGAAGGATACATCACTGGCAAAGGAACTATTTGAGAGCTTCCTTTGCCTCTGGTTTTCCTGAAAATTGATGCATATAATCTTATTAGTAAACATTGTTTTTTATGAATCACGTAGCAAAAAACTTATATAAACAAAATAAATCTTACCATTTCATTAGCATGGTCCACTAACTCAGGCGGTGATTGGGTGAGAGACACGTCTTGGAACAAATTTTGCTGTTTATGTGGTGACGGCTGAGACCTAGTTGCATTATTTTGCGAGTTGTCTATAAAATAATGAAAAATAAAATGACTTTCTTACATCAGATCTTACATCATTATAGGAGCTGGTAAAATGGTAACTTACCATTGTCAGCAATCGTAAAGAGGTCATTGTTGGTAATATCCGATATGCTGCTAGATGCTGATGTCACTGCAGCCTGAAAATTATAATTTATAAGTGAATGAGTATTTGTCAGGGGTACGTCCTGTGCACGCATATCAAGGGTGATGCCGGGCCGTGCTCCACCCAGCCAGAACAAAGCTCGGCACCATTCCATTCTGATGTGTTCTATTCCAAACATTGTGTGTGCACAGTCAGCAGTGGTTGTTACCAACCGAATGGTAAGATAGTGAACAAGTAGCCTTCAGACAGCAATGGGAGATATGTCGAATAATAAACTAAGAACTGAGGCAGGAAGTACCCCATTCATCTACTCAAGATCTGGGCAACTTTATCTATTTTAATCTAGTTCTATATTTGAGTGAATGAACTCTATATTTGAGTCTAGTGACATATTTGTCCATGTACATTATGCAGTTAGTAGTTAACTAAATCATATTTAGGGTAATAAGAATATAATGTCCTTTTGGATTGTGACTTACTTGTGCTGCCTGGGCAAATTGTTGAATTCTTTGTGGTGATGATTTCACTTCTTCAGCTAACTTATCCTTGAGCTTTTTGAACATGTTAACTTAATGAAGACATTCACTCACACGGGAACAAATAGCCTGAGAAGTAAGATTATTTATCTTTTTATCAGGCATAAATTTACAAAAGTGAACTAATTAATAAATAAAGAAAAGGAAGAGAGAATTTGAATCATCCATCCAACACCACAGACTTAGTGGAGTTAATTAGGAGGATAGAGCAAGTTTTTGGGATAGAAAAGGGACGGAAAGTATACTACGTATTCCAAAAACATCAAAAATCTATCGTCGACATGAATGTACGATCGTTCACAAAAGCAAGGCACTTTTTCGCCGTGATGTTGGCACTAGTGCTTGTCAATCTGTGTCTGTCTGTTGTCAGATGTGCTTGATGTGCAGATTGTCATAGACTGCTCCGGTCGTTTTTGTGATAATATTTAATATTTTTCGCATTAATCATGCCAAAGCCATTTGGAAGCAATGCAAGAGAGATTGTGTTGAAGCTGAAGGTGCGTGCCTTTTAAGAGAGAAAAGTGAAACAAAGTTGTTAGCTGAGCTTGTTTTTGATGATAGTTTAATATCATTTAAACACAGTGGTACAATAAAGTTATTTACTTTTCATATTAATAAAATTAACTTCATCTGCAGACACAAGATGACAGACATGACAATAATGGTTGCTAGGTAACAACTAGACAAAACTCTACACCTAGAGCAAAGTGCATTAGGTACAATATAACCTTCATGGTACAACACCCCCACTTAATCCACTATGCTGTGTGCAGAACACATGTTTCTGCTTACCAACTCCCTTTGTCATCATATCAGCAGGCATAAGGGTAGTCTCACAATATTCAATACGAATTACCCCTTGCTCTGCTAACTCCCTTACAAAATGATATCTTATGTTTATATGTTTAGAACGTTTTCCAATTGCAGGAGTATAAACTAGCTTACTGGCACTTTGACTATCACTAAAAATAGTAACAACAGTGTTATGCCGGTCAGTTAGTTCAGAATATAAACCATTTACTGATATCACTTCCTTAGCGACCTCACAGATTGCGATGTACTCAGCTTCAGCAGTACTTAACGAAACACAACGCTGTTTTATAGACTGCCAAGATACCGCAGCACCACCGAAAACTAGGGTATAACCAGAGAAAGATTTCCCATCAGGCCCATTTCCCCAATCTGCATCTGCATAGGCAACCAAAGGCTTCTCACATTTTTTGTAACACAGCGATAGTTCCGCCGTCCCTTTTAGATACCTAAATACTCGTTTCAGTGCCGCCATATGAGTAGAATCATTGCAGTTATTAAATTGACTTAGCATCGTAACTGCATACGATATATCTGGTCTTGTACAACATGCCAGGTACATTAGTGAACCGATCATTTCCTGATACCGCGTGTTGTCATTCTTTTCACCAGATTTCAGACGAAGATTCACTTCAACTGGTGTACTAACTGGTTTGCAGTCCAACATTCCATATTTCTCCAAGATTTTTGAAATGTATTTCTTTTGTGACAAGCGGATTTCACTAACACTCTTCCGCTCGATCCGGACTCCAAGACATTCTCTTGCCTCACCCAAATCTTTTATCTTAAAGGATCTTCCAACCTGATCTATCACCGTCCTGGCTTCAACAGCTTTATTTGTGAATATATAAAAATCATCCACGTACAGAGCTATGACAGTGAAAATCCCTTCATTAATCTTTGTGTAGACACACTGGTCATATTTAGACCGAGAAAAACCCATCTTTACTATATGCTCATGAATCTTTTGGTTCCAACACCTGGCAGCTTGTTTGAGGCCATATATGGCTTTCTTCAATTTGCAAACCTTGCCTTCACTCCCCTCTTGAACAAAAGATTGCGGCTGTTCCATATAAATCTCTTCATGCAGATCTCCGTTCAGAAAGGCGGTGGTAACGTCAATATGATAATTGGAAAAATGAACTGGAAGGCATAGAAAGCTCTATTGCTTCAGCCTGCTATGCGTTGAGGACACTACGTGATGAGATCAGTACTGAACGATTGAAAATGGTATACTATGCACTAGTTGAATCCAAGCTTAGATATAGCATTCTTTTTTGGGGTAACAGCTACAAATATAATATAGAGAGGGCTTTCATCTTGCAAAAGAGAAGCATCCGAACAATCTTTCGTATCTCTCAAAGGGACTCCTGCAGGAATCATTTCAAAGACTTGGGTATATTGACTGTTCCGGCCCTTTATGTACAGGTACTTTTAGGATTTTTGGCTAAATACAGGCATGAGTATGAAACGGAACAGGAATGGGAAGAACGAATCAGGAGTAGAACCAGAAATATTCAAAACAAAATAACTCCTAGACTTAACATCATGAAACACTGCGCTAGATATCAAGCTGTGAAAATTTTTAACAGCTTGCCTTTGGATATCAAAGGGGAGCTCCATAGGAAAATAGTTTTCAAAAATAGATTAAAGGCTTTCTTATTGGAAAAGTGTCCATATACGCTCGCTGAACTTGACTTATAATTTATCTTTAACTATGTATTTGAATAATAATACCATCACCATGTTCTGACGTAATTATAATGAGCCACACATGTCCATCACTCCACATCTTGTATTGTATTGTTTTTATTTGATTTATATAATTGTAAATGTGTTTTTTTTTTAAAGTTTGTCATTTTTTTTATTTTTTATTTAATTATTAATTATTATTGACATTATGATTTTATGAATGATAATAATTACTACCCCTACTTTATATGTGAACTTTCCGACACAATGTTTTTTTGTATATCTGGAAATAAATGAATTGAATTGAATTGAATTGAACGCTCAAGTTTTTCTCAACTGCCAGCGCTAGTAGAAGACGAATCGACGACATCTTGACCACCGGTGCAAATGTTTCAAAATAGTCTTCTCCAGGTTTTTGCGAATAACCCTTAGCAACCAGCCTGGCCTTGTGGCGCTGGGTGCTGCCATCAGCTCCAACCTTCAACTTGAAAACCCATTTCGTTTTGATAACATTAGCGTCTAATGGTCGATCAACCAATTCCCAGGTTCCATTTACCTTCAGGGAATTGAACTCGTCCTTCATCGCTTCCACCCAAAACTTCTTGTCAGAACGCTCCATGGCATCCTTAACTGAAATAGGATCAGGATCATCTGACACATGGAAATTGTATACCATGTCTTTATCCCGCTTCGGAACCCTATTTCGAGCAGGGTAACGTTTTGAACTTTGCAAATCTTCTGCCACAGGACGCTCTAAGTCGACAGAAGCTGAACTTTGCAAATCCTCTGCCACAGGACTCTCTAAGTCGACAGAGTCGTAAAAATTATCTCCAGAATCAGATCTCGTAGGTGAACTAGCCCACGCTGAACTAGACGCACTTCCAGATTCTTCTTCATTGACATTCGAACTAGTCACCGGAACCTCCACTGCAACCGGACCAGCAATCATTGGAACCTCTGGTTGAGTAGTGGAACGACTAACTCCAGGAATGTCATACTGTAAATCTATATCCACAGCATCCCTTTTAGAATCAGGAACGACAGCTTCTTTTCTCTCTTTAGGAGTCACGGGAACATTTTCCATGAAAGTTGCATCCCGAGCGATGATAATCCTCATTGGATCATCCTCCAAATTGATAAATCGGTACGCCTTCGAATTAGTCGAATACCCAGTCATTATCATTTGAACTGTCTTTGGATCAAACTTATTGCGACTATGATCCTTTACCAGAACCTGAGCTCTACATCCAAATATTTTCAGATTCGATAGATCAACTCTCTCTCCTGTGAAAACCTCCTCTGGAACTTTATCCTTGAGGGCCATTGTTGGAGATCGGTTCTTAAGATATATGGCACAACTAACAGCTTCTCCCCAGAATTTCTTGTCTAAACCAGCCTCATGCACCATGCATCTAGCCTTCTCAGTTATGGTGCGTATTGTACGTTCCGCCACTCCATTCTGTTGAGGAGTGTAGGGTACTGTTCTCTGGTGTAGGATCCCATGTTTCTTCAGGAAACCTTGAAATTCTTTGTTGGTATACTCAGTGCCATTATCACTACGAAATTTCTTTATCTTCTTTCCCGTCTGATTTTCAACTAGTGCCTTGAATTCCATGAATTTAGCAAAAACTTCGGTCTTGGATTTCAACAAATAGCCAAATGTTTTTCGGCTGAAGTCATCCACAAAAATCAGATAGTATCTATTACCACCCCAGGATTCCACCTCCATAGGGCCCGCTAAATCCGAATGCACGAGTTCAAGAAAGTCTTTTGCTCTCTTGCTTTTACCTTTTGGAAAAATTTTGACGCACCCCTTCCCTTTACAGCATCCTTCACATGGTTCCGTGCTCACCTCTCTAAAAGTCAGACCATCTGCCAAACTTTTCAGCTTCACCATCAGAGCTCCACTCAGGTGACCTAGTCTTCTGTGCCACAAATCGAAAGAGGGGCGAGAAGAATCTTCTGGAGGACACGTCAGAACCATCGCTGCTTCTTTATCTAAAACATATAACCCCTGTTTCAGTGGTGCTGTCAATACTGGCTGTCCAATTACTTTTACGTCGTAATCCTTTTGGTAAACCTTACAAGAAGTCTCATCGAAAACAACAGTACAACCCTTAGTACACATTTTACTTACCGACAGCAAGTTTGTCGTCAAACCTGGAAGCATAAGTACATCCTCAAACCTCACAGAGCGCCCCATCACATACACATCCCCTTTTTCACTAGACACAATTTTATCATTGTTCGCGGTCGTCACTAACTTAGAACTAATGTTTTGTCTATCTTCAAGAATATGCACGTCGGACGTCATGTGTGATGTAGCTCCGGAATCTACGACCCAATGGCCCTCACCAACTGTCATAGATAGAGCCATTAGACCCAAGGCCTCCTTACTGTCTTTCTTCTTATTTGAAGATGTGCCATTGTTGTCTTCAGTCTTGTCTTCCGTCTTACGACGTTGGCACTGCCACTTATAATGCCCTTTCTTTTTACACAAATGGCATATAACTCCATTCTTGGATTTTGACATCAGTGCCGTTGCTATCTCATCTTCAGCTGTGTTCACTGTACTACTTTTCCTTAAGCTTTCTTTGAGCAGCGCTGCCTGTACAGACTCTGTTGAAATCGTCATACCGGAATGCTCCAACGTCATTACCAGAGGATTATATTTATCCGTTAAACCGGCTAGCATTATAATCCCAACAAATTCATCATCTAGACCTGCCTTTATGCCAAGTAATGACTGGCTGGTTGTCTGGATATCATTGAGATACTCCTCCATTGTTGAAAACATTGTTAATTTGACATTGAATAGCTTCCGCAACAGATATAGCCGTCGCAGTAACCCGCCGTCAGCATACGATTTTTGCAACGCTTGCCAAGTATCTCTCGCTGTTTTGAGATGCATGAGCATAGGATAAATATTTTCCTTACACATGAGGCAGATCTTACTCCTAGCTTTGGCATCCTTCTTTTTAGCCTCCACTGAGTCTGCCACGAACTTCTCGCTCACACACTCCCACAGATCAAGATCGATCAGGAGCATTTCCATGGCGAAAGCCCACGTGCCATAATTAGCTTGGCCTGCCAATCTCTCAATGCTCCTTGTAACAGCTTGTTCCATTTTGGGAATTGAGATCAGATACTTCTCCGCTCAGATATCACACCAGATCACGTCTGGGCCCATAACCTGTTAGCTGAGCTTGTTTTTGATGATAGTTTAATATCATTTAAACACAGTGGTACAATAAAGTTATTTACTTTTCATATTAATAAAATTAACTTCATCTGCAGACACAAGATGACAGACATGACAATAATGGTTGCTAGGTAACAACTAGACAAAACTCTACACCTAGAGCAAAGTGCATTAGGTACAATATAACCTTCATGGTACAACAAAAGTCCCGTTAATTCCCCTCAATCATGTGATAGGGATACCAGCTTCCGAGACAATGTTTTTAGTATGGGTAATTAGAATTTACTTTCATAACGGATTAAAATAAAGAAGTACATATCTCAGTGAATTTAATTTATTTCTCTATGATATTGTCCTTATTTGTGTTTATCCTTTTTTTTTAAATGATACAAATTTTATGTGTCTATTTCAGGCATTTCGGAGAGAAGCGTGAGTAGAATATCAAAAGAAGGTGAAGTTGCTGCCTCTACCACTCTACTCTACCCCCTACCACTGCGACTTAAATGCAATTGTTTTTATGCGGAGTCTTCTAAAGAGACGAGTAGCTTGGCCGACATTAAATGTCGGACAAGAAGCTGGGAATATCGTGAAGTTAACTAAAGAAGCTATTTCTACTATAACCCCTCAGGATTGGCAAAAAAAGTGTGAACACGTAAAAAATTTAGAAGACTAATTTTATGAACGTGATGGCTGCATGGATTATACAGATCAATTCATAATTGAACTAGGAAATGGCAGCAGCACAGATTCGGATATGACAGATAATGATGACGTTTATTCAAGTGACAGTGATAGGTCTGAAATCGTTCCTTTTCAATGACTGAAGAATCCTATGGACTTGACATACCTACAGAAAAAACGTGTATACCTAAACTGCATGAGAAACTAATATGGCGGATTGTTATAGTGCTGGCCGTATAGCAATTGATATTTTGTTATCGATAAAGCTATAAAAATATAAATATAACGTAGGGTCAATGAGGGCTTTTCATTACAAAATAATAATTTAAAAAAAGTGGTTCGATTTGGCTCGATAGATGGCGCTGACTCATGTATACTTGTCAAAATAACAAATGCCTTGTCTGTGCTTTTGTGTGAATATCACGAAAATATATCTATACGTTGTCTATGGCTGCCCACCCCGAAGGAACCCATGAACGTCTTATTTTGAAGCGACACAATATGTCACAACTAAGCGGGAAAACCTCAGATGGAAGCCCATTCCATAGTTTGTAGGTATGGGGAAGAAACGATCTTGAGAAACGAGTCGTACGAGAAACCCAGGGCTCCATGATGCGTGGATGAGCCCTGTCACGGTGCCAGGAAGAGCGATGGCAAAATGCCGAAGCGGGGACGAGATCGAAAAGCCGATGATTCTAAGAGCTCTTTTCCTTAGGGAGTCAAAGCGAAGCAGCTGGCACTTGGGTGCCCCGTGCCATAGATGGGAACAGCATTCAACGTGCGGCCCAAATTGTGCTCTGTAAAGCAACAGCCGCCAACTCGGCATAAAACACTGCTTAGCACTATTGATTTAATTTGGAATTCCACACTACAC
This sequence comes from Operophtera brumata, assembly GCA_932527175.1. Classification (NCBI taxonomy): domain Eukaryota; kingdom Metazoa; phylum Arthropoda; class Insecta; order Lepidoptera; family Geometridae; genus Operophtera; species Operophtera brumata. The sequence goes on from OW052238.1 coordinate 7,434,439, forward strand.
GCACAATATTCACTTACAGTCCCAGGCCCCACTGTGTTATGGGTATTTGAATGAATTTACATTAACCATGGCACCAACTTCCAGACTGGTAGCCAAACGTTATTTGCGAACGCTCGCAACAATGATGATCACACAGCGGGAATTGAACCCGCACTCTACGTATTTTCATCCAGTCGCTTGCTTCGCTAGAATAGTATCATGAACAAGGTAGTTCACTTTTCCAAAAAAATATCGATACATAAAATATCGATTTTTTTCATATTTTTTCAATCTCTAGCTGTCATAACAACAAGCTCTAAACATGGCCGCCCGGCCGCAAGTGGGCACAAGCGTGACGTCCCAACGTGCCTAGTCCATTGGTTTCTCTAGTCATTGTTACTTTCGACCTTAATTACTGACAGAAAATAAATAAATAACTAAAAAGAGTTTATAATTTAAATTGTGCTATCATTTACAACCTTACTCGTACCAGTCTTATAACTGTATATTATTTAAAAATATGCAAGTTTAACATTTTGATCTGTGGTGGGTACATACAAGTTTAGATAATGTTGTCGGCGACCACCAACCACCAAGTGGGGTAAATGCTACATATATTGTTGGCAGCACCGTAGGCAATGCTGCCAATACACAAAATAATTGCCTTGATGGAGGTATGCTTGATGGAGTGAGTGCTAAAATAGCATAGAGTGTTCCTTCTTACTCCTATCCTAGAAGATAGCTTGCTATCCTATGTTAGAGAGAAACAAATATATTGTCATACGACAGTCGTTTTTCCGTTCCGTACCCTGAATATTGGCACCATGCATATACATCTTCCTAGATTGTTACCATGAATGTAGTAGTAATTTGACATTTGGCCTGGTACGAGTTACACAAATAAAAACAGATAGATTTATGCTTGTCTCATTCCAAAACATGAATACATTCATATAAAAGAATGAGACTGGTATAATCGATACCGTTTCGTTTTTAGCCTTAGTTCCATGCTTTAGTTCTTCTTCCGAGACGCTGCCGTACCCTGAATATTGGCACCATGCATATACATCTTCCTAGATTGTTACCATGAATGTAGTAGTAGTTTGACATTTGGCCTGGTACGACTTACACAAATAAGAACAGATAGATATATGCTTGTCTCATTCCAACACATGAATACATTCATATAAAATAATGAGACTGGTATAATCGATACCGTTTCGTTTTTAGCTGTAGTTCCATGCCTTTAGTCCATCTTCCTAGACATCTTCCTAGATTGGTACCATGAATGTAGTAGTAATTTGACATTTGGCCTGGTATAAGTTACACAAATAAGAACAGATAGATATATGCTTGTCTCATTCCAACACATGAATACATTCATATAAAAGAATGAGACTGGTATAATCGATACCGGTTTGTTGTTAGCCTGGCTGACAAGTCCGGGCTGGTATGTAGTACTGCTGCCACATTTGGGATGGCTCGGCCAAACACATGCTTGCTGCCTTGTACTCGATCGAACGCAGAGCTTTAAGGCTTATTGGTGAGCAACATATGGCGGAGACTAAGACCCAGAGTCTCGAGCACCGCCGTAAGGTAGCGTGCCTTTCGATCTTCTATAGGTTACATTTCGGGGAATGCTCCCAGGAACTTCATGATCTGATCCCACCATCTCCTTTTCATCATAGGACGAGCAGGCGCACGGCTCGGTACCACCCTTACCTCATTAGTATACCCTCTATTCGTACTAAACGTTTCAGTTCTACCTTTATAATGAGAACTACTAAGGAGTGGAATAAACTACCGTCGTCTGTCTTTCCTGAAAACTATAATCTGGGTCTCTTCAAGGCTAGAATTGTAATATATCAAACCATTTCAGAGCAAAACATGGCTTTATTCGTTAAAAACTCGACATGCAAGAGTACTAGGTATTAGCTGAATAGTGACACAATGAGATTGGCACCGATGTCATTTCAGACATAGAAATACTAACAGATGCAAGAAGGTTGATATCACCACATTCTCCCGTGGTTAAGAAGTCACATAATCGTGAAGATAAGATGGAGGGCGTCGCTCTCTTGTTGAGTGGCGAGGCGCTGGACTTTGTGGATCAGAACCATCTGGAGCTCTAGTGGGTAGCTCTTCAGAAGATTCCTGGTCGTTTGAATCAGCAGAAATCCAACTTGAATCAGATTCTGTTTCACGCCCGTCAGTATCGGAGGACGAATCTCCTGTAGGCGCTAGGTGCCGATTAGAAATGACCAACTCTCTTCCATTTTGAAGCCTTATGTGAGAATGTAGCGGATTGGCTTCAACAAGTTCTACCTCCTCGACGAGTGGATCATATTTGCTTCTTCTGATATTATTCCTCAGTAGTGCTCTCTCGGCCTCTGCGAGCCACGTTGGCATCGACTGCCCGTTTGAAGATCTACGAGGATGAGTGAACATTCGCTCATGAGGTGTACATCCAGTTGCTGTGCACAGTAACGATCTTATGGAGTGTAGTGACTGATCGAGAACAGTTTCCCAGTGGTTTATAGGCAAGTTCAATGATTTCAGTGTAAGCTGTATTGTTTTCCAAATAATACCATTGTAACGCTCAGTTTGACCATTCCCTTGAGGGTTGTATGGCGTTGTGTAGCTAGTGGCTATTCCCATCCCATGTAAATAGTTTTTCAGTTCAGCCGATACAAAAGCGGTTCCTCTGTCAGAATGCACATAAGTTGGCATGCCAAATATTGCAAACAATTGAGTTAATTTCTTTTTTACAGTGTCTGAACTAAGATCTGGGCAAGGGAATGCGAATGGAAATCTGGAGAATTCATCTACTATTGTTAGCATGTATCGGTTGCCAGTTTCCAAAGGCAAAGGACCCTTAAAATCTATTGATATTCTTTCAAAAGGAGCAGTAGCTTTTATCAATGTACCCTTAGTTTTAAGAAATCTGGGTTTAATTTCAGCGCAGACTGTGCATGATCCAGTAGTTCGTCTGACATCCTCGACTGAGTATGGTAAATTTTTAGCTCTAATCCAGTGTACCATACGAGTTATGCCGGGATGACACAAATTCTTGTGTAGTTCAAGAAGATTATCGCTGGCTGATTGTGTTGATGCTGTTATATTGACCCGTGAAAGAGCATCAGCTACTATGTTGTCTTTACCCGGGCGATATATGATATCGAAGTTATAATTTGAGAGTTCCAATCGCCACCTTTGTATTTTATCATTTTTAATTTTTGAATTGTGTTTTTGATCGAGCATGAAAGATACTGATTTCTGATCTGTGATCAGTCTGAATGTTTTTCCCATAAGAAATTGTCTCCACTTCTTTATGCTTTCTACAATAGCTGCGGCTTCCTTTTCGATTGCAGAATGATTACGTTCGTGAATGCTTAAAGTTCTTGAGAAAAACGCTACTGGTCTCCCTTCTTGTGTAAGAGCAGCAGCTATCGAATGGTCTGATGCATCTGTCTCCACGGTGAGTTGTATTTTGGGGTCAATGATATTAATTGCCGAATTGCTTATTTCTGTTTTTAGCGATTTAAATGATTGTACAGCTTCGGGCGTTAGTGGGAATTTCTCTGATTTTGCGAGAAATTTTATTTTGTCTGAGAATCTTGGGATCCATTTTGAATAATGTGCAAAAACACCCATGGTTCTGCGGAGTGATGCCCGATCATCAGGTACTGGCATATCTAAAAGAGGACGAAGACGTTCAGGATCTGGTTTGATTACGCTGTTGCAAATATTATAACCTAGCAAATTTATTTCTGTTTTTGAAAATTCGCATTTCTGTAAGTTCAGTGTTAGGTTGTATCGATTAGCAACTTCCTGGAAGGAGTGTAACTTCTCGTCATGGTCAGCTCGATCATATCCACATATTGTGATGTCATCTAGATAAGCATACACGCCTTGTAAACGTTCTTTTTCTATGATAGTATTGATAGCTCGTTGAAAGGCTGCTACACCGTTGGTAACACCGAACGGAATGCGTCGAAAATGATATAGATTTCCGCAGGCTTCAAATGCTGTATACGGTTTTTCGGCTTCTAAAATTGGAATTTGATGATATGCACTGCGCAAATCAATTTTGCTGAAGATTTTATGCTTAGCTACTTTGGAAATAAGTTCATCCATTGATGGCAGAGGATAAGCGTCAAGTTCCGTATACCGATTGATTGTCTGAGAGTAATCGATAACCATCCGTTTCTTGTGGTGTTCACTTGATGTCACAAGAACTTGAGCTCTCCATGGAGAAAAACTTGGTTCGATAATTTTGTCCTTTAAAAGTTTTCGTATTTCAGCTTCAATAAATTGAGAATCGGAATCAGAGTGTCTTCTAGACTTTACAGCAATCGGTTTATCAAATGGTAATACGTTAGTAAATAAGCTAACCGGTTCGATGTTTGCTTCTGCGAGTGCGCATAGTTTGAGGGTTGGTTTAAAACCCCCGAATCGCATTATCAAAGCTTCATGATTCTGCAAGACGTCGTGTCCAAGTATGATGTCTGAACATAGTTCGTCCATAATCATGAGAGTGACGTCAATATTTTGGTTCTGTATTGTTATCTGTAGTGTGCATGCTTCATTTACGTCCATGCATAGGTTAGATGTTGCCATTGTAATCTTTTGCTTGCAGGAGATAATTTTTAAATTGCACAGATTAACAAGACGTCGATCAATAAAACTTGCTGTGCTGCCAGTATCAATGAGTGCCCGTGCTGTAGTTTTCCCGTTTATGAGAACTGGTATAGTAGCTCGTTTCAGATCTGCTGCCGACAATATGCAAGACAAGTTATGAGACGAGGCATGAGCATGAGTGACATGCACATCATCTATTGTCTCACATGCAGCCACCCGAGGTCTTTTGCTAAGACACGCTTTTTGAAAGTGTCCTTTTTTACCACAATTTGAGCAAATGTTCTTGCTGGGCACTCGAGGCGAGGGTGTCTTTTATTCCCGCAAAAATAGCATGTTTCGTATTTTAAGGGCCTTCCTCCAGTAACTACAGCTGCAGTGCTGTCATCATTAGCATAATTCACAACCGTCATTGGTTCTTTTCGATAATTATCATTTTGAATCTGAGCTATTTCTAATGATCGCGCTTGTTCATATGCTTTGTCTAAAGTAAGATTGCTATTTTCTAGGAGTCGTTGACGTATTTGTGATGACGATAGCCCAGCTATAAAGGCGTCTCGAACATATTCAGACTCGTTTTGTTCGGCGTTTACTGATTTAAAATTACAATTCTTGGATAATAGTTTTAGCGTTTGTATATATTGATCAATTGACTCCCCAGGTTGTTGTTGCCGTTTGGCCAATCGATATCTCGAATTTACTTCGTTTACTGGCTTTATGAACAGATCGTCTAGTTTTCGTATAGCTGTATCATACTCGTTGGAGTCTTTGATGTATATATACAGGCGAGGCGAAAGATGATTCACTAGCAATTGATACTTATATTCTGCACTTACTGTCTTATCTTTGCTTTCTATAGCGTGAATGAAGTTGCTAAATGTTTGCTTCCAATGAGTCCATGTTGAAGTTTGGTCTGAGTTGTTTGTTGGATCTGCTTCGAACCTGTCGGGCTTCAGATATTTATCCATAGTTTTTTAACGAATAAATTGTAATATATCAAACCATTTCAGAGCAAAACATGGCTTTATTCGTTAAAAACTCGACATGCAAGAGTACTAGGTATTAGCTGAATAGTGACACAATGAGATTGGCACCGATGTCATTTCAGACATAGAAATACTAACAGATGCAAGAAGGTTGATATCACCACAAGAATGAATAGGTGCCTTCTAGACCTTTGTGCTCCATCTTCGGCCGCATCGTCACTTACCAACAGGTGAGATCGTGGTCAAACAAAGGCCTACAATTGTTAAAAAAGAAAAGAAAAAAAAAGACTTACTTCCATGCTTTAATTCTTCTTCTGAGGTTTAGACATCTATAGCATAGACAATAAAAAAAACTCTATGATATGAGCATAGAGTAGATAGCTTAGCTTACTTTACTTATAATAGCTTCTATCCGCCGCGCCGCACAGAATCCACTAATTCAGCCAGCCCGAGCAGAATTTGTTTCTGATTTAGGTAGGTGGCCAACTAAATTATTTGTTCTGAATTTACGAACTACTTAACGCCCGAACTGAGTTAATTTGCCTGTTGGATAAAGAAAAGTAAGATTTTATGGATTTATTTTGTTTTGGTAAAAATTAGAATGGTCTAGCGATGTCTTACTTCATGATCGAATGTAGTCTGTAACCCGGTTGAAATTTACCGTTCTATATGAAGGAAGGCTGACTGTTTAACCTAACTGACTCTAACTGAGATTTATTTTTGAGGGTCAAATGAATCAATGTTTTTCGGCGTACCTTAATACATAGTCCATACATGTCTTTCAACTCAATGGCGTATCATTACTGACGTGTGTTATTGACCTAGCAAAGCGAGGTACTCATATTCTTTCGTTCCTCAAACCTTCCTCCACTCCACTCAACCTCAGTTATGGAAATTTGTCACAATTTGAATGAAAATTTTCAAAAGTGGTATACAACATTTCTTAGAGTGAGGTGAGGAAAGTTGGAGGAACGACAGAATACCGGTGTAAGTCTTCACTACATACCTAAAATAGGTAGATCCTGAGATAGAAGAATACCCTGTACATTGTTTTCTTATAGGTACAAATTGCTCAGTACCTTTCTCTGTTTGTTCTTGAACATGATGAATATGATGAGCGATTTTGATTATGCTCTTGATGTGGATGAAGAGTATCAAGGGCATTTTGAGGATGATGAGTTTGGATGGAACAACTCAGGGCCCGCCCCAGGTCCCATGTACAACTCAAGGCGTTCCAATTTTGGATACATGTAAGTTTTGTTTATACATCGACTTAACACTTAATTACCTACTTGACTTAATGTTTCATTCTAATGAACTTTGTTCTAGTTTCAGGCAGCTTGGTCACCTGTGTTTAGTGAAAATGTATTTCTAGTATTTAAGAAAAGGCTCTTAGTAGGGATTTTTTATAGGTTTCACAAAAATAGCATATAATCTTCTAAAACGATAAGACCACGTGGTAGCAGCATTAAAAGCAAGCGTTCTTAAGGCTTAGTCTAACTGTTAACTTTGGCTAACTAAAGCGAAATCCATTGCCATGGTGGTGGTACTTCCCAGGACGAACTCTTTCACAAAAATGTCTACTACTACCATAATATTTCTTAGTTTCACTCCCTGCAATAATTACACTTGAATGTTTTTTAATGTTAACAGTTCGTTCATTCACAACCAGTTGTCTAATTTGTTTTTGAAAGCATTTATTGATGTGGCAGTACCAACATCTTCCGATAAATGATTTCAATTACAGACAACTCTGTTACTTAGGAAATGCTGTGCAGTGTTTGTATTTGATAGATAAATAAAATCAATGCCATGAAACTGAAGACTCTTGAAAAAAAAAAAGAATTGTGGGTTTAGTAAAATTATCTAGGTATATTTGACGAGATACTTAATTAAAATGCCATTTTTGAGAGTGCGGTGTTTTTTTTTATTAAGGTGGAAGCACACGCTTGCGGCGCGATATTCAAAATTTTAGTGTTTTTTGCCCATTACAGCTCATCAACACTTCTTCAGATAGTGAAAGTTGAGTTCGCGAGAACTAAGAGACTTAACACACATGTTTTAATTGATAGTAACTCACATTTTTACAGTGTTTTTTTTGTTTAGGTGGTATCATAGCTAAACTGATGATATTTATGAGATAATATCAATTAAAACATGTGTGTTAAGTCTCTTAGTTCTCGCGAACTCAACTTTCACTATCTGAAGAAGTGTTGATGAGCTGTAATGGGCAAAAAACATTAAAAAAATTGAATCTCGCGCCGCAAGCGTGAGCATTCACCTTAAGAGATCTATTTGCTTTAGGTGTAGCTCTAAATCATGCTCCAATATTTAGTCTAATCATAATCATTGTGTCATCTCTTAATATTGTGTATAATGCTGCTTAATATTGTGTAGGAATGTTCAGTACAGTGAAGCTTTTGGTGACTATAGAGGTGGTTATGGCCCGGGTGGTGGATTTGGGCCACCAAGGCACCGGCCATACCCACCTGGACCCATACGAGGCCGAGGATATGGCCCGTATGGCCCGGTTGGTCCTCCTCCACAGCGCAGGGGCCCTCCAGTACACAGAGCTATGGTGTTTTTGTCGAGTAAGTTCTTGCAGTCATGCAAAAAATCTATAACTACTCACTATTTCAGGTTTTTATTTACCAGCACAAGACCGGAGTTTTTAATAAATATTAAACAAGTAATTAATTTGGTAAAAATTAAACTGATTTAACCTCCGATTTTGATCAAACATAGCTAAGAACACTCCCGACAAATTCACCTTTCAAACAAAAAAAAAAGAAAGAAATCGGTTCATCCGTTCGGGAGCTACGATGCCACAGACACACGCACGAACACAAACACACAAAAAAACACGAGAAAAACTATTAGAAATAAAGGCTAATTTATTATTGTTATTATAATTTAATCAGTATTATATATAAGTTAATATATTCCAGGATGCGAGGTTGCCCCGCATTTCATAAAGGCATTGCCTTTGCAACTTCTGAATATGATTGAGCCAGATTATTGCGGCCTTTGTGCTCAGAGTTTTGAATCGTTTGCTGTGGGTAAGTTCTCACGATTAGCTGCAGTTCAAAGATAACTTAACATTATATCTTGTTGTTTGTTTTTAACTAATAAATTCTATTTTTTCAGCAAAGATCCATTATAACTGTAAGAATCACTACAAGGCGCAAAAAAAATTTTTGGCGCTGCACAAAACAACCAAGCCTAACAATGAGGTAATTAGACAATTTGACAATGTAATATTCCATAGGTATTTTGATGATTACACCAGTTCACATAAAAATAAATAGTTTTGCTGAAGTTTATTCGTAAAGTAAGGGAGACTTTCGGGGAGACTTTCTCAGCATCGCAACAATTAAAAAAAGGAAAATAAAAAATATTTTAATGTCTCATAAAAATGAAATGGAGCCTCGCTTGTGGTAGCTGTCAGTAGAAAATAAATAAAACACCTGTTGACAGAATAATACAAGTGGATTTTATGTGAACTTTGTCACCAAAATAGAACCTTACATTGTATCAAATTGTCTTTCCTTACGTCTAAGCAAATGGACGTGAGGTTTGAGGCTTATTCCCGATTTATTGTATTGGTAATTTATGCACGGTTTATCCAGAAAATGAATTCTTACTTGTTCTGTTATAGAATAATTGGGACTTCATACAAGTATGCATAGAACATACCACTACTATGGATCAGATCTGTCTCAACCTGGTTAATTTTGAACTTTTCTTTTGATTACAAAAGTAGAATATTCCATAAAAGATTTAAATGACATAGAACCTATGGAAATTGTTGTTTACGTACTATGTAATACTGCGCCACTTCGAGGCAAAGACTGATTTCCCCTTTTGGAACATTTGCGAATATAAATAAATTTAAAAAAAATTGCTATTTTATTTTAGAATATAAATAAAAATATATGTTTTCAGATACCGATGAAAGCTCGTAGCTTGTACTGTGAGCTATGTGATGTGCAAATCACATCTGTATCTCATGCTGACTCCCACTATGCTGGGAAGTCCCACCGCGCGTAAGTATATCAGCTAATAAAAAAAAAAACAGTATTTGATTTCGTCCTTTTTTGACATAAGTAATCCTATTTTGAAACAATTTCAAATTGCCACATTCCCAAATTAAAACGGACAGTCACGGATAAAATCAATCAAAAACAATTCTTTTTTTAACCCCCGAAGCAAAAACTACGGTTTGTTATAAGTTCGACGTGTCTGTGTGTGTATCTGTGTGTGTGTGTATCTGTGTGTGTGTGTATCTGTGTGTGTGTGTATCTGTGTGTGTGTGTGTGTGTGTGTGTGTGTGTGTGTGTGTCTCTGTCTGTGGCATCGTAGCTCCCGAACGGATGAACCGTTTTTTGTTTTGTTTGTGTGGTGAATTAGTCGGGATTGTTCTTAGCTATGTTTGATCAAAATGGTTCAGCCGTTTCATTGCGTTGAGGGTTTTTTGAATTTTAACAAAATTAATTATTATTTTACATAATCATATTTTGACTCAAATGCCACTCTTTTTCCTATTCTGTCTGGATGACTATATACCTACCTAGTTAGTTAGATTTTCATTTCACATCTAACCTCCTTGATGAATAACAACCATCAAGAGCTAACTTCAACATCAAAGGACACAACTGTCAGAACCCGACCGTTAACTGCACCTGTTCATCTCTGACCAGAACGGATAACATGAAATATCTCGGCGTGTACATTGATCAGTTATTAAACTGGAAAATTCACATAGACTCCTTGACATCTCGCGTACGAAAGCTCATCTATATCTTTAGAAATCTCAGATCTTCTGCCAATATTAAAACACTAAAGATAGTTTACTCGGCCCTTAGCGAATCTCTTCTAAGATATTGTATCTCTGTATGGGGTGGTTCTGCAAAGACTAAAATGCTGCAGCTGGAGAGAGCTCAGAGAGCCGTGCTAAAGGTGATGCTAAAGAAGCCTTTTCGCTATCCCACAGTATCCCTTTACAACGACTCTAAAGTCCTCACAGTAAGACAGCTGTTTGTGCTTCAAACAATTCTGCGCGTACACTCTTCTATAACATATGACCCTAAGCTTAAAGAGAGAAAACGTAGGTCCGACCGAGTTTGTGTAGTAGACAAGCACAGATCAGCATTTTACAGTCGCTTCTTCCCTATTATGGCACCGCAATTATATAATCGATTAAATAAAATCCTCTACGTTTATCATTTAAATAACCATAAATTGAAAAAAGAGCTTTTGACGTGGCTGCTGCAATTAAACTACCAAAGCACTGAAGAACTAATAAGCTTTAACAAATCGTAGTATAATCTATAGGTATCTACATAATCTTATCTTTATATGTCTGTTATTTCATTTTAACACTCATTATACATTTTTATATATTATATTAGTGTCCACCCGAGCCTTCGCTCGCAATCTACCAGGGTTAAGGGTAGCGTATAGCTCAATCCAGGTCATAATAATATCTGAGTACCAAATTTCATCGAAATTATGTCAGTCATTTCGGTGTGATTGATTTAAAAAACATCCAAACATCATAACTTTAACTTAACCAACTTATCAATAACTTTACCACACCTTATCATCAACACCACTTGTTTTTAAAGTCAAGCTGAGACCTACATTCACTTACACACCCACACACTTACTCACATATATACACACACCTACACAGACTCACACACACTCACACACATACCCACACATTAGGCATATTTCTTACAAATAATTTATCTTGTGTTAGTTATTAGTAACCTACATTAGTTATCCAGATTTTTACATTTTTCTTTAAGTTTGGGAATGTATCCTAATCTTACGTAGTATCCATTTGGCACGTCCTTTAAAATTTTATCAAATTTGTGCCGAATATAAACAATAGCTATGCTTATGACACCTGAATGGGCGCTGAGGACGGACACTGCCCCCCGAGATACAGTTTACACTAGTTCGGGGGACGGTGAATGTCCAAAGCATGCACCAAGCACTGTGGTCAGAAGCATAGCTTTTGTCTTCCCTTAGGATAGTCAGGTCGTCTGGAAGAAATCGTTTCATCGATAAGACCGCCTTTTGTAACATATTATACTGTAATTGTTATTTACATTATGTTGCAATAAAGAACTTTGAATTGAATTGAATTGATAATAAATAAGTACTAGCCACTTACGAACAAGTCGTCTTAATGATAAAATTGATCTTAAGTGTCTTACAACTTAAGGAACAGTGTAAGTTTTATCAAAATCGGTTCAGTATCAGTTTTCAAACTTTCAGACTTAATTAGACAGACAAAACTGTGTATAAGACTTTTAGTTGAAAACTCGTTTTTCTTTGTTGTAAAAATGTATACATGTTCTTTTTGTTTTATTAAAACATTTTGTTACAGTATCGTCGAGGGACGCAAACCTCCGAAGAACCCAATCCTTCTGCAGCATGGGATGAAGGGTCGCGTGTAAGTGCTTCCATTGATTTGTATATCTAACCCTCGCAAACTTGGGCGCATCCCTCCCAACACCACAAGTATAAAAATAAATAAATAAATAATGCTGGACAGTTCACACACCATTATCTAGCTCCAAGCTAAGCAGAGCTTGTGTTATGGGTACTAGATAACTGATATATACTTAACAAGCAGCGCCCCGCGGTTTCACCCGCGTAAGTCTCGATCCCGTTGGAATATCGGGATAAAAATGTGCGTATGTGTTATTCCGGGAGTCCAGTTATCTCCATTCCAAATTTCATCCAAATCCATCCAGTAGTTTTTACGTGAAAGAGTAACAAACATCCATCCATACAAACTTTCGCGTTTATAATATTAGTAGGATATACATTACATAGATAGATATTTTTTATTATACATAGAAAATACCCAGAACACTCTGAACAAATATCTGCAGATCGTACAAATATTTATTCAGAGGCGGGAACCGAACCTGCAGCCTCCTGCATCGCTGGCGAACCTTCGCCCGCCGCGCCACAGAGGTCGTCAAAAAAGCTAATGATCTTTAAGGTTCTGTATCTCAAAAGGTACCAACGATAAATAAACGAATTCCGATTTTGGGGTTTCATTTTGGAAGGCAAAACAAAATAACAACTACAAAATACAACAACAAAATTTGGTCAAATTTGTCATGTGACGTATCAAATAAAAGGGCACCTTATGAGTTTTTACCCGACTGCACCAGAAGGAGGTTTATGTGTTTCGAGTGTACATACACTATGTTTATTCATTTTAAAATAAAATTAAAATTAACAGACTTACAAATTAATAAATATCAGAAAGCTTATTGAAGGTTTTCACGGATAGGTAGCGGAATAGTACAACAACAAAAAAACTATGAACATAATGAGACTAATCAACATGCATCATCTATACAATATAGTTATTTAAATATTTAAAGTTACAATGTTTTAAACTAAACATTTGTCATCATCATTTAGCACGCTCTGTAGCCTAAACGGCTTGATGGATTTTAGCTTGAGAGATGTCGTTAGATATATAGATAGATAAACTCTTTATTGTACACCTAAGAAAAATAAAATAAAACAAAGTAATTAACAACGTAGATTAGGTGACGTGGTTAGATTCGTCTTATTTGTGAGATTCACACTAGGTGTATCAAAATTTCACGCAGTCGGGTTTTTTGTTTTTTTGCATACCTAACTATTTGTTTATAATTGTAATATGATTAGTACATACGAAAATTGTGCATTCCTTATCTCCAAAACGACCCCCCTCCTTATCTCCAATATTACCCCCTGGGGGTCACTACCACCAGTTTGAAAAATATTGATCTAGTGGTTATTACAATAGCCGTCTATGGTAGTAGTGTGGTATGCCGTATGGTAGATGGCGCGCGTCTGGCTCGCACGTGATCGGTGTTCTCTGTAACATTACAACAACTAACAAGTCAAACTATGCATGTAGACTGATTTTACAACTTGCTCAGACCTGTTCTTGTAAACAGGGACCAGCTGATTCGTCGAGAGAAGAAAAATACGAAAGCTGCTCCAGAGGTTGATCCTACTGAAGACAAGCAAACTCCAGTGGAGAAGAATGTCCCGCCAGAGTTGATTTGCGAAATATGCAAGGTACGGTTCAGGGCTTCAGGGCTGTTATTCGCTATGACAATAGGAGATTACTTGACAATAACGTGTGACGTCACAATGTATTCTGACCGATGATTCTACGCAGATATCGTAACGAACCCGCGCTATGTCACGTTTGGTCATAGCGAATAAGGGGGCAGGGTTGCCTAGTTAAATCGGCCGAACTGTACAGAGTCGTTTACCCACGACGGAACGGAGAAGGTATATGCGTTAAGGGTGCCAGGGTTGTTTGTGTGCTTGTGTGTGCAAGCCAATGTGCCATTTATCTCCAAATTGCAATCTGTAGGATCTGTTTCCTATCGAGCCTTGGGCCAGCTTTTAAATGTACAGTGGTGGCCATATAATTAAGAACGCTGATATAAAGGGAAGATTTGTTCCAACTAAGATGCAAAACTAATTGTATGCATTTGTTTTTATTTCTCTCGGTATCGTAAAACATTTCCATATTACCACTGTATTCATTGATACACATGATTAGCTAAAAATCAATAGGCAAACTTTTTACACTACTTTTAAACAAAGTATTCCTTATTACTGGCTGGTCACGTAATTAAGAACGCTAAGTAGTTTATACCTTTATTCAAATTTAAATAGAGAACACTCAGTCGATTTGTTACTGTTTGTATAATTTTGGCGCCATTACGTGCTGTAAAAGATTAAAGGTGATTGCTTCTTTAGAAAAAACAATGGGAAAAAATAAAAGTTGTGATAAATCTACAAGGGAAGTAATAATAAAACTTCGTCCAAACTTATAAGAATTGGTCTTATAAAAAGATAGCCGACCATCTGCAATGTTCAAAAACGATGGTTTTCCACGCTGTAAAGCATTTTGCTACGTATCAAACTACTTCGAATGTTCCACGTGTACCTAAACAGAGAAAAACAACTCCTCGAGATGACCGAAACATCGTTCGTATGGCAAAACAAAATCCTTTTAAAGGGTCCAATGAGCTTAGAAAAGAATATTTTGGTGAAAACAACCCTTCAGCAATCTCAGCACGCACTATTCGAAGACATTTGGTAGAAGAAAAATTGCACGGTAGGATAGCAAGAAAGGTTAAAACTTTGCCACAGGCAAGCCCGGCTTGCATTTGCGAGAAAGTATGAAAACTGGACTGTGCAACAGTGGAAAAATGTACTTTTTTCTGACGAGACGAAAATAAACAGAGTTCTGATGGAAAACGATATGTACGACGCCCCCCGAATACAGCATTCGACCCAAAGTACACGAAAGTTACATTAAAGCACGGTGGTGGAAATGTGAAAATTTGGGGTTGCTTTTCTGGACATGGTGTAGGACCTGTAAAGTTGATAGAAGGTAACATGGATCAGTTCCAATACATAAATATACTGGAAGAAACAATGTTACCATACGCTGAAGACGTTCTACCGGTCATTTGGACATTCCAGCATGACAATGATCCAAAGCACACTCCACGCACCGTAAAGGAATTTCTTACAGCGCAATTAGTTTCTGTCTTAGACTGGCCTGCTAACAGTCCAGATCTAAACCCAATAGAGAATCTGTGGTTTGAAGTAAAGAAAAAGGTTTCAAATACAAAGTGTGGAAATTTAAGAGAGCTGTATGACGTTTTTTTAGAAGAATGGAACTCTATTTCTCTTGCGAAATGTCAAAAATTAATAGAGTCAATGCCTCGCCGGTGTAAAGCTGTAATTAAAAGCCGTGGATATGCTATTAACTATTAATTTTAGTTAAATATTTATTAAATTTCTTTTTATGTTTCCTGTGCTACATAATATTGTGATTTTTTAAATCTAAGTGTCATACAAAACAATTCCCGAGCAGTTAAATAAATCGTTCTTAATTATTTGTAAAGTTTCAGTACTATTTGAATGTGTTACTTTGATAAAATCAATAAAATGTGCAAAAAATAGTTAGCGATTTCATACTTTATTCTTAAGTCAGGTTGCTCTATTAATGTGACTATTATATAACATAACTAGTTGCTTCTCAGAAGGTACACATCTCTGTGTATGATACGATTTAAATAAAAAACTTCTAGAACTTCAAATCGTTCTTAATTATATGACCACAACTGTATGTGTACCTTGTATTCCAGACATCGGTGACGTGCTCGGAGCAAATGACCAACCACCTGAATGGAAAGAAACATCTGACCAAGGAAAAGCAACATATTCTCAACATGATGAAGGGGAAAGCTGTAAACAATGAAGACGGTAATTTTGTTTGTAATATAATAACATGTTTGAGTAAACTTGTAGAGTCTGTGCATAATTAAATAGACGTGGGAGATGTGGCCGCTGCACTGCTCAATTACAGTTTTGCGTTCTGTTCAGACGGAGAATACGGATCTGTAGTTAGTATTCAAATCAAATATCTTTATTTAAGTACTAAAGTATGGTAAAGTTATGGGTAGGTAGATAATTATGTATGCTCATACTTTTGCTTATAAAGCGTGCAAATATTCCTTCACGGTTTTACATTATTATAGGTATCAGGTAGTATTTGACGACCTCTGTAGCGCGGCGGGTGTAGGTTCGCCTGCGTCGCAGGAGGTTGCGGGTTTGATACCCGCTTCGGAACAAATATTTGTGCGATCCGCAGATATTTGTACAGGTGTTCTAGGTATTTTCTATATTTTAAAAAAATATCTATCTATGTAATATATTGTATTAAGTATATCAGTTGTCTAGTACCCATAACACAAGCTCTGCTTAGCTTGGGGCTAGATAATGTTGTGTGAACTGTCCAGCAATATTTATTTATTTATTTAAGTATTTATTTATTTATTTATGACAAAAACAAAATTAAAATTAAAATTTAAGAATATGTCAAATTATGAATGTCAATGAATTAAGTAAAAAAAGAAAAACAAAACATTAAAAACAATAAAAATAGATTACTTAATTATACAATCAAATAATGTATATTGAAAAAAGAGCTGCCGTTTTGAACTTTTTTGTTACTCGACCGTTTGCTTTCAAAATTGATAAGTATAAAAAATAATAAAAAATAAATAAATAAATAAATAGATATTGTGCTCCTGTGGTCAGAGAACACGATATCAATTTTGAAAGCAAACAGTCGAGTAACAAAAAAGTAACTCAGAGAAAATAAGAATCAGAGGCCGAAGTCCGAGTTTTGCAACACCAACCAGCACTGCAGTTTACTGCGACATTATACTGAGCCTGGACCTTTTGAACAGCACCTTAAACGGCACAGTTCAAAAACCAGCACTGCAGTTTACTGCGACATTATACTGAGCCTGGACCTTTTGAACAGCACCTTAAACGGCACAGTTCAAAAACCAGCACTGCAGTTTACTGCGACATTATACTGAGCCTGGACCTTTTGAACAGCACCTTAAACGGCACAGTTCAAAAACCAGCACTGCAGTTTACTGCGACATTATACTGAGCCTGGACCTTTTGAACAGCACCTTAAACGGCACAGTTCAAAAACCAGCACTGCAGTTTACTGCGACATTATACTGAGCCTGGACCTTTTGGACAGCACCTTAAACGGCACAGTTCAAAATGTACATGTAGAATGTAGTGTACTGTAATGTAGTTTACTGTTATTAATCTACTAGCGACTCGCCCCAGCTTCGCACGGGTAGCCCCCGGTGAAAAACAGCCCTCCCCCCCCGATATTTTATTACTTATTCTGCTATTCGGAGCGGAGAAGAATACACCAAAAAAGAGATAACTAACATCGGTCCAGCCGATCTCGAGTTATAAGTGGTGTAACTAACACGACTTTGTTTTACATATATAGACGGCAGAAACGGCACAGATTAATGGCTAGAACCGATTACTTTAAAAATCGATAGTTATTTTATCTTTCCACTTGTTTATATTATTTGTATTACATTTACAGATAAAATGAAGGAAGAGAGTATCGCCGACGACGACGCGGGCGCGGACGATCAGGAAGAAGGTTAGTATAAGATCCATCACCTTCAGTCACTTCACTTAACTTCTTAGTTTATGGCATCTGTGGCCCGCTGTCACAATTCTGCCAGTGTCCGTGACATGATAAATTTAATACGCAGAACAATTGAATATGATTAGTATAAAAACACAAAAAAGAATCGTCCCGAATGGGAGATTTTCTGACAACCGATCAATAAAAAAAAAACAGCCAAGTGCGAGTCAGACTCGCCCATGAAGGGTTCCGTAGCAGCAAGTAACTACTTACTTACTAGATCTCGTTCAAACCAATTTTCGTTGGAAGTTTACATGGTTATAAGTTTACATCATATATTTTTATTGGTTTTATCATTCTCTTATTTTAGAAGTTACGGGCTTTTGGTACACACACACACACGCAAACACACATTTTACCACTTTGGAAGTGACTCGCGCAAACTATTCAGTTTAGAATTTTTTTTAGGATTAATTTTTGAAGACCTATCCATAGATACCCCCACGTACACGTATGGGTTGGATGAAAAAATAATATTTCAAGTTTCAGTTCTAAGTATGGGGACCCCAAAAATTTATTGTTTTCTTTCTATTTTTGTGTGAAAATCACACAATTTAATTTAATGCGGTTCACAGAATACATCTACGTACCAAGCTTCAACAGCATAGCATTAATAGTTTCGGAAAAAAGTGTCTGTGACGTACACTGACAGACAGACAGACAGACATGACGAATCCATAGGGGTTCCGTAATTTTGTTAGGGAACCCTAAAAAGTATACAAAAGTGCCCAATAGATGGCGTTAGCAAACTGCCATCAATTTATGTCAGTCACTGTCACCATCCTCTTTCACTGTCACAGAGTTACTATCCGGTACGAATGCGCTATACCATCACAGACCTAGTCTAGAGTACTGTGACTACGAAAAATTATAATGAATGACATTAAATTATTATTTTTTAGTTTGGATCTTTATTTTACTGTGACTAATAGACTTAAGACATTACATTAGATTTTATTGGTTAATCGATTTCGCGGCAAAGTCGCGGCCGGTCGACTCTTAAGCATAGCGCACACCTAACGAGTACAGTGGCGAGTCAGTGTCCAGAATCCCAATCTGTTTACTAGGCCGAGTACCCGCTGTTCGCCACTCGCCACTGTACTCGTTATGTGTAATCAATGCCTTAGATGTGAGCGGGATAGAGCTATACAGCGGGTCAGAGCTTTTCTGCGCAAACGAAAACAGTCGATCGGGCTTATATTTTGGGTAAAACGTAAATTAAACGTAATTTTACGTAAACGTATTTTTGGTAAATAAATGCTATTTCTTTCTTTCTTTCTTTCTTTAAAACTGTACCGAATAGGTTAAATTCAATGCTCGACGGGCCACACTGACTTCATTATTTGTCAACGCCATCTATTACAATCTTTTAGTAATATTTCTTTTTTATTTATTGAGCTGTCGGATAATCCCCTATTCTAAAAACCAAGATGAATTCTCTAAATATAAAAAAAAAAACCGTGTTGGTAATTTTAAACAGGTTGACTATTGGATGTAAACAACAAAGGATACAAAGGAAAGTATTTACAATTTAATTTAAAGAATATTTATAAATTGACATAATACTTATATAATTAATTACAGGGGTAAAGGTAAGAGATAATATACATTTGAATGAGATAGGACGAGGGATATCAGCGGGGATAATATCATACAGGGAACGCCGTAATCAGTCACCTTTCTTTAAATCGAATTAATCTATCACGAACGTGAAGGACAATTCTTGTAATTATTTGAAATCCTCTGATATTCTGCTCCCTCATACATAATGTGAATAGAACTTTCGATTCATGGCGACCATAGATTAGAGTAAGATAGTGTTATATATCATTGGAAAGAAGGAAGAGAGACGCGTCTATTTATGCAATAATTCTTGCCAAAATTCTCGGAATAACTTTGAACTGTTAGTTCACATATCGATATATTCACATTTCCGTGTTGTATTGTCATTTGAGGAGAATACTATTTGTGACATGACATCGACACTAGATCGGAACATGATCTGAGGGCCTTCTACCAGGTTTGTTATTCGTTACAACTCGGAATAACGAAAACTGAATTGCGAGTCGAAATATCTCGTTTTTGTATGGAGAAAATAATGAGCGCGTCTAGCGGACTTGTTGAGAAACTCATTAAAACCATTCATAAAAACAAATATCGACTGGGAATTCGATAGTCGACATACCGAATGCAAAACTAAGACAAACCTGTACTAGGCCCTCTGAATTTTATTTTGACTATGCAGCATGTGGCTAGATAGAGGTATTTCATTTTTGCGATTACCATACAAAAATTGGACATTCATTGCCATATCTTTTTAATGCGTTGTTAGTTAGAAGCTTGTTTTTTAGGGCACTATAAGCTCACATACCTTTATATTTGGTATACATTTCAAGTTGATACCTTGAGCTGTTCATTAGAAAAAGGGTCTTGACAGACATACAGACAGACAGACGGACAACAAAGTGATCCTACAATGGTTCCGTTGGTGCCTATGCAGGTAGGGACACAAAAATGAAAAATACATCTCTTAGGTACTGTAATTATTTCACAATGCTGCAATTTTCATGCAAGTAGCTTAGGTGCCACAAATATAGAAAAAAGTCCAAAATCTAATAAAAAAAATATTATTTCCGAGGAAAGTTTGTCTTTTTGTACGAATTTCTTGTCATATTTATTGATTGTGTTTGAAACCTGACTAAACATGTTGTATTTGTAAGCTGTAGTTACTTGCTAAAGGTTTGGTCCTTTCCGTAGGTGTCACTGAAGTGGACCCGGCGGTGAGTGCTGCCGAGGAGCCGGTCGAGGAGTGGGGCGCCGGCGGCGGCGCCGAGTGGGACAGCCAGCACCCGCCTCAGGCCGCGGTATGTCCACCACCTTAAGGTGTCACTGAAAGTCGACCCGGCGGTGAGTGCTGCCGAGGAGCCGGTCGAGGAGTGGGGCGCCGGCGGCGGCGCCGAGTGGGACAGCCAGCACCCGCCTCAGGCCGCGGTATGTCCACCACCTTAAGGTGTCACTGAAAGTCGACCCGGCGGTGAGTGCCGCCGAGGAGCCGGTCGAGGAGTGGGGCGCCGGCGGCGGCGCCGAGTGGGACAGCCAGCACCCGCCTCAGGCCGCGGTATGTCCACCACCTTAAGTGTCACTGAAGTGGACCCGGCGGTGAGTGCCGCCGAGGAGCCGGTCGAGGAGTGGGGCGCTGAGTGGGACAGCCAGCACCCGCCTCAGGCCGCGGTATGTCCACCACCTTAAGGTGTCACTGAAGTCGACCCGGCGGTGAGTGCCGTCGAGGAGCCGCTCGAGGAGTCGCTCGAGGAGTGGGGCGCCGAGTGGGACAGCCAGCACCCGCCTCAGGCCGCGGTATGTCCACCATCTTAAGCTTCGATCTCGCGCTCATAACGCACAACGCTGCGGTATGCGGTGTCGGACACATAATTGTATGAAAAATGTGTAGAATGGTTTCTGGTTCCGTGGGAGTATGCGTCAGCGGTGAGGTGTAAGTCGTGACGCTGCGGTGGAGCAGCTTATCGCAGCGTTGTGCGTTATGATCGCGAGACCGAGGCTTTACAGTGCCACCAACTTAGCTTTTCAGGTGGTCAAAATTGGAACTAACGCAGATTCCAATTTATACACAAGAATTCCAGCATACAAAATATAGGGTCTGTTTTATACTGACGAAAATGAAATGGGTTATTTTGATGCATACATAGACACTCCTTATCCCCCGGAAAGGTAGGTAGAGCCTCAATGGGCCTGAAAACCTTCTGACGCATAATGACCAACACACTTTTTGACTAATTTAAAGAGGTTATTTTGATGATGAAACTGAATAAGTTTGCTAGTTTACAATACACTATATTTTGTAAGGAATCAATTCAAGGCATCGGTGAGCGGTGTGAGCCTCGAATTTTTTGTTGTTTTAGAAGCGAGATCAGCCGAAATTGTAGTCGACCCTAAGATCAGGCGAGCGGAGCGGACCGCCAAAATGTAGTGCTTTTAGAAGCGAGAGTAGCCAAAATGGCTCTTAGCCATTATTAGCAGCCTGTGCGTGCTCAGTGTCAGTTGTTCAGTGTTCATTTTTTTTCCAATACAGGGGGGGGGGGGGGGGGGAATTGCACCCTCACCCCGGCGCCCATGAGGCTCATGCTAACCCTGCTGGAAATACTTGCTTTATAACTATTTACCTGAAAACTAATGGGCTTGTCAGTAAATACACAACAGTACATTCTGTTATTTTTTATTTTGTATAAGTAAATAAATAATCTTTTTTTTTTTTTCAGGAGTCGTAGGATAATTTATCTTCGGGTTCCACAATATCACAACAGTGATAGTTTGATTCCATTCTATTTTATATTATTTCGCAGTAGATGTGTGAAATCTGAAAAGTAAATGTTCTCTTAATCTAGACTAATGCAGCAACTAGTTAAGTTCAGTTACTTTAATAAAACTAAACTAAATGATTAAAATGTGTTTTTAATTATTCAATCTAACCTTATTTTAGTCTTTTTTTATACTGAAATAAAAGGTATATATTACTATGGGCCTTTGTCTAGGTACAATGTAAATTTTTAACTGTTGCCTGAAATAAATAAATGAATTGAATTGAATTGAAAAAAGCTTTTTAGCTCATACTAATAGGAAAAAAAATGCGAAACAGATACGGAACAGGGAGCTCAGACCAAACGAAAATGATTATTTTACAGCTGTTAGTTTTAAAAATTTACAATTTTTTAAATATATACCTATTTTCTGTTTGTTATTACTTACTACACTTACTAGCAACTGCGTCTGCGTCGTGTTGTTTCTCGTGGGCGACAACATTGACACGCGTAGGTGAACCCGTACCACAGCGCCATCGTCAGCATCAACAGCAACAAGCAGCATTGTTATTACTTACTAGCAACAGCGTCTGCGTCGTGTGGTTTCTCGTGGGCGACAACATTGACACGCGTAGGTGAACCCGTACCACAGCGCCATCGTCACCATCAACAGCAACAAGCAGCATTGTTATTACTTACTAGCAACAGCGTCTGCGTCGTGTGGTTTCTCGTGGGCGACAACATTGACACGCGTAGGTGAACCCGTACCACAGCGCCATCGTCACCATCAACAGCAACAAGCAGCATTGTTATTACTTACTAGCAACAGCGTCTGCGTCGTGTGGTTTCTCGTGGGCGACAACGTTAACACGCGAAGGTGAACCCGTACCACAGCGCCATCGTCAGCATCACGAGGAGAGCAACTAGCAGCATTGTTATTACTTACTAGCAACAGCGTCTTCGTCGTGTGGTTTCTCGTGGGCGATAACGTTGACACGCGAAGGTGACCCCGTACCACAGCGCCATTGTCAGCATCACGAGGAGAGCAACTAGCAGCATTGTTATTACTTACTAGCAACAGCGTCTTCGTCGTGTGGTTTCTCGTGGGCGACAACATTGACACGCGTAGGTGAACCCGTACCACAGCGCCACCGTCAGCATCACGAGGAGAGCAACAAGCATCATTGTCTGGACTTTAGGATCTGCGAGGTTCACAAATGCAGTCGGACCACTGCTCCCTGCAGAAGGATTATATTCTCCTGTTGGTGCTGCGGCCATTCCAGCAGTTGGCGCTGGGGCCATTCCTGTAGAGGAAGATACTTCGCATACTGAGCGTTCGGTGCTAACAAGTGGTGCGTCTGCGTCTAGAGCGAAAGCAGCCTTTCTTATACCCCAACCACAGAAGTAGTGCGACGATTGCGAGAAGGGCAACAATGGCTTGAACTTTTGGGTCTTTAAAATTTGGACTCTGAACCCCACCTTTTCGCGCGGGCGCTGTTTTACTAGATTTAGCTGAACTAGAAGAAGCCTTTTTCACTGCTGGACTTTTAGCCATGGTTATAGAGGATTTTTCTTCCAGCTTTCCCATATTTTTTTTAGTTAAACTGAGAACTGTTTACAATACTTCATAGTGCTTGTAAAAATTGAGGCAGGGGTAGGTACCGACACAAAATTTGAGTCATGTTTTACTATGAAATTGATAAAACGCCTGGATTTTGCATTTTTAAAAGAGTGCCTAAATAAAATTTCTGTCATTGCCAAATAGTTGATGTCATGTTATAATAATATATTTTTTCTGTCATGTTTGACTTGCCGTGAATCTAGAAAAGGAGTTATGTTATGATGGCTCAGAAGAAGGACTAAAGCATAGGTACATCCATGAATGATGGGTAGTTCCACAACACATTTGTCGTCTATGCTCCAGCCAGACAAGTTGTTTGAGTTAACGACGACGACATGGACCAGCGCGGGGGCTGCAATGCTTTAAAGCCAGGTTCATATTGCTGTGTCGGGGTGTCGTGGCGCGCCAGAACGCAATCCGTTACGTTCCACAACACATTTGTCGTCTATGCTCTAGCCAGCCAAGTTGTTTGAGTTAACACTCCGACCATGGAACATCGCGGGGGGCTGCAATGCTCTAAAGCCAGGTTCATGTTGCTGTGTCGGGGTGTGTCGTGGCGCGCCAGAACGCAATCCGTTACGTTCCACAACACATTTGTCGTCTATGCTCCAGCCAGCCAAGTTGTTAGAGTTAACACTCCGACCATGGACCATCGCGGAGGGCTGCAATGCTCTAAAGCCAGGTTCATGTTGATGTATCGGGGTGTGTCGTGGCGCGCCAGAACGCAATCCGTTACGTTCCACAACACATTTGTCGTCTATGCTCCAGCCAGCCAAGTTGTTTGAGTTAACACTCCGACCATGGACCATCGCGGGGGGCTGCAATGCTCTAAAGCCAGGTTCATATTGCTATGTCGGGGTGTGTCGTGGCGCGCCAGAACGCAATCCGTTACGTTCCACAACACATTTGTCGTCTATGCTCCAGCCAGCCAAGTTGTTTGAGTTAACACTCCGACCATGGACCATCGCGGAGGGCTGCAATGCCCTAAAGCCAGGTTCATATTGCTGTGTCGGGGTGTGACGTGGCGCGCCAGAACGCAATCCGTTACGTTCCACAACACACTTGTCGTCTATGCTCCAGCCAGCCAAGTTGTTTGAGTTAACACTCCGACCATGGACCATCGCGGTGGCCTGCAATGTTCTAAAGCCAGGTTCATATTGCTGTGTCGGGGTGCGTCGTGGCGCGCCAGAACGCAATCGGTTACGTTGACGCGCCGCAACACAACACAACCTACTAATGTGAATCTCGTCATAGGTAATAAACGTAACCGATTGCGTTCTGGCGCGCCCCGACACACCCCGACACAACAATATGAACCTGGCTTAAGCCATGGACCAATGATAGCTGTATTTGCCCTATTACGACAGAATAAATAATAGTACCTACACTATTACTGCTACTATTTGGTACTAGTTACATTATTTGGTATTTTCTCCACACCCAGTCTGCTTGATGCTTTGCTCAGCTTCAGCTTTTTTTTTCCTCTTGGAGGCTTGAATTGTAAACAACCTTTGTTACGGCTCCGTAGTTAATTAATTAATTTGCACATAATTAGTAAGAGTTCCTCCATAAAAGTGTAGTGAAATTAAGACCTAACCTGTAAAGAAGTTCTCGTTGCACTTTGGTGCAAATCCAGGCATTGGATGAGATATTAACACCACAATCACGAATTACACTAACGGCCACAAAACAAAGCCATTTTTCAAACATTTTGGGTCCCTTGGATAGACGTGAGTTCTATTTTCAATTATTTACAACGTTCCATCAAGTAACTAGAGACGATAATTGTCTGACTCGATCAGCTGTTGGACCTTGGACTTGTCTGTCATTTTCATAACTTTGTAAATGCGAAGACCATAGATCACGTTTCGTTCGGAAACTGATCGTCGACGGAACGGTAGTTTTTATTATAAATATTTAGTTGCTCAAAGTTGTTTCTACTATTTTGGTAGAAGACGAAATGATGACCAGAAGTCAATCTAGAAAAATAAAAGCTGAAACACAAAACCTGACTGAGGACCAGTTTAGCATGAAGTCGTTACAAAATGATCTTAATAAATCATTGCAACTCAATGAAAAACTGCTTAAAGAACAAGACGAAACTGAAAGTGATTTTAAAAAACTTCTTGATTCCAACAATATTATAAAAACGGACATGCTGGAGATGGAAAGGAAATACCTGGAAATTAAATCAGAGTGTGAGGTTAAAAATCTCAAAATGTTGCAACTTACTTCCGAGCTTCTAGAATATGATACATTATTTCAACAAAAGCATAAATTAGATCAATATGTTCAAAAATTGAAAGATCAGATTACAGAGTTGGAACAAAACAATAAAAAACTTGAGAATGACATCAATGTATTACAGGATACACATTCTGTTAACATTTCTGAATTAAACTCTGAAGTTAATGATTTAAAACTTCGAAATGACAGACTTTCCGGTAATATTATGAGTAAACCTGAAAATATCCACCAAACAGAAAACGGAAAATCTGAACTTAGAACAGTCAGATGTGAACTGAAAATTAAGAGTTCTGGATTAAAAACTTTGCAAAAAAAGAGCAAGAGGGCAGTGAAAGTTAGCAAGGCTGTTAAGAAGAAACTTAATGATACCAGCGACCTGTATAAGGACACGAATAATCTTCAGCACTTGTATGATAAAAATAATATTTTGGAAAAATCCAACGCCAACGTTAGATTCTTAGAAGAAAACCTAGTTGTTCTGAAAGCTAAAATAAAAAGCCTCGAAGAAAACTGCGACTGTCTATCAAAGTCATATGACAATCTGAGTATTATTAACAAAAAGAATGAAAAAGAGAGATCGGAACTGCTTGAAACATTAGACGAAATAGAAAATGTATTACAAGAAGACGTTGATAAGGACATATATGTAGGAAACGAAGGATCACAAACAAAAAATAATGGCATTGAGCCCAAAAATGAGAAGTTACAAACTACTTTAATATTTAGAAATGAAAGTGCAGAGGGTCTTGGAATAAATTCTTCTCAATTGTTGAACGAGGATTGTTGCTGTTTTACTTACAGAGATGCCCCAGTGCGTCACTTAATTAAAGCTGCAAGGCAAATGGCGGACAGCAAAACTAACAACATTAAAACCATCGTGCTTATTACACGAAAAGTTCACCTCAAAACTGTAAAAGCCTATGTCGATGACTTAATAAGCCTTCACAAGTTCCTTAAACAGAAAAACATTAGGCTTATCTGCACAAATATTTCGTATACGAGAGGGACAACTTCCGCCGAGACATTATCGAACGGAAAGATTTATGAATGCAATACTAAATTACACAACTATGCAAATTATGAGAAGTCTCTGGATGTAATCAATCTTAGCGGGATCCGTTGTGAGATGACATCAAAATATTTTTGGATCACGATGGCTAACTACGTGGCCACTTTTTTCTCCAACATCATGAATAATGCTCAATATGTCTGCACAAATATGCAGGTTTTTTAGGTAAAATCGACAATGCTCCAGTTAGCAGCAAAAAACACGATGTGGGTTTTCCTAAGGTCAATCATCTTATAATTGGCCATCAAAATGTTCAAGGAATTCCAAACAAATGCTTAGACCTTAGACTTTTTCTTGAGAAAAATAATATAGACATTTTTTGTGTAACAGAATCCTGGTTAATTGACTCTAACATTAGTGTATGTGAAGTGAAAAACTATAAAATAGTTAGCAGCAGTAACCGTAAGAAATTTATACGTGGTGGTACTATGATTTATGTTAAAAATACCATTAAGGCTAGAAACAGAGATGACATCGTAAAACTATCTGTAGATAAAGAGTTTGAGGTAGGATGTGTGGAGCTGAATGACATGCTTGTGCTAGTTGTGTACAGGTCGCCCTCTGCGGACATGAGATCTTTTATTGATCACATTGAAGAATGCCTATTGAAAATTACTAAAGATAACAATAAAACAATTGTACTCTGCGGTGACTTCAACATCCATTTTCCTTTGGTAAAGGGTGTATCTCATGCACTAAGTGATTTAGCAAATAGTTTTTTACTTAAACAACAAGTTTTTGAATACACGAGAATCAAACTAACCACCAAATCGTGTATAGATAATATCTTTACCGATGGCAATGTTTCTAAAGTTTCAGTTTTACAAGGGATCAAATCTGATCATATGGCTCAGATCATTGACATTGAAAGTAGTACTAAACATAATTTTTTAGGTAACAAAGTAATTAAGCGTAGGACCGTTACAGACAGCCGAATCAATGAATTAAAGCATACACTGGGGAATAACCTGACCAACATTGATATTCATAGCATGCACTTATTAGATGATATAGTCAAGCTTATTGACGACTATTTACCGCTCAGGAAAGTGTTTTCTTTTAATAAGAAACCGGATACATGGGCGACTAAAGGTATATTGATATCACGACAAAAATTATTCTACATGTATGATTTACTTCAGACTTCTGACAACGTTACCTTGAGAGATTATGTCAAGCAATATAGTAAAATTTTCAAGAGAGTATCTTTAGATGCTAAGAAATTGTCACATAGATATAGAATTTTGAGATCGGACAATAAAATAAAAACATCTTGGAGCATTATCAAAGAAATCACTGGGAAATCCCATGATGACATTTGTGATGCATTAGAAGTAAGGCTACCAGATGGGAACAAAACAAGAGTTGATGGCGTTGTGGCCAACTACTTTAATAATTTCTATGTGAATCTTCCTGAACAAACGACTAATTCATTGAATGTAAATGTAGAAGAGTCAAAAGAATACGTAAATTCATTTTTAAAGGATACCAATAACAATATAACACTTGACAATGATATTTTTCATAGCTCTAACGAAAGGGAGGTTAAAGGGGTAATAGGTGGTTTAAAATCCAAAACTTCGACAGATTACTGGCACTTGTCCTCTAAGATTATAAAGTCGATTGGGGCTGAACTAGTTGCGCCCCTCACTTATATAGTTAATAATGCCTTAGAAACTGGAATTTTCCCAGACTCATTGAAACTAGCCAAAGTAATTCCGCTTTACAAGAAGGGTGATAGCTTGGATGTACAAAATTACCGACCCATTTCACTTCTGCCCATTTTCAGCAAGGTAGTTGAAAAGGTTATGTACATTAGATTAGAGAAACACATTAACGCTAATAATTTATTTAACTCTAGACAATTTGGGTTTCGGAAGTCTCTTTCAACAATTGACGCAATTGCGGTTTTGATGAAAAGTGTTCTAAACCATCTTGAAGCCAAAATGTTCACGTATGGTGTTTTCTGTGACCTATCTAAGGCCTTTGATTGTGTCCACCATGATATCCTCCTAGCCAAACTTGAGCTCTATGGCCTAAAGGGTAAGGACTTAACTCTATGTCATTCATACCTAACAGCCAGAAGGCAAGTAGTAGATGTCAATGGGACAAGTTCTGAGGAAGGATTAATCAAGTGCGGTGTCCCACAAGGATCAATACTTGGTCCATTGTTTTTTCTCCTCTATATTAATGATATTAGTGCCTGCATATTGGATAATATTGAAATGATTATGTTTGCTGATGACATTTCTCTGGTGGTACACTGCAAAACAAAAGCTGACAGTGTGAAGCAAATAAATGAGTCTATAAGTAGGTTAAATAGATGGTTCATTTGCAACAACCTTTTACTAAACATAAATAAGACCAATCTGATACATTTTTCTCTTAGAAATCAAATCATGAAGGGTACTGACTTACCTATTAGCAGCGAAAACTTAATGCTGCGTCCCGTTGATAGCATTACTTTCTTAGGTCTTAAACTTGATGCCAATATTACATGGAAAGGTCATATTGATCATCTGGCCAAAAGATTGAGTTCTGCTTGTTACGCAGTCAGGAAAGTAAAAGAATTTTGTGGCCTGAATGCAGCCAAGTCTGTGTACTTTGCGTATTTTCATAGCTTGATGACCTATGGCATACTAATCTGGGGAAATGCAGCCAACTCAAAAAGAATATTTATACTGCAGAAGCGTGCCGTCAGGTTTGTTCTTGGTCTCAAACCGAGGCATACGTGCCGTGAAGCGTTCAAGCAGTTGAATATTCTTACGTTTGCTGGGGCTTACATCTTGCATTGTCTACTATATGTCAAAAAAAACTACAGTGATTTTGAAACTCTATCTGCTCATCACAGCTATGGTACAAGACATGGTGGCAGGCTTAGTACTCAAAAATTTAGGTTAAGCAAGTCATCTAAAAGCTTCTTAGGCACTGGTGTAAAACTGTACAATAAACTTACCGAAGAAGTACAAAAATTAAGCTGCCATTTGTTTAAGAGAAGGATTAGAAGTTTACTTTTGCATAAAAGTTACTACACTTTGGCAGAGGCCCTTAATGATGTTAATTTTGGTCTAACTGTGTCCTAGTTTTTAGTTATTTATTTACTATGAATGTATTTTGTATTGTTGGTATGTTTTTTTTTTGAATATGTTTAGTTTTTTTTTTTTTTTTCTCCCATCCAATTATTTACATTTTTGACAAGGCCATTTTACAGCCGCAATTTTATATTATACTTTAATAGGAGTATTGTTTATTCTATGACATGGCAATACTATTTTCAGACCACTGATAATTCAGATAGTTTTTTATCTATGTTATGACCACAGAGTACCTTTAGTTTATATGTTATTTATTACCACAACGATAGATAGTGTCTGACAATGACAAAATTTTGATTGCTTATTTTATTTGTTTTTTGTGTTGTCTGTAATTTGATAGATTTATATTAATTGAATGTCTAGATGAATATGTACCTACAATACTTGTATTTTGACGTAACTAAGTGTTCCTTTGTGATCCTATGGTGGAAATAAATGAAATGAAATGAAAATGAAAAACTATCATTTCACACTTGAGATGTTTTTCGTATTCCTCCCAAGTTTTTCACGCACTATAATATCGGAGCTGGAGGCGGGCGGCTGCTGGTAGTGTTTTTTTGTGTGTATATTATTATTTGAATTTATTGTAACATAACATAACACCCAACAGTCACACGCATAGCCCTGGCCCTACACTAGGATTCCCAGTGTCGTGGGCATCAGCAACTACGAGTAGGTACCATGGTACCATAACACCCAGACCAGGAACAAATATTTGCAGCTCATACAAATGTGTGCAATGTTTAAAATAAAATACTGACATTACGAAAGAAATTACTGGTAATTTAAAAATTCAAAACATCTATAGGTAGGTATATAATCAAAGATCATAACGTCTAAAACTAATTTGTGAAATGTCAGCTCTTTTGATAGCAATAGTAGATTAGTAGCCAAGGGCTGTAAGGCATCAATTGCAGCCCGAGATATTTAGGCGCACAAGCGCAGCGAGGGCGCCTATAGTTCGAGGGTGCCATTGATGCTTACACCCGAGCTAACTACTCTGCTTTACATCTCGATTGTGAGGTAAGTAGAAAAAAACCGGCATTACAAGAATACGTACGCAACGTACGTACGCGGAAACGTACGTACGTACGTACGTACGTTTTACGTACCTTAACAGCTAAATATATGTCATCAGGGGCTTCATTTATAAATGTTTTCACGTCTTGCGCTTTAAAAGCCTTTGACTTTTTGCTTTTATGCCCAGGTGACTGCCTTTTTAGAAAAGATGATAATTTTGAAAAGTTCTTGATATTGATGTCGTACCACAAACTAGATGGCTGCAGCTTTTTTGATAGCTCACTAAAGTATGTTAAGAATACAGTCTCAGATAAAGTCTTTACTCGTTTTTCTTTTCGCCACTTCATGAACTCGTCGTAAGTTTTCAAAAATCTCTCCTTAGAACTTTCAGGCAAAATATTGTTAATTGCTGCTTCAGCTTCCATTTTCATTGAATCGGGAGTGCAGCTTATATCTTCATCACTTGCAGAACTCATGTTTTTTTCATAATTAGCATGTAATTATAAAAAAAACCCAAAAACAAACAATATTTAAAGTAAAAGTTTTCTATTCCCGCCTTTTTTCATCTTTTTTTAAATTATTTTTTTCAAAAAC
Source organism: Operophtera brumata (assembly GCA_932527175.1). NCBI lineage: Eukaryota > Metazoa > Arthropoda > Insecta > Lepidoptera > Geometridae > Operophtera > Operophtera brumata. The sequence continues at coordinate 7,466,098 of OW052238.1, forward strand.
GAAATTGAGCTTCGCCGTTCGATTTTTAAAATTGATGACTATTATACTCATACGAAGACAAGGCTGAATAGCGAAGCGACCTCTTTTGTCATTGGGCTGAATGCATGATGTCTATTGCCAGTATGATGGTTAGATGTACGCGAACTTTTTTAAAGAGTTTTTTTTTTAAATTACTTACCGCCTTAGGGCTTTTGTAGCTACATTATTACCCTAGAGCGCTAATTGGTTACCTACAAGCCCCATTTGGGGGTAATAAGGACCTACTTACCGAATATGAGAGATGTAAAGGGTATAAAATTTGCATTCGGGGGCAAACAGGGATTATTATTATTATTATCATCTCACTCATTTATTCAAAATCTCGTAAAAAATATATATTTTTCACTATAAAGGTACCTATACTATCTACTCGTAAAAAATAAATAATATAAAAAACATTATAGTAAAAAATATAAATCTAAACGGGGAACCACCGACCGCGGAGCAAGCCCCAAACGGTCGGGGGCTAGGGCTGCAGAGAGAGGAACCTCCTGACTATGCTTGCCGAGTCCAGGAGTACCGCCTTCTAAATCTGACCCTTAATCCAACCATTCTGCGAGAGCTTCTTAAGGTATTGGTCGAAGCTCTTCGCTATCAGTCCATACACTGAAACGATTATCGGGACGATAATCGTTGAATCCACATCCCACATGGCGGTAATCTCGTGAGGCAAGTCAAGGTACTTGCTTAACTTGTCTTTCCCGGCCACTCTAAATAATAAGTAGGTATGGACTTACATACCTACATAAATAAAAATGCATAGAGGTAGGTACTTATCTCTATGCATTTTTATTTAGGTATTTTTAGTTGTAGTTACCTAGTTAGTCAACGTTTTTATCGTCAAGTATTCCTTTTCTATTACCTAGCAGTTTTTTCAATTTCCCTTTAAACATATTCAAGAGAGATGCATCCAATATAGATTTAGGAAGGTGATTATACCTATTACATACGTGCAGCCATACAGATAGGTACCTACACTCTTGTTGTATAGGGCAGTATTGAAAACTTGATTTCATCAAACTTAAGTTTAGCTAACTACCTAATTATATAGTAGGTAGGTACGTACTGTCACCAAATGTTCCGATTACCATGGCAAAGGTATACCTACACCCAATGCAGGACGTCAGTGGACCGTATCTCCATAATAGTTTTTTATTTTTATTATACACAACTTCCTTTCCATGCGAGACAAGAACAAGAGGTTGCTCGACGCACAGAAAACGCTAGGAAGAGCTAGCTATTGGTCCATGAAAGATCTAATGAAGGGACCGCTTCGGAAACTCATGGACATGTGCATTCTCCCCATCCTCAACTACGGAGCGCAAACCTGGTCACTAACGAATATTCAAAAGTCCTCTCTCGGGGTATGCCAACGAGCTATGGAACGTAGTATCCTATTAGGAGTGAAACTCACGGACCGAATAAGGAACTCGATAATACGCTCCCAAACACAGATAGCTGACGTCGCTCAAAAAGATGCTAAACTTAAATGGGACTGCGCTGGACATGTGTGCCGTATGTCAGAAGAACTATGGGCAAAGACCACGACAGATTGGATCCCAAACAGACGACGGCCACGTGGAAGGCCCAGACGGAGATGGCGGGATGAGCTAGACTCCTAATTGAAGGATTGGTCCCAAATAGCCAACAATAGAGACGAATGGAAGGAAGGAAGGGAGGCCTTTGCCCTGCAAGTGGGACACCACAGGCTCATAATAATAATAATATACAACTTGGAATTACGGGTCAAGCAGATGGTCCACCTGTTAAGCGGTACCCTCTGCCTATGAACCGTGCATTGTGCATTATCACATAGGTCACGTCCACTTAGGACGCACCCTATGTGGCAATGCACCGCGCCTGCCACACTGAGACATAAAGATGAAAAGCCTCATGTGTCTGTAATTTCACCGGCAATCCACTAGCTTATTACGTATCTTGCAATAGCAATGCAATAGCAAGAATTGCGCGAATATCGCATCCAAATTGCAAATTCGTATTACGTATCAGCGATACGCTTCGACCAAGCGATACGTAGGTACCTACCTATAGCCATCCACGGCCCAGTTTATATCTCATGTAAATTGTACCGTGTATGATTTTAATCAAAATAAACTTTTACTTTACCTAACTAGGATTTGCCATAATAACCACGCGTGGTAACAGCATTGGTGATCGCAGTGTTGAGTAGGTATTCAGGTGGATGCGGCTACCCATCCCCTGGTGTATCCCTTAGTCGGCTTTTACGACATCGATGGGAGGTGACGGAGGGGTCTAATCTTGGGACACACACAGCCCTACACTACCTATTTAATTCACTGGGTGTACCGTTATATGGGGGACCACCTTGGGATTTGTTTTTTTGGCATTTTTATGATTTGTGTAGGGTTCATGGTTCTAGGTACAACACATAGTCTGTGAAAATTCCTTGGTCTGAGTTCTTACAGCTGCCGAGAACCCCTTGACAGAGTACAGACGGCTGGACGGAGGCGTAGGCTTAGTAATAACATGGATGGGTAGGGTAATTAATATATCTCTCTACCTACATCTTAGGGTTTATAATTAATTTTGTTAGTTACGTACATCCTCATCAGCCAACAGAATTTCACTACGGCACATAGACATTCCCCGTAGAAAGCTAAAGTAAGTCTTGAGTCGCCTCCATCCACCGACTTCTTGTGACCTTTAAAATGCCGTCGGTCCATCGAGAGTGGGGCCTTTCTACACTAAGTCAGTCGTGCGGTACGTGGTTGCCACTCTTATTTCCCAATGGTTGTTGGTCAAGCTACCCATTGCCTATTCAACATGCAAATTTAAGTACACAAATACCTGGTGTAGGTACTTCACCCATAATGGACCGCCCATAGAGTTCGAATGCGGAAAAGGGAGTTCTTTAACATTAACATAGGTGTACAGGGTGATTTGGGCGGGTCTGTGTTTATCCATTAATAGTTGCTGCGGCCTAACCACGGTTTTGGATAAATGCAGGCCTTCCTTGCCCGCTCATGAGTGAGTTGGCAAGGAGGCGAGTGGTCTTGGGAGGAGCGCGTGTCGCTGAGATCCCCAAGGCAAGTCTGATGGTCATCCTTCACGTGGTTGCTGCCTGTTTTTGGTCTATTTCTTTCTGAAATAGACGTAACTGAAACCATCAGGCGCCTTCGCAGTCCTTTTGGGCTGTGTTGGTTTAGGTTAGGTAGGATAGGTGCAGAAGTTCCTCCACGCGTCCCTCTGACTTAGCGGAGGGCGCAGTGGATGGAGCTTGGTGGAGGAAAGGAGTTCCCACTCCATCAGGTAGCGGGTGCAGGATTGTTGAGCTACCATTGCGAGGGGTCCGTATTCGGATGAAAGTAGTTAAGGACCACATCCTAAGTTTTCGGCGCTCGGCGAGGGGAGTGTTGTGCATTTGAGTCTTGACTCGCTCTGCTAGGCCTCACACATGGCCTTAAGTCATGGATGGGGAGGGGCGGGGCGTGTCCGGGCTCACATGCGCAGTATGGTCGGGGGGAACCCGGCCGCTAGGGTGCCAAAAGGGGGACCTTACCCCCCAAAAAGAAAAAGGAAACCTCATGAAAATGTCGAATTTGGGAAAACAAATAACCCAGGTCGGTACCGGTCTCAATGAGGCAGGAGAATCCGGCAACGCTTCGGCGTTCAACCCCAACGTATCTGGGAGGGGTACAAACCGACAAAATGATGAGGAGAAGGAGAAGGAGATGGAGAAGGAGAAGTGTGATAAAGGTGCAGCCAGCCCGGTCCTTATGGGCAGCCGTAGCCTCTCAATTGGATCTAACTTGAGTATCATGAGTGCGGAGTCCACAGGTTCAAGGAGCGAAAGTTCCAAGTTTTGGCACTCGTCACGAAAACGAGATCGTGAAGAATTGAGCGCGCGAAGTCGCTCTGGCTCTGGCGATGCCTCAGAGCGATCGCCGACAGCGAAAGTCAGGGGTAGAGGTCGACCACCCACTACTGGTCATTACGTTGGTCTCGCCCAGGCAAAGAGGGAGCTAGTCACTGCCCAACGTGCGCAGATGGAGTTGGAGGCTGAGCAAGAGGTTGCCCGCATGAGCCAATACCTTCGTGCTGATAGGGAGGAACGCATGTCTAAGTCTTCTGCGGGGAAGAAGGACTGTCAGCAGCTGGACGATGTCACGTCTGCTGATATTGTAAAGAGGGTGGCAGATAGCGTGAAACTTATTGATCAAGTCGCCAAGAAGTCCAGAAATCTAAAGGGAACTTTTGTTAGGACCCTTAAGGATGCAGCATGTTGCATCAAGGAGGCGGTAGAGGTTTTGCAAAGCAGAAACACATCCGATGAAACAAGAATATTGCAGGTTGACAACGCCCGCCTACAAAAGGAAGTGGCAGAATTAAAGAAGGAAATGGCGGACATCAGGGCTCAGATGGTGCAGATGAGTTTTGACACCTCTTCTGAAAAGAAGAAGGACACGTGCGTGTCTCAAGAGGAATTGACGCAGACAATAATGCTGCAAGTGGGTGGCATGGTTAATGCGAGGCTGGAGGCTATGCAGGATAGGCTTCTGCCAGAGAAGCGTGTGCGCCCTCCACTTGCTGCAGATCGACGCAATGCAGAGGCGTCTGCGACATTTTCCGCGACACCTGTGGTGGAGCCAGGGCCATCTCGGGCTAATATAGAGAAGCCAGTGGCAGGGCCAAATCAGACTAAATCAGCCACTAAAAGGAGGGGCAGGAAGTCCAACGAAACAATACCTGTAACACCTGTGCCTAGTGAGCCTTTATTACCGGCACTCTACCGGCACTCACTCCCATGAACGAAGAGTGGACTATGGTGGCCAGGCGTGGCCTCAGAAGGAAGGAGACAACGATACCTGCGTCGTGGCCGCAGCAGGTGCAGTCACAGACGGCGTTGCGGCAACAGCGGCGACCGCGGCGGGGACGGAAGCGCGCTGTATCTAGATTCCGTCCCCCGCGCTCATCTGCGGTCGTTATCACTCTGAAACCGGGGTCTGAAGAAAAAGGTGTATCTTATGCCAGTGCCTTGGCGGAGGCAAAAACCAAGGTGGACCTTGCCAGCCTAGGGATTCCGGCACTCCGCTTTCGCACGGCAGCTACGGGGGCCCGGATCCTGGAAGTTCCTGGCACCACGAGTGGGGAGATGGCAGACTCGCTTGCCCAGAAACTGAAAGAAGTTTTTAATGAAGAGGACATCCAGGTCTCAAGGCAGAGCTCTATATATCTGGTCTGGACGATTCGGTGTCAGCGGATGAAGTGGCATCTACTATTGCCAGAGTAGGGGCATGTCCGGTTGCTGCAGTGAAGGTAGGTGCAGTACGCCGTCACTATTCTGGCCTTGGAGCAGTAGTCGTGCGATGTCCTGTAACGGTGGCTAACAAAGTTTCGAGCAGTGGTCGCATTCTGGTCGGCTGGGTATCAGCCCAAGTGAAACTGTTACCCAAAAGGCAGTTACAGTGTTTCCGCTGTCACGGGCTTGGGCACGTGAAGGAGCAATGCCACTCGGATGTTGACCGATCTGATCAATGCTATCGATGCGGCAAAGTCGGTCACAAAGTTAGCAAGTGCTCTTCTGCCGACGCTCATTGCACGCTGTGTGCTGCAGCCGGCAGACCAGCAGACCATTGCATTGGTAGTCGGGCTTGTGTGCCGCCCCCAAAGAGGAACGGGAGAACGTTTGTAGCTGTGGCCAGGTCCCAGCGGCAACCGTCCCACCTGCCAATGCGGGATGAGGAGATTCACATGGAGGTCCAACAATAATTATGGCCCTCAAAGTTCTTCAGGTGAATCTTAACCACTCCGCCAGAGCCCAAGACCTTTTGTGCCAGAGCATGGCGGAGTGGTTGATCCAAATTGCGGTAGTGGCTGAGCCATATTTTGTTCCTGACCGGGACAGCTGGATTGGAGACTTCGACGGTGTCGTGGCACTGATAGCACAGGTGGCCGAAGGTTCGCCACGCTTTGAGCGTGTTAAGAAAGGCCGAGGATGTGTCGCGGCTCTGACCGAGGGAGTCGTGTTCGTTGGGGTTTATTTTTCACCCAACAGAACCCTCGCAGAGTTTGAGGTTTTCCTCTCTGAGGTTGAGAGTCTTCTTGCTTGGAGCCGCCCTCACCATGTTCTGGTTGCCGGTGACTTCAATGCCAAATCTATTACGTGGGGCTCCTCTGTGACGAATGCACGTGGTGAGGCCCTTGAGGAGTGGGCGTTAGTGAACGGATTGTCAGTATTAAATCGTGGAACAGTTGAAACGTGCGTGCAGCAGCAGGGGGGCTCTGTTGTTGACATAACCTTTGCAAGTCCCGCCCTTGCGAGCTGTGTCCAAGGCTGGGGAGTACTTGAAGGGGAGGAGACGCTGTCAGATCACCGGTATATCCGGTTTGACGTCTCTCCCCTTCCAATGATTTCGAGCAACTCAATTCGAACCCCTAATGGAGGGAATCCACGCTGGGCGTTGAAGAAGATGGACAGGGAGGTGCTTAAAGAAGCTGCCCTGGTTCAGTCGTGGATTAATGGTCCCGAGGGGACAGTTCAGGTGGAAGAGGAGGCTGAATGGTTTGCGGAGGCAATGGTGAGTATTTGCGATGCTTCCATGCCCCGAGTCCACTCGCTGCCACCCCGTCGTGGAGTGTATTGGTGGTCCAGTGATCTTTCCCAAAAGCGAATAGAGTGCGTGGCGGCGAGACGCGCGTACACCCGAAGTCGCAGACGGAGACAACGAAATCTGGAAAATGAGGCTGATCTGTACGCCTTATACCGTCAGGCTATCACAAACCTACAGGGGGCGATTGCAGAAGCAAAGGCTTCAGCTTGGAGTGAAATGCTGGATTCTCTCAGTCGAGACCCATGGGGAAAGCCATATAAGTTGGTCAGGAGGAAATTTCGACCCTGGGCGCCCCCGTTGACGCAAAGTCTTGAACCGCAAATCCTAGCGGCCGTAGTAGAGGGATTGTTCCCTTCGGATTGGAATGACGAGCCTCCAATTGCTGCACCTTTGTTGGAGGAAGAAGATGAACTAGTGCCGGAGATCAGTGAAGTGGAGTTGGGTTGGGCTTTATTACGGCTTCAAGCCAAAAATACGGCCCCCGGGCCTGATGGGATCCCCGGTCGTGCACTGGTCTTGGCACTGAAAGAGCTGGCGCCTCGTTTTTAAGGGACTCCTTGATGCCTGCCTAGAGCAGGGTTTCTTCCCTAAAAGGTGGAAGACTGGCAAGCTGGTACTATTGAGGAAAGATGGGCGGCCCGCTGACTCACCGAGTGCGTACCGGCCTATCGTGCTGCTGGATGAGGCGGGAAAGCTCTTTGAGCGTGTTATTGCTTTCCGCCTTCATAGCCATCTGAGTCAGGTTGGTCCAAATCTAGCGGATTGTCAGTATGGCTTCCGTAGGGGTAGATCAACAATTGACGCCATTGCACGCGTGAGGGCCCAAGCAGAAGAGGCCGTGGCTCAGGGTGCGGTTGTCTTGGCGGTTTCCCTTGATATATCCAATGCCTTTAACACCCTTCCCTGGGCCTGTATAAAGCAGGCACTCCGTTTTCATCGGATGCCGCGTTATCTGCGGAGAGTCTTGGATGCTTATCTCTCTGACAGGCAGGTGGTGTACCCAGTGCCGGGTGGTTGGGGGCGCAAAGAGACAGTACGCGGAGTTCCACAGGGGTCGGTCCTCGGGCCGCTTCTGTGGAACATTGGATATGACTGGGCCTTGAGGGGTATCAGCCTGAGGGGAATTGATGTGGTATGTTACGCTGACGATACCCTTGTCACTGCGCGTGGCAGGAATTATCGGGAAGCGTCAATTCTTGTAACAGCAGGGTTGGATCAGGTTATAGACCGCATTAAACGGCTAGGGCTAACGGTAGCTTTGAACAAGACTGAGGCACTGTGTTTTCACGGACCTCGGAAGGCGCCACCAGCTGGGTCAGTCTTGACCGTGAGCGGTGTTTCTATTGGCGTTAGGTCGACCATGAAATACTTGGGCCTCATTCTTGACAGCCGGTAGAACTTCAAGGAGCACTTTCGGCTCCAAGCTCCGAAGTTAATCAAGACGGCCATGGCATTAGGGAGACTACTCCCGAACCTTGGGGGGCCTAACGTTAAGTGTCGGCGGCTGTACATAAACGTGGTCCGTTCTATGGCTTTATATGGGGCACCGATATGGGTCGATGCCTTGACTGCCCACAACCAGATGCTCCTGCGGAGGCCGCAGAGAGCAATGGCAATTAGGGTTATTCGTGGATACCGTACGGTGTCATATGAGGCAGCGTGCGTGATTGCAGGCATCCTCCCATGGGATCTGGATGCACATGTACTAGCCGAATTCTACTGCCGTATTTAGTGAGTGTAGGAACGTAGGTATTTTCCCATCACCTGAAGTGATCAAACGGTGGAGGACTGAAGGTCGCAAAAGGGCTTTTAGTATGTGGCTGGAAAGGCTGGAATCCCCAAGCGCTGGCCACAGAACGATTGAGGCCATTCGTCCGGTCTTGGCAGAGTGGGTGCATAGAAAGCACGGGTTTCTCTCCTTCAGGTCTGTTCAGGTTTTGTCGGGGCATGGATGCTTCGGCAGGTATCTGTTCAAGATCGCAAGGAGAGAGTCGACAGCAGAGTGCCATGAGTGTGGGGCTACCGAGGATACGGTGCAACACACACTGGCTGAGTGTCCAGAGTGGGACAGCCTGAGGGCTGATCTTGTAGATGTCGTGGGAAGTAATCTCTCGTTGTCGGCTATTGTTGCGGCGATGGTTGACAGTGAGAGATCCTGGAATGCGTTTCACGAATTTTGTGAACGTGTTATGGCTCGCAAAGAGACGAATGAGAGGGAGAGGGAAGAGAGTGCGACTGATCCCTTGCGACGCCCCAGGCCGGGTCGTAGAAGGCAAGCGCATGAGCGTGCGCTGCCGCCATGAAAGAGGCAGCCTGAGCGTCGGATACGGCATACGGGGAATTCGTCGCTCAAAAGGTGTAAGTCTAGGGGTTGGTTGACGCGCCAAGTGTTCTGGTGCGTCATTCTTCGAAGAAGAAGAAGAAGAAGAATGACAAGAGATGAAAGAAAAATTAGAAGATTGGGTCCGAGTCTCACAAGCGGACCAACGCTGTCAGGGCTGCGGTGGTGTTTTATAGTTCCCGCGACCCTGACACTAGTGTTGAGAGAGAACACCGTTGGTTTTAGTCGGTGAGGGCCCGACATAACCCGCCCTGCGCTCCCCTTAACGCGCAGGGGGGTATGCGGTTAGGCATTTCCAACGTTAAAAAAAAAAAAAAAAAAAAAAAAAGGTGTACAGGGTGATTTACGCCAAGTAAATAAGTATACCGACCCAAATATATTTCTTTCAGTTTGGAATACTTGCTGAGAGCTACATTGGTGACCTTGGTGTTTCTACGCATCTCCTCATTATGGATATCGAGTAAATTCATAAATAACAACAATTGAAAGACGAAAGTTTAATATCGTTTTAAAATAAATGCAGAGACAAAATACAGGTTCTTATGGGTTCTTACCTAAGCAAGTATAATTATACATAGAAACCCTGAACATAGGTACATAGTTCATAAATAATGTCCTATTAAAACCATATATATACCAACGTGTAACAAGGATAAAGTTTAGTAGATACATATCTATGGTCTTTTACATGCTTTCATTGTTTTTACAATGCATACTCCTTCAATTTATTTACCTAGGACCAGGTAAAAATTTACCATATTCATAATTCAAGCACCTTAAAGATTGAAATTTGTATAACACCAAGCAAAACAAGAACTCTTAATTTGTGTCAACAAAAATATCTTTCAGACATTGCTCGGAGTAGGTGGGTAGGACTATTAATAATAATTAAAGCCAACCTGTATCATGCATGCTAGATAGATCATGTGCATTAATAGCCACATACATTATTTTATACAATATAATTTGAATACACAAATAATAGTTATTTATTAAAAAAAATACTATGTATGGAAACTTGTAATTGGCTCTCCATTTTACATTTACATGTTTGTTCGTGTACCTAGCTGTAAGTTGTCACAATGGGCAAAATAAAAATATACAAATTAAAGCTTGTTTTATGAAGATATATTATTAAAGTATAGGGAAAGACCTCAGCAAACGTATTCATACCAGATCGTAGACGTTCTGTAAAAAGGCCAGGTCAAGAGTACCTTTAACCAACGAGCATGTATGAAGAATGTGATGAGAGTGAATGAAGCAAAAGAGGTGTGCCAGGATTGTAGCAAGTGGAAATCCATGGTCTCTACCTACCCCTCCGGGAAGCAGCCGTGAGTTTGTGTATTTAAAATAATTGTCACATACAAATGAGTACATATATTCTGCAATACCTTGATCCATCCTGTGACTTTAGTTTTATACAAATAACTATTGAAAGTCAACTTTTTGCTAGAAATATACTGCAACACCTCAGACAAGATGGAACATTGCCATCTATAGCAAACTGAAGCTGGTTTTTTATGTTTGTGCGCATGGTACACAGATACAAACACGCTCACACTAACAGTGGGGGCAGGTGTAGGGGGGGGGGGGGGGGGGGATGTCACAGTATATCCCTGGCATTATAAATCTGACACTGACTAGCGAGTGATGATGGGCCATATTACTGCAGAATTGAGTTATAAAGTGAATTTATAATCAACTATTAGGACTAGAATAAGCCCACTAGATTTGGTATGGATAAAAATAACAAAAGGAAAAATATTATTTTTTGTTTCATGATAGACATGATGGATTGGAAATGAGTTAGATATTTTTATTATGAGCTTTAGAAGTGGAAAAAAGTAGAGCATGTGAATTAGAATTAGCATTAGACAAGTATTAGGGAATTAAGAAATTAATATTTATTGCATTCATACATTAACGCGGCAGCTGCCTGCTGCCTTTTAAAGGACAGAACTACATTCTGTTACATAAATCAAAATGCTCATCCAATCAGTTTGGAGCAGTGACTTAAATAATAAAATAAGAGCTACACCTCTAACACACTATTCTTTGTATAAAAGCACAATATTGTCCATAATTACAATACCTGCACTAAACTAGCTTATACATTTTTGGCTATCATACATGACTGAGGTCCTTATTGTACATATGGAAGATCTTCCCCCTCACTTGAGCTCGAGTCATCTTTGTCATCAGCACCATCACCTATTTCCATTTTGTTGGCAAATAAATCATTCATATCATCAAAATCGTCTGCCGTACTACCTTCGTCATCTTCATCCTGCCAGCGCTCAAAATCAACTTTGAGCCAGTGGTGCTTTTTATTATCATTTGTCAGTGTAGGCCAGAATGGTTCATCGGATTTATCTTTAGTGAGGTAGACTTCGATTAGTCTGCCCTTGTTGCGGAAGCTACTCCTCTCAGGGTCTACTTCAGCATACAGTGAAATGATAACCTCATGGAGTTTGTTCTCTGGTGCACATGTGCCTTTGAATGAAACTGTTTTCTTTTCAATTTTGATGTCAGGTTTTTCACATTCAACATTGAATGTTAGAAACACTCGAGAGCTTCTCTGAGCCCATGAAACCGACGGCGGTGAGCTAGTTAGATTCAATGTCATGTTTTCTGGCGCTGAAACATTTACAAATTGTTATAACTAGGGAGCGTTTCAATGTATAACGACTAGGTAATTTATTGTATTACTTACAGTGTAGTAAAATTTTGGAGGTAATCTAATCAATATTCCTCTTATTGTTAGTTTCTTTCGATAAATTGTTGGTTGATAAATCGAACAAAATCAACCAAACGACGCGAACTGACGGACGGCGACGAACGAACGACGATCGACGAAAAAGTGTTTCCACTTACGATTTTGGTTTAGCCCTAGATTTGGTTTAAATTATCCCTTAAATACCGTAGTTCGTGGTGACTATGTGCCACATTTCAAGGTTTTTCAAAACTAGCTAAAAAAACACAAGTAATTTCGTCAGTAAAAAAATATACACATGTTCTATAAGTTTTTTATTATAAGTGTTTTATTTGACAATTAACCAAACTATCATACTTTAGAAGAAAAAAAATAAAAACCTGTGGCACATTTACACCTGGCATTCGGGGTGAGAAAGTGCCACCTCACAATTTCCTTCATAACTCCTTTATTAATTGGAATGGCACAATGACACCTAGCTGAAGTAGAAGAGGATGAAATATGGGTCCACACAAAAATGAAACCATGAATGATGCCATGAAAAAAAATCGCGAAAAAAATTGTAGAAATTTGCTAATAGAATTCCACTAATTCTGAAAATCGAAACAAGCCCAATTTTGAAATCGGTAAGGGTTTTTATACGATCTGACTCCAATCGGTTTTTTGTAATGCCGTGGCATTATAAACGCTGAAACAAGACAAAAAATCGTAATTGTAGTAGGATTCTAGCTGACTAACATAGCAACACTAATATTTTGACCGTGGCACAATTTCACCTGCCAAGTTTCACCATTTTGTTAGAAATCCCTTAATTTAGTCAAAACTAAACATTCTCTTTATGAGTAAATATTGTTAGATTATCTGTATCCCTTACATTACTTGTCTGTGGTTTAGGTGACAGCTGCGGTTCTTTTATACTCTCTCTTGTTTGTGCGACAGCCCGGCACAATGGCTATTTTCTTGTGATCGTCCTATAATTAATTTAATCTCAATTTATCATGACAATCTAATATTGTAAACAATTTAATAATGGACAATATATAACCAGTACCTAAAGTGAAGTCGTTTAATTGATACCAGCTAGAGTTCTCCACGGCCAACGCAAACTGCACGTGGTAAGCTCTTCCAACAGGTTATGATGCCCAGAAGGCCGAAATAAGCTAATGCTGGATTCGGAGACTCTAATCAATTGAGAGCTATCATTTTTCTGAGTGTGCTCCGACGAATCACCGTTGTACAAAATGGACGGATCACAAAATATAACCAATCAAAATATCGAAAAGCTAAGGGACTAAGCAACTACCTCAACTGGAAATTTTCCTTCCGTGTGCTGCTTACATTGGATGGAGTTTGGGATACTGTGGATGGGACTGATGCTGATCCTGCGCGCGATAAACGAGCGCTGGCGCGGATCTGTCTTGCGATTCAGCCCAACCTATACCAGCTCGTCCGGAATGCCAAATCTGCGAAGGATGCCTGGAAGAAATTGTCCGACACGTTTGAAGACAAAGGACTTTATAGAAAAGTCTTGTTGCTTCGCCAGCTTCATCGCACCGACTAAAATAACTACGCCAATATGTCTGAGTACATTGAAGGAGTCATGAGTCTCGTGGCGCAGCTTGCTGACATAGGGAAAGTCATAGATGACGGTGAGATAGGTGAAATACTATTGTCAGGACTACCCGAGCAATTCAACGTGCTGGTCACTGGCTTGGAGACGGCGAGTATTGCGAATGCATTAACAAGCGAGGTTGTGCGGACTAGACTTCTACAGGAAGATCATCGTCGCAATGGAAATGAAGTCAGCTCGGCTTATGTTGCGAGTAAGAGGAAACCCGACAGTAAGCTTACTTGCTCCTACTGTAAGAAAACTGGACATGTCGCCAAGCGATGCTTCAAAAAGAAGAGGGACGAGAAAGGCAACACATCCGAAGGACATACGATGTTAGCTACAGCCTTCTCAGCCTGTAGTATGGATGAGTTCATCGTGGACAGCGGCGCTACGTCTCATATGTGTGCTAATCCTGACTTGGTTCAGCACACAGTTCAGAAGAAGTGTGCGATTTCTGTCGCAAATGGAGAACAATTAATAAGTAAATGTCTAGGTAAGGTTCCTTTGAAGTGCAACATTAATTTGGAAAATGTTCTTTATGTCCCTTCTCTATCGAATAATTTGTTGTCTGTCAGTCAGATTACTGACAAAGGTTATATTGTCGCATTCCATAAGGATAAGTGTAGGATTTATAATGATTGTAAAATCAAAGGCAACCAGATTTTAGAAGCTAGTAGAAGTAATGGGCTCTATAAAATAAAAGTGCAAGGTTTACACACCTCTCATGTAGGTCATTCCATGTCCCTTCAATCTATGCAGGGAACAGTGAGTGCCAATGCTGCTTCGTGTGTGCCTATGAGCTTATGGCACAAGCGTCTAGGCCATCTACATCAAAAAGGTATGTCTGTACTGGGTGGTGGAAATCAGTGTGTTGGTGTTGTTTTTCAGAATGAAGACGGCGTGCCAAGCAGCTGTGTCTCATGTCTTACGGGGAAGATGCATGTTTCATCGTTTCCTCGGACAGGTGCAAGACGTGCTGTACACACACTGGACCTTATCCACTCTGATGTTTGTGGGCCGATGCAAGTGAGCAGCTGGGGTGGAGCCAGATACTTGCTAACTTTTACCGATGACTGTACAAGGAAGACTTTTGGTTACCTTATGAAGAATAAATCGGAGGTGAGTTCCCATATTATTGCTTTTAAATCTATGACTGAAAAACAAACTGGTTTGCAAATTAAAATCTTACGTACTGACAATGGTACTGAATATTGCAATAGCAATTTATCCAATTTCCTGAAAAAGAAAGGTATTGTTCATCAAACAACTGTGCGTTTTTGCCCTGAACAAAACGGGGTGGCAGAGCGTGTCAATCGCACTATATTTGAGAAGGCTAGGGCCATGTTGCAGGAAGCGTGTCTGAATAATCGTTTTTGGGGTGAAGCTGTTATGACGGCTATTTACCTTAAAAATAGGTCGCCTACCAGTGCGTTGTCAGATAGCATACCTGAGTGTGAGTGGACTGGATCTAAAATTGATCTCAGTCATCTGCGCGTTTTTGGCTGTGTGTCTTATTCACACATACCTGATCAGCGACGACGAAAGCTCGATGCCAAGGCACAACAACATATTTTTGTTGGATATGGTGAAACATGTAAAGGTTACCGTCTTGTCGATCCTGTTAATCCTCAGAAAGTTATTTATTCAAGGAATGTTGTTTTTCATGAGGATAAATTTTATGGAAATGAAGCAGTGAGGGCTGAGCAAATGAGCAAAAACAATTTTATTATTTATGACCAAATGTTTTTAAACAATGACACTAATAATAAAAATTCAAATAATAATGCCAATAATGATATATTCAATAATGATGACCATGTACATAATAATTATAATTTTATTAATGATGAAATATCTGCACAGATAGTGTATCTGATAGTGTTGCAGATAAGTCTTTAGATATTGCTAACAGGGATCTATTGGTTTCAGATGTGGACATATCACCGTCTGTGTGTTCGCCACTGTCTGACCTGTACCGTACTACAGAAGATGCATCTGATGATGTTTGCCGTGATGAAGATGATGACCCTTTGGGCGCTGTGTCTTCTCTGCCGGCCTCTTCATCTGGAGGAGGAGAGCCGATTACGTCAGTAGGTACTGACGTGTCAATCTCTCGCCCCGTTCGTAGTACTCGAGGTAAATTACCTGCAAATCTAAAAGACTTTGACTTGTCATCTTTATTGGCACAAGCAAGTTCGTCAGACGAACCACTAACATTTAATGATGTTATGAATTCACCTGAAAAGGATGAATGGCTCGAGGCAATGAAAGGTGAGTACGGCTCTATGATTAAAAATAATGTATGGAACCTGGTCGACCGTCCTGAGAGTCAAAATATCGTCAAAAATAAATGGGTTTTTAAGAAAAAGTACGATGCAACCGGTAAATTTGTAAAACATAAAGCTAGGTTAGTTGCCTGCGGTTACAGCCAAAAAGAAGGCATTGATTATGCTGATACTTTTTCACCTGTTGTTAGACATTCAACCCTTAGAATTTTATTTAGTATATCAAATCAGTTGGACCTGTGTATGGATCACATAGATGTTACCACAGCCTTTTTAAATGGTGAACTAGATGAAGTTATCTATATGGAGCAGCCAACTGGTTTTAAATCTGACAAAGATAATGCTGAAGTATGTTTACTTAGAAAATGCTTGTATGGCCTTAAACAGGCCAGCCGTGTATGGAACATTAAAATTCACAATGTATTATCTGAAAATGGGTACAAGCAAAGCAAATGTGAGCCTTGTGTGTATGTCAAAAAGACCAAGGATGACTATGTAATATTAGCGCTGTATGTCGATGATTTTTATGTATTTCATAATGGATGTATAACAAATGTTCTGTCGATGTTAAAACAGTATTTCGAGGTTCGTCATCTAGGGAAATTACAAAGTTGTTTAGGTATTAATGTAACTTCAAACAAAGGTAAAATTACCCTTGACCAATCTGATTATGTAAAGCGACTATTAGTCAAATATAAAATGGCTGATTGCAAGCCTGTATCTACACCGTTACCAGTCAATTGTAAATTGGACAACTCCGACAAAAATTGTCTAGATGATAATATTTATCAGTATAGACAATTATTAGGATCATTCATGTACTTGTCTGTGTGTATACGTCCAGATATTTCATACGCTTGTAGTCAACTAAGTCAATACAGCACTTGCTTTGATATGAGTCATTGGTGCGCTGCAAAGCGAGTCTTGCGTTATTTAGCAGGAACTATAAATTATGGTCTTCATTATGTCAAAGGAAGCCACTATAACATAAATGCTTATGCTGATGCAGACTGGGCCAATGATTTGTCTGATCGCAAATCTTATACAGGGTTTGTTATAAAAATTGGTGAAAACGTCATCAATTGGGAGGCTAGAAAGCAACATTGTATAGCTTTATCTAGCACAGAAGCAGAATATCTTGCTATTGGCGATGTGTGCAAGGACATCTGTTTTGTTAAGAATTTCTTGTCAGAAATAATTGACAAACATTTTGATGTCACTGTATTCAACGATAATCAAAGTGCTCAGAAATTGTTACTTGTGAAGGAATACTCCCATAAAAGAACTAAACACATAGATTTGCGATATCATTTTGTGAAAAACCTCATACAGGAAAAACATATGAATGTAAAATATTTACCTACTGATCAGATGACAGCTGATGTGTTCACGAAACCGTTATGTAGACAGAAACATGATACTTTTGTGAATAATCTACAACTAAAATGTATAAACTGAAATTGTGCTACTTGTTTTGTTTTGTTGTTTTAGTGTAGTCAGTGTGCTTACCTACCTAGATCAATCTCTTATTTGTGATGTATAATTGTATAGTAGAGACATTGTATAATAGAGTCATTGTATAGTAGAGTCATGAAATTTGGGTAGAGTCATTCTTCTTATAAATCTAGTGAGGAATGTAAGGAATAAGGAGGAGTGTTAGATTATCTGTATCCCTTACATTACTTGTCTGTGGTTTAGGTGACAGCTGCGGTTCTTTTGTACTCTCTCTTGTTTGTGCGACAGCCCGGCACAATAGCTATTTTCTTGTGATCGTCCTATAATTAATTTAATCTCAATTTATCATGACAATCTAATATTGTAAACAATTTAATAATGGACAATATATAACCAGTACCTAAAGTGAAGTCGTTTAATTGATACCAGCTAGAGTTCTCCACGGCCAACGCAAACTGCACGTGGTAAGCTCTTCCAACAAATATTCATTCACTTAACAATAAATAATACAATAAGCCTAACATACCTTTATTGCGACAACTTTTATAGATATATCTGACCAACTAAAAGTTTACACCCAATCTCTAATTCAAAGAGCCGCGCCGAAAACTTCCATCCCACATAATGACACGAAATATTGCCAGGTGACTGTTTCATGAAACGGACTAAAATTGTAAAATTTATCATAAAATCGGTAAGTAATATGAAAACAAGGCCGAGGTCAAAGTTAAAAAATAAATCGATAAATATCTTGGTCATGACCCCCATTGCATATTGTCACCTGCCTGTCACATAGTCACCCCGAACTACGGTACCCTAATAGGTTATAGAAATTCCTAGAATTATGGCGTGTAATTAAAATAAATAGTAATCATCTTTTCACGTATACTACGACCAAGTTACAACGTCGTTCTTAAGAATGGTAAATAGCCCAATTTATGTTGCAAACGAAAATTAGACGGATTACATTTCCTTTGATAAATCGGTAAAGCAATATCTTTTTAAAAATGCTCTGATAATTATTTATTTATTTATTTAAAACTAAAATAGCCCTAAACCATACATAATAAGAGTCGTTTCACCCTGGAAAAAGGTGAAATCCCTAAAAGTGGAAACACTACGAAGAACAGAAGAAACGAACGAAACGAAAAAGAGTCAGTCAGTACAGCAACTTCTCTGTAGAATGAATGTATGTAGTTTTCTCTGTGTGGATCCACCAACTTATCGAAATGCATGTAGTTTTCTATCATCTACGGATCTGTTGTAAGTCAGTGTCACAGTGCTGCCATATGGAGAAAAAAGGAGGATGGCATGAAATCTGTATTTTCATTAGACTAGCAAAAAGCACAGTTGTTTTCTGTCCTACACGTTTATTTTTTTGGATAAAATAATACAGTGAAACACCTTCGCATGAAATTCAACTTTGCGTGAGAGAATTAACAAATAATATAAAACCACCTCTATCATTTAACTTCGAAAAAATAAGATAGTCAGCTTATGCGTATTTATGTCTTTCCACGATTATGAATGAGAATTTATGCAGGGATTTCTCAAAACTAGAAATTTATTAATGTACAAATAAATTATTACATGACATTACATACATTGACAGTTACCTACACTTAGTCTTGGCACTTCCGAGCGGAGGTACCCACTACTTGTGTGCGTGTCCCGCGTCTACTTCAACGTGAAGGCCGCAGAGGTGGTGGAGTACGTCAGGAAGAAAGTCGGGGTAGGATTGAGGGTCATGAAGTTGGACTCTCATCATAATGCTCTTCTTTAGCTCATTTATGGTGAGGGTCCCTACGGAAGATCTGAAGACCTACTTGAACCCTGACTTCTGGGCGAAAGGGGTGAAGTTCCGGCGGTTCAAGGGCTGTCTGTCACGTGATAACCCGGACCGCGACGCGTCGGCGATCACACGTGTGTTTGATTAAGTTATAAATAAAGTTTTCATTTATATATATGTTAGTTTCTAAGGTATAAGGTATATTTCTAATTCTCAATAAGCCTGAAATAAAGTTTTATTTTTAAATTAATAAATGCCTTGTCTGTGCTTTTGTGTGCAAATTCCATGAAAATATAAGCAAATTAACATGAAAATATATCACTACGTTGTTGACTTTGATAGTTAGTACAGAGCTGGCGCCATCTATTTTAAGCATGATGAGAAATGGCCGTGAAAACTCCTAATTAGCAGTAAAAAAAACCTGATTTATCCTTAATTTTGTTGTTGGAAACCCTGTACCAATTGTCAAAAAAATTATCAGGGAAACCCCCTACTTTCTCAAAACTGATTGTGCTAACTGCTAACCAACGGAAGTATTAGTAGACTAAGCACTGAGGGAGGGGATAAATAGTCTTACGTGATTACTTCACGGGCGGCATAATAACATTTGATAACATTGAAACAGTGCACACTTTATTCTGTGCACAGAGACATATTATTTTGTGGTTAACTAAACTAGGGTGAAGAGAAACCCAAGTCCCAAACATACGTTAATTAGGATTTAATCAAAATTTCAAATTAAATGTGCCTTTTTTATCTAATTACATTTAACCGGTTGAGTTGCGCGATGTAGCTTGTGACCTAGCCCTTGAGTCGCGGGGTGATCACGGCAAAAGATGGTGGATGGGCGACTCATCACTAAATCGTTAACTGTGGCCTAATGAATGGAGGGATCATAAATCTAATACCACTACAAGAATGCTGATGAAATTGCCTATTGTGTAACTTGGATAAATAGCACATGTGTGATGTAGTTAAATATAAGGTACCTACCTATTGTCTTTTCGAAATGGTGGTGGATTTCTTAATTCAATACCTAGTTTTTCTGCCACCATTTAAACTATTTTAAACCGGGTTATGACTTGACGGAGACTCTTGACGACTTGACTATTTATTATTACTTGTTATTCATGAAAAATTGTATTAATTACTAATACTTGCCACTGACTAAATTTTTGCTATTATAATGAAAAGAAGAAATTAAAAAAAAAAAAAACTATGTGTTCATCAATCAATTCATCAGCTAGATCTGTAATTGTTTTTGTAAAAAAATATGTGCTGTCTTATATATGTGTAGTTAGTATTGTGTTGTTTCATTGGTTTTAGGTTTACAGATTTATAAAATAAATGCTTAGAATGTCTCGGAGTTTTCAAATCTTTCACCGACAATCTTTTTAATCACCGATCATTTTCCATCGTTTGCAAGCCTTACTTACTACTTGACATTGGCGAACTAGTGGCAACACCACTCCAAGCCATTTTTTATTCATAAAAAAGTAAGCACAAATATTAATAAAGCCCTTCTCCCATTACGATACGCACAGGCGATTCAAGTATCCTGCAAGTCTCGGAGACTAGTCGCCGCCAAGTATCACCTTCAGGATACTTGAATCGCCTGTGCGTATCGTAATGGGAGAAGGGCTTATTAGACGTTTAGGATATTGTATAATGCTTGTTGGACATGATTCACCCTTTGTGCGTGCTCACTACAGTGGCGGTCCGGGGGGTCACAAGGGTCATGACCCCCCCCCCCCAAAACCCAAAAGCATACACGAAAACATAAAATCTCCTAAAACTTGACGGTTACGACCATTTCAAACAAATTACTCTCTGCCTACTAAAGTCTTAGTCAAAAATTATTTTAAATATTTTTGTATTATTTTTACTTGCTATAAAGTAGGTAATTTTTAAAAAATGCGCTTAAGGACACACGGTGCAAACCAAAATGAAAAAGGCGGTCGCCGACGACAGACTGATCGTTCAGAAGAGTTAAAGAGAGTTTAAAATAACGTGCTATAAAGTAGGTAATTTTGATCGGTCGCAGACGACAGACTGAACTTTCAGAAGAGTTAAAGAGAGTTCAAAATAACGTGCTATAAAGTAGGTAATTTTGATCGGTCGCCGACGACAGACTGAACTTTCAGAAGAGTTAAAGAGAGTTTAAAATAACGTGCTATAAAGTAGGTAATTTTGATCGGTCGCCGACGACAGACTTAACTTTCAGAAGAGTTAAAGAGAGTTTAAAATAACGTGCTATAAAGTAGGTAATATTGATCGGTCGCCGACGACAGACTGAACTTTCAGAAGAGTTCTGAACGTTCAGTCTGTCGTCGGCGACCGCCCGATTTCGCGGACTTTTTTAATTTTGGTTTGCACCGTGTGTTCTTAAGCGCATTTTTTCAAAATTAACCAAAGTCTCTAAGTCTTTTTTAACCAATATTAAAAAAGTCCGCGAAGACGGGCGGTCTCCGACGACAGACTGAACGTTCAGAAGAGTTCTGAACGTTCATCCATAGAAACATAAATAGGCTCTTATCTCATTACCCTTTCTCACTGAAACGAGGCATAGCTTTTATTTGCCTTAGCTACTTAGCTACATCGCTAAGGAATAAAAATACATAACTAATAGAATAGCTGTTCATAACTTCAGCGACATAACTTCCTGGTTACCGACCAACTGTGGATCGTGATTGTACCCACATAGGACCAACTGCCGAAGTGATTGTACCCACATAGGACCAACTGCCGACGTGATTGTACCCACATAGGACCAACTGCCGACGTGATTATACCCACACAGGACCAACTGCCGACGTGATTATACCCACACAGGACCAACTGCCGACGTGATTGTACCCACATAGGACCAACTGCCGACGTAATTATACCCACATATGACCAACTGCCGACGTGATTCTACCCACATAGGACCAACTGCCGACGTGATTGTACCCACATAGGACCAACTGCCGACGACGATAAAGTACAAAAAGGAAACGATTCTTAAAGCTTCTGTTTTTATTTCCTCGAGGACAACCTCTATGGCATTTTTAAATGGTAGATATTTAATAATACATTTTTATGATAAAATAAATAACACAGTTTTCTTTCTGCATAGTAGGTAGGTTTTTATCACTATCCCTACTTAATATCTGTCAAAACTTATAATTAGTAAAATATTGGAATTATGCATTTTGTAAAATATTAACTAAGTACCTAACTAACTTCCAATAAACGAATGTAATAAAAAAAATAAAAAAATGCATAGGACGTGTGTCAACTTTATTCTATCCGCAGAACATGTTTATTTTTAAATCTAGCGTCAATAAATCGTAAATTTCTAAATCGTAAATCCTTTGTAATTTTCTTTGTTTTTCGTAATTTTTTCTTTTTCGTAATTTTTGTTATTCGTAAATTTTTCGTCAGAGCCTATGTATTTATAATACTAATTCTACTTGCAACTATTTACTCCTACGAAAATTTTGATGTTTGCTACACAATCACAAAGGTAAAACCGTAAAAAACATCCAGTTTTTCCAAAAGTCTGACACCTGGATTTCGATAAAGGCTTACTTAACGCAGCCGATAATCAACGCAGTGATAATCTATACTAATAATAAAGAGGAAATATTTGATTGTTTGTTTGCATTGAATAGGCTCCGAAACTACAGAACCGATTTGAAAAATTATTTCACTGTTGGGAAGCTACACTATCCCCGGGTGACAAAGGATATACTATATTTTCAAAAAAATTAGGGATCCTTACTAAAATTCCAATAATGTAATCCAAGTTGTAAAAAAATTTAACATACCGGGAATAACTTTGGCAGGTTTATGTATCTGGTGTGTGGATAGATGGGGGTTGGGAAAGGGGGAGGGTTAGGGAGGGGGGACCCAGACACTACTCGTGCGAAGCCAGGGCGAGTTGCTAGTCTACAATAAAGTCCAATTTAATCCTACTTTATTACGATAAACTTAAAATACTTTTACTATTTAACCTATACCTATAATGCATCATTCCAATACCGAACTAAACAAAATGTTATCCAAATTATTAAAAAAACATTATTCTATAACTCCACCGTTATTGAGGAAAGTGTTTTTCGCTATTTGATTGAGTTGCGTCGACATTTTGTCACTGGTTTCGTTGACCATCTTGGTGAAGTATCCGTGGGGGTTGGCGAGCAGCCTGTAGGGGTGGTCGAACTCCACCAGCCGGCCGGAGTCCATCACCAGCACGCGCTCCGAGTCCATGATGGTGTTGAGGCGGTGCGCCACCGTCAGCACCGTGCACGCCGCGAACCGCGTCCTTATCGTTCTTTGGATAAATTCATCCGTTCTGGAAATAACATTGAACTTGATTCAGTTTTTTATATGAAATAGTAGATTATGCACTATGGGAATAAAGCAGTGTCTTACGTCTCGGGCGGCATATTGAACCCTGAGCGTAACGAGGCGAGTCCTGAGTGAACCGAGGGGGGTCAAGCTGCCCAAGACGAAGACAGGCTTTATTCCAGAGGAGCATACTCTACTTTTCGCACCATTTGCGAGACAATTAAAATGCACTGAAAATCACAGCACCAAACGCCGTCTTTTGTTTCACATTCTTTGTAAACGCACCTTATTCTTTTTAAGATCTATTTATGGTGGCCAGTTCGATTTTCGAACAAACCATATTTTTAACTTAGAGTTTTCCACGAGTTTCCACTAGAATTTGACGATCCAAATTCAAATCACTTTTTTCCCTAAGGACACAACTTTTCACCTTCACCTTCTTTTTCTCCATCATCAGATCAGCTCGCTGTCACAATAATATTGTATTGTCATCGGAATTATATTTATAATTATATAAACGGTTCTCTGGAAGAAATAGCTGCCTGCGATAAGACCGCCGATTGTAGGACATCTATATATTTATCTTTAGTTTACATCGTGTCCTCAATAAAGTTGGTCCTCCGCAAGGTTGGAACGTATCCAGAAGAGGTTTTTATATCACTTAATATCTTATGTTAATAATAATTGTAAGAAACTGCCTTCCTACGAACATATTATGATGCAATTTTATGGCATGAAATCTCTTTGTGTTCGCCGTAAGGTGTCCGATGTTTTATTCTTATTTAAACTAATACATGGATTCGTGGACTGTCCTGAAGTCTTAGCTCACATCAATTTAGAGGTCCCCCGGAAAGCAGCCGGCTAGCAAATATAAAGTCTTTTAGGTTACCGCATTGTCGAACGAACGTCATGCAAAATTCTCCATTGTACAGGCTGTTTTCATATTATAATGGAATCCGATCATCCTATGATATATTTTCTGGTTCTTTGGCCTCCGCAAAAGTGAGCATTTATAAATTATTTAAGTACTATCGCGGTTTTGCTCTAAACTGGATAGCGTCGCCTCACTTCCGCAACGTGTCTCGACCCTCTGCCTCAAGGTGAGGAGGTAGAGGCTGCTCGGCCTGAGGCTGCTTAAATGGATACGTGGTTTATGGATTGACCTAACAAATATAGTAGCTTACTTAGGATCGACGTTTGCGGTGGCCTCGTCCAAGACCAGGATGCGATTGCCTCGCAGGATGGCGCGCGCGAGGCACACGAGCTGCCTCTGTCCGAGCGAGAAGTTGGAGCCACCTTCTGACACTTTGAAGTCTAGGGAAGGAACCGCTGCTTTCAAGTCCACCTGAATTATGGAAATAAATAATTTACCATAGCACAAAGTTTTAATATAGGTACCTATGTATTGAATAGTATTATTTTATCTGTGGTATTGATGAGGAATGACATTGCAGAATAGAGTAGGTGAGTATACACTAGAGCATTTTCCCGAGCATTTCCATATAATGTAACGTTCCTGCGAATGCTCGACGTTGTGTTCTACGTAATGCTCAAGGCAAGTAAGCATTTACCTGTAACATTCCTTTCTATTTTAACCGGGATACAGACATCGCGAGGCGTGCGTCGCGAATGGTTCGTCTTGTATGCCTCGGGCTGTGTGGACGGGTGTGCTCACAGTGAGCATTCGCGTCATAATATCGTTGCGAACGCCGCCGCCTCAGTACGAGTCGTGCGCTCCGTGTGGACGGACAGGTGTTGTTTGCGTTGCGCGCTCATGCGTCATGGAGGCCGATACTGAATCACTGCGTGAACTTGTCCAACTTTATGAAAATAACAGATTGTTGTGGGACTCTCAATCACTATATAGGCCGCAGCTGCAATCTGCACATCTCCCCTTGTCGGAGCCATTTTTCTACTGACGAACACCGTGCGTGGTGGTTTGCATGCTCAGCTTGAGCATGTGTCGTTCGGGACGCACGCACGCATAAATGTACCGTCGTATGCCTCAGGTTGAGGCATGCGTGACGAACCACGCGACGCACGCCTCGCGATGTCTGTACGCGAGTTTACGTCTCGCTCGCGCACCTCATACCGCGTGGCACGATGTCTTTGCTCGATGAAATGTTACACAAATTTGCTCTTTAGTTTGTAAAATCAAGTTTGAACAAAGCGTCGAAATGTTCGTTTCCTGAAAGGGTGACACATAGAGCGGCTCGATGTTCTGTTACAAGTAAATGCTCTAGTAATGTCTCTAGTAATGTCTCACCTTTTTGTATTGAATAGTTTTTTAACTGAACTGATTTATAAGCTGAAATACCGAATGGCTGAATGACCCAGCTGGTTCTGTGGATCCAGGGAAGCACCGTTGGTAGTCCTTTTCATGTTTTCTCATTGCTAAATGGATATAACCGTTCTAGAATACCTAACCAAACTGAACTTGAATGAAAACAAACTTACAGCTTCAAGCGCTTTCCAAAGCTGTTCATCATCATAGTTGTTGAACGGGTCCAAGTTGTATCTGACCGTTGCTGAAAATAGTACTGGCTCTTGGGGGATTATGGAAATTTTAGACCGCAATTCCTGAAAAAGAAGAAACAGTTCAAATTATTTTCCTTTGTCTTAAATGGTATTTTCAAGAACACATTGTTCTGCTTGCGTATTACGTAACTCTGTTGCCAGCAGTTTCAATGCGAACTAACGTTCTTGCATTTTTGCAATATGCAATAGCGTGATTGCAACTAGACTGCGTAAATTAGATAAACGCAAAAACATCATTTAAAACAGAAACAGCATTGAAACCAGCGTGTTTGCGTCGCGAGCTAGTGGCGGCCGATTCTCATTGATGAAGTTTTCCGTACGACAATGAAACTCGAGTAGAGTATGTTACTCAAGGTAATCAAGCTCAATCTAATAAGAATAACTCGAAATTAGTTCGTATCAAGGAAAACAGTTACAGGTACGTAATATGAACCGCTGCTTAAAATTAATATAACATTACACCTAACAGTCACATATTATACAGTGATCCCACACTAAGATTACCTGTGTCGTGGGTATCGGGAACTACGAGTAACACACCCAGACCTGGAACATTTGCAGATCATACAAAAATTTGTCCCGCAGCGTGAATCAAACTCGCAACCTCTCGCATCTCAGCCGGCTACTCACCCACTGCGACACAGAGGTCGTCAACAACAATTAGAGACTAGTGTCCACACGCGGTTTCGATCACGTTATACACGGATAAATCAAATCAAATTAATAAAATGAGTTTCGCCGTTTCGGTGTGATTGAATAACAAACATTGAAACATCCGAACTAACCCCTTTATGATATCAGTAGTAGTAGAGCTTTTTTTTTAAAGAGTTCGTCAGGAGAAGTACTACCTATTTCTGCCGTAAAGCAGTAGTGCTCGCATTGCTGTGTTCCGGTTTGAAGGGTAAGGGTGCCGGTGAAATTACAGGCACATGAGACTTTTCATCTTTATGTCTCAGGGTGGCGGGCGCAGTGCAATGCCACATAGGGCGCGTCCTAGGTGGACGTGACCTATGAGGTAATTCACTGTTCATAGGCAGAGGTTACCGCTTAACATCAGGTGGGCCTTCTGCTTGTTCCGTCATTCAAGTAGTATAAAAAAAAAAATAGGGGGATTGAAACCGATATCAACAGAATTACATGATCGCGATGTGTGGAGTAAGGAATGAAAATATGAAATGTCTTGTATTTCCAAGAATTTTTATATTTACCTGTAAAGCTAAGTATCCAGTGTCGATGCCGTCAATAATGACTTCTCCTTCCACGATGGCGAGCCTGAACAAGGATGATATCAGTGATGATTTCCCAGCGCCGGTCCGTCCCACGATGCCGACCTTCCATCCGCTTTCGATCACTAGGTTGAGGTTCTTGAGCACGGGCAGATCTTCCGGCGTGTACTTCATGTAGCAGTTCCGGAACTCAACGCGCCCTTCAGACGGCCAACCCTTCGGTGTTTCCCGCTCTGAAAATAAACCAGAACAATGTTAATTTTATAAAAAATAAAATAACCCGACTATGTCCGGTGTTACAGCACAAGATTTCATACGAAAAAAAAACGCATTGAAATCGTAGCACCCGTTGCACCAAGGTATTTTTTTTATTTATTTGGATCAACAACAAAAGAAGCACAATCGTGCAAACATATAATTCTTAAGTTACATAAATAAAGTGTTCCTTCAATTATTCAATTATAGGTATTATTCACACCCGGAAAAAATATTTTCAGAAAATGCATAGATACATTTGTTACGCAGTGGGAATCGAACCCACGACCTCTCACGTGGGCGTATACAGAGTGGTGCCGATGTGTTTTCTTTTTCCTTACTTGTAGTGTCCTACAGCTAGACTAAGGTGGTTTGTTTCCCGTGGTCCACCCAGGTGTATTAAGGGAAATATTTTTTGCCGTAAGGTCCTTTCAAAGCCCAAATCCTTGCAACCATCCCTTTCCTTCGACGTCTCCCACCATCTTCGATCGAAGGCGTCCAGATAGTCCCTCCAACGCTTTCTCGACTGACAACGATGTCGGCTTTTATCAGGCCAATATAATAATATAATCAATATAGGTGCCTATGTAACATCGTTGCGTGACTGACTGCCTATCAACGCATAGACTAAACCGTAAGTGCTAGAGACCTAGCGTTTGGAAACTGTTCCTTTTATGGTCTAGGGGTGCACTAAGAAAGTAATTCCCGAAATTCAACCTCTAGGGATGGGTGTTGAAGTTTGTATGAAAAAATTTCACGCGGACGAAGTTGCGGGCATTCCACTAGTCAATATATATAATAATATAAACAAAAATAAGCCAAGGTGTGTCGTTGTGTTGTGATGATGATGAATGACCAGCCGTGAACTGATGATGTCATTGTTCACGCAGCACGAGAACTAACCTCCTTTCTCCCACTTGGGTTCCCGTTCAATGTGTGTGTATTGCAGTATCCGCTCGACGCTGGTCATCTGTGAGATGACCTCGGCCATCTGCCTGGCGCCAAACTGCAACATTCAGGTTAGAACTAACCTCCTTTCTCCCACTTGGGTTCCCGTTCAATGTGTGTGTATTGCAGTATCCGCTCGACGCTGGTAATCTGTGAGATGACCTCGGCCATCTGCCTGACGCCAAACTGCAACATTCAGGTTAGAACTAACCTCCTTTCTCCCACTTGGGTTCCCGTTCAATGTGTGTGTACTGCAGTATCCGCTCGACGCTGGTCATCTGCGAGATGACCTAGGCCGTCTGCCTGACGCCGAACTGCAGCATTCCAGTTAGAACTAACCTCCTTTCTCCCACTTGGGTTCCCGTTCAATGTGTGTGTACTGCAGTATCCGCTCGACACTGGTCATCTCCGAGATGACCTCGGCCATCTGCCTGACGCCGAACTGCAGCATTCCGGTTAGAACTAACCTCCTTTCTCCCACTTGGGTTCCCGTTCAATGCGTGTGTACTGCAGTATCCGCTCGACGCTGGTCATCTGCGAGATGACTGTTTGCCTGACGCCGAACTGAAACATTCCGGTTAGAACTAACCTCCTTTCTCCCACTTGGGTTCCCGTTCAATGTGTGTGTACTGCAGTATGCGCTCGACGCTGGTCATCTGCGAGATGACCTCGGCCGTCTGCCTGACGCCGAACTGCAGCATTCCGGTTAAAACTAACCTCCTTTCTCCCACTTGGGTTCCCGTTCAATGTGTGTGTACTGCAGTATCCGCTCGACACTGGTCATCTGCGAGATGACCTCTGCTGTTTGCCTGACGCCGAACTGAAACATTCCGGTTAGAACTAACCTCCTTTCTCCCACTTGGGTTCCCGTTCAATGTGTGTGTACTGCAGTATCCGCTCGACGCTGGTCATCTGCGAGATGACCTCGGCCGTCTGCCTGACGCCAAACTGCAGCATTCCGGTTAGAATCAGCGTCTGCGATATCGCCAAGCCCACGTTGCCGGAGAATATTGTTTCTGATCATAAAAGGAGACAATTTTGAGGTTTTAACTAAATGTGCCATTCATGTGTTAATGCCTCAGTTTTTTGTATTTCGGTACGAAGTAAAACCACGTAAAACTGACATCACCTGGTTGCCTGGAAGAAATCGCTCTCAGCGATAAGGCCGCCCATTGTATTGTACTAATTGTTTATGTTTATTTTGTAATTTTTTTTTCGTTATGTACAATAAAGTGAACATCTTTCTATCTATCTATCACATACAAACCGATGTAGGTAGTACACTAACATTACCTCACGCAATACGTAGATGTATGTAGGTACAATAATCAAATTAAAAATATGCATAGTTACTACATTACAATTCCGATGGATCACTGTACCAAAAACACGATAGGACAATATATTCTCGATAGAAAAAAAAACCCTAAAATGAAAAAGTTACCTCTAACTTTTGGCTTGATAAGATGGTGCATATTATTGGGAAAAAAATTGATAAATAAAATCAATACAACAAAGCCGATGGTTTACTGTAGGGGTTTTGTAAAATTATCTTTGATTTAAGAAATATATAAAAAACTGTTTACTCAAGCGACGCGATGCGTTTTTTTTGTATGAAGTATTTTTTTTTCCTAACCTATATTTTCCCACTGCTGGGCAAAGGTCTCCCCCAAATTCCTCCACTTGTCCCTGTCTCTGGCAGTCTCCCAC
Source organism: Operophtera brumata (assembly GCA_932527175.1). Taxonomy (NCBI): domain Eukaryota; kingdom Metazoa; phylum Arthropoda; class Insecta; order Lepidoptera; family Geometridae; genus Operophtera; species Operophtera brumata. The sequence goes on from OW052238.1 coordinate 7,495,937, forward strand.
CACTCCTTCTCAAAACCAACAAGATCGTCCCGCCAACGCTTTCTCGGCCGAACCCGAGGTCGGTTCAAAAAAAATATGAAAATATTTTTTTATTTGTATATGCCTGGAGTTGATTAACAAGCGTTTTAAATATACGTCAAAAACTATAGGAATAGGTACCTATTAGTACATTCCCGAAATATTACTTAACTAGAAGTTTTTTTAACCGATAATTAAATTTATTTATTGTTCTACTAATGGACCATATACGTATACGTATACCATATTCATATACGTCTTCCGTTCTCTTGATTAGTAAAAGGCTCTAACGGAAGACCAGCGCAGGTTGTTTATAACCTTTATATGCTGAGTGGACCTTTTAGTAACAGCGATTATTGGTAATATCTTGTAATTGTAGGTATGTTTTATTTTCTATTTTTAATTATGTGTAGTTATAAATAAACGTTTTTTGTTTTTTTTAGTTAAAATTAAGTGGGCTTAAAAAAACTGTCTCCTCGCAGAGATAAATTGTCGTCTCCTGTATGATAACGGATAACACACAATTGATTAATTGAAATTCAGAAATTAGTCTTTTAAAAGATTTATTTTTATCTTATCTTTTAAATTGTCAAAGTACCTATAGTTATAATAATTAGCGTGAGATAACACAATCAATTATTAGTCGAGTAGAACGTCATTTAGAGCGCCAAATGCAACGACTCCGTGGCGCAACGGTAGCGCGTCTGACTCCAGATCAGAAGGTTGCGTGTTCAAATCACGTCGGGGTCATTACTATTTTTGCATCAACGCGAAATATTAGGAATCGAAAAGTGTAAAATCCATATCCTAAATTTTGTCCCTATATCTTTAATGTAATTTTTTTATTAGTTTTTTTTTGTAATTTTGTCTACTGTTTGTTTATCCACAAACTAAAACCCCTATCTTTTATGCAATTTATTTATTTGGTGGTTTTTTAACTACCTTTATACTCATAAAATGTTAAGTATTTATCCAGTAAATATAAATACGATCCAAATAAATGATATACTCACTGCTATCGATGACAAGGAAGGCCACTATGACTATGGCTAGATATATAACGCAGATGAAGTCGAGCCAGAAGCCGAGGGTGACTCCGCTGGCCAGGTAGCTGCTCCATGTCGACGTGTGGATATCCTGAAAACAGAATAACTTGTACATACATATCCAAGCTATACAGGTTGTCACATAATACCCCTATAAGCCTGGGGAGTTGGTATTCTATACACCAAGGCGAATAACTTTAGTTCTACGACGTTCTAGAACGTTAAGGTACCTTACGTAGGGCTGCCTCATGTATAGGTACATTCTGAAGGAATTTCAGAATTCTTACAAGGCATTTCATGAATGAAAAACTTCAAAATTTAAAAAGTCGTAGTACTTAACTTGTTCGCCATGATGTGTAGAATACCCCCTCCCCGGGCTTATAGGGATATTATGTTACAACCTGTATAAGCTCGTGATTTCCTGAAAAATCTTGAATACACTGACTTCCTGCGATCTTTGTAATGTCTTTGATCCATCGAGAGGAGTGGGGGTCTTCCACTTCTGCGCCGGCCGGTTTGGGTCGCCACACGCAACCTTTATTCCCCAACGGTTATCAGTTCAGGTTATCAGGTTATATAGCTCGTAGATCTGATAACCGTAGGTCATGTGACCTGTCCATTGTCACTAGAACTTGCTAATTATGACAGCTTTGTCGATTTCCCCATTTCGAATTTCCTACTATTCCTTCTACGTTTTTCCTAGATTTTCCTTTTACGGATTTCCTAATTAAAGATTTTCACGTAGTGTAACTCCGAGCATAGCTCTCTCCATAGCCCGCTGTGAAACTAACTTATATATTTTAAACTTTTTTATTTGTTAACCTTTTTTATTTTCTAAGTTTTATAATGAGGCCAATAGTTAGCGACCACGTCTTAGTGGCGTAAGTCATCACTGGCAACACACTCTGATTGTAGACTTTCGTCTTGAGGCTCTGCGGTGTGAGAGCTTGTTTTAGGTCGGTATTAATACAAAGCAGAACCTGCACCTGAAGCTATCAAGCTGAAGTGGCAATGGGCTGGCCACATATATGCCGTAGAACCGACAACCGTTGGGATGAGCGAGTTCGCGTCTATAGGCAAACGCGGTGGGCAGAAAGAAGTTGGCCAAATGCTGGGCTCAGTGGCGTATCTTAAAAGAGGTCTGATGGCTGAGGTTGGGCTGATGATGTCGATGATGATGACCAACCTGGAACCTGTCGAATTCCTTGATCAGTCGTTGCTGTGCTCCGGCTGAGCGTATCGTGCTGATCCCGTTGAGCGTGGCCGACATGTGCGAGAATACTGGACTGCGCGCTGAAACAAATACATTACAATGTAGAGCAGGGGTTCCCAAAGTGGGCGATAACGCCCCCTTGTGGGCGCTGCAGGCCTAAAGGGGGGCGGTAAGAGACCCAGAAAAAAATGGGGATGTCAAATCATATTATAACAATAATAATATTATAACACTTTCACATTTTAATAGTTATTAGTATTCCTAGATAGGTAATTTTCGTAGATAATTGACCGCGGGCAATCATGTTTTAACAAGTTTTTGTTAAATAATCCGATTTGTGCATGTTAAATCTCCGCTTATATAGCTGACAATAATTAATTTAATTTGAAGTTATAGTGGTTTTTAAGAAAGTGAAAAAAAGGGGGCGCTAAAAAATAAATTATTCTCAAAGTGGGCCGTAGACAAAATAAGTTTGGGAACCCCTGATGTAGAGCATGTGCTGGAGTTACACTATTTCAGATGTGAATTATTTAAAATGTATGCAAGGTGTACAAATATTAGCCGAGAGCTGGTATGTCTACCTTTAAATAAAGAGCGTAGGAGTAGGTAACATTTTACTCGGGTCAATTCATGCTAGCGCAGAGTCAAAGAGCATCGAAGTGTAGAAGAGAGCTTTTTGTGAAAGAGTTCGTCCGGAGAAGTACTACCACCATACCTATTTCTGCAGCAAAGCAGTAGTGCTCGCATTGGTGTGTTCCGGTTTGAAGGGAAAGGGTACCGGTAAAATTACAGGCACATGAGACTTTCATCTTTATGTGTCCTAGGTGGACGTGACCTTTGAGGTAATGCACTGTTCATAGGCAGAGGGTATAGTATTATTTTATCTGTGGCAGAGGGTACCACTTAACATCAGGTGGGCCATCTGCTTGATCCGTCATTCCAAGTAGCATAAAAAAAAAGTTTCAAATTCTTCACTAGTTGTACGAATTCGCGCGCATGCTCCAGTGATCAACATATTCTTTCATTCGTCAGATTTCGACTGACGAGTTGGTTCGCGTAGTAGCAGGGCGCTTGGGTTCACTTCACGCAAACGCGCGCAGACCAGCACCAATCAGTGTTGGTCGGGTACTTCATGCGCGCGAATTAGTATTTTATTTATCTGACGAAATATCACCATTATGTTGTTGAGATAAGGGTGAATTTGCTATATTAACTTTTAGATTAAAACTTCGATGCGCTTCGACTCTGCGCTAGCATGAATTTACCCTTATTGTTGATAAAAAAAAATCGAGGATCTTCTTCGAGATAAAAAAACATTGCCGGTCACGTCCACCACTGCATGAGGCTTCTCCCATATAATGCAATAGGGGATTTGAGATTTGCCATATCTAATGACCACGCTTGGCAGGTGAATTGGTGATCGCAGTATTGGTGTTTATTACTCAGGTGGATGCTGCTGTCCATCCCGTAGCGTAATCGTTTAGTGCGGCTATTACTTACTGCATCCCCGGGAGGAGACGGAGGGGTTAGGCTGGACACATCACAGCACGTGGCGTATTATCACAAAGATAATTTCACTACCTATGAAAATCATCAAATCAAGAAGTTCCAGTGGTGGCAAGACTTTGTTGTTACATGTTATAGAAAAAATCTATACACACCTGCGGTATAATAGATTATTAACCTAGGGAACAAAGCAGTGTGTTACAACACGGGCGCTATATTGAATGAATCCCGAGCGTAACGAAATAATCTACAGTAATCGGGAATTACCGAACGTGAGCGAGGGAGTCCATCAGTATGACAATAAACGCCGTTCCTGTCCTAGAATCCTGATGCAGCAAGTGATTCAAACTCACCCAAGACGAAGACAGCTTTATCCTCGAGGGAAATACCTACTCTACTTTTCACGCCTGCGAGACAATAAAAAGCAAGGCATTCTAGTACCTAGTGGTTTATTGGTAGTTAGTTACGGTACTTATCCTTACTTTTTTCAGGGATGCTGGACCTGTTTAGCCGCACACGTAGGGATAGACCAATTTTACCCATTCCTTCACGTAGGGTCTAGTTTTATGTTTAAGTTTAAAACCCTATGGGCATTTTTTGTGTTTTTTTTATTATTTCTTTTGTTTTTGTTTGTTCTATTATTATTTTTATTTGTTATTTCTATTAAAAGTGTGTTTGTGTGCTAAAAAAATAAATATTTATTTCTTTTTTCTTTCTTCTTTTAGATTGTTAACGATGTCTGAATTTGGCCTGCCAAGGCAAATAACAACTTTCGTCAGTCGCACTCAACATTTTATTGTGTAATAGAATCTTGTTAGGTGCACCTACCAACCGGTTGTGGTAAAACCACAAAAGGTACAAACTATGTTTGTAAAGCAGTGCTTCTCGTGTATTTTCACTTTTAATAAAAAATTTGGAACATCGTTTAGCGGCATTAGCTTTTTTAGGGTTCCATACCCGAAGGGTCCAAACGGAGTCCTATCCGTCCGTCCGTCCATTCTGTCACAAGGGTCTAGGGGCTAAACCGCTCAAGCTACAGTTTTCATATATAGTGCATATGTATTTATGTATCTTACTGACCCAAAGCCAAATATAAAACTAAAATGATTATGTCATTCTTGTGAGGAGGATTCTGGACAAGAAAAGGGGCCGTGAAAAAAAAAACTGTTATAAACGAAATTTATACAATTTACAACTTCTACACCCTACGGAACTCTGAATGCGCGAGGTCCGATGCGTACTCTTCTTATTGTCTTATTTTTTTGTTTTTTGTTTTTGGAGGCTAACTAGTTCGATGTTCGAATAAGTTCTTTGTGTGTGGGTCACCATCTTCAATCACAGGTTCTGTGATCGCAGGTCACCGTAGAAAAAATGTTCATACTTTCAAGGTATAGCACAATAACGCGGGTGGGATCGTGTAGGAGTTGGAGGACAGCTTGTCCTATACTTTTAAACGAGCAAAATTTTTTTTTTTTTTTTTTTTTTATGTAATAAGGTGACAAACAAGCAGACGGCCCGCCTGATGTAAAGCAGTCACCGCCGCCTATGGACATCTGCAACACCCACGGTATTGCAAACGCGCTGTCTACCATTAAGAACCCTATTGATATTTCTCTTGAATTTACCCATATTGTAGCCCTGTGGGAAGACATCCAACGGGAGCTCATTCCACGCCCTGCAGGTACGCGGGAGAAACGAGCGCGTGAAACGCACTGTGCGAGACCTCCACGCATCCAAAATGTGCGGGTGAGCTCGCTCACGATGGCGGGATGTGCGGTTATAAAAGTGCGAAGCTGGGACTAGCTCAAACAGCTCCTCAGAGCATTCCCCGTTAAAAATCTTATAAAAGACGCTAAGCGCGCCAATATCTCGGCGCACGCTCAACGGCTCTAGATCACTGGTAACTTTGGGCGCGTCGACAATCCTAACAGCTCTGCGTTGCAGGGAGTCCAGAGGTTGCAGTTGGTACTTCGGTGCACCATTCCAGATGTGAGAGCAGTACTCCAAGTGGGGCCGGACTTGCGCTTTGTAAAGCGTAAATCGTTGCTCCGGTGTGAAGTACCGCTTGGATCTGTTGAGTACACCGAGTTTTTTGGAGGCAAGAGCAGTTTTGCTCTCTAAATGACCCCTGAACTGTACTTCGCTCGAAATATCGACACCCAGGATCGAGAGACTATTAGAAATGGGAAGGGTAATACCCTGAAATTGCGGGGCAACAACAAATGGCGCCTTTTTAGAGGTACATTTGTATTACTTATACGTAAAATATAAATGTCTGACGCGACCGAGCCCCGCTCAGCGTTTTCTTATTTTAAAATCGTGGTTACTCTACCATTATCGTGTTATGTAAGTGCCCTAACAATCTCTGATGTCCGTCTTTAGCTAGTCATTTGAATTTATGAAAATCGAATGCGTTCGCTCCACCCGACGCCGAGGCATATCAAACTATTAAATATTCTGTGACTAACACAGATTAGCGAATCGTGTAAAATTTTTTTTTGTTGAAAAACTTTTTTTCAGAGATAGTTATATGTTTCCCCCCCAAACCATCCCCAAACACCCCCATATATCACATTTCATTGAAATTGTTAGTGCTGTTTTCGATTACATAAAAATATTACGCGTTTAATAGGTAAGTAGTATAGGTTTTTTTTGTGATCTGCGATTTGATGAAGTTTGCTATGGGGGTTTTTGGGGGCGAAAATTCGATGCAACCTGGAAAAAAGGGATTTTACACTAAAAAAAAGGCGAGTGAAGCTCGGTAGCTCACTTGTCAGACACTTGTATAATAAATGGAGTAAATCAGAAGGAAGATACTGAACCAATGAACTTAGTAACTATATAGCCGTACTCTCGCCGTACGCATTGTTTGTCAACTACGTACCGTGTTGTTTGCACAGCCGGTATCCGACCCATCCAGCTTGTGTGACTTGATCGTGACGTAAACATTAAAGAAACAATGCTTACTTGTGCCTTCCAATCGTTTTATAGACTGAGCAGACTTCAGGTAGATCTGTAGAATGGTGTAGAAGAGCATCAGGATGATGGTGGTGGGGAGCAATGTCCATATGAGCGCAGCTGCGTTGAGGGCCAGGATGCTGAACATCACGAGGTAGATCTGGATGCATTCTAGTAGGAACCGCGGTAGCAGCTCGTCTAACGCACCGATGTCTTTGGAGAATCTATTCAGAATTCGCCCTGAAACACATGAATGTACCGTTAGGTAAAACTCACAGATCTGTATGGGCGAACAGAGTATAATTACACTGAAATGACTGTTGTTGGCTTTTATACTGGTCATTATTTGCGGCAAATCATATTTGATTGAAGAAAACACTGATTAAAGCGAAAATAATACTGAAATGACAATCTATTCAGAATACGTCCTGACACACATGAACGTTACGTTATCTAGGTAAAACTCTTTGAAGCCCAATTCTCGTATTTTTTTTTTATAAAATATTGTTCGGATCATGTTCCGTTCTAGTGTTGACGTCATAAATCCCACAAATGATATTCTACTCAACTGAAGATACAACAGGGTTATGTGATTAGGTATAACGTAATGTGACTTTTCTCAAACTTTTTTCGAGATGTTTACCTAGAATTTTAGCATAATTGTTACATGTTGTTCATTATTATTACCTACTATGTACCTATGTAGCTACACATCAAAGTATCTTCATTTAAGTAAGTACACCAGTAAGTACCCATTTTAATTTAATGTAGTCTATTCCACCCAAAGTTTGTCTAGTAAGACGCCGCCCATTGTATTAAGTAAGTACATAGTTTTATTTTTGTTATTATTTGTAAAATTGATTTTACATGATGTCATCTTGTTTTGTTGATTGTTATCTCGTGCATGAAAGGAGCCTCTGCGAGGCGCATTGAATCCTTTCACCACACTGGTTTTTGTCATTGGTCACTATGACCTTTTCAGTGACACCATACCTCATGCTGGTCTCTGACCTAACGTAGGGAGACCAAGAAATTCCTCACAATTATTATAACAATATCCCACTTTAATGTATAGTAGAGATAATTGAAAGTAGACTAAATTGGTTATTGTGAGTGAGCAGAATACTAATTAAATTTAAATGTAACCCAAAAATTCCGTTCCAGCGGGACTCGAACCCGCATCCTCGGCTGTGATTGGCGATGCCTTTACCAATTTGGCCATAGAACGAGCTATGACGCTGGAGACGAAATTTGTGGGCACTATCAACTCGGCTATAGCGCCCACGGATAGTGCCCACAAATTTTGTCTCCAGCGTCATAGCTCGTTCTATGGCCAAATTGGTAAGGGCATCGCCGATCACAGGCGATGATGCGGGTTCGAGTCCCGCTGGAACGGAGTTTATGGGTTACATTTAAGTTTAATTTTATCCATAAAGTGTGGGTTACACTTGAAAAATAATAATACTTTCAGAATACAAATTTTCAGTCAATTCACAATTTCGTCTCGATTCGGTCAGTTGTCGGTTTGGTTTAAAAATAACTATGAGAATTGACCTTCAACCCCAGCTGAGCAGACACTAACCTGAAGAATTGGTGTCAAAGAACCTCATGACGCCTCGTAGCATGGAATGGAACATGTCATTGTGCAGGTTCCTGGAGGCCGTCATGCACACCTTGAAGAACATCAGCGCTCTCGCCGTGATGAAGAATATGCAGCAGACGATCAGCGCCGAGTATACGTAGAGGTACTGAGACGTGTCCAGGGGACCGATAAACGCGTGGATATCCATGTCTGAAAATAAAATAATAATATTACGAAAATGCCGCGACCGGCCTAACAGACCCCTCCGTCTCCTCCCGTGGATGTCGTAAAAGCTGACTCAGGGATTAAACCACAGCATAGCGGGATAGGCAGCAGCAGCCACCTAAGACCTATCCGCCTACCAAGCGAAGAGATGGTGGCGTTCTTTTTTTTTCTTTTTTTTTATGTTGTCGCTCTACTAACTTGCTTACGGCCCGCCTGATGGTAAGCGGTTACCGTCGCCTATTGACATCTGCAACACCAGAGGCATTGACAATGCGTTGCCTGCCCTGAAAGATTATTTTTAACAAAATTTGAAGCGGCGCATGTGGTAGTTTAGCGGAATCACCTCAGGAGGGTGCCCATTCCACAACTTGCACGTATGGGGGACAAAAGATCTCGTAAAGCGAGCAGTACGAGATACTCACGTGTCGATGATGTGTGGAGGAGCTCCCTTGCCAATCTACAATCATCTTGCCATTGGATGCAATCTACCCAACGCATGCTGAGCTGAACGCCATTTTGGCACGCATACACATGAGCCGATTTATGCTGCCTACTTAGGTATTAGTTTTTAGGTGCTTGTTTTTTTTTAATGTTGGTTTTCCTTCTTTTGTATTATCGGCTTTTTAATTTTGTATTTATGAGTTATTTTGTGTCAAATAATCATTTTTCCATTTCTATTTCTTTCTTTCTATTTTACTTCTGTAAAAAAATCTTTGTGTTGCCCACAGTGACAAGAAGTCAATTGAGGCTCTGCCGTATTGTATACGGCGTATGTTTATGACTATGTATGTAGACATGTATGTATGTAATGCGATACTATCGGGTCTATAGCACCCGTGTGTAGGGTTACCATCTGACCGGAAAAATCCGGTCTGAGACCGGATTTTGCGGGTATAGACCGGAGTCCGCCCGGATTTCATTCGAAACCGGATTTTTAGTCATGTGAATAAATAATAGGGTTTTTTCACTTATGACTTCACAGTGGACGAAGGAGAGGAACAGATTGTCTGTTGATTCAATAAGAGCAATAACTACTCACACAATATAAATTTCAAACATCTGACATGTGAAGAATTTTACACTGAAATTTCCACAAAAAAGATCGTTTGAAAGCTGTTGCTACTGGACAGAAATATAAGTACCAACTGTACAAATAATATTACAATAAATAATAATAAAAAGTAGTTATAATCTACTAAGTTTTATATTAGGCCAAAGACAGTTTTTTTTAACAGAAATCAGGATTTTTGAACACTTTCGATTTAAACACCTAGTAACCCGTAGGTATATGTGGACGATTACGATACATCAGTCCTGCTCAGTTACACAATGGATGGTCATTCATACCATTCACAATTTGTTTCCTAAAGCCATTCACCGTGTCAAGGTTTGTTGTGAACTATTATGACAGTAGGTACAGTACATGCCCGTACTCACCAGGCTGCTGATCGACTCCGGAGAAGTAGCTCGCTAGATTGAATGTGCTGTTTCTTGGAGCTTCCGTGGAGCTCAATAATCGGTCGTAATCTTTGGATGTGGCGTTGCTGTCCTTCTCCTTTAGTCGGGTCACTTCATTCGTCCTACAATTACAATTACAATTCAATAAAGTACTTATATTTAATTAAGCTATTCCCTAATAAAACATTTCGTGAAAGTATTTTTTTTTTAAATATCCTATAAAAATCTTACATTTACTTATAAATATTATAAGGTATTGTATAAATGTATGTTATACGTAGTTTAGTACATAGTCAATTAATTCGATTTTTCTCAGGGTTGCCCATCTTTTAATGGGTCATAATTGGCCTACTGATATTGCATGAAAGCATGACGACCATCCAGCCACCGAGTTCACTTTTGTAAAGGTCTATAATGGTATGTAATAGTATGATTACCAGAAAGTAACCCAGTAGTCACACAGCGTGGCTGACAGCTGCCCTATGACGAGCAGCAGGATCATGAAGACAAGTCTGGGCGTGCGCCCCCCGGCCCGCAGGTAGGCGCTGTAGACCCGCCAGCTCATGGAGCCGGACTCCCGTTCCTCCTCCTCCATCTCCTGGGCCGGCCCTTCACAGCCGGTCATGGATTCAGTCAGTGATGGTCGGCGTGTTGTGGAAAGCTGAAACATTTCAAACACTGGTATTTCTCCATTTTGACTGGGGAAAACTGTCGTCTTCTTAGTTTTAAGAGTCTGTAGGGCGACGTACATCGTCGCCCTCTATTATTCTGTGAATAATAGAGGGCGACGTACATCGTCGCCCTCTATTATTCTGTGAATAATAGAGCTGCAAGCGCAGTTATCTTTGGCGGCGGATCCATGTTGAAATTAACAAATTTGTCGCTTGTTGTACTCTACACTCGCAAATTGCTTACAATTTGATAATTTGTATACACTTGACCTGAGCGTTGGAACCAGTTGCAATAGCGAAGACAGCGATAAACCGCGTTCCGTGTAGTTTGAACGTCTGCGGCAGCTTTGTCAAGCGGATTCCCACGGCGGGAGAACCGCCCGTGTAGTATAGCCCAAAGTCTCTAGATCTTATTGAATTACTTACGACTTAATTGTCATTTGGTAACTACTATTTGTACTGAGATCATTTTATGGAATCGTGTTTTCGACTAACTTTAGTCCTCAAATTAACATATATTTGTTGCAATGTGAATGATGAAGCTGTAGTATTGTTGATATAACAGAGGATCTTGCTAAGCAATGTGAGGTAGTATAGACTCTACTGCTTAAATTCGAGGCAGCTTATACTATCTGTAAATAAATAGACTAGAAAAATATAATATCTAACGGCAGTTAGTCTGACACATGACATGAGAGAAAAACTAGACTTTGCAAACCTTATAAAGTAAGCTTACCCTGGCAGAAGTGCGTCTTGACATAGGAGGCGGCTTCTCTGCCTCGGTATTGTTTTCATCGTGCGAAGAAGATAGTAACTTGGCAAAGTCCTTTCCTGATAACATCAGCTCTTGGTACGTGCCCTTTGCGTCCACGGACCCCTGTTATGGAAATAAACATTAAAATACTTAAGGTACACCTAGAACTTTTTGGGAATTACGCTTCAAGTGTCTCTAAATGTTTCCTAGTTCATTGTTTCAACAATCTGGATCTCGACGAACCCTGATAAGTCTAACCTGATTAGCCCTGATTAGCTAGAGAAAAAACCTTCAAATTCAAGCTTCTTGGAAAAACTTAGTTATTCATGAATATAAAAACTACGTGTCTGTCATGTCTACCCACGGTAAAGAGGTCCATTGAGTCTCTGCCTACCCTTTCAAATCTTCAAGGAATCTTCATAAAAATTGTAGATATATTCAGATAAGTAAGACTTATCAGGTTCTAGATTTTGAAACAACGTAACAGTTTATTTTTTAAATTTTTTAAAGAATGAATAATAGAACTAAAACAAGGTTTGTACAAAAATACTTAAATATAGAAAAGAAAAAAAAAAAGAAGCTAACACAATAAATTTGGTTCATAGGGCAAGGTGGCAAGAGCACTGGCTGCATTCCCACGTTGAATGGCCAAAGAAATTCTTTGCTCCAGGAAGGAGCCAGCCCTCTTGTCACCAGCGGCGTCGATGAGTTATGAATTATGAGTTATGAATTTTTTAAATAGTTCGTCCTATTAGAAATTTCGGAAAAATGCTATAAAACACCTTTTAAAAAGATATACGGGATTTTCGATATTTGAAGATTGTTCCTCGATAGTTTAGCAAAATATAAATAAATAATGCTTGAAAAGTTTACACAACATTATCTAGCCCCAAGCTAAGCCAGAGCTTGTGTTATGGGTACTAGTTAACTGATACAATACATTACATAGATAGATATTTTTTATTATACATAGAAAACACCCAGAACACCCTGAACAAATATCTGCAAATCGCACAAATATTTGTTCCGAGGCGGGAATTGAACCCTCCTGCGTCTCAGGCGAACCATCGCTAGCCGCTCCGCAAGACCACATGTACCAAGACCATGTCTAAAGTTGCTTGGCCTTGGGGTTGATAATAGACATATACAAAATAACACCAAATTGTTATTGCCTGATGTAGATAGATGATTGTACAGAATGTGGTTACAACAAATAACAGCCTGTATAATGAATCACCCAGTAGGTAGGTACTTAAAAACGCAGCTGGTATCCATATATCCTATAATCGATTGAATTTTCTCTGCATAGCGTTCGTCCGGTAACTTGAGGGATTAGGTAGCTGTTACATAGCGCATTTTCATGCAAATATAGTAAATTCGTAACCGATCTGGTATACTAGCTATACTTATGTATGCTACTACCAGGCCTACAGACGTACACTGCTGAACGTCTCCCTTAGAATGCAATGGGAGGATTTGACTTAATCACTTTGCCGTGATTGCAGTAACTAAGGTTGTAGGTAAGTATATAAGTAAGGCTGTAAGTTTGTTAGTAGTAGAGCTTTTTGTGACAGAGTTCGTCCGGGGAAGTACTACCACCATACCTATTTCTGCCGCAAAGCAGTAGTGCTCACTTTGCTGTGTTCCGGTTTGAAGGGTATGGGTGCCGGTGAAATTATAGGCACATGAGACTTTTCATCTTTATGTCTCAGGGTGGCGGGCGCAGTGCAATGCCACATAGGATGCGTCCTAGATGGACGTGACCTATGAGGTAATGCATTGTTAAGGGCATGTTAAGGTTACCGCTCAACCTCAGGTGGGCTATCTGCTTGTTATGACATTCAAAAGTAAATAAAAAAAGTTAATGGACAGCTTTTACGACATCGACGGGAGGAGACGGAGCAGTTTACTCTTAGGCCGGACACACCACAACAATATTCATATCTATATAATGTTATGATGTTTATTAACGAAGGTAATCGTAAGGCCTTGAGGGCGCGCATCTGTTGCGTGACCAGGATTTCTGTGGTGAGGCGCTGTTGCTCTACTCAGCACTTCCTGTTTATCAACACGCTTCTGTTCTTGAATGGACATACAGGAAATGCTCTCGTCGCACAACCGCTGAAAGAGGACCTATGAGGTACAGTTATACGTTCGGCTACTGTCGGATATCAGTCTGCGCTTTTCTGCGCAAACGAAAACAGTCGATCTGACTTATATTTTGGGTAAAACTGTACGCGTACGTACATTATGCATGATGACGATGTAGTCCGCCGCCTTCAGGTAGTGCAGTTGGTGCGTGACCAGGATCTCTGTGGTGAGGCGCTGTGGCTCTACTCACCACTTCCTGTTTATCCACACGCATCTGTTCTTGAATGGGTATACAGGAACTGCTCGCGTCGCAAAACCGCTGAAAGAGGACCTAAGGAGGTACGCATACGTACATTATGCATGATGACGATGTAGTCCGCCGCCTTGAGGTAGTGCAGTTGGTGCGTGACCAGCACCCGCGTGGTGTGGCGCAGGTAGCCGCTGATGCACTCGTCGAACAGTTGCCTTCCCACATGCGCGTCCACAGCTGAGAGAGGGTCGTCCAGGAGGTATATATCAGCCTGAAGAAATAAACCACATCTTAATTTGAAGAAAGGAGTAGTAAGTTTAAAATTATTAAAGTTATTTTTATTACATGATGTAAATAAAAATTTATGCTTTTCGCTATTTTTCCTTTATTTGTGCTATAAGACGTTCCTTCGTACCAAAGTTCAAGATTCTGAGTTCACGGGAAGTACCCTGTAGGTTTTGATTCCCTTGCACTCGCAAATTTGCAGCATAAACGGCTGTATCTTTTGAATGCGTTGGCTTAGAAGTTTGATTTCACAGCTCCAAGGGACCGTAGACCTGAGAGTATTTGATATGAATTTTAGCTTGATACCTCCCCACACAACTTCCTGTTAAAAAGGGTCTTGACAGAAACACAGACGGACAACAAAGTGATCCTATAATGGTTCCGTTTATAATTTTGAGGTAGGGAACTCTAAAAAACTAACTAAACATTTCAGAATTTGGTGGTATAGTTGTTGGATTTTATACGTATAAAGGATTAGCCAATATACTGTTATTTGAAGTTTGTGACGTCCTCTGTGGCGCGGCGGGCGAAGGTACGCCTGCGACTCAGGAGGTTGCGGGTTCGAATATTTGTACGATCTGTAGATATTTGTTCAGGGTGTTCTGGGTATTTTCTATGTATGATAAAAAATATGTATCTATGTAATATATTGTATTATGTATATCAGTTATCTAGTACCCATAACTCAAGCTCTGCTTAGCTTAGTGCTAGATAACGATGTGTGAACCACACATCGTTCACAGTTTTTTGTCCAGGAAAAAAAAAGTTTGAGCTCAAAGCTTCAGTAGTACCCTAGATCCTGTCCAGCCTATACTGCTAATCATCAGATCCTGGAGATTGATATCGTCAAATATTAATATTATGAGCTCAAACTGAAGATTATATAGATGCTAAAAAGACTGCGTGCTTCAAAAAAAATGTTGCTTAGCGATGATTCTAGAAAGGGCAGAACATAGCTAACATATCCACCGAACATAGCTAAGAACCATTACATAACCACCTGCTATAAAAAAATAGCTCCGCCGTTTCGGAGCTATGAGACCACAGACAGTCAGACACACAAACACACTATGTGGTATGTCGTGAAATTCCTATTCTTAGATTTGATTTCTAACTGACTAATCAAGTACAATATTCAAATTAAAAACATGCATGGATTCTACATTATAATTCCAAGGGATCACTGTACCAGAAACACGATAGGACAATATATTCTCGAAATAAAAAAAATAAAAAATTTCCTCTAACATTTGGCGAGATTCGATTGTTTAGTTAAATGGAGTAAGTATATTATTGGGTTAAAAATTACCTAATTAAAATAAATACAACTAAGCTGAGGGTATACTGTAGGGGTTTTGTAAAATTATCTGTAATTTACGAGATATTCACAAAAACGGCTATTTCAAGCTCTGCGAGGCGTTTTTTTTTGTATGATGATTTCTGCCTAGTGGTTGGCGCAGTCTTAACACCCCTCTTTTTAGTCAGAGTTTAAATATGAAAGATGGATTACGTTTAGGTAAGTTGTGTTTTAAGTATGTGCGGTCTGTTTCGTGGCTAACGTGAAAACGAGCATGGATATGAATTAATATTCATCGAGTAAATATTATGATCAGCTAATTCAATTATACTTTAAATAACTTTATGAAAATGCCTGAAGGCCGCAGCTGCGGTGGAAAGATAGCCGGCCCCCGCACCCGGGGTGCCTACTTTGTCGGCAACTTGCCAATAATAGACGTAACAGATTATTTACAATTTATTGATTTCAATTGTGTCACCACAATTACTAATTAATTGATACTTGTACTTGAATAATTATTTCTGTAAATTAAGATAATACACATCCCACACAGCATCTCAGTTACATATTACTACAACTCAGATTTATCGCTCTAGTTTAGAGACGCATGAATACCTATAGTTATTTATGATACTAGTGCAGGAAGTTGGTTTTTAAGAAGTCGATGGCTTACTATAGTCATGGGTTAAATGTACAAGAAACTAGTTAGTTACTACTAGGTAGTTAGTTACTAATTAGTGGGTTTTTCTATAAAAGGAACCTACCCTTCAAATTTCAGCTTTCTATAGGTCCAGTGGTTTCAGCTCGGCAATGATGAATCAATACAGTCAGTTAGTCAGGTAAAGCTCTTATAGATAAAAATAACGGATTTCGTATGTAGTATGTGTAGCACTAGATGGCACTAGGCTAGTACTTTTACGTGTACTTACTTGTCTATATACAGCTCTAGCAAGATTGATGCGAGCTCGTTGGCCTCCGGACAGGGAGGCGCCCCTCTCTCCAACTAATGTCTGATCTCCGTGAGGAAATTGCTGGAAATCTTTCTGTAGAGCACACACTCTAACTACCTGTGGAAAAAAACGAACACACGAATAATAATTACACGAATATTCTGTACCACGCGGGTTTTGTAAGAATCAATTATAATGCCGTGGTGTGTCTGGCCTAAGAATTGACCCCTCCGTCTCCTCCCGTGGATGGCGTAAAAGCCGACTAAGGGATTATCCGGACTTGTTGATAAGATTCGTTGGTATAAGATTTGTCCTGGTTGCTGGCTTATTGTAGAATGTGTTATTACTGGAAGAAAGTGTTAGTGGGAAGCAATGGCGGCGATGAGCTCACCACTTGTCACGTCTATATCCCACGATGGTGCAACCCACTGTGAATAGAGGCCCATTGAGGCTCTGCCTACCCCTTCGGGGAAAGAGGCGTGTGTCTATGTATGTATGTAATTATTTTAATCGCTATCTGAAGATTCGTTGGTTATGGTACAACTGTATTTTATACGTATGGTAGAAAGTTATATCTTTTACTCACTTCTTTATATTTTTTCGCGTTGTAAGGCAAACCGAATAGAATGTTTTGGCGAACGGTGGTAACGAATAGCCAAGGTTCTTGACAGGCGTAGGACAGTGGTCCAGACAAATGAATGCGGCCACTTGTGGGTCTCAACTCGTTCAGAAGAAGTTGCAAGATGGAACTCTGAAAATAATTCGAGATAATGAGAACTGCCAGTTCAGTGTGATTTCAATGTATTACTGAATATTGCAATGGTTCTGATACACACCTTTCCAGAGCCGACAGAACCAATAATAGCGCATAGTTTCCCTTTAGGTAAAGTGAGGCTGAGGCCACGAAGAGTGACCGGTCCATCTTCAGTCCAGCTTGCGTTCACGTCTTGGAGAAGTATTCCAACATCTGAGCTAATGGGCAAGTTGCTGAACGCTTGACTCGTCACACTCCTTTCATTGCAGTCAAAACCTAAAAATGTAGGTTGAAGTTATACGAAATTAAGTAATCATAGTCTGCAATATGTTGAATCTAGAAAATAGGCTGATGTCTGTAGAGGTCCACTGCTATATAGACCTCCCCGTATAATGCCAAGACGTACGGTCTGGAGTTGCCTCCAGCCACCGACTTCTTGCCACCTTTATAATGTATTTGGGCCATCGTCGTCGTTTCGTATGAGGTAGTGCTGGCCTCTGGTGTCAGAGTTTGTCAAGCCGCCCGAGGGCCTCTGACATGGCTTATCGACTGCTATTAATCAATAACAGCCGGGACCGACAGCTTAACGTGCCCTCCGAAGCACAGAGCGATGGAAATCCACACATAACTTAGAAAAGTTATGGTGCGGAGCCTAGGATCGAACCCGGGAATTTGGGCCATGGAGACCTTCCTCTTCTGAGTCGTACAGTTTGAATTCGCCACTTGAGAATATTTATTCCCCAACGGTTTTCAGTTCTGCGAGCTAAATGGCCTGCTTATTGCCACTTCAACTTGCTGATTCTGAGAGCTATGTCGGTGATCTTGGTTCTTCTACAGATCTCCTCATTTCAGATTGTATTACGTAGTATTTATCAAACAATGTATTCTCAAGAGATTTCTAGAACATTTTGGAAGTTTTAACAACTCAACTTCAATTTTATTTTTCTTATATTAGAAATAAAAAAAAACTGGTAGCTAGACTATACTTATGACTAATCATATATAAATTACATAATGTCCTTAGCATACAAAATATAGTTTTGATGTGACTAGTACTTCTTCGCTGTATATCTTACCGGGATTATAAATGCCCTCCTCATCGATTTTCTTGAAGGTGTTGGGTCGAAGGTCAACCTCACTGAGATTCTTCATCTTGCGGTTCTCAACGCTTTGGACCAGCTTGGCGATATTTACGTCAGGGACACTGCGTAGATCCTCTCGTTCATCTGTTACACAACATTTAGTAGTTCACATCAGAAAAATCCGATTATCTGTTTCTTTGCCGCACTATTTATCTAAAGGTGAGTATACAATAGCGCGTTTTCCCGAGGATTTCCATGTAATAACGTTCCTGCGAATGCTCGACGCTGTGATCGAAGTAATGTTCAAGGCAAGTGAGCATTTATCTGTAACAATCCTTTCTATTTTACATCTCGCTCGCGCACCTCATACCGCGTAGCACGTTGTCTTTGCTCGATTAAATGTTACACAAATTCGCTCTTTGGTTTGTAACATCAAGTTGTAACAAAGCGTCGAAATGTTCGTTTCGCGAAAGGGTGACACATAGAGCGGCTCGATGTTCTTTTACAAGTAAATGCTCTAGTGTATAATCACCTTAAGAATTTACAAAAAAAAACACTTACTGAGAACCATTATTCTTATCATCGAGCAAAAGACTATTAGACTCTTCCCGCCATTTTCGAAAAGAGACGTTGTCTACTTTTATTTTATTTCTTTTCCTAGTGTTTTCTTGAGTTATTTTGTGTTATTTTGGTGGCATTTTAACTAATGTAGCTCGTTTAATAAGCACAAGTGTAGTGAAATTAAATGGAAGTGAATTGCGTGACTTTTAAAATTGGTGGAAATTGTCTACCAAAGTTTTAGTAAAATTGGCCACCGTTTTACTAAAACATGACTTGACTGTGACTTTGACGACTTGGAAGGAGTGTAACGTTGCAAAATATATTGAAAATACAGATACTTGAAAATGGCAAATGCACAAGACGTGCGGCGCAAATTATAAAAATAAAAAAAAATTAGCATCTGAATGATGCTATTCTAGGGACCATACCAGTAAAGGTTCCATAGACACGTCTTATTGAACTAGCCCGTATTCATTCGCAAAATACTTTAATAATATTTTTTGAGAAACAAAACGAGCCTGTGGCTACGGTAACTTAACTAAGTAAAGCTTTACATACGTCAACTATATGTATGTATGTACCTAATGTATAATTATAATAAAGGTATGGTTAATTTTGTTAGTTTACAAACCAGTTAGTTACAACAAATGAAAACCAGAAATGTTATCAAAGAAATAAACAAACGCTGATATTGTTAACACTCTCTTGTTTTGAAATACACACGGTGCTGATTTCCCGAAAGGTATTTAGACAAAAAACCATTTTCAATACAACTAAGTATTTGTTTTTCCCAAGTATTTTGAGTTTATTTTTTGTCAAATGAATTCAATAGATTATTCGTACATAAGTAAGTAATAATTACCTAGTATCTTTCTAGCATTTACCAGACCTGGATATCCTGCCGTCTTACTTCGCATGTCTAATTTGTAAGTGAAATAAAATGTAGATTATGACACTGTGAATCGAAAATAAACAAAATAATGAATTAAACGCGATAGATAAGACAAGGCACCAGAACCATTTTTACTGTATTTTTGTTGACCATGGTCTGACTGAACGTACCTTTTGAGAAATCAGTGATTTAAATTACACGGGGTACAAATAAGCCGTTTATGTGGAATCAAGATCTCAAGATCCAGATAGCTTTAGATTAGAACATTGAAAACAGCACAAAATAGTTAGGCAAAAGTGAAACCTTCCTACAAAGTTGCAAAGCAAAACAACAGGTCTAGCGCTTAACTGAGTCAGTCCCTGAAGTATGGGAGCGGTACGGGAGGGGTGTTTTCGTCTCTCAAATTATCAGATTGCATGTGATATAATGTAAACGAAAACACCCCTCCCGTACCGCTTTCATACCTCAGGGACTGACTCAGTTAAGCGCTAGACCTGTAATTAATCACACTGTCATATTATTTTGTCGTACCCAAAAGTAACAGAGCCTCAATACGGCGAATAGAAACGAGGACCTCCATCAATTGGGAGAGACTCAACGGCAAACAAACAGCTAATGTCGATTGGAGTATGTTGAAATTTTGGGCCATCGGAAATGCCTGTGGAAATTATTTAAAAGTAAAGTCCTCACCTTACAACCTGAACAGTACAATTATTTCTTCTGTGACAATCAGGATATTTTTAATTCAGTGCCAAAACTCCTTTGAATAGATTATGACAGTCACACTAGAGAACATGTTAAAACATTTAAATTTTGTACCTATATGTACCCTGACCCTTCGAAGAAACAGAAAGAAACACAAGTAGAGGGTTAATGTACAGTTATTTACACATACGAGTCATAGTCATAGATCGAGCTCGTGCAAGAAAGGGTTTACGGCATGCAGAGTGCACAGGAAGCACCTTCTCACATACCCAGCAACATGAACGCTTCGAGGCGTTGCACTGATATCAGCGCCTCCGCCAAGAAGGAAACGGCGTTGGACATGATTATCGAGAGCGTTCCTTGCAGTGTGTTGTAGAACTGCGCCAGTGGGAATACCTGCAAATTGTGCACTTGTTACGTCGCTCCAAATTGAGATCATGAATAAGCTAATTCTAATACTAAGGGGCATTAAGACTTCAGGTTGCTGGCAGCACTGTTGGAGTGTGTCTGAAGGCGTCGATGATGGAGAGCAGGATGCAAGTGTGCTAGCTAGTTCAAGAATACCTCTTTTCTAAACGTTATTTTGCTGTGTGCGAAGTCTCCCACATGAAAATTTAACACATTGATTGCATACGTCGACTTTCATTGTCGCGATTCAATGCATTGCGAGTGTATAGCTGCGGTCGCGCGACTAAATCAATCAACAAATACGTTAAACCGAATGAAAACTGTAACTCCTTAATAATATCTTTGAAGAGATGTTGAGAAATCAGTACCTACATCAGGTCTCTAACATTGGAAGGTGTCATATCTCTGCCCATTGATCTTGCCAATCGAGATCAAACCGGAGTCCCAGCTGTTGGAACGTTACACCCTGAAAATTATGACATATGGTATGGAGTACTGCTGCACGTTTGGGATGGCACGGTCAAACACCAGCTTGCTGCCTTGGACTCGATCGAACGCAGAGCTTTCAGGCTTATAAGTGAGCAACATATGGCGGAGACTAAGCTCCAGAGTCTCGAGCACCCACTGTAAGGTCGCTTGCCTTTCGATCTTCTATAGGTTACATTTCGGGGAATGCCCCCAGGAACTTCCTCCCACCATCTCCTTTTCATCATAGGACGAGCAGACCCACGGTTTGGTACCATCCTTACCTCATTAGTATACCCTCTATTCGTACTAAACGTTTCAGTTCTACCTTTATAATGCGAACTGCTAAGGAGTGGAATACACTACCGTCGTCTGTCTTTCCTGAAAACTATAATCTGGGTCTCTTCAAGGCTAGAATGAATAGGTGCCTTCTAGACCTTTGTGCTCCATCTTCGGCCACATCGTCCCTTACCAAGAGGAGAGATCGTGCTCAAACAAAGGTCAATCAATGTTAAAAATAAATTAAAAAAAACTAAGGAATAGTTACTTACAATATCAGCGGTGACTTGATAACCGAATAAGGAGTACGTCAGCAGCGTGATGTACAACGTGAGTCGTTCAGTGAACACCATGAAGCTGAGGTAGACCCCGCGCAGGTACGACGCCGAGGTAATGCTGTTGATCTCGTTCTTCCGAGCTAAAGCGACCACCGTCTCGAATGGCTTCTCCCAAGCGTACATTTTGATGACCTTCAAAAGACAAATCATTTTAATAAATGAATAAGTTTTTTGTGAAAAATATTTTTTTCAATACAAGCTTTTGTAAATTTATATTAAAAGATAAACGGCTAATTACCACTATTATTCGTCACTTATAACGTCGTCGTTGTATTCGCTGGTCCACCGTCGAACGCGGTCGCGGGCGGTGCTCATGATGAAGAGGCTTCTGAACTCAGTCTCGAAACGTCAGCAAAGTGACGAATAATAGTGGTAATTAGCCGTTTATCTTTTAATATGATTCCCAACCACGATAGTTTCAATTTTATTAAATTAGTGATCGTAACCGTGCGCTGATCAAAATGAGCCTAAACTCGGCCAGTCTACTATTATCCATCGTGGAGTTCCGTTGTCCATCTTCCGTCTCCATCATCAGATCAGCTCGATGTTACCATTATATTGTATTGTCATCGGAACTTGACAGGTATGCCCAATTTCAGCTCAATCGGTTGAGGATCGGTCGGCTTTAAAATTCAGTTACAAGATTCCACCCGGATTCCACCCACATTGCAAGTTAAATAAAACATACTTAATTCTGCCGCAAAGCAGTAGTGCTCGCATTGCTGTGTTCCGGTTTGAAGGGTGAGGGTGCCGGTGAAATAACAAGCACATGAGACTTTTCATCTTTATGTCTCAGGGTGGCGGTAGCAGTGCAATGCCACATAGGGTGCGTCCTAGGTGGGCGTGACCAGTGAGGTAATGCACTGTTCATAGGCAGAGGGTACCACTTAATATCAGGTGGGCCATCTGTTTGACCAGTCACGTCATTCCAAGTAGTATACAAAAAAAAAGCTTGTAAAATAAAGTACAACTGCAAATAAAATTCTGGATATTCGTGAATATAGCACTTCTCTTGAGATTTTAACAATCTTCGTAGGTGTATTAAGTGTATGTTAACAAATTCATAGGGTTTTGTGATTAATATTGGTCTACATAGAAGAAGGGCGTTACAATGTACCGCATACCTGCATGCCATTAATAATTTCGTCCATAATCCGCACGCGCTCGTCAGTTCTGCACGCGGTCTTCATCCGTAACCTTGCCGCCAATTTACTCATGTAAGCTGCAAGATACAATCAGTTTGTAGGTGTGACCGGTAGGTACAGGTTCAACATGAGCCACTTGTATTCATTCAGCAATAAGCCGATGATGCGCCAGAGCAACCTAGTTGGAATATACTACTTTATGTGCAAAATTTATGTTTGTTATTTAAAATAAGCAATAAAGAGGTACTTAGATATAGTAAGACTATTTACAGCTTAGAAGAAAAACACATGGACAAAACCCATGAAGACTTTTTGAGTCTGAAACATTAAATTTTGTATAATTTTAGATTTAAAGTGTCAAGGGCTCGAATAAAGGTGACCCTGAGTATCAATGATTTTGTTATTTATTTAGAGGTACGTATATCAGCGCATTTATGCGTGCAATGGCAAAGAATAATGTGAAGAAACCAGCATTTCTTATAGCTAATAAAATAAATCCAGCCACATGCCTAAGAGGCAGGGCTAAGAGTGCAGGGTTCCGTTTTCAATTCAAAGTTTTGACTACGTAGCTCTAAAAGTTTTAATCAAAAGATATCTAACTTTATTATTTAATTATGGTTTATGCCCTATAAACACCAAATCTCAAAAACAGAATTTCAACTGACTACCACTTACTGCTGGCGAGATATACCCCTGTTACAGAATGTAAACAGACAGATAGACAGATGGTGGTGGCGTAGGCTTAGTTATTGGGTCCCGTAGGCACCCTTTAGGCACGGAATCTTAAAAAATAGGGATGTCCCTGTCGAAAAATTACAGGCTGATGATCGAGACACACGGTAGTGTGTTAGCCAAGTTCGGAATCTAACTAAATCACTTATCATCTTGTTTATTTCCTGGTCTATTAAAGGCCCCAAATAAACCAGATTGACCAATTTCAGTAATGAAATTTGGCTAATTTAAACACTGTCTGACTGGGCACACACACTCATCAAAAATCTAGACAACTTCCAGTTGACCTAGAAACATTAAATTTGGTACGTAGTATTTGGAGTGGACATATACAGGTTGAGTTTTTTTCGACACACATTGAGGCTAAGCCAATCAAAAATTTTAATTCAATCAAAAACCACTTCCAACTACAACTCAACTCAGGACTCAAGAGTCCTGTGGTTATCATCACTTTTATGTTCGCAATGCGACACCAGGGATAAATACGAAATTTTCAAAAATCACAAGTTTGTAATACTACATTGTCTAATCCTTTGGAGGTTTTTAAGGTACAATATCCTAATTACCTATGTAAGATATATTGTGTATGAAATAAATAATTTAAAAAATGCCATATCATATGCCAGGTCATATTTGCCTAGGCGCTATAGTTTCAGGTTTATCCTCAATGGCCGTCAAAAAACTCACCTGTATAAAGAAGCGCACACAAAAAAAGCCCAAGTGTGTATCGAGTTCAGTTGTTTAACACAATAGAATCATTTACGTACTAAAACAACTTTGTATTGCCAAGTTGAAGGACACTATATAAAAGAACGTTGATGTTGATGAGTTAGTGCTTAAGGTGATTAGTAACCCAAACGTTCATTTTATTAATAAGTTTAATTCCGTAAATACAGAGATTTAAATTCAGTAAAGTTACGTTCAGTTTAAGTTACATAGAAGTTCAGGATATTATATAAAACTTATACTTTTGTATTATTACACTTGATCGAGAAAATCTTAAACATGCGTCATTTTGTAGTTCTATGCAGATTTTATTTGAATTAATGAATTTGAATTTGAATAATACTTACCAATGCGTTTTAAAAAACTGCTGTTTTGCTTACTGTTTTAGTTTTTGTTACTTGAAAGCTAAATAAAAACTAAAAACAATAAAATCTAAAATCAGGCGTTGTGCATTGTCGCAACCGCGACAATTTGAACTGAATTGGTCTTTAAATATTCTACGTTAAGATCACTGTTTCTTTTAAAACGCATTGTGTTGCTACTTTTGGGTTACTTATCGCCTTAAATATCAATAATTTTATCAGAAAAATAATTTGGCCAATTTTTCACTTATTGTTGTTGTGGAATATAACGAACATGTTGCAACCCACATTGAAAATAGGCCCATTTGAGGCTCTGCCTACCCTTTCGGGGAAGAAGGCGTGTATCTATGTATTCGTGGTCAAACAAAATGTGGTCTATAAATGACAAAAAAAAAGTATGTATGTATGTATAACTTACATTGCACCGGTATTGTTTGTAATACGATGCCTATAACTCCGACGATGGCTGCGTATCCGATTTTGATATAAATGAGGTAGCAGACAATGATGACTTGCAGCGGGAGTAACCAGATGAAATGCGTGTAGATGAACGCATAGTCGAATCTGTTGACATCGTTGGAGAGCAGATTAACCACTTGTCCGGCTGTCGTCTGCGCCAGCGCGCCGGAGCTCATGCGCATCACCTGATAACAAGTAAGTGATCGTAACTGGCACTCATCTTACAGGGAATGCGTCAGAAAAGCCTAAACAGATATAAACATATTATATAACACAACTAATACAAGTATACAGAGCGTCCTGAGACAATGCGATATGAAGCGATAGGACCTTAAATATTGTAGATAAGTAGTATATTTTGCGGAAAGGAGACTTTATTTTATTTTTAAAAGTTAGTAATACAACATTTAAAAGATTTTCTAAAAAATACTTGCTTCGTCTTGGAATCGAACCGACATAAATGTGGAAAAAAAACAGCCCGTGTTTTACGATGCCAATCGAAAGAATGGACAAAAAAAATCCTCTTTCGTAACATGGTATCTTTAAACAAAGGAATAACGTAAAAATAATCATTTTAATTTTAATTTTTCATTTTAGTCGGTTCGAGCCCCAGACGTAGCAAGTAATTTTTAGAAAATCTTTTAATGCAGTATTACTAACTTTTAAAAATAAAATAAAGTCTGCTTTCCGCAAAATATACTATCTACAATATTTAAGGTACTTTCGCTTCATGTCGCATTGTCTCGGGACGCTCTGTATTAGTACAAAATTAAAAAAATACAAATGAATCTGTTTAATTATTTAAAGACCGTTGCAAACGATAGTACAGAAGAATAAATAGTATTGCCAACTAATGCGTTGAGCCCACAGACCATATTCAAGATAAACACCTCGAACTCTTTTTATATGAAACCAAGCGTGCCGCATTATTTTGTACCTACTGTGCTACGAAATTCCTCCATTCGCACGGCTAAATGATTTCAAAGAAATTTGTACAGCTCACTATGGCGCTATTAGGCATTTTTCTATTAACATCCCACTTGCTATCGCGAAGACGGCTGAGAGCGAACTGATTTAGGTTTGCTAATAGGTGTATTGCACCTATATATCGGACAGGCAAAGTGACACGAAAAGTAGGTGAACTTGCGTTATCTAGTGAAATACCGTCCTCTGTGGCGCAGCGGGCGAAGGTTCGCCTACGACGCTGGAGGTTGCGGGTTCGATTCCCGCCTCGGAACTAATATTTGTACCATCTGCAGATATTTATTCAGGGTGTTCTGGGTATTTTCTATGTATAATAAAAAATATCTATCTATGTAATGTGTTGTATTAAGTATATCAGTTATCTAGTACTCATAACACAAACTCTGCTTAGCTTGGGGCTAGATAATGTTGTGTGAACTGTCCAGCATTATTTATTTATTATTTGTTTATTGACTTTAGGTCTGTGGTTGAGCCAGAGAAGAGCCAGTTCTCGGGTCAAGCGCTGATTTAACCAGAAGCCCTTAAATAATTTTGTAAGTGCGAAGAGCCCCACGGACCCTGAGTCACAATTATAATTATAAAGAGTCCGAATACCTGATTATAAACGCGTTGCAATAATTAGAAATGAACCTCACGTGACGTCAACGTGAAATTTGTATTTAAATATTAGGTAAAAGACTTGTTTTCTAAAAGAAAACCACTTGTTTACCTCGCATAACCAGTTTGTTTGTTTAATTCTGGCATAAATGTTAATTATGTCACTTCTCTTGATATGTCTGAAGAAGGTATAAAAAAAAGCGAATGAGCTTTACCAAGGTTATCTTAAAACTCTAATTTTACGAAAGGCATTGTGAAATTGGATCGCTTTTAAGATCGCTCTTGGAACTAAGCTTGATGTTTTCATACGCTCCTTAGTCTAATAATATTTGTTATACGTATCTACATACTTAATGTTAATTAGGTATTTCAATATAAATATTCAAATTACATTGAGGCTCTGCCTACCCTTTCGGGGAAAAAGGCGTGTGACTATGTATGTATGTATTCAAATTCATAGTATCACTGAAATTACAAGCATTATTTTGTATCATCTTATAAGCGAAATTTACTCATGTTTCAATGCGACCAAACCTAGAGAATTGGGGCAACAAACACGGCTTAGCATGATTTGACGATCCGTTTTACTAGGTACTAGGTGGGAGGCACTAGTCTGGCGCCTCAAGAACAATGATAGAAAAAGAGAACTTATAAACTTCGAAGACCTAAGGACTAAAAGCTTTGCATTGACAATTAATAAAACAGTTATAAAGCTGTCCTTTCTGCTAGTTGTAATTAGAGCTTGTTAACTCTACAGGTTTTTATATGAGATCCGGCCTCAGATGTCTACACTCATTCATTAGCGAAATGAAATCAATCAAAGCTAGATGTACAATCTACGCGATTGTGTTAACAGATCAAAAAGTTGCTGCACTTCCTCGCTTCAGAGTTGAACATTGAGTTGATCAAGATCTAGACAGACTCATCACTTAGGCCCAATCTCTTTAATCATAACCATCATCGTCAACCGTAAGACGTCCACTCTTAGACGAAGCCTCTCCCATGGAATGTAATGGAGGATTTGCCATAATCACCACGCTTGGAAGCCGGATTGGTGATCGTTGTATTGGTTTTGAGGCTCAGGTGGATGCTGCTTATCCTCTAGTTTAATCCCTTAGTCGGCATTTACGGAATCCACGGGAGAGAATCAGAGTGTGGACGTATCAGGGCGTTCAATTAAAATTACCTTTCTGTAAATCAACGAGCAAGCCGCGATTCTGACTTTCATTCCAAATTGCTGCGTAGAATAGGTCCCGTGGTGGTTGAGGAAGGCTATCACCAGCGACATCATGATGACAGCCGTGGCGCAGTACACCGCCTGCTCGTACGACATGTCCGAGCCTGGCTCCCAATACGCCAACATCATACTCAGCGCGACTGGTTGGAAAGGTCTGGAAAATAAGAGTTTTATTTGATACAACGGACAATACGGCCCAGTTCAGAACGTCTTTCATTGCAAAAAATATTTTAAAATATTGAATAGACCATATATTTATGGATTAAGAAAGTCTCCGAAAAACAAATTCAATCAATATATCAAATAAAATCAATCGTAATTTGATATAACTTTACGGGTTGTGTAAGGAAACTATATGAAGACCTATATGACTCTGATGAAATCCCAGTCATGGGATAACATTACATAACATAACACCTTAGTCCCACATAAATATTACTTATACCACACTAGGATCCCTTGTCGTGGGTATCAGAAACTACGAGTACTGTAATACCACAACAGCCAGACCCGTAACAAATATTTACAGATCATACAAACCTTTGTCCCGGAGCGGGATCGAAACCGCAACCTCTCGCAGCCCACCACGCCACAGATATCGTCAAATTTATATAGATATCAATCTTGTATAAGTACTTGAATGGATATTTGCCAGGTTCGCGGAATACCAGCGTGATTCCTGGCAAAATTACTCATGTCACAGGAGATCTGTGTTCAAATGATATTTTAGCGTGATCTCGTCAATGAAACCGAATTACTCACTTGAGTAGGAGGGCTTGTATAAGGAACATGATTCCAGAAGGCGCGTAACTCATCCAGAATGCCTTTGTCATGGCGCGCAGTAGAGACGGCTTCCGGCCTTGTTTGTTCGCCAGTGTAATTTCTTCCAACCATTTTCTGCAACAAAGGAAAACTTTATAAAGAGTTTCTACTTTTACGTACCTACAATTTCAGTCCTTGTAGGAATACAAATAAATAAAACCCGTAGGAACGACAATGTACACAACCTTTAAGTTTGTTGTTGACCTCATAACACAATTGTGATTTTAAAGTATAAAGCAACTGTGACATCACCGCTTTTAACTTTGCTAACGTGCCATACAAATAATCGAAAACATTTTGGTTTTTTGCTGTGTTCTATCGCTTCCTACTGTACTTGAATACTAAAGACGGGTTTACGTTTGCATCGCAATTGCAGGTAATTTAATAAATTGCCGTTTATTCAGGTTGTATCGATGCAGATCAGTTATTGAGTCTTGCCTCCTTGACACCATAGATTCGTGAAGTTTCCAATGATAACGGTATCGTCATATTGATGATCTCAGTCAAAATACCTACCTCTGGCGGTTTCAAGGTATTATATAATATAACGTTTTTTTTTGTACAACTTGGAATGACGGAACTAGCAGATGGGCCGCCTGATGTTAAGCGGTACCTTCTGCCTATGAACAGTGCATTATCCCACAGGTCACGTCCACCTAGGATGCACACTATGCGGCACTGCACTGTGCCCGTCACCCGGAGACATAAAGATGAAAGTCTCATGTGTCTGCAATTTGACCGGAAACCATACCCTTCGAACCGGAACACAGCAATGCGAGCACTACTGCTTTGCGGCAGAAATAGATATGAAGGTAGTACTTCCCCAGACGAACTCTTTCACAAAAAAGCTCTACTACTACATTTACGTTGATCATCCTTTCACCACACTGGTTCTTTCACTATCTGTCACAAGGACTTTTTCAGGGCCACAATGATAACATGATCTAGTGGAGGGTCTATGGTCTACACACAGTGATAGGCCAGACAGAGCGAGCGATACATTCACAAGCCGTCATTGGCCCTATTATTTTAACCGACTACGGCAAAGCCAAAAGGAAGGGTTATGTTTCTAGCAGTACATACATGCATGTGCGTACGGTAGTGGTTTACCTGTAATAAAACTGTGACTTTTTCATTGCTATTATTCACTAGTGAGTTATAGAGACAGTTGAACATTTACACAGAGTGGGCATTTCTTTTTTATTATTATTTTCTTCGCAAGTGTGTTGAAAAACGT
This sequence comes from Operophtera brumata, assembly GCA_932527175.1. NCBI lineage: Eukaryota > Metazoa > Arthropoda > Insecta > Lepidoptera > Geometridae > Operophtera > Operophtera brumata. Next base: position 7,526,026 of record OW052238.1, read on the forward strand.
TGTATGATACACGTGTCTATTGATGATTACCGGCCTCGGCTCTCTTAAGACCCTCACCTAAATGGCGCATCAGCGGTAATCACCAACATAACACACTAGTTACCATAATGTTCTATTACCACATTGTATGCTGTAATGTCTGAAATGCTACATTACTTATTATTATATACTTCTTACTTCGTAGTATTAGTAGGATTGCTTGAGTATTAGTATAGTATGGTGTATCACGAGAACTCAATATATCTCGATTCACCGTGAGATTTTGGATTCAGTCGCACGGGTATGGGAACTTGTACTATTATTTATTCTGTGGTATGGGATGATACCATGGGGACTGATTTATGCGCGCGCCTTGTTGCATTTAGGGGAGATAGAGACTACGTGCCGTCTCATAGCTGCTGATGGAGGCTATAATAATTATTAACACAATAAATTGTTGATAGTTTCATTCAAAAATATAGATGTTTGGAATTTATATTTGATTATTTCTTCCTATTTTTAACCCCGACGAAAAACGAAAGTTTGACGTGTCTGTGTGTGTGTGTGTGTGTCTGTCTGTCCCATCGTAGCTCCCGAACGGATGAACCGATTTAGTTTTTTTTAATGTTTGAAAGGTGTATTTGTCGGGAGTGTTCTTAGCTTTGTTTGATCCAAATCGGTTCAGCCGTTCAGCGTTGGGGGTTTTTTTATTTTTTATAAAATTAATTACTTGTTACATTTTTAGTTACGTTCGACCTCGCTTGGTGAATGTCCGTATGTTTTGTCTCTTGTATGCCAGATAATTATTATAACGTTATTATAGAAAACGACTGATTTAAACCTTTTTTTTTTTTTTGTTCTACTTGGGTGACGGAACAAGCAAGAGGCCCACCTGATGTTAAGCGGTAACCTCTGCCTATGAACAGTGCATTACCTCATACCTCATAGGTCACGTCCACCTAGGACGCACCCTATGTGGCATTGCACTGCGCCCGCCACTCTGAGACATAAAGATGAAAAGTCTCATGTGCCTGTAATTACACCGGCACCCTTACCCTTCAAACCGGAACACAGCAATGCGAGCACTACTGCTTTGCGGCAGAAATAGGTATGGTGGCAGTACTTCCCCGGACGAACTCTTTCACAAAAAAGCACTACTACTACTAACTATGCTCTATGCCTAATACAAATCACATAATCATCAACCTTGTGGTTACACTAGTGTCCGGTGGCGGCTTCGCACTCGTTTTACCAGGATAGAAAATAGCTTGTATATCAATCCAGGCCGTATTTTTTTGAAGTCTCCTTTTTTCTTGTAAATGCTCGTAATATACAGTTGTGGTCATATAATTAAGAACGATTTGAAGTTCTAGAAGTTTTTTATTTAAATCGTATCATACACAGAGATGTGTACCTTCTGAGCAGCAACTAGTTATGTTATATAATAGTCACATTAATAGAGCAACCTGACTTAAGAATAAAGTATGAAATCGCTAACTATTTTTTGCACATTTTATTGATTTTATCAAAGTAACACATTCAAATAGTACTGAAACTGGACAAATAATTAAGAACGATTTATTTAACTGCTCGGGAATTGTTTTGTATGACACTTAGATTTAAAAAATCACAATATTATGTAGCACAGGAAATATAAAAAGAAATTTAATAAATATTTCACTAAAATTAATGGTTAATAGCATATCCACGGCTTTTAATTACAGCTTTACACCGGCGAGGCATTGACTCTATTAATTTTTGACATTTCGCAAGTGAAATAGAGTTCTATTCTTCTAAAAAAACGTCATACAGCTCTCTTAAATTTCCACACTTTGTATTTGAAACCTTTTTCTTTACTTCAAACCACAGATTCTCTATTGGGTTTAGATCTGGACTGTTAGCAGGCCAGTCTAAGACAGAAACTAATTGCGCTGTAAGAAATTCCTTTACGGTGCGTGCAGTGTGCTTTGGATCATTGTCATGCTGGAATGTCCAAATGACCGGTAGAACGTCTTCAGCGTATGGTAACATTGTTTCTTCCAGTATATTATTGTATTGGAACTGATCCATGTTACCTTCTACCAACTTTACAGGTCCTACACCATGTCCAGAAAAGCAACCCCAAATTTTCACATTTCCACCACCGTGCTTTAATGTAACTTTCGTGTACTTTGGGTCGAATGCTGTATTCGGGGGACGTCGTACATATCGTTTTCCATCAGAACATACTCTGTTTATTTTCGTCTCGTCAGAAAAAAGTACATTTTTCCACTGTTTCACAGTCCAGTTTTCATACTTTCTCGCAAATGCAAGCCGGGCTTGCCTGTGGCAAAGTTTTAACATGGGTACCTTTCTTGCTATCCTACCGTGCAATTTTTCTTCTACCAAACGTCTTCGAATAGTGCGTGCTGAGATTGCTGAAGGGTTGTTTTCACCAAAATATTATTTTCTAAGCTTTAAAGGGATTTTGTTTTGCCATACGAACGATGTTTCGGTCATCTCGAGGAGTTGTTTTTCTCTGTTTAGGTACACGTGGAACATTCGAAGTAGTTTGATACGTAGCAAAATGCTTTACAGCGTGGAAAACCATCGTTTTTGAACATCGCAGATGGTCGGCTATCTTTTTATAAGACCAATTCTTCCGACGAAGTTTTATTATTACTTCCCTTGTAGATTTATCACAACTTTTATTTATTCCCATTGTTTTTTCTAAAGAATCAATCACCTTTAATCTTTTACAGCACGTAATGGCGCCAAAAATATACAAACAGTAACAAATCGACTGAGTTTTCTCCATTTAAATTTGAATAAAGGTATAAAATACTTAGCGTTCTTAATTACGTGACCAGCCAGTAATAAGGAATACTTTGTTTAAAAGTAGTGTAAAAAGTTTGCCTATTGATTTTTAGCCAATCATGTGTATCAATGAATACAGTGGTAATATGGAAATGTTTTTCGATACCGAGAGAAATAAAAACAAATGCATACAATTAGTTTTGCATCTTAGTTGGTAAAAATCTTCCCTTTATATCAGCGTTCTTAATTATATGGCCACCACTGTATCTGTGTATCTTTCATCGAAATCGGTTCAGCCGTTCAGGCGTGATTGAGCAACAAACATACATACATCGTAACTTTGACATTGTAATGTTATGGACCTGCCGGTGAAAAATGACGAAAAAATATTTCCCTTAGTACACCTAGGTGGACTACGCGGGTGGGCCAAGGGCAATAAACCATTTATGATATTAGTGTGATTACATAAGTACCAAATGTTGTGATTCATCGTAGTCGGGGCTATATAAACTTTTAACTTGTTATTCTTTTTTTTTAACTTCTTGAATGACGGAACAAGCAAATGACCCACCTGATGTTAAGCGCTAACCTCTGCCTACCTCATACGTCACGTCAACCAAGGACGAACCCTATGTAGCATTGCACTGCGCCCGCCACCCTGAGACATAAAGATGAAAGTCTCATGTGCCTGTAATTTCACCGGCACCCTTACCCTTCAAACCGGAACACAGTAATGCGAGCACTACTGCTTTGTGGCAGAAATAGGTATGATGGTAGTACTTCCCCGGACGAGCTCTTTCACTAAAAAGCTCTACTACTACGTAATTTATTTATATGTACCTAGTAATAAGTATTGCCATTCAGAGTGGCAATGCAGCCAGCATCTTAGAGAAGCTTCCGTCTGGTAGTGATTTGGATCAGTTGTACTACCTTTAGATCGTTAGCAGCGGTCTTCAGGTACCTAGCACAACTATTTCATGTTTATTTTTTTGATACCTTTTATTATTTGTATTATTCTTTCTTCAAATAAAAGTAATAAGTTTAGCTATATGCCTTTATCTAGGAATCCCAGGCATAAAAGCTAATAGAGTATGCGTGGTTTGAAGTCGTGCCGGCTGGGTGTCGCGCCGCGTCTGCTCCGGCGCAAGCTAAGTGTGCCCGGGCGAGTCGTGACGTTGTTATACAACAACTCTATGCGAGAATCGTGAGATTTACTAGCTATTTTTAATTACTGCTACAATGAGTTATTCAACAGATATGGTAAATTAGCTTGATTTGCCATAACGAGAAATAACCACAGTAGTTAATTGATTTATTTATTAGTAGTAAAGCCATTTTGTGACAGACTTGCTCAGGGAAGTTTAGCACCATACCTATTTCTACCGCAAAGCAGTAATGCGAGCATTTCTGTGTTCCGGATTGAAATTGCATTGGTACCGGTGAAATTACAGGCGCATTAGACTTTTTATCTTTGTCTCAGGTGGCGAGCGTAGGGAAATGCCGCATAGGGCGTGTCCTAGGCACACGTGCGTGACCTATGCGATAAATAAATAAATAAATAAAATAATAAATAATTCTGGACAGTTCACACAACATTATCTAGCCCCAAGCTAAGCAGAGCTTGTGTTATGGGTACTAGATAACTGATATACTTAATACAATATATTACATAGATAGATATTTTTTATTATACATAGAAAATACCCAGAACACCCCAAACAAATATCTGCGATCGCACAAATATTTGTTCAGAGTGCGGGAATCGAACCCGCAACCTTCTGCGTCGCAGGCCGAGCTTCGCCCGCCGCGCCACAGAGGTCGTCAATGCACTGTACGTAGGTGGGTCATCGGCTTGTTCTGTAATTTCAAGTCGTATTTAAAAATATCCAAATGAACCTTTTGGTACGTTTTGAAAAACTTGTAAATGTCGTTGTACTTGTAGGTAAAACTGCTATATCCGTTACAAATAAATGTTTTAGAAAATTTAAAAAAATTTAGAAAATTAGTTTTGGAAAACTTAAGTGGCTCTCAAGAGTCAAAAAGGCTTCTGTTAAACGTATTTTTAACAAACTCTGCAAAGTTTATGACGACAGTTTTTTTTTATTAATCTTCATCATATTTCCATGGGAAATAGAGGCCAAAACACGATTTCGATAAATTTAGTCGATCAAAAAGTTGTGAACCAACCCTCTACAATGCGCTTATAACGTAAATATTTCCTTAACCTATCCACGTACATTGATAAAATTAATAAGTGTAACTAATAACTTTATTTTAGAGGGCACAGGAGATTTATATTTTCGATTACGCAGAAAATATTTGTTTAAATACTGTTTTTCATGATTTCGAGAGCTATTCTGACACTTTCTACCTTACCTGAACTTTACTGACTTACATAGTGATGGAATTCAGCTGTTGTTTGCTTCTAAATCATTGATAATCAGGTATATACTTCAATACACTCAATACCTCTAACTTAGATAAGTAAATAAAGTACAAGTGAAAGCGCTCTTCAATAAGAGTGATACTAACCGGTATATTTCAAGTTGGCCTAAGCAGTATGTAGAACGTACGTAGGTACTTACATACATCATAGTACCTATACCTAGTCACTGCTGTGTCGACGGTGGAACACACATACGTCGACTGATCGCCAAAAATACAGGTAAGATGACTTTTTGTTGTTTGACCCCAATAAACAGAGTCAAGAGTACAAAGCTAGTCCACACTTCAATAAGATCAAACAAGAAATCTTCATATAAAAAAACGTAGAAACCGCGCAGTTAGAAAATCATGTTATACTTGAATATATATATACATAGACACACGCCTTTTTCCCCGAATGGGTAGGCAGAGCCTCAATGGGCCTCTTTTCACAGTATTAATTAAATATACTAAGTAAGTATTTTATACGACCTCTGTGGCGCGGCGGGCGAAGCTTGGACTGCGACGCAGGAGGTTGCGGGTTCGATTCCCGCCTCGAAACAAATATTTGTGCGATCGCAGATATTTGTTCAGGGTGTTCTGGGTATTTTCTATGGATAATAAAAAATATCTATCTATGTAATATATTGTATTAAGTATATCAGTTATCTAGTACCCATAACACAAGCTCTGTTTAGCTTGGGGCTAGATAATATTGTGTGAACTGTCCAGCATTATTTGTTTATATTATTTATTTATGTATTATACTTGAATAACTCGTAAAATATAGCTAATTTGAAAAAATCTTTAAAGTCAGACCTTTATTACCTAATAATGTGCATCATAGTGGAAAACAAAACGTTAAAGCTTAAAATTAAAAGTAACTGCGTTTTTATCGATAAAATGTTGTTCTGTTATGTTTTTGAAAATAGTCAGCCTTTGGAATTATAATGCCTGAACCATGCATATGATTATTTTACAGTTTAAGGGATTATTCAAATCCACGATTGACAATCCCATCCCACTAATATCATAAATGTCAAAGTTTGGATGTTTAGAATCGGCTGAACCGATTTCGATGAAATTTGGGTACCCATATAGATTATGACCTAAATTGAGCTATAGGCTACTCATATCCTGGTAAAATGAAAGCGAAGCCACGGGCGGACACTAGTAATCCATATATCTTTTGGTAGTAACATATTTATTCTGAAGTTAACTTATGGAAAATTGTCAATTTGCTGAAAACTTGCTAGTTGTTTTATGCTATTCGTTTTGAGTTATTATTATTTTGAGCTAAAAGTTTTAAGCCTATTTCCCGCAATGGTGCAACTCACAGTGAAAAGCGGCCCATTTGAGGCTCAGCCTACCATTTTGGGGAAAAAGGCATGTGTCTATGTATGTATGTTTTGTGTAAACTAGACTCAAAACCCATTTAACTGAAAGCATACCATCAGTCGGAGTAAAGCAACATAAACCTTGCCTAGCCTAGAACAAAGTCTATTTTGAAATATATATACGTATTAATGTCTATGTTGCTTAAGTTTAGTTCAATGTGTATAGGTATTTACAATACACGTTACATATTTGTCACCATGATTATTGGAATGTCAGGATTTGTTTGCATAATATTGAGCATTGAGGCCGTGGGACAAACTGTATTATATTAGTAACCATAATGGAGTCTTTCTTAAGCTATGCATAAACTTTAAGCATACTAAGGCCCGCAATATCAATACAAGTTTAATCTAAGCCAGCCTACCATTTCCGTCGCCGTCTACACGTGTGCATTAAAGTACAAAAACGACGGGGTGTTATAAGTTTCACGTGTCTGTGTGTGTGTGTGTGTCTGTCTGTCGCCTCGTAGCTCCTGAACGGATGAAACAATTTCGTTTTTTTTTTGTTTGACAAGTGAATTTGTCGGGAGTGTTCTTAGCTTACCCAGACTCTTATGAGACTGGTGGTAGCGGGAGAGCCTCATATACAAACATTCATACACCCACACACACACACACTCACACATCCTCGCACAAATTAAGTAAGAGATCTGTTTCATAATTATAATTTTATTATAGGATAACTTTTTATTTTTGTGTTTTCTATGTGTACCTACTTAATGTAACTTTTTGGTATGATGTTTAGTGCTCCTAGTCCTAAGGTCGGGCGCTGGAAATTGCGACACAGTTCATACTATAGCAATTTTCAGCGTTCCTTTTTGTATACTGCTCTTGTGTAAAAACTTTTCCAAAATAAATAAATTTCAAATTTCAAATTTCAGCTATGTTTGATCAAAATCAGTTCAACCGTTTCATTGCGTAGAGGGTTTTTAATTATTACAAAAATTACTTGGTTATATGTATGTTAGTTTTAAGGTATTTATGTTGCTATGGGCCTCAGAGTATTGCTGGCGTGTTGCTCGATGCTATGGGCTTATTGTTTAGGTTTTCTCCATTGACAGATAATAGTTTAAACATATTACGGGCCTTAGCTTAGAGCATTGCAGGCGTCCGTACCGGAGGGCCTCAGGGACTATGTGACAAAGCAATATCGATGACGATTGAACCTGTCAGGTGTCAAGACTGCGAATGACACTAACATGGCATTCCTATGCTAATCAACTCACGCTTCTGTAAACAACACAACAACACAACAATGAACGCGGCTACACGCCCAAATATTGAAATAAACATGTCGGAAATTAGAATGCATACACATTGATTTAAAAAAAACATTGTTTTAAATTTTTTGTTTATGTTTTGCTAAAAGTGGTCTAGTAAATTGCAAAGACTTTCTCTGTGGGATTCCAATCCGTGCAGTGTTTGGAAATCGACAGAGCTCTTTTTAAATTTCAGACACTTTTTCCTAAAAGATCCACCAAGCCAGTTTAGGGGTAAAAAAAATAAAACTTCCGCAACTTTTTGGACTTTTCCTTTGTTTCCTAAAACCTCCTAGCATTAAAAAAAACAGAATTATTTGTTTACTGGAAGTGGCCTAGAGGTTTTGCATTTCCACAATTTCCATACAAACATTAGACATTCATTGGCATTTTTTTATGCTTCGAGTTCGTAGAGCATTGCAGGCCTCCGTTCGAGTTAGCAGCTTTATTTTTACAGTACCGGTACTAAAATGCTTAGTATGAGTCGGTCACGTGTTGTAAACTACACTGCAACGATATATGTAGTTTGCCCTTCTAATTTCCTTAGAATGTGGTACCATGAATTACAAATTTGACAGATGTCATAGTAATAATGTCATCATAACGTACAGCACGTTTACCGTAAGATGTCACCTGCTTTGTATGGCGTGCCAACCAAGGCAGGTACCATCTTACGGTGAACGGTTTACGGTGAACAGTAAAACGATTTACCTAACTATGAAAACTCATGGTAGACCTACGGTTACGGTTCGTGAGATACAGCCCGCTGACAGTCCGTCTGTCTGCACGGACGGACTTAGTAAAAAGGCCCCGTTGGCACCGTATAGGTACGGAACCCTAAAAAATAACTAACTTGCGTAATAATTCTATAATTAAGTTATAAGAGAAACAGTGGGTTAGTAGCGATCGGTGTGGCACGGTAGCCACAGGGGTCTAGCATCACAGCAATCTACTTGTTGTATTAGAGGTAGACAAAGTGCGCGTGCGCGTTTATGTCTTTTCTAGGGGAGCTAGGTATCTTAAGAGCCAGTTTACATTTCTGTCAGTTTCTGACCGGCGGCCGGGGAATTGCGTAGTAGACTGACGTTTGATGTCGATTACCAGTTTGCTGTTCATTGCGCAGCGTGTTTTAGCTTTTTAACAAGAACAGAAGTATTTAAAACACGCTGCGCAATGAATAGCAAACTGGACATCGAAATCAAACGTCAGTCTACTACGCAATAACCCCACGGGATGCGCTTGTCATCGCAATTTATTGTAATTTAGAGCAATGCTAAGTATTTTTTTGTGTCCAAATCAAAAAACAATTAGAATTATGTTCGGTAAGGAACTAATTTTATTTTGTTTACTGTTTTGGTTGGAAATTTACGCTTTATTCATCGTGGTAAACTGCCGGTATAACTCGAGGAAATAGGCAGTTTTTTTTTGTGTTATTTCTAATCGTGATTAATTATCGATATTCTAGTCTATTATGTGTCAACAAGGATATATATATATATATATATACTAGCGACTCGCCCCGGCTTCGCACGGGCATCCCCCGGTGAACCCCCCACCCCGTCCTACCCTTCCCACTATGTCCTATCTCCTGGTTCTAAGCTACCTCCCTACCAATTTTCAGCCAAATCGGTTCACCCATTCTTGAGTTATAAGTGGTGTAAATAACACGACTTTAAAAAAAATAAAATAAAAACTTATAAACCTCACGGAGCCCGAAACCTTTCCAACGAATGCAAAACCGTGGAAATCGGTTCCTTCGTTCTGGAGTTATAGCGTTAGGAAGGAAAACCCGACTTATTTTTATATATTATAATAACAGACAATTTGATGATTTGATAGTAAAGGCCGAACTTGGAACTCCGAAGTTTGTTTTTAAGTAATATAGGTTTTTTTATTGTATTTTTTGTATACTTCTTGGATGACGGATCAAGCAAGAGGCCCACCTGATGTTAAGCGGTAACCTCTGCCTATGAACAGTGCATTACCTTATAGATCACGTCCACCTACGACGCAACCTATGTGGCATTGCACTGCGCCCGCCACCCTGAGACATAAAGATGAAAGTCTCATGTGCCTGTAATTTCACCGGCACCCTTACCCTTCACTTATAGATGTGGGAGGGTGATCTTTACAAAACAGATAAAATAGTGTTTGCAAATGTACATTATTTTTATTATTTTATTGAATGGTGCTGTAGTGTACAGCACCATTCAATAAAATAGATTTTTCTATTTTTAACAGTGTAAAAGTTTTGCCCATCGCATGAAAATGTGAACCTCCTCTTAAAGTGGAGTATGCCGCAAAATTAGTAATCTTAGATTTGATTTTTAACTGAATAAATCAAATATAATATTCAAAAAAAAAATATGCGTGGATATTACATTATAACTCCCGAGGGATAACTGTACCATAAACACGATAGGATAATATTTTCTCGATAGAAAATAAACCCAAAGTTACCTCTAATTGTTGTCTAGATTTGATTGTTTATTAAAATGGTGCATATTATTGGTTTTAAACTTAGATAAATAAAATAAATACAACAGAACCGAAGGCTTACTCAGGGGTTTTGTAAAATTATCTATGCGTTTCGTGATATTTTTTGTATGAAGATTTCTGCCTGGCGTTGGCTCAGTTTTAATATCATTGTGATTCGTGAGAATAATTCAACGTAAAACTAGTAATTTTGTAATGAATCACTGGCACTTCGCCTTGTCCTATTTTTAGTTAATTGGATCCTAATTGAAACTGTGATTACTTATATTACAAAATTAAATTGTATACCTAGTTTAGTTATACCTCAATGAAGTTTATAATAAAACCTTACACTATTATTGTTTCTTTAAAGTCTTTTATACTTTATTAGCTATATCTAGATATATTGTTTGAGTTATTCTTGATTATTATGAATCATCAATAATAAATAACCATAACAATATACAGAATCTAAAATTATATTGGGTACGAAGGGCGATCAGGGTCTTCCAGAACCGTAGGTTTTTTAAATTTATACTACTGGGAATAACAGATCAAGCCGATGGCCCACCTGATGTTAAGCGGTACCCTCTGCCTATGAACAGTGCATTACCTCATAGGTCACGTCCACCTAGGACATGCCCTATGTGGCACTGCACTGCGCCCGCCACCCTGAGACATAAAGATGAAAAGTCTCATGTGCCTGTAATTTCACCCTTCAAACTGGAACACAGCAATGCGAGCACTACTGCTTTACGGCAGAAATAGGTATGGTGGTAGTACTTCCCCGGACGAACTCTTTCACAAAAAAGCTCTACTACTAACAAAAAAATCTAAGAAAAAGTTAAGGAGGCACATCTTACAATGGTTTACTGTTTAGTTACAACGGTTCTAGTAGATGCCCTTCCTGTCCCATCTCAACCGGATCAGATACTGTAAATTAAATTAATACTATGAATTATCACCGGATCCAACAGTAACTAACTACTCAACTTTCCATCCTGTATATTAATATCTCTGAAACTTTTTGCAGACCATCACCAGTTGAAAGTAGATACTTTTTATTTAGTAGCTACAAAATGTTCCCATAAGCACTATTTATTTACTTCTAGCATTCTAGCTCCACCCGCATAAAATAGTCGTACCTAGGCTTTACAAGTACTTACACAGATGTTCTTAGATAGTAAGTTCCTTGTTCTAGACTACATCAAGTTTTACATACAGTAGTGACATTTGTTCAAATATAAATAAAATAATAAATAATGCTGGACAGTTCACACAACATTATCTAGCCCTAAGGTACTAGATAACTGATATACATAGTACAATACATTACATAGAGTTATATTTTTTATTACACATAGAAAATACCCAGAACACCCTGAACGAATATCTGCAGATCGTACAAATATTTGTTCTAAGGCGGGAATCGAACCCGCAATCTCCTCTTCTGTTCGCAGGCGAACCTTCGCCCGCCGCGCCACAGAGGTCGTCCAAATATGGTTGAAGCATGTTAATAAAATAGTGTCATCTGTGTTCAAGTCTGGGCTAAAAGATTAGGGAGCAGCGCAGTGGCGTAACTATAACATCTGGGACCCGTGGCAAATTCGAAAATTTAAAAAAAAATTGTTGTCTCACTTTGGATTTTAAGCAGAACTTATAAAAATATACTTTCCAAATAAAATAAAATTCTCAGGTACAATATAAAAAAAACAAAATTGAGCTCGCGGCCTGGGCCTCTTCGGTCGGGGCCCGTGGCATTTTGCCAGCCCTGCCACCTATTGTTACGCCAGTGGAGCAGCGTCAGTTCCACAGATAACTGAAGTTTAAAACTACGCATAAACTTGAAAACGCTGCAATGCTATAAGAAGGCTCTAAGCTTGAAAATGGCAAATTGCACAAGCCATGCGACGCCAATTATAAAGAAAATAATGGCTATTTTATCCAATTTTACTCGACAGGTTTCTATAAAAACTGCCAGTTTTGACATTCGTACAAAGTAAATCTGGTGAACAAACCACCGGGACCGATAAAACTTTTTTTGCATCTGCCCCGGTACCGGGGCCAGGGCCAGCGGGCAGATGGGACTAGCCCAGAATTTTGCTGATAATTATAGTCAACTGAAAATAACAATTAAAAAATACTTTTTTTTTGGGGTGGTACAATTTAGATTATCGTCATTAGAAAAGATACCTACAGCTTTTCATATAAACTTTGGTATCCCACTTCATTAATTTAATAGATGTTTTATCAGAATTAAAGAATCCTACAGCTAAATCTGTGTACCAAATATAGAAATCAGTTCAGTTAGTGCGTCATATTTTATTTTATTTTTATTTTATTCTCAAAATTTTGGAGAAACTTACAGCTAGGTTTACAAAAATTCAGATAAAATATAAAGAACATGCCTGGATGGACAAGTGCATGTTTATTGACGGCTAATTAAAAGTTTCCGCAGATAGATATATAAAAAAAATAGCATTATACAAAGTAAGTTGACGACTTATTGGAAATAACATATACATAATGACAAGAAAAATACTGAATAGAAATAAAAAACAATTAAAATTAAGTTAAACAAACAAGTTGACAAACAAACATCATAGGATACGATGAGACAAGGGATAGTGGGATACTATCACTCACTGTCGTAGGCAAGATGCTCCGTGTGGTTCAACGAATGGGAATACCTACATTGAATGTGAATCAAATTGATTAAACTCGTGTTTACTGCATGAGTGTTTGATCAACTGCTACAGCTTGTTCAACATAAGATGACCCCTGCCTTGTATGGCGTGCCTACCAAGGCAGGGGACATCTTACGGTGAACGGCCTGTAGTGACAATGGCGGTAGTGGAGTGACGAAAGTGTAGTCAGAGAGGTGGCGCAACTTGATGGCCTCTCACTCGCAATATACGAGTGACGTAATAATTAACATCTTTTAGATAATTTAGTCAAGAAAACTTATACTGATTTTATGTATTTTTTATGAAGTAGTCTACTAGGAAGAAAGGATCGAAGTATTCAAAACGAAAGCACTGTACACGAAGATTTGAGATTGGTCAAATATAATTCATATACCTTCAAGCAGAATGATGTTTGAAAAACAAGTGTATCTTTCAACAAAAAACTTATTTTATCAAAATAATATACTTGGTATTACTCACATTCCAGGGTTCCGTAGTTGCCTGACACAATGTGCGGACTTAGAAGGGGCCTTTTCTGTTCAACACTACAAGTACTAACAACTTCAGATAAGTAATTTTCAATTAAATTTGTACGAAATTTTCCTTTTTATTTCTCTAAGTAAATTTGATAAGTTGTTCGACTATTTTACTAATTAACTTGTAAAGCCTACTTAGCTGTGATAGTTTTCCTTGTAACTTCGTTATATATACTACTGTCATGTGTTTTTTACATATCCAAAAGCAGCCGTTTAGCTGGCATGCGGAGACTCTTGACTCTAACAAAAATTAGCACTTTAAAGCTTAATATTTCGCAAACAGATTCCTGAAACGAAAACTGGTTTGTACATACCCATAATATTTTTGAACGACCTATCTTAAGACACCCCACACTATGGAATAGACGAGAAAAACATCCCAACTTTACGAGTAGTCCCCCACTCGTAAAATTGGGATGTTTTTGTAACATAACAAAAACTTTTATTTGATATCTTTGTCGGTTACATTTTTTTTCGATATATAGATCCGTTTCATGCATACACGAAGCTCTTTCAAAGAGTAAGTAGCATTTATAATAAAATTACAAAGTAAAATATCACAGCTGAGCATTGAGGTAATATGTACTACGTACAATGTACATATAGTATACGTAGTACATATTACCTCAATGCAGCTGAGTAGTGTTTACTAGTTTACGAGTAGTAGCCGGGGCTTGTAATCCCAAACATCTAAACATAGGGTGTCGCAGATGTTCATAGGTGGCGGTGACTGCTTTACATCAGGCGGGGCCGTCTGAATGTTTGTCAACTTATAATATAAAAAAACATAGTGTTCAAATGTTTCGATGTCCGATTTCGATAAAATGTGGAACGTACACAGATAGATTTAAAAACAAAACAATATGTAGATATGCACTTAGTAGGTAAGTAGGTATAGGTACTTATACCATTCAAAACAAGCATCGCTGGTTCACAAATACCTACTCACATTCATTTGCAGAAGACCATTTGCATTATATACACTGTGCACGTAGGTAATTATGAACTTCTTCCTAGTTATTCAATGACGTACCTACTCTTAAATTTGCACAACTTCCGCATTTTATTAATAGGTAATTATTATTATGAGAAGTAGGATCTCCTACTAAATTCCGGGAAAACTCATGTTTGTCTTAATTAGTTTTTAGGTTCAAGGGTTCAAGGTGATTATAGTACATATACCTACATTACTGCAGCGGCCGGAAAATCAAGCTAGCCGGGGCATATATACGCGAATCTATCGATACACAATGTGTATCAAAAACTTTAAAATACTTTTTTCAGCAACTATAAGAGCTACCTATGCTGTTGAGACTGGGTAAGTAGACGTATTCTGTGAACCGCAGACAAAAATAGAAAAAAAAAACAAGAAATTTTTGGGGTTCCCCATTCTTAGAACTGAAACTAAAAAAAAACATCAAATGGGCACAGATTAATTAATAGTTACTTCGTAAGTATGGGTATGTTGAGGTTTCAATTATATTTTTTTTCTAAACTGAATAGTTTGCGCGAGAGACACTTCCAAAGTGGTAAAATGTGTGTGTCCCCCCCTCCCCCCGTAACTTCTAAAATAAGAGAATGATAAAACTAAAAAAAAAAAGATGTACATTACTATGTAAACTTCCACCGAAAATTGGTTTGAACGAGATCTAGTAAGTAGTTTTTTTTAATACGTCATAAATCGTAAACCATCCAAGAACTTTTATATAATGGTACTTGCTGCTACGGAACCCTTCATGGGCGTGTCCGACTCGCAATTGGCTGCTTTTTTTAAATTCTGAATAGATCCTTATTCTGTTCCATAACAAAAAGAGTCTCAACTAACCTCTTTGCACTTTTAAATTGGTGAGATAGGTAATAAATCTCTTTCCATATTCAAATAACAAAATAACACGAGAATTTTCGTACTAACATTGCTGGATGCGGCGCCGGCGCGTAGGTACGTGTTTTTTTCCCCTGACTAGAAGTTTAAAGATTTATCTCGAATAAGGATATCTAAATAATGATCGAATACCTAATACAAACATGTTT
Source organism: Operophtera brumata (assembly GCA_932527175.1). Classification (NCBI taxonomy): domain Eukaryota; kingdom Metazoa; phylum Arthropoda; class Insecta; order Lepidoptera; family Geometridae; genus Operophtera; species Operophtera brumata. The sequence continues at coordinate 7,541,610 of OW052238.1, forward strand.
GAGAAAAAGTGAGCCCATTTAAGTGTCCTGATTTAGATGTGTATACCTATCTTGCTTTAGCAGATAAATGTGTATAGAAGTGAGCGCGTTAGTCTTATGAGAACCGTTAACTGTTGATACAAACCATTGACCAACGAGTCGCGGGATGGATGAGTGTAAATATTGTCTTTACCCACTTGGCACATAGTGTCAGCTTGAGCGCGTAGAATAGCTAAAAGTGGGTTATCGATGGTAAGTATCAGAGTCCTAAACTTCCAAAAAGTCTTCCAACTTTCAAAGTTGAATTGAATTTCAATTGAAATCAGAAGGGAAGGTTCAGTTTGAATCACTCTATGGATAAAAATACACGACCCAACAGTGGCGTAACTATACCATCTGGGGCCCGTGACAAATTCGAAAATTTAAAAAAAAATAGTGTTGGGCCTGTGGCAAATTCGAAAATTTAAAAATTGTGTTATCTCACTTTGGATTTTAAGCAGAACTTATAAAAATATACTTTTTAAATAAAATAAAAAAACCAGGTACAATGTAAAAAAAAGAAAAGTTTGCTCGCGGCCTTTTGGGCCGGGGCCCTCTTGGGTCGGGGTCCCGTGGCATTTTGCCAGCCCTGCCACCCTATTGTAACGCCACTGCGACCTAATCTAGACAAATCAGGACAAGATAAATCATTCATTAATTCAACAAACACGGCTAGGCTTTTTTTGATGATCCTTCTTTGGGAAGCACTTGTGTGGTGCCTTTCGAACAAGAAGCTGCCTCATAGAAAGAGAACTTGAAACCTGAGTCAAAATTAATTTATAAGAGAAGCAGTAAAAGTTTACAAGAGAGTATACACGCTACGCTTGTGATAAGATTGAAAAAAAAAAAACAAAAAAAAAATGTATCCGTTGAGCTTTCTTTAGATCGTTTGCAACGGTCTTTACATAGCTCAACGATTTAATTTGTGTTTTTTTAAACTTTTTACTACAGCTTGTTATTATTTCTGTAAATAAAATACTTACCTAATAATAATTATTGATATTTTGTATACTTCGATCACAGAGTTCTGTATCTGTAATTGAAGATTGTATACCGATGGGCAGAGCGACATAATTCCACGAGGCTTTAGATTAAACCCACTATAACTAGGCACATATACTTATGTCACAGTATTATTGTAAAACTGTGCTTATGTAGAAGTTATAGAATAATCATTTATTAATAATTATTAATTAATTATTAATAAATATTAATAATATTATTTATATTATTATCATTTATTAATTATCATTTCAATAGTTCATTTTAATATGTTTCTTGAATGAATGAAATGTAAATTACCTACAAATGTACCTGCTTGCGCATTTTAAACATAAACAACTTATATCATGGCGCCAATTGAATAGTTCAATGCTCCTCATTCAGACTTTCACCGGATTTGTCACTAGGTAGTACCTACCAAGTGTCGTGGGTGGAATTTCTTTTACATTACACATGTTTATTACTCTTACACACATCTCTGTCACGTATAGAATGTGTAATTTAATTGTATAGGTTCTTAGGTACCTAATGTTGATCAGTTATATAATTCTAGTAGATGTACCTAGTTCTCTCTTATTTTGCTTCCTATTATTTGTCCTTTTTTTTTTCTTTCTTTCTTGTTGTTGTACCTAGTAAGGGACTTGTTTCTTTGTACCTGCTAGTTAATTTTTTAATTTTAATTGAATTCACAATTTTTTTTTATTTAGCTAAACATTTGTACCTGTGTACCTATTTGTTTTTGCCCAGTAGTATTCACAGTTCTATAATATGCACGCTGTGGTTACCTTTAATTGAAAGAACACTAGATATAAGTATCTTTACAATTATATTTTGCACGATTGTTCATATTTCGTTGGTGATACAAATAAACATAAAAAAAAACTCACCCGTGATCTTACAGGTTATTGAACATCTTTTGAATTACAGCACATGAGACTTTTCATCTTTATGTCTCAGGGTGGCGGGCGCAGTGCAATGCCACATAGGGTGCGTCCTAGGTGGACGTGACCTATGAGGTAATGAGGTAGTTCATAGGCAGAGGTTACCGCTTAACATCAGGTGGGTCATCTGCTTGTTACGTCATTCAAGTTGTATTAAAAAAAAAACTACGCCCTGAATTAGCAAGTTGATGTGCTCGCCGTATAGCTCACAGAACAGAACTGAACCGTTGGGGAATAAAGGCTTTCGAGTAGCGACCACCAACCGGACGATTCAGTGTAGGACGCTCTCGATGGTTCAAAGACATTGGAGGTCGCATAGGAAGTCGGTGGATGGAGGCAGCCCATGACGTTCCACGTGGCAGGCCTTTGTCTAGCAGTGGATTTCTATAGGCTGATGATGAACATGATAATATAAAATGGACATAAATCCCACTGATACCATAAATTACAAAGTTACGATGTTTGGATGTTTGGGTATTTGCATGTTTGTTACTCAATCACGCCGGAACGGCTGAACCAATTTTGATCAAATTTGGTATACAGATAGATACACCTGGAGTGAGCTATAGGTTACTTTGTATCCTGGTAAAACGTGAACGAAGCCGTGGGCGGACACTAGCATAAAAAATATCATAAAATACTATTTTTGAGTTCTTAATAAGATATGAGTGTAGAAAAAAAAAAAAAGTAGGCGTTGCTGTTGTAAAAGTTGATATAACTATGAGTGTAGATAAATATATAAGTTGGTTGTTACGGGGCGCCCGGCGTATGTGAACGGCGTGAGCCTGTCATGCCGTTTGCCGTCATGGCGGTTTTACTGCTAAGGCGCGCCAATAGATGTTTCACATCAAATAGATGTCGCGGTTGTAAATGTTGATATCTAGATAGTCCACTATTCGATATTATGCAACGTCCGATATACGGTGCCCTTCCCCTTGGTAGACCTAATAGGCAGTACCAATGTTGCAGAATCCATCCGCATTGACCTCAATTGTATGGAAATAACGTTGTGGAAGACTTATTGACGCTTTTTTATGATCTACGAGTACTAGCAAACGCTTCGAGTAATTTTGAAAAAAAAAAACGTGAAATATGTGAAGTTTCCCGTCTCGCCCGTGAGAAGCCGGGATCTTCGTTCAGTCCAATAGTCCAAGTAGTTTAGTTCAATAAAATAATTTGATTGAACCTGAGCTGACACTCAAAAGTTTCAGTAGTTCAAACAGTTAAATTGATTGAACAACAGAGAATCTTCAGTCTCATTAGTTCAATGAAATAATTTGATTGAACTACTGACACTCAAAAGTTTCAGTAGTTACAGCCGAATTGAGAACCTCTTCCTTTTTTCAGAAGTCGGTAACGAGTAAATGTACCAGAGTAGATACATAAATAAATAAAAAATGAATAGTTCAGATAACATTATCTAGGCCCCCAAGCTAAGCAGAGCTTGTGATATGGTGATAACTGATATACTATTACATAGATAGATATTTTTTATTACACATAGAAAATACCCAGAACACCCATAACAAATATCTGCAGATCGTACAAATATTTGTTCCGAGGCGGGAATCAAACCCGCAAACTCCTGGTGCGTCGCAGGCGAAGCTTCGCCCTCCGCGCCACAGAGGTCGTCCAAGGAATAGAGCAGAAGGGTTTATCGCTTAATATAGAGGTTGTAGGTACTGTGTATGGTAGTGTCAGGTAGGCGTGCGGTCATGATCAGCCTTCAGCTTGTCGCATCCATTTCCTGCGAGCCTTTCGCAAACCGACATAGTTTTTATGGTTAATTACCTACCTGTACGCCCCATCAGAGTCTTCGTCATCATCATTAGTTCACTGCTTGCTAATAAACCAATTCTGAAAACTCTTTCACTAACAGAAGCTATATTATCCAATAAGTTTGACGACCTCTGTGGCGCGGCGTAGGTTCGCCTACGCAGGAGGTTACGGGTTCGATTCCCGCCTCAGAACACATATTTGTACGATCTGCAGATATTTGTTCAGGGTGTTCTGGGTATTTTATATGTATAGTAGAAAATATCTATCTATGTTATATATTGTATTAAGTATATCAGTTATCTAGTACCCATAACACAAGCTCTGCTTAGCTTGGGGCTAGATAATGTTGTGTGAACTGTCCAGTATCATTATTATTTTGTTTTTGATTTTTATCAACTCGGCTCAGCAGAACCGGAAATATAACTGAGTTGCACGGGCCTAAGCCAAGTGCACATCAGTAGTTCGGGTCGACATAACTTGAACACTAGTTGAGTCGTAAGGTCAGTTTGTAAAAACTTCCTAACAATCCTACAGGTGTTTAAAATTACTGCTTTTTGTAATAAGGCAAATGTGTGCTTGGGCAAATCTAGAAGTGTGAGGGACTGAAATAACTGTTTGGGTATTATTCCTGTTGTGGACAAGACAATTGGGACTATCGACACCTTTTCCAAACGCCACATCCTAGCAATTTCGTCTTTTAGGTCTATGTACTTGGATAACTTCTCAGCAATTGTACTCTGTATGTTATGGGTGTTGGGGATGGGCTATGTCAATTATAAGTGCAGTTTTGTTAGTTTTGTTGATGAGTGTTAAATCTGGTCTATTATAATGTATAGTTTTGTCAGTTAGGATGGCTCGATCAAAATAAAGTTTATGGGAGACGTTTTCCAGTACAGTTTCCGGTGTGTATTTGTAATATGGCACTGGTCTTACAGATGAATCAATAAGCCCCGACGGAGTTCCGTTGTAGGTAAATCTTCCGTCTCCATCATCAGATCAGCTCGCTGTCATCATAATATTGTATTGTCATCGGAACTTGACAGGTATGCAATGATTTCAGCTCAATCGGTTGGGTGAGACTGGTTCGAAATTCAGTTGCAAGATTTAACCATTTTACCTTTGTTTTTTTCTCTTTGCCATATAATAACAAGTCAAGATAAATAAATGCTTTATACCTGCTCGCATACATTCCGAGTAATAAGAAAAGTAAGAGTTCAGATAAAAAAACTCGTTCTTCTTTTTCTCCTACCTTTATGCTGAGTGGACATGTGAAAAATATGGAGCCCTAGAAACCACAATAAAAGTAAATAAAACCGGCCAAGTGAGAGTCGAACTCGCGCACGAAGGGTTCCGTACCATTATGTATAAAAACAGCAAAAAATCTCGTTTGTTGTATGGGAGCCCCCTTAAATATTTGTTTTATTTTAAATTAATTATTCATTTAAAAAGTGAATATTATTATAACTAAATATTCTGTGAATATTTCAAGCGTCTTCCTGTTGCCGTTATCAATATCGAGCAAAAACGTTTGTTGTATGGGAGCCCTCTTAAATATTATTTTTATTCTGTTTTTTAGTATGTGTTGTTATAGCGGCAACAGAAATACATCATCTGTGAAAATTTAAACTGTCTAACTATCACGCACGGTTCATGAGATACAGCCTGGTGACAGACGGACGGACAGACAGACGCAGAGCCGAGCCTTTAGTAATAGGGTCCCGTTTTAACCTTTGGGTACGGAATCCTAAAAATAAAGTTCGGATCATGATCCGTTACACATAAATGGTATTCTCCTCAACTGACAGCACAATGCGGAAACCAAAACTTGAACGGACCTATATCGGCATACAAATAATTACTTATAGATTCTTAGGTACAGTTTATTTCCAAGAATGTTGGCTAGAATTTTAGCTACTAGCTTCAATAAACTCGTCTTCCTTCACTCTATAATAATACTTATAAAGTGAAACAAGACGTGTCTATTGAAGGCTCACAAGTCGCATATGACGTGTACCATCTTTCTGCACGTCCAGGATGACTGGCAGATAATGCTGTAAGCATTAAGTCCTCCTTGCACTATTGTTTTGTGTGAAAGTCTTAAATAAATAAATGTGTAACATCTGACGTCTCACCTCCTTGGTAACAAGCAACATGGCTGATAGTACCATCCTCTCGGAAAAATGCGCGCTTCCTGTGCTACACACTTCCACCCCTTTTCACGAAATCACTCCCATAGATTTGCAGGAAAGCGAGAGGAAAGATGTTATACATAAAAAACGAGCGAGCCTTACAGTAGGCGCATAAGATGTGTAACATCTGACATCTCACCTCCTTGGTAATAAGCATAGCTGATAGTACCAACCTCTTGGGAAAATGCGCGCTACCAACCTTTCGGAAAAATGCGCGCTTCCGTCCCTTTTCACGAAATCACTCCGACAAATTGCAGGAAAGCGAGAAGAAAGATGTTACACATCAAAAAAACTAACGTAGTTACTAGTGATCCTACTCTATCTACGGTCACCATTAATTTAATGACAAAATTGAGTTTTACAGTTGATCGAAAGTAGACTAAATTGACAAAAAGTCGAAGCAGAATACATATTTTTAGTCAATCCACAGTCTCGACTCGGTTAAGTTTCAGTGATGAAGAATTGTCCTTATAAATGCCTTATATGTGCCACAACTCAATGCTGGCTAGACTCAACTGCTAGTCTTTAAAGATAGAGAGGGGTCAACGGCTAGCGTGTCGAGTGTGCGTGTACATTATGTAAATGTAAATATAAATATATGATGTAGTTGGATGATCCCAACGCCCGCTGAGCTGCCGCAGTAATGACAATGCAGCCGTGCAAATCAACATTACAACCTTGTCTCGTTGCAGCACATAAGTATTAGATTATTATCTGTAGCTAAGACTACTTATTGAACGAGCGAAGCGAGTTCTCTAAGCCAACTTGGAACAATCGTCGGCGTTTGTATATTTCCGTTGTGTATGTAGTGTGTACCTAAACCGTGAGAGTTATCAAAAAGTGATGTTAGGAGTTACATGCTTGATTTAGAAAATACTGAGGTTCTGCATTAAATAATGTACAAATTAATTTTTAATTTAAATAAAATAAGTTTACATTTTGAATAAAAAACTTTTTGGGTTCTTTGTTTAACCTAACAAGATGCATAGTTTTATACCAGTTTGTGCTAAGGTGCTAAGGCTCCATCCTAGGGTTTAACTGGAAGAAATCGCTATACATAGACAACCCATTGTGCATTTATTTTGATTTTTGTTACCTATATATTTAAGTTTTCGTTATAACTGTTAGGTATGTACTTACAATAGCTAATCTATCTACCTACCTATCTATCAGGCATATAGATATACAGTTTTAATGTCAAGGCCAGTTAGGCCCAAGTATTCCTACCAGGTTTAGCATATTCAAACTCAGAATTTGTTTACTGTGCAGTTATTTTGTACTGTGCTGTCGTCGAGTTAGAACTTATCCTTGGTTGGCGCAATTGTGGGCCTTAGCAGACAAAGCAAATACATCCATAAAAACACATAATATATACCTATAGTACTACAAAAAAAAGGAACGTGCTGTGACTTAGGTAAAAGCTATAAGTACATACCTAATAGTAGGTAGCTTTGAGTGGAGTAGGTACATATACGGATTTTGGTAGGAGGTTGATTAGTGATTTACTAATGCTGATGGTTCTCGTCTTCGCCACGTGTTAAGGAATTTTAATTTTATTTAAAGCAGTATGTACGACATACTTAGCTAATTACGACATACATACTTATCTAATTATGGTTAGAACCTTTTACACTATGCGTGGCCATGGCTTTTTTCAACTGCGAGAATGTCGGAACAAGTTTATGGCCCACTCTGCCTTTAACAATGCATTACCACATAGGTCAGGTCCTCCTAAGACGCGCCCTATGTGGCATTGCACTGCGCCCGCCACCCTGAGACATACAGATGTAAAGTCTCATGTTGCTGTAATTTCACCGATAAAACCTTTACCGTTACTGAGTGAGAACGTAACGCATCGAATTGACCAAAATTAAAGTTTAATTTGTGTGTGTGTTTGACTGTCATGTTATATTTAAACATAACATGGTTAATTTTGGTCGATTCGATGCGTTACGTGCTCACTCAGTAACGGTAAAGGTTACAAACTTGATAAAAAACAGTATTTATTTGAGGATGTAATATAAACAATCAAAAACAGAAACACGATTGGTGAAACTTAACGCTATAGTTTTTTTTTTTGAAATCGGCCTTTTAATTACCGTTGTAGGTCCCTCTTTCAAAAATATATAGTGATTAATTAATAATAATATTAATTATTATTTTTATATTGATTAAATATAAAATATTGACGGTTAATTTTCATACTATTGAGTAGGTAGTTAGAGGACCTAGATTACTAATCTAGCAATAGAAAAGGATTTAATTGTATATTTGCTACTTTTAAAGCAAAGCGTTTTTTAACTCTGCCATAAATCAAGCACCAAAATAAATTGGATTAAGTTGATCGAAAGTATAAATAGTTTTTATGAGCAGAATACACATTTTCAGTTACCTAATTCACAATTCAGTCTAGATTCTGTCTACTTACAGTGTGGTTCTATAATAACTACGAGAATTGACTTGAATATTTATTCTGCGCTTCTGTTCATAATTGAATTCGTTGTCATTGTTGTATTACACAAGAAGCATGGCACATTGTAGGTAAGTATCGGGTAGATGCTTCGGTAGTATCGGGGAGAATTGAATAGGTGTTTAATGAAGTATTTGCGGTAAACGTAGACGTCTAGAGGATTGGTAGGATGTGCTCGTAAATACGATTGAGTCATGCATTTATACATGTGGATAATCGTATGTAAATATGCATATTTCACACGTGGCTTGGCTAGAATATGCCAGTGATTAGCCGGTAACTTGACCGGTGTGTTCGTGATGATAAGCGTTTTATTGAAGTTAAGGTGGGACATACCGCAAAATTCCTAATCGTAGGGCTTTTATGTAGGTACATAATGTTTACTTTACCAAAATGACTGAAAAAGACTCATTTTTGGAAAGTACCCAAAAATGACTCTTTTTCATAATGACTACAGTTTTTCCCGAAATGCCTACAATTGCAAAAAATCTGTTTTACTACAAAAAATAGCCAAAAAAATATATTATTAGCTTTTAATCGATTTGCTAATCTGTGTCAGACAATACAGAAAATATTGAATAGTTCGACTTGTTCCCAGAGTTCGACGGATGAATAAACAAACATAAATTATTTAAATTCGAATTTCGAACAGGCCTATTATGAATTCAAACAGACAAAGAAGAACAATAGAGATTGTAAGGGTAGCGATATACTTAGTGCAACCTTAAGGAGAACAACACGAATATCCAAAAAAAACGCCGTGTGTAGCTTCGTCGCTCACAGCTAGTCTTTATTATATTCTAAGGTTCATGCCCCAACAAATACATAACCTGTGAAAATGATAACTGGCTACCTCTTACAGCTGCTGAGATATACCCCTATGACCTTAGAGCATTGCAGGCCTCTGTACCGGAGTGCTCGATACCTATGACAGACAGAATACAGAACGGACGGACAGATGGCGTAGGCCATGTAATAAACGGGACACATGTTTGACACCATTTGGCAAAAAAAAAAAAAACATTTTCGGCACAGAATAAATAATGGTACACGTGGTATCGGTGAACATACATAAACAAAAAACATATAGACGAACATAGAAATTCCTCCTTCTCTGAACTCGGTTAAAAAAGTGACTGTCATTTTATGCAAATTTTCCTTGGCATACGCTGTAAGTAGGTACGTGGATATTCTAAGTAATACCTACCTGAGTAAACAATACCATCATTTTTTGTTCAAAAAGCGATTTCCGTATAAGTTTTAAAGATTTACCTACCGTTGCGTTTAATTAAGCCCGAGGCGCAGTCAAGGTAGTTCTAGCAGTAGGTACTAGTTAGAATACCTAGATCATAACATTATCGAAAAAGTTGTTTGTTGAATAATATAAATTTTCAAACTTTTATGAAATTAGTGATCAGCGGTTTACAGTTTACGGATTATGGTTCCTTGCTTGTTCGGTGCTGATCAAAATGAGCCCAAGCACTGGCAGGCTATTCGCATACTCATCACCGAGGACTTCCATTTTCCACCTTCTGTCTCCATCACCAGATCAGCTCGCTGTCATCATAATATTGTAGGTATTGTCATCAGAACTTGATTGAACAGGGTTCAGGTTCAGGGTGAATCGGATATCCGGAAGTGGTTGAAACTTCGATTCCTAGATTTGATTACATTGAGTTACATGTGAAACTAATAAAAGCGTGTAAAAACGAACGATGTTATAACGTAAATTAAACTAGTTTTTGCTGATTTTAACAAGATTTTATGAAATTAGTGATCAGAACGGTGTGCTGATCAAAATGAGCCCATACACTGTCAATCCATTTACTACTAGACTATTATAAAAACGTTTTACCGTGCTACTCAATGGGGTGGGGTGTTAAAGTTTGTATGGGAACTTTTTATCGCGTGGTGCCTTTTGCTTGAAACTTGGTGTGGGTACTTAAAATACAGAATGATTAAATAATGATTTCATGATTTTTTTTAATAACCCTAAAAAAGGGTAACTAAGGGTGACAAAGTTTTAGTTTTTTCGTGATGTGATGCGTAGCCTTGGATTTTCTCACTTCAAAATCATTTATTTCACAGTAATGTCATGTAGGTAGTTATTACAGCGGTTATGGTATCGGAATACACAATTGACAAAATCATGATAAAATCATCAAGTGCTCATTGTGAGGAAAGGCTGCACCATCATCTTATGTAGCCTTGGATACTTTTTATTTTGGTTGAAGAGCGTAGCAAAGCACGGGTATTGAGCTAGTATGAAATAAGATACTTATGACACATGCGTAGATCTGATAAGTATATCTTTATCACACAATGACACATCCCACTTAACGGGTTGGTTCAGTCAATCTCCTACTTAGCGTGACAATAAGCTGCCTTGATTAGTTCTTCCGATTCGGACTTTTGTTGTAGTTATACCGACTATATTATAACTTGTGTTTTGGATGCAGATACCTCTCTTGATGCCGTGTTCAGTGCCAGCGTATCATGTTCTTGGCAGAGCTGCCAACTTGGTATTTTTTACCCCTTTAGGTATCTTTCGTTATCGCTCAAAATTGTGTTCTCTCCGAGTTTGCCAATTTTTATCTATTTCTGTCCGAGATGCGAATTTAAGGTCATCACAAACTCTGCAAAAGTAGTGCGAACGTCGAGAGTGATGTAATGGATTGAGAAGGAAATAACGTAAATAGTTACCCGTATCCCCATTTTATTTCTTGACATGGAATTCATCGTGTAACTAAATCACGTATCTAGTGAAATCAAGTTGGCTATAATTATATTTCAAGATGGGAATATGAACATCGCAATTTTTTTCTTCTAATTTGATACAGAGCCGAAAATATGACTTTATCTATTTGCTCGTGTCCTGTGCGACAGATGGGCGTCGTTCTCCAGTTACTTAGGCGAGCGTAGCAAACAATAAGCCGGGCTATGTAAGAACATATAGGTGCAAACATGCAATGCTGGTTGTTTGATCAATCATGCACGCAAAATACGCGGAATACCTTTAAACAGACAACGAAACGAATTGTACGAACTTGTCAGTTTATAAAATATTAGCCTCTTGCCCGCGGCTTCGCACACGTGGTGTCCGGATAAAGAGCTATCGCCCTCCTCCTGAAACCCTTCTGCTCCCCACCGCTCTCCCCCTCTCCGCACCAAATATCATCATGATCCGCTCAACCTCTGATCCGACAGACATTTTCCTATCCCATAATAGTCTTGAGTTCATACAAAAATCCCATAGAAAAAGGACTTTGAGTTTTTCCCGAACTTCCAGATTTTCAGTGTTTTTTTTCTTTTTTTCTTTCCTTTATTCGGACTATTACGAACAGCCCCGTGCTCTTGCCCCTCCCCTAGCATCCATCCACATAACCTAATATCATCAAAATCGGCTCAGTTTTTACGAAGTTGAGTGGATCGTTACACAGTATTCGCGAGCAGTAGCTAATAGAACATAGCCTAGACATATAATTATAGTACTCAGGAATAATGTAGCTTCCTGTTGGTGTAATATTTTTTGGAATAGGATTATTAGTTCCTCATATTACCTCCTTCGAAACAAACTCACAAAACAAAATTAAGTATCTCTTTTAAAAATATTCTAGGACTAGATACCTCGAAACGCAGTTATCTCTAACATCTAGCTAATCTAAAGTTATCTAGAAGAAATGTATGGGGTATAAAGTTAGTTAGTTATAAAGTTAATAATTATAATGCCAATACGTTGTAGCACGAAGTGAAGACGATAAGCATGGAGAGAGTGTCTGAGGATTTGCGGATGAATGGACGGGTCCAAAGTCACATTGTGTTTTGAATTGGTTAATGACGGCGGAGTTCCTGCATAGTACGGGACATGTCGAAGCCGCCGCGCCGCGCGCCGTGTCGCTGTGGACATTACCCAATGAGAGGACCGGTACGTAATTACAATTGCCGGGAACTTGATGAATAGGACAGGAAACTGTCTTGTAAGAATACTTAACGTTTGTTTTTCAATTCTTTGACCCTGTTTATTTTTGGTGCATTAGTTTGTTCATCTTTAAGTTTCTCTAGGTACCTACTACGAAAAAGAATTTATGTATTTTTTTAAAGTTAATGTTAAAGTTATAGTTTTTAGGGTTCCAGGATGTAGGTCCCAAAGAGTGCCGAGCGACGCCGACGGGACCCTATTAATAAGCCTACGACGACGGCCGGCAGGGCGCGCAACGCCGCGCCGCGCCGGCCGACCGTCCGACCGTTGTCTATCCTTCGACCAACCACCAAAATAAAAAGTATGGACGGGCCTTGGGGAACGATAGTTTTGAAGCTTATAAAGTGAGCCACTCACTTCGCTTCAGTCGGTCTTTGTGACGGCAGCGAGTGATGAAACGTACGTGTGTTTGTAATTGTGACTTATTTTTCACGGACGTTTTGTATGGGAGGCCCCCGTCCAGTGTATATCTATATCTATCTGTATTCTGTCGCAGGCGTATAAGCCGGGCCGCGACCAATATCTCAGCAACCATCAGTTTTATTTTTCAGAGATTATGTGTTGTATACACACAACCCATGACATGGTTGGGGCATGAACCCTAAGAAAGTAATATTATTTATTTATTTATTTATCTATTTATTTATACTTTATTGCACATAAAATAATGTAACTAAAGGTAGGCTTAATGCTAACAAGCATTTTCTATCAGCCAAGTAATAATAATCCTGTGATGAAATCCTGTACAGTTACGTAGTGAGAACTATAACATGAAAACGGAACCCTACTATACGCACACGTATCATATGCGTACCCCCATACGCATTTGGCTGGTTTATTTAAAGTAAGGCAATATTCAAAGGTTATTAGGCTTATTTAAAGCAACTTTTAACAATAGTTTACAATGATCGCTCATGTCTTGTTCAATTTTAAGGTACCTATTTTTACAAAAAAACAACCGACTTCAAAGCTAAGTCTCATGCGTATTTATGTCTGTTTAATTAAGGCTGAAATTAAGTATTATCTCCAGCTCCTAACCAATAAGGAGTGCTGTGGCTTTCATCATTAGCTCACAAGCAAGAGATGATGACACCAAGACGCAAACACCTGAAAAAGTAACACACTGTGCGTGCCATACATTTTTGAGGATTCCCCTCGATTTCTCTGAGAATCCATCATAAGATCCTGACGAATAATAGTGGTAATTAGCCGTTTATCTTTTAATATAAATTTAATATAAGATCCTGACTTGGTGAATATTGGACCACCTCGGGAATGTACTCATTCAATCAAAAAAGGCTTAAAAATTAATTGGGTACTAGTGACGTAGATATCGGTGAACATACATAAACAAGTAATTAATTTTGTAAAAATAAAAAAAAAACCTCAACGCAATGAAACGGCTGAACCGATTTTGATCAAACATAGCTAAGAAAACTCCAGACAAATTCACCTTTCAAACAAAACAAAAAAAACGAAATCTTTTCATCCATTCGGGAGCTACGAGCGGACAGACAGACACACACACACACACAGACACGTCAAACTTATAACACCCCGTCGTTTTTGCGTCGGGGGTTAAAAATACATACAGACGAACATAGAACCGCCTCCTTTTCTGAAATCGGTTATAAAAACACATAAGAACCTACTCTGCAAATTACATTTCAGAGAATTTCGTTTGAAAAAATACAGTTGCTGTTTACCTAAGTACGAGTGTGAAAAAAAAATATGTGTTCGGGTTTTACGCAGTTGTTTTTACTGAGCTAGTTCTAAGAAACAGAAATACGAGAAGAACAAACAGTTGTATGACTTTATTGTGTCTTTAAATTACCATTATTTTGTTAATGTCGCCTACCTGACAGGTGTGAAATACTTAGCGCCCACTTAGTGGGCCTATATAAGGCAAGTTGGTACTCCGTTGGGACATTTTATGAATGTTCAATGTGACAATTTGGGGGGGTTCAAAACAAAAACGAAAGGTTAATTTTCCATTCAATTTCATAATATATTATAGTGTTTAACCAAAGAATAAATAATTGTTACATACTTTTAATTTTTTACAGTGATAACTCCATTTTTTACAATTAATAACTGCATTTTTGCTCCGTCAGCTGCCCTTCACAAGTCGGAGGGAGTATCCGTTTTTTTTGGTGTCTTGCAACTTTTGAAATTTCAGCTAAAAAAGGAGTTTTTTTGAGAAGTGTTTAAGTGTTTAACATCAATTACTTAGATTAGAAACAGTTCAATTTTTTTTGGATGTATTGGTTCGTTTGTTACTCAATCCCGCCGTAACGACAGACAGATGACACAGTTTTCGATGAAACTTGGTACACAGATAGATGACCTGCCCCTTTATTGCGTAATTCCAAACCTACTGTCAGAGTACTCAAATCGAACACCAGTGTTCATGCCAGACTACCATCTCGAGGAATTGCTGAAGGATTTTTTCGATGTCCAGTGACGTCAGACTGAGCTTTAGCTTTACTTTACTTTACTTCAACTAATGACACTAATCACTGGGCTTGAAACTGGCTCATAGTGGGACGTCACAAATTTGCCGCTGTCAAGTAGTTACACAATACGAAACTGACAGAAAAGTGTCCAGACTGGGCTATAAATGTCAAATTTGAAGTTTAACCGATGTTAGTGGAGTTCAATGGAATTGCGCAATTACCCCACTGGATTGAGACGTAAGCTTCATTTTACCCCAACATAACGCGATCTAAGTCGCTGGCGTACACTAGTAAACAAATGAATACGAAGAGGTCGCAGATAACCTAGATGCGAAGCACACGACATTTTAATTGGAATATTTCATTAATTACCTTTTTATTTGTTTTATCGTCAGATTTCTATTATTGTATTGGAACGTGTCGTAGTTTATTAGTTTATAATTTAACTAGTTTGATTCATACTTCCTTCTTTTTTTCCAGCTATTAGATGTGGTTGAAGCCATCAGATCTATTAATAGGTCCACAAACTATTTTGATTTATCAACCACATTATTGCTTTCAAGTAATGTTTAAAGAAAACTGCTCTTACCTATATTTATTTCACAACAAGTGGTAAAAAACATAATCAAAGATTTTTTACCACATTTACATATGTTCATATATTATGTTCATTTTAAGATACATCTTCAGAACAGGCTGTATTGAAACGTGAATATGAAACATGCCCTCTAGATATTAGATATTACAGACTATTTTTTTTAAATTGCATTACTTGATTGTTTATCTTTTATAATAAAGAAAAAATATCAAAGAAACCTGTTTAAAAAGAGATTTACAATTTCGCCAATGTGTAGTGATTTAATTATATTAGCCTATAGCTCAATCCAATCTATCATCGTACCAAATTGGTCGTATGACGACCTCTGTGACGCGGCGGGTGAACGTTCGCCTGCGACGCAGGAGGTTGCGGGTTCGATTCCCGCCTCGGAACAAATATTTGTGTGATCTGCAGATATTTGTTCCGGGTGTTCTGGGTATTTTCTATATATAATAAAAAATATCTATCTATGTAATATATTGTATTAAGGTTTTCAGTTGTCTAGTACCCATAACACAAGCTCTGCTTAGCTTGGGGCTAGACAATGTTGTGTGAACTGTCCAGCATTATTTATTTAAATATTATTTATTTAAATTTCATTGAAATTGGACCGTTTCGGCGTGATTGAGTAACAAATATACAAACATCGTAATTTTGACATATTAGTGGGATTTGTGAAATAACATATTAATTGTTTATGTTTGTTAATAAGAAAAACTGCACACAGTCCTCTAAAAATTTACCGGTTGCGATGAAACCAACGTTCATAGTTCAATCCATTATTTTATAGTCCTTTGTAAATTCAATTTGGTATTTTTCTTCACCATATATACACATTTTATTATACTCAGCCTTGAGGACCTACTAAATAAGTAAATACCTACTGTTCTTATTGCGTTCTCATATTAAATTTATGCTAAGCAAGTATGTACTTAACCAAAAGATACGGGTACAAGGAAGTGTTGCACACTATATTTTACGTTTTTATAATTGTTGTTGATTTAATTTGTTGTTTCGTAAAAAATAAACTATAATCAGCCGTCTGGAAATATATATTAATCAAAGACAAGATCCGCAATGAGTACCGACGTCAGGGGATCAATTAAAAAATAGAGAAGCTAACAGAAAACAGGCTCTGATGGAATGGCCATATAACTCGAAGATTTGATAGCTACTCAGTAAGGACCCCCGAGGCAAAGGAACACCCTAAGTGTTGGTCCAATGTCGAAAAGGATCTACGACAACCCAGGATTGAGCATCCTAGCACCGAAGTACCAGGAGGCTGCCGCCAGATGGGCGTGAAGAAGAAGAGGAAGAAGAGGGAAGGTTGGGTTCGTAAGTGATATTTGATGTAAGCCGGTAAGATTCAAGGGCTTTGCCGATCGATGATGCGAAGAAATCCAGGAAAAATCACGAAATAAAAAGGAAAAATAAACAAATGATTAAATCTAGAAGTAGTCTGTAAGCATATGGTACTTCTATAAATTTATATATTCTCGCTAAACAACAATAATGTAAGTAATTGTTGGATGTGTATCACAGTGTATTGTGCGTCATTCGGCAAATCAATGTTTCTAATTAAAAATAACCTGCAATGTAGATTTATGTATTTTATTTATCACGTAAATCACGTTGCGCTTGTGTCGTCAACTCACTTGTACCTACTACCTACAAGCTATTGATCTCTTTCGTGATCTGAATGACCGTTCTTCAAACATTTCTATAGTCTGACAAAAATTCAACATCCGTTTCTTTACATGGTGTTATTTATTCCCAAAACCATTCCAAAACTTAAAAAAACATTCTACGCGTCTCCTGTAGGGTTGTGCTTTTATGTAAATGTAGGGGCAGTAGGGATACTTGTACTAATATTTATTCTGTGGTAGGGATCGTATTTATTGATAGCTGTCCACGAAAAAGCCAGGCAGTGTTTTTTTTAGGAGTACACGAAGAGTTCATAATACCTTCACGTATTTTTTTTTAGTGGTGCTTTTCGCCCTCTATACCTTGAGAATCCTGGGCCTCAATCGCACTAAGTTAAGGAAATAATTAATTTATTTTATTTAATTTATTGGTTTTGCACTAATATTTATAAAATTCAAAGAACAAAAATAATATGAAATTTGTAACGTACTTATATAAAGAGCGCATGTGTGGTGTAGATAGATAGAAGCGTGGTGCGTGTCATTTCGGAATGCTAGGTTTTGTCCTCCAAAACCTTGGTTTTTTTGTCACCATTTTAACCAGGGTTAGGTATGACTTGACGGAGACTTTTGACGACTTGACTTAAGATTTATTACTTGACTTTATTACTAGGTACTTGACATTGGTGTACTATTGTAATTTAGGCAATACCAATAGCAAACATCGTTTGACAGAACTAAACTAATTTTAGTTTAATTACAGTTTATTTTGTGCCAAAAGAATCGACACCACTGACTATATTGTTAAGAATATTCCTCAGTAGACATTTGGCCTGTGTACCAACCCTATATTACAGACGTTTTAAACGTCAAAAATATCTTCTATCTGACGTCGATTAACTCAAGATAACCCATCCTATTTCAGATATTAACGTTAGCTGAGGCTAACATGGGCTCACACTACCTAAAACTGGCATTCCCAGACAAAAGGCCTTGCCATTTTGCATGAAGATTTACGTGCAGATTTTGTGCTTTTCGTCGTGACAAAGATATTGAACTGAAGGTAACCTACCTAGGTCGTTCACTTTTTCAAAATGAAGTCATAATAAAAACAATGGACTAAAAAACATTACTAAACTTTAAAATAATGACACTGATACATACTGAGAATGATAGATAGATAAAACTCTTTGTTGTACATGAAAGAAAAAATAATGTAACAAAGTGACGAACAACAAAATACTCGTAACAGCTGACGTGGGATAACAGAATGGCTGGTATTTTCGCTAAAAGTGATCTCTTTGGACAACATTTATCATCAGAGTAAAGTTAATAATCAATCTTTGAGAACGACCAGTTTTTAAATGGTATGAGACAAAAGTCAAGGAGATAGAGCAATCTGGTATTTTTAGGGTTCTATATCTCAAAAGGTACATCTTCGTACATACATACTTCGTTATGGTTTATAGGAAAACATCAACGAAAATATTCGTAAAGAGAAATGCGTATACAATGTGTTGCGAGGACTAATAAGTTCAATTGGTAGTGGTTACTAATAGATAGATAGATAGATGAACTCTTTATTATATACCTAAGAAAAAGTAATATAACAAAGTCACAAACAACAAACTTAATTAACAACGTACAATTGGCGGTCTTATCGCTAAAAGCGATCTCTTCCAGACAACCTTTGGATGGAAAGGATAAAACAAGAACTTTGATGGGGTTGGCCATGTTGGCCTACTTGTACGGAACCCTCTCCTCGAGAGTTAACTCGCACTTAAATGGGTTTTTTGGACAAAAGCTTCCTCATCTTGTCAAAAAACACTAATTAACTAATTATATACGTGAGGAATATACATTGGTGGATAATAGATAAAAAATAATTGATGTGCCTACGAGTACAAACACAGAGTGTGGATATTTAAGGTGTCCTATCAAAATTAAAAAACCGGAACATTTAGGCAATTACTCGGTGTCTATCCGTCTGTTTGTCTGCATACACGTGATCTGAAACTATTCTACAAAAGTACGAGTACAAACTTGTGGTGGAAAGGAAGATACAATTTATAGACCAATTTATTTTGAGGTACCTAATGGTTTTATTCGGAGAGGGATAGTACATCTTCCTAGGATGCATGACTACAGCACTATTACGATTTTTTTTTAATGTGTTAGTGTAAACCTGTGTTGGGTGTCCTATTTTAATAAAATAAAAAATAAAAATAAAGGAATGGGACTCGGCAATCAACGCCTTTTCGAAACAGAAATATAGTTCTCTCTCTCTTCTTAGAATAATGGCTCCAAACAATTTCGCCAATGTCAAGTGATATATATAATTAATTATATTTTGATAGTCAAGTCGTCAAGAGTCGCCGTCAAGTCATAATTCACTTTAAATAGTGGCAGAAAAACCAAGTTTTTACAGGGAAAAATCAAACATTTCGAAAAGACACGCAATACACTTAAATTTCTTACATACACTAAATTCAATACACTTAAAGTGCTATTTATCCAAGTTACACTAGTTAAAATGCCACCAAAATAACACGAAATAACTCGAAAAAACACATTCAAATGTAATTAACGTCTAGACTGTCCAAAATTACAACGTTTCTTTCAAAAATGGCAGATTGAATCCAGAAAAGTTGCAAGTGATTGAATAAGCGACTGTTAGACAGGAATGACGATTGCCGAGGCACATTATTTTCCTACTGGCAATACAGCATCCTGATCAGTAAGTCTAATTTCCAAAATGCCTAAGAAGTGAACTGCCTAAAATGTAAAATGATTATTTTGCAGAAAACCTAAACAGAAAATTGACTAAAGTTCCATTGTGCCTAAAATATAAAAGGTCTAAAATGTGTGATGCCTTAACTGCCAAAGATCTAAGAAGGTGTATACCTAAAAAGATTTGTGAAAACCTTATTATAGGTACTAGAAAGCAAATTGCCTAAACTGTCAAAGCTCTCTCTATGAGTATGTTTAAGAAGTAGGTATATTAACGCATAAAATATTTTTATTTTACGCATGGTTTAGTCATGTTCCTATGTAGGTGTATTGCATTTTAGACTATTTGCTTCTTAGGAAGTTTCAAATTTTATACAATTTGCATTTTAGGCATACTACCGTTTTAGGTATCCTGAATCATAGGCATTTTGCTTTTTAGACATGACATTTAGGCATTTTACTTCTTAGGCAACTTAAAAATTAGACTTTCTGATCAGGAAGCGCAATACATACATAGAAAAACGTCGTTTTCCCTAATAGGTAGGCAGAGCCTCAATGGGTCTCTTTTCACCGTGGGTTGCACCATCGTGGGAATGACATGACAAGCGGTGAGCTCATCGCCGCCATTGCTTCCCACTATTGACTCGGCTTACGCTTTCTTCCAGTAATAACACATTCCATAATGTTACTCGAAACCCCGGCACTAGAGCGTATTTCAAAGTTTTGGCTCGCCATTCGAGACGATAAGCCAGCAGCCAGGACAAATCTTTTACCAACGAATCTGGACTAACAAGTTTAGGTACCAAGAAACTAGATGCGGGGAATCAGACGAAAGCTCATGTTAAAATAAGGTTGTAGTTTTTAACTTTTCAAACATTATTAGAATGACGTCCAGTTTTGGTGCACACGAAATATTGGTGGTACTTTTAGTAAAGGGGGCAAACAACGAAAGTGGGCGAATTACTTATAAATCGTAGATGATACCGAAAAGGGGGCGAAAATCCACAATTTGTTGAAAATAAGAATTTGTAGACAAAATCAGAAAGGGGGCAAATAGCGAACATACCCGTCGCATGCCATATCTGTAGCGAAATTAATATGATTTTAAAAAGCAAGGTTGAAATTATTATTTTATTTTTTTACTAGGTGAATCGCTACGACTTAGTTCACGTTGTTTTTTTTTTGTTATAAAACTTCAAGACCCCGCTGCATCTCTTAGGGGCATCGAGCACTCCGGTACGGAGGCCTGCGTTGCTCGATGCTTAGGGGTGAATTCCTTTCAGTGTATAAAAGAAATGTACCCTCCGCTTGGGCTGTGCGTAGATCAGTCGGTGTGTCGGTCAGTCAGACAGTCACGCAACGATTATTATTTTAACTAAGATGGTGGTAGGTATTACCTTAAATTGAAAACAAAGTATGAGCAATGTAATAAGATGTTATCAAAAACGGGTCAAGGGATAATGATTGAATGAGCATTAAATTCAAAAATTAATTATTAATACAACAAAGTAAAAAGGACACACGACCGCATCTTATAATAATTACCACACTGTTTTTAAGGATAATAATCTGTTAGAAATTACTAGGTTGGAATAATTGAATGAAGCAAGAATATAAGGTTTATTATAGTTTTAATACAGATGCAAATACACTACGACTCATATTTTATAATTGGGATGAAATAAGTTTTCCCCAATGGGTTGACCCAAATACCCATTGGAATGAACATTCGTGGGATGAAACACGAAACACACGACTCGTGCCTGGCATACCTTCAGTACCTACATAACGAGATCATGATGTAAATATTTTAAAAACCCCCGGCCATTCTTCCAAACTTATAAATTTCTCTCCATCCACGACAACATCATTGACGACCTCTGTGGCGCGGCGGGCGAAGGGTCGCCTGCCACGCTGGAGGTTGCAGGTTCGATTCCCGCCTCGGAACAAATATTTGTGCGATCTGCAGATATTTGTTCAGTGTTCTAGGTTTTTCTATGTAAAATAAAAAATATCTATCTATGTAATGTATTGTATTAAGAATATCAGTTATGTAGCATCCATAACACAAGCTCTGCGTAGCTTGGGGCTAGATAATGTTGTGTGATATGTCCAGCATTATTTATTTATTTATTTATATTTATTATTTTATAATTAATAAGGTGTACAATAAAGTATTTTTTATTCTATTCTATTCTATTCTTATAATACATTTCACCAATGCCGAGATCCGACACGTGGACCTATTTGGACTCAAATACAAACTAGCAGTAAAAATATCATAATAAATTTTATTGGTATGACTAAAGAAGGCCAGTAAGACATCCTACAAAAAAAAACATGCTTATATGGTAAAAATTCACCGTCCTCAAATGGGGCCAATGGGCTAATTAATGTGTGCGATGGTTCAAAACATTTTTATTTCGATGCACCTTAAGACCTGCATATGCATTTATAACATCAAACGATCTTTTATTCATTATTCAAGCCAAAACTGAATAAGAAAAAAACTAAATAATAAGTATAGCAATGAGCCCATTGGACAGGACACCTAACTAAAATATCTTCACCCATTGTCAAATCTTAGAAAATACCAAACATGACAGCATATTTTATTAGCAGAGAATGTAGCCAAGTGAATAATACAAAGAAGTATGATTTGGCAATGTAAGTATAAAATAAATGGACTACCTTGGGTCAGACACCTGTCTGCTCAATGAGGTAAATAAATTTACTATATAATTTCAACAACTGTTTCCAATTATTTTACTAAACTGTATATTGTATTGCAAAACCACACTATTTGGAATGGCGAATTCGTTTCCAAACTAAAGATCAGTGAAGCTAAATTAAGTGAAAAAATGTGGGTACTTAAACAAATGTCCTCAAATGGGGACAGCGGGTTTAAATAGGTTAACACTAGACGACGTCATTTCCGTCTCTGTGCTACCAGTAGAGTGTAATTTAATTCCCCAACATCCCCTTAAAATCTGTCCGATCATATAAACCCAAGAGTTATAACTAACTTGATTGTTTCATTTGATTAGAATAATTTCAATAGTTTTTTAAGAATTATCTCAGTTTTTTCTATAATTATTTTAATGTTGCAATAAAGTGGCAACTGGATAGTGACGTCATCTGGTGTTAGTCACGTGACAGTCTCTGAGTAGCAGACTTTGTTATCTTGTATCATGGATGAGAGCACCGCTACGGCATATGCATATTTTTTTATACATATGGCCTACGTTATTACAGTTACATGAAATTACAGGCACATGAGACTTCTCATCTTTATGTCTCTGGTTGGCGGGCGCAGTGCAATGCCACATAGGGTGCGTCCTAGGTGGACGTGACCTATGAGGTAATGCGCTGTTCATAGGCAGAGGTTACCGCTTAACATCAGGTAGGCAATCTGCTAGTTCCGTCATTCAAGTAGCATAAAAAAAAAAATAAGGTAGGCTACCGGAGTCACCTACATTTAGGTATAGTGATTTTCTTTTATTATATGCGGCTTTTTATGTAGTATTTCATTTTGGACAAATTTTAAACAGAATTGTTCGAATCATTGATCATAGAATCATTGTTCGAATCACGTTTTTATGATGAAGCCGTTGAAGCACCTAGCTGATTAAACTTGCAAGATAACATAGCCAAGCCAGTGAAACGAGAAAGATTTTTAAGGGCGCGTGCCTTTGTAAATCGCAAAACAGCCCTGGAATAGTTACATAAGTGTTTTGTCTTGTATTGACACGCAGTTTCAAATGCGTTTGAATGAGACATACATGCTGGAATTACTCAAAGGATATTCCACGCTTATTAGTACCACGGTTCTACATTCACATTCATCATTTCACAGTAAAAACCAGCTTTTTTAAAGTTATCTTACGTGTTGTTCCGTTTTCAGTTAGAGCACTGGGTATAGCGATGGTGGCTAGCGAGCGACTCTGACTTTCGATCGTTGTTTCAAACCCCGGTCGTATATCATGGGATTTTTAATCGAAAAAAATATGCAATATTATTTATTTATAATCATAGAAATCATAGAATCTCATCTCATAGAAATTACAGTTTAGGCCAAAACGTTTTATGAGCAAAATAAAACGAAACACATATAGAGAAATTTAGGTAGACATCTGTGAAAAATATTATAATATTTTTTTACAGAAAGAATAATACAACGAATACAAGTAGGTATGTACAAAATAAAAAAAAAAACATATTGGGTACCTAATGCACTTGTGTAATTTCCAAGTTATCTCAAAACAATTAAATACGAGGAAACCAGCATGATCAGGAACCACCAATTCTAAAACGTGACATCAATAAAGTAACAGTACTGAATCCTTTCACTACACTAGTCTTTCACCATTCTGTCAATAGGCCCTTTTTATGGCCACCATATCTTAAGCTGATGAATAACCTGAAAAGCAGGGTGAAAAAGAATATAGCGAAGACACTTAAAGAAGTTGAACAAGCAAGTTACAAACTGGATGTGCTTATTTATAAAACACTCGTTTTAGAACTTGATGAAGATAAATGGGTTCACAAACGCCATAATATTCCTGGACGATGAGAAAAAAAGGAAGAAAACAGGTTTATTCAACAAATGAACAGAAACAGCTCTAGCCATGGCTAGCCTACCAATAAATGTACTTTTTATAGGTATTTTTACTGTCGCATGTCGTGTCGGCCCGCCTAGGCCAAGACATTTAACTTTATTAACATGTCCAGCTGCATGCCGTTAGACACACATTCATGTACATACTCAAGTGTATTTTTTGCGCATCTCCTTACCTTGTAATAAAGGTCAACATTATTGATCTTATGTACAATGTACACAATACGCTATTGTCATTCCATGAAAACGGTTTCTGGTATAAATAGTTTTTATAAATAGTGAACAGGTAAGCCATGCTAGTGAGATTCTAGCGAGTAAGCTACCAATTTATTATTGACGAGGTAATAACAATAGGTTGGATCAAGGATCCGATTCAGAAGGAGGTACTCCTGGACTTGGCACGCATAATAGTCAGGAGGTTCCTCTCTCTGCAGCCATAGCCACGGTCGGTGGTTTTCCGTTTAGATATATTTTTGTACTATATTGTTATACTATTTGTATTTTTATATAGTATTCCTTTTAGTAAAAGATGTATTTTTTAACGAGATTTTAAATAAATTTGTTTCATAATATTACCTAATAAAACTGTTGAGTAAGTAATTAGTAACTATGACTTACTTTTCAAGTCGATCTCCAAGCTTGTCTGAGAGATGACTGTCCTTGGGATAGGTGAGATCAGCGTCGTAGAGGTCCCGCTTGTATCCGCGCCAGAAGGTCGGCATCATCCAGACGAACCATGCTTTTGAGAATATGTTTGCACGCTTGTAGTTATTTGTCTTCTTCTCACGGTTTTTTGGAGGCACTTTCTTAGGGTCGCTCGTTTCTTTATTTCCACTCACCATTTTGATAAATTACTAAACGAAAAATCAATAGAAAAGTATAAAATAAAATAGAGAGTTAAGTCCGCGAACAAAATCGCTCCGGTGCGTTATTTCAGTGCGCTTTGGGAATCGTCATTTTTGTTGAAACGTCCTCGCGTTGTAGTTGAATAAGAGGCGGGCGCGTGCGCGAAGCACTCGATTAGCAGCGACTCTGATCGAGTGCTATCGTCCCTTCTACTGATGCGCGCGCGCACGATACTGCCTTTAAATAATGAAGTAGGGGTACAGAAGAGATACTAGTACATTACATACAGCGTAACCGTGTTGTATGATGGCGTTACTTTACATCCCGTGGCGGCAGAATATCGCAGCGGGCGCCAAGAACACGGCCGGGCTTCGTAATCACTAAATAACTTATTAGCTTTTAAAACAAATTGGCTTTCCTTGACGGAAAATACATATTTATTCAATCTTTTATACGAATAACTACGACCCTATGACCATAACAAGTCTAAAAGGATGAATAAAGTTCGTCCCGTCATTTACGCTAGTATACTTAACCCAAATTAAAGTGATTTTATTTTTTGTATTACCTTAAGTTTAATGTTGCCGGTTTACAAGGTAATTATATTTATTTTAGATCAGCTTACAATAACATTGTAAAGTACATACTAACAGCGTGTTATTGGAGTGTAAGAAATATCTGGAAATCCTTGAATATGATTGCAAAACCTGCGATCATCTCGTGTTAAAATAGTGAATATCTGCTTAATTATTTTTACGCCATTCTCTATAATCACGACAATCATCATTGGTTTCTTAGCGTTCATCAGAGCCCTAGACATCCATAGACGAGGCTTCTACCATGGAATGTAATGGGGAGGTTCCTCATAACCTTCACGCTTATTAGGGAGATTGGTGATCGTAGTATTAGTGGCTCAGATCAGATGCGTCCTCTGGTGTACCTACCTGATCCCTTATCGACCCTCATGACATCCATGGGAGGCGACGGAGGGATCTATTCTTAGGCCGGACACACTACAGCCTTACCTAACCCCACTCACCATACACAACTTAGCCACATATCTAATTTAAATATTACTTTCTCGGAACTATTCATTAAAATTAATTGAGGAAAACTGATTAGAATACACTTTAATCACAATCAAGTGGTAACGTTAAACTGGTTCGTATCGTACTGTGGGATTTCGAGGTGGTGTGATTCGTGGTTTCGGGTGTCGTATTGGCGTTACCGACTCTTAGTATTCGTACATCATAGACATCGTAATAGATGTAGATTATACACCATTAAATGTTTAACACGCTTCACAAAGGTATGGGTTCAGAAAAATTAAATGTGTTTAATCTTATAAAATATAAAAATGTCTAATTGACGTGGCCTTACCTTGACGATCATGTTGTATGGAAACTATGCTTTTCAATAACTTTGTTTTTATATTCTGATATAGACGATATTCTGAAATCGTAGGTACCTTTCGGGAAATCAGTGACTTTTCATGGTTATATCTGATATACACCGTGAAAATGTTATAGTGAGCAAACGTACAGATTACTTGTCTTTAGAACCATTTCGGTACATTTTTCTATCATCTACATACATTTCATTCTATAGATACGTTGGTGGATCTGTACATTTTTATTAGATCGTCATCATCATCATCATCAATGGTAGACGTCCACTGCTGAACAAAGGCTTGCCATAGAATGCCACGAGGTTTTTTGTACTGTCTTCGCTGCCTCCATCCACCGACTAACTGTGACCCTTACAATGTCGTCAGTCCATCGTGAAAAATAGACAGTTGCAGTACAAGTAGCCTTAAGACTTTTAAAGCAGATAACTAGTGCGCAAGCGATCTTATCATCATGTGACCTGACAATAAGGATGTGGGTCCAGTGCATGTGATCAGTTAAAGAGTTGACGTAGCGCGCAGTGGGGTCATCAGACTCTCTGGGATAATTCTTCACGAGTCTTCCATTTTGTAGAGCTGTATTGAGACCGCGTGACGGCATCTGACGCACCTCTGATCCTCTGTTGTCAGATCAATCTCTACTTCATAACTAGCGATGCAGAGTTCCGGACCAAACAATGGCCGCTAAAGTCTATAATAAAATACCAGACGACTTAATGGATGAAAATGACAAAAAAACATTAAAAATATTAAAAAGTGCCTCTGGGTATTATTTAATAAAGCCTTGATGAGTTTTTCAATAACAAGACATTTTCTTTCAATATATTGTTTATTTTTATTAGTTAATTTTTGTAATTTTTATAATTACTTAATTAATTAATGATAAACTGCGACACCCTGACTGGGTAGGCAATTAATTATAACACCCAAGTAAGTATTACTAGTAGGTACTAAACACCCATACCAATATTTTAAATATTGGCAGAACATGCAAACATTTGTCTCGCAGCGGGAATCGAACCCCCACCTGCAAGTAAAGAGCCGTAAGAACTCGTCGCATAGCTGCTGGAGACCGGTGCTAGTAACTCCCCGGGTTAGTACTTACACTTGGCAAATTTATTTTCTACTAGCTGTGCCCCGCGACTTCGTTTGCGCGATAATGCATAACCCTGCAAGATATCGAAATAGAACAAGCATGAAAATTTAAATTAAAATTCTTCTTTTAATCCCTGAAATTTTGACTTAAATCCTTTGAGCTGTTTCGTAGCCAATTTGAGACAAACTTTCAGTCAGATTTCTAAAACGGTCATTTGATTAGGCGTCGCATAAATTTCTATATCTTTTTGCATTTATTTTGAAATCGCACAGAACAGATACTTACATTTTATTATAATAGTAGGTATAAATAAGTCTTTGTTGAACCTTTTCAGAATTATCCATTTATTTATATTGAAAGCCATCGCATACAATCACGAACTAGTGGCCTGGGTAATTTTAAAGGTAAACCTGTACAGGCCTTCGATCAGTTTTGCTTGATCATAGCTGTGACTTTAATGTTATTCGGCGGCACTTATGTACCAATCTGATTAGGGATGTTACGGAGGTGGTTTTATCGGAGCCGAAGTCGGAGTCGGAGTTTTACAATTTGGTTTATCGGAGTCGAAGGCAGAACCGGAACCGGATTCGGAGGCGGAAGCAGAGGCAGAGGAGAGAATTGCTACGAGACTAATATGACGTATAAAAAAGCGGCCAAGTGCGTGTTGGACTCGCTCATGAAGGGTTCCGTAGCAGCAAGTAACATAATATAAAAGTTCTTGGATGGATTACGATTAATGACGTATTAAAAAAAAACTACTTACTAGATCTCGTTCAAACCAATTTTGAGTGAAAGTTTACATGGTAATGTACATTATATATTTTTTTTAGTTTTATCATTCTCTTATTTTAGAAGTTTAGGGGGGGGGGGGGGGGACACACTTTTTACCACTTTGGAAGTGTCACTCGCGCAAACTATTCAGTTTAGAAAAAAATGATTTTAGAAACCTCAATATCATTTTTAAAGACCTATCTATAGATAACCCACATGTATAGGTTTGATGAAAAAAATTTGTTTAGTTTCAGTTCTAATATGGGGAACCCCAAAAATAAAAAACTACTTACTAGATCTCGTTCAAACCAATTTTGAGTGAAAGTTTATATGGTAATGTACGTAATATTTTTTTTTTAGTTTTATCATTCTCTTATTTTAGAAGTTACGGGGGGGGGGGGGGGACACACACTTTTTACCACAGAATACATCTGCCTACCAAGTTTCAACAGTATAGCTATCCTATAGTTTCGGAAAAAAAGGCTGTGACATACACGGACAGACAGACAGACAGACAGACATGACGAATCCATAAGGGTTCCTTGTCTTTGACTACGGAACCCTAAAAATCAAACAATACAAGAAAAAAAAAAAAAAACTCATACCTTGGCCTTAAAATTAAAAATAATCTGATTTATTAATGAAACAATACAAAGGACTTGCTTCAATCGAGTCAAATTAAGTGTCTACAAAGTAGCAAATTATACTCTCCATGCAAATTCTTGGAGGAGTGACTATTAATACAAAAATGTTTGCTTATTATTAGGTTCAAGCCAATAATAGCGCTGTCACTTTCTTGAAGCTGTTGTTTTCTTGCTAGAGTCTGCCCATTCGATATATCAACATAAATAATCAGAATTATACCAACTTATTAACCTTCAAAAAATATCCAAAGTGAAGCATTTTTTGTTTCCTATTTTGTTACTAAGTCGGAATTGAGATTTATTTTTCTTTCACACAAATATTTTTCAAAGTTCTTTTTTGGCGAGACTAAGTAATGATTGAGTGGGTTACAAATATTGTTTCTAGTGATTTTTGCTAAATTTTTGTTTTGTGAGCGCTTTTATGTTACTTTCTAACTTGCCTGAAATTTAATAAGTTAGAAAGTGACATAATTTTGATGATACTTCGCATTCTTATCTCCGTGCGATCTATTTCTCAACGGGCCATAGATTAGGCCAGCGCCATCGCCACTGACGAGTTGATAGCTTGCTACTGACCGTGTGGACACGACAAATGGGGTGCGTTCAATGGGTGCACTCCAAGGGTGTAGTTGTTTTTTTAACCACGCTCTGAGGCTTTGAACGACTTGGATTGACACGGAATGTCAATGCCACTGTACATTTTTGATGTAAACAAACGCTTTTTCACCCGGTGTTGCCAATTTAGCTCTTTTAGAGCTAAATTCAGCTCTATTTCAACATTGTCAGCTCCACTTTTTTTCAAAGAAGTTAGTAGATGGTATGAATGAATGAACGACAAAACCATAGCCTTATTGTTATTGTATCTGTGTAGTGAATTAGAATGATTTGTTGAATCTTATTACCTGCATTGTTTATTTAGCTCCTCTTTACTGAAACAATTAGCCTTATTTGAACTCTTTTTTTCCCATTGGCTTTTAATTTTTTTCCTTCATGTGGTTTATCATTTTTAGATCTCATGAAGTAGAGTTTATTTTTATTTTCAATAGTTATAGAAAATAAAGCCGACAAAGTCAGTTTTTTTCCAAAATTTTGTTACCAAGTTTTTTTATTTTAAATTTGACCTAGGAACTGTTTTTGTAAATATGGTACTTGTTATGTATTTAGATCGATATAACTACTAACACCCTATTGTACCTACACCAAGAATTAAACGTAATATAAAAAAAAACAGTAAAATGTGCGGCATTATCGCTGAAAGCATATTTAAGTGTGTATTTATATTTTCCCAATATATACAAAAAACTTTCGAAACATTTCGAGAATTTTCTGGTACATTTGGTATGGAACCCTGAATGCGTGTGATCCGACGTACACTTGACAACAAAGATCCTTCCAGCCTTGATAGGTACTGACAAATTTGACAAAAGCTAGCCTTTATATTTCACAGAAAAAATATTGGCGATGTTTGCAACACCATCATCAATCAGCCAACATAAACCGCTACTGGACATCTGAACATATCTGTGGGTGTAATTTCATTAATATCGGTACAGCGTGGTTGATTAATAAAGTCTTAGAGCATTTAATAGCAAAGTAATTCAGGAGCTGATAACAAGTCCTGTTTCACTTTATAAAAAAATCCTCTCGTGGAATCTGGAACTTTCGCAGTTACTATATTACTTGTTGGGCTTACATAAAATATATCTCCATCTATGGATGGAACAGGATTTTTAGGGAGGAAGGGTGGGATCGACTTGACTTTGACAGCAATCTAACGTCAAAATCGTAACAACCGAACACCCACCCAAAACGGTGGTTGTTCAGTTAGGGTCACGTGACTTTAACCGAACGCTCTAACCGAGCCTCCGAACGGAACAACCCATACGCTTTGGTGACAAGCACATGATTTGACTTTGACAGACGTCAGAATTGTCTTAGGTGGTTGTTCGGTTAGGGTCACGTGATGCTAACCGAACGCTCTAACCGAGCCTGTGAACGGAACAACCGTACACTCTGGTGACAACCAACACTCAGAGTGTACCCACTGAACGCACCCATGTAGGCGGGCAATCGAGTAACTGATAGGAATACGCTTTTCTCTTCCTTGTACGCGGGTGCTGCACGCTCGAGCTCCAGTATAACCTCCGATTTAAAACTGTCTGAGTCGGAGTCGGAGTTGTAAAATCTGTCGGTAGTTCCAACTTTTCGGAATCGGAGTCGAAGCTCCGTAACATCCCTGATTAAAATAAGTCAAGTGCGTATCGATAGTATGCTAAGTTTGAACTGGAAAAAACCAAGACCCAGTAATTGTAGTCGTCCATTCACGAATAACGGATCTGTACATTGATTAATTTTGTCCTCGATTGAATGTAATCCAATCGGTACCGAGCTGTCGACGACGTTGTGCGACGCGTTTATTGTGGGAGTAATATCGTGTACTATTATTTATTCTGTGGTAATATGTTTATCTGGTGTTAAACTTGATTGAGGTCGCACAATTTTTACCTACTAACTCTCTTTATTGTAAGGCGTTTTAGGGGCCCGTACTTGAAAAGTTACCTACGGCACCATTATGTTAGGATCACTTTGTTGTTCGTCTTAAGACACTTTTGGGTTTATCAGGAACTGCTAGAGGGCATTGTCATCATAATCAGCCCGTAGAAGTCCACTGCTGGACATAGGTCTCGCTCATAAGATATAACGACGTTAAAATTTGGCCGAATTTAAGTTATGTATGTATCATAGAATTGAAATTACCGTGGCTAGGTATAATTTTAGAAAAATTACGACTCCCAGTTCCCGTCTCACGCCTTCGAGCGTGGTCGCGGTCGGTGCTCATGAAGAAGGACCTCTAAATGGTCAACGAAACGTCAGCAGGAGAATAGTAAAGTACGTGGTGTATATGTATGTATCACAAATCTGAATTACATGTTTCAAATTACAGTCTCAAAATTACAAATTAATTACGTATTAGAGTCCCAAAATGATTTTAAATTATAAATGTGTTTCTTACTTTAGGGTTCTATACCTTAAAAGGTAATCAGAAGAGTCTGTCCGTCTTTCACAGCCTATTTTATCAGAATCGCAATTTAGTACATACATACGCAGAGAAAGTGACCTAATCACGGAAGTATAGCTAAAATAATAATAATGATATTGGAGGCAAACGAAATATATAATAATAAAACTTCTGTCTAGTGCATCATGTGAGCAATACAAGTCAATTTTGTTACATTATTTTAAAATGTTACGTTTGAAAGATTTTAAAGAAAATATGTGAACTTTCCAACTTGGGGGGAATCACTGAAACTCCGAACTACTATGTCATTAAATTCCCACGGAAACAATAACTGTTAAGAGAAAATGTGTACATAATTTTACTGAGGACTAATAAATTAAATAGGTCTAGTGGTTACTATGTTAGCATACTTGTACGGAACCCTCTCCACGTGAGTTCGACTCGCACTTGACCGGCTTTTTATGCAATATTTAACTAGTTTTCACTAGCCAAAATAACGGTATAGAAGCCGCAGAGCGCGCTGCTCATACCTAAGTACTTGTGTCCGTATTTATTGAGTATTTTCGTAGTTTTGACAACAACGGTATCGCGGTTTCAAGAATGAACTTGAGAGAAGAGTCTTGAAAATAATTGTTCAGTCAGTGTGTTAGCCTATAAAATTGTTAAATCAAAAATCAAAGCGTAATACAGGCCAAAAAAAGAAGAAGAAGAAGAAGAAGCGTAATACAGGGTGTCACAAGACAGCTCCCGAAAACTGTAGGAACAGCTCCTTCAAGGGTCCCCAAAAACCTAAAACAAAGTAGCTTCATCCCGATGGATTTTACCAGCGGATGTAAAACCTATTAACGTCTATTTTACTAGTTATTTTAGTAGTAGTAGAGCTTTTTTGTGAAAGAGTTCGTCCGGGGAAGTACCACCACACCTATTTCTGCCGCAAAGCAGCAGTGCTCGCACTGCTGTGTTCCGGTTTGAAGGGTATGGGTGCCGGTGAAATTACTGGCACATGAGACTTTCATCTTTATGTCTCAGGGTGGCGGGCGTGGTGCAATGCCACATAGGGTGCGTCCTAGGTGGACGTGACCTATGTGATAATGCACTGTTCATAGGCAGAGTACCCTCTGGCCACACGGGCCCTATAGCAGTGGCCTTATGTTAAGCGGGGTACCGCTTAACATCAGGTGGGCCATCTGCTTGATCCGTCAATCAAAGTAGTATATATATAAAAAAAAAACCCTACTAACGTATTTTATTTGTTGTTATAGCGGCCATAATAATACCTACACACTGTGCATTTCAAGTTTCTACCTATTACGGGTCAAAAGATACAGCAAAAAAGGTTTTTTGAGGGAGGCCCTTCATTTTTCGAGGGTTTAATTTTTACGGTTACCAAAAATATTTTTAAGACCATTTGGTGCCTAACCAAATAAAATAAACAACTCCAAAAAATACAATTGACTTTATTAAAAGGGCCCTAAAGTATATAAAATTATGATCCAAAATAAATGAAATAACATCCGAAAAATCGCAAGCCTTGCACAAATACTATTTTTGGTCCCTAAAATGGATTAACGGTCACCAAATTCTGTTAGGTTAGGTTAGGTTAGGTTTCTGTGCAGCCTGGCGGGTCTGTGTTTATCCATTAATAGTTGCTGCGGCCTAGCTCCGGTTTTGGATAAATGCAGACCTTCCTTGCTCGCTCAAGAGTGAGTTGGCAAGGAGGCGAATGGTCTTGGGAGGAGCGCGGGTCGCTGAGATCCCCAAGGCAAGTCTGATGGTCATCCTTCACGTGGTTGCTGCCTGTTTTTGGTCTATTTTTTCTGAAATAGACGTAACTGAAACCATCAGGCGCCTTCACGGTCCACTAGGGACCGTGTTGGTGTAGGTGCCCACTGAACTGTTGATGGGGTGTCGTTTCGCTCAGTTCCCGCGAGCCGGCTGTATGGGTCAGTTTTCTTGCGGGATTCTGGGTGGGGTGGCGCCTCGTCGGTGGTTTGGTGGGTAGGTAGGTAGGTACCCCTGTTTGAGACTGGCAGGGAACTCATTACCCTCGTGAGTTTGCTTCCACTTGCAAACGGGGAGGCGTTTCCTTCGTATCCTCTAGGTGTACTCGTGGTTCATCTGGAGGATACGATGGAGGGAAGACAGGCGGTCTCTCTCCAGATCACTGCATGGCAGATCTCTGCAGTGAAAGGGAAAGAGACCGCCAACGGGATGGAGTGTTGGGGTTAGGGTGGTGGTGTGTTGGCTCTCTAACTTGCGAGGAGTTGGAGAGTGGGCCGACTATCGCCCTGACCCCAACCTTAGGCGTTCCCCCCATATTTGGGGTGGGAAGGCAGCTGGCCCTCCGCGTGTCCCTCTGATTAGCAGAGGGCACAGTGAGAGGGCCGGTCAGAGGTGCCCGAT
Organism: Operophtera brumata; assembly: GCA_932527175.1. NCBI lineage: Eukaryota > Metazoa > Arthropoda > Insecta > Lepidoptera > Geometridae > Operophtera > Operophtera brumata. The sequence continues at coordinate 7,576,217 of OW052238.1, forward strand.
GGGTGAGGTGGAGTACCCTTGTTTGTGACTGGCGGCACATTCGATCCATCGAGCGTGACGCCACTCGCAACGGGGAGGAGCTGCCCTCTCATCACCCAGGCAGAGTGGCTCCCTACTATGCCTGGATGATGAGACAGCAGGGAAGGGCTGTTTATTCCCTTGTTTGACTTTGGGTTAATCCAAACTCAAATGTGGGAATAAACGGCGAAAAGGTAGTTTGCCCTCTCTACCTTCCGGGCGTAGCTGGTGCCACTCCCGCCGAGCTATGTTCGGAAGATAGATGATGGCCAGGTAGGAAGTGACATCTCCCTCTTTCGCCACGATGACATGAGCTCGTTTTCGTGGTGGAGGAGAGAAATGTCACTGGGCTCGCGTGGTGGTCGGAGTGAGGGCTCTGGCCACCCTCCTACGAGCCTTTGGATGGTGGCAGCACAGAGTGGACCCTGTGCTGCCACATTTGGAGGGAGTGTTTGTGGTTGGCTTTTTGGCCAACCACGGGATGGGCCCTGTTGGGCGTCGCGCGAGATGGGCACCGGTGCGTTCCGTAGGAGATCCCGGAGCCCATCGACATGCGCAGAGGATGGCCACCGGGGTGTTTTAGTGAGTCCACGAGTCCGTGAACCTCACATAACCGTATTGCACCCTCAATGCAATACGGTATCTGTTTGCAGATTTCACCTCGACAAAAAAAAAAAAAAAAAAAAAAAAAAAAAAGGTTAGGTTTCTGTGCAGCCTGGCGGGTCTGTGTTTATCCATTAATAGTTGCTGCGGCCTAGCTCCGGTTTTGGATAAATGCAGACCTTCCTTGCTCGCTCAAGAGTGAGTTGGCAAGGAGGCGAATGGTCTTGGGAGGAGCGCGGGTCGCTGAGATCCCCAAGGCAAGTCTGATGGTCATCCTTCACGTGGTTGCTGCCTGTTTTTGGTCTATTTTTTCTGAAATAGACGTAACTGAAACCATCAGGCGCCTTCACGGTCCAGTAGGGACCGTGTTGGTGTAGGTGCCCACTGAACTGTTGATGAGGTGTCGTTTCGCTTAGTTCCCGCGAGCCGGCTGTATGGATCAGTTTTCTTGCGGGATTCTGGGTGGGGTGGTGCCTCGTCGGTGGTTTGGTGGGTAGGTAGGTAGGTACCCCTGTTTGCGACTGGAAGTGAACTCATAACCCTCGTGAGTTTGCTTCCACTTGCAAACGAGGAGGCGTTTCCTTCGTATCCTCTAGGTGTACTCGAGTTGCATCTGGAGGATACGACGGAGGGAAGGCAGGCGGTCTCTCTCCAGATCACTGCATGGCAGATCTCTGCAGTGAAAGGGAAAGAGACCGCAACGGGATGGAATGTTGGAGTTAGGGTGGTAGTGTGTTGGCTCTCTACTCTAACTCCTTAGGCGTTACCCCCATATTTGGGGCGGGATGGCAGCTGGCCTTCCGCGTGTCCCTCTGATTAGCAGAGGGCACAGTGAGAGGGCCGGTCAGAGGTGCCCAATGGGCGAGGTGAAGTACCCTTGTTTGCGACTGGCGGCAAATTCGGTCCATCGAGCGTGACGCCACTCGCAATGGGGAGGAGCTGCCCTCTCATCACCCAGGCAGAGTGGCTCCCTACTATGCCTGGATGATGAGACAGCAGGGAAGGGCTGTTTGTTCCCTTGTTTGACTTTGGGTTAATCCAAACTCAAATGTGGGAATAAACGGCGAAAAGGTAGTTTGCCCTCTCTACCTTCCGGTCGTAGCTGGTGCCACTGCCGCCGAGCTATGTTCAGAAGATAGATGATGGCCAGGTAGGAAGTGACATCTCTCTCTCTTGCCACGATGACACGAGCGCGTTTTCGTGGTGGAGGAGAAAAATGACACTGGGCTCGCGTGGTGGTCGGAGTGAGGGCTCTGGCCACCCTCCTACGAGCCCTTGGACGGTAGCAGCACAGAGTGGACCCCGTGCTGCCACATTTGGAGGGAGTGTTTGTGGTTGGCTTTTTGGCCAACCACGGGATGGGCCCTTTTGGGCGTCGCGCGAAATGGGCACCGGTGCGATCCGTAGGAGATCCCGGAGCCCATCGACATACGCAGAGGATGGCCACCGGGGTGATTTAGTGAGTCCACGAGTCCGTGAACCTCACATAACCGTATTGCACCCTCAATGCAATACGGTATCTGCTTGCAGATTTCACCTCGACAAAAAATAAAATAAAATAAAAAGTTTTCTGTGCAGCCTGTGGCCCTCCCAGAGGGGGGTGCACTGCGCAGCCGTGGTCACCACGCCGTGCCTGTGCAGCCTGTAGCACTTCCATGGGAAGATGATGAATGATTGATTGAGATGGCGTCAAAGGCCGCCCAGAATGAGAGGGATTACTAATATTGCCAGTCGGATCGCAGAAGGATTTCGTTCCCGTGGTCTGGCAAACATGGCGCGAGAGGAACACCGGAGTGGTTTTAGTGGGTATTCTGCCCTTTTCAGGGCGGCGAGTCCCACATAATTTCGGTCCTCCCCGGACCGGTTTATTCGTTAACTAATTTTTACTCTGAAGACAAAAAAAAAGGGTTAGGTTAGGTTAGGTTAGAACTCATGGTATAACATAATTGGTAACATCTAAGTAGTGACAATATATAATATTTAGTCTAAAGTGTGTTTTAAAGGCGTCCATATATTTTTATGGCAGTCAATAATACGAAAAAAAAGGATTTATTTCATAATATTTTAGGAAACGTAATTTGGTGACCATTTACCCATTTTGGTAACCGTTTTTTTTTTTTTTTTTTTTTTTTTTTTATTCTATTTGAATGACGGAACTAGCATATGGCCCACTATTTTTGGTAATAAAATAGGTACTTTTTTGGCGGTGTTTAAACACAAGCCATTTTTAAACTTATATTTTATTTTGACTAAGTATTCGTTTTTAAAGCGACAATAGAAACACACACTCTGTGAAAATTTCAACTGTCTACCTATTACGGTTCATGAGATACAGCCCGCCGAGAGACGGACGGACGGACGGACGCGGAGGCTTAGTAATAGGGTCCCGTTCGCACCCTTTGGGTACGGAACTCTCAAAACGTGAATTGAGTATTTAATTAAAAAGTTAACTTAAGTTTAGTTGTGTTTATCGTTACCGGTTTCAATGCATTTCAAGTGTCGCATTTAATTATACTTCATTAACATTGTTCAAAGCAAAGATAAAGATTTAAATTGTACTGAATATGGTAAAATACTGTTTGCATTATATGAGTCGTCACATTCTGCCACAGTTATTTGAATGAGTTTGCTTAGCCTTGATTATTTTCTCGCTTGAATGTAACAGCTTTTGTTCTTATTCGAGTACGATGACTACGACAGTACAGTTTTGTGGAGATGCTCATTTTATAAGGGCTCCTTTGTTATAATAAAATATAATGCTAGCAGCAACACCAGTGAGTTATGATGAAAGAAGGCAGACATTCTTTAAATCACACACTTGTGGAAAATAAAGCTACTCTCAAACTCTACACTTCATAGTCATAGTCATATCATTTATTCACCATAGGAACACTGGGAGCACTTGGTTTTGTTTAGGTACATACATATAAGCGGACCGAACATAGGCCTTGTCAGATTTCATTTGATTGAATTAATTCTAAGTAGGTACACCTAGCTAAAAATCATACTAATTACACAAACAAAATACAATACAATACAATCTGTTCGTCATAATAGGTATACCATAATAGGAAGAGATTGGAATACACTAAAATTAAAAATAGATTGTGAAAAGGTATCCATTGTCCATCCGCGAAATTCGATACCACTACATTTTTTCTCCTTCAGGATTTGGTCTGTTGCAATTTCGCAATAAGAGCTTTAGCTTCTCTGATTACTGTTTTATTCTTTTTATCTCATCTTTTGACGTTCTTATTTAATTATTTAATCCTTCAACCAAATCAATAGTGCTAGGAGGACTTAATGCTAATAACATTTGAATAACATTAATATCTACCAGTCAACCTGGACGTGCAAAAAGATGGTGAGCCGTGCCTTACAAACATTGTAGGTAAACGACACTTAAAACTTCGTCACTTGGTAACTTGGCTGGTTTTTCACGTGGTCACAGATAAAAGAATACACGTGGTCTTCAGACAGCTCAACTGTTTTAATTTGTGTTTTACTTTTTGTACATACCTACTTGTATTAGTTGTATTATTCTTTCTATAAATAAATGTATTTACTTCTTTTGACATCAGGTAATATATATACTACGTAGAACATGTGTTTGTCTGTGATACATACTGTCTCATTTGTATTTTTTTATTTCGTTTATACCTATTAGCTCCAGTATGGAGGGCGCATTGCTCTGCCTACTAAATATGAGTTTTTTTTAACTTTGTGAATGACAGAACAAGCAGCAACTACCTCATAGGTCACGTCCACCTAGGACGCGCCCTGTGGCATTGCAAAGGTGAAAAGTCTCATGTGCCTGTAATTTCACCGGCACCCCTTCAGTTGTATCATTCTGTATAATGTAGTTCCACCCAACCGATTGGCATACTTGACAAGTTCAAATGACAATACAATATTATGGTGACCACGGATGGTGAGAGCGAGCTGATCTGATTATAGAGACGGAAGTTGGACAACGGACTCCTCCACGAACACGCGAACGAAGTCGCGAGCTGGCCGCTAGTTTTATTATAATAGTATGAATCCTATTTGAAGAAATATATAATGAAAAAAAAAACTGCAAAAATCACAGATGGATACATACTCATGGTATCCATACTCTTTGACTCATGCTTTAGGTCGTTTGTCCACGACGTCCGTCTCGCCGCCGGTCCGTCTAGACGGTCTAGAACGACCGGCCTACAATCTGTATAGACCGTCTGTCCATTCGACAACCGGCGTCCGAGTTTCGTCATCTGGTTTTTCAACGGGCTCCGGGAATTTGGTTTTAGGTCGGATGTACAGCTACATCGGAGTTTGGGGTCCGAAGTGCACGCAATATAAAAACAGGTGTGGACTTGTCCACCGCGTCCATCTCCGGACCATCATTTGATCAGGGCCCCAATCGCGCTAAATTTTAACGCTACTAAACAAAAACAGAACCATTCACGTTATTTCGTACTTCCGGATTGAGGGATCCTTGATTGCCTATCAGGCCAATTAAAGCAAGGATCCCTCAATCCAGAAGTACAAAAAGTAATAAAGTAACTTGAACGGTTATTGTACAACCTCAATGTAGTTGCGGGTCAATGTAGGACCCTCTGATGTAGTTGGAAATATCTGCACATTTTTATTAAGTACAAGCAGCGCTCCGCGGTTTCACCCGCGTAAGTCTCGGTCCCGTGGGAATATCGGGATTAAAATGTGCCTATGTGTTATTCCGGGAGTCCAGTTATCTCCATTCCAAATTTCATCCAAATCCATCAAGTAGTTTTTACGTGAAAGAGTAACAAAGATACATCCAAACAAACTTTCGCGTTTATAATATTAGTAGGATTTAAAATTCAATAAAATGGATAAAAATCAATATGACACGATTACAATAATCGAATTAGTGGAAACTCTTATAAATGTTTGTGCGATAAAACGTGAGGAATATTGCGTCCGGGATCGGACTCAGTGGATAAACGTATTCCGTCTCCATCCATCTAGGTACTTAAGTAAAAACGCCGGCTTCGTCATCCGAGAAAAAAATCAGACCGGATCATACCGTGGATAACCGGCCTTACTCTTTGTGACAGAACAACGATAGAAGTTTTGAAATATTTTTTTATGATGTATTTTTAGGAACAAATTCTGGATTTACTTATTACAAATGCATTCTTAAAACCTGGAAATAAATCGCTGCGTGCGCGTTACAATTGATGTATTACAATAACAGGATGGCCGATAAACCGATAACTCAGAAGAATATGATTGACAACAAGGTAATAAAATTCTAAATAATATGTTCATATAATATTATTTTACCCAGACTTGTGTGTAAGATTCGTTGGTATAAGATTTGTCCTGGCTGCTAGCTTATTGAGGCATGTGTACTGGAAGAAAGCGTTAGCCAAGTCAGTCTAGGGATGCAATGGCGGCGATGAGTTCACCACTTGTCACGTCTATGTTCCCACGATGGTAGAACCCACGGTGAAAAGAGGTCTATTGAGGCTCCACCTAGCCTTTCGGGGGAAAAGGCGTGTGCCTATGTATGTACCTGTATGTGTTTTGTTTGTTGAAAGCACAGTAGGTACATTTTGCATTGGCGATTGGTGATTTAGTAGCTTTTTGGAAGCTCGATGCCGCTGCAGAACGCTCCTATAGCTGCACACTAAAAACGCCAGTCGTGGCGATTGAGACGCTTTTTGGACACCATGATCAACACGCGATGCAGCATCGATAAACATCGATACCTACGGTCACAAAATCGCTGACCGCCGCTGCAAAAGCCAGCACGCAAAAAACACGTATGATTAAAGCAAATCTTAAATGTAGGTAACACATTTTTTGACACATATTAAATATTGCGCAGGGCAACACCGACACCTATGGGCCTCCATACTTGCGCTGCACAGACTAATAGGATACTTGCGATGCCCTGTTTTCTATAACATTGGCTAACTCCTCGAATAGCTTTTCTCTAATCGAACGTGTTTTTTGTGTGCTGGCTCCCGGTCTAAGTTTGCTTAGGCCTTATGTTTTCTTTCTAGGGTTCCATACCCAAAGGGTGCCATGGAACCCTAGTCCTAAACCCGCTGTCCATCCGTCCGTCCGTATGTCTGTCAGTGGTGTAATAAACTGTAATAGGTGGACAATTGAAATTTTCTTTTGTACAAGTATATAGTTATAAATCTTGTATGGCACTCTTCATGTAAAAGTCCGACACGCACATGGCCGGTTTTATTTCAGGAACTCCCGGGAAACTCAAGAAACAATAATGGAAACATTCCCGATGTAACAAAACCCACATCTCTTTATACTCTCATCATTTGGAACATTTCTAAAGCATTGGCAAATAATCCTACCTTGGACATAAAGGTAAGCTCGATGCGTGCTAGTGGTATAAAATAATCCTACCTTGGACATAAAAGTAAGCACGATGCGTGCTAGTGGTATAAAATAATCCTAACTTGGACATAAAGGTATGCACGATGCATGCTAGTGGTATAAAATAATCCTACCTTGGACATAAAGGTAAGCTCGATGCGTGCTAGTGGTATAAAATAATCCTACCTTGGACATAAAGGTAAGCTCGATGCGTGCTAGTGGTATAAAATAATCCTACCTTGGACATAAAGGTAAGCTCGATGCGTGCTAGTGGTATAAAATAATCCTACCTTGGACATAAAGGTAAGCACGATGCGTGCTAGTGGTGTAAAATAATCCTAGCTTGGACATAAGGGTAAGCTCGATGTATGCTAGTGGTAAACCAGAATTTATTTCAATTTGAATCATGAATACCATTTCAATAACAGTTCAAATAGTACGAATTAGGTACATTACAAATAAACCTGCAAACAATTTTAGCTGAAAATTCGCACTCATGCGTTAATATATTAGGTACTGACGCAGTATCGGTAGAGCATAGAAATCCAGGAATTTGTATAAACAAACACAAACCAATAACATTTTCAATGTCATCATAACTATAAATATACTACAAACATCGCCTACAAGGTTTCAAGAGTTATACCTATGGAAGTTTGCGGCTGGGATTTCCATGGTCATGCTTAACTAACATGATTGTTCTAAAAGAAGATGGTGGTATAGACTTTTCTGCTGTTCTATTATAAAGTTTGTGCCTAATTTCAACTTTGGTCTAACTTAAAAATAGATATGTAATCTAATAAGTAAGTAGCTACAGAAGTATTGCTTTAGTCGAAACACTACAATTATAATCAACGTAGTATAAATCAATTGCATATATTATTTGTGTGGTTGGGGTAGTCATTCATGACCAAAGATTTTATTTTAATTTATGGCTAAAGGGGAAGCTAGCTTATGATTCCTAAACCAATGATTCCCTTTGTTAAGGACAGATTCTCAAAATCTTATGTTCAAGAAATGAGGTTTATTATTGCCTATTGATATGGTCTGTCCAGCCTAAGAATAGACCCCTACATCTCCTTCCGTGGAAATAGTAAAAGCTGACGAAGTTATTACAATATGGGAATTACAGCCAGTATCCCTAATTCCTATCCTGCACGGTTATTGTCAAATCGATGTCAATTAGCAGTTTGCTGTTCATTTCGCTGCGTGTTTTAGCTTTTTAACATGAGCGAAAATATTTTGAAACACGCAACGCAATGAACAGCTAACTGGTAATCAAAATCAAACTTCAGTCTATTAGACAATAAGACCGCAGATCACAACACTAACCGCCTGCCAAGCGTGTGAATAGGGCAAATCCCCAATTGCATTCTATGGAGGGGGGGGGCCGATGATTATGATGATGATGATTATGATGATGATGATGCTGATGCTGATGATGATGATGATGATGCTGATGATGATGATGCTGATGATGATGATGCTGATGATGATGATTATGATGATGATGATGATGCTGATGATGATGGTAATGATGATTACCTATTGGAATGTGTGATGTACCTACAGGATGCGATAAAAGCTGCGCAGGCCCGCCTGGAGGAGGAGCGCGGCGTGAGCGCCATGACCGACTCGTTCGAGCAGCGGCACCTCGCCTGCTCCATACTCGCCTGGCAACAGCTCGGCCACAGCGACACGGACAGTCTTTGCGAGTACGCTATTATTCTTTACTCATATCGCAAAATTATGATTAAGAACTCAAAAACAGTGTTTATATGACACATTTTAAATTACCTTTAAATTAACTGTACCAATACTTTTTGTCATTGCAAAATGTCCAACAAAATTGAGCTTATGTTATTTATTGAATTATTTATATATATTATATTATGTTAAGTATTTATATAGCTAGTTATTTAGAGTAGGTATTTAATTATGTTAATCATTTAATCTCAACCTATAATTATTTTGAATAGCACTACCACCCACTCAAAATTTAGCTGGAAGAAAATGCTAATTAGCATTAAGTTCGGCTATGTACTGATTTTTTGTCCTCTGCAATAAAGAATATTCTATCTATCTATCTACCTTTGCTTGTAATAAGAACAAAAATACTTTAAAACATGGTTTTCCTAACAATGCTTTAAAATAACTCTTTTCCATTAAAATAAAACAGCTAGACATTTATATAGTACATTTATATGGTACATGGCTACGCACTCTACATGGCATGCCCTGTAGAATGATGTTGTACGCTTGTACATTTATATGGTACATGGCTACGCACTCTACATGGCATGCCCTGTAGAATGATGTTGTACGCTTGTACATTTATATGGTACATGGCTACGCACTCTACATGGCATGCCCTGTAGAATGATGTTGTACGGTTGTACATTTATATGGTACATGGCTACGCACTCTACATGGCATGCCCTGAAGAATGATGTTGTACGCTTGTGCATTTACATTTGACGCCATTTACTTTATTATTTTTCATGTGGTTTGTTGGTCACACAAAAGCGTTATTACATGAGTTAGATAGAGTAGTGCATAAAACTGCACATAACTGGGTATTAAAACACTCTTAAGAAACTATTCGTATTATTAGTAAAAGAAGCAAAGGTAGACAGACTAAACGTTGGGAGGATGATATGAAGAAATTAGCGGGCCCAGAATGGACTCGGGTAGCAAAGGATAGGACAAGGTGGAAATCTTTAGAGGAGGCCTTTGTCGAAGGACAAGCTGTTGAAGCAAATGCGACAAAACCGGTTGCCGATACATAATTTATAAAGTGTTTATTTTAGATATGTTTATTATTAGGTACCTATGTTATACTGTAAAACAAACAGCAATAAAGGCTTATTATTATTATTATTATATTATAAGAAACTATTAAAAACCTCGCCCAGGGTCGTTTATTAAAGTCACACTCGTGTTTTAATAACTCCTGTTATGTAATTGTTTCAGAAACTACTATTTGTCCATTAAAATACACTACGCCCAGACCAACGAGTTTTTTAAATATTTCGTTTCATAATAATGGGCAGTTTGTTTAAGCCCTACAAATTTAAGAATTCTTTAGATATTTGTTGGCCATAGATGACAATGCCAAATTCGGCTTAACTATCATGGTCGACCAAAAACTTTCCACGCTCACCGACCGGTTGCTTTCGACCGCGATTACGCGACAAATACACAGCAATTAAGTTCGTATGCAAACTGAGACTGCTCTAAAATACTCAAAAATTATAGGTAGGTAGATTATATATACATAATGGATGATGCAAGTTGCAAAAACCTCCAACAATGCAGATCTAAAAATGTTATTTATTTGAAGATTAATCATTTTATCCAGGATAAATGTTTCTTTCCCGCTTTGTGGATAAGCTTAGTACATAATTAGGTACGAATACCTCCTAATAACCTTCCAAATTAACACACGATTTAATTTTATAATAAAAAAAAACACCAACTAATTTCAATGTTCAATTAAAAGCGGGAAAAGAAACACTTGTGGAAGCACATTGGTGTATAGCACGCATAATGTATGTCCATAATTGTAAATATAAGGAGGATTTAAAAAAAAATAAGTACAGTTTAGAAACATTGGGAAACTGTGCCTGTACTTAGTACCATATTCTCATGACCAAGCACTTAGGTCACTAATAGAAACCTAGGTGTACTATTAGCAAAGCATAGGTACACATTACTTGCGTCATCAATGCTATGACGTCAGATGATTATAAAACATAATTAAGTCCAAACTAGTTAAAAACGTAGGTAAGATTCCTGGAATCGTAATAATTTTAATATTTACTGATACATCATTTAATATCTGAAATAAATTACATAAAAACGCCTGTCCTCTATGTAAATACATAGATGTAAATACCTGTTCAATAATTGCATTTCTGGAAAATTATTAAATTCCTATCGACCACAATTATTAAAGAGCCTACCTGTTTAATAATTGTAGTCAAAAGGAATTTAATAATTTTCCAGCAATGTACTTTGATCAACCAATTACTTAAGGCTTTTTATGTCATCTAGGTATTTACGTAGACGTAGATACATACACTCTAGTTAGATAGATAGATAGATAAACTCTTTATTGTACATAACAGATATATAACACATATAAATACAAAACTTAACTAAATAACAAAAAAATAACAGAAACGCACAATGGACGGTCTGACCGCTTACGCTGTTTTTTTTGATACGTAACTTACCTGAATTATGATTTCAGGTTCATCGAAAGTAAATTAAATGATCATAAATGCTTTACTGCACTGTCCATGGTCAGTTCACCAGTAGAAGCATCTACGAGAAACTGCCAGTATTTGATTAATTCGAAGGGCATCCAATCTATGAGCTACGGTTCTATTGGGCCAGTCGTCAAGTTGCCTGTGGAATCTAAAATAGTGATGCGAATGGAGTGTCCGCGATCGATGCCGAAAAAACCACAGGAGCCACTAAAGGGCACTATGGACAAAATTGAAGCTGTATGTGTTGTTTCATCATGATCGTTAAATGTAGTTTCTTTTTTTTTTTTTTTTTAAGGAACAAGTATAACTCCATAACAGAAAAACCCAAAGCGATGTTGTATGCACATAATTATATAAAAATAAAAAACAATTAATGAATGGTCAGTTAGTTAATGTAATAGTTTTTATTGTAGAGAGGCTGACCCATTAAGATTAGCTTAACAAATCTATGGAAACTATGAACAGGTGTATCATAATATCTCTATAAGCCCGTATTCTACACACATCATGGTGAATAACTTTAGTTCTACGACTTTTTAAATTTTAAAGTGTTTCATTCATGAAATTCTTTGTCAAAATCCTGAAATTCATCCAGAAATGTACCTTACACAACATGTGGATGTGTACGTTAAGGTACCTTACCTAGGGCTGCCTCATTTTGTGTTAAGTACATTCCTGGAGGAATTTCAGGATTTATGGAGGAACTTTAGCATTTTTACGAGGCATTTAATGATGAAAAACTACGATATTTAAAAAAAACCCTAAATAAAACACGACTTTTTAAATAGGTACAGGGGGTATTTAGGCACTAGTTCTACGACTTTTTAAATAGATACAGGGGGTATTTAGGCACCGATTTAGCTTCGAACTTATAGGGTCATTATGTTACACCTGTATATGCTCATTGAATGTTTCAGGCATGTTGTTTAGATTCAGTATGCGCCAGTCGTTTGGCGAAATTGGACGCAGATACGAAAGAACTGCGGAGGCGCGCCGGCACTCTGGCAAAACGGGAAGCTCAACGAGTAGAGTTGTTAGAGCGAGCTGAAGCTGCCTGGAGAGATCTGGAGCTGGGCTACCAGAGACGGCTGAGGCTCGCTGAGGAGAAGGAAGAGGATTTGAGCAAACAAGTTAGAAGCCTCTATCATCAATATGTAGTAAAATGTACCGTACCCATTGAAGATAGGTATCGGATACTACATACAACCCTGCCATCTTTTTGACTCCCGAATAAAAAGAGGAATGTTATTTAAGGCCATAGTGTCTGTTTATCTCTCTGTCTGTATGTTTGTAAGTTTGTTTGTTGCTACGTAGCTCCGGAACGGGTGTTCTGAGTATAATATGTTTTTTTCAATGTCAATAGGATCTTGGGTGCAACGACGTGTTTCCATAAGTGTTCCGTAGTCAACAAGACAAGAAACCTTATATAGTATCGCCAAGTCTGTCCGTCTGTCTATATTTTTGTATGTGGCTGTTGGGTGCTATGTATGTATGTATGACATGTTTCTTATATCTGTCAGCGGCTTAGCTCCTACACAAGCTGCACGGCAGCAGCAGCTAAACGGTTGTTTTAGGATACGTGAAAAAAATCACAGCACATATGTATAACGAAGTTAAAGGAAAACTATCACAGCTAATTAGGGTTTACAAGTTAACGAGTAATAGTCCAAAATTTATAAAATATACTTTGAGAAGTACAAAGGAAAATTTCGTACAAATTACATTGAAAATATATATATATATATATATATATATATATATACTAGCGACTCGTCCCGGCTTCGCACGGGTAGTTTCAGGATGAAAAACAGCCCCCCTTCTATCCCCCCCCCCCCCTCCAGGTAGCCTATGCCACTCAGGGTGAATGTAGCTTTCCAATGGTGAAATAATTTTTGAAATCGGCACAGTAGTTTTTGAGTTTATTCATTACAAACATACACACACATAAAAATACAAATCTTTCCTCTTTATAATATTAATTAATAAAATAATAATAACTAGCAACTCGTCCTGGCTTCGCACGGGTAGTTTCAGGATGAAAAACAGTCCCTCCCTCCTATCCCCCCTCCTGGTAGCCTATGCCACTCAGAGTGAATGTAGCTTTCCAATGGTGAAATAATTTTTGAAATCGGCACAGTAGTTTTTGAGTTTATTCATTACAAACATACACACACACACAAAAATACAAATATTTCCTCTTTATAATATTAGTGAAGATGTAGATTAATAAATAATATATATAATATATTATATAAATAACGTAGATTTTTGTAGATTACTCATGCAAATATTTTTAATTTCTTAAATTGTTTATCATGTTCCCATATTACAGATACAAAAGTCAATGGATGAACGCATTGAATACAGAAATGCCTGTACTACTTTGGCTTCGCAACTGAAAGAAAAGGGGGACAAGGCTGAGAAAGAGCGCGCCGCATTGAGAGTTGCGGACATGAAAGTGTGTGAGCTCGGGTGCCTAGGGCTTAAACTAAGTGAGGAGTCGGCGCGATGTGAAGCTGTGCTGACTGATTACCAGTGCAAGACGGGAAAACTGGAAAGAGACCTACAGGTAGTCTAGATTATAAGTTGCAATCAAACAGAGATTCAGAGCCAACTGGCGTTACATATTTATTGCATGATACATCTAAGCATAACTGCAGTCGGTACACTCGGCCGTATATTGCTTGATTTCAGACCTCTACTTTATGTAGCTCTGTCTTGTTGTTGTCCATTTACCCAACCTTACACGTACCTACATCTTTATTTGATCAGATCAAAGAGCAAAAAGCTCACCATAAAACCATTACAACACTTTTATTTGATCAGATCAAAGAGTAGAAAGCCCGCCGTAGAACCTTTTCAACACCTTTGTTTGATCAGATGATCAGATCAAAGAGTAGAAAGCCCACCGTATTACCTATACAACACCTTTATTTGATCAGATCAAAGAGTAAAAAGCCCATACAACACCTTTATTTGAACAGATCAAAGAGCGGAAAGCCCGCCGTAAGCCATATACAACATCTTTATTTGATCAGATCAGAGAGCAAAAAGCTCACCGTAAACACTTTAAAACACTTTTATTTGATCAGATCAAAGAGCAGAAAGCCCGCCGTACGCTGATGACTTTCAAAAGTGAGCTGGAGTCATCTCAAACCATAACCCTTGAGACAGAACGAGCGCTGCGTGCGGAGCTGAGCTCGTTGCGCGATCAAATAGTGCAGGTGTCCAACCAGCTGCTAGGACAAGACGCTGAAACTGGACTGATCAAAAACGAGGTTGGTGTCATCATAAGCATCAGCTGACTGATCGTCTTCTGTTGGACGAAGTCTGTTCCATAGCATGCAGTTATGATTTGCCATTGACCACGGCCAACCGTGGCGACTGGGCGTATTCGGGTCATCCCAGTATTGTAGTTAAGTACTCAAGTGGCTGCTGGTGCCTTTCCCCCCTATGGTCGGCTTTTAAGACGTATACGGGAGGAGACCAAGGAACAAATGAAATTGCTAGGTTTAGGGAGATATTATGGAGGTTTTAGCCAGCTAGTATGTACTGTACAGGCTTTTTTCAGGGCCTGATGGCGAACTCTGTAATCGTGAGAGTTATCGAAAAGTGATTCGATCAAACCGGACTGCTTCGCGTGATCAGAACGTACAAACCAGTCCAAAAAACAGGAAGGTTCTCAATACAGATGTTTTTTTTAAATGTGTATAACCTCATATCTCCGTCATTTATAAACCGTTTTTTTAAGGATATGCTTTCAGTATGGTCCCATTTTTATTAAAATCTGGTTCTGATGATGGGATCCATGAGGACTTGTGGGAAGAATCTTGTAGGAACCGGAACTCTGTCATAAAACAATGTATCCTAGCAGTGTTTGGGCTTATTGGAATTGTCATGAGATGCACTCTGGCTATAGATAATTCAATTTACGATATTTCATTCGTATGAAAGGGCCGTTTTGAGAAGGGGACATTTTAAGAAAGGGCCGGTTTCTGTTATGGACTTTTTGAGAAAGGGACTTTTTAGGAAAGGACCGTTTTGAGCATGCGGGTCATTTTGCGAAACATTACCGTCCGAATCCGTATGATGCCCCAGTGGCGTAACAATAGGGTGGCAGGGCTGGCAAAATGCCACGGGCCCCCGACCCAAGAGGGCCACGGCCCAAGAGGCCGCGAGCTCAAAATTTTTTTTTTTACATTGTACCTGAGTATTTTATGTTATTTGAATAGTATATTTTTATAAGATCTGCTTAAAATCCAAAGTGACACAACAATTTTTTTTTAAATTTTCGAATTTACCAAAAGACTACAGCTATTTTTTTTAAAATTTTCGAATTTGCCACGTGCCCCAGATGGTATAGTTACGCCACTGGTGTGGCCTTGATTGTCAAAAGACAGATTTCATGCCTCGTTATTGTGTATGTTACGCGATATCCTCGCCGATTGTGAACAATATATATTTTTTTCTTTGCTGAATAGTTTATATCTCGAGAGTGGTATTTAAAATTGAAGAAAATATTTCAAAGTACTAGAAAATTAGGGAATAAAGCCTAGGAAGTTTTTTTAAAAATAATTATTTAGTAAGACTATTCCACCTAGTGCTAGCATGAATTCACGTAATTCCTAGTTGTATCTGTCGTGTAAAAATCCAATAAAACCTTGAAGCCCGATAAGATACCAAAGTAAAATTAGAATCACGATGATTAGGCTTCATTACTAAAGACATGTTTAATTTCTAGCTAGAGGACTTACGTCAAGAGAAAATGGAAATAGCGGGGAATTTGGAAGGGTGTCAGTTGATGTGCGATGGTCAAATACAGGATAAGATCGATGAGCTGAAGAAGAAGAGGGAACAGCTCTTGGAATTGAAGGATAGAGTCATAGAGTGCCAATGCAAGCTGCCGGTTGATGTCGCTGTAGAAGTGAAACGGACTGTCTCACTTGTAGCCCTCTGCCGATGCACATCCGAAGATAAACTAATGGTAACATAAATATTATTTAAGATTACTTTTAGGTACCGACTACTTTTTTCGCGGGTAAAAATACATTCTTTCATTAATAATAATATTTCTACTATTTTTTACATTGATAGACCATCGTTTGACCGCGATATCACCTGTTGGTAAGTGACGTGGCCGACGATGGAGCACAAAGAAGGCACCTACTCACTCTTGCCTTGAAGATACCCAGATTATAATGCGATTTAATGCGAACTTATAATGAGGAATGGTTTTCGTTGCCGTTGTCTGTCTTTCCTGAAAACTATAATATGGGTATCTTAAGGGCAAGAGTGAATAGGTGCCTTCAAGACCTTCGTGCTCCAACGTCAGCCGTATCGTCACTTACCAACAGGTGAGATTGCGGTCAAACGAGGGTCTATTAAAGTTTTAAAAAATAGTTACCACGACGTAGGTACGTATTCCTGGTAGTTTCAATTTTGAATGGAGCCAATCACGGCGCCATCATACTATGATCGTATTTCCCAATTACCTTCCTGTATTTTGGCTCTAAATTTTGCTTTGTTTTGTTTAGTAAGCACCTATTTACATTTTAATTTTTTTTATTTATCTTTTTTCATTTACAGCTTTCTTTTTTATTTAATTTAAATCCAGGGAGGCATTAGGAAAAACCTGTTCACGCGTCCCCCTATTAACCTAGGAATAAAATGCTAATCCTGGCCGGCATGGTTGGCCTCTCATTGCTATTTTACTTATCTACCTATAGTCACTGTTAATCAGCTAACATATGTTCGCTTTGTGGACCGGCAACGATATTAGGATAGCAGTTACCCCGGCGTCATAGTTCACCCAACGTTACTCATGTTGTTGATTATTATCAATATATATAAAATCGTTGCGTGACTGACTGACTGACTATCAACGCACAGCCTAAACCATAAGTCCTAGAGACCTGAAATTTGGAGGGTACGTTCCTTTTGTAGCTAGGGGTGCACTTAGAAAGGAATTCCAGAAATTCAACCCCTAAGGGGAACAGCGGGGGGTGCAGCGGAATGTTGTAAGTTTGTATTGAAAAGTGCACGTGGACGAAGCCGCGGGCATTCCACTAGTCTCATTATAAAAGGCAATGTCCTGACTGACTGACTGATTCAAGGAGGACAACGCACAGCCTAAACAGCTGTTCGAAGAGACTTGAAATTTGGAGGGTGTGTTCGTCTCGATGCGCAGGGTTGTACTAAGAAAGGAATTTTGGAAATTCGCGTTTTAAGGGGTTTCAATGGAGTACAAACGTAAAAAAAACTCTGTATTTCGGAAACCGTTAGTATTAGAACTTTGAAATTTTACAAGGAGATTCCTCAAATAAAACAACAAATAAATGTTTCAGCGATACCTGAAATTTTCTTAAAAAACGGAAGTGTAACGTTTTCATAATAAAAAAAAAAGAAATAGTTTTTACAACGCACAGCCTAAACCGCTGGACCTAGATACACGAATTTTGGAGGATGTATTCCTTTTTGGGTGTAGGGATGTACAAAGAAAGGATTTTGGAAAATTTTCCCTGTCAGGGGTCCAAAACGGCTTTTAATGTAAAACTAAAATGCTTCGTATTTCGGAAACCGTTGGTAGTAGATACATGAAAATTCACAGGTAGATTCCTTAAATAAAAATAGCACACAGATGTTTCAGCAGTACCTGAAATTGTACTGAAAAAAGGCATAGGAACGTTTTCTTTGTAAATAAATACTTTTACAGTTTTAGCCAGATTTTAGCGTATTTCGACGATTTCAAAGTTAGTGTCACGGTGTAGTCATTGAGATCCAAATATTTTATGGTTAAAATAGGACTCGTAAATTGATAAACTTGAGTGTGGTGTCGTTTCAAGGTCGTTTCACGGCGTGGTTGTAGTCGTCTGCACGCTGTGCCGGAGAAGTTTTCAGACTACGCGCGGACGAAGTCGCGAGCGGGTCATCTAGTTAGATATAATGTAATGTAGATTAACGCTTATCTTTAAGATAAAGTAATTTACTTTAAAATTTGTTATGTTGATTTTATAAGCAGCATTGTATTAATGATGTGTAATCATGACTATTTTTTAGGAGTCCTGTTCCTGTACTTCGTTGCGTGGTACACTGCTGTCCAACTTGTTGGGGGATTTGTTTAGCGGCTTGCAAACAGAGTTGGGTGGGACGGGCACACAGATGCCATGTCAGCTGCTGAAGTGTTTGGAGGACCAGCACAACTGGGATCGAGCCAGTATTGTGAAGAGTAACTTAAAGGATTACTTTGGTCAACTATTGATCGGAGAACTTGATATAGCTGTTGGGACGTCTATAGAGAAATATCATGCTAAGGTTAGATCCGATATCGAATTACGTTTTTATTTGAAAGATAACAGATAAGCAAAACCTGAATCTTTGTTTTTTTCACCCAATCACCTTCCTGTGTTGCTAGAGACAAAAACAAGGAATGTTGTTTATATTTTAGTGGGTGGGTCTATCGTGCGCTGACACAGCAAGAATGAAACAGGATCCTGGCGAGGATGAGAGTGATGGCTGGCAGAAGCGCGCTATAGAGCGTCGAGCACAGAAGCTCGCCACTAAACTAGCGGAGCAGCTGTTTCAGGATCGAGCCAACGAGCTGAAGCAGCGGGCAAAGGACGGCGATTTGACCGGTCTGCCGCCCTGTAAATGTAAACTACCAGAAAAAGGCAAGGACTTGCTTTAAACACTAAATCTACTTGTTTCCACAGTATTCAAAGTTATAGTAAAATATCAAACTTATTATGACTTTTCAAAGGAAGAGCAGAAAGGTCTCCCCCAAGTTCTTCCGCCTGTCCCTATCCTACGTTGACATCCAGCGTTAGAGATAAGGCGAAGGCGTAGAGTTATCCTGCCAGCGGTGTGATGATATTGGCCCACTTAGTAAGCATGTGGATCACGCGGCCCCTCCAGTGCCTGGCAGTAGTTTTGTTCCCCACATCTGCTATGCTGGTAATTGAACGCAGTATGGTGATACGTACTCGAACGACACACTTTACAAAAACAGTGTTTATAGCTCGAAGAATGCAAATTAATTTACTAACGTTAGAACAACATCTTGGTGATGTTCTTGGTAAAGTGATCAAGTACTTTCTTGTGCCAGCTTCAAGTCGACTTGCAGTAAGTAATTGATCTGCAGTTTTTCCTAATTTTTATGCTGTTTATATACCTATATTAACTTCCAAATAACTCAGGAAAGTGACGCTTTAGGGCACAATATAACATATTTTGTTCGTAAACGGATCCTCTACCAGACTGGCCCTTTCGCGTCCGGGTCCAGGTAGTAGTCTGGTATATATCAAGATAGGCAGATTTGAAGAAAAAAAATGTCCGCTAGTAGTTATGCCACTAAGGTTCGAACCCCTTTACTCTTCGACACTCCACTATACACAAAACTGAAGCAAGTCATTCTGCTTGATAATATGTGGCGAGCGCGCTGCACTGCCTAACGCTCAGCCGGGATGTATAAATAATGGGGCCTTTTAGAGCAGAGAATGCTTCATTGTCCTCTTGACAATCACGCATAATGGACCGCCCATAGAGTTCGAATGTGGAAAAGGGAGTTCCTTAACATTAACCCTCTTGACAAATCTTGAGCTTGGACTTCTGTGCTTCAGTAAGTGAATGTCAAACGTAAGCTCATCACATACGGCGATGACACTTTAATATTGATCATTGAGACAGCACTAGGTATACTAGGAAAAGAGAAGCAACTTTTTTCTTATCTTCCACTAGTATGACGCTGTCTTAGATACCTTAATATGTTCGCGGTGTGAGACAAATGAATTGAAGATGATTCTGAATACGATGGTTTCATGTATGATTTGAGTGTTGAAGATCATTCACATAAGATACATTATTTATTGCAGGTTGCAAAGATACCGCAGTTTACTCCATGCTAGTGCAACCTACGACACTGGCACATGTGGACGGCCGGACCACACCCGCCAACACGCCTACCTATTGGCAGCAAACGATGCAGGGCGTCACACAACTTCGGGTGCAGATAGAAGATCTGAAAAAGGTAATCCAGTCAATATATTTTTTTAAATACATATTAGAATGTAGTATAGAGTACAAAGCAATATGAAGTATAAAATATTTTTCATAAATTATAGGACTCCATAAAAAAAGAAGACTTAAAAGTGATGGAAGAGAAGATTACGAACTGTTTTCAACGTGGTTCGGTTAGTAAATGTTACATACTGAGCTCCAAGAAACGATATATCAAAGACTTACTCGGCTAAGAGCCCTAGAGTCAGGTGCCACTATCCCATGACAACACAAAATATACAGAGTGCATTTTCCAAGTGTGCGTGGATGGCCTCTTGACGAGCTCTGTGGCGCGGCAGGCGAGTAGCCGGCCGAGATGCGAGAGGCTGCAGGTGCGATTCCTGCTGCGGGACAAATGTTTCTGTTATCTGCAAATATTTGTTCCAGGTTTGGGTGTTGTGGTACCATGGTACTCGTAGTACTTGATACCCACGATACATTGAATCCTTATTGTGGTACAGGACTATGTAGGTATGTGACGTTTTTGGTCTTATCGTATGGTCAAATCCAAAACTATAAGAAATAGCGAAATATACTGAAGAGCCTTGGGGCAGATTTTGATTTAAAAAAACGGCATCATTAGTTTTTTTTTTAAATATTTTCTTTCTCGCTGATTGCACCCCGTTGACTTAACAAAAAAAGACAAAACCGGTATATACTATAACTAGATTAGGAAAAACCTACAATAAAATCATTTTAAGGTGGGGTATACCGCAAAACTACTAATCTTAGGTTTAATTTTAACAGACTAAATCAAGTAAAATATACAAATTAAAAAATATTTATGGATACTTCGTTAAAATTTCGAGGGATCACTGTACCAGAAAAACGACAGAAAAGATAGAAGAAAGAAAAAAAAAACTTCTATTTTCTGCCTAGATTAGATTGTTTATTGTTTTAACACGAGAAATAAAAATAAACTGAGTAAGTAAGTAATGTTTATTTATTCTCAAGAAAAAATACAAAAATAACACCAATAAAATTATGTTCTTAAAAGTAGGTAGGTACTTATTATACACTTTAAGGTTTTAAACTGTTATGTTAAGATAACATAAGATAAGGCGTTGTTGTGCCTTTTTATTTTATAATAGGTAGGTAGGTAGTAATTATTATTTGTATTTTTATTTATACACATTTTAGGTTAATAATTAAGTGTTGTTTGGAATAACTTTGATCTCCACACTAGGATTCCCTGTGTTGTGAAGATCAAAAACTGTTTGTGATATAATAATGTTGTAGTTCTGAGTGGTGCTGTGCAGTGTTCGGTTTGCGTAAAAATAAATCAGGTTGTTGGTAGGTAAGTAGATATGTAGGTATAGTTTTATAGTTAGGTCGGTATGTTATTACACCAGTTGACTAGCCTAGTTGTTAAATTTAATTAGAAGGTAAGCACCTACATAAGTATATGGCGATTTGATAGGTAAAAGAATTTACACATGTTATAATTTGATAGTAAGTAAAGTTAAGCTATAAGTTTGACATAAGTTCGTTTTTTAGTTACATAGGTAAGTATTGACAACTGATAGTTACTTTAACACAGGTAGGTACTAATTAGATGATAGATTTCGAATTTTGTCACGTGTGATTATATGTTGTATGTTAATATATTGTAGGTATGTTTTAGTATGTTTAAATTTTCAATAGTAAGATACGTAATATCGCACATTTCAGTTTTTATTGTAAGCCAATAGTATAGTTATCTATTCTTGATTGAATATTAGTAGGAATGTATGTAAAAAAATAAATAAAAACTTTGGTTACCTAGTGGTTGTAGGTAGATAATAATAAGTGTATACCTATATATGGACACAAGGAGGACACGAGTATCTAGATAGTGTTTGACTTATTTGTCAAACAGTAACACCATTTCGGTGTTGTTGTAGTCCTTTTTAAGTAGCCATGTTGTAAGAGCTTTTTTACAAAACCATTTTGAATGTGCAAAGAAACATAGACTTCTATTAAGTTTCGAGTATAAAAAAGGTCCTATCCAGGCGAAAAATCTACAGAAAAATTTAGTTTTTCTTATCGGGGGTTTCCAACGTATGTGGCGATAACTAATGATCATCTTCGAAGGGGCAATTCTATGGAATCTTAAAATTACAGAGGTAATAAAAAGCTGTCTTATGGTAAGATGGCCAAATTCCTCATACAGCTTTATTGTAGGGTAGTAGAAGGATTTCCTATAGGCAACTTTTAAAACTGCTCTTTGGGCACGTTCCAATTTCAAAAGGTGAGTTTTGCAAGCGCCTCCCCATGCTACAATGCAATAGCTTGCAATAGATTGGCAGAGCGTTGAATACACGAGTCTGATAATATCCGTGCTAGCAATCGCCCTAAGTCTTTTAAAGATATACATAAGCTTCCTAACTCTGCCTGTGAGTGCGTTAATTTGGTTCACCCAGGTGAGATGGTCATCAAGTATGATTCCAAGATATTTGAGGTTACTAACTTGTTTTAAACTAGGGCATCCACAATTTTCCAGGTTAATTCGTGGACATTTGTGAACAACCAAATGGAGTGGATGAGATGGTTTTGTCCGTTTCGAGATACTAAAAGGTATTAAATTAGTTTTGGCTGCATTTAGGGTTAACAAGTTCATCTGTAGCCACGTTCCAACTGTGTTCAAACCCTCTTGGCAGATCGATTCCACAGATTCCCAACTTTCACCGTAAAAAATGATTGCAGTATCGTCCGCAAAGGTGAAGACTTGTCCTTGGGTAATGCTTAGAGAACAAAGGTCATTGATATACACCAGGAATAGAGTTGGACCTAGGACACTACCCTGGGGCACACCAAAGTCCACCCCCAAACATTCGCTGTGTAGCTCACCTACGCGAACGCGCTGTCTTCTGCCGCTTAGATATGAGGTAAACCACATCAGTGGGATTCCACGTATTCCCAATAGCTCCAATTTCCTAATCAGTATGTGCCGTGAGACCGTATCAAATGCCTTAGCAAGATCGAGGAAGATTCCTGCACATTTGAGTCCACTATCGAGCTTGCTGGCAACAAGGTCGCATAATAATGTCACGGCATCCTCAGTCGATCTGTTGGGACGAAAACCAAACTGCTGTGGAGACAAGAGGTTGTGAGCTTCTAGATAGTTCAACAACCGTTTGTTAACTAATTTTTCCAACAGTTTAGATAGGCAACTGAGGAGAGAGATCGGCCTGTAGTTGGATGGGACAGTAGGATCACCATCCTTCAGAATTGGGGTAACGTTAGCTAGTTTAAAGCTATTGGGAACTGTCCCGCTTTCTAGGCTTAAATTACATAAGAAAGTTATGGGACTAGCCAAGACATATTTGGCTTTTATAAGAATGATATTATTAATGTTGTCATGCCCTGAGGATGATTTCTTTTTGAGTGAACTTATTATTTGAATAATTTCTGTTTCATCAGTTGGCAAGAGAAAGAACGACTCGCAGGATGCATGTAGTAAAGGGACTTTTTAATATTATTTGCTAATTGAATTTCTGTCTTTTCTACAGTTTTTAATATTTCATTAGCTAGATTTTCACCTACGGTACAAAAATAGTGGTTTACTGAATTAAGTGATTTTAACGGACTGCTTTCTATTTTAGTCAAATCTGTGTTTAATGACTGTTTCGTACTTATGCCACATATTCGCTTAAGCGTTTGCCAAGTTTTTTTGCTATCCCCTCTGCTATTAATGATTTCATTACGCTCATAGTCATTTTTACGGTTTTGTATTATATTGTTACAGGTGTTGCGGTAGCTCTTGTATTTGATTACTAGGTCTGTATCATTAGGATTTTTTCGTGCATCTAAATGTAGGATGTCACGACGCTCAACACATTTCAACAGACCTGGAGACATCCAGGGTGTAATGCAGTCAAATCGTTTTCTTTGTTTTGAAGCCTTAGAGTGTTTAGAGATTAACAGGTTGACTATTTTGGTGAATTCATCGATAGCAGTATTAATGTCCGTGTGTTTGTACAATTCAGCCCAATCTGCTTCCTGCAAGTCGGTTAATAGTCCATCGTAATCAACTTTTTTCAAATTCTTGTCACTCGGTATTGGTGTTAGAACCTTATCTACAGAGAACAAAACTGTGTCGTGGTCAGTTATGCCAGCCCTGCAAACAATAGCTGTACTAACTAGTCTAGATTTAAGGAAAAAGTGATCTAAACAGTTCGGACCTCGAGTCGGGCAAGTGAAACCAGGTGCAAAGCCGTAGTGAGCCAGCAGGTTTAGGTAGTCATCCGCCCGCGGATGTATAGAATCTGTTTTAATATCGATGTTAATATCCCCAGTAATACAACAATCTCCATGGCACGCGGCCATGGTTCTCTCTAATGAATCTAGAAAGACGCTCACATTACCATACGAGGGGGATCTGTACAGTGCAATTATTGTAAATGAATTTTCTATATCAATAATAAGACAATTAGCCTCATGGAACGGTGGCTCTGATATATTTATCTGTAGGCCTTGTTTGTAGAAAATTACTATGCCGTCGTTTTGATTAAGATAGTATTTAGAAAAATGACACTCATAATTATTTAGATTGGGGGGACTAAAAGAAATATCTAACCAACATTCGGTCAATATAATCAGATCAGGAATGAAGTTAAGTCTTGTTATAAACAGCATAAAGTTATCGATATTTTTATTAATGCTTCTTATATTCTGCGAAACAACGGTCAGTTTTTTTGTAACATCGCCCAGGTACCGTAAGCATTGAGTTGGTGTTTCTAGTTGAAAGTTAGGTACTAGACAAATGTCATCCAGGTCTTGTGTTATTTGATTACAATCCATTTTGATTTATTATGAGAGCAAATGCATTATAATGTGTGATTCCCAAACTTAGATTAAAAAAAGTAAGTGGGTCTTTTATGGGGAATTCTGTTCGGTTCTATAATAAACTTCCAGAAAGTGCTTCTAAACTTTCGATTCGAAGATTTAAATCTTACATAAAGAATAATTTAATTAAGAAAGCGTATTACTCACTACATGACTATGTTAATGATAAAGCCGCGTGGCCTGATGTCGCTCTGCCCCTCGACACCTAATTTGTCAATTTGCAATGTCTGTACCTGCATATAATTTATTACTGATGTGTTATTTATGAGTATATCAAGCGTAGTGTGTGCTGCCTTATGAACTTTTGATGATTCTCTCTATCATCTTACTTTTGACTGCCTACCTAAGTAAGGCTTTTAATTTGGTTTTCCTTTTTTCCTTGAATCAGCTTCCACTTGTTCTTGAGGCACCACACAGGCGCTCCCCACCTAGTAGTAAGAAGGATCATCAAAAGAAAAACAGACCGTGTTTGTTGCCTGATTCTTCTAGGTCTGGTTGCGTTGGAACAGGAGTAAATGTAAATTTATTTTTTAAGACGATTCAAAATGATCCTTGTGATTTCAATGAATAAAAAAAAAAAAAAAAAAAAATAGTAGGTAATTATTGGGTAAAAAATTATAATAAATAAAATCAATTCAACAACACCGAGAGTTTACTGTAGGGGTTTTGTAAAATTATTTATTTTGTACGAGATATTCAACAAAAACCGCATTTTTGAAAATCCACTTTATCATCAATGTTAGGAAGGTAATGTAATTGAGACCAGTCAATATTAGCAACACCTGCACATAAGCTTTCCTTGCACACACCGGCTAAGTTACGCCTTGGGCTTGGATTTGGGAACCCCTTACTTTGTAAGAAGCAAAGAGGAGGTCATGATACCATCCACAAATGATACCATCCGCATTACCATCATTACCATTACGCATTACCGCATTGTCATTGTATGATTAAGCCAGGTACCTATGTGAATTATTGACATGATAGGTAAGGTCTATGTCTAGAAGTGAAATGTTAGGGGAAGAAGTGAGATTTGACAATTTCTTGGCTCTAAAATCTTGCTTCAGCAGACATGTGTTAAAATCACCCATGATCAGGGAATGATCGTACTGAAGCAGGTAAGTTTCAAGAATTTGTTCAAGAGTGCTGAAATAATCTTTTCACACCACCTGCTCGATAATGTCCAATTACATATTATGCAACCTCAACGTAAAGTAAAGCGTTATCGCCCAAGGGCCCAAGAATTGTATAAACCTCCCTAGGGAATAAAGTGATTTGAATTTGAAACGTCAAATTCGTGTGGAATCTCGTGGAAAACTCTAAGTTAAAAAAGGCCCATTATGGCATTGTAAAGAGGTTTGTTCGAAAATCGAACAGGACACAATAAACAGAACTAAAAAAAAAGTTCGTTTACTAAGAACACAGACCAAAGAGTGTACTACAAAGAATGTGAAACAAAAGACGGTGTTTGGTGCTGTGATTTTCAGTGAATTTTGATTGTCTCGCAGATGGTGTGAAAAGTAGAGTATGCTCCTCTGGAATAAAGCCTGTCTTTGTCTTCGTTCGTCGCTTCACTCAGAACTCTATATAACTCCCTCGCTAGATTCCCTCGTTACGCTATGGGTTCAATATGCCGCCCGTGACATAAGACACTGCTTTATTCCCTGAGTGCATAATCTACTATAATAATAAGAATCCCAATGCTCGTAGAGATGGTGATGGGAATGTCCTGGCGAGGGCCCACCGATGAGTGAGATACGCTATAAGGATCGAAAGGCATGTACCTTTACGGCAGTGCTCGAGACTCTGGATTTTAGTCTCCGCCATATGTTCCTTTCCTTTAGTTTGCTGTATATCATTTACTTCCCAGTATTTAAGTCTCATTAGCGACACCATCGGATGATGCAATAATACAGTGTTTTTTTTTCAAAATCAACGGGTTCGGTTACAGACAGGAAATTGTTTTTTTAATACTAATGATTTGATGTTTTAATTTTTTCAAAATAGACCCCAAAATTCATCTGGGATTTTTTTGCTATTTCTTATATAAGTTTCAGATTTGAGCATAAACGCAGAGTACACTCTGACTATTCAACCTGAATAAAATGTAAAGGAAACGATTATTGGGTTCTTTGTCGTTCTTTCATGCCAAATAGGTTGGACCGATTTTGATGAAATATGGCACACTGCTAGATAAAACCCTGGTTTATAACGTTCAATACTTTTATCCCGAAATTCAGTTCCCTTCGAAAAGAACGACGCGAGTGAAGCCATGAGCTACCACTAGTATATGGCAAATGCAACTGATTAGTATAATAATTATCTTAAGGTAATTTCTTAGGTGTTGACGATTGTATTAATTAAACATTCGAAACGTCAGGGTTACGAATAGATACGCGTTTAAAATGGTTTAATTTACATGAATTATCTTATTTTAGGGCATAGGAAAAACTGACATTCAAGGAGAAGATTTGTTTATCCCCAATGCAGCTAATGATAAAATTGACAAAAAAGAGCAAAAAATAAACAGAGCTGTAAACCTGTCAAATTATTACGTGAATCCAAACAAACCAGTCAATCCAAAAAAGAAGCAAATTGAATCAAACAGCCTTAATAAGAAAGGACAAAAGTCCAATATGAATCATTTCAACGGATCTGACAAAACTTTCAAGTCTATGAAGAAACATGGTCAAACTTACGCAATTAACATGTGCATGTGCTCACAAAGAGATCCTAACAAAATAGCTCTACAAAACAAAAGTCCAAATCACTCAGTTATTGAAGAAGGTAAAGGAGGTTATCGGAAAGATAGAGCTTCAAAAGACTCGATACTAAAGTCAAACAGTGTGAAACAGACGAAACCAATCAATTCAAGTTTAAAATCCCAAGATATCTCAACTCGATCCCTATCGCCAAAACAGCAGTCATGTAAAAGTAATTGCATATGTTTTCACAAAGTTCCTTCAAATACTTCGATAGATAAGCTTTTAGAAACATTAACGAAGTGGAAATCTGGGCTTAACCTATTCAAAACCGAACAAGAAAGCGAAAATGAAATACGTTGTTGCGATTTTATCCCTGGGGGAGAAATAAACGAATTAAATAACAGAAAACAAATGCAGAATGATTTAAGTATGCCCATTTGTTGCACAAAGGATACCACCATAGCCAAACAAAAAAGTATATTAAGTAGTTCACTGGGAACCATCAAAAATGTTAACAAGGCTTCTAACGCCGTAGAACAGACTGTTAATAATGACTTAATATCAGGCAAAGCTAGTAACTTTGTTGAAGAAAGAGGGCAAATAAGTAGTTTTCAAACTTGTTACTGTGATAAACCAAGTTCAATAAATACAAAAATAAACGCAAAAACACCAAGCGAAATGGACAAAGAAAAAAAAAGTAAAGATATAAACAATAACAAGAACGCTACTGCTAATGTTGATGCTAGTTTAAAATCAAGAGCTTCTAATGTGGAAAAAGAAAAATCGAATTTGAGTAAAGGTGTTTTTTGTGATAGTAAAAGTAATCCAACTAATATGAATACAGTTTCTATTGCACCAGAAATAACTGAATCAGAATATATGGGAGCCATTAATTTGGATAAAAGTAACGAAGATTTTTGTAGATGTGTCAATAGTATGCTAGAATGTGGCTCCAAAAGTTTAACAACTAAAATAGAGAAAATCATACAAGGCAATAAATCTGACATTATGTCTCTTGGTGAACCACAACAACAGAAAAAAAGTCAAACGAAGGCAAATGACTCGCACAAAAATTCGTCATCTGCAATGTTAAAACCTATGCAAAGCAAAAGTGATGATATTCAAAAAAATGAAAAAGAACTCTTTCCTTGCGACTGTGGCTATGATATTCAATTTTTGGGAGTAACCGTTACTGATATGAGTTTTGAAAATGCTGAAAAAGAAGAAAAAATGGAAGCAAGTAACATAGGTGGCAAAAATGAAACAAATTACAAAGAGAATATCGGTGAAAATGAAACAAATAAAAATAAAGACATCTTTTTAAATATAAATAATGCGGTATGTGAAGAATTTTCAACTAAACTCAAACAACAAGCCAGTATAAGTGATACAATCATCGAGCCAAATATCATTGATGAAGTAAAAATCGTCAACAAAGATAAAAAAACAATGGACTGCCACAATAAATCTTGCAAAAGAATGGCATCCAGTGAGAATAAACAAAACTTCAATGGGTTTAAGAATGAAATTGGTGATGTTTTTCAAGATCAGCCGACAAACAATGACAAAGGTCATGACGTACAAAGTTTCAAAGATAACAAAAGTGAGGAAGAAAGTTGTGTTTGTTGCGATAAGCAAAAAGGAGATGACTCAAAAGATTTAGAAGAGAATACATTTCACTTATTAGAACAGCATCTAAAAAAAAAACTAGAAAAATTCAAGAATTTGGCTTCTTGTAATTCAACATGCATTCCCCCAGAAGAAGAAGAAAAGTTATTTTCCACCATATTGAAGAGAGTCAAGAAAATTATTAGAGACAGCACTAATCAAATTACTTGTAAATGTTCTAATGAAGAAGATAACTCCGGAGGAAGTTGGAAAAGAGCTTATGGTTTGCTGCAAGAATATTTAAAAACGAAGATAAAACGCGTGCAATGTTCTTGTGTTTTGGCCGAGGATAATAAAGACACAATTTTACCTGAAGTATTGGAGAAGGTTTGCAATTTGATAGAACATGATTTTCAACGTTTAAAAGATGTGTGTACATGTAAAACATCCAAATTACAAGTTAATAAAGATAGCAGACCAGTTTATTTTAAAGACGAAGTACCTGAAAGAGACACAGATTTTTTTAACATCCAAAATAATGCAGTCCATACAACAATGAATAGTTGCTGCTCTCAAAATCCACAGACATCGGCTATTTTTAAAGAAAATATTTCAACGCAAGTAGCAGCTACTTTAGGAATGGAGACAAAATCTTGTAATCCTTTGGAAACACACACGATGAATGTTCAAACTTTGGGAAAAACACAAGAAAGCTTCAAAACTTTTGAGTTGTCACAAGGTTGTAATTATTTTGATAAAAAGCCTGACGCGGAGTTATTGTGTACAAATGGAATAGAAAATATGAAATCAGAAGAATCATCTAGTAAGACATTCTCTCACAAACCTTACATTGGATATGCATTAGAGTGTATGTGCAAAAACAATGAATGTACTAATAATACAATACCAGTCATTTACAATGATAATACTGCTTTAGTAAATGATGTTCAGAAACTTATCACAGGTAAAAATGATAGTGAAAATAGAACGTATGTTAGAAATGATGACGCTGAATTATTAGGTGCCAATGAAACTAAAACAAATCAACTGTCGGATCCTGTAAAAAATGATTGCATTTATAAGCCAATCAACTCGTCCCTTTCCTGCCCTATGAATGAAAATGCCAAAAAAGGTGATTATAACAGTGAAAATATAGCACATTTCCAAAACAAACCTTACATTGGTATTACCATTGATTGTTCATGCGACACTGCTGTAGGAGCCTGCGTATGTCCAAAATCTGTTTTACAAGTTGATACTGGTGTTATGGATAGTATAATGAAAAAGTCTATGCCAAACGATGAATTCTACGAAAAGGTATCCTACATATTGAAAAGCAACCCTACAGAAACTGCTCATAACTATCAAACTTATTTGATGCCTGAGATGACTGGAGATTTGTATTTACATAATGTTTTGGAAGAAAAAACTTTATGTCTAGATGATTCAAAACAGGATTGTGGAATTGACACTAGTTTATGCGACGGCGAAGAAATGGTTATAAAAAAATCAAGAGAGCATTTTGAAACAGCTCACACTACAACCAATACCTTTGATGATAATACGAGCTTTGAAAACAATGAACTACCCCTTGATTGGTGTGAATGTTGTTCGCACATGCTATCTCGAGATTTGAACAGAGATCAACTCAAAAAATCTGTTTATTTCCCTGACAATGATATCAAAACAGACAACAAAGTGAGCGTATCCAAATATTGTGACTGTGATATGGTACCAATGTGTCATGTGAAAATGTTGGTGAAAAACATTGAAAATAAGCTAGTAAGTGCAAAATGCACCTGCGATTCTATGACACCTGAAGTGTGCCCAATTCATTGCACAAAATGCTAAACTTGGCTTAGTTTTCAACGTATGCGATTTATTTCTTCAAAATGTTTTAATTTTTGCCTGAATTTTATTTTGATTGCCAATATAATATTGTTTAACATTAATTCCCTTAATAAAATATTAACGTGCGGATTTCTATTACTTGTTGATTGATGATTCATATTCAGTAATTGAACGAGCGAAGCGAGTTCTCTTAGTCAACTTGGACAAATCGGCGTTTGTATATTGTTTGTATGTATGTTTTGTCGGAGGATATTTTCCGGATCGTTAATCCGATTTATTAATTTTCCAAAACAATTTTTAATTGACCCCTGCTGAAAAGAGTGTTTTTAAAAGTTTGAGGCCATAGTGTACCTGTCTATCTGTTTGTCTGTGATCTCATAGCTTTGTAACGGCTGCTCTGATTACAATGCATTTTTTGAAAGCTGGTGTTTGCGTGATTGTTTTTAGCTATGTTTGGTGGAAATTAATGCAGCCGTTTCCATGATCATCAGCTTGCAGCATATTTTTAAGGGGACACTCGCCATTTTGCTTCTAGAACCTTCAATTTGAGTTCAACATGTTCATTTTTGACGACATCAGTCTCAAGGGATGATGTCCAGCATCGGATGAACAGGATCTAGGGTACTAAAGCTGAATTTTCAAGTTTGAGCCCAAACTTCTAATTAGGATGGCATGTTAAGTCTTACTGACGCAGACTCGAGGGTCTGATAATGACCAGCACAAGGTGAATAGGATCTAGGGTGCAATAAGTGCTCTGATTTCAATGCGGTTTTATATCTATGAAAACTGGTGTAAGAACACTGAAAAAAGCTGGGGGTTTGAATTTTTATAAAATTGACTTGTTTTCTTTTAGCTTTGCTGTATTTAAGCTACAAACAAAAATTACAAAAATATCCCTCTTGGTAATCCGGTAATTTCGGAACCCTCTAAAATGAAATAGCCAACATACCATCCATTGTTGACAACCCTTGCTTGAATGTAAATGACGCTGTAATTCAGTTAAATTGGACAGTATTTCTTCGCTACTAGGTATTTAATGTTGCCTATTGTTTTCTTTCAATCGTCCTCATCGTCGTATCTTCTTTTAATCGCTTTCTGAGGAATACTGCTAACAATTTTAGTATGAAAATGTCAAGTAATATAATTGTAATAAAATGAATCAAGTCGTCAAGAGTATCCGTCAAGTCATAACCCAGGTATTTAATGTTGCCTATGGTTTTCTTTCAATCGTCCTCATCGTCATATCTTCTTTTAATAGCTTTCTGAGGAATACTGCTAACAATTTTAGTATGAAAATGTCAAGTAATATAATTGTAATAAAATGAATCAAGTCGTCAAGAGTATCCGTCAAGTCATAACCCAGGTATTTAATGTTGCCTATGGTTTTCTTTCAATCGTCCTCATCGTCATATCTTCTTTTAATAGCTTTCTGAGGAATACTGCTAACAATTTTAGTATGAAAATGTCAAGTAATATAATTGTAATAAAATGAATCAAGTCGTCAAGAGTATCCGTCAAGTCATAACCAAGTTTTTGGAGGACGAAATCCACCATTCTGAAAAGTTATTCATTTAATTACACTCAATCTACATCACCATCACCAGATCAGCTAGCTGTCACCATAGTATTGTATTGTCATCGGAACTTGACAGATATGCAAAAATTCAGCTAAATCGTTACAGGTTAACTGGTTCAAAATTCAGTTTTAAGATTTGTTCCACGTATGACAATTAACTACCATACTAACACATCAAGTTAAATAAAGATGAATCACTTATAGGGAATCAGCTTCCCGTTATCCTAAAATTTTGAAATATATGGCCCGAAGGAAGGTCTCATAGCACAAAGTGAACTAAAATCTCCAAAAACCACTACCAAAATCGTTGCGTAATGCATTTCGTATCGCGTTAATCATTTGAACGGTAACGAACTACATAGTTTCCGGAAGATAATCAAAGCGATTAATCAAATTTTCACTCAATTCACACATTTTTTGGCAGCATATATCCAGAAACTCTGTAGCTATTAACGTTTTTGCTTCTAACTGATTAACTATAGCTATATAACTGTGTAACTGTTTTGTTTTTGTTTTTATTATCTCGTTATTGCAAACCTTACCTCACATTTCAATAAATATTTACACAAAACAATGAGGCGATAACAGACAATAGTACCTGAGTACACTTGAAGGTGTACCAATGTATAAATAAATAGGAACCACCACCGACCCACTAGTTTTTCATATAGTTATAGTGAAAATCATACATAAGAGTTTTTGAAATATCCAAAATGCAGAAACCCATAGGTTTATTATGAAACAATTTCAATTTTCTTAGCTGTACCGCAACTAAATTATCTCCGAACGTGGTAGAATTTTGAAACTCAGGTTTTGCAATCAAATCTCGACAGCCAAGTATTTTACCTCGATTTTCCCAGTGTGTTAACAGTTTCACATTTACTCTCTTTTCAATGTTTTCCATCGTCTTTCCAAAAACAGAGTTGTTCATCAATTTGTAAAAATCTTTTTCAAAATCTGACCGAGCAGCTGTTCTTAAAGTAGTATTTAAATCAATGTAACGTTTTAACCATGACCGTTGATTAAATTGCAATATTCTGTGAACCTTTGATAGTTTTACATCCATATTAATACATTGTTTTAAATTTCTATAGTGAATTACATATTTCGTTTTATTATTTAGGTTCGTTACTAATTTTCTGTCATTAGAATCTCCAATTCGTATATTTTCAGGACATAAAGGCAAATCTGAATGCAAATCATGAAGTTCAAAGGGGTACTCTAAATCGACTTCTAAAATGAAACCATGTTCTGAATTTTCAGATACATCAAATTTTGTATCAACACTAACCCATTCAAAGCCTCCAACTGGAAGGAATTGAGACATGGCCCAACCGTAAAGATTATTGGCATCTAAATAAGTCAAGAATGATTTTGGTTTATCCTTATCATAATCTTCCATAAATTCATTATTCGCTTTTGCATATCGATTACTACATTGAGATACACCCCCCCGTATACCAGCCCTAATAAAAGCCACCTTTTCATGATCTGTCAACAGTTCTAATTGTATTTGGGTATATTTTAGCATAGCATCCCAACTAAGTCCAGGAGCTGTATAGTAATGAGCTGGATCCAAACCATATGTTTTCAAACACAACGTTCTAAAGCTCTCAAAAACATCTGTTAGCAATAATACATAGGAACCATCTATGAATTTGTCTATATCTGAGCCTACAATTTTTTTACGTTTAGATTCTACTTTATTTTCTGATAATGCAACGACCGAACAATATGGACTTAAAGCTTAGTACATTTTGAATTATTTTAATTGAATTTAATCAAACACAGAAAAGGAACAACACCATTATTGAAATCAGAAATGGAGGTTGCACGTCACAGTTAGAGCCACATCGTATCTGACGTATAGACTACAGCTAATCAATGTGATAAATTATAGATAACAGCAAATAATCACGCTAAAATGAGGAGTATCAATTTGTTATCGGTTGTATAAGCAGAGTCGACATTCGAAGCTGTATTAAAAACAAATTAACAGCTTAATTTTCAATATTTTTCTGATTGTGGTACCGTGAATATTAGGTGGGCATATATGGAGGTGGAAAGGGTGATAATTTATTTGTAATAAGTGCTAAAATATTGTAGATATAGTTGATTTTAGTCACATAAAATGGAAAACGGGACTAAATCCGATAATAGTTTTGGGGGTACGACGAAGGAACCTAATAAAAAAAGAAGTAAACCAAATATTTTTTCGAGACTTTTTTTGTGGTGGGTGTGTCCTGTGCTCATAACTGGCAACAAAAGGGATGTGGAAGAAGAAGATCTCATAGTTCCTAGTAAGCAGTACGATTCTGATAGACTTGGAGACTATTTCGAAAGGTAAACCTCTTTGTTAAATCATTTTATTAAATAGTCGTATGTTACTCTATAGACGTAACATACTAAGGCATCGGTACTTTTTAAGCCCCAAGAAAAAAGAGGGATGTTATAAGTTTGAGGCCATAGTGTGTTTGCCTGTGGCCTCATATTTCAGGAACGGGTATCCTGATTTCAATGTGTTTTTTTTGTATGAAAGATGGTGTTTGCAAGATGGTTTTTAGCTATATTTGGTGGGAATTGGCGCAGCAATTTTTTTGAAGGGAATTCTAGCGTTTTACTAAAATGAACAGAAACGAAAACTCCTCGAATGTGAGAAGTTCAACGCCATGCACTTCACTGTCACTGTCAGACAACCAGAATAAAGACGATGCCAGTCTAAATATCGAATTACTAGAAATTACTACATTTGGATATAGACTCAGACCGTTCACCGTAAGATGTCTTGCCTTGGTTGGCACTATTCCCAAGGCAGGGGAACCAACCAACCAACATCACCAACCGTTATCTTATGGTGATCGGTCAGTAGAAACTTTTTTTTAATTAAAAATGCTATCGCGAATTTGTTAGTCTAACAAAATTGTATAAAACATGTGACATGCAATTGACGTCTATTATTTCATTGTTTTTAAAAGCAAGACTGTTTTATTATAATTTTATGGAACTATTAATTTTATTATAATTGTAC
Organism: Operophtera brumata; assembly: GCA_932527175.1. NCBI lineage: Eukaryota > Metazoa > Arthropoda > Insecta > Lepidoptera > Geometridae > Operophtera > Operophtera brumata. The sequence continues at coordinate 7,612,127 of OW052238.1, forward strand.
GAGTATATGTTGATGGAATGTGTAGGAAGGACATTGATAAACAAGTAAAAAATATATAATAAAATCCAGTCTAAACATAAGAAGTCACAGAGTCACAAGATTTTTGTATGGCAATCAAAATCATTACTTTACTAAACAAACTCAAATATATTTAATTAAAAGGAATTACTACATTTCAGTAATAATTCTTAAATATCACCAATAGATCAAAAATCGTTGCGTGAGTGACTGACTCACTGACTATCAACTCACAGCCTAAATCGTCCTAAAGACCTGACATTTGGGAGGTATGACCCTTTTGTGGTCTAGGGGTGTACCTACTAAGAAAGGAATTCCCGAAATTCAAACCGTAACAACCCTTCAACCTTCAACAGTTCTATCACTGTTAATACTCGTAGCATCACCTCACTACTCGACGCAGGAGCTTGCGTGTTGCATAGTTTTGTATTTATTTTATACCATCGACATTGTTATTGAGGAGTGTGATTGTTGTCTGCTAGAAAGCGTTAGCCAAGTTAGTTGAGGCAAAGCAAAAGCGGCGATGAGCTCACCACTGGTCCTATGAATGTCCGACCCATTGAGAAAAGACGGGTGTCTTTTCTCAATGATTTTTGATGCTCTGAGTACCCTTTCGGGAAACGTGTTTCTATTTATGTTTATAATATTGTTTCGCTGTGATGTAATCGTTATTTTATCGCTAGTTTCGTAAGTTGCATAGAATCAAACATTTTTAACAAAAACATCCAATAAAATGTGTTTTTTTTGTGTGCTATATAGGTTTTGGTTTGAAGAATATGAAAATGCAACCAGAGAAAACCGAGAGCCTAAACTATGGAAAGCAATGACTCGAGCTTACTGGCTGAGCTACATGCCTGGTTCCTTGTATATCATCGCTATTGCAGTTATAAGGTAACAAAACTGATTATTATTTAGATGTAGCCCACTGGTTTGTTACTTTCTTGCTTACTATCTAAAACAAACAGGTAGGTGTCTATACCTAAGTCTAACTTAAAACTGAACTTCATGTTTATAAGGGCATTTTTAGAATGCGTTGTTAATTTAGCTTGGTGTCAATTCAGCTGGTAGGTGATTGAATAAGTGGTAAACTGAACTTCATGTTTATAAGGGTATTTTTATAATGCGTTGTTAATTTAGCTTGGTGTCAATTCAGCTGGTAGGTGATTGAATAAGTGGTAAACTGAACTTCATGTTTATAAGGGTATTTTTATAATGCGTTGTTAATTTTGCTTGGTGTCAATTCAGCTGGTAGGTGATTGAATAAGTGGTAAACTGAACTTCATGTTTATAAGGGTATTTTTATAATGCGTTGTTAATTTAGCTTGGTGTCAATTCAGCTGGTAGGTGATTGAGTAAGTGGTAAACTGAACGTCATGTTTGTAAGGGTATTTTTATAAAGCGTTGTAATTTAGCTTGGGTGTCAATTTACCTGGTAGGTGAACCACCACATAGGTAAATTGACACCCAAGCTAAATTACAACGCTTTATAAAAATACCCTTACAAACATGAAGTTCAGTTTTAAGTTAAACTGTCTATACGCTTACAATACTAATCATGTAGGTACCTTGAATTTTAGAAGCCTTATTTTATTGAAATAGTACTCATTTCTCTTCAAGGATTTTGTTGAACGTGATTTTAAAACTTGAGCGGTAACATGTGCCTATTAACAATGCATTACCTCATAGCGCCTCATGTCCGCCTAAGATGGCATTACACTGCGCTCGCCACCTTGAGACAAAGATCATGTGTCTGTAATTTCACCGGCACCCTTCGAACTAGAACACAGCAATGCGAACGCTACTGCTTGGCGACAGAAATAGGGATAGTACTCCCTTGGACGAACTATTTTACAATAAAGCTCTACTACTACTACAAAAAAAGTAGAATGTGCCTTCCTACAACCCGGTATATCATTATGCACGTGGTTTCTTTCAGAACATACCAACCAATGCTGTTCGCATCACTACTCTCGTACTGGTCTGTCGACTCGACGATGTCTCGAGAAGAAGCTACCTACTACGCTCTGGCGATGCTGGGACTGAACTTTCTGAATATGATGTGCCAGCACCATAACTCACTGTTTGTGTCCCGTTTCGGAATGAGAGTCAAAATCGCTGCATCCTCGCTGCTTTACAGAAAGGTTTGTAAATGTCTAGCAATAAAATAAGTTTTTGTGAAAAATATTTTTATAAAATAAAAAAAGCTAAGCTTTAAAGTTTAGCTTTTATAAAATTTGTGATCGGAACCGTGTACTGATCAAAATGAGCCTAAACACGGCCAGTCTACTATTGTCTTTCAAGGAGTTCCATTATCCACCTTCCCTCTACATCATCAGATCAGCTCGCTGTCACGATAATATTGCATTATCATCGGAACTTGACAAGTATGCATAATATCATCTCAATCGGTTGAGGAAACTGCTTAATTCAGTTGCAAGATTCCACCCGGACAAACATACATACGTTGCAAGTTAAATAAAAGCATGTAATATACTGTAATTCGATAACTTCCTCTTGCATATATACATAGCTCGATAAATCACAGATTACATCTAAAGTCAAATTTGATAAATTCGATAATTCATAATATTATGACTAATACAGTGATCGATAGTACAAGTATGTTACGTCCAACTATAAGGCCTATTACGAATTTTGTGTTGCAACAATCGTTTTGCGCGGCGTGAGCGTTCACCGTGACTTATGTAGTAACTATTTAAATGCGAGATAGCCATAGTGCTCATCTAAGTACCTAATGGTTTATTACCTTACGTTATATAATAATAAATAATTAAATAAATAAATAAATAATGCTGGACAGTTCACACAACATTATCTAGCCCCAAGCTAAGCAGAGCTTGCGTTATGGGTACTAGACAACTGATATACTTAATACAATATATTACATAGATAGATATTTTTTATTATACATAGAAAATACCCAGAACACCCTGAACAAATATCTGCGAACGCACAAATATTTGTTTAAAGGCGGGAATCGAACCCGCAACCTTCTGCGTCGCAGGCGAACCTTCGCCCGCCGCGCCACAGAGGTCGTCAATTGCAATTGCAAAGTCAATATGTCAATTGCATGTAGGTAAATCTACTATGGGCAATCGTATTAATCCTACTAATATCATAAATGTAAAAGTTACGATGTTAGGATATGGTATGTTTGTTACTTAATCATGCCGAAACGGCTGACTGAACTGATTTTGGTGTTTGGTTAGACTATAACAGATAGACATAACCTGATACATAGATAATAACTTGGACTGAGCTATAGGCTACTTTTATCCCGTTAAAACGCCAGAGAAGCTTCGGGCGGACACTACTATTTAAATAAATACCTAATAATTTTGACTTAAAACTTTATAGGCACCATAGCTTGCAAAGCTACTTCTAATTTTAGCTTTATTTTACTAAACTGTGATAAGCTATAATCATTTAAATATTTTATAAGTAACTTGTGTCCGCCCATGGCTTAGCTAGTATTTTACCAGGATAAAAAGTAGTCTATAGCTCAATTCAGGTGTATCTGTGTACTAAATTTCATAAAAATTGGTTTATCCGTTTTGGCGTGATTGAGTAACAAACATTCAAACATCGTAACTTTGACATTCATCATATCATTAACTAGCCTTTTCCCGTGGCTTCGCTCGCGTAGATTTCCTTAGAGAAAACAAAAAAAAGTATTCTATGCACATGACTATTCTCTTAAAAATATGTGTACAAAATTTCATGATGATGGGTTGAACAGTTTAGGCGTGAAAGCGTAGCAAACAAACAAACTCACTTTAGCATTTATAATATTCAAGTAAGGATTAATAAATTAATACTAAAATAATTTATTAAACAATAATATAACATAACAGGATAAAGAAATTTCTGTATTGATTTTATCGACCGCGTGGCACAGAATCTATGACAGTTACTACTAGGTTACCACATAAGGCAAAACTTTCACGCCTCGCAAAAAGATGGTTCCTATAGCCTATCTAAGGTACCTAACTCAATAGTTCGTGCACCTGGTTATGCCAGTTGAAATTTCTAATTATTTGTGAATTGTAGCTACTTCGAATGAGCCAAGTGTCACTAGGAGATGTGGCTGGTGGCAAACTGGTGAACCTGCTGTCCAACGACGTGGCTCGCTTCGACTACGCCTTCATGTTCATGCACTATCTGTGGGTGGTGCCGTTTCAAGTGGCCGTGGTGCTCTACTTCCTGTGGGACGTCGCCGGGTACGCGCCGTTTGTGGGACTTTTTGGAGTTGTTATCTTGATACTTCCCATACAAGGTAGGTCAAATACTTTACGGCATCTGTGAAGCCAACACAAATCGGGAAGCGACTACCGTAGAGTCGGAGGATGAGGTCGAGTCCCAAGGTCTTAGCCAGGATTGTATATAGGGGAGATGAGAGTATATGGTGGGAGGGGGAGGAGTGAGGGGAAGGCGAGGGGGGGGGGGGGGTAACAAACAAATCCTAGATTATATTGATTTGATCGTAGTTTGCAACATATGAGTTTTATATAAGCAGTGGAGGTAGTAATTCTTTTGGGTTTTCACTAAACGTTTTACGATTCATTTTTCTACGCTACCCTTGTCGTTATAAAGTAAGACATGATTAAAAAAAAAACAAAAAACTTTATTTCTTTATTCGTTTCTTAGGTCTTATAAGAAGCGTCGCAAGCTATGAAGCTCGTCACAATTACAGTTTACCAGCGAACGACCGCTCTTGTAACGGGGAGGGGGGTAGCTGCCCCTCTCTGCCCGTACCTCACTACGCCCTTGTCGAGCCCCACTCGTTTACCTATAACTACTGTCTCGTATTAAGGTGAATCGTCGCTTGTATCGCCAAATTCAAATTACTTATTTGTGGTTTTTTTGATATTGCAGTATTGCAGATCATCAACACTTCTTCAGATGGTGAAAGTTGATTTCGCGAAAGCTAGGTGACTAGTATCTCATAAATGTCATTAGATTAGCTACAAATATCCCTATACAAAAAAAAACTATATGACTTTACAGTGTTTTTTGTTTAAGGATATTTGTAGCTAACCTAATGATATTTATAAGATACTATCGCTACGTGTTACGTTACGTCTCCTAGTTTCCGCGAAATTAACTTTCACTATGAAGAAGTGTTGGTTGATGAGCTGTAAAGTGCAAAAAACACCAAAAAACATAAAAATTTCGTGCCATTTTATTAGGACTTTAATCATTACTTTATCAGTAGTGGACTAAGAGTGAATCGACACAAATCAACTAGATGATTCATGAATTATTTAGTTCTAAAGATAAAACAAATATTTTGGCATGAAAACAACGTAGGAATCAATCCTTATTGAAGACCTTTCTTTGTTAATAATTTCAAGACAACCAGTTTCTTGTGGTTCGACTAAACACGTTGATATTTTTGTAGTATGGCTCGTTTCCGTAAATTGACCTACTTAGATACAATTTATTAACTTAGTGGGTTTGTAATTTCCAGTCACTTTGACAAACAAATAATGTTAATTTAGACCTAGTTCAGACCAGGTTTCAGTCTAAGATCAGTCGTGGTGGCATTCTATTCGGGAGGATTATGTCCAGCAATGGATTTCTACAGGTTCATAATGATGGTGATGAGATAATTCAGGCTTTTCTGTTTGTTTTGTTTGTTGAACCGTCTTTAACGTGTATTTCATTTTAGCTGGTCTTACGAAACTGACGGCTGTCGTCAGACGAGAAACTGCGCAAAGAACTGATAAGAGGATCAAGCTGATGAGTGAAATAATCAATGGAATTCAGGTACAAAACGACAATCCACTCACTCTATCCGCTAATAGTTTATCACATAATTCACTTACTCAGGCGTATTGCTATGGGGCATTGTAAGATCGACCTCATCCACTTACTGTACTCTGGAAAGTGCCCAGTGGATGGTAATTACTAGACGGTCACCGCCCAACACATCATCCTTAAAGTTGCTAGACTTAAATTTAGGAAACTTTCTTCCAGTTCTTATTAGTATAATATTACATAACATATACATACATAGACACACGCCTTTATCCCCAAAATTGTAGGCAGAGCCTCAATCGGCCTCTTTTCACTATGGGTTGCACCATCGTGGGAATATAGACGTGACAAGTGGTGAGCTCATCGCCGCCGTTGCTTCCCACGACTGACTCGACTAACACTGTTTTCCAGTAAACATATTCCTAGCAGCCAGGACAAATCTTATACCAACGAATCTTTCAAACAAGCCGGGTAATCCCTTAGTCGGCTTTTACGACATACACGGGAGGAGACGAATGTCCGGCCTAAGAATAGACCCCTAGGTCTATTTTTAGGCCTTCTAAGTTTCCCACTGCAAAGGCCTCCGCTTCCCTCTTTCCAATCATAATAATTAACTCCATCAGTATATTATGTAATACTAATGTAATTATTATGTATAGTAATATGAATTTGTTTTAATTTGTTTTATTTATTTCACCTGAACTTTTACATAATGTATAGGTAGGTAAATCCAAATTGAATTAAACCAAGAAAAAATATGAAAACTATTTTAGGCACATAGATGTTAAATAATCAATTTTGTTTTAGGTCATCAAAATGTACGCGTGGGAGAAGCCGTTCCAACTGGTTGTAAAAGCTGCCAGGGCCTATGAAATAGCATCTTTGAGGAAGTCTATCCTCATTCGCAGTACCTTCATGGGATTCATGTTGTTTACTGAAAGATCTATTCTGTTTCTGACGTGCTTGGTTCTCGTCCTATCTGGTACGATGGTTACTGCTACAGTGGTAAGTAACTGCTAACATCCAGTATCAAATAGTACATACATATATGTTTATTTCCGTTAAATTCACAAAAGTATGAAAATAACTTTTTATCAAAGGAGATAATTTTAAATAATTTTTTGCCGCTAGATGTCGAGAATGTATTGGTCCTTACCTATGAAGTTGCGGTCCTATATAGAAAAGGTTCACAGGTTTCTTTACATTTTCTGGCGGAGTTTTGCTTATAACTCTGAAACTATTAACTTTTTGTACTTATATACCTTCTTTCCAAAAATAGATCTCATAAATGACATAATCACATGATCACAGAGGGCGCCAGCGGTGGCATGGCTGCTGTCAAATCGTTGTCGCCTTGCTTACCTACATGTATTTTTTGTTGCTATTTTCGATATTTTTCCACCTGTACAAGCCGACTCTCCTACATACCTATACCGATTCATGGAAATGATTCCGACATAATCTGCTGTATGCTGTGTCGCTACAAAATGTTTGCTACGGATTGCATGTTCCCATCTTTTTTTCAATGTTTTATCTATGGAAACAAATGTTCACCGGGGTTAGTACATCATGGTACACAACATTTCGAGAAAATTTTATGTTATTGAATTATATGTTACAGAATGTATGAAACTGACAGTAATATAATACATGTCTACGATGCGCCATCTGGCGTGAGAAAATGGCAGCTTAGAACCCCATTGCGAACAAATTTTTTTTCCGTTTGAAATTGAAAATCGGCGTTTGAGCCCGACCGGTTCATCGGATAAAGAAATTTATGTAACTAATTTTATTGGAAATTTTATAAAATTTCATTTTGTAAAAGAAGTTTCAGTTATATGCAAAACTCTCTCACATTTTTTTAACTTTTTTGTATATATTTTAATGTTCCGTCAAGAAAATTTGTAAGTAAACCTCAGATTCGGATTCAGAACCCCTAAAACATAAGGAATGGAAGAAATCAAAAGTAAATTAAAACTTTTAACCAGTCTAAAACTAACTAAAAACTAAAACCAACTAAAACTATAAGACCCAGACCCAGACTAAAACTTTTCCACCTAAAAACGCAAGTATTAAAAATCGCCAATTTCATAGATGAAGACCTAATACTAGGCATCACAAATTTGTGGCATTAATTATGAAACGCTCGTTGATTTGTTCCTTATAATCTCTAGATTACAGAGGTATTTCTCAGTATTCCGCTTAGAAGAAAGCCGGAGTGGGTTTGAGTGGGTCATGAAGTTGGACTCTCGTCATAATGTGAGCTTTAGCTCATTTATGGTCAGGGTCCCTACGGAAAATGTGAAGACTTACTTGAGCCCTGACTTCTGGCCAAAAGGTGTGAAGTTCCGGCGGTTCAAGTGACGCCTGTCACGTGATCCCCCGGGCGCGTCGGCGATCACACGTGTGTAGATTAAGTAATAAATAAAGTGTTTTTTTTATGTGTATGTTAGTTTCTAAGGTATTTATGTTGATATGGGCTTACTGTTTAGGTTTAGTGCATTTCTCAGTAAGCCTGAAATAAAGATTTTGAATTTGAATTTGAATTTGAATTAGACGAGGTATAAATAATATTTCCACTGTTATCTAGCGACTATAAGGCATAAAATGATCATGCGTCTCATTAATATACACCACAGACTTGGGGTGGGCATACATTTAAAACAAAATAAAATGATCTCCTTGTTCTACATTTTAAAGATGTTTTAAAATTAATGAATTGCTCGACAATTGTTGACGGTAAATTTGTTTTCAGATCTACCCAATCCAGCAATACTTCTCCGTTATTCAGATGAACTTGACGTTGATTATACCGTTCGCTATAGCTAACTTATCTGAAATGTTGATATCCCTGGAACGTATTCAGAATTTCTTAGTTATGGGTATGAATATTAGTTCTAATTATACTAAGTAACCGTAACAATTTCAGAAATTTTCGCTCGTTTGATTTCAGAATGGAATCTGACTTAAATATTTATGTGCGATCGTTTACTTTGGCTTACGAATAATAAGTTAACAGGAAAACTTCAGTGACTTTACTAACTAATATTTAATAATATCTACAAGCGGCGCGGCCCGCGTCTTCGCCTGCGTGTAATTTTCGAAAGTCTTACACTTTACTAATTCTTATAAGTCTTAGTCACTTTAGATTTTTGAAGTCTTATGTTTTTTTTCCTTATCTGGACTCATTCGAACCCCATACCAAAAATAGGGTTGCTTCCCGTCTCCATACTACTGTGTAACAGGTAGCCACACAACATTTTGTTTTATTTGACTATCTCTGTGGCGCGGTGGGCGAAGGTTCACTTGCGAGGCAGGAGATTGCGGGTTCGATTCCCGCCTCGGAACAAATATTTGTACGATATGCAGATATTTGTTCGGTGTATTCTGGGTATTTTCTATATTTTCTGAGTATTTTTTTAATATGCCTATCGTTATTTCGTTATCCATTTATTTGATTTGATATAGTTGATTTTTGTAAAATTCTTTCATAGTGAGCAACTTACAAGTTAAATAGAACAATCATACCAAATTTCATGTTTGTAAGCTTAATACACACATCAACACGGTCTAGGGATATTTTTAAAAAAGCGAATTACTATCAATGTGTTAATTATTTATATGACATGTATATATTTAAAAGATACGTTATATTAATATTCTACCATTTTTTAATAATGGTTAAGCTTCGATTAAAATTTAAGGATTTTATGGAAAAAAAATGAAGCATAGACGGAAACCGTATATGAATTAACTTTTAATTTATGATTAAAAACTGAAAAAAATAGAAAAATCATTTAATTTGTGTTTATAAACTTGAAGTTAGTAGTCTGAGAAAGCGCCCATGATATTCATAACACATCGGCAACGATTCGGCATGCTCAGAACAAGGTTGTCAATGTCTTGCTGCGGAATATTGTCCCATGTCCTTCTGAGGTGCGCTAAAAGTTGATCTTCTGTAGCCAGATTTTCAGGAACTTCCTTCAGAGCTCTTCTTTGCAGCATATCGCATGCTCAATGGGATTTAGATCTGGCGATTGAGCAGGCCAGTCAAAGGCCCTAACATTGTGTGTATGTAACCAAGCTGCTACCGTTCTCGCCGTGTGTGCCCGGGCATTGTCGTGCATGAGCAGGAAATCTTGCCCCATTTGTGTTCTATGGGGCAAGATTACGGGCCCCAGCACCTGTTGGACGTATCGTTCTGCCGTCATATTGCCCCGCACCCAAACGAGATCCGTCCGTCCTCCAAGACGAATTCCTGCCCAAACCATAATTGTTCCTCCTTGGTATGGGTGAACTTCCTGAGGGTTCTGAAGACGGCTCCATCGTCCAGGAACTCGCCAAACACGCGTCCTTCGTGAATCTGGATGGAAGCCGAACCTGGATTCATCCGTGAACAGCACATTGGACCATTGCTCACGGCCCCAGTCCACGTGGTTCCGAACCCATTCTAATCGTCGTCCACGATTGCCTCTCCGTAAAGGTGGGATCCGGAGTGGTCTACGAGAGCGTAGATTGCTTTCATGCAGTCGCCTTCTTACAGTTTGGCCACTCACAAGCACTTGGTGTTCCACTCGCAGCCTTTGGACCAATTGAGTCGCCGTTGCATTTGGTTGAGCTCGCGCAGTAATTTGCAAAAATCGGTCTTGTCTGGGGGTAGTGATGCGACTTGGCCCCCGGTGCCTCTCCGCTACTTCACCTGTGGCACGATAGCGTGTCCACAATCTTGAAATTACATTTTGGTGGGTCCCTATGGCCTCAGCAACATTACGCTGAACAGACCCAGCTTCCAGCATTCCCACAGCTCGTAACATCTCCGCCCTCGTCAAATGTTGGCATTGCATGGCTACAATACCTCAATTTTAACTTTATCTTTCGTTTAAAAATGAAAAAAACTGTAACTAAACGTAATTCGTATTGTTTTCTAAATTTCGCACAAATGAAAATTCTCTCTCCTACACATCAAGACATTTTTATGCCACCGAAACAAAAGAATTTTCAAAAATTTGAATTTGAAATTAGTCTGAGATAAATTACAAACAAATCGGTGTATAAAAGATTCCAATGCGGCCAGTACTTTTCGAGTTATTTAATTGAGTATGTAATATCCCTAGCCCGTGTTGATGAGTGTAGTTTCGGAGATATGAGGATAATTCACCCGTTTTTGGTTTCGCTTATGTATAGTGCCCACAATTTTCGTCTCCAGCGTCATAGCTCGTTCTATGGCCAAATTGGTAAAGGCATCGCCGATCACAGGCGAGGATGCGGGTTCAAGTCTCGCTGTAACGTAATTTTTGGGTGATATTTAAATTTGATATAGATCTTACTAATACCAAGGAATTATATCTTTATTCAAACTGGTTTTGTTTTTAGATGAACGTGATGATTTGACAGTGCTGCCTATCGCGAAAGGTGGCTCTAGTCCCACTACGTTTGCTCGTAAGGACAGAGACTCAACACCCGAGCCCTCTTACATTGTCCCGAAGAAGTTCTCACAGAAGGACGACTCTTCTGGCGGACTTGCGGCTGGTAAGTTCAAGCTAGATGGTGAAATTGAGCCTAGCCGGATTGTCAATATAGGAGTATAACGTATACTTGGTCACAGAATATATGTAATAGTACAGATAGCGTGGTTTCATTTCGAGTTTTATGTTATTGTGGTTGACACCTATATGACACTAATAATTTTTCCGTATTCATATCGTATGAAGCCTTAAAATAATTAATCTATTGTCGTTATCAACATTAGATTATTATTGCTCGATTATCTCGTTCTGACCATTTTTTAGGTCGAGATTTTATAACTTTATTGTTGTTACGATATCGTTCCCATTTTAAATGACTTCTATGAAACTTCGGATAAATGCCAGCTCGAAAAATTGAGCGCGGTCAGAACCTTATTGGATACAACGTCGAATAAGTACGCTGTTGTCATACCCAAAATTTATCCAAAAAACGTCCATGTATTATAACGTCTAATTTTTTCAACTCTTATAATGTCAACCCAGCTAAATGCATAGCATGTTTGGTTTTTATGAAGACTAATTTAAATTAATTAATGCAGTAGTTCTAGTATTCACAGGAAATTTTGCATATGCATAAATTATTCAAATGCGTTGAGAAAGCTAAGCTAAATTAGGGTTATGGTGATCTTATAAGTGCCTTTTCATTCAGAACTAGTTAGTCGGCGCGTATCTGTAGATGCGGAATACCCTATTGAGTTGTCAAGGATCAATGCGTCTTGGACCGGTTCGAAGGAACACGCCGACCTCACTCTGAAGAACTTTTCTCTTAGACTGCGCAAGGGTAAACTATGCGCTGTCATTGGACCTGTTGGATCTGGCAAGGTACTAACCTCGCAAAAATTCAAGATCGTTAAAGTTGCTCTCTTAAATTTGTCCAAAAACTAATTATTTGTTTTTTTCAGTCATCTCTTCTTCAAGTCATTTTGAAAGAGTTACCGACTGCCGCAGGAAATCTGAACGTAAAGGGGAAAATCTCATACGCCTGCCAGGAGTCTTGGCTTTTCCCAGCTACAGTTAGAGACAACATCTTGTTTGGACTGGCGTATGACTCTACGAAATATTTTGAGGTAAGAGAAATATTACCTCATTAGATTAATTCTATAATAAGGTTTAAATCATCATACGTTCCCACTGCATAGGCCGGTCGGTTCTTTGCGAAATGTAGCCACCTTTTTTTTAACTGCATGTCTGTTGCTAAAGGCAGGGTTTACCAAAACAAGTCGTTAAAACAATGCTGTTAAACATAGGTAACGTCCACCTAGGACACACCCTATGTGGCATTGCACTGCGCCCGCCACCCTGAGATATAAAGATGAAGGTCTCATGTGCCCTTCAAACCGGAACACTGTAATGCGAGCATTACTGCTTTCCGGTAGAAAATCTCAGAGGACCAGCACACTGGCCAGGGATTTGTCATCTGTCCGTTAGTTATTTTGCTCAAAAATGCTTGGACCGTCTTCATACGTTTTTGATCCAGTGTGGGATCAGGACTAGTATGTTAGGTGTTATGTTATGTTATATTGTTATTGATATTGTAATAATGAGTATTATTCACAGGTTTGCAAAGCATGCTGCTTGTTGCCTGACTTCAAGCAGTTCCCTTATGGAGACCAATCGCTAGTGGGTGAACGAGGAGTGTCGCTATCTGGAGGACAAAGAGCCAGAATCAATCTGGCCCGAGCCGTTTATCGCGAGGTAACCTATATCAATACTTATGCCTCATTCAGATACTCGTCGGGTAACAGTCGAATAAGCAAGGAAACGAGTATGTAACCTCCTAGTCGGATGTATGGACTAGGACTCGCCACGAATACTCGTCCGTTCTCTGCGCGATGTCTGTTTTTTGACGCGAATCAAAAGATTATTGTGATTTTATGTTTGAAAGTTCTGTGTTCACTAAATATAGGTACCTAGACGAACATGTAAATGGGTCTTTACATGGTCATATTCGTGCACAAATTATTCGGCGACTTGTTCGCAGAATAATACTATAATACACGAATGTAGAATACAGAATAACGTTCTACAAATAAATGTATGATGTATATTCTACAATACATCCCTACTTCAAATAAGTGTACCCTTCACTTATATGTATACTTGTGTTATCTGTTTTATTTTTGTGTAATTGTATTGGGTAGGTACATAAAGTCGTACGTAATCTCTTTTTAAATAATCTCCACCATCGTATCCTATCGTAATAATAACACGAGTACAAATGAGGAAGTTTGATGTGTATTGATATTACACCAATACTGGATACGCAGTGTTGGTGTTGAGTACTCAGGTGGATGCTGCTTCGCATCCTTCAGTCCATGCCTTCCGTTATTTCTCTTTTACGACATCCACAGGAGGAGGCGGAGGGGTCTATTCTTAGGCCGAACTAACCACAGCACAATTTTTGGGTGGGATTTATTTGTAATTAATATTCTGTGAATCGTGAAGAAACTATTTATTGTTGATGAAAATTTTCATTGAATAAAGTATACTTATTGCCTACCTACCTGGCGGGGTATATAGTTTTAGATTAAACTAGGTATAGATTTAACTTATTATGCAAAATACACGCAATTTATTAGCCCTTTTTGAGATGTCAATTTACTTTTAATTTAATACTAAACAGGTGAAAAGAATTACTCTTAAAAGTCAAGGTCGAAGTCAAAAATATTTTATTCATTGAAATCACAAGGATCATTTTGAATAACTAACTTTCATAAACTAAATTTACTCCTAACGCGACCAAACCTAGAAGAATCAGGCAACAAATTCAAATGCATCCTATTTGACCCCCGTAATCAAAACACTACTTTTCCAATTTGACCCCTGGAAACAAAATTGTTATCTTCCTAATTGTCCTCGTAACCAAAATCTTACTCTTCCCATTTGACCCCGCAATAGAAATTGTACTCCTCCTATTTGATCCACGTTGTCAAAATTCAACCTTGCCTATATTTTCCTGCTAATGTTTGGTTTATTATCATCACAGGCAGACATCTACTTGCTGGATGACCCTCTATCAGCTGTGGATGCCAACGTCGGAAGGATGCTATTTGAAGGGTGTATCAAAGGCTACTTGCGCGGGCGCACCTGCATTCTGGTCACTCATCAAATACACTATCTCAAATCAGCTGACCAAATCGTCATTCTAAATGAGGTGAGAATTCTAACAATTAAAGATAGTTTGTTAAAGTTTCATGATCATGACAGACAAAGACTAGTAATTTTCATTTACAGGGTGCGGTTGAAAGTGTGGGCACGTATGATGAACTGATCAAAGATGGCAAGGAATTCTCACTTTTACTGCAACGTCAAGAAAGCAAGAGCGAAGAAGTCGATCCTCAGGTAATCCCAGGGATCCCATATAATGATCTTATCAATTTCTCGCTATTTTGATATAACTCGTAGGTAAAGACTTTCTAATAACTCTACGATAGACTTAGTATTCCATACACAACCAACGCCAAAAATATAGCACCTTTTAAAACCCGAACGCTGACAAACGAGTTCGATATACTGCCGGTTCCGGTTGCCGGCCCTTCAAAAAGTGGTCAATAATCACGGATTTAACTTGACAGAATTGTTTATTTTTATGCGTTTGGTTTATCTTTTGGTTCGGGCACTTTTTGAGCGCTGACCCGAAGTCTATGCTCGGTATGACAACCATTGACCTTAGTAAGTTTTTGGTTACAGAAAAGACCATCAATGAATCGCGCAATTTCAAAAATCTCTACCAAAGGCGAAGAAGGTGAAGACGTACATAAGAAACAAGTCGTAGAAGCCGAAGAAAGGGCGAAGGGCAACTTGAAGTTTGAAGTGGTTGTTCAATACTTTAAATCAGTGCAATCCGCGTTCGTTGTGATCCTTGCACTCCTCGTGTTAGTCTTGACGCAGGCAGCCGCGACTACTGCTGACTACTGGCTTAGTTACTGGTATGATATTTTTAAAAGGCAATTTATTCAACGACACACGAAACACACACACACCTACACGCGCACCCACACGCGCACACACACACACACACACACACCCACACACACCTACACGCGCACCCACACGCGCACACACACACACACACACACACACGCACACGCACACACACACGCACACACACACGCACACACCCACACTCAAATACACGAGCCATTTATCTAAAGTAGGTATTCATTTATTTTGTTTTCAGGACTAATAATGTGGATGAATATGAACAAGGTCTAGCGGATGGGGAAGAACTCGGTAAGTTTTCGTGGTGATTTAATACTTTTCATCATCATTGAAGAGTTTGAAAAAGATAATTAAAATTTCAGCATTCTATAGTAATTTTAGGAAAATAACGACTACACACCACGTAAAATACTGGCAATAATGCTTCAGTAGGTACTCTTCTCGGTGCAGGAGCAAAGTTCAGACCCGGGGCTAACACACTCACGGCCATTTTCAGTGAGGATAAGTTTATGACATAATTGCTCATATCTGTACTCGCCCTTATATTGTTTACATTTTGGCGGTCGGTAAAGTTGTTATGCGCGTATGAGAATAGACAGAAGATAGAAAACTGTTTATTGTACAACACAGAAAATAAGCTATTTTTTTATATAGTATAGTATAATATAATATAGTATATAGTAGTATATAGTATATAGTAGTATAGTATAATATAATATAGTAATAGTAATATAGTATAATATAGTATAATATAGTTATATAGTATATAAACTAACCACAGAAGTTCAATGGGCGGTCTTATCGCTATAAGCGATCTCTGCCAGGCAAGCTTGGGATGGACTGGAATTATTTGCACGACATATAACGGTGGTTTAAAATCTGACTATACAATCTCTCAATTTAAAATAAATAAATATAACAATTTTTTGATCTACTAATGACATCGAATCCAGTAATTCCCACAAATCACCTTGTAAAACCTGTGACAGCTCTTAGTGTAACCGATATGGCACTTTATTCGCGTCCGCTAATTCAATTCAATTCAATTTATTTATTTCAGATATTGTCCATATTTTGTTAGTCGCTTATGATAATGTTAGTAGGGAGACACATTTACAAATTAAAAAAAAAAAAAACATTTTTCGCAAACCCAACATGCAGGCGCATCCAGCGGTTTGCTATAGGACAGTCCCACCTGCCCGACAACGAACCAACGCCGGTAGTCCGCAATCATACGACGAAGTACCTTCAAATTGGTTGTGTGAAAAAACTTCTCGTAATCTCGAAAACATTTCACTGGTTTAATACGTGCAAATTTCGGATTCGGTATAACATCACTGTCCCGACACTTTACTACGTATTTTAAGCCACATTCGAGTTTCTTAAGTTTGGTTCTTAGTTTCAACTTTTTCATTGTTTTTAAACATTACGCGCCGTAGCGGTTTCAATTCTATGATTCTATAGTAAGTTTTATTTTCAGATACTGAGATGGATACTCTAATGGGGCCGTTGACGACATCACAATACCTGATAATTTACGGTTCAGTCGTGTTGGGGATCATCATATTCGCTCAAGTCAGGATAATTACGTTCGTGACGATGGCAATGCGTGCTTCGGCCAACCTACATGATGTCATCTATCGAAAGCTCATTGTTACTGTTATGAGATTCTTCGACACCAATCCTTCTGGTGAGTAGATTAATAAAATAGGGCAGTTGCAGGCGAGGCTACTTATGATAAACGTGCTGTCAGGATTTACCTACTCATTAATCATAAAGTTATCGACATTTGTGTTTATGCAAATAAGCGCATCATCTCAATCAAATCAGATTTGACGAGCATTTGCAGACTTTTTTATGAATAAAAACTATTTCTCAGAATCCACTGATGCTAAGCGCTAATAGGCGGCACTACTCTCTCATAAAATGAAAGTCCAATATTGTGTTACAACAGTTTTACACAATATTTTATTGTATTTCGTGTTACATTTAAAATTCTGTGTGTGTGTCTGTTCATGACTCCGACACCAGAGGCCAGCACTACCTCATACGAAAACGAAACGAAACGAACTCCGTAATGATATGGTTAACTTAAAAATACAGGTTATAATAAAAAGTAAAAAGATGAAGTATAGCTACAGTTTTTTAATAAGCACCCCATCGGTTCTGTGATTTTATTGTTTTATATTTATATTTATTGAAGTTGGCTAGGCTCGATTCGCACCAAGGGTGGCAGCGGCCGGCAGCACAGCTGGGGCGGGTTCAGATGTACAGCGTTCTAAGCTTTATCTTCATTGCAAAAATACATAGTATTGCTTGCGATGCCCGAACATCTCGCAAGCGTGGGCGGCGCAGTGCCGTTTATGGCTGGTTCGTGTACTGGATGTACCGATTGCAACGTTGCCGCTGTCACCTCCGAACATCTCGCAAGCGTGGGCGGCGAAGTGCCGTTTATGGCTGGTTCGTGTACTGGATGTACCGATTGCCGCTGTCACCTTAGTGTGAATTGATCCTTATTATACGCCATACTTGACCAATTAAAGGTTATTTTATAATCAAGTTCTTAGATGATAAATTCGTTGAAGCGTTGGTGAAACTTACATGATATACTATTTAAATTATAAAGTTTTAAAAACTTTGTTATTTCAATAAGTAACATGAAACAACTAGAAAATAATTATCTGAGTGAGAGTAGAAGCTTTTTTGAAAGTATGTTTAAATTCCAAAGGTGACTTGCTGTCCTTTATGATTTGTGCAGAATCAACGCATTTCGGGATGGCATACTATTTCTGGGCACCCTGGAATGAAGTATAACAATTAAATAGCATACCTATTTTTTTCAGGTCGCGTGTTGAACAGATTCTCCAAAGATATGGGTGCGATGGACGAATTCCTCCCGCGGAGTATGTTAGAAACCGTACAAATGTATCTGTCCATGGCTAGTATTCTAGTGCTGAATGCGGTGGCGCTGCCCTGGACGCTGATCCCCACGGCCGTTCTCATGATCTTCTTCGTTTTCATGCTGCGGTGGTACTTGAACGCTGCTCAGGCTGTGAAGAGATTAGAAGGAACCAGTAAGTATTCAATGATAGATCGGTATTTTTGGCCGCCGTGTGGCTGACCTAAGAATAGACTCCGAATTCTACTTTTGATGTGCAAGCTAACAAGGGGAAGACGCTAGTGATCCTAGTGACTAGGGAATTGGCAGCAGCATCCACCTGAGTACTCAGTACCGGTACTGCGATCGCCGATCTGCCGGTCAAGCGTGGCTTTAAATAAATAAATAAATTAAATAATAAATAATGCGGGACAGTTCACACAACATTATCTAGCCCCAAGCTAAGCAGAGCTTGTGTTAAGGGTACTAGATATCTGATATACCTAATACATTACATAGATAGATATTTTTTATTATACATATAAAATACCCAGAACTCCCTGAACAAATATCTGCAGATTGCACAAATATTTGTTCCGAGGCGAGAATCAAACCCGCAACCTCCTGCGTCGCAGGCGAATCTTCGCCCACCGCGCCACAGAGGTCGTCAAACTTTGTCGAGCTGCGGATGATGTTGATGACGTATTTTTATACAGAATCACAAATAGTAGGTAAATTTTACAAATTGCAAGTTTATAAATACCTATGTAATAAAAAAAACAATTGTTTTTTTATAGCAAAGAGTCCCGTGTTCGGCATGATAAACTCAACTATATCAGGGCTCTCTACTATAAGGAGTTCCAACTCCCAAGGCAGACTCCTCGCCAACTTTGATCAGGCTCAGGTAAGAAACTACTTATAAAAAAACAGCCTACATTATCATAATGCCGTCGCTCCTTTTTCGCTTCATTTCCCTACACCCATTGCTCTCTGGTCAGTTAGATTGCGTCAGGTCCAGGTTGAACACACTATTTACTATTCAGTTTTAACTGTATAAAGGTATTTGGTTATGCAAGTTCATTCGCTATTTTTACCTCTGACCAACCGGACCGCACACGGAACCGCATTTTATCTGACTTAGGCCTGTACCAATTCCGGTAGGATTTACCGCCCAGACATATCCACCTCTGGCCAGTCAGATTTTAATGCATGTCGTCCCTCTGTTTTACTTTTTACGAGTATTACTTTTTTCAAAAAAAGTAGTTACTTTTTTCAGCCTACAGAAGTCCATTGCTTGACATAGGCCACCCCATATAATGCCATAACGAACGGTCTTAAGCCGCTTCTACTCACCGACTTCCAGTAATCTTTACTATGTCTTTGGTCCATTGAGTGGGGGGGTGGGCTTTCCTCTATTGCGTCGTCTCTTTGTGGTCGACACTCGAGAACCTTTATTCCACAACGGTTCGATTATCAGTTCTGCGAGGTATAAGGCCTGCCCATTGCCACTTCAGCTTGATAATTCCGAGAGCTATGTTGGTCATCTTGATTCATCTACGGATTTCCTCATCTCTCCACTACTCTATTTACTATTATTACTTGAAAGGATTTCATTATGTTAGTTCCTCAACTAATTGTATTAACTGCTGCTTTATTTTCAGAACCTCCATACAAGCGCTTTCTACACCTTCCTTGGAGGTTCGACGGGATTCGGATTGTATTTGGACGGACTCTGCCTGGTTTACCTTGGCGTTATCATGGCGTTATTCATCGTGGTTGACTTCAGTGAGTGCGAATTATACATAGGGTTATATATAATTTTCTGATGCAACTGCTGGTGATAGGTCTCTAATTAATATACAGGTTGTAACTAACAAAAAGTGGTGCCAAATGGAAACCTATTATTAAGCCTACGCTGTCCACTCGTCTGTATGGATTCTGTCATAGGCATATCTGTCGTAGCCGTAATCGGTAGCTCGGTCTCGTAGCTAGTTGAAATTTTCATAGATTATATGTTGTTTGGTCATGAACACTGTGCAAATAATAACAATTATACGGGAGTTTCCCACGTACTTCAGTTTTTCAACCAAGGAATGATAACGATAGCTTGATCTAATTTTGACTTGTGTAAACTTTGGAACCCTGCATAATGCGTGGTTCGAGAGGAGCTACACGCATTTTAAATCCAATTCATAAATCAAAAAATGCTGTAGATCCTTTGTTAACAATTATTCCAATTCACCATTATGTATGTTTTACCTACAGGTTCAGTGATCCCCGTGGGGAGCGTGGGTCTGGCCGTGAGCCAGTCCATGGTTCTCACGATGCTACTTCAGATGGCTGCCAGGTTCACCGCTGACTTCCTCGGACAGATGACGGCTGTGGAGAGGGTGCTGGAGTACACAAAGCTTCCTACTGAGGATAATATTGATGATGGCCGTAAGTAATCACACAAAGAACTCTGTTTTCAAGAATTACTCACGTATAATGAATCCCTGAAAATAATCTTTTTACTTTTTATCCCGGAACTCAGTTTCATCGGGAGAATAGCCAAGGATATTAAATGCTGGCGTCCCGCAAGGCTCTGTGCTGTCCCCAACGCTATTTCTACTGCATATCAATGATATGGTTTATACTGAGAGCATTATTTGCTATGCAGATGATAGTACTGAGGACACTTCTTATACGGGCCGTGCTAACATTCCTCTTTCCGTTGTGGAGTAAAGCAGAACGCAACTTGCGTCTGATTTTGAGGGTAAAATAACTAGTGTTTCCCACTGGGGAGGTCTAAACTAGCTAATTTCCTACCAAAGCACAAGTTTGCGCGTTTACTGCTAAAAGATACCCTATTTTATGTGATTCCACAATTGACTAACACGCCCTTAACCATCTCTTTACGCATTTGAATCCTAGAAATCCGTATAATCTAGGGATGTGCAGTTTCGCAGTCACTTAGAGGGTAAGGCTAAGTTGGCATCCAAAAAGCTCGGTGTGATCAATAGAGCCAAGCTGTATTTCAGTTCGAGGCAAAGACTACTCCTTTATATAAGTCGCAAGTCCGACCCCACTTGGATTACCTACTGCAGTCATCTCTGGGCAGGAGCACCTGGATACTAGCTAGGGTCTCTTGACACCGTTCAAAGTCGAGCTGTGAGAATTGTTGATGATCCCGTGGTCACAAACGCGGTATTGAACCATTGAGTCTCAGGAGGGACTTTGTCTTCCTTTTTGTTTTTTACCGCGTGTTTAGTTGCGTTCTGAAGAGTTATTTGAACTGGTACCTGTGGCTTCCTTCTACCATTGCACGACTCGCCATCGTCAGGGGATTCATCCTCACACTTTAGAACCAATGTGGTCACGCACCGCGAGGTTCCAGCGATCCTCTCGCTATCACTCAAGTTGTGGAATGATGTCCTTGCCGAGGTTTTCTCTTGAGACGGCAGTATTAATGGGGTTCTTCAAAAAGGGGTTTGAAATGCACATATTCAGCAACGCGCATGTGTGTAGCCTCCGTTGTTAAAGGCGTCTGCGTGAATGATTCATACCAACTCACAGTGTTTGAAAGTACCCAAAACAAAATCCTCTTCGGTTTATAGTACTAATAGCTGCTTTATTAGACTATATTTATATAAAATAAATATCTTGGACAGTTTCGTTTTCCGAATTATTTTATTATTTTTTCATGAAAAGGTCACGTAAAGTGTTTTTTTTTTTATAAAAAAAAGTATTTGAAATAGACACGTGGGTGTTTACTCGTGCATTTTAAATGTATTCCTTGATCGATTAGTACCCTAAACCGAAGAGGGATATTTTTTGGGTACTTGTATAACAAAATCTAAATGATATCGCTTGTTCTTGGTTTCAAGTTTCAAGGAAAAGGATAGGAATGTTTGAACTAATGGGAATAATAGATGTACTCGTAGTAATGATGCTGAATTGGAGAACCAATTCCACCATTCGCCTGCCTGTTTTTATTTTGTTCAAAGTATCGCAAACTCTTTTACGGTGTAAAAATGTGCCTGTTATAAAAGGCGTTACTTTTTATTGCAGCCACTCAACCCCCGAAACAATGGCCGTCGGATGGAAACATTAAATTTGAAAGTGTGTTCATGAAGTACGGACCCGAGGACCCCCCAGTTCTCAGGGACTTAAACATCGATATTCAGAGTGGCTGGAAGGTATTTTTCATTCAAATATTATTAAAACCAACACATTGAAAAGTTCTATACTATCGTAGGTATAAAGTTAGTTATTTAAAGTTATTTATTTACCAAAAAACAAAACTATCTGAATATAACATGAAATTTCGAAATAATCAGGGTAGGACATACTTCGTATTTATTACTAGAAGTTTTATGTGGTATGTTTATTGTGTACATAGTAAATAAATTTTAGAATAGGTAATAAGCACGGTCAAGTGACCACCCTCCGTATTAGTTCGCACTGTATGAAGTCAGGTACCTATGGTTCAGAAGTCTTTAACAAAAGAAGTTAAGGTTTAATTTTTACAGCTTTTATTTAACTTTCTGTCATGTCTGTCTATCTGTCTGTGGTGGAAAAATCCAGCAGCTGATTTATAAACCAGCTCTACACAACCGATTGAGCTGAAATTTTTCATACCTGTTAAGTTCCGATGGCAATACAATATGATGGTGTAAGTGGGACATAACGATAAGCTTGCGTTATGATATATTGCATTTTTGTATAAAAACAAGTATAGGTTTAATAAATTAAAAATCTTTTTATTTTAGGTGGGTGTTGTTGGAAGAACTGGCGCAGGAAAATCGTCGTTGATATCAGCGCTCTTCCGATTGTATGACATCGACGGTAGCATCAAAATAGACGGAATCGATACGAAGGGCATCGCTAAGAAGGTCAAGTCTTAGTACTTTTAATCCAACTTGTAATGTACAGAATAAATAGATTGAATAATAATTGTTTATCATAGAATAAACATTAAGATAAGAGTCGTCCTATCTAATCAATAACGCGTGTTTACCTCCGCAGGACTTGAGATCTAAAATATCAATAATTCCTCAAGAACCGGTGTTATTCTCTGCAACTCTGCGGTACAACTTGGATCCGTTTGATATGTACAGTGACGACGATATTTGGAGAGCTTTGGAACAGGTATGTAATCTCTTTGACGACCTCTGTGGTACGGCGGGCGAGTAACCGGCTAAGATGCGAGAGGTGGCAGGTTCGATTCCCGCTGCGGGACAAATGTTTGCATGATCAGCAAATATTTGTTCCGAGTCTGGGTGTTGTGGTAAATACTGCAATCCGCATAAAACTACCCGCAATACTGCAGATCCTAGTGTGGGACCAGGACTGTGTATGTGACTGTTCGAAGTTATCCTAAGTTATTGAAATAATACTATAATACCACTGGTTTTCATTTTATATTTTTTTCACGACATTATTACTCAGTATTTATTATAAAATTGTAGCTTAAAACCCTCCAAATAACCTTAACCATCAAAAATCAACCTATGATAGGAAAAACTGGACTGTATTTCGGGAACGATGCAAACTTACACTCTCCAAACATAAAAAAAAACTGTCTTTGAAATACAGAGTTGTAGCGCGACATTCAACAAATCCAATTAGTGCACGAATGTTAAAACTAATACTCATATTTTCGGCAAATGGCAGGCCATAACTGATGCTAAAAAAATATAAAATGTTATACTACATTACATTACACATTACTAAATGTAAAACATCTGCCACAAGTCCACAACCTTCGATAAAATAACTACAAGATTGATTGTCACATACAAAATCAAAGCTAAAAGCTGTCCGCGTCACAGAATAAATAATAGTACAAGGATATATACTTATACAGCTACATTTGTTTTCTAACGAACCGAGACAAAAACTTTAATACAGTTCTAAATTCAACATAAATACCACCATGACACCTAGCAATAAAGTAGCAAATCTTCAAAATATTATCTTATACTTTCGATCATTCGTCACAAAAAACGAGCAAAGCAATAAATTACTACTGTCCACTAAGAACTGTCACTCAAACCTTCTTGGTTTCATATCTGTTTGGTTATTCAAATTTGACTACAGAAGGTATGGAGTCGCGTTGAACACTTAAATAATTTATAATATGCACGTAACAGTTTAGTTAAAATTATTTTTTCATCCCGCCATCTCGGAAGGTTTTATTTTTGCTCTTCGATATCTGAGTGTAAAAGCTGTTTTTATTCGTTAAAGGATAAAGTAAAATTGAATTTAGAACATCGTTTGCACTAAGTTTGTGAATTCAAAACATCATTAAACCTATTTACCTACTTCTACATCCATGGTGCCGAATTTACCATACAACCTTTTTTAATTTGTTAAAAACTCAGACGCAGAACCTTCATGGTGTATTTCTTTTTTTCGCATTTAGTAATTTCCTCGCTGAGTTGGGATGAAAAGTTACGTGTTGCACTCGAATGCAAAGATTTTTCACCTCGTGCTCGTTTGATTCCCTCGCTAACGCCCAGTACCTATTCTAATTTTTGAATCACTCGCTGGTCATCAAAATTGAGCACGCGGTTAAAAAGCAACTTTGCACTCTTATAATATAACAAATAACTAATGTTTTGGGCATCTATGTTTGATAGTATACAAACATACTTGTTATTTTTAACCCCCGACGCAAAAAGGTAAAAAAGTAGTTAGGTAGGTAAGGTTCGGTTTGAAGGGTAAGGGTGCCGGTGAAATTACAGGCACATGAGACTTTTCATCTTTATGTCTCAGGGTGGCGGGCGCAGTGCAATGCCACATAGGGTGCGTCCTAGGTGGACGTGACCTATGAGATAATGCACTGTTCATAGGCAGAGGTTACCGCTTAACATCAGGTGGGCCATCTGCTTGTTCAGTCATTCCAGTAGTATAAAAAAACGAAGGTTTGTTATAAGTTTGACGTGTCTGTGTGTGTGTGTTCTAAGCTATGTTTGATCAAAATCGGTTCAGCCGTTTCATTGTGTTGAGGGTTTTTTAATTTTTACAAAATTAATTAATTGTGTTGGCGTTCTGTTTTGTGTATGTTTATGTCTATTTAGAAGTCGTGGTAGCCTAGTTGGTAGTACGTTCGCCTCACGTTCTTGAGGTCGAAAGTTTAAATCCGGGCCCATACCAATAAGTTTTTCGGAACTTAAGTTCAGTTTATTTATAATACGTCGGTTAGTATTTTCGGATATATCCGATTTATCAAAGTGATCCGAACATATAACCGAATTCAAGTTTGACCAAACATTTGTAGCGGTGATTTAAAATCGGTAATTTTGATCAAAATTTTATATTATTAGTGTAAAGCTTAAAATATAACTTATTCTACATATACTTACAGAAAGTAAGACAGACACTCCGGCCGTTAAATTGTTTTTTCGGGCATTGTTTTTGCAGCTTTTGAATACACATTGCGTCATTTTGACACGTGTTCACATTGGCTGGGCTGCAAGCGAACTAAATAAAACAAGAGCCCAATTTTCAAGTGAGCTCTTATTCAGCGAGACGTATTTTTTGCGCTGACCTGGCATCTAGTCCTGTATAATTTATCGAAGGCCACAACCCAATACACCGATTGGAACACATGGAAAAAGTTTTTTATTTTTTTGCATTTTTTCTGCAACAACAGCAGCCGGAAGAGTCCACTGCTGGGCAAGTAAGAGGCTGTCAAGTATCAAATAGGCTTCTTTTAGACATATTTTTAACAAAATATACAGGTTGTGCCATAAAAAAATTGTGAATTTTCACCATATTTTCAAAGGCATAATAGAGCACAAAACACGATTTCGATAAATTTTCTCGATAAGAAAAATCGTGAACTAACTTGTACAATGCGATTATAACGTAAATATCTCTATTACCTATCAACTTATATTGATCAAATTAATAAGAGCAGCAAATAATAATATTTAAAGAGTATAGTCGATTTATATTTTCAATATATTTTATATTTATATAGCAAATATTTATTTACATCTAGTTTATATACAGTTTTACGTGAGTTTCATTCAATTTTGTTGCGCTAATCTTTCGCTTTCTACTTTACCTTACCTTTACCTCTGTGGCGCGGCGAGCGAAGGTTGGTCTGCGACGCTGGAGGTTGCGGGTTCGATTTCCGCCTCGGAACAAATATTTGTGCAATTGCAGATATTTGTTAAGGGTGTTCTGGGTATTTTCTATGTATAATAAAAATATCTATATAAGTAATATATTGTATTAAATATATGAGTTATCTAGTACCCATAACACAAGCTCTGCTTAGCTTGGGACTAGATAATGTTGTGTGAACTGTCCAGCATTATTTATTTATTTATTTATTTTACTGTGTTAGATAGTGACAGAATTTGGCTTTTGTCTGCCTCTTAATGTCTTCGGTACATCGATTAAAAAGGGGCCTTCCTACAACGTTTTCTCAAAAGCCCTTCATCTCCAGTGGTTGTCGCGTTTGCGATCTATGGGATCTGCCCAATACCACTTAAACTTATTAATTCTAGTACTGTCCTTGGTTTTTTATGGATAGCGTTTCGTATTTTATCACGTAGTGAAACCCCGAGCATAGATGTCTCCATACATGCTGCATGGTGCTCAATAATGCTCTTAAGTCCCCGCCACGAGAAGCTATACATTTTGTAAACAAAGTTACGTATAACTACAAATTCAATCAACTCAAAGTAATATACGTTTAATACAAAACTAACGAGCAATTTCACTTGGTTGGGTTATATTTTAGCTTTTACAAAAATTATTGTTTCTCATGGCGTGGACTTTACAGTAATCTATGTTGTTTATCAGTAATGTGTATGAACAAGTATCTGCTTCGTGTTGTCTTCCGTAAAAAAATCCTTTTTGTATTCCAGGTGGAGTTGAAGGAGGCTGTTCCGGCGCTGGACTTCAAGGTGTCTGAGGGTGGAAGCAACTTCTCGATGGGACAGCGACAGCTGGTGTGCCTCGCGCGCGCCATCTTGCGCTCCAATAAAGTTCTCGTCATGGATGAGGCGACGGCCAATGTTGATCCGCAGTGAGCTTTTACAAACTATTGATTTAGTAACACTATATGCGGGCTCTAAACTCACCCGTGAACCACAGCCGTGAATCATGCCCGTGATTCGAGCATGAACACGGCGCGAAAAATATAGCCCTCTACACTCGCAATCTTTCGCATTCACGTTCGCGCATTCATCTGAAACTGATGTGGAAGTGAAGATGAACTGAATGGACGTGAAGCGAACACACCGGGAATGTGGATGCGTTCGCTTTCGCGCTTCGTTTGCGCTTCGCTAACCCTCGGACGTGGACCAAAAAACCGCCAATGGAAGGGGATCGCCGCGAAGCGCGACCGCGATGCCGCGAAACCATCCACACTCGCGGTTCGCGGCCTTCGCGGGCTTTCGCGGCGCGAGTGTAGAGCCCGCTATAGACAAGTAAAGTCGTCACAACATAATAGGCCTGTTTTAATAACTGTCAGTGCAATATAATTAGGGATGTGAACCACTCATCCAACAATCTATTTCGTTGCATTTTTATGGATTTAGTTTATTAAGCTTAGTTTGTTTTAGCTTTTATTTAACTTGCAAAATTTTTATGTTAAGGTCAAATCTAGCAACTGAATTGTAAAGCAGTTATCGTCAACCGATTAAGATGAAATTTCGCATGCCTGTCAAGTTCCGACCACAGTACAATATTATGGTGATAGCAAGCTGATCCGATGATGGAGACGCAAGGTGAACAACGGAACTTCTCGATAGATAATATGAGGCTGGCCGTGCTTAGGCTCATTTCGACCAGCACACGGTTCCAATCACTAATGTTATAAAACTTGTATAAAAAAAAATATTTATCTCAAAAAAGTTATTTAGTAAAAATGTTACTAAATTGTAACATTTAGGACTATTTAATTTAATTTATTTTCATTTTATCACCTTTCATAAGTGTCCAAACGGGCCACTAATAAACTGGTACCTAAGGCTGCGGACCCATTTAAGCAAATAGTTTGCGGCTGACTGTTTGCCGACTCATTCAGCCAGCGGCTAGCGCTTTGTGGCATATTTGCTACAGATGAACTTGAGTTTGTATCCAATTTCTCAACAGTCGCTAACCAACCATCAGTCGCAAAATTTTTGCTTCCTGGGTCCGCCAGAGTAGTTTATAGTAGTGATCATAGGTAGACAAGATTGATTTTACTTTTCAAAGTTTTCAGAAATAGGTATTATCTTAAGATCCAAATTCAGACCAATATTTTCATGAGACGTGATTGTAATAACAAAGTATGGCCGAATATGATAATATACATAGCCAAATTATAATGAACTAGCAAATGGGGTTCCCCCCTCATTCCAACCCCCCATCAGTCCACACACCAGATACTATCAAAATCTGCTAAAGCATCAAAATTTAACTTTGTATAGGTGAAAGATTTTTTAAAATCGGTTTTGTAGTTTTTCCCGTAGAATAACAACAAACAAAGTTTACCTCTATAATATATACTTTAGATATACTGCAAGTAGCACTATGCTACGAATGCTACGCCATACTACTAATGAAAACATTTCAAGAACAACTACGCTACGAATGCTACGCCATACTACTAATGAAAACATTTCAAGAACAACTACGCTACGAATGCTACGCCGTTGTTAGCACTACCACTACTACTAATAATTGAGATAATTAACATATCTATATATATAAAACAAAGTCGTGTTAGTTACACCACATATAACTCAAGAACGGGTGAACCGATTTGGCTGAAAATTGGTGGGGAGGTAGCTTAGAACCAGGAGATTGACATAGGGGGGAGGGGTAGGAGGGTGGGAGGTTCACCGGGGGCTACCCGTGCGAAGCCGGGGCGAGTCGCGAGTTATTTATAAATTAATAATTTAATGAATGAAGTGTTTTTAAATTGATTATGAAATCCTTTTCAGAACGGACGCACTGATTCAAAAGACCATTCGTGTTGAGTTTACCGACTGCACGGTGCTCACGATCGCTCACCGTCTGAACACGATCATGGACTCCGACCGCGTGCTAGTCATGGACAAGGGCGTGGCGGCAGAGTTCGACCACCCCTACCTTCTTCTCCAGAACCCTAACCGCATCTTCAGCTTCATGGTCCGGGAGACCGGAGACAGCATGAGCAAAGTGCTCTTTGAAGTCGCAAAGATGAAGTACGAGAGTAGCAATAATTAGCCATTTTACTTCTTGTATTTATGGCCTATGACTTTGAGGAAAGTTTCCTCAATTTAGCCAATGTCAAGAATATTGTATTAATAAATAATAATAAAAAATGAAGTAAATAATGCTAGACAGTTCACACAACATTATTCAGCCCCAAGCTAAGCAGAGCTTGTGTTATGGGTACAGATAACTGATATACTTATGCAATACATTACCTAAATAGATATTTTGTATTATGCATAGAAAATTACCCAGAACACCCTGAACTAATATCTGCAGATCGTACAAATATTTGTTCTGAGGCGGGAATCGAACCCGCAACCTCCTGCGTCGCAGGTGAACCTTCGCCGGCCGCGCCACAGAGGTCGTAATGATAATGTAATCCCATGGATAATGTGTCACGCTGCAGGATAAAGGCCTTTTACTAATTATAAGTAGTCATATTGTAATTTTTAATGTTATGTATACGTATGGTGAGCGTTTTTAATAGATTTTATAACAATCACTAGAGTTTTTATTTAATTATCTCTATTTTTTATTCTACCCATTAAAAATGAAAAGAGAAAGCACTCAAAGTCGAATTCAAAGTCAAAAAAAAAATGTATTCATTGAATTTTGCAAGGATAATTTTGAATCGTGTTATATATAAAGTTTTCTCCAGTTCCAACGCGACCTAACCTATTAGAAGAATCAGACGCTGATGAGCGAGCGACTGTTGCGCGCGCGCAGGAAGCGTATTTGCACGCCATCGCGGGCGCAGCTTGAACGCTTGGTTTGGCCTACGATTAAAACTTTCAATGAATGAGTAATTGTCAAGAATTTTATCATAGCTATACTATAGTGTACAATACTCAATACTCAATATATTTATTGCTTTCACGTGTTTACTTATACTTAGGTAGATTCGCACTGTGCACATGAACCCTGTGTTTTGGGGTATAGCAATGGAGAGGTAGACCGAGATTCTCGGGCCCCTTTCGTAAGTAAGTATTATTATTTTTATCAAGTAGTTTATTAGTATTATTGATGTCATACAAGGATTATTATATATCAGTTCTGGAGGAAAGCGTCCGTAACGTATTTCCACATGATGAATTGCTGCAATTCAAATACATGACAATGCCCAGAAAATACTGCTCGTATTGTGAATGAGTGATGAATGAGTGGTTCAATCGATATCATGAGTTGGAGGTGTTTTTCAACTGGTTGAACAGATAGTTAAACATATTGGAGTAGAGGGTTTCCCTGGCCTGCAAGATTTTCAGATTTAAATACCATAGATGGGTTGGGTGTGCGGTTAGGCAGGTAAATAAATAAATAGCTTATATGTTATTGGGGTAAACTATAGATAAATTATGATACACCACCTAGAGAGTTGGGGATAGGGGGTACCAGGGTCTTTTATAGTAATATATAATGTAATGGATCAAAAAAAAAATAGTGTCATCATTTACAGCCTTACTAGTCTTATAACTGTATATTATTTAAAATTAGGCAAGTAAAACATATTAATCGGTGGTAGGTACATACAAGTTTAGATAATGTTGTGGGCAACCACCAATCACCAAGTGGGGTAAATGCTACATATATTGTTGGCAGCACCGTAGACAATGCTATCAATACTCAAAATAAGTGCCTTGCTTTTGTGAACGATCTGTTCTACGTCCATGGTCATGATTGCTTGTTTGTTTCGAAGTTTTCAATTCTCTTTGGTTTCCATGACAGAAAACTTGTCGTTCTCTGCGATTGTCGTTCTCTGCGGTTTGGTAATATTCTTTTTTGCATCCATGAATGTAGTAGTTTGCATCCTATGTTAAGAGGTAGACAACAGCAAAATTCCGTCACTAACTCAGTAAAGTTTAGAGTAAGAAAGTGACAATACAGCGCTCGCGCTACGAAAAGTGAACGAAAAACGGTAATTAAACAAATATTTGGTGCGTAATCGCAAATATAAATCGACCATGCCCTGTAAAATAATATTATTTGTTACTCTTAATAATTTTATCAATGTACACTGATAGGTAATAGAGATATTTACGTTATAAGCGCATTGTAGGAGTAAGTTCACGATTTTTTTTCATCGAGACAATTTATCAAAATCGTGTTTTGGGCTCTGTCATGCCCTTGGAAATATGATGAAGATTAACATACCTATATACTTTTTGCTGTCTTAAACTGTGTAGTTTTTGCTAAAATTACGTTAAAAAAGCCTATTTGACTCTTAACAGCCTCTTAAGAGGTTTATTAGGTTCTTTGTTCTTGTTATTTGGCAAAGAGAATACAATAACTACTTCTTTGGTTTGCATTTTATTCTGTCAGTTCACAAAATGTTGTAATAAAAATAATAACAAATGGGTAACCACGCAGAACCTTGGAGAAAACAATGTTACTTTACAAACATGGACCAGGGGTCTGTTAGCAATATTCGAAATACATACTTGTAAGATGAATTGCTGCCCCGGTGGATGCCCCAGAGATGATACAGGGAAGGGATCACCTACTACTACAGGGAAGGGATCACCTACTACTACAGGGAAGGGATCACCTACTACTACAGGGAAGGGATCAGCCACTACTACAGGGAAGGGATCACCTACTACTACAGGGAAGGGATCACCTACTACTACAGGGAAGGGATCACCTACTACTACAGGGAAGGGATCACCCACTACTACAGGGAAGGGATCACCTACTACTACAGGGAAGGGATCACCTACTACTACAGGGAAGGGATCACCTACTACTACAGGAAAGGGATCACCTACTACTACAGGGAAGGGATCACCCACTACTACAGGGAAGGGATCACCTACTACTACAGGGAAGGTGGTATCCAATGATAACAAAAAATGTTTATTAGTAGGTCTGCTTGTAGTAGTCGTGCTATACCTTGCCCATCGGCTTTATCGATGCCTCCACCGGAGACGACGACGGCCGTGCCGGGTGTGCTGTTAGCCAGGTAAATAAATAAATAGCTTACATTGATATGCTATCGGGGTAAACTATAGATCTGATACACCACCGTAGAGAGCTGCGAATAGGAGGAAAAGGAGGGGGAGGGGAGACCTTCCCCTATAAATATGTATGTTTTTTATTAAATGTTGAAATCCTCCGATATTACACCTGACGTGGTGGTAAACACTGTTCACTCGTGTTTTTTTTTTTTTTAATTCTACTTGGAATGACGGGTCATGCAGGTGACCCACCTGATGTTAAGTGGTACCCTCTGCCTATGAACAGTGCATTACCTCATAGGACACGTCCACCTAGGACGCACCCTATGTGGCATTGCACTACGCCCGTCACCCTGAGGCATAAAGATGAAAAGTCTCATGTGCCTGTAATTTCACCTGCACCCTTACCCTTTAATCCAGAACTCAGCAATGCGAGCACTACTGCTTTGCGGCAGAAATAGGTATGGTGGTAGTACTTCCCCGGACGAACTCTTTCACAAAAAGCTCTACTACTACTAAAAATCCATATCGGACTGTCACTCATCGTGAAGTATGAGACTATGATATTACATAGGCTATTGGGTATTGGCGTGCAGGTATCGGTTCTGGTTCGCTGCGGGCCCTGCCGTGCCACGCTCGCTTTCGGCTCGGTCGCAGCTCACGTGGTAATCACGTAAATCCATGTCGGACTGTCACTCATTTTGAAGTATGAGACTCCGATGTTACACCATTTACATAAGGTATTTTATTTTGGCGTTATTTGTTTTATATTTTACGATACTGCATCGTAAAATATAAAACAAATAATACAAAAATTAGCCTAGTGCAGGTTTCCATACTTAACCTTAAACTTTCTTTATTTTTTTCTCGATAACTATGAGCTTCCACGTTTCCCCACCTGTAGGGGAAATGTCTCCTTCCTCTTCTCCCTCCTAACTCATAACGAGCCTAGCTCATAACCCACTGAACTTAGCCAGTGAACATCGTGTTTACGACATCAGATGTCAGTCTGTAATATTGTTAGAGGTATTTTTACCATTCATAAAGCAAAATGCCAATCGTCGATTTTCAATGTTACCTGAAGTAAACCAAGTACTTATATAAATAATCCAATTAGAACTACAGGGAGTTAGGGGGAGAAGAGGAACAAGCCAACTAAAGTCGTGGCAGTCCAAAACTGGGACCACTTGACACATTGGTAACTGTTTCCCCATTTCAGTCTTACTTTAGACAAGTGGATATCTTCCTGAATAAAAATATCTAAATGTGGCTTAATTGACGAGTGGATAAAAAAAATACAAATTCTTTTTTTATAAAGAAATGTAATTATCAATCCTATCAAAACAATTATGCTAAAATGATATTTACAAGTTTATTGATCCTTATGATATATCTTATTAATTATTATGGCTCGAAAAACTTAAAGTAAACTTATTGGTAAAGATTCACCGAAGTTTTCATCTTGCGTTTTCTTTCAGATTGCTCTGGAAGTAAGCGTCTTTGGCAATTTGGAAAAGTTTAGCGCTATTCTTGTCGCCCGTTTCCCGGACCATCGACGAGAGGTGGCTGTTGGGGTCTGACATTAAGATGTATGGATGTTCAAATTCCGCCACCTTCCCGAAGCTCATCACTAAAACTCGGTCCGAGTCCATGATGGTGTTAAGGCGATGAGCGATGGTGAGTACCGTGCACTCGGCGAATTCACGGCGTATCGTCTGCTGGATGAAGTTATCCGTTCTGCAAGGGAGAATTTAATGAACTCGGAACAACAAAATATTATAACAAGACTGTAGTTTCGAGATAGGATACATTTGAGGGGATTAAGTCTCAAGCTTATGTCTGTACTATGTAGGTATATCTATCACAGACATTTCTGCAAGGTATGTGTAGGTGTGTGCATATATTTTATGCAAAGTGTATTTATGTTTATATTATATTATTTCTTTAGTGTATGTGTTATGTAGCTATGCAGGCAGATAAATTATGTAATTACTGCAAGTTATGTGTTTATATTTGAATATTATATAATAATATGTATATTCACACCACCTGCTCGACAATGTCCAATTACATATCATGCAGCCTCAACGTAAAGCATTATCTCTTAGGGATATAAAGTTGTATAAAACTCCCTAGGGAATAAAGTGATTTGAATTTGGATCGTCAAATTCGTGTGGAAATTGACTCGTGGAAAACTCTAAGTATAAAAATGCCCATATGGCATTGCAAAGAGGTTTGTCCGAAAATCGAACTGGCCACCATAAATAGAACCCAAAAAGAAAAAGGTGCGTTTACAAAGAATGTGAAACAAAAGACTGTGTTTAGTGCTGTGATTTTCTGTGATTTTTTTATTCTCTCATAAGGTGTGAAAAGTAGAGTATGCTCCTCTGGAATAAAGCCTGTCTTCGTCATGGGCAGCTTGAACCCCTCGCTTCATTCAGGATTCTAGATCCCTCGTTACGCTAAGGGTCCAATACGCCGCCCGCGACTTAAGACACTACTTTATTCCCATAGTGCTCTACTATTTACTACATACACTCTACTAATGTATATAATATCATTTCTGTAGGGTATGTGTTAGAACTATGTAGGTTATGCAGGCATGCATATTATGTATATTATGCTCAGTCAGCCAACATCTAGAACTAACTTGCTCAAATTTGCCCCAATGTCACACGCCATCCGTTTAGTTAATATTCTCTCAGAGAACAATGTTGACATTTTTTGTCATAGCTTGCCGAAGCTCATGGAAATGGCGCAGCTTGTTTTAGAGAATATTTAATGCAAGTAGTTAGTGTTAGTTATTATTGTGTGTCTATCCTCGGTAGGCGTTACCTACTTATTCTAAGCTTGGTTGTTTTTATTTTTTATTGTTATATAATTGTGTGCATGCAACATCGCTTTGGATTTCTGTTATGGTGTTGTACTTGTTTCTTAATAAATAAATAAAAAATAAATAAATAATAAATAAATGTAATTACTATGCATGGTATGTGTATATATTTAATATAATATAACTTATATATATGTGTTTGTATATAATATATATTATGTAGGGTATGTGAGTGTGTATGCAGCTATGTAGGCATGTATATACTTTGTGCAGGGTATGTTGGCTACTCACTGTGGATCCACGTTCGCCGTGGCCTCGTCCATGATCAGTATGCGGTTGGAGCGCAGCACGGCGCGCGCGAGGCACATCAGCTGCCGCTGCCCGATGGAGAAGTTAGACCCACCTTCGGTTACCTTGAAGTCCAACGAAGGCACTGCAGATTTCAAGTCCACCTACAAAATGACCAATTATAAAGATAACATACAAATTATCATGAAGAAAAACAGTAACAGATAAAAAAAAAGTTTTATTCTTTATTCAGACCTGTTCAAGTGCTCTCCACAGGTCGTCGTCGCTGTAGATATCGAATGGATCCAAATTATATCTTATTGTCGCCGAGAACAGAACGGGCTCTTGTGGGATAATTGATATTTTTGATCGCAGACCCTGAAAGTGAACAATTAAATTAGAGATATTTCTAGAACCACATTTGTACATGCTGCATACTTATTTCGGCTTCTTTTAGGGCATTTACCTATATAAGAGTATACTAGACAGGTTGTCGAGATATTAAAGCTTAAGAGGGGGTAAAAAAAATGAAATTAAGACACTCAGATCAAGTGAGATGTCATATAGAAGGGCTTTGTTTAGAAGTCGGTAAAAAAGGTAAAGAAAGTAGGTGGCCTAGGAAATGTCGACTAAGAGTGTAACACGGGCAAAATAGTAGATTGTATCATAAGGGAGCAACATAATATTTTTACGGCGAGGGCGCTTTTTTGAATCCAGAGCGAAGTGAGGGATTCTACTCTAGAATCCTGAACGTAGCGAGGGATTCAAAGTACGTCGCCCGAGCCAAAAATATATGTTGCGCCCGTGTGATAACTTCTGACACACTCTGCTTTTCATCACCCACTATGAGAAAATAAAAGGCGCCTCATATGTTATTGTAATATTATTATTTAATAAAACAAATGGTTGTTTTTTAGTGTTTTTGTGTTTTTTTTGTTGTGTTTTTGTGTTTTTTTGGGTGTTTTTTTGTGTTTTGTGCTTTTTTGTGTTTTTTTTGTGTTTTTTTTTTGTTTTGTGTTTTTTGTGTGTATTGTGCTTTTTTGTGTTTTTTTGTATTTTTATTTGTGTTGTGTTTTTTGTGTTTTTGTGTTTTTTTTTTGTTTTGTGTTTTTTTGTGTTTTTTGTGTTTTTTTTTGTGTTTAGTGATTTTTTGTGTTTTGTGTTTTGTGTTTTTGTGTTTTGTGATTTTTTGTGTTTTTTTTGTGTTTTTGTGTTTTTTTTGTGTTTTGTGTTTTTTGTGTGTTTTGTTTTTTTTTTGTGTTTTTTTTGTGTTTTTGTGTTTTTTTTTGTGTTTTGTGTTTTGTGTTTTTTTTTGTGTTTTGTGTTTTGTGTTTTTTGTGTGTATTGTGTTTTTTATGTGTTTTTTGTGTTTTGTGCTTTTTTGTGTTTTTTTTGTGTTTTTTTTGTTTTGTGTTTTTTGTGTGTATTGTGCTTTTTTGTGTTTTTTTTGTATTTTTTTTTGTGTTTTGTGTTTTGTGTTTTTTTTTGTGTTTTTTTTGTGTTTTGTGTTTTTTTGTGTTTTTTGTGTTTTTTTTTGTGTTTTGTGATTTTTT
This sequence comes from Operophtera brumata, assembly GCA_932527175.1. NCBI lineage: Eukaryota > Metazoa > Arthropoda > Insecta > Lepidoptera > Geometridae > Operophtera > Operophtera brumata. The sequence continues at coordinate 7,649,083 of OW052238.1, forward strand.
GTGTTTTTGTGTTTTGTGTTTTTTTTTTTTTTTTGTGTTTTTGTTTTTTTTGTATTTTGTGTTTTTTGTGTGTTTTGTTTTTTTGTGTTTTTTTTGTTTTTGTGTTTTTTTTGTGTTTTTTTTTGTGTTTTTTGTGTGTATTGTGTTTTTTTGTGTTTTTTGTGTTTTGTGTTTTTTTGTGTTTTTTTTTGTGTTTTGTGTTTTTTGTGTGTTTTGGGTTTTTTTGTTTTGGGTTTTGGGCCGTCGTACCAGCCAGTATTTATTCAAACAATATTTGCATTCGAATTATTTGGCGCTGGTTCCAAATTCAATAAGTGCGCCGCAATTATCTTTGCCGCGCACTTTTTGAATTAGGAACTTAATAAGTGCGCCGGAAAACTCATTACTGCCCGCTAAAAGTTTCTCATAGAAAACACCACCGTTGGGTGCACTTAAAGGCGAACCCAGTCGTCCTTTTCGAATAGATGGGATGAAAAAATACTTACCGTGGTACTACTGCATAGCTTTGTAGTTCTACGGAAGTTTTTTACCCGTTGTACTACTGGGACTAATACTGGTAGTAATATACGGGCAATAAATGAACAAAACGTACCTGTCTTGATACAAGTGAGGTGTCTAACCCGTCAATAGTAATCTGTCCATCGATGTATGCGAATCTGAACATGGCGGAGATCAGAGACGACTTGCCGGCTCCCGTCCTGCCCACGATGCCCACCTGCAACCACGGCCCATTAGCATTGGAGACACAATAACTAGACTTACCGACGTAATGACGACCTTTGTAGCGCGGCGGGCCTGCAACGCAGGAGGTGGCGGGTTCGATTCCCGCCTCGTAACATATATTTGAACGATCTGCAGATATTTGTTCAGAGTGTTCTGGGTATTTTCTATGTATAATACAAGATATCCATCTAATGTTTTGTATTAAGTATATCAGTTATCCATAACACAAGCTCTGCTTAGCTTGGGGCTAGATAATGTTGTGTCAACTGTCTAGCATTATTTATTTATTTATTTTCATAATTGAGCTAGGGTTTCCTAATCAATATAGACACGGCCAGTTTTTGGTCAGTTTAAAGCCGGCGCCCAAGTCATCTAAATCTGGATCGGATCCGTATCCGGAACTCAAAAAAACAAATAAGGAATCTCTGATTAGACGGGCAAACAAATTCAAATCAATTCATTCGTCGTGGTGTGTCCGGCCTAAGAATAGACCCCTCCGTCTCCTCCCGGGTATGTCGTAAAAGCCGCGCAAGTGATTAACTGAACTTGTTAGTAAGATTCGTTGGTATAAGATTTGTCCTGGCTGCTAGCTTAATAAGGAATGTGTTATTACTGGAAGAAAGCGTTAGCCGAGTCAGTCGTGAAAAGCAATGGCGGTGACGAGCTCACCACTTGTCACGTTTATATTCCCACGATGATGCAACCCAAAGTAAAATTTGGCCCATTGAGGGTCTGCCTACCCTTTCGAGGAAAAAGGCCTGTGTCGATATATGTATGTAGGTATAGTATTATTTTATCTGTGGTATGTAGGTATGTACAAATTCCAATTTCACTCTACTTTTCATGGTGAGAAATAGGTGCAAACTATCTAGGGCCAATATTAATAAATAAAGTCTAACTCAATAACTCAAGTCTAGAACGCTTAACTATATCAAAATTTCCATACAAAAATGAAGTTTTTCGTGGACTCTAGCTCGTTCAGTCTATTTAGATGCGCCTAGATATTAATTATTCAGAGCCTTAATTTACCTACTACTCAGAAACTGGTATAAGTTTGCTTCTAGAGTCATCACAATAGGTAATTTTCAGTAGTTTCACTATCGACTGAGTTATGGCGTACTTTTCTATACAGGGTGTATCATAATATCCCTATAAGCCTGGGGAGGGGTTATTCTACACATCATGGGGAATAACTATTTTGTTCTAAGACTTTTTAAATTTCTAAGTTTTTCATTCTTGAAATTCCTCGTAAAAATCCTGAAATGCCTCGTAAAAATCCTGAAATTTCTACAGAAATGTACCTCACTACGTAATTTCTGGAGGATTTTCAGGATTTTTACGAGGCATTCCATGAATTAAATACTTTGAAATTTAAAAAGTCGTCGAACTAAAGTTATCCGCCATGATGTGTAGAATACCCCTCCCCGGGCTTATAGGGACGTTATGATACACCGTGCATGTTTATTTCAATGTTAGAAACATCCACTATGAAATTGTTACCTTCCATCCACTTTCAACAACAATGTTGAGACTTTGCAATACGGGCGCTTCGTTGGGTGCATACCGCATGTTCACATCCTGGAACACGACGCGGCCCCTGTGCGGCCAGGCCGTCGGCATCGCCACCTCTGTTCATAACAAAATAAACAATAAACCATGTGACAACATGACCGTAAACAAGATTAATTTTCTGGGCGCGATGAAGTGTTGAAAGCGCAATATTGGACGCTAGCTCCAATATAGCGCTTTAATCGCAACTGCGCTGCCAAGCGCTAAATTGGCAACAGTTTTTCTCTAAAAATATTTTTAATGCACCATAACAAATTTTTGTGCTCTATATTTTGCCGTTTGGATAGTAACATAGGTACATTTTAAAACTGCGTGTGGTAATATCTGAATTGTCCTACTGACTATAATTAGTCTCCATCGTCAGATCAGCTCGCTGTCACCATCATATTGTATCGTCATTGGAACTTGACAGATGAGGATGCCAAATTTCAGCTCAATTGGTTGAGGACTTGAGGATAACTGCTTTAAAATTCATTTGCAAGATTCCACCCGGATTAACCAACCACCCAGACAAACATACATACATTGCAAGTTAAATAAAAGCTTGTAAAAACTACACAGTTTATGACAACAAAAAAAGTATATGTTTTCTTCATCATATTTCCAAGGGCAAGATAAAGCCCAAAATAAGACTTATCGAATAAATTATTAAAACAAATTCTGAACAATGCGCATATAACGCAAATATCTCTATTACCTTTCAACGTTCATTGATTCAATTAATAAGAGTAACAAATAATATTATTTTAGAGGGCATAGTTGATTTATATTTTGGATTACTCAGCAAATATTTGTGTATAATACTGTTTTTTCGTGATTTTCTTTCCCTTTTGGTTGCGCGAGCGCTATTTTGACACTGTCTAACTTACCTGAGCTTTATAGAGTTATATATTGACGGAATTTGGAGGTTGTCTGCTTCTTAATGTGTTCAATTGTTATCTAGCAGTGTTCTATCTGGCACAACTAAGCAGATGATAAGCTACTCACGTCCTTCATACAGATTCTTCTCAGTCTCAATGCGGGTGTATTCCAGCACTCTTTCCACGCTGGTCAACTGAGCAAGGAACTCCACCAACATTCTAGCTCCGTGTTGTAACATGGCTGTGAGCGTGTTGCTCTGTGTTACAGCTAGACCTACGCTTCCTACTGGGATCGCGTCACCTGAAACAAACAGTTTTTTGTGAAAAATATATTTTTAAATACAAGCTTTCATTAAATTAGTGATCGTAACCGTGTGCTGATCAACAAGAGCCTAAACGCGGCCAGTCTACTATTATCCATCGAGGAGTTGTTCACCTTCCTCGTTGTCTCCATCATCAGATCTGCTTGCTGTCACCATCATATTGTATTGTCATCGGAACTTGACAGGTAAACAAATTTCAGCTTTAAAATTCAGTTGCAAGAATCCACCCAGACAAACATATTCCACCCGGATTTACATTGCAAGTTAATATAAAGCTTGCAAAATTGTGAAATAATTATTTTCTTTTAACATGTTATACCGTCACAAAAACTAGCAAATATAGTGGGTTCATAAAGTACCTACCCCACTAATATATATAACTAGCGACTCGCCCCGTCTTCGCACGGGTAGCCCCTGGTGACCCCCCCCCCCCCCTCCTACCCCTCCCCTCTATGTGAATCTCCTGGTTCTAAGCTCCAATTTTCAGCCGACTTGGTTCACCCGTTCTTGAGTTATAAGTGGTGTAGCTAACACGACCTTGTTTTTTATATATAGATACTAATAGGCTCGCATCCATTATTAAAAGTTTAATCTACTCCTGTCATAGGGACTCATAGGACAGAAATTGTTTAAACTTAGAATTATAGATTAAACTGCTATTGATATTACGGGCCTAATCACAGAAGCGATGTTTGGATATTTGGATGTTTGTTACTTAATCACGCCGAAACGGCTGAACCGATTTCGATGAGATATACAAAAATAGATTATTACCTGGATTTAGATATAGGCTACTTTTTATCCTGTTAAAATACAAGTAAAGCCGCGAGCGGACTCTTTTATTAAATAATTAGAAGAATTTGGAAAGCTGAACGTGTGGCAGTGATTTATGGGGACCACAGGCCGTAGTTCGAGTTTGAGCTTTTAAACTTAATTTTTATAATATTTGACTTGGGATGCGTATTTTAGAAGATATTTCACAAAATAAGTGAACATTTCGAAAAAAAAAATTTTTAAATTGCCTATTTTTGAAGAACTGTATCTTGGGAACCAATGGCTCTATAGAGCTCGCGTTAGTGTAAAATTGTAGAAAATTTAGTCAACTTTAAAAGTATTTGCAGTGACTTCCTTCCTTCACTAAGATATTGAGCAAAAACTGAAAAAAACCCCATTATTTCATGGTTTTTTGGGCACACCGCCGAACGCACAGCACTTGGAAAATTGCAAATCTGGTTTTATAATGTTGGTTAAGGTCCTACAACATATCAAAAAATCAGCGTGACCCGAACTTCTGCAAGCACGGATGTACATCTTGACTGGACTATTTTATAATTTTAGATAAATAAAGTAGTTCCAACTGGCTCGATAGATGGCGCTGACTCAAAATTCCCTGTCAAAAATAAATAAAAGCAGGGGGCTTAGTACGAGAATTTGATAGTATTCGAAACTATTTGAAGTTTCGTTTCCTTCAATACATTTACTGTCAGCGTCCTTAGTTTTCTCCTCGTTTTCGCTATGGGCGCTCCAAGTAAATGAATGGAAGGAAACGAAACTTCATATCGTTTCTAAAACTATCAAAACTCGTGCTAAGCCTCCTGGTCCATTTCTGTTGTTTGTCAAGTCACTATGTCACATTAAATATTCTACATTCTTCTAACACCTTATTCTCGCTCTACGCTTCTAACAGTTTACTCACAGTGCAGCGCCATCTATTTTTAATACTGACAACACAGTTTGAATTTTGACCTGCCGTACTTGAAATCAAATCTAGGACCATTTCCTCGTACAAGAGAATGATTGAGTTCCATTACGCTATATTAGCCCGATTTATCTCTACGAACTGCGATTTCAATTCAGTAAATGACTCCCCCGGTGTGCATTAATGGCTGAGTTATATGCATCAATTTATTGATCAGTAGTTGTCCAGAAGGAATTTGCCAGCTGGGATAGCAAATAGTCAAGCGAATTGAACACAAAAATCAACTGTTGAAAAAAAGGTAAAAAATAGGTCTACGATCGGCATTTATTTTCAACGTAACTATAAGACAGTAAGAAGGTAAGAAAGGACAGTTGTTGAAAGGGTTTCGCTTACCGAAATCAAGAAAAATGAAGACAAATATTACAGTAGCGAGGTAGATGAGGCACATCGTATCCAGGTAGAAGCCAAACGTTGAGCCTCCACCTAGGTAGCCGTTCCAAGCCGAAGTATGGAGATCCTAAAACGAATTAATTTCAAAATATTAATGTGTGGTTGGGATGCCTACGCCGTAGATGTCTACGGCGTAGACCACGGTTGTTTGTTACAGCAATAAGTATATTCAATAAGCTTCGGCCGCTGATTCAATCATCATTCACAGCCTAACTTTACACTGCTGGAATCCTTCTTAGGGGTTTCCTTTCTACAAGACGGGACGATAACAAATAACAAAATATCGGGGGGGATAACAAAATATAGTCGTCTTCAGGTTTCGGAAATATTTATTTGAAACTAGCTGTCGCCCGCAGTTTGACCCGATATTGTTCTAAGTGTTCTCTTTATGTTTGAATGGTACAACAACATTTATTAAAAAAATTCAAGTAATTGTACAGTAAAAGCAAGACTAATAAACAAAACTACTCCTGCAGGCTGCTGATCACCTGGTTATATTTGAAAAAATCCAGTTAGTGGTACCTCCCCATCTCACTAAGGTACTCTGGTACTCCCCTACTCACCATCATCTAAGGATTGTTTTTTGATGAAAAGTATTCTATATATATATTCTTATACTCATTATACAATACTACACTACTAACTCTGAAAAAATCAAGTATCTACATATTATGGTTTTTGAGATACAGCCCGCTGACATACGGACGGACGGAAACTTAGTAATAGGTTCCCGTCGGCACCCTTCGGGCACGGGAGCCCTAAAAAATAATGAAGTATTACCAACCTGATGTTGATCAAAGTCGTCTACTAGTCGGGCTTGGGCTCCACATGATCGGATCGTCGCTATACCATTGAGTGAAGATGACACCATCCCGAATACTGGACTCTTAGCTAAAAGAAACACATTTTTTTTAATTACCAGAAAAAAATTGGTTTAGGTACAGGCAAAGGTACTTACAGCCGTTCACCGTAAGATGGCACCTGCCTTGTATGGCGTGCGAACCAAGGCAGGTGCCATCTTACGATGAACGATCTGTATGATGTCGTCCATAGATCTAGCGTAGTCTATGGTATCGACACATCTGGTTGTGGATCGTGTAGGGTCTATTTGTTAATTAGACAGTCGTAAAACTAAATAAAAGCTTGTAAAAAGCTAAAAATCAAAATTAGTCGCCTTGCTTGTTAAAATTGAGAGGCAAAGCTGTAAGTTAGGGTGTCCAGTGCCGATACATCTGGATGTAGGTGTATAGTGTCTAGTTTGTGGTCCCGTGGCTACATGCGGTGAACGAGGCAATTTATCGTATTCACGCTCTGACAAAAGAGGTGGGCAACCGCTGAACCAGGTCATAAATAAATGACCCTTCATGCCCGTAATTAAATTAATATTTACATTATTAACTTTTTTTGTTTTTGTTTATATTAATATGTACGTGTACACTATCATCACATTTATATTTTTGTATTATTTTGATATCCGCCCTCCCTTGGCAAGACTGAAAAACAGCGTCTGGTTTTCGTACTAGGCCCAAAAAGCTGAGTCGTTGCCTTTTCACCAAACAACCTATTTTATTTTATTCTGTATTTTCTCATTTTTACTTTTTTATAATTGTATTTTGTATGTAATTATTTTTTGGTGAATAAATGTATTTTCTTTCTTTCTTTCTTTCTTCTTTCTAATTAGTACGGTTCTAAATGTTGTTTTTTGTCCAAGTTTTCTAAAGAACTTGTATATTTTTAGAAGCAAAAGTTGTATTTCTAAATAATTCGATAAATCAACTCATTGCATTTGCGTGAAACATAACGCAACAAGCTTCATTACTTTCCCACAATTTGTACGCAAGAAATTAAATTGGCTTTTTTATTATCTTAGCATATACTACCAATAACCAAAAGTATCTCAACTGTACGTTACGTTAGTCAACAAAAGTTGGGTCAAACAATGTATGGGGAGTTGTCCATGTTCTTTAAAGAGACTGTGATAATGGTTGGGTTGGTAACTTACTTGTTCCTTCCAATCGTTTGATGCCTTGCGCAGTCTTCAAGTAAACCTTCACCATGAAGAAGAATAAGATCAAAAGCACTGCCGAGGGTATCAGCGTCCAGTACAAAGCTATCGCGTTTAGGACGAGAATTGCACCGAGAGTTCCGTATATTTGTAACACGTCCAACAGAGTCCTTGGAAGAATCTCGTCTAGTGAACCCATGTCCTTGGTGAATCTGTTTAGAATACGACCTGTTAACAAATAATTACGGTCAATAAATAGTAAAGGGGTGTTGAAACAAGAACAGAAGCTTAGGTAAAATGGGTTGAAACGATACTATACCTAAATGGATAGAAAATTATTGGGTAGTACAAGAAGCACTCGGTGTAACCTCATGGTTAGATTATGATTACTGTTAATTGTTAACGAATCATCTAGGTATATGTATAGGTCATCAAGGTTTGACGACCTGTGTGGTGCGGCGGGTGAAGGTTCGCCTACGACGCAGGAGGTTGCGGGTTCGATTATCGCCTCGGAACTAATATTTGTACCATCTGCAGATATTTGTTCAGGGTATTCTGGGTATTTTCTATGTATAATAGGAAATATTTATCTATGTATTGTATTGTATTAAGTATATCAGTTATCTAGTACCCATAACACAAGCTCTTCTTAGTTTGAGGCTAGATAATGTTGTGTAAACTGTCCAGAATTATGTATTTACTAATTTTATATATTTATGAGATATATTTATGTCAGTCAGTCAGTCAGTCACGCAACGATTTTATATATACAAATATATATGTGTATATATATTGATGATATATCGGATTTACTTTCACGCGCGACTTTATGGTACGCTTTTGCCCTACTAAGTAACTTTCAGGGCGCGAGCCTCATTAGCTGCTTGATCCATAATGGTCCTTCCAAAACCTTGCGTTTAAGTACGGTCTAAAGTAAACCTAAATGATGCAAGAAAAGTGAACATTGGATATGTGACAATAATATTTTAATCCATGTGATAAAATATTTAAAATATTTAGATATCTTATATGTCCCGGGTAGATAATTTATTGCTTGTCATGTTCTTCAAATTGCCAGTCATCGTGCTTATGATGTTTGAGCCTAAATGTTGTCGAACAATCATGTTTTTTTTTTAAACAGCTGTCTCGTGCAAGTGATTGTGTAACTTTGCACCGTGGATATTTTTATTTTTCACGAACCACCTGTTCAGTGGCAGGCAACAGCGGCTAGCCAAATTACCTGGGTCCTTATTAATAAATCTAGTTAAACTCAGAGCAATCATTAATGCAAATAATAATTTACATCGAAAAATTATGTTTTTAGTGCACCCCCGACGAACCGAAAATACCGAAAAAATTGCGGTTCACCGGGACATCGCGAATGACGTCACGAGCGGGCTGCTAGTTACTTTTTTATTATGACGTCCTGTTATGGGGCCTAGTCTACGCATTTACTCGTAATCAAGCTTGATTTAAAATGATTAAAACTAAAATAATAAACGGTTTAAAAAAATAAACTGACAAATATTTTCAGTTCATTTGGAAACATTGACATCAATCTTGAGCTAAAGTACAAAAACAAAAGTATTTGATCCGGGCTTCGCCCACAACTTTTCTCTTTCAGAAACGGTACCTAATATCTGACAAAAATATGTTTTTACATCCGGTGGACGTCAACAGACGGATGTAATATTGCCCCAGAAGTGCCGACGAGTGGGCGGTTATCTTTTTGTTTTCTATCTTTTGCGCACACATACTATTTGCTCGAATGGGACGGTTCCCAACGACTAACACCAAACGAATCACACGATTTGTTCCCATTGAGTCACAATGTTACTCGTTGCAACTTTTTTCCAGTAGGATACTCAACGAGTAACACCGAGTGACTCGTTGGGTATCCCACCGGAAAAAAGTTGCAACGAGTTGCAACCACGAACTGGACGATTCAGTGTCAGGCTCTCGATGGACCAAAGACAGGTTAAAGGTCGTATAAAGCCAGTGGATAGAGTGGGCTCAAGATTGTTCCCTTCATGGCATTCTATGTGGGAGGTTTATTCCCAACACTGGGTTTCTACAGGCTGATGATGATGATGAACTCCCAGCGTAACAGTGATTCGTTGGGAACCCTTTTTCGAATAGGACCTAATAAAACTAATATTAATTGGAATTATTAAACTACTTTACATATTTTTTTATTCATATCAGGTAACCTATATAATTTATTCAATCACGCTTATCTGACTAATGAAAAATCTGCCCATAGAAATAACATGTGCGGAAAGTTACAACGTGAAAGTATAAAATCCGAATAAGGGAAACGAAAACAATTCTAAAAGCAGAATTAACAAATAAATAAAAAATACAAAAAGGTTATGCACCGGAACCGGTGCTCAATAGGATTGACTTTAAATATGAATATCACGGGTCGTGGGGCTGCGGAATCATAAACTGCAATTATTACTGCGCTGTAGTGAGAATGAGTCTGCATACTACTTGTTTAATAAAACAAACCTTATTGCACCTTATTTTACGTGAAGATTACAACAAGATTTTAAAAAACGAGACAAGTCTATGTTGACTTTAAAATTCTGTGTTGTTTTCCTTATCCAAGCTTTCATCGAAATAAACTCAGAAGAAACTTATAAGTGCTAGTAACTTTTATAGCTAATCTGTTTAGAGTTATTTTAAAATGTACTTAGTTGTTTTGTTTATATTTTTAACTTACCAGAAGAACTGGTATCGAAGAATCTCATGATCCCCTTGATCATGGTAGAGAACATAGAGTTGTGGAGGTTGTTCGATGCTCTCACGCAGAGCTCGGCGAATGGAACCACTCTGATATTGGTGAGGAGAATGCAGGCTCCAACGATACAGCCGTGGATGATGAGGAACTGTCCTGTTGTGAACTGTCCTACTTGAACATCTAGGCCGGTTTCTGTGAAAATAAGTTTATTGTGAAAATATTTTTTTCAATACAGGCTTTTATAAAATTAGTAATCGGAACCATGTACTGATCGAACACGGCCAGTCTACTATCACGCATTGAGGAGTTCCATTGTCCACCTTCCGTCTCCATCATCAGATCAGCTCGCTATCACCTTAATATTATATTGTCATCGGAACTTGACAGGTAATTTAATCTCAATCGGTTGAGGATAACTGCTTTAAAGTTCAGTTGTAAGATTCGACCAACATACATACAATAAAATAATTAAATATCTCGTAAACTATAAAATACTAGTATAGTATTATTTTATCTGTGCCTATAGATATATTTAATAAGAAAGCTGGTAGACAAGCTTCTTCAGACTACTTTATATGGGAATGTGGCCTGATTAAGTTATCGTCATTGCCAATATAGATTTTAGGACTGAAATCTAATTATATTCTAACGTGACTGGAAAAATATTATCAGCTCAATTTGAAAACGAATTTACGTTATGAGAATAATTTAAGTAGATATATTAATTTTAAAACTTACTTATTTTATATTATTTCTTTATTAGATTGTGTTTTTTTTACACTGTCTTTGTCATGTTCAATCCATGGCGCGAGAGCACTGGTGACCTGTAATACAGGTTTTTCAAACCTACTTCAGGCACCAGTCTCTCACAAAATAGGTTAACAATTGATGTAACATAATTTTAAGAAAACTAATGTATCAAGAAACCTTTGTGAGAGAAAATAAAGGCTTTTTAATAAAAAATAAACTATGAATGAACGCCGCTTAAAATAGCTTAGTTTCTTGTTATACTCGGAAATACATAAATGAGAAACAAATATGAAATAACAGAAACAATCGATTTACACAAACGCGATCAGCTTCAGATATTTTATTCAAGTTTAGTCTTTTTAATTTGGTCATCATGGTCAACCATTTCTTTTTTAAATTCACTTATCCATTACTTATTCCAATAATGGATTCTAATGATACCTCAATCGTATAAATCAGTTAAGTCGTTTTAAGAAGATATGGTGAAACAAAGAAACGTATATACATATATGAACCCTAAAAACAATACGCTCCATGTTTTGGGGCAGTCGTATAAAAAAACGGATACTATAAAAAACATACGGAACTTCAAAATTATATCCAAACGTTTTCGAGCATTTATAATTCAGACTAAGAAAATTCGGAACCGTACAGCATAATATGTAATGACCCACATTCGTAGAAAATTTGGACCGAACACGATAAAACCGCGTTTGGTTATCATAATTTTAGATTCATAGTTCCATAATGATATAAATGCCTATATCGATTATTTGGTTACACATCAATTACTCACATAGCTGTTCCATATAATACGTAATCTAATCGGATCTAAGCCAGCACTTACCCATTTCAGCGCCGTCTAATCCGTCTTCATATAATGCCATTTGATTTGACCTTCAACAACAATATTAATATTAATAAAACATCATATTGTCAAAGTTAACACAACAAATACGACAAATTTTCCCAATTATCGCGCTGTTATACAAATGTTTAACACGATATTTTCAGATCTGTCAATTTTGTTAATGCTTTGACACTATCTTGCATGAAAATATTGAATTCGCCATATTGCGAGAATTGGAAGCTTTCCTTCCTTTATTTCTTGAAAATAAACAGAAACTCTCTCCTTGCACAAAATGAGCTTAAAACAATATTTTTATAGATATTTGCTATGAATTCAGAAACTATTTTCATTATATAATAAAACCCAGCTCAGTGTGGATTCAAAGTTGTTTGTTACCCACAAATTTGAATCCACACTGAGAAGGATATAATTAGGTACTCTGCTAAAGAAAGGGGTATGCACGTCATCAACTCTAGACTCTTGTCTGTAACAAGTAGGTATACAATTTGACCAACACACAAGTTGCCTAAACGAATCATTAACATATTGGTAGAAAGTTTCCTAATCACAGCTACTACATGCATAGTATTGGTTCAGTTATGGTCACACGCTGTGCTGCCCGCGCTACACTAGTTAGCAACTTTGACATGCGCAGTAACGTCACGTCAGAGCCTCACATCACGGCAGTAGCATTTGGGGCCTTAGCTATTGAAAGCCATTGAATAGGTGGATCTTTTTACAACGCTTGTATCTGTATTTGCACAGTGATTTGTTAATCGCTTCATCCTTATCCCGAGCATAGATAGTCCCTTGGTTGGTTGTTAGTTTTTATATAATATATAGAAGTAATTCTACATTAAAAAAATCCTGACATCATGAGAACACAGCTATAATTGGCCGCGTGACATTGTCAATCGGCCCGTGACCAGGGTTGGCAATGTTTAAAACAAGTGTTTAAAACACTGTTTAAAAAACTGGGAAAAAATGCATGCTTTTAAAAAAATGTATCAAAACATTTTGTATAAAACACGCCATAAAAAACATATGTATGGATTACCCTAAACTCCTATTATGTGTAGAAAATATTTTCTTTTTTTCTAGTTAGTATTTTATTAATAATTATTACTAGATTTCCGCCCGTGATAATTTAGATTTTCCCAGGGAATGAGAAGTTTTTCCTTGGTCAAATGTAGCTTAATATATTTATCTCTAAGATCCAAGCTATCCCTCCCTGTGTGTGCTATAAATTTCATACAGATTTATGCAGAAGTTTTGAGTAAATGCATAAATAATAAAATTATACTTGCTTTCATATTTATAATTAAAATATTAGTAGGGCTAGAATAGGATTACGTAATTTAATTAACTTTCCTCAATAATTGATTTAGCAAGGAATGATGCTACGAAGAACAAGTAGGTAGATAATATTATGACTTGAAAACATAGTCGACACCTACCTCAGTACTACATATACCTACCTAGTACTAATCTACCTACTCTAATAATAAGATAATTATTGATTTTTTTAAACAATCTTTTATAAAATTAGTAATCGTAACCGTGAGCTTATCAAAATGAGCCCAAACACTGCCAGTCTTCTATTATCCATCAAGGAGTTCCGCTGTCCGTCTTCATCATCAGAGCAGCTCGCTGTCACCATAATATTGTATTGTCATTGGTCCTTGCTAAATATGCAAAGTTTCAATTTAATCCGACGTTTTGAAGTGGCTGAAAATCACGATCAAAGATTCCGTTGCAAAACTACAAATATACAGACCAAGCTATTATAAGCATGTTAAAAAAAGCAATAAGTAGGTACATAGTAAAATGTGTTTAAAACAATGTTTAAATCATGTTTAAAACAATGTTTAAATCATGTTTAAAACATGTGTAAAACATTACAAAAAAAACATATAATAGAAATTGATTTTAAACATGTTTTTTTTGTTTGCACATTAAAAACAGGGTTTTAAATGTTTTGTTCGTTTTGAAGAAAAAAAACCGTTTTTTTTTCACATTGAATCACCTCATCACATCAATCACGTGTGATTGATTGAATCACCTGATGGCCTACTAATAATGTATATAGTTTTATCGATCAAGGCAAAAATATATTAATAGTTTATTTTTATAACAAATTGACTCCTGCTAAGATCTATTTCATATCATAGTGTACACTAAATTGATGAATTTAGTCGTAAAAGCCAACTTATTCAATGTGGTTGGTACAATCAGGATTGAATTCACTCACCAATAACTGACCCAGTAGTCTGCCGCGGCTGCACTCGTCGTTGCCATTAGCACCAACAGCACAGTAAAGCAAATGAAGAATATGCTTCCTCCAGCTCTGAAGTACGCTGTTATAACTTCCCATTTCAAGTTTCCTGATTGTCGTTCTTCTTCTTCCACCTTCTGAGCCTCGAACTGAGGCAGCTCTTCGCCGTCGTTAACACTTGATTGCTGTCTGAGAAGCGCCGGTCTTTCTTTGTCATCAGTACTCTGAAAAATCATTATAAATTAAAGCGAATTTGCAAATTAGACTGGTAACTCATATTAAAATTTTCAAGTTCAACGGCATTTTGTGAGCCATTTTGGGAACATGACTTTTCCGATGTAAAAAAGCCTGCTTAATTCGATTCTGAATGTTGTCAATCCCAATTTCAGCTCCTTTGCTCAAAATTCAAGATGGCGGCCAAACTGGAACCCTTGCTTAAAAGCCATATTATAACTCGATTCTAGTCGTGTGAGGTGTCCTGGAATATATTGCTCACAAACCATACACGTTACAGACTTAACTTTAACTGTAAGTGAAGCTACCGAGCCGGAGGTACTTCCGGTGTCGATTGGAGTTGACACGACTCCATGGAATTCAGTCGTAAAAGAAAATTATTTAAATTTCTTAAATTGCCACCATCTTGTTTTTGTCCACTTCCGGTACCTGGACGGACTTTCGGTTGTCAAAATTGAGTTCAGCTACTCCCAAAGCCTATTCCAGAACACCTCACACGACTAGAATTATGGCTTTTAAGCAAAGGTTCCATTTTGGCCGCCATCTTGAATTATGAGCAAAGGAGCCAAAATTGGGATTGTCAACAATCAGAATCGAATTAAGCAGGCTTTTTTACATCGGAAAAGTTACGTTGCCAAAATGGCCCACAAAATGCAGTTGAATTTGAAAATGTTTTTGTTTATGAAAATTATAAAAAAAATATGAAGTTCCGGAAGATATTGTTCACAAACCACAAGACCTACCAAAAAAGTTTATGCACCATGTTATAGAAAGTTTTATAGAGATTCTTTTTGTCCTTGACACTTTTTGTCTAACAGCAATAATTTTGGTTTAAATCGTAAAAACCGGGGTTAGAGACATATTTCGAGGAAAAAAGGGGGATAAGGGGGAGGGGAGCCAAAATTCGGCTTGGCAACAGTCAGAACCGAATTCAGCAGGCTTTTTTACATCGGAAAAGTCAAGTTGCCAAAATGGCTCACAAAATGCCGTTGAAACGAAAACGAAGCCGATTTTTAGAATTTTTGACTAGTCTAAATCATGGATTGGAATTATTTTAACAATAAATCAAGTTCGTAATTTATTTAGGCATTCGGTATAAAAATTCCGAAAAAAGTATTTTTTTTTAAATGCCATGTTTTCTGAATAGAAAAAACACTTTTCCTCTCAGATTTAATTTAACAAATACATATTTTCGTTGTTTTAAATATTATGCAAATTATTAGACCATCCTACGTGCAAATGATGGAAGGTTGTAATTAAGGATTTCGTTTTTGCTATATTTTATGAGACATTTAAATACAATGATACGGGGACTTTTTTATCTGAAGATTTGCGGTTTACACACAACCGTAGATAACTTAATATATTTTTTCCATAGAAGAAGTGGCAAGATGAAATACCTAAGACGCTGACAAGGGTCAAATAGGCTTTACTTAATCGTATTTTTTGCAAAATCAACAAAGTTCATGGTAGCAACAAGAAAAAACTGCGTATTACCGAGGGCATAGCTCCGAAATCATACGAGAGTCCAAATCTTGTCAAAATATTTTCTACACCAAAACAACATGAATAAGCTTTAAAATGCGCTTTTAACGTAAATATCTCACACTTAACACCGTGCGTTGATAAAATTAATAAGAATAACAAATAATATTATTACAGACTGATAAGTAATATTTGATTACTCAGCAAATATTTGTTTGTTTAAATATTGTTTTTTGTGATTTTCGCTCACTTTTAGTTTCACGAACGCTATTCTGTCACTTTCTAACTTGCTTGATAGTGACAGAAATTGGCTACTGTCAGCGCCTTAAGGCGATGTGTTAAAATTTTGGTGTCGCTGCGTTACGTGCTCACTCACTAACAGTAAGTATGGGTATTATTTGAGGAAGTAATCTAAATAAATCAAAAACAGAAACACGATTGGTGAATCTTTTCTCGTTAGATTTATTTTTTAAATTGGCTCTCGTAAAACATGTTCTAGTTAATTCCTTCAAATAGAATATTGACGGTTTATTTTTATACAATTCATATTTTTATTATTTTCATATTCATATTTTTAAGATTCAATAGAAAAGGATTGTTTTTTTTATATTTGCAACTTTCATAGCATAACAATTTTTTATCATTTGTCGCTTACTTCAATTACTTCTAAGTGGCACAAATCTATACCTCATCTCTTCCCGGGTTCAAGTGAGTAAAAACGCTATCACTTTCTTGAAGTTATTGTTTTCTTGTTAGACTCCGCCTATTTGATATTTTAACATATCACCTTAAGTACATATATTTTGACCTGCAGAAAACATCTAAAGGATCGGAGTTGTCGCAGAACCAAAAGTCCGAACATTAATCAATCCGGCACCCACGTGATGGATTACAAGGCTAGCTGATTGAAAGGCATCTGGCCTGGATACCAAAAGTGAAAAAGTTATACTAGCAAATATTATTTATCAATTATCAATATATATAAAATCGTTGCGTGACTGACTGACTGACTGACTGACTGACTGACTGACTGACTGACTGACTGACTGACTGACTGACTATTAATGCACAGCCTAAACCATAAGTCCATTTGGAGGGTACGTTCCTTTTGTGGTCTATCGGTGCACTAAGAAAGGAATTCCAGAAATTCAACCCCTAAGGGGGTGCAGCGGAGTGTTTATGTATGTATGGAAAAGTACACGCGGACGAAGTCGCGGGCATTCCTCTAGTAAACCATATAAACCATACCATTGCCATGTAATCCTTTACATGGCAACCATGCCTCAAAAACGGTAACCAAAAAACAACCAGTGACACAAAAAAGACGGTAATTAGCATTCTAGATAGAAAACGTAAGGTAAGTTAATAAAGTAGTAGTAGAACTTTTTGTAAAAGAGTTCGTCCGAGCAAGTCCTTACCTATTTCTGCCGTAAAGCAGTAGTGCTCGCATTGCTGTGTACCAGGTTGAAGGGTATGGTGAAATTACAGGCACAGGAGACTTTTCATCTTTATGTCTCAGGGTGGTAGGCGCAGTGCAATGCCACATATGGCGCGTCTTAGGACCACATCTCTTTCGTTTCATTCAACCCTCTCAAAATTTTCATACCTAGATATACTTTGGACAGTAATATCTAAATTTAGTAATCTACATAATATTATTGCTGTGGTGTGTCCGGATCGAAAATAAACCCCTCCGTCTCCTCCCATGGATGTTGTAAACATCGACTAAGTGATTACACCAGGGGATGGGCAGCAGCATCCACCTCCACACCAATACTGCGATCACCAATCCTGCAGAGAGTGGTAATTATGGCAACTATTATGACTATTATGCCATCATTCAGCAGTGTGGTGGATAAGAATGTCCTAAATCATAAGTACGAGGGTTGCTGATGAAAACCTGCATCCAAGCGTAATAACTACTTCGTTTAGTACCAATTAAAAGTTCGGAACTTATACAACGCAATCTCAAGCTATCTAAAGTTGGAACATAGCATTTCGAGCTGCTTGTAAACTCGGCTACAAAACATTTTGATCTGGAAAGAGCTTCTATTACGTTAGAAACACTTCCAATAACATAACCTACTTTGTTGCGAGGGCTTTTAAGAAGATTGAAGTTAATAGTTAAGAGTGTTACAACTTGTACACTAGCTGTCCCGCGCGTGGCGTCGCGTCCTTTTCGAAAGTCTCGTCAATTTCAATTTTCAATTATTTGTCTTATCTGAACGTAAGAATGTAATAAACGTTTATTACAACTTATACGAAAACTATTTAAACCAACATACATAAATTTAAAATTAATCTATTGGACAGAACCTAAAACAAAAATAACAATTTTTGATATACCAACTTCCAAACAGGAGGAGATTCTCAATTAGTTATCGCATAGCTCCGTCATTTATAAACCTTTTTTTTTAAGAATATTCTTCCAGGTTGGTCCCATTTTTGTCAAAATCTAGTTCTGATGATAAGAATCCTTGAGGAATTGAGGGAACTCCTCAAATATTATAGGTATATAATTTTCACTAGAAACGGGATATCTACCATGATTTTTTAGTTTCAAAAGTTATATTATAGGTATACTGCAATTTTGGAATTTTCAGCAACAAGCCAAGCATTTGCATTTATAAATTATCATTTGGTGAAGGGAAACTGATGATATTCAATGATAAGTATTTCACGGGTGGCGATAAGATATCTGAAGCAGATTTAAATAAATGGTTCTGATGAAACTGCTACCATCGAATCGAACTGATCTGATGATGAAACTGATACCGAAACCGAAATTGAAACTGACCGAAACTCCGTCATAAAACAATGTATCTTAGCCGTGTTTGGGCTTATTGGAATTATCATGAGATGCACTTTGTCTCTATATAATTTGAATGGTAGTATCCCGCGTTTAAATAGCGTTTATTATACTGGCTTTGAAGTCGGTTATGTTTGTAAAAAAACGAGCGAGCCTTACAGTTGTCGCATATGATAGATAGATAGATTAACACTTTATTGCACACCAAAAAAAAAATAACCAAAACAATAACAGTAATGTACAATGGGCGGTCTTATCGCTAAAATCGATCTCGATGATGTGTAAGTGTACCATCTGACACCTCACCTCCTTGGTAATAAGCAACATGGCTGATAGTACCAACCTCTCGGAAAATTGCACACTTCCGTCCCTTTTCATGAAATCACTCAGCAGGAAAGCGAGAGGAAAGATATTACAAACATCGACGTAATTTTACTTTGGTCGAAGATTACAAACCAAAAATAATGTTTGACAGACACAAAGTTTTCAAAATTGCTTCAGCTTCAATAATCGAACTTCATTGCTAAATATGCTATAAATACGCTAACGTAAGATTCAATTTGGCTCTATAAGTTTTTCCCCTTTTATAGTTAGAGCTTGAAAAATAAAAATATTTCTTATTGAGCACTCAGAAGCCGATAGGAACATTTCAGCCCTAAATTCAAGTTTTTAGGCTATCTAGTTTCGGAGATCTGGGGCCGAGTTGCCACTTTTCCGTTTTGCTTTAAAACATGTGGATAGTGAATATTTTAGGCACCTTTAAAAGCTCTAAAAACGAGTATGTACATAAATCTATATAATGTATATAAACCTATTCCAGATATCAGATCTATCAAGTATTGCCTTACCGGCTATCAAAAAAAATGTCATCAACCGGTATTTATAAGTCTAGACACTGTGGTCGAATTGAAAGTACCTGCCAATTACGCGATATCATTCGCAATTACGAAATCGATATGTATGAGATTGCATTCAAATTGCATCATTCTATTTGATAATGTTTGAGAAAATGACAGTCAAGATTTTACCGAGATAGCTCAAAAGCCGACACATAAGCTCAACAAATATTGTGAAAGTAAAGATAAACACTACTTAATACCATGGAATACATCATTAATACTTCAATAATTTGCCGACCTCTGTGGCGCGGCGGGCGAAGGTTGGCCTACGACGCAGGACGTTGCGAGTTCTATTCCCGCCTCGCAACAAATATTTGTGCAATCGCAGATATTTGTTCAGGGTGTCCTGGGTATTTTTCTATGTATAATAAAAAATATCTATCCATGTAATATATTGTATTAAGTATATCAGTTATCTAGTACCCATAATACAAGCTCTGCTTAGCTTGGGGCTAGATAATGTTGTGTGAACTGTCCAGCATTATTTATTTATTTATTTATTAATAACTAAACTTAAATAAACAGATATAGGAAAATAAATGAATGAAAGGCACATTACCTTGGCACTTATACTATCGCCATCCTTTTCCTTACTGTCCTGCAACGCTGACAGCATTAGCGAGAAGTCTTTGCCAGAAGCTGCCAGTTCGTCGAAACTTCCCATGTTTTCTATACGACCCTGTCAAACATACAAAATATATGTAATTTCCATACATACATTTTTTCGAGAACCTTCGTTGATCTATGTCGACATTACCGACATAAACTTCATATCTGTCGTGCTATCTATACTATGCCCACATTTGACTACCATCGTCTGACTTGCAGGACGCGGCAGCAATGTCCTATACAAAACGTATAGTTGTTTATTTACTACTGTATAATATTTGCCTGTAGGTAACATAATATTTAGATAGGAATGGACGTAACGGAGAATATTTCTTGTTGTTGCTTCTTTATATCTGCCTGCACGTACCTCATTCATAACAATAATGTAGTCGGCTGCCTTCAAGAAGTGGATCTGATGGGTGACCAGAATGCGCGTTTTGCCGCGGAGGTACCCGTTGATGCACCCTTCGAACAGCTGACGGCCCACGTTGGCATCCACCGCTGATAGAGGGTCGTCCAGCAGATATATATCAACCTGTAGGATAAAAGGAGTATTTATGCATCATCATTAGTCGGTAAAAGCCCATTCGATAACGGCATTCCTCATAGAATGCCTTTTTATAGCACGGCTTGTGCATTTGCCATTGTCAATAGATGTTTTTCAATATTATTTGCAACGTTACACTCCTTCCAAGTCGTCAAAGTCAAAGTCAAGTAAACGAGCTACATTGATTAAAATGCCACCAAAGAACTTGTTTTAATTGCAAGTACATATATTCGTACTTCCAGATTTGTTCCATTTGTATCATTTTTGTTTTATCTAGTCATGATGATGAGATACATGACGAGTTGAGGGAACACCTCAGATATTATAGGCATTTCGGTATTTTCATTGACAAGTAAAGCATTTGCATCATTTGGTGAAGTGAAGCTGATGATGATTTTATGATAAGTATTTCACGGGTGGCGACAAGATAAGATATTTTGATTAAGATAGTAAAGCGACAGTGACGAGGCAGATTTAAATAAATGGTTCTGATATCATGAAACTGGTATCATCGAACTGATCTGATGATGAAACTGATGGTAGGAACTGGAACAGCGTCAAAAAAACAATGTATCCTAGCCGTGTTTGGGCTTATTGGAATTGACATGAGATGCACTCCGGCTTTAAATGATTTTAATGGTAATATCCTGCGTTCAAATTGCGCTACTTGAGTCGTATGCTATGTGTGGCCTTGGTTGTCAGAAGACAGATTTCGTAGATAAGTTATTGTGTGTATGTTACGTGATATCTTTACAAGTAGCAATCAGTTTTTAATTTTTAAAAAAATTAGTTGGTTATTTATATTACCTCGAGGGACAACCACATTACACATTACATTTGAAGAAAATATTCCAAAAAATTAGGAAAGTTAGGAGATGAATCTCGTTTATTGTAAGCTTTAAAATCGTTTTGTTTGTAAAAAATATGTTTTTGACATTATTTGTTCTAATTTTGCGATTTTTTCACTGTATTGCAATTTGCATACGAGTATGAATTTTTATTGTTGTGACCGGATTATAATTGTCCTGTATTTAATTATTGTGTATTAATTTGAAAATATACCTATTTGTATGTAGGTACCTTTCAAACTTTTTACTAGAAACCGGATATTTTAAAGTTATATACAGGGCGTAAGACTATGCTACATGAAGGGTACTTATTAAAGTAAGTTCTATATAAATTTAATAAATGTATATAAATAAGATACATTAAAAACTAGGTAAATATATAAATAAAATTACGAATGGGCTTGAGCCACCTCCACCCATAGACTTTTGAAAACCAGGCCAATGTATGGAACTATTCTACCAAGTCCTACAAAGTTATATTTTTTAAAACTAAAATCTATACTTCAGGTAATTCATACCTACTTGAGTGTAAATTCGTGAAAAAGCAGATACAATTTTTTTTTTTTTTTTTTTAACAATGATAGACCTTTGTTTGACCACTATCTCACCTGTTGGTAAGTGACGATGCGGCCGAAGATGGAGCACAAAGGTCTAGAAGGCACCTATTCACTCTAGCCTTGAAGAGACCCAGATTATAGTTTTCAGGAAAGACAGACGACGGTAGTGTATTCCACTCATTAGCAGTTCTCATTATAAAGGTAGAACTGAAACGTTTAGTACGAATAGAGGGTATACTAATGAGGTAAGGGTGGTACCGAGCCGTGCGCCTGCTCGTCCTATGATGAAAAGGAGATGGTGGGATCAGATCATGAAGTTCCTGGGAGCATTCCCCGAAATGTAACCTATAGAAGATCGAAAGGCACGCTACCTTATGGCGGTGCTCGAGACTCTGGATCTTAGTCTCCGCCATATGTTGCTCACCAATAAGCCTGAAAGCTCTGCGTTCGATCGAGTCCAAGGCAGCAAGCTGGTGTTTGGCTGAACCATCCCAAACGTGGCAGCAGTACTCCATACCAGCCCGGACTTGTGCTTTGTACAGACTTAAAAGCTGTCCTGGTGTGAAGTAACGCTTTACCTTATTCAGGATACCCAGCTTCATGGAAGCAGTTTTTGCCTTAGACTCGATGTAGGAGCCAAAGTTGAGAGTAGGCGTGAGTGAAACGCCTAAGAGCTCGAGGTGATCTCCTATAGCTACAGGTACATCCCGAAAGACAGGAAATTGGAGAAACTGACTTTTTTTCGCCGAGAAGAGACAAGCCTGCGTTTTCGAGGCGTTGAACTTGACTAGGTTGGCAACGCCCCAATCGGATACAGCCTTTAGAGTCTAATTCAGACGCTGCAGCATCTCATCTCTTAACTCCAGAATTTCATTCTGCCTAGCACGCGCAGTGGAAACGTATCTCTCCACAACTTTGCTGTCGTCTGCGTACCCAATGATACCGGGCATTAGCAGATCATTAATATGCAGCAGAAACAGTGTGGCAGATAGCACTGACCCCTGAGGTACCCCGGCATTTATAGCCATTTGATCCGACGAGCAGCCATCAACAACTACTCGAATGGATCTTTCCCTCAGAAAGTCTGCGAGCCAGGAACAGAATTGAACTGGCGGTCCGTAAGCAGGAAGCTTGCCAATAAGGCTAGCGTGCCAAACCCTGTCAAAGGCCTTCGAGACGTCTAATGAAACAGCCAGCGCTTCACCATATTTCTCGATGGCCTCACTCCAAATGTGCGTGGCATACACAAGAAGGTCCCCAGTAGACCGATTACGGCGAAATCCGTATTGACGATCACTGAGGAGATCGTTACCTTCGAGGTATGCAAGGAGTTTCCTATTCAGTACACGCTCCATACATTTACATAGTAGGGAGGTGACCGAGATAGGGCGGTAGTTCGAAGGGTCAGCACGACTGCCTTTCTTGGGCACAGGTTGCACGTTAGCGAGCTTCCAAGACTTGGGGACTACACCAGTTTTCAAAGAGAGGCGGAAAAGTCGCGTTAATATTGGAGACAACTCAGGGGCACAGGTTTTTAACACTACGGCCGAGATACCATCAGGACCGCTAGCTTTATTCACGTCAAGACTACGTAGCGTTTTGAGCACTTCCTTTTGCTGAATGCGAATTTCTTGCATTGAAGCTTCGCACCGAGGAAGGCTGGGTGGAGTTTCGCCAGAGGTGTCAAGACGCGAAGCCTCCGCAAATTGAGTGGCAAATAAATTTGCTTTCTCAACCGCAGCGTGAGCTAGGGACCAGTCCGGTTTCAGTAGTGGGGGGAGTGAAGGGCGGCTGAAGTTCGCTTCCACCGACTTAGCCAGAGACCAGAAAGCTTTACTTCCCGCAGGGTATGCGGCAAGCTTAGCCCCCAGACGGCCAATCCGATTGAAGCGAGCCTTCCGTAACACCTTCTTGCAGGACTTGGCGGCTTTGTTATAGTCTTTCTTCTTCATCCGTGCATCCGAGTTTTTGCCGTTTCTTGCGTCAACCCAGGCTAGATAAGCCGCACGTTTTAACGCTTCCGCGCTAGCACACGTGGGACTGAACCATGGGCGAGCATTGCTTGAAGGTGATGCATCGGAGAATGGAATAAAATACTCCATTGCTCTTTTGATCACCTCCGTAACGGCATCAGCACAAACCGTCGGGTCACAAGAAGAAAAACAGGTTTGCCGCCAAGGATAAGACGCGAAGAAGTGTCGCATCTCATCCCAATCTGCTGACTTGTAACGCCACACTCGCCTACTACCTCTAGGTGAGGGATCGGGAGGCGAGTATGAAGATACAGACGTCACCACACAGTGATCTGATGTTCCCAAAGGAGGCAACACTGATACCGAGTGGCGATCCGGCTCGTTCGTCAGCAGAAGGTCCAGGCAGTTGGCTGTGTGGTCCTCAACGTCCGGAATTCTGGTTGCCTCACCGACCAGCTGAGTGAGATTTAGCGTAAGTGCAAGTTTGCACGCCTCTCTCCCAGCATGGTCGGACAACTGGTAAGGGAACAGCCACTGTTGGTGGTGGGCGTTAAAATCCCCCAGAATCACCAGTTGGGCATCAGGATAACGTTGTTGGGCCACATCCGCCGCTTCACAGATGTAGTTGAATAACCTGGTTGTCTCGTGGTCTCCAGAGTGCGATCGATATAAACCAGCATAGATAATTTTATCCATGCCGGTGTCCACCAAAGTCCATAAAACGGAGAAATCGGGTTCTTCAAGGTCACGAAGACGCAGACAGCAAATGTCCTCGCGGACAAATAAACAGATACCAGCTTTGGATTTAAAAAATATAGCATATAAATATAATAGAGCATGCACTATAGGTACCGATGCATTGATAAGAGAACTCAAGATCAGTTCATTATCATGTATCAAGTGCACCGAGGCTACCGTTTGCTGATACCATA
This sequence comes from Operophtera brumata, assembly GCA_932527175.1. Taxonomy (NCBI): domain Eukaryota; kingdom Metazoa; phylum Arthropoda; class Insecta; order Lepidoptera; family Geometridae; genus Operophtera; species Operophtera brumata. The sequence continues at coordinate 7,674,223 of OW052238.1, forward strand.
GGAAAAAACTAAAACCTACTTTTAGGAACTTCGACTTATTTTTAAGGCAAATCCTTTTTTCATCAATGGCGAATAAACCACCCACCTTCGATTTGCTGATGACATAGTCAACATGGCAGAATCGCTGGCAGATCTTGGCACAATGCTCAGAGACCTTAATACCGTCTCCCAACAGGTGGATCTTAAAATTCACATCGGCAAGACGAACATCATGTCAAATATCAATGTCACACCCATCGACGTAAATAAAATGAATGGACGGGCCTTAGGGAACGATAGTTTTGAAGCTTCTAAACAGACCTAGCTAGTATACTTCGCTTCAGTCAGTCTTTGTCACGGCAACGAGTGACAGCTATGCTGAAAAATACCAAAATTAGATACCTTGGTAATACAATGCCTTCCTGTGCTTTTCTGCAAGTGCAAACAACACAAGAAATACAAATAAAGCTTCAGGCATCGCATTTAATTCGTAAGTAAAGGTTTTGTAATATAATTTTCATCAATTGATAAAAAACTTATAAATCGTCGTGTGGTAGGAAAACTACATAACTTACACATTTTGCGAAATCGACTTTATTGCATGGTTATGATGGCCCATACATGTCGATGGACACGTCTTGCTCTAGAGGACGAGCGACAAGGAGGACTACGCCCCAGGACATTATCTCAATGTTCCCCACTCTGAATGAAAGTTAACAGACACAAGTTTATACTCGAAGATAGTTTTAATTTTAGTCGACATACCTTTTTCTTTTTGATACTTAGAATTATTGTGTTCCATTATTTTTTTTCATTTTGTTGATTTTATAAGCATTAGTCGTATGATAAGTTTGTTATGTCACTTACTTTGAATTTATAAGTCTGCTAAAATAATGTAGGTGTTTCAGTAGTTTTCTAATATTCAGTCTTGATAAAAAGAAATGATTATAAGTTGGTTTTATTTTAGAATGTATTTTAATATTATATAAATCTATACCCATGGATAGGATTGTCATATTCAAATAAGTAAATAATAGATCATTTCAATTATTCAAAACTTTGGCGAGGGAAAAATACATAGTCGTTTTTTTATTTTTTTTTCTTAATCAAAAGAACTAAAATGTATTATCATTAAATTCGAAAATAGATACAGTACCAATCTATAACATATCAAAACACGGACTGAAAAATTAGTTACGATAAAAAAGTTATTGCCATTTTTGACGCAATAAAACAGTAAATCGCGTTTTTCTCGCGATGTTGGTTTAGTTGTTGTTATTACTTATTTAGTTTTCCAACTACAGCGACGAAATATTTGACAAGACTTCACGCATGACGGATGGTCCGGTACAGACTGCAAAAAAATCTGATGCCTAAGGGATATCGTATTGATTTAGAATTGTAATTTGCATTATTAACGTCAAAACATTGCTAAGCATGTCGCTTTAGGTAATTGCATATAATATGTAATGGTATGTTAATTAACCTTATAGCTTTCCAAAAAAAATCTAAGGTAAACAAAAATGGATAGAAGTCATAAGACGAGCAAGAACAGACGACTTTTGGAAGTGGAATACATTTTCCCGTATTTGCTCTGATCATTTTCTACACAATGAAATCTATACGCCAAAAAACGGTTAATAGTAGTAGAGCTTTTTTGTAAAAGAGTTCGTCCGGGGAAGTACTACCACCATACCTGTTTCTGCCGCAAAGCAGTAGTGCTCGCATTGCTGTGTTCCGGTTTGAAGGGTAAGGGTGCCGATGAAATTACGGCCACATGGGACTTTTCATCTTTATGTTTCAGGGTGGCGGGCGCAGTGGAATGCCACATAGGGCGCGTCCTAGGTGGACGTGACCTGAGGTAATGCACTGTTCATAGGCAGAGGGCACCACTTAACATCAGGTGGGCCATCTTCTTGAACTGTCATTCCAAGTAGTATAAAAAAACTCATTGTGCAAAATTCTTAAAACTGCACTCTGCAGTTTCTTAAATACTGGAATTTTTATACATTTATGTTTCCGTACGATTTTTATGATATTTTCTTAGTTTATTGAGTGATGAAAAATATATTTTTCACAAATTGGTTGAGCTGAAGACTTACTTTTCTATTGATTTATATTGTGTATGTTTGAGAGCTGAAAAATAGATACGTAACTACATAAAACAGAAGGGAACCATGTATTTTTGTAAAAGTTTCATTCAATAATTGCATTTTTTCGGCGATTTTTTGTACTATAAACCTACTGAAATAACTTTAGAAAACACATTGCATCTGTTAAAGTATTAAGTATTAAAAAAATACAGTTTTTAAGAAGTTCAATAATTTAATTTCACCTAGTTTATTTACAAGACCGCCAGGAGTGGCGCTATAGAGAAGAGGCCTTTACTCAGCAGTGGCTGGATAGATAGATAGATAGATAGATAGATAGATAGATAGTTTATTTGTTGACCGTACCCTAAATCCGAATTGTCTTATTTTTCACGGACGTTTTGTATGTGTAAGGCCAGTCCATTTATTTTACTTTGGTCGAAGGTCACACCTATGCCAGTAAACGTTGGGAACGACATCATAGAAGTTGTGGACCACTATGTATTTTTGAGTCAGACGATTCTACTAGAAAGATCCAACTTTGACAGAGGTCAACCAAGGACTCCAACTCGGATGGACAGCGTTCGGGAAACTACGCAATCTTCTCTAGATACCGCAGAGCGTCAAGTTTTACGGCGCTGAGATGTGGTGATTTACAATTGGCCTTATACACAAGCTCACAGTCGCACATCAGGCTATGGAGAGATCGCAGAACTGACAACCGTTGGGGTATAAAGGTTTTACCCCTAGCCCCCCCCCTCAATAGACATTATAAAGGTCGCAAGATTTCAGCGGACTTCTATAGGTTGATGATGATGATGATGATGATAGATAGATATATTAACATTTAAAATTATATTAAAATACTGCTCAGTTATTTTGAAATATAGTATCTTGCTAAGCAAACAGGTTTACGGCCATGATAAGCGGTTACCGTCACCTGTTTAAATCTGCAACAAGGGCATTGAGGACGCGTTGGCGCCCTGAAGGACTCATTCAATTTTAGTAATTTTAAGCAACGATAAATCCCAAGTGAAACTTTCTTATTTAAAACACCAAGAAATCCTAAGAATTCTCTGAAAATGTTAAGTAGAATACTTGTATATCAGCGATAAGTAAAATTGTAAAGATATTTGTTGTTGTGTACCCAAGCTGAGTATTTTAATGAGCTCGAGCAGAAAATGTTCCTTTTGTATTAAAATATGGCTCGTTTTTTTTAATATTTGCGTCGCGTCGCTTTTATTGACGGGGATACACATTGGATAGATACAAAAAATTACCTATTAATATGTAAATATTGCCTAAATAAGTGATAACCTGCGTTGCTTCGTAAGCTTTTATTAATTTCACTTTTTATGTGTACAGTGAAGAAAACAAACTTGCTACTGAATTTTAAACCGGTTCCAGCCAACCGATAAAGATGTAATCTGGCATACTTGTCAAGTATTGTTAGTCCAGTCAAATTGTGCTGAAAAGGGCGACTAGCTTTAAAGTTGTGTTTTTGATTTCGTCCATTCTCTGTTTTTTGGGGTGCTGAATCTGAATCCGAAGTTTGCCAACAAAATTTTGTGTCTGATTGGACTATGTCCAGGAGGGCAATTCTCGTGCTTTAGAGATTAAGTCGAATTCGACATATGTCGAAAAAAGATGGCGATGTCGAATAAAATCTTAATTTGCTGTTCTCGTGATGTCACAAATAGACATAAGTCGACCAAAATCATTCAACATTTTCGTGTAATTTTTTGTAGACATTCATGATAATCTCTACAATCCGAGAATTGCCCTCCTGATCTGATGAAGGAGACAGAAGTGGACAACGGAACTCCCAGTAGCCTGGCAGAGTTTGATGAACTCATTTTGTTCAGCTCACGGTGTCGATCGATATTTTCATAAAAGTTTGTATTTACAAACACAGACACACGCCTTTTTCCCCGAAAGGGTAGGCAGAGCAATTACAATATAAAATGTATTATTGCTTCATTATTATTAATTTATTTAATTAAAACGGACATACCAATTATATTAATTAAATTATTACATTATTTAATTGTGATAGGTAGGGTACTTGTTTGTAATAATGTTTATTTGTGTGTTTCGTGTTAATATCTATCAAACGATATTCGCCACAACAACAAGGTTCTAAAAAGTAACAAGGTCTATTTCTGAAAATAAATCTATTGCAAACCTTTGCTGAAATAAGTTATAAATAAATAAATAATAATAATGCTGGACAGTTCAACACAACATTATCTAGCCCCAAGCTAAGCAGAGCTTGTTGTATGGGTAATAGATAACTGATATAATTAATACAATATATTACATAGATAGATATTTTTTATTATATATAGAAAATACCCAGAACACCCTGAACAAATATCTGCAGATTGCACAAATATTTGTTCAGAGGCGGGAATCGAACCCGCAACCTCCTGCGTCGCAGGCGAACGTTCGCCCGCCGCGCCACAGGGGGGTTAGTACGAGAATTTGACATTATTCGAAACTATATGTAGTTTCGTTTCCTTCCATACATATAACTTGCAGCGCCCCTAGCGAAAACGAGGAGAAAACTAAGGACGCTGACAGAAAATGTATTGAAGGAAACGAAACTTCATATAGTTTCGAAAACTGACAAATTCTCGTACTAAGGGTACAGAGGTCGTCAAAATTGAAAGGGGTCTGGAGATAATTTCGCTGGGTTTCCTTTATTCGTAACATTCGCATCAGACTCCAAAATTACACTTTACCTATAGTCAGCCGCTGCAGTTATTTTGTACGCAGAGGTTTACAGAAGCACAGTTTGCATATTTGATACCTGGGATCCGCACTACCCATCTGCAATCACCTCGACATATCAACACATCGTCCTACATAGATTACCTTACATTCTTGACTTCAAGATTGGGTTTTCTTTATTTTACGTTATCAAATCAATACATGTACAAGTTTCCTAAATAAGGAAATGATAAACCATCTTGGTTGCTTTTTAGGACTCAATTTCATCTTTGGGTAGGTAGCTCCCTAGTTTTTTTTCTTCATACATATTAGATAAGTTTACCATCATATTTTCTTTTTAAATTATTTTCTTCCTAACCTTCGACACTTGGCATGGGACTCATGTCATTAGAATGCTTACTCTTTTTAAAAATAATCTTATTTATGTTGGAATGGTGAATTTGAATTTTGAAAAGAAAATGAATACATACATACATACATACATAGACACACGCCTTTTTCCCCGAAGGGGTAGGCAGAGCCTCAATGGGCCTCTTTTCACAGTAAGTTGCACCATCGTGGAATATAGACGTGACAAGGGGTGAGCTCATCGCCGCCATTGCTTCCCACGACTGACTCGGCTAACGCTTTCTTCCAGTAATAACACATTCCATAATAATCTAGCAGCCAGGACAAATCTTATACCAACGAATCTTATCAACAAGTCCGGAAAATGAATGATCTAGTTAATGTTAATAATGTAATAATAATATATTAATAATGTAATGTTGTAGGTAATGTTATGTAATGTTATGTAATATTATGTAATGTTATGTTAGTTTATGTTATGTTAAGGGCATGTGGTTAAAAACTATCTAAACTGATTTTAGGCATTCTCAACACAAGGACAAGAAAAATAATATATAAAAAGCATAGTTCATTAAACAAACATAGAATCAATTAGAATCCCTGTTGAAACTCATCAAAAACTAGACTCTGAGTCGGGTGGGTACCGGGGCCAGTAAGGGCGTCTGGTCGAAGCAACACGTGACCCAAGAGCTGGCTCTTATTCGGCTCAACGCATTAGTATTGCCATTCAGCGTGGCAATGCAGCCAGCATCTTAGCGACGCTTTCGTCTGGTAGTGATTTGGATCAGTTGAACTACCTTTAGATCATAGAATTGAAACTATCGTGGTTGGAAATCATATTAAAAGATAAACGGCTAATTAACACTATATTTCGTCACTTTGCTGACATTTCGAGACTGAGTTCAGAAGCACTGGAAGCAGAATACACTGGACGTATTCGCTGGTCCACCGTCGAACGCAGTCGTGGGCGGTGCTCATGATGAAGAGGCTTCTGAACTCAGTCTCGAAATGTCAGCAAAGTGACGAATAATAGTGGTAATTAGCCGTTTATCTTTAAATACCTTTAGATCGTTAGCAGCGGTCTTCAGGTAAGCCAACGGTTTCATTTTTTATTTATTTGTACATACCTACTTGTATTAGTAGTAGTATTATTTCTGTTAATAAATGTTATAAGTTTACAAACTAGAGAATTCGTGTTTATTTCGAAAATCGTTCATATTACATTAGGAAGCAATACGCCTCCCAAGAGATATTAGCGGCATGTTTGTATGGCAATCCGACATACCTCTCTGTAGACTGCGCGGGCCAAATTGATTCTGGCACGTTGGCCTCCGGAGAGGGATACGCCCCTCTCGCCCACTAACGTCTGGTCTCCGTATGGGAATTGCTTGAAGTCCTTCTCCAGTGCAGACACTCGACACACCTGGAAAGTTTTCCTATTAAAGTTAATCTACACTTGCATAAGGTATAAGACGCTACCGTCAGTCGTACAAAGCTTCATGTATTACCGTGTAGTTAAAGAAAAGACCATTTATATACTGTCTCGTTTTAATAAACAATAGAATCTAGCCAAATGTTAGGGTTAAATTTGGTATTTTTTGTATCGATAAAATGTTGTCGTGTCGTGTTTCTGGTACAGTGATCCTTCGGAATTATAATGTAGTATCCATGCATAGGTTTAATTTGATCATTGTCCTTGATTAAGGCCCGTAATATCCACTGCAGTTATTCGTCCATGGCAGAAATTGTTTAAATTTAAAAGATATTACGGGCCTGAAATCAAATCTCCAATTAGCAATTTTGCGACATCATATATCATATATAATCATCAATTATATACCTCTGTCATATTTTTCACTAAAGTAACTGTCATTTCTAATCGTCTATAGTGGCGTGGCCAACTATTTGAATGAAAACAATCTGTAAAGGTTATTTCAAGGCTTTCATGATTAGATAATATTTTATGGATATTTAATGAGTGGAACCATAATTCAAATAAGCAAACAGCAATTCAAATAATATAACATCGTACTAAATATTATCAATGTGTATGTTTGTATGTTCAGATGTTTTCACATTTGTTTGTTAGGTACTCAAACACGCCGAACGGCTGAACCGATTTCAGCAAAGTTTATTGCATGGGTAGATTGTGGGGCGGAATGACACAGGCTACTTTTAACACGTTATTAAGAGAGCCAAGTGGAGGCTAGTATCCTACTAATATTACAATCATGAAAGTTTTGATGTTTGTTTCTGCCACCGTAACGACTGAACTGATTTGGATTAAATTTAGTATACCTACAAACAGATTACGACCTGAATTTTGATATAGGCTACTTTTTTTACTTATATTTATTTCCGATTTATTTCCGATTTATTTATATTTATTTCACTAACAATTTTTGTGAGAAAGGGGACGGACACAGCTTCTTTTTATTCCGGAACCATGCACGAGCGAAGCCGCCGGCGGGTACGGGTGTGCGTTGCAGTACGGAGTTTCAAACAAAGAATACTGAACGGCTCGAGTTGATACGGTGACGATCCGTTTCAGAGTTGATATGTGTGTTATGATATAAAACCTCCGGTACGGAGGCCTGCAATGCTATAAGCATAAAACTGATAAGAACCTAATAACCTTAGGCTGCGTCCCTAGTAGGCAAAACTAGCAAACTGTGAACACTTAATTTCAAATACATGGAAGGGCGTACCAAACCGATACGCCGCTAACTCAGTCGGCGGCGAACTGTTTGCCTACGCAGCCTAAGCGTACCTTTCTTGTTACGCAACGGGTTGAGCGAGGTGGAAACGCTAAGATTTTCATGAGGGATAGATAGGTACCTATCGCATAAGGAGTCAGAAGAGAAACAAGCCTGTAGAGAGAAGTAGTTAGCTACAAGTTGTATTCCTATAGTATTTTACTAATAATATTTAAAACAAATATCATATTTTTTTGTCCCCGTAAATAATCACTTTGCTTTTAAGGTGTTGTCTTTTTACACCGTGGTTCAATAGTGCAACTCAGAATCCAACGATACCGGGTTCGATCCTAGGCTCCGCACCAATGACTTTTCTAAGTTATGTGCGGATTTCCATCGCTCTGTGCTTCGGAGGGCACGTTAAGCTGTCGGTCCCGGCTGTTACTGATTAATAGCAGTCGATAAGCCATGTCAGAGGCCCTCGGGCGGCTTGACAAACTCCGACACCAGAGGCCAGCACTACCTCATACGAAACGAAACGAAACGAACACCGTGCATGAAATGGTTCAGAAGAGTCATCTCTAGACCGTTATTAAGTCTGTGAAACTCATAAATCATGCATTTAAAGTCAAAGGCTCGTATGATAGTTTAAGCTACCGATTTAATAAGCGTGTCGCCTTGCCCAGGGGAGCGCCGTATTTACACCGCTACCAGTAAACAAAATATTCAAAACATGAAAGCAACCCAACAATAATTACCGCAGTATACAACTGCCTAATCTATTTTTACACAACTGCCCCAAAAAAGGAGTGTACTGTTTTCAGGGTTTATTTATTCCTCCATATCTTCCGATTAAGATTTTTAGTAGTAGAGATATTTTGTGGAAGAGTTCGTCCGGCTGCTACTGTCATATTGCTGTGTTCCGGTTTGAAGGGGGTGCTGATGAAATTATAGGCAAATGAGACTTTTCATCTTTATGTCTCAGAGTGGCGGGCACAGTGCAACCACATAGAGCGCACCTTAGGTGGACGTGACCTATGAGGTAATCAGAGTTTACCGCTCAGGCTTAACATCAGGTGGGCCATCTGCTTGTTCCGTCAATTATGCAGTTAAAATAAATAGGTACTTAGATGATTGAGGTATCATCAGAACCTGCACGTTATCCCGATACAAACTGGATACTTATTTGTTTTTTTTAATTACTAGGGTGACCTCGTTGTCACATGGTCATGGTTCAAATTAAAAAGACCAGACTTTAAAAATGTATCTGAAGCAGATCGTGTCTGTAATCATTGTGTAGAGAACCAGGGGCGCAGATTCATAAATACTTAGATATTTACTGCACATAGTAAAGAAAAGACTTAAAAATCTTGGAAGTCATGTTTTTAATAAACTTTTCCAAATGCATAGAATAATTTCAGTAATGTTAGGTTCGCAGCAAACTAAACCACAATTAAGATGCAAATAGTATTTACGTACCCGCTTATATTTCTCCTGATCAAAAGGCAGGCCAAAGAGAATGTTCTCCCGGACGGTACTAGGGAACAGCCACGCCTCTTGGCAAGCGTACGAGACTCGCCCGTTTACTGAAAATGTGCCAGTGGCCGCAGGCAATTCCTTTAGTAGCAGTTGCAAAATCGAGGACTGGAACAGATATAAACAAGCAGTAAGTTGGAAAGCCCACCTCTACGAGGCAGCAATACCTCAATAAGAGGAGTCCTCGGGACATGTAAAATCGATATACGCAAACTCATAGGTAAATTAAACCTTAGGAGCATCAAAAAAACGTATAAAGTAATCTAACTCTGAGAAGTGAAACCGGTAAAACTTTGGTAAACTTTCAGGTTTAGATTAGGTCAAAACTTTGGGGTATTCTCCACATTGCTCTATAACTTTGACAAATAAGGGTCAAGCTTCGCTAAGTTGCGAGGGCGTGTACAATACTACTGAGAAAGTAATGGGTCTCATATAAGATTGCAAGTGGATTGAAAAAGAGACGAGGCACATTATTTTCCAAGTATAGCCAGTTGTTCGAACGCTAATCAAATCGCTATTCAACTGACAAAGAGATTCACTTGTCAAATCAAATTGAGTTCTCGAACGCTTTTTAGAGAAAAATTAACTAATCAATTGATCATCTTTTAAATGTCTTGTACAGGTCTTAACTGAGTCAGTCCCTGAGGTATAGCGGTAGCGGTACGGGGTACGGGAGGGGTGTTTTCGTAACGTCAAAATGAACCGTGGCTTCATGACATCTGATAATTTGGGAGACGAAAACACCCCTCCCGTACCGTTCCCATACCTCATGGACTGACTCAGTTAAGCGCTAGACCTGTAATATAGATTTTGTTCAATGATTTGACAGGTCTTTCAACTAATCTCCGATCAAAATCAAAGTAGCTTTTCATATGCTCTGTGGCGCGGCGGGCGAACGTTCGCCTGCGACGCAGGAGGTTGCGGGTTCGATTCCCGCCTCGGAACAAATATTTGTGCGATCTGCAGATATTTGTTCAGGGTGTGCTGGTTATTTTCTATATATACTTAATAAAAAAAAAACTATCTATGTAATATATTGTATTGAGTATATCAGTTGTCTAGTATCCATAACACAAGCTCTGCTTAGCTTGGGGCTAGATAATGTTGTGTTAACTCTCCAGCATTATTTACTTATTTATTTATTTATATAAATAACATAACATAACACCCAACAGTCACATATGTAGTCCTGATCCCACACTAGAATTCCCTGTGTCGTGGTCATAAGGAACTACGAGTACTATGGTACCACATCCAGACCAGGAACAAATATTTGCAGAAATTTATTTGCATAAAAACATTGGTCTTGTAGCGGGAAACTACTAGTGTGAGATGTGACATTTGGATGTTATATTATGTGTATTATATTAAGTTATACAAATGATACAGTTGAGCAATGATAATAAAAGATAAGAAAAGTTGATAAATGCATGATAAAACTAAAACAATGATAGGTAGGATAACACCCAAACACGGTATCTACGAAACCCACAAAAAAAACTTCGTATCGAGACATTTCATATGCAGTAGGTTCGTTTAATAGTACCTAAGAAGTTCAAGTAGCTTATCGGCTTTCAAGTGGAGTTTAGATTAAAATACGTCACTGACCTTTCCAGAGCCGACAGAGCCGATGATTGCGCATAGTTTCCCTTTACGCAGTCGAAACGAAACGTTCTTGAGTGCCAACAAATGTGGGTCACCAGTCCAACTGGCCGACACTTCGCGCACTACTAGCGCCGCGTCGTCTTGGTGGGACAGACTCCTGCGGAGACGACTGTTCCGAGCTCCAAATCCTTCTGTTCAATAAAATAGTAGTTAGTTAGCTGTGGATTATTAGTATCTACCGTTAGAATAATATTATATTAAGAATATTACTATCTGAGCTGCTTCGTCGTTTATCATAAAAGTTTATATTATGTGCCTACTTTACTGCAGTTCAGCGTATAAACATTTTACTGTAATCATATTTTCAACGTGGAATAGCAATATGTTTTTCACATCACAAGCTCGGACGGAAAGGTTTTGTCTAACATTCGAAATATACGATATTCTTTGTTCGAAAACTGCGTGCAAAAGTACTTTTTATCCGCTAGCATGGATTAGGTTTTTAAAATTCTAACATTTCTATTCAAAAGAGGTTTTATGTCGCGAATCTCTTTTTTAAAATAATCACACTGGCCAGCACAACGATTGCACTAGTTTACTTCTCCTAGCATTTTCCTCGCTGTAGTGAGGTGAAAAATTGTGTTTCGCTCGGCAGCATAGTTATTCTGCGTCTCGTAACTTTGAAACCCTCGGTACGCTCAGGATTATATTATGAACCAAAATCCTTCCTTGCTCAGGTTTCAATTTTTTTTCCGCACTCGCGCCAAAACACAACTTAGCAGCCTTACATAACTAATAACTATAGTTTAATTTTTGAGAACTAATTAAAGGATATTATTGGCTGGTATAATATAGTGTCACTAATCGTTCATCAAAAACACACCCAAATACTAACATCAATTTTTAAAGAGCTATTTGTTGCGAAATTTTCGAAAAAGCCTGTGATATTCTGATGAATATATTCTTTTTCATTTTTGGCAGGGAACTAGACCCCGATTCGCACGAGTGCATTTCCATCTGATGTGTTGTTGGCAACACTTTATGGTGCACTGTTACATAGACGTGAAAATGAATACATACTGCACCCATTTTTCATGGTATCTACATTCAATCATTGGTACAAATATGTACTTAAAGATATTGTACTCCTATTGCATGCGATGTACAATAATCACACTAATATTACTAATAATGAATAATATACCAGTAAACGTGGAGTTGCTGTACAAATCATTTGACTTCCGGCTGAAAGACAAGGGCCTGACGGGACCTTCAGGGTCCTTGAAGCTCCCAGTCACGTTGCGGAACAAATTTGAAGATGATCCTTCTTTGTGGCCGGCTAAGTCAGGTCGGTCATCTGCGAACATCACAACAACAACATGCCTATATAGTAACTATTCACCTGCTATTGTAGTCTGACAACAAAAATACATATTCACGAAATGTTCAGAATCAATTATCTTAGGTTATTTGAATAATAAATGGAACTAATTCACGTCATTGGGGTCGTCTTTCAAGTTAGTACGAGTAAGTATTACAAAAAGTAATGTTGTTAGGAACGCTCTTTAGTAATATAGATATGAATGGGTACGCTCGGAATTGATACCTATACTACTGTAGTTGAGTTTTTACGCTAGGTATATCTGCATTTGTGCATGAAAGCCAACGATGAATTAGAGAAATAAAACAATATAAAGTCCGTTGTTGACCTTCCATTTGATGTAATTTGAATGACGTTGTAGTTCAGTTTCAGGTAGAGACAGAAATTGATGCTCCATTTGTTCAAAAAGTACACAAAGTTAGTAAACTTACCTAAAGAAAGGAATTCTTGGACTCTCTTTATAGAAACGAGCATTTCCGCAGTAAACGCTAATACTAGTGGCAATATCAAAGTGATGTTTATTTGTGCTGCGTTCATAAACTGCTGCAACGGGTATATCTGAAAATTGTAAGTGCGTAAGTTGGTGCAAACTGCCAACTATTATTAAAAGAAATGTGGTTTCCTGCCGGGGTCATGCACAAAGTATGGAGCCGCTTTCGAGGTTATCGCATTGCAGAATAAAAATTGTATAGGTATTCTACATGCCAAAATTGTAGCTACAGTGTGACCCAAAAATTCCGAACCTGCGGGTCGAAACCGCATTTCTGTCTTGAATCAAAGAAGCCTTGCCCAATTCAACCATGATTCGAGCGGTCATGAACATTTGTGGGCACTATAAAATCGACTAAGACCTACTACTACGTGATCTCCTAGGCCCTTTTCAGAGCCAATATACTTGTTGGTCTCTGACCTATGGCTCGGTGACCAGGAATGTTATGTCACCTTAGGTGCACATAACTTGACTTGCATAGTGAAAGCCTCCTGTGTATTCATATTTTTCCCTCTACAACTTGAAAAGGTTTCATAACATCTGAGATAATTTTCAATACAATCCACTAACACGGGCAATTACAATAGGCATGATATCTGACTTTGAAAAACTATTCTATTATACACGTACTTCTGGGTCTAACATAACCAAAAATTATCTTATTTCTGTTTGAAACGAACGTGTTAACTATCTAACTAACATATTAACACATTAACTAGTATTAACTAGCTATTAGCTAACATTTTTACACCAACTTTGAATTTCGCGATAAGACGCTCGCTAAGGTGAAGTGGAAGGTTGAAGTGCTTATAATATAGAATAATATATTCTAAGATGTCTGCTTGTACGACACAATTATATAAACCATAGTCTTAGCATTTTCACTTTGTAGATCTATAATGTAAACAAATAAAAGCTAGTGTAGTAACTATTATTTAATCTATTATATAATTTAAGCGTTGCCGGTGCGGTATTTTTCGTTCACGATTGGTAGTTTCTTGAGCTTGGTATTTGGGGTTTTTCCGGTTTTTCTTATCCCAAATACTATTTTGCATTTTGCTTTTGCTCTGTGAAAGTTGGACGCTGTGGCAGACTGGGACAGACGGACGGACTGAACACTACATTAAGGAACCCTAAAAATCGATAACTAAAAGTAAAGTAAATTATTCCTATGTATATATGATATACTGATCCTATCTTATTTATCTTGCCGTATTTATATTTGCAGCGTGCATTGAACTGAATCGTATGTTTATAGAAAATCGATAAAACTGCAACATACTCGTACGTAGGTATCATGTGTACAGCTAAATATGTGTACTCATATACATAGGTACCTACGACTGTCAAAGCTTTTAAATGATTTCTATCCATTTTTACCTGGAAGAGAACGCTGTATGCGATACACTACAAATCATTTTTATCATGTTTCTTATTTTTTAATTTTTTTTATTTGATTTTTTTAGGAAATAAATATGTTATGCACAATGTGTGTATTTTTATAGAATAGTATTATTTTGATGTAATACAAATATAGAAAAGCAAAACTACTTACAAAAGGCAGGAATTTTCAAAACTACTTACAAAAGGCATTTTAGTAATGCATACACATGTTAAACTCTAGTAGGTTAGAACCTTTCTTCAGGGCGTTGAATACACTTGAAAAAATGTAGCTTATTACTTACGATAGTAGCACTCATGGAGTTCCCGAATAGTACATAAGTGAGAATGGTTATGAACAGCGCAGCTCTCTCGGTGAACACCATAAAGCCGATAAAAACAGTCCTTAGTAGCGTGGCTTTTCTCACTTCTTTGAGCTCATCAACTCTCTTCTGTCCGACTACTTTCTCGAAGGGAATTTCCCAGGCGTACATTTTTATAACCTGAAATAATTGTACAGTTTTTGACCACCATCTATAGATTCACTCTACGAATTGAACAAAAGAACATTGAACTGGTTCTGAGTCGTAAAAAGAGGCTCTGAGGTAGAAAGAGCTTTCTTGAACTGCTCCTCGCTCTCATGCTCATAGTAATAGGAAGTCAGTTTATAAAACGATAATTTTAAAAATAAATCCAAGAAATTATGTCTAATAAAAGCTCCTTAATCTATTTGGAAGAGGACACTTTTAATTCCCAAACACTATTTGGACCGAAATAAACAAAATGCTAGAAAATTAGGGATGAAATATTTTGCTAAATTCTGTGAAAAGTAATTACTTCTTGCGGATTAGGTTATAGGCAAGTTAAAGTTTGAGTTTATAAAACTTAGGCAGACTTACAACAAAAAATAAATATAACACGTGTTTAGTTTAACATTTCTTATACAAGTGTTAACTCAAATTTAAACAACGTCTGCCATGCATGTCTAAACCTAAACAACGGTTAAAGTCATTAAACATGGTTTTGTGATATCGCTTTTGCTAAACAACTGTTAAACACGTGTCTAAGGCGTGTCTATGTTTTTGTGGTAAGACTGTAACTACCCAAATAATTTGCAAGATGATTGTTATTATACAATGCATTTATGAAATACATAGATTTAGACAAGAAACAGCGAAGTAAAATTAAAAAATACGCATTATTCGTCAGCCTTGTCGAAATGGCCGTGTTGCTCTATGCTGTTATATCCCAGAACAAACAAAATTTGTAGTAAGAAAGGTACAAGAAATTACCTGAATACCATTGATGACTTCACTCATTAGTTTAATGCGTTCATCAGTTTTCTCAGCATTAGAAATTCTCACTTTTCCAATCAGCTGACTGAGACCACCTGCAAATAAATGGATATCGTACAGGAACAGTAATATTCATGAATAACTGTAACTACTCAACGTTGTAAAGAAGCTCGGCAACTCCCGACCCAGGTCATAAATAAATGAACCAGGTCCCCTACGTGGGAGTAATTAGTACAGTTCTAAGTGTTATTTTTTGTCCATTTTTTTAAAGAAGTTGTATATTTTTCGAAGTTGGGAAGTAGAAGTTATATTTATAATTAATTAGATAAATAAGCTCATTACATTTGCATGAAACAAAACGCAACATTCGCAACGCAACGAAACGCGCAAAAAGCTTAATTACGAATTTACGTTTAATTTTCACAATTTATAACAAATAACTTGATAGATAGTTTATAAAGTAACTTGTTTAACCTCTTTTAATTTATTTTTAAATAGGAACGTAGATGTTTTAAATTATATTGGCTTTTCCCACAACTTCTAAGCAAGAAATTAAGTTAGCTTTTTCATTATATCAATAATCAATATATTATACATATATTATCAATAACCAAAAGTATCTCAACTGAAAGTTGTAAATTAGTCAAAAAAGTTGGGTCAAACAATAGGGAGTTGCCAATGTTCTTTTCCAGGTTGATGATACCTACATCAGTAATATGGAATCTTACCTTGAATAGGCAACGCTATTACTATAAGAGCCGCTAGCCCTATGAGCGCGGCGTATCCCGCTTGCAAATAGCCCAAATAGCAAACAGCAGTTAGCTGTAACGGGATAATCCACACAAAATGAAGAAACACAAACGCCATGTCAAATCTTTGAAGATCATTTGAAAGTAAGTTCACAACTTTGCCTGCTGTTGTCTCTCCTAGCGCTGCATTACTCATACGCATTATCTGTAACAAAGATCTATTAATTAATTATCATTTATAAATTCTAGTCCTTTTTGTTTGATTCATATCAGATTCACTTTTTTATTGCAATTTCAATATTATAAATCAGTCAAGTAGAAGGCAGACTCGTATGGAGAGGGTTCCGTACAAGTAGGCTACCATAGTAAAAAAGTGTATGTCACCTCCGACGCGCTGCTGGCACGATTATGTTGCGTAGATGCATAAAGATACCGACTTCACTTTTTATTAACGCTTTATTTTTTGATTTTAATCCTTTCTGTTTGCGTACCGTGGGTCTTATATGAAAATCGATTCTTAGGGAGTAAACTTTAACTAGTCCAGTTTAACTTATTTGTTCTCGGTGAAATGAAGTAACATATTTTATCCGCATTTTCTCTTCCAGAGTATTTTCCTTTTCCCGTGGGAATTTAAAGACAGGATTTTCGTTACGGTTTTCCTGCAAACTATGAGTGAAAACCCACATAAGGTTTTTTTTTATTTAAAGTTTAGTTTGTAAGTGGAAGAATCGAAATTTTCGTTTATTATATTCAAGAATTTATTTTAAATTATGCATGTTAAAACCTAAAACCTAAAACCTAAAACCGGTACAAGCATGTTCCGGGGCGTTCTATACGATCCTCCCAACCTGGCAACAACCCAAGCCGAGGTTCGCACCTAAGTGGTGCCCTTGTGCTCGTTGCCCCAACCTAACTTTACAGGTTGAGCGCCATCTGCACTCACCAAAAGCCCGGTAAAGCAGTCATGGCCCCAGGCGGTCAACTGCATTAAAATCCATTCGAAAAAAAAAAGAAAAAAGACCTCTTAATTTAATACGCCACCTGAACACACACTTGACAATTCATTTACACTATACAACCTTGGTTGGATCAGCGAACTCTGAATAAGTACCAAATTTTAAAAAAATACTTCCGGTAGATTCGAAGGAAATAGGCTGTGACTGACAGACAGACAGACAGACACGAGACTGATCTTTTAATGATTCCATTGGTATCTTTTGACATAAGGCCCCTTAAAAATGTGTATGTTCACTAACCTTTCTGAACATAAGCGAGCTGGTAGCAACTCTGAGCTTCATTCCATACTGCTGGCAGTACAGATTTCCATGGTGGTTCATATACGCAGCAAGCCAGTTAGCTAAGATCATGCTGATGGCGTAGTACATCGCAGTTTCCCGGGGCATGGTTGACTCTGCTGACCAGAACTGCAGTAGCTGCCCGAATAGCAAGGGTGTAGCCGTCCTGCCGTGTCAAAAAACATTTTTACAGAGAGCTGCTTCCAAAATAATGACTAGGTTTGGATCTTGTCCAGTAAATGCGAAAGCAACTCCATGCAAATTGACTTCTGAGAGTTTGTCTGTTACCATATTTTATCTGTTTATGCTAGCTGGATCCGAGCTGGTTTGGAGCCGTGTCTACGATGCCTGGACGAGGCACGGATACAATATCAACGTGCGTTGCCCGCGCCTCGGACAAGCCGTGACACGTACGAACCACAGATATCAAATGATACAAATATTTTACTGAAGTAATTCATGCTACTCTATACGCCTGTGACTCGTCCGAGGCGGGCGTCGTAGGGTAAAGTACACACATCACGGCTCGGACCCGGATTGGCCTAGTTTAAATCAGCCCTTATATTTTTTTTACGTTTGACGTGTCTGTAATTTCAAAGTGATAGCCAGGCCAACATTTTTAATGCAACCAGCGCAAGAAAATTACTTAGGTAATAACGTTTAAAACTAAAAATCTAAGGCTCGGATACACTGAGTCAATTTATTTTGGCTATCGTTTTGTACGACTTCAACGAAGGGTCCCAAAAAGGTTTGATCGTCACACGTCGCTGCACGCTGCAGTAGATGATGGAACTTACTTCAAATCACCTGCTTTCAAAGAAAGTTTTAAAAGTCACAACCCCTTGTGCGCTGCGATAGCAGAGAGAATCTAATTAAAATATTTTTTAATTTTTTAATTTTATTATATGTGTTGATACGTTTTACTATAAAAACTTTCGTGAATCATATCAATTATTTTATAAAAACGGGAAATTTTCACGTACCGTTACGACACGTACCGTACGTGTTGATATGTTGATACGTGTTTAATAAAATCAAGTAAAAATGAACTTACCGCAGCGAAACATATATTAACTGTAACAGGCCACCGGGCAAGAAGGACCAACCGAAGCTCTTGATAAGTGCTCTGATAAACGAAGGGTCTCTGCCTGCAGCCTTCGCAGCAGCTTCTTCAGCTATCCAATTCCTTAAAAATATAATTTCCATTTTGGATCATTAGCTAGACTGTAGTGGGTCCGAACCGCGGCTCAAGGCGTGGAAGAGGCATGGATTTAAAATGGTATGAACATTTTATAATGAGGTAGTTCATGCTACATCCGCGCTTCGGACGAGCCTAAGCCGTGCATGGCCGGGTGCACGGTGTATCATGAACTACATCATATTAAATGTTCATATCATTTAAAACCCTTGCCACGTCCGCGTCACGTAGGTACGTTCCGCGGCTCGGACCGCCTCAGCCTAGCATAAATCGCACCCTCGCATTTGTCGCTCCCGTTACCAATTCCACAGTAAAGTTATTTCAAAATCGAAGTAATCCACCAAGTCTAACCTTATAAAACTAAGCGAGCTGATCTGATTGGTATGCCTAGAGCTCTAGTATTATGGACAGATAGGAAGAGGTTTCAAATCGTGCTCCATTTCAGAAAGTTGGCATGCATGTCGAAAAATGGATGGGAGCCAAATTTCTTGAGTGACTACTTAAGATTTTTATTTCATCATAGGAATAAAGGTCGCAGGTAGTCAGTGGATGGAGACGGCTCAAAACCATTCGTCGTGGCATTTTCTGGTGGAGGCCTATACCCAACAGTGGACGTCTAAAGGCTGCTTGATGATAAGTTTTAAGTAGATTAGGTTTCGAATTGATCATAATGTAACGATTGCATTTAGACAAAGATGTGAAAGACTTAAGTGGATAGTAACAATGAGTTATTGAGCAACATTTTAAGCACACACACACATACACACACACTCGCATACTAGTAACATTTATTTTCTTTTGAATTTTAAATTGTAAACTAATCACTAACTTATTGTACTATATGTATATAATTAGTTTGGAACTCTTTTATCTTTATGTAACGGGGGAGGGCATTAGTGTCTGCGACATAGTTTTTTTATAACTACTGCAGATTACAATGTTTTTCTATTGTATTTTTTAAGCCACTGTTTGTTGTTCCTCAATAAACATATCATAAATATATCTTATATTTATACCCGTATTTTAAAGGCGGAATTTTGATGTCGCTGGAAGTCAGTAAACGGAGGTGGCTGTCTTGGCGAAGACCTTTCTTTGTCCAACAGTGGACAGCTAGCGGCAGATGATGATGAGTTTTAGTTTTTTGGAGTTTACACCAATAAGGCCAACGACTTAGAGCATGGCGGCCTCCGTATTGCACGGTATACGATAGGGAGTTTAATCGTAAAATCGGGCGTTACCAAAAAGTAAATTCGTTATGTTTTCTGAACTGGACTGGAGTAAATTCCAGTAGCGCGTTGGAGCTGATACAGTACAGTATAATTATAGTAATGTATGTATCATGCATCCTCGTCGTTCTATTTTGAAGGCTCTCTATTGAGAATCTCTCTATAATAACAAGTATATTTAGTTATAGTTTGTTTCTCAAAACAGTTAATAGGTACCTACCTGCTAACATTTATGTGGCTTGGTTGCAGATGAAATTGTAGTTTAATTACAGGTTTTTTAAGTTTTAGAACTAATTTAAATGAATTGACAATAAGTCCTTACTTCAAAAAAATATTTTCAAAAGATTTTACAAAATTCGTAGGTAATGGGAAGCCATCAAAATTACCCTAATCTCTGCCAGGGGACTATTATCCGTCGAGGAGTTCCGTTGTCCACCTTCTATGTCTCCATCATTAGATCAGGTCGATGTTGCCATAATATTGTATTGTCTATGGAATTTGCCAGGAATGCAAAGTTTTCACTCGATCGGATAATGTAGGTTAAAATCGGCTCGCAGAATTTGACCTAATTACTATTTTAATATCTAAATTCTGTCAGAAAGCTTACCTACATTTTTATAACGTATTTAAGTAAGGGGGTAGTACACCACCTAACATATCTACATAAATACCTAATCCTAACAAGGTGATACTTCAGGTACAGAAGGCAGGATGTCCGCCTTTGTTATACAATTTATATGAATACTAATTATATAAATTCATATATAAATAAATAATAAATCACCCAACTCTAACATACATAGTCCTGATCCCACACTAGAATCCACTGTAGTATCAGGAACTACGAGCACCGTGGCACCACGCTACCGAGACCCGATAAAATACTTTTAAATCATGCAATCATTTATCCCGCGGCGGGAATCGAACCCGTATCTTTTGAGTCGCGACACGAAGTCGTCATGGAGATTTGATGGTGTATTTGGTTAAATTATAAACGGATAATTTATCGGTCGGATACAGTCACAGTAAGTAATTACAATAATATATACTTACCGAACAATTAAGTACTCGCTATTGAATTAAAGGTATTAAAGTTAGAAAAAAAAACAAGTAATAACTATAGAAATGGACTATATAATATATATATACCTTTTTAAATTTCGTTATTTCGTAAAAATCCTGAAACTCCTCGAGAAATTCCTGAAATCTCTCCAG
Source organism: Operophtera brumata (assembly GCA_932527175.1). NCBI lineage: Eukaryota > Metazoa > Arthropoda > Insecta > Lepidoptera > Geometridae > Operophtera > Operophtera brumata. Next base: position 7,695,439 of record OW052238.1, read on the forward strand.
AAATGTACCTTACACAACGTGAGGCAGCACTATGTAAGGTAGTTTAACGTACCGTAACGTCCTCATGTTGTGTGGTAGGTACATTTCTGGAAGAATTTCAGTATTTTTACGAGGCATTTTAGAATGAAAAACTTCGACATTTAAAAAGGTCGTAGCACGAAAGTTATTTGCCGTGATGTTTAGAATACCCACTCCCCGGGATTATAGGAATATTATGATACACGCTGTATATATATCTTCATAATTCATATATCTTCATACATCTATTATTATTATTTTCAAACAAATAGGTTGAATTTCTTCATTTAACACTATTCAACAATTCAAATGTCTTTTATTAAAAAAACAATTATGAAACTAATAGGCATACTAGCTTACAGCCCACCTGATGTAAAGTGGTCACCGTCGCTTATAGACACCGGCAAAACCGGGGATATTGTCGATACGCTGCCTACCCTGAAGGAATTTATGAACATTTTTCTTGAAACGACACATGTCAAAACGGGAAAACCTCAGATGGAAGCTCAATCCATAGTTTGCAGGGGAAGAAATGATCTCGAGAAACGAGTCGTACGAGAAACCTAGGGATCTATGATGTTATTCTTTGACATAACAACCATGAGTAACATACATAGTCCTAATCATTAGCATTCCCTGTGTTGTAGGTTTCAGGAACTACGAATACCATGGTAGTATTACACCTAGACCTGGAACAAATTTTTGCAGGTTATGCAGAATTTGTCCTGGATTTGGGAATTAAACCCGTTCCTCTCACGTATCAACCGGTTACCCAACCTCCGTACCTCAGGGTCGTATTAAATCCTAATTTATTATTTGTATGTAGTATTTAAAGTATAACAAGCTAATAAGTGCATGGGAACATCAACTCACCGTTCCAGAGTGTCTCCAACAATTTTTGAGTCATATTGATGTTTGGCGGGCACTAGATCATACTCCTCTAGGTCACGGCGGTACCCATTGTAGAAAAGGGGGAACATCCACCAGAAGATAGATCGGGAAAAAACGCCTGGAACATCTTTTTTTTGTGGAGGAACCTTTGGATTTTTAGTCTCTTTCAGGTTTTCAGTTTTTACGCCCATTTTATTTAATTTATCGAGGTAACTTAAGTATTAATTTACATTGACAAAAATGCAAATAAAAAAAAAACAAAGTGCGCCCCTGCGCTCTCCAACCACGTTTCTGTCAGACTGACTGATATCTGGCACGTCGAGATATCAAGTATTGTATGAGCTGATTTAGTTTATAATAGGTATTATAATCATTGATATAGGTATATATATGTAGGTGTATATATATAAGGAAAATTTTATAAGCAATTGACTCAAATAAAATCAACCTTCATGTGATTCAGTGGCATTATGTACAGTGGTACATTACGTCAACAACACCACACTTATACAAAACCAACTGAATTAATGCCCGTGCTTTAAGGGCCGCAGACAATTCTACACCATGCCATTCAGTGGCGAGCATTACGTCAAACAAAAACCCAGTCTTAATGGGTAATATGTGGTGAAAGAGTGAGATTTCAAATCACAAACAAAAAACAAAAAACCAGCGAAGTGCGAGTCGGACTCGCGCACTAAGGGTTCTGTACCATTATCTATAAAAACGGCATAAACATCACTTTTAATGTATGGGAGCCCCCTTAAATATTTATTTTATTCTGTGTTTTAGTACTTGTTGTTATAGCGGCAACAGAAATACATCATCTGTGAAAATTTCAACTGTCTTACTATCACGGTTTATGAGATACCAGGCTGGCAACAGACGGACAGACGGACAGCGGATTCTTAGTAATAGGGTCCCGTTTTACCCTTTGGCTACGGAACCCTAAAAAGACCTGGTTAAATTGCATACAAAGATTATTGCCTTTATACTTGCGTCATTGTAAAAACACAATAGTTTTATTAATTCTGATGAACAATAAAGTGCTACGAGTAAAACAGCGTTCAGTTCTCCCTTGTATACGGGAATATAGTGAATGAATGAAATTAACTCTTTTGTCATCAAAATATATCAACTGTCCACCAACTTATCTGTAGCATAAAATGTATGTAGTTTTCTATCATCTACATACATTTCATTCTACAGATAAGTTGGTGGATCTATAAGTCAAACTTGGGGAAGTTTTGATAAGGTAGTAGGCAGCAGTGTTACTACAAATAAGATAGCTGTCTCTATCAAATCGATGGCATTACCGAAGTAGTTTAAAAGGTGTAAAAGAGATAAACATATGTTTACTTCAAAATGATGACATCTGCTATTTTGACACGTGATGTACGAGGTTTTTATCTCTAATATAATTCTATACTATGGCTCATGATGTCATCAAAGTCAGTTTCGATACAACGATGCCGATAATCATAAGATACCTAATACCTATACCTACCTATATCTAGCTTATCCCTGTTATATAGTATATCATAACTTATTCATGATGAAACTTATGAGGGAACGTTGTTTGTTATTTATTTATTCTCGTTAGGTAAATTTTTTAAAGGTCCTATTCCTTATTTCCTGTCTGGATTTTTGTCTTGGTACGTGCTTCAATATTTAAGTTTAAGCGTACATTTACATTGCAATAAAACATGTTATGCTAATGCTAAAAATTAGTAGGTACTTGTACAAAAGCGGCCATGTGCGTGTCGGGCCATGCGCATTGTAGGGTTCCGAGTTGCCCGTCACAATAATATTTGCTGTCTTACACAACTAACAACATCATCTAAGTCATTTTAATGGAATTTGCATCGACTAATACTAATACTATCGCTATACTAAGCGTAATAATCTATGTTAATTTGTACGAAATTTTGCTTTTTACTTATCCATTTACACTTTATAAGTTGTTCGACAATTACTTTTTAACTTGTAAACCTGTCATAATCTTCTATTTTAATATTTTGCAAAAGGATCCCTGAATCGAAAAATGGTGTTCCCGCAATATATTTGAACGACATATCCAACGACTCCCGAACCGAGCATTTTTTTTTTCAAGATTTAATTTTTCCAATTCTCTGGCGTTTTTAATATGTATAACCAGGATTTATTATAGACTTTTAAACTTTTAAATGTAGTATAATACAACTGAATGACTATCTGTCATCTTTAAATTGGTCAATTTCGAGCGTGTTTAACCATATGCTAATTATTATATTTCATTTTGAATGGTATTGTTTAATTCTTTGTACATTGTTGTAATGTTTGTATGCCTAACAGACCGAACTAGTGATGCTCATTTTGTATACCAAACATCGAATGTACCTAGCTTGTACGAACAATAAATAATTTTCAACAAAACTTATTTCTCTGAATGTCATCGTTAAATTAATCCTCATTTGCGTGTCTGTCTGTCCTTATCCCTTGTCCTAGTATAGTATTATTTTATCTGTGTTCCTTGCAACCATTAATATGCACATACGAAATTATAGTCCATAAATTTTCATTTTATAGGTACCATTTCAAACATGATACTGCTGCATGAACAAGTTTCCGTAGAGCTTTACAAAAAACACATTAATTGAGATATTTGCCATAATTTGATTGTCAATACAATACAAAGTCAATACAAAGTATAAGCGATGTTGCTTATGTTATTAGCATTGATAGGTACATGCATAACTAAGATATTTGTGAAAAATATATTTTTCAATGCAAGCTTTTATAAAATTTGTAATCGTAACCGTGTGCTGATCAAAATGAGCCTAAACACGGTCAGTCTACTATTATCCATCGAGGAGTTCCGTTATCCACCTTCCGTTTCCGATCAGCTCGCCGTCACCATCATATTGTATTGGCATCGGAACTTGACAGGTATGTCAAATTTCAGCTCAGTCGGTTGAGGATAACTGCTTTAAAATTCAGTTGCAAGTTTCCCGGATTCCACCCAGACAAACATACATACATTGCAACTTAAATAAAAGTTTGTAAAAACATGCCGCTTGTGGATATTTACATGCATATGCAGCGATATAAACTTTTTGTTAATATTTCTTATTTCATCCAGCATGCAACATACACAAGAACACGCCTACGCCGCTTAAGAAATTTTTCACACCACCTGCTTGACAATGTCCAATTAAATATCATGCAACCTCAACATAAAGTAAAGCATTATCTCCCGAGGGATATAAAGTTGTATGAAACTCCCTAGGGAATAAAGTGATTTGAATTTGGAACGTCAAATTCGTGTGGAAACTTGTGGAAAACTCTAAGTAAAAAAATGCCCATATGGTATTGTAAAGAGGTTTGTTACAAAATCGAACTGGCCACCATAAGCAGGACTAAAAAAAAAACGTGCGTTTACAGAGAATACCACGAGACCGAGAGTGTACTAGAAAGATATGTGAAACAAAAGACGGTGTTTGGTGCTGTGATTTTCAGTGAATTTGTATTGTCTCGCAGAAGGTGACAAAGTAGAGTATGCTCCTCTGGAATTTAGCCTGTCTTCGTCTTGGGCAGCTTGAACCCCTCGCTTCACTCGGAACTCTATATAACTCTAGAGTCCCTCGTTCCGCCCAGGGTTCAATATAAAGCCCGCGACGTCAGACACTGCTTTATTCCCATAGTGCACTACTATTATTTGAATACCTCGTAAATAATAGTAAATTTAACTGTTATTGTAAGAATTGTATTTACCAAATTGTGACCTCAATAACTATAAAAATAAATTTATTTACAGAAATAATAATATAACGAAAACAAGTTTTAAAATAAACATATGAAACAGTTGGGCTACCTGAAGACCGCTGCTAACGATCTAGAGGTTATTGATCTGATCCAAATCACTACCAGACGGAAACGTCCTGTCGCGACGTGTAGCTCGCGAAATAAATAGGTAAATGAGTCAAATAATTATTAATATAGCGAAACGTGTAATTGATGAGACAACATAATGAGTTGACCCGTTGGCAACACCGAACCCATAGAAAGATATATAATTTATTTTAGGCGGTAGCCTGATAATTGAGGAAAACGTTTAATCGTAACTTATCTAAATTTCATATTAAGTGCAATAGTCATAAAGTGGTTGGTGTATCGGTGTTGCGGCGACCTAAGACGGTGGCATCTCATCTGGGAGAAATATAAAGCTAAGTGGTAGTGCTAGATAACAGTACTATAGTGATTCCTAACCTGAAAAACCTTAAATTCAAGATCTTTGTTAGATCTTTATAGGAACTAATTATCCTGCAGTAATAAAGGTTTCTGGTGCTCTTAGAGTCAGTTACATAGTAGAGAAACTTCGGTAATTCAACATGAAGTCCTCGTGAAAGGCCATAGCAAGAGGTAGAGGAACTTCGGTAATTCAATACGAAGTCCTCGTGAAAGGCCATAGCTAGAGGTAGAGGAACTTCGGTAATTCAATACGAAGTCCTCGTGAAAGGCCATAGCTAGAGGTAGAGGAACTTCGGTAATTCAATACGAAGTCCTAGTGAAAGATTAATCGGCGGAACATACCGCAATTTCACTTTCATAAGTATAGGTGATGTACCTTTTACGAGAGAGAATATCTGTGTTGAGCATGGATACTTAGTGGAAGGTTATTTGGCAGACGTAGCTGCGGATTCCTATTGCACACTTAACAGTTCAGCTATTAATACACACCTAAGACACCAGAAACTTCAACTTAACAAATTATTAGTATGACGGTTGGAATCAATTTAATTTTAACTATACAGATGGCGAGCTGAACGATGGCGCAAACCACTAAGAACTACAACAGATAACAGCGAAGCTAACTTAACAGTTATTGAAGATTCTTCTCGGACTTAGACCCAGGTATAAATTGAGTCAAGAGTAATCAATACAAACCAATCTCGTTTCGCCCTCTCGTCTCATGTGACGGGGCTTGGCCACTCTGTGCTTGTGGACGGGTGGGCGGGACGACACGTCCCTAACATGCTGGCTGCATTGCCACTCTGAATGGCAATACTAATACGTTGAGCCAGATAAGAGTCAGCTCTCGGGCCACGCGTCGCCCAGACGCTCTGAAAGAATTTTGAAAACGCGAAGGGCTCCGGTACCTACCCCACGGACCTCGAGTCTTGACCCCGAAAGGCTCAAGTAAGTAAGCTCTTTAGAGACTTGCATATTTGCGTCTTTTGAGGTCCTCAGCGGAATCTGCCGCCGCACCAGCCCTAACTGATTTATTGAAATCAATAACTTGCATTTTAATGAAAACAAATTGAAAATAGCCGAAAACTACTGCTATAGGTTACTTTGTTTATTTTTCAATCGAGAAAACGTTATCCTTTTGTGTTTTTCATTAGAGTGAACTCTTGGAATTATATGTTTTTAATCTGAATAGCCTACAATTGGCATTTAAATGTAGGTGCAGTCTAGATGCAGATTTACCAACATGAAAGTCGTTGGTAAACACTTTTTTTGTCACCTGAAAGAAGTTGAATAAAAATTCTAAAGTAGACTAGGTATACCTTGTAATTATCACTTAGTCTACATAATTGCTGATAATATCAATAATGTTTAAAACACCAAGTTATCTCTTGTATACAAATAAGAACCTAACGCATTCACGTAAAAGGGCTAATGTTTTCATCATTATCTAAGACGCGGACTGACTTATAGATTATCTTATAATAAATTGCTTATCAACAAGATAACACATTATATGTGAGAATGACGAGCTGCAATCAAGGTCAAAAAATAACTAATTTCTGTAAGATATTGTGCTTAATTGTCATGCATGTAAAGCCTACCTTCTGAATATCCTTATTATCACTATATGGAGGCATATTGCGTCAGTTTTGTAGTGTTAATGCAAAATCATTGTCATTTAGATAGGTGATTGTGGCCTGCCTAACATCATTCCAGTCCATGATAATGGAAACTGAAAGAAATAAAGTTATAATAATGGACCACTTCTGATTATAACTCGAATATCAACTATCTAAACAAAAAAAACACTTTTCTTATGGGGGGTAAATAAATAAATAAATAAATAAATAATGCTGGACAGTTTACACAACATTATCTAGCCCCAAGCTAAGCAGAGCTTGTGTTATGGGTACTAGATAACTGATATACTTAATACAATATATAACATAGATAGATATTTTTTATTATACATAGAAAATACCCAGAACACCCTGAAAAAATATCTGCATAACGCACAAATATTTGTTCCGAGGCGGGAATCGAACCCGCAACCTCCGGCGTCGCAGGCGAACGTTCGCCCGCCTCGCCAAAGAGGTCGTCAAGGTACCTATGTCCAGCAGTGGACTTCTGTAGGCTGATAATGATAATACACAATTTTCTCTTTTTTTTATCTTTTTTACTATGCCTTTGTTTGACCACGATATTTTATCTAATATGTTAATAGATATACTACGCAGATATTGTATATGAACTCACTTTTCCGCATTTGAAATAGTCCATTATATAATTATGTGTCTGTAATAGTGTTTGGCTAGCTAGGTAGTTAGCCAATTTTTTCACATTCTGACGCACAGAGTTTTCCTGGGGTCTTGGCAGGCTTCGCGGAGTAGCCTCGGGTTATTGAGGATTTGTTGACGTTGTGCAGCATATCCCACGCATTGCAGGACTACGCAGGCAGCTGATTCTTCTTCGATCAGACATCCTCAAAAACATAGGTTGTCTGGAAGAAATCGCTTCTGAGCGAGAAGACCGGCCATTGTACTTTTTTATAATTAAGTTTAGTTTTTTGTTTCATACATTTACATAATATTATTTGTTTATTGTTATGTTTTTTATAAATACTTTATTGTTGTAATATTATTTGAGAAGGAATGGTAGGAGACTGCCAAGGGATAAGTGGAAGTATTTGGGAACCTTTGACCAGCAGTGGGACAAAATAGGTTAAGAAAAATAATGAATCAATGTAGCTTAAAAAATCTAAAAACCACGTTTTTATGCGCCTTAATAAAATAAAATAACCCTCCGGACCCAAGAGGACAAACGCACAAAAACACACGCCACCACCACATACTTTATTTTTTATTTTTATTAACTTTTTACAATGTCTTTACAGCAAATAAACACCAAATCGACAAAGAAAAATAAAAATAAAACTTAAAGATAAACCTACTTGCTAAGATATTTAATGATTATTTAAATATTATTTTATTATTTAATTTAATTTTTTACATGTACAGATGAACTCGAAAAACGTGGGGCGCATCTTTCTACTATGATATTAAAACCTAAGCTTTCATTTTCCTTTAAACATAATGCTGTCTGTCTCTAACGGAACGTATCAGAAAGTGACAGCATGACTTTTGATCGGTTATTAAATTTAATGGAGTTTAATTTTAATTTAGTGCAACGAGCGGTAAATTTCAGTTCAAATTGAAAAGACTTGCTATTCTCTCAATAGTTTGTTTAGGTAGATTGTTTTTTCTTGGTTACTTACTACCTACTTACTTAAAAGCTAAATGACTGTAGAGCTCAATTTTAAATGACATGTCATTTTAGTGTCCATGAGTTGGTATTACTTTATTTAGCAGAGTAATGATGATTGTGCATGAATTGTAATTAAGATAGTTATCAATGAAAAGGGAATGTCTTTATCTATTATGTGGTTCGTGGTGGGAAGTCCTGGAAATTTGTGTTACAAGATTCCACCCGGAACGACAGACAGACACAAACAAGAAGTGACTTTTTTTAACTTCTTGAATGACTGAACAAGCAGATGACCCAGAAGCGGTAACATCTGCCTTTAACATTACCACATAGGTCACATCCACCTAGGACGCACCCTATGTGGCATTTGACGTAACTAAGTGTTCCTCGTGTGATCCTATGGTGGACATCAATTAAATGAAATGAAAATAATTAATTGCACTATAAAGATGAAAAGTCTCAAGTGCGTGTAATTTCACCGGCACCCATATACCCTTCCAACCGGAACACAGCAATGCGAGCACTGCTGTTTTGCTGTAGAAATAGGTATGGTGGTCGTACTTCCCCGAACGAACGCTTTCACAAAAAAGCTCTACTACTAACAAAATACAAGACATCAAGTATACATTTAAAAAACGACTACAAACCTATCAAAAAAATACACAAATCGCTTCAAGTGCGCCTATAAAATTTGAAGAGTTCCCTAGATTTCTCCTGGATCCCATCATCAGATCCTGACCTGATGACCATGGGACCACCTGGGGAGTATCAACCCACACCCTTTCGAACAAAAAAATATTTTCCTTCGGTCCAGGCTTCTTCAAGTAATCATGGAATGGAAAATACATAAATAAAAAATAAATAAAAAAAGATTCCGACGAATTGAGAACCTGCTCCATTTTTTGAGTCGGTTAAAAAACGTGGTAAACAACAAAGACCCGGACTTGTTTGTAAGATTCGTTGGTATAAGATTTGTCCTGGCTGCTAGCTTATTTATGTAATGTGCTTACTGGAAGAAAGCGTTAGCTGAGTCAGTCGTGGGAAGCAATAGCGGCCATGAGCTCAACACTCGTCACGATGGTGCAACCCACTGTGAAAAGAGGCCCATTGAGGCTCTGCCTACCCCTTCGGGGAAAAAGGCGTGTGTCTATGTATGTATGTATGTATGTAACAACAAAGAAAACATGGTCAAATAGATAATAAAGCTGTACAATACATTATTTTGTTATTTTATTCCTCTGCGGCTGATTGTGGCTTCGGTGTTGTAGAAGTGTTTCTAAAGGAGTCATTGGTGTCTTCTGCGTATCCTCGCACGATGGCACGAAGGTCTAGTCTTTAAATGTTGAGCAGGCGACGTTTCAGTCGTGTCGAGACACCAGCAGCGTAGAGCGTGAGGTACCTACTCTGTCTACCGGCAGGAACTAAGACGACAGATTCAATAACTTGGAGCATCCTGAGTACTTATTTAAAGACAATAAATAATTTTGTATCTACTACTAGCAGTTAGGCAAATAATTTATCACATATTCACATAAGTATTTTTGCTAATTCAAAAATATTAGGCAACTGTCATTGACCTATTAAAACCCTTACGAGAGACCTTAAGAGAAATAATATGTAGCCCAAGGTCGTCTGTCAATAATAAATGATGGTATGGTGTTGGGCTGGTGATGGTGAGTGGGGACGCGGGTTGTACAGTTAGTGACAAAAGTCCATTACGAAAATAAGATTTAAATTTTTAAAGCGGAAAAGATTTATTTTGAAAAAAACCCGGCTTCATAAGATGAAAATATTGTATGGAACGAGACATACGATATGTCTCATGCACGATCGAGTGGAAATAGTCGAATCGAGTAGGTAGAGCCACATTTTTTTGTTTGTTAGAAAAGGTTTTTATTACTTATAAAATATACAAATGATTATAACTAAACACAGTTTAGTAAAATACAGCTTAAAATTAGAAGCAACTTGGCGCATATATATGTTTTTTAATTAAATATTGGGCACTTTACGTTTCGTTATATTATATGCAAGAGCTACAGTAGTATGCGCTGCAATATGCAAAAAATTTTGATTCTCTCGCTACCAAAGTTTTTAACTTGTGTTTTTCCTTGATTATTAGGGTTCCATAACCAAAGGGTGCCAACGGGACCCTATAAGCCCATGTCGTCCCTCCGTCCGTTCGTCTGTCTGTATTCTGTCAAAGGGGAATTTCTAAAGATATCCTGTGATAAAAACTTTTAGAGTTACGTACTAAAAACTGTGACTTAAAACGGAATGCGTTCCGCGTGTGGGTGACGCATTTGGCTGGATTAAAAAATTCCAGGAGTGACATATGTAAAAAAAAAACACGGCCATGTGCGAGTCAGACTCGCGCACCGAGGGTTCCGTTCAAACCTGTAGGTATATAAGTAAAAGTTATAGTATTTATATTGCTACATGAAATCATCATGAGAAAAGGATAGTAAGTTTAAAATTATTAAAAATATTTGTATGATATGATGTAACTAAAAGTTTATGCTTTTCGCAATGTTTAGTTTATCTGTGCTATAAGACCTTATTTCAAGATTCTGAGTTTACGGGATGTAGGTAAACCCTGTAGGTTTTGATTCCCTTGCGAGTGTTAAAAATTTGCAGGATAAACGGCTGTATCTTTTGATTGCGTTGACTTAGAAGTTTGAGTTTTTTCACAGCTCCAAGGAACAGTAATAGACTTGAGTATTTGATATATATTCAGCTTGATACCTCCACGCGTTCCTGAGAAAAAGGGTCTTGACAAAACGAAAAGACAGAACAGAAAGCTGGACAACAAAGTGATCCTATAATTGTTCCGTTTTTCCTCTTGAGGTACGGAACCCTAAAAATAACCATTTTTTTTTTTTTAACTTTGATAGACCTTTGTTTGACCACGATCTCACCTGTTGGTAAGTGACGATGTGGCCGAAGATGGAGCACAAAGGTCTAGAAGGCACCTATTCACTCTAGACTTGAAGAGACCCAGATTATAGTTTTCAGGAAAGACAGACGACGGTAGTGTATTCCACTCCTTAGCAGTTCGCATTACATTGATTTACATTGATTATTATGATTGTCATTGGATATTTACCTAATAATAAAAACGTACTTGACGAAATAGATGACTCCTTAAGTTTAAATAACTGCAGGGCCATTAGTAATTTATTTGGAGAGTGAGTGTAGAGTTGTGTTTCCGAGCATACAATGCGACGGCGGGCCGGGTACCGTGCCCTGTGCCGCGCGCCTCGCGCGCCGGCCCGCGCCCGCTAACGCCGCAGTATGACGCGGCCCGCGCGAAGCCCGCCCGCGCCGCGCCGCTACTCGACACAACGCGAACATCCCTGACACGCGCGAATTACATATAAACAATACCAAATGAAGCAATACCACTGTATTGTATGTTCTAACCGTGCCTTCAATAATTATACAAGCTACGTCTCATAAAATGCACTTTTAAGGTGAACGTTAATAACTAAAACATGATATAAGTACATTTTTACCGAAGTAAAAATCACACGATAGACCATTTAATTCGCAGTGAACAAAAGTGATTTGGAGGACAAAGCAATATGTTTACAAAGAAATGTAACATAGCAACCGATGTTTTTTTATTAGTTCAACTATAAAAGTTATAATTTTGTGTCACAATTTGTTTGCTTAGCTATAGGTATTCGCATTATATTTTCTTATAAATTAGGTCAACTGCTGCCTACTATTCCATTGTTTGGGTTTCACCTCAAAAATAACGGTCCAAAGCGTAAGCAGAAATTTTCTTCATTATTTTCTTGATCATGCTTTTCGTTATTATGATTAGAAACTTAGTAACGGTGTTCTGTTTAAAAATTCTATCGATATTCGCTACCACTTACGTTAATTGCTTGATTACAATAATAGTTTTAACGATCCGATAATTTTCAGAGCTGTATACGGTATTTAGTATCATTTAAAAGATTGCGAAGACATTAGTAAGAAGTTAAGTTACGCGTGAGTAAGCTGAAACAATATCATTTACAAATAAGTTTTAGTAAATTAAAATAATAGATGTGGACAAATAGTGTAAGATACGAATATAAGAGAGACCCGACAATCAGTTGTGGTCATGGAAAACGGTGCCTTAAAATATGGGAGCAACAACAACAATGATTCTGCTTTGGAGGAGAAGGTGGTGAGTATTAGCGTTTTTATATTATACTAGTGGAATGCCCGCGACTTCATCTGCGTGTACTTTTCTATACAAACTTGAATACCCCGCTGCACCCCCTTAGGGGTTGAATTTCTGGAATTCCTTTCTTAGTGCACCCCTAGACCACAAAAGGAACTTACCCTCAAAATGTAAGGTCTCTAAGACTTATTAGGCTGTGCGTTGGTAGTCAGTCAGTCAGTCTGTCACGCAACGATTTATTAGGCTGTGCGTTGGTAGTCAGTCAGTCAGTCGGTCACGCAACGATTTTATAATATTGATTGCGATTTATAGGTTCGTTACCTGAAAAGTTTCCAACGTAAACATTATATGATCATTTTGTGGTCCATCTATCTGTCTGAATGTCTGTCAAGACCCTTTATACCAATTATGTATATCTGTAAGTTTATAGTGCCCTAAAAAAAACAAGCTTCTAACTCAATGCATTACAACATAGAAGAATAGATGTCTAATTTTTGTAAGGAAATAGCGAAAATTAAAAACCCTACTCACGGCTACTTCCAGTAATCTCACAATTCTAAAATTTGTGAGGCTTTGTGACGCAAATAAAGTAAAAAGTCTAAAACTGAGGAATTTCGACTTTGTAACCCCTAAAATGGCATGATGAAGTTTGTACCAAAAAGTGGTTGAAACTCGAAAAGGGCTCTGATGGTTTTGAAATAATTTACGGATCGGAACTCCTAAGGGCGCGAGTCTCGCTCGCACTTGTCACATGTTGCTCTTTTTCATCATTTAAAAAAAACCTTTTATCTGAGTTCTGTAACCCAGGTACTTGAAAGGATTTTTACCTATTGCAATAAATAACTTATGTTTTGAATATCGTTTGTGAACATGCTATGATCAGAATAGAGTGGAAAAGTTTAAGTATCTTGGGAATTGGATAGCCTCTGACTTGAAGGATGATGCAGGCATAGAAAGAGAGCGTAGGGCGTTGTGAGAGCAAACATGATTGCCCGCAGGTTTGCTCGTTGCTCAACAGATGTAAAAATGTCTCTTTTTAAAGCGTTTTGTACTAGCTTCTACACGAGCAGCCTGTGGGTTTATTACACTCAAAAACAGTGCAACGCACTACGTGTGTAACGCGTTCAGAGTGCTGGTGGGGCTGCTCCGGTTCTGTAACGCATCGGGGATGTTCGTTGAGGCGCGAGTGGACTGCTTCTACACCACCATGCGTAAGCGGTGCACGTCCCTGGTGCACAGGGTCCGGGCCAGCTCCAACAGCATTCTGAAGGATTTCTCAGATAGGTTTGACAGTGAGTACCTCAGCCACTGCTGTATGATCCATTTTAATAATAAACTACATTTATTTACAGAATGAATAATACAAGGTATGTACAAAATACATATGAAACAGTTGTGCTACCTGAAGACCGCTGCAAGCGATCTAAAGGTAGCTCAACTGATCCAAATCACTACCAGACGGAAGCGTCCCTAAGATGCTGGCTGCATTGCCACGCTGAATGGCAATAATAAACTAAATTATTAATTATAGCCGCAATCACATTTCAATATTGACCTATCCTAATTTGTGTTTAATTTTGTAAGATTAGGCATATTATTTCTTGATTATTTCTTCTTTGTTATCAGAATGTTTATAGTGACTAACCTAGGATAAGAAACCAACTAACACAATTATGATCCAATTGTTAATTGAAATAATGGAAATTATATTATAAATATAAATAAATAAATATAAATATCGCTGGACAGTTCACACAACATTATCTAGCCCCAAGCTAAGCAGAGCTTATGTTATTGTATTATAATTTACTTAGAATTTACTTAGAATGGGACACAAAATTAATGTTATTAAGTCTCTCGCCATGGTGTTACCATCTTAGATGTTGTAAAAATCTACTAAGGGATTACACCAGGGGATGGGCAGCAGCATCTACCTGAGTACTCAACACCGTGATCACCAATCCGACTGCCTAGCGGGCTGTTTATGACAAATCCTTCCTGTTCAACATCCTTCCTTACAATTATTTAAGTAAATGTTAATATAATATTCATGAACTTATGGAGGGATTTAGGGCTACTTATGATTTTAATTTTAATTTGATGTTTATTTTTTGCCATTCTTTTGTATTTTTTTTATTTGCATGCTAGGTAAGGTACAACATAATTGGAACTTACCTACTTATTTTAAGACATGACATTATGTTCAAGCAAATAAATGTATCTTTATCTTTATTCAATAAATACGGGAGGCCTCGACCATCAGTGGACGTCTACTGGCTGATGAAGATCTCTCACTGGGGTAACACAAACATTATTTAGGGACCCTCTTAGACCCGTAACACGATCTCAAAAACTTCTGTTGTTTTGCGGAGAGTTTAAATGTACGAAAACATTTGTAGAAAAGCTTCAGGTAAACTTAGTAGCCACATAACTAGACTTGATGAATAAATCCGTACATTTTATCCACGTATCCACATGTGGAGTTTGATTGTGGATCCTAGTAAACGGAGGGATTGAAGGCGCTGTCGCACCATCTCCTTTTCATCATTGCACAAGCAGGCGCCCGGCTCAGTACAACCTTACCTCGTCAGTATAGCCGCAATTTGAACTAAGCGTTTCGGTTCAGAATGGAACTCGTTCCCGTTGTCTGCCTTTCCTGAAAACTATAATATGGGTCTCTATAAGGCAAGAGCGAATAGGTGCCTTCTAGACCTCCGAGCTCCAACGTAGGCTGCATCTTCACTTACCAACAGGTGAGATCTAGGTCAATGGAGGGTCTATCAACGATCAAAAAATAACTCTAAGCCTAGTTCTCTCCATAGCCCACTGTGTGTCTTTGAGCGTGTGTAATGGCTAATAGTGAGCGACACGTGACATCACTGGCAACATGCACTGATGCATCTTGAAGCTCTGTGCTATATGTAATGATAAGATATGACCTAGTTTCCCGAACTACTTACGCCATACATACATACATAGACATACGCGTTTTTCCTCGAAAAAGTAGGCAGAGTCTAAAGCTATACAACACATTTGAATGTCTTAAAACGGTAAAAGAACGTAATTATGTACAGATTCCATGACAGACCTTTTTAAACTAGAAGCAAAGAGTTCACACAATATTTTTTTATCTCCGCTCGTTTCGACTTGCCATAAGTGTCCAGTAAAATAAGAGTTACTCGGTCAAAATGGGCATAAGTATCTCAATTTGCACTCTATACAAGAAGTCACAATGACCGTAGGCAAAACTGGAAACAAAACACGGGTTTCTTTTTCCAACGCAAATTGGTTCTGTTGCGTATTTTGTTCCGTTCCAAATCGAGAACGCTAAAAGAGGCACTTGAATATGACACCGTTAATTAGCACTTTATTAATGAAATCCCGCGCACATTATCAGAGATAAGTGAATTCAATTTGCGATTCGCCTGACCTACTTATCTGATAGCAAGTAGGCTTTCACATGGCAAGCTTTTATAAAACAAAAGTAGGATCCCAAGGATAATACACAAGCTGAAAGGGTAATCAGAATCTATTATCAAGCGGTATTTGTATTTGACACATGAAACTTATTGTGTACGTAAATTCATCAAAAGCTTTGACAATACCGTATTGTTTCAATTAATTATTTTATTGAATGTAAGCTTCATTTTGGCAAGGCCCAGAACCAGGTAATTTAGTTATGAGCTCCTCAGTCACAGGTTCAATAGAGGCTTGTATTCTTTGAGATACATTCGAACGAGTATATGATTTGAAATAGTGGGGACACAATCCACTCTTTCTAGTCCAGAGTACACCTCATCAAAGTAAACGTTATAGGCCGCTAGGATAATGATCCTCTTACAGAATAACTAGTACGGTACGGTGTTGTAGTTTGCAACAAGTCAATTTTTAAAACAATTATATAATCCCCGACTGTTTTCAGTGTTCTTACACCGGTTTCCATACAAATAAAACCAATAAAATCGGAGCACCTATTGCACCCTAGATCCTATTCATCGTGTGCTGGAGTCTGCGTGAGGAAGACTGTTCATTTGTTCGCCTGTGACGGAGGAGGTTACGGGTTCGATATCCGCCTCGGGACAAATATTTGTACGATCTGCAGATATTTGTTCAGGGTGTTCTGGGTATTTTCTATGTTCAATAAAAAATATCTATCTATGTAATGTCTTGTATTAAGAATATCAGTTACCTAGTACCCATAACACAAGCTCTGCATAGCTTGGGGCTAGATAATGTTGTGTGAACTGTCCACCTTTTTTATTTTTTATTTTAAGTTTGAGCTGAAGCTTGAAGGTTCAGCTTCAGATCGACAAGATCGAGGGTACTACCCTCGATCTTGTTCATCCTAAGCTGGTCATCATCAGACCCTGGAGACAGATGTCGCCAAAAAATAAGATTTTGAGCTTAATTATTAGCAAATTAAGCTAATAACCATCTCGCAAGATAAGATAAGATCATTTATTTGTCCGAAACACAGGCTTACATACAGATGTTATATAAAAGAGAAAGTATCACCATGTTTCGCCTTGTCAAGGCATACAAATAAAAAAAATAAAACACAAAAATAAGTTTTAACATAATGAGTAGGTCAGGTAATTAATTAAATTCATCCAATATAGTAACACCAGCATTCATACAAAACCATTGAAATCAGAGCAGCCGTTCTGGAGCAATGAGGCCACCGACAAAGAGACACAAACACACACACTATGACCCTAAACTTATAACACCCCTCTTTTTAGTCGGGCATTAAAAACAATCAGTATGATTATGATAAATGGTCTTTATGAACGAAAACAAGTCAAGGTGACTGCTAAGTTTACGTAATATTGAAAAGGGTTTACCTATAGGTATTCTAGCCATCTGTTGGATGAGCCGAGCCCTTGAACTATCGCGTGCTAATCGCGGCCAAGAATCCGATACCGCCTCGTAGCTGTATACCTACATGTGGATACTGCACCACTTTCACCTCAAGGTAAACCTCAGATTGGTCAGTCGACGGTGGTTCTTTTGCTTATTTATAACTTTCTAGATCGATTTCGGCAATTTTCGTACACTCATGTTTTCCTAAACTATTATTATGAGTGGCAATGGTTCATCATGCAGCCTTTAGACGCCCACAACTGGACGAGGCCAGGGCCAGGCCGTACAAGGGTGGAGTTTGCCATAACCACCACGCTTGGCAGGCGGAGTCGTCGTCACGTCCCCTACTATGAAAGGGTTTTTGAAAGGAAGGGGTCAAAAATAGCTTTTAATGTAAAACTAAAATTCTTCGTAATTCAGAAACCGTTTACCGTACCTGAAAATTAGCTGAAAAAAGGAATGGGAACATTTTCTTTGTAAACAAATACACTTTAGGTTTTAGCCAGATTTCAGCGTATTTAGACAATTTCAAAGTTAGTTTCACGGTGAAGTCATTAAGATCAAAATATTTTCAGGACATGGTTGAAATGGGACCCCAAAATGGAAAAACGTAAGTATGGTGTCGTTTCAAAGGGCGTTTGATGGTGTCGTTGTTGAGATTAAAATATTTTCAGAACCTCAAGGTTAAAATGAGACCCCTAAACTGAAAAACTTGAGTATGGTGTCGTTTCAAAGTTAATGTCACGGTGTCGTTGTTGAGAATAAAACATTTTCAGAACCTCAAGGTTATAATGTGACCCCTAAATTTAAAAACTGGAGTATGGTGTCATTTCAAAGGTCATGTCATGGTGTCGTTGTTGAGAATAAAACATTTTCAGAACCTCAAGGTTAAAATGGGACCCCTAAATTGAAAAACTTGAGTATAGTGTCATTTCAAAGGTCATGTCACGGTATCGTTGTTGAGATTAAAACATTTTCAGAACCTCAAGGTTATAATGTGACCCTTAATTTGAAAAACTTAAGTATGGTGTCGTTTCGAAGGTCGTGTCACGGTGTCGTTGTTGAGATTAAAACATTTTCAGGGGCTAAAGGTTAAAATGGGACCCCTAAATTGAAAAACTTGAGTATGGTATCGTTTCAAAGGTTGTCTCGCGGTGTCGTTGTTGAGATTAAAATAATTGAAACCTTAATTGAAAAACTTGAGTATGGAGTTGTTTCAAAGGTCGTTTGATGGTGACGTACGAGTATACATTTTACGTTTATAACAATCGAAATTGAAAAACTTAAGTATTATGTCGTTTCAAATGCCGTTTGACGGTGTCGTACAAAATATAATAGACACAGTCAAGCAAAAAAAAACAGTTTAAAAAACCAGCTACCGCAGCGACTGCTATGTACGCTAGAAAGGTTGACACATAAAGTTAAATTAGAGACACATAAAAACACACACACTTAAGTCAAGCAAATAACCAGTTAAAAAATCCAGCTACCGCAGTGACATCCACGCACGCTATAAATAAAAAAATTATAATTAAATCATAAATTAATTAATTTGTCAAAAAATTTAGAAATAAAAAACACACACACTCAAGCAATCAAAAACCATTTATAAAAATACAACTACCGCAGCGGCTGCTATGCACAAAAATTACATTCAGAAAAATTCGAGACACACGTAATGCTTAACCAGTCAAGCATAAAATCATAGAAAAAAATCAGCTACCGCTGTGACTGCTACGCTATGGTACATTTAGTCCTCAAGTAAAGACCTATAGACTAGACTAAACATTCTACTACTACAACAACTAGAACATATTATTACCACAGTGTAAAAACATAATATAGTCTGTGCTATTACGCAGAGATATGGATTAAATAATATTACACGTACGAAGTCGCGGGTAACAGCTAGTAGTGAATATAACTAGTGAAATTGTGATGACTGTTTTTACAATATTCCTACGACATGTATAGGTATGAAAAGATCTCTTAAAAACACGAGATAGTAAGAGATATGAGATCTATGTTATGCCGCGTTCCCACGGCCCGTCTAGAGACAGGCGTCTGAAACCCGAGCATAGAATAAATAATAGTATATATGAGGACGACGCGCCGCGGGCCACTGTGGTCCCACGGCGCGCGTCTGCCCGCTAGGGAATGCAACAACGGTGTCCTAAAGAATCGGGATTTACGGTACTTAGGAACCGGGATTTGTTTTTGATAACACTGAGAGTCGAAAATGATAGACGAGAATTAATCATAAATATACTAAAACGATGTAGGTGCGTACTATAGGTACTTAACTAATAGAAAATGTTTTACACAATTTTGTTTGGCCAGTGGAGTCAGCACGGCGATGCCTCCTTGATCAGACCATGGTGAATGGTCTACAAACGTAAAAGCATAATAAAAAAAAAATACTTACACAAAAAACAAATAGGCATGATGACAATAACAAAAAAACTAGTGACATTATATATTTCAAAATAAAAATAGGTAAGTACATTTACTTACCTATTTTTATTCTTACCATTTAATCCCTCGGGCGGCTTGACAAACTCTGACACCAGAGGCCAGCACCACCTCATACGAAACGAAACGAAACGAACCATTTAATCCCAAAACGTTTCCTTTGCTTCGCGAGGTTTTTATGATTTTTGGTAATCAGAACCCAGTCCAAGGCGTGACGTCATCGTGGTAACAAACGTGAGGCAAACGTACCGCACTGGTAATGCGGGCACACATTAAAAAATAGTTACTACCTAATAGCTTCTCGCTGAGAAAAACTTGTGCCTTCACAAGCAAACGCCATGCTATGCATGACATAATTGCGAGCCTTTTAACGCAAAATTCAAAGTTGGTATAAAAAATGCAAAATGTTGCAACTAAATGATAGTTTTATACAGAAATAAGAGAATTTTTGGCAATAGTAAACACGTAGAGATCCACCAACTTATCTGCAGAATGAAAAGTATGTAGATGATATAAAAATGTAGGTAAATGGTTCTACAGATAAGTTGGTGGATCTATAAGTACATTATAAAATAGTTTTTAAAACAGTCATCAGTCATCATGCCTATTCATAGAATATACTCTACCCCTATATTGTACTATTATTTATTCTGTAAAATGTACTCTGTGCTTAGGCTTGGGCGCACGATAAAGACATACTAAGCATGTTCTTTGGTTATTATTATAAGAAAAACACGCTAGCGAAAACGTCCACATTGTGTTAAGGTGGATGCGCACGCTAGAGGCGCGAAATTCAAATTTTTTGGTGTTTTTTGCCCATTACAGGTCATCAACACTTCTTCAGATAACGAAAGTTGAGTTCGCGACAACTAGGAGACTTAACACACATCTTTTAATTGATGGTATCTCATAAATATCATCAGTTTAGCTATGATACCCCTAAACACATTTTTCCAGTGTTTAAGTCTCCTAGCTATCGCGAACTCAACTTTCGTTATCTGAAGAAGTGTTGATGACCTGTAATGGGCAAAAAACACCAAAAAATTTGAATCTCGCGCCGCAAACGTGAGCATTCACCTTAACACTTCAACACCTAGCTACACCCCCTTAGGGGATGAATTTAAAAATTCCTTTCATTGTGCACACCTAGACCACAAAAGGAATGTATCTTCCAAATTTCAGCTCTCTAGAGTTAAAGGTGTAGTCAGTCAGTCAGTCAGTCAGTCAGTCAGTCATGCAAAGATTCTATATACCTATATACTAGATGACCCGCTCGCGACTTCGTCCGCTTGTAGTCAGAAAACTTCCGCGGCGCGGTGTGCAGAGAACAACACCACGCCGTGAAACGACCTTTGAAACGCCACCACACACAAGTTTTTTAATTAAGGGGTCACATTATAACCTTGAGTTCCTGAAAATATTTTAATCTCAACAACGAAACCGTGAAACGACCTTTGAAACGACAACATACACAAGTTTTTCTTTTTAGGGGTCCCATTTTAACCTTGATATCCTGAAAATATTTTTTACTCAATGACTAAACCGTGAAACTAACTTTTAAATCATCTAAATACGCTGAAATCTGGCTAAAACGTTAAGTGTATTTATTTACAAAGAAAACGTTCCCATGGCTTTTTTTATTAAATTTTCAGGTACTGCTGAAACATATGTTTGCTATTTTTATTTAAGGAATCTAGCTGTGAATTTTCAAGTTTCTACTACGAAGCATTTTAGTTTTACATTAAAAGCTGTTTTGGACCCCCTACTGGGTGAATTTTCCAAAATCCTTTTTCAGTACACTCTTAAACCCAAAAAGGAATACATCTTCTAAATTTCATGTATCAAGGTCCAGCGGTTTAGGCTGTGCGTTGCAAAACGCAAAGTGTATACGTTAAAAGCCCTTTTTGGACCCCTAAGAGGGCGAATTTTCCAAATTCCTATCTTAATCCACCTCTACACCCTAAAAGGAATACACTGTCCAAATTTCAAGTCTCAACGACCAGCGGCTTAGGCTGTGTGTTGTGAAAACTAAAGTTTTTTTTAATTTTTACGAATAAAACGTTCCCGTTCCGTTTTTCAGAAAAATTTCAGATACCGCTGAAACATGTGTTTGTTTATTTTAATGGAGAAATCTCCTTGTAAAATTTCAAGGTTCTACTACTAACGGTTTCCGAAATACGGAGTATTTTTATTTTAAGTTAGAACCCCATTTTGAACCCTTTAGGATATGAATTTCCAAAATTCCTGTTTTAGTACAACCCTTCACATTGATACAAATACACCCTCTAAATTTCAAGTCTCTACGACCAGCGGTTTAGGCTGTGCGTTGTCACTTGTCAGTCAGTCAGTCAGGACACTGCATTTTATATATATATATATATATATATGTATTGTTAACTACTATGTTTCAGACGCAGAACAAAATGCGATAAAATTCTAAAAGAAACGAATGAACCAGTATTTAATTTGGAATTCCCGGTTCTTTAATGGACACGAAATACTACGATTTCGCGGTACTCTGGGTCCGGGATTTCCAGGGAGCATACATTACTGCCTACGACACTATCGTTCGCCACTATATAGGATTAGGTATTCAAATCGAAATATTTGGGTAATTACCTAGCTAGTTTTAGGTATGTAGGCGGGTGTTGTAAGTAGGTACTCGTATATAGTCTATAATAAGTAGTGTACGTACACATTAAAAAGTTTACGATCACTTTGAAAATATTATGAAAACCTATAAATTGTATAAATTTGCTTAGATATTTGACGACCTCTGTGGCGCGGCGGGCGAAGGTTCGCCTGCGACGCAGGAGGTTGCGAGTTCGAATCCTGCCTCGGAACAAATATTTTGTGCGATCTGCAGGTATTTGTTCTGGGTAGTTTCTATGTAAAATAAATAAAATAAATAATAAAATAAAATAATTATCTTGCCCCAAGCTAAGCAGAGCTTGTGTTATGGCCATAGATAACTGATATATTACAAAGATATATATATTTTATTATACATAAAAAATACCCAGAACACACTGAACAAATATTTGCGATCGCACAAATATTTGTTCCGAGGCGGGAATCGAACCCGCAACCTCCTGCATCGCAGACCAAGCTATGCCCACCGCGCCATAGAGGTCGTCAAAAACAAAAAAAAAAAAATAGGTAATGTAATAAAAAATATGTATATTTAACCCCCGACGCAAAAACGACGGTGTTATAAGTTTGACGTGTCTGTGTGTGTTCTGTGTGTGTATATGTGTGTGTGTGTGTGTGTGTGTGTAGGTGTGTGCGTGTGTGTGTGTGTGTGTGTGTATGTGTGTATCTGTGTGTGTGTCTGTGTGTGTGTCTGTTTGTGGCATCGTAGCTCCCAAACGGATGAACCAATTTTGATTTTTTTGATATGTAATGTATTGTATATCTAGTACCCATAACACAAGCTCTGCTTAGCTTGGGGCTAGATAATGTTGTGTGAACTTGTCCAGCATTATTATTATTTATTTATTTATATGTAGATGCTCTCTGGTGCTTGGGCAAAGTCTGGTTTCAGCTAGTGTTTAAACAAATAAAATTCTTCGAAACAAAATTCATTTATTCGTCCCC
The DNA here is from genome assembly GCA_932527175.1 of Operophtera brumata. Classification (NCBI taxonomy): domain Eukaryota; kingdom Metazoa; phylum Arthropoda; class Insecta; order Lepidoptera; family Geometridae; genus Operophtera; species Operophtera brumata. Next base: position 7,718,948 of record OW052238.1, read on the forward strand.
AAAAAAAACATTTGCAATATTAAAGTAACGAACTAGCAAAATCAAAGCGAAACAGCACATGCCTTTCGGAATGGTATAGGTACCTAGTAACCTACCAATTCTGGGATAACTGTAAGTACCTACCTATAGCCAGTTAGTGGTAAGTACCTAGCTAGTTGTAGGTAGGTACCTACTACGTAGTGAGGAATGCTCGCACTTGATGGACTGAGGAGAGTGTAAAAGGGCCATTTGCAAAAAAGTGTGCCTACATTTCACAAAGTACATGTCACAAGGTTTTTTTTAAATCTAAACTATCAGTAACCTCATTATTTCACTATCAAATTTACTTAGTTTAATCATTGTTTGATCCATTTAATTGTAAACAATAACTAAATATTGAACATAAGTAATAAATAATAATAAATAAATAAATAAATAATGCTGGACAGTTCACACAACATTATCTAGCCCCAAGCTAAGCAGAGCTTGTGTTATGGGTACTAGATAACTGAAATACTTAATACAATATATTACATAGATAGATATTTTTTATTATACATAGAAAATACCCAGAACACCCTGAACAAATATCTGCGTTCGCACAAATATTTGTTCCGAGGCGGGAATCGAACCCGCAACCTCCTGTGTCGCAGGCCAAGCTTCGCCCGCCGCGATTTTTGAAGTTATAATACTATTGATAACTTCAAAAAATATGCCACAAAATCTCTCCATACAAATTATGCATGTCACAGCAAGGTCATTGCAACAAAAAAATACTCTGGGGAAATTTCTAGCTAAAATATTTTTGGAAACTACATAATCTAAGCAATCTAATTTCATTTTTATGAAGACCTCTGTGGCGGGGCGGGCGAACCTTTGCCTGCGACGCCGGAGGTTGCGGGTTCGATTCCCGCTGGGTTCGATTGTTCTGGGTATTTTCTATACATAATAAACTAGTGGTTCGCCCCGAACTGAGACCTCGCGAATTCACGAGATTCAGGTAGGTTACCTCATTTCTTTCGATAAAATATCTATGTAAATACATAATTAATAATACTGGACAGTTCACACAACATTATCTAGCTCCAAGCTAAGCAGAGCTTGTGTTATGGGTACTAATAACTGATATACTTAACACAATACATCAAGTAGATACTTTTTTTTTATTATACATAGAAAATATCCAGAACACCCTGAACAAATATCTGCAGATCGCACAAATATTTGTTCCGAGGCGGGAATCGAACCCGTAAACTCCTGCGTCGCAGGCGAACCGTTGCCCGCCGCGCCACAGAGGTTGTCAATGTCCCTACGTGAGTACCTACATCCACATAAAATGAATGTTCTTGTCGGTTCGATGAGTTAGACCTACAACGTCGTTAAAATTCTTAGAAACGGGAGGTCAACTATACTGGTTAATGTTTTATGGAGTAGGTACAAGTTTAGAAATTCTTCAATTTTAGACTTTTCCCAGTATTCGCATCATAAAAGCTACAAACATACCAAATTTCTGCGTTGTAGGATTAGTGGAAGTACCCTAGAGGTTTTGGTTTTTTACGTTTTTAGATTTACCTTAACATCTAAAAAACTTCATAAGTAAGTTACAAAATTCAAAAAAATAGTTTTGAAATGTCGAGTAAGGGACTTTCATATGACATCCCATTTGATCTGATATTCTCACTTTTTTTTTACCCCCTCTTGGACTCCAATATCTCAACAACCCCCCGACCGATATAGCTCGTAACCTTACCAACAAATTGTACCAATACTATCTACCTCCCAATCAAACATGAAAATCGGATTAACGGTTCGGAAGTTATGCTCGGACAAACATACATACATACAAACAAACGCCGCTTCTTCCAAGTTGACTCAGAGAACTCGCTTCGCTCGTTCAAAAATATCTATCTATGTTATATATTGTATTAAGTATATCAGTTATCTAGTACCATTAACACAAGCTCTGCTTAGTTAGCTTGGGGCTAGATAATGTTGTCGCCCGCGGTTTCACCTGCGTTATTCTCCTTTAGAGTAGGTTTTGATCTATCTATATACCTACCAAATTTCATCAAAACCAAGACTAATAAACATAACTACTCCGCAAGCAGCCTGCTGCTTGCCTGGTGTTGTATTGGATAAATTCCAGTATTGAGGATACTATCCAGTAGGTATCCGACAAGCCGACTACTCTTGCAGCAGCATGTACATATACCAGGCAAGCAGCAGACTGCAGGAGTCTTCTAGTTGCAGAATGTCTGGAATACCCTTGAAAATACTGGATTGCTGTCGCCCCCATTTCACCGGAATTCCAGATATTCTGTTGCCATATTGCTCCTGCATGCAGTCCTGCATTCAGCACATGCATTTTGGAATATTATAGGTAGGGTACCTACCAATTCTGGGACACCTGTACACGGTGTACATACCTTTCTACTCATAGTTGTATTATGTATGTAGGTATGTAGCTTACTACATACATTGCCTACCTAGCTATAGCTAGTTGTAGGCTTGTAGGTAAGTACCTACCTATAGCCAGTTCGAGGTAAGTACCTAGCTAGTTGTAGGTAGGTACTACGTAGTGTGGAATGCCCGCACTTGATGCACTGAAGAAAGTGTAAAAGGGCCATTTGCAAAAAAAGTGTACCTACATTTCACAAAGTACTTACTGTCACAAGGTTTTTTTTTTAAATCTAAACTATCAGTAGGTAACCTCATTATTTCACTATCAACTTTACTTAGTTTAATCATTGTTTGATCCATTTAATTGTAAACAATAAGCAAATAATGAACTAAGTAGTACCTACTTTGATAACTTCAAAAAATATGCCACAAAATCTCTCCATACAAATTGTGCATGTCACATCAAGGTCATTGCAACAAAGAAATACTCTGGGGATATTCTTACTGAAATATTTTTGGAAACTACATAATCTGAGCAATCTAATTTCATTTTTATGAAGACGAGTGGCGAGGCGTACGTTCGCCTGCGACGCCGGAGGTAGCTGGTTCGATTCCCGCCTCGGAACAAATATTTGTGCGATCTGCAGATATTTGTTCAGGGTGTTCTGGGTATTTTCTATATATAATAAACTAGTGGTTCACCCCGAACTGAGACCTCGCGAATACACGCGATTCAGATAGGTTACCTCATTTATTTCGATAAAATATCTATGCAAATAAATAATTAATAAATAGTACTGGACAGTTCACACAACATTATCTAACCCCAAGCTAAGCAGGGCTTGTGTTATGGGTACTAGATAACTGATATACTTAATACAATACATTAAATAGATAGATATTTTTTATTATTCATAGAAAATATCCAGAACTAACTCCCTGAACAAATATCTGCACATCGCACAAATATTTGTTCCGAGGCGGGAATCGAACCCGCAACCTCCTGCGCCGCAGGCGGACCTTCGCCCGCCGCCACAGAGGTCGTCAATGTACATTAGTACGTACAGAGTACGTGAGTACATCCACATAAAATGAACGTTCTTGTCGGTTTGAAGAGTTAGACCTACAACGTCGTTCAAATTCCTAGAAACGGTAGGTCAGCAATACTGGTTATTTTTTATGGAGTACCTACAAGTTTCGAACTACATAAGTTAAAAAATTATAAAAAACAGTTTTGAAATGTTGAAGCAAGGGACTTTCATATGACATCCCATTTGATCTTATAGTCTCACTTTTTTTTTACCCCCTCTTGGACCCCAATGTCTCAACAACCCCCCGACCGATATACCTAGCTCGTAACCTTACCAACAAATACCAATACTATCTTCCCCCCAATCAAACATGAAGATCGGATTAACGGTTCGGAAGTTATGCTCGGACAAACATACATACATACATACAAACAAACACCGATTTTTCCAAGTTGATTCAGAGAACTCGCTTAGCTCGTTCAAAAATATCTATCTATGTAATATATTGTATTAAGTATATCAGTTATCTAGTACCTACCCATAAAACAAGCTCTGCATAGCTTTGGGGCTAGATAATGTTGTGTAATTTAAACTGTCCAGCATTATTTATTTATTTATTTTATTTATAAACTAGCTGTCGCCCGCGGTTTCACCCGCGTTATTCTCCTTCTGAGTAGGTTTTGATCTATCTATATACCTTCCAAATTTCATTCAAATCTGTCCAGCAGTTTCAGCGTGAAGAAGTAACAAACGCACTACACACACACACACACAAACTTTCACATTTATAATATTAGTGGGATTTAACATCTGCGTATCGAATCAATGGATGGAGGCGGAAAAAGTTTAAACATTTCTGTGGCATTCTATGGAGAAGCCTGTTATCCATAAATTAACATCTATCAGCTGATGATGATGAAGTAAAAAATCCTCTCATTATGAGCAAGTCCTTATGTTTCCAGTTCGTCATAAGTTCGTTACGTTCAATTTAGTTTCCATTTATTAACATATACACTTTTTTTGCAAATGGCCCGGTTGGTTTTGGTTTTTTAACTAGGTACCTACCTACGTCAATGACGTATCAAGTAGATGGCCCACCTGATGTTAAGCGGTAACCTACCTCATAGGTCGCGTCCACCTAGGACGCGCCTTATGTGGCATTGCACTGTGCCCGCCACCCTGAGACATATAAAGATGAAAAATCTCATGTGTTTGTAATTCTACTAGGTACCTATATTGTATTTTGTTTTTTATATATTTACACGGTGTTTTTTTTGTTGTTGTAAATTCACCTCCTCTCACGTTGTTTACAATTCTGTCCATCCAAAGGTTGCCTGGAAGAGATCGCTCTTAGCGATAAGGCCGCCCATTAAATCACCGTGAACTAGTTTGTAAGATAATATAAGTATGTTGTTATTTTATTTTTTAAGGTGATTACAATAAAGAGTTTTCTTCTATCTATCTATCTATCTATTTCACCGGAACCTAGCCTTCAAACCGGAACACAGCAATGCGAGCACTACTGCATTGTGACAGAAACAGGTATGGAGGTAGAACCTACTTCCCCAGACGAACTCTTTCACAAAAAAACTCTAGGTAACTAGGGACCACTAGTAACTACTAGGGTGGGTGCACCAGCCGCACACCAGGCACCAGTAGTACACCATTTAAAACGTCAACCATAAATAATAAGCTTCTTTTAAATTTCCCACTACTTTTTTACTTTTAACTTTTTTTTTTTTGTTGTTAAAACAGAATGAGACGCCATCTGCAGAAATTATAATGATTTTTATGTAACAATCACTCGTTCATTATTGCCATATTGTAACGGGGTAAATTGGGGAGGTGGGAGGACAAACCTCGCAGATGCAGCTCCCTTAGCTCAACGGTTTCGCTACTAAATGTTTTTTTTATTATTTTGCGATTTAAGGATGTGTGAATTAAGTGGATATGAGACGTGGACTAGGAGTTTAGGCTTTAACAATTAAAACGAGTCTTTCTTCTGTAGGATTGACTTTATTCTTATCTTATTTCTTAGACCCTAAAAAAAACTACTGAGGTCCCTTCATACAGGGGGTGACACGCGCTTGTCCTGTTTGTTCATCTGAGAAGTTATTACAATTTCTGAACCCACCTCTATTTTTTTATAAAAAACATAAAAACTGGGGTCCTTTCCTTAGGGACGACACGCACTTGTCCTGTGTTTATCTGAGAGATTATTACAATTTCTGACTTCACGCCTATTTTTTATAACAAAGATAGACACTGGGGTTCTTTTCCTTATGTTCATTTGGTTCTGGCGGCCATTACAATAAGCACGCGCATGAAGGTAAGTTTTTTAATCTACTTAAATCTCGGGTTGTATCTATTGTTATGAGCTCCTATTGTATTAATTCGTTAATATAATGTGTTTACTAATGGTATTGCATACTATTTTTGAAAAATATATCTTTGTGAAGAGATAGTTTCGCTGGTAAACTACTGGTGGTCGAGCTTTTTTAAAGATAATTGTTATTTAACTTTATACAAATTTAAGGTTAAGTTAATTGATTACTTTTTTATAGGAAACACTTCGGAAACTTACATTGTTCCAATAGTTGTCCAGTGGTTTAACTCTGGTAAAATCAGTACTATCAATTTGTTACAGTAGTTGACTATTTACATTTTCTTTTAAACTCATCAACCTTCCGAAAAGTTTTCTGTTGTTATTTTATAAGTGTAGTGTTTGTTGTGAAAGTATGATCTCTTAAAATTTAAAATTAATCTCTTATAGTAATAACTTTCTAAGTGCCGAGTTATTAATTATAAATGTTGATTTCGTAATAATTATTTAATATTTCATTGATGACACGTAATAAAATAAGATAATAAAAAACACTACTCGTAAAGTAGCTTCTTTTCAATAAAAACACTAGTTTTATTACCTGGTCAATCATTGGTGCAATGCATGGTTAATAACTGGTACAAACTGGTCAACCTAAGGAACATAACACCTCGCGACGCATTTTTTTAGTGTAGGTAAACATTGTAGTTCAACTAGTAGATCTTTTTTGTGAAATAGTTCGTCCGGGGAAGTACTACCATCATACCTACTTCTGCCGCATAGCAGTAGTGCTCGCATTGCTGTGTTCTGGATTGAAGGGTATGGTTGCCGGTGAAATTAGAATTTGTTAAATGTGGTTACAAAATAAATATCTTTTTATCTTTTATCTACATTACAAGCACATGAGACTTTTCATCTTTATGTCTCAAGGTGGCGGGCGCAGTGCAATGCCATATAGGGTGCGTCCTAGGTGGATGTGACCTATGTGATAATGCACTGTTCATAGGCAGAGGGTACTGATGGCCATCTGCTTGATATGTCACTGAAAGTTGTTTAAAAAAAATAGGATACAGACAGACACTTTAGTAGTAGTAGAGCTTTTTTGTGAAATAGTTCGTCCGGGGAAGTACTACCACCATACCTATTTCTGCCGCAAAGCAGTAGTGCTCGCATTGCTGTGTTCCGGTTTGAAGGGTAAGGGTGCCGGTGAAATTACAGGCACATGAGACTATTCATCTTTATGTCTCAGGATGGCGGGCGCAGTGCAATGCCACAAAGGGCGCGTCCTAGGTGGACGTGACCAGTGAGGTAATGCACTGTTCATAGGCAGAGGTTACCGCTTAACATCAGGTGGGCCATCAGCTTGTTCCGTCATTCAAGTAGTATAAAAAAAAAAAAAAAGAAAAAGACACAGCTACACACCATATTCCAGAATAAAAAAGTGAAAGGTAATCAAAGGTTGATTTGCAGGTTGTAGGTAGGTACATAAATTCTACTTCTCGCGACTACTGTATCTAGATACCTAAGTACCTACCTACCTATACCTACGCACTAACGAAGGTATTTCATTTAAAAATCTCGGAAAATATGCGTCCTTGCGAAATTACCACTATACAAAATAAAAGCTTATTAAATTTGCTAAACGTTTTACTTTGTCAAGTTTTTCGAAATCTTGAATAGTTTTCGCATTATCCGCTCTTGAAAGTCTGTAATTATGGAAAAAAGCGGCCAAGTGCGAGTCGGACTCGCCCATGAAGGGTTCCTTAGCAGCACAGAATAAATAATAGTACAGGTAGCATAATACAGAATACATCTACTTACCAAGTTTCAACAACATAGTTCTTATAGTTTCGGAAAAAAGTGGCTGTGACATACGGACGAACAGACAGACAGACAAACAGATAGACAGACATGATGAATCCATAAAGGTTCCGTTCTTTGCCATTTGGCTACGGAACCCTAAAAAATACACTATTATTAAAACATCGATCAAAGTTACAACGAACTACAAGAACTTTTATATTATGTTACTTGCTGCTACGGAACCCTTCATGGGCGAGTCCAACTCGCACTTGTCCACTTTTTTTTATCTCTATTGAACGCGGCCTGGGCCTCATTCGTTCTTGAATGAAAGGTAAATTGCGGTTTACGACTTATGAAGTATTAAAAAAAACTTACTAGATCTCGTTCAAACCAACTTTCGGTGGAAGTTTACATGGTAAATGTACATCATATATTTTTTTTAGTTTTATCATTCTCTTATTTTAGAAGTAACGGGGGGGGGGGGGGGGGGGGACACACATTTTAGCACTTTGGAAGTGTCTCTCGCGCAAACTATTCTGTTTAGAAAAAAAATATATAATAAGCCAAGCATTTTTGAAAACCTATCCATAGAAACCCCACACGTATGGGTTTGATGAAAAAATAAATGTTGAGTTTCAGAACCCCCAAAATGTATTGTTTTGTTTTCTATTTTTGTGTGAAAATCTTAATGCGGTTCAGAGAATACGCATCTACTTACCAAGTTTCCACAACATAGTTCCCATAGTTTCGGAAAAAAGTGGCTGTGACATACGGACGGACAGACAGACAGACAGACATGACGAATCCATAAGGGTTCCGTTTTTTGCCATTTGGCTACGGAACCCTAAAAAGCAGCTTCTTGGGTGGGAGGAAGACAAGAGATATCAGGCTTGACGGTGGACACCGATTTCAAGAATGACTTGTAGGCCTATGTACCTGGAGGCATAGAGGGAGACCTCTTTCACTGGAGCCCCATACCTCCTCAGAGGAAGGGTCTGAAAAGACCGCTGCTGCTCTCTGGACCTCTGGCGACTTCAGAAACCACTTAGCAAATGCGACCATGCTTTTTTGAAATGCTGAAGATGTTGTGTCGCACGCATCCTGATGTAAAGGCAAAAACAGCACGTATTTGAAACCTTGTTGCTTGACGTTTTACGAGTATAAAGAATTTAACGGCAAAAAAGTTTTTTTTTCCAAAAATGGCAGACTTTCAAGATCGGATATCACGAAAACTATAAAAGATATCGAAAAAATTTACGAAGTAAAACTTGTTTCATATATTAGCCTCATAGCTAACATTAGCTTTAATTCTGTATAGAGTGATCATTAACCGCCCCCCCCCCCCCCTCCCCCCGGCTCAAAGGCTTCGGTCAGGGACTTTTGATATGTTCACCTCCTAACTACGTACCAACCTAGTCCAAACAAAGTTAAGAAGTCAAAAATTGTGTTCCAAACATTTCCCACTGTAAATATTTACTTATTTATTAACTTTTTTCGATGTAGTTTTATAAAGAATGATGAAGAGCTCTTCACATATCTTTACATAAAATGTAATATCGGTAGCAATTGTTTAAGTCCGCAGTTTTGCAGAATCGTGCCACAGATAAAATAATACTATAACTGTGCATAGCTCCTTTGAGGTTTTGCCGCCACGCGTTTCGAAACTCGTGTTCAGTGCTGCCACCTCTGAGGCCGATCGGCCCTAAAAGCGCTTGAAAATAGCGCTAGATTCCGCTAGATTGCATAAACAAAAAATAGCGCTAGAATCCGCTAGCTTGCATGAACAAAAAAAGGCATTACGAAATAAGAAGTTTTTATTTATTTCAATACAAATTGTATTTATCTTCTAAATTCTACTATAATCTTACTACCTACATAAAAAAGGCACATTGTAAACCAACGAGCAGAAACAATTTATATTATTCGGGGAATACCCTACCCTAAACATATGGAACGGAACGGAAGCTAAACGAATTGCGGCGTTGCTGCTTACTTCCTACTTTTTGCCGAGATTGCGACATGATTACTACCAAGATTGGTCTGCCAAAAAAATGCGCTACAAGTTAATATTAAAATTTCAGCGCTAAGTGTCCCAAAAAAGCGCCAGATCTAACTCCGAAAGCGTTGAGGTGGCAGCACTGCACGTGTTGTTTGGCTGTCGGTAAACTCAATACTTCACGTCGTCGGCGCGAGTCCGTCGCGCCGTCCGCGCCTTTGAAGTTTACCGACTCTCGATGGATTCGGCGCGCCGGCACAGGCGTGCACAGGCTTGCGTGGTCCCACGGCCCGTGGTCTGTGCCGGCGGGTACAAGAGTGCGGGGAGGGAGGGCGCGGACTCATGCTGATTGGACGATGACTACCAGACATCGGCAGGCGTCTGCCGACGGGGTGGTCCCACGGCGTGTTGCCTGTGACCTTGCGTCTGTGCCTGTGTGAAAACGGGCCGTGTAATTGCACCATTACTAAGAGATATATTTTTTAACTGCGCGAATGACAGAACAATATTATGGCCCACCTAATTTAAGCGGTAACCTCTGCCTTTAACAACGCATTGCCTCATAGGTCACGTCCACCTAGGACGCACCCTATGTAGCATTTCACAGTGCCTGCTACCCTGAGACATAAAGATGAAAGCCTCATGTGTCTGTACCCCCACCCTTTTAAACCGGAACACAGCAATGCTGTGCGGTAGAAATAGAATGGTGGTGGTCCTTTCCCGGACGAACTCCTTCACAAAAAAGTTCTACTGCTACTGGAATATCATAAGACGCATCTATATTTTGATAGATTTGGCTGAAAATAACGCTAGAAGTAGTATCTATACGAAATTATTAGGTTGGCAGTTCAATTACTGCCTCTCTTCTCAGCAGCCAGAGTCGAACTTTCCGTTTTAGATAAACAAATCCTCCTCCAAAATTAAAACTCATACTGCCTACTGATATCAAAGAGCAACCCTTTATGGGATTTAAAAGTATGTTGTGGATGGTTGCTGGATAATAATTTCACTCAGTAAATTACCTTATGTAATGATATAGACAGGTACGTATCAAAATGCATAAATTCAAAATACATACGTAAATTTCAAAAAGATAACGGTGAAAATAAATAAATCAGAAATCCATAGTTTTTTTATTTATAATGGTCGAAATGCCGAAATCCATAATGTAAAACAAATACCTATGCATGCCAAATGTCAGGTTTGTATAGCTGGGGCCCTCAAATTGACACTTTTGATGTATTTCAAACATTATATAACCGTACAATAATTGGGTTATTGAAATTATACATTTGAATACGTCGCGCAGCTCGTGCTGGCAGCGCGCGGCGGCTCAGCGCGGCCGCACACGCTCTGTTAGTAGAGGTTACCTTAGAGCTTCAGCAGCATGGTGAAGTGCTTCTTGAGCATGGCGCGCGCGGCGGCTCGTACCCATATAGATGCATGTATTTTCTTAATTACTTCGAAATCTTGTATTATAACTACTAGTTTTCATTTTAAATATTGCCGATAAAGATCTTATACTATAAATTTAACAACCTGTATGTACGCTATTTCAAGCAAATAAATAAATTCTAATCATCATCATCATCATCATCATCATCTTCTTCTTTCTTTCAACGGTCTTGATTCGCCTCCATCCACTGCCTTCCTATGGCAATTCTAATCTTTTCTATTACATTGTTTTAACCTGCTTTTTTCGATAGTTTTGCAGTATTAGATTACGTTATAAAGTTCTACGCTGTACGAGGAATACGTTACAAGCAATATAAAAGGCAATTTTCGCAGGCTAGTGAGAACCCTGCATTACACTGAATGATATTTTGGTAACATAAAAAGTTCCACCAAATATCAACGTTGTTATAGCTGCCGCGCAAAATAAATTAATCAAGTTCTTTTTTTAAATCGTTGCTTGTATTAAAAACCATCAATGTACTTCTAATTATTAGGCATAAATAAAATATTTATGAGAGCTTCATACTTAGAGGTAGACTCACAGCATATTTTTGACGACCTCTGTGGCGCGGCGGGCGAATCTTGGCCTGCGACGCAGGAGGTTGCGGGTTCGATTCCCGCCTCGGAACAGATATTTGTGCGATCGCAGATATTTGTTCAGGGTGTTCTGAGTATTTTCTATGTATAATGAAAAATATCTATCTATGTAATATATTTTAAGTATATCAGTTATCTAGTACCCATAACACAAGCTCTGCTTAGCTTGGGGCTAGATAATGTTGTGTGAACTGTCCAGCATTATTTATTTATTTATATTGTACTTGAACTATTATACAAGCAGTCGCCCGTGGTTCCCCTGCGTTAATTTCCCAAAGAAACAGAATTTCGGGATAAAAATTAAAGTATGTTTTAATTATAACAACATTTATTTACAGAAAGAATAATACAACTTATACAAGCAGGTACGTACTTTAGTAAATACTTATTGTACAGTTGAGCTACCTGAAGACCGTCACAAATGTTCTAAAGGTAGCTCAACTGATCCAAAACACTACCAGACGGAAGCGTCCCAAAGATGAGTTATTATGTAATAGGTACTAAAAATACGCGTTTAATGAGGCCAATGGCCACGGACCTAAGGCCAATAGTCATGGACACCGCGGACGAGTGAAGGAGAATAGTAAAACAGTTGACTGAAGTGCGGTACATACGCCGCATTTTAAGACTGCGCCACCGCCAGGCAGCTCAATCTTCATACTAAAAAAAACGCCACGCGCCGCTCGAAAAAGCAGTTTTTATTGAAAATCTCGTGAAATCAAGATAATTTTAAAAAACCCCGTTGGTGAACCCTCCATTTTATTGTACGGATTTTATTTATCCAATTTTTGACCCAATAATCTGTACCATATTGACAAACAATCGAATCTACCAAAAGTTAGGGTTTTTTTTATCGAGTAAATTTTATCCATCTTGTTTCTGTCTGGGTGTTCCTTCGGTATTATAATGTTGTATCCATGCATATTTTTAATTTTAATATTGTACTTGATTTAGTCAGTTAAAAATCTAATCTAAGATTGGTAATTTTGCGTTAATGGGACCCCGTAATGGAGCGCGGTGTCTACAAAACTGACTCAACGTTAAAACGTAAGTTCTAGAGACCTGAGATTCGGAGGGTACCTTCCTTTTGTGGTCTAGGGGTGCACTAAGAAAGGAATTTCTTGAAATCACCCCCTGAGAAGATGCTGAACTATGGAAAAAAACTTACTCGGACGATGTCGCGGGCTTTCCACCGGTAATTTATATTTTAATAACTACATTGATTGAACTATTATGCTTGGTTTTCTGGCTTAAGAATTTATTCTCATATGATTTTGACCTCTTAGGTATGATATGTACACAAAAAGTAGGTTAAAAAGGTATTGGTTAGAACTCGTTTAAATATTTCCATACTTATAAAATGTTATTGCTTAGCAGGATAAACAAAAAAGCATTAACTAATTGAATTTACAAACGTTGTTGACATCCACGTTTGTTTTCCGAGATCAGCCGGTTTGTTTGTGTCACTTCGAAATGTAATCAACACATGTACAGATAGCAAAGATACTTAGTTACCCCTCAGTGAGTTTGAAGATTGAAGAATAAACGAAATGATTCATATTTTGACGTTTTACGTATAATTTCTGGTTGGTCAAACCCAGGCCAATTTTTTTGATCCAACTGATGCAAGGAAGTAAAAGTAAGGAAGTTTAGTAGTAGTAGAGCTTTTTTGTGAAAGAGTTCGTCCGGGGAAGTACTACCACCATACCTATTTCTGCCGCAAAGCAGTAGTGTTCGCATTGCTGTGTTCCGGTTTGAAGGGTAAGGGTGCCGGTGAAATTACAGGCACATGAGACTTTTCATCTTCATGTCTCAGGATGGCGGGCGCAGTGCAATGCCACATAGGTTGCGTCCTAGGTGGACGTGATCTATGAGGTAATGCACTGTTCATAGGCAGAGGTTACCGCTTAACATCAGGTGGGCCTCTAGCTTGACCCGTCATACAAGTAGTATAAAAAAAAAAAAAAAAAAAAAAAAAAAAAAGTATTTCTACGGCTCGGACTGAACCCATTTCTTTTAACCCAATTACGAAAAAAGGAGGGTTATATTTTTGACAGTCTATGTATGTATGTTTGTATGTGTGTGTATGTTTATGTGTTCCCTCGTATCTCCTAAACAACTTGACCAATTTTGACAAATAACATAATATAACATAACATAACACCCAACAGTCAACTACATAGTCCTGATCCCACACTAGGATTCCCTGTATCGTGGGTATCAGAAACTACGAGTACTATGGTACCATTACACCCAGACCCGGAACAAATATTTGCATATCATACAAACATTTGTCCTGCAGCGGTAATCGAACCCGCAACCTTTCGCGTCTCAGCCGGCTACTCACCCGACGCGATACAGAGGTCGTCAAATGTGTCTTTAGATTAGTGCCATTACTCAGCGTGTCATAGGAAATATAACATTATAAAAAAACTTGTGGATTTTAAAGGTTTAACAACTCAAAAAAAACATATAATGTTTGGTATCAAAAGAAAGGTCTTGATACACATTCTACATACATATCTATTATTTTAAGACATATGTGAATGTTTTTAATTTAACAAATAGTCTTTTCATCCCATCTATTCGAAAAGGACGACTGGGTTCGCCTTTAAGTGCACCCAACGGTGGTGTTTTCTATGAGAAACTTTTAGCGGGCAGTAATGAGTTTTGCGGCGCACTTATTAAGTTCCTAATTCAAAAAGTGCGCGGCAAAGATAATTGCGGCGCACTTATTGAATTTGGAACCAGCGCCAAATAATTCGAACGCAAATATTGTTTGAATAAATACTGGCTGGTACGACGGCCCAAAACCCAAAACAAAAAAACCCAAAACACCCAAAAAACACAAAACACAAAAAAACACAAAATAAAACACAAAAAATACAAAACACACAAAAAACACAAAACACAAAAAAAACATAAAACACAAAAAAACACAATACAAAAAACAATACAAAAAAAACACAAAAAAGCACAATACACACAAAAAACACAAAACACAAAAAAAAAACAAAAAAACACAACAAAACACAAAAAACACAAAACACAAAAAAACACCCAAAAAAAACCACAAAAACACAACAAAAAAACACAAAAACACAAAAAAACAACCATTTGTTTTATTAAATAATAATATTACAATAACATATGAGGCGCCTTTTATTTTCTCATAGTGGGTGATGAAAAGCAGAGTGTATCACACGGGCGCAACATATATTTTTGGCTCGGGCGACGTACTTTGAATCCCTCGCTACGTTCAGGATTCTACTAAAGAATCCCTCGCTACGCTCGGGATTCTACTCTAGAATCCCTCACTTCGCTCTGGATTCAAAAAAGCGCCCTCGCCGTAAAAATATTATGTTGCTCCCTTATGATACAATCCACTATTTTTACACTTTTAGTAAAGATTTTCCGTAATTGGGTTTTAGTGGTTTTTTTTATTTTTCTATCATATTTTTTATATTTAGCACTAAGCTATATAAGAAAACAAATAATTACAAAGATCTTCTAATACGATACAAAAATATGTTATTTGGCACGTGGGACATACTTACTGTTGTTTGATCTGTAACGTAACCAATTAGCTTTGTCGTCTGTACAAAGTTCAGTTTCAAATACAAGACAAAACAAAATTGTTACTTACCTACTTGGTTTTCAGACATCTGATATTGTATTTTCTCAAACATTCTAGGGACTTCATACATCTTTTCGAGAACCTTCGAGATAAATCGACTTTGCCAAGGCCGGCAATGTTAGTATGAAAATCCATATCTTTTGTATTGTGGGAATTTTACTAAGAAATCAGTACCAGGAGTAAGGACTGTATGTTTGATAAAAATTGAGGTAGGTAGAAGGCTACCACCGGTTGTTATTTTTTGTGATTATTTATTGGTGTCAAAGGTGAAATAGTATAATACACAGTAATTATAATACAATTTATACGTTAAGTATGTATAACTTATCTTATCTTATAACTCATCTTCTACGAAGTCACTGGCTGAATAGTAGGTTTTTTGTTTCAGTTTATTCCAGACTTTGGCGTTGGATGTTGCATTTATTTTCCTCTGGCAGTTTATTAAAAACAAGTGTCTGTCCGCGGTTTTTCTCACATTTTACCAAGATTCAAAGTAGCCGGCTCAATTCGGGTCATCATATATCTGTTTAAAGAATAAATGTCCTTTTTTTCCCTTTTTTTAACCAAATTTCATCGAAATCGGTACAGCCGTTTCGGCATGATTGAGTAACAAACATCCATCCAACATACAAACATCCAAACATTTAAACAACAAAACATCGTAATTTTGTTCTGCCCTGAAGCTGTTCACATAAATGTAATACGGGGATTTTCAACCTGAGCTTTAATTAGATTTGCTTTAGACCACCTTGGGTAATGATACCATTGATTTTTTATATGAGTATGGCTGAATTAGTTTTTAGTTAATTACACAATTATCTCCATATTTTTTTATCTATTTACTTTAATAACTTTTTCAAAATCCCAAAAGTTTTTCATGAAGCACCCACGCAGAACCGTAATGAAATCAATCCATGCAAAAAATTACAGTTCAATTAAATTTGCTTCAAAGATTCCGCTACGACTCGTAGATGCAGCGTAGCATCGACGTAGCCCGTTCGTAGCAGTACGTGTTCAGCGCTTTTTAGCTCGATATGGGGTGTTCAATTAATTAACCAACACAACAGAGGAGCAATAATCATCATCATTAACCAATATCATCAAATATAATCTATAAAATTTGCTACACAGATAGATTAGGACTTGGATTGAGCTAGAGGCTAATTTGTATACTGGTACAATACGAGCGAAGCCGTGGACGGACACTATAAATATAACTATACTATAATACAACAAATAATAGACCATTAAGCATATTATCGATTATGCATTAAACTTTCTAAAAAGCCCTTTTTTTTATTGTACATTTTTGCTAATTATCAATTCTCTTTCGGGTTATTTTCTCTTAACCATGCTTAGTAGTCACTTCAGCATGAATGTGTATCAATGTAAAAATTGAGCTTTAAATATGAATGATCCGACTTTACAGCAGTGGCTTGGGAGCCTAATACCGCTGAATCACGTGAGTGCGCCAACGGTGGATCCGGTAGGAACGGCATGGCGACACCGTGCGTTTCAGCTGAAATATTCGATGAGTGGAAGGGGAGGTTGTGCGAGGTCACACCTGTGTTCGGGAATCTCCGCCGGCGCTCGGGACTCCGCACAGTCTGGATGTGCGCACAGCGACCTCTTGCGTGCGCCGCTACAGTGTTCCCTCAAGTTTACGTCCGGCGATCACGCTGTAGACTCAGCCACTTCACACTGCCATCAAATTGTTATCTAAATATTCGTTTTTAGGCCTCTCGTCTTTTATAACGGCCACGGGATTTACACCGACTAAATGTAAAACCCAAATATAGTATTTAAAACCGACGTCCTATTCATAAAACGTGTAAAACGACTGTAAATGTGTCGAGCGCTTCATCGATCGACTGCATTAAAAAGTAAAAGCTATTATTATCGTTTTGCGGTCGACCTTTGCAGATTTTGTTGCGCTGTGATAAAGATTATTTATTTGTTTTTTACAAATTTACCTGAGAGTGGTCGAATATCGCTTGTACGTGTCATTAATTTAAATATTTTAATGTAGTGTGGTGCCATCCTGTGCTTAGTTTGTTCAGTGAACAGTGCGTCAATTGTCCAGAGGTGTTTTCTTACCTCTTTTGATTTTCAGCTTACCTGTTTGTATTATTTCTGTTTATTTATAGAGAAATTTGATAATTATCGTGAGGAAACGCGACCCATGCTTGGAGTTATGACTACCATGGTATGGTTTCCTTTGTCTACATTGTTTATTCTGTTTCATTTCTTTAAAAAAATATGTAGTTTGAATTTGCATTGAATTAAATCATTTTAGTTAAGAATATGAAAGTAACCATCGATTGGATATCATTGTTGACTCTTCTCATAATAACATCTAATGTTTCTACTAATACTTGTAGTTAATAGTTTGAAATTAGTATTTTGATTTTATTTCATATACAGAATGATAACTTGAATGCAGGATGTTCCATGCTTTAGAGCTTCAGAATGAAATAAACATTTGCAAGTGCATATGCGCTATTTCGACCGCATCATTATTCATTCTTATGACAACTATAACCTATGGAGAGCATCGCAGAGCACTGACGTCCTGCTGAACAGTTGATAAGTGATGCTACTCCTAGTTTACAATTAAGACATCTTTATAAGGGACACCGCTTACCATAATATGACGTAGTCTTTATATTATTACGTATTTATATTCAACTTCTAATACCTACTATTACCACAGTAAATATATAAGCTAAAGCTATTACTACGAACAAAATAAACAGAGGCAAATGTTTTTCATAGTATCTTTGTATAGCTTCCATAGATACATACACACGCCTTTTTTCCCGAAAGGGTAGGCAGAGCCTCAAATGGGCCTCTTTTCACCGTGGGTGCGATACTTTCATATATTATTTTATTTTCAATTATCTCAAGGTTAAAGCTTACCAAACCACGATATTAGCATAATCTCAACGCTAAGAAGTTATAGCAAATACGCGCTAATATAAATTGGGGCAATCATATCTACATGTGGATAACAATTTCAGTATTAACATAAAATAACAATTATTTTACACGATACATAACGGTTAGGTTGCACAGTACTCGGGCAACAAAGCTAATTCTATTGTATCGATTTGTCTTCAGCGGTCCGCCTGTCTAGACTGCTGTCGACGACCTGAATGCAAAATGATACATCTACTAGAATTACTAAACATTAAATAAATCCGTTTCTTTTATACTAAACTACTCTTCTATAAACCAATACTTACAAAGGGTTTGGACATTCAATAATATATTTTTACCAGTGAAACGATTTACTTAGTAAATATTTAGTAACTACCAGGAAGAAAGAAAAACCATTGCAAAAGACTATGAAAAACGTGGTAAACATAAAACAAAGATGAATGAATACAAAGCTAACACACAACAGCACAAACATAAAATATAATTGTGTGTTTTCGTATTATTGTCTCTTAGCGTCCAACTCAGCATAAAAACTAAATAAATATTCAGTTGAAACGTATTTCTTTTTTTTTCTTTTTTTTCTTTTTATTATTTCGTTTGAATAAGTGAATTTCCTTTTCATATTTACACATTCTAAGAGCCTCCCGGAGTGAAAGTGAAATGCTGTCCTGGAACTCTCTCATTTTGCCTACGTAAATTTGTTCTAACTTATAATATTATTCAAACCTGTAAATTGAAAAGACTTCAATAAGTATTTAATTTAGGTACTACGAGTAGTATAGTTTAGTTTAGTTTTTATCTGTGGTTTAGGACAATAAACCAGAACAAAGTAAGCGAGTGATTCCACCGCAATGTTTAAAGGTTCACTCCTAGAATGGTCTCGCTGGTATTGAACGGGTCAATAAAAAGATGAAAAGAACTACCAGCTATTGACAAACTGTCTTGAATGAGGCAGAGCCTCGCTCTCAGCTTTCAGGCGCTCGTAGCTATCCGCCTATTAGTTGCACTCTAGGCTCTCGCACAACCATAACCAATACTTGTGGAACGACAAGGTCGCAACTAAATATAATGAAAACTTGATTTTCTCCATATTTTTAGATATTTGTGTCACGATCGATATAAAATATAAAAGTTAAAGTTATGCCATGGTCTACATTCGGATTCATACAGAGTACACAGGAGTAAACGGACGCACTAAATTAGATTATTGGAATAGAGAAAGACGAGGATTCTGAAGTATAAGAGGGATTAGACCGCGCATCTATGCAAAACACGGCGATCACACTTCTCGAGACAGCGACGGCTTTCGAGCGCGCAGTGCTGGAATGTGAGCACTTCGAAGCATCGGAGCACGGTGGGTTCCGGTGAGAACGTTGGCGCGGCAGCGGCATGGAGGATCGCAGGCCGCCCGAAGTACCGTTGATAGTGACGGATAGTAGCGGCGGCGGCGCGCTCACCACGTCGCGGCGCGTTGCGTCCGCGCGTGGCTCGCGTGACGACCCGCTGCCCTCCACCTGGCGCTCGTCGGTGCGTGTGCGCGATACCAGTTTCCGCGGCTCGCGCAAGAGCATAGTACGACTCGAACCGCCCTGTAATGGCCTCAACGGGCTGCCCGCCATCGGCAAGGAGGTAATGCTTAACACTTTGCCTGATACTCGTACAGCTTTATTCGTATTCAAAATGTATATTTATATAAAAAGTTTACTGTATAGGTAGAATAAATTATTCGGTCGTCGAAATATTTTGGAAGCCAAAATATGAGTAAGAAGATCTGCGGCGTTTAATTAATCAAGAAAAAAGCAGCGTTGGTAATATGTATAATGAATTTGTTGGCGCCGCAACGGCTCGAAGTGGCGAGCCTTTGTGATGAATATTATAGGGCAAGCCGTGCGAGCGAGTTCTGAATGATTTATCTTGAGTTGTGAACGGCCCCAGCTCGTCCCACACACGCCTCTATGTACTACGCTGACGGGATCCAGGACATCGCCTGATAGAGTTCATTTATTAATCAACTTGATAAACCTTGTAGTTTACTTCACGAACCTAAACTTTCATAGAATTAACCAAAACATTCAGAACCATAATTAAAAATTGGTTCCTAAATTTTCTACAAACGTGTTATTTAAAACTTATTAGTGTCATCAATATGACATATATTACAAATCTTTTGTGATATGGTTCAATTTCTTTTTCAACTCCAATGTTAGGACAAAACATTGCTTTAAAAAATCATTAGAGTATCGATTGCATAAAATAGCTGCATGGCATTGAGTGGTTCTTATTACTTGCAAACTTATTGATTTTAAATACGCTTTTAGAACGGCTGAGTTTGCTCAATACACCACAATATTTTTGGCTACATTCCCGTTGCTCTAAAACCACGCCCAATTTCATAGTTAGGCAGTTAATGAGGTCAAAAGTGTACTTCACCTACGTTACGTTAAGGCAAATGTGTAATATACGCACCATAGATGTTTCCGCGACTTTCATGTACATCCCACTAACATCATTCAAAGTAACGATGTTCGGATGTTTGTTACTCAATCACGCCGAAACGGCTGAACTGATTTCGATGGAATTTAGTACACAGATTGTGATCTGGATTGAGGCTACTTGTAATCCTGGTAAATTGCGAGCTAAGCGGCGGGTGGACAATAGTTATAAATATGAAACAATATGCATTCCAGTTAGGTCGTTCTTCACACGGCCACGCGTGGTCTCACGGATTGCACTGTTGCTTTTATCTATACCACAGACAATTCACCTGTCCGCGCCACAGAATTGCCTCACTGCCCCACTGCCTCAATGTATTTCCGGGACAGATGGTGCATTGCAGGATCTGCATATTATAACATGTTTATTTCGCTTTTTCCAACTCATAACCATCACTCTTATAATAACTTCTACATACACTCTTACTTGCCAAATAAACTATATGTGCTAATTGACATGAAGATATAGTCAAGACTGAACTGACCTTTTGATATATACAATTTTATTGTTCACAGGTACTGTCTCTGGGAGCGACTGTCCCTATTCACAAGGGAACCACGCAACCTTCACACCCTTGCACTATCCTCCACCATTCTCCTTACAAGGTAAGTTCCTACAACGATCACTCGAAAATGATCAACATCTTTGATTTTACTGCAAACTACCTACCATTATTTTTGACGACCATGTTATTAAAAAGTAGATACTGAATTTTACTTTGTTAAAAATGATTGCCGCAGTGACCTCGGCAGAGCTCGACACGCGAAAGCGCAACTTACAAATATTTCTAGGCGCTCACGCTACAGTGGGGCTTACAGCTCAGTCATTTCGCTTTTTTGTTGAAAAATATATTTTTCAACACAAGCATTTGTACAATTTTTGATCGGAACCGTGTGCTGATCAAAATGAGCCTAAACACGGCCTCTCTGCTGTTAACCATCGAGGAGTTCCGTTATCCACCTTCCGTCTCCATCATCAGATCAGCTCACTGTCGCCATAATATTGTAAAGTCATCGGAACTTGACAGGTGTGCAAAATTTCAGCTCAATCGAGGTCGAGGTTAACTGATACAAAATTCAGGTTCAACTTTTGTCCCATACTAACACGTCAAGTTTAATAAAAGCTTGTTTATTATATGGTTGATCAAAAGTTGTCTCAGAAGATTCTATTCGTTTCTAATTGTTGTATATCTGTTTCTATTTACAGGCCGCTTGGGATTGGTTGATTCTAATATTGGTTATCTACACCGCTATATTTACTCCTTACGTAGCTGCCTTTCAACTAAATGAGCCGGATTTCGATAAAAAATCCCGACGCTTTGGCGAAGATCCTATAGTTGTCATCGACATGATCGGTAATAATCCTGTATACTTTATTTATTTTCTCATGCATTTTTTCCATGACCTACTTCGAAATTAATCGACCTTACCGGTCTAGGCCGGCATTATTAGTATAAAAATCCATATCTTTCATGTTATCACAAAGAGAATTTCACTAAGGAAATCATCAAATAAAGAAGTTGCATTGGTAGCAGAAAGCATACAGCATGTTAGAGAAAAACTCTAATAGGCCTTAGCTGCTACTAGGCGATAATATACTCACAATTTCACGACCGACTATCATCACCTGACTTGATATACCAATAATATACTATATCATCATGTAGTTCGTAGTCATGCATGTAGTTGTTGAAGACTATCCATCGAAAATAACTTGTATTTTTGTTTTGCAGTGGACGTTACATTCATAGTAGATATACTCATAAATTTCCGAACGACATACGTGGATATAGGAGATGAAGTCGAGTCGGACCCCGCTAAAATAGCTATGCATTACTTACGTGGCTGGTTCCTGATCGATCTCGTGGCAGCCATCCCCTTCGACTTGCTCCTGTTCGGCACCGATACTGATGAAGTGAGCTGATTTTCTCACTTTATTTATAAATTTTCACATATTCACGTAAATTAAGAATGAGATGTCAATAACAATGCAATTTTTCCAAAAGTAACACTATTCGGCAGACCGTGAAATACAAATTCGTCTTGATCTGCGTTTGACTATCCCTTCCCATCTACATGGGTCTCGATGTAGATGGATTATTGTTTCAGATCGATCAAGTAAATTTGTTATTCTCGGTGGATACCCAGACGATCAATTGTCCGAAAAGAATTGTTTCATTAACTCGTTTATTTAATTCCAAACCAAGTCTCTTGTTTTAGTTTACCTATAAATAATCAAATGATACATAAATTATGAAAGTTAAGGAAAACTGGAGAGGCGTCATAAGTAGAGGCCATACAATACAATACGATTAAGGTAGCGAAGCATAATATATTCTGCATAGTGATGGTTAAAACAGGTCATAAGATTGTAATACGAACTAGGTCAAGTAAGGGCTCTGCGATAGTCATTTCAAGATGAAAACGCGCAGTCTGTACAAAACGTTTCTTTGGTTGGTAGATCGGGACTGTAGAAAGATTCGGACAAATGAGAATCTGGTTATATTCTAGCACGACGTAGTTTTATGAAATGCAAACATTGCAGCTGCAGCTGACACGGCCGATTTCATTTCCGACAAATCATAAACCAATTTTCTAAATCTATAAAGGTTTGATATAAAATGAATTCTAAAATGCAATATTGACATCATGTACCTATTTGTTTTTCAATATTTACCCTTCTTTTGTTTTAATTTGTTTGAGCCAGCAGTTTTCATTTACAAGTTTTTTTACTTAAATCAATATTTATTTGTAATTTTATTTTGATGTTCATTGTAGGTCTGCAATATGCCCAAAGGTGGGTGCGTATTGAACTTGTAATACCATTTCTTGTTACAGCAGGGGCTGGAAAGTGATGAGGTATACCATCTTTGTGAACTATTTTTATGTTGCTGCCACTATTAACATTTTAGTTGACATATTTTATTCATTAATTTCCACTAGCCATTTTAAATCCACAAGTGAATGCGTAAATGGAAGATGTGGACGCTTCCCATCAGCAAACGTTAATCATTTTCTAATTTTACACCATTCCCAACATCTAATAAAGCTCACTTGCTATATCACGAGCTTGGCTGCAGGGTTTATGGCAAACTTAACGCAAGCCCCACTTAGTATACGAATGCCAAGGTACCCACTATTCCAAGTGCGAAACGACTTAGAAAAGCAACATAACATTGCAATTAGCGTTAGCACGTAAGCAACAATCGATAGTATTTCGAAAGATTTTTGCGACTGCATATAGTTATATATAAGCATCGACCCAGGTATAACAAGACAATCTCGGAATGATCTTTAGTTTTACTTTTAATTCATAGATTTTAGCGTTATGCATAAGCGTGTACTTAGATCACTGAAATAGAATTAGCAAATATTCGTTTTATAAAATAAGTAACTTATTGTAACATTTTATAATTAGAGTACGTAATATTAGAGTAAAAGACTGATGTGCAGAGTACACAGTACGGGTTATTGGATAGATATATTTGTTGAAACAACATATCATTGGCTTTTTATACAAAAAGTGCCTTGACCAAGGTTACGTGCACAGAGCTTGGTAGCAATACGCTCACACTTCCCAGACGAACTTTTCCGTACCTACAATTCAAAATACGCCTATATTCACAACAAGAAGCACCAAGTTATATCAACCCATCGATATAGATACATTATTATTACTATATAGCACCCACCTTTCATTCAGCTGAGATTTAAATGATGAACAACATCTCTTTGATGTATGTACGTGATGCTGTGACGAAAAACTGTGATTTTGTTTGAAATTTTCATAAACACATTTTTAATATCTGCGTACAACAAAAGCAATATGTTAAACTTTATTTAATTTTCATTATTTACTTTTGTACCTTTTAATATTAGTTAATTTTATTTCATAATAAATAATTTGTACAGAATTTTCTCATTATTTTCGTTTTATATCCTTTCCTTGAGAACTATTAAAAAGTATATACTTAAACGAAAAACAAGTTTAAATCATTTATTTAAGACAATCATCGATCTACGCAGTTCATTCATATATAGTTAAATAAATAGTGATTTTTCAGCGGATCTAAATGAAATCCTTGTAGGTATGATGTACATGAACTACATCTTTTATCTCTTATGTACTCTAGGTTCTCATAATACTTATATATTTGTAATAAGTTGAAATTTAGTTGAAAATTATTCAACCTTTCGTAATAGCCTAGATGGAATTATCGCACTTACTTACCTATTTAAATCAAAATTAACTCTTACATCATAATTTCTATGACTATTTTTTCTACATAGGTACTTAAATGTTGTACATAAGTAAGAAAAATCAAAAATCTACTGTACTATTCGTTTTTTTAAGTTTTTTATAAAATTATAGCAAACTCAGTATTAGGTAAGTTTTAATCAAGTTTATTGCAATCTGTGTGTGAAACACTGTTTATTTGGAGCGTGTTGATGCACAGCGTTTTAATATAATCACTTTTTATTGCTGTAAATAAGTCGATAACTTGCTACAGGATCTATTAACTAAAACATTCTAGTGGCAAAATACTCGTATCAACTAACTGCAATGAGGTCACTACTTGCTAACTTTACATAATACTAAATACATTAACTTTCCGAACAGTTATATATGCACCGCATTCTGTACGAAGCCGCTAATTATATAGATTTAAAATAATCGCTTGTAACTCTGCAATGTACCAAGTATATCTAAGTTTGGTTCAGCTGGAAGGCATATTTCATAGGCAATACCTGCTTAGCTAGCGTGATTTTCGCTGCGAGGCCTCGTTGATGCTAGTTTAGTTCTGAGCGAACGATTCATATACCGCTTGAGTTGGGTTTGCGGCTATATATATTTTGCTGATCGACTGCTGGGGAGTTCTGAACTGCTGGTGTGGTTACAGACTACAACGCTCATCGGTCTCCTGAAGACGGCGCGTCTCCTCCGGTTAGTGCGAGTGGCGCGCAAAATTGATAGATACTCTGAGTATGGCACGGCCGTTCTCCTCCTCCTCATGGCGACGTTTGTCCTTATTGCGCATTGGCTCGCCTGCTTATGGTGAGTTTTGACGCAAAACCTTTGAGTAAATTAAATTATGATTGTTTTATACACATATTATATTTTGCAGGTATGCTATCGGAAGCTGGGAGCGTCCTCAGCTTCAAGCACCTATCGGTTGGCTAGACGCCCTCGCTAATGACGTCCAGGCCACTTATGATAATTCGACGGGGCCTTCAATGAGGTAATTATAAGAAATTGACTTAGTTTTTAACCTTGTATTATATTAAACTACAATTCATTAATTAATGTTTCAGATCCCGTTACATAACCGCTTTGTACTTTACTTGCACATCGCTGACAAGCGTCGGTTTTGGAAATGTGGCACCAAACACAGACTTAGAGAAAGGGTTCACGATATTTGTCATGCTTGTAGGATGTGAGTATTTCTGATTTTGTACCGAACATTGCCTTATTTTGAGTACATTTAAATGACATTATATCGTGTTACAGCTCTAATGTACGCTAGTATTTTCGGTAACGTATCGGCGATCATTCAAAGACTGTACTCGGGCACGGCTCGTTATCATACGCAAATTTTAAGAGTGAGAGAGTTTATTCGTTTTCATCAGGTGAGAAATATATTTGTATTGTGATTTTGATGCCACAATAAATATACAAGAACGTGTGATTGAAGGTAAATCATATTTTTTCAGATTGCCAATCCTCTTAGACAAAGGTTAGAGGAATATTTCCAGCATGCGTGGAGTTATACTAATGGCATTGATACGTCCAGTCTCCTCAAGGGGTTCCCTGAATGCCTTCAAGCAGATATCTGTTTACATTTAAACCGCAATTTACTTGCGAATTGTTCAGCATTTGAAGGTGCTAGTCCAGGTTGCTTGAGGTAAAATTGAGGAACGTCCTAATTTGGATAAAAAACATTTTATTTAAAATACTGCTTTAACTACTATTTATGATTTCAGAGCCTTGTCGCTTCGATTTAAAACTACTCACGCTCCGCCCGGTGAAACATTAGTGCATCGTGGCGATGTTCTTACGTCACTATATTTCGTCTCCCGGGGCTCAATAGAAATTCTAAAAGATGACATTGTTATGGCAATTTTAGGTATTTATACATGCTTGTTTGTGCTCTTGTACTGTAAGTACTATCATATTACTACGTTTTCTAACAGAGATCTTACAGTCTAATAGCGGGATGTTGCATTTGTATGTTTGTATTTATGTTTGTAAGTATGTGTGTTTGTCCGATGATAATTTTGGAACCGTTGATTAAATCTTGATGAAACTTTGTAGGTAGGTAGGAATAATGTAAATATAATTTTTAAGTTCGAACATGAGCTTGATCGGTTTAGGGGTTTTTGAGGTCCCCAAAATACCTACCTTAACTCATATGTATTGATAAACGGTACATCGCAAGGTCACGTTCGGGGCGAACTACTATGTTATATTTTATATACTTATTTATATCCAGATCAGAAAAAAACAACATTGTTTTGTTTACAGGAAAAGATGATATATTTGGGGAGAACCCATGCATCCACCCCACGGTGGGGCGCAGCAATTGTCGTGTGCGCGCACTTACTTACTGCGACCTGCATCGAGTCCATAGAGACGACCTGCTGGATGTGCTGGACTTCTATCCAGAGTTCCGCTCCTTCTTTGTCAACAACCTCGAGATTACTTATAATATGCGATGTGTAAGTTTTTTGTTAACTTCGTGAATGACGGAATTAGCAGATGACCCACCTGATGTTAAGCGGTAACCTCTGCCTTCAACAATGCTCTACCTCATACGTCACGTCCATCTAGGACGCACCCTATGTGTCATTGCACTGCGCCCGTCACCCTGAGCATAAAGATGAAAAGTCTCATGTGCCAGTAATTTCACCGGCAACTAACCTTCAAACCGGAACACAGCAATGCGAGCACTGCTGCTTTGCGGCAGAAATAGGTATGGTACTTCGCCGGATGAACTTTTTCACAAATAGCTCTACTACTGCTAAAACATGTAGCCCCTTATTATGCCGCTGCCCGCTCGCGACTACACGCGTACGCGTACGAAGTCTAGTTTTATTTTCTGAAATCTTTCACGGCTTTCTGACAACAACTAGCCAAAGTTTCATCGCTACCGGCATGGTGGCTTAGGATTGCATAAGGAACAAAGAAATAAAGAGAGAAACATACAACCCTTTTTTGACGGAGCGGCTCGAGGTCTCAGATTCTAATTGCAGGATGCGGCGTTTGTATGTATGTTTGTAAGTATGTGTGTTTGTCTGACAATAACTGCAGAACCGTTGATCAAATCTTGATAACACTTGGTAGGTAACTACTTAACTAGGTTATGTGAATATAATTTTTAAATTTGAACGTGAGCTTCGATACCAACTTATCGATAAACGATACATCGCCAGATCACGTCCAGACGAACTACTATTTATTATAAACTAGCGACTCGCCCCGGCTTCGCACGGGTAGCCCCCGGTGAGAAACAGCCCCCTCCTAACCCCCCGCTATGTGCTTCTCCTGGTTCTAAGCTAACCCCACAAATTTTCAGCCAAATCGGTTCAGCCGTTCTTGAGTTATAAGTGGTGTAACCAACACGACTTTGTTTTATATATATATAGATATAGATATATATAGATATATATATGGATATAGATATATATAAAACTATTGCGTTACTGACTGACCAACAATGAACAAACAGCCGTTCTGGAAACCTTTTTTTTCCTTTTGTAGTATCAATCTCTAAAAGGGAGAAATGGCGTGAAGATGTTTTAATAAAAGAAATGGGCTGAAGAAGGTTGTGTTGTAGCGGTAGATTTTTCGTTTTAAACGTCATTTATTTGCATCCTTTGCATTAAAAGTGTAATCAAATCTATATCATAATGTTTCCAGGAGGAACTAAGTGGTATCGAGCCGCGTCGTAGAATGCGCTACGAAAACCCCTACGACGCCCGACTGCTACGCGAAGCCTACGCGCGTACCACACGACGCCCACACACCGAAACTTTCGCCGAAAAAGTGGTCAGTTCAATGTTCTCATTCAAAATGTAGAGTAGTATATTTTTAGAAAACATATTCCATAAAGTCATCTTGAATGTAATGCGTAAATGCTATGAAAATAAATGCGATCCTTTGCCAAAATTCCAGGACTCGCAGTGTAGCGACGATGACACCGAGTCGCCAGCCAGCCGAGGAATCTTAGAGTTTTCCGCGGAAAAGGCGGGCCAGGACGTTACTCCCCTTAACTTTAACTTCAGCAAACAACGCTCAACTACGTTAAACTCTATTACAGGTGAGCATCATTACGTCACACCATGGAATGTTTTCAACTTCTATAATTCCGACCACACACGCCCGTGCCACATAAAACAAATAAATTGTGGACTAACACGGGCGTCATGGCGTGTCCTATCCTATCTATTCATAGAGTAGACGATACACATAGAAATGAATGAATCAATATAATATGCATTCCCTTTTGTTTTACATTTCTTGTATATTATTTAGTTAATTAAGTACTTCTTTTATTTTATGTAGGTACGTTCTTTAAATTGGAAGATAAAAAGTTATCAATCCTATTCCTACCCGTTCAGTACAAATGTCACATGAAAAAAATGCCTTGAAGTCGTCGACCGATTACTTTCCGTTGGAAACATCATATTAGTTTTATTTGCTCTATAATATAATATTTTAAAGAAATGTATAATTTCTAAGTATCAACAAAGTATAAAGTGTTGAAGCTAAAATTAATTTAATTAGGTAAACCTATGTATTATATATAAGAACAGCATGAATTACGCTTGTTTCCTTACTTATTATTATTTATTCCTGTATGACCGCGACGGACAGAGGTTTCGGGGTGCTTGAAATCACTTAGTTTATTATAATTGAAATCAATAAACTCCCTTAAGTCTTGCAATATTACTTGGAACCCTTTACAAATGTATCGTACCTCGTAACCTCTGCGCATGTCGCCCCGCTCTGAGCGCGGCCCTTGTGTGCAGGCATGCTAACGCAACTAAAGCGGAGCTTCCCAGACCTCTACCATCATAAAACACACCAGCCGCTGCACAACAAGTACTGTAAGTATGCATTCAACTAAATAGTGCATGTTTCGGTAAATAGATTTAACGATGCCTTACTTTCATTTGACCTCAAAATTTCATTGAATGACTGTAAAGAATCAAGTTAAAACATACTGTACAATTGAAATCGTATAATACACGTAAAAAACATCAATAAATAAAATACAGTAAAACTCACAATAAAACGAGAAAAAGAGCGTTGCTTGCTAATAACTAAAATACGTGCTCCTAAATTAAATGCTTGGGTTTGAAAACCTTTCTTGCAAACGTTCCAGCCCAATCTACGCCACAAACATATAGGAGTCGAGCGGGCGTGAGGCGCCAGTCGTCAGTAGGTCCGCTGCACGACACATCACCACTGACGGGCGGCGGAGGCGCGGGAGAGCCCGCGGTCAGCACGCCCGCGCACAGCACCACGCTGCCCGTTTCCAGTCTCAGCACCAACCCCAGCTCCTACTACACCAACGCCACGCCGAGCCCGCCTGCCGCGCCCGCGCCCCAGCACGTCTCCTGCGACGACATACTTGCAAGTCCGGCGCCGGCGCCGACCGCACGTGCGCCCTCCTGCCGCTCCGCGCCGCATTCCGCTGTGAACCTGCACCAGGCCGGCCGCCCCGCCGCTCTGCCTTTCTCCAACGAGAAGACCCAGAACACCGCACCGCAGGTGAGTGATATCGACCGCGCTATCGACGAAGAACCGTGACTCTCGACTGATACCCGATGTGGCACTTTACAGGACAGCGTCTCGCCCCAATATCAAAATGTGGGGTCGGCTGCAAGCGCGGCCTCGGTGGCGACGGTGCTTACTCGACTGGACGAACTCAGCAAAAGGGTAGCCACCCTCGAGACTGGACTCACCACAGACGTGCGTCGGATACTGCAACTTCTGCAGCAGCGTGACGGAGGCATTCATCACAACGTGCCGCAGGTCCATACTCCTTCTGCGGTGCTGGCGAAGACTTCTCTCTCGGTGCCTCCGGCAAATGACGTAACCGGTTTTCATATATTTGTGAATGTTTTTGACACCGGCTTGTGTTGGAGATATGTGCAATTTAAATGTTGTTTCTGATGCAGTGGGAGTGGAACTGGAGTGGTGCGCGCGGCGGGCGCGGGGAGCGCGCGCCCGGCGTGCAGCGGTCGGCGTCGGAGCCGCACGCGCCGCTGCCGCCCGCGCTGCCGCCGCCGCCGCACTCGCACTCCTTCTACAGGTAGTGCGAGGCGAGCGAGGCGAGCGCGCCGCACGCGCCCACGGCCACCGAGGTGCGCTCGCTCGCGGAGTGCACATCGTGCAGCTCGCTGGCAAGCAGCGCGCCCGCCGCCGGCACGCGCTATCGCCTGCCGAGATCGCGTTTCCACTTCTGCCGGCGAATCTCACGTTTCCAGCTCGATGACGACCGAAGCTTCCTATGACGCGGCACAGACCCGATGCATGGACCAATTTTGAACTTCTGTTATACGCCTAAACTGACGTCCTCGCGATCTCGCGAACGGGCGGATCCGCCCGTACCGAGTCCATTTGTATTAAAATATGAAATTCGTGAGTATTATCGCTATGCTAAAGAACTAAAATGTCCAGCAAAAGAACTCACTAAGAGGGTCTAAACCATTTATTGTTGTGTAAATTACACGAGTGGTTAGTTGAAGAGGTGATGGATTTAATTGGGTGCTTATATTTTATCTGATTTACAGCGTTAATATAAAGTACGGATATAATGTACTATCCGAGGTTATTCTTGGGCACTGCCAAGAGTTTTTCGTTACTTCTATAATTTGTCACTAACTGTAGATATCTTCAATAATACATTGATATGCCACTGACTCTGACGAGGCATAATAAGACTGAGAGATTACGTAAACCGTGAACTGTATTTCCAGAAGAGAGTACCTAAACTAAACGATAAACGCTTCCTACCCGTCCTTGCTCCTTGCCTTTACAAGTAGGTAATGTATTGTATATTACGCTACTATGCGAGTTCATTGAATTGCTCCTCGTGGAAGTGCGTTTATAAAGATTCAATCGATAATGGTACTCACTGTTTAGTTTACAATGATATGATATAACTCAATGTTCATTATTTATTTAATCTGTACCTTAAACTAAAACTTCAACACTTCAAGCAAGAAGGTGGTAATGTATTCTTCCATTTTTTTATTGAAATTGTACGTACCTATGTCTACTTATTACATTAATATATCTTCGATTTGGCTCAAAAGTTAACTTTATGTTTGTAAAATGTATCCTACGTAAGGAATAACAGGTTCGCCTACATTAAATTAAATATAAGCAATATTAAAATACCACAATAATATAAGGAATAATTGATCGTGATTGTAATAATTACAAAAACTTAAGTGAAAAGTGAAACATTCAATCAGATTTTTACATTATTCAAAACAAACACATCTGGAAGACAACATTTTCGACTGTGGGCACTTTACCTGCAACTCCTTTTTGACGTACCGTCTCAAATTCAAATTCAAAAGTATTTTATTCATTGTAATCACAAGGATCATTTTGAATAGTGTAACTGTGTAAAGAACTACTAACCTAACCTAACCAAACCTAGAAGAATCAGGCCAACAAACACGGATGGCTTTATTTTATGATCATTCTTATTAATCAAGTGCTGTAATGCTTATTGATTCATTACAGTAATTAAGAATCGCATTTTGGCATTTTCAAATGTATTACGAAATATATAACTATGGAACTTCAAAGTCAATAAGGAGTTGTCGTAATGTATCCTTAGTATAATATCAAATTGAATTATTCATTTCTGTATTACGTGTAAAGGCACTGCCCAACCTTTCACTATTGCTCCTTTCAACCAAAGTTATCCGATTTGGTGGAACCGTGTAAAAAGCAAAGTGTGGCTTGAAATACAACCAAAATGGACGTAACCATAGATGGTGTAACCAGTCTACACATATTTTAGGTATTCAGATAGTGCTACAAACGTTTGAATTAATTTAATTAAATGGTTGTGTTTTTTAAATCACGGAGTGGTAATTTATGGTAAATAGCCGGGTTTTCACTATACGAGTGCGTTCTGACCGAGTCCACTCGGACGCTACTCGTATCATGGAAACACGTGATCCGAGTGCACTCGGTCACCGGTATCCGATCAGAGTGGACTAGGAAGGTGTTCTATTTATTAGAGCTGATTCGGATCGCATCATCAAAACTTTACGAGAGAGAGAGAGTGGGACAAAGATAATATTAGCGGAAATTATGCCAAATGAACTCTGATAAAAGCTAACTCGTACCTGCACACTCGGTCCGAGCGCGCTTGTATCGTACAAACCTGGCTTAACAGTGAGAAAACGAATAAAATTATAGATGTAAAGGTTTTATTTTTAGTTTCACACAACAATAGCCACTGGCCGAGCTTTGCTCGGGAACAGGGGCCCAATCGCACTCATTTACCAATTCAAAACCACAACGAAAACCGTTACGTTGTGCACAATTTTTATCGCGCGAAACATTTGAACGTAAACGTTTTAGCTTTGTTTTAGAAGATACGTCGGTATAACGATCGAGCAGACTTTTCATATATGGAAAAAAGTGTAATACCATCTCTCACATCAGATAAACCAAATTTAAACCAAAACCAAAAAGGTAATGTTCAAACGTTTGAAACGATCAAAATAACGCAATTGTGAAAATAATTTAGCTTGGTTTACTAAGTATTTTCCCAGCTGTGGGACGTAGCTAGATAATTTTCTCGTTCTAAAAACATCAATAACCAAATTTCTTGTCGTTACAGCCGTTCTCGAACGGTTCTGTGCCGATAGACAGCGAATAATCACAAATCACCCTCATGCTTGTTATTACTTTTAATCGATAGTTAAGTGATCGTTAATCTTGATTGGAAAAATGTGATGTTCTTTTTTTTCGCAACGTAGTGTTGTAAATAATAAATGTACTTAGTACTAACTGTGTAGTTTAGGTTTTTAAATTGGTCAATTTTCAAATGTACCTTGTTCTCAAATCTATCTAGTTTACAAAATTCATAGCTTTGCTATCAATTTACTATTTTATGGTCAGCACTCTAGATCTACGAGTGCTTTATGTACGAATAATATTGCTTTTGTAGTAATAAAGTAATCTAAAATCATTCGAAAGCTGACTAATAGTGTATTCAATAATTTCACATCACCATTGAATAGTTTACCTAGATAAGTACCACTTATAAAAGATTTTTAGTGTCAGTACCAACGATTTTGATGAAATGTTTTTTTTTCGTGTCAAGACTGAGTCAAGACCTGCGTTTGAAAAACAAGTACTGGATATGGAATAAACCAGTTTGTTTTGTTACATGCCAAATAAGAGGCACAAAATAAAATTTTCAAAAATATGGTCAAACCGGTTTGTACTCATTGTTGAACCATAGTTCGTCACGTCGAATACGCTAGATATAATTTAGAGATTTGACTTATAAATAGCGCATAAGCACAGGGTGTATTTTGTTCTTAGGTCATTAAGTTATGGTTCTAATTAAATCCTATTTTTAATAAGTTTTCAGTTCCCATCGATAACTAATCGTAGAAAGTATCTTGTCTATATTTACCTATCTCAATAAACTTTAGAAGATAGTTGTAATTTCTGGGTGCTTGGCAAAGATATAAATCATTGGCGCTTGGTATGTTGAACGACGCTGATGCACTCATCATGTTTAAGGTTCCCTACCTCACAAGATACCAACGCAACCATTATAGGGTCACTTTGTTGTCCGTCCGTCTGTCAAGTGACTTTTTTAGGAGGCGACAAAAGTTCAAGCTCCCAAGTCAACGCAATTAAAGTATTGCCATTTATGTTAGTATGTATGTATGTATGTATGTACGTATGTTTAGTTTGACACTCAGAACCTACTACTACTACTACAACTACTAGGTTACTTCTCGTTGACCTAGAATCATTAAATTTGGAAAGAAGTAATGTAAACAGCACAATTATAGTAAAAAAATTAATAAATGTAAATAATTAATAATTTTACAAAAAAAAAAGTTTTCGATAACAGCTAAAAATAGTCGAGACTCGATTCCCGGGATGAATGAACTATCTGTATAGATTAAGTTTGAACGGAACTCTCAGGGGCGAGTCCTACTCGCACTTGTCCGCTTTTTTAATTGAAGCCTTGTTTTCACTGACCATTTTATCTGTTTAATTACTTTTTTCGACTCAAACCGTATCACCGTATTGCATAAGTGTTATGTTTAAAATGGAACTGCCGATAAAGCAGCGTATTAGATAATAAGGAAATTAATTCTTATGACGATACATTTTAAACGAAAACTTTGTCTTCATTGTGACTATTTTCGTCGTAGTTTATTGTAAACAACGCTGCTAAAACAAAAAAGTGTTTTTATTATGTCAAGGACAAGACGAAAGGCACTTTTATCTATTTCGTTAATTATTATCACCGCAAAAGAAAAGTACTGACTTTATTGTAATTAATATTAATTACGAATTTTCATTATCTTTGATAGTTGCTAGTATTTTTTTGTACCAAGTAGAAAAGAAATCCTAAGTTGTTTTGAACTGAAATTTGTGTCTTTCTTTCACAATTTAAAATAAATATTGTAGAATTCATGGTTAGTTGGGTATAAATATTTAATAATAAGATTAGTAATAAATCGCCATCTTGTTATAAGATGTTTGCTTATCTATATTGTTGCCTTGAAATATTTTAGTCACAGAAAACTGGTTGTTTCAGCTTCAAATAATCTCACAATTATTATATAAGAATACGTCATAAGTTAAGTATTACAACATAGGGGATACCAGGTTCCAATGAACCCTCGGGAAGAATGGGAAACGGATTTATTTAAAAAGGGAAGTTCATATTATAAGACGTTCAATCCTTCATAAGACGATAGACGTCCACTGCTGGACGAAGCCTATTCCATGGAATAGGGGGTAATTTCCATGAGCACCACGCCTGGCAGGCAAATTGGTGACAGCAGTTACTTTAATTCCTTACCCTCATAACATAACGAGGGATCTCAACAACATACTGATAGGTAAACATTCTGTTCATTTTCTACGACATCAGGCTCCAGGATCTTATGACAACCAGCAAAGGATGAACAGGATCTAGTGTACTACTGAAGCTGAATCTTCAAGTCATAGTGTAAAATTCTAACTAAGGCCACGACATGATATGACTGTCTCTCGCAGACTCCAGGATCTGATGATGACCAGCACAAGATAAATAGGATCTAGAGTGTTACGATGTTTATCCTTAACGGTTTTTTTATTTATTAAGTTTTTTGTTATTATTTTCATTGAACAGTGAAAATAGTAGAAAGTTGTATGTTTAACCCCCGACGCAAAAACAACGGGGTGTTATAAGTTTGACGTGTCTGTGTGTGTGTGTGTGTGTGTGTGTGTGTGTGTGTGTGTGTGTGTGTGTGCGTGTGTGTCTGCCTGTGGCATCGTAGCTCCCGAACGGATGAACCGATTTTGATTTTGTTGGTTTTGTTTTAAAGGTGAATTTGTCGGGAGTGTTCTTAGCTATGTTGGATCAAAATCGGTTCAGCCGTTTCATTGCGTTGAAAGTATTTTTTTTATTTTTGCAAAATTAATTACTTGTTTTTAAAATTACTTGTCTGTATATTGCCCGTTCTGAATTAAAATGTTAGGAGGTTCATTCTTTACTGGTTTCCCCTAAGCGCAAAGTTGACGCGTATATGTATTATGTAATTTTGTCTGTGATCGAAATTTTATATCGTTAAGCTGAAAATTTAAGCGCACTAACGTTGATTAGTTTGAGACGCCCGCTCTATTATTTGTACATTCTGTATGCACTAGTAACAGACCAAAGATTTTAATTAAACCAAAACCTACCTTTTGGAGCTAATTCTTGAGCAATAAATGAGCTTCGACAATCGCAAACTTGAGTGCTTTCTATGCATTTTGTATTAGGCTTAATTTGCCCACTTAATTATGAAGTCCCCACATCCATTGACAATAATATTCCTAGGTAAGGTGCCCTTAGAAAATATAAGCTTATATGAAAACAGTAAAACTTATATACCTACGTTTTTAGGCTCGCACACTATAACTATTAACTAAGCGTTACAGAATGTATGAATAGATAATGTTTCCTATTGTGTAAAATATCTCTTATATCCCAATTAATTACATAATGTCATATTGTATTTGCAATATTATGTTAAATTGAGAATAAGGTTTTGTATATCACATCAGTTGTGTTATTCACAAATTATTGTTCTAAAGCATGTTGTGTGTTTATCAGCTGAATAAATTAAGACTTCTGCGAAAGTGTTCGTATTGTTTCATTCTAAAATAATAAGATAAAATAATATACCCAGCCAAGTTAGTGACAACTAAATACAAGAGTAATTCATTATTTAATCATTCAAAATTGTTTATTATTTATTAATTATAATTTAGTAGAAGGAGCACTAGATCTAAGTAACTCTGTATTTAAATTTTAGAATGCTTTCGTTGGTGATCCGTATACATAGGTAAATAAATTTTATGAATAAATATGCAACTACATAATTTATCTAACACATCACACAGAGAACCAAATAAATATTGTAAGCTTTCGTAATTGTTTTAATTTTATTTAAGTTCAAATCTTACACATATTGTTTATTGAAATTAAAGATGTAATTACGAGAGGGTCTTTCTTGACACGTGAAATTGTAAGTGTTTAGGTCAAATCGATTTTAAGTTATGGGAAGGGGAGGGGGGGGGGGGGGGTGAAAGTATCTCGACTGGTTCATGTAATAACCCACGCGGTCGGTGTCGCCTTTTTGCTTTGCTTGGCTGACACGGCCGTGGGTTTACATTTGAATGTACCTAAGTCGTCCCTCTGTAATAGTAATATTATTAATGTGAAAGTTTGTATGTTTGAAGGGGGACGGTCTCGCTCGAGGAGCAAAATTCATTTTTTTTGGCTTTTTTTGCCCATTACGGCTCAACAACACTTCTTCAGATAGCGAAAGTTGATTTCGCGAGAACTAGGAGACTTAAGACACATGTTTTAATTGAAAGTATCTCATAAATCTGAAATATCTTAAAATCAATTATATATTATTGACATGTAATTCAGCAATAAATATACTTTGACTTTGAAATATAATCAGTTTAGCTACGATACCCCTAAAAAAAAATACTGCAAAAATGTGTTTAGGGATAGCAAAACTGATGATATTTTTGAGATACTGTCAATTAAAACATGTGTATTAAGTCTCCTAGTCCTCGCGAAATCAACTTTCGCTATCTGAAGAAGAGCAAATGAGCAAAAAACACAATAAAAAAAATGCGCCTCAATCGAGACTCCACCTTAACACACGCGTGCTGCGTAACGTGCTGAGGGACGGGAAAGGGAGTGCTTTTTATCTCGACAAAACGCATGGGAACCGCGAGCAAAAAGCTAGTAGGTATAGTATAGACTAAAAAGGGTTATGGTCAAAGGATGATGGCAGTTTTTAGGAAGAAAAAACAGCGCGGTCAGAACCAATCATGCGTTAATTAAAAGGTTAAGTTAGATGCCTCATAAATACTTTTTTTTTAGAGATGATTATTTTTCGAATAATTCTACTAATATTATAAATGCGAAAGTTTGTGTGTGTGAGTGTGTTTGTTACTTCTTCACGCTGAAACGCCTGGACAAATTTGCATGAAATTTGGAATGGAGATAACTGGACTCCCGGAATAACACATAGGCACATTTTTATCCCGATATTCCTACGGGATCGAGACTTACGCGGGTGAAACCGCGGGGCGCTGCTAGTAAAAAACATTATTTGATTTGCAGTGAATAGGGCAGCAAAGAGATACTCATACAATATTATAGAGCCACGAACTATGATTAGTAAAGCTCGCCACTCACGATCAACCCCATCCTTGATTGAGAGTGTCAAATCAGTGAACCAAATTTTGGCGTGATGCCACCTCACGCTTTTTCCATGTTGAGTTGACACGCCATTTAGCGTCACGCTGCGCAGCTCGTGATATGCGAATTAAGTCTGTAAGATAGACGAATCTGATTACATTTTACAAAAATAGCAACATCACGTTAAAATCATAATTTAAAAATCCTAGTTATGTCTTCTATTCTCTAATTAATAATCGAATTTAGCGCTAAAAGTAACGCCACGCCCCTATGTGACACTATTAGTTGTAGAAACTCTAAAACTCATTCAATAACAAGGGGTTATTGACCTCAGTATCTCATTGAAATTCTAGTGTCGCTCTATCTTGTCTATGCTAACTTTTAATTCATAAACATAACCTAAAAAAGTAAATAAAAACGACACGAACGGCTATAAAATAAAACAAATGAAACTATTGAATATAAATTAGTGACTGATTTATCGAAACATTTTTTCAGACCATAAATAAATTATGTTTTGTGTGTAAGCTTACATCTAAATGGATTTACCGGCAACTGGAGTGTTAAAATGCCACAAATGTCGGCATGTTTTAGTCCAAGATCTGTCAATAGTTTTGAACGGGAGCGCTCTGTGTGACCCTCAGATATGTAGCAGCTATAACCTTAACAGCTTTGTGTACTTATCTGACGATAGACTACCAGATTGGATAAAGACTAAAGTGGAAGAAGAGCAATGGACCAAGGGCAAGATAACCTGCGAACAGTGTAGGAGCAAAGTTGGCTCCTTTGACTACGTTTCTGGAAGAAAATGTGAATGTCACGGATCTATTTTGCCGCCTGTACATTTAGTTGGTAGTCAAGTGGACAGACCTATGGCTACTCTAATATAAAACATGTTAATCTAATCTACTCTATAGTTCTACGGCTTACAGAGAAATGCAGAAACTTTGACTTTCCTATGTAAATGACTACATAGGTAACACTAATCTTCAATAAAACTAAGATTACAAATACATACAAGTTTTATTTCTATACAATATGGTGCTATTCAACAGCCATTGCATTAGACGTGGATTCATTTACTTCCAGATCTCGGCACTGGGCTGCTTGTAATTCTTTCCGAACCTGTAAATAAATTGAATAAACTGTAAATTATCTTGATTTTAGTTTGTAAAAAGAAACATTTTCCTACAAGCAAAGGAGCTTATAAATGGGTTTGATAAGAGGTTCTTAGTTTACCATTTTCCCAAATATTTTGATAAGGTCTCAATTTCATGACATGCTAACTACAAACATTATTACATACATATACACACGCATTTTTCCCCGAAGGGGTAGGCAGAGCCTCAATGGGACTCTTCACAGTGGGTTGCACCATCGTGGACTATAGACGTGACAAGTGGTGAGCTCATCGCCTTCATTGCTTCCCACGACTGACTCAGCTAACGCTTTCTTCCACACTCCACATTCCATAATAAGCTACCAGCCAGGACAAATCTTATACCAACGAATCTTATCAACAAGTCCGGGTAATCCCTTAGTCGGCTTTTACGACATCCACGGGAGGAGACGGAGGGGTCTATTCTCAGGCCGGACACACCACAGCAATTTATTAACTGACAATAAATGTTACCTCTGCTGTTATAGTTGGGTGTGTCTGTTTCCTCAGTAGCTCTAACAAGGCATCTCTCTGTTCTGTTGAAATGTCAGCTTTGTAGCGTTGGACAAATGTGAGCAAAGCCTGGTGCCATAGCACTGGCAAGTTACGATGGTCTCGCTGAAACCTAGAAAGTAAAGAACAATAAGAGCCCATTGTGTTATTTTAACCCTAGGTCATAAGCCTAGGTTAACGATTGGTTGTGATGCAATGACCATTCACAATACATTAGCTGTATGCCTAGACAGTGATGTTACGTTGTACATTTAGTAGTAGTAGAGCTTTTTTGTGAAAGAGTTTGTTCGGGGAAGTACTACCACCATACCTATTTCTGCCGCAAGGGAGTAGTGCTCTCATTACTATGTTCCGATTTGAAGGGTATGGTTGTCGGTGAAATTACAGGCACATGAGACTTTTCATCTTTATGTCTCAGGGTGGCGGGCGCTGTGCATTGCCACTTAGGGCGCGTCCTAGGTGGACGTCAACAGGTGAGATAGTGGTCAAACAAAAGTGTTAAAAAAAAAAAAGAAAAAATAGTGACCTATGTGATAATGCACTGTTCATAGGCAGAGGGTACCGCTTATCATCAGGTGGGCCATCTGCTTGTTCCGTCATGCTAAGTAGAATAAAAACAAAAAATTTGCTCAATAAAAAAGGCCAGTTCTTATTTGAGTTATATGAATTCTTATTCGAAAACACAAAGTTCTGTTCCTGAAAGATATACGTACCTCAAAAAGTGGAAGACAACTGAGTCTACAACTCTGTATGGCAATGCATATTTTTTATCAAACAGTATGCGGAGGAATATTGAATTAGCTCCCGTGTAGTCCATCTCGGCTATCTTCAAAAGAGCAGCACTCGAGTGCAACACTGGCACCGAGTTACGTGCTAGCACCGACCCCACGATAATAGCTTCACGCAGAGTACAATCTCCAGACTGAAAAAAAAAAACAATTTAATTATTCCACAAAAGAGCAATGGTATAAATATTACAGTTGAAGTTATAATACTAACGGTAGGAATTTCATGTATATAAATTTGAAAGCAACTCTGGGTCTCTCTCTGTGTTACCTTTTCAAGACAAAACAAGTCTTTTACAAGAAATTTTACAAAGTTATACTTAGTGTGTGCATGAGGATGGACATAGGATACTTTTTTAGGAAAAATAAGACATTTGTCATGAAATTCTGCTGATTAGCATACCTAATCGATTGGGTTTCACTACTAGCGAATCACGGCCAGTAAAATTATACTTCCTAGTGTATTTACAGTTACAACTGGACAACACCGACAGGTGATATGGTGGTCAAACAAAGATCTATCATAGTTTTTAAAAAAAACATTTACTTGTTGAACATAATAGCAACAGGAGTTAATTAGAAATTACCTCAAGAAGAGGCAGCAAAATACCCTTCATAAATGCGCCAGGTTTAAAAAGTGATTTTCTTAAGGCTTGGTACAGATGGAAGTTCAGCCTTTTGTATTCAGCGAGGTCGTCACGAATGCGTGGCAATAGCACCAAGTTGTAGAACCGCTGAGCCATCTTCTCTTTGAGGTTTGATGCAAATATTCGTGTTGCCTGGAAAAAGTATTAATTTATTGATGACTACCATTCTTCTTTGCTTGTGAAGTAGCATGATTAAAAGTAGGGTGTTTGTCAGTCTGAGTCATGATTTCTATTATCATTGGAACCAGTTAAGCCATCATATGTGATAGAATAACAAACTAACCTATAATCTTTGGTATTTATATTACGAGTATATTAGTAGGATCATAGAGAATCATATCCTTTTGTTGGCAAAATACTAGAGCAATGTTTCAGTTTACCTAACTAATCTCTGTAAAGTGGGGATAATTGTTTGAACTGTACGATTATATATAACAGTATAGTTGAACTGTCAAATGTATTATATTAAACCAGGTTTTCATAATATGACAGTGTGCTCATACGAGTAACCTTGCATCAGTTTGCTCAGATGGTTGCTTCTAATATCATCTTTCTCACTCTCTCTCGTAATGCACAATACTCTCCACAGCGGGATGACAGTGCAGGTCTTATCATCCACACTAAGAATTAGACTCTCTCTCGTAAAGTTTTGATAAAGCATTCAGCCACAGTAAATAGAACACCTTACTAGTCCACACAGAAGAGATGTTTGAGTCCTAGTAGATCTCGGTACGAGTGCTCTCGTATCGTGAAAATTCGGCTTATCCCAAGCAAAATCTTTATCCCTATTTCATAACAGGAAAGTACAGATATCTACCTGATACATGGCAGCTGCAGACCACGTGGTAGGCTCAGTAAGATACAGAATCTGCTCCCAGTTTTGTAGATTTGGGATCATTTTGAATGCTTTTGGTAACTTCCCTGATCTATACTTTTGAAGAACATCTCTCACACCTTCGTACATAGTTTTTATCCTGAAAAGTTGAGGAATGTTATAATACTCTCAAAAGGAAAATAAATCCATAGAAGAACCAAGGTCAACATAGCTTCCAGAATTAGCAAGTTGATAATGAGTGGGCCAAATGGCTCACAGAACCAACAACTGCTAGAATTAAGGTTACCATTCCATAGATCTGACATTGTAACTGTAGTGGAATTTGGTGGCTTAAGACTGTTGTTGTGGCATGTGGGGGATGCTGATGACAAACGGCTGGTGGTACCTTGGATCAATATTCTGCAACTTCAAAGTTTCAACATCTGAAAACTGTGTTTGCAGTTCTGTGTGCTTGTCTGTGATTTTATCTTTGATTATATCAGCGAGAGTTCTGGTTCTCTCTGGTTTAGAAGACATGAACATCTTGAGAGCCTCCTCATCTTCCTCATTGATTTCAATGTTGTCATAGTATGTGTCCGGGTCCAAATCATCTTTATCAGAATCTGATTCAGCATCTGAATCCCCATCTGAAAATGGATATAAAGTAGTCATACACGCAATATAGGTACAACGAAAATTATTGTAAGAGGCAAAGAAGGCGAGCGCACACTCTTATAGTGTTTTTGTGTATAAATTTTGGATGATGAATTCACTAACTCAATTAATAAATTAATATTTCATTAATTAAAACATGTAAGAAGTAAGTCTAAACTTGGATTTTAGTTTTATTTGTTTTTTTTTATCGTGTGAAGTAGTTCAAATAGTGTTTTTAATTTATGATTTCACTAGATAAAAACCTTAAGAATGCCATATTTTTGTTCTTGGAAAATATAAGAAATCTTAGATAAACCAGGGGGATGGGCAGCAGCATACATCTGAGTACTCAACACTAATACTGCATTCACCAATTTGCCTCCCAAGAGTGGTGATTATGGCAAATCCATAATCACATTTAAGCATTTATTGCATTCTAAGGCCTCCTCCAGCAGTGGACGTCTAAAGGCTGATAATGATGATGAGACCGGTGGATTTGGTCCAGGAGTGGAGGTCACCGCGTAAAATTGTGGAACATTAAATTTAGTGAATTGACAACCATTTATGTAGTTCGATGTGGTTTTCATAATGAATCATACCTTTGAATGATGTTGGGAGAGTAACATGCTTGGCAGGCGATGGGCCAACATCATTATCGTCAAGTTCAGCCTGCTGCCGTCGAGCAGCTTTCAAAATTTTCTTCGAGAGGTCAGCATTTACAAACTGTAAACATTACTATGTTGATTATCAATAGTCATGCATTACAGATTCTCAGGTACCATACCAAAACTAGATATTCAAAAATAATCCCATATAAATGTTGAATCTCAGACTCATGCTAATTAATAATCGAAAAGGTAAAAACTTACTTCGTCGTCATCGTCATGCCTGTTCCTTTCTTTATTTCTATTCTTGGGTTTGACTGAATGAGCTGTTTCTATTTGATCAGCGAGTGCTAGATTCTTGCCCACTTGCGAAGGTTTCATCTTTTTTATTTTCCCCATTGTTTACACGCAATTATTGATTTAGCTTTGCGTATTTCTTACAAAAACTCGAACGAAAATGGTTTTAAAGAACGCATGTGAGGGTGAGGTATGGACAACGTCAAATGTCAATAATCATAATGTTAATATTGTCAATGTCAAAATATTTGATTAA
Organism: Operophtera brumata; assembly: GCA_932527175.1. Classification (NCBI taxonomy): domain Eukaryota; kingdom Metazoa; phylum Arthropoda; class Insecta; order Lepidoptera; family Geometridae; genus Operophtera; species Operophtera brumata. The sequence continues at coordinate 7,763,315 of OW052238.1, forward strand.
TTTTTATTCTTCTAGGAAAAACATGGACGACAAACATCGAGCAACGCTGGCCTCCGTACGACAAATCATAGAGAGTCCGTATTGCTCTATGAGCCGTGTTTTAGACACGCCCCAAGAGAATTTACCTATCCTTTCCACGATGAGGGCAGATGGGTTCCTGCCCACAGAACAATAATACTCTCTAGCTTAGGAAGATGTGACCATTTTAGCACTCAATCCATGTTTAAACATAGATACTCACCTCAACTGGAAGACTCACATAGAACACATACAAATTAAACTATCCAAGTTTACATATGCCCTTTTTCAAATTAAACACAGTACGAACACTGAGACTGCATTATCAGCGTATTATGCGTATGCGTATTCGTGGCTAAGATACGGTATAATGCTATGGGGAAATAGTGTAAATGTGAACCTATTCATTACACAAAAGAAATGTGTTAGAATCATAGCCCAGATTGATAACATGCAAAGCTGTAAACCTTATTTCATAAAATTTCATCTTCTGACGCTACCTTCAATTTACATTATGGACATTTGCATTTTCGTTTATAAAAATAATAACCATTTCACCAAAATAAACGAAACACATAACAGAAACACTCGTCACAAAGACAGACTTTTTCTGCCATATTCTAGAATAAGTATGCTAAACAAAAGTCCTTATTATATGGCAGTAAAAGTTTTTAACAAGCTACCAATTAATATAAAAAATGAAACTAAAATAAGGTTGTTTATCGGAAAGCTAAAAACATTCCTTATTCAAAGGTGTTTCTATACTGTTGACGAATATTTAATAGAATAAAAATGACCATTTGCCAACTTTAGCTACCTAAATTACCTTTTATACCTATTTTTAAATTTCCAAATTGATGAATGTACCTAATAACTCTGTAATGTTAGTAACTTTGGATGTTTTATTTGTTGTATTAGTTAACATTTTAGTAGTTAGTTGTTTTACCTATAGGTAAAACAAAGGTAAACTAGATATACTTAGTAAACTAAGTAGCAGTTTACGCCCTCAAAAAATTTGCGATGCCTGCAGAGGGCAAATAAGTCATAAGTGCTCACTATTTTATAAGACCAAATTGTAACACTTATTTATGCAAATAAATATCTTGTATCTTGTATCTTGTATGTCTCTAGCGAGCAATCTAGCGAGAGACTTATTGGTAGTACTATACTGCTCTACGCCAGCGCCATGGACTTAGTATACAAACAAGCGCTCGCAGCTGAAAAACGAGCCGAGCAAGATATGAACTAGATACAGAGAACTAGAGTTAGTATGTCTACTTTTAATACGGTGACCATAAAATAAAGTCATGTCCAAGAAACTTTTTCCATAGACACTTATAAACGTGCAGTGGAACAAACATTGTTTAAATCAAATTATTTATCACAGTTATTTATGCAGCCAGTTTCATACTGGTAAGTGATCAGTATCACGAATCAATAACACCTTTTGTAAATTTCGTAAAATAAAATGTTGACCTCCCCTAATAGATGACTCGGGACTGGGCTTGCGTTTTGTTTTTTTGTTTTTATACTACTTGAATGACGGAACAAGCAGATGGCCCACCTGATGTTAAGCGGTAACCTCTGCCTATGAACAGTGCATTCTCACATAGGTCACATCCACCTAGGACGCGCCCTATGTGGTATTGCACTGCGCCCGCCACCTTGAAACATAAAGATGAAAAGTCTCATACATGTGCCTGTAATTTCACCGGCACCCATACCCTTCAAACCGGAACACAGCAACACAACTAACACAAGCACTACTGCTTTGCGGCAGAAATAGGCATGGTGGTAGTACTTCCCCGGAACCCTTTCACAAAAAAGCTCTACTACTACTAAAACACACCGTAGCGTTTGTTCTAATATCACAAAAAGTGTTATCGAAACTTGTTACTGATTACTTACCGAGTGTTCAGTGTCGGCAAACGGCGTGACGCAGCCATGCCGTGATGTTTCTCGTCTGCCGAGCGTCTCGCGACTGCCAACTTTTAGATTTGTGGTATCGATGACCTCTTAGTATTTACCTATACAATGGTCATGGTCACCCTTGCTATCATTTCAAGTGTTAGAAAGGGACAAACTAACTCTATTCTATCTATCTCGCTTGGCTCGTTTTTCCTCTATCTATGACGGTAATCTAAATTGAGTCTTAAATTTATGGCATAAGGTCTTATTTCGGTATTATAATTTTTTAGGGCGCTCAGTCCTGTTTGTATACTAAGTCCATGCTCTACTCTGCCCTGATTATTTTAGTTCACAGACCAATAAGGGATACTATAATTTCGTTCGGGTCATGTTCGGGTGAAATCATGAATAAACATCTTCCTAGGGTGAAATGGGTGAAATTTAGTCCATCTTCCTAGGGTGAAAAAAGCAACACAGATGAATAAAAACAGATGTTTATTATTTTATACCGGGGAGATGGGCCTCGTCAGCATTGGTCTGCAGCCTGTCTAGGAGAAGGAAAACTCCGAAATCAAACCCGGGGAGATGGGCCTCGTCAGCATTGGTCTGCAGCCTGTCTTGGAGAAGGAAAACTCCGAAATCAAACCACCACTCAGGGAGCATACCCGAAAAAAAACCCCGATCCAAGGTGTAAACCGACCCGTGCCGAGGGATTCGTAGCCAGAGGGCAGTCTGGTTGTTAACGGAGGGTGCCTGATGTTGGCGGTCACAGGGTACAGCGGAGATCTGCCTTACCCCCGTAAAGGGCTCTGCGGGGGTGGACCTTTAGATCCCTTCTACTCGTGGGAACGCAATGGAGATATATAATTAATCATCCGCATGGCGGCGACGCGGTCCGCCACCCGTCACGTCTCGTTTCCCGCGGGGGCGAAAAGCGGTCTACGGAGAGCCGTTTCGCTACGTTGAATGTTGGAGGAGGAATGGAAGAAAAGTTGAATGAGGTGTGTCAGATGATGGATGAAAGAAAGATTGATGTTCTATGTGTTAACGAAACGAAGCGGAAAGGCTGTGACACCACCAAGCACGGACTCTACAGGGCATATTGGTCTGGAGTACCTACTACCGCCAGAGCTTGCCAGGGAGTTGGTGTTATACTTTCCGCGCGAATGGCTGAGTGTGTGAATGAGTTTGGTTAAGAATGAAAGTCGGCCTCACTCGTATCTTTGTCGTAGGGGTATATGCTCCTGTTGACAACGGTACAGGTGGGTCTCAGCGTGCACAGGGAGAAAGAGAAAAGTTTTGGGAGAGTTTGAGAGATGTTCTGAGAATATGCAAGGATAATGAAAGGTTAATAATGTTAGGTGATTTTAATGGTTGGGTGGGGGGGGTAAAGCGGGATGGATTTGATAGTGTTCTAGGAATGTTTGGTGACGAAAGGGTAAATGAGAATGGTAAAAGTTTGCTTGAGTTATGTTTGGAATGGAACCTTTGTGTGACAAACACCATGTTTAACCACAAAAGGATCCATATGTATACGCGAGAGGCGAAGAATGTGAGAAAAAGTATGATTGATTTTGTTATAGTGGATGAAAGAATCAGAAAGAAAGTTTTAGACACTAGGGTGTACCGTGGGACCAGCATTCATACAGACCACTTCCTGGTAATGAGCCGAATAAGTGGTCTGTTTCAAGGATGGCGACATCGGGTGCGTGAGCCTACAAGTGTTTTAGAAAGAATAAAAGTAGATAACTTGCAAGAGGAAGAAGTGATAGATGAGTATAAAAATAAGTTGATTGAAAGGTTTCATAGGTTCGATGACATTTCTGAGATTGAAGGATTGTGGAAGTCATTTAAAGAAGAAGTAGTGAGTGTTGCTATTGAAGTATGTGGGGTGATTAAGAGGAGGAAAGGAAAAAAGGTGAAGAATGTGTGGTGGGATAAAGATGTACAGAAGGTAGTAAGTGAGAAGAAGAAAGCGTGGATGGATTGGCTAGCTGTCAGAGCTAACGAAAGAATGCAGAAGGCAACGAATGCGGATGTAGATGAAGCTAAGAAAGAGTTTAAGAGACTGAAAGGCAGAGTGAAAGAATTGGTTAAAAGGAAGAAGAATGCCCAGGAAGATGAGTTTGATAAAAGGTTATCTGAAGATTTTCGGACGAACATAAAGTTTTTCTGGAAATCTGTTCGTTCAGTTAGAGGTAAAACTCAAGGCTCTGAGCTGAACTCAATCAGAGATAAGGATGGAAGTATATTGAAAGGAGAAGAATGCGTATTAAGTAGATGGAAAGAGTATTTTGAAAGTTTGTTTGAAAGAGAGGATCGTCAGGCACCTACCTCAGTTATGAATGTAAGCGATAACCATAGTGAAAGTAGTATAAGCATGGATGAAATCGTGAAAGCATTGCGAAGTATGAAATCAGGGAAGTCTGCAGGGTATGATAGGATAACAGTTGAGATGCTGAAGGCTGGACATGGTATCGTAGCTACTCAGCTGTACCGCCTTTTCAATTTACGCTGGAACACCGGTCAAGTACCAAGGGATTGGAGCAAAGCTGTCATCGTACCTCTTTACAAGGGAAAAGGTTCACAGCAAGACTGTAAGAACTACAGAGGTATTAGCCTACTCAGCATCGTCGGCAAACTGTATGCAAAGGTGTTGATTGAAAGAGTTGTGAAAGAAACCGATGAGAAAATATGGGACGTACAAGCGGGATTTCGAAAGGGTATGGGATGTACGGATCAGGTCTTTTCCTTGCGATGCATAACCGAACAATTTTTGGCTAAGGGTCGAAAAGTCTATTGCGCTTTCGTGGATTTGGAAAAGGCCTACGATAAAGTGATGAGGAATGAACTATGGTCGGTACTGTCGATGTATGGGGTAGACAGGAACCTCATTCGAGCTCTGAAATCTCTCTACGAGGATTCCAGTGCTTGCGTAAGAATACACGGGTCATGCACTGAATGGTTTAGCATCGAAAAGGGTGTTAGACAGGGATGTGTAGCGTCACCGTGGCTGTTTAACCTATTCATGGACAGTTGTTTGCGAGATTTGAAAGATAGTGAATGTGGGTTAAGAATGAATGAGTTACTCGTCAAATGTCTTCTCTACGCCGACGACCAAGTAATACTTGCGCCGTCCGCGGATGAGTTACAAGAGATGGTAACAATTGCGCATGAATGTTTTGAGAGGAAAGGAATGAAAGTAAACGTAAGTAAGACGAAAGTAATGGTTTTTGAAAGAGATGAACTAATGACGAAATGTGATGTTTTGATTGATGGAGAAAGAGTGGAACAAGTAAAAAAGTTTGTATATTTGGGAACTTTGTTCACAAGAGACGACAAGCATGAAGATGATATTGAAAGGAGAGTAAATGCTGGAAACCAAGTGAATGGGGCACTTCACGCCTTTATGAGCAGTCGGAATGTGTCCAAGCAGGCACGACTGGCCGTGCATAGAGGGGTGTTAGTACCGACACTAATGTATGGTAGCGAAAGTTGGGTATGGCAGAAGAAACATGAAAGTAGAATAAATGCAGTGGAGATGAGAGCTTTGAGAAGTATGTGTGGTGTGACTTTGAGACATAGAATAAGGAATAGTGTGATAAGAGAGCGTTTTGAAATTAAAGAAGACGTAGTGACTAGGATTGAGAAAGGTATGCTTAGATGGTTTGGGCATTTAGAAAGGATGGACGATAGTAGATTGACGAAACGGGTACACAAGACGAGCGTGAATGGGACAGTGGGAAGGGGAAGACCTCGGCGAACGTATTCAGACCAGATCGGAGACGTTCTGGAAAAAGGCCAGGTCAAGAGTACCCTTAACCGACGAGCATGTATGAAGAATGTGATGAGAGTGAATGAAGCAAAAGAGGTGTGTCAGGATCGTAGCAAGTGGAAATCCGTGGTCTCTGCCTACCCCTCCGGGAAACAGGCGTGAGTTTATGTATGTATGTATGTATGTTTATTATTTTTCGTCCCACTTCCTTTAAATGTCTCCTTGCCCTTGTTTCTTCACCTTTTGTAAATATTTTATGTAAATATATAGATAAGTTTAAAATTAATCTTTAAGTTTCGTACTATCTTGTGTTGTTATAATTACTTATATAATTAGTTTCAATTTGTAATATAAAATTTTAGTTGTGTTTTTTAGATTGAATTGGTAGGTAGTTCAACTAGATACATTAGACTTTTGAAACTATCATGGTTATGTACATAATTTTCACTAGAAACGGGATATTTACCATGATTTTTGAGTTTTATATGTTCCCGATATTTCGGCACAGTTGCATGCGCCATGATCACGGGAGAACTGACTAAAGTCTTTGCGAGTAGATGTTATTGGCAGATATATCGATCTACCCTCTTTCTCACTCTTTTATTACGAACGATACCACTACCATCGGTTTCATTGTCACAATTCACACCAACTCGACACACAACACTAACGGTGTCCGGACGCGTAGCAGGTACCACACTTTTTTGATTCTTACACATTCTTACCACAGGCTTCCATACTCCAGATAATTGAAAACCATCTTCTCTATTGAAGTTTCTGTACTTAGTAATCTCAATTGCCTCTTGTACCATTCTCGGTATGTAATGTCGCTCTGTCGAGATTACCTGCGGACTGTGTAGCTCGATCCAATGATTTGAGCCAGATTCCAAAAGGTGTTCTGCTATGGCTGACTTATGTATGTCCCTGTTCTTGACCGCTCGTATGTGCTCCTTAACCCGACACGCTATCGTACGTTTCGTTTGGCCAATGTACGAACTCCCACAGCTACAATAAATTTTATACACCCCTGGCTTTTCAAGTGGAAAACTGTCTTTTGGTGAACGCAAGTAGTGCGATATCTTCTTTAAGGGAGTGAAGATGGTCTTTACGGAAAACTTTTGCAGGACTTTCGCAATTTTGTCAGTCACCCCCTTAACATATGGCAGAAACGCTGGCCTACGTTCTACTCTGCATCTGTGGGGTTTTGGCCTAGGTCGGGATGGTAATGACCGAAGCTTATATCCATTCTTACGCAACACATGCTGGACATGAGCTAGCTCACTTTCAATGTGATTCTCATCACACAGGTCAACTGCTCGGTTGGTGAGAGATGTTACCACTGAATTGAGCTGCCGAGGGTGGTGGTGCGAATCAGCATGAAGATATCGGTCCGTGTGTGTAGGTTTTCTGTAAACAGAGTGGCCTAACCCACCATCTTCTCGGATCTGTACCAATACGTCTAGGAAAGCCAAACGTCGATCACATTCCATCTCATACGTAAACCTCATCTTCGTATGTACTCCATTAAGATGTGCCAAAAGTAGTTCTATTTCTTCATTCCTTCCTTCCAAAATACAGAAAATGTCATCAACATACCTCTTCCACAATTTAATCGGTAAGGGGGCAGTCGAGATAGCCATATTCTCGAAATACTCCATCCAAATATTTGCCACTACGGGAGCAACTGGACTTCCCATAGCTACCCCATCTATTTGGAGATAGTAATTTCCCTTGTATACAAAATAATTTGTGGAGAGTATATGATGCACAAGCTTGGCGTACTCTGCAGGGATGTCATTTTCCTGTATGCTCTTCTCAATCACCTTCATACAGTCAGCTAAGGGGACGTTTGTGAAGAGGGATTCCACATCGAAACTCACCATCTTCTCGCTGTCATCCACCTTTGTCTGCTTCAGAATATCTATGAAGTGACGCGAATCCTTCACGAAAGAAGAAGTGTTTCCCACCGTTTTTTGCAGTACTCCTGCTACATGCTTAGCTAACTCATAAGTCGGTGAGTCAATTTGACTCACAATGGGTCTCACCGGAACATGCTGCTTATGCACTTTTGGTAGACCATATAGTTTAGGTGGCTGGATGTTTCTAGGACGCAACAGGTATTTCGTTACTTCCTCTCCGATAGCATGTAGGCTCTCCTTTATAATTTTCTGGGTACTACGATGTGTTCGGGCTGTCGGGTTGTAGTTCACCGGTTTGTATATACTGCCATCTTCCAACAAACTAAGGATTTTCTCCTCGTATGGTGTGACGTCCATAACCACTGTCGCATTCCCTTTATCCGCCTTCAGGATCATCAAGTCTGTATCCTGGCGCAAATCCCTTAACGCGACTAGTTCTTCGTCTGTGATGTTCGGTTCAGGTGGTTTAGCATGACGTAGAATGAAAGCAATGTCTTGTCTTAGACACTCCGAGTCACCTAAAGGTATCATATTATAACGAATAACTTCTTCTACGTTACCGATCACTTTTTCATACGGGATGCGTTTCGTGGTAGGGGCAAAATTCAAACCCTTTTCCAACACTTTAAGAGCAGAGTCATTCAAAACCTTCTGGGACAAGTTAATTACTGTTCGAGTTATCAATGAGTTATCACCCTGGTAGGGGACAACTCGCTTTTGTTTACTCAGTAAGGATTCGAACTTACGATTCTGTTTGAAAGCACTCAATTCCCCAGAGCGTTGGGCTTGCAAGTATGTAATACGGTCACAAATATCAAAATCCGTCTGCACTAACACCCCACTGCACTTAGAATGTACCCTATACAATTCCTCTTGTGACGAATGAAACCAATGTCTAGTGTTCCGTATTGACTTACGTAATAACTTAACACTCGCTTGTCGCAGAATACTCGCGGATCCCGGAATGTCACTGCGTGATTTAATCCGCACGCACAGAGGTATTAGGTCTGCGTCACGACACTTCACTAAGAAGTTCACAGACTCACGCAGGCACTCACACTTTTTCCGCAAGCGTTCTAGTTCTTTCACCACTATGACGATATCCGGCCCGTACCGGTTCGCGATATAACTTTTGAAACTATCATGGTTATGTACATAATTTTCACTAGAAACGGGATATTTACCATGATTTTTGAGTTTTATATGTTCCCGATATTTCGGCACAGTTGCATGCGCCATGATCACGGGAGAACTGACTAAAGTCTTTGCGAGTAGATGTTATTGGCAGATATATCGATCTACCCTCTTTCTCACTCTTTTATTACGAACGATACCACTACCAGCTAGCACTAGCAGCTAGGTAGCTGTGGGAGTTCGTACATTGGCCAAACGAAACGTACGATAGCGTGTCGGGTTAAGGAGCACATACGAGCGGTCAAGAACAGGGACATACATAAGTCAGCCATAGCAGAACACCTTTTGGAATCTGGCTCAAATCATTGGATCGAGCTACACAGTCCGCAGGTAATCTCGACAGAGCGACATTACATACCGAGAATGGTACAAGAGGCAATTGAGATTACTAAGTACAGAAACTTCAATAGAGAAGATGGTTTTCAATTATCTGGAGTATGGAAGCCTGTGGTAAGAATGTGTAAGAATCAAAAAAGTGTGGTACCTGCTACGCGTCCGGACACCGTTAGTGTTGTGTGTCGAGTTGGTGTGAATTGTGACAATGAAACCGATGGTAGTGGTATCGTTCGTAATAAAAGAGTGAGAAAGAGGGTAGATCGATATATCTGCCAATAACATCTACTCGCAAAGACTTGTCAGTTCTCCCGTGATCATGGCGCATGCAACTGTGCCGAAATATCGGGAACATATAAAACTCAAAAATCATGGTAAATATCCCGTTTCTAGTGAAAATTAGATACATTAGATTGTTTTTTTTTATTTTTTTATTATTATTATTTTTTTTTCACACCGTCCACTTTCCATACACCGGAATAACCTTCGTGCAAAAGCTGAACTTGTTTTAAAACGTGACATTGGCGAAATTGTGGTCTATTCCGCAAGGGCCACTTGTTCAAGAACTGAACTAATACTACTCACCAATAGATGGCGGTAATGAGGAGTCTAAAAGGGCCTATCATAAAGTTATTCTATGCTATATAAACTATATTTTGTGATCTCGGAACTTTTAAGGTGGTCGCTTTCGCTTGTGGCGCGAAATTCAATTTGTTTCGTGTTTTTTGTTCATCACAGCTCATCAACACTTCTTCAGATAGCGAAAACTATGTTTTAATTTATAGTATTACATAAATATCATTAGTTTAGCTACGATTGTGCTTCAATAGTATTTACAGTGTTTTTTTGTTTCAAGCACATTCATAGCCAAAATAATGATATTTAAGTAATACTATAAATTAAAACTTGTGTGTTATGTCATATAATTACCGGCAACATAGTTTTAGCTATCTGAAGAAGTGTTGATGAGCTGTGATGATGAAACACGAAATAAAATTGAAAATCGCGCCTCAAACGAAAGCGTCGATTTCGATGAAATTGACTTTAAGGGGGGGTTTTGCGGGAGAAAAATATATTTTCAGGATGTATTCATCTAATCAAAACAAAATTGCCATCAATACAGTTTTATTCAGTAGTAGGTACCAGATAATGTTTTCGTTGATATTTTCTAGTTGAATGATTCAATAAAGCGGATAACATCTTTTATATTGGCGTTGATGATTACTATAGCATCTTGCACAGCCGAGCGGATATTCGACTGTACCACCTTCATGATGACGTTGTCGAAGATCCTGACAAACACAGTGATGACGGGGTTCACCAGCCAGTCAGTCAGGATGTTGCCGGTCAGACGGACACGGAGGCGGCTGAAATATACAAAAATAGAATAATGTGTGCCCTATCTCGATGGACCAAAGTTATTTTAAGGTCGTAGGAAGTCGGTGGATAAAGACGGTTCAAGACTGTTCGTCATGGCATTCTATGGGGGAGACCTATATACCTACTATAGCAGTGGAGACCTATAGGCCGATAATCATGATTACAGTGTTATGTCCGGCCTAAGAATAGAGGCCCTTTGTCTCCTCCCGTGGATATCGTAGGAGCCGACTAAGGGATTTCCCTAGGAGATGGGTAACAGCATCCACCTGAGCAGTATGCACTCCCACTAGGATTGAATTAACAAAACAGGGAAATGTCCTTAGAAATGAGCGTCGCACCAAACTGGCTAACTGTAACTGAACGGTTAAAAAAAAAGGAAAAAAAAAAGACAATTCAGGTCAGAGTTGCTCAGTGAAAGACTTCAGAAAACTGGGACATCGCGGGATTATTTTTCAGAGACTTGTATGTAGTTATCTCCGAAATTACTGATCCGATTACGAAAATTATTTCACTCATTTATACGAAGCTACACTATCCGTGAGTGCTATAGATAGACTCAGTGGCGGATTTACCAGCAGGCTGAGTAGGCTGGAGCCTAGGGCGGCAGATTTTAGGGGGCGGCAAAGTTTGGGGCAATTTTTTTTTTGACTTAAGTATAGAACAAAAAATAACCTAAATATTTAACAAAGTTTACCGAATGTACAACCTTGAGCTAAAAACAGAATTTTTCGCCTTGCCGTTATGTGCTGGTGATAATTATCTTTATTACTGCACTCTCCTCGACCTAAAAAAACAGAATTTTTCGCGGCTCGCTCCGCTCGCAGACCTCGCAGTTATATATTCTACTACTAGATGTCTTTATTATTGCACTCTCTTCGAGCTTAAAAACAGAATTCTTCGATCGCGATCGATCAAGGTCGCGTTGGAACAGGAGTAAATTAAGTTTTAAGACGATTCAAAATGATAATTATGATTTCAATGAATTTTGTATTTTTTTACTTTTGTAGTAGGTAGAGCCAAGATGACCCCCCCAAAAATCTTGAACTGCGACTGCGCCTGAATATGATTGTGAACTAGGGTATATAATTTTGTACCTACAGGTCAGTAGGGGCGGCAAAATTTGAATAGCCTACAGGCGGCAAATTTGTAAATCCGCCACTGGGTAGACTATTTATGATTTTGATGCGGACAACGCGCAGTAGGTATGTCGCGGACGGGCAGCTAGTAGATAATAAACAAGATATTCTATTAAAAATAGTTTTTTATTGAAACTGCTTAGGTAAATTACATTTTACGGAACTATTTAGTTTAGTTTAAAGATTCGATAAAGCGGATAACTTCTTTGACATTGGCGTTGATGATGAAGATAGCGTCATGCACAGTCGAGCGGATAGTCGCCTCTACGACCTTCATGATGATGTTGTCGAAGATACTGACGAAAACGGTGATGACGGGGTTCACCAGCCAGTCGGTCAGGATGTTACCGGTCAGACGCACTCGGAGACGGCTGGAATCAGATTAAAACAATTTTTGGTCAGTTATGTCCTCCATTAGAGCCGTGCTCGAACTCAGCGCCAAATACTTACCTATACGGCTCAAACCATTTGTACAGGCACCGTGAATTGCAAGTGATTCAACGTTACCAACTACATACCTAATAACATAAGTCCTCATAGCACAATTTTTTTTGTGAGAAAGTTTCAATAAATCCAGCTATTATAAAAACGAGCGAGCCTTACAGTATTTGTTGTACCGAGCTTACAGTACTGACATCTCACCACCTTGGTAATAAGCAACAAGGCTGATATATTTATTCTGTGCTGATAGTACCAACCTCTCGGTAAAAAGCGCGCTTATGACATCTCACCTCCTTGGTATTAAGCAACATGACTGATGGTACCAACCTCTCAGAAAAATGCGCGCTTCCTGTTACACACTTCCACTTCACTATTCACGAAATCAGTCCCATAGATTGCAAGAGCGAGAGAAATGATTTTACACTTCAGAACGTAGACAGTATACCGTATTCTCGCTCTACGCCTCAGTACAATAACTTAAAGTTATTGTTGAATTTAATAAACTACCATAGAGCACCTCTTTTTTTTATGCCCTTTGTTTACAAAAAATACCTCGAATTCTGAACCAGGGTATAGGTAGGGAATACCTGGTGCGACAGAGTTTCGCTAATATCATGGTTACTATGTGAATATCTACTCTTATCGTGTTTAGTAAGTGTCTACCATGTGTCTACCCCTCGGATCAAGAACTAAAGCACTTACAATCTCTAATGTGCGTCTTCAGCCAGTATTGTCATTTGAATTTTCAAAATTCGAATACGTTCGCTCCGCCGAGGAATCACGGAAGCGAGGAATAGCAAGCAAACTATTCAATATTCTGTGACTGACATAGATCAGCGAAACGCTAATCCTACAAAAAATATTTTTGTGGCCATGCTTTGGCATGGATAGTGTATGGAATGCTAAGTCCATCGTAGAGTTATTAGAGCCCTGAGAATGTAACCAACCCGATGTCAGTGAGGGAGAACTCCTGGAGTTGCACTTCGTCGTTGTTGAAGTCCAGCAGAAGGTCGACATTCACCACGAAGCGGTTCAGGGAGCCTCGGATCCCGCCCGTCGGTCCGATGTTCATCACCTTCACCAGGTACTTGTACACGAACTGAAATTAAAGAAAAAATATTATTCTAAAGCTCAATTCTCTTTTATACATATACATACATACATAGACACACGCCTTTTTCCCCGAAGGGGTAGGCAGAGCCTCAATGGGTTGCTTTTCACAGTGGGTTGCACCATCGTGGAATATAGACGTGACAAGTGGTGAGCTCATCGCCGCCATTGCTTCCCACGACTGACTCAACTAACGCTTTCTTCCAGTTATAATCATGGATCATGTTGTCTGAATAAATGAATTATAATAATAATAATAATAACACATTCCATAAAAAGCTGGCAGCCAGGACAAATCTTATAGTACCAACAAATCTTACTAACAAGTCCGGGTAATCCCTTAGTCGGCTTTTACGACATCCATGGGAGGAGACGGAGGGGTCTATTCTTAGGCCGGACACACCACGATTTTATAAGAGAAATTAAAACCCATTGGCGTGTTCCAAAACCAAATTGTATGCAAGAAAGGAGCTAAAACTCATTCTATCGGGCAAAAAATTATTATTGCAGCGCTCCCTGACGATTTAACACCATACCACTTTTATCAAAGAATCATCGCCGATGAATCACATACCTACCCTTTACAGAAAGCCGTATCAAAATAGCTCAAACCGTTTTGGAGGTAAATAAAACCTAAACGCATATACCTTCTTTCCGTCGTGGGTAAAATTAGTCTAACTATATTTATCATGCTCCGATCTAGTGTCAATGTCATAATTGTCACATATATAAATGGTATTCTACCCAACTTTAATGGTACGTTTACACGCTTGCGTTCAAAGCGACATTCAACGGGCCCGTGAACATGCTGATTGTGCACGCGCCCGTGTTCGTGCTCGTAAATGCGCCGATCGGGCCAACTGACGGTTTTTCGACACAATTCAAAGGATGAATGTGCATGTGCTCGTGTGCCTGTTCACACGCGCGCGGTCAGCAGTGGCGGTCCCAGGGGGGGATCACGGGGGTCATGACCCCCCCCAAACCATACACGACAACTTGAAAAATCTCCTAAAACTTGACGGTTACGAACATTTTAAACAAATTACTCTCTGCCTACTAAAATCTTAGCCAAAAATATTCAAAATAACGTTATAAAAGTAGGTAATCCAACATTTAGAAAAATGCGCTGAAGGACACCCGGTGCTAATCAAAATTTAAAAAGTCCGCGAAATTGGGCGGGCGCCGACGACCGACTACCTACCTACTTAGCTTCAGTATATATTGTAGTTTTTGCTTAGCTTAGCAAAACAAAGCTACGCCTCGTTTCAGTGAGGAAGGGTATGAGATTAGCGCCTATGTATGTTTATATGGATGAACATTCAGAACTCTTCTTCTTCTTCTTCTTCTTCTCTTTTTGGCAACTCCAGGCAATTTAGCCAGTGGCTAGTAATATTATTATTTTTTCTTTACGAAAAAACACCGAAGCTAGGTTCTTATCCCCAATACAAGATGTTAATGTTCTGATAATGGATATCTTTTTACTGCACTCTCCTCGAGCTAAAACACAGAATTTTTAGCGGCTCGCTCCGCTTGCCGTTATATGTTCACCTGATAGCTATCTTTATTACAGCACTCTCCTCGAGCTAAAAAACAGATTTTTTCGCGGCTCGCTCCGCTCGCCGTTATATGTTCTCCTGACAGCTATATTTATAACAGCGCTGTCCTCGAGCTAAAAAAACAGCATTTTTCGCGGCTCGCTCCGCTTGCCGTCACATGCTCTGCTACTTCATGTCATTTTACTGCAGTCTCCTCGAGCTAAAAAACTGTTTTTTTTGGGGTTCGCTCAGCTCACCGTTATATGATCTGGTAATAGCTTTCTTTATTAAAGCGCTGTCCTCGAGCTAAAAAAACAGCATTTTTCGCTGCTCGCTCCGCTCGACGTTATATGCTCTACTGCTTCATGTCTTTTTACTGCACTCTCCTCGAGCTAAAAAACAGAATTTTTCGCGGCTCGCTCCGCTCGCCGTTGTGTGTTCTACTAATAGCTTTCTTTATTACTGCACTCTCGTCGAGCTAAAAATACGCACCGAATTTTTAGATCGCGATCGATCAAGGTAACTTTGGAACAATTAAGTTTATAAGACGATTCAAAATGATCCTTGTGATTTCATTGAATGAAGTACCTATTTTTGACATTCATAGTAGAGCCAAGATGACCCCCCCCAAAATCTTGAGCTGCGACCGCGCCTGGCGGTCAGTTAGTATCACATGCGACTTCGTAGCGATCAGAACTCATCTTCTCTTTTCTACTCGACTTCGATCATTTATTTTTATTTTCCAATAGAAATAGGTAGACCCCCATCAGATCGATTCCGCTGTGTTAGCCATGCGTGTGAACAGCTTGCTTGGACCGCCGCGCGCCTGGCTGCATGCCGGGCTGCACGCCAGGCTGCATGCCGGGCTGCACGCCAGGCTGCTTGCCGGGCTGCACGCCACGTGTGAACGCGGTATAAAACACGTAAATGTGACTAAAACCAAACGTGACCGAAACTTAAACGTTTAAGTTTTTCTGAGAATTTCATCTTATTTGACTTTCACTCTTTCCAGTTATTTAGAACACTTTCCTACTCGCCATAAAGTCGACAAATTGTTATAAGTACCTAATGAGAGAGAACATCAATTAACAGTAAATTCACAAATACAATACAGTCTCGTTTTGATCAGCATTCAGTGTGGTCAGACTATGATCTCCCTCAAAGTAGCTAATGGGATACAGCTCATGGCCATGGCAATTTTAGAAGAGGTGGTGTGATGAAGAAAGCTAAACTATGTTTAAGTACGAAAATGCATTAATTGAAGGAATGAATTAGAAGCTACAAATTCTCTTCTGAATAAAATAGCAGTAAAATATTTAAAACAAATTTTATTGTTTCTTCGCTCCAGCAAAACGAAGTTTTCGCATGAACTATGAACTCGACTAAATTATAGAACTTAGCCCGCTGCCTAGAAACAGAAGTTTGGTCCTCATTTGAGTATTCATTAATTCAAGTCACTGACATTTTGTAGACACAATCTAGAGTACCTGTAATTTTTTTCCCATTAAATTGTATAGAATCAAACAAGCATAAAACAAAAGATTTCCATAAACATCTTTAAGTGAATTTTAAAACCACATAATTTTATAAGAAACTGACAAACCGCGGGTCTGGATATTAGTGTATCGAATGTATACCTAAAACATTTCGTGGAGTTTGATGAGGAAAATGGAGCAAGCCTAGTTTGTATGCAGAGGGCCCAAGCGCACTAGCAGTACACTCCTCTTGTTTAGCTGATAAACACTGACTAGTGAACAAAGGCAGCCGAAAAAATGAATAGAACTTGATCGCATTAAAAAACAATTTAAAAAAATCTTTAACGTGCCCCTCCATTTCCATAATGCTATGTCAAGTCCTTTTTCATATATATTTTTTCAAGTTTTCCCCCCAAAGTTAGACGCTACGTCTACGTCCCTACGTCCGTGATTGGGTCACAAAAAAACTTTTTTCGTCCAGTTGATTCGGAGAAAATCGGCAAACAGACAGACAGAAAAACAGACGAGAGAGTGACCATATAATGGTTCCGTTGATACCTTTTGAGGTAGGTACGGAACTCTAAACATCCACTCCCATTCGAACCAAACTACGCAAGTGGCGGATTTACCAGCAGGCTGAGTAGGCTGCAGCCTAGGGTGGAAGATTTTAGGGGGCGGCAATTTTTTTTTTTTTTTTAGAACAAAAAGAAACCTACATATTTAACAATGTTTACCGAATGTACAACCTTCAGCTAAAAAACAGAATTTGTCGCGGCTCGCTCCGCTCGCCTTTATATGTTCTACTGCTAGATATCTTTAATGCTGCACTCTCCTCGAGCTAAAAAAAAGATTTTTTTGCGGCTCGCCCCGCTCGCCGTTATATGTTCTGGTATTAGAGCTATCTTTATTACTGCACTCTCCTAGAGCTAAAAAAACAGTTTTTTTCGATCGCTATCGCTCAAGGTCGCGTTGGAACAGGAGTAAATAAAGTTTATAAGACGATTCAAAATGATCCTTGTGATTTCAATTAATAAAGCATTTTTGACTTTTGTAGCAGAGCCAAGATGTTCCCCCCAAAAATCTTGAGCTGCGACAGCGTCTGAATATGATTGTGAACATTGAGGAAGTAATCACTACGATTGTGAACTAGGGTTGTATACCCTAATTGTACCTACAGGTCAGTAGGGGCGGCAAAATTTTAATAGCCTACAGTCGGCCAATGTGTAAATCCGCCACTGCTACGCAGATCAACTCCTTGCAATCAACTCCTTGCCAATTCTACTAAACCAATTGTAGTTAAATTGTTAATGAATTGTCTCATACCTGTCACTTTTAACACTTTTGGTATTCTACCAACTTCAATGGTTTTTCAATTGCATTACAATTGTGAGCATTTTAAAACAATTGTAAAATCTTTCTCCTTTCCAATTCTACTAAACCAATTGTAGTTAAATTGTTAATGAATTGTCTCATACCTGTCACTTTTAACACTTTTGGTATTCTACTAACTTCAATGGTTTTTCAATTGCACTACAATTGTGAGCATTTTAAAACAATCGTAAAATCTTTCTTCGTAAAAAATCGTAAAATCATAAATTTTGCAGGCTACCACTTTTAATGACAATTGTTATTGAATTGTATAGTAATATAATGGATTTTCTTTAAAAAAATAGTAGAATTTGGCCCTTGGTATATCTTCCACAGATAGGTGGGTAGGTGCCTCAATCATTTCTGTTGATAATTTAATCCGATAATACTACTCGAATATCTACCAATTACGATTTAAATTAGATACGTACCTACCTACCTACATACTTATTTATTTAATTATTCATTACGCAGATTTACAAAATAAATATCTCCTTATCTACCGCCAATTAGTTATCTACCAGTATGTCCCACGGCCATGCTACATGGAGGAAAAGTACTATTGCATATTAAGAAGTTAGGAAATTTACATTTTATTTCTTAAAGTCATACTGCATTCATGGATATTAAAAAAGTCACTTGCCTTAGCCGGGAATCGAACCCGCAAAATTAAGAAAAATAACTGTATTTTTATGAGAGTAGGTACCTACCTACTTTTATGATGCTGATATGCTCACAGGGGCTCACCTCCCCTCGAACCGGCCCCATACTACTCACCAGTTTTTTCCAATTTGAAAATTTATCTTTATTTTTTTATCAAAAACTAAACGCCTCCTATGGAGGGAGTGGTACCTGGCGGTAACCCCCTCTTCACCCCACCCTCCTCCCATCCCCCAAAATCGGAAGGCCCTATCCTAATGCCTACCCTCTTCTTTGTGTCTTTTTCATGGTCGATGGTGGTTGTATTGTACCTTCTTAGCTAGACAGGGCTGTCATAGAGAAAAAGGGGTGCAGGGAACCCGAGAGGAACCAACTAAAGGATTACCCTGCCTTGTAAGAAAGATTCGTTGGTATAAGATTTGTCCTGGCTGCTATAAGACCTAACGTCGTAATAAAATGCTGGACAGTTCACACAACATTATCTAGCTCCAAGCTAAGCAGAGCTTGTGTTATGGGTAGTACTGATATACTGAATACAATACATTACATAGATAGATATTTTTTATTATAGAGTACATAGAAAATACCTAGAACACCCTGAACAAATATCTGCAGATCGTACAAATATTTGTTCCGCGGCGGGAATCAAACCCGCAACCTCCTGCAAATAGGTACTTGACAACAAACCCACAAGATCGCAAGTGAAAGAGTTTTTGAGCTTCAAAAAATTTGTCTGGCGCCAACGTTTGAGCGATTACCTAAACGCGTCAGGCCGCTCCTTACCTAATATTTCTCCTTCAGATTTGTAATGTCCAAATAGTGACCCGATTATATTTGTAAGAACCCACCTCAAGGTCTGTGAAGTTCAGCGACACCCGCACGCGCAGCATCTTGGCGAAGTAGTTGACTTTCTGCTCTCCGTTCCGGGCCACGTTCACTAGTCCGCTCATGTACCCGTCGTGGATCTTCAGCCAAGCGCTGTACGTGATCAGCAACACTCTCTAAAAAGTAAACAAACTACTTATTGCTATTGTTAACATTTTGCTTTTAATAGTTCTCCGTAGTCTTGACCGATTTATTTGTATCAAATAAATAAATTACTTATAAGAATAAGTAGGTAAGTAATACAATTTCTCTCGGGGGCCTTTATCGCACATTGTGTGAAAGGAGGGCTTACACAGATGTTTGTACATGTAGGTACTGAGTGGTGACTGCCCGCCCTCTAGTATTTGCCGCCCGGAACAAGTGCCCCAGTGTTACGAAGTAACTATTAATTAATCTGTGCCAGTGTGTCTATTTATCTTAGCCTAAGAGATAAATAGATCTTACTTAGCATAGCACGTACTAATGCTTAGCACTATCCCTGTCACTTTCACACACATGTCAAATCACCCGTGCTAGAGAGGGACAGAGACAATGCTAAGCATTAATACCTGTTAAGTTACGTCTATTTATCTCAGCCTAAGTAATGTAAGTAGGTAGGTAGGTACTCACAACTTCAAATCCTTCAACAACGTCGGGCAGGTCCATGGGGTCGAGGCCATGGTTCTGGATGAAGGGCACTATCATTTCAATGGTGTTGTCCACATATTCGTTGACATCAGCTTCCAGACCGAGGCCATCCCATCTTTGCCTGTGAATGAGAATTTAAATTAGCAATAAACATTCAAAAGAATAGTTAAGATTGACGATTCGGGCAGTTATATAGGTAGGTACACACCTTGACTGAAATGAAAAGCCCAGGGTTGTTTAGCTTTAGATAATCACATCTATGCTAAGTGCCGAGTTTAGTTCCGGGGTCGCGGTCCAACTCGGTAGGTAGGTTATTTGGTAGGTATATGTGGTAGGTAGAATAACATTGTCCAAGCAATGTTATTCTGTCCAACCAGTTGAACTACGGGCCTTCAGGCACATATTAGATAATAGTCACTGACTAATTTTATGTAGGTAAGGTTTTTTGTGTATTGACACTCTTGGCGCCAGACAATTTAATTCTCACAAGTCATAAGTCATAAATTTGTAATTCTTAGTTCTCAACATGAACCCTGTAAGGGCACTACAATAATTTATAAATAGGTACATATTTATTAAACTATCTTAAAAGCTAAAACAAAGGTAATATTCCATTAGGCCTATTCCTTTTTATCAAATAATTCTCTAAGCAACTATCTAAAGTTTGACCAGGGATTTACGCATATCAATCTGAATTCTGAAGTAAGGAGAAGCGTTTGTGCAAATTCTGCACACTCTTTTACTTGCAGCGTGATTCGTAATGATAACTTGCAAACATAAAAAAATATATAAAAAAGGGCATTTATTCCTTACCTACACTATCATAAACAAAGGATATAAGTATAAAAATAATATATTTCGTCTAGTGTAAGAGAAAAGGTCGAGGGCTCTGCCACGCTGTTTTTCAGCTTCGCTTTAGCCATGATACTCGGTAGCTATCCACTGTTCCCAAACAAAAGTGAAAACTATGTAACAATGATGAAAATCAATGAAAAACAAGGAACAGCAGGACAACCACCGAGAACTCGTTACAGTTAGATACTAACGTACCTAATAAGCTTGGATACCCACACAAGCTTATATTTATTCAAATACAAAATGGTAGGTATATAATACATCTACCTAAGTAAAAACATAAACTAGGTACATACCTACAGGAACCTAGCACACATACACACTAGCGGCCTTAGGTGCTCATACATACATACATACATACACGGCTTTTCCCGAAAGGGTGGGCAGAGCCTCGACGGGCCACTTTTGACTTTAACTGTGGGTTGCACCATCGTGGGAATATAGACGTGTCATTACCGCCATTGCTACCCACGAATGACTCGGCTAACGCTTTCTTCCAGTAATTACTAAGCTAGCAGCTAGGGCAAATCTTATACCAGGTGGTCATAGCCCAAAGAAAATGATAATTAGTACCTGTTCCTACTGAAGACCCGTAATCCAACTGGGCGGACCAGGACCCCGGAATACCCGGCAAGAAAAGGTAGGTACTTACTGCGCATCCAAATATTTAGGAATCAGTTGATTCTTTAAATTGACGGTGTTTGCCTCAGCGGCCGCCACGAGGATAGCCAAAACCAACGCTGTGTATTTTCTGTCCATCTTGTCCAAACACTAATAAACTATGGCAAATCGATTATATTTAATACTTTTTATAAGCACCCCTCGCGATGAGATAACACTAATCAACTATTACTATCAGAATAATCATAGTAACTACTTACTTTACAAATCAATGCTGATTATAATAGAAGATTCAAATCATAATTGATTGTTGTGTTTTGCGCACATAGGTAGTAGGTAGATAGCAGATGTTTGTGTACCTAACTATCGCGAAAACATGTACCTGGTACTACTTTTAGGCTAACACATCTACAAAAACAACACAATACAACATACACCCAACAGTCACATACATAATCCCACACTAAGATTCCGTATCGTGGGAACTGCGAGTACCGTGGTACCACAACATCCAGGTCCGAATCAAATATTTGCAGATCATACAAACGTTTGTCCCGCACCGGGACTCCAACCCGCAACCTGTCGCATCTCAGCCGGCTACTCGCCTGACGCGTCATCGAGGTCGTCAGTAAAAACTTGAAGTCGGGTAGGAAGGAACCTGTTTTTTAAACCTACCTATAGTTCAAAAAAATCATCAATAAAATATTTTTACTCACAGTTCGAGTTCCTCCTGCGTGCTGGAGAGCGGGCATAGCGGGCAGCACAGCAAATGCGACATGTTCTGTGTGGGGGCTCCGTACTCGCACTGAACACGAGTTGCGTCGATTATACCCCATTTGGCCAGGTTGCTTCTACAGCGGCCAACTTGGGTGCGGAGTCACTTCCAAATCGGCCACTGCAGTTCGTATCGTGTTCTGCCGGGGTAATAAAGTCCAGTGGAGAGGGGTATTTGCTGTTCCACAATTCGCACCTGCCTTCTGTCGCACTCTTATCCGAAGAAGCAGTGACTCTCAGGAAGCTTCTCCGGCTCTTCAGGCGGATAGGTGGTGATCGGTGTTCAAACAGGGGGTGCCGGCTATCTGTTTCTTGTTTGCGTTTTTTCAATAGAACAAGCTACTTCTCGTCGAACAACAAGGTGGAGCAATACCTGCCAAGGGATACATCTTTAGAGGCGTAAGTTTTAAGCACCCTGTTATGATGCGGTAGGTATCATTCAACGCTACATCGACCTTCTTAGCGTGAGCGGACCGGTGCCTTACAGTTACAGGACAGGCGAATTCACCGGCAGAGAAGGCGAGAGACATGCCAGTTGTTCCAAGTAGTGATGCTCCCCAGCTGGCTGATCTCAGGCGTCGAAGCAGATTGTTCCTAGATCCAACTTTTTGTTTTGCTTTCTGGCAGTGGGCAGTGACTTATAGTCAGAGATCTGTCCAGGGTTATTCCCACCCAAGTATCGTGGGGTGCGAGTTATGTTTTATTCTGTTCAGTTATTATTTGAGAAATGCAATTATAATATTGACAAATTCCTGAATACAACATTTTAATCATAATTGTATTTAAAATAATGAAATTAAGTGATATTCCGTAATTAATTGCTTCTGTTTTTACATTTTCTATGTTGAATATATAATTAAAACATAATAATTAAATTCGCATGCCATCCTCTCCAATAGCTCGCCGGCAGCGGCCAAACACATTGTGTCACACCCCCACTTTACCATCTATTTTTACAAATGTTTAAGCAATTAAATGATCTTTATCTTTAATACTAAGGTTTATACCGTTGCCCATCCCCTGGTGTAATCCCTTAGTTAGACGGCTATTAAAGGTATTATGAGGCAAAATAATGTTACCATTGCGGGTCTTAGAAATGGTACTTAACATATTTACCCAAAGGGTAAAATGGGACCCTATTACTAAGGCTCCGCTGTCCGTCCGTCCGTCTGTCACCAGGCTATATCTCATGATCCGTGGTAGTTGGACAGTTGAAATTTTCACAGATGATGTATTTCTGTTGCCGCTATAACAACAAATACTAAAAAAACAGAATAAAATTAATATTTAAAGGGGCTCCCATACAACAAACGTGATTTTTTGCTGTTTTTATAGATAATGGTACGGAATGCTTCGTGTGCGAGTCCGACTCGCACTTGACCGGTTTTTTAAACATGCCTGTTTCCTAACCAGACAATTAAATTACATAAAATAAAAACAAGTTTTATAAAAAAGTATAATCGTTATTTATTTAACTAAACTAATTCATAAATATCATATCCCAGTACCGTCAAACAATAACAAATAAATTAACAATAAATACAACCATAACCCAATGTTATTATTTTCACCTATGATGTTGCAACAAGTACCATCACCACACAGTTTAAAACAACTCATTCCTTATTCAATTCATTTTGAGTCTTAAACTAGCTGTTTTGTAAAACTAGATGCTAGTTTTGACAAATCTCGAGACCTATAAAAACTTATAACACTGTCACATTGTATGTAATTGACTTAAAACATATATATATATCTCAGTGTTCCTGCACTATGTGCTAAAAAATAATAAAAATTAGAGCAAAAAAAGTTCTTTGGTTTAATTGTATGTGCTTATTTTGTGTAAATATGTAAGAATTATATCTTATTTGAAATAATAAAATCATTGCCAATGCAACAGTGCTGCTTATATATCAACAAAACATAGTAATGATTACTTTTCCCTAAAAACGGGATATTTACCATGATTTTTGAGCTTTGTTTGTTCCCGATATTTCGGCACAGTTGCAGTTGTACATAACTATGATAGTTTCAAAGTTATCTAGTAAACATAACATCATGAAGAAGCTGCACTACATGTTAGTATTATACAGCATATTTTCCTATTTAAACTATCTAATACCCTTTCCGTTATACTAATTCATTGGTGTTAGTTTTGATCAGCATTCTCTAAAGCTATTGCTAAATAATAGTCCTAAAAAACTTTCGCGGACTTTATAAACGGTTTTTTTCACGAACCGTTATTTCGTTGTAGTAGTCAAAGCGCTGGCCTACGTCACGTGTGTAGTTGTAGGTACCCTCAGTTTGGCTGCGGGGCTTTGTTAAACACAGTATTAAAAAAATAGTCACGTGGTGCAGTCCATGCTCGTTTGGCCGCCATATTTAAAAATGGCCGCCAAATTGGTAGATTTTTTGTTTAGGTATATCTCCGTACCCCGTGGTCCGATTTTAATTATGTAAAGCTTACTTTACTCCTTTTTTAAAGGCGAACATGTGACGTTATTGATTTGGCAGCCAAACGACCATGATCTGGATCACTTGACATTTTTTTTGGAATGCTTCTATTTGAAATCTCTGGTGTATGTGAACAAAACACAGACTCTCGCCAGCCCTAAAAGAAAGCATTCATCAAGAAATAAATATCGCCGGAAGTGGTTTGTGTTGAAGAAATTTCATGGCCCAAGTATATATGTATAATTATAGAAAAAACTATGATTAGTTTTCTAATTAATAAAAGAAGTTGTAGTTGAACCAAATATAGGGTCATTACTTTTGCGCCACCCAGTATCATCGACACGACGAAGAAATATTTGTCTCTTAGACCTCAATAATTTTAACACGGTTTAGCTTTAGAGAATGCTGAAGAGAATAGACACCACTCACCTAACAGATCTTTAAAAACAAGCTTGTTTATTTGAAAACAAATATAAGCTATATTTTGACAGATTTATAAATTATTTCGCCTTTTTCTCATTTCTACCAAGCATCTTTTTTCTTTGAGCTAGCATATGTCCAAACAGAACAGGGAAAAGTGGAATGTACAACAGCATATAGAAGATTAGGAAGTAGTAATAATTGAAGGCGACATTCCATGCATTGGGCATGGAGTATGTGAGCAATTGATTCTCTGCGATTTCATCTAGTGAGTGGTACATGCAGAGAAGTTCTCCAGTGATTCCCAGCGGGTAGAGAGGCATGAATGTTGAATATCTGTAAAGGAAAATGAAAACCTTTTTCAAACTTGAAAGATAAACATTAAAATGTGAGTGGGTACTTGTACTTACTTAACTTGCGGCTAGATAATGTTGTGTGAACTGTCCAGCATTATTTATTTATTTTCTTACTGCTAACCTTGACCGCTAATAATGTATGTAAATGTATACTATACTATAAACAAGCAATATTTCTAAATTTATAAAAAAAAAAAAAAAATACTCTAGCTGTTAAGATGAATTGAGCTACATGGGAGTTTTCGGGAAGAAACATCGACTTAACTAGGAATAATACTTAAAAAAAAGAAAGTTTTTTCCATTAAACACATTTTTACACGATTCTCTAATCCGTGTCAGTCACAGAATATTGAATCATTTGCTATTCCTCGGCGGGGCGAATGATACGATTTTCGAAATTTAAAATGATAATACTGGCTGATTCGGAGACGGACAGATTTTTATTTTATTATTTAGAGATTGTAAGAAGAATAGACCCCTCCGTCTCCTCCCGTGGATGTCGTAAAAGCCGACCAAGGGATTACCCGGACTATTTGATAAGATTCGTTGGTATAAGATTTGTCCTGGCTGGTAGCTTATTATGGAATGTGTTATTACTGGAAGAAAGCGTTAGCTGAGTCAGTCGTGGGAAGCAATGGCGGCGATGAGCTCACCACTTGTCACGTCTATATTCCACGATGGTGCAACCCACTGTGAAAAGAGGCCTATTGTGGCTCTGCCTACCCCTTCGGGGAAAAAGGCGTGTGTCTATGTATGTATGTATGTATGTATGTAAGGGTAGAGATACAATTAGCAAAACACGATTTAAAAAAAGAAAACGCTGAGCTGATCTCCGTCGCACCAGGTACTGCTATGCTAATATAATTTGTTGTTACACCCACCTGCAGAATAGTAAGGTTTGAGGCGCCATGTTGACAAGATTGAGTGTGTAGTATGCGTATCGTATAATCTCCGTGATAGACCAGGCTAGTATGCACAGCGGCAGGCCCGGGCTAGTGGTCGCGCCTTGCGTGAGCAACAGGGAGCCGCACACGAGGAACACTCTGGAGTACACTTGCATCAGCACAACCAGCGCGCCTGATGGCACCAATCCTATTGCTGCATGCACTACCTGAAATAATTAATAGTACATTATAGTACAAGTGTGTAATGTTTGTGATTACCGCTGAGGCGCCATTGAGATCCGAGCCGTTAGGTGAGGGTCTTAGAGAGCCGAGGACGGTAATCATCAATACACACGTGTTTCTTACGACGTTTTTCAACACACTAGTGAAGAAAATAATAATAAAACAGAAATACAAACTCTGTGTAATGTTCAACTGTCTCTATAACTCGATTGTGAATAATAGCAATGAAAAAGTCATAGTTTGATTACAGGTGTCATTATGTGCCTAATTGTGGTGAAATTAGAGCCTCTTAGGAGCAAGTGAGTTGAAAAAATAATATTTATGTCTATAATTTAAAAAAATGCTGAACAGTTCACACAACATTATCTAGCCCCAATCTAAGCAGAGCTTGTGTTATGGGTACTAGATAACTGATATACTTAATACAATACATTACATAGATATTTTTTATTATACATAGAAAATACCCAGAACACCCTGAATTGCAGATCGTACAAATATTTGTTCCGAGGCGAGAATCGAACCCGCATGCTCCTGCGTCGCAGGCGAACCTTCGCCTTCGAATAATACAGTGCCTTGTGCGGATATCAATAGAAAAAGATTTAATTAGTCTGCTAAAACCTCTGTATTCACACACAATTTTGTCAGTTTTATTTAGTAACCTGTATTCCAGTATGTTTGTACAGCAAATAAATATATTTAAGCCAATAGACGATACGTAAAGGGGCTTGTACACAATGGCCAACAGACGGGCCAGCATAGTACGGCTTTTACTACATCCATGGGAGGAGACGGAGGAGTCTATTGAAGGATAGCGTAGCAAAAATACTATTTTATGGATGTAAATCACTTTCACTTTATTACGTTGTCACTAGTACTAGTGTTTACACTTTGAAATCTCGATAACAACTGCCCGCACGTTCCCGCGTGAACATGCTTTATACTAAAACGAGTGAAGCCGAAGCTAGCTTCGGCTTCACGAACGGAAATACTGGTCTCGATACGAATAAAAACGAACTGTTCACTCGGAAACGTGCTTTCAATCAAATAACGAGTTATTAAAACGGATTTACATACACATAAATCAGCTAAGGTATTGAAAGATTTTATGTAAGCTAACAGTCGGCCTTTCCTGAAAACTTTCACGTCTCGTGAAACATTTCTTGCCTTTACAATCATACATTAATAATGTCTGACTTCACAGTCACTAAGATTTTAACAATGATCTATCATAATTTAGAACAATATTGGAACTAATCAATATAAATTAAGCAAATATAATCCTTATTATTACGATTTGTCTGATTTATAATAGTTAAATTGAAATTGAAACCTTAGTTAACACTCCTAGAAACTAAAATCCATCATGTTTTTAGTTCAAATAATTGTACATTATTAACATCAAATCCCCTTCACGTATTCAATATTAACATTTTATTTCACTGAAACCCCTTCATGTTTTTAGTTCAAATACTTATACATTATTAATATTGAATCCCCTTCATGTATTCAATATTAACATTTTATTTCACTGAAACCCCTTCATGTTTTCAGTTCAAATACTTATACATTTTTAATATTGAATCCCCTTCATGTATTCAATATTAACATTTTATTTCACTGAAACCCCTTCATGTTTTCAGTTCAAATTTCATGTATTCAATATTAACATTTTGTTTCACTGAAACCCCTTCATGTTTTCAGTTCAAATACTAATACATTATTAATATTGAATCCCCTTCATGTATTCAATATTAACATTTTATTTCACTGAAACCCCTTCATGTTTTCAGTTCAAATACTTATACATTATTAATATTGAATCCCCTTCATGTATTCAATATTAACATTTTATTTCACTGAAACCCCTTCATGTTTTCAGTTCAAATTTCATGTATTCAATATTAACATTTTGTTTCACTGAAACCCCTTCATGTTTTCAGTTCAAATACTAATACATTATTAATATTGAATCCCCTTCATGTATTCAATATTAACATTTTATTTCACTGAAACCCCTTCATGTTTTCAGTTCAAATACTTAGACATTATTAATATTGAATCCCCTTCATGTATTCAATATTAACATTTTATTTCACTGAAACCCCTTCATGTTTTCAGTTCAAATAATTATACATTTTTAATATTGAATCCCCTTCACGTATTCAATATTAACATTTTGTTTCACTGAAACCCCTTCATGTTTTCAGTTCAAATACTTATACATTATTAATATTGAATCCCCTTCATGTATTCAATATTAACATTTTATTTCACTGAAACCCCTTCATGTTTTCAGTTCAAATACTTATACATTATTAATATTGAATCCCCTTCATGTATTCAATATTAACAATTTGTTTCAATGAAACTCCTTCATATTATCAGCAGTAACAAAACATACTTAAACACTTTCAGTATTAGAGAACCTTCATATCTGCAATACTGTAGTAAGCTATAGTAGTATATAAAATAGAATTAAGTAGGAGAATTCAGCTGGGCTGGGCAGCATTGGCAGAAGAACCGATAACCAGTGGAGTAAACGAGTTCTTGAGTGGAGACCGCGTCTTGGCAGACGTAGTGTAGGGCACCCTCTGGGTAGGTGGATTGACTGAATAAACTGGATAAGGAGAGCCGAAGACTGGGCTCAGTATTGCACCATGGGAGAGGTCTATTTCCAGCAGTGGACTGCAGTAGGTAGATGATGATAAATAATAGTATAGTAGTAACCTTGCTTCTACTGAAACCCCTTCATGTTTTCAGCAGTAACAAAACATACTTAGAAACTTTCATTATTGGAGAACCTTCATGTCTGAAACTTCATGTCTAGAATCCTATTTGACTATCGTTGCTTCTACTGAAACCCCTTCATGGTTTCAGCAGTTGCAAAACATACTTAGAAACTTTTATTATTGGAGAACCTTCATGTCTGAAACTTCATGTCTAGAATCCTGTTCGATTATCGTTGCTTCTACTGAAAACCTTTCATGGTTTCAGCAGTTAAAAACATACTTAGAAACTTTTATTATTAGAGAACCTTCATGTCTGAAACTTCATGACTAGAATCCTGGTTCGATTATCGTTGCTTCTACTGAAACCCCTTCATGGTTTCAGCAGTTACAAAACATACTTAGAAACTTTCATTATTGGAGAACCTTCATGTCTGAAACTATAAAAAACGATTGAGAAAAATAAATATAAACAGCATGTTTATAATAATGATATTAATATTACATAGTCATTTTCAAAAATTATAATTAACAGCGATTGTTTTCTGTCAACTTCATTATCTGATTCATTTTCGTCAGTGATCGTGATGACCAGCCATGGATGAATTTTATCCACAGAAAAAATACATTTACATGGTCTATTTCCTTTTCGAGATAGTGGTGTGTCTTCAACTATATATAGGTACCAGACCTGATAATGACAATGCCAATGCAGTAAGGCATTTAATCGCATCAACCATAAAATACTTTTACAAAAGCTTCTATCTGCAGGAATCCATGGTAATCTATTTAGGTGGATTATTTACTTCATATATAGGAGACAGATCGCAGGCTGTCGCATTGAATGGCTATGCGTCGATTTTGCGCACTGTCCCATCGAGGGTTCCCCAAGGATCATTACTCGGACCATTGTTATTTAATATTTTCATTAAAGACATAAACTCGTGCTTGTTATATTCGAAATTTCGCCAATACGCTGTGACGTGACGTGAATGACGATATGATTTTTTTTAAACAAATTACCTCTTTGAACGACTGTCATCTATTACAGCAAGATCTTGTTAGATTTGAAGAGCATAATAATCTAGACCTCAGCGTCTCTAAGAGTCACTCGATAAAATTTACACGGAAAATTAATATTATGGAGCACAAGTATTCCCTTAAGGGAGCCAAGCTTGGTGTCATTCATGATTCAAAACTTTCTTACGAGAAGCACTTAGACCACATAGCTTAGAAAGCCAATTGGGCTATGGGATTCATTATGAGATCCTGCTCTCAATTCTCCAACATTAAAGTTGTCAAATTTCTATACTGTTCATATGTGCGGAGCATCCTCGAATACTGTTCACAGATTTGGAACCCATAGTATGAAGCTTTCATAAATAGACTTGAATCCATACAACGCAAGTTTTATGAGATTCCTTTAGTACAAGTGCAAAAGCCATGTTTTGAATTACGAGGCGAGATGTGGAAGGCATCACATACTGCCACTCCAGGAAAGAATGGCAATAGCAGACATGTACTATAGTTAAAATAGCGCAGTCTGCCATATATTAACCGCATCTTCTCTCCTTGATACAATTATGCGTCCCCCCCACAAGATCCCATGAGGAAACCTTTTTCATAAGAGCAGCAAATAGCTAACAAAACTGCTTGACTTTCCTGAACTAGATCTCTTTTGACTCTGATCCAGCCGACTTCAGGCGCGTGCCTTCTGACCATAGGTTTGAATTGGTTCAATAACTCTTAATTATAACTTTATAGTGTATTTTATAATGTAACTCTGTAACTTTATAATGTAACTTTTCTCTTTGTAAATTTTGAATAATTTGTTTAATTAAGTATTTAAAGGCGAAAAACTTCTTATATGCGAAAATAGTTAATGGAAATTAGTTTTTATAATTGTGATTATACGCTATATATGTTGTTTGTTTACCAAATAGAATAAATAAAATAAAATATATCTACTGTATAATTTTTCCTGTGAATGCTTAAACAAATTTTCGTTCTATCAAAATATTTTCTTCAATATTCAAGTTTCTTGGTGTGTCAAACCTTTTTGTACGTTATAATGTTTGGAATTCTATTAGATTTTACGTAGCACCTTGGCCAATCTAAACTGGATAGTGTGTAATTTCATGTTTTAAAACTAATTTCTTTGTTTGGATTATTTTTTTTGGAGTAATTTTAACGTTGGAAGAAGCCAGCAAGTACCGTTGCCAATTTCTTTTAAAAGTTCGTACCATGGTGTACCCTTGAGTGAAAAAACGACGCGATTCCATAAAACTGATGTAGTAATGTGGCGTGCTCTCTGGACCTCAATGTGCTCCCGGCCAGGTTTGCTATCTACAAGGCACCATAGGATGACGTTCTTATCCCATAACACTATGCCCTAGCACATCATGGCACGTTCAAGGTATTCCTGCCACTGAGGCTACGCGCCCTACTCCTCACTGTGCGTCCACTGCGAGCTACGCTGAGGCTGGCCCCATCTTCGGCCAAGGAACCCGCAGAGGTTGCTGGCCCGTGAGGGCTGCCTCCATCTTCAGCGGCCTACAAGTCCAGTGGGGGCTGTCTGGACGTCTCCATCTTCGAGGCCATCTTCACCACCTTAGTTGCCCTCCTCGGACGGTCGTTCTTTCCTGGCCGTCACCATCTCTGGGGCCGTCTTCATCATCTGAGCTGTCTTCATTATCTGAGCTGCCTTCATCAGGCTACCGTCGTCACCTGGTTGTCTCCACCATCAGGTTGTCTCCAACGACGCGTACTACTACTTGTAATAAACAATTCTTGTAGGTAGATTAGTGGCTTAAAAACACATTTACACCTAGGCTATTAAATAGGTCCGGTGGAATCCCTAGAGATCAAATTAGGAAAAATAAAATACCTAGGCTGATCGCAGAAAGTCTACGACCAACCTACTATATACGTCTCGAGATATACGTACGAAGTACGTAGGCTAGGGAGGTCGTATTACCTTTACTTACTTATCGAGGTAAATATACCTCATCTTTAAACAAAATAACTCGTAGCTTGCGGTTCGTCAAGAATTCACATGATAGGCGAGCCGTAACGCTATAAAATCTATTGTTTTCGAAATTCACAATTATACGATAAGGTCCGTGAACTTTGGGAACCAGTTTTCTGCTTTGACCACAGGAAGGAATTTCCCTTTTTGAAGTCAGCCAACATCTTATCATATATCATGATGGTAGTAATGCAAGAAAAACACCATTGTAAAGTTCGAGTATCGAAAATATTAGACATACACCGTCGCTCAAATTCCTTGAAATGAGAGGTCAACAATGGATCTTACATTGGTTGACCAGAATTATTTTCTAATAAAAATATTCTGGTAATGAATCCTCAAAACGCCCGTTGCAAGCAAGCAACAATTGCGCATAATTCTCATCGCTAGGAAAAGCTGAACATTCAGCCCAGGAAAACATTAGATTAGAAAGTCCTTGGTATCATTTCTGTGCTACCAATTTTGATAAGGCGTAATGTACTTACTATTTGTCGCAATTGTATATTTCTGCACATTCACTAACCTTTGTTGTCCAAAA
Source organism: Operophtera brumata (assembly GCA_932527175.1). NCBI lineage: Eukaryota > Metazoa > Arthropoda > Insecta > Lepidoptera > Geometridae > Operophtera > Operophtera brumata. The sequence continues at coordinate 7,795,981 of OW052238.1, forward strand.
ATATTTGGAATATTCAGAATACTGAGTACGTTTGGAAGGGTCAAACTCAGGAACAACATTAATGACTGAAAACTATAATTGTCTGTCTGTTTTCATGGTCTGAACAAAGATTTGAACATGTTAACTAGTATCGTATTTGCATCTGTACTTACATAATTTGAACATACGAGCGGCACATTCGGCGTCTCATGATCTCACCTCGGGATGCTGTTGCTGCGCCGTGAGTGACTGTACTGGAGTCGCATGCTGGGCTCCGCCTGCGTACCTACTGGGTGCCGGCTACGACTGCGTACTTGACTTTGGCTACCACTCCGGCCACGAAACCGCGCGTGAATGCGTGCGCAACTCCGTGCGTGACTGTGGCCATGACTGCGACTGTGCCTCTCCACGTGATCTCGGCCATGTTCGTATCGCTACCACTACGACTGTAGTTTCGGCGATCACGCTTTGAACTGCACTGGCGTTCACATGACTGCAGGACGCGCTGCAATGGTCTCTTCTGCGTAGGCTGTGGGGACCTGAACGCAGGACTCCTGCGTCAGGAGTGCTTGTACTCCTCATACTAGATGAGAGTTTTTTGATCCTTTTCTATGGGCGTACGATATACACCAAGGCAGTTCCAAAGCCCTTGATATTCCTTGGTGTTATCCCGGCTTCTGAACTGAAGGATAGCGTAGCAAAAATACTATTTTATGGATGTAAATCACTTTCACTTTATTACGTTGTCACTAGTACTAGTGTTTACACTTTGAAATCTCGATAACAACTGCCCGCACGTTCCCGCGTGAACATGCTTTATACTAAAACGAGTGAAGCCGAAGCTAGCTTCGGCTTCACGAACGGAAATACTGGTCTCGATACGAATAAAAACGAACTGTTCACTCGGAAACGTGCTTTCAATCAAATAACGAGTTATTAAAACGGATTTACATACACATAAATCAGCTAAGGTATTGAAAGATTTTATGTAAGCTAACACTATCCAGCCGGACAAATCACGGTCCAAACACAGCTATTATTTAGGTGATATCAAATCTACCTTACTATGAAGTTTTTCATCTCCATTATTAGGCAGAATCGGAAATATAGCATCGACACGATAAGAAGTCATTTAAATAATTACCTCTAGGATAGCAGCATTTTGAAATATGATTACAGTCCATTTTATTTCTGGCCAGAATGTGTCTAATGTACCTCGATTCAAGAAGTGTGTTAGAGACTGCCAGAGTAGATATGTCCACCTGAAAACAAAATTGACATTTGTATAAGTACTCTAATTGATTCAAGTAGCATTACACCCACAAATTCGTCCGTGTGGAATAAGTACAACACTAAGTACATGGTACACACAACAGATTCAAGTTCAGTGTTGGATCAGGATGGCATTCTGGATACGACATTTGGAATATTGCTTTGTTCCGGTTTGAAAGGTAAGGGTGCCGGTGAAATTACAGGCACATGAGGCTTTCATCTTAATGTCTCAGGGTGGCGGGCGCAGTGCAATGCCACATAGGGTGCGTCCTAGGTGGATGTGACCTATTAGGTAATGCACTGTTCATAGGCAGAGGTTACCGCTTAACATCAGGTGAGCCATCTGCTAACTAACTAAAAAAACTAAACTTTCAATAATAGAAGTCTTTAAGTTCAAAACTAGAGTTGTTCCTCCAATGCGCGCACACGGAGGACCCTCTCGGATCAGTTTCCGTTCAGCTCTACCAGTCTGGGCCGGCATTCTTATGCGGCATCTGAACACTACTGAAGCGACATTATACAGCTATAGGTAGTTATCGCTTGTCCATTATGACGATGACCATCCGACAAGTTGGTAATTTGTACCCAACAGTCACATAAATTGTCCTGATCTCACACTAGGATCGCCTGTGTCGTGGATATCATGGTACCACAATACCCAGACCTGGAACAAATATTTGCAGATCATACAAACATTGGTCCTGCCATTTGGCTACTCACCCGCCGCGCCACAGAGGTCGTCCAAACATTAAATAAAACCCAAACACACATTATGCTCATATTATGTTTATTCATAAGATTTTATAATGACCAGACACTCTTTCAGGTCTTTTGTAGGTTAACGCTTCATTATCATCTAACATCACATTCTGATTCAACCTCTTAATACCTTTCTTATCATGTGAGATCAACAATTACAGACGTTGTAGGTCATCTGTTGGTTAGGGCGTCATTGTCAGCTATCATCACAGTTGTGTCTCTACACAGTAGGTACTCGGTGAATCTACTTTAGGTTAATTGCAGTTTGATTAAGGGGTCCTTTAAATTTTTACATGATAGGTATAATGCATCCTCATTAGCATAGGTACTGAAAAATACCACATTGGTAGGTAATTTGCTTGTGAAGAGTTGCAATTTTGAATAATAAAGACAGAACAAGGTCACTTTGGGATATCCAATAACCTGTATACAACTAACTGTGTGTGCCTGTATTTAATGTAAAACGAGGGACACTGTATACAAGCAATTAATTTTGTAAAAATTAAAAAACCCTCAACGCAATGAAACTGCTGAACCGATTTTGATCAAACATAGCTAAGAACACTCCCGACAAATTCACCTTTCAAAAAAAAAAACTAAATCGTTTCGTCCGTTCGGGAGCTACGATGCCACAGACAGACACACACGCACACAAACACACACACACACACACACTCACACACACACAAAATCGCTAGCCAGCGGTCTTCAGGTAGCACAAACAGTTTCATAGGTATGTATTTTGTACATACCTTGTATTAGTTGTATTATTCTTTATATACTTAATACAATATATTAAAAACAAAGTACAATAAAGTATTTTCTATCTTCTATCTCTATTACATAGGAAAAACTACTTGGCATTATCTCGAGGCCAATGAGGTCAATAAAAAACCATAACTGTTCAAAGGCCTGGAACTCTCTTCCGGCTTTTTTGTTCCCTTTATCATACAACTTGGGCATCTTCTAGGCGAGCGTGCTTAAATAGGGCTTATCGTCACTTCCCATCAGGTGAGATGTAGCCAAACGCAAGCCTATTTTAGGTAAAAAAAAAAAATAATAACAGCCTATCTAGTGACAATTGAATAATGATGGATGATGATGATGGTACAGATCCACCAACTTATCTGTAGAATGAAATGTAAATGTAGGTAGATGATAGAAAACTACATACATTTCATTCTACAGATAAGTTTGTGGATCTGTAGGCTGTTACTTTTTATATAAGTTCCTACCAATATTTTTATAAGCTTTTATTTAACTTTGAATGTACGATTGTTTGGGTCAAACTTTTTCTTTTTAATCAAATTTTTTTCGGAACTTTATTCGATTGGCGACTCTGTTAGTTCCATTGGTCTATCTCCTCTCTCCAAAGTCATGAAGTCACTCATCAATTTGCAAGCTGAATTAGAAACACTTCTCGACATCCAATTGAGGTGAAATTTGGCATACCTGTCATGTTCCCATGACAATACAATATTATGGTGATAGCAAGCTGATCTGATGATGGAGATGGAAATGTATGTTTGTTTAGGTCAAATCTTGCAAGGAATAAGAACCACTTGTTGATGTCCCGATTGAGCTTAAATTGTGCATACCTGTCAAGTTGCGATGGCAAAAAAGTTTACAATACTATATGTTTTTGTTAAATTTTCTCGATAACAAAAAGCATTAACTATCCTCTACAATGATATGTATATTACCTATCAACAAACATTTATAAAATGTAACAAGTGTAAGTAACAAATAATATTAGTTTAGAGGGCATAGTAGATTTATAATTTAGATTATGCAGCAAATATTTGTTTATTGAAACAAGTATTTGCTGAGATTGCAAAGTTCAATTATTAATTTTTTAAGTTATTGATTCCTTTGCAAGTGGTTTCGTTCACTTTTGTGGGAGTGCTACTGTCACTTTCTAACTTACCTGAACTTTGCTGAGTTAGATAGTAACAGAATTGAACTGTTGTCTACCTGTTAAGCTATGCTCCCACCTCGACGGTTGGGGTGTAGTAAGGGGTGCATGAATATAAAACACTAGAGAACAGATACATTTTTCAGAGTTCATATCTGAAACGGTGAGTCGTATGGTAAAAATGTATTAATATTAATTGATGTCTAAGAAAAACACTACACAATAGGCTAAAAAACTACTTTTTCTTCAGTGCCCCCTTATGTACACTCTGACCGTTTTCCCTAGCCTCCCAAACCTCCATTTCTCCTCACAAAAACCCATGATTCAACGTAAATTCTATTTCTCTAAAACATAATGTTTCCTAGATGTGGAAGTGGAGCGGGGAAACTCCTAGAAGCGGGAGTAAAGCAAGAACAACCCCCTCATGTCACCCTCCCAACCCCAAATTCATGCAGCCATGTTCAAAAGTAACCTCGAAGGTAGTCACTTAGCATTTAAAAATCTATGGATCCAAGTACAAAAGTCAACAGCTGTTATGAATAATTCATTAATGATGACACTGTGTTTTTTTATTAAACACTATTCCAAGTAGTTCCTCAAATAATAGTAATATACAGAGAAACCCAACTTAAGAGAACCCTGGAAGGTATCTTAGTGGCCTGATAAAGATAGAGAATACCTACATAAACAGATAACTGACACATCATATGTCATCCTTCCATCCTATTAAAAGTCAAATAAAACAATAGGCAGGTACCGTACAACACACAGGACTCTCCAGATAAACTTTAATAAAGTGTCACCAGAGAAGAAGTCCTACAAATGCTTACCCAAGTGTTTGTATTCCATTGTAGGCAATTAGGTACAGTTTTCCAATTGCCGAAGGTCCTGAACTTTTTGCTTTCCTTATAGATTTTTCAGTCATGGTTTCCAGCAATTATACAGGCACTGCAGATATTTAAACGCTAGCTTTATTTTCTTCTAATTTAGTGGTGTAAGGTTATAATAGTTATAGGACTTTTTTATTTAGATGCCGCACAGACACATTCGTATCAAGAGAGAAATCAGACGAGACTAACTTAACTAACGAGCAAACAAAAAGTACAAATTCAGTGTTGCCGTTTTCTATTTCGCGAAAATACTGAAACTTGGTTCAGATAATGCTAAAAATATGCTAAATAACTTTTGAGAATGCTAAATAAAATGCCAAAACCCAAATTTTACTCTCAACTAGCTGTGCCCTCAGTTTCAACAGCGTGGGCACAATCTTCCAGGATTACAGTAGCCTATGTTTGTATGTATCTTATTTACGCACCAAATTTCATCAAAATACGTTCAGCCGTTTCAGCGTAGCATACATCAATATACACAATCTGTCACTTTATAATGTTAGTAGGACAGTCAGTTATTTTTTTACATAAATTTAATCCTCAGAATCAAACAATTTTGTATATGTATAATAACATCGTCATGCTCGTCTGGTTTTGGTTGGGCTTGTGATGTTGAAAGGCCACCTTCAGCTTCCATACTCAACGGCATCACAAGTTTCACTTTAACTCCTATAATCTGTTTAGCATACAAGCGACATCGCGTGACTCCAGAGTTTAAGTACTTCATGGCTAGCTACGTTATACGAATGGCAAGATTTGCCTAATCTTTTATGGTCATATCTAACGTGTAGAATGTAATTTAGAGTACGTAGTGCCATACAATTCCTCAATTTCAGGAACTCCCTGTATTTTAGAGAGAGTTGCCATACTAATAATAAATAAAATCTACATTTAGAGCAAAAAATATTGTCACTGGATCTTCAGAACTTCTTTTTTGAATAAAAGGTCCATAAAATGCCAAAAACATGCAATATGCTAAATGCAATTTTTCCATGCTAAATGATCAAGAAATATACTAGATTTAGCACTAAAAATGCCAAAACGGCAACACTGAGTACAATACCTATATACTGGGGACTTGGGGAGTAAAGTAACGAACGAACGTGTAATAACGAAAAAAAATTGAAAAAACCAAACCGAAACCAAACCGAAACTAACAAACGTAAACAAACAAAATAAATATTACACGTGAAACAAAGCTTGATTTTACACTGATTTTGCATGGAAAATAGTTTTAGCTTGATTTTATGACACGATTGTGCAGTTATAAACCCCGATATTCAATAAAATCGAAATAAAACCACACGAAAAAAGTTGCATCATCCGCGTGCCTTCATTTCATTTTGATGTAATTTTATATTTACATTTGAGATATCATGCAAATTATATCTAAAACTGATAGATAAATAACTATTTGTGGTGATATCAACCTTCTTGCATCTGTTAGTATTTCTATGTCTGAAATGACATCGGTGCCAATCTCATTGTGTCACTATTCAGCTAATACCTAGTACTCTTGCATGTCGAGTTTTTAACGAATAAAGCCATGTTTTGCTCTGAAATGGTTTGATATATTACAATTTATTCGTTAAAAAACTATGGATAAATATCTGAAGCCCGACAGGTTCGAAGCAGATCCAACAAACAACTCAGACCAAACTTCAACATGGACTCATTGGAAGCAAACATTTAGCAACTTCATTCACGCTATAGAAAGCAAAGATGAGACAGTAAGTGCAGAATATAAGTATCAATTGCTAGTGAATCATCTTTCGCCTCGCCTGTATATATACATCAAAGATTCCAACGAGTATCATACAGCTATACGAAAACTAGACGATCTGTTCATAAAGCCAGTAAACGAAGTATATTCGAGATATCGATTGGCCAAACGGCAACAACAACCTGGGGAGTCAATTGATCAATATATACAAACGCTAAAACTGTTATCCAAGAATTGTAATTTTAAATCAGTAAACGCCGAACAAAACGAGTCTGAATATGTTCGAGACGCCTTTATAGCTGGGCTATCGTCATCACAAATACGTCAACGACTCCTAGAAAATAGCAATCTTACTTTAGACAAAGCATATGAACAAGCGCGATCATTAGAAATAGCTCAGATTCAAAATGATAATTATCGAAAAGAACCAATGACGGTTGTGAATTATGCTAATGATGACAGCACTGCAGCTGTAGTTACTGGAGGAAGGCCCTTAAAATACGAAACATGCTATTTTTGCGGGAATAAAAGACACCCTCGCCTCGAGTGCCCAGCATTCAAGAACATTTGCTCAAATTGTGGTAAAAAAGGACACTTTCAAAAAGCGTGTCTTAGCAAAAGACCTCGGGTGGCTGCATGTGAGACAATAGATGATGTGCATGTCACTCATGCTCATGCCTCGTCTCATAACTTGTCTTGCATATTGTCGGCAGCAGATCTGAAACGAGCTACTATACCAGTTCTCATAAACGGGAAAACTACAGCACGGGCACTCATTGATACTGGCAGCACAGCAAGTTTTATTGATCGACGTCTTGTTAATCTGTGCAATTTAAAAATTATCTCCTGCAAGCAAAAGATTACAATGGCAACATCTAACCTATGCATGGATGTAAATGAAGCATGCACACTACAGATAACAATACAGAACCAAAATATTGACGTCACTCTCATGATTATGGACGAACTATGTTCAGACATCATACTTGGACACGACGTCTTGCAGAATCATGAAGCTTTGATAATGCGATTCGGGGGTTTTAAACCAACCCTCAAACTATGCGCACTCGCAGAAGCAAACATCGAACCGGTTAGCTTATTTACTAACGTATTACCATTTGATAAACCGATTGCTGTAAAGTCTAGAAGACACTCTGATTCCGATTCTCAATTTATTGAAGCTGAAATACGAAAACTTTTAAAGGACAAAATTATCGAACCAAGTTTTTCTCCATGGAGAGCTCAAGTTCTTGTGACATCAAGTGAACACCACAAGAAACGGATGGTTATCGATTACTCTCAGACAATCAATCGGTATACGGAACTTGACGCTTATCCTCTGCCATCAATGGATGAACTTATTTCCAAAGTAGCTAAGCATAAAATCTTCAGCAAAATTGATTTGCGCAGTGCATATCATCAAATTCCAATTTTAGAAGCCGAAAAACCGTATACAGCATTTGAAGCCTGCGGAAATCTATATCATTTTCGACGCATTCCGTTCGGTGTTACCAACGGTGTAGCAGCCTTTCAACGAGCTATCAATACTATCATAGAAAAAGAACGTTTACAAGGCGTGTATGCTTATCTAGATGACATCACAATATGTGGATATGATCGAGCTGACCATGACGAGAAGTTACACTCCTTCCAGGAAGTTGCTAATCGATACAACCTAACACTGAACTTACAGAAATGCGAATTTTCAAAAACAGAAATAAATTTGCTAGGTTATAATATTTGCAACAGCGTAATCAAACCAGATCCTGAACGTCTTCGTCCTCTTTTAGATATGCCAGTACCTGATGATCGGGCATCACTCCGCAGAACCATGGGTGTTTTTGCACATTATTCAAAATGGATCCCAAGATTCTCAGACAAAATAAAATTTCTCGCAAAATCAGAGAAATTCCCACTAACGCCCGAAGCTGTACAATCATTTAAATCGCTAAAAACAGAAATAAGCAATTCGGCAATTAATATCATTGACCCCAAAATACAACTCACCGTGGAGACAGATGCATCAGACCATTCGATAGCTGCTGCTCTTACACAAGAAGGGAGACCAGTAGCGTTTTTCTCAAGAACTTTAAGCATTCACGAACGTAATCATTCTGCAATCGAAAAGGAAGCCGCAGCTATTGTAGAAAGCATAAAGAAGTGGAGACAATTTCTTATGGAAAAACATTCAGACTGATCACAGATCAGAAATCAGTATCTTTCATGCTCGATCAAAAACACAATTCAAAAATTAAAAATGATAAAATACAAAGGTGGCGATTGGAACTCTCAAATTATAACTTCGATATCATATATCGCCCGGGTAAAGACAACATAGTAGCTGATGCTCTTTCACGGGTCAATATAACAGCATCAACACAATCAGCCAGCGATAATCTTCTTGAACTACACAAGAATTTGTGTCATCCCGGCATAACTCGTATGGTACACTGGATTAGAGCTAAAAATTTACCATACTCAGTCGAGGATGTCAGACGAACTACTGGATCATGCACAGTCTGCGCTGAAATTAAACCCAGATTTCTTAAAACTAAGGGTACATTGATAAAAGCTACTGCTCCTTTTGAAAGAATATCAATAGATTTTAAGGGTCCTTTGCCTTTGGAAACTGGCAACCGATACATGCTAACAATAGTAGATGAATTCTCCAGATTTCCATTCGCATTCCCTTGCCCAGATCTTAGTTCAGACACTGTAAAAAAGAAATTAACTCAATTGTTTGCAATATTTGGCATGCCAACTTATGTGCATTCTGACAGAGGAACCGCTTTTGTATCGGCTGAACTGAAAAACTATTTACATGGGATGGGAATAGCCACTAGCTACACAACGCCATACAACCCTCAAGGGAATGGTCAAACTGAGCGTTACAATGGTATTATTTGGAAAACAATACAGCTTACACTGAAATCATTGAACTTGCCTATAAACCACTGGGAAACTGTTCTCGATCAGTCACTACACTCCATAAGATCGTTACTGTGCACAGCAACTGGATGTACACCTCATGAGCGAATGTTCACTCATCCTCGTAGATCTTCAAACGGGCAGTCGATGCCAACGTGGCTCGCAGAGGCCGAGAGAGCACTACTGAGGAATAATATCAGAAGAAGCAAATATGATCCACTCGTCGAGGAGGTAGAACTTGTTGAAGCCAATCCGCTACATTCTCACATAAGGCTTCAAAATGGAAGAGAGTTGGTCATTTCTAATCGGCACCTAGCGCCTACAGGAGATTCGTCCTCCGATACTGACGGGCGTGAAACAGAATCTGATTCAAGTTGGATTTCTGCTGATTCAAACGACCAGGAATCTTCTGAAGAGCTACTTGTTATAGAGGAAATGAAGGACGGAATCAAACCGCAAACAGAATATAACATAGTGAGTGCTGCCACCTCTCTGAGGCCCAACAGCGCTAAAAGTTCTTGACAATAGCGCTAGATTCCGCTAGATTGCATAAACAAAATACCGCTAGAATCCGCTAGCTTGCATGAACAAAAAAAAGGCATAGTAGTAAGAAGTTTTTATTTGTTTCAATACAAATAGTATTTATCATCTTAAATCTCAATATTCTCTGGTCTTAATATTAATAAGTACCTATAATGACCCTACCCTAAACCTAATAAACGGAACGGAAGCTAAACGAATTGCGGTGTTGCTGCTTACTTCCTACTTTTTACCGAGATAGGGACGTGTTTTTACTTAGTTTGGTCTGTCACAAAAACGCGTTATATTTTCAGCTAGGAGTTAGTATTAAAATTTCAGCGCTAAATGTCCCAAAAAAGCGCTAGATCTAGCTCCGAAAGCGCTAAGGTGGCAGCACTATGACATAGTCACAGTGGGTGGTGGATGGAAACATGGCCAACGGAACCATGGATGTCCCAAGGCACGGGACACGGACTATTATAACGCAGGGGATATCTTACGGTGAACAGTCTGTCTGTATAGGCCTGTATCTTAGAGCATTGCAGGCCTCCGTATCGATGGCCTGTTTAGGCCATGAAGTTATAACTGTTATAGTTATAACTTAGGCCATGGTTATAGGCCATGGTTTAGGCCAGTCGGTCAGTGCCCTGATAGCTCATTTACACTCGCGTACGAGTCGCGAGGCGAGGGACGAGGCGAGGGGCGAGGTGCGAGTGTGAACAGACGCTCGTGGCTCGCCTCGTCCCTCGCCTCGTCATTCGCGGCGCTCGCGTCCGGAGCGGTTTTTGGGGCACGAGTCAAAGGACCTCGCGTCGCACGCGAGTGGATGTTTACATTCGCCCTCCCGCTTCATTCTGGCTTCTACATCGTGCCGCGCAGGTTGTGTTTAGTTTTAACAAATACGCAAAAACAAAAACGCAGTAATCGTATAATGGATTGGTCGCAAGACGAAACATTTAAGTTCATAGAACTATTTCAAAAAGAATGAATAATTTGGGACCCTTAACATAAATGCCACAAGAACAGCCAAAAAGTAAGCGATGCATGGCCGAGATTGTCCGAACAAATGGGAAGATCTCAAACAGAATTAAAAAATAAGAAAAATTATCTCATGGCTACATTTCGCCAGCTACTCCGGCGCAAAAAACAATCAGTAAGATCCGGCGCAGGAGAAGATGATATTTACAAGCCAGTGTGGTTGTATTACGATGCTATGGAAACATTTTTGGCATCCATTTACGAGTGTAACTTGTTGTTGCTGCTAAGACTTCGACGTCCTCCATTGTTGCTAGCTCAAAGACGACTGAACTCAGCACGCGAGTGTAAGCAGGCAACTCATTTACCATCGATCAACACGAGCCTCGCACGAGGGACGAGGCGAGCCACGAGGCGAGGGACGAAGCGCGAGTGTAAAGGCCGTATGAAGGGATTTACTTGTTCCTCCATGGTCAGTGCTCGTCGTTACCTCCACAGATTGTGAAGTTGGTTACATAATACATACGTGCATGGTTGGACGACCTCTGTGGCGCGGCGGGCGAAGCTTGGGCTGCGACGCAGGAGGTTGCGGGTTCGATTCCCGCCTCGGAACAAATATTTTTGCGATCGCAGATATTTGTTCAGGGTGTTCTGGGTATTTTCTATGTATAATAAAAAAATATCTATCTATGTAATATATTGTATTAAGTATATCAGTTATCTAGTACCCATAACACAAGCTCTGCTTAGCTTGGGGCTAGATAATGTTATGTGAACTGTCCAGCATTATTTATTTATTTATTTATTACATGGACTTGTATACTAAGTCCATGGGTCATTCTGTAATGTATCGGTCCCTAATCGGTCCCAATCGGTCCGCGTATAAGTCCATGGTCCGCGATCAAGAAGCTTGAATTTGGGTAGTCCGCGATACTATTGGACTCTCACCAGAGAGTATTACTGTTCTGTGGTATCGGACCACAGTCTATGGTTTCGCTACGTGTATGTTTCCTTTCCATAGCGTGGCGTGGATTCGACGATTCGTGCACATTTCGTGCGTGAGTCGCATTTTTTTGCCGCCATTTTGTGAAGAAGAACTAAACTTTTAGAAAGAAATAGAAATCAATTCAAATTTCAATCAAGCAAGTGGTCGGTCGGTTATTGTTCGCATAGCGTCGCGTCGTGTAATTGTGATTTTAGGTTAAAAAGCGAATTCAGTGAATTCACATTTAGTAATAGTAAGGCGCATCCACATTTAAGACTCATCATGGATGGCCCACCGCATCGTGGATTTCGCGGTGGAGGACGCGGCGGACCCCCAGGAATGAGAGGAAGAGGTGGATTCGATATGCGGGGTGGACGGTAAGAGACATTCAACACATTAGTAAGATTCTCGCTTTTACTAGAGGCTAGGAACTGACTACATGTAGAAGTTCACTAGGAAAGGAAATATGAATTAAGTTAACTTTTAGGTTAGAATTATGTCATGAGCTTTTCATTTTAGAGGTGGTCCTGGCATGAGAGGGCGTGGTGGGCCTATGAGAGGGGGGCCCCCGCGTGGAGGGCCCCGAGGATTCCGCGGCGCGCCGATGCGTGGTGGCGGCGGCGAGAGGGGCGGTCGCTTCCCGCCCGGCCCGCAGGGACCCGGGCCCCACCCTGTTCCCACCATTGAATCCAGACCCTCTCCTCCACAAAGTAAGTCCTGTTCTTAAGTGGTAAGTCAAGATTCTCCAGTAGGTATGCTTATTAACCTCAAAGAATAAATTAGTTGCCTAACAGTTCATTATTATCTGTAACTTGATTTGTAAACAACAAATCAAACAGGGTTTTTAGGTTAGACTAACCTAAAAACCTGTTTGATTTGTTTAATGAAATAGTCTATTTTCAATTTTATTAGGAACTTCGTTTTTCTGTTTTGCGGGCTCCATGACACACTACACTAGTTATCCACATCGAGATACACTTTCTTCAATCAGTCCACATGTGGCCTGGTCGAGCAAGTTGGCTGTGTTTGATGGTTAAATGCTCTGAAAGCATGCATATTGTATCAAGAACTTCGTCGGTCTTTACCATCTCTTAACCTAATTAAAAAACTGTTTGATTTTATACCTGGAAATAACTGACCAACTTTGACTCTAGAACTAATTAAATCTCTTTACTAGAATTTGGTTGGCATTCAATCATGCGATTAATCATCCTACTGTTGCCTTATCATTCTAAATATCACTGTTTCAAATGAGTTAATATAAATACTAGAATATTTTTATAGGAGGAGGATTCAATAACAGGGGTGGTCCTGGAGGTATGCGTGGTCGTGGCGGACGAGGGAGAGGTGACTTTGGACAGAGAGGAGACAGGGGTGCCGGCCGCGGTGGCATGCCCATGAGAGGTAAGGATGAATGACACAGAACCGTCCCTAAGATACTGACTGCATTGCCACAATGAATGGCAATTCCAATGCGTTGAGCCAAATAGGAGCTAGATAAAAGAACCAGCGCTCAGGTCATGCATGAATCGCTTTGTCATTTTGTCAGTGGTTATCTGGCTGTTTAGCGTAGCCAATTCTTTGTGACAAGATTTTTGCTTTGTGTCACCTTGACCGATTATGGCTACAGTAATCCCCCCATTTAGATTATGTTCATATTATTTATTTATATTACACAGGCAGCTCTTGGAGCTGATGCGTGTATATCTTAGTCCTTATCAGAGCACTTTAAATGTTTGACAATTTTTAATAAGAAAACCAAGAAGTTTTATCTCTCAGTTTGTGACCAGCTTGAGGGTCTGCCTTGCGACAGCTGGTGATAAAACCAGTGTGTTGCAGTTTATAGTTTGATATGCACCTTGTGAGACATTAACATGAAAAGTCTCATGTGCCTGTAATTTCTGGGTGCTGGTGAACAAACCATAACACAGCAATTCAAGTACTACTGCTTTGGGGTAGGAATAGTAGTGGTAGTACTTCCCCAGACGATCTCTTTCACAAAAAAGCCCTACCGCTATTTAAAATATTGTACCTTCATTTTAAAATGTTCTCTCTAGGTCGCGGACACCCTCGTGGTGGCCCCGGAGGACCAGGGATGCCGCCACCGAGCGGCATGCCACACCCGGGCCCCGCCATCCCGCCGCCTGACGTGAGACCGGTGCCGTCGCACCAGAGCCATCAACCACCCGCTGGACCTCAAGGGGGCCCGCCGCCGTTCAAGAGAGGCAGCGGACCACCCTTAGGCGGGCCTGGAGGACCCCCCAAACGTGGCAGGTACGTTATCATCAGCTGGTAATACACTTCTGGAGTTAGGCATGTATTTAATCACTAGGGTTTGAGGGTTTATGCTGTCTACTTTTTATGGCCCTGTCTGACATAACTGATCTGCGATCAGAATTCCTTCACCTTCACTTTGGTATAAATTATATAATAAATATGATGAACCGGATTCATGATAGGAATGTGCCGTCTTATACAAGCATGACGATACTCCAACAATCTGACAGAATACACTTGATATACAAAAAATATTCTTCTAAGCAACAATTTATAATTGTTTTTATCTTTGAATTATAGGTTTGAAGGACCAAGAGGCGGAGGTCGACCACCACCACCACAGGGAGGCTACCAAGCTCCACCGATGCAGCAAGCACCCCCACAACCCAACGGTTACTCGTAAGTTATCATTATTTACATTTTAAACTGTTGATTCTAAACTAACAATAGTTATGACTAAAAGAACTTCAAAAATGATGATCCGGAATCATGATAGGAATGTGCCGTCTGATACACGCATGACGATAATCCAACAATCTGACAGAATATAAATATTACTTCAGTGACTCGCAACAATTATAATTTTTGTTAACTCGAATTACAATTGAACAGGAATTCAGGATACCAGCAGCCTTATGAACAGCCAGCACCTGATCCATATGCACAGCCTCAGTACAACACACAAGGGTGAGAATTATATCCTTTATTTCATGCCTTGTTTATGGGAATAAAGTGACAAAATCAAATTTAATTCATGAACTTCATGATAGATATTGTAGTAACTACTCTCCAATTTTCGTCAGTCGCCGCGCTAACAGAAGCCCCATTGCATACCAACATAAGATATCTATTCTATGCCCACATATTCACAAGTAACATGATGAGACAAATCTAAAAGATAGGAATTGCCGTCTGACACACATATGCAGACACTTTAGATCCTGATTTCACAAAACTTATTAGGGTTTATAACCCTGCATCTCTATCAATTTACTGAAAGTAGCTGTTTTTCCAGGTCATATCAGAACAGCAATAACTATCCCCCACCCGTCCCAGTACAGCAGAGTGCAAGCTACAACTCGGGCGGAGGCTACGGCTCTAGTGGTTATGGTTACTCAACCGGCAACCAGGGTGGATACGAACAAGATGCCTATGGGTAAGTTGTGATCATTGTTTGTCGAGCAAATAGAACATACCACAAAGGCGAAAGGCTCATGAACCAAGGGCGCTAATATTGCTTAGATTCCAGCCCTACTATTGGTAAATTCAGGGTTGTACATATATGAAATAACCAATCAGAGCTTCTGGGAGCATATATAGCGTATGCAAATCGTAGCGTTCTTTGTCTTTGCCCCTCGCCTTTTTAACCATGACGGAAAGGAGAAGGTATGCGTTTAGTTAGGGCACAGATGTCTATATGTAATATATTGTATTAAGTATATCAGTTGTCTAGTACCCATAACACAAGCACTGCTTAGCTTGGGGCTAGATAATGTTGTGTGAACTGTCCAGCAATATTTATTTATTTATTTATTTATAGATAAAATAATACTATAGGTTAGGGTCTTTCAGGGTGTTTGTGTGTGCAAACAAATGTTCCCATATATCTCCAAAACGGTTTGATCAATTTAGGTATGGCTTTCTAAATTTGAAAGATTAGGTATGGTAGAAAGGTAATTAGCTATGTTTGGTGGAAATTGGCGTAGCTGTTTCCAGGATCAAACAAAAATGTATTGCGCGTGCTATTTTTTCCTGTGGCGACATCTAGTCGTGAATAGAATAAAATAATTACCTCTGGGCCCTACATTATGCGTGCTAGACACCGATTTGCGTTCGGAAGTGTTCTCTTTACCAATTGGAACACGGAAAATATTTTTTTTTTATAGTTAGTAAAATTACGACTATACACCACCACATACTTTACTACTCCTTGCTGACATTTCGTTGACCATTTAGAGGTCCTTCATAGCACCGACCGCGACTACACTCCACAGTCGTGAGACGGGAACACAAGAATAGTAAAATACTTGGTGTATAGTCGTAATTTTTCTAAAATGTTAGGAAGCCACGATAATTCGGATTCTAAAATTAACTTGTTCCATGAGATAAGTATGCAAGATAATTCTTGTTTATGTTGAGACCGAAGATAAAATGTTACAATTGACGACAATCTTGCAGCGGTAACACGGGCGGCGGAGGTGCGGGCGACGCGGGCTACGGCCCGGCCGAGCCGGCGTACGGTGGCGCGGCGCCCGCGTACGATTCCTACTCGCAGCCGGCGTACGGATCGTACCAGCAGCAGCCGCCGCAGCAGCAATACAACAACAACTATGGTAAGTGCCCTCTCTAATACCCAACACATTCCTCTTATCTGCCCCCTATTCTCTAACTGAAAGTCACTCAGTGACTAAAGTATGACAAGTAGAATGACCAAAGTAAATAAAAGAATATCATTAAGAATTGTCAATTGATGGTAATTTTACTTGTGAAACGTTGGTCACTGAATTACTTTCAAGATAAGGAATAGGGGGGCAGTTCTAGTTGTATGTCCGTTTACAATAGGCCCATATTCCGGAACTTTTTTGATTATAAAATATATCATGTCAATTCAGTTCAAGTACCTCTAGTTCATCTTTATGTCTCAGGGTGGCGGGCGCAGTGCAATGCCACATAGGTTGCGTCCTAGGTGGACGTGATCTATGAGGTAATGCACTGTTCATAGGCAGAGGTTACCGCTTAACATCAGGTGGGCCACTTGCTTGATCCGTCACCCAAGTAGTATAAAAAAAAAAGTTCTTGAATAAAGTTTTTATTTTTCATTACAATTTCGTTCATTATGGAATACGGGCTTAAAACTTAGGACCACTCTAATAATATGTCTGATATAACGTTAGCAATTAGTTTCATAGGCCACATGGACTAAGTGAGTGGCAATGATACAAAAGTACATAGTCATTATGCAAAATTAAATATCGAAATTAATGTCTACTCCAACATAGACAATATTTTGCCTGTGGCAAACAAACTCCATAGATAAGACAGTAGGTAATAGGGATTAGGGATGTATGCAAAAATGAAACAAAACAGATTCAACTCAAGAACATGGTATTGCACTACTAGTAGTTTTAAGTCTTGAGCTATAGGCCATAAGGTAGCGTGACCCAGTTATTAAAAAGGGGTAATAATTTGAGTAATAATGCCCAATAAAGTCAGTTCCTCGAATGTAAAGCAAAAATTATGCTCATTGTTGTTGCCTAAATAGGCGAGATGGCACGACCTATGAATAAATTAGGAAATGGTGTACCTATCACTGGTAGGATTTACTTTGTAACAAGTTTATTAGAAAAACTTAAGATGGCCGTGCCAGTATTTGATCTGCAAGAAACTTGCTAAATCAGACTTTATAGGAAACAAATGGCAAATGGAATTGATAATGGGAAAACATACGATGTGGAGAGATAAATACTTGCTACATATCTGCTTCATTCATGTGTTAGGTAGGGCCTCGGACAAATAAATAAAATTCAGACAGAACACAACACACAATTCGCTCACACGATGCATTAAAACCATGCTCATCACTGGTTTGGTTGTGTCTGTGTGTTATCTGTGTGACATGCACACACATAAAAAAACTAGCTTCAGTTTGTTATAGGGCAACATTCCGTCTTAGCTTCTTTATTTGTCCAAGGGTAGGGCTTCCAGGATACTGTGGCACATCTGAATTACCAGCTAATTTGGACCATCTTGGCTAGACAGTTTACCCCGTAAGACTGCCCTATAAGTGAAACAAAAATGACTAACAATCCATATTAATTAAGTTAGTTAAGATGATCCTTATTTATAAGAACTTCAAATGATATTGATGAGATTGTTATGTATTTTGTAATTGTTTGTATTCCAGGCAGTTGGTGATCTGTTTCAAAATAACAGTATAAAATTACGGCTAAAGACCATTTTAATTAAAATAATGGATTCTTTGATGAAGCTAAAGGATTCCCAGGAGATTCGCATGGGGTATTATTTGTAGCTAATAACGTTAAGTAGACAAAATTAAGTTCAAATAATTGACATAGTTTATTTATTGGTAACTTGGAATCTTTGAGACAATCTGACTGAGAAAATAAACATAAAAGGATATGTTTTATCCTCATTTTATTTATTTTTCTGTAACTATTACATAGTTACTTTTCTTTTAGTAGATAAACTTCGTAAAGATACTTTAAATTGTTCAGTGATATAGCAGTAATGTATTGTTTTCTATGGTATAAATAGGTATGATACCATGTTTTACTTTAAGGACTCTTTCTAATAAAATTATTACTATGATAGTAAAAATGTGTATAATTTATTTGGTAATCAGAAAGCATAACACATTGTTGAACAATCACACTAATATTATAAATTCAAAAGTAACTATGTCTGTCTCTGTCTATATGTTACCTTTTCACGACTAAACGGCCGAACCGATCTTGATGGAATTGGTCAAAATTATTGTATGAGGAAATCAACTTACATCAGGAAAAATAAAAAAAAACTGTCATGGCATTACCGAACGATAACAGAGTGTGCCACAGAATAGAATACAGTAATTGTGTTGGTTTTACCCTAGCGAAGTACGGGTATTCAGATAGTATGTTCTAATTAACAAAATCATTAAATTACATAGGTATTATATTTTAGAGTATCGACGGAATCTAAATAATCCGTTTGAGGCGATGAAAGACACTCATAGAGAACATGGTAAAACCACCAAACAGGTATTTATTATATTATATCAAATTATGATATCCACAATATGGATGATCCATATACTAGCTGTAAGATTTCAATGCTGGAGATTAAAATCCCGAGTATCATAGTTTTTAATGACATCATTGAGCGCTATAGAATTTCCCACAGCAGTCCTGCCATCTGCCATTTACACAAGTCTGAATTCAAACATCGAGCTATCAATAGGCACTAATAGCCTGTTCCATTCCTGAGCAAATGAAAGTTGAGACATAAATGAAAAAGCTCAGACTTAGTATTCGTTTCTAAATAGGCTTAAAGAAAGTATCAGCAGACAAATATTTTTTAAGACAATCATCCGCCTTCGTCTGCCTTAGCGTGATAAGCCTTACAAGCCTAAAGGAAGTACCAGCTGACTGAAATATATTTAACGATCCGCCCGCGTCGATCTTAGCGTGGTACCGAGACGTGGCCTTTAAAGCGTTAGAAGGAGTATTAGGCGACTAAAATATTTTTGCTCCCGCGTCTTCCTTCGCGTGATACAGATATAAAAATATATCTCTACCAAGTTTCATTGAAACCAGTTAAGGCGCTGGTAGATTAGCAAACTTCCAAACACTCGCATTTATATTCTAGTAAGGATTGGATGAAAAATACACATAGTTGATTTGGGAAATCCTAAGCAAAACAAATGAAAGGTAACATTTCTTATAGTTATTAATCTTACACTCTTTCATGCTATTACGGCTACACAGTTATTTTTATAAGCTTTTATATAACTTCACCTGTTAGTATGCAGTCAAATCTTGCAACTGAATTTTAAACCAGTTTGACCCAACCAATTGAGCTGAAAGAGTCATGGCGAAAGCGTACCCTCGCTTGTGAAACTATATAAAACTAATATCTTTGGATAGTACGAGAATAGCTTGATAAATGCCCATCATTACATTTTCTATAAAAGTATGAGAAAAATGTAAATAATTTTTAAAATATTGATTGGCCCCAGTAACTAAATAGCAGGTCAGTAAAGTTATTGAGCTTTTTCAAAAAAATATTTGACTATTTCCCATATTTTTGTTCAAAAACTGATGATGGACAACTATCAAGATAGGTAATCTTAAAGTACCTGGATGACCAGTGGTGTACTTTATTTCTAATTTTAGGTACACCAATGTTCTTAGTTTCGCCATGATTCTTTGCATTCATGTCTAGTACCAAGGATAATTTAATATTATGGTGGCAGCGAGCTGATCTGATGATAGAGGCGGAAGGTGGACAATGGAACTCCACAAAGATTAATGGTAGCCTATGGCAGTGTATAGGCTCATTTCAATCAGCTCACGGTTCCAATCACTGATTTAATAAAAGCATGTATATTAACTAATATTTTACCAGCTCTTTATTTTCTGATTGTTGAGTTTATTAGTATCTGAAGCTTTAAGGTTGCAATGCCACAATTAGATAAACCATAGGTACACAAGACACAAGACTGTGCCAAGAAGACGGGGCATATATATTATAAGATAAGGTGTAGATAATAATTACTAGGAAAAAATCATCAACTGCATCAGATCTGAACCTGAACTTGGCTGGCACTCCCAGCTACTTGGAAGATTTTTGTAATAGTGAAATATAATGATGGAACAGGTAAAAACTTTAATTATTTTTATAATGTTAAGTGGTTATTGTGATCACCGTTGGGCATACATGATCTGATAATGGGAGGCATACACAGGCTCCACGACGGATGAGTCTCAATTGACTCATAATGAAAATTAACATACTCACGTTGCCACATGGACAATGGTAGCCTTTGTCTTACAGAAGGGGATGGTTGAAATAATGAAAGAAATCATTCTCATTTATGTACGGTTACGATGACCAATTATTAGAATGGTATCATATCATAGATACCTACCATTATTCATGTTGAATGCCTACCAAGTATTTTTTTCGATTGTTCAAAATAATTGACTAGCTGTGTATATAATATTTCAAATGAATCATATTGAGTAATATCAAGCCCACTAACATTGAAAGGTCTAGGACCTAGACCCTAGGTTAAAACAGGTACGTACATCAGAACAATGCAATCAACTTCAGCTGGCTTTATCAGCAAATTGGAAGATATTTTATTATCACATTGATCTCTGATGAACTGATGAAACAAATTACAGGTAATAATATTTTGAAATAATTTATTAATTTCAACAGACACATTGAAATGTACCTAATTATAGCTAATTTATAGACCTACCTGTGTAAACTAAGCATTAGAGATGCTTACAATCTAGTTTGAGAACAATACGAAGTAAAAGATATGATGATTATAATTATAATTGTATGCCCTGTAAAATTACAGTTCAGAACTAATGTTGGTCTGATCCGACTTTAAGTTTAAGAATGGACTAAATAAGGGACTTACTTCCCACATTTAAGTAATGCTAAGGCATACATAGGTACACCTTATCAATTTTAAACCAATCCTCTATAGAGTTGGTAAAGGAATTTAAAATTGCAGTGTCCAAGTCTCAGCAATATAAGTAGGATAGGAATATAAATTAAATTGATGAGGTAGTATCATCGTTAATACAATAAGAACAACACCAAGCAAGGTGTAACTATGATATGCTATGAGCATTACTAATATAATACATATTGCCAAAGAATCTTTAAACTGCAAGAAACAAAGTATGTGCACATTAATTTGGCAATTGTTCCGTACAAATAAAACTGAAATGTTAGATTGTTACACAATCTAAATAAAACGTAGATTTAAGAACTGATCGTAGTTGCAAACCATATGTCAACAATTTATAGGTACCACCACCAAGTTGCATTTCAGACAAAAACTAGGCTTATCGGGAATTTGGCATATCTGTAAGGGAGTATAGCTAGTACTGCAAGAGTGTATGAACCTGGGGTGGTTGTAAAAGAATGGTTTATACTATGAAAGTAATGATTTATTCTATATTTTTCAGGATATGGTTAAAACATTGAAGAAAACTGAACTATGAATGGCTTAGACATTGGCGCATTGCCTATTGGCTTTCAATAACTGGAACGACCCTTGCCGCGGTTACGAGACTTCGCAGCTTCAGGTACTAAATTAATGGTATTTGACATATTGCAGTAGAGTGCGTCCAGTCTAAAACTGAATTAATTATTTACATCAAAATAAAATATTCCTTATTCCGTAACTACAAGGATAATTTTGAAACGTCGAGGTCAATTGCCAAGCAACAGCGATGCGCAGGCGCGTTCAGTTTTAGGCTAGACGCACTCTATCCATCATTCATCAGTCCAGTCGCGAGGGGCGTCTTCTGGTTTATGATCGCAAATGGAAAACCATTCTTCTTTGCAAGCTACATGGTCTCAGCAGACAAATATCTTCTCTGCAAGCTACATGGTCTCAGCAGACAAATATCTTCTCTGCAAGCTACATGGTCTCAGCAGACAAATATCAAGCGTCAATTTATTTGGTGTTTTTTGCTCATTACAAGCTCATGAACACTTCTTCAGATAGCGAAAGCTGATTTCGCGTGAACCAGGAGACTTAACACACATTTTAATTGATAGTATCTCATAACTATCATCAGTTTAGCTACGATACCCATAAAGATTTTGAATTTGAATTTGAATAAACTCATTTTTACATTTTTAAAGTCTAACACACAGGGTTTAACTGACACAGAAATTTAAAACGCAAAGTACGAAAACGATTTAGTGCTCCACAATACAGCAAAAATTCATTATTCTGTTTGCATATAATAATTCTTCCATTTAATTATACTTTGCAAATCATGCACTCATCTCGTTAATGTTGCGTAGTTTACCGGATGACCGTCCATATTCTGCCGGAATAAAATATTTCATATATTTTTTTACAGATTCGAGGAAGGCGCGAAGCTTGGGGAGAGGTGCGAAGTAATCATGTGAATACTATTTATTTATTCATAATGTGTTTTGTTGTGAATAAAAATCCGTGCAATTAATGTTTTAAGATGTTGTTCTTTATAGTACCCCTAATACCCTTATAGCCCACGATGCTAAATGGTGATTTACTCGAGCGTCTTGATTAAGATTAAATGGTGGAAAGAAAAGGTTGTATGATGTGGTTGCTCGCGTTTTACCGGAATAAAAAGTAGCCTATAGTTCAGAGGTTCCCAAAGTGGGCGATAAAACCCCCTTGTGGGCGCTGCAGGCCGAAAGGGGGCGGTAAGAGACCCAGAAAAAAATGGGGGCGTCAAATCAGACACACTTTCACATTTTAATAGTTATTAGTATTCCTAGATAGGTCATTTTCGTAGATAATAGACCGCAGCCAATCATGTTTTAACAAGTTTTTGTTAAATAACCCGATTTGTGCTCACAATAATTAATTTAATTTGAAGTTCCATACCATTATCTATAAATCTGTTGTATGGGAGCCTCCTTGAATATTTAATTTTGTTTTTTAGTAGGTATTTGTTGTTATAGAGGCAACAGAAATACATCATCTGTGAAAATTTGAACTGGCTGACTATCACGGTTCATACCAAAAAGCTTGAATTTGTCCTATAACTTCATGGTTCATACAGCCTGGTGACAGACGGACGGACAGCGAAGTCGTAGAATAGGGTTTCGTACCAAAAGGGTTCCTTACCCTTTGGGTACAAAAAAGGCGTAAGGTGCAGGCGTGGAACGGTTAAGGCACGGACGTGACATTAAAGTATACAGAAGAGGCGAGGTCTGTCATTTTAAAGGCTGACTTTGCAGCGATAGCATAATTTTCCTCTTCAGTAAAATATTGGTAAATAATGCTCTTACTGTATAGCAAGCAACGTGCGCTCTCGCCTCTCATACATATAGTATGAATATGTTTTGAAGCGGCACCATACAAGATACAAGATATTTATTTGCAAAAATAAGTGATACAATTTGGTCTTATAAAATAGTGAGCACTTATGACTTATTTGCCCTCTGCAGGCATCGCAAATTTTTCGAGGGCGTAAACTGCTACTTAGTTTACTAAGTTATTACATAGGTATAGGTAAAACAACTAACTACTAAAAATTTTACTAATACAACAACAAAAAAAAACATCCAAAGTTACTAGACATTCATCAATTCGGAAATTACAAAGTTACTAGGTACATTCATCAATTTGGAAATTTAAGCATAGGTATAAGAGGTACCTAATTATTAGCTAGCTAAAGTTGGCAAATTGTCATTTTTATTCGATTAAATATTCGTCAACAGTATAGAAACACTTTTGAATAAGGAATGTATTTAGCTTTCCGGTAAACAACATAATTTTAGTTTAATTTTCTATATTAATTGGAAGCTTGTTAAAAAAAATTACTGCCATAATAATAAGGACTTTTGTTTAGCATACTTATTCTAGAATATGGCAGAAAAAGTCTGTCTTTGTGACGAGTGTTTCTGTTATGTGTTTCGTTTATTTTGGTGAAATGGTTATTACTTTTATAAACGAAAATGCAAATGTCCATAATGTAAATTGAAGGTAGTGTCAGAAGATGAAATTTTATGAAATAAGGTTTATAGCTTTGCATATTATCAATCTGGGCTATGATTCTAACACATTTATTTTGTGTAAGAAATAGGTCTTTCACATTTACACTATTTCCCCATAGCATTATACCGTATCTTAGCCACGAATACGCATACGCATAATACGCCGATAATGCAGTCTCTGTGTTCGTACTGTGTTTAATTTGAAAAACGGCATATGTAAACTTGGATAGTTTAATTTGTATGTGTTCTATGTGAGTCTTCCAGTTGAG
Source organism: Operophtera brumata (assembly GCA_932527175.1). Taxonomy (NCBI): domain Eukaryota; kingdom Metazoa; phylum Arthropoda; class Insecta; order Lepidoptera; family Geometridae; genus Operophtera; species Operophtera brumata. Next base: position 7,820,720 of record OW052238.1, read on the forward strand.
GTGAGTATCTATGTTTAAACCCAGTAAGCTGAATGCGTCTACTTTTTCTAAAGCAGTGTTTTGAAAATCAATTTTTAATGGAATGGCTGGACTATGGTATGTTTAAACTGCATTACTTTGGTTTTACTGCAGTTCATTTCGAGGTTGTGGTCTAGAAGCCAATTTGTTACGGTCTGTAATGTACTCTTTAATATTGAATCCGTCTTTTCGTTTTTCTTGCATTTTACTAATATTGAGACGTCATCCGTGAATAATATAGGTAACGTTGTATCATTATTAAATATTTTTGGCAAATCATTTATATAAATAAGAAAAAGTACGCAACCTAGAGCGCTTCCTTGTGGTATTGCACATTTTAAATTTCTGGTATTTGATCTTATTTCTATTATTTCCCTATTTTCAATGTCGTGATCTTCTATTTGGACGATTTGAGTCCTATGAAGTATTTAGATATGATTGAAACCAAAGATAGGCAGGTCCACGTATGCCTGAGCCGTACAACTTCTTAAGCAATATACTAGACTTTATCGTAGGCTTTCGACATATCTAATAATAATCCTAGTACAATTTTCTTTTCATCTATTAGTTGGAGTGCTTTTTTAATATGTGTATACTGCTGATGTTGTGAATCATGTCTTTCTAAAACCATTTTGGCTATCATATAGTATGTTAAATTTTTCTAGATATGAATATAATTGATTACCTACACATAGCTCTTTCAAACACTTGAGAAAGTTGGTAAGAGTGCTATGGGTCTATAGTTGCTTGGAATCTTTTTATCACCTTTCTTATGGATAGGCTTGACTAGTGATATTTTAAGTAGGTCCGGAAATAGACCGTCTTTAAAGCTCTGGTTAATTAGAAATGTTAATGGTGCTGCAAGCTCTTCTACACATTGTTTCAAAAGAATAGGTGGAATGTTATCTATACCACAGCTGTGTTTGTTTTTTAATTGCTGTCTGGCCATGACTGGGCCTTATTATATTTATTCTGTGGCCTTACGCCTTTTCTGTGTAATTCACGTTTAAGTTAAGAAGTGGGCGAAAGGTACCACGAGACAAGAAGACCACGCGGCAGATCGCGGGGAAGATGGAGAGACGAACTGGGAACTGGCCAACAATAGTGTCGATTCTGTGCAGCATTCTCTAATTTTAAACCGCGGTAAAGTTGTCGCGCGTCCTTTCTAATAGACAGAAATAAGAGAACGCGATAATTTTAATGCGGTTTAAAATTACAGAATGCTGCACAGAATCGACACCAATGGCCCTCGAGAGACAGGAAGGCCTTTCCCTGCAGTAGGATATTTTTTCATGATTTATGATAAAGCACTGGTAAAATAATACTATGCTAGTGCTAAAGTAAACTTATAGCGCCATCTCTTTTTCTAAACATAAGTCTCCGTGATAGATGGCGTTATTAAGGATGTACCTGCAACTGTACCCTGCCACATTGCCAAATGCCAGTCCAGTCATTTGTTTCGATTAGATTATTATGTAATCTGTGCCCGCGATTTTTTTCGCGTAAAGCAAAAACTACAATTTATACCTTCTGGCACTATACGTCCTATTACCGGAATGTCAACTCAGTATTTCTCCGAACGTCCTATTGCCCGAAAGTCACATTCCGCGAACGTCATTTTCCCTGTATTTCCCTTTCCTTGAATGTCGCTTTCCCGGTCCTTCCCTTTCCTTGAATGCCACTTTTTCTGAGCGGCCATTTCAGTAATTAGCCGATTTTGCAAAATGTACCTTTGAAAAATAAAGTACTGAAGATCTTAGAAACAAAAGACGGTAGTGGAACTTATAAAAATGTTTTATTACATAACATTTTGAACTCAATATTTCCTTCTAGGTAGGTAACCAAAAAAACATTTTTTTTTCTTGATTAAAATTAACAATTCATTAGGTTTTAACATGTTTTCAACTTTGTTTTTTTTTTTTTTTTTTTTTTTATTAAATGTAAATAATTCTTTTTAAAAAATATTTTCCGTCTATACTTCCATTTTTCAAGTTGTTTAAAAGTTTATTGTATTTTTTATCGAACTGGATATCTTGCATTTTTATATTTTTCCGGTTCAATGTTTCAAATAAACTATTAGTTATGATACTATCATAATGTATAGATTCCTTTTTCAAAGAATAGATAGCCAAATATAAATTTGGCGTTTTAGGGATTCTGGAATTAAGTCTACGGTGCCAACCTTCGAGGGAAAATGGTTTTAATTAAAATCATTAATCAATGGAATGTGGGATTTATGGTTATTTTTACCAATTTCGCCCTGTTAGGGTTTAAGTACCGAGCCGTGATCTCAGGGGGTCCTGGGTTCAATTCCTGGGTCGAGCAAAAAAGTATGTTTCGAATTTTTCGTACATAGCTTGGGTTTGTGATCACTAATCCGCATTTGGCAAGCGTGGTGATTAAGCCTAATCCCATCATAGTAGCGATGACTTGATTTCTATGATGGAGGCCTTTGCCCTGCAGTGGGACATTGTATAGGCTGATACTTTACTTTACTTACCAATTTCGCCGCAAACTTTTTAATTAGTGGACTTTCAGGGAAATGGTCAATTTAGGAAGGTGGTAGTTCAAGGAAGTGGGCGTTAAGAAAAGTAGGACGTAAACAGAATAAACGTTTAGAAAACTGGACTTTCAGGGCAGTGGACGTTGAGTGTAAATAGACCTTAAATACCGACTTTACATTCCGGTAATAAGACTTACAGTGCCAGAAGGAATTTATATGGCGTAAAATTAGCCTACCTTCCTCAGGATGCAATCTATCTCCTTATAATTTTTTAAAGTAAAACCATTTTTACAAAGTTGGACCAGTTTTCTATTGCAAAGTTATTGAGAATCCTACAATTCCTACCAAAGCTCAATGGTACAACAGTGTTATTTAGGAAAATGTAAGGTATGTGAATAAAAAAAACATGGTTTTGGAGTTTTAAATTTATTGAATCTTAGATCTAAGCTTGTGCCTCAGGCAGGGTTGTGATAATGTCCGAGTCACCAGGGTCAGTGATAGCGAGGGTGCATACTCGGTAGTACTTTCCGCACGCTGTGCCCAACTCAATGTTGTTTCCACTGTAATGGTGGACTCCGGTCTTGGCTAGGAGAGCATAGTACTCAATCTCCGATTTCCTGCAACAGAAAAGTTATATGAAGATCGATACAATCATGCCAACATAGGTTGTACAACCTTTGCAGGCAAATATGTCCAAGGAACTACAGAGTAGATATTAAAAAAAAAAAGGGTGTTTATATCTTGAAACAAACATGAGTATAGCCCGGCTTGGAGATAACTAGGCCTCTTTTTGGGTTTTAGTGTTTTTATAATTGCAGTTATAGAAAAGCATCAGTGTTATTTTTAATTATATTATATGGCAAAGTGATCTAAAAGAGAATGATAAAAATGAGCACTTATTTTTTCCAAGAACAGCCTGCCTGCGCTTTCTCATACCATTGATGTTAATGATACAAAGGGTTTTGCTAAGTGTTTTTTGCTCAACCATGATAATTACTGAATCTCTTTAACTGCATACAACACATTAAATTCTCAAAAAGTTAGTTATATTATAGCTGCTATAAGAACAAGTAATGAAAATAAAGTTAAAAATTAAATGGGGACCCCCTTATAATAAACATTTGTTTTTGCTTTAAAGTATTACTTATAGTCTCTAAAGAAAAAATGTTAAATCTTGTATGATGGTATGGAACCCTTTGTGAGTAAATCCAACTTGGCCAGTTTATTTTTATCCTGTTACCACAAGTAATGTAGCAAGTGGATGCTAGTATTAGATGCCTTTGTATGTAACAAAGAACATGTTCTTATTTATTCAAACAGTACCTAAAACAGATACATCTTAATTCAATAAATAATATAATTCTCACCTGCCTGATTTCTGCATATGGCCCAAGACTACTCCATAGGTTTCCCATAGAGAATCCGCAAAGCAGCTTTATAGTTAAACTCATTGATCAGAGGTCTCAATAAATAATGGCAAATTAAAATACAAATACATCGACTCCACATATAAAGTATGGAAAGCTCTACTCAACAGACTGCTTTACGGAATCAACTAGAGGGAAGCCATACTTCTTTGTCTAAGACTCCGTATGCATCCCTTTGGCAATAAATTGGGAAATCTACTTCTCAGTAGTCTCACCTTAGAGGAGGCGCGTTCTTGGCGATGATGATCAGTTTAGCCTTGCCCTGACGCAGGGTCTTCAGTGTCTGTTTGTATCCAAGGCAGTATTTGCCTGACTTCATGACCAGAGCCAGGCGGGAGTTGATAGACTCGATGGTCTTTTTCTGTGAAAGGAATAAACATTATTATTGAGTAACGCGCTAGTAGAAAGTGACTTAGATTGCACAAGTATTTATAGGTTATATTGTAACAATGCATTTTCAACCTTACAAATTACAAAATCTGCAAGCCTATCAAGCAGTATTTGATTTAGGACTTTGAATAATAGGCGATTATTCAACAGGATATTGAACAATCATGCCACAAATCCATACGGGGTTACAAACACGTGTACCGTAAAGATCAAAATTTACAATTATCTCACCTGTTTCTTGGCAGCAACCATTGTGATTGTTGTTACGGCAACTCACTAAAAAAGTAAAGCGTAAATTATAATGTGCTCAACCTATAGTTGTCCTGTCTTCAATAAAGTATTGTTAAAATTCGTGAACAAACCTTCCGCGAAGACTAACGGTAATGAAAGAAAGAAAAATGTTTTTTTTTTTGTATGAGTGCTTGGAGGTGTCTGTCAGTCTGTGTCAAATCAAATTGCAGTTCTATTATTTGTTCTGTGGTGGTACTGCCTCTTATTCCTCCATGGATCATGATCATGATTAGAATATTATAGTCCAACTCCAAAATAGAATAACTAAAATAGTAGTGTGCGTCAACTATGTGGAGCCCTGACACAGCGAGATGGCGTCGCGCGCGTCAGACCACGCAGGTGATGGCGCGATGAAATAGACACTTAACACAGATTGGCAAACAATAGCACAGGATCGTAGTGACTGGAGGATATGGGGGGAGGCCTTTGCCCAACAATGGGATGATTCAGGCTAACAGTAACAGTATGTTTACGTCCGCTACTTTCCTTTTCATGGAACTTCATGTCATCTCTATGTGATTTAGGTCACAGTGATACGCTGGCAGTCGTAAGGATTTGTGACCATGTTGTGCAAATAAAGTATCATTTTCATACTTCATCAGGTGGGCCTCTTGCTTGTTCCGTCATCCAAGTAGTATAAAAAAAAATCTTCTTTATTTTTTTTCTCCAAAACTATAAGTTTCCGCACATCCCCACTCTAGGGGGGGGCGTCCCCTACCACACTCCACCCCTCCCTCCCACTCTCCCTCCCTTAATTCATGCGGCACGATTCTAAACCCAACCCAAACCTGGTCTGTAGCGGCCGCACACTACAACCACTGACAGCGAAGGTGGCACTATCCACCACAAGAAGCTTGGGTAGTCGTACACCATTAGTGGAAAGTAATATCAAGGTATCAAGTAATATACGACCTATAAAGTACGAGTAATAAGACGACCTCTGTGGCGCGGCGGGCCAAGGTTGGCCTGCGACGCAGGAGGTTGCGGGTTCGATTCCCGCCTCGGAAAAAATATTTGTGCAATCGCAGATATTTGTTCAGGGTGTTCTGGGTATTTTCTATGATAATAAAAAATATCTTTGTATTATATTGTATTAAGTATATCAGTTATCTAGTAACACAACACAATAACACAAGCTCTGCTTAGCTTGGGGCTAGATAATGTTGTGTAAAACTGTCCAGCATTATTTATATTTATTTATTTAATATCAAGGCTGTGGGTATCAAGTATCCTATAGTCTGTGAGTAATATAACGGTACACTTCGTGTTCATTCCTAGGAAACATACAGTACTTTATACTTTATACTTTATTTATTTAAAAAACACACACATCATACATATTACACATTCAAAAAAATTACAAGGACAAAATAAGTTCTGATATGTACAACAATAATGGTGTTCTATAACATTTACCACAAACATTGTACACAAAGGGAAAATAAAATAAAATAACAGTAAGAAACACTAAATTAAAATAAGAACTAAAAACTAAAGCTAAAAATTACTAAAACATAAAAAAAACAATTACATTTTAAAAACTTGTGATTGAGCCTAAGTGGCTCAAAATCTTATTTTTAAAGATTCGTAGGGGGTCGCAAAATATGTCTATGTCTGGGTTTTTGTTGTTCAAATCATTGTATTGGTTACACATTCGCGTGGTAGGTACTTGTAAGCCCATATTAGTTCTTGATCGAGGCGTATTAAATATATTCTGTATTGGTTGACGGGGATAGTTGAATGGCACGTATAGCGGGAACCGCTCTAATAGCTCACTGCAGTGTATTTTTCCATTGATAATAATCATCAGTAAATACATACGCTAATGTATCCTCTTTGACACATACATTCATGGTTCATTCATTCGTATTATAGATCCGTATCAAAAACTACAACAAAACAAATACTGTATTCGTTAAGTATTAAATTCAAAGGCGGAACGGAAACCTTAATTCAAAAGAAAATGGAAGATCAAGAAAAAGTGCTCAAGTACCTAGTGTCAGTTGAAAAGATAGCTGTAGAGATTCTAGCTGATAAACGTGAAATAGTAATGTTGGACAAACGAAGAAACCAAAACCGTGAGGCTTTACGTGATATGAGTAAATCATCACAACATAAATGTTGGGTCACTGTTGGATCTGTGCTTATAAAACATAATGCAGAAGCAACAAAGACCTTATTAGAAGCTGATCAGAAGCAACTGAACATTGACATAAACAAGCTACGTAGCGATCTGAAAGTGAAAGTTAATAACTTAAGAGATTTGGAAATGCAGCCGCCTGTGCCAGGGTTGATGCTTGTGCCCATGTCCCAGAAGGAAACTGAAGGGTTATCAAGAGCCGGTGTATTCTCATCTTAGACACCTATTTACAGCATTCACTGACCTCAAAGTTGATGTGAAGTTAACGGACTTTGGTTCAGCACTCAAATAGTTAGAAATAAAACGCATTCTGACAAGCTTGCTGCTTGATTATTGCAAACAAGAACTAGAGCAATATATTGTAGTTATTGGACTAGAGTGTGAATTAAATTAAACTCATTTGTCATCATCTGAATTTTTGAAGGTGCCAAGGTTTTCAAGGTGTTTTTGAAGTGTATGGAATGCTAAGTCTATCGTAGAGTTATTACATCTTATGGTGAAGCTGTAGAAAGTGTTTTTCTATTATGGCTCCCTAAATACAATAAGATCCCACTAATGTCCTAAATGTGTAAGTTTGTTACTCAATCACGCTGAAACAAACAGCTGAATAGATATCGATGAAATTTAGTAAATAGATAAATTATGACTTGGATTGAGCCTACTTTTATCCTGGTAACACGCGAGCGAAACTGCGGCGTGAAATATATTGGAGATTGTAGGCAAAGTTGGCTTAGCAAGGGCTATATCACCCTCCCCTGCCTGAGGAGCTAAGAACACTAGCAGTCTGTCTTCCCAAAGGAGACACTAGAGGAGATGGAACCACTTAGCCAAATTATTCTAGCATCAAAATGATCATTAGTTGTTTTTGGGTCTAGGGATTAGTGAATTCATGATTGGCTCCAGTTGGCTAACATGTCAAACTATGGAAGACAATATTCATAGCTCAAGGAAGGTAGAGTGCGTTCAGCGTGGCAATGCAGCCAGCATCTTAGGGAGGGACTCTTCAGTCTGGTAGCGTTTTGGAACAGTTGAGCTACCTTTAGATCATTAGCAGCGTTCTTCAGGTAGCACAACTGTTTCATGTTTTTTTTTTAAATTGTACATACCTACTTGTATTATTCTTTCTGTAAATAAATGTATTTGTTCAAACTGAAACTGAACACTATTTTTACATTAAAATATTCCATCCTTAACCACAAGGATCATTTTTAAAGTGCCAAGTATAAGTGATGGAGGCGCATTCAGTTTTAGGCAAGACTTACTTCACCTGTTCACATTAAGTTTTCCCTCAGGAAAGTATATAGCTGGTGTAGAGCAGTCAAACCTCAAGGCAACCGCCAGCTGTCGTGTGATATCCCTATTTCAATTGTTAAACTGCTCGTTTTTAGGAACCTCAGGATATTTTGTTGTTTTGAGCTATGGAAAGTTATCAGTTGCTTGTAAAAGATTATAAATAACAAAAAGCATATTTTTTTAATGTTTATTAGGCTAATGTTCATCAAATAAAAATCATCAAATATATATTTTCAATATGCACAGTTACACCTTTATACATGTAAATAATATAGAACATAACAAATAAATAATAAATAGTACCAATTTTTTGGATTTATCCATTAATAAAATTGTTGATTGTGTGATAATTTATGATACAAGTGACTTGACTTAATGCCGATTTGGTGATTTTGGACTTACAAAGTACGTATCAAAGAATAAAATATAAACATTTATCTCTATAATAAATGTATTTTATGATTGACAAAAGAATGTAAAAATGTCAGGCATGGCATCAAAAACATAAGTAACCAATTAATCATCACCCAACTCTATCTTAACATCATAATCAATATAATATGGCATATATGAATTAATAATGTAGTTTCATTTCAATTACATTTTCTTATAGAAATAAACATTGCAACATAATATAAAACTAAGCTTACTAACTTACTTAATGAATAGTTGTCAATATCAAAACATTTATCCTAGAGGTTATTGCTATAATTAGGTATAATAATGATCCTTAGTAGCTTGTATTGAAACTATAATCAGTACAAAATGCCACCATACTAGGGTCCTCAAATACAAACTTGAATGTAATAATTTGTGGGTTGTCTTTGAGCATTAAATACGATCTGTCACTATCACAAGTCTTTGAATTTCGAATGGCCAAAGCACATGTTTTGTAATGTTTATTGACTATACTACTGGCATCTTGTACAAACGAGCTTGTACATGCGTTGCGTAGAAGACGCCGTGCGTGTCACGATCACAGATCACAGGCGCGCGTGACGCCAGCCTCGGAGTCGGCACTACCAGTTGGCCATGCCAGGCTTGTTGAGTGTCATAAAGTATATCTGACAGGAGGACCCACCCTTTGCTGATGAAAAGAATACTTTGTCATTACGCTCACATAAGAATTTAAGTCGTTGTGCTTTCTTGTGCATAAACACGCCGTCCAGGTGTCCGCTTTCCACGGAGCGAATTTCGATAGCCTTGTTACCCCATCCCATGATTTGTCCAGTTCCTATGTATGCTACCGAAGTTGGCATTTCGCCCCACTAAAACAATACAAATGATTTATAATTACTGTAAATAATAATAATAGGGATATAAATTATCAATTTCACACAGTATATTTAGGTGGACAAGCGAGGGAAGGCGCTTATCGTTTTGATGCAATTGATGTTTTACACTAGAGCTAAACACTACTTTTCATCACGAAAGTGAGGAATTTTAAATTTTCTGCTAAAATATCCAAATGGTGAACAACATGCGCTCCAGCCTTGTTTATAGCGAACGTCATAATATGATTTTTCGTAGGTTTTTTTTAATCCCCGCCTAAAAAGATGAGTGTTATAAGTTTGAGGTGATTAGGTACATAATGTTTACTTTACCAAAAAGGCCATAGTGTGTGTTGTATGTGGCCTCAAAGCTCTGAAACAGCTGCTCTGATATCAATGCGGTTTTTTTTGTATGAAATCTGTTTGAGAGGTAGTTCTTAAAAAGGGATTATCATCCTTCATCATCAAAAAAACCTTCAGAAAAACCGTATTTTCGGTTACAATGCGGTTTTCAGAGCAGCTGTTCCAGAGCTTTGAGGCCACAGACAAACACACTACGGCCTTTTTGGTAAAGTAGCAAAAACAAATGTTCCCAAAACATTTGACCGATTTAGAAGGGTTTTCTTTTTATGAAAGAGGGTGTTTGCAAGATGGTTTTTAGCTATGTTTGGTAGAAATTGGTGCAGCCGTTTCCATTCCAAGATCATCAAGCTCGTAAAAATGCTTTTAGAAAACATTTGCAGGAATGACAGGTGATAGCGCGTTCTATTCCTGTGGCGACATCTAGTCTTGAATAGAGTAATGGTATCTATCACAAGCGATTTCATGAGCTAGCTCAATGTATGCGCCCTACAATCAAGCGACCGACATGAAAAGCGGAAGATTTTCCGTAGTTGGGTTTTAGTGTTTTAAACTTTTAACTTGTTCCGTTTTTACATAGACCGGACCAAAATAGTCTGGGAACAAGTTGTAGTGAAAGCACTACACACAAGTGAGCATGAGTTCTAAATAAACTTTCAGACTTACTTGGAGGACTATATTTTTACTGACGCGTCCGTATGTATTGACGTATACTCCTTCATTATCATAACATAATAATAGCTGGACGCCATTTGAGTTTGGAAGCGGCACAATGCAATGTGGAATTATTGCGCCCTGGAACAATGAGACAAAAAAATAAGGTTACTCAACTATAACTATGTAATTCTTGTATCAATCTACAGAAAGAATAACTGAAACTCACATGCTTTGGAATATAAATATCGTAAACACTGGCAGTGTCAAGATCAACAGCGTGGAATCCATCTGCTGACCCGTAAATTACTTTCAGTCTTGTGCCTTCTTCAATAGTTAGATCAACTAATAACGGCCTGTAAAATAACAAAGACAAATTAAATGTCATAAAATATGTAAATATCAGAAAGCGAAACTAACTCCCGCACTGTATTCGCTGCACAGATCATGTGACTGTCAAACCATCCATGACAACAGTATCGTTCACCGTTAGATGTCCCCTGCCTTGGTTGGAACGCCATACAAGGCAGGGGACATCATTAAGTGAACGACCTGTAGATCTCTCCAGTTCGTAAAAAGGGTCGAAGTTTCGTAAAAAAACAATCGAACAATGAATCTCTTTTACGAAAGAAAAATGACAATCTTGTTTGTAATCAAGAAAATTGAGCGTTACTAAAATTACTGTAAGTATAGTTGTTTTTACCTATGTTGTAGTTCACCAAAATTCTTGAAAGCCATGAATTTATGGTATGGTTTGGGAGCCCATGCATAAATTTCGATAGAGTCTTTCAGTGCGATCACAAGGAACTTTATTCGCTCGTATTTCACGATGCGGAAATGCACAGCGCCTTGGAGCTCGCCGACGTTTATCCAACCGTTTCTTCGCTCTGCTTGCTGTAAAGAAGTCAAACATTCCAATTATACTTTTACATTTTCAAAATTAAACAATTTAGGATTAATCGCGTATTTTTATTAGGTTCCTTCCTAAAATTTCGAAGCTGCAAAGCATTAGAAACGTCAGGAATATCAAAAATCCGTTTGAAATTGTTTAATTTACAATGTTTAACAATCATTATACCATTAACCAAGGGATTCCATTTGAATTTGTTAGTTGTGTGTGTAAAACAAGTAAGGGGCAACTACGGTACCCTACAATAAGCGTGGCCCGACACGCACTTGGCCGCTTTTTTATATTTCAAGTTATGTTATCTTATAGATATTCTATAATGATTTTTTAACCGGTATTTCAGTTTATAAACAGTAAAGACAGCGCCGAAAACTGAAGGCACAGCAGGTAAATAAAGCCTATCCCTACATAGGACAAAATAAAATAGCTTGATCCTGAAGGATGATTCATTTTTGTACAAGTTCTGTACGAATTACGATATTCTCAGGAACTCTCTATGCGTGGCCATGGTGTCTCTAGCCTAAGAATAAACCTCTCCGTCTCCTCCCATGGATGTAGTAGCAATCTTACTAAGGGATTACAACAGGGGATGCACAGCAGCATCCACCTGAGTAGGTACATAACACCAAACTGCGACCACTAATCCGCCTGCCAAGCGTGGTGATTATGGCAAATTCCCCCATTGTATTCAAGGGGGAGGCCCCGTCCAACAGTGGACGTATACAGGCTGGCGATGATGATGATGATATACTTACATCGCTAAGTCCATCAGTGCGAAGAATCTTGGATTTGAGCCAGCTAAGATAGTAGACGCGCACACGGTTTTTCTTCCCGGAAACCGTCACAAGTATATTCTGCCCTTCTAACACTTCCATCTGCTGGAAGCGACGTCGTGAGATCAATTGATAAACTTTTCCCTGTCCCGAGCGGTCGAGCAGCATCAAACCATTTTCTGTGCCGATTAGCAAGTTGACTCCTGAAACAAATGGAAACATAAATTAGTATGTATCTAGTTTTTTTTAACATTGATACACCTTTGTTTGTACCAATGTTATCTCTCTCCTGTTGGTAAGTGACGATGAGGCCGAAGATGAAGCACAAAGGTCTAGAAGGCACCTATTCACTCTAGCCTTGAAGAGACCCAGATTATAGTTTTCAGGAAAGACAGACGACGGTAGTGTATTCCACCCCTTAGCAGTTCGCATTACAAAGCTAGAATTGAAACGTTTAGTACGAATAGAAGGTAGGATGGTACCGAGCCGTACGCCTGCTCGTCCTATGATGAAAAGAAGATGGTGGGATCAGAAACATCGGAGATCGGTGGTGTTTTTATTTGAAACTAGCCTTATGCTTGCGGCTTCGCATGCGTGGTGTCGAGATAAAAAGCAGTCCTTCGGTAAATAAATGAGTATGAGTAACGCTTTGGCGAAATTGGTGCAACAGCCGTGCCGTGTCGGTTGTTCGTCCACACTCACACATCAATTGATCTTGGCGCCAACTGCGTTCACACATTGGCCAAGCGCTCAGTACGCGGACATGCGTGCCCAGCCACTGGCCCAATAGTTGTGCCAACCTGTAACGGTATCTGTTGGGCCAGTGTGTACCTTGACGCAGTGACCAAGAAATATGTGTAGCTATAAATAAGAATCTTACCCCATAAAGCCGCACACAAAATCTCAGAGTTGAATCTCTTCTTGTATTTGCGTATCTCAGGCGTGTCCGAGGAGACGTCGTGTCCGGTGGGCGTGACGTTCACGTTGACGTGGCTCTCGCGGCGCGACGCATGCCCGCCCGAGCCGCCCGTGCCGCCGCCCGCCGAGCCCGCGCCGAACCCGAACGTGAGGAACGAACGCTGCTTCTGTTGTAACGGGAGGAACTGATGTTGCGAGCCCACGGACGAGTTAGACGGGGAGTGCTGCAGGGGGACAAGGGGGTGCGGGGACGCCGCGCTCGCCACGAACGACTTGGACGGAGTGGACTGGACCGAGGACGGTTGTGGGTGTACGTGGGATACGGGCGTGCCGCCGGCAATCGCTTGCCTGTACTGAAATAGAAAAATGCATTCTATATTATTCTGCCGCGCATTAATACCACAATTTTCGAGGCCTGATCTTTAAACATTAATCAGTGATCGGTTAGTCAAGTCCATCTCCCAGTGATTAGTCATTCCAAATACATTGGAAAGTTATTTGCTTGATGGCGTTTATCTACATGGAAGTTACTTCATTCGTGTGACACATGAATATGATGCAGGCAATCAATTTACAATATTTTATATGACAGAAGTATATATTCTTAAGAATTGTACAGATAAACTATTTAAAATAGACATAATTTCACCATAATATGAACGAAATATTATCATAGACACTTCAACTTTTTGATTATTAAATTTTTAGGATTCTGTACGGGAACCTATTAACAAACCTACGCCCGTCTGTCCGTCAGTCCGTATTCTTTCACAGGGGCATATCTCGGCAGGCGTAAGAGATAGCCAGTTGGCAATTTCACAGATGTGTGTTGTGGCATGAACCCTGATCAAATAATAAAGATGAAAAAAAACGAAAACTTTTAAGAGTTACGTACTGAAAACTGTGACTTGAAAACGGAACTATACACTATGCGTACCCCTACGCATTTGGTTCATTCTTTATATTCAAACCTAGTACTTACTCTATCTAGGCGGACTATCTACTCTTACTTTTCAGTATTTTTCGGCATATACAGCGTTTGGACCCTCCGACCTTATTACGGTTATTGAAGCTTCTCAACTGTACTACCTTAAGCTGACGTAATTTCGATCTGCATTCGATGATCAACAAAGTCTTACATAATGAAAGCGGCTAGGTAATGCATGAAATGAAGAAGATACTCTAACTTGAACAATCTATGAGGACCTTTATAATGTAGTAAGCATGTCTTCTTGCTTGCATCAATTCATTGAATACTTACGCGGCGAGAGCGGTGCCTGCACGCCGGCGCGTCGCGGCTCCGGGGAGTTTGCATGATTGACAACCATTTATATTAATAAAAGACCAAAAGCTAGACACCACAATGAGCCGTACTAGGAGCTTCCAACAAGACACTAATCAAATAAGGGAAATCTCAAATGTTATAAAAATCTGGGACAAAACACAACGTTCTTTAAGCGGGACACAATGAACATTGGAAGCTCCATACGTTACTTATGAACTTAGGCAGTTAAAATATAAGTGTCATTAAATCCCAAGTAAGCACATGTTTGGTGATTGCCACTAATGCCTAACGTAAATTCTTATGGTAATACACATATTAGGCGTAACTTATTTCAACGGTAGGAACAGTAAATCACAAAAAAATGTAGCAGCGTATTAGCACTCTAATTATCTGAAAGCATTTCCATGTATTAAGAGTACCTAAGCTGTCTTGATGTGCAGCAGACGCATCTATTGTTAACAAATTGTGCATGATGCCCGCACTACAGAAATATTTCCCCAAAACATTAATTAACCAATTTATGTATTCAATATTGAATTGACACTAATCTGACTAAAGGTGCGCTTATACGGGCAATTTTTTGAGCAATAATTGCTCGACAACGCGATTGGATCAATCTGGAGTAATTAGTGGAGCGATAGGCAGCACAACAAAATGCGGCAATTGTTTCGGTAATTATTGCTTCTAATTGCTCCATATTTGCCGGTATAGAAATTCAAATCAATTTGTTTTCTATCTCGTATGCACTTATTTATTCTGCGGCTTCTAGGTCTCGCTTCCGCGGGGAGAGCAAGGGGGCGGAGGGTGGAAGTAGCGCGGCGAGGCGTGTGCCGTCTGCCTTGTTTGTTATGAAAAGTGGCTGGGCTGCAAGTGGTTCATTTAAAACTGCATAGTCTTGTTCGTGGAATAATGAAATGATTATTCACTTTATTGATGCAGTTCACTTGTTCCTTGTTTGCAAAAGTTCAGATTTCTTTCTTTTTTGCTTTTGACTCTTGATAATAAAAGCTGTAGCGCTTTTATTATCAAGAGTCAGCCGCGCCGCTGCAAGAAAAATGTCATCCATGGCGAGCGTAGTTTTTCAACTGAATTGCTCATGTATGAAAGTATTGTCTAGTTTCTTGGAGTTGCTCCTTATCGCTCAATATTGTAGTTGCAAAACATTTTGCCAAATTGATGCTTGTTGCCGTAGTCGTAAATTACTTGATATTTTGTCACGTCGCAATCGACCATCATGGCTCATACATATTTGAGAATTTTTTGTTGCCCATGTATGCGCACCTTAAGTCGCAATGTCAAGACAACTTTATAATTTTCAAAGGTACCATACTATCAATGCGTTCACTGACACAGCATACGATGAAGATTATATTCGTTTACTTGTCCTACGCGAATCTACGTCGGGATCTACACAAGTGTAACCTTACCTCCTCACTAGTAGACTTGTCGTGGCGAGGCGGAGTGGTCGGCTGTCCAGCCTGACTGAGGAGGTCCGGGAGCACAGAGCTGGGTCGTGATCCGCTGCCATCGTTCGCGCCACTTTGACGAACCTATTGCACCACAAACATTTTACCTTCTGAAACATTCTTCCAATAGGATAATTGTTTAAAGTTTTATTAAAATTAATACTGTATTATTCGCTATAGAGGAACGATGCGACTATTGATGAAACTAGGTGTACAAATAGGCAGTTTTAATTCAACGATTGACTGATTTGAATGTAAACACTTAGAGCAAAAACTATAGTGAATTTATTGATACAAGGTATTGCAACAAATTGATTTATGAAGTAGGATTTCAACAAATACAAAAATGGTATGGTAACAACAAAACAGGAGGTTATAGTTAATAACAAAACGGTGACAAACGATGACGTGTAGCAAAACTGGACAAACAGAGCGCGACACACAAACGGCAGCCAACATGCAACACATTCACAAATCAGATGAGTCGGATCAGCCTCAATGTTCGTTAGGCATTCCTAATGTTAAGTCGTGTCGACGGCACAGTTATGTTCTTTTCTGGGCAGGAAGACGGTAATCGCACAGATAACATGTGAATTGTTAGTCATAACGATGTTAGTAGCTTTGGTGAAAATGTGGGTTAGAACAACTAAGCTTTATACACAAATCATTATTATATTAAAATTTGTTAGCGTTAGTTATACTGTCATGATGATTTCTACCTCTTTGAATACACTATTGTAGTGGACACGATAAGGGCGTGTGTAAATAGTAAAGATGTATTCATGAATGAAAAATAAATGAATAAATTTATTAGTTTTTATGGACCCATCATCTCTCCTCGTTTTACACACGACTGTATCTCTTTACAATACAAGAACTACTGAAATTAAACTATTATTCAAATGAAAGATCACGCCAATATGTAAGACGTGTGAGCAAATTACTATAGTAATGAAATAATAAACTTTACGTATACATACATGGAAAAAACATCACGTTGTTATGTCACATTCAAAACCTTAAACCATTCCCACGCATATTATACATGTTAATATATTGCCAGTACCGATTACTATGTTTCAATACCATTCCTTTTAATCAAGCATTTAACTGATACAGTAATGTAGATGTTAGATTCTATGTTAGAATAAAAATATCCCTCATACCAGATTGTAAGTACAAAAATATTAATCAAACTGTCCTGAGCGGGGAGACATTTACCTGTTCCTGAACGAGTACCGCTTCCTGCCCACTTGCCAAGAGTTCTGAATGCCGATTGTATTGGGAGTTTCTGCGAAATACTATATCGGATTCAGTCTTTTCCCTGCGAGGTTTCATGTGAATGTTTGCGTCTGATGGGGATTGTTGTAGCTGATTGTTCTCCAGAGTATTAGCCGTCAAGTCAGGAGTGCCGGCTTTCTCGAAGGTCGTGCCACTCGCGAAACAAATACTCGTCGACGGTGAGTCGCTATTCACGCTGCTTTGTCGACTCGGACTGTTGCTTTCGCTGTCTTGTCTGATCAAAGCGGCGACGTTTTTCAAAGCGTCGTTTGGATTATTGGCCTGTATCTTCGTATTAGCGATCCTTTTGTCGTGCTTTTTGATCTCGCCTTGTGCGGACATCTTCAAACTATCGTTCATTTTTATGAAGTCTGTCAAAATTGGTTCTCCTGATGCCGGTGGCTTTATGATCTGCTTCCGAGTATTGTTGAAAATACCACTGGACCTCAACGGTTTCTGTGCTCCTATTTGACTGTCATGTTTCGGGATGTATATCGCGGAGTGTCGCGTACTAGGTAACGGAAAAAGATCGGAATTTTCCCTTCTGAACCCTCTAAAGAAACGATTTGGAGAATTCAATTCCGCATCTTGTTCCTTCTTGTACTTCATGAGGTCGGCGAGTTTGTCCTGTGTGGATTTCTCGATGGGTTTCTGGAAGAGTTGTTTGTGCCTTGCGGGCGGGGTTGCAATCGCTTTATATTTGGTCCAAGCTTCTTCCATTTCTAAGCGCGACTGTCGTTGTAACTGCACTCTTTTCTGTTCAGCCTCTTTCGCGGCCTTCTGTTTCTCCTCCTTGGCTTCGGCGCTCTTCGACGGGAAGAATCTGGCAAAGTCCCAGTCCTTCAGCAATACAGCTTCGTCAACATCGGACTGCCTCTTACCGGTCTCCGTATTTTCCTTCTGGCGTTTTCATGACCCATACAAAAACACACATGAATAATGTAATCGAAATAAAATATGACTTACAATGCTCACTAATCTTACTTTGGCGTGAAAATATAAGTAGGACATAAAATGAATGGCCCGGCAGTGCGGTCTATAAAGGAATGTCAGCTTACATAGTTAGCACAAAACAGCAATGTTGTGGCACTTCATAGATATGGCTTTACAAGCAGTAGAACGACTTTCTGGTTCTGCTCAGTTCAGTAATTCTAGAACTGCTTTTAGAACCATATCTACCCTGTGGTCATGAGATCGGTGTGGGGGTACACTTACCCGTTTCATGACGAGTGTTCTGTCCCCGTGGGCATCGTCGTCGTCCGGCGTGGGGGGCAGGGGGCGGGTGGGAGCGCCGCCCGCGCTGTTACCATCCTCGGACACCGCGCTGAGACCCGGCCTGTAGCAGAACTCGGGACTAACAAGCCAAACCAAACAAAAGGGATGGGGAGGAATAACGAAATGGGGAGAAAGTAACCAAATAAAGGCAAATAAAATGTAAGAACACATATTGGTTTAGGAATAAGTGTGCGCGCAAAAGCCGTATTGGGGTAAAGTGATTGAACGGCAGGTGGAGGTAGCCCGCCTGATGTAGCCGGTAACATCTGCCGTTTACAACTGCAATACCTCTCAGGTCACGTCCAGCTAGGACGCGCACTAAGTGACACTGTACTGCGTCCGTCACCCTAACACAAAGATGAAACTGCTTGGCGGCAGAAATAATATAGTTGTACTGCGTACCGGACGAACTATCGAACATGCGATTATAGTTTAGTTTGTAACCGTACCTTAGTGAATTATGTATTAATGTATATTCGTTACTGCTGGCTAGTTTGTTCTATTAAGCTCTCTACACGTGAAAACCTGTTATTGGCTTTTTATTTTTAACTCTGCTTTTTATGAATTTATAGATAGCTGTTGGTTTTCCTACTAAATAAATATAAATATGACCTCCTTCTGCTTATATAACCATTTTCTTATTTATATTGTCACTTTTTCTTATTTATATTGTCAAGAGCGGCCATCTTATGTTGTGGTTGGCTATCCGTATTCATAAGTAGTAATGAGATAAGGGCGGTACTCACAGCGGTTTGGGCGGGTCGCTGGCGAGCAGAGTGCCGTCATTGCGCACGCGGCCGCCGCTCTCCTCCGCGTCCGAGTCCGTGTCCGAGTCCTCGAACGTCGGCTCCGGGGCGACGCGCTCGGTCCGCTCTACTGGTGGCCCTGATTACAAATATTCAGTGTCAATTAGAAACTTTACGGAGAGCAACGCAACGCAAGCGCTCCCTCGAAAGGGGGTGGGCAACCGCTGACCCAGGTCCAAAATAAATGAACCAGGGCCCCTTCATGGAAGTAATTAGTACGGTTCTATATGTTGTTTTTTGTCAATTTTTTCTAAAGTTTTTGTATATTTTTAGAAGTTGGAAAGTAAAAGTTGTATTTCTAAATAATTAGATAAATCAACTCATTGCATTTGCGTGGAACAACAAGCAACAAGCTTCATTACTTTTCCACAACTTCTACGCAAGAAATTAAATTAGCTTTTTCATTATCTTAACATATATTATCAATATCCAAAAGTATCTCAACTGTACGTTACGTTAGTCAAAAAAGTTGGGTCAAACAATGTACGGGGAGTTGCCCATGTTCTTTCAAAATAATCAGGATTTATATCTAGGACATCAGAGTAGTTAAAATTTAAAAGTCATTTTAGTCTAATTAATTAAAAATGTAGTTCTATAATGGTGATAAAACAAATGGCTCTCGAAGTCAATAATTGTTATTAAGTAGGTTCAAACCTTGTCCATTAGTGGGAGCCCGCGGGGGTCGATTAGGCGGTTCGTTGCCGGAGACTACTCCTAGTTCGTTGAGTTGCGCGGCTAACTTATCCAAGTCCTGCAACGAAGCATCGTATCAAATACTTTGATATACGTAGATAAAATACCATCTCATCTAGTTAAAAAGATCGTGACAAACCTCTGGCCTTCTCGGTGGAATCTGCAGTAATCACGTGTGCAAATAAATGTAAACAGCGTGACATGAAAATAAAAACAAACAAGCCAATAAATTACATGTTACATAGAAAAACAACACTATCGTTAAATAATATAATATGGCAATATCACAGACCTATGTCAAGATAGACTCCGCAAACACGTCAATTTGTATGAAACCAAGCGTGCCGTTTTATTTTGCGCCTACTTTGCTACGAAATATCTCCATTCGCACGGCTAGCTGATTTCTAAGAATTTGTACAGTTCATTATGGCGCAATTAGGCATTTTTTAAATAACATCCGACGTGCTATCGCGGAGACGGCTGAGAGCGAACTGATTTGAGTATTGCTAATAGGTACATTGCGCAAACTTTCGGACAGGCAAAGCGACACGCAAAGTAGGTGCACTTTTTTTTATACTACTTAGAATGTCGGAACAAGCAGATGGCCCACCTCATGATAAGCGGTACCCTCTGCCTATGAACAGTGCATTATCACATAGGTCACGACTACCTAGGACGCGCCCTATGTGGCATTGCACTGCGCCCGTCACCCTAATGCTGGACATGTTCGAACAACATTATCTAGCCCCAAGCTAAGCAGAGCTTGTGTTATGGGTACTAGATAACTGATATACTTAATACAATACATTACATAGATAGATATTTTTTACTATACATAGCAAAAACCCAGAACACCCTTAAGGTGGAAGCTCACGCTTGGGGCGCGAAATTCATTTTTTTTGGTGTTTTCTGCCCATTACTGCTCATCAACACTTCTTTTGATAGCAAAAGTTGAGTTCGCGAGGACTAGGAGACTTAACACACATGTTTTAATTGATTTATTACTCATAAATATCATCAGTTTAGAGCTATGATACCCCAAACACATTTTTAGTGTTTTTTTTTGTTTAGGGGGGTATCATAGCTAAACTGATGATATTTATGAGATACTATCAATTAAAACATGTGTGTAAGTCTCCTAGTTCTCGCAACTCAACTTTCGCTATCTGAAGAAGTGTTGATGAGCAGTAACGGGCAAAAAACACTAAAAAATTTGAATTTCGCGTCTCAAGCGTGAGAATTCACCTTAACAAATATTTGAAGATCGTAAAACTATTAGTTCCGAGGCGGAAATCGAACCCGCAACCTTCTGCATCGCAGGTGGACCTTCGCCTTCCGCGCCACAGAGGAGGAGAGTTGGAGAGAGATGAGGCGTCTGTGAATACGCACCATGGGTTTAAAGACGGGATGCGAGCCCCGCTGCGGCGGATGCGGGCCGCTGGCCGGCGGCGGAGTGCCGTTGTTGGAGCCCGAGCTGTTGGACGAGCCCGAAGACTTCGGCGTGGGAGGCAAGGGCCTGCAAACAGACCTCGATCACACACACTCTTATATCCTATCAAACTCATACATAAGCATACTTTTCACTAGAAACGGGATATTTACCATGATTTTTGAGTTTTCAATGTTCCCGATATTTCGGCACAGTTGCATGCGCCATGATCACGGGAGAACTAACTAAAGTCTTTGCAGTTTAAGTACAGAAATTTCAATAGAGAAGATGGTTTTCAATTATCTGGAGTATGGAAGCCTGTGGTGAGAATGTGTAAGAATCAAAAAGTGTGGTACCTGCTACGCGTCCGGATACCGTTAGTGTTGTGCGTCGAGTTGGGGTGAAGTGTGTCAATAAAACCGATGGTGGTGGTATCGTTCGTAATAAAAGAGTGAGAAAGAGGGTAGATCGATATATCTGCCAATAACATCTACTCACAAAGACTTTAGTTAGTTCTCCCGTGATCATAGAGCATGCAACTGTGCCGAAATATCGGGAACATTCAAAACTCAAAAAACATGGTAAATATCCCGTTTCTAGTAACCATGATAGTTTCAAAAGTTATATTATCATACATAAGATCCGGCATACGAAATGACCGCACTCAATGACCTCAAAGAAAATGGACATCGGATCAGCGCGCCAAAAGAGAAACAAAACGCATAAAATAAACAATTCTGTCTAGTTTGATCCGTTTATTGCTGCTTGATTAATGAACACATTTGAAGGACTACTGCAGGGGTTCCCAAAGTGGGCGATAACGCCCCCTTGTGGGCGCTGCAGGCCGAAAGGGGGGCGGTAAGGGACCCAAAAAAAATAGGAGCGTCAAATCAGACACACTTTAGCATTTTAATAGTTATTACTTATTAGTATTCCTAGATAGGTAATTTTCGTAGATAATAGACCGCGGCCAATCATGTTTTAACAAGTTTTTGTTTAATAACCCGATTTGTGAATGTATAATTTAAGGTTATAGTGATTTTAAAAAATAGGTGAAAAAATAATTTATTCTCAAAGTGGGCAGTAGACAAAACAAGTTTGGGAACCCCTGGGCTAGAGTGTGAAACAGCAATGTAACGAACTCATTTGTCATCGTTCGAGTTTTCGAAGGTGTCATATATTGGTGTTGATACTGTATTTTTTATTTATCTTCGGGAATGACGGAACAAGCAGATGGCTCACCAGATATTAAGCGGTAACCTCTGCATTGAACAACGCATTACTTCATAGGTCACGTCCACCTAGAACGTGCGCTGTGTGGCATTGCACTGCGCCTGCCACCCTGAGACATAAAGATGAAAAGTCTCATGTGCCTGTAATTTCACCGACATCTATACCCTTCATACCGGAACACAGCAATGCGAGCACTACCGCTTTGCGGCAGAAATAGCTATGCAGGTACTACTTCCCTGAACAAACTTTCACAAAAAAGCTCTAATACTACTGATTCTGAGAGCTATATAAAATCATAGTAAAACTAGTTAACTTGATCATGCCACCAAGTTTGGTTGGTCGTTCAATATTATATCACTCAGATCAGTTGTTATATTGTATTAAGTGGTATTAGAAAGAGTAGTATTGTTAAAGTTACCTATATCTATTGTGCTGTTGCGCCTGCGGGTCTGGCACAACGATCAGTCTTTGTGGAATGGTCGGCCTCGCCGCCGGGCCGGGCTCTAGCAAACACACAACACGTTAAACCCTGATGTTACACAAGAACATAGGACTGACTCTTGGCAAGTCGCTTGGTACATGAAGAGCAGACAAGCTTATGGGAGTGTATTGCAAACGCACCGCAACCGTCTTTAAGCTGTGGTAAAAGGTATAACGAATACAAATAAAATCGTTGTGTGAAATTGGGCGCTACATATTCAACGATAATTTTTGTATGAGGCTAAGGCGAGCGCACGCTCTGATACCGTGTTTTTGTGTATAACAATAATATAAAAATGCCCTTTAAAGTTTTGTTGATGAATTCACGAACTCAATAATTTATATTTTATAAGTTACCAAATGTTTCAAAAATTAAAACGTGTAAGAAGTCTTAAATTGGATCTTTGTTCTTTTTTATCGAGTGAAGTTATTCAAATAGTGTATAGAATTTATGATTTCACTAGATAAAAAGCTTAAGAATACTACATTTTTTTTCTTCTTCTGAGAACTATTATCAAAAACTTAAAAATTCTAGAGCGCATTATCGATATTTCGTGAACCTATAGCACGTTAACTATACTACGGAACTAAGGATCCTTGAGAGACAGTTCAGATACAGTTTTATGCAGCGGCCGGCAAATCAGCCATTGTGACTCACGCACCTCAGATTATCACGTTCGGCCATCAATGCGTAATTGCGACCAAGGCTGTACTTGTCTCAAACAATGGACAGATATTCAAACAAGTTAATTAAAAAAAAAAAAAAAAACCGACATCGATCGATTTATCTCGAAAAGAAAATTCTAATAATGTTCGAATATCGAAGTATGTTTGAGCAAATTAAAGAACATTGGCAACTCCCCATGGACTGTTTGACCCAACTATTTTTATGAACGTAACGTACAGTTGAGTTACTTTTGGTTATTGATAATATATGTTAAGATAATTAAAAAGCTAATTTAATTTCTTGCGTAGAAGTTGTGGGAATGTAATGAAGCTTGTTGCGTTTTGTTTCACGCAAATGCAATGAGTTGATTTATCTATATTTATTTATATATATATTTTTATATTTATTTTGTTATTTAGAAATACAACTTTTGCTTCCCAACTTCTAAAAATATAAATGTTCTTTAGAGAAATTCGACAGAAACAACATTTAGAACCGTACTAATTACTTTCATGAAGGGTTCCTGGTTCATTTATTTTTGACCCGGGTCAGCGGTTGCCCACATCCTTTACGCGAACTTGCCAAGTGTCAGATGGGGCGAGACGAGACATGTTACATTGTTATTACCTGGAATCTCCTCGCGTTCCTCGCGCTTACTGTTCCGTTTGGGCGGAGGCTGCGGCTGAGGTTCGGCGGGTCTAGTGTTACACAAAACGTTAATGAATTAGAGCACGCCATTACTGGGCCGCCAGACATGTTAATCGTGAGTCGCTAAGAAGCGAAAACAATTGTCTAAGCCTCATTTTCACGAACTAATTACAGGGCACAGGCGCAAGATAAATTGAGACACATTCCCTGCTGATTTAATTTTCAATACAATACGTATCATTTAAAACACTACGGGTGTGTTTTCCAGCAGCGAACGTGATCGAGAGATCAAGACAGCTTTTCATAAAACCCTGTCATATCACCAGCCGGTAGATCTCTACTGCTGGATACAGCCTTTCCATAGAATGTCACAACAAACAGTCCAGTGAGCTACCTCCATCCACCAACTTCCTAAAGAGCATCGAGTGGAGTGGCATTCTACACTGCGTCTTCCGATTCATGGTAGTCACTCACTTGTGAATGAGGTCAGTAGCCAATAACCTGTCAATTGGACATGATTGAAGTGTCTGTTTTTGAATGAATAACGCAACAACCAGAATGCCCACCTCATGGCCAGTGGTAATCCCTGCATATAATAATGCATTACCTCACAGGTCACGTCCACCTTGGACGCGCCCTAAGTGGCATTGCACTGCGTCCGCCACCCTCAGCCAAAGTAGAAGTCTCATATTTATTTTATTTAATCATGGATCAAGCAGGTTGTCGGCCTAAATTTAAGCGGTACCTTGTGCCTATAATAATGTATTACCACATAGACTACATACACCTAGGACGCGCCCAACTTGGCATTGCACTGCGTAGCAGCAATGCTTGCATTGCTGTGTTCCTGTTTTAAGGTTATGGGTGCTGTTGATATTAAAGGTGCATGGGACTTTCATCTCAAATGCCACCCTGAGACATAAGGATGAAAGTCTCATGCGCCTGTAATATCACCGGCACCCATACCCTTCAAACCGGAACACAGCAATTCAAGCACTACTGCTTTGCGGCAGAAATAGGTATGGTGGTAGTACTTCCCGGGATGAACGTTTTAACAAAAAAGCTCTACTAGACTACTTTTTTTTTCTCTCATTAATGCTCCTTTGTTTGACCACGATCTCACATGTTCGTAAGTGACGATGTGACGAAGATGGAGCACAAAGGTCTAGAGGCACCTATTCACTCTAGCCTTGAAGAGACCCAAATTGTGTCAGGTGTGCCGTAACTAGTTGGTGAAAAGGAGAGTTAGCCTCAGTTAGTGTGTAGTACAAACCTAACTCCCTCCTGTATCTGCTGGAAGTTGCGGCGCAGCGTGTCGCCGCCCTGGTGCGCGGCGGCGTTGTGCACGATGGAGGAGGGCTCGCCGGCCACCGCGCTCTCCTCCTCCTCCCCCTCCGAGCCCGAGTACTTGTACTCCTCGCGCACCGAGCTGTCCTGCTTGCGCTTCTTGCACCGGTCTATGTGGTCCTTCAGCTGTATCCGCACCTGACGCTCTGTTGGCTGATCTCTGCAAACCAAACAACATATCCGTACTACTTTGACGTCCTCTGTGGCGCGGCGGGCGAAGGGTCACCTGCGACGCAGGAGGTCGTGTGTTCGATTCCCGCCTCAGAACAAATATTTGTACGATCTGCAGATATTTGTTCAGGGTGTTCTGGGTATTTTCTATGTATAATAAAAAATATCTATCTATGTAATGTATTGTATTAAGTATATCAGTTATCTAGTACCCATAAAACAAGCTCTGCTTAGCTTGGGACTAGATAATGTTGTGTGAACTGTCCAGCATTATTTATTTATTTATACTACTACGTAAATTACGCTTTTTCACTCACTTGCAAACATTATTTTAGATACAACAGTCACATAGATAGTCCTGATCCTACACTAGGATTCTGTGTTGTGGGCATCGGGAAGTATTAGTAACATGGTACCACCACACACAGACAAACCCTGCAAAACCAACTAGAAGGAACGGAAAAGTGGCTCCACAAATGGAGAATTCGTACCAGCGCCGCCAAATCAACCCATATCACCTTTGCACTCCGTAGAGGCAAATGTCCACCAGTCAACCTTGGCGGTTACGAACTCCCACATAAAGACGCTGTTAAATATCTTGGACGATTAACTTGGAAGGATCACATAAAAGCCAAAAGAACGGAACTAGATGCTCGGTTCAAGAGCTTGTTCTGGTTGCTTGGGCCACAGTCCCGGCTGTCCCTATTTAACAAGAGGCTAGTATATAGCAGCCTCCTCAAACCAGTGTGGACTTATGGGGTACAAATATGGAGCACAACCAGCAAATCCAACCGCGCAATCATCCAACGTGCTCAAAATAAAATCTTACGTGCCCTAGTAAGTGCACCATGGTTCACAACCAACAATGAGATCCACGAGTACCTAGAAGTCCCCACAGTTGACCTGGAAATTAAACTCCGAGGAAACCGTTATTTAGACCCACACTCTAATCCGCTGGCAAGAGCGTTAGTTGAAAACCCAAGCGACACAAAGAGGTTGAAGAGAAGCCATATTCTGGACAACCTACTATAATGAGGGAAGAAGGTCTGATGAGTCCGGATCCCAAACGACAAGAAACCATCCGCCTCATCCGCCTATAGTCCACCAACTGATTGCGGATAAACACAAATAAAAAAAACAAAAAAATACTACTACGTAAATTACGCTTTTTCACTCACTTGCAAACATTATTTTAGATACAACAGTCACATAGATAGTCCTGATCCTACACTAGGATTCTGTGTTGTGGGCATCGGGAAGTATTAGTAACATGGTACCACCACACACAGACCAGACACAGTTATGCGCCTCTGTAATCGTAGTTTTTACGAAACAGAAAATTATTTATTTATATTCTAATGCTTAAATTCTCCATGAGTATGAACATTGCAAGCATACCAAAGCTTTAACTAATGAGGGGGATAGAAGTCAATTCTTATCACAGATATCCACTGCTGGACGAGGCTCCCCCATCGATGCAATGAGGCTTTGTCATAATGACCAAGCAAGGCAGGCAGATTTGTAATCACAGTATTTAACTATTCAGGTGGATATTGCTGCCCAACCACGGGAAGAGATGCAGGATGAGTCTCTTCTCAGGCCAGACTCACCACGGCACTATGTATTGTTTGGTCATAAATTATAATAATCCATTTACCTGATGAATGAATGTTTCAGAAGCTGTTCAGTGTAAGGCCGTTGATGATAGTCCTTCACAAGTACAGTTTCAATGAAGCCGTGGAACTTTTTGGCCCATTTCTTCGACTTCAAGCGCGGCGGTGGGTTTCTAGAAAACATAAATCCATTAATAAAGAATCTGGGATGTAAAAATACCACGTTATATCGATAAGAATATGATTGTGACATGAGGAGATCCAAAAAAGACCCCAGATCACTGACATAGCTCTCAGAATTAGCAAGTTAAAGTGGCAATGGGCAGGCCATATAGCTCGCTGAACTGACAACCGTTGGGGAATTAAAGTTCTCGAGTGGCGAGCAAGAACCCGACGACACAGTGTTAGTGTAGAAAGCCCCAGCTCTTGGACTGACATTTTATAGGTTGCAGGCAGTTAGTGCATGGAGGCAGTCAAGACCAGTCATAGTGGTATTCTATGGCGGCAGCCTATGTTCAGTAATGGTCTTCTACAGGCTGTTGACAATGATATTGATAAATTTGTAAGAACGATTTGAATGATAGCAGATGAAATAGTTTGTAGTAGCTTTGAATGTAGTTTACCTGGGAATAAGGAACAGAGCTCTCATAGGATGTAGATCACAGAGGGGTGGTTGACTCTCCGCCATTTCTAGAGCAGTAATGCCAAGAGACCACAGATCGGAGCGATTGTCGTAAGTTGCGTCGGGATTCTCGTCACAGGCGATCACCTCAGGAGCCATCCAGTACGGGGTACCAATGAATGTGTTCCTTCTACCTATAGTGCGGTCCAATTGTGCAGACACTCCAAAATCAACTGCAAAACACAAGAATGTTGATTATCAAATAGCCAGTTTAGTACAGTTTGTCGTACGAAAGGGTCTTACTTCAGTGAGTATTGTATAGAAGTTCCTTAGAAACGAACACCTCATGGAACCTTAAAATGAGCCAGTACATGAGTACAGTTCTTGAAGTAAACCAGGTTTTATTGAACCTTCACTTAAATGCATCCTATGCTTACCAAGTTTAACTTCAGCATTGTCTGTAAGCAAGACATTTTGTCCCTTGATATCCCGATGTATCACTTTGTTGGAGTGTAAATAACTGAGACCTCGTAGTATTTCCCTGCAAATGTATGAAATCCATTCTTCCTTCAGTGACTGTCCTTTAGTAGACTTTACTAAATCAGTCACAGATCCTGAAAAATAACAATAATATCTAATTCCATCCTATCACCTACTTCGAAATGTTAAAAGCTACTTTATTTTATCACACAAAAATATGGTCATTCATTTTGTCAATGACTGTTTTTATATTAATTTTGCCCAATAAGTGGCCACCTCCCATCAGTTGCCTTGTTGAGTTCCTCCTGCAGGAGAATAGCATAGAGGATAGCATAGCAAATGCACCATGTTCTGTGTCTCTGCATTTGCACTGAATATGAGTTGTGTTGATTGTACCCCATTCGGCCAGGTTGATTCTGCAGTGGCTAACTAGGGTGTTGAGTCTATTGATTTCCAAATTGGCCACTGCAGTTTGTGTCCAGGAGGCAGGTGTATAAAAATATAGTAAAATGAATAAACACACACCAGCACCACAATACTCCATAACCAACCAAAGTTGATCATCTTTCCCAGGTGGGCTCTTTTTGATAAAAGCACCATAGTATGTTGCAATATTACGATGATTTGAATACTTTTTTAGCACATTGATTTCAAGCTTTATCTCTTCCTCTTCATCCTGGGTGACATCCATGACTTTGATGGCAGCAAGCTGGCCTGTTTTTGTGTGGCGCCCCTAAAATACATAAGTATTTTGATAAACAATTCTGCTAAATTAGAAAGGTAATAATGACTATGCTGCATAATAGACACAATTAAGATACTAATACTGAATCAGTCCTAACTTGATGTATCAAAATTAAGATTTGTAGAGATAGAACAAGGTTCATTGACATTGTCCCTACACTCTAATTGATATGTTTTTATTGAAGCTTATTAAACTTGTACCATGATCAGACTTAATTTCTAGTAATAGGGAGGCACAGTCAATTAAGTCTGAGTAATACTTTATTTTCCACCCACATAGGCTGACAAGTTTAGGTACCTACAAGAGTGCAGATACAGTGCAAGTTATCAAATAGAACAGCTACTATTTTGATCCTGCATTACATACCTTATAAACTTGTCCATAGGTGCCATTTCCGACTACTTCTATCAGTTCAAAAATACCAGCTGGGTCCTGAAAATTTGAATTTTTATCTGCATAAAAAGGATGATATATGCCAATGCAAGTGGACCTTCATCTATGATTCACGCCCTGTGTGTGAGATCATTGCCCTTTCGACAGTTCGTTCTCTCGTCTCTCCAATCCTTATGTCCTAGAATTCCAGCATATGAGCAGATATTGCAATTACTATTATTCAAAAGTTTACCTTTAGAGCACTGAGGTCAATGTCGTCTAATGAACAATTTACAGACGGTGCTAGTTGGTGCGCCATTTTGAGTATATTGTCACACACGAAGACAAAGCACGAGAACCTCACATCAATTTAAAAAGCATAAAAAACACTTGAATTACAACAATGGCGAAAAGATTATTAATTGTTTAATGATTTAGTCACTTTATATTTAAAGAAACTCATTGTTTACACCAAAATTTTGGTAAATTACAAAATACACAAACTGTACGTAGCACAACCCCGGCAGGGATGCCAGAATTAAAAAAAAACACAACAGAAGAGTCACACAGATACAAAAACACCAAAATGAGTTTGCCATGCTATAATAAAATAATTGATTGCGATTATTTTTCATCTTTACAAGACTTAATCTTGAATTACAATTGAAATTATTTTTAAATATTCAATCTAATTTTGCATACCTTTATTAGTACCTACATCATCATCATAGTGTCATCTAGTTTCATAAACATAAGTTATAGGTTGTTTTTTTCGAATATAGATGGCATTATAGCAGTTCTAATCATGCATTTTAAACAAGAGAAATAATCGCTAAACACCACAGAAACTACAGACCGTTCACCGTAAGAAAACCTCAGACTAAAGAATTTATTTCGTCACTGGAGTGGGCCATCTTACAGTGAACGAGCTGTAACAATTTGATTAAAATACAGGATTTTCGTACTCAATCATCACCTGTGGTGTCATCTGTAATCAAACAAAATGAGAAAGCTCCATTCTTGGGATTCGTGAACTACTCATCAAGCAAATGTATTCAATTTAGAGTCATGGACTTTGTATACTACGTCCATGTTTAGAGTACTCAAGCAATACTTACTCACTGTCTGTCGCACTCACAGTTTCATCTACTCACCGATAGATGTCGGTAACTGGTACATTTTTTCAACGTGCCACAGAATATATACAGGTACCTCGGAAGAAGAACTAAAGCATGGAAGTAAAGCTAAAAACAAACCGGTATCGATTATCCCTGTCTCATTCTTTTATATGAATGTATTCATGTGTTGAATGAGACAAGCATATATCTATCTGTTTTTATTTGTGTAACTCGTACCCTCAGAATAAGAACTAAAGCATAGAAACCGTCACAGTACCTACAAAGCGTACACGGCCATCTGTCAAATGTGTAGCCTTTGTAGCCTTTTAATGCTACCTAATTAAATTACCCGCCTTTACAATAGTCTTTCAGCCAACAACGACGTCTTGAATTTTTCGTATAATAACTGTGTGAACGGCTTATCCGCAAGTATTGTTATGGAAAATAAATAATGGGGGTATTTGGGTGTTTTCGTGGTTAAAATACTGTTGTGGCCCTAGATCAATCTATAAACCATGGCGTGCGTCGTCGGGAAATGTAGATCAAGAATGGGATGTAAAGAAAATGAAAGTGAAATCATCAGCTTCCACAAGTGAGTAACATTTGTATGTTAAATTACCTTTATTTTTGTTTATTTAAGATAATAGTATCATACGAATAAGTAAGTAATATATACTGTTAATCTAAAGGTCGTAATTATAGGGCTCAGCGTGCGCAATACAACATTGACAGCTTATTGTAGGGCTCGCTTGTAGCACACCATCAAAGCTACGGAGGCTACGAGTGCTACGGGAAATGAATGGGTGTTCAGGCAGGTGTAGCTGCCAAGTGTGAAAAGTGTATACACCGTAATAAATACATAGAATTTAAGAATTATATACCTAAAAAATGGAATTCTAGCCTGTTTTGAATTGTCAAAACAGGCTAGAATTCAATTTTTTAGGTATATAATTCTTAATTTCTTGAGCTAGACATTCCTCAACTATTGAGTTGAGGAAGGTCTAGCTTTTAGTTAGGTAGTAGTAGTAGTAACAGTACCCTTAGTACGAGAATTTGTCAGTATTCGAAACTATATGAAGTTTCGTTTCCATCAATACATTTTGTGACAGTGTCCTTAGTTTTCTACTCGTTTTCGCTAGGGGCGCTGCTAGTAAATGTATGGAAGGAAACGAAACTTCATGTAGTTTCGAATACTGTCAAATTCTCGTACTAACCCCCCTGTACGCGGCGTCGCTCTCATTTTTAAAATAAAAGATAAAAAGTAGTATAAAGTAGTAGGTATAGCTCAATCCAGATCCATAACCTATGTGGGTACCAATTTTCATCGAAATCATATACAAATATACAAACATCCTAACTTTGTAATTTATGATATTACTAGCTGAAACCCGCGACTTCGTCCGCGTGCTGTTGACGCGTTTAAGATGTTAGGTACCTACTGGTTGTTACGTGACCGTACATAATGTAGTTATCAGTGCAGTATGATGCGTTTTCAGGGTTCCATAACCAAAAATTACGGAACCCTTATAGATTCGTCATGTCTGTCTGTCTGTCTGTCCGTGTATGTCACAGCCACTTTTTTCCGAAACTATAAGAGCTAAGCTGTTGAAACTTGGTAAGTAGATGTATTCTGTGAACCGCATTAAGAATATCACAAAAAAATAGAAAAAAACCAGTAAATATTTGGGGTTCCCCGTACTTACGAACTGAAACTCAAAAAAAAAAAAAAAACATCAAACCCATACGTGTGGATTATCTATGGATAGGTCCTCAAAAACGATATAGAGGTTTCTAATTTTTTTTTCTAAACTGAATAGTATTCGCGAGAGACACTTCCAAAGTGGTAAAAAGTGTCCCCCCCCCCATAACTCCTAAAATAAGAGAATGATATAACTAAAAAAAATATGAACTTCCAATGAAAATTGGCTTGAACGAGATCTAGTTAGTAGTTTTTTTTTTAATACGTCATAAATCGTAATCCATCCAAGAACTTTTATATTATGTTACTTGCTGCTACGGAACCCTTCATGGGCGAGTCCGACTCGCACTTGGCCGCTTTTTTTATTGAGGATTCATCCACATCCTTTTGGACTTGATTAGGATTATCAAACCCTTGTCAAATATCGCCAACAATTTCACAAATGAGGCAAACTCTACCCTTTCTACTCCATCCCTTGAGTATAGTGCGCGTCATGTAAAAAGAACGCTGGCGGTCAAGCTTCTACAGGCGTTCCAGCGTTCTTTTTATACATTGTTATACTATAATTGTACATTATTTGTAGTAAACTAGGTAGGCACTCATTCAATGCATAGGTATACATCTCTTAAATAAGTAGGTATAGTACGCGTCATGTAAAAAGAACGCTGGAACGCCTGAAGAAGCTTGACCGCCAGCGTTCTTTTTACATGACGCGCATTATAGTTTCCGTTGAACACCTCCCACCTTCATCAGAGCCTGTTTGTCATGCATTGACTATCTTTGCGACTAACTCTGAGGTTACCGCCCACGAATCATACGGAAAAATGTAAAATAATTCAGCGATAAGGCCGCCCATTGTACTATAACTTGATTTAGTTAATCCTTTTATTATTGTGTTTTTTTATTATTATTTTTTGGTGTACATACAATTAAGTGTTAATCAATCAATCATATCATAATTTTTTTTTTAGTTTGCAATCAATTAATTTCATTATATAGTCTATAATGATGGGTGCTGAGGAAGGGGCAGCTGGTATTTACTACATGGCCTGGGGCCTAGGGTGGCCAAGGCTGCAAATCGGCCACTGATTGTTATCCATTGAGGAGGTCGGTGAACTCCTCACAGTTTAATCATCAGACACTGGCTATCGTGTATTGTCAACCATCTCATAAAACTAATTAAAAAGAGCACAAACAAGACCCTTGCTTGGAGGAGACCTGTTAGACCCCGCCCGGCTATCCTCTGAACATCACTATCATGAGAATATTTACTTGATTCATAGATTTCAGAGCGTCATTTTTCAGTACTCGTCGTGTTTTAATTTTTGAACTAATTTGTTATGACCTGAAAATGTTTTAATCCATGAAACTAACTTTGACTACGTCGAAATACAGTGAAATCGGGATAAAACGTAAAATGCATTTTTGCCCGACTACTTTAGTGAGGCATAGCGAAGCTACAGCACTACAGAAGTCCACATGGGCCCTCATAGAATGCCACGACGAACTGTTTTCAGCCGCCTCCATCCAGCGCCTTTCTGCGATCTCTATAATGTCTTTGGTCCATCGAAAGGGGGAATTCCTCTTTTGTGTCGTCCGGTTTGTGGTCGCCACTCGAGAACCTTTCTTCCCTTTTTTATTTTTCTTTCTTTCTTTCTTCCTTTTTTCCCTTTCTTCTTTTTACTTTTTTTCTTTCTTTCTTGTTTTCCCTTTTTTTTTCTTTTTTTTCCGTTCTGAAAGCTATATGGCCTGCCCATTGCCACTTCAACTTGCTAATTCTGAGAGCTATGTCGGTGCTCTTGGTTCTTCTACGGATCTTCTCACTTCAGATTCTATCACGTACCTTTAGACTGTATTGAATGGTTTTTGAGAGGTTTTGAACGATAAATGACCAGGTTCTGATGATGGAGCCAGGAGACATCAAATGTTAGTGGCAATTAGAGGGAGTTACTGTTAGTGGATGTTAGGAGTTGTAGGAGTTAGTGGGAGGTAGTGGGAGTTAGTGGGCGTTAGTAGGAGTTAGTGAGAGTTTGTGCGACATAATGGTAGTAAGGAGAAGTAATTGTGAGTTAGTAAGAGTTAGCAGGAGTTGTGAGAGTTAGTAAGAGTTAGTGGAAGTTAGTGAGATTCAGTGGGAATAAGAGAAAGTTTGTGGGCCTTTGTAGCTAGTAGTTAGTTAGTGGGAGTAAGTGGGAGATATTGGGAGTTGTAGGAGTTAACCGGAGTTAGTCAAAGTTAGTCGGAGTTAGTTGGTGTTAGTCGGAATTGGTCGGAGTTAGTTAAATCATCATTGTGAAAAAACAACTAGGAAAAAAAACACTACGTGACAGAGGTCGCGGGGAACTACTATTCATGTTGCGTAAGTAGGTGGTAAAACGGGATAGTCTTGAATGCGTAGTACAAATGACACGCGGACAAAGTTGCGAGAAAAATATATTATATATATTGATAACTGTTGGTGTGTTCGTTTTCTACAAGTTGGCGCATTGGTTATTCGAAGTTAAAATTTTGTACAGGGTTGTCTGTACGCCGGGGAAGGTTTTTGTCTACGCGTGGACGAAGTCACGCGCAGGCCGCTAGTATTATATAAGTCATTTGGGTTAAAGCTGTAATGTAAACAAGGAAGTTTAGAAATTGACTTCAGGTTTAGTTTTTATAATCGATCTGCAGTCAGTAGGTACCTGCGAGGTTTTTTTTTAATTGGGGTCTCTTCTGGTTCAATGGGAGATCTCCAACAGATATCGAAATTTTAGAAACACGCAATGGACCACAGACCATGCGATATTATGGTCTGTGCAATAGACGGGTTAGGGTTCTTTCGTTATCGGGTAAATTCGTCACCGAAAAAATGTAGGGTAAATTCGTACATACGCGGACATCAGAACGAATGGAAAATCTCTAATGAAAAATCTCGAATGGAAAATCTCGAATGAAAAGTCACGAATGGAAAATCTGGAATTAAAAATCTCGAATGAGAAAACTCGAATGAAAATCTCAAATGAAAAATCTCTAACATATAAGTAAGTCTTTTTAGGACTTACTTATATGAGGATATTAGAAGGAGGATATTAGAACTGAAGTTCACAATCTTTGAATTCCAATTTTCTGGCGTGATGGAGATAGGCTGGCTTTGACCGATCTAATCAAAGCAATACATAACTATTTATTTTTATTCTATTATAAAATAATAAATAATAAATAATGCTGGACAGTTCAAACAACATTATCTAGTCCCAACCTAAGCAGAGCTTGTGTTATGGGTACTAAGATAACTGATAAACTTAATACAATAATTTATTATACATTATACATAGAAAATACCCAGAACACCCTGAACAAATATCTGCAGAACGTACAAATATTTGTTCCGAGGAGGGAATCGAACCCGCAACCTCCTGCGTCGCAGGCGAACCTTCGCCCGCCGCGACTCCGAGGTCGTCAATTACCTACTTATAGAACGGACTAAAATACTAGGCCCACTTCCTAGTACCACTTATTCGTGTCCGTGATTAAGTAGGTACCTAACAAACAGACATCCAAACTTGATATAGCATTCATAGTATTAGCAATAGTCCGGGTTCTATTCGACAAAAAAGGACCTAACCTTGTTATTTTTTACATAAAGCAAGCAATTCAACACAGTTGTTCCTTGGGTCAATCTAAGCTAATCGAGTCGGGGTGACTTCGAATTACCCCCCATATGGTGGGAGAGGGGGGAGATAAAAGAGATCCGCTGCCGGTCATGTTTCAAAAAATGACTACTGGTTCTTTGCCACTATCATCGCATGTTTGGTATCAATTTTCGCATAAATAAAGAATGGAGAATTCAACTGTAATATTAAAAAGGTAGAATTCTGAATGAAAGTAGGATAAGGATTGCAGAAAGATGGAATACGGTTGTGGCCTGATTCCGACTATTTGACTCTCTGGAAATTGCTCTTCACGTTCACATATTCCACTATCTCTTCGAGCTTCATTCATGGAATAGTGTTGGGTTCCGTAGAGAAACGTTCATATCGACCGAGTCCGGATTGTTGTAATTATGTCGAACTCGACATTTCACACATCTCAGTTTTTTAAACTTTAACACTATCGGGCGGTGCCACACAAATTTAGACGACTTCCACAGACATACATTATTCCCTTCAGACATGCTCTTATCATATAGCCAGGTTTTCGGACGAACAGAAGGTGTTAACAAGAAACCCCTAGAAACCTTCGCAAGAAATAAATATGATGATACAATACGAGCAATGCATTCAATTGGAAATATTTTGGAGGTCTTTCCTTAAATCCCCGGAAATGACGTAAATTCGATAAAGCGATATACTATATATTTTACGCAATCGAAATTAACTAATTCAAAGTGAAGATACATTTTGCGGCGGTACTTTGTACCGGTTCCTAGCCTAGATAGTTCGCTCGGCACGATGTGTGTTATTGCACAAACCCAAACTAAAATTATTGAGTAGATATAATACCTAGAAGTAAGGTATAGCCTATAGGTATAGCTACAGTGCTACGTGCGGCCGTGCGGCCGTGCATACCGAATCGTAAGATCAAAGCACGCATAGGTAGGTAGTTACTTTACCTACTCCAACACCCACACTTCTGTGAAGCTCGGTATGCTCTTTGTCTGTGTGCCGAAGAGAGGCCACACAGGCGCAGTCTAGATGCCACACTACTACAAGTATAATAAATGTTAGCAATACACAAGCGCGGCGTACGGTACTATCCGCTCGGGAGGGAGGTTCGAGGCACTCGTACAAGCGAAGGAGAGGCTGTGTTGGCTGGCGTTGCCTCCAGCCAGTTTACCGTTGCGAGGCGCGTAGTGCGGCCGGACGCTGGACCGCCACCCGCGCGCCGCCGGCACCCGAAGCTCTCAGCTGCCCCCCATTCACCCCCTGGAATACTCCTACACCTTGAGGACTCCTGGACCTCCTGTGCTACACGGGTGTTTATGGACTTCTGTTGTTCTTCGACTCAGAGACAAAGTGCTCGTGCTTATTTCACTGCAGTGTTAATCCGATATCTGACTTTTTATTGGATCGCTTCTTCGTCGACGGAGGTGAGTTCCACTCGTTGATTTCACCTTAACTCGAATGGTTTTCTTAATAAACAAAAGTCCTGAGTTAAAAAGAAACAAAATTGATGATTAGTTCATAACAATCCAATAGGAATCTAGGTACGATATCTAATCTATTTTATTTATCTATTTTTTTTTTTTTAGTTATCTTATTAGACAGCGTGCGCATTTCAAAATCATATCTCTACTGCAATGCATTTACAAAAGCCACAGCGGTATCTTTCAATTCTACATGGTTTACCTCTGAACAGGATAGAGCTTAGCCCACATAATAAATAATAGTACAAGTAGGTACATAGCCAAAAAGCGTGGTTCATTACCTTTGCTAGATTGGTTCATAAATGGGTATCTAAAGTTTTACGGTACTTTCCCGCTATGTGGCCAGTATTTTGAAATTCTGAGGCTTTAAGCCACAACAAGCCATGGGCAAGAGATATCTCAAATAAAGGTAGAATCTCCGTAGCTTCAGGGAAAAGCCCGTGCTTAGTCGGATAGTCCTAAAATAAATTTATCATCAAAAACAAGTAATAAATGCAGGTGATAAGCACACGTGGTAAAGTACTCTACAATCCTGAAGATATTTGATCACATAGTTCATGCCAAAAGAATTAACTCAACAAAGCGTGCAAGCAAATCTTATATGATTGCCTCACTGTAATATCTATATTTGAACCGAATATTTGGACGGCTTATAAGCCAAATTTAACCTTATGCAGTTGCGCGAAGGTTCAAAAATGTTGGTATCTAATATCTTATACACAACTAGTTATTATTTTTTTCGCAATTGAAAAGTCTAGATACGTCGAACTTTGAAACTGAGTGCGGGTTGACACAGATACCGTACGTAGTCATGTTCAATTCAATGATAAATGAATGAGCTTTGTATGTAATTTCCTGCCGGACTTAAATTGATTAGTTTGTTACATTTTGTTTTGTACAAATGATGGCTTGTAAAATTTAAAAGAAGAGCTGTGTGTGCCTTCTTTGGGTTCCGTACCTACAGTCCGTGTCAACAGCAAAATCTGGAACCTTATAGGATCACTGTGTTGTCTATCTGTCAGTCAAGACAAGACCCATTTCGCCCATTTAGCCTCAGAAACGGCTAAAGATATCAACTTGAAATTTCTACTACACATAAAAACCTGAGAGCTTATAATGCTGTACAAAAATCATGCTTCTAACCGAAAGCATTAAAATCACTGGAAATCCAGTGATCTTACGATTCTGAAATATTTAATACTACGGCTTTGTGGTACAAATAAAGAAAAAAGTCTAAAACAGGGGATTTTTGAATTTTTTACCCCTAGAAAAAGATGGCGAACTTTGTAGGAAAAAGCTCTGAATAACACTATATTTCGACATGGTAGGACAAGTTGTGCCAAAACAACGGTAGGTACTGAAGCTTCAGGTGCGGGTTCTACGCGCACTCCATATTTTTTAAATAGTCTTGTAACTAATTTATACCGTAGTACATTCGTGATGATGAAGCAGAACGTAGCGCAACTACAATAGTTCTCCATTGTTCCTTCCTATTTTATTTTAGAATCTTCCACCCTTGAGAACTTATACTACTTATGCATAGCCATATCTTCTGCATGTAGATAAGACCGGATTTGGGTGCCCTTACACTTCCCGAAACGCTTCTTACTATATTGCTTTAAAATTAAGTTGCAATCTTGCAAAACAGGACTTTGGTTTAAATCTGCAGTTGCCCCAACATGCAAATTCAATCAAGACTTAACGGAAGAAAAACCTGATGACGTAGGTACAAGTCAAACCGGGCTTATTAAGTAGCTATAATTGTGATTAAGTATCCGGTTGAAATATCGATTTTAAAATAGCTTTTGTACTTTTTGTTTGCAACATATTTTTTTATACCGTGTGGGTCATTTATTACTTGTTTAATCAATTGATCAATTAAGAAAGAAACTCAAGGTTTTCTGAGTTTTAACCTATTATCAAATAAATTTGTCCGCTGTGTAATATTACGAACTTCGAAAGACGAACGCCACTAAACGATGATGCAAAAGCAGACTTAGGTTTAATAGAGATAGCTAAACAGATAAGAGGCAGACAGCATCCAAATTCCGTCAATATCTAACTCAGTAAAGGTTAGGTAAGTTAGAAAGTGACATAATAGCGCTCGCGCAACGAAAAGTGAACGAAAGACAGTATATTTGCTGCGTAATGTAAAAAATAAATGTACTATGTCCTCTAAAATAATATTATTTGTTACGCTTGTTAGTTTTATCAATGTACGTTGATCAGGTAATAGAGATATTTACGTTATAAGCGCATTGTAGAGGTTAGTTCTTGATGTAGTTTTATTGAGAATATTTATCGAAATCGTGTTTTGGGTTCTATCATGTCCTTGGAAATATGATGAAGATTAATATACATTTTCTTTATTATTATTATTTTATTTATTATTTATTATTTTATTATTTATTATTACTTTATTTATTATTATTATATTATTATAAATATTTTTGTTATAAACAGATTTGATTTTGCTAAAAACCCGTTTAAGAGAAGCCTATTTATCTCTTGACAGCCTCTTAAGTATGCGGTTAGAGTTGTTTCGAGTATTGTTCACAACAAAGGAAGCTGTAGCATTTCATAGCTCAAATATCATTCTTTGTCTAAAAACATAGTTATTCAGGGCTTAACTTGGTGGGATTAAAAAAAAAACATTAAAAATTAAATAAAACAAAACACAATCAAACGCAAATAAAGTTTAATTGCTCCAATTTGTTTTAAAATATGTAACCAGTATTTAAATTTATACTTTATCAGTTATTGACTACAATTATGATTATCCACTATTCTTTAACTGAGCAGCGTATGTTGATCTGTCTCTACAGAAATCAGGAAATCACTCTTAATACTGATTTTAAGTAAATTTATATGATAGGGTTTTTAGGATGTCAAATTATCTAGCTATTAAGTGCCAAAGCAGAGTTTTTTGTCACTACTTGCCACTAAAACCTTTCTTTTTACTCGCCTGTCGTTTAGGGCCTTAAGGAGAGTGGACTGACTCGTAGTGCTCAAACCTTGAGTCATATAATATGACATTATATTAGCGCGTGACATTTATTATCCGAGACGGTAAGATGATATAAAAGCTATTGATCCAAAATAGGTAACAACGAAGTTGCTAATCACTATCAAAATACAAAATAAGCATTTTGTAGTCATTGTCAGCCACATACGTACCCATAGTGCTGTGGTGTGTTCGGCCTAAGAACAGATCCCTCCGTCTCCTCCCGTGGATGTCGTAAAAGCTGACTAAGGGATTACGCGGACTTGTCGATAATTGTTGGTATAAGAATTGTCCTGTTTGCTAGCTTATTATGGAATGTGTTATTACTGGAACAAAGCGTTAGCCGAGTCAGTCGTGGAAATCAATGGCGGCGATGAGCTCTCCACTTGTCACGACTATATTCCACGATGGTGCAACCCACTGTGAAAAGAGGCCCAATGAGGCTCTGCCTACCCCTTCGGGGAAAAAGGCGTGTGTCTATGTATGTATGTCGGCCACAATAAATTAATGTGAGATATAACTAAGTATGCAATTGTCTCGTAACTTGGAGTACACACCTATGAGGCTCTCTCTCTCTCTCCCACAAAGGTGCGATATATCGGCCGGAATTTTCGCAATGCGTTTTTGTGATATCTGTTCTTAGCACATTTTATGTGATACCGTATTCTATCTTTTATGCAGCTGCGAAATACCAGTAGGTTATATATCGGTAGCACCCATTGCGCCCTGTGGTAATGTGATACTGTGCTATTTATTGTATATTGCCTCCTGTATGTAGTGACCGTAGTGTAGACCTATAGTAGTGTGTAGAGTAGTGTGAATATTGTATAGTGACCCAAAATTAGACATTCCACACAGTTTTGATGTAGACATATCAGCGAAAACTGCTCGTCTATAAATAAAATAAATATTTTATGCTAGTGCTTGTATCTTTTATACGCGGCTTCGCTCCCGTTTAACCTGGATAAAAAGTAGCCCATAGATCCCATAGATCCCAGGTCAAAAAACTTGTACCAAATTTTACCAAAATCAGTTCAGCTGTTTTGGCGTGATCTACATAGGTAGCTAAAGGAAAAAATCCGTTGAATAGGTAGCTCAATAATACCGTTACGAAACGTCACTTCTTTGTCTCTTTTTATTTGCGCTCCAATTCTAAAGGCAGATAAC
The DNA here is from genome assembly GCA_932527175.1 of Operophtera brumata. NCBI lineage: Eukaryota > Metazoa > Arthropoda > Insecta > Lepidoptera > Geometridae > Operophtera > Operophtera brumata. Next base: position 7,862,391 of record OW052238.1, read on the forward strand.
ATCTGAATCGATGGCTTTTAGGGTTCTCTACCCATAGTGCGTCAATTACTAAGCCAACTTTGTCCGCCTGTTTGTCTGTCACAGTGGTAGGTATAGGTATTTTTGCAGCCGTAATATGTATAAGTAGCCATTAGTTGAAGTTTCAGATTAGATTTGATTGTGGCATGAATCTTGGTAATACGTCACAAGAGTTCCCTGTACAACAAGTTCTATAAAAATAATAAACCTTAAAATTGTGCTTGATGTATGAATAAAATGAAGATAATCAACTAAAAATATATAATATACACATTAAAGACTATGTGACACTTCGATAGCTTTCGTTAATCTCATACATTGCGTAAATTCGTCTATCTAAGTCCCTAGATTGGTTAACTTTTTAACCAGGTACCACGCAAGCTACTTAGTAATTTAATGTTTTACGGGCATTAAATGTTATGTAAAAAAACTATTATTTGGTTGGCAGAGTACTCTGCATACCTTATTGCCGCCGATTTGAGTACACATACTTCCCGCAGATAAATGAGCGTGTTCTTATTGCTTATTAGACAACGGTAACGGTCACGTAATATGATAATCTGGGTCTCTTCAAGGCTAGAGTGATAGGTGCCTTCTAGACCTTTGTGCTTCATCTTCGGCCACATCGTCACTTACCAACAGGTGAGATCGCGGTCAAACAAAGGTATATCAATGTTAAAAAAAAAACTATGATTTGTATATATTGAAAAAACAAGAGCGTATAATATTATTATTCTGATTTGAGCAATGAGAGCTACGTAGAAAGTGGCACTTTGAAATCATTAGATCGATCTCATGGACGGAGCTGCTATTTGCAAGTTTTGCATACATGAAACGAAATGAAATAAAATTTTATTTATTGCATAAAATGTGGTTAAATTAGAGATGTGAAATAATTATATTATGTCCGACACATTCCGCTTATACTTACATTACACATTATCACATTACATTATTTTGACTCTATTATAATTATATTTGACAACTGCAGCAAAATCAACTTAAGCAATATTTAATAACGGAGATATGAGTCAGTGAGTATTGGATTCGTCCAAAGCGTAGCGCCACGTAGGGAGTAGCGCGTTTAAATCTTTTGTTAGGTCGCATCGAAGGAACGGCTTCTATAGTTTTGTTCGAATGTTTCAATTTATGTAAACGTTTGTATATTGTTTTTGACGTTCTAAACGTCTGTAATTTAGGTTTAACTAGGCATTTTTTTTGATGCAACTGGGATATGACGTTTAAAATGAACGCTTGTAATTTGGGTAGAAGGGCTTAGACACACTGAGCTTATTACTTTTTCCTATAGAAAATGAGGATATAATTATTTACGGAGTTCTAATATGTATTACTATAGAGGCATAATTATCCATCTCTTCCTTAAAAATATTTCTGTTCAACCTAAATTTATATTTTTAAAGATGGGGAATATATCGATTGCATCTTAGGCAAGCCTAATAAAGTTTTCCAGATGTGTTAAATTAATTATAAAATATGTTTTTAAAAGAATAAATAAAATAAAAAACGTGTAGCAGCCTGTAGGCAGCAGGAGTGTTAAAAACTTTATTTTTTCTCATAGAATACACTAGCTTCTATATAATAGTGGAACGCCCGTGACTTCGTTGGCGTGGAGTTTTCTCCATACAGACTTTAGCACCCCCTTAGGGGGTGATTTTCGGAAATTCCTTTCTTATTGCACCTGTAGACCATGATAGCAATATACCCTGCAAATTTAATGTTTCTACGGCATACGGCTCAGGCTGTGCGTTGATAGTCGGTCAGTGAGTCACTCAGTCACGCAACGTTTTTATATATATTGATGATGACGAAATGGTTTTCACGAATATTTCATTAGCAAATGGGGGTTTTTTATCCAGGTTAAAAAGCATACATTATACATCAATGTTTTAATCATATTAAAATAAAGCAATTTATAATGATTCTGATATGTCCGGGTGAAGAATAGACCCCTCCGTGTCCTCCCAAGGATGTCATAAAAGCTGACTTAGGTAGCAGCATTCATCTCAAGACTAATATCGCTATCGCCAATCCACCTGCTAAGCGTGGTAATTATGATAAATCTCCCCCCCTATTCCATTCTAGAGTGAGGTCTCGTCCAACAGTGGACGATTTGTGGAAGCCTGCCTAACTTTTAAATACTATAGAAATAAACTGTCCTTACTTTAATTTTACACTTAACAACATTCCTGTGTAATTATCCGATTCTTATTCGTACTCTACTTTAAAAACGAGCATTATACAAACCTATTACATTTAAAAGCTTTATTTAAATTGCTCCGAACTTGGTTCACAATTGAGCAAGAGCACAATTGGGTTTTTGTAACGACAAATATCTTCTCATTATAAAGTAATTACAGCAGGTCTTTTAGGCTGCACTCACGCAGAAACCAGGTTACCGGCGCGTACCGGTACCAGCTAGCGCAATACTACAAAACAGTGCGGGGATTTGTGCCGCTGGGAGATCATCCGTATCTTCATAATTTAGGGATGTAAGCCACTCAAGATATTTTAATTTACATTTGCTGTGTGGAAGAGGATAAATATTAATTAGCTTATTAACTCTGTTATACAAACTGGAGCTTATATGCGAGAAGTTACGACTCGCTACTGTAGTGCGGCGTGGTTTCAATTTGCAAATTCTACCCGATCTTCGTTTATAATGAATTAAGTTTGGGTCAAAGAATAACAAAGAGTGTTTACGAAGAATGGTTTACAAAATAAATACTTACCGAACTGTGGGAACTTGACAAAGCGAGAAAAGTTCAGTAGTAGGGAAACATATGGGTTATATTAAAAGATAAACGGCTAATTACCACTATTATTCGTCACTTAGTAGACGATAGTTTCAATTCTAACATATGGGTTTTTTGGACATCACTTTGAGAACGGCTCTCTGAGCCCGTTCCAACCTTAACATCAGTGTTTTTATAGTCTCAGGAGGCCAATTCTCAGATTGTAGAGATTATCTCTAATGTAGAAGCATGAATGTCTACAAAAAATGGCACGAAAATGTCACAATAACCATCAAATCGTATTCGATTTGAATGATTTTGGTCGACTTATGTCTATTGTGACATCACGAGAATAGCAAATTAATATTTTATTCGACATTTGCCATCTTTTTTCGACATATGTCTAATTCGACTTAACCTCTAAAGCACGAGAATTGCCCTTCAGCACAGAGATGACAAGCAACATGACGAGCCATTACTTTTCAGTTTTACCTAAGATAGTTATATAGATAACTCTTTATTGTACTCACCGTAAAATAATAAAATAAAAACAAACTTATATTATCTTACAAACTAGTTCACGGTGGTACAATGGGCGGCCTTATCGCTAAGAGCGATCTCTTCCAGGCAACCTTTAGATGGACAGGATTGTAAAGAACGTGAGGGGAAGCAAAGTAACAATAACAAAATTAAATAACAAAAGTATTAAAATAAACGTCCATAAATAAAATAAAATAATATATAAAAACAAATACAATATACCTAGCTGTAACTATACTAGAACTAACAGGGGGGTTAGTACAAGAATTTGACAGTATTCGAAACTATATGAAGTTTCGTTTCCGTCCATACATTTACTAGCAGCGCCCCTAGCGAAAACGAGGAGAAAACTAAGGACGCTGTCAGAAAATGTATTGAAGGAAACGAAACTTCATATAGTTTCGAATACTGACAAATTCTCGTACTAAGGGTACAGGTAAGAGTAAACGATCTTATTTTGAAAAATTACTTAAATTCATTTTGAATTGGTACGCGCGCCCGACCAGACACGTTGTCTTTTTTTTTATACAACTTGTAATGACGTTACAATCAGATGGCCCACTTCATGTTAAGCGGTACCCTCTGCCTATGAACAGTGCATTATCTCATAGGTCACGCCCACCTAGGACGCGCACTATGCGGCATTGCACCGCACCCGCCATCGTGAGACATAAAGATGAAAAGTCTCAAGTGCCTGTAATTTCACCGTCACCTTCAAATCAAAACACAGCAATGCGAGCACTACTGCTTCGCGGCAGAAGGTACTTACAATCCAAAAAAAACATGATTTAATGTCATCTGTAGCACGGAGAATCTACCCTATAGTTCAAGATCAGTCCAAATTGCTTGGTAAAAATCAAGTTCTGTCATATCAAAAGATGTTGTGCGGTAGCTGTGGCGGTAGTCAGTCGGTAGTATGGTGTAGGGCAGCCTGCTTCACACGTGACTGCGTCCTATGTCGGACAAATAAATTGGTTCGGACTGGGCATCGTGGCACCTTGACCCCCGTGAGGCTCGCGGCGGCATAGCTCTATGCGGAAGGCTGGTGCGCGCCCGAGCGCGACGCACTCCTGCGCAGAAAGTGCTTGTCCTTGTGACATTACATTACCCACGGTAACCTTTGCCCTTGAAACAGAGACAAACGTTTAACATCATTGTTTTTGTCGCGAAAATAATAAACATGGTGAAAAACGTACGGAAAAAAGTAATTGAAAGGAGTAATTGCTCATTAGCTCGCTTTTGTTTTATTTATTTCTTGAACAAGTTTTTTGTTGAGGTCTAATTGCGTAAAATAAAATGGCCTAGCTAATGTAGGTACATTATGCACATTTATTAATTTCACAATACCATTTACTTACTGGAACGTGTTACATACAGTAGATTATTAACTGAGAGATGTGAACGATCAATTGCACACAAGATATTTAGGTGTACCAGTGAGCGAAGCGAACCATATGTGCTTATAGTTCGAGGAGTTAAAATAAATAAATAAATAATGCTGGACAGTCCACACAACATTATCTAGCCCCAAGCTAAGCAGAGCTTAAGTAATGGGTACTAGATAACTGATATACTTAATACAATACAATATTAAATAGATAGATATTTTTTATTACGCATAGAAAATACCGGCGCCAATTATTCGGCGCGAGGCGGGAGTTGAACCCGCAACCTCCTGCGTCGCAGGCAAACCCTCGTTCGCCGCGCCACAGAGGTCGACATAGAATTATAATTTTGATGTGTTTCTCTCTCCAAATCTGCACAGACAGGTATCTTTGCTTTTTAAAGGCCCGAGACGTGACTAATCCGCACATTAAGCTTAATATGTCGAAATACAGTCAAAGTAAACATATCTGCGTAGAGATGTGTGTTGGTGCATGTGCGGGGCGGCACACATACAAGGCGGGTGTTTTTGTCGAATATTAGAGGCGGCGGCGGCGAGTCGAGGAAACCACCGAATACCGCTAGCAGTGGCGTCGGTTATTGCTCTCAGATTCCGCAACAAATTAACATGTATTCGGTACGGCTACATTTTTATACCTAGTAATTTTACTTTACATAAATTTCTATTATTTTTCACAGAGATTATTATTTTTAGAACGGAACTAAAAAACATCGGATATTCACATCTAATATGCATGCATATTCACACGTAAAAAATACAAGACTAGATAGGTGCTATTCGTTTCGGTGGAACTCAATTTGACGACCACTGTGGCGCGGCGAGCGAAGGTTTGCCTGCGACGCAGGAGGTTGCGGGTTCGATTCCCGCCACGGATCAAATATTTGAACGATCTGCAGATATTTGTTTAGAGTGTACTGGGTATTTTCTATGCATAATAAAAAATATCGATATAAGTAAATATTGTATTAAGTATATCAGTTATCTAGTACCCATAACACAAGCTCTGCTTAGCTTGGGGCTAGATAATGTTGTGTGAACTATTCAGCATTATATATTTATATTTTAATTAAATCTGAAACCATACAATTCCGCGTTACCACGGTAAGGATGAATTTCGTGTGAGGTGGGCTAGTCACTACCGTCGTCGCCTTATTGCCTTTTGAAAACCAATAGTAGCTTAGTACTATCATAAAGGCACTACCATAAAGCTTTTTTGGACAACGGTGACCAAATATTTATCAAAGCTAATTGATAAAGTAGAGTTCGTTAGCGAGAGATGTAAAATTTTATCCAACTGGTACCTGGTTTTGTTTGGACTGGTTTTGGCAAAACAGATGGGTACTTTTACTAAAATAACTTTCGTGAACTACCTATGTCAGAATGACGTCATTCTACGGTTAGTATTTTTTTAACTGTGTGTATGACGGAGCAAACTGGTGGCCCACCTGATTTTAAGCGGTAACCTCTGCTTTTAATAATCCCTAATCTAACAGGTTACGTCCACCTAGGACGCATCCTATGTGGAATTGCTCTGCGCTCGCCACCCTCAGACATAAAGATGAAAAGTCTCATGCACCTGTAATTTCACTGGCGCCCATATCCTTCAAACCGGACTAGTATTCCAATTAGTGGCAATGAACTTGCAAAAAAGCGGGCATATAACAAATAAAACGATTTGGACTTGCCCCACTAACCCCTTATGATCTTATGGATTTAATCATCCATAAGATCATAAGCGGACGACTTGACTAATTTTATAAATATCACTTGACATTGGTGAAATTGTTGGGAACATTCCTCAGAAACCATTATAAAAGTCAAAAGTCAAAAAGTATTTTATTCATTGAAATCACAAGGATCATTTTGAAACGTCTTAAAAAATAAATTTACATTTACTCCTGTTCCAACGCAACCAGACCAAGAAGAATCAGGTAACAAACACGGTTTTGTTTATGATGATCCTTCTTACTGGTGGGGAGCGCCTGTGTGGTGCCTCGAGAACAAGTGGAAGCTGATTCAAAGAAAAAAGGAAAACCAACTTAAAAGCCATACTTAGGTAGGCAGTCAAAAGTAAGATGATAGAGAGAATCAGCAAAAGTTCAGCACACTCTACGCTTGATATACTCATAAATAACACATCAATAATAAATTATATGTAGGTACAGACATTGCAAATTGACAAATTAAGTGTCGAGGGGCAGAGCGACATCAGGCCACGCGGCTTTATCATTAACATAGTCATGTAGTGTGTAATACGCTTTCTTAATTAAAATATTCTTCTTAGGATTTAAATCATCGAATCGAAAATTTAAATCCTATATAATATGAAGAATTTATTTATGAAGAAGAAGAAGAAATTATTGATCTTATAGTTGAAGTATGAAACCTTCACGAGACTTAAAAAGGTCTTGTGATGAGACAGTTTTAAATATTGTTATTTGTTACCTATTTAAAATATTCACATTTTATCTTGCGGGATAGATAATTAATTACTTAGCAAAGAGGATAAACTTTCATAATCAATGTGAAAATTAGTCAAATAACATGTATTGGGTTTTTAATGAAAGCCATTAGAGAAATATAGTTTATGCACCCACTAGTTTCGTGTTTTCTACCTTCCAAATACAAATTTATTACGGAGCTGTCAGGTATTATAATTAAATTGAAATCAAACTCTGTTAGCGTATCTCGGTGTGATAAGCAAATTAATGTTGTGCTGGTCAGCCGTGAAAAAACTAAAAAGATTTGTAGAAAGAATTCTGTCTCACAACAAGAACTGGTTTGTTGGAATATCTGATGATAGAGTGCAGTGAAAGTCATAGGCGTCGTACCTACACATAAACAGTTCCGGTGTATCTTAGATTTTAACGATAATTAGTTAAGCATTTTTGATTGCACAAAACGACTCAAAGTGATTATTGTTTAATAACATATAATCACATTAAATCCTAAAGTGAGTTTAATTCTTGTTTCTTGAAATTGCTTTGGAAATAGTCGCGAAACTTTTAAATGCTTTGGAAATTCATTTATTGTTAATATAGGGAGGTAAGTTCCCACTTGGTTCATGTGTTGAGGCTTGAATACGACTATACCTATTTAATTTTACCTAATATAGGGATGTAAGTGACAGTTTTATTTTTTTGCTTTTATACTACTTTTTGACGGAACAAGCTGATGGCCCACCTGATGTTAAGCGGTAACCTCTGCCTATGAACAGTGCATTACCTCACAGGTCACGTCCACCTAGGACGCGCCTTATGTGGCATTGCACTGCGCCTGCCACACTGAGACATAAAGATGAAAGTCTCATGTGCCTGTAATTTCACCGGCACCCTTACCCTTCAAACCGGAACACAGTAATGCGAGCACTACTGCTTTGTGGCAGAAATAGGTATGGTGGTAGTACTTCCCCGGACGAACTCTTTCACAAAAAAGCTCTGCTACTACTACTTGTTTTAATAATCTTTATTTATTAACTTCTTTCGTAATAATCTTTATGTCAATGATATATTTCAAATCTGTGGTACCATATCCATACAAATAATGTTTTACATGCGTCTTAGACGTATATTGACACTTATAAAATGTGGTTGTTTAATATTGGAGATTCGATAACAAGACCAAAAACGAGGATCTTACGTTGTATGGAGATGACTTCAACTGGCTCGTTAATGGCACAACCTTAAATAAAGGTATAATTACTATATACTTAAAAACTATAAATAATTTCATGAAATGAACTCCTGAATCGATGCTATAAACACGAACTAATTACAAAAGTCCTTCAGAGACTGCGATGCGGAAATTAAATGGCAAAATTACTACCTATATTCGGTCTGCACCGGCCAAACTGTAACACAATCGTACGTTTAAATTGTAGGCCTTCATAAAACACAAACATTTTAAACTCAGTGCCTGCATACTACCTAATTAGGCATCTCCAAGTTTTGTGTTGATATCATGAGCTCACGTCTATTTTGACCATCTGATCTGCCGTCGTTTGTTTTCAGAAGCCTAGGTTCCTACGTGATTTGAATTAGAAGTTAGGAAATATTATAACATGCAGGTAACGTCCTAGACGTCCTTGAGACTACTTCCTATACAAATTTGTCTAAAATTAGTGTAGTCATAAAATTGAATTAGCAGTCAGATTGGCTCTTAAATTCGAAAAATAGTTGGTGTTCGTATAGTTCTTTTTGTCCGTATTTCTCAGCCATTTTACTCGATGACTATTTGCAATTTGCCGGCACTTATCAATGAAAACAATTTCTCAGAATCAACTGATGCGAGGCAAGCTCGCGTAGAAAATGATCGAATATTATTGTTACCAAAGTTTTGCATACTGTTGAGATTCCTATTTATTAGTAAGTGCATTTTGTTGTAGACCTGATCGCCTTTGCTGAATAATACAGTATATTTAAAATTACGCGTGTAGATGATTTTTTATTGGGGTTGTAGAGAACGCTGATTTCTCCTGCAAAATGCATGTAAATATATATTCTATTTCAAACCTCCAAAACGAGTCCCAGCCCAGATGAGTCTGCAAAATGAATAAAACCGCAACAGTGGTATCCAATTAAGTGGATTGCTAATAAAAGTGAAATCGAAGCGAGTGCAGTGGCCGCGCGGCGGGGGTGCCGGCGGGCGACGGCCGCGCAGGCACACGCTCCTTGCCGCGTGTGTCTCTGACTCCATGCATTGTATCTAAGCTTTAAAATCTACCTTGAGACATAGCTATCTTAAAATCTACATTGTTAACAGGATCACAGCAAGATATTATTTCTTGTGTCTTTATTGATTTGTTCAGGTTGTTCTGGGTATTTTCTATGTATAATAAAAAATATCTATCTATGTAATGTATTGTATTAAGTATATCAGTTATCTAGTACCCATAACACAAGCTCATGCTTAGCTTGGGACTAGATAATGTTGTGTGAACTGTTCTGCAGCTATATTATAGACATCGTCTAACAACTTCACATTCTAGACAGTTACAGTTGTGGGTGGCCCACCAGCAATTTTTGCTACTTATGTAGTCGTAGGTAGATGTAATGTAGAGTGTAGAAAAACTTTTCGTTTTCAGTCTTATTTTCTATCACTTTGTCACTGTCTGATGAACAGAGCAGATGAATTCCATGACGCACGTGAGAGTAAAATAGCTTACTTTACTAGCTGATCATATCTGTTCTATTGTCAATAAAATATCTCAAATATTTTAGCTAATAGAATCTCCTATCATAACTTCTTAATCCAATCAAATGAGCCAAACTAAAGTAAAATCAGAAAGCGAAACACCTACTCCCACTTATTTAACATCGTTACCCTCAAAAACAAATATCTGTGGGCACATTTAAGAATCCTAATAAAAGAATAATAACAATGTAGCATTGTGAGTTTAAGTAAGTATTTTGCCATAGCTGTTCTCGTGGAAATGAAACAATATCAAATTGAGCCACGATATTCGTACAATAGATATTGTAAAGGTCGATATCATGCTGAATTCGAGTCGTATATTTTTTCCGTCGGAACTTTTTATGTTGGCGCTGAGAACAGTAGGTCGAGTCGAGTCTTCACAGCTCTACATGCCTGGGCTGATTCAGCCGAAACACCGTTTATTCAATTGTACCTGAAAATAGGCTAACTGAGCAAGATGATGTCTGCGCCGTGAGTAGACCGCGAGGGGTGCGGGGGGCGAGGCCCGAGGTTCGTTCGCAGCATGATTTATCTGTAGCTTAGATCCGGTTCGCGCAAGCACCGCGCCGCGGTTGCGCCCACGCCTTATTTTACTCTATTATCATGCTAAAATGATCACTTGACATACTGTACCATTTTACTATTATTCACTGGTCAACAAGTTGAACCAAAAAACATTGAGGAAATATAAATAACTTTGAAGTTATTGACGTAAATCTCTGCCAGTTATTTTTTATTTTTATAGTATCGTGACTTAGGTATTGCATACCAATGCATGTAGGTATTTTAAGTTTGCGCGCCAGGCAACGAATATTTGCATACTTTTGGTTTCGATTTTAACGATTCAGAGACGCTCGTGCACCACGTGATCACAGCCGACTAAACAAGTCCGAAAGTAGGTAGGTCAACGGCGCTATTGAGAGAATCTCATTGTACTCATAGCTTATAATATAGAATAGGTTATACCTAGTGCTTTGTTGTGCCTGTAAGATGTTCAGCATTCGTTCACGGCAGCATAATATTAAGTTGTCATGAAGATCTCATCAATCACACATATGCCGAAACAAACCGGTTGGGACGTCATTTTCGTTTATTAACCCGTGGTACTACCAATAGTAAGTAGGTAATACCAGTAGTAACATAAGGAGATTTTTTTCTCAGTACAATGGGGATTTATTTTTTGCCCTTTTGATAACAACTTTATAAATAATTTGTGTTATTTTGAAATTAACTAAATATAGTGATGAAATAAAAATCAAACACAAAATTTATTTTACCTTAATTTAATTTTTTCGTATCGCAAAGTATGGTAAAATCTGTGAAATCATTATGGAAATTCTTACTGCCCCTTATAAGTTCTCACAGAATTGAAGATCTGATTGTCCATAGGGATTAAAGTCGTGAGTCTATTTATACAAGAAGTAGTATTTTTCCAGGATAAATAGTATCCTACAGCTCAATCCAGGTCATAATCTATCCGCGTTCCGTTTTACGTTTAAACACTACATTTGCTGTTGGATCATAGTAAATTGTATCATAAGGGAGCAACATAATATTTTTAAGGCGAGGGCGCTTTTTTGAATCCAGAGCGAAGAGAGGGATTCTTTAGTAGAATCCTGAACGTAGCGAGCGATTCAAAGTACGTCACCCGAGCCAAAAATATATGTTGCGCCCGAGTGATACACTCTGCTTTTCATCACCCACTATGAGAAAATAAAAGGCGCCTCATATGTTATTGTAATATTATTATTTAATAAAACATAGAGTAACAACATAGAGTTTGTTTAATAAATAAAAAAATAAAATAAAAACAACTAAATTTTAATTAAAAAGTATCTAATAATAAAACAACTAAAAACTTATATTAAAAATTACCACAGGCTTTCATATATTTCTCTCGGGATTTTGCAGATAATAGAATTTCCATCACATTTCTTGCGTCAGTTCTAATACTTTCAGGAGTTAATTCTTTACTTTCACTGTCACTTGAAAAACTCATTTTTCAAAACAAAACCATGAATTTCTTACAATCCGGCCTGTTGTTTTTTTTTGTCAAACAATTAAAACAGACCAACTATTTTCTTTCTCAACGATACAACTTTCTGATAGGAAAAATTATGTTAATTCAAATTCATCCCCATCCACACAACTTTGGTATTAAACCTTTTTAATGAACTGGCCATTTATAATAAATACATAATGAATAAATATTTTATGAGTAATTGACTGAAGTGCACTTAAAGGCGAACCAAGTCGTCCTTTTCGAATAGATGGGATGAAAACATTTTTAAAACATAGTAGTTTTGCAAACCATATTTAGTTAGTAGTTTTGTTAGTAGTAGAGCATTTTTGTGAAAGAGTTCGTCTGGGGAAGTACTAGCTATTACACCATAGCTATTTCTGCCGACAAGCAGTATTGCTGTGTTCCGGTTTGAAGGGTATGGGTGCCGGTGAAATTACAGGCACATGAGACTTATCATCTTTATGTCTCAGGGTGGCGGGCGCAGTGCAATGCTACATAGGGTGCGCCCTAGGTGAACATGACCTATGAGGTAATGCACTGTTACAGGCAGAGGTTACCGCTCAATATCGGGCCATCTGCTTGTTCTGTCATTCAAATAGTTTAAATAAAAAACTTGACTTAAAAGTAACCACCAGAAGTAAAAATAAATAAATAAATAATGCTGGACTGTTCACACAACATTATCTAGCCCCAAGCTAAGCAGAGCTTGTGTTATGAGTACTAGATAACTGATATACTTAATACAATATATCACATAGATAGATATTTTTTATTATACATAGAAAATACCCAGAACACCCTGAACAAATATCTGCGATCGCACAAATATTTGTTCCGAGGCGGGAATCGAACCCACAAACTCCTGCGTCGCAGGCCAACCTTCGCTGCTGCGCCACAGAGGTCGTCAAGTGGAATCTTTGATGGTAATGACTTATTCACAGTAGCGAGGGATGGCGTGTGGCCACTAGCCAAAGAGACGGCTCACAATCATTTGATAGGCTATTCTATCATAAACCCATCGAGGAAGATTCTTATTCCCATTTAGACCAGGTCGTGGTTCAACATCTTCACGTTCTAGTCGTAACAGTTGTGGGTGGCCACCGACCATGTTTGCTATGAATATAGTCGAAGGTAAGTGTAATGTAGAGTGTCGTGTAAGCAAAGTTCAATGACGCAATGTGTCGTAAACTGCACAAATAGCTCGTAAAATGATGTTGACTTTCGTGTCTGCTAAAACAGATTGGTTATTCAAATAATATGAACTTTTGTACATGATTTGCTCTAGAGCTGTAGTTTCTTTGAACTGAGCCAGCTGTTCTCCTACGGCAATGCACACAAACTATAGTGCCCATTCGTATATAATGGTAATGCTGTGCTCGTATTTCCCCCAGTAGGTAGTACGTACAGAGTGTTACAGTTACGTCTTGTTGTGGGTCGGATGACGTTGATACTACAAACCAAGGAAAGTGGTGATGAAAGCCCTCTGTTCCAAATTTATATAGCAAAGCAGTTTTAAATTGTGATTATTCCAATCAATAACTCTGAGCTTCGGAAGGCACGTTAAGCTGTCGGTCCCGGCTGTTATTGATTAATAGCAGTCGATAAGCCATGTCAGAGGCCGTCGGGCGGCTTGACAAACTCCGATACCAGAGGCCAGCACTACCTCATACGAAACAAACAAACAATCTTTTTGATTTTTTTGCCAATCTCTGATTTCTTTGGTTTATGATAAGTGTGTACTGTTTGTCGGTAATTAGTTTTGCAGTTCATTTTTCTTTTTCTTTCTGTGTATATTTTGTTTTTTATTAATCTACAAATTTTTTGTTTTTTATTAATCTACAAATATTTTGTTTTTTATTAATCTACAAATATTTTGTTTTTTATTAATCTACAAATATTTTGTTTTTTATTAATCTACAAATATTTTGTTTTTATTAATCTACAAATATTTTGTTTTTTATTAATCTACAAATATTTTGTTTTTTATTAATCTACAAATATTTAGTTTTTTTATTAATCTACGAATATTTTGTTTTTCTTGTTATCTTCGTTTTCTGTTCATGTTTAACTTGTACTTATAACGTGCTTTGTTACTATGTTTTTTTAAGAGTGATGACTTGTTATTAGCTTTTTGATTCAAAATTTCCCTATATTTAAGATGTTTTTTGTGCTGTTAGTCTTCCTAAAATAAAATAAAATAAAGCTCTGAGATACCCGGTGTCAGTCAAATAGCATTTTGTAAATACATTACTGCAATAGTGTATTATTTATTTATCCCATGGTAAATACGATCAGACTATCGCAAACAGAAAGATCTTTTAGGTGTCTTTTTTAATTTATTTATTAGTTCAAAAATATATAGTTTAGTTTTTGATTGTAGCCGTAAACCTAAAAAGGTTTGGGTACTCACATGCTTATTGAGCAATACATTACTACAATAGTGTATTATTAATTTATTCCATGGTAAATACGTTCAGATTATCACAAACCGAAAGTGCTTTTAGGTAAACATATTACTGCAATCTTCGACCAAAGTAAAATGAATGCAATAGTGTATTATTTATATATTTCATATTCTTTACCCGGACTTGTATGTAAGATTCGTTGTTATAAGATTTGTCCTGGCTGCTAGCTTAGTTATTTCTGGAGGAAAACGCTAGCCGAGTCAGTCGTGGGAAGTAATGGCGGCGATGAGCTCACCACTTGTCACGTCTTTATTGCCACGATGGCAAGCCACGGTGAAAAGAGGCCTATTGAGGCTCTGCCTACCCTTTCGGTGAAAAAGGTGTGTGTATGTATGTATGTATGTATGCATGCAATAGAGCATTATTTATTTATTCCATGGTAAATACATGCAGATTATCACCAACAGACATAAAAGCAGTTAGGTAGGTACAGACGCAACGGGGGACTTTGTTTTATAATGTGTTGAATAGTATGGACACAAAAATTTATTACCTGTTGAAAATAAAATATTGCATTGCTTTGTAAATTAGCATGATAATATTATTAGCTTATTTCGGCGTTGGTCGGGCACCTTTAGCGTCTGTCAATCACTGCATCATCTATCAGTCAATAACTCATTTCCATTCATTCACTGACCGTAATCGATCGCGTACGTATTACAGCTAAGCATATTCCTAAGTATTAAATTTTATTGTATTTTCTTGCATGTGTCAGACAGTGGCTATTTTATGACAACTTGATAATTAACGACAAATATGTAGCTAAGTATAGCTAATTACACAGACTTGTTGCTGTGCACATATATGCTGCATTAAGAGTCAATACTACCTCACGTAGCTCAGCATGATCCTCTGTTATATAACAATTCTGCAGCATTCACGTTGTAATAAATACATACATACATACATAGACACACGCATTTTTCCCCTAAAGGGTAGACAGAGCCTCAAATGGGCCTCTTTTCACCGTGGATAACATAGACGTGACAAGTGGTGAGCTCATCGCTGCCATTGCTTCCCACGACTGACTCGGCTAACGCTTTCCTCCAGTAATAACATATTCCTTAATAAGGTAGCAGCCAGGACAAATCTCATACCAACGAATCTTACTAACAAGTTCGGGTAATAAATATATTAGTGAAATTGAGGATTAATGCTAAGCATTCGTGATAGGCTAAAAACGATTCAATAAACTCCTTAGAAAAAAAATTGCCTTCGAATTGTACAACAAACTGATTCGAATATTTTAAATAAGATCTTGAGTGAGACTTTGCATAAGTGAAGTAGAAATAAGAGAGCATTCTATTTTTAAAAATTTCTTTATTTTCGTTGTACTAAATAAAAAACTACATTTTTGTGCACGACGCCCGCTGGCACGAGTGAGATGGCGCGTGGCCTTCCGCGTGTGTTGAAGAGAGCGCCTAAATCGTCGTCCTACAGGCATATTACAAAATAAATGATATAAGTAATTATCGCCTTGCCTTACTCAGGATATTGATTTATTTGGTATGTACACTGGGGTGTGCAATGCTATGTAGGTATGAACAATAATGTAAAGAAAGGCAAAAACCATTGAAGGCAATGCGGGAAACAAGCAGCAAAGACCGCTTTCATCTTCATAAATGCCAGTGTTCCTAGTTGCATTGTTCAATCTTGTATTAATGTCTATATTAATTTCCTATAATTTAACGTTGCATAAGGTCATCAATTAATTTGCACTGCACCGTTCTGTTCGAATTTATCTGAAAAATAAATATACACATAAGTGTAAATAGTTTGCGATAAAAAAAAAGTCTTTTTAAGCGAATGGGGATCTATAGAGAGTGACAGAACCCATTCGCTCAAAAAAACTATATTATTATTATTTTTATTTTAAGGTGGATTTTGTCTTTTGTGGCGCGTTTTTTTTTTGTGTTTTTTTGCTCATTACAGCTCCTCAGCACTTCTTCAGATAGCGAAAGTTGATTTCGCGAGTGCTAGGAAACTTAACACACATGTTTTGATTGATAGTATCTCATAAATAGCATAAGTTTACCTACGATTTCCCTAAACAAAAAAAAAACAGCAAAAATGTGTTTAGGGGGTCGTGGCTAAACAGTTGATGTTTTTGAGATACTATCAATGAAAACATATGTGATTAGTTTTTTATTAAAAAAAAAAATATAAAAAAAAAAAAACATAGGTTGCAAAAATCTTTGTTATTGAGTCTATACCAAAGTTTGTTTGCAAACTTGTTTGCTTTCATAAAGAAAAAATAGCTTTATGAAAGCCGCAGAGAAAATGCGCGGCTCCTTCACAGTTTATGATATCAGCTGCAATAAACGAGAATCCATAAGCAACGATCGGTGTAAAACACGCAATTAAGCTCCAAAGTCCTCATTAGTCTGTACGTGTTGTATTAGCGTAATGGCATCGTCTGTTGGCAACTAATTATCCCCAGTTTGTTGTAACAGTGCGCGGAAGGAGGTCGCGGCATACCTACAGCGGCTATTGCTATTGGTACGGCTCAAATCTAACCTACACTTAAATTACCTCGCCGAAAAGAAAAAGTGTACCAATTGAGCTGTGTAAGCCAGACGTAAATCAAATTGAAGATGCCCGATAAAGTGGATAATAATTAGTGGAAGACGTGAAAGCGTTGGGAGAAAAATTCGTGAGAGTTTGTGTTAGTGTGATTGTGCATTTGGCGAGGGACATCCGGTTGTGGTCGCGATGTTGCGGCTAAACTAGATGCATTTCGATGTAAGCTTTTCCTTATTCAGCTTGTATTTCAAAACTGCTGAAAAATACAGTCATTGGACTTTTGACATTTGTTATTTGATAGTTATTGGCTGTTGCCGTGTTACTAATAAACGCGGAATATCCGTCAAGAAGTTACACCATGTTTTGTCTCTTTCGATTGCATTTGAAACTGCTTGTCAATGCAAAAGACAAAACTCTGTGTAACTGTTCCTACGATAATTCGAATTTTATAGTAGCACGGTTAGAAAGAAAAGTCTAGATCAGAGACATGTGTGAACAGATAATGTCTAATTTGTGCAGAAAAAAACAACACTATTCGTCTTATTTTAACATCACAAGGAAGTTGACTTACTCAGAAAAAAGAAAAAATAAGACATGTAAAAATAAGATATTTTTGTGGGCAAAAATAGGCAAAGTTTCCTGTTAATGTACCGCTACTATCTCAACAGCAATAATACGCTAACAACGCATTCATCGCGTTTGTTATCCACTTGTGGTTGAAGTTATAAGTACCTAATATTACTATGAATCACGGTTATCGCAAATTCAGACGTCCGAACTAAAAGCCTAACGAAATCCTAATAACGGTGTTATAATGATCTATTATGTGCTTGTACCCATTACGGACTCAGAGAGTAACAACAAATGTCATAGAGCAGAAGTAAACTTCTTGGGCAGATTTCTATAAGCAGCAAATCCGGTACAAAATTGCGCAGATGTAAGGTGAGCGCGCGCGTTCATATCTTTTGTACTGAAAAGCTAGCGAGAGAAACATAAGCGAAAATCTCTAAGGTCTTTGTATACATGGTATTGCTCTTATTTGGATGGTATTTTGTATTCTTTGCTAATACCTACTCCTGTAGTTGCATTCAAAACGCCTTTAGCCTATTGGTTACCACGGGGCATCCTGCAGAGATCCTGATGACAGTGCAATGAGCTTCTAAATGATATATATACACTATATAGTGTGATGTGTTGTGATAGTCATATAACTGACTTGTAACGTAAAATGTAGTAATAAAGATAAGTAGGGTATGTGAGAGCTAAAAGCCGAAGTGCGGTTACACCTGGGTTTAGCCGGCTACAATAAGGCGCGGCGGCCGGTGGCAGTTGGATATCCTTTACCTAGACCTTTGTGCTCCATCGTCAGTCACATCATCAATTATCAACAGGTGAGGTCGCGGTCAAACAAAGAACTATCAATGTTCAAAAAAGGCCTGAATTCAATTCAATGCTCCTCTATGCCAGGATATCTTTGTGAAGAAAGAAAGATCATCTCATGGCCACCAATTTAAACTGGCTCGAGATCCTGCCAACTTTACTTAGGTGCATCCTATTAATTCAAAAGAAGGGCTACTAAAATAAAACCTTACTACTCACCGAGGGACTACCTATCGATTTATCATTATAAAAAACCACACCCGTACCAATGGCCGGTGATCATAGTGGTTCATACCTGCTTGGTGCCACGCTCTGTAATATTTTACGTCTAAGATAGAGGCCTCATGAGACACACTAAACGGTTTAAAGATGGAGATGCTTCGTAATTGGGCCCGATTCACTTTTTGCGAATACATTCATGAATATTCCATTAATGCGTCAACATTATGTCAAAGCGCAGGCGCGGTTGCATAAAATTACTTACCGTATTCAGTGAGAATCTTGAAGACAAAGGATTTTTTAAAATAAATTCATGTACATACATACTAACATTTGCAGTGTCATATTGCCGTGGGAGCCAAAAACTACTATAACGTTACTATCTAAAACATGGTTAAGTCTGCCTAGCTAGAGTAGAGGCATTTGTCCATTAATTGGGCGAGTGTGTTATTGTTATTAGCTACTAGAAGAAGACGCTAGTCGAGCTAGTTGTGAGAAAGTAATGGCGGCGATGAGCTCACCACTGGTCACGTCTATGTTCCAGCAATTGAGTGACCCACCGGTGAAGAGGCCCATTGAGTATCTGCCTGCCCCTTCGGGGAAAAAAGCAAGTGTCTATGTTTGTACCTGTGCTATGTTATTTCCGTGCAAAATGTATGGGAATTTAAATTTATTTTCTAGTTAACCTTGATCTCAGTCGATCCCTTTGAGTCATTTGAGTTCATTCATTCATTCATTCAAGGATCATATGAGTTAAAAAAAACTCTATTTCTAGTAGACAATTTTTTCCGTGATTGCAATACAAATTACTCGATTAGTTTAAATTTGTCGTTGTGTAGAAAACGTCCATAAGGACATTTTCCATAAGTACATGGACGTTTTTCCATAAGGACGTTTTTTAGTAGCTAAAAAACATTCGCCGTAGACACTATGTCTGCAAAAATTTAGACAATGGTTTTGTAAACAACGACGTAACTGTTATGAATAATATAAATGTTGTTCATAAACGTTGTTGTTATGAACAACATAAATGTTGTTCTTTTAACTAGGGCGGAAACTTATGTAGGACTCAAATTGCAGCTACGAGGATAGTTTTAGCTTCTCGGTAGGTTAGGTATCTTAAATTTCTAGTAGGTTGATAAGGTTGTATGTGCAGATTGTTTGGTACTTACAACCTTATACATTCGGGAGCTTTATCTTGCTCTGTTATCACATAAATCAAGAACCTCTGGTATGTTTTTCCCTGAAGGTGATGTGAATAAACCGAAGGACGGCTAAAACGGAAAGTCAACATATGATTCATAAGGGTTATCGGACTCCATATGTATTTATTTTATCATTATGCAGTCCGGTGCTACGCGTACGCAGGTATGAGGGATATTCTGCCGTATTTTCCCCTTTCTTGCCAATAATAAAAATACCATATCTCAGTTGTTTATAGTGGTATTTTTTAATTCAGCCCAATCATGATTTTTATAGGTAGTCATAGCGCAGTGGGAGTTTATGTAAATGTACTGTTACTAGAGTTCTGTCACTGATTGCAGTGGTTTGCTTACTTCAACGTCATGCTATAAGAAAACACCATCTTGTCCTATACTACAGCTCGTTCACCGTAAGATAACACCTGCTTTGGTTCGCTGCCAACCAAGGCAGGTGCCATCTTACGGTGAACGTGCTGTACATTAGCCCACTAATATCATAAATGTCAAAGTTACGATGTTTGTATGTTTGTAGGTTTGTTACTCAATCACGCCGAAACGGCTAAACCGATTTCGATGTAATTTGGTTCACAGATAAATTATGACCTGAATTGAGCTATAGACTACTTTTATGTTTGGAAAACGCTAGTGACGCTGCTGGGGGCTAGTAAGTTACAAATTATAACAATATAATGCAAATCTTAAAAAATTGCATACTCATTGCATACATTATGTCTGCATTGCATAAGGTTGTCTGGAAGAGATCACTTTTAGCGATAAGACCGCCCATTGTACATTACTGTTGTTGTTTTGGTTATTTTATATTTGGTGTGCAATAAAGTGTTAATGTATCTATCTATCTATTATGAGTCATTGAATGCAAGTGAGGTAAGCACCAAATATACGCTAGAAGTGAAAAACGCTGAATATCTATAGAATAGTTACACAGTGTTTTGTCTCTTTCGATCGAATTCGAAACTGCTTGTTAATGCAAAAGACAAAACACTGCGTAACAAGGGTAATCTGAGTAACCTGTTTAATAATAGTAAAACGGTAGAAAGCTATTATTAGATAAAATAAAAACATTTTATATGACACAGCATTTCTCGCGAGTGGACAATAGTTTTGTTTTTAGATTTGGATGGAACTCTATCCTCCACTACACGCGGTTACTCTCAACTAAATTAGAATTTACTGCCTAATCTACATCAATCTGCAGAAATATATTCAATTTTGTAATGGCGTGCAATTTATTTTGATAATTGCTTTTTATTTGCAAAACAACACCGAGACAGAACTCTACATACCGCTCACATTAGGCTACTCTCACTTAAGTCTTGGTTTCATAAGAAGCGATGAACGCTAATGATAGCCATAATATAGCGGTGACTGCGACTTTCAACCTTACATCAATGAAATAATTGACTTACATCCCGTCTTCGCTATACTACGGTCACCATTTTGGAAACCTGATCTTTACAACGGAATTTACAAATAGCTATCTAAGCATGATAAGAGCGGCATAATCGCATGTGCGACAAAGACAAGAATAGAATAGAATATCTATATATATAAAAGAGAAGTCCACACACTCACTCATCACTCACTCACTGACCACTCATCACGAAAGCTCGGAAACTACTGGGCCGAGAGGTCTGAAATTTGGCACAAGGTGTAGGCGCGCACTAAGAAACTATTTTTGAAAATTCGCACCCTAAGGGGTTGTAAAAGGGTGTTAAAGTTTGTATGAAAGTCTACAAATCGACGAAGTCGCGAGCGGGTCAGCTAGTTAAGTATAAAATTCATTAAATCAATCAAAATCCTTTAACCATGATTAAGCCTTACAGTTGTCGCATATAATTTATTTATTTATTTATTATAACTTTCAGACAAAACAATAGTGCTAGGAGGACTTAATGCTAACAACATCATCTACCAGTCATCCGGGACGTGCATAAAGGCGTGCCTTACAAACAAGAACCATAGAAAAAAAATACTTACAAGTTTAAATATAAAACTAAAAGGATAAATATAATATACTAATAAATAAAAATACCCAAACAAAAAACAAACAATAATGTGTAACATCTAAATCTCACCTCCTTGGTAATAAGCAACATGGCTGATAGTACCAACCTCTCGGAAAAATGCGCGCTTCCTGTAACACACTTCCGTCCCTTTTCACAATCACTCCAACAGATTGCAAGAAAGCGAGAGGAAAGATGTTACACACCAAAAAGCATGTTTCTGTAACATTTACTTTTAATGAGAAAATTATTGGCTTGTAAGTTGTAGTCATAGAAGCAAGCCGTGTATAGTGGCGGCCGTCATATGAAAAGCCGCGGTTGTCATAAGTAGCGGTCGCGTACATCCGGCAAACGACTGCCGCATTGCTATCCTAGAAAAATATGACTGTACTGCTTCATATTAACAAAAACAAAACAACATCTACTAGTCGACACACGGCTACTCTCACTTATAATGGAATTTACCATTGCAGTCCACTCGATATGCAAAGAAACGAGTTAGCCGCACAGGCGCCCACACGCGACCAGCCGTGTTCTAACATGAGAAAGCATTATAAATCATTTTGAACAAAGCTTTTGCACATACGATTTTCTTCTAAGATTATGAGTAGGTATATCGATATAAATAAACAGAAAATGAACTCATACAACCGACTTAAGTTGGATGATATCGCTTGAGGCGCGAAATTCAAATACAAAAAAAAACAACATCCCACGTTACCCCAACACATTTTTACAGTGTTTTTTTTTGTTTAAGTGTATCGTAGCTAAGTGATATCTATGAGATACTTTTAATTAAAACATGTGTGTTAAGTCTCCTAGTTCTTGCGAAATTAACTTTCGCTATCTGAAGAAGTGTTGATGAGCTGTAATGAACAAAAAACATCAAAAAATAATAATTTCGCCCATCCACCTTAAATATCACAGATTTAAATATAATACCTTACCTGCATACTATACCACAACAACACAAAAGACACGCTCAAAAAATGTAAACTCAAATGAGAACTTCTTATAGTTAGCATATAGCGATGGAAGTCGGCAGAAAATTAGAATCATTGTGCGAAAAAGTTGGCGGTAAAAACAAACTGATTCCGAATGTAAGTATATAGTGTAAACATGGCACACTCATATAATGTATAATAACTTTTCTGTTTTCCTTATTAAAAGAAATAAGACCAAGCGAAAAAAGGTTTGCGGTTAGTAAATAAATGTGGGTTTTCAAGTCTATTTTTGATTATCTACCTAAGGGGATTACTGATTGTTTTAAGTTCTCTTTTTCTATGAATCAGCCTGTCCTTGTTCGATATATACCACACGGGCGTTTCCAACCTAGCAGTAAGTAGGCTCATCAAAAAAAGCCAAACCGTGTATGTTACTCTAATTCAACTAGGTTTGGTCGCATAAAAAGAAAAATTAATAATTAAAAAAAAAAAAAAAAACAGGTTTGTTTTTTTTTTCAAATTAATTAATTATTAAATTAATGAATTTGGAGTAATTTTAGTTTATAAAACGATCAAACTGAGGGTTTAGTACAGGTTTGTAATTTGGAACTACACGGAATGACAAAAACCGAATTGCGAGTGGAAATGTCGTTTTAGTATGTAGAAAATGATAAGCGGACTTGTTGAGAAACTCATTAACACCATACATAAAATATCGACTCCTAATTCGATAGTCTGGATACCGAATGCAAAACTCAGACAAACCTGAGACCGTAGACAAAGTAACATTCTATTAGCGATGTCGTTAGTAGAAAAGCCAATAATGTATGAAATTGACTTAAGCTATCGAAATGTCACGTGTTCTATTGTATTGTATTACGGCTGTAGAAACGATGCCATTTGGCTAGGCCGGCTGTACTAGGCCCTCTGATTCTTGTGATTACTAAATAAATGTAAGTACTTACATAAAAGTAGGTGTATAAGTTTACTTTTGACTACCTAAGGTCTTTTATATGAATCAAGTAGTCTGTTCGACAGACACCACACAGGCGCTTCCAACCTAACCGTAAGTAGGATCATCAATAAATAGCCAAGCTCTGTTTGTTACCTATATTTTCTAGGTAGGGTCGCGTTGGAAGGAATTTAAGTTTAATTTAATTTAATAAAAGGCGATTCAAAATGATCCTTGTGATTTCAATGAATAAAACACTTATTAATTTGAATCTGGTACGGTGTAGGAACTGAGTAGGCGCTCTATTTTGCGCTCTCTTGACCTTTTAATGGAGGAGCAATTATTGAATCCACGGCAGTGCAACTAGTACCTACGTAACGCCCGCGTTGTGGCAGGTACTAACTGCAGCTATTGACGACGCGGATTATGCAAGAAGCCGGACACTATACAATGTTAAGTGCATTTTATTTGTATTGCAAGCCGCGGTATCGTGACCGGTCCAGCTCTATAGCGGATGTGTCCGCGCAGCCATGATATATCATTGGTAGCCAACAGTTACATTGTAATATTAACTGGATAGGTACGTTGAGTACCGATTCTTTCCCAGAGGATTAACTTCAGTTATTTATAAACAGTGAATAAGTCTGTTTATCAATTTCCTAGATGGTAATTAAATAGGTACAGAACACCTGTCCCAAGTTCCTATTTAGAAATTGTTATATTTCAGATAGTTTCTACAAGAAACGTATCATTTTATAGTTAAGTATTATACCTATCTTTTGAAAATTCATATTCTCAACACTTTATGGTGTGTCCGGCCCAAGAATAGACCCCTCCATATCCTCCCGTGGATGTCGTAAAAGCCGACTAAGGGTTTACCCGGACTTGTTTGTAAGAGTCGTTGATAAAAGATTTGTCCTGGCTGCTAGTTTAAGGAATGTGTAATTACTGGAAGAAAATGTTAGAAGAGTCAGTCGTGGGAAGCAATGGTGGCGATGAGCTAACCACTTGTCACGTCTATTTCCCACGATGGTGCAACCCACTGTGAAAAGAGGCCCATTGAGGCTCTGCCTACCCCCTTCGGGGAAAAAGGCGTGTGTCTATGTATGTATGTGCTACTATCGTTATAATACATTACTTAACGATATCGTTTACACCGTATTTTGCTAGTATTTTTCAAGCATAAATATTTTAGTTTTTCTGTATTATATATTTATATTTATATATTATATTTATATGTATTTCTGTGAATTAAATATCCTACAACCTACAACACTTGAAACAAGCATCGTGTATATATTTGAACAGGTAGAACCGCTCAAAAACTGCTCTAACGACTTTGATGAAATTTATATGTGGGTCTTTTTCGCACAGGATTGAAAAATTATGGTTAACCTAATTTTTTTGTTTCAAGTGTTTCAACCCAAATTAATCATTAGCATAATATAATTTAGATTTGAAATTAGGAGTTCTGTAAAATAACTGGAGAGTCCTATAAATCCAGAAATTTCCTGATTAAAAAAAACACATAAGTATACAGGTAAAACATGAGTAGAATATTACTCTGGAAAAATCTTCATTGCAAAACTTCCAATAATACCCATTTTAAATAAAGTATCATATAATTGAGACAGGGATTTCCATTTCTGGGCCTGGGGAAACCACGGCCGAATGAATGTAACGCTATTATTGTCATGTATCTAATAAGCGTAGTACACAGTTTTTGTTGTCCATTTTTTTTTCTTTATAATTGGCGTCGCACGGCTTGTGCATTTGCCATTTTCAATATAATTTATTATTGTATTTTCAATTTAATTTGCAACGTTACAATCCTTCCAAGTCGTCAAAGTCACAATCAAGTTATGTTTTAGTAAAATGGTGGCCGTTTTACAAAAACCTTGGTAGACAGTTTCCACCAATTTGAAAAGTCACACAATACATTTAAATGCACTACCCTTGTGCTTGTGTATAGACGAGCTATATTGGTTAAAATGGCACCAAAATTTAACAAAATAACACAAAAAACACTAGGAAAAAAAACTCAACGTCTCTTTTTGAAAATGGCGGGAAGAGCGAAACCTTTGCTGTCCTTGTGGATATCCTTGTGACAATAAACATATTTCCGGGAAAACCCCGCGCCATGCGGAACTGTGCATAACTGTCATACCCACTGCTCGCTCGGCCACTTTGTGTCTTGTTCACACTTTAGTAACTTTCGATTAAGATGCTTTCGTTGAAAACGCTCTTTGATTGCTTAAAGGAAGCGCTAAACACAAGTTCTATATTGACTCCGCTCCGTTTGTTTGGCGAAGCGACTACCGTTGTCAACAATGTGGCTTCACACGAATCTAGGCCTGTGACGATACCTTGTGTGGTAACGCCAGGCAAATATTTGGTGTCTTAGCATTTACGAATGTACAACAGCAGGTTTACTCTTCAACACAATTCCGACCAATCGGTATTAGATAAGTGTCATTGTACTCTTGAATGCCAACCTAGCGCCAAATTAATTTAATATTCTGCGTATATTTAATGAACTAATTGGGATTGGCATTCAAATTGGACAATTTGTCCAAAAGCGGAGAGCAGCTAACTTTATAGTTGGTACTGACACAATTCATAGCCAATTCCGTCCAATTTTTCGTAGTAGTAGAGCTTTTTTGTGAAAGAGTTCGTCCGGGGAAGTACTACCACCATACCTATTTCTGCCGCAAAGCAGTAGTGCTCGCATTGCTGTGTTCCAGTTTGAAGGGTAAGGGTGCCGGTGAAATTACTGGCACATGAGACTTTTCATCTTTATGTCTCAGGGTGGCGGGCGCAGTGCAATGCCACATAGGGTGCGTCCTAGGTGGACGTGACCTATGAGGTAATGCACTGTTCATAGGCAGAGGTTACCGCTTAACATCAGGTGGGCCATCAGCATGTTCCGTCATTCAAGTAGTATAAAAAAAAAAAAAAAAAAAAAAAAAACCCAAAGACCAGCTAACTTTATAGTAGGTACTGACACAATTCAAAGCCAATCCCAAAGACCAGCTAACTTTATAGTAGTTATGACACAATTCTTAGCCAATGAAAGCGTAATTCCAAATTCAATCCAATGTGAACAGAATTGTTTTCAAGAGTACGGCGAGTTGTCAACATTGTGCTAATATTGGATTAAAGTTGCTACTGGACAATAATTAGACATCTGGCTACATTTTATACAAACAAAATCAATATTAAAGATGTAACATCCCAACATGCAAAAGTGAGTTCATATGGATGAGGCGACAATTCATTGAGATTTTTAATTACATTTAGCAAAAATTTTGTACTTACATTGTACCTAATACTCACCGTAGTCCGGGCTACAGTTTCATAACTTTTTAACTTGTAATCTTGCATCGTTCGTATCTGAATTTATGGTTCAAAATTGTGCTCTTGCCATATTTCTTGTTAACCTATCGTGTCCCTCTGCTTGGCAAAGTTCTCTCCCAATATTTTCCACTCATCCCGGTTTTTGGCAGTTTTCCACCACTCTTTCTCGTAACCCTCGAGATCGACCCGCCAACGCCTTCTCGGCCAGCTCCGTCGTCGCCTTCCGTCTTCAGGGGCCCAATGTTCGCCCACTTCTCAGGGTGCATCCGACTGACGTGGCCAGCCCATTCCCACTTGAGCTTTGCTGTTCTGCTGCCCACATCGGCAATGCCAGTTAACGAACGCAGCATGGTGTTCCGCACTCGGTCGATGCGTTTAAGGCCGAGAATGCTGCGTTCCACTGCTCTCTGGCAAATCTTGAGCTTGGACTTCTGTAACACGGTCAGCGACCACGTCTGCGCGGACGGGTCCTAACCTACGGTGCTGCCATTATATTAAGCTAAAATTTGGTATACTCGTACGTGTCCAGTTCCGATGACAATACAATATAGTGGTGACAGCGAGCTGATCTGATGATGGAAATGGAAGTTGGTTAACACGTAACTCCTCGATGATTAACTGTAGCCTAGCAGTATTTTGATCTAATTTCAATCATCTCACTGTTCTGATCACCTATTTAATAAAAGCCTATTTAGATAAATACTAATTTTACAAAGTTCATTTGAAGATTGGCTGTACAGTTATGAATTGTGCTACTATACTTATTAACAAAACAATAGGCACTTGCCTCACCTACTAACCACAAGTAAATTCAAATGTAAGGCAAGTGTAGATAGATCCGTTTCTCCGGATGATTGACATGGTAAGCCTTGACTCAGACACCATCATACACATTTTAATTTAATATCGAAACGGTAAAGCAATTGCACGAACCTCATACGATTTTGTAACGCATTCGCATTAAGCTAAAGTTGAAATCAGCGTGCGCTCCACATTGGCGTATATGACCCGTGAACGTGAGTAAAAATTCTGTTTTTAAAAGATTTATTCCACCAAAAAGCTGTTATTTTAAATTATTTTACTGTTTGTATGTGTGAAAATTAACTTTGTTTATTTTTCAAGTTTCACACGTTAATCGTTAACTGTTTCGGAAAACAATACATAAACGAAGAAAAAGGATTTAACTTAATTTTTTCTATTGAGATTGTACACCATACCTTGAGTTTATGTTTAACTTAGTAGATGAGTATGACGTGTAGCTATGTGTGTCGTGAAATATCCATTCCGTGGGTATTAATCTGAATGATTATAGAAGTACATAAAACAGATTATATACATCTAATAACAATAACCTATACTCCAGTAGGTTGCTATTGTGATTAACGTCAACATCAAAACAGGCAGGCCAGTCAAATTGCTTAATCGAATTATTAACGATTATATTAATTTATCACGCTTATAAAGTAGGTATTTTCGAAATAATTGACACAGATGTGCTGTTGTCTGAAATCATTTTTATGAGCCATTATGTTATAATGCGCACTCGTCTCGGTAAATCTTTAAATTAATCCAAAGATTAAAGCTAGAAAGGACTGAGATGTGAAAGCCGACATCTCTTTCAGGTTTTTGGTTAATGCCGTGCATGTAATTGACGTGCGCTCTGGAAATATCAGTCACGCTGCGCCCGCTAATTAACCCTGCTAATGAAGAGAGCCGCACGAGAAAAGTTTAACTGATAATGACAGAAATCATTCACAACCACCGCTTGCCGCTCAAAATACATAATCAGGACACATGCCGGCACAATCTGAGCGTAAACTTTGTGCAATCGATACGAATGTGTTTTGATATATTGAATTCGAAACACGTTCGTGAATTTTATAACCATTTATATTTTACCGGATGGCGGAATGTCGTGCATGGTATTATTTACATAGTAAACGCGCGCTTATAACTCGTGACTATGATTATAGAGCTGCATTGTATCGTGCGCTTAATGCAACGCTAAGCTGCGTAATGTTCAGACAATGGCTCGCTTCTTACAGTGAAAACAGTCATCGTAATGCGGAAAAGAAATTTGTCAATTCAGATAAAAAAGGACTTCATTTTACATTTATTTCGATGTGCACGTTTACGTTTATAGCTATTTCTGTTTGATATGGTTTGGGTCACCGATCGAAAGTAAACGCAAGTGCGGCTTCGAGGCTGCATAATGCGTGCATGTTGGAGGCTATTGCGGTCGGTTTCACCTCGCACTTGTATCTCGCGATCTGGTCACAGGGGGCGTTTCGCGCGCCTTTTTTGGAATAACTCGAGCAAATTTCGTCGGAAAGTTTTAATTCGCTGCGCGAGCTGCACTCGAAAATCGGATTTTTATTTTAATGAGCCCGTTTCGCAGCTACGCTACGTCTCGCTCGCACCCGCCACTGCACTGAATAAATAAATGACTTGCTCTACTTTCTATCAGATCGTTTCTTTGGGCAGCCCGAAAAGATACATTGTGGCACGCCTGTGACGAGTCTGGCTTCCAAGTGCTTGCACAAAAAAAATCTTACCGTTTGTTGGTAGTTATCCCAACACCCACTCCTTAGTCTTGGCTGCACAGGAAGTAATGCTGAGTAGTTTTATGTATATAGGTTTATTATATACATATAACTAGTCCTAATTTAGACAATTAGCAAGTATTATGTGGAGTATTTATAATTATTTAAGCTCATGCAATTAAGTATCAGTTTATCAAGTAGCAGGTTCGAGTATATCTCTTACAGGTAGGTTAATATAGTGTGTTACCTACCGGACATGGAAAGGAGTTGTTGTTATTAGTGCAATGCACTTGCATGCGTCAGCGAAGGACGTGCTTTGTCTGGATCAGGTGGTCGGCCGGTGGGGCGAGAGGGGGTCGCCGAGGCCGCTTCCTGTCGCAGGACTGGTTCTGCGGTTTGAACTACTTTGTTTTGCAGTTTGCGCCAGTTTCCAAGCAAATAAAACGAACAACCTTAAAACTCGACGCACTCGTTTACACGCTATAGATTTTTATGTATTTAAATTCCGCCTTCTCAGTTTTGCAAGTGTTGGTGGGTGGTTGCAACATTGTAGCGCAAATCTGATTGACTTTGCAACTTGTCTTGCTGAACTGTAGTGGTTTTATTGTAAGGAGCTTTTGTTTACAGCTTAACGTGTGGTGACCGATGATGCAGGTGCATGCTCCTCCTACGGTATTTTAAATCTGTCTATGTGCCTTGAGGACTCATAATTGATAGCAAGCATCATCATATTATCACGGAATGACGATGTATATAAATATTAATTAACCATTTGCTACTAATAAAGTTTTTCAGTAATAGCAAATGGTTATTGCTTATTACTAGATGCTAATTTTATGATTATACTTGCTAAATCAGTTGCTTTGACATTTTGTTTGAACATCAGTGTCGATAGTCTAAGTGCCGTATTCTAGAACAAAACTCAAACTGAATCGAGACTCAAGCATAGATTTTTTGACAGATTTCAATGAAAAACTGTCACCAAATCTATGATTAAGTCTCCTTGATTCACGCTTTAGCATAGTTCGGAATACGGATATGGAATACGGGCCTGAGAGACAAGTGTAGGTAGAGATGCACCTAATATTAAAAGAATTCCTAAAATCACCCAAAGGGGTTACAGGGGTTAAAGTTTTTGTGGAAAAACCATAGACATATAATCATAGAGTAAGGACGGGGAGGATGACGTTATAAAATGATTGCCAATTTCTGGGTGTCAAAATCGGATGCGAGACACAAACGACTACCTGTCTACAACTTACTTAGCACGCAATCTGTGTTGTTTGGTGTTAATGCAAATTTTGTAGATAGATCCAATCTGGGTATTTAAATCTATGGGAAATACCTATACGCGGACGAAGTCTGAAGTTTCCGCTAGTGTTTTCATAACTGCTGAATGATAAAATATACAAACCTCTTTCATTGAAAAATAATATTATCTGTAATTTTTCAACCCATTTTTTTTTCACCATTTTTTTACGAACTCTTTTTTATTTTGTTACAGGAGAAACAAACGGGCGTTACATTCACAGCATTTCATAGAGCTAGAAGGTAAGATTTAATATTATTTCCGCATTAGCACTACTTTTTAGAACCCACTATGGAGTTATCAGTCTGTATCACATTACACAGTTTCTGCACACAATATGACGCGAGCATTGCATGATTTTGCACCGAAGGTGAAAGTCACTTGCGGCAAGACATCTCGTCTGTATGCACCCTTTGCTTCCGGTACTACCTGTTCTATGGAATCCTCAATAAATTGAATTAATGAATAGAATAAATGGATTATTAACGCCGAGACGGCCGCCTGGCTTTCAACAGCACTCCACGCTGTCAACCACAAACCATGTAGAAACCGTGCAATATTTACTGCTATGGCTTCGTGGTTTTCAATTCACTGAACATTCAATAACCAGATTTTTAGGTTTCTTAAAAATTCCAGAGATAAAATATCTCAAATTACAGTAAAACTATAGTCAAGCATTTATATTTAATTCAATACCACACAATTAATACCCACTTTAACCTAGATGTGATCAAAAATACAATTTAGAGACTTCTTACTATAAAAGGAATTTAATTTTCACTTGTCACCATAAATTATATAAAAAATACATTAACCGCATTTGTAACATAAGATGCACTCTGACAGGTAAACATTCCGCTTATAGATAAGTATCTTGAGTATAGACTAGATACTGGTATATTCATGGTTTATTATTTCGAGCGTGATGTTCTGCCCGTTATATTTGGGCAAAAGTCAAGGGCAGGATGTCAGATGTCGGCTGTAATCAAAGTCTTCAACTGGGCGGATGACGGCGAACAAGCAAAGGTTAACTTTTAAGGTGGTCACTGGATTCTTTACTGTTCTATTTGCGAAAACATTTTCATATTATAAGCTGTTGTAATGATAGACATGGAAGATGGATTTAAAAAAGCAATAAAACAAAATTAAATAAAGCTGATGTAAAATAAGAGAAGTAAACGATATTGGTAATTAAATAAAACAACGAGGAAGTAAATCTTTATTATGGGTACAAGTTAATGGATATGTTTGACAGCTCCATCGCATGTTGTCTGGACATTCACTGATATGTTGCTATGTAAAAAAATAAAAAGATATTCGTGCAGGATAGTGTTACCGGATGAATATGTAAAGCAATTCAATCTAATTTATGAAATTAATTAAATATCTAAAAGTCTTAACAACTCATTACCATAAATATTCTACGACGACCGAAACAACATCGCGGTCTTTTAGATGTTGGTTTTGCTCCTGTGCATAATTATGCTTTTGTTATGTCAAACTTTCTTTTCAAATCGTTTGTGGTTGTTAAGACACTATGTTAAAATTTTGGAGTCGTTGCGTTACACACTCACTCAGTAACAGTAAAGGTTACAAACTAGATGTTGATATAATACAGCAATTACTTGAGGATATAATATAAATCATAGACTAGAAACATGATTGTTGAAACTTTTCACGATATCTTTATTTTTTGAAATTGGCCCTCCATTTTAGGTCATCCTTTCGACTAGAAAACATATTAAGCATAAATTTGAATACTATTCAGTAGGTTATCACATTACTTAGATTAATTAAAGATAATTTATTTTTATATTTCCTACTTTAGAAGCAAAACGAAGTTTTATCATTTGTCGCTTACGTCAGTTACTTCCGAGTGGCAGAAATCTATACCTCACCTCTTCCCGGGTTCAACTGAGTAATAGCGCTGTCACTGTCTTGCAGCTATTGTTTTGTTGACAGACTCCACCCATTTGATATTTTAACATATCGCCTTAAACTCCAGATTTTACTATTTGATAGCTCTTTACACAAAAAATATAAAATAAATAAAGCTTACACCCGCTCTCCGTGTATGGAAAGTGCAGTAGCATTTACAGTGCAGAGTCGTTGCTAAAATTAATACGTCAATCGTGTTTCGTGAGTCATTATTATTCTTTGAAACAAAGAAAACATATTTTTTCAAACTCGTGACGATGGTAAACCCTCCCCTCGTTTGTAATACCATATTTATCACAATTAACTATTACAGACAAAGCAAATCTATCAATATGCAGATAAACAGCTAGAAAAAACACATAAAACTATGTCTGTCTGGTAAAACTAGCATGTTGTTAAACCAGTTCTGATTTTACGAGGCAGTGTTGCATATACTCGGGCACCAAAGTTAGCTTAAAATCGTGTTATATTATTACTACCTACATTATATTATTACCTACAGATACATAATTATTTACTGCGTGACTTACTTATAAAAACAAGTAATTAATTACAAAATCAATAAACCCGACTGACTGAACTAAAAGTTTTGGCTTAACCAATTTTGATTGTGTTTATTAGTATAAGTATCTCTAAAAGTGCTAAACCAATTTGGATGCAGTTTTTTGTAATCATTTAGTACTACCTCGAAGAAGGTTCTTAGATATTTTACTTATTGTGCAAGGAACTAAAAGGGATTTTTAATTTATTTTCAAATTTACCTTGTTTCTCTGAGTATTTAGTTTTAACAAAAATGTGCAAACTCTTCATGGATGGATGGATACCTTTTTTAGTCAGTTATTTTTGGATTTGGTATCCACTATAATATTTTTTTTTGCATTTGTAGCACCCTAAAGCAATGTCCGGGTCAAGGCGATTCTATTGACACCTCAAACATCAAAATTAATCCAGTCGTTTGGGTACAACGCGGTAATAATGAATTTTTTGCCGCATACAAAGACAAACCCGCGTGAAAGACAAACCCGGGCTGACCTATAAGTCAGCCGGGGAAAACACATCATACATATTTGTATGATGAAAAAATTGTAGAATCAGAATTGTTGAATAAAACAACATTGGTTGTTATATTAAAAGATAAACGGCTAATTACCACGAAACGTCAGCAAAGTGACGAATAATAGTGGTAATTAGCCGTTTATCTTTTAATATGATTCCCAACCACGATAGTTTCAATTCTAACATTGGTTGTTGTTGAAAAAAACAAATCAACATTGGTGAAAATACACATGGGACTTTTCATCTTAATGTCTCAGGGTGGCGGGCGCGGTACAATGCCACATAGGGTGTGTCCTAGGTAGACGTGACCTATGAGGTAATGCAGAGGTTACTGCTTAACATCAGGTGGTCCATCTGCTTGTTTGTCATTCATTCTTGTAATAAAAAATGGTTTTCGCTTATATAAAAAGATGGATAATATACGTATAGTTGTGGAATTAAAATAAAGAAGTATTTAATATTAAAATAATATGTATCTTTAGCAGCACGGACCATTTTGAATAATTTAATTTTCGAATTTGGTATATATTAAAATAGAAACAATGTAGTCGTTTCGTATGCAAATGTTACCAGCGGGATCGAATACAATCAAAACGAGTCATCATTAATTTCGTTGTTACGTAACTAACTAATGAAACTGATTATACGTATCTTCCTTATTACTGCTATAAAATACTGCATCAGAAATTAATTAGCCTTTGGAAAATTGAAGGTGTTTTTTATGATATAAGTAATATCCACACGCAGTTAAGCAGCTAAGCTTTTGTTACTAGGACAAAAATTAACCTATGTCAATCCAAGCATAACACGCAGCCATGTATTTTTTTCAAAATTGACCGTCTCGCACTTGTTCTAAAGACCCAAACTTTCGCATTAAGTTAGATTAAATTATATCAATTATCAAAAGATTTGTGAAAATAAGAAACGAGAGGTCTATTCTCAGGCCGGGCGCCACGGCAAATCTTTTGCCTTTTCAAGGCGCTTCTTTGAAACAAACAAATTAAAAAATTGGTTATCGACTAGATTATCTACTAGTAAATCCTTGTTCTATTCTAATAATCAATCTGAATCTTTTAATAAACAGAAA
This sequence comes from Operophtera brumata, assembly GCA_932527175.1. NCBI lineage: Eukaryota > Metazoa > Arthropoda > Insecta > Lepidoptera > Geometridae > Operophtera > Operophtera brumata. The sequence continues at coordinate 7,897,322 of OW052238.1, forward strand.
CCAAAATTATAAGCATAAATTTGTTTCAATCAACAAAAAAACTAATATTACAAGCAGCGTGTGCGCGTTTAAATCTTTTGTACTGGAAATTGACCGCGAGACAATACCACAACGTGATCAGGAGTTCAAAACTTATTGAATTAACCAAATTGTTTTATAAATAGTCCATCCATGAAATCGCAGTTCTACTTTTTACTGTATCAAATCTCATTCAACCAAAACATATATATCTTACAAGCGGAGAGGTCGCGTTGAAATCTTTTGTACTGGAGCGAGCTAGATAAGCTGTACTGTGGGTCCGGGAACTCGTGTTCATTATCAGCCTACAGAAGTGGAAATAGGCCTCCTCCATCGAATGCTAAGACGAATGATCTTGAGCCGCCTCCATCCACCGCCTTTCTGCGACCTCTATAATGTCTTTGGTCCATTGAAATTCCTCTTTTACTTTGTCCAGTTTGTGTTCGCCACTCGAGAATCTTTCTTTCCCAACGGTTCTGCGAGCTATATGGCCTGCCCATTGCCACTTCAACTTGTTAATTCTGAGAGCTATGTCGGTGATCTTGGTTCTTCTATGGATCTCCTCATTCTGTAGTGAAACTCCGAGCATAGCTCTCTCCAAAGCCCGCTATAGGGATCGCCGTATAGGCGGTGGTTTATTTAACTAAAGACTCTCTTTTTACTATCCTATATGTGCCTGTCTGCACTTACTGTAAATTAATTGCAAATTGGCATTTATCTCTGGCAGTTCTTTGTGTCTTATTACCTGACATTTATTTTAATAACAAGGAATAATGATTGTGTTATAACTACAAACCGTTTTACGACTCGAAGGAGTTATTGCTGCATTAAAATTTTATAAAGCGCGCCCTCAAAAGCGATATCTGTTGCAAATTACAAAACATCGATATAAAAGTTTTACTTTTAATTTGTTGACCCACATTTATATTACGATGACGTATGGTTTACTTATTCATTTAATAAAATAACGTCTGGGCCCATAACCAAAGCTACATGTGATAATAGCGCATCTCAACAAAGACTTATTCAACATAAAAAACCAAGCGTAGGAATTTCAAATATGTATCCTCAAATTATTGTTTTAGCGTGAGATTTAATGTTCATGCTACTTATTTATGTAGGTACCAGCTATATACACATTGTTTAACAATTTTATGAATATCCGTAGATATAAAAATAAGGACACACAAAAAAGCTTTACTCGGAAACTCCATTGGAACAATAATAATATAGTGGCAAAGTGGAACAAGGAACTCGCGTAGTGGTGACTGGTACGTTGAACCTCAGGCCTTCGTGTGTGACTAAACGCACACACACAAATCACCTCAGTTACGCACACAGCCTTCAGGCAAGACACTATAAATACACAATATTTCGTCGTGTGCGTCTAATAAATGTGTATTCGTACATTAATCTGATTCATGGTGCTATAGGTTGGCTAGGCGCATGTTTCAAGCAGCTTACTTTATGATATTTCGGTTCAGATTTATCGACTCAATTATTGGATTATTTTTTGTTGCAACCAAATATAGGCGTCCTGCTTTTGTTTGCCCTATATTTTATGCTTTTTTTGTGCTTTTACGTCGTCAAATTATCTTTATTATATTTCTTACTTAAATTTGACTTAATATAACACAAATACATCATCAATCTCCACACATATTTTACATAAGTAGTATGTATCTATTGGTCTTGATGGGACCCCATTATCACGTCAAATAGCTAATCATTGCGGCATCTCGCGTGGTGGCCAGCCATGCAGCCGCGTGCGTCCTTGCCTTGCCGCTTGCCCAACTCATACCTACCACCGCTACATTGCCCACATTAGCCTCATCGCATTAAAAGCTTTTTAGTGCACGTATAAAACTGAAAATAAAAAAATATACAATCAAAGGCTGTTGAAATCTCAGAGTACTAATAACAAGTAGAGTATTTGTGTCAAGCGTTTTTTGACTCCCTGTCTTTCTCAAGCTACTTTTACGATTTAATCACAGGTGTTTATATTCATGAACACGGTTCATACATGAAGTTTATAAGCTTTCTATCGTAGCTGGCTCTATAGCTTTGCTCTTAGATATATTTGTTTCAAGCGGTGAGTTTGACCACGCGAGCCTCTAGCACTGATCGCTGACCTTTGTCAATTACAATTTCGAAATTTATTGTACGAGATAACGAGTACATGCAATGAGTATTGCGCACTGACAAAGATGACAATAACAACGTCAATAACAAACATGTGAATATTAAATGGCCACAAGGTTTCAATGTGGTAACATACGAATATCTTGGAGAATTCTTACCGTGTTACTATATAACTCGAATTATCTTTGGAATAGTTACACAGTGTTTTGTCTTTTGCATTGAAAAGCAGTTTCAAATTAGATCGAAAGAGACAAAACATGGTGTAAATATAACAAGGATATCCCATTTTTTGTACGCACTGTTAGACTTTAACATTTCAGCAAAATTCTACGGTATATTTGTGTGTACCTGCTGGTATTCTTATCCGACTACTTCGATGAAAAGATACGCAATAATTTCCGTAAAAAATTGTGCCAGAATAATCTAGTTTATTGGCAGATATAGGTCGACAAAGAGGAAACAACACCAAATCCTCGAGGTCTAACTCAGTCGTACCCTTGAAAAAAGGAGTCACTTAATGTTCTTCTAATGTGTTTTTGGTTTGCGCTTTGAAAAATAACAAATTCTGACATATGTGCCTTATTCCAGCGAATTTCTTCGAACAAGATTCTTATTTAATACTTATTCTTATATTTATTCCGGGTCTAGGTATTGTACAGAAGATCCTATTGTGTGCGAGCAGGACTGTGTATATGCTGGAGGTTATGTTGTGTCATTTTGTCGGTACATAGGTAAGGTATGTAAATAATTTATTTGAGTAGACTGATGAGTTTTCTTATTAACCCCCGAAGCAAAAACGACGGGGTGTTATAAGTTTGAAGTGTCTGTGTGTGTGTCTGTTGTAGCATCGTAGCTCCCGAACGGATAAAATGATTTCGTTTTTTTTTTTGGTTGAAAGGTGAATTTGTCGGGAATGTTCTTAGCTATGTTTGATCAAAATCGCTTCAGCCGTTTCATTGCGTTGAGGGACTTTTTAATTTTTACAAAATTAATTACTTGTGATAAATCTAAAGCACGGTATCTCACACAGAACACAGTTTTTTCGGTTCTGATATCACACTCTGAGGTTTAATTTATTTTTATTATTAAATAAGTTTATTTACAGAAATAACTAATACTAATACAAGGTAAGTACGAACAAAATACATATGAAACAGTTGTGCTACCTGAAGACCGCTGCTAGCGATCTAATGGTAGCTCAACTGATCCAAATCCCTACCAGACGGAAGCGTCCCTAAGGTGTTGGCTGCATTGCCACGCTGAATGGCAATACTAATGCGTTGAATAAGTTAGTTAAGAATGTAATAATTACGAAAAGCAAAAGATACTTCTGATATTATAAATGCCAAAGTTTGGATGTTTATTTAATACTCAATGACGTATAGGGTATATCTATGAAAGGTACGATAATTATATTAATAAAGCAAGATAAATTAATAAATAAAAAAAATAAAAAAAATGCTGAACAGTACACACAACATTATCTAGCCCCAATTTAAGCAGAACTTGTGTTATGGGTACTAGATAACTGATATACTTAATACAATATATTACATAGATAGATATTTTTTATTAAAACTTATGCTAATTTTTATCTTTCTACCAAAGAAAGATAAAGAGAGATTGAGAGAGAGATAGAGAGAGAAGCCATGAGCGGAAACAAGTGTATAAAAACTAAAAACCCTAAATCACTACCTTGGCTGGCAACGATTGTGTCTTTAGTGGTAGGTGCATACCAAATTGAACAAGTAATAATGAATGTCGTTGTTCAACTTATATTGCGCAAGGTCGCACACTCAATTTATAGATAAATGTTGCCATTGACGTAACAAAAGCACGATTTTAATTCGATTAATCGATTCGGTTTCTCTGTCTAGTTATGAGGACGCAGTAATTATTCCTGAGCTAGGTATGCTTTAATAGGTCCTAATGTAGTAGCGATGCTGGTTCGGTATTTGATGACTTGATGAGTCATGAAGAAGAACTACTTATAACTGGCAACAATATTGTATATGCGAATATTATATATAACGTTTATTGTTGTGTATAACTAGGTTCTGTTATAATATCAGTTGACCGTCGTGACGGATAAATAAATTGACTATGAAATTTGTATCAAATAATAATGTAGTAATTTTATTGTCTGTTGAATTTTTGGAGCTATTTCTTGTGCTCCAATAAAAGCTTGTTTTGCAATGACTGATTACCAAAACACTCGCTGTAGTTAACGATCATTGACAACTTCGATAATATCTACGAATTGCATTAAAATATTTGACATACTAACAGCGTGGCGCACGGTTTCTTACTTGCTACTTGAATTTGAGGCATATGACCAAAATTCCGTAATATCCGTTAGGACTAATCTAAAGCACACATTAGCGCCGGGGCACACATACTGATACTCGTAGTAAAGTAGTAAAGACAGTGAGCATACGCAGTGCACACAGAGAAATTAACTAACACAGGCATGGAGCACACGTGCGCAGTGGTACCGACACGACAGCGCAGGCGCGGAACGAGTTCGGAGCGACCTGCTGCGCTCGCAAGAAAGAACTCAGCCAAGGACGCAGCGTAACGGTGCCGGGCTCGGCGCGGCGGCGGCGCGGCGGCGGCGCGGGCGCGGCGCGGTCCCGCTACGCGCGTCATGCCTGCAGGACTCGGGATACCCCCAGTATGCCACATACCGGTCTATTTTTATCTTACAAGATAAAACTCAAGGATTCACTCACATGTTTCATTCATTCAAAAAAGTTGTAAAAAGCTTATGCTTGATCGTTGTAAGTAAAATGTATTCGATTAGTCGCTGCATGTTAGAATAACTAAAGGTTAATCAATATTTGTTAAACCATAATTTCAAAGAAACAAATAATCAATTAGCATTCTCGTGTAAAATAATGTTCTAAAAAACTGCTTAAAAAAGTGCCCACGCGATTTAGTAATTATGATAGACGTAGCCTAACCTAAATGAAGCATAATTCCATAGAAAATCTAATTTTAAGTTCCTTCTCTCGGCCATCGACCTTATAAACCTTATTTTGTGTCTTGCTCTAGCTCTTGTAGTAAAGTAATTTTGTCTCACAGTCACGAAAACCGCTGTTCTGTCTTTATTTTGTTCCATTACGGCCAAGAACAATGAGTATTCGTCGATAGTAGAGCGTTTCTATATCTGTTCTTTTCTTACATGCTCAAGTTTGTAGAGACTCGAGGGAGACGAGTAGCTGTTGGAAGCGCACGACCGATGCTAAATTTTTCGAATTCCTATTGGACCGTTCGCGCTGAGAGCTTAAAGATGGCCACGCGAAGACTGTTTTCTCGTAACGATAACCTAATTTTATTCCATTACGGAGGTAGTTGTTCTGCTTTTTCAATTAGTTAAGTTCGAATGTCAGGAGGTAAAGAGAGTAATAAAAAGATAGCAACTTCGCGAGCGTATGTTCGCACGCTGAGCGACTCCCGCGCCGCCACTCGCGCTTTGCCCCTCTACATGTCGCAGGCGGTGATTCAACCGTGTTTGTTCGGAAATATTGAAGGTTTGCCGGACGTCTACTGACACGGAACTACCTTCAGCTCTTGCGTATTTCCAGGTATTATTTTAATAACTAGGCGTAATAAGAGTACTTTTACGTATGCACAAAAGCATTGATTTACATTACGTCCTGCTCGCGTAACTTGCAGTTAATGTAGTTTTTGGCCCTCTGTATAATATCATGATTTTTATCCGAGACAGCAAGTTTTATTTCATTTATTCCGCATAATATTTTCAAATGAAATCGTGTGTGTCAATTTCTATATAGATAGCATTTCAATAAAAAAAAACATTTATTTGAGGACTGGATCTCGCGTAATTATTGATTATCTCGCAATTGACTTATTTTAAATACTAGTAGGAGCACGAGGAGGAAGCGGATATTTTAGCATTGAGAATCAATGTCTAAACTAAAACTAAAAATAGAAGCTCTAATTTATTGGAATTTTAATAATCTTGCTGTTCAGTAAATTAGACCTTAATTTATTTTATATACCTAATATATTAGAGCCCTCTTCACAGAATGAGCTAAAATTTTGTAGGATAAATTCGTCCTTGAAGCTTAGGCCTTGGAAAAAAAAACGGTCCAATTGAGAACCTCCTCCTATTTTTGGACTGTGAAAAGCCAAATAAGCCTAATAACAATATTTTAAATGCATGAGACTACCATAAATTTCTACGAATCAAACACCATAGAAATATAACATTTTAAATGAATGGAAGACCACCAAATGTTTTTTTAACACTGATTTCTACTGAGCCTGTTTACGTGAACCGGATCTATAATGTTGAAGGTCAAGGGACAAGTTATAGTGAACGCATTCTAAGTTTTCCAGCGTCGTCATCATTTATCATGAGTTTTGGGCCCGGAAGACAAAGATTGTCATCTGAATTGCGGACAATAGCGCCATTGACAACCGGCACCGGCTTACACGTGGTGTCTGTGGCATTTATGCGTGTTCATTTGGGCTTAGATTATACATACTAGAAATCCTGTTTAGTTTTTTGTGAATTAGTGTGAACACTGTATACCTATTACACAAGATAAATTAACATTTAAATGCTTATTAAATATGCTAAACAGTTACTTTGGATCAAAAAATCAATTTTCGTTTATTTTTGTTTGTAAAGGACACTAGGAATATTGTATTCAGATATGTGACATCTTTCATTCTAAAAGGCTTATTTTAATTATAACGCCAACAAATCTAATCTAGAGAATAAACTGTATTATTAATAACTAGCGACTCGCCCCGGCTTCGCTCGGGTAGTTTCAGGATGAAAAACAGCCCCCCCCCTCCTACCCCCCGCATCCATCCACATACCAAATGCCATCAAAATCCGTTACGGAGTGGAACCATAAATAATGCGAGCGTAGCCGCGGGCGTCAGCTAATAAACCATATCCTATAGCACTCAGCGACAATGTAGTGTATTTTTTGTTTATCCATTATTATTTAATTCTATCATCAATACTTTTCGCAGCGCAAGCGATGTAAAGAATATTTAAGGTAATTTTGTACACCTTGGGTTACAGTATTGGAGTTTTAGTAAGTAAGTTTTAGTAGGATCCCAACTTTTTGGAAAATATAATATAGCCTTTGTCACCCGGGGATAGTGTAGCTTCCCAACAATTAAAGAATTTTTCAAATCGGTTCTGTAGTTTTGGAGCCTATTAAATGCAAACAAACAATCAAATCTTTCCACTTTATAATATTAGTATAGATAATAATTTGTTTATTTCAGATTTCACACATACCATGTCATCCATTTTGTTAATAAATAAATTAAATAAAATTTGCTGGACAGTTCACACAACACTATCTAGCCCCAAGCTAAGCAGAGCTTGTGTTATGGTTACATAAATAACTGATATAGTACTTAATACAATACATTACATAGATAGATATTTTTGATTATATACTTATAGAAGAACACCCTGAAAAAATTAATGCAGATGGTACAAATATTTGTTCAGAGGCGGGAATCGAACCCGCAACCTCCAGCGCAACCGTAACCGTCGTCCACCGCGCCACAGAAGTCGTCAACTGCTCAGCACAACCATGTCGTCGGCGTAGCTCATGTTGTTAACAATGGTTTTTGTACACTGGCATGTTCAATCCATGGCGCGAGAGCACTGGTGATCTGTAATACAGGTTTTTAAAACCTACTTCAGGCACCAGTCTCTCACAAAATAGGTTAACAATTGCTGTAACATAATTTTAAGACAAATTAATGTATTAAGAAACCTTTGTGAGAGAAAATAAATGCTTTAAATATATTATTATATTAATGGTACAGTTAATCGAGCATCCGACTTTAGTTCTGCCGAGTTCTTCAATAGATTGATGTACAAATTAAAGAGCTTTGGGGACGTGATCCCCTGTCTCATGCTGCACTTCAAAATACGAGCCCGCCCATCAAACCAAACCAACTAATTGATCAATATACCAATTTATCTTTGTAAAGTTGCGTGCCATGAGCCCGCTGCATTCATAGCTGAGAACGGGCTCGCGACGCTCTATAACGAGTTACGTGTTATTGGAACAGGCACGAGCATTTCTCTGTTCTTTTTTTCCAGAAAAGAATGTCAGAAAAACCGCAGACTATTTTCTAGGTCAATTTATTGTTCACATATACATAGTTTTATGTTTATTTTTTGGAACATTCTATTAAAACATGACTGTTTCTCGACTTCTTTTGTATTCCATGTGATTTATTTCAAGCTATAGCAAAATGTATTTTTGCACTTTCAATTTCTCAAAAGAGAAATCCACCTGAACACAATAAATAATTTTGAAGATCAGACTGTTTATGTATTGGATTAAATCACCGGCGGTTTTTTTATCAATCAACGTAGGTACTCAGACATCTGAGAAAGGGGTTCTGAGTTCATTCGCCAGGTCAAGTGTTGTTTGCATTTTCTAATCATAGTTACCTATAAAATTCATCATGCATTTTTGAAGAGGGCGTGTCACTCAGAAAACATTATTTTTTATCCGTCTAGCTTTTGATAGCTTTTTATAAAGAAGAGGTAGCTCCTAGCTTGCTCTGTGGTTTTCGTTGGTATAAGATTTTATTTTTTAAGATGAAGAATGCGAGAGTTATTCCATATGGAAAGCAATGGCGGCGATGAGCTCGCTGGTCACTCATTCCTGCGATTGTGTGAACCTATAAAAAGCCCCTTTGAGGCTCTGCCTTCCCTTTCGGGGAAAAAGACGTGTGGCTATGTATGTATCGTTTCTTTGTTTCTTGTCGTTATTAAATTTACTGTAACTATCGGCGGATTAAAGAGAGATCAGATATTGAAAAGGACTCATCTTTATTTTTTTTTATCATTGAATTTAGTCAATTTTGCGTAATTAGAAAACTACCTAATAAATAATTGATTACATTACATTACATTACTAATAGTAAATAGGAAAATAATGGGGCTCGACAAACATCGGCTTTTCGAAATATAAATATTAGTGACTAGTGTCCAACCGCGGCTTCGCTCGCTTTTTATCGGGATAAACAGCAGCCTATAGGCTATAGCTCAAACTGGGTCATAATCTATTGGTGTATCAAATTTCATCAAAATCGGTTTAGGGGTTTCAGCTTAATTGAGTAACAAACATCCAAACATCGAACCCATGACATCTATTATATTTGTGGGATTACAAGCACGAACGACGATTGCCGAGGCGCATTACATTACTGTACAATTATTTACATGAATCAATTTGAAATACAAAATGCATAAAGGTAGCATGAAGTTGGTGACCTCTTACGGCTGCTGACATATACTCCTGTGACAGAACACAGACGGACGAAAGGACGGACGGACAGATGGCGTAGGCTTAGCTCTAGGGTCCCGTTGGCATTCTTTGGGTACAGAACCCTAAAAGCTATATATTTCAGTTCATAGATCGCTGTTTAGATACGAGCGAGGCGTTAGACACAGATGTGCTTAAAATGAGAGCGACCAATACAGACACGCCCACTTTGTCATTGTAACAAATTAATCAAAACATATGATCGAACTTTTTATTTTTGACAAGCTTGTGGTTGAAAGTGATCGATGGGTTAACATTAGACAGATTTAAAAATAATGTACCTACAAATTTGATCAATGTTAAGACAGACGTAGAGGTTATGGTGTTTAAAAGGCACAGCAACTGGAGAGATCTTTATTAGGTAGAGCGTGCTCCTGTGACTAGAATAACACGGGGCACACGATGTTATGACGCGTTGTGAACATAATAAACTATAAACGAGCAAGGCTTTGTATATATATCCTATACTATTTGTATATATATAAATATTTGTAATCACGTTCTCGAAAACGTCTCTAATGATTTTGATAAAATTTGCTATAACTATGGGGGTTTTTGGGGGCGAAAAATCGATCTAGCTAGGTCACATTATATATCGCTAATCTGTGCCAGTCACAGAATATTGAATAATTTGCTATTCCTAGGCGGAGCTAATGAATTCGAATTAAGAAAATTCAAATGACAATACTGGTTGAGGTCAGACATTAGGATCGATCTCCTCGATAGAGATTGTACAATTATTACTAAACACGATAAGGGTAGCGATAAACCTAGTAAACATGATATAAAAAAAAAACCGCCGATTGAATCTCGGTGTCAGCACATACTGTTATCTAAATATGTTTACTATATACATTACTACTTCATTACTATATACATTACTTCACATGCTCTGATGTTACATTGCAATTTATATCCTTTTAGCCAAAAACTTATAAGTTAATAAATCATGATGAAGAGGCTTCTGAACTCAGTCTCAAGACGTCAGCAAAAATACGATAAATTATAATAGATTATATTAGCCTTAAATTAATTCCTAAACAATTCGAATTTTGGAAATTAAGATTTGTAAGTAAATGTTTGATATTTATTTTATTTTATTTTATTGAGATAAACCAACAGCGTTATATATTATGTTATATATATATATATGTGTATATATATATATAGTCCAAATAACAAAATACACAACAATAAGGCCAAAAAAGGGTTACACAAATATTACTTTAAAATATGGATACTAACAAAAATGCTTATGCTAATTTCAAAGAAAGGAGAAATATGACTAAGTGAAAGTAAATATTAAAAATATAAGAATATAAATTTCGCTTGCATGGCTTTGATGAGGTGAATAAGTGGGTGTGCGGGTGTGTGGGTGAGTGAGTGAGTGAGCGGGCACTCCTGCTGCCACCAGTCTCTTAAGAGTCTGGGTATCACAGGAGTTACCTTCACACGTATGGGTGTGTGTGTGTGTGGGTGTGTTTGTTTATACGTACATAAAATTATAGTTCAAAATATTGATTTTGCGTTTTACGTCAATTTTAGTGCAATTAAATAAATCTAAATCAGAATATTGGTAAGGGATAATAATAATAAGGGATGATAAGGGCAGAAATAAATTAAATACAGACGATATGAAATCCCATACAACATTTCATTATCGTCAGAGAGTCATTTCGTAAATGCTTCTAAAAAGTTCGATAAAGTTTTCAAATTTGATTTCGAGTAGGTCCTAACAAGTTTCGAGTTTTGTTCCTTCAGAGGTTTATATGCTATGAATCGTTACTAAATACGCAGTTTTATGTGAACGTATTTTAGCCAATATGTTTTCTGAGGTCTAATCCATTAAGGATTTACGAGGAGCCTGGCAGAGTTTCGCAAAACCGATTGCTGCACTGAGCTTCGAGATTAGTTCGCGAGTAAGCCGTGTGCAATTTATCACAAATGCGCATCGGTTTAGTTTGCGTATGTTCGACTATTAGAGACCGGAGAAATCGACTTGAGAGCAGCTTGCAGGTGCCTGTGCCACTAAATAACATAATTACAATTGCAAAAAGATGTTTTTGTATAGTTTTTAAAACAGAACATTTACCATGATTTTTGAGTTTTGATTGTTCGCGATATTTCGGCACAGTTGCATATGCCATGATCACGGGAGAACTAACTAAAGTCTTTGCGATGCGTGTCTTTTCAGAATGGTCGATTTTATCCTCCAAAACCTTGATTTTTCTCGAACCATTTTAACCTGGGTCATCACTTGAATTTATTATTACTTGACAGGCTAAATTGTTGGGATTATCCACAGAAGCATGAAATTCCTTCAGATGTTGATCTCAATTTAAAGAATACTAAACTTTATACGGTACTTCTGTGGGTTGGTATTTTGGTTGGTATTTTTTGAGCACGCCCTCTCTTGTGGCACATCGTTAATTGAGGATTTCCGGTGTGATGCTGCTCCATCGTGTTATCACTATTTTTTTACCAGCCGAACCGTCAGCGAGGTTTTTCCCGCCAAAGTCGTTAACAATGTGTTTCAATCATAATTTCAATTGAATTTAATTCAATGTAGGTAGATTTCAAAATAGTTTAACTAGATTCTTGTAGTTACCCACGATAATGGACCATGGCGAAACTCTCATTGAAAATTATGAAAAACCTTTTGAAATAAAACTGTGGTGGCTACGGAAACTCTTCACTGTGCGTGTATGCACGCACTTGGCCGGATTTATTTCAATTCTCATGTTGATATCATCAGTAATTCGCATCTTCATTTTAAATACTGAATTCAACAAAGATCCAGGTAACTTTGCATTATTAATTTAGTTATTTATTTTCAATGTATACTCACAGAATCACTTCGGACAAAAATATTACGACGTTGACTAAAAGGACATTTCAGATAATAAAAGTGTTGAATTTACTTGAAATAATAGTAATTCTGCTCGTGTTTCACGTCACTTTATATGCCACATGCGAAGGTGGATACTTGCGAGTGCTTGGACTAGACCGTCCATCTCCGCAGGACCACACGTAGAGTCGTCCAGCCTGGCGCGAATTATTTCCGCATGATGCTCGTAAAAGCACGTCAATTGTTATTTGTCTGTGACACTTACGGACCCGCTTTCGTAATGTATAGCCAAATTACAATTCACAAGAGAGACAAGTACCTACCTACGTATACGGTTGTATTCAAACCGGAATCGTACTTTTTAATTGAAGGGTTCATTCCTCAAGCCGTTTATCAAGGTAATTTGGGGCTGGTTTGTGAAAACAATTTTATTTTATAACTTTCCTTTAAAGTGCTCTATATATTGACATTTATCGAGCCGAAGTCGTGATCGTTAATACTTCACAAGGGCGTCTATAGAGGTTTGTGTTTCAATCTATGGAGCAGTTCTGAAGTTTGCGGAAAGAATCATTAAACTATTTTCAAATCATCATCGTTCGCTGGATACTATCCGTGCTATTAATAAAAACAAATAATCCTTAGAATCGTTACATTGTGTTTTGTCTCTTTCGATCAAATTAGAAACTGCCTATCTATGAAAAAGACAAAACACTGAGTAACAATTCTAAAGAGGGATCGCGTTTTACAGTAGCATCGGTATAGGTTGTCTGCGTATGACGTTGACAAAACTATTACAATAACTTTCTTTGCTAACAAAGTTTCATCTACTACAAATAGAGCTTGCTTGCCAGCCTGATAACTAAAATATAACATCGCCAAAGTCATTTAACATTAGCCTACCTAGGTAAATATTAATAGGAATACAATATTGCTAACATGTTGCAGAGATCACCGAACGATTTACCATAATGTATACTCTCACTTAACCGGCAATCGTAATCGATGTGCGATGGACTTCGTGCCGGGTCGTGTGTGCACTGCGGTAATGCACAATGTAATGTGTGCTATGTTCACGAATGATATAGCCCTAGTGCGCTGTACTGAATGGGACAGATAAGAGCTTACATGATTTATGCATACGGTGTGGGAACTTAAAAGCCAAAGATTCTCGTAAGAAAACTTCTCTTATTCTCTTGCTTGTCTACGGAACCTTATTGTAACAAAAATAAAGTCTATCCGCGCTACTAATAAACACAGATTATACTTGGAATAGTTACACAGTGTTTTGTCTTTTGCATTAACAGGCAGTTTCAAAATCGATAGAAAGAGACAAAACACGGATAAATCAAATTTTATAGTAGCACAGTAGATATATGAGGAATGTTGGTTTTACTACTCCTAAAACGGGAAGGTGTTGTTTGTAAAGAAAATTGTTAGAAGCAGAGCTTTAATGTGAAATAGTTGTCCGGGGTAGTTCTACCACTATTTCTGCCGCAAAGCAGTAGTGCTCACATTGTTGTGTTCCGTTTCGAAGGGTATGGGTAGAAATTACAGGCACATGAGACTTTTCATCTGTACGTCTCAGGGTGGAGGGTGCTTTGCGATGCTAAGTAGGGCGCGTCCTAAGTTGATGTAATCTGTGCGGTTAGGCATTGTTATAGGCAGAGAATACAGCTTAACATGAATTAACATTAGTCTACAAAAGCTACAGGTTACCAACGTTTCAATCCGGGGGTAAATTAACACTCAACATTTTCATATAAGACCTGTCAGTTGTGACACAACTTTGACACTATCTTAGTTCGACTGTCTGCAATCCGAGAGGTTAAAATACATCTTCTACTTTCACTACTACTGTTTGAATGTGTATTCCATCTTTTTAGCTCTACAATACGATAGAAGAATATAGTAACCAATTAAAGAGAAGCCTTAATCGACAGAATAATGATCTCGTTCGTCGATTTAAATTGCAAAACTGCTCGTCAGTCACATCCCCGGCCGGATTCGGCGTCTTCGTTACTTGACGAGGCTTAATTGGCGAGAATGTCCGGTGTTTTTCGACGGCTAGCGGCCTGGGACCGGCTTAACATTTGCTCTCTCAAATATTCCTCACAATAGGCTCGTGTTATAAACAGATGGCCACTAAATCTTTCGGTACAGATCTATGTTAATCGATAGGACGGTAAAGCAGATTGTCGGTAATGGTCACTCCTGGGACGGCGCTCAAGGCTGCACGGTGAAAGGATTCGTCGCGAATCTGGATCATCCCAGCATCCGCGACCTATTGCCGATGCATTGCCGTCCACTTTATTTAATAATATTGTTAAGACATCATCATCATCATGCCTATATCAGTCCACTGCTGGACATAGACCTCTACCAATGCGCGTAATTTATACTGATTTCCAGCTGGAAATCGGTATGTACGACGTGTTAGTTCCTAATGTGTCAGTTCATTCAGTACGATCTCATGTTGAAGTGTTTTTTATTTCAACAAATTGAACTATAGCATGTATGTATGTATAGACACACGCCTTTTTCTCCGAAAGAGTAGGCAGAGCCTCAATAGGTTCCTTTTCTTTTTCTTTTTTTTTATGATGGTTGCACTATCTTGGGAATATAGACGTGACAAGTGGTGAGCTCATCACCGCTATTGCTTCCCACGACTGACTCTGCTAACTTTCTTCCAGTAATTACATATTCCTTAATAAGCTAGCAGTCAGGACAAATCTTATACCGACGAATCTTATCAACAAGTCCGGGAGTGTGCAAAATTAAACCGTTAGTGTATAACAAAGTGAAATGTTCTCACGCAGTAGCAGTGTTATATTATAAGTTAAAATGATTGTTGTGAATCGGCGAGCGTTCGATGTACGCGGTACACGGCCGCATCGACAGCGGAGCGCAGAGTAGGTATCTATGCAAATGATTCTTAACTACAAGTACAACGTTACGAAACCCGCCGATACACGAGATAATACCCATAAATAAGGACAAACTATTACGGTAAAATAAATTGATGTGAGATCACGACTTGAAAATTATTAACCTGAAGTCATTTACGCTGTGAAAACCAAAGTGCCCGGCCAACGCAAATGTGCGGAACTTGCACGGTTGTATCCATACTCCAATTTGTGACGTCACTGCGTGGATGGCACTGAGAGACACTTAATTAATTTTAGTTAAGTTGGATATACTTAGTTTTTGCCTTTTGTATTACCTATTATGTTTTATCTTTTTTATTTTTATTTTTATTTGTCGAGTGTCATTCCGCGTGTGCCGTTCCAAACAGAATTTTTCTTTCTTTCTTTTCTTTCATACTAAAATGTGCGCGTAGTTATTTTTCTCATAGGGCTGGTAATTGCATTAATTTACTGGAATTTATGTATGAGTATTGTTTAATTTGTCACAGTCGGACACTGCATAACTTGGTGACCATATAATAAGCTCAATACCAGTCAATTTATTTAAAGAAAAAAAATGCCATACTCTTACTTCCAATGACTGATCGAGTGATTTGTTAAAAAATATGGTAATTTTGGAAGTAAAAATACTTAGGTTTTCTAAATGATATCAAAAGTCTTATAAATATCTTCCTAGTAGATAGAGATAATAAACATTTTCTTTGATATAATTTTAAGTCTTCGCCTGAAGCAGAATGAACAGAAATATTCATTTACAAAAATCGTGACTCTCGAAAAAGGTACTAACTGAATACCTCGTAAAATACAGATAACTCGTGGAGTGCTCGCGAGTTCGTCCGTGTGTATTTTTCCATACAAACTTCAACATCCCGCTGCACCCCCTATAAGGGTTGCATTTCTGGAATTCCTTTCTTAGTGCACCCTTAGACCACGAAAGGAACGTACCCTCTAAATTTCTGGTCTTACGGTTTAGGCTGTTCGTTAATAGTCAGTCAGTCAGTCAGTCACGCAACGATTTTATATAATAATATTTATGATGATTTTTCAAAACACTCACTCTTGAGTCTACGGTTTTATTGTATTGATTTTATTTATCTCATTTGTTCTATATCTGTGATCGAAGCATTTGTTACCCAAAAATGTCCACCATATTGAAAAACAATTGAATCTAGCTATAAGTTAGAGGTAGCTTTGTAATTTTTTTCAATCGCGAAAATATTATTCTATTGTGTTTTGGTTCGAATAAGTCATCGGAATCATAATTAAAATCCACGAACATTTTCAAAACATTAAATAAAAACATTTAACACTCTTGAAAAATTTAACACATGTACAGAATATAAGCATATAAGCATAAGTAGAAAATATAAAGAACAATTTGCAGCTCAGCTACCTATTTAAGTTAAATCGGTCTAGGAGTACATTAAATTTTAGATCAGAAGCCCAATTCTCTTATTTATTTTATAACCACACTGCAAGTTGACCGAAACGAGATTGTATTGTAAATTGACTGAGAAATTGGTATTCTGCTCCGTCATAACAACAATATAATCTACTTTCGGTTCTTGCGACCATATGTTTGAGTAGGATAGTGCTATATAATAATTGTCAAGAGTGAAAGAGAGAATTCTCAGAACTTTTAAACATTCAAGTTACAGTCACATTTCGATATAATCACATTGCGCGTTGTATTGTCAGGTGAGCAGAATACTATTTTTGACGTTTGTGACATCGACACTAGATCGTAACATGATCCGAACTTTAATTTTACTATTCTTTATTACGAGAATTGGGCTTCAGGAGTATCTGTAGTTAACTGGAGCAACCGGCTCATGGTAGTTGACAAAACAAACGTTTACTTAGTAAGGCTCCACACTAGGATTCCCAATGTCGTGTTTTAACTCAGGTAAAAATTATATCTATAATTGGTAATTTGCTTTAGGCGCAGCCTTAACGACTCAGTAACCGTTATAGACTTGTAGGTACAACAGAAAGTTCGATTAACCTATGTATGAGCAAAGTAAATATACATACATCTCTCGAAGCTCACGTGCCGGCTTTACACTAGCTAATTACATGAAACTCTGATATATAACCCGTTCGAGCTGCCACAAGCGTATCTACATATTCTATATGTTACTTAGTAATATTATTAACAGTTGAACTATCGTTTGAATTATGACATTATTACTGGCATCATAGAATTGACTTTGCGTCTACCGATTAATCAGGCTTCAAATCTTAACGAGATGCGTACTTAAATATACTTATAATGAGTTTTCTAATTTATGCGTGAGAATCTTAGCAAATTGTTAAACAAGCTAATATTAATAAAAATGAGAATTGAAAATAATAGACTCTGTACTGCTAAAGAGAGCACATTTGAGCTTAAATTATTGAATTATCGGAATAACAAAAAATAATAACATTCAAATAGACCACTAATGAGTGAGTGTAATTCTTTTTTGTTATTCCGAAAAGCTGACATTGCAGATCATTGCTTAAACTAAATTAGGGAAAACGCGGTTTCGTAAATTTTATCGATAATTAAGATTAGGTATTAGTTTATTTTTTTAGGATAAGAGCCATTATTTATTTCCGTTCGTTTTCAAATCTTAAACTATCTTGAAATATTTATTTAGGCGATATTTTTCACTTGATTTGCGGAGTCTGTTATTTTCATTTGTAGTGTGTTTTTTTTCTATAGCTGTAGATAATATAATCGTTAGCCAGAATTGGTTTGGTTAATGTAGATTAAATATTTATTAATTTAGTAGAGTATTTATTAAACCCTGATTACAATCAGGGGTGAAGTTTGAGGCCATAGTGTGTTTGCCTGTGGCCTCGTAGCTCCGAAATTTTTACTCCGATTTCAATTCGGTTTTGTTTGTATGAAAACTGATGTAAAATAAAATTTATAACAGTTGTGTTTTTTTTAATTAACTTGTTATTTTTTTTGTTTTTCTAAGCTTGTAGTAAAAAAATAACCACATGTACCTATACAATATATAGGTATACAAAATCGTTGCGTGACTGACTGAATGACTGACTGACTTACTTTCAACGCACAGCCTAAACCATAAGTCCTAGAGACCAGTTTTTTTTTAATTATTCATATAAGGGAACGCCAACATCATATATATAAACTTTTTTAAAAATAAATTACATTACAATTACATAGATACATACATCAATTACAGGCAAACACAACATTGACACTTTTATCTTACAAACAAGGCAGATAATATTACTATTATTATTATTATTATTATTTTGTAAACTGAAGGCTTACATTATTAATCCCGTGATCATGGCGCATGCAACTGTGCCGACATATCGGGAACATTTCAAACTCAAAAATCATGGTAAATATCCCGTTTCTAGGGAAAATTACTTATTAATTATTTAGCTTAGTAAAATATTGGCATTAAAACAGATATATAGCTAGAAATACATAACAATAAAATAAATATAAAAATATGGTTAAGTACCTATTGAACATAATTTAACTTTCTTGAATAAACTACTTAATCTTAAACTAAAATATAAAAAAATACATATTTGGAGGGTACGTTCCTTTTGTGGTTTAGGGGTGCACTAAGAAAGGAATTCCAGAAATTCAACCCCTAAGGAGGTGCAGCGGCGTATTTTTTTAGATGGAAAAGTACATGCGGACGAAGTTGCGGGCATTCCACTAGTATAATATACATCGCAAAGTAAAGTAATACAAATGTGCCTGTGTAGTTTTACTGGAACATTACTGCTTATGCATGCTATAATTTGACTTCCCGAATGGCAACATACCTACTTACTAGCATGCCGCAATAGCTCTTAGCATTTATTTATGATAGATTTAATATTGAACGAATAATTACATTGACTTTTGTACTTAGTTAATGTAGTTAGTGCAAAATACACAGCCAACCGATTTTGTATTGGCTTTATTTAATTAGCTGTCTTTACTTTATATATTCATACAGCGTGTAATTTATTGGATAGCTAAGCCAGACATAATCTTAAATCAAAGTGAAATCGGCATAGAATTTGGTGAGAACATAGCTTTTTTATACGAGTTGTAAAACGTACATAATGGTACAAATAAAAAAAATAACAAAGCGTTTAAGAATTCAAACTGATTATTAAAACAGCGACTTTCCTTTTCATTCTACCTACCTACATGTCTCAGCCGTCTGTCTATACATCAAAATATTTAAGTATGGCCAATTTACGTCTTCTATGAGTCAGCTAGCACTCTTTACACTATAAATATTTACTCAGGTACATCATAATTAGTCAGCCTTGTTAGCTACAATTAATATCTTCGATGAGTTTTTATCTGAGGGCTATTGTATGAATCTGAATGAAAAGAAAATCAATTCAACGCTTAGACTCTATTGGCTGAATCTGAGGTGATGACGCACTTTTCAAAGCTTTTGATTGCGTTCCAAATGTGTTTTACTGATAGTTAATTAATTTACTATGATGCTACTGTTACTTATATTAATATGTGTTTTGTTTAACTTAAATAGTTATGTAAATAACTAATATAACCGTGAAATGGGTTTTATCAAGCGATCTCTCAAGAAGAAGAGATGTGGGAAAGTAAAAACTCTCCGCCAAGTCATAACCCAGCTTAAATGATGGCAGAAAAACAAAGTTTTGCCAGAAAACATTTCACCATTTCGAAAAGACAAGCAAATACTTAAATTTAACTACATCACACGTGTGGTCTTTATTTAAGTTACACCGGTTAAAATGCCACCAAAATTACACAAAATTAAATAAAAATGACGACGTTTCTATCAAAAATAGCAGATTCAATCCTTTCCACATCGTCAAAGTAAAAAATGTATAAATCCCTACTAATATCCCAAATGTCAAAGTTACGATGTTTCGATGTTTCGATGTTTGTATGTTTGCTACTCACTCACGTCGAAACGGCTAAAACGAATTCGATTAAATTTTATAAACAGGTAGATTATGACCTGAATTGAGGTATAGACTAATTTTTATCCTGGTGAAAAGCGAGTGAAGCCGTGAGCGGACCCTGGTCATAAATATTTTGAAACATAGTACCTATATATAAGCAAGCACGCAACGATGTGAGAGGAGTTACCAAAGCGGACGGGCAGCATCGCGCACGAACTTTACGGAAGCCGTTCAAATATTATATTAAATATTTACATGACAATGTCAACTTTATCTCGGTTATGTTTGTTAAATTACTTGAAATACCAGTAATTAAAACACCATGAGAGTGAAGGTAGCCACGAAACGAGACCGAACCGGATCCAAATCGGAGGGAGCGTTCGTAACTGGAGCAGGCGTCTCGTCTCGAATATCGCCCCTTACGTCGATAATAAGATTTTCTTTCGAACGCCGCAGTACACAGTTTCTCTTTTTTGTGAATGCACCTGCGATGTAGGGCAATCTTGTCTTATTTCGAAACGAAATCGTGATTGACGCATATCGGGCAAATTATTGTGTTACCAACCTGACTGATTATTTTCACATGCTTTGCATACCGCGCCTGAATAAAGAGATGTGGCGGAAAGAGAAATACCCACGTCTGAGTCACAGATTACCATTATGGAGAGAAAATGTATCTGTTTTTTTCTAAAGACAATTATCACGACTCTCATAGTTAGCCTAGTCTGAGGGCTTAGTAATTTGGAACCACTTGGAATAACGAAAATCAAATTGCGAGTCGAAATTACGTTTTCATATGCAGAAAATGATAAGCGCCCCTAGCGGACTTGTTGAGAAACTCATTAAAACATAGAAAACACAAATATCGATTCGCAATTCGATGGGCGGGATACCGAATGCAAAACTTAGACAACCCTCAAGTATTCTATCTTTTATTTTCACTTTCCAACTTAATTTGCTATCGGGCACGATTTTATATTAAAAAAGATGTATATCTCTATATTTCTGTGACTCAGCCAAATCTGGGGTTCTACAACACCTACACTCTAGCGTGACTTTTCAATTATCTCTAACCACAATGATTTAGTACTTTTGTAACATTTTGTCATTAGCTGTCCATTTCATTGTGCATATTTAATGACCTATTCGCTAAATTTATTGTCGATTTAAAAGTACCAAATCGGATTACCTACTTGATCTATCAAATGATGTCCAATTATACGATCCTAGGTATTTATAAATAGGACAAAGCGGGGTCATAGTCGTATAATTCGGCGGCTAGTCGAGTCAAACCTGTGCAACTGGTACCGTACGCCCGTAGGTACCACACCCGCCGCGCCGCGCCGCGCCGCGCCGCACTGGCCGTCGTTTAACCGACATCATCTCATTCACACAATAGTACTCGTATGTGTTTTGTTAGTAGTAGAGCTTTTTTGTGAAAGAGTTCATCCGGGGAAGTACTACCACCATACCTATTTCTGCCGCAAAGCAGTAGTGCTCGCATTACTGTGTTCCGGTTTGAAGGGTATTACAGGCACCGGGGAAGGGTATTGCCGGTGAAATTACAGGCACATGAGACTTTCCATCTTTATGTCTCAGGGTGACGGGCGCAGTGCAATGCCACATAGGGCGCGTACTTGGTGGAAGCACATGGAAGTGACCTATGTGATAATGCACTGTTCATAGGCAGAGGGTACCGCTTAACATTAGGTGGACCATCTGCTTGTTCCTTCATCAAAAGATGAATAAAAAAAATAGAATAAAATGAATGATGAATAAAATAATGTTTGTAAGCTTTTACTGCCTCGTTACTGTCCACAACGACAGTATAGGTAAACAAAAAACATATGAAAAACCAAGCTATAGTTTATTAAAGCGAAAATGACGGTCAAACCGCGGTGGTTTGCTAATAAGTCTGCATATAGTTGAATATGTAGTGCATCATAAATATAGGTTACTAAAGTCTGCCTGTGGCCTCGCTCGCTTATTAAAAAGTAGCCAACTGATTTCGATAATACTGTGACAATCTTTTATTTCTGTATTTTTTTTGTCCTACCAAATGTTGTCGATTTCGGTTCAGCTGTTTTGGCGTGATTCAGTAACAAACATAAAAATATCCAAACATACAAACATCGTAACTTTGACTTTTTTTTTTTTTTTAATACTACTTGGAAGACGGAACAAGCAAGAGGCCCACCTGATGTTAAGCGGTAACCTCTGCCCATGAACAGTGCATTAGCTCATAGGTCACGGTCCACCTAGGACGCACCCTATGTGGCATTGCACTGCGCCCGCCACCCTGAGACATAAAGATGAAAAGTCTCATGTGCCTGTAATTTCACCGGCACCCTTCAAACCGGAACACAGCAATGTGAGCACTACTGCTTTGCGGCAGAAATAGGTATGGTGGTAGTACTTCCCCGGACGAACTCTTTCACAAAAAAGCTCTACTACTACTAAAATAATAAATAATAATTAATTAATAATATAAGTTGGATAATCCTACTAATATTATAAATGCGAAAGTTTGTGTGTGTGTTTGTTACTTCTTCACACTGAAACGGCTAGACGGATTTGCATGACATTTAGAATGGAGATAACTGGACTCCCGGAATAACACATAGGCACATTTTTATCCCGATATTTCCACGGGATCGAGACTTACGCGGGTGAAACCACGGGGCGCTGCTAGTACGTTCATAAAAGTCTTCTAACACCGGCTAAAATTTTCATCAGCGCTAAGATGAATAAATAAATCATGTAGTACAGTTCAATCGTGCCAATTGTAGCAAACCTAGATACATGAAACTATCTACATGTAAGTATTTGATATTCAAATTCACACTCGCGTTCATTGGCGAATATTTTTACGTCTCATTAGGCACACATTCTGAGTGAGTATTATTATAGAGAGGGTACGCATTATCCAATTTAACAAAATCTTTTGCAATTTGGTATAATAATATGAGTTATATCGTTCAGTGAGACTACAAAAATAGTACAGAAAAAATAGCATAAAGCATGAAGTTCGCATTACTTGTAGGTAATCCCATCATAGTGACGGCTACACCGCGACGTGGCGCGTATCTCCGTGGGAATCTCGTCCACAACAATGTTTCTTATATCCATGCGCAATGAATTATACCAGAATTCGACTGAGTCTAGTTGAGCGTAAGTAAATAATCTGCGCTATAAATGTCACGACTAGATTGTGCATCCTTGCAGGCACCGTCCCCCTGTTTCTAGTGCCATAAATGTGCCTGTAAGCAGCAATCGACCTGCATTGCCATTTATAACGACCGTGTGTTCGCTGCATACTACCGGCGCTTTTATTAGAACCTGTCCTCTTAATTTTATGAACCAGATTTTGTAATAATTATACCCTCTCGGTGATTGCTTTGAAAATGTAATTACATCAAATCTACGACGATACTACATTTAGATTGTTTTATGAGCTACTGCGCTTTAATACGGATCTTCATTATACCCATACCAGAATATAAATCAATACGATTCATTTCGATATTATATGCTAACTTAAGGTGTTCTAATGCATTTAAGTTGTAGCATTAAGAGGGTGTCAAGAGTCGAATAGGTTTCTCTTTAACGTATTTTTAGGAAAATCTACACAGCTTATGACAACAAAAAATATACATATATCTTCATCACATTTCCAATTCTCTACTTAAATTTTCACGTAAATTTCACTGTTACCTATCAATTTAAATTGATATAAAAAGTTACAAATAATATTATGTGTATCTAATATGTGAATAATATTATGTATTATGTGTAGGGGCATAGGTTTTTTAAATTATGCAGCAAATATTTGTTTATATACTTTTTTTCGTGATTTTTTTTCACTTTTCGTTCTGTCACTTTCTGACTTACCTGACCTTTACCAAGTTAGATAGTGAGGCAATTTGGCTGTTGTCTGCCTCTTAATGTTAGTTATAAAGACAATTTCCCTGAGATTCTTCTCGGCGAGCCCTTTAATTGCGTTAACCGCAATTAACCGCATGTCATTCGAGGTATCCGCGAGACGGCTGGCGGACTAAACTATTATACGTTATTATAATTTCCCCTTTTACTGCTATCAAACTTATGTGCATAATAATCTGGCATAAAATTGCAACAGTCAGGTGTATGAGAGAGATCAAAGGCTGAACGTAGCAAATGGCCATCTTCAGGGAAATGTCAGAGGTGGTCTCAAGGCAGCCGAGCGCGCGGACTGGACCGACAACGCCGCGCCGCCGGTCTGGTATGCGCCGGCCAACCTGCTATTTATGGTAACTGAACAGATTCCGATCGATATGAAACAGATCACCAATTACTGTACATGTTGCTTGTGTGTTATTAACCAGGCATGTATGTAGGCACGCTGCGTGCGGCCTCCGGGTTCACATTCACATTATGTCGTAATGTGCAGGTTGTCTTCGGCACCTGTCTGTCTAGTCAGAGCTATCTGCATTATTTCCCATAGTCCGTTCCATAATAGCGCGTTCGTTGCGTCTTACACTCAGTGTTAATTAGTCTGTTTAGTTAGCTGTCTGTGACATTTTGGAGTCTAACGGCTCTTTCTTAATTTGTATAACAAGATATAGAATGTTTGTAAACAAAGAAATACTTACCAACTAGTAAATAAATAAACTTATTTACAGAAAAAATAATAAAACTAATAAAAGAAGGTATATACATTTTTTTTAAAACAGTTGTGTTACCTAACTTCCGCTAACTAGCAAACTATCTAACTAAAGGTAGCTCAACTGATCCCAATCACTACAAAGTTATTTAACTTGTTACTTAACCTAAAAATCAATAGCTTAAATTAAAAGCTACAAAGCGTTAAGGTTACTAGTGCATTTTTTTTGTCAAAAACTTCTAGAAATACAAATCAAAATTTATATATTTAAAAGTAAAACAGTTTTGTCACTATAATTTAGAATGCATGATGGTTTATTTATATTTTTTCAACATCTAATGTGGCTAGAGTATAGCTGAGGAATTCTCAGAAATATGCAGTTGAAGTCAGAATATAAATATATAATTTGAAAGTGCTATATATATATATATTCGAGTAACATGCTAATTAAAGCCTTGAATAGTGTTGTTCAGAGATCAGCATATCGCAGATCAGATCAGAGCACCCCGGGTCGCAAGTGGACCCCCGGCTCTATCACCCACATCGACTTGAAAGCGTTAATTGTTCGTTTAATTTTGTTGTAAATAAATATAACGCAATTTGTAGAGATCATTCGATGGTTCTCAAAGATAAAGTCGGGCATTGTACTTGCAATATTGAGGCCGTTTACTTCACGTTAATTAAAGATAACGAGTTGAATCTATACCCACTCTGCACTGATAGAGTAAGATAAGTATTTTATTTGGTAGTCCGACAACGACGGACATAGGAACCAAGCTTATCTTTATCTAAGCAGGAGGTCGATATCACAGTTAATTAGTTGATTAGTAGTATTCGTTTTTATTATTATTCTGCCCTATGTATAAATAAATTAATTTATTATGCTGGACAGTTCACACAACATTATGTAGTCCCAAGCTAAGCAGAGCTTGTGTTATGGGTACTTAATACAATACATATATTTTTGATTATGCATAGAAAATTCCCAGATTCTGAACAAATATCTGCAGATCGTACAAATATTTGACCCGAGACGGAAATTAAACCCGCAAACTACTACGTCGCAGGCGAACCTTCGCCCACCGCGCCACAGAGGTTATCTGCGAATAAAAAAATACCTAAATAATTAAAAAAGCCTAAAAGATAACAAGAAATGACAGCCAAGAGGCGGAAAATATAGGGCTTTAAGAACTTAATATTTATCAACCTATCTATCTATCTTAGTACATTTTTGCCTGCATAACTCGAAAATGTTCATCACTCGACACCCGAAACAAATAACCTGGATGATGGTTCCTGCAGTAACTACTCATTGATAACATGTTTTTACACCTTATATAGAGCATATCAAACCTCGTGAGATAACTCTCCAAATCCCAGTTGTCTTACCGAGTAGTCTTAACAGTAGAACTACTGGGTATTTCCTTTCCAATAGACTTACTAGTAAGACCACTGGGAACTTTGTACCCAGTAGACTTACCAGTAAAACAAAACTCCCAATAGTCCTACTCGAAACACCAAAATTGACATTGATCATGTGATCTTTATTCATATTGGTACCTCAAAGATACAGAGAAGCAAAGTAATAGCGATCATGACACAGTCGTGATCCAATTGGTGAATCGGGTACTATGTGCAGCTCGCTGGCGCATTCAACGCGGCGTGGCGCAACCGCTCGTTAACCCACATGCGGACGCAGCAACCACCGGCGCGGGCGCCGCGAGACGCGACGCCGATGCCCCGTGATGCTTGTAACAAAACCCTTGAATTCTTTAAGGCTGCGCCAACCCCGTTCAGAAATCTTCATACAAAAAAAACGCATCGCGCTGCTCAAAACTAAGCTACATTCCAATCTAAGAAAATGCGTAATTTTGTGCTCGATACGAACGAAACTTTTTCTACTACCTTCTATTAATATGCACAACAGATAGATAGATAGATAGATAGATTAACTCTTTATTGTACACAAATAACACACAGAAACACAAAACATAACTCAATAACAAAAAATAACAGAAATGTACAATGGGCGGTCTTATCGCTTATAGCGATTTCTTCCAGACAACCTTAGGATAGAGAGGACTATATGGAAGAATGGGACAGTGGTGTTATCACCTTGACAAATACACATATCATTAAATATATACAAACCTACATTATAATACATAAAAATAAATACATAATAATATAAACACAACATAAAAGCAGACAAGAACAATGAAAACTCAACAGGACGAAGAAGACGATTGGAGATAAAACAGTTTGACACGATCTTTAAAAGAATGCAACGACGGAGCAAGCCGAATCGACAACGGTAATGATTTCCACAGCCGAACAGCTTGCACCGTAAAAGAGTCAGTGTAGAAAGAGCTGTGATGAACAGTATATACAGCAGTGTTATTTTACAGTAATAAATCAAAATATACATACATACATTTCTCCAATCTATGCTTCTACCTACTACCACGTCGTGTCTCCAATTCTTTTTTTGTCTTTGTTCGGTAGCTAAGATTGTGAGAGAATCAGTGTGATGAAAGGATTTAGTCCACCTTACAGAGGCTCCTTTCATGCACATGACACATGTCTTCAAAATGTTGGTTTCTAACTATGTAAAGCTTCATTACATTACCTACATATACGGGTGGAACTAAAAGTTTCGTCAAAATTACATTAAGACTGAAAAAAAAAACGATCCTTACAGTACACCGTAAGTTGGCACCTGCCATGGAGTATTTACAGGTGCCATCTTACGGTGAACGAGCTGTAGTCGCATATGATGTGTAACATCTAACATCTTACCTCCTTGGTAATAAGCAACATGTCTGATAGTAACGACCTTACGGAAAATGAGCGCTACCAACCTCTCGTAAAAATGCGCGCTCCCTGTTACACACTTGGTCCCTTTTCACGAAATCACTTGCACAGATTGCAGGAAAGCGAGAGGAAAGATGTTACACATCAAAAACAGTTACGATATGGAATCTACAACATTTCGTAATCGCTATAATTAATTTTGTAATTACTTTCAAAAAGTTCGATTTCAAAATTTGTTTGTAGGTATGAAATGGAACTTGTTGCACTAGTTATGTAGTTGAAAAAAATACTAATTTTGAAAATTATTTTGCATACCTCATAATATATCAGCAATATATTATTATATTTGTTGTTATGGCTAAGGCCATAACAACGAAGTTTGTAACTAAAATATTTCCTTAAAACTTTAATTAGAACGATTAATCTGTTGTTGGTGTTAATGTTTTCATAACAGCCATTATAAAGACTAATAAATTAACTACCTACCTTGTTAAACAAAATCGAAAAGTTTTGTGTGCTTTGATTGCACCAAAAAGCGAACCAAATGCAACAATAATCGACCGTTATCGGTTAAAGTAATGGCTTACAAAGCTATTACAGACGTTCTGAGAAAAACCACACCGACCTCACCAGGATACGTATAACGATAATACATACTTGTCTTAAGGTTGCGCCAAACCCAGGCAGAAATCTTCATACAAAAAAAACGCCTCACGCCGTACGAAAATGCAGTTTTTATTGAATATTTCGTACAAAATAGATAATTTTACAAAACCCCTACAGTAAACCCTCGGCTTTGTATGTATTATGTATTGTTACTGTTTGTATTGATTTTATATACCCAATAATATGCACCATAAACAATCGAATCTAGCCAAAAGGTAAATGGACAAAAATGTATGGACCGTGGTACCCGCTCCAATAGTCATAATTTATATGTCATTAAATATACATTTTGATGTAGAAAAACGTCTACCATGGCGCCTGTCCCAATTCACGTTTGGAAAGCAGTATTCCCGCTAAGTTTCATAAATGAGAATTGACTACAAACTACTAAATATTAATAGAAGAACGCTAGGATAGGATAGAGTTAGAAGATGAATCTACGCACTTGGGATTCGATTAATGAAAGAAGTATGCAAACAAAAGTTCTTTAAATAAAAACCATATATTTTTGAAACGTTTAGTAGTAGACTTTTTTGTTACTTTTTTTTTCTTAATACCTTTGTTTTGCCTCGAGTTGAAGGGAAGGCAAGGCGTGGTCTTAGTAAAAGCGTTTTTGATAAAAACTTGAACGGACATGCAGAAAATATTACATAGGAACTCATTTTTTTACATAGATAGTGGTGCATAATAGTTAGTTAGTTAGTTATTCATTTATTTGCTTTAAAATATGGTAATTACAATGTTCTTAATAGATATTTAGTTTCACATATTATTTAATATACTTGTATGTTTATCCAAACGCAATCAGATCTGAGACTGGCGGCCATAGTAAATATTGTTCGTCTTGGTAAGACCTTTTGAACGACACTACAATCACATCTATTGGAGCCGGGTACCATTTTGCCTATTGTTGTTTATAGTTTTTTATTTTCCTATAGATAAAATATTGTCCTGTCGTGTTTCTGGTAGTGATCCCTCGGAATTATAATGTAGTATCCATGCATATTTATAATTTTAATATCATAAAAACTTTCGTGAATCATATCAATTATTCCCCGAAAAAACAAAAAAAAACCGTTTTATAAAATAATTTTAATATTGTAATTGATTTAGTCAGTTAAAAATCAAATCTTAGATTGATAACTTTGCGTCATACCCCACCTTAAGATAAACTGGGTTTACCTACCTGTAGCCTGTACCATGCACTTTTAACAACGCACTCAAGGATACGAGACTAATTTATTTACAAAAGTTAGGCATTTTATTACATTTTTCCTTCATTGACTAGATTTTCTAGACTTAATACTCCAAGTTTACTTTTTTTAATGGACCATGAAGATAGCAAGTTGCATAACTATGTTCGCGTGCAAACATTGTCTCTAAAGTAATGTAGGATATTTACGAATAGGTATAAATTTAGTTTTAAATAGCCTCGTGTGGTGCAATGGCTGTAAAGCACTGATTGAATTCAGTATTTTATGAGCTAACTCTATAGATCCCCTGACATTCGCAACACTGTTTACTTCGTCATAATAAACTTTGAACACTAACGTTGATTAGCTTTAGCATACCTAATAGGTGCATTTTGTAATCATCATGTACAATTTAACTACAAAACAAATGAAGGCTTTTTTCAATGAGAGCAACCTTATTTATAAACTTAAATATATATTTCGGCTCATTTGACGGACTCTATTAAAATATTTTACATAAGGTGGATGCGCACGCTTGCGGCGCGAAATTCAAATTTTTTGGTGATTTTTGCCCATTACAGCTCATCAACACTTCTTCAGATAGCAAAAGTTGAGTTCGCGAGAACTAGGAGACTTAACACACATTTTTTAATTGATAGTATCTCATAAATATCATCAGTTTAGCTACGATACCCCTAAACAAAAAAAAACACCAAAAAATTTGAATTTCGCGGTTCAAACCTGAGCATTCACCATAAGTACATACATAGACACACGCCTTTTTCCCCAAAACCATCGTGGGAATATAGACGTGACAAGTGGTGAGCTCATCGCCGCCATTGTTCTGACTCTGCTAACACGTTCTTACAGTAATAACACATTCCTTAATATGCTAGCAGTCAGGACAAATCTTATACCAACGAATCTTACTAACAAGTCCGGGTATTTTATCATTTATTATTATGGGTCTTGTATCTCCCCGCCCAAATATGGAAACTTGTAAAGTGCATAATATGTTTACGAGTAACTAATAAAGTATATAATATTCGTCAAATCTGAACGTGTTACAACTGTATCAGCTGTCAGGTGTAGGTAACATAATACCCGTGTTTCGCTCCCTCGCGCTTGCTCCAATTCATCGTGTCGTTTGACAGACCTTTCTCATTTTACATTACAAAGTAGAATACCTACCGAATGCATAATCTGAAAATCAGCTCTTTATACTTCATCATAAACTTAATGTTTTACCTAAATGGAAATAATCATAATGTAGAAAGTATCTTGGTTGAACACTGGAATTTATAAGGCGTGAGATGATCTCATTTTTGCATTCATCTCAATATTTTACGTTTGGTCTGGGTTCTAGAGTTCCGTACCCCTCCAGCTGATCTTTTCTGGTTCGTCTCTAGTGTTATTTCAAAATCGGAGGCACGGAGGTCTGGGCGGAGGGGAGACCCTGCGAAGAGCTCGTGAGGCGTACCCGTACCAATGGAGCTGTGATCTGAAATCAAGTTGGCTAAATAGATTATGCACTATGGGAATAAATCAGTGTCTTACGTCGCGGGTGGCATATTGAACCCTGAGCGTAACGAGGGTTCTAGCGAGGGAGTTATATAGAGTCCTGAGTGAAGCGAGGGGTTAAGCTGCCCAAGACGAAGACAGGCTTTATTCCAGAGGAGCATACTCTACTTTTCACACCTTCAGCGACACAATAAAAAATCACTGAAAATCACAGCACCAAACACAGGCTTTTGTTTCACATTCTTTGTAAACAAAGAGAGAAAAAAAGATGAAAAAAGCCAATTGTTTTTTTTTGATTTCTGCTTATTGTGGCCAGTTCGATTTTCGAACAAACCTCTTTACAGCGGGCATTTTTTTACTCAGAGTTTTCCACGAGTTTCAACACGAATTTGAAGTTCAAAATTCAAATCACTTCTGTCCCTAGGGAGTTTCATACATCTTTATATACCTTAATAGATAATACTTTACTTTACGTTGAGGTTGCATGATACATAATTAGACATTGTCGAGCAGGTGGTGTGAAAATTCTATTTCACTATAGACTAGTCTATAAAACAGAAATCTTACTAGAAAAATATAATATTAATAGAACACAGCAGTCGTGACTATCTTCCTAAGATTGTTATCTTCCTGCGACGTATAGGTACTTGCTTTACTGGAAAAATAAAACAAAGATTCCATAAATACAATTTATTTATGAAAAAAACTAAATTCTGTTTTTCCCCATATTCCTTAACATTTTAAAATATATATTGATTTTTTGCTACAACAACGAGACCGAGTCAGTCACGCACTTTTCTTATCTTATTTTATAGAGCTAAAAGAAGCGAGTGGCTCGGTGTTGCGGGGGGCAGGACGAGCGGCGCGGCAGCACGGGCCGATGGCTGGTAGGCACGACGACGCGTGACCTGCTCGCCCTAGTTTCATGCAGGATCTATAGACACGACCAAACTAAACTTATTAATTAAACATACAGTTAAAGACAACATTATAAACAAAGCAACACTTTTATTCAAAGTTGCTGCAAATAGAGCGTGAACAGGAGCTCCATCTGGACTATGTAATTTATACGTATTTTTCTTCTTTTCCAGATACTGCTGACACAGTTGCTCGTCAATACGACTTAAGAATCATGGAGCATTCGACCAACTTCATCAATCATCTTGGCAGAAACCTCCAGAACTAAGTTCTTCAGGAGCACGGTTTTGGGTTGGGGTGAATAATGGGAAAAAGGCACGTACGGATCAAATTCGCACATTCAATTGGTCCGCCGGTAGACTCCCCCAAGCCAGGCGCGTCCGAGTAGCCCCCAGCCCACGCGCCCACACCGCAACATCAGTTACCGACGCTCTAGCGACTGCCAATATAGTACAAGTCATTTCGGGTTATCCTTATTACATTAAGATATATTTATACAGTAGTACAAACAAAACAACTTAAATACGACGAGCTTTATGAAGCAAACCTGACGGGAGAGATAACCGAGTAGTCGTCCTCGGTTGAAATTGAAACGGTAGTCATGACGACCACTGCCCCAGAACTGTCAAAGTCGGATTTCTTCGATTTCGTGACGTCGAACGAGGTTACCGATGCCCAGTACAAACAGCAGATGCGTTCGGTGAATGTGTTCATGGAATCTCCCGACTCGAGGTCGAATCCGTTGCTCTCGGAGGAGCCCAAGGAACAGAACAACAACAGTCTTCTGAGCGTACTGGGCTCTTCGGCCTGTATCGGCAGTGGCATGGCCGCCGCCACTGCCTCCACCACGCTGGAGAGCTTCGACTCCATATGGAACGTGGATCGAGACCGTGAACGAGACTCCGGCATGTTAGAAGATCTCAACAAATATTACTGGAATCAAGATAGTGAAATCAATGGGCCGCACACGTGCACGGATACCACCATTTCGAATAAGCTAATCAACAACACCGACGGCCAAATATACACACTCACTGTTCTCAACCCCGACATAAGTGAGACGAGTTCAAGTCGCTATTGGGTCAAAGAAGAAGATGTCTCCATCTCGAGCCCAGCGGATATAGAACCACCATCCTTAGACCTAGAGTCTATATTGAATATGAACGGCTTCCCTAACGAATTCAGTCAAGATTTACCAAAAGTAGAAGCATTAATTTACGAGGATGCCGATTCAGAAAGTCAAAACACAGATTTGAGTACGAGTAATCTAGTGAAAATTGAACCGTACTCCTATGATGACGGCGAATTTCAGAATGATAAAAAAGACGACCCTCACAGTCCACCTCTCATTACTGCTCCTACTCTTTTAGAAAGTCAAATCGAATTCAATAACAACAATAATGATTGGAAGATAACAGATCAAAATACTGAATCAAACGAATCATTACTAAGGAGTGCGCTACAAGGAAAAGCTTTTATTAGATATAGTACCATTCAAAAAACTAAGACAGATTCTAGCACAGAATTAAAAAGGGTAAACAATAATAATAAATCAGACATGCCCTCGATGTATCAAGATGGCAAAGAAATCAGTCAGGAGCTGTTGATGGCCATATCTCCACAAAGCGGGAATGTTAATATATCGATTTTACTAGACCAAAACGCAACCGTTTTAGCAAACGGTGAAGACCCAACGTCCACACAGAGCGTCGACGACATTCTATCAAACTATCCCGATGACTACGAAAAACTAAAACGAATAACATCCGAGCTCGGCGAGGCCATGCAGCCGTACTGCACCGTGGAGGCTCTCGACCCTGCGCGGAGCGTGTACAACCTACACCACGTGAACGGCGAGCTGGTCACCATGATCCCGGCCGGAGACGTGCAGCTGAATCAGCACTTGCAGATTATGGCCGCGTCGCCCACAGTGACGAGCACTAAAACGGTCAACAAAAAATACAAAAGAATACAAAATAAGAATTCGCCCCCAACTTCTCAGACGCAGTCGGTTACCAACATCCAAGCGGCCACCTCCACGTCGAACGGCGTGAGAAAGGAGAGATCACTCCACTACTGCTCGATCTGCTCAAAGGGGTTCAAGGATAAGTACTCCGTGAACGTGCACGTGCGGACGCACACGGGCGAGAAGCCGTTCGCGTGCTCGCTCTGCGGGAAGAGCTTCCGGCAGAAGGCGCACCTCGCCAAGCACTACCAGACGCACATCGCGCAGAAGAGCGCGGCCGCCAACGGCGCCGCCGTCAAGCCCAGCAAGAGGTAACCGCACCGCGCCCGCGTCGCCGTCGCCCGTCTCCTCCACTATCATAGTCAAATAAACTTCGTCATGGTGATAAGTTATTTCAAAATAAGGCTGAAATATCACAGATGAATTTGGTAAGGTGCTAATTTAATAAAGTGGTAATTTTAGATAAGTAAGGACATTACAAATGAATGATGTGAAAGTTCTCGGCCGTATCTTATTTTGTTAATTTGTCTATACTTAATTCCACCCGTTACCGTACTTTTTATTAGCGTATTAAGCTATTAAGATGCTTTTGTTTTTAGTACAATACTCAATACTCCATATTCATTAGTCGTTAATTTTTTGTAAATATTATTACTGATATTTTGTATTTACATGCATTTTTGTACCTGTCAGTAGGTATTTTTGGTTCCTTAGTTTCCAAAATATCGCATCTATAAAAATAAAAATTATTCCGAAATCTAAATCATTAAAAAAATCTCATCTTTGTAGGTACCTACTCGATTCTAAATAGTTATCGATATTAATAAGATTGAAAAAAACTGTTTATGATCAGAAAAATAGCCGCTAACAAGTCCTACCACCAGAAACGGTGGCAATTTAAAAACACTAAAGTTTTTACAAAGTATACGTATAAAACCATACGTACTTTTAGATATTTTTACATTACATTTTAAGGGTTTAAGGATAGGAAGACTATTATATAAATATACATTCAGTGCTATCGGTTGAACACTTTTTAAATTGACGCTGTTTTAGGTGGCGCGATTCGTTAGCCAACTCTTATCTCATATTTTAATGACAACCATCAGATTAAATAGCCAACAATGATGACCAGCGCAGGAATTACAGCTCGCCGCCGTAATTTCTCACTCGACGCGACCGACTAAACTTTCTAAAAATAATAAAAAACAGAGTAAAAGAAAGACCATTCAGAACCACCATCTTTCACCGCTCAACTATCGAACCACTGTCTTCCTCCAGTTTGTACAGCGCTGTAACTTATATAAACGAACTATTTTTCCTTTACGTGCCTTTGTGCTCCGTGTTTGAAGCTCGATGCTATTATTAAGTACATACATTTTACAAGGAAAAGCTACTGCCATTATGTTTGGTTACTAGAAATTTCAGTTTAATGAGTTTGTAGCGATCATGTCCATTATTTGACCATACGTACTAGAAAACACTGAACGGTTTCTCATTCCCAATATAACATCTTTCGCCTGATACAGGGAGAGGCCTGATTGCCCTCAGATTGCTATAAATTAGAAATACAAGTGGTGTTTCGATGGCGGGCTTTAAAATTGTGCTCCCTTTCTCGTCTTACAGATTGGCCTTTCTTTGTGTTTATAACGCGGGGCCTCGCCCAGTTATTAGGTTTAAGTACAGTTTGATAGACCTCCTTGCTACCAACGCTTTCGTTCTTAGGTCAATATACCTGACCTAAAAATATCTGTTCCGCAATATTCGATAGATGGTAACCTACCTTAGATCCGTGACTCATGTTGAATTCAAATGATGGTCATTATTTAAAAAAAACAAAAATATTGATTTGTGTTATTGTTAGGTAATGTGAATGTACATACATTGGTGAGTGGTACGAAAAGGTGTCTCTTATTATCTGACCGCAGAATATAATATGTGATTATCGAACCTCATGGTTGAGATTTACAAGGAAAAATGTGTGCTTAAAGATCTTCTAGGAACAGTGGTAGGAGAGCTGTAATTCTGAAAAAAAAACAATTTAGCTCTTTTAATGGTTACGTTAAGATTTGTCTACTTAAAAGATTAATACTCGTATATGAATAAAAAGAAATGAAAGAGCTATCAAATACATAATATTTTTTTCGTGTACTCTGGACATTCTGTTATGGTTACAGTAAAACACATTATCGAAATATGGCTGCTTAGCTCACGACTGTGGGTAACAGAGACCTTCTCTATAATTGGTATATAATAGCCGGTCCTGGGCAAGTCTTCGCCACAGTTATATCACATAAAACTAATTCAACGATCAGAAAATTACAAGAACTCCTTTTCAAGGAAAATCCTTGAAAATCTATGCTTAAGTTTTTAATTTTAAATACATGAAAACGCTCTAAATATATAGAAAATAATTTGCGGAATTTGGTTTATAAGTTTTAAAATTGTATGCAGCTCTAATTGTTTTGTAGAATCATATCTCAAAAAAAACTAGGAATTAAACTTCTCCATTTTACGCGGAAAAACCCTGTCAGTTGCCAAGATAAAATGCATAGACATAGTATGTTGTAGGTATAGGTGCTACGTAGCAGCAACAGTTAATTGGGTTTCATGATTGAAATCAAAGCACCGAACGGCAAGGTCGATATTTCGGCCTCCACACGTCAAACGCGTATTGATCTCACATCTACAGCAATGTCGTTGCAGAATGACCTAGTAAAATCCATTTCAATTGTTTTGTTTCCAATCAGTGCTCTAATTTTGTACAAATAATTACAATGAATGCATTAGGCCGTCCAAAATGGTTCTAAAACGTCGTCGTAATAATTTCGTGACCACAGTCCTTTCATAGCACAAGTGAAAATTCACCTTTATATACATTTATTAAACTCGAACAGACCTTATTTTTTATACCTGTTATATACCAGTAAAGATAAAAATCATATGATTAAACTCACAAATAGAAAGCTTCACCTGGCTGAGCTTTTTGCTTTGACTTGGTCGGCGACTAACATTATTTTGTATAGATTTATGGTAGGCAGTAATTCTTTACACATTACTGTGGGTATACCTTCTAACTACTGTTTACAATGTCATATTTTATATTTTGATGAATACTCTGTATAGTGATAATTGTTGAGTACCTACCTTTAGTTGCAAAAACATTTAGCTTCGACACTTGTAGCGTTTCAAGAGACAGACACTATTTCAAACACCTTCTGTTTGCAGAATAATGCGTATTTCTCGATTGCTACCTACTAAGTAACCATTTAACATTGCCGACATTATCAGACATCTTGCCAAAGCTTCATACTGAAAAATATAAATAGCCCTCAATCTGTAGACCGATTTTGCTCATTTTAAAAATTCTTTTTTAGAATTGAGTGCCGAATATTTCTGCCAAATATTATCAAAATGGCACCGTAGCAAACTTCCCCCCTTTATGCGTGAAGTACAAATAAAAAATAAAAAATACAATAAATAATAACTCACCACAAAAAAAAATGTTTTAGAACCCGGAGGTATATCAAATTTCGTCAAGATTAGTTGAAAAGTACGACATGTATGCGATTACCAACATATAGATACATCCGGACAGATGAAAGCAAATTTTTCCAGTTGTTGCAAGGACGCCTCGCTCGCTTCGCTCGCTCTGTTAATAAGAGCACCTTGACATCACAATGATATTTCAGAAGCTATTACTTACCTTACTTTATAATACTCTTATTTTATACTTTTACTTTTGATTACAAAGTAAAACCTACCTATATTACAAAGTACTCCGTATTCATATTGTACAGATAGATTTAAAGTCTGAGGATGATTTTTTTTAATGACAATACTCAATAATTGTAAATATTGTCTATAAAACAGATTTATAAGACAAAAATAAAAAATAATTTGAGAAATTTTATACTCTACCACTTGAATCTCATTAGATGGTATTTTATTTAAAAGTTAGCGAATTTATAGAATGATAAGTAAATATTAAGAATAGTCTTTGAGAGATTTTACCAGTTTACTCTTTAAGATGTTATGGCTACCTTGATAAGTTATAGTGAGTTCAGAAATGGTTGTTAATATATAACGAATATGTTGAGATATAGAATACGTTGGTTATTGAGGTCAATATTTCGAAAATGATTTGTTACTCAAAAAGTTATGTAGTATATTGAACGATTTATTAATGCATTTGTTCCTGAGTTAATTAATTGATTTTATTGATAAATGTGTCTTGTTTTTAAGATTTTACAATTTAAAATACTTTATGCATGTGTAACTTAATTTTGCATAGTAGTTTTTGTGTAGGTAGATATTAAGAATATCGTGGACGACATTGACAAATAAAAATATAATATTAATATTTTTATTTGTACGATTCTGATTTCAAAAAGAAAGTAGAAACAGGTAAATGGATTGATTTCTTTACACCTTGTGTCTAAAAAGCATCAATAAAAATGAAGTTACATTCTGTACCTATTTGGGACCGCTTATGTTAAATAATGCCGGCCCTTAGCAATTAATTCCATGTAGACTAACATACTAATTATTTCACACGTTGAGCTTTCTTCACACCAATAGACTTTTTATTGATGCCAGAACGTAAGATCTAGCTGGCGTCGTTTTGCTTCTTAGGTTACATAATTGAATATTATAGAAGAAGAAACAAATGGCAATTTTTTAAAAGGTTATCTGTCCAAGCTCCAGACTGGGAATAACTCAGAATTGCAGTTTCTGGAATACCCATGCTCAAAAATTCATACAAAATACAACTGTTGTTATTTATGAAATTGACAAAACTGGGGTAGGTAGTCCTGCTAACTGTTCATTAAATATAAGACTATTTCCCCTCGTCCATAACCCCAGAAATCATAGGAATTGTATCGGTGCGCAGTCTACATTAGGGGCTGTGGACTTGTATGTAATGCAAACAGCACATTTACCTATAGGATGTCGACAGTGGACCTGACATCGCTTTTAAGGCCTCTGAGGTGACAGTCTAAAAGAGATGACGCTAGTTGAAAAGCCAACAATGTATGAGATTGACGTAAGCTATCGAAATGTCACGTGGTCTGTTGTATAGTATTACGAATGTAGAAATGCAAGCCAAGTGGCATTCGCTTCGAAGCGATTCCATTTCTACAGTTGTAATACAATACAACAGAATCGATAGCTTCCGTCAATCTCATACATTGTTGGGTTTTCTACTAGCGTCATCGCTATTAGAATGTTACTTTGTCTATGGCCTAAGGAATCCCTTCGTTTGGTTAGGCTGGCTGGTCCACTGTCGACAGCCTATAGGTATGTGGGCTGTCTGCAGAATCACTTGATGCTTCATGTAATAGTTAGCTATCCCTTTCAAACTGCCAACAAAATGATGCAAAAGAGTCGTCCACATTATCCTTATCACTAAAGCCGTCCTTGTACACATTTCATTATTTATTATAGAAATTTAGTTTTAAGATGACGAGGAAAACGAAAATATTTTATTTTGATGAACCGGAGCTGTGATTTTTGTATTCTGTGTACTTAAATGTAAAACGGTGTCACATGATTGCTTATTTGGCCATTGACAAATACGGCTCGACTGTGCCACTGTTACAATTTCTAAGGATTTTGAGTTAGAATTTGAATTGGTACTTACTGGTAACAAATTCTGCTTAACTATGCATAAAATATTACATGAATAACATTCCAATAAAATCTTCAAAATTGAACACGTTCGAGAACTAAGATAAACATAAATAAATGTAATAAAAAGGCTATTGTAAAGTGTATCTGTGAACTGATGTTAAAATACCGCAATCTGATAAAGCCTCGGATCGTATGTTCCGGGACGAGACGTGAACGAGTGGGCGTTCATTTTGCGTAGATCTTGATTTTGATAGAAATCTTAACATATTTAACTACTGTTTTATTGTCAGCAGAACAGAATATAAAACACAATAGATGTCGTATTTTGTGGGTCACGTTATTTGCATATTTATTTATAGTAAGAATTTGAATTAATGCTAATTCCTATAGCTTAAATATCACCCACGTGCCAAAACTCTATTATTTAAATAATTATATACATATACAGGGTGTAAGAGCTCGTGAAAACTGAAGTGACTGACTACATCTAGGTCAAAACAAAATCGCTTTATCGCTGTATGAAATGTTAGAAACAATGCATATTAATAATTCGATATAATTCATGGCAATACAGCTAGATAGGAAGAAAGACATAATAAACATGCATTCAATTCAATCACATTTTTCTTTTAGAAATTGGTATTCAAAATATGCTAACAAATTATATTTCGAAAGTTATTGATGTGTAACATCTTTCCTCTCGCTTTCCTGCTATTTGGAGTGCTAATTTCGTGAAAAGGGACGGACCTGTAAGTTGGCCGTCGAGAGGTTGGTATCAGATGTAACACATCATATCCGACCGCTGTAAGTCTCTCTTTTTTTCTATTTGACGGTAGTAATGATCAAAATCATGGTTTAATGTCTCGTTTTTGTTAAAAATCTTTTTACACACTGTTTGCATCAATTCGATGGATAAATTTGTCACTTGTACAGAAAAGCTTGAAAAATCATTTAAAATCATTAAAAAGAACCTATGAGATTTTCTATCAAATGATCTAGGATATATAAGAGATTAAGCCTGTTAGTATCAGATCCAGGTACCTACTCGTACACACGTAATCTCTCACACACGTCTCGTTCCGCTGAAATACCCGTAAGTGTCGGATGATTTTCACCATAAATTATATAATATCAGTAACAAACCGAAAGGTACCTATGTCAAATAGAATACTAGCAACCATAGTTTTATAAAAATACAGTTTTGTAATGAATTTCTTATATTTTTACTTTCCTATGTTAGTTTGCTAATAAAATGTTTTGAATATAGTGTGGTAATTTTTATTTAATTATTGAGATGAATGAAATAACATCCGATGAGTCACGTAATTGTCCTGATCTCATATACAGAGTGTAACATAATATCCCTATAAGCCCGGGTTGGGGGGTTTTGACATCATGGTGAATAAGTTTAGTTCTACGACTTTTTAAATTTCGAAGTTTTTC
This sequence comes from Operophtera brumata, assembly GCA_932527175.1. Classification (NCBI taxonomy): domain Eukaryota; kingdom Metazoa; phylum Arthropoda; class Insecta; order Lepidoptera; family Geometridae; genus Operophtera; species Operophtera brumata. Next base: position 7,938,326 of record OW052238.1, read on the forward strand.
ATTCATGAAATGCCTCGTAAAAATCCTGAAATTCCTCCAAAAACGTACGTAACACAACATACCGGGCTTATAAGGATATTATTTTACAACCTGTATAGGATTCCCTGTGTCGTGAGTATCAGGAATTGCGAGCTATGTACCACAACACCCGAACCAAGAACAAAAATTTGCGGAAGGCAAACAGAATCGAACCCACACCTCTTGCGTCTCAGCTGGCTAGTCGTACGCTGCGCCACGGAGGTCGTCTAAATAATGCTATGGGGTGAACTAGAGCCTGCTTTGTACCTGCGTAAAGAACCTGATGTTTAAGTCAACAAGAGGTAGGTAGAGCCAGCGCTCTATATATTTGTTTTTATTTGATGAAGTGCCGGTTCTCGCTTTGCCCACCTGATGTTAAGCAGTACCCTCTACCTCAAAGGTCACGTCACCTGGGACGCACCCTATGTGCCATTTCACTACACAAAGATGAAAGTCTCATGTGTCTGTAATTTCACAGACATCCGGGTTCCGGTCTGAAGACCCTTCAAACCGGAACACGGCAATGCGATTATAACTACTTTGTGGCAGAAATAGGGATGGTCGTAGTACTTCCCTGGACGAACTCTTTTACAATAAATAGCTCATATAACACAACACCGTGTATGTTTTACCGTAGCGCCTAAGCTACTACAATTTTGATGAATGAGGTGTCAACTGATTCGTTATTATGGCCCGGGTCCGGGTGACATGGAATACATTTTATACGGACAATGTCAACAAACCGGATATTACAGCCAAACAGGGGTTCCTGAATATTTTTTTTGGCTTCATGTGGAGTGGGATCTCAAATGAAATAAGTAGGTGAAAATTATGAGTTCAATGCAATTTTTATTAAAATTTAGCATTAAGATAAAGTACAAAAAAAAAGATTTGGTTCACCGTATTCGGGTTACAGTCTTTATTTATTTATACTTGCTTATAATTCTGATAGTAGTAGCTAGTATAGTATTCTTTTATCTGTGGTAGTAGTATAATTTCTGTAGGTAGTAGAGCTTTTTTGTGAAAGAGTTCGTCTGGGAAAGTACTACTACCATGCCTATTTCTGCCGCAAAGCAGTAGCGCTTGAATTGCTGTGTTCCGGTTTGAAGGGTACGGGTGCCGGTGAAATTACAGGCACATGAGATTTTTCATCTTTATGTCTCAGGGTGGCGGGCGCAGTGCAATGCCACATAAGGCGCTTCCTAGGTGGACGTGACCTATGTGATAATGCACTGTTCATAGGCAGAGGTTACCGCTTAACATCAGGTGGGCTATATGCTTGTTCCGTCATTCAAGTAATATAAAAAAATATAAAAAAAAACATTATAATATAAGTACAATCAGCTCATCATATTCCCATTGCTGGGAGCCTGGGTCTACGAGAGTGAATGAGGCGTAATCCGCCGGTTGATGGAAAAAACTCAGGAATGTGTTTTTTTCTTCTGCTGGTTCCCTTACGATGGTTTCCTTCACCGTTTTGAGTACGTGGTATTTTGCATATTTTTGTGTAAAAATCAATTGGTGCACATCCGATATTTGAACCTACGAAGCTGAGTCAGCGACCGGGACAACATAGCCCATTCTTAGTACATAATATAGCTATGTACATTCTTAGTACATATAGCCATCGACGAATTTATTTTACTTTGGTCGAAGCATATAGCAATAAACATTCTTAGTACATAATTTATTATTTTTCAAGTGTAAACCACACTATGGATAACATTAAATTTAAATGTAACCCAAAAATTCCGTTCCAGCGGGACTCGAACCCGGGATTTTTGGGTTAGATTTAAATTTATTCTTAGTACATATAGCTATGTTAAAATTATGCTTATGCTAGCTTGTTTTATCTAAATGATTGCAGCAAATACGAAATGGTCGTATTTTATGTAATAACCGTAAGTTTGCGTTTGCTTACAAAACACCATCATTAATACTTATCGACCATAGAATAGATACATGCCAATTTATATGGATATGCTAATCTCATCTCTAACCACACACTCAGCCATATTAACTATTATTGAATCTGTGACTCAGCTTACAAGCTAGTTGATTGATATCTCCCGCTAAGGTAGATAGATACATAGTTAGTTGATCACCAAGCGGAAATTTACAAAAAAACTATTTCTTTCTTATGGCAATACATTAGGCGGCCTTATCACTAACAGCCATCTCCAGGCAAATAAGACAGAGATGGGTAAATTAATAGAATAATAGTTTATTGAATTCAAAAAATTCAGTTCAAAGGGTTTGCTTGGATTTAAAAAAAAAGCCCAAATGCCCCTTTGAATAATACCCCATTTGAGTATGTTGTTTAACTTCGAAGTTTCTAAAACCCCTTTTGTTTTATTAGGAAATTAAAAATACCTGTTTTTTTACATGAAATGTGCTTAATTTTCACAAACAAGTTCTACTTGCTCCTAATTTTAACTCTATAGCAATAGTAGATGCTAAAAAACACATACATACTGCAGACAAACAGACAGACACCAGCCTCACTGTATGGGTTTCTATCTAGCCTTTCGGTAACGAAACCCTAAAACAGTAACAAACATGCCAATACAATTATTTTCAATCCGTATTAGCAGCTCAATTGAAATAATGTTGGTACCTAGTCTTCCGAAAAACTTCTTGGTCACTCATTTGGGATCAGATATGTACGAAAAAGTTAATATTTAAAGTGATCATGGAATAGTCTGTACCGTCTCCTCCCGTGGATGTCGTAAAAGCTGACTAAGGAATTACACCAGGAAATAGGCAGCAGCATCCGCCTAAGTCATCATCATCATTATCATCATCATCATCAGCTTACAGAAGTCCCCCCCCCCCCCCACATAGGCCCCCCATAGAAAACCACGATGAACGATTCAGAGCCACCTCCGACTTCCTGCAATCTCTATAATGTTCAAGATTCCTCTTCTGCGTCGTCCGGTTTGTGGTCGCCACTCGAGAACCACCAACTAAGTACTCAACATCAATACTGCGATCACCAATCAAGCAAGCAAGCAAGCAAGCTTAAGCTTAGTGATTATGTCAAATTCTTTCATTGCATTGCCTCATCCAGTAGTGGACGTCTAAATGCTGCTGATGATGATACAATAGTCTACTATGTATACTGCAAATAGTACCTACCTAGTACCTAGAGAGGTGTGTTCCCCACAAGCGTTCAAAAACCACGCATGGCCATTGCATTCTATTGAGGAGCCCATAGAATGCAATGACCAAGCGTGGTGATTATGGCAAATGCCTTCATTGCATTGCGTTATCCAGTAGTGGAAGTCTAAATGCTGCTGATGATGATACAATAGTCTACTAATACTGCAAATAGTACCTACCTCGAGAGGTGTGAACCTACAAGCGTTCAAAAACCACGCATGGCCATTGCATTCTATGGGGGAGCCTATAGAATGCAATGGCCAAGCGTGGTAGGTGACTATGGTGAATTACTTCATTGCATTGCCTCATCCAGTAGTGGACTTCTAAAGGCTGCTGATACTATAGTCTACTAGGTATACTGCAAATAGTACCCCACAAGCTATCAAAACAATTATATATTTTAAGTTCTATAAAAATTATAACCTGATCCAACTAATACGACTTGATAGATATCTCTCCGCTATTTCCCTATAAGCATCATCAAGGAGATCTCAGCTAGATGTTCTGTAAATGACACATTTATTTAATTAACGTGTTGTAGCTTTAATCACGCTATTCTGTTTGAAAAGGGTAAATATTTAAGTCAATAACTGTGCTACTCCAAAGCAACTGATGAACAAAGGCACACATCTTCAGCTTGACCACGAACCGTCCACAGGGTGGCCATTGTCTTGGAGTTCCGGCGCGCCGACCGGGTGGTAATTAGTTCCATTGTACACTGAAGATCCTATCGCCTCCACAAATACTTCCGATGGATTTACGTACCTGCTTTCCACTCATTGTTTGCAGGCTGTATTAATCGTTTGTGATTGACCGATGTCTACATTCATACTCTTGATATTCAGAAACGATGATGGTTCGGTTGGTAGTTAGGTATCTGGTACGCCAATATGATCTTAATTGTAAATGGGCTGTAAACTGCTAATGATGAAATAAATTTAAGTTCTATTTGTCACGTATTTATATGATAGAGCCTGTGGCAGCGGCGGCATGAATATATTTAAGACAATTAAACCTTCGCAATCCGCAATGAAAGTCATAACGTGCTTTATAGGTAAGAGCAGAGTTTATGGGCATGTAAAGCGGCCGACCTAGCTATTACCATTTATACCTAACGCAGCAATTCAAATTCAAAACTCTGGTAAGATATAATCACAAGAAAGCGTACAGAACCGTATTCTGCAGACAAACGGAAGTATAGCGGATGACCTTACTTCGTTATTGCATTTATTAAAAATAAAAAACAGCTAATAAAAATTGTTGATTCCATAAGTTCAAGATTATCCGTAAAACCTGATTGCTATATAAAAAGAAAACATGCAAGTTCTTGTAGCATACTTAATGTAAACAGACATGTGAATATTGTGAGGCACTTTAACTTTCTCCTTGTGATGGGCCGTCAATCATCATAAATTAGAGACGATTTTCCAGTTATCACTTCGCTACATTCTAAGCTACAACATTTACATCCATGGTTGCAAACCTACCTTACCTATCATACACTTTACAATCACGATTCCCATATAGCAACTAAATATATTCATTTCATTCTTAAAATTTTAATCACCTGCGAAAGTGATTTATTATTGGAAAATATTCTCGGACTAATATATGAGGTTGTGCTAGGTTTTATTTCCAGCTTAAAGAAACATTTAACTAATGATAAATGATAGCTAGAGTGAAAACAACAGGCGAAGTGTGCGACGTAACCAGGCATCATTAGCTGAGCTACAGGAAACTGTACATTATTAGTGAAACTAGACATGGCATCTTCAGCTGAATGGGAGGCTACTCGCTGGTGTCAAAGCTTTAAAACAATGCGATCAGTGTTGACACATCATTGTGCCGTAAACTCGAACTGCAAAAACAAATGATGGCTTTCTCATTTAGCTACTACCACTGCAGCAGAGACCAGTAGGTACTAGTCTCTGACTGTAGAGGTCTTCTTCGAAGAAAACCTGTCCTCCACTCCCGTCAGCCGCTTCAGGTTCTCTAGGTTTGACTTGTTCAATCGCAATTGAGTATGGGATTAACACCCAACAATCACATACATAGGGATTAGAGGGGCAAGCCATGTTAAGTATCTAACTAAATATCTAGGTAGATAGTTTCTTGGCGTAGTTGTTTTACACTGCAGAACTTGATTTGTGCAATACGCACTAAGCTTAACTAGAGGAAATATTTAGCCACTGCAAGTTTTTAGTTTGTTTACTTTACAATGCTGTGAAACGTAGCTATAAAGTAAGTAAGTTAAACTATGTATGTAAGTTATACTATTATGACTATTATGAATATTACTACTATACGTCTTGAACCGGTGTATGATTTGATCACTCTTTCTTTGATACGCATTCACAGAGTTGACTTAGCAGTGTGGATGCTGATCCATACATCGACGTAAATAAATAAAATGAATGGACGGGCCTTAGGGAACGATAGTTTTGAAGCTTCTAAACAGACCTAGCTAGTATACTTCGCTTCAGTCAGTCTTTGTCACGGCAACGAGTGACAGCTATGCTGAAAAATACCAAAATTAGATACCTTGGTAATACAATGCCTTCCTGTGCTTTTCTGCAAGTGCAAATAACACAAGAAATACAAATAAAGCTTCAGGCATAGCATTTAATTCGTAAGTAAAGGTTTTGTAATATAATTTTCATCATTTGATAAAAAACTTATAAATCGTCGTGTGGTAGGAAAACTACATAACTAACACATTTTGCGAAATCGACTTTATTGCATGGTTATGATGGCCCATACATGTCGATGGACACGTCTTGCTCTAGAGGACGAGCGACAAGGAGGACTACGCCCCAGGACATTATCTCAATGTTCCCCACTCTGAATGAAAGTTAACAGACACAAGTTTATACTCGTAGATAGTTTTAATTTTAGTCGACATACCTTTTTCTTTTTGATACTTAGAATTATTGTGTTCCACAATTTTTTTTCATTTTGTTGATTTTATAAGCATTAGTCGTATGATAAGTTTGTTATGTCACTTACTTTGAATTTATAAGTCTGCTAAAATAATGTAGGTGTTTCAGTAGTTTTCTAATATTCAGTCTTGATAAAAAGAAATGATTATAAGTTGGTTTTATTTTAAAATGTATTTTAATATTATATAAATCTATACCCATGGATAGGATTGTCATATTCAAATAAGTAAATAATAATTATATTATAAAAACGGGAAATTTTCACGTACCGTTAAATCGATGTAAGCACCGACATATAATTGATATGATTCACGAAAGTTTTTAAAGTAAATAATAGATCATTTCAATTATTCAAAACTTTGGCGAGGGAAAAATACATAGTCGTTTTTTTATTTTTTTCTCTTAATCAAAAGAACTAAAATGTATTATCATTAAATTCGAAAATAGATACAGTACCAATCTATAACATATCAAAACACGGACTGGAAAATTAGTTACGATAAAAAAGTTATTGCCATTTTTGACGCAATAAAACAGTAAATCGCGTTTTTCTCGCGATGTTGGTTTAGTTGTTGTTATTACTTATTTAGTTTTCCAACTACAGCGACGAAATATTTGACAAGACTTCACGCATGACGGATGGTCCGGTACAGACTGCAAAAAAATCTGATGCCTAAGGGGTATCGTATTGATTTAGAATTGTAATTTGCATTATTTACGTCAAAACATTGCTAAGCACGTCGCTTTAGGTAATTGCATATAATATGTAATGGCACGGGGTCTCATCCCATACAAAAGATTTATTGTTCTATTGAAATTCAATAGATGGCGTAACAGGTATAGAATTGTTATTGAAGTATGTGAAAAATGAATATTAGGAGCTGAAAAAAATATTTTCTAACATCAAAAAATATCCATAAAACGAGAAAATTAAATAAATGCCGCTTCAATCAAATTTAATTATTTTTAGAAAAATATAATGATTTCGTTTTCCTAGTGGTAATCATTTGAACTAGGTTGAGGTTTGACACAGTTTGTTTGTAGTACCACATGTAGTACGAACTTGATAGATGGCGTTCTTAAAGAAACAGATGACCCGCCAATGACGTCATGCCCGAAATGAAAGAGAAAACTAGTATTTCCGTTCTATTCTAAAATTTTCAAATAAAATGTCAGACCTGTATACATATCATTGTAACCAAAGTCAAACTAGTTATATATAAAAGGCAATGTCCTGACTGACCGAGTGACAACGCACTAGGATTCTTTAGTCATTGCACAGCCTAAACCGCTGGTCGTTGAGACTTGAAATTTAGAGGGTTTACCTATTCCTTTTAGGGTGTAAAGGTCTTTTTCAAAATAGGGTTCACACGTAAAAAGAAAATGCTGTGTATTTCGGAAAGCGTTGGTAGTAGATACCTACTTGAAATTTCCGCTTCGGCCGTCAAGGAAACCGGGGTTTCGTAACTGGTTCATAGGTAGTTTCCTCAAATAAAAATAACAAACATATGTTCCAGCAACATATGAAAATTGGCACGGGAACGTTGTGTTTCTAAAAAAATACACTTTACGATTTAGCCATATTTCAGCATAATTTCGACGTTGTAGGTAGTTTTTGGGATTCAAATATTTTCAGGAATGGACTCCTCAATTGGAAAACTTGAGTGTTCGTTCGTTTCAAAGGTCGTGTCACGGCGTGGTTAGTTAGTGTTGTCTGCACGCCGGGAAAGTTTTCGGACTAGGCGCGGACGAAGTCGCGAGCGGGTCATCTAGGTGGTTAATGTGGCCCCCCCACACTACCACACACCAAAATTACTAATCTTAGATTTAATTTTTAGTAGGCTAAATCAAGTACACTATTAAAATTAAAAATATGCATGGATACTGCATTATAATTCCGAGGGGTCACTGTACCAATAATACAAACTGGACAACATTTTCACAATACTGAACAGCATTCATTATTTTCATTTTACTGTGGACATCATTTTCTCGATATAACAAAATCCAAAGTTACATCTATTTTTTGCCTAGATTCGATTGTTTATTAAAATGGTACATATTATTGGTTAAAAAATGAGATAGATCAAATCAATTCAACAACGCCGAGGGTTCACTGAAGGAGTTTTGTAAAATTATCTTAATTTACAAGATTTTCAATAAAAACCGCTTTTTCGAGCGGCGGGCGAGAGGCGTTTTTTGTGTATGAAGATTTGTGCCTGGGGTTGACGCAGTCTTAATAAAGATGTTGAGTTAAAAAAAACCATAATCGTCATAAAGGCCCGTTGCACATGGAGCTACTCAAAAATGACGGAACTAATCAGTAATTACAATTACAAACCACTTAGAAACTGTACCTCGCACACGATGACACGACGCTATATAGATGCTCATGTTGTAAAGTTTCAGTCACTTCTTTACTTCATATCCTTCAGCTTCAGCTTATAATCTCAGAGATTATTAGGCAAACTATTTTATTACACCACATGCAGCATTACCGTGGCAATGGAATCATAATGAGGTAAAGCATTGTTAAAGGCAGAGGTTACAGCTTAACATCACTGTGGGCCATTTGATCTCGTTAGTATTTGAGTTCGTAACTAGTTCTTTTTGAGTAGCTCTATGTGCGACGGGCCTAAGTTTTTTAACAAACACCATCTATTGAGTGTGTGCATCTATTGCGTTTTACGCGGTAATTACAGTTGCAGGTGCTAGGTGGCTCTAGCTATCAATTGCGCTGCTACCGGCATCTAGCGTCCAGGTAAGGCAACCAAAATAGCCCGCACAATAGCCCGAGTTATGGCGGTCACGTTTTGTTGTATGGCATGAGGTATCTGTACTAGTATAGTATTATTTTATCTGTGGTAATGGCATGTTAATTAACCTTATAGCTTTCCAAAAAAAAACTAAGGTAAACAAAAATGGATAGAAGTCATAAGACGAGCAAGAACAGACGACTTTTGGAAGTGGAATACATTTTCCCGTATTAGCTCTGATCATTTTCTACACAATGAATTCTATACGCCAAAAAACGGTTAGTAGTAGTAGAGCTTTTTTGTGAAAGAGTTCGTCCGGGGAAGTTCTACCACCATACCTGTTTCTGCCGCAAAGCAGTAGTGCTCGCATTGCTGTGTTCCGGTTTGAAGGGTAAGGGTGCCGATTAAATTACGGCCACATGGGACTTTTCATCTTTATGTTTCAGGGTGGCGGGCGCAGTGGAATGCCACATAGGGCGCGTCCTAGGTGGACGTGACCTGAGGTAATGCACTGTTCATAGGCAGAGGGTACCACTTAACATCAGGTGGGCCATCTTCTTGATCTGTCATTCCAAGTAGTATAAAAAAACTCATTGTGCAAAATTCTTAAAACTGCACTCTGCAGTTTCTTAAATACTGGAATTTTTATACATTTATGTTTCCGTACGATTTTTATGATATTTTCTTAGTTTATTGAGTGATGAAAAATATATATTTCACAAATTGATTGAGCTGATGACCTTAGGTGGACTTGCTTTTCTATTGATTTATATTGTGTATGTTTGAGAGCTGAAAAATAGATACGTAACTACATAAAACAGAAGGGAACCATGTATTTTTGTATAAGTTTCATTCAATAATTGCATTTTTTTCGGCGATTTTTTGTACTATAAACGTACTGAAATAACTTTAGAAAACACATTGAATCTGTTAAAGTATTAAGTGTTAAAAAAATACAGTTTTTAAGAAGTTCAATAATTTAATTTCACCTAGTTTATTTACAAGACCGCCAGGAGTGGCGCTATAGAGAAGAGGCCTTTACTCAGAAGTGGCTGGATAGATAGATAGATAGATAGTTTATTTGTTGACCGTACCCTAAATCCGAATTGTCTTATTTTTCACGGACGTTTTGTATGGGTAAGGCCAGTCCATTTATTTTACTTTGGTCGAGGGATACGTGTTCAGGGGGGCTAGTCTGCAAATTTGACAAGCAACTTACACGGCCGTGTGGTGTACACTACACGGATTTTAGTATGGAGAAATCGAAGAGCGCCCCTAGCGGGCACCTTGAGAACCTCAAATTCCATACAAAAATCCGTGTAGTGTACACCTCACGCCCGTGTAAGTTGCTTGTCAAATTTACAGACTTGCCCCTCAGGCGTCAGGCGGTGCTGACTAGATAAAAATGAGACGGTTGTGCGGGAAAGGATGACATGCGGTACGGCGTTTTTTGGGCACTTATTTAATCTTTATGCATTAGCGATTTATCGTTACGCAAACTTTCGCACGAATACTATACGAGACAAGGTTGAAAAAGAAATTCAGCAAGGAATGGTTGGGGCCGAAAATTGGCCGCAGCCCGACTCACCACGGTCCGACTGGACAGGCTCGAATCAATTAAAAAAATACCTAACGGAAAGGCCCGACTGGCCAGGCATCCTTTTCTTGGACTGTTATAGTGAAAAATGCTCGGCTGTTTTGATTTTATTTTACAGTATTATTTAACACTCACAATAACTGAAATCTTTAGATAATATAGATCAACAATTCCGTATCTGATAATATTGAATACCTACCAAAATTAAATTGATATTTTTATAACTAAAATACAGTATTTAATCAAGAGCTTTTTTGTAGTAGTAGTAGAGCTTTTTTGTGAATGAGTTCGTCCGGGGAAGTACTACCACCATACCTATTTCTGCCGCAAAGCAGTATTGCTCGCATTGCTGTGTTCCGGTTTGAAGGGTAAGGGTGCCGGTGAAATTACAGACTTATGAGACTTTTCATCTTCATGTCTCAGGGTGGCGAGCGCAGTGCAATGCCACATAGGGTGCGTCCGAGGTGGACGTGACCTATGAGGTAATGCACTGTTCATAGGCTGAGGTTACCGCTTAACATCAGGTGGGCCATCTGCTTGTTCCGCCATTCAGTAGTATAAAAAAAAAGACCTCGTAAATTAAATTGTGAAAGTTTTTAGATTATATGGGCCATGGAGTTTTTGTTAGTAGTACCTAGAGCTGTTTCTGTTAAAGCATTCGTCCGGGGAAGTACTACCACCATACCTATTTCTGCCGCAAAGCACAATAGTGTTCGCATTGCTGAGTTCCAGTTTGAAGGGTGAAATTACAGGCAACTGAGACTCTTCATCTTTATGTCTTAGGGTGGTGGGCGCAGGGCAATACCACATAGGATGCATCCAAGGTGGACGTGACCTACGAGGAAATGCAGAGGTTACCGCTTAACATCAGGTGGGCCACCAGCTTGTTCCGTCATTCACGCAGTTAAAAAAAAACGTATAGGTATACCATAGGGTTGGAGAAAACGACCCCCTACCAGATCCAACCCTCAGCAACCCCAAATTCGTGCGACCGTATTCTAATACCAACCCCTTCCTACACTGCGTCGTCCGGTTCGTTGTCGCCACAAGAGACCATAAATAAAATCACTATTTATTTTGTCATACAGTAAGTAAATTATACTCAGGCATACTGGATCATGCACCACGGATCTTGGCCACCGGATCATGTAGTAACTACTCAAATTGCAGGTGCATGAGATTTCTTTTAATTCTTCAAAGTTAAATAAATATAAATAAATGAATAATGCTGGACAGTTCAGACAACATTATCTAGCCCCAAGCTAAGCTTGAGCATGTGTTATGGGTACTAGACAACTGATATACTTAATACAATATATTACATAGTTCATAGTTCATAGTAATTTATTTGTCAGAATGTAGGTACATGATGTAGATGTCAAACAATAATAATAGATCCGATAGCATGTATAGATTACATAGATAGATATTTTTATTATATATAGAAAATGCCCAAAACACCCTGAACAAATAACTGCAGTACGCACAAATATTTGTTCCAAGGCGGGAATCGAACCCGCAACCTCCTGCGTTGCAGGCGAACGTTTGCCCTCCGCGCCACAGAGGTCGTCAAAATCTTGTCAAACAAGCATACGTCCCCACCTTTTGGTAAGCGGTTGCAGTAGCCTATGGACGTCTGCAATACCAGAGGCAAATCACGTGCGTTGCCAACCATTTAAAAAATTCCATACCTACCCCATTTGAAGAACCCCATACTGTAGTAACTTGGGAAAATCTCAGTAGGGAGATAATTCTACAACCTGAGGGTGTACGGGAGGAAGTTCCTCTGAAACCGCACAATGCGGGACCACCCTGGCTCTAAGGGTAAGCTGCCGATGGCGAGAGATGCAGTGAAAAAAGGTTGCTGTAGGCATCATGTCAAACAATTCCTCGGAATAAAACCCACTATACAAACGGTAGAACACGCAGAGAGAGGCAGTCTCTACTCACCGTTCGTGAGCTTGGGATTGTCATCTTTATGACTTTATGACTCAGAATGGCGATCCCATTCTAGGTGGATGTGACCTAAGAGGTATTGCAATTGATGTGTAGGGTTTGCCGCTTTACATTAGACGGGTAAAGAGACAGGGCCAAAAAAAAAACTACAGACAACATTGTAAAGTTTACTGTAATCGAAGAAATGACCATCGAACTTACACTGAATGCAAAGTCGTACAAATTCCATGGAATGCGATCTTAGGTTAGTTTTATTTAGTGTACAGTTAGTTTAAACAGCCATGGTTCGGAAAACTCATTTCGCGAGGTCCGACGAACACTTGAGTTTTTTCACTACAATTATAAACACTTGTCAGTACAAAAATACGTACTTAAAGATAACTTAAACCTAATTATACAATACAAAAGTGAATAAATTAAGAAGTTCTACAATTATACATATATTTTTTATAAAATAATTAGATAGGCTTCAAATTTTTTCTTGATAGAGTTTTGTTGATTTGAAAGAGTATATCATGGCCTTGGAACTACATATTTTATTTGTTAAATAAAATACCTACATTATTAAATTTTTGTATTTTCCTTGAGATATAATATATTATTAGTCCTTAGGTACCTACTAGGTATTCTTGTATGACGTACCTTTGATGAGTTTATAACGAACTATTAAATTTTTTGTAAATTTAGGTCTGTAAATTATTTTGGTCCTACCCTAACGGCCGCACCCAGGTCGCCAATTTACATTACGGTGCAACAAAATCTTGAACAAGCAACCATTATAATTTGACGGGCCTGAGTATGGACGTAGAACGAATTATTCAAGAGTTTACTTCTTAGGATCTCTGTAGACACCCATGAATAAAACAGAGCTGGTGGGGCGCTCATAGATGATGTACACGAAGGGGAAGTTGGCGATGAATCTCGTGGGCTCTGCGGGCCGCGACGAACGGAAGCCAAATATGGCGGTGGATGCTGCTGCTACGGTACCTGGAAACAATCACATTTGTTACATTTAATAGTTAATTATGCAACTGTTATATAATACCTAATTATGTACTGTTGCATACAAGACTTTGGCTACACCCATGATATGAATCCTCTATAAAAGGTTCTGAAACCATAGGATGTTGTAAGAACACTATGTAAATTCAACGAAAGAATAATTGCTGAGCATCTAATACAAACAAATTATAGAAAGGTATTTTTTTAATTTTGAAATTAGCTTTAATTTAATTAATTTTGACAAAAAAAAAAAACTTTACATTATTCTAAAAAATAATATAAAACAAAGGATATAGGTATAAAAATAACATATTTAGTCTAGTGTAAGAGAAAAGGTCGAGGGCTCCGCCACTCTGTTTTTCAGCCTCGCCTTGGAATGCTGCTGTGGTCACAGCAGCCATGACACTCGGTAGCTATCCGCTGTTCCCAAACAAAAGTGAAAACTATGTAACAATGATTGAAAAAACAAGGAACAGCAGGACAACCTCCGAGAACTCATTCAGATAGATACTAGGTACCTAATAAGCTTAGGTACCCACACAAGCTAATATTCAAATACAAAATGGTAAGTTAATGATACCAGGTAATGGTGGTATTTAGACATGATGAGCAATAGTAAGGTGGTATGTAGGTACGTACCTTCCTCGTCAACTTGTATCTTCGCCTTGTGCACAGCGTCGTCGAACTGAATGCCTGGCTGTTCGGTCAGCGTGTTGAAGTTCGCTGACACGTTGAACAGGTCTCCGACACCCAGCTTCTCCAACGCCTTGAAATAGATACCGTACCGTTGTTTTAACTAATGATGATTTTCGTGGCGGGGCGGGCGAAGGTTCGCCTGCAACGCAGGATGTTGCGGGTTCGATTCCCGCCTCGGAATAAATATTTGTACGATCTGCAGATATTTGTTCAGGGTGTTCTAGGTATTGTATTAAGTATATCAGTTATCTAGTACCCATAACACAAGCTCTACTTAGCTTGGGGCTAGATAATGTTGTGTGACCTGTCCAGCTTTATTTATTTTTATAATAATTGCAGACTATGCCAAGAGCACAGATAACTCTTTTGAAAAATTGACAAAATGCATATTTTTATGAAGATAAGTGGCAATGGGCATGCAATATAGCTTGAAGAACCAACAACCACCGTTGTTGTATCTGGCCTAAGAATAGACTCCTCCGTCTCCTCCCGAGGACGTCGCCTATGTCCAGCAGTGGACTTCTGTAGGTCGATGATGCTGATGATGCTGATAATGATGATGACGATGGACTAATCTGGGTCTTTTCAAGGCAAATAGTGAATAAGTGCCTTTAGTGTTACAGACTAGCGCAGGATTATGGTGCGGTGGGGGTGGTGGGGGAAACCCACCTAGCAGATGCCGAATCGGCACCTGAGAGTCGCAGCTAGACTGACTTCGAGGCAGGTCCACGTCACTTTTACTCGCCAGTGCGTCGGGAATTATAGCCAGTTGACCTACAGGTTTTCGACAAAAGTTGAAAAGTCAATTATAGTTAACTCGTGAAAGTGATTCCCGAACTAGGGTGAGTTTTGAATGGCACCCATATCACTTCTTTATCATCTTTATTTCATCTAGGGTGAGTTTTGAATGGCACCCATATCACTTCTTTATCATCTTTATTTCATCTAGGGTGAGTTTTGAATGGCACCCATATCACTTCTTTATCATCTTTATTTCATCTAGGGTGAGTTTTGAATGGCACCCATATCACTTCTTTATCATCTTTATTTCATCTAGGGTGAGTTTTGAATGGCACCCATATCACTTCTTTATCATCTTTATTTCATCTAGGGTGAGTTTTGAATGGCACCCATATCACTTCTTTATCATCTTTATTTTTTGTATCTACCGTAAACTTTCATTCTTTTAAAGATATCGTTATTTCTTTCATACATATTTAATTAAAATATATTGTCATCATTAGATACATCTTGGATTTCTGCTTTTTCTTCTATATATGTAAACTCCGTTCTGGAAGTACTACCACGGCAAAAACTATACTACGGGGAAGTACATATTATTTCTTCGTGAAGCCTTGGTGGGTCCCCAGAACAGAAGTTAGAGGTACCAACATTCGGTATTCTCGATTCCAGGACCCAGGAACGAGTTCAACGCTTGACGGGTGGAAGACCATCCAGGGCCGGACTAAGGCGTGAACGCTTGGACCTTTCTGGGGCCGCTCGTCCACTTCCCGCTGTGCGCGCTGTAGTGCCAGGGGAAGAATCCATAACAACCACTTATTATCTCGGAGGCCACCCACCACCTTCGGCCGGATCACCATATTAAAGGAAGTGCTTCTCGAAGGGAGAAGTGGAAACAGATTTTTCGGACACCCACGCTTTACAAACTTTGTGGTTTCGTGACTACGCTGTCGTGGTCAAATAAATTATTAAAATCCCATTTGGCCACACTCTGGTTTTATTCCGTCCTACTGCTTCAGACTATTAGGAATAGGACTAGGGGGCCATACGGTACACTGGCCTTTGTTTAGACCTTTGTGCTTCATCGTCGGCCACATCGTCACTTACCAACAGGTGAGATCGCGGTCAAACGAAGGTCAATCAGAGTTACTTACACTTCTAAGTGGCAATGACCTCTCGATGGTAAACTTGGGTATTTCGACGACCATATCTCGTCCCATGTAGCCCTCTTCCACGACGGCAGCGAGCCGCTCCGGAGTCAGCTTAGCGATGATGTTTGTCACTCCTAAAACATGATAAGCTATGTGTTACTTTTAATTTTATTTGGGGTAGGAAAGTCAACTAAGTGATTACCTGGGGATGGGCAGCAGCATCCATCAGAGTACTCAACACTAATACTGCGATCACCAATACACCCGCAAACGGTGCTGAATATGGCAAAGTCCCAAATAGTGTTTTATGGCGAGGTCAAAATGCAACAGCGGACTTCTACAGACTTATAATGATGAAGTAGGTATGTGATGGAAGGAACTGACAGAAAACACACACTAACATAACATCCTACAGCACTTCGGAGTAGCCATTTCGGATTCCCTGTGTCGTAGGTATCAGGAACTACCAGTACCTGGTACCAAGGTATCTAACACGTTTTTATTAGCTTGGTCTGTATATTTGTATGTAACGGAATATTTGAACGTGATTTTTACCCACTTCAAAATGTCGGATTATATTGAAACTTTTCATACTCATCAAGGTCAGATGACAATACAATATTATGGCTATTATTTATTATGTGATAATGGCTTGTGGGTACTATTATTTATTCTGTGATTATGGTGAGATTTGATGATGGAGACGGAAGGTAGACAACGGAACTCCTCGATGGATAATAGTAGACTGGCATATGTTTTGGCTCATGTCGATCAGCTCACGGTTCCAATTACTAATTTTAAAAAGCTAGTTACTTTTTTTTTTATAAAAAACTTATTTATCACATAATTATCGGTCTTTTTCCGGTTTTTTAAATTGTTGCAATAAAGCGGCAACTGGATAGTTACGTCATCTGGTGTTAGTCACGTGATAGTCTTGGAGTACCAGACCTTGTTTTCTTGGGTTATGGTTGCGATCTTGGAACGCCACACACCTATCAATATATACAGAAATCCAATTACTGCCATATTTAAAAATAATCGTGTTCTTACCTTCCTTCATGGAGTAGGGAGGCAGGAGAATGTACATGCTGATGTCTTCACCTTTGTACGGGAGTTCCAAGATCTGTGCTCCGAGGTCTTCGTTGACCACTGGAAATAGCAAAAGATTTCATATTAGTACGGTTATTTTGGCTGTAACAACAGCAGTTACCTATAATTACAGCAATACTGTTTATTTTCCTAAGAAAATAAAATAAATAAATAAGTACCTCGTAAGTCACGTCCACTTAGGACGCTTCTACGTGGAATTGCACTGATACACAAAGAGGGAAATTGCCATGTGCCTGTAATTTCACTGGCACCAGGAACACAGCAATGCGAGCCTAACAGCTTGGCGGCAGAAGTTACTACTTAGTGCAATTTTCAGTACCTACCTACTAGGTTTCTAACTGTATAATATGTTTAAAGATGGTCCATTGTGTTCAATATGAGCGTCACAGTTGGGATTAGAATTTACAGTTTCTTTCATTATAAATTTAATTTACAGATCGATATTATTGCGAGAGTACCTACTTACTTAACTTATCCCCGTTCTTCTGCCCAGTGCTTATTCTATCAATTGATGTGTGTGACCCTTTTACGGTTTTACGTATATAGCGTTATAAGAACCGGCGATGGGTTTTAAACCTGTCATGTATGGAACGCTAAGATGCTAAGTGGGATTGTATACAAAAACAATAATTTGGTTTCTGACTACCCCTTAGTAGGATCTCGTCACAGATTTAACACCCCAAAAGACCATACCGATGCCCTGTAACGAGGGTATCAGAAACTACGAGTACCAAGGTACCACAACACAATAACCCGGAACAAATATTTGCAGAACATGCAGACAATTTTCCCTCAACAGGAGTCGAACCCGCACGTCTCACATCTCAGCCGGCTAAGAATAGACTCGTCCGTCTCTTCCCATGGATGTCTTAAGCGTCTAATGGATTACACCAGGGGATGGGCAGCAGCATCTACCTGAGTACTCCTTACCTATACTGCGATCACCAATCCGCCTGCTAAGCGTGGTGCTTATAGCAAATCCCCCCATTGCATTATATGGGGGAGGCCTCGTCCAGTGGACGTCTGAAGGTTGTTGATGATGATGATGATGATGATGATTACGTATTTTTACTACTTTGCTCCAATGATCACCAGCCCGGACTTGTTTGTAAGATTTGATGGTATAATAATTGTCCTGGCTGCTAGCTTACTTAAGGAATGCTTATTATTACTGCGTTAGCAGAGTCAGTCGTGGGAAGCAATGGCGGCGATGAGCTCACCACTTGGTACGTCTATATCCCACTATGGTGCAACTCACGGTGAAAAGAGGCCCATTTAAGGCTCTGTCTACCCTATCGGGGAAAAAGGCGTGTGTCTATTTATGTATGTATGTATGCTCCAATGAACTCACTGTAGTGGAATGTTCCTTTTTGTTTCATGAAAGGCACTAAAGTCTGGCGGGTCTCGGAGACAAAGAACGGTTCCTTCTTCGTTCTCTCTGCAGGGAACTGCGAAGACCACACTCCCTTAAAGTAAGCCACATTGGCCAGCACCAACTTCGTGGCTTGCGTGACTCCGTCTTCAGGTAGCAAGTCCTTGATGTTGTTTTTAGTAATTTGGGAAACCCAGTCGTTGATGTGTTGCCGCGCTGCCTCAGGATTTTCCCGGTAGTTCTGTAAACAATATTGTGTGAACGTGAGTATATGGTACCCATTTTTTTTTCAATAGTCTATTGTCTAGGTAACTACCTACGTAAGGCGTGTATCATTGTGTTGATGTGTAACAGGAATTAATGAAAACAATTGTATAAAAAGTAAAAAAAACAGTCAATTTTTTATGAACGGTGTACCGCTACGGCGCTTGAGGCCTTTTGTATGCGAACAAAGAACATGGGCAACTCCCCATACATTGTTTGACCCAACTTTTTTGACTAACGTAACGTACAGTTGAGATACTTTTGGTTATTGATGATATGTGCTATGATGATGAAAAAGCTAATTTAATTTCTTGCGTAGAAGTTGTGGGAAAGTAATGAAGCTTGTTGCGTTTTGTTTCACGCAAATGCAATGAGTCAATTTATCTAATTATTTATAAATACAACTTTTAGAATTAAAACTATCGTGGTTGGGAATAGTTTTAATAAATAACGGCTTATTACCACTGTATTTCGTCGCTTTGATAAAATACAACTTTTGCTTCCCAACTTCTAAAAATATACAAGTTCTTTAGAAAAATTTGACAAAAAACAACATTTAGAACCGTAGGTACTAGTTACTTCCATGAAGGGGCCCTGGTTCATTTATTTTTGACCTGGGTCAGCGGTTGCCCACCTCCTTTGCTTCTATTTTATCTCTTCAAAGTGCATTAAATTTTGTACACGTGATCCGTATACTAATATTCTGGGGTGCGTCAGTTTTTTTTTTTAAATATCTTTTTTATGATTTGATAACCATGTAGGTAATTTTATCGCAGCACGGGTCTAGATATTAGTGTATCTGATCATCCGTACAACATTTCATGGAGATTAATGAGATAATATACAAAATAGGAGCAAACTCCCTTTGCGTGCAAAAGTGCTCAAGCTGATTCCAACACACCATACAAATAAAAGCGCAATGATTTCGGAGCACTTGTTGCTCCCAGATCCTATTCATTGTGTGCTGGTCATCATCAGGCCCTGGAGCCGGATACCGTCAAAAATGATAATTTTGAGCTGAAACTGAAGGTTCTAGTTGCAAAAATGACAGAGTTCCCTGAACGAATACACCAATTTCTATCAATTATAGCTAAGAACCATCCCGTAAACACCATCTTTTTTTTTTGGTTCCATATTTTATGTATGTTTATGTATTGAAAATGTTTCTTTTACATTAAAATATGGGTACACCCCAACCAATCTTTTATATAAGTTGAGCTCCTCTCCATCTAAAGGTTGTTTGAAGAGATCGCTTTTTAGCGATAAGACCGCTCATTGTACGTTTAGTTTTTTGTTTACTTGTTATGTGTTTATTTTAACTAGTTTGTAAGGTGTGCAATAAAGTATTTTCATTCATTAATTCATTCATCTTTCATACAAATATAAACCGCATTGAAATCGTAGCACCCGTTCCAGAGCTACGTGGCAAATCAATAAAGAAACATGCCATTCAGTTTTCGTGTCTTAATTTCATTATTTCATGGTGTTCCTTTAATTTGATACTATGTTATTGACAAGGAATTGATTCTTGATACCCTTTCGATCGGTATCATAGAAATACAGTATTTTTTGCAATTTAGTGGGTTTGAACCCGGATAAGGCAAGTGACTTTTTGAATATCCTTGAATGCAGTATTAGACTTTTAAAAATAAAAGTGTCCATTATGTAGAACTTCCTAACTTAAATTTTTAAGGCGCAATAGGTTTACAGCATGTATATAATGAGCTCTAGCTTTTAAAGTTTTTTATAAGAGTTATAAGAGTAGAAAAAGCTATATGGTATTCTTAAGATTTTTATCTAGTGAAATCATAAATGCAATACACTACTTGAATTACTTCAACCGGTAAAAAAACTACCGCCTGTTTAAAATTGAAATATAATTTTAGACGTACTTAGTACACGTTTTAATTTTTGAAACATTTGGTAACTTATTAATTAATTTGAGTTAGTGAAGTCATCAACAAAATTTAACAAAACTCTAAAGGGCATTTTTATATTATTTTTTTATACACAGAAACATGGTATAAGAAAGTGCGCTCGCCTTCTTCGCCTCATACAAAAATCTTTGTTGAAACCAAAGACTTCTATTAAAACTATTTAATAGACGTCTTTGGTTGAAACTGGTTGAAACTATAGCGCCTTAAAATACTTGTCCTCCATGTGGCATAGTGGGACACACTGTATAGGTATTATGTGAGTGTCACCTGTAACTTTGTTTTGTATTCTTACCAGCGCTTCGATTTCTTCGCCGAAGAGGTCAAGCATGCACTGGCGCACTCGCAGCTCGTTGGCGGTGAACAACTTGTTGGCGCTGGTGAACTCGTAGCTGTCACTGTTGTTGTTAGTGGCGCGGGACCGCTTGTCAACCTTGTATGCTGTCATCAGGTTCACTTTGTCCTGGAAATACACAAGAAAATTTTCAATACTCACATACCTCATAAAATAGAATGTAATTTAACTTATACACGCCAAATACATTGCAAAGTAGAAATGCAGTCTGAACCCCTCTCATTCAAATGAATTTACTCATAATTATATTTTAGACAATAGCAAAGTGAGGTAGATAGAAAATGCTAGGGGATCTTCATACAAAAAAAACACCTCGCACCGCTCGTAAAAGCCGTTTTAGTTGAATATCTCGTAAATCATCATTTTACAAAACCTCTTATTGTTCTTGTTGTTATTATTAAATTTTTGACATGTAACAATAATCTGTTATTAATAAAGGAACTATGAATTATGAAAGAGGAACGAATATAAATGAACTAAAAAGAAACTACTAATCATTGGAGAATATTCGTAGCTTATGATATTTATGAGACACTATCAGTCAAAACAGTGCTAGGTCATCTAGTTTCAGCAAATTAAACTGTGTTTAGCAAAAAACGAAGAAAAAAAAACGCCATTTGGGAAACTTTGCATCTTATTTTTCTCCCAACTTTTGCAGCTCTACCGTATCTTACCGTATTCTTGGAGCTCTACCGATCTTACCGTATTTTTGCAGCTCTACCGTATCTCACCGTATTTTTGCAGCTCTACCGTATCTCACCGTATTTTTGCAGCTCTACCGATCTTACCGTATTTTTGCAGCTCTACCGTATCTTACCGTATTTATGCAGCTCTACCGTATCTTACCGTATTTTTCCAGCTCTACCGATCTTACCGTATTTTTGCAGCTCTACCGTATCTTACCGTATTTATGCAGCTCTACCGTATCTTACCGTATTTTTGCAGCTCTACCGTATCTTACCGTATTTTCTCCAATTTGTAGAGACCTCCTCAGTGACTGTTCCGTTTGTTCGCCAGCCGAGAAATACGCCAACAACAGCGCATGGTACACGGAGAACGGCGAGAAGAATATATTATCATCGGGTACAGCTTCATTGATGGAGTTGAAGAGGTTCAGTGTGAACGTCAACTGGCCCCGGTATAGGTTCGTTCGAGCCTCAGGGTCGAGCTTCTTCGAAGAGTCATCTTTGTAGAAGCACTGACTGTTCACAGTCGACAGCACTAGGAACACCACTCCAGCTAATTTCAGCATGGTAGCTGCTGGAAAAAAGGTAAGAAAGGGTCAACCACAGGTTCGTATCGTACCTAATATAAGGATTGTTGGCAAGCTGCTGTACCTGCAGCTTTGTATGTGACAGGGCCTGATATTACCCTCCCAAGCTTACCTACTATTAGTTTTTGAATGCTGGACAGTTCTCATAACATTATCTAGCCCCAAGCTAAGCAGAGGTTGTGTTTCTGGGTACTAGATAACTGGTATACTTAATACAATACATTGTATACATAGATATTTTTTATTATACGTAGAAAATACCCAGAACACCCTGAAGAAATATTTGCAGATCGTGCAGAGGCGGGAATCGAACCCGCAACCTCCTGCGTCGCAGGCGAACCTTCGCCCGCCGCGCCACAGAGGTCGCCCCCAAAAAGAGATCCCACGAGTATGTATGTATGTTCTTACTTAAACCACAGATAAAATAATACTATACTAGTACCTACTTAAACTTTCTAACCGACTTCAAAAACATATTAAGAGATAAACGGCTAATTACCACTATTATTCGTCACTTTGCTTTGCTTTGCTTATCTTTTAATATGATTCCCAACCACGATAGTTTCAATTCTATGACTTCAAAAACATTTAGATAGGTGCCTACAAATTAGATTTTCATTTGAAATCATTACATTCTAAGAAAGTAATGGGGTACAAATACAGTTAAATTAATTAATTACATCTTAAATTCATTAATTTAAGACTAATAAAGTGTCAAAAGCTAGGTCCATATTCAATTTCAGTATAAATATCTGGTGTGAACTAGTTACGCTCGGTTTTTTGAAATAAAAACATTACAAGCATTAATTGTTCACGCATCCAAAAACTGACCTCGCGGATCATTGCTTAACCTAAATTTGGAAAAACGCTTTTTCCCAGAGATGAGACCAAGCTAGCTCGTTTTTCGCCCCCAAACACCAATATAGCAAATTTTATCGAAACCGTTTTCGAGAACGCGAGTACACATAAAATATATAATCCATACAAATATTGCTCGTTTAATAGTACATATATGATATTGAAGTATAGGTACTTCCAGTAATCGCACAATGCTGAAATTTAGCAAATCCACATTTTTTAGATAGGGCAAGTCCTAGTAGAGGTATACGAACCTCACATGACCTGATTGTTTCACTTTTTCACTGGTTCATAAACTTACCTATACAGATTTAACCAATATTTTCTACCTATCTACCAAATTTCATGAATATCGGATCAACGGTTCGAATGTTATCCTCGGACAAACATACATACATACAAACGCCGATTCATGCAAGTTAACTTAAAGAACTTAGAGAAACTATAATCTGGGTATCTTCAAGGCTAGAGTGAATAGGTGCCTTCTACAACGATATATTAAATTTACATGTCTCTGGCCTTCTAGACCTCCGTGCTCCATCCTCGGCCGCATGGTCACTTACCTACAGGTAAGTTCGCGGCCAAACAAAGGTCACACAATATAAAAAAATAAGTACGATTACTTAACTGTATCGTAACAATGACGCATATCACAGCGTCTCTTGTGCACACGTAGATTAATCAGAAGAAGAGGTTAAGAGCCACAGGTTATCATAGTGTTTGTTTATCATCTCTTATATTATAAAACTTTTATTAAATAAATTCGTATAAGCTTTGAAATCAAAAGAAAAATATTAAATTTCATCCACTTTATTCCTAGCCTACTCGTAGCTTCAAGCAAAGTAGGTACCTATGTAGGTACCTACCTTCAAACTTGAGTTCGTCCCGAATTCATATAGAGCCGAGTACAAAATAAATAGGTACCTACGTACTCGTAAACATTATTTTCCTCGTTTCAAAGCTAATGACAGATGATTTTCTACACAAGGTCTTCAAAGCTATATGACCTCATGTATAATCCCTCAAACTACATCGTTTACTAGTTCCACGCTTATCAGTACTATATCTATAACAAGTGGTACCTAATCTATTTGTTAGTTTGTGTACATACTGGTACATTCAAGGACTTCAATTTATAACATACCTACAGGTAATTAATAGACTAGCTCAATCTATAAATATCTGAAGAACTAAAGCAGCCCTATATTTGGCTTTCATTGATTATGCCATGACATTTGACTCAATAGTACCTATGTGGCTGGCTCTAGAGAAAACGAACTTATAAAACTTACAGAACTGATTCAAGATATCAATGCGTGATATAAAAGGACCACAGATAAAGCTAAACAAAGGCGTAAGACAAGGTAATCTTTTATTACCAATAATGTTTTCAACTACGTTCGTATAACATATACTTATATCGGATCTTTGTTGACATAATAATAATATAATAATACAACTATTTCAAAAAAATACAAATTTAACAGTTGTGCTTTCTAAAGAAAGTTGCAAGCGATCGAAAGACTACGTACTCAACTTATCTAAACCACTACCAGATGGAAGCGTCGCTAAGTCGTTACCATATATTTTGTTTTTCAGATAATTAGGTATCATCATCATCATCATTAGCCTACATAAGTCTACTGCTGGACATAGGCCTCTCCCCTATAGAATGCCACGACGAACGGTCTTGAGCCGCCTCCATCCACCGACCTCCTGTGACCTCAATAATGTCTTTGGGTCGTCCGGTTTGAGGTCGCCACTCGAGAACCTGCCCATTGCCGCTTCAACTTGCTAATTCTGAGAGCTATGTCGGTGATCTTGGTCCTTTCTAAGCTAGGAAGTGACAGAATAGCACTTGCGCAACGAAAAGTGCACGAAAATCACGACAAAACAGTATTTAAACAAATATTTACTGTGGAATCGAAAATATAAATCTACTGTAGACGACAGGCAGGTCAACTCGGTCAAATTTCTTTTTGCTTTTGGCTCTTTTAAATAAATTAGTAAATTGGTGGAAAACGCGTGCTCATTTTACGATCCCCTACATCTACTATGCCCTCTAAAATAATATTAATTATTACCTACTCTTATTTATTTTAATTTGATCAATACATTGATAGGTATAATACTATAATATAATACTATAATATTTACGTTTTATGCGCATTGTACTTATTATTGGTCACGATTTTTTTTATCGAGTGAATTTATCGAAATCGTATTTTAGGCTCTATCATTCAATTGAAAATATGATGAAGATTAACATTATATTTTTGTTGTTGACATAAACTGTCATAAATTTAGCTAAAAACTACGCTTTAAATACGTTTAAGACTACGCTCCCACCAAATCTTGCATAAATCTTCATACAAAAAAAACACCACACGCGCCGCTCGAAAAAGCTCGTTTTATTCTCAGGTTTTATTATTATAACATACATATGTAGACGAGGTCACCAACATGTCCAACGTTTAAATGGCAAATGGTGGATCAGACAGCTTCGTGTTAGCTATTCTGTATTCCGTGACACACTCCTTGGGCACTTTCTCCGCGCGCAGACTGCGCCGGGGCCACTCACCCGTGCTCACTCTCTTCATCATTTATATTCACTATCTTTATTAATTCCAATTTATTTATTATCTAGCTCATGTCAGCAGAGAGAATCATGTCAAGTGAATGGGTGATCGATCTATCCAAGTTCAGGTGATCCATAATAGTAGATTATGCACTATGGTAATAAAGCAGTGTCTTACGTCGCGGGCGGCATATTGAACCCTGAGCGTAACGAGGGACTCTTAGCGAGAGAGTTATATAGAGTATTGAGTGAAGCGAGGGGTCAAGCTGCCCAAGACGAAGACAGGCTTTATTCCAGAGGAGCATACTCTACTTTTCACACCTTCTGCGAGACAATAAAAACTAACTGAAAATCACAGCACCAAACACCGTCTTTTGTTTCACATTCTTTGTAGTACACTCTTGTTCTGTGTTCTTCGTAAATGTACTTTTTTTTTTTGAGTTCTCCTTATGTTGCTAGTTCGATTTTCGAACAAACCTCTTTACAATGCCATATGGGTATTTTTTTACTTAGAGTTTTCCACTAGGTTCCACACGAATTTGAAGTTCCAAATCCAAATCACTTTATTCCCTAGGGAGTTTCATACAACTTTATAACCCTCAAGAGATAATGCTTTACTTTACTTTGAGGTTGCATGATATGTAATTGGAGATTGTCATGGTGTGAAAAAATATGAATAAGTTTTTTATTGAAAAACATTAGGTACTTACACGCTTTTCTAAATTTCGTTATAGAAACCGTGAGATGATTAAAATGAGCCCAAACACTACAGATTGGTAAATAATCGAGGAGTTCCGTTGTCCACCTTTCATCTCTATCATCCTCGCTTCACCATAATATTGTATTCTCATCGGAACTTAACAGGTAAACTACGTTTTTACGTTACTCTGGCTCAAGTTCTCTTTTAACTTAAAAACTATGTGACATCATCTTAAAATTCTAGATATAATTGGATAAGACTTATTACGAGGTGTCCTAGATTTTTCAAACAATGAACCAGTTTGATTTTGTGAGAGTTGAAGCCTAACGTAAGCGTAGTATATTTCAGCCCCGACCTCCTCATTGTGTCACTCATGCATGATTAGTCCTAATGAAGCTCGAGTACCTACCCTACGCAGGCCATATTGCTTCATGTAATGAGGCTTAACCGTTCGTTATACAACTTTCTTTGTATCATCGTCACAGTCGAATGAAAACTCTTACACTTACGAGTATTATTACTTCACAAGCAAAATATTTATAACTAGGTAGGTACTGCTTGTTACTTATTTAGTCTCTTACCATTGATACAATATAATTCACGAAGTCCGTTTGGCTATCTTTGTATTCAATTAAATTTATTTATTTCAGACATTGTCCATATTTTGTTAGTTGCGCTTAACATTAAATGTAATACTAAAACTAAGACAATAAAACAAAACTAAAATAAAATAAAAACCTACCTATCAGATCAGCAAGCCGTCACCCGATGGCAGCGTGCCCAGAATGCTGGCTGCATTGCCACGCTGAATGGCAATGCTTATTCGTTCACCAAAATAAAAGCCAGCATTCCGGTCACGCGTGGATTCAAAAAGACGCTGCGCAAGGTACTCTTACTCTCCTACTCTGCTGCACCCATAGACTTGGAATTTTCGCTATGGCTGCACTAGGGCTGCACCATATGCGTAGTACCTATCTCTTTTTCGTTTGTGACTACAGACCGTTCACCGTAAATTGGCATCCGCCATGGAGAATTTACAGGTGCCATCTTACGGTGAACGAGCTGTACATATCATCTCTTGACGATCGATATGTATCCACCAACTTATCTGTAGAACCATTTACCTACATTTTTCTATCATATAGTACATACATTTAATTCTACAGATAAGTTGGTGGATCGCTAGATGCGGCTGTGCGATTGTCAAAATTTTTTTTTCTTTAAATGTTGGTGTTGCCGCGAAATTTCTGGAATTCAAAATATTAAATTTTTCAAAAACGGTACCTAGATATTTTAGATACCTAAAGTGCATAAGTTAGTGGGTAGGTACTAAACTCCGGTACGGAGGCCCTGCATTAAACGACCCTTCACTGCAATCAATACCTAACTAAGCAATGCATGCCAGCTGCAAGATCAAGGCTGATTATTACACTATGTTGTGCCGCTACATGGGAATACCCATAACTGGTAACCTCGTTCATTGTTAGAGACACGCGTACCCACTGGGTAGGTAAAAACACCGGACAGATATTCTCAACTAGCTATCTTTTTCATCCGTCTACCATGTCATAGTTAAGTATAGTATGGTCCTTGAAAATGTACAAATCATATATTACCTACTAGCGATGTTTTTTGTTACTTTTTCTTTATTCAATAACTCATTATTTGCAATTATAATCTACAGTTCGGCCGCGCCCGGCCCACTACAGTCCCCGGCTGGACTCGCTCGGATTAATTTAAAATATACCTAACGGAAATATAACCCGACTGGCCAGGCATCGCATCTAATACCTACTACTACCATTGGTAGGTACCTACAGGAGCTCAAATTAGAGATAATACATGCAAAAGTCTAAAAACACAACATTTACCTTCCAGTTTTTGAAAGTAGTTTTCATTTCTTTGAATGTGAGTCTAGTTTCCTCTTCTTCCAGACTACCTTTCGTTGTGCACTTTTTCATTTCCTTTAAAGGTCTCCATTTAATATACTTACATACGTATAGGTAGGAGGTACCTATGTTTCGGTAGTGCCATTTTATTCTAGATGCATTGAAATCTAACCGGTATTTTATACAATAATAAATGCGTATAATGCAGCCAAGTTTCTTGCAATGATTTATATCGCGAGTCTCGTGCGTCATGGGGAAACCCTGGATTTTAAGTCCGCCCCGCATCTCTGCCATTGAGATGGCAATGAACGCAACAATGCTCGGATTTCCCTTGGAAGGCGGTGCTTGGGGACAGCCAGCGAAAGTCACACCACTCGTCATCCTCGACACAATTAGGTATTACACAACAACCGGACTACAAGCGTGTCAATACCGGTGGATCGTAGCGTGAGGATTTTAAAACAATTATAGGTCAGCGATACAACAGTTTTAATATTTTTTCAACACACTTTTTCATAAAGTGGCTCTAATTTCACCGAAATTAGGCACATAATAACACCTGTAATCAAACTGTGACTTTTCTAGTGAGTTATAGAGACAGTTGAACATTTACACAGTGTGTATTTCTGTTTTACACCTGTAATCAAACTGTGACTTTTTTTTTTAATTTTCTTTTTCATTTATTCACAAGTGAGTTATAGAGACAGTTGGACATTTACACAGAGTGTGTGTTTCTGTTTTATTATTATTTTCTTCACAAGTGTGTTGAAAAACGTCGTATGAAACACGTGTGTATTGATGATTACCGTCCTCGGCTCCCTTAAGACCCTCACTTAGATAGGAGTTATTGTGTTAACCCGCCAGGGGGTGCCTGTAATAAATATATTTCGCTCGTTAAAATTTGTTTAAGTGCATTTTTTGTACGAAAACTGGTGTTGGAACATGAAATCGTGGGTTTTATAAAATCACAAGTAGTTACCTATTTATTTAGGCTACTGATTACGCATTAGTACCTATTGCCGTTAACGTAGCAATGCAGCCAGCATCTTAGGGACGCTTCCGTCTGGTAGTGATTTGGATCAGTTGAGCTACCCTTAGATCGTTTGCAACGGCCTTCAAAAACACTGTTTTTTTTTTTTTTTTTTTTCTTAAGTACTTACATACTTGTATTAGTTTTATTATTCTTTCTGTAAATAAATGGCTACTTATTCGTTCATTATTTATTAATCCCTGTATAATAATACTTGTACTAATATTTATTCGGTGGTAATATAGGTATATTTGAATTAATTGAATTGTGCCACTCCTTGACAGCAGCAAGCGTATGCTACACGAAGGCTACACGTGCATCATCATAGGACATAAAGCAGCTGATTGGTCTTATTTGGAGTCTTTCTCCGCATAGAGAAGTCAATGTTATGAACCGAAAACTAAAAAAAATATTCAACTTCTAAACAACTCAGAATTTTGTACTTTTTCTTTCACCTAAATGGCGGCAAAGACTTTATCCTAAAGTTGAACAGAAGTATATGATTCTGTGATGCGAATGTTTTTCACATGGCAAATAATTGTTTTTCGTGATTTTACCTGAACTTTAATGAGTTAGAAAGAGACGGAATTTGGCTGTAGTATGCGCCTGATTTACAGTTACAATATCTCAACCGGATACCACCCGCAGCGTTGCTACCAAATTGTTTACCTGTGGCATAACGGTGTGTACAATACCTACGTAGGTACTCGGTTACTCTTGCATAAATGTATCTGCAATTGAGGATGCTCGCTAACAAAGGAAATATTACACAAAGAATCCATAGAATTTATTCAAAATTATTCTGTATTGATTTGACCGTATTTTCTTTCGGCCTCGGGCTGCATTTGGTCCGTTTTTCGGAATCCTCGAAGCTATTGAGGACAGACACGATTTGATACGACGCAACGTTTACATAAGAACGTAGCCATGGAGCTCTAACTCACTAGAATACCAAATTATCAATACAAAACGATTGAAAACAATACTAACAACGTAAATTTTGTTTTTGTCTACTTTGAACGACAATTTTCTCAGTAATATAAGGTGATATATATATTCTTTTATTAGACCAGTCAAAAATTCTTAAAATTGGCTTCGTTTTCGTTTCTACGGCATTTTGTGAGCCATTTTGGCAACATGACTTTTCCGATGTAAAAAGCCTGATGAATTCGGTTCTGAATGATGCCAAGCCGAATTTTGGCTCCCCTCCCCCCTATCCCCCTTTTTTCAAACGGGAAAATTATTTAAATTTCCTAAATTGCCGCCATCATGTTTATGTCCACTTCCGGTACCCGGACGGACTTCCGGTTATCAAAATTGAGTTCTGCTACCCCCAAAGCCTATTCCAGGAAACCTCACACGACTAGAATCGAGTTATATTATGGCTTTTAAGCAAGGGTTCCATTTTGGCCGCCATCTTGAATTTTGAGCAAAGGAGCCAAAATTGGGATTGTCAACATTCAGAATCGAATTAAGCAGGCTTTTTTACATCGGAAAAGTCACGTTGCAGAAATGGCCCACAAAATGCCGTTGAATTTGAAAATGTTTTTGGTTATGAAAATTATAAAAAAAACATGAAGTTCCGGAAAATATTGCTCACAAACCATAAGCCCTACCAGAAAAGTTTATGCACCATGTTATAGAATATTTTATAGAGATCCTTTCTGTCCTTGACATTTTTTTTCTAACAGCAATACTTTTTAGTTAAAATCGTAAAAACCGCGGTTAGAGACATATTTCGTGGAAAATAGGGGGAAAGGGGGGAGGGGAGCCAAAATTCGGCTTGGCAACATTCAGAACCGAATTCAGCAGGCTTTTCTACATCGGAAAAGTCATGTTGCCAAAATAGCTCACAAAATGCCGTTGAACTTGAAAATTGTAATATGAGTTACCAGTCTATATCAGTTTCTTGTTGTTTCTACGTTTGTAGTTGTTTATGTTTGAAGACCTCTGTGGCGCGGCGGGCGAAGGTTGGTCTGCGTCGCAGGAGGTTGCGGGTTCGATTCGCGCCTCAGAACAAATATTTGTGCGATCGCAGATATTTGTTTAGGGTGTTCTGGGTATTATCTATGTATAATAAAAAATATCTATCTATGTAATGTTTTTTACTGCAAACGTCCCTTATTTTTAATTTACACATTTAAAGGAAACAAAAACTTTTTACATCAATTTTTACCCATTTTTTACACTAAATTGGATTATTTTTTAATCTTCATAATCATCATCATCTGAGTCATTTGAAATATATTTTATAATAATATATCCAGTCGTTATCAAGGCATTTTTTGACGTTTTCTAATAATATGTTTGACCAAGTAATCAAAATGTCATAGTATGTTGTATAAATTTGTATTCTATTCACAAAACCCTTTCATTTGATAAACATGATATGTTTAAATGATTTTTTTATTTTTTATTTGCACCGCCGTCTTTATAACGTCACAGTTTCTAACTCCAAAGACTGCGTCACCCCAGGGTGACAGATCAGGGTGACAGATGTTAATAATTCGCGCTTTTCATCTGGTATACCTACTTGTATAAGTATAGGAAATCATACTGATCGCGTTGATATCATAGAAACCTATAGATCCAACATGACTTGTGCCTAAATAAATCGTATTTTTGTAGTTTCGTAGACCTACTAGCTAGAGACTCTCTTTGCCAATTTTCGTACCAATGAAAAACTCCATTTCTTTAGCAGTTATTTTTTTCGGTGCAATATTTTTTTTTATTACGAAGGAGTTTTATAAAATAAGAATATAATGTCGACTTTATTCGAAGATTTACCTTGTGATATGTACCTATTTGGCGGGATATTATTTAATTTTTCCTCGCAAGTTTGTTGAAAAACATTGTATGAAACGCGTGAGCCTCGACTGTAGTGACCAACATAGCTCACTTGTATCATAATGTACTATTAATACATTTTCGATGTAGTGTCATGAATATCATCAATATATATAAAATCGTTGCGTGGCTGACTGACTGACTCACTATGCGTAATATCCTGTTAGTCTGTGGACTCACTCACTGGCTATCAACGCACAGCCTAAACCGGAAGTCCTAATGACCTGAAGTGTGAAGGGTATGTTCCTTTTGTGGTCTGGGTGCACTATGAAAGGAGTTCCCGAAATTCAACCCTTAAGGGGGTGCAGCGTGGTGTTGAAGTTTATATAGAGAAAATAAACGTGGATAGATAGATAGATAGATAGAAAACTCTTTATTGTAATCACCTTAAAAATAAAATAACAACATACTTATATTAACTTACAACTGTATGACCGCGACTTCGTCCGCATTCCACTAGTGGCGTAGCGGTAATTATTATAGTAAGTAATAAGTTAGTTATTTACCTAGATATGCAATAACATCGTTAAAGATAGCGAAATTAGCACAAATCATTTTATGGAATGTGTGAATAAGCCATTTAATGGAGCTCAGTGAAATTTAAGAACGTGTTCCAAATGGATGTTCATATCTATAATATAATAAGACGTGCCAGTCAGACATTTTTTTTTTCTGTTGTACAAGAGCTGATATTGTTCAATTTTAAAACTAACTGATCACACACACACACACACATACCTACGAGTGAGTACGCACTGACTGGTTTATTTATTTTCAATTTTTGGGAAGAAAAATTTTATAAGTTCCACCACCATTTATTAAATTTGATATTATTTATTATATGACAAAGTGTGCTGAGACAGTATAGTATTATTTTATCTGTGCTCAGACTAACCTTGCGGAAAGTCACCAAAAACTCACGATAACCCTTATCGTGACCTTTTTTTACCCTAGAGTAAAAACTCACTATAAGGGTTTATTTTTACCCTAGGGTAAAAACTCACGATAAGGGGTTCTTTATACCCTAGGGTAAAAAAAACATATCATGAGTTTTTGGTGACTTTCCGCAATGTTAGGTTGTATGCGTTGTTTCTTGGGTTTGTTACCAAGGTAACAAAACCAAGAAATAACGCAAACAACCTACGCCATATCTCCTCGTGAAAGAAACCTACCTACCGCAGCCTCAAGTCTAATCAGTGCGTGTTGCCAGTGTTCGTAGGATGAATACGGCCTACATTTTTGTATGAATCCGGAAATAAATATTCGTGGAATGAATCCATGGGATCAATAAGGCTGCACCCCCAGTGATGACCTACGGTGCTGAGACGTGGCCGCTTACTATTAGACTCGTACTCGAAGGCCCGCAGTGGGCTATGGGGAGAGCCATGATCGGAGTTTCACTACGTGACAGAATCCGTAGAAGAACCAAGATCAACATAGCTCTCAGAATTATCAAGTTGCGACAATGAGCAGTGCCCCAAGTCCTAGTTTCGCGCACGATTTTACTGTGTTTTTTAGCGTGGCCCACACTTTTTATGAAGTAATTCTAGGCTTTAAAATATTATTTTTTCGAAATAATAAATTTACGGTACGCACAATTTTTCTCTGATTGTTATCACTACCAGTTAGCTACAAAACAATTCCAAAATCTGGTGTTGTGCTTACATAAAAACGTGTGTTTTCCCCCTAATTTATATGGAGTAGTTATCAAAATGAAAATCGGCAGACTTATTAGATAAATAGGTTATTAAGAATCAGAAATACCAGACATTTATAAGATGTATTCGTAATTGAAGAATTTGCACTGAGAAAGTACTATTTTCTATTTATAGACCACGTAATTGATAGGGACTCTTAAGATTATAGATAAAATGTTGCTTAGTAAAGAAAATTCCTAAGGACCTACTTAGAAACTAATACTTAGGTAGGTACTCATTTTATCGCATCGTATCCTTTTTCTCTGAAGTGAAAGGACGCTGGATATTCAGTTGTTATTGTTATGATATCGGTAAAACGTTATTTGCTTCGAATAATTTTCTATTAAAATTACAAACGCATGTGCAACGAATCAAAACGATAAAATAGTTGACAAACGTACTCTACATGTTGCGAAAATTCGACATAGTAAATTAGAAAGCGTGCGTCTGCAAACGATGACGGCTTAGTGACTCAATGAATGTTATCCAATACAAAAGACCCAAATGACTTCCAACACTGTGGTAAAAAGTTTCTTCTCAAGCTCTTTGTGATTGTGAGACAGAAAGCGATCGAGCTACCTCTAACTCTACCTCTCAGTTACATTGTCTCTTTCAAGCAAAAATGAGTTTTGTGCTGGAGATGTTAATGATCAATTTAATCGGCATAAGAGAGTGCAACAGATGCTACTTAAACACAAAGTACTTACAGATAAAATTACTGAATCAAAAATCTTTTTCAGCTCCGGCTTGTCCAGTAAAGTAATTGCAGGATTTATCACAGAAAGGTCAAACACAGATAGGTATCGTGTTCCTACGTAACGTGAGCTACGCTGGAGCGCCTCTCGCAGACTGACTGATTCTGAACTGAATGACCAGCGCCGGTCGCTATCCCCTTTATGTTAGCTACTATCGGTGCGGTAGGTAGGTGCCTACCCACCGCGCCACAGAGGTCGTCTTAGGTACGTCTTCTATTTCTCTCCACTGGTGGAATAGAGGGCTTATGAAACTAGTCCGCTACATGCTCCTACATGATTGTCCTGGAAACGGCTGCACCAATTACAACCGAACATAGCTCGGTCACATCATCTTTCGAACAAAAATAAATAAATTAAAATCGGTTCATCCGTGGGAGCTACGATTCCACAGACAGATACAGATATACAGACACACACGCCAAACTTATAACCCCCCTCTTTTTTGGCCGGGGGTAAAAACTAAAATATACGGGTAAGAAACATCCAATCCGGTTCAGAAATCCGAGATATGACGTTGTAACAAGCATATTAAAACATAACAGTCTAAATTAACACTTCCTTTTTAAGAAGTTGGTTAAAAATTAGCGATAAACACTGGTATTTTTTGTCGTTCCTCCCAAGTTCCTCCACTTGAGTCAACCTCAATCGAGGATATTTTGTAATCCATTAAAATGTTTTTTTTTTTAAATGAAAATCGTGGTGGATTTTTCGAGGAACGACTCAGAATATTAGTACTTATGAGATTGTTTGAGGATACGGTTATTAATAGTACCTATGCCTCTTCACACCAATGACACCAAATTTAAATAAATGGTTCTTGAGATTGGTGTTGTCATAAATTAATAACCGTATCCTCAAACAATCTCATAAGTACTAATATTCTGAGTCGTTCCTCGAAAAATCCACCACGATTTTCATTTAAAAAAAAAAACATTTTAATGGATTACAAAATATCCTCGATTGAGGTTGACTCAAGTGGAGGAACTTGGGAGGAACGACAAAAAATACCAGTGTTTATCGCTAATTTTTAACCAACTTCTTAAAAAGGAAGTGTTAATTTAGACTGTTATGTTTTAATATGCTTGTTACAACGTCACATCTCGGATTTCTGAACCGGATTGGATGTTTCTTACCCGTATATTTTAGTTTTTACCCCCGGCCAAAAAGGGGGGGGGGGTTATAAGTTTGGCGTGTGTGTCTGTATATCTGTATCTGTCTGTGGAATCGTAGCTCCCACGGATGAACCGATTTTAATTTATTTATTTTTGTTCGAAAGATGATGTGACCGAGCTATGTTCGGTTGTAATTGGTGCAGCCGTTTCCAGGACAATCATGTAGGAGCATGTAGCGGACTAGTTTCATAAGCCCTCTATTCCACCAGTGGAGAGAAATAGAAGACGTACCTAAGACGACCTCTGTGGCGCGGTGGGCCAAGGTTGGCCTGCGACGCAGGAGGTTGCGGGTTCACTTCCCGCATCGGAACCAATATTTGTGCGATCGCAGATATTTGTTCAGGGTGTTCTGGGTATTTTCTATGTATAATAAAAAATATCTATCTATGTATTATATTGTATTAAGTATATCAGTTATCTAGTACCCATAACACAAGCTCTGCTTAGCTTGGGGCTAGATAATGTTGTGTAAAACTGTCCAGAATTAAAAAAAAAAAAAACGTTTCTCCACATTTATCTAAAGCGATTACCTAATAGAGGTAAACAGAACCCGCACGCAATCAGCATATTACTTAGTATTATCACAGAATAAATAATAGTACAAGTAGTATTATGGACAATTCAATCCAAGGCAACGACTCCACCAATAGCAACATCACAACAAGTTTAATGCCTACGATATAAAATGTTTTTTTTACTACATGAATGGTAGAACAAGGCTGATGGCCCACCTGCATTTCCTCATAGGTTACGTTGACCTAGGACCCACCCTATGTTTGCGCCAGACCTCGAAGACTGGCTGGGAAGGAAGCACGGGAACGTCACCTATAGACTTACCCAGGTACTCACCGGGCACGGGTGCTTCGGTGAGTATCTCAGTAGGATCGGACGCGAACCGACACCACAATGCCACCATTGTGGGTGGGACTTGGATTCCGCGCACCATACGTTGGAGCAGTGCTCAGCGTGGTGCGTGGAGCGCGGAATCCTGGTTAACAGGATCGGGCAGGATCTCTCTCTGCCAAGCGTAGTTGAGGCTATGCTGGCAGATGAGACATCGTGGAAGGCAGTGGCCTCTTTCTGTGAGACCGTCATGGTTCGGAAAGAGGTCGCCGAGCGAGATCGGGAGAGGGCCGATCCCGCTCGGAGAAGGAGGCGGCGGCGGGGCGTTGGCAACGGCCGCCCCGCGCTGCCTGTCCCCCAGTAAAGGGGGTGTGCGGTAGCCCCTGCCGAGCAGGGGCCTTTTCGGGTCCGCGGGTGGTTGGAGTGAGGGCTCGGCTGCCTGTATGCGGATCCCGGGAAGGCAGCGACAACTTGTGGCAAGTAGTCGCTGTGAGCACCAGCGAGGGTGTTGGGCGTGACTTTGGAAGTCATGCCCGGGACTGTGCTCTACAGGCAAATGCGAGAGGGGCACCGGTGCGTTCCGTATGGAGATCCCGGAGCCCCTTGACATGCATCGAGGCCGGCCACCGGGGTGTTTTTAGTGAGTCCACGAGTCCGTGAACCTCACATGACCCTACCACACCCTCAATGTGGTAGGGTATCAGTTAGCAGATTTTCACCTCGTCACAAAAAAAAAAAAAAAAAAAGGACCCACCCTATGTATCATTGCACTGCGCCCGCCACCCTGAGACAAAAGTTGAAAAGTCTCATCAAGGCTCATGTGCCTGTAATTTCACCGGCACCAACCCTTCAAACCGGAACACAGCAATGCGAGCACTACTGCTTTGCGGCAGAAATAGGTATGGAGGTAGTGCTTCCTCGGACGATCTCTTTCACAAAAAATCTCTCTCTCTCTACTCTCTAGTAGGTACCTACTCCTATTTCTCTCTATAATTACCATTAAAGCGGGGAATTCACTACCAGACTGCCCGCGGGCCGCCCGGCCCGGCCCAAGTCTGTCGCTTGCCCGTAGTGAACACACACAGAACGGGCCACCATTGTCTTTCGGAGAGCTGCAGTTCGGTCAACTGTACAGCACGATGGCAGAAAGAAGACGGAGACTTGCTTTAATTGGTGGTGTAATTGCAACGGAAGAAAGAAATAGGAAAAGAGTATGGTGCAAGAACTTAGGTCTCTATTCATATATTCCTTGCTTTTGATTTTCCACAAACAAGGATACGGTTGGTAAATGGAAATGAAAGATTGGCTAATTTTATTATTTTCGTTCAAGTTACCGTCAATACAATAATTGGAAACAAACATGCGCTCTAATCACACTCTTCTGCCGCGTGAATGCAGGCGGGTCGCCCGGCGCCACCATTCACGTTTAGACATGTCTGTGCCCGCGCAGACAAAATGCGATTCTCCGGGGAGGTGGCGGGCACAAGCCGAGACGGGCTTGCCCGTGCCCGCCACACCTAATAGCATTCACGAGCAGACATGGGACAGACTAGCCCGTGACGGGTAGCCCGTCGCGGGCAGTCTGGTAGTGAATTCCCTGCTTTTTAGACCTTCGACCAAAGTAAAAAACTTAAGATTAAGACCATTTAGAGATCATTATCCCTTGACTACGCTGAAAAATTAACAGAATGTAAGCATCGAAGCCGTGGTGACACTGGTTTGTCCAGCCTTAGAGAAGGACGGCTTTTCCCATGTATGAAGGAAAAACCGTAAGGGATTTCACCTGAGTATTTAACACCAATACCGCGATCACCAACCCGCATCAAGCGTGGTGATTATGGCACACCCCCACAATGGGGGAGGCCTCGCCAGCAGTGGACGACTACAGGCGGTGATGATGATGCTTCGGAGATGCTAAGCCGTTATGGACAACGTAGGAGACACCGTCATTCAAAAGTAAAGCATCGAAGTATGATGAACTAGGTCTAGCACTTAACTAAGGCAGTCCCTGAGGTATGGGAGCGGTACGGGAGGGGTGTTTTCGTCGTCGTCTTCGTCATTATGTCAGAAGTCATGTCATTTTTATTAGCTCTAATTGACTGCATGCATGGGGAGTTAAGAGCTACCTCGCCGTAACACAGTTTTCAACTAGCACGGGAGGTATGTTTCTAAACCTCAAAGTGCCTACCCTATTCTTAGTTCTCAATAGTTGTTTTAACCTTAAGTATATAAGCACTATGTAAAGTATCCTTAAGTTGTGAAATAAAAAATCTATTCTATTCTATTCTATTAATCTGATACATTTCATGTCATTTGAGAGACGAAACCACCCCTCCCGGACCGCTCCCATACCTCAGGGACTGCCTCAGTTAAGCGCTAGACCTGTACCTACCTATGGCAGACATCGCAGGGTAGGTACTGGATCCAGCTTTGCTTTTTCTGGAAGTTACTGACTCTCTTGGCGTAACATCGCCTCATTTGTCCAGGATATTCTCGGTAGCGACTTGATAACGCTAGATATTCATGCTGCGGCCTCAAGCTAGTAGCAATTCCAGATGTAGAAAATAAAGATATGGTGGAATCGTTTTCTTGGTCTTATTGAACCTTGGGAATAGGTGTTCCTAAGGTTTGTAGACTCTATATTAACTAGCTTGGGCTTTTTTGGTCGGTAACTACGGTTGGTAGGCATAAGATAAATTTATTACGAAACAAAAAGGGTTACGCTTAGTATCAAACATAGTAAATTTTAGAAAATAATAATAATAGTAATTGTAAAAATAACATGCATATTATGTTACATTATACAGTGTGTCCCAAACTAGGCTAGGCCTGTATCTTGGTGACCCTGACTCTTCAGATAGCCGGATCTGCGTACAGAATATGGAATCCCCATATTCTTCGCATATTCTTTCTCTTCTTTACTCTGTTCTATTCAATCCTTTCTCCCCTTGCTATCTTAAGGCAAGGTTTGAGTATCTTCATTCCTCCAATTCTTATTCTCTTAGGTCATCAGAAAACGTTTCGCTCAGAATGCCTATGCACAGCAGTTCCTTTTATGGGAATTCTTTCACAGTCAAAGCTGTGCGTCTGTGGAATGCTTTGCCGGTGGAAATCATGCAAGCATCTTCCCTGCACACATTCAAGCTAAAGCTCAAAAGTCATTATCTGTCGGACCTGTCCACGTTTTAAGTTTATTGGTAGAAATAGTAGGGCACATAATGTAGTATTTAACTTCATCGCTATGTAGTAGTGTATTTACTATAGTATATTATGTATTCGAATTATGTAAACGTTTTCTTATTCATCTATCATTATTATTGTTGTTATTATTTATTTTATTTTACTCTGTGCACCGTCGTTCGTTATTACTTCACTCATTACTGTCCATCCAAAGGTTGCCTGGAAGAAATCGCTTTCAGCGATAAGGCCGCCCATTGTACTATAATTTGATTTAGTTAATCCTTGTATTATTGTGTTTTTTATTATTATTTTTTGGTGTACAATAAGGTGTTAATCTATCGATCTATCTATCTATCCCCGCAAATGTGTTATTATAGGCAGAGCTTTTTATGAAAGAGATGTCCGGGGAAGTACTACCACAAGCAGCAGTGCTCGCGTTGCTGTATTTGAAGGGTGGTGCCAATAACAGGCATCTTTATGTCTCAGGATAGCAGACGCAGTGCAATCAATCGACCATTAATTTATTTATTTTAGATATTTTCATTATACCTAGAGCACCCTGAACAAATATCTGCAGATCGTACAAATATTTGTCCCTAGGCGGAAATCCAACCCGCTACCACCTGCGTCGCAGGCGAACCTTCGTCCGCCGCGCCACAGAGATCGTCAGTATAATATATGGATAAGTTATCTATTTTTATTTTTACAAAACACCGGCTAGCTTTGTATCGGTGAAGTGAAAGCAGGACAATATAAACCTACCTGACAATAGGTAGATACCTATATACCTAAGACATCGAATACCATTATACCAGAGTCTGCGCTATTGACCTACTGGAGTGGTTCCGTACAGATTGATCAGGCGCCACACCCATTCTTAACTGATCGCAAAACAATGTTTGGGAAAAGTACCTGCATGTTATCTTGCTGACCTGTTTAGCGACCTCTGTGGTGCGGCGGTCGAGTCATCATCATCATCAGCCTACAAAGTCAAAGTCAAAAGTATTTTATTCATTGAAATCACAAGGATCATAAATAAATTTAGTCCTGTTCCAACGCGAGTCTGTCTATTCTGGTCGGTTATTTTTTTGATGATCCTTCTTACTACTAGGTGTGGAGCGCCTGTGTGGTGACTGGTGCCTCGAGAAACAGAAGTGGTACAGAAGTCCACTGCTGGACATAGGCCTCCCCTTAGAATGTCACGACTGGTCTTGAGCCCAGTGGCGTAACTATACCATCTGGGGCCCATGGCAAATTCGAAAATTTAAAAAAATTAGTTGTGGGCCCTGGGCAAATTCGAAAATTTTAAAAAATTTAGTTGTCTCTCTTTGGATTTTAAGCAGAACTTATAAAAATATACTTTTCAAATAAAACAAAATACTCAGGTACAATGTAAAAAAATATTTTTGAGCTCGCGGCCTGTTGGGTCGGGGGCCCGTGGTATTTTGCCAGCCCTGCCACCCTATTGTTACGTCACTGCTTGAGCCGCCGAGCGAGCGAGCGGCGGGCGGGCTTTCTTTACTGTCAGTTTACCAAAGGGTAAAACGGGACCCTATTACTAAGACTCCACTGCCCGTCCTTCTGTCGGTCTGTCCGTCTGCCACCAGGCTATCTCATGAACCGTGATAGTTAGACAGTTTAAATTTTCAAAGATGATGTATTTCTGTTGCCGCTATAACAACAAATACTAAAAAACAGAATAAAATAATTATTTAAGGGGACCATACAACAAACGTGTTTTTTTTTGCCGATTATATAGATAATGGTACGGAACCCTTCGTGCGCGAGTCCGACTCGCGCATGGCCGGTTTTTATAAAATAACCTTTATGCATTAATTCGTCTATTACAGCGCCATCTAGGGACCTGTGGCAATACAAAATATATTAGAACCTGAGTTAGACCAAAACTTTGAACAAATACGCATTGAAATGTTTGAAATGGTCCCCAAATAATAATTCAATTTGCATATTAAAATATCAGAAGCTGCGAGATTTGCATACAAACATACCCTTATTATTAATCATATTATTATAACCTATCTAAGTATAAGATATTGTGGTAGTGTTGTGCAGTAAGGGATGAAATTAAATCAATTATTTTTTAACCCAATATATATTGTGTAAACTTAATAAAGTCTAAAATAAATGAAATACAACACAAATAATAAATACTTTTTCAAAATACTTAACGAAAAAAGAAGCCATTTACATAATTCATTTTGGTTGCTAAATTCTAACAATGACAATTAAAAATGCATTTATTTAAGTTCATATCAGTACAAATATTTTAATTATCAGAAAAACTAATTTGAGACTTATGTTAAATTAAGGCACCTGTACGGTATTATTATGACGCTATTATGCACACAAATACAATTGTACTTAACAAGCGAATAAAGGAATGTTCCTTTAAAACTAACACCGGTACTCAGGCCGAGATAAAGAAACCCTATCGCCCTATCTGTCGCTATCCCTGTCACACCAATGTTAAAACAGGCGTGGTAGACAGTGACACATTTTGGAAAAATTTAATTAAAATGGAATACAACATATCTTTGAGTGTGGTCAGGAGTCGATGGCAGGCAAGGAGTACCTACGATATTACAAATTCAGTTTCGTTGAACAACATATTGATACCGACTTCTACCTTAGCTCCTTACATACTCAAACCGCGGGAAGAAAGTTAAATGATTACCCAGATAGCGAACTAATTCACATTGTCTTAATAGAAATTCATTTTGAAGAGATTTCACAATTGACTTCAATGATCCGATTCATTGAGATCTTGAGATGATCAGTTTCACGACGTACTTACATCAAACTTTATTTGTATAGAATAAACAAGATGGCGCCTTTTCTAACCAATTTTTTTTTTTAAAGTTCATATATTCTTGTGGTGTTGAGTATAGTTGAATTATTTAGGGTAGCTTCGACACTTCCAACATGTATGCGGCGAACAGCTTGATCTGGAAAAAAAACATGGAAATTATATACTTAAAGGGGAATATTTAATTTAATACAAAAGTAAAACACATGTAATGGCCTAGTTTAATATCTTAAATACTATTGTAGCACGAATCTACTATTGTAGCACGAATCTACTATTGTAGCACGAATCTACTATTGTAGCACGAATCTACTATTGTAGCACGAATCTTCTATTGTAGCACGAAAAACTAATCTACTATTTAGCACTAATCTTTTATCGTAGCACGAATCTACTATTGTAGCACGAATCTACTATTGTAGCACGAATCTACTATTGTAGCACGAATCTACTGTTGTAGCACGAATCTACTATTGTAACACGAATCTACTATTGTAGCACGAATCTACTAATGTAGCACGAATCTAGGTCTAGAAGGCACCTATTCACCTATGGCCTTGAAGAGACCAAGATATAATTAAAGTTGATTATAGTTTTCAGGATAGACGACGGTAGTGTATTCCACTCCTCAGCAGTTCGCATTATAAAGGTAGAACCGAAACGAAAAATTCAAATTAAAAATCTTTATTTCAGGCTTACTGAGAAATGCACTAAACCTAAACAGTAAGCCCATATCAACATATTATAAATATCTTGGAAACTAACATACATATAAAAACACTTTATTTATAACTTAATCTAACACACGTGTGTTTAGTATGAATAGAGGGTAGCGGAGCAGATTGTGTGGAAACGCTCTTAATCTAACACACGTGTGTTTAGTATGAATAGAGGGTAGCGGAGCAGATTGTGTGGAAACGCTCTTAATCTAACACACGTGTGTTTAGTATGAATAGAGGGTAGCGGAGCAGATTGTGTGGAAACGCTC
The DNA here is from genome assembly GCA_932527175.1 of Operophtera brumata. Taxonomy (NCBI): domain Eukaryota; kingdom Metazoa; phylum Arthropoda; class Insecta; order Lepidoptera; family Geometridae; genus Operophtera; species Operophtera brumata. The sequence continues at coordinate 7,982,016 of OW052238.1, forward strand.
TAAATCAATTTTGTATGTTCAGCAGATGATGATGAATTAATATTATTCGAGTAGAAACTTCCATATTAGTAACGCAATGATCTCACTGAAAGTGGGTAATAGTGTTTTCAATGTAACGACGAATGTGTTTTCGACGGCTCGCGTGTACAAAACACGTTCACAGTTATTCATAATTTTACACTGATTCAAAAATATTCCACGAATATACAGGTTGTTCTAAGCCCCGAAGGGACATGAAGGGAAATGTACCTTAAATATTGTAGATAGGATATTTTGCTGAAAAGAGACTTTATTTTATTTTCACAACTTAGTAATAATGCATTCAAAGATTTTCAAAAAATTACTTGCTTCGTCCGAGAATTGAACCAACTTAAATGTGAAAAAAATGACTCCTCGTATTTTTATGATGCCAATCGAAAGAAAGGATAAAAAACCGTAACATAGTATCATATAAAAAAAGGATAACGTAAAATGTTTGATTCCATGAAATGTTCGGTTCGATACCCAGACGAGTAATTTTTAGAAATCTCTGTATGCCATTTTACTAAGTTTTAAAAAGTGTAATTTCAGCAAAACATTCCATCTACAATATATTTAAGGTACTATCCCTTCATGTCGCATAGTCATTTTATACGTCCTGTATAAAAGGGTAAATACGAAATCTCAAAGCGTACGTTCTGAGTGAATCCAGGCCATACATATAACGTCATACATTATTTATAAAGACGAGTAAGCGAGCTGTGTTTGGAATTGCTGTTGCATACTCAAATGACTTTATCCCTCAATAATTTTCGGCTTAAAACATCGTTTCCATGAAATAGTGTGATGTAATAATAAGGCAAAAGCACTTTGTAATTCGAAATGTAAAGAATAATAACCGGTACCTAATTAATCATCATCATCATCAGTCGATAGACGTTCTCTGCTGGAAGAGGCCTCCCCCATATAATTCAAAGCTTGGCAGGCAGATTAATAAAGATAAAAAGATAAGGGTATGTGTGTATGTATTTATAGGTATGTATTTATTTTAAGGCAATTTTGTTTATAAGCTATGTTATTGTTATTATCTTTCTTAAGTAATTAGTTTTGAGCACGCCAACCATTTAGTTTCATCCTCAGGAATGACTGGCAGCAAATGCTGCTTAGCATAAGTCCTCCGTTGGTACACTTTCCTTTTGTTTTTTGTGCAATAAAGAATTAAATAAATAATAAAGCAAACCCTGACTTGTTGGTATAAGATTTGGGCCAACGCTTCAACGGCAATGAGCTCACCACTTGTCACGACTATACAAATACAAAATGAAGAGACAGTGAAAAGAGGGCCATTGACGCTACCCTTTCGGCGAGTATGTATGTATAGGTATTTATTTGCTATCAAACATTTATTGTTATTTTTTATCATATTCTTACGTTTAGACGACGTGTGTGTGTGTGTGTGTTTTGGGTGTGGGTGTGTGTGGATGTGTACGCGTGTGGGGATGTGTGGGGTGGGTGTGGGTGGGTGAATGTGTCTGTGGACGTGTATGTGCGTGAGGGGGGTGTGTGGGGTGTAAGTGGGTGGGTGTGTGTGGGGTGTGGACGTGTATGCCCGTGTAGGTGTGTGTGTGTGTGTGTGTGTGTGTGTGTGTACTCATTCCGTCGATGTAGTTGCGCACGTTGAGGTTCTCGTTCTGCGAGTGCGCCATGTCGTCGCCGGCGCCCATCGGCAGCAGCAGCACGTTGTGTGTGTACTCACTCCGTCGATGTAGTTGCGCACGTTGAGCTTCTCGTTCTGCGAGTGCGCCATGTCGTCGCCGGCGCCCATCGGCAGCAGCAGCACGTTGCGCTCGGACGCTTCCTGCAGGGTGATGGTCACCGGTATGGAGCCACCTTCGCGGGTCATGTCGGGATCCGTCTATATTACAAATAAACAATTATGATTATTGTCATCAAACTCAATACTTATTTATTATTTTTATTTATAAGCCAGAAGTTTCCCTCTGCAGGGCAAAGACCTCCCTTCCCTCTTTCTAAACATTTATATCCTGAGCTATTTGTGGCCAGTTATTGTTGTGGGAGTCAAGCACATACCGCCATCGCCGTCTGGGCCTACCACGTGGCCGCCGCGCGTTCGGAACCCACTCTGTAGGTTAAGAAGCCCAGAGGTCCTCCCGGGCATGCGGGTAACGGGTCCAGCCCAGTCCCACTTTAGATTTCCAGCTTTCAGAGCTACATTGGATATTTGTGTTTGGGAGCGCAGTATAGTATAGTATACTTACTTAGGTATTATTAGAACTACTGCTCTCGCTTGTGGCGCGATTTTATTTTTTGTTTGTTCTTTTGCTCATTTACAGCTCATCAACATAATGACAACTTTAAATGATTTTACTGCGTTTTTTTTTGTTTAGGGTATTCATAGCTAAACTGATGATATTTATGCAGTACTAAAATTAAGAAATGTGTGTTAAGCCTCCTAGTTTTCGCGAAATCAACTTTCGTTATCTGAAAAAGTTTCGATGAGCTGTAAAGAGCAAAAATAACAAAAACTTCATCAGCCTATAGAAGTCATATGAAGTCATATGACATATACCTCCCCTATAGAATGCCATGACGAACGGTCCCGGGCAGCCCCCATCCAACGACTTCCCGCTACCTCCACAATGTCTTTGGTCTATCGAGAGGGGGCCTTCCTACACTGCGTCGTCCAGAGCTACGGTGACATCGCTTCTTCTACGGATTTCCTCGTTTCAAATTTGATCGCGTAGCGAAATAAACGTGATTTAAACAATCTGGATTGGATCATAAAATGTGATTTACAGTATGGGAAAAACAATAAATGTCAAGATTTTATGACTTTTCGCATAATTAACGTAGATTGTTTACCCGTAACGAGAAATATGAGTAATATACCGTAGAGTACCGTATTATGTTGATGATGTAAAGTTTATTACATCATACGTTAAGATCATACTAGGAGAGGTGTGAACGCAGTGGAAATTTATAATGACGCGTAACTTTTAGAAGTAGTAGAGCTTTTTTGTGAAAGGATTCGTCCGGGGAAGTACTACCACCATACCTATTTCTGGCGCAAAGCAGTAGTGCTCGCATTGCTGTGTTCCGGTTTGAAGGGTAAGGGTGCCGGTGAAATTACAGGCGCATGAGACTTTTCATCTTTGTCTCAGGGTGGCGGGCGCAGTGCAATGCCACATAGGTTGGACGTGACCTATGAGGTAATGCACTGTTCACAGGCAGAGGGTACCACTTAACATCAGGTGGGCCATCTGCTTGATCCGTCTTTCCAAGTAGTATAATAAAAACTTACATTGAGCTAATAGCTAAACTTACTAGCTAGCTTAAGAGATAGTTAAACTTACATTGAGCTAATAGCTAAACTTACTAGCTAGCTTAAGAGATAGTTAAACTTACATTGAGCTAATAGCTAAACTTACTAGCTAGCTTAAGAGATAGTTAAACTTACATTGAGTATTTACCAATAAGTTCGAAAAATAATTTAAAACTTAAATTCATTCGTTCGAACTATTGACGACCTCGCTGGTGCGGCGGGCGAAGGTTCGCCTGCGATGCAGGAGGTTGCGGGTTCGATTCCCGTCTCGGAACTAATATTTGTACGGTCTGTATAAATATGACCAGGGAAAAAAAATGAGCTTTCGATTAGATTGGTTAATTGAATCAAGTGTGAGGGGACAGTGCTTTGTCGAGGGGTCAATCAGGACTGGCAGATATAATACCTATCTTGTCCACACTAAACTATAAGTTATTGTAATAAGTTTTCTTTATATTTGCCCTATAATGTAAACATACCTAACTCGTGGACAATGGGGCTGGTTACTCTTATAGAACTTGTTATGTTTAGTCCTGTATTTAGTACTACATGAGTGTAATTGTTTGTTGTCCTTAATAAATGAAAATAAAAATAAAATAAAAAAGTTACTTGGTAGACGAGCTTGATGGCGCGCGCGGCGGCCTGGTAGTGCGGGTGGTCGGGGTTCTCGGTCCAGCTGCGGCCGCTCTGAGCGCTCACTTTCATCTTGTTCGGGGATCCGCGCTCCGCCCACTGAAACGTAAGGAACCAATATTATTTACAACGGACTAGAATGGACAAAGCACGTGCAACTTCAGCAGCGTATATACTAATACAAGTTTTTTTAAATTTATTCTATCATTTAAAATCTTTTTACATAAATAGCACCTAAAAACCACAAAGGTTTGAGCTGGTGCTACCTTGAGTCTATGCTTTGTTATACACATGTATATTATGCTTTCTCATACAAGCGCATTGAATTTAAATGTTGTAGGTACAATTACTGTAGGTAATTTAAATTAAAAAAATAATAATATTAATTTATTTATTTGGAACAAATTGTTACAAGAGAGCAGTATGCAAAAATGAACGCTAAAAATTGCAAAAGTTTAAACTGTGTCGCAATTTCCAGCGCCCGACCTAGGACTAGGAGCACTAAACATCATACCACTTAAGGTGAATTGCTCACGCTTGTGGCGCAAATTCAATTTTTTTGGTGTTTTTTGCTCATTACAGCTCATGAACTCATGAACACTTCTTCGGGGATCGTAGCTAAACTGATGATATTTTTGATATATCAATTAAAACATGTGTCACCTAGTTCTCGCGAAATCAACTTTCGCTATCTGTAGAATTGTTCATGTAATGAGCAAAAAACACCAAAAAAAAAATGGAATTTGCGCCACAAGCGTGAGCACCTTAAAGTAGTTATAGAAAACATAAAAAATAAAAAGTTATCCTATAATAAAATTATGAAACAGGTCTCTTACTTAATTTGTGTGTGGATGTGTGAGTGTGTGTGTGGGTATGAGTGTGAACTCTGGTAGTTTCGGACTGTAAGTCCGAAGAGTCGAACCATGAACACCCGTATTTCACTATGAGAATTCGTAATTCTTCTATGTCCGATGAATAGGACAAACAGGAAAAATGTTCACGTCGTCCGATCGAGGGGACTATGCTGTCGGACTACGCGTTCACAGGGTGCCAACCGACTTTGCAGAAACTTTGCATTATCTGTGAGTTTTGTTATACACGGGTGTATATTATGCTTTCTCATACAAGCGCAATGAATTTAAATTTTGTAATTGAAATTTATTTATTTGGAACAAATTGTTATACGAGAGCAGAATACAAAAATTTACGCTGAAAATTGCAAAAGTATAAACTGTGACGCAATTTCCAGCGCCTGACTTTAGGACTAGGAGCACTAAACATCATACCAATACAATATTATGGTGACGTCAGCTGATCTGATGATGGAGCCGGAAAGTGGACATGGAGACTCCTCGATGGATAATGTAGACTGGCCGTTTATAGCCTTATTAAAGGCCAGCTGGGTTACCATGAGCTCTTATAGCCATTCAGTTCAAAAACTATTCAGTACAAAATATCTGTTCCGTGTTATCCAACAACTATATTTAAAGGCACAGTCGCAGAGGGTCTAGACTTCTGCGATTAAAGTTATTCAACGATGGGGAAGTCAATGAACCGATAATTAGTACTGAATAGGTTTTGGACTGAATGGATATAAGAGCACATGGTAACCCTGCTCACGGTTTCCATACTTATTTCACCATTATCAAAGCGAGTTTTTTTAAATATCAACATGTAACTAATTTTGTCAGATATCTTGACACATCTTTCTTTTTTTATTTTATGTGGGGAAATCCGTCATGGATACCCGTCTGCCACGGTAGTGACAGGAGGGTTATGCCGGACCCGAACCGGCTAAAACCACCGTGTTCATCCGGTAGCCTTTAGACGGGACAACGGGAACACTTTCGCACTCTACCGCTGTCCCGACAGCGTTGGTCCCCTACGGAGGGGACCCCGCTTCCCAGTGGATCGGAGCATGAAGGGCACTCCATGAGGGACACGCAGGAACACTACGCGCGCCACCTTGGGGGCTAAACTATTATCGTCAACGGACGTCCCCGTGTCCGCTGCGTTTGATACATCCTAACCTAAGCTACTTTGCCGATGTGGGAGAGAAAACCGCTAAGCTGAAGTGGGATTGTGCCAGCCACGTCTGTCGCATGGCCAAAACTACCACGGCATGGAGCCCTGACAGAGGCGGCGCCGCATTAGGCGGGACGAACTGGACGCCTATGAGAAGGGATTGGCAGAAGGTAGCACAAGACTGACACGGTAGTAACCGGCGGTAAGGGGGGAGGCCTTTGCCCAACAATGAGAGAGAAATAATATTAATCTTGATACTTATTTGTTATAGATCTGTTGGAGTCAGGCGAGGTTAATTCAAAATAACTGTCGCACAGATGCCACTGATAACTTTGTATGAATGTCATGAAGGTCAGTGGAATTCCCGGTTCGTGAGGACATGCTAATGACTCATAGTGCCTATTTTTATATGGTAAATTAAACTTCTGACTTATTCATGTTGAGATTTTAAATTTCTGCTCGCCACGGTACGTAAATAGATATTTATAAATATGTATATGTATATGAATGTTAAGTGATATTTTTTTCCTCCTATATATCTATTAGTCGCCGAGGGCGCGGCGGGCGCAGGTTCGCCAGCGACGCAAGAGGTTTCGGGTTCGATTCCCGCCTCGGAACAAATATTTGTAAGATCTGCAGATATTTGTTCATTGTTCTGGGTATTTTCTATGTATAATAAAAAAATATCTATCTATGTACCTATTGTATTATATTAAGTATATCAGTTAACTAGTAACTGCTTAGCTTGGGGCTAGATAACATTGTGTGAACTGTCCAGCATTATTTTATTTTATTATTTTGATAGCAGAATTCAACACCGTCACCACAAAAAAAAACTGCAAGGTCTCGAAGAAGGTCCTCGAAAAAAGTATTAAGATCCTGCTTGGATCTTGATACTTTTCTCGAGGACCTTCTTCGTTTTTTCGTTCCTGTTTCAGAAAAAGTATTTAGTAATGTTTTAGTAAAACTAACCTTCTTATTCAAGTATCCAATAGTGAGTTCTTCGACTTCTTCAGGTGTTTGGTTCGGAACTATGCGAATGGAGAACTTTCCAATCACTTTACCGGGAATTACAGTTTTTGCTCCAGGCTGGAAGGCGGCACCTACAATATATAAAAACGTTGATTTGTACACTTGTCTTACTTGAAGAGCGTGTGATATAAAGTATTAGTAGCATAATGTATTTAAGTATACAAGTTAAAAAAAAGTCTATAATTAAAATTAAAATCCTACAAAAAATTCGGAACTGATTTTTGAATAATGCGTTTTGTGGGAAGTAGATCTTTTTTGTGCAAGTTCGTCTGGGGAAGTACCTATTTCTCCCGCAAAGCAGTGGTGCTCGCATTGCTGTGTTCCGGTTTGAAGGATATGGGTGCCGGTGAAATCACAGGCACATGATACTTTCCATCCTTATGTCTCAGGGTGGCGGGCGCAGTGCAGTGCAATGCCACATAGCGCGCGTCCTGGGTGGACGTGACCTATGAGGTAATGCATTGTTAAAGGCAGAGGTTAACCTCAGGTTAACCCGCATAACATCATCTGCTTGTTCCTTCATTCAAACAGTAAAAAAAACATTAGTCGTCTTTTACGACATCCACGGGAGGAGACGGAGGGTCTATTCTTAGGCCGGACACACCACAGTGGAATATAATACCCAATAACCTATGTAAGTCAAGATTTGATAGATAGAGATAGATAGATTAACACTTTATTGTACACCAAAAAATATTAATAAAAAACACAATAATACAAGGATTAACTAAATCAAATTTTGTTAAGTGGTTTTTGAGTTTTGATGGTTCATCTCGTGAAAACGTTTGACGACCTATGTGGCGCGACGGGCGAAGGTTTGTCTGCGACACAGGAGATTGTGGGTTCGATTCCCGCCTCGGAACAAATATTTGTACGATCTGCAGATTTTTTTCAGGGTGTTCTGGTTATTTTCTATGTATACTAAATAATATCTATCTATGTAATTATTATGTATTAAGTATATGAGTTATCTAGTACCCATAACACAACCTCTGCTTAGCTTGAGGCTAGGTAATGTTGTGTGAACTGTCCAGCATTGTTTATTTATTATTTGTTTATTTAAATACATAACCCTTCCTCACTAGTAGTCGGGAAAAAGTATGGTACCTTCAATGCCATGGAGAGAAAGACTGGGGTATCTCCATCTGTGCATCAGAATTTGTTCCTTGTCGCCGTTGAAGGCGAGCCGAGTAGCGCCGATCCCGTCTCTGTAAGTATCAACATACACTTTAGAAGCATCTTACATTTTAAAATTACCGCCCTACCATACATACAGGAACATCAAAATCATTTATTTCACAGTAATGTCATGTAGGTAGTTATTACAGCAGTTATGGTATCGGAATACACGATTAACAAAATCAATAGTGCTCATTGTGAGGTAGGGCTGCACCATCATCGAAACCGAATAACTTGGCTATTGGCTTAAATTTATATACATACATAGACACACGCCTTTTTCCCCGAAGGGGTAGGCAGAGCCTCTATGGGCCTCTTTTCACAGTGGGTTGCACCATCGTGAAATAAAGAAGTGACAAGTGGTAGCGCGCGACCGTGTTACTTTAAAACATGGATAATCCTTGGAATAGTTACACAGTGTTTTGTTTTTTGCATTACAATAATAAGCAGTTTCAAATTCGATTGAAAGAGACAAAACCAACCAACGATAACCCGAGCATTACGTACGAGTCGAACCGTGCTACGGTTAGATTTTAAAGGGGTTCTAATATTATGGCATATACAACAGCCGCCATTTTGCTTTTTTTTCTCAAATCGGCAGTGCATGGTGCGCTGTACTGGCATATCATACTTGAGTTGTATCATTGAGATTTTTATGATTATAGTACTTGTTTAATAATAAGCCTTTTTATTTAATTATACACAAGTCATTTATAAAAACATACATAATGTAGTAGTAAACAAAGTCGCTACCCGCGTCTGCCTTTCTGTTTGTCCACTTAGTCCTTCCTAACAACGAAACAGATTTTGATGCGGTTTTAAATATCATTTACAGAATTTCTTCCAGAAGGTTTTTATTATATAAAAAAACGTGCGAAGCTGTGGCTGGTAAAATATAATCCCAATAAAGGTCATAAGCAAAATCAACTCGGAAAGGGATCGTAACCGTGTCACCTTTCGCCTCGCCGTCAACCAGGCGTCAACCTAAGCACGTAATCAAAGCGGATCAGCAGCTCCGGTACGTCGACTCGGCTACGGCTCGGCGTCGCCGCGCTTACGGCTCGGCGACCGCTCGCTTGTCCCGAGGCGAGGCGATTACGTTACGATTCCGATTAGTGTGCGATTAGTTTCATACAAAGAATACTGAACGGCTCGAGTTGATACAGTTACGATCCCTTACCGAGTTGATATTTAATAACCTTTAATTGGGGTCAGTGAGGACCACAATTGTAATGAGATTTTATTTGTGCAAGTAATTAATGTGATTGAGCGAGGCACGTCAGTCGAATGCTTCTCAACAGGTGGGCGAAAATCAGCTCACCCTGGATACCTGAAGGGTACCTCGGGGTTGGCGGGACGATCTTGTTAATTTTGAAAAAGATTGGTAGGAGACTGAGAAGGACAGGGGCCAGTGGAAGAATTTGGGGGAGACCTTTGCCCAGCAGTGGGACAATATAGGTTAAGAAAAAAAAGTAATGAAGGGTTGAAGGGTAAACATAAATAGTATACCTGTATGCAACTGTGTCGAAGTCAATAGATGTGTAGAGGTGCTTCTCTTTCTCAGTTACAGCCGGCACAGACTTGTACATGTCTGGAATGAGGATGTGGCCGTCCTTGTCCACCAGCTGACCCAGCAGGTAAATCAGGTCTGACATGGCTGAAAGAATAAATGTGTGTCAATTATTTACAACTAAGCATTTTAACACTTTTACAACTAAGCATTTGAACATTTTTAGGGTTCTATACCTCAAAAGGACCAAAGGAACCAGTATAGGAACACAAAAATAATTTTGTTAAGTGGTTTGTGTGACGTTTTAAATGAAAAAGGCTCGTTTTACCGAACACCATTTTTAACCCCCGACGAAAAACGAAGGGGTGTTATAAGTTTGACGTGTGTGTGTGTGTGTGTGTGTGTGTGTGTGTGTGTGTGTGTGTGTGTGTGTATGTGTGTGTGTGTGTGTGTGGGTGGGTGTGTGGGTGTGTGTGTGTCTGTCTGTCCCATCGTAGCTCCCGAACGGATGAACCGATTTCGTTATTTTTTTTTGTTTGAAAGTTGTATTTGTCGGGAGTGTTCTTAGCTTTGTTTGATCAAAATCGGTTCAGCCGTTCAGGGTTGGGGTTTTTTTTAATTTTTACAAAATTTATTATTTGTTTATAATTCTAAATGTTTGTTATTAAAAATATTAGAGAAATAAATCCGAAAAACTAATTTGATACACACATAGATGAGACATAACCTGAATTGAGATAGAGGCTATTTGATATACACATAGATGAGACATAACCTGAACTGAGACAGAGGATATTTCTTACCCAGTTATAACAAGAGCGAAGCCGCGGGCGCATACCAGTTTCACTTAATTAAAAGTGTTTAGTCGTCCATGTACACAGCTGATCAATAAAGATATTCTTATTCTTATTCTTATATCCCAAATTCTGTCACTATCTGTCACTACTTTACTCAGTAAAGTTCAGGTAAGTATAAAGGGAGAGAATAGAGCACGCGTTACAAAAAGTGAGCGAAAATCACGAAAAATCGCAATGTCTCAAGTAAAGGACTATTTACAAAAATTTAAACATATGTTTTTATAAAAGAATCCTGTGAAAGAATCATTTGGAAGCAGTAGGATATTTTTTTTATTTTTTTGCGTAAATCATAGGATTCTTTTTTTTTCAGGCATTAGTACTGACTACTTATAAAATATAAACAGTAAGAAATATTTTTTGTCTATATTTGACGTCCAGTGTGTATTTTTTATAGTATTTGGATAATCCGTGTGTGGAATCCGTTTCAAAGAGAGTTCTTTATAGCAGTTTGGGGTGACATCATCGCAATTCATTCAGTGCGTCTCCAGATGCTCCTCTCATATACACATATTGAAGATACCTAATGTTGAATTCAGTGAATCAATGGTCATGGCCAAATTAATTTAAATCTATTAATACAAGTATACAGCGTGTCCCACGGCTATGCTACATGGACTACAAGTAGGTACTTTAAATATTGAAGGAAGCAAGTTTCACATAATGGAGACTTTATTTTTTAAAGTACTGCATTTTAAATACTGCATTCAAAGATATTAAAAAAGTCACTTGCCTAAGCCCGGACTCAAACCCGCTAAAATACAAATAAAACTGTATTTTTATGATACCCATCGAAAGGGTAAATTACAAGGATCAATTCCTACTCAATAACATAGTATCTCAAATTAAAGGAACTACTTGAATGACGGAACAAGCAGATGGCCCCCTGGATGTTAAGTGGTAACTTGTCCCTTTATCGTCCACCTACGGCACACCCTATGTGGTATTGCACTGCGCCCGCTACCCAAAGCTCTACTACTACTAAAACACTTCCAATACCTCACTTCCGTCTCTTTCACGAAATAATTATTTCGCAATAGATTGCAGGAAAGCTAGAGGAAAGCTGCACAACAAAAATGTAAATTACCAACCTACTTGTATTCATTGTAAAAAAACGAATGTTTTATGTAGCACGCATATCGATTGGAATCGTTTTTGAATAAAATATTAAATTGGATACATTTAAACTTGTTTGATGAACATTTAAACTACTTTTTATAACTAGATGTAATAATAGCAATAACATGGTAATAGGACAATGTGATACGAGATTCGTAAATAGGTGATTGCAAACGAGTTGACGTTTTGGAAACCCGAGCCGAACAGCGAGGGTTTACCTACCATCGTCACTAGTTTGCAATAACCTTTACGCCCGTGTATCATACGACGTTTTTCAATACAGTTGTGAGAAAACAGAATAATATCTTAAGCCGCCATATTACCTATCTCGGGATTCATTTGTCATTGTCTATAGTCAACATAGTTTTATTTTAATTTTATTAAAATCCTTGTTAAACTTCATTATTGCACTCAAAAAAATATACTTCCAAAGAAATTATTAAGGAGATTTTAATTGTCAGAAAATTTGCAGAGAGTTTTGAACAATCAGCATTTAGGTTTTTTTTAATAAATAAAATATAGACACTTAAGTTCTGCGGTAATTAAATACAGATTATAATTTTAATAAATTTTATAAATTCATTGCATTCATTTCATCTTTAAATTCATTTTTCTTTGTTTATACGAATCATATAGTAGACATATTTTATTCAATTTTTTTAATAAAACTCTTTGATAGAAAACTTTTTTTAAACAGGAATAAAGTTTTTTTTTTAAGAAATACCACTATTGTTGAAAATCTAACTTCCAAGCCTTGGGCTTGTAAGTACATTTTTCGAGCAACTGTATTGAAAATAATATTACAAATCAGTTAGTAACAGTCCTGCATACAAAGCAATCTGTTTTGTGCCTTATCTAATAATGGAATGTAGATAATGTAGGTATTTAGATAGGTGCTATAATGAGAATGTGGTAACTGGATGATTAATGCCCTTGATTTATGTTTCATTATATAAAAGGTAATAATTATAATAAAATCTCAATCATAAACACAATAACAAGAAAACTAAATAAGTTTTTATGTGGAAAATATATTTATCAATACAAGCTTTTCTAAGATTAGTGATTGGAACGGTGTGCTGATCAAAATGAGCCTAAGCATGGCCAGTCTACTATAATCCATCGAGGAGTTCCATTGTCTTTATCAGCAAATCAGCTTGCTGTCACCATAATATTGTATTGTCATTGGAAAATGACAGGCATGCAAAATTTCAGCTCAATCAGATGTCAAGAAGTGGTTCTAATTAAGATTGTAAGATTTGATCTAAACATACATACATTGCAAGTTAAATAAAAGCTTGTAAAAAGCTTAAACACATTGCAATTTTTGTGTTATCCAGTTCCTGTTTTAAAAATAACTTTACTTGTATAATTTTATTTAAAGAATATTGTTTCTTACCCTCATGAACAGTGCCTCCATAGACACCACTGTGCAGATCCATAGTGGCGCATTCCACCTCAACAAAATAGTAGCTGATTCCTCTCAATCCGTAAGTAAGACAGGGCTTTGTAGTTCCCAACCAGTAGTTATCAGATATACAGACATAGTCTACTGTTTTGAAGAATCCCTCAGGTTTCAAATGCTCAAGGAGTAGAGCATCTAACCCTTCAGAACCTGATTCTTCCATACATTCAAACACAAACTTCAGGTTTACTGGCAGCTGTAATTAATGACAAATAATGAATTAATTCTAATCTTGTGATTTAAACCAACAATGAAAAAAAATACAACATGCATCATGTGAATTATGACATTAAAGAGCTCCTTATGGGTTTTTTTTTTTAGTTTTTTGTATAAATCTTGCTCTGACTCGCACTTGACCAAATTAGAATGTTCCCACTGTCAATTTTAACAGATAGGTACTTCAAATTGCTGTGTGTAACTACAGATTTGGCAAGTCATTTTATAATATTGTAATATATTTACAACAATTTATATATTTATTTTCAACTTCAAAGATGCACACTCACCTCTGCACCAACACCCTTGAAAGCATTGATGGCATTCAGCCAACCCAGCACAGGGCCTTTGTCATCAGTCGAGCCACGGCCAAACAGCTTTCCATCCCGTTCAACAAGCTCAAAGGGCTCTGTAGCCCAGCCATCGGATTTCAGAGCAGGTTGAACATCCAAGTGCCCGTAGATGCAGATTGTTTTCTTATGGGAATCCTATAAAGTACGAGTATAACATTGGATATACTATATAGGTAGGTATAATACAGATAATATTGATAAAATTGAATATTGAAATGTTTTAAGTGTTGGACTTATTACTTACATTTCCTAAGACACCAACAAGCACAGGAGGCAATTTTACTTGTACTCCATCAATAGTTTGGAAGCCAACTTCCCTGAGTTCGGTCGTAGCTCCAACCTCCTTCAATTTCTCCCGAGTCCAGTGCACCATACGAACGCAATCATCGCGGTACTTCACGTCACAGGATACCGATGGAATGGCAACTGCTTCTTTCAGCAGTTCCTTGTAAGCCTTTGCATTCTGGTCCACATAGTTGAAAACTTCAGGCAACGTCATCTTACTTAGGGCTGCTATTTGAGTCACTGAATATCTTCGATGTGGCGGTCGATTTAAATACTTGTTATTTGCTGTAGACGCTGTGGTTGCCGCTAATCTCGAAGTATTACAATTTATACAATAGCGAAAAGCACCGGTTATCATCAAGGGCAATGAACGATTCATTTTTTATTTTATTGTCTATTATATAAAGTAGAGTTGAGGTAGAGGTTTAGTGTAGTTAGGTTATTTTACTCCGTGGTGTAGATAGGTGCTGCAATCTACAATGCACTTTAGAGTACGCTTGAGGCGCGAAATTTAAATTTTATTGTCTTTTTTGCTAATCACAGCTCATCAACACCTCTTGAGATACCAAAACCTGATTTTGCGGAAACTAATTAGGTATTTCTGTGGGTACTTCCGTTTCCATTGCATGTTTTTTTTAAAGTTTATTGAAAACGACATCCATCCATCCATTTAGGTAGGTAGAACAATCACGCCGAAACGGCTGAACCGATTTCGGTGAAATTTGGTAGCTACACCGATAGGTTATGACCTCGATTGATTTATAAGCTACTGTTTACATTAGTATAACTGATATAACTTTTGAAACTATCATGGTTATGTACATAATTTTCACTAGAAACGGGATATTTACCATGATTTTTGAGTTTTAAATGTTCCCGATATTTCGGCACAGTTGCATGCGCCATGATCACGGGAGAACATTTAAAATTTAAAAATCATGGTAAATATACCGTTTCTAGTGAAAATTAGTATAACTGATTTAATAGGGATACCGACAAGAGGTACACGTAGTGTGTTTTTAAGGACCTACTAGAGCTACAAACTACTTAAGTATAATAAATTTTTCTAGAGGCCTGTTGGTATTCGTCCTCTAATAAGCTGGGCCATATCAAAATAAATAAATAAAATAAAATAAATAAATAAAATAAATGTCTTGAACCTCCTTTTAAACGAAGTACTTTTTTCTGTATGCCTCCTTTCTTAAATCTGTCAATGCCATTCAAATTTCATACTTTTACTACGAAAATCGAAAGCGAAATCTTGAAAAAAATGCGAAGGTATCTAATTTTCTCTGCGGAAATCTAAGAGAATCGAAATGTAATACAAATTTACTGTTCTCTGGCATCGACTGCAGGTACGAATTCTTCTAGTATTTAAGTACCTACATAAATAAACGGAAACCGCATGAAGAACCACTACGTGCGGATTCCTTAACCTGAAGAATCTTTAGGTTTGTTGGCATGTTGTGCTGTTGGGTCATGCAATTCACATCTTAATTTATTGCCGCTGTTTTCTTGACATATCGTTACAAGAAATGTCTACTAAGCTTCATCATCACCATCTTATAGATGTCCACTGCTGGACGACGCCTCCCCCGTATCACAGATTAGATCATAGTTACTAAGCCCAAAGGCCATAGAATGTAAGTACCTACTACCTAATGGGAGATTCGCTGCGCTTAGGGGATCGATGGTCGTAGTATCGGCGGCCCATCCCCAGGTTTAATCCCTTTGTTGGCTTTTACGACATCCACGGGAGGAGACAGAGGGGCCTATTCTTGATTTGAGTCACTTAGGTCAGATATCGCTTTCGTCAGAATAAATATTAGGCTGTTATTTTTCCGACGAAAACGGAATTCCTTCTATTTCAGATTCCTTTTTTATTGGCATATGGTAGTGCCGCCTTCAAAACCTGGTAGAGGTGTTCATTTTATATGATCAATATTGAATATGAATGTTTGTACCTGAGTCATTGATTTTGAAGTAAAACTTCTTCCGGCATTTCTGTCCTATCTATTCAGCCGGTAACACCCACTGCTCAGTAAAGGCCTCTTCTCTAGAACGCCACTCCTGGCGATCTTGTGCCAGCCGGATCCACTGCTCTCCTACTGCCTGCACAATATCGTCTGACCATCGGGCAGGTGGTCTGCCTCGAGGCCACCGCATATCTCTCGGCCTCCATTCAGTGACTGCTTTGGTCCATCGGTAATCCTCTTGCCCTGCCAAGTGTCCCGCCCATCTCCACTTGAGCCTCACAATCCGTATACCTATCTCTGTCCTAAAAAATTCTCATTCATCAGAAAAATAATAATAGCCCAATATTTATTCTGAAGAAAGCAGAATTTGACATAAAACAAATCCAAATCTTAGGCCGGACACGCCACGGCAAACTTAAGCTTGTTTCAAGATGATTGGTTCGGCCACCTTACCTAACCCTACCAATTTAATTTAATTTAATTTATTTATTTAATTAAGAGGGACACACAAATTACATTAATCAAAGATAATAAAATAACAATAAAATAATATAAATCAAACACACAGCTATACATCACGCTCACAGAACCTCAAACATTAAACAACATGTTAAACATTAACATTAACCTCAACCCAAGCTCCTACCCTAATACTTATCATGTAATGGACCTACCTACATTGATTTATCATGTATATCAATCTAATAATGCTTTTTATGGTGTGTCTGGCCTAAGAATAGGACCCCTACGTCTCCTGTGGATATCGTAAAATCCGAATAAAAGATTACACCAGGGGATGGGCAGCACCATCTACCTGAGTACTACTCTTGCAATATGTGGGGGAGGTCTCGTCCAGAAGTGGACGTTTAAGGATGGCGTAAGTCGGTTTGTATAAGCGGGCTATCGGTACAGTTCTCTTGAGCAAGATCCTTTTTTTCAGGAGCGTATACAAGCGTATACCTCTCGCTACGATATTCCAGGCAAAATTGTATGAAGCGTCGCGATAAAGCACTTCAATATGCATACAAACTCTAGCAAACATCCTCAGCGCACCAAACATAAAAGACACAATGCTAAGAAAAATACAGTTTTAAGCAAAATAATACCTCCGCAAATTATCGACGAAAGAAAACAACAAATAATTAAGAATAACTTGCACATTGTTAATTCCAATATTAGACTGAAAACTATCCGAAAAGATTTTAGGCCTATTTATTTATCTACCCAGAAAACAAAGTTGCCTGAAGTTACACTGTGTACAGAAGCTCTGTCTTTACTGCCATATAACAATAAGAAGTTATGTCATCAAAATGTGAATAAGACAACTGCAAGATACAGGTCCACATTATTGGCAAGATTCGCGATGAATGCACTCGCAGCGTTTGAAACAGATATCGATTATATACTGGAACTAGTTGAAACAACGTTTATGTCAATACAAACAATGTTACAAGATCTTGAACTAAAGCAGCAGGTATATAAACTACCCGAACGTGCGGTGCAAGAACGCATGCAAGATACCAAATACATCATAAAAGTGGACAAGAAAAAGTTTATAAAGTATCTCAATGAGCAGTACATTCGGAAAACGGTTACTGTACCTCATAAAATGATAAAAAATCAAGATATAGTCCCTCACTGGAAGAAACCCAGTACGAGTCACCCAGCCATACCCAGCCACTGCAGATCTTTAAACATTTTGCTACAACACAGGCGTATCAGTTTTAACATATCAGTATGTAAATTCAGCTTGTGCACCATGGAGTTCTTGAAAAGAATTGCTTTTTTTTACAACTCGTGCAACACACACACTAACAAAAGAACGATGAAACCTGTACCATCTGTTTTGATTCAGGATTGGCATTTCCGAAATGTATCACAAGGTTATTTACTATCATTAGTATTAAAACATAACAATGTGATCACATTGAACGTTATGAGAACAATATACTTTGTGATAATCACGAGCGTCTCTCCAAACCTCACTATTGAAATAAACCTCAAGTTGGCGAATGCAATATTCATGTTAGAAGATATGCCGCTGCTCGAGAAGTTGCCCTTTCATTGGAACCATAGACATCGGGACATTTTACAAAGGTCTTCAAAAACACTATTCACCCCAGCTTTTACTCAGCCTGACGATTTGAACGGTCTTGGACGAGATACAAATTCAGCTAGCACATTACACAACGGTTCCACCAATTCTAGCACAACACTCAAATACGAATCTTCAGACTATGAAGGCTCAGACTATTTTGCAAAGAGTACTTCCTATTTAGGATCCTTAGACCTGAACTCCACAGAGAGTAGCAATGGCGTGACTATGATAGAGAGCGTGAGAACCTTGACATTATCCATCGACAACACGCTGAGCTATCACCCTTCAAACAACAACAGAAAAGATTGCGGTGATATGAACTTTAGGACCATGCCTCATGAGCGACACACATACAACTCTGCCGTACAGCCCAGTAGAACGTGGGTCAGCAAGGCCTACAGAGAGTCTGCTATATTTTATATAAATATGATAACAACCTATTTAAATTATATCATGAACGAAAATGTATTCGAAAGATTACCGGCACCAACAGATGGGTATGTTGGCGCGTTCACTCGATATTGTACCCAAATTGACCATGGGACATTTTGCAGAAGGTTTATCAAAGATTTGGGAATCTATTTAATCCCTTTCTCTGCCTCTCTTTTCTCTTCGCTCATTAGTGATATATTACTAAATACTAATTAAAGAGTAATGCTAGTATTTTAATTTATTTAACTCATTACATCTTATACTAAATAGATTAATAATTTAAAACATCCTTTTAAATCTATTGTCATTACAAGATTATTTACATGTTACCTATTTTTTTTTTTTGTCAATTTCCTAACGTTGTTAAAGTTAAACTATAATAGGAAAACATGGAATGATTCTAATTCGTCACACAGTAACCAGTCTTGTCGTAAAATGTTAACGCTCGCTCAACAGTTCACTGTCCTGTCTGTTCGTCTATTGTTAACGGCTGCGTTCGCTCAACAGTTCACTGTCCTGAGGATACTGAAAAAGAAACAAAACTTTGGTGAATATGTCGTAGAAAGAGCATCTTAGGAAGATATTCACAACGATGTTATATTCCTTTTTCCCTGTAAAATAACTATCTTACTACACTAGTCTAGTGAACTATAACTTGTAACCGAATAAAATTAATTTTATATAATTGTTTGTTAATTTTTATTGGTAAATTAAAAAAGTGAGCCAAAATTAGACATTCAACACTGTTTTGATGTAGACATATCAGCGAAAGCTGCTGGTCTATAAATAAATAAAATATAATAAAATAATAATTCCGTTCTGGAACTTCCGGATCTGGGTGTTGTTGGTACCATGGTACTCGTAGTTCCTGACACCCACGACACAGATAATCTTAGTGTGGGGTCGGGACTATGTGACTGGTGGGTCTTATGTTAATGTAAATGCCCACGACACAGAATCCTAGTGAGGGATCAGGGAGGCTACCCTTGAAAACAGTTTCAATCCCAATTTCAATCAGGGTTTCACAAAATTTAGAACTCTTGACCAAAATCGAGATTAAAATTTAAATCGTGTACGCGACAGACTTCGTTTGATTACTCTTGAGAGAACAACATGACGTAGGTGTGGCTACACACAACGCAATAAAACTACCATTCATTACATTTGAAAATAACTTGCATAATCTTATTTCAACGATTTATTACTTATCTTCACAAATATCTTGGATTGGAGTATAGGCGATTTAGTTTAGTTCCTTAAAATTCCACCAGGTTCGCATCCAATCTTGTGGTAGGATTGGATTAAAGAGTACCAAATGGCACGATTTGACAGCAAATCCCAATTTAGGATTGCGATCGAGTGTCAAGGGTAGCCACCCAGGACTATTGATTGGTGGGTGTTATGCCAATGTTCATAGGCAGAGGGTACCACTTATCATCAGGTGGGCCGACTGCTTGTTCCGTGGTTCTAAGTAGTATAAAAAAATAAAAATAAATGTAACTAACCCCGAAGTGGCGTCATCTGTAGCAGCCAAAGTGCCCGCGCTCACGAACACGACGTCCTTGTGCTTCTTCATCCAGAAGGTGAGGAACGCCGCGAGGAGCGTCGTGCAGACGCCGCCCGCGACGGCCGACGTGGCGCCGGCGCCGCCCGCGCTCACGAACACGCGCGCCGACATCCCGCGCCATACAGACTCGGTCCACGTCGAGTATAGGCCGGATTTCATGTCGTAGTCTGAAATATTCAAAAGTTTGTTAATTCTTGTGTTTGTCGATGGACTCCGGGTCAGCGCTCAAAGTGTTCGTCGAAACAAATGAGAGGCAAAACGCGTAAAGAGGGACAATAAGTCTTATCCGTCCGTTGCTGCTTGATTATTGAACACATCTGAAGGACTTAGAGTGTGAACCGGCAGTGTCGAATCGAAACTCATTTGTCATCGTTCGAATTTTCAAAGGTGCCATATTTTGGCGTTCAAGGTGTATGGAATGCTAAGTACATCGTAGAGTTATTATAAAGTCTTTGCTAGTACTATAAATTATACTAGGGGATGAGCAGTAGCATCCAACCGAATTCCCAACACCAACATGCGATCACCAAACCGCCTGCCAAGCGATGATTATGGCAAATCCCCCCACTGCATTCAATGGGTTAGTTGTGTGAAACAGGAAAGACCCTTCTAACTCCGCATAATGTGATGGGCAACTACGGAACCCTACAATGCGCGTCTCCAGACAAACAATTGGCCGTTGTCAATTGATACTTAGTTATAGAGGTTCTTTGTGAATGCCCGAATTGGTACTACATCACATCACTTTGTGCTAGCGAGACTCGGTATCATTTTGACATTGAAAAGGTTTTTGTGGGGATCTCATTTCCTTTCTTATGCGTATTAAGGCGATAAAGTATGAGGCGATGTTTTCTATCGAGCCTTAGAAGTTTTTGTGCGGTAGATAGCAGCGAGACTTGGCATCACTTTTACATTGAATTATCTTTTTTCTCGGGTGCGTTCTATCTTCAAGTGTGTGTGTGACATGTGGGTTCATGAATTGGTTACTGACCTTCAATAGTAAACGCAGGACTAAGGGCTTCACTCGTGTTCATAGAAGTCTGCATACACACACCGGTGTGATTCCATCCCTTCAACCAGTAATATGCATATCCCTGAAAAACGTAAAAACACGATTTTATGTACAAACATACGTTCACAGACACACGCCTTTCTCCCCGAAGGGGTAGGCAGAACCTCAATGAGCCTCTTTTCACAGTGGGTTGCACCATCGTGGAATATTGACGTGATAAGTGGTGGAGCTCATCGCCGGCATTGCTTCCCACGACTGACTGACTTTCTTCCAGTAAACACATTACATAATAACCTTGCAGCCAGGACCAATGTTATACCAACTAATCTTATCAACAAGTCCGGGTAATACCTCAGTTGGCTTTTACAACATCCACGGGAGGAGAAGGAAGGGTCTATTCTTAGGCCGGACACACCAGTAATTGTAAAAATGTAGGTAACCACTTTCTACAACGACGACGTAGCTTTGGTCATCATACATAAATAGATAGGCACAAGGTTTTTTCCCAGATAGGGTAGGCAGAGCCTCAATGGGCCTCTTTTCACCATGGGTCGCACCATCGTGGGAATATAGACGTGAAAAGGGGAACAAACGAGGAATATCCTAGTTACACAGTATTCGAGTAGTCTGTTTCGAACGAATTTGAAACTGCTTGTCAATGCAAGATAAAACATTTTATTTTTTTATTTTTGAACCGTGTGGATGAGTGACGCAACAAGTAAATTACCACATTGTCTAACTATTCCAAGAATAATCATAATTTTAAAGTACAAGTAATTAATTTTGTACAAATTAAAAAACCTTCGACGCAATGAAACAGCTGAACCGATTTTGATCAAACATAGCTAAGAACACTCCCGAAAAATTCACCATTCAAACAAAAAAACAAATCGGTTCATCCGTTCAGGAGCTACGAGCGTACAGACAGACATACACACACACAGACACGTCAAACTTATAACAACCCGTCGTTTTTGCGTCGGAGGTTAAAAATAAGAAAACTGAAAATATTGATTTAGAGAATAACAATATGCGTGTTATTTTATTCATTGAAATCGCAAGGGTTATTTATAAAATGAGTCGAGGACTGCTAAGTTCAATTGGTTTAGTTGTTACTACTTGTACGGAGCCCTCTCCACGCGAGTCCGACTCGCACTTGAACGTTTTTTTTTTTACTTTGTGAATGAAGGATTAAGCAGATGACCCACCTGATGTTAAGCGGTAAGCTTTAACAATGCAATACCTCATACATAGGTCACGTCCATCTAGGACGCACCCTATGCGGCATTGCACTGCGCCCGCCACCCTGAGACAAAGATGAAAAGTCTCATGTGCCTGTAATTTCACCGGCAGCATACCCTTCAAACCGGAACACAGCAATGCGAGCACTACTGCTTTGCGGCAGTTAAATGCAAGTGTCAGTTAAGCGGCAGTTAGGTATCACCATAGATCTAGTATGTACAGCGAAAATTTTACGTCTATGGGTGTCACTGTGAAGGATGGTCAGCAATTGTTTGTTACAAAAATCATTGCATCAAGCATTGCTGTTACCTATTTGTACGGTTCATACCGCTATTGAAAGTGCCCCCGGCTTTTGGGGTTTGGTGGTTACCCGAAGGCGGTTGTTCTTAGTAATGGCTCCGGCCGAGAAGTTAGACCCCGCGTGGTCACAGTGCCCAAAAAAAAAGCCAAAAGCCCTACTACTATAAATTTAAAACTATTATAAAGTATAAAAACTTTCGTGAATCATACAATTTTTTTTCGACGATGACGAAACGAACACAATCTATATTCCTACCCGCGCGCCCCACTATACGAGCCGAGCGGGCTGCAGCTCGCACTGAGCGGATTAGTGCTAAGCGAGACGCGGGTGGAGTGCGTCGCGTTCACACACCTTGAAAAAGACTCTCGAAACGGGTCGAAACTATGTCGATGCTTGCTTACATCGATTTAACGGTACGTGAAAATTTCCCGCTTTTATAAAATAATTATTATAAAGTACTCACTGGCTTTTCAATAGTCTTGCACTGAGTGGTATCGGCCGGTACTTGCGTGCCGGCGAGCAGCACCAGCAGGTGGCCCGTGAAGGCGGCCGGGTTGCTGGCGTAGTGCGCCACGCTCGCGTACATGTAGGGTGGCGCCGGCGACAGGTGCCCCGGCTCGCTGCTCCCGTAGTCCGCCGCCTGCATCAGCGGGCACGCCTGGCTGCGCGTGTAGCAGTACAGCATTTCATCCACCTGACAATTATTTAGACAACAACCATGAGCAGCTTTTAGATTTCCACTGCTGGACGAGGCCTCGCTCACGCCCAATGTACCCCTCCCATGTATCAGTCATGTAACGGTGACCTTCCGCGCGGTATGGTGCTTTCTACTCGTCCTTAAGAAATAAATAATAATAAATAATGCTGGACAAGTTCACACACATAATCTAACCGCAAGCTAAGCGGATTAAAAAATAAAAAATAAAAATAAAAACTTTATTCAAGCTTACTGAGAAATGCACTAAACCTAAACAGTGAGCCCGTATCAACATAAATACCTTAGAAACTAACATACACATAAAAACACTTTATTTATTACTTAATCTAACACACGTGATCGCCGACGCGTCGCGGCCCGCGGGATCACGTGACAGGCGTCCCTTGAACCGCCGGAACTTCACACCTTTCGGCTAGAAGTCAGGGCTCAAGTAAGTCTTCACATTTTCCATAGGGACCCTCACCATAAATGAGCTAAAGCTCACATTATGACGAGAGTCCAACTTCATGACCCTCAAACCCACTCCGGCTTTCTTCCTGTTGTATTCCACCACCTTTGCGGCCTTCGCGTGGAAGTAGACGCGGGACACGTAGGTCTGTGTAGTGGGTACCTCCGCTCGGAAGTGCTGCTCACTGGATACATGAGTACCACACTGGTTCCGGCTAGAGGGCTTCCGTTTCTTCCTTATCACCTCAATAAAGCCCTCTGCATCACAGGTCTCCTTCTTTGGAGCCCTAGCGATTGCGGCGCCGCGAACTGGTTCACAGCTCCGCTTCTTCCCCTTTTTCTGAGAGGTAGCCGAGTTGCTAGCCGCTGCAGAAGCGTAGTCATGCCGTTGGGGAGGAACCAGCGTGACTGGTGTCGGCTTCTCTGCGGTGCGAGACATGCTGGCGGCGGGCTGAGGGCACGCGTTCGGTGTAATTGCGGCGGCGAGCGACAAATCCGCTGAGCCGACACAATCCGTCTCGTCACTCAACACCGACACAGTGCACTTTGCACCTTGCTGCACGTTGACCTCGTTAGAGGCGGACGACCTACTTACAAAATTAGTGTCACGTAATGACACCAACTCAGCACGCAGACCGGAGATAGCATCATCGGACCTGATGATGGACTCATTATCATCTTTATATGATAAAAAAAAAACTATGTAATTATATTGTATTATAAGTATATCAGTTGCCTAGTACCCATTAGCTGTAGAATAGGCTACATTTTACTCTAAAATAGTTTAAACAAAAAAAGGTAAACCGTTGATACGATAGAAGAAGAAGAAGTACCCATAACACAAGCTCTGCTTAGCTTGGGGCTAGATAATGTTGTTTGAACAGTCTAGCATTATTTATATATTAAAAAAAAGTTTTAACCTTACCAAGTGAGCGGAAGCCGTGAGATTGCCCGTGTACATTGCGCCAACGACCCTGTTGTACAGAGTGTATGCTAAGGCCGTGGCTAGTCGCGATATCTTCACTTGCATGTCGGTTTCGTTCATAGCACCAGTCGATATCAGTTCTTCCGTAGTTACAACTGTGAAGCAAATGAAGAGCTTCTATAATTTTACACACCAAACAGGCACATACATAGACCTGATGCCACACTAGGATTCCCTATGTAGTGGGTATCAGGAACTACGATTACTATGATAGTACCACAACATACCCAAACATACCCACCATATATACCATATGTTCTTACCCAACATACGAACTTTCGTTAAGGAGGATGCGCACGCTTGAGGCGCGAAATTCAATTTTTTTGGTGTTTTTTGCCCATTACAGCTCATCAACACTTCTTCAGATAACGAAAGTTGAGTTGGCGACAACTCAGATACCCATAATACCTACCCAGAGCAAATATTTGCAGATACATATAATGTATTTGTCTTTTTTGTTTGTTTTAGATTATAGTATCAAATGGGACCAATATAGAAGCATATCATGTCATATCGTGTCAAATAAAAAAATAATTTTCCAAATCCGTTCATAAATGACGGAGAAAGGAGGTAACAAACATAAAATAACACTTTTTTTTTATGTAATAAGGTGACAAACAAGCAGACGGCCCGCCTAAAGTAAAGCAGTCACCGCCGCCTATGGACATCTGCAACACCCACGTTATTGCAAACGCGCTGCCTACCATTAAGAGCCCTATTGACCTCCACGCATCCAAAATGTGCGGGTGGGCTCGCTCACGTTGGCGGGATGTGCGGTTATAAAAGTGCGAAGCTGGGATTAGTTCAAACAGCTCCGTTTAGTTCAGAGCATTCCCCGTTAAAAATCTTATAAAAGACTCTAAGCGCGCCAATATCTCGGCGCACGCTCAACGGCTCTAGATCACTGGTAACTTTGGGCGCGTCGACAATCCTAACAGCTCAAAAACTAAATTGAGAACTTCCTCCTTTTTTTGAAGTCTATTAATAGTAGGTACTTACAAGTCCCATTAGCCCCGATGCTAATATTCCGATAGTCATATCCCAGCTGATAGTACTCGTCCAGTGCAGAGTTGTAATACATGTTGGTGAACTGGTCCGCGTGGTCCACTAGTACGAGCTCTGGTAACGTGTCGTTGTGCGTGTACTTAGTGAGGATCCTTCGGAAGGAGTGCACGGATGACGGCGGTATGTTGGGAGTGAACTGTGGCACCACACTCTCGTTGAACTGGTTGTAGTTCGTTGACATATCATTTATGAATTCCAGAATCTGGGGAAATAATTAACTATTATAGAAGAGTAAACCACCTAGTAAAATAAATAAATAATGCTGGAAAGTTCACACAACATTATCTAACCCCAAGCTAAGCTGAGCTTGTTTTATGGGTTCTGGATAACTAGAACTTATACTGGCTCATATATACAATACATTACATAGTTTTTTTTTTTTAACATAGGAAATAACCGGATCTCCCTGGACAATTATCTGCAGATCATACAAATATTTATTCCGAGGCGGGAATCGAACCCGCAACCTCCTGCGTTGCAGGCGAACCTTCGCCCGCCGCGCCACTGAGGTCGATATTAGTTTAAAAATATGAAAAACACTAACCTCTTTATTGAACTGGTCATTAGGTGTGAACGCATACATAGGCCACTTTGGATTAGGAGTTTCTGTTTGTTGGTTTTGTAGCGAGCCTCCTATCTGACCGACTTCGACGTGCAGCTGTATGTCGTCGGGCGAGAGCGGCGCGTGCGCGGGCCACACGCCTCTGTCGAGGTCGTAGGCCACGCGCTGTGAGCCGATGTAGTCGAACGCTTCTCCGTTGAAAAGCGTGAATAGAATGTTGTTATCTGTAATTAAAAGTTTTCTTTTAACTTCGACGTGCAGCTGTATGTCGTCGGGCGAGAGCGGCGCGTGCGCGGGCTACACGCCTCTGTCGAGGTCGTAGACCACGCGCTGTGAGCCGATGTAGTCGAACGCTTCTCCGTTGAAAAGCGTGAATAAAATATTGTTATCTAGCCTCTAATGGGTCTCTTTTCACTGTGGCTTGCACCATCGTGGGAAATAGATGTGACAAGTGGTAAGCTCATCGCCGCCATTGCTTTCCACGACTGACGATCTCGGACACATTCGTCAGATTCCTTTTTCTTCAGAACAAATTATAGGCTGTTTTTTTTCTGACGAAATTGGAGTTCTGGTCAGATTCATTCTGCTAACGTTTTCTTCTAGTAATAATACATTCCTTAAATAATCTAGCAGCCAGGACAAATCTTATAGCAACGAATCTTACAAACAAGTCCGGGTAATCCCTTAGTCGGCTTTTACGACATCCACAGGAGGAGATGGAGGGATCTATTCTTGGGAAGGATACACCACGGAATGTTTTTTTTAAAACGCTTATAACTCTTAGAAGCTAAGCGCTTCAACAAAAGCCAAATTCCGTCACTATCTAACTCGGTAAAGTTCAGGTGAGTTAGAAAGGGCTCGTAAAAAAACCTCCGAAAAAGAATCACAATATACCCGCTTTAAGAATATTTTTTTACTGCAATTTATACTAAGTTACCGACAATTTTGTTCCGAATAAAAATACCAAACCTTCCGAAAATAAAATACACACTCTACTAGGATTAATACTTTGTTACTATTACTATTTTGACAATTTAGGTTCGACATTTTTACCATAATTTAGGCTCTGTAAATTTAAAGTTGAAGTTACTCTTTTACTAAACTGGGGTTTCCGTTAAACTAAAACGCCATTACTATAATACTGTAATGAGCGATATCTAGTGTACTCTTAGAAAATACAAAAAAAGCGGCCAAGTGCGAGTCGGACTCGCCCATGAAGGGTTCCGTAGCAGCAAGTAACATAATATAAAAGTTATTGGATGGATTACGATTAATGACGTATTCAAAAAAAACTACTTACTGGATCTCTTTCAAACCAATTTTGAGTGAAAGTTTACATGGTAATGTACATCATATTTTTTTTTTAGTTTTATCATTCTCTTATTTTAGAAGTGTCACCACCACTTTGGAAGTGTCTCTCGTGCAAACTATTCAGTTTAGAAAAAAATTACATAAGAAACCTCAAAATCATTTTTGAAGACCTATCCATAGATACCTCACACGTATGGGGATGATGAAAAAAAAATTTTTGAGTTTCAGTTCTAAGTATGGGGAACCCCAAAAATAATTGTTTTTTTTTTCAATTTTTGTGTAAAAATCTTAATGCGGTTCACAGAATACATCTACCTACCAAGTTTCAACAGTATAGCTCTTATAGTTTCGGAAAAAAAAGGCTGTGACATACACGGACAGACAGGCAGACAGACAGACCGGCAGACAGACATGACGAATCTATAAGGGTTCCTTGTCTTTGACTACGGAACCTTTAACTTATAATTTAACTAATAGTTTGTTGTCTTTTGAGATTGTAAATAACAAAAATTACTTTGGTAAGTATCTTAAAACAAGTCGCCTTGATAGGGAAGTGGAGTTTACGTTGACTTTGACATTTTCGTCGGAGGTGCGTAGTTATCGAGAAAAAAAGAAAACTTGGAGGATGCTGTCGCTTATGGCACCAAATATGTTTTTTTGGTCCTCGTAAACATTTCTTCAGATAGCAAAAGTTGATTTTGCGAGAAAAAAACACTGTGTGTCATTAGGGGTATCGTAGCTAACTGATGATATTTATGAGATACTATCAATTAAAACATGTGTGTTAAGTCTCCTAGTTTTCGCGAAATCAACTTTCGCTATCTGAAGAAGTTTTTATGACCTGTCAACAACCTGACCTGTCGCTGCGGGCCCTGCCGGGCCACACTCGCCTTCGGCTCGCTCGCAGTTCACGTGGTGATCATTTTTCACTAGTTTTTTAAATCAATCCATGTTGGACCAGATCCATGTTGGTCACTCATTTATGAAGTATGGGTATATTACATAGGCTATTGTATATTGGCGTGCAGTAATGCACTGGGGTACACCTACACTGACTGAATGAACATATGAGTGGAGCGTTGAGCGCAATGACCAATCATGAGACAGCCGACATCACCCGGAGTGCAAACTTCGGGCGTTTGATGTCGTTATTTTCAGTTAAAATGAGAGTTAAAAAAAATTTCATTCACCATTATTAAGACGCCATAGGTTCTCAAATGTGTCTAGAATTTTAAAGTTTTTGATAAGAATTCTTATAGTTTTCTATGAAGAAAAAAATATATGATATTCTTGATAATTTTATCTAGTGAAATCATTAATTCAATACACTATTTGAATTACTTCACTCAATAAAAAAAAACACAAAGATACCACCTTTTTAAAATTGAAATCATGTTTTTGACTTACTTCTTTCACGTTTTAACTTATGAAACACTTGGTGTCATGTTCATTTTTATTTAAATTAGTGAAGTCATTAACAAAATTTAGCAAAACTAAAAGGGATTTTTTTATATAATTTTTTAAACACAAATATAAGTACCAGAGCGTGCGCTCGGCTTGCTCAGACCGGCCGCAGACCGCATCGAGGCAGGATCTGTGTCAATTTTCCCGCCATCGGTCACGTGACTACGGATGAAATGGAAACTATCAAGTCAGGCTACTCGCAAATCATAATTATGAAAAGAGCCAACATAGGTACTTGTACTATTATTTATTCTGTGACAAAGGTAAGTAAAAGTAAACCTAGGTAAACAAATACATTATCCGATTTGTTTTGCAAATAAACTCTGACTTCATACTGTTACTTTAGATAGCTACATACCTAGTAGGAGTAGAGATCTGGCCAAAGAAATTACCTCTCCGTCCCCTCTAGTGGATGTGGGATGTGCTGTGGTCTGTCTGACCAAAGAGTTGACCCTCCGTTTCTTCCCGTGGAAGAGAGCTGTGGTGTTTGTCTGGCCTAAGAAAATACCTCTCCGTCTCCTCAAGTGGATGTGTGAAGTGGTATGTCTGGCCTAAGAGTAACCCTCCGTTTTTTCCAATGGAAGAGTGTTGTGGTGTTTTTCTGGCCTAAGAAAATACCTCTCCGTCTCCTCAAGTGGATGTGTGAAGTGGTATGTCCGGCCTAAGAGTAACCCTCCGTTTTTTCCTATGGAAGAGTGCTGTGTTGTTTGTCCAGCCTAAGAAAATACCTGTGCGTCACCTCACGTGGATGTGTGCAGTGGTCTATCTGGCCTAGGAGTAGACCCTCCGTCTGTTCCCGTGGAAGAGTGCCGTGATGTGTGTCCGGCCTAAGAAAATACCTCTCCGTCTCCTCAAGTGGATGTGAGAAGTGGTATGTCCGGCCTAAGAGTAACCCTCCGTTTTTTCCTATGGAAGAGTGTTGTGGTGTTTGTCTGGCCTAAGAAAATACCTGTGCGTCACCTCACGTGGATGTGTGCAATGGTCTATCTGGCCTAGGAGTAGACCCTCCGTCTGTTCCCGTGGAAGAGTGCCGTGATGTGTGTCCGGCCTAAGAAAATACCTCTCCGTCTCCTCAAGTGGATGTGAGAAGTGGTATGTCCGGCCTAAGAGTAACCCTCCGTTTTTTCCTATGGAAGAGTGCTGTGGTGTTTGTCTGGCCAAAGAAAATACCTCTCCGTCTCCTCAAGTGGATGTGTGAAGTGGTATGTCCGGCCTAAGAGTAACCCTCCGTTTTTTCCTATGGAAGAGTATTGTGGTGTTTGTCCGGCCTAAGAAAATACCTGTCCGTCACCTCACGTGGATATGTAACGTGGTATGTCCGGCCTAAGAGTAACCCTCCGTTTTTTCCTATGGAAGAGTGCTGTGTTGTTTGTCCAGCCTAAGAAAATACCTGTGCGTCACCTCACGTGGATGTGTGAAGTGGTCTATCTGGCCTAGGAGTAGACCCTCCGTCTGTTCCCGTGGAAGAGTGCCGTGATGTGTGTCCGGCCTAAGAAAATACCTCTCCGTCTCCTCAAGTGGATGTGTGAAGTGGTATGTCTGGCCTAAGAGTAACCCTCCGTTTTTTCCTATGGAAGAGTGTTGTGGTGTTTGTCTGGCCTATGAAAATACCTCTCCGTCTCCTCAAGTGGATGTGTGAAGTGGTATGTCTGGCCTAAGAGTAACCCTCCGTTTTTTCCTATGGAAGAGTGCTGTGGTGTTTGTCTGGCCTAAGAAAATACCTCTCCGTCTCCTCAAGTGGATGTGTGAAGTGGTATGTCCGGCCTAAGAGTAACCCTCCGTTTTTTCCTATGGAAGAGTGCTGTGTTGTTTGTCCAGCCTAAGAAAATACCTGTGCGTCACCTCACGTGGATGTGTGCAATGGTCTATCTGGCCAAGGAGTAGACCCTCCTTCTGTTCCCGTGGAAGAGTGCCGTGATGTGTGTCCGGCCTAAGAAAATACCTCTCCGTCTCCTCAAGTGGATGTGTGAAGTGGTATGTCCGGCCTAAGAGTAACCCTCCGTTTTTTCCTATGGAAGAGTGCTGTGTTGTTTGTCCAGCCTAAGAAAATACCTGTGCGTCACCTCACGTGGATGTATGCAGTGGTCTATCTGGCCTAGGAGTAGACCCTCCGTCTGTTCCCGTGGAAGAGTGCCGTGATGTGTGTCCGGCCTAAGAAAATACCTCTCCGTCTCCTCAAGTGGATGTGTGAAGTGGTATGTCCGGCCTAAGAGTAACCCTCCGTTTTTTCCTATGGAAGAGTGTTGTGGTGTTTGTCTGGCCTAAGAAATAACCTCTCCGTCTCCTCAAGTGGATGTGTGAAGTGGTATGTCCAGCCTAAGATTAACCCTCCGTTTTTTCCCATGGAAGAGGGCTGTGGTGTGTGTCCAGCCAAAAAAAACCTCTACGTCTCCTCCCGTGGATGCAATGAGCATCAAATCAATGTACTAATTCCACCTATTGCATTAGGATACGATTTACAATGTTAACTACATTTTGATTACTAGGACAGAAAATGTATGGTAGTAAATGTGTTACCGGCTACCACCATCCAAAGGGCGTCGACGATTTTGGCATAGTCGTCAGCCACCATTTAGTTTTATTTTCAAGTTAGTGGCGCACTTTGAAAACTGTACATAAATGGCTAGAGGATACGGCTTATTCGCAAAACGTCCACTTTTCATAATGTACACCGCACTTTTGGTCCTGACCAAAACAGTTCTTTGAAACGGTGACCGATCGGATCCGTTCAAACGACGCGTCCAACTGTTTTATGGGAAAGATTAAAGAAAAATGTTACAAACAAAAAAAAATAGAAGGCTGCTCTATAATGGCTTTTTTAAACAGACTTGTCCGACTAGACTTTGGTTAATTAAAGTCTTTTACCAAAGTTAACACTCGAAAATTTTGTTTATGCAGAAATGTTGCCAGCATCTCGGTGAATATACGAAAATCCTAACTTTTTTCAAAACCAAGATGGCAGATGGTGTGGCGGCCATTTTGTTAAATGGTGGAATATAAAATTTACAAATTTAAAAAAAGAGACTGTGTGCAACACTTAGCTTGATGACTTGTATAGGGCTGTTGTGTGGGAGGACAAGTGGTGTTGCCAGGTGGAAATATTTTCCCCGTTTTTAGGGCAATTTCTTAGATTTTCTCCAAATATATATAAATAATTAAGTTTTTGATAATAAAATGTATGTGGTATTATGAAGGAAGCCCTTAAAAATAACCTTTGACTATATAAATTTGTATATTGTTGGTAACCCTGGGAGGAAACGGTGCTTGTATAATCGAGAGACTGAAAAAAACGATAGTAACGTTCGATTGCGAATAAATCATCAAATTTGTTAATCATAAAAATGTAAGTGAGTAGGAAGGTAACCTGGCAACCCTGCGTAAAGGTAATATAAGAAAAAACTAATATGGGTGTCGTTTTTGAGTAATTTGTAGTTGCTGATTACGAATATTACTTAAATTTTTTGGTTACGTGGGTAAGTTAGTAGGTAAGCTGGTAACCCTATAAAATGGTAAGATCAGAAAAAACTAATATGGGTGTCGTTTTCAAGTAATTTGTGGGTGCTGATTACGAATATTACGTTAGTTTTCTCTCTTCAAATTAACTTTGCTGTAGCTTATCGAGCTAACGAGACCAGCGTGACACGAAGTGGAACGATTCCACTGAGTGGAACGATGGTCGAGTGAGTGAGATAAACGAAGAGGCGACATTCGTATTAATTAGTGCAGGAGCATGTACAGGTACAGGTATAATTACAGGTACAGGTACAGGTACAGGTACAGGTACAGGTACAGGTACAGGTCAAGGTCAAGGTTAAGGGTCAAAATCAAAGTAGATTTATAGAGGTTCGTAGGCGTTGGAAGGAGTTTGTAGGGTTTGTAGGATTTTGTAGGGGTTTGTAGTGTTGGTAGGGTTTGCAGGGGTTTGTAGAGGTTTGTGCATACACGCGAGTAAGCGGCAAAGGAAAACTGTACGCCAGCTGCAGCACCTCACGCACCACCGACCCACTAGTTATTGTGCTATGGCTAGAGGATACAACTCATTCGCAAAACGTCCACTTCTTGTAATGTACATCGCACTTATTCTCAATATGACCACTTCGCATAACCTCCACTTCGCAAAATATACACTCAATTTTTTTGCTCAAATAGTTTAAAGGAGATGTCCAAAAAATATATGAAGGCCGGTATAAAAATAACTAGAAATTCTAAGCAACATAATAGTTATTTACGGAGAAAGGGCATTAATTATTTGGCTATTTTGCAGCTAATGAAAAATAATAAATGTACCTCAGTTTTTTTAAACTTGTTGTTTTTTTTTCAAAATAAAGTTAGAACTTGTAACACTCCCAAAAGGTGAACTTGACGCTCTTTGGCAGGCAGACTAAGGAATTTTGATACTCTCTAGCTAGCGAGACAGGCCGCAGACAGACAACCACAAAGAACTTTTCATACGACTATCCTACCTTCGTTCCATGTTGTCGCGTTATTACTAATACTTCACTTATTAGTTTATCTGTTCTGTGTAGGTTCAGGATACATTCTAAGTAGATACCTACCTACACTGTTGTAGAGTTCACTAATAGATAGGAGCTGCCTGTAATGATAATAGTACCTTTAGCAATATGCATAGGTACCTACATTCCTCGCCTCCTTATAAACATATGTATTTTTCAGGTAGCTTAGGGCACAGATAAATTTATTGTAAATTGTGTGTTAGCACGTATTCCATTCAAGAAGAAAATTTTAGTCATCATATCTTTGGGCACAGGCAGAAGAAGACGAAATAGCATATTTATTTTATGTGCGATCGCAGATATTTGTTTAGGGTGTTCTGGGTATTTTTATGTATAATAAAAAATATCTATCTATGTAATATATTGTATTAAGTATATCAGTTATCTAGTACACATAACACAAGCTCTGCTTAGCTTGGGGCTAGATAAAAAATGTGAAATGTGTTATGTGAACTGTCCAGCATTATTTATTTATTTATTTATTACACACGTGTGGTTTTGGCATGTTTGCTTCATTATGTTTTCCCTTCAAGAACAATTTTATTATTTTCTCGGAAACGGAGGTTTTATAATATATAAAATTTATATAATCGAGTAGCCCAATAAATAAGCTTTTTTTAGATATATTTCATAACTTCTGAAATTTTCTCAGAATATTATACCACTTCTGGACATCTCCTTTACTCGCAATATGTACACTGGACTTTTCATAAAATGACTTCAATTTTATTTTTTTTGAGTTTTATATTTTAGACTTTTTACTTTTTTCATATGATTACATTTTTACTTCTTGGTTTTAAAAGTAAAATATAAATACAAGTAAAATGTAACGAAAAGTAAAAAAGTTGCAATTTCCACCAGGCAACACCACTTGTTCTCCCACACGATAGCCCTTTACTAGTCATCAAGCTCCGGTGTTGCCCGCAGTCTCTTTTTTCAATTTGAAAATTGAAAACTTTACGATTCTACAAAATGACCACCAAACAATCCGCCATGCGCCATCATGGTTTTTAAAAAAGTTGTGATTTTGCACCCTATATACACCAATATGCTTACAACATTTCTATATAAACCAAATTTTCGAGTGTTAACTTTAGTAAAAAACTTTAATTCACCAAAGTCTAGTCGGACAAGTCCGTTTGAAAAACCCATTTTAGAGCAGCAATCTATTTTTTTATTTTTTTTATTTTTTTCTTCTATCTTTCCCAAAAAACAGTAGGATGCGTCGTTTGAACGGATCCGATCGGTCACCATTTCGAAGAAAGGTTTTGGTCAGCTTGGATTTTTGAAATGACAGATTTTACAGACGGACTAAACACTTTCCTAGAACATGACCCATCACTAAAACGACTCCTTCTAGGAGAATAACGATGTCAATGAGTCAGTGAGCCAGTAACCCATATCCAGCTTTTTTGAAAAAAAAAATAGTTTGAAAAGTGCGGTGTACATTATGAGAAGTGGATGTTTTGCGAATGACCCGTACCCTCTAGAAAATGTAATTTTTTTAAAGTGCGCCTCTAACTTAAAAATAAAAGTAAATGGCGGCTGACGACTATGCCAAAATCGTCGAAGCCCTTTGGATGGTGGTATGGTATGTATGTTATGTATGGTAGTAACACATTTACTACCATACATTATCTGTGCTAGAAATCAAAATGAGTAGTTATTACATTGAAAATTGTAGAATGATATAGGTAGAATTTGTAGATTGATGTGATGCTCAATGCATCCACGGAAGGAGACGGACAGGTATTTTCTTAGGCCGGACACACATCACGGCACTATTCCACGGGAACAGACGGAGGGTCTACTCTTAGGCAAGACAGACCACTGCACACATCCACGTGAGGTGACGCACAGGTATTTTCTTAGGTCGGACACACACCACGACACTCTTCCACGGAAAGACACGAAGGGTCTTCCCTTAGGCCAGACAGACCACTGTACACATCCACGTGAGGTGACGGACAGGTATTTTCTTAGGCCGGACACACACCTCAGCACACTTTCATGGAAAGACACGGAGAGTCTTCCCTTAGGCCAGACAGACCACTGCACACATCCACGTGAGGTGACGCACAGGTATTTTCTTAGGCCGGACAAACACCACAGCACTCTTCCATAGGA
Organism: Operophtera brumata; assembly: GCA_932527175.1. Classification (NCBI taxonomy): domain Eukaryota; kingdom Metazoa; phylum Arthropoda; class Insecta; order Lepidoptera; family Geometridae; genus Operophtera; species Operophtera brumata. The sequence goes on from OW052238.1 coordinate 8,017,830, forward strand.
AAAAACGGAGGGTTACTCTTAGGCCGGACATACCACTTCACACATCCACTTGAGGAGACGGACAGGTATTTTCTTAGGGCGGACACACATCACGGCACTCTTCCACGGGAACTAATGGAGGGTCTACTCTTAGGCCAGACAGGCCATTGCACACATCCACGTGAGGTGACGCACAGGTATCTTCTTAGGCCCGACAAACACCACAGCACTCTTCCATAGGAAAAACCGGAGGGTAACTCTTAGGCTGGACATACCACTTCACACATCCACGTGAGGAGACGGAGAAGTATTTTCTGAGGCTGGAAACACATCACGGCATTCTTTCACAGGAAGAGACGTAGGTGCTACTCTTTGTTCGGACAGACCACTGTAAACATCCACTGGAGGAGACGGAGAGGTAATTTTTTAGGCCAGACACCACGACACTCTTCCACGGGAAGAGATAGAGGGTATACTGTTAGGTCGGACAGACCACTGTAAACATCCACTGGAGGAGACGGAGAGGTAATTTTTTAGGCCAGACACACCACGACACTCTTCCACGGGAAGAGACGGAGGGGCTACTCTTTGTTCGGACAGACCACTGTAAACATCCACTGGAGGAGACGGAGAGGTAATTTTTTAAGCTAGACACACACCACGACACTCTTCCACGGGAAGAGACGGAGGGTATACTGTTAGGTCGGACAGACCACTGCACACATCCACTGGAGGAGACGGAGAGGTAATTTCTTAGGCTGGACACACACCTCTGCACTCTTCCTCAGAAAGAGACGGAGGGCCTACTCTTAGGTCGGACAGACCACTGCACACATCCACTGGAGTAGACGTAGAGGTAATTTCTTAGGCCGGACACACACCTCTGCACTCTTCCTCAGAAAGAGACGGAGGGCCTACTCTTAGGTCGGAAAGACCACTGCACACATCCACTGGAGGAGACGGAGAGGTAATTTCTTAGGCTGGACACACACCTCTGCACTCTTCCTCAGAAAGAGACGGAGGGCCTACTCTTAGGTCGGACAGACCACTGCACACATCCACTGGAGTAGACGGAGAGGTAATTTCTTAGGCCGGACACACACCTCTGCACTCTTCCTCAGAAAGAGTCGGAGGGCCTAGTCTTAGGTTGGACAGACCACTGCACACATCCACTGGAGGAGACGGAGAGGTAATTTCTTAGGATCGAATCATGAGGTACTTATTTTGTTTATGGAACATCTGATTTTCTGCCACAATTAGATACCTTCCTTACGATCCATTTTTATAGGTAATGTGATTATCCAAATATCCAACAGAAATAATAAAAAAACTTACGTAAAAATTCTTTATTATTTATTTATTACTAGCACTAAAACTTATTATTTTTTGTGCGCATATTGTACTACTTTATGACCGTATGTGCGAAAATAATAGCAAGGCGCCTTAGAGAGTTTCCACACTATCCGATGCGATACCGTTATCGGCCGTAATTTTCATACATTTTATCGGTCTCCAATATCAGATACCGACAAAATGTATGGAAACGTGTTCCGATAAGGATATCGGATCGGAAAGTGTGAAAACGCTCTTACCCGCCGATAGAATTCGGGTCATTGAACTCGGCGCATCCTGCGTCCCGCTCAGTGGGCGGGGCGACCCCGCGTGCTTCACACCCTGACATAAAAATTTTCGTTGGCCCTATAGCGCCTTAAGTATTAAAGCAGATAGCTACAGTACGTTAAATTTGTTTGATTTGTTTTCGGAAAGTGAGTATTTCTTTCGGTAGTTCAGTAATTTATTCGGAGGTTCATTATTTAAACCAGGTGGTCGTGATAAATTTTAGTATGCTATTTTAGATTTATTACACAGTTAAATTAGTATTTTTTTTCGGTAACTAATTTTACCGCAGCTCAGATAGTATTATAGTGTGCAAGCAGTTCGCTGGGATTTAATTTGTTTTTCGGAGGCTTTATTATTATCCGTTAGAAAGTGCCAACTTGCAACGAAAACTGTACGAAAATCACGAGAAACGGAATTTAAACATGCTGTGTAATCTAAAATATAAATCCACTATGCCCTCTAAAATAATATTATTTGTTACTTTTATTATTTTCATCTTACGGTGAACGGTCTGTAACTGAATATCAGCGCACAGACTAAGAAGTAATTTGAAGGGTATATTCCTTGTTGCCAAGGGATGGAACCAAAGTCCATTTACCTTGAGGTTAGTGCTAGTTAGCAAGATAGTTGTAAGCCGTGCAGTGCATATGGCAGGATCGTTTGTTCGTCGTGTCACGTGGTTTTTTCTTGGTCACACACTAACCAGTAAACAGATAAGGGTTGATCTAAAAAAATCACCCAATAGCGTTTTTACTTTGGTGCGTAGTTTTTATTTTAATATTTTGTGGTGGTTTCAGCAAACTGGTCCGTTCTAAACTCTACTAACCATATTTCCCCGCTTCTGTGTCTGGAATCATCTTGGACAAAAGGGTGGCAGTTGACACCAACGTGACCATTCCCACCACGGAGCTGGACGCACCGGGAGACACATCTGTAAGCATCGGGAAATATCATTATTGATTTATAGTCAAAGTCAATGGGAACTATCATTATTGATTTATAGCCAAAGTCAATGGGAACTATCATTACTGATTTATAGCCAAAGTCAATAGGAACTATCATTATTGATTTATAGCCAAAGTCAATAGGAACTATCATTATTGATTTATAGCCAAAGTCAATAGGAACTATCATTATTGATTTATAGCCAAAGTCAATAGGAACTATCATTATTGATTTATAGCCAAAGTCAATAGGAACTATCATTATTGATTTATAGCCAAAGTAAATAGGAACTATCATTATTGATTTATAGCCAAAGTCAATGGGAACTATCTTTATTGATTTATAGCCAAAGTCAATGGGAACTATCATTATTGATTTATAGCCAAAGTCAATGGGAACTATCATTATTGATTTATAGCCAAAGTCAATGGGAACTATCTTTATTGATTTATAGCCAAAGTCAATGGGAACTATCATTATTGATTTATAGCCAAAGTCAATGGGAACTATCATTATTGATTTATAGCCAAAGTCAATGGAACTATCATTATTGATTTATAGCCAAAGTCAATGGGAACTATCATTATTGATTTATAGCCAAAGTCAATGGGAACTATCATTATTGATTTATAGCCAAAGCCAATGGGAACTATCATGATTGATTTATAGCCAAAGTCAATGGGATTATCATTTTTGAATTGTATCCAAATTTAATAGGAATTTCTATAATTATTGATTTATAGCCAGAGTCAATGGAAACTATATTTTTTGATTTATAGCCAAATTCAATAGAATTTATAGCCAAGTCAATTTATAGTAAAAGTTAACAAGAATTTCATTATTGATTTATAGTAAAAGTTAACAAGAATTTCATTATTGATTTATAGTCAAAGTCAATAGAAACTATAATTTTTGATTTATATTAAAAGTCAATAGGAATATTACTATTGATTTATAGCCAAAGTCAATAGAAACTATAGTTTTTGATTAACTTTTTTTTTTATTACGAGAATCGACTTTTTCTTTTATTAGTTCACTAAAGATTTATTACATACTGTCAAATAATGATGCAGCGTCGATTCTTGCGGTGACCAAAGTGACACTCTCCTTATTATCTTTTTTCTGGAACATAATTAATGTGGTTAGTGTTGATCATATATTTGTAAAAACAGCAACAAAAGTTGTGCGTATGGAAAGGATAATGGGAAATTTCTTTGTTTTTTCTTATTTTTTTAATTTGTTTGGGAAAGAATGGGTTCTTTCCCAAACAAATTGAAAAAAGATGATTATGAAGTCCGTGATGGGTCACGGACATGTATGGCCCCATTATGTATTTGAGTCAACCTTAAGTTGAATTCCTCATATTTAGTTTTTTTACTGCGAGTTCTACACCGCAGGGATGTTTTGAATGACAGAACAAGCAGAAGGCGGCGCTAACCTCTGCCTATAACAATGCATTATCGGACACGTCGCGTCCACCTAGGACGCGTCCTATGCGGCATTGCACAGCGCCCGCCACCCGGAGACATAAAGATGAAAAACTCATGTGCATAGTCAATCCATAGTTTTTTAGGCAGATGGCGTTATCAACGCTTTCTCCTATCAAAGTTTATATTGAGCTTATGATACTTGCATGGACATCATTTCCCCAAAGGAACATAGGGAACGTTACGTTACTTTTGAAACTAGAAAAGGGGATAGTTTAGGTCAATTAGTTTCCCTTTTTCAATTTTCAAAAGTTTAGGACAGCGCTAAGACTCTCAAAATGATCCTCAAAGTTTCGTCTCGCAGGACCATTTGATTCGCCTGCTAGGTATAAAATCTGCGGATATTTAGATTTCATAAAGTAAAAACTCTTTGGACATGCCATTATAGCTGTCCTTTGATCAAGCTATGCTGGGTCCAGGTGATGTCACTCTGCCAGTTGTCAACTGCCGGGAGCAAGATAAATCTTTGCATTACTATAAAATATACAAACCTGAACACGTGGAAATAGTGAGTAGTATACATTGAAGTCACCAATAGGATCACACATTTTAGTTGGTGTCAGCAGCGAAGAGCCGAGTGACCTGAAATATATAGAATAAACTAAGTAGTCTGTTCACGGAAGAAGACTAATATAGTGCGCTCTCTTTTGCACAATTGTATGGAAGTGAAAAGGACGCACTACAACCATGGTTGACCAAGATTCGAGCCTTTTGCCCGCGGCTTCCCACACGTGGTGTCGGGATCAAAAGCAGCCCCCTGCCCCCCTCCTCCTCCCAGCAACTATCCAATACACACCAAATATCAACAATATCCGCTCAACCGTTACGGAGTTGAGTAGAACTACACATAACGCGAGCGTAGCCACGGGCGGAAGCTATTAAAACAGCCAATAGCACTCAAGGACAATGTAGCTTCCTGTTAATGAAATAGTTTTCGGAATCGGATCAGTAGTACCCCCTACCACCCAACGAAGGTTGCTGCGACCGATTTTGATAATATTTAGCAGAAACATTTGGAATAGAGTCCGCGCCACGACTGAAGTCCGACGGCCTTTTGAGGAACCAACGGCTAACAGAGGTAGATTTTCGCTTTTGCTCTTTTGCGCATAGAAACTAGTACTCCAGTCACCGGACTTCAGTCGTCGCGCGGACTCTATACGTAAAATTGGTCGAGGTTGTCAAGATGTACATGATGCACAGACTGAATTGCTGCAAAAAAGTTTGTGCTCGGGGGGTTTACTGTTCGCGGAACTACTACAGACCGTTCACCGTAAGTTGGCACCTGCCATGGAGTATTTACAGGTGCCATCTTACGGTGAACGAGCTGTAGTGTTATTTTCCATGCTGGGTTATTTGTGCCCATCGTCCTTAAAAGGTAGTTTTTGGGGTTAGAAGACGATGTACCCGTATATGGAACTATAGGTCTTAGCAAACATAGACAAGTTTTTGCGCCCAGTTCCCGAGCTTTCGGATCTTCCAATAAAATGTATAATGCGCGTCATTTAAATAGAACGCTAGCGGTCAAGCTTCTTCAGGGGTTTCAGCGTTCTTTTTACATGACGCGTACTACACTCAGGTTTCAATCGGTCAGACTAAATAACTAACCTTCTCATGCAAAGTTCACTGCTCACTGCAGCGTACATGAATGAATTCATTTCTATGGAACACAAGGGACTGCCTCTTTGGTTGTCTTTGTCCTTATTGTACCTGCAAAGAGAATCACCATGTATCTGTAGTAGGTACATTATTTTACCATTTGGTCAGCGCACGCGGATAAAGCGCAGTCAAGCAGCGCTTTTTCTTCCGACATGATTCAAAAAATATATTATAGAATATTTTATTTCATACCAAACGTTGGTTAAATATTTGCTGGGTATTTCTATGATAAGTAAATATTTATATTACATAGTAGATATAAACAATATATAGTAACATAATTGAGGTTACCTCTATTATTAAAGATATTTATTTACGGAAAGAATAATACAATGAATACAAGTAAAATACAAGTAGGTATGTACAAATGAAACAGCTGTGCTACCTAAAGACCACTGCCTTGAGACTTCACTTCAAAAAACCAAAGTAGGTTAATTAATACCTGTGTTATGGTTTTGGATTAGGTTGTCACTTTTTCATAACATAAATTTTAAGTAATTATTGTTATTATTCCATCTATTTAGTTTTATTTTCATAATAGTTGGTCACAAGGAGGTAGACTTTAAAATAAATACAAGCAACAAGCCAGTCACTGTAAGGCTAGAATACATTATCGTACATACCAGGTAAGAATTTTAAAGCTTTGACTTATCATTAAATCAATATTTAATACTTTTTTATATAGCTTTAATTAATCAGAGATAGTGTAGCATCTTATTAAGACGCTAAGTACGTATGTTAAATTTTGGAGTTTTTGCGTTACATGTTCACTCAGTAACATAAAGGTTACAAACTTTATATTAATCAGTAATTAGTTAAGAACGTAATCTAAATAAATCATAGACTAGAAACACGATTGGTGAAACTTTCCACGATAGCTTTAGTTTTTGAAATTGGCCCTCCTAAAACCTGTTTTTAGGTCCCTCCTTCGACTAGAGAAAATATTAAGCGTTGTATACTATTCAGTAGGTAATCACATTACTTAGATTAATTAAATATAATTTATTTTTATATTCGCTACTTTAGGAGCAAAACGAAGTTTTATCATTTGTCGCTTACGTCAGTTACTTCCATAAGCGGCAGAAATCTATACCTCATCTCTTCCCGGGTTCAAGTGAGTAATAACGCTGTCACTGTCTTGCAGCTAGTGTTTTCTTGATAGACTCCGCCCATTCCATATTTTAACATATCGCCTTAATAAAATATTTTGCACATACACAAATTTTCATCATCATCATCAACAGCCTTCAGAAGTTTAGACGTCCACTGCTAGACGAGGCCGCCCCCATAGAATGCCATAAGGGATTTACCATAATCACCACGCTTTACAGACCGATTGGTGATCGCAGTATTGGTGTTAAGTACTCAGGTGGATGCTGCTGCCTATCCCCTAGTATAATCCCCTAGCTTTTACTACATCCATGGGAGGATAAGGAGGGTTCTATTCTTAAGCCGGACACACCACGGCACCAGCAAATGTGTCAAATCAAGTCATTCTGTCATTCAAGTCTGATGTCTGCAACAGACAAGTAGCGGCCCTGCCGTTGATAGAAGCGTATTTTATATAAATACGATTAAAATTACCTTTCATAACATTCTTCAATCTTATCTATATCCTCATAATGCTCAGCTGATGAGAATAAAATAGTGAAGGGAACATCTCTTCTTAAAAGCCCAGAGCCTTTTGCATTCCATACAGATGTACTGGGATTTGCTGAAGAGCACTGACTTTCTGGTTCTGCTGAGCTATACTCATTCGGGCATTTTGACTCAAGAGAAAAGGACATCGCTCTGAAAAATAAATAGTCTAAATTAGAATCTAATTAGTGCTTGCATTGCTGTGTTCCGGTTTTGAATGGTTTATGGGGCCGGTGAAATCACAGGCACGTGTGACTTTTCATCTTTATATGGGTGACGGGCGCAGTGCAATGCCACATAGGGTGCGTCCTAGGTGGACGTGACCTATGAGGTAATGCATTGATAAAGGCAGAGGTTAGCGCTTAACATCAGGTGGGCCATCTGCTTGTTACAACATTCACGAAGTAAAATAATAGTACGAAAAAAAATAGTAGTCAACATAAATCAACATCATAAGACTACAGAAGCGCAGGCCGCTTGAAGGCCCTTTTTGCGTGACGTTTGGGGGCTGCTAGTCCATCCACCCAATATCCTCCAGGAAGGCCAGCAGCTTACTAATGCCAGCGCAGGCCTGACTAGGCGTCCTCGGTTTCCCGAGCTAGGTTTTTACTTGGGACGCCACGCAGCTCCACTCCAGGGGGCGATTCTCGGATTGTAGACATTGATGTTGAATATAGATATATCGAAACAAGATGGCGAACGTCGAGATGTTATTCAACATTCGCCATCTTGTTTCGACATATCTCTATTAAACATGAATGTCTACAATCCGAGAAGCGCCCTCCTGGAGTACATGCGCTGGTGTCTCACTGCTACTAGATAGCCCCTGCATAGGGGACTATCTGTAATACCCAGAGTAAATATATGCCATCAGAATTTCACCTCTGTTAACGAGAAGTAGCTAGACAGCTGTGGAACTAAAAAGAAGCTTGTAAAAATATTTACCCTATTACCAATATTGTCACTCACTTGTTAGTATTATCCTTTCCATCGTAGACCAGTACTCCAGCAATATTGTCAGGATTTTCCATGAAACGTTCAATAACATTGTTGAATAACGATGTGTTCACGACAGCCATGTATGGACCAGCAGCAGCATCCGTAACAAGCCACTTAGCATCGTCAATGTCTCTTATCATTTGGACTACTCCGACTGCACCGTTGCGAGGAGCTGAATAAAATAAGATTCCTGTTCTTAATGTTTCATTTTAAGGTGTAACATTAGATAAGTGGTGAGAAATTTAAATTTTATTGTGTTTTTTGCTCTCATCTGTTCATCAACACTTCTTTTGAGGATACTAGTAGGCCTAATTTTGATTGATAGCGTCTCATGAATATCATTTTAATTTAGCTACAAATGTACTTCAATGATTTTTGCAGTGTTATTTCGTAGGCAACAAGGAACCCTTATAGTTTCGGTATGTCCGACCGTAGCTTAGCTCAGAGACTCTTTGTACTAGAAAGCTGTACTTTAACATGAGTATGCATATTAATCACGCCGACGAAGTGGTATAAAAGAGTATGCATATTAATCACGCCGACGAAGTGGTATAAAAGAGTATGCATATTAATCACGCCGACGAAGTGGTATACAAGACCAAGGGAAAACATTTTTTAGGGTGCTTCCTCTACCTGACAAAGTAGGTTGGTTTTTTCTCATCTATGTCATGCTGTGAGGTGTAATTGGATAGGTTGTTCAAAAATATTGTGAGTGTGTTTGATTCAGGGATCCGTTTGTGAAATATTAACACTGCCTCTAAACTATAGAATAAAATACATTTATTTACAGAAAGAATAATACAAGGTATGTACAAAATACATATGAAACAGTTGTGCTACCTGAAGACCTAAAGGCTGCTAGCGATCTAAAGGTAGCTCAACTGATCCAAATCACTACCAGAAGGAAGTGTCCCTAAGATGCTGGCTGCATTGCCTCGCTGAACTATAGATAGATTAAATAGAACTATCACAGCTAAGTAAGCTTTACAAAGTATTATAAAATGTACTTGGAAAATAAGGAAAATTTCATACAAATTCCATTGAAAATTAGATGAATTGGAAAAGAAGATGAAGTTGTTAGTTGTATAAAACAGGAAAACCCCTTTCAAAGTCCGCATATTGTGATTGGCAACTACAGAACCCTATAATGTGCATGGCCTGACTCACACTTGGCTGCTCTTTTTTGAGATATGATGATTAAAAAAAACAATACAATTTGAATTTCAAGCACGGTGTCTCACACCGGTTACCTTCAAAAAAAAATATCAAAATCTGACTAATATTGTAAATGTGAAAGTTTCTATGTTTGTTGCTCAATCATTTGTAGTAGCTGAACCAATTTTGATGAAATTTGGTAGAATAGGACCTGGATTGCCATATATGGTGCTTTTTAGCCAGTACCCGCACCAGCATAGCAGCAGAAAAGTAATACGTACATGAACATCCTGCTTGATGAGTGCCATTCAATCGTCTGAAACAGGCATTACTTCCGCTAATTGACGAGTAAATCTGTTCACGAAGTCTTTCACAGTTTGTGGCTGAAAGTGAATCATACATTATATTCTGTGGTAGGTACATCTAATATGGATATTTAAAATTATCTAAGGGTGAGTACAAAATAATCACTACCATCATGTATTTTTTAAATACTCACGAATAAATCCGTAGAACAATAGCGAAACATAAACGAGGAAAATCATTTTGGAACACTGGATCATAGCAGGATGCAAACTGGCGTGAATCCAGTCAGATATCAGTTAGAAACATACACAAAAATAGGCACTAAGCTTAGATCAGACGTTTTCAACACTATCTGAACTGAATTAATTTATCATCACAATGTACGCACTGAATCATCAGGACTCATCACAAATCAGATTAAACTATACATTTGGTTTTGCTGGCTCGATGCTCAAAAACTCAATGCAATGCCATCCAGCTGTTTTGTTTTTAATACGTACTGACAGTTTTATAACACTTACTCGAATTGACATTGACTTTAATTTTGACAGTTTCGAGAATCAATTTGCCATTTTTGAAAATGTCAATTTGGTTAAATTGTTGCAAATAAAGCAAGCCTTTTCCAAATATAAAGAAAAAAAAAAGAAAAAAAAAAGCAAGCCTTATATACTACAATACAATACAATATTATACGTGACATTGGCGAACTAGTGGCAACACCACTCCAAACCAATCATTAAAAATTGAATTGAATTACATTTATATTTACAGAAAGAATAATACAACTAATACAAGGTAAGTACAAAATACATAAGACCAAATAATGCACAGAAGCCATTACTTAAGCTAAGAAGAAGTCAAATTATTTCGTGTAATTTTGGTGGAATTTTAATTAGTTTAACATAAAAATCACATGTGTGGTGTAGTTAAATACAGAGATACATATAATTGTATTGCAAAAAATTATCGCATAAATATGTATTGTCATATGTATAAATATGTATCTTTTCGAAATGGTGGATTTTTTCCCGCAAATACTTGGTTTTCTGCCACCATTTAAACTGGGTTATGACTTGACGGAGACTCTTGACGACTTGACAAAGGATGGTGGCGAAACGACGAACATTGGTGTACCCAAAATTCGACATAGAGTACACCACTGCTGATCAGGTACTTTGAGATTATCTTAATGGTTGTCCATCACCAGTTTTTGTTCAACACTACGTAAAAAAATCCAATTATTTTATTAAAACTCTCAGGTTTGCAGAATACATATCCGTGTTATGCCACTTTTATAGATTTTTAAGAAGTTTTTTTTTTTTTTATATGTTTGGCTGAATTTATCATGCCAACATAGGCATGATAAATTCATTCATTACATTCATCCTTGTCTGCACCATGGACTTGTATACTAAGTCCATGGTCTACACCGATTACGGCAGTACCGTGATCTGTGGTCGTAGTCGTAAAAGTAGAAAAAATAATACTACGTTTTCGTAGGTGATTTATAGCCTGTGTGGCATCAGAGAAATAAGTGGCGGTAAAACGTAGTGATTATTTTTTCTATTATGCTTAATACAAACTAAAAACATTAATTACGGAGCATTTCATCGTTTATTCTCGGATAATGGCAGGATCTCTGCATTGTATAAATTGTGAAATATGTTTAGACAAGATGTGGGAAGCCTTGTATTCGAAGAAAGTACAAATATAATCTCCCTTAATGCTCAATGGGTTTCTTCTCAAATTGTTAGTACCTACCTACAATTTTCCAATATTATTCAGAAAATCCAGCTGTACCCATGGTCTACCTAGTTATTTGTATCTATATTGTTATAATGTTTACGCATGGCAGGCGAGTAGCTGGCTGACATCTGAATATTTTGCTAACCAGTAAAATTATTTTGTAGATAACAGAAACTGACTACATTTGCCGGGCATGCTGCGCCCTTGCTGTTTCGCAAATAAGTACAAGTGGGCTAACTCAGACGACAAGTGTAACTCGTCCACTTGGTCACACCCTAGTGTATTGCCTGTGTGTGGACGGTCCATATTGAGAAGACCGAGCTTTGTCGTCCTACGTGATAATCCAACACTAATTCAAGAACAATTACTTAATGTCATACATACGGGATTTTTTAAGACCACGAGAGGTCACTGTCCAAGATAAAGTGTGTCAGCCGTGCTGGTTGCGAGCTCGAAGAATAAGAAAAAAAACAGCCTATCTTTTCTGATACCCACCAGCAAGATGATCAACCTGAACCTATTCTCCGTGACACCCACAAGCAAGATGACCAAGCTGAACCAATTCTCCATGACGCACACCAGCAAGATGACCAACCTGAACCAACTCTCCATGACGCACACCAGCAAGATGACCAACCTGAACCAATTCTCCATGATGCACACCAGCAAGATGACCAACCTTGACCAATTCTCCATGACACCCGGACCTTAATCTCATATTGTTTGAAATGTTTAAATAAATAAATAAATAATGCTGGACAGTTCACACAACATTGGATTAACTACCCTTCAGCAACGTAGAGAGTGTGGAGACCTAATAGAGACCTACAAGATCCTAAACAACCACTACAGTATACCAGATTTATCACAGACACTATATACCATGAACAATAATATAGGACTCAGAGGACACTCGCTGAAGCTGCAACGCGGGCCAAGTACCAGCAATCCGAGGATGCACATATTGCCTAATCGCGTCGTGCGCACTTGGAACCGGCCACCAGACTCAGTGATCAGTGCCCCCTCACTGAAATCTTTCAAAAATAGACTTGACAAACATTTAAAGTGCACTGATAAGGACTAAGATATACACGCATCAACTCCGAGAGCTGCCTGTGTATTGTAAATAAATAAAAAAACTAGCCCCAAGCTAAGCAAAGCTTGTGTTATGGGTACTAGACAATTGATATACTCTTCATACAATATATTACATAGATAGATATTTTTTATTATACATAGAAAATACCCAGAACACCCGGAACAAATATCTGCAGATCTGCAGAACAAATATTTGTTCCGAGGCGGGAATCGAACCCGCAACCTCGTGCTTCGCAGGCGAACCGTCGCCCGCCGCGCCACAGAGGTTGTCATTTAATAGTTAAAATGTAACTATTAAATGTTAGGTACTGAATCATATAACTTTGTGAAACCACTATTTTATTGCTTTCTTTTATTAGGGTTCCGTAGTCAAAGACAAGGAACCCTTATGGATTCGTCATGTCTGTCTGTCTGTCTGTCTGTCCGTGTATGTCACAGCCTTTTTTACCGAAACTATAAGATCTATACTGTTGAAACTTGGAAGGTAGATGTATTCTGTGAACCGCATTAAGATTTACACAAAAATTATAAAAAAAACAATTATTTTTGGGGTTCCCCATACTTAGAAATGAAACTCATTTTTTTTTTCATTAAACCTATACGTGTGGTGTATCTATGGATAGGTCTTCAAAAATGATGTTGAGGTTTCTAATATTTTTTTTTTCTAAACTTAATAGTTTGCTCGTGAGACACTTCCAAAGTGGTAAAAAGTGTGTCCCTCCCCCATAACTTCTAAAATAAGAGAATTATAAAACTAAAAAAATATATGATGTACATTACCATGTAAACTTCCAACCAAACTTGGTTTGAACGAGATCTAGTAAGTAGTTTTTTTTTTAATATGTCATAAATCGTAATCCATCCAGGAACTTTTATATTATGTTACTTGCTGCTACGGAACCCTTCATGGGCGAGTCCGACTCGCACTTGGCCGCTTTTTAGTAAGTATCTTCCTAACTACCTACCAATCTGCTTAAGACTGCGTTGATTGTTGCATGTGTGCAAGGATGTAAGTATCATACACATTGGTCATTTACTAAAACTTTTTTGGTCAATCTTAATCCGGGTATCCACGATACAAGCTTGTCCTAGTGCGGAGCCCATTGTAATGTTATCATATAGCCTCTATTATTTGTAAATAAAAACATTTGTATATGTATTATTTTGTTTTATTACGTTCTCTATCCATTTGAGCAACTTTTCACGTATTCCAAAGTGATCCAGCTTATACACATGGTTGGTATGAAAAAATACATCATAAGTTTTGCAAGTTATTTTGGTGCCATAATCATGTTTGGTTAACTAATGTTCTCAGCATTGTGTGTTCGGCCAACATCTATGTTTGCTGTCTAGTTACTAGAGTCATAGTACATTTCTTCCATCTGAGACCTGGAGGACATAAAAAGTATGAGTATACATACACTCGGCTACTAGCAATAGCATCAGTGCAAACTGGAGTTGGAGTGTCCAGGGGACCGATTCAGATATTGTAGACATAATAATATAGGTACTCTACATTTTCTGTAAACGAGTAGGCTAATATAATAAAGGTATTATAGTTATGTAATCCTTCAATTTACATCCAATTTACTGTCAAATTATCTTTCAATTATTCTGACTCATTAGAAGGTAGCACGAGCCTGACCCAAACTTATGTTCACATCCTACATAGCCCAAAGTGGAGTTTAAAATATCTGCCCAAACAGAAATTAGCATATAAATAAATAATGCTGGACAAGTTCACACAACATTATCTAGCCCCAAGCTAAGCCAGAGCTTGTGTTATGGGTACTAGATAACTGATATACTTAATATAAACCATTGCATGCTAACAAATCTCAGAAATATATCAGCAGCATGGATAAATGATTCCTACATTAAATACCAATAATAGCCCAGTTTGTAGGGAGATAAAAGATAGTAACCAGGCTGTAGGTAGGTTTTCTAAGGAATTGACTTAGCAGAATAGCTGTAGGTTTTCGGTTAGTGTACCAATATAGGTATTTAAATATAAATAGGTACCTACCACTGTTCGTAAGGAGCTACCATATCAAGGCACTTACATTGAAAGAAGTGCAATACTCACATTAGAATCGCAAAGACTTCTCATGGAACTGATTAATTCCAATCCAAAATTGGTTTGTTTTGTTGGAAAATGAGGAGGTCGCACGCATTGAGTTGAGAGTTCTGGCTAAATACTATACAAAACTGTCAAGGCATGCAATTTTTAACATAAACAATTGTCGATAATCTGAAAATATTTTTAAAATTAATATCACATTTTTTTGTTTACGTTTCTTCACTTATACATACCTACAAGGATCATTTGGCACGTCTTGTAGCCGCCATTGTGGTGCTGTTTGATATTAGATTTACAAGATGGCGGCGTTAGTTCTGATTTCGGCCTCGTGCCAAACGATCCTTGTAGGTCTGTTCTGTACGTACACTGCGCTGCGTTGACCGAGCACAGAATAACTATAAAAATGACAGTGACAGCGCAAAGCATAGGATGTCAATTTCAAATGCACCGATCGACAATGCTCTAATGGATGCCGGGCTGTTTTTACTAGATCAGATCAATATTTTCAAAAAATATTTGATTTTTTCACGTAGTTTTATAAAAAATGTAATGATGGGAATTTCATTGGCTATTCTCATACTATCCAAGGGTATTGTTTTTATGGAATGTCGCAGCGCTGGTACGCGGTCGCCATGACTCTTTAATTACAATGAGTGGTTTTCACGGCCGTTTCACATCATGCTTAAACCCTTGAAAATAGATGGCGCCAGCTCTGTACTTAACTGACAAAATAAAGTGAAATGTCAGCAACGTAATTTTTGTGGTATTTCCATCGAGGTATAATAGTATGGAGTGAGGGCTAAGAGTGTTCCTTCTTACTCCTATCCTAGAAGATAGCTTGCTATCCTATGTTAGAGAGAAACAAATATATTGTCACACGACAGTCGTTTTTCCGTTTTGTACCCTGAATATTGGCACCATGCATGTACATCTCCCTAGATTGTTACCATGAATGTAGTAGTAATTTGACATTTGGCCTGGTACGAGTTACACGAATAAAAACAGATAGATATATGCTTGTCTCATTCCAACACATGAATACATTCATTTAAAAGAATGAGACTGGTATAATCGATACCGGTTCGTTTTTAGCCTTAGTTCCATGCTTTAGTTCTTCTTCCGATGCGCGACCATATCTCGGATGGAACAATTACATCCATTAATCATATATATTGATACTATGGTCCATGGTGACCTAGACCGTCTAGGAAGATTTACTACATGGAAATAAGGCTATAAACAAACCGGATTCAATTATACCAGTCTCATTCTTTTATATGAATGTATTCATGTGTTGGAATGAGACAAGCATATATCTATCTGTTCTTATTTGTGTAACTTGTACTAGGCCAAATATCACACTTGGTATCAATTAATACTACATTCATGGTACCAATATTCAGTGGTACGGAAATGAAAAACGACTGTCGTGTGACAATATATTTGTTTCTCTCTAACATAGGATAGCAAGCTATCTTCGAGGATAGTAGTAAGAAAGAACACTAGTGGCTATTTTACCACTCAATCCATGTACTACCACAGAATAAATATTAGTACAAGTAGAACTGTCAATTAAAAAAATCTACAAAGAAACTAAAATTATGAACTTAAAACAGCTATTCATTTATAATACATGCATTCTCGTGCGAAAAATCCTCAAGAAATCGATCCACACTAATCTAACGTTTACTAAAACAAGGGAAGTGTCAAAGCAAAGTACGCGACGCGCTAGCTTTCTTGTCTTGCCCAAGTGGCGTACGAACTACGGGAAAAAAACGGTAGTTTACGAAGGCGCACAGCTTTAAAATAACTTACCCTCAGATATAAAAAAATTAAATACATTTAACGCATTCAAAACTAAACTTTCTCATCATATTATATCAAATGTTTACTAATAATTTTATGCGTCATAATGTGTTGATTGAGTTCCTATCGATATTAACTTGAACGACCTAAACTATTTTTAATATGTGTAATTGATTCTCATCACAGAACAGCTCTACCTATATACATAGAAAGAAGCCTTACTGAGGAACTAAAAACTTTGCTAGTTGTAAATGCAACAGATAATATAAACTTGTATATAATATGGCAAGTGGTGACCCCAGAGGTCAATTGGATTTTACGGAATTTGGTGGAACTAACATACACGACTGCGTAATAGGACCCAGGGGCTATTATGTTTCTTATTTGATTTTTAGCCTACATAATAATTATTATTTTGGGTATAAATTAAACTTCAGAGCTTTCACGTATATTTCTGTATATTTAGAACTGTAAAAAATTACAAATATATCCTAAAAACATAAGAAGTTACTTCGATACAATCATTTTTGTGTTACATTTGGAGCATATAAACAAATTACAATAGATTCTTAGAAACATTATAAAAATTAAACAGACACCGTGTTGTAATTGATTGCCACCCAAATCATCTAAAGATAAGACAAGTGAGATTATTCGGAGTCGCATAGTACCTATCTACGTCTACTTTGGTATGTTTATTATTCACAATTTGGAACAATAACAATAAAATCTTGGAAAAATTATAAATATTACTTTAATACAATATTTTTTTCTATACATTTGCAACAGACAATGAATCACAACAGGTTCTTAGAACGATTATACAAATTAAATAAACACCGTGTTGTAATTTATTGAACATGACACCAGCAAAAAACCCTTTTACTAATACGAAATCTAAGTACGTAGGTGTACGTAATGTTTTTTTTTTACGCGTTTTCTTATTGAAAACAAAGTTAATTGTAGTAAGTATATATTGCACGAGAAACAGTTTGTATTGTCAAGTTACAAAATAACAACATGATATAAAAAAAACATGTTTTCATTCATCTTTTTTTGGTATTGTGGAACACTACACGCGAATAGTAGTAGTAGTAGTAGTGTAGTGACGACCTCTGTGGCGGGGCGGGCGAACGTTCGCCTGCGACGCCGGAGGTTGCGGGTTCGATTCCTGCCTCGGAACAAATATTTGTGCGATATGCAGATATTTGTTCAGGGTGTTCTGGGTATTTTCTATGTATAATAAAAAATATCTATCTATGTTATATATTGTATTAAGTATATCAGTTATCTAGTACCCATAACACAAGCTCTGCTTAGCTTGGGGCTAGATAATGTTGTGTAAAGTGTCCAGCATTATTTATTATTATTTTATTATAGTTTCTACAGATGAGCTTAGGAATTATTTACTATTTAGTTATAGAAAGGATATTACAACAAATACAAGGTATGTACAATTTTTTTTTTAAATCATGAGGCAGTTGTGCTACCTGAAGTCCGCTGCTAACGGTCTAGGTACAGGTAGCACAACTGATCCAAATCACTACCAGACGGAAGCGTCCCTAAGATGCTGGCTGCATTGCCACGCTGAACAGCAATACTAAAGCGTTGAGCCAGATAAGAGCCAGCTCTCGGGTCACGCGTCATTCGACCAGACGTACTGAAATTTTTTTGAAAACGCGAAGGGCCCCGGTACTCCGCGGACTCAAGAGTCTCGACCCCGCAAGGCTCAAATAAGTAAGCTCTTTCGAGACTTAATTTAGTTATTTAGGTACTAACTTTCGCCATGCAAGCGTCGCGTCGCAATGGTACTTGTAAACGAAAATATACATCTACTATGCCTTCTAAAATAATATTATTTATTTAATTTGATCAATGTAGGGACGGACGTTGATATTTACGTTAGAAATGTGATGTAGTTCACGATTACTGTACTATAATTTGTTTTGTTGTTATATTTAGATACATACTTAGACTCTTTACTGTAGATTAACGATTAAATAACACACTGATATACAAAACTTAATTTAGATACGTAAGGTTTCATTCATACTGGCAGAATAGTGAATGTTGTGTTGTATGTTGCTTCACTTCAGCTCAGTTTGATTTCACTTTGAGCAAGATGAGCTCTGAAGCCCAATTCTTTTAATTATTTTATAACCACACTGCAAGTTGACCGAAACGAGATTGTATTGTAAATTGACTGAGAAATTGGTATTCTGCTCCCTCATAATAACAATATAATCTACTTACGGTTCTTGCGACCATATATTAAAGTAGGATAGTGCTACAGAATACCATTTCGTTTGACGTTTGTGACATCGACAATAGATCGTGACACGATCCGAACTTTAATTTGACTATTTTTTATTATGAGAATTGGGCTTCAGATATGCCAACTGAGACATTTCATCAGCTAGTGACACTCGGCTTGCTGGCGAGATACAATTATTAATGTAGTGTCGAATTTTGTTATTTTCACAAATACAAACAGTTTATTTTCTGTAGGTACAGTACAAGCTAATTATTAAATAATCTGAATAAACCGGTTCAACAATAAAGTAGTCTTCAAAATAAGCTGTACGATATGAGACGATAGAGCAGGTAAATACAGGTGACAGGTCAGCGTCCACAGGTCGCCATCGTACCGGAAATCCTGTAAAAACAAGTTTTTGTTATTTTTTTTTTTAAATACCATCTAAAACATGACGCAGGAGGTTGCGGGTTCGATTCCCGCCTCGGAAAAAATATTTGTTCAGGGTGTTCTGGGTATTTTCTAATAATAATAAAAAAAAATGATCTATGTAATGTATTGCATTTAAGTACCTATATCAGTTATCTAGTACCCATAACACAAGCGCTGCTTAGCTTGGGGCTAGATAATGTTGTGTGAAGTATCCAGCCTTATTTATTTATTTATTTGATCTTTTATGAAATTAGTGATCGATAATGTGAGCCACTGCTGGCCATAGGAGCTACGCTATACCTACTTACAATGAATAGTGTACGTATAAGTATATACCTAGCTACCTAAGTATACTAGTGTGGAGCCATCATCATCCGGTAGACGTCCACTGCTGGCCATAGGATCTTTCTATACTTATAATGCCACGACAAAAGGTTTTAATCCACCTCCATTGACCAAATTCCTGCAGCTGTCACAACATTATTATCGGTCCCATCGAGTAGGTGGCCGTCCTACACTTACGACTACACATTGGTCGTCCGATTCGTAAACAGATAAATATTATAATTAGGTTAGGTTAATTAATAGTATAATAATATAATTAGTAGGTAGTAGAGCTTTTTTGTGAAAGAGTTCGTCCGGGGAAGTACTACCACCATACCTATTTCTGCCGCAAAGCGGTAGTGCTCGCATTGCTGTTCCGGTTTGAAGAGTAAGGGTGCCGGTGAAATTACAAGCACATGAGACTTTTCATCTTTATGTCTCAGGGTGGCGGGTGCAGTGCAATGCCACATAGGGTGCATCCTAGGTGGAGGTGACCTATGAGGTAATGCACTGTTCATAGGCAGAGGGACCACTTATCATCAGGTGGGGCCATCTGCTTGTTCCGTCGTTCAAGCAGTATAAAAAAAATTAAAAATAGGTTAGTACTAAGAAGTTGAGTAGAAATAGAGCTTTTTTGTGAAAGAGTTCGTCCGGCGAAGTACTACCTCCATACCTATTTCTGCCGCAAAGCAGTAGTGCTCCGGTTTGAAGGGTAAGGGTGCCGGTGAAGTTACAGGCACATGAGACTTTCATCTTTATGTCTCAGGGTGGCGGGCGCCGGGCGCAGTGCCACATAGGGTGCGTCCTAGGTGGACGTGACCTATGTGGTAATACAATGTTAAAGTTCCTGTCTGTCCCCGAATTTGTCCCCGTTCGCGGACAAAAAGGAATTGTCAATTCCTGTTTGTCCCCGAATCCAAATTCGGAATACAGGAATTAAAAAAATCCTGTATGTCCCCGAATTAAGGGAGAGGTTACCGCTTAACATCAGATGGGCCATCTGTTTGTTAAAAAATAGTAATTACTACTTACCTACCATTGGTTATCAAAAAAGGGAGATTGTTAGGGTTCCGTAGCCAGCTGGCAAAATACGGAACCCTTATGGATTCGTCATGTCCGTCTGTCCGTCCGTATGTCACAGCCACTTTTTTCCGAAACTTTAAGAGCTATGCTGTTGAAACTTGGTAAGTAGATGTGTTCTGTGAACCGCATTAAGATTTTCACACAAAAATTAGAAAAAAACAATATTTTTTTGGGGTTCCCCATACTTAGAACTGAAACTCAATTTTTTTTTTCGTAATCCCGTACTATACCCATTGATAGGTCTGCAAAATTGATATTGAGGTTTCTAATATCATATTTTTCTTGGTAAATATGATACATTTATTTACAGAAAGAATTATACAACAAATACAAGGTATATACAAAATAAATATAAATATTAAATAAATAAATAAATAATGCTGGACAGTTCACACAACATTATCTAGCCCCAAGCTAAGCCGAGCTTGTGTTATGGGTTAGTACCCATAACACCTTATCCTTATCTAGTGATAACTGATATACTTAATACAATATATTACATAGATAGATATTTTTAGGGTTCCGTAGTCAAAGACAAGGAACCCTTATGGATTTGTCATGTCTGTCTGTCTGTCTGTCTGTCCGTGTATGTCACAGCCTTTTTTTTCCGAAACTATAAGATCTATAATGTTGAAACTTGGTAGGTAGATGTATTCTGTGAACCGCATTAAGATTTTTACACAAAAATTGAAAAAAAAAAACATTTATTTATGGGGTTCCCCATACTTAAAACTGAAACTCAAAAATTGTTTTTTCATCAAACCTATACGTGTGGGTTATCTATGGATAGGTCTTCAAAAATGATGTTGAGGTTTCCAATATCATTTTTTTCTAAACTGAATGGTTTGCGCGAGAGACACTTCCAAAGTGGTAAAAAGTGTGTGTCCCCCCGTAACTTCTAAAATAAGAGAATGATAAAACTAAAAAAAAAATATGATGTACATTACCATGTAAACTTTCACTCAAAATTGGTTTGAACGAGATCTAGTAAGTAGTTTTTTTTTAATACGTCATTAATCGTAATCCATCCAAGAACTTTTATATTATGTTACTTGCTGCTACGGAACCCTTCATGGGCGAGTCCGACTCGCACTTGGCCGCTTTTTTATTATTATTATTATTATTATATTTAATACACTAGCAGCATAAGCTGATGCGTGTATATCATATCAGTGCACTGAGTTTTTTAAAATGTTTATCATATCGGTTCTTAAATGAGTTCACCGAGGGAGCACTAATCACTGTCTCTGGTAGCCGGTTCCAAGCGTTTGTTACACGGTTGGGCAAGAAGTGTTTCCTGGGATTGCTGGTTCCAGGCAGCTTTACGAGTTTCTGTGAGTGTCCCCTCAACTTGTTGCTATTTAAGGTAAATAAATTCCTCAAGTCAGGTATGTTATAGTGACTATTCAATATCTTGTAGGTCTCTGAGATCACCACGTTGTCTACGCTGTTCCAAAGTCGTCAGTCCCAGTTCTTTAAGACGGTACTCATAGGGATGTTCCTTGAGTGATAATACCATTTTTGTAGCTCTTCGCTGTACTCGTTCAAGAAGATCAATATCTTTCCTGAAGTATGGGTTCCAAATCTGGAATGCATATTCCAACAACGGTCTTATATATGGTTTATAAAGTTTAATGAAAAGATCTTTATCTATGTATGAGAAAGCTTTTCTTATGATGTAAAGAATGGAATTGGTTTTCTTCACAACTCCCAGTATGTGTGTTTCCCATTTGAGGTCTGAGGTTATAGCAACTCCTAGATCCTTCTGACGATCTACACACTCCAGCTGGGCATTATTTATTGTGTAGGTCATTCTAGGGTTCTTGTTACCAATGTGCAAGACTGTGCACTTTGATGCATTTAGGGTCATGAGCCAGTCCTGAGTCCACTCATATATACAGTCCAGATCTTTTTGGATAATGTTGTGAGATATTATCGGATTACCCATAATCTTTGTATCATCTGCAAAGAGCGACAGCTGAGATTGGATGTGTTGCCTCAAGTCAGTAAGAAAAATTCCAAAAAGGATTGGACCGAGCACAGATCCTTGGGGCACACCACTATGCACCTTATGAGAACTGGAATAAGCTTCTCCTACTCTGACCTTAAAGGTCCTGTTTGACAGAAAGTCTTCTATCCACATGTGAAGTTTGCCACGTATTCCAAGGTGATCTAGTTTCGATAGAAGCCTCTTTATTGGTACTCTGTCAAATGCTTTTTCATAATCGAGATAGATAACATCAGTTGGTTGCCGTTCGTTCCAGTTAATGGTCCACATATCAATGCAAGAGAGTAGATTCGTCACAGTTGAACGTCCCTGAACGAAGCCATGCTGTTCATCCAAGATAACATGCTCCCTTGACAAAAAACTTCTTATATCTTTGGCAATTATCTTTTCCATTGTTTTGCATATAAGACTTGTGAGACTTATTGGGCGATAGTTGGATGCATCTCGCTTGCTGCCCTTTTTGTAGATTGGAGTCACAAATGCCTCTTTCCAGTCTATGGGAAGTTTGCCTTGATCTAGTGATAGGGTCATTATTAATGCCAACTCGGAACTTAAGCATGCGCTGCATTCTTTCAGTAAGATGGCAGGGATTTCATCTGGACCCATAGCTGTATCGTCTTTGAGGGTCATAATAGCTTTTTGTACAACGTCCATGGAGAACTGTACATCTTCTATGGAGTTTATGATCCTTGGAGCTGATATTTGTGGAATTCGGGTACCAGGTTCTCTTACATAAGATTTTTCAAATTGTCTTGCAAAAATATCAGCTACTTTCTCATGATCCTTAACCACCATACCTGTGGTATCATCTAATAGTGATGGAGGCACTGATACCCTAGATGAAAGTTGTTGACGTATGTATCCATAGAATGATTTAGGGCCACTGTATACAACCTTGCTTTCAAATGTTATTCTTGCCTTCCTTACTTCAGACCTTACCTTACCTTATACATAGAAAAATACCCAGAACACCCTGAACAAATATCTGCGATCGCACAAATATTTGTTCCGAGGCGGGAATCGAACCCGCAACCTCCTGCGTTGCAGGAAACAGTTGTGCTACCTGAAGACCGCTGCTAGCGATCTAAAGTTAGCTAAACTTATCCAAATCACTACCAGACGGAAACGTCCTTATTTTTTTAAATTTAGTAAGCATTTTTTTTTTTAAACTGAATAGTTTCTGCGCGAGACTTCCAAAGTAATAAAATGGTCCCCCCCCCCCCCCTTGTAACTTCAAAAATAAGAGAATGATAAAACTTAAAAAAAAATATGATAAACATTATCCATGTAAACTTCCGCCGAAAATTGGTTTGAACGAGATCTAGTAAGTAGTTTTTTTTTAATACGTCATTAACCGTAAACCATCCAAGAACTTTTAAATTATGTTACTTGCTGCTACGGAATCCTTCATGGGCGAGTCCTACTCGCACTTGGCCGCTTTTTTTTTCTCAAACGTTTGTAGACAGAGCGTTCGTCATGGCATTCTTTTGCCTATATTTTTTAGCCCCTATGTTGAGCATTGAACTACAGTGCTATCTCAGTGTAAATTAAGGCTAAGGTCGAGTTATGGGTAGACTCTTAATGCTGAGGTAGGTGACATGGGATGGATTCACTCACGTTTGATGGGCAGAAGGTCGCAGAACTCGCAGAGGAAGAGCCCGCACAGCAGGATCCAGCCAGTCACCACGTTGTTCGAGGTACAGCAGCTCCACGCCGTTGATGGCAAACGCGATGGCGGACAGGTTGTTTTAAACCCAGTGCTAGAACGTTCATAAGGTTTAGGTCAATGGTAAACTGAAATAGATAGGGAATGCACTCTCGTCCCTGTGCTCGTCGAAAACTCTTGAAACTTTAACTACCTTAGCAGGAATAAATTAGGAATGACTTGTTACATAACTTAAAAACCGGCCAAGTGCGAGTCGGACTCGTGCACAAAGGGTTCCGTAACATTATCTATTAAATGGCAAAAAAATACACGTTTGTAAAAAAATATAAATAAAAATTGGACGCAAAAAGTCGTCTACCATCCAAAAACTGACCTACTTAACCTACATTTGGAAAAATCACGTTTGTTTTATGGGAGCCCCCTAAATATTTATTTTATTCCATTTTTTAGTATTAGTGGTAGTAGTTGTTGTAGCGGCAACAGAAATACATCATCTGTGAAAGTTTCAACTGTCTAACTATCACGGTTCACCATTTCATTGCCTGGTGACACCGTTATCTATAAAAACGGCAAAAAAAACACATTCATGAGATACAGCCTGGTGATAGACTGACAGACGGACAGCCGAGCCTTAGTAATAGGGTCCCGTTTTACCCTTTGGGTACGGAACCCTAAAAACAACAATTAATTTTAACACAATGAGTAGGTCAGGTAGGACTTCGCTGTGCTTTGTAAGACGCTGCTGTAAGACGATTCAAAATGATCCTTGTGATTTCAATGAATAAAATACTTTTTGACTTTGACTGGACTTTGACAAGAGGATGGGTAGCAGCATCTACCTGAGTACTAAACACCAATACTGTGATCACCAATCAGCTTCTTCCAGAAGTTGATAACTGGTCAATCCACAGTAACTGATCGATCAACGTTTAGTCTTGGCCTGATATCTGTTTGGGAAAGTTTACCGATGTGCTCATTGTACCTCAGCCCTAACGATTGGGCAATAGGGCTGCTAAGCTGTTTTTTGTGGAAACTGATCATCATTTTCATCATGAGTAGGTATTTTATTCTTTTCATGATGCATTTTTTCCATACGACTTACCGTTTTTAAGATATAAATAAATATAATAAATAATGCTGGACAGTTCACACAACATTATCTAGCCCCAAGCTAAGCAGTGCTTGTGTTATGGGTACTAGACAACTGATATACTTAATACAATATATTACATACCTAGATAGATATTTTTATTATGCATAGAAAATACCCAGAACACCCTGAACAAACATCTGCGATCGCACAAATATTTGTTCTGAGGCGGGAATCGAACCCGCAACCTCCTGCGAACTCTATATGAACCATGCTATCTCGATATGAACTCTGAAACATGTTCAAAAAGTGCGTATATAAGAACCATGATCACCGACATAGCTATCACTATAGGCAAGTTGAGGCATAGTGCCACAAAACACAACACTGCACTGCACTCGAGAAACTTTATTCCCCAACGGTTTTTCAGTTTTGTGAGCTATACCTACGCACTATGCCTCAACTTGCCTATAGTGAGAGCTATGTCGGTGATCATGGTTCTCCTATGGATCTCCACATTTCGGATAACTATATTATATCACGATACCTATGACCGAAAAGTTAATAAGTAGGTAAGTATAGGTAGGTACTTACTACTAACCTCACACATAAGTAGGCTAGGTGCATACCTAGGTAGTTTAGTTTGCATTACAATGAAAAGGTTGTGCAGTTTGTAGGTATATGGTTAGTTTATGGACTACTTGTATCCACCCACGGTTTTGCTTGCATTTTGCCAAGATAAAAAGTAGCCTATAGCATGTACTATTATTTATTCTGTGCTATAGCTCAAATCCATGATCATACTGTACACTGTAGGTATACAACATTCCATCGAAATCAGTTCTGCCATTTCTGCTTGATTGAATAACAAACACACGAACATCCACACATCGTAACTTTTTTAGTAGTAGTAGTAAGCTTTTTTGTGAAAAAGTTCGTCCGGGGAAGTACTACCTCCATACCTATTTCTGCCGCAAAGCAGTAGTGCTCGCATTGCTGTGTTCCGGTTTGAAGGGTATGGTTGCCGGTGAAATTAAAGGCACACAAGACATTTCATCTTTATCTAAGGGTGGCGGGCGCAGTGCAATGCCACATAGGGAATATATATACAATAAACATAATCATATTATCAAGATAATATCATGGTTGTTAACCAGCAGTTGTCTATTTGTGTCAAGCGATTCAATTAGGTAGGTAGGTCCAACTTCGTCAGAGGTCAGCAGACAAAATCAACTCAGATGGGCAGCCTTTGGGAGACTACGCCGTATCTTCTTATAATTCTTTATTGTACACAGAAAAACACATAACAAATAAAATAAAAACAAAAGATATGTACAAAGGCGAGCTTAACCCTAGAGTTTTCTGACAGCAAACCTTTGAGGCAAGAGAGAGGTGATAAATATGGCAGGAAGAATGTACAAATACAGGAAAAAACAGAAAAAAATAAAACAACCTATAAACATACATATGATAATAACAAGCTAACTTTTAAAATACACTACTAAATATTAAAAGTAAAATATACTTACATAAAGTACCTACATCATTACTAAATATACCTACTTAAACAAATAAATACATAAACCTACAATAAACTTAAATTACAGTCTTCTCGTCTCAGGTACCACAGAACCGGACAACACATTTAAGAGGAAGCCCCCCCCCTAGTGATTATAACGATGACATTATAACGATATAGGATGAAGTCGGCATACTAAAGGGTGGTCTATATTCAGAAACACATTCACTCCGTATTTGATCAGTGTGGTACCATACACATAACATAACACCCAACAGTCACATACATAGTCCTGATCACACACTAGGATTCCCTATGTTGCGGGTGTAAGGAACTACGAGTACCACGGTACTATAACACACAGACCACAAACACAATATTTGAGAACAAATGACTTTAACCACAATATTTGCAGATTACACCAAGATTTGCTAAGCGTAGTGGGACATAAAGAGGCTTATAATAATAGATAACTTACCGATGTCCATCTTAAACCCGTTTGCATCCAGTGAACTCATCAACATTGGTATGTGGAAGTGCATTTGCTCAGATAATTATTCTCCCATGCATGGTCTTGAAAAAAAATGTTAGAATTTAAACAGATTTAGGTAATTTCTAGGTCATCTAAGAAGTTAAGATAATAAGCCATTTATTCCACACTTTGGGTTTACATGTTTTTAGTAGGTAGGTACTTAATAGTTCAGATTAAATTACAGGAAGTCCTGCAGTTCGGTGTGCCTCTTGGCATAGGCCTCCTCTAACACTTTCGACTGGGTTCTATCCAGTGCTACCCTTCTCCAGTGTTGTCCAGCTGTAAGTTTTAAGTCGCCTTCCGATCTTGTTTGTTGACACCCTCTATTGTGCTTACCATCTCTGGGGTACCAATCCAGTGACCCTTTTACACCATTTGTCCTGAGGATCTCGGATCATGTGGCCTGTCCATCTCCATTTCCCTTATTATGCTACTTCTCACTTTGTCTAGCTTCTTTATTCCTGATATAGGTCATCTAGCACGTCTTAAATACTTGTTATGTTATGGTAGGGTATATTAAGCTAGTGCTTTTTATTCTATTTGTGGTTTTTGGTTGAAAGAATTTCCAATCGAAGGAAAGAAGCTAGCATGTACTAGAACCAAAATTTCATTGAAATTGACCAACATAGCTCTCAGAATTTGCATGTTGAAGTGGCAATGGGCGAAGGCAACGGTATTTTAGTGCAAGTTTTACCGTTCCCTGCCTTTGAAGTGGTTAGTAGGTATATACATAAGGATAAGCACACGTTACATACCTTGGTATTATTCCTGTATGTGAACAAGTCACCGGGCTCTCGTAGTATATTGTAAAGCCTGGCTGGCTAAACTAACTGGCACTGTTGGAGGCACGATCATGGCCTATGAGTGGCTATGAGCCACATTTCACATCACAAAAGCTTTCCACGGCAACCTAAATGGTTGGTTAAATTCCACGTTCTGTTTTTTGACTTCATTAATAATATTGTTTTAGCACTTCCAGCTCAACTGTTTTTTATTTTATTTATGTTTTCACTTAATTTGATACAGATAAAACAGGAGACCTGTTTATATTTTATAATATTAACGTAATTTCTCACAAAACAAATCGCCATTTTACAAATAAAAACAAAATGGCGTATTTTCCGGATCGGTGTTTTTTTTTTTTTTTTTTGCTTCTCATGGCTTCTGCTTTTGCCATTATTTTTGTTGATTTTTGAAGTAAAAATTAAGAAACCGCTCACCATGTAGTTTGGAGAAATGAGGTTAAAATCAGTTAAAACAGACTGACAGCGACACCATCGGTCAACGTTGTCCAACGTACAAGAATCCATAGTCTGCAGCGGCCAAAAACCGAAACTTTGACACATTGACTTTGACACATCCAAAGTGCAATACAGGGAACATAACCATCCTATTCTCATGTAAGTGATAATGATTATCTTTTTGAGAATAAATGATTATTAAACCGAGAACTACTTCATTCACGGTGACCGTAGACCGAGAATCTGTCTACGATGGTGACCGTAGACATGCCCAGTATATATTGTAGTTTTTGGACATGCCGTAGACAGAGAATAGAGTCGTGACTGACACTGACTGACTTTTGGCCACAGATGCCATAAACTAAGAAGTGAAGTGAAGTGACGCCATATTTGTTTCTTTCTTTGCCAGCTGTGCGTGCCTTTGCTAGATAAATAATTTTGTTGTATGTTTGTATTGTACATAATTTTACTTTGGCTAATTAATTTGGTTGGTAATCAATTTTATTCTCGATGACGGAAAAGACTGTGGAAATTAAGGTAAGTATTTTCCATAACGAAAAATAAGTCTCAAGGTTTCTTCCATTGTTCTCAAGTTGCCAATCGATATCGAAGGCAAAACATTTCTTAATTCAATGTATTTTATGCTGCCCGTCTTTTCACAATGCTATTATTTGTGAAAGTAGAAGTACTCAGCATTACATGTCCCTGGAAATTTGTAGCCACCATTTTATTTGAATCTATTTCACAATTTCTGTTTGAAGGTACCAAACGGTTTGTTATTTGAAGATAAAGTACCTAATGCCAACGGAAAAAACCTTGGAAAATGCCTATTCACTCACGTAATTTATCCTCAGCATGTCGCAATACCTAAGAGACTGCGCTTTCATCCTTTCAATGCATTCCTTTTTACTAACACCAGTCAGCTGATTTTAAGTACGCCTTCGCCTTTTCATCCACGTGTTATTTTCTATAATCAATCTATGTTTGTGTGCGTCTGCATTGTATATAATATTGTCTTCTATTTGCCGTCTTTAGTGACTTCATTTAGCCAAGGGGTTTCTTTCCAAATTAAGCAAAAAGTAGATAATCATACAAATGTAAGCACTTACAATTTCGTAATGGCATTCCAATTACAATGTAGTAATGGGAAAACTCTGCATTTCTTAGTGAAGAGCTGAGTATCAGTTATTTCAATGATAAATATTTAGGTACAATATATTTCCCAAGAAATACCAATCAGAAATACCAACCCATCTACTAATCAGGGTGGCCTATGTGTATTGACTGTATCTACTGTTCTAAGGTAAACATTAAAAGGCCCAATAAAGTGCACACCTGCTTTCTTGATGTCAATTCCTGAATTAAATATACAAGCACCTCATGATTGATTGTACCCTCACACAGCGATACTGAGTAATAATATGTTTTTCAACACACTTGCTCATAAAGTGGCTGTAATTTCACCACATTTAGGCGCATAATGACACCTGTAATCAAATTGTAACTTTTTCATTGATATTATTCACTAGTGAGTTATAGAGACAGTTGAACGTCCTCGGCTCTCTCAAGACCCGAGCCGTTCCTCAGCGGTAATCACCAACATCACACACTTGTACCATAATGTACTTTTCCTCTTTGCTACTTTGAGCAAAGTATAATTAACCACACAGTGACAACAGCAGTTTTGCTATGGAGTGTATAAAATGTTTTTCATTATTTTAGCCAGATGTCTCACCTGACCTGGAGGACCTGTTACAATGTCCTGTGTGCTATGAAATTCCCGCGGCTCAGATCTTCCAATGCAATGAAGGCCATCATGTCTGCGGCCGGTGCAAGTTGCGCCTCGATGTCTGCCCAGTATGCCGAGCATACTTTTTCGGGACGAGGAACTATGTTATGGAAGAGATCATTGCTAACATGCGAAAACAGCAGACTCTTGTAAGTAATGTATTAATGAGAACGACATACTTAAGCCAGCAATTTAATTTATTGAACTGTCTTCCATTGTGTTTTAGTAGTAGCAGAGCTTAATGGATCGGTAGACTAATGTCATAAAATAAAATTTATGTCCAATATGATAGTAAGACAATACCTGGTTTTTTTTTTTTTTTTTTTTTTTTTTTTTTTTTTTTAAGTCTCCTTTGTTTCTTGTAATCTGCCTTTCTGGGCATTGAGCAAGAGTTTTGTGCTTCTTTCGTGCTTGACATGAATGGTATACGCCCAGTGGCATATCCAAGACTCTAATTCAGTACCAGTGTGACCGTTTACGGTAGATTGACTACTGTGACAGTAGATTTTCGATGAAAATTGGGTAGTGCAGTAGATTTTCAGTATTTTTTGAAAAAGTAGCGGATTTCAGTAGATTTCTTTGACAGAACGTTTTCCTAATTTGATTACCAATGATAATGGTCAACAATTAATTGGCGAAGAGTATCGTCAGTTAAAATTTGATAGTAGCGTTCAAAATTTATCAGCGTCATCCAGTCAATCAACAGTTTCGGTTGACACGGACAAATTTTAGTCAAATGTACATAAATTACAATAAAATAAAATATGATAATCTATGTAAATTTGCAAAAGCGATGATGTGTTTGCCGGTATCAAACGCCTCTTGTGAGCGTATATTTTAACAATTAAATTTGGTGAAAACAGAGCAGTGCAATAGGTTTCCAAACACTCACATATCATTGCTTTTACATGTAAAACAAGGTTTAATTAAAAACGGCAGTAATTGCACGAATTTCCAACCTGACAACAATATGGTCAAGCTAATAAAAAAATAAAAATATGTCAATGATGAATCTAATTAAGTATGTACCTAATAGTATAAATAAAACCTCGTAATATTAAACTTGTCTTTCATATCTTACCAAAAATTATCAATTTAGGCCCTTTACTAGTACGGTAGAATTTCAGTAGGTTTTTTCCAAAACGTTAGTAGATTTCAGTAGAAAAATAAGTTATGTTTAGTAGTTTAGCGGTTTTTGAAAACGGTCACACATGTTCAGTACATATTCTTTTAGATACTAGATGAGGTCTTGAGGGGCTCTCCTCTTTATCCTTCTGAAAGTTGTGGACTTTTTCATGAGACTATTTGCAAGCTGGTTAGGGTGTTGCTCCATACGTTTGGCATAGGATTTGAGCTTGTTGCAAATATCTTGTTTGACTGTTGGCATCTCTAGGTCGCGATGTAGTTGACAGTTTGTAATGTACCATGGTGCATTCGTTATCATGCGTAGCATTTTAGATTGAAAGCGTTGCAGAATTTCCAGGTTAGAGTTTGCCGCTGTACCCCACAGCTCAGCTCCATAGGACCATATTGGTTTTAAAATGCATTTGTAGAGGAGGAGTTGGTTGTCCAAGGATAATTTGGATTTCCGAGCCATTAGCCAGTACAACTTCCTGAGTTGCAGGCTAAGAGCCTTTCTTTTTGTGAAAATGTGCTTCTTCCAAGTGAGGCGTCTATCCAAATATATACCCAGGTAACGCACATCATCGCATTGTGGTATCTGGATTTCATTCAGCTTGACTACGGGGCATGAACCGTGTCTAAGAGCAAATGTCACATGCACAGATTTGGTTTCATTTGCTCTAATACGCCAGTCCCTTAGCCAGATAGAGACTTCGTTTAGGCTTTTTTGTAGCATGGCCGATGCAACAACTGGGTTTTCGTGAGTGGCAATGAGAGCTGTGTCATCAGCGAATGTTCCCACAAGGACGTTTTCAGTTGTTGGTAGGTCATAGGTGTATATGAGGTACAAAACTGGGCCCATAACGCTACCTTGGGGGACACCAGCATCTATACAATGGAGTCCAGTTCGATCCTCTCCATGCTTCACATAAAAATGCCGTTGATTTAGGTAGGATTTTATCAGAAGATAATAATTTATAGGTAGGTCTTTCAGTATCTTGTAAAGCGCCCTCATGCCATACACGGTCAAAGGCCTGAGAAATATCCAAAAAAGCGGCCGAACTGTATTGTTTGTGTTCAAACGCATAGTTTATCTTAGCAATCAAACGATGGACTTGTTCGATTTGAATAATATGAATAATATTTCAAATATTTTAGAAACGATTGGAAGCAAACTTATGGGGCGATAAGACGCAACATTTTCAGGATCTTTGCCGGGCTTGAGAATTAGTATGATTTCCGCTACTTTCCATTGAGCCGGGACGAATTCTCGACGCAAAGCAGCATTGTACACCTGTGTTAGAAATGTGACGCCTATATCAGGCAGTTCTTTCATGGTTTTTGCCGTGATAAGGTCGTAACCGGGGGCTTTATTAAGATCTAGTTTCTTGATAGCAGAGTAAACTTCGCCTTTAGTAAATTTCTCAATAGGAGGTGCTATTTGGTGAGTTGCAGACAAGCCTTTCATTATTTCGTCTGTTTTTGACGATCCGGTGTCTGGATTAGGGGTAAACACTTTTGACAGGTGCTCAGCAAACAACTCTGCTTTGTCGGTGTCGCTCCTGGCCCAAGTTCTGTCATTCCTACGCAGAGGAGATTGGAATGTGATCGACTTTTTGAGTGCCTTTGTGGTTTTCCATAATGAGTAGTCTGTGGCAGCTGTAGCATCTAGGCTAGTTAAATGGACCTCCAAGTTTTGATTCGAAATGTTTTCGAGGATCTTTTTGAGCTTCTTGGCCAGGTTATTAAAGACATTCTTGTCACTATGGTGTCTAGTTGTTTGCCACTTTTTCCTTGCTCGTCTCTTTTCTTGAACCATGTCGGTTACAATTAGCGGATATGTGGGAATAAAGTCAGCGTTGTCTAGGTTTGTAGGAGTAGCTTGCCAGGCTGCTATTTGAATACACTCATTGAATTTTTCGACTGCTTCTGTTATGTCATTATCAGTCTGGTACCTGGTTTTTAGAATACCAATACCGTAGTGATGGGATAATTACAGTCATGAATTAACCCATCAATTACTAACTAAATTCAAATTTATTGTTTGGACTAGTCTCTTGCTTCCACATGGGTGGACGTCCTTCAAGGTTTGAAGATCACCATCATCATCAGCAGCGTTTAGATCTCCAAAGCTGGTTGTGGCCTCCTCCATAGAAAGAAATGAGGGGATTTGCCATAATCACCATACTTGGCAGGCCGATTGGTGATTGCAGTATTGGTATAGAGTATAGTGTATGATGCTGCCCATCCCCTGGTGCAGTCTTAGTTGGCTTTTATGACATCAACGGGAGGAAATGTAGTGTCTATCCTTAGGCCACACATGCCACAGCGTGATATGATAATATCCACCATGCTATTATGTATATACATGTATTTTTATTCCCCGAGGTTACCATTGCTTTCATCCATTGTGAACGCTATCACAGAATAAATTATAGTACAAATAGTAGAATTGTTATTAGTACAATAATGAACGCTATGCCATTGCAGTTCTAACAGGCAGATTAGCAGTACCTTTTGTACTGATAAAAATCAGTGCTATCTGTAACATATTACTAAAGTTATAAAAGTGCAGAGCCAGACTTGCACATGGAGGGTTTTGTTGTCTACACAATTAATTAATCACATTGAGATGTAATCATTACAAATTATGTTATGAGTATAATAATGAGGTCATTATATAATTACAGAAATTAGGTGGTAAACTGACCACTGGAAACACATCAACGGAACAACTAAGTGTTGAAGTAAAGGAATCTACCTCTGAAGAATATGAATCTGTTGTCAATGATGCGGATGACGTCTTAAGTGTAGTAAGTACTAATGTAAGTACATCTATTTATTTGGGTGTGCATTATAAACGGGCCTCCCGATTTTGAGGCAGGGAAGGAGAGTTGGCGGGCTACCCCTGGTACCACGCCCCAACCAAGGACGTGTTTAGTATTTGAGAAAAAAATTGAAAATTTTGCGATTACTTATGAAATTTTAAAATTGGTAGTATTGAAAAAGCTGGTGAGGGGAAGGATCTCTTCTCCTGTGAGCGGAAATATATAGATTCCGAAATTTTTGAGGTTAAGTATGAAATTGGAAGTGTCGCGGCCTCTCGCCAGTACTCTAGCCCATGAATAACACTTTTTACACCCTTTTTTTTTCTCATTAACTAGATGCTTCCTAGCTACGGGAGTGTTACTGGGGGTGACCCCCTCTTCTCCCCGCCGCCCAGACTTGGGAGGCCCGTTTCTAATGCTGACCCATTTATTTTAACAATATTTACATTAACAGCAGTTGAGGCATAGGAGTGTCCGGACATGAATCGCTTTCTCCAGGTCCAAGAATGTTAGTACTAGAAATGTCAGAATTCGCGAACGTTCCTAGGAACGTTTTCCTGTAACTATAATGGTTAAGGTACCTACCTGTGTAAAGATTAAAATGATTTTATATATGTGGGTAGGCATTCATGTGAAATAATAAACAGTCTTGAACTAGCCATCTTGCTATCTTGTTTGCATCCTCGCATGTCGTAAAAGCCGACTAAAGGATTATACCAGGGGATGGGCGGTAGCATCTACCTGAGTACTCAACACCCAAACTGCAATCACCCATCTGCCTGACAGGCCTGGCAGTGCCGGCCAAGCGTGGTGATTATGGCAAATACCTTTGTGGCACGGCGGGCGAAGCTTCGCGCCTGTCGATTCAAGCCTCGGATCAAATATTTGTGCGATCTGCAGATATTTGTTCAGGGTGTTCTGGGTATTTTCTATGCATAATAAAAAATAGCTATCTAGTAATGTATTGTATCAAGTATATCAGTTATCTAGTACCCATAACACAAGCTCTGCTTGGCTAGATAATGTTGTGTGAACTGTCCAGCTTTATTTATTATTTATTTATTATTATAAAAATTGCCCCATTGC
Source organism: Operophtera brumata (assembly GCA_932527175.1). NCBI lineage: Eukaryota > Metazoa > Arthropoda > Insecta > Lepidoptera > Geometridae > Operophtera > Operophtera brumata. Next base: position 8,053,319 of record OW052238.1, read on the forward strand.
ATTCTTTGGGCAGGCCATGTCCTAGATATGGAGACTGCTGATGAATATTACAGATGCAAAAGTTTGTATGTTTGTCACTCAATCACATTTACTCAACTGATTTCGATGAAATTTGGTACATAAATAGATTATGATCTGGATTGGGACGTAGCGAGGTTCTCGGTTAAGGAAAGAATATACTAACCGACCAGCTAGGTAGACAGCGTGGTTGGTCGGCTGCTAATAGATGTATGATATATAAACATAACGAGATGGAAGCCGTTGGCGGACTCTAGCTAATAATACTTTGTTTTGTTAGCGAGCCTTTGTGGAGTCTCCGAGACCATGCAGTGGCCTGTTCCGCTGCCTCTGTTGCAAAACGAACCCCGAGAGGCTGCCCTCGGCTCGCTTGCTCAACCATCTGCGGTACTTCCACTCTCCGGAGCTCATTGAGGTAAACATATTTTGTTTCAGGAATTCATTTAGGCCACGTCCTTTTTGAATATAAGAGGTGGACACGTTCTATCTATTTGACATGCCCTTACTTATATACTTCGATCAAAACACAACTAGATGTCAGGTCGGCGCAAAAAATACGTCTCGGTGAATAAGAGATTAAATTTATATTCATTAAGTATGTATATAACAAATCAAGATGATTTTTCAGCTATGTTGCCAATTTTTTTATTTATCACCTGTGTTGAAAGGCAAACGCATTAATCTCTACAGCCACGTGAACGCAATTTGTACTAAGCAAACAGTTTTAAGTACTTTGGTATGCCAATAATGATAAAAGAGATCCAATCAAAGAGTAATTAATAACCCCAGCACGCCGTTTCATACAACATTGCAGGAGCAAGTGTAATGTTCCAAATTAAAAAAAAAGCGGCCAAGTGCGTGTCGGACTCTCCCATGAAGGGTTCCGTAGCAGCAAGTAACATAATATAAAAGTTCTTGAATGGAATACGATTAATGACGTATTAAAAAAAAACTACTCGCTAGATCTCGTTCAAACCAATTTTGAGTGAAAGTTTACATGGTATAATGTACATTATATATTTTTTTTAGTTTTATCATTGTCTTATTTTAGAAGTTATGGGGGGGACACACACTTTTTACCACTTTGGAAGTGTCTCTCGCGCAAACTATTCAGTTTAGAAAAAAATAATATTAGAAACCTCAACATCATTTTTGAAGACCTATCCATAGATAGGTACGTATAGGTTTGATGTTTTTTTTTTTTCAGTTTCAGTTCTAAGTATGGGACACCCCAAAAATAATTGTTTTTTTTTTCAATTTTTGTGTAAAAATCTTAATGCGGTTCACAGAATACATCTACATACCAAGTTTCAACAGTATAGCTCTTATAGTTTCGGAAAAAAAAGGCTGTGACATACACGGACAGACAGACAGACATGACGAATCCATAAGGGTTCCTTGTCTTTGACTACGGAACCCTAAAAACGCTCCTGCAATGGATTTGATTTTCTTTGTCCGTAAATACGATACTTCGCGTGTTCTTTTTTCGTAAATAATGTCAATATTTCCATGCATGTTTGAGAAAAAATAATTAATAACTATTATTTATTACTAACTTTTTATTATAAATTTTCAATGAACAGTCATTTTAAAGGTCCTAGGAAGTTGCTTGGAATACTGTTCAATCGTGGCATTCTATGGGCCCCCCATATTTTACGCCTCAACATAAGAATATGCCTAAGAATTTCGCTTTATCGAACCATTAAAGACCAAAAAGAATCTATTGATTCCTATTTATTATAATGTATATACTTATACGTACCAATCTCAGATAGGTAAGTTAGATAGACTAATAATTTTAAGTAGGTAAGACAAGACGGCCGACAACCCTAACGGTTGGTGAGAGCCAGCGCGGGGCTTGCGGGTATGTAGGTCTCTCGGGGTTGCGGCGAGAGAGCGCGGCGCTTGCGGGTATGTAGGTCTCTCGGGGTTGGTGCGAGCGAGTGCGGCGCTTGCGGGTATGTAGGTCTCTCGGGGTTGCTGCGAGCGAGCGCGGGGCTTGCGGGTATGTAGGTCTCTCGGGGTTGCGGCGAGCGAGCGCGGCGCTTGCGGGTATGTAGGTCTCTCGGGGTTGCGGCGAGAGAGCGCGGCGCTTGCGGGTATGTAAGTCTCGTGGTTGCGGCGAGCGAGCGCGGCGCTTGCGGGTATGTAGGTCTCTCTATGGGTTGCTGCGAGCGAGCGCGGGGCTTGCGGGTATGTAGGTCTCTCGGGGTTGCGGCGAGCGAGCGCGGCGCTTGCGGGTATGTAGGTCTCTCGGGGTTGCGGCGAGCGAGCGCGGCGCTTGCGGGTATGTAGGTCTCTCGGGGTTGCTGCGAGCGAGCGCGTGGCTTGCGGGTATGTAGGTCTCTCGGGGTTGGTGCGAGCGAGCGCGGCGCTTGCGGGTATGTAGGTCTCTCAGGGTTGGTGCGAGCGAGCGCGGGGCTTGCGGGTATGTAGGTCTCTCGGGGTTGCTGCGAGCGAGCGTGGCGCTTGCGGGTATGTAGGTCTCTCAGGGTTGGTGCGAGCGAGCGCGGGGCTTGCGGGTATGTAGGTCTCTCGGGGTTGCTGCGAGCGAGCACGGGGCTTGCGGGTATGTAGGTTGCGGCGAGCGAGCGCGGCGCTTGCGGGTATGTAGGTCTCTCAGGGTTGCTGCAAGCGAGCACGGGGCTTGCGGGTATGTAGGTCTCTCGGGGTTGCTGCCAGCGAGCGCGGGGCTTGCGGGTATGTAGGTTGCGGCGAGCGAGCGCGGCGCTTGCGGGTATGTAGGTCTCTCAGGGTTGCTGCGAGCGAGCACGGGGCTTGCGGGTATGTAGGTCTCTCGGGGTTGCTGCGAGCGAGCGCGGCGCTTGCGGGTGTGTAGGTTTCTCGGGGTTGCTGCCAGCGAGCGCGGGGCTTGCGGGTATGTAGGTCTCTCGGGGTTGCTGCGAGCGAGCGCGGCGCTTGCGGGTATGTAGGTCTCTCGGGGTTGTTGCGAGCGAGCGCGGGGCTTGCGGGTATGTAGGTCTCTCGGGGTTGCTGCGAGCGAGCGCGGCGCTTGCGGGTATGTAGGTCTCTCAGGGTTGGTGCGAGCGAGCGCGGCGCTTGCGGGTATGTAGGTCTCTCTGCTGCCACGCACGAAGAGAAGTGCGTAAGTGGTACTTCTATTTGCTCACAACTTATTCTTATGCCAGAACACAGCAATGCGAGCGTTACTGTTTGGCAGCAGAAATAGGTATTGTGGCAGTACTTCAAATAAGCTTATTAAAAATGAGATTTTATTATTTTTCAGGGTCGATCTGATGAAAATGGAGAATACCTCCAAGCTTGGCAGTTTTCCACCGACGAAGGCAGGATCGCAACTGCAGTCCGCATCTCAGATATGGGACTGTTCTTCCTAGTTATTGAGATAACCCGTAAGAATATTGTCTTTGAATTTGACCGTTTTTTTTGCTTATAGCTTCTTTGTATGAAATCTTGAATCTGGAATTCGACAAGAAATAGTTTAGCTGTTGCAAGACCACCCAACAGTCACATAGATATTCCTGATCCCGCACTAGGATTCCCTGTGTCGCGTGTATCAGGAACTACAAATACCATGGTACCACAACATATAGACCCGGGACAGATATCTGCAGATCATACAATCATTTGTTCCGCAGCGGGAATCGTACCCGAAACCACTCGCTTCTCAGCCGGCTGCAGGCGCGAAGTGCCACAGATATGTGTTATTACTGGAAGCGGCAATGAGCTCACCCGAGGTAGCTTTTTAGTAGTAGTAGAGCTTTTTTGTGAAAGAGTTCGTCCGGGGAATTACTACCACCATACCTATTTCTGCCGCAAAGCATCAGTGCTCGTATTACTGTGTTCCGGTTTGAAGGGTAAGGTTGCCGGTGAAATTACAGGCACATGAGACTTTTCATCTTTATGTCAAAGGGTGGCGGGCGCAGTGCAATGCCATTTAGGTGCGTCCTAGGTGGACGTGACCTATGTGATAATGCACTGTTCATAGGCAGAGGGTACCGCTTAACATAAGGTGGGCCATCTTTTTTTTTTTTTTTTTTTTTTTTTTAACATTGATAGACCTTTGTTTGACTACGATCTCACCTGTTGGTAAGTGACGATGTGGCCGAAGATGAAGCACAAAGGTCTAGAAGGCTCCTATTCACTCTTGACTTGAAGAGACCCAGATTATAGTTCTCAGGAAAGACAGACGACGGTAGTGTATTCCACTCCTTAGCAGTTCGCATTATAAAGGTAGAACTGAAACGTTTTGTGCGAATAGAAGGTATACCAATGAGGTAAGGATGGTACTGAGCCGTACGCCTGCTCGTCCTATGATGAAAAGGAGATGGTGGAATCAGATCGTGCAGTTCCTGGGAGCATTCACCGAAGAAGAAATAGAAGATATATATTTTTTTTTCTATAGAAGATCGCAAGGCATGCAACCTTACGGCGGTGCTCGAGACTCTGGATCTTAGTCTCCGCCATATGTTGCTCACCTATAAGCCTGAAAGCTCTACGTTCGATCGAGTCCAAGGCAGCAAGCTGGTGTTTGGCCGAGCCATCCCAAACATGGCAGCAGTACTCCATACCAGCCCGGACTTGTGCTTTATATAAACTGAGAAGCTGTCCTGGTGTGAAGTAACGCTTTACCTTATTCAGGATGCCTAGCTTCATGGCAGCTGTTTTTGCCTTAGACTCGATGTAGGAGCCAAAGTTGAGAGTAGGCGTGAGCGAAACACCTAAGAGCTCGAGGTGATCTCCTATAGCAACAGGTACATCACGGAATACAGGAACTTGGAGAAACGGACTTTTTTTCGCCGAGAAGAGACAAGCCTGCGTTTTAGAGGCGTTGAACATGACTAAATTGGCATCGCCCCAGTCGGATACAGCCTTGAGAGTCAAATTCAGACGCTGCAGCATCTCATCTCTTAACTCCTGAATTTCATTCTGCCTAGCTCGCGCAGTGGAAACATATCTCTCCACAACTGTGCTGTGGTCTGCATACCCAATGATACCGGGCATTAGCAGATCATTAATGTGCAGCAGAAACAGTGTGGCAGATAGCACTGACCCCTGAGGTACCCCGGCGTTAATAGCCAATTGATCCGACGAGCAGCCGTCAATAACTACTCGAATGGATCTTTCCCTCAGAAAGTCTGCGAGCCAGGAGCAGAATTGAACTGGCAGTCCGTAGGCAGGAAGCTTGCCAATAAGGTTAGCGTGCCAAACCCTGTCAAAAGCCTTCGAGACGTCTAATGAAACAGCCAGTGCTTCACCATATTTCTCGATGGCCTCGCTCCAAATGTGCGTGGCATACACAAGAAGGTCCCCAGTAGACCGGTTTTGGCGAAACCCGTATTGGCGATCACTGAGGAGGTCGTTACCTTCGAGGTATGCAAGGAGCTTCCTATTCAGTACACGCTCCATACATTTACAAAGTAGGGAGGTGACTGAAATAGGGCGATAGTTTGAAGGGTCAGCACGACTGCCTTTCTTGGGTACAGGCTGCACGTTAGCGAGCTTCCAAGATTTAGGGACTTCACCAGTTTTCAAAGAGAGGCGGAAAAGACGCGTTAATACTGGAGACAACTCAGGGGCACAGGTTTTCAACACTATGGCCGAGATACCATCCGGACCGCTAGCTTTATTCACGTCGAGACTACGTAGCGTTCTGAGCACTTCCTTTTGCTGGATGCGAATTTCCTGCATTGAAGCTTCGCACCGAGGAAGGCTGGGTGGAGTTTCGCCAGAGGTGTCAAGACGCGAAGCCTCCGCAAATTGAGTGGCAAATAAATTTGCTTTCTCAACCGCAGCGTGAGCTAGGGACCCGTCCGGTTTCAGTAGTGGAGGTAGTGAAGGGCGGCTGAAGTTCGCTTCCACCGACTTAGCCAGAGACCAGAAAGCTTTACTTCCCGCAGGGTATGCGGCAAGCTTAGCCCCCAGACGGCCAATCCGATCGAAGCGAGCCTTCCGTATCACCTTCTTGCAAGACTTGGCGGCTTTGTTAAAGGCTTTCTTCTTAATCCGTGCATCCGAGGTTTTACCGTTTCTTGCTTCGACCCAGGCTAGGTAAGCCGCATGTTTAAGCGCTTCTGCGCTAGCACACGCGGGACTAAACCATGGGCGAGCATTGCCTGAAGGTGAAGCATCGGAGAATGGAATAAAATACTCCATTGCTCTTTTGATCACCTCCGAAACGGCATCAGCACAGACCGTCGGGTCACAAGAAGAAAAGCAGGTTTGCCGCCAAGGATAAGAAGCGAAGAAATGTCGCATCTCATCCCAATCTGCCGACTTGTAACGCCACACTCGTCTACTACCTCTGGGCGAGGGATCGGGTGGCGAGTATGACGATACAGACCTCACCACACAGTGATCAGATGTACCCAAAGGAGGCAACACTGATACTGAGTGGTGATCCGGCACGTTCGTCAGCAGAAGGTCCAAGCAGTTGGCTGTGTGGTCCTCAACGTCTGGAATTCTGGTTGCCTCATTGACCAGCTGAGTGAGATTTAGCGTGAGTGCAAGTTTACACGCCTCTCTCCCAGCATGGTCGGTGAACTGGTATGGGAACAGCCACTGTTGGTGGTGGGCATTAAAGTCCCCCAGAATCACCAGCTGGGCACCAGGATAACGTTGTTGGGCCACATCCGCCGCTTCACAGATGTAGTTGAACAACCTGGTTGTCTCGTAGTCTCCAGAGTGAGACCGATATAAACCAGCATAGATAATTTTATCTAAGCCGGTGTCCACCAAAGTCCATAAAACGGAAAAATCGGGTTCTTCAAGGTCACGAAGACGCAGACAGCAAATGTCCTCGCGGACAAATAGACAAATACCAGCTTTGGGTTTAAAGTTGTGCTCCAGGGCATAGCCTGGGTATGTAAGGTAAGCTGTATCGGGAGGACATTGAATCTGCGTCTCCGTGAGGAATAATAAGTGTGGCTTAGTGGTCTCTAGGTGGTGGTGGACCGGATCGAGATTGGAGTGCAGTCCTCGAATATTGGAGGAGTGCACTTGAAGCGAGAGGAAGTGCTTCCGCTGTAAAGACAACTTATTATTTCTGGACTTTTTCATATAGGTTTTTGAGTGTTAGGTTTGTGGGAAAAACGGCTGTTGAGCGAGGCACTGACCAGCGAAAACTTAGAGACTTACAGCAGGCTCCTGCGCCAGTGGGAGACTAGACTGGAGACTGCGGGGACGCCCGAACCCCCCCAGGAATGGCCATCGGGTCCTCTCATCCGGTCGCCAACCGGCACGATGGAGCATTCTGGGATTTTTCGCGAGGCGGCGGGGCAGCCTTTCATGAGTGGCTAACTCACTAGTTGGGCCCCCTACAACCTGCGGTCGGCCAGCGGAGAGCCGTGCTTCGGATCCCGCTACCCTCCAAGCCTAGCCTTCCGGCACACTTGCACCACTGCGATCTCTAAACCGCACATGCAGGAAATTCGCATCCAGCAAAAGGAAGTGCTCCGAACGCTACGTAGTCTCGACGTGAATAAAGCTAGCGGTCCGGATGGTATCTCGGCCATAGTGTTGAAAACCTGTGCCCCTGAGTTGTCTCCAGTATTAACGCGTCTTTTCCGCCTCTCTTTGAAAACTGGTGAAGTCCCTAAATCTTGGAAGCTTGCTAACGTGCAGCCTGTACCCAAGAAAGGCAGTCGTGCTGACCCTTCAAACTATCGCCCTATTTCAGTCACCTCCCTACTTTGTAAATGAATGGAGCGTGTACTGAATAGGAAGCTCCTTGCATACCTCGAAGGTAACGACCTCCTCAGTGATCGCCAATACGGGTTTCGCCAAAACCGGTCTACTGGGGACCTTCTTGTGTATGCCACGCACATTTGGAGCGAGGCCATCGAGAAATATGGTGAAGCACTGGCTGTTTCATTAGACGTCTCGAAGGCTTTTGACAGGGTTTGGCACGCTAGCCTTATTGGCAAGCTTCCTGCCTACGGACTGCCAGTTCAATTCTGCTCCTGGCTCGCAGACTTTCTGAGGGAAAGATCCATTCGAGTAGTTATTGACGGCTGCTCGTCGGATCAATTGGCTATTAACGCCGGGGTACCTCAGGGGTCAGTGCTATCTGCCACACTGTTTCTGCTGCACATTAATGATCTGCTAATGCCCGGTATCATTGGGTATGCAGACGACAGCACAGTTGTGGAGAGATATGTTTCCACTGCGCGAGCTAGGCAGAATGAAATTCAGGAGTTAAGAGATGAGATGCTGCAGCGTCTGAATTTGACTCTCAAGGCTGTATCCGACTGGGGCGATGCCAATTTAGTCATGTTCAACGCCTCTAAAACGCAGGCTTGTCTCTTCTCGGCGAAAAAAAGTCCGTTTCTCCAAGTTCCTGTATTCCGTGATGTACCTGTTGCTATAGGAGATCACCTCGAGCTCTTAGGTGTTTCGCTCACGCCTACTCTCAACTTTGGCTCCTACATCGAGTCTAAGGCAAAAACAGCTGCCATGAAGCTAGGCATCCTGAATAAGGTAAAGCGTTACTTCACACCAGGACAGCTTCTCAGTTTATATAAAGCACAAGTCCGGGCTGGTATGGAGTACTGCTGCCATGTTTGGGATGGCTCGGCCAAACACCAGCTTGCTGCCTTGGACTCGATCGAACGTAGAGCTTTCAGGCTTATAGGTGAGCAACATATGGCGGAGACTAAGATCCAGAGTCTCGAGCACCGCCGTAAGGTTGCATGCCTTGCGATCTTCTATAGGTTACATTTCGGTGAATGCTCCCAGGAACTGCACGATCTGATCCCACCATCTCCTTTTCATCATAGGACGAGCAGGCGTACGGCTCAGTACCATCCTTACCTCATTGGTATACCTTCTATTCGCACAAAACGTTTCAGTTCTACCTTTATAATGCGAACTGCTAAGGAGTGGAATACACTACCGTCGTCTGTCTTTCCTGAAAACTATAATCTGGGTCTCTTCAAGTCAAGAGTGAATAGGTGCCTTCTAGACCTTTGTGCTTCATCTTCGGCCACATCGTCACTTACCAACATGTGAGATCGTGGTCAAACAAAGGTCTATCAATGTTAAAAAAAAAAAAAAAAAAAAAAAACATGCTGAATCAAGTGCATGAACTGCTCAAACCCGTCACTTCCACGATGGCTACACTGGACATCAGTCCGAAAAACGACAATGTCGCTTCACGGACTGGCTTTGTCCAGTGGGTGGTGACAAGCCACGGCCGAAGCCTACCACCAGAAATGTTATTACCCGTTTGGCACCACCCAGAGATCACGTGTAGGGACGCAAGGGTATTTTCCTACGGACGCGGGTAACTTCGATCTCCATCTGAATCATTCCAAGAATTCCACGCGCTTATCGTCAATCCAAGAAAAAAGCTTTGGAATATTTGATTATACATGTAATTAATTTTGTAAAAATTTAAAAAAAACCCCACGCAATGAAACGGCTGAACCGATTTTGATCAAACAAAGCTAAGAACTAAGAACACTCCCGACAGATACACCTTTCAAACAAAAAAAAAACTAAATCGGTTCTTCCGTTAGGGAGCTACGATGGGACAGACAGACAGACAGACACACACACACACACACACCACACCACACCACACACCACACCACACACCACACCACACACACACCACACACACACCACACACACACACACACAAACACACACACACAGACACGTCAAACTTATAACACCCCTTTGTTTTTCGTCGGGGGTTATAAAATATGATCATCATAGGTACTGTTCCCTTGCAGATGACTCTGTGTTCGCATGGCTCGTGATGGCGGCGTCCCCCAGAGTGGCTGAAGAATTCACTTACACCTTCACATTGTCTGGGAATGATCGTGAAGCTATATTTTCAGACTGTGTAAGTATATACTATCCTAAAAATATGAATATCACGCCGTAATGGCTAAACAAATTTGGGTGAAATTTTAATTAGTAGTAATATTGGCTAATCTTTATCCGGATATCTGAGTACAACGCGAGCGAAGCCGTGGTAATAAGTCGATATCATTTTATACTAAACTCTTTGCTAGTACACAAATATTTTACCGAAATGCATGTAGTGCGGTAATATAAAGTAAAAAGCACACATGCGTAATATGCTGCATTGTGACCCTAAAATCATCGCAGTAAGGGCTAATTTACGAGCAAGTTTATTTTAAAAAAAAAACAATATGACTTGGGCCTACTCGTTACTTGGCGACAGATGGTGCACAATGCTCAAGTTGTATTGCGGATCTGTGTCTTATCTGTTGGGTTGAGCAGGTAATATTTATAATTATAATAATCATCAGCCTATTCACTGCTTGGCATAGGCCTCCCCCATCGAATAGCACGACGAGCGATCTCGACCCGCCTCCATCCATTGACCTTTAATAGTATATTATGCAATTAGTGAATAAAGGATGGATTTAAATCGAGGGCCATAGATGAATCTCGAGCTAGTGAAGGATTTTAACGATTGAATCACGACCGTAGGGAGTGATTGATGATGATTGAATCACGAGCGCAGCGATTGGTTCAAGTGTTAGAATCCTGAGCGACGCGAGTGATTCATGGTCCTCGATATAAATCCGTTTTATTCAAGAGTTGCACTATACTTTATACCATGACTGCGAGAAAAAGAAAGATTTAAGTGAAAAATAGACATTTAATGAAGAAAACAAGAAGGTTACATTTTTTAAAATGCATATTAAAATTGGAACAATTGCTAAAATTAAGTAAGAGTAATTTTCTTATTATTATTAGGATGGTCAACTTGTGAAACAGACTCAGAAACTGTGCCAGAAGCTTGATTTTCATTTTTCCATTTGCAAAACTCATTGTAGGCTTTGGTGTAAACCAGCCGTGATTTGTTAGGTAGCAAGTTTTCTACTATATCGGCCGCCCTCTCTTTCATAAACTCAGGTGTTAACACATCTTCTTCATCACTTGAATGCATTTTCACTCGATAGATAATTAAGTAACACTAAACTCTTACAATAGCGCTTATTTACTAATGACAGCAAAGAACACAAAACAGTTTTTATTCTGATGCTTAACTTGTCGAAAATGTCGACCAATCAAATCTCGAGAAGTTATTTGCACAAAGAGTTTGCATGTCGAGAACTCTTTGCAAATGCAGTTTGTATCAACCTCCTTGCGCAAAAAATACAGAGGTCGAAGTGTGTTCTAAATTCAAACTCCGAAATCGTGATTAAAAGTGCTTTTTATTCACTGTTTTCATCGAATAAAATAAGCTTTTGAGTGGGGGAATGGTATAAAATGTATTTGGTATATCAAGAGAGAGGGTTACGTTTATAGTTATTTAAAGAAAATACCTTTGTACCAGAAGACGGGCTCGGTCCTTCCGGCGGTATCGTTAAGGTGCAGGGTATAAATTATCTGGAGCGGGCGCTGACATGGCACGGGCGTCTTAACATTGCATCCAACTGTAGTACAAAACGCATGGAAATAAAGTCGCAATTTGATCAAACCGAATGGCGTGGCTCGGGCAGCCGATTGCCCTTCAGTGTGTTTTAAATTGCGCCTTATCTCCATATAATTTGGTATGATATTTGAATAAAACGAAAACACGCCAGCGCCACGTCAGCGGCAGATGCCCTTTCTATGTGGCTTGCGCCTAAATATTTCCCTTTATATAATGTGTGTATGCTCATGCAGGTATGGTCGGTGCGCACGTGCGAGGGCTACCTGAAGAAACGTCTCCGCTGCCTGTCTGTGGCGGGTCCGGACGCGCGCGCGCTGCTCTCGCCGAGCGCCATGAGCGGGCGGCTGTCGGTGCGGCGCGTGCCGGCCGACGCGGCGCCGCAGGTCGCGCAGCCGCGCGCCGTGCTGCGCGTCGCCAACCGCAGCGCGCACAGCGACGCGAGCGACCTCTCGCAGGAGCTGGGGCCCTTCCTGCAGGACCTGCAGAACGACGTGGCGCGCCTCTCGCGCGCCTTCGCCACCTTCGGACGCGACGCCAACGCGCTCATGCGCTCCGAGGCAGAGATCCGCGCGCGGCTCGACACCACGCCGTCCCACCCCGCCCCGCCGAGCGACCCCCTCGAGGCGCCGCCGCCGCGCCCCGACGACGCGCCCGCGCCCGAGCCAGCGCCCCTCTCGCGCAACGCTCGCCGCCGAATGAGACAACGCCTGCGACAAGCGTTCAGAGAGTCCCCGACCGCGGACGAGGCCGCTCCATCCCTCCCGGTCGCGCCCCCGGCGCCTGGCCCCACTGCCAACCGCAGCCAGATCGACAATGCTGCGAGACATAACGGCCAAATGAACTCCGTTCGGAATAATAATAGTAGAGTTTACGACGAACAGACAACAGCCGCCGGCGCCGGCAGGGCTAACCAGATCGGTACTCAAAACACGAACAACGCCACTAATACCAACCTTAGCACGGCTACGCCTAGAACTCAAAATAATCAGGGTGACCGAGACAATAATAACCGTGAGAATACCGCGAGGGGCATCACAGCTCCTAGCCCGGTGCACGCCGAGTTTAGCGGCTACGGCGTCGTGCTGGAGTCGGACGTGCCGCCCGCGGGCGCGGCTTCCAACGGAAACCGCGGACGCAACAAAAAGAAGAACCGCCAGCGTAGATAATAACTGCGCGACGTATAATAGGTACTTGACTAATTACTATGATAGCTGCATGTTTGTTTTATGAATAAGGCAATATGACTATTAATAGCTACTGTACAACTACAGTTGTTGTCTCGGTTATTATTACCGTATGTGAATTAATTTTAGTTTGTACATAATTTCGTCTTATGACAAGCAGTTATACTATGAAGTGCTGTGATAACACATTCATATGCTTGATTGACAAGTAATATTAACGTTGAACTTCGTTTTGTGGTTGATAGAATACTAAACTATGTAGGTAATTAATTTGTTAAGTTTTCAATTATGACATGCATTTGTGGATTTTAATTGAATTAAACCATATTGGTAGCACAGTACATCAATCTAACAAGTATTTTTGAAATATCCTTGATTCAATTTCATTGTGGATTCTTTTATAGAACTATTTTTTATTTAAGATGACTGTAATCATTGGCGATAGTTGTATGAATGAATAAACTATAAAATCTCTGAAGAAATTCGGTACATTTTTATTTCGATCCAAACCTTTCCAATTCTAAATTTCTAACATGATAGCATAGTCTAACAATGGGCTATTCCCAGGAGTTTTACCGAGTAGTATTACCAGTTGAACTACTGGTAATTTTCTTCCCAACAGACTAGTAAGACCACTGGGAACATTGTACCCAGTAGACTTACCAGTAAAACAAAACCCCCAATAGTCTGATGGTAAATAAAAGGGGCCCGTCAAGAATTACGTCACCAGAAGCGCAATTCTCATAATAAGTTTTTATGTTGAAAACAAGTTTAGAGTAAATTATAGAAATGGCACACCATCGTAAACAGTTGGAGGTAGGTAGGGGGATACCTACCCCTCCCGTAATTTCACATTTACGGACACATAGTTTACGAGAGAGACTAAAGAAAATTTAGAGGTTATGTATGATTTTTTTAAACTCCTTTCTGTCATAGGGAGTGTTAAGCGCCCATTACATTATCCAATTTGCAGAGCACTAGATGAGCTAGCTTGCTAAATTTGGATTGTGTAATGGCAGTTAGTGATCCAATCTAGTGCGATCGCATGGACTCTGCCGCACTGCCGCATCTCGTACACTAGCTAGCGCGCTAAATTGCATGGTGTAATGCAGACTAGCGAGCTAAACACTAGCTCAGCGGCCAGTCTGTCGGCGTGCGTTCGAACAGAAGGACCTATTTTTGGTTTAAAATCAAAATGACGCAACCATCGACTTCAAATGGGGAGCCACCGGCAAAACTAATCTCAGATGGCGCCACCATCGCTGGTGCTAGTCATCTAATGGTCTTGTCTTTTTCTCATCAGAAGGGAACCGGTGAATATCTTTATTTTTACACTGAAATGCATTACACAGAGGCATGTTTTATACCAGACTATTATTAATGTTTATTTAGGTACTAAAATTATCCATTGATATTTGACACTTTCGAACGGAACCCTAAAAAGACGCAGAAAATGTTAGGCCTTAGTAGCCGAGCCTTGGTAAGGTCCAAAGGGGTAAAACGGGACCCTATTACTAAGGCTCGGCTGTACGTCTGTCTGTCACCAGGCTGTATCTCATGAACCGTGATAGACAGTTGACACACATTTTACCACTTTGGAAGTGTCTCTCGCGCAAACTATTCCGTTAAGAAAAAAATTATATTAGAAACCTCAATATCATTTTTGAAGACATATCCCTAAATACACGTATGGGATTGATGAACAAATTTGGTTAAGTTAAATTTGGAAAGTATGGGGAATCCCCAAAATTTATTGTTTTTTTTTTCATTTTTGTGTGAAAATCTTTGTGCGGTTCACAGAATACATCCACTTACCAAGTTTCAACAGCATAGTTCTTATAGTTTCGGAAAAAAGTGGCTGTGACAGCGGACGGACAGACAGACAGACATGACGAATCCATAAGGGTTCCGTTTTTTGCCATTTGGCTACGGAACCCTAACAATAGAATACAATAAATATTTAAGGGGGCTGCCATGCAACAAACGAAATTTTTCCAAATGTAGGTTAAGCAATGACCTGCGAGATCAGTTTTTGGGTGGGTGGCCATTGCAAAAGTAATGCCATTTTTCTGCCGGGGTCCGACGGCCCGTCTGTTTTGATGATGCCATATTCGTTTAGCGCTCTTCGAAAGATGTTGTTTGGCCGACGATCACTACCTACCGAAATGAAAAGGAAGTTAGATAGACTAGGTACCTAACTAGCGTCGCTAGCTAGTGTAGTGTAATGAGCGAGCTCTTTTTTTATCGCACTGCAGCACTAAATCTAGGTAGCGCTCTGCAAATTGGATAATGTAATGTGCGCTTTATTGAGTTGGTAAAAAAAACCTACTGTTATTAACCACCTATTTTAATACCTAGGTGCATAGTTACGTGAAGCATTCTTTGGTTATCCAACTCCGTTCTATCATAGGAAGAGTTTCCTAATTGAACTTAACCTACAACCTAACTACCTACTACGATTTAAATGAGATGCCTCGGCAGTCGTCGTTCGTATCTAACTTTCAATTTTTCACTCAGTTGCAATCATATTTCTAAAAGCCAATGTTTGCAGAGACCTCTTACTTTTGTAGCAGTATAGGTACCTACACTGTTACCCAGCTCCGTTTTGTCATAAGGAAAGTTTTTTCGAATTTTCAACTATTCAACTTTTTTTTTTTTAACTATTTTCAACTATTCATACCTACCTGCAGTCTTACTAAAATAGTAAGATAGGTAGGTAACACGGAAATATATAATTTTAAGCTCAGTGCAGGTTTCCATACTTAACCTCAAAAGTTCATAAGTTTCCGCGTTTGGACCTATACATAGGGGAAGGGTCTAACCCTCGGATGAAGTAGTTCTCCCCCAAAAATTTCTCTATGGTCTCCCCCTCTCACCAACTAAGTACCTAAATAGTAGAGAGGCCACTTCTCAAAAAGTCGTCAAATGGCGATTCCCGTTGGACAGACGATTCCCGCGCCGACAACCGGTATCATTGTGTTCAGCATGATCTCCTGAACAAGAATAGACCGGTTGTCGCATTCTAAAGTTGTGGAGGGGGGAGATAGGGGAGGGGAAAGATCCGAAATCCGGGTATAAGGTTTGGTTAATATCTCAATAACCGCTTGTCCGATTTAAACAAGTAAGGTGTCATACGATAGGTAATAAAATCTTTGACATATCATGTCTTAAAATGGTTTTAGTAAAAGTAATACTTTATTAAATATTTCGACAAAATACCAATTATAAAAAAAGGTGTCATTTACTGCAATTGAAAATGGCAGTAAATGACACCTAACTAAAAAATGTTGTATTACGAAGAATTTATTCAGCAGTATTTTGCTCTTTTAATTTTTTAATTTGGTTGAGAAATGACAAAACTGACAGGTTTTTGCAAATACCATATTTTATTATATATTCAAAAATAGGTCAATTTCAGACAAAATACGTTTTTGGTTTTGTTTAATGAGCAGTTTTTGGACAGGTATTCTCAGTAAGCTTCATTAAGCGTTGACAGGTGGCGTATTAAAATACAGCCGTTATTAAGATCGAGCAATAACAAAAGTTAATTATATTTTAATTTTAAACTTTATTTTACTTTTATTATGTTTTCTTGTAGCAAACTACAGCAGTACTTATTCTGTGAAAATTTCAAGTTTCTATCTGTTACGGTTCAAAAGATACAGCCATTATTAAGATCAAGCAAAAACTACAAGACATCTGAATAAAGCGCCCAATTCTTTGTCAAACATTACTTTTTAGTTAGGTGTAATTTACACTATCATTTTTACCAAAGCCAAAAGCGTCTTTTGTTTGAAATTCACCTTTTTCTAAATATTTAATAAACTAAATAAACTATGGTATTTACAAAAACCAGTCACAATTTTGTAGTATTTCATCAAAATTAAAAAAATTTAAAAGGTAAGAAAGGTTAATAAAGCTCCCAATTCTTTGTGATACATTACTTTTTAGTTAGATGCCATTTACTGTCATTTTCACCAAAGCCAAAATCATCTTTTGTTTGAAATTCGCCTTTATTCTAAATATTTAATAAACTATGACATTTACGAAAACCATTGTCAGACATAGTATGTTGACCATTTAATTAACTATCGTATGTCATCTTATTTATTGAAATCGGAGAAGCGGTTATTGAGATATTAACCAAATCTGATACCCGGTTTTCGAATCTCTCCCCTCCCCTCTCTACTCCTTCCACTACTTTAGAATTAGCGATGGGCCAACCCGTAAATTTTCCAAACCGGTTTGAACGGTTTGACTTGATACGCAAACCGGTGCGAAACCGGGCTACTCAAACCGAATTGGCTGGCAGGAGGAAGCCGTCCGAGCCCGTAAAAGTGCGCGTTTGCATTTTTCGACTCGCGTTCTCGGTTTAGGTCACGTGCGTCAGAAACCCGTTGATTTACCGATACTGGGACGCGAAGGAAACGAAGTAGGTAGGTAGTTAACGAAACATCTCTTTAGAGTTTGCTTGACTTCTATAATCTATACGTCACTTCACGTTAGTTGTTTAACTCGATAAACGCATACCTCCCTAATACTGAGTAGGTACGTAACACTAATTGAACGAGCGAAACGAGTTCTCTGAGTCAAATTGGAAGAATCGGCGTTTGTATGAATGTATGTATGTATGTTTGTCCGAGCATAACTTCCGAACCGTTAATCCGATTTTCATGAAATTTGATTGGGGGTTAGATAGTATTCGTACAATTTGTTGGTAAGGTTATGAGCTATATCGTTCGGGGGTCTTTGAGATATTGGGGTCCAAAAGGGGGTAAAAAAAAAGCGAGAATATCAGGTCAAATGGAGTGTCATATAAAAGACCCTCGCTTCGACATTTCGAAACTTGTTTTTATAATTTTTTAACTTACTTAGGTACTACTAACAAAACTAATAAATAATGGACCTAATAATGTCTGATTTAAAAAAATTATTATTATTATGTAGTTTTTGAGATATTAGGGAAAATCGACTAATCCTACAACGCTGAAATTTGATATGTTTGTAGCTTTTATGACACAAATACTGGGAATAGTCTAAAATTGAATAATTTTGAAACTTTGACTCTATAAAACAATAACCAATATTGTTGACCTCCCGTTTCTAGGAATTTGAACGTCATTGTAGGTCTAATTTTTCGAACCCCACGTACCTATGTATATTTTTTCAAAAGAAATTAGGTAACCTACGTAAATCACGTGTATTCGCGAGGTCTCAGTTCGGGGCGAACCACTAGTTACTAAGGTAAGTATCACTACCAACCTTAAATCAAAAGTATTCTTATAGGTACTTTATAAATATTACCAACTTGCTAACTATTTGCTTAATTGTTACATATTTCCTACATATTTTGTTTATATAAAAAATCTACTAGGAAGAAATCTACTAGAAAGGAACTACAAAAAAAATAGTTTTTATTAAATTTATTTGTTATGGAACAAGCATCAAGCATACCTACGTTACGTTTCGTTCGTTCCTAATGGCGGGAGACGGGCTCGAGCGGTGACGCGGTAGATCGACGCGAACACAACACACCGAGCCTGTGTGAACGATTCGGTTTGGTCAAAATGTAAGTCGACTCAAGTCGACTTAGGCTCAAACCGGGTTGAACCGATTTCGTAAACCGAATTGCCCATCGCTATTTAGAATGCGACAAACAGTCTATTCTTGTTCAGGAGATCACGCTGAACACAATGATACTGGTTGTCGGCGCGGAACTCGTCTGTCCAACGGGAATTCAATTTCGGAGGACTGGCCTCCCTACTAAAATACGACTATGTAACTTCTCTAAAAAAATGAGCCCAAATACTGCCCAGTCACCAGTCTGTTGTCATCTTAATATTGTATTGTAATTCGGAACTTGACAGGTAAGTTGTATTGCGTATTGCGTGTCTTTTCAAAAAGGTGTTTTTTTTCCGGCCTCTATTTAAGCTAGGTTATTAATTAATTAAATGACTTGACATTGGCGAAATTGTTTGGAGCACTCCTCAAAAACAATTATAAGAAGAAGAAGAAGACTTGACTGAAATTCTTTACGACTTGACTATAAAAAAGGTTAATACATCGATAAATTAGTCATTGGATCATGAATGTAAATAATTTAGTAGTCATTGGATAAAGGTACCTCATGAGGTACCTATATGTAGACCGTTCACCGTAAGTTGGCACCTGCCATAGAGTATATACAGGTGCCATCTTACGGTGAACGAGGAATACTAAGTCCATGGGAATACGTCTTAACCTAGGAAGATGGACTAAAGGCATGGAACTAAGGCTAAAAACGAAACGTTAGCGATTATACCAGTCTCATTCTTTTATATGAATGTATTAATGTGTTGGAATGAGACAAGCATAAATCTATCTGTTCTTATTTGTGTTAGCCGTACCAGGCCAAATGTCAAATTACTAGTACATTCATGGCAACAATCTAGGGAGATGAATATGCATGATATCAAAATTCAGGGTACGGAACGGAAAGACGACTGTCGTGTGACAATATATTTGTTTCTGTCTAACATAGGATAGCAAGCTATCTTCTAGGATAGGAGTAAGAAGGAACACTCTATGCTATTTTTAGCACTCACTACTATTATACCTCCATGGTCTTAACCATGGACTACTAGAGTATAACTGAGTATAACGCAGGTGCAATCTTACGGTGAACGAGCTACAAACATGGACTTAAAACAAAAGGACTGAGCGCTCTAAAAAATTATAATACCAAAACAAGACCTTATTCCATTAGGTTAAGACTCAATTTAGATTACCGTCATAGATAGAGGAAAAACGAGCCAAGAGAGACAGTTAGAATAGAGACAGTTTGTCCCTTTCTAACACTTGAAATGATAGCTTTATGATAGCAAGGGTGACCATGACCATTGTATAGGTAAATACTAAGAGGTCATCGATACTACAAATTTGGCTAAAAGTTGTCCGTCGTGGGACGCCCGGCAGACGAGAAACATCACGGCATGGCTGCGTCACGAGTCACGCCGTTTGCCGACACTGAAAATTCGGTAAGCAAGGTTGGATAACACTTTCTGTGATATTGGAAAAAAACGTGTTTCCTACAAACGCAAGCCCAGTCCCGAGTCATCTATTAGGGGAGGTCAACATTTTATTTTACGAAATTATCAAAAAGTGTTATCGATTCGTGATACTGATCACTTACCAAGCCTCCAGTATGAATCTGGCTGCCTATATAACTGTGATAAATAATTAGATTTAAATAATGTTTGTTCCACTCCACGTTCATAAGTGTCTATGGAAAAAGTCTCTCTCCTGGACATGTTTTTTTTGTATGGTCACCGTATTAGAAAGGGACACACTGTCTCTATAGTACATATCTTGCTCGGCTCGTTTTTCAGCTGCGCGCGCTCAGTCCTTTTGTATACTAGGTACGTCCATGGCTCTAAATTATAAGAACTTATAGCAATATACCTAATAGATCATCAATCTAAGCGTAGCGAAAATTCTACGTCTATGTAGACACTATTTCGCGTCGGACGGAATGCGCCACTAAGATTCATAACAATTCGTATGATGATGATAGCGTTCATGGGGCGTGGCCATGTAGTGAAGGTACCTGTCTCCACCAGTACCTACAAATAAAATACTTTAAAATATTTGTATCCACTGAAGATAATAATAATGCCATAAAACATTTTAGTATATTAATTTGTAATTAAATACTGAATAATCATTGTAGGAAAGCATAACAAAACATAGTTTTCTAATAAAATCGATACAATATCTTCCTAACCGGAAACAGTTACGGAAAATGTTCTAGAATATTCTAATTTCCAACGATAGTTTCTATTTATGCCACCTAGCGGGGAGTAGCATTACTAATGAAGAATATTAATTTGATTTGTTTCCGTATACGCTGCATAGATGGCTCTCATTCGTGACCACTATGTTAAGGCGCTATAGGGCCAACGAAAATTTTTATGTCAGGGTGTGAAGCACGCGGGGTCGCCCAGCCCACTGAGCGGGACGCAGGATGCGCCGAGTTCAATGACCCGAATTATATAGGCGGGTAAGAGCGTTTTCACACTTTCCGATCCGATATCCTTATCGGAACACATTTCCATACATTTTGTCGGTATCTGATATTGGAGACCGATAAAATGTATGAAAATTACGGCCGATAACGGTATCGCATCGGATAGTGTGGAAACGCTCTAAGGCGTCTTGCTATTATTTTCGCACATACGGTCATAAAGTAGTACAATATGCGCACAGAAAATAATAAGTTTTAGTGCTAGTAATAAATAAATAATAAAGAATTTTTACGTAAGTTTTTTTATTATTTCTGTTGGATATTTGGATAATTACATTACCTATAAAAATGGATCGTTAGGAAGGTATCTAATTGTGGCAGAAAATCAGATGTTCCATAAACAAAATAAGTACCTCATGATTCGATCCTAATAAATTACCTCTCCGTCTCCTCCAGTGGATGTGTGCAGTGGTCTGTCCGACCTAAGAGTAGGCCCTCCGTCTCTTTCTGAGGAAGAGTGCAGAGGTGTGTCCGGCCTAAGAAATTACCTCTCCATCTACTCCAGTGGATGTGTGCAGTGGTCTGTCCGACCTAAGAGTAGGCCCTCCGTCTCTTTCTGAGGAAGAGTGCAGAGGTGTGTCCGGCCTAAGAAATTACCTCTCCATCTACTCCAGTGGATGTGTGCAGTGGTCTGTCCGACCTAACAGTATATCCTCCGTCTCTTCCCGTGTAAAAGTGTCGTGGTGTGTGTCTGGCCTAAAAAAAAACCTCTCCGTCTCCTCCAGTGGATGTTTACAGTGGTCTGTCCGAACAAAGAGTAGCCCCTCCGTCTCTTCCCGTGAAAGAGTGTCGTGGTGTGTCTGGCCTAAAAAATTACCTCTCCGTCTCCTCCAGTGGATGTTTACAGTGGTCTGTCCGACCTAACAGTCTACCCTCTATCTCTTCCCGTGGAAGAGTGTCGTGGTGTGTGTCTGTCCTAAAAAATTAACTCTCCGTCTCCTCCAGTGGATGTTTACAGTGGTCTGTCCGAACAAAGAGTAGCACCTACGTCTCTTCTTGTGAAAGAATGCCGTGATGTGTTTCTGGCCTCAGAAAATACTTCTCCGTCTCCTCACGTGGATGTGTGAAGTGGTATGTCCGGCCTAAGTGTTACCCTCCAGTTTTTACTATGGAAGAGTGCTGTGGTGTTTGTCGGGCCTAAGAAGATACCTGTGCGTCACCTCACGTGGATGTGTGCAGTGGTCTGTCTGGCCTAAGAGTAGACCCTCCATTAGTTCCCGTGGAAGAGTGCCGTGATGTGTGTCCGCTCTAAGAAAATACCTGTCCGTCTCCTCAAGTGGATGTGTGAAGTGGTATGTCCGGCCTAAGAGTAACCCTCCGTTTTTTCCTATGAAAGAGTATTGTGGTGTTTGTCCGGCCTAAGAAAATACCTGTGCGTCACCTCACGTGGATGTGTACAGTGGTCTGTCTGGCCTAAGGGAAGACTCTCCGTGTCTTTCCATGAAAGTGTGCCGAGGTGTGTGTCCGACCTAAGAAAATACCCGTGCGTCACCTCGATGGATGTGTGCAGTGGTCTGTCTTGCCTAAGAGTAGACCCTCCGTCTGTTCCTGTGGAATAGTGCCGTGATGTGTGTCCGGCCTAAGAAAATACCAGTCCGTCTCCTTCCGTGGATGCATTGAGCATCACATCAATCTACGAATTCTACCTATATCATTCTACAATTTTCAATGTAATAACTACTCATTTTGATTTCTAGCACAGATAATGTATGGTAGTAAATGTGTTACTACCATATATAACATACATACCATACCACCATCCAAAGGGCGTCGACGATTTTGGCATAGTCGTCAGCCGCCATTTAGTTTTATTTTTAAGTTAGAGGCGCACTTTAAAAAAATTACATTTGGCTAGAGGGTACGGGTCATTCGCAAAACATCCACTTCTCATAATGTACACCGCACTTTTCGAACTTTTTTTTTTTTTCAAAAGCGCTGGATATGGGTTACTGGCTCACTGACTCATTGACATCGTTATTCTCCTAGAAGGAGTCGTTTTAGTGATGGGTCATGTTCTAGGAAAGTGTTTAGTTTTTTAATCAGACTCGGGAAAAAATCTGTCATTTAAAAAATCCAAGCTGACCAAAACCGTTCTTCGAAATGGTGACCGATCGGATCCGTTCAAACGACGCATCCTACTGTTTTTGGGATAGATTAAAGAAAAAAAAAAAAAAATAGATTGCGGCTCTAAAATGGGTTTTTTAAACAGACTTGTCCGACTAGACTTTGGTGAATTAAAGTTTTTTACCAAAGTTAACACTCGAAAATTTGGTTTATATAGAAATGTTGTAAGCATCTTGGTGTATATAGGGTGCAAAATCACAACTTTTTTTAAAACCATGATGGCGCATGGCGGATTGTTTGGTGGTCATTTTTTAGAATCGTAAAGTTTTCAATTTTCAAATTGAAAAAAGAGACTGCGGGCAACACCGGAGCTTGATGACTAGTAAAGGGCTATCGTGTGGGAGAACAAGTGGTGGTGCCTGGTGGAAATTGCAACTTTTTTACTTTTCGTTACATTTTACTTGTATTTATATTTTACTTTTAAAACCAAGAAGTAAAAATGTAATCATATGAAAAAAGTAAAAAATCTAAAATATAAAAAGTCAAAAAGGCAAAAAAAAAATTAAGTCATTTTATGAAAAGTCCTGTGTACATATTGCGAATAAAGGAGATGTCCAGAAGTGGTATAATATTCTGAGAAAATTCCAGAAGTTATGAAATATATCTAAAAAAAGCTTATTTATTGGGCTACTCGATTATATCAATTTTATATATTATAAAACCTCCATTTCCGAGAAAATAATAAAATTGTTCTTGAAGGGAAAACATAATGAAACAAACATACCAAATCCACACGTGTGTAATAAATAAATAAATAAATAATGCTGGACAGTTCACATTACACATTTCACATTTTTTATCTAGCCCCAAGCTAAGCAGACCTTGTGTTATGTGTACTAGATAACTGATATACTTAATACAATATATTACATAGATAGATATTTTTATTATACATAAAAATACCCAGAACACCCTAAACAAATATCTGCGATCGCACATAAAAGAAATTATTCTATTTCGTCTTCTTCTGCCTGTGCCCAAAGATATGATTACTAAAATATTCTCTAACACGAAAATATGCTATTTCGTCTTCTTCTGCCTGTGCCCAAAGATATGATGACTAAAATATTCTTCTTGAATGGAATACGTGCTAACACACAATTTACAATAAATTTATCTGTGCCCTGAGCTACCTGAAAAATACATATGTTTATAAGGAGGCGAGGAATGTAGGTACCTATGCATATTGCTAAAGGTACTATTATCATTACAGGCAGCTCCTATCTATTAGTGAACTCTCCAACAGTGTAGGTAGGTATCTACTTAGAATGTATCCTGAACCTACACAGAACGGATAAACTAATAAGTGAAGTATTAGTAATAACGCGACAACATGGAACGAAGGTAGGATAGTCGTATGAAAAGTTCTTTGTGGTTGTCTGTCTGCGGCCTGTCTCGCTAGCTAGAGAGTATCAAAATTCCTTAGTCTGCCTGCCAAAGAGCGTCAAGTTCACCTTTTGGGAGTGTTACAAGTTCTAACTTTATTTTGAAAAACACAACATTTGAATCAAGTTTAAAAAAATTGAGGTACATTTATTATTTTTCATTAGCTGAAAAATAGCCAAATAAAAATAGCTTTCTCCGTAAATAACTATTATGTTGCTTAGAATTTCTAGTTATTTTTATACCGGCCTTCATATATTTTTTGAACATCTCCTTTAGTCTATTTGAGCAAAAAAATTGAGTGTATATTTTGCGAAGTGGAGGTTATGCGAAGTGGTCATATTGAGAATAAGTGCGGTGTAAATTACAAGAAGTCGACGTTTTGCGAATGAGTTGTATCCTCTAGCCATAGCACAATAACTAGTGGGTCGGTGGTGCGTGAGGTGCGAGCAGCTGGCGTACAGTTTTCCTTTGCCGCTTACTCGCGTGTATGTACAAACCTCTACAAACCCCTGCAAACCCTACCAACACTACAAACCCCAACAAAATCCTACAAACCCTACAAACTCCTTCCAACGCCTACGAACCTCTATAAATCTACTTTGATTTTGACCCTTAATTTTGACCTTGACCTGTACCTGTACCTGTACCTGTACCTGTGTCTGTACCTGTACCTGTAATTATACCTGTACCTGTACATGCTCCTGCACTAATTAATTCGAATGTCGCCTCTTCGTTTATCTCACTCACTCGACCATCGTTCCACTCAGTGGAATCGTTCCACTTCGTGTCACGCTGGTCTCGTTAGCTCGATAAGCTACAGCAAAGTTAATTTGAAGAGAGAAAACTAACGTAATATTCGTAATCAGCACCCACAAATTACTTGAAAACGACACCCATATTAGTTTTTTTCTGATCTTACCATTTTATAGGGTTACCAGCTTACCTACTAACTTACCCACCTAACCGAAAAATTTAAGTAATATTCGTAATCTGCAACTACATATTACTCAAAAACGACACCCATATTAGTTTTTTCTTATATTACCTTAATGCCAGGTTACCTTCCTACTCACTTACATACGTACCTGACTGCAAATTTGATGATGTATTCGCAATCAGCACCTCCAAATTTCTCGAAAACGCCACCCATATCGTTTTTTTCAGTCTCTCGATTATACAAGCACCGTTTCCTCCCAGGGTTACCAACAATATACAAATTTATATAGTCAAAGGTTATTTTTAAGGGCTTCCTTCATAATACCACATACATTTTATTATCAAAAACTTAATTTTTTATATATATATTTGGGGAAAATCTAAGAAATTGCCCTAAAAACGGGGAAAATATTTCCACCTGGCAACACCACTTGTCCTCCCACACAACAGCCCTATACAAGTCATCAAGCTCAGTGTTGCACGCAGCCTCTTTTTTTCAATTTGTAAATTTTATATTCCACCATTTAACAAAATGGCCGCCACACCATCCGCCATCTTGGTTTTGAAAAAAGTTAGGATTTTCGTATATTCACCGAGATGCTGGCAACATTTCTGCATAAACAAAATTTTGGAGTGTTAACTTTGGTAAAAGTTCACCAAAGTCTAGTCGGACAAGTCTGTTTAAAAAGCCATTATAGAGCAGCCTTCTATTTTTTTGTGTTTGTAACATTTTTCTTTAATCTTTCCCATAAAACAGTAGGATGCGTCGTTTGAACGGATCCGATCGGCCACCGTTTCAAAGAACTGTTTTGGTCAGGACCAAAAGTGCGGTGTACATTATGGAAAAAGGACGTTTTGCGAATAAGCCGTATCCTCTAGCCATTTATGTACAGTTTTCAAAGTGCGCCACTAACTTGAAAATAAAACTAAATGGTGGCTGACGACTATGCCAAAATCGTTGACGCCCTTTGGATGGTGGTAGCCGGTAACACATTTACTACCATACATTTTCTGTCCTAGTAATCAAAATGTAGTTAACATTGAAAATCGTATCCTAATGCAATAGGTAGAATTGGTACATTGATGTGATGCTCATTGCATCCATGGGAGGAGACGTAGAGGTTTTTTTTTTGGCTGGACACACACCACAGCCCTCTGCCATGGGAAAAAACGGAGGGTTACTCTTAGGCCGGACATACCACGTTACATATCCACGTGAGGTGACGGACAGGTATTTTCTTAGGCCGGACAAACACCACAGCACTCTTCCATAGGAAAAAACGCAGGGTTACTCTGAGGCCGGACATACCACTTCACATATCCACGTGAGGTGACGAAGAGGTATTTTCTTAGGCCAGACAAACACCACAGCACTCTTCCATAGGAAAAAACGGAGGGTTGCTCTTAGGCCGGACATACCACTTCACACATCCACTTGAGGAGACGGAGAGGTATTTTCTTAGGCCGGACACACATCACGGCACTCTTCCACGGGAACAGACGCCACTCCTACTCCTAGGCCAGATAGACCACTGCGCACATCCACGTGAGGTGACGCACAGGTATTTTCTTATGCTGGACAAACAACACAGCACTCTTCCATAGGAAAAACCTGAGGGTTACTCTTAGGCAGGACATACCACTTCACACATCCACTTGAGGAGACGGAGAGGTATTTTCTTAGGCCAGACAAACACCACAACACTCTTCCATAGGAAAAAACGGAGGGTTACTCTTAGGCCGGACATACCACTTCACACATCCACTTGAGGAGACGGAGAGGTATTTTCTTAGGCCGGACACACATCACGGCACTCTTCCACGGGAACAGACGGAGGGTCTACTCCTAGGCCAGATAGACCACTGCACACATCCACGTGAGGTGACGCACAGGTATTTTCTTAGGCTGGACAAACAACACAGCACTCTTCCATAGGAAAAAACGGAGGGTTACTCTTAGGCCGGACATACCACTTCACACATCCACTTGAGGAGACGGAGAGGTATTTTCTTAGGTCAGACAAACACCACAACACTCTTCCATAGAAAAAAACGGAGGGTTACTCTTAGGCCGGACATACCACTTCACACATCCATATGAGGAGACGGAGAGGTATTTTCTTAGGCCAGACAAACACCACAGCACTCTTCCATAGGAAAAAACGGAGGGTTACTCTTAGGCTGGACATACCACTTCACACATACACTTGAGGAGACGGAGAGGTATTTTCTTAGGCCAGACAAACACCACAACACTCTTCCATAGGAAAAAACGGAGGGTTACTCTTAGGCCGAACATACCACTTCACACATCCACTTGAGGAGACGGAGAGGTATTTTCTTAGGCCAGACAAACACCACAGCTCTCTTCCACGGGAAGAAACGGAGGGTCAATTCTTTGGTCAGACAGACCACAGCACATCCCACATTCACTGGAGGGGACGGAGAGGTAATTTCTTAGACCAGATCTCTACTCCTAGGTACTAGGTATGTAGCTATCTAAAGTAACAATATGAAGCCAGAGTTTATTTGCAAAACAAATCGGATAATGTATTTGTTACCTAGGTTTACTTTTACTTACCTTTGTCACAGAATAAATAATAGTACAAGTACCTATGTTGGCTCTTTTCATAATTATGATTTGCGAGTAGCCTGACTTGATAGTTTCCATTTCATCCGTAGTCACGTGACCGATGGCGGGAAAATTGACACAGATCCTGCCTCGATGCGGTCTGCGACCGGTCCAGGGTCGTCAATCATTTAACAAGTACCAAGGTACAACTACCAATTCATTGAGTACTCAGAGTTGAAATATGTACATTATAGATTTCGCTATTTTCAAAAATAAGCTTCTTAGTCAACACGGACCAGTATCCAGGCCATTATAAAAAACAATATCAGCCATCTTGTTTCTACAGTTCATCCAATCAGAAAGTATCAGATTAGACGCCAGTGATGCCAATTCAGAAATGTTATAGCTAGATCTAGCAGTAAATTAACATCATCAGCTACAAAAAAACCGATCTAAACCCAAAGAAAAACAGAAAATTTACTAAAAAATGACAGTCTGTCTGTGGAGAAGAAGTCTCGGTTGACATATCTAAAAAAAGTAAGGTCGTATGCTTACTGTAAATTAGTAACATGATAAAACTATGTTTTTTTGTTCTAAATAATAAAAATATTATTAAAATATTATAAGTCGTAATCCAAAAGAAAACGTCACAAAATTATTTTATATGTACAATCAATTTATTTATTTATACATTATTGCACATACAATAATGTTACAAAAAGGTGGGCTTCATGCTAACAGCATCTTCTACCAGCAAAATCAGGTTTGTGACAGCTAGTGGTTGGCGTACTACTAGACTACCTAAACGTACTACGTAACTGCGTAAACTAACAAAAAAAATAAAAAGTTTCTTCCATTTTTTTTTTAACAATGTTTGTTTTTTTAACATAGACCTTTGTTTGACCACGATCTCACCTGTTGGTAAGTGACGATGCAGCCGAAGATGGAGCACAAAGGTCTAGAAGGCACCTATTCACTCTAGCCTAGCTCTATTCCATCTACAATAATTTTGGTTATTCATAAAAACAATTGATAGACCAAGTATATTCAAAAGTAGGCTAAAACAGCTTTTGCTGTAAGGGTGCTATAATGCACTACTTAACAAGTTCAGACAAGAATTGCTTTTTGAACATAAATTTCATAAGGAGGATTTTGTTTTTTTGTAGTGATCTGGCTGTTTTTTAAAAATTGAGTTGGCAGCACTCATAGCATATGTCAGTCCAGTCAAAATTGTAAAAAATTTGCATTGATAATTAGTTAATTTGCATTAATTTGGATAATTTCCACTATCGCGGAATATAGACGTGACAAGTGGTGAGCTCATCGTCGCCATAGCTTGCCACAACTGGCCGGATAAATAAAAAACATATCGTTTATGAAATGCTGTGTCCCAGGCTGTTCGTGAATCGATGAACCAGGTATGTATATTTAATGCTAATTTAATAACTAGTAGTTACACAAGGGGATGGGCAGCAGCATCCTATTGAGTGCTCAACACGAATACTGCGATCACCCGCTCGCAATCCGCCTGCCAAGCGTGGTGATTATGGCAAAACCATTTCAGACCCACGGTACCCCTGGCCATACCCCTGGCGGTACCGTAGGACTTTTAAAGTTAAACGGTACCACCGAGTAAGTGACCCTAGTGATGTGTTGACCAAGCCCCGCGGTTACGTTTGCACCATTGATTTGCCCCATTAATGGTGCAGACGTAACTGGTTAGTTACGTTTGCACCATTCAATTTGATACAACATACTAACCTTGCTTTTCTCGCCATAAAAATTTGTTTATTTAGCGTTTGTGTTTGACATGGTTTTTTGGATAGAATGTTCACCAAAAAACAAGTTCCTTTAGGAACATTCGGTTGACTTTGCAAAATTTTGAAATTCCAAAATGTATAATTTCCCGTTTCTTTTTAGTGTTGTATTATTTTAAAGTTGTGTTCCTATAATGTTGACTTTTTTGGGATCACATAGTTTTATCAATCTATAAGGCGCTCAGAACACGACAAAATTTTGAACTCTCAGTTGCGGCAACCGGCAAATCGCAACTATAGCCGTTTTTTTGGATGACAGCTGTCAAAATTGATTCAGTCATATTTCGGAAACTACTCGTGCTAGAGTTTCGTTGTATGGCTCAAATGAAAGCTGATGACAAAATCTACATTTTGTATGACAGCTGTCAAAATTGAAACAGTCATATTTTGGAAAATACTCTTGCTAGAGTTTCGCTGTATGGCTCAAATGAAAGCTGATGACAAAATCTACATTTTGGATGACAGCTGTCAAAATTGAAACAGTCATATTTCGGAAACTACTCGAGCTAGAGTTTCGTTGTATGGCTCAAATGAAAGCTGATGACAAACTCTACATTTTTGATGACAGCTGTCAAAATTGAAACAGTCATATTTCAGAAACTACTCGTGCTAGAGTGTCGTTGTATAGCTCAAATGAAAGCTGATGACAAAATCTACATTTTGGATGACAGCTGTCAAAATTGAAACAGTCATATTTCGGAAACTACTCGAGCTAGAGTTTCGTTGTATGGCTCAAATGAAAGCTGATGACATACTCTACATTTTTGATGACAGCTGTCAAAATTGAAACAGTCATATTTCAGAAACTACTCGTGCTAGAGTGTCGTTGTATGGCTCAAATGAAAGCTGATGACAAAATCTACATTTTGGATGACAGCTCTCAAAATTGAAACAGTCATATTTCGGAAACTACTCGAGCTAGAGTTTCGTTGTATGGCTCAAATGGAAGCTGATGACAAACTCTACATTTTTGATGACAGCTGTCAAAATTGAAACAGTCATATTTCGGAAACTACTTTTGCTAGAGTTTCGTTGTATGGCTCAAATGAAAGCTGATGACAAAATCTACATTTTGGATGACAGCTGTCAAAATTTTATTTTTGTTTTATTTATTATTTCTGTCACCAGGCTGTATCTCATGAACCGCGATAGTTATACAGTC
This sequence comes from Operophtera brumata, assembly GCA_932527175.1. NCBI lineage: Eukaryota > Metazoa > Arthropoda > Insecta > Lepidoptera > Geometridae > Operophtera > Operophtera brumata. Next base: position 8,083,978 of record OW052238.1, read on the forward strand.
GAAATTTTCACACATTATATATTTATGTTGCCGCTGTAACAACAAATACTAAAAAACAGAAAAAAAAAAAAAAAAAAAAAAAAAAAAACAGCGTTGCAGTTCACTGCTGCAATATGCTAAGCATGGACCTTTTTTGACGGCACTATACACACAGCAACAAATATTTTTTGACGGTGTAACTTTTGTTTTGTGCATTCAAGCTGTGTGTATGTGCTGTTCAAAATAAATTATTTCTATTCTTCTATTATATAATAAAACATATATATCTATGTAATGCATTTTACTAAGTCGGACTTGTTAGTATGATTTGTTGGTATAAGATCTGTCCTGGCTGCTAGCTTATTATGGAATGTGTTAATACTGGAAGAAAGCGTTAGTTGAGTCAGTCGTGGGAAGCAATGGCGGCGATGAGCTCACCACTTGTCACGTCTATATTCCACGATGGTGCAACCCACTGTGAAAAGCGGCCCATTGAGGCTCTGCCTACCCCTTCAGGAAAAAGGCGTGTGTCTATGTATGTATGTATGTATGTATATTAGTTATCTAGCACCCATAACACAAGCTCTGCTTAGCTAGGGGCTAGATAATGTTATGTGAACTATCCAGCATTATTTATTTTATTTAACTACCTATGTATGTACACAACATACGTGTATAATATGTAAACAGATACTCTCAATGTCGCCTCATCTTATTTTATTTATTTGCAGAATAAAATAACTGATGATCAGAAGGAAATGGACTGTACATATCACTGCAAATACGTTTCCAGGATACCCATCCTTGTGATGGATCCTTCGGTAGCTGTGGTATGTATTACCTTCAGCATAATAACTAACAGGAACGCGTAGAAGCGTAACTCCTCAATTAATCTACCTACACTTATATTATAGTTCGTAAGTTTGTATGTAGGAGGTAATAAACGACTAAATATCCGATTTAAAAAAAAAACTGTTCTTGAATATTTAGAAATTACTTTGAGGGTGGACATAGGCTCTATTTTATTAGCTTTCGCCCGCAGCTACGCTCGCGTTATATGTGTAGTTCCAATTCAACTCCGTAAAGGTTGAGCGGATTTTGATTAATCAAATCAAAATCCGAAAGATTAGATTATTTATTTATTTGCAAAAATGTGGAAACACTGAGTTGTTCTTGTGTAGGTAAATGGTCAACACGTTACAAATTTTTAACTATATTAATGGCGGAACAAGCAGACGGCCCACAGAGAGATGATGTTAAGCGGCAACCTCTGCCTTTATCAATACAATAACATCCACCTACGACCCGCCCTATGTGGCATTGCACTGCGCCCACCACCCTGAGACAAAAATGAAAAGTCTCGTGCCAGTAATTTCACTGGCACCTACCCTTCTAACCGGAACACAGCAATGCGAGCACTTCCTCTGAACGAACTCTCGCAAAAAAGCTCTACCTACTAAAAAGTATCTAGCATGCAAATGATGATAAAGTTTTTTATTTATTGATTTTTGGTGTGTGGATGAACGCTTGCGAAGGGCGGTAGGGGGGGGCTGCTTTTTATCCCAACAACATGCTTGCGAAGCCGCGGGCAAAAGGCTAGTTGCTAACAAATGTAATTCTTTGATTACAGTGTTTCCTGTGCCGGACAAGAAATGATTTCGACGAACTATGCAGCACGATCGCAACAAACTTGACTCGCGAGACTCAACCGCTCTTCGACATATGCGAGAAGAGACCGTCGCATTGGAGCCCCCTCAATAATGACATTGACTTACAGAATACTAACATATTTACAGGTAACTTGCTGTGCCCGACCTGAGAATAGACCGCTCCCGTGGATGTCGTAACAGCCGACTGCGTGTAGAAATTAGGGAATAGGCAACAGCATCCACCTGAGTACTTAACACCAATAAAATAAATAAATACATAATGCTAGTTCACACAATGTTATCTAGCCCCAATATAAGCAGAGCCTGTGTTATAGGTAGGTACTAGATAACTGATATACTTAATACAATTTTTTTGTATACAATAGTATGCAAAAAAAAAGTACATAAGCATGGTGGAAAAACTGCAAAATAAGTTAACTATGTATACTTAAAGGTATTTTTTTAACTGTAAACATAAAAAGGGTTTGTTTACGGTCAAATTAGCAAAACTGATGATATTTATGAGATACTATCAATTAAAACAAGTGTGTTATGTCTCTTAGCGCTCGCGAATTCAACTTTCTCTATCTGAAAAAGTGTTGATAAACTGTAATGAGCAAAAAACACCAAAAAATAATAATTTCGCCCCTCAAGCGAGACGAAATAAGTCATTATAATGTATTTACATACATACATAGACACACGCCTTTTTCCTGAAGGGGTATGCAGAGCCTCAATGGGCGCTTTTCACAGTGGGTTGCACCATCGTGGAATATAGACGTGACAAGTGGTGAGCTCATCGCCGCCATTGCTTCCTACGACTGACTCAACTAACGCTTTCTTCCAGTATTAACACATTTCATAATAAGCTAGCAGCCAGGACAAATCTTATACCAGCAAATCATACTAACAAGTCCGGGTAATCCCTTAGTCGGCTTTTACGACATCCATGGGAGAAAATGGAGGGGTCTATTCTTAGGCCGGACACACCACGGCAATGTGTATAGGTAGATCTAATGAATAACTACTATTGTATGTTTAAAAATAAAAAGGTGCATATTGTGTTTGAAAACGTTGTTTTACTAACAATAGCCAGGCACCTATCTATCGCTATATAAGTATGCCTATTTGCTATAGAGGCATACATATATAGCGATAGGTAGGTAGCTAGCTATTTATGTAGTATGAAAAATGCAAATAGAGCTAAAGCACAGAATAAATAATAGTTACTATGGCAAAAGTTCAATTAGTCAAATACAGAAGGCGCGCATGAGCTCCTCCCCTCTTTTGGCGGGAGATATATCTCTATTTCTATATATAAAAAATTCCTCTATGGACCGGTCTGAGCAAGCCGAGCGCACGCTCTGGTTCTTATATTTGTGTTTAAAAAATTATATAAAAAAATTACTCTTAGTTTTGCTAAATTTTTTTAATGACTTCACTAATTTAAATAAAAATGAACATGACACCAAGTGTTTCATAAGTTAAAACGTGAAAGAAGTAAGTCAAAAATATGATTTCAATTTTAAAAAGGTGGTATCTTTGTGTTTTTTTTTTATTGAGTGAAGTAATTCAAATAGTGTATTGAATTAATGATTTCACTAGATAAAATGATCAAGAATATCATATAAAAATATTTTCTTCACAGAAAACTATAAGAATTCTTATCAAAAACTTTAAAATTCTAGAGACATTTGAGAACCTATGGCGTCTTAACCCCACTCCTTAATAATATTCTATATGCGAAAGTAACTCTGTATGTCTGTCTGACACTACCCTTGCGAAGCCGGGCGAGTTGCTAGTAATATGTATTAAAAATATATAAATGTAAGTACCAAAGTTACGTTGTTTGGATGTTTGGTTCTCTGATCTGATGATGGAGATGGAAGGTGGATAACGGAACTCCTCGATGATTAATAGTAGCCTGACAGTGTTTGGGCACAGAATAAATAATAGTACAATAAACAATAGTAGGCTTCATTTTGATCAGCTTAAAATTCCGTGGTTAACTACGGAATGTTAAGTACGTAAACTCAATTCATACGGAGTAAGAGGTAATTTATCTAACCTTCTTGAGTCGCATCTCAATAACAGGAGGCAAATGACACAAATAACCGGAAATGCCGAAAAAAAAGCGTTGAAATAATGCATTTGCTCGGCATTTTTTTTTTATTTTATTTTTTTATATTCATTGAAATCACAAGGATCATTTTGAATCGTCTTAAAAAATAAATTTACATTTACTCCTGTTCCAACGCAACCAGACCTAGAAGAATCAGGCAACAAACACGGTCTGTTTTTCTTTTGATGATCCTTCTTACTACTAGGTGGGGAGCGCCTGTGTAGTGCCTCGAGAACAAGTGGAAGGTGATTCAAAGAAAAAAGGAAAATCAACTTAAAAGCCTTACTTAGGTAGGCAGTCAAAAGTAATATGATAGAGAAAATCAGCAAAAGTTCATAAGGCAGCACACTCTACGCTTGATATACTCATAAATAACACATCAATAATAAATTATATGTAGGTACAGACATTGCAATTTCACAAATTAGGTGTCGAGGGGCAGAGCGACATCAGGCCACGCGGCTTTATCATTAACATAGTCATGTAGTGTGTAATACGCTTTCTTAATTAAACTATTCTTTATGTAGGATTTAAATCTTCGAATCGAAAGTTTAGAAGCACTTTCTGGAAGTTTATTATAGAACCGAACAGAATTCCCCATAAAAGACCCACTTACTTTTTTAAATCTAAATTTGGGAATATTCAGTTTATTTTTATTTCTCGTTTTAAAACAATGCACGTCACCTTTTTTCATGAACCTATCTAAGTGTTTATGTGTATATAATAAGGTTTCGTAGATGTATTGCGATATTACCGTGAGAATGTTAATTTCCTTAAAACGCTCCCTTAAGGAGTCACGTGGCTTCATTTTATAAATGGCACGTATTGCCCGTTTTTGTAAAACAAATATTGCTTGGATGTCTGCTGCTTTCCCCCACAGTATTATGCCATATGACATAACACTATGGAAGTAGCCAAAATAAACTAGCCTAGCTGTAGCTTCATCAGTAAGCTGCCTTATCGTACGAACTGCATAGGCAGCGGCACTAAGTCTACCCGCAAGTGCCTCAATTTGTGGTCCCCACTGCAAACTTGCATCAATATTAAGTCCTAAGAAAACAGTAGAGTTTACAAGATTGAGTGTCTCACCATTTACTTTAATATTAATTGGGTAATGTTTTACATTTGGCAAAGTGAATTTAATACATTTTTTTTAAGCATTAAGCAACAGATTATTTACAGTGAACCAATCAAGAACTCGCGATAGTGATTCATTTACACCATCGTAATTATAGCTTTTAACCTATCAACTTTGAAAATTAAAGACGTATCGTCAGCAAATAACACACATGTCACATATCACATATGTCTTTTACATAAAAAGGGAGATCGTTAATGTATACCAAAAATAGAAAAGGGCCTAGTATTGAACGCTGGGGCACTCCCATGTCAATAGACGATCCTGAAGACCTTTCACCGCCAACGTCAACTTTTTGTACTCTATTGGGTAAGTAAGAATTTACAAGGTTAATTGCCTGATTTTGGATGCCATAATGTTTTAACTTCAAAATTAGAGTATCATGACTCACGCAGTCGAATGCTTTGGATAGGTCGCAGAATATTCCGATCGCGTCTTGCGAGTTTTCCCATGCTTGAAATATGTGTTCCAAAAGCATGGTACCAGCATCAGCTGTTGATCGACCCTTGGTAAAACCAAATTGATGACTATGAAGTAGTCTGTGGCGGTTAAAGTGTGACAATAATTGACTAAGAATAAGTTTTTCAAAGATTTTACTTAACGCGGGCAATATAGAAATCGGCCTATAGTTAGCTGGATCTTTTGCATTTCCAGACTTGAACAAAGGAATTAATTTACTATGTTTCATAAGATCTGGAAAGATTCCGTCGTCAACACATCTATTAAAAATGTAGGCTAAGCATGGAGCAATATCAATAATTATAATACCTAACACCTTTGTAGATATTCCCCAAAGATCTTCAGTATTTTTAATATTAAGTGACTTAAATGTCTTAACAATACTATTGGCATCTACGTATCTAAAACTAAACGCCATCTCACATTTAGCAACACTTAATTCCGATAAAGTAGATGCTCCAGAGGCAGATGATTGTAATGACTGGGTTACAATAACAGGTATACTAGAGAAAAAATTGTCAAAGGCATTCGCGACATCAATACTTTTTGTTAATATTGTATTGTTTATGTTTAATTTGATCTGCTTATTGCGAGGCTTAGATTTACCTGTTTCATTTTTTTTAAAGTATTTGAATAATTCTTTATATACAAAATAAACTTTGGGTCATGCAACATTGATTCCCTAGCCGCATAAAGATCATATAATTTGTTCCTACTTCTATAGATACCGGGTGTCGCGCAATCAGCTAACCCGACATTAGCTTTAACTTTACATGTTTTTAACTGAAATATCTCAGCATGTTGCTCATTTATCAAATTAGACAAGGAGACAAAAAGGTCATTCGGATCATCTACGCATGGTAAAAGGGGTATTTTTAGTTCTATACTGCTCTGAAACTTAATAATTCGACTCCCTGTGATAGGACGATAAGTGAATTCCTTAGTTTCAACTACCAAATTACAAGTAAATCTAGCACTGTGACCGTAATGATCCGAGGTGAAATGTTTAATTACTGCTTTATCTATTGGAACACTACTGCAATATTATTATCCAAACAGGTGGCTGACGTAAGTGCCACCCTTGTAGGTTCTTCGAAAAGGTGACGTAAATTAAAACATTTAAATAAGTTAAGAATTCTCTCAGATAGAGGATTCACAGGAATATCTATATTGAAATCTCCGCAGACTATTAACATTTTAGTACATCCAAAAGTTTTGAGCAATACTTCTTCCATAGTGGATTCAAATAACGCGAAGTCCGCGTCAGGGGGACGGTAAACACTCACAATGATATGCCGCTCAAGCTCAACACACGACACCTCAATAGTCCTCTCAATATCACTATTGAGAGGACTATTGAGGTGTTTTTAGTAACAAATATACAAAAAAAAATATGTCACATCTAGTAAAATTAAGTGCTGATAAAAGTAATTCATTATTGGAAAGGATATTGACCGTACTCTAAAACACATAATTTTATGGTTAACATCAATAAATTTATGTATAAATTTAACTAACACCAATTTGATGTTTAATAGAAATAGGACTATCTTCTTTTTTTTTTTTATACTACTTGGATGACGGATCAAGCAAGAGGCCCACCTGATGTTAAGCGGTAACCTCTGCCTATGAACAGTGCATTACCTCATAGATCACGTCCACCTAGGACGCAACCTATGTGGCATTGCACTGCGCCCGACACCCTGAGACATAAAGATGAAAAGTCTCATGTGCCTGTAATTTCACCGGCACCCTTACCCTTCAAACCGGAACACAGCAATGCGATCACTACTGCTTTGCGGCAGAAATAGGTATGGTGGTAGTACTTCCCCGGACGAACTCTTTCACAAAAAAGCTCTACTACTACTAAATTACTATTAGAATTAATTACATTAGCATATATTACTCAGTGGATGAATTAGTGGATGGAAAAAGACCACGCGGCCGATCACCTAGTCACTGGTCTTATCAAGTCAAGGCAGAAGTCAGGCACTCTCTGGCCTCCCTATCAGCAGCCCTAGGACAAGCCGAGGATAGAACAGCGTGGAAGAAGTTCGTCAGCATTTCTACTAAATCCTTTCAAGACTCCTTCCTTTCCTTTTATAAGATTTTTAACGGGGAATGCTCTGAGGAGCTGTTTGAACTAATCCCAGCTTCGCACTTTTATAACCGCACATCCCGCCATCGTCAACGAGCTCACCCGCACATTTTGGATGTGTGGAGGGGAGGTCTCGCACAGTACGTTTTACGCGCTCGTCGCTCCCACGCACCTGCAAGGCGTGGAATGAGCTCCCGTTGGATGTCTTCCCACAGGGCTACATTATGGGTAAATTCAAGAGAAATATCATGGTAGGCAGCGCGTTTGCAATACCGTGGGTGTTGCAGATGTCCATAGGTGGCAGTGACTGCTTACATCAGGCGGGCAGTCTGATTGTTTGCCACCTTATAAAGTAAAAAAAAAAATACGGGCAAGACCTTCAGTAATGGAGAATACGACGAAGAAGAAGATAATACTCAGGTCATAAAATAAAGCATATTGACACAACAATTTGATAGGAATAAGCATTGACTGCAATTTTAGCTGAAAAACGCACGAGTAAAGCATATTTTTAAAACTTAGTCATTAATCTAAATATTCTCTAAAGTTGCTGACATTTAAACAGTTGTCGCTGCATATCACGTTTATGTGGCATGTATTCTGAGGTATGGTGTTATTTTCTTGGGTAATTCAGCTGGTATTGAAACTATTTTGAAAGCTCAAAAAATGCATAAGGGCTATTTTTAATTACACTAAAGGAAACTGACAGTTGCAGACCGTATTTTTGTCGATTAAATATTTTAACATTACCCTACATTATACATTTATGAGATGGCATTATTTGTTAGAGTCTGTTCAGAAAGAGAGCCGTCGTAGCCAAATTCTGAACTATCGTTCCGATTTCTGGTTGTTCAGCTGGTTTATATCTGTCGGCATTTTGAATCATTAACTTAAGAAATAGTAACAGTTGTAAAAGGATCGAAACGGAACAGACGCACTATTGTTTTGCCCGCTTAACTAAAAAAGGTATATAAGCACAGCTGCGCCCTCAAATCCCACGAAGGGTCTCTTTCTGAACTGACTCTAAATCAATAATGTTCTTGTTTAGTAAGTTTAAAAGTAAACGTTAGAAAAAACAAAATTTCAACATTGTAATAATTAATATAACTTCAAATTTAAATTAAACATTTTCTTTCGCATAAGGTTTACTATAGTATTCAACCCAATTCATTGTAACACAATAAAAACTTTTGCAAAACTTTTGCATTTTTTATAGTATCAATGAATATCTTAATTACTTCTAGAGACTTAGTTTTATTGATAACGTTTGATTACATTTTGTATAGTTTTCTTTTCTATTTTTTTGTGGTATTAAAATTATTGTGAATTTGTGACTTATCTTGTAAATAAAAAAAACACTAAATGGTAGGTATTATATGCTTTAAAAACATATAAATTGATAAATGTATTTTGACTTTGCATGCTGTTAAGCTGATCATGCATGGCCTGAACCTTTTTGTCTTTATTACCTATATAATTTTAAAAACATCCCTTAAAGTTTTTTCAACCTACAGGAACGACGCCGTTACGCGAGCTGCATACAGCTCGCGCACCACTGACCCACTAGTCATCTTATATAGGCACAGTTTTACCCAAAATATAAGTCCGATCGACTGATTTCGTTTGCGCAGAAAAGCGCCGACAGTAGCCGAACGTATAGTATACCTCGGACCCACAGTATAGCGCTGTCCCGCCCACATCTAAGATTCGTCCGGCCGCGATTTTGCCGTGAAATCGATTGAGCAATAACAGCGCAAGATTTTAGGCGCAGGTACATCGGGGCGACATATTTTGGGTAAAACTATACCCATCTTTTGCAAAATAAATGATTGATTTATTGATTGCTATGCGTAATCCACATAATAAAGATAAGTCATTACAAAAACAATCGGTTACCTAGTAACCACATTTCAAAAGAGTTCAGTATGCCACATTCACCCCGCCTAGAGAATACTCCTCGAACCGACTTGGTAGCCTCCACTCTCGGAAGGATTGTCGCAGCGGCGGCGGAGGTTCTAGAGCACGTTCCTCTTGAACAACCTCCTGTTCCTCTTTGACATCTGATGGCTGTTCTAATTCAGGTCTCTGTTCTGGTTCTGGATCTCCGTTCCTCACCTACTATGTCGTTTGTAGAATGAGAATCATGAAATTCCTCTTCGCTTGAAAAAGTCTCATCATGTTGCTCAGGTATTTCCTGGATTATCTCGATTAAATTTTCTCATTAAAACTTTTTCCGATTCCGTCAGCCAAGTGGGTATTGAATTGACACTCCGTTAGAAGATCGCCGGGACATATGGTAAACAATTTTCATGCAGCGTACAATTAGTCGCTGTACACAACAAAGACCGGATGGAATGTAACAATTCAATTCAATTCAATTTATTTATTTCAGACATTGTCCATATTTTGTTAGTTGCGCTTCTGATAATGACAGATGAGAGGCACATTTACAATATAAAAAAAAAAAAAAAAAAAAACGCAAACCCAACATGCAGGCGCATCCAGTGGTTTGCTATAGGACAGTCCCACCTGTCCGACAACGCGTTCACGATGCTGTTCGGGCTTCAACGGACCCTTCCTCTCATTGACGCACACCTCTTGCGCATGATGCTATGGAAGCCATAAACTCTGCTTTCCGCAAACATGCCAGAGGCACTGCAGAAACGAGGGCGCCCCACTAGCACCCTGAACGCGTTGTTGTACTGAACTCGTAAGGCATTGTATGCTGTCCAGAGTCCAGATGCTGCAAGTATAAAAGGAATGGCAATATGCGAACGGGAAACGGGAGTATTCGTCAATCACGGTCAGTATGTACTTATTCCTTGTACTAGAAGGCACTGGACCACAGAATAAATATTAGTACAAGTATGACTGACCTTTAAAGTCAATAGTCAATCGCTCCATAGGTGATGTAGCTTTTATCAACGTAGGATCAGGTGCAGGAGATTTATAAAATCTTGGCTTTATTTCAGAGCAAATTTTACAAGAATTAGTCATGCTTTTAATTTCTCCTCAAGAACATGGTATTTTTTTTATTTTATCCAGTGATTGTTGCGTACTATGCCTGGATGACACAAAACTTCGTTTAATGAGATCAGCTTTTCAGTTCACATCGATACCGATCCACATACCCGTGAGAGTGCATCAGCAACATCATTTTGCTTACCAGGACGATACACGATATCATATTTGAATGGTGACAGCTCGAGACGCCAACGTTGTATCTTCTGATTCTTAATTTTACTCATTCGCTTGTTATCAAACATAAACGATACAGATCGCTGGTCGGTGATGTGACGAAAAGGTTTGCCTATGAGGAAATGACGCCATTTCTTTACCGATTCTACTTTAGCGGAAGTTTCTTTCTCTATTGCTGAATGGTTAAGTTTGCTTTTGTTCAACATTCTAGAAAAGAAAGCGACAGGTTATGCAGCTTTCGACATAGTTTCTACGATAGAATGATTTGATGCATCTGTTTCTACTATGAATGGTGCATTGTGAGCAATAGCTTGAATAGTGGACTCGGATATATCAGATTTTAGCTCTGTGAAACATTTGACTAAGTCATCGTTTAGTCGAAATGTCCTTGCATGAGTAAGATCATGTATTCTTTCTGTGAATTGGAATCCACTTACCATAGTGTGCAAACATCCCTACCACTCTTCGTTATGATGGCAGATCAGATGGAGGTGGTATACTTAGAAGTGGGTGTAGACGATCGGCATCGGGCCTTATAACATAGTCTTTTATATTGTAACCCGAAATGTTAATGGAATTTAAAGAAAACTTACTTACTTTTCTTTGTTGAGAATAAGGCCATATTTCTCAGCAGCCATCAAATTTTTTCTATGATTTTCATCATGTTCAGCCTGAGTTTTTCCACAGACTGTTATGACATCGAGATAAGCGTAAGTTCCTCTAAGCCCTTCTTCTCAGATGACTAAATCAATGGTTCATTGAAACTTGAGACACCATTGGTAACACTAACACCAAACGGAATTCACTGAAAATGGTAAAGATTTCCCAGGGCTTCAAAAGCTGTAAAGTGGCGCTCTTCTGTGGGAATCAGAACTTGATAATACGCACTTTGTAAATCTATTGATCTAAATATGCAGTATTTCAATATTGGAGACACCAATTCTTCCATATTTGGAAGTGGATATGCATCTAGAAGTTTATATCTATTTATCGTTTGAGAGTATTTGATTACGAGGCGTTTCTTATATATATATATATATTTCATTTATTTATTCAATCAACAATGATCATTGTGTTAGTAAAATACATTGTCTATCTACACTATGGTTAGTAAGAATAATTACAATTGAATACTACAAACTATCATTGAAAAATATGACATCATCATCATCTGCCTCTGGAAGTCCACTGCTGGACATAACAAATCATTTAATTATTTAAACAACAACACAGGTTAAATTTAATAACAAAAAAATTACAAAAAAAAACAATAAAATGTCAATACATGTCATGTCACAAAATTATTAAAATTATTTATGTCATATTTAAAGGAGCATGCATCATAGCAGTGGTAAATGTATACACAGTCAAACCTATTTGCGAATATGCTCAGTGCTTATGGTTAGTATTTCGTGTTATCAGGACTTGAGCTCTCCAAGGAGATGTATTCTCCTCGATAATACCATCATTTAAAAGTTTCTTTACTTCGTCCTCAATAAATTTCTTATCATCCTCACTATATCTTCTGGTTTTTATAGTAATAGGCTTACCATCGGAAGAAACATTTGAAAACAGTGGTACTGCAGGAACAGTCGCAGCTGCAACACTACATACTCCGATTTTGATAGGGTCTTTTGATCCTCCAAAAGCTAATTCGAGTGAAGATCTTGGTTTAGAATATCATGTCCAATGATAAGATCAGCGCATAGATTTTGCGCATAGGTGTTTTTCTCTAAGTACCATTCTAGTCTACGTGTGATGATGGTGTGAAGTATCTTGCATGGACAAGACATCAGAGCAATTGGTCTGAAATTCGAGCCCGAGCTATTATCAGCATTTGGTTTCGGTACAGGAACCACCCTCTCCGTCAAACCAAAGTCTCCGATTCTTGCAGTTACATAGGTTTGTCCTTCTACTAGGGATGTAAACGCCGTTGAGGCCATTGAAATGTTCTGGTCACAAGGCTTCTTCTTCTTCTTCTTTAAGTGACAGAGTCCGAAGAATGCTTCATCCATAATGCTTATAGAACTTCCTGTATCAATTAGCGCATACATGCTAAAGCACGGATTCCTTGTATGTAAGCTGTTACGGTTTCCTTTCTAAGAGAATCTGGTGAAGCTGCTATTATACATGCTGAAGTTTCATCATATTCCTTTTCTAGTCCTGCTGCAGCAATATATTTCTTGCTTCGACACACTTTAGCAAGATGGCCTTTTTGTCACAAATCTGGCAATTAGCATCAACAGCAGGCTCTTGAATTCCTACCAATCAGGCTTCAGAAAAGGGCATAGTACTACCTCGGCGCTTCTACATTTCACTGAGGACATCCATGCGAAGATGGAGGTTTCTCAGGTGACTTTTTTGGTTCTAATAGATTTTAGTAGTGCCTTTGACGCTGTTGACCATGATCTCTTATTAGCCCTACTCCCTCGACTTAGTTTCTCACCACCGGTAGTTTCTTGGTTTTTGTCTTATCTGAGTGGCCGTTGTCAGAGAATACGAGATGGCGAAGTCTTTTCTGAATGGCGAGAGATTGAGGCTGGCGTGCCACAAGGCGAGATTTTATCTCCGTTTCTTTTCCCCTTATTCATTAATTTACTTTCTCCTAACCTTCACAGTCAATACCATTTATACGCCGACGACCTCCAACTCTATTATTCTGCTTCTGTGGACGACTTAAATAGTGCCATTCGTGTTCTCAACGATGATTTGTGTCACTTACTTTCTTGTTCAAATCGTTTTGGCATTAAAGTTAATCCAAACAAGTGTCAAGCCATCATGGTCAGCAGCCCTCGTCAGATCTGTAAAGTTGACGTCCTCAGTATGCCTCTTTTTTATGATGGCTCTCTAATCCCTTTGTCTTCTACGGTTAAGAACCTTGGGGTCTTTTTTGACCCCCATTTAAGCTGGATTCCTCACGTTAAAGAGATTTCAAGAAGGTTCTATGCCTCGTTACACTCCATAATTCACCTTAAGAACTTCTTGCCAACATCAACAAAAATATCCCTGGTCAACTCGCTCCTTGTACCGATTATCGATTATGCTGACGTCGCCTTTTTAGATCTGACTGAGGAACTTCTGAGTAGCGTCATGCGGTGTGACAGCGGCGGATTTATTGTCGGATAGGAGGTGGTGGAAGCCACAGTGGCTATGTGGCCCGCCAGATCAATGGCCAAGGATCTGTAGTAGTAGAGCTTTTTTGTGAAAGAGTTCGTCCGGGGAAGTACTACCATCATACCTATTTCTGCCGCAAAGCAGTAGTGCTCGCATTGTTGTGTTCCGGTTTAAAGGGTAAGGGTGTCGGTGAAATTACGGGCACATGAGACTTTTCATCTTTATGTCTCAGGGTGGCGGGCGCAGTGCAATGCCACGTAGGGCGCGTCCTTGGTGGACGTGACCTATGAGGTAATGCACTGTTCATAGCCAGAGGTTACCGCTTAACATCAGGTGGGCCATTTGCTAGTTCCGTCATTCTAGTAGTATAAAAAAAAAAAAAAATGGAAATTTCCACTGAGTCACTACCCGTACTCAAGGCCAAAGTTGTTCACGTCGTAAATGAAGAATCAGAATTTAATTGATTTGAACGATATAGTTCATTTGAAAAATTGGTAAACTTCACGGCTTATATTTTACGGCTCGATTGTAGGAATGATATGGTTAAATATCACGGTATTAATATTTCGGTTTCGGAGCGGCGGAATGCTATTTCTTATTTAATTTGGTCGGTTCAAGAAAAGTTTTTTCATGAAGAAATAGTAGCCTTACGGTTAGGCACCCCTATTACGAATTCATTGCGGAGATTGAATTTGTTTATAGATAAAGAAAACATAATTAGGGTCCGCGGTCGGATTGATGCGGCAAACTTGCCATACAACGCAAGGCATCAAATATTGTTACCAAGTAAAGGTAAATTCATGGAATTATTGGTAACTTATTATCATCGGAACTACTATTATTGTGGAGGTAACACACTTGCGGCTATTTTATTACGGTTTTATTGGATACTTTCGGTTCGGCGGATCACTCGGTTTATTACTTTTCGGTGCATACCATGTTATCGGTCTAAGGCTCGTCCTACACAGCCTTTTATGGCGGATCTACCGGCGGATCGGATCAGAAAATCACGCCCGCTTGTGGGAGTTGGTACGGATTTTGCGGGACCGTTTTACATTAAAACGAGTCGCCTGCGGAACTCTAAAATGTTATTTATGCGTATTTGTCTGTTTGAGCACTAAGGCGGTTCACTTAGAAATTGTTTCGGACTTAACGGTCGAGGCTTTCGTGGCTGCACTCACACGGTTTGTGTCACGACGGGGCCTACCGTCACTAATACGGTCAGATTGCTGTACTAATTTTACGGGAACGGATAAATATATCAAGGAACTTTACATATTTCTTCGGAATAATCAATCGGATATTGAGCGTCATCTCGGACGACAAGAGATTACTTGGTTGTTCAATGCGCCATCTAGCCCAAACCAAGGTGGGCTATTCGAGGCTGCAGTAAAATCGGCTAAAACTCACGCTCGGCGAGAAATAGGTGAAACTCGGTTAACGTTCGAGGAACTTTCGACGTTCTTCACAAAGGTAGAAGCGGTTATGAACTTTCGGCCCTTGTGCCCGGTGAGCTTGGATCCGGCTGATCTCGAGGTTCTCACACCGGGACATTTTTTAATCGGTCAATCTTTAGTAGCGCTTCCAGAATACCCTTACATGGAAGTTAAGATGCCTTGGTTGCCTCGGTTTCAACAAATTCGAAAATTAACTCAACATTTTTGGTCACGTTGGAATATGGAATATTTACATACACTACAACAGCGGTATAAATGGACATCTCATACTGATCGACCGAGGTTTGATGACTTGGTTTTGGTAAAGGAACACAATCAGTCGGCCTCCCATTGGGAACGGGGTAGGCTAATTTAATTATTGCCGGGTAAAAACAGGGTTATTACAATAGCGGAAGTCAAAACCCAGTCTGGTGTCCTGTTAAGGCCCATCTCCAAATTGTGTAGGTTACCTATCAGAAATTAGGAACCAAGGGGACCTTGGTTAGTGGGGGGGATGATTGCGCTAGTCAAGGATTTGTATTTTGGCGCCATTCCCACACGCCCACGACAATTGGATGACAGGTAACAGTATCGCTACACCAACCAGAGACCTTAGTTCTCACAAGTGGCGCCGCCACACATATAACTTAATGAACTACTTCGGATTGGATGGCGTCGTATATAACGGTCACACGGTGTGCAACGATACATTATCGGAAAATGTATGTAATTATATATAATTTAGAACAGTATATAATTCGGTGGGAATAGATTCAAAGCAAGCTTAGCGGACCTTGAAAACAACTATATTGTGCGTGTGAATTTGTAACAGCGCAAGTTTCTGGAACAATATCTCTGGAGCTGGGAGTCCGAAGGTCAAAGGTACGTGGTTCTTCCCGAAATTACATTATCCGTGACTGCAAACTGTTTATTATCACATGTTCTCGCGAACATAATTGATCCTTCGAGCCGGATTGATGATCGTCTTCTCAACACTTGTATCCGCTTAATTTATAATCTGCGTGAGTTCAAACACGTCACTCTTTTTCGTGCAAAACTTAAATGACTCCCTATTCGAGAGCGTAGGAATTTGAGAATCCTTTGTTTACTCTTCTCAGTTCTAAAGGATCCGCATACCCCTTGCTATCTAAAGGATCGCTTCTAATTCTTTGATGACGCTCATGACAGGGTACTTAGGTCTGCTGATAATCTTCTTCTTGACATCCCGTTGCATAGGACTTCTGACCGATCAAACTCTTTTTCGGTTGTGGTTGTTCGGCTTTGGAACGATTTGCCGGTAGACATTAAAAGGGCTGACTCAATGGAGTCGTTTAAGAGACTGGTACGTGAACTGTATCATAAGAGGCTAAATTATTAGTTTCCAACCCAGTGTCAGTGTTTCACTATGTTACTGCAGCCTGTGTTAGTTATATACTTTCCCTACTAAGTATGTGTTTGATTGTCATGGTAATTTATTTATATGTACTTACTTATATATTATTATTTTGTAAAAAAAAATTGTTTGGTTATTTTTATTTATTACTATATTATATTTATCCTTTATGTTTAATATTTAAACTTGTATTATGTTTTTTTTCTATGGTTCTTGTTTGTAAGGCACGCCTCACCATCTTTCTGCACGTCCAGGATGACTGGCAGATAATGCTGTTAGCATTAAGTCCTCCTTGCACTACAGTTTTGTGTGAAAGTTTATAAAAAAAAAAAATTGTCTGATGTCGTTAGACTTTATGTCAGAAATAAATGCATCACGGATGTTACCATTTTTATTTGTCTCAGCAACAGCTGCTTCTAATTGGCAATCTTTAGATAATACTTTCAGAGCTTGCATGTATGTGTCTATATTCTCCTCACTACGATGCTTTCTAGTAGTTAAGTGTCTGGCATACCTAAATCACACTCTTTGGTTTGATAATATTTTCTATAGTGTATTCAAAGCTTGTTCATAGGTAGTAGACTCACCGATAAACGAGTAAATAGTTGCTGTGACGTGATTTATGATTAGAAGCAATTTCACTTCATGTTTTTTATGTTTTTTGATAGAAAAATTTCGAACGTTCTCTTCCGGTGTTCCCATTCCTTGGAGGCGGAGCTGGAAGATGGATCGATGTCTAGTTTCTCGGGGCTTAGATATCGTTCCATGCTTCGCTTCTACTAGCATTTTGTGGATTAAATTGATAAATAAAGATAAAACAGCTATAATGGTTTTAATCCACAAAATAAAGATATGTCATTACAATAACAATCGGTTACCTAGTAACCATATTTCAAAAGAGTTTAGTATACCACATAGGTAGTCCGGTAGTTAATACAATAAAATTGCAACAGACAGGTGTCTAACATAATCTTCGCTCATGTTCAAAAAAAAAAAAAATGTACAATAGAAAAATTGATTTCATACAAGTGGCACCATCTAGTAGTTCAGTAATGCTTTACGCTACTCGTCGCTAGATTGCGCTGGTAATGAATCAACTTCCACTACCCTCCAAAAGAGTGCACTAGATTCGACTTGACTCGACGAGACGCCCCCACCACAATATCGAAGTCGACTGACTGACTGATCGACTCTTTCGTAATTCGTTTCTTTCAGTTTTCCTCTCACGAAATGAGTAAAACAATCGCATATCATGGGATCCTTGTTGTTTTTCTGACTGTTTTCATTTAGTTTTTACGTGTTAAAATTATCAAAAGGCAAAGTATTTTGTGTTTTGGTAAGTACATAGGTAATGGGTTATTTTGTTATGTTTTTATTGGTCAAGTAAATGGAGGACACTGTACCAACCCTGAGCATGCTGCTATCACAAATCATGAATTCGAATATGTTGTCTCTAGAATTCAAAATAGTGTATTTAATAAACCGTATGTTTGCACAAGAAGCATAAAAAGTTTTTAAACATTCTCATGATATTGGCGGGAATTATTAAATTAAAAATCCAACATGAAAACGTAGGGCTCTAGTTTTCCCTGTGGTTAAAACCTAGGTACCTACTCTATTTGATGTGCTGATCTCAAGTTCTCATTCAATCCTTCCCATTAATGTGATGATGGACTGAACGTCAACTTCACTAGGGAATACAAGAAACAAAACAAAACAAACAGGATGTTTGTTCAGGATAAAACGAGCAAGAAATTTTATGGCAAGAGAAGTCATGGTGTACCTACAATGGGTAGACATCATCAACAGGCCCAAATTACATTCTATTTGACTTGATAGCATAGATTACATTTAGGGTTTAGATCCCATATCACAAACCCATAGTCGGACTGATGGGTTTCAGCTCTTACCATGATAGAGAGACAGTGAAACCATCTAAAAATAAATTAGGCGGAACAGTTGGTTATCCAGACACATGTTGGCGAACTCAGTACTGTATTATTGTTTTTATACCATTGGCTGTTAGCTGGTAGTCGTGTGATGGAGTAGAAGAACCTAGTTTAGTTGTGTAGTTTATCATCATATTTCAGATCCCAATAAAACACAATTATTATGATTTGACAGTCATCATTAATTTGTGACTGTTAAACAAAACTTAAAACCATGGATATTACTAGAATTACTTCAGAATTTATACAATATTTAAAGAATCCTTGCGTGACTGACGTGACTTACCTATTAATGCACAGCCTCAATAAGTCCTTAAGCTTGAAATTTGGAGGGCACATGCCTTTTGCAGTCTAGGGGTGCACTAAGAATGGAATTTCCAGAATTCTCCCCATAAGGAGGTGCATCAGGGTGTTGAAGGTTGTTTGGGAAAAACTTAAAGCCCGTGTTCCGCTACTGTATAACATTTTGTTTTGTTTCAGGACAAGCAAGATGAGTATGGTAGAAGTTGATCCGCATTTCTTTATAAAATGTCGGCTTTGTCTTGAGGAATTGGGGACTTTTCAGATTATCCCAGCCATTCAGGAGAAGATCAGCTATTGTTTTGATATCAATGTGAGTATCTAGTTAATTCAACCAATACTTTCTAGGTAAGTCTCTTTCAGTCAGTTTGATTTGTTTCCAGGTCTTTCCCTCTAAGGCCTCTTTCTCATCCATTATCTAGGCGGATGGCTTCTTGTGTATTTTTTCACATGCTCCGGCCTCATCCCAATTGTCATACTACCATGTGAAGATCGCCCCATGCTATTAAACATGTTTTAGTGCCCTATTTGATGAACTAGCAATGTATTCAAGTTTGAAACCCATTTTTATTGTATGGTAACCATGTTTTGTTTATGTTGCATGTTTGTGTAACCACAGGCTTATTAGGATGATGTCTTACACCATCTGCCATCACCAAATCTGGCTTAGCACTCTACTAAATGACTCTGTCTAAATAGTAAAGATAATTATGCCGAGCATGGCACGCTGCATGGGCGTTTTCGCGACCCTCAACCTATCCAAAGTTTCCTTGTTGATTCAAGTTCATATATCTTTTCAGGTAGAGCCTTTCGACAGCTTGCCACAGCTAATTTGTAGGAAATGTCAGCTCAATATCACAAATGTAGCTAATTTGAAAAAAACTTATAATGAAAACCAGAATGAGTTAAAAAAGAGGTCACAGGAACATAATGTAAGTATTTTATTCAGCTGTATTATAAGGTAGATCCTGCTAATACCTAGTGGTGTAAATGAGAATGTTTGTATGTTTGTTTGTTACTCATCATTGACATCATCAGCAGCCTTTAGACATCCCCTACTGGTCGAAGCTTCCCATATATAACGCAATAGGGGAACCAGGGGATGAGCAGCTGCATAAACCAGAGTTCTTAACACCAATACTGCGATCAATCCACCTGCCAAGTATGGTGATCATGGCATATCCTCTCATTGCATGTTATGGGGGAAGCCTCATCCAGCAGTGGACGACTTAGTAGCTGATGATGAAAACGTAAACCCATTCTATATAGCCAAAACAATTCCTAACAAAACCGGCAGCCAGTCAGATCTTACTATACTATCTCTCTACAAAGGGGGGTTTGAATGTTTTGGCATAGCAATCAGCCCCCATATTGTTTTTTCTCAAATCGGCGGCGCATGTTGTAACCTGTACATATTTCATTTCATTTATTTCACCTTGTAACATAGATTGTCACACTGGGCAAGTCACATAATAATACAATTTAAAAATTTCACAAATTAAAATTAAAATTAAAATTCTAATATACAATTCTATACAATAGTATACAATTTCTATATAAATTTAATATTTAAACACAGTTACTATTCAAAATAACAAATAATCATTAAACCAAAGTCAACCAAAAATTTAATAAAATCTAATTAATAATCTAATACTAAACTACCTACATCTTACCCAAAAACTAAGTTTATCGGTCGTCATTATACAATTTTTCCAGCACCTCTCGAGAGCACACTACACAATATCATTATTTAGCAAAAATGAGGAATCTAAAACAGTCATGTTCATAAACTCGTTTAAGCAGTAAAATGCATTTACCTCAAAGAAATGTTGAATTTTTCTTTTGAAGTCAGATGTATAATCCAGATTAGTTATTTTAATGGGCAATCCCCTTGTTTCTGAACCTTTACAAGCCTAACTTTTGGTATACAAAGTTTATCTTTGTTTCTTAAATTAAAATTGTGTTTTTTTTTTTTAAAGTAATGTTCCTTGTTTTCGTGAATTTCTAATACGCTTTTATAAATATATAAAGATATGACTGTCATAATTTTATTTTGTACAAAATACTTCCTTGCTGATGTCCTCCTTCTAATGCCACATATAATCCTAATTGCCCGTTTTTGACAAATCAAAACCTTTTTGATGTCTGAGCTATTTCCCCATACCGTTAAAGCATAACTAATGAATATACAGAAAATGAGTACCTACTGAGTCGCAGAGTTTTTAAATTATTGACTCCTTCCGTAAATACTAAATTTGCACAACGCGTGGGTTGCTTCATGAAGCTGCATGTCTACAATAAAATTGTCAAATGTTGTGACATTAAAATGAAGTCAGTTTCTGAAGCAAAACACATAATCATCAAATGGCTGTGTAAACTGACATATGCTGAAACAGAAGAGATTCTTTATTTTGAAAGCTAGTTGCCTTAAAAACATTAATTGTTTATTTATTTAGTATTTATACAGTATTATCATTATTATTATTATGTGTTATGCTTGTACCTATATATATATATAAAATCAATCAATCAATCATTTATTTTGCGAAACATGGGTACATACGATGATAATAACAATAAAAAGATACAGGCCATGATCAGCTTTACAGCATGCAAAGTTACAAAAAAAAAATAAGTACATCGTTATAAGTTAAAAGATAAATCACAGATTCACAATAATTCAAATGTCATAAAAAATTACAATAATATAATATACTCAAACGCTAAGGCAGTTAATAAATTAATAATCAATAAAATTGCGTCTCTAAAAATCATTAAGATATTCATTGATACTATAGTAAACCTTTTGCAAAAGAAAATATTTTAATTTGAATTTGAATTTATTAATTGTACATATTTCTAAAATGTCAGTAGGCAGATTATTAAAAATGCGCGGTGCCATGCAAAAAACACTATTGTTGAACATTGCAGACTTGCTCGGGGGGCAGCATATTTTATTTTCCTGACGTTTACTTTTAAACTTACTAAACAAGAACATATTGCTTCTAACAAATAAAGCCATCTCATAAATGAAAATAATATATAAATATGTAAATATTCCTTTTTGCTCTTAGTTTTATACATTACCTACTTTACACTATTGTTGCATGTGTCACTCCTACATTAATCTACCTAAACTGTTAATTTTAAGGTTGGGGGGGGGGGGGCGGACTACAAGCGCCGCGCCTCACTCTTTAGCGTGATATCTGCATATATCAATATGCAACTGATCAAGTTTAATGTCGTTTTCTTGTAAATAAAAGACGAGGAATTCATTTCTGAAACACCATTTACAATATTCCTTAGAAAAAAAATCAGAAATTGGAAAATTTAAAAATACGTACCTATATATTATATTATGAAAATCTTCTTAATTTTATTTATTTTATCTTTATTTAAGTACCTACATAAAGACTATGACGATATGCTCAATTGTTTTTGTTTAATAGCCCTGTTATCCTAAAATGTATAGAAATAAATTTGACTATCATTACCATATACCTCTCCATATCTATACCATATACGTCGACCTCTGTGGCGCGGCTTGCGATGGTTCGCCTGCGACGCAGGAGGTAGCGGGTTCGATTCCCGCCTCGGAACAAATATTTGTGCGATCTGCAGATATTTGTTCAGGGTGTTCTGGGTGTTTTCTATGTATAATAAAAAATATCTATTTATGTAATATATTGTATTAAGTATATCAGTTAACTAGTACCCATAACACAAGCTCTGGCTTAGCTTGGGGCTAGATAATGTTGTGTAAACTTGTCCAGCATTATTTATTTATTTATTTATTTATATTTAACTCATAAAAGTATTTAAAAAAAAGGCTCGCTTGTTTTATGCGCTATACTCGAGAAAACAAAATCTATCTATCTGACCGGAAAATTAAGGCCGCTGTCGACGGGGTGTGTTCCGAGGTCGTGTGGCTATCAATGCAGGGTCCCACAGGGTTCCGTGCTCTCGACGACGTTGTTCATCCTGCATATCAACGACCTCCTGAACATTAATGACATGCACTGCTATGCGGATGACACCACTTGCGATGCTCGATATGCAGGCCGTGCGAGTGACTCTCGGGCAGAGGTGGATGCACACCGAGACATGCTTGTATCCGAAGTTGAGTGCTCACTCAAGTTGGTCTCAGAATGGGGGCGACTAAATTTGGTCCAATTTAACCCCACCAAGACCCAAGTCTGTGCCTTCACCTCTAAGAAGGCTCCATTTGTTGTTGTCCCGCAATTTCAGGGTATTACCCTTCCCATTTCAAACAGTCGCTCGATTCTGGGTGTCGATATTACGAGCGAAGTACAGTTCAGGGGTCATTTAGAGAGCAAAGCTGCTCTTGCCTCCAAAAAATTCGGTGTACTCAACAGATCGAAGCGGTACTTCATACCGGGGCAACGTTTTATGCTTTACAAAGCGCAGGTCCGGCCCTACACAACTTCTGGACTCCCTACAACGCAGAGCTGTTAGGATTGTCGATGCACCCAAAGTTACCAGTGATCTAGAGCCGTTGAGCGTGCGCCGAGATATTAGCGCGCAGTGCGTTTCACGCGCTCGTTTCTCCCGCGTACCTGCAAGGCGTGGAATGAGCTCCCGTTGGATGTCTTCCCACAGGGCTACAACTACAATATGGGTAAATTCAATAGAAATATCAATAGGGCTCTTAATGGTAGGCAGCGCGTTTGCAATACCGTGGGTGTTGCAGATGTCCATAGGCGGCGGTGACTGCTTCACATCAGGCGGGCCGTCTGCTTGTTTGTGACCTAATAATATTTAAAAAAAAAAAATGCAGTGGTGCGGAGTTGGGTATCTATCTATCTATATTATATAAAGCTGCACAACGGTGACTCACTGACTGACTCACTCATTGACATGGTTGTTCTCCCAGAAGGAGTCGTTTTAGACATGGGACATGTTCTAGAGATGTGTTCGGCTCTCTGATGTGACCCCGGGAAAAGTCTGACATTTTAAAAAAACCAAGATGGCGGCCGTTTTCAAAACCGTTCTTCGAAACGGTGTCCTATAGGAACCGTTCAAAGGGCGTATCCTATTGATTTTATACACAGATTACAGAAAAAGTAAAAAAAAATGAAAAAAAACAATATAGAGGTCCAGAAATGATATTTAAAAAAAAAAAAATCGTCCGCATCAACTTTGACGAGTTTAAGTGTTCTACGAAAGTTGATGCACGACAATTTCGTTTATGCAGAATTGTAGCCAACATCCTGGTGTATATAGGAAAACCCCAACTTTGAAAAAAAAACAAGTTTTCGAAGGTTTTTTAAGGCATTTTGTAAAATCGAGAAATTGACAATTGGCCCACAATCCATACAAAAATCGATTACGAAGGTTAAGCAACGTTCTGCGCGGTCAGTTTTTGGATGGGTGACCGTTTTTTTCACTTTTTGCATTATTATTTTTTTAAATTTGTTTTTTTAGTGTTTTTTGTAGTTAATGGTACGTAACCCTTCGTGCGCAAGTCCGACTCGGTGTTTTTTTTTTTGTTACAATAATTCATAATTTCTTCATAGTACCTACAAACATCGTAGTAGGCAAACACTACTGCTTTGCGGCAGAAATAGGTATGGTGGTAGTATTTCCTCGCACGAACTCTTTCACAAAAAAGCGGCCAAGTGCGAGTCACACTTATGGTTTGATGAAAAATATTTTTTTGAGTTTCAGTTCTAAGTAACCACAAAAATTTATTGTTTTTTTCTATTTTTGAGTAGAAGAGCCGAACACCGGGCTCAGTGGCGCGTATTGGGAGAGGCCTATGTCCAGCAGTGGACTAATGTGGGCTGATGATGATGTGTTATTCCGGGAGTCCAGTTATCTACATTCCAGTTTTCATCCCAATGCGTCCAGACGTTTCAGCGTGAAGAAGTAACAAACACACACACACACACACACACACACACACACACACACACACACACACACACACACACACACACAACAAAAAAACACATTATATAATCCATTTCACGTCTATATTCCACGATGGTGCAACCCACTGTAAAGAGCCCATTGAGGCTCTGCCTACCCCTTCGGTGAAAAAGGCGTGTGTCTAATGTTTGTACCTATGTACGTATGGGAGATGTATCTGTTACGTAGTAAATAATATATAATCTGTGATAATAAAATTTACTATGTAGGTCAGCTTTAGAGAAGGTAGGTCTCAGTATACCTATAATAGGTAGGTAGGTACCTACCTATTATAGGTATACTGAGACCTGAGAGGTTTTTGATTGACATCAATCTACTTACTTAAAATAATAATAAAAAAAACGGACAAGTGCGAGACGTACTCGGGCACGAAGGGTTCCATAACAGTAACTACAAATAAGGCAAAAAAAAGTTTGGACCTGGATGACCCTGGTACCCTCTGCCTATGAACAGTGCTTTATCCACTAAATACGCGCCCTATTTGGCATTGAAATGCGCCCGTCACCCTGAGACAAAAATGGAAAGCCTCATGTGCCTATAATTTCACCGGCAACCATACCTACCTATTATTTATTCTGTGCCCATACACTTTTAAACGGAACAAATTAATGCAAGCACTACTGCTTTGCAGAAGAAATAGGTATGGTGGTAGTACTTCCTCGGACGAACTCTTTCACAAAAAAGCTCTACTACCTACCTAGGTACTAACAAATGGTGCCAATAATATATATATATAGATATATAGATATAACTAATATAGGTACAGGTCGTCCAAAGATTATGTGACATGAACGGAAAGTAGGTAGGTATCTTAAACATTTTAGATAGGATATTTTGCTGAAAGGAGACTTTATTAACCCCCAACGCAAAAACGACGGGGTGTTATAAGTTTGACGTGTCTGTGTGTGTGTCTGTGTGTGTCTGTGTGTATCTGTGTAAGTGTCTGTGTGTGTGTCTGTGTTTGTGTCTGTCAGTGGCATCGTAGCTCCCGAACGAAAGTGGGGGGCTTAATACAGAAGGCCTATTATAGATTTGTCTTAGTTTTATAGATAATGGTACGAAACCCTTCGTGCCTGAGTCCAACTCGCATTTGGCAGGTTTTTTTATTGTTAACTGCGTCAGTGACGGAATAATCGGGGCCTATACGCATTGTAGCATTGCACTGCGCCAATGCAAAATGAAATCACAGGAACACGGCTAAAACTTTCTATTATTTTTAATTTAAAAAAAAAAAAAATTGGTTAAGTTTTGGAGAGAATCAGGAGACTAGGAATCGTTGATTTTATGTACTTTTAATAGGTATTGTCGATCCAAGCTGCAGTTGTCTCTATCACGCTCACGCTTGGTTGTTCGGGCACTGCGCGACATTAATAGATTTTACAAATACCTATTTCTAATTCTCTAGCCCTTGGTGTTTCTTCGTAATAGCGGCATCTACCTCATTTCTTATGCACTAAATCTATCGAACCAAACCGAACTACCTATCATATAGTTCTATATTCATCCGCCAGATGTAAGTGTCGTGCAATTCAAACGCAATTCGCACGCAACACACATTGGCAGACGGACAGCCGAGCCTTAGTAATAGGGTCCCCTCTGTCTCCTCCCGTGGATGTCGTAAAAGCCGAATAAGGATTTACCCGGAATTGTACTCGGTGTACAACGTTTCACGCTTTATACAAAGCGCAGGTTCGGCCTCACTTGGAGTACTGCTCTCACATCTGGAATGGTGCACCGAAGTAGGTACCAACTGCAACCTCTGGACTCCCTGCAACGCAGAGTTGTTAGGATTGTCAACGCGCCCAAAGTTACCAGCGATCTAGAGCCGTTGAGCATGCGACGAGATATTGGTGAACGCTCGCCCGCCGCGCCACAGCTATTACCAAACAATATCATGAACCAAAACATGTTTTTAAACTTCTAAGGTAGACACACTACGAATACCTATCCTGTTTTAAATATTTCGATATGAATACATGTCTAGGCCACATTAAATTATATTTCAATAGATGGAGCTACTGTGGAACAAGAGCAAATTAAATAATTTCACCAGATGGCGCTAATTCACGGTGTCACAGAATAAATACCTACTTAAGATCTACTTGCTTGCTTAATTTGATTTTATTACAGTTTAGCGACTACGAAGTCGCTCTAAATTACATAAATATGTACCTACCTAAATACTTATCTATCGAGCGGCAGGTATTGCGCGGTGTACAAAGGTAAGGTAAGGTTGGTGGTTATTAATGACGCTAAGTCATGCGTTTTAGTGTCACTTTTGTGTGATCTTTTCTGAAGTAGGTATTTGTGTTTTCTATGGGAGTAAATAAACCATGAAACTTAGCGACGAATGATTTCCGTGGGAGAACGGTAGGCTTTTTGTGTGAGACGCTACATGCGTTGATAGTTGATAGGTACCTACCTACCTTTGAGCCATCTCATCTGTCCGGGACATCAGCTAGGGCCGGTGCGGCGGTAGATTCAAAAAGACCTCAAAAAGACGCAGATATGACGGCAGGGCCTGCTTATTTGACTTATTTATTTACATATTTGTCTTTATGTATGGTTTCTCAGCAAGTCCGCTAGGGGCACTTATCATTTTCTGCATACAAAAACGACATTTCTACTCTCAATTTGGTTTTCGTTATTCCGAGTTAGTTCCAAAATACCTACAAACCGTAGTCACTGAATAAATATTACCGTATGTTAACCCTCCAGCCACTCATTCGCTATCAAACGTTACATAACGCGGGCACTTTACGATATCGGCGTGGAATCGTCGATAGAATAACAATATGTCGTCACACGTTATTGGAAAGGAATCTACTATATACCTACCTACCTATCTACCTATTTAAATCGTTGATATTAGCCAATAGCCGTCCATTCTGCGTCTGATATGGGCATTTACGCGTAGGTAGGTAGGTACCTACCTGAGGCACAGAATAAATATTAGTACAAGGTACTTACTAGGTAGGTACCTACAGTAATAGTAATGCCTACATGGTAGGTAATACCTAAACGTTTTCTCAAATTACTCAGGCAGGTAGGTAGGTACCTATAAATAACTACTTACCTGTTCCTGTTCCTGTGTGTCACGTCTATATCACGTCTATATTCCACGATGGTGCAACCCACTGTAAAAAGAGGCCCATTGAGGCTCTGCCTACCCCTTCGGTGAAAATGGCGTGTGTCTAATTTATGTAGGTATGTACAAGCAGCGCCCCGCGGTTTCACCCGCGTAAGTCTCGATCCCGTGGGAATATCGGGATAAAAATTATGTGCTATTCCGGGAGTCCAGTTATCTCCATTCCAAATTTCATCCAAATCCATCCTGTAGTTTTTAAGTGAAAGAGTAAAAAACATCCATCCATCCATACTTACAAACTTTCTTTCTTGTTTATAATACTATTAGTAGCATACCTACTCTTATAAGTTGCAACAACCAAGTGCGAGTCGGACTCGCGCACGAAGGGTTCCGTAACATTATCTATAAAAAGTGCTTAAAAATTAGGTTTGTAAAAAAATAAAAAATAAAATTGCACGCAAAAAGTGGTCACCCATCCAAAAATTGACACGGTAGAGTATTGCTCAACTTTCATACCACACAAAACATACATTCCCCAGAACACCCTAAACAAATATCTGCGATCGCAAAAATATTTGTTCCGAGGCGGGAATCGAACCCGCAACCTCCTGCGTCGCAGGCCAACCTTCGCCCGACGCGCCACAGAGGTCGTCTAACGTCTAACTACTAATATTTATTATGTGGTCTAACCTCGTAAAGAGGTACTATAACTCATATATATAAACTGTGATAATACGATTTAATATTTAGGTCAGTTTTTTTTTTCTTTATAAATGGCGTAGCACGACTTGTGCATTTGCCATTTTGAAGTAGGTAGGTATAATTTATTATTACAGTATTATATAATTTGCAACGTTACAAGTCCTTCCAAGTCGTTAAAGTCACAGTAAAGAAATGTTTTAGTAAACTGGTGGCCGTTTTACAAAATACTTTGGTAGACAATTTCCACCAATTTGAAAAGTCACGCAATACACTTCCATTTCATTTCAATACACTTGTGCTCTATAGACGAGCTACATTGATTAAAATTTCACCAAAATAACACAAAATAACAGGAATAATAGGAAAAAATACCTACTAGGAAATAAAATAAAATAAAAGTAGACGACCTCTCTTTTCACGTCCACCTAGGACGCGCCCTATCTGGCATTGCACTGCACCCGCCACCCTGAGTAATAAAGATGGAAAGTCTCATGTGGCTGTAATTTCACCGGCACCTATAACCCTTCAAACCGGAACACAGCAATGCGAGCACTACTGCTTTGCGACTGAAATAGGTATGGTGGTTGTAGGTACTTCCCCGGCCGAACTCTTTCACAAAAAAGCTCTACTACTACTACTAACAAAACGCATATTTGTTACCTAGCTAAACTTATATGACATGTTTAGTTTAATTGACAAGGTGCACACTAACGTATACCATATATACATATATACCATATATATTGTATATACATAAAATGTATATAATATTGTTGTAGTTAATCAGAGTCCAAATCAAGCGGCTCGCCCCGATTTTGCACGGGTAGCCCCCAATGAAAAAAAAAAAAAAAAAAAAAAACTGTTCAGCCGTTTCATTGCGTTGAGGGTTTTTTTATATTTTATATATTAACTACTTGTGTATTAGGTATCCCGCACGACTATGACGTATATATTATCTATTTAAGTAGTATAATGTTGGCAACAATGGGAGAAAACGGTGTGAAAACGATATGGGTGGCGTTTTCGAGAAATTTGGAGGTGCTGATTGCGAATGCATCATCAGTATTTCAGTCAGATACGAAGGTAAGGTAAGCTGGCAACCCTGCGTAAAGGTAATATACGGAAAAAACTAATATGGGTGTCGTTTTCGAGTAATTTGTAGGTGCTGATTATGAATATTACTTCAGTTTTTGGGTTAGGTGGGTAGGTTAGTACGTAAGCTGGTAACACTGCGTAAAGTTAGGAAAAAACTAATATGGGTGTCGTTTTCGAGTAATTTGTAGGTGCTGATTATGAATATTACTTCAGTTTTTGGGTTAGGTGGGTAGGTTAGTACGTAAGCTGGTAACACTGCGTAAAGTTAGGAAAAAACTAATATGGGTGTCGTTTTTGAGTAATTTGTTGGTGCTGATTATGAATATTACTTCAGTTTTTGGGTTAGGTGGGTAGGTTAGTAGGTAAGCTTGTAACACTGCGTAAAGTTAGGAAAAAACTAATATGGGTGTCGTTTTCGAGTAATTTGTAGGTGCTGATTATGAATATTACTTCAGTATTTGGGTTAGGTGGTTAGGTTAGTAGGTAAGCTGGTAACACTGCGTAAAGTTAGGAAAAAACTAATATGGGTGTCGTTTTCGAGTAATTTGTAGGTGCTGATTATGAACATTACTTCAGTTTTTGGGTTAGGTGGGTAGGTTAGTAGGTAAGCTGGTAACACTGCGTAAAGTTAGGAAAAAACTAATATGGGTGT
The DNA here is from genome assembly GCA_932527175.1 of Operophtera brumata. Lineage (NCBI taxonomy): Eukaryota > Metazoa > Arthropoda > Insecta > Lepidoptera > Geometridae > Operophtera > Operophtera brumata. Next base: position 8,114,305 of record OW052238.1, read on the forward strand.
CGTTTTCGAGTAATTTGTTGGTGCTGATTATGAATATTACTTCAGTTTTTGGGTTAGGTGGGTAGGTTAGTAGGTAAGCTGGTAACACTGCGTAAAGTTAGGAAAAAACTAATATGGGTGTCGTTTTCGAGTAATTTCTTGGTGCTGATTATGAATATTACTTCAGTTTTTGGGTTAGGTGGGTAGGTTAGTAGGTAAGCTGGTAACACTGCGTAAAGTTAGGAAAAAACTAATATGGGTGTCGTTTTCGAGTAATTTGTAGGTCGGTCGTGTGATAGAACATTTAGTGTTGCCTGGTTTAATAAAATTTCCCCATTTTTAGGGTAATTTCTAAAACATCCCGAAAACCATTTTCAATTTACCTAATTTTAATGAGAAGGAAGGATGAAAGAAAAAATAAACGCGAGCTGCTTGCAGCTCGCGCACAACCGACCCACTAGTCTACATTATATAAAGCTGAACAACGGTGACTGACTCACTCACTCACTCACTCACTCATTGACATGGTTGTTCTCCTAGAAGGAGTCGTTTTAGACATAGGACATGTTCTAGAGATGTGTTCAGCTCTCCGATGTGACCCCGGGAAAAGTCTGACATTTTGAAAAAACCAAGATGGCGGCCGTGATCAAAACCGTTCTTCGAAACGGTGTCCGATAGGAACCGTTCAAAGGGCGTATCCTATTGATTTTATACACAGATTACAGAAAAAGTAAAAAAAAAAATAAAAAAAACAATATGGAGGTCCAGAAATGTAATTTAAAAAAAAAAAAAAACGTCCGCATCAACTTTGACGAGTTTAAGTGTTCTACGAAAGTTGATGCACGACAATTTCGTTTATGCAGAAATGTAGCCAACATCCTGGTGTATATAGGAAAATCCCAACTTTGAAAAAAAAAACAAGTTTTCGAAGGTTTTTTAAGGCATTTTGTAAAATCGAGAAATTTACCATTGTCCCTCAATCCATACAAAAATCGATAACGAAGATTAAGCAATGCTCTGCGGGGTCAGTTTTTGGATGGGTGACCGTTTTTTGGACTTTTTTTTTTTTTTTTTTTTTATTTGTTTGTTTTTAGGGTTTTTTGTAGTGAATGGTACATAACCCTTCGTGCGCAAGTCCGACTCGCAATTGGGTGGTTTTTTTTTTGTTACAATAATTAATCATTTCTTCATGTTAATTTTATATCGTGTTTATTTCTGTTGAGATAGGATCGAAATCAGTTTTATAGTAATCATCATTAAAATGGCTAGACATAAAGAATAAAATAAATAGTAGTGTAAAGTAAATAAATAATAATAGTAGTGATTTGGATAAGTTGAGCTAACTTTAGATCGCTAGCAGCCGTCTTCAGCTAGCACAACTGTTTCATAATGTATTTTGTACATACTTTGTACCTATTACTTGTATACTATATTATTCTGTCTGGAAATAAATGTTTACTTTTTAATAGCGCCATCTAAAATTTGGCTTATGTTTTAAATTTGTTATCACAGATTCAAAACAGATGCGACTGCGCCCATCGAGCCAAACTGAACTACCTACCATATAGTTATAAATTCACCCGCCAGATGTCAGTGTCGTATCATGTTTGGAGGATCGTTTCGCTAATGGTAGTAAATCACAGTTTTTCTGTAGCACCATCTACCGAGCCGAACCGAATCTATACTAATATTATAAAGCTGAAGAGTTTGTTTGTTTGTTTGAACGCGCTAATCTCCGAAACTACTGGTTCGAATTGAATAATTCTTTTTGTGTTGGATAGTCCAGTTATCGAGGAAGGCTATAGGCTATATAACATCACGCTACGACCAATAGGAGCAAAGATATAGTGGTAAATGTGTAAAAAACGGGAGAAATTATAACTTATAACTCAAGAACGGTGAACCGAATTGGCTGAAAATTGGTGGGGAGGTAGCTTAGAACCAGGAGATTGATATAGGGGGGAGGGGTAGGAGGGGGGGTTCTCCGGGGGCTACCCGTGCGAAGCCGGGGCGAGTCGCTAGTTCCTAATAAAAAAGTTTCAGACAAAAACTAGATGGAGCTTATAAGCAGCATAAAAATAAATAAATAAATAAACCATATCACCAGATGGCGCTAATTCACGGTGTCAGAAAATAAAATATTGGATATATTTTGCACTTTATAAGTATGCTAGCTGCGCCCCGCGGTGTTACCCGCGTAAATCTCGATCCCGTGGGAATATCGGGATAAATATGGAGCTAGGTAGAGCGATGACCTACGAAAGGCGGCGGGAAGAAAGGGATGAGTTTGGCTGGCTGAGGGGTTTTTACGGACGTTTCACATCATGCTTATAGCTTTGAAAATAGATGGCGGCAGCTCTGTACTAAATAAAGTGAAATGTCAAAGTCAAGAAAGTAGTTATATATTTTCGTGGTATTTTGTCACCATAACACAAAAGCACAAACAATGCATTTGTTAATTTTGACAACCATAGTTGTGTCAGCGGTTGTCAGCGCGATGTATCGAACAAATTCGAAAATCTTTTTTTTTAAATCGAAAATTGAATGCCTTCTTTATCGATCGCTACTCTGTGACTCTGCGGTCATTACTAAAAAAAATATGTGCGTTCATTACGCAATGAGGGGTTTCCACGGCCGTTTCACATCATGCTGGCGCCAGCTCAGTTCTAAGTAATGTCTAAGCTCAGTTTAATGTCAAAGTCAACAACGTAGTGATATATTTATGATGTTCCTATATTGTTACTATCCATGGACTTAGTAGTCCATGTTACTATCACACAAAAGCACAGCCAATGCATTTGTTAATTTTGGCAACCGCATTTGAGTCATACTACTTTATTTTTTTCTGAAAATAAAAACCCCTCGTTCTATTCGTTATTTACTTTTACGGATTTAGATTTGGAAATTATTTAATTCTGTTAGGTCAAAATATGACACTAAAGCAACACTTCAAACTATTTTTTTTTATTCGAATATGAATAGCCCTCAATATCTCTACTCTGTGACTCTGTGGCATAGACTTGGTATTGATCACAGAACAATAATACTCCTACCGGTATTGTTACCTCAGAAGAAGAACTAAAGCATGGAAGTAAGGCTAAAAACAAACCGGTATCGATTATACCAGTCTCATTCTTTTATATGAATGTAAGCACTCTATCCTTGTACTACTTCATCTGTGATTGTTACTAAGACCATGCTCTGTGGTAATTAAAAATAATCAACTATCTGTCGACTAGTCGCCGGCGACCGGCAGTTGCCTGTGCGTCGCCACTGCGCGGTGAGTCGCCGAGTCGCCGTGACTAGTGCGTAAACACCTATTTAAACTATACAATATTACAGTCGTCAACAACCTGAGTCGCCGGCGACTAGTCGACTAATAACCTTAATAGGTGTTTACGCACTAGTCATGGCGACTCGGCGACTCGCCGCGCAGTGGCGACGCACAGGCAACTGCCGGTTGCCGGCGACTAGTCGACAGTGCGTAATAGCCCTAATTACCATTGTATTTTCCAGATGACAAATGATAAAATTTCAAAAAAAAAACGGCTTGGCCGTCCAATCAAGATTAAACGGGGCCCAAAACCTGGCCAGAAATTACTTAAAATTGAACAGGTACCTAATCTATATTAAATCGATGTTAAACTTATGTGTGAAACAAAGATTGCTTTTGAAATGAAATTTAGCTTACCTGTCAAGTTCCAATGACAATACAACATGATGGTGACAACGAGCTGATATGATGATAGATACGGAAAGTGAACAACGGAACTCTTCTATGGATAATAGTAGACTGGCCGTTTATAGGATCATTTTTATCAGCACATGGTTATGATCACTAATTTTATAAAAGCTTCAATTAGCGGGCAAAGTGAATTGTCCCATAGGTTTCGTAGGTGGAGATTACCAATGAGGTTATGTGTTATGGTTAGGTTATGTTAGCGAAGCGAGCCACTGACCCCCTGAGTGGAATGATGGTCGAGTGACTGCGATTAACGAAGGGGCGACGTATTAATCGTATTAATTAGTTTGAGTGTACTGATTACGAATGTTACGTCAGTTTTCTATGTTCAAATTAACTTTGCTGCAGGTTATCGAGCTATCGAGACCATCGTGACACGAAGGGGGTCAGCAGCTCTATAACCTACAGCAAAGTTAATTTGAAGATAGATAACTGACTGATGGTCGAGTGACTGAGTTTAACGCAGGGGCGACGTATTTATCGTAATAATTAGTTTGAGTGTACTGATTACGAATGTTACGTTAGTTTTCTATCTTCAAATTAACTTTGCTGCGGGTTATCGAGCTATCGAGACCATCGTGACACGAATGGAATGATGGTCGAGTGACTGAGATTAACGAAGGGGAGACGTTTTAATCGTATTAATTGTATCGTATTAGTTGTTGGCAACTCCTTAGCAGGATGACTAAATGGGTCGGTCGTGTGATTGAACATTTAGTGTTGCCTGGTTTAATAAAATTTCCCCATTTTTAGGGTAATTTCTAAAACATCCCGAAAACCATTTTCAATGAAACAACTAGAGCAACAAAACGGTCACGCGAGCTGCTTGCAGCTCGCGCACCACCGACCCACTAGTCTTATTATAAGCTTACCACAGATTAGCAGCGGCCGCGGTATAGTTACTATAAACGAATTGAGACTGCAGTAGGTACAAACTATTCAATATTATGTATTGACTGACATAGTATTTGTGACAGACAAATAGTAGGTACAATACCTACGCGTGAGTTTTGCGTTGTATCGAATCGTAGTACAAACAATTCGATATTCTGTAATGACTGACATAGATTAGCAACAGGGAAACGTAATAAAATAAATGTTTTGTGTAAAATCGCGTTTTCCCAGAGATGAAACCTGGCTACAGCGATTTTGCGCCCCAACAACCATTTCGACGACATCAGGCTCTAGGATCTGATGATGACTAGCGTAATATGAATTTGGTCTTGGGTCTCTCCAGCTAAACGGTTGTGGTTGGATATGTGAAAAAATTCACGGCACTACTGCGGTTCGATCTATCCATCCATATTACAGCCAAATAGCAAAACTTCACCTTTTGTCTTTACAAAAGGTGAAGTTTTGCTATTTATTTTATATTTCGGTTAACATTAGAAAGTAGAAGAAACAGTGAGTCAAACCATATCGGAGTATTTTTGAAATACACGTTACTACGGTTGCAAGGGAAACTGTTTTTTTGTAGTTTTCTCAAAATATGACGATTTCATTTGCTAGTTTACTTTGGGTTTATTCCATATGAGAAATGAATTCGATTAAGCCCAACTACTCTTGTATTTTTTTTGAGAAATGTCTCTTTCCATGATTTCAGTTTTTTTTCTTCAAAAATCCAAAAATGTAGTTTATGTTTTCTTCAAAATTAACCTAATGTTTTCTAAGAACAAACCTCTAACTACAATATAAAAGGTACTTACCCTGAGAGCCCCATTATCTTGCCACATCATGTATATGACGAAGTTATAAGGAAAACTATCACATTTAAGTAGGCTTTACAAGTTAATAAGTAATATTCGAACAACTTATAAAATGTACTCTGATAAGTAAAAAGGAAAATTTCGTACCAATTTTATTGAAAATGACATAGATAAACTTGTTACAATAGTTAGTTGTGTAAAACAGGAAAGCCCTCTTTTTAAGGCCGCGTATTGTAACGGACAATACTATGGAATCCTACAATGTGCGTGGCCCGACAAGAACTTTGCCGCTTTTTTATTGAATTTTAATGGAGCACGGTTTTTTTTAATCAAATATCGTAAGCCTGCAAAGCTGACATTAAATATCTGTCTTCTGTTTGGTTATTCGCTTAATTTTTATCTACCTATCTATCTATTGTCCCTATGTATTTATTGTTGTTTGTTTTTGTTTAAGTATTATTTAAATTAAATAAATGAAAATGAAATGAAAATCTTGGTAATCTGAAACTTTAGGGCATTTCAAAATATAACAGTTGTTATTTGTACCATTATCCTCTATCCATATACAGAGGGTCGACAGAGAATCGCCGATTTGAGAAAAAATATGACGGCTGATGACTATTCCACTGTCCCATACGAAAATATTCGAAACCCCTTTCCTCAAGCGTACATTTTTAATTTAAGTTAGTTTGTTTAAGGTACCGTTTGTTCCTTCCATAATAACTCGGCGGGAGTCATGCAAGGTCCTCTTCTCGGTCTCATTTATCACTTTGGATGAGATGGAGATTTTCTCATCTTTGAGTACATTTATTCAGAGTTGATTTAGTACGTAATATCCTGGCGAGGAAGCATACTATACTACCCATTCTCACCAGCATTTTTGCTCAGTGGTACAACTGGTACAAGTTTTTGACTAATTATAATTTCGTACGATTCCTAAACATTTTTCGAAGCTTAGGGAGATTTCCAATTGAAGATGTGGTTACATTTTACGAAGTGGATAATAAAATCAAGATTTAACCGATTGTTGTTGTTTTTTACAGTTACTTGTAAAACTTGATAATGGATCAGCTGTTAAACGTGAAAACACCTATCCAATTGATGAAAATAAAACCAATAAAAGACGAAAAATAAGCGATTCGTCATCCGCCGTGTCAGAATGCAACGACGAGTCTAATGATCAGCTTAACAATTCAGAAGAAACCAAGAAGCAATTGTGGACAAGTGATTACAGAAAGACATTTGAATGCAGACTGTGCAACTCAAGTTGGCTTACACACAAATCGTTATTGAAACACAGGTTAAAACATAGAAATATGAAGTCCAAGTATGCAGATATTTTCAACAAATATTGTTTTTTAAAACTTCTTAAAGTAGACAATAAGCCTAATATAACAGGATCTTTGGATCAGGTTGTATATAGCAGAAGCAAAATTATCGCAAAAGGTAATCTAGATTACTATATAGCGTATAAACATAAAGGCAACAGCAACAAAAATTCCGACGATGAAGGGGCTAATAACAATTGTACTGGAGACGAGAGTTCTGAGTCATCATTCAACCGAGTATTGGTTCGAAAAAGACGAAAAAGACGGATACTTTCTGGGAGCTCAACGGACACGATTGTTCTGGAGAACAAATCGAATGCGTCTGATAACGATAATGAATCTAGTAAGAAATCTCAAGAAAACCAGTGTATAAATATTGATGATACAGACAGTGATGATGCCGACAAAATAAATCAACAAAAAGAAAAAAGAAAAGTAAACAAAAAGAACTCAGTAAGTGTTATTAAAGCGACCGTAGTTGCTAAGCTGGTATCTACGACTTATAATAAACATCTGAAGAAACAAGAACAACAGGAAAAACCATCTTTAGAACAATTGAATCGTAAGATTACAAGCATTGGGAGACAAATTATCAACAAAAGAAGCTTTAACTGTTCACGTGTCATGAAATATATGGAACATCTGAATCTGAATATTATTTGGCTATCAAGATCTCCGCTCAATGTCACAAGTAATTCAAATTACTTAAAAATTATACCACGATTGAGATATTCCAATGAAAAAAACATAAGTGATTATGAAGGATACAAAATAAAATGTGAACGAGGTAGTGCAGAAGAAGCAAGCTTAGAACAAAAGCCAGCCATAGAAGAAGAGGCAGACGAAGCAGAAGAATCAGGCGTAGAAGAATCATCTGGCGTAGTAGAAACACCACGCGTAGTAGAAGCTTCGGGTGTAGTAGAAACATCAGGCGACGTAGAAGGATCAGGCATAGTAAAATCTTCAAGCTTAGTACAAGCTTCTAGCTCAGTAGAAGAATCAGGGGTAGTAGAAAGTTCAGGAAGCCAGTCTTTTCATTCAGGGCGTCAATACTCTGAAACAGTACACACAGCTAGCTCAACTGTGAGTGCAAACGAAAAATATAAATTAAGCTTTCGACCAGAATTAGATGTTGCTATGCTGTATAGCGTTAACGCTACGGATACCAGAAAAATTTTGAATGCTAATCCCGTTGCTAATCCTAGACAACTTAAGAAGTTTTCTTCTGATGCCAAAAAAGATAAAGCCAAATCTCCGGCAGTTATACCTATTTTAGAGGTAAATCCTGATGAGCTCTCATCAGAAGTGACCTCAGGAAATGAGAATAACACACACATGCCTATAATATCGTTCACCAGATCATTGGCGGTACCTGAAGCTGAATTTATTGGTGTAACTAATGAATCCCTAAATAATAACTCAACCGATAATAACACCAGCAGGAACTCTGTCAATTCCAACAGCGAATTCCAAAAACCAACAGCTCCAAGAATAAAAGTAAAATCGGCAGCAGAGCTCATGTCAAAGGAGACTCTTAATAGAATGAAAGAGCCTTCCGCAGCGGTTGTAACTCAAAGTCAACAAAGTTCATTGAATGGTTCTTCATTCAGTGTTTACGGAACACCTCAAATTCAAAACGCAAGGCAGCTGACAATAAATAATGTTGAAAGCATGAACTCTCCTGAATCTCAGAGCGACGATTATGTTGTATTAGACACAGTAGAATTACCGAATACTAAAACGAGCTCACCATTCAGTTACCTGAGAACGCTGTTGCAGGTCCACAATCTAACATTGCTGGATACAGATTTTACTTTAAATGCAGACTTCCACACTCTCATAAGATTCAAAGTTCTCTATAAACAAGAAACAAAAGATGATCCAGTTATTCTTTGTTTATCACTATTTTGTTCAAACAATAGTTTCTGCTTGAAAGTAAAAGATCGCAACGAAGACAACATCAACATGAGTAAAATATCTGCTAACTGGCAATGGGAGATACTTAAGATTTACAGGGGCGAAGTAACAAAAAAACTGTTAAGTACTGCTCAAAAAATTAGTCAAGAAACATATGAACTTACAAACCGTTTTTTGTGTTTGTTAAAATCTATAAAATTTGTATCAAAGTAACTTTGTACCCAAGTAGCTTTGATGGAATGATTTTTAACTATTCACGCACTGTGGGTTAATTTGAATTACGTTTTTTTGTCAAGAGAATGTTCGTTATGTAATTGCATCACGATACGGAGCTGCTTGGTAAAAACACGTCAGCGTCGGATTCGACAACCTAAATCAAAATGTGGTATACAAATCAACATCGTTAACGGCTGAACTGATTTCGATGAGCTTTGGTACCGAGAAAATCTGGATTGGCACATGGGCTACTTTTTATCCCAGTACCACAAGAGCGGAGACGCGTGCAAATTCAGGCTACTTATTCCAAGCTTTCATTTAACTTCACCTGTTATTTTGTTAGTAAGTTTGGGACAAATCTTGCAAGTCAATTTTAAACTAGTTAATTGTTAATTACCTACAATGGCCGCCATTTTATATTTATTGCAGATGACACTTTGGATACTGAGATAAACACTAACCGTGTTACTATAAAATTAGAATTATCCTTGGAACAGTTACAGTGTTTTATCTTGTTATTGACAAGCAGTTTTAAATTCTATCGAAAGTGATAAAAGGTGGCGTAACTGTGTTGGACAGATTGCGTTTTGGGTTGAATGCATCATTTGGACGATTTGCGTGTTGGACAGTATGCAACAATGGGTATTCAAAGGATGTTTCGCGATTATTAGTAGCACGCATTGGTGTAGAATTATCAAAATCGGACGCGGTTTGGCGTTTGTAAAGCGAAACAAAGGGGTAAACTTTTACGGTGACAATGTGGCGTCTAGCTTCCACCATCTTGGTTTTCGCCTTTTCTGTCAGAGGCTTCGCTACCGGGATATAAAGTAGGTAGCAAAATTGTCTATCCAGAACATAATGACCAAACTTTCCTACATAATCGCAATGATAATCGGCGTTTAATCACTAGTTGCAATATGAAAATCACCTTGAACTTACTCCAGTAGTTTTAAGAAAACAAAAACTTGTTATCTGCCAAGTGTAGAAGTATTTTTCACAAACATGCTTGAATGTTCATACAATTTTTCTCTAGATAAAGACATTATTGCCGGTATAGGCCGGCATCGTTAGTATGAGAATCCATATCTGTCATGTAATTCACAAAGGCAATTTCACTATGACATTCAGTAGTTTGAACATAGCAGTTCATGTTGAGAACCAATATCTAATGAAACTATCATGTTTGAGAAACAAAACTATACACGCCTTGGCCACAACTATAGTCGGGCCGTGTGGTCTTAGAGCAATGCGGCCTGCCGAGGTAAGTTGGAGGAAGGACTAAAAATACCGGTGTTAGGGGTCATAAATCTTTCTTTGTCTATCTGTCTCGCTCGTACTCGTTAGGCTTACGGAGCGCGCTAGCTTACATGCAATGATGTCTCTCGTATGTTGGCGGCCCACATTCTCACGTTCGACTATCATCGGCTGACTTGCAGTCCTCGGCAGTAATAACTTTTGAAAATATCATGGTTATAACAAAACTCAAAAACCATGGTAAATATCCCGGTTATAGTGAAAAGTATACTCGGCAGGAATGTATTCATTATTACTAATAAATTTTATTAGTTATCAATTTGATTTTCTTATTTTGCTTGGAGTAGACGTAAGTATTTTGGCCATATAGGCAAAGAATACTTTCACGATAATTTGATTTATGAAGGTATTGCTAATGAAATTGTAAATATTTGTGTTATAATTTGGATACTTTACTATGGCACGCAAAACGGAATACAATGAATGCAAACAAAACTAATGATAGATAGGTAGGTATTTACAATAATGTACCTATTAGCTAGAGCTAGACGATATTCTAAAATATGACGTTGCTACTTTTATCCCGACACCATGCGCGCGAAGCCACGGGCAAAGGGCTAGTGCTGCAAACATTTGATACAATGTGTTGGTTGCACTTTTACAGCATGACACAGTAAATTGTAATTAAAAAAGAATGATGATGATGATGATAAATATAGCTACCTGTTCAACACTCAGTACTAGTAAAAATCTCTTAAGTGTTAAGTCTTAAGAAGTACATAATGTTTTTAGACAACCGGACTTGCTATTGGCCATTTGTTAAACTATTATTTTATTTTGTTAAAAAATCACTAAAACTGACAGATTTGTATCATTAAAAAACTAAAAGTCCTCAGTTTCGAGAAGATGAACAATGTTGTATATAATACAAGTTTATTTGATTTCTAAGTATGTAGTATCTAATAAATATTATTTAACCAAGTGTCCATATTGTTTCAATATCTGATAGCACTTCTTCAGTGGCAGAGTGTTTGTGGAACATGAAATATCCTTGAATTTGTGCAGGGCTCACAGCTTTCTTCTTTTCTAGTACCCTAGAAAAGAAAATAATTTATTAATTCATCGTATCTATAAGGTCAAATTATAACCAGTGTGTTCTGCCTACCATGACTTACGGTGCTGAGACATGGACGCTCACGCAGGAGGCTGTGTACAGGATGAGAGTTGCACAGGGAGCCATGGAACGCGCCATGCTCGGCATCAAGCTTATAGACCGTGTTCCCAACGTCGAGATACGAAGTAGAACCAAGCTCAAAGATGTTGGGAATCGTATAACGGAGCTAAAATGGAGTTGGGCAGGACACCTGGCAAGACGAGGTGACCATAGGTGGAGTAAGGCTCTAACTGAATGGCGCCCAAGAACTGGGTACAGAAACGTTGGTCGTCCAGCAGTGAGATTGGCAGACGATATAGCATGCATCGCGAGCCGAACCTGGATGAGACTGGCACGGGACCGTAAGGAATGGTACAGGCAAAGAGAGGCCCTTAGCAGTGGGTGAAGTCAGGCTGTGGATGATGATGATAATAAGGTCAAATAACAATTTTCTTAACCAGAGTGGCCGCATTATAAGTCAATGGGGAGACACTGCTTATTTATCACGCTAGGTGGCGCATAATCGCTGGTGTTGTTTCGTAGCAAAACAAAGGTCTATCAATGTTCAAAATAAAAACTGTCAAAAATGACAAACATCAAAGGATATGTTTAGTAAATAAACATTAAATAATAATCTGGTATGAAACATGCTTATGTGTAGTGCATTTCAGTGTAAAAATAAAGGTTCACACCGTTTCCCTTCTGATGAGAAAAAGACAAGACTACCAAGACATTCCCTTATCCATCTCGGCAAGTATCGGGATTCTGGGGGTCGAGATATCTAATGAGGTCCAATATGGGAGACATCTCGAAGCAAAAGCTGCACTGACTTCTAAAAAACTTGAGTGCTAAACCGTGCTAAGCAGTATTTTACGCCGAATCAACGGCTGTTGCTTTACAAAGCACAAGTTAGGCTGCACGTCGAATACTATTCCCATCTATGGCACGGGGCACCCAAGTACCAGCTGCTTCGCTTTGACTCCCTACAGAGAAGAGCCATTAGAATCATCGGCAACCCTAAGCTCTCCAATACTCTAGAACCGCTTAGCCAGCGCAGAGCCATTGGATCGCTTTGCGTGTTCTACCGCCTCTACAACGGGGAATGCTCTGACGAGCTTTTCGACCTCATCCCCGCATCGAGATTTTACCATCGCTCTTCCCGGCACCATGACAAAGCTCATCCACACATCATAGATCCCTGGGTTTCTCGTACGACTCGTTTCTCGAGATCATTTCTTCCTCATACCTATAAACTATGAAAAGAGCTTCCATCCGAGGTTTTCCCGCTTGGTTACGACATGTGTCGCTTCAAGATAAATGTTCTTAAATTCCTTCAGGGTAGGCAGCGCATCGACAATACCCCTGGTCTTGCCGGTGTCTATAAGCGACGGTGACCACTTTACATCAGGTGGGCCGTAAGCTAGTTTGCCTATTAGTTTCATAAAAAAAAAGACAAGCACCAGCGATGGTGGCACCATCTGAGATTAGTTTTGCATGTGGCTCCCCATTAAGCCGCCTTTTGTAAAAAATAAGTATTAGTGAACGTTCACGCCCAGTTGCGCCCTGTTGCAGTTGCATACCTACCTGTGCTGTAATGAGGAATTTAAAAAAAAGTAGTTCGATTTGGCTCGATAGATGGCGCTGACTCAAATGTGGTGTCAAAATAACAAATACATTGTCTGTGCTTTTGTGTGAATATCACGAAAATATCATGAAGTTATAGGTAAATCCAAATTCAAGCTTCTTGGAAAATATATATACGTTGTTGACTTTGACATTTCACTTTATTTTGACAGTTAAGTACAGAGCTGGCTCCATCTATTTTCAAGGCTATAAGCATGATATAAGCGGCCAGTTTTGAACCCAGTTTTTGACAGTAGGTACACGGGCACAGCCACGGGAGGAGAGGATTGTTCCCACCGGGTGTCGTGCGACGGTAGATGTATGCTCAAAATAAGTGTGCAACAAACACAGTCTACATGGGCCTGGGCTGTCTTGCTGACAAATATGCTACAGATGACGATAATTTAAGTATCTTTGTAGGGGTATGTGTGAGAAAAGTTGATCGTAATATGGGCGGCGAAAATTTCTACGCGCTCACTATAGGCCGGTCATCTAAAACATTCAAGGTAGCAAAAAATTACAAGGTTCTGATTTTTTGGGATGTTGTTAAATGTTAGGATAGATTGATACCAGTAGTGTAAAACCAAGTTTGCAACTTCGAAAGACCTGTGCTAACTTTGTGGTGCTCGAAATACCTCGAAATTTTCACACTTACTTTAACATTTTGCACAAAGTTAGCACAGGTCTTTCCAAGTTGTAAACTTTGTTTTCATCATCATGGGCCTTATAACATCTACGAAAGATGATTTAAGCAGCGTCAGTTAGGCATTTGCGTTCGTGACTAAAAAGGCCTATCCGGGAGCGGCAGCCACGGCCACACTTTTGACACATGAATGGAGTCCCTGTAGGTATTGTAGGGTTAGCGGCGCGTTCATGTCTTACTGTCCGCTTGTGAGCTAGCAGGTCAAACCAGGCCTTATCGTGGGCGATTACTCCGTCAGCTACGGTTTTACGCCACGAGTTGCGATCTTCTGCCTGACTCTCCCAGCTAGCCTGGTCTATATTGAAAGTTTTCAAGTCGCGTTTAAGGCTGTCTTTGAACCTAAGCATTGGGCGTCCTATAGATCTTTTGGCATCGGCGATTTCTGAAAGTAAAGTTTTTCTCGGCAAACGAGAAGGGTCCATCCGGTGCACATGCCCAAGCCATCGCAAACGCCTTTGTTTCAGCAAGGCGATGACGCTAGGCAACTGTGCAGTTTTCAAGACCCTCTCGTTGGTAACTTTATCACTCCAGGAAATGCCCAAAATGCTTCGGAGACAACGCATGTGGAAGTTGTTGAGTTTTCGCTCCTGTTTGGCATATGATGTCCAAGTTTCAGCTCCGTACAAGAGTATGGACAAGATGCATGTTTGATACACGTTCATTTTGGTTCTGATTGTAAGGTGTTTATTATTCCATACTCTTGTACTTAACCTCCCGAACATTGTAGAGGCTTTGCCGATGCGGGTGTTGATCTCTCCGTCAAGAGAGAGATTGTTCGACACTGAGGAACCCAGATAACAAAAACTATCCACAACCTCCAGAAGTGCATTGTTCAACAGAATACGTGGTCTTTCTACGTCACCTTGCACCATCACTACAGTCTTCTTTGCATTTATCGTCATTGCAAACAATGAACAAGCTTCCACGAATTTGTCTAGGATACTTTGAAGCTCTATAGATGTAGTAGCGACGAAGGCTGCATCGTCAGCAAACAAAAGGCTATCGACAAATAGGTCATATCGATGTCGTCGGGACTTGAGTAAGGAGGCATTGTAAAGTTTTCCGTCCGATCTTGTGTATAGATGAATCCCTTGAGTTGCCTCACCGAAGGCAGCTTTCAAGAGCAGCGGAAAGAAGATCCCGAATAAGGTAGGTGCTAGGACGCAACCCTGACGCACGCCCCGTTGCGTTTCAAATGGCTCGGATGACTTGCCATTGAAGATAACTGTGCCTTTCATACTGTCATGGAAGGATTTAACTAAGGTTAGTATTTTGGCAGGACACCCTATCCTCTCCAAAGCTGTATATAGACCCTCTCTGCTGACCGTGTCAAAGGCTTTATTGAGATCAACAAATGCCATAAACAATGGTGTTTTTTGTTCTCTGCCTTTCTCCTGCAATTGTCGAAGTGTAAAGATCATATCAGTGGTAGAGCGCCCGGCACGGAACCCACATTGTGATTCGGGATATATGCGGTCAGCTAGTTTCTGCAGTCTGCTCAAGATAATACGAGCAAAAAGCTTACCCACAATGCTCAAAAGGGATATACCACGATAGCAGTTGCAGTCGCCGCGGTCTCCTTTCCCCTTGTATAAGGTGATAATATTTGCGTCACGCATGTCCTGAGGCACATATCCCTCTTGCCAACACTTAGCAATCAGGTTGTACAGTAAAGGTAGAACACACTGCACTTTTATAAGTTCCGCTTGAATACCATCGTTTCCTGGGCTCTTACCACTCTTAAGCTGCTTAACAGCTAGGTGGAACTCTTCTAAAGAAGGCACTTCATCCAGCTCCTCCCACATTGGTAGTACAGAGATCTTGTTCACCGCCTCAGGTTGTATATCTATAGGCTGGGAGTACAGCTCGGTATAATGTTCAACCCAACGACTCAGCTGACGTTCTCCATCAGTGATGATAGAGCCGCCAGCCTCCTTGAGTGGTGCTGTCTTTTTTGGAACTGGACCAATTGCCCTCTTTATGCCTTGATACATTCCACCAAAGTTTCCAATGGCTGCACAATCTTGTATACTCTGGCAAAGCTCTACCCAATAAGCATTTGTAAAATATCGAGTAATGCGTTGCAGTGATGCCTTAGCCTTACCATGTTCAACTCGCGTTTGGCTAGATGGATTTAGGCGATGTCTCAATGCAGCTTCACGCTTTGAATTCAGCAGTGGTTTTAAAGTTTCGAAGTTTTCCTGGAACCAATCTTTGCTTGCTGGTTTCTTGTAGCCGAATACTTCAGCGGCTGTTACTGTTAAAAGCTGTTTAACGTTGATCCACTCCTCATGGGCTGAAATGCTCGAGTTCCATGTGTTCATCTCGTTAAGAACCAGTTTTCGGAAGTTTTCAACCATCTCATCATTTCTTGTTTTGGAAACATCAATCTTCTTAACTCCTTTGGGATGAGATGAATGAATTTTCCTAGGTTTTAGGCAAACATTACTTACCACTAAGGAGTGATCAGTGTCACAGTCGGCACTATGGTAGGATCGTGTGTGATGGATATCTTTTAAGTCTTTCTTTTTTGTGAGGACTAGATCCAGTTGGTGCCAGTGTCCTGACCGAGGATGTTTCCAGGATACTTTGCGCATCTCTTTTCCTTTGAAATAAGTGTTGGTAACACAAAGCAGGTTTTGGGAGCAAAACTCCAAGAGGCGCTGACCGTTCTCATTTATATTCCCTATGCCATGATTACCAAGACAGTCTGGCCAGGCTACCGTATCATTACCTACTCGAGCATTGAGATCACCTAGGATGATAAGGCGATCACTGGAACGCACCGAATGCACCGTTTCAGTAAATTGGCCGTAAAATTGATCTTTCTTTTCGGGTGTTGAGTTTAGAGTAGGTGCATAAGCTGAAATGATGGTAATAAATCCACTGGATGTCATCATGCGTAGAACCATTATACGTTCTGAAATTCCTCGTGGGCCTTCAACAGAATTGAGTAAATTATTTCGTATCGCAAATCCAACTCCATGCTCACGATGTTCAAGAGCACCTTTCCCCTTCCAGAAGAATGTGAAGTGACTTTCACGAAGGGATCCCTCATCTGGCAGCCTAGTTTCCTGAAGAGCTGCTATCATGATATTAAATTTAAATAATTCAGTGTCTATGACAGCTGTTTTGCGAAGGTTTTCGTTGCAAATAGAACTTCCACAGGTGTCCGGGAAGCCTGTCCTCATAGTTCGGACATTCTATGTTGCAAATCGCATGGATGTAAGTTTTTTGGTGGAGTTTTTTTCTTTCTTCTTGTTAGTTGCAGGTGAAACAAATAACGGCACCACCTGTCTAGTTTTTATCCTAGTGTTCCCCACACCCAAAGGAAACAAGACAGCACCGAGACGGACTAGTAACTTACTGGCCGGGGGCTGCCCGGCTTGAAGCGGGCGTTAACTAGTCAATGGGCCTACGATGGACCCTCCCACTGACGAGAGTGACCCCTGGCGCTCGCGCTTACGTCTATCTGCGCGCGCTTATAACCGGTCACTGCCACTCCCCGTGTTGTTATCCACTCCTCAGCAAGCTGAAGTGGGTAGAGTGTCCTCTCCACTGACGCCACACTGCCTGGGACACAGTTTTGATAACGTAGGCCTTCCCAGGAACCTACACTACCCTCTCGACCTTACCGACAGGACCCACAGGAATGACGAGTCAATACGTGTGGTGTCGGTTCGGTTGCAGGTGCTTTACGACTTAGACCCAGCCGGGTTTGTGTCGAGTTTTCCTTCTCTGAACTATCCATACAGTAAAACCACTCCTAAGAAAGGCAACAGCCAGGACATAACTTCTTCCAACAAAATACGCCTACAAGTCCGGGCAAGTTGTAAACTTTGTTTTACACCACTGGTATCTATCCTAACATCCCAAAAAATCAGAACCTTATTTTTTTTTGCGAGTTAACACGTTTTTGTGTCAACGGTGCAGTCACCGTTGACACAATATCGTAGGCCAGTGCCTATACTAATGTTTCACAAATAGCGCGCCTGCCTACCTACTCTAATGGATTCCAATATTCACCTCTATATGGCCCTATCTATCGGATGGGAACTAACCACTAAACTATTAAGGATCCTCTCGGGTGCGATCGGGGAAGCAACTAGTAGTGTATCACGGATTGTTTTATGGAGACACAAATGAGTGCCCCTAACATGGGCAGGGGCACCGACCGAATTGAATTTTAATCACCTTTCTTTACATACACATAGTTAAATTGCTACATTACACGGCCACACCGTACGCCCGTGTCAATTGTGTGTCAAAACTCAGACTATGGCCTCAGTTACTTACTTTATCGCGAAGATTTTCGCATGCTCCGCAGCCTCAGCACCTTTGTAAAACCTGAGAAACATCAGTTCAACTTGTTCTTGGTCACAATGTCCTACATATTCTTTCATGTCTACCCGACCGGGCCTTATCAACGCTGGGTCCAACCTGGAAAATACAAGGTCAATTTTGTAATCGCCGGTAGTTACATAGTCGTTTATTTGATTTATTGCTCTCGTGTCTATCACTGTCTGGAATGTACCGCTTCATACAAAACGAAGTTTGATTCTCATTTGGATATTAATTAATTCAAGCCAATTCAATTTTGTATAATCTAGAGATTAATGGCTAGTCAGTTTCCCATTCAATTGTATGGAATCAAACTAGTATGTGTTATAAAATTTCGATACAAATCTTTAGGTGAATAATAAAAATATTTGAATATGTATGGTAACTATTCTTAATATGGATGCTCACGCTTGAGGTGCGAAGTTCAATTTTTTTGGTGTTTTTTGCCTATTACAGCTCATCAACACTTCTTCAGATAGCAAAAGTTGATTTCGCGATAGCTAAAATACTTAACACACATGTTTTAATTGATAGTATGTCATAAATATCATTAGTTTAGGTACGATACCCTTAAACAAAACAAAAACACTGTAAAAATGTGTTTATCGTAGCTTAAACTGATGATATTTATGAGATACTACCAATTAAAACATGTGTGTTAAGTCTTCTAATTCTCGCGAAATCAACTTTCGCTATCTGAACAAGTGTTGATGAGCTGGAATAGGCAAAAAACACCAAAAAAAAAAA
The DNA here is from genome assembly GCA_932527175.1 of Operophtera brumata. Taxonomy (NCBI): domain Eukaryota; kingdom Metazoa; phylum Arthropoda; class Insecta; order Lepidoptera; family Geometridae; genus Operophtera; species Operophtera brumata. The sequence goes on from OW052238.1 coordinate 8,133,014, forward strand.
TTCCTTCGCGCCTCAAGCGAGAGCATACCTACCATATATTTTTTCATTCAGTGAGATTTGAACACCATATAGGTATAATTTTATAAGACACTGATTTAGTTGTACCTACTCGTAGTTGCTTTTCGCACGAAGACACACGGGATCGTTGTGTGGGATCAGGGCCCTTATTCGCCTTGGCCTGGCCCTTATTGACCTTCAGAGATTACTTGCCAATAACGTGTGACGTCACAATGCATTCTGAACGATGATTCCACGCAGATATCGTAACGAGCTCGCGTCAGGCGTGGCGCACTCCGCGGCGGACTCGACTTGACGATTTCAGTGAGTCTGACAAGATAAGAGTTACGCGATAAGTAGAAAGAGAGGTACCTAATAGGTGAATTTAGCTGTAGGTAATTAGCGCTGAGCGACCTGAATTGGACTTTATTGTGTAGGGGCAAGAGTCGCTATTTATTTAAATGATTTTGCAGAGTCAACCTTCTATACCTGTAGTATTATGTATTCTGTGCCCGCGTTGTGTCACGTTTGGTCATAGCAAATAAGGGCCCTGGACTATGTGACTGTTGTATAGTTATGTTTGTATGTTCGATAACCTTCATTTTCCAGCAGGTTGTTAGTTCTGCGAGCTATAGCCTATATGGCAGAGGCGGACCATAATAATTATAGCTCACAATCAAGCTCTAATAATTAGCAAGTTGTAGTGCTTCTACGGATCTCCTCGTTTTGAATATTACCTTTCTAAATAGTTGGTAGTCATGAACACTATCCTGGCTTCTGTGGATGCCACTCCGTCGAGGCAATTCAACAATCCACTAAATGTGACTCGATTTAAACCTTCATATGCTGCCTTTTGCGTGGGCGTATCTTCTCGAGAAAGGAATGCTGCGTCGATATCTTCAAGTAGTATTATTGATTGCTGGGGTGCCACACTGCAAGGTAATTACATTTTAGGCATACTGCTTCATCGGCATCTTTCGTTTAGGGTAAACAGCTTTTTAGGCAAATCTCATGTTGAGGTATAATGCCCTCATTGGCATCTCGCGTTTAAGGTAACTCAATCAAAAGGGTAACAAACTACATAGGTACTTATTTCATATTAAGATTTCCTAAATTTTCTTTCAATCAAGGTATTAACAGTCGCCATTAGAAGTAGCTGAGCAACGCATAAATATAATCATCATCATCAATATCAGCTGGTATATGTCCACTGTTGGACGAGGCCTCCACCATAATCCAAAAAAATACACGCAAAAAGTGTGTTCACCCATCCAAATCCACGCAGATCATTGCTAAACTTGGAAAAAATGCGTTTTCCCAGAGATGAGACCTAGCTAGATCGTTTTTTCGCACTCAAAAACACCCGTATAGCAAATTTCATCAAAATCGTTAGAGCTGTTTTCGGAAAAAATATAGGATCAATACTGCTCGTTTAATAGGCTCAGTCATAGCATAGGCTTTGACAACTTTGCTCAGCTTTTTGATGGCGACTGTTCAGGAAGCAAAAGATACTTACTAAAACTATAATCTGGGTCTCTTCAAGGCTAGAGTGAATAGGTGCCATCTTGACCTTTGTGCACCATCTTCGGCCACATCGTCACTTACCAACAGGTGAGATCGAGGTCAAACAAAGGTCAATCAATAAAAAAAAAATACAAACCTAAGAAGATGATTAAGTCTATCATCTGTAAGTCCTCTTTCTGATAGGTTGAGGACACAGATATTGTACTCCAGTTCACCGGCCAGTGCCATGATGAAGGAAGACTTGCCGCACCCGGGGGGCCCATGTAATAAATATCCTGGAACAATAAACAACACTTACTAAATGTTGTAGGGGTTTGTTTGAGTTTCTAATGGTTTGTATGGGGTTTAGGGGTTTGTGGGTGTTTTAGGGGTTTGTAGGTGTTTTAGGGGTTTGAAGGGTTTGTAGCTTCAGAGGTTTGTAGAAATTTTAAGGATTTATAGAGTTAAGAGTTTTAGGGATTTGTACGAGTTGTAGCGGTTAGTGTGAGTTTTTCAGGTTTGTAACAGTTTTAGGGCTTTGGATAGTTTATAGGACTTTTAGGGGTTAGAATGAATTATAGGGATTTGTACGAGTTATAAACAAATAAATAAATAAATAACGCTGGAAGTTCACACAACATTATCTAGCGCCAAGCCTAGCCTTATTATTTTATCTGTGCCCAAGCTAAGCAGAGCTTGTGTTATGGGTACTAGATAACTGATATACTTAATACAATACACTACATAGATATATATTTTATATTATACATAGAAAATACCCAGAACGCCCTGAACAAATATCTGCAGATCGAACAAATAGATATTCCGAGGCGGGAATCGAACCCGCAACCTCCTGCGTCGCAGTCGAACCTTCGCCCGCCGCGCCTCTGAGGTCGTCGCGGTCAGGAGTTTTAGGGGATTTTATAAGGGTTTGTAAGGGTTGTAGATAGTTAGATTTGTCTCCTCAGGCACTTTTTTACGAATTCAAACATTATCATCATAGTCCTTTTCATCTTTTGCTCATGATTAAAGCACTAACCTCTATTACAATAGAATCAAAGTTCAAATTTAGTTTTACCTCGTCTGTAGGGTATCCCCCGATCAGTATACCACTGAGGATTGTTGATGAAGTCCAGGCAGTCTGTTCGGATCTTGTCTGTCAAGCCTGACCTGAGCACCACACTGTCCAGGGGGCGGCGTTTCCGAGGGTGGCCGAACTGACGCCAGTCTGAGCCCATCGCTGTGTACATGAGCGTCATTCCTTCATGCTGTTTGAGTGCCATTGTCCTAGCTGTGGATATCAACAGTTTTATTTAGAGGGACCCATTTCCGAACGTCACAAAAAATAAAATAAATAATGCTGGACAGTTCACACAACATTATCTAGCCCCAAGCTAAGCAGAGCTTGTGTTATTTTCGTCTTAAATTAGAGCGTGTTGCCAGTGGTGACTAGCGGCACTGACAGTGAGACGTGGTTGCTAACTATTGGCCTCATACAAAAGCTCACAGTTGCGCAGCGGCCTATGAAGAGAGCTATTCTCGTTTCACTACGTGATAGGATCCGAAATGATGAGATCCGTAGAACCCAGAGAGCAAGTTGAAGTAGCAATGGGCAGGCCATATAGTAGAACTGATAACCGTTGGGGAATAAAGGTTCTCAAGTAGCAACCACAAACCAGACAACTCTGAAGATGGAGGCCCTTCTATGGATGGACCAATGACATAGTCCACATACGTCGTCCTGATCCCTTACTAGGATTCCCTGTACCTATCGCAGGTATCAGAAACTACAAGTACTTTGGTACCTACCATAATACCCAGACCCGGAACAAATATATGCAGATCATACAAACATTTATCCCACAGCCGGAATCGAATTCGCAACCTCTCGCATCTCAGCCGGCTACTCGCCCGACGCGCTATAGAGGTTGTCAACAAGTAACAACACAAGTTAGTAAGTTAACAAATAGCCTATAGCCTATATCAATCCTGGACATAAACTATCTGTATACCAAATTTAATCGAAATCGGATCAGCCGTAATAATCCTTTAAGGTCTAGAATAACTTCCTTACAAAATATTAATGAATATGGCTTTGTCTGCATGTTTGTAATTACCATCTTCAAGGATATCATAATACAGCTGTTTGTTTCGTCCAAATGATGTTAGAGTAACAGTCTCCCATGGGATGCCCAAGTGAAGGTCCAACGTATGTTGCTCTCTTATTCTGTCTACCTTTATCCATGATCCAGCATAACTGAAACACATTGAAAATATACCAATTAATATAGCGCGTAACTAAAGAGTATGTTTGTACACTAACTTCATTTGATTTTTATTTGATCAGCTCGCAACTTTATCTGCACATACCTTGCCAAAGCTAGCTGTCCAACAGTAGAAACCTCATTCATATACATTTAATGATTTTGGAAAAGTGTTACAACGTGAACAGTAACTTTCATAATATTTTAGTATATTGATGCTTTATTAGGCGAGGCATTGACAAACTATTATTTCGTATAGGATTTTGTATAAGGTTGTATATGCTTTTTTTTTTTTATTTTCAATAAAAACAATGATTAATTTAAAAAAAATACAACTACAATATTGAATTGTGTGTTTGGACGAATCTACCTAGAAAGTTTAGAGGATTCAATTAGTCCCGTTTGCCTGTAAAATGTAACTGTCTGCTTTACAAGAGGTTTTTTTGAGATTTTTTTACACTAACCAATAAAGGATAACCAGTTGTGTAATGAAAGTACAAAAAGTAAATCTGTGATATGAAGAATCAGGTCACCGAATATCACTTTAATGTTTTGTAATTGCTGAGAAAAATCTAGATACCTGACACCAAAATAATTGCATCATATTATCAAAATATTATTAATTATTATATGTATTCAGCCTGTGTGGGTGCACTGCTGGGTATAGGCCTATAAATTGTATGCTTATGACAAAACTATAATACGTGATATGCCATTGCAATCGTAACTAGAACTCAAAATAGAAGCTTACCTAAAAAAATGTTGACCAACACTTGGGATGAAGTCATATTTGGTTTTTATTTGGCCTGTATCTTTCTGAAGAAAGGACGTTTCTACACTAAGATGTTGAGTGTGTTTGGCTCCCTTCAGGGTGATCCACTGCAACAGCCACTGGTATGATTTATCGCGGCAAGGGACTTCCAGCGTGATCATACAGTGCCGTCTAAAAAGTAACGCAGAAGTTTGAAATCCTTTTCGTAGTATAGCTGCCCCAGCGCCTATTCCAAAGAGACCAAAACCAGCTCCGAAGTAAGGATTCTCCGCTAGCGACGACACATATTCTGTAATAGGCATGTTGTATTTTTATGTAATAGAATATATTCTTTTATTTTCACAAATCAAATGCATTGCCCGCGAGCTTTAAAATCAAATCAATCAGCTGTTTTCTGTTCTTGTGACAATGACAGAGGGTTGACATACAATCAGCTGTAAAATGGGACGAGTTTAGTTGCTAGTGTGAAAAAAGGCTGTTGTTGTTATATTTTTACGATAGATGGCGCAACAAACAAATCTACTTCTATTTATCTATCGACCTTTGAACACCAAGGGCGTAGGCCGTAGGTTCAAGTCCCATAGCAGATGCTTCAAGGAACTTGTAAGCCTGGCATCTACATGGCCCGAACCGAGTTATTCAGACAACACATTAAGGTGATTTTATTCGATTCGACTCGGTGCGCTTATTAGAGTCTGTTCAGAAAAAGAGCCGTCGTGTACAAATTGTGATCTAACGTTTTCTCTAGTTTAAGTAACTATTTCTTTTATCTTTTTAGCTATTTATTTGCCCGCTAAACAAAAAAGGTAAATAAGCATAGCTACACCTTCAAATCCCACGACGGGTCTCATTCTGAACAGACTCTACTTCAAAAATAGTGAAAACTTTTATATACCAGAAATCCTAAAATATCAAGATTTAGGTTTTAAAAACATTTTACCGATAGTGTGCGGAAATTAGCGCTGTGACGATTTTTTATTGAAGCCTTGGCATCATAGAGCTACACAGCCACCGGCCACTCACAAAAAAACATATTCAGTAATAATTATGAAGAAATTAAGTATAATTATTATGCCCCCATTTCGATGGACCAAAGACATTATAGAGGTCACAGGAAGGCGGTGGATGAAGGCGGCTCAAGACCGTTCGTCGAGCATTCTTTGGGGATGCGTAGGTATGTCCAGCAGTGAACTTGTGTTCTGTAGGCTGATGATGATGATGATGATGAAGAAGAAACAGCATAAAAATAATTTTGAATTCAGAAAAAATAATAGTTTGAAAGTTAACATTACAAGACAATAATCAAAATACAAACGGGCGTGTAGCGCCGCATACACTTTCATAGAATTTATGGGAACGGTTTTCTTGAGTTTTCTCAAAATCCTACGATTTGATTTGATAGGTACTTTTGGTAAAGTATTCCGGTGAGAAATAGGTACAGACCGTTGACCGTATGATGTCCCCTTACGGTGAACGTTCAATAGAGTCGACTGTAACTACCCAGTTAAAAAAACCTCACGCTCACGATGGATTCCGTACCATAATCTATAAAAACGGCAAAAAAAAAAACACAGGAGCCCCCATTAAATATTTGTTTTTTTTTAATTAATTATTTATTTTTAAAGTGAATAATATATACCTACCAACCTAACTAAATATTCTGTGAATATTTCAAACGTCTTCCTGTTGCCGTTACCAATATCGAGCAAAACCGAGCAAAAAAAACATGTTTAATGTATGGGAGCTCCCTTAAATATTGTTTTTATTCTGTTCTTTAGTATTTGTTGTTTTAGCAGCAACAGAAATATAGGTATCATCTATGAAAATGTCAACTGTCTAACTATCACGGTTCATGAGATACAGACAGATGTATGGGAGCCCCCTACAATATTTATTTTATTCTATTTTTTAGTATTTGTTGTTATAGCGGCAACAGAAATACAACATCTGTGAAAATCTGTGAAAATATCAACTGTCTTACTATCACGGTTCATGAGATATAACCTGTCTGTCCGCCTGGTGACAGGCAGACAGACAGACAGACGGACAGCCGAGCATTGGTAATATGGTCCCGTTTTACCCTTTGGGTACGGAACCCTGAAAAAAGTAGTTTTTTTTTCTTCAAAACTCACCCATATTACTATTAATCTAATGTCTTAATGATACATTAGGAACATTATCGTAGGAAAACAGAGAGAGTCTCCCTAAGAGTCCCATTATCTTGCCACATCTGTAACCTTCAAGCGTAGGTTCATTTCTTGTAGTGCCTGTACTTATCCTTATTGTCAAAAGTGATTTTATGACTTGGGAAATAATCAAAACTAGGTACCTACCTACTTTAGTTATTTAGAAAACATATGCTACGTTTTTATGTAGGTGTAGGTACCTACATAAAAACTTTGCTACACAATAATGCATCTCTATTTATGTACGTAGGTACCCAGTTTCCCCCTCTATTTTCCCATTCGACTTTTATAAAAAGCTCGGATAAGAGTTACGCTGCGGGTCACGCGACCCCTATCGTTGACCCTACTTCGAAACCGCTGCATCACGCCACAACAAATTATAAATTTTAATATATCCTAGGTAATATATTTACACGACTGCTCCAAAAAACGGAGTGTATTGTTTTCAGGGTTCATTATTTATGTATGTATATTTCTTTAGTCCACCAATCTTCTAAACGCCGGCATTATATTTAAAAAAGGATTGTAGGTTATCTTAGCTTCTAGACAGGGCAACACTGAGGGATGGTTTGGACGAGAGAGGCGTCTCCCACCTGGCACCTGCCCGCGACGCCTGAGGAACGCCGCATTACCTTCTATTGATAGGGACCACCACTAGCTAGACGTCCACAGCTGGCCATAGGAGCTGTCTATACCTACTTATAAATGAATACCGAGTGTAGCTATCTATAGGTCGCGCAAAGAGTAATGAGCGCTTGGCGAAAGTTGTGGGGTTGACCGCGCATGTTTACATTCGCGTATTCGCTATGGAGACCCAAAAAATGACTACTGCGCATTGAAGGTCAGCGCTCATTACTCGTTGCGCGACCTGTAGTATCTACCTGGGTAGGTATCTAAGTAGCTTGAGTAGTGTGGAGTCGTGGCTAGGGACCATCCTCATCAGCCATAGGAGCTGATATACTTACTGGGACATTTCCTCAAAAGGACTTTTTACTTTTTCAACTAGGTAGGTACTTACCTAATACCTACCGCAAACGAAAGTCTATAATCAGTGCGTGTTGCCACAGTGATGACTTACGGCACTGAGACGTGGCCGCTAACTATTGGCCGCATAAGCTCAAAGCTGCGCAGTGGGCTATGGAGAGAAAAATGCCTGGAGTTTCACTACGTGATAGAAGTCCGAAATGAGGAGATCCGTAGAAGAAAGAAGCAAGATTACCGACATCGCTCTCAGGATTAGCTTAAGTTGAAGTGGCAATGGGCAGGTCATATAGCTCGCAGAACTGATAACGATAAAGGTTCTCGAGTGGCGACCACAAACCGGACGAAGCCGCGACGGAAGGCGCCCGCTCGATGGAACAAAGACATTATAAATGTCGCAAAAAGCCGGTGTGTGGGGCTCCTGCCACCTCTTTTTCGTTCGTTGATATCGGGTTATCTGCAGGGCTTTATTTAAGGATTTTCCATAAAAACTTCGTCGACTTTCTCACATTTTTATTATTTTAGTAGTCGAAAACACAGAGTATAATGCGTAGCATTCTAGTAATCTATGAGAGTACAAATTATGCCATAGACCATAAACAGAAGGGTTGGGATTTCCACACACTCCACACCCAGAAAAAATGGATACCTAATATTAACAAATGAATGTACCCATGTCAACATTATATTTTAATACTTACAATCAAGACTTTACCTACCCTTAACAACACGATATTTCAATACTATCTAATTATCAAAGTAAACTAAAATTCAGTGAAGTTACAAATTTCAATAGGTACCTACTATCTATAGAATTATCATAATTATATTATTATGTAGTCTCAATTGTTACACAGGAATCATTAATACACATAAAATCTTAGACACACATAAATTGTTATGTATCTTAACATAATATAAAGATCAAAAATAATCTTAGGTATTTATATTACACAAACATTAGTCACAATACAAAATTATCTTTTATTAAATTATCATTTAAGTTACATGACAAAGAACTTAACTAGGACAGATATGCAAACATTTTATATATTTATAGTGATGTAATGATCAATGTATTGTGTATGTATGTATGAAAAACAATAGGTATACAACCGACTCTGGGAAGACAAAACTAATAAAACCAAAAAAGTACATACCTCAAATCAGATACCTACTAGGCAACCTAGCAACGCGCCCTGACCTGGTGGTCGTCTCGTTGACCTCCTTTTGCGTCGGCTGTGCCTGAGAATGGGGAACAACTGGCACCGTCTGTGACTTTGTCTCATCTTTTGGTACATGAATGGTAGGTACTACCATATGATCAGGAAACTCCGCTTCAGGATCAGAAACTTCGAGTTTAAATAAACGTTGAAATGGACGTACCTTATAGCCGGTTGATGTTCTCACCTTGGCTGTTCTATTAATATGGTCACGACCTGAAAAAATCTCATCTATTATTCCTAAAGGCCACTTAACTCTCTTATCTTCAGTTTCAATCAAAACTATATCTCCCTTTTTAAGACTATCTTGCTTCTCCTTTCCTTTCTGAACCAAAGTAGTCAGATACTCTGTCTTGAATCTTTGTCTAAAATCTTCTCTTAACTTTTGTAGGTAGCGCAGTCTCTTGTTTAGACTTTTCATATCTATTGTATCAAGGTCAGTGACATCAGTCTGAGGAATCGGTTGTAAAAAACTGTTAGGCTTTAAGGGTTCCAGGGAGGCTGTTTTATCATCTTCAATGTAAGTTAATGGGCGTCCATTCATTGTTGCTTCACAGTCACATAAAATTGTTTCAAGCTCTACATACGTGACTGATGACTGCCCGAGGACTCTTTTCAGTAGGTCCTTCAGAATTTTGATAAGCCTTTCCCAGAAACCACCCCACCAACTCGCTGTAGGTATGTTCAGCTTCCATTTTATGCGTTGTATTGTGGAATGTCTTTGAATTTCGTCCCAGTCTAAATTAGACAGTAAGTTTTTTGTGCCAACAAAATTTGTCCCATTATCACTGATGATAATATTGACTCGACCTCGACGTGCTATGAAGCGGCGTAGCGTCATTAAAAATGATTCAGTTGAAAGAGATTTTGTTACCTCGAGATGCACCGCTCGATAGACGGCGCAGGTGTACAGCACTATCCAGCACTTCTCGCCGCCACGAAGGTATAAGGGGCCCGCCAGATCGACTCCCGTTATCTCGAATGGAGCAGTACACTGGGTGCGTTCTACGGGAAGTGGAGCTGGAGGCGCTCGCGTCGCTTTGGCTCTATGCCGTTTGCATATGTTACAATTGGCGATGACAGACTTAAGTAAGTGTCGCGCACCTATTATCCAGTACCTGGTACGTAAATCGGCTAGTACCGTACCGAGTCCGGCGTGTTGTAGGTGTGTGTGTCGCTGCTCGGCCAGTCTGCGCGTAAGGGAGCTGATCGCCGGCAACACTGCAGGAAACTTCGTGCTCTCTGGAACGTCGGCGAGTAAAAGTTTTGTTTTAATTTTTATCAGATCATCTTTATCATAGAAATGTGTAAGACCTTGAACTTTCTTTTCTATGTAATCCCTGTTTTCGGTCTGAATAATTCTAATTACTCTTTTTTCAGCTTCTTCATATTCTTTATAGCTTAGTTCGCCTTTAATCTTTATTTCATGACGAGCGTTGTGCGCAAATCTGAGTATCCATGCCACTGATCGAATAGTTTTACTATACTTGGAAAAGTAGGAAAGCCGACTTGTCATACCTTCAGTTGGGCTTATGTTTGTATTAGAAACAGCTGTTTTCTTTAGCTCACGATTAGCCTCTGTCTCATCCATGCTGAAAGGCGACTTTGGCCACTCCTCGGGCGCGGCGTATAACCATAAAGGTCCCTCCAGCCAACGGGAAGACAGTAGTTGGGCCGCGTCGCAGCCTCTGGATGTCAAGTCAGCTGGATTTGACGTGCCTGGAATGTGAGACCAGTTATCATGATTAGTATTTTGTCTGATTTCTTTTACACGATTTCCTACATATGTATTCCATGGTAGCTCATTTTTAATCCAGCACAATGCTACACTAGAGTCAGTCCAGCAGTATTCTTTAGATTCAAATTTTAGGTCTTTGCGTGCTTCTGCCATTAGTCTAGACCCTATCAAGGCTGCTAGTAATTCTAGGCGGGGAATAGTTATCTTTTCTGGGGGTACTACTCGAGATTTTGCTGAAATTATTCTTACTGATATATTATCTTTTGTTTCAGCTCTTAAGTATACACACGCAGCAATTCCATCACAAGATGCATCACAGAACATATGTAATTGTAATGAACTTTCATCAAATGCAGTCGCTGTGAGTCGTCGTGGTATCCTACACTGCTTTAAATGATGTAACGATTCATACCAGTTAATAAATCTCCTTTTCAGGTCATCTGGTATTTCTTCATCCCAGTTTATTTTTAGACGCCATGTTTCTTGTAGTATTAATCTGGGTACCAATGTCACTGCTGTAGTAAAGCCTATCGGATCATAAATCCTTTGAGTCAGTGATAGTAGGTTTCTTTTGGTAAACTTACCTATTTCACATAGTGGTGGTAGTTCATGTATATTGCAGCTCAGTTGATCTTCTGCAGTGTGCCACTCAAGGCCAAGTACTGAGACCACAGCATCATTCTTCAGATCTGAGAGAGGAGCTATTGTCCACTGTGTGAGGTCGAACTTCGCCTGGCTCATTATTTGTTTGGCTTCTGTTTCAAACTTTCTGACTGTTTCTTCGGTGTCTAAACTTGTTTGACAGTTATCTACATAGAATGAGTTGGCTAAAATATCAGCTGAACCTCTCAAGTCTTGACTTACCTCTTTTAAATGATGCTGGATAGTAGCTGAGAGCAAAAATGGACTGGAAGTCAAGCCAAACACCACTCTGCAGTGACGGTAAGTAATCATATCACCCTCATTATTCCACCACAAAAATCGCAACATATCTCTATCTTTTGGTAATACTGACACTTGTAAAAATGCCTTTGATATGTCAGCAGTGACTCCAATCGCCCCTTTTCTAAATCCATTCAGTAATTTAGGAATCTTATCCAACATATTGACCCCTTTGCTAAGGCATAAATTCAATGACTTACCATGTCTATCTTTCGCCGAGGCATCAAATACAGGTCGAATTCGTGTAGTTAGACTCTTCTCTTTTAGAACGGGTCGATGTGGTAAGTAATGTGAAGATTCTTTGTCTTTTTTGGAGTCCGGTACCATCTCAATAATTCCCTTATCACGCCATTCGGTAAGAACCTTATCATAGTCCTCATACATGTTGTTTGTCTTTAATCTTTTTGTTACAGACTGTAATCGTCGTGAGGCTACATCGAGGTTATTTAGTAATTCATCGTGACCTACCTTCCAGGGAAGAATGACTTCATACCGGCCCTCCTTGTTGACTGTGACACTCTCTTCAAAAGTCGCCAGCACCTCCTCTTCGTTCTGCTGTTTGGTCTTGGTCTCAGCCGGGTCACGAATACCTAAAGTTTCCAAGGACCAAAAATTAGTTATGTCTGCAGAACAAAACATTGCAACATGAGCTGCTTGCATGTGTGTGCTTGGTACATCTGTAGTTTTCCCTTGAAGGGTCCAACCAAGTTTAGTTTTTATTGCAACCAGCGAGTCATGTAATTTGATCATATCACCTGTAAGTACCAAACCAGAAAAATCAGCACCTATAAGTAAATCAATATCATTTGATTGTGTGTTTTTGTCTGAAAGTGCTATCTTGTATTTGGTGAGTAAGTGTGACAGGTTATTTTGTGTATATTTGGGAATATTTTTACAGAAGCATGTCTGTCCTAGAGCAGTCAATTGGAATGAAAATGTTCTATCTACACTTGTTACATTCAAATCATATACCTTGTATTGTTTAGAAGTTATTTCTACACCACCAAATAAAGTGTGAGACAATGTTTCATTACCCACAGCAGATATGTTGAGCTTTCGTGCAACCTCCTCCCGGATGTATGAGCGTTGCGCACCATTGTCAAACATAGCTCGAACCTTCACCTGTTTCTCGCCGTTGCAGATCAGGACGGATACCGTTTGTAGTAAGGTTGTTCCTGTATTTTGCTTACCACCCGCAGACATGTTAGTGCTTGAAGTTTCATCACTTGCCATTGCTGTTGTCGTAGCACTGGTTGCATCAGTGTGTGGAGCAGGTTGGCTGGTTCTGGGAGCACTTTCACTAGCTTTGTGCTTCTGTCCAGTACAGAGGACCACGGAGTGACGCTGAGTACATATGATACATTTTACAGCTGCTTTACAAACTTTCGGGTGATGTCCTTTCTTCAAACAAATAGCACAGGCTTTCTTTTGTTTCAGATGGGTTCTTCGCTCATCCAAGCTCATCTTTTGCATTCTGTAGCATTCCAGACTACTGTGAGAATCTTTGTCACACCACACACATGTGGTTTTCTTAGAGTCGGTACCATTGGTGCCTGTTAGTAAACAACCCGCTGTTGGTTCTGATGCAGCATGTCTGTTCTCTACGCCGTCAAAGGCCCTCTTGGCCAATGAGATCCGCTGCTCACCTTCAACCTCCTTCCTAACAAATGTCAACAAGCCACCCAGCTCCGTACTTATGTCTGTGTTGTCTGTTTTACTTCGCTGCCAAACTTGTAGGAGCTTCTTTGGTAGTGCCGACTCTACCATTGGAAGTAGAAATGCTGCATATTTATCTTTTGTAACCCCAAGGGTTTCTAATGCTCTAAGCATGGCACTGATTTTATCGAACAATGTAGTTAGGTTGGTATTTTCCATTTTATTTATCATTCCTAAAAGTTCACGAACATAGACTTGAATCAGCAGTTCTTCCCGTGCATATCTTGCTTTGAGTTGATCTAAGCATTCTTTGTAGGAGGTCGGAGAAAAACTTTGTACCAGTGTCTTTGGTTCATCTTTCATAGCTTGTAGCAAGTACTGGTATTTATCATGCTGGTCTATATGAGGATCGTTGTCTATCTTTTGGAACTGACCCCAAAATGGAAGCCAGCCCTTTAAATCGCCACAAAATGTTATGAATTCTATTTTTGGAAGTTGGAAATTGCGTTTTTCTTTTTATCTTCGATCGGATTTGCATTATTTCTGCTCTTATATTTTAACTCTAGCAAAATCCAGCGAGATCTGTACTCCATCGCACCTTCCATTTCGTTCTCTAAAATAACCTCATCGCTGTCTCTCAATAGTTTTCTGATCTCGCGATCTAATTCTGTTAGTTGCATATGAAGCTCATGAACTTTTGTATATTGAGCCGCTACCATTATTGGAGAAGCTTTATCGTCATTCTCGAGAAAATCATCGAGCACGTGGGCGCTCTTTGTGAATAACGTTCTTGTTACCTTTCTTTCCCTTTTGCAGGCTGTAACCTCAATATCTGCCTTTTCTTCCACGGTCGCTATAATGTGGGGCTCCTGCCACCTCTTTTTCGTTCGTTGATATCGGGTTATCTGCAGGGCTTTATTTAAGGATTTTCCATAAAAACTTCGTCGACTTTCTCACATTTTTATTATTTTAGTAGTCGAAAACACAGAGTATAATGCGTAGCATTCTAGTAATCTATGAGAGTACAAATTATGCCATAGACCATAAACAGAAGGGTTGGGATTTCCACACGGTGGATGAAGGCGGCTCAAGACCGCTCGTCGTGGCATTCTATGGGGAAGGCGCAAGGACGTAGCCAGGATTGTATATAGGCACAGATAAAAGAATACTATACTAGTAATATAGGTATACGGGGGGCGAAGTTTAGACAAAGAAAATCCTAGATTAAATTGATTTGATCGTTGTTTTTAACATATGGGTTTCACATGAGCAATGGAGGTTGAATGTACTTAAAAAAAAACAGAATAGCTTTATTACTTGACGATCAATCTACGAGCCTCTTCACAAAACATAAGAAGCGTCGCAAGCTATGAAGCTCGTCAGAATTACAGTTACCAGCCGAACGACCGCTCTTCTATGGGGGGCAGCTGCCCCACCTTGCCATGGGAAGCCGTGTGTCCTGCAGTAGACTGATGATGATGATCAACGCATAACTCAGTAAAACAATTCATAATAACTAGGGGGCCATGATCTACGGTTATCGCAGAAAATGAATTTCTACATTTTGCTATTCGCAGTCATCTTAAAGGGAGAAGTTCTCACAATTGACATCAAGAAACTGTTCTACGAAAAGGACATGTCGGAGTCCTGCAAACGAAGAGTGATTCCCTCCATCTTCCTCGGGAGACAAGTGGAGGACGCGAGTGCCTTCATACTGAACTTCTCAAAGCTGAACCTGCCGTATAACTGCTTTATAAGCATCAGGTTTGTCTTTAACTTATGTAGTACTGTTACATAATTGAGGTAAAATGTTCTTTTTATGGATCTCTGTAATATAGAATACTTTTGGTAGATGCGTTGTCTGCAAAAACTATTTTTATTTTCATTTAGGTATTTTATCATTTAATCCGATATTAATATTTAAATAAATAATGCTGGACAGTTCACACAACATTATCTAGCCCCAAGCTAAGCAGAGCTTGTGTTAAGGGTACTAGATAACTGATACACTTAATACAATATATTACATATAGTTTTTTATATCACCCATAGTTAATACCCAGAACACCCTGAACAAATTACTGCAGATCGCACAAATATTTGTTCCGAGGCGGGAATCGAACCCGTGACCTCAGACGTCGCAGGCGAACGTTCGCCCGCCGCGCCACAGAGGTCGTCTCATATGTATAGTCTATGATATAATTATCCTGTAAGGATATCAGCGTCTAAAATGTTATCGTGTATTTATGTCGCAAGCATGAAGTTCATTCTTACCATTCACTCGTTCCGAACGCCTGTCTGTGCCTCTATTTCACTCATTCGCTCTCTATCAATTTAACTAATCCAAAAGACAATGTGCCGTTGTTAATATGGTCCTTCGAGCCGGATCTGCTAGTGGATATTGAGCCCCAAATCTCTTGGCTAGCTCGAGCTAACATCTACAGTTGATCCTATCCATATTAGTGGGTACCTATACAATTGTGGTGCCAATTTTGACTTCACTGTACTACTCCAACCTGCTTTACAAGTGCCACGTTCGGGAATTGAACGCTGTTCCACGTCTGTTTCCACTCGCCCAGTCAGGCCCGAGCGGGGTCGAGTCGGGAATGTAAAGTCAAGGACCGGAATGAATACAGCCCGGTAATTGGTACACAATGATAAGAGTAGCTCGTTGGAGTCTTTTGTTCGTAAACACTCAACATTGATCTTGGAGATAGGTACTAATGCGAATGCCCTACCCAACGTGTACTGTTCATGTCAGTAACAAGTACAGTGTCATTTCTGTACACATTTTTAACTCCCGACTAAAAAAAGGGATGTTATAGGGGGGGTGCATAGTGTGTAGACGTCTATCTTTATTGCCACGTAGCTCCAGAACGGCTTTCTACGCGGTTTTTAGGGTTCCGTACACAAAGGGTAAAACGGGACCCTATTACTAAGGCTCGGCTGTTTTTCTGTCTGTCTGTCCGTCTGTCACCAGGCTGTATCTCATGAACCGTGATAGATAGACAGTTGAAATTTTCACAGATGATGTATTGCTGTTGCCGCTATAACAACAAATACAAAAAAACAGAATTAAATAAATATTTACCTAAGGGGGCTCCCATACAACAAAAGTGATTTCTCCAAATGTAGGTTACGCGATGCTCTGCGGGGTCAGTTATTGGATGACAATTTTTTTGTAAGGATCCCTTCGTGCGCGAATCCGAGTCGCACTTGGCCGGTTTTTCTTTCTTTGAAAGATTAGTGAAATGCCTGTGACTTTGGTAATGTATATCATATATTTTTTAGTTTTATCATTCTCTTATTTTAGAAGTTACAGGTGATGGGGGATGTGGGGGGGGGGGGGGGGGGTGGGGCACTTTACCACTTTGGAAGTGTAGGTCTCTCGCGCAAACTATTCAGTTTAGAAAAAATATATATAAGAAACCTCAACATCTTTTTTGAAGATCTATCCATAGAGACCCACACGTATGGGTTTGATGAAAAAAAAAAATTGTTTCAGTTCTAAGTATTGGGAACCCCCAAATTTTTTTTATTTTTTTTATTTTTGTGTGAAAATCTTAATGCGGTTCACAGAATACATCTACTTACCAAGTTTTGGAAAAAAGTGGCTGAGACATACGGACGAACAGACAAACAGACAGACATGACGAATCCATAAGGGTTCCGTTTATTGCCATTTGGCTACAGAACCCTAAAAATTTAGTGTATACATCTCAAAGAGAACGTAGTAAAAATGCCATACACCGTGTACTGTGGCCCCCCAGGATCAATACCCTTGCCTACCCTAATTATTGCAAAAAGTTACTCCTTCTAAGGGCAGAACCGGGCAGCAACATGATTATGGTGATCAAACTCCCCCGCAATGCAGGCCTCGAGCAGGCTTGCTCAGAGACGAGTCCTCAGCTCCTCGTCTACGAAATGGGGGAGACGTTCGGCGGGTACTGGAACCCCCTAACCGAGGATATGTTGAAGCATGAACCGCCAGGAACCAAGATTTACACGCTTAAGACCACGCAGCCGACCACTGTGATGACTGAACCGAGGAAAGTATACAGGAGTAGGGAGAAAAGACAGTTTATAAACTGAGGCCTTAAGCCCGGTTTGCACTTTGATTAGTACGAGTGCGAGTGTTTAGTGGTTAGAGTGACGTGATTGGTGCTTACAAAACGTGTATTGCGAGTAGAGTCCAATATTGTCTAGTACTAATCACTAAGCACCTGCACTAACGTAACATAACACCTGACAGCCACATTGTACATAGGTATAGTCCGGATCCTACAACGGGATCCTCTGTGTCGTGGGTATCAAGAACTACGAGTAACATGGTACCACAACATCCACAGACCCGGAACAAATATTAGCAGACCATACAAACATTTGTTCTGCAGCCGGAATCGAACCCGCAACCTCTCACGTCTCAGCCAGCCGCCGCGCCACTTTCCGAGAGGTTAGTATTATCAAGCGTAGCGAAAATTCTAGTCTATAACTATCAGCCATTACCAAGGAGGTGAGATGTCAGATGTTACACTTCTTACTCCGGTACGGAGGCCTGCAATGCTCTGAGTATATACGACTACTGTAAGGCGCTCGTTTTTGTTATAGGTAGTTATGAGCAATGGTTTTTCGGCTTGACTTGTATCGTGCGCCTTTTCTGTCTGAACTGGTAGAGTAGTAGTGTTTTAGTCACAGATATATATCTGTTGTTTTAGTAGTAGTGGAGCTTTTTTGTGAAAGAGTTAATCCGGGGAAGTACTACCTCCATACCTATTTCTGCCGCAAAGCAGTAATGCGAGCATTGCTTTGTTCCGGTTTGAAGGGTATGGGTGCTGGTGAAGGTACAGGCACATGAGACTTTTCATCTTTATGTCTCAGGGTGGCGGGCGCAGTGCAATGCCACATAGGGTGAGTCCTAGGTGAACGTGACCTATGATGTTATGCATTGTTATTGGCAGAGGTTACCGCTTCACATCAGCTGGGCCATATGCTTGTACATAAAAGAAGCTAAAAAAAAATTGTCTGCGGCTCAGGTTAGCTTAACATACTTGGGTACTTAACATGTTTCTTTCTCGGTGAAACAGTACGGAAGAATACGTTGAAATCACAACACCCACGCCAACTCCAGACGTGGACCCGACGGAATCTGAAGACTACATACGAGTGGAGGTGCCGATCGTAGACGTGGCCGGGAAACTCGTGCCAGGCGCTGAACAGCCGACGAAGGCTTTCGATTTTGAAGAAGCTTTTGACTACCAATTTGATGTGACACCGGTGTTAGTTCATTCGTTGGTCGTGTCACAGGTTCTCTCGTAACGTGCTACAGTTTTACCCAAAATATAAGTCCGATCGCCTGTTTTCGTTTGCGCAGAAAAGCGCAGACTGATGTGATATCCGACAGTAGCCGAACGTATAGTATAGCTCTGTTCCGCTGTATAGCTCTGTCCTGCTCGCATCTAAGAGTCGACTGATGAACAAGATGGCACACAACTGGCCGCAATTTTGCCGTGAAATCGATTAACCAAGAACAGCGCTAGATTTTAGCGCGCGATTGCTATTGGTAGATAAAAGGTTCCCATAAAAGGCGCTATAGAAATTGGTCTACGGCGCAAGTACATCGGGGCGACTTATATTTTGGGTAAAATTGTGCTATAAAACGCGAATTATCCTTGAAATAGTGTTTTGTCTTTTGCATTGACAGGCAGTTTCAAATGCGACCGAATAAGACAAAACACGGTGTTACGATTCCAAGGACAATTCGTGTTTTTTGGTACCTAGCACGGTTAGTCAACAGAGGCTTCTTTATGCTAACGTCTTCGAATATTTGGTTGGAGGACAAGCCGGTTCCCTTACGATGTTATCCAACACACTATGACTAAAGTACTATCTACGAAAGTAATGGGCCTTGGCAATCATAAGCTTTTCAAAACAGAAATATAAATGCGAGCGATTGAAAAAGTGACGGTTATATACGATTGATAATTGCCCAGACACTTGATTATCTAAATAGTACTGTACGTAATAGTACAAGCGCACATACGTTTTCGAAAAATCATCTATTGCACCGGTAGCCCGGTCATACCCAACACTCACCAGTGCTCATGTTAGTAAGTACAATACCTACAATGTAGGCGTGTATCGAAACCCCAAAAATATAAAACTACGTTCGTGTCAAATGGTTATCAAAAACTTAGACTCAGGACGAGGCCTCCCCCATATAAAGCAATAAGGGGCATTTGCAATAATCACCACGCTTAGCAGGCGGTTCACGGTATCGGCGTTCAGCAGGCACTCAGGTGGATGCTGCTGCCCATCCCCTGGTGTAATCCCTTAGTCAGCTGATGATGATTCCTTGATTTATCTAGTCCAGGAGAAAAGTACGACACCAGTATACTGCCTCTAGTGCAGCTATCTGTCAGAAAGCAGACCGACGACGGCCAGGAGCCACGCTACGAGCTGGATGTCGTTGAACAATACACACCAGATTCTAGGTTAGTGAATACTAATAGCTAAGATTCAAATTATAATAGCCTAGAAAGGAATTTGCAAGAAGACGATTTTCAATAACTCATCTAAACTAAAAGCGTACCTATACATTACCATCAGGGGAATGATTAAGGTTGGTTGCTTTTTCTTACTAATGCGTTTAACCAATTATGGCGAACAGAGTATAATTTTACAGTTAAATTTCAGTTGTTGGCTTTTATATTGGTAATTATTTGCGGCAAATCATATTTGGTGGAAAACACTAGATTAATAGTGAAAATTACATCGAAATTACTTGTATGGACGACAATTTTGATGTTATTTTCGCTGTTAATCCGCTGTTTTCATCAATCAAATATGATTTGCCGCAAATATAAAAGCCAACAACATTATTGTTTATTTTTATAATATTATATTATGTTACATATTATCTTGTATTGTTCATGTCTATGTTAAATTTCCTACATAAAGTACTTTTTTTCTTCTCCATATATACGTTTTGTGCACCACCTACATAAATGTATCCACAATACACAAAGGTTAGCTGGTAGGTAATGCTTCTTAGCCCTTCTTACCTACATTGTTTGTTTTGTGCATTAAAGAATATTCTATCTATCTATCTAACAACAGAAATTTCAATGTAAATTTATACCTACTCTGTTTGCCCGGAAAAGCAACCACCTTAAGATGAATGTATGGGCGTCTTACGAGATATGACGACATCTCGGACGAGATTGTTTCTTGGAACACGGTCTGATTCATATACTTACCGAAACGAAATATAAATCGAAGGCAAATTACGAAATGAAAGACATTGTTAGATTAACTTTCTGCTTTATTTCCACTATAATTATTTATAATAGTTAATCTAATCTTTTATTTACACTATTTTAGATTAACACTACCCCAATTTACTGCAAAATCGTACAATAAAAAACATAGAAGTAATGCGAACAGGCGTTTAAGCTTTGGAAAAAACAAAGTTACGAAGAGCTCATTTTACAAGTAAGTTTAGATACAATAAACAAATGTCTATATTACTATAGAGTATGTGTGTCGATGGTGGTTAACTAGCAGAGCCCCGCGGTTTCACCCACGTATCGCTCGATCCCGTGGGAATAACGGGATAAAAATGACCCTATGTATTATTCCGGGAGTCCAGTTATCTACATTCGAAATTTCATGCAAATCCGTCCAGCCGTTTCAGCGTGAAGAAGTAACAAACACACTCACACGCACACACACAAACTTTCGCAATTATAATATTAGTAGAATTACTGAACTTCTATTCTATTTCTAGCCCTTTGTGTCCCACTGCTGGGCAAAGGCTTCCCCCCACTTCTTACAGACATCACGATCCTGAGCTACGTTTCCCGCAGTCAGCCAGATTCTTATCAATTTCGCCTCGCGTTTTGGTCAGCCGCGTCGCCTTCTCGTTGGGTCAGGACGCCACTCGGTGGCTACCTTCGCCCACAGCTGGCTTGACATGCGGCAGACGTGACCAGCCCAATTCCACTTCAGCTTAGCACTACCACCATACTTCGACCAAAATAAAAGATATTTTGGTCGAAGCCACCATACCTATTTCTGCCTCAAAGCAGTAGTGCTCGCATTGCTGTGTTCCAGTTTTAAAGGTATCGTTGCCGGTGAAATTACAGGCACATGAGACTTTTTATCTTTATATCTCAGGGTGGCGGGCGCAGTGCAATGCCACATAGGGTGCGTGACCTATGTGATAATGCACTGTTCATAGGCTGTTCATAGGTGGGCCATCGGCTTGAACCATCACACTATGTACCTACTATTAAAAAAAAAAATGTGTTTGTGAGTTATCCGTGAGCTTCACCCAGGACCAGGATTTCTACAGTTTTGTAAAATAAAAACAATTGTTAAATTTACAATATAGAGTTAATATATATTAGAGTTTAGTATAGAGCACCTAGAAGAGCTTTTTTGTGATAGAGTTCGTCCGGGGAAGTGCTACCACCGTACGTACCTATGTCTACCGTTAAGCAAGAAATCGCATTGCTGTGTGCCGGTTTGAAGGGTATATATGTGTGTCGGTGAAGGTCCAGGCACATGAGACTTTTCATCTTTATGTCTCAGGGTGGCAGGCGCAGTGCAATGCCGCAAAGAGCGCGTCGTAGGTGGATATGACCTATGGGATAATGCACTATCCATAGGCAGAGTAGCATTCTTTGCTCAGAGCGAACGTTCGATGGAAAATGCATTTTCTATCTGCTAACGCAGTTAGTTCCTCAAATAGCCGTGGGACTTATTTCGTGAGAATGCGTAATAATTGTATCAATGGTGAGAAAGACCCTACCAACGTTTTTCAGGAAACCTTCAAGCTCGCGTTTGACAACTAAGAATATATTTACAAAGTATATATTCCCGACATCGATAACATCAAATATAATTAAATTGAATTCCGCTCGTGAATCCTGGGAGATGATCGACCAATTAATGGAAAAACTAAAAAAGAACAAGGAACATGAAATACAAGAATATAACACTATGCAAGATGAACCTGAAATAACAGAAAATAACACTATGCAAGATGAACCTGAAATAGCAGAAAATAACACTATGCAAGATGAACATGAAATAACAGAAAATAACACTATGCATGATGAACATGAAATAACAGAAAATAACACTATGCAAGACGAACATGAAATAATAGAAAATAACACTATGCAAGATGAACATGAAATAACAGAAAATAAGACTATGCAAGATGAACATGATATAACAGAAAATAACACTATGCAAGACGAGTATGAAAGAAAAAATACATATAGGATTGCAGAAAAAAAAACAAATATGAAACATAATTTTAGCAGTTAGTTGCTTCGAAGTTTATTATTGATCTTAATTACCTCTGTGTTAATATTACGTCTGTGGCGCGGCAGGCGAGTAGCCGGCTGAGATGCGAGAGGTTGCGGGTTCGATTCCCGCTGCGGAATAAATGTTTAGGGCGAGCGAAGCGAGTCCTCTACTATCCCACAACATATGCATTTTGGGAAACACTTTACGAAAAAAACTAACTATAAACTTCGGACGTCCTTAGCTAGTCCTTAGCTCCTTATCCTATTCTAGTTCAAGGATAACATTTACACAAATTCATTACAGTTTACCAAGCACCAAACTTATCAGTATACAACGATGAAAAAACAAGCAATTTTTCACTATTTGCGACAAAACGAACCATCTCTCCTGTATCTTCAAGATCTACGGTGAATCCTTTTAGGTCAGTATTTTTATTAGATGTATAACAACCATCTGTGTCAACTGTGTATCCAAATATATAGATCTATCGTACACTCAACGTTCGTATACTCGAACAATAACAAAATTAAAGTCATCAAACTTGGACAATGAACAAAATGTTCCTTTCGGCTTCTATGTGCTAATTAATAAAGGAATTTACGAAATTCAACCCCCTTAGGGGTTGTTTAAAGTTGGTATGAAAAAATTATGGGGTCAAATTGAATCGCCAGAGCGTTTTTACACATTTTACATTGAAATTCGATTTTGGAATTCGATGCAATTTTGAAAAGTTGGATGTTACATTTTGCTTTTGTACTCGGTACTACAGAGGAGACGGATGGTCGCAGGAAGGCTTGTATGGAAGAGGCCTATGTCCAGCAGTAGACTTCTGTAGGTGATGGTGATGACGACCATAGAGGAAAAAAATAGTAGTTTCTGTTCGATCCATTGAGAATGATCCATTGTACTTTGGTCGTCCAGTTCGATCCATTAAAATAAGTAGTTCCTGTTCGATCCATTGAGAATGATCCATTGTACTTTGGTCGTCCGGTTCCATCCATTAAAATTAGTAGTTCCTGTTCGATCCATTGTACTTTGGTCGTCCGGTTCGATCCATTAAAATTAGTAGTTCCTGTTCTATCCATTGAGAATGATCCATCGTACTTTGGTCGTCCGGTTCGATCCATTAAAATTATTAGTTCCTGTTCGATCCATTGACGACCTCTGTGGCGCGGCTGGCGATGGTTCGCCTGCGTCGCAGGAGGTTGCGGGTTCGATTCCCGCCTCGGAACAAATAATTTGTGCGATCTGCAGATATTTGTTCCGGGTGTTCTGGGTGTTTTCTATGTATAATAAAAAATATCTATCTATGTAATGTATTGAAATGAAATGAAATGAAAAACATTTATTGGGCACAAACAAAAATAACAAAAAACAAACAGAATACTAGGAAACAGTAGGACAAAAAACAGAAAAATAAATAAAAAATAACAACCAAAAACATACAAAAACAGATACAAAAACATAATTTAGACACTTAAGTTATAAATAAAATAAAACCAAAAATTAAAAAAAAAAGAATGAAAAACAATGTTTATTAGTTGAAAATAAATAAATACATATTGTAATTTGTATTGTATTATGTATATCAATTAGTAACCCATAACACAAGCTCTGGCTTAGCTTGGGGCTAGATAATGTGGTGTGAACTTGGCCAGCATTATTTATTTATTTATTTATTTATTGAGAATGATCCATTGTACCTTGGTCGTCCGGTTCGACCCATTAAAATTTTTAGCCAACTTTCAAATTCCTTTTGGATACCTTGTCGATTTTGTTAGTGAAGTACAGTCGGCGTAAAAATAATAAATCTCTATAGAAATATTGATATTGCCAATAAAAACTTTGATTAATTTATTTTGACGGAAAATCGCGGGCGAAAATTCAAGAAAGAAAAATTTCGATTGGAAAATCTCGAATAAAAATCTCGAATGAAAAATCTCGAGCGAAAAATCTCGAATGAAAAATCTAGAATGAAAACAACTACGTTCTATTTATTTATTTTATTTTACTTTTTCTTCTTTATTTTCTGGGTACTTAAGACAGTAATACAGCATAAACAACAACTTAAGCAGTAGCTGTGTTACGGTTTGAAGGGTATTTTCAGGTGCCGCCGGTGAAATTACAGGCATATGAGACTTTTCATCTTTGTCTCAGGGTGGCCGGGCGCAGTGCAATGCCACATAGGGTGCGCCCTAGGTGGACGTAACCTATCAGGTAATGCATTGTTAATGGCATAGGTTACCGCTTAACATCAGGTGGGCCATATGCTTGTTCCGTCATTCAGGTAGTTAAAAAAAAAAGTTGCATTGAGCTAATAACGGTAGTTACCAATAAGTTCAACAAGAAAAATAATTGAAATAGAAATAGAAATTTTGAACTATTGGACTAATTGGACATTCGAAATATACTCACAGACAAAGACGACGCGTACTGTACAGCCAGTACCACAGAATAAATTATGCCAGTAGGTACTTACATAAAGGATGACTCACGCTAGACCGTGTCGGGTCCGACTCTGAGCAGAGTGTCGGCCGTAGCTCGGTCACCGAGCCGTCCCGTGCCTGACTAGACTACAATCATGTCATCACGACCACACACACACACAAAGATCGCTCGGGCACAGCTCGGCGGCACTGTATTCATGCAACGGGCCTTGGCCGAGCCGAGGCGGGACCGAGTTGTTTCCGAGTATTGTCCGTTGCTCGGCCGTCAATCGGTTGCCGCGCGGTACAGCGTGTGTGCGTCCATAAAAAATATATGTAATACAAGCAGCGCCCCGCGGTTTCACCCGCGTAAGTCTCGATCCCGTGGGAATATCGGGATAAAAATGTGCCTATGTGTTATTCCGGGAGTCCAGTTATCTCCATTTCAAATTTCATCCAAATCCATCAAGTAGTTTTTACGTGAAAGAGTAACAAACATACATCCATCCATCCATCCATACTTACAAAGTTTCGCGTTTATAATATTAAGTAGGATAAGTAGGATTAGTTTACCGTGCTACACTCGGCGCGGACCCTGAACGGTCTAGCGTGAGTCATCCTTAAAACTGATTTGAGGGATTCAAGAGGAGTTGGTATGTTACAGAAAACGGATTCAGAAAGTAATAGAAACAGCAGTTGCTAGTAACGAGATACAAGGGGCAAAAACTATTCAACCTATTTCTTTACATATTAATAAAACAAGAAGTACAACAAATGAAAAAACTTCTGCTACTTTTTCATTTGCAAGTCACACAACATCTACTACCGGTAAGATGTTTTTTTTTCTACAATCAAAAATTATCAACCCCTTACCAAAGACTTTCTAATAACTCTACGATGGACTTAGCATTCCATACAGTATCAACGCCAAAATGTGGCACCTTGTTAGGATTCCGTACTCAAAGGGTAAAACGGGACCCTATTACTAAGACTCCGCTGTTCGTCCGTCTGTCTGTCTGTCTGTCTGTCCGTCTGTCCGTCTGTCACCACACCAGGCTGTATTTCATAAGCCGTGATACTTAGACAGTTGAAATTTTCACAAATGATGTATTTCTGTTGCCGCTATAACAACAAATATTAAAAAACAGAATAAAATAAATATTTAAGGAAGCTCCGATAAAACAAACGCATTTTTTTTGGCGTTTTTATGGATAACTAGCAGCGCCCCGAAGTTTCACCTGCGTAAGTCTTGATCCCGTGGGAATATCGGGATAAAAATATGCCTATAAGTGTTATTTCGAGAGTCCAGTTAACTCCATTCCAAATTTCATGCAAATCCGTCCAGCCGTTTCAACGTGAAGAAGTAACAAACACACTACACATACACAAACTTTCGCCTTTATAATATTAGTGTGATGTGATGTGATGGTATGGAACCCTTCATGGGCGAGTCCGACTCGCAATTGGGCAGTTTTTTTTTTACAATATAATTATATAGGTACCTACCTTATAGCACAGATAAAAGAATACTATACTAGTACTTATAGTAAACATACATATGTATTTTATACTTAACACTACCACATCATCTACCTAAATATCATCGTAATGTCACCTAGTTCGCCAGATCCCGTTCCATTCGTTAGTTCCATGATGGGACTAGAAAAAGTCCCAGTAGTTCCATGGAAATAAAATTATTTTTTGATGCAAAATTCTGGTGTTATTAGTTCCATTAAATTAATAAATGTACAGTTGAATGACAATGAAATGGTAGACAATATACTTATCTGCCTATTCATACATGTTATATGATCTTTGTGATTTCATTCATTGAAAACTACTTTGAATTTGTCCCTCAATTAACCGTTGTAACATTACAGTAAAGCATATTTTAGGAATGGATTCCCAAAGGAACGTTACAATGAAAGTGGAGTCAAATAAAGTTAGCACTATACAACTTCGCAAGTGAGCTTAAAAATTACTTTACATTTGCTGCATACTACACACTAGTGATGTAACGAATGTTAATTTTTAAGCATTCGCGAATGCGAATGCAGATGCGAATGTCTGCCATCGATATTCGCGAATGCGAAAGCGGGCGCGAATATTCACTTTTGAATTTGGCGCCATTTATATATGCCGCCATTTTGACAGCTTACTCGGCGCGCGAGACACTTGCACACATTTGTGATTGTTTGCATCTATTCCGAGCAGTGTCGAGCCGTCGTGTTTTTAGCTTTGTAAATTATTTTGAAAAGTTGATTATTTACAATACAAAACCAATAACAAGTATTAAAGTGAAGTCTGGTGACTATTAATATAATACAAATTGATAATTATAATTGCAAGACTGCGTAGGTTCAAAAGAAGGTTTAAGGTTTTCTAATAAATATTACAAGAAATGAATATTTCTTTGTTTAATTTACCTTTCTTATATATTTTTGCGGACGTTCATATTCGCAAAACATTCGCATAAAATTTGCGAATGCGAATGCGAATACGAATGTCAAGAAATATGCGAATATTCGCGAATGCGAATGCAAATATTCGTTACATCATTACTACACACACGTTACTGGTTCCCACGTACCTACCTACCACGTACGTACGTACTATTCGAGTGAATTAAGCTTAAAATCTATCTAAATTTACTGTTCTTAGGTTTCCGTACCCAAAGGGTAAAACGGCACCCTATTACTAAGACTTCGCTGTCCGTCCGTCCGTCTGTCACCAGGCTGTATCTCATAAACCGTGATAGTTGACAGTTGACATTTTCACAGCTATTCTTTCTCTGCTATATAAGTTAACCAATCGTGTATATGATGCTACAAAAAATAAGTCAGTGACATGAAGAATCAGTTCACCAAATATCACTATCACAAGTTTTGTAATTGCTGAGAAAAATCTAGATCCCTGCCACCAATTCCTATTGCGTCATCTTAATTTTAAAACTACAAAGCAGTTAATCATACAATTTTGTATATAGATAATAATCGAATAAGACTTATCAAGGTTTGTCGTGTTCAAGAGTTTTGAAACAATCAATCAGTTTTTTTTTACCATAATTCAGCTAAAGGTTCATGTAAGTGGGAACCATTAGTTTTTAATTTTTACGACCTAAAGCAATTCAATAAAAGCCATGTTTACTATTTATTTTTGACAGAAGAACGAACGTCTATCTTCGATAAAATGTATATTTTATCGAAGTCTATCTGTTACAAAAAGGAAAATATTAAACACGCGCCTTTTTCCCCTAAATGGTAGGCAGATCCTCAATGGGCCTCTTCAATGTGGCTCACACAATCGTAGGAACAGACATGACCAGTGGTGAGCTCATCGCCGCCATTGCTTTGCCACTATTTCCACATTCCAAAATAAGCCAGCAACCAGGATACCATTTTATACCAATTTGAAGATATTATACTGTTGAATCAAATTGTTAACCTGAATGCCTATTCTTTCAAGTTGTCCGAATCGAGACGGTGTTGTGAATTGAATGAAAATTAATATTCTGCACACTCATAATAACAATTTAGTCTATTCATGACGTCTATTCGATACGATTCATGGCGATTGTAGATTAGAGTAGGGCAGTATTTCGTCACTGGAAAGGCAAAATCGCTTATCTCCATATGGTCAACTTTACAGTAGAGCATTTTTAAAGTTTTATTTTTTGAAAAAAAATCGTAACTTCCTTCTCCTTTCATTGATTTTGGATTAACCAAGACACATTGAAAGCTTGATTTTTTTACCATTTTAACGTGCTGAGAGTTATCGAGATATCTCTTTAGTTGGGGAGATAAGTGGCGCTTCAGCAACTTTTACTCCGAACCTTAAAAATTTAGAGCAAGGAAAAATCGCTGATGTCCAAAAAATCATAACCCCACAATATGTTCATATAGCTAAACTACCATGAGGTTGTACTTATTAAACCTGTAATATTTGCTAACCATCCCTGAGTTTACTGTTATCACTCAGTACTTTATACTTAAGTACCCACCACACCGTCATACACAGGTAACAAAAAATGCTTAAAGTAAGTATCTATCCTGGCACAATTTTACTAAATGACTAAAGCTACTTTTTCATATCTAAACTTGTAGTAATAAAATACTAAATTACATGCATTTCAATATAATAACTGTCGTGATTTCTTAGGAACCAAATGTTTGCATACAGAAAACGACATTTTAACAGAACGCTAATTTAATTTAAGATTACCTAATATGCTAAAGCGAAATTGATGCAGAGAGGAATCAGTTATAGAAGAAACCAACTAGGAAGGCGAAACCAGCAAGCTATTCTGAGGTGAGGACCATGCTGGAGGACCAGAAAAGGGGTTCATCTGAACACATTCTGAACTTTAATCGTTAAGATAATATTAATTATGCAGTTGAATTAAAAAATATAAGATTTTTATTAAATATTTTATTTCAAGTAATATTTTAATGAGAACAACAATTATAGTCGAGCCAAGTATGTTTTTTTTAACAATCTTGACATGTCTCTTTATTGAACTAATGAAATAAATCTGGAATGGATTGGCATACAATAATGTTTTTTGTTAATGTTGATTCTTTTAATAGCTTTCATGTTTTTCTAGTAATGTATTTTAAAGTGAATATTTCAGTTAAGAGGCATATCAAGATTGTTTCCTTTTAAATGGGTACTTACATTGCTTATCTAATAGAATATATTTTTTGACGTAGTAATACTAAATAACAAGTACGATTTAAGTGTTTAAATAGAGTGATGATTAACTTCCAGATATTCACAACTTGCTTATTCGTTGTCTAATGTTTTGTTTTTAAAACTCCTAAAGATTTTTGCGTGGTCTTCTTTCGTTTTCTATTTCTTTAATCATTCATCTCATCTTCGATATCTGTATCTTCGAGGCTATCCTTTATGTTTTCCGAGGTCTGCATTCTTTTATATTCCTTGTGATAACATTCAGGAATTATTCCCATACAGCACATTTTTATGACGTCCTTATACTTCTTTGAAGATATAGGAAGACTAGTCTTATATGCTCGTTTTGGTTCTACCTTCTTTGACTTCAAAATTGTTATCTCTTCCTCTTTGGCATCTGTGCTCATTGAGAATTTAACAAATATGTTTTCTGGATTAGACTTTTTAATGGTTACGACACGCAGTTGACTAATTTTTCCAGGAATATTTTTAAAATATTTACCGAGAGCAACATCCCACGCTAAGAAGTCTTTGTGTGTCAATACGTTAACGTTATAAGGCCTTGGTTGTTTTCTCGCCATTGAAAAAACCATAGGCCATTGTGAAGGTGTCCAAATTGAAGTGTTTTTTGTGCTTTTCTCGATTACAGCATGCATGGAATCAACGGGCATGTATGTATGCCCAGACAATAAATAGTTAACCTGGATCGTGGACAAGTTTTCACAACTTTGTAATATTTTGTGAAGGCAGGCTAAAACGGTTTTATTCCTATTTTGGCCTGGACAGCAGTCACTGTAAAGCAGCAGATGTTTTACGGAACCTCTACCATCCACAATCTGCACATACTTCTGTAGTATGGTGCATACTTCGTTTGCACCTCTTTTGCCCTCTGTCTCTGGCCAAGTAAAACAAAATCCATCTCTAGTACCGCTTTCATAAAATGTTAAATTATATACACTTACTTTCCTGTAATAAAACAGAAGTAAGCTTGAACTGCATGGTGTATTTAAAACTTTTTGCAAATCAAACGATGCACATAATGTTGACTTGTCTTAAAGATGTATATTTTGGTGTTGAAAAAATCTTTCATTTGTTTCTTCCTTATTTTTTAAATGCGTTGCATATTCTTCTTCGTTGATTGTTTTATTTTCATACTTCAGACATTTAATGCATTTATCTTTCCGAGGAATATGAAAGCCAATATAACTTTTGAAACTATCATGGTTATGTACATAATTTTCACTAGAAACGGGATATTTACCATGATTTTTGAGTTTTATATGTTCCCGATATTTCGGCACAGTTGCATGCGCCATGATCACGGGAGAACTGACTAAAGTCTTTGCGAGTAGATGTTATTGGCAGATATATCGATCTACCCTCTTTCTCACTGTAATAACTTAACACTCGCTTGTCGCAGAATACTCGCGGATCCCGGAATGTCACTGCGTGATTTAATCCGCACGCACAGAGGTATTAGGTCTGCGTCACGACACTTCACTAAGAAATTACATTCATTCCGGGATCCGCGAGTATTCTGCGACAAGCGAGTGTTAAGTTATTACAGTGAGAAAGAGGGTAGATCGATATATCTGCCAATAACATCTACTCGCAAAGACTTTAGTCAGTTCTCCCGTGATCATGGCGCATGCAACTGTGCCGAAATATCGGGAACATATAAAACTCAAAAATCATGGTAAATATCCCGTTTCTAGTGAAAATTATGAAAGCCAATGTTAAATTCTTTTGTAAATACGTTCCTAAAAACTTTTCTCCCACAATTGACTTTTCATCTTTACACTTTGTCTGTTTATAAATGTGGTAAAGATTAGTTACATTCTTGTATTCTCGCGGCAAAAAACACCTAGTACAATTTTTCCGGCAATAATGTGATGGAACAGCGGGTAAGTTGGTAATGTATTCTCTTAAGTCCGCTAATAATTCTTCTGAGGTTTTGTTAGCTGGTGTAGAATGACCTCGAAGATCTTCTTTACCCATACCAAAGCCTGCATTTCTGATGGTATGGTTTATATACCGTTGTTTCATATCAAGAGTGCTCAGTAAAAACTTCAAACAAACTTCTCTATGTCCTTCACCTTCATTTATAAAATATTTGTAAGAATATTCTCTCTGACTTGAACCCTTTGCACGCTTCTTAGTCACTGTATTTCTTTTCGTGTTTGATACAAGCCAATCTTTTATTCTCTGTGAACCAAGACTCCAATAAAAATTAAAAACAGACAATCTCTTGTCTTCGGTTATATTATAACACCCCTGATAGCAGTTTTCAGGAGTGCAAGGATTGACTTTTATACATTTTTTTGGCATATATTTTCCTCTTTTCGTTTTATATGCCTCTCCCTGGTTTCTGTTACTTTTCCTTTCTTCTTTCTTATTTTTCCTCTTTTATTTCTTCCTTAGGTCAATTGGTTCTTCTGTAGTATCCAGACTTTTTTTTTGTTTTTTTGTAGTCTTCTTAGTTTTCTTTATGACAGTTCTTGTACTTTTATTTTCAGTGTCTGTTGAGTCTGCTTCGGAATTTTTTTTCATGCTCTCTTTTTTTTCTTTTATTATTTTTGGGAGTGTCATCAGATTCAAGTACTTCCTGTATTGTATTTTCAGGTTGCTAGACGTCTGTTTGTTCTTTTTGGATGTTCTTCGCGAGTTTTTTTGGCGTTTTGGCTTGTTTTATAATTTTCACATCTAGTACCTGGATTTGCTTATTGTGAGGAATTATGATTTCTTTTGTAGATTGTCGGCGATTATTGAAAAAGTCTTTCTTTTTAAGTTTTTTTTTAGGTATTTACAAATTTTCGGGGAAATATTCTTCTCGGTGTAATCTTTTTGAA
The DNA here is from genome assembly GCA_932527175.1 of Operophtera brumata. NCBI lineage: Eukaryota > Metazoa > Arthropoda > Insecta > Lepidoptera > Geometridae > Operophtera > Operophtera brumata. Next base: position 8,165,558 of record OW052238.1, read on the forward strand.
GGCAAAACTTTTTCTGTTGATCTAATGGGTGGCGAGTGAAGAGTTTTCAGTGTGCTTGTATTCTCTTTTACAATAACCGTGTGTTCTGGATCAATTACGCAAAAGGATTTGTTTTTTCCAGGAGTAGTCAAGGTTTTGTTAGTATCTGGGTGTATAACGGGGTCCATGTAGGAATCTTCTTCTTCATTTACATTTATTTTCAAAACAATCAGTTTTGGTCGAATATACTGCTTCATAATCTTTAGTATTTGCATGTCTAAGAGGAACTATGTAGAAATCTTCTTTTGAAATTTTCTGTTCGTTTATATCCAAGCTTTCGTTTTCACAAACTTCAATTTCGTTATAATCTGTTTCGAATAATTTTTGCCCAGTTGTTGCGATAATGTTTTTGTTGTATAATGACCATTCAATGTTTTGCTGTCTCTGTTCAATTTGTTGTGTCTTTCTATTGACTGATAAGCAGTTGTTAACTTCTAAAAAAAAAGCACCTTCTGATTGATTTTTTCGACCCTGCTTTTGCCCTTTATCTCCTCATTTGATTCGATTCGTAGATAATTTTCTGGATCAGAAAACCTATTATGATCTAGATTCCTTTATTTGACGAAATTATAGATCACTGTGTTCAAATACAATCTTATGTTTTAGAATACCTACACCCTTATAGCATTGCAGGCCTCCGCATGCCTACACCAAACAATGTATTTCTACTTAATATTAAACACATGTCATCTAACACATTTTCGACTGAAATCCTGAAGTATGACCCAATTCTTATTGTTTTATTTACTGAGCTCCAATTATAAAGGTAAATACTTGGATTCAATATAACTGCAATCCATTCTAAAAGCAAAATACCAATGCTATAAAATGACTTATATACCGTAAACTACAATATTGTGAAGGTAACTATGATTGAATTCCGTTATAAAGGTATACTTTCAGCGTCAAATTAACTATCGTCACTTAGTTGGAAACAAAATGGACACTTCAAAATGTCTTATCTACCTTAAACTAAAATATAAGGAAACGTAAAAATTACTGAAATACATTATTATGCTCTTATCAGTCGGCTATTTTGACTAAACTACATCTTTGTTGAACTAACGCAAACGGCCATTTCGCTGAAGCGCCGTAGATTCATATTTGAGAGTAAGGTAAAGTTGCTGATGTGCTATAGGATATTAGACAAGCAACCAGAATAATCGCTAAAGTGTTTTTTATGCTCCAAGTAAGTGACGGAAAAATAACTGAAGCAACATAGGTGTGAAAAAGGCGGTTTTAAGCGTCGTTCAGACAAAAGAACTCTAAAATATTGTCAATTTTTGTTTCGCTGAACCACCAAAAAAATGCTTCGATTGCATTCAAACCGTGACCATTCGACGCGTAAAAATCCGCTGATTCCAAATATATATATAACTCAATTTGGCCAAAATGGCGCTTCAGCGACTTTTCCTTTCCAGTGACGATTTTATAAAAGGTATAATTGTAAATAGTGAGAAAGCCACGCGCTACAACTTTCAGAAAAACTTTGAAACGTTCAAGTTTCGGTCACGTTTCGTTTTAGTTGTATTGTCAGTTGAGAAGAATACTATTTATAACATTAGTGACATCATCGGAGCATAATTCGAACTTTATTTTAACTATTTTTCGTTCAGAGAATTGTTCTTCAATTCTGCGTTTGTCTTTTTAACCCCCGACACCCCGGTGTTATAAGTTTGACCGCTATGTGTGTCTGTCTGTGGGTTTTCTAGCGATGGTTCTTAGATATGTTTTATGAAAATTGGTTCAGAAGTATCATCAAGAAGGGGTTTTTTAAAAATGTCTTCTTGTTTAAGAAAACTTAAAAATACTTTTCAGGGAAACTGTTCCGCCGGTTTCCTTGGTAGACCATGAGTCTTGGGATAACATAGTGCAGGTTGCGCCTGGCATGGCCGTACTCTTGAACCAAACACTGGCATTCAATGGTCTAAATATAAGCGACGACTGGTCATCGCTAAATGAAACATATAGGAAGGAGCTGTAAGTACTCGTGCAGTTGATAACAAATAATAACATTTTATGGAGCTACGTAATAACTGCGAGAAATGTACAATCACAAATTATTTGACACGAGAAATATATAGGTCCCTAGAAAAATAGTGAAACTAAATATTTATTTGGTAACATACACATTACCTATATAACACTAGATAACGCAAGTAGACCTACTTTGCGTATCCCTGACCGAAGCACGTATGCCTAATTACGCTATAGTGAACTGCAAAAATTCTTGGAAATCAGTAAGCCGTGCGAATGGAGATATTTCATGGTATACTCGTAGGTACAAAATAAAACGGCGTGATGTTTACGTATGTGTGATATTTATATTTATATTTAATGATATTTACGTACCTATGTGATTGGGTCACTTAACTCAGAAATGTACCAAATTTATTTTTTTGTTCAGTTGTTTAGGAGCTAAAGATCTACTGTAGTATTTAGGTACAGTCATGGTCTAAGTTTGATTTTAGATTAGAACGAAAGAAAAGGGGGATCCACTCAATTTCCATAGATAACGGTCGGCCGCACAATCTGACTACGAAGGCGACCACTTTAACCACCACGAAGAGCACTTTTAACGTGGCGGATATGCAGGAGTTTGCGAGGCTGGTCGAACTACAGGATGACAATGTAATACATCCACATAATACGGGATACAGCATTCACTAATTCACTGAAGTTGGCAGGTGTGAGGCATGCCTCATCAGAACTACACGTTCTTTGATGTTTTTACAAGACATGGTTTTTATTTTTTTATGTTTAACTCTTCTATCAGGTTTTAAGTTTTAATTAGAATTAGCAAGTTGAAGTGGCATAGGTCAAATAGCTCGCATAACTGAAAACCGTTGGGGAACAAAGGTAAGGCGATGGACCTTCAATGGACCAAAGACATTATAGAGGTCGGAGGAAGTCAGTGGATGGAGGCGGCTCAAGACTGTTCATCGTTTTTATATGTTAAATATTTTCTCATGTAAGTGACATGTGTCTTTTTGAGAATACACATCTTTCAACCAGGCATTCTTTGGTGGAAAAGTGCACTTTTATTGGATGATGAAGATGACCATTTTGCGCATTCCAATGCATTCCACTAATGTAAAAATAGTTAAACACCCAAAATATTATTTTACAACACTTATATTTTATTGTAGATTCACGGCCGCGTAGCGCTACGATACCTGAAGCAGTACGTAGGCCCTGTGCTCTACAACATCTGTGGAGACGCGCAGCCCTACAGCCAACACGTCTACCTGTTCAACTCGTCCCGGATAGTGCTGTCTCTGAACAACTTTACAGTGAGTTCACTGTCGTAGCGCTACGATACCTGAAGCAGTACGTAGGCCCTGTGCTCTACAACATCTGTGGAGACGCGCAGCCCTACAGCCAACACGTCTACTTGTTCAACTCGTCCCGGATAGTGCTGTCTCTAAACAACTTTACAGTGAGTTCTCTGTCGTAGCGCTACGATACCTGAAGCAGTACGTAGGCCCTGTGCTCTACAACATCTGTGGAGACGCGCAGCCCTACAGCCAACACGTCTACCTGTTCAACTCGTCCCGGATAGTGCTGTCTCTAAACAACTTTACAGTGAGTTCTCTGTCGTAGCGCTACGATACCTGAAGCAGTACGTAGGCCTTGTGCTCTACAACATCTGTGGAGACGCGCATCCCTACAGCCTACACGTCTACTTGTTCAAGTCGCCCCAGAAGTGTTGTTTATGAACAACTTTACCGTACTTCTTAAAGCAGCACGATTGTTTTCTACTTGTAACGAATTGTGATTCATGCTTATAAATTAGGAAGGGCAAAGACCTATTGATATAAATGATCGGAACTAAAATGCATATTGCTCAACCCATAACACACAGAGTGATTTAGTGACCATAGATCAAGCCAATCATGAACCCGTTTATGTAACATAATGAAACTTAAACATAATAAACTGAGGATGTTTTAAAAGTTACAACTACAACAGATACTATTCCTTACTGAAATCCACCTTTCCATACAAACAGCACAAATGTATGGATTTTCAAGTTGAATATTGGATTTAAATTAACACATATTATTGAGCATTTCGGGCAGCCGTAAATATGGCACGTGTACCGAGTAATAGTAGGGAATAGTACTTTATTCAGTAACAAACGTCACAAATGCATTAAAGTGTACATCAGATTTAGTGTTCTAAGAATCAATATTCCTGGGTGGGACAACATAGGTATCCAAACTAGGAAAAATCCTGTGAGATGGCATACCTATTCCCTCCGCCGGACATTGAGTGGATTTGATAACAGATTTGTTAGCTTAATAATAACATGTACTTCACATTCTAATAAAATTTAAGAATTTACATAAGTAGCAGCCTGTATCGCGATTAGTTAATTGTTTTAGACAAGGGCTTGAACGCGTGAATGTTAATGACGAGCAAAGCGAGCCGCTGAATTAAAAAGTGAGGAGGAAAACCCTGCATGTTTAGCGAAGTTATCGTAATTCTTCGGTAACCTGGATTTACAATATACAGACCAATTTAATTTTACAGTTGATGCGAATGTCAGTTATCATGACTAGCGCAAGGACTCTGGTGAGTGGCGAAATGATGTGTCCAAAGCCGCAGCTGGAGTGCCAAGTATCCGGCGCACGAGTGTGCGTGGACCCGTTAGCAGCATGCGATGGAATACCCAACTGTGGCTCATATGGTAAATACCATAGAGTATATGGTGAAATGGGGGAATGATACATATATTGGTAACTGAGATGCAAATATGGGTAGGTAGTCAACGTATTTGTCATCCCGATAAGCTGATTTTATGTATCGAATCTAGTCGATAGCTCGTAGCATGGAACTAGCCTCGATAACGTACGTTGAAGACATTTTGAAACAGACCGAATAGAAAAAAATGCCGTCCCTAAATTTTTAATTGATACGTTCGTCATTCATTCAAGTTAACGATCGACAGCTCCGGTACGGAGGCCGCAATGCTCTATGTAAGATCGACAGTGAATCTCGGATGAAGAATACTATTATACCTCCATGCAGTGAATGCATAAAATTCTAAAAGAAACGGAAATATGTCTAGCAAAATCGCCGTGCTGGCCAGTGCGATTATTTTAAAAATGAGTCTGGCATTATAATAACCTTATTGTTTTTAACAAATTAAAAAACGTTGTATGATAAATTCGGCACCATAGAGGTAGAAGTAAATAGGTTTAATGATGTTTTGAATTCACAAACTTAGTGCACACGTTATTCTAAATTAAATTTTACTTTATCCTCTAGTGGAATAAAACGGCTTTTACACTCAGATATCGAAGAGAAAAAATACTCTTTCCGAGATGGGGGAAACAAATATTTTTCTACAAAAAAATTATTCTGATTGCACTAATATTGTCTTTTCAGATATTTACGACGAAGACCAACGATTATGCGGGGGTCTGGACTCCCAACAAAATGTGTACCTAGCAGCGTTCACGTTGCTAGCCCTCCTGCTGACTCTGTTCTACGCGGTGCACTACTGGCTCAAGAGATGCGTGTCGAACGTAGCCGATGCTTTCTTTGTGTACATGGACGGTGTAGAGAACGTGTTAGTTGAAAAATGGTGTTTACGAGATGTTTCTTAGCTATGTTTGGTGGAAAATTGTGCAGCCGTTTCCAGGTTCATCAATTGGCTGAAGGGAACTGCGGCATTTTTGCAGCTTGACCCTTCAGTTTGGGGTCACAATATTTATTTTCGACGACTTCAGAGTCTGATGATGAACAGCATAGCATGAACAGGATCTAGAGTACTACTGAATTTGAAACTCCAAGTTTAAGCTTATCTTCAAATTATGTGACATGACATATCTACCTCCCGCAGTCTTCAGGGTCTGATGATGACCAGCACACGATGAATAAGATCTAGACTGCAACGGATGCTCCGATTTCATTGCGGTTTAATTTGTATGAAAACTAGTGTCGGAACACTAAAATAGTTAGAGTTTTTAATTTTTTATTAAATTAACTTGTAAACACAAGAAAGCATTAGGCAGGAAAAGGTGAGGCCATTGTCGGATAATGTGGCAACACGATATTATTTATACCCAAGTTATTAGTAAGAGGTTTAATATTTCTTAACATACTACTATTAAATGATTACAGCCTATTCTTGGATACGGTAATGCGATTTCCAACAGACTCAGCAGATGATTCTAAGAATATGTTCTATCATAAAGACGTGTTCAGCGAAGCAAACGCAGGACTAACACATGAGACTAAAAAGAGCCTATGTTCAAGAATTTTGAGAAAATGCTGTTTCTGTTTTCGTAAGGATAACAAAGTGAAAGAAGATGATGGACATGATGAGCAAGAGATAGTTGAAGCAGGACTAAGAAAAAAATACTCATTTACGCAAATGGAGCTTTCCCGTATAGGAAAACAAACTGTAGACACATCAGTTCAAACGGGAGATAGCTTGGAAATGGCAGTCTTTGAAAAAGAGGGCAAGTTTCATACTGAGAGAAATAACAAAACTTCAAGATATGTTAAAGATATGAAAGAAAGAGAGCTTGTAAAACTAAATGACCCTCCCATAATGATCAATGATTCTCTCATAACACTAGATGAGCCGCTCCCTGAAGATGAACTCAGCCTCTTGAGGTTCCTTCGTAGCTCTAGATCAAATTCCACAGAGTCTGTCATACCAAAAGAAAGACAAGAAATATCTAAGCTGGACTTCGATGCCGGGGCAGGACCAAGCGCAGAGAAGGAAACATCGAGCATTATGTACGACGGTGAAATGAAGGCCACACCAGGACCATCGGGAGTGAAGGTGAAACCAAAGGCTAAGCCCAGGCTGACCAGTCAAGCTCAGAGGCGAATAAGATTTGAGGAGGGCTCAACCACGATCCCTTCTAAAGATTTACCTGACGAAAATGACGACGATAAAGTCACCGGAAATCAACGGAAAGTATTGTCATCGGGCCAAACCAAACCTTGGCGAAATCAACATTTGAGCGCGATCAAAGAAGACGAGTCTGGGACCAAACACAAACACTTTTGGGAGAGACAAGGGAAGAAGTCTAAAAAGAAAAAAAATGTCACCTTACAATAAGCCAGTAGACAAGACGATTTGCTCTAATGATTATCTAGCATATTATGAAACTTTATTTTCGTGATTGTAATCTAAATGAGACGGTCATAGCAGGTCCCCCGCACTGCACACCGCCATTTCCTAATTAAGTCCAATTGTATACCGGATAGGACACGTGCCAAAATGTGTCGTGTCTCATAACGAGCGTACCGTCATTGTGTACATTTTCAATCAGAATAAATTGCCTTATTTTTGAATCATGAGTTTTATTGTCTTTAGTCTGGAATTACTAGAGTGCTAGCAATAGTATTAGATGAGATCTCGCTTTTGAATAAAAACATGATTTAACGTTTTCTGATCAACCCAAAACGAAGCAGAATAGGAAGGTCCTATCAGTAGAACTGATGAGATGCTTCAATCTATCTATCTAGTTCTTTTGTGTGAGGTTCAGACTAAGTATAATTCAGTTCATATGAGCATGTACTGTCCCTTTGTCGAGCTAAGGCCATGGACTATATTCAACTGGTAGGCATAACTACATGCACAACGAATTCAACGTATCGTATGGAAATTCTATTTTTAACCCCCGACGCTAAAACGACGGGTTGTTATAAGTTTGACGTGTCTGTGTGTGTGTGTCTCGGTGTGTGTGTCTGTCTGTGGTATCGTAGCTCCCGAACGGATGAACCGTGTTTGATTTTGTTTTTTTTGTTTGAAAGGTGAATTAGTCGGGAGTGTTCTTAGCTATGTTTGATCAAAATCGGTTCTGCCGTTTCATTGCGTCGAGGGTTTTTTAATTTTTACGAAATTAATTACTTGTTAAACGGGATTATTTATTTAATTCATTGTACAAGCCTGGCTAAGCACGAATTCCCAGATATGTACATGCATTAAGTTCAAATTATAGAGATTATGTTCAGACTTTAAGTTTCTTTCTTAGAATTGACTTGTTATACTGGTGAGGTGAGGTGAGGTTTAGACTAGCAAGTTCTTGAGCAAGTTGGTTCTGTTTAAATTGCGTGCAATATTTATCGCAAAAGAAGACATAGGACTTGCAGCAAGTATCGCAAGTTGGGAATCTTGCAGAATATAGCTTGTTGTACCTGTTTACACAATAAAAAATGCTTGCGGAAGTCAACTTCTGCAAATTTTCTTGCTAGTCTTTAGAGTAGGTAACCAACAGTGGGTAGTTTTATTAGGAGCAATGAAATTTATCTTAGCTTTTATGTCAGTTCCAAAAAAGATGGATGTAAAAGTGTCAGGCTAGAGCGGGAGCCGAGCCGGTGCGCGAGGTCATTTCAATTGAAGTCAATTAAAGGCAATTGAGATCAATTGAGCGGGCAGCAGATTCTGCGTCGCGCTGCCGTCGCCGAGAGATTTTATGTGAAGCGCAGCGCCTACGCGGGTCGTCACATGACTCACACATGTAGGTACCTACTGCGTTATACGACCACATAAGAGTTATATTTCGAATTTATAGAGGCGGTATCTACGGGCAGGGCCAGTATAACCATATGACATGCAGTCAACGTGCTACGAACTGGATTTAATACCAGAAATGGTAGATATTTCATTAATAGGTACTATTGATAGACGTCTCCTTCACAGTGTCATTGTTTCTGCAAGTAAGAATTTGATTGTGCATTTCTGCACATGTAGCTTTGATTAAAGATTTTTGGTTTGATCTCGAGTACGTGCCTCGGGCATTAATTGAATTGTATGTGAAATTCCATTATATTATTAGGGTTAGGCACCCAACCGCTGTCCGTCTGTCAGCCCTTCCGTCCGTCCGTTTGTCAGCGGACTGTATGTCTGTATATCATGTAGACAGTTAAACATTTCACAGAGTGTGTATTTCTATTGCTGCTATAACAACAAATAATAAAAATAAAATAAAAATAAAATTAAAGGACCCATAAAAGAAAAGGGGACGTGAAAAAAAAACGTGGTACGCCATGTGGGGTATAATTTTTTAAGGTAAAGTTTTAATTTTTGAAGGTGAAGTTTTTTTTACTAGAAAAGGGTTGTATTTGTATTATCAAAAGTAATAGAAAACAAAATAATGAGAGGCAATCAAAGTGACGACCTCTGTGACGCGGCGGGCGAACGTTCGCCTGCGACGCAGGAGGTTGCGGGTTCGATTCCCGCCTCGGAACAAATATTTGTGCGATCTGCTGATATTTGTTCAGGGTGTTCTAGGTATTTTCTATATATAATAAAAAATATCTATCTATGCAATACTCGTATATTGTATTAAGTATATCAGTTGTCTAGTACCCATAATACAAGCTCTGCTTAGCTTGGGGCTAGACAATGTTGTGTGAACTGTCCAGCATTATTTATTTATTTCTATTTAAAGTCGGCTTTTTTGCTTACTTTCAATCGCTGTATCTCTTGAACCGTAATATGTCGAAACATGAAATTTTCACAATGTGAGTAAATATATACTATAACAACAAATTATGAAAATAAATAAACATTAAAACTAAAAGAAATCGCCATATAATGAACTTTTGTTTTTGCTGGATCTTAATAATGGCTGTATCGTTTGAACCGTCATGGTAGACACTTGAAATGTTCATTGAGTGCGTACTCGTATTATATAGTCAAAATAACAAGATATATAAAAAGCGGCCAAGTGCGAGTTGGACTCGCCCATGAAGGGTTCCGTAGCAGCAAGTAACATAATATAAAAGTTCTTGGATGGTTTACGATTTATGACGTATTCAAAAAAAACTACTTACTAGATCTCGTTCAAACCAATTTTCGGTGGAAGTTTACATGGTAATAAAGTACATGATATTTTTTTTTTGTTTTATCATTCTCTAATGTTGGAAGTTAAGGGGGGGGGGGGGGGGACACTCATTTTACCACTTTGGAAGTGTCCCTCGCGCAAACTATTCAGTTTAGAAAAAAAATATATTAGAAAGCTCAATATCATTTTTGAAGACCTTTTCATACATACCCCAAACGTATGGGTTTGATGTTTTTTTTTTCGAGTTTCAGTTCTAAGTAGAGGGAACCCCAAAAAAAACTTAATGCGGTTCACAGAATACATCTACTTACCAAGTTTCAACAGCATAGCTCTTATAGTTTCGGAAAAAAGTTTCTGTGACATACGGACGGACAGACAGACAGACAGGCATGACGAATCCATAAGGGTTCCGTTTTTTCCATTTGGCTACGGAACCCTAAAAAGGGGGTCAAAATAATAAAAACCAGTGCATAGTGTTAAATCTTGCACGAATTGGTACGGAACCCTTCGTGTGCGATTCCGACTGGCACTTGGCCGGTTTTATTAATGAGGCACATCAATTGAGTTTTTTTTATGAAACTAATAGAAAAACTAGCTTACGGCCCACCTGATGTAAAGTGTTCACAGTCGCTTATAGACACCGGCAACACCGGGGGTATTGTCGATGCGCTGCCTACCCTGAAGGAATTTATGAACATTTTTCTTGAAGCGACACAAAGCGGGAAAACCTCAGAAGTAAGCTCATACCAAAGTTTGTAGGTATGGGTAAGAAATGATCTCGAGAAACGAGTCGTACGAGAAACCCAGGGATCTATGATGTGTGGATGAGCTTTGTCTCGATGCCGGGAAGAGCTTATTTGAAAATGATTTTCTTATAACTAAACATTATCCGATAGGAAGGGAGGCCAATATTTTAAGCATTGCTTAACTTTTGACAGTTTTTTTTAAGTAAGACGCTGACAACAGGCAATTTCTTATTTCTATCTAAGTCATTAAAGTTCAGCCAAGTTAGAAAGTGGCAGAAGCACACGAAACGTTTGGGAAGCAGAAATTAAAAATTATGTGTAACATGAAAAGCACCGAGTAAATGTTTAAGGAAAATAAATATTTGACTATAACAGATATTTACATGTTGTAGATTTGTTTATTTGTAAAATATACTTAATATTAGATTTATATTATATAGATCACACATAAGGTATGTTCAAATGAGAATGTATATGGCCTAGGGTTAAAACTATGATTTACAGTAAAAGTACCTACATATTTAAAAAGCATTAAAATATACAATCACTTATCGCAATATATAAAGGAGATACACATAGTCAGTATGTTTAAAATTACATTAAAAAGACGGCTCATTGAAAAAGTTTTTTATAATATTAATGAATATTTTGAATTATAAAAACCTAATTTATAAATAAATTAACGAGTATTATTGAAATTATATTGAGATCTTACTAAAATAACTATCGATTTCACAAGCTTTTATTTAACTTGCAATGTAGGTATGTAGCTTTGTCTGGATGGAATCCGGGTGGAATCTTGCAACTGAATTTTAAAGCAGTTATCCTCAACCGATCGAGCTGAAATTTGGCATACCTGTCAAGTTCCGATGACAATACAATATGATGGTGACAGCGAGCTGATGATGGATACGGAAGGTGGACAACGGAACTCCTCGATAGATAATAGTAGACTGGCCGTGTTTATGCTCATTTTGATCAGCACACGATTACGATCACTATTTTCATAAAAGCTTGTATTGATAAATATATTTTTCCCAAATACTTATTATATTGAAAATACTATTGCATGTCCATAATGGATTCAATGTGTGACACTTATATTCTATTATAATTATGATAAGACCTACTACAGGCCATTCACCGTAAGTTGGCACCTGCCATTGAGTATTTACAGGTGCCATCTTACGGTGAACGAGCTTTATGTACCAAAGTGTTGCACTAAATAATATGAATATGAATCAAAAAGTCACGAGAAACAATATTTAAACAAATATTTGTGAGTAGTTCCTGTTCGATCCCTTGAAAATTATCCTGTGGACTTTGATCGTCCTTAACATTTTTAGGCAACTTTCAAATTCCTGATGGATCCTGTTTTGTAATCGAAAATATAAATCAACTTGCCTCTTTGTATTAATATTATTTGTTACTTTTATTAATTTATCAATGTGATATGTATTAGAGATAATTACGGTAAAAACTAATTTTAAAGATTAGTTACTGCGAGCTGATTTATTATCTTGGAAACGGTTCCACCAATTTCCACCAAACATAGTTATGAATTAAAATAAACTAATTTAAATCAGGAGCTATGTGTGAAGCTATGTGGCAACAAAGAAACACGCATTCAGACTTACATACATACATACAGACAGACACACTATAGCCTCAAACTTATAACACTGCTAGAGGTGACAGCTCTAATACCAGGCCATAACTCTACGTTCTTCAGGTCTAAAAGTAGGTACTGTTTGCCAGCCAAGCTTATATTTGTGTGTGTATGGTGTGCACTTTGCCTCTTTAATACTCGTATCCTAATCCTGAAAATATACTTATTTCACTCACATTTAAATACTTTTTCTTTAATGAGCATAGTTCATCCGTTACAGGGGGCCTTCAATCATCTATGTGAGTCTAACTTTTCAGTCTATTACTCGCTTATTCGACTTTCGCAATTATTTTAGAATGTTCACTAAATCCTAAGTACATTTTCAAGGATTTTTAAGAAAGCACCACCCACACTATATTATAGAAACAGACTCCTTTATTAAGTACACGCTTTATACCTATTTACAGGTTTATTTATAAGTTTCGGCATGATTGCAGACTGCAGACAGCTACGAACTTACATGACTACGAGCATAGCTACGAGTAGCTACATGTCCAACGTAACGCTCGCAGCGATCACGCAAGCTTCTCCAAATATACACACGCACGACCCCGGCGGAACCACAGTTCAAAACGCTTCATTTTGTCGTCACTTAAAGTCGTACAGAACTCTATTTTGCACTATTATTGTAATTTTTCACATCACAATCACACTCGAAACACGCATATCCAGTAGATGGCTTTTGTAGAGGCACGGTGTTGTCCGTGACCCACTCGCAAAACGTCCCACGAAGTGCAATTGCGACTTGAAGTGCATCAAACGAGTGCAATTCGTGCTGTCTGAAAGTCTCCAATAAGCCCAATGAAGCAGGCTCCCGCTGGCGAGCGCCAGCACCAACCTAAATAGACTCTGATCATCTAAATTGACTTCAATTAAATAACAACCGAAATTGTTGAAATGCGCCATTACTCCCCCGACGCTAATCTAAGTGCCAATAGTTAGGGCGAATGTTTTATTAATAATCCTGGGCAATAACTGTTAATTAATAATTAAGCGATCGTTGCGCCAGTCGACGGCGGCAGTGCGCCTTCGCCGCTCCGCCGGCCACTTGCCGCCGCATTTGCATCCAGCTGTGTTTTGATTTTCCCTCTACTTTATATTGAGGATTTTATTTACCTGTCTTTGAGTGTACTTTAACATTTTTTTATGGATTGTTAAATTTTGAAGATGTAGGTTCTAGAGCAGGTTAATTCAGATGGACAGGAATCCACATACATATACCTCTACCTTGTAACAAGAGCAGGGGCATACTTCTATAATGTATGGTTCTGTGATTTTGACAGTATCATCTATGACAGAACTATTTCCCACGACTATAAATCATGAACCAGACATATGAGTGGTGTTGATACGGATTTACAATAAAGCGTTATGGACTTTCACTATAATGATGTGGGCGGTGGGGCCATACAATACCATCGAGACAAACAAAATATCGGGTGATTTTGTGGGAATCCCGCATAATTCGCAGAGCGCGGACGTCGAGCGCCGCCGCAGCCCGCAGCGCCTCGCGCGCGACCCGAGGGGTGCCGCCGTCAGGGGGAGTGGCCTCCGCAGCCCTGCCATTGGCCAGCCCGCACTGAACGCCAATATCATAAAGACCAGCCTTGCTCCATCTATTTTCTCTCCTCCGCCCGCTAGCTACAGATCAAAATGGCACTCGCGAGCCCACTCTCGACGTGTTCTGACACGCCGCTCATTGGCTCCTGAAGCGCGTCGAGCGCCGCATTATGGAAATATAAATTGACCAACCGCGGGGTAAACTCTGTTAGTTCGTTAAAGCTGATTAAAGCCATTTAACCGGGACGGACACGAGGATTCGAACGGGCGCGAACGTTCGTCGATCCCGAGGGCTCGACTAAACGAAGTCAAATTAATATCTAAGTGGATAAATTGTTGCGAGTCTACGAGCCGAGTGTATCGAGAAAGGCAGCGGCTGCGTCAGCGGGAGCCGAGACGGAGCCGAGCGAGGTGGGCGCGGAGGTAGCGGGCCCGCACCCGCCACCCGCCGACGGGTACATGTACGTGTGCGGGGATCAGGCCGGCGGGCCCGGCGCACGCTACGAGTGTGCCTTCGAGCCGGGCCCCGGCAGCATGGACCAGCCGCCCTACGAGGATCACATGTTCGGCGAGTTCGGCAAGGAGCGGCACGTGCAGGTCGTGGTGGGCTCCGTGGGCGAGCTGCAGTTCCGGGACGACCTGCCCGTGTTCGCGGCAAACGACAAGCGAAAGGACGAGCCCCTGTTACTGCAGTCGGTGGAGGCGCCGCCTTCACATCCACCGCCGCCGCCGCCGCCCAGCAAGAAGAGCGAGAAGAAGAAGAGCGACAACAATGGCATCAAGAAGAAGAAAACCAGGTTAGTTATATACTGTTTTATTTGCTGCACAAACTTTAAACTTGTCCAGTAAATTTGTAAAATTCTAAAAAAAATACTTGGCTATAATAATCTATCTTCTAAATATATAACAGAGAAGTCCACTCACTGACTGACTGACTGACTGACTGACTGACCAAGTGACCACCCATTACGAAATCTCGGAAACTACTAGGCCGAGAGGTCTGAAATTTGGCACAAGCATTCTTTCAGGGGTGTAGCGAGCACACTAAGAAACGTTTTTTGAAAATTTGCACACAGAGGGGTTCAAAAAAGAAGTTAAAGTTTGTATGAAAGTCCCTTGTGTTATAATAAATATGAGAACACAATGATCTCATCATATAAGGAAAAATTTACCAAAATTCAAATTAAATTTGGACATGCTACGTTGCTACGAAGAGCGTAACAAAGACGTTTCTTCGTAGACTGTCTCCGTAGCACCCGCTTGCGTAGCTTGCTACGAGTTTTCATGTTGCGTTCAAAACTTATATTTCTTACGATTTTGTAATAAGGTACTTCTTTTATTGCTAAGTTATTTACAATAGTAGAACTTGCACGAACTACGTTCTAATAGACCAAAAACAAATAGCAAGATTATGCTATTTACGCATTACCAAATCTATATCATAATAGATGAAAGAACCTATAATTATTAATATGAATTGTCTCGTGCCAGTACTTGACAGAATGCCGACCGCACAGGTGTTGGATAGGGGCGCGCACCCTCTTTTATCACTACATAGGAATGCGATCGCTTGCGCACCCCTACTTATTATTTGCATAACTAATACGATGACATTTTAAATGCATAACAACATATGGAGAGGAACGTTTTACGGGATGAATAAAAACTTTTTTGAAAAGCTACTGTTACAAGATTTAATCCGGTTATATTTATTTAGCTAGCTACTGTGCTCTTTTCAGTCGTTTATTTACGCTAAAACAAGCCGTACGACTTTACAATAAGAATCAATTGACTCGCCAGGAGTCTCCCAAGTAACAAAACACTTGATGCAGGCGCCTTCAGTTATTACTATAAAGGCGGCTCATATTCGCTTAGATTAATTACCCGTATGACTACAGGGAGTCAATTGGCTTATCGCCCGATGCCATCTTTGCGTGCACTGACCGAGGGACGTGCACAGATTAAATAATAATTAGTAAGGGCCTCAGTTCAAGAGGGGTAGTGGGTAATTGTTTGATAGTATCATCTTTGTAGCGATCGTGTGAAGGTAATCGTTTGTGAAATATTGCTCAAGTTGCAACAGACTTTTTGAAAATAATTAAATACAGATGAAGGTTAAGTTAATTAAATAAAATGCTTGGGATTACATAGTACTGTCTTAGGTTTTAGTGATTGTTAAACATTTTAAAGGGATTTATAACACAATTATTCGTATTTTTGAAAAAAAAAGAGAGATTTACCGTTTTAGTTTTATTTTATTTAAAATGCTTAATGTTACTATGAATGCTTATGAGAGGTACACTAGTAATAACAGTTTGAAACATAACCACAATTATTGGTTACGGTTGTAAAGTACATAACAGGCGCGGCCGGCAAATCAGGCGTTGATGGACAAACGCCTATAACATGACAGTACATATTTTCATAGTGAAGTTGCCGTTGAACTCGACAAATATGGATTTTCAAACTAAAATTGACGCTAGGCCGGCAAAGTCGATTTATTTCGAAGAAGGTTCTATAGTTAACCTGTAAGCCTGTAACCGATCAACATGGTTATAGAACGGACCGTAAATGAAGGAAATACATAATAAAATTCAGCGCTGCATGCTAAAAAAAATAAAGCATGAATAAAGTTCTAGATTAATGTTCTCTGAATAATGTTTGTTTATCCAAGCATGTTTGAGAAAAGTATAATTAAGAGGCAGACAACCGCCAACTTCAGTAACTATCTAACTCAGTAAAGTTCGGGTATGTTGAAAAGTGACAGAATAGCGCTCGCGCAACGAAACGTGAACGAAAATCTCGAAAAACATTATTTTATCAAATATGTTATGGACACAAGACAGGCACAAACGGGATTAGGCGGGCGCTTATCGTGGGATTTTGTCGTCGGTTTAGGATATGGGAGCATCACCACACCCTGGATACCTGATGGACGGTGAACCTGACTAGAAGCAATCTGTCTCGATACTCTTATATTCGAGCTTCAATATATTCATGATACTTGTAATATAGTAAAGTAAATTCTAAATAAAATTCTAAATAATTTACTTCTTCCTATATTTTTAATGAAATGAACGTTAATTTAGTTTTTGTTTTACAAGGTTTTCTCAAACATTTTAAAAGTTATCGCATTTTTTATAACTGACCCGCTTTCTTTGCGGCGCAGTGTATACGGAAGGAAACAAAACTTTAGATAGTTTCGAAAACTATCAAAATTGGTACCTACTAAGAGATCTGACTGGATTTAGAAACAGTTAGGAAAATAATAATATGATAGGCAACTTGGAACGCTACAGGGGTGAATTTAGTTTCACGCTCAATCAATTTCTGCGCGTGCGGCCCGCAGCCATATTGCACGCGTCAGATGGCCCTCGCGTGCGCATCTGATAACAATAATATAAACCTTTTGAATGTGTAATTCCGAATATCAAATGAGGTACTAAGAAGCGAATAAAATAGAGACAAAAGTAAAGTAACATAAAGTAGAGTCAATGAGAGCAACATTGGGATAGTTATACTTCATTTGCGAATTCAACACCTAAATGTATTTCGATAGAGAAGCGACAATCTATGACTCGACTTTGGTAAACATGTCATGCATATTAGCCAATGTTATGTCTACATAACAGACCAGTATCTCTTATTATTGATAGTGGCAATTTTTATAAAAACCTTTAAGGCTAACCTTCTTTCTCTTTGTTACCAGGACAACATTTACGGCATATCAACTAGAAGAGTTGGAGCGAGCGTTTGAACGCGCACCTTATCCCGACGTTTTCGCGAGAGAAGAACTGGCTCTCAAGCTCAACTTGTCAGAATCACGAGTACAAGTACGTATTCTCTTCCTCCTACATTTAATATGGATCAGTTTTTGTTCGCACTGTAGTTTATATTATGGCAAGTACGTCTATACCTTATTGTTTTGTTGTAGGTGTGGTTTCAAAACAGAAGAGCAAAGTGGCGCAAACGCGAACCTCCGCGGAAAACAGGATACATCGGTTCTAGTTCTCCTAGCTCTACAACATTAGCTGGCGGCTTCTCGGGTATCGGAGGAAACCTTCCCGCTTTCCCACAAAACGGTCTGCCGGCGCCTGCTGACTCCTGGTCATACCAGCACTCTTATGAACTGTCTTCGCATCATTTACTGTCATCTAGCAACGCCGGGGGCTACCCAGGATTCAACACTCAACCGGCTTACTCGTACACAACGGTTCTGAACGGGCACGATGGACAGATGTTCGCGCCGAGACATTCCTACGAGTACGCTGAGGGAAGTCCGCCGCCGTTAGGGGTTCGGGACTATCCAATGATGGCTGCGCATTCTCCGCAGATGGACGCTCACTCTCACGATGACAAGCTGGAGTACAGATCGCACGAGCACGAGGACAAGTATTCGGCCTGTGCTTTACAAGATGAGCCTCCGCGCTACTCCGCTCCTCCGGGTGACTATGAGAAATGCGCGATGGTTGCACATGAGAAGCACTATGAGATGGAGAGACACGCGGACGGCTTGAACCAGCCGGTGGTCGTCAAAATGGAGCCGAGCACCGGCCAGGCTTACACAACTCTGCCCCCTTTTTTGAATTGAAATACTCCTTTTCGAAATTATCTTAGAGGTAGAGGGTAATTTCGAAAAGGAGTATTCGTCTTCGTCGTGGTGATAGTGGTTGGTTCTTTTATAAATATTTTCGACAATACTTGGCTACATCTATTAAAATTATGAAAAGAAGTATTAGCATCGAATAGTGTATGTGTCGCAATCAACTGGTTGAATTCAGCCGTTTAATTGGACGGCTAGCCATTTCATTGAACATTTGATTCATTTTTTCTTTTTTTCTTATCTTTTTTTCTTTGAAATTAGCTATAATATTATCATCATTGAGATTGTAGTCCCCAGGTTGGTTAGTTTTTTTTGACTAGCCTTCTATTTTAGCCTTTCCGCATAAACAAACTTGGGATTGAAACGGCTAGCCATCCATTTAAACGGCTGGAAATGGCTAGCAGTCCAATTTAACGGCTGATTCAACCAGTTGGCTGCGACATCTACATACATAAAGACACGCCTTTTCCCCGAAGGGGTAGGCAGAGCATAAATGGGGCCTTCTTCACTACGGGTAGCAGATCGTAGGATCGTAGATAGCGCGTGTATCTCGTATAAATATAACAAATCATGTAGATTTTCTTAAGATTTTTGATTTTATTGTTTTTGTAAGTTATTTAGGAGTTTCGGGAAAGAACAGTTTTCGTCGTGAATGTTTTATTTATAAGTAAAGCAATAAAATGTAAATAATATTTTTTATAGCTGTTAATATTAAGGTTATTCGAAATATTTAAGTTAGTTACGTATCGATCGGTACTAGTAATACTCAGCATTTTATTTAAATTAAGGATTTTTGATACAAAACTCGTATTAAGATGTTATAATATTTGTTTTAGTACATAGAGAGCTCTTGCTTCTCGTGCATTCCTTGTGCCTTAGCTTTATAATTAGGTAATTATCATTAATTTAGCGAAATAGACTATACCAATATTTAATAAAATAATTAATTAATATACAGATAGCGTAAATTTAAACTATGGGGTTTTATACGAGTGTTAATCTAGGTTTGTTGCTACGAATAAGTACATTGCATTTTATTCGTATATTGATCGATTGTAAATTCCTCTTCGCCAGAGCACAACCAGAGATATATGACAAGTGATGGTGCAAATACAAAACGAAAAAAAAAAAACAGGAAGTACCATGTCTTCTGCTTTGTTATCGGCTATCACTCTAAATCGTGGAACACCCCGTGTGTGAATTATTTATTGACTGATTATCCAGCCATACAAATAAGGTTCATATTGTTTGCAGGGTCAACTATAAATTACCTGTATCGAAAAAAAAACTATTATTAAGTCCATAATTTAAAATCCTTAGTTTAAGTGTAAGTATAATCTTAAGACGCTATAGGTTCACGATTTGCCTATAATAAGCACTAGAATTTTTTGAGAAGAGTTTTTATATTTCAATAAGAAAAAATATATGGTATTCTTAAGCTTTTTATGTAGTGAAATCATAAATTCACTAAACAAATTGAATTACTTCACTCGATAAAATAAAAGCAAAGATAAACAAACTTTTAAAAATTTTAATCCAATTTTTGACTTACTTCTTAGAAGGACATTTTTTATACACAAAAACTTGGTATCAGAGCTTGAGCACGCCTTCTTCGCCTCATAAAAGAGTTTTCGTTGAACCTATAGCGCCTTAATAAAATTGTGTATATTATACAAAGTGAAGCTACGTGCCAAATTTAACCTAGTTATAAGTCAAAATTGCCTTTTCGAGGCTTTTTTGCCTTTTTCAGAAAAGTGGTGAAGCCTGTCGGTTCACTTACTGACCTATCACATAGAGTCGCATTGTAACGATTTAGGACAGTATTAAAATAAGTTTTGAGTATTCGTAAGAGCTTCAGGCCCATATGATTTTTTTATTAAGGATACACAAGCCCGATACCATTTTAGCCATTAAAAAAAACTGCTCATGAACATGAATGACGAATAAAGAAATGTGTAGAATGGCTTTAAAAAAAACAAACCGCGGGACTCTCTATAGATACTATGTCCCGAGATTACCTGCTTTCTCGTGCTGGATAAAAAAAAATATGAATTTGGAAGAAATACTGACGAAAGTGAAATACTGTTGTTTCTTGTTTTTTTTAAAGTATGTGTGTCTATTTCTATAGCGTATCGATGAATGTTTGTTTAACGTTCGTAAATTTTATTTTGAACATAATTCACTTTTTACTTATACGTTTTGTTTATAAAGTGCTTATTTAAAATCATAGATATAGATTTTTTTACTTCTAATTCTATATTTAAAAAACCTCAAATTAAATAATTTATCCTTCTATAGAGTAAAAATATTGTACAGCGTGCGTGCGACATAGTATGTTATAATATTGTACAGCGTGCGTGCGACATAGTATGTTATAATATTGTACAGCGTGCGTGCGACATAGTATGTTATAATATTGTACAGCGTGCGTGCGACATAGTATGTTATAATATTTTTACAATTTATTATGATTGCATGTTTCTATTTAACTTTAAATTTAAAATATTTCGCGTTAAGTTTTAAAAGCAATAAGCTGGACATTTCATAAACATATTAGAGATAAGTGGAATAATTAAACAATGTGCTTAAAAGTTGTATTTTTTATTTTTTATCCTATCAAGAGTTTTACATTATAGAGTTTTAAGGCAGGTACATATTGCATAATTATAAAACGGAGATATTATACAAAATAAATATTGCGATAATCTCTTACAGCACGATTTAGGTTTAGGTTTAAATAATTTATTCTCAAGAAGACCACTGTCACTTATATGAGAACAATATAAACTTAAAATAATCTAAATGTAGGTCGTTCTTGTTTTAGATTTAGTATGTTTTGCTCAATTAACGTATGTCCAAAAGTGAATGATTACATACTTAGAATATGATCAGCTAGTTTATGTTTAAATACGCTAAATGAGCTCACACTTTTTATATTTGAGGGTAGTCTATTAAAAAGCTGTGCCCCTTCGCATACTATCGTTTCTTTCCCATAATATGATTCATCTAAGAGTAGGCCATAGTCTTGTCGAGCCTACATAGGTAGGCTCGACATTAGTAGGTATAGGACATAGGTATTTGTAGTAACTCATTCAATGCATAGGCATTGAATGAGTTACTACAAATAATGTACAATTACTATATACCTTTTTTACTTACTCGAACGACCTATAGATAAATGTTTTTTTGTAAGTGACATAATTTGTCTTTTTGAGAATAAATTTCTTTAAATCGATATTATCTCGGCATTATCCTGATCCACAGTTAAACTTATCACAAGTCCCAAAAGCAGGATTATATCTTGGGTATAACTTACCCCTTGCCATAATATCAGTTCCCAGACAGACTCTCTGCTTTGTTTCCTTCCACTCGCGACCAAATGCCGTCGCCGCTGAAATGGTACTTCTTCTCTATTTGATACAACACAAGGCTCAGTATCTGGTCGTCGCTGAACGCTTTGTGGTTCAGGTTGTGATAGGTGATGTCTACTTGCGTGTCGAGATGCTGTTGATTGCGCATTTTTAGGAAGACGTCTATGTGGTGTTCTATTTCTGTTCTGTAAAAGTTTTATTAATAAAAAAGCTTGCAAAGACCAAGAATATTGTAATCCTATTTAATATTACAAAAGCGGGAAGTTGGGATGTTTAAAAAGAGGGCATTTATTCCTTACATTATCATTACTAACAAAGGTTATGAGTATAGTTATAATATTTAGTCTAGTGTAAGAAAAACGTCGAGGGCTCAGCCACGCTGTTTTTCAGCCTCGCCTGAGAATACTGCTTTCATCACAGCGGCCATGACAGTCGGAAAAAAACTTTAGCTTGCTTATTTAGTTTGCTTGTTAATCAAACACGACGTAACCGATTTCGATGAAATTTGGTACACAGAAAGATTAAAACCTGAAGCCCTATTCTCGAAATAAAAATAGACAAAATATAGTTCGGGTCATGTTCCGGTCTAGTGTCGATGTTACAAATAGTATTCTACTCAACATGACAATACAACATGGAAATTCGATTATATCGAAATGTGACCGATACTTGAACGCTTGTCGAGAATTGGCTAGAATTTTATCTAACAGAACCTCTTCGCCCTTTCCATTGAAATACTCTTTTGCAAAAAAAGGCACCTAATCAACGAACCAATTTTAATATTACTGTTAGTTTGATAATTTTAGGTAGTCTTATCACCTGAATTTTGTAAATTAATTAGTAAGGAATAGTTATATAGTTATTGTCAGTTTTATCCCTAGCATATAGACTATGTTCTAATGTTTTATCATACAATTTTGATTCAATTAATGAGAAATAATGATAAAGCTCAAAGCGCTAGTAGTGTACTTGCGCAAAGGTGATCGTATCCGCTACTAATCCCCTGATGTAAAATCTGAAATTTACGACATCCACGGGAGGAGACGGAGGTCGGACACACCACGGCTACTAGTGGATATAAAGTCCTCCATGGCATTTACGATATCCACGGGAGGAGACGGAGGGTTCTAGGTCGGACACACCACGGCTACTACTGGATATAAAGTACTCCCCAGCATTTACGACATCTACGGGAGGAGACGGACGGAGGGATCTACTTTCAGGCTAGGCATATCACAGGACCACCTAGATACTAGATTATTATTTATTATTATGAGCCTTATTATGGTGTCCTTATTAAGGCGTGTGTCTATGCATGTATGTATGTGCTAGACTCCTACTTGAAGGATTGGTCCCAAATAGCCAACAATAGAGACGAATGGAAGGAGGGAAGGGAGGCCTTTGCCCTGCAGTGGGACACCACATACTATGTGGTGATTATTGTTGGCTATTTGGGACCAATCCTTCAAGTAGGAGTCTAGCTCATCCCGCCACGACAGACTGGATCTCAAACAGACGACGGCCGCGTGGAAGGCCCAGACGGAGATGGCGGAATGAGCTAGATACTAGAATTAAATCTAAAAAAGCTTACAGAGGATATAGAAGCAGTTGAGTATTGTTGTAAATAACTTTATCATCAAAAGTTTTCTTCAGGAACCGTATATTTTCGTCCACTGCGTTCAGAGACACGTGTAGCCAGTATTTATGTTTTTTGAGCTGCTTAATGATGGTCTTGTAAGCCGCGCCGTCTCCGCTGGATCGGGCCACGTCCAGAGAAGAGTTGATTAGTGTTCCTATGTCTCGACCGCAAGCTTTGCTTCCGAAACTGCTGATGTAGCTGAAATCGAAGGCAAATATAAACTCACGCCCGTTTCCCGGAGTAGGCAGAGATCATGGATTACTTGCACCGATCCTGACATACCTCTTGCTTCATTCACTCTCATCATATTCTTTATACATGCTTGGTTTAGGGTACTGACTTGGAACCTAATCGCACTATTTTGAGACGTGTCAAACGTCGGGACGTAACGTTTCTGGATTTAGTTAAGATTTGGTGTAACTGATGTAATAAATAACCAGCCAAGTGTGAGCCTAACTCGCACACGAAGGGTTCCGTACCATCGTAGAAAACACGTTTAATGGGGGCCTTTTTTATTATTTGTTATTATAGCGGCAATAGAAATACACTGTGAAAATTTCAACTGTCTACCTATCACGGTTTATGAGATACAGCCCGCTGATAGACGGACGGACAGCGGAGGCTTAGTAATAGGGTCCCGTTGGCACACTTTGGGTAAGGAACCATAAAAATGGTATCGCGTTATTTTCTGAACGTTTGAACCGTTGTTCGTTACTAAAACTCAAGGGATTCTTGTTTGAATTGGAATTACATTTTCAGATTGTAGAAGAAGAGTGATAATTATGGAAATGTCATCATCTAGAAATATCAAACTATATATTTCAATAATATTGGTGAAATAATTAATGCGATATCCCTATTTTTTTTAAATACATTTTTATAACTTAGGAGTTCTTATATTATCATGCCAAGTCAAGCACAGAACCCTCAGTCCGTACGTAGGTAAAGTTCGATCTACCGCTAAACTAACGAATCTTCCAAACCCAAGGTAAAACTTTTACGTTCAAATGATTAGCACGATACGAAATGAGCATCACGTAAAGCTAAGGCCAAACCAACGCGTTCAGCCCGCGTCTTCAGTGGCGTGCACAGTGGCGCTGTCGCTCAGGTACTGTCACAGGTGTTTGGTACTGTCATTCAAAGTTAGCGCGATTGGGCCTGACCTTTTTGAAGAAAATCTACAATCTGGTGAAAAACAAATGTTTGGAGAAATGTTTGTATGATCTACAAATATTTGTTCCGGGTCTGGGAGCTATGATCCCATGTTACTGCCTGATTCCCACGACACAGGGGTTCCTAGTGTGGGATCAGGGTCTATGTATGTGAATGTTGTGCTATGTATGTTATGTTGGTCTGAAAGTTCACCAAGGTCTTCCTCTTAAAAATATTTTATTCCATTGAAGGCACATCATAACTAAAACGATCAGAACATTTTTTTTAATATTATCACTACTTAGTATCTAGTGCGCGAGATTCGCTAGATTTTCGCAAATATTGGTCACCCATCCAAAAACTGCCCTCGCAGATCATTGCTTAACCTGGATTGAGCTGTGGGCTACTTTTTTAAACGCAAGCGAAGCCGCTGGCGGACATTAGTAAAATATAAAACCATTTATTTTGAACATCCTCCTATTTTTGTAGTCTGTTAGTAATATCACTTACTTGTTAAAAACTTTGGTCGATGAAATGAGATGATTTAGACTATAGCACTGTTTTTTAGCCTTTTCTATTTTATTGATCCGGTTCATCATTTTCTTCTTATGAATAACTAACGTTAGGACCTGAAATAAAACACAAAAAATACGCTAACAAATACCTATCATATCATATTTTGTTTTCATTCATTTTGATTGAGGCAATTGACCAGAAATCTGTCTCAATTTACTATTCACTTTAAATAAAAAACGGGCCAAGTGCGAGTCGGACTCACGCACGAAGGGTTCCGTACCATTATCTATAAAAACGGCAAAAAAATCACGTTTGTTGTATAAATATTTATTTTATTGTTTTTTAGTATTTGTTGTTATAGCGGAAACAAGAATACATCATCTGTGAAAATTTCAACTGTCTGACTATCACGGTTCATGAGATACAGTCTGGTGACAGACGGACAGACGGACGGACAGCGGAGTCTTAGTCCCGTTTTACCTACGTTTTTGGGTACGGAACCCTAAAAATGAGTAGTTTCATGACGCGACGAGTGCGTGGCGTGGCGGTTGTGTCACGAGTCGGCTGAGACACGGGCGGTGCAGGTTCGATTCTCGATGCAAGAAAAATGTTTACACCAATTAATTAATCTATGTTTAATTATAGTATTTCATTAGTTGAAAAACTATACATTTATTTACAGAAAGAATAATACAACTAATACAAGGTATTTACAAAATACATATGAAACAGTTGTGCTACCTGAAGAACGTTGCTAGCGATCTAAAGGTAGCCCAACTAATCCAAATCACTACCAGACGGAAGCGTCCCTAAAATAAATACACTTTAATGTGAAAAAAATATTGCTAATATTTGTTCCGGGTCTGATACCGGGGATCCTAGTGGACTATGTAAGTGACTGTTGGATGTCATATACTCACTCTAGGGTTAGTAGACAATACTTTGTACTCCTTCATGTTCGCAAGTTCATCAATGCGCTCCTTCACCGTGTCTGGGCGCATACAGTACACTCGTAAACAGCGACTTTGGAACTCCTCTGGTATCCTGTATTCCTGAAACACACACATCATCATCATCATCAGACGACCTCTGTGGCGCGGCGGGCGAACGTTCGCCTGCGACGCAGGAGGTTGCGGGTTCGATTCCCGCCCCGGAACAAATATTTGTGCGATTTGCAGATATTTGTTCAGGGTGTTCTGGGTATTTTCTATATATATAATAAAAAATATCTATCTATGTAATATGTTGTATTAGGTATATCAGTTGTCTAGTACCCGTAATACAAGCTCTGCTTAGCTTGGGGCTAGATAATGTTGTGTGGAACTGCCCAGAATTATTTATTTATTTATCATTGTCTTGCCGTTTTCCCAATTTATTTGGGGTCGGCGCAGTACGTCTTTTTCTTAAACTCTCCCCTATCAGCCGTCACCTCATCATTCTCTCCCTTCTCATTCATATCATCTCTCACGCAATTCATCCATCTTTTCTTAGGCCTTTCCATCCACTAACATTCATATTCAGAACTTTCTTAGTTCTTTTCGTAGTTACATGCGTTTCATCCCTCCTCATAAGATGCCCATACCAAGCTAAACGATTTCCTTTCATCTTTTCTGTCACTGGTGCTATTTTCAAACTTCCTCTTATATACTCATTCCTTATTTTATCCATTTTTGTTACTCCACACAATAACACACATTATGCATCAATTACTGTGTCTTGTCTAAACTCTGGGTCTCATTACGAAATATGGATTAAACTAGGTCAAGACCTAGTCTAGACTTAAATATCGACCTTGGTAAATTTAATACAATAGTTGATGGTTTGTTTTACGGTTCCTCTAACAAACTCCATATTTCTATCAGAGCATTGTAGTTACATACAATACATACATATCTAGACACACGCCTTTTTCCACGAAAGGGTAAGCAGAGCCCCAAATTGGCCTCGTTTCACCGTGGGTTGCACCCTCGTGGGAAATACATGTGACAAGTGGCCAATATAGAAGAAAACTTCGTTCGCGTGCTAAAGGGTGTGAGCGCCCTAGCGGCACACTCCTCTTAATGGGTAAGTATTAGGTACCTCTAACAAACTCCTTATTTCTATTAGAGCATTGTAGTTATTCTTCAATAAAGCCGGTTCCAGACGTATTGCTTCTCTAATATCCAATCCTGCCAGTGTTCTGACATTTTCCAACATCAACTTTGTATTGACAGGGTCTGCTGCTATCAAAAATCCATTTCTTCTTATAGCTTTTATGTCGAATTTAATTTCTTCCTGAGCCAAGTCTAGTGCTTCTTTTATGTCGGACATGGGTTTGTGGCGCAGTGGGAGGTAGTTGCGACAGTATTTCTCAAACTCCTCTGTAGTGATTGATAATCTCCATTTGAGATATCTTTCAAGGACACTGGTCCGAATGGTCACTAAAATTTTAGTACAAATCTTACTGAATTGCAAATTCTCTTCTTGAACAACCTCTGTGGCGCGGTGAGCGAAGGTTCACCTGCGTTGCAGGAGGTTTCGCGTTCGATTCCCGCCTCGGAACAAATATTTGTACAAACTGCAGATATTTATTCAGGGTGTTCTGGGTATTTTCTATGCATAATAAAAAATATCTATCTATGTGATGTATTTTATTTATCTAGTACCCTTATCACAAGCTCTGCTTAGCTTGGGGCTAGATAATGTTGTGTGAACTTGTCCAGTATTATTTATTTATTTATTTAGTTGATAACTTCTTTTAGATTTATCAACCAGTAAAAGACCAATGCTGGACATAAGATAAAATGTTTTTGACTTTCACTTTATGGTGTTCATCCAGTAGTTTTTATGTGAAAGAGTAAAAAACATCCATCCATCCATGCTTACAAACTTTCGCGTTTATAATATTAGTAGGAAGAATCATGTGGGTGGACACTCTACACTCCGTGTTCCGGTTCGATCTTCCGATTGCTACTTCAAATTGCTAATTCTAAGTGCTATATCGGTGTCACTGGTTCTTCTATGAATTTCCTAGTATCGTATTAGATCACCTAGTAATACTTACACATAGTAGCAGTTGTTTCAGGGAAGCCAATAAGTGTCTTGCTCTCCGTTGGCCACTCACTGAAGTATTTGAGTAAGGCTTCCTCTAACTCAATATCATCTCTCATAATACCTTGCTTCTTCAAGCTAGCTATTGTGCTTGATTTTGCAATAGTGTGGTATCTAAGAGCAATATTAAAATATTTTAAATCTGTTCACCAGTAACTCACTGGTGTGCCGAAAGAGAATGGTTGTGAGATTTGAAGGAAGTGCATCATAATTATAGCTTGACTCTACGACTCTACAAGCTTGACTCTACTTTTGGTAGTAGAGCTTTTTTGTGAAAGAGTTTGTCTGGGGAAGTACTACTACCTATTTCTGCATAGTGCATAGGGCATTTAGTAGTGCTCGCGTTGCTGTTTTCCGGTCTGAAGGGTATGGGTGCCAGTCAAATTACAGGCACATGAGACTTTTCATCGTTTATGTCTCAGGGTGGTGGGCACAGTGCAATGCCACATAGGGCGCGTCCTAGATGGACGTGACCTATGAGGCGATTCATTGTTAAAGGCAGAGGTTACCACCATCATCATCATAGGCCATCAGGTGGGCCATATGTGCCTGCAGAGGGCAAATAAGTGCTCACTAGTTTATAAGACCAAATTGTTACACTTATTTATGCAAATAAAAATATCTTGAATCTTGTTCCATCTTTCACAAAGTTACAAAAAAAAAAACTTGCAGCTTATGGTGCAGGCCTCGTCCAGCTGTGGACGACTACAGACTGATAATGACCCAAAAAAATAAATAAATCAATTTGGCTAACGTAGATCACCATCAGCCATTAGATGTCCACTGTTGTATGAGGTCATTGAATGCAATGGGGTGATCGCAGTATTGAGGTTGAGTACTCATGTGGATGCTGCTGCCCATCCCCTAGTGTAACCCTTAAGTCGGATTATACAACATCCACGTGAGAACACTGCGGGCTTTATTCTTAGGCTGGAAACACAGGGGACAACAAACATAGGTAGTTTTTATAAAAGTTCTGCTTACTTTATGATGTGTTTTGGTAATATATTGATAAATCCACATTCTTTCAGTATTTCTCCATAGTTATCCACTGTGATAGGGTTCATGCTAAAAACATGGAGATTATGGCAAGCTTGGAGAGGAGTGATGCCAAACTTCTGCAGAATCTGAAGTGAACATTGCAGTCTGCCGTGGTCCACCTTTTCTATATTAGGGTGTTTTTTTTTTAGTAATGGTATTTCATTTTCAGATATTAGTTGACCTGAAACAGATTAGCACAGACAGTCGCTAGTATGTAAACAAGTGGTAGGTACCTAATCAAATTTTATATTTACCTAGACAAACCATTTTATGGTTGAGAAATGTGAGCCAGTTGTATAATTATAGGAAGATATATATTGTATCATAAGAAAATTGTATAAACTACCTGTTGTTCGATGGTAGAAATCAAAAATAGGCAATTGTTGGTTATAACAATTTCGGTATACCGTAAAAACTGGAGAAAAAAATCGGCTATTGTTCAGCAAAAATAATGATTTTAAAATGCTTCCCATTGTAAAATTTACATATTGTTTATTTAATGATTTTAATACAAGAAAAAACAATTCAAGGAAATGTAAAACGTAAACAAACAAAGCAAGATATTTTTTTTTTTTTTTTTTTTTTAATGTTTGTTTTGGCGTTGGAACTGTATCCTTTTGCCATATCCAATTTGAATATGCTAAAGATCACTTCATTTCACAAGCCGTGCAAAACCAAAAAAAAAAACACTTTATTGTCAACAAGCAAGCTTATTATTTTCTTTCCAAACAAAACAACTCTTCTTCTTCTTTTTTTCCGACATCTGTGGAAATAACCAAAACTCAGACTCACGCCTCTGAGGGTGAGTCTGAGTTTTGCAAACACCATCGTCACGGTGAACGTAACACGATCGTACGTGTATGTGTAAACTCGGACTTGCTCCTCAGAGGGGCAAGTCCGAGTTTACACACACCATCGTAACGATGATCGTAACGGCGAGTGTACGTGTATTGCGTAGTAACTAGCCATTAATCTGTGACGTTTTTGGCACAGATTAATAGCTAGTTATTATGTTATACACGTACGATCGTGTTATGTTCACCGTTACGATGGTGTTTGCAAAACTCAGACTCACCACTCAGGTCTCTGTACCGGAGTGCTCGATACGGACCATATGCGGACCTACTACCTACCCACTGCAGCTTCTTCTTCTTCTTCATATAATGGCTTCTGAGGATTTCTCCTAACAATTTCACCAATTTCAAGTAATCTTCTTCTTCTTCTTTTGGTTGTGGCTACTGATACCTTCTTCTTCTCTTCTTATAATGGCTTTTGAAGCTTCTACATACAATTTCGCCAATGTCAAATGGTATAATAATATTTTTTATACAGACAGTTCACTCCATGAAGTTATAGGTAAATCCCTATAACTTCATGGTTCACTTGTAAGTTGGCACCTGCCATGGAGTATTTACAGGTGCCATCCTTAGAATATATATTTTAAGGTGCCATCTTACGGTGAATGAGCCAAAACGTTCACAGTAAGTTGGCACCTGCCATGGAGTATTTACAGGTGTCATCTTACCGTGAACGAGCTGTAATCAAGTCGTCAAGCGTCTCCGTCAAGTCATAACGCAGTTTAAATGGTGGCAGGAAAACCAAGATTTTACAGGGAAAAATCCACCATTTCAAAAAGTTGTTTGTTATTAAAATTGACAGTGAAAAAACATGATATTTGTGAAGTGAAGTTACAAAAAAAACCCCAAGAAAACTGCAATTTAAAAAAAGGTAGGCCAGCTCGTTACGGAAGCCTACAATGCTCTACTACCGCAAGTATGGATTTGCATTATTCGCATTCAGGCAGGCCCACAGACAAACGGATGTAATAGGGGCAGGCCGGTACGGAGGCCTCCAATGCTATAAGTGGATAGGCCATTAAAAATGCTTCTTCTTCTTTTTTACATAATGGCTTCTGAGGAGTGCTCCAAACAATTACGTCAATGTCAAGTGAAATAATTAGTTATATATTTATAGTCAAGTCGTTAAGAGTCTCAGTCAAGTCATAACCCAGTTTAAATAGTAGCAGAAAAACTGAGTTTTTAAATTGGAAATAATCCACCATTTCGAAAAGACACGCAAAACACTTAAATTTCACTACATCACACATGTGCTATTTATTCAAGTTACACCGGGTAAAATACCACTAAAATTTCACGAAATATCTCGAAAAAACACATTAAAATATAATTAAATAAAAATGACGAAGTTTCTTTAAAAAATGGCAGATTGAATCCCCCTTACAAATCTGTGACAATAATGGAATCAGTAATCAGTTGTCAACTTGTCAAGTTAGTCAAGAAGAAGAAGAAGAATAAAGGACATTGACATAGGCAAAATTGTGGAATGGAAACTAAAGCCTCAGTAGCCACAAATAAATAAAAGAAGAAGAAGAAGAATAAAGTAGTTAAAATTCTTCAATTTGTTTCTTTATTTACTGAACTTACGAAATCATGCAATCACTACTTTTGTTGACTAAAATACATGGTTGAAATATTTTTCCTATCTAAAACTTAATCAATGTGGTGCTAGTAAGTATCGCCATCGGAATTCCTCTAATCTGACCACTTCGTGTTCCGCTAAGTTTTGTTGGGACCCCAAATCGAAGCAAGATCGAAGCGTGATCATACACACTAAGGCACTTGTCTTGAAACTTGAAGGTAACTTGTCTATTTTCCGTTATCGACGACGCTATAGACGAACTTGTACAAAGTGTTGATTGAATAATGGAAACTACTTACAGATGGATTGGACAGCTGTAAAACATCAATTCAAACAAAGTTGGCTCACCACAGTGCTCAGTTTGATTCTATTTTCCGGCGTCACATATTTCCTCATATGGGCTGAGGTGTGTATATAATTAATTACCTGCGTAGGTTGTAAATAATAAAACCCAGAACCTAGTTTGTAGGTACATTTCAGTGTTGGGCTGTGGTGAATGGCGAGGACAGTAAAATAAATTTATTTCACAGGGTAAAACTATTGAAAGCAACCTGATGTTAGAAGAACTAGTATCAGCAGCTGAAAGTATAGACGTGCACACAGGCGATGACTCAGCTAGGTACGAGGGCAGAGTGGTGCATATTGTGGGACCTCTGCGTGTAATGGAGCCTATATCAGAACCCGATTATAATATCCATGTGCAAGCTGTCAAGCTACGGAAACGTGTGCAGATGTATCAGTGGATTGAAGAGACTACGTAAGTGTTTACTGTTATATTTCTAGCTATTGTTGCCCCACTGGGCAAAGACATCCTTTTCAGACAACACTGTTGGCCTATTGATCACAGTTTGCCTGAAACTTATTTGCATAGTATGAAATAATATATAACACTACAATACAATAAGTTTCCTTCCCAAAGTCCACAAGTTAACATCCGGGACGAACATCAGTCACACCAGGGAGGGGGACACTGGTAAAATTAAAACATACTAGAAGACAATAAGGCATTGGCAAACCCCCTTTATGGAGATGACTTATTTGAATGTATATTTATGGTCGTGTCTGGGGGCGATCGCCGGGGCACGCCTGGTGCCGACGCTGGACGTTCCAACATACCAACCATCGGTGGCGGAGGGCTTAGGCGTCGGCCCTCCGTCTGGTAACCTGAACAAAGCGAGACCACCCAACCTATGCCTGGTGATACTTTGCGGAGTAGGGACGTATCTCCCACAAGATCTGCTGGTGCACCAGAAGTGCCCACTGGAAGATCATATACAGTAAGTGATGATGCCAGAAGAAAGTAGTCAGGAGCAGAACTTTAAAAACATATGTCCTGCTTTTTCAAAGGCAGAAAAAAAAAACTTTTCTGGATATGTTTTGGCTGATCATAACATCAAACCAAGAATCCATAATATCAGTAAAACAACATGGTTTTGTCATAAGAAGATCAACTGTTACAAACCTGCTGACTTGTGTCCATAGTTGGAGCAAAGAACTTGATAATAAGAACCCTATTGACATAGTATACCTTGACTTTGAACGCGCTTTTGACAAGGTTCCGCATCAACGTCTTCTACTAAAGCTGGAGCACTTTGGAATACGTGGGCCGCTACTCAAGTGGATTGAGAACTATCTTCTAGGCAGAACATTTCAAGTTCGTGTTGGCAATTGTCTGTCTCATCAAAAACCTGTTGTAAGCGGTGTGCCACAGGGGTCTGTGCTCGCTCCCCACCTTTTTGGAATATTCATAACGGATCTAGCAGAACTCTTGGTCTCAGAGTGTGCCTTTTTTGCTGATGATGGAAAGTTCTTTGCCAACCCACTTATTAAATCAGGGCAGTTACAAGAAGATTTAATTCGCATACAAGACTGGACAAAGGATTGGATAATCAAACTAAACGCATCCAAATGCAACATTCTCCATTTAGGCAACAATAACCCCAGAGTCACTTACACACTGGATGGAAACATTTTGTCCCCAATCGGCCTTCAGCGAGATCTAGGGGTTAATATCTCATCTAATCTGAAGTGGGGAGAACACATTACTATCATAGTCAAGAAGGCGAATTCATTTCTGTATGTTATACGAAGGTCCTTTCTAGCAATGACTGTTGATGTTTTTCGCAAGATTTATAAAACATATATAAGGCCACTACTGGAGTACGGATTTCAGATATGGCACCCCTACTTCAAAAAAGACATAGACCTTCTTGAAAGTGTCCAAAGGAGGGCCACTAAGATACCGCAGGCTCTACGTCGAAAATCCTATGAGGACAGATTACTCACACTACGTCTCACTACTCTTGAGGATAGACGCCTTCGAGGAGATCTTATCGAAACTTACAAGATTATGACCCATCATTACAACCTGCCAAACTTTCATGACATTTTTATTAAAAAAGAAGATCTAAGATCCACACGTGGTCACCAGCTGAAGTTAAACCGTGATCCCGCCGTCTCACTTGCCGCTCATCACTTCTTCAGCAATAGAGTGGTTCACAATTGGAACGCGCTATCAGATGACGTCGTTACTGCTACTTCCGTCAATGCATTCAAAAATAAACTCGACATCTGGCTTCGAACAAATAAATCAGTGCTCAAAAAAATCTACCATAACTAAGTGACAATATTTCGACTAAATTTTAAATTCTAATACTGTGACGTAGACACATCAGCGAAAGCTGCTCGTCTATAAATTAATAATAATAATAATAATAATAAGTTTGACCATTCCTTATTTCGGTCCACAGAGAACAAGCAAACTTCCTGAGTGAACCAGCAGAGGAATCTCAGAAGACATACTGGTACCACAAAGACTGGAGAGATTATGTGGTAGATTCTGCACTGTTCTACATAAGGCCGGGACATCACAACCCTACATCAATACCTATGTTCAGTGAAACACATATTGCTGAGAGTGTGAAAGTTGGATGGCTGCATTTAGGTAAAAGCCTTTTTATTAGAATACTATTTACTTCTCTGAATAATAAACTATCATCTGCCGGAAAACATCCTCTGCTGGATATAGGTCTCCTCTAAACAATGCCACAGCAAACAGTGGCAATATGAACAAAATTAACCATGACCATTCAAAAGTTAATTTATCAAGTGAAAGTAATAATATAACAACCAACTGTCACAGTCTAGTCATAGTCCACACTATGATTCCGTGTCGTCTATATCAGAAACAACGATAACATGGAAACTGTAACACTTGGACTTGGGACAATATTTGCAATATTGCAGGAGTAAATTTAGTTTAAAAGACCATTCAAAATGATCCTTGTGACATCAATGAATAAAATATTTTTGTCTTTGTCAAACCCGTATTTCGCGTATCTCAGCCCGCTATCTGCTCAGCCTGTCTGTCTATTATATAAATGACAGTGTAGACTGTAATGGAGGTATTTATGCATTCATTCCAGGTTTAGATGTGAAGCGTAAAGTGAATGACTACTATGAAATATGGTCAGACTCGAGACCGGAGCGAAGTGATATTAAACTACATTCTGGTTTCTACTATCACGGAGAAAGTGCTTTACAGCACAACATCGGCGATCTTAGAATACATTTTTCTTATGCAGGACGGGAAGATGATATTGTAAGTGGATTTTTCTTAGCATTTGCGTGTGTTTGTGTGATCATACTAATATTAAATAAATAAATAAATAATAAATAATGCTGTACAGTTCACACAACATTATCTAGCCCAAAGCTAAGCAGAGCTTGTATTATGGGTCCTAGATTACTGATATACTTAATGCAATACATTACATAGATATATATTTTTATTATACATAGACAATACCCAGAACACCCTGAACAAATACCTGCAGACCGCACAAATATATGTTCTGAGGTGGGAATCGAACCCGCTACCTCCTGCGTCTAAGGCGAACCATCGCCCGCCGCGCCACAGAGGTATATTATTGTTGAAGTGGCAATGGGCAGGCTACAACCGCTGGGGAATAAAGATGGCGGCCACGAACCGGACGACGAGACAGTGTAGGACAGCCTCCACTCGATAGACCGACGACAACTATTGCTGCGCCCTAACAGGGCATGTGTGTATTTTTAACCCCCAGCCAAAAAGAGGGATGTTATTACATAAGTTTGATATGTGTGTATCTGCGTATCTGTATGTGGCATCGTAGCTCCCAAATAGATGAACCTATTTTGATTAAGTCGTTTTTTGTTTGAAAGCGGACTTGATAGTGATTTTAGCTATGTTTTATGGAAATTGGTGCAACCGTTTCCAGGCTCATCAGCTCACAATAATTTGCTTGAAGAATAGATAAATTATAATTGTTGCATTTATGTATGGTTGAAGGGATCTCTGGCATTTGCAAGGAATGACAGCTGATAGCGCATTCTATTTTATCCTGTGGCGACATCTTGTCGTGAAATCGTGAATAGAGTAATTCGCTTCGAAGCCCTCACAACAAACTCCATTATGCGTATAGGTCGCGCAACTAGTAATGAGTGGTGGGGTTGATTGCGCATGTTTACATACGCGTATTCGCTATACAGACCCAAAAATGACTACTGCGCATTGAAGGTCAGCGCTCATTACTCGTTGCGCGACCTATACTAGGACACTGAAGTGCTTCCATAAGCGTTCCGTTTTTCCAATTTTAATGAAACACCGAAAATAGATGGTGATATGTTTAGGCACTGGTCCCACCGCCGGCGAGTAAGCGATGAGCTATCGGCGATTGAAACGAACACAAGATAATAGCTCCCTTAAATAAAATAGAGAGCATCAACATCGCTCAAGCGATTAACTATAAATATATTCTCTCTCTTTTGTTTACACGGGAGCGATTATCTTTTGTTCGTTTCAATCGCCGATAGCTCATCGCTTACTCGCCGGCGCGGCGGTGGGACCAGTGCCTTAAGAAGAAGATTTTGTGAAGTGGTCTCAGTATACTGAGATATTATATGTTTATTACAATAAACATGGTGCAAAATAAATGATTACCAAAGCAGTTTGTCGTGGCGTTCTACACCCATAGCCTATGTCCAGCACTGGGCTTGTACAGGCTTATGATGATGGCTTTAACAAACCGATTTCTCAGTTATTCTGTATTTTTCCAGTACACTGCGATTGGCGTAGTTGAATCCGGCATACTCCAGCCCTACAGTCCACAGTACTTCCCCACTGCCGACCCCATATCTCTGTTCCGGAAAGGTTCCTACAGTCTGAAGCAACTGTTTGAGTTGGAGAAACACGCTGCGAATATCCACACGTGGAAGTACAGGCTGCTGGGCTTCGTGCAAGTGTTCGCTTCTGCGATGACGTTGCACCCGGAGTGGGTAACTTTATGTAAGTTTTTTTTTTTTTTTTTTTTTTATGTTTTATTTTATCTGCAATCGGCTATTTAGCCATAATCAGATGTTTTCTGGGTTGACGTGGTTTGGGTGTGATTCCAATGAATAACACCATTTAATTTGATGAACTGGTTAGGTTCTCTGGTCTAGGTCAAGTATTTGCCATCTCTTTAGGCGTTTTACATTCTCTTGTGTGTTTAACAGGTTCTTAGCAAGTTCATTTGAGTGGTTTTCAAGTCTTTCCTTGTATTTTATGCAGTATTTGCTAACTTCCTCCTTGACAGTCGGCATTTCCAGGTATTCGTGTATTTCTGTGTTCCTCACAAACCAGTGTTCACAAACCAAATCTTTGGAGGATTTCAATATTGGAGTTGCTAGCTGAACCCCAAAGTTCTATTCCGTAGGTCCAGATTGGCTTTATGATTGCCTTGTAGACAAGCAGTTTATTGCTAAGAGAAAGCTGAGATTGACGGCCTAGCAGCCAATATAGTCCCTTGTATTGTATGGTGGCTTCTGTTTTTTTAGCTTTAACATGGTTGGCCCAAGTCAGTCTTCTATCTAGGTGTAGTACCAGATATTTTACGGTGTTATGCCTTGCTAGCGGTTCAATCTCCATATATATAGCTGGGCAGTCGCCTTTTCGGAGAGTATATGTTACATGTATGGATTTCGTTATGCTAGGCTTAATTCTCCATTTTTGTAGCCACACATCTATTTTATTGATCTGTTTTTGTAGTTTCAGTGAAGCCATACTTGGGTCCTTGTCACTTGCCAGGCATGCCGTGTCGTCTGCATATGTTGCTGTTACAACGTCTTCTGTTTCAGGCAGATCTGCCGTATATATAGAATACAGAACCGGGCCAAGCACCGATCCTTGTGGGACTGAAGCGTTGATGTAGTGCAGGTCCGAGAGGTATTCTTCGTATTTGACTTGAAATCTTCTGTGGTCTAAGTAAGATTTTAGTATCATATACAATGATCCCCCCAATCCAATCCAATCCCGTTTCTAGTGAAAATTATGTACATAACCATGATAGTTTCAAAAGTTATATCATATACAATGAGTTGGGCAGCAGGGTTTTAAGTTTATATAACAGTCCTTTGTGCCACACTTTATCAAATGCTTGTTGGATGTCCAAAAATACTGCGGAGCAATACTCCTTATTCTCAAGTGACTGTCTGATTTTGTGCACCACTCGATGCACTTGTTCTACAGTTGCATGTTTCTCCCGAAATCCGAACTGATGATCAGGTATGACCTTGTTCTCTGTGAGGACTGGTTTGAGCCTCACTAACAATATCTTTTCAAAGACCTTAGATAGTATAGGGAGGAGACTTATGGGTCTATATGAGCTAGGTTCTGTTGGTGGCTTCCCCGGCTTAGCGATCATGCAGATTTGTGATATTTTCCACAACTTCGGAAAGTAGTGCATTCTGAGTATTCCATTAAATAAGATTGTTAGGAATACCAAAGCTTTTCTAGGTAGTTGCTTGAGAACTACACCTGTTATTAGGTCAAATCCGGGGGCTTTTTTGTTTTCAAGGTAGCAAATCGTTCGTGCTAGCTCTCTTGGGGTGACAAGTGTAAGCGGTGGAGATAACTGCTGATCACTATTTAAAACTGTGTTCATCTTCAAATTCCATCATGGATGATTCGTTTGGAGTGAAAACTTTGTATTTAGCGAACAATTCGGCTTTCTCACTTCCACTTCTAGCCCACGGATCGTTCAGAGATTTTCTTATAGGTGGGACATGGATATGTGGTCTTTTAAAGTTTTTTGTTATTTTCCACAAGGAATAGTGGTCTTTCTTGTGAGCTGACAGTGTAGACAGTTTTTGCTGGAAGGTTATGTTTTGGTTTTCTGTGATTAATTCTTTCAGTTCCCTTGAGATTCTATTGTATTCTGTCCTATCCGAACCAGATCGACTTGAGTGAAGTTTCCTTCGTTGTTTGCGTTTTTCTGCCAGTTTATTGCGTATTTCCAATGGTATGTTATTTCTTTGGCTAGAACAGCTTAAAGACGGGGTCCCACGCCGAGCGGCAACTTGTATGAGGTTTGTGATGTAAAATGTTGCTTCATCAATATCTTCTTCGGTTTTAAGTGAAATCCTTAGTTCTACTTTTTCTTCTAGGTATTCAGCAAAAGCACCCCAGTCTGTTTTATGATTATATAGTGTTGGTTTTTGTGCTCTGTGTATCGCTGATATGCTAAAAGTTGCTATGATCGGGGTATGATCGGACATACCATCAAGTGAGGATTCCACATCAAAGTATATATCAGATAGGCCTTTTACAATGAAGAAGTCTACGAGATCAGGTATTTTATTTGCATCGGTTGGCCAATATGTTGGTTTGCCTGTTCCTAATGTTGTGAGTTTATGTGTATCAACACTTTTTTTCAATTCTCGGCCTTTTGTGGTGATTAGCCTCGATCCCCAGTGAGTGTTTACAATTCCAGTCTCCACCAGCTATGAATCTGTTCCCCAAGCTGTGGAAGTAGCGGTCAAACATATGCTGTTTCGCTTTGTGCTTTGGTGGGCAGTAGATTGCGCTTACATTAATAGGCCCCATATTTTCCTTTATAGTAATAGTGGTGGCTTGCATCCAGGCTTCTCGGAACTCACTATGAATATAGTGTTTAATATTGCTTTTAACAATAACTGCAGACCCTCCATGTGATTTATTATCTGGATGATTGGTATTATATACACAATAGTTGTCAATTTTGAAAATTTTGTTATCGTTGAGGTGTGTTTCTGATATCAGAGCGATATCTACTTTGTTGACTTTAAGAAGTATTTCCAGCTCTTGTTTATTTGGTGTTAAACCATTGATATTCCAGGTGGCGATTCGTAACGACATCATTGAGGAAGTTTACTGATGAGTGTCATGATGAGGTTCATCATTGTGCTAAGCTGTGTTATTAGTTGGTCGATTCTTTCAGTCTGTTTTATTATTAGCTCTTCTAGATTATATCTAAGTTCTTGCTTGTTTTCCATTCTAACTTCATTAGAATATGTTCTTTGTGACCTTTGGTCAGCGTGGTTTCTCGTATTTGTTCTGTTTAGCTCTGCATGGTCATCGTTGTCTTTCGTGTGTGATCTCTGCCACTGTGATTGGTCACTGATATCCCTCGGGTATGTTCTCTTGGTCTCTGTAAGGTCTACTACATTATCGGTCTTATTTGAGGGAGTCTTCTCAGTCCAATTTTTGACAGCTCCACTATATAGTTCTAGGCTTTCCATTACAGTTAGGTGCCGGCTTTTTGGTTGGGTGATTCTGGGAGTCATTACAGTCTCATTAGTCATAGTCTTGGCGGCAGTTGGCAGTTCATTCGTTTTGAAAGTGACAGTGTCGTTATTTGTCTCTTTATAAGCTGTTCTTGTCTTAGATAGATAGATAGATAACACTTTATTGCACACCACAAAAATAAAAATAACATTAAAAACAATCAGAAAAATAAGTACCTATGGAAGTACAATGGGCGGTCTTATCGCTGAGAGCGATCTCTTCCAGACAACCTTGGGATGGACTGGAATTGACGAGAACGATAAAGGACGGTGGTGTAGATCAAACAAATAAATAAATAAAAGTATACGTATACATACAATCTAACTTATAATAACATAAATATATAATATAACTACACAAAATATACTAAATAAATAAATAAAAATATCTGAACATATTACTAGAATTTACAGCCTTACGACATGGACAAAAAATGATTAAACAATAGCTTTTTGAAGATAGGAAGAGATTTAGCGGTTCTGATAACCAGAGGAAGATCATTCCAAAGGCGGATAGCTTGTACAGTAAAGGAATATCCGTAGAAAGTGGAAGTGTGCTCAGGAGTTTAAGTTGCAATGACTCAGAGGAGCGCAATGCAAAAGGGTGGGAGAGATGAAGATATTGAAAGCGCTCCTTGAGGTAAGGAGGGGCAGAAGGGTTAAATAAAATACTGTACAAGAGAGACAGAATGTGAGTATTCCTGCGATGGCGTATAGGCAACCACTTGAGCTTAATGCGAAATTCGGAGACGTGGTCATATTTGCGTAGGCCAAATATAAACCTAATGCAGAAATTCTGAAGGCGCTCAAGCTTATCGAGGTATTTTTCAATGAGGTCAGGATAGCAGGCGTCAGCGTAATCGAGAATAGAGAGTAAGAGTGATTGCGCCAGCGTAACTTTAGTGGATGTCGGCAGAAAATTTCGCAGTCTCCTCAGCGAAGCGGCTGAAGCAAACATCTTCCGACTCAATTCAGCCAAATGAGGTCCCCAAGTCATATTCCTATCGATCAACACGCCTAAATTCTTAACAGTGTCACTAATAGGAATAGTAACACCATCAAACATAATTAAAGGGAGAACAGACCAGTCAATCTTGGGGATCATTCTGAAGCTGCCTACAACGATAACCTGCGTTTTTATGGGATTTAGCTTGAGCCCGTAAGCATTGCTCCATGCGAGAATACGCGCTAAGTCGCTGTTGATGATGTCAAAACCGACATTTAAGTTGTTCACAGGAGCTTGCGTATAAATCTGGAGATCATCTGCATAAAGGTGGTAGGATGACGAGAGTGTGTCAGAGATTGAATTTATAAAGATAGCAAAGAGAAGAGGAGAAAGAACACCGCCCTGAGGCACACCGGTAGTTAAATCACACCACGATGAGTAAGTGTCACCAATAAAGATACGTTGCCGGCGCCCAAACAGGTAACTTTGAAACCACTCAATAGCCGTTGGAGATATGTTAAGAGAGCGAAGAACAGCCAGAAGAATGTGAAAGTCTACGTTGTTGAAAGCATTGCTGAAGTCTAACAATGCCAGCACAGTCACAAGTTGATTGTCCATACCCTGACGAATGTCATCGGTGATTTTGGTCAAGGCCGTCGTGGTACTGTGACCACGACGGAACCCGGATTGAAGAGGATTGATTAGGGAGCTTCTACTTAGAAATGCACTTAATTGATCATGAACTAAGCGTTCTAGAACTTTAGAGAGAAACGGAAGTATGGATATGGGGCGGAATTCGGAAAACGAGGAAGGATTAATTTTTTTGGGTAAAGGAATTATCTGGGCATTCTTCCAGACAGAAGGAAAAATCCCACTGGAAATAGAATAGTTAAGAATGTGGGAGAGGACATGAATGACCTCATCTTAGCTTGGGTTTGAAATTTGTTTACAGTATGCTTTCTAGCTAGAACTTCTTTATATACCTGACACCCTTTGTAACTGGCAGGATGACTGCCAGAGCAGAGCGTACACACAGCTGGGGTGTTTTCGTCTATTATGCACATGGTTGTTTTGTGGGCCCCAGCACAAAGTCAAAGTCAAAGTCAAAAGTATTTTATTCATTGAAATCACAAGGATCATTTTGAATCGTCTTAAAAAATAAATTTACAGTTACTCCTGTTCCAACGCAACCAGACCTAGAAGAATCAGGCAACAAACACGGTCTGTTTTTCTTTTGATGATCCTTCTTACTACTAGGTGCAGAGCGCCTGTGTGGTGCCTCGAGAACAAGTTGAAGCTGATTCAAGGAAAAAAGGAAAACCAAATTAAAAGCCTTACTTAGGTAGGCAGTCAAAAGTAAGATGATAGAGAGAATCAGCAAAAGTTCATAAGGCAGCACACACTACGCTTGATATACACATAAATAACACATCAGTAATAAATTATATGCAGGTACAGACATTGCAAATTGACAAATTAGGTGTCGAGGGGCAGAGCGACATCAGGCCACGCGGCTTTATCATTAACATAGTCATGTAGTGTGTAATACGCTTTCTTAATTAAATTATTCTTTATGTAAGATTTAAATCTTCGAATCGAAAGTTTAGAAGCACTTTCTGGAAGTTTATTATAGAACCGAACAGAATTCCCCATAAAAGACCCACTTACTTTTTTTAATCTAAATTTGGGAATACTCAGTTTATTTTTATTTCTCGTGTTAAAACAATGCACGTCACTTTTTTTCATAAATCTATCTAAGTGTTTATGTGTATATAATAAGGTTTCGTAGATGTATTGCGATATTACGGTGAGAATGTTAATTTCCTTAAAACGCTCCCTCAAGGAGTCACGTGGCTTCATTTTATAAATGGCACGTATTGCCCGTTTTTGTAAAACAAATATTGCTTGGATGTCTGCTGCTTTCCCCCACAGAATGATGCCATATGACATAACACTATGGAAGTAGCCAAAATAAACTAGCCTAGCTGTAGCTTCATCAGTAAGCTGCCTTATCGTACGAACTGCATATGCAGCGGAACTAAGTCTACCCGCAAGTGCCTCAATTTGTGGTCCCCACTGCAAACTTGCATCAATATTAAGTCCTAAGAAAACAGTAGAGTTTACAAGATTGAGTGTCTCGCCATTTACTTTAATATTATTTGGGTAATGTTTTACATTTGGCAAAGTGAATTTAATGCATTTAGTTTTTTTAGCATTAAGCAACAGATTATTTACTGTGAACCAATCAAGAACTCGCGATAGTGATTTATTTAGATCATCGTAATTAGCTTTTGACCTATCAACTTTGAAAATTAAAGACGTATCGTCAGCAAATAAAACTATATCACATATGTCTTTTACATAAAAAGGGAGATCGTTAATGTATACTAAAAATAGAAATGGGCCTAGTATTGAACCCTGGGGCACTCCCATAACAATAGACGATCCTGAAGACCTTTCACCACCAACGTCAACTTTTTGTACTCTATTGGATAAGTAAGAATTTACAAGGTTAATTGCCTGATTTTGGATGCCATAATGTTTTAACTTCAAAATTAGAGTAGCATGACTCACGCAGTCGAATGCTTTGGATAGGTCGCAGAATACTCCGATCGCGTCTTGCGAGTTTTCCCATGCTTGAAATATGTGTTCCAAAAGCATGGTACCAGCATCAGCTGTTGATCGACCCTTGGTAAATCCAAATTGATGACTATGAAGTAGTCTGTGGAAGTTAAAGTGTGACAATAATTGAGTAAGAATAAGTTTTTCAAAGATTTTACTTAACGCGGGCAATATAGAAATCGGCCTATAATTAGCTGGATCTTTTGCATTTCCAGACTTGAACAAAGGAATTAATTTACTATGTTTCATAAGATCTGGAAAGATTCCGTCGTCAACACATCTATTAAAAATGTAGGCTAAGCATGGAGCAATATCAATAATTATAATACCTAACACCTTTGTGGATATTCCCCAAAGATCTTCAGTATTTTTAATATTAAGTGACATAAATGTCTTAACAATACTATCGGC
Organism: Operophtera brumata; assembly: GCA_932527175.1. Taxonomy (NCBI): domain Eukaryota; kingdom Metazoa; phylum Arthropoda; class Insecta; order Lepidoptera; family Geometridae; genus Operophtera; species Operophtera brumata. The sequence continues at coordinate 8,209,842 of OW052238.1, forward strand.
ATTTACGTATCTAAAGCTAAACGCGATCTCACATTTAGCAACACTTAGTTCCAATAAAGTAGATGCTCCAGAGGCAGCTGATTGTAATGACTGGGTTACAATAACTGGTATATTAGAGAAAAAATTGTCAAAGGCATTCGCGACATCAATCTTTTTTGTCAATATTGTATTGTTTATGTTTAATTTGATCTGCTTATTGCGTGGCTTAGATTTACCTGTTTCATTATTAATTAATTTCCAAGTTGCCTTAATTTTATTCGATGATTTTTCTATTTTTTTTCTCAAATGTAATGATTTAGCTGCACGACAAACTTTTTTAAAAGTATTTGAATAGTTCTTTATATACAAAATAAACTTTGGGTCATGCAACATTGATTCCCTAGCCGCATAGAGATCATATAATTTATTCCTACTTCTATAGATACCGGGTGTCGCCCAATCAGCTAACCCGACATTAGATTTAGCTATACATGTTTTTAACTGAAATATCTCAGTATGTTGCTCATTTATCAAATTAGACAAGGAGGTAAAAAGGTCATTTGGATCATCTACGCATGGTAAAAGGGGTATTTTAAGTTCAATACTGCTCTGAAACTTCATAATTCGACTTCCTGTGATAGGCCGATAAGTGAATTCCTTAGGTTCATCTACCAAATTACAAGTAAATATAGCACTGTGACCGTAATGATCCGAGGTGAAATGTTTAATTACTGCTTTATCAATTGGAACACTACTGCAATATATATTATCCAAACAGGTGGCTGATGTAAGTGTCACCCTTGTAGGTTCTTCGAAAAGGTGACGTAAATTGAAACATTTAAATAAGTTAAGAATTCTCTCAGATAGAGGATTCACAGGAATATCTATATTGAAATCTCCGCAGACTATTAACATTTTACTACGTCCAAAAGTTTTAAGCAGTACTTCTTCCATAGTGGATTCAAATAACGCGAAGTCCGCGTCAGGGGGACGGTAAACACTCACAATGATATGCCGCTCAAGCTCAACACACGACAGCTCAATAGTCCTCTCAATAGTGAGATTTGCAACATCTTTACGTTCTTTGCATTTTAAATTATTTCGAGCAACAATTAAGGAACCGCCACGTATGGCGTTCTTGCGTTTGAATGAACTTACAATATTATAATTCTCATAATAAGGGAGTAAATCAAATTGTAATAACCAGTGTTCAGTAACACACATGATATCTACATTAAACATGTTTAAAAATAATTCTAATTCTAATATTTTGCTGGGAAGGCCTTGCACATTTTGATGTACTACATGTAATGTGCCAGGCTTTCTCATTGTCGGACTCGTCAGTTTAAGGTGGTCGCTTTTCCATACAAACGTATTAGCACAAATATGGGCAAACAGAGTATAATTTTACACTGAAATGACTGTTGTTGGCTTTTATATTGGTCATTATTTGCGTCAACACATATTTGGTTGAAGAAAACAGTGGATTAATAGCGAAAATAACATCGAAATTTTAGTTCATTTATGTCAGTGTGTGGGTGTACACTGACAGTGTAACACACATAGCCGCAGATTAGACAACAGTTACAAGTCTCTTACACGCGACGTTGTCAGCTCGTGACTTACGCCGGCTAAGCGCTGTTGCCGCTTCGATCTGTCATATCATAATTAGCTCGGATAGAAAATATTAGAAAAACAAACATTTAGGATTGGACATGTGTATGCGAATCAGCCAGACAGCCGGAGGCCGCAATGCATTGCAAGGTCTCTACATATGAACTTTGTATAAATAATGGGAGAAAATTAAATTACAAACAACTAGACAGAAATTACAGACACATATAATATTATCTTAATTACGTAAAAATTAAATTAAATACTACTAGCTGATCATAATTACCTATATATTTACGCACAAGGTTTTTTGAACTGAGACCTCACGAATACACACGGTTTAGGAAGGTTACCTTATTTATTTCGAAAAAAATATCTATGTACATCCACATGTGGTTCGAAAAGTTAGACCTTCAACGTCGTTCAAATTCCTAGAAACGGGAGGTCAACAAAGAATGTTATACACTGGTTGTTATTTTATAGAGTATAGGTACCTACAAGTTTCAAGATTCATAAATTTTAGACTTTTCCCAGTATTTGTATCATAAAATCTACAAACGTAAAAAAAACAGCGTTGTAGGATTAGTGGAAGTACCCTAGAGGTTTTGTTTTTTTACATTTTTGATTTACCCTAACATCTCAAAAACTAAAAAAGTTTTGAAATGTCGAAGCGAGGAACTTTCATATGACACCACATTTGATCTGATATTCTCACTTTTTTTTACCTCCTCTTGGACCCCAATATCTCAACAACCCCCCGACCGATATAGCTCATAACCTTACCAACAAATTGTACCAATACTATCACCTCCCAATCAAATTTCATGAAGATCGGATTAACGGTTCGGAAGTTATGCTCGGACAAACATACATACATACATACATACAAATGCCAATTCTTCCAAGTTGAATCAGAGAACTCGCTTCGCTCATTCAATATTTAAAAAAAAAAAAAAAATTGCCTTGTTTCAGTCGAAGTCAGTTCTGTGTAGGTAGGTGAAACTACAATCTTCAAACAAATTCGTTGAAATGATTCCTAGGGGTATTATTCATTATAATTGCGAGTTAGGGTCTTCGGAAGATTCAGATATGCAGGCCCAGGGTGGGTATTGAACATTTTGCCTCCTGCTTAGAAGACAAGAGTTCATCTTACTATGACATGTTATGTCTGTCCGTGTATGTCACAGCCACTTTTTTCCGAAACTATAGGATCTATGCTGTTGAAACTTGGTAAGTAGACGTATTCTGTGAACCGCATTCAGATTTTCACAAAAAAAAATAAAAAAACAAAAAAAAATGGGGGTTCAGTTCTAGGTATTAGTACTTAGAACTGAAACTCATTTTTTTTTTCATCATTCCTGTTGGTGTGGGGTATCTATGTATAGGTCTTCAAAAATGATATTGAGGTTTCTAATATAACTTTTTTCTAAACTAAATAGTTTGCGCGACAGACACTTCCAAAGTGGTAAAAAGTCCCCCCCCCAACCCCGTAACTTCTAAAATAAGAGAATGATAAAACTAAAAAAAAAATGTACATTACCATGTAAACTTCCAACGAAAATTGGTTTGAACGATATCTAGTTAGTAGTTTTTTTTAATACGTCATAAATCGTAAACCATCCAAGAACTTTGATATTATGTTACTTGCTGCTACGGAACCCTTCATGGGCGAGTCCGACTCGCACTTGGCCACTTTTTTTTTTAATTTCCATAATATTATTTGCATGCAATGCATATCAGCCGGCCTAGCCAAATGACATTCGCTTCGAAGCGATTCCATTCCTTTCTAGGCGCTAGTCCAGATGGTACGTTCCTAAGCACTAATTTATTACTAGTAGGTAATTGTGTTTATACTGTACTAGCCATTTCACCGCAGCTTGGCAAACAAACAAACAAACAAAACAACAAAGTTTACATATTTACAGGGAATTAATTTTGTAAAAATTAAAAAAAACCCGAACGAAATAAAACGGCTGAACCGATTTTGATCCAACTAAGCTAAGAACACTCCCGACAAATACACCTATCAAACAAAAACAAAAAACTATTTCGGTTCATCCGTTCGGGAGCCACGTTGGGACATACAGACACACACACACACACACACAGACACGTCAAACTTATAACACCCCTTCGTTTTTCGTCGGGGGTTAAAAAATACAAAATAATAGTGAAGATAAATAAAAAAACATAAAAAAGATAAATATTTTATACATAGTGTAATACAAATTAACAATCTTTTTTTTAAGGAGAATTAGCCTTTTTGAAATACAATCCTTTCCCTCATTGTCTCGCAAGTCGCAAAGGCCTCGAAATTAAAAATAATATAATTAATTTTTATTGAATGGGTTATCCTCTTTTTTAACCCCCGACGAAAAACGAAGGGGTATTATAAGTTTGACGTGTCTGTGTGTGTGTGGTGTGTGTCTGTCTGTCCCATCGTAGCTCCCAAACGGATGAACCGAAATCGTTTTTTTTTGTTTGAAAGGTGTATTTTTCGGGAGTGTTCTTAGCTTTGTTTGATCAAAATCGGTTCAGCCGTTCAGCGTTGGGTTTATTTTTTTATTTTTACAAAATTAATTACTAACTCAACTATAATCTGGACCTCTTCAAGGCTAGAGTGAATAGGTGCCTTCTAGACCTTTGTGCTCCATCTTCGGCCGCATCGTCACTTACCAACAGGTGAGATCGTGCACAAACAAAGGTCTATAAATGTTTAAAAAAAAAAAAAAAAACTTGTTGAAAATAGGGTCAACTGCGGATTTCCTCAATGAAGAATTGTTACTTCGTCGGCTTTATTTCTCAAACTTAAGACATCACAATAATGGAAATGGAGCGCGACGAATTATTCCCATTTGTCACACTGATCTGTCCCCCCTAAGGTGACAGTTAGAACAAAAAAGTTGGATCTGTCCCCCTGTTGCGTGATTGGGTGATGGCTGGTACATTTGCGTGTAATTTTTATTTTTATTTTAGGTTATTGTATGGAACCCTTCGTGCTAGAGTCCGACTAGCACTTGGCAGTTTTTTTTTATTTTTTATGATACGAATTGGCAAACTAGCATACGGCCTGAAGCCCAATTCTCTTAATTATTTTATAACCACACTGCAAGTTGACCGAAACGAGATTGTATTGTAAATTGACTGAGAAATTGGTATTCTGCTCCCTCACAATAACAAGATAATCTACTTTCGGTTCTTGCGACCATATATTAGAGTAGGATAGTGCTTTATAATAATTGTAAAGAGTGAAAGAGAGAATTCTCAGAACTTTGAAACATTCAAGTTACAGTCACATTTCGATATAATCACATTCCGTGTTGTATTGTCAGGTGAGCAGAATACCATTTTTGACGTTTGTGACATCGACACTCGATCGTAACATGATCCGAACTTTAATTTGACTATTTTTTATTACGAGAATTGGCTTTCTGATGTGAAGTGGTCACCGTCGCTTATAGACACCGGCAACACCGGGGGTAATTGTCGATGCGCTGCCTACCCTGAAGGAATTTATGACAATTTTTCATGAAATAAAACATGTCGTACGTAACCAAGCGTTAAAACCTCAGATGGAAGCTCATTCCATAGTTTGTAGGCACAGAATAAATAATAGTACTTTATGGGGAAGAAATGATCTCGAGAAACGACTCGTTCGAGAAACCCAGGGTTCTATGATGTGCGGATGAGCTTTGTCACGGTGCCGGGAAGAGCGATGGTAAAATCTCGATGCGAGGATGAGATCGGAAAGCTCGTCAGAACATTCCCCGTTGTAGAGGCGGTAGAACACGTAAAGAGATCCGATAGCTCTGCGTTGGCTAAGCGGTTCTAGAGTATCGGAGAGCTTGGGGTCACCGATGATGCTAATGGCTCTTCTCTGTAAGGAGTCAAAACGAAGCAGCTGGTACTTGGTTGCCCCGTGCCATAGATGGGAACAGTTTCTACGTGCGGCCTTACTTGTGCTTTGTAAAGCAATAGCCATTGATGCGGCGTAAAATAAAGTTTCTATGTGCATTATATTATGGGGGAGGCCTATGCCCAGCCGTGGACTTCAGTTGATGATCTATCAATAAAAGCTGAAAGTAACTAAATCTTTAGAAAAAAAAGCGGCCAAGTGCGAGTCGGACTCGCCCATGAAGGGTTCCGTAGCAGCAAGTAACATAACATAAAAGTTCTTGGATGGTTTACAACTTATGATATATTAAAAAAAACTACGTACTAGATCTCTTTCAAAACAATTTTCGTTGGAAGTTTACATGGTAATGTACACCATATTTTTTTTTTAGTTTTATCATTCTCTCTCTCGCAAACTATTCAGTTTAGAAAAAAATGATATTAGAAACCTCAATATCATTTTTGAAGACCTATCCATTGATACCCCACACAGGTTTGATGAAAAAAAATGTGTTTCAGTTTTAAGTATGGGGAACCCCAAAAACTTATTGTTTTTTTCTATTTTTGTGTGAAAATTAGTTTCGGAAAAAAGTGGCTGTGACATACACGGACAGACAGACATACATGACGAATCCATAAGGGTTCCGTATTTTTTTTTTCGGAACCCTGAAAAACGACTTCATAGCTAGGAGTTTATACCCAATACAACATAAATACATACATAGACACACGCCTTTTTCCCCGAAAGAGTAAGCAGAGCCTCTCATGTGCCTCTTTTCACTGTGGGTTGCACCATCGTGGGAAATACACGTGACAAGTGGTGAGCTCATCGCCGCCATTGCTTCCCACGACTGACTCTGCTAATGCTTTCTTCCAGTATAATACATTCCTGAAATAAGCTAGCAGTCAGGAACTACAAGCTAACTACAAGTCCGGGTATAAGACTTAATAAAATTAGTGTGCTGATGAAAATGAGCCTAAACACGGCCAGTCTACTATTATCCATCGAGGAGTTCCGCTGTCCACGTTCCGTCTCCATCATCAGATCAGCTCGCTTTCACCATAGTATTGTACTGTCATCGGAACTAGATAGGTACGAGTATGCCAAATTTCAGCTCAATCGGATATCGCAGGAGACACCATTGTTGCCACCCATGAAATATAGTAGTAGTAGAGCTTTTTTGTGTAAGAGTTCGTCCGGGGAAGTACTACCACCATACCTATTTCTGCCGCAAAGCAGTAGTCCTCGCATTGCTGTGTTCCGGTTTGAAGGGTAAGGGTGCCGGTGAAATTACAGGCACATGAGACGTTTCACCTTTATGTCTCAGGGTGGCGGGCGCAGTGCTATGCCACATAGGGCGCGTCCTAGGTGGACGTGACCTATGAGGTAATGCACTGTTCATAGGCAGAGGTTACCGCTTAACATCAGGTGGGCCATCAGCATGTTCCGTCATTCTAGTAGTATAAAAAAAAAAAACATTCTGAATGCAAATGCTTGACTTGTTGCTGAAAATACCGAAATTGATATATGTGTGCCTATAATATTTGAGGAGTTCCCTCAATCTTCATGGATTCCATCATCAGAAAAACATTTTAATGAAAATGGCACCAATCTGGAAGTATATCATGTAATTTTTTTTCCTAATCGTTACGTAAATGGTATGAGGTAACAAACATAATAAAAAACTCTGGAATTGATAACCTCCTCCATTTTTTGAGGTCGGTTAAGAATCGAGTACCTACTTTTTGATTTGAAATAAGGACACACCACAACACTCACTTCACAAACATAATATTGGCTGAAGCAGAATCAGTGTATTTTGTAGATCATTACAAAAACATTTATAAAAAAAAATAGTCTGGTATCGAACCCAGTACTGTGGTTTTAGTGTCGAGAGATCTAGTCACTGGTTACAAAAAAAAAAGTAAAAAAAAAAAATACAAAAAATAAAGGCAGTATAGAATCGAACGCAGTAACGTGGGTTCAGAAGTTCTGAGTCAACAGTCCAAGCCGCTAATCCAACTATTTTGAAATTCGCGCGCCGAAATTAGCTTATAGTTCTAATACAATAATATCCTTGACTGTGTGCGTGAGTAGGCTTTCATATTGCTCGGAATTTGCTCGGCACAAGTATGTTAAAACTAGAGACTAAAATAACCTGAAATATAGCTAGGTACATAGCAAATGAACCACCATTTGCGTGAACGTTAGTGTTATGACATAATATGCACATTTTAATTCATAAATACATAAAATACTTCAAAATTTGGCAACAGCGCCATCTATTGACGTTGTCGTGCCTAGCTGACCACGAGGAACAACCTTAAACAAATATTGTCAACTGACCCTCCTGCTTGTGTGCCCCCATTAGTAAAACTACTAACTACAGGCATGTCTATTAACTGCGTTATAGTACTTATAACGGGATCAAAAATATTAAATGCTAACAATTTAGCAATTATCAGTTTACTATGTCTACTAAGAAGCACAGTATCTCTGGTCAAAATAAAATTACTAATAAAATTATTAGTATCAAAAAACAAAACGTCTCTATGACGACAAGTCAAATTATACAATATTAAATTAAGATTCCAAATTGCTTGATTGTCTTTGGAACTCAAAGATTTTGAGTACGGGAATGCACATAAAATAACGCACACTTAACGCATCTGTATGGCCGCATACAATTATTTTTACTGTGTCCATATTGTTGGCACCTTTTGCACTGCACCACCGTTGTTTTTCTTATTGGGTCTTCAATTGTTACCTTCTGGTTGTATATGACTTTTATTGATTTGACCAATTTGTTATTTTCATGAGGGGCTACATTCACAAAGAAAGTATTTAGTGGCTCCTTGGTACCTTGTTTTCTAGCTGTAACTATTTCTCCTTGTACTTTATTTCCAGTTTTCTCGATTGCATCTATGATGGCTTCCTTTGGTGTACTAAAGTGGAGGTGTTTGATGACAATCCTCATGCATTTTTGGTCTTTGCGGGTGAAAGTGTGTCCAATCAGTCCTTTGGATCTTATACGCTCTATCTGAGTCTTGTATTTATCAACAGTTTTGGAGGAGATAATAAGTTGTTTTTTCGATACCACTTTATAGGTGTAGTCATCGGTTTGAACTACTTCTTCAATTAGTTGTGTTAATTTCGCAAGGTCGTCAACTCCATACAATATTATTGGTGGTGGTTTCGGTGTCTTTTTAGCTTGGGCGTCTCCACTCTCTTCACCTAACAGTGAGAAGCTATTACTAATTTAAATTTCTGGAGTATCGCTATGTTCAAGGTTGTCTATTCCTCTGTGCTTGTTAATTATTTTCTCCCGTCGTTTATGTAAGTTGATACTCTTTTTTAGTAGACGTAGTAGAGCAAAAAAAAATAAAGTGAAAGAGTTCGTCAGGGGAAGTACTACCACCATACCTATTTCAGCCGCGAAGTAGTAGTGCTCACATTGCTGTTTTCCGGTTTGAAGGGTGCCGGTGAAATAACAGGCACATGAGACATTTCATCTTTATGTCTCAGGGTGGCGGGCGCAGTGCAATGCCACATAGGGCGCGTCCTAGGTGGACATGACCTATGAGGTAATGGATTGTTAAAGGCAGAGGTTAACGCTTAACATCAGGTGGGTCATCTGCTTGCTACGTCATACACAAAGTTAAAAAAAAATACTTTTCAAGACCACTGTGGAGCGGCGGGCTGAGATGCGTAAGGTCCGGGTTCGATTCTCGCTGCAGGACAAATATAACACACCCAACACTCACATTACATAGTCCTGATCCCACACTAGGATCCCCTGTATCGTGGGTATCAGGAACTACGACTACGGACGAGTAAGGACTGTACTTGATGTTTTCCGCCATAATATTGCCATCTCTCTCAATTGAATCATGTCAAACAGCGACGGGACTGTTTACAAGGAAGTTTGTTGATGTTCTCTACATATCATAAAAGTTTCTTAAGTCATGAATGACTCTTAATTGATAAGGAAAGCAAGCTCATTCATACTAGAATGAATAAAACTATAATACTTAATTATGTTATAATTTATTTGTTACAGTTCTCCAAATTCAATGGATTTCAAGCAGTCTGAGACGATGTACAAGAGTTTGGGTGAACTTTGTACTGGCATTTTCATACACATTGCTTGTCATATCAATTCCATGGTGAGTAATGTGTGTCCGGCTTAAGAATATACCAGTCCGTCCCCTCCCATGGATGTCGTAAAAGCTGACTAAGGGATAACACCAGGGAATGGGAAGTAGTATCAATACTGCGATCACTAATCCGCTTGCTAGGCATGGTGATTATGGCTCGTTTCTCCCGCGCACCTGCAGGACGTGGAATGAGCTTCCGTTGGATGTCTTCCCACAGGGCTACAATATGGGTAAATTCAAGAGAAATATCAATTGGGCTTTTAATGGTAGGCAGCGCGTTTGCAATACCGTGGGTGTTGCAGATGTCCATAGGCACGGTGACTGCTTTACATCAGGCGGGCCGTCTGCTTGTTTGTCACCTTAAAATATAAAAAAAAAGTATTCAATTGCATTGCGCAAGCCCCGTAAGCCCGTGGGGCCCGCGCAGGCTAGGGCCCGGCTGGCAAACGCGACCTCTCATATATGGCCAGTCCGACGCTGGGTATAAGAATTGTCCTGACTGCTAGCTTATTAAAGAATATGTTATTACTGGCAGCAAGCGTTAGCAGAGCCAGTCGTGGGAAGCAATGGCGGTGATGAGTTCGCCACTTGTCACGTCTATTTCCCACGATGGTGCAATCAACGTTGAAAAGAGGCTCATTTGAGGCTCTGCCTATCCTTACGGGGAAAAAGGCATGTGTCTTTGTATGTAAAAAAATCACCTTTGTCCGACCCACATATGTTACAATCTTTTATTTAACTTGCCATGTATGTATGTCCGGGTGGCATCTTGCAAATGCATTTTAAAGCAGTTATTCTCAACCGACTGAGATGATATTTTGTATAGCTGTCAATTTCCGATGACAATGCAATATTATGGTGACAGCGAGCTGATCTGATGATGGAGACGGAAGGTGGACATCGGAACTCCTCGAGGGATAATAGTAGACAGGCCGTGTGATTTTCATTCTCATTTTGATCAGCACAGGGTTACAATAACTAATTTTATAAAAGCTTGTATTGAAAAAAATATTTTTCACAAAAAACTTACCTATTTATTTATTTATTTATAATACACAGGCAGCTCTCGGAGCTGATGCGTGTATATCTTAGTTCTTATCAGTGCACTTTAAATGTTTGTCAAGTCTATTTGAAAGAATTCACTGAAGGGGCACTGATCACTGAGTCTGGTAGCCGATTCCAAGTGCGCACGACGCGGTTAGGCAATATGTGCATCCTCAGATTGCTGGTACTTGGGCCGCGTTGCAGCTTCAGCGAGTGTCCTCTGAGTCCTATATTATTGTTCATGGTATATAGTGTCTGAGATAAATCTGGTATACTATAGTGGTTGTTTAGGATCTTGTATAACCCTGGTTCAGAATTCGAGATATTTTTTTTAAACAAAGGGGAAACCATGGCAAAAAAATAGGAGCTCTATGGTAGTTTATTAAATTAGGCCAATAAACAGGTTATTCTATGTTATTCTAACTCAGATCTGATAAACTATAAAGTAATCAATATTTTGTCGTATATATTTTTGAGTTATTTCGGTTATTAACAAAGTTATCAAGCAAAAATATATATGTCAGTAGAAAATATTTCATGTTACTTGGAACACTGCAGAGATTCTAAACAATGGGCTTTGTTTTGAGAACCGGTCCCCATTTTGTTAATTTCATTCGTTTCTCCTCATTTGCCGAATACGAATGTGCTTTTCGCACAGTTTTACAATGGAATGGTCATACTGTATCAATGGTAAGAGTTATATATGGCATTTTGCCGTTTACACATTGACTCGTCAGATAAACTTAGGTAGGTGGTGGGTTTGTGTTTATTTGCCGCAATTTAAAGGTACATACCGCGCGAGCGAACCCGCTGGCGGATATTACAAAAATTAAATACCGTAAGAAAAGCCGCGCGTCACTACTAGTAAAACATGACCCACGCAAAAAAATGTTTTTACCACTGGCTTGTCTCATAGACAATGACATTTGTTTGTTTACAAAAAATATCTCGAATTCTGAACCAGGGTTTTATAGGTCTCTATTATTTTTCAGGTTGGTTCACAAGCCGTCATTCGGCGCGTTGGTCCTCGGTATCGGGCTGCTGCCCATACTGCACTACTCGACGCTTCTGACCCGACGGGACTCCTCGACGGAGCCTACAAGATGGAACGACCGCGATCGGTGAAACATTGACGTGGAAAAAGCGGCTGTCCTATCCAATCCCTGATCCTTAAGAGGTGACAGAAATGTCTTCTAAAATAAACTAAAATAAATTTATTCCTTACACTATCATTACTAACGAACAAAGGATATAAAATAATAATATTTAGTCTAGTGTAAGAGAAAAGGTCGAGGGCTCAGCCACGCTGTTTTTCAGCCTCGCCTTAGAATTCTATATCACATCACACTTGTTTGTGTGTTTGTTACTTCTTCACACTGTAACGGCTGGAAGGATTTGGATGAAATTTGGAATAGAGATAGCTGGACTCCTGGAATAACACAGGCTATTTTTGTTATAGCGATATTCCCACGGGTTCGAGACTTATGTGGGTAACACCGCGGGGCGCAGCTAGTCACACATAGTCCTGTACTGTCTATAAGTATCAAAATCGCGACCTGAAGAGTTGTAATACCAGATGAAATGGCTATCCTTCCCTAACGTAGTAATAGTACATTATGGTACAAGTGTGTAATGTTGGTGATTACCGCTGAGGCGCCATTGAGACCCGAGTCGTTAGGTGAGGGTCTTAGAGAGCCGAGGACGGTAATAATCAATACACATGTGTATCATACGACGTTTTTCAACACACTAGTGAAGAAAATAATAATAAAACAGAAATACACACTCTGTGTTAATGTTCAACTGTGTCTATAACTCACTTGTGAATAATAGCAATGAGAAAGTCACAGTTTGATTACAGGTGTCATTATGTGCCTAATTGCGGTGAAATTAGAGCCACTTTATGAGCAAGTGTGTTGAAAAAAATATTTTGTGGTTTGACCGCGAAGATTCTACACCTTACTTAAGGAATCTCCTGTTGGAGGAGGCTTTCACCGGTAGCTTACAGTCCAAGTCTCAACAATCTAGTCAATAATGGGTAAAAATGTAATTAAGTTACTTATTAAAACTATAATGTAATCTACGTACCTAAATGTTATCTAAAACTAAATGTGTGTGGTCAATTCGATAGTGAGATAATAAAATAACTAGGTGTTCTGCGAATAGTAGACCTCGCGAGCACAAACTTGTATAAAAATATGTATCATGTCGACCCATAATCCGTAATCTATGACGACCTCTGTGGCGCGGCGGGCGAACGTTCGCCTGCGACGCATGAGGTTGCGGGTTCGATTCCCGCCTCTGAACAAGTATTTGTGCGATCTGCAGATATTTGTTCAGGGTGTTCTGGGTATTTTCTATGTATAATAAAAAATATCTATCTATGTAATATATTGTATGAAGTATATCAGTTGTCTAATACCCATAACACAAGCTCAAGCTTAGCTTGGGGCTAGATAATGTTGTGTGAACTGTCCATCACTATTTATTTATTAATAGTTATTATTATAATCATCCAACAAAGACACCAAAAAGGCAAATACTTAAAATAAATTTATTTTAATGCAGAACTTATTGTATTCAAAATCGAGCCTGTAACTCCTAACCTAACTTTTCGATAACTCTCACGGTATCAGTCTTCGCACAAGTGGCCCTGAAAAAAAAAAAAACTCACATACACAGGATATCTAGACAACCTCTGGACATATTTTGCTAATATTCGAAATTCTTGTGTAGAATTGAGTACCGAATGCTGCAGCCAAATATTATCAAAATCGGCCCGTAAATGGCGCCGCAGCAAACTTCCTCCCTTTTTTCCCATCCAATCAAAAATCGCCGAAGACAATGAAATTTTGAAATATTATAATCCTTATACATCGAATCAAAAATCGCCGACGACAATGAAATTTTGAAATATTAGAATCCTTATACATCCAATCAAATATTGCCGAAGACAAGGAAATTTTGAAATTTTAGAATCCTTATAAATCCAATCAAGAATCGCCGACGACAATGACATTTTGAAATTTTAGAATCCTTATACATCCAATCAAAAATCGCCGACGACAATGAAATTTTTAAATTTTTGAATCATAAACATCCCATGGAAAATCGCCGACGACAGTGAAATTTTGATATTTTAGAATCCGTATAATAAGTTTCGTGCAGATCGGTTGTAAAATACTCCCTGTAGAAACAAACAAACTGACAGAGGAAAGCAAATGACGAGTTTTCCTAGTGTCATTTTAGCATTATTTATCTCTCGCTAGATGGCGTTGGCGACAGTTTTGGTAACAGTAAATATTTCAAAATACGTAACTATCACAAATATAGTTTATTATTTTTCAAGTGTAAACCACACTTTATGGATAACATTAAATTCGAGTTCGAGTCGCGCTAGAACGAAATTTTTGGGTTACATTTAAATTTATCACAAATATGTTAATTATTACATCATTTTACAGAATAAAAATTAAAAAGTAGGTAAATACTAATAGTTACGCGAGTGCCATCTCTTGACGATGAAAGAACTAAACTGAAAACACCAGTGGCGTAACTATACCATCTGGGGCTCGTGGCAAATCCATTTTTTTTTGAAATTTTGTCTCACTTTGGATTAAGCAGAACTTTAAAATTATACTTTTCAAATAAAATAAAATACTCAGGTACAATGTAAAAAAATATTTTTGAGCTCGCGGCCTCTTGGGCCGGGGCCCTCTTGGGTCGGGGGCCCGTGGCATTTTGCCAGCCCTGCCACCCTATTGTTACGCCACTGGAAAACCCACACTTGGAAAACTCCTCATTGAACTTGAAGCAGTTATATACGTGTATATATAAATATTTAAATACAAATATTGCTCGTTTAGTATAGGACATATATAGGGTATCATGGACCATCCTAAAGTGAATTAGAAGAGCCGACGATCGGGCTCAGTGGCGTGTATTGGGAGAATCCTATGTCCAGCAGTGTACATAATGGCCTGATGACGATGATCATATCCTTAACTACCTACCTCAAGGTGAACCAAATAGTTTTAGATACTCAGTTGTAGAAAATCTTAAGGTTTCGGACCTACCAGGTTCTAGTTCTTTTTTAATACTCCCTTGGTTGTGATTATAAATAATCTGCTTTAGGAAAATGTTGAATAAATCGAGATGTTTGAAAATGTATTTTTATTGAAATCCTGTAATAATAGTTGTGGTTTATGTCCCCCTATGTATTCAAAGATGTACATGGGTTAAACCCATATCAGGAACAGGAAAAATATACAAGGAACATATAATGGCAATATGGGAATTGTCTGTACTTTAAATAGCGTCGCCTGACATCTTGACCTTAGCAGTTTTTAGTAAACAAAATTTGGGTATTTGCGTATGTATTTGTGGTAGGTTTGCTACCACAAATACATACGCAAATACCCAAATTTTTACCACCACAAGAAACATGGGTCTTTTGATTTTGGGAATAATTAATTTGTGATAAAAACAACGTTAATTGTATATTTTGCATTTGATGTGGCGGTTCCAAAAGTTGCGGGTTCGATTCCCGCTGCGCGATAAATTTTTGTATGATCTGTAAATATTTGTGCAAGTTCTCGATGTAATAGTACCATGGTACTCGTAGTTTCTGATACCCGCGACACAGGGAATCATAGTGTGGGATCAGGACTATCTGTTGGGTGTTATTTTAAGTTTACTACACAATGGCCACTATCAAGATGACAGGGGAAACAGAGATAAACCAATCTGAAACTGAACACGTCACTATTTCAAATAAAATATTCCTTCATCCATATACACCAGCCTTATTTTGAAACGTCAAGCTTGTGTGATAATTTCCAAGTAAAAGCAGCAGAGGGACGTTCTGTTCAACAATGTCCCGCTCGCAAAATGTCACTTGACCATTTCGCAAAAGGTCCTTTTCGCAAAACGTCCCTTTCGCAAAACATCCCTTTCGCAAAAGTTCTCTTTCAGGACTTGAAACGTCACAATATGTCCACCCTCAGATTGGTTTATCTCTACCTACCTACGCCATTACTTTGCGTTTTTTTTTTGCTAAAAATAAACCATATTTCCAAGGCAATAATGAAGTAGGTTGATGCCTTAGTTAGGAGCCGCAAACAAGCTTAATTCATCGATTCATTTTCGAGAGTGTTTGTACCGAACGGAGGTATTGCAGCATCTTTCACGCAGGCGCAATTCGAACTCCCCATCAGCTGATCTCCGCCCTAGAACTCGGATATTTTAATATTGCTGCATTTATTTACAGTTGTGATTATATTCCGTAGCTTTTTGCAAAGAAATCTGAGGAAACCGTCTTCCCTATAATACTACCTAGTGTGATAAACAAGAGTTAATTTCGGCAGTATGAAAGCGGCCGCGATGTCTGTATGGGTTTTCATTAACCTCCTATGCTTCGGTATGTGCGGATATCTCTACCTAATCTGGTCGCAATACTGGATGTACATTGAAAAACAAAGACTGTTCAACAATAGCCCAACAGAGACGTTGCACAAGACGTTCCAAGACGCGGATAGATATTCCAAATCTCCTTACAACTCTACGCTGTTCGTTAATAAGAACCGGAGATCAGCTGTTGGTGCTGTTTGGAGTGGTTCCGGTCAATCTAGTAAGTCTTCTGGTTATGGGCCCCAAATGCATCCGTCCTCCAATGTCATAGTCAGACACAATCACGGCGGCCCGAGGTTTCCAAACATACACAAGCCTTTGCTAGAATTTGATAGTGAAAAATACGTTTGTGACGATTTGATGACTACAGAATGTGAAGAGAAGAATAACGAATTCAGAGAGCTGCTGATAAAGGAGTTTCACAGAGTGTTAATGGGGGACAGCAAAGTGTTCCGCTCTGGACTTGATTCACAGAATATATATGACGTCAAATACGAGAGCGGTAACAAAGTAGAAGCGTCTAAGGAAGAATTAATGTGTGCGCTCAAACAAGTGCCGTTTAAGACTGTAACGGCTAATGATGAACCATTTAAGAGACTGGGTTTCAAGATCCCAGAGGCACCTTTGCAGGAGCGTCGTGTTTTCAATACGTGTGCGGTTGTGACGAGTGCTGGAGCGCTCTTGGGATCGCGACTAGGAGACTTTATTGGTAAGTTAAAGGGGTTATACATAACTAAGTCCATATACATATTTTGAAACGTCAAGATTACGACAAGTGCCAAGTAAAAACAGCAGAGGGTGTCTTGAAAGGTTGCTTGGAAGAAATCGCTTTCAGCGATAAGGCTGCCCATTGTTCTGTTTTTTTTTACTTACATACATGCGCATATTTTTATTATTATTTACTTGAAGGGGTGGGCCCAGCCTCAGAAGGCCTTCGCTGGAATACAGACGTGGCAAGTGGTGAGCTCATCGCCTCCATTGATACCCACGACTGACTTGGCTAACACTTTCTTCCAGTAAATATAAGCTAGCAGCCAGGACAAATCGTACTAACAAGTCCAGGTAATCCCTTAGATGAGTTTTACGACATCCATGGGAGGAGACGGAGGGGTCTATTCTTAGGCCGGTCACGCCACGGCAGTATTATTACTTTAAAAGGACTTATAGATACCTACCTAAATAGCTAAAAAAAGAAGTTAAATTAGGTAGTTTAGCAAATGCCAGTTAAATGGGATCATGATCATAGGTACCTACGTGTTCCATTCTGGACGGAACCCTCAGTGCGCGGAACCGACTCGCACTTAGCTATTCTTTGTCTCAAAAACACTATCAGATCGGAACACCACGGAACACTTCAGGATCACTAAGTGAATCACTTGCTTATGAGCTGTCACTTTACGCCAGTATTCTGCGAAACAACTAAGTACCTACGTTGCTTGTACAGTTACCGTCCTGAATGCTATTTACTAAGCTTTATTATTTATTTTCGTACAGTTTTGTGTCATAGGCCAACAACCGGTAACGAGTGCATTACTGACACACTTCTGAAACCTAGTCCGAGGATGTGGGCGAAAGTAGTTTTCAATAACAATTGAACATTTGCTATTCGAGATTAACACCTCAAAATCTTGTCAGACGGGTATAAGCATGTTATTTGAACCGCTATGGCTTCTGTTTTATCACTAAAAAGAAAGGTGTTATACATATAACACATACACATACTCGCATATGTGTATGCCTTATACATATAAGGCCATATAGTTTGTACTATTATTTATTCTGTGCCATAGTGTGTATGTATATCTGTATGTTTAAAAACAGATATACCACATACACAACACATTATACAAAATTGAGCGCTTATGTTATTTATTGAATTATTTTTATATATTATACTATTGTAGTAGGTATTTATATAGCTAGTTATTTAGAGTATGTATTTAATTTGACGACCTCTGTAGCGCGGCGTACGAGGGTCGCTTGCCACGCAGGAGGTTGCGGGTTTGATTCCCGCCTCGGAACAAATATTTGTACGATCTGCAGATACTTGTTTAGGGTGTTCTGGGTATTTTCTACGTATAATAGAAAATATGTATCTATGTAATGTATTATATTATGTATATCAGTTATCTAGTACCCATAACACAAGCTCTGCGTAGCTTGGGGCTAGATAATTTTGAGTGAACATGTTAAAAAAAAAAAAACATTTAATCTCGACCTATAATGATTCTCAATAGCACTACCACCTACTCTACATTACACAAAGGTTAGCTGGAAGAAAATGCTAATTAGCATTAAGGTCGCCTATAAGATAAGATAATTGTTTATTTTCAGATTTCACACATGAAAAAATTCACATGTCATCCATTTTGTTAATAAATTAATTCTTATAATTAATGTTAGTTAGCATACAAAGTTATAATTATTAAATTATGCATTATATTAATTCAAATTCAATCATCATTAATAAATTAAATTTTTTAAATTTTGTGACATAAATTTATTTAATTTTGTAGTATTCCTGATTTATTAAGTTGTATATAGTAGCTAAAAGTCTATGTGCAATAATGTGTTATGTTATATGGGTTTATAAAACCTGAAATAAATGAACAATAGCAACAAAAAGTCAAGTGGAATACATAAAGTCAAGTATAAGTCATACCTACTGAGTCAAAAGCTGGGCGACTGGCCTATGTACTGCTTTTTTGTCTTGTGCAATAAATAATTTTCTATCTATCTATGTTCATATGTATCATCAACAAATTGTTTTAAAATATATTCTTTAAATTGAAATGGAAACACGCTGGAGGCATATAATTAATCAATTCAATAAAAAAAGCACTATTATCGGTTAACAATCGGCGAAGATATCGCGTAACATACACACAATAACGAGACTACAAAATCTGTCTTCCGACAATCAAGGTCACACACAACATACGACTCAAGTAGCGCAATTTGAACGTGATACATTACCATTAAAATCATTTATAGCCAGAGTGAATCTCATAATATAAGCCCAAGCACGGTTACATTGTTTTATGACGGAGTTCCTTTTCCTACCAATTTCATCATCAGATCAGTTCGATGGTACAATTTTCATCAGAGCCATTTATTTAAATTAATTTGCTAGGTCATAGTCGCTTATCTATCTTAATCGGGATATCTTATCGCCACCCGTGATAAAACTATAATTGAAGATCATTGGCCATATGTGGTCTTCTTCATTAGTTCCACTTCACCAAATAAATAAATAAATTAAATTAAATGATACTTCCTGAATGCAGATACTTGACTTGTTGCTGAAAATACCAAACATCAGATCCCATCATCAGAACTAGATTTTGATAAAAATAGGAAGTAATTATAAAAATAGGAATCTTGAAGTACATCCTTTCAAATATTAAAAGAATTTTGGTAATCGGTATATAAATGACGCAGTTAGTATAAACAGAAATAAAGGAATTGAAAGATTTTTTTGAAGTCGGTTAATAAGAAAATAATCTGAAAATTAACGCTTTTCATTTACTCAATTTGTAACTTATGCACTGCCTTCGATTGTATACGCCTCACATAATATGTTATTGTATACGCCTCACATAATATGTTATTGTATACGCCTCACATAATATGTTATTGACCTTATCGATTCACGAAAAAAAAATTGCAAAGAAAGAAAAGCTGGCAATTGTTGTTCTTTGTTTTGCTTTATCTGTGGACTTTGAATACACCTGACAAAGTCAATCCAATGCATATGTTTCTTTACACATATTGCACCTTATGTTTATTCAATCCATTGTAATAAGGCTGTTGAGTGTGCCGTAACTGCCCGTAACTCACAGCGCCAAGTAATGGTCAGTGGATGCGGGTGATCGACCGAGTATTGTGACAGTTATCGCGTCGGATCTCTGCTTTGTACCCGCATTTACATGCGCGGGCTGCCCTCTTCGGCGAACGGCCCAAATCATATGCGAATTGACGAAAATTATTAGTCTACCTACTAGGGTTGGAAAAGCAACCGTTTTTTTTTACAAAAAGAAGAAACCACTGCTTTAAACTGCAAACAAAAAAAATATGTATAAAATCAATTCCTATCACTTGTTTTTTTTTTTAGATTTTTTAACATATTTTAAACAAATTTTATAATTTAGGTAATTGATGTTTTTTTGAACACGCTTATATTAGATTGTTCTGTATATTTGTAGGTATGTATGGAAACTTTGATCGTGATTTTCACCGCACTTCAAAAAGTCGGAAGAACAAAAAATATTTTTTAAAATAAAATTTGATGTGAAATACATGTTTTTTATGGTTTGAAACATGTTTTAAAAAAGTATGCAATTTCTTTACCAGTGTTTTGAACAGTGTTTTAAACTCTTGTTTTAAACAAATATTTTAAACATTGCCAACCCTGATCTACACGGTACCATATATTCTGTGACGGTACTTTACTATTACTCACTGAAAAGTTATCAGAACAGCTCATCAACATACAGTGTGTCCTACGGCCATGCTACATGAACGACCATCAACATACAGTGTGTCCTACGGCCATGCTACATGAACGACAAGTACTTTAAATAACTATTGAAGTTAGGAAGTTTTACAATAATGGAGACTTTCCTTTATTTTTTAAAGACAGTAATACTGCATTCCAGGGTTTTAAAAAAGTCACTTGGTTAAGACGGGACTTGAACCAGCTTAATTTAAAAAAAAAAAAAAAAAAAACGGCCAAATGCGTATCGGACTTGCCCATGAAGGGTTCCGTAGCAGCAAGTAACATAATATAAAAGTTCTTGGATGGATTACGATTTATGACGTATTAAAAAAAAACTACTTACTAGATCTCGTTCAAACCAATTTTCGTAGGTAGGTTACATGGTAGTACATCATATATATTTTTTAGTTTTATCATTCTCTTATTTTAGAAGTTACGACACACACACACACACACACACATTTTAACACTTTGGAAGTGTCTCTCGCGCAAACTAGTCAGTTTATAAAAAATATATATTAGAAACCTCAATATCATTTTAAAAGACCTATCCATAGAAACCCGGGTGCATCCGTATTGATCCCAGAAATGCATCCCACGAGCTAAAAGTAATAATAATTATTCCGGAATCATACCATTAATAAAACCCTACACGTATGGGTTTGATGGAAAAAAAAAATAGTTTCAGTTCTAAGTATGGGGAACCCCAAAATTTATTGTTTTTTTTCTATTTTTGTGTGAAAATCTTAATGCTGTTCACAGAAATACATCTACTTACCAAGTTTCAACAGTATAGCTCTTATAAGTTCGGAAAAAAGTGGCTGTGACATACACGGACAGACAGACAGACAGACAGACATGACGAATCTATAAGTGTTCCGTAATTTGGTTACGGAACCCTAAAAACGGTATTTTTATGATACCGATCGAATGGGTAAATTACAAGGATCAATTCCTTCTCAATAACAAAGTATAACATATTAAAGGAACATCATGAAACTGTACTTAGACTGTGTTTAGTCTTTTCCCTGCGTACGAGTATGTGTTACAAGTTCAAGCTACAAGTCTCAAATTTCAGCATTGTGGGATTGCTGGAAGAACCCTGGAGGTTTAGTTTTTTTACAATTTCGATTTACCTTATTATTTCATAAACTACATATGTAGTCTTAATAAGAATTCAAAATAGTTTTGAAATGTCCAAGCAAAGCGCTTTCATATGACACCCCACTTCATGTGACCGTCCTACTTTTTTTACTCCCTCTTGGAGCACAATATCTCAACAACCCCCCACAAATATAGCTCATAGCCTTAACTACAAATTGTATCAATACAGATAGTATTTAGGTACCCCCTAACTTGTTCGGAAGATAACCACGAACAATACTCGCTTCGCTTTTCATCCTTACCTCATTGGTATACCTTCTATTCGCACAAAACGTTTCAGTTCTACCTTTATAATGCGAACTGCTAAGGAGTGGAATACACTACCGTCGTCTGTCTTTCCTGAAAACTATAATCTGGGTCTCTTCAAGTCAAGAGTGAATAGGTGCCTTCTAGACCTTTGTGCTTCATCTTCGGCCACATCGTCACTTACCAACAGGTGAGATCGTGGTCAAACAAAGGTCTATCAATGTTAAAAAAAAAAAAAAAAAAAAAAAAAAAAAAAAATAGTTGCGTGACTGATTGACTGATTATCAATCAACGCACAGCCCAAACGGTAAGTTTTGGAGACAGATTGGAGGGCGCAATCCTTTTGTGGTCTAGGGATGCACTAAAATAGGAATTTTAGTAAATTCACTCCTTGTGTCTAAATTTGTGTGGAAAAGTCGTGGACGTTTCACTAGTAAATTATAATTCAGGTGTTAGGTGCGGTAGTGGACTGACTATTCATTATCTGTATTTTCAAATTTTTCCAGTAGGAAAAATAATTCGATGTATCACATTTTATTAGTAACTTAACAACCTAACTAGCCGTAAAAGGTAATGACTACCATCTTGCACAATACATTTTGCTTACACACTGAAATGTACCTACAGGAAAACCATAACCATAACCATAACTACCTAGTCATACTCTGTAGGTACTTAGGTATTACTGAAATTATATCATGCTAGTATTTTAGTGGTAGATTATTAGTATGTAAAAAGAAGGGGTCCGTTTAGGGCTCTATGGTGACCCTGAGACACTCTTTCTAGCTGTATAGTTTGTGGTATGGTTGAGGTATTTAAAAGTCTTGTATAAATGGTAAATGGTTTGTATTAAGAGTTACAACATTACTTAACTCACTAATAATTGTATAACTATGATTTTATGGTATATTAATTCTATATGGTTTATGGTAGGTATATTAATGGTATGGTTTGGTATGTGAGCACGCGATACCTGAAAGGCTGGTGATCGCGAACTGGCTCGGTTTTGGCAAATGCGTATTAAATGCAGACGTTGCTTAGTACATATTTGTAGGTACAGGTAGGTACTGGTATAGTAATATGTTTGGGTATGGTATGGGGATAAAATTGGAGCAATTTCATAATTATTAACCTCAACAGAAACCTAAATAACCATATATAGTGGTTATTAAACGATTATATAGGCGTCGATACTGACTGTACCAAGTAGGTACCTACATAATGTTGCTCATTCTGTTGTTGCCTTTACATAGATTTATTCATGCCTTGCTCAATAAAGCTCAATTTCCACAGAAACCCGCGATGCAACTCGGCGAGACGTCTTGATATGCTGATATGGGTGTAGGCGATGATAAATATAGCAGGCCTGCACTAAGACTAGTGTTCGGAGGGGTTCATTCATTCGTTTTCTAGGAGGTCAAAGTTTTGGGTGTTATAATTCAGGTGTTATGATGCGGTAGTGGACTGACTATTCAATAACTGTATTTTCCAATTTTCCCAGTAGGAAAAACCTACCTACCTAGGTTAATTTTCACTAGAAACGGGATATTTACCATGATTTCTAGTGAAAATTATGTACATAACCATGATAGTTTCAAAAGTTATATCTTCCTAGGTTACTTGCTTTTCAGCCACATTCTTACCAAACGTCAGTTAACTCAGGGGCCAATAGCGCATTACAAAGTAACAGTTACGAGTATCATGAAAAATTTAAAATTATGCGTTGCCATTATGCTATCAGCCAGTAAAAACCTCAGACAAATAAAGAAAGAACACAGCGTGCAATATAAGTGAAGCTGAAAACTATGCTAAAACAGAATAACGAATAGTCTGTGATAAACGCACTCACTCACTCATAGTCAATGCATCACAACTATCCTCATCAATCGATAGTCTGTGTCGGTGTTAGAGTGGTAGTGTGGTTGTTTGTGTGTGTGTGTGTGTGTGTGTGTGTGTGTGTGTGTGTGTGTGTGTGTGTGTGTTAGCTGTGTGACATGCACACGCGTATATACAGCTTTAGTTTGCTAGAGGGCTTGTTCCGTCTTAAATTTATTTGTCTATGAGGTAGAAACTGGAAATATAGTTCAAGCTCACTGAATAATTACATTTAGCAGAAACGTATAACTTAAAAAAAAAAAACTTATTGTAGTATCCTTTGGACACTATCTAACCTTATGGAAAGTGACGATGTGGACGGAGATTAGCACCTTTGTCTAGAAGATAGGTACATATTTACCTTCGACTTGAAGACTCCTGGATTATACTCGTATTTATTGAGGAAACGCTAGTGTAATATGTTGTGCAGAACTTTTAGGCGCGTGAACAGGTACCTACAGTAGTAGGTTAAAAAAATACCTGCATGAGCGTTTGCGCGAGCTAAAAATACCACCTAAAATACCATCTGCATGATCATGTGCGCGAGCTAATAATACCACCAAAATACCACCTACATGAGCATGAGCGCAAGCAAAAAATACCACCTATATAACATGAGTTTGTGTGCGAGCTTTGTGGTATGTGTGGAAGACTGTAGAAAATGAGATTTCAGGGGTGGTTCTGCACCTGTAACCCCCACTAACATACCTTCTGGGCACGTTACGGCCCTGGTAATGGTGGTAGCCGGACGATAAATGCAGTGGCGCCCTAGCCGGCGCCGGCGCTTACGACGCTTTCTGGAAAATCCGAAGACTATTTTTGCCTATAGAAAATGTACTCTGTAAATGTATGTACTACAGAAAAACTGAAAATCAGTACAATTGCGATACATTTCAACTTTTTAAAAACTTTTATCAAAGCGTCTGTAATTAAGGTGAATTGGGTTAGGTATGTTTTTCGCGAAAAAATTCTACGTCTATGGTTTTTCGAGTGTATGTTTATTTGGCACGCTCTGTAGCCTAAACGGCTTGATGGATTTGAGCTTGAGAGGTGTCGTTAGATTCGTCTTTTGTGAGAGTGAGACTGGGTATATCAAAATTATTCATGCAGTCGGTTTTTTTCAATAATTGTACTTGTTCACTTACTCGTTTCGTTACTAAGCAGTGAAGTGAAATAAAAGCTTTAAAAATGAGTCCTCGTGATTCATTATATTTATTTTATTGATAGGTAGGTACGTTAGTCATTCTATAACCACAGGACATGCCTTTATCCTTTCTCGTAATTATGATAAGTTTATAGACCAGAGGTGGAGAGATGACACACGCTTCCGACTGAGGAGTGTAAGGCCACCTTTTATTTACCTACACTAATATTATATGTATATACGTAAAAGATTGTTTGTAGATTTGTTTGTAATGGATAAACACATATTTTATAAAAAAAACACCTATTGAAAGCTAACAACTACAGTGCGAAGCCGGGCGAGTTGCTAGTTTTATATAAAATGATTTCCAAATCACACTATGGAAATGTTGTAATCCACACGATGCTAGTTTGATTCTATGTATATAATTTAACGGTAAACTGACAAATAGTCTATTTGTGTATGTCTACAATTAAAATTGTAATTCCCATTTGTACTGAATCTATTTTCGGACGAGCGGTAGGTACCTACCATAGATAAGAATGACCATAGATTTAAATATAAAGATGTGGACGATCTACAAATTTAAATATCGTCATAGTAGCATCAAACACCACCGCTCGTAGCTCGTAGTTTTTACTTTGGTCGAAGCTCGTAGCGAATCAAGTCATACACCCTTTGTAGGGGAGCGTGGGGTAGTGGGAGCGGTCGGGAAATGTGAGCTATGGTGATTGAACGGCATGTAGGCATATTTGTGGGATTGTAAAGACTCGGCCGCTTCCGCCAACCTTCGAGAAACTTCGCCTGACCTGCCCCCCTATTCCCTATCTTGAAAGTCACTCAGTGACCAACGTTTGACAAGTAAAATTACCATCAATTGACAATTCTTAATAGTATTTTTTTTTAATTGATGATCATTCTTCTTGTCAAACGTTAGTCACCGAGTGACTTTCAGTTAGGGAATAGGGGGGCTGACCGGTACGGTACGAGCCGTTCGTTAGTGCTATGCGTTCAGTCACGAGAGACGGATGTGTGTTTTCGCTCCACGCTTATTAAAAACTGCGGATTGCCAGCGCCAAGGAAAGCATGAAGATTTATTCTTATTTTATTATGGTTATATTCATTACATCCGTAGATTCATCCGCTAACTAGTACAATCTGTTAAATTGCGATTTAAATGAGAGTTATTTTTTTTATGTTATAACTTTTCAAAATGGTAGTAGGCGGGAAATGGGAGCAAAGGATGATTTTTCTTGATTTAATTTAAAATGTTTTTTTTTATTTGTGTTACTATGAATAGTTCGTAGTCTAGTAACTAACTAAGATCACATTTAAACTATGTTTAGTTTAACTTTTGCGGAAGGCTAAATATTATGACTCCCATTTCCCACATGAGCGTGAAATGTCAGTCGCTCCATTACCCGACACGTGCGGGTAATGGGAGCGACTGACTTTTTTTGTAAAATCGTTATTGTTCCTTAGTATAAGACTCCAGTTAATTTTAACAATGATTAAAACATACCTATGTATATAATTGTTCGAAGAGTTTCTAATTCAAAATTATAAGAAGATGAATAAATGTGGTTTTTAAGAAAGTTTTCCCTTAGTAGGCTCCCATTACCCCGCGCTCCCCTATAACAGTTCTCTGTGTCATAGACTGGCGTTAGTGGGTGTATAAAATCCGATTTTGCCACTGCAAAACTAGCCGTCATTTATCACGTCCTGTCCTTACGCTAGTAATGTACATACATGCATACACACACTCCTTTTTCCCCGAAAGGGTAGGCAGAGCCTCAAATGGGCCTCTTTTCAATGTATATGTATACTAGCGACTCTTCGTGGCTCCGCACAGGTAGTTTCAGGATTATAACAGCCCCCCCCCCTCCTGTCCTCCCCTCCCCTGGTAGCCTATGTCACTCAGGGTGAATGTAGCTTTCCAATGGAGAAAGAATTTTTGAAATCGGCACAGTAGTTTTTGAGTTTATTCATTACAAACATACACACACACAAAAATACAAATCTTTCCTCTATAATATTATTATATTATATTATTAGTATAGATGTCTATGGGAATTACTCAAACAATGACTTCTGTATGGAGCAGGCTAGCGGTACACTTCCTTTTTACACGTACACGCCTTAAACTCACAGCTTTCAGTGAGTACTCAAGTTTATTATCATCAAAACTTGTCCAAACATCATAAAGCGGCTTCTGCGTTAAGCAAATTCGCGGTAATCAAAAACGGGCTATCTACTTTAGACTCAAAAACAACGGTACGAAGATGAAAATCATTTGCACGCAAATATTTATATGCTACTTCACTATCTGTTTAGTAAGAAAAGATTCCTGAACGCACGAACTCGGGTGAATAGGTGAAGCTGGGATTGGTTTAAAAGTAAGAACAGAAATACATATTTATGCTAATTAAAAGAGGTTCTGCAGGACTCGTGTATTGTTTACGGGTCAAAGTCAAAGTAAAATGTATTTTATTCATTGATATCACAAGGATCATTTTGGATCGTCATAAGGCTGAGACTGCGCAGTGTCAACAACCGGCTTCTGAGGGCTCTGTGCATAATTCATGCCCCATTGTGCGTATTGGCACAGAATAAATTATAGTATTTACATAAGTCTCACTCCGACTACATAAAAACTGTTACTGAATCCGTGGCACGCACGAAATGTGCTTAGGTGCTATTAGATCTCTAAGCTCAATTGACTTATTACTTGAAACCCCACCACGGCACCATTTTTAGGGAACCACACATTTTTTTTTTGTAGGTACTTGGATTGACGGATTAAGCAGATGACCCACCTGATGTTAAACGGTACCCTCTGCCTATGAACAGTGCATTATCACATAGGTCACGTCCACCTAGGACGCACCATATGTGGCATTGCACTGCACCCGCCACCCTGAGACATAAAGATGAAAAGTCTCATGTGCCTGTAATTACCAACGAAACCATTATAAGACGTGTCTGTCTGTCACAGCTTATTTTCTCTGAATCCTCCGGATGAAAATATTGAAATTTTGAACGAGTGAGCCTTACAGTAGTCGCATATGATGTGTAAAATCTGACATCTCAATGGCTGATATGTAGTTACAACCTCTCGAAAAAATGCACGCTTTCTGTTACACGCTTCAGTACCTTTTCATGAAATCACTCTCACAGATTGCAGGAAAGCGAGAGGAACGATGTTACACACCAAAAACTTGAATGTGCTTTATATATATACTAGCGACTCACCCCGGCTTCGCACGGATATTCACCGGTGACCCCCCCCCCCTACTAAAAAAAAGAAGAAGATCGCTCTCAGCGATAAGACCGCCCATTGTACTTCCATAGGTACTTATTTTTCTGATTGTTTTTAATGTTATTTTTATTTTTGTGGTGTGCAATAAAGTGTTATCTATCTATCTATCTATCTACCCCTCCCCCCTATGTCAATCTCCTAGTTCTAAGCTACCTCCTTACCAATTTTCAGCCAAATCTGTTCACTCGTTCTTGAGGAGTTATTTTATTTTATTTATTATTTATTTATTGAACATGATTTACAACATATGTTTCTTACATTTAGTGTTTAAAAACCTATATTAGGTTTATCGTAACACTAGGTTCTCGATGATAGGTACATCCAAAATTACATTCGTTATAAGTGGTGTAACTAACACGACTTTGTTTTATACATATATATATATAATAGATATAACGTATCAAATTAAAGGGCTTGTTATATGGTATATTTTTTAGTTATAATTTTAAAATGCATAGGTACTTACTTTAAAAGATATCAAAGAAAATATATGAAAATCAACCACATCCAAACCAAAGAGCCTTAATTATTGAAAAATATTAGGTCATCGTTTAAAAGAAAATCTGAGTGAAAATCCAAAGTTTTTAAATTTCCACGGGAAATGGAAAATATTCGCGGCGAGAAAATTCATATAAAATGCGTGTATGCGTGTCTTGCTTAATGTCACTGAACATCAATAAGTTCAACTGATGTAGTTGTTGCTACGGTAGCTTACTTGTACAGGAACCTTTCTTCGCGAGGCCGACTTGCACTTGATCGGTTTTGCGAGTTACGAAATGATTTGATTCATGACCTACATAATTGAATGTAAAATCAGCGTAATAAAGTTCATTTTACAATTCGTGCTGCCTTGCAGTGACAGAAGCTCGCTCGGCTGCTACAATGCAAAGCTCTACTTGTATATATAGTGAACAAGACCAAATATTTTGATATCCACTTACTCAAAATACGCTTTTTTGTAGACGTCTAAAGAGTTTTCTTGGAATTATTGTAAATACAGGAAAAATCTCAGGTTTTTTAGGTAGGTACAAAAGTACCTAACTAGTTATCGGTTTACCTACAAATGTTTTTTCTTTTGTAAAAGTTTAAAGATTACCTATTGTTATTATGTCTGTTATCACCAACGTTAGTTTTAACCGTATAGAACCGACGGTTAAGGCGATAGTTAACCCGAAATTAGCAGGTCAATTATGCGTTTTGAATGAAACATTGATCGCCGTAGATTTAAAGACCAATTCAGTTCGAACTTCGATGTGGCGGTTCATCCACTTTCTACCAGCCGCCCAGATCGTCGCTCCACGTAGCCAGGGGGCGCCCCACACTACGTTTACCAAGACGTGGTCTCTCCACTCAAGAGTGGAGACAATAACACTTTTACCCCAGCGGTTGTCGATTTTTCGGCATATATGCCCAGCCCATTGCCATTTCAGCATGGTAGTTTCTCTGAGCTAATAGAATAATAGACAATCTATTATTTTACTGATTTTTACAATTTTGATTTAACTTCAGCTGTTAGTTTGTTGGTATATTTGGGACAAATCTTGCCACTGAATTTTGAACCATTTCCTCTCAACAATATGAGTTGAAATTTTGCATACTTTACTGTTCTGGTGACAATACAATATTAACGTGACATCCGAGCTGATCTGATGATGGAGATAGAAGACTGGCCGTGCTAAGGCTCATTTTGCTAACACACGGTTCTGATCACAAATAATTTCATAAAAGCTTGTTTTGAAAAAGATATCTTTTTATTTATTTATTTCCGTAAAATAGTGACTCCATGCCCATAAATCGAAACCGCAGTATAAATACTAAACGTTGTCAATAAGTATAAGAATGGACGTAATTATCGAGGCTTTTATGTGTAATCATCTTGTTGACTGCCATTGTTCCGCTTTCTTACACGAGCCACAGATTAGGGAGCATGTGGTACGCGGATCAGAGTCGTGCGGAAGATTGTGTCGGCCCTTTTCTACTCGATGGCTTAATCATCCTGCATTTATGTCATGATTAATATCTATAATTAAATTAACACCTGTGTATTGTAACTTTCCTGCAACGTGTTTCATAATTTATTGATTTTTGCTGAAAGTAGGTTGGCTTACAACTTTTTTGAGCAAAAAATAATTGAGTGTTTATTTCTGTAATAGGTTTACATTTTTTTTAATTATAGTTTGCTCGTTCTATTGACGAACGGAATCTTCTAACATCCATAGTTCTACATCCCACTCATAATGTAAATGTTTGGATGTTTGTGTTTGTTACTCAATCTCGCCGAAACGGCTGAACCGATTTCTGTGAAATTTGATATACAAATAGATCATGACCTGGATTGAGCTATACGCTACTTTTTATCCCGGTATAATGCGCACAAAGCAGCGGACTAGTCCCACTAATATCATAAATGTTAAAGTTACGCTGTTTGTATGTTTGTTACTCAATCACGCTGAAACGGCTGAACCGATTTCTGTGAAATTTGGTATACAAATAGATTATGACCTGGTTTGAGCAATAGGCTACTTTTATCCCGGTAAAATGTACGCGAAGCAAATTGAATTGAATTGAATAATGCCGCTCTGCTGTAAGTAATAACTGTATGGTATGAAAAAAAACAACTAATAGAACGCCCGCGACTTCGTCCGTATACAAACTTCACCCCTTAGGGGATGAATTTCGGCTTCTGGTACAGTAGGTAATCCCTCGGAATTATAATGTAGTATCCACGCATATTTAAATTTTGAATATTGTACTTAATTTAGTTAGTTAGAAATGAAATCTAAGATTAGGAATTAAGCAGCATACCCTGCCTTAAGGCCATGGAGCCCTTTCGAATGAGGTACCTATATCACCTCTCTGGCGACGCATGCTGGCATGGGCACCACTGCTCAGTTTCCTGCCCGTTACTGGTGGTAAGCTTTCACTAAAGGCGTGAAATTCAATTTTTTTTCGTGTTATTTGCTCAATAAAAAACAATTTTTGAAGCAAAATCGTAGCTATGATAATGATATTTATGTGATACTATAAATTAAAACTTGTGTGTTAAGTCAAAATAATTACCGGCAAGTTGGTTTTCGCTATCTGAAGAAGTGTTGATGAGCTGTGATGAGTAAAAAACACGAAGAAATTTGAATTTCGCGCCACAAGCGAAAGCAGCCACCTTAAGATTGTAAGAGAGTGGTTTCGTTATAGTACGTTTGATCAACTTTACGTGGAGTCACGCATTCTTACAATACGTTCTTTTCAAATTACAACAATGTGGGAAATTGAATTAATTTGTGTCTACGATTTGAATTGTTTCTTTGTAAATTATCGAATTGGAGCGGAAACGTAAGTTCCCAAGGTCGTATTATTTTATTATTGGAGTTAGGAAATTCGCAGTAGGTTATTGTTCCTAGATGAGAGTTCAAAGCAAGGGCCTTGTACAGATTATGGCTATTATGGCAATAGCGGCATCGTCACGACTGTCCCACATTTTTTACAACATTGTTTAATGGCTTTCTAGCGATAGATATTTTTACAAGCTTTTAATTAAGGCAACGCATTGATAACTATTATTTCGTATAAGGTCGTGTACGCTAAAAACGTTTTTTTCCTTTAAATTAAAAACGAAGTTAATTTAAAAAAAAAACAATGGAAGTGTGTGTTTGGATGAATCTACCTAAAATAGTAAGAGTCTTAAATCGGTCCCGTTTTCCTTTCCAATGTAAATCTCTGTTTTAAAAGAGGTTTCTTCGATAATTTTTCCTCTGCTATAAAAAATAACCAATCGTGTAATGCTACTACAAAAGAAAAGTCAGTGATATGAACAATCAGGTCACCAAATATCACTACCATATGTTTTGCAACTGCTGAGAAAAATCTAGATCCCTGCCACCAAAAGTTCCATTGCGTCATCGTAACTTGCAATGGCTGTATGTAATGTTACATTGTTTGTTTAGGTTATAAACAAATTGTAAAGATCCAAGCATGTTTGAGATACATTTACATATAAATTTATACATGGTAGCAGTAGTAGAGCTTTTTTTGTGAAAGAGTACGTCCGGGGAAGTACTACCACCATACCTATTTCTGCTGCAAAGCAGTAATGCTCGCATTGCTGTATTACGGATTGAAGGGTATGATTGCCGGTGAAATTATAGGCCATCTTTATGTCTCAGGGTGGTGGGCGCGGTGCAATGCTACATAGGGTGCGTCCTAGGTGGACGTGACCTATGTGATAATGCAACTGTTCATAGGCAGAGGGTATCGCTTAACATCAAATGGGCCTTCTGCTTGATCCGTCATTCCAAGTTGTATAAAAAAAAACATTTGTTTCTGGTTGATCCCCAGACTCCCACGACATGGTGCTGAGGTTCAACAACGCCCCCACTGAAAACTACACCGAAGATGTAGGATCTAAAACCAATATCCGCATTCTTAACTCACAGGTAAAGGTAACTAACACTAGACGACCTCTGTGGCGCGGCGGACGAAGGCTCGCCTGTGACGCAGGAGGTTGCGGGTTCGATTCCCGCCTCGGAACAAATATTTGTGCGATCTGCAGATATTTGTTCTGGGTGGTCTGGGTATTTTCGATGTATAATAAAAAATATCTATCTATGTAATATATTGTATTAAGTATATCAGTTATCTAGTACCCATAACACAAGCTCTGCTTAGCTTGGGGCTAGATAATGTTGTGTGAACTGTCCAGCATTATTTATTTATTTATTTATTTTCTATGTATAATAAAACAAATCTATGTAATGTATTGTATTAAGTATATCAGTTACCTATCTAGTACCCATAACACAAGCTCTGCTTAGCTTGGGGCTAGATAATGTTATGAAGTGTCCAGCATTATTTTATTTTATTTATTATTATTCTTTGTTCAAAGTAATTGTCTAATTCTTGTATGTGGATTTTAATTTCTAACTTTAATTACTTATTTTTATTATTGGTTGTTTTAGAGAACAAAAATATAACAAAGTACCAAAAAAGGAGTTTGTGTATTTATGAACGCTTAAAATGTGCCATATCTTTCCAGTTCTATCACGCACGAAACCATCGGTTCATTCGTCGTGGCACTTGTTATTTCTTGGCCACCCTGCGCTAGGTCCGCGTTGAGGTATTCCTGCAAACGGCATTGTGACCGATGATGAGAGAACCAGCAGTGCACCTCATAAGTTAATTTTGAAAAAAAATAAGAAACTCCGTCGCAATGAAACGGCTGAACCGATTTTGATAAAATATGTCTAAGAACATCACTAGAACATGTCCATCGCTAGAAAATCTGCTTCCAAATAAAAAAAGCGGCTAAGTGCGAGTTGGACTCGCCCATGAAGGGTTCCGTAGCAGCAAGTAACATAATATAAAAGTTTTTGGATGGTTTACGATTTATGACGTATTAAAAAAAAACTACTTACTAGATCTCGTTAAAACTAATTTTTGTTGCAAGTTTACATGGTTAATGTACATAATATATCTTTTTTAGTTTAATCATTCTCTTATTTTAGAAGTTAAAAGTGCATCACACATTTTACCACTTTGGAAGTGTCTCTCGCGCAAACTATTCAGTTTGGAAAAAAATTATATTAGAAACCTCAATATAAAATTTTTGAAGACCTATCCATAAATATCCCAAACGCAACGCGGGTTTGATGAAAAAAAAATTGAGGAAAAACATTATTTTGAGTTTCAGTTCTAAGTAAGGGGAACCCCAAAAAATTATTGTTTTTTTTTTCTATTTTTGTGTGAAAATCTTAATGCGGTTCACAGAAAACATCTACTTACCAAGTTTCAACAGCATATCTCTTATAGTTTGGGAAAAAAGTGGCTGTGACATACGGACGGACAGACAGACAGACATGACGAATCCATAAGAGTTCCGTTTATTGCCATTTGGCAACAGAACCCTAAAAACAGCATTAAAAACGGTTCACCGAGCTACGGTGCCACAGACACACATAGCGTTCAAACTTTTAACACCCCTCTTTTTTCGTCGGGGGTTAATAAACTATACATTGTTTTCCAGGTAGTAACGAAGCCCGAATTCAAGTTTTTTGAGGACCCCCTGTTCCAAGCAGTGTCTATCCTGATATGGGATCCAGCGAACTACTCCTCGACTTTAGAAGACTGGTACGACCACCCGGACTATCCGCTGTTTCCGGTTTATAAAAGGTAAACTCATCATATCATGATGATGAGGCATATATCCAGACCTCTACAATTTGTTGTAGAAGTCTGGATATTATATGCCTCCCTTATAGAAAGCCGTGACGGACGACCTTGAGCAGTCACCAACTTCCAAAAAAAGCAAAAATAATAATAAAGGGAAAATGTTCGAGACGGGGGCGGGGAACTATTATCTAATCTGTGACGGAGGCCTGCATCGTCGGGTAACTAATTCGTTCACAATTTTCAATTTATTCGAGGGATGTTTTTATTTTCCCTGCTTTTTGATCTCTGGATACCGTAGAGTTATGCTTCATCAATAATAATCAATAATCATTTATTTTGTAAGAGTATTACACGTCTACGTACACATATTTACTAGACTACAGTATAGAGTGCGATATAAATTAATAATAGTAAATTATATTGCAAATAATAATAGAATAATCAAATAATAATAATATTCAATTATTCATTGCTTTGAAAATTCAAGATTAAAATGACATTATTCTAAATAAAATTAAAAAATTACGATTAAAATCTAGTCTTCTAGAGACTAGGAGGATTTGCCATAACCCCCACGCTTGGGGCTGGCGCGATGGCGCTTTGGTACGCTTTGGTGATCGCAGTATTGGTTGAGTACCTACTTAAGTGGATGCTGCTGCCCATCCCCTGGTGTAATCACTTGGTCAGCTTTTAAGACATTCACGTGAGGAGACGGAGGGGTCTATACCTAGGCCGGACACACCACGGTCACTAATTAATGAATAATTCTTAATAATTTATTTACCTATTACATAGTCTTTATTAAATCAGCAATAATAAATATGTATATCCGCACAATGGTTTTCTCTTGGTCACGCTGCTTGTATTTATTGTTACTATTATTTATTCTGTGGTATTGTGATGATTTGCGAAATAATTCATGTGGTGAGGAGCGGATTCGCTTTGCAGCTCTTAACGTAGATTTTTTCACGATGCAATGTTGGCTCAGTGGTAGGTTCTAAGACTTTCAATCCGATGGTCGAGAGTCCGAAATCAAGGTATCAACGTTTAAAAAAAAAAAAAAACCTTTTGATCACGCAATAGTGCACACTGATGGAAAAATCACGCTTGGATTGCGAATCTCCAACATTGAGATGGGAAGCTCAGACATGGCTCAGTAACTACGATGATGATGATGATGATGATGATGATGAAGCTGTAAATTATTTTACCCCATGTGCCGGAACAGAACAGAAACTGACAAACGGGACAATTTCCGCTTTACGTGCCTTGAGTAACGAACAAAGATGTGGATATGAGTACCTTCTGTTTGCTAAGTATGTCACCCAGTTTGTCACACTCTCTGATAGCAGTGCTTTCAACTAATGAACAAATTAAAACTAAATTCAAAACTAGGCTTTATTATAATTTTAAACCCCTGTTCCAACTCTAGGACATGCCGCAAAATTCCTAATTTTAGGTTTGATATATTCTCTCGATAGAAAAAAAAACGAAAGTTACGGTTATTTTTTCGCCTTGATTCAATTGTTTATTAAAATGGTGAATATTATTTAGTAACAAATTATATAAATAAAATCAATACAACAAAGCCGAGGGTTACTGTAGGGGGTTTGTAAAATTATTGATATTTTACGGAGCTATGTATGTATGTATGTATATTCAATAAAAACCGCTTTTTCGAGCGGCGCGAGGCGTTTTTTTGTATGAAAATTTCTGCCTGGGGTTTGATTGTTCCCGATTAATGTAGGTACTATTATTTACTTCACTTCGAACTAGCTTCACATTTGTTAAATGAAATACAGCACTGATAATAAATTGTCTTATACTGCTGCTATTTATTTATTATGTCTGCTAGGTGGGAAATATATTTAATATTACGACTTTACATGCGCACGAATGGGTACGGTGGTAAGCAAAGACCTCAAAGTGGACTCGGGTCAGCGTTCAAAAAGTGTCCGAACCAAAAGAAAGATTAAACGCATAAAGAGGGACAATTCTGTAAAATTATCACTTTTTTTACATGTGTGAATTACGGTACAAGCAGATGGCTCACCTATGGGGTTATTGCGTAGTAGACTGACGTTTTATTTCGATGTCCAGTTTGCTATTCAATGCGCAGCGTGTTTTAAATATTTCTGTTCTTGTAAAAAAGAAAAAACACGCTGCGCAATGAAAAGCAAACTGGTAATCGACATCAAACTTCAGTCTACTACGCAATACCCCGGCTGATATTTAGCGGTAACCTCTGCAACAATGCACTGCGTCACAGCTCACGTCCACCTAGGACGCACCCTATGCGCCCGCCACCCTGAGATACAAAGATGAAAAGTCTCATGTGCCTGTAATTTCACCGGCACCCATACCCTTCAAACCGGAGCAAAGCAATGCGAACAATTTCTGAAAAAAAAAAACAATTGCTGCTGTAAAACTATGCTACTTTTTGTATGGTAGCATTACACCTAAAAGTCAAGCCCATCGAAGTAAATTATTGTGCAATAGGTTGTTGGAGCTACGGCCAGATGCAGACGTGCATCTTCTGAATCCACACGTTCTTTGGGGGCTGTGGGCAATTCTTCAGGACACGTCACCGTATCGACTTCGGAAGAATCCCCCATCTTCGGGCTTTCTAGGTAAATGGTATATTCTTCCTATACAGCTATATTCCTGTACGGTGCAGAAACCGGGACTCTCAAAGCGAAGGATCGGACGTGTAGACGCTTTCGAGATGTAGTGTTGGAGACGGATGCTGCAAATCCCCTGGACAGCCCGTAGGACGAACGTGTCAATACTCAATGAACTCAAGATAACTACTAGGATTTCCTCAGAAATCTTATTTTGTAGTTTGTGAAACAATACAATTTAAGTTACACATATAGAAACTCTCTATGATGACCACCACCCGGAAATCAAAATTTCAAACGAAGTGTATTACAATGGGCACCCCTGTCGTGATTCAGCGAGTTGTGCTAAAACACACTACACATAAGCATTCTAGCACCGAAAGTGGCGAACACCCTTAAAAGTTAACGGTGAGCGTAGCGAGAGCAGCCAATTGCGGCCGCGGCCCGGCTCACCATGGTCCGACTCGCTCGGCTCGGATTAATTGAAAAAATACCTAACGGAAAAGCCCGACTGGCCCGGCATCCTTTTCTTGGACTGTTATAGCGAAAAGTGCTCGGCTGGTTTGATTTTATTTTATAGTATTATTTAACTTTCACAATACCTGAAATCTTTAGATAATATAGATCAACAATTCCGTATCTGATAATTTAGAATACCTACCTAGGAGGGAAGCGACTTCAATACCGGGGTGATACTTCGTCCTTTTCACTCACAGATTGCAAGAAAGTGTTTTATGGTTTCGTGGAGTAAACATTCTTCTATTACCAGAATCCCAGTTATCGTATAATTTTACACTGAAATGACTGTTGTTGGCTTTTATATTGGTCATTATTTGCGGCAAATCATATTTGGTTGAAGAAAACAGTGTACTAATAGCGAAAATAACACCGAAATTACTTGTATGGACAAAATTTTCGATGTTATTTTCGCCATTAATCTGCTGTTTTCTTCAACGAAATATGATTTGCCGCAAATAATGACCAATATAAAAGCCAATAACAGTCATTTCAGTTTAAAATTATACTTTGTTCGCACATATTGGACGACCTCTGTGGCCCAGCGGGCGAACGCTCGCCTGCGACGCAGGAGGTTGCGGGTTCGATTCCCGCCTCGGAACAAATATTTGTGCGATCTGCTGATATTTGTTTAGGGTGTTCTGGGTATTTTCTATATATAATCAAAAATATATATATCTATGTAATATATTGTATTAAGTATATCAGTTGTCTAGTACCCATAACACAAGCTCTGCTTAGCTTGGGCCTAGATAATGTTGTGTGAACTGTCCAGCATTACTTATTTATTATTTTATTTATATTTGTGCAAATACGTTTGTATGAAAAAGCAACCACCTTAAGATGCGAATTTTCAAAATTCCTTTGTTAGTACAACCCTACGCATCGAGACAAACACTCCCTTCAAATTTCAAGTCTCTACGACCAGCGGTTTAGGCTGTGCGTTGTCACTCGGTCACTCAATCAGTAAGTCAGTCAGTCAGGACATTACCTTTTATATACCTATTGCCTTTTATATATGAGATGAGATTATTGCACATTTTTTGATATCATATACTGCACTCGTGGTCGTATAAAATATGCTGAGACTGTTTGTCCAACCAATCTGTGACTGTATAATTTGATCGCAATGAAACGGCTAAACCGATTTTGATCAAACATAGCTAAGAACACTCCCGACAAATTCACCTTTCAAACAAAAAATAAAATCGAAATCGGTTCATCCGTTCGGGAGCTACGATGGGACACACAGCCACACACACACACACACACACATAGACACATCAAACTTATAACACCCCCTCGTTTTTGCGTCGGGGGTTAAAAACAGTAATATACAGTAATATTAGTAATATACAAATATTGAAACAAGCAAAACGCTTTTCTTTCTGACATTACCATCCATTGTCTTGCACCGCTCTCATGGATGCCGGGCCAGTCGGGCCTTTCCGTTAGGTATTTGTTTAATTAATCCGAGCCGAGCGAGTCGGACCATGGTGAGCCGGGCCGCGGCCCCAATTGCGCCCCTGGTAGCGCCCCCATGTCCAGGCTCTATAGGTACGACCCTGGTTCGTGGTTTCGTGTTTTTATGGTTCCGTAGCCAAATGGAAAAAAAACGGAACCATAACCAGCTATGCTGTTGAAACTTGGTAAGTAGATGTATTCTGTGAACCGCATTAAGAATTTCACACAAAAATAGAAAAAAAACAATAAATTTTTTGGGGTTCCCCATACATAGAACTGAAACTCAACATTTTTTTTTCATTAAACCCATACGTGTGGGTTATCTATGGATCGGTCTTCAAAAATGATATTGAGGTTTCTAATCTAATTTTTTTCTTAACTGAAATGTTTGCGCGATAGACTCTTCCAAAGTGGTAAAATGTGCGTTACCAAGAGAATGATAAAACTAAAAAAAAAAAATGATGTACACTTAAACTTTAAAACCATGTAAACTTCAACCGAAAATTGATTTGAACGAGATCTAGTAAGTTTTTTTTTTGAATACGTTATAAATCGTAAACCATCCATATTTTATATTATGTTACTTGCTGACGGAACCATTTATGGGTGAGTCCGACTCGCACTTGGCTGCTTTTTTATCAGGTACACTCAGGCTACTAAGGATTGTGTCGCTTATTTAGTTTTTTAGGATATTGAGTCGCTAGTTTGTACTTAGTAAAAAAATTGTTTTGACTAAATGTTTATTAATGTAACTCCAAATAGAGATATCGCGTTGTGGTTTTGTTCGTACTGTTTTCCCTTACGTTACTTTTCATTTCACATTTATCATTGTAAGTACGAGTACCTATGCATTATACCTATACCTATGAGTAAGTATCCAGGAATAAATAAATAAATAAACAATGCTGGACAGTTCACACGACATTATCTACTAAGCTAAGCAGAGCTTGTGTTATGGGTACTAGATAACTGATATATTTAATTCAATACATTACATAGATAGATATTTTTTATTATACTTAGAAAACACCCAGAACACCCTGAACTGCAGATCCTACAAATATTTGTTCCGAGGCGGGAATCGAACTCGCAATCTTCTGCGTCGCAGGCGAACCTTCTCCCGCCGCGCCGCGCCCTTCTAGTCTTCTATTACAGGTTATCATGTCTTGATGTTACTTTACAGGTCTTTGGTTCTCGCTTCACCGCTGCAAACGTGTCCGCGTATTCGAATACGTACCGTCAGTTCATGCGA
The DNA here is from genome assembly GCA_932527175.1 of Operophtera brumata. Taxonomy (NCBI): domain Eukaryota; kingdom Metazoa; phylum Arthropoda; class Insecta; order Lepidoptera; family Geometridae; genus Operophtera; species Operophtera brumata. The sequence goes on from OW052238.1 coordinate 8,250,201, forward strand.
GTCGTCGCTGCCACTACTACATTCATCGAGAGAATACGGCGTGTACCCTCGGCGCTTGGCACCCCTTAGCGCAAGAAAAGGCGCTAGCTGAGCGACTCCGCGACAACCCTAACTTAGATGTGTTTCAGAGAGGATTCATTGACGTGCCTGGGTTCGTAAACCTTAATTGTTGAAATCGTTCTTTGGTGAATTGATGAGACAGGTACGTCGAGGGAAGACATGTCAGCCATAGCATGATTAGCCGCAAGGATGTCGGGTTTCTTTAGCTTGGATGGGAGGCTTTTGCCCAGCTGTGGGACGAGGTTAGCAACGACTATAACAACAACGGACTTGTTTCAGAAGTTTTTTTACTGTGATTATGCCGGAACAAGCAGATTGCCCACCTGATGTTAAGCGGTAACCTCTGCGTTTAACTATGCATTACCTCACAGGTCACGTCAACCTATGACGCGCCCTATATGGCACTGCACTGCGCCCGCCACCCAGAGACATGAAGGTGAAAAGGCTCATTTTCACCCAATCCAAGTCCAGTCTGTTGTTGGATTTAGGGCGGATTTCACCGTTTATGTGGCCTCAGAGTTTTACACACTTATACCTACTATTACTTTATCTAATGCTTGCCTAATGATAGACTGCTAATATAAAATAATTGTTGTATCATTATTAAAGGTAAATAAGTACGTAATTTTTATACTCACGTATAATATACTGTAGGTACCTAGTTAGTATACTTATAATAATGTATAGAATCTATACTAGATCATAATGTAGCTTTAAATCCAATATCGTAGTGAACAACTTACAACCTAATGTAATAGGTGATAGCTTTATATGCAGTATTTATAACATTTTTATAAACTACAAATTAACATAACTGAATAAGTAAATAACTCATACAAATTGAATGTCTTCCTAACTTTAATAAATATAAAGTTTAATTGAATCATAAGTTAATGTAAGCAATAATGCAAAGTAATTAGTATAAAAACTAGTATTTATTATTAATAAAGTAACTCTTATATGTTATGAAAATAACAATTAATAAGTAAGACTAAGTTTTATTTATGTTTTCCCCTGTGTCATGGGTATCAAGAATTACGAGATAGATAGATAGATCCAGAACAGTTTATTGCAAAACACAAAAAAAAAAGTATGTAAGTACGAGCACCTAGGTACACCCAGAGCCGGAACAAATATTTGCAGATCATGCAAACATTTTTACCAAAATTAATCCGTTCGTTATAGATTACTAGTGTTCGCCAACTGTTTCGTTCGCGTTTTACCAGGAAAAAAATTTGCCTATAGCACAATCCAGGTCATAATCTATGTGTGTACCAAATTGTATCGAAATCGATTCAACCGTTTCGGCGTGATTGAGTAACAAACGTACAAACATCCATACATCTAAGCATCTAAAAACTTTGACATTATGATATTAGTGCGATTACTTAATTGCCGTGGTGTTTCAGGCCTCAGAATAGACCGTTTCCGTCTCCTCTCGTGGATGTCGTAAGAGCCGACTAAGAGATTACCCGGACTTGTTTGTAAGATTTGTCCTGGCTGCTAGCTTATTTAAGGAATGTGTTATTACTGGAAGAAAGCGTTAGCAGAGTCAGTCGTGGGAAGCAATGGCGGCGATGAGCTCACCACTTGTCATGTCTATTTGCCACGATGGTGCAACCCACGTGAAAAGAGGCCCATTTGAGGCTCTGCCTACCCTTTCGGGGAAAATGGCGTGTGTCTATGAATGAATGAATAAATGGGATTAGGTACTTTATGAAGATACACGTGTATTTGTCTCCATTCAGTGGTGATGATCTGAACTTGCTGATAACGACTTATCAGCATATTTTCTCTAGGATCTATTATAAATAGGAAGATACTTAATAGTAGTGGCTATTAAAGAATTCCATGTAAGAATTACTGTTGATGCTGTCACGATATTAACATACTTACGATTTTCTATCACTGTATTTATTTATGATCTGGACAGTGGCCAGGGATACAATAGGCACAAATCCAGCGCTTCCTGGTACACTGACTGCATTACCTTCATGTTTACTGACTACCTAGTGCCTCGGTACAGTTAGGATGCAAGGACAGTCGCAAGCAGAGTTAACTCTGCACCTACACCCAATCTACACTAGTCTACACTAATCTACTCTATCTACGCTAATCTACACTTCTACACTAATATTATAAACAGGAAAGATTTGTATTTTTTCAAAAATTCTTTCACCATTGGAAAGATACATTCACCCTGAGTGACCTAGGCTACCGGGGGGGATAGGAGGGGGGGGGGGGGGGGGCTGTTTTTCATCCTGAAACGACACGTGCGAAGCCGAGACGAGTTGCTAGTATGTTGGACAGTTCACACAACATTATCTAGCCCCAAGCTAAGCAGAGCTTGTGTTATGGGTACTAGATAACTGATATACTTCATACAATACATTACATATGTATATAGTTTTTTTTATTATACATAGATAATACCCAGAACACCCTGAACAAATATCAGCAGATCGTACAAATATTTGTTCCGAGGCGGGAATTGAACCCGCAATTTCCTGCGTCGCAGGCGAAACTCCGCTCACCACGTCACAGAGGTCGTCATATTATAATTACAACCTTTTACATCCAGTGTTTTGTGCATCCAATTATCAAAAATATCTTCACATTTTAAAGCCAACTTAGGTACTTACCTGTAAAACGGACGTTCTATGTGAACGCGCCGTAACACTGATTTAGTATCGACATAAGCAGATGGAACACCTGATGTTAAGCGGTACCCTCTGCCTATGAACAGTGCATTATCACCTAGGTCACGTCCTCCTAGGACGCACCTTATGTAGCATTGCACTGCGCCCGCCACCCTGACACATAAAGATGAAAAGTCTCATGTGCCTGTAATTTCACCGGCACCCATACCCTTCAAACCGGAACACAGCAATGCGAGCACTACTGCTTTGCGGCAGAAATAGGTATGGGGGCAGTACTTCCCCGGACGAACTCTTTCACAAAAAAGCTCTACTACTAACGAAACTACTGGTACTGACCAGTGCCCCTAGCGTACACTTTGGGAACTAAAAAAATGGGAAAAAAACCGTTTTACACTACACGTACTTCCGTGTCGATTACTGGCCTTAGATGCTGAGATAAATATGCCGGCGACGGCTGTACCCATCTCGTCGTATTGTAGATACTTATTATGCACGCGCCTTATTGCACTATTCCACGAAATATCGCGAGAGACAACGACCCCACTTATTCAGAAGATCAAAAACAAAGCCCATGAGGAAAACGAGTTCCGCTCGCGTCACACAATTTTAGTTAGCCGATTTACTTACCCGTGGTTAATTGCTATGGGGAGTAAAAGCTATGATCCCATTTTGAGCGTAATACCCATTTTTACCAATGCATTGTTATTATGCAGAGAATGCTTGTACTCAACAAAAACAACCAAATAAAAAAACTGGCCAAGTGCGAGTCAGACTCGCGCACGAAGGGTTCCGTACCATTATCTATAAAAACGGCAAAAAAATCACGTTTGTAAAAAAATTTAAATAAAAATTGCACGCAAAAAGTGGTCACCCATCCAAAAACTGACCTCGCAGATCATTGCTTAACCTACATTTGGAAAAATCACGTTTGTTGAATGGGAGCCCCCTTAAATATTTATTTTATTCTATTTTTTTGTATTTGTTGTTATAGCGGTAACACCACATCTCATCTGATACATCATCTGTGAACATTTCAACTGTCTAACTACCACGGTTCATGAGATACAGCCTGGTGACAGACGGAAAGACAGACACACAGACAGACAGACAGACAGACAGACGGACAGCAGAGCTTTAGTAATAGGGTCCCGTTAAACCCTTTGGAACCCTAAAAATGCTAAACGCGTGTTTAACTGACAAATTTATATACAAAATTGTCAAATTTTGACATGAGATAAGTATCTCGTAAGCAAGCGTCATTGTTGAAACTAAGCATAAGGCAAATGAGTAGGAGGTAAATACGCATGGTGCAGGGTTCAGTTTTCAAGTCATAGTTCTCACTACGTAACTCTAAAAGTATTAATCTCAGGATATATTTATTATTTGCTTAGGATTTATTCATGCACATAATCTGTGAAGATTTTAATTCGCCATCTTTCACCTTATACTAGGCGAAATACAGTCTATGGAAATTGGGAATGGCATATAAAAACAAAGTTCTTCTTCGTCGTATTCTTCATTACTGAGGTCGTGCCCGTCTTGAAAGGATTTAGAAGATATGCTGAAGAGCTTCTTCCACGCTGTTCTATCCTCGGCTTGTCTCAGAGCAGCGGTGATACGGAGGCCAGTGAGTGCCTTGACTTGATCAGACCAGCGACTAAGTTATCGGCCCACTACACAGTTTTACAAAAACAATGTTAGTTATTTTACTAACATTGGGCACAGTAACCGCCGAAAACTGTAGCACAGAACAAATAATAGTCTGAGGTACGAAATCGAATATACCAATTGGCATAAAACGTGGAGGAAATACCAATTTTATAGCGATAGCCTTAAATTGAGTAGCGCCTTTGGTCAGGAGATACAATGAAGTAGGAAGTTTGGGCCATGCACGTGCGATACATACACAGGCGGACGGATGAGCCATCGTGAGCGGTGGCCGGTGCATCGTGCGCGCAGGTGTCAATGCACTTCGACTGTACATCGGCAGGATACCACATTTTACTATGATAATATATAAACTAGATAAAATAATAGATAGATATATTATCTATCTATAAATAGATAAACTAAAAAAACTGCTTATCGTGTTTAGAGTGTCTACCCTTGGTATAAGTTTAAGCTTCTTGGTCTATCTACCCTTACAATCTCTATTGTCCGCCTTCAGCCAGTGTTGTCATTTGAATGTTCAAAATTTGAATTTTGTTTGTTCGCTCCGTTCGCTCCGTCGCGTTCTCGTCCGCGTCACTAACTTTTCTATTTTCTGTGAATGACACAAATCACCGAACAAGGAATCGTGAAATAAAAATGTCCAATTACATATCATGCAACCTCAACGTAAAGTAAAGCATCATATAAAGTTGTATGAAACTCCCTAGGGAATAAAGCGATTTGAATTTGGAACTTCAAATTCGTGTGGAAACTCGTGGAAACCTTTAAGTAAAAAAAAGACCAAATGGAGGACCATTGTAAAGAGGTTTGTTAGAAAATCGAACTGGCCACCATAAGCAGAACTCAAAAAAAAAAAAGTACTTTTACAAAGAACACAGACCAAGAGTGTACCTACTACAAAGAATGTGAAACAAAAGCCGGTGTTTGGTGCTGTGATTTTCAGTGAGTTTTTATTGTCTCGCAGAAGGTCTGAAAAGTAGTGTATGCTCCTCTGGAATAAAGCCTGTCTTCGTCTTGGGCAGCTTGACCCCTCGCTTCACTCAGGAGTCAGGACTGTATATAATAAGAAACGAGCAATATTTCTTATTAGATAATATATATATACAAGTATTGTAATTCAGCGTGGCAATGCCGCTAGCATCTTAGGGACACTTCCGTCTGGTAGTGATTTGGATCAATTGAGCTACCTTTACATTGTTAGCAGCGGTCTTCAGGTAGCACAACTGATACATATGTATTTTTTAAATTTTGTACATACCTACTTGTATTAGATATACAGTTGTGGTCATATAATTAAGAACGATTTGAAGTTCTAGAAGTTTTTTATTTAAATCGTATCATACACAGAGATGTGTACCTTCTGAGAAGCAACTAGTTATGTTATATAATAGTCACATTAATAGAGCAACCTGACTTAGGAATAAAGTATGAAATCGCTAACTATTTTTTGCACATTTTATTGATTTTATCAAAGTAACACATTCAAATAGTACTGAAACTGGACAAATAATTAAGAACGATTTATTTAACTGCTCGGGAATTGTTTTGTATGGCACTTAGATTTAAAAAATCACAATATTATGTAGCACAGGAAACATTAAAAGAAATTTAATAAATATTTAACTAAAATTAATAGTTAATAGCATATCCACGGCTTTTAATTACAGCTTTACACCGGCGAGGCATTGACTCTATTAATTTTTGACATTTCGCAAGAGAAATAGAGTTACATTCTTCTAAAAAAACGTCATACAGCTCTCTTAAATTTCCACACTTTGTATTTGAAACCTTTTTCTTTACTTCAAACCACAGATTCTCTATTGGGTTTAGATCTGGACTGTTAGCAGGCCAGTCTAAGACAGAAACTAATTGCGCTGTAAGAAATTCCTTTACGGTGCGTGCAGTGTGCTTTGGATCATTGTCCTGCTGGAATGTCCAAATGACCGGTAGAACGTCTTCAGCGTATGGTAACATTGTTTCTTCCAGTATATTTTTGTATTGGAACTGATCCATGTTACCTTCTATCAACTTTACAGGTCCTACACCATGTCCAGAAAAGCAACCCCAAATTTTCACATTTCCACCACCGTGCTTTAATGTAACTTTCGTGTACTTTGGGTCGAATGCTGTATTCGGGGGACGTCGTACATATCGTTTTCCATCAGAACATACTCTGTTTATTTTCGTCTCGTCAGAAAAAAGTACATTTTTCCACTGTTGCACAGTCCAGTTTTCATACTTTCTCGCAAATGCAAGCCGGGCTTGCCTGTGGCAAAGTTTTAACATGGCTACCTTATTCTTGCTATCCTACCGTGCAATTTTTCTTCTACCAAACGTCTTCGAATAGACGCTGAGATTGCTGAAGGGTTGTCTTCACCAAAATATTCTTTTCTAAGCTCATTGGACCCTTTAAAAGGATTTTGTTTTGCCATACGAACGATGTTTCAGTCATCTCGAGGAGTTGTTTTACTCTGTTTAGGTACACGTGGAACATTCGAAGTAGTTTGATACGTAGCAAAATGCTTTACAGCGTGGAAAACCATCGTTTTTGAACATTGCAGATGGTCGGCTATCTTTTTATAAGACCAATTCTTCCGGCGAAGTTTTATTATTACTTCCCTTGTAGATTTATCACATCTTTTATTTTTTCCCATTGTTTTTTTCTAAAGAAGCAATCACCTTTAATCTTTTAAAGCACGTAATGGCGCCAAAATTATACAAACAGTAACAAATCGACTGAGTGTTCTCTATTTAAATTTGAATAAAGGTATAAACTACTTAGCGTTCTTAATTACGTGACCAGCCAGTAATAAGGAATACTTTGTTTAAAAGTAGTGTAAAAAGTTTGCCTATTGATTTTTAGCCAATCATGTGTATCAATGAATACAGTGGTAATATGGAAATGTTTTACGATACCGAGAGAAATAAAAACAAATGCATACAATTAGTTTTGCATCTTAGTTGGAAAAAATCTTCCCTTTATATCAGCGTTCTTAATTATATGGCCACCACTGTATATACAAATATTGCTCGTTTAATAGGATAGGATTACCTGCTAAGTTATTACGTCTAGTATAGTAGGCACGGCTGCGCAGCATCTCGGATGTCTTGCTAATTCCGCACGCTTGCTTAGAATCACTAATGATTCCGGTACCTGCGCTCGACTAGTCGACACCCCATCAGTATTCCGCCGGCACCGGCAGTTATGTGCCAGCAAAAAGCTAAAAATACAAAACAAGGGCACATCATGGTCGACATGACCTTCCCGAATCACAAAACACGATAATGATTAATCAAATCTTCACTTCCTGAAGAAACAAACTTATATGTGCTGCAAACAAAAACTATAAACGAAACCAAAGCAAATAGATGACAATGGAAATGGTCGCTGAAAATGTTACAGAAGACTTACGGTGAATCGAGTTTATCAAAAACACGTGCTTATGACTGGTACAATGCGTTCAAAAGTGGTCGAGGTGTGATAGAAGATTTACTACTATAATGGGCCTTCGCACAAGGCCTACATTGTGAACGAATTTTTGACCAAAAATTAAACGAATACAACCGAGCAACCACCTTATTCACCAGATATGGCTCCAGCCGACTTCTTTATTTTTCCTAAAATCAAATTACCACATCGTGGCACCCGTTTTCATTCGGTAGACGACATAAAAGAGAATTCGCGACGAGATCTGAACTCAATTCTGGAAAAAGAGTTTAAAAAATGTGTCAATGACTGGATATTCGTTGGCGTAAGGTATCATTTCTGAAGGAGCATACTTTGCAGGTGATAAAATATATTGGAAAAATAAAATTTTGTGTATTATTGTCCTTTTCTCGGTACTTTCTTGACAGAGTGGTATATTACTTATGCAAATATTTTAATTTTATAACAAGGTCTCACAAGCGTTTTCATACTTTTCAATAAAGATTTTCCGTAGTTTTGTATACAAGCTTTGATTTAGTTTCACCTGTCCCGGTGTAATCAAATCCTACAAGTTTTTGACCCACTTCCCGGTGTTCGATTGAGCTGAAATTTGGCATACCTGTCAAGTACCGATGACAATATAATATTACAGTGACTGCAAGCTGATCTGATGATGGAGACGGAAGGTGGACAACGGCATTCCTCGATGGATTATAGTAGACTGGCCGTGTTTGGGCTCATTTTGATCAGCATCTTTCCGATCACTAATTACATAAAAACTTTTTAAAAATAGTTATTTATCAACAAGAAACTTGTTTGTGTGTATGTTCTTCGATGTTTTGTGTGTATATTCTTCTTCCGCCGATTTTTATGTTTCTTTCACTGGGTGTAGACAATGATCCTGACTCCCTTTTTAATTTTCTTACTGAGGGATTGCAACTTTTAGACGGATCTTTGAACGCGGTTATTTTTTTTTTAATAATCTTTTTATATTTGCCTACTTGTATTTTGTTTCGCTGATGGTCTATGTTCTATTCGTACCTACCGGTTTTATGTCTGCGCTTAGTGTTTCTAAGCGCAGACATAAAACCGGTGTTGACCGATGCCAGTGGCGATAGTCAGCTATTTGCATATTAAAATAGACTGATATACACTGGAGTTTTATCAATCAGTTTTACCATTATGGGGAGATGAAACTATAGGTACTGTCGAAACCAGAAGTAGCCTTAAAACGCATGCTATTTTAGTTTTAAGGCTAGGATGTCGTAAGGCTTCTGGCTGTTTTTTGACAACTTAAAAGACAAGCACCCAGTTCGTCCCAATTTCTGTCTGAGGATAACTTCCGAACCGTGTTTGGTAGGTAAGTAGATATTATATTGGTAGATAGTTACAATTTGTAGATAAGGCGGGTCTATCAATCGGTCGGGGGATGTTGTGATAATGGGGTCCAAGAAGGGGTAACATAGTGGAGATTATGTCTTATTCAAATTATTTTTAATTTTATTTTAGGCTTTGTAGTTTGTATTTTACAGGGTGTAACATAATAAGTGAAAATAAAAAAATAACCTCTAGGATACTTGCTGCAATTCCACAATACTGTGGCATTCTGGTAGATTTTGTGACACAACTATGTATAGGGAAAAATAAAAAACTTAAGGTTTTTTTTTTAATTTTATGTTATTCTATGCGTTGTTTAATTGGAGGTCTATTTGCTGGTATTTTAATGACGTTGTAGTTCAGTTAAATTGGATATTTCTTATTATTGGTTAATTGGATCGACGACCTCTGTGGCGCGGCGGGCTAAGCTTGGCCTGCGACGCAGGAGGTTGCGGGTTCGATTCCCCGCCTCGGAACAAATACTTGTGCGATCCCAGATATTTGTTCAGGGTGTTCTGGTTATTTTCTATTTATAATAAAAAATATATATCTATGTAATATATTGTATTAAGTATATATAGTATAGTTATCTAGTACCCATAACACAAGCTCTGCTTAGCTTGGGGCTAGATAATGTTGTGTGAACTGTCCAATATTATTTAGTATTTATTTATTATTTATATACCTATTTATTCAATACACTCATTGATGTCTATATTACTACAAGATACATCATAATGATACGTGTATCCGTTAGTTCATATTATGTGACCATTACTTTTTAACCCCAGATGAAAAACGAAGGGGTGTTACAAGTTTGACGTGTCTGTGTGTGGGTTGTCTGTCTGTCCCATCGTAGCTCCCAAACGGATGAACCGATTTCGTTTTTTTTTGTTTGAAAGGTGTATTTGTCGGGAGTGTTCTTAGCTTTGTTTGATCAAAATCGGTTCAGCCGTTTCATTGCGTTGGGGGTTTTTTAAATTTTTACAATATTAATTACTACTTTTGACAGAATACAGACGGACTGACGGACGGGTAGTAATGGTGCCATTTGGCAGCCTTGGGTAAGGATTCCTAAAAACAGCCTGAACATTATAACAAACATTTAGAAATTTTGTAGTGGTAGAGCTTTTTTGTGAAAGAGTTCCTCCGGGGAAGTACTACCTCCATTACATACCTATTTCTGCCGTAAAGCAGTAAACTGCATACTGCATACCGCATACTGCATAACTAGCATTGCAGCATTACTGTGTTCTGGTTTGAAGGGTAAATGGGTGCCGCTGAAATTACAGGTGCATGAGAATTTTCATCTTAATGTCTCAGGGTGGCGGGCGCAGTGCAATGCCACATAGGGCGCGTCCTAGGTGGACTTGGCCTATGAGGTAATGCACTGGGTTACCCATCAGCTTGTTCCGTCATTGAGGCAGTGAAAAAAACTGGCGTAAGGTCTGGGCGCGTCACGTGATAAAAGTTCGGTGTCTCTTGGTTCGCACGCGATCAACCTCATAACACGTGTTTGGTGCTATGACAAAATGCAAATTCTTTAGATCGACTGCGGAGTTGTTATTTAAATATGTGCATTAAGGCCATGTCCCATACACACAATCACATATGCATATAGCAACTGTCTAGCGAGTAATTTGATAACATCCTTACATTTTATAACATTGCCGATGCGCTGCAGGTTGCGGAAATAACATTAATTATAATAAAGTAACAAGCGTTAGTTCCACCTGCCCTTGCCAATGTGTGAAGGTCCTGAGTAGCTCCCGAGCTTTGTTTTGCCAAAGCATCTCATTATAATCATAATAAACTTATGGATATAAAGATGCGTCATAGAAATTAATCTGAAGATGGAAGTCATAATGAAGAATTTCAATAATGTTTAACCATAATCAAGATTGGGTACCAATTATAGGGACTGTATGTTTAGGTAGGGTACCTACTTGGTTTTGTTTGACCCAAGTCTGGATTTCAAGGAGACACAGTAAAACAGTTATTAGTTATGCAAGGCTGCAAACTTGTTTTTTTGGCGTGAGTATTTGTATTCGGGCTCCGAACTAACACTCTGTGCAACAACAAGTCACTTTCCGCTCGGTGCAACAATCTACTATTAAATTCCTATATAACTAACAGTTGTAAAGGAATGTAAGGTATAATATCTACTACGCAATTATATGAGAATCTATCGTATTTTTAATTAGATTTACGATAATTCTGAATGTAAAACAAACCGCATAAGGAAGACCATTTGGGTTAGGTAAGTACGTATATAAGTAATCACATGATTCACGAGTTCAATACATTGTTCTGATTCATTTATTCAAACTTTCGCATTGACGCAAGTGTAATCTTTTACAGTTCAATTGAGGTTCAATTATTATTCGCCATAACGGTCGCTCTTGAGATTTGACCTACAAACCGCCCGTCATCGAGGATTTCAGCTTAAAACCACAATGCATAAATACACTCAATACTGTACTAACTGCTTTACTAAAGGAAATATTTTAATATTTTTATAAATTAGAATGCTTGAAGCCTAAATTTACTTTTCCCTTTCATCATCAGCCGTTTGACGTTCACGTAACCCAGCCTTCCTCATAGAATGCAATGGGGCAATTTGCCATAATCACAACCCTTGGCACAAACAAATTGGTAATTGCAGTGTCAGTGTTAAGTACTCGGTGGATGCTGCTGCATATAGTGGTATAATCACTTAGTCACTTTTACGACATTCATGGGAGGAGACGGAGGGGTTTATTCCTAGGCTGGATACACCAGGTAGGTATTGCTTTAGAAGTAGGTGAAGTGCTGTTGCAATGTAATGTGTATGGTGGTCCATACAAACATCCAAACCCCGTTTGTTTTTTATACTACTTGGAATGACGGATCAAGCAGATGGCCTACCTGATGATAAGTGGTACCCTCTGCCTATGAACAGTGCATTACCTCATAGGTCACGTCCACCTAGGACGCACCCTATGTGGCACTGCACTGCGCCCGCCACACCCTGAGACATAAAGATGAAAAGTCTCATGTGCCTGTAAGTTCACCGGCACCCTTACCCTTCAAACCGGAACACAGCAATGCGAGCACTACTGCTTTGCGGCAGAAATAAGTATGGTGGTAGTACTTCCCCGGACGAACTCTTTCACAAAAAAACTCTACTACTACTCTAAACTTTGACATTTAAGATGTTAGAGGGATTACAATACCATGAGAACTAGCGAGAGGAACAACTCGTTTTCTTCGTTGCAGAGTTCAATCTGCTTAATTTGGTACTCCAGGAATGGGCACTTAAATTAAACGCTGACAAGAAGAATGACCGTGACTCACTGTGAGAGTTTTAAAGGAAGTGATGGATGACTCCTTGTCTCTATAAAAAGATCTTCTCGATTGCCTGGGTCTAATGTTTTCTGAAACATCTCTACCTAGAAACGTTTAGGGCATGCAAAAATGTAAGGAGCCGATCAACCAACAATTTATGGATTTCATACATAAATTGTATATTTCAGCCATTTTCATCATTCATCTCACAGTGTCCGATTTTCTTAGCTTTTACAAGCTTTATTTACCTCGCAAAATATATGTTTGTTTAGGTCAAATCTTGCAAGCTAGCTTACTATTGATCACACCACACAATGTGACCACGAGTAAAATTAATTCCTGTTAGTCACACCAGTATGACAATCTGGTGTGACCACGAGTCGGTACCCTTATCGACACCCGATTGAGCAGAAATTTTGCATACCTGTCAAGTTACGATGTCAATACAAAATTATGGTGACAGCGAGCTGATCTGATGATGGAGACGGAAATGTATGTTTGTCTATATAAAATCTTACAAGCTGAATTAGAACCACTTTTCGATATCCGTTAGAGCTGAGATTTTGCATACCTGTCAAGTTCCGATGACAATACAAAATTATGGTGACAGCGAGCTGATCTGATGATGGAGACGGAAATGTATGTTTGTCTATATAAAATCTTACAAGCTGAATTAGAACCACTTCTCGATATCCGTTTGAGCTGAGATTTTGCATACCTGTCAAGTTCCGATGATAATACAATATTATGGTGAGAGCGAGCTGATCTGATGATGGAGACGAAAGGTGACAACGGACTAGTTCCCATCACCAATTTTACAAAGGCTTGTTTGAAAAATAGATTATTCACACAAAAAAACAACTCTAATAATATAAAGAACTCTAATATTATAACTTTGATTAATCGTTTGTTTGTAACTAAGAGGATTGCAGGACTCCGGTTGCTCGATGGTTTGTAATCTTCGATTTTCATCGAAGTTTGTAATGGATAAACACAACAACTATTGAAACAATTTTAAAAATTATTTCGCGTATTGATTGCACCAATATGGTGGTGGTGAGGAGGACTACTTTAGCAGATTTTTATGGTATTTGGTGTGTGGATAGATGGAACCCCAACACTACTCGTGCGAAACTTGGGTGAGTTGCTAGCTAGAATATATATATATATATATATATACATAAGGTACGGAGGCCGCATTGCTCTAAGTATATATACGATGACTAATATCCGCAAACATACATAGGTACCGTAGAAAGAAAACCACGAATGAAACAATAAAGATAAGCTTCTGGCTAGCGAGCTCTGGAAGTCTGGATTCATTTCGGGAAACTAAACTATGTCGCTCGAAATTTAGGACAGCTGGTGAATCACTCTCGAAAAGAATTAGGTGGGATGAACGCGTGGAGGCTTTATTAAGCTTGTGGTTGAGACCACTCATACATTGCCAAGTGGGCGCGTAAAAAACGAAAATATATACACATTTTGTTAGTAGTGGAGCTATTTTGTGAAAGAGTTTGTCCGGAGAAGTACTACCACCATAACTATTTCTGCCGCAAAGCAGTAATGCTTGTATACTGTGTTCCTGTTTGAAGGGTATGATGGGTGCCGGTGAAATTACGCGCACATGAGATTTTTTATCTTATGTCTCAGGGTGGCTGGCGCAGTGCAATGCCACATAGGGTGCGTCCTAGGTGGACGTGATCTATGAGGTAATGCATTGTTAAATGCAGAGATTACTGCTCAACATCAAGGTGGGCATCCGAATTTTCCGTCAATCACAAAGTAAAAAAAAACATCATTCTACTGCAGTCCACTGTTCGACATAGGCCTCCGCCATAGAATACCTTGACAAACGGTTTTGAGCCGCCTCTATCCACTGACCTCCTGCGAACTTTACAATGTCTTCCTCCGAGTCTTCCGATTTGTGGTCACTACTCGAGACCTGTGACGAAAAGCCCCTAACCCTTATCCCCCAACGGTTATCAGTTCTGCGTGCTTTATGGCCTGCCCATTGCCACTTAAACTTAATAATTCTCTAAGAGCTATCTCAGTGATCTTGGTTCTTCTATCGGTCTTATCATTTAAAATAAACATTAGTTTCTTAAAAACCGTGTTAATTTTGAAAATGTGAGTAAAGAGACTTTTTTTGGTACAATCTACTGAAAAAAGTACGAGACAGCCAAGCTTGATAATTTATAGAAAACTAGTATCCGCCTGCGGCTTCTCTCACTTTTTACCAGGACAAAAAGTACAGACCGTTCACCGTATGATGTCCCCGCACTATTCCCAATGCACATCTTACGGTTTACAGAGCTGGGTGATTGGGCTTACAGCTCAATCTAGGCACAGAATACATAAAAGTACAGGTACAGAAGGTTAACTCCGCAAAATCATTTAAATAAATAGCGACTTTTGCCCCCACAAAATAAAGTGCAATTCAGGTCGCACATCGCTAATTACCTTCAGCTAAAGTCGCCTAGAAGTTACCTCTCTTTCTATCGCGTAAATCTTATCTTGTCTGACTCACTGAAATGACTGGACAAGTCGAGCCTGCCGGGTACTTGTAGCTTCATACCTAAAGAGTGCTGAGTGCGCCACGCCTGCTCTATGTCATAATCTATTTATGTACCTTTCATCGAAATGGGTTCAGCCGTTTAGTCCTGATCGAGTACCAAACATCCAAACTTTCGCATTTATGATATTAGTGGGATTTAAATTAAATTTAACCCGGTTTTACCCCGATCTTACGTAATTTTACGTGACTAGTAGTAAAATTAATTTGAAACTTTTGTCATCAGATCTTTACTGTAGATTGACACATTTTTTCCTCGTGATGTTCTCGGAATAGGAGCTTTTGAGGAAAATTTCAGAAACTACAAATGCAGTAAGTAAGGTATATATACTTGCCCATTTATGACGTTAGTAGGTACAAAGTACTACACATTCGATTACATTGGGAAAAACCCGAAGTGTCATCAATTACCCTCGCAATCCGTTAGGGCCGGTCGCGGTGCAGCGGCCGATTCGGCTGAAAGGCGTATACAAGCAAGTTTACATCACTTACGTCGCGGGCGGCATATTGAACCCTGAGCGTAACGATAGAGTCCTGAGTGAAGCGAGGGGTTGAAGCTGCCCAAGACGAAGACAGGCTTTATCCCAGAGGAGCATACTCTACTTTTAAAACCTTCTGCGAGAAAATAAAAATTAAATGAAAATCACAGCACCAAACACCGTCTTTTGTTTCACATTCTTTGAAATTGAGTTCTGCTATGGGCCAGTTATATTTTCTGACAAACCTCTACAATGTATTTCTACTTCCATGGCAATGCAATACCACAGATAAAATAATAATATAGCCATACGGACATTTTTAACCGATTTCAACCGAAATGAGGAGGGTTCTCAATTCGTGTTTTTTTTTATCTCAGAATATCTGTCATTTATGCACCGATTTGTTTTTTTTTTAGTTGAGACTCGGTATACTTCCAGGTTGGTCCCATTCATTTCATCAAAATCTGGTTCTGATGATGGGTTTCATGAGGAATTGAGGGAACTCCTCAAATATTATAGGCACACATATAGCGATTTCGGTATTTTCAGCAACAAGTCAAGCATATGCATTCAGAAAGTACCATTTGGTGAAGTGGAACTGATGAAGAAGACCAGAGATGGTATTTGGAACTACTCAAAGATAAGTATTTCACGGTTGGCGTTAGGGATGATTTTCCGATATCCGTTTGAGCTGAAATTTGGCATACCTGTCTAGTTCCTATGACAATACAAATGATGGTGACAGCGAGCTGATCTGATGATGGAGACGGAAGGTGGACAACGGAACTCCTCGATGGATAGTAGACTGGCCGTGTTTAATCTCATTGTGATGGGATGTTGACAGCCTGGCCCACGGTACGCGTCCCATTTTTCATTATTTTCGTTGACTACGTGGCCCAATACGCTGGGCCAGGATATTAATAGCCAAAATAAGTAGTTTTTAGTTGTCTACGGGGTCCATTCCTTTTTGTGGGATTGTGATCAGCACACGGTTCTGATCACTAATATTATAAAATCTTGTATTGGAGATAAATTCCTAGCTTTGAAGTTGTTTTTTTTCGAAAAGAATGATTTTACTTAGAGTTTTCTACGAGTTTACACACGAATTTGACGTTAAAAATTCAAATCACTACCTCCCCAGGGAGTTTCATACATTTTTACCTCCCTAAAGAGGTAATGCTTTACTTTACGTTGAGGTTGCCTGATATGTAATTGGACATTGTCGAGCAACAATGTTTTAAGTATTATTTTTCATGTGATTACTATGTACAAGATCATTGTGTCTGCAATAAATAATTATTATGATTATTATTACTTATTCTTATTATTGCTATTTGTGCTTTGGTGTGTCCGGCCTAAAAATAGATCCGTACATCTCCTCCCGTGTAAACCGACTACGGGATTACACTAGGGTAGCAGGTAGTAGCATCCACCTGAGTACTTAACACCAACACTGCCATTACCAAATTGGTGATGTTGGTGATGAGTACGCCTACCAAACGTGGTTATTATGGCAAATCCCCCCTATTGTATTATATGGGGGAGGCCTCGTAGGCAGCATTGGACGTCTAGGCCGTTACATAAGGCTGCTATTAATATACATTAATGTAAATTACATCCCGGGATGTGTAGCTTTACACTCAGCATGTAATGTAATACATCTTTCACTTCATTTGATTGGCGAACGTCTACGCGAACAATATATCGGGATGTATATCTCGTTACATCTTCGTATAGCTCGGTATCTTAAGATGCGATCATGTAATGAATAATATTTTTAAAAAATTAAAAAAACTCTCTTTTATAGCTAACCGAACTAAAAAACAGTTTTTTTTTTTTTTAAAAAGCGTGGGGTTCTTGATAAAGTAAATGTAACAATCATTCTGTTGGCAACTATCTATGAGAGGAGAGTTATGAAAAACAGTAAAAAGCACCCCACGCTTTTAAAAAAAAAAAAGAAAACTGATTGATTGTTCGATCTTCTACTACTGTAATATAAACTCTTTGAAATTGAAAATTATTTTCTATTTTTTAGTTCGGTTAACTATAAAAGCGTGTTTTTTTAATTTTTTTACAATATTATTTATTTTTCATTTTTTAGTTCAATTTATCTCTCTCTCTCTCTCTCTCTCTCTCTCTCTCTAACTCTAACTCTAACTCTCTCTCTCTCTCTCTCTCTCTATGCAAAGTTTCAAATTAATCAGACTTCTGGAAATTGGTGATAATTATGCTCAAAGATTCAGTTACATACATACATACAACCCAAGCTAATAAAAGCGTGTTAAAAATATACAGTTCACGCGTGGGTCTCCAGAAGGATCTTATGGCAAGATGCATTGAGATGTAATGAGCTATAATTTACATCTTTACATTACAGCTCGCTATATAATCTCTCTATATTATGTTATGTTATTAGTTATATCGTCGAAATGAGTTGCGAACGCACCTGATTAAAGACGAGGATATTCCGAGTATCGAAACATGTTATGGAAATTATTGACGTGGGTGTGGTTTTGCCGTGACGTATGATCTTAAAAGCCCGACACGACATAACTAGGCTTGCTTTATTCATAGAATCAAAAACAGGAAACTGCTTTTTATAGGAAATTATTTTGAGTGTTTCTTATCAAGCAATATAACTGTATCGGCGTGCCTATTTTTTTTTTTTACTTTGATAGTCCTTTGTTTGACCACGATCTCACCTGTTGGTAAGTGACGATGTGGCCGAAGATGGAGCACAAAGGTCTAGAAGGCACCTATTCACTCTAGACTTGAAGAGACCCAGATTATAGTTTTCAGGAAAGACAGACGACGTTAGTGTATTCCACTTCTTAGCAGTTCGCATTATAAAGGTAGAACCAAAACGTTTTGTGCGAATAGAAGGTATACCAACGAGGTAAGGATGGTACTGAGCCGTACGCCTGCTCATCCTATGATGAAAAGGAGATGGTGGGATCAGATCGTGCAGTTCCTGGGAGCATTCCCCGAAATGTAACCTATAGAAGATCGAAAGGCATGAAACCTTACTGCGGTTCTCGAGACTCTGGATCTTAGTCTCCGCCATATGCTGCTCACCTATAAGCCTGAAAGCTCTACATTCGATCGAGTCCAAGGCAGCAAGCTGGTATTTGGCCGAACCATCCCAAACATAGCAGCAGTACTCCATACCAGCCCGGACTTGTGCTTTATATAAACTGAGAAGCTGTCCTGGTGTGAAGTAACGCTTTACCTTGTAAAGAATAACATGTTCATGTTTCGCCTATGGTTGCTATGGAACATTTAGTCTGCAGCCGAGCATACGGTAGAGAGTCAGAACTAAGAACACATTATGGTACTAGTGTGTAATGTTGGTGATTACCGCTGAGGTGCCATTGAGACCCTAGCCGTGAGGTGAGGGTCATAAGAGAGCCGAGGACAGTAATCATCAATACACACGTGTATCATACGATGTTTTTCAACACACTTGTGAAGAAAATAATAAGAAATCAGAAATACACACTCTGCGTAAATGTTCAACTGTCTCTATACTAGTGAATAATAGCAATGAAAAAGTCACAGTTTGATTACAGGTGTGAAACAGATATACACACTCTGTGTAAATGTTCAACTGTGTCTATAACTCACTTGTGAATAATAGCAATGAAAAAGTCATAGTTTGATTACAGGTGTCATTATGTGCCTAATTGCGTTGAAATTAGAGCCAGTTTATGAGTGTTGAAAATAAAATTATTTCCATATTAATGATGAAGGGAGATACCATACGATTCTTAGCAACATTACAAAACCATTATTACATACTTTACTGATTTAATGCTGGCTTTTATTTTGGTCAACGAATAAGCATTGCCATTCAGCGTGGCAATGCAGCTAGCATTCTGGACACGCTGCCGTCGGGTGACGGCTTGCTGATCTGGTAGGTAGGTTTTTAGTTTAGTTTTGGTTTATTGTCTTATTTACACTAAATATTGTTGATTGGAATATACTTACTGATTTGAAATAAGTTACCCGGACTTGTTAGTAAGATTCGTTGGTATAAGATTTGTCCTGGCTGCTAGCTTATTTAAGGAATGTGCTATATTACTGGAAGAAAGTGTGACCAGAGTCAGTTGTGGGAAACAATGGCGGCGATGAGCTCACCACTTATTACGTCTATATTTCCACGATGGTGCAACCCACGGTGAAAAGAGACCCATTGAGGCTATGCCTACCCTTTCGGGGAAAAAGGCGTGTTTTTTTTATTGAAACAAATAGGCAAACTAGCGTACGGGCCCACCTGTAAAGTATGTAAAGTAGTCTCCGTCGGTTATAGACACCGGCAACACCGGGGGTATTGTCAATGCGCTGCCTACCTTGAAGGAATTTATGAACATTTTTATATGAGCGTGTGTCTATGTATGTATGTAAAAAAGTAGTAGTTCGGCCCGAACGTGACCTTGTGTGGACTCCGTACCTCAAAAACTATTACACCGATCAAGCTCATGTTCAAACTCACATAACCTACCTAGTTTCATCAAGATTGGATCAATTGTTCCGCAGTTATCGTCTGACAAACACTTATGACTTATGACTTACAAACATACATATATACTAACGCCATATCCTGCAATTAGCCTTTGAGAACTCTCTTCGCTCAGTCAAAAAGACTTTCAGACTGAGTTAATTTGAGCTTAGAGGTTAGAAACTATGTTAGTAGGTTCTAATACACGGGATATTTTATCTACTTATCCACTGAATCAAGATACATTCGGCTGTAAGGTGAGACTAAAAAGTCTCAGTAGTTCAATCAATTGAACTGTAAATTGAACTTATGAGAATAGACCAGTTTTTAATTATTTTTTTTAAGTTTTAGATATATGTGGCATTTTAGGTATTTCTGTTGCTAGTTACGTACATGGACTTACCAATTTGTAAGGAAAAGGAATACGTTCCTTATTTTGAAGTTGCAAAACTGTAGTTACAGACCGTTCACCGTAATCCATCTTTGTCTAAAACCACTAGAGGTGGTCTGATACGTGCTCGTACCTGTATACAGCAAGAGGGAGGCCATATTGTTTTTTTTTTGCGGTATTTTTATTAACATAGGTACCAGATTACTTACAAATTGTATGAGAAAACATTTTATTAAATTTGACTAACTTCTACTGCTCCATTTTTTACAATACAATGAAACAATCCTTACATGAAACATGAAGGCATTAAATAATTATTATTATTTATTATTATGAGTCTGTGGTGTCCCACTGCAGGGCAAAGACTTCCCTTCCTTCCTTCCATTCGTCTATATTGTTGGCTATTTGGGACTAATCCTTCAAGTAGGAGTCTAGCTCATCCTGCTATCACCGTCTGGGCCTTCCACGTGGCCGTCGTCTGTTTGGGATCCAATCTGTAGTGGTCTTTGCTCATAGTTCTTCTGACATACGGCACACATGTCCATGAGTTTCCGCTTTAAAGAGAGTGGAAGCGGTCCCTTCATTACATCTTTCATGGACCAATAGCTCTTCCAGGTGTTTTCTGTGCGTCATGCAACCTCTTGTTCTTGTCTCGCCTGGAAAGAGACTAATTGGCCCAAGTATATGTACTCATGGACATATTCAATCTCAACACCCTCAACCTCAATCTTCCTCTCTGTGCTGTTCGTCATCGCCTTCGTTTTATTAATATTCATTGAAAGTCCCACCTCGAGGCTTGCCCTGCTCAGATCTTGGAGCATCGTCTCTAGCTCAGCTGCTGTTGAAGAAAATAAGACAATATCATCGGCGAATCGAAGATTAGTTAACCTCTTTTCGCCGACGATAATGCCCTTACTTTCCGGGCTGGCTTCTAAGCTTTGGAAACCTTCTTCGAGAGTGGATGTGAATAGCTTTGGAGACAGCGGGTCGCCTGCTTGACTCCTTTTTGAATTTGGAAGGATGGCTCGTTTTTATGAATGTGGATGGATGCAGTGCTATTAAGGTAAACTTGTTGCAAAATATGAATGAATGTTGCTTCTACAAGCAGTTTCAAAATCGATCGAAATAGATAAAACACGGTGTACTTAGCTGTATATATTTCAATGATATAATTCTGCATTTATTAGGCGCACATTGTGGTTAGGTACCATTAGAAAGTTGAGTAGTGCATTTCTTTCTATTCAATAAGTAATTGACTTTCTCTCAATGTCATCGTAGGTACTTTCCGTAGGCGTTTCCATGATCGCATCGGCTCAATATGATTCACCGAGGCACAGATTACAGGGTTAGTTGAAAAATACGCATAGGCACGAACTCGGACAAATGACGGAACATGACGTATATATACAAAACAAGAGTAGCCGCAAACTACGCTCATACACAGTACTACACGTAAATAAACGCACTTACACAGACAACGCATTAAAACTAAGGACTGCGCCATCCCCCAGGCATAAATCTCCATACAAAAAAACGCCTCGCGCCGCCCGTAAAAGCGGGTTTTGTTGAATATCTCGTAAAATCATGATAATTTTACAACTCCTACAGTAAACCCTCGGATTTCTTGTAATTATTTCATTAATCTATTTTTTTACTCAATAATATGCACAATTTGTAATAAACAATCGATAATCTAGGCAAAAAATAGACGTAACTTTGTTTTATTTCCAAAGAGAATATATTGACCTATCGTGTTTCTGGTACAGTGATCCCTCGGAATTATAATTTAGTATAGCCATGCATATTTTAATTTGAATATTGTACTTGAATAATTTAGTTAAAAATCAAATCTAAGATTAGTAATTTCAGAAAACAAAAATTGGATCCTGTAAGTTTTATTTATTATAATGAAGCTTTATATCAGATTGTATTCATCGTTAAAATTTTCAATGGTGCCATATTTTGGTGTTGACAGTGTATGGAATGCTAAGTCCATCGTACACTTATCCCCTCTCACCTCTCTCCCCGAATCACCTCTACATAAAGCTCTACGAATGATGATGGATTTGACGTTGAACATGTAAATTATATGTAAAAAAATGCCCTGAATAATTGAGTAAGTGTCGTACCACCCGTATATACGACGCGTGGAGTTATAATCCACATTCAATAAAAAGAGATAAATACCTACGAACGTGTAGGTGTGTCAACTTACATGTTGTTTACAAATAAAACAATCACTCCATTTTTTGTCGCACCACGTGTGTGAAAATCCACTTATCAGGTAGCTGTGTAAGTGAGTGATTCATGAGTTTTTCTAAGTTAATTTGTTGAAGACGCACACTTAATTGGTAAAATAAACTAATTCAAAAAATAAATGGAACTCCCTACTTTTTCTGATAATGTTACAACAACACAATAAAATTTTAGTTTCTGTCTGTGATTTCACAATAAATGCCGTTTAAGTTAAAACTAGTTGAAGCTTAGCTCGTTATGACCGTTTTTTAATAATGTCTGTCTGTTTGAAAGTTTGTCTATATAATAGGCTCTAAAAAGTATACGTATAATTAAGAACAATACTAACATTAATGTACACATTACATAATAAGCAATAAATGAATGAATATGAATTTGAAAACGGGTAAACGGATTTCAATAAAAAAACTGGCTTAAAAACAGAAATTTTTACTAAAACTTTCGTGTATGTTACGCTTCCATATCTTGCAGGATTTAGAAGATATGAATGTACCGCGCGAACGAAGTCAGAAGAAATAACAAAATTCTGCTGAATCTTGAACTGTAAAGTCATTGGCTTCAAGGTAAGTACTTTTTACCCGACTGCAGCGTAGCCAAAAAGGGAGGGTTATGTGTTTGACCTGCACGTATGTATTTCAGTCAGTCCCTATGTTCCCTCGTAACTACTAACAATTTCAACTAGCTATACCTCTTACGGCTGCCTCATGAATGTAGTAGGGCTGCCTAGAACACTATTATATATTTTGTGCTAGAAAATAGATAAAACTAAATATATACCGGCCTAGAAATACCTACAGACCGTTCACCGTAAGATGTCCCGCCGATAATATGGCACTATTCCCAAGGCAAGGGGACATCTTACGGTGAAGGTTCTGTACCTCTGTGACAGAATATAGACCACAGACCTATAATTACACTAGATACTACTTTGAATGTCACTTTGCCTGTCCGAAGTAGGTGCAATGCACCGAAGAGCACCTCAAATCATTTCGCTCTCGGCCGTCTTCGCGATATCACATCGCTAATTGCGCTGTAGTGACCTGTAAAAGTTCTTCGAAATCAGCTAGCCGTGCGAATGGAGATATTTCGTAGCATGTACAAAATAAAGTGGCACGCTTGGTTTCATACAAATTGATGTGTTTGCGATGTCTATTATGATATATGGTCTGTGATATAGACAGAAGGAAGGTTTGGTGACAGGGTCACGTTGGCATCATTTTGGTACAGAACCCTAAAAGGGACTGTAGAATCACCCACACATAACATATTCGCTTATAATTCGTATCGTACACCGCTGCATTCACAATATCGGCAACCGCACATGTAAGTAAACAAACACATTAGGAAAACGGTTGGAATGTTCATGCACGTGAGATATTTCTATAAAACTTTAACATTAACCAACAATCTATTATATTCACACTGCTTTCCAGCCTAATAGGCAGGAATATGGGCGTTTGTCCACTGCCGCTGTTACCGAGATATTAGTTTTTTAGCAGCTTGTTTGACGGAACAAGCAGATAGACCAGCGGTAACCTCTGCCTTTAACAATGCATTACCTCATAGCTCAAGTCCACCTAGGACGCACCCTATTTGGCATTGTACTTCGCCCGTCACCCTGAGACATACCCTTTAAACAGGAACACAGCAATGCGAGCACTACTGCTTTGCGGCAGCATTTGGTATGGTGGTAGTAGGTACTTCCCCGGACGAACTCTTTCACAAGCGATTATTTAGGAACGACGACGCCAGCGTGATGGCGATCTTGTGTCCGCCGCGACCGATCTCGGTGGTTCGGTCTTGCTCTCGCTATAAAACAAACTGACCAAAGTCCGTGCACTGGCGGCGCCGGCAATTTAGCGTGTAGTGGACGAGTACAGGAATGTCTTTGGAATAGCTACACCGTGTTTTGTCTCTTTTGATTGAATTTGAAACAGATTGTCAATGCAAAAGAAAAAACACTGTGTAACTATTCCAAGAATAATCAGAATTTTATTATAGCACGGTATATGTTTATGAAGCGTAGCTGTGCTGTGTTCTGATTCTGACCTTTTGCTGATTCTCTCTAAGTTTTACTTTTGATTACCTAAGGTTTCCAAGTTATATTTTTCTATGAATCAGCTTCTTGTTCGATCGGCACCTCCCACCTATTAGTAAGAACTTAGAGCATTGCAGGTCTCCGTACCGAAGAAGGATCATTAAAAAATGCAAGGCATGTTTTGTTGTTCGTCTTGGTTTGGTTTCGTTGGAATAGGAGTGACTTTAGTTTATAAGACGAATCAAAATGATACTTGTGTTTTCAATGAACAAAATAGTTTTCAGTTTGAATATGCATCATACTGTTTTTGTTTCCTTGTGGTGTTTCCATTTCTCTTCATAAGCTCGTGAAAAATGTGCTCCGAACCCAAGTTTTGGTTTAGAAGGCGGGCCCGCTACCTTTGGCTACCACGGCCCTTTCTTCTTTAGATTTGCTCTATTTTATTTGTTTCTTAGCTATACTGTCTCACTGCTGGGCAAAGGTCTCCCCCACTTTCTTCCACTCTTGCCGATCTTCGCCCAGCTTTATCCGTACCCTGCTGAAGGATGCTAAGTCATCGCGCCAGCGTTTCCTCGGGCAATGGCGATGTCTTCTACCTTATATAGGTACCATTGTGTTACCTCCCTGACCCACCTTCAGGCTCCATTCATTGGTTCCTTAACCTCTACCCACCCTAACGTAATATAGGCTAGGTTTTAGTACCTATCTAGTGGTTCGCCCCGATCTAAGACCTCGCAAATACACGTGATGTAGGTTACCTTACTGTCTTACCTTTCTAACCGACTTCTTAAAACATTTACTGAGATATAATTTTCACGGAACCACTTCGAGATAGTTTCCTACACATCATTGAATGATCCTAGGATTAGGACTAAGCAACGGGGCGTAAATATTACATGAGTGACGAGTTAATTGATAACCTCCTTTTTTGAAGTCAAGCTATCATCTCAAAATAATCTAGCAAGTGTATAATGATAGCAATTGCAAAGAAACCACAGGCATCAGTGTTAAGTTTAGTCAGTTTAGTGTATCGAAGAAATTAGTGCCCAAACTAACTGAACTACAACATCATACAAATTCCTAGAAATGAGAGGCCTCATCCAGCAGTGGTGATGAAAACATGTTTTATTGTAGAAATATAAGCAATTTTTCCTGAGTTCAACGAGACAGAGGTGAGTTGATGTTTTCTATCAAGCTGAGTAATCAATTTAAATAGGAAAGTATGTGTAATGGGGGGATAGGGGTGGATTGAATCACCGACCTTCACCTAAATGGTATGTCGATGGTAGTGCCTGCCAGGCAACGGGTTTCGGAGAAAAATACACCAACGTATCGACTTATTCTAAATGCTTTCATGGATTTCATGATTATTACTCATGGTTTAACGACTTACTTTGAATTTGATATCAATCAGGAGTCGAGGTAGGTACCTATTGTTTTCTTCGTCGAAATCATTACATAATTTCAAGCTGGAAAAAAGGGTCTTGTGACTTTAGGTGAAAGAACCAGGGTGGTGAAAGTTCATCATACCTAAAAATAGCCACTGAGGTAAGACACACCCAAGAAAGAAGAGAAGCTGAACAAACAAAGAAATACTTGAAGAAATATTTGAATGACGACCTCTCTACCACGACGGGCGAGTAGCCAGCTGCAATACGAGAGAAAGAAAAAAGAAAGAAAATTTGTTTATTTTCCCCTACGAGGACATAACACACACATAACACATAAAAACAAAAACCAAAAATCTAAGTACTAAGGACGAAAGTACGTTAGGTAGTATACAAACATAAACCGAAATAAAAACTAAATTAAAAATAAAAACTGGTAGTAGATTGTAGGTTGTGCTGACTAGGAAGGCATCTATGTGTGCCGTGTGGGGTCAAATAGGTCCCTGTCTCAGGATAAGCTGCACCAAACCTAGGTTTTCAGTCAGTATAGGTAAGTGATGCGACGAAGATCAATAAACTACGTGGAAAAGCAATAATAACGCGAGGTTGCAGCTTCGATTCCCGTTACGGGACAAATGTTTGTATGATCTGCAAATATTTGTCCCGGGTCTGGGTGTTGTGGTACCATGTTACTTTAAGTTCCTGATACACACGACACAGGGGTTCCTGGTGTGGGATCAGGATTATGTATGTGTATAAAGGATGTTCAAAAAATGCACCAATGGAATGTAACGTATTCACATAACACCTTCCATTCCACTGTTCATTTGGCCGTGGCGTTCTCCACCTAAGAGTAGAACTCCTCCAAATCCTCCCATGGATGTCATGGGATAACGCCAGGAGATGATCAATCTGTCTGAAATATTTACATTTTCTTTTAACCTTCAGTTTTAGCAGACTACGGCAAAGCCAAAAGGAATGGTAATGTTTTTAGTTGTATGTACTCGCATAATTATATTTACCCCTGTGAACACGTTGTCTGATAGCATTGTACGCTTGATCGAACGATGTGAACTTTTTTACAAGCTTTTATTTAACTTGCTATGTATGTATGTTTGTCTGGGTGGAACCCGAGTGGAATCTTGTAACTGAATTTTAAAGCAGTTAAATTATGCATTATGTTTTAGAATTGTTTAATTTATGTTATCCTATCATAGCCTAGTGTGTGTGTATGTGTGCCGTGTCCGTGCGTCAACCGAGGTCCGTGCATCCTGATCCTGGTCCTGATCAGCGTTGCAGTTCTCTGCAGCATTATGCTGAGCACGGACCTTTTTTGGTAGCACGATACACACAGCATCAAATATTTTTTGACAGTGTAAATATTGTATTGTGTAACCAAGCTGTGTATTTGCTATTCAAAATAAATTATTTCTTCTTCTTCTTCTTCTTCTTCTTCTTCTTCAGTTATCCTCAACCGATTGAGCTGAAATTTGGCATACCTGTCAAGTTCCGATGACAATACAATATGATGGTGACAGCGAGCTGATCTGATGATGGAGAGGGAAGGTGGACAACGGAACTCCTCGACGGATAATAGTAGACTGGCCGTGTTTAGGCTCATAGGGTTACGATCACCAATTTTATTAAAGCTAGCATTGTTTTTTTTTTTTCTCATATAACTTATTCCTCTTGACGTATATTCCACGGTAGCGCCTAAACTACTCATCCGTGTTTGATGAATGAGGTATCAATCGATTCGTTAGGCTACATTTTATACAACTTTTGAAACTATCGTGGTTATGTACATACGTTTTACTAAAAACGGGATATTTACCATGATTTTTGAGTTTTGATTGTTCCCGATATTTCGGCACAGTTGCATGCGCCATGAACTTAAATATCGGGAACAATCAAAACTCAAAAATCATGGTAAATATCCCGTTTCTAGTACAAAATACCAAATATAAAATTCATTTATTTGTATCCTAAAACACTGGAACTAAATACCCTACTTAATTACCTATGTAAAAGTTTTCCTTAAAAATATTTTAATTAACAACATAAGTACATGTTTATACATAAGCAAGGTTAGGTAGGTTAGGTTAATTACTAACCCCCCCACCAGGAAAAAGTGAAAAGTATGTACATTTTATACCTCCGGTAAGGGGGCTGCAATGCTCTAAGTTTTATACGAATAAAATCAATGGATGACTGAAGTTACAGCCAAAAAGGCTTTTTTTTTCATACTACTTGGATGACGGATCAAGCAAGACGCCCAACTGATGTTAAGCGGTAACCTCTGCCTATGAACAGTGCATTACCTCAAAGATCACGTCCACCTACGACGCAACCTATGTGGCATTGCACTGCGCCCGCCACCCTGAGACATAAAGATGAAAAGTTCATGTGCCTGTAATTTCACCGGCACCCTTACCCTTCAAACCGGAACACAGAAATTTGAGCACTACTGCTTTGCGGCAGAAATAGGTATGGTGGTAGTACTTCCCCGGACGAACTCTTTCACAAAAAAGCTCTACTACTACTAACTAGGCTCAGTCACAAATGTTACAGTCGCTTTTTTTGCGATCGTATCTCTTCGATACGAAAGTTTTCAAATGGAAGACGAGAAAATTCTGAGTTCATTGAGATACATATTTACATTTTGCATTAAAATATACTTTATAAAAATATTGTACCTCGTACTTACATAAGTATCTAGGTAGGTACCTAATGTTGTAGTTCACCGCAATATTTATTTAGTTTTTATAACTTTTTACTTGTTCACATTTAAAAAGCTCATACAGTAGGAAGTATTTATCTTCAAAAATCTAGTGAAAACTAAGAAAGTTGTCATGCTTTTGAGTTAGAACATGGCCGCCGAAGGGCAGACGACTCATAAGCATAGTACAGCTGACCTCGACCTCGTGGTGACCTCACTACCACCACCTCGTGCCGCCACCGGCCCGGCCCACCACTGTTGCCAACTTTGGCTTATATTTGGCTAGATCTGGGCACTTTCTATGTAATATAAAAGTAGCACTTCTAGCCACCGTACCCTTTGATTTTGGTTTAAACTAAAAATGGCAAAATAACTCTACCCTCCACCGGATCAATTATTTTAGTTTTGTCGGAAACCCGGACTTGTTATAAAAATCATTAATATAAGATTTGTCCTGGCTGCTAGCTTACTAAGGAATGTGTTATTACTGGAAGAAAGCGTTATTCGAGTCAGTCGCAGGAAGCAATAGCGGCGATGAGTTCACCACTTGTCACTATTCCCATGACGGTGGAACCCATGGTGAAAAGAGGTCCATTGAGCCTCTGCCTACCCTTTCGTGGAAAAAGGCGTGTGTCTTGTATGTATGACGGAAACTGATCATGATCATCTATATATGATTAAAGTTTTCAAATGTATTGTTGTCAAGAATTTAATAAAAAAATTGCACATAAACAAACAATTTTCCATTATTTTACAGGTGACAAATACATTCACTTTTCGATGACTCTCTAGCCACAGAAATATGAGATAGCTGGAAAGAGCGACCCAATGCAGAGAAGCCACCCCAAGCTTTAGTCACCGGAACCACTCAGACAATGGCTTTGTCACTTGTTTCTGCGAAGGTTATGGCACGTCGGCTCACAATGACGGTAGGTACCACATGTCTTGCAAACAGTAAAATTTATGGCTGATGGTTGACTGATTGCGGGAAAAAGAGTGAATAAATGTGCTGGGTTTTGCATTTGTCAAAAGTTGACATGGAAGTTGACGAAAAAGTTTCCTTATTTCATTGATATCCATTTAGAATTTTAATAGGATTTTGTGAATATTATAGTGCCACCAACTTATCTGTGGTGGAAAAAATTGGAACTAAAGCCGATTACAATTTATACACAACATTTACACAACAAAAACTTATTAATTATTACATTTAATACCTTTTCTATAGTTCTACATGAACCTATCGTGGATTTGAGTTATAGGCTACTTTTTATCATAGTAGAACCCGAGTGAAGCCGCGGGTGGACACTAGTAAAATTATTTTCAACCGACTTCAAAAAGAAGAGGAGGTTCTCAATCTCCATTCGTGTATTTTTTTTTGTGTTTGTTACTTCATCATTTATACGAACTGATTTGGAAAATTCATTTTTATTTTGTACAATCTATAGTTTTATTTTATCTGTGGTATACTTCCCGATTTTTGCCATTTTCATCAAAATCTGGTTCTGATGATGGGATCCATCAGGAATTGAGGGAACTCCTCAAATATTATAGTCATACATATAGCGATTTTGGTATTTTCTGCAACAAATCAAGCATCACTTGGTGAAGTGGAACTGATGAAGAAGACCAGAGATGGCCATTCGAACTCCTTAATTATTTCACGGTTGGCGATAAGGGTGACTTTCTGATATCTGATTGAGCTGAAATTTGGTATACCTGTCTAGGTTCGATGACAATACAATATAATGGTGACAGCGAGCTGATCTGATAATGGAGACGAAAGGTGGACAACGGAACTCCTCGATGGATAATAATAGACTGCCGTGTTTAGGGTTATTGAGATCAGCACACGGTTCCGATCACTGATATTATAAAATGTTGTATTGGGGATGAATTCCTAGTTTCGAAGTCCGTTTTTTTTTGTAAAGAATTGTTATTAATAAAATATTTGTATTTAATTGGATGTTGACATGTAGGTTAGCTATTGCGAAGGAGCTACTAGTTCCACGTGATACGTAGTACCGACGCGCGACGTAGGGTATTAACCTACCTGTATATACCTGTCTATCTATACATAACATAAATAATGGGTTCTTGATATTATCGAACGTAATAACGATTTTCAGTAAATTATTACAACCATTCAGACGCTCATTTGCCAATATGTTTCTTGTTTGTCATTTTGAATTTCAAAGAACTTTATGGTGGAAATTCCCGAGTAGATCAATCAAATGTTTTCCGCAACTGAATGAACTCACGACTACATAATCGAGAGCCAAGTTCAAACTTCATTACAAAAATAAGTACCAAATTAAAACCTTATTTATTAATTTATTATAGCGTTTAAATTATTATTATAAAATAGCCAGATGAGAAGCCTTTGTGGTTTTTAGGTGCTATTTGTAGGGCAAACATTATGTAAAAATATAATATGTGTCAGAATAAACAAATAAATACAAAAAAACAGGAACAACAAATACTTACTTACACATGTCATTGATCTCAAAGTAAATGGACTTCGGGTCAGTGCTCAAAAAGTGTCCGACCCAATAGAGGGACCAAACGCATAAAGAGGGTCAATTCTGACAAGTTTTATCTGTCTATTGCAGCTTGATTATGGAACACATTTGTAGGACTAGAGTGTGAACCGGCAGTGTATCGAACTCATTTGTCATCGTTCGAATTTTTAATTGTGCCATATATGGGCGTTCATAGTTTATGGACTGCTAAGTCCATCTTTGAGTCCATCTTAGAGTTATTAGAATGTCTTTGCTAACTGTAATTAATGGGGAAATACAGAAAAATATCTTGTAACACGCACATTTGCAGTGGGTATAAGCTACTATACCTATAATAGGTACCAATGATACTGCTTCCTTACAATATTTTCACATGTAAAGATAAGTAAGTAAGGAACTGGCCAACACAGGCACTCAATAGAGAGGAGTGGAAGAAGGAAGGGAGGCTTTCGCCCTGCAGTGGGACGTTACAGGCTCATAATAATGAAGTAAAGTTTCAGACAGTACCGATCGAAATCTATGTGTGTGATTTAGGCGAAAGCACGAAAAGTTTATGGTAAAAAGTGCGTGTGTCGGGGCGGGCGGAGGCTTGTTGGGCCCTGCACCCTGCGCCGCTGGGCGGCAAGTGGGGGTAACCAGACGGCCGTTATAAGCGGCGGCCGGCGCCGCGGCCCACACTCATCCAAAGACGCGTACTGCGATAGGTCGCGCCACTCGAGGGCGCAACGATCGCAGTCCCTTCCCGCCACGCGATCCACACATTTTCTTTGAAATTTCGTGCAATTGCAAAGAAAAGTTAAAACGCGGGATAATCGGTGACTGAAAGTGTCTGTGATTTACCTATCTTTTACACATTGGACTCTATATTTTGTCGATACGAATAATTTCGGTAGTTATAGATCCTCTTCGTGTTCCACTAGTGAAGCGTAAACGGCGTTTCAAGTAGTGAGGATTGCGTAAATTGACAACTGGAATACTTCAACAGGTGAGTACTATGAAGAGACATCCCGTACCGACCTATTTACTATAAACTAACGTCCCACAATCCACCCCCAAGCATGCAAAATGAAAAATAAAATAAAAAATGAAAATTATTATAAACTCGTGACTTTGATAAGAAAAGAATCACAAAAGTAGGTACGGTTGTGTATTAATTATGAAAATTTGGTTTACTGATTGAACACATCTTATTTAACGAAGGTTTTCCTTGTTAGTCTTCCGATACAGGAAAATTATAATATATAAAACATCAAGAAAAACGTCTTAATATTAACAAATATCGAATTCTATTGCATTTTTATATGTCTAGAAAGAGGTTATTTGCTATGGACTCACTTAATTAAAAGTAGGTACTTAGTAAAGTATTGAGTTGCGTTGGTGCTCTGAACCATAAAACCTCTTAATTCTAATATAAGTACATGATTTATGTATTATTGTACTTAAAAGTTGAGTAAACTAATAACCAATGAAAATTAATCGGAATAAACTTAAATTACATCTGTGCAATAATCGAAATCTGTCCAGCTCATTGCCGGTTTGGTGTCATGGCCACTGTATTCTGACATTGTCGAAACCTGCTACGGTAGACTAATTCTGCGTACTATTTGAGCATATTCAGACTGTACCTAAAACTATTAAAAAAAACTACGTTGACACCAGCACCTATATCGAAATCTATCTAAAGTATACCTTCGATATGCTATTATGTGCAAGGTACCATGTACCATGGTGCACAAATTAAATTTTGGCCAAGATTATACGCTAACAAAACTATTGTATTCTGAAAGAAAGGCGATGCCAAAGCGTCGCGTCGTACCCATAGTTATCAGATAAAGTCGGATAAGAGCATTATCTCACTGATAGCAACTGATCTATGTGCACTCATTCTTCGTGAATTCCTTTATATCATTGACGGCATTTTATGTACAATTAAAGACTGAATTACCAATTTAAATAAATAATATCCTCAATAACTTTGAAACATAATTGTTGAACGTCTCTAATAAACAAGCTTTAATAACAAGTTCTATTGCCATTAGAACTACGTGTGTTTGTCTATGAAACAAGTTTTTACTAACGTTATGTTAAAAAAATTGTGAAGATACACGTTTTGAAGAGGTTTCAAAGACTTAATGGAAAAAGATCAGCCATAAAACTCCGTGGCCGTAGGTATACCTTTTCAAGGTAGGCTTAATCGTATGTGGATCTTTATTAGTCGATTTGTAATGCAAATATCGGTTGTGATAAGTAACGTAAACAAACAAGTGTGCTCTGACCACTAAGTTGGTTTAGTCATCGATGTGCCATAGCGGAACATGAAGCCCGAACTTAACTTTAGTTTGAGCCATTGTTTGAGCCTATACGGATGAATAGCGTGACATAAAGGTATCTTGGGGCTTACGTATCGAGAGCATTGAAAATCATGACGTTGATTATTTTTTGTATATATCTCGCAGTATTATGCTATTAATAAATTCGTCTATTGATGATAATGAAATTAGTAATTGGAACCCTGAACTGTTCAAAATAGCGTAGTCTCTCCCACGGCGCGTCGCTGAGCCCGGTCTGAGGCACTCCTCATCCAGTTTCTGCCAGCCACCCCGCGCAAGTCGTCGCGCCATCTAGCTAGAGGGTGCTCTACACTACGTTTGCCAAGACGCGGTCTCCACTCAAGAACTCGTTTACTCCAACGGTTATCGGTTCTTCGGCAGACATGACTGGCCCACTGCCACTTCAGCTTGCTAAGCTTTTGGGCTATGTCGACAACTTTGGTTCTCTGTCGGATAACCTCATATCCATATCTCATATAGTTTCAATTCTATAACCTCATATCCCTCAGAGATACTCCAAGCATTCCCCTTTCCATAGCTCGCTGAGCGACTTTAAGTTTCTGGACCCGATATTAAATGTTTAGTTTCTGATCTAAAGTAACTCAATCAACTCAACTCAGTAAATTACTACAATCATCGTAGAAAATAATGAGTGAAATCACATAGCTAAGTCATGATCAATGGTGATTATGGTAGACAAGTGGTTGTTTAGTATTGCCCCCGCGGATCCGGAAGCAGGAAGGCAGTCCAGGGTCGCTGGCTGCGAAACAGTCTGCACACGTAACCCTCGCGAGAGCAGACGCTTCATTGGGATGCGTCTCAGTCTCCAGCTCGACGGCAGCATGGACAATGAACGTATGATCTCAATAGCCAAGTTTAAGGGCACCTGTGGCCTTATGTAATCAATCATGTTGTAGAACTACATTTGTTATTAAAATAAAGTTAATTTTAAAATTACATCGCATAAATTAACTTTTAAACTGAGATGGAATATTATCAGCAATATTTAAATTCGTTAGGCCAATCTCAGAGCCGAGATCTTTAGCTGTTGTTATTTATTTTCAACTCATTTAAAACTTTTATACTCAGTGTCAAGGCCAATTACAAAAACAATAATGGTAATCACATTATGCCTATTTGTTCAGAATGATTTCTAATTAGTCAAATTGGATACAATGTTTTCATCATGGTCGGAGTCTAAGACATTCATGATATTCCATTTATTATTTTACCCTGCTTTAATTTTAGTTTGATTTTTAAATCATTTTATGCGCTAGTTTTGTATAGGAGCAAAATTAGTTTGTGTAGAGGCCAGCACTGAAACTATATATAGGTACTTACAATAAGTAATGAGGCCCTCGATACGCTTCAGAGAGCATAAAATTGCTGGTGGCAGTTTGTTTGACTTGCACTTTCGGTGTTTGTATTATTAATAGCTTAGGCTACGTAGATTATGTAATTTTTTTCCGGAAAGAGTTATGATTCTGAGAGCGTAGAAAACTTTATTTGTAAACAATCCAAAGAATTAAAAAGATACTGGCAGAAAATAAAAAGAAGTTACTGGCCGCAAGCAAATGCTGCGGTAAAAAGAACAGCCCGTATTCCGTTAGATTTTTGATTGCAATAATTGATGGTTATTTGTTTTATTGCTAATGATAAAAACCGGCCAACCACGAGTCGGACTCGCACACGAAGGGTTGCGTACAATCGTATAAGATTTAACAATAGGTATGTACTTTTCAATATCGAGCAAAAACGCCGAGAAATTCACGTTTCTTGTATGGATTTTATTAGTAGTTGTTGTTACAGCGGTTATAGAAATACACACTCTGTGCAGATTTCAATTGTCTACCGATTAAGGGTCATGAGATGACAGCCCGCTGATAGACAGACGAATGGACAGCGGAGGATTAGTAATTGGGTTCCGTTTTGGTGCCAACCCTAAAAATGATGACGATTAGAGAGAGACAAGGAAAATGAAAAACAACTACTTTCATACGTTAAGTAAGAACTATAAATCATCCTTGTTTTTTTTATGAATGACGGGACAGGCAGTTGACCCACCTGATATTGGGGGTAGCCTCTGCTATCGTCGTTTCGTATGAGGTAGTGCTGGCCTCTGCTATAACAATGCATTACCTCACAGGTCATGTTCACCTAGGACACGCCCTACGTGTCAAAGATGAAAAATATCGTGTGCCTGTAATTTCACCGGCACCCATAACCATACCAACCGGAACGCAGCAATGCGAGCTACTGCTTTGTGGCAGTAATAAGTATAGAAGTACTTCCTCAGACGAACTCTTTGACAAAAAGCTCTACTACTACTACTACCATCTAAGCCAGTACTAGCCTTAAGCAAAGACTAGCTAATAATGTACACAAGAATAAAATGGTGTTGGTTCTTTATCGACGTAGTTTTGTCTGTTTGTAACCATTTATCATGTAGATAGTGAGTATTGACAACGCGCACCTCACTTGGTAAATATGTGGGTCACTACTCACTCAGTGTTCGTTGTCAATAAATACTGCGTTGTTTAAAACACAATGCTTATTTATAAATAGGTTTTTGGTACAAATCTATAAAGCTTAGTAAAAAAGTAGGTCACTCACCCATGTGACTATTAGTTTGGACTCTTTAGACTATCATGATAAAGATCAGCTAATTGGAATTGTTGATGAACATGATTAAGATAATATATTATGTAGAGCAGTATTGCGTCCGTTTTGTTTACGGATTTGCATCAGATCGTATTTTCGCATTTTTTATGGATCCGTGCACGTGTTCAAACTTTTTGAATGACGGTACAATCAGTTGGCCCTCCTGATGTTAAGCGGTAACCTTTGCCTTTATCTCATAGGTCACGTCCACCTAGGACGCGCACTAAGCGGCATTGCACTGCGCCCGCCGTAAAGATGGAGTGTCATGTGCCTGTAATTTTACTGGCACTTATAGCACTTTGCGGCAGAAATAGAACTACTACTA
This sequence comes from Operophtera brumata, assembly GCA_932527175.1. Lineage (NCBI taxonomy): Eukaryota > Metazoa > Arthropoda > Insecta > Lepidoptera > Geometridae > Operophtera > Operophtera brumata. Next base: position 8,286,905 of record OW052238.1, read on the forward strand.
CTCCTTACTTGGGAATTATTGGGAGAGGCCTATGTCCAGCAGTGGACTTATCAGTTCACTGCTGGACAAATGCTGGCTGATGATGATGATAATGACCGTGGCTTGACTTCGGAACTTTACACTTTACGTTGTTCGAGAGGAGACGCATTTGAACGGTTTGTTCAGATGAACTAGTGACGGCGAGGAAGGGATCCATAAATAATGACTTCAGATCGAACGCAGTACACATCCACTCTTAGCTGAGCTAATGATTAATCGAAAAAAACTCGTGTCTTTTTATTAAGCTGACTAAAATTAAAATGTTTCCCTGAATAAAATTAAATTCACATTGAATGCATCATTATAATACTACGCCCAGTATACTCATGTTATTCAAATTATGTAGGAAGCCGGAATCTCAATCGAATTGCAGCATGAGTCTGCGGATGAATCATCAAAACTGATAATGCGGATACAAGATGACGTGCCGAGCTGACCCCTCGCTGTATAAAACTAATCAACTTGTCTCATACGTGCGTTATCGTGAGTTTAAAACATAAAACGTCATCATATTATTACCTAATCTATAAGCGTTAGTAGCGTGTTGTAGTTATATGTAAATCAAATGTTAAAATATGTTTAAAATGGTTAAATAAGTAAACAAATAAAATGTTTTACCTAAATGATTATCAATATGTATAAAATCGTGACTTTCAATGCACAGCCTAATCCGTAAGTCATATGGCCCTGAATTTTGCAGAGTACATTCCTTTTGGGATGTAAGAAAGGAATTACGAAAATTCACCCCCTAAGAGGGTGGAAAAACCTCGCGGGCGTACCACTGGTGAATTATGGCATTTTAGATCCAACTCTACTATCATGGTTTCAATGGGATTTTTTATAGTGCTATAATTAAAGTGACCTTTTTTTTGTTTCAGATTCTGTTTTGTCGTGGGTTGTGCTTGAACATATCAAAGAAATCAATGTTTATTCACCAAGACTGCATCAGACTTGGTTAAGAGAAACAGTAGATTAAGCATAGAGTAATGATTATTACGTCCTTAAAATATTTTTGATATAAATATTTGGGATCATCAATGAGCTTAGTAAGAGAAACAGTATTATCATCAAGAAACATGGCGTTCGTCAGTTTTAGAAGTACGTTAAGAATATTATGGACTGCGGTGGCTGCCCTAGTCCTGCTGACGAGGAGTAGCGCCGCGCCAGCCTTTGGTGGCACCGACAAAGCAATGGTAAGTTTACTTTATTTATCTATTGCTATCTTTAAATAAATAATAGGTTAAGATTACTTACCTAATGAGTCTACGAACTGTACTTTTAAAATGTGACATTGAGATGGATTTGTTAATGTATCATATGTTTGTTCAGAGTAGAGTTTTATCAATAACCCTATTGATCAACGCTATCACAAAAATCGGATACAACTTGTTCACGTAATAGTCCAATAGGTGAGTCAGTTTCTGAGAAGCGCTCACCGGGCGTGGAACGGAACCAAATTGAATACGATCGTATCCGTCCTAGGTAGTAAAGCCGGCTCGTAGGTGCTATAGTACCTACCACTCATTCATAAACCCACTTTATATCCAACCGAGATAAGTTACACTCTTTTCGCAACAACACATAAGCATTTTGTTTGCCTTCTCGTTTAGTTTGCGTAACACATGAATCACATACTTTAATGAACCTTATGTTTACCTACGAAGTAGGTAGGTACAACGTTTGATCATTAGAGTTTTTTAATGGGCGTTACATCATTTTTGTAGTATGTATATTTACGAAAAATAAAGTGGGAAATTAATTCTGAATTTTAATAAAAAAAACTCTTTTTAATATTTTTTATATGACATCTGTAGCCCACGCATATGCTCCGGATTTCATACCTTTACTACATATGAGTCACACAATTTGACTCCAACGGGGTTTAAAGAGAAGCTAAGCAATAAAATGATACCATTTCTTGGAACTCAGCGTGATTCACAAACCAGTTGGTAGACTTGGTAGGTCGCTCGCCGCCAAGTTCTAGGTCATAGAGCACCGGAGTAGCCTCCGACGACGCAAGTAACTCATGCGTTAAATGTCATGTTAATTGAACACTAATTGAAGAACGAATATTATTTCATGAGACTTGCTTGATTCATCCTCTAACGTGTTCTAGAGAAATCGGTACCTAAATATCTCGATTCGGAAAAGTGTAACATGCTTGAACGAATGTGAGCTAATTTCAGATCATTTATTTTGTTGAAAACTTTGAATTATGGTACACACATAGCGGCATCATGTGGCATAGTATTAAGGTACCAGTGTAAGGTGTAATTTATGGTTATCAACAAAACATAAATTTCAAGGAAGCTTATCTACAATAAGTCTTAAATCCTTGATTGTAAATTTTGCTACGGTCTTTTGATGACATAATTTTTCTATAATAGATCTAGGTACTCTATTGCTTACTATTATTACATACACACATACATAAACACACGCCGTTTTCCCCGAAAGGGTAGGCAAAACCTCGATTGTCCTCTCTCTCACCGTGGGTTGCACCTTCGTGAGAATATAGACGTGACAAGTGGTAAGCTCATCGCCGCCATTGCTTCCCACGGATAATTCTTCTAACGTTTCTTTCAGAAATAATACATTCCTTAATAAGCTAGCAGCCAGGACAAATCTTATACCAACGAATCTTACTTACAAGTCCGGGTAACTATTATTAGATGATGATAAATAAGAAGCACGTAAAAAATGTAAACCGGTCAGCTTGGGAATACCACGTTGAAGACCGGTTGCAGACCTGTGATTAGGAAATGGACATGGATTAATTAACAGAGAATGACAGAGAATATAATTACAGTAGAAAAACCTTTGATATCCTAGTAGTGACAACATGAAACAAAGCATTGCCTGTTGAAGAAAGTTGATTTGTTTTGTTTATTTGAGGAGGCGTAGCTAAACAAATAATTTACATAAAAATCAGTTCTGAAAATAAAGCCTATAAAACGCTACCGAATTATTGAAATGCTGAAATCGTTACTAGGCTACGCTTGGCTGCAGACGATTGTCGTGCGAAGCGCGTTGGTTACGGTCACGAAATCATATTTTGTGGCTGCAACGGCACGGGGGCACACAGAACAAGTTTGTTGATACAGATTTATTTCTGGGTCATTGTACCTGCAAGTCGCGTGACGAACATGTGTAAAGGCATTGTCACCGACCAGGCATTTCCTGCATTTGAAACAGGCACTGTTATGATTTAACGGACCCTTAAATGGGAGGGTTCGTTCTCCTCACGAATATCCGAACGGAGAACAATAGGCAGCCAGAAAGCGCCAATAAGTTCTTTGTTTTTTATTTCTATCTGTAGGTATCGCTAATACGTTATAAAAATTCGTCGCATGTCTCGTCAATCGTGCGGACTTCTCACGTAAAATTTCCTCTGACTGTTAGAACAATGAACTCGTGGAAGTACCAGCCCTCGGGTTATTCAACCTCTAGGTTACACCTGCAAATAAATCAACTGTAATTACTCACTTGGGGACATTAGATTATTGCTCGAGATGTCTCAATATCATAGGTTGTTAACATTTGTAATGTAACAGCCCTGTCGTCTTTATTTGAACATTTAGTGCAGTAGGTAAGTTGTGACTGCTTGCATTCATAACAACAGCCAAAGAAGGTGTAACTGTATTGTTATCTTTTGGGAACCATCTCGTATCAACGATCGCGACAATCAGATGGCCCTGAGATGGACGCAATGAAAAAACAAAATATTTTAGCGAACGATGGCACCGACCGCGGGTCTTATAACCCTAGTCACGAGTTGACGACTCGCAATCCCGGGAAATGAATGTTTTTGTAAAATTTCGGAGAAGATAAGAAATACCATGTCCACTGTGGGCGTAGGTACACCTTTGATTATATCTACGACAGTGACTTATATGTTCACAATGACAAGTAGTTGAACTATCTTTACCAAGAAATAATATGTATCTATGGACGGAAGAATTCTAGAGTAGGCATTTATTTCTCCGATAGAGTACACTTGAACTCATCAAACAAAAGGTAGGAAAAATGTCACAGTCGCTGATTTGAGCAAAACAAAGCGCCGAATCCGCCGGAAAAAGTGCAACAATCTATGATGGATGTCAGCATACCTGTTAGAGTAAAAAAGCATCTCTAAGCATGAGTATGAACTCTACTGATACTTAGAAAGATACGCAATGGATATACTCTGTTCGACTGTGCGTGTAAGTTGGACTATGACAATTGGTGATTCCTTTTTTTCCTATGAATTGAACCATGGATACCCGTATTTCCTTGTAGTCCGACTCGTCGGACTATGTGAATTAACGATTGCTCTCTGTCCGATGAATAAAATAAAAAAAACATGTCGTCCGATCGAGGGGACTATGCTGTCGGCCCACGCATTCAAAAGGGTAATACCAATCTACGATCTATCAAAGAATCAATAGTCAAATAAGTACTCTGTGAGATTTGTAGTGAACTGAAGAAACTATGTGAATTTCCACATTGTTCCCATGTCGCGGTATGGTGTCAGCGATGGTCGAGAGGCAGCACATTGCGCGTCGCGCACGTCGCATGCACGTCACGCACGCAGGAAGCGCTAGCGGCCTTCAGCACGCGCGCCACGGCCGCCGTCCTCTGCTGATCGCCATTGCTTATTGTTCATCACCGTCATTCGATCAAATGCTGATATGTTGGAATTACACTGATGAGTTGGTTCTGTGGCTCTACGGTTAAATTCTAACAATATAGGAAATTACACAAAAAATCTAATTCGGGTAGCATTTGTGAGTAGTTCCTTAGGCAAAAACATAACATAACACCCAACAGTCACATACATAGTCCTGATCCCACACTAGGATTTCCAGTGTCGTGGGAATCAGGAACTACGAGTACCACAAAACCCAGAACCGCGACAAACAACATCCGTCCCGCAGCGGGAATGAACACCACAAAATCTCACATCTCAGACGGCTAATCACCCGCCGCGCCACAGAAGTGCAGTTGAACTTAAGCTTTTCTGGTAATTTCTTAGTCTTATCCCTTTTTATTTCTTAGTCGATGGATGGAGGCGGCTCAATACTGGCCACAGTAGAACTACTACAACATCCATGATACTGGCCGTTGTGGCATTCTATGGGGAGGCCAATGTCACTGTATGTCTATTACATGCTGATGATGATGATGATGACCATGGTCCCTTCTTAGAAGCATAAATGTAACTTAGACTTCGGTTTTACCTAATTCCATGTATACACGTCCGTCCGTCAGTCGTATCACTGATCTTTCTTGGTCGTCTGCGCTTGTCCAGGTTCAGATGTATGGTCCTGGGTAAGATTTGTCACCGCTGGTGGTAGGATTCAATGTTCCTCGCACTGAAATGCTTTCATACACCTGACTCATTTCTTCGGATTTTTAATTCTGGTACATCCCGGTTTTCTTACGATGTATTTCTGCAACTGTGTACAGCACTTAACATTGCGCATGTAGGTACATTTTCCGATTGGAAAAATCCATTGATGTATGACCAGGATCCACTAGGGATTGGAAGTCTGGGTAACAACACTAGTCACCCTACGGCATCCAGTGCTTTCATTGCAACAGAAAGGTACATTTATACGTTTATTATAGAGTCGTTTGTCAGGCCTGAAGGTACTATTATAAAACTGTGCCTGAAGTATGTTTGCCTTTTCCTATTGACGTCGAGAAATCTATAATAATGTCCTATTGATAAAATAATCTTCGATTATTAACCTAACCTCGACAACTCGATACACGTGTTTACCGTAGATCCATAGATGATTGGCAAGCAATCAGCAGGTCTAAGTCGATTATATCTGAAAGTTGAAACAATGTGCTGCAGTCCTATCCACGTGACAAACGTGAGTGACTGACAAAGGGCGGCTCCGCAGATGGAGAAAAAACATTTTATACATTCTATAGCGGAAAAGTGCTGTTTCACACGCGATATATTCTATTTTAATCTTTTGACAATCACAACATAATTAAACTAATTACGGGAGCAATTATTTTATTGCTCGCGAGTCCATCAACGGCCGCCATTCCTGGCTGCAGTTAGCGGCTTATCACTCCTCCAAGAAGTATTTATTACAAAGATACCTATTACGGATACCGAGAGGAAATTCATGAATGATATCAAAATGGCACGATAATGGCGTAGGTATGTGAAATTAATACAAATGCAAGAATGCATTTAAATCTAGAGCAATTAGCATATAAGGATGGCATGGACTGACAGACAAGCACGTTGATGCTATAGACGCAAACGGTAATTAGATATTCATTTTAGTCTATATTGTGGCAGTTAAATTGAATAAAATGCATAAATAAATGCATCTTTATGTTGTGTTGCCTCACATTCTGAGGTATATAAGCATTTATGTAAATAATATGGCGATGACACGGGGATAAAGCTCGCCGCCCTAATTAACGCACATACATACGGCAAAAACAATGTTTACATAATGTTATGTGGGCATTGTAAATACGTGGCTTTATAATAATATTAACAACTCCTCGATAATAGCCTATTGATGAGAATGTATGGTATAAGATTTGTCCTAGATGGAATGTGTTATTACTGGAAGAAAGCGTTAGCCGAGTAAGTCGTGGGAACCAATGGCGGCGATGAGCTCACCACTTATTACGTCTACATTCCCACGATGGTGCGACCCACTGTGAAAAGAGACCCATTGTGGCTCTGCCTACCCCTTGGGGGAAAACCGCGGTATCTATGTATATATTTATGTATTCTTTTATAGGAAAAAACTAATTTTATAACGATGTTGTCAAATAAATAAGCGTGTTAGTAATAACATGTTTACGAAAAAACTTTGATCTCTTTAATAATACCATTCACGTTCTATGAATAAGCAATGAACCAATTACAGTACAACAGCACGACTTACGATTCCTATGTACGTAAATAACCACAAACAGTAGCATTGATATGTTCTAATTACATAATAAAACACTTGTCGAATGTAATCAAGTCCACGAGTCGTGAGTGGCGCAGTCAAAAACACCTAAGTACAATCTAACTAGTCTTCTCATCTACCTCCCTGTATTAGGTAAACGTGTTCATTATTTCTGGTGTCCTATGCAACTGCTTGGTACAAATACCATCAACAATACATGCTCTAATTCAATTATATTCAACGTTATGTAATGACGACTCCAGATGTCTTCGTCGCCTTACACAGGACATTAATAATTGACTTCACTGAAATTACTACACGCTATATTTATGAAGTGTATTTTTCAACATCGCGGATTTTCTTGGGGTTTCGTATTACCTACTTAGAGCACTGATGAAAATGTTATCATCTTTTGTATTTTCAGGTTGTCAACATTACATGAAAGTACCAAGAGGTTATGAAAAGTATTTGGGAACTAACCTTTTTTTTGAACTTCGTGCGTCCTAGGTTGACATGACCTATGTGGTAATGCGTTGTTAAAGGCAGAGGTTACCGCTTAATATCAGGTGAGCCATCTGCTTGTTCCGACATTCAAGTAGTTTTTTTTTTATAAAAAATCTTGCCACGGGGCAAATATATGGGAAATGTCAATAGGGCTCCTAATGGTAGGCATCGCGATGGACGCGTTTGCAATGCCGCGGGTGTTGCAGATATTCATAGGTGGCGGTGACTGCTTTACATCAGGCTGTCTGCTAGTTTGTAACCTTATTTTTTGAATAGTGAAAGAAAGAAAAGAAAGAAAGAAAAACATTTATTTGTGTCAACAACACGGATGTAGTACTAACAGTCAACAAACAATATTCCACACAAAATGACACACACACACACAGAAACAAAGATAACTAAAACTAATTTGTGCCTCTTAGTACCAGCCACTAGTAGTGCCAGTAGTGCTGGTCTCTCCCAAGAGAGATGGATAAATTAGTCAAGGATCTTGATACCACCGAGAGATCAGTGTATGTACTTCTGCCCAGCCTCTTCTTTCACCATGTTTATTTGAAACAGCATATGAGTACGTAGTTGAAACAGTTGCGTGCTATGTACGGAGCGAGTTGTTAGCATTGTACTAGTGACTAGATTAACGCGTCCATGATTTATTACCTACACCTACCTACTACAGTTTCCCAGTAAATATTGTTTGATTACTCTGTAGGAAATTAAAGATTTTCCTTAATAAAAAGGTGATCTTTTGCAAACAATATAATTATAATGATTATAATTAATAATAATTATAATATAATATAATTATAATGATTATAATTTATAATGATTAGAACTCTACTGTTCTAGAGCTAGCAATAATGTTAAAAAGTGAAAGCTTCAGCCAAGTGCGTGAAAATTATAACCAATAATAATTATAATTATTATTAATTATAATCATTATAATTTATAATAATTTTAATATAATATAATTATAATGATTATAATTAATAATAATTATAATTATTATTGGTTATAATTTTCACGCACTTGGCTGAAGCTTTCACTTTTTAACATTATTGCTAGCTCTAGAACAGTAGAGTTCATTATCTTAGTATCATAAAGGGTTCATTTAGACCCGTTTACCGATTGACCCCGAAAAAGATTACCAAATAGTTACGAATAAAAGTTAACTCATATATTTACGCTCCAGGAATACCTATATTATTTATTTTACATGATAAATTCCGAATTAAATATTTTCAATTAAAAATCTTAAACAGACAAAAAATTCAAGTCGTTTACGTGGCTGGGTTGGGTGTAATTATAGGATAGAAAAGCATGAAAAACAAAATATGAACGTATTGAACTCAATTCACTCAGGAGTCAAGAAATTCTGCAATGTTGACGAATATTTGCACGTGATTATTCCTAGTAAGGCATATCGGTGGGATCGAGAGCAGATGTAGTTCCTAGAAACTAGCGTGACTTCGCTTCAATCATAGGTACTTTAAGAACTTTTACACTCCACTGATATGCTCACTGCCTGCTGTAATGTTGAATGATAAGACGTACAAAGTACCTACTAAATGATGAATGACACTGGGGCCGCGGCAGCGCCCCGGCAAGCCGAAACCGTACCGTAAACTTTTCTTGAAGTAGTTCGTGCACTTTTCAGGCCTCTACTTCGTTACAGACAGGAAAACGCTGAAAATTATAATTTACAATTAAAACCGGAAATATGCTATTATTTTACTAACTAGCTCTTGAGTTATTTAAATAGTTGCTTTTTAGGTTAGGTTACCAAATTTAAAATAACCAAGCAATAAAATAAAACAAAAAGGAAGGAGCAATGCTCTCCCCCTAAATGTTCTGATCCGTAAATTATTTCGATATCATCAGAGCCCTTTTAGAGTTTCAGCCACTTTTTCCTACAAAGTTTATTAAGCCATTTTAGGGATAAAAAAGTCAAAACTCCGCAATTTTAGACTTTTTCCTTTATTTATTTAAGTCACAAAGTCACTAAGCATTCCAAAGTTCAGAATTGTGAGGAAACTGGAAATACCCTAGACGTTTTGAATTTTCGCGATTTCCATATAATTTTTTGGGATAGTATATTTTGAATGCTTATATTATTAAAAGATGCTTGACGACCTCTGTAACGCGTCGGGCGAGTAGCAGGCTGAGATGCGAGTGGTTGCTGGTTCAATTCCTGCTGGGAGAAAAATATTCGTTATCTGGGTGTTGTGGTACCATGGTACTCGTAGTTCCTGATACTTACGACACAGGGGATCCTAGTGTGGGATCAGGACTATGTATGTGACTACATACAAATGATGACATACATACACGTACATACATACAAACACGTACGTGATGTATGGTGTTATGTTATGTTGATTTATTTAGGGCACTATAAAATCACAGAAATTTGGCATACATTTTAAGATGATTTCTTTAGCCGATCCTGGGAAAAAGGGTCTTGACAATTGACAGACAGACAGATGAACAACAAAATGATCCTATAATGGTTCCGTTCGTACCTCTTGAAGTACGGAATCCTGAAAACCTGAAATTAGAAGCCGAACCGTAGACGGGTAAAACCGTTTACCTCCGTTTCAACGTCGGCTATTCTACAATGATGGCAAGCAATGTATCAACGCAATCATCACAGGCTGTCATTAAATCCGCATGGCTTGCATGTAAATAGCTTAACTATTGATAATCGCCCTACATTATTATGGTATTATCCGACACAAGTGAGCTTATTGCGCGTTTTTTGCCACGCGGGGATGAATAGCTAAGTAGGTACACTTAGGTATGTTATACTGCAACCATAAAAATGAAGGTTGTTTGTTACGTACTTGAACTGCTTTATGCAAATTTAAGTACGTTGATGTCCAATTGTTACGATTAAAACGATTTTAATATGTAACCGATATTGAATAATTGTTATCATTTACAATAATGCTGTAGTTGCTAAGCAAACTGTTTATGTTTCCAAGTCATTCAACGGTAAGCTGTGTGCCCGTAGTTCTACAGATTTTTCAGACGGTTTGTTTTTACAAGCTTTTACTTAACTTGCAATGTATGTCCAGGTGGAATCTTGCAACTGAATTTTAAAGCAGTTACCCTCAACCGATTGAGCTGAAATTTGGCATACCTGTCAAGTTCCGATGACAATACAATATGATGGTGATAGCAAGCTGATTTTATGATGGAGACGGAAGGTGGACAACGGAACTCCTCGATGGATAATAGTAAACTGGCCGTGTTTAGGCTCATTTTGATCGGCACACGGGTACAATCACTAATTTTATGAATTACAAGCTTTTATTTAACTTGCAATGTATATGTATGTTTGTCCGGATGGAATCTTGCAACTGAATTTTAAAGCATTTATCCTCAACCGATTGAGGTGATATTTTGCATACCTGTCAAGTTCCGATGACAATACAATATTATGGTGACAGCAAGCTGATTTGATGATAGAGACGGAAGGTGGACAACGGAACTCCCCGAGGGATAATAGTAGACTGACCATGTCATTTTGATCAGCACATGGGTACGAACACTAATTTTATAAAAGCTTGTATTGAAAAATATATTTTACACAAAAAACTTATTTAAGAACAAAAAAAATGCTTTATTTTAATTGACTATTGGAATGCCCGCGAAATCCGCGTGGTTTTTATTCATACAAACTTCAACACGCCGCTGCATGGCCTCAGGGGTTGATTTCGTTTTTTTTTTTTTTAACTGGAACATAGCCTCGAACTTGTTGGTCTCTAGGACTTATGGTTTAGGCTGTGCGTTGATAGTCAGTCAGTCATGCAACGATTTTTCATATATTAATGATTAGTAACGTGGGCTAAGGATTTTTAAATCGGTTTTTTCAAACCTTCCAGGAGAAGAGATATTAGGTAAAAATGACAATAAAGGGAGAAGAATAACTATCAGCCCCGGGGAGATGAGTAGTTCCTAATGGATCCCTTGAGTTCGATCCCTTGTCCTGATCGATCCCTTATACCTATAATTTTGTTCCTAATCATTGTTTTTGGTTCCTGATGGATCCCTGAGGAGATGGCTGGCTTGATGGCTCTAAGGCATTGGCACCACCAGTCATCACTTACTAACCAAACCAATAATTAGTGTTCATTACCTATGTGTAGCATTGTCCGCATATTCTTGGAAAATGAATCAAGTTCGGCCCTGAAAGCCCATCGGGTAGGTCATTGGCGGGTGTTGCCGTTACTTGGACGTGATATTTACAAGGTTTTGATTCAGCGCTTACGCACAATCCAAACAAAAGGCATGACAGGAACTTCACCGACGTACTACCTTTATATACGGTGTTTCAATGAAGCGCAGTAACTTTTTTAAATAGTGCTACTTACTCGTTTTTAGGTAAACAGTAGCTGTTGCGGTACTTGGTTTTAGTTTTACTACGAACATATTGTGTTCAAACAAAAGCATTGTAAACTGTTGCGAATTTATTGAAGCTTTTGTCGATCGCTGAACGAAATATTCTATTTATTAATATAGGGCAAAAGATAATCTTACTTTTTGGCTGTCTACGCCTAACCTGGTTTTCATCTATGCTATTTTTGTTTTATCGTAGGTAGTTATTGTATTTATTATAGTTTGAGTAACATAGTTTAGTCGTTTTTTAAAGTTTGTGGGGTAAGAAGTGGAGTATAATATAATGGTGACAGTGAGCTGATCTGATGATGGAGACGGTAGGTGTACAACGGCACTCCTCAACGGATAATAGTGCTTGGGCTCATTTTGGTCAGCACACCGTTCCAATCACAAATCTCATAAAAAAAAAAAATTAAAAAGGTATTTTAAAAAAAAAAACTGTTTACGAGTTATATTTAGTTTCGTATAAGAAGGTCGTGTACATCCATTGACACCTTTCAAGGCTGTATGCTATTCAGACTGACTCACTGACTCACTGACACCACGTGTGTTTTGACCATTTCCTTTGTCGTCGTGGCACACTTACCTACGGATTTATATATAGAATAGTTGTCGTTTCTTTCATTATCAGTTTATCGTGCTTGTAAATAACTGTATTGACGAACTGGTCAAGGCATTGCTGATCGAATATGCGGGTTCGAGTCCCGCAGGATCGTATTTTTTGAGTCTGATTTAAATTTGCATATAAATAACTATAAACCTAAGTGATTCATTGCTTACTACTCAGCAATCCATTTGAGTAGGTACTCAGATAAATATGACCAAATTTTCGTTTATTTTTCCAGGTATTTATTCAAGAAGTTTGCTTTACGAGAAGCTCTTAAATATTTACCGACGCAATATCGGTGTAAGAATATCTTTACTAATTATTATTTTACTTTAGCAATGATGCGTTATAGGAAGGGAATGGGTGCCGGTGAAATTACAAGCGCATGACACTTTAATCTTTATGTCTCAGGATGGCGGGCGTAGTGCAATGCCACGTAGGGCGCGTTATAGGTGGTCGTGACCGGACAGAGGTTACAGCTTATCAGGTGGGCCATAACTTGGATCCATCACTTAAAACAAAAAAATAGTGTTCGGCTCCGACGCGCGGATGGTGTTTACTCCAGTCCAGTTCAGAAAACATAACGACTTCACTTTTAGTTAACGCTCGATTTTACTCCACATCATTTATAGTGATGTATAGTAATTTATTCATAACTTATCGTTATTACGTCAAAAATATACAATCTATTTGCGTGGACCTTATAAGAAAGTCGATTGTTAAGGAGTAAACTCCAAAATTAACCGTGCTGTTGAATGTCCCGAGGCGGTAAAATTTGCATGAAATGTGTGTCTGTGGGGCAAGCATCATCTCGCGCCCGCAGCCCGACCCGTCTCCGACAGGCGCCCGTTACTCTCGGAGCACACTGACCCCGATACGCCTGTACAAATTTATCACTTATCGCCCACCATAGTTCTACAATTTGCCTTAGTTTCGCTTTACGAGACCATTTAGCTCATTCTCTTGCAGTAACACGTCCCAGTTACTCGTAGCTTTGTGAAGACTAGTAAAATTTCACGGTCACAGAGCATACGTTTTATATTTACCCTTATGGGAAGTGTACCGATATCCCGCTCCATACAAAACGAAGAATGATCCACTTTTTTTTTTACTTTTTTTTTAAACGATCTAGTGTTGATCTAGAGACTTATAACCTAACCTGTGGTTTATAAGTTTCAAACAAACTAGAAATGGGTTATAAGGGGTTATGGGTTATATCCATACATAAGTCAGTGTGTTAGGAAACCAAAAAATTTTATACGAAAGAAATCATCAATTAGTATATTGATTATGTGTAAAATATTTCATCAAAATAATGAAGTACCTATACCATATTTCATGAGATAATATCCAAAATAGGAGTTCGTTTGTATGCAGAGGCCTCAAGACGGCAAAGGAAGGAAGTCTCACCTAACGTGAGGAAACTGATTGTAACCGGAGACATTGAGACTGCGCCTGAACTAACAAGTAGGCATTTTTGTATGAAACAAGTTGGCATGCTAAAGATGTTAAAGATGTTAAGTTGTTCTCATTTTGGTTTACATTATGTACCTAATGCCAAACAATAGCAAGTCAATGCCCGACTCTTGGCTTATTGTGGGTCCCAATCCCAACACACCTTTAAACTGATTCTCATGCGATTAGTCATTGAAAGCTTTATTTATTTGTATTCATGTTACGTTAAGCGCAACATACACATTCCTCAGTAAAATGCACATTTCAGAGTTTACGGCAATATGATTGACATATATTATCTAAAATAACATGTACTTATTTTTATTATCAAGCTTGCTGTCACTGGTGACTGAACCAAAAATACATTCTCCAAACAAAGAAACACTGCAAATGCACAAATCTTCGGAGCTTCTTTAGTATTCAAAATGCATCATGGAGACAATATAACAAACTTGGCTTTCGGGGATGTTTACTACAGGCTTCGCGATTGTATTGTTGTTGAATCCCCCGAGTGTGATGCGGTGATAATACCTACATAGGAAACAAAGGAGAGACTCCCGAGTAGATGTCGGTGCCAGCCGGAGATTTGCGCTTGCGCATTTAAATGCCAAGCACGGCACCCGACGTTGCCACCATTCAAGGCCAACTATGGTACTTTTTGTACCATCTACACACCGTCCTAGCAACTTTATGGTCATTGTAACGGTACCATGGCGTGACTAATACTTAATACACTTTTGACATGTAAGGACATTGCAAAACACTGTGAAAATTATCTAAGTTGCACTAAGTGCAAGAAGATATTTTTAGCGTTATACTAATATTGAATGATCTTATCGACTTTTTGATAATTGTGACGTGGATAAAAAATTGTAGATACGATTCTTGGGTCCACGTCTTCATGTTATCCTTATCAGGCACGTCGACAATAAACAATGGGTGGGTAACCTTGTAGTCATGCGAGATAATACTTATGTTAGCTGGTTCACGAGATAAATTAGAGCTCTGTAAGCAGAGTCTGATCTAAGAGCCTGCCGTAAATTAAAAGGTTTTTTATTTCTATTATCAAACCATATAATGTTTAGAAGTATAGAAAGTGCTTCTAAACTTTTGATTCGAATATTTAAATACTACATAAAGAATAGCCTGTGCTGTCTTATGAAATTTTGCTGATTTCCTCTACATCTTACTCTTGACCGCCTTCCTAAGGCTTTTAAGTTGGTTTTTATTTTTTCTTTGAATCAGCTTCTTGTTCTCGAGGCACCACACAGGCACTTCCCACCTAGTAGTAAAACGGATGATCAAATAAAGCCAAGCTGTGTTTGTTGCCTGATCTACTATAAGTTGGAACAGGAGTTTATAAGACGATTCAAAATCATCCTTGTGATTTCAATGAATAAAATATGTTTGAGTTTGACTCATATCATTAAGTAAATGACTGTTGAGGATATAGTCTCATAAACTTCGTCTATGCCTCCTTTGTGCGTGTCTAGAAGTAAGGTAGAGTACTCTTTTATTAATGCGACGAAATCCATCTCATTGTCTTCCTTAATAATTAACTACATATATAGGCTTAGCATAAGGAATATTATGAATAAGATCACTTTGGTACCGGTGTGCGGAAAGTATTGTAGTTATAATTTGCACTATACAAAATTAATTAATGGAAGTACAGAATAATTGATTCTGGATCAGCACTTGTAAAATAAACCCAGCACTAGTATACAGTGTAGTTCGTTACAATACTTTTACCACACGACAGGTGCCTATGCCCATAGTGGATACGGCAGTCTGATGTCGACGAATACTTCCAGATGTACCTCGCACAGTACGGTTACCTGAGTCCTTCGGTGCGGAACCCTTCGAGTGGACATATCATGGACGAGAGCTCGTGGAGGCGGGCGATCGCTGAGTTTCAGAGCTTCGCTGGTCTAAATGCTACAGGTAAGTCTGATTCTGAATCTCGTAAGAATAAGATGTATGAGATACTAGTGTCCGCCAGCGGCTTCACTCACTTTTTGCCCGGGTAAAAATTAGCCTTTAGCTCCATCCAGGTCACAATCTATATGTGTACAAAATTTCATTGAAATCGGTTAAGCCGTTTCAGCGTGATTGAGTAACAAACATCCAAACATCCAAACTTTCACATTTATTAAATGAACCAAAGGGGCTACGATAGTCAATTTGGAAAACTGTTGTCATGTAACTTTGTCCTACATACAATACAAAAGCAATAATCTTTTGAGTCTGAAGGTTTTTTTACAATGTTTACAATGTGGTTGTTTTTGGTCTCATTTAAAATGCTGTCTATGCTTTATCGGTCACAGAAAATACTTTAATGATGTTTGACGTATTTTGTTGACGGGTGTTTCCTATCATAAAAATGATAACATTTTTGTTTCCTCAAGTAAAAGTAGGTCTTAAACACAAATTCTTAAAAGCTGTTATAACCGTACAGAAAAGAATCAAATAGTATCAATGGAAAATTGGCTGTGGCTAGTGAAAGTGGCGATTCAAATGAGATTATGTCGTGGTCCAATGATACCATTTCGTAATAATATCATAGGTCTCATGGAATGCTAAACTAGGGTTCCTATAGAAGATTTTGTTTTGGTTGTTAGGTATCTCAGAGTTCAGGCTAAAACGATGCTGGGTAGAGGTAGCTTTGTTATTACAGTTCTTAAACTCTTTGGATGCTTGCATTGACGACCTCTGTGGCGCGGCGAGTGAGATGCGAGAGGTTGCGGGTTCGATTCCCACTTCGGAACAAATATTTGTATGATCTGAAAATAACTGGTCTGGGTGTTGTGGTCCCATGGTACTCGTAGTTCCTGATAGCCGCGGTATATAATCCTAGTGTGACGTCAGGACTATGTATGTGACAGTTGGGTGTGTTATGTGTTATGTTATTGATCACAGAACTTCAGTGGCTCTATCTTGAAGAGACACTTCTTCAGCTTGGAAATTTTGTCAAAGAATTAATTTTTAAAATCCTTCTGATACCGATTGAACATACTCTTAGTAGATACATGCAATTGCAAATCAGGTGCGATTATGCCACATTGTAGAGAAACCTTCGCAATGACTCGATTCCAATGATGCCGCATTTCTTGGATTACGTGAGTTGACGTTATTAATATTACGATAGACACAACAACACGTTCGAATATAACCTCGATTAAATGATGACCCCCGTAAAGGAGTCCTAAGTCGGTTCTATCACTATTATTCTCCTTATGTTGCATACAACAGAGCCAAATTCCATACTTTCTTACTCATTAAAGGTCAGGTAAGTTAGATATTGACAGAATAGCGCTCGAGGAACGAAAAGTAAGTGAAAATCACGAAAAACAATGAGAAACCGTCTCATCATAGAATCATACGTTCAACTTGAAGACAAGTCTTTGCCGACACATAGGATATTTAGGTGAAAGAAAAAGTACAAGTATACTAAGTCGTTTAGAAGGTGCATCACATTTTTATTCAGAAACAGCTGTAGTTTGTTATTTTTTTTTCACATAATTAATGAACAGGAACAACATTTTTGTACGTTCACTTAACAGATATAAGGTATTGAACATACAACATAATACAACGAACAACAACAACAATATATTTTACATAATATATATTTATTCAGCACATAACATTGACTCCTCTATGAGGAGAAAGCCTCCAAATAAAACCAATCAGCTGCTGTGTACGCCTTATTATGGTATTACGATAAAAGAAAAATTATTGTTTATACAGTGTAAAATATGAACATCATAATATATTATCTGAAAATGAATCAACTTCCGTTTGCCGGTTACCTATCTATGTCCGGTTTATTGTCGTTAAGTATGTCCTTAGGCTTTGTCCGGATGATAAATGCTATCAGTATCTTATATTATGAGTCTATATTATTCTCTATATTTACTTCTAGTTGTTCTGCGAACAGTAGACCTCGAGAGCACAAACTTTTTGCAACAATTGTATTCAGTTTACATCCAAATATCACCTTTAAGTTTTTTGTTGGTTTCCAATATACTTAGAAAAAAAGTCATCTATTTAAAAAAACTTCACGAAACAATCATCACTTACAATCTTCAATTTATACAATTGCACAAATCATCGGGAAATACCCCACTAATAAAAAATCACAGACATCAATAAAAAACTATGTAAATGTAAAACCTGTGTATCAAGTTTCATCAATATTAATTGAAAAATACCGTCTGTTTGCGGTTACCAACATACATACATCCGGACAGATGAAAGCAAATTTTGCCAGTTGTTGCAAGGACTTCGGTTGCTTCGCTCGCTCGGTCAGAAACTGGCGACGGTGACCGGTGCACACGCTCGCTCCACAATTGAGTAGCCTTGATGCGTTCTCGTCACTGCTATTATGAAGCACGCATCGACAAAGCAATTTATAAGGCTCCACCACTGCGAGCTGTTTAAATACCGTAGAATTATGTGGGCAGAGCTTGAATCCTCTTCGTACACGTATACGTGCCTTGACACGAGAAGTACTTAGTTTATCGGTCTCGGCTATGACTGACCGCATTTATTATGTAAGCAAATAAAGCATCTTATACACAGTTATACATAATTCATTAACGGTGAACGAGTTAAGATTGAGATTGTTGCGAGGAAACTGCTCGATGGAGTCTCTAATGTCAGAATTATCGCTAGTAAAATTTTCGTCACGTTTCGGTGTCCGCAGATAAAGTGGAAAAGTTTGACACGCTGTTAGTTATTTTCCTGCACAAAGAAACAAAGAGTTTCCTATTTGACATGTTTCCCTCATTGTTACTGATTTTATAGGATTCTTTTGCATTTTGATAATGTTGCTTCTCTTGTATCACTTGCGCATGATAATGTGGTTTCATCTTGTCATCGTTGTTTTATGAACAGAGAACAGACCACTGGTTTGGTGCTCTTCTGTGGTTGGCCAGTTGTTACTGATGTTTGTAGTTTTCCGCGTGCGGTTTTGGTCGGTGTGATTCTGTAATTACTTCCTCGTCACCAGTTGATACAAAAAACGTCTGCTGAATGTCAATGGTGTTTGCCTACCATGACAAATAAAACCATACTATGTAACTTAGCGCTCAACTGAGTCAGTCCCTGAGGTATAGGAGCGATACGGGAGGGATGTTTTCGTTACGTCATAAAATGAAGCGTGGCTTCATGTCATCTGATAATTTGAGAGACGAAAACACCCCTCCCGTACCGCTTCCATACCTCAGGTACAGACTCAATTAAGCCCTAGACCTTTACTAAGTTATTGCATTCCTGTGTACCTCTAGCATCATAAACAGTACAAATCTACTGAAGAAATGCCCTACACCGCCTATAAAAAAACTATGAAATAAATTGAAGTTAATCGAGATATCTGTTGCAGGTGAAATTGACGACGAAACTACAAAGGTGATGTCATTGCCAAGATGCGGAGTTAGAGACAAAGTTGGCTTCGGAGAGAGCCGTGCCAAAAGATACGCTCTTCAGGGTAAGTTACACCATTCATTTTACTTATTACCGACTATGAAGGTTATTTACTTGTTGAAATCATTTTTCAGTCTATATTTTTAAAGGTCGGACCAACAAACTACATATTAAAGGGCTGGACCCTTTAATATGTAGTTTGTTGGATGAAAATTTAAATAGTGAATAGCGTGCTTCATACTAATATCAGTAACTCTAAAACTCTCATGCAATGTGGCTGCTCCAATATGACTTTAGTTTCTTGTCTACCACTTGTTTTTTTAGTAAGCAAGTTTACAACTTATAATATTAAATTTGACCTTAGAAGCTTCTAACAATCTATCAATCTATCTATCAAAAAGGAGCAAAAAATAGACTTCGCTCTTTTGTTATTCTATATTTATTTTGATAGGTACTTAGGTCACTTTAAAATATATATAGTAAACAAAAATTATTTTCAAGCAAGAATAACCCCTTAAATCCCTCCGTTTAGGTTCAAGGTGGCGTGTAAAGAACCTTACGTACAAGATCTCGAAATACCCCTCACGACTGGTCCCCGCCGAGGTAGACAACGAGCTTGCCAAAGCCTTCAATGTATGGAGCGACTACACAGATCTCACGTTTACTCAGAAGAGGTCCGGACAGGTCCACATTGAGATCAGGTAATTGTTTCTTTACAACCCCAGTGTTCCATCAATGATTTCATGCTTCTTGGTAAATGTAACATAGGGTGCGTCGTAGGTGGACGTGACCTGTGAGGTACTTAGATAAAGGCAGAGGTTACCACGTCAGCTGCTTGTTTTGTCTATCATTCAAATAACTTATCATAGTATAAAATATATTTTCACACCCCTGCTCGACAATGTCCAATTACATATCATGCAACCTCAACGTATAGTAAAGCATTATCTCTTTAGGGATATAAAGTTATATGAAACTCCCTAGGAGATAAAGTGATTTGAATTTGGAATATCAAATTCACGTGGAAAACTTGGAAAACTCTAAATAAAAAAAATGCCATATGGTATTGTATGTAAAGAGGTTTGTTAAAAAATTTGTACGAACTGGCCACCATTAGCAGAACTAAAAAGGTGCCTTAAAGAATGTGAAACAAAAGACGGAAATAGTGTAGTTTTTTTTGTCTCGCAGAAAGTGTGAAAAGTAGAGTATGCTCCTCTGGAATAAAGACTATCTTTGTCTTGGGCAGCTTGAACTCTGGACTCTATATAACTCCCGCGCTAGAGTCCCTCGTTACGCTCAGGGTTCAATATGCCGCCCGCGACTTAAGACACTGCTTTATCTACTATTGTTCAAAGTTACAATATTAGTATTTGTTTATAACTTTAATGATTTTTCCAAAAATAGCTAGTAGTGGGAACAGATGACTTGTTATGTAAAAACTAAAGCGGAGATATAAAAGATTAATAAAATATAGCTGCGTAATCATAGCACACCAAAACATTTTGTGATTTGTTCCAACAATGGTTTCCGTCACAATCCATGGGTAATCTGTGTTGCGTAACTGAACGGTTGCCATTGAACGTTTCACGTTGTTCATGATGCTACTTATCTGTTACCTTGGTATTTTTGCTGCAATCGCCATTTTTAACTTTGATTATCATCATATTTTTTCACATGGGTGACACCATGGTAGGTACTCTTAGTTTCAATTCTATGGTACTCTTAGTTCCTAATACCCACGACACTGGTGATCCTAGTGTGGGATCAGGACTATGTATGTGGCTGTTGGGTGTTATGTTATATGTACATTAAACTTTTAACGAGTTAAACTTAAATTCTAAGACGGTTGAATATGAACCAACAATTTAATTTAACAAGTTTATAAGGTTTTATTTGGCACTTGTTCTAGATGTCCAGTACGTTAGAATGGAATACCTACCAAAATACCTGATTATGGCTCTACGGCTAAATCTCAAATTGTCTTACTCCCATAGATACACAAGGCAGAAGGCTGTTTTAAATGAAAACCAAATCGTAATTAAACATGAATTTGTATTGTTTTAAAAGCACTTTTCAATTCGAAATATAACAGATGATTTGTATTTAATTAACCCCCGACGAAAAAAGTGGGGTGTTATAAGTTTGACTGCTATGTGTGTGTCTGTCTGTGACACCCTTAGGTCTTAAATGTATGAACCGATTTGAATGCGTTTTTTTATTTGAAAGAAAATTTTCTAGCGATGGTTCTTACGCATATTTTATTAAAATTAATCATCCGTTTCATTGCGTTAGGGTTTTTTTTTTCTTGTTTCTCTATAATTTAACTCGTCAATATTGTGTTTAATAATCATTCGTCCTCACAGTCATTGCTTTTCCTATAACTCTATATTTCATTACTTTTCTAGGTTCGAAAAGGGAGAGCACGGAGATGGCGATCCTTTCGACGGGCCTGGTGGCACCCTGGCTCACGCCTACTTCCCTGTAAGTACATTTACATAAGTGATCGTTTACTACCATTTCTTTTGAACACTTCGTGCAATATTTTAACGAAACCATTTTGAACAACTAGTAATATAAGTTACATAATATTACCTTTATCCTCATTATTAATTTGTTTACTATAAATTATTGTAGAGGTAAATTGTGACGTGCACGGATGATGGAATTCATATTGTTATTCACCGAATTACGTAGGCTTTGTAAATAAAATAGAATATTCAAACGAACTCAAAACTGCGGATGTACATTATTGTCACCTAAATAAGAGAAAGTATGGTAATACGATAATCGTACATTTTATTGTGAATGAGATATTATAATTTAGTTCCAAGTATTTAGTTTCGCACCATTCTGTGTGAGCCTCAAATAATGGAGCTGTCTCTCAGCTTGGCTGTAAATTCTGTTTTATATGCACTAATATTCTGGTTCAACACGCGATCTTGACATGATTATGTTTTTATTGTTATTGCCGCTCTTGACTTTGTTAGTGCATAGTAATATCGGGTAGGGCCATCATTACAAAATTCAGGAGTAAACAGTCGTAAACTAAAAATTATTATGCATATATACTTAGCACGCATTGAAACAAGGATTGATTTAATTTTGATGTTGTTATGTCACTTACCATTTCTTTTTATTAGACTTTATTTATTTTCGTCTTGAAACCCATATACGAATATAGGTTTATATCTTTGACCTCTGTGACCCAGCGGGTGAGTAGCCGGGTGAGTAGCCGGGTGAGTAGCCGGGTGAGTAGCCGGCTGAATGCGAGACAAATATTTGCAAGTTCTGCAACTATTTGTTCCAGTTCTAGGTGTTTTGGTACTCGTAGTTCCTGATACACACGACACAGAGAATCCTAATGTAGGATCAGGACTGTGTATGTGACAGTTGGGTATGTTATGTTATGTTGAGCTTAATTCGTATTCGCGGCGATTAGCGAATTTTCAGTTTGGGGTTTCAGTTTTCAATTTGAATTTATAGTACATAGTAATGTACAATAAATTCAAGGTGCCATTAAAATGACAATCACCAATTGCTCAACACTTTTCAATCAGTTTTACGCAAGCCGTGGATAACCCGAGACTAATACAAGGTGATCATTGGTAACTTTCAGGTGTACGGCGGAGACGCTCATTTCGACGACGCTGAGGTCTGGTCGATCAACTCTAGAAGGGGAACCAATCTTTTCCAGGTAAATATTTGACTACAAGAGGTGTCTCATTTTAGCAGTGTATGCGTATGTGTATTACTACGAATGAGATAATTCTGTAATAGAATTACTGTTGATTAAATTAACGAACACAAAGCGACCTGAGGGGCTAGTCTGCAAATTTGACAAGCAACTTACACGGCCGTGTGGTTTACACTACACGGATTTTAGTATGGAGAAATCGAAGAGCGCCCTAGCGGGCACCTTGAGAACCTCAAATCCCGTACAAAAATCCGTGTAGTGTACACCACATTGCCGTGTAAGTTGCTTGTCAAATTTGCAGACTAGCTCCTCTGATACGGAGTGGAACACACTACCGACGTCAGTCTTTACTGTAAACTATAATCTGGGTCTCTTCAAGGATAGGTGAATAGGTGAACAGGTGTCTTTTAGATCTTTGTGCTACATCGTCGGCCACATCGTCACTTGCCAACAGGTGACATATCGGTCAAACGAAGGTCAATCAATGTGAAAAAAAGCATAGGTTGTTCTATCTATTATACGTATATCATAATAACAATGATATAAATACGTTTTTTTATTCAAATACTTCACTGATTTGAATCACATGAAAGTACTTTGAGTCACTTCAAGAGCTTGCTTGTTTAATGAATCGCTTGCACACAAGCTCTGTTAGAGTAATGCAATTTAATTAGTATAAAGTTTATTGGCCGCGATGGGTCATTATGTAAATGACATACATATATTTTTAAACCTTGTAATGATGATTCATTGTTGTGTACCTACCTGTTCAAGTAAAGGTATATTAGTCACGTATAGAGTAACGCACAGATATGTCCGGTAAAGACAAATAAACACGTTCCTACCACAAAGGGCATTTGCGCAGAGGCAACGTCATGGTATATCTCACGTCAGTGCCTTCGGTGATTTGATAAGACATAGACTGTACTCATATTAAAATAAAATGAGGAGTAAGAACGTCTTTTCAATGTGTTTCTCCGGATTGTTCCAGAGATTTCAGGTGATTATTCTAAATATTTTATTTTAGGTGGCAGCTCACGAGTTCGGTCACTCACTAGGTCTATCTCACAGTGATGTCCGATCTGCTCTGATGGCTCCCTTCTACCGAGGATTCGACCCAGCCTTCCAGCTTGATCAGGATGACATCCAAGGAATACAGGTAGAAAATGTTCACATTTACTGCACATTTTTGGCGGTTACAGTAAGGCCGCTGAAGTTTATATAATACCTGCAGCAGTAGACAATTTAGTTCCTAAAAAGTAATTTGCGCAGCTATACGGCTAGCTAGGTGGCTATATCAGCAAGCGTAGTCTAGGTTTGATATTCGTTCTCTCGTCTACCGAGTTGCGATTCGATATTTGTTTTGTTTACTGAGTTTCTAAAAAAATCAACTAGGGTCACCATGAAAAACGTCAGTAGGGTCGCAATAAGAAGGTCGGGATGATGAATGCAAAACATAGACGAATAAATAAATCAAACTGATATAAGAACGATCTTAAGTGAGTTCCAATTTCAAAATTCCTATACAAAATGTACCTAACTTTTGGTATAAGTACTCAAGATCATTTTCTATTATGGACTAGGCCTTTACAACTAATAGTTAGAAGGAATGGACTTTGTTTAGAATTGACAAAAACAAAAGAAGATCAGGGTGTGAACCATGGTTGGTGTCTCGTAGTTCCTGATTCCCACGACACAAGGGATCCTAGTGTGGGATCAGGACTACGTATGTGACTGCTGGGTGTTATGTTATGTTATGCTTCAAAATAAGAACAACTTAATTTGTTTCATCAAACAACTCCTGTTCTTTGTTTTTATCTTATCGGTGTCATCACAATTTCGCTTTCTTTAACATTTCTTGGTGAATATTTTCAGGCCCTCTACGGTCACAAGACCCAGACTGACATCGGCGGTGGTATTGGGGGCGGCATTCCCTCAGTCCCTCGCGTGACCACCCAGCCTCCCTCCTCCGAGGACCCGGCCCTATGTGCCGACTCTAAAATCGACACCATCTTCAACTCCGCTGACGGCAACACTTTCATCTTCAAAGGTACGATAACAATTCTAGCGACTCAGATGTGTCGTGTCCTTTGTTTTAATGACGTGATGTGACTCGGGCTTAGCATAATTAACTCTGAGATAATTTACCGCGCATGTTGTACTGCGCAATCGTTAGATCATTAAGCCGTGAATACACGTGCCTATAGCTTACGCAATGACATGCCAATAGCTCGAAGATACTAAATCAAAAAGTGGTACTTATATATAAAAAATATAAAAAAAGAACGACTGCCATGAATTTAAAGTCAACAAAAAAAAATGAGAACTAAAGCAGAGCAGAGCAGTAAATTACCTGAGTGTTATATATTTTACAAGCTTTTATTTAATTTGTAATGTTTTTATGTGAGTATGTATTTTCTTGCAACTGAATTTTAAAGCAGTTATCCTACTTATCCTCAACTGATTA
This sequence comes from Operophtera brumata, assembly GCA_932527175.1. NCBI lineage: Eukaryota > Metazoa > Arthropoda > Insecta > Lepidoptera > Geometridae > Operophtera > Operophtera brumata. Next base: position 8,312,413 of record OW052238.1, read on the forward strand.
AGAATATTTTGCATACCTGTTAAGTTCCGATAACATTACAATATTATGTTGACAGTGAGCTGATCGGATGATGGAAGGTGAACAACGGAACTCCTCGATGGATAATAGTAGACTGCCCGTCTTTAGGCTCATTTTTATCAGCACACGGTTCCGATCACTAATTTTATAAAAGCTTGTATTTTTCTTCTTTTTTTTACAAAAAACTTGTTTAGAACCTGCTTCTCAAGTTCTACACATCGATCACACAGACCATCAGCTTCAAATAAATAAGTTTGGTCTTTTTAATTAGGATAATGATGTCCGAAATTTACGGCGACATTTTAAAACGGTAAAATCCACGGGAGGAGACGGAGGGGCCTATTCTTAGGCCGGACTCACCACCGGCACTAACCCTGACGTAATTGGACGTTGGTACTTAGAATATAGAATAAAACAGAAGGTGCGTATGATGCTATTAGTACGAGGCGCTGCGTCGCCAAAACACAATGCCTCCCCCGAGCCTATCATACTTCCCACCAGTATGGGTAAGGTTCTGGATATGTTGGCAACAATTACAAAATGGACGCTTGGCTTTTTTCCAACGAATGAATGTTAAACAAAATTCATTTTTTAAACAATGAATAAAAAACTAAATTCATTATTTAAATAATGAATTTTGTTTAAGTAGTTAGCACATTTAAATATATTTTTGGTTTAAACAAAAATATATTTAAATATAATACTTACGTATGAAATGTGATTCTATCCTTTTTCTTTTTACGCCTAACAGAATTTTTAAATGTGGGAATGACACACAACGGCATATTCGCAAGAAAATCTTTCGAGTTCGTCTCGACTAGCCGCACGGCCGACCTAAGACAGACTGAGTGAAACTAATCACATTGAGACTAGTTTGCGTGGTGACAGTTTTTACGCATGACACGGGTTCTGGTTTATTGTATATTGTAAGCCTTGGCATTGCCTTCTCAGGTGAGAACTACTGGAAGCTGACGGAAGACGGCGTGGCGTCGGGCTACCCGCGCCTGATCTCGCGCGCCTGGCCTGGCCTGCCCGGCAACATCGACGCAGCCTTCACATACAAGAACGGCAAGACTTACTTCTTCAAGGGCTCCAAGTACTGGAGGTATAATGGACAGAAGATCGACGGACAGTACCCTAAGGAAATCAGTGAAGGTACTAATTACTCATTATAGCTATTTTTCCTTCTTAGCTTTATTGTGCCACTGCTGGGCAAAGGTTTAGATATAGTAGTAGTAGAGCTTTTTTGTGAAAGAGTTCAAGATCAACAACAAGACAACAAGAACAACGTCAACAACAAGATCGTCCCGAAGTCTTTCTCGGCCGACCCCGGGGTCGCCGTCCTTCCGGTAGGTATATATGCTTAAGATTTGCTTACAAGTTCTGATAACAATACAATATTATGGTGATAATGAGTTGAGTCTGACGATGGAAACGAAGGTGGGAAGCGGAACTCCTCGATGATTAATGTAGCCTGACAGATTTTGGGGCCATTATGATCAGCTCTCGGACCTCATTAATTATGCAAAATATATTTTTCATCTAAAATCATGTTTGATTAGTTATCAACATGAAAAAGTTATTAAAAAAAGATCACATTCAAATTAACTCAATTTCACTTACAAAATACAATCGCTTAAAAATTATTCGAGGCTAAGGATAATGGTAAAATTTGATGTATTTTACGATATATTCAAGTAAAATGCCTATTTTGAGCGGCGTGGCCCTTTTTTGTGTGACGATATCTGTAGGTATGCCTTAGGCACAGAATTACCTTGCATTATGTCTAATGTGTGATAAAGATAAGCGCTCAAGAGGGCTTGGGTGTGCAAATTCTAAGATAAGGCTTACGTCACAATACCGATTTTTTTCTTATCCATTGACAAACACTGATGGAATTTCTTAAGGCAGAGAATCACGTACGTACGTAAATTCATTCATAGTATCCTTTTTAGTCAATGATTATGCACCGTACGTACCCAATCATAATGTTCCACGTCCATGAAGCCAGAAAATAAACTTCTCCCATTGTTGTTATGAGTGGTCACGATGGCACTCCTTCCCAAAGTCCCCCCCAGTGGGGCCAAATAGGTGGGGGGCGCTAGAAATGTACGGTTGCGACAACTCCGAACAGAAAACTTCGTACAATAAAAGACTCGCGTCGATCGAAAAAGCCATTCTAATTAAATATCTCGAAAAATATAGATAATTTAACAAAATCCTCACAGAAATCCTTCTGTTTTACTGCATTAATTTGATTTATCTAATTTTTGAGGAAAATGGTGTGATAGGATCCCCGTGCCATCGGTTGTTGCCGGAGTCGCCGTTTTTTTTGTGTTGTTTATTACAAAATTTTGGGGCCACGAAAAAACAGCTAAAAACGGGCGATATAGTCGATCGTGTTTTTTTTTTAAAACTATTTTGGAGCCATTCTACTCTTATATAAGAAAAATCTTGTTTCATTTGGATATGGTTTTGCTTGACGCATTAAGTTTACTTTGTTTTCTTTTGGTGTGCATATTTTGACGTGCAATTAATAATAATAATAATAATGCTGGACAGTTCACACAACATTATCTAGCCCCAAGCTAAGCAGAGCTTGTGTTATGGGTACTAGACAACTGATATACTTAATACAATATATTACATAGATTGATATTTTTAATTATACATAGAAAATACCCAGAACAAATATCTGCAATCGCACAAATATTTGTTCCGAGGCGGGAATCGAACCCGCAACCACCTGCGTCGCAGGCCAAGCTTCACCCGCCGCGCCACAGAGGTCGTCAAGTATTAGTGTTTATGATAGGACACTAATTTAACTAATGGAATTTCAAGACGTTGTATGTGACTGTTGAGTGTTATGTTATGTATGCTATTAACCATATGTCTTCGCGGTGCAAAAAAAATAGTGTGGTGAATATAGTTTAATTTCTACTTTATTTTTGCAGGATTCACCGGTATTCCCGATAACATCGACGCAGCTCTAGTATGGTCTGGAAACGGCAAGATCTACTTCTACAAAGGCTCCAAGTTCTGGCGATTCGACCCGGCCCAGAGGCCCCCGGTCAAGGCCACCTACCCCAAACCACTGTCCAACTGGGAAGGCATCCCTGATAGTATAGATGCCGCTTTACAATATACAAATGGGTACACCTACTTCTTCAAAGGTGGCTCATACTGGCGGTTTAATGATAGAACATTTAGTGTAAGTTGGTTTAGTTACTATTAGCTTTTTAGATAAGGCAGCCTTTGTCAAGGATATTACCGAAATAACTGAGTAAACATGGAGCTACATCTATGAATCACTAGTGTCCGGCCGCACCGGGATAAAAAATAGTCTATAGCTCAATCCAGGTCATAATCTATCTGTAAAACAAATTTACCCGAAATCGGTTAAGCCGTTTTGGCGTGATTGAGTAACAAACATACAAACATCCAAACTTTGACATATTTTATGATAATAGTTATTTTGGTCTTGTTAATTTTGACAAGGAGTGGTTGGTGGGAGACTGCCAAAGACAGGGACATGTGGAAGAGTTTAGGGGAGACCTTAGTCCAGCTGTGGGGCAATATAGGTTAAGGAAAAAAAATATGTGGGATTAAGTTTTCACTGGATGCAATACTGCATCGTAGCGGAGGGGTCTATTCTTATGCCGGACACATCACGGCATTAACAACCTAAATACCAACTTAAAATGAAAACTAGATTATATTTACCTAACAAATGACATAGGACATCTAAACTATAAATTATAAACAGATAAAAATAATTAGTGAGTTTCGTTGTCCGATCCTAAAAAAACATTCAGTAATAGAAAGCTATAATAATATTATCTCTGAGTGTTATATACAATTTTTTACAAGCTTTTATTTTAACTTGCAATGTATGTTTGTCCGGGTGGAATCTTACAACTGATGTAGCTGAAATTTGGTATACCTGTCAAGTTCTGATGATAATACAATATGATGATGGCAGCGAGCTGATCTGATGATGGAGACTACGGAACTCCTCGATGGATAATAGTAGACTGGCCGTGTTTAGGCTCATTTTGACCAGCACACGGTTAAAATCACTAATTTTATAAAAAATATGTGCCGAAATATCGGGAACATATAAAACTCAAAAATCATGGTAAATATCCCGTTTCTAGTGAAAATTAATTTTATAAAAGCTTGTATTGGAAAATATATTTTTCGCAAAAAACAAAATATTGTAGAGCGGACGTTGTCGCGAGCAGGACAGCTATGACCCGCCCGCGACTTTGTATAATGTAAAAATGTTGTGGCGTGTTTAGGTGGACTCAGATAACCCCGCCTTCCCCCGCTCGCTGGCCTACTGGTGGCTCGGCTGCAGCGGCGCGCCGCGCGGCACTGTCGGAGGTAACGCGCGCATCTCGTCCGCCGGCCGCGACGCGGACGCGGACGCGGACGTCGGCGACATCGTGTTTGACGCAGGTATGTCCGGCGCCCGGGGCTGCTAGGGCTAGGGCCCGTCATCATCTATACAACTCAACTACTACAGCGATCTTGAGTACACCAATTTTATATAGATATTTTTTTTCGTTTAAGAATCGATTTTCGCTGGGAACGGAGATAGATAAGGAATAAAATCTAGCGTTTTCAAAAAGTAAAGTCCGTTATGTGTTTAACATATTCGCGCATCTTATACTGAACTGGACTGAAGTAAACTCCAGCCGTGCGTCGGAACTGACACACACACACCTTTAATATTTTTATTTGAATGACGTTACAAGCATATGGCCGACGGTTAATGTTGGTTAATCGGTAACCTCTGCCACAGAATATATACACCTCTGCCTATAACAATGTCACAGCCTCACAGGTCACGTCCATAGGACGCGCCCTATGTGGCATTGTACTACGCCCGTCACCCTGACACATCAAGATTAACCGTGCTACAAATAAGGCGTAACATCTTTAGAATTGTTACACCGTGTTTTGTCTTTTTCGATTGAATTTAAAACTCAATGCAAAGGACAAAACACTGTGTAACAATTCCAAGGATAAATCAAGTTTTACAGTAACACGCGAAAAGTCTCATGTGCCTGTGATTTCGCCGGCATCCGTACCCTTTAAACAGGAACACAGCAACGCGTAGCGAAATTGGTCTGCACTCAAGATCGCTCTATAAGTTGAGTTGGATTAATGAATACGGGCTAGGTTAGGGAGTTGAGGAGACAATGTTGGTAACGTAAAGTTTTTAGAAAGTACAGTTTTTTTTTTGTCTTCGTTACCGTTCAAATATGTTGCCGAATTATTAGAGCCTTACAAAGACCTTTACAAGATCGTTTCTTTAGAACTATGAAGGTCATACAGATATAACATGACATGCATGTATGACACGTGTTGACAGTTACTTTAACAATAACAAAATAGTTGAATACTATCTGTTAGGCAATACGGCCTGCTCTGTGACTAGTAACTGGGTATCAAAGTAGTTATTTTTTTATTCCCTATGAATATAATAAGCAAAGCAACAAGCTATTTCAGAGGTTGAAGGAGGACTTTCAACAAAACCGGATTGATGCTTGACAAAATGAGAACAAGTAAAAATATGTGCTACATGTGCGGTATACCAACATTTGTCTCCTGAAACACAAAGGGTAGCTCTCGATTAAAAGATCAATAAATTCTCAATGACAACTCCAAAAGCAAATTTTCTATGCCAAAGGAAGGACCAGCGATGATCATTTGCTAAGATTCTCTTATAAATGGGCCCTCATAAATCAAGTTATTAAGAGAGCTTACCCATTCCAGTTGATCACAAGGGATTCGTACCTGTCGACGGCTCGCCTGTTAAATGTTCGCCTTCGTTTCTCATCTCTGTTTGTGATCTATTAGTTTGTGTTCTTTTCTCTTCTGTTCTAATTCAAAATGTCTTGTCCCTATTAGATTAGATCTTTTAATATGTTTTACTCTGTTGTTTCTGATGTGATTTTTATGTTTGTGTATTTTATTTGTTTAACATCATTGACTAACATAGAATTTTCTAATACTAACATTGACTAGCGTTGATAACAATTAAAAACAATTTATTAATAGCATTTAACCGTGCTGCCTAACAATTTTTCTAGCGATACTCAAAACTCAAACAAATGAATGTGCCAGAACTAACATTTTAACCTTAATAAAAATTGCTTACTCAAAACCGTTAGCTATAAAATAAAGCTACTGCTTCAATTGCTTACGGTGAAATGTTCGGCTTATGGGAAAGGCTTTTGTGGGGAAGAGCGCAGTGGCAGATGGTGTGAGGTCCCTTACAAAGAAAATGAAGTGGCTTCTGGGCGCCTCCGGACATACCTGCGGTAAAAAATGTGGCATAATTTGATCGGTCCCTTCTGATTGATCGGCTCTGACTCTGGTAGCAGAGAGTATGCCACATTTTTGATTTAACTTTAATACATACACAATGACACACAGTTTATAAATGCATATTTTAAAAAAAATATTTTGAATACACTAGCACCAGCACTTGTATTAATGAGTTCTATGATTACAAAAAAATTGGTTGAAATAAATAATTTCAATATACTAAGAATAATTTCAACGAAGTTCTTTTGTAGATAAAACTTCAGCCAGAATTTTTGTTTTGAACTAAAATGTTACTTTATCGTAACATCACATGATTTGTACTTGATTTTGCACCGGAATGGTGGGTGCTAACTCGTTTGTACATCAGCAAACAATTTGATTCCATCATCACCCAAACACTGCTATGTGACGTACCGGTGCTTGGGACATTTCACATTTCGATGTGTGTGTTTGTCTTTTTCTAGGTTTAAAATCATCCGCTCCCAGATCATTCTTCTGGTTCAGGAAATAGCCACGTCGGAGAGTTCCTGGCCGTTGTATATAGAACAATTTAAAGAACAAAGACTCAATTAAGTTAATTAATAAGACCAGTGAGATTATAGAGTAAAGCGGTGATTTTAGAACCGGCGAGCTTGTCACGCCCTGCCTGTACGTTCTATTTCATTACACTTTGCATGTGCATGATCCGAAGTGAAAACTTCTGCTTCTAGTGGCTCGGTGGTGGAAGGTAATGCGCTTGATACTTGCATGCTTGGTTTGGGTTAGTGTAGTTTACTTTAAGTAGATTCATAATTGTGTTCATATATACCCCATTAATCAAACTGCGAACAAACCTCGACTTGTGAAGCCGCGTATTTTGATAGCTCTTGGTGGCTTCGATTGCATTGGTGGGGATGTTCACAGTTTATTGGTTTCATAACCATCTATTAGAAATTTATTGAAATAACATCCATCCAATTTCATTATCATTGAAACATGTTTCGAAATCTAAAACTTTTCAAAATATCGTCGATTTATAGGTGAACTACAAAACGCTGTAGACACGTGGAAGCAAAAAATAAAGGTTATCCTGATGAATTTCAAAGTGCCATCTTCAAAATAAATTGCTGAATTTAACATCGAACGAAGTAAGAGTGAAGTTAAAAGCACGTTTGATTTTAAGCACTTTTATTAGTCGGTGTAAGTGTTTATCGTGACATTCAGTCGTGCGATTTAGTTTGAATGCTAACGAATATCATTAATTTCACTAGATAGAGTATTTAGTAGGAGTTTGTTACTAACTTTTGTGATGCATGGAATTGACATAACTTATTTGTATCTATAGAATTAAGTACTGACACCATTAATACATACTTAATTTAAAACACAAAGAATTGGTTGTGAAACGATTTAATTGATATAATAAAAGACTTTAAAAGAATAATACTACTAAAACAAGCGGTTAGTTGTTCACTGTTTTAGAATAATAAATACTGATTTGATATAATATTGTACGGCATCTGCATGTGTAAATTTGCGTGTTGCGCAGTAAAGCGTTTGATTGGTTGTACAAAGTAGTTATCAGTAGTGTTGTAGTGCACATATGGTCTCGGTTACTTTAGTAAGACAAATTGAAGCTAAAGAAAGTTAATTTTTCAGTGATCAACGTTCAGTCCACCGGAGCTAGACTGTAATATGTCCTAATCGTGGCTCCGAGCCGCTTCATACATTAGAGGGCTTGGTCCTCGGCCGCGACACCACTCACCCGCATCTGTAGGTTTCTTTTCATTTTTATTTGCCAACGTGAATTTCATCAGAAACTCTTGTCTATCAAAATTATCATCACAAACAGTCAACACTGAATATTCAAGGGATACTTGCAGTTATTTTGCTGAAGTTCACGGTGCTTACATTATTCAAAAGATTTCATTTTGTTTTTGCATTGTGTTTTCGTTCCATAAATCAGTGACTGTTTTCATGCACAGTACATAATTAAATGTAGTGTAGTAACAGTGCACTGCACAGTTTGCACAGATCCTCACAGTTGTTCGCGATAAGCACGCCTATGTCTGTTGGCAGATGGTCCCGAGTCGGCCGGCGGCAGCGGGAGTGCTGGCAGCGCGCGGCCGTCGTCGGCGGCCTCGCTGCTGGCGGCGCTCGCAGCGCTGACGGCGCTGGTGAGGGCACGTGCCTAGCGAGACCCCTCACTCGCCTCGCTCGCGCCGCTGAATCTGGGCGCGGCGCCCACTGTGATCGTGTTGTGTGACTGAACCTGGACGCGTTTGGTATACATATTGTATATAGCGTGCGCCGTGCTGTGATGGCAATTTTTTATACTGTTACAAGAACGATAATTTAAATCGAAGTCATAGTTTTTATACTTATTATAAATAGATGATGTAAGTTCGAGTGTGATATTGAAGTAAGCGAAGATTTTGTATTAAAGTATTTAATGTAAATGTTTTGAAGTTTTTATTTCAACCCTCACCCGGACTGCACTCACTTGTGTATAGTTTCTTTAAAGGAGGATAGTAAGGTTCGTTACAGTGACTCTGCTTGGTCGGCTGGCCGGCGAAGGGTCTTAGGGGGAGGAAAGAAATGATACTCACATTTATATTTTTTATCGGTTTATTTAACGTCTTTTTTGTTCTCCAATAATTCTTCTTAAGTTAATTACATGTTTATAAGACAATATTTTTCGTTTTTATTTCATTTTCATAAACGTATTTTTAATAAACATCTCCACAATTCATCATAACAAGGTCGTGTGACCTATTTACTGTCTCAATCGTTCTAACTCTTAGGAAAATGCAAATTATATTAAACTTCAAAATCTGTCTACGAATATTCGAACGTGATTATTCTTACTTCGACTGTAGAACGACGTCTACATTACATGAGACGCGCTGGCGACCCGCGACACGCACCTGCAGGCGCTCGCTACACGGCCGGCGCCCCCTCTACGCCGTAGGCCGGCGTAGCGCCACGCCCGCGCAGGGTTGTCGGCGCGTTCCGCCAGCGAGCCCGCGTACTAACAGTTTACTCATTTAGAAGGCATAACATAAGACTTATTACACGATCACTACTCGAGAAACACCTACGACACATCCTAGATCATATCAATATATAAAAGCCTGCGTGGTGTGGCAGTGTACGCGCCGGCGCGCTCGCCTTGTTGTGCTTACGGTCGTAATAATTATCAGATAACACTTTAACTACGCTACCTCTCTCACTATGAATTAGGCATTTTAATGATATTTTAAATATATTAAAATTTATCAAGCGAACCTGTAGACAGGTCGAGAATTAGTTTTAATCATATTATTCGACAGTGCCATAACTTTATCATCGCAACAATATTTAAAATATATAATACGTTTAACTTCAGATAGTGCTTCAGAACTCGTAATCATAAATATATTTATATGATCTAGAACTTATTAGGAATAATCAAATCGACGCGACATAGAGTATAACGGGTTCGAATCCATGGCACATGTGTTTGAATGTAAACGGTACAAAACGTGGGTACAAATTAACTGTTTGCGGTAACTACGTCTTCCGACTGTATTGACGACGTTCTACCATTTGTAACTAGATCAAAATAACGCTATTCAAACAAAAACATTTATATATTATTGGAAATAACACTAATTACATACATTATAATATTAATGCTAACTTATGAACAGCCATACAAATGGAAAATTAAATATTTCTACTGTTGTTTTACGGGACTGACGTTACATTTACTATACATATCAAACAAGTTAAATAAAACATAACATAAAATGATCCCGCGTTTTTAAGTTAATATCATTAAAATATACATTGTTGTGCCATGCTAATAGCAAAGTTAATGGTGTTGGAGTTTTATTCACATTGTAGATTCATGGCTGTTTTTGACTAGGTTAAACGTATCTTTGAATTTAGTAGATGCAACATTTAACATTCCTATAATTTAAAAAAAATGGATGGGCGTCGTATAGAAGGTAATAATGTGTACTTCTAGTTAGAAAATTTACGACTTTCATGTAATTTTCCGTGACTTTGTTTTCGATCGAACAAACAATAGTCAAAGTGCCTACTTATACTAAACGTAACCTACTAATAATGAGAATTGCACTCCTTAATACGCTTGTGTTGATACCTCCATTAAGAGACTTTCGGGGGTTGCAAAAAAATATGGACCTCTTAATGACTTGGCGCGTCAAATAACATACAAATTATTACAAATCTAGTAATTATACTTTAATTTCTTCATAAGATTTTTTATTTTATCTCAAGGGTATTCTTATAATTACAAATTTTTCACCGACTATAAAATTGAAGGCCATGACGTACTCGTACCGTACGTTTCTAATCATCTCACACAGACCATTTAAAGCAATCATTGTTGAAGTTGGAAGGGAAAATAGAACAAGTATAGAATTCAACATTATGAAACGATACATATAACATTTTCATTAAAAAAGTACTTTTGCTAAAACTATTCTAAAGTAAATTAGGTATACAATAGTAATAAAGTTATGTGGATGTTGCATTCGTTGTAATATTTTAATTTGTTAATTACTGGCATTTCACAAATTAATCATAACACCATCTCTCTTCATAATCAAAATTAATTGTTGTTTTTCAAGTAAGAGAACAAATTGCTGTATTTCTACAATTATTTTATATGTATATTTAGAAAAATCAAAGAAAACTATTTGCTTTACAAACTTACTTATTTTTATAAATGAGCAGGCTAGTAGGTAGATTTGTTTGCGTCTCAGACGTGTGCTTCACCTGACCATGCTACGATTAGTGCTGAAACATTTATGTCTATGTATTACTAACTAACATAGTGAATATAGTACCTTTCTTTAATGTTGTCGACAGTTTTCAACATAACTCAAAACACTTGCGATCATCAGATGAAGTGAACGGAGAGCTTTAGCCACTATTAGTCTAGTTTACAACAAAAAATATATAATGCTTTGATATAATTAAATACCATATTTATTTATGGATGCTTATAAAAATATCTACTATTAAATTGACTTTCTGCATCAATTAAAGAGGAAGAGGAAAAAGAGACACTTTTTAATCATTCTTAATATTATAATCGTACATCTAAACATAAGACTTCTATTGGCGATGATGAACAAATTATTTGATAATATAACTCTGACTAAACAGCCACAAACATATATTTATAACTATTTTTCTTGCTTCGTATATTTGTTTATCATGTATGTTGTACGTATTGTAAAGGCTACAAATTGGTGTTCTGCTTACATTATTCTATTTGGAGGTAAAGTGATAAAATTTAGTTTTCGCACATTAGTAGATGACCCCGAAAGCAACCGCTAAATCCTCGTGTGTGTTTATATATCAGACGGTCAATGATGGTGCTGGAGAAAATGGAAAAACAAATATAATTAAATAGTAAAGTTATTGCTTCCATTGAACATGAAGAGTAAAACTTATAGGTGAAATTAACACAGAAAAATTGATCATGAAGAAACCCGAAAATAAAAAAGGTTTCGCCACAGCAGACGGAGCACAAAAGTACCTACGTTCATAATCCTAATCAAATTCCAGTTAACAGCTAATTATATAATTTCACCACTGCTTCACATAATCAGCAATCTTGTCTTTCAATAAGGTATTTGTGCGTTAAACATTTACTTTATTTATGTACATCAAAACATACGTATATTATTCAAAATCATAATGTACACGCTATCACCGAACGATTAACCAAACATTAAAACGTATAATTTATGTAATACGTTAGTATACTAAGTCTAGTGGAGATCATAGTAGGTCGTTTGTCGCACTGCCGGCACTCACCCGTCTTACTTTGATTATCTTCATTGCTCTGATCGGACGACTCATGGATAATCTTGATAGTTCTACGTGAATTTATTCATACTTTTTATTGCTAAGTTTTCGACTTCATAATGGAATAAATCCTTACTAGTAGATGACGTGAATTATGCTCACTTTGCTATATCAATTTAGAATTTTGACAAACGCTGCCCTTGACCACATGTACATTTAATCGCATGTAGTGAAAGTGAGAAGCTGATACTTGTGTTTATACTAGTTGGAATGTAACTCGTCATTTTGGTCTTCATCTATCTACTCTAGTTAGAAAAGCGAACAAGATTTAGTAGAGTTGACATTTGACGAAGAAATGCACGGCCAATGTGTAAATTTTAACGAGTGCTTAAAATTTGTTTCAATTAGGTTCTAGTAATTCAATCACTATTCCTAAATTTTACCTCGAAATTATTTAATTTATACATAAGTACAGTTAGATTAGTGCCAGAGCTTCTACCTGGTAGAGCGAGAGAAAGATGTCGTCTGCGCCAGGATGCGGCTTCTATCTCAACGTAAGAGTCGTTTTAGTTTTTGGCTTTTATGAATAGTTGCTTCTTATTAAGTAACAATAAGTTTATCCATGAGTTTCAATACACCATTTATTGTAGTATTTTTAAATAATGATAAATATAACCTTCGCTGTATTTAATCACTAAGCATAAAACAAAATCTGATGTCTGAAGGACAACTGCTTATCTACAAAGAGAACTTGTGGGTAACATCAAAAACAATAACAAATCTCGTAAAATGATTGATAATTGAATAATATCGTGACGCAATCACTTGAGGAAAGTGAAGGCACTAAGGTATCACGAGCGATACTCGACTGACACATTATCTTACCAACCTACCGCTAGCCTGCTTCAGGAGACTGAAAATATATGTTTTAGATTATGTTGATGACATGCGGTGGAAATTATTGGGTTATTTAGAGAAGTTATAATTAACAATAGCAGAGTAATTGCTACAAATGGAGGGTAAGGGGCCGCGTCGAGCGGGGTTCTGTTGGGTTGCATACACAAAAAGATGGTTGCAGAAAGATGGACCACATTGGGTGATAGCCACAATAAGAATGAAAGCTCTAAGAAGCAATAATAGACCTTTAGCACCTTCGGTGGCTTGAATTAGTCGTGGAAGAGAAAACAATGTGTCTGTAATGACGTCATTTATATACATTAAAAACGTAAAAAATAACTTACTTAATATTATTATCATTCGAATACAACAACTACATCCCCGACCGAGGACACAATATTCAACAAATGACCATTATTCAAGTCTTCGTGACCATTATTATTGAGGCTTTGATCACAAAATGTTTAACGACACCTCTACAGTGTAATATTCAACAACAAATAAGACAAACTAACAAATTAAATTTATTACCTACACAAACACAATGATTGTGAGTTTACCCTTTTATATGGCGATTGTATTTATTTATTTAACAGTATTCAATACCATATTTATAGAGGATGTAAAAAGACAGCACCTGAAAATTAAAGTACAGTAGGGTTACTACTCAGGCTCTAGGCCAAAATATCGCGAATAATGTTAAATTTCTGATGCTTTTATGCGTCCTGGCTATACGAAATATCGTATCGTCTAAACCTCGGGTCTTGACCATGTTTGATGTCCCAAGAGAGGCTGATGAGTAATGACATAATTAAAAAAAAACAATAAAATAATGGTGTAGAGTTATAGTATTATTTTAACTGTGCTCTAGATAAGAAACAGGGATTTAAAAAAATACCACAATTAAAGTATTGATTTTTCTTTTCTTTATAAAGCAATTGTGAACAATAGACTGAACGACCCATTAAAGTTTTCAGGATTAGTCTTCTTAGAGCCTGTATAATTAATAATAATACATATTAAAAATCAATTCATATAAAAATTATTTTTAACCTTGTTTAACTGCATAATATACATTCAAAAGACGGATATATTACATATAACTTTCATTATATGCATTAGTCACACTTTATTTCTTATAAAACAACAACTACCTTTATTTAACTCTATCTGAATCTTTTATACATAGTAGTAGACCAACTATTTAGGCTTCGCTGCTTCAGACGACTGGACATCGCCATCGTTACGATTGCGCACACCATACTATTTACACAATTTTAGACGCGGCTCGAGCGGTACAGCATTCTGGAGGTGGTTTTCTATCTCGTAAGTCGATCAGAGTGCGTTTTGTTACAAAATCAGGTTGTAATTGCGTTTAAAAGAATATTTGATTTGGCAAGAGTAGCGATGCGCCCGATGACTCCCGTCGGCACCGTTTAGCAACGATACAAAAATAAGTATCTATCTAATAAACGATCCCCATATACTCGTATATCTATTGTCACCATGGTCAAAAGAAGAAAGACTTCAGATCAAAGTTCAGTAAAATATTTCAATCGCGGCTCGTGTAAAGCTGACATTAGTCTAGCTTAACGATATGAAGTCTTTTCTTTATCACATACCTAAAATGTAGTATTAATTAGATCTGTTATAGATACATATATAATTTATTGCATATGATGTTGGTGACTACATGATAGGTAATTATAATTAGTATTACAGTATGTAGAGTCATCACACTGTCCCTAATAAAATGTACGCGTATTTACACGATCATAACATTATTATTTTTAACGGTCGCAATCTTATTTATAGTATTTCGATTGGTCTAAAATATTGCTTCTATATAATATAAACAGCAAAATCAACTCAAAATACGTGTGCTTTATTAATAATAAACTGTAAAACACTATTTAAAATATAGATACACATAACATTTCCACTTATAAAACGTAAATATTTGTAAACTTTCGCAATTATTTGGGACCAGTATTGCGAATCGTACTATTAACATACTGGACAGAACGTCGGTTAACAGCGTTTACTTATATAACAATATGGGTTGGTTTCTCCGGAACATCTTGGTGTTTTTATTTTGCAGCTGCATCGAACAATCAGACACAAATATCAACTTACAGTCTGCATCGCCGAGAGGTCGCGGCGACACGTGACACCGATGTGCCGCGCCGCGCCGTGACCCGCGGAGATCATCCGACTTGCAATCTCGTGTATTTTATTATCATAAATATTAGTACTAATAGAAGTTCGGACCGCAGTTCAGCGGACGCGGTACCTGGGGGTGCGGCACCCGTTAACGTAAAACTATAACCGTGAGTCGCGCACTTTCACTAGAGGCGTGGTCGCGGTCCAGTAGGTCCGTGATAACGCTCGCGCGCGAGCGACCAGAAGGGCGAGGGCGGAGGCAAGGAGCGCCGGGCTCGGAGGCGGTGCGGCACGAGGCGCGTGTGCCGGCGGCGGCGCCTGGTAGGGCACAGAGCACGCCGGCACGCGTTCCTCCACGGGCGCGCACGCCTCCGACTCCGGCCGCGCCGTCTCCACCAGGCGCGCCTCGCACCGGTAGCAGAGCCGCCCCTCGCAGTACCAGTAGCAGCACTCGTCCCAACCGTAGTTCGACTTGTTGGCTTGCCCTCCCGTCTCCGGGATGCGTGAGTCTGGAAAACACCAACGAATTCATTTTATTGCCGTTTAAGAGGCCTTACAAAAATTTAAGAATAAGTATTTTAAAGTGGTTTTCGGAAATATCATCATCAGCAGTCCGTGGAAGTCCCTTGCTGGATATAGAATGCCACGACGAACGGCCTTGAGCTTTCCGCCTCCATCCACTGACTTTCGGCGACCTTTAAAATGTCTTTGGAAATATAAGAGGAAACAACTGACGTCCAAAGGGCGGGTCGAGTCGGCCGTATCGCTACGTAAAAATCCACCTGCTATACATTTTCTGAGACGCTGCTTGAAGGAGCGCGTCTGAACAAAACTGCTCGGACATAAATGCTCGCCGCACCGCTACAGGCTGGTCGGTCGTCGCTAATGGACGCCTAGCTTTAAGATAAGATTTTCATTCGCTCATTCAAAAATATAGTAGGTACAGTTTCGTATAATTTCAATAGTATATTTTTTTTGATAAATAAATAAATAAGAACATTCAAATATAACAATTTTCAAACAAATATGTAACATATCGTACGTTATAGCTTTGAGGCTGGCAACCAAATTGTAACGTGTATATAGATAATAGATACTTGTAGCTTTCATTTCATTCACGTCTCATCAATATTTAGATGAGTGCAAACCTCCTGTACTAAAATCAAAGTTTTGGAGAACTGTTAGTTGTAAAAATCAACACATTCTATTCTCAACTTAAGTAGACACACTTTAACGCTATGCAATGCGACGTCACGCGGAGTTAATCTAATGTAGCTTTACAACTAGTTGACATAAAATGTATGGGTTCCGACGGTCGCTGATCGGCACAAGTAGCCCGTGTGGGCGTTTGTCGTTCTCCCTTAATTTACACGTCTTCTCATTGCTGTTTTAATAATATGTGGCTTTATATAACTACATAATTTTATTAAAGTGGCCATTATCCTCCTTGAATACTGACAGAACCCCGCTGGGAAAAATACACGAGATAAACGTTGCGAAGCTACAACTGTTCAAAGCACAGCGCCTAAAACCTCTTGCAAACAGTAAAAGCAGTAGGTATTTGATTTGTTCTGTTTACTTTTGAACTACTGCCAAGTGTTGGTGGAAGCTTAATCGTCTTTAATTCTTGCCCCTTTTCTCCATATGCGGGCAGTTAGACTGACAAAATTCACCACAACTCATGACACTCTAAACAGAGAAAATGTTGGGTTGTATACGTTTGCTGTGACACCTTATTTCATGTTTACATATATTTGTGTCACAGGAAATTCGCTGAAGAGGTCGATTTAAAATGCATTGAGCTGCGATCAAATTTTTATTCAGTATTCGACCAATCGCTTTATACCACCTCACCGCACCATGATAAAGCAGCAGGCAACCTTGTTTTAGAACCTGATTTATAATCAAGCAGCTCCCCAACGCGACGTCTTGCATGTGGAATATTGCTCGTAGTGCTGGCAGACTGAGCCGTAGGGTTTGAGGCGAGCTAACTGCTGGTAGCAAAATAACAAGTAAATAAACAATAGATAGTGCTCACCGAGACAAAGGAACGTAGGCTCTCCTGCGTACTGCGTGGGGTAGGCCGGCGCACGGTCCGCCGGCAGGAAGTACGGGCAGTGTTGCTCAACGAGCTGGCAGACTGAGAGGCAGGGCTTGAGGCGGGCCAGCGGCCGGCCGGGCCCCGCGGCGGCGGCGCGCACCCAGCGGCCCACGACGCCTCCGCGCCGCCGGTCCAGGTGCCCCACGCGCTCGAGGTGCCGCGCGTGCCAGCGCGCCGCGTGCTCGGCCGGCGCTCGCCGCGCCCGCACGCCCTCCTCCCCCTCCTCAGCCCCCTCCTCGGCCCCTTCCTCCACCCACAGCGGCACCATGGTGCTGCACGCCCACCTTCTGTATGTTTCCTGGAATGGAGAAGGCCTTGTTATACATTATGTTTGTTTAAAACTTATCCGTTATTATAATCTTCATAAATGAAAGACAACCAAAATATTTCTCAAATTTAAATGAGACCAGCTCTGTAAAAAGATAAAGCGAGGTCATAAAAAATACGCGTAGAAAACCTCGTCCTTTTTTCCGTTGGTTTAAATGAGGTACCAGCTCCTGGTTCAACGTTTACCGTTGTAATTGCTCAAATAAAGCACTAACAAAGACTAAGACAGACATTAAGTGAGCCCCAGAAAAGTTTCCTACTTAGAGCTTAGTCATAAAAATTCCATCCATCAAACTTTGCGACATAATGATTAAACGTCTTAAATCTAGGACATTACACGAAATAAATATACCTCGGAGATGTCCTGCGTGCCTGATATTAGGAAATACTGGGTGCCTCGATTTAGCGTCAGCTGGCGTGACCCTTCTCACTTTTATCGTTATTCAGCATTTTTCACTCTGCGGAAATTATAGTGCTTACTGAGGCAGTGATTAATTAGATACCAAGCGGCACTGCATGCAAGAAACATGCGATCTGCGTTTTATATAAAAAATAAAAAAAACACGGTTCAAACTTTACCCGAAATGCAAAAACGCTTTGGACGAGCCAACTGGAAAACAAAAGTAAAATCGTGTGTCGTACTCGTGATGCCAAGAAATTGTAATGTTTTTAAGTATTACAGGAGACGTAGCAATCCCTGAGGAATAAAATTTATATGGGACTATCTCGGGATCATTTTCTATATATCAGTGAAAAAGTCATCAAAATCCGTACACAATTGGCTGAAGATCGAGTGAAATGCACACAAAAAAAATAAAGACGAATGAAGGAGGAGGTTCTCAACCTCCTTTACACGAAGTCTGTTAAAAATAAAGGTACTTCCTAATAGGTGTCTTATTATAATTACTGTGAAACTGTTTATTCATCGATAAGTAAACAAAATACTAATAAAATGGTGTGATTAGTTGAACGAATGCCTCATTAAAAGACATTGTATTGGTTATTAAGCAATTGACAGTGTGCTAATTGGGACAATTGTTAGTGCCATCTGAAGTGCCCTGAAGCTACAGGAAAATCTAATAATGCTACAACCCAAGCTGAACGCTATAATGATATTTCTCACTTAGCTTTTATTTGACTAACTACTACTAACTGACTGACTACATACTTACTTCACCTGTTAGTATGTAGTATGTGAAGGTCAACTCTTGAAACTTAACTGAATTTTGATCCAGTTACCCTCGACGATTGAGCTGAATTTATACATATCTGGCAAATTCAGATGACAATGCAATATTATGGTGACAGCGAGCTGATCCGATGATGAAGACGGAATGTAGACTACGGAACTCCTTGATGTATAATAGTAGAATGACCTGTAGGCTAATTTTGACCAGCACACGCTTCCGATTACTAATTTTATATTGAAAAATATGTTTTTCACAAAAAACTTACTTGAAAGAAAAGTGCTAGCGAGGATCGCCACTAGACACGTCTAGATTCTTACGAGGACAAAATGAGGCTACACCTACACACTATTCGATATTCTGCCCACACAATGGAATAAGAAAGTACAAAAAAAAAAATAGAAATGTCTGACTAAAGTCAAGCTTCCCTAACTAGGTAGACAAAGTAGATGTTATGATCGCAGATCAGTTGTTATGGCTTTATAACTATTGTTTGCAAATGGAGGTCATGCAGGGTGTAAGTGTTTGTTAATCGTTACTGTTTTAATTAGTAAAGGAAATGAAGTAGTGACCCTTTGTGCTTCATGTTTTCCACGATTTTTCTTCGGATTATTCGGGTTGGTACAAGGAAAAAAAATTGTATGCAACGGATGCAATAAAATGACGTTTAAAACGTAAATCTACGGCAAGGGCACACTGAGCCTATTTATTTTTTAGAGTTATATACCCAGTGGGTCCAAATGGAACCCTGGTGCATGGCGCATCCGTCCGTCCATCTGTCTGTCCCTCTGTCACTAGGGTCTAGCGGCTACAAACGTTGAAGTTGACATATTTTTAACCCCCGACGCAAAAATGACGGGGTGTTATAAGTTTGACGTACAAGAAGAAGTTCCACCGTTGTTGAAGTTTGTCTGTGTGTATGTGTGTATGTGTCTGTCTGTGGCATCGTAGCTTCCGAAAGGAGTTAGTTTTTTTTATTTTTTAAAGGTGGATTTGTCTGGATTGTTCTTAGCTATGATTGATCAAAATCGGTTCAGCCGTTTCATTACGTTGAGGGTTTTTTTAATTTTTACAAAATTAATTACTTGTCACTATTTATTTATATTTATCTTACTGACAAACATATATATATAAATTGATTTGTAATTTTTGTGAGGGAATTCCCGTACAAGTAAAGGGCGTTATGCCTTATGCGTTATGCGGAGTCAGATATTTTTTTTTTTTTTTTTTCAGTTTTTTTTTTTTTTTTTTTTCTGTGGCGCGGCGGGCGAAGTTTGGCCTGCGACGCAGGAGGTTGCGGGTTCGATTCCCGCCTCGGAACAAATATTTGTGCGATCGCAGATATTTGTTCAGGGTGTTCTGGGTATTTTCTATGTATAATAAAAAATATCTATCTATTTAATGTATTGTATGAAGTATATCAGTTATCTAGTACCCATAACACAAGCTCTGCTTAGCTTGGGGCTAGATAATGTTGTGTGAACTGTGTCCAGCATTATTATTTATTTATTTATTTATAATGGAAAACAAAGAAGTAAAATAAAGTTTTATTTTTTACAAAAATTATAAATCCTACCCTAGCGTGTAGGTTTTATTTTTAGAGGTCATTAAGTCGAGTTCTCATTTATTTTCGACACATAGCCCGAAGACAGCCAGAAAATCTTGAAAAACTGTTTGTAGTGGGAAAAGTGGATGAAAAAAGACCGCGCGGCCCATCACCTAGTCACTGGTCTGATCAAGTCAAGGCACTCACTGGCCCCCTTATGACCGCTGCCCTGAGACAAGCCGAGGATAGAACAGCGTGATAGAAGCTCTTCAGCATCTCTACTAAATCCTTTCAAGACGGGCACGACCTTCAGTAATGAAGAAAACGACGAAGATGATTAAGAAGTGGATTGTATCCACCCGCCGTGACAAAAAGATCAAAAGTCTCATGTGCTTGTAACTTTACCGGCACCCATAACTTCAAATGTTTACCTCACTGCTTTACCGAGGGTGGTAGTTCTTCTCGGGAAGAACTCTTTTTCATGGTACTTAGTAGACTATAAATGATGTCGTTGGATGAATCAAATGAATAAAAGATGTTCAGCTGAATGAAGCTGCATACAATTATTGAAATTAATACAAAAAGCGGCCAAGTGCGTGTCGGACACGCCCATGAAGGGTTCCGTAGCAGCAAGTAACATAATATAAAAAGTTCTTGGATGGATTAAGATTTACGACGTATTAAAAAAAACTACTTACTAGATTTCGTTCAAACTAATTTTCGGTGGAAGTTTACATGGTAATGTACATCATATATTTTTTAGTTTTATCATTCTCTTATTTTAGAATTTAGGGGGGGACGGGGGGGACGGGGGGGGAGGACACACATTTTACCACTTTGGAAGTATATCTCGCTCAAACTATTCAGTTTAGAAAAAAAAAATAGAAACCTCAACATCATTTTTGAAGACCCACGCGTACGGGTTTGATGGGAAAAAAAAACTGAGTTTCAGTTCTAAGAAAGGAAAACCCCCAAAATTTCTTGTTTTTTTTCTATTTTTGTGTGAAAATCTTAATGCGGTTCACAGAATACATCTACTTACCAAGTTTCAACAGCATAGTGCTTATAGTTTCGGAAAAAAGTGGCTGTGACATACGGACGGACAGATAGACAGACAGTAGACATGACGAATTCATAAGGGGTTCCGTTATTTACCATTTGGCTACGGAACCCTAAAAAGCTGTAGTTCCCTAATTCAAGCAATTAAATAAATGTATGTTTATAGGTTTTAATGGTAATAATTCTCACTTAGAAACGTATGTATGTATACAACCGCTCTATCATTCTACACGCAATAAACTATATGGGAACATTTATAAGTCGTTACCCACATAATAACTTACCAACTAATGCTTTCTAATCACGTAATG
The DNA here is from genome assembly GCA_932527175.1 of Operophtera brumata. Taxonomy (NCBI): domain Eukaryota; kingdom Metazoa; phylum Arthropoda; class Insecta; order Lepidoptera; family Geometridae; genus Operophtera; species Operophtera brumata. The sequence goes on from OW052238.1 coordinate 8,334,169, forward strand.
TTGGCTGGTAGTGTGTAGAGGTTGTCTAACAAATCAGAACAAATGAACATCATGTCAAGCACGCTGTCTCAGCGGGCCGCCGCGGGTGGCGTGTGTAGTTGCAATACATCCAATCAATCATAGGGCGCGAGGCTTGAACCGCGGCCTTGTTCATTTACACATTCAGTACCCATGAGAATTACGTTTTATTTATATATTGGTCTTAGGATAATGAAGTTTTAAATATCTACTTTCAATAATACCTAATAATGTTTTCTACATCTACATCTACACTTTTACACTGACCTACACTATCTACATCTACACTAATATTATAAAGAGGAAAGATTTGTATTTTTGTGTGTGTATGTTTGTAATGAATAAATTCAAAAACTACTGTGCCGATTTCAAAAATTCTTTCAGCTTTGGAAAGCTACATTCACCCTGAGTGACATAGGCTACCAAAGGGTGGGGGGGGGGGGTATAGAAGGGGGGGGGGGGGCTGTTTTTTATCCTGAAACTACCCGTGCGAAGCCGGGACGACTCACTAGTCTAAAATATTTTTACGGTGGGTTTTTTTGGTAGAGTAAGTCAGTAATTTTTATACGACTTGAATACAGCCTATTTATGATATAACTTTCTAGTCTATAGGTTATATGCCATATGACATAGGCTAGTGCATAGGTTTGTGGTCTAGGTTTCGATAGTCCTTGTATGTATGTTTATGACCAGATAAATAAATTTATACGAATAACTTCTACGAATGATATTCCACTAAATACAAATAATTAATGGTAGACTTCGATTAAAAAGGTTTTTTGTCTGGTCGGCAAATCAACTAAATTTTTCATAAATTTAAATATTCAGTTCATCAAAATATTCACAAACCATCACACAGTAACCACAATTCGTAGCACTCTCTGTGCCCATAGCAACGATTCGCGTAGCCACACCTAATGTAGCCTCGCTTCGTAGCTGTACGTAGCAGTACTCGAAATAATGTTAGTTACTTTTTGGAAGATGATTTTCCATCCAATCCACGATATTGCTATTGAGAACAATCATAAATGCTTCAATACTTATTGTGCGAACCGCGAAGGAACTCTCTACCGGAGTTACTGTTTCTGAGAAGTAAAACCTGGGATATTACCGGAGTTACTGTTTCTGAGAAGTAAAACCTGGGATATTACCGGAGTTACTGTTTCTGAGAAGTAAAACCTGGGATATTTCAAATACAAAGTAAAAAGCTCCTTTCTTGATAAGAGTGCTTCACCGCAGACCATTGCGTAATATGAGATAAACTGTAGCCAAATATCAGTCTGCATGAATGGCAATCGCGAACGAAGTCACGGGTTTAACTAGTCATAAATAAAATAATTACGTATAAAACGCTGACCAAAGTGAAATGATTTTCTGGACCTATATGATACGTATTTAATAGTTTTCTAAAGTGTCTGCTAGATTTATGCTTGGAGAATAACGATTCATTTTTCTAGTCACTACACAATGGCAAATTTCCACTAAACAACAAACAATGATTCGTAGATATGTGAATTGTAATTGTAGCATATTAGGATCAACCGACGCTTCCCAAAATATACTTACGTTGAATTTAATGAATTTAACTAAATAATCCACAATCTGGCACACTAGCAAAAACGGAGTTACAAGTTTTACTTGACGCTACCCCTTAATAAGACGTTTCCTTGAAATGACCGCAATCCTGACGCCTGATAGATGAAGGTCGAGCGTGCAAATGTCGACTCACGCCGATCAAATTACTTACAGGTGAGTATCTCATAACGTGTCGAAAAAAGTGCCTATTGTTAACGCTGAAGTTTCAACATCTACGGTTTTGGAAAATCTTTTACCCCTTATTACACAAGAGAACGGACCGAGCTCGGAACACCACACTGCACTTAAAAACTGGCATCAAGGTGCCAAGCTGAAGGGGAATTGGGTGGGTCACGTGATCAGTATGGAGCCTGAAAGGTGAGCAAAGGAGGTTACAAGGTAGATAACTACATAAGGCATAAGACATTGCGGTCACCCGAGGAAACACTGGCGCGCTAACCATTTGAACGTAAACGTTTTAACTTTGTTTTGAAAGATGTTGGTGTAAAGAGCGATCGAACTTTTCACTAAGAGCGATACCATTTCATACATCAGTAAGGAAAATCAAAATTAATAAAAAAAAAAAAAAAAAAATATTGTGCAGCAGCAATTATTTATAATGTGGCCAAAACAAAGCTAAAACGTTTACGTTCAAATGTGTAGCGCGATACAAAATATGCACAACGTAACGGTTTTGGTTGTGGTCTTGTTTTGGTAAAAAAGCGCGATTGGGCCCCTTGACCCTTGAACAGGGAATGGGTAGAGCTAGCCGAAGTCCGGAAAGAGTAGAAGAAAGAGACCTTTGCCCAGCAAAGGGGGCAGTAAATGTTAGGAAAAAAACCCCATAATAACAAAGCTAGTTGTAATGTTGCTTTCTGTGGCGCAGTTTCAAGACAAACAACAGATATGAAAACGTCGTTCTATTTGTACCTATTTGTCAACAAAGCAAAACTTAACTTAGTTAAAACGAATAATAAAAAAAACAACAAAAGCGCAGTAAATCGAAATTCGACAAATCAAATTAACTCTAATGTGGTGATGGTGAAATAGCCAAAATAAGTAAAAAAATAACCCCGATTTAAAAACGGAAACTAACGGCTTTCCTAATAGTCTCGGAATAAAGAGCAAAATTAACAAAATAAATAGACGGCACACAAACGGTTAGGTAGCTGTGCGTAATCCTCTTATCGCGTTATCCCGGCAGCACGGGCTGATCGCGCGTTATCCCGGCAGCACGGGCTGATCGCGCGCTCCCAGTTCCGGCTTCGCGGTAGATAAACCGTTCATAACAATTATGTACTGCTGTTTAAATGTGCCTGCCTATTCATTGTTACTATTGCCTATTGACTGTGATTATGGATATATATGCTCATTAGCCTTAGAGTGCATATATATGCTCATTAGCCTCATTAGACTTGGCTCGAAGTCAATAGCGCACCATGGGAGAGACTTTAATCCAGCAATGGACTGCAATAGATTAAGGACAAAGCTAGAGGATGACGGCTTGTAATAAATGTAGTTTATCAGATAATTGCTGGAATATGTTATTACTGGAGGAAAGCGTTAGCCGAGTCAGTCGTGGGAGCAATGGCGGCGATGAGCTCAACCCCTTGTCACGTCTATATTCCCACGATGGTGCAACCCACAGTGAAAATAAGCCCATTGAGGCTGCGTGTATCTATGTATTAGTAGTACTACCTGTACTAGTAGTGCCTTCAACATACATATGTATGTTGAAGGCACTACTAGTACAGGCAAAATATAAGTAATGCAATGCTGTGTGATTCGCCGAGTTAATCCCTACCGTGTTATCACACGTTCCGACTTCCGTCTTCCGGCGTGACCAACCATGCGGATACTTCTAAAGATAAACCGAGTTCGCAACTGTCTGATTATATATTAATACTATTCCAGGTAATTTATTTTTCTTGCATTAACGTGGTGGTAGTTATCTTAAGGATGCTGAAACCAAGAGGTGGTGGATTTGGTGTTATACAAAATAACTTATACATAGACATGAGAGCATTCCCTTTTCAAGTTGCTATGTATTCTGCACCAAGTATTCATCGTAAGTTAACTGAATATCCGTAACACGACAGAGCGCTCGCGAAAGAGGTACTTTCGTATCGTGTCGATAATAGGATATTTGTTTCAAAATAGACATCAGATCTGAGTTCCATAGATAAGAGTAGAAGTATATTATACAAAATTTAGTGTTGGACCAGTCGGAAGTATCCCAACTTCGACTTCTGATCTGAGTTTCTAAATTTCAAATACCTAGGAAAAAATCGTGCGGAAACCGGCATAGCGTAGATTTAAAAAATCAAATGCAACTGCCATCTGTAAGTGTTCCAATAAGCGGCGATGGCCTTCTATTCTATCTCGATTGGAAAGATAACCACTATATAAAAAGTGGGCATGTCCCTGCCCAAAACATGTTTGGATTTGGATTTGGCTCGGACTACCGGAGCAGGATATCCTTATGGTACTGCGTAGAGATCTGAAGATGTCCACCATGGGGATTAAACATGATGGTCTTGGGCAATTTTTATGGTCCCGATACCCAGAGAGTGCAAAGCGGGACCCTACTTCTAAGCCTATGCTGGCCGTTGGTGGCCCGTTAGTTTGTCCATGTGGATTCTGTCACAGCGTTGTCTCGGTAGCCAGTTAAAATTTTCACAGATTAGGTATGTGTTGTTTGGGAATGAAACCTGCGTAAATAATAAAAAAAAAGTCTTAAGGGTCCCCGAACAAAGAGGAGGTCCAACAAGAAAAGGCAGCGGGCAGTGATAGCAGCTTTTAATTTTTCCAGTCGCATCTTGTTGTGACTAGAGTAAACTTCACGATCTCCATTATGCGTGGTTATTATTATGTTTTTATAATTGACGTCACACGGCTGGTGCATTTGCCATTTTCAATTATTTAATGCAGTAATTTGCAACGTTACAACTCTTTCAAATCGTCAAAGTCTCAGTCAAGTCGTTTTAGTAAAATGGTGGCACTGTTACTAAAACTTTGGTAGACTATTCTCACAAATTTGAAAAGTCACTTCCATTTCATTTCACTATACTAAGTATAGTGAAATGAAATGGAAGTGACTTTTCAATCAACCAATGTAGCTCATTTAAAGTTCACAAGTCTTGTGAACTTTAAATGAGCTACATTGGTTAAAATGCCACCAAAATTACACGAAATAACTAAAAAACACTAGGAAATGAAGTAAAATAAAAGTAAAGGACGTCTCTTTTTGAAAATGGCGGAAAGGGTGGTTCGCTACGCTTTTCTGGATTTTATATAACACAAACACACACACACACACATCACACATCACACACAACACATTGTCACATTTAATAACATCCGTTTGACAGTATCGACTATGTATCACAAAATATAGACCCTTAAAAATGTGAAGTCACTCTGGTTGTGATTAATAGCCTACCTGTGTATGACGGTCGAAAAATTGTAAAGTATACTGTCATTAATTGTCCGATTTATTGTGCTTTTGTGTGTTTACTAATTTGATTAAACTTTGTACTAAAGTACAGGTAATATTGGTTTCTTTAACACCTGATAGTTTCATATTTTGTTAACTTGGGCAAATATTGAATAAAAAAAAGAAATATGAGAAAAAAAACATTTATTCATGACAATGAAAAACGTGAGACACACAGAACACTAGCCTTAACACTACCATTGTCACAAAATTGGCTTCTAGCTCAGCATTTGAGTACCAAACAACAGTGGAAGCCTTTTTCCAGTTTAAAATAAACTTTACAGATGATTTGTACAATTTTCGCTAATCAGCATTATAGAAACTGATCGTTAAGTACTAATGTACTGTTGAACTTGTATGAATCATGAACAAACTCGTCTAGACGCCGAGTATATAAATAAAATACCTATAAAGTATACGGAGCACTTAAATGTGTAGTGAATTTAAGATGAACATTCTCGAGATCATTGTCCGCTTCTTCCATTGTTATATTGATTGGTTTATCAGACCTACAAGAATAATGGGTCTGACAGTACCAGGCCACAGATTTTCTTGAACATTTCAAGGTCATTGTATTGAGCGTTGGCCTCGAAATCGGGTTGGTGTTCAGTTCCTGCATTAGATTAATATATTTGCGTATAGACTGCAAATCAAGTGATAATTGTTTTTTTTAGGCGTACCCAAAGGGCGAAACGGGACCCTATAACTAAGACTCCATTGTCCATTTGTCTGTCTGTCCGTCTGTCACCAGACTGTATCTAATGAACCGTGATAGTTAGACAGTTGAAATTTTCACGGATGATGTTTGTCTGTTGCCGCTATAACAACAAATACAAAAAAACAGAATAAAATAAATATTTAAGGGGGCTCACAGGCAACAAACGTGATTTTTTGCCGTTTTTATAGATAATGGTCTGGAACCTTTCGTGCGCGAGTCCGACTCGCACTCGGCCGTTTTTTTATGTTATTTTGTTGTGTTAACACTGTCCTGAGATACACAGGGAATAATTTTTTAACGAGCTTCCTAAATAGCAGTACGTGTACAGCATTCACTAAAGCTAAGTCGGGATACAATTATAACGGTTCTTTTGTAAAATATCGACAAGTATTTTTTATTATTACCCAGCAGGCTCTTTGATTTCTATTTGCTATAGCAGAACCGATTAAAATTATATTATAACCTCCGCTAAAGTGCATTTGGCATATTTCCATAAAAATCTGTGCATTCTATCCATCATTTATTGCAGCGCCCCTAGTGATGTGTGGTGATTAAACGTGGATAAAACCTATTGTATTTTACAAGCTTTTAATATATTTTTAACTTGCAATGCATGTCTGGGTGGAATCTTGCAACTGAATTTTAAAGCAGTTATCCTCAACCAATTCAGCTGAAATTTTGCATACCTGTCAAGTTCCACTGACAACATAATATGATGGTGACAGCGAGCTGATCTGATAATGGAGACGGAAGGTGGACTACGGAACTCCTCGATGGATAATAGTAGACTGGCCGTGTTTAGGCTCATTTTGATCAGTTATTATTAGTTAAGATCACTAATTTTATAAAAGCTTGTATTGAAAAACATATTTTTCACAAAAAACGTATTTTTTGTTCTCTAAAGTAAATCATAGTATGCTTCATTGAGACTTGGGAAGGAAATCATTATTTTATAATCAACGCCTTTAGCTACGAATGCTCTACGAGGTTCCACGCCAGAGGAAGTCACCTAGCAACAGCAGCGTGCTAGGCGCTACAGGGCTTCGACCAAAGTATACTTTTTACTTTGGTCGAAGCTACAGGGTATGGATACTACCGCGAAGCATAAAAACGTTGTTAATAATGTTAAGTACAGTTAATTAAAGAACTTATAATTATTGCAAATGCTATGATTCTTAAGATTATCTTACAAAGTTGTAAGATAAAGGATTATATTACAAAAATTAAGATTTTATAATATACACTTAAAATTATTTTACGTTAATTATAAAACTTTTTGATGTAACACTGTTTCATTGTCACACTCCAGTTAATGCTTTGAATGAGGTGTCTGCCCGCCCCGTCGGTCGCTTCCGCCCGCCCGCCGCGGAGCGAGGTTATTCCGCCATTTGTAACAATTTGTCCGCGAGGCGATCGTCTTCAACGTTAAATACACGAGGAAATCGACTTCACTGCTTCAGTCATGATTGCTCATGAACTTTAAAGGCTTTTTATTTGTAGCAGTTTCACTGTGATATGAACTTAAATGAGTCAAGTCACATCAGTCCAGTCACATTGCGACTCGTTGTAAATGAGGTGCCGGTATTATTATTATTGTTCCAGTTCTGTCCCAGATATACACTGTACATTTTAGAATTCCTCTATATAACAATTTGTTTCTCAGGAGATCGGATGGCAACTTCAACGAAGCGCGAGGAAAACTTCACTCCATCTTTATTTGTTTATAGTTTTAGTTGCTCTATAAGTCTGCATTTATACCTACCTCCTGTTTAAGCCTCTTCTAATAAAAATTAAAAAGATATAGCCCAAAAAACTGGTAACCTGAACATTAGGTACCTACTCATATAAGTATAATATTTTATAAGGTTTAACTTGCGTATGTAATGTAATAAAAAACCGCCCCAGTACGAGTCGGATTCGCGCAACAAGAGTTCCGTACCATTGTCTATAAAAATGGCAAATAAAACCACGTATGTTGTATGGGAGCCCACTTAAATATTTATTTTATTCGGTTTTTTAGTATTTGTTGTTATAGTGGCAACAGAAATACATCATCTGTGAAAATTTCAACTGTCTCACTATCATGGTTCATGAGATTTAGCCTGGTGACAGACTGACAGACGGACAGCGGAGTCTTAGTAATAGGGTCCCGTTTTACCCTTAGCACAGATAAAAGAATACTATACTACTAAAAAATAAAATTAAAATCAGGATTAGCAAGTTCAAGTGGCAATGGGTAAGGCCATATAGCTCGCAAAAATTACGACCCTGGGTAACAATCGTTAAAATTTTCGAAAGTGCCATATTTAGGCGTTGATAGTGTATGGAATGCTAAGTCCATCATAGAGTTATTAGAAAATCTTTGATTTAGGTTCTTAAACAAGATCATTCTAAGTAAATAGTGAATAAATCTACTGAACCTAGACCCTCCAAAATCATTAGGATAGACAAACAATGAAGTAGGTGAAATGAACCATGACAGACACGGAGTTCAAACGGTACATTCCGGTCCACTCAGAGTGGCAGCGTCCCAAGTCTCAACTTGAGTTTCCGTGAATTAATTATAAAGAAAAGCTGGAAAACTGTGTTCTTTATACATGTTTAAGCGATGGATACGTACGTAGCTACGCCGTAACTGTCAGAACTCTAACAGTGGGGCTTTATTGAAATTTCTCGTTCAACTTCAGACGACGCAGTTTAATAATACATCAAAATATTTATCAACTCAAACTTAACAAATCTGCGCTCAGTATTATATTATATTCCTCTTAGTGCAAGTAACTTATGCAACAGCAAAATAAGAGGCAGTATTTTAGTTTCAAGTGATTGGATGTCGAATCATAGTTTATTTTACCTGGAAATAATGGCTGGAGGCGTTTGCCCAGCAGTGGGCACAAATGGCTATAAATAAAATAGAATAGACCTTACATAGCTAATACTCGTAATCCAAGTAAGTTCAGTAATAATTGGTGTCAAGATAAAAAACAGCCCGCCCATTCCGAATTGTTTATTTTTAGGGGTTTGGTTTTCTTTTGGTTCGGACCATGGACATATTATTTCTACGTCCATGGTTCGGACACTTTTTGAGCGCTGCCTGTCCATTTACTTTGAGGTCAGTGCGTCAGTTCTAAGAATATTTAATGTACATATTCGGCATAGTTACATTTGTAATATACATAGTATGGAGGATAGATCTATCTGATAGGTTTTGTATATTGTCATATAATAATAGACAAAAAGTAGGTGGTTAATTTAAAAAATTATCGACTATGAGTGAAAGAAAAATATTAGTAGATTCTGGTCGCGTGCCCGTGACTGCGACATCTCATATTATAGCAACTTCCCTCCGATACCCTACTCATACATTCCGTCCCTGCCTTGTTTATTTACACAATTCCCTCAAGACGCCAAATTAGCTGATCATGCAAATCAACAAGCAATGTGTTCTAGAGTGGAATTATCATAAGCCTTGAATATTGCAAGCGCCTCTCCCACATGGCTATCGGGTAATAAACAATGCACGGTGCACTTCATCGGTACAGCTTAGCCCTAATTAAGCGGCAACATCTATCGGGAACTTTAGGAGTTGAGTAGTTAAGCACTGCCTCGGGCTCCGTTAGGTAAGCGTCGGGGTAAATTGTTGATGCGCGCGCCTTGACGGCTCACATCAAATATGCAGCATGTTTCCCACCTAAGCTGAGCAAGTCCGGGCGGCTGTACTACACGCCCGAAACGGAATCTCGATGCTAGTTTGACAGCTCGACACGGCTGGCACAATGAGACATGACAGCCACTCTGCTGACTCACTAACTATTCCGGTCTGATCGATACTGATTTATTCGAGCGTGTAGCATTGTGACAAAAGGGGTGCTAACCAGGAAACCAAGTTTTTTGTACTTTAAGTGACGGAGTGGAAGAAGTGAAGGGAGGCCTTTGCCCTGCAGTGAGATAATAATGGCTAAATAATGTACCTAACACTCATAATTTGAAAATAACAATTTGTGAAAATATTGACATATACACAGAGTTAAAAGAAAAAGTAATTAGAATCTGGAAAATGAACAGAGTTTATTATTGTTTAGAGGAACAGGTGTCGTACCACATCATGCCTATACCTACCCTTGAAAAAAGATGGCGTCAGTTCTATACTTAACTGTCAAAATAAAGTGAAATGTCAAAGTCACCAACGTAGTGATATATTTTCGTGGTATTTTGTTACTATCACAAAAAAGCACAGACAATGCATTTGTTAATTTTGACAAGCACATTTGAGTCAGCGCCATCTATCGAGCCAAATCGAACAACTCTTTTTTTATTTATTTGAAAATGAAAAGCACTCATTGCAATACTTCTCAGGCACACCGTCTACCTAGGCCGTGCCCGACGTGGCATAGCATTGCATTCGTCACCCTGAGACAAAGACGATTTCCATACGCCTGTAATTATACCGAACGATTTGGAAAAAAAAAAAAGAAAAAAAAAAAAAAAAGTGGAATAAAGCAAAGCGAGTTGCTGCTGGGGCAGAAATAGATATGACGGTACTACTTTTCCGGGTAAACTGTTTCTAAAGAAGCTCTGCTACTCTACCACAGTACCGCGCGCTACTAAAAAGATCACGTTTCTTGAATACTTCTAAGATGAGATACTTAAATGCGTTTTTACAGTGAAATACAATTATATAACTGTAAATTACGAAATAGCATTTATTTACAGAAATAATAATATAAGTAGGAAGTAAACAATTAACAAAATACAAATGAAACAGTTGTGCTACTTGGAGACCGTTACACACGATCTAATGGTAGCTCAACTGATCCAAATCACTGCCAGGCGGAAATAGCTAAAGGAAAATAGAGGTATACTGAATGCGCATGTCTCTGTGTTACCACAGAATAAATAATAGTGTGTTACCAACTATCTCTCTTAGAAGGAACGCTTGCGGTCACCATGTTAAAGAAAAGACAAGTTTGTTTCACCAACAATGGAAAGCTACGAACAATGCAACTTCGAAATCCCAAATACAAAGACCTTCAGCATCAGACCTGTAGTTAAATTTGGTAGTAGCCGGTTTATTGTATCTATAGTCGTATAGTAAACAATATAAATGGAGTAGATCGATCGCGGCCACGTCGGGCCACGTGCAGCCTGCAGCCTGCCTCCGCAACGTGACGCCGGCCACGTGAACCTCACTACACTATTAATCTAAAGGCCACAGACGCGCCAATCCTAGACTCATCCGGTAATATAGCACAAATATAATACGAACATACAATGAACAAGACTTCAGAGAGAGATTATGTACTTTTCAGTTGCAGCCAAACCGACTGACTTGTGACCTTGCCTTATAACAAAGCGACAATAGAGTAGTATTACAACGGAGCACTAGAAATTTAAGTAGTGTAGTCAAACGCTATTCTATGATAGTTTAATAATGTGGCTAAATGTTCGTCCACTAGTGAAACGGGGTCCAGGAGTTGGCTCGTCAACGCTGGATATAGGCTTCTTTTTATTCACTTTTCAACGCTTCCTGGAAACAATCCAAACCATTCTTTTAAAAATGGATTGCTTTGGAAATACAAATTTTTGAGTTACACCACCATCACAAGCCGTTAAAGACCATTGCTGGTAATAGGCCTTTGGCAAACGGTCCTGAGCCGCCTCCATCCACGGTATTTCTACTATCTTTACAATGTCGTCAATCCGCCCGACGCTTCGTCGTCCAGTTCGTGGTCAGTACTTGAGAACCTTTATTCCTTACTTGTCGGTTTTGCGAGCTCAATGTATCAACCAGTATCATTCATTTAAGGTGGACGATCTCGCTCGCGGCGCGAAATTTAAATTTTTTGGTGTTGTTTGCTTATTACAGCTTATGAACACATCTTCAGATAGGGAAAGTTGATCTCGCGAGAACTAGGAGACTTGACACACATATTTTAATTGATAGTATCTCAATATTTTTAGGGGATCGTAGCTAAACTGATGACATTTATGAGATACTACCAATTAAAACATGCATGCGTCAAGTCTCCTATAGTTCTCGCGAAATCAACTTTCGCTATCTGAAGATGTGTTCATGAGCTGTAATGAGCAAAAAACACCAAAAAATTTGCATTTCATGCCTCAAACGTGAGCATCCACCTTAACTTTGATAATTCATACTACAAAGTCTCAGCTTTACTGTTAGATCGATAATATCCATACTTCCATGAACACGAGCGTAACTTAGTAAGTTTAGGCGTCTGTTACCTTTTCACGCCTAAACCGCTGAACGGATTTAGGTAAAATTTGCCAAAGAGATAGATTGCATCCTGAGGAAAGAAATGGGCTACCTTTTTTCGAAGAAACATTTTTCAAATAAAGCGGATGAAACCGCTGGCTATATAATAGTTACCTAAACATGAGTATAAAAACATCATTTAAATATACAAATCTTTATTCGGTTTGCCAAATGCCAGGGAATTGAGACCTAGCGAGAATACATATAACAATATTTTTAATAATTTAAAATACTGTTGGTACTTAAGGTAGGGTATAACGCAAAATTACCAATCTTAGATTAGATTTGTAACTGAATAAATCAAGTACAATATTCAAATTAAAAATATGCATGGATACTACATTATACTCGTAATACCGAGGCATCATCCAAACAGAAACACGATAGGACAAAATTACTCGATAAAAAAAAAGTTATCTATAACTTTTGGCTAGATTCGATTGTTTGTCAATATGGTGCAGATTATTATGTCAAAAATTTGATAAATAAGATCAATACAATAAGACGGAGATATTCAATAAAAACCGCTTTTTCGAGCGGCGCGTGGCGCTTTTTTTGTATGAAGATTTCTGCCTGGCGGTGGCGTGAAGCTAAGTCCAAACCAACGCGTTCAGCCCGCGTCCACGGTGGCGTGCACGATGACAATCCATTATCTTACCATTGACCGCCACCGCCACGCAATCGCGGACGCGGGCTGAACGCGTTGGTCTGACCTTAGCTTTAATTAAACCTAGCATGCAGCAAACATATATTGTAGTGAAAAATAATCCCTAATATAATTTTTAATACCTTCTGAAGATATTTTATGTACCGAATTGAGAAATAACCCTATAATGAAATGTAAAAAGTGACATAAGTAAGTTTATTTATTTTTTTAAATTCCTCTGTGGCGCGGCGGGCGAAGCTTGGCCTGCGACGCAGGAGGTTGCGGGTTCGATTCCCGCCTCGGAACAAATATTTGTGCTATCGCAGATATTTGTTCAGGGTGTTCTGGGTATTTTCTATGTATAATAAAAAATATCTATCTATGTAATATGTTGTATTAAGTATATTAGTTATCTAGTACCCATAACACAAGCTTTGCTTAGCTTGGGGCTAGATAATGTTGTGTGAACTGTCCAGCATTATTTATTTATTTATTTTAACTTTAACTGCTTACTGCACTTACAGTTCGTAAAGTTACGTAAGAAGAATCTATTCAAAAAGAGAAGCGTCGTGGCCAAATTGTGAAGTAACGTTTTATTTAGTTTATTTAACTATTTATTTAGCCTATGACTGTCAAACTGTCGGCATTTTGAATTTTATACTAAATAAATAGTTACAGTTGTAAAATGATAAAAATGGAAAAGACTCCCTATTGTATTGCCCGCTAAACAAAAAAGGTAAATTAGAACAGCTGCGCCCTTGAATCCCACGACGCTTCTCTTTTTGAACAGACTCTAGTGTCGGAAAATAATATCTAACAAACTTGAATCAGAAGGCGGGGTGACGTCACAACATTGACATCCGCATCAAAGTGATTATGCCATTATGGGGAAATAATTACGATGCTATAGGTACGTTCATAGCTGAGATGTATCACACACATGTGACACGTCACTGAACTGTGTATTTATGATTGATGCCTTCTCGGTTATGTCCAGACGGGACAGACAAGGAAGTATACGTTGAATTGGTAGAGATATAAGAAAATAACTAGCCACATCTACTTAATATCGTGTTCTTCTTATCTTAGGTAATGGCTTCTGTGCATTATTTGCAACAATTTAGCCAATGTCAAGTGATATAATTATTATAGTTTTATAGTCAAGTCGTCAAGAGTCTCCGTCTAGTCCTAACCCAGTTTAAATTGTGGCAGAAAAACTGAGTTTTTACAGGAAAAAATCCACCATTTCGAAAAGACTTGCAATACACTCAAATTTCACTACATCACACATGTGCCATTTATCCAAGTTACACCGGTTAAAATGCCACTAAAATTACACGAAATAACTCTAAAAAACACATTAAAATGTAATAAAATAAAAATGACGACGTTTCTTTCAAAAATGGCTGATTTCAACCCCCAATATCGTGTTAATATCCTTATTAAACGTGTATTAGACAGAACAGTCTAAAAACGTCAAGGACACATATGATTTTATTTCAACTAGGTTTTTGTTCTCTTTATTTTTTCTACGACACATTTTTACTTTAACAGTTCATTTTTAATTTAATTTATTCACAAGCAATATTATAATATTGTGTCAGAACATTTTTAAATAATTAATAATTGGAATAAGTCCTTACATAACTATCTACTTAAATAACACAGTTGACGTATACATCATTAACAACACAACACGTACGTAACATAACATAACATAACAACACCCAACACATAGGTACTTACATAGGATTCCCTGTGTCGTGGGTATCGTGGGTACTGCGAGTACTATGTTATCATAACACCCAGACCCGGAACAAACATTTGCAGATCATACAAACATTATAAACATTTATCCAGCAGCGGGAATCGAACCCACAACCTCTCGCATCTCATCCGGCTGCTCGCCCCCCGCGCTACAGAGGTCGTCATGACTGGTGTTAAATATGTTATTAACATATATGAATAACAGCATCTACCTAATGCGGAATACGGTCCTTCACAAGCTCAATCCAATTCGACAGAAACTCATCAAAATGAAGAGTTTTTTTCTGACAATAACAACATATTTTTGCTAGCTCGGTTTTACAGAGATAAGCTTGTTATACCTCCCTGTATATTTCAATACCTATAATAACTCCCGTATAAAATGGCGCCTTGCCAGAGGAGTGCAAGTATGTGTTGCTGCAAATTCCCACTGATTGGGGCACGTCCAGACCAAATGATGTAATACTGTGGCCGTAATATTGAGTGTGTTCTCCAAATCTTGGAAGGTTTTGTTTCCTTGATAAGAAAAACTAGATGTAAAGGAGGCGGGCAACCACTGCCCCAGGTTAAAAATAAAGGAACTCGGTCTTAGCAGTTGCACAGAATAAATTGGCAGTTGTGGGATATAAAACTAAGGCCAAACCAACGCGTTCAGCCCGCGCCCTCAGCGGCGTGCAAGGTGGCGATCAATGGTAAGACAATGGATCGCCACGGTGCACGCCACAGCGGACGCGGCCTGAACGCGTTGGTTTGGCCTTATTTTGTTAGTGATTGATAGATTGACGTTTGCAATTTATGGTACAGATTTCACTCTGAAAGGAATATAGTGACCTTATTTACAATATTAACAAAACTACACTTTGCTAACGAAAGGATTATAAGGAATTTGCAAAACTAAGAGTTTACGCTTTGCATACTAAAGGAAAAAAGTGAGCACATTTTCGAAATTAAAAGTCTACGCTTTGCCTACGAAAGGAAAATAATGAGATCATAATTATGTAAAATTAAAAGTCCACGCTTTGCAAAAGAAAGGAAAATAGTGAGCTCATTTTCAAAACTAAGAGTCTACGCTTTGCCTACTAAAGGAAAATAGTGAGCTCAATTTCAAAATTAAAAGTCCACGCTTTGCCTACGAAAGGAAAAAAGTGAGCTCATTTTCAAAACTAAAAGTCTACGCTTTGCCTACGAAAGAAAAAATAATGAGATCATTTGTAAAATTAAAAGTCCACGCTTTGCAAAAGAAAGGAAAATAGTGAGCTCATTTTCAAAACAAAGAGTCTACGCTTTGCCTAGTAAAGGAAAATAGTGAGCTCAATTGCAAAATTAAAAGTCCACGCTTTGCCTACGAAAGGAAAAAGTGAGCTCATTTGCAAAATTAAAAGTCCACGCTTTGCCTACGAAAGCAATATAGTGAAATCATTTGCAAAATCAAAAGTCCACGCTTTGCCTACGAAAGGAAAATAGTAAGCTCATTTTCAAAACTAAGAGTCTACGCTTGGCCTACGAAAGGAAAATAGTAAGCTCATTTGCAAAATTAAAAGTCCACGCTTTGCCTACGAAAGCAATATGGTGAAAAATCATTTGCAAAATCAAAAGTCCACGCTTTGCCTACGAAAGGAATGTTATGAGATCATTTGAAAAATTAATAGTCTACGTTTCGCCTACGAAAGTTCTACAGTCTAGTATAAGGAAAACAAGCCTTATTTTTTTTTAAATCGTGTTTGTTCAGTATGATTTTCACAGAAACAACATTATGATGAAAAAACGTTTTACTTATTTATTCAATAACTTATGTTATGATTAGCTAAGTTTTATATTTGTACTTACATTTATCTATTTATGAAATATCTATTAATTATCTATTATTAAAGAAATTCAGTTTTTTGATTTATGTAGCCTTACGTGTCGTATACAGAAAGCCTGTGACAGACAGAAAGTCGGACGGACAGCATCACCACAACATAGGGTTACGTTTGGACTATTAATGTACGGAATCCTTTTCCTGTATTTTGCTATTCAGAGCTATTATTTTGTTTTCAGAAGTACACAATTCAGCAGATGTTAATACTAATCTCAACACTCACAAAACGTAATTTTTATCACTTCCGTAATGGAAACTCTTAACACGTATCGTTATTAAACATTCATATTAAAAACAGTGCAATAAAAGTAACCACAGTCCACATTTCATATCCGGATCTTGACAAAAACAATTTACACCAAATTTCCTTGAAATACGATTGCAAATGGCTTAGAAAAAAATTATCTAGTGGTGGAATTGAGTAAGGAAAACGACGTCTAACCGTTTGGAGTTAAGGTTGATTTTGGGCGGATATTTTGGAGGATGTTTGTGGGGTTGGGGCATGAAGGGCAGGTCAACGGCCCGTCCCCCGCGCCCCTGCCGCAACCCACGCCGAGTGTCGCAGCCTCCGGGCGCGGCCGGCCTGGATGCGGTACCATGTGTCGAGACATATTTATTGAAAACTCACAGATAACGCTTTCCCACCGATATAGAATTTACATTCTTGAAACATTTTATCATTACGCAACGAAACTGTCGATACTGCCTTTGGAATTTGTAAGGTTATATTGACAGGGGCACGCAAAAGGGCGCGGGAAATTGGGAGTAATATTTTATGTTGGATACTACGGCCTGTAAAGAACATATGATGAATATATAAATTCAATTCAATCCTAGCTTAGAAATTTAGTTCAATTACACGATAAACATTGCGGAAATTTTGTATTTCCGCATAATCTTGGTGCTTACAATCATGATGAAAATGTATAACGGAATTCTAGTGGGTGTATAATATACCTAGATATATGCTTATAATTTTTTTGTTATTTTGCTTTATTCACTACTAGCGACACGCCCCGGCTTCGTACGGGTAGCCCCCGGTGAACCCCCCCTCTATGTCAATGTCCTGGTTCTAAGCTGTGGTGTAACTAACACGACTTTGATATATATATATAGATAGATACTTTTACAATTATAACCATAATTACTATAGTAGTTCGCCCCAACGTGACCTCGCGTGGACCCCCGTAGCTCAAAAACCCCTGTACCAATCAAGCTCCTTAAAAATTATATTCACATAACCTACCTGCCCAAGTTTCATCAAGATTGGACCAACGGTTCTGCAGTTCGTCGGACAAACACAAACACACTTACAAACATACATAAATACAAACGCCGCATCCTACGATTACACTCCAAGACTTTTTTTTTTATTTGTCCCTGACACGCAATTCTCTTACAAAATACGCAAAAAAAAAATTGCAGAATATTAACAATAAATGTCCAGGAACATCCTAACTTTTATTTTTAATATTAAAAATGCGAAGTTAGTTTGTTTGTTACGCTTTAACGCTTTTTTAAACTATTCAACCGATCATCATGTAATTTTTTACACATATTTTTAAGCGTACAGATCCTTCAACTTATCTGTAGAATTAAATGTACATAGTTGTCTATCATCTACATACATTTCATTCTACAGATAAGTTGGTGGATCTGTAGTCATGAACTGGGGATATTATTTTTTATTGATATCAACGCGTGCGAACCCGCGGTTGAAAGCTAGTGATTACATAGTTTCAGTGAGGTATTAGTTAATTGCTGCGAGCAACTGGAATAATGCCAGCTGTGTTTACGAGCACTGCTTTTTGAACTTTATTGGCTAGATGGAACTTTATTAGATGTAAACACTATATCCTTCGGTTTCAGGGCCCTATCAAAATCTCATGTTTTTTTGGATTATGTACCTCAACAGGAAAAGAGGGACCCCTTATAGGCTCACTTTGCGGTTCGTCTGTCTGTATGTCTGTCAAGACCCTTTTTCTCAGGAACGGCTAAAGGTATCAACTCGAAATGTATACCTACCAAATATAAAAGTATATTATGCTTATAGTGCTGTACAAAATCACCCCTAAGTATATAAATAGAATGGAATGGTGAATTTTGTAGGAAAAACCTCCGACATGGTTAGACTAGACCATCGTGGGAATATAGATGTGACAAGTGGTGAGCTCATCGCCGCCGTTGCTTCCCACTTGTCTCGTCTATATTCCAACGATGGAGCAAAGCAAAGAGGCCTTTTGAGGCTCTGTCTACCTCTTCGGGGGCGTGTATCTATGGTTAGACTAGATACGTTACACCATAACAACGCTAAGGAAGCCTCAGGGCGCTAATACAACTCGTACTTGCCCGTATTTATTTTAAAGTACAAAAACCAAGCCAAAATTGCTACGACAAAAACCCCAGAAATAAATAAATGTAACATACATTCTAAGGTTGTCTGGAAGAAATCGCTATAAGCGATAAGACTGCCCATTATGCATATCTGTTATTTTTTTTTATTTCGTTATGTTTTGTATTTCTGTGTGTTATTTGTGTACAATAAAGAGTTAATCTATCTATCTATCTCTCAATCTATCATACATAGACACACGCCTTTTTCCCGAAGGGGTAGGCAGATCCTCATTGGGCCTCTTTTCACAGTGGGTTGCACCATCGTGGAATATAAATAGCTTAAATATCTATGAAAAGCTGTAAACAAGAGGTAAAGCGTAACTTAATAAGATAGATATCTCATATCTGAGCTTGTGTCGACTCGGGACTCGTGGAGGCTACACTGCGCTATCGACTCGATCGTTCGCGCACCACTCAAGTTTCTAGGTCAAGCCGTGACCGCTATAGTCATGGATCCACTCATCACCAGCCTGTCTGCCACAAAACCTCCATACAGGCCTATTCTTAACCAGCAATAGTGAATGGACCGGACCGTAAATACACGATAGACGCTGAATTTAACTGTCTTTATTTCGCATGCCTTTGAATATTTTGTTCTAAGACAAGGTGTTCTTAACAAGCACAAGTTTAATTAGATCCGAACTCACAACCTTTTGAGTAAAAGTTATCTTCACTAGGCCACCACCGGGCGCAGTTCAGTTTGTAGGTCAAGCGGATTGCGACCAGTATAATTTAACACATCGCACTCGTTTGCACCAATTTATTGAATGCATATTCACAATTGCAATTGCACATTTCGATGCGCTTTTGTTCTTTCTGACTGCGTTTTGATAGTGTATTGTTTTATTGATGGCAATTTGGCATTCAATTGTTCTTCAATTTTATAAATGGAGTAAATTACGATACGAAACATTGAAACATTTTAGTAGTAGTAGAGCTTTTTTTTGAAAGAGTTCGTCCGGGGAAGTACTACCTCCTACTATTTAGTACTACTATTTGCCGAAAAGCAGTAGTTCTCGCATTGCTGTGTTCCGGTTTGAACGGTATGGGTGCCAGTGAAATTACAGGCACATGAGACTTTTCATCTTTATGTCTCAGGGTGGCGAGCGCAGTGCAATGCCACATAAGGCGCGTCCTAGGTGGACGTGACCTATGGGGTAATGCATTGTTAACATCAGGTATATAAATATAAATAAATAATCTATAATTCATACAATAAATCTAAATTAATTAATTTTAAAATTATTTATTGTATATGCTTGTTCCGTCATTCACGTATTTAAAAAAAACGGCGGTTATGCTTTTCAAGACTAGTACCAAGCCTAGTTGAGCCTTGTTTCAGATCAAAGCCTAAACAGCGTAAAATGAAATATCTAAAAACTGAATTTATATCATCTTGAAATACTAAAAGGCTGTGAATGAATTCGATAGGCTGTTGACGAATGTTGCGAAGACTCGAGTCTTGTATCCAAAAAGGTGAGTTTTACGAATTTCACGTTGCCAAGTTGTTTGACAAGTAATCCGGCCGCGGCGCGCATTGTTGCCGGCTCAAGTGAACTCCACTGTTATTACGCGCCGTGAGAGCCTCCCTGCTTATGCCATATTTTCAAAAGTACATTGATGTTACCCACTGCCCGAGTTGCCACTTGACTTTGCTACGTTCTTGGGATATTTTTTATCTGTGTTCTTTTTCTTGAAACGTCGTGGGTAGTATCTGAAAAATATATAAGAGAAAGGCGACACGGTCACGCGATATAACCACGTGACCCCTAAAGGAAATCTCAAGGAAAACCAGGGGCGTAGGCGTGGCCAAGATATTCATGGTACCAATAAATTCAGCCAAGTGATAGTCGCATACTAACAAGTGATAGTCGCATACTAACAAGTGATAGTCGCATACTAACAAGTGATAGTCGCATACTAACAAGTGATAGTCGCATACTAACAAGTGATAGTCGCATACTAACAAGTGATAGTCGCATACTAACAAGTGATAGTCGCATACTAACAAGTGATAGTCGCATACTAACAAGTGATAGTCGCATACTAACAAGTGATAGTCGCATACTAACAAGTGATAGTATAGTGTTAGTGCTGTGTTAGTAGTATAGAGCTTTTTTGTGAAAAAGTTCGTCCGGGGAAGTTCTACGTCCATACCTATTTCTGCCGCTAAGCAGTAGTGCTCGCATTGCTGTGTTCCGGTTTGAAGGGTATGGGTACCGGTGAAATTACAGGCACATCAGACTTTTCATATTTATGTCTCAGGGTGGCGGGCGCAGTGCAATGTCACATAGGGTGCATCCTAGGTGGACGTGACCTATGAGGCAATTCAATTCAATTCAATTAAAATCACGACCTCTGTGGCGCAGCGGGCGAAGGTTGGCCTGCGACGCAGGAGGTTGCGGGTTCGATTCCCGCCTCGGAACAAATATTTGTGCGATCGCAGATATTTGTTCAGGGTGTTCTGGGTATTCTCTATGTATAATAAAAAATATCTATGTATGTAATATATTGTATTAAGTATATCAGTTACCTAGTACCCATAACACAAGCTCTGCTTAGCTTGGGGCTAGATAATGTTGTGTGAACTGTCCAGCATTATTTATTTATTTATTTATTATTTAAGGCAACAGTGAAAATTGTACATTGCACCTAGACAAAGGCCCATAGTAATATATACCTTACAACTAACATACATATAAAGATATTTATAACTTAATCTATCCAAAAAATATGCATTCTTAAAGGCAGAGCTTACCGCTTGACATCAGTTGGGCCAAATGCTTGTTCCGTCATTCAAACAGTTAAAAAAAAGACAGCTGTCATAATAATTACGATAATTACAATAATTTCGATGTTTATGGTTTCACAATTTTTCTAGGCAGCTGAACTAAAATTAAGATATAGTCATGGTAGCACTAAATGGGAGTGTAACTCGTAATTCCATCCAAATGTCAAAGTTACGATGCATAGATGTTTGTTACAAATAACGTTGAAACAGGTGAACCGATTTCGATGTAATTTGGTACACAGTAAGATAACTAGATTGAGGTATAGGCTACTTTTTATCCTGTTTAAACGCGAGCAAAGCCGCCGGCAGACACTAGTAATTAATAAGGCACCTACAGACACAGCAATCGCATTTAGTCTGTATTTATCGCCTACCTATTTCCCATCGTCTATTAAATACTTGATTAAACAAACCCAGTACAGGCTTGTTTCGGAGTAAGTGGGTTCGGAGAGGATCCAAATATCTAATTGTGATATGATTTGCATTTAAAGCGTTGTTCCTTCATCCGTTATACTGGAGAGCTGCTACGTTTTGTCCCTTCATCCGTTATACCGGAGAGCTGCTACGTTTTGTCCCTTCATCCGTTATACCGGAGAGCTGCCACGTTTTGTCCCTTCATCCGTTATACCGGAGAGCTGCTACGTTTTGTCCCTTCAGCCGTTATACCAGAGAGCTGCTACGTTTTGTTCCTTCATCCGTTATACCGGAGAGCTGCTACGTTTTGTCACTTCATCCGTTATACCGGAGAGCTGCTACGTTTTGTCCCTTCATCCGTTATACCGGAGAGCTGCTACGTTTTGTTCCTTCATCCGTTATACCGGAGAGCTGCTACGTTTTGTCACTTCATCCGTTATACCGGAGAGCTGCTACGTTTTGTCCCTTCATCCGTTATACCGGAGAGCTGCTACGTTTTGTTCCTTCATCCGTTATACCGGAGAGCTGCTACGTTTTGTCACTTCATCCGTTATACCGGAGAGCTGCTACGTTTTGTTCCTTCATCCGTTATACCGGAGAGCTGCTACGTTTTGTCACTTCATCCGTTATACCGGAGAGCTGCTACGTTTTGTCCCTTCATCCGTTATACCGGAGAGCTGCTACGTTTTGTCCCTTCATCCGTTATACCGGAGAGCTGCTACGTTTTGTGCCGCAAATCGCACCTTCACGAATTTCTTGCTTTATTTTGTTAATTTAAAATTGTAAGTGAGTAATTGTTTAGTCGTAATGTGGAGTTGTCACTTTTCAAAGACGTTCCTTTATTGTCGGCTAATTTGTAGTCACCTTGTATTAGTGTGGCTGTTGTAGTAGTAGCTTTTTTGTGAAAGAGTTCGTCCGGGGAAGTACTACCACCATACCTATTTCTGCCGCAAAGTAGTAGTGCCCGCATTGCTGTGTTTCGAATTGAATGGTAGGGTAGGGTAGGGTGAAATTACAGGCATATGCGAATTTTCATCTTTATGTCTCAAGGTGGCGGGCGCAGTGCAATGCCACATAGGGTGCGTCCTAGGTGGACGTGACCTATGAGGTAATGTATTGTTTAAGGCAGAGGTTACTGTTTTGCATCAGGTGGACCATCTGCAAGTTACAAAAAAAGGCCCAAATTATCTTTGTTTCTAATTGATAATTCCGGTAGTCTTACCAGAATAATCTTAATAATAATCTTCTTTCAGTTGAAATACTGGGTATTTCCTTCCCAATAGACTTACTGATAGACTTCGCTGATGTTACTCGTTATATCGAGTTTATCGAATATTATCTATATTTAACAACAGTTGTGTCATAATAATAAAAAACAAAAAACGGTGTTTTTTTTAGCATTTTCAATTTAAACATGGCAATAAATACAAGATAAAAATCACCACAAGATTGGCTGTAACAAAAGCAATAGCCGTTAACCGCATTTCACTGCGCTAGAAAACAGATTTTAAAACTAAAGTCGTCAACTGATACGAGAGAAAAACATCAATTTTAAAAGTTACACTCCGTGATAAAAGTAGGGAGCGGAAGCCATGCTTAAAGTTTAACGGTAAAATATTGAACAAGAGCAAGTTTGTATCTAAAGCTTAGATAGGACTGCATGTTATTCAAATAAAAAGGGAAACACAACTTTGAACTCGAACACAATGTTTACATTCATGAAGGGATACGTTCAAGTCAAGGTACAAATCCAATGTAATGGAGCTAGGATTCCGTTTACTCCAAAGGTGAACGAAAATGAAACTGATATTACTGCTGTTGATTCTAGACGCAGAATAAGCCCACTCTATGGGACGGCTGCTTCCTGGTCCCACGGTTTTTTATTTTTTATTTTTTGTACTTAGAATGACGGATCAAGCAGATGGACCACCGATGTTAAGCGGTACCCTCTGCCTATGAACAGTGCATTATAACATAGGCCACATCCACCTAGGACGCACCCTATGTGGCATTGCACTACGCACGTTTCCCTGAGACATAAAGACGAAAAGTCTCGTGTGCCTGTAATTTCACCGGCAACCATACCCTTCAAACTTGGAACACAGCAAAGCGAGCACTACTGCTTTGCTGCAGAAATAGGTATGGTGGTAGTTCTTCCCGGGACGAACTCTTTCTCAAAAAAGCTCTACTACTACTGTTTATAGTTCCATTAATAGGACTACGAAGGAGTAATACACCTCGTGGTACTTGTTATAAGAGCGGAATAAAAGAAGGTATATACTCGTAGTAACTGAACTTACGACTGGTTGGTAAAGTTCCTACAAATGGACTGCTACGAATTTGTGCTACGGATGCTACGGCGTGGCGTAGCAAGTCCTTTCACAGAGCGAAAGTGGGACAGTTGATATTATATAAGTAGTGCAGAATTACGTGTTGCCCATTACATATATACAAAATTTTCCAAAATAACTAATATGACATATTATCATCAGTGAACCAGTGATAATAAAATAAACAATCACACTAATATAATAAATGCGAAAGTTTGTGTGTGAGTGTGTTTGTTACTTCTTCACGCTGAAACGGCTGGACGGATTTGGATGAAATCTGGAATGGAGATAACTGAACTCCCGGATTAACACATCGGCACATTTTATCCCAATATTCTCACGGGATCGAGACTTACGCGGGTGAAACCGCAGGGAGCTGCTAGTAATCCTATAAATGCCATGGTATGTCCAGCCGAAAAATATAACCCTCTGTCTCCTCCCGTAGATGTCTTAAAAAATTACTAAGAGATAACACAAGGGGTTGAACAGCAGCATCCACCTGAGTACTGCGATCACCAATACTGCGATCACCAATACTGCGATCACCAATCCGCCTGCCAAGCCTGGTGATTATAGCAAATATCCTCATTGCATTGAACGAATAATGGCTGGTGATGATGAAACAGATAATGGCTCTTCATCATCATCATCATCATCATCTCAGCCCGGAATGATCCACTGCTGGGTATAGGCCTATCCTTTCTCTTTTGCCAGCCTCCTCTGTCCTGTGCGTCTCTTAACCCGCGACGGATACAATGTCGTCGACCCATCTCGCTTTCGGACGACCCGGATTTCTTCGGCCGACTTGGTAATGATAATGGCCTTGATAATGGCCCATAAACACTGGTGTAATTTATTTTTTTACGCCATCCACGGGAAGAGACGGAGGACTTATTCTTAGGCAGGACATAGGTACTACAGCAGTTTAAATTGCTATACTGCTAAACATGTTCACAATTTGATAAACGAAGCCCCGTCTATTAATATGTTTTGATACTGTATAATTACTTGAGCCAGGCTCGCTCAGCTTGCGGAGACACAAACAAGGGATTACTCACGCTCGACTAGCCCAGTCAATAAAGTTAACAGGTTACGGCATGGTGAGCGCTGTGCTGTGCCACTCCGAATCCACGCACAATGACTCGGATGTGAGAAATCATACTCATACCCCCAGGCAGAAACATTCATAAAAAAAACACCTCGCGTCTCTTTAAAAGCCTATTTTGACTGAGTATCTAGTAAAATATAGATACCCCAAGCTCTGCTTAGCTTGGGGCTAGATAATGTTGTGTGAACTGTCCAGCATTATTTATTTATTTATTATTATTTATAACTTTACAAAACTCCTACAATTCTATTAATCTAATTGTTGACCCAATAATATGCACCATATTTGAAACAATCGAATCTTGCCAAAAGTTAGAGGTAACTTTGTGTTTTTTTCTATCGGGAAAATATTGTCCTATCGTGTTTTGGTACAATTGGAATCGGAATTATAATGTATTATCACTATATATTTTTAATCGGAATAATGTACTTGATTTAGTTAGTTAAAAATCAAATCTACGATTTGGAATTGTGTGGCATGCCCCACCTTAAGTGGCTTCTAGCGCCTTCCAATAAAAGTCTTAAAAATGAATTTAAGGCTGGAAAGTGCTCAAGTGGCGGTGGGCGCTGACGTAGGTCAAGCGTTAGCTGTATCAACGAAAACATACAAACGAGGACAGTGCAGCGCGACAAATTGCTACGTGCGGTGCGTATGCTTCGTCGCGATGAAGACAACCATCGGCCGACTGACGTGCTATATACGCGCGGTTAGTGACGCTGACCGAGCTACGCGCGTACGCCTCGTCGCGCTGAAGACAACCGTCGGTCGAGCTCGTCGGTCGACTGACATGCTATTGCGGTATATACGTGCGTTTAGTGCGACGCTGACCGAGCTACGAGCGTACTATCAGCGGTGAAGGTACGCGCTCACTGTCGGGCGTGCACTAAATCCAGCCTAATTTTGACAAATGGACAACCTTTATACTCGCTGGGGCGCTCTGTATACAAAAGCACAGCACCCAACAGTCACCTAGATAGTTCTGATCCCACACTAGGATTCCCTGTGTCGTACCATCAGATACCCATCAGGAACTACGAGTACCATGTACCGTGTACCATGTACCACCCAGAACCGGAACAAGTAGTTGCAGATCAAACAAACATTTGTCCCGCAGCGGGAATCGAACCCGCTACCCCTCGCAACTCAGCACACGCCCGCTGTGACACAGAGGTCGTCAAATAAAGTTACAAAGATACAAACCAAGTTAGCTCCTATTTTTGTTGGGAAAACAAACAGTAACACAGTATATTTATATAATAAGAAAAAAATTACAATGTACCAACACCGTTTACCACAGACTACTACAAAATATAAAAGTAGGTTAATGCGATGTGGGTAGGTAGCCCTATTCCTAAATCTCAAGAATCATATTTTTAAATGAGCTTGGACGCGTTACCGAAATATCATTGGAGTTGAAGATGGCGTTATGAACTAAACGGTATAAAGGCGAATGCTTACCACCAATAGTGCGGCATCGTTTTAATGCAAACAACTTACAATGGCTTTCGGGAGTGCGTTCTAGTGGGTATTCTAATAATATGGTGGTCCAATCGTATCAACATAAAGATTAACCATGCTAGTTTGATTCTATACAATTTTATGGGAGTTGACAAAATTTCATAGACTTAGAGTTAATAAATATCCGAATAAGGAGCAAACTTCGGTTGTATGGAGCGGCCTAACGGTAGGCGACAGAATCAGAAATAGTGTCTCAGAGTGTGACTTCTATAAGTTAGTACTAAAACTTCTACTGTGGTTAAGTCATTGTTAAGTCATTGACTGTTGACTCTATGTTGATAATAATAGAACGTATCTACTTATGTAAGCACGCGATTTGATACTTTGAATACTTTCTACCCACACTTGTGAATTCAAACCACCCCAGCTTTAAAAATAGCTGACTTTGGGCAGATGTTTTGTGCTACAATGCCTTTATTATTCACAGGGCCCTATACCACAGAATAAATAATAGTAAAACTTAGCAAATTGCCAAATTGACTAATGGGTGTAGTTCTTCCCGTAAAAATCCTTAAAAAAGCTCTACTTGGTACTAAACGATAGTACTTGACAATCGGGACGTCCAGGTACCCGTTACTATAAAACTTTTTTGTTGATTGATTTGAGGTACTTTTTATTCCTCGGAATCAAATATGGTCGTGCCGTGTTTTTATGGAGACTGATTATACTTATTCTTAGTCGCTAAGAACAGGCGTAGATTCACCTATAACCCGAGAGCCGGCCGCTTAGTCTAGAACTTAAAACTGTATAAATTTTGAAACTATCATGGTTATGTACATACTTATCAATAGAAAACTCAAAAATTATGGTAAATATCCCGTTTTTAGTGAAAAGTTAAAACTGTTGGTCTATCGCAGCTGACATTGGCGGGTCCCACTGGCAGGTCATGATAGTTAGGATCAAACTGTTCGCCTACATTTTGGTCTGCCAGCATGCAGCCTGCCAGTTTTTAATGTATGAACAATTTTACGGACTTATTAACTTTTAATTAGGTTTTATTCGTTGTTTTTGCAATGCTATATAGTTTTACTTGATAAAAATAATTTATTACAAATATTCAACAGTACTCTTAGTTTGTCTGTAAATTAAACAATTAATTAATGATGGATTGACATGATGCATATTTTTATACAAGTTTGTGCTCGCGGAACTACTATTTGTAATCCACCTGAACAGATAAGTTGGTGGCATTTTACCACAGAACAGAACATTCGGAGCAACTACTAAAACAATGTTACATAAGAACAGTAGCACAGAATGTAACATAATAAACAGTAACAGTAGTAACATAACATGGTAAGTATTAGTGAGTAGTAGTAGTATGTTATATGAAACAGACAGCTTTGATAAAGGGACGTGGCGTCGTTTACGACATGCAGGCCGGCCTCTGCCCGACTGTAACTTTTAACTAACCACACTTTTGGAAACCATCCCTGTAATCGCCTTACGGTTCAACATTCATTCATAATTCACTCTGACATACTTTCACGAAGCTTCAATGAAATAAGTTTATTGTGAAACATATACGAGTATTTATCAATACAAGCTTTTATAAAATTAGTGATCGTAACCGTGTGATCAAAATGAGCCTAAACACGGCCAGTCTACTATTATTCATCGAGGAGTTCCGTTGTCCACCTTCCGTCTCCATCATCAGATCAGCTCGCTGTCACCATCATATTGTATTGTTATCGGAACTGGTCAGGTATATCAGCTCAATCGGACAAAAGCTTGTAAAATTGAGTACTTTGAGTTATTTCTATCTAACAGCTTTGCAAGCGCGATACATCTTTACTGCTAGTATATTTTCCACATATTATAATAACATGGAGACACAAAAAAAAACTATGGAATTAATATCAAGTTTCGTCAAGATTAGTTGAAAAGTAAGACCAGTACGTTACATAACATACATTAGTACATTAGTAACATTACATTACATTAGTAGTTACATACATACATACATACACACATACATACATACATACATACATCCATACATCAGGACAGATGAAAGCAAGTTTTGCCAGTTGTCGTACGGACGCTTCGCTCGCTTGGCCAATTAATTTTGTGTATTCTTTAAGTACTAACGCAATCATAACACTGGTGCTTCCTCAAGAATTTTGATGAAATTTCCGTAGTAATCTTGTAATCACAAGCTTAAATCTATTTCAAATTTTCTGAAAGAAAAAAAACAAAACAAAATTATTATTATTTTTTTTAGAAAAATAGGTTTCTTTTTGTTTTCTATTAATTTTGCGTTCACATTAGAGATTTTATAAATCATATAAAACTAGCAAAAAAAATACGTAAATTATATTACGTCGTTAAAAATTCCAGTGATCGTACCGAACATTAGAGGCATTCATTGCAAACGAGAATGGACATCCAAAGCAAATCAAAATTCAAAATCTAGACGGGTTTATGACTTTCCAAGTGACACATTCGTGATTATTCTTTTCGTTGATAATTTCTTTCTCTTTGAAATTAATAATATGAAGCTTAGGCGGTATCAAAAGGTGCGATATCTTGCGAGTGAAAAACTACGCTGTATTTTTATAATTAACTGAACGGACCGCCACTTCAGTTAACGAGAGCGGTTGGGATTAATAGTTTGATAAAACGATGGGCGCTTTAATAAAATATCATCCTGGACAAACCCAGTAGATACTTCAATCAATTATCAGGCTGCATTTTTGATACAGTAAAAATTCGTTACTGAGAGTAGTTTTATAATTCTTATAATTAGTTCTTTGTCAGGATAATTATTGTCAACTGTATAAATAGGCTTGAAAATAGAAATTAAACAATAATAATTTCTGATATTTTATAGCCTTAAAAAATGTCGATCATTCACAAAAAACGAAGGACAAACGCTTTATAATCAGCGGGGAGAGCCGGTGATCGTCATGAGAAAACTTGGTAGAGAAGCGTCAAGTTTGCGGGTGTAGGGCGGCGGGGAGGCTGTGCGGGTGGCGCGGGGCGGGGAGGTCACGGATCAGCTGGGCGGCGGCCATATTGATTCCCCGGCCTGTTTGATCGGCGCCGCGCCCGCGCCCCGTTCCCCCCGCGCCTTGGATTAATAGACGAGAACAACTTTTATGATTTCAACTCAAACAGAACGATGGCCGAATGTATTTAATGTTGCCGGTGGAGGGGGAACTAGACAATGAACGATGTGTCTAGGTATTTCAGCAGGACAGGTACGTTTTCATATAATTTATGGTTCGGCGTTACGGTATTTCAGTCACATGATTGGTATAACCTGTAAAGAGTTTATGAACACTCAGCTGTAAGTACTTTAACACTTTTTCCATAAACATAATCATTTTATCGAAAGGCGTTTAGGGAGTAATGTCCAATGTTAAAAATAATCCGAATAAATGCTCATCAGAATACACAATCAATTCACAAAATGTTACTATTTTCGAATAATGCGACAAATACTTAACATTGGTAGCGTATGTACAATTAATGTTCAGAGCTATGTATAAAGCTCATTTTGGGAACCACACTATAGATGATCGAAATAAAAAAGAACTAAAATAGGATGTTGCTTCTTCATTCAATCTTTTAATTTCATTCATATTTTATTTTAGTGGACAGCTTGCATTTAATAGCAAATCTTGCGAATTGCATGAAAATTTATGACATTAGTTCATGTTATCGAATGTATACGCTAAATAAACACAATGTAAAAATATTACTGGAAGAAAGCGTTAGCAGAGTCAGTCGTGGGAAGCAATGGCAGCGATGAGCTCACCACTTGTCACGTCTATTTCACACGATGGTGCAACCCACAGTGAAAAGAGGACCATTTGAGGATCTGTCTACCCTTTCGGGGAAAAAGGCGTGTGTCTATGTATGTATGTATGTATGTAAAAATATTATTTGACTTTATTCATCAATATGTCGAAGTTATAATCAAAAGCTCTGTACAAAATGTCAGTGCGTCAGAACCTTTTGTATGGACACAATACTACTGCTGTATTACAGAGTATCTAATACAACAGAGGCAGTGTTCGAAACGTGACTAGCCAACTCCACTCGGCGCTAAATTGAACGAGGCCTAAAGTAAGTAGGCAAGACGAGCGAGCGGCGTAGACGAATTTCAAGAGTTTCTTTACGGTTAAGAAGTCGCGCGTGCATGAGTAGGGAGCCTGCGAGCCATACTTCACTGAATCGTATACCTATAATCTTTCCTTTAAATTTTAAGTTGCTTTTGACAAAATTATTCAAGCGAAACTAAACATCAAAGTGGGCAAAGAGTGTTTCTGTACAGAAAACTTCAGAAATAAACTTTTTGTTGTTTAAGAAACAAATGAAGAAGAAAACTTACAAACAAATGAAAGTCTTAGGAAATGCTTTTACTTAATCCTGTTTTTTGAGTTTTAACTTTCAATTATGACACATTTTGGTCGTATTGTTTTATGTACTCGAAATTGTGTTTACGGGATTTGGGCCTACTTTCGGATATGACTGAAGGAGAAGCTTTGCCTACATTTTTTTAGTAATATTAGGACGAAAAGATATATGATACCAACCGTAAAATAATAACGCATTTTATTATGATGAGCGGTTTTCACGGCCGTTTCAAATCATGCATACACCCTTAAAAATAGATGGCGCTGCTCTGTACTTAATTGTCAGAATAAAGTGAAATATCAACGTCAACAACTTAGAGATATATTTTCGTGGTATTTTGTTACTATCACAAAAAAATCTCTAATTAAAAATCATTCGTATTAAGGCGCTATAGGTTCAACGAACATTTTTGTATGAGGCGAAGAAGGCGAGCGCACGCTCTGATACCGTGTTTTTATGCATAAAAAAATTATAAAAAATGTCGTTCAAAGTTTTGTTTAATTTTGTTGATGAATTCACTAACTCAAATAATAACTAACATGTAACCAAATGTTTCAAAAATTAAAACGTGAGAGAAGTGAGTGAAAAATAGCATTTAAATTTTAAAAAGGAGGTATCTTTGTTATTTTTTATTATCAAGTGAAGTAATTCAAATATTGTATTGAATTATTGATTTCACAAGATAAAAAGCTCAAAAATATCATATATATTTTTCTTCATACAAAACTATGAAAATTCTTATCAAAAACTTTAAAATTCCAGAGACATTTGAGAACCTATCGCGCCTTAACGTGAAATTGTGTAGCATACACATTTTCAGGTACATTTTAAATGGTTGCGTAGACCGAAGATCTGTATTTTTTTTATATATTTTTATCACGCTGATTTGTAATCACGCTGTAAATTTTGGGGTAAGCCCTCGGGAATAGCACAGACAGGCCCATGGGGTGGGTCTTGATGATTGCCGCATGACGTCATTCTGCGAAAATGTCTAGCCCTAGAATACAATAATACTTAATGTGCCTCAGCAATCGACGTTCGTGTCTGTCTCTTTTTCAATCACTAGCAATCATGATTGCTGAAGCCCGTTACTTTCGTAGTAGTAGGTACTGTACTTTGTTGTAAGAGTAGCTCTACTAGATTGGTGAGTCCCTTCAAATGCATGCGATGCATTGATGCCTATATTACTATTGTTCTATGCCTATTTTTAGAGTAATAAACATACTTTTTTTATTGAAGAAGTGGATTAATTAATATAATGACTCCAAATAAGCAATATGAAGTGGTAATGAGCAGCCTGAAGGAAAATAAATTGAAGGTTTTATTTATTACTAGCAGTGCCCTGTGGTATTACCCGCATAGGTCTCGAACCCATGGTAATATTGGGATAAAAATGTGCCTATGTTTTATTCCGGGAGTCAAGCTATCTCCATTCCATAGTGCCTAGGATTTAAAAACATTCACGAATTAAAGGGCACGATTAGTTTTAATGTAGAGAAGACTCAAGCCAGCTAGTCAGAGCTTTTGATGTTGATACTCAATATGATATGGCTCAGAATACGTCAACTGGTTTTAAAATACGGGTGTGCTAACCACTGCACCACCGGCCCATTCCACTAGTTCGATAAACCTTAGCTGAGAAGCTTATAATCATCAGACAAAGTGTAAGTGAGTGAGTGAATTGCGTTATTTTAAAGTTTTTCTAGAATTTGACATATTGAATTTTTTTAGGATACAGAACCGAGTATTTCATCATTGAGTCCAACATGGGTTTTTAGCGCCGTGTATTACACTCTAATTTTCACTACGATTGCGGGAAAATAAAATAATCCAATACAATATGGACAATTAATTACGGTCACTTCACTACCTACCAATTCAATTTGCAGTTAGACAAAAATACTAATTTCGCGGCTCTGTAGCCGCAACGCATTGCATGCATTCTACCAAAGAGATCGTCGATTTTTATTACATTTTCAAAAATAAAATGTTATTCTTTTTTTATGAAACAGTAATAAGTCGAGTCTTTATTCATGATTTCTCTACTTATGACTAAAGACTTTTTCGTTTTCTAGGCTCATTGTCATTTGACAGACAAAAATAATAAAAAAAACTTTACCCCTAGATGAAGAAATAAAAAAAATTCTTCGTTCTGGTTCGCCCTCAGAAGTACTATTATACCTCCATGGGTTCGCCACAATGACGGTCTTTTTGAGCAACAGGAGTGAAAAAGTATTTGAATTAAAATATCGAGTAGCAACATGTTAAAATCAAAGAGTAATAAATGTTACGAATGAGAAGACAATTACATACATACATAGACACACGCCTTTTTCCCCGAAAGGGGAGGCAGACATTTACAATTACAATTTACAAATTTACATTTGAAAAGACAATTACACTTTGTAATAATGTAGAGAGAGGTATGTATATTCATCGAGTGTATACCTAATGGAACTTTATAGTAATTCATCATCGAGTCCCTCATAAAATTATTCGAAGTCAAATATCGAATTGCAACAGATTGACATCGATGAGTAATAAATGTTTCGAATGAAAAGGCAATTACACATGGTTTTTAACAATATAGAGGAGTCGGCAGTATTAAGCCGATCAGCGGCGCGCAATCAATTATTGGTTTAATCGACTAATCGACCTATTCACCTATATTGTACGATATAAATGGAATTTTATTGCAGTCAGTGACGTCAACTTTCTTTGTAAGGTGTATTAGTTGTTTTTCGCTTGCGGGCTTGTAAATAATAATTTTCTGTCGTTACTTTTACGATGTTGCATAAAATTAGGTTATGTGACAGCCGTCATATTTATGCAGAGTGCTGTGGTTTGTTATATATTTATTTATTCTCTATACATTTTTCATGATCGTATTCCCATTTTATCTCCTAAAACACAGGTTTTATTTTTTAAGAATGTAATAGGTTTTAAACTATGTCTGTATCTTTTCTTTCATTTTTAAATAAATTTATGGAAAAAAATAACAAAGTATAGGAACATGGCAGTTATAGATATAAATTGCTCTAGTGTTATTAACTAGGGAAGAAACTGGGCAATATGTTTGTATGGAACGAACTCCAACTTATTTCCTGTTACGATTGCTAGCCCGTACAAACCGAAGTTTACTCTTAATTTGGATATTAATTCATTCAAGTAAATTAAACTATGTAGACACAATCTACCAGGTAAGTGGCGGAACTAGCAGATACAAAAATGCATTACCGCACGGGCCACGTTTGTATGTATTTTATTCAATTGTACAGTTTCAAAATAGCATGATAAGATTTTCATACAAATTTTTGACCCGTTGTGTTTTTTTATTTTGGTTTGATTTCAAATTGGGACCAATGTTTGATTATATGGCTCAAGTG
Organism: Operophtera brumata; assembly: GCA_932527175.1. Classification (NCBI taxonomy): domain Eukaryota; kingdom Metazoa; phylum Arthropoda; class Insecta; order Lepidoptera; family Geometridae; genus Operophtera; species Operophtera brumata. The sequence goes on from OW052238.1 coordinate 8,368,833, forward strand.
GGCTAGCTGTAGGTACACATTCACGAAATTCACGCTTCCGCTACAAAACGGCGGTAATAAGTTATGGTGATCTGAATTGGAAATCAAAAGATAAAATTGAGTTGTAGCAATATTAAAAATCGGTATTTAAATCCACAATGCAATCGGAACTGTAAACTTAACAGTGTTTCCGCAAACAAGCGTTGCAAACTTTGGAGTGCCGGTGCTTGCTGTCCATGTACACACTCTGCTACAAAGACACGGGCTATTGCGAAGGCATTTTTACAGAACAATGGCAAAAAATTCAACGCTTCTCACCAATACAAACTTAATGTTTTAAAGAAGGAACCAGAAAATCATGGTTTTCGTTAGACTGGTAAAGATAAATAAACAAGATACCTGCGTTTACTTTAGGTGGCATTATCTGGGCTGTCTTTCTTCTTAGAACCGTTTAAGTAGCTATATCAATATGGTAGTCATGGGTGCCAAGTAACACGAATGTGAAGACGTGTAGAAAGTTGTGCCCGGACTTGTTTGTAAGATTCGATGGTATAAGATTGGTCCTGGCTGCTAGCTTACTTAAGGAATGTATTATTACTGAAAGAAAGCGTTAGCAGAGATAGTTTGTGGGAAGCAATAGCGGCGATGAGCTCACCTCATGTCACGTCTATATCCCACTATGGTGAAACCCACGGTGAAAGAGGCCCATTTGAGGCTCTACCTAACCTTTCGGGGGAAAAAGCGTGTTTCTATGTATGTATGTACATTTATCACTTATTTAACCTGCATCCACAGGATTTGCGACTGTTAATACTAACACTGTAGTGTAAACATGGACATTTACGTAACTGACATTAATTGGAGTTCATAATTGTCCGCCTCGCACAGCGCTCCGCTGATATGAATCACTCCAATTTTAAACAATGATTAGCTTAATAATCACTACAAAGTAACATCCAGAGGCTGCGCGAAAATGAGTGATGGCGATCTATGTGATATAGGTATTTATAAAAACAATGTAATCGCCATTTTTTTTTTTAATATATATATTACTGAATGACGGAACAAGCAGATGGCCCACCTGATGTTAAGCGATAACCTCTGCCTAAGAACAGTGCATTACCTCATAGGACACGTTCACCTAGGGCGCACCCTATGTGGCATTGCACTGCGTCCGCCATCCTGAGACATAAAGATGAAAAGTCTCATGTGCCTGTAATTTCACCGGCACCCTTACCCTTCAAACCGGAACACAGCAATGCGAGCACTACTGCTTTGCGGCAGAAATAGGTATGGTGGTAGTACTTCCCCGGACGAACTATTTCACAAAAAAGCTCTACTACTACTATACCTATACTATACTTATTTCTATGTAGGTATATAACATATTCCCGCCTCGGAACAAATATTTGTATGATCTGCAGATATTTGTTCTGGGTATTGTCTACGTACCTGTAATAAAAAAATAGCTATCTATGTAATGTACTGTATTAAGTATATCAGTTATCTAGTACCCTTGACACAAGCTCTGCTTAGCTTGGGGCTGGATAATGTTGTGTTAACAGTCCAGCATTATTTATTATTATTATTATTCATACATAAACACACGCCTGTTTCCCGGAAAGGCGGAAACTCACTTGTTATTTTATCTAGAGTTGCAGTTTGTGAGATGTACAATTTTTGATAAAATTTTCATTTCGGTAGGTATTTTCATTCAACAGTTTTCAATCCTAACAAACCAATTCATTTTGATGTCAATTGCTAAACAGATTATAATCAAGCAAAATACGCTTTAAAAAAATCGAGGTTTGTGGTGCCTGAATTAATTGAATCTATTATGAGTTATCGTAAAATAAAAACCTGTAAGCAAGACAAGGAACCCTTATAGTTTCACCTTGTCCGACCGTCTGTCTGTCCGCTCTTTAGCTCAGATCCTCTTAATACTAGAATGCTGTAATTTGACACGGGCATATTAATAAAATATATTTAAAAAATAATGATAAAATAAAATCTTGTTTTTTTTTACTTATTTATACGTTTAGTGGGTTTTTTCTCGTCGATCCCATAGTGTGGGATGTGGTTGGATAGGTCGTTCAAAATTATGGCTGTTGTGGGAAAACCATTTTTCGATTCATGCGTTTGTAAAATATTAAGCTTAACATTAAAAAAAATTGAGTCAAGTGTCTTCGCTCGGGTTCTACCAGCCTAAAAGTAGCCTATGGCTCAATGCAGATCATAATCTATCTGAGTAGCAAATAATATCTAAATCGGTTCTGCCGTTTCAGTAATAAACATACAAACATCGTAACTTGGACTTTTATGATATTAGTGGGATCAGGAGTAAAGCGATAGACGATCAGAAACGATTAGAGGGTCCATAAAACTGGATTATGGAGACATCCGATTCTTGGTGTTTGGTCAATCGTTTATTATCCGATACAGTTCATGAGCGAAGCCTTTATTCGCCGACCTCTTGCCCCCTCCTCTCTGCCTGCATGCATATGCACTTGGCGTGTCGCCAGCACAAACACTAATTCGTTGACTTCGTTACATAATTGCTTCGTTTTTGCCGTAACGGAGGCTCCTGATGGACTCCTCCGCTGATTGTGAGTTGCAGACAATGAGGTTTCCCGTGATAACTCTTAGCAGATAGGCTCTTGGAGAAAATATATACACACATACATAGACACACGCCTTTTTCCCCAAAGGGGTAGGGAGAGCCTCAATGGGCCTCCTTTCACAGTGGGTTGCACCATCGGGGAATATAGACGTGACAAGCGGTGAGCTTATCGCCGCCCTTGCTTCCCACGACTGACTCGGCTATCGCTTTATTCCAGTAATAACACATTCCATAATAAGCTAGCAGCCAGGACAAATTTTATACCAACGAATCTTATAAACAAGTCCGGGTAATCCCTTAGTCGGCTTTTACGACATCCACGGGAGGAGACGGAAGGGTCTATTCTTACGCCGGACACACCACGGGAAATTGAGGACTATAACCGTTTTAAGGGCCAATATACTGGTTGGCGCATGGTAGTCGTCTGGTAGTCGTTATGATAACATATAAAATGTGCTACCTACAAGCAATACAACATTCGTTATTTTTGTAAGTACAATATTTTTATGAAGTAAATCCTAATGCAAAATGTAAATAAAATTCTCAATGAACTTAGAATTTTCTTCACTTTCATTTGAAATCTCAAACCAAAACTCGTCACGTTTAAATCATCAAACTCAAAACGGTAACAAAAAAATAAAAAATTTGGCGGTAACATCCGTCATATAAAATGTAACCTATTTCACATAGACCTTAATAACGAATCGATAAACCTCATCAAAATCGGATGAGTAGCTTAGGTGCTACGGTGGAAAATATAAAGTTCATAATTCATAGTTGTTTATTGGTAAAAAATTATAACATGTCAGTTTTAACATTTAAGTTTGGTTCAATAGTACAGTACACTTAATGAGCTAACATACATAAATCAATAATAACATAAGTAAATACAAACATACATACATAGACTGCTAAAAACATAACCCTTCGTTTCGGCTTTGCCATAGTCGGATAAAAAAATGATGGCTCCTAATGTGTTCGATACTTTTACTGTTTCTCATTCACACATTTTAACCCCCCAACGAAAGGTTTCATTCAATAATAACGGGGATTCACCATGGCGTGAAACCACGACTTTATCGATTTCTAACCTTCCATTAACGGATTCAGGCCCCTTACACCATAACTATTACAGTTAACGCGAGCAATGACATGCTGATAAATGTTCAAGAAACATATGTAAATGCTGTATTTACTTAAGAAAATAAAATAACCTAGTGAAAATAATAGTTTTAAAGCCAATAAACCTTAATTTAGCGAAAGGCTCTAACGCTAATGATATCTATCTATATATTAGTAAAACTGTAACCGAACCGAATCTACCTTAAAGTTTTTTTTGTTTAATTTCTAATTGACATTAACTCATTAACCGATAAAGAGGCCAAAACGGCTCTCTTTTTAAGTTTTTGTGGTATGTATCTTTAAAAAAAAACATCACACTGAAACTACTTGACGTATTTTAATGAAACTTGGTATAGTTAAACCATAATAATCAACACCTAGGCCCGGAACAAATATTTAAAGATCAGGCAAACAATTTTGTCCTGTAGCGGAAATTGAACCTGCACTTCTAGTGATTCAACAGGCTTCTTCTTCTTCTCTTCTTATAATGGTTTCTGAGGAGTGCTCCAAACAAGTTCGCCATTGTCAAGTGATATATTATATTTACCTACTGATCTGCCGCGCCACGGAGGTATCATTCATTTGACGTGTCGAACTTTATTACCGGCACGGAATTTCTACTTCCATGATTACCGGCCATAATAATAATAATAATAATAACACTCAGGAACGCAAGACCGTATGGGAGAGCAAGGAACTGCACGGGCGGTTTTACAAGGCCCTCACAGGGCCCGATGTAGATCTGCTCGCTTCAGTAAACTGGTTACGTTTCGGTGACCTCTTTGGGGAAACCGAGGGTTTTGTCTGTGCGATTATGGATGAGGTTATCAAGACGAACAACTATCGAAAGTACATCATGAAGGATGGGACGGTTGATATCTGTAGAGCATGTCACCGTCCCGGAGAATCCCTCAGGCATGTGCTTTCGGGTTGTTCGCATCTTGCTAACTCAGAGTATCTGCACAGACACAACCAAGTAGCCAGGATCATTCACCAGCAACTTGCCCTCCGATACGACCTTGTGGGACCTGAGGTGCCGTACTATAAGTACGTGCCTCAGCCGGTTCTTGAAAATGGCCGTGCCACGCTCTACTGGGACCGGTCTATCATCACGGATAGGACTATTGTTGCCAATAAGCCTGATATCGTGCTGGTAGACCGGTCGGAACGCCGGGCGATACTTGTTGATGTCACTATCCCGCATGATGCTAATCTCGTGAAGGCCGAGAAAGACAAGTTAAGCAAGTACCTTGACTTGGCTCACGAGATTACCGCCATGTGGGATGTGGATTCAACGATTATCGTCCCGATAGTCGTTTCAGTGAATGGACTGATTGCGAAGAGCTTCGACCAGTACCTTAAGAAGCTCTCGCTAAATAGTTGGATCAAGGGTCAGATTCAGAAGGCGGTACTCCTGGACTCGGCACGTATAGTCAGGAGGTTCCTCTTTCTGCAGCCCTAGCCCCCGACCGTTTGGGCCTCGCTCCGCGGTCGGTGGTTCCCCGTTTTGATTTATATTTTTTACTATAATGTTTTTTACTATTTATTTTTTTGTAGATAGTATTGCTTTATAGTGAAAAATATATTTTTTACGAGATTTTTAATAAATGAGTGATATAATAATAAAAATAAATAAAATATAAATAATTTAAAAAAAAAAAAAAAAAAAAAAAAAAAAAACGCTGTGACAGGACGTTTCAAATTTTTCTCTGGAGATTTTAAATTCTTATTTTATTTACTTTTTACATCCAAGTACTTATTAATATACCACACAATACAAATTTATCCCGAATTTTGGTGAAACAAATTATTACGCTATTTGCTACAATATTATTTACCTTTGTGATAATATCAAAAGTTTCCCAAAAGTGACAAACGATGTCAGATGAACACAAAATGAAAAATGATTACAAGATCTCAATCAAAGAAAATCTCATTGAGAAAGACGAAAACCGAAGCGGAATCTACAAAAAACGCACGCCCAACACCACCGCAGCCTGCCTCGCCGAGCTCCACATCGTCGTCCGGGGACGAGGTGTATGCAACCCCCCCGGACACTAGCTGTGTGTCGAGCGACGAGAGTGGGTCGCCGCCGTCGCCTTCGCCGCCGCGACCACCTGCGGGACGAGGGCGGCCACCGCTGTCGGCTAGCTTGGGGCCTGTGGGGCGTTCTGCCCCGCGCCCGGCCTCTGCAGTCGACGGCATAGTGCGTCGCATGAAATGGACTACACAAAACAATGAAAACGTCATGCGCGCATTTTATAGGGCTACACAGGCAGGAACCTACCTGACCGCGTATCGAGTCCGGATGCTTCCTTTGTTTCAGGCCCTTGAACCAACTGTGTCCGTTACTGCACAGCGGCTGTCGGATCAGGTACGTGCCATCCAACGGTTGAAACTGTTGGATGACACTGTGCTTGATCGGCTACGCTCTGAAACGCCGAGTGCTCTAGTGATCGACCACTCGCAACGGGACCCGTCTGCCACATCGCCGGTTACGACACCTCCGGCATCGGCGATCACACAGGCGGACCCCGTAGCTGACGACGTCGATTGCGAGAACACCAGCGTGAGTACCCAGGAGAATGAGCAAATGAGGAGGGCTTTGGAGGATGCGATTTCGTCGTATCGGTCCGCACCTCTCGAGGATAAGCCACGTCTACCTCGCTTACCCACTCATAGACGGAATTTGATGTTAATGGGGGCCCTGAACCCTTTGCTAGTACCATATTTAATAGCTAGCAAAGACTTAGCTGATACCCACTCGATCCTGTACTGCGGGGCCATTGCGGCGTGCCGCGTCGCTCGTGTCATGTTCCCGGACACTGACCGAGCGCCGCGACCCGCCTCTAGTACACCCGCCTGGCAAGTACGGATCGAGAGACGTATCAGTAAGTTCAGGACCCTCATTGCAAAACTAATCTGCTTCAGAGGGGGCAACCATCGCCCCCGAGTGATGCGCTTTGTGACACAGGCTTTTGCAGGGACCGAAACACGGCCCCAGGACTACTTGGCCTGTGTTACAGAGCGTATCGACTTTCTGAAGCAGAAAGTCTCTGCGTGGGCAAACCGTATCCGTCGCTATAGAGAGCGTGTGGATAGATACTGGCAGAATCGCAACTTCCAAAGTGACCAAAGGAAAGTGTACCGAAGTTGGGAGAAACCCGGCCAAAGTGTGCACGACGGGCGAGTGCCAGATGCTGAAGTCGCGAATAACTTCTGGCGTGGTATCTGGTCTGCGCCCGTCGAACACACGGAGGGTGACTGGATGAGTGTGGTGAGTGCCGAGTGTGAACCGATTGAAGCCATGGAGGCTATTACCATCTGCCCCTTGGACGTAAGTTGTGCGGGCTCAGAACTGGAAAAGCCCTGGGCCGGATGGACTACACAACTTCTGGCTAAAGTGGTTTCGATGTTCACACTCGGTGCTCGCTAAGCAATTCCAAGAAGCCCTCGAGGTTGGATCTCTCCCAAGTTTTCTAACTACAGGTGTCACTTTCCATCTCCATAAGTCCGGTAGTACCGTGGAAGCTAAGAACTATAGACCCATCACATGCTTGCCTACCATCTACAAGCTACTTACATCCATTCTGACTGTTAAAATTAACTCGCATATTGTTGCGAATAATATTTTGGCTCCTGCTCAGAATGGATGTAGGGTTGGGTCCCGCGGTACTAAGGAACTCCTCCTCATTGACATGGCCATTAGCCAGCAGGTCAGAAGGAACAAGGGGAACCTTTCGGCTGCCTGGATTGACTATAAGAAGGCCTACGATTCGGTGCCTCATACATGGCTAGAGAGGGTCTTGGAGTTGTATAAAGTTGATGCAACGTTAAGATTCTTCCTTGGATCGTGTATGAGGCAGTGGGCAACAGTCCTTAGTCATCCAGGTAGCCGATGGGATCCTTCTGCTCCGCAAGACCTAATAAGGATTGAGCGGGGTATATTCCAGGGCGATAGTCTGAGTCCTTTGTGGTTTTGCCTAGCACTGAATCCTCTCAGCACTCTACTGAAGGATTCAGGTCTAGGCTACCGACTCCGAAGAGAGGGTGAGATCATTTCTCACCTGCTGTACATGGATGACCTCAAGCTTTTTGCACCAAAAAAAACAGAATTGGTAGCTTTATTGAATATCACACAGGTATTCAGCAACGCTATCAGTATGGAGTTTGGTGTAGATAAGTGTGCGGTCATGCAAGTACAGCGGGGGAAAGTTGTAAATTCCACGAACTTGCAGCTTTCTGAGACAATGTCACTCAGATCTCTCTCCGAAGTCGAAACCTACAAATACCTTGGTATGTCGGAGTCGTTAGGTATGGTAGATAGGGACATAAAGCAGTCGGTGAAGGAGCGTTTCTTTTGCCGCTTGACAAAAGTACTTAACAGTCTTTTGTCGGGTGGCAACAAGGTTCGCGCCTTTAACGGCTGGGTTATGCCCCTGCTCATATACACCTTCGGCATATTAAGGTGGACCCAGACAGAGTTAGATGCCGTGGATTGTAGAGTTCGTCAACTGTTAACGACCCATCGCATGCGACACCCGCGTTCGTCAGTAATGAGAATGTACATCCCGCGGAAGTGTGGAGGTCGAGGCTTTTTAAATGCTAAGACTCTACACAACCGCGAGGTGTGCAGTCTCAGGGAATACTTCCTCGACGCTGAGTACGGGATGCATCACGATGTAGTTGCAGTTGACAAGAACTTTACCCCGCTCTCCTTAGCAAACGAGAACTGGCGTAAACCATTAGCCCTGAGCACTCAGGACCGCAAGACCGTATGGGAGAGCAAGGAACTGCATGGGCGGTTTTACAAGGCCCTCACAGGGCCCGATGTAGATCTGCTCACTTCAGTGAACTGGCTACGTTTCGGTGACCTCTTTAGGGAAACCGAGGGTTTTGTCTGTGCGATTATGGATTAGGTTATCAAGACGAACAACTATCGAAAGTACATCATGAAGGATGGGACGGTTGATATCTGTAGAGCATGTCACCGTCCCGGAGAGTCCCTCAGACATGTACTTTCGGGTTGTTCGCATCTTGCTAACTCAAGAGTATCTGCACAGACACAACCAAGTAGCCAGGATCATCCACCAGCAACTTGCTCTCCGATATGGCCTCTTCGGACCTGAGGTGCCGTACTATAAGTACGTGCCTCAGCCGGTTCTTGAAAATGGCCGTGCCACGCTCTACTGGGACCGGTCTATCATCACGGACAGGACTATTGTTGCCAATAAGCCTGATATCGTGGTGGTAGATCGGTCGGAACGCCGGGCAATACTTGTTGATGTCACTATCCCGCATGATGCTAATCTCGTGAAGGCCGAGAAAGACAAGTTAAGCAAGTACCTTGACTTGGCTTACGAGATTACCGCCATGTGGGATGTGGATTCAACAATTATCGTCCCGATGGTCGTTTCAGTAAATGGACTGATAGCGAAGAGCTTCGACCAATATCTTAAGAAGCTCTCGCTAAATGGTTGGATCAAGGGTCAGATCCAGAAGGCGGTACTCCTGGACTCGGCACGCATAGTCAGGAAGTTCCTCTCTCTGCAGCCCTAGCCCCCGACCGTTTGGGCCTCGCTCCGCGGTCGGTGGTTCCCCGTTTAGATTTATATTTTTTACTATAATGTTTTTTATACTATTTATTTTTTGTAGATAGTATTCCTTTATATGAAAAATATATATTTTTTTACGAGATTTAGAATAAATAAGTGAGATAATAATAATCTTTATTCCAGGCTACCTGGGAAATATACAATAAAATTACACCTAAACATTAAGGCCATATAAATATATAGACACACATGTTTTATACTTAAAACTATTACTTAATATCATTTGGGGGATTTCGTTTCAGTGCCGCTTCCCTATAGCGTTGGTAAACAATGCCAGCTGGCCAGAAATCCGGAACAATGAGCCACTATAATGTACCACTAGCATAAGGATAACCTTAGAAGTATAGTGATACTATAGGAATGATGGAAGGATAACCTTCAGATAATTTTATCAGAATTAGCAAGTTGAAATGGTAATGGACATGTTATATAGCTCGAATCTGACAATCGTTGGTGACCAGTGGCGACAGCAAACTGGACGACGCAGGAAGGTGCGCCTCTCGACGGACAGAGGACTTTATGAAGGTCACAGGATCTCAGTGGATGGAGGCTGCTCAAGACTCTTCGTCATGGCATTCAATGGGGGAGGCCTATATCCCCTATATGACAGCCTCTGTAGCGCGTCGGGCGAGTAGCCGGCTGAGATGCGAGAGGTTGCGGGTTCGATTCCCGCTGCAGAACAAATGTTTGTATGATCTGCAATTATTTGTTCCGGGTCTGGGTGTTATGGTACCATGCTACTCGCAGTTCCTGATACTCACGACACAGGGAATCCTGTGTGGAGTCAGGACTATGTTGTGACTGGTGAGTGTTATGTTATGTTATATCCAGCATTGGACTTCTACTGGCTAAAGATGATGATGATGATTTAAGGAAATAATCGATTGTTTTGCTTCGAGCTTCATACGAAAAACCATTTTTTGTCATTACATTAGAGCAAAGTTTATTTTGCCCGTATAATTGCAAGTATAATTGCTACAAGAACATTTCAGTTTCAGTGCAATATTAACGTTTAATAAAACAGAGACAAGTCTTCAGCGCTCCGGCCAAAAGAGGTATTAATTTTCAAGCTACCGCCTTCTAATTATAACGAACAACTTTCGGTAACTAAGCTCACGTTACATACAGCCGTTAGTCTTTATTTCAGGTGTACTTAACTTTATTAAAACTGTGTCCTTGTGTTTCAGCGTTCGACATAGGCTAAACTTTTGATGAGATAATTTTTCGTTACCATTCAGTATACTCTTCGTGACATAACGCGCTGTTTAATTCAGTCGTTGAACTCAATCAATATAGTTTATTTCTTTATTATATTTTAGCCATGAGATATGCATGCGCGGAAACTGCGCACACTTAGGTCAATGACCCAGTTTGTATTGGTAAACATTGATTTTCCGAGAACTTCAATACATACAGCATATCTGAACTTGAACTGTTTGCACGCAGTACCAACATACAGTGGTCAAAGGACACGACAAATACGAGTAATAGAGCCAAAACCTTCAAATAAATAACAGGAATTTCTGCAAAATAAAAGCAAATTTCTGATAATTGCAACAAATAAGTTCATATAAATGACAGTTCCAAACATTTTACAACTTTACACCAATAAAAGTGCAGAGACATTCATACAAAAAACCGCCTTGTGGCTCTATCAAAGCCCATTTTTATTGAGTACATACATACATACATACATAGACACACGCCTTTTTCCCCGAAGGGGTAGGCAGAGCCACAATAGGCCTCTTTTCACAGTGGGTTGCACCATCGTTATTGAGTATTTATTAAAATATAGATAATTTTACAAAGCTCGTACAGTAAGCCCTTGGTTTAATTTTATTGATCCTATTAATTTAATTTTTGACCCATTAATATGCACCATATTTGAAACAATTGAATCTTGCCAAATGTTAGAGGTAACTTTGTGTTTTTTTCTATAGAGAAAATATTGTCATACCGTGTTTTTGATACAGTGATCCCTCGGAATTATAATGTAGTATCCATGCATATTTTTAATTTGAATATTGTAGGTACTGGATTTAGTCAGTTAAAAAACAAATCTAAGATAAGACATTTTGCGGCATGCTCCACCTAAACCCTGAAACATATACATTGGACTGTGTACAAGTAACATGTGTGTGACCTTCTATGTAGGTAATTATAGTTTTAAATCACAATCCGAACGTGCGGCGCGAGTGCTTTCTCCTCCATTGAAGCCTTGCAACGTATTCCAAGAGAGATGCGCTAATTTTCCCGGCCTAAACGAGCATTGTATAAAGTAATTTATGCAGTGCATTAATAAAACATGAGTGTGAGTACGCGTCGACGAAGTCAGCCTGCGTCCAAAAATCGGCCAACGGCGTCGGCGACGAACCACGATGGAGCTCTGTTTAAAAAATATATATATACCCTTTTACCTGTGCATTTGGTTAGCCATTTTGAAGTAGACAAGGCACATAGGTAATACATAGAAATCGGATTGCAAAAAAACCTTACGTAGCAAGCCTACAATGAAAGTCAAGATGCGTTATTGTATACAACTACAAAAATAATGATTTGTTAAAGCACTGGCAACAAAAACCATGTGTTATTTGAGAGTTGGTGTAGAGCAGGGGTTCCCAAAGTTATTTAGTCAACTGCCCACTTTGAGAATAAATTATTTATTAGCGCCCCCCTAATTATTTTTTAGCGCCCCCATTTTTTCACCTAGGTACTTAAAAACCACTATAACTTCAAATTAAACATGCACAAATCGGGTTATTTATCAAAAACTTGTTAAAACATGATTTCTCGCGGTCTATTATGTACGAAAATGACCTATCTAGGAATACTAATAACTATTAAAATGCAAAAGTGTGTCTGCTTTGAAGCCCCCATTTTTTTGCTGGGTCTCTTACCGCCCCCCTTTGGGCCTGCAGCGCCCACAAGGGGGCGTTATCGCCCACTTTGGGAACCCCTGGTGTAGAGTGTAGAGTAGGAGTATTTGATATAGGAGAGAGTAGGTTTTGTTAGTAGTAGAGCTTTTTTATGAAAGATTTCGTCCGGGGAAGTAACAACCATACCTATTTCTGCCGCAAAGCAGTAGTGCTCGCATTACTGTGTTCCGGCTTGATGGTATGGGTGCCGGTGATATTACAGGCACATGATATTTTCCATCTTTATGTCTCAGGGTGACGGGTGCAGTGCATTGCCACATAGGGCGCGTAATTGGTGGAAGTGACCTATGAGATAATGCACTGTTCGTAGGCAGACGGTACCGCTTAACATCAGGTGGGCCATCAGCTTGTTTCGTTATACAAGTTGTATTAAAAAAAACAAGAGTTAATCAAAAAACATTTTTAATGCAAAACATTACACCCAACGAGGAACTCGCATTTTAAAACTTGCGGCCGGGTTACTCAGATTTTGCGTCGTAGTCGTTTTGTACCGTTTTTTCTCGTTCAAAACTTTTGTTCTTTAAAAACAGAAAACATTGCCGTTACCGTTTGACATTGATTACCGACATTTGTAGCTGTTTTTGCAAAGTGCTAATAGAAAAGCGAGCTCGGAATATCGGTTTTTAATATTGAAGGTTTTAGAGTTACTTATGTTAATTTTTAATCAGTCAATAAAATTTAAGCGAATGGAGGGCTTCTTTGACCGTGATATGGCCTTAGAGCAATGTGGCTCTGGATATAGCAGACGTAAATGATGTCAACTATTAAGACGCTATGTTAAAATTTTGGAGTCGTTTCGTTTCATGCTCACTCAGTAACAGTAAAGGTTACAAACTTGATGTTAATACAGTAATTACTTGAGGATGTAATCTAAATAAATTATAGACTAAAAACACGATTCGCGAAACTTTTCTCGATAGCTTTATTTTTTGAAAAAAAAAAAAATTCTAAAGCCCTTTTTAGGTCCCTCCTTCGACTAGAGAAAGTATTAAGCATATTTTTTTATATTATTCAGTAGGTAATCACATTACTTACATTAATTATAGATAATTTATTTTTATATTTGCTACTTTAGAAGCTAAACGAAGTTTTATCATTTGTCGCTTACGTCAGTTACTTCCGAGTGGCAAAAATCTATACCTCACCTTTACCCGGGTTCAAGTGAGCAATAGCGCTGTCACTGTCTTACAGCTATTGTTTTCTGGCTAGACTCCGCCCATTCGGTATTTTAACATATCGCCTTAATTTGACGTAGGGTTGAAAACCTAAACCTTCGCGGTTACCTACCCATACATGCTAAAGCAACGAGCGCGTTCCTACAAGATAACTAATTGCAAAGTAGTCTTGTGCTCGTGTACGCAAACAAGCCCCAAGTGACTCTTTAAGGCGTAACTCTCCTCAGTGAGGTGCATAATGTATACGTGTTTACGTTGTACGTAGAATCTATCCACTGGCTAATACTATGCAGATTCGATACATGTAGGTACCTATTACAATAAAAAAAATAGATTTTGTGATTAAATCCGCTCTGATGATTATTTAAGAAATACTTGGATTGCTGTGGTGTCTCCGGCCTTTGCTGCAGTGTGTCCATCCTAAGAATAAACCCCTCCATCTCCTCCCCTGGATGTCGTACAAGCCGACTGAGGGATTACACCAGTTGATGGGCAGCAGCATCCACCGTAGTACTTAGCACGATAGTGCTATCACGAGTCGCTGTCACTGTCTTACAGCTATTGTTTTCTGGCTAGACTCCGCCCATTCGGTATTTTAACATATCGCCTTAATTTGACGTAGGGTTGAAAACCTAAACCTTCGCGGTTACCTACCCATACATGCTAAAGCAACGAGCGCGTTCCTACAAGATAACTAATTGCAAAGTAGTCTTGTGCTCGTGTACGCAAACAAGCCCCAAGTGACTCTTTAAGGCGTAACTCTCCTCAGTGAGGTGCATAATGTATACGTGTTTACGTTGTACGTAGAATCTATCCACTGGCTAATACTATGCAGATTCGATACATGTAGGTACCTATTACAATAAAAAAAATAGATTTTGTGATTAAATCCGCTCTGATGATTATTTAAGAAATACTTGGATTGCTGTGGTGTCTCCGGCCTTTGCTGCAGTGTGTCCATCCTAAGAATAAACCCCTCCATCTCCTCCCCTGGATGTCGTACAAGCCGACTGAGGGATTACACCAGTTGATGGGCAGCAGCATCCACCGTAGTACTTAGCACGATAGTGCTATCACCGCCAACCGCCTGCCAAGCGCGATGATTTTGGCAAATGCCCCCATTGAATTATATGGGGGGACCTCACGTCTAAAGGCTGTAGTTGATGTAGATAATTAGACATACTGATTTGACGGTGGAGGAATAACGAAGATTGAAATGATGTTTACTACTAAGACTATTCGGGTAAAAGTGAGGGAAAACTGCGAGTATTTCACCAAATACGAGACAGAAACCCAAACATAACATAAAATAAACCAATTTATTTGTCAGGTTGTAAGTGTCTAGACACGGATAGAATATTACTTATGGCGCATTGGCCATCACGGAAAGGACTATGGGTGAAGGGACATTGGCCGAAAGCCTTTGGGCCGTACATTTTACTCTGTGGATAATGAGGTGTGGATTGAAATGTAAAAAGGACGCCTACTATAACTATTTATTTAGGTCAACTTATGGAGTCAATATTGTAACAAATTCGTTTTGCACAAATATTTACACACATACCTATAGTCTATGAAAAATATTCATTCTAATAGAGGGAATTAATTTGTACTTTTGTTTTTGAAGATGGATTCGACTTATACGCGAGTGAAACAGGAAATGAAATAACTTTTCATTTATCAAAACAATATCAATTTTACAATATTACAAAAATTTACTATCCCCAAATACAATACCAAAAATTTCGACCTGACGTAGTGCGGACCGGATGCGGGAGTATAGCAGGTTTCACACACAGCAATGTAAGTTTTGGGATGTTATATAATCTTAATGTTTCCCTTGATATATACCTATAGCACTATACAAATTAATAACCAACTGTATTTTTAACAGCACTTAAACGTCGGTCATGCCTCTTCGGAATGTATAAAATATTAATGTCGCTGTATTACGGGCTTGTTAGTCGTCCATCTCCGGAGGCTCTTCTGGCTAGGTTCCAATCACGACCGCCACTGGTATCATAAACCCATCGGGCTGCTAAAGTGAGCATTACACTACAGTTTACTAGTTATGTATATAGTGTAATGACCTTAAGAACGAATTGAATCCTCAATTTATAATTAGCTTATATATAGTTTACGAAAAATCCAAACTGAGAATAAAAATCAATCAAATCCCATATCTATCTGATAAAAAAAACCACCATCTTGTAAGAAAGTAACTAATCTAGAACACACATTTCCCAAGCCATTTATAGTTAAATCAATGAAAGATACAAATCTTTAAAAAAAAGGTAAACTGAAATGTTGCCATATTCACACACAGAAACAACGAAAGAAACAGACCTAATATCATGCGTCAACTATTCTCGTAGCTAGTTTCTAGTGAAATATATTCGAAAAATCGCATTTCCCAGCAACGAGCCACGGAGACCTGAACCACGAACATTTACTATAAGGACATCATATAAGTGAGCGCAGAACGCGTAGCTATTTCGCGGGACAGGTTTTTTTTTTATATACAATTTGAAATGACGGATTATGCAGATTTGAAACAATACCCTCTGCCTATGAACAGTAGGTACATTATCCCTTATGTTACGTTCACCTAGGACGCGCACTATGTTGTATTACATTGCTCCCGTCACCCTGAGACATAGAGATGAAAAGTGTCATGTGCCTACGGTAATCTACTACGGTTTAATTTTTGGCGTGGAATCGCTGTTGCTGCTACGCATTGCTACGAGTGGCTGCACGCGTAGCTAAAATGCTTCGTAGAGTTCAAGCACAGATTAATTAATAGTAGGAATACTTTTCTCCGACAGAAAAATATAAACTCTTTAATTTTCACTAGAAACGGGATATTTACCATGATTTTTGAGAAAAATAAAATAATTATAAATATATATATTATATTTTATAATTCGTTTCTAGTGAAAATTATGTACATAACCATGATAGTTTCAGAAGTTATATAAACTCTTTAGTTACCTAAAAAATAGTTACAGGCGTTCGTGTGCGCTAAAACGTAACGCGGACGCCCGAAAGTACCGACTAAAGAAGGTGGGCAACCGCTGACCCAGGTCAAAAATAAATGAACCAGGGCCCCTTCATGGAAGTAGTAAGTACGGTTCAAAATGTTATTTTTTGTCCAAATGTTCTAAAGAACAAAAGTTGGGAAGCAAAAGATGTATTTCTAAATATTTAGATAAATCAACTCATTTCATTTGCGTGAAACAAAACGCAAAAAGCTTCATTAGTTTCCCACAACTTATACGCAAGAAATTAAAATAGCTTTTTCATTATCTTAACATATATCAATAACCAAAAGTATCTCAAGTATACGTTAAGTTAGTCAAAAAACTTGGGTCAAACGATGTATGGGGAGTTGCCCATGTTCTTTAGTGCTGCCGTGGAATCAAGCGCACCGTAGATATTTAGCGCGTAACCTTGAGCGAGTGACGGAGTCCGGGTTCAAGTCACAGGTCTGATGTTCTCGACAAACGAAATAAACAGGATTTACAATATCAGTTCTCATATTAATTAAGTTTACCGCATAGTTAGCAATTTCACAGTTCCCTGTATTCTGCGGCCCGACTGTCTCGCGGCGACAGCGCCCTGACCTACTTGCATTACGACCCACATTCACACTTTCGGGAATTTTAATATCACTTGTCATTCAATGTGCCCGATGACAGGGTATGCAAGGAGTGGATTAGAACTAATAAATCAGTTATTGTCGATGTGTCTAAAATTATTTATTGACATAAAATCGAAAGGTGAGGGTTTTTTTGAAATTATCTATGTTTTTGAAATTACTAGTAAATTTTATAACTAAGTTTTTTGTTAATTTTACAATTGTAAGTATATTTTATATTATACAATAAACAATATTATGTATTGCATAATATATTGGACTGAATCTGCGGCAAGCACGTTCGTAGGACACAAAAACATTTAATTTTGGAATAGGAGGGATGGTTTTTTTTTTATTCATAATAAAACCGCTCACATTTTCTACAACCTTTATTTTGGTAGTAGTTTTTTATTCCAAAACTGAATATAACTCAAATAAAATACCAATTAATCTTTGCGTTTTTTTTTGATGCAGTATATTGTTAGTAATCGTGTACTGAAAGGCCGTTTTTTTAACATCAAAGAGGGCACATTGTCATGTATTTTATTCAAAATTTAATCTCTTATGATTTACTAATAAAACACAACACAAAACGCGGTTTCTCCAGTCTTGCCTTAAGTCCCGGCCTGGACAAACACATAAACTGTATCGACAGCGAATTTATATGCTCACAACTATGACAATCGAATTTTCGAATTTTACCTTCACTTTATCCCTCATGTCAACAAGCAAGAAACTATAACCTGAATACATAATCCCCAAATGAAAAATGATTGAAAGTGAACGTAATTACCCTAGCGCAGGTTCTAATGAAGGATCCGCAAGAAATCTTGGCCTGAAAGGCTTGAGACCGTAATTCCCCTGCCTATTGTTCCCTTTGTCTCACAGCACCACTCGGATCGGTATCTACCTACTTTCTACTAATATTTTGGGATCTCTTTTATCCGTGAATTCGTCATCTTCAGGTATCGGTTTCTTTAAAAAGCCTTTTGAGTACGTCCATTCTTTACTTTTTAGGTCGCCCACTGGACATGACGGCTTGACCAAGGGTTGGGTAATGACGGAGAAAATTGAGGATGTTTCCCAGATTTCTAGCTGAGATTAGAACCCGTATTTTGTAGTCTTTCTTCTGATTAGATTATTTTCTGTGCTTTATTCCAAACGTGTACGATAGCGAAGGAAATGTTTGTGTAGTACATAGTTCAATAAAGTTCAAAATGCTGAGAGGTGGATGAAATCATTGCGGGCCAGGACGTCGCGTCAGCGGGCGCATGCGTGGCCCACACGCATGCGCACCGCCACTTAACCTCAATCCGAGGCGTGTTTTTGAATGAAACTTCATTGCTAGCCGGTGCCGTACTTTGCTTTTAGCGGATTCCTACTCTCGAACTGACACATCTAACCTTTCGAACAGTTATATCACGTTTATAACACGATAAATCTGTCTGGTAATTAGAATACATTAGTATATTTATAATTAATACATATAATTCTAACATTTTTCTAGAAGATTATTTGCAGGTTATATATTACCCGGACTTGTTAGTAAGGTATTTTGGTATAAGATTTGTCCTGGCTGCTAGCTTATTAAGGAATGTGCTATTACTGGAAGAAAGCGTTAGTCGGGTCATTCGCGGGAAGCAATGAAAGCGATCCGCTCACCACTTGTCACGACTATATTCCTACGATGGTACCTACAACCCACTATAAAAAGAGGCCCATTGAGGCTCTGCCTACCCCTTAGAGGAAAAAGTAATGTATGTCACTTCCCTCCTGGCCATCATCAGCAGCAAAAGTGACACTGGCTACGCCCTGAAGGGCAAACTACCTATTCGCCGTTTATTCCCATATTTGAATTAGGAGTACTTAGCACAAAGTGAAACGCGGGAACAAACAGTCCTTTCCTGCTGCCTCATCATCCAGGCATAGAAGGGATCCACTCTGCCTGGGTGTTGAGAGGAGACACGCTCGGGAATTCGATTGTGCGGCCAGCATTCTAAACAGAATAGTGAGGTTACTGGAAGTATCTAAAGGTTTTCCATTTTCGAGATTTCCATACTTACAAATATTTGATAACATTCATTGCGATATCACTGCATTTAGTGCTTGATTTATTTACGGCACTGAGCTCACAACTTGATTTGAATTTCACCTTGAGTCAAAATCAAAATCAAAATTAATAATTATTTGTACAATACGATTTTTAAAAACCTCTCTGACAGTCAGCCTTTCCTGAGAAAAAGGGTCTTCACAGACAGACAGACAGGCAGTCGGACAACAGCGTGATCTTATAAGGGTCCTGTTTTTTCATGGAGATGGATAGTTTAGCGGCTGTGAAAACACATAGAATTTAAAAAAAAAACGACCAAGTGCGAGTCAGATTCGCGTAGGAAGGGTTGCGTACCATTATTTTTTACCCTTTGAGTACGGAACCCTAAAAAAGAACAATTTAAAAAACACGCCATAACTGCTCTAGTATCCCATGCCCATACAAACATTAGGATCCTGGAAGAAAATACTTTAACAAAATAACCATCCCTAAGAGGATACGTCACAAAGTAAGTTATTTTTTATTCATCTATACTTTTTTGTCGGTATACTGCTGTCCGTTATTGCTTCGCTCATTACTGTCCATACAAAGGTTGCCTGGAAGAAATCGCTGTCAGCGTAAAGCCTACTGCTAATTTTAGTAAATGATGTATTCCTTGGAGTAGAATAAAGTGTTAATCTATCTAAATGTGTGAAAGCAGGTGTGATCCACGGATTAATTTAATGAGAAGATGTATTAGTCCCGGCCCCTGTAATCACGGGGAGCGGCCATTGTTTGCGACAATCCATTGTCTGGCTAAACGTTTCTTAGATAATTGCATCACATTATTGTGTTTCTGCTTCTATTTTGTTGTACTTGTACTTGTACCGCAAGATGGTTCTTTAAAATAAAGTATATAGAAAGAACATGGGCAACTCCCAATTTTTTATTTTTTTTTGACGTTTATAGACCTTTGTTTGGCCACTATCTCACCTGTTGGTAAGTGACGATGTGGCCGAAGACGGAGCACAAAGGTCTAGAAGGCACCTATTCACTCTACCCTTGAAGAAACCCAGATTATAGTCTTCAGGAAAGACAGACGACGATAGCGTATTCCACTCCTTAGCAGTTCGCATTATAAAGGTAGAACTGAAACGTTTAGTACGAATAGAGGGTATACTAATGAGGTAAGGATGGTACTGAGTCGTACGCCTGCTCGTCCTATGATGAAAAGGAGATGGTGGGATCAGATCGTGAAGTTCCTGGGAGCATTCCCCGAAATGTATAGAAGATCGAAAGGCAAGCGACCTTACGGCGGTGCTCGAGACTTTGGATCTAAGTATCCGCCATTGTTTGACCCAACTTTTTTTACTAACGTAACGTACAGTTGAGATAATTTTGGTTATGGCAATATATGTTAAGATAAAGAAAAAGCTAATATAATTTATTGCGTAGAAGTATTGGGAAAGTCCTTTGTAGATGAAGTAACGGTTTCTCAAATATTCATTTTAATTATAGTGCAATGTGCATTTTGTAGGTCAAGCTGAAAAAGCACGATGTGTAAAAAATTGCTAATTATAGGAAAATCGATGCCAGTCTTCATGAAATGTCTCATTTGTCTTCATGTGAAGTCTTTTTGAATAAAAAAAAACAGATCTTGCGCTTCACGGACCATCAGAAAGCATTGAAAATATATCTGAGACATTTTTTTTTATACTACTAGAATGACGTAACAAGCAAATGGCCCACCTGATATTAAGCGGTAACCTCTGCCTATATGAACTTTATATCCTATACTATTAAACGAGCAATATTTGTATTTTTGTGATCGCACAAAACGATCTTTTGAAACGGCTCTAACGATTTCGATGACATTTGTTATGTAGTGGTTTTTGGGAGCGAAAAATACATAGGTTTCGCTAGGTAGGTCTCATATCTGGAAAAACGCGATATTACACCAAAAAACACTGAGCGAAGCTTGGTCGCCCAGTTAGCAGTACCTGGAGCCCAATTCTACTATTTTTTAAAGAAAATTCATTCTATTACTATGCAATTACAATTGTCATTAATCATCATCATTATCGTAGTCTCCTAAATTTATGATTTTACGAATTTTTACGAAGAAATTTTTTACACTTGTTTCTAAATGCTCACATAAATGCAATTGTAAACCCATTGAAGTTAGTAGAATACCAAAACTGTCAAAAGTGAGAAGTATGAGACAATTCATTAACAATTTAAATACAATTGGTTTAGTAGAATTGGGCCCCTGGACGACCTATTGCTTCGCTTAGCGTTTAAAATCGCGTAACTTAAATGTGAACCTTTAATTTCAATACTCAGATTGATAGTTCATATTACAGTGAAGGTGTAAAAAAACATATGTTTATAGTTTTCTTATTTTTTTTTCTTATTTTGATTTTTCTTTCGTTCCGCTCTCCTGCTGTGGTCAATGGCTCGCCACTTCTCCCTTCGCTCCACGGTTCGTTTTCTCATTTTCAAATGTGGTTAGAAATATTCGATATTGTGACATCTCTCTCATTTGCCGGGAAGACGCGAGATTTCTCGCGTTTCCTGGTCAAAGAGAGAAACCTATTAACCTTCGACTTGAAAACTCCTAAGACTTGAAGATTGTGTAATTATCGGGGAAAACAGACGCAAATATTGGTGAGTCATACAAAATGAGTTGAAATTTCGCACAGCTGTTTTAATGAACTCAGGGCGCAGTACAGGTTTGTCTAAGTTTTGCATTCGGTATCCTAACTACCGAATTGCATGTTCATATATGTTTTTATGTATGATTTTAATGAGTTTCTCAACAATTCCGCTATCATTTTCTGCATACAAAACGACATTTTGACTCGCAATTCAGTTTTCGTTATTCCGGGTGGTTCAAATTACAAACCTGTACCCCAGAATAAATAATAGTACAAGAACTGTACTAAGCCCTTTGGCCCAAATATGTGAGTAGAATACGGTTGATAAGCTATTACAATTACTGTAACAGTTTTAACATAGTTTATTTTTTTGAGAGGTTTATTGTGTATTTATGATTTCTCTGGAGACAAGAAATTCAACTAAATTAAGTTTAGAATATATTCATAAAAAATATTCCCTTGATGAAATTAATAATTCTGAGAAAGTATATTTATATTATGAACACATCTCGCTACTATAATAAATGTCAAGGTTACGATTTTTGGGTGTTTCGATTGTCGGATGTTTGTCACTCAATCACGCTGAAACGACTGAATCGATTTTAATGAAATTTGGTACACTAGGTAAAACGCGAGTGAAGCTGTACGTGGACTCTAGTAAATAGGTTCAGGGGGGTGGGTTGGTTCAGTCAGAATGCAACAATTTTTTGTACGACAAACATAACTAGTTCCTACCTAAATTACCTAACTTATTTATGTATTTACCTATTTTGAGCGGTGAAGAGGATACTGTATTACAGAGTAAGATTATGTATTTATACCTAAGGAGGTTTGTATACACTCTGAACAAACCCATAAGGGTCTTTTGTGTGTATAATACTTTGTTTGTGTTAATTTTTTAAGATATAATAAAAAAAAAAAAAAAAAAAAAAAAAAAAAATAGGACAAAAATTGCAATCGTCGTTTGGTCCATCGAGGGGCAAAATCAACCAAATATGAAAGCGCTAATTATTGTCACTTCTTTGAATACAGAACTGGGGTTAGTGCAAAGGTTTTCGACGAAGTGTGTGAGAGAATGATCAGACTTTAAGCCACCGTTATTTATCGTACAAAATTATTCCAGTCCTTACCAAGGTTGTCCTGAAGAGATAGCGATAAGACCGTCCATTGTACTTCAGTGATTAGTTTTTTTTTTAGGATGTTCTTTATTTTCTGTGCTGTGCGATAAAGTGTTTCCTATCTATCTGTGAAACTTAAACTCGCATAAATCAAAAACATGCAAATGAATATTACATATTTCATGTACGATTGCTGAATATTTGTTTAGACATAATCCTATATATTTTTTTCATTTTTTTTATAATTTTATTTATTGAAATCACAAGGATCATTTTGAATCGTCTTAAAAAATAAATTTACATTTACTCCTGTTCCAACGCAACCAGACCTAGAAGAATCAGGCAACAAACACGGTCTGTTTTTCTTTTGATGATCCTTCTTACTACTAGGCGGGGAGCGCCTGTGTGGTGCCTCGAGAACAAGTGGAAGCTGATTCAAGGAAAAAAGGAAAACCTAATTAAAATCGGAAAAGGTAATATTATGTTTTATTAAAAATAAATTCACTTTAGTAGCCGTATTCTACTGTTAAGATTACTGTGGTACCCAAAACAAGTCAAAACAAGACTGAAATGTTCAATGTCACAGTGATAGAACTTTTGTATAATTTTTAGTTCTACCTGTGTTGTGTGTTCTTGCATTTTCGCTGTCAATATTTCTAGTGCACACTAAGAACACTATGATTACAGCTGATGCATGAGAAATCTCTCACTCAGCAGATCGCAAGCTGCAACATTTACCTAACACAGTATTAAGACCTGCTAGGTAGGTAGGTACTTACAGCAAACTAGGAATAGTTTGCTGTTAGTAGATTCCTTAAGTACCTAGCAAAAAGTATAAGCATCGTAGCAACTGTACAGGTGCTATCTAGCACGGCTGCTAAACAACTTGTTTAATTATTATGTAGGTACATGTTACTGAAAAAATACTATTGTAACGTGGACGTCGAGAATAGACCGGTACCTACTACTATCGATCGAGCTAAATAGCGCGATGCAAAAATGAAGGGGTGTTATAAGTTTGACATGTCTGTTTGTGTGTTGTGTGTGTGTCTGTGGCATCGTAGCTCCCGAACGGATGAACCGATTTAGTTTTTGTATTGTTTGAAATGTGAATTTGTCGGGAGTGTTCTTAGCTATGTTTGATCAAAATCGGGTCAGCCGTTTCATTGCGTTGAGGGTTTTTTAATTTTTACAAAATTGATTACTTGTTTAAATTCTGAAAACATATCTGTGGTTAGAATCCAATAGAATGAAACGAATTAATGATGTCTCGTACTTGTGTCGCTCTTATTGAAACCGGATGAATGCTATCTAGACGCGTTTATGGCTTCCCTTACTTCAATTTATGCCAGCTCTAATTTCAAGACAGGTTTTACAAGACCATTTCAAGTGGAAACCCGAAGTTTCTACTTCAACCTGTCCTGCGGTGCCTGCGGTAGAGAAAGCGCTGCCTGAAAATCTGGTTTCTGATAAATAAAACCAAAAATGTCGATGTGGGAGATGAAAGCCACGGGGCTGAAGTAGGATTGGGCCGGCCACATTTGCCACATGTCCGAACTTTGGGCCAAAATTATCACGGTATGGAGCCCTGATACAGCCAGGTGGCGTCGCTGCAGACCACGCATGAGGTGGCGGGATGAACTGGACGCCTATGAGAGAGAATGGGAAACGGTTGCACAAATCCGTAGTGACTGGCGGAAATGGGGGGAGGCCTTTACCCTATAATGGGACAGTGGGGGCTAATAGTAGTAACAAAATATTTAAAAAAACTTTTAAAGAAGAAAACTACCCGACGTAGGCACGTAGCTAGTTTTGAAACTTGGTTTAAAAAACACATAATTAGTCGTGCAAATCTAAAATACTTGTGGAATACTAGTTTTCGCCCTGAACTGAGACGTCGCGAATACACGTGATTTAGGTAGGTTACCTTATTTCAATCGATAAAATATCTACGTACATGAGTACATCCACATAAAATGAACGTTCTTGTCGGTTCGAAAAGTTAGACCTACAACGTCATTCCAATTCCTAGAAACGGGAAGTCAATAATGGATGTTATACTGGTTATTGTTTTATAGAGTACAGTTTCGAAATTCTTTAATTTTAGACTATTCCCTGTATTTGTGTCATAAAAGCTACAAACATACCAATTTTCAGCATTGTAGGATTAGTGGAAGTACCCTAGAGGTTTTTTTTTTACATTTTTGATTTACCCTAATATCTCAAAAACAACATTAGTTAAAAAATTATAAAAAATTGTTTTGAAATATCGAAGTGAGGGACTTTCATAAGACACCCCATTTGAGCTGATATTTTCACTTTTTTTTCCCCTCTTGGACCCCAATATCTCAACAACCCCAACGATATAGCTCATAACGTTACCAACAAATTGTATCAATACTTCCTACCCCCAATTAAATTTCATGAAGATTGGATTAACGGTTCGGATGTTATGCTCGGACAAACATACATATATACATACATACAAACGCCAATTCTTCCAAGTTGACTCAGAGAACTCGCTTCGCTCGTTCAACAACCTCATTTAGAATCACCTCCTTTTGTTTGAAGTTGCTTAATGAATGATTTCCGAGTAAATTGACAAGCATGCAATAATTGCAGTAACAAAACAACAAAGTTGCCATAAGAGTTAAAGTTAACGTTGTGGAAAACGGTTGAAAGCTTTCAGATGTTCAATTTAGCCACAGGTAAGTCTTCGAAAGCAGGAAATGCTTGTAGACACGCTACCTACTGCGTTATAGAGTCCTCGGCTGTTGTGATGGCACATAGAAGCTGTATACCTATCTACGACATCGATTCTACAAATCCTGAGGTGCGGATACCTGGCCGTGTTATGGCTAAATATTGTCGGTGATACAGACAGGAAGTTCCTAAAGGGTAATTAAGTTATTTGGTTCAATTAAGAATCAGTCAAGGAAAGTCGCATTGAAGGATTTACTTAATAAGATCATTTAGAAACAGAAAAAAAACTACAGCACGTCAATTACCGCCAAATCGGACACATTTATTTTTATAGAGTTTTGCTTATATTTTTGTATACCTTATTATTTTGGGTGTACTGCCTTTGTTTCGTCATATTATGAATTGCCACCAAGTCAGAGAAGAAGTTAATCATTCATGTAATTTTATTTGTCGAGAGAAGCTGATCTGCATAATAGAGCTGTTACTGCATATCATGGCTATGTATCATCGGTGCTCTCATACGGACTGTTGCTATGGGGGAATTCCGTGGATATAGGTAGAGCTTTCCGGGTCCAGAAAAAGTGTGTTAGGGCTGTCTTTGGTGTTTGGTTCATGTACAGTTGCAAACCGTTATTTAAAAAAAACATATCTTACCTTTGGCTTGTAAGTGTGTATTCTTGTGAAACAACACCCAGAATACTTTAGGAAACAATCATAAATATAAAGAAATGTAAAGAATGTTGAGCCTACAAATCCATTTAAACTTTATTTACCCAAATTTAAACTGCAGATTTGTAAGAGAAATGTAAATGCCATACGGGTCTTTAATATATTATAAAATTAATTTAATTATTTGCCATTTACTATGCTTAAAAGTAAGCTGATGAAATGGCTAGCCGATCATTGTTTTTATGATATTAATAAATTTATGAACTTTTCCAATAATTTGTAACATGACATTTGGTATTTTAGGTGAGCAATTTAAGGAAATCACAGTGACATTTGCACACCTTCTACATAGTAGAATATGTATGAGACATAATTATAACACCTGTTAGAAATAAGTTACCTGTATTTCGAGCAAAAAAAATATTCTTATTCTTATTCAGACACTGAACTTTAAAGAATTCCACTTTTATTTTTGCTTCACTTGTAATTTTGGCGTACCTGCTGGTGTTTTACCCTCATATAAACAATTTCCCTTTATGATTTGTAGGACAAACCTCCTTTATTTATTAAATTAAAACTAAGACAATAAAACAAAAATAAAATAAAAACCTATAATTTGTTGAATAAAGTAATTGAAAATGTCAAGTTATAAACTAACCATGGCTAGAAAACCTGCTTACAAATTAAAAAAATGCATTCATATCGGTTACTTAGAACTAAAACTCAAAAATCTTTTTTTTATCATACCCATACGTGTGGGGTATTTATGGATAGGTCTTCAAAAATGATATTGAGGTTTTTAATATCATTTTTTTCTAAACTGAATAGTTTTCGCGAGAGACACTTCGAAAGTGGTAAAAAGTGTGGGCCCCCCCCATAACTTCCAAAATAAGACAATGATAAAACTAAAAAAAAATATGATGTACATTACCATGTAAACTTCCAACTAAAATTAGTTTGAACGAGATCTAGTAAGTACTTTTTTTTTAATACGTCATAAATCGTAATCCATCCAAGAACTTTTATATTATGTTACTTGCTGCTACGGAACCCTTCATGGGCGAGTCCGACTCGCACTTGGTCGCTTTTTATTCTATTAAATATTCGTTAACAGTATAGAAACACGTTTGAATAAGGAATGTTTTTAGCTTTCCGGTAAACAACGCAAATTTTAGTTTCATATTTTATATTAATTGGTAGCTTGTTAATTTTTTTTTAACATACATAGACTGTCAAAAGGTTCGAAGCCGGGTAAAAACTAAATAAGTTTACTGATATTCAAGAATATCTACAATTTCTCCGGAGAACCTTAAATCAAGATACACATAGGTAGTTTCCTTAGCGTTTGACAGACTAAATTTCAGGATCAGTGGTCTTGGCCGATTCTGGTCTAATTAGTGCTCCCCATCCCATATCATTACCACCACACTCCAAACTTTCCTTGCGCAACCACAAGCTGTTCCTAACCGTGTTGTTGTTTGCCCAAAATACTTAGTGAAGGTCAAAGTTAAGGGGTTTTTTTAACTTTGTATGGAGCTTTCGTGTGTGTGCGTGTGTCAGGATTTGAGCCAGTGAAAAACCGTGGTCTCTGAAATAGGCGTGTAGCTATAAATTTTTCTGTCGGTAATGAAACGTAAAACGTGTGTCGGGATCGTAGCAAGTGGAAATTCGTGTGCTCTATGACCTATGAAAATGAGGACCAGTAAAGTCGTTAGTTATAGGTGTGACTCCAGCATAAATGTTTTGGAACTGCGTTATATTTAACCAATAAAACAATATTCCTCAGAGCTGTACCTAGTCGTATACCTTATACGTAGGTATAAAGGATGAAAACAATAAGTGTTTATAGGCCGATCTGAGAAAATACTGAACATATTTTTATTTGGAAATAATAGATTATTGATTACAATTGAATATTTAGATCACGTTGTTTCAATATCAGTTAACGTTATTGAAAATATCTCAAATTAACCTAATTATGGCCTGTAAATACTAGAGTTTCCACCGTATACAAGTACATTACGGTAAAAAAAATCGAACGTGCTTGCAACTGTCGAAAGTTTTGCAGTGAATTTTTATTCCTCATACTAGTGAAAAAAAGCGTGACAAGCTTTCTACAAAAGTCAAAATAATAATTGATGAAAAGTAAGTAGATATAAGTAGGTAACCTAACCTAACGGTCGCGTCGGTCCAATGTCAAACAATATGTACAAATATAAACAGTTACTAAGTGGCTATCAAAATAGCTCTACCTACCCTTCTTCTCCCATAAATACATGTAAATATGATTATGTCATGGCCATGCACATCATGCTAGCGACAACCATTTATTTGTAGCGTTGCTAACCAAGTCCGGGCAATCTAAAGTGTGCCATATCGTGGCTGGGACCTCCTGTCACGCGCACTCCGCAAAGACAAATTGTGGGGCGGCAGATTTGCGGGCGCGGGCCCATCACCCACACACCGTCACCGCCTCACCAGCCGCCGGGCTCCACTCGCGTTCCATGGCCCCACTGCTCTAGGTTAAGAAACGTGTCTCACCCGACTGGATCGATACACGCATATAATATAATCGCAAACCGGTGCGGGTTACGCAGAGCCGCCGAAATTGATATACGGCCAGTAATAAAATACTTCTTACTGTACTACCCATATTGATATCATTCCGTTTCACTGCATAATTGGTTAGGGATGGAATTCCAGTCAATTTTCGTACTCTTTCAAGGAGCCTTAAAGAACTCTTTATAATTTAACTCGGTTGGCACTGACTTTGGTACATCTTTAGCGAAACCATAAACGTAAGCACTAGGTATGAACTTTGGTTGGTATGAACTGTATAAACTGCATGCGCGTGCATATCACTGGTATGTCGCACTCACCTGGCACTCGTCACAGGTGTGTATGGAGTAGGGCTGGTCGCAGTCGTAGCGAGTGAGGATGTCGACGAAGTCGCAGTGCACGCGCGCCACCATGGCGTCGAGCTGGAGGAGGTCTCGCAGCGTGGCCTGGCAGCGCGCGCCTCCGGCCTGCACGTCGGCGCGCGCGCCGCGGTCCAGCGCGGAGGCGGGTGAGCGCTCGCAGCAGGCGCGGAGCCGCAGCTCGGCTAGTCGTCGGGCGCGTGCACCGGCCCCCAGCGCGCACAGATGCGGCACGTCGCGCCCCCGCAGGACATCGGCCGCGCCGCCGCCGCCGCTGCACGCCGCGCCCCCGCACTCTCGCTCGCCGCCCGCACCCTCCTCTTCCAGGTCGCACGCGCTCAGCCAGGGGTTGAGGCGCGCGAGCGGACTCACGGCCAGGCCCGCGGCCGCCATCAGCAGCAGCAGCAGCAGCGGCGGCGCTCGCATGGCGGGGGCGGCGCCGCTAGCGGGGGCCGGCCCGCCGGGCGCGGCGCTGCCTCATACCGCATCGCGCATGGCGACCTACTCTCGCGGCCAGGGCCGCGGGGCCGCCGCGCGGTGTGGGCGCGCCGCCATGTCGCTCTCTCGCCGCTCGACTGACTCCCCCCAGGCGCGCATCGATCGCCCCGCGCCCCGCACCTGCCTGCGCGCGCCTCAGCCCTCTGCTGCCGTTATGTAACGAGACGCGCGCATCCTCTGTTTTCCCGATGCCCGCCCTCTTGTGACCGAACTCATTTACCGTTCTCCCGGTACCAGCCATACAACACAACCAGCTAGAACCTTACGTAACACACTTACTATAACACCAACCAACAGATGGCGTTCTCGCTTCTGAACTTTAATTACCTAGGTACCTAAACATACCTAAGGCCTATTACGCACTGTCGACTAGTCGCCGGCGACTCAGGTTGTCGACGACTGTAATATTGTATAGTTTAAATAGGTGTTTACGCACTAGTCACGGCGACTCGGCGACTCGCCGCGCAGTGGCGACGCACAGGCAACTGCCGGTCGCCGGCGACTAGTCGACAGTGCGTAAAGAGTTGGTAGGTATACCTAGCTGAAAAAAGGGCAGCAGTAGGTATATTGATTGCTTGACTACTAATCCTATTTCAATTTTAGCTATAGGAAACTGTTTTAGAAATTGAAAAACCTTTCGACATGTGACGTCAGATCTGCGGCGAGATGGGCGAGCGAGCGCAGCGAAAATTCTAAGTCAATGGGTGAGAGAAACATCTGGCAAAGGAAGCGAATCAGCGCGGGTTTGAATCCTATTAATGGATCAAACACGGGAATGATTGTGAGTGCCATCCTAATAATACTATCCATTCCATACTATGAACTATACATATTTTTTCCGCAATACACCAAGGTTATCTGGAAGAGATAGATAGATAGAAAATTCTTTATTGCACAAGACAAAAAGCAGTACATAGGCGAACTTAATGCTAATTAGCATTTTCTTCCAGCTAACCTTTGTGTAATGAAGAGAATGCTTTCTAGCATTAAGTTCGCCTTTGTACTTCTTTGTTTTATGTGCAATAAAGAATTTTCTATCTATCTATCTAACTATTTATAACTATTGTATAGTAGTAGTTTAAAACTATAAATTTTTCAAAGGTTCTTAGAGACACCTTTGGACTTGACTTACTTGAGTCGATCATAGGACTTTTCGGATACCGTTGGGGCTCAGACTCGGTGCTCCTTTATGTGAGCCCCATCGTTGTTCATGTGGCTGCGACGTCGATAAGTATGGGACCAATGGTCTCTTCTGTGAAAAGAGTGCTGGCAGGTTGTTCCATCACGGCTCCTTAAATGATATCGTGAGACGGGCCCTTGACACTATCAACTTGCCTGGTGTTCTTGAACCTGTGGGCTTAGCTCGTGGTGATAGCAAAAGGCGCGACGGTATGGAACCAAGGTTCCCTGGAAGTGGAGGTGAGCTATTGTGTGGGACGCCACTTGCGATGACATATTAGCCCTCACTCACCTCAGTGGAACAAATACCAAGGCTGGAGCCGCGGCGGAAGAAGAAAACGCTAAGCGACGCTAATATGAAGTCCTCTCCGATGACTACATTTTTGCGCCACTTGGAGTAGAGACTTTAGGGCGATGGGGACCTAGTACACAAAGAAAAACCAACCGACCAAAAAATACCATTTCTCCAAGTTCCTGTATTCCGAGATGTACCTGTAGCTATAGGAGATCACCTCGAGCTCTTAGGTGTTTCGCTCACGCCTACTCTCAACTTTGGCTCCTACATCGAGTCTGAGGCAAAAACAGCTGCCATGAAGCTAGGCATCCTGAATAAGGTAAAGTGTTACTTCACACCAGGACAGCTTCTCAGTTTATATAAAGCACAAGTCCAGGCTGGTATGGAGTACTGCTGCCATGTTTGGGATGGCTCGGCCAAACACCAGCTTGCTGCGTTGGACTCTATCGAACGTAGAGCTTTCAGGCTTATAGGTGAGCAACATATGGCGGAGACAAAATCCAGATTCTCGAGCACCGCCGAAAGGTTGCATGCCTTGCGATCTTCCATAGGTTACATTTCGGAGAATGCCCCCAGGAAATGCACGATCTGACCCCACCATCTCCTTTTCATCATAGGACGAGCAGGCGTACGGCTCAGTACCATCCTTACCTCATTGGTATACCTGTTAGACGCACAAAACGTTTCAGTTCTACCTTTATAATGCGAACTGCTAAGGAGTGGAATACACTACCGTCGTCTGTCTTTCCTGAAAACTATTACGAAACGAAATATTAATTTACAAAACGAAATTATTGAGGAAATTATTTACTATAGATAATTTAAGGGGAAAATTACATGAAACGAGAAGAAAAACGCAAATAAACGACGCGAAAGAGACCTGAAGAGACCCAGATTATAGTTTTCAGGAAAGAGTGAATAGGTGCCTTCTAGACCTTTGTGCTCCATCTTAGGCCAATTCGTCACTTACCAACAGGTGAGATCGTGGTCAAACAAAGGTCTATAAAAGCTATAAAAAAAATAAAAAAACTATGTAAGTAGTCCGCGGTGTTACCCGCATAGGTCTCGATCCCGTGGGAATATCGGAATAAAAATGTGCCTATGTGTTATTCCGGGAGTCCAGTAATCTCCATTCCAAATGTCATGCAAATCCGTGAAGCCGTTTCAGCGTGAAGAAGTAACAAACACACACACAAACTTTCGCATTTATAATATTAGTAGGATAGTAGGATAGGATATAGGTAGGTACTCGTATCAATCATAAATAGTTGACATCCTTGAAATAATGTTTACAACTTGGGTGGTCCATGAGAATCAATGGTACCTACCTATTATATCCACGTACCTAATTCATTTAAGTTTTACGATCCATTTGGCAGGCGACAATGCTTCGCAGCATAGACAATAGCCGAGAATACGTACGTACCTGTGCAATTGCAGGCAAAGTTTCAATAATTACGAGCACTATGGATGAAGCTGGCAGTATACCTACACAGGCTCGTCATTCCGACTTAGAATATAGAATAAACTCCGATGAGAAGATAAGAGCCAAAACCACTTGAATCTATTTTTAATTTTCTTTACGGAAATTTATAGTTGTTTTTGACGATTAACCTCTGAATTCGCTTTGGTAACCAACATCTGTTTCCACAATCCCACCTGTTGGTAAATGACGTGGTCGAAGTTGGATCACGAAGCCTTGAAGGCACTCTTACCATAAAAGAGTTAAATTATGTCATCATCATTAGCAGCCATTAGACGCTAAATGAGTTTAACAATATCAACATCATTATTAGCAGTTATTAGACCCTAAAAGAGTTTAATGATATCATCATCATTAGCAGCCATTATACCCTAAATGAATTTAACAATATCAACACCATCATGAGCAGCCATTAGACCCTAAAGGAGTTTAATTATATCATCATCATGAGCAGCCATTAGACCCTAAATGAGTTTAACAATATCAACATCATCATTAGCAGCCATTAGACCCTAAAAGAGTTTAATTATATCATCATCATTAGCAACCACTAGATCCTAAATGAGTTTAACAATATCAACATCATCATTAGCAGCCATTAGACCCTAAAATAGTTTAATTTTATCATCATCATTAGCAACCATTAGACCCTAATAGAGTTTAATTATATCATCATTGATAACAACCATTAGACCCTAAATGAGTTTAACAATATCAACATCATCATTAGCAGCCATTAGACCCTAAAAGAGTTAAATTATATCATCATCATTAGCAGCCATTAGACCCTAAATGAGTTTAGCAATATCAACATCATCATTAGCAGCCATTTGACCTTAAAAGAGTTTAATTATATCATCATCATTAGCAGCCATTAGACCCTAAAATAGTTTAATTATATCATCATCATTAGCAGCCATTAGACCCTAAAATAATTTAATTATGACATCATCATTAGCAGCCATTAATTCATCAATAGCAGCAACCATAAATGAGTTTAATTATACTATCATCATTAACAGCCATTAGACCCTAAAACAGCCTAATTATATCATTATCATTAGCAGCCATTAGACCATAAAACAACCTAATTATATCATCATCATTAGCAGCCATTAGACCCTAATATAGTTAAATTATATCATCATTATTAGCAGCCATTAGACCCTAAAACAGCTTAATTATATCATCATCATTAGCAGTCATTAGACCATAAATGAGTTTAATTATATTATCATCAATAGCAGCCATTAGACCCTAAAACAGCCTAATTATATCATCATCATTAGCAGCCATTAGACCCTAAAATAATTTAATTATGTCATTATCATTAGCAACCATAAGGCCCTAAATGAGTTTAATTATATCATCATCATTAGCAGCCATTAAACCCTAAAATAGTTTAATTATATCATCATCATTAGCAACCATTAGACCCTAAAATAATTTAATTATGTCATTATCATTAGCAGCCATTAGACCCTAAAAGAGTTAAATTATATCATCATCATTAGCAGCCATTAGATCCCAAAATAGTTAAATTATATCATCATCATTAGCAACCATTAGATCCCAAAATAGTTAAATTATATCATCATCATTAGCAGCCATTAGATCCCAAAATAGTTAAATTATATCATCATCAGCCTGAAAAGAGCCCGCTATACATCCTTCCACCGCTCATCTGCGTACAGTTTCACAGCGTCGCTACGCATCATCGTACCGCTCAGCTACCTAGCACATCTCTGGTGGAAACACTCACATCGTTCCACTGCCTCGCTACACATCCTCGCACCGCTCATCTGCGTACAGTTTCACAGCGTCGCTACGCATCATCGTACCGCTCAGCTGCCTTGCACATATTTGGTGGAAACACTCACATCGTTCCACTGCTTCGCTACACATCCTCGCACCGCTCATCTGCGTACAGTTTCACAGCGTCGCTACGCATCATCGTACCGCTCAGCTGCCTTGCACATATTTGGTGGAAACACTCACATCGTTCCACTGCTTCGCTACACATCCTCGCACCGCTCATCTGCGTACAGTTTCACAGCGTCGCTACGCATCATCGTACCGCTCAGCTGCCTAGCACATCTCTGGTGGAAACACTCACATCGTTCCACTGCCTCGCTACACATCCTCGCACCTTTCATTTGCGCATCGTTTCACAGCGTCGCTACAAATCATCGTACCGCTCAGCTGCCTAGCACATCTCTGGTAGAAACACTCACATCGCTCCACAGCCTCGCTACACCTCCTCGTACCGCTCATTTGCGCATCGTTTACCAACGTCGCTACGCATCTTCGCACGGCTCAGGAGGCGGCCCAAGACTGTTCGTTGTAGCATTCAATGTGGGTCCCACAAGTAAAGGCATGTGGGAATGTGGGAAGCTTATGCCCACCAGTAAGCTTCTACAGGCTGATGATGATGATGATTTACTAAGACTGTGTTTATTGAAAGGATTTAATCGTTTGGACAAAATTAAAATGCATACGTGCCTGTTTCCCGGAGGGGTAGGCTGAGAATACAGATTTCCTCGTACCGATCTAAGCACAGATAAAGTGAAAATAATCACTGACCAAAATTGTATTTACGAGTTTTAGATCGTAGCCGCCTCAATGGTTACAACTCGTACGCTGTTGCGTATTAATCGCTATTGTAATTAGGTGGGAAGCACACAAGCTGGTACAACGTAAACAACAGTAGTCTAAGAGCTGAAAACATATTTAGCCATAAGTCAAATTAACAAACTATTTTTGAAACCACTTTGTCGTGTAATTTTTGTATACAATGAAGCTGTGTAAGTATCGGTAGCATGTAGCAGAATAGAATAGAATAGAATAGAATCATTTATTGGCATAGTAGTAACACATTAACAAGATTTATAACTAAATAAAGTGCTACATACTACGACTCGTCTATTCAACAGACGTATAAAGGTACAGACATTGTTTTACTAAGATAAGTATTCTAAATACAGTTGACTAAAATTAACAACATTTAGTTTTACACAGAACTCATTTTATAATAATTAAAAGACAAATAGCATCAACAAAATATTAATTCCGCTGTATAGGACAGCAGACAGAGTAACATTATCTACTTACATACATACATACATAGACACACGCCTCTTTCCCAGGAGGGGTAGGCAGTGCCTCAATGGGCCTCTTTTTACAGAGGGTTGCACCATCCTGGAATATAGACGTGACAAGTGGTGAGCTCATATCTGTGAAAATGCCTCAATCTCGTAATCAAGCATATCTACCACTTCTGGAACACCACCACTCTCTCACAAACCAAAATAACAGATGTGGCATAAAAAACGATACATTAAATTAGATTGTGAAAGGCATGTTCGCCGCATACCAAATAACTTGTAAGGCAAAATTACCAGATAATAAAAAGAAAAAAGAAAAAAAATACTTTATTTCAGACTCGCAGATCCATAATTTGATAAGCAACAAAATACAGCACTTATGAAAATAATATTAATACCTACACTAACAACGACCACTGACAAACTGACGACTGACGATGAATAGGAGACGACCTCGTGGCAAACCCAGAATGAGATGGCGGCACGAACTTGTCTCTTACGAGAACGATTGGGCAATTAACGAGTAAGACAGATACACATGGAAATAAGAGTAGGAGGCTCTTTACACGGCAATGGGATGATGTAGTCTAATTATAATAACGCCTAAATTGGCTGTGCTCCCGTTTCAAGTAATATTGTCAACCTCTGTGTCGCAGCTGGCCAGTAGGCTTCTCAAATGCGGTTTCAGGTTCATTCCAGCTGCGGGACAAATGTTTGTATGATCTGCAAAAAAAAACCAGGTCTGAGTGTTATGACGCGTGTTATGCGTGTTTAAACCCCTGTGGCGCGGCAGGCGAAGGTTCGCCAGTGACGCAGGAGGTTGCGGGTTCGATTCCCGCCACGGAACAAATATTTTTACGATCTGCAGATATTGGGTGTTCTGGGTATTTTCTTTGTATAATAAAAAATATCTATCTATGTAATGTATTGTATTAAGTATATCAGTTATCTAGTACCCATAACATAAGCTCTGCTTAGCTTAGGGCTAGATGATGTGAGTGAAGTGTCCAGCATTATTTATTTTATTTATTTATTTATATATGGTGAAGACTGCAGAGCTTAAGTTTTTTTTCACTCAATGTCTGTCCCAGGTATTACAATAATTAGTATATTAAATTAAAGTAAGTTTGGCATACCTAGCTCTCGGCCTACATACAAGTAGCGTGACGTCGAATCGGTTTCTTTGTCTTTATCGCTCGTCGTGACTTGAGCAAGTTAGGGGTCTCACTCGCTCTACGTGACGCAACGCGCGCGCGCACTCCCAGAGTGCATTCACTCTCCGACTAAACGCCGAAAGAGAATGTAGAGTGGACCCATCGGTCAGTTAATACGATATTACGGTTTTAATATAACTACTGGTCATAGTAATCTAGAGCTAAACGTGTATGATAGTGTCTGTGCGGCAAATATTTTGCAAGTTATTGAGAAATCGACTCGAAGGTTGAATTTCATCACCCAATGGACGCAACAAGTAAGTAAACCGGTTCTAAAATTGATCAATCTACGTCACGATATTCTGTGATCACAGCATCCATAAAGGAATCTAGACAATAATCTTTGCTACAGCTATGGACTACTCTACTATATACATTTTGGAAATGGCTAAGTCTAAGTAAAAATTCGTTAGAGATGGAGGAGATTCGTAGAAGAACCAAGTTCACCAACATAAGCTCCCAGAAATAATATGTTTAAAGTGGCAATGGGGAGGCCATATAGCTCGCTGACCCGACAACCGCTGGGGAATAAAGATTCTCGAGTGGCGACCGCGAACTGTACGACGCAGAGTAGGACGGCCCCACACTACATTATCTAGCCCCAAGCCAAGCAGAACTTGTGTAATGGGTACTAGATAACTGATATACTTAATACAACACATTACATAGATAGATATTTTTATTATACATAGAAAATACCTAGAGGGCCCTGAACTGCAGATCGTATAAATATTTGTTCCAAGGCAGGAATCGAACCCGCAACCTTCTGCGTTGCAGGCGAACATTCGCCCGCCGCGCCACAGAGGTCGTCAAACATACCTATAATAATGATACCAACGGTAATATGAATACCTATACGAGTAGGTATGTCAAAGTTATACAAACTTATAGATGAACAATAAGTTTTTATAACTTTTTACTTGTTTAACCTTTGCCACTCATCGTTTCTTCACTATCAGTGTGATTATAATGTGTATGCCAAAGATAAGGTTTAAATAGCTCCTAGGCTTGATCACGAGGAACTGGCGTAAATTACCCTAGTTATTACCACGGTAACAAATGATCCTTGTGAATTAATGAATAAAATACTTATACGACTTAGCTGTATCAAATTGTAGTTATCCAATACTTAAAAATCATTACGAAGGATTAAAATATTAATGCCCGTTTATCATCAATCAATATTTATCTGCGGCAAAGCAGCAGTCATTGTCTAATCCATGTTGATTACCAGTGTGCTGTTCATTGCGCTGTGTGTTTTAGCTTTTTTACAAGAGCAGAAATATTTAAAACACGCAGCGCAATGAATAGCAAACTGGACTTCGAAATCGAACTTCAGTCTATTACGGTGTGAAAAACTGTCAACATGACATTGTTATGTATCCGATAGTTAAGCGTTGCCCAAGAAAATAAAAAACGACACGCCTTTTTCCCCGAAAGGGTAGGCAGAGCCTCAAATGGGCATCTTTGCATCGTGGGTTGCAAATGCGCTAAAACTCATTATAACATGTGAAACATTTTTATGGACGAGTTAACACCATAACACAACTAAACTAAGAACCATCGCCAATTAATCACAAACCCTTTACACAAAACTATATCTAAATCGGTCAATCCGTTTTGGAGATAAATGGGAACATTCGTTTACACACACAAACAACCTAAACCCTAAACGCATACTACTTCTCCTTTCCATGCTGGGTAAAAATTCAGCGTGGTACATAGATACGCAATCTGTAGCCGAAGCTAAATAAACCTAACACCTGAATATTACTGCTAATAAAAAAACAGATATAGAGGCTCTAGGCTTAATCTCACAACTCTCTGCTATCAAAGCCTTGTTTCACGCCCTGAATACCACGACTTGTAATTACACCAACTACCAACAAAAATGTTACTTTATAGCTCGTAAAACGTTTGTTCAAATAGTTCAATTTGTTTTACACAAGTGCCGAATTATCATAATAACACGAGTTAATTTTAAAACCCACAACTATTTTAAAAGATAAAAAGATCGTTATTGATCCTGGATGTGGTAAAATTGGATGTTCATTTAAAAATAATAGATCTCATATTCTGCCTTAGGTATTTAGCGTACAAATCTTAATTTCTTGATTAATAATAAAATCATTAAAATTATATAATTAATTGAAAATATTAAAAAGATAAAATTAACATTAACTTATAAACCCGTAACTGAATAAAATCTGTTGCTTGTCAACCAATCTTTGAGTAACCTCTTGAATAAATTTCCTATTTTCTCTATTAGTACCTTGGGCAGAGCATTATAGATTTCAGTGTGCCTATTAATACCAGTTTTCATACAAAAAATGTGCTAAAACTAATTTTAAGGCGCAATAGGTTCACATCATGTCTATAATGAGCTCTACTTTTTTTTAGTTTTTGATAAGATTTCTTACAGTTTTCAAGAAGAAAAAAGTATATATGGTATTCTTAAGCTTTTAATCTAGTGAAATCAACAATTCAATAATCTATTTAAATTACTTAACTCGATTTTTTTTTAACAAAGATAAGTCCTTTTTAAAATTGAAATTCCATTTAAGACTTACTTCTTACACGTTTTAGTTTTTGAAACATTTGGTAACTTATTAATTATTATTTGAGTTAGTGAAGTCATGAACAATTTTTTATTTTTTTATTTTTTTTATACATAAAAACACTGTATGAGAGATTGCGCTCGCCTTCGCCTCATACAAAAATGTTCGTTGAAACAGGTTGAATGAAAAATGTTTATTGCAGCGCCCCCTGGGGAGTTAGCACCATGAAACCTAACTAAAAACCATCACTGATGAATCACAAAACCGTATCTAAATAGCTCAAACGAGCTATATAGATACGTTTTTCTAAACAGGGTTTTTGAGATAAATGGGAACATTTGCTTGCACTCACTAACAACGCAGCGCCCTAGAGGGTTCTGTGATGGTTCTTAGTTAGGTCTTATGGTGATAAGAACCTAACTAAGAACCATCACTGCTGAATCACAAATCCTTTACAGACAACCTACAACAAAGTCTTTACTACTTAGTGTAGGTGCTGTATACAATATTTTAATGTAAACCAAGCCATTGTGTATTTTTAAAACCATTTGATTGTTAAATTATTTAAAAAAAAAAAAATTGAAGAAAATAAATATAAATAAATGAAAAAAAAAAACTGTTTCGTATAAAAATGGTAACATTTGTTTGCACACACAATAACCACTCACCCTAAACGCATACTACTTCTCCGTTCCGTAGTGGGTATATAGAGTTATCTTAGTAGGTAGGCTAGTTAATTCCCGTTCCTATATTTATCAGCAAGTGGCTTGTTTGTATTTTTTATTATTGAATGTGGATCTCATTCGCTGTTAACTGCCTTTGTTGTTGATATAATCGTTACCAGTATTCAGCATTCATTCATTATCTTTCGATGAATCATCAGTGGCCTAGGGGTGACCCAATCGATAAAACTTGTCTATGATTTCAACTTCAAAACTGCTAAGTATATTATTCTACAGTTCGTTCACCGAGGCTAGGCTCAGACGTAACACTTTCCGCCCACATTAGAACCACAAAAAAGTGGAGAATACTGAGCCTCGAGTCTGCTAATTTAACAAGCAACTTACACGGCCGCGTGGTATACACTACACGGATTTTAGTATGGAGAAATCGAAGCGGGCACCTTGAGTACCTCAAATCCCGTACGAAAACCCATGAAGTGTACACCACACGGCCGTGTAAGTTGCTTGTCAAATTTGCAGACTAGCCCCTCAGGTAATGTATGGAATGTCGTGACAGCGGCTCAGACGGACGACAGACTGTGGTCGAAAGCGGTCGATACGATCGACAGTTCAACCACATTACAACCACTGTTTTGTGGGTGGAAAGTGGTACGTCTGAGGGAACAAACATCCTATACAGACCGATGTCTCCTGCGTTATACTCTTAGCAGTACCATCTTACGGTGAACGAGGTGTAGTTTTATCTTTTCTTATCTTTGTGGAAAGATACAGACGTAATTTTGAAATGATGATTTGTATCTATGTTACATTATGTATGAAGCAGTGTCACTTCCTAGTTCATAATGAACAATACGTTTAAAGTCACCCTCTGGTGAACTCATGTTGTACAATGCTGTTTAGTTAAGTTTTTCACTAAAAATTTTTTTAGGTCTTTTATAATCTTGTGCGTTAAATTATTGATAGCTATAAAGAAGTTATTACTCACTTTTCATCTTTTTAGTCAAGAAAAAACCAGATAAAATAGTTGTAGTTACCTGTAAATATTGGCAACATCGGGCAGCTAAGTTACTTTTTTTTTCTTTTTCTTTTTTTTAACATTGATAGGCCTTTGACCACTGTCTCACCTGTTGGTAAGTGACGATGTGGCCGAAGATGGAGCACAAAGGTCTAGAAGGCACCTAGGTCTAGAAGGTCACTCAAGCCTTTAACGTGCAACAAGCGAAGAAGTGTGGTTTAGTCCCTTTCAAGCGAAGGAATTATGAAATACTAGTGTCCACCCGTTGCTTCGCTCACGTTCAACCAGGATAAAAAGTAGCCTATAGCTCAATCCAAGTCACAATCTATCTGTGTACTAAATTTCATCGAACTCGGTTCAGCCGTTTCGGCGTGATTGAGTAACAAACATTCGAACATCGTAACTTTGACATTTATGATATTAGTGGGATTATGTCACTTAACGGCCTACAAAGTTTTCTTAACTACTTGTACTATTATTTATTCTGTGGTATAACTCTGGAACGAATACTAATAGAACCACGCTTCTTATCTAAGAAAAAAATAACTCTCTTTCTATCTAGAGAGAAGTTTAAACTACAGTTGTGGTCATATAATTAAGAACGATTTGAAGTTCTAGAAGTTTTTTATTTAAATCGTATCATACACAGAGATGTGTACCTTCTGAGAAGCAACTAGTTATGTTATATAATAGTCACATTAATAGAGCAACCTGACTTAAGAATAAAGTATGAAATCGCTAACTATTTTTTGCACATTTTATTGATTTTATCAAAGTAACACATTCAAATAGTACTGAAACTGGACAAATAATTAAGAACGATTTATTTAACTGCTCGGGAATTGTTTTGTATGACACTTAGATTTAAAAAATCACAATATAATGTAGCACAGGAAACATAAAAAGAAATTTAATAAATATTTAACTAAAATTAATAGTTAATAGCATATCCACGGCTTTTAATTACAGCTTTACACCGGCGAGGCATTGACTCTATTAATTTTTGACATTTCGCAAGAGAAATAGAGTTCCATTCTTCTAAAAAAACGTCATACAGCTCTCTTAAATTTCCACACTTTGTATTTGAAACCTTTTTCTTTACTTCAAACCACAGATTCTCTATTGGGTTTAGATCTGGACTGTTAGCAGGCCAGTCTAAGACAGAAACTAATTGCGCTGTAAGAAATTCCTTTACGGTGCGTGCAGTGTGCTTTGGATCATTGTCATGCTGGAATGTCCAAATGACCGCTAGAACGTCTTCAGCGTATGGTAACATTGTTTCTTCCAGTATATTTTTGTATTGGAACTGATCCATGTTACCTTCTATCAACTTTACAGGTCCTACACCATGTCCAGAAAAGCAACCCCAAATTTTCACATTTCCACCACCGTGCTTTAATGTAACTTTCGTGTACTTTGGGTCGAATGCTGTATTTGGGGGACGTCGTACATATCGTTTTCCATCAGAACATACTCTGTTTATTTTCGTCTCATCAGAAAAAAGTACATTTTTCCACTGTTGCACAGTCCAGTTTTCTTACTTTCTCGCAAATACAACCCGGGCTTGCCTGTGGCAAAGTTTTAACATGGGTACCTTTCTTGCTATCCTACCGTGCAATTTTTCTTCTACCAAACGTCTTCGAATAGTGCGTGCTGAGATTGCTGAAGGGTTGTTTTCACAAAAATATTATTTTCTAAGCTCATTGGACAATTAAAAGGATTTTGTTTTGCCATACGAACGATGTTTCGGTCATCTCGAGGAGTTGTTTTTTTCTGTTTAGGTACACGTGGAACATTCGAAGTAGTTTGATACTTAGCAAAATGCTTTACAGCGTGGAAAACCATCGTTTTTGATCATTGCAGATGGTCGGCTATCTTTTTATAAGACCAATTCCGGCGAAGTTTTATTATTACTTCCCTTGTAGATTTATCACAACTTTTATTTTTTCCCATTGGTTTTTCTAAAGAACCAATCACCTTTAATCTTTTACAGCACGTTATGGCGCCAAAATTATACAAACAGTAACAAATCGACCGAGTGTCCTCTATTTAAATTTGAATAAAGGTATAAACTACTTAGCGTTCTTAATTACGTGACCAGCCAGTAATAAGGAATACTTTGTTTAAAAGTAGTGTAAAAAGTTTGCCTATTGATTTTTAGCCAATCATGTGTATCAATGAATACAGTGGTAAAATGGAAATGTTTTACGATACCGAGAGAAATAAAAACAAATGCATACAATTAATTTTGCATCTTAGTTGGAAAAAATCATCCCTTTATATCAGCGTTCTTAATCATATGGCCACCACTGTATATCACTACGCATTAAAAAGTCAAAATTGACTGATACGGTTAACGGCTTTCTAGTTACAGCATTGCTCAGTCGCATACGATCATAAGTCGGAATGAATACACACTATGCATACATATACATACTTACATACATAGATACACGCCTCTTTCCCTGAAGAGGTAGGCAGAGCCTCATGGGCCTCTTTTCACAGTGGGTTGTACCATCGTGGAATAAAGACGTGACGAGTGGTGAGCTCATCGCCACCACTGCTTCCCACTGACTCAGCTAACGCTTTCATACATTCTATAGTAAGCTAACAACCAGGACAAATCTTTTACCAACGAATATTATCAACAAGTCTGGGTTATTCCTTAGTCGGCTTTTACGACATCCACAGGAGGAGACGGAGGGGTCTATTCTTGGGTTCTACACCAATTGGTATCTATAGTTTTTCTACGATATCAGATTAGACAAAAGTTATTGAAG
The DNA here is from genome assembly GCA_932527175.1 of Operophtera brumata. Lineage (NCBI taxonomy): Eukaryota > Metazoa > Arthropoda > Insecta > Lepidoptera > Geometridae > Operophtera > Operophtera brumata. The sequence continues at coordinate 8,412,820 of OW052238.1, forward strand.
TCTGTTTTGGTACAAACACCAAGTGCTTTTGCGAATAATCCACATTCCACCGAGGTTAAAACTCTTCCGTTTAAAAATATATCTTTACCAATTATCATACTTGGATCTACAAGTAATCTAATTTTACTAAGAGCCCTTATGAGCCAATTTATCTTGTCGCCAAAATGTCTCACATACAAATGTTTGGAACCCAGATAAGCGAAGACGTGGTAGGTTTGGCCGCAGGAGACGTCGCCATCTTCGGCACCAGTCCGAGCCTCCATCATCACCACCTTCTCCACCAGAAAGATCGGTATCCCTACCAACGCGCTTTTGTGAATTTGGTAACACAATTTTAAATTATTAACAGAGCTATCGATTCTTGTCATTAAATTCTTCTGCAATTTTAACATTTTGCTTTGTATCAGTTGGTTGTGAATAAATGCATTTATAAATACCTCTATGAGGTAATGCATTGTTAAAGTCAGAGGCTATATACCGCTTAAAATCAGGTGCGCCGTTTGCTTGTTCCGTCATTCACGCAGTTAAAAAAAAGCTTGCCTCCCTACAAATGTTTATGAATTTATATTAGTAGAAATCTTCAAATTGGCTGAATTATAACTTAATATATAAAGTTATAAATATAATATATTAAAAAAAAATATATATAAAGAGGTAAAAAAGAGGTAAACGTTTTTTGTAAAGGAATAACTTAAAAACAACTAAAACGAATTTAAAAATTATTGCACCTATAGAAATCTAAATTATCAGCCAGTAACATAGGGTGGAGGGTGGGGGGTCTTGTGGAAACTGCTTTAGCAGATTTTGATGGTATTTGGTGTGTAGATAGACGAGGGGGTTGGGAAGGGGAAGGGGGAGGAGAGGATGGCATCCCGACACTACTTGCGAAGTTAGGGCGAGTCGCTAGATTATTTAAGTATATATTTATATCATTCATATTCACCTGGGTTCTGGTACCGGTATAGTATTATTTTATCTGTGTCTAGGTTATCTAGTCAGTCAATCTCTAACCATTATAACATAGTTTATTATTTTTCAAGTATAAGCCACACTTTATGGCTAACATTAAATTTAAATCCAACCCATAACCATGCCTTTACCAGTTCTATGGCCGAATTGGTAAAGGCATCGCCGATCACAGGTGAGGTTGCGGTTTTGAGTCCCACTGGAACGGAATTTTCGGGATACATTTAAATTTAATTTTAATATATTAAAAATGACTACCGATTTAAAATTATTTGAAACCATATTAATTAATAATTGATTTTGGTCTGGTTTTGGTTTATATTTTAAATATATAATGATGGTATACGGTTGTAGGGTTACCTAAATATGACTCATGCATGCCATTATGAATAACAAACACGGATATTGGCAAGGTTTCTCACAAACAAAGAGGCCAAAATAAAGTTAAATATTAATCTTTTTATACCAAAAAACAATTATGATTCTGTTTTTAATTCTACCAGTCTGTAATTTTACTTACTTCAGTTCAACCTCATACATTTATTTAGCATCGTTTCTTTAATTATTTAAATCGGAACGATGCATGACTCGGATATTAAAGTCAACATTATTTTACTGATTGAACTCACTATAAGGGAGGTCCGTAATATCAATAGCAGTTTAATTTATAATTCCGTCCATTGACAGAAATAATTTAAATTTAGAGTCACTGATATCATACGGGTCAGTCATATTTTAAACATATTTAGTTACAGAAATAACTATATAACTAATATTACAAGGTAAATACAAAATTAAAGAACAAAAAAATGAGATCTAAGGACCGTAACATACGATCTAAAGATCTAAAAACTAGATTAAACTAGATATTATAAACTAGGTTTTACGCCTGTTCCTCGCGATGAAACCTGGAAGAATCAGGGTTAAAATCATAGGTTGCGAGAGGTTGCGAGTTCGATTCCCACTGTGGGATAAATGTTTACATGATCTGCAACTATTTGTTCCGGGTCTGGGTGTTGTGTTACCATAGTACTCGTAGTTCCTGATACCCACAACACTGGGTATCCTAGTGTGGGATCAGAACTATCTATGACTGTTGGGTCAACTATTATTTATTCTGTGGTTGGGTGTTATGTTATGTTTTTTGATGATCCTTCTTACTAGGCACAAAGAAGCTGTTATACAGGTGCCTATTAAACAAGGAAGAGCTTATGTACAGAAAAACACCGACCAAGTGCGAGTCGGACTCGCGCACGAAGGATTCCGTACCATTATCTATAAAAACGGCAAAAAAATCACGTTTGTTTTATGGAAGCCCCCTTAAATATTTATATTATTCTGTTTTTTAGTATTTGTTGTTATAGCAGCAACAGAAATACATCATCTGTGAAAATTTCAACTATCTAACTATCACGGTTCATGAGATACAGCCTGGTGACAGAGGGACAGACAGACAGACGGACGGACACTGAAGTTTTAGTAATAGTGTCCCGTTTTTACCCTCTGGGTACGGAACCCTAATAAAGCACAATAGTAATGCCTACCACCTACACATATAGGATACGAATGTACCTACAAATTTAGCTAGAGCGGTATCGTGCACATCAATTCTTTTGCTCTAGAGAAGGGCTAACGCTATCAATAGCGAGATTACAAATCAGGGCTGTCTCACATCTTCAAAATTGGTGGGGAGGTAGCTTAGAACCAGGAGACGGATATAGGGGGGGAGGGTAGGGAGGGCTGTTTTTCATTCTGAAACTACCCGTGCGCAGCCGGGGCGAGTCGCTAGTTATAAATAGAATAACCCCAGTTTGCTGTAGGTACTGTGCTCTGTGTCATTCACACAAATGGAATAACAAAAACTGACTCTATAAATATTATAAATAGGTAGCAGTTAAATAGGAAATACCAACTGTTTATACCGATTTGTGGTTACCCGTTCGATAATGAGGTTAAAAATGCCTGACAATGTCGGTATGGTTATGATGCTGTATTAAGAGGCTGTCAAGAGTCAAATAAGCTTGTCTTAAACTTATTATTTATTTAATTAATTTTACCAAAATGTACACAGTTTATGACAGCATAAAAATATATGTTAATCTTCATCATATTTGCAAGGGCATGATGGATGATGATGGATTTAGATAAAGTTTCTAGATAAAAAAAATGTGAACAAACCTCTACAATGCGTTTATAACGTAAATATCTCATTACCTTAACGTACATTGATAAAATTAATAAGAGTAACAAATAAAATTATTTTAGAGAGCTTAGTAGATTTTGAGCAATATTTGTTTAAATACTGTTTTTCGGGAGTTTCGTTCAGTTTTCGTCCTTTCTAATTTACCGGAACTTTACTGAGTTAGATTATAGTGATCGAATTTGGCTGTTGTCTGCCTCTTAAGCTGGCTGTTTGCATTTAGGTAGATCACAAGAGTAACCGATCGGGATTAGCACAGTCCTACGTGACCAACACTCTTGCATTGTTTTTTAACCTCAACAGCACGTTTAACTAATTTAAATCATATTACGTAAGTATAGAGTGTAGAGTCTGTAAGTTATTGAATACGAGTTTGTGTCAAAAGTGTTTGATCAGTTGCAAATTCAGCATTCTCTCTCAACGGATTGTTTTGTAATTTCTAGTGGAGAACAAGATGGGTCTGCCGCCTCCGTATGAGCAGACATCGCCCAATCCTGTGCCTCCGCCGTCATACTTCGGGGATAACCCGCCTCCTGCGGCCGGGTTCGTGGTCCCTGCTTCTCCCAGGACCACCGTCATCACTAACCCGCCTGCCGCCACGGGACCAGTGAAACTAGGACCGGGCCCGACCGGCACGAGTTGCAGAAACTGCAATAAGACGATCGTGACCAGAGTGGACTTCGTGCCGAACAATAGGACGCATATTGTCTCCGCGGCACTTTGTGTGTTGGCTGGGTAAGTTGTACTTCCTTCTGATTACTCATAGGAATGTTCTCTCAGATTTCACGTACCTTATTTGACTAAGCAGAATTTGTAATTAAGTCAGGTGACGTCACATTGCACCTGTGTAAGTGCGTAATAACAACTCTAACTTAATCTTTGTCCTAGCAACATAAGTTTTACTAGTAATATAAGGTATGTACAAAATACATATGAAACAGTTGTGCTACCTGAAGACCGCTGCTAGCGATCTAAAGGTAGCTCAACTGATCCAAATCACTACCAGACGGAAGCGTCCCTAAGATTGTATTATTCTTACTGTAAATAAATGTTTTGTCTTATTAAAAAAAAAAACTAGTGGTCCGTCCTGAACGAGACCTTGCGAATTCACGTGATGTAGGTTACTTACTTTTTTAGAGTATTTTGCCAGTAAACCACCTCTTTCCATTAGACATGAACAAACATTTCGATAAAAAAAATACGAGAGTCACTTGTACAGCGACGAAAAACTAACCACCAGAGCGTAAACGCTACATACCTAATAGTAGGTAGGTACATTACTGACGAGTTAATTGATAACCTCGTTTTTTGAAATCGTTAACGTCTGAAAATAATCTAGCAAGTGTATCATAATTGCAGACATAATTGGAACATTGTAAAATTTAGTGTATCGAAAAATTCGAGTCAACCTTACTGAGCTACAACGTCATTCAAACACCAAGAAATTACACCCCGGACAGGGTCCGGGGTAGTAGCCTACATCCTGGTCAGCATTAGACCCTGGAGCGTGATGTCGTTGGAGATGAATATTTTGAGCTCAAACAGAAGATGAAAAATTCGAGAGTTCCCTTAAAAAAATATTGTGGTGATTCCACCAAACATACCTAAGAACCATCTCGCAAAAACCATCTTTCATACAAAAACGGTATATAGTCAGAACACCCATTCTGGAGCTACGTGGCAACAAAGACACATGCATACATATAGACATACAGACACAATATGGCCTCAAAGTTATCAAACACCTCCCTTTTTAGTCAGTGGTTAAAAATAAAGAAGAAAGATATTGAGATAGCACGAGTAATCGTTAAAACGACTGTCTTTATTTTCCAGGTGCTGCTGTGGCTGCTTCGTCCCATACTGCATGAAGTCCTGCAAGACAGCGAACCACTACTGTCCCCAGTGCAGAGCCTTCATAGGCTCTTACACGCCTTCGTGATCTTCCAGCGGTGGTTCTTAACCTGGGTCAGTGGACGCCAGAAACCTGCGAAGTTTCTATAGATAGTCCGTGACACTCCAACGCACCATTCGCCCTTCTCCCTCTCATTGTATTTGTGCTTGGCAAGTCTTAAGGCGTGTCCGCTGCGCCATGTTTTGAATAGAACATTGTTCTTGAACATTGTTCAAAACATTTCCCGTCCGCTGCGTCTTTAGCAATGTTCAGTAAACAAAGCTCAAAACGTCTTCCTGCGTAAAAATTAACAAATACCCCCCGCCCGCAGACGAACGCGGGGGATGTTTTCCACAAACTCTGGCAAACACGTTCAATTTCTATTTGCTTGACAAAACATTTAGGCCACGCCCCTATTTTATGTTTTCAAACAATGTTCTGTTCAAAACATGGCGTAGCTGACACAGCTTTACTTTACTTTACTTTATCTCTAAACTATTTTCATGGTTAGTATAAACGTGATAACTCTAATCGTGTTTGGTACCTTGTTTCCAATCGTAACTAAGACCTATTTTGTAACGTTTTAATCGTCTATAATTTCGGGTAGCATCGAGGCCAACATTTTTTATGCAACGGGTGCAAGGAAATGACGTAGGAAATGACGTTTAAGGTGCAACGTTTCGGGTTTAGCGCGAAATTCAAATTTTATTGTGTTTTTTGCTAATCACAGCTCATCAACACATCTTGAGATAGCGAAACCTGATTTTGCGAAAACTATGAGAACTAACACACACGTTTAGATTGATAGTGTCTCATACATACCATTAGTTTTGCTGTGATTGTCATTCTTTCAAGGATTTTCACAGTGAGTTTTGTGTTCATTGACATTCGTAGCTAAACTAATGATATTTATGAGACACTTTTAATCAAAATATGAGTCTTAGGTCTCCTAGATTTCGCAAAATTATAAGTTTCGCTATATCAAGATGTGTTGATGAGCTGTGATCACAAAAAAACACAATTAAATTTGAATTTCGCGCCACAAGCGAAACGTTCCACACGAAAAATCTACGGCTCGGTCACACTGAACCCATTTCTTTTTAAACTATTTGCAACTCAAAAGGGGTTTAAGGTATGGCCGTGCTACTAATAAATGCTGAATATCCGTGGAGTAGTTAGACCGTGTTTGGTCTCTTTCGATTGAATTTGAAACTGCTTGTCAATGCAAAACACAAAACCACTGTTCCAAGTATAGGTCATTCCAATTTTATAGTAGCACGCAACTTTTTTACTTCTGGGTACTTTAAAACATCTTCTTATAATCAGCTGTAAGACGTCCACTCCAGATGAGGCTTCCCCCATAAAGTCCAATGGGGGTATTTACCATAATCACCCCGCTTGGCAGGCGAATTGGTGATCGCAGTAATGGTGTTGAGAACTCAGGTGGATGCATCCAGTGGTGTAATCCCTATGTTGGCTCTTATGACATCCACGAGAGGAGATGGAGGCCATTCTAAGGCCAAACACACCACGGCTTGTCTTCCAAAGCAAATAAAGATCTCGCATCGCATAGATCATACCGTCGATGGTAGATACAGCTTTATCTATACTTCACAACGTATAAAAATCTGCTACTACAGTAACTTGCTTGTTGTTGTATTTCCCTCATTTTAGTAGGTAACTATAATTTAGCTACGGCCTTTTGTCGATGCAATCTCCACTTTTTCATACTAATGTATTTTTTGATGTACGGGCGAAGAGAGTTATAATTTTACACTGAAATTACTCTTGTTGGTCTTATATTGGTCTTTATTTGCGGTAAATCATATTTAGTTCAAGAAAACAGTGGATTAATAGCGAAAATAAAATCGAAATATTAGTGCACACTTGTAAAAAAGCCAACATCATTAATTTCAGTGCAAAATTATACTCTCTTCGCCCTTAGAGGAAGAAAAAAAAGGAACCACCTCAAAATATTGTCTCGGTGCCCACACATTTTATACTCATCTGGCAGTATACTGTACATTTATATCATCAGTAAAGCTGGTGTAGTTGCATGGATCTGAGAAATACATGGGGTCAAAGGTACTGTTATAAATGTAATGTAATGTAATGTAAAGCGAAATTTTTTTTAATCGAATTTATGTAGTTAGTGTGAGCGGTGAATTTAAAATTGCCAATTTTTTATTTTATTTTTGTATTTCCTACTAGGTGTTGTAGTTTATCGAAATAAATATAACTAGTTTAAATTTTATTTTGTACCTACGTTATTTTTTATGAAACCTATTAAGTTAATTATAGTTTTATGGATGGATAATACTTAGATATGATAATAAATACTGTAAACGTTACTTATTTACTTATTATATTCTCCTTTGAACTCTGTGATAGATTTGTATAATAATTTTATATATTTTTTTAAATAAATGGTTTTCTTTATTTTTGCTCATATGAAAAGTTAGTTCTACCACAACTGTAGCTTCAATATTATTCTATTTATAAAAGCTAATTTTAAAATTAGTCCTTATCCAACAATTTGTTATTATCCAGTGGTCATCATCAGCCCACACTAGTCCACTGCTGGACATAGGCCTCTCCCAATACGCGCCACTAAGCCTGGTGTTCGGCTCTTCTCATTCAGTTTCTGCTCGCCGCGCGCCGCCTTTCGTAGGTCATCGCTCCTAGCCAGAGGGCGCCCCACGCTACGTTTGCCAAGACGCGATCTCACCTCAAGAACTCGCTTACCCCAACCTCCAGCTTATCAGCTCCCTCCTCCGCTTATCCAGTGGTAAGATGGTAATACTTTAAACAGTTGTTGTGTTCCGGCTTGAAGGGTATGGGAGCCGGGGAAATTACAGGCACTTGAGACTCATGTTTATGCCTCAGGGTGGCGGGCGCAGTGGACGTGACCTATGAGGTAATGCATTGTTAAAGGCAGAGGTGACCGCTGGGCCATCTGCTTGTTACGTCATTCACGCAGTTAAAAAAAACATCAACTTATGATTAATTTTTATATATACGGCCCAGATATGCAATGACGGGAAGAATAAGTTTATAGCAAAGGTTTTGGTAATTATCGTAGTTCAAAATAGGTGCAACTTATCTACTAGGTAAGGTAGAGGTATAGGTAGGTGGTATAGGTATTTAATGAAACAGAAGGGAAATCCAGTATTTTAGTTTACACTAATAGGTACCTAGCATTTAACCCAATTCACAACGTATTAGAGCAAATTACAAACTTTTGAAATCTGCTTAATACTTCAAACATCACTAAAAATTCATTAAAATTATAATACTTACCTATATAATGTAGGTCAGTTTATATTGCTCGTCAGAATGGTCAATATGCTCTCCTATTTGGTCGGTCGTACTAGCCAACCTTAAAACTATTCATGTTTTGAATAATTGTAATTAATATGGATTTAAACTTGTGTGTGTGCGTAATTGTGGTTGGCTCGTGATCGACTTTAGTTCCAATGTTGTCCACCTGAACAGTTTCACACTATAGCGCACTTCACCTCCGTGGCGCGGCGGGCGAAGGTTCGCCTGCGACGCAGGAAGTTGCGGGTTCGATTCCCGCCTCGGAACAAATATTTGTACCATCTACAGATATTTGTTCAGAGTGTTCTGGGTATTTTCTATGTATAATAAAAAATACCTATCTTTGTAATTGATTGTATTAATTAAGTATATCAGTTATCTAGTACCCATAACACAAGCTCTGCTAAGCTTGGGGCTAGATAATGTTGTGTGAACTGTCCAGCATTATTTATTTATTTATTTTATTATATTTTTGCACGCTTAGAAGTTAGAGGTAGGTAATTACGGTGACAGCAAGCGAATGCGCATTCTTTCCCTCAAGTCGTTGAAAATGACAAGCGATGAGCACATTCGCTCGCTTGGTGTCCTTTACTTAGGTTCTAATTTAACTTATTTTATGCAAGTCATATCCAAGATTTTCTGGCATAAACTCCCAAAAATCGACGACAGTTTGGGCAGTAGTGCTCCACATTCTTCCATCTCTTAACGAAGTAAGGCACTATACAGCAACATAACCACCTGAAATAAAGCAAAAGTAAGTGCTAGCTTCTTTACACTGAAAATAAAATGAATATATAGTGGACGGTGAATCAACCTGTAGAGGAGATTATCTATATATAGATTATTTCCTCTACAGGAATGATTCACCGTCCACAGATCAAGCTCAATATGGTGAAAGAAGACTAGAGTCCGTGCCACGATTGAAGTCCGGTGACTGGAGCGCTAGTTTCTATGGGCAAAAGTGCAAAAGCGAAAATCTATATACCTCTGTTATCCGTTAGTTCCTCAAAAGGCCGTCGGACTTCAGTCGTGGTGCGATTTCTACTTAGCACATCCGAATATCCCATGATGTTAAACGATATTGGATAGTTTGATGCAATGATTTATTTGGAATTTTGGGGCTCACCACTTGTCACGTCTATATTCCCACGATGGTGCAAACCACGGTGAAAACAGAACAATTGAGGCTCTGCCTACCCTTTCGGGGAAAAGGCGTGTGTCTATGTGTGTATTTATGTTTGGGGCTTTATTTTAGGAGAGAACTAGAAAATTAAAAATAAAAACGATTTACAAGTTGTTCTTGTGACGAACAAATGAAATCAAATGAAAAAATAAACAAAAAAAAATTAATGGGCTCGTTATCTCGTTATGAGGAAAATCTGACTCAATCCTTGAAACTCAATTTTTGAAAGAAACATCTTAATTTTTATTAAATCACATTTTAATGTGTTTTTAAGATTTATTTCGTGTAATCTTGTTGGCATTTTAACCGGTGTAACTTAGTTTAAACTTAGCACATGTGTGGTGTAGTTAAATATAAGTTTATCGCGTGTATTTTCGGATTGGTGGATTATCCAAAAACTTGTTTTTTTTCTGCCACCATTTAAACTGGGTTATGATTTGACGGAGACTCTTGAAGACTTATAATTATATTACTGATATTGGTGAAATTGTTTAAAGTATTCCTCAGAAGCAATTAAAAGAAGAGAAGTAAAAGACAATACACAAGTAAACACACAATTTTTTTGGAATAATATTACAACGAAAAAAATACGATAATCGAGCACACCTTATCTCCAAAATTATAAGCATAAAGTTTCAAAAATAGTGACTCATAGAATATCCCCACGCATAGTTTACAGCAAAAAAACAATCACATAAGTCTTATCCTCATGGAAAACTGTCAATTTTAGTGACCAGAAAACGCGTAGGTATAAATGTGTTGCTTCGTAGCGAAAATTCTAAGTTTATGGTTGCGTCACTGTTGATTTAATTATGTTCTATGAGTCTAGTGGTTGCTATGGTAGTGGTATGGTAGTGGTGATAGCGATGCTATTGGTGAATGCGAAGTTTGATACGGAGCCCTCTCCGTGCGAATCCGTCTCGCACTTGACCGGTTTTGATAACTCCCGGTGTTGGTTTGGTACTATAAACTTTCAGGTTCATAAAGTGGGAAGTTTCAGCTTGGAAAAGTACCTTTATGTGCTACGGCCATTGCTACACCATAGACCAGGGGTATGGCCAGTGGCATGGTTGGTCCGCAGCGTAGAAAAGACATCAACGCGCTTCTCAGTTTTGCTTGTAACATTAATGCTCCAAAATCGATAAAACTATTAAAAAGTACTTTAAATTAGCAGTTAAGTATTTGATTTAATGAGGTACCTTGCGTATTATTATGTAACTTATTATGTACCTAGTTAAATTCAAATAAATTTGCAATCATAAATTCCATGTTATGCAAGCGGAAAGTTTTTAACTTCTTGAATTACGGTACAGTCAGATGACCCACCCATTACATTGCTCTCACGTCCACCTATCTTTATGTCTCAGGGTATCGGGCGCAGTGCAATGACACATGGGGCGCGTCCTAGGTGGATGTGACCTATGAGGGAATTGTTTAAGGCAGAGGTTACCGCTTAACATCAGGTAGGCCATCTGTTTGTTACGTCAATCAAGAAGTTAAAAAACAAAACAAAATTGTTTAAATCCTAATAGGTATTCGTTGGTACTAAGTTTTGTCCTGGCTGCTAGGAATGTGTTATTACTGGAAAAAAGCGTTGGCAGAGTTTGTCGTGTGAAGCAAAGGCGGCGATGAGCTCACCACTTGTCACGTCTATTTCCCACGATGATGCAACCCACAGTGAAGAGGCCTATTTGAGGCTCTGCCTAGCCTTTCGGGGGAAAAGGTGTGTGTATGTATGTATGTAAAAACTCCGCGGGGTTAGCGCCACCATAATCGCGGATAGCGGCAACATTTCCAATGTTCATAATACCCGACGACAGACACAACGTCCGGGAGGTTTTTAGTAGTTGTAGTAGAGCTTTTTTGTGAATGAGTTCATGCGGGGAAGTACTACCACCATACCTATTTCTGCCGCAAAGCAGTAGTGCTCACATTGCTGTGTTTCGGTTTAAAGGGTATGTGTGCCGGTGAAATTACAGGCACATGAGACTTTTCATCTTTATGTCTCAGGGTGGCGGGCGCAGTGCAATGCCGCTTAGGGCGCGTCCTAGGTGGACGTGACCTATGTGATAATACACTGTTCACAGGCAGAGGGTACCGCTTAACATCAGGTGGGCCATCTACTTGACACGTCATTCCAAGCTGTATAAAAAAAGAAAAAGAGGTACATCTCAATGTACACCTAAGTAGTTATTTATAAACCTAGTGAGGATCCTTACCAGAAGAGTATCCCGAGGACTACAGCAATGATGTGCGTGAGTGAAGTGTTGGTATACGTGGCCTTGGTCATGATGTCTTCTGTGCAGTAGGGGCACCGCATCCCGACTGCTTCCGACCCTACGTTGAGGAGGTCCATCTCTATGCAGACAGAGTTGTCTGTGCTCTGGTTGATTTGTCGGTATGCGTTCGGGTCCACTGAAAAACAATCATTATTTAGTTTCTACTAGTATCCGCCCACGGCTTCGCTCACATTTTACCAGGATAAAAAGTAGAATATACCTCAATCCAGGTTATCCAGGTCATTCTATCTTCATACCAAATTTCATCGAAATCGGTTGAGCGGTTTCAGCGTGATTGTGACAAACATCCAAACATCTTAACTTTGACATTATGATATTAGTTGGATACATAAGTATCCAACTAATAAAGTTTGGGACAGCATGATGACTAGGGTTTCGTTTTTCCCGATTTTTATCAATTTCCAGGAAACGGTTTTTTTTTTATACTACTTGGATGACGGATCAAGCAAGAGGCCCACCTGATGTTAAGCGGTAACCTCTGCCTATGAACAGTGCATTACCTCATAGATCACGTCCACCTACGACGCAACCTATGTGGCATTGCACTGCGCCCGCCACCCTGAGATATAAAGATGAAAAGTCTCATGTGCCTGTAATTTCACCGGCACCCTTACCCTTCAAACCGGAACACAGCAATGCGAGCACTACTGCTTTGCGGCAGAAATAGGTATGGTGGTAGTACTTCCCCGGACGAACTCTTTCACAAAAAAGCTCTACTACTACTACTACTTGGTTTCACATTACCACAAATATGACTCTTTATTGATCACCACACGGAAATACAATAATATAAACCATTTTAAACTTAGGGCAATACATTAGGCGGCCTTATTGCTAACAGCGATCTCTACCAAGCAAGCAATTATTTTTTATGAATTTATTCCACAGCTTTTTGTTTAATTTTGATCGAGATTTACATGTGTTTTAGAGCATTAGGATATCAAATAAAAAACTTCCCTGGAACTCCCCCAGGAAATCCGGGACGTATTTCCCGGGAATTCCCGATTCCCAGATCCCGGGAATGAACCCTAATAATGACAGATTGATTCACATATCTAACTAGATACACTAGATAGCCCAGCGCTTCAGTTGTCCCATAGTTATGATTTTATTAGATACGACCACCTAAGTAGGTAGGTACCTAGTTACCTACCTTCTTAGGTACCTAGTTACCTACCTACTTAAACCGTAGCCTTCCGCTTTGTAAAATAACATAACACCCAACAGTCACATAAGCATCATATATTCATAAATTTTTAGCGCAATTATCTACTATGTGAAGATTCATGTGATACTCCGCCGTGGTGTGTCCCGCCTAGAATAGATCTTCCGTCTCCTCCCGTGGATGTCGTAAAGTCAGACAAAGGAATTGCACCAGAGCATGGGCAGGAGCATCCACGTGAGTACTAACACCATTACTGGCAATCACCAATCCGCCTGCCGAGCGTGGTGATTATGGCAAACAAACCCTCACCATTGGCGTCGTGGCATTCTATGGAGGAGGCCTAAGTCCAACAGTGGACTTCTAATTGATGATGATGATGAGACATTCGTTGATACAAAAACATATCGTACTGATAAAAACTATTTACGAAATTCCTTCCTAGAAAAAAATAAACAACATGTCCGCTTACTTGTTTTGAGCCGGATCGAAATTGATAAGATACCACCAACACAAAATAACCAATGACTTAGATAGATAGCAACGTATCTAGCTCGTTGGTATATAAAATTATTTAGGTATCTATAGTTACAAACACACAGTTCTCTTCATAAAAGCAAGACTACACAATACTTTATTCTGTTTACTCAATATTATCTACACACACTGAAAAATACTAGTATTATTTACAGAAACACAACTGCTTGTGAGAAGCGGTGTTAACAGAGTAGCCATCAAGTAAATTATTGGTTATCGAACAGATAAGACACTCGCTCACACTCCTTCATTTCATAGGTGTGTTAGTTTTGGTAGGTACCTACTTTGTATCCCAGGTACTTACCTATCTATTGATTATCTACTTGGTGCTGACCTACGATTATTTATCTTATTGCCTGTTAGGTACCTATTTTGAACTAATTGGGGAAGCCTTTGCTAATTACCAGCATATTGACGACCTCTGAGGCGCGGCGGGCGAGTAGCCGGCAGAGACGCGAAAGGTTGCGGGTTAGATACTCGCTGCGGTACAAATGTTTGTATGATTTGCAAATATTTGTTTTGTATCCAGACCCGGAACAAATACTTATACTCGTAGATCCAACACTAGGAGACACGAGTACCTTGGTACCACAAGACGGTGTTGTGGTACCTACCATGTGTTGAGGTACTCGTAGTTCGTCATACCCGCGACACAGGGAATCCTAGTGTGGGATCAGATTAGGTATGTGTCTGTTGGGTGCTATTGACCGAGCGAGCGAAGCAAGCGATGGCCTCGATTTTGATAATATTTGGCAGAAACATTCGGTACCTATACAATGAGGGCTTTTCATTTTCGAATCAAATAAAAAAAGGAGTTCCATTTGGCTCGATAGATGGCGCTGACTCAAATGTGGTTGCCAAAATTAACAAATGCATTGTCTGTGCTTATGTGTAATGAAGATATATCACTACGCTGTTGACTTTGACATTTCACTTTATTTTGACAGTTAAGTACAGAGCTGGCGCCATCTATTTTATGCATGATGTGAAACGGCCGTGAATACCCCTCATTCTAAACAAGAATTTATTTTGACAGTTAAGTACAGAGCTGGCGCCATCTATTTTATGCATGATGTGAAACGGCCGTGAATACCCCTCATTCTAAACAAGAATTTTGAATCAGAGGGGCAAGTCCGAGTTTACACACACCATCGTAACGATGATCGTAACGGCGAGTGTACGTGTATTGCGTAGTAACTAGCCATTAATCTGTGACGTTTTTGGCACAGATTAATAGCTAGTTATTATGTTATACACGTACGATCGTGTTAAGTTCACCGTTACGATGGTGTTTGCAAAACTCAGACTCACCTCTCTGAGCATAATCGGTCAAGCGGTTGTCTAGATATACAGTTTTTTTTTTAAATACAAAAAATACTACGGTAAGTATGTAGGTAACCACTTTTAGCCATATTTAGAATTTTTTTACAAAACTGGCCACTTTTTTATTTTAGGTAGCCAGAAACTAGATTGTCATAACCATAGAGAATTTTTTGGCATAACGGCAACACTGACCTTATTTTTTTTTTAGTTATTGTGGTGATTGTGATGTTTTTGTAATTTCGTCTGAAATGATTCTTGCAGTTTTAGGTAAAACAAGGACAGGAAGGAACATACATACATACTCAATCTATAATAAAAACCAACCAGCGAGCGTCTACCTGTGCAGTCACTTTACAATCTGTCCTACCTTGGATTAATTGAAAGAAATGTAAATAAGGCCCGCTGCATTACAATGGATGTGGATTTACTACGACCGGGTACTGTTCCCATATCTCCGGACACTATCCTCTGGTTTGAGTTCCTTCTTGACCCAGACCTACTCAAGAAACATCTAGTAAAGGATAACCCAGGTACGCACCCATTAGTACCTAAGAAGTCTAACCTATGTGTTACATTACATGACTAGTATTTTCATCGTTGATTTAAATCCACAGAGCCGTCAGCATGTGAGCTTATTGAAGAGTTTTTGTCTGTTGACATTAAAAATACCAACTCGAAGCTTACAAGTGAGCGGGTTGTGGACATTGATGCTCCCCCCACACCTCCAATGTCTGGGACGCCTGCTCCAGTGCACTACACCAAGAAACAACTTGCATTAAAGATTCTTGCGCTCAAAGTGGCTGCATCACTGCATTGGAATTTGGGTATGCAACCTAACAAGGTTCTAAGATTTGTTTTTATGTTAAGAAGTGGTTCACATTTACTTGCGAGTAATCTTAGGATCTAAGTGCCTAATTTAACATCATAGGAAAAACTTTTACATTTTTAAATAAGTGTATAAAATAGAAAAATCTATTTTATTGACACATTTGCAAACACTGATGATTGATTTGATTTTTGAGTTTGAAATGTTTTGATATTTCATGGCGCACGCAGCTGTGCCGAAATATCGGGAACATTTCAAACTCAAAAATCATGGTAAATATCCTGTTTCTAGTGAAAATTATGTACATAACCATGATAGTATTATGTATATCAGTTACCTAGTACCCATAACACAAGCTCTGGCTTAGCTTGGGGCTAGATAATGTTGTGTGAACTTGTCCAGCATTATTTATTTATTTATTTTATTTATAGTTTCAAAAGTTATACTAAAATATGTGTTTTGTAATGATCAATCTCCTGCACCTACTTTTACTGAAAAACAAAAACAACTAACCTTCAGAGTCCTTTTTCCTTTACTAAAAGCCATCATATTGACTAAAAAAACTATAAATCAGGCATATATCATTTTTGACAAATAATATACTAGAATATTGATTATTAATCACATACCATGATTTATTTTTATGAATAAAGCATAATTCCAAACAGATCATTAGGTATATCAAAATAAAGTTTGTTCCTTAATGAATGTAATTCTGATGTATTATTGATAATTCCTTTATTTCATTAGATACAACAAAATACTTAGCATTACTCTAAATTACAATAAGTTGTGATGACAAGCATGACCTGAACAGAAACTGGCTCTTAAGCAGTTAACAGTTATTACAGTTGTTTTTATTGTTTGTCTGTTCCTGATCGCTATGACTTGCCAGTAATGAAGGCTTTTATCCGGGTCCTGGGTATGTAGGTAGTCTCGCTAGAGTCTGTTTGGTTGGAATTTGGATGGGAGTTTTTGCTTACACTAATAATGTCTGACGTAATAAATGAATTACATTATATTATTTTCCATCAGTGACTTCCTCCTATGTCTCCATCATTAGAGCTACTTGCTGTTGCTGTTAATTTTTGCCAGACTACTTTAGTGAGGCATAGTGAAGCTATATGTCACTTCAGTAAGGAAGGGTAAAATCATCTTTTATAGATGCAGATGCAAACAGCCTATGATGAAGGAAGGGTAGTGAGTTTTTGACTATGAATTTAAAAAACCTCCGAGTACTTCATAAATTTCTAGTATATCAACAATATGTGAAGGGAAGGGACCATGTGTTGGCAAAATTTAAACCGTGGCCACCATATTACTGGTAGTATTGTGATGTTATGCTTTGCTGTAGTTGGGCTATAGTTGTTCATTTGTTTCGCAGATGTTTTTGAAGCTAAACTGGCCCCTCAGACACAACAGCAACTGATGCAGGACCTTGTCTATATGGCCACAGATACTGCATTTGCTGTACCACCTCAGGTAATCATTATCATTTGAGTTTAAAATTAAAATGGATAAGTGCGAGCGAAACTCTTGTCCTGAGAGTATCGATCTGTAAATTATTTCCAAGTCCTCAGAGCCCTTTTAGAATTTCAGAAACTTTTTCCTATAAACTTCCATTCCATTGTTTTTTTTTTTAAATCATTTTATTATCTTATATAAAGGATTATATATATCTAAACACAGTTTAGTACAATTGTAACTTAGCTTCTATAAAAGTTTTTTAAACCATTGGTAAAAAAGTCGAATTTCCTCAATTTTAGACTTTTCCCTTTATTTGTGTTACAATAAAGGTTTTTTTCCATAAAAGATTATCTTTGAAGTCTTGATTGATAAATTATGTTTTATTGTTTGTAGGAAGTGCCGCCTGAATTACTGAGACAGCCACAGGTGCAGTTTGCTCTGATCCTGTACCACAGGTGGATGATCAGATTCTCTGTGAAAACTGCACTTTATGCTAAATCTACTAAAATGGCCTACATGCACATGTAAGTACACAATGCTGTGGGTTCTGTGCAGCACTCTCTAAAGCATAATCGAACACTACCACACTACTACTCTTTACTATCACTGTCCTTATCTAATAGACTGAAATGTAAAGGACTATGATAATTTAAGCGCTGTTAGTCAGGACAGTAAGTCATAACACTAACCAGAATGTCCAATGTAGAGCGGAGGTTCCCAAATCAATTCACATGCCTTAAATTTTTTGGTTTTATTCATTTTTTGTGAAACCGTTTCGCACGGCTTGTGAATTTGCTTTGAGTATTTTTACGTTTCAAATTAAAATTAATTTACTATTTTAATTTGCAACGTAATTCCAAGTCGTCAATGTCTCAGTCAAATCATGTGTCTGTAAAGTAGTGGCAGTTTTACTAAAACTTTGGTGAACAATTTCCACCCAAGCGACACAATACACTTCCATATCTTTAGTACTCTTTAAAAAAAACTAATTGTTTAAATTTCACCAAAATTACACAAAACAACTTAAAACCACTACAAAATGGAAATAAATAAAAAAAGACGACGTCTCTTTTCGAAAATGGCGGGAAGAGTATAACTCACATCCATTTGTTTACATTTGCAGGCCGGGTATGCCAGGTGACCCCACTTACACCCCGATTAATCAAAACTATGAAAAAATACTCAGGTTGTGTGAAGCCAACCGAGTCTACAGCCTGAAGTTTTTGGAAGACATGCTCTCCTACCATGAGCTTACCCCCAGCACTGGCCGTAAAGAGCCAAGAAAAATACAAATCCCTGTGATGGACACCTTTGTTCATCTCTCTGAAGACTCTGATGATATGAACCACAATTGGAACATCGATGACACTGTCATAAACCAATATGAACTTGCAATGCAGATACATTTCGACCTTTGCTACAATTACTTCTTTTATGGACAACATGAACCGGCCAAGTTAAATATTCTCGGCTGCAGGGAAAACTCGAATCTACTAGAAAGAGAAGTATCTATCTTCGGCTATGGGTTAAAGAAACAGATGCCTTGGGGTGAGTTCTACTATGCGAGCATGACTAATGAAGACATCCTAGGGTACATCAGGGCATTGAACTTGGGCTTTAAACTATTGAATGAAGAGCCTTCACTTTTACAAAAACTGCAAGAATCTATAGCTAATCATTATGCAGGGATCATAGCTGTGTTACAAGCTGATAATCTGAAACGTGAGATCCCTATGATTCACAGGCAAGTTGCAGAGCTGGATATCCAAGGGTCTGCTACTAGCGGAGCTTTCACCGTCGCAAGGGATCTTCTCAATAGAGTGTCAGCTCTGAATGCCGTGAGATACGCACTTGAAGGGGGAATACCTTCCACCCAACAGGACTTTCTGAACAAATTCAAGACAGTGGGGATCAAATTTTTTGATCTTCTGTTCTGGGCATTAGCACCCGTCCTGACGTCGAAGCTATCAGAGGCCGATTGGGACAATCTAAGAATGTTTTTCTTGCATCTAGCGACATCCCAATCCCGTCTTCCGATCGACAGAATCGATGAGTACTTGAGGAAGCATATAGGGGAATCGGCTCTGAAGATACGGAAGAAGTTGATCACCGATGAACAGCAACAAGTGATCATGAACGATCCTATCAACATGGATGATGAGAGCATGGACATACCGAGAGAACTGCTGACTGATGATTGGGAAATTACAGAGTTCGATCATAACCCTGTGCCTGAACTGGAAATAGGGAGGCTGAAGAAACGACTCATAGGCGCGTCAACAGCTGATGACGTGAGAATGTGTTTAGTGAAACTAGCTACTACAGCGCCGACTCTACCCTTGTGGAAGCTCAGTCCGTCTTGGAAGCCGGCGGGGGGGTTGGGGGGAGCGTTTATATCTCTGCCGAGAGGTTTCTTACAAGACTTTGGGTTCATAGTCTCTGGAGCAGCCAGAGCGCGGGCAGAGTCTGGTTGCGCGCGCGCCGCCTTATCGCTCCTCTCTGTACTAGAAGGTGAAGCTCGAAACCAGCTGGCCGGGGGCAATGACCCTAACCTGTTCCGGTTATGCCGGCTACTCTCCTGGGAGGTGTTGCTGTTGCAAGTCAATGTAATGCTGAGTGAATGGCCGCATCATAGATTGAATTTGAAAGCGTTAGCCAATAAATGCAGAGCTTGTATTTCAGCGGTTACAGCTGGTGATGGAATAATCCCGAGGCCGCAGGTGAGAGATACACACTGAAACACAATTCTCTTAATTAAAAATAGTCTTACTTATAGTTCGGAACATGCTCCGATCTATCTAGTGTCGATGTCACAAATGGTACTCTCCTTAACTGACAATACAACACGGAAATGTGATTATAATGAAATGAGACCGAAACATTAATGTTTCAATATTCTGAGAATTCTCTCTTTCACTCTTATCAATTATTATATAGCACTATCTATTCTATTCTATTTCTAGCCCTTTGTGCCCCACTGCTGGGCAAACGCCTCCCCTCAATCCTTCCAGACTTTACAATTATTATATAAATAAATAAAATAAATAAATAATGCTGGACAGTTCACACAACATTATCTAGCCCCAAGCTAAGCAGAGCTTGTTTTATGGGTACTAGATAACTGATATACTTAATACAATACGTTAAATAGATAGATATTTTGTATACATAGAAAATACCCAGAACACCCTGAACAAATATCTGCGATCGCACAAATATTTGTTCCGAGGCAGGAATCGAACCCGCAACCTCCTGCGTCGCAGGCGAACCTTCGCCCGCCGCGCCACAGAGGTCGTCAGGCGAAGGTTCGCCTGCGACGCCTACTCACGCTAGTTTCCTACTCACTTTCACTCTATACAATTATTTGATAGCACTGTCCTACTCTAATCATAGTCGCAAGAATCGAAAGTAGATTATATTGTTATTATGTGGAAGGAGAATACCAATTTTTCAGTCAATAGTCTCGATTCGGTCAACATGCAGAGTGGTTTTAAAATAATAAGAGAACTGGGCTTCGGGTCACTTTCTAGTCTTAACAAGTAATTAATTTTGTAAAAATTAAAAAAACCCTCAACGCAATATAACGGCTGAACCGATTTTGATCAAACTACCGACAACGCTACGAACGCTACCGACAAATACACCATTAAAAAAAAAACGGTTCATCCTTTTGGGACCTACGATGCCACAGACAGACATACACACACACACAGACACGTCAAACTTATAACACCCCGTCGTTTTTGCGTTGGGGGTTAAAAACATCAATAAACTAACCAAGTCATGATTGCTATCTGAATCTATTGACTTGGGTCATGAAAATCGGCGTAAATTACTTAGAATCAGCCTACAGAAGTCCATTGCTGGACATAGGCCTCTCCCACAGAATGCCACGACGAACGGTCTTGAGCCGCCTCCATCCACCGCCTACCTGTGACCTCTATGATGTCATTGGGACCTTCCTCTTCTGCGTCCGGTTCGTGGTCGCCACTAAAGAAACTTTATTTCCCTATTTTATCAGATCTGCGAGTTCTGGCCTGCCCATTGCCACCCAATTCTGAGAGCTGTGTCGGATATCTTGGTTCTTGGTTTCACACAGTGAAACTCCAAGCATAGCTCTCTCATAGTCCGCTGTGCAACTTTGAGTTTTCAAAATGAATAGACAATTCTAAATTATTCTTGTTCGCCGCTTCGGCTGTTCTTGAGCACCCTGCGTTACGAAGACGTAGTATACGTAGTATTGAGCAGACTCATTTTTCCCGCGATCTTTAATAAATAAAATACTAATGACATTACTATTATTATCTTGACTTAACAGCCTAAAAAGTTCTCTTACAATAATAATGTATTTACTAAAGTTGTGTCGTGGCTTGTTCGGCTTAAGAAAAGACCTATCCGTCTCATCTCGTGGATATCTTGAGCCGATTAAGGGATTAAATCAGGGGTAATCCGGTCACCAGGGTGCGCTACTCATAGCAGCATTACCTGAGTACTCAACACCAATACTGCGATCACCAATCCGCCTGCCAAAGCGTGGTGATTAAAGCAAACCCCCCTTGCATTCTACGGGGGAGGCCTCGTCCAGCAGTGGACGACTAACAGCTGATGATGATGATGATTGTGATAATGACTAATAGTGTATGTATTTTACAGGTTGTGGAAGCATGTTGGTGTTGTTTGATAAACGCTTGCGAATGGGAAGGTACGGTGACCGTTGTGAACGGTCCCGGCGAGCTAGCGTCCGCACTGTGCATCGCTTGCTACGACCTGCAGAGAGGGAAAGGCGTCAGGAAGTTTCCTAGACCACTGTGGGATTACGGTATGTACCTTCCAATATTCCCACAAGCATTCCGAATTTAAAATTCCCATCTAAAAACGATATTTCTCGCATGCTCAAGATTACTATTTCATGCGCTCCCAAAATTTTTGACCCTTAGTTCTATGCGAAAAAAAAACTAACACAAATCAGCAAGGTTTTACTGCATCAACAAGAAATCTAAAGATCTAACCCAAATCGGCCAGGTTTAACTGTGTCATCAAGAAATCTAGTCTAACCCAAATCTGCAAGGTTTAACTGCGTCAGTATACAATCTAAGGGTCTAACCCAAACGGGCATGGCTTAACTGCGTCAGTATAAAATCTAAGTGTCTAACCCAAATCTGCAAGGTTTAACTGAGTCAGTATAAAATCTAAGTGTCTAACCCAAACGGGCATGGTTTAACTGCGTCAGTATAAAATCTAAGTGTCTAACCCAAATCTGCAAGGTTTAACTGCGTCAGTATAAAATCTAAGTGTCTAACCCAAACGGGCATGGTTTAACCCAAATCTGCATGGTTTAACTGCGTCAGTATACAATCTAAGGGTCTAACCCAAACGGGCATGGTTTGACTGCGTCAGTATAAAATCTAAGTGTCTAACCCAAATCTGCAAGGTTTAACTGCGTCAGTATAAAATCTAAGTGTCTAACCCAAACGGGCATGGTTTAACCCAAATCTGCATGGTTTAACTGAGTCAGTATAAAATCTAAGTGTCTAACCCAAACGGGCATGGTTTAACTGCGTCAGTATAAAATCTAAGTGTCTAACCCAAATCTGCAAGGTTTAACTGCGTCAGTATAAAATCTAAGTGTCTAACCCAAACGGGCATGGTTTAACCCAAATCTGCATGGTTTAACTGCGTCAGTATACAATCTAAGGGTCTAACCCAAACGGGCATGGTTTGACTGCGTCAGTATAAAATCTAAGTGTCTAACCCAAATCTGCAAGGTTTAACTGCGTCAGTATACAATCTAAGGGTCTAACCCAAATGGACATGGTTTAACTGCGTCAGTATACAATCTAAGGGTCTAACCCAAATCAGAAAGGTTTGACTACGTCAGTGACGGTAATTCACATAAAGTAAGCTGATACGATCCTTGATAGATCTCGTTGACAAACAAATGTTTCCAACATACTTTCCTTATTTGTTTCAGCACTCGCAGTGTACAACACAGTACCGGTCAGCGGCACAAAACGCAACGCGAGCGGCATGCCGCACGGCCGCGACCGGGACGGGCCGCACGCTTCCGAAGCGCGAAACTCCTTCAACGCATTCCTTTCAACGCTACGCGAACCAACCGCAGTCGGCGTCATGCTGTCACTATTGGCAAGGATACACAACGTCCTGTTAGACGATGCGTCGTTAGAACTAGTGGTAGAGTACACAGGACTCTGGCCTGCGACCATATCGAATATGATTAACTACAATGTGAAGAATGTGTTGGAATCTCTCACGGATCTATTAGAGAGGAGTTTGAAGCTGTATCCGTATAATACTTCTTGGTAATTCCTTTATATTCATTTAATCCGACATAGTTGATATACAGGATGGGTCAAATTTTTGGCCCCGTAAGGGTAGCTACCTTTTCTTTTGTAGTTAGAAGGTTTTTTTCTTAGAAACCTACTGATTTATTTTGAAGAAAAAAAAATTGCCATTTTAACATTTATGAAAAAAACTACGGTTTGCCCAAAAAATTACATTAGTCAAAAAAAACAAGTTTATCCTAATCGACTCTATTTCCAACCACGAACACTTTTCCCAAAGTAACTTACCAAATCAAATCATAAGTTTGCCAAAATTGAATAAGATGGAGCATATTTGAGCAACCTAGGTTAGTGGGATACATCGATCCAACTCAGAGCCACTGTAACTGCGGTGCAACCACCTGCAAACGAGAGGACTTGAACCAGGCAAGCAAATATTTGAAGATCATACAAACATTTCTCCCGCAGCGGGATCGAACCCGCAACCTTTTGCATCGCAGCCGGCTACTCGCCCGCCACACGACAAATAAGAAAGAAAGACAAACAGTAACTAAACAAAAAGTATAACTTAAATTTATATAGTTTGAATAGAATAGAATAGAAAATACTTTATTGTACACCTTAATAGCTAAAAAACGAACAAAATGTGTGTGTGTGTGTGTGTGTGAACATATGTGTGTGGGGCACGTCAGTCAAACAGGTGAGCGAATATCAGCACACCCTGGACACCTGAACGGCGACCTCAGGGTCGGCCGAGAAAGCGTTGGCGGCACAATCTTGTGAATTTTGACCTTTGCCCAGCAGTGGGACAATATAAGTTAAGGAAAAAAAAAATGTGTTTAAATTTGCAGGCTACGTGTATACGGCGACGTAGAGATGGTGGAAGCGCGCTGGGGCGGCGCGCTCCGCAGGTACCTGTGCGCGCTGGCGGCGGGCTCGTGGCACTTCAGCAAGCGCGCGCCCGACGAGGCGGCCATCGCCCGGCGCGCCGCGCGGTGCTGTCTGGCGCTCAACTCGCCCACGCAGGCCGCGGCGTTGTGCCAGCTGCCGGACGATGCGGACTATAACACTGCCTTCAAATGTCTGGCAGAGAAGGTAACATAGTACATACGTAGAAACACACCTTTTTACCCGAAAGGTGGGTGGCGGCATACATGTCAACAGGTTTAC
Organism: Operophtera brumata; assembly: GCA_932527175.1. Classification (NCBI taxonomy): domain Eukaryota; kingdom Metazoa; phylum Arthropoda; class Insecta; order Lepidoptera; family Geometridae; genus Operophtera; species Operophtera brumata. Next base: position 8,437,468 of record OW052238.1, read on the forward strand.
CGCCTGAGAGTTAAAATGTACAATATACAATAGTATCAATGCATCGAGCAATACGGACGGAGGCCTGTAATGCTCTTCTTCGTCTTCTTCTTATCTTAGGTAATGGCTTCTGTGCATTATTTGCAACAATTTAGCCAATGTCAAGTGATAAATTAATTATATTTTTATAGTCAAGTCGTCAAAAGTCTCCGCCAAGTCATAACCCAGTTTTTTTTTTTTTTTTTATACTACTTGGATGACGGATCAAGCAAGAGGCCCACCTTATGTTAAGCGGTAACCTCTGCCTATGAACAGTGCATTACCTCATAGATCACGTCCACCTAGGACGCAACCTATGTGGCATTGCACTGCGCCCGCCACCCTGAGACATAAAGGTGAAAAGTCTCATGTGCCTGTAATTTCACCGGCACCCTTACCCTTCAAACCGGAACACAGCAATGCGAGCACTACTGCTTTGCGGCAGAAATAGGTATGGTGGTAGTACTTCCCCGGACGATCTCTTTCACAAAAAAGCTCTACTACTACTCCAGTTTAAATAGTGGCAGAAAAACTTAAGTATCAATGTATAAAAATGACAAAATCTCATGATGTGTCAATGCCAAACCATGTATATTGCATTGACAACGACTGAGCGCTGGCAGCTGAAAAACGAGCCGAGCAAGATAATGAACTATAGAGTTAGTGTGTCTACTTCTAATACGGTGACCATCAAATAAAGTCATGTCCAGGAGACTTTTTCCATAGACACTTATGAACGTGCAGTGGAACAAACATTATTTAAATCAAATTATTTATCACAGTTATTTATGCAGCCAGATTCATACTGGAGGCTTGGTAAGTGATCAGTATCACGAATCGATAACATGTTGACCTCCCCTAATAGATGTCTCGGGACTGGGGTTGCGTTTGTAGGAAATACGTTTTTTTTTCCAATATCACAGAAAGTGTTATCGAACGTTGTTACTGATTACTTACCGAGTGTTCAGTGTCGGCAAACGGCGTGACTCGTGACGCAGCCATGCCGTGATGTTTCTCGTCTGCCGGGCGTCCGTTTCGGAGGTCTTGTTTCGGTATTATAATTTTTTAGAGCGCTCAGTCCTTTTGTATAGTAAGTCCATGATATTGCATGGAGTATTTCTACAAGTCCATGGTATATTGTGACATCTTTGTCATTGACATAACATACATAGACACACGCCCTTTTTCCCGAAGGGGTAGGCGGAGCCTCAATGTGCCTCTTTTCCGTGGGTTGCACTGCACTATCGTGGGATATAGACGTGACAAGTGGTGAGCTCATCGCCGCCATTGCTTCCCACGACTGACTCGGCTAACGCTTTCTTCCAGTAATAACATTCCTTAATAAGCTAGCAGCCAGGACAAATCTTATACCAACGAATCTTATAAACAAGTGACGTTATATATGACTACGCAATGAATACAGGCTTAACTATGACGCAAGAAGATCTGCCTTTGTTGTTGTTGGCATTCTCCGCTTGTGACGTCTGGATATAGCTGTTTGTACAAGCTTTTATTCAACTTGCAATGTTTGTATGTATGTGTGTCTGTTCGGGTCAAATCTTGCAATCAATGGTCTAGATACAATCTCGGTGTGAAATACTACCCATATTGTAATCTTATTTTACAGACTGGGAACGCAGCTGACGCGATGGACGGCTACTACGGTTGTCTCTGGGACGGGACGCTGTTAGAAGTGGCGGTGGCGCTCCACGCGCGGCGAGGCGAGGGCGGGCGCCGCGCGCGCGCGGTCAAGGCGGCCGGCGCGCTCGAGCTGAACGCGAACAACAGCGAGGACATACAGAGAGAAGCAGCCGCGACCAGGCGGGCTAGGCTGCTAAGAGCGCTCACCAATCAGTACGTCGCTTGACTCAAAAGTAGATCCATCATCAGTTACGTCAGAGCTGACATTGAACTGGTGCGAAAGAGCTCAATGCATATAATAGTGATGATGTACAGAAAAAAGCAGCCATGATCGCGCTAAGAAAGAGGTAGAATTTTTGTTTTCTTGTTGAAAAACCTTATGAAGAAATCGTGGAGACAAACAAAGAGAGCCTTGGTGAAGCAAGCAAGTTCGTGACACGCTGCTTTAGGTCAGTAAGCAGCTTGTGGTGTGGTGGCCCTGAAGAGGAAGCACCTGCTGACCGATAGCAGTGGGTGATGACGGTGATAAAGGAGATACAGTCAGGTTACTTCCGTCTTCACAATGCTGGAACCTGGGACAATTCCCAGGCCAATAATTGATCAGAAAAGTGTGAATAACATCATCAGCTCAAAGATATCCTCTCTGGCCTTCCGATAGCCGACTGCATCAACTGACTTCTAGTGACGGTTAGAATGTCATCGGTCCTTACATCGAGTGGGGAGCTGTCCTCGTATCTTTCTGGTTTGTGATCGTAAAGATAAAACTTGAAAACCCGGTCAAATCAAGTCTACCTAGAAAAGGTACTCACTTGTTTCAAAGACTCATTAAATTTTCTCGAATCAACTCCGCAGTGGGGGATAGTAATTCCGCGCTGAATATACAGGTTGCCCAATAGTGTCAAGCGGAAATCTAGAGCTAGAGCCCGCGTTCGGGGTACCCGAATCACTCCTATGTATTTTAAACGATTTTGTATAGTCAAGACCTTCGTAACTTCGATAGTTACCCATGGTGTTTGTGCACCAAATTAGCGGACTGATTGGGTGCAATCCGGTAATATTTTAATTTCACAAGTCTTCGAATTTAAACTGAAAAGTAACGTAAAGTTCCGCCATTTTTCTCAAATAAATCATTGAAAATGTTTTTTACTACTAATATTAAGAATGTCCTCACTTCATGGACTGTAGCATGGGTTATAATATTTCCATACAAATATTTATGTCAATATGATTTGAAAACTGTATAATTTTATAGGAAACTAACAAACCACGGGGATAGTAGAGTATGCAAGTTTCGTTTTGCTAATCCAGCTAATTCACCATAAAAACAAGGTTTTACAATAGAAATTAGAAAAAAAATTAGCACAAAAATAATAATTCCTCCTAAACTATCCAAAATCGCGGATCATAATAGCACGCCTTTGGCGTGCTATGCCTCGAGACTTCAGCTCGACTCTAATGGGGCAGCCTGTATCATAATGATGACATCGTCAATCTAATATTGACAAGTATTAGAAAGAGACTCGTATTGGTATATTATAGCGTTTGAAGAATGTAGACAGTTTACGGATCCACGCGGGCTGAATGCAACTTAAGGAATAAAGTAATATCGTAAGTGGCCTTACAAAATATGCAGTGCATACAATGAACAAAGTAACATGAATATTGATTTAAGATTTTAATTATGCAGTGTCAGTATTTCATAGATGCTTGAAATTGTGTACGAATTGTATTTAAATAATTAAGGTAAAATAAATATGAAAATATTCATAATCAATTTTATTTTCTTCAAACACTCCCGTTATACCCGTTCTGTTAGTTAGTAGTAAAGCTTTTTAAAGAGTTCGTCCGGGAAGTACTCCCAACTATACCCTTACCTATATCCGCCGCAAAGCAGTAGTGCTCGCATTGCTGTGTTCTGGTTTGAAGGGTGCGCCGTTTAAATTTCAGGCACATGATACTTTTCATCTTTGTATCAGGATTGCGGGCGCAGTGCAATGCCAATTAGGGTGTGTCCTAGGTGGACGTGACCTATGAGACAATGCATTGTTAAAGGCAGAGGTTACAGCTTAACATCAGGTGGGCCATTGTATGGTCCGTCTTTCACAGTCATAAAAAAAAAGCGGCCAAGTGCGAGCAGGACTCGCCCATGAAGGGTTCCGTAGCAGCAAGTAACATAATATAAAAGTTCTTGGATGGATTACGATTTATGACGTATTAAAAAAAAACTACTTACTAGATCTCGTTCAAACCAATTTTGAGTGAAAGTTTACATGGTAATGTACATCATATATTTTTTTTAGTTTTACCTTTCTCTTATTTTAGAAGTTACGGGGGGGGGGGGACACACTTTTTACCACTTTGGAAGTGTCCCTCGCGCAAACTATCCAGTTTAGAAAAAATATATATTAGAAACCTCAATATAATTTTTGAAGACCTATCCATAAATACCCCACACGTATGGGTATGATGGAAAAAAGTTTTTTGAGTTTCAGTTCTAAGTATGGGGAACCCCAACAATTTATTGTTTTTTTTCTATTTTTGTTTGAAAATCTTTTTGCGGTTCATATAGTACATCTACTCACCAAGTTTCAACAGCATAGCTCTTATAGTTTCGGAAAAAAGTGGCTTTGACATACTCGGACAGACAGACAGACATGACGAATCCATAAGGGTTCCGATATGTTTTTTACGGAACCCTAAAAAACACCCACACACGCTCCACAGTCTTGTTTTAGTCTGATCAGAACAAGACTACGAGTGTTTGGTTGACTCACGAAATAAAAGGATATTATTTTATGTAATTATATATTTATTTTTATTTATGTAAGAAAGTTATACAAAAGCACTGATACAATAGAATAAACTACTTGCACGTAGGTATATTGTTTATCAAAAAATATAAAGTATGTTGACGTGTTTGAGATACAAGTGGAATCTTATGACCTTACAACAATGTAAAGTATGTGGAATGGGTATACCTAGACCCACCTCCTCATCATCATCGGCTTTAGAAGGCCACCGCTAGGCCTCCTCATGACTTATACGACTGTCTTGAGCCGCGTCCATCCACCGACTTCCTGCTAACTCTATAATATCTTTGGTCCATCGAAGCCTTTCTCTACTGCGTCGTCCGGTTTGTGGTCAATTCAGTAACCTTAATTCCAGCAACAGTTGTCAGTTCTACGAGCTATATGGCTTGCCCATTGCCATCTCAACTTGCTAATTCTGACAGCTATGTCGGTGATCTTGGTGGCGGTTTCTACGGAACACCTCATTTCAGATTCTACCACGTAGTGAAACTCCGAGCATAGCTCTCTCCGTACAATATCCCTCCGTAATCATATAATATGGCACTTTCAAATGAAACTTAACTATTTTAGCGAATGTTACAAACATACCTACAGGTAGCTTCTTAGGTTCACATATTTACCCTGCTTATAGAATTGTTGTACAATATTTCCACTTTTTAAGATATTTATATGATTAAATACAGGTAGATTAATAGGTATTTAACTTACCAACCAACTACAAAAATAGATAGCTAACAATAATAATGCAAAAATTACATTAAAATTTACATTATCAAAGACAAAAATTGTGCTGGCTTGCCAGAAACTAACATAAATAAATAAATAATGCTGGACAGTTCACACAACATTATCTAGCCCCAAGCTAAGCAGAGCTTGTGTTATGGGTACTAGATAACTGATATACTTAATACAATATATTACATAGACAGATATTTTTGATTATACATAGAAAATACCCAGAACACCCTGAACAAATATCTGCGATCGCACAAATATTTGTTCCGAGGCAGGAATCGAACCCGCAACCTCCTGCGTCGCAGGCCAACCTTATCCCGCGGCGCCACAGAGGTCGTCAATATGAATTGTAAATTATAATACTATTCATTTATTAAGTCAGACATTATAGGTCTATTATTTGTTAGTAGGTATATGTTCTTAAAATCTATGTTATAAATACATCAGTTACAGGTATATGTTTAAACAAAAACTCCCATCCGAATCCCGACCAAACAGACTCCAACGAGACTACCTGCCTGATCAGGACCCGGATAAAAGCCTTCATTACGGGCAGGTCATAGCGATCGGGAATGAGCTGCAGGATGCAGTTGGAACTGCTCCGCACTCTGCTGAGCAATGAGGCAGTTTTCTTACGGATGATGGCGTGAAAACCATCAACCCGAGCCTCCGCAAACATCGTTGATGCACTGCAGAAGCGAGGAAGTCCAATCAGCATCCTAAAACCATTATTATATTGGACGCGCAGGGCACTAAGCGACTTCTGCGTATAGCTGAACCACAGGCTGCTCGTGTAGAAAGATTGGCAGTAAGCTTTGAAGAGAGTTATTTTCACTTGCCTACTGCAACGAGCAAACCTGCGTGCCAGCATATTACATCTGATTGCCAATGCCCTACGCTCCCTCTCCATGTCCTCAAGGTCGTCAGTAATGTAATGTCCCAAATATTTAAACTTGTAAACCCGTTTTAGTTTGGCTCCGTCAAGCTCTAAAACAGGCACAGATTCGGGAACCTTACCGGTGGCCTTGAAGACCAGGTACTCGCTATTTCTACTATTATAGAGCAGGCCATATTTTATTTTTATTTTTATTTTATTTATGTGCGTACTCCTCACAGATTCCCAGCAGTCTTCTGAGAGCACCGATCGATGGGCACAGCAGCACCATGTCATCACAATAGCTGATATTGTTTATAGAAACATGATCAACTGAGCAACCGACACGCTCACTGCTGAGCCCAGTGACCATGTCATTAATATAAAGGTTGAAAGTTTTGGAAGTTATGTGAGCTTAATTTTCTTACTAGTTTGATGGTAGTTTTCATTAAATATTTTCAGAAAGCAACTAGGTAAAATCAGTCTGCAATTATGTAAGTACAAAATAGATATCCATCCAAAATTAGTAATTACTAAAGCATCTCTTTAATATTAAATAAATGCTTTGATGGCAATATATTCCGGTTCCAGAAACAAATTACTGGTGTGAGATGTGGATCCGTTCCTTGGTCCGTTTTGTTTGAGTAACGTCAACACTGTGTGATAGCAATCTTACCGCAATAGGAAGCGGTAATAATATATTATTGCCCAGGCGAGAATGTGGGGCGAGACGCAGAGAATGCGGGCCTAGGCCCACATAGGTACGTAACGTAATCATCGCCTGTTTGGGGCCAAAGACTATATAACTTTTCCCAAACAATGCGCGGATGGATGACTGTCGTTACTTGATTTGATGGTGTTCATTTGTGATAACACGACAGATATGGATTTTCATTCTAACGATGCCTTTCTAGGCCGGCAAGGTCGATTTATCTCAAAAAAGGGTCCTCAAAAAATTTATGAAAATCCAAGCATGTTTGAGAAAAGTAATAACTGTAACCAGAATATATTCAAAGGGATATAAGAAAATGCATCAACTGGGAATAATAACACACTGTGTATGGTTCGTAAGCGCCTGGTATTACTTGTAGTAGGTGCCCAGGTAGCGCTGGCAGTTAGGGCAGTAGTGGTCAGAGTTCTTGGCAGTCTCCGAACCGTACGGAACGCAGCACATGCAACTGTAACATAAAACAGCTCAATCAGATTCCCTGCAGATACTGTTACACTAAACTCCAAGCATAGATCTCTCCAAAGCCCGTTACGCGACCTTGAGCTTGAATGAGGCCAATAGTTAGCGCTCATCGCTGACAACACGCACCGTTGACGACCTCTGTAGCGCGTCGGGCGAGTAGCCGGCAGAGTCCTAGTGTGGGATAAGGACTTATGTGACTACATTTATTTACATACATACATACATTTACTACATTAATTTAGCTGTTTCGAGTCCCGGCTTAGGCAAGTGTCTTTTTAATATCCTTGAATGCAGTATTACAACAGAATAAATAATAGAATAGTAAAGGACTTTAAAAAATAAAGGAAAGTCTCCATTATTGCAAAAGTTCCTAACTTCAATAGTTATTTGAAGTACTTGTCCTACATGTAGCTTGGCCGTGGGATGTGACGCAACACTGTTTTGTTTACTACGTATAGAACGTCCACTCTCCTTCCGTCCACGTCGCATTCCGCGTCCCCGCAACCTACCCCCGCAGATAGCGGGTCGAATCGCGGGTTCCTCATACCTACTAGTAGTAGTGTAATGAGCTGCTTTTGAACGCGTTGTATGGAGTGTCCCGGCAAGCTTATTACGTATCCTGCAATAGCAACGCGACAGCAAAAATTGCGCGATGGCTTTGCTATGGCTGGCTAGGCAGTACTTACCAAGCCATGCACCACAGCGCGCCAGCAATGTGCGTACGAGTATTAGTGGTGTACTTCACAGCCGTCTTGATAGAAGCGTGGCAGAAGACGCATGTAGTCACAGTGTTCTCAGGGCCCAGGAGCAGATGATTCTAGAACAATAGGTAACATTTTATTAGATTACAATCATCAGCAAACGTACTTATAAAAAGACCAGATAATACGACTTGACTAGACTAGTGGGAGAGATCCGACTTCTGATCCGAGGATCTTGGGTCCCGGTCATGCACCAGTGGATTTTTCGACTTGAAAAATGCATGTGCGCAATATTAGTGATCTCAATCGGTGGAGGAAAACATCGTGAGCAAACCTGCATGTCCTAGAACCAAAAATTCGAAGACATATCATGAAAGGACACCTCTGCGAGGCGTACTAAATCCTTTCAACACACTGGTTCTTTTGACCATTTGATTTTTGCGACGCAGGAGGTTGCGGGTTCGATTCCCGCCTCGGAACAGATATTTGCACGATCTGCAGATATTTGTTCAAGTTATCTAGTAGCCATAACACAAGCTCTGTTCAGCTTGGAGCTAGTTAATGTTGTGTGAACTGTCCAGCATTATTTATTTATTTATTTCACCATTGGTCACAAGAGCCTTTTCAGGGACACATACCTCATGATGGTCACTGACCTAACGTATAGGGTGCCCATAAAAAGAACTGGTGACACGAAGTAGCACCTCTAGTACCGAGCTTGTTAGTTATATTGACTTGCCTGGTTCGGCGGCGGCATCAGAATGGACTGCTGTCCAGCGTGCTGTCCGGCGTGCTGTCCGGCGTGCTGTCCCATCTTGTCCATGTTGTCCTTTGACATGAGTTGCGTTTGTGGGTACACTTGTGGGTATAGGGGATGCGATTCACTTTCCATTCTTCCTTGAAACAAGTAACAAGAGATCTAGGTTATCCATCAGATATAATAAAAATAATTGGTTGACAGGTATATAAACATACTAAAAAAATCACTGACCTCAATGTGGCATATATTCAGTATTTTACTATTACGATTGATACTACATATACTATACATAGATACACGCCTTTTTCCCAGCATAGCCTCAATGGGCCTCTTTTCACAGTGGGTTGCACCATCGTGGAATATAGACATGACGAGTGGTGAGCTCATCGCCGCCATTGCTTCCCTCGGCTAACGCTTTCTTCCAGTAAAAGTCCGGGTTATATAGGGTAAATACGCTAAATGTCGGCCTCCCTAAGATTTTTTCAACTTTGAGCCTACGTAACTTTGGTAATTTCGACGTAGGTATGGATTATTTCATAAACATTTTTCGAAAGGTTATTGAATCGTCTTTTTAAAAACAACATCAAATCTTACGCAGCTGTATTCCCAACAACACAGTAAACGTTTAAATTCAGGAAGGGTGAAAAACCCTAAAGTCGGCCTTTTTCACCCTAACCTCGACCGCATATTTTCCTAATGTCGGCCGGGTACAGTATCCTCTAAAAAGTAAAACAGAACTATTGTACCAATTACAAGATATTTATTTTTCCACCAAAATAAACTGTGTATTATACACTCATCAAGACGGTCTAGGGATATTTCATACTCAATTAAATAACTTGAAAAGTACTGGCCGCATTGGAATCTTTTATACACCGATTTGTTTGTAATTTATCTCAGACAAATTCCAAATTCAAATTTTTGAAAATTCTTTTGTTTCGGTGGCATGAAAATGTCTTGATGTGTAGGAGAGGGAATTTACATTTGTGCGAAATTTAAAAAACAATACGAATTACGTTTAGTTACAGTTTTTTTTCATTTTTAAACGAAAGATAAAGTTAAAATTGAGGTATTGTAGCCATGCAACGCCAACATTTGACGAGGGCGGAGATGTTACGAGCTGTGGGAATGCTGGAAGCTGGGTCTGTTCAGCGTAATGTTGCTGAGGCCATAGGGACCCACCAAAATGTAATTTCAAGATTGTGGACACGCTATCGTGCCACAGGTGAAGTAGCGGAGAGGCACCGGGGGCCAAATCGCATCACTACCCCCAGACAAGACCAATTTTTGCAAATTACTGCGCGAGCTCAACCAAATGCAACGGCGACTCAATTGGTCCAAAGGCTGCGAGTGGAACACCAAGTGCTTGTGAGTGGCCAAACTGTAAGAAGGCGACTGCATGAAAGCAATCTACGCTCTCGTAGACCACTCCGGGTCTCACCTTTACGGAGAAGCAATAGTGGACGACGATTAGAATGGGTTCGGACTTCGGAACCACGTGGACTGGGGCCGTGAGCAATGGTCCAATGTGCTGTTCACGGATGAATCCAGGTTCGGCTTCCATCCAGATTCACGAAGGACGCGTGTTTGGCGAGTTTCTGGACGATGGAGCCGTCTTCAGAACCCTCAGGAAGTTCACCCATACCAAGGAGGAACAATTATGGTTTGGGCAGGAATTCGTCTTGGAGGACGGACGGATCTCGTTTGGGTGCGGGGCAATATGACGGCAGAACGATACGTCCAACAGGTGCTGGGGCCCGTAATCTTGCCCCACAGAACACAAATGGGGCAAGATTTCCTGCTCATGCACGACAATGCCCGGGCACACACGGCAAGAACGGTAGCAGCTTGGTTACATACACACAATTTTAGGGCCTTAGACTGGCCTGCTCAATCGCCAGATCTAAATCCCATTGAGCATGCGTGGGATATGCTGCAAAGAAGAGCTCTGATGGAAGTTCCTGAAAATCTGGCTACAGAAGATCAACTTTTTGCGCACCTCAGAAGGCCATGGGACAATATTCCGCAGCAAGACATTGACAACCTTGTTCTGAGCATGCCGAATCGTTGCCGATGTGTTATGAACATCATGGGCGCTTACTCAGACTACTAACTTCAAGTTTATAAACACAAATTAAATGATTTTTCTATTTTTTACAGTTTTTACTCATAAATTAAAAGTTAATTCATATACGGTTTCCGTCTATGCTTCATTTTTTTTCCATAAAAACCTGAAATTTTAATCGAAGCTTAACCATTATTAAAAAATGGTAGAATATTAATATAACGTATCTTTTAAATATATACATGTCATATAAATAATTAACACATTGATAGTAATTCGCTTTTTAGGGTTCCGTAAAAAAACTACGGTACCCTTATAGATTCGTCATGTCTGTCTGTCTGTCTGTCCGTGTATGTCACAGGCTTTTATTTCCGAAACTATAAGAGCTATACTGTTGAAACTTGGTAGGTAGATGTATTCTGTGAACCGCATTAAGATTTTTACACAAAAATTTAAAAAAAAACAATTATTTTTGGGTTACTTAGAACCCCATACTTAGAACTGATCCTCAAAATTTTTTTTTTCATCAAACCTATACGTGTGGGGTATCTATGGATAGGTCTTCAAAAATGATGTTGAGGTTTCTAATATCATTTTTTTCTAAACTGAATAGTTTGCGCGAGAGACACTTCCAAAGTGGTAAAAAGTGTGTGTCCCCCCCGTAACTTCTAAAATAAGAGAATGATAAAACTAAAAAAAAATATAATGTACATTACCATGTAAACTTTCACTCAAAATTGTTTTGAACGAGATCTAGTAAGTAGTTTTTTTTTTAATACGTCATTAATCGTAATCCATCCAAGAACTTTTATATTATGTTACTTGCTGCTACGGAACCCTTCATGGGCGAGTCCGACACGCACTTGGCCGCTTTTATAAAAATATCCCTAGACCGTGTTGATGTGTGTATATTATGGAATAGTGGAATCATTACTCAGATTTGGTATAATATTTTGGGGAAACTCAACCAATAAGGACATCATCTTTAAAATGCAACAGCGGTGTATTAGATCGATGTTTAAAATACAAATGACTGATAGCTGTGAGCCACTATTCCTAAAGTATAAAATTCTGACACTTCCGTCGCTATATATTTTTGAAATAGCATTGTTTGTGAGAAAATATCCTTTACTATTTCCACGTATGGCTGACGTTGCAGTCCGAAACAGACGAGATGGCAACAGACTATTTATACCCGGCTACAAAACAGCATTGTTACGGGAGTGTAGTGTGCATGGCAACACGTATTTACAATAAAATACCAAACTCTTTTAAAATCCTAAATGATAATTTATTTGCTGACGTTGCTGTCCAAAACAGACGAGATGGCAACAGACTATTTATACCCGGCTACAAAACAGCATTGTTACGGAAGAGTGTAGTGTGCATGGCAACACGTATTTACAATAAAATACCAAACTCTTTTAAAATCCTAAATGAGAATTTATTTGCTGACGTTGCAGTCCGAAACAAACGAGATGGCAAAAGACTATTTATACCCGGCTACAAAACAGCATTGTTACGGAAGAGTGTAGTGTGCATGGCAACACGTATTTACAATAAAATACCAAACTCTTTTAAAATCCTAAATGAGAATTTATTTAAATCTAAGTTGAAACAATTGTTAATCAGTAAATGTTATTATAATATTCGTGAATTTATGGAGGACACTTTGTGATTTTAGGACTTATGACTTTAATTTTAATTTGAGGTACCTATTTAATTCTGACATTCTTTTGTATTTTTGTTATTTGCATGCTAGATAAGGTAGAACATAATTGGAACTTACATACTTATTTTTAAGACCTATATGACATTATGTTCAAGCAAATAAATATATCTTTATCTTTATCTCTTGTCTTAGCTAAAATACTAATGGTAATCTTTTAGCAATTAAGATATTCATCTATTCATAACGAAACAAAAAATAAAAACATGATAAATCTTAGAGAATTGGCGTTGATAAAATATAAACATCCAATTTTTTTATTTTATTTTATTGAGTTTTATACTTATTCCAATATCAGTGAAAACCAATGTTTTTTTTAATAATATTTCATAAAAACGATATGACATAGAATATAAAATTTATATCATTAATTAAACATCATTTTTGTATCACCCTGTCTTTAGACTGACCAGCTGGTTGTGCCGGCCGACTTTAGATTATTCGCTATCCCTAAAGTCGGCCCCAAATCAGAAAGGTAAATATCTTGGAAATTAGAGTATTTACACCCGGCCGGTTTTTGGTTTTTATATTCAGAAGCAGCTAATGATATAATTTGCATTGAAAACCGACTTTATTAACCGTTTTATGACTAGTAAACTCCAATTGCAAAAACAACTTCATTCGCCTAAAGTCGGCCTCCGGCCGAGTATAGGAATTTTGAGAAAAATCAATCCTAAATACCGGCTCCTCTATTTTCTCCTAAACTATATAACATAAAAAAAAAGCTTAAAGTATCACTAATTAATTCATTAATTGTTATTTACACTTCAAAATCAGAATTATTTATTATTTACCTCCGTAACACAGTCCCGCGGCGTAGTGGGACTTGGCGTTGAACGTAAAAACAGTTAAGACGCTATGTTAAAATTTTGGAGTCGTTTCGTTACATGCTCACTCACTATCAGTAAAGGTTACAAACTTGATGTTAATACAGTAATTACTTGAGGATATAATCTAAATAAATTATAGACTAGAAACACGATTCGCGAAACTTTTCTCGATAGCTTTATTTTTTGAAATTGGCTCTTCTAAAGCCCTTTTTAGGTCCCTCCTTCGACTAGAGAAAGTATTAAGCATATTTTTTTATATTATTCAGTAGGTTATGACATTACTTACATTAATTATAGATAATTTATTTTTATATTTGCTACTTTAGAAGCTAAACGAAGTTTTATCGTTTGTCGCTTACGTCAGTTACTTCCGAGTGGCAAAAATCTATACCTCACTTTTTCCAGGGTTCAAGTGAGCAATAGCGCTGTCACTGTCTTGGAGATAAACGCTCCCATCTCGCACTTCGTTTGCAATGACGCTTACTCCACTCCACAGAATGTATAAGACGCAACGGGTTACCATAATTTGTTTTCGAGAGAAAAGGATAAACACAGGTCGTGATTTATGTGACAAAAAAGTGAGTTTATTTAGTATTTTGGGAATGCAAAGGAAAAATGTAGGTATAGGGGGCCGACTTTAGAGGGGGGGCCGGAATTAGGCATATCCTACCGAGGTAGATGCGCTGCAGAAGCGAGGCAGCCCCAACAGTATCCTAAACCCATTGTTATATTGGACGCGTAGGGCACTTAACGATTTTTGAGTAGGTATAGCTGAACCACAGGCTGCTCGTGTAGAACGATTGGCAGTAGGCTTTGAACAGAGTAATTTTCACTTGCCTACTGCAACGAGCAAACCTGCGTGCCAGCATATTACTTCTGACCGCCAGTGCCCTACGTTCCCCTTCTATATCAGCCTGATCGTCAAGGTCGTCGGTAGCATAATGACCAAGATATTTAAATTTATTGACACGTTTAAGATCGGCTCCAGCTAGTTTGATAACAGGTTCAGTTTCAGGAAACCAGCTGCCTTAAATACCATGTAGGTACCTACACACTCTTGTTGCCGTTATAGAGAAGCCCATACCTATGTAGGTACCTACCTACCTACCTACACCCCAACCGAGACTCTTGACGACTTGATTTAGTTTTATCACTTGATTATCGTGGAATGATTTTTAATATGTTCTAAGTACCTACCTACCTACTATACTTAGACAAAGAATATACCTACCTACCTAATTAACTACTAGAAAATAAAGAACTTAGAGCAACGATCGAAAACATTGGAGTGCTCAAAGAGGAATAGGATCGGTGCTCTTAAAATCGGTGATGTTCAAATTGGATCAACATTTCATACAGAGTAGTCAATTTATTCATTAGTAGCATGTAGTTACCTACATACATAAATTGGTGTCTGTCTGGCTTGTACTAATATTTATTCTGTGGTCTGGCTGGCAAATAGGTGCCTTGACAAAGGATTAAAAATAAAATTGTTATTCTTCAAAGACCAAGGTCAATGCTAATGGAGTTAAAAACTTAATTGTATCTTTCGAAAATAAACTAAATCTTAACTCTAGCTAACATTAAAATAAAACATAGTAAAGCCTAAAGTTTATAAATAAACAACTTACCAACAGGCTGATACAAAAATTCCTTCCTCGGCCTTCACAGACACTACAAACTCGTTCGAACTTCGATCGAAGACTGACTGAAATGAAGATGAAGAATGAATGACGCAATTTGTTGTTTTGTTTGACGAAACAGCATCGCCGCGCAAGCCGGGACGCGCCCGGTAAAGCCGTTACACAAGGTAACGGGGATGTAGGTACATATTTCCACGCATCGAGCAACGGAGGCCTGCGTTGCTCGATGTTTCCACGTATCGAGATATTATATAGGTATGTTATATATTATTATATGTAGTACCAAACACGCAGCAGATACTATACTTACTTATTAGCAAAAAGCACAGCTTTGTAAGGCCTCGCAATATTTATTTACCTACTCTTTTTTTTATATTTAAACACATCTTTAATAATTTAAATTACCATGTTATACTATTACAAATCTAGAGGTGTGATAGTTTTTTGTAAAGTGTAGTACCTACCTGCCTACCACAAAATTGCATACGTTGTGGGTTGTGGGATAGTAGAGGACTCGCTTCGCTCACCCTTCGCTTCGCTCACTCTAGGCCCCAAAGGATTTTATGACAAAATATATTGCTTTAATCCTACTAATATCATAAAGTGAAATCTGCGATGTTTGGATGTTTGTATGTTTGTTTGTTACTAAATCACGCGAAAACGGCTTCTATCTTAATGAAATTCGGTAGGTACACAGATAGATTATGACCTGGATTGCGCTATAAACTACGTTTTATCTTGGTAAATCACGAGCGAAGCCGCGGCCGGACACTAGTATATGTATAATATACTAGTGGAATGCCTGCGACTTCTTCCGCGTGTACTTTTCCATACAAACTTAAACATCCCGCTGCACCCCTTTAGGAGTATAATTTCTGGAATTTCTTTCTTAGTGCACCCCTAGACCACAAAAGGAACGTACCCTCCAAATTTCAGGTCTCTGGGACTTATGGTTTAGGCTGTACGTTGATAGTCAGTCAGTCAGTCAGTCATGCAACGATTTTAATATTATAATACCTATATTGGTAGGTATTAGGGGGTGCAGTTTGATATTTTTCAATTTCGAAACTGGCTTACGAAATTCGGACGCGAATTTCGAAAGTTCGAAGTTCAGACAGGAAATATAACTTTTATTCATGAGATCTGTGCATCCCTTTACAGATAGAATTTGAGTCGTGTAAGTGATTTATCTAATCCAAAACATACGAAATACTTTGATTATCTACCACATGACACCGACGCGCTTGCACTGCACATGTAGCAGCGACGAAGTGCCCTTCCGGGTCGTATCGCTGAAGCCTGGCAGTGTACCGGTTAACCTACTTCTATAGTTTTACGTTGAATGTGATCTATGATATTGATATGGGAGATAATAAAAAAAACCGTAGTAAAATGAAATAATATTCTGTATTTATGTTTTTATTTTCATTTTGTGGATGAAATTTGTATGGCTCTTAGGCAACTTAAAAACGGAAAAGCCCCCGGTGATGACGGAGTTACATCTGATGAGCTTCTGAAGGCAGGAGGAGTTTCAGTACTGAAGGAATTACAAATAGGCTATTTAACTCTGTCATTCACCACGGGAGAACTCAAGAGGTGTGAAACAGGAGTATTGTCGTCCTTTTGTTTAAGAAAGGTAACAAATCTCTACTGAAGAACTACAGGCCCATATACTCCTGAGCCACGTCTAGAAGTTGTTCTCAAGGGTCATCACAAACCGTCTCGCACGAAGGCTTGACGAATTTCAGCCACCAGACCTGTCGGGTTGCGAAGAGGCTACGGCACCGTAGACCACATTCATACGGTATAGCAGATTGTACAGAAGTCTGAGGAGTATAATCGGCCACTGTTCTTTGCGTCTGTGGACTACGAGAAGACTTTTGACTCCGTCGAAACCTGGGCAGTTCTGTAATCCTTGCGATGCCAAGTGGACTATAGTTATACCGAAGCGTTGAGATGCCTGTATGAAAATACAACAATGAGCGTTCTAGTACAGGACCAGCCGTCTAATCCTATCCAATTGCATAGTCAGACAGGGGGATGTAATATCACCGAAACTGTTCACCAATACATTGGAGGATCTGTTCAAGACGCTGGACTGGAAGAAAATGGGCATCAACATTAACGGCGAGTATATCTCACACTTGCGATTCGCACATTGTAACATTACAAAATTATTATAAAAACTTCTAGAAGCTTCCATACTCACACAAGTAGCTTGTTGACAAAAAACTAACGGACAACTCACACATGCACACAGCCATGTTGGTTACATCTCACGTACACATAGAAAGTTATTGACGACTAGGCTCACCTATAAAAAGGTAGGCGCCCTTACGCCAAGCACATTCCAAACTCAGACGGAGCAATCAATAACACATCTATATTCCTACACTGCGCCCAATTTTGGTGAGTTTATTTAAATATATTACGCTCTAGCTAGCACTGTATAATCTGATGTTCTTATCTTTATTTTTCTTAATGTTGTAAAATCTAGCATCATCGTTCATTTAGGGACGTCTGTGTTTACGCAAACAAATACACACGAGAAGCCTCGCCCCTCGCTTCCTTGCGCGGGGGGGACTAGAACGCACTTAGCCGTGGACCGCCGACATATCGGCACCAGATTAATATATTTATATTTAGAACCTATCTGTAAATCACAAGAAATATAATATTAAACGTAGATTCAATACAAGAAGTTCTTCATATTAATCCTCAACAAGTTTTGGCGACCGTTTGACAAGAAAAACACGAATTTGCAATTTACAAGCTGCCGGCCGGTGGACATTTTGTATGGAGCATTGGAAACGACCTTTGGAATGCAACGATGAATATTGGATTGGACTGGAACAAACAAAGAAAATACTAAAGGATTTGCAGTGTGTGACAGTGAAGTTGGTTTCTGAAAGGGAGGTTTGCCCGTTCCTTAACTTATTCTCCTAATTCCTAATTTTTTTTTTGTCTAGCTTGCTCGAGTTCCTAAATAATTTTGTTTCGCAAAGGCTTCCATCAAATACCTACCTACGCGCTTTGAGCAGAGTTTCTTCGGCTAAGTCAAACTACAACAATGCTATAGTAGCATATTCACGTAAATATTAGTGATACTTATATATTTTTCTATTCAATATACCAATAATACATTGGTATTATAGCATTCCATAGAGAAAACATCTTCCCATTTCTGCGTGGCATTATTTTATATTACCTACATGTTTAGGTATATGCTACGCCAAGCTTGCTAAACGTTATTTATCCTCTTGTAGGTGTAACATATTGATTTTTACCTATCTATCACATCATTTCAACTTTATTTTATGTTTTCGTCGGAAAATAGGTACTTAATTGAAATACCTACGTAAAATAAAAGGCCCTGATCGTAAACAGTTAAAGTTAGTGAAATTAATCACAATTCATGTCAATTCCAGGTTAATCAAGCGAGTTCAAGCGCAATCAGTTGACAGATACCTACCTAAATCTATGCACTCTTATCTACCTGTCGGTGACGACGTATTCCGTGCATATTACCTATTGTTTTCGCTCGACATCACAGCTGTTTTGAAGGTTTGCTTCGAGTAAAGGTATTTATACATTTGATATTTTTTGTCTTCATTACAATGACTGGCGCAGACGAGTTAAAGGATCTTAAGGCTAAAAGGGCTTCCATAAAAGGAAGGCTAACTACTTTTGAAAAATATTTAGATGAATTGAAGCCATTAGTTACCATAAGTAAACTTAGATGCCATGAAACAAAAACACGATTAAAAAAGTTGGAAGGCCTATTTGAAGAGTATGATCTAATTCAAACTAGCATAGAAGTTAAGCAGGAAAATCCAGAAAATCAGATCGAGAGGGAATCTAGTGAAAATCGGTTTTATAAATGTATGGCGGAGGCCCAAGAAATAATAGATAAATATAAAAATGTTATTGAGTCTGACGCGCTTAGTTCATGTTCGAGTACAACCAAACAAACTTCGAATATTAAGTTACCTCAAATTAAAATACCTAATTTTGATGGTGACGGATCAAAATGGTTGGAATTTCACGATACGTATACTTCTATGATTCATACCAATGATTCCATTGCAAGCATAAACAAGTATCAATATTTGAAAAGTGCACTTACCGGTTCCGCAGCCTCTGTGATAGCATCCTTAGAGTTATCGAGCCGTAACTATGATATCGCCTGGAAACTCCTGTGTGACCGATATAATGATAAGCGTAAGCTAGTATGTACTCACCTTAAGGCTATGTTCGACGCGCCGATTACCAGTGAAGCAAGTTCGCTGCGTTCTCTGGCCGACCATATTGCGAAACATTTGAGAGCATTAAGTACGTTAGGTGAAAAAACTGATAATTGGGACAGTCTGATTATATTTCTCTTTTCAGCGAAATTAGATAGCGTAACAAGTATTAAATGGGAGGAATATAAAGGATCTCTGAGTGAGGTACCTAATTTAGAAATATTTTATGCATTTTTGCGTATGAGAGCAGACGTTCTCAAGGCGACAGCAGCAAGTAGCAGCGAGCATGGTTCTGGGCAGCAACAAGCGCACCAACAACCACAGCTGCAGCAATATAAGCGCATGAATAAACAACAAAAGTCATTCGCCGCAGTTTCCAATGAGAGTAACAAAAATAACAACAAATGCTTAGTTTGTAATGACGAGCATTTAATTTATTATTGCAAAACATTCTTGGCGATGTCACCGTCAGACAGATTCAAATTTATCGTGAAAAATAGATATTGTATCAACTGTCTACGTAGCGGACATTTAGCCCCAGAATGCAAGTCTTTAACTTGCAAAATATGCAGTCACAAACACAATTCGCTTTTGCATTTTGACAAACCGATTGCAGAGAACAAGCAAGAGGTTACTAGTAGTCCGATTTCATTGTCAACTTGCATTGCTAATCAAGTTTTATTATCGACAGCTATTGTCAAGGTTTCATGTATCAATTCAAATGATTTTGTGGAAGCACGCTGCCTGCTAGATAGCGGAAGCCAGTCGTCTTTCATCAATCAAGAACTAATAAAAAACCTATGCCTTCCAACTGAGAATATAGACTCGGTTTGCGTAACAGGCATTAACGGCATATCGTTCGAAGCGTTACAGCGCTGTAACATCAAAGTACAGTCGCGCACAAATACATTTAGCACGTCAGTCAATGCATTTGTTATCAACAATATAACAAGTTCGATTCCAGGTAATGAAGTAGATGTATCTAGGATTAAAGTACCAAAAAATTTAACTCTTGCTGATTTAAACTATAACATGCCTGCGAAAATTGATTTGTTGTTAGGAGCGGACGTGTTCTGGGACATATTATGTACAGAACAAATCAAGTTAGGTAGCCAATTGCCTATTTTACGGAATTCCATGTTTGGCTGGTTGATATCGGGACCAGTCATGTGTAGCGAAAATAATAATAATCAAACTAAACTGGTATGTAATTTCAGTCATGAAATTCGAAGTCAACTCAGTAAATTTTGGGAACCCGAAGAAGTTCCTCAAAAGCCCGTCAGGTCTCTGGATGAGATGGAGTGCGAGCAGCATTTCGAGCAGCACACTCGACGGCTTGAGGACGGGAGGTTCTGTGTCACGTTGCCTTTAAAAGCGAAGCCTGAAACGGTAGGCCATTCATGTTATATCGCACGCAAGAGGTTCGAGTCATTAGAGCGACGTAGTGGGCCTACATACCTAAAAAGCCCACAAGATCAGTGGCCTGACCAGCGGGGCGGTGAAACACAAAATATGAACTTACCTGAGGTGAGAGTTCACCATTCAAATATTGATACAAATCCAAAGTCAGTTATTGATTTTGAGAGATATTCAAGTTTTATAAAATTACGTCGTATATTCGCGTATGTCAGTAGATTTATTATTATTTGCCGAAAGAAGGTGAAAATAATCGGGCCATTCACTGTTGAAAAATTAGAAAACAGTGAGTTGAAGCTAGCTCAATTTTCACAACTAGAAAGTTATTCTATTTACAAAAATAATTTTAAAGCATTACCTGCATTGCATAATTTAACCCCCAAGGTTGATGAACAAACCGGCTTGATTCGTGTTGGTGGGAGGTTGGACAACTCAGAATACAAGTTTGAAAAACGTCATCCAATTGTTTTGAATAGTAAACATCGGTATACGGAACTAATCATGAACTATTATCATATGAAATTAATGCATGCAGGGCCGCAATTGCTTCTTTCAGTCGTCAGAGAACAATACTGGCCCATTGGTGGGAGATGCTTAGCAAGACGAGTATGTAAGCATTGTTTAAGATGCAAACGAATGAAAGGAGCAGTTGCAAAACAGATTATGGGTAACTTACCTTCTGTAAGATTATCACCAGGTTCTCCTTTCGAAATAACAGGAACTCATTATGCAGGACCTTTTTTAATCGTCAACAAAAAGGGTCGTGGCGCCAGGCTAATAAAATGCTATCTCTGTGTGTTTATATGCTTCAAGGTTAAAGCGGTTCATCTAGAACTCGTTAGTGATTTGACCACAGAAGCGTTTATATTGGCCTTGCGACGCTTTATGTCTCGCCGAGGAAAGCCTCGCGAGATATTTTGTGACAACGGCACCAATTTCGTCGGTGCAAGCCGAGAGATTGCTGCCCTTGTCAAGAATTGTTCAGAGTCTGTGTCAGATTTAGCTAGTGAAGGCATTAAATTCAAATTTTCGCCGGTATACACGCCCTATTTCAGGGGTCTATACGAAGCAGCTGTGAAGTCAGCTAAATTCCATTTGAAAAGGGTCGTAGGTAACGCTCATTTCACATTCGAAGAGCTCACTACACTATTTTGCCAAATAGAGGCCATTTTGAATTCGAGACCGCTAGTTCCTATGTCGTCCGATCCAAATGACCTTTGTCCATTGACCCCAGGGCACTTCCCCGTAGGGAGACCGCTGACGTCATTACCTGCCCCTGATCTAAAAGATGTTAATCCAAGCCGACTCCACAGATACGCCCTCATAGAGCAAGCGAGGCAGCACATGTGGAACAGATGGAGCCACGAATATATATGCGAACTGCAGCAGCGAACAAAATGGCAAAACAGACAACCTGACATCAAACCCAATCAATTGGTGCTTATCAGAGACGAATGCAGCCCACCCATGAAGTGGCCATTAGGAAGGATCACAGCCGTCTACAGAGGCTCTGATGGTGCCTGTCGTTTAGCAGACATTCAAACAAGCAGCAAGGGAATCGTAAGACGAGCAATAAACAGAATTTGCCCTCTCATGGATCTTCCCTAGAAGGAACAGGAATCTTCACTTTTCAAGGAGGCGGAGATTGTTTACGCAAACAAATACACACGAGAAGCCTCGCCCCTCGCTTCCCTGCGCGGGGGGACTAGAACGTACTTAGCCGTGGACCGCCGACATATCGGCACCAGATTAATATATTTATATTTAGAACCTATCTGTAAATCACTAGAAATACAATATTAAACGTAGATTCAATACAAGAAGTTCTTCATATTATCCTCAACATCTGCGTTCGTCTTAACTGCACTCTAAGACACCTATGTCTGTCCTTCTGACTAACTAGTTCTTAATCTCTGTTGTAAACCCTACGGTGTAATAAGGTTGAAAGCCACGTACTGCCTACCCCTGCGAGCCACGTCTGCGGCACCTAGAGGCGACTTTCAACCAAGTTACACCAGGGGGAAGAATCAAGCCTGTCACTACAACTACGTGATCTTTACAGGGTCCAACTTTACGGTGACCACTACCACCATCTCATCTCGCAAGCTGCCAGCTGTCTACTACCACGGCAACCTACCTGCTGCTGCCTGTCACGATCTACCTCGCAGACAAGGGGCGCACTTATCATCCCGGCGTCCAGACCACGTGGCTCCGATCTGCAGCTCACAGGACAGTACCGTGGAGAGTCCACACCTGTTCTTGGGTTCCGTACTACGCGTGTGTCCAAGTGTTCTTTTCTACAAGCGTGACCTTTTGAGACCTATTCTACTGCTGAGATTGAGACCCTTGATCATACCCCGGCCCATAGCCGTCTGGCCTTCTGCCTGCTACTCTGGCCCTCTGCCTGCACTTCTGCCTTCAGCATAACACTAAAGACTCTAAGTTTAACAATCTATTCAGTGATCTTATTGTTAGCATTTTAAGTTTAATATATGTATAAAAATGTCCTAATCGTTTTTCTACCTACCCTAGCTCTTCTATCAGGTAGGATAGGAACCTAAAACCTAGACTACCTACCTGTCCACGGCTGCACCGTGACAGTGGCGCCCAAATCTCTCTCTCTTTCTCAATCTCAGTCTTAAACTTGTGTCTCATACCTATTTTTTGGTCATTTATAAACGCTTGGTAAAACTTGGAACAACATACCTACAAGAACAGGGGTGTAAGCTCACCTTTATTGCATCGTGGCGGTATCATAATAATACATACTAGAAATTATTATTGTACCAAAGCTAATAATCTATTGTCTAATCGTGTATACTACTGTCTATTGTGTGTAATTGTGTATAATTCCTTACAGCTATATCTATCTGTGTGTTACTGTGTATTTCTAATCATTTCTGTGTACCTACAATATTGAAAAAACAGTGCTAGCTAGACGTCAAAATGGGAACAATAAAGTTCGGTTATCTACGAAAGACCGAGTTAGAATATGAAATTACTATCAGAGGGGAAGAGCCTATGTCCACAGTCGCTGAACAACGTAAGCAAATAAACAAGCTATACAAACTTTATCCACACGATAGTATTGAAGACTCATCAATTGAAATTACAGACGACATGGCAGGGGCAAAAGCTACTTTGTGTGACCTATCCATTATGCCACTAGTATCTGACACAGATCTCGATAGAGCTGCAACCATCCTTTGTCATCTAGAAAATAGATATAAAAGAATACACCCAGCTTCCGGTAGTGCAAAAGATAAAATTGCGAAAGATCTTGCAGAATTAGGAAAAATCGCGGAAAAAATTAACACAATTAGATACAAGCCACAGCCGGCTATTACTACTCCAACGACAGAAAAAACAGACCCGTTTGATAAACAAGATACAAACGCACACACACTAGCAGACACCACGCTGTCATTACAATGCTCGGAGAATAGGATTACTAACGACTTATTCAAACATCGCTACGATGGCACATCTTGCGTACGATCCTTCCTACAAAAACTAGAAGAATTTAGGTTATCTAGAGGACTATCAAAGACTAAATTACTGAATTCGGCATACGAAATTTTTACGGGAAATGCTCTGCACTGGCTCCGAAACATCAGACAAACTATAGATACTTGGGAAAATCTTGTACTCAGACTTAAAGAGGATTTTGACTCAGACGACTACGACTATAGACTAATGTCAGAAATAAGACAACGTACTCAAGGGGAAACAGAATCAATTACAATCTATACCTCAATAATGAGTGGAATGTTCAGCCAGCTATCAAAAGAACCAACTACAGAGGACAAGTTAGAAATTATATCTCATAATATAAAGCCTTGTTATGCAGAAGTCTTAGCGGTGTCTAACACGAAAACACTGGACGATTTAATAGCAGCATGTAAAAATTATGAAAAATACAAAAGCCGTTCAAAACTATACCATGAACCACCTCGTTCTAATGCAAATACACTAGCACCGGATTACGCCTACGTGAGAAAACCTAGTACATCCAACAATACACCTAATACATACAAGCAGGGATATAACTCAAACTATAACAATAGGTATAACTACAACAGCTCTCAGAACAAGCCCAGTTACTACGGGAACAAAAAACAGACAAATGTAGCTACAACAACTGCTAACCAACCCGCATCCAAAGAAGCACCTGCCGTGCCGGTTGCACAGATAGATCACTCCGCACCCACTCCTAAACGTAACGCACCAGTAAAAGATAAATATTGTCCACGCTGTAGAATTAAGAATCACTCACTTAAAGAATGCAAACAGCCTAGATTCCCCATTTGTTTTCGTTGTGGACTAAAAGATTTCAAAACTCCTGACTGCCCTACCTGCAATACTACAAAAAACTAAAAACGATGGATTGTTGCTTAAAAAAAACTGACGCAGCTGAGTGGAATAACTGGTTAACAACTCTAAAAATTTTTTTTAACAGCTACTCAGTAACAACAGTCCATTCAAATAAGCCCGAAAATGACTTAAGGCCATACGCCAATGTAACTATCTGTGACAAGCCAATCTGTGGTTTACTAGATACTGGATCATCTGTTACAATACTAGGTAACAACTCTCATCAATATTTCACTAACGAACTAGGCCTCAACTATCACCCAAATGACGATAGATCATTTGTGGCAGCCGGTGGCCAAGTATTACAATCTAAAGGATACATTGACCTACCAATCTTTTTTGAAAATAAGTTTCATCTTATAAGAGCATACATTGTTCCAAGCATACAAAATCCTATTATATTTGGAATCGATTTTTGGCAAGAATTCGAGATTTTTCCAACCAAACTAAATTCAATCACTTTGATAAACACTAGAGATGCCCCTAACACCGAACTTAAGGTGGAACATAAAGAATATCTAATGTCCTATAGTGAACTATCTGATTCAGAGCGCATCACTGCAGATAACATAATTAAACAGTTCCATGACATTTCGTCAGAAAAGTGTGGTTTAGGTTGCACTTCTTTAATCACTCATGCTATTGATACGGATAACATCCAGCCCTTGAAGCAACGTTACTATCGTATGTCACCAGAAAAACAACGTATTCTATGCAACGAGCTCGACATAATGCTAAAACTAGGCGTTGTCGAGCCATGTGAGAGTCCATGGTCGTCACCCGTACTATTAATACCAAAGAAGGATGGAACTCACCGATTTTGCTTGGACAGCCGCAAACTTAACTCAATAACTAAAAAAGACGCTTATAGCCTACCATACGTATCAGAAATTCTAGACAGCCTAAAAGACGCTAAATACCTATCCAGTATAGACTTGTATAAATCATTCTGGCAAATACCACTAAGGGAATGCGATAAAAATAAAACAGCATTTTATATCCCCACTAGAGGATCCTATCGGTTTAGAACCACACCATTCGGCCTTACTAATGGCCCAGCTACGCAACAAAGACTAGTAGATTCATTATTTACGGGATCAGAATTCGAAGGAAAAGTCTTTGCATATCTGGATGACATAATAATAAATAGCAGTACCTTCTCATCGCATATCTCTTTACTACTACGTGTCCATGAGAAACTTAAAAATGCTAAACTAACTATAAACTACGAAAAAAGCAGTTTCTTCAGATCAGAACTAAAATATCTAGGTTACATTGTAAATTCAAAGGGTTTACACGTTGATCCAACAAAGGTGGAAGCTATCCTAAATTATCCTGTACCTACAACTCCTAAAGAGGTAAAAAGGTTCTTAGGTACCGCTTCTTGGTACAGAAGATTTATACCAAATTTAAGCTCACTAGCAGGACCATTAAATAAACTAACTAGTACCAGTAAAAAGGCACCACCATTTCTTTGGACCAACGAGTGTGAAAACAGCTTTAAAAAACTAAAGGAAATACTCATCTCTGCTCCAGTACTATCTTGTCCTAGATACAACCTACCTTTCGAAGTTCATACAGACGCATCCAATTACGGTATAGGAGCCCTATTGTCACAAACTATCGAAGGCATAGAACATCCAGTAGCATACATGAGTAAATCTTTAACTACACAGGAACGTAACTATAGCATAACTGAAAGAGAAACACTGGCAGTAATCATTGCTTTAGAGCACTGGCGTTGCTATCTAGATAATGGTCAAAAATTCAAAGTATACACAGATCATGCTGCTCTAAAATGGTTTTTAAAACTACAAAATCCAACAGGCCGTTTAGCACGCTGGGGTGTACGTCTCTCATCGTTTAACTTCGATCTTATGCACCGAAAGGGGGTAGATTGTTAGAATATTGATTGTAGTCTGTGGCAAAAACTAGTCTGTGGCAGTCTATGAAAAGATGTCGTGTCGTGTCGATCATTAAAGAACCTGTGTGTTGCATTTACCTAATAAAGTTATTTAATTCCCATTCAAATCTCCAGAGGTTATGGGCCCAGAAGAGAGAATGCGAATTATTATAAATTGTGAGTAATAGACGTCCGTAGCAACACGGAAAAGTCGAAAAAGTTGTTGCAATGGCGGCGTCCACGCCGACTCATTTTCCACAACTCGTCAATACGGAAGTTTTCGACAACTGGTTATTTCGCCTAAATTGTATGCTTGAGGAGAGAGGTTTGAAGGAAGTCACCCAGATGGAAAAGGTAGAGGACAAGTCGCTCGATGCAAAAGCAAAAAGTTTAATTGTCCAATGCGTAACGGACCGCCATTTAAATTTGATCAAGGAATCAAAGACTTCGAAGGAAATGATAGACACAATGAAAAACACATTTCAAAGGAAAAGCGTAATCTCAAAAATTACACTAAGAAGAAAATTGCTAAATTTGAAGCATACGTATGCAAGCTTAGAAGAATACTTTTCCCAATTTGATAATGTAATCAGAGAACTCGAAGTTGCTGGGGAGAAAATAGAAGAAAATGACAAAGTTTGCTATCTCCTAACAGGGCTCGGTGATGAGTACAACCATATAATTACAGCAATTGAAACAATGAATACAGAGGTGAAATTGGAGTTTGTACGTGCAAAGTTATTAGACCATGAAGTACGAAGTGTAAAACCTGAAAAGGAAAATGAACAAACCAGTCAAAGCTCTTTTGTTAGCACGGTCATCTGTTTTTGTTGTAAGAAGAAAGGACACAAGTCGTTTCAATGTCGTGGTGGCTATAGAGGCCGAGGTAGAAGGGGACATAGAGGCTACAGCTCAGGCAGAGGAGAGGCCGCTACTCCTGCACAAGAGGAAAGCTCGTCTACATCTTCGTCAATGTTTATTGCATCTGAGCAGGCACTTGTAAGTGAGAATAGTAGCACTATTACTTTCATAGTTGACTCCGGTGCAACACAAAACTTCATCAAAGAAGAATATGAATGCCAAATGATCGATGTGAAGACCCTGCCTCAACCGTTGAACATAAAAATTGCAAATGGTCAAACGCTACAAGCAACTAAGAAAGGATTTTTGGAAGCTAAATATAATAAAGAGAACATAACAGTGGAAGCAGTTATTGTGCCAGGTCTGAGCACAAATCTAATGTCAGTATCCCAACTTGTAGGAAGAGGTATGGAAATAACATTCAAGAAGGGAAAGTTAATAATAAAGTCGGGAAATAAAACATACCTAGGTGCGAAACAAGGTCAGCTATATACATTCGAAGTAAAGTTGAGAAATCAAGAAGAGAACTGTAAATTAACCAAAGAAGAAAATGCTAATATATGGCACCAAAGACTTGGGCATATATGTAGAAAGAATTTGGCAATTCTTGGATTGCCATATAGCAAAGAGGCTTGCGATGCATGTATGAAAAATAAATCTACTCGGATACCATTCCGAAGATTGCAGAAGCCGAGATCAACAAAGATAGGAGATCTTATCCACACAGATGTAGCTGGTCCAACAAGAGTGCCGACCAAAGACGGATACAGATATTTCCAAACAATTATAGATGATTTTTCACATTTTACACAGACCTACCTATTGAAGACTAAAGCAGAAGCAACAGAGAAAACTATTGCTTATATCAAAGAAAAGGAAAAAGAAGACATCATAATACGAAGAATAAGATGTGACAATGGTGGAGAGTTCACAGCCAAAAAGTTGAAAGATTACTGCTATGAAAAAGGAATTAAATTGGAATATACACAAAGTTATAGTCCACAGCAGAACGGAAAAGCCGAGAGAATGAATAGAACCATCTATGACAAAACGAGAACAATGCTAGATGAATCAAACCTACCAAGGTACTTGTGGGGTGAGGCTGTACTGACAGCTACATTTCTGATAAACAGATCCCCAAGTTCAGCAATTAAAAATAAAGTACCAGCAAAAATAATGAAAAAGGAAATTATCTTGAAAAATTTAAAAGTATTTGGATGTAAAGCATGGGTACACATAATGCCTAAACAGGACAAGCTGTCCAGCAGAGCAACACTAGCTAGGATGCTTGGATACACAATGAATGGTTACAAACTATGGGACCCGAATACAGATAAAATAATTATCTCAAGAGATGTTCGCTTTGATGAGTCAAATGTAAGATATGAAGAAATGACAGAAAGTACATCCAATGAACCAAACAGATTAGTAGAAATAATAGATCAATATAATAAAAAAGAAATGAAAGTTGAAAAGAATAATACAACAGTACATCAGGAAGTAGAAGAAGAAGAAGAAGATGAAAGTACTAGTTACGAACCGACAGTAAGGCCCACTATGGATGATAAGATTATCCGTACAAGAAGTGGAAGAGTGGTAAAAAAGCCACAACTTTCTGATTACGAAGCCTATGAAGCCTATTGTTTACTTACAAAAGAAAATGATCCAGTTTCATACAGTGAAGCCTTAGAACAAAGCACGGAATGGAAAAAGGCAGTAGAAAATGAAATAAAATCATTGGAAGAACAAGAAACTTGGAATGAAACAGAGCTACCTAAAGAAAGAAAGGCTATAGATACAAAATGGGTTTTCAAAACCAAATCTGATGGAACTAGAAAAGCAAGGTTAGTTGCCCGTGGTTTCCAACAAGAAACACAAGATCTTGTTTACTCACCCGTGGCAAAGATGACTACAATAAGATTGGCATTATCACAAGCTATAAACAAAGATTGGACGATAAATCAATTAGATATTCCAACAGCATTTCTGAATGGAAAATTAGAGACGGAAGTATACATAAAAGTTCCAGAAGGAGTGAGTTTGGGGAGAGAAGGAACAGTTCTAAAATTGGAAAAGGCATTATATGGTCTGAAAGAATCACCTAAGTGTTGGAACAAAAGATTTGATGAGTTTTGCAATAAAATAAACCTAAGAAGATCTAAAAATGATATTTGTTTATACAAAGGGAAGAATGTATGGTTAATATTATTTGTCGATGACATTCTACTAATGGGACAGGAATACCAAGTACATAAAATAACAAAACTGTTAATAGAAGAATTTAGAGCAAAAGATATGGGTGAAATAAGAAATTTTCTTGGATTAGAAATACAAAGAAGTGAAAATACAATAAAAATATCACAAAAACAGTTTATTAGAGACATTTTACAAAAGTTTAACATGACTGACTGCAAAGTGATGAAGACGCCGATGGAGAATAATTTCCAAGTACCTGAAACAGATGAAATTATAAGTAATGTACCATACAGAGAACTAGTTGGAAGTCTCAATTACCTGTCGACGATGAGCAGACCGGATATCACATTTGCTACTTCATTCTTGAGCCGTTACCTGGACAAGCCTACTAAGAGCTTGTGGGCCGCAGCAAAACGTATACTGCGTTATCTCCAAGGCAGTATGGAAAAGGAGATTGTATACACAAAGAAAGAAACATATAATAATCTTTCTAATATTTCAGCTTTTTCAGACTCAGATTGGGCTGGAAACAAAACAGATAGAAAAAGTGTCAGTGGAATGGTTGTCTACCACCAAGGGAACCTTATCTCATGGAGTTCAAGGAAACAGCAGGCTGTCGCACTATCCACAGCCGAAGCTGAATACGTTGCAGCCGCAATGTGTGTTAGCGAGTTGCTATTTCTACGAGGATTAACAATTGACTTTCAAGATCAGTGCAGTGTTCTGTTGTTTGTTGACAATCAAAGTGCAATAAAGATGATGATGAACAGCGAAAATACGAAGCATTCCAAACACATTGATATAAAATATCACTTTATAAAAGACATTATTTCAAAGGACATTATTGATGTGAAATATGTAAATACCAGTGAAAATACGTCTGACATTATGACGAAGTCATTGTGCAGTGTAAAATTTGATTATTTGTGTGCGAATTTGCTAAGGTAGTATTCTTTTTAAAAAGTTTTCATAACATAGAGATTAATATGTTTTGTAAGATTATCTTTAGAGGTTAGAAGTTTGTTTGTTTTTTTTTAGTTGTCGAACTGAAATGTGTAATGTCATGTTCATGTAGATGTCAGATCAGTGAACTTCAGTGTTGCTGTATAATGAAAATAACTTTGGCTAAAAATGTTTAAAGTCGTTAGTATTGCCATCTCAGAAGTTCAGTTTTTGCTACAATGTTTTGTAATTTGATTTGCAATTTAAAGTTTTCTTTGTTACTACCCACTTGAAATTGAGAAGGAGTGTTAGAATATTGATTGTAGTCTGTGGCAAAAACTAGTCTGTGGCAGTCTATGAAAAGATGTCGTGTCGTGTCGATCATTAAAGAACCTGTGTGTTGCATTTACCTAATAAAGTTATTTAATTCCCATTCAAATCTCCAGATAGATAACATCATACCCGATGCATTATCTAGGATTCATCCGGTAACAACTATTAACAATCAGACAACATGTATTGCTAACACTACCGAAGATACATGGTTCAAAAATATCTACACCGGTTGCCAACGGAACCCTATTACATTCCCTAACTACGCAGTAAAAGAAAATAAACTATATCGATTAATGAAAAGTAGATGCGCTCTTCGGTCTGAGTTCGATTGGAAACAGGTGATACCATTAGAGTCTAGACAAGCCATAATACTAGAAAACCATTCGAATCCACTTGCAGGCCACTTAGGCATATACAAAACATACAAACGACTATCTCAAAGCTACTATTGGCCGGGAATGCATAGAAGCGTAGTAACATTAGTAACCACGTGTGAAACATGCTTAGCACAAAAGCATGCTAACCATGCAACTTTAGGTGAAATGGGACGACCAAAGAACTGCACACGCCCCTTTCAAATGCTAAGTATTGATGTTGTAGGACCACTACCTACAACAAGAAAACAAAACGTATACCTACTTGTAGTATCATGCTGTTTTTCTAAATATACCATGATATTTCCCATGCGTCGAGCAACTGCTGACATTATCGTTAAACTATTAGAAGATAATGTATTCTTAACTCACGGTATACCTCAATGTATTGTTCTAGATAACGGCACGCAATTTACAAGTCACATTATGAAGCAATTATTCTCAAAATATAAAATACCTAACATCCATTACACACCAAGATATACGCCACAGGTAAATAGTGTCGAACGTCAGAATAAGAACATAGTTACCATTATATCATCATACATTGAAAACGACCAAAGATCATGGGACTTACTAATACCTAAATTACAGTTCGCTATAAATAGTTCTGTCAGTGAGGTGACTGGTTACACACCAGCATTTCTAGTCTACGGCCGTGAACTAGTGTCCTGCGGTTCACATTATCTTAGTACAGAAAGTGAGGAAATTATTTTTCAACCTAGGGACTCATATGCTGAAACACTAGGTCTACTATCACCAATATTCGATAAGGTTCAAGCATTATTAATAAAGGCACACTCCAGAAATGCTAAACAATATAACTTGCGTAGGAAACAAGCAGAATTCAACGAAGGAGATGTAGTATGGAGAAAAACTTACTATCAAAGCGATAAGGAGAAATACTTTGCTAAAAAACTAGCACCTAAATACGTAAAATGTAAAATCACGTTAAAACGTTCACCAGTGGTATACGAATTAGAAGATATGAACGGAAATCCTCTAGGTGTCTGGCACATAAAAGATATTAAACTCACCAACTATAAAGAATAATACCTATCTACCTACCTAACAATCCATCTATCAATGTATCTAGCTTGCACAAAGATAAATTCTCTAAGTTTGACTTACAACTGACCTTGCATCTAGAAACGTAAATCTACATCGTAGCTACCTACGTATACACTAAAATCATAAAATCTATACTAAACTAAACATAACTTTAATCTACACTAATCGTAATTCGTAAACTATACAAATACTTTTACCTAAACTAGCTAAGAAACTATAAACAACCTTGAACGTACCTACCTACGTATCATAAAAAAAAACTAAAATAATACTACCTAAATAAAAGCTAATCTACTTGCTAAAACTTAAACTAACTTTAAGACTGTAAATAACTTTGAACGTACCTACCAACGAATCATCTAGAATCTAATCTACCTACCTAAATAAATACACAATCAACTTGTAAATACTAAAACTAGATTTAAAAAAAAAAAAAACTATAAAAACTAAAACAAAAAAAAAAAAAGTAATATAATTACACCAAACACTCATTACCTATAACTTAGTTAATTAAAAAAAAAAAAACATCCTACCTAATAAATGTTTATTACATCTATGTGTGAGGTAGACTTGAGTATGTTAATCATAAAAACTACAGTTATTTCCAACGCAACAGCGGTCAACATACCTATAATGTTGCGAAATAATTGCTGTATGGTACCTAATAAACCATACTTTTACTTTCTTGCCGAGACCCTACATCTCTGGCGGGATATCTGCATTTTTCTCCCAAGGGACTAAACCTTCGGTGGAACAAACGGAGCGGGTCGTGACTCCGATATAAAAAAAGCCATCACTAAATGCTAGCTTACTATTACCTATATTAATCTATTTTATAACATACTCATTTCAAACCTCACGCAGGAATTAAATCTAAGAAAAACAACTAACTAGATAACTAACTATGTATCTATATCTATATTAAGTATGTATGAGTATCTATATCTAAAATCTATAATTCTGAAAGCTCATTAAAAACCAGCAAACTATGTTACTACTAATAATCTATAAACCTACAAAACTGCTATAAAACTAGCTACTAGAAAAACAAAATACAATATGTTGATGGCTACAACATCACATTACGTCACAGGCATCGTCACTGTTGACCGGTAGAATCTTCCAGAAAACTACCTACTATAAACTGTTTGTCAAACAACACGCTGTCTACATACCTACCTACCAAACATCTTACTATTCATTACAAACACATTCAAATAGGTACTTGAGCGAACATGCCTGACCTACTTACCTTATTTTCTGTCAGGAATGCATAGTTCGTAAACAACTCACGCGTGTCTTATTTAACAGAAACAAAATTGTTACAATATTAATTAAAATATTTATGAGAAATCAAACTTAAACAAATTAATTAATGCTATTTATTTAAATCTTTAATCATTACTTAAAATCACAAATTATTATCTACCTATTCATCTACATTCAAACCCTATTAGTACTAATACAAACAGATAATTAAAATATTCCTGCCTACCCCTATGATATCTTGTTACAGTGAAAAAATCAACAGCTCAGGTGCTTACTAGAAAGCATACGCATACCTACTAAAAAATACTATTACTGCCATCTATGATTTCCAACAGGAAACTAAAGACATTAATACTAAACCTTCCCAACAGATGGCGGTTAAACAATATTGCTATGGCCCTCTATATTAGTAATAATGAACTAGAGATAACTTAGAAACTTTCTCAACAGATGTCACCATAAGTTCAGTACAAAAAAAAAATAACTTTGTAAAAATATTTTTTTAATCCCATTGATAAAAATAATAAACATAAACAATTAGGATAAATTCAATAAATAATATGAAGACAAGTAAACACAAAATAAAATAAACTTGACTTAATAATAGAAAACACTTACCTATTTAAGAACTTGCATTTACTTAATACTTTTATTTTTTTTTGGATGACTTTAAACTTCCTTAATTTTTTTTTTTCTCGATTAGCCTTTAAACTGAAACTCCAACACATAGAGCGACATACAGTATCATAAACAACAGTCACTATTACAAAAACTCACTCACTTACTCAATCACAAAAAATTTTTTATAGAGCTTACACTACATCTTTTTTATAGAGCAAACACTTATAATTTTTAGTAACATAGATCTTACACTAAAATTTTTTTTCCTTTTCACTTCTCATAGAGACATAGAGTCAACACTTACAAAAAAAAAAAAAATTTTTTTTTCCACTTCATCTACAAATAGAAACATAGAATCAACTCTTAATTTATCTTATACTCATACAACTTTAACTACAAATAGAACTATAGAGTTAACACTAAATATTTTCTTATCATAACTGTTATATTTAATAATTAACTTTAACTAATAATTACTTAAACTAAACCTATTGGAACACTCTAAGAAGCAATATGAGCGGTGAAAACTCATTTAAAAATAAGCCTCTAACAACAGAGCGGATTGCTTCAAAACTCTTTAAACAAGCCAATTCTGACTAGGATGCGGATTATGGCAAACATCTAAAATAAGCCTAAAATGCCAGCTTCTCTAAATTAATACTAATCTACACTTAACAACTTAAACTTAAACAACTCTACAATGATAGAGACACTTAGAATTTATATTAGAACATTAACTTACAGACAGACTAGTACTAAATAACACTTGCCCTTCTAAATGATAAAGCCTCTACTACACTAACAACTAAAACTCTTGTTGATATGAGTATATTTACACACTAAAGTAAATATATTCTAGTTGTAGCTTCTTAAGCCTTCTATGACTTGAGGCTAATGCGGGATGAATAAAAGATTGAAGTATGAAAGACAGTATGAATGTAGAGTCATCAAGAGATAGGTTGCAGTTCTAGCGGGTTTTATCAGGAAAAACCCTTTCTCTGGGAGGGGCGATACTGTAACATTACAAAATTATTATAAAAACTTCTAGAAGCTTCCATACTCACACAAGTAGCTTGTTGACAAAAAACTAACGGACAACTCACACATGCACACAGCCATGTTGGTTACATCTCACGTACACATAGAAAGTTATTGACGACTAGGCTCACCTATAAAAAGGTAGGCGCCCTTACGCCAAGCACATTCCAAACTCAGACGGAGCAATCAATAACACATCTATATTCCTACACTGCGCCCAATTTTGGTGAGTTTATTTAAATATATTACGCTCTAGCTAGCACTGTATAATCTGATGTTCTTATCTTTATTTTTCTTAATGTTGTAAAATCTAGCATCATCGTTCATTTAGGGACGTCTGCGTTCGTCTTAACTGCACTCTAAGACACCTATGTCTGTCCTTCTGACTAACTAGTTCTTAATCTCTGTTGTAAACCCTACGGTGTAATAAGGTTGAAAGCCACGTACTGCCTACCCCTGCGAGCCACGTCTGCGGCACCTAGAGGCGACTTTCAACCAAGTTACACCAGGGGGAAGAATCAAGCCTGTCACTACAACTACGTGATCTTTACAGGGTCCAACTTTACGGTGACCACTACCACCATCTCATCTCGCAAGCTGCCAGCTGTCTACTACCACGGCAACCTACCTGCTGCTGCCTGTCACGATCTACCTCGCAGACAAGGGGCGCACTTATCATCCCGGCGTCCAGACCACGTGGCTCCGATCTGCAGCTCACAGGACAGTACCGTGGAGAGTCCACACCTGTTCTTGGGTTCCGTACTACGCGTGTGTCCAAGTGTTCTTTTCTACAAGCGTGACCTTTTGAGACCTATTCTACTGCTGAGATTGAGACCCTTGATCATACCCCGGCCCATAGCCGTCTGGCCTTCTGCCTGCTACTCTGGCCCTCTGCCTGCACTTCTGCCTTCAGCATAACACTAAAGACTCTAAGTTTAACAATCTATTCAGTGATCTTATTGTTAGCATTTTAAGTTTAATATATGTAAGTATAAAAATGTCCTAATCGTTTTTCTACCTACCCTAGCTCTTCTATCAGGTAGGATAGGAACCTAAAACCTAGACTACCTACCTGTCCACGGCTGCACCGTGACAACATGACATAGTTTTGGTGGCGGAGTCGTTACAGGAGCTGCAGTACATGCTAGATGACCTAGCTGACTCCTCTCAACGAGATGGTCTCCGGATGAACATGGATAAAACCAAGGTGATGTTCAATTGTCACATACACCCGGGACTAGTCGTCGTAAAAGGTCTTCCACTTGTTCATAATTACGTATACCTCGAGCAAATATTGCAATTAAGTAGACACAACTTTGAGAATGAGGCCAAGAGGAGGATTCACTTGGGCCGGGCAGCCTTCGGAAAACTACGCCAAATCTTCTCGCCGCCTATATTACAATGCCTGAAGACTAAAGTCGACAATCAGTGCGTTCTACCAGTAATGACCTATGGTGCCCAGACGTGGCCACTCACGGTAGGGCTAATCCACCAGTTTAAGGTTGTAGAGCAAGCTATGGAACAGGCTATGCTCGAAGTTTCTCTGAAAGATAAAATCCGAAATGAGATTATCCGACAGAAAACTAAAGTCATTGACATAGCCCACCGGATTAGCAAGCTGAAGTGGCAATGGGCTGGTCATATATGCCGAAGAACCGACAAGCGAGTTCTTGAGTGGAGACCGCGTCTTGAATAACGTAGCATGACATGGGGCGCCCTCTGACTAGGTGGAGCGATGCCCCACGAAAAGCGGCGCGCGTGCATGAGAAGAGCCGAACACGGCTCCTCACGCGGTTACAAATGTAGCCAGCCGCTGAGAAAGCTCTCTCAGCTTCAAGGGCTTCAACACTGGTCGACGCCTCATTCATTACCGAAATACGTAAGATGCCTTATTTGCGTGTGAAAATGAACGAAACTAACAAATTCGAAAGTTCAAAAATGGCTAAAAAAGGCTATGAATTTCGAATTTACGAAACTTCGAAGTTTCGAAATGCACCCCCTAGTAGGTATCTCTAGGTACCTACACTAAAGCTCCCGTGTGTGACGCCCTTAACGCCGCCGGTTGAAGAAGTGAGGGGAGCGTCGCGCCACTCGCGCCAGGCGGGCGCCGCCGCGCCTTCGCCTCGCAACCATATCACAGAATATATTCAGTAACCATATTGTAAACCGGACAAGTGGCGGCACCATTTGAGCGTTTTGGTACTTACTAATATTTTTTATTGTGGTTTTGGTCCCGTGCAGAGATAGCTCAATGGTTCCGTGAACTAAAATTCTTCAGTGCTACCTACTAATCAAAACCCGTAGAACAAACTTCCGACGAAGTTATACCTATAGGTATAGAGGATCTAGGTAGGTACCTACTCTACCTACTGCAAGCAGAAATTCGTTTTATACTGATAAACTCGGATCATCCAATTAATATTGGAACAATCATAGTACCTAGTTAGGTACCTAGGTAGCGTTTTAGACTATCCCAACGTCACACTAGCGTACAATTTTGCACTTCGTTTAAGTAGGTACCTACCTACCTAGCACGGAGAAAACAAAAGCCATAAGGATAACATCATTGGCATAAGGATTCATGTAGGTACCTGACGACCTCTGTGGCGCGGCGGGCGAAGGTTTGCCTGCGACGCAGGAGGTTACGGGTTCGATTCCCGCTTCGGAACAAATATTTGTACCTACGATCTGTAGATAATTGATTATGGATGCGTGGAGGAGGTGTCTCGCACAGTGCGTTTCACGCGGTCGTGTCTCCCGCGCACCTGCAAAGCGTGGAATGAGCTCCCGTTGGCAACTATTTATAATATTATACATCTATATTTAATACTAGCAGCGCCCCGCGGTTTCACCCGCGTAAGTCTCGATCTCGTGGGAATATCGGGATAAAAATGTGCCAATGTGTTTTTTATTTTATTTTTTATGCTACTTGAATGACGGAGCAAGCTGATGGCCCATCTGATGTTAAGCGGTAACCTCTGCCTATGAACAGTGCATTCTCACATAGGTCACGTCCACCTAGGACGCGCCCTATGTGGCATTGCACTGCGCCCGCCACCCTGAGACATAAAGATGAAAAGTCTCATGTGCCTGTAATTTCATGTTATAGGTACCTACCGGGAGTCCAGCTATCTCCATTCCAAATTTCATGCAAATCCGTCCAGCCGTTTCAGGTTGAAGAAGTAGCAAACACACACACACAAACTTTCGCCTTTATAATATTAGTGTGATAATTATGCTTTAAAATTCAGTTGCAAGATTTTACTCGAAGATTGGGTTACATACTTACCTACGTGAGTAACTTGAGTTTTCAACAAAAAAAACAACAGATAATTTATCAACTATGTTTATTCAACAAATACCTAATGTCACCATTAGTATAGTTCAAGAACACTTGTACATAATGATCGATATACATAAATACTGGCCCAAAATCTTGTAGCACTTAATTTTGTTTATTGACCGAGCGAGTAACTAAAGCGTCCTTGCAACCTTCGACCAAAACGTCCGTGAAAAATAGGTCACAATTACAACACATGTAGGTACCTACGTTACGTCACTCGTTGCCGTCACAAAGACCGACTGAAGCGAAGTGAGTGATCACTCACTTTATAAGCTTCAAAACTATCGTTCCCTAAGACCCCGTCCATACTTTTTTATTTTGGTCGAAGCTTGAAACAACTGGCAAAATTTGCTTTCATCTGTCCGGATGTATGAATGTATGTATGTGTGTTTATATGTATGTTGATACTCGCGTACAGGTCGTATTTTCAACACTAACTAATCATGACAAAACTTGATACACAGGTTCTAAAATTTCATCGTTTTATGTTTTCGTGGCGTTTTTTGATTTGAGGGTGTTTTCCCCAAAAAGTGGAGAAGTTTGCTGCGGTTCCATTTACCGACTGATTTTGATAATATTTGGCAGAAACATTCGGTAGTCAATTCATAATAAGTTTTTTTTACACACAACTTGGTATGACGGTTCAAGCTTCAAGCAGATGGCCCACCTGATGTTAAGCGGTACCCTCTGCCTATGAACAGTACATTATCACATAGGTCACGTCCACCTAGTACGCGCCCTAAGCGGCATTGCACTGCGCCCGCCATCCTGAGACAAAAATATGAAGTCTCATGTTCCTCTAATTTCACCGGCACCCATACCCTTCAAACCGGAACACAGCAATGCGAGCACTACTGCTTTGCGGCAGAAATAGGTATGGTGGTAGTAGGTACTTCCCCGGACGAACTCTTTCACAAAAAAGCTCTACTACTAACAAAGTATTTTGAAATGAGCTTAATCGATCCGGAGGTTGACTAGATTACTTGTACTATTATAATTATATTCTGTGACTAGATGTAAAGAGTGAGTTTTTTTTTCAGGGCTTCTTATGCGAGGTCTGAAGCCGTGAGAGTTATCGAAAAGTTATGTTAGGAGTTACAGGCTCGATTTTGAAAATAATAAGTTCTGAATTCAAAAAAGTAGCGAGTTATGATTACGTACGACATCCACGGGAGCAGATAGAGGGGTCTATTCTCAAGCCATACACACCAATTTGTATTATTATTTTTTAAACAATCAGGTATGCACTTCTGCGATTAAGCACATCGACAGCAATTAGGTATGCGCATTGTCATTTTGCGACTGAGTAGGTGTACTCAGTACCTACCTACCTACTTAAAGGTGTTTTTTTTTTTAAAAAAAAGTGCCTGCCGGTTTTTGACTTCTCATTATTGATTAAACAAATACATATTCTATAAAACATACCAAAGTATGTACCATTAGGCAATCTCAGGACATCCGACTCGGGGTTACCAGATTTAAAAATGTGGTTTCCTGACATTTTGGCTCTATACAAACATTTTGATAAGTAAAGAATCCTAATACATTATTTTGCTAGGCTGCACGGAGCTAAGCTCTGACATTTTGATATGATGCCACTAAAGCAGTCCAAGTGTGGAGTGCCTGTCAGAAATTAACAAAGGCAATAAACGAAATTTTCATGTTTCGTTTGTAATCCAAGAACAAAATGCGATTCATAAATGGGACTTTTTTCAATCTTTAAATGTCCTAAAACTTATAATTTTTCCAATTTTTCCAGGAAAATTCATGTCGTCTGGTAACCCTACATCTGACCGTCAGAGGTCTGACCTATCTACTTACGTTCAAAGATTTAAATCGAATCTTTGCATGCGTTAGACTGTAGGTACCTATTGTATAATTTTGCAGCTATCTAAGTATCACACAGCAATCATACCGAAGTACCTAATAGAAAATGCTTTCTACGAAATGTTTGGACCAACGACACAGTGCCACGCTAGTTTCCTTATCATAGTAATTGAGATCACACGACGAAAGCCTCCAAGGCCAACATCGAGAGCGCAGCAATGGCTGCCACCGCTGGCACCGTCACCACCCACGCAAATATTATGTTCCTGAAATAAAAAACAACTATTATTTTTCCACGTATCGAATTGAGGGAACTCCTCAAATATTATAGGCACACTTTAGCGATTTCGGTATTTTCAGCAACAAGTCAAGCATGTGCAAGCAGAAAGCCCCATTTGATGAAGTGGAACTGATGTAGAAGATAAGAGATGGCCATGGAACTACTCAATGACAAAGAATAAATAATAGTACCTACAATCAATGATAAGTATTTCACGAGTGGCGATTAGGGTGACTAATCACTATTATTTATTCTCTGCTAATATTATAAAATCTTTTATTGGAGAAAAAAATCCTAGCTGTGTAGCTGTTGTGTTTTTTTTTCGAAAAGAATTACCAAAACGACGCCACAATGGTAAAACAATTGACACGTGAAACAAAGTGTATTCTACAGCTCGTTCACCGTAAGATGGCACCTGCCTTGGTTGGCGTCCAACGTGAACGAGCTGTACAGTACAGTCAATGAGTTCCATTTTTAAATGTAGTAAGTAGGTATTTACTTTTTAGGTACTTATTTTTCTGTTTGTGGCCAGTTCCGGATACATAAATAGCAGCCCTCTTATAGATACCCAGTACTAGCCTAAATGTCGGTCGCGGGTCGAACCACTTGTATTATTTTCCGAAATAATAAATCCGACATCCAAGGGAGGAGTAGGTAGTCTTTTTTAGCCCGGACACCACAGCACACGGCTGTGGTCTTTCCGGCCTAAGAATAGACCCATCCTCCCACCATGTATGTCGTAAAAGCTGAAGGGACAAGGCTAAAGGATTACATCCGAGCAGTAATCTACCTGAGTCACCTGAGTACTCACACCGATACTGTGATCACCAACTAGCCCAAGTGTCATGTCACTCCATGGGCCTATTTCTCAAAATATACAAGCTATGACGGTGGGCTATCGTTATACGCGTAAGAAAAAAAGTCCATCATGGCAGGCAGCGCATCGGCAATGCCCCTTGTGTTGCAGATATCAATAGGTAACCACTTAACATCAGGCGGGCAGTAAGCGTGTGTGTCAAGCCATTAAATAAATAAAACCTCGTAGGTAATTAGTAGCTAGTAAGTTTTGAGAAATGGGTCCCTGGTCATAATTGTATTTGTACCGAAATAAGCTCCAATCCACGGCCTTCTCCGAGAAGTACCCCACGCAGACCACGGAGCCGACCTTGCAGTGCGTGGTGGAGACCGGCAGGCCGGCCTTGCTGGCCACCAGCACGGTGAGAGCCGCTCCCAGCTCGATCGTAAAGCCGCTGTGGAATTAATTGACCTCAATTAGGCAACAAAACTTTCAGGACAACTATTGTACTTAGTCTTTGAAGCTCCTAAAACTACCTACAGAAACCGAGCAGCCGCTATGTAGTCCATTAAGGCTGTTTCTCTAGGAATAGACCAGTCTCCTGTCATAAATGCCCTAAAAGCAGACAAAGAGAAACACCAGGCGATTGGCAGCAACATTCATGAATATTTATCACCATAATACTGCGAGCGATCACCAATTCCACTGTCCCCAGCAAGTCCGCCTCAATTGGGGGAGACCTCGTCAAGCAGTGGAAAAGAAAGAGAAAAACATTTATTTGTGTCAATAAACGCATATATACAAAACGACACACCCACAGAAACAAAGATTAACAAAGAATGATAAAACTACGTAATTTGTGCCTCTCAGTACCATTCATGCATCACTGTTACAAATTGACGTCCAGCTCAGCATTTGTTGTGTTTTTTTTTTTTTTTATTTATTTATTTATTCATAAAAGGAACGCCAACAGCATATATATAAACACATTTACAACAATAATTCACTAAGTTTCGAGCTGATACATACACCAATTACAGGCGAACACAACATTGACACTTTTATCTTACAAACAAGGCAGACAACATTACTATTAGTACTCGTATTATTATTCTGTAAACTGAAGATTTTCATATTACTTTTAATTATTTAGCATAGTAAAATATTGGCATTAAAACAGATATATAGCTAGAAATACATAACGAAAAATAAATATAAAAATATAAGCACCTATTGAACATAATTTAACTTTCTTGAATAAACTACTTAATATAAAATATAAAAAAAAAAAACATTATTTAAATCCTAAAAAAATACATTATTTAAATCCTACCATGACTATAACAATTGCACTCAGTATCGTTTTGTTGTTGACGAAAGTGTTCAAGCATTTTATTTTTAAAGCTTTTGGTATTATCGTTGAAAATATCAATATTTTCAACTTTTTGTTTGATATGGTTGTATTTATTATTTTGTATTTTTTATTTTATTTATATTGTGTTGTATCAACACAACGCTGATCTTCCGCTGGAACCATGTAAGTGAGAAACACATGCACGTGGACGTCTACCGGCTGATGATAAAGGAATTAACTCACGTGTCAGGTGTGATGCTAGTAAGGTCCTCTCCAACCGTTTGTATGACTCTTCGTCCCCATAACCAAAGTCCAAGCGCGATGCCCACTCCTCCGAACACGAGAATAGCAAGAGGTGTTTCCGCTCGAGCGTGGGCCCCTCCTTCGGAGTACAGAAGCCAAAGTGCCACCAAGGGTCCGATGGCATTGCTGTGAACAGAATGAGGAATCTTTTAGACACGGTACTCGAATATCCACTTATTTCAATAGCTCGTTTAGTAGCTTTGTCTGCTATCGATTGCTTACAAGTGAAACTCTGAATACTTCCACATAGCGTCCCCCTATTGCCCTAACGAATGATCTTGAGTCGCCTCCATCGACCGACTTTCTACAACCGTTACGATGTCATCGGTTCATCGAGTGGGGGCCCGGCGCTGGCCATGATGCAGCGCAGGGTCTTTGGAGACGCCCCCTAAGAACCTGCGCCCGTGTGTGCCGCAAACCCTGCATTATAGGTAAAGACAACCCTGCTCAAGAGCCTCTGTTCCCCAGCTCGTATGCCTTCATACCGTTCATATAGAGGATTCGAGGAACAAAACTAGCATTACTAAAACCGAAAATGACATCATTTTCATGCCAGGATTGAATAACATATCAGCACAAAAATTATACTTTATAACGATCACCTTGAAGTTGTGTGGGATCAGGCAGGACTATGTGTGTGACTGTTGGGTGTTATGTTACGTTACAAAATAAATAAAAAATATGAATTATTTTGAAAGTGTTGTTTTAATTTCATAAATTGATCTTCACTTAATTTGCCATTTAAAATTTAATTGCAAAATATGTGATGTTACCAGGGGTGGAGGGGCCACACAAATGTGTTACCATTTTAAAAGTTCTGATAGCCACTATTTCTCACATCCGTGCTGGGCCACCATCTCACCTGATGGAAAGTGACGATGTGGTTGAATATGCGCTTTTCTAGAAGAAACATATTTTGGTACTTTCGACTTTATTAGACTCCTAGAGTACCTACCTATCTTACTGAGTAAACACACGCTGGCAATGTCTTAATTTTGTTTGCTGTTCAATTTGTACCTCACCTGACATCGTTGCCTCCATGAGCGAAGGCACCAAACGTCGCAGTGAGGACTTGCAGAAATGAAAAGAGCCTGTAAGTGTCTGCTGGAGGCGTCGGTTGTGGTGCTGGCGAGGGAGACGGAGCCCTCAGCAACGGCGCAGCGCTCGAGTTTGGTGTCATGCCAACCAAGCGTGTGCTTGAATCACGTTCTGTGCTCCAAGCAGGACACTCTTTAGACTGGAAGGAAGAAAAAATGCAAGGTTAAACGAAACTCCTTGCTATCACCAGACAGTAGACGTCCAGAGCTAGACGAGGCCTCTCCCATATAATGTAATAAGGGGATTTTCCATAATCATAATACCTGGCAGGCAGATTAGTGGTCGCAGTATTGTGCCCATCCC
The DNA here is from genome assembly GCA_932527175.1 of Operophtera brumata. Taxonomy (NCBI): domain Eukaryota; kingdom Metazoa; phylum Arthropoda; class Insecta; order Lepidoptera; family Geometridae; genus Operophtera; species Operophtera brumata. The sequence goes on from OW052238.1 coordinate 8,482,415, forward strand.
TTATTTACTCCCTTAGTCAGTTTGATGGCATCTACGGGAGGAGACGGACAGGTATATTCTTAGGATGGAACTAGCCCGACCAAACTTCTTGAAAGATTCCACGAAATATGTAATCATCGAGTATTAAATTTTGTTATGCAGGTATGTCGCCCTTCTCGGCCGGAGGGCCAAAAGACAAGTATTAAATGTATAGTAGAATGTTACCTTTTCAATCCTCGGAGGTGGCGTTTCAAAGTCCACTGTAGGCAAAGCCCTCGTCGCTGCCAGCCTGTCGAACTCTCCCCTTGCTACCGTATCGCACGAACCTCCCAGAAATCCATTCCTCGAATCGTAGCTCTCTCCCATGCCCATCAGTTGAGCAGAGTCCAAGCTTTTACAGCAGCTTAAGGTCTCATCGATGTATTTCAAGGTAGTGAGTTGTGGATCCGCGTCTATCAGTTGGAGCCTCGATTTGTTTGGAGGGCTTAGACTTCTGGATAGTATGCTGCAGTCATCCATTGTGGCGAGTAGAGCTCGATTCCTGGCGTTCATGATTCCTACAGAAGATTTGTCTGCGTCGCTCAGGGTGACCATCTCAGCGCACTCCTCGATGGCTTCGAGGAACTTGCCGTCTTCGGATAGGAAGGATGTGGGGCGTTGTGGGACGCTGCTCTTGTTCGAGTGGGTCGGAGTATTGGCCGGCGTCGTTTCTGGAACACACAGAGTTAGTTTTTCACACCACCTGCTCGACAATGTCCAATTACATATCATACAACCTCAACCTAAAGTTAAGCATTACCTCTTAAGGGAGGTAAAATCGTGTGAAACTTCCAAGGGAGTAAAGTCATTTTAATTTGGAACGTCAAATTCGTTCGAAACCCGTGGAAAAATAAAAAAAAAAGTCAAAACATTACCATGTTTTCGTAAATCGAACTAATGGCCATAAGCAGAACTCAATTTCAAAGAATGTGAAACATAAGACGGTGTTTGGTGCTGTGATTTTCAGTGAATTTGTATTGTCTCGCAGAAGGTTTTAAAAGAAGAATATGTTCCTCTGGGCTGCCTTTCTTCGTCTTGGGCAGCTTGAACCACTCGCTTCACTATGGACTCTACCTATAGAACTCACTCGCGCGTCCCTCGTTACGCTCAGGGTTCAATATATCGCCCGCGTTAGACACTGCTTTGTGTATAATCTAATATTCAAGGGGTTTTACCAAATTGCCAGCGCTTTTATTAGATTTAGAGGATGGGGATTGAAGAGAATAACGTGTGGAGACTAGAGATATACCTACTTATACTTATAGATGAACTTGACTTACAAAAAGAATGAAAATAAAAAACGAATTGTTAAAAATAGTTTGCTACCATTGGAAAGTCCCAAGGAGAAGTTGACTGGTGGTTGTCCCAGCTTCTTGCGGTAATGTGGTACCAGGAACAGTCGCACGCAGGCTGCCACCACTGCGCCTAATGCCACTGAGCTTGCCAACGCTGCCCAGAGTGGTATCTTATCCAATGCCAGCACTGCAAAATATACAACGTTCATTACTGACATGAAAATTATTAAAAGCTCTCCGAAGACGTCTTCGCCAGAAGCTCTAGCTTCTCATATACTATTAGACCTTTACCAAGCCTTTACCTATTAAATGACATTGCTGTCATCCTACTATAATGCGAAAGTTTGTGTGTGTGTGTGTGTGTGTGTTTGTTACTTCGTCAAGCTGAAACGGCAGGACGGATTTGCATGAAATTTGGAATGGAGATAACTGGACTCCCGGAATAACAAAGGCACATTTTTATACCGATATTCCCACGGGATCGAGGCTTACGCGGGTGAAACCGCGGGGCGCTACTTGCTGTTGTGTATAAGCAACACGGCTGTTTCTACCCTAGTTTCGCTGATTAGAATTAAATAAGACCTAATCTTTATAAACAAAACGTGGATTCCTATTTTCGAATTCAGTCATTTGTTTGTGTTGTTATTCATCGGCATATACACGTTAATTAACACAAGTTCCGTCGAATTAGCAACGCGTCCCCACGCGATCTCAACGACATATACCTACCTACGGAGGGAACATACGAACGAATGCACATTATGTTTTAGATTTCGACGCTTCTTATTTATTCTGTGCTTCTGTTCCAGAAATGTTGATCTAAAGAACGAGCACCGTGGTCGCCCTATGTGACTGGTCGACAGCGCGGAATTAAAGGCGATTATGGAAGTTGATGATTCTCAATCTTCGGCTCAGTTAGAAGCAGCTTTCAACGTTAGGTACCATCAAAACTGTATTGGTCCCTCCCTATGCGTCAAATTGTCAAGGTTAATAAACTAAATGACCATTACCATGGCACCATCGTATGTGTGCCATACGAACTACAGGTCTGAAGCCACGCTTAATTTTGCCGTAACGATAACACCCCTCTCGTACCGCTCCCATACCTCAGGGACTGAAGTAAATGATGGCCTCGCGACGCACACGTCGAAACAAAAAAAAACAAAAACAGTCTAATAGAGTCCTTCGTTCAGAAGTCGCTTAAAATGCTTCTTTACCAGCATAGCAAAGGCAAGCTCCTTAATTGTGCTGGACTCACATTTCGGTCCATCGTGGACGACGCTCAGTACATTGACCGCGAGGGTCGCCCCGTAGAAGAACGGCAGCGCCTTCAACCCTGCCTTCAGCGGCTCGTCCGCGCGGAGAATGAGCTGACGCACCAGCCAGTAGATGAGAGCTGATGCAGTTCCACTTAGGACTGGTGAGATGAACCAGGACGCCACTGAAAATAAAACTTAAACATGAATTGGACTTTCCCCAAACTGGACACGGGACTTTCGGACTTGGAGACTCCTTGTGGGTTGGCAATAAGCGTAAAATACCAATATCGGAGATGGGGGGAGGGAGTGGGGACCCCAACTCCCCACGTATAGGTGGGGAAAATAGTACTTAAACATATATAGATATCGAAAACAAAACAATTTAGGTATGGAACCTATACTACACCGGGCTACAAAGTTCGATCATACAACATATTTACAACATATTTTAGGGTTATCTTCCAATTTTGACAATTCTCCCCCTCCCCACAACTCTCTCCAACTCTCATTAAGCTAAGGCTGGACCTGTTTAGCCGCACACATAGGGAAATACCAATTTTACCCATTCCTCTAGTTTTATGTTTAAGTTTAAAACCCTATGGGTATTTTTCATGTTTTATTCTTTTTTTATGAAACATTTCTTTTGTTTTTGTTTACATTCTATTATTATTATTTTTATTTGTTATTTCTATTAAGTGTATGTGTGTGTGCTAAAAAAAAAAAACTTACTTTCTTTCTTTTCTTTCTATGATGGTGTATTGTGTCCCGGGAATCCCGCTTCCCTTAAAAAGGAATAGTAGGTAGGTACCTACCTACCGATAGCTCGCTTCATATAGGTACAAGTTTGATCCTCATTTGGACATTCATTTATTCAAGTCAGTGAAATTGTTTCCGTTGACACAATCTAGAGCGGTGGCTTGACAGTTTTTCATTAAAATGTATAGAATGAAACTACCAAGCATGGATTTCCATACCTGTCGTGTTATTGGAATTGGAAACCATATAATTTCATAAGAAACTGACAAACCATGGGTCTAGGTTAGATAGGTCATGTGGTCATGTGTAGTAATCATGTGTAAAAAAAAACATGGAGTTTTGTGAAATCACACCCAAAATAGGAGCAAACTTAGTTTGTGCGTAGAGTGCCCAAGTTATCTAATAGCTCCTCAGCCTCACTCTTCTTAAGGTGGCGTATGCCGCAAAATAGGAGCAAACTTAGTTTGTGCGTAGAGTGCCTAAGTTATCTAGCTCCTCAGCCTCACTCTTCTTAAAGTGGCGTATGCCGCAAAATAGGAGCAAACTTAGTTTGTGCGTAGAGTGCCTAAGTTCTCTAGCTCCTCAGCCTCACTCTTCTTAAGGTGGCGTATGCCGCAAAATAGGAGCAAACTTAGTTTGTGCGTAGAGTGCCCAAGTTATCTAATAGCTCCTCAGCCTCACTCTTCTTAAGGTGGCGTATGCCGCAAAATAGGAGCAAACTTAGTTTGTGCGTAGAGTGCCTAAGTTATCTAGCTCCTCAGCCTCACTCTTCTTAAAGTGGCGTATGCCGCAAAATAGGAGCAAACTTAGTTTGTGCGTAGAGTGCCTAAGTTCTCTAGCTCCTCAGCCTCACTCTTCTTAAGGTGGCGTATGCCGCAAAATAGGAGCAAACTTAGTTTGTGCGTAGAGTGCCTAAGTTCTCTAGCTCCTCAGCCTCACTCTTCTTATGGTGGCGTATGCCGCAAAATAGGAGCAAACTTAGTTTGTGCGTAGAGTGCCCAAGTTCTCTAGCTCCTCAGCCTCACTCTTCTTAAGGTAGCGTATGCCGCAAAATAGGAGCAAACTTAGTTTTTGCGTAGGGTGCCCAAGTTCTCTAGCTCCTCAGCCTCACTCTTCTTAAGGTGGCTATGCCGCAAAATAGAAGCAAACTTAGTTTGTGCGTAGAGTGCCCAAGTTCTCTAGCTCCTCAGCCTCACTCTTCTTAAGGTGGCTATGCCGCAAAATAGAAGCAAACTTAGTTTGTGCGTAGAGTGCCCAAGTTCTCTAGCTCCTCAGCCTCACCCTTCTTAAGGTGGCGTATGCCGCAAAATTACTAATCTTAGATTTGATTTTTAACAGACTAAATCAACTACAATATTCCAATTAAAAATATGCATGGATTATACATTATAATTCCGAGGGATCACTGTACCAGAAACACGATAGGACAACATTTTCTCTATAGTAAAAAATCCAAAGTTACGTGTATTTTTTGCCTGTTTATTAAAATGCATAATATAAATTACAAAATTAGATAAATATAATCAATATAACAAAGCCGAGGGTTTGCTGTAGGGGTTTTGTAAAATTATTTATAATTTACGAGATATTCAATAAAAACCGCTTATTCGAGCGGCGCGAGGTTTTTTTTGTATGAAGATTTCTGCCTGGTGTCGGCGCAGTCTTAAGTAATTAGGCAATTCATTTACGAGTCTTCAAGTCGTGCTGCCTACATGCTTGTTTGTTATACAAACTGGGTTAGGGTGGGTTCGGCCGAGTTCGTAATGAGTTGGTAAACTAAACACAATGTGCCTACTGCAAATCAAACAAAAGGTGCTATTGAATATGAAATCAGTATCTTCGCAAGGCCCATTGAAATTTTATTTTTAAATAAATCAACTCAATTCGGCTTGGTACGGCTCATATCAATACACATTGGTTCCGAATATTCCGAACACTATAACGATTCATACAATCTATAAATAAATAAATGTTGCGTAAAATCTGTCTCTATAAAATACGGTTGCCAAACTCAAACCCTTTTAACATTAATGGGGTTTTAAATAAAGATTCGCCCTTGATACGACATGTACCTACACCATACTACATAGGCTACAGTAAATATTCTAGCAGCAGGTACCTACATATAACAAATAGAACTTCATCAGCTCTCAAGACATAAAAATATGACGTAGTTACCGGTAGAGCATCTAGAGCATGCCATGATACTTCAGGGTAAGGTGAAAAATGAAAGTAAAATATGACGTAGTTACCGGTAGAGCATCTAGAGCATGCCATGATACTTCAGGGTAAGGTGAAAAATGAAAGTAAAATATGACGTAGTTACCGGTAAAGCATCTAGAGCATGCCATGATACTTCAGGGTAAGGTGAAAAATGAAAGTAAAATATGACGTAGTTACCGGTAGAGCATCTAGAGCATGCCATGATACTTCAGGGTAAGGTGAAAAATGAAAGTAAAATATGACGTAGTTACCGGTAGAGCATCTAGAGCATGCCATGATACTTCAGGGTAAGGTGAAAAATGAAAGTAAAATATGACGTAGTTACCGGTAGAGCATCTAAAGCATGCCATGATACTTCAGGATAAGGTGAAAAATGAAAGTAAAATATGACGTAGTTACCGGTAGAGCATCTAGAGCATGCCATGATACTTCAGGATAAGGTGAAAAATTAAAGTAAAATATGACGTAGTTACCGGTAGAGCATCTAGAGCATGCCATGATACTTCAGGGTAAGGTGAAAAATGAAAGTAAAATATGACGTAGTTACCGGTAGAGCATCTAGAGCATGCCATGATACTTCAGGGTAAGGTGAAAAATGAAAGTAAAATATGACGTAGTTACCGGTAGAGCATCTAGAGCATGCCATGATACTTCAGGGTAAGGTGAAAAATAAAAGTAAAATATGACGTAGTTACCGGTAGATCATCTAGAGCATGCCATGATACTTCAGGGTAAGGTGAAAAATGAAAGTAAAATATGACGTAGTTACCGGTAGAGCATCTAGAGCATGCCATGATACTTCAGGGTAAGGTGAAAAATGAAAGTAAAATTGAGTTCATTGTGATTTTCATCAAAAATTACCGAAAGTAAACCTTTCAAAAGAGATGTACATAAATACATACAGACATAGATACACGCCTTTTTCCCGAAGGGGTAGGCAGAGCCTCAATGGGCCCCTTTTCACAGTGGGTTGCACCATTGTGGAATATAGACGTGACGAGTAGTGAGCTCATCGCCGCTTGCATTGTTGTCATTGCTTCCCTCGACTGACTCGGCTAACGCTTTCTTCCAGTAATAACACATTCCATAATAACCTAGCATGCAGCCAGGACAAATCTTATACCAACTAATCATAACAACATGTCCGGGTAATACCTTAGTCGGCATTTACGCCACGAATATAGACGTGACGAGTAGTGAGCTCATCGCCGCCATTGCTTCCCTCGACTGACTCGGCTAACGCTTTCTTCCAGTAATAACACATTCCATAATAACCTAGCATGCAGCCAGGACCAATCTTATACCAACGAATCTTATCAACATGTCCGGGTAATACCTTAGTTGGCTTTTACGACATCCACGGGAGGAGACGGAGGGGTCTATTCTTAGGCCGGACACACCACTGAATACCAAAAGAGATATGTTTGAATTTAATAGCAGTTTGGTAGATCCAGTTGCTATTAGGTAGAGTAAGTTGGCTTCTTAAGTTCTTACCTATAGCGCCAAGTGTTGACCACCTCACTCCAACCGTTCCTTTAGCTATCAAAGTGAAGCCCACCGTGGCCCCCACCACAGAGTGGGTCCCGGAGACCGGCAACCTTAAAGCTGTGGCCACGATCAACCAGGACGCGCCAGCTATCAGTGCGGCCAGACAGCCGGCAGCTAAGAGCTTCTCACCGCCGTCGTTATACAAGGACACGTCTAGGATGCCTTTACGCATCGTGTCCGATACCTTGTACCCTGGAAATAAAACATATACTCATCAACTGCTTTTGACGACCACTGCCTGAGAAGGCCTCCCCATAGAATGCATATTTTTTTATAAATAAATAATGTTGGACAGTTTTCATAACATTATCTATATAGCCCCAACTAAGCAGAGCTTTTGCTATGGGTTACTAGATAACTGATATACCTACTTAATCCAATACATTAGATAGATAGATATTTTTTATTATTTTTTTTAAAAATATCTGCAGATCGCACAAATATTTGTTTCCGAGGCGGGAATCGAACCCGCCCGCCGCGCCACAGAGGTCGTCTAGTTTTGCCATAATCACCACGCTTAGCAGGCAGATTGGTATTGAGCATGTGGATGCTGCTGCCCATTCCCTGGAGTAATCCCTCAATCGGCTTTTACGACATCCATGTGAGGAGAATGAGGGATATACTCTTAGGTCCTTATGACACGTCACACTAAAACATACTAAGTATCTGACACAATCAAATACACACTGGGTGTTTCAAACAAGAACTTACCGATTAGCACAGCGCCGGCTATCTCGAAGATCGTTGCGAGGATGCATGCCTGCGTGAGAGTGAGCACCTTGGACCCAACACTGGTCCCGAAAGAGTTGGCCACATCGTTGGCTCCAATCCCGAAAGCCAATACAAAAGCCACCACAAATCCACAAACGACCAGCCAAAATAATTCGTCAGAATACGGTTCCATTTCAAGGCCTGGTATTTATATACCCTATGACATCTTTTCTGTTTCCAAATTCTTTATAGCACCGATTCCAGATTATTATAACTTTTAACAACAAGCTTTGCTCACATAATTTTTTATACTTAAACAATTTATCATTTCCTAAACAAATTTCTAAACAGTGGTAGAGAGACACGTACAAAAATAGGTAGGTAAGTCGAAGTGATAATATTTAGTATCAAATTAACTACGATAATAATCGCAGTACCAAAATTAGGAAAATTACTGTAAATCAGATGATTATAAATGGAAAATATATGAAAATTATGGAAATTATCGTGTCTTGGTTTATGTGCGTCACAAGACAGATTCTTTTAATGATGTTTCGTGGAGGCAACGATGTCTTGTTAACTTCGGCTTCATCATTCCTGCAAGATAAAAGTTTATTTATACACCCTGTGACCCAACATAAATCTAGCTACTTATCAATATTAATTGCGTTGCATGTTTCTGCTCAATCATTAAATATTAATTTATTGACCGAGTATCAGTTCTATTTTCAGTCGTAGGTATATCATCAGTGATAATAATTTTAAGCCCATGTGACCAAACTAGAACAATTTTAACTCAAACTGAGTCCACATCACATGGTCTGTTATTGATTCGCCGAATCGCCGCCATTTGATAACACTTTCGCGGCAAAAATCCGGTCTACGCAATTTCTAAGGCTCAAAAATATTCCTGTCAGCCGTCGACCAAACCGCGAATTAAAACCCTGAATACAGGAACAAAAATATGATATATTTTTTAATAGGCCGCTTCTAATTAGAACACGTGTTCCTAAGACATGACGTGTCATTAACGACGAACCTTGAAAGTGCCATTGACAACCTATAAGCTATGACTCACACTTGTGATCCATTTTCCCACATTGGGATACTCACTTTGATTAAATTTAGGATTTTCAAGTCCTAGTATTCGCTATTGTGAAATGCTCGGTATGCCTTGAGCTCGTCAGCCGTACACTGAAGTTGACTATGGTCACACTGGCCTCGGACTGAATGGAGCATGCGCAATCCAAGGGCACACGCACCCCACTTCAGCAACCCCCTTGTCAATAATTTGTTTGGGCTGTATGAAAAGGACCCTTCCTTTTCTTACCGGTTGTAGGTACCTACGTTAATGAAAAGAGTGAGGGAATTCTTCAGCCATATTCAAAAAGAAACGTCGTAATTATACCTATATATATAGTTAATTTAAATTTCTAGTGTTTTTAGGGTTCCGTACTTCGAAAAGTACCAACGGAACCAGTACCTATAGGATCACTTTGTTGTCTGTCTGTCTGTCTGTTTGTCAAGACCCTTTTTCCGTAGGAATGGCTAAAGAATAGAATAGTGATGTGGTGTTGTGTCCGGCCTGAGAATATACCCTCCGTCTCCTCCCATGGATGTCGAAAAAGCCGACTAAGGGATTACCCGGACTTGTTAGTAAGATTCGTTGGCATAAGTTTGTCCTGAGTCCTGGCTGCTAGCTTATTATAGAATGTGTTATTACCTCTAGGAGAAAGCGTTAGCCGAGTCAGTCGTGGAAAGCAATGGCAGCGATGAGCTCACCACTTGTCACGTCTATATTTCCACGATGGTGACACCCACCACGGTGAAAAGAGGCCCTTTGGGCTCTACCTTGCTCTACCTACCCCTTGAGGGAAAAAAGGCGTGTGTCTTTGGATATTTATTGCTAACCAGTTTACATCCATTATTATGTTAGTAGGTAGGTGCTTAGGTAGGTACCTCACACCTATACAGAATACCACAACAGAACAAATAGGTAATAGGTAGCCAGATAGCTACAACAACTCGTAGGAAACAGCTAATAACCTCTAAAGGAAGAGCAGTACCTACATCTTACAGACACACAGACAGTTTATACATACATACATAGACACACGCCTTTTCCCCCGAAAGGGTAGGCAGAGCTTCAAATGGGCCTCTTTTCATTGTGGGTTGCACCACGCGGAAAAGACAGTTTATAGCTGTGATAATTTTCCTTTTGATCATTAGCTAGGCTAGGGATCAATCTAGATCCCGTGGTGCGTCAGTTTCTTCGATTGCTAGTTTTTAGGGTGCCATACCCCAAGGGTAAAACCCTATTACCATCTGTCCGTCGTTCTGTCTGTCTGTCTGTCAGCCTGTCACCAGCAGTGGCGGTTTTGCAGTCTTGGCCGCTCTAGGCCCCAGGCTATATGCCGCCTCTTTCTCAGTACCCGTGTTGTCGCGCGTGTAACAATATTCTTCCTAAATCACTTATATTACAAGTATTAAATATTTTATATATAGGTACTAAATAATTAATTATATTTGTATACTTACGTAAAAAAGTGATTTAGGAAGATTTCTTGCTATCATCAGTGTTTTTTTTTGTCACGATTTGCCGCCCCTAATATCTGGCCGCCCTAGGCCCGGGCCTACTGGGCCTTAGGGCAAATCCGCCACTGGTCACCAGGCTAGGCTGTATCTCATGAACCGTGATAGTTAGACAGTTGAAATTTTCACAGATGATGCAGGTATTTCTGTTGCCGCTATAACAACAAATACTAAAAAAAAGCTGCCAAGTGCGAGTCGGACTCGCCCATGAAGGGTTCCCTAGCAGCAAGTAATATAATATAAAAGTTCGTGTATATTTCGTTGTAACTTTGATCAATGTTTTAATAATAGTGTATTAAAAAAAACTACTAGGTACTAGATCTCGTTCAAACCAATGTTCGGTGGAAGTTTACATGGTAACATCATATATTTTTTTTAGTTTTATCATTCTCTTATTTTAGAAGTTACAGGGATGGATACACATTTTACCACTTTGGAAGTGTCATTCGCGCAAACTATTTAGTTTAGAAAAAAAAATATTAGAAACCTCAATATAATTTTTGAAGACCTATCCAAAGATCCACGTATGGGTTTGATGAAGAAAAAAATTGAGTTTCAGTTCTAAGTAACCCTCAATTGTTTTTTTTTATATTTTTGTGTGAAAATCTTAATGCGGTTCACAGAAAACATCTACTTACCAAGTTTCAACAGCATAGTTCTTATAGTTTCGGAAAAAAGTGGTTGTTACATACACGGACAGACAGATAGACATGACGAATCCATAAGGGTTCGGTCTTTTGCCATTTGGCTACGGAACCCTAAAAACGGAATAAAATAAATATTTAAGGGGGCTCCCATACAACAATCGTGTTTTTTAGCCGTTTTTATAGATAATGGTACGGAACCCTTCGTGCTCGAGTCCGACTCGCACTTGGGCGGTTTTTTGTAACAGGTAACTTCTATTGTGCACACAATTAATGAGACAAGGGCCTCGGAGGACCAAGTCATGACATGGATGAGTGTAGTCATGGACCTCCTACCCAAAGTAGTGTAAACACGGATTTTGTATAGAGACATTCGCACGTTACGTTAGTGAGTGAGTGCCTACGCAACTTCCATGTAAAAATCCGTGTCGCCCACCGTACGCCCGTGTCAACTGCTTGTCAAAAGTTAGACATGTAGGTACGTACGGCCTAACCTCAGCCGGGTCCACACCGGACGATCCACTGCGCACCGATCGCGCGCGGCAAGAGCGCTATCCAAAAGCGGGCGATGGGGACGTGCTGCGCGCGATTTTTTTATCGTCTCTGCCCTTAGAGCTTTGCAGGCCGTTGCTCGATGCCTCTGCCTCAAAGGTGCCTCAGTTGCGAGAAGCGCGCGTTGAGGACGACGGTTGTGTTGTTTGTGGTTCGCGTGATTCGCCATGGAAATCTCGCAGTCATTTTTTAAGGAATATAAATGTTTATAGGACCCAAACGATGGCTGTTACACTATTAGTGATTAGACTATTAGACGATGCCTGGCGTCAGATTTCTCGTGAAATGGGCAACAAACCAATTGAAGACCTGAGGGCCTACCACGGGTTTTTCTAAGCTTTGCATTCGGCATCCCGACTATCGAATTCAGAGTCGATATTTGTTTTTATGTATGGTTTTAATGAGTTTCTCAATAAGTCCGCTAGAGGCGCTTATAAATATACAAAAACGACATTTCGACTCGCAATTCGGTTTTCGTTAGCAAGTTGTAACAAATTACAAACCAGTGACAGGCCCTCTGAAGAAAAAAATGCGGAGGCTACAGAAGATAAAAATTCAGAGAGAAACAAAGTCGTGTGCGTGGATCTCCATCTCCAGCAAGAGTTCGACTGAATCACGGGTCACCTATGGATCGCATGGAGCGTAGTTCAGGATCGCAAGCTTCAACAAACTGGATCGGCCTAGTACGATCCACGCATCACGATCTTGGATCGCAGATCGCAGGATCGGTGATCCAAAACTGGATCGTCTGGTGTGGATTCGGCTAATGAGTCTGGACTCCGGAAAGAGTCATATTCGTAGGGTAGGTATACCGTTTATTATATAGGCCGATAGGCGAGTCAGTTTGTCAGTCAGGAAAATCTGTCATGTGATAATTATGTCAATGTCATCCATCATGTCATAGTCATGTAACTTTGTATTTTGTTTGATTTGAAATTTTATTAAAATAATATTGTTTTCAGTTCAGCATACACTGAATAACTTTCAATAAATTAAATAATGTAACTTAGAAATTCAATAAAAAAATAAAATGTTCTTTAGAAATGGCTGGACCGCCGCCGCAGAGTTGACGAATAGTTGGTGAGTACGATGGTTTCAGTTTTAGGCAAAGAATTTAGGTTACAACTGGATTAGCTTAATTTTGATGTTTTAAATTTTCCAGCAAGCCTCTGCTATTGAAGCAAGTTCGAGGCCCCTTTAGCAATGGCCGCTATCAATTCCGTAACTCACTCCACAACACGAGGAAAGGCGCGCGGCGAACAAAGCTTGAACCGGATCCACTCGAACTCTTCCACATCGATTCTGGACCTCTCTACGCTAAATCATTGGTCAGACCACTCTTCTTTACAGTTGGGGTAAGTCAGTCGCACATTTTTTTTGATCCCTGAATTTTGGTCATAGATCTTGCACAATATATACTCATATGCACTACTTATGTACCTAGTGCTAGGGCTGCCATCCGTCCGGGTTTTTCCGAGCTTGTCCCTGTTTGAGAGGGCGTTCAAGCAAATAAGCCATTACCTAAGCATTGATAAAAGAAGAAGAGTGCATCCAAAGGTGGTTCGCAAGATGTAGAAGTATCTGGTGAAGCAAGAGATAAACAGTACATTCCCGCCTTTGTAAACATTGTTGAGTATGGCCTCAGCGCTAGGGTCACTACTTACTTGGCGGTTACGAAATCCTTTTCCGATATACAATATGCTTATCAGACAGGACAGTCAACAATGCACGTGGCCCGAGAGCAAGTAAGTTGTGTGCTGCGGTCTTGCAAAGACAGACAGCATGTTGCAGTAATTCTGTGCGATCTATCAAAGGCCTTTGATGTTGCTGACCACTATGTGTACAATAATAATTGCTGTAAAGCTGAGACATGGTATAGATGGTGCCGCATTGGCACTCAACCGATTTTATGACAGACTGGTCCCAGCTTGTCACATGCGATGGCAGAAAGGTCAAGTCAACAACTATAACGTCTATAGGTGTGGCCCAAGGATCATCACTATCCAACATCATGTTCTCTCTCCTCCTCAATTACCTGCGCGACTGCATAAACGACGCGCATACACTAATGAATCCGGACGACGTTGCTGCAGTGCATCTGGGGAAAAATGCTGATTTTGACCATGGGTCTTTTAAGTCTTTGTCCAGCATCGTGATGGCAGCCTTAAGAACAGCTCCTTGTGAAATAGTTTGTCTGGGGAAGTAAAGCCAGCACACCAATTTTTGCGACTCAGCATGAATGCTCTTATTGCTGTGATCCAGTTGGAAGGGTGCGGTGCATTGCAATGCCATGTAGGGTTCATCCTAAGTGGATGTGACCTATTCAGTAAGATATTGCTGTTCTAAACGGCAGGGGCTTCCATTCAACATCAGGTGGGCAACATGCCAGACCCAGTACAACCCCAATCAAAAAAATACTGCATACCACAGGTGAATTCATAAATTTGTTATCACTTTCCAGGTGTCAGCAGCGAGTCTAGCGGGCTGTGTGATCTGGGAGTATGAGAACCTACGAGCGCACGCCTATACACTGTTCAGGAGGCCGGGCACATGGCTGGGAGCACAACAGAAAAAGATTATGACCCAGTTTGTACGTCAAATTAATTTACAAAAGTTATGTAAACAAGGATGATGCATCGCTTGGGCGCCTCAGCAATTCTGTGCACAGATGATGACAAACCACGGTTATTAATCATGTGTACAAAATTTAATGGTGCTGATGAGATAATATCGAAAAACGAAGCAAACTACGCTAACGAGTACAAAATGGCTGAAGCGCGGTACAATCCGCCGTCGACTCACCTCACTGAGCAGTGTTGAAACGAATTACAATAATATGCATCCTATACATTTACTATGAAACAGTTTTAACAGGATAAAAAGTAGCCTATAGCTCAATCTATCTATATACCAAATTTTACCGAAATCGGTTGAATCGGAAAAACATACAAACATCCAAACTTTGACATTTATGATGTTAGTGGGATTAGGGACAAATTAAATGAAAAATTTTGCTGGGTACTTTATGAGATCTTGAAATAAATGGTGTAACTCATCACTCCGAACTATCCATCACCCGCGAGTGTGACCTACTTTGATGACGACTTGCGACCACTGACCGATTCGTCTTTGACGGACGCACACGAAATAAATACGACTCACAGACTTATAGATCCACTAACTTATTTGTAGAACCATTTACCTACATTTTTCTATCATCTCTATACATTTCATTCTACAGATAAGTTGGTGGATCTCTATATCAAGCAGTGGCGGATTTACACATTTGCCGCCAGTAGGCTATTTAAATTTTGCCGCCCCTTCTGACCTGTAGGTACAATTATATGCGAGCGGAGTGAGCTGCGAGAAAAAACAGTTTTTTAGCGCGAGATGAGTGAAGTACCAAAGATATTTAGCACGAAAAATTCTGTTTTTTTAGGTGAGGTGAGTGTGGTAATAAAGATAACTATCAGCAGAACACATAACGGTGAGCGGAGCGAGCCGCGAAAATTCTGTTTTTTAGCTCGAGTCGAGTGCAGCAATAAAGATAGCTACCACCAGAACATATAACGGCGAGCGGAGCGAGCCGTGAAAAATTCTGTTTTTTAGATCAAGGAGTAGCAGCGTGGACGCCCTAAGTTGGTTCAAAACGTGCGATGAACAACACACAACATGAACACAGCTTACCCAAAATAATGTACATTCGGTAAACGTTGTTAAATATTTAGTTGTTTTTTTGTTCTGTAAGACAATAACAGGCTCATAATAATAATAATAAAAGACAATAAAAAATAGCCCCAAAATTAGCCGCCCCCTAAAATGTGCCGCCCTAGGCTCCAGCCTACTCAGCCGGCTGGTAAATCCGCCACTGATATCAAGATAGACACCGCAAGTGGACCCACTTTGCGTGTCACTTTGCCTGTCCAAAGACTTGCGCATTTTACCTAAAGTATTAGCAGAGACAAGTTAAGTAAACTATTAGCAAACCTCAAATCAGGAGGGCAATTCTCGGATTGTAGAGATTATCTCTAAATTAGAGATAATGTCGAAGCATGAATGTGTACAAAAAATGTCACGAAAATGTCACAATATCCATCAAATCGTATTCTATTTGAATGATGTTGGTCGACTTGTCTATTTGTGACATCACGAGAATAGCAAATTAAGATTTTTTTCGACATTCGCCATCTTTTTTCGACATATGCCTATTCGACTTAATCTCTAAAGCACGAGAATTGCCCTCCAGTTCGTTCTCGGCTGTCTTCGCGACAGCACGTCGGATATTAATAGAGTAATACCTAATTAAATAAATAAATAATTCTGGATAGTTCAAACAACATTATTTAGCCCCAAGCTAAGCAGAGCTTGTGTTTTGGATACTAGACAGCTGATATACTTAATGGGTCATTCTCAGTTAAGAGGTAAAAACGATGTCCCGGGTAAATAATCATACTTCTTTCGAAAATTGAGAAAATATTATATCATAATCTCTTAATATAAGTGCTCAACTTTATGGACAATCAATTTCAAATAATTAAATAACTTAGTTTTGTCACAATTTCACCTCAAACATGCAAAACTTCTCTCCCCTGGCCTGTCGCCAGCTAGTATTTACAGTAAATCAGTAAGTTTACGTGATCTTAAAGCCATGAAAACATTTTAAGTTAGTCTGTATTAGAAATTAATATAAAGAATGATTGTAATGATGTAACCGAAGTAACATTTTTTTTTTTTTTTAATGGATTATATTCACGATACATTTTGTCGCCAGAAATAGCGTCTCGTCCCCTGGCATTCTTATAATCTAAAAAATATTGTATTTGCGATCTTAATTATTGTAGTATTAATGCTAATCATAATTCATTTGATCCACAAATATAAACCAACGTTGTAATAATGATCTTTTTTCCACATTTTGTCACTCATATTGATCCTTTTGTTCATCAATTTTGTTGGTTTCTGGTGAAATAGTCTCTCCCCTGGTCAGCTTTATTTCTGGATTAACTTTTCTAAATACTTAATTATATATTTATATTGACTTTAATTTACTTATAGATTACAAACATACTTCATTTTATTAACTAATATTAAATACTTTTGAGATATTATCGATTTTCTTACTGAAAAGTCTCTCCCCTGGCTTTCTCTCCCCTGGTACATCATTTGCAAAAATGTTCAGCAGACGTATAAATATTGATTTAAATGGACTATTACACTGAATTACACTTTCAATTATTCAGATCTGCAAAATAATCCGTATTTTTTTTATTTTTTTCTTGTTTTTCAAGAGGCCAGGGGAGGGACTAGACTGTGCTCAACAATCACTATTTTCTGAGGTAAAAAAGAATAATAAAAAAAAAAAAATAGAAAATGCATATACATCATCTAATAGATTTATAAAAATTTGACAAACATTTAATATATGCATTTATTTATATTTTATAAAAAAAAAAACATAAAAGTCTCTCCCCTGGCTTTCTGTAAAATGATAAAAAAATTAAAAATTGACTGGTCACCCAGCACATATTAAAAAACAAGTTGTTTTGATAAATCTGTAAAAAAATTAAATCAAATTTCAAAATTTTTTGTCAGGCCAAGTTTTATCAGTAAGCTATTACCTCTTAACTGAGAATGACCCTAATACAATACATTACATAGATATAAATGTTTTATTATACATAGAAAATACCCAGAACACCCTGAACAAATATCTGCAGATCGCACAAATATTTGTTCCGAGGCGGGAATCGAACCCGCAACCTCCTGCGTCCCAGGCGAACCATAGCCCGCCGCGCCACAGAGGTCGTCATAGTAATTGCGCCATAGTGAACTGTAAAAATTCATCGAAATCAGCTAGCCATTTCGTACCAAAGCAGTCGTAAAATAAAACAGCACGCTTGGTTTCATACAAATTTACGTGTTTGCGGAGTCTATCTTGATATAGGTCTGAAATGCGACTCGATTCGACTCGTCTCTATAATAACAATCTGTAAGATTTTATTTTAGTTTCAATTTTAGTTGACGACCTCTGTGGCGCGGCGGGCGAACGTTCGCCTGCGACGCATGAGGTTGCGGGTTCGATTCCCGCTTCGGAACAAATATTTGTGCGATCCGCAGATATTTTTTCAGGGTGTTCTGGGTGTTTTCTATGCATAATAAAAAATATCTATCTATGTTATATATTGTGTTAAGTATATCAGTTGCCTAGTACCCATAACACAAGCTCTGCTTAGCTTGGGGCTAGATAATGTTGTGTGAGCTGTCCAGCAATATTTATTTATTTATTTTATTTATATGAACTGTAACTGCTGGTAAAGAAAGGCTAGGTCAAGAGTACCCTAAACTGTGTATGAAGAATTTGAATGAGTGATTGAATGAAAATACTTTATTGCACACCTTACCAACTAGTTAAAATAAAAATTATACGCAACAATGGGCGGTCATATCGCTAAGAAGCAATCTCTTCCAGACAACCTTTGGATGGAGACGAGCTAAACTTATATGGAAGATTGGTTGGGGTGCACCACAAGGGTGTAGAATGAATGATGAGAGTGAATGTAGCAAAAGTGGTAAGGTATGTCAGGGTTGTAGGAAGTGGAAATCTATGATCTCTCTCTGCCTACCCTTCCGAGTAACAGGCGTATGTTTATATGTGTAACTAGATTTTATGATTTATTGCAGAAAAACGAGCCAGGTCCTCTGAAGAAATGGTGGAACTCCTTGAACAACAATGAGAAGGTGTTCTATCCGATACTGGCAGCGAATGTTATGGTGTTCGGTGCGTGGCGCGTCAGGGCTTGGCAGCCGTTCATGGTCAAATACTTCTGCTCAAACCCTTCAGGCAGTATGTCATTTCTTTTACTATACTAATACTTAAGGCGACGATGGACGCCAAATTATATCACTATCTAACTTATTAAAGTTCAGGTAAGTTAGAAACTGACAGAATAGCACTCGCGAAACGAAAAGTGAGTTACACGTTTTTTAATTTAAAAATCATAAGGAAAGTAAATTTTAAAAATAAAAACATGGTTCTATCGGCGTTGTGTTATTTAATATACTGAAGGCGATAAAAACATCTTATGCATCTTAAGTTGAGTTCGCGAGAACTAGGAGACTTAACACACATGTTTTAATTGATAGTATCTCATAAATATCATCAGTTTAGCTACGATACCCCTAAACACATTATTACAGTGTTTTTTTTTTGGTTTATGGGTATCGTTGTTAAACTGATGATATTTATGAGATACTATCCATTAAAACATGTGTGTTAAGTCTCCTAGTTCTCACGAACTCAACTTTCGCTATCTGAAGAAGTGTTGAAGACCCGTTATCGGCAAAAAACACAAAACAAATTGAATCTCGCGCCGCAAGCGTGAGTATTCACCTTAAGATTTAGATATGATATCCTCGCCATATGTTCTTGAAGTATTTTTTAATAATCCCACTAATATTATAAATTAGTATATTATACGTTTTTGTGTTTGTTACTTCTTCACGCTGAAACGGCTGGACGGATTTGGATGAAATTTGGAATAGATATAGCTTGACTCCTGGAACACATAGGCAATTTTTTTAAATATCTCGTAAAATATAGATAATTTTACAAAACCCCTTCAGTAAGCCCTCGGCTTTGTTATATTGGTTTTTAGACCCAATTATATATGCACCATATTGATAAACAAACAAATCTAGCCAAAAGTTTGAGGTTACTTTGTGATTTTTTTCTATCGAGAAAATATTGTCCTAACGTGTTTCTGGTACAGTGATACCTTGGAATTATAATGTAGGATCCATGATTATTTTGAATTTTGCGTTATACCCCACCTTAAGAGGCAGACAACAGCCAAATTCCGTCAGTATCTAACTCATTAAAGTTCAGGTACTTAGAAAGTGACATAATAGCGCTCGCGCAACGTAAAGTATCCATACATATTTTTATTTTCAATTTTGTAGTTGATTTGAGTAATTCCTGTGTGTCCCCGAATCTGTTTAGTTTAATAATCAAATGTACTATTTGTTATTTTGATGTATGCCTTATGAACGTTTTTATATTCTATTCTATGGTTCTGTTTCAGGGGCCGTCTGTTTACCAATGCTGCTGTCAACATTCAGCCACCATTCTCCTCTCCACTTAGCAGCAAATATGTATGTGCTGTACAGCTTTATGCCAGGTAAATAAAATTGAGATTTCTATAACACTATCCCGTACTAATCCGCTCCCTGCCCGTGGTCTACCTACCTACTACGTGAATGACGGAACAAGCAGATGGCCCACCTGATGTTAAGCGGTAACCTCTGCCTTTAACAATGCATTACCTCATAGGTCACGTCCACCTAAGAGGCGCTCTATGTGGCATTGCACTGCGCCCGCCACCCTGAGAAATAAAGATGAAAGTCTCATGTGCCTGTAATTTCACCGGCACCCATACCTTTCAAACCGGAACACAGCACTGCGAGTTGCACTGTCACAGCAATATCCGTAGAAAAAGTTCTACTACTAACAAGCTTTTTTGTGAAAGAGTTCAGCCGGGGAAGTACTACCTATTTCTGCTGCAAAGCAGTAGTGCTCGCATTGCTGTGTTCCGGTTTAAAGGGAATACGTGCCGGTGAAATTACAGGGACATGAGACTTTTCATCTTTATGTCTCAGGGTGGCAGGCGCATTGCACTATTCATAGGCAGAAGGTACCGCTTAACATTAGGAGGGCCATCTGCTTGTTCCGTCACTTCAAGTTGCATATAAAACTCTAAACCGCGTATTGTTTTTTATATTCCACAGCTGCTATAGCATCACTGGGCAAGGAGCAGTTCACGGCTTTGTACTTGAGTTCTGGCGTGATCAGCAGCTTTGCCAGCTTCTTCTACAAGGTCATGGTGAACCAGCCCGGCCTGAGTCTCGGTGCCGTAAGTTAATGTAAATATATACAGCTGCTATAGCATCACTGGGCAAGGAGCAGTTCAAAGTCAAAGTCAAAGTCAAAAGTATTTTATTCATTGAAATCACAAGGATCATTTTGAATCGTCTTAAAAAATAAATTTACAGTTACTCCTGTTCCAACGCAACCAGACCTAGAAGAATCAGGCAACAAACACGGTCTGTTTTTCTTTTGATGATCCTTCTTACTACTAGGTGGAGAGCGCCTGTGTGGTGCCTCGAGAACAAGTTGAAGCTGATTCAAGGAAAAAAGGAAAACCAAATTAAAAGCCTTACTTAGGTAGGCAGTCAAAAGTAAGATGATAGAGAGAATCAGCAAAAGTTCATAAGGCAGCACACACTACGCTTGATATACACATAAATAACACATCAGTAATAAATTATATGCAGGTACAGACATTGCAAATTGACAAATTAGGTGTCGAGGGGCAGAGCGACATCAGGCCACGCGGCTTTATCATTAACATAGTCATGTAGTGTGTAATACGCTTTCTTAATTAAATTATTCTTTATGTAAGATTTAAATCTTCGAATCGAAAGTTTAGAAGCACTTTCTGGAAGTTTATTATAGAACCGAACAGAATTCCCCATAAAAGACCCACTTACTTTTTTTAATCTAAATTTGGGAATACTCAGTTTATTTTTATTTCTTCACGGCTTTGTATATGAGTTCTGGCGTGATCAGCAGCTTTGCCAGCTTCTTCTACAAGGTCATGGTGAACCAGCCCAGCCTGAGTCTCAGTGCCGTAAGTTAATGTAAATATATACAGCTGCTATGGCATCCCCACGCTACGAACTCAACAATCAAATGTGTCAAGCTTTCCTTTAGGTTTTGTTAGTACGTTTCGGACAAATCCTACAAATATTTTGTAGTTTGTTAATGTGTGCGTGTGTTTGTTACTTCTTCACGCTGAAACGGCTCGACGGATTTGGATGAAATTTGGAATGGAGATAGCTTGACTCGCGGAATAACACATAGGCACATTTTTATCCCGATATTCCCACGGGATCGAGACGTATTCGGTAACACCGCGGGGCGCTGCTAACATGAAATATTATTTTCTTGGAATTTGGCGAATCTTTCTTCAGTCTTTTTCCTTATTCGTAATTCATAACCAAAGTGAACTAAAATATTATTAAAAATTTTAACATAGCGTCTTAACACTCCTAGTTCTTGCGAACTCAACTTTCGCTATCTGAAGTGTTGA
Source organism: Operophtera brumata (assembly GCA_932527175.1). Lineage (NCBI taxonomy): Eukaryota > Metazoa > Arthropoda > Insecta > Lepidoptera > Geometridae > Operophtera > Operophtera brumata. The sequence continues at coordinate 8,504,161 of OW052238.1, forward strand.
TGATTTGTAATGGACAAAAAACACCAAAAAATTTGAATTTGGCGCCGCAAGCGTGCGCATCCACCGTAATATTATTGTGGCAGCACTATACTAGGGAAGGAAAAGCACCATTTTCTTCTCTTTCACGACGTCATGACGCTGGATAAAATATTATGGTATCTTCGCCGTGTGATGCGTTTAAGGCGTGTAATGTGAAATGTAGTGCATTAAAACACTTTTTTCTCCATGATCTTTATCCAAAAATGTACAAAAATATATATGTATGTCAATCTAGATCATATAAATAAAGCCCTTTAATAAAAAAAATACTTAAAATCTAAGAAACAGCAAAGTAGCCTCTGTTTTCATAGTTACAACCATTTTTCTCCTAAACTATCAATCATAAGATGTTTTTATTCGTTTCGCCTTGCTTGACTCCTTTTTGGATTTGGAAGGATGGCTCGTTTTTATGAATGTGGATAGATGCAGTGCTGTTAAGGTAAACATGTTGCAAAAGATGAATGTATGTTGGTTCTACTTCTTGTTTATGAAGTGATTTGAATATTTCAGAGTGTTTGAGATTGTCAAAAGCCTTCGAATAATCTACAAAAGCTAAGTATAGCGGGATTTTAAACTCTTGGTGTTTTTCAATTAATTCGTTGAGCGAATGGAGGTGGTCGGTAGTGGAGAGGCCACGACGGAAGCCTGCTTGTTCAGGGGGTTGATTCATGTCCAGTTGGCCAGAAATCGTATTTTCAATTATTTTTATAAAGCCTTTGTACAATTGTGAAATAAGACTGATAGGGCGGTAGTTGCCGATATCAGTCTTATCTCCCTTTTTGAATAAGATAATAATATTAGAGTGACAGAAGTCACGTGGAAAGTTCCCGGTATATAAAATTGTGTTGTACAGATTAGTAATGTGTGGTAGTAAAACTTGTTCTCCAATTTTTAGTGCTTCAGTAGTAATACTGTCGTCACCAGGACTCCTATTGATTTCAGACTACATGCTATTAAATAATGATGATGAGCCAGAACAGATTAAAAATAAAAACAAAAACATTATTGTTTTGGTGTTGCAGATGTCAATAGGCGACGGTAACCTCTTACCATCAGGCGGGCCGTAAGCAAGTTTGTCGAGCCATAACATAAAAATAAAAAAATAAAAATTGTCACTTATTAATTTAATTTAATTTCGACGAGATATTCAACTAAATCGCCATTTTCGACCGGTGCGAGGCGTTTAAAGATTTCTGCCTGAGGTTTGCGCAGCCTTAAGACTGCGCTCCGCCAGGCGGAAATCTTCATACAAAAAAACGCCACGCGCCGCTCGAAAAAGCGGTTTTTATTGAATATCTCGTGAAATATAGATAATTTTGAAAAACCCCGTGGGTAAACCTCTGAATAATTGTATTGATTTTATTTATCCAATTTTTGACCCAATAATCTCTACTATATTGACAAACAATCGAATCTAGCCAAAAGTTAGAGGTAGCTTTGATATTTTTGTTTATCGAGAAAATAAATAAATAAATAAATAAATAATGCTGGACAAGTTCACACAACATTATCTAGCCCTAAGCTAAGCCAGAGCTTGTGTTATGGGTACTAGATAACTGATATACTTAATATAATACAATACATAGATAGATATATTTTTATTATACATAGAAAACACCCAGAACACCCTGAACAAATATCTGCAGAACGGACAAATATTTGTTCCGAGGCGGGAATCGAACCCGCAACCTCCTGCGTCGCAGGCGAACCATCGCCAGCCGCGCCACAGAGGTCGTAAAATGTTGTCCTATCGTATTTCTGTCTGGGTGATCCCTTGGTATTGTAATGTAGTATCCATGCATATTTTTAATTTGAATATTGTACTGTATTTAGTCAGTTAAAAATCTAATCTAAGATTGGTAATTTTGCGTTATACCCCACCATAACTATGATGTTCTGTTTCAGTCGGGCGCGATAATGGCGGTGCTGTCGTATGTGTGCGTGCAGTACCCTGACACCAGGCTGAGCATCATCTTCTTGCCGATGTATACATTTGCAGCTGGCACGGTGAATATAACCTACACTACTCCACAATAAATAATGTGAATCGGCAAACATAGGCTTTTCCAAATATGATTGCAAGTGACCGTTCACAGTAAGTTGGCACCTGCCATGGAGTATTTACAGGTGCCATCTTACGGTGAACGAGCCGGACCGTTCACCGTAAGTTGGCACCTGCCATGGAGTATTTACAGGTGCCATCTTACGGTGAACGAGCCGGACCGTTCACCGTAAGTTGGCACCTGCCATGGAGTATTTACAGGTGCCATCTTACGGTGAACGAGCTGTAAATTAGCTGACCAATGGTCAAATGGGTTGTTCGAACGTTGAATACTACTTCTTCATATAATGTCTTCAGAGGAGTGCTCCAAACAATTGCTCCAATAATTTAATATAATATAATTTCATTTAATTCAATCAACAATTGGATCATAATTGTATTAGTTGGTTTCTTATCCTAGGTTAGTCACTCTAAACATTCTGATAACAAAGAAGAAATAATCAGGAAATAATATGCCCAATCTTACAAAATTAAATATAAATTGAATTGAATAAAGTATGTTACAAATTAGGATAGGTCAATATTAGAAATATCATTGCGGCTAGAATAAATAATTTAGTTTAATGTCAAGTGATATTAATTTGTACATTATTTGTAATAAAATAAAGAAAGAAAGATAAAAGATATAAATAAGTCAAGTCGTCAAGAGTTTCCGTCAAGTCATAACCCAGTTTAAATAGTGCCAGGAAAACAAGAGTTTTTACAGGGAAAAATCCACCATTTCGAAAAGACACGCAATTCACTTAAATTTTACTACTTCACACATGTGCACATCCAAGTTACACCGGTTAAAATGTCACCAAAATTACACGAAATAACTCTAAAAACACATTAAAATTTAATTAAATAAAAATGACGACGTTTCTTTCAAAAATGGAATTCATGGACCAAAATCTATACTAAATTTAGACATTAAAAAGATGATCAATTGAGTTCGAGAAACTCGATTAAGAGTGCTAAATCGCTTTGTCAGTTGAATAGCGATTTGATAAGCGTTCGAACAACTGGCTGTTAGAGACGAACGATGATTGCCGAGGCACATTATTTTACTAGTACAGGTCTAGTGGGTAACTACTACTAGGAGGCATACCTCAGGGACTGACTCAGTTAAGCGCTAGACCTGTAGTACTGTACTTACTGTATTACTTAACTTGCTACCCACTCCGGCTTCGCTAGAAAATATTTTTGTTTGATATGAATGACTGAACAAGCTTATGGCCCAACGGATGTTAAGCGGTAACCTCTGCCTAAAATAATCTTCCGGAATAAAATATCCAAATTATGTGAAAATCGTATCATAATCCGGCGAAATTGATAACAAACAGTCAGACGTGCATAGCGACTTTGCTTTATAATATGTGTTGATAATATAACCGGGAATCAAACCCCGTCGCGTCTCAGTTGGCTACTCGCCTGGCGCGCTGCCGAGATCGTCGTTAAATGAAATGTTTAATCAATCACGCCAAAACTGCTGAACTGATTTCGATGTAATTTGGTACACAGATTGATTATGACCTATGGGGCTACTTTTTATTCTGGTAAAACGCGAGCGAAGCCGCGGGCGAACACTAATATATAACATAAATATTATCGTTATTTCAGGCTATAAAAGCTATAATGGGCGTGGACTTAGCTGGAGTCGTATTTGGGTGGAAATTCTTTGACCACGCAGCACATCTGGGCGGAGCACTATTCGGAATGTAAGTATTTGTTATGTAAGTCGTTATTTGCTTCTCAAAAACAGAAATCCACGGCAATTTAGAGGACCGTGGCGTGTCCGGCCTAAGAATTAACGTGGCTTGTCTAGCCTAAGAATAGCCGTGGCGTGTCCGGCCTAAGAATTAACGTGGCTTGTCTAGCCTAAGAATAGCCGTGGCGTGTCCGGCCTAAGAATTAACGTGGCTTGTCTCGCCTACGAATAGCAGTGGTGTGTCTGGCCTAAGAATTAACATGGCTTGTCTAGCCTAAGAATAGCCGTGGTGTGTCCGGCCTAAGAATTAACGTGGCTTGTCTAGCCTAAGAATAGCCGTGGTGTGTCTGGCCTAAGAATTAACGTGGCTTATCTAGCCTAAGAATAGCCGTGGTGTGTCTGGCCTAAGAATTAACGTGGCTTGTCTAGCCTAAGAATAGCCGTGGTGTGTCCGGCCTAAGAATTAACGTGGCTTGTCTAGCCTAAGAATAGCCGTGGTGTGTCCGGCCTAAGAATTAACGTGGCTTGTCTAGCCTAAGAATAGCCGCGGTGTGTCTGGCCTAAGAATTAACGTGGCTTGTCTAGCCTAAGAATAGCCATGGTGTGTCCGGCCTAAGAATTAACGTGGCTTGTCTAGCCTAAGAATAGCCGTGGTGTGTCCGGCCTAAGAATTACCATGGCGTTTCTAGCTTAAGAATAGCGTGGTGTGTCCAGCCTAAGAATTACCGTTGCGTTTCTAGCCTAAGAATGGCGTGGTGTGTCCGGCCTTAGAATTACCGTGACGCTTCTAGCCTAAGAATGGCGTGGTGTGTCCGGCCTAAGAAAGGCGTGGTGTGTCCGGCCTAAGAATTACCGTGACGCCTCTAGCCTAAGAATGGCGTGGTGTGCCCGGCCTAAGAATGGCGTGGTGTATCCGGCCTAAGAATTACCGTGGCGTTTCTAGTTTAAGAATAGCGTGGTGTGTCCGGCCTAAGAATTACCGTGACGCTTCTAGCCTGTGAATGGCGTGGTGTGTCCGGCCTAAGAATGGCGTGGTGTGTCCGGCCTAAGAATTACCGTGGCGTTTCTAGCCTAAGAATGGCGTGGTGTCCGGCCTAAGAATTACCGTCACACTTCTAGCCTAAGAATGGCGTGTGTGTCCGACCTAAGAATTACTGTGACGCTTCTAGCCTAAGAATGGCGTGTCCGGCCTAAGAATTACTGTGACGCTTCTAGCCTAAGAATGGCGTGGTGTGTCCGGCCTAAGAATGGCGTGGTGTGTCCGGCCTACGAATTACCGTGGCGTTTCTAGCTTAAGAATAGCTTGGTGTGTCCAGCCTAAGAATTACCGTTGCGTTTCTAGCCTAAGAATGGCGTGTTGTGTCCGGCCTAAGAATCACCGTGGCTTGTCTAGCCTAAGAATGGCCGTGGCGTGTCTAAACTAAGAATGGCCGTGGCTTGTCTAGCCTAAGAATGGCCGTGTGGCGTGTCTAGACTAAGAATCACCGTGGCTTGTCTAGCCTAAGAATGGCCGTGTGGCGTGTCTAGACTAAGAATCACCGTGGCTTGTCTAGCCTAAGAATAACCGTGTGGCGTGTCTAGACTAAGAATCACCGTGGCGTGTCTAGCCTAAGAATGGCCGTGTGGCGTGTCTAGACTAAGAATCACCGTGGCTTGTCTAGCCTAAGAATGGCCGTGGTGTGTCCGGCCTAAGAATTGCCGTGGCGTGCCTGACGTAAGAATGAACCCCCCCTTTCGTCTTCTCCCGTGGATAGCGTAAAAGCCGTGCCCAAACCAACGCGTTCAGCCCGCGTCCGCGGTGGCAAGCACGGTGGCGATCCATTCTCTTACCATTGATCGCCACCGTGCACGCCATTGAGGACCTGGGCTGAACGCGTTGGTTTGGCCTTAGCTTTAGGGATTACACCACTGATTACTGTTTGGCATCAGCATCAAGACAGAACCAGTGACACGTAAAATAAAAGAACCAACATGCTTGTTTAAAAACTGAACTGAAGTGTCATATGACTACCAAAGATCACGTCTTATGTGCCCCTATCTAAGTTCGCCTATTATCGTTGAGATAACATTTTTTTTGCAATAATTATCACTAACTGATGTTCAAGGTTATTCTTTATCACTGTTTTTAAATATATGGATGTTATTTATGTTAAATTATAGATTTCAATGAAAAACTGTCGCTAAGGCCCACATATCACCAGCACAGATTTTTTTTGTCTGATTTGAACTGATCTGATAGCATAGTTCTAGAATACGGGCCTAACTAAATCTATGCTCGAATCTCGATTCACGCTAGCCTCTGTTAGCAACCGACAAACCACGCTGTTCATCTAGGACGATTAGTATATATTTTTCTTAACCGACAACCTGGTTTGTCGGAGAACAGAGTTCTAGAATACGGTTCTAACTAAATCTTTGCTCGAATCTCGATCACGCTGGAGCATAGTTCTGGAAAGCGGGCCTCAATCTAAACTCAAGTATCGATTCATGATTGAGCATTGTTCGTGAATATGGGACTTGATTATAAAAATACCGAGTATTTAAATATCCCCTTATGAGCCAGGAGCTCAATAGCGTCGTTGCTCTACAGTGTAGAGTCTACACAAACACTGTGTAACACTTTAAGGAAGCATTAAGAGACTATGAGGCGATACTACTTAAATAAAAATATAATTTTTCTTAGGTTAATATGTAAGCCTGCATGAAGATTTTTAAATTTGTAATTTAATGTAAGTACCTTTGTTTCAGTGCTTGGTGCTATTGGGGTACGTCCCACGTGTGGGGTAACCGGGACAAGTTCCTACAGTATTACCACACCTTGAGGAAAACCGACACGGGTAGATGATGTTTTTGTTAAGAAAATGTTTATATAAACAATATATTTGAATAATTAGAAAATTGATCTTAAATTTAATGAAAAACACTTTAAATAAATAACAATTTATTATTAAAAAAGTTTCAGTTTACATACAAATGCAATGACATAACAGTCTATAGGTACTTTTTCGTTACGAGCTATGCTTTAAGGATTTTAGCATGGAAACTGAAGTGTTCGCCGATGTAAGTGGAGATGTAGTAGTAGGAGTGATCGTAACCGTCTCTCAAGTTGAGGATCACTGGAACTCCGACGGAACGGCAAGCTTCTACCAAGTTTTCGGGGAGGAGTTGCTTCTCAATGTAGAATTTATCAGCGGTACCCTAAAAACACAAAGAATGTACTTAATTTTATTGTGCTATGAGTTTACTGTGTTCATTCTAAAGATACTACAGTACTTTCCACACAACTGCGCAAGTTTTATTAACCAACTTCAAAAATGGAGGAAGTTCTCAATTCAGTTGTTTGTTATCGCATTTATAAACCGATTTGGATTCTTTTTTATTTTAAAGAATACATACTTCCATATTGGTCCCATTTTTGTAAATCTAGTTCTGATCATCGGATCCATTAGCAACATGAGGCATTAACATGGTATGGTTATGGTACATTCCATTAACATTTGGGAGGCATGGAGGGAACTCCTCCAAAATTATAGGCATACTAATAATAGATAATGTGTGAACTGTCCAGTATTATTTATTTATTATACATATAGGTAGCGATTTTGGTATTTTTAGCAACAAGTCAAGCTTTTGCATTATTTATTTGGTGATGTGGAACTGATGAAGAAGACCACATAATGGTGGTCAGAACTTCTCAATAATAAGTATTTCACTTGATTAAGATAGTTAAGCGACTATGACGAAGCAGATTTGAATAAATGATTCTAATTAAAATGGTACCATCAAACTGATCTGATGATAAAATTGGTAAGAAACGGAACACTCATAAAACAATGTATGCCGTGTTTGGGCTTATTGGAATTGTGATGAGATGCATTCTGGCTCTATATCATTTCAATGGTAATCCCGCGTTTAAAGTGCGTTTATTACAAAGGAAGTTAGTTTTATTTGTAAATAAAATATTTTGAATGCATTTTCATTGTGCATGAAAGAAGCTTATGAAGCTCATTGATTCCTTAAATCACACTATTGGTTATTTCATGATTGTTCACAAGAGCATTTTAGGGACTAAAGTAGGATGACCAAAAAACATTAGGTAATCATTTTCTTGAAAATAAATTTCTTTTAGAAGTTGTCTCAATGTTATCATGTGCAAATGGATTCACATGACGAGTAGGTATGTTTTATTCTATAAATTGAATCAACAAGTACAAACAAGTCGGAGTCGGTTCTTTCAGCATTGGTGCAAGGCCCTTTTCAGGGTCACGATTCACAGCCTGGTCTAACCAGTGACTAGTAGTAGCATAGCAATTACTAATAGTGTATACATTAAGGTGGATGGTCCAAAACTGGTTCCTATTCAATACTTTGAGGAACCAATGTTTATTCCTCAAAGAAACAATATTGGTTCCTCAAAGTTAAACAAAAAATATATTAAAATTTGGCCATTTACAAAACGAACAATTACCAGTTTTATTAAAAAAAAAACTAGGCAATGGTCATTTTGTAATTAGTTTTTACTTAGTATAATATAGTAGTGGTGAAGTTATATCTATTCCATTACAGACATTGGTTTGTCAAAGTTTGTATTGGTTCTGGACCTTCCACCTCATACAGATAGTTTTATCAATATTTATTAAAATCACAAATAATCGATGTTTAACTAAGTACCAGTAGTAAAAGAGGCCGGCAGTAGCAGAAACTGATCTAATCAAGAAAGAACTAGAGACAATTAATTAACTATATCAGTGTACTAGTGTAGTTAAGAGCTTACCTGGTCAATAAACAGAGTAAGAGGAGGTCCATTGTATTTCTTGACCAGCGCAGTGGCGTCCCATTCATTCCATATGCTCTTGTCATCACCGAGATACCCGGTGAAACCCTTGACTCCCCACGGACAAGCCGTTGGGTTGCAGATAGGGGCGAACACACTGACTGATTTGTACAGACCAGGGTTTCTGAGAGTTGATACGAGTGCTCCGTGACCTCCCATGCTGAAATGTAAGTTTATGAACTTAGCGCTACCATCCCAGCCATTATAAAGCCAAAAGGTATTGCAGAGTTAATGACAACATGATTTCGCACGCCGTGCGCATCAGTACTATGGAGCAATAACCTACAGAGGAACATATTCAAAGAACGCGCGGTTGTAGGTAGGTACTTCACCAACGAGTTCACCGAGAGAGAAGGACTTTCCAATATCAACCATTCCATTAGTATAGGGCTTGAATATGGGGAGAGAGGACGGGAGACTCTCCGCTATGGGTGGGGAAACGCGGAAACATAGTTTTCTTAACTTTATGAAGTTTCGTTTATTTCCATACTTACTTTCAGCGATTTCAACATTCCTTGTTTAGGAATGTTTATTTATTTATTTATTTATTTTATTTTATTTTCAAAATTTTGGAGAAACTTACAGCTAGGTTTACAAAAATTCAGATAAAATATAAAGAACATGCCTGGATGGACAAGTGCATGTTTGTTGACGGCTAATTAAAAGTTTCCGCAGATAGATATATAAAAAAAAAATAGCATTATACAAAGTAAGTTGACGACTTATTGGAAATAACATATACATAATGACAAGAAAAATACTGAATAGAAATAAAAAACAATTAAAATTAAGTTAAGTTAAGTTAAATTAAGTAAAAAATACATGTAGTAGCTTACACTTCAAAAAATGTATCACTAAGCAAGCGTCTAAGCTTACTTGTGCTGGTGTTGAATATGTCAACCTCACTGTTTCCATTAACTAAACAATTAAACGAGCAGGAAGCTCTATTAATAAAAGCGTTCTGCCTATAATTGGTCCTTACTTTAGGAACGTAAAGAATGTTCGGTTTTCTCAGTGCAACCGTGCATGTGAGTAGTCCTATTTGCTCAAGGAGTTCCGGGCAATCAACAATGCCGTTTGCTATGTCAATTAGGTAAGTCAAATCAGCTATTTCTCTGCGATTTCATTTTTTTGATGTTGATCTACTGTTCCTAAACAAAAAGTTACCATAAATATTGTGGCTTTATGTCAGTGTGTCATATTGTGGCCGAGGTTAATGCTAACCCGTATGGTAAATCGGCTCTTTGGTGTTCGCGATACAGGCTTGCCTAGTGCGAACACCACAGGATAGTTTTAGGTGTTCGTAAATATTTTTCAACACTGTTTTAAAATTGTTTTTTTTTTTCATTTTATGTTCCAACTTAAGTATGGAACTACAGACCAGCGACAATAAGGCTCAATTCACGCGGATGGCAGCAAATCCATGCTCGCCACCTGTTTGACCATTCGCGCGGCTGCTAAGCATGAACTGTAGTTATGAAGACAAAAGTTTAAATCCCGAGTCAGTCAATGTTGGCTGTAGTGCTGGCTGCTACCATCTCGGTGTTCATTGAGCCTTACCGTGTTGCACTATGCAGTTACTGTGTTCCACTATGCAGGCTTGAATGTTTTCCACCCCATTTTTTATAAGTGCATTAGTTGCTCTAAACTGTAGCATTACTTACAGTTACAATACTATAATTTTTTATTTACCTATGTCCCATGATGCCAATTCTGTCGGGATCCACTACATTGCCAAAAGCTTGGATGATCAATTCATAAAGTTCCTTGTTCAAGTAACTGCCCATTCTATAGTTGGTAGACCACGGCTCCTTCTCTGCATCAAGGTAGAAACCGGCCGAGACTCCGAAGTCCCAGGACTCATCATCACCGGGAACCTTGACACCTCTGGGAGACGTGTCTGGACCGACCACAATGATGCCATGTTCTGCAGCATATCTGTCAAAAGATAATTCAGATGTGACCCAAAAATTCCCAACCGACTCAAATTCGTACCTTAGCACCAATTTTTTTTTCTTTTTTTTTTTTATATCCTCAATCAGTTGGTGGTCTATAGGTGGAAAGGTATATGGCGTTTGGGATCCAGACTAATCCGTCCTTCTTCCCTCGTTATAATAGTTTATACAGGACATGGATTCTCTTCAGGCGCTTTATAATAATAATATATATTCTTTAGTTCAGGCAAATAAACCCATAAATTACAAAAAAAGTAAAATTACAATGCTGTCAAATTAAAATTAAAATAGGTACTACATAAACAAATTCAAAAAAAAACTAATACAATAATAAGTACCTATTATTTCCTGTTCCCGCTCTGGTGCACAGAGATCCAAAAAACATGGATGTCACATGGATTTTCAATAAGCGCTCTTGCTAGCGGATTGGCGTGACCCAAAATAGGTAATACATAGATACACGCCTTTTTCCCCGAAGGGGTAGGCAGAGCCTCAATAGGCCGCTTTTCACAGTGGGTCGCACCATCGTGTTACATTTGGATAATAAAGATAGATACCTACTTTTATCTCTTAAATAAACATTGTGACTTGCCACTCTTTGACAACATGATTCGATAACATGCTCTGATAATAATGGCTCTTAAGATAACCATACCATTGTTGTGATATGCTAATAAACTGCTGAAAGCCATTTATTGGGGTGAAGAAGCTTGCTCTATATTTTCAATATGTGGATTAAAGTCCAGTCAAGTTAAACATGAAAAGGGGGTCGTGCTTGCAAAAGTTCGGGTCACGCTGATTTTTTTTATATGTTGTTAGGTAACCAATATTAACTCCATTCGTTTTTTTAAATCGCTTTAACCACAAATAAAATAATACTATACAAGTACTTTAACTAAGCTTGTCTCTATGCTTATCGTGTTTGTCTTCAGCCGGTGTTGTACTTTTGAATTTTTGAAATTCATACTATGGTTCTCTGCCGCGTAATAACAAACTATTCAATTTTCTGTGAATGACACAGATTAGCGAATATTTTTTTGTGGTTCGTGGCGTTTTCCCAGAGCTGAGACCTAGCTAGATCGATTTTTCACCCGAAAACATCCATAGATTCTTCCCGCCATTTTCGAAAAGAGACGTTGTCTACTTTTATTTTATTTCTTTTCCTAGTGTTTTCTTGAGTTATTTTGTGTTATTTTGGTGGCATTTTAACTAATGTAGCTCGTTTAAAAAGCACAAGTGTAGTGAAATTAAATGGAAGTGAATTGCGTGACTTTTGAAATTGGTGGAAATTGTCTACCAAAGTTTTAGTAAAATTGGCCACCGTTTTACTAAATCATGACTCGACTGTGACTTTGACGACTTGGAAGGAGTGTAACGTTGCAAAATATATTGAAAATACAATAAGTATAGTGAAATACAGATACTTACTTGAAAATGGCAAATGCACAAGCCGTGCGGCGCCAATTATAAAGAAAAAAAAAAAAAAACATCCATTAGTCCGGCGGAGAGAATTGGTACGACATAAAACAGGTAATCCTATCCTAGTTTGGGGACCAATGCTGTCAAACTATGAATTACCTACCTACTATAAGATAATTTTAATATAACTTTATGTTTGTATACTGAATTTTTTGTTGATTATTAAATAAATTTAAATTTCAATAAGTATAGCAAATTTCATTTATCTGAGATCACTATTTTATATACAGAATATACAAATATTGCTTGTTTAGTATAGGATTTCAGCCTTCACAAGTCCACTGCTGGACATAGGGCTCCTCCGTAAACTGGCTTCCTTCAACCTACAAAATGTTGTTAGTTCATAGAGGTAACAAACTTGAATGCACCATAAGTACCTAAAAATTGGTAGATAGACATACCGTTGGAAGCCCGATTTGGCAATAAAGTTCTGTTCAGTGCATGTTAGTCCAGACAGGTAGTAAATGACGGGTAGTTTCACATCACCCCCCTCCGCCTGAGGTGGGAGGTAGATGGAGAAGTTCATCTTGCATTTCAACTCTGATGATTCATGGGAGTACACCTTTTGGTAACCCCCAAAAATCTTGTTTGATGATATTTGCTCTAAATTATCCATTTTATGTGCTGAAAATAAAAACACAAAATGTTATAAGTAATACTATTTTACTGTTGGTCACACCTAAAGGAACATAACATAGGTATAATTTTCCTAAGGATTGTTCTAATTGGGTTGTTAGCATAAATTAATGCTATTTACGACGTCTGTGGCGCGGCGGGCGAAGGTTGGCCTGTGCGCGACGGTTGCGGGTTCGATTCCAGCCTCAGAAAAAATATTTGTGCGATCGCAGACATTTGTTCAGGGTGTTCTGGGTATATTCTATGTATAATAAAAAATATCTATCTATCTATGTATTATATTGTATTAAGTATATCAGTTATCTAGTAGGTACCCATAACACAAGCTCTGCTTAGCTTGGGGTGGGGCTAGATAATGTTGTGTGAACTATCCAGCATTATTAATTTATTATTTTATTTAGTTTACACATGTAAATATGATTCTTAATACAGGCTAATAATAATAATAACTTTGTAGATATTCCTTAACCTATACCATAGATGAATAATTTGTCCATGATAATACTAAAAAATATATTTTGTAATGAGTTTCTGAATAAATTAGTGTCATAATAATAAAGTCGCGCAGCGGGTTATGGAGAGAGCTATGCTCGGAGTTTCACCATGTTGTAGAATCCAAAACTAGGAAAACCGATGACCGAAATATCTCTCAAAATTATAAAGTTGAAGCGGAAATGGGCCGGCTATTTAGCTTGCACAACTAATAACTCGGGAATAAAATATAGAATTGATTTCTCGAGGTGCGACCACGACCCGGACGATGCGTGTAGGAAAGCCCCACTCTCAATGGACCAGACATTGTAAAGGTTGCTGGAAGTTGGTGGCTGAAAAATCTTTGGCTCAAGCCCGTCCGCCGTGGCATTCCATGAGGGAGGCCTATGCCTAGCAGTGAACTTCTAGTCTGAGGTGATGATGATAATGGCATATAAAATGAATCGGTTGGGGTGTACATAAGGGGGCAATGAGGTTTTTTTTTTCCTTTTTTTGAGCCTATCGTGTTGCCTTTTTCTTATCCATCAATTAGTGTTAAATACATTTTTTCCATACAACTTCCCGTTTTTGAGGTATGTAGTCTGAAAAATTGAACTGTTGTTAGTACCATGTTGACAGTCCGACATGGATTTACAGCGATCACACGTGAGCTGCGAGCGAGCCGAAGGCGAGCGTGGCCCGGTAGGGCCCGCAGCGAACCAGAACCGACATATGCACGCCAATACCCAATAGCCTATGTATAATGCGCGTCATGTAAAAAGAACGCTGGCGGTCATACTTCTTCATACGTTCCAGCGTTCTTTTTAGATGACGCGTACTCTAATAGCATAGGACTCTGACAAACGAAAAATTCATTAGGCTCTGACAACGAGTTCATATCTCAGAAACGGTAAGTCGTATGGAAAAAATGTATTTAACATTAATTGATGGCTAAGAAAATAGCTACACGATACGCTAAAAAAAAATGTTTTTTTTCCTCATTGCCCCCATAAGTACACTCTGACCCCTATTAGGACGTACAAAGTTATCTAAAAATCAATCAACGGCCTTGAAAAGGCCGGTACGATTGTAGCATTAATATTTACACATTTTGAATAGTTACATAAAATATGTATGTAACAAGATCAGAGTAAGTAGTAAGTACCTAAGAATAATGATAAGTTAGCCAAAAATTCACTAGCCACGAACTGATAATATTTATAATTATAAAATATTTATTAATTTACTTACCACCTGTTCTTTCCGTCTATCACTATCATTAGATCCAATCCACAGACTACAATACAAGGATGATCCAACCATGGAGGTAAACCTTTAGTCCATCTTCCTAGGATCCCACAATCCATCCAAAAAAACAATAATCTAAAAAAGTATTTCTTTCATTCACTCTTGGTCTGTGCTTTCATGCTTTCATTCACGAAATGTCAGGGAGGTGCGGGAGGGAGCTAGCTATACTATAAACCATTCGTGCTATGAACAGCGAAAATTCTATGTTATGAACCATGAATGTGAACCCCACAGCCCACACATCATCTAACATTATCTAGCCCCAAGCTAAGCAGAGCCTATGTTATGGGTACTAGATAACTGATATACTTAATACGTCTGTCTACAACCTAATACAATACATTAAATAAGTAAGTTGGCACCTGCTATGGAGTAATTTACAAGTGCCATCTTACGGTGAACAAACTGTAGTGCCCATAGACTACGAATTTTCGCTTATACGTAGTGCCTATCTTTAGATAATAATGCAAGTGAGAGTATTTAATAAAATAAACCACAGACAAACAGATGTGAATAAACTACAGCTTGTTCTCCTTAAGATGGCACCTGCGTTATACTCTTGACAATGGCGAGCACTCCTCAGAAGCCAGTATATGAAGAAGAAGAAGAAGAAGAAGAAGAAAGAGACGGAAGATGTACAACAGCACTTGATATTTTTAAATGGAAGAACGGTTTGAGAAAGGCCAGTCGGACAATCTGACAAGAGTGGAAAGCTTGATGGTGTCTAAATATTTAATTTAAAAAACGGACAAGTTCGAGTCAGACTCGAGCACGAAGGGTTCCGTACCATTATCTAAAATAAAACCAGCCAAGTGCGAGTCAGACTCGCGCACGAAGGGTTCCGTACCATTATCTATAAAAACGGCAATAAGAACACGTTTGTTGTATGAGAGCAGCCTATATATTTATTTTATTCTGTTTTTTAGTATATGTATGTTGTTATAGCGGTGAATATATTAAATTATCATCGGTGAAAATTTCAACTGTCTAACTACCACGGTTCATAAGATAAAGCCTGGTGACAGACGGACAGACGGATAGCGGAGTCTTAGTAATAGGGTTCCGTTTTACCCTTTGGGTACGAAACCCTAAAAACAAAGATTTTACGGCTGCCGAAATTCGTGGAATAAACCGTGCCTATTAACAGAGTCCAATAAAAAAAAATATCTATGTAATATATTGTACAAGCAGCGCCCCGCAGTTTAACCTGCGTAAGTCGCGATCCCGTGGGAATATCGGGATAAAAATGTGCCTATGTGTTATTCCGGGAGTCCAGTTATCTCCATTCCAAATTTCATCCAAATCGATCCTGTAGTTTTTACGTGAAAGAGTAACAAAGATACATCCATCCATCCTTACAAACTTTCGCGTTTATAATATTTCCTATTAATATAAGTAGGTATATCAGTTTTCTTAGTACCCATAACACAAGCTCTGCTTAGCTTAGGGCTAGATAATGTTGTGTCAACTGTTCAGCAATGATAAGCATTATTTGTTATAAGTACTTAACGCTTTTTACTTAAGTACTTAATAAATATAAGTAGCAGGTTTTTATACCTACTTGATACCTATACCGATACAAGATACCTATTCGAACTTTAACTGAATGTGGTAAGTATTAGTAACTTGATGGACTGATAAAAATATAACTAACCGCTAAAATAAAAAAAATATCTTTAGGTTTTGTTAGTTACGTACCTACCTACCGGTGCCTACCTATGAACAATCCATTTTCCAAGGTAGGTACCTAGGTACCTACTAGTAGGTTGTAGGAATACCCAAAATATTAAACATGAAAGATCTGGTTATTCAATAATAAATATTCACTTGGTTCATTTCCAGTAAAATAATATCTAGGTAGGTATATAATTAACCTACACAACGACGACGCGATGGTAATAAGTTTTAGCATTTTGATCCTTCGGCACGTTGAAAAACAGCTTTTCCGGTGTTTTTACAGTTGAATTAAAACACTTAGGCACGACACAGTATTTTTCGGTCATTTTTATCAACTACCTGTAGAAGCACTTAGCAAAATGATAGGAATGAGCATAACACGAGCGCCCAGTGATGGAACCGCCGCGCCGCGCCCTGCCGAGACCATAGATCTAGACGATCTAGTATGTACTAGATCTACACTACAATGAGAGATCGAAGATGAAACCAAAAACAACATGTGCATTGTGCAAGTGTTGGTGAAAGTCTATGTTGAGTTAAAAATAGTGTTGTCCTCGACCAACACTTTTACTTTGTCGATAGAATTTATCATCCGTCCGTGATGTGTATGGTAGATAAATACATCTTAATGCAGATTAAGTCTTTCATGAATAACACAGTTTGGCAGATTTGACGTCATAAAGAGAATAAGGTTCTTATTCCAATTTTGAATACAGTTAATAAATAAACCTTTATTATTTAATGACCCCTAAATATTACGGGTTTATTTATAGGTGGGATCTTAGAGTTTCCCTTTTAAATTTAAACTTAAAATGTTTGCTGCAGATACCTAGTGGAGTTCTTATTTGAGTCCATCCCACTCTTCTTATAACCGATAACCATTTTTCTCGTAGCAATGGATTACTTGGAAATCTGGAAGCACGAAAACATTTTATATCAGCCGTGCTACGCCCATATAATTTTTCACTGTGTTACTTAATCTATAGACAATTTGTTACCCCAATATTTATTATTTTTTCAAGTGTAAACCACGCTTTATGGATAACATTAAATTTAAATGTAACCCAAAAATTCCGTTCTAGCGGGACTCGAACCTGCACCCTCGACTGTCACCGGAGATGCCTTTACCAATTTAGCCATAGATCGAGCTATGACGCTGGAGACGAAATTTGTGGGCACTATCAACTCGGCTATAGCGCCAAGTTGATAGTAAGTAAGTAAAAAGTTTATCTTGGTCGTACACCATACATAGTTTTTTTACATAAATACAGTTTAATTAGTGTTGTTTTAGTTCTGCATCTACAGGTGTTTCATTGGAAATCTTCTGTTCAAAGTCCGAAAGTAAAAGCATCGCCGATCACTGGCGAGGGTGCAGGTTCGAGTCCCACTGGAACGGAATTTTTGGGGTTATATTTAAATTTAATTTGTTACCTATTACTTTATTAAATTAAGCAGAAATAAACAATGATTATTAGTAAAAAATAAAAATAAAATATACCCTTTTGGGGAAAAAGGCGTGTGTACAACGTAAATATTTACTCCAAAATATCTACTACACAAATTGCAATAAAAACACCCGTGGTGCTTTAAAGTTACCTTTTCAATAGTCAATACAAAAACACACACCTCAATGTCCACCTGGTTATTAAAGATTTAAAAAAAAAACCTTAAAATGTTAACAGCGCACACATATTTACTCCAAACAAAGTAAACCTCCATTCTAGGATGGATACAAATTTAATTTATAGGTAGGTACTACGTACGGGATAGACTGCAACAGGACTATCGATATTTCTGACGTCATCACTTGGTCAAGCCCTATCGTAATCAAACATTTTTATATTTTACATAAAATAATTGTTTATTTCTAGGTGCAGCAGTATTATAGTTTTTTTTAAAACGGTAAAATGTTAACAGAGCACACATATTTACTCCAAACAAAGTAAACCTCCATTCTAGGATGGACAACAAATTAATTAAAAGGTAGGTACAACTGATATAGACTGCAACAGGACTATCGATATTTCTGACGTCATCTCTCAGTCAAGCCCTATCGTAATCAAACATTTTTATATATATAGTTAGATTATATAAAAATAAGTACCTAGGGTTTTCCTTCCTGACGCTATAACTCCAGAACGCACGAACCGATTTCCACGGTTTTGCATTCGTTGGAAAGGTCTCGGGCTCCGTGAGGTTTATACGTTTTTATTTTTTTGAAGTCGTGTTATTTACACCACTTATAATTCAAGAATGGGTGAACCGATTTGGCTGAAAATTGGTAGGGAGGTAGCTTAGAACGAGGAGATAGGACATAGTGGGAGGGCGAGGGGGGGGGGTCACCGGGGGCTACCCGTGCGAAGCCGGGGCGAGTCACTAGTTTTACATATAATATTGTTTATTTCTAGGTGCAGCAACGAAATATTATTCAAAATATAAGGGAAAGTCCTAATCTACGAATGACACTGGTTTCTAGGCCATTTACTAAAGCAGAATTGATAAAATAAGCAATACAACCGAACTAGAATTATTTCGCTACGCTAAATAGACAAACGAAGCGCGGGAGAGAGAAGTAATTTTTAAATGTACCCCGTGCAAGAAGATAAGTGACAGCAACAATTGCGTCCGGTCTCTTGTGCAATTTAACTAATTTTGTAATTTTTTTAGTAAACTTACTATTAAAAACCAAATATTACTTTGTATGACAATGGTGTCGTGTTCAGTTTGTGACTGTGAAGATGAAAGACGTAACAATCCGGGGAAATACACGTTTCACAGGTATATAAGAGATTATTGGTAGTTCGGTTGTATTGCTTATTTTATCAATTCTGCTTTAGTAAATGGCCTAAAAACCAGTTTCAATCGTAGATTAGGACTTTCCCTTACATTTTTTAATAATATTTCGTTGCTGCACCTAGAAATAAACAATTATTTTATGTAAAATATAAAAATGTTTGATTACGATAGGGCTTGACCAAGTGATGACGTCAGAAATATCGATAGCCCTGTTGCAGTCTATCCCGTACGTAGTACCTACCTATAAATTAAATTTGTATCCATCCTAGAATGGAGGTTTACTTTGTTTGGAGTAAATATGTGTGCGCTGTTAACATTTTAAGGTTTTTTTTCAAATCTTTAATAACCAGGTGGACATTGAGGTGTGTGTTTTTGTATTGACTATCTAAAAGGTAACTTTAAAGCACCACGGGTGTTTTTATTGCAGTTTGTGTAGTAGATATTTTGGAGTAAATATTTACGTTGTAGATTATTACACACGCCTTTTTCCCCAAAAGTTTTTTTTATTTTTATAATTAAATATTGTTTATTTCTGTTTAATAGAGTAATAGGTAACAAATTAAATTTAAATATACCCCAAAAATTCCGTTCCAGCGGGACTCGAACCTGCACCCTCGCCTGTGATCGGCGATTCCTTTACTTTCGGACTTTGAACAGAAGGTTTCCAATGAAACACCTGTAGCTGCAGCACTATCAACTTGGCGCTATAGCCGAGTTGATAGTGCCCACAAATTTCGTCTCCAGCGTCATAGCTCGATCTATGGCTAAATTGGTAAAGGCATCGCCGATGACAGGCGAGGGTGCGGGTTCGAGTCCCGCTAGAACGGAATTTTTGGGTTACATTTAAATTTAATGTAATCCATAAGGCGTGGTTTAGACTTCAAAAAAAGTAATAAACTTTGGGGTAACAAATTATCTATAGATAAAGTAACAGAGTGAAAAACTATATGGGCGTAGCACGGCTGATATAAAATGTTTTTGTGCTTACAGATTTCCAAGTAATCCTTTGCTACGAGAAAAATGGTTATCGGTTATAAGAAGAGTGAGATGAACTCAAATAAGAACTCCACTAGGTATCTGCAGCAAATATTTTAAGTTTAAATTTATAAGGGAAACTCTAAGATCCCACCTATAAATAAAACCGTAATATTTAGGGGTCAATAAATAATAAAGGTTTATTTATTAACTGTATTCAAAATTGGAATAAGAACCTTATTATTCTCTTTATGACGTCAAATCTGCCAAAAAGTGTTATTCATGAAAGACTTAATCTGCATTAAGATGTATTTATCTACCATACACATCACGGACGGATGATGAATTCTATCGACAATGTATAAGTGTTGATCGAGGACAACACTATTTTTAACTCAGCCAAGTCAGCCATAGACTTTCACCAACACGTGCATGCACATATTTTTTTTGGTCTCATCTTCGATCTCTCATTGTAGATCTAGTACATACTAGATCTATGGTTATTATTCTCGTATATTTTTTATTACTTTGGCATTTTTAGAAAAAAACCGAAAAAACGTTTGTCTTCTTCATTCTTGACGTAACGTCCCGCTTCCGTGCAAAAACTACAATATAGGTATTACTGGTGCACACACGTAGGTACCTACCTAAGGCAATGTTTTGCTTTACTGGGCTTCAATCGTGAGGCCGAACACAGCGCGCATACCTACCACGCCGCCTTATCATAGGTGAGCTGCGAGTGGACGAATGTAGACAAACACCATCTTGATCCTCAGCGGCAGCCTCGAAGCATAGCTCTGGCGGCACGCGTTTGGTCAACCGCGCGCTCCACCTGAGCATTCATCGCCAGTCAACGGCCTGTCGATATAGATGCTGAGGTATCGGACGGAGATTTGCCACACTATGGCCTGACCTCGCATCTTGAGTGGCGGGAGCACGATGCGCCAGCGCGTCACCCACACCACGGCAGGCGGCAGTCTTTACGACGTTGACAAGAAGGCAGAATGTCGAGCAGGCGTTGCATGCGGCGGGAAACAACTTCTGGACTTGTGGAGGACGAGAAGGCGCTGTCATCCGCAAAAAGCGCTAAAGTTACATCTTTGTCTCTGGGTCTGAGATTGCCCTCCAGGGTCAGGTTGTCATTCCGTGTACCTACAACGCGTCAAGCGCAGGCGAAATAAATCTGCCCGGGGCACACCAGCGGTGACTGGCCCAGGTGTTGAACCAGGCTTCAATGGTACCTACATAAGAGAAATACCACTTGTAATTCCTCAAGACATTGGATGATGGTGGAAACACCGCCACACTCAGTGAAAACCATCTGATATCCTGATAAGAAAACTTATCAAGTAATGGATGTAAAACTGTGACTACAGAAACCCTACACTGTGTGGTCTATGTGATTATTACCTGTAAGTTGTTTTTGTTAAGCTGCTCGGATGTTTCCATTTTCATTACCTGGATGAATATACTTGTACATAAATACCCAACTACTGTAATAAAAAAAATGTAGTTTTCTAATACATATTAGTTTTATTTATATCATTAAAACAAAATAAATAACTTTCCAAACTAAACATGCCTTGTATGAGTAAGCTACAACCAGTCTGAGGACAAATACTGGGTGCAATCTAATTAATAATTGTATTCTTATTGGTTTTCCACGAGAGATAAGTGTTCCAGAACAGTGCCACAAACTGTGCTAGTAGCACTTGATACTGAAGCGGTACATAGTAAAAATTAACAAGCTGCACCCAGGGCCAGATGTAATAGTTAGTCTTCACCACATCTAAGTAATTTGCATTTAAATCCTGTTTTATAGCATCACAGTTTTTGCCTTGCATCGCACCTACAGATACAAGAATCACACTTATAAAGGTAGGTGCAAATAATATTTGATCCGCAAGCATTTTTTTTATTGCTACTGTTTTCCCTTTGGATCCAATTTGCTTATTTAGTACACCGTACCATACGCGAAGAGCTGGGCCCTGAAATATAGGAATCCCAGTTGAAATGCCGGTGAAATATATAGTATCACTGTACTTATTGTGTAGGTAGGTACTAGGTAGGTACTCACGCCAATAAAAAACCCTATAGAAGCAAACTTCAACATTCGCTTGTAATCCACATCCTTGATGGCAGTATTTTCAATTAGTGTTTGTGAAATTGCATCTCCTGCACCCATCAACGTGCCAGTTTGTACCGCTTGAACCAAGTAGGGTCTCCGAAATAGCACATTTTGATAACATTTTATTAATCCACCCATAGCCACGTGCAGTGCAATGTATTTTCCAAAGTCTAACACATTGTGCTAGCTGAAATAGCAAATAGTGGCAATCTAGATGGTTAGCTCGTATCTATATTTTCTCGTAAATACAATAGTAGTGCCGTGCCATAGATAGTGTTGTGGTTATTTATTTACTTTAATAACTCAACAGATCTTTGATACTTCTCAAGAGTATAGTGTGGTCATGGACTGTTGTATACTAAGTCCATGACTAGATAGACTCGAAGGTGTTTGTTTTCAATCAGTGCTTGCTTCTTCTTCTTCCTTTATTTTTAGAAATTTTATGATCAAATAAACTCTTTGACATTTTAAGACGAACCGTAACGCTACAGTTTGTATAAATATAATAAAAAATATCTGTCTATATAATATATTGTATTAAGTATATCAGTTATCTAGTACCCATAACACAAGCTCTGCTTAGCTTGGGACTAGATTAGATAATGTTGTGTGAACAAACAGCATTTCCAGCATTATTTATTTATTTATTACACACGTGTGCTTGGGGCATGTTTGTTTCATTATGTTTTCCCTTCAAGATTTTTTTTATTATTTTCTCGGAAACGGAGGTTTTATAAAATATAACGTTTATATAATCGAGTAGCCCAATAAATAAGTTTTTTTTTAGATATATTTCATAACTGCTGGAATTTTCTCGGAATATGGATGGAACATCTCCAAATCTCTATGTAATTTACAAACAGTGTACCACAGACAAACAATGTACTACGCACTCGGAATAAGAACTACTACTGACATCTATGACATAGAGTATTTTTTTTATAATGATCGGACCATGAAGTTAAATGTAAATCAAATTCAAGCTTCTTGGATCGGACGGACAGTACTACTTCTTCTTCTTCTTTTATTTGTGGCTTCTGAGGCTTTAGTTTCCACAATTTTGCCAATGTCAAAGTCGACAGGATATAAAACGGTAAGACGATGGAGATCTGAGAATATAAAAGTGGTCGGTCTTTGAAAAAGGGAGACTCAACCAGAAGTTATAACGAAGATGATTTATTTATTCTGAAAACCTAGGGACAACACAATTGTTATTGTATTATTCTATTACAACACAACACAAATGTATATGATAAATAAATAAATATAAAATATAAACATACATGAATATTAAAATTTAATTTTATTTACACTAATAAATTTACATAAAAGCGCAATGAAAGGGGAAAAAACTAGGGTAGGGATAGAAGGAATTTGGAAGAGAAAGGACGAGGGATTTCAGGAGGAGTGACATCATAAAGAGATAGCCGCAGCTTGGGGCAAGAGAAAAGTATGTGATGGTACTACTTCTTCTGTGGGACGGACTGACACTTGAAGATTCCTGCCTCTACGGTGGACTGTCTAAATAATTATTCTATCTCGCTCTCTTTCATTAGTTTTGTACATGGAGGTATTTCTTCTTCCGAGGTTTTGTAAATTTCTTCTCCTTTTCCTCAACCTTTCATTCACTACAAACGAATTAAAAAATAGTTTCGCTCTACCTACGTACTTTATGGTTAGTCTGTGCGTAGAGAGTATTAGGTATTAGTATTCTGTGGTCTGTGCCAAATGCCAAGACAAGAAATTTAATTAATTTATTCCCACCAATCCTCATATTATTATTTATAGTCCAATCCACTCTCCTGATCCTTTTTTTTCCCATTTCCGCGCATTTTTCTTCCCATTTCTGCGTTTTGTAAAATATAATGTTTCCATAATATTTACTTAAAAAATCAACTAAACAAAAATGGCAAATGCACAAGCCGTGCGACGCCAAAAAAAAAAAAAGAAAAAAAAAGGGTGAGGTGAGGACTGCTGAGGAGTGAGCGAGACAAGAAAGAAAGACGATTACACATTACACTAATCTTTTTTGTAATCTTTTACCAAAAATTTGCTAAAACATCCATTGGAAACTACATCACTTTCTCCGTTCAAACATGGATAAACGAAAATTATCAACTGCGGGTGATAGTCTGTATCAAATACTTCAAGTTCCAAAAACTGCGACTGCCGACGACGTCAAGAAAAGTTACAGAAAATTAGCGTTAAAATTTCATCCAGACAAAAATCCCAATAATCCAGAAGCCTCAGAGAAGTTCAAAGAAGTAAATCGCGCGCACACCATACTTAGCGACGGTACGAAACGAAACATTTACGATAACTATGGCTCACTCGGACTCTACATCGCCGAACAGTTTGGAGAAGAGAACGTCAACGCCTATTTCGTAGTTACTAGCACTTGGTGTAAGGCGTTGTTTGTCGTGTGCGGGTTGTTGACCGGCTGCTACTTCTGCTGTTGCCTGTGCTGCTGCTGCAACTGCTGCTGCGGGAAGTGCAAGCCGCGCCCCCCGGAGGAGTCGGGCGACTACCACACGCTGGAGCGTGATGACTCGGACGGCGTGCAGGCAGTGACCTCGCAGCCAGGCGGAGAGGGCCGGCCCAAGGGCGAGCAGGCACCGCCCATCGCGTTGCCGATGCCGGCGCCCGCGCCCTCCGGTGCCTCTGAGAACACGGGCCTAAACACAGGTGGGGTCAATTATGGAATTTCACAGTAATCTAGCATTAACATGACAATGTTATCCCTAATATAAAATTTACCTACATGTAGTGTTCCATTCAAATGCTTAAACTTAATCTGTCTGATAATATTTTAAGGATATTCTATGGCCCATTCATAATATGAGATTTGATTTGGTATTCTTGATGGAAATCTGGTTTATTAGCTACATGTCTTCTTCGTGTACAGGAACTGTTGTGTTTTAGTGTAGCTTCATCACATATGCATCCACCAAATGAAGTAAGGAGTTATTTGTTATCTAACAACATAACATCAAAAAATATTAGGGTTTTGCTGTCACTACTATGTGTCACCGGTTCTGTTGTGGCCACCCTGCATTAGGCCAGAGCTTGAGGTGACCAATAGTGACGGAACGAGTGTGATGAAAGGGTTGAGTGCGCCTCGTAGAGGCTCATTTCATGCACAATCAAATTGTTTATAAAAACATGTTGAGGTCCATCTGTCTGCAGTGTGTATCTCAGCAACTATGATTGCTATCAGCATGGAATTTGGCACTTTGTTAATGAATTTGATCCAAGAGCACTAGTTGCACCTATAGTGTATTATTTTATCCATTTAAAGCTATGTTAATGCACTCAGAACAATATTAAGCAACTGCGCTAATTAGAAAAAGTCTTAAAATTCAGACAATGGCTAGACAGAGAACAGATAAATTACATGGGCTATGTATATTTTACATGACACTTCCTGACATTCATTGTTTTCGAGAAAAATATCTAAGTATTATTGTTTACTGTCATATAGCCATATGCCATAGCATTTTCATAAAAATCACAATTTAGGATGTTTTTTAAGATGCGCGTTAGTCTGACTCACACATGGCCGGATTTATTCATAAGTTTTGTTCTGCTATTTGACTTGGAAATATCTATTATAGCTTTGTTAATGTTGTAATCACAAAAATTATATGAGTAATATAGGAATTTAGGTATTAGCACAGTTTTCTTATCTGTATAAATGTGGATAAACGTGTTTCCTGCAGTTACTGATATGATAAACATATTCAGCCTTATTATAAAAAACTAAATTGGTCCTGGTTTAAACCTGAACTATCTAGTTTAGGTTTATCACGGTATTAAAGTTGTAAACAACTTTAAATACAAAGCAGGTGGTTTGTTTTTTTAAATCAATTCCCGCACTACTAAACATTTTTCCGTCTTGTCAAACTGACGGGTCTTGTACAGCACGACGAAATTCCTTACTCCAACAAGCAATCAACTGTCAATTTGTAGACCATTGTTAAAATAGGGGGCTGCCTGGTTTGAGAAAAACCAGAAATAGTCCGAGGCTTTGACATAACATCAGACTATCTAACTCGAGAGTTGATTTCGGAAAACAAACCACCTGCTTTTGTATTTAAGTTGCTTATAACTTTAATATTGTGACAAACCTAGACTAGGTAGTTCAGGTTTAAACCAGGACCAATTAAGTTTCTTATAATAAGGCTGTCTGGGTTTTGTGACACTCGCATACATAGTGAAAGTATTAAACTTACAATTTATAAAATGTCAAATTAGCGATTGTAGTTACCTACTTTGACTTTTATGAATTAGTGTTGAAATATAATTGTATAACTTATAAGTTTTTGCTGATAAAATGATGTGCCTAAAATATTGTAGCATTTAGGCAACAAGATTTGCAATTAATTTGCCTTAAACTTTCTCACTTCCAATCTGACTTACATATTGAAACTAATATCCTTAGTGTTGTTGCTGCAAGTTTATAAATATGTTTTATGTACAGGTTGATTCACTTGATTCATGGTCACTGAATCAACCTGTACAGAAAACATATTTATTAACTTGCATAAATACTGCAATACTTGCTGTTGTATGTTTTCTGTTTTCTGTTGTGATTCACATTGAAACCCATGGCACATCGGAATCATCCCATACTTATTTTCTACAGGTGTTTCATATGGTGTATTTTTTTGTTTAGAAGTTGTCTCTACTTTTGAAGGATTCCAAAAGAAAGTTTTCAGTTCAAGTTTTTGTGATTAACTGTTTAAACTAGCCTGATGTAACTAAGATAGATAGCCAAATGACAAGTGTACGTTTTAAAACGAATAACTAGTAAATACCTACTTTTTTCACAAACATCATTGAGATTTGATGTTACTTCAGTACAAAATGCTGAGAATCATGAAAGTTGTCGAGCCCAGATTCACCAAATTAGCTTACTGACTGATTTGTCGTGGCGGGTTCGGCTAAAGAATATACCCCTCCGTGTCCTCCCGTGGATGTCGACTAAGGGATTACACCAGGGGATTGCATCAGCATCCAGCTGAGTACTCAAAACCAATACTGCAATCACTAATCTGCCTGCCAAGCGTGGTGATGATGGAAAATCCATTGCATTCTATGGGTGAGGCCTCGTCCAGCAGTGGTTTCTAAAAGATGATGATGAATTAGGTAAATTTAACTGCCATAGAAATTTAATTTTGGCATAGAATTTTTCAGTACAATAGAAATATTATACTGAAAAATTCCATGATGTTTAAGAAAAAACAGATTATTTTATCTAGTTATTACCATAAAAAACTTTCTCATCTCATTTCCTTTTCATTCATCCTGTAAGTTTAAAAAAGCTTCTTCAACGCTCCATCACAAAAAAACATATGCCCTAGGAATTGCTCAAAACTGGCTATCAAAAATAGACACAATTTCTATCAAAGAAAATCTATCATGTGGTCCTTTACTACACTGATTCACTTGATCACTACACTGATTCACTTGATCTATCGTCAATGAATCAACCCCTTTTACATTGCCTATTAAAATGTTGTTTTGCAGGTTCCAAAAAGTAAATTTGAAAGGGGTTCAAACCTTAGTGGCACCGCTATCAGCGGCCATATTCTTATTTTTGCAACCGTGGTGGCTCACTGAAACCTATTAAGTACTAGTGGAATGCCCGCGACTTCATCGTTAAAGGACCCAAATATGAACAAAAAAAAAACTATAACAGTTCAAGTTTGCACGTTTCTGATTCCCGTCATGTTCCTATCCTGAGTTATTTGGAGGATAAGATAGTTATATTATACAACACGAAAATTTGAAAAAACCAGCAGATCAACTACTTACTACATCCTTGGTAACTACTTGGTTATTTTACCAAGGATGTGACGTAACGTAAGTCGTAGGACATGTATATTTAGCATTGCATTGTGTTTGTGGCCACAATGTTGAATTGACATTTTGTACCCTTGTTGCACTGAATATCTGATTCCAGCGTAACATTGGGGGATAAGCCAACAACCGCGTAACTTGAACAAAAGGATTGTAGTGCAACATCGTGTCGATGTCCTTGTTAAATAATCAAGTGCTTTCTTCTGTTTTCAAGTTTGCTTGTAGTGAGTGGTTGATCTGCTGTTTTTCTAATTTTCGTAGGGTTTATATAACTATTGTACCTACCTTCATCCAAATAACTCAGGAACGCTTTAGGGCAGTTAAGCACATACATTTTTCGTTCTTATATGGGTCTTCTACTCGTCCTATCAGGTTTCAATGTGCAAAGCTGGTACGAAAATAAAAAAATGTGCGTTGATAGCGATACCACCCAAACAAAAAGGTACGAAACCCTTTAATTTTGAATTGTTTTCATTCCAAATTCTGAAATTAACTGGGTGGTCATTGGTGATTGGGTTTTTCGAAATTTTAACGATTTTGCTTGGTAAAGAGGCTAAATTCTTTCTGCGAAACCATTGTCAAAACCAGTATTTTATTGAGAAGCATTGATCAAAATATTAGAAAGCTAATAATGTATCTTGTTCGTCTTTTTTCAGTCCCATTAAGATCGAAATGATTTGATATGAAGGTCACCGCAACAAGTTTGACAAGTTTATTTTAATTAAGATATTTACCTATAGTTTCTCTATAAAATGTGTCTTTATATTAAGTTCTTATCAGACATATACTTACTTCAGTGTTCAAAATTAGTATGCTATTTTTGTTCTTATTAACTTACGAAAGTATGAGGCACACTAGGTATTGAAGGACATTTTACTTTTTTGGACTGACATTTTCTGAGCAATTGATAGATTCATTGCTCTTCAAATTAATTGTAGTTTTAGTTTAGTTCTTTAAAGGTTGTCAATGTTCTCATCTAGATTTTTCCGAAAATAACTTGTTGTCCCTCACATCTAAAAGCACAGCAAAGTTTTCGGAGCAGACTTATCATATATGTATATTTTAAACCCTGTTGTATTATTATGAGTTTTTTCATTTAGGTATCATCAGGATTTAGGTACCTACCTATTTTATAGTATTTTAAGAATACCTTGAGCTAGATGCGAAATAGGAAATGCCCTAAATATGCGTGTTTGTGTAACTAAGGTAGCAGTTCACTTGGCGTATTTGCGCAAATACTTGCGTTATTATGTCAAGGCAAATAGCACCATGCACAGTTAGACTCATGGTTAATTTTGCCTTGGAAACATAACATAAAAATACGCGCAAATACGCCAAGTGAAGTGCCGCCACATACCTTTACCTTTGTCCACTTCGCTTTCAGCAAAGCATTCATGATAATTCATAGGTACCTACCATTCGCTTACTCCTGTTTGTCGAGGAAAAATTTCCAACTATGTCCCGAAATGAGAGTTTCTTTGTTATATAATCAAACATTCCATTTGTAGCAAAGGAATAATACAAAGTTCGTCCAAATGCGTCGTATTTGGCCTAAGCCGTGCATTCTGTGTTCCGTTTAGTGCCCTGACCGATTGACCTCATTCACACCAAGGCTAATCTTTTCCTCTAGCATTGTACGAGATGTTTCCTGCCAAAATGATTGCACTAGGCATCTATTCCTTGTGCGAGCGACCTTTGTATCCTCGTCTTACTCACGAGTTTTCATTTTATCATAGTGTCATATTATTTATTTTCTATTTTAGAACGTAGGTCTAATATTAATGCGATGCTTATCCTTTTTTCTTAACTTGATTTGAGTATTTTTACGCTACAATTAGCTAGTTTTAAATGCATGTACATATTTATTCTTGAAAACTTATGTTTGTAGTTATATGAAATATTAGCACACTTACATAACACGATTCTCTGTTGCCTTCTTGCCTTTTGAATGTTAATTATCCATGGGCTTATTGTTGTTTTCAAGTCTCTATTTTAAACAATGGTATTTAAAAATATACAAGTATGGCCTTAATTGATACAACCATTTACACTAGGGACTTTGAGGTCTCGATTTATTTAACGATTGTCTATGTATTATTTTTTATTAAGAAATGGGCTGGCTAAACTATAGTTTCAACTAATATTATTGTTTTACCTTAGGTGTTAAAAGCTAGATTAAGTTGGTTATAGATTTTAATTATTATAAATAGACACACGCCTCTTTTCACCGTGGGTTGCACCATCGTGAGAAATAGACGTTGCGGATATACGCGGATAATAATAATTGAATTGCGTACATAATAGGTTTTTTTTCACTGAAGGGGTAGGCAGAGGCACAATGGGCCTCTTGTCAACTATTAAAAAGGTAACCCAAAAGTACCGATCCAGAGGGACCTGACTTCGCATCTTCGCAGCTCTGCCTTTGCCTTCACCAATTAGTTCATGGTTCGAACCTGCAATTAAACACCTGTAAAGCAGCCATTGGCGCTTAGCCGATTAGAAACAGATTCTAGAAAAAATGGAGCATCTGATCTTCCTGCTTCTCAATGTTGTCAATCTTAAAATTTATTTAAAAAAAGTTCAATTTTAAGTTTCTTTTTAAATTAAATTCAGCGAATAGTTTCAATCCAATTACACGAAGAATTATCGAAACTGAACAATTCTTAGCATAAGAGTAAGCCACACTACTGGAGAACGTTCAATGAGTTCGAAAAATATCGAACTAGCAGTACACATTTTTTCTAGAATCTGTTATATTATTTATATATTAGGTGAAGACGCTTTATTCTTGTAAATGACCTCGTATTTCGGATTATTTTTCTTTGTGATATGCATTAATTAATGAAATTATCTTCGTCAACATAATGAGTTAGGTATTGCTATGATGCTCGACTAAAAGCATCGGTTCTGTTTATGGAATATTTTGGTAGGTAAACACCAATCCTGGTCAATTTCTAGGAAAGTTCATAAAATATGAGGTATTGAATTGTGTGTTAACTTAATAAAAAAACACATTTGAAGTAGTCCACTATACACTAAGCTTAGTAAAATAACTATAAAACACTTAAATAATTCCACTGTTAAATTACTACTTATAATATTCGTCTAAAAGTGTGTTATATATACTGTAAACTAGTAGTTGTTTGAATATTTAAAAATAAAATCAGGTAAAAATATACAGCTTATAATCTAGCCGTCAGCTCACGTAGTGGCTAGCGAGCTCCGGTAGCGTTTGTTAATTCGTATTGTGTATTATAATATTATTATGATACTAGTCATCGAGTATTTATAACGACAGTGTCAAGTTATAAGAATTGTTAAATGTAATTATTACACTTAAATACTTTCAATTTAATAAATTCTGCATAAGGAAAACTATCTATTATTGAAACACAATCCTGGCACTTTTTTATGTTTTATGTACCTATAGGTATTATTTATGTATTTCTAGTTTATAAGTACTAGGTTATATTTAATTTTAATATTTACTTTTTCTTATTTACAGGAAGCAGTATTCCAAAATACACATGAAGTATTTGACAGCTATTCTAGTTAGTGCATAATTGTAAGAGAAAGCTGCGCATGATTTCTTATAACCACCAACGTGAAAATTCAGTACCTACCTACTTAACGGATTTAAGTCTAAAATTAAGTTATCTTTGTATAAAACATTTACTTATATCTTTTATGTTTATATTTTAGCAGTTCAGTGAATATATTTTTTTATAAAAATTTAGTTTTCATTGGCAAATGATGTAGATACCTACTAACAAAACACAATTAGGTGACGCGCTTGGATTATACCGCGCGTTCTTGGCCATGATGTCAGTCATTTGGGTCCAATAAAACTTTTAATTTGCCTAAATGTTAGGTAGGTAGTTGGTTGGTTGTAGGAACTCGGCATTTTTGTTTACAGAAAACTTCAGCTAACCGTAGTTCGTAGGTCCTAAGTTAACACGTTCTCTGGGCTGGCCACAACCGAATTTTACTTGGGTACCACCGCGTGCGTTAACTCTAACTTTGTCTCTTGACAATTTGATAAGATCCACGGAACAGGGCCAGCCAATTGAAAAAATCACATATTTGATATACATATACATACACGCCTTATTCCCCGAAGGGGTAGGCAAAGCCTCAATGGGCCTCTTTTCACAGTAAGTTGCACAATCGTGGAATATAGATGTGAAAAGTGGTGGACTTATCGCCGCCATTGCTTCCCACAACTGACTGCTAACGCTTTCTTCCAGTAATAACACATTCCATAATAAGCTAGCAGCCAGGACAAATCTTATACCACGGATCCTATCGACAAGTCCGGTTAATTCCTTAGTCGGCGTTTACGACATCCACGGGAGGAGACGGAGAGGTCTATTCTTAGGCCGGACACACAACAGTAGTATTTCATGCAAAGAAAATATTGTTTGAAAATATATTTTTTTAGTTTTTGATTTCCAAAAAAAACTAAAGTAAACGTCAAAGGATAAAACAAGTTATGTATAGTGACCTAGTAACCTACCTACCTAGTATTACAAGTTATGTATAGTGACCTAGTAACCTACCTACCTAGTATTACAAGTTATGTATAGTGACCTAGTAACCTACCTACCTAGTATTACAAGTTATGTATAGTGACCTAGTAACCTACCTACCTAGTATTACAAGTTATGTATAGTGACCTAGTAACCTACCTACCTAGTATTACAAGTTATGTATAGTGACCTAGTAACCTACCTACCTAGTATTACAAGTTATGTATAGTGACCTAGTAACCTACCTACCTAGTATTACAAGTTATGTATAGTGACCTAGTAACCTACCTACCTAGTATTACAAGTTATGTATAGTGACCTAGTAACCTACCTACCTAGTATTACAAGTTATGTATAGTGACCTAGTAACCTACCTACCTAGTATTACAAGTTATGTATAGTGACCTAGTAACCTACCTACCTAGTATTACAAGTTATGTATAGTGACCTAGTAACCTACCTACCTAGTATTACAAGTTATGTATAGTGACCTAGTAACCTACCTACCTAGTATTACAAGTTATGTATAGTGACCTAGTAACCTACCTACCTAGTATTACAAGTTATGTATAGTGACCTAGTAACCTACCTACCTAGTATTACAAGTTATGTATAGTGACCTAGTAACCTACCTACCTAGTATTACAAGTTATGTATAGTGACCTAGTAACCTACCTACCTAGTATTACAAGTTATGTATAGTGACCTAGTAACCTACCTACCTAGTATTACAAGTTATGTATAGTGACCTAGTAACCTACCTACCTAGTATTACAAGTTATGTATAGTGACCTAGTAACCTACCTACCTAGTATTACAAGTTATGTATAGTGACCTAGTAACCTACCTACCTAGTATTACAAGTTATGTATAGTGACCTAGTAACCTACCTACCTAGTATTACAAGTTATGTATAGTGACCTGGGAACCTACCTACCTAGTATTACAAGTTATGTATAGTGACCTAGTAACCTACCTACCTAGTATTACAAGTTATGTATAGTGACCTAGTAACCTACCTACCTAGTATTACAAGTTATGTATAGTGACCTAGTAACCTACCTACCTAGTATTACAAGTTATGTATAGTGACCTAGTAACCTACCTACCTAGTATTACAAGTTATGTATAGTGACCTAGTAACCTACCTACCTAGTATTACAAGTTATGTATAGTGACCTAGTAACCTACCTACCTAGTATTACAAGTTATGTATAGTGACCTGGGAACCTACCTACCTAGTATTACAAGTTATGTATAGTGACCTAGTAACCTACCTACCTAGTATTACAAGTTATGTATAGTGACCTAGTAACCTACCTACCTAGTATTACAAGTTATGTATAGTGACCTAGTAACCTACCTACCTAGTATTACAAGTTATGTATAGTGACCTAGTAACCTACCTACCTAGTATTACAAGTTATGTATAGTGACCTAGTAACCTACCTACCTAGTATTACAAGTTATGTATAGTGACCTGGGAACCTACCTACCTAGTATTACAAGTTATGTATAGTGACCTAGTAACCTACCTACCTAGTATTACAAGTTATGTATAGTGACCTAGTAACCTACCTACCTAGTATTACAAGTTATGTATAGTGACCTAGTAACCTACCTACCTAGTATTACAAGTTATGTATAGTGACCTAGTAACCTACCTACCTAGTATTACAAGTTATGTATAGTGACCTAGTAACCTACCTACCTAGTATTACAAGTTATGTATAGTGACCTAGGAACCTACCTACCTAGTATTACAAGTTATGTATAGTGACCTAGGAACCTACCTACCTAGTATTTTGTCAAATGCTTGATAGCTTGTTGTGCAGTCGTCCTACGATAACAATTGATGCCCAAGGCAAGTGTAGCGCCTTTATGCCCGACTACTTTAGTGAGGAGAAGCTAGAGAACGGGACACGGGACACGTAGACGAACAAAATATATTCTATATTATAGATAGATAGATTAACACTTTATTGATTACCACACAGAAACAATACAAAATAATAATAATAATAACATTAAAAAACGGGCAAAACAATGGGCGGCCTAGGTCTAATAGGCGGCGGTATAGGTACCTACTGTCCTAAGGCGTCACGTTCCTGACTTATTTGGAGGTCTATATAAAAACAATACGAAAATTAGAAAAAAATAACAGGTCAAATACTTACTACAAGCACAAGTAAACTTGAAAGTGATAGAAGCACTACATTTGACGACCTCTGTGGCGCGGCGGGCGAAGCTTGGGCTGCGACGCAGGAGGTTGCGGGTTCGATTCCCGCCTCGGAACAAATATTTGTGCGATCGCAGATATTTGTTCTGGGTATTTTCTATATATAATAAAAACATATCTATCTATGTTATATATTGTATTAAGTATATCAGTTATCTAGTACCCATAACACAAGCTCTGCTTAGCTTGGGGCTAGATAATGCTGTGTGAACTGTCCAGCATTATTTATTTATTATTATTATTTTGTTTGAGCTTTTTGTGAGAGTTCGTCCGGTGAACCTCCATACCTATTTCTGCCGCAAAGCAGTAGTGCTCGCATTGCTGTGTTCCAGTTTGAAGGGTATAGATGCCGGTGAAATTACAGGCACAAAAGACTTCATCTTTATGTCTCAGGGTCGCGGGCGCAGTGCAATGCCACATTAGGTGAGATCGTGGTCAGTGGTCAAACAAAGGTCCATCAATGTTAAAAAAAAAAGGTGCGTCCTAGGTAGTCGTGAGCTATGAGGTAATGAATTGTTAAAGGCAGAGGTTACCGCTTAACATTAGGTAGGCCATCTGCTTGTTCCGTTATACAAGAAGCTAAAAAAAAGTTGCACTTCAATAAAACCCTTTGTTCAGTAACGCAGTACTATGTCGGCTGGTCCACAAGTGTTTCGCCGGAATCAGATATCCAGTGCAATACACACCTACATACATAATAGACAGACGCCTTTTTCCCCGAAAGGGTAGGCAGAGCCTCTTCACCGTTCACCGTCTTCAAATATAGACGTGACAAGTGGTCAGTGCATTATGGGTAGGATACCTATCTAGGTATATCTTTTTACATTGTGGTGTTATCCATGGTAAAATAATGAAGTGCTTTCTTTTGCCAGTTTCAAGTGGGTACCTATAGTATGTACCTACATACCTAAGTTGACCTGCTGATTTTTCTAATTTTCGTGAAATTTTTAGTTAACAAATATATCCCCAGTTTTGCACCAACATTGCCCACATAAAATCAACTCGTGTGACGCGACGTGGCGTTGCCAGGTCGCCTTCACTTGTGCCCTTAGAGTTTTTTTTGTTGTCTGGCGCCTTGTGCCATTAGCCTGGTCCACGCCAGACGATCCAAATGGTTTGGCGATTCCGCGACCCGCGATCCTAGATCGTGATGCGTGGATCGTAGTAGGCCGATCCAGTTTGTTGAAACTTGCGATCCTGAACTACGCTACAAGCGATCCATAGGCGATCCGCGATTCATTCGAACTCCTGCAGGATATGGAGTCACACGTACAGCGGCGGCGTCTTATTGCCGTGCCAGCAGCAACCTTTCAATGATCGGTTTATTCCTGATGTCCACGTCAACGTGGACAACGGGAAGTCCACGAAAAAAAGACGGTTTTGGCTGAGAACGATATACAAAAATCGCTTGGAATACGGGACTCTGCTTTACACAGAGTTTTTACAGATATTAGTATAAGAGCCATTGTTTCCATAGGTAAAGATTTATATTCCTTATAAA
Source organism: Operophtera brumata (assembly GCA_932527175.1). Classification (NCBI taxonomy): domain Eukaryota; kingdom Metazoa; phylum Arthropoda; class Insecta; order Lepidoptera; family Geometridae; genus Operophtera; species Operophtera brumata. Next base: position 8,540,342 of record OW052238.1, read on the forward strand.
GAGATATTAACTGACGACTTTGCGAGATTTCCATGGCGAATCGCGCGAATCACAAACAAACCCATCCACACCGCGCGCTTCAAGCATCCGAGGCGCCTATGAGGCAGGCCAAAAAACCGACCATAAACGGCTAGCTTATTACGTATCTTGCAATAGCAATGCGATAGCAAAAATCGCGAGAGAATTGCGCGATCATCGCATCCAAATTGCAAATTCGTATTACGGATCGCTGATACGTAATACGAATTCGCGATTTGGATACGATAATCGCGCAATTATTGCTATCGCATTGCTATTGCATTGCTATTGCAAGATACGTAATAAGCTAGCGGATCGAACGCGGCAAGGAGCGCGCGTTCCAATTCGTGCGCTTGGATCGCGCGCAGCACGTCCACACTGGCCGCACTATTGGATCGCGCTCCTGCCGCGCGTTGGATCGTTCTGAGTGGACCCGGCTATTGAGCCGCGCGCGCTATCATCTCTCTACTCAGGGGTCAACAACTTGGCAGCTTGTACTATTATTTATTCTGTGGCTCAGCTATTGGCGCGACGCGCGGCGTTGCGACACCGCACTGTCGTTCTTTGGGGGTCTATTCTGAATGCCTACAATATGTTTTATTAAAAAATCTGTTACGAATTACTATATATAAGTTTTTTTTAGATGATTAGGTAGTTACTTGTACCTGGTTTATATCACACGCTATTCTAGTAAGGCAAGTGTGGGTACAAATCAACATATTGTTGGCGAGGCACTTTATTATAGAATATTTTTGATTAGTAGGTACCTATATGAGTCCTGTATCCAAATCTAACAGGTTTCATTGAATGACGCCGATTACCTACAATAAAATAAAAATGGCCGCTGATTGAGATGTCACTAAGGTTCGACCCCATTACAGTACCTAATATCTACTTCATGAGCCGTATGTCCCCTGCTGGACGAGGCATATAATGCATGATTGCATAGAATGCAATGGGGGGATTTGCCATAATCACCACGCTTTCAAGGCGGATTGGCTTGGTGGTGGTTTGCAGATTGGCGGTTGCTAAGTACCTACTCAGGCGGATGCTGCACATCCCCTTGTGTAATCCCTCAGCCGACTTTTACGACATCCACAGGCGAAGACCGGGCCGAACACACACCGCACCAGTAGGCAGGTACTTGGTATCTACTTACCTGATTTCTGTCAGTATCGAACGTAGAATTTACAGCAATAATTCTTGAATTGATATCTTATAAGGATCGTCGGGCTCTGTCCTGCTGGTGCTGAGCCGCATTGGGGAACAGTGGGAATAACTTCGAGCCGTTGTCCCCAATGAGGAACTGTCCCCCAGTGGGACCGTAAAGGTAGAAGACAAACGGTATCTAACGGTACTTTTTTTTATACTACTGAATGACGGAACAAGCAGATGGCCCACCTGGTGTTAAGCGGTAACCTCTGCCTATGAACAGTGCATTACCTTATAGGTCACGTCCACCCAGGACGCACCCTAAGTTGCATTGCCCTGCGCCCGCCACCCTGAGACATAAAGATGAAAAGTCTCATGTGCCTGTAAATTCACCGGCACCCCCCCCCACCCTTCAAACCGGAACACAGCAATGCGAGCACTACTGCTTTGCGGCAGAAATAGGTATGGTGGTAGTACTTCCCCGGGCGAACCCTTTCACAAAAAAGCTCTACTACTACCTAAACAGTGTCTACCTATTACGGTTCAAGAGATAAAGGTATATATTGTCATAAACGATCAAGCAAAAAAGCTGACTTTGACGGTCTCTCATGACTCAGTTTTCAGTTTATTAAGTACCTAAATAAAAAGTCGGCTGGCTCGGGACGCCAGACAGATCTGAAACATCTATGTTGATTATAGGTATGCTTGGGTTCACGAGTTACACGTTCATCGAATTCACGTCAAAATAACTTTTCTATAGAGCCAAAATCCAGGGATGAAATAGGAGAATACTTTGTATTGAAAAACGGGCGCTCGGCAGCGCCCATGTCCGGTTGGATTACACATTTTCCATCAAACTATTCAACTATTCATCAACATTCAACTAGTTGCCTCGCTCGATGGAATAGCAGCAGACTCAGCCCCCTGAAACAGTAGGTAGGTACGTATAGGAAAGTATAATTTAGATAAGATTTGTGCTGGCACTAAGTTAGGATATATTCCATTGCGCTGTTAAATCATCATCTGCGTTTCGTCAACTGTTATCTCTTAGGGGCGGATTCTAATATCAGGTTTCATTCAAATTAAACAGGTCGTTGAGCAGAATGGATCACAAAGTGTACGACCATGATACGGAGCGCAATACTCTTCGCGTTGGTAGCTTTGGGCACAGGGGTCCTCGCAGACGACTGGGAGTGCCCCGCTGACAGACAGCCAGAACTACACTCAGAAGCCCTACTGCATAAGGATTTATTTTGCGCCTACGATTTCAGCGACTTAAGACCTGTGAAAGACCACAAAACCTCGATTAAGATCAAAGTTCGCTTCGCAGTGAAATACATCAGCTTTGACGCTCTAGAAGAAACATTCAACTTGCACAGTTGGGTGGCAATAAAGTGGCAAGACGAGTTTCTAAAATGGGATCCGAAGAAATATGGAGACATCAACGAGTTACAAGTTGAGAGTTATGAATTATGGACGCCGCGCATGGCCCTGTTCAACGCAGATGCTAGCAAATTCAATTCTGAGAGGAATTCGGACTCAATCTCCACAACTTGCGTAGTGCAGAGCACCGGTTCCGTCACTTGCGTTCCACATATCACGCACTCTGGAATCTGCCGCACGACTCTACGGAAATGGCCTTATGATGAGCAGAACTGCTCCTTATACTTTGGTTCGTGGATGCATACAGGAGAACAGGTCAACTTTACCTTTTATGAAAAAAACCCTGTTGTGCTTGACAATTTCCAGAACGGCCCCGGTTGGAATCTTAATGATGTAAAGTATGAACGCTTGGCTGGAAAGTACTTGAATAGCACTTACCCCATGCTGAAGTACACGTTTGTGCTGAACAGAGTAGCAGCAGGCCCAGCAGCCATCATCGTTGTTCCCGCAATCGTAATAATCTTGCTCACTTTGATCTCTTTGCTGCTGGATGTGAACAATAACGTAAGACTCCTGATGATCTGCTTCAGTCTATATGGACATTTCATGTTTTTGACCGAGATCGGATATAACATACCGAAGCACAGTGCGGAGACGCCCATCATCTTGCTGTTTCTGCGTGATTCGATGATCATAACGTTGGTTGGGATTTGTGAGACTTTATTGCTGATGTCTCTGAGACGTCGAGTAGAGCCGGCGCCAATGTGGATCGTGAGTGTGAATCGGCTCGTTACCAGTGGACCGGGCAAGTACGTGGTGTTTACTGAGTTCGACCCGAGCGACGCTGTTGGAGAAGTGAAGGTGTTGACCGAAGACCGTCCCGAGGAAAGTTCGCGTGCCATAGTCGACTGGATTCAATTCGCTAACCTTCTCAATAGCGCTTTATTCATTGTGGCTGTGCTGACTTACCTTATTCTTATTTTCACGTACATTCCCTACGGCAACGGAACAGGAGACAGTAGTGCCTTAAAAAAATTATTAACCTCCGTATAATAATTAGGGGTGATTTTTCAACAGGCTGATAACTTAAACTGTGGAATATGCGATATCATTTATTTTATGCAATTAGTTTTAATCCCAGCTGAGTCAACTGACTAGGTACTCTATACCTACTTATGTACCTAACTCTGCCCTTAGGGGAGGCTTATAGCAAAATTGCCAATTCGTTATCATTTAACCGAAGTAGGTACAAAATTGAAAATAAAAATATACTTAACTAATATGGATTATGCATATAAAACCCATCATATATTTTATGACGTTATTTGGTTAAAATACATAGAGGATGGATTACTTCCGTCGTAATTTTATGCAATCTTACAGCGGTTCGCACTCAGAACAATATAGGTAAACATAGGTCAAGGAGGCTACAGTGGCTCGGATTTTTTCAAATGGCTAAAAATGTTGAAAATCATTATTGTATTAATCTGAAACATGCATTGGTTGTTGGTTAGGTATTCTAGTTTAATTCTGCATTATTATAATTACACTAAATATTACTAAAATAAAATGAGAGTGCAAAAACTAAACATCGAGAATTGAGCCACTGTATACACCTAGGTGTACACAGTGGCTCAACCCCGTAGTGCACAGTGACTCTAGTAGTACACAGTTAATCAACAGTATTTTAAAAATTATATTTATATTGAAAATCAAAAGACAGTTATATTTTTTTTATCAAAATCAAAAACTTCTGCTTGCTTTTGTTAAAGGCTGTGGCCCTGGCGAGACTGCAGGCTTCTGGTGTTTTTCTATGTTATGTCTGCGCCTGAATGACATTAACCAGTCCTTGTCAGCCATTTCCTTCTCCTCCCATGAGACAGGCATTTTCAAATTATTTATTTTAGCACACTGATATGCCACGGCTTTCTTTCGCGGTTAATCCATAAAACAAAAGAGCGCAATGCGTAAAATAGTTTTCAAGGACAGTCTCTTGTTCGGCTGTAAAAATTCTGTTGACTGAATAGTTGGGTTGCAGCTGTGAGGGTAACAACTCCTCAAGCGAAGGACTGTCTTTGGTTTTCCAATAATATCTCTTGAGTGTAGCAAAAGGAACATTAGCTCTCTTTGACGCCTTTCGCATAGATTCCCCATTCCTGATTAATTTCAAGCCCTCTTTAATGTTTTCGTGGGGAGTATTTCCAATTTTTCGCGCAGTTTGTGGTCGCGGCATACTACAAACAAAATTAAAAGGTCATATTATTTAATTTTTAAGTGTTGTCTATATTTGGTTATTCAAAAAAAATTACTAATTAAGAATCAATAACATGTAGTACACAGTGACTCAGAGTCACTGTGTACTTCTTAGATTTGAGCCACTGTGCACGACCACGCCATTTTGAATAAATCTGATCACAGCATTCGAGTCAAATAATAATTACGATAAACAACTACATGAATGAGAGCACTATAGTATTAACTAATGGGTAAATATAACAGGCAATACAAATTGTCACAGCTTGATGTATGAAAAACAAAAGAAACTCACCTCAAAAAGTAATTTTGTGAGCACGAAAACAAAAACACGCCGTCACACCACCGTACGACGCTTGACCCGCCGACCGACTGGTTAGAGCTTGTTTGGGGTCCACATGCTAGTATTGTGTGACAAGGACATAAATATATCGCGCGTCTTTCGGGTAAAAACATGAATGAGTCACTGTATCCGACTGAGCCACTGATGCCCCCCTGACCTACCCAGAACAACTAAAGCATAGTTATTGTTCTGAGTGTTCGCAAGACCCCCGTAGGTACCTACCTATCTAACGGTTACCATAATAGACCGTCTGACGATCTGACGTTCGTCACACACAAGGCATGCAGCCTGCATTTACTTAACCATTAAGAGGAAACACCAAGGGCTAGAAAATAAAAAAATAGGTATTTGTAAAATCTATTGCTGTCGCGCAGACCTCTCAAACCTCCCCCCGCAAAGCGTGATAGAGACAACTGCAGCTTAGATCTAAAATACCTATTAAAAGTACATAAAATCAACAATTCGTAGTCCCCTGATTCCTTCTCCAAAACTTAACCAATTTAACTATTTTTTTTTATTAAAAATAAAAGAAAGTTTGAGCCGTGTTCCTATGTTTTTTTTTTTATATATAATCTAGTCAATTTTGTTTTCAGGATGTTTGAACACAGCGGAAAATCAGACCATTTTTTTAGGTTTTAGAATGTTCATATCTCTTTTAATAATTAATTTATAAAAAAAAGCAAAACATAGGGACATGCCATGATGGCCATATTTTTTTTGGAAAAAAAAGTATTGCTCTACTGGCATTATCCAGGGAGGAAACAGGGGACTACGTTTGTATGGGAAAACGGCCCTTGTGTTTCCTCTTAACTGCATTATTCATTATTTTTGGCAAAAAAATATTAACTGTCGTAATTTAAAGAAAGAATATAACATACTCGTAAGTTCATTTAAATTGAAATTTTGCGATCGTAGACCTAACGAGCACAGACTTTTTTGCAAGAATGGTGTTCAGTTTTCATCCAAACATTTGATTCTTTTTTTTTATTAGATTTTAACGTAATCCAAAAGTTACATATTTTTTGTTTTAGTTTTTTAGTTGACGCGATATACTTCCAGATTGGTCCCATTTTCATCAAAATCTGGTTCTGATGATGAGATCCATGAGGAATTGAGGGAACTCCTCAAATATTAAAGGCACACTTTTTTTTTATACTACTTGAATGACGGAACTTGCAGATGGCCCACCTGATGTTAAGCGGTAACCTCTGCCTATGAACAGTGCACACATATAGCTATTTCGGTATTTTCAGCAACAAGTCAAGCATGTGCTTTCAGAAAGTATCATTTGGTGAAGTGTAACCTTTGAAGAAGACCAGAGATGGCCATTGGAACTCCTCAATAATACCTAAGTATTTTACGGGTGGCGATAAGGCTGATTTTCCGATATCCGATTGAGCTGAAATTTGGCATACCTGTTTAGTTCCGATGATAATCAAATATTATGGTGAGAGCGACCTGATCTGATGATGGAGACGGAAAGTGGACAACGGAACTTCTTGACGGATAATAGTAGACTGGCCGTGCTTAGGTTCATTTTGATCAGCACACGGTTCCGATCACTAATGTTACAGTGTGCTGATCTGATGATGGAGACAGAAAGCGGACAACGGAACTTCTTGACGGATAATAGTAGACTGGCCGTGTTTAGGTTCATTTTGGTCAGCACACGGTTCCGATCACTAATGTTACAGCGAGCTGATCTGATGATGGAGACGGAAAGCGGACAACGGAACTTCTGGACGGATAATAGTAGACTGGCCGTGTTTAGGCTCATTTTGATCAGCAATGGTTCCGATGACTAATGTTACAGCGAGCTGATCTGATGATGGACACGGAAGGCGGACAACGGAACTTCTTGACGGATAATAGTAGATTGGCCGTGTTTAGGCTCATTTTGATCAGCAATGGTTCCGATGACTAATGTTACAGCGAGCTGATCTGATGATGGACACGGAAGGCGGACAACGGAACTTCTTGACGGATAATAGTAGACTGGCCGTGCTTAGGCTCATTTTGATCAGCACATGGTTCCGATGACTAATCTTACAGCGAGCTGATCTGATGATGGAGACGAAAGGCGGACAACGGAATTTTTGTATAATATCTTAGTGAAGGAAGGGTCTGACCGGTATAGTCACTATTAATACTTTTAAAGAAGACTAAATTTCCTACAATTTGAGACTAGGGCGAGCTCTATACAGCCATTGGTTCCCAAGATACGAGCGAAAGAGTATGAGCAATTTGCTCATACTCTGGCGACACCTTACCAATTCTCCTTACTCCATATTTCTATGAGTAGTAACTAGTCAAAATTGACAATGCTAATAAAATGAACAAAAAACTGTAAATTTTTGATAATTTAATTGATTAGAAATCAACTAGGCTTCACCATGACACATCATTATAAAACAAAGTTCCCATTAAGTAGAGTCATGTTCTGCCAGCGCACAAAAAATATATAAGGCCGGTCGACCACTATCGCCATTTCAGGAGACTCGTCCCATTCTAACCCTGTAAACAAAAACGTCATTATAATTATTAACTTTTGAAACTGTCATGGTTATGCACATACTTTTCACTAGAAACGGGATATTTACCATGATTTTCGAGTTTTGATTGTTCCCGATACTTCGGCAAAATTAGTTTTTTTTTTAAATCGATTTTTTTATTTGTTTTGAAATATCGGGAAAAATTAAAACTCGAAAATCATGGTAAACATCCGTTTGTAGTTAAAAGTATGTCATTGTAATTCTTATTTTACTAAGACTAGATCAGACATCGAGTTATATCATCAATACGCACATTGTATAGGTAGGTACATCAATGAGATCAGATTCGCGCATCTAATATCCTAAAATTCGAAAGTATGACCTTCACATTATTTGTCTGGCTATTTGCGTATTGTACTCAGTATGTAGATACCTCGGAAGAAGAACTAAAACATGGAACTAAGGCTAAAAACGAAACGGTATCGATTATACCAGTCTCATTCTTTTAATATGAATGTATTCATGTGTTGGAATGAGACAAGCATATATCTATCTGTTTTTATTTGTGTAACTCACAAGCTACCAATTACTACTACATTCATGGTACCGATATAGAAAGATGTACATTCATGATACCAATATTCAGGGTACGGAACGACTGTCGTGTGACAATATTTTTGTTTCTCTCTAACATAGGATAGCAAGCTATCTTCCAGGATAGGAGTAAGAAGGAACACTCTATGCTGTTTTAGCACTCAGTCCATAAGTCCATACTATTATACCTCCATGGTAGATACACTACGTAGTCTACGTACCATCATCTTTGTAAGCGTTCCGACCCGCTTCTGCCCAAAACATGATCCGTTGCACCGCTTGCGATAACACCAGCGATCCACCCTCCGCTTCGCTGGCGTTCACTAAACGCGATATCCCCATCTGAAACCAATATTTTGTGAATTGTGGCCGTTTACCTCCATATTCATCTTAGAATTTCAATGTCTTATCTTTATTCTATTTGGGTTCTCAGGACTCCCTTAATCATCGGGCCAGATGAAACTTATTTTCTCATCTGGACCGGTACCGGGGCCGGACCACCGGACCAGATGAGATGAAACCTTTTTCTTCATCATTAAACTACTATGACTGTATAAACGAGACCAAGTGTTATTAGATAGATGACATCAAAGAACGATTTACTGATTTCCTAAAAACTATTTCTGCCTACGTCAAATTCGTGGCGTGGTCGAATAAACCAGATAACGATTATGTTCCTGTGACTGCTTTCTCATGCCTCGCTAAAGTAGTCTGGCAAAAAGCTCTAGAAAATTACTCTATACCCACAACTAATTAGGAAAACAAGAACCTCTGTAGTCTTAAAGTAATACCTATAAATGACAGATACGCAGGTAATATACTAGCTACTTATTTATAATATAGGTAGGTAGGTACCGCTTACAGCTTGCAATTTATTGGGCAGCAACAACGTCATCCGTAGAGTATAAAGTGGCAATGTGGCTGCTATACGGATGGTCTGCATTCTTTCAGTGATACTTGTAAGGTTGGCGCTGGTCACATTCTCCACCAAACGTTTCAACGAGTTGCCCCGAGGGACTAGCATTAGCAGACTTAGTCCTTGAGTCAAATACGAAATTTGAATTGCCTGAAATAATACAATTAAGTTCCTATAATCAAGGCACTAGCATATTATTCCGAATTTCGTTGATAAATCACCATCTGTATTTCGTAAACAGTTATCTATGGGGGGCGGTTTCGATATTAGGTTTCTATTCAAATGAAACAGAGCATTACGCAGAATCGATCACAAAGTCAACGACCATGATACGGAGCGCAATACCCTTCGCGTTGCTAGTTTTGGGCACAACAGGGGTCTTCGCCGACGACTGGACGTGTCCCGCCGACAGAGAGCCGGAACTACACTTAGAAGCTCAACTGCATAAGGATTTATTCTGCGCCTACGATTTCTACGACATACGACCGGTAAAAGACCATAAAACCTCAATCCAGATAAAAGTTCGCTTCGCAGTCAAATACATCAGCTTTGACGCTCTAGAAGAAACCTTCAACTTACACAGTTGGGTGGCAATATCGTGGCAAGACGAGTTTCTAAAATGGAATCCAAAGAATTATGGAAACATCGACGAGTTACAAGTTGAGAGTCATAAATTATGGACGCCACGCATGGCCCTGTTCAACGCAGACGCCAGCATGTTCAATTCGGACTCAATTTCAACAACTTGCTTAGTGCAGAGCACTGGTACTGTCTCTTGCGTACCACATATCACGCACTCAGGAATGTGTCGCACGTCTCTACGGAAATGGCCTTACGATGAGCAGAACTGCTCCTTATACTTCGGTTCGTGGATGCATACAGGAGAACAGGTCAACTTTACCTTTTATAATAATAATCCTGTCGTGCTTGACGATTTTCAGAATGGCCCCGGTTGGAATCTTCAGGATGTAAAGCATGACCGCTTGCCTGGAAAGTACTCCTGCTGCCCGAATAGCACTTACCCCATGCTGAAGTACACGTTTTTGCTGAACAGAGTAGCAGCGGGCCCAGCAGCCATCATCGTTGTTCCCGCAATCGTAATAATCTTGCTCACGTTGATCTCTTTGCTGCTGGATGTGAACAATAACGTAAGACTCCTGATGATCTGCTTCAGTCTATACGGACATTTTATGTTTTTAACCGAGATCGGATATAACATACCGAAGCACAGTGCGGAGACGCCCATCATCTTGCTGTTTCTGCGTGATTCGATGATCATAACGTTGGTTGGGATTTATGAAACTTTATTGCTGATGTCTCTGAGACGTAGAGTAGAGCCGGCGCCAACGTGGATCGTGAGTGTAAATCGGCTCGTTACCAGTGGACCGGGCAAGTACGTGGTGTTTACTGAGTTCGACCCGAGCGACGCTGTTGGAGAAGTGAAGGTGTTGACCGAAGACCGTCCCGAGGAAAGTTCGCGTGCCATAGTCGACTGGATTCAATTCGCTAACCTTCTCAATAGCGCTTTATTCATTGTGGCTGTGCTGACTTACCTTATTCTTTTTTTCACGTACATCCCTATGGCAGCGTGACAAGTATAGTGCCTTAAAATAATCATTAACCCTATGTTCATAGTTGGTTGCAATTCCTTGTTTCTCCCATCACATTAATTTTAAGCACCAGGTTTGTGTACGATGCATTGCTGGCTTGCTGGTGTCAAGAGGCTTGTGATACCAAAATAGATATAAAATATAAGTAAGTACCTACTTAGTGTATAACAAAATAAAAACAAACCAATTTGATGTAATTTCGGGTCAGGCGGTAGGTCGGCCGAAACAGTAGTACCTACCTAGGTACTCACCTCAGCATCCCATTCGGGTAGATCTACGTATTTCATGACATCGTTGATTCTGATCATTCTGACAGTCCTCGACGGGGTGTTTCCTGTGTCTCGGAACGCCCAGGTCCCGTTGAGCAGCGTGGGGGCGGAACGCCAACGAGCTCGAAGGTAAAGAGTGGTTATGAGGACCGCCTCTTCGTTTCCTGATAAGTCGTCCTCTTCGAAAGTATCACGGATTGCTCCGCCAGAGTCCGCTTCGATCTGCCATCACAATTCTTCATCGAATTAAGACGATATTAAACTGTTATCTATTTCACCTTCAAAAACCAACGTATCTTTTATTCCCTTTCCACCTAGTAGTTAAGAAGTCATAGTCATATCATTTATTCACCATTAGAACACTGGGACCACTTGCTTTTGTTTAGGTACATATACATACATTCACAGAAGATCATCAACAAGCCATGCCGTGTTTGTTGCCCTGAGGGTTTGTCTAAGTTTTGCATGCGGTATCCCGACTATGGAATTCCGAGTCGATATTTGTTTTTATGTATGGTTTTATTGAGTTTCCCAACAAGTCCGCTAGGGGCGCTCATCATTTTCTCCATACAAAAACGTCATTTCGACTCGGAATTCGGTATTCGTTATTCCAAGTTGTAACAAATTACAAACCTGTGGTAGGCCCTCTGATTTGATTGAGGGAGAAAAATTCTTTGATTCAATGTGTGTTCAATGTGATTTCAATGAGTAAGATACTTTTGAATTTGAATTGACGACCTCTGTGGCGCGGCGGGTGAATGTTCGCCTGCGACGCAGGAGGTTGCGGGTTCGATTCCCGCATCGGAACAAATATTTGCAGATATTTGTTCAGGGTTTTCTGGGTATTTTCTCTATATAATAAACAAGTAATTAATATTATATAAATTAAAAAAACCCTCAACGCAATGAAACGGCTGAACCGATTTTGATCAAACATAGTTTGGTTCATCCGTTCGGGAGCTACGATGGGACAGACAGATGGGACACACACACATACACACAGACACTTCAAACTTATATAACAACCCGTCGTTTTTGCGTCGGGGGTTAAAAATCTATGTAATGTTATTATATTAAGTATATCAGTTTTCTAGTACCCATAACACAAGCTCTGCTTAGCTTGGGGCTAGATAATGTTGTGTGAACTGTCCCGGTATTATTTATAATTTATTAATTTATTTGCCTGGTTTACAGACCAGATTTGACGACCTATGTGGTGCGGCAGGCGAGTAGTCGGCTGAGATACGAGGGGTTGCGGGTTCGATTCCCGCTGCGGGATAAATATTTGCATGATCTGCAAATATTTGTTCCATGTCTGGGTGTTGTGGAAGGATAGGAGAATCACCAATTGGACCAAAATATAATGAGTTGATAACAACTAAACTCTAACAACAAGTACAACAACAGCAACAGTCTAAATTCATTCGGAGTCTAGTCTTTTCTATATTCCTGTACGGTGCAGAAACCTGGACTCTCAAAGCGAAAGATCGCAGACGTGTAGACACTTTCGAGATGTTGTGTTGGAGACGGATGCTGCAAACCCCTGGACAGCCCGTGGGACGAAAGTGTCAATACTCAAGGAACTCAAGATAACTACTATTAGGCTTTCCTCCATCTGCCTCCAGCGAGTCCTTTAGTACCTATTTTGGACATATAGCACGCTCGTATAAATGCTGCTATTTATAAAGAAAGACAGAATGAAAGAAAGAAAGAAAAATTCTTTATTTGGAACGGCACACATGGATAGAAGAAATAGATAGAAAATTCTTTATTGCACAGGTCAAAAAAACAGAACTTAATGGTAATTAGCATTTTCTTCCAGCTAACCTTTGTGTAATGTAGAGTGGGTGGTAGTGCTCAAAATAATTATAGGTTGAGATTAAATAATTAACATAATTAAATACCTACTCTAAATAACTAGCTATATAAATACCTAACATAATATAATATATATAAATAATTCAATAAATAACATAAGCTCAATTTTGTTGGACATTTTGCAATGACAAAAAGTATTGGTACAGTTTGAACTTGAAAACTTGAAGAAATGACACTCAACAAATAAAAAATTAAATAAAAAAAAAGATAAAACATAAAAGGCTAAAAGATAAAACATAAAACCTACTAAAGGCAAAAACTAAGTACTTATAACAAACTTAACTACAATTAAGTGATTTATTTAACCGATATTATAAGTACGAATTATTATAAGTTTATTTATAAGTACGAAGCATAATCATAAATTACCGTTTTTAGAACTTTTGACTGTCTGTCTGATGTCTGTCTGAAAGTTTGTCGTGAATAAGCCCCGAAACGACTCAACGGATTTCAATTAAAATTGTAGGGATTAAAACCATTGAGTTATTATAAACTAACGTTAGTACATACGATTAAAATAGGAATTTTAACAAAAAAAATCGTGTACCTCCCTATAGTCCATTTCGATATCTTGCGAAGCTATGAAGTACCTACCACGCGATCATTCGCGGGCACAACTAGTAATTTATAATCACACATAATCACCTGCTTCTGCTTACCATTTTATTCAGAAGTTGTGCCATTTTCTCGGGCGTCTCATTCCCTTCAAAGTGATCAATCTTCATCTGCAGCGCGTCCGCCGGTCCTGCCCTGAACTCCTCGCTGAGCTGCCTTCCGGAGCGCAGCACCAGCCGAGACGACCAGCGGAACATGAAATCCTCGGACGAGTTGGGAAGCGAGCTTATTACTTGCTTTATACATTTTATTTTGTCCTTTAAACAAGATTATGATTCTCATCCCCTGAAGTTTAGGTAGGATATTAGGTACCTACCTACTCAAGGACCTATCTAAATGAATTATTTCTCTCTATTTTCCTAGATCCTATGTACCTATATGGAATAATATACCGTAGAAAAACTTAACTTCTTTTCTCTTTCATTTTACATAAAATCGTGAAAGCTGCAGAGTGAGGACTACATTTTGTGGTTCACCCTCTTTCTCAGCTTTATTTGATGTGATTTTTCGGTTTACCAATATTATGGTGGTTAAGCCAGTTGGCGCGGCGGTAATGGATGCCACTGTTACTTACCTAAACAAGTCGTTTAGAATTCCATTACTCTAACTAACCTTGCTACCTACTAATAAAGCGAAATATCCTTGAAATTGTTCTACCGTGATTTGTCTCTATCTAATTTTAAACTGCTTGAAGGATATTAACAGTATTCCATGGATAATCTGAGTCTTATCTAACAAATCAAATGAAACAAACGTACCAAATCCGATACGTCCAATCCGAAGCTCTGATCAATTTCGTTCTTAGTCACAACATCTACTTCTGTGGACAGAGCCATCAGCGCCATTTCCAAGAACAAGCCAGATTGAATAAAGCTCATGCCACTGTCTCTATTCGCCGCCGGTGTTAGAGCCGTGAATTTATTAAAGTTTATCTGTAATATTTCAAGGTGGTATGATAGAGTCCAGCGAGAACGCTGTGATAACCGCGCTGTGGACCACATCTTTCCGCACGGTATATCTGCCGCATAATTCCTAATCGTAGATTTGATTTTTAACTGAATAAATCAATTACAATATTCAAATTAAAAATATTCATGGATACTAAATTATAATTCCAAGGGATCACTGTACCAGAAACACGATAGGACAATATTTTATCGATAGAAAAAATAAGTCAAAGCTTAGATAACTTTGCTAGATTCGATTGTTTATTAAAATGGTGTATATTAGTAGTAGTAGAGCTTTTTTGTGAAAGAGTTCGTCCGGGGAAGTACTACCACCATACCTATTTCTGCCGCAAAGCAGTAGTGCTCGCATTGCTGTGTTCCGGTTTGAAGGGTAAGGGTGCCGGTGAAATAACAGGCACATGAGACTTTTCATCTTTATGTCTCAGGGTGGCGGGCGCAGTGCAATGCCACATAGGGTGCGTCCTTAGTGGACGTGACCTATGAGGTAATGCATTGTTCATAGGCAGAGGTTACCGCTTAACATCAGGTGGGCCTCTTGTTTGTTCCGTCATCCAAGTAGTATAAAAAAAAAATATAAATATTATTGGGTAGAAAATTAGATAAATAAAATCAATACAACAAATTCGAGGGTTTACTGTAGGGGTTTTTAAACATTATCTATATTTTACGAGATATTCAATAAAACGGCTTTTTTCGAGCGACGGCGCGTTTTTTTTTTTTTGTATGAATATATTTGTGCCTGGGGTTTGGTTAGGTCGTGGTTTCGTTGCAGTCTATCATTTTTTTTTGTTAGAACGATATTTTATGTCTTGCCAGCACCGATTTAGCGAACCATGTTTGTGCGACAGAACAGAAAGGGGAAATGTAGTTCCGGTCGGACAGATGTGGCGCAACCCTAACCCAGTGTAGTTCCGAAACAGCCCCGCAGCAATGGTCTTGGACGAGTTGATTATAGTGTAGGTATTTTTATAAATGTTATTTTCTACCACTTGCTCAAAACGAAAAGGAAAAACACGCGATGAAAGTACCTACCTATAAAAATAAGGCAGACCTAGTTGAACTCATTATATTCATTGCACGAATGGTTTTTAAGTACCCAGTAGTAGATATTATGATTGGACACACCACACCTATTTACCAGATGTAGGTATAATTGAATTAACTAGTTCAGTCGATAATACGCAGTTGTACCTACCTACCAATAAAATTAAGTTGAAAAATTTAATTGAAACTTACCGCATACAATTGATTTTCGAACTGGTCCAGTGCAAAAATGAAACACTCATTTAAGTGATTTTGGCCACCTAAATTATTTTGATTAATGGTTTTAAAATGTTCATATACTCCTGTTTTATTCAAAGTGGAATTATTTATCTCCACATATTCAGTTGTAGTTTTTTCAGTCTCCACATTATCATATGAAATTTGTTCAATCTGTACATTTTTAAATGAGGTTCCCTTTTCAGGTGGGGTTTCAATAGCCTTTTTGGTTGAGGTTTCAGCGCCCCCTTGGCTATGAAAGTATTTGACGATAGGTTTCAAGCTTGATTTAACCAATTTCAGGTTCAATTTCTTGACTGGGGTTTTTAACGGGCTGGTTAGGCGTTCCGGTGTTTTAAGGGATATATACGCCAGATCCGCATCGTGTATTCTTCGATAACCTGGTTTCTCACTTGAACTTATTTTGGAGAATAAATTACTCTGTTTTGTGACACTGTTTTGGACAGTTTCGGGCACAAATCGATGAAATAGACTTTGAGAGGTGTTAGGGCAATTAGTTAACAGATTATTCTTGAAGCACCTCTGAAAGGGTTGTAGCCCTAACGGAATCTGGTATGTAACTGGAAACACATGTCCCAGTCCGAGGTTCCCTACATTGTACACCGAAAATTGCAATGGTTCCGTTTTCGTATCCGACAAGGAAATAAATATAACGGCCAATAAAATAATATACAATTTCATGCCTGACGTAGAATTATGGTATTTGTCAGTGAATAATAACACAATATCAATAACACTTTCCTAGACTTTGATCGTAGATAATTTGATCATTAAAAAGTCGGCGATACAGAACCGATCAAGAATTCTTATCGAACTGCGTATAGGTACCTATTTACTTAAATACCTAAAGAAAAAACAAAATGTTCCGCATTGTACGGTCTGCTAAAGTACCATAACAATGTTGATGTTATTGTCAAAGCCTGAATTGTTGGTGAACGTGTATCACTTTGTAATCTTTTAGTTTTAGTTTGACAGAATGGTGGCTGGACAGTTATTGCTAAAAGTATCTTGCATGCACTGCTAAGATGTTCAGCAGCGAGATATTGAGACGGTACTTACATCGTTTTAGCATGTTTTAATCAGAGTCACAGGTCGCATCTGGATCATTCAAGCTCAAGTCGAATACGCAGCTAGGTACAAGTAAAACCAAGACTGCCTAGCTAGGACTTACTTAGGTACCTCTAGATCTAACATAGGCAGAGGCGGACTAGCAGTCTTGGCAGCTCTAGGCTGTTTAAACGCCAGTCGCTCCTTAAATTCTACTAATTTAGCGGCGTAGAAAGGATCATAATATATAAGGGCATTCTGTTCATATATTTAATGTAAAAAACCTGTGTTTTAGATGGAACAAAGTGCAGCAAAACTGATATCTATCTACCTTCGACCTAAGTCACTACAATATACTCGTAAAACTGTGAGCGGAGTGAGTCGTGAAAAATTCAGCGCTTTTAGCTCGAAGAGTGCAGTCTTAATTAAATATATGTTCACAATATATAACGGCGAGAGGAGTGAGTTGCGAAAAATTTAGTGTTTTAAGGTCGAGGAGAGTGCAGCATAAAATATAAATATTGCTACTAAACAACGTCGAGCGGAGCGAACCAGCCGGCTGAAACGCGTGATACGACGATCTCTGTAATTTTTGCTCCACGGCCTTTTGCGCCTCGCAATAGCTTTATCGATTACCGAGCAACAACTCAATGCCGAGCAGAGATCTCGTAGATTGGCCGCCCAAGGCCTAGGCCTGACACTGACTATGGTCAAGCGTTAGGCATACCATACCTAAATGTCATAAGTAGATATATAGGTAGGTATGTAGTAACTTTTCAGTTCCCTAGTAAAACACAGTACTACCTCATTTCGAACACGTATAGCAGCAGCATCAATGACGAATTAATAGGTGTAGTTAATTACATTAATCAGCATACAATTTTATGTACTTACCTACGTTATGAGTATGTACCTACCTAACTAATTAAGAAGGCTGGTACCATCTCCATAGTAGGTACGATATAAAAAGGCCGCCCTGAAGTTGGTCGTGTAGCTGCGTATGAATAACAGAACTAGGAGATGGCCCACCTGATGGTATGCGGTAAACAACACAGCCTATAACAATAGATTACCACACAGGGCCCTTATTCGCTATGACCTAACGTGACGTAACGCGGGCTCGTTACCATATCTGCGTGGAATCATTGTTCAGGATACATTGTGACGTCAGACGTTATTGCCAAGTAATCTCCTATGTTCATAGTGAATAAGGGTCACGTCCACCTTGGACGCGCCCTATATGTCATTAGGTACTACTTTTTATACAAATGACACTATGCAAGCCACCCTGAGACATACAGATGAAGTCTCATGTGCCTGTAACTTCAAGTAGTGGTAGGATCTTTAGAATTACACCTAGGCACAGGCGCCTAATCTGAGGGAGACTGTTATCCATCACATTAGGTACCTACCTAATCGCTATTCCAAGGATTCATGAATTTTTAGGTAACGTACCTACCTAAGTAAAATAGATTATATGAAAAGAAAAAAAATGCTTGACAGTTTACACAACATTATCTAGCCCCAAGCTAAGCAGAGCATGTGTTATGGATACTAAATAACTGATATACTTAATACAATATATAACATAGATAGATATTTTTTATTATACATAGAAAATACCCAGAACACCCTGAACAAATATCTGCAGATCGCACAAATAATGGTTACGAGGCGGGAATCGAACCCGCAAACTCTGGCGTCGCAGGCGAACGTTCGCTGGCCCCGCCACAGAGGTCGCCGAATGTGTAGCAGTAGTTGTTAAATATAAAGAAGGTGAATATTATTGGGTTAAAATTAGATAAATAAAATCAATGCAACATAGCCGAGCCACAGAATAAATATTACTACAAGTAGCCGAGGGTTTACTGTGGCGGTTTTGTAAAATTATCAATATTACTAAAAATGGGTTATTCGAGCGGCGCGAGGCGTTTTTTTTATGAAGATATCTCCTTGGCGTTGCTCTGCCTTAAGTTACAATAATAGCTGAAAATATTGTACTATGCAAATTCGAAAAAGATTCCAATTCATGGGTTAAGTTTTTTAACTGATTTCTAAATGTAGCAGAGCCTAACTGTAGTTAGTTTCAGATCTTCATTCATTTGATACGGAATGAGATTAGAGGCAAAATGATAATACCAACAAATAAAATTCAAATTAAACAATACGTATAAATATTTGTATTTCACCTTCACAGAACTGAGTTACCTGCTTGATTCTAACTTACTGAAAGTGTCAAATTTGATATAAGGTATTTATAATAAAAATAATTTAATAGCTTATACATCAATTAAAATCCAGGCGTTTAAAAGTCGCCCCGTTGCGTTGCTTGGAAGTAGATCGCGTCATCGATAAGGATCGCGACTAAGAACGGCCGGTCAGCCGTGAAGCGCGGCACGGGCGTAAAGTCCACCATAGCAGAGCAGAAGGCAATGCCCATCACTGCAATACAAACAGTACAGCTAAGGATTATAGAATAGAAACTGTACTGACAGTGACCAACGCTGGACGTCAGCATGAGAAAAGTTACCACCACCCCCACATAAAATGCAGGAAACCATACGAGTACTCTTAGCAACACTAATTCAAAGCATAACACTGACAACAACAAAACAAAAATTAGAAGCATACCTACCTACACATCTCAATAAAATTAAGGAATGTATTACTGAATTCGTGGACTGAACAGAACAACGTCACTTTCTGAACAGACTACCTATACGGACCAGTGTTCCTCCTGGTTGAAGCATGGGGTACTCACACGCCCTCGTGCTCCAACTACCAGTAAGAACAGTCGTGTGCAATAGTCAGAGAGAAAAGAAATATGTGGCGTGACTATAGTTTTATTTAAACAATGAATGAAACAGACGAGGAATATCATTGGACCTTTGTCAGTTTTAGCGTAGTTTCTCCAAGAAACGTTGTTAATTAGCTCCATTTGGACATTTAAAATGAGCTCGTCTCGAATCAAATTAGTACTACTTACTGAAAATAAAAAAAATATACAAAAATTATCATAATAAACATAAATAGTGCATTAATGCCGACGTAGGCAAGTAAGAACATCGTCGCCTGTTGGGGCCAAGGAGTATTAAACAATTTTTTTCAAAACATGTACTAAAAATTGCTTGACTACACAAATACCTTAAAAACAGACACAGACACTAAGACTGTTGTTATTACAAACTGATTTTCATATTGAAATTCCCTTAAGGATAGCAGAGGGGTGAGTCTGAGTTTTGCAAACACCATCGTAACGGTGAACGTAACACGATCGTACGTGTATAACATAATAACTAGCTATTAATCTGTGCCAAAAACGTCACAGATTAATGGCTAGTTACTACGCAATACACGTACACTCGCCGTTACGATCATCGTTACGATGATGTGTGTAAGCTCGGACTTGCCCCTCTGGAGAGATATGGATTTTCATACTAACTATGCAGGCCGAGTCCGACAAGGCGAGATTATTGTCACAAGGACATCTAAAAAATTTATGAAGATGATAGCATGTTTGAGTAAATAAGTGATGGGTATGTGGTTTAAAAATCGCCTCGTTGCATTGCTTGGAAGTAGATCGCGTCATCGATAAGGATCGCGACTAAGAATGGCCAATGTGTTTCAATTTGCCAATTTTGTTCAGAAGTCTACAAATATTGTGCCACCTGCTTGAGAAAGCTGTTCGTCTCGTCACCAAATGTCATAACAAGCATTGACAAGGATCGCCCCTTAAAATAAACAACATAATAACATGCACACAATATAACTTTTGAAACTATCATGGTTATGTACATACTTTTAACTAGAAACGGGATATTTACCATGATTTTTGAGCCGATATTTCCGCACAGTTGCATGCGCCATGATCACGGGAGAACTAACTAAAGACTTTGCGAGTAGATGTTATTGGCAGATATATCGATCTACCCTCTTTCTCACTCTTTTATTACGAACGATACTACCATCGGTTTCATTGTCACACTTCACCCCAACTCGACACAATTCAAAACTCAAAAATCATGGTAAATGTCCCGTTTCTAGTGAAAAGAAAATGCACACAACTTGTATTTAGTAGGTATAGGACGGTTATAAGTTAGAAGTTCTATATTAGAGTGCTTCTTTAGTGTATAGAAAATTTTATACAAATAAATACCTAGTTATTCACTTGTTCCAAAATAGGTCTTATTTAAATGTAATTATGTACTAAGCAATATCTTAGTATTATATTAGCAGAAAGGTTATTTGATTTCGTCAGGCGTCTCCGCGGTAGAGGCCGACGAAAGCCGGCACGTGCTCGGACACCGCGAGAATGTAGACGAACGGTCTACTGGCGTAGAACCGAACGGGAGGTGGTCGCTTACACAGGAACACCACCCTTAAACCTGCACCAAACAAGTCGTTTAGATCTCCATCTATACATGTTTTAATCACCAAAACCATAAAAGCCATTATTGACGTTAAACATGTATGTTAGTTGTAAGGTATATATTACTAAGGGCCTTTGTCTAGGTACAATGTACATTTTTCACTGTTGCCAGCAGTTGATAAATGAATTGAATTGAATTATCAAAAATAGCGAAAAGTTAACAAATGTTTTATCGAATAACTTGATAATTTTTATGAAAATACTTATTTAACGGCATAAGATTTGCTATACTATGTTTCTTTTATACTAGTTTGGATGACGAAACGAGCAGATGGCCCACCTGATGTTAAGTGGTACTCTGCCTATGAACAGTGCATCATAACGGCATGTCCACCAAGTACGCGTCCTATGCGGCATTGCACTGCGCCCTGAGACATAAATATGGAAAGTCTCATGTGCCTGTAATTTCACTGGCACCCATATCCTTCAAACTGGAACACAGCAATGCTGCTTTGCGGCAGAAATAGGTATGGTGGTAGTACTTCCCCGGACGAACTCTTCACAAAAAAGCTCGACAACTAACTACTCTGAAGAAATATCCAAAAGTCAAGTCGGTTTAGTTTCCACGGTAGAGGCCGACGAAGGCTGGCACGAGCTCGGAGACGCGAGAGTGTACAGGTTGAAGACAAACGGTTGATTGGCGAAGAACTGAGGGCGACGTGGTAGCGCACAATAAGGCATGACGCACCAAAGAATTGGTGTAAATATAATATACTAGCTACTCGCCCCGGCTTCGCACGGGTAGCCCCCGGTGACCCCCCCTCCTTATTACTTATTCTGCTATTCGGAGTGGAGAAGAATCCACCAAAAAAGAGATAACTAACATCCAGTGGCGTAACAATAGGGTGGCAGGGCTGGCAAAATGCCACGGGCCCCCGACCCAAGAGGGCCCCGGCCCAAGAGGCCGCGAGCTTAAAAATATATTTTTTACATTGTACCTGAGTATTTTATTTTATTTGAAAAGTATACTTTTATAAGTTTTGAGACAACATTGTTTTTTAAAATTTTAAAATTTGCCACGGGCCCACAACAACATTTTTTTAAATTTTCGAATTTGCCACTGGCCCCAGATGGTATAGTTACGCAACTGCTAACATCGGTTCATCCGATCTTGAATTATAAGTGTTGTAACTAACACGACTTTGTTTTATATATACAGATATTGTTTCATCGCCAAAAGCCATGCAAACCATTGTCAAAAATCGCGTAAATAATGTATAATTACAATTACAAATAATTAGGTAGAAGTGCATATTTTATTACATTGGTCTGTTTTATGATGTGTGATGTTGTCTCTAAAATGATGGTCGCGTTTTGTTTCCACGGTACTCAGATGCCGATTGGGGTAGTTAAGGGTTGGATATGGTAGGGGTTAGTTACCCCCTCCATCCAAGAGACGCGTTTTTTTAATGATTTGTGTACTCGTATATTCGTACCTTTGCAGGGCTGAACCGACATGGATTGGTTAGTTTTTTTGTTTTAAATCCAAATTAATTATCTGATAGTATAATTTTTAGGTTATTTTTAAACAAAATTCTTAACCATCTAGTTGCAGGAGTGGTACCAGGGCGTGCCCCCCCCACACACATACCAACTCTCCTCTTCCAATTCGTTCCCAAATGGTGCCCATTCTAATGCAAACCTATAAAGAATCTTCAAAGCGCGCAATTTGCTGTTTTATAATTTCCTACCTAAGTATCTACCTTAAAGGCACTCTAACACATGTCTATATGAGAAGGCTAAGCGGAAACCCGTTTGTTTATGAGAGTTTACGAAGATTCCATCTAGTTCCTCACCCAAATGAACATAAGAGACCGCTGTCCTGCGGCCCAATCGCGTTAATTTTGAACATTATAAACCATTCACATTATTTCGTACACCTAGATTGAGAGATCCTTGCTTTAATTGAGCTGCAATTTCCTTAATCCGCTGAGTTTTAGGCCAATTTTAGCAACGATCCCTCAATCAAGACGTACGAAATAACGTGAACGGGTATGTTTTGGTAATAACGTTCAAAATAAGCGCGATTCACAGTGTTCATAATGTACAAACTAGATTTTAAAAAAAGGGGTTAATTTAAGGTAATTTTTGCCCATCTTGTACTTGACTTCTTCGATCAACTATACTTTCCTGTGAGGGCATTCATAGAATGTTACTGACTTCTGATACGTACAAACAAACAAATATTCAATAGGTATGTAATATATAGTTGTATTGTAATATAGGTAGGTTAGGTACACATAATTATCAACATAAATATAAAATAATTGCGTAACTGACAGAAAACTATTTAGGGTGCTCTTTTAATTTAAATAATGAGTCATCAAAATATTGTTGAATAGGCCACATCCGGGCCTAAAATACAGGTTTTTACTACATTGGAATCAATAGCGTTATGGAACATTTTATTATGTCAATAAAACAACATGAACATTATTTACGTTCGATTTAAATACTATAAATAAAACAAAGATTATTAACAAAATATTTTATTGTATGTGTGTTAAATACTTAATTTTTACATAAATAATATAAAAATAAATACTGATAATTAGGCATGCAGTACTTTAAAATTGTTCTGTGTGGTTATTATGTACAAGATGTTAAGAACATAATAAAATTTATCTAAAGGTTCTCACGTACACTTCGCCGTACTTTTCGGCTGAAATTTGTTCCAAAATTCTCAAAAATTTATCGGATTCATTGTTTAAAAAATCTAGACTTTGAAGAGTCCTAAGCGATTATATCTACAACCTTTTATAAAGATCTGACTTGTTTTATTAAACAATAAAACAACAAAGTAAAACAAATTAAAATTCGCGATACATCTAGCGAAAAGTTTGACGAGGTGCACGTTCAAAAAGCTTAAGGCGCAATAGGTTCACAGCATGTCTATAACGAGCTCAAGAATTTTTAAGTTTTTGATAAGAGGTCTTACCGTTTTCAAGAAGAAAAATAAATATGGTATTCGTAAGCTTTTTATCTAGTGAAATCATTATGTCAACACACTATTTGAATTACTTCACTCGTTTTTTTAAAATCAAAGATACCCATTTTTGAAATTTAAATACCATTTTAGACATACTTTTCAAACGTTTTAAATTTTGAAACATTTGGTAACTTATAACTCTAAAGGGAATTTTTATATTATTATTTTATACACAAAAACACGGTATCAGAGCGTGCGCTCGCCTTCTTCGCCTCATACAAAAATGTTCGTTAACACTGGTTGAACCTATAGCGCCTCAAACGGTGTTTACAATAAATAATGTCGATAAAGCCCATTGTACTTATTGAAGTGTAAATCGGGCTTAAGTCACAGAAATGCAAGAATTTGTGAGGATTAGTTGGTCACGCCTACGCGTCTCCGCGGTAGATGCCGACGAAGGCGGGCACGCTCTCTGCGCCCGCGAGGATGTAGAGGAAGGCGCGGTCGGCGCGGAACTCGGGCGAAGGCGGGCGCGCGCACCGCATCATCAACACCATGCCTGCGCCACAGAACCTCTTAAGCTGGCTTCACAAGGCACGTTTTTTTTTATACTACTATAATGACGGAACAAGCAGATGGCCCACCTGATGTTAAGCGGTAACCTCTGCCTATGAACAGTGCATTACCTCATAGGTCACGTCCACCTTTTTTCGCGCCCTATATGGCATAGCACTGCGCCCGCCATCCTGAGACATAAAGATGAAAAGTCTCATGTGCCTGTAACTTCACCGGCACCCTTACCCTTCAAACCGGAACACAGCAATGCGAGCACTACTGCTTTGCGGCAGAAATAGGTATGGTGGTAGTACTTCCCCGGACGAACTCTCTCACAAAAAAGCTATACTACTACTAGATATTACAAGTCGCCTACGCGCCGTGTGAAGGTGATGGCTTGGCGCGACGCGGGCTGGCGCATCCGATCCGCTAAATGTCGATAACTTCAAAGGCTCGGCGCCAGCGCGCTCGGGCTTGTGATATCACGCGCCGTGTGAAGCCAGCTTTACACTCAGGGCATTCTAAACCACCTGAACTTATAAACATCTCTATATATAGAGGCGCCCGATTTCACAATCATGACCAACCACTACCTACATAGAAACACGCCTTTTTCCCCGAACGGGTAGGCAGAGCCTCAATGGGTCTCTTTTCACAGTGGGTTGCACCATCGTGGAATATAGACGTGACAAGGGGTGAGCTCATCGCCGCCATTGCATCCCACGAGTGACTCGGCTAACGCTTTCTTCCAGTAATAACACATTCCATAATAAGCTAGCAGCCAGGACAAATCATATACCAACGAATCTTATCAGCAAGTCCGGTTAATCCCTTAGTCGGCTTTTACGACATCCACAGGAGGAGACGGAGGGGTCTGTTCTTATGCCGGACACACCTCAGCAATACATATTCGTAATAATAATAAATGCTACTCTTACGCCAGTATTCATATTTGCCAGTTGCTCTCAATGTCACTCAAATCGAATTTAGAGTACCTATAACATCTACCTATACCTACCTGTACCTATAGCCTAAATTCCTCGACCTTCTAGGCCCTAGAACATCTCATTATAACAGATACGAATATTAAAAAAAAAAAAAAACTCGTCAAATTTACTATTGTTACTATTGACAATCCAATAGAGCGGGATTTTAAACATTTGACGAATTTAATAAGCCCAATAATTCTTAAAAAAAAAAAACGGTAATTGACAGGAGTCGGGTATCAAATTTGTGCCTACCTACATATTCTTGTAAGAGTTATATAGGTGAAATATAAAGGTAGATCTCCAGCTAAACCAAACCGGGGCGACTGAAATTCGGCAAGCTGCAGTAGGACGCGACGCGACGCGACGCAGCGGACGGGGGAGATACTCGTAGGATACTTGTGTTGGTTCACTATGCTTACTGTCTACAGCTCGTCGCGGGGCGAGCCAGTGGGCACTGTGGGCAGGAAGCGCGCTACCACGGCCAGCTGTCGCGCCACGAGCAGGCACCACAGCGCGGGCCGGTCGGCGCTGAACGCGCGCGGCTCGTGCGCGCCCAGCGAGCGACGCTTCCGCACGTGCACGGCTGTACCACCCACACAAACTCAAACGATCACAACGCTTACACATACCGACACCGATCAAAGCCATGCTAGCCCCCACAAGCAAATACGGGATGAAACGACACGACCAGACAAAGCCTCAACACGACTCGACTGCAAACTATTGAAATAATTGTGTGTGCAGCTTTCATTGTGATACTTTTATAGAGCAAGTTATGTCATGTAATTTTTTATTTCTATTTATTTTATTTTAGGAAGACTAACAGCACAAAAAACATCATAAATATAAATAAATTTAGAATTAAAAGGCTAATGACAATGGTGGCATTTTAACCAGTGTAACATATGTGTGGTGTAGATAGATAGAAGTGTAGATAGATAGAAGTGTATTGCGTGTCTTTTCAGAATGGTGGATTTTATCCTCCAAAACCTTGGTTTCTCTGCCACCGTTTTAACCTGGGTTATGACTTGACTTTGGCGAAATTTAGAATGTTTTAGATAATTCGGAATATTTCTCAGAAAACATTTAAAAAACAGATTTCAAACAGATTTATTATATTTTTTGGCAATTATAGACCGTAAGTACATTATATATAGAATAGTTTTTCAAAATGAGTCATCATGCCTTGGTTGGCTCTGGAGGCAGCGAGATATTGGTCAGTGAGCTTTGTCAACTCGTATCGTCTGCATCCTAATTGCTCAGTGATCATGCGATGCGATATAGGCGTGCGATGCAGATTCACATACAAATCGAACACATCGCGCGATATAGACGAGACAAAGATAGACCTCCCTCGCTTAATGCAATGGATGCCATAATCACCACGCTAGGCAGGCGGATTTGTCGCATTATTGGTGTTGAGTACTCAGGTGGATGCTGCTGCCCATCCCCTGGTGTAATCCCTCAAGGTGGTTGCTTTTTCTTATTAACGTATTTTACCAAATATAGGCGAACAGAGTATAATTTTACACTGAAATTACTGTTGTTGGCTTTTATGTTGGTCATTATTTGCGGCAAATCATATTTGGTTGAAGAAAAAGGTGGATTAATAGCGAAAATAACATCGAAATTTTAGTCCATACCTACAAGTAATTTAGATGTTATTTTCGCTATTAATTCCGTGTTTTCTTCAACCAAATATGATTTGCCGCAAATAATGACCAACATAAAAGCCAAGAACAGTAATTTCAGTGTAAAATTATACTCTGTTCGCCTATATTTGGTAAAATACGTTAGTATGAAAAAGCAACCACCTTAAGCCTCCTCCACTCGTAGCTTTTAAAAGCTTCGGCCAAGGGCGTAGCCAGGATTCAGAAAAAAAAATCCTAGATTATAATGATGTGATCGCTGTTTTAAGCCAGCCTTCAAGCCTGTTAATTTCTTAGGTCTTTTGAAGCGTCGTTAGCTATGAAGCTCGTCAGAATTAGTTTACTAGCAAACGACCGCTCTTCTAAGGGGGGGGGGGAGGCAACTGCCCTTCCCTGCCCGTACCTCGCTACGCCCTTGGCTTCGGCTGCTTGTGAAAACATACTCCTTGCTAATTACAGCCAGTACCGTGAGAAAAATAGCCACTCTAATAGGGGTTTTTACGACATCCACGGCAGAAGACGGAGGGGTATCTAGTTGTACCGGTTTCTAGCGTAGTCTCAAGTTATTTACGCCATGTGGTGCAAGCTTTGACCAAAATAAAAAGTATGGACGGGCCTTAGGAAACGATAGTTTTGAAGCTTATAAAGTGAGTGAGTTCACTCACTTCGCTTCAGTCAGTCTTTGTGACGGCAACGAGTGACGTACAAGGCCAACGTGACATAACGCAAGATCGTTACGATATCTGCGTGGAATCATCGTTCAGAATACATAGATAGATAGAAAATTCTTTATTGCACAAGACAAAAAGAAAAGGCGAACTTAATGCTAATTAGCATTTTCTTCCAGCTAACCTTTGTGTAATGTAGAGTGGGTGGTAGTGCTATTAAAAATAATTATACGTTGAGATCAAATGATTATCATAAATACCTACTCTAAATAGCTAGCTATATAAATACCTAACATAATATATATAAATAATTCAATAAATAACATAAGCTCAATTTTGTTGTGTCGTCACACGTTCTTGGCAAGTAATCTTCTATTGTCATAGCGAATAACAGCCGTGACCGTTCACCGGAAGCTTGTGTCATTCTCTTAGACTGTGTCCCCGTGCCTTGGTAATAGTGACAACCATAGAAAAATAAATACTCCATGGCAGGTGTCATCTTACGGAGAACCGTCAGTAACGTACGTGTCTTGTAATTGTGACTTATCTTTCACGGACGTTTTGTATGGGTAAGGCCTGTCCATACTTTTTTATTTTGGTCGAAGGGTGCAAGTGTTGAGGTTACTCACCGGTCGCAGCCGCCGCCTCGGCGCCCTCCTCGTTGACCTCTATGAACGCCTTCTGCACGGCCTTGGAGACATACAGCGACTCGCCGCTCGTCAGGAGGTTGCTCAACCCAGTGTTGTTCTTGTCGAAGATGGCTTTGATCCCGAGCTGGAAATTACGAACATGCAAATATATTAGCGAGGGAGTTATATAGAGACCTGAGTGAAGCGAGGGTTCAATATGCCGCCCGCGACGTAAGACACTGCTTTATTCCCATAGTGTATAATCTACTATTATAAATTGAACTTTTATTTATTTGTATTCTGGCACAAACGGTCTCGTTAAAGTAATATTATTTATTACTGCAACACAAAATTAATCCTTTCCACGATAAACGAAGCTAAAAGCTTCGACCAAAGACTTTGGTCGAAGGCTAAAAGCAGCTTTTAAATCAGTATATAATAGAAAATACGTACAAACAAATCATAACCACAGATTAAATAACGGTTACTTCGAAACAGATTCATCCCTTCCATACAAAAACAGAATTACTTATAAGATCTGATAAACAATGCTGAAAACGCATTACATAGTCTTGATCTCACAATAGGATTTCCTGTGTCGTGGGTATCAGGAACTACGAGTACCATGGTACCATTACACCCAGACCCGGAACAAATACTTGAAGATCATGCAAACATTCGATACGCAACGGGAATCGAACACGCACCTTTTGCGTCTCAGCCAGCTACTCAAAGCAATCTCAACTCGAGAAGGCTCAGTCACTTGATACCTTGGACTCTAAGGTATCAAGTGATTGAGCCTTCTTGAGTCTCGGGCGACCTGGAGGTCGTGTCACTAATGTGTAGTTCCACTAAACTGTGTAATGGTTGAGTTAATTTCGTCAGGCATGGGGCACTCCGCACTTTAGGTACGAACCTACAAGTACCCGGCGGGCTCGACTTATCGAGTTAATTCAGTGAGTCAGACAAGAGTCGATAGAAAGAGAGGTGACTTTAGCAGGTTTTTGTATCTAGTGTGTGGATAGATGGGGGGGTTGGGAAGGGGGGACAGTTAGGGGGGACGGGGGATCCCGCCACTACCCGTGCGAAGCCGGGGCTAGTTTCTAGTTTATAATAAATTTGAGGCAATTACCTTGGGCAGTAGCTCATTCAGGTCGATTTCAGTTTCTATTTTGAACTTGGGTATGGTGACTTGCACTTTCTGCCGGTGCAAGCTGTCGATTTCCGCCATGAGGTCGTGTCCCGCGGCCAGCTTGGCCAGCACGTCGCTCAGACCGTTCACCTCTCGCGGCAGCACGATCACCATGCTCGCTTCCTCGCCCACATACGGCAGCTGCAGCAACTGAAACATTGTTTAGGATAATTAGTTTATTCAAATTAATTATATTATAATTTATAATTATAATTATTTATTTTATAATAGCAGCGCCCCGCGGTTTCACCCGCGTAAGGCTCGATCCCGTGGGAATATCGGGATAAAAATGCGCCTATGTGTTATTCCGGGAGTCAAGTTATCTCCATTCCCAATTTTTATCCAAATCCGTCTAGCCGTTTCAGCGTGAAGAAGTAACAAACACACACAAACTTTCGTGATAAACATACATAGACACACGCCTTTTTCCCCGAAAGGGTAGGCAGAGCCTCGATTGGGCCTCTTTGTACCGTGGGTTGCACCATCGTGGGATATAGACAACTAGATAGGTCCTAGTGACGTCGCATCCTGCAATACTACTGCTTCGTGCTTCGATCAAGAATACAACTAGATGTCAGGTCGGCGCAAAAATACGACTCTGTGAATTTGTTATTTTTCATTTGTATTTGTGAGAATTTTATTTGTAGCTATTTAGGGTTGATTTCACACAAAATGTTGTTTAACCTATGTCTTTTCATTTCTAAGTGACAGGAGTAATTTATTGCTGTGATCGTTTTTTGTGACGAATGATCGTAAGTATAACATAATATTTTGAAGATTTGCTACTGTATTGCTAGGTGTCATGGTTGTAAGTAGGTTGAACTTAGAACTCTTTTTAAACTTTTGTTTCAGTTCATTAGTAAACAAATATAGATGTTTAAGTATAAATAACCCACGCGGACGGTATTTAGCTTTGATTTAGTGTGACCCGAAATCTAGTTGTATTCTTGATCGAAGGCTTCGTTTTACGGGTTCTTTCTTGGTCCAGCTTGTGGCACGTGTCCCTAAAAGGGCCTAGTGTGGTGAAAGGATTCAGTGCGCGTCGGAGAGGCTCCTTTCATGCACATAATTTTTAGTTTTTGGTTCGTGGTTTGCTCACGATGTATTCCTTCATACATTGAGAGCACCGCGCATACATTTTTCGAGTGAAAAATCCTTGGAGCACGACCGGGATTTGAACCCACAACAGTAGGTTTGTTACCTTATTTCTTAGTTGGATATGTAATTACCTGAGCGTTGAGCTCCGAACTTTCACCGTAGGCGTAGGTATCTTCTTTGTACATCATAGGCACATCGATCTGTTTGTTCTCATTGACATGGAACGGGTGCGGCCGCGTGTTTAGAGGATCGAACTGTTTCTTCCAAGTACCCTGTTCATAGAAAACACATGCTTAATATTTGGAAGTATACAAATACGTGGCGTGGCCGGCCTAAGACTAGGCCCCTCCGTCACCTTAGATGCCTTGGACAGTCCAAAACCGTCTCCCATACAAACTTTGAGGAACCAATGTCGATGACAGAAAAAACTTCATAACTAGAAAAAAAAACGTTTAAGTGCGAGTCGGGCTCTTGTACGAAGGGTTCCGTACCATTATCTATAAAAACGAATAATAACACGTTTGTTGTATTTGTTTGGGGCTCCCATACAACAAACGTAGTTTTTTTCTTTATTTTTATTTTTTTATTTTTTTACATTTAAGTATTTATTGTTATAGCGGCAACAGAAATACATCATATGTGAAAATTTCAACTGACTAACTCTCACGGTTCATGAGATACAGCCTGGTGACAGACGGCCAGCTGAGTCTTAGTATATAATAGGGTCCCGTTTTACCCTTTGGGTACGGAACCCTAAAAACCGAGGACCCCCACTTTATTGGCTGTAACATCCGCCATATTGATATTGACAATAATAACGAATTGATTGACACCACATTCATCAAAATCGGTTGAGTAGTTCAGGTGCTACGGTGGTACATACGTAAATATTAAAATACATAGGCCGCTGTAAAAATAACCCTATAAATAAATAATGTTGTACAGTTCACACAACATTATCAAGCTCCAAGCTAAGCAGAGCTTGTGTTATGGGTACTAGATAACTGATATACTTAATCTTGTAGAAAATATATATTTATTTATAGGTAGAGACATTAAATGTAATATTAAATTAAATCTAAAACTAAGCCACTAAAGCAAAACTAAAATAAAATAAAAACCTACCTATCAGATCAGCAAGCCGTCACCCGATGGCAGCGTGCCAAGAATGCTGGCTGCATTGCCACGCTGAATGGCAATGCTTATTCGTTGACCAAAATAAAAGCCAGCATTCCGGTCACGCGTGGACTCAAAAAGACGCTCCGCAAGGTCCTTGAAAATTTTATGTGCCCCTGTTCCCCACGGGCCTAGAGTTTCCACGCCAAACGGCTCAAATATGTACCCTCTGTCGAGTAGTGCATACTTGCGCCGTTTGAGGGACTCCGCTGTTGTTGCTGCGGAGCCAGCCCGCACTGATGTACCCGGAAGATGGGACGGCGCCAGAGTATCGACACAGGTAGCATCCCACACCAGAGGTCGTCCCATTCTCCAGGGGATCAGTGTCATACCGTCAGGTCTTTGCCCGTCGTCACGCATCAAGCCACACGGTTCAAGAGTAGCCGTCACTGAGGCGCTGGAAAAAGCCCGACGGATGATGTCATTTAGGGAGTTATGACGGGGTACACGCCCTGCACTCCTGGCACATGAAAGGGCGTGATGACCGAAACGGTCTGCCATCTCGCCACACTGGCAGCGATGTGCCACTTGACAAGGAGCACCTACACGGAGGGAAGTGGCAACCCGAAATGTATTGTTGTCCAAAAGTGTCCCTAATTTTTTTGATGGAAGTGTGTGCAACCATAGTCCCGATTCCCACTCAGAGACAGCGAGAAGTCGAGCGCGCTCCGCTGATGAACTGGACGTTTCAATAAGGTTATTCCGTTCCAGCTCGCAGAGCGGCTCGTCCCACTGTCTCTGAGAGGAAAGGACTTTGGGCAGGTTGGAGTCGGGGCAGGCTGCTTTCCAAGCTTCCTGAGCTTGTAGAAAACCAGCAATTTCTAAATGTGGTGTACTTTTTGAAAGTATTTTACGAATTAGATCTTGAGTGCCAAAAATTGAAGACAAAAAAGCCGGAATTGATACACTGGTAATTTTGTGGACGCCAAGACCTCCCATCCTGATAGGAAGTGAAGCCTGGCGCCAAGCGCGATCATCTAAAGGTGTATTAAAGGTGGAAATGAGAGTGTCGCGCATGATGTCATCCAACGGTTGTGTAAGGCTGGGGTGCTTCCAGAGTTGGGAACATCGGAGAAAGTATGTGAATTTTGGAACGAAAAGACAAAAACGTAATATGACAAAAGCCACATGGATGTTGATTTTCAGCAAACGGTCTGAAATTGCACGAAAATTTTCTATTTTTTCGTCAATGAAACCTGGCAGTGACTCATCTAGAATCGGAGATCCTAGGAGACGAAGCGAAGACTTGTCAACAGTTTTTATGGATGGTGCTGCTTTTTCGAAAAGGTCTATAATTTTGCGATGAGATGGGTTGGAGTCCGGAATGAAAAGTTCGCATTTTGAAAAGTTTAGTTCAAGGCCAATCTGTTTGAATTCGTCGATGAGAAGCCTCAAGTCCTTTATGACAGTGCTCACTTAATACAATACATTACATACATAGATATTTTGTATTATACATATAAAATACCCAGAACACCCTGAACAAATATCTGCAGATCGTACGAATATTTGTTCCGAGGCGGGAATCGAACCCGCAACCTCCTGTATCGCAGGCGAACCGTGGCCCGCCGCGAAACAGAGGGCGTAAAAAAAATAATAATATGACATACCTTGAAATAGAGAGCGTTGACCAACACCAGCCTAGTTAAAGAGTTCAAACTGTCCTCAGAGAGCAGATCTTTGATGCGTTCGTTGGTTTTGCTTTCCACCTGAAATGTAAAAAAAACATCTTTCAACTTTAAAAAACTGGACGACTACGCAGTGTACGAAGCCCTCTTGAAGTCGGTGGATGGAGGCGGATTAAAGACTTGGTTTGAAGGGTATGGTGCCAGTGAAATTACAAACATATGAGACTTTCATCTTTCTGTCTCAGGGGGGGGCAGCGCAATACCACATAGGGTGCGTCCTAGGTGGAAGTGACCTATGAAGTAATGGGAGCGGGCGAACCTTCGCCTGCCGCGATAGAGGTCGTCCAATTGATGCATAAATAAATAAATACTAATGTAAATTAGGGTTTCTTGCATGTATCTTACCCATTTGTTGATGAGGTTAGCGCAGTAGGCCCCGTCGCTGAAGTCCAGCTTCTCAATGCCAGCATCGAACACCTTCTCGGCATCCTCCTTGAGTTGAGGGTTCAGTTCGTAGTCACCGTCCATGATGTACACTTTATTAGCCACGTTTAAAGTGACACCCTGTATATTCTTCAGTTTACTCGAAACTGCGCTGAAGGATGAACGAATCTGAAATGTAACATACATACATATCACACACGACTTTTTCCCCGAAGGTGTAGGCAGAGCCCCAATGGGCCTCTTTTCACAGTGGGTTGCACCATCGTGGAATAGTGGTGACGAGTAATGAGCTCATCGCCGCCATTGCTTCCTACGACTGACTCGGCTAACGCTTTCTTCCAATAATTAATAACACATTCCATAATAAGCTAGAACTATCAGTATCCCACTAATAATATCTTAAATGTCAAAATTACGATGTTTGTATGTTTGTTACTCAACCACGCCGAAACGGCTGAATTGATTTCGGTAAAATTTGGTATACACCTGGATTGAGCTTTATGCTAATTTTTATCCCGGTAAAACTCGAGCAAAGCCGCGGGCGGACGCTAGTCAGTAATAAGATAGACAGTTGTGTAGAGATAGTCTGTGAATAATCTGGTGACGACCGAGATTCAAGACTTTTTTTTAGTAAGATCGTCTTAGTCTGAGGTCAGACCGACGCGTTCAGCCCGCGTCCTCGGTGGCGATCCATTGTCTTGACGCGGGCTGAACGCGTTGGTTTGGCCTTAGCTTTAGTGTACTCTTTTAATCTCAAATATCTTTAGCCAGTATTGTACATTCGAATTCAGAAAAAAGCGGCCAAGTGCGAGTCGGACTCGCCCATGAAGGGTTCCGTAGCAGCAAGTAACATAATATTAAAGTTCTTGGATGGATTACGATTTATGACGTATAAAAAAAACTACTTACTAGATCTCGTTTAAACCAATTTTCGTTGGAAGTTTACATGGAAATGTACATCATTTTTTGTTTAGTTTTATCATTCTCTTATTTTAGAAGTTATGGTTAATTAGTTAGTTAGTTGGTTAGTTAGTTTGTTTGGGCTTTGACAAAAAAAAAGTGTCTGTAACATACACGGACAGACAGACAGACAGACAGACATGACGAATCTATAAGGGTTCCGTAATTTTTGGTTACGGAACCCTAAAAAGGCTGTTCAAAATTCAATTTTAGCCTCCCGAGTGACAGCGAGGGAGTCGGGAGGCTAAACATCTCGTATGAAATGGGTAGTTTTGAACCGACTTCAATTACCTCATATTGATCTCCGTTACTTATGAAACGATTTGTATTTGGAACGATTTGAGTTGACTCGATATGCTTCCAGATTGGTACCATTTTCATCAAAATCTGGTTCTGATGATGGATTTGAGAGAACTCCTCAAATATTATAGGCACTCATATAGCGATTTTGGTATTTTCAGCAACAAGTCAGGCATGTGTGCATTCGGAAAGTTCCATTTGGTAAAGTGGAACTAACGAAGTCGGTTTTTTTTCGAAAATAATTATTTAGGTCCCTTGTTGAACAATCTACAATTTCAACCACTGATTTCAACAAAAAACTTGTTTACAAAAATACCTAAAAAGTGAACAGGTGGACAAAATAACCTTAGGCCACCTTGGGTCTTGTCAGTAGCTTCAAAATATTCACTGCTGCTACTTGTATTTGTGGCCTTTGTCCGGCCTAGAATAGACCCCTCCGTCTCCTCTCATGGATGTAGTAAAAGCCGTACTAAGGGATCACACCACGGGATGGGCAGCAGTATATATGCCCGAGTATACTTTATACTGCGATCACCATTTTTTTTAATGATAATCTTATTTCAGAGGTTAAAACGTTTAACAAGATGCTTAGGTATCTACCTAGGTACGACGAATTAAGTAAACCTTTGATAAAAATAATGGCTTAAAATAAACTTCTTTATCAAAAGCAGTGCTCTCAGTTTATAATAAACAATCTTCGATCAACATCGAAGTAAACAAAGCATCACCAAGATGTTATTATCCAGAGCAAAGGAGCCGGCAACAAAAACAAGCTTAGAGTTAGCAACTTATTCAAAATAGTTTTTTCCGTGTGGTTACAAGGACAAAACTGTAGGTACCTACAATGTAGGAATTTACATACCTACTGATAGCACTACTCTAGCGTGTAGCTTCAACATGCACAAACACCAAGAGTCAAATACCTACGTATTTTTAGAAAAATCTACACAGTTTATGAGAACAAGAAAAATATATGTTAATCTTTATCATACATCCAAGGGATCAAACCACGATTTCGATAAATTTTCTCTATAAAAGAAAATCGTGAACGCCCTCTTCAATGCGCTTATAACGTTAATATCTCTATTTAACTTCGACCAAAGTAAACTTGATTGATAAAATTAATAAGAGTAACTAATAATATTA
Source organism: Operophtera brumata (assembly GCA_932527175.1). NCBI lineage: Eukaryota > Metazoa > Arthropoda > Insecta > Lepidoptera > Geometridae > Operophtera > Operophtera brumata. The sequence goes on from OW052238.1 coordinate 8,576,953, forward strand.
TTTTAGCGGGCATAGTAGATTTATATATTTTTGATTATGCAGCAAATATTTGTTTCAATACTGTTTTTCGTGATTTTCGCTCACTTTTCGATGCACGAGCGCTATTATGTAAATTTTTAACATACCTTAACTTTAATGAGTTAGATATTGACGGAATTGAACAGACGGAATTCAGATATTTTCTGTTTATAACCCCCGACGCAAAAACGACGGGGTGTTATAAGTTTGACGTGTCTGTGTGTGTCTGTCTGTGGCATCGTAGCTCCCGAACAGCTGAGCAGATTTAGTTTTTTTTTTATTTTGTGTGAAAGGTGAATTTGTTGGGAGTGTTCTTAGCTATGTTTGATCAAAATCTGTTCAGCCGTTTCATTGCATTGAGGGTTTTTCAATTTTTACAAAATTAGTTACTTTTACCTTATAATTTCCATTTCAACCAATACACACAATTAGTTATTGGTCAGTTTAAAGCCCGCGCTCATGTTATCTATGTTACTGTATATTCCAAGGTTGTTTGCCGTGATAACACATTCTGGGAATTATGAGAAACTAAACATTCCAATACTTACCGAGTCATCATCGAGAAAGCCCAGTGAATCCAGCAGTTCGGAATGGACCTCATTGGTGGATCCTAGAGCAAGGATCGCCAGTACATACTCCGCAGATAGAGGGGATGCAACCACACTCTTATCTTTGTCTAATTCCTGGAAAAACATGAATCATTGTTTCAATTTTTGCCAAAAGCAGCATTTAAAGATGAGTGAGCAATTACAATCATTTGAGTCCATTTATCAGCTATTGACTGATATCAGAACATTATCAAAGTATTCAATGACTTTCAGGTGTTGATAATTAATTACTTTCTGTACAGTATCTATACATATGTAGTAACTAAACTACCTAATGAAATACAGTCTCAAACAATTTCAGAGGATAGGGTTTTTTTGAACTTGTCACCATAATCACTTATTCCCAGCCATCACAGGCAATAGCAACGTGATACCCAATTTTACAAGGACCTTTTTGTTCTGACATGTACCTACCTTTGAGAACCATTCTAACGTAGCAAGCTAAAACTATGTAATGGTATTTATGAGGCAAATTATTAAATTTTTACTTTGATGCCGAGTGGCATCTCCATTTTTACTGAGACTATTAAGGGCTTGCAATTATTTCAGCGCAGTTTAAGTTTAGAGAATGCTGCAGAGAAACAACACCTTAATCATCATTTGCTTGACCTTATCCCACTAATAGTGGAGTCGGCACAATGTTTTCTTCCAGAAAGAAAGAATTCGGCTTGGTGTTTTACCACCGGCCGCCTGCCAGACATCAACCGTCTTTGGGAATTAAGGATGATTCAACATGAAGAAATGACACCATCATCATCTGCATATAAAAAAAACTTTTGAAACTATCATGGTTTTGTACATACTTTTAACTAGAAACGGGATATTTACCATGATTTAAACTCGATTAAAACTCAAAAATCATGGTAAATTACTTCGTCGTTACTGCTACTTCCGTCAATGCATTCAAAAATAAACTCGACATCTGGCTTCGAACAAATAAATCAGTGCTCAAAAAAATCTACCATAACTAAGTGACAATATTTCGACTAAATTTTAAATTCTAATACTGTGACGTAGACACATCAGCGAAAGCTGCTCGTCTATAAATTAATAATAATAACAGGAGCCTGTAGAGCGATAGTCCAAACCGACTACAAATTCAGACACGATCAGGTGGCCAACATCATACACCAAAGACTAGCTGCTATGTATGGGCTTATTGATGCATCTGTAAGACCAGCGCCATATTACAAATACACACCTGAAACTGTACTGGAAAACGTCTCCCATAAACTTTATTTTGATCGAGCCATCCTAACTGACAAAACTATACATTATAATAGACCAGATTTAACACTCATCAACAAAACCAACAAAACTGCACTTATAATTGACATAGCCATCCCAAACACCCATAACATACAGAGTACAATTGCTGAGAAGTTATCCAAGTACATAGACCTAAAAGACGAAATTGCTAGGATGTGGCGTTTGGAAAAGGTGTCGATAGTCCCAATTGTCTTGTCCACAACAGGAATAATACCCAAACAGTTATTTCAGTCCCTCACACTTCTAGATTTGCCCAAGCACACATTTGCCTTATTGCAAAAAGCAGTAATTTTAAACACTTGTAGGATTGTTAGGAAGTTTTTACAAACTGACCTTACAAACGAATCAACTAGTGTCCAAGTTATGTCGACCCGAACTACTGATGTGCACTTGGCTTAGGCCCGTGCAACTCAGTTATATTTCCGGTTCTGCTGAGCCGAGTTGATAAAAATCAAAAACAAAATAATAATAATAATAATAAATATCCCACTTGTAGTGAAAAGTTAAAAAATAAAGTCCTTTTTAGTATCCTCTTTAATTGAACTCGAAAAAAACTTTACGGATTTGAAGCTTTAAGCTTTTTACACACAGATTTTGGAATATGGCATATATTAGGTAGGTAGGTAGTAATAATAAATAGATGCTATGCTTACATTACAAAACTTAGCTGACAACTTAGCCACGGCTGAGGAAAACGCTTTGGCATCCATGGTCTCTGCTGTAGATTCTTTTAGTTGAAATGCCAGGAGTAAGGGTACTGCAAAATGTAACTCAAATCAGTGTGAGCAATCAATGAGTTCACTCCGACCGGCGACGCCGCAAACACTGAGGTGACAGGTGAGGTGAACAGTTGACTTGTAGGCAGTGTGACTAGTGTGAGTGCAGTGATGACATCATTCTCGTACTAAAGCGGCCCGCGCAAGCGGTGAGCCGAATAATGAATCATATCGACAGTTCGCGGCATAACAACGGCTCAAGGCCACAATTAAAAAAACAAACACAATGAAACCACTTGGGAATTTTTGGGGAAAGCACAAAATGAAATAAACAATTCAAATAAGCACTCACATAACAGTCTGGAAATCCGTATCGATAACATTTGGTTTAAAGAGTGAGCAACACGAACACGCGCTATGAATAAAATCAATGCATACCTAACTACTTTTGTTTAGATAAGCGCTGGCCAATAGCAAAGCAATTTACAGAAATATCTCTCGAAAAATTTTGCCTCTATCTGTTTCGTAAATCGTTAGGTACCTACTAGTTTTTCAGTAATTATTTTGGCATAGAATTAGAGTAAATTGTGGCGCCCTAATGAACTTTCTAAAAACACTGTAATCATACAGAACTTTTATACAAAATCGATACTTAAAAATCCAACTTTTGAAACAAGTTTCTGTTTGTTTATAAAAATTGCGTAAATAAACAATGGCAAAAAATATTTGACACTGACATGACGATGTTGACAAAAGAATCAGTGATTCCGTTCCTTGGAGGAATGCCTGGTTCGTATAATAGGTAGTGCGTATAATCACAATGACGTCTATGTGCTGATCGTGGGAAGAAGCCAAGGATGTACATTTTCGAAATAGGAAACCCACAAAAAATATTTACCTACACAATCAAAAGACCATATAAAAAACCGTTATGTATTTGCACTTTTCACTAGAAACGGGATATTTACCACAATTTTTGAGTTTTGATTGTTCCCGATATTTCGGCTAGTGAAAAGTATGTAGGTACTTAGGAAGTGTACTACTACATTCATGTGGTAGGTATAGTACGCATCATGTAAAAAGAACGCTGAAACGCCTGAAGAGGCTTGACCGCCAGCGTTCTTTTTACATGACGCGCATTATACATAACCATGATAGTTTCAAAAGTTTTATGTTATGTTATGAGTGTTTTATGGAAAACCAAGGCTCGAACTAAACGTATCTTATTTTCGTCTTCCATGATATGCCTCAGTTCTTCCAAATATTCCATAGGTACCTAGCTAATTGAGTAATCGACTCTTCCCATAGCCATCCAACGTATGGTTAGATATTGGGAATAGGTACGTTTAAAACGCCAAAAAAGTAGTTTAAAAATGCCCAAATAAAGCCATTTCTTCTAAAACCCGACTTGATCTGATTTACTTTCACTTTACTACAAAGCGTAAAGTAAGACCGAATCCTGTAGTGTAGACGCTGTGCTACGAAGTATGTATACCCTGGTTCAGAATTCGAGATATTTTTTGTAAACAAAGGATACCATAGCAAAAAAATAGGTGATCTATGGTAGTTTATTAAATTAGACCAATAAACAGGCTAGGCATGTTATTCTAACTCAAATCTGATAAACTATAAAGTAATCAATATTTTGTCGTATATATTTTTGAGTTATTTTGGTTATTAACAAAGTTATCAAGCAAAAATATATTTGTTAGTAGAAAATATTTCATGTTACTTGGAACACTGCAGAGATTCTAAACAATGGGCTTTGTTTTGAAAGCCGGTCCCCATTTTGTTAATTTCATTAGTTTCTCCTCATTTGCCGAATACGAACGTGCTTTTCGCACAGTTTTACAATGGAATGGTCATACTGATCAATAGGTAAGAGTTATATATAACATTTTGCCGTTTACACATTGATTCGTCAGATAAACTTAGGTAGATAGTGGGTTTGTGTTTATTTGCCGCAAATTGAAGGTATATACCGCGCGAGCGAACCCGCCGGTGGATATTACAAAAATTTAATACCGTAGGAAAAGCCGCGGGTCAGAACTAGTAAAACATGATCCACGCAAAAAAATTTTTTTACCACTGGCTTGTCTCTTTGACGGTGACATTTGTTTGTTTACAAAAAATATCTCGAATTCTGAACCAGGGTATAGGTATATTTTACGGTTCATACAGCCAAGGATATACAGCTGACAAACAGACGGACGGACAGCAGAGGCTTAGCACTTGGGGTACGGAACCCTAACGAGAACCAACCTATAGTATCTACATCTACTGTAGGTACGTCCACCAGCCTCGGCCTAGGCAAAGCAGAGACAAGAGGTGAGCTAAAGGCCGTCATACACCTAACGATATGCTTGCGCAAGCTTAGACTTGTGCAAATAAACATTATTTCCAAATGACCACAGACGGCACAAGTATGCTTGAACAATAACCATTTTAAAAAAGTGAGTGCCCAAGTGTTTTGTGCGATGGATGACGCTTTGGCAATAGTTGGCTTAATATTTGCTACAAAAAACGGTTGGCGATTGGTTCTATTTTTTTATATTGTTTGATTAATTTATTATAAGCAGTTGCTTTTTTATCCCTATTACGATAGTCTTTATTTTTTAAGTTGCCAAACACATTGTTAATTTCTGTAAATATTTATAAATTCGTCCAAAATTTCGCGAACTCCCTGTCTCTCGTTTCTCTCACTCGTCATTTTGGCGCGAAACCGATCACAGAACGTGCGTGCAAACAGGCGCCTAGTATACTACTACTGAAATTTCGAACGCGGTGCGGCCACACACGTTCAAGTAAACTTGCGCAAACACGAATTTGCACAAGTTTTGGAATTGAAAAAAGCAACTATTTTTCATACTTGTACAAGTCAGAAATTTGCGCAAGTATCTTCCCATACACGTTACAGTATACTTGTACAAGTCTAAACTTGCGCAAGCATATCGTTCGGTGTATGGCCGGCTTCAGTGCAAAGCTCTTTAATTTCAATAGAGCTGGCTGGAATAACAACGTTGGAACAATGTTGTTAAACAATATTGTGTCAAACAAAAACTACAATATATTGGTGTCAAAGGTTGTCAATCAAATATTAAATCAAAAACTATAAATTATCGTGGATTCAAATCATTTCACATTTAAATTTCCAGAAAATACAGAAATGTAACTGTAAAAAATAATTAAATAAGCAATACAATTCGAAATAACTCCAAAAAAAGTATGCTATTCAGAGCCAGTCAGTTTCACAAACGCCTATTTAACGTATCGAACTTTAAAGTTGGAGTGATAAGACCTTATAGCTTGTGCTGTCCACCCAGACCCTCGGGAGGATGTGGATGCCCTAACCAGGTGCCAGGTGGTGGGCGGAAAATCGTGCCACCTACAACTTGCCGCCCAGGATCTCCTCCTCCCAATCCTTGCGTACCAGTATACCATCACGGTAAAGACACGTGGAAGAAGTACAAATACATCGTGCTTTTCGTGTGTATTCCTGCAATTCTTCTGCAAGCGTTTCGTGCGTTTAGCCATGGGCCACCGCCGAAAGGCCACTGTCGAGATTACGAGTACATGCGATTACGGACTAAGAGATTCCCATGGGGAGAAGGAGTCAAATCACTTTTCCACAACGACCACCTCAACCATCTTCCAGGAGAATGTGAACCACCACCTCTCGACTGTGATGAGTAGGTAACCGGCAATAGGTAGGAATTTTATAAAAAGTTGTACCTCAAGTAATTTGAAAAAAAGTACTTTCTAAACCTCAAAAATAAAGTAACCTGAACGTATAAAATGGTTTAATTATTTAATTTTTACCTAACATAAATTCAATTTACTGGAAGTACCATCTGGCTACCCCAACTAGGAACCCCAGTATATATTTTAGTTTTTGTAGGAAAGTCATCGGACGCTGGCTGGCTGTTCTAAGAGACATATCAAAACAGGTTTTAGATAGACAACGAGCCCGTTAGCCCCACAAAGTAACTCATAGGGCGCTTTCACAAAGGACGATAGCGACGAGCGTCTACGGTCGTAGAGCAGCTACAGTCGTAGAGCTTCTACGGCCGTAGAGCCTCTACGGAAGTGTCTACTGACACAATAAATAATAGTACTGAAGAGATCTATTATAATTATCGTATGTGACAAAGTGCTGATGATCATGGAAACGGCTGCACCAATTTCCAACAAACACAGCTAAAAACCATGTCGCAAAAATCAGATTTCATAAAAAAAAAAAGTATTGAAATCAGAGCAGACGTTCCGGACACTTGCAGATGTTCTTAGTAAGGCTGCCAACTTGGTACCAAGTTAGCAGCCTCAGTGAATGACCTAAATATCTCCTAAACTACAGCGTCACTATTTCTCTGCTTTGTGTCACTATTGATCACTATTTCGTCACAGTTGAAACCACCAAATTCCATGGCGAGGCTGCTCGTTCTTCTAGTCTTCTTAAACTGACGTACAGAATACCTTTACGTTACATATTAGGTCCACCGGCTTCTCTCTACGTCACACACAGTAGGTATTCTTCATAAGCCTTATTGCAGCCAGAAAGTTCAGTTCAAACTCTAAATAGGTATGATAAGATGATGAGCAGAATAGGACTTGGATAAGGCGTGGCGCGCTCCGCCCTTTTGGGTACGAAGCTATAAGTACCGGCGGACTCGACTCGGCGACTCATTTCAGTGAGTCAGACAAGATAGAGTTACGTGATAGAAAGAGAAGTAACAATTTTTTTTTCAACTAGGTGAATTTAGCTGTAGGTTATTAGCGCTGTGCGACCTAAATTGGACTTTATTGTGTGGAGCCAAGAGTCGCTATTTATTTAAATGATTTTGCGGAGTCATCCTTTTGTACCTGTACCTATTACGTGTTCTGTGCCTGGATGGATCTTAGGGTACTCGGGGTTCTCAAGCATATTCTTAAAATGACTTCCATAGTTGCATTCCCCATGACCATTTGCTAGCGAAATGGGAGAGGAGCGCGAAGGATTGGTGCTAGTGTGCTATTACAGCTAGCGAGTTTGGGCATCGCATTGTGATTACAATATTTTAGGGTGGGTTTGATAATGACCAGCATTGATTAGTAGAGTTGGGTCCAGCTTGGGCCAGAACCTAAACGTACCCTAATGTGTATTCGATTGGAGATTTTTCAGTCAAAGTTGAAAACGTTGAAATGTTAAGTTACAGCTTCATGCCATGTGAATTTGAGGAAAAGGAATTAATTAAGCTTTGAAACGAAATAGCATGCCCATTCAAAACTGCATTTATGTATTGTATGTAATAAACATACCTAAGTTAATATGCGATGTGTCTAGAGCTCATATTAGAGAGGCAGGCTTGGAATGCGCACGCATTGGTCTAGGCTAGGCTCAGGAGGCTTCACGCCGGCGCGTCCGTGGACGGGCGGACAGGCCACTCGAGTGGCGATCAATAAGTTTGCTGACGTCAGTAGACGGGAGCGCGCCATTGGCCCATCCGGCATTATTAAATAAACCTTCGGGCAGAGTGGCGCGCAAAGCATCGCGCCGCGGGCACAGCACCGCAGCACGCGGCGGGCCCGCGCACCGCACGCGGCTCGCCGCCGCACGCCATGGCCGACATGCCGGACCTCTCGCACCTCACGCCCGAGGAGCGCGCCATCATCGAGGGTGTTATGATGCGTCAGCGCCAGGAGGAACAGCGCGAACACGAGATCATGAGGTGCGCCCGCCTCCGTACCCCGCAACCCGCAACCCCCTCCCGTGTCGCCATTTCTTTTCTATAATGCACCATTTGCAGATGTGATAGTGTCTAACTAGTTTGCCCCTGCCAAGTGTTTTTTAATGGTGTGACTAACTTTCGGATAAAACCTCGTCTCATTTAATTTCCGACATCAAGCTTAATCGCAGGATCAACGATAAGGTTCAGTATCTTGATATTATATTTTAAAGAGACTAGGTATCAATATTGATCTTTCTTAAGCATAAATATAAATATGCTGTTTGAAGAGATAAAATTAATTATATCTTTTTTATTATTATCGAGAACCGTTGTGTACCAGAAGACTGTGTCCGTGAAATCTATTCAGTCGCCATGATAAGTCGTAGCGGCGCGTTGTCGCATCAAACACGCAAAACAGCCATCGTGACGCATCACTACTGCATCTTTGAATAAAGAGGTGTAATGCCTTTATTTAATTACAGCCCATTTACGACTCAAGTTATCTTCAGTTGCTTGAGCTGTGACCTAAGAATACTGTTTATCATTGTGTTAGAACCAAATATTTTAAATGATAGCTAGGTTAGCTTAAGTTAGGTCATCCAAAAAGGTGCAAACCCAAGTTAATTAAAAATTGTTGTTTTTGAAGTGCTACGACCTAGCTTCGAAAATATTTACATTGTGAATTATTTATCGGTGCTACATAAGTTAATTGATAAAATTGATAAACCTTTAGTTACATTGTTCTTACGAGGCTGATTTCTACAAAGCTAGAACGATAATCCGTTTTCGTTATTCGAATTGCATCATTGGTGAATTGGTGATGCTTTATTAAGAGTTATTTTATCTGACCTACTTTGTGACCTACATGTTAGCTACTGCCGATGAGCTACCCCAATCTCAAGCCAAATCGCGATTTCTCTCGATATTACAAATTAGCGGGGGCTGATCCTATATACGTAAAAAAATTAAAAGACCTGGATAAAATACTAGAGCTCATTACTACCTACTAGATCAATACCAAAGGATCATCAAAATGCGATTCGGACCATTACCATCTTAAAGGTCCTGCCCACACCTTCATTGATAGGAGTATTGTTTATTTATTTATTTAATTAACATTTAATATATCATAACATAGAAGTAGAACAGCTTTCAATGTACTTAATTTTTAAGACTTATAATTTAACGACAGACGCAAACAAGACGAAGTCACTGTATTGGAGCAAACAATCCGCACCCGAAACGAACTGCAGCGTGCAGCCGGTGTAGAACTGAATGCAACCTGCCATATCTGCCTCAAAACCAAGTTCGCAGACGGCGTAGGCCACTCTTGCCACTATTGCAGAGTGAGGTGCTGCGCTAGATGTGGAGGGAAAGTCACTTTGCGATCTAACAAGGTAAGAAATTGTCAAATACCTAGTCATCTAAATAGGTACTTTAGACCAAATCGATGAACCGCATCATATTCATTGCCAATTTCAGGTAATATGGGTATGCATTTTGTGCCGTAAAAAACAAGAACTTTTATCGAAAACCGGACAATGGATAAACAAAGGCTCTGCACAAGATTCCATGATGTGGCGCATGGAATCTGATTTGCGAGACCTGCCACCTCAGCCCGATGCTTCCCTAGATAAAAGACCAAAGCTGGAGAGGGCACACAGCGCTGCCGAGAAGGAAAATCTCCCATTACAAAGATCAGGCAGCGCACTGCGGCGTCAATACAGCCAACAAGAACCTAGAACTTATGGTGAACTGGAAGGATTGGCCAGGACTCATCCGCATCTTGTGCATCCGAGGCAAAAGGCTGCATACGGAGTAATGGAGACCGGAGCGCCACCGGGTTCCCAGCTGATGCCGCATGGAATGTCCTCGCATCCTCCGATGCCTCCGCGCTCGTCTTCCTCGGACGATGAAGTGCCCGAGTGCATCTCCGACGAGAACGACGAATATCGCGAACGCGGTGAGTCCCTGCACACGCTCACCAGTCACCACCCATCGACCACCGACCCTGTCCCGCCACTCGTTATATAACACTAATATCCTTTCCATCCAAACTGATTTTGTTTATCACCTGACACACATCACCTTACTTATCGGCAGTAATTACGAAACACTTATATTTAACTTACACAGCCATTACACATCTTTTGCATTACATTTGATAAAGTTAAGGTGTTCCGTGCGAGGTGCAATAGATTATTAGATCAGGTATATACAATAACGTAAGTTTAAGGATATTTTTCACAGAAATGTCGTTCAATAGTGTCGAGCACCTAAACTTGTCCGTTACCTACCTGTTCTCATCAAGTCTGCTCATGTAGGTAGTACTCGTATTGTCTCACTACATTTTTATTTTTAGTCTCATGTATAAACACTTCTTGCAGCAACAGTTTTCAGATGGTCAGCGTGAAAAGGATTCTATTGCTTCGAACCTCGCACAACTGATGAGTGTGTGCCAGGTTTGAAGCTCTGTTGGTTCTTCTGTGTTCAATGTGTGGATAGAGTAAGTGTTAATGTTTGCCTTGCTTGTGTAAGCCCAAGTACGCGCCCGGTAGCCACCCAAACTTGTAGTGCCTCCCTGGTCACGGCATCAACCTTTTCACAGGTACTATTAGAGATAGGAGCGGCTCCGACAGCTCCAGGAGCCAGCGTCAAGCGATGCTAAACGAGAAAATGAATAAATTCCTATCGGTGAGAGGGCGGTTTTATCGGCAATGTATTTTGCGTTGTATAATGCTGAAATTTAGATGTCTCAGTACTTTGTTTTTGCCAAACACTTCTTCCTCTGGCCGACTTACTGTGATGGCTGTTTGTTACATTGCGTCCTTTCTTCTGAAAACAATCGATATTTATTAAAGTACATTTACATTACCTGCTCTATTTATCCCTTTTTTAGTTCGAATAACCTCACGTTTTCTTTGTAGCACTAACTTCGATAAAACTTTTATATAATATTGACCCAATCCGAATAACCTAGACCAAGTGTTTATGATAGTGGTGCTTGATATATTAAAGCAGAGATACCTATTTCATACACCTCATAGATAAATACGCCAATTATTAAGATAAAATATATACTTTTTGATTAAAAAAAGTAGCCTGTTCTATAAAAACACAAAGGTCAAATAAAAAAATGTACTGTGTAGCACCGACACTCAAATTACAATCCTGCCTATTTCAAATGGAAATGTGAATGTACTTATGTATAACTTTTCTTATGTTTGAACCAGAAAACGTATTCCGAAAAGAAAAACATACATTTAAAAAAGTTACTACTTACTTAAAATAAGTCTTAGTCTTAGATGATTTAAACGAAATCAGTTTGTGGTTCAAACACGACCGCATGCTTGGGCGAAAAGAAGTGTTATTACTTGGTCAAAATCTGAAACCAATCGTTAGAATTTGTGATCGTCTTTTAATTTTGTTATCATTGTTGTTTTACTATTTTACCTGAATAAGTCAATACACGTTCTTTCCGCTTTTGCGTGATCACTGCTTTAAATTGGTTTATTTTTGTTGGTGGGCTATCATACCAATCAAGTGCACCATCTAGATGGTGAGTTTCATTCATCATGGTTTGCATTGCACAATTTGCCTAGTCGGTGCTGGAGAAGGAAAAAAAATCTAATCAATCGGTGCCGGGCGCGTGCAGGCGGAGAACAAACGCAAGCTTGGAATCCCTGATATTTATACCGTATCATTCTTAGGACACCTAGAAGCAAGCACTTCCCTTCGGCATCCGCATCTGCGTAGCGCCACCGTAGCTACAAACAATTATTACAATTTGACTAATCATTCACCGGGCGCTTACGAAGCAGAGTCCCGCGGTGCATTCGACGAGACGCCAGCGCCCGGTGGAGGTCGCAGCTTCGACTCCGCGACGGATTGCCGATGGCGAGCTCGCGATGACGGCGAAGGCGCTTACTTGCGCCCGTTCGCGCAGGACGAAGGGCCGCGCTCCGAGAGAGCCGTTTATAAGAGTGCCTATTTGTGGGAAGACTCCTCTGACAATAGACGTTTTACCGAACGGAGAAAAAAGACGGTTCGGTTTGACGGGCACGAGGGATCGGCGACCTTTCCTCGGGGAGGGCGCGACTCCTCGGCCGCTCCCCACGACTGGGCCTCTCTGCGCTGGGAGTCTGAACGGCAGACCAGCCAAGACTCTGCCACCAAAGACTCGGGCATCGATACCTCTAGCACCTTCACGTCGAGTGAAGATTCTAACAGAGGCGATTGCCCAAAGGTTAGCAGTTGTGAGAACTAGTTGAATTTTAATAACCCCTATCACTATAATCAATATCAGCATTGCCACCGTAAAAAGTTATGATTCTTAAATTCCTTTAGATGTAGGTATCCGGTTTTGTTTGAAGACATAAGTGCATTGTATGAGTATTTGTAAGTAAATATGTATGAATGTGCCACAGACGACTGTTTATACTTAAAATAGTATTTTTTCCCCGAAATGTTACCTTTACTAATGCACTTCTTAAGGCTTTGCGTACCTATTAACGGGAAATACCGATATTGTACCTATCATCTTCTTAGGTGTGGTCAATACATTACGTTTTTGTGTTTGGCTGCAGCATGATTGCATTCGCAGGCATGCACCCCAAATGTATACATACTAAGTGTGCACATCTGTGTTTAGCGTTACACCCTATGCTATCTATCTTTGTAAATGTTGTCCGTCTTTCACCGTACTACATATGTTCTTTTCTTGTTGACTCCAAAGCGCTTGTAAAAATATTTTCGTTTATGTAACAGTTCCCGCTGAGCTGGCAGGTGTCAGCTGACGGTACACGAATGATTGGACACATGGTGCTGCGAAAGTCTATTGTGGATGGAGGCGCTCACTCATCAATCCTCGGACTGAAAGTAGTTGGTGGCAAATTGCTACCAGACGGAACGCGTGGTGCTATAGTGGAAAAAGTGAAAAAAGGTTCCATAGCTGACTTAGAAGGACAGCTTCGTATAGGTTAGAGACTTTTTGTATATGTTCAGAATAATCAGCAGCAGTGTTTGGAGATGTCCACTGCTGGACGAGCCCTCTCCCCAGAAAATGCAATGGAGGACTTTGCCATAATCACCACGCTTGGCAAGCGGATTGGTGATCGCAGTATTGGTGCCCATCCCCTGGCCATGCCATCCCTTAAGTCGGATTTTACGACATCCATGGGAGGACACGGAGGGGTCTATTCTTAAGCCGGACACACCACAGTAAATGTTCAGTATCGTTAAATTAAAAAATTAGAAGTGTCCTGTGTACTTCATTTGAGTATCTCTATCTAGGCGATGAAGTGCTGCAGTGGAATGGAGTGCCACTTCAGAGTCGTAATACGGAAGAAGTAGCTACAGTGATCGCTGAAAGCAAACACGATTCTCACGTGGAATTGGTTGTGTCCCGACCACTGGCTGCTTCCCGACCGCCTGCACAGCCTTGGAGGACTCACAAGGGTAACGGCTGATTTTAAATGATCCAGGGTTATGACCGAAGTGTATTATTTCTTTACAATCCCACCGCATTGTACCACAGTATTGTAAAAATGTTTGGACTGAATCGAAACAACCAAATAACTCAGTGACCGTAAAATTGTACTGCATGTACTGTATGCATCCGAGTTTGGTTGAAGTTACCCTTGTATCATGTAGCGATATTGTAAAAACCGTAGATTGGTTTTGTATATTTGTCGTAGTGATATTGTATTAAAAAAACTGGTTATATTATAATTTTACAATTTATATATTATTATTTATTTATTTTTTATACTTCTGGATGACGGAACAAGCAGATGGCCCACCTGATGTTAAGCGGTAACCTCTGCATATGAACAGTGCACTACCTCATAGGTCACGTCACACGTCCACCTAGGACACACCCTATGTTGCATTGCCCTGCGCCCGCATAAAGACATAAAGATGAAAAGTCTCATGTGCCTATAATTTCACCGGCACCCTTACCCTTCAAACCGGAACACTGCAATGCGAGCACTACTGCTTTGCAGCAGAAATAGGTATGGTGGTAGTACTTCCCCGGACGAAGTCTTTCACAAAAAAGCTCTACTACTAATAAACGTTATATTGGGGCAATGTAACAAAAATATAACGGGCCAATTTATAGCTGTTTTCTCGTGGGCCCAGGATTGTTGAAGTAGAATGAATAGTAAAAAATACGGACAATTGCAAGTAGGACTCGCGCCTTGAGGCTTCAGTGCCTTTGTTTTGCCATACCTTGTCCTCACTTTCAGAAGTCTCAGAGTTTTTTTTCCTACAATCTTCGCCATCCCATTCTAGGGCCAATGCCACCTCAGCCCCAAATGTTCTGAAATTAAAGACTTTTTCCTTGTTTTTGATTGTATCACAAATTCTCCCAGAATTACAAATTGTAGAATTGTGGGGTTACTAGTTACCTAGAGGTTTTTCTTTTTCACGATTTCCATACAAAACATAGTCACCCATTGCCATATATTTTTACTGCATCGAGAGAAGCTTGAAGCTTTTTTACGGCACTATGAGCTCAGATTTGGTACCTACCTATAAATTTCAAGTTGATATCTTAAGCCGTTCCTGAGAAAAGGGGTCTTGCAGACAGACAACAAAATGATCCTCGAAGGGTCCCGTTATTTCCTGTTGGGGTACGTACGGAACCCAAAAAAAACTTTACATCTTACCGAGGGACTATCTATAGTATGACCCGTGATATGGAAACGGAAATGGAGACTATTGTTATATAACGTGCAGTTATAATATCACTAGTAAAATTATAATACCAAATGGAGACTATTGTTATATAACGTGCAGTTATAATATCACTAGTAAAATTATAATACCACAGCTTTGACAATAACCCCGCGACATATCCAATCTGCTTTATCACAGAAGTGTACACGGAGGCAATGGGTGTCTGCGATAAGCCAAGCGTCCTAGTGACGTCACCAGGCTCCCCTGATGTGCACTCGCGTCGACGGCCTCCACGGCCGGGCCAACACAACGCCAATGTCGCTGGGCGCATACAGGTCCGTCCGTTGCTTTTAATACCTATCACTTTGTTATATTCTGTGTTCATTATACCTAATGATTTTCTTCATTATCTACCCGTTTGTTTGGATGGATTAACAAAATGTATAATTTATTTCAGCTAAAAATATACTTCGACATCAGCGTTCTTCAACTTCTAGTGAAAGTAGTCTCAGCGACAGGACTGAGCCCTCGTTCGGACGGGGCACCTCGGTGTCCGTACTGTAAGATATTTCTACTCCCAGACAAAAGCGAAAAAAGCAAACGAAGAACCAAAACGCTAGCAAACACATGCGAGCCGCGATGGAACCAGACTTTTGTATATTGCGGTGTTAGAATCACTGATATGAAGAAGCGGACACTTGAGGTAACTAGAGGAACTTAAATGCTAGGTTCCAGCGCTGCAGATAATATCGTTTCTAACCATATCTCTTTCAGGTTACAGTTTGGGACTTAAACCGATACGCACGAAACGACTTTCTAGGAGAAGTACTTCTCGATTTGGACACAGTTATGATGAATCACGAAGCTAACTGGTATACTCTGAAGCCACACGAAGAAACCGGTAGTTTCAGTGCAATAAAAGGCGAGCACTGGTATCGAGAGGAGGATGCGGACGGGGAACACTTGTCGCCACCCTCCACTTCAACGTCAAGGCTGTCGGATTCAGACACGCCAAGCGAAAGCGACCTTCGTAGGCATCATTCGCTATCTAGCCTCGCATCGAGTTCGAGTCCACCCCCACCTCATGAAGTAAGCATTTTCAAGTATCTTCATTGATCTTTACGAGTGTCGATAAGCCTGGCTTACTAGTTTATTTTTTCAGCGGATGGAAATAGATGGAACGAGATGCAGCAGACGCGATATGTCTCCCGCTGGCAGAGTTCGAGCACAAGGATTATCGAGAGAACGGGTAAGCATCATAATTGTACCTTACTAAATCACAGATAACTTCATCCGTCCATTCCAAGGAACGTCAATATTCCCCTTTTGTAAAACAAATGCCGAAGGTGCCTCTATAAGTAAATAGGCATGAGTTAAGTATGAATGCGAGCTGTATAAATAAGTGAGACTCACATGGCAGTGTACGTTTGCAGAACGGTGGCTACAGCGTGGCGCGGTCGCAGTCCGCAGCAGGAGTCGCGCGCCCGCCGCGCGCCCGTAGCAAGTCTCCGCGCCGCTCGCTGTCTCCACCAGCTGACCGCGACTGGCGCTACACAGGTGCCGCCGGCGCCCGCAGACTCTACCAACCAATCGGAATATCCCACATCGTGGGTTTGATTGGTCCGTAGATGTCGGAAAGACAGCGGGCCCAGACCCCGCACGGAACACTACCGTTTCGAGACACGCACGTTCTCGCGTCCGCTCATTACCACTTTACTGCCACTACTGTTTTTGACTTTAACTTCCTCGCTCTGTTCCACTCTTTTTTTATCACGCATCTTCCGCTGACCTTGTCCTCTACCTGAAAGCACGCTATCCACTCTAGATATAGACCGAGTGCTTTGTACCCGCAGTGGTGTAAACCTGCGGGCACGAAGCACTCGAGCATTATCTCATTTCATAACTGCATGTTACTAATTCGAGTTTGTCTTCTAGGGAAATATACGTATCCATTCTGTAACTTAATTTATTCATCTTTCTCGATGTAAAATCTAGAATTAGGTATCAGTTCCGGAAATATGGTAATAAATTGCAGTGAATGAGGATCGCGGAGACGGGTCGCGGTTGCCGACGCACGCCTACGCGCCGAGGTTCCAGTCGCGGTCTGCAACCGCTACGCCGACCACCAGCCCGAAGAAGCGCCAACTGCCTCAAATACCCCCTCATCAGGTGCGTAAATCTTCAGCTCCATCCTCAAATAAATTCAAATGTATTCATGATAATCAAGTTATTTCGCTTCACATAACAGAGTGGGCCTCGGGCGGTTCGAGCCCAAGTGTCGGCGGACCTCGAGGAACGTAAGTGGATCGGGCCGCATCACATTGGCGCCACACTCACGTACCGCAGCACGCCACAAGGTCAATACACGCAAACCCTGCTATAAACGACCCGACACTTCTTTGTAGTGGCTTAACACAGTTTCAGTTGAAGCCCTCATCACAAAGTTGCTACCTTATTACTATCTTCACTAGTGAAGTGATGAATTAAATACACAACTAATTTTTAAAGGAATATTGCAAGGCAATTTACATTCTATGAAACTTAGTGTCAAGCTGATGATCAATATGAAATAAAAATTAATCTATGTTTTGGCGTTTTTCAAAAACGAAAATGCCAAAAATAGTAGATGTAAATGCTTATAAACGAATATTGAACATTATAATACATTAAACACAGATTTTATAATCACTCTTGATTTCTTATTAATATTTTTTACTAATGATCTATTGATCATAGAACAGTATGAAAGAACGTTCCCTATAATTTATTATTTCTACAATTCAATGCTATTTCCCTAAACAAAGTTGACGGGTGGAGATGGACTAAAACCTTGCCATAGCTTACAAACAGCTCGAAACATGTCACAATTCATGCACTACAAATAAGTAGGCGTAGCAACTAGCAGTCTAGCTCTAGTAGTACTTACAATAACAAAAACTGAAAAACCCTACTTGTGATACAGGATGGGAGCGGCATTACGCCGGGCTATCGGATTCAGAACTGGCAGCGCGCAGCAACAACAGCGCATGGGCGCCGCCGAGGCGCAGGCTGTCTCCCGACGCGGCCGCCGCCGACTCGGACCTGGAGTCCGTCGCGTCGGTTACCTCGAGCGCTTTCAGCACCCAGTCAGAGCGACCGCGGACCACGAGGATGCTCAGGTATCAAAATAAAATTCTGTTATAGGTACCACATTTCATTCACAATCAATGACATGGTCAGGGAACCATCATTCATCTTATTATTTCACTCGCCTTGTAACCTCGTGACGTGAACGATGTGCTGGAAGGCAAAATGTCACAGTATTTAATTACACAAACATCCAGTAGCCATCGTTCCGTTAGTTTTAGGATAAGCACGATTCTACCTCATGTTTGCTCACCTTCTGAGCAAAAATCAATAAGGACATTATTTATGGGAAAGCATAATTGGCGCTCGGCCAGAACCAAGTGCGTGGGATGGAAACTCAAGATCATTGGTTGGATCAGATGGCCGTTCAGCTCACACCCCGGAATATGTTAAATCAGTGTTCAAATAATTTTACAGCCGGAGGCGGATCCTCCCTCCATATAGCACATCTTCTTCTTGCGATAGCGCTACCCCAGTCCCCTTACCATATCGCCGTATGGATATACCTTCCCGTCGTTTGCCCCATGTGTGTGTACCGGCAGTCGTGGAGCGTGCGGTGAGGCGAAGGTTGCGTGCTCGATGCGATACCGTCCCTGCACCGCTGCCACACCGCACCCGTACCGCCCGAGTCCCGCGTTCTTCCCGCCACCATCGCCGAATCCTTCGCAGCCGATCCGACAGTTCCAGCACCCGCGATTGCCCTCGCAGACAAGCTTATAGTCGAAGCTACAGCTGCCCCGAATACCCAGTCCAATGCAACACGTACAAATTAACAGAAAACGAACGGGAATACATTTTCCAAGTACCCATTTTGCAATACCCTATAAGTGACCGAATCGATACATTTGCTAAGGAACGTAGAACGCTGCCGACTAATATTTATTTCGGACCATCGCCAAATCACTTGCCATATAAGAAGACAGTACATCGGCACGTAGGAGCGTCGTGCAATGATCGCACCGTTTCTTTAGATGCAGATTTTGTAGGGTCGCAAAAGTCGAGAGAAATTACTAAAAGAAGGTTACCGAATATAAGACAGCTGTCGTCGTTTCAAACTTCACAATATAGATCACTTCCAAAAATATCTTCAGTTGATATGAATAAGGTAACAATTCATGAAAATAATATTGTGTTTTCAAGCTCAAGCTTAGATTCGAAAGCGAACGCGGCGCAGAAAGGCGAAGTGACTAGTTTCAAATATCATGGATACGATAGTGAAGGTAGTGACGCTGAAACGACTATTCACATCAGTATCGAAAAACAACACAGTTTCGATCAGGTAAAAAGCGATACTTGTAAAGTAGAAACAAACGATAAAGTAAAACAAATAAACGAAAATGATGCAACTACTGTATACGGGTACGAATATAATCGCAAGAAATGTTTATCACTAGATTTGAGAACAAGTTACGAAAGCGGAGGAAGCCCTATTCTATCGCAATCCCTTGATTTATCTAAAACTGTACAAAAAGATAATATTAAGCTTTTGGATGTCATAAAATCGAAACTAGAACAGGAGAACAACACCATTCGTAGAAGAAATTCTGAATCCTGTGTAACAATGAAATCCTCAACTCCTAAACCAGATAAAATAGGGAATATTTTCAAAATGGTTTCCAGAAAATCTATTTCTGATCCGCCACGTGAAACTGACGAGAAAATTTCCAAAAAGCATGCCCACGTAGTAAGCATAAATGAAATACCCACCTTTCAAGAATATCGGTCACCCAATTCCAACTCACCTCAATCTAGCATAGACCTATCTTGTAAGAAACCTTTACCATCTATTATTAAAAATGCTCGTAGTCGATCATACTCTGTAGGAGCAACCAACCACATAGATCGAGAATTTAGTTTTGTTGCTAACTATTTGTCTATTGCTCTTTCTCCCACGAACCTCGGCTCGAATCGTCGTGCGCTCACTCCCGATGCATCTCATCTGCCTCTCGACGATCATCATAACACACTTGACGATATGGCTGAAACCCCATCTGTGGGGCAACCATCGCCGGTCCTGGATGAACATAATCGTCGTCAATCGATGCGAAAACTACCAACAACGCCAACACGTGACAAACATGTGAAACGACGGGACTCCAAACGCAGCAATGACTATGGAGGCCGCGATAACGGACGGAACAATAACCAGCCACAACCGCTGGAGCGACGTGAATCGCGTCGTGGACAGTTCACTCGAAGTCTGAGCAACGCTGATGTTCCTCCAGACGAAAAAGCAGGTAACAAATTACAATGAACTACCCATATCTTATTATCGCTTTAGATCTGCGTATCTGACTGGATCAAACATTTTAAATAGATTTCAATAGATATGAATACTTCCTAAATACCTACAATTGAGCTTTCAAAAACATTCACTATTGCGAATAACAACAGATATTGCGGCCAAGATGGAATGGAACCTTTTGCTAGTTAGTAGTAGACGGTATATTTATTTACTGCTAAGTGGAATTAGGCTCGTCAGAATCTGACGATTTTCAGTAGAACAAATACTGTAAAATTAAAAAACCAACTAATCGATTAATTTGATTGTCAAAGACGGCAGCCTCAGCGACACAGCTCTCAGTGCCAACGAACCAGAGCCAGTGAGCGACGACACACTCCTCAAAGCCGAGCCTCGGGACTACTTCGGCCAGGGCATGGGCAAGAAAAGCAACTCCACTTCTCAACTTTCAGCCACAGGTGAACACTATTACCACTCCATCCCTCATTTCTATCACCTTTCTGTTAGTTTGGATAGAAAGCATGAACGAACAACACATGTAGCCCAAGTAAATTGTTCTTCAAAGATTTAACTGATATGGATTTTCTTAAACTCAAATAGGGTTAGATCCATTTGAAATTAATTGCTTGTATGTCCAGTTCAGAGGTTCTATAAGATATTTACACTAATGCAGCTGCCAGTCCCTGACAGTAATTGCTTTAGTTTCACCATGTTGATGTGTACAATAACCAACAGGACGAAAAAGGAGGTTAGGTTTCGGTAAACGTGGCAAAAATTCGTTCACGGTGCAACGCAGCGAAGAAGTGGGCCCTGAAATGCGAGGTTTAAGTGGAGTGTCGCGGGCGTCCTCAGCTTCGAGTGACAACGACGATGACAGGTTGGCGCCAGCAAACACCGACTACACTGAAACAATAGTGCGGCCGGGGCGGTAGACGCGAACGGGAAACTCTTATTAAATTATAATCCCACTTATTGAAAGACAGGACATTCGAGATGATAGCATGCATCAATATAGCAAAACATAGAATGCAGTGTCGCTTTTGTATTCAGCTGAATGTAGAGCTTATTCCAGCTTTCACTGGTAAGTTTGAGAAGATGGACTGGAACCGCCTCCAATTAAAATAGGAAGTCTATTCTTTGTCTTACTTTGTCATTCATAAAACAGTCTTTCAGATTCACGCATACCATTCAAAGGTACCTACTTGTTTCATGTTCTACTCATTTGTCTCACTCTCAATAAATGTAATTGGTATTTTAGATGTGTATTATATGTAAAAATTGTATTGCAAATTTGGTGTGTATTATGGTTACTGAATGTGTGTCTATGGCGGGCGCCTCGCGCAGTGCGCCCGTCGCGCTTTGAAGGATGCGGCGTGCGCCGCAAGCGATCCGGGCCCGCGACGACTACATTCCAACGGTCACACGAAGTGCGCTCCGCAAGCCTCGTCTCCATTTCTAGCTCGGAGGGATCCTCGTAAGTGGCTCGCCCGTCCGCTCCGTTCCATAACCGCAGATCGCAGAATCGTTTCTTGTAATGTGCGCATCGTTTTGCCCGTCTTCTTTACTGCCCCTCTGTGTGCCTTTGGTCTTGTAACCGCATGTTGCCGACTTCATATTGGTGTTTCTCACTCATTCTCTTTTCTGTTCAGCACGCACGAGTCTTCTTTCGCATTTGTATAGCACCCTCTCGAATAACTATCTCGAGACAGCTGCATTTATCTCCAATGTTAGAAGTTGTTGTTCTGTTTTGTTTTTAAGATTTTTCAGCCGTTACGTTCGCCGAAGAGGAGTCATGTTCGACGTCATCTTACAATATAGCCTTGCACGGTTGTTGACGATAAATGTTGTTGCCTGCTCCTATGATGTGTGCACTTATTCATTAATTTCAATAAACTCTTGAGTTTAAACTTAAATGACACCCTAAGCATGCATGTCTCACAGAAGAGTTTTATACATAACAAAAAATATACCGATTAAAATTTAAATATGTATACTAATTTGATTGGAGTCCTGATAAATGTAAAATAAAATATTAGTTTTTAAAACGGCCCGTAAGTATTGAATCAAAATTACCTTCAAGTTACTGATCTATGCAATTTATTAGCAAATCAAAGTGTAAATACATAGTTATAAGTCTGTAGCACCTATGTAAATAGTTAGGAACTTCCATGACAAATACTACCAGAATTAGATGCAGATCATTCTTTAGTGTCTCTTAGCACCTGTAACTGTACTGTACACAATCAAAATTACTAGATATTTTATAACTTTCCTGTTTTCGATATTCACGTTTATACCTAACTTTTAATAACCGATGCATCCGAAATACTACCGCCCTTTTCTTCACTATTGTATCAATGTTGTTGTTGTTATGTATTTTAATACTAATTCATTATTTTTCTATATTGTAGCGAAAATCAAGGTTTGATGAATTTTGTACTATTGGTTCCAAACTATCTCAAACTTTATATTAGAAACTAAACCTGTCCATTGCTTTTCGCTATTCATGCATGTCAGACCTTTTTATATAGGAAAAATCTTTTGTTGTTGATAAAAACAGAAATAAAGGGCCAAGCAGAACAAATATAATCAAAAAAACTTGAATATTACTCATGTTTCAGAGTCACTGAGGCATTATACAAGAGAATTAACAACCAGATGTCTACCAAGCCTGTACCAAAACTCAAATCGTACTCGTATGCGCGAACTAAGCATTTATGTTTTGCGTTATTTGCGTGTTTATTTTGTAAGGAATGTGTGAGCGCTTCAACGTGCATATAACGCGCCAAGCTTACGTTCTTGGCTTGGCATTTGCATTTCGAACCTTATGCTATATATAGATATTATCGAATGTCCTCTGTTGGTAGATGGTCGCCTGGCATGCGAGGGTCAGGCTCGTCGGACGGGACCGGGATATCAGACTTCATCGACGGCTTGGGGCCGGGCCAGCTGGTCGGACGACAAGTACTGGGATCACCGACATTGGGCGACGTTCAACTCTCAATGTGCTACCAAAAAGGATTTCTTGAGGTACCTACTACTACTAGTGGTATTTAGTAGTAGGTTAAGCTTTTTTGTGAAAGAGTTCGTCCGGGGAAGTACTACCACCATACGTATTTCAGCCGCAAAGCAGTAGTGCTCGCATTGCTGTGTTTCGGTTTGAAGGGTATGGTTGCCGGTGAAATTACAGGCACACGAGACTTTTCTTCATCTTTATGTCTCAGGGTGGCGGGCGCAGTGCAATGCCACATAGGTCGCGTCCTAGATGGACGTGACCTATGTGATAATGCACTGTTCATAGGCAGAGGGTACCGCTTAACATCAGGTGGTCCATCTCTGCTTGAACCGTCGTTCTAAGTAGTATTAAAAAAAAACTACCAGATCAATGGGGAGACACACTTATTATCTCGCTAGGTGGCGCATTATCTCTGGTGTTGTTTCGAAGCCAAACAAAGGTTTATCAATGTTAAAAAAAAACTGTCAAAAGTGTCAAATATCAATGGATAATTTTAGTAAATAAACATTATATAATAGTCTGGTATACAACATGCCTCTGTGTAGTGCAGTTTAGTGTAAAAATAAAGGTACACACCGTTTCCCTTCTGACGAGATAAACACAAGACCACTAAATGACAAGCACCAGCGACGGTGGCGCCATCTGAGATTAATTTTGCCTGTGGCTCCCTATTACTGTTACTTTCTCTTTGAACTCACATTATAGATTAAGAGGCTGTCAACAGTCAAATAGGCTTCTCTTAAACGTATTTTTAGCAAAATCTACACAGTTTACGACTACAAAAAATATATATGTTAATCTTCATCATATTTCCAAGGGCATGACAGAGCCCAAAACAAGCAATCGATAAAATTACTCGATAAAAAAAATCGTGAACTAACCCCTACAATGAGCTTATAACGTAAATATCTCTATTACTTATCAATGTACATACATTAATAAATTTAATAAGAGTAACAAATAATATGTTTTAAGAGGACATAGTAGATTTATATTTTCGATTACGCTGCAAATATTTGTTTAACTACCGTTTTTCGTGGTTTTTGTTTACTTATGGTTGCGCGAGCGCTATTCTGTCACTTTCCAACTTACCTGAACATTACTGAGTTAGATAGAGACGGAATTTGGCTGTTATCTGCCTGTTTACACCCTGTAGATGTCAAAGGCGACTACGTTCTTTTTTTGCAACAATTGTGCATCATGTATAATTACGTCTCGAGGCGGTGACTGCTTGGGGATACTGACAGTGAATGTGTAATATGTACAGTTCTCTGTATGGATGTAATTATTCAATACATCGTGTCGATCCATAATCTATATCCTGAGAACCTCTTGACCGATTTTGCTCATATTCGAAATTCTTGTTTGGATTTGAGTAATCGGTTTGGTGGAACTGGTTTCAAATTCAGTTTAATGATTTGACCCACAACTAACAGGTGAAGTTAAGACGATATGTTAAAATTTTGGAGTCGTTGCGTTACATGCTCATTCATTAACAGTAAAGTTTACAAACTTGATGTTAATATAATCTGTTATGTTATATAATGTTGTAAATGTAATCTAAATAAATCATAGACAAGAAACACAACACGTGAAACTTTTTTGAAATTGGGCCCCCTAAAACCCGTTTTGGGTTCCTCCTTCGATTAGAGAAAATATTAAGCGTAATTTTTAATACTATTCAGTAGGTTATCACATAACTTAGATTAATAGTATATAAATTCAATTCAATTCAGTTACTTCCGAGCTGAAAAAATATATACCTTATCTCTTCCTGGTTCAAGTGAGCAATAGCGCTGTCACTTTCTTGTAGCTATTGTTTTCTTGCTAGACTCCGCCCATTCGGTATTTTAACATATCGCCTTAAAAGATTTAACGATTCCCAATCACGAAGTTTCAACTGTTTAACATTTAACTTTGTCCACTGAAGGTGGAGGTGATCCGAGCACGAGGCCTGCAGGCTCGGCAAGGGAGCCGCACGCTGCCGGCGCCCTACGTAAAGGTGTACCTCGTCAGCGGCAAGAGATGCATCGCTAAAGCCAAGACGGCTACCGCACGTAGGACGCTGGACCCACTCTACCAACAGACGCTGACTTTCAAAGAGAATTTCAAGGGATGCGTTTTACAGGTCGGTGTACCTTTATTTGTGTTCAATCAAACGCCAATAGGGAAAGATTTTGTATCAGTTTGTTCAAATTTAGAGAGAGCTTGCCGTGTGAGAGACCAAAAACATTTTTTTTTAATAAATGGGTATGGGCCAGTTGCTTGTGCAGAGATTCTGCATCGAAACGAACTCACGAGACCGGTGTGAAGCGAAGGGGGGAAATGGCGAGAGTATCAAGCCACCGAATGAAACGATAGAAGCAAATAGGGATGACCGATTCCTTCTGTGAGATTTAAAAATGATGTTCCGGTTCATTGTTCATATTTTGGGCTATATGGCACATTTTCACACAGCTGAATCGAAATATTAGGGAGTTATTCTTGAACTATACATTGCCATTGCCATTGCACATTGCCCATTGTACATTTCTGTTATTTCTTTTGTTATTGAGTTATGTTTTGTATTTCTGTGTGTTATTTGTGTACAATAAAGAGTTAATCTATCTATCTATCTATATTGCTGAAACATATTTTTTATTTTACAGGTGACAGTGTGGGGCGACTACGGTCGCATCGAAGGCAAAAAAGTATTTATGGGAGTGGCACAGATAATGTTAGACGATATAAATCTGTCTAATATCGTGATTGGATGGTACAAACTCTTCGGAACAACTTCTCTTGTAAGTTTAAACAAAGGTTTTACTACAGTTTGTTTCTTGAATTATATCATACATTTTGTAACAGGAAATATTCATGTACCAGTTTTTTGGGGAAGGCACCAACAGGTTTAATTACAACCCTAATCCAGTCATTGTCTTCTTCATGGTGATGTGTGATTCATTTTTGTTAGTAGTAGAGCTTTTTTGTGGATGACTTCGTCCGGGGAAGTACTATCACCATACCTATTTCTGGCGCAAAGCAGTTAAGTGTTCCGATTTGAAGGGTATGGATGCCGGTGAAATTACAGGCACATGAGACTTTTCATCTTTATGTCTCAGGGTAGCGGGCGCAATGCAGTGCCATATAGGGCGCGTCCTAGGTGGACGTGACCTATGAGACAATGCATTGTTAAGGGCAGAGGTTACCGCTTAACATCAGGTGGGCCAACTGATTGTTCCGTCATTAACAAAGTAAAAAAAAAAAGTGCCTAAACCAACATACGTGAACTATTTCCCGTTTTACAAAGTGAACACTATGAGGTGTATTTTTGCTTTGTATAACCATATGTTTTTTTTTCAGTGACCTACGAGTAGGTTCGGCTAGGATTGGAGGACCTACATAATCACAATAAAATTAACTTGTCCAAACTATAAAATTTAGTGATAATGCTTTAATATCATGATAACGCAAATATCTTAAGGATAGGAAAATTTTCTATAAACGAAAGATAATAATTTATTTTAATTTCATTTTTGAATGCCTACCGGAGTTTTGAATAGATAGCATTTTATAGCAATGAAACAAATGTATAGTGTACTCTATAAAATGTAATTAAGTATTAAAAGCCAAATGCAATTTGTGTACATTTTCTTTTCCTATTTATTCCTCTTTGTAAAGTAACTAACGTATATCTGTTTGTATTATAGCGCATTTCAATAAACACCGACCTCGCTAGGAATGTTAGGATATAAAGAATAAACTGAATACATATTATTGTATTTATTTTCCTATAGTCTAGTCAAACTCGATGTAGACAAAATGTAAACAAACCATCACGCATTCTTAATTGAGACAAAACTAATTATTTTGAAATACATCAATATTGATTTTACATTTGTACAAGTTAGTGACAAAAAAAATTATATCTTTGTAACTTTGTACTTTTTAAGTGATTGATTTTTGTATGGGTTCTTTGTTTACAAACATTCTACATCCAAAATGGCTAGACTATAGATGTGTTATACATGTATACATCCTTACTCATTTATTCACTTCATTATACTGTCAATTGTATATCAGCACTATACAGCCAGCGGACCATAAAAAAATACTATTTTACTCTATCATACATTAAACGTACTAAGATGATTATTGCAAATGGGGCCATGAAATAGTCATGACATGAGAGATGTTTGATGAGTCCTGAGTTTATATACGAAAAGTGGTCTTATTGGCTAAAAATTAAATTGTAGGTACTAACCGTGAATGATTTTCACTCGATAGTCATTTCTATTTAACACCGTAACACTTATTGTAGTATCTGCTTAGCTTGTTTGGAAGGCGACGCGCCGGGCAGTCTGCCGTCGCCTGCTCGTTTCACAGCCGTGGATTTGAGGTCTGAAAAAAAAAGTTTGTTCGTAAAATACCTGTTCCTGGTCTGGATGTTGTGGTACCATGGTACTCGCAGCTTGATACCCAAAACACAGGGTATCCTGTATGATCAAAGAAAATAAAATAAAGAAATAAAAACATTTATTTGTGTCAACGAACGCATATACAAAACGACGCACACACACACAGACACACAGAAACAAAGATTAATAAAGAATGATTAAACTAAATCGTGTCTCTCAGCTCAGTACCAGTCACGCATCACTGACACAAATTGGCGTCCAGCTCAGCATTTGTGTTGCAGCAACACATCGCTGATCTTCCGCTGGAAGACTAGACAATGACTAGACTATGTATGTGACTGTTGGGTGTTATACTATGATACAACAGTCATATACAATATATATATTCCTGATCGCAGTAAGTTTACCAGTGTCGTGGATTTTAAGAACTAAGAGTACCATGGTACCCACAACACCGAGAACTGGAACGAATATTTGTATGCAGATTATACTAACATTTGTCTCATAGCGGGAATCAAACCCAAACGTCTCACGTCTCAGCCAGCTACTCGCCTGGAGGTCGTCAATGGCCGGACACTCAACGATTTTCAAACGTTATTTTATTAAATGAGTTTTCTAGAATTCTCTTACCTTTGACAACAAACAATTGCCTCCTTTACCTTGTTTTGTTTGTGACAGTTTGTATGTAGGGGGTAATCTCCAGAACTACTGATCTGATTTTGAAAATTCTTTTACTAACAGGAAGTTACCATTCCTGGAATGCTATAGTATTATACCATATAGCTAGATAATAGCGCAGCTATGCTAGCGTTATATGTATAGTTCCACTCAACTCAGTAACGGTTGAGCGGGTTTTGATGATATTTGGTGTGAATGGATGCTGGGGCTGCAGGGTAGGCAGGTAGGCTACTTTTATACCGACATTGGTATTGGTGCGAAGCTGACGCAAAAGGCTAGTAAGTTATAATGGAGAATGGCACATATCCTTACCTTGCAGCCACCTGACTTGAGTGGCCGGTCCGTATCCCTTCTCGTTGCGCGCCGCTATGCGGAATATGATGGCGGGCTTAGTGGACGAGTCCACGTGGGCCGCGTTCAGCGAGCTGGATGGCACGACGCACGTGTTCGCTTTTCCGCAGTACACGCGAACAAACGCGAGCTGGGATTTCGACGCTTCCTAAAAGACAGCCAAAGTAATGTGTTTTAAATAAATAAATAAATAAATAATGATGGACAGTTTACACAACATTATCTAGCCCCAAGCTAAGCAGAGCTTGTGTTATGGGTACTAGATAACTGATATACTTAATACAATATATAAAATAGTTTTTTTTTTATTATACATAGAAAATACCCAGAACACCCTAAACAAATATCTGCAGATCGCACAAATATTTGTTCAGAGGCGGGAATCGACCCCGCAACCTCCGGCGTCGCAGGCGAACGTTCGCCCGCCCCGTCACAGAGGTCGTTTTATTTATGGAAAACAAAGGATCATTTTGAATCGTCTTATAGACTAGGTAATTTTACGTTCAAAAGCGACGTGACCAAACCGAGAGAAATCAGGGCAACAAACACGGCTTCGCTTTATTTTTGAGTGAGCGCTGACGTCGGTTTATCCTAGTTATCGATGAAAACATACGAAGAACTACAGTGCAGCTTTGATGAATTGCTACGCGCGTACAACTACGTCGCACTGACGTGGACTGTCTGTCGACAGAAACGCTATCTATGGTGTTATATTCAAGTTTGCCGTCAGCTAAGCAGTCACCAAATCCACCAATCCAACCAATTCAATATCTGAGAAGACCAATCCAACCAATTCAATATCTGAGAAGACCAATCCAACCAATTCAATATCTGAGAAGCGACTGTGTGTTGCCTAACGAAAAAGAATCAGATGCATAGTTATTTTTGAGAAAAAAGTAACGCCTTCAAGTAGTACATGTCTAGCGCTTAGTCCCTGAGGCATGGGAGGGGTGTTTTAGTCTCTCAAATTATCAGATGATATGTGACATAATGTAAACGAAAACACCCCTCCCGTACCGCTCCCATACCTAAGCGCTAACCTTGTAGTAAAACTTATTTTTGAAGTTGGTGCCAAATAAAACAAGTTTGAGGCTTGATGTCTCTGAAAGAGACCTTGTGACCGATAATCTGATGATGAAAGATATTCACCTTCCCAGTTACCTTTTGTGTAAGCAAAACATAGGCGGCCCGCAAAGGCAAGCATAAATTTGGACCTGAATTGCAAAATATTTATTGGTTTATTAAGATTATTTACTAGTCTAAAGGCCAATTCTTTTTATTCTTAAAAAAACGTTTTTTTCCTTTTAGCTGTTTAATTTAGCGATTACTTGGAATTGTTAGAATAGGTGTTTAAAACCTCATTTATTAAATTAGCCATAAACCAATCATTTTTGGGAATGGTAGCATTTTGGAATAGAAGAGAAGTCAGATTGATTTTGGGGAGAATAAACGATAAACAGGAAAAAAACAATCGCCAGTTATAAATTTTTCAAGATAGCTGTTTTGCATGATTGCTACGGAGATAAAAAATATCAAATCGGTTCAGATATGACAGAAATATTGAGTATTGACTCCCTTTTCGGAAGTTGTATTTTTTGTATACTTTTTTTATACTAGCAATCAAGCATAAAGCCCACCAGTTGGTAAGCGGTTACCGTAGCCTATGGACGCCTGCAATACCAGAGGAATCACACGCGCGTTGCGGACCCTTTAAAAATTTAAACACCCCTTTTAAGAACCCCATACTGTTGTAGTCACTAGGGAAAACCTCTACAGGGAGATCATTCCACAACCTGAGTGTTCGCGGGAGGAAGTTCCTCTGAAACCGCACAGTCCGGGACCACCCTGGCTCCAAGGTGTGCGGATGAATACTCTGCCGACAGCGAGCGGTGCGGTGAAAAAAGTTTGCTGTAGGCATCATGTCAAACAATTCCTCGGAACAAAACCTATTATACAAACGGTAGAAAACGCAGAGAGAGGCAAAGTCTCTCTTCACACTTAAGGGCTCAATACCGCCACGGGGTTTAAAGTGTACTTGTTTAGAGTACTAACTTAGGTAGTCAGGCTTATAGGTGAGGAACATATGGCGGAGACTACCATCCAGAGTCTCGAGCACCGCCGTAAAGTTGCATGCCTTTCGATGTTACATTTCGGGGAATGCTCCCAGGAGCTTCACGATCTGATCCCACCATCTCCTTTTCACTATAGGACGAGCAGGCAGGCGTACGGCTCGGTACTATCCTTACCTCATTAGTATACCCTCTATTCGTACTAAACGTTTCAGTTCTACCTTTAAAATGCAATCTGCTAAGGAGTGGAATACACTATCGTCGTCTGTCTTTCCTGAAAACTATAATCTGGGTCTCTTCAAGGGTAGAGTGAATAGGTGCCTTTTAGACCTTTGCGCTCCATTTTTGGCCACATCGACACATACCAAGAGATCGTGGTCAAAAAAAATTTAGTGTACAGTATAACTTACTTTGGGCTGTGTGTTGGATCTTACGGCGAGGTACACAGAGTATTCGAAGATGCCTTCCGCGGCCACCTGGGGCGGCTCCCACGAGAGGTGCGCGCCTTCCACCGACTTAGATATCTTGATGGCAGACGGAGCGCCCGGGAACCCAGGTAAACACGTTTTGAATGCAGATTCCTGTTGGAAAAACCATATCATACCACAGAGATCACAAATACCTAAGCTTATTGGGGTATCTATCTGAACGAGTTCTCGGTGTTTGGTCCTGCTGTTCCTTGTTTTTTAAATCATTGTTACATAGTTTCTCTTTTGTTTGGGAACAGCAGATAGCTACCGAGTATCATGGCTGCTGTGGCGACAGCAGCATTCCAATGTGAGGCTGAAAAACAGCGTGGCGGAGCCCTCGACCTTTTCTCTTACACTATACTAAATATGTTATTTTTATACCTATATCCTTTGTTTTTTTTTAAGTATAGTGTAAAGAATAAATGCCCTTTTTTTATTTTTTTTATAAAAATATAATCCGGAACAAATAGTCATGCGATGATGATCGAACGTGAGAGCACACATGTGAGTTATCAGCGCCTATAGTCAAGTCCAGTAGAACACACCAGCGAAGCTCTTCCGTATAAAGCAGATAAACAGTCGCCGTGGCCGAAATCGGCCTGGATGACATCATCATAGTCCAGCCATTTTGGATGTGGAATGTTTATAAACAAAGAGCCCATATCAAACCTAAAAAGCACTTAAATTAGCTACAAAGTTATTGTTTTTTTTGGCACTAATTTGCACAAATATAAATCAATATTGACATATTTAACACTAACACAGTTTTTTTCCAATATTATTGGATTATTAATTATTGGATTAAATCCAAGACACAAACACAATAATAACAGTTTCAAAAACAACTAGATCATCCACAGAAATAACAAGGTAAGGTAAGGTTTATTTTCGTATTGAAGTGTTATTTATTGAGGTTGGAAATAATGAAATAATGGAAATAATGCCTCCCGCTAAAATGAGGGTCGAACAACACTACGTGTCCGGTTCCTGGTCGCCATTATTTTTTTATTCCTCGCGGTTGTTGGTTCGGCAGCTTCGGCAAGCTATACGGCCTGCGCATTGCCACTTGCTAAATATTATTAGTAAACTTACTTCACTGAATTCGCCTTTACCACACGAGTTAATGGCGGCGATTCTGAATTTGTACGCAGTTCCGTGCTCAAGGGCCGTCGTCGACAGACTGGCCAGATCAGGAAGGTTGTCCAAGGAAAGGTTTGAAAGGTCGACATTCGGATCAGATAGGTAGTTTTGGACCTGCAATAGAAATATTAATAAGTGGTGCAATATCCTATGCTATGTAATACGGAAAGTCAGATGTTTTTTTTTACTTTTTTAACCCCCGACGCAAAAACGACGGGGTGGTATAAGTTTGACATGTCTGTGTGTGTGTCTGTCTGAGGCATCGTAGCTCCCGAACGGTTTTTTTTTGTTTGAAAGGTGATTAGTCGGGAGTGTAAGAAGAAAAACGAAAAAAGAAAAAAAAACAAAGAAAGAAAGAAAAAAAAGAAAGAAAAAAAAAATGGAAGTGAAAGTTTGTGCTAAGAAGCTATGTTTGATCAAAATCGGTTCAGCCGTTTCATTGCGTTGAGGGTTTTTTAACTTCTACAAAATTAATTACTTTATTACACAATCATGCGCGTCTTGTTGTTCGCTAAACTGATTTAAATTAAACTTGTTAGGACCTAGTATAGACCTTGGTATAGGCTACTTCGGTGACATCGCTCGGAAGCAACCAGACAACCTAGACAAACTGGTTGTGGTTGGGAGGATAGAGAGGACTAGCCGCTGGTCTGAAGTCAAGGCATTAACAGGCCTCCCTGTCACTACCGCCCTTAGAAGAGCCGAAGACAGGCTGGCATGAAAGCAGCTCGTCAATTCCTCTACCAAATCATCTCAAAACGGGCACGACCTTCAGTAATGAAGAAAACGACAAAGAAGAAGAGAACAAAGGCACTTTTCTTCCAGACATAAAGAGAACAAAGCAGCGAGCGTATGCTAGTTTAAAACAGGACTGACTGACAATAGTATGTTTTATTTACCGTAAATGAAGTGCCCTTGACGATACCGACGGTGTACCACGCGTCTTCGTCGTGTTTCGAATCCTCAGTTTCACTCTGAAATAATATTAATTAAGATAATTATTTTTAGTGTATACTGGCACACAAGATAACAAAATGTTAGGCGGAAACCATCACTACACAAAGAAACAAAGAACATGATAGAATAAAAAGAAAATGGACAACTCACCATGCATCGTTTGATCCAACTTTTTTGACTAACGTAACATACAGTTGAAATACTTTTGGTTATAAATAAGATATGTTAAGATAATGAAAAAGCTAATTTAATTTGTTGCGTAGAAGTTGCAGGAAAGTAATGAAGCTTGTTGCGTTTTGTTTCACGCAAATACAATGAGTTGATTTATCTAATTATTTAGAAATACAACTTTTACTTCCCAACTTCTAAAAATATGAAAGTTCTTTAGAAAAATTGGACAAAAAACAACATTCAGAACCATACTAATTACTACCATGAAGGGGCCCGGGTTCATTTATTATCGACCTGGGTCAGCGGTTGCCCACGATCTTTACACTATTTTACATAATTGATTGTTACGTTAGTCGACACATGAAACAAAGGCGCTGATGAGGCCGGTGCAGAGTGCGTATAATAGTAGTTCACGCCACATTAGACGTTCGATCGCAGGCACGTCGTGTACTGCTCATGACGTCATGTACCTCATGTCGGTGGTTGAGCGCGGCGCTCGCGAGTGTAGCGAGCGCGTGCGCCGCGTCAGCAGGCGGCAGCGGCGCGCCGTTGGAGCCGGCTACAGAGCTGCTGACTGCACCGTCGCCGTCGTGTACTGCTCATGACGTCATGTACCTCATGTCGGTGGTTGAGCGCGTGCGCCGCGTCAGCAGGCGGCAGCGGCGCGCCGTTGGAGCCGGCTACAGAGCTGCTGACTGCACCGTCACCGTCGTGAACTGCTCATGACGTCATGTACCTCATGTCGGTGGTTGAGCGCGGCGCTCGCGAGTGTAGCGAGCGCCTGCGCCGCGTCAGCAGGCGGCAGCGGCGCGCCGTTGGAGCCGGCTACAGAGCTGCTGACTGCGCCGTCGCCGTCGTGTACTGCTCATGACGTCATGTACCTCATGTCGGTGGTTGAGCGCGGCGCTCGCGAGTGTAGCGAGCGCGTGCGCCGCGTCAGCAGGCGGCAGCGGCGCGCCGTTGGAGCCTGCTACAGAGCTGCTGACTGCGCCGTCGCCGTCGCTGGTAGCTGCGCCGTCGCTTGCGCCCGCGCCGGACGAAGACACACCCGCACTGATATCTTCATCCTCTGTCACGATAACAATGGGACATCAATAATGCCGATGATAACCTTTTGTTAACTTGTTTCAGGAAGACTCATGTTTTTAAATGAGTTTTTTTTAACCAACCACAACGGTTTTCAAAAAGCTTTGTTAACTTTGTGAATGGCGGAATAAGCAGATGGCCCACCTGGTGTTAAGCAGTAACCTCTGCCTTTAACAAGGCATTCCCTCATAGAACACTTTCTCCTAAGACGCACCCTACTCTGAGACATAAAGATGAAAACTATTTTCATCTTTATGTCTCAGGGTGGCGGGCGCAGTGCAACGGACGTGACCTATGAGGTAATGAATTGATAAAGGCAGAGGTTACTTCTTAACATCAGGTGGGCCATCTGCTAGTTCCGTTATTCACAAAGTTGAAAAAAAAGTGGAATGGGACGCCTGTACGTTGTGAGTAAGGTTGTATGTCGGGATACAAGTATGTAATGACAAACTCACTCTGTGTAAAAGTAGGCGACATAAGCCCCGAGCCATTGGTGGTCATCGCCAGAAGCGGCATCGACTCGCTGACACTCGGCATCGTGTCCGCGCCCTCCATCTCGGACGTGTCCGCGTCGCTGAACCTGACACACAAATTAGAGGTGTTCAATAAGTTTTTTGTGAAAAATATATTTTTCAGTACAAGCTTTTATCTCCCGTCCTCTGTGGCGCGGCGGGCGAAGATTCACCTGCGACGCAGTAGGTTGCGGGTTCAATGCCCGCCTTGGAATAAATATTTGTACAATCTGCAGATATTTGTTCACCGTGTTCTGGGTATTTTCTATGTATAATAAAAAAAAAAACAGTGTAATGTATTGTATTAAGTGTATCAGTTATCTAGTACACATAACACAAGCTCTGCTTAGCTTGGGACTAGATAATGTTGTGTGAACTGTCCAGCATTGTTTATTTATTTGTTTTATTTACATACGTCCTTTTTTCGTAGTCTGGTAAAAAGGGATGCTTACTCGTTGGTCTGCTGTTTGGGCGTGATGGAGAAGGTGTGCAGTATCGCTGGCCCGTTGGCCGTCGATGTGATAAGGGCCGGCTCTGTCTGCCCACTGCTGGATATATCCGCGCCGCCTTCTGCAGTGCTAGAACTGAGGACAAGAGGTTTTTATTTTTTTATACTACTTGAATGACGGAACAAGCATATGGCCCACCTGATATTAAGCGGTAAGCTCTGCCTATGAACAGTGTATTACCTCATAGGTCAAGTCCACCTAGGACGTGCCCTATGTGGCATTGCACTGCGCCCGCCACCCTGAGACATAAAGATGAAAAGACTCATGTGCCTGTAAATTCACCGGCACCCTTACCCTTCAAACCGGAACACAGCAATGCGAGCACTACTGCTTTGCGGCAGAAATAGGTATGCTGGTAGTACTTCCCCGGACGAACTCTTTCACAAAAAAGCTAAACTACTACTAAAAAAAAGCTCTGCTACTACTAACAAAAGAGCTCTACTACTACTACATATACATTCATCATCAGTCAGTTTACGTAACATAACATAACATAACACCCAACAGTCACACACATTACCCTGATCCCACACTAGGATTCCCTGTGTCGTGGGTATCAGGAACTACGAGTACCATGGTACCATAACACCCAGACCAGGAACAAATATTTGCAGATAATACAAACATTTGTCCCGCAGTAGCCCGACGCGCTACAGAGGTTGTCTGCTAGATATAGGCCTGCCCATAGAATGCCACGCTACAAACACATTAAGTATTATAGAAAAACTATAGGTAAAGTCTAACAAGGGTATCAAATAAATTTCTGCCAAAAATAACTTGAACTAACGTCTCCAAATTCCAAGAAATCGGAGCTCAACGTGAATGGTTTTTTTATGGGATAAAAATGACAAAATTCATTAATTTTTTATTTTAGCTACTACTTATATATGTAACTTTTTAAATGCTAAATTTAATAATTGTGATTTTATCGGAAGTACCCTTGGTTATTATATTTTACTGTTGTGCTAGTATCTAAGGTGAATGATCACGTTTGCGGCGCGAGATTCAATTTTTTTTGTGTTTTTTGCCCATTACAGCTCATCAAAACCTTTTGAGGATAGCGAAAGTTGAGTTCGCGACAACTAGGAGACTTAACACACATGTTTTAATTGATGATATCTCATAAATATCACCAGTTTAGCTACGATACCCCTAAACAAAAAAAAACACTGTAAAAATGTGTTTACTACCAATTACAATCAATACTATCAATTA
Source organism: Operophtera brumata (assembly GCA_932527175.1). NCBI lineage: Eukaryota > Metazoa > Arthropoda > Insecta > Lepidoptera > Geometridae > Operophtera > Operophtera brumata. The sequence continues at coordinate 8,613,889 of OW052238.1, forward strand.
AAACATGTGTGTTAAGCCTCCTAGTTCTCACGAACTCAAGTTTCGCTAACTGAAGAAGTGTTGATGAGCTGAAATGGGCAAAAAACACCAAAAAAAAAGAATTTCACGCCGCAAGCGTGCGCAATCCACCTTAATAACTACAAAGCCTAAAACAAAATTATAAATAGTTAGAAAATCTAACAAGGTCCCGTTTCGTATAATTTGATTGTCTCACTTTTACCCCCTCTTGGACCCTAATTCCTCAACAAGCTCCGACCGATTCAGCTCATAACCTTACCTACAAATTGTACCAATACAATCTACTCACCTAACAAACACGAAGATCGGATTAACGGTTCAGAAGTTATCGTTGGACAAACATACATACAAACGCCGATTCGTCCAAGTTGGTTCTAAGAGCTCCCTTCGCTTGAAATAAAAATATTTGAATTGTTGGCATATTTAGAAGGCAACAGCGACGCAAAAGACCAAAATCTGTTTCTGATTGGCAAATAAAGCGCCATATTGTTTCAGTTGATATGTGATTGGTTAGGCAGAGGCGCTAAAATCCCCACTATGATACCCAATTGAAATTGTTATCACCATCATCATCATCATCAGCCCACGCTAGTCCACTGCTGGACATAGGCCTCTCCCAATACGCGCCACTGAGCCCGGTGTTCGGCTCTTCTCATCCATTTTCTGCCCGGCGCCTTTCGTAGGTCATCGCTCCACCTAGCCAGAGGGCGCCCCACGCTACGTTTGCCAAGAGGCGGTCTCCACTCAAGAACTTGCTAAAAACAAATGAAGAATAAAAACAAAAATGTAAAAGAAATTGTTATAGCCACATCTATTCTCTTGCGCGGTCGCAGCTCAAGATTTTGGGGGGGGTCATCTTGGTTCTACTACGAAAGTCAAAAATAGGTACTTCATTCAATGAAATCACAAGGATCATTTTGAATCGTCTTATAAACTGAATTGTTCCAAAGTTACCTTGATCGATCGCGATCTAAAAATTCGGTGCTTATTTTTAGCTCGAGGAGAGTGCAGTAATAAAGAAAGCTATTAGTAGAACATATAACGGCGAACGGAGCGAGCCGCGAAAAATTCTGTTTTTTAGCTCGAGGAGAGTGCAGTAAAAAGACATGAACTAGTAGAGCATATAACGGCGAGCGGAGCGAGCAGCGAAAAATGCTGTTTTTTTAGCTCGAGGACAGCGCTGTAATAAAGAAAGCTACACTTCTGGACACATCTATTGGCCCACCTTAGAGTTTAGGTTTCTATGGCCCCTACTTTAATATGATTGCTAGATTGAACAAAAACTATTGATGCAGTTTTAAACCTGATACATTTTACCATCATTTTAGATCGTATTGTTTAAAATTTTGAATTCAGAATACCACACGACATGGAGCTACGCCTAACAAGTCGGGTATGCGCCTTGATGAAGGCAGTTGATTTTTGATTAAAAAACATGTTTTTTCAAATAAAGGATTAACTTAATAACGCGTGTTGCCTCCATGGGCATCAACGACAGCTCTCATACGATTAGGCATAGAGTTTATCAACCGCTCTATGAAATTTTGAGGGATCATCTCCCATTCCTCTTCTATGGCAGTTTTCAACTCCTGCATCGTCTGGGCAACTGGCTGATGAGCCCTAACACGTCTTTTTAGCTCGTCCCACATGTGCTCAATCGGGTTCATGTCTGGGCTTCTGGCTGGCCAGTCCATAACTGTGATGTTCACATCCCGAAGATATTCCCTGACGATGCCGGCCGTATGGGCTCTTGCATTATCATGCATAAAAAGGAAATTTGGGCCCACACGGTCCAAGTATGGCATCACGTGTGGTTCCTAAGCACTCACGAATGTACCTTTCAGCATTTAATGTTGGCAGCCGTGGTCCCGTAATAACCTCAAGTTGAGTTTTGCCGCTCGCGGATATACCACTCCAGACAGTCCATGAGCCACCGCCATAAGCAACTCTCTCTTCAAGGCAGCATTGTGCAAAACGCTCTCCCTTACGCCGGTAGACCTTCTTCCTTCCATCATTGCCATGTAACGCAATTTTTGACTCATCAGAAAAGAGTACACGACTCCAATGCTGCTGAGTCCAATTTAAATGAGTGCGTGCGAAATGAAGACGCGCTGTTCGGTGGGCTCGCGTTAGTTTGGGGCCATTAGCTGACTTGTGTGGTACCATATCGCGTTCTTTTAACCTTCTCCGAACAGTTCGAGCGCTCACAGATACTCCGTGGAAGTCGCGAAGTTGGTTTTGTATATCAATGGAGGTAAGGTGACGATTTCTCAAGCTGGTCGTCACGATGAATCGATCCTGCCTTTCAGTTGTGACCCGAGATCGTGGCCTTCCTTGGCGACGAACAAAGCCGCCAGTCCCTAGGTACCTCCGATAAACATTTCGGACCGCAGATCGACTTAAATTAAGTTGAGCACTCACATTGCTTTGGCTGTGTCCGGCCTGGATAAGTGCCACAGCTTGGGCGGCGACTTCAGGCGAAGTATCCATAGATTATTGATAGAACCTCACCTTAATGTTAAGAATAAGTAATGTTTGTTGCAAAACCAAAGAGGAAAATCACACTTTCAAGAATTAAATCCAAGTAAACCAATAAAATCAAGTTTTCTTAGTATTCGATTGTTTGATAATAAACGAACAGGCTCCAAATTTTCTTTTGTTTCTTTAAATTCTGAGTTCGAAATTTAAAAAAAGACCATTGAATAAAATTATGAATGTGCCTGGTTCAAAACTGTGTAAAAACTTTTTGCTCGACCTAATATAAATTTTTAGCTAGGACTAAACGAAACTGAAAATGCAAGGTGGGCCAATAGATGTGTCCAGAAGTGTATTACCAGATCATATAACGGCGAGCCAAGCGAACCGCAAAAAAATCTGTTTTTTAGCTCGAGGAGACTGCAGTAAAAAGACACGAAGGAGTAGAGCATGTGACGGCTAGCGGAGCGAGCCGCGAAAAATGCTGTTTTTTTTAGCTCGAGGACAGCGCTGTAATAAATATAGCTATCAGGAGAACATATAACGGCGAGCGGAGCGAGCCGCGAAAAAATCTGTTTTTTAGCTCAAGGAGAGTGCAGTTATAAAGACATGTAGTAGCAGAGGATGTAACGGCGAGCGGAGCGAGCCGCGAAAAATGCTTATTTTTTAGCTCGAGGAGAATGCAGTAAAAAGACATAAAGTAGTAGAGCATGTGAAAGCGACCGGAGCGAGCCGCGAAAAAATCTGTTTTTTAAGCTCGAGGAGAGTGCAGTTATCCATTATCAGAACATATAACATCTTGTATTGGGGATAAGAAACTAGCTTCGGTGTTTTTTCGTAAAGAAAAAATAATAATATTACTAGCCACTGGCGAAATTGCCCGGAGTTGCCAAAAAGAGAAGAAGAAGAAGAAGAAGAAGAAGAAGAAGAAGAAGAGTTCTGAAGGTTCATCCATATAAACATACATAGGCGCTAATCTCATACCTTTCCTCACTGAAACGAGGTGTAGATTTGCTTTGCTAAGCTAAGTAGGTAGGTAGTCGGTCGTCGGCGACCGCCCGATTTCGCGGACTTTTTAAATTTTGATTTGCACCGGGTGTCCTTCAGCGCATTTTTCAAAATGTTGGATTACCTACTTTTTATAACGTTATTTTGAATATTTTTGGCTAAGATTTTAGTAGGCAGAGAGTAATTTGTTTGAAATGTTCGTAACCGTCAAGTTTTAGGAGATTTTTCAAGATGTCGTGTATGGTTTTGGGGGGGAGGGGGGGGGCATGACCCCAGTGACCCCCCCACCCCCCCTGGGACCGCCACTGTCTACTAGCTACTCTAGACTATACGTATAGTATTATTTTACCTGTGACTATACTATTTGGAGAATAATCCCTTCAACACTATTATCTAATTGTTTAGAACAGGTTATCAGTGAGCACATCTGTATAGGCTCTTCTATCATTTGAGTGGTCTCCATATCAGAAATAGGCATATCTAATGTTACCTGATTCCAGTACTGAGTGCCTCCTGGGCGGCGCTGCTGATGTCGTTGACGTCATCACTGCTGGCGACACCTTCACCGCCGCCCATGTCCTCGTCCATTGTACTGGATTCATCTGCAAACGAAAATGAACCTTAGCAATTGTTATTAGATTCGATTGGGGTATTCAGCGTCTGTGCCGTGTCTGATTGTGCCGTTAATTTCAAATAAAACTAATGATCAATGAATTATTAACTGGGATTTTCAGCAGTGGGTGAAATCAGGCTGTGGATGATGATTAACTCTCTCTTAGCAGAAAAAGAGCTGAATAAAAACACTGCACAGCAATACCTTTATAAAAGTCCATAATTGGAATCATTTACCAGATGATGTTGTTACTACCACATCAATAAATGATTTCAAAAACAAATTAGATAACTGGTTGGGAACGAACAAACTGTTAACATTAAAAGACATTAAAGTGTAACCAGGTGCACCAAGTGAAACTAAGACATTTAAACACTCCGAAGTAGGCACATCAGCAAAAGCTGCATTTCTATAATTTTAAATAATAATAATTGACAATTAAAGGCAGAAAACACACACAAGTTGTAACGGAAGTCGGTGGATGGAGGCGGCGGACATCCAAAATCCTCATGGCATCCTTTGTGGAGAGGTTATGGCAGGCAGTACAATAATAAACAATCATAAATGATGTCAAGCAGTAAATGTGTACTGGCTGATGATGCTTATGAACTAAGACTTAAATCCAGATTGGAGATAACTGGTAAAATGTTTACATGGTCACAAATAATATACAATCGCAAATGTAAAATAAATACAAGCACCACTACAAAACTACTAGCATTTGGACTACAAAAACCGTGCAAAAACACTTCTACTCAAGAAAATATTGCACACTTATGGTATAGATATGTTGCAGCCAACTGTTTGAATCAGCCGTATAATTGTACGGCTAGCCGATTCATTGCAAAACGACACTCAACCGCAAGATTAGTTAGGTAGAAAACTAACAAAATTGTTTGAAAAAAAAAAAAACTTTGGGGGACTACAATATCACAATGATAATATTATAGCTGTTTTCTCGAGGTCCCAGGATATTTTTATGCAGTGAATGGCGTTGTTCAATGAAACGGCTAGCCGTGCAATTAAACAGCTGATTGAACCAGTTGGCTGCGACATATACACAGTAAAACTTGAGCTCAAAAGGTCTGTAGACAAACTTACACCCAACCGAAAATAGTCGCTATCTAGCGAAAATGAGGGACAGCATGTACGGAAAAGAAAGCTTGTTGTAGATCTCTTATGTTATCTTCATTCTTCAGTTAGCGTCTTTGCGTAGCGCTAGCATTCGCATGGTCACTTTGTCTAGGTAACCAAGGAACTTACCATCTTGGACTATAGGTGCGTTCCCTTCTCCGAGCCCACTGTCAGTTGGCATGCCGGAGCTGATAGACTGATCCGGAGACTCTTCAGCAGCACCATCCAAACCTTCTTCATCATCTTCTTTCATCATGGGATCCAACTGGCTCTCATTATCCTGAGGAGATCCATCTTCTGTTTCCGCCTGATTTATGATAATTTTAATTTACTATGGTATATGGAAAATTCGCAGTGGCAATTATTTAATTTGAGAAACTGTAATACAACTGACTGTCTGATGTTAGTTATTAGATAGCAATTATTATTAGTGTCTCAACAACCTGTGAAGACAATACTTTTTTTTTAAATTCAATTTGCATAACGGTACATTACAAGCACGTGGAATAATCGGAAAATCAATTAATTGGTAAATAAATACATTTACAAGTCGGTGGCCAACCTGATGTTAAGCGGTAACTTCTGCATATAACAATGCATTACCTCATAGGTCACGTCTACCTAGGACGCGCTCTATGTGGCATTGCACTACACCCGCCACCTTGAGACATAAACATGATATTCTCAATTTCACTTTTCATGGAATGTGATTGTTTTTTCATTCCTTCATACACTTTATCTTACTATCTATGAGCAAAATCATAGTAACTACTCCAGTCTCCTCAATACTGATAAAATATGGATGAAATTAGATCTCATTTGATGGTTATGGTACATATTTTAACTATGCAATATCTCTATCTCTTACAGGAGTGGACAAGCAGTTGTCACCAATGTAAGCGGATGCATCCGACGCATCCGCTACAGCTGCATCCACTGCATCCGCTGCATCCGCTGCAGCGCTCGCAGCCACCTCGTCTATGTCCATCTCTTCATCACCTTCAGCATTCACTAAAACATCCAAAATGTTCATCAGGGCATAGTTTCGAACTTACAATGACACATTTTGTAAACATTAAAACTGGTTAAGATTATTGACACACAGTGGTAGCTACTTAGAATATTACTTACTGTTTGTGAAAAAAAGCCTTAGTGAGGTACAGACTGAATTAAGAAAGTAACACTGTATGGCATGCATTTAGAACAGGCATCTTAAGGTGAATGCTCACCCTTGAGGCGCGAATTTCAAATTTTTTGGGGTTTTTTGCCCATTACAGCTCATCAGCACTTCTTCTGATAGTGAAAGTTGAGTTCGCGAGAACTAGGAGATTTAACATACATGTTTTAATTGATGCTACTTCATAACTATCATCAGTTTAGCTACGATACCCCTGAACAAAAAAAAAACACTGTAAAAATGTGTTTAGAGGTATCGTAGCTAAACTGATGATATTTATGAGGTAGCATCAATTAAATCATGTGTGTTAAGTCTCCTAGTTCTCTCGAACTCAACTTTCACTATCAGAAGAAGTGCTGATGAGCTGTAATGGGCAAAAAACACCAAAAAATTTGAATTTCGCGCCGCAAGCATGAACATCCACCTTAAAAACTTTTATCAAGAAGAGGTGTTTAGGACGAATTAGCCATTTAAGTTTGCATGCACTTTGGATTTTAAATAAATGTAATTTGGTTAATATGTTATGTTAGTTGTTTTTTTTTTCATGGAAAAACCATGTATCACCATCATAGCCCTCAGAATTAGCAAGTTGAAGTGGTAATGGGCAGAGGGCCTAGTAAAGGTTTGTCTTAGTTTTGCATATTTGTTTGTATGGTTTGAATTCGGTGTTTGTGGATTTCGTTATTCCGAATGGTTCCAGGAACTACTCCAAATTACAAACCTGTACTAAGCCCTCAGGTCATAAGCTCGCTGAACTGATAACCCTTGGAGGATAAAGGTTCTCGAGCGGCAACTAGAAACCGGAAGTCGCAGTAAAGGAAGGCCCGCCTCTCAACGGACCAAGAACATAAAGTTCGCAAGAAGTCGATCTATTGGGGAGGCCTATGTCCAATAGTGGACTTCTACAGGATAATGAGATGATGATACAATTTGGAAGGTTGCAAATTTAATTGGCACATTGTTAGTTCGCCATTAACACAAGAGTACATGCGTGGCCTACTATAGTAGACTAGGTATGTTTGTTGATAACTTTATTGTGAGAGATCTGAGATTCCAAGAAAGTTTCTTTAATTTGACAAAAGAACAGTAAACATGCGTGACTTGTGCGCGTTGGCATGGTTTACCAATTAGCCGCCTAAATCTCAGGCCTACCGAAGAAGTCCACACGAGTACGCGCTTCTTAGTTTTTTCTTTCTGTTACTCACTTGAACTCGGAAATGCCATATTTATTAAAGATTATAAGTGAAGTACCTACATTGATATAGTTGCATTGCTTCACTATGGACTTGGGGTCCACGATCAAGTGATCAAGTGTCCAAATAAACCGGCCAAGTGCGAGTCAGACTCGCACGCGAAGGGTTCCGTACCATTGTATAAGATTAAACACTAAAAACTTATTTATAGTTAGAACCCCGTATTTTTTTTTACTTTATTGTAATTTTATTATTTGGTGTTACGGTGGCTATTAAGTAATACTCACTCTGTGAAAATTTTAAATATCTGCTAATTACGGTTCTAATACAGCCATTATTAAGATCAAGCAAAAACAAAAGTTTACTAGGTATGGTTTTAATCTTTGGTCCTTTTAATTTTTGGAGTGAATTTGATGAACGTCTTTAACGTGATTCCAACGGGCATTCTAGAAAAATAGTGATACCAAAACATGTTATTTTGAGAGCTTTGATCTCGAAAGTTACGATAGTCATATCGTTTTGAAAATACAAAAATGTATGTTAAATCCCCCATTGACCCTCACTGATGTGGTGACAGACCACGAAAGTGAGCACTAAAAATGAGGCACCGCACGGTTACTTACTGCTCTCTCTAAGAAACAAACCGTTTGGTACAAATTAAACTGTATATCATACACAATACACCACCACCAGCAGGACTTTGTCCAGGACACCTTTTTCAAGAATTTTACATAAGATCCGATGTCCATTGTTGGCTGACAAGGACTATGATATACATGCATCAGCTCCGAGAGCTGCCCATGTATTACAAATAAATGATAATAAATAATACCATATATACATAGCTAATTAATTATTTGTATGTATAAAGGGGCACATTTACTCCAGTGTTAATACCATATCATCTCGCAACCTATTATTCTGATGCAGGTATTTTAAAGCTTCATCTAAATTATACCCACACAATATATAAGTAAAATTTAGTGGATGGAAAGGAAGAGGAAGACCTTAGAAAATATGGATGGATTGCGTGTAAGATGATATGAATGAGAAGGGAGTGAATTGGGAAAAGGGCAAGACAATGATGATGATGATGATATTGTAAATCAATAATCATTCACAAATTATTCATATATATGCAATACACCGAAACAACCCCTTTTTGGTAAACATTTTAGGATCCTAGTAGTAAATATAGACAAAAATTCTTTATTACCTGGTTCTGGTTCAAGCAGGGATTGCTCGTCGACCTCAGCCAGGGCTATTTGAAGCTCAGGGTGCAATACATCACTGCTGCTTGTCGGGTCCGCAATCGTAGCTAATATTCATAATAATATTAATTCTATGTTACCAGTGCAACAACCTATACATGCACAGTTCTAAACACTCATGCATGTATCATTTGTGGATAAATAAAGAGATATATTATATTATAAAAGAAAACCAGTGCAGCAGAATGTCAACATCAAAGGAGGCCAAATAAACTTGGCAGTGATCAAAATCATATTTGGAACTATGGATTGGCTAAGGACATATTTATGAGCTAAAGTAGACAAAATAAGAATGTGAATGTAAATGAATATATACTTTGCGCACTCCTTTGATAAGGACGAACAGTGTGCCCGCAATTCTACACTACTAGACCTATGAATGCATGGAAAATTAAAACGAAAACTACATATTCAATAAAGTGCCACTGCCAGCTCATGTTAATCATTCTATACCTGATTCGTCAACAGCAGCAGAGGCATCTTCATGACTTGAAACATTGTTTTCAGAGAGATCATCAATTGTGTCTGCGGCCTGGTTTTCGGCAAGCGGTGAAACTTCCGCGCCATCAGGCCCATCGGCGTGAAGAGATGATTCCGACTCCATTGTGCCAAATTATACTCTTAAGTATCGTCAAAACTAATTTAAATAGTTTTTTTAAACGTAATCAAATAGGTACGCAGTGAAAATTTGCATTTTTAGTAAATATAACAAAAATGAAACTAAGCCGTAGCTTTTTTTTGGATTAAACAAACCACAGCCACAGCACAGAGTAGGAATAGATTAGATTTGAAACACAGACCAAGAGTAGAGTGTACCGTACGCATACCGTACGACAGAAACAAGCATAGAGTTTTTTTTTACAAAGAGTGAATTGGGGGCTTTTCATTTTCGAATTAAAAAAAAAGTAGTTCGATTTGGCTCGATAGATAGCGCTGAGTCAAATGTGGTTGGCAAAATTAAGGTGATTGCTTTCGCTTGTGGCGCGAAATTCAAATTTTTTCGTGTTTTTTGCACATTACTGCTCATCAACACTTATTCAGGTAGCGAAAACGGATTTGCCGGTAATGATATGACCTAACACACAAGTTTTAATTTAAAGTAACATATATATACCTCTATATATATCATAGTTTAGCTATGATTGTGCTTCATTGGTGTTTACAGTGTTTTTTTGTCCAAACTAATGATATTTATGTATAATGAGTAGTTAATTAATGTGTAGGGGAGAAGGAATCACATTAGGACACTTTTTACATAATAGGTCCTAGAATTTTTTGTTTTTAAGTTTTTTGTGCGTTTTATGAAGTAAAACCTATATTTGTATTTTACCTTTAGAATACAATAATAAAATAAACATATTTATTTAGAAGAATAGGTAAATTTTTAATTTTAGTAAGCCATTGGCAATGTCCCAAACTGCCCCCCTTGGGGGCAGTTTAGAACTTGTGATTTAAATGGCCATAATAGTAATAAAAACTTTTTACTTTTTAAATATGCTTATTATTATTAAAATGTATTTGTTTAAGCATCTTAAATAAATGAAAACACCTAAATTGACACAAAGTTTTTTAAATGGTGAATTGGGGTAGGTTATGACACATACTTTTTTTTTTATACTTGTAATGGCGGATCATGCAGATGGCCCACCTGATGTTATGTGGTATCCTCTGCCTATGAACAGGACAGGACATGTCCTAAAGTGCCCCAAAATATATGTCCTAACCCACCCCAAGGCACCATTTAAAAAACTTTGTGTCATTATTTAATTTTTATCTATTTTGAAACTAATACGTTTGGCTCTATCCTTGCATAGATACCCAAACTTAACAGGAACTATAAAAAACATATAATTTATGCTCATAATGAGCAAATAAAGACTTACGAAGTCCAGATGAAAAATTTACACTAATAATAAAAATTTAGCAACCGAAAATCCCGACCTGCTAATAAGTCAGTTTCACAGCTGACGTCGTGGCGAATGACATGTGATGGTTTGTAGTAGTAGTGTTGACATATAAAAAATGATTTTTCTGCCAAGAAAATGTCTACGGTTTTAGAGAAATCTCCAATGTCTAAGGGTGCCCCCTGTCCTAAGCTACCTCCTTCTCCCCTACTGGGTGTTAAGTTTATTATTTCATCTATTCCCAAGTAGTCTGTGGCAGATTACTACTCTGTGTGTAAGGGAGTTGTCGTGTCAGTTGGTGCTAAGAAACTGAATAAATATGGCTAAATAAAATTAAGCTTTTAATATAAAAACCAATATCTTTTGATATGTTGTACATTACATAAAACTAGGTAGGTAATGTTTAATGAGCGCGCTCTGTTAAGGCGCTATAGGGCCAACGAAAATTTTTATGTCAGGGTGTGAAGCACGCGGGGTCGCCCCGCCCACTGAGCGGGACGCAGGATGCGCCGAGTTCAATGACCCGAATTCTATCGGCGGGTAAGAGCGTTTTCACACTTTCCGATCCGATATCCTTATCGGAACACGTTTCCATACATTTTGTCGGTATCTGATATTGGAGACCGATAAAATGTATGAAAATTACGGCCGATAACGGTATCGCATCGGATAGTGTGGAAACTCTCTAAGGCGCCTTGCTATTATTTTCGCACATACGGTCATAAAGTAGTACAATATGCGCACAAAAAATAATAAGTTTTAGTGCTAGTAATAAATAAATAATAAATAATTTTTACGTAAGTTTTTTTATTATTTCTGTTGGATATTTGGATAATCACATTACCTATAAAAATGGATCGTAAGGAAGGTATCTAATTGTGGCAGAAAATCAGATGTTCCATAAACAAAATAAGTACCTCATGATTCGATCCTAAGAAATTACCTCTCCGTCTCCTCCAGTGGATGTGTGCAGTGGTCTGTCCGACCTAAGACTAGGCCCTCCGACTCTTTCTGAGGAAGAGTGCAGAGGTGTGTGTCCGGCATAAGAAATTACCTCTCCGTCTACTCCAGTGGATGTGTGCAGTGGTCTGTCCGACCTAAGAGTAGGCCCTCCGTCTCTTTCTGAGGAAGAGTGCAGAGGTGTGTGTCCAGCCTAAGAAATTACCTCTCCGTCTCCTCCAGTGGATGTGTGCAGTGGTCTGTCCGACCTAACAGTATACCCTCCGTCTCTTCCCGTGGAAGAGTGTCGTGGTGTGTGTCTAGCTTAAAAAATTACCTCTCCGTCTCCTCCAGTGGATGTTTACAGTGGTCTGTCCGAACAAAGAGTAGCCCCTCCGTCTCTTCCCGTGGAAGAGTGTCGTGGTGTGTCTGGCCTAAAAAATTACCTCTCCGTCTCCTCCAGTGGATGTTTACAGTGGTCTGTCCGACCTAACAGTATACCCTCTATCTCTTCCCGTGGAAGAGTGTCGTGGTGTCTGGCCTAAAAAATTACCTCTCCGTCTCCTCCAGTGGATGTTTACAGTGGTCTGTCCGAACAAAGAGTAGCACCTACGTCTCTTCCTGTGAAAGAATGCCGTGATGTGTTTCCGGCCTCAGAAAATACTTCTCCGTCTCCTCACGTGGATGTGTGAAGTGGTATGTCCGGCCTAAGAGTTACCCTCCGGTTTTTCCTATGGAAGAGTGCTGTGGTGTTTGTCGGGCCTAAGAAGATACCTGTGCGTCACCTCACGTGGATGTGTGCAATGGTCTGTCTGGCCTAAGAGTAGACCCTCCATTAGTTCCCGTGGAAGAGTGCCGTGATGTGTGTCCGCCCTAAGAAAATACCTGTCCGTCTCCTCAAGTAGATGTGTGAAGTGGTATGTCCGGCCTAAGAGTAACCCTCCGTTTTTTCCTATGGAAGAGTCCTGTGGTGTTTGTCCGGCCTAAGAAAATACCTGTGCGTCACCTCACGTGGATGTGTGCAGTGGTCTGTCTGGCCTAAGGGAAGACTCTCCGTGTCTTTCCATGAAAGTGTGCCGAGGTGTGTGTCCGGCCTAAGAAAATACCTGTCCGTCACCTCACGTGGATGTGTACAGTGGTCTGTCTGGCCTAAGGGAAGACCCTTCGTGTCTTCCCGTGGAAGAGTGTCGTGGTGTGTGTCCGACCTAAGAAAATACCTGTGCGTCACCTCACGTGGATGTGTGCAGTGGTCTGTCTTGCCTAAGAGTAGACCCTCCGTCTGTTCCCGTGGAATAGTGCCGTGATGTGTGTCCGGTTTAAGAAAATACCTGTCCGTCTCCTTCCGTGGATGCATTGAGCATCACATCAATCTACAAATTCTACCTATATCATTCTACAATTTTCAATGTAATAACTACTCATTTTGATTTCTAGCACAGATAATGTATGGTAGTAAATGTGTTACTACCATACATAACATACATACCATACCACCATCCAAAGGGCGTCGACGATTTTGGCATAGTCGTCAGCCGCCATTTACATTTATTTTTAAGTTAGAGGCGCACTTTAAAAAAAATACATTTTCTAGAGGGTACGGGTCATTCGCAAAACATCCACTTCTCATAATGTACACCGCACTTTTCAAACTATTTTTTTTTTCAAAAAAGCTGGATATGGGTTACTGGCTCACTGACTCATTGACATCGTTATTCTCCTAGAAGGAGTCGTTTTAGTGTTGGGTCATGTTCTAGGAAAGTGTTTAGTCCGTCTGTAAAATCTGTCATTTCAAAAATCCAAGCTGACCAAAACCTTTCTTCGAAATGGTGACCGAACGGATCCGTTCAAACGACGCATCCTACTGTTTTTTGGGAAAGATAGAAGAAAAAAATAAAAAAAATAAAAAAATAGATTGCTGCTCTAAAATGGGTTTTTCAAACAGACTTGTCCGACTAGACTTTGGTGAATTAAAGTTTTTTACTAAAGTTAACACTCGAAAATTTGGTTTATATAGAAATGTTGTAAGCATCTTGGTGTAGATAGGGTGCAAAATCACAACTTTTTTAAAAACCATGATGGCGCATGGCGGATTGTTTGGTGGTCATTTTGTAGAATCGTAAAGTTTTAAATTTTCAAATTGAAAAAAGAGACTGCGGGCAACACCGGAGCTTGATGACTAGTAAAGGGCTATCGTGTGGGAGAACAAGTGGTGTTGCCTGGTGGAAATTGCAACTTTTTTACTTTTCGTTACATTTTACTTGTATTTATATTTTACTTTTAAAACCAAGAAGTAAAAATGTAATCATATGAAAAAAGTAAAAAGTCTAAAATAAAAAAACTCAAAAAAAATAAAATTGAAGTCATTTTATGAAAAGTCCAATGTACATATTGCGAATAAAGGAGATGTCCAGAAGTGGTATAATATTCTGAGAAAATTTCAGAAGTTATGAAATATATCTAAAAAAAGCTTATTTATTGGGCTACTCGATTATATAAATTTTATATATTATAAAACCTCCGTTTCCGAGAAAATAATAAAATTGTTCTTGAAGGGAAAACATAATGAAACAAACATGCCAAAACCACACGTGTGTAATAAATAAATAAATAAATAATGCTGGACAGTTCACATAACACATTTCACATTTTTTATCTAGCCCCAAGCTAAGCAGAGCTTGTGTTATGTGTACTAGATAACTGATATACTTAATACAATATATTACATAGATAGATAATTTTAATTAAACATAAAAATACCCAGAACACCCTAAACAAATATCTGCGATCGCACATAAAATAAATATGCTATTTCGTCTTCTTCTGCCTGTGCCCAAAGATATGATGACTAAAATATTCTTCTTGAATGGAATACGTGCTAACACACAATTTACAATAAATTTATCTGTGCCCTGAGCTACCTGAAAAATACATATGTTTATAAGGAGGCGAGGAATGTAGGTACCTATGCATATTGCTAAAGGTACTATTATCATTACAGGCAGCTCCTATCTATTAGTGAACTCTACAACAGTGTAGGTAGGTATCTACTTAGAATGTATCCTGAACCTACACAGAACAGATAAACTAATAAGTGAAGTATTAGTAATAACGCGACAACATGGAACGAAGGTAGGATAGTCGTATGAAAAGTTCTTTGTGGTTGTCTGTCTGCGGCCTATCTCGCTAGCTAGAGAGTATCAAAATTCCTTAGTCTGCCTGCCAAAGAGCGTCAAGTTCACCTTTTGGGAGTGTTACAAGTTCTAACTTTATTTTGAAAAAAAAAACAACATTTGAATCAAGTTTAAAAAAACTGAGGTACATTTATTATTTTTCATTAGCTGCAAAATAGCCAAATAATTAATGCCCTTTCTCCGTAAATAACTATTATGTTGCTTAGAATTTCTAGTTATTTTTATACCGGCCTTCATATATTTTTGGGACATCTCCTTTAGTCTATTTGAGCAAAAAAATTGAGTGTATATTTTGCGAAGTGGAGGTTATGCGAAGTGGTCATATTGAGAATAAGTGCGATGTACATTACAAGAAGTGGACGTTTTGCGAATGAGTTGTATCCTCTAGCCATAGCACAATAACTAGTGGGTCGGTGGTGCGTGAGGTGCTGCAGCTGGCGTACAGTTTTCCTTTGCCGCTTACTCGCGTGTATGCACAAACCTCTACAAACCCCTGCAAACCCTACCAACACTACAAACCCCTACAAAATCCTACAAACCCTACAAACTCCTTCCAACGCCTACGAACCTCTATAAATCTACTTTGATTTTGACCCTTAACCTTGACCTTGACCTGTACCTGTACCTGTACCTGTACCTGTAACTGTAACTGTACCTGTACCTGTACCTGTACCTGTACCTGTACCTGTACCTGTACCTGTACCTGTACCTGTACCTGTACCTGTAATTATACCTGTACCTGTACATGCTCCTGCACTAATTAATATGAATGTCGCCTCTTCGTTTATCTCACTCACTCGACCATCGTTCCACTCAGTGGAATCGTTCCACTTCGTGTCACGCTGGTCTCGTTAGCTCGATAAGCTACAGCATAGTTAATTTGAAGAGAGAAAACTAACGTAATATTCGTAATCAGCACCCACAAATTACTTGAAAACGACACCCATATTAGTTTTTTCTGATCTTACCATTTTATAGGGTTACCAGCTTACCTACTAACTTACCCACGTAACCAAAAAATTTAAGTAATATTCGTAATCAGCAACTACAAATTACTCAAAAACGACACCCATATTAGTTTTTTCTTATATTACCTTTACGCAGGGTTGCCAGGTTACCTTCCTACTCACTTACATACGTACCTGACTGCAAATTTGATGATTTATTCGCAATCGAACGTTACTATCGTTTTTTTCAGTCTCTCGATTATACAAGAACCGTTTCCTCCCAGGGTTACCAACAATATACAAATTTATATAGTCAAAGGTTATTTTTAAGGGCTTCCTTCATAATACCACATACATTTTATTATCAAAAACTTAATTATTTATATATATTTGGAGAAAATCTAAGAAATTGCCCTAAAAACGGGGAAAATATTTCCACCTGGCAACACCACTTGTCCTCCCACACAACAGCCCTATACAAGTCATCAAGCTAAGTGTTGCACACAGTCTCTTTTTTTCAATTTGTAAATTTTATATTCCACCATTTAACAAAATGGCCGCCACACCATCTGCCATCTTGGTTTTGAAAAAAGTTAGGATTTTCGTATATTCACCGAGATGCTGGCAACATTTCTGCATAAACAAAATTTTCGAGTGTTAACTTTGGTAATAGACTTTAATTAACCAAAGTCTAGTCGGACAAGTCTGTTTAAAAAAGCCATTATAGAGCAGCCTTCTATTTTTTTTTGTTTGTAACATTTTTCTTTAATCTTTCCCATAAAACAGTTGGACGCGTCGTTTGAACGGATCCGATCGGTCACCGTTTCAAAGAACTGTTTTGGTCAGGACCAAAAGTGCGGTGTACATTATGAAAAGTGGACGTTTTGCGAATAAGCCGTATCCTCTAGCCATTTATGTACAGTTTTCAAAGTGCGCCACTAACTTGAAAATAAAACTAAATGGTGGCTGACGACTATTCCAAAATCGTCGACGCCCTTTGGATGGTGGTAGCCGGTAACACATTTACTACCATACATTTTCTGTCCTAGTAATCAAAATGTAGTTAACATTGAAAATCGTATCCTAATGCAATAGGTGGAATTAGTACATTGATGTGATGCTCATTGCATCCACGGGAGGAGACGTAGAGGTTTTTTTTTGGCTGGACACACACCACAGCCCTCTTCCATGGGAAAAAACGGAGGGTTAATCTTAGGCTGGACATACCACTTCACACATCCACTTGAGGAGACGGAGAGGTTATTTCTTAGGCCAGACAAACACCACAACACTCTTCCATAGGAAAAAACGGAGGGTTACTCTTAGGCCGGACATACCACTTCACACATCCACTTGAGGAGACGGAGAGGTATTTTCTTTGGCCAGACAAACACCACAGCACTCTTCCATAGGAAAAAACGGAGGGTTACTCTTAGGCCAGACTTACCACTTCACACATCCACTTGAGGAGACGGAGAGGTATTTTCTTAGGCCAGACAAACACCACAACACTCTTCCATAGGAAAAAACGGAGGGTTACTCCTAGGCCAGACATACCACTTCACACATCCACTTGAGGAGACGGAGAGGTATTTTCTTAGGCCGGACACACATCACGGCACTCTTCCACGGGAACAGACGGAGGGTCTACTCCTAGGCCAGATAGACCACTTCACACATCCACGTGAGGTGACGCACAGGTATTTTCTTAGGCTGGACAAACAACACAGCACTCTTCCATAGGAAAAAACGGAGGGTTACTCTTAGGCCGGACATACCACGTTACATATCCACGTGAGGTGACGGACAGGTATTTTCTTAGGCCGGACAAACACCACAATACTCTTCCATAGGAAAAAACGGAGGGTTACTCTTAGGCCGGACATACCACTTCACACATCCACTTGAGGAGACGGAGAGGTATTTTCTTTGGCCAGACAAACACCACAGCACTCTTCCATAGGAAAAAACGGAGGGTTACTCTTAGGCCGGACATACCACTTCACACATCCACTTGAGGAGACGGAGAGGTAGTTTCTTAGGCCAGACAAACACCACAACACTCTTCCATAGGAAAAAACGGAGGGTTACTCTTAGGCCGGACATACCACTTCTCACATCCACTTGAGGAGACGGAGAGGTATTTTCTTAGGCCGGACACACATCACGGCACTCTTCCACGGGAACAGACGGAGGGTCTACTCCTAGGCCAGATAGACCATTGCACACATCCACGTGAGGTGACGCACAGGTATTTTCTTAGGCCAGACAAACACCACAACACTCTTCCATAGGAAAAAACGGAGGGTTACTCTTAGGCCGGACATACCACTTCTCACATCCACTTGAGGAGACGGAGAGGTATTTTCTTAGGCCGGACACACATCACGGCACTCTTCCACGGGAACAGACGGAGGGTCTACTCCTAGGCCAGATAGACCACTGCACACATCCACGTTAGGTGACGCACAGGTATTTTCTTAGGCTGGACAAACAACACAGCACTCTTCCATAGGAAAAAACGGAGGGTTACTCTTAGGCCGGACATACCACTTCACACATCCACTTGAGGAGACGGAGAGGTATTTTCTTAGGCCAGAAAAACACCACAACACTCTTCCATTGGAAAAAACGGAGGGTTACTCTTAGGCCAGACATACCACTTCACACATCCACTTGAGGAGACGGAGAGGTATTTTCTTAGGCCAGACAAACACCACAGCTCTCTTCCACGGGAAGAAACGGAGGGTCAACTGTTTGGTCAGACAGACCACAGCACATCCCACATCCTCTAGAGGGGACGGAGAGGTAATTTCTTTGGCCAGATCTCTACTCCTACTAGGTATGTAGCTATCTAAAGTAACAGTATGAAGTCAGAGTTTATTTGCAAAACAAATCGGATAATGTATTTGTTTACCTAGGTTTACTTTTACTTACCTTTGTCACAGAATAAATAATAGTACAAGTACCTATGTTGGCTCTTTTCATAATTATGATTTGCGAGTAGCCTGACTTGATAGTTTCCATTTCATCCGTAGTCACGTGACCGATGGCGGGAAAATTGACACAGATCCTGCCTCGATGCGGTCTGCGACCGGTCTGAGCAAGCCGAGCGCACGCTCTGGTACTTATATTTGTGTTTAAAAAATTATATAAAAAAATCCCTTTTAGTTTTGCTAAATTTTATTAATGACTTCACTAATTTAAATAAAAATGAACATGACACCAAGTGTTTCATAAGTTAAAACGTGAAAGAAGTAAGTCAAAAACATGATTTCAATTTTAAAAAGGTGGTATCTTTGTGTTTTTTTTTTATTGAGTGAAGTAATTCAAATAGTGGGTATGGCCGCAAAAAATTGTACAAATAACTTACATGACATCGTTACGCTTGTTACGTACATGACTGAATGTAACATACATGACCATTATAAAGCTTAGGTCATAATACAATCTAGTTTTATGCAGAAGCTAAGGAAAAAGAAAACAAAATGTGTAGAGAGATCACAATCTGTGGTTTAATCATCAAACTCTTAGAAATAGATACAGCAACCATCTTCACCATTTTTCAAATAATAGTCTTTTGAGTTTATTGACATAATTTCAACTTTTTTTACTATACACACTGCGGGTACAACATCATATTCTACTTTTCTGGTAACAATGAATTTTAGCGTTGGTTTTTTTATGGTTTTTAAAAACCTTATCTTAAAAAAATTTTCATTATCTTTCTGAAAATTTTCGACAATAAAACCTATGTAGTACGTCCACTTATTTTTGGTGTAATATCTTACAATCACACTGTCATTAATATTCATTGGAATTTCTTTGGTTTCATTATTTATTTCTGTCTCAGTTTCTTTGGTTTCATTATTTATTTCTGTCTCAGTACTATACTGAATATTACGTTCCATCCCTGTAAATAAACATTTCGATTAACATTAGTCATTAACAAATAAATTCGAAAAGCAAATACTTATAAATCTTTTATTAATAGCATAGATACATTTAATAGATAAATGTTTTTGTTTTTGTAAATAAAATATTGAATATAACTTAAATTAACTGGCCGAAATTAGTTAATAATAATTAAAATACCTTCAGTGGAATTGTTTTCATCAATGTTTTCTTTATTTGTGTAAAGATTCTCATTTTCGTAGTTATTTTTATTATTATTTAATATCCCTGTAATTAAGAATTACAATTAATAAATATACTTTGTAAGTACTGATTTACCATAAGTATGGTAATTGTCCGTCTTTAAAACTTTCTGTTTACCTATGGCAGTATTATCAGTATGAGTATTGTCATCGATTTTTTTTTCAGTGTTTTGTTTCTCCGTGTTATTTTTGCTGTCATTTCTTATGTTTTTATTCTCTTCTTCAGATGTCGCTTCTATTTCTGTAACAAAAGATATTGTTTATATGTATACTGTATATTTGAAACAAACGACACTTGAAATTTGATATAGGTACCTCCATCATCGTCAGATAATTTTTCCTCACAATAACCTTCTTCTGAAGAATCATGTAATGAATACGTATCGTCATCGTCTGAGCTTTCAACGAGATTCCTTGCCGTTCTTTGCGTGCATTTAGTCGGTTTTCGTACACCCGAAATTGATGGCGTAGGGTGGTCATAAATGTTTTCCTTATAGGATTTTCTACACAGATTAAAGTCTTTGCTTATTTTCTGCATATTTTCAATTTGCAGCGCTTCAAAGTCTTCAAAACTTTCATATCTCATATTTTCTGGCCGGTATCTGATTTCTGAAAGAACAGTTACTTTTGCTTTCTTTTTTTCTGTTTGTTGTATAAGTATATTATTATCATCTTCACTTATTTTCCTTTTTGACTGAGATGAATTTATTAGTTTTTTATCACATTGATTAGTTTTAGTTTTCTTTACCAGTATATGTTTCTTTATGTCAAAGCATTCGCAGTAACCACGCAAATCTCCACAAAAGCAACTTAAACTTCTGAACCGTATTTCATTATTCATTTGACTGTTACTTATTTGGTGTAAGTTCATTGTCTGAGGAACAGGCGTCAGATCTTCTTCGACTGCAGAAATATCAGCCGCATTGACATAAAAAGTCATTACAGTTGTGTCAGAGTTTTTAAGACATGTATAGGCTGTGTATGCGTCTGGTATGTCAGTGCCGTGTTTAACGTTGTCGTCTAGTCTGCGTTTAAGTCCTCCTCCTACTCCGTCCGCAGCTCCCTTTCCATGAGCAGATTCACTGAAGTTCCATGTTGAAAGTGGGAATCCCATGCTCTTTGTGTATTTCGTAAACAAAAAAAAGTTCTTTTTTTGTTTGTATTGCGTCGCTGGCCCATCGGAGAAGAAATGCACTGCATTAACAAGTGGATAATGTTCTCTAACGTAACTTAATATAGGCTTTAAATGTGCCCAAATTGCCTCAGGACCATGTTCATTACAGGCCGATAGTGACGCAAATGATTGTGCCTTTTTTTCTTTGGCATACACAACGCCTGTATGGATAGTCACCTGTGACTTTGATGCTCCGAAGTGCATAGATTGCACTTCTGTTGCAAGCTTGCATACGTAATTTTCACTAAAGTCAATGTGAATGGCCACTTCCGTGTCCTTTAAGTTTTTAATACATGACAAATATTGTGAGTATTGGTGCTTTATGTTAAATACGTGTTTTTTCATAACATTAAGTTCCTGATTAAAGGATTCTGTGAGTGTTTTCAAATTGTCTTCAACAACTTTTTTTACCATCTTCTTAGTAGTCATAGTTTTGCCATCGCTTTTGTTTATGTATGTATGTGTCTGCATTGAAAATTCGGTCCAAGTAACAATATCCTCCATGTTTCTATTATCTTCGTCAAAATTGATACGCTTATTGACACACGTGGAACATTCACCATAGGCGCATGCTTTAAAATCCAAGTCACACACGACGTTCAATAAGATTTCATTCAAACTAGTAGTTTCAATCATTCCCAAAGCGTTTAACTTCTCAATTTTCATGGAGAAATTTTCGTGTTTTACGCACCCACATGTTTCACGATTAGAAAGTTTTGGTTTTAGCACGTAAAATGGCCTGTACTTCTTGAATGCAGTCAATTTTGCAGTGCCTCCTTCTGCTCTGTACTTTTTGTAAAGCTCCTTTAAGGTATTTAGTAAGTAACGTCTTTGTTTTTTAATTTTACCTTTAGTCTTGAATTCTTTTCTTCCAGCGGTCGCCCGACTTACATCGTCTCTTTCGTAAAATTGGATTATTTTATTGATTATAATTCTGTTCTTTCTGATAGTATTTTTTTGTTGACGAGCCCGTCCTTTTAACCCAAATATCTTGCTCGTTATCTCACTCTTCTTGTTATATTTTTGTACGTATTTGTTCCCAATTATTTGTTTAAGTGTATTTCGTTCTGTATTATTTTCAGTATTCTCATATGTATCTTTAATTGCATTCACTAAAACATGATGAGTCAAAAGCTGTCTCTTGACTTTGTCCTTTTGTTCTTGAGAAATGTCTGGCAGGTTTTGTTCTAGAAAACTGTTAGATTTTGTTAATGGTGTCATATCTCTCTCATCTTGAATCTGTGGTTGTGCTTCATCATCAATCAGTGGTTGTGATATACATTTCAGTTCGTCAACAAGCGTAACCAATTTTTTATTTTTTTGCATGTATCGTTTACACTTTTTTTTAATAGATTTAAGTTCTTTCGCCAATTTATCTATTTTTTCTTCATATAGAGATCTTTGTCTAGCCCATCTTCTTCGTAGTCTTCGAACCAAGGTAGTGTTTTCCTGTGTTTTAGCTTTAGCATCGTTTTCATTTGTGGTGTCATCATTTTTCTCAGTTTCTTTTGACTTCATTCTGTGGCGGTTTTGACTTTCTCTCCACTCTTTTCTTTTCTTTCTTTTTAATTCTTCGGGACATTCCATAATTTTTGCTCTTTTTCTATTTCTCTCTGCATTTTTGGATTTGATCTCTTCATACTTCGCAGGATTTTCATTTCGTAACTTTTCACGATATTTTTTTTGCCTTTCGGCATTTGTCAAAGGCATCTGAAAAATTAATATTTTTTTACCGAATTTTATGGTTCATTTGTTATTTTAGGAAAAGTAGTGTAATCTCCGCCTTACAATTGGTCATGTATGTAACGTTACACATTTCGTTACACATTGTAACATTCATGACATACGAAATCGTGGGACATAACCTAGAATTCAAATAATCATTGATTGCAAACTACTATTGATTGTGACGTAGGTTGACCGTATTCTATGATAATTAAACCTTTTAGACAAGTTAACAGAAAAACATAATAAGCGGTACTTACCTTGCAATCACACACTTAAAACAATAGTATTTTGAGCGACAAGTCAGACGTCAACACAAAATCACCATTGACATTCAAACAAACATGGCCGACTTTTTTTTCTGAATGTTGGCGTCTTGCTCAGTAGTGTTGCCATATGAAAATACCAAACATAACCAAATAACACACCGGAAACCTAAAGAAACAAACGTTACATCCATGACGTTACACACTCAAAAAAAAAGTGGACACTTTTTTAAAAATGATTAAATGGGTGACAAAAACGATATTTTTCTTTTGCACGTTTAGAAATAGATTGAAAATATATCGTAAAGCTAAAGTTAAATTTAATATTTTGAGAAAAAACACTCCTTTTCCAAGTGTTGGCAGTTTTTGATACAAAGGGTGCAGTTGGACAAAAAAAAACTAGTATGTGGGGAAAATCAGCAATATTTTATATAATACATTTTTATTTTTTTTCATTAGGGTAGGTAGATATATTTCATGAAAATAATCATAACAGAAGTTCATCGTTCAGAACAATGTTCAACAAAACTCATTTATCAAATAACTTGGACATCACGACAATTTTAAAATGGGGACAAAACAAAAATAACGTTGTACAATTTTTTGCGGCCATACCCTAGTGTATTGAATTATTGATTTCACTAGATAAAATGATCAAGAATATCATATATTTTTTTCTTCATAGAAAACTATAACAATTCTTATCAAAAACTTTAAAATTCTAGACACATTTGAGAACCTATGGCGTCTTAAGCTCGGCTGTTCACCTTCATAGTCACACAAAATCAAGACACACTATCTAGTCAAGGTGTAAGGAGGCCTTAAGCTTACATAAGTGACACGTCTGTGTCCACATCTGTTATAAAATATTTATTATTCATCTGTGATGGATAAATAATTTTGCACTGTTTTAATTTGACATGTTTTACATCTGTGAGGGATTTATTTTGATTATTTTTGTATCTATGGATTGGTTGTTTTTATGTAATCAATTCAATAATTCAAATCAATTCATTCTCTTATTGGGTTTATTTAACTATTTCAACAAACATGCTATTTTTATTTGTTTTAATACCAGAATTTTGATCAAGTGTTTTTAGCACGCGAGTCCTCCAGTTAAACGAAAATTTTCATGAGCTTTGTAGCCTTGTAGGTCATGTCTACCGACAAAGAAAAACCAGTGCCAGGAGAAGGACTCCGGTCCATGAAGTCTACAACCGCGTTCCGCGTGATAAATTTTGAACTTTACGCTAAACCGGTAAGAAGTTGATTTGATTTGTCCTTTGACAAACCAACTAGGATGAAATACACCTTAAATACACATTAATTGATTTCTAGAAAACCTGCTAAGGTTTTGAGTCAAAACTTTTGACCGAGAAAATTATTGGTATTTGGCTAGCCTAACCTTGTTTGTGTTTACTTCCAGAATATTGTCATCATGAGCTTAGGGCTCACGTGTTTTGGAATCACACTTGGATACATAGCATACATGAGGCACAAGGCTGAATCTATGGGATACTATTCGGCCATTGATAAAGATGGAAAAGAGATTTTTGAGAAGAAAAAGTCAAAATGGGATTGATTTTGAATGTAAAATAGTTTTAGTGTAATCGTAATAATTTAATGACTATTAGAAAGGCTGTTTTTTTTAATAGCTTTGAGGTTTAATCCGTAACTATGGCCTGTGTGATAATTAGTAATAGGTATCATGTACAATATCTGGATTTTAAGTTTATATTATGTTAAGTTTCTTTTAAACCAGTCTCGTCAAAAAAATAACAAAAAAAATAGGTATCTGTAGAGTTCAGTATTGCCGAAAATTCATGAAATAAAACTTATCATACTAGCTCCAAAACTATCTTGCACCACAGAATATATACTTGCACTCCATTTTACAGCATGGTCTTAAGAATCACAAGAGTTGGTTATAGAGAAAACAAAATCACATAATATGTCATCAAGTGAAAAATAGAAATAAAATAAAAAAGCAGAGCTTTCAGGCTTATAGATGAGTAACATAATATGGCGGAGACTAAGATCCAGACTAGAGTAAAGTTGCATGCCATTCGATCTTCTGTAGGTTATCTTTCACAGAATGTTCCCAGGAACTTCATGATCTGCACCATCTCCTTTTCATCATAGGTTGGCCAGACGCATGACTCAGTATGTGTCAGTACCATCCTTAACTCATTAGTATTTTATGCATACTTAATGCACTTACTCCTTCGGTATAATGAAAAATTGCTAAGGAGTGGAAGACACTACCCTCGTCTGTCTTTCCTGAAAACTATAATCTGGGTCCCTTCAAGGCTTGAGTGAATACGTGCCTTCTAGACTTCTGTGCTCTATAGAAAAAACAAAATCATCAAGTCATCGTTCCTTAAACGTGACCACAATCTAACCTGTTGGTAAGTGAAGATGCAACCTTGATACGACGTCCTCTGTGGCGCGGCCGGCAAAGGTTCGCCTGCGACGCAGATGGTTGCGGGTTCGATTCCCGCCTCGGAACAAATATTTGTGCAATCGCAGATATTTGTTCAGTGTTCTGGGTATTTTCTATGCATAATAAAAAAATATCTATCTATGTATTATATTGTATTAAATATATCAGTTATCTAGTACCCATAGTAGCTCTGCTTGTCTTGGGGCTAGATAATGTTGTGTGAACTGTCCAGCATTATTTATTATTATTATTGTTACGAAGGTCTAGAACAGGGGTTCCCAAAGTGGGCGATAACGCCCCCTTGTGGGCGCTGCAGGCCTAAAGGGGGGCGGTAAGAAACCCAGAAAAAAAAAGGGTCGTCAAATCAGACTCACTTTCGCATTTTAATAGTTATTTGTATTATTGAAAAAACCGGTAATAACTCACGTAGGTACTTGTTCCGAGTATAACATCCGACTCGAGTTTGTAGTTCGAGTTATTAGTAATCCTAGATAGGTCATTTTCGTAGATAATAGACCGCGGGCAATCATGTTTTAACAAGTTTTTGTTAAATAACCCGATTTGGGCATGCTTAATCTCCGCTAATATAGCTCACAATAATTAATTTAATATGAAGTTATAGAGGTTTTTAAGTAAGTGAAAAAATGTGGGCGCTAAAAAAAATTTATATTCAAAGTGGGTAGTAGAAAAAATAAGTTGGTCTAGAAGGGTCACCCCGCACTGAGTGACTAATGCATACGAAGTAATCTGTGCTAATGCTCGTTTTCGCTTGTGGCGCGAAATTATTATTTTTCCATATTTTTGTTCATCACAGCTCTTTAACACTTTTCAGATAGCGACAACTAATTTGCCGGTAATTATAAGACCTAACACACAAGTTTTAATTTATAGTATCAGTTATAATCATTAGTTTAGCTACGATTGTGCTTCATTGGTTTTTAGTGTTTTGTTTCAGGAACATTCATAGCTAATTATATTTATGTGATACTATAAATTAAAACTTGTGTGTTAGGTCATATTATTACCGTCAACATAGTTTTCGCTATCTGAAGAAGTGTTGATAACGTAGTGATTACCTGATCAGTGGTGTTAATGAGCTGTGATTAGCAATAAACACGAAATAATTTGTTTTTCGCGCCACAAGCGCATTGCGGCCTCCGTACCGGGTACAAATACAAAGCCATGTTTCCATGTAGGTAGGTATAGATTTCAAAATTCTACCAATTTTGACTTCTGCAGACCATGGAGCATGACGGCCACAAGGCATTTATTTTGAGCTTAGAGCACTGCAGGCCTCCATTGTATCGGGGTGCTCGATGATTTTGAACTTGGAAAAATTCCGAAGTTTCCTCCCTTGGAAGAATATGTATTCCTCCCTTCTTCTTCTTCTTAGCTTAGGTAATGGGTTCTGTGTATGTATTCCTCCCTTGGAGGTACAGAGTCACTGACAGCATCATGGATGTCTATGGTCCACCGACAGTAGAATATTTGTCACTGTCATCGATTGTTATGTCTTTTGTTGATGACGTTTATGCTTGTTGACTATATTTGATCTGTGTGCTTGTTTATTATTAATTTAGAATTAACTTTAAAACTTGGCGTCTTGGGTATTTTTCAAGTTCACTTTACCTGTAATTCCTTTATATTGTGTTTGATCTGAGTTCTTAGTTAATCAGTTCCGATTCTATAGATAAGATTACTTGCTATTCAACGCTACCTCTAGAGTACCTATGCCTAAAACAAAATAACAATGTTTTCTGCTCTCAAAAAGTTAACACGTAGTGGAGATGACCGATGTCCTGCTCCCACACCCATGTCTTCATCACTGCAGAAGAAATTCTCCAAAGGAGTTCATTTTAACAGTAATACAATATTTCATAACATTCTTGTGTAACATTATATACCTACTTAATTAATTAGGTACTTAACTGTCATTAATTTATTCACATTTAAAATTCCAGTGAAAATCTTGATAAAAGGTGATCGAAATGTTGGCAAATCATGCTTACTACAACGACTGCAAGGTGGGCCGTTCATTGAAGATTATGTGCCAACAGAACAAATTCAAGTAGCTCCTATACACTGGGCTTATAAGAATACGGATTATATAGTAAAGGTACACTTACACCCATATTCTTAGTAGTTCCTGCAACTTTCCTCGATAGTCAGATAGTCATTTATTGATAAAATAATTTACAAGTCAATCGACTCAACCTCATTCATATTCCATTTGGATTGGCGTTAGACAAAGAACTTCTAATTTTCGGGCGGGAAGGGGGAATGCAGTGGCGGGGCAAGACCTAAATTTGATGTGGGCAAGACAGATTTCGAGAGGCCCTGTTCTGTGGCGACCTGAAGACGGATTTTATAAAATAATAAAAAAAACAAAACAATTAACACTGCCAAGTTTCTATTCATATTCATTCACATAATTTAACATTTTAAACAACACAACAACATTTTAAAAACATATTTCACAACAAAATTAATTTATATCTTTTTTTATTTTATTCTCGCTTTGAAGCAATGCATAAAAAAATTTGAGGCGCGAGGCCCCTTGTACCGCGAGGCCGTAGGCGGTGGCCCTCGTCACCCACGCCTTACGCCGCCACTGGGGGAAGGGCTACCCCTAAGTATAGTTTTTGAGAAAGTAAAAATGTTGAGGTTAAGTATAAAATGTTATAATTGGAAGTGACAGACTTCGGTGTGTGGTCTCGCCAGTACTCTCTCTAGGTTGCCCCCGAGTGTCGCTCAGGACCTCCCACATGAGAAATT
Source organism: Operophtera brumata (assembly GCA_932527175.1). NCBI lineage: Eukaryota > Metazoa > Arthropoda > Insecta > Lepidoptera > Geometridae > Operophtera > Operophtera brumata. Next base: position 8,642,299 of record OW052238.1, read on the forward strand.
CGGTAAAGCTTCTATTTTCGAAAGTTCACATATTTAATAGCTTCGAGTGAGGTTGAGTTGAGTTGAGGAAAGTAAGAGGAATGACTAAGAATACCAGTATTAGTCTTAAAAAAAATACACATTCATATTATGGTGATAAAACTTAGCAGTAGTTAGTAGAGTCCATCACAAACTTCTGTACTTACAGGTAGAGGTATGGGAAGTGGTTGACAAAGGCAGAACAAAGAAAAAGCCTCCGCTAGGATTGAAGTTGGAGAACCAGGCCGCAGCCACTACTGCTGAGGAGGCCTTTGACACTCCTGTGCTTGATGCAACCTTCTTGGATGTTTACAAGAATGCCACTGGAGTCATATTGATGCTTGATATCACTAAACCATGGTGAGTAGGAACCTAAGAACAAAAATTGATTTGATTGAAAAAAACTGGTCAACCTAACTTCTAATGCAATTGTATATTACCTAGATTCATAAGCAATAAATGATTTATGATTTGTTTGAATTACTTTCTTACACAGTTACTGGCAAGTGAATATCCCTATCTAATCTTATCAGTCTCTCACTGTACAGGAGAAAGGTCTCCCTTCCCTTTTTCCATGCTTCACAGTCTTGAGATTTTCCCTGGTAGAATTTAATCACTACCACTTATAAATTGTTGTATTAAGAGTGATGGTTGTACTGTTTAAGTTATTATATACATTGATTTCAGGACCTTTGACTATGTAGTGAAGGAGCTGTCTCAAGTGCCTGCTGACTTGCCGGTGGTGATCCTGGGAAACCACTGTGACATGCAACATCATAGGCAGGTGCACCCGCACCATATTGAAACAGCATTACACCAGGCGAAAATCAATAGGTAAGTTCATGTTTTATTATTACCGGAAGTCATTGGGAACTGGTAGAATTAAGTGTTCATAAGAATTTTGTATATTTTACAATTATAGGTACATGTGTGTCAAAACAAGTCTTACTTGTGAAAAATAACCAGGCATTTTAATTTGGTTTTGCGATCGTAAATCACACATTCTTTCAACACATTTTGTAAGACTTGTTTTTCGTTTAACGTAATGTTGTGTGTCACTCAATGGCATAAAGGTTCATATCCGTTTGTGGACATCTCTTTGACTGAGACTGCTTTGGTTCGGTAAAAAAAATTGAAAATCTAGTTACGTTAAGCTATATACATTAATGATGGAAGCCCGAAAAATTGGAACATACTACCAGGTGATGGTATTCAGCATTGAAGAGCCTCAGGGGATCCTCTTATCCATATCAAGAGATATCATTGAATTTATAATTCATTCAGGAACCCAAAGCTTACAACATTTTTATCTATTAACAGTATTTATAACATTATCAGGACTGCACCAGTCCGCTACGCTGAAAGCTCAATGAGGAACGGGTTTGGTCTGCGCTTGCTGCACAAATTCCTCAGTGTTCCATTCTTGAGGCTTCAGAGGACAAGTCTTTTGGAACAGTTACAGAGAAACCAGAAGGATATGGAAGAAATTGAGAAAGAGCTGGATGATTTTCAAGTGAGCTATGTTTGCTGGTTACTAATATCCCTCCACTATTCCCTCGTATATATAAGAATAGCTCCCTGAGAATTAGCAATTTGAAGTTGCAGTAGGCAGGCCATATAGCTTGCGGAACTGACACCTGTTGGGCAATAAAGGTGCTGGAGTGACGATCACGTACAGGACGACGCAGAGTAGGAAGGCCCCTTCGGTGGATCAATAATATTTTCAAGGAAGCAGGAAATCGGTGGATGGAAACGGCTTTGCCGTAGCGTTATACGAGGGAGGTCTATGTCCAGCTGTGGACTTGTACAGGCTGATGAATGGGTGATTAAACATATCATATCGTGTTGAAAATGGTTTGTTGTCTTTCAAAAGAACACATGTCTAGGACTTTAAATTTCGAAAGTACTCATGTCTAGGACCTTTCGAAAGAACTCATGTCTAAGACCTTTCGAAAGAACACATGTCTAGGAGCTTTTGAAAGAACACATAAATAAATAAATACTGCTGGACAGTTCACACAACATTATCTATCCCCAAGCTAAGCAGAGCTTGTGTTATGGGTACTAGATAACTGATATACTTAAATACATACAATAATAAATAATAATTAATACAATACATTAAATAGATAGATATGTTTTATTATACATATAAAATACCCAGAACACCCTGAACAAATACCTGCAGATCGCACAAATATTTGTTCCGAGGCGGGAATCGAACCCGCAACCTCCTGCGTCGCAGGCGAACCTTCGCTCGCCGCGCCACAGAGGTCGTCAACAGACACATGGCCCTGGCTGAGGTGACATCGTTCATTAACATTGGAAGACAGAGGTCATCCAAATGGAAGCGTTTCTTTCCCATCTCAAGATGTCCAGTACATCTGATAAACTTGCTCTGTTTTAAATGTTCTAGCAAACTGATTTCCAACAAGAATACAAATTCAAATAGAGAAGACCTTAGCGTTGGATGAATATAATTAAAATCATCAAGTAAAAAACCGGTTCACTTGATTAAAATGTACATAATTTTTGATAAGATCTCAGATTTGTTTTAATGAAATGTGACACTGTTTGCAGAATGCGGAAGAGTCTCATTATGATGTATTTGTGGATCGTCTCGCCGACAAGCGCCGACAGAGCACTGCTCGCGAGCCGACAGCGAGCAGCGAGCGCTCGCCGAGCATCGTGCTCGGGGCCGGCAAGCCGATCATACCGCCCAACGCGAATGTCAATCCATTGGTATGTTGGTAACAGCGAAGCAAAGTACAGTTCAGGGGTCATTTAGAGAGCAAAGCTGCTCTTGCCTCCAAAAAACTCGGTGTACTCAACATATCGAAGCGGTACTTCACACCGGGGCAACGTTTTACGCTTTACAAAGCGCAGGTCCGTCCCCACTTGGAGTACTGCTCTCACATCTGGAATGGTGCACCGATGTACCAACTGCAGCCCCTGGACTCCCTAAAACGCAGAGATGTTAGGATTGTCGACGCACCCATAGTTACCAAGAATCTAGAACCGTTGAGCGTGCGCCGAGATATTGGCGCGCTTAGCGTCTTTTATAAGATTTTTAACGGGGAATGCTCTGAGGAGCTGTTTGAACGAATCCCAGCTTCGCACTTTTATAACCGCACATCCCGCCAACGTGAGCGAGCTCACCCGCACATTTTGGATGCGTGGAGGTCTCGCACAGTGCGTTTCACGCGATCGTTTCTCCCGCGCACCTGCAAGGCGTGGAATGAGCTCCGGTTAGATGTCTTCCCACAGGGCTACAATATGGGTAAACTCAAGAGAAATATCAATAGGGCTCTTAATGGTAGGCAGCGCGTTTGCAATACCGTGGGTGTTGCAGATGTCCATAGGCGGCGGTGACTGCTTTACATCAGGCGGGCCGTCTGCTTGTTTGTCACATTATAATATAAAAAAATAAAATTAAAAATAAACAGCCTACAAAGGTCCATGATGGCCGTGGCGCGGCAGGCGACCGGTGAAATGCGAGAGGTGCGGGTTCGATTTCCACTGTGGGACAAATGTTTGCACGCTCTGCAAATGTTTGTTCTGGGTCTGGGTGTTTTGGTACCATGGTACTCGTATTTCCTGATATCAACGACACAGAGAATCCTAGTGCGGGATCAGAGGACTACGTGTTTGACTGTTGGGTTTTCTTTTTTTTTCTTATTCTACTTGTATTGACGAATCAAGCAGATGGCCCACCTGATGTTAAGCGGTACCCTCTACCTATGAACAGTGCATTATCACATAGGTCACGTCCACCTAGTGGGGCGCACCCTATGTGGCATTGCACTGCGCCCGCCACCCTGAGACATAAAGATGAAAGTCTCATGTGCCTGTAATTTTCCCTTCAGACCCGAACACAGTAATGCGAGCACTGCTGCTTTGCGGCAGAAATAGTTATGGTGGTAGTACTTACCCGGACGAACTCTTTCACTAAACGCTCTACTATAACTGGGTGTTGTGTATGTTAATTAGTCCACCACAATGAAAATTAATAATTAAGAAGAAAAAGAATGCTGAGATGTCTCCGGGTCCTGAGGCGTGTCGCCTGAGAAAGGATCCCTTGGTCTTCTCCCGTGGATGTCTTAAAATATGTTTGAGGGATTACTCAGTTGCCAGTGAATGGGTAGCAGCATCCTACTGAGTACTTACAGCAATACTGGATCACCAATTCGCCTGGCAAACCTGATGATTATGGCAAATCCTCCCATTTCATTTAATGCCTCGTCCAGAAGTGGCCCTCTGGAAGCTCCTGGCGATGCTGATGATATATGTTTCAGGTCGCACAATCCCTCTCCGTCCCGAAAGTGGAGAGTCACGTGAAGCAACAACAAACGCAGTTTGTGAACAAAGAGCTGATGAACCCCAAGCACAAAGTGAGCATGGAAATGACACCTCCGCGATTACCACAACAGGAAAGGTGAGGGGGGTTTTGATGTTGTCACTAATAAGTGTTGTATTATGAGCAAAAGACAGATTCCTAAGACGCAAGCCACATAGAAAGGGCATCTGGCGCTGACGTGCCACTGGCATGTTGCTGTTCCGTTCAGACTAAAATATATGGAGATAAGGTGCAATTTAAAATACACCGAAGGGCAACCGACCACCCGAGGCACGCCATTCTGTGTATTCAAATTGCGACTTTGTATGCGTTTTCTACGAAATTTGAATAGAACAGAAAGACGCCTGTGCCATGTCAGCGCCCGCGGCAGATAAGGATAGTATTGCTCTCAGGGTCCATGTATGTATGTATGAGTGTCTACCATATCCTCTAAACGCCTCAACCGATTTAGATGATTGCGGTATCATGAGAATCTGAGAAAAGAGAAATCATGAGAAATGAGGTATCATGAGAATTACCGCTTTCAGTTCAGATCATGAAATTTATAAAATGACAATAACTAATCAACTAAAGTGTAAAACTAAAAAAATAAATAAAAAAATAAAATAATGCTGGACAGTTCACACAACATTATCTAGCCCCAAGCTAAGCAGAGCTTGTGTTATGGGTACTAGATAACTGATATACTTAATACAATATATTACATAGATAGATATTTTTATTATACATAGAAAATACCCAGAACACCCTGAACAAATATCTGCGATCGCACAAATATTTGTTCCGAGGCGGGAATCGAACCCGGTCGGGAACGAATTAACAACGCCTGAGTGTTCGAGACACTCTTTACCTATTTTTACAAGTTGTATATTAACTTGCAATGTATGTCCAGGTGGAATATGTTTTTCCGGGTGGAATCTTGCAACTGAATTTTAAAGCAGTTATCCTCAACCGATTGAGCTGAAATTTGGCATACCTGTCAAGTTCCGATGACAATACAATATAATGGAGACAGCGAGCTGATCTGATGATGGAGACGGCAGGTGGACAACGGAACTCCTTGATGGATATTAGCAGCCTGGCCGTGTTTAGTCTCATTTTGATCAGCACACGGTTCCAATCACTAATTTTATAAAAGCTTGAATTGATTTGTTTGTAAGATTGACGACCTCTGTGGCGCGGCGGGCGAAGCTTGGCCTGCGACGCAGGAGGTTGCGGGTTCGATTCCCGCCTCGGAACAAATATTTGAGCGATCGCAGATATTTGTTCAGGGTGTTCTGGGTATTTTCTATGTATAATAAAAAATATCTATCTATATAATATATTGAATTATGTATATCAGTTATCTAGTACCCATAACATAAGCTCTACTTAGCTTGGGGCTAGATAATGTTCTGTGAACTGACCAGCATTATTTATGTATTTTATTTTATTCGTTTGATTAATATTCGATACCCGGACTTGTTTGTAAGATTTGTTGGTATAAAATTTGTCCTGGCTGCTAGCTTATTTAAGGAATGTATTATTACTGGAAGAAAACGCTAGCAGAGTCAGTCGTGGGAAGCAATGGCGGCGATGATCTACCACTTGTCACGTCTATATCCCACGATGGTGCAACCCATGGTGAAAAGAGGCCTATTCAAATGGTCCTCTCATAGAAGCGAAAAGGTAGTAGGCTATGTTGTATTGAATAAATTAATATGTATCGTCGTATGACAGACATGCGTAAAGGTCCCACAAACTCGTGACGATGGCAAACCCTCGCTTGTACTAATTGCAGTGTACCGAGTACCCCGTCCGGAAACATATCACTGACGTCGGGCGCTCTCGACGAGTTCTACGCGGGGACACTCGACAGCAGCTTCCTCGATGATCTCACGCCTCTGCCGAACCAGGAGGCGCCCTATGAATCCGACAGGTGTGTATTCTACATGCCGGATATACTGACGCATGGACCTAAGGCACCGGTATTCAATTGTTTAGCGCACAGATTATGTAGAAAAACTGCATTGCAACCTCCTTGGTCCAACTGAAGTTGTATCGTAATGGAAAAAACTTTTGTGTTAAGGATAATCGTCTTGATTACTAAAAGCTCGGTTCACGGTAGATGGCGTGGAAACTTATTGTATTACTTTTTTATTTTTTGTGCTAAATTCGGGCGTCTTTCGTGTTTTATTTTATCGTTCGCGGCTAAGTTGTAGTTGTAAGAATTTAATTCAGTATGAATTTCCTTTAAACAGTCATTTGAAAGTTCAAATTACCTAGAAATAAGATCGTTCACTTTTCTGATGTAATTACACGCACGCACACATACATATTCACTGTTTTGGTTTTCATTAGATGGCGTTGTTATTGTCCAAGAGCATTGGCATGGACGTTAGATAGATGGCGTTAAATAAATAGCTTGGTATCTGTTTATAGATCGCGTTGAATAAAATTGTTAGAATGATAAAAGGTATTTCAGGGAAAAACTCGGAAAATTATTGTTTACAAGAATAAAACTTATTTTTCTAATGTCCAAAATGTACACGAATGTAAGTAACTGACCTTCATCATTGCAGTAGGTAGGTAGGTACCCATAATTATCATAGTTTGCCCCGTGAACCCATGACGGTTTTTCATTATCATCAGCCTACAGAAGTCCACTGCTGGACATGGACCTCCCCATAGAATGTCAAGACAAACGGTCTTGAGCAGCCTCCATCTACCGCCTTTCCGCAACCCCTTCTGTGGCGTGTCCGGCAAGATAGGATGTTGCATAAGAATGTTTCGTTTTACAGAAATGAACAAAAAAAAGAAAAAAAGATTATAAATTGTTTTATATTACAACTTCTGCTTACACTAGAAATATTAGGTATACAGTAAAAAAACATCATCAATAACTAAATACATTTTGCCTTCGTTTTTTGTATTCATTGCTCGAAGATTCTGTACCCGTACCTAAATCCGAAACATCCGTAAAAGAACCAGGATCATATAGCTTTATGTCTAGCCCATTGCCACTTCAACTTGCTAATTTAGAGACCTATGTCAGTGAGCCGGTGGACTTGGATCTACAGGCTGATGTTTGTACCACCATCCATTTAGAATGCGTAGTACGAATAGATAGGTACCTACTCTAGGTAGGTACCTACTACCTATTCTACGCACGGACATTGTTCAGCTAGTCTAATATAAAACCATTTTACTGACTTCAAGCCAATGTAGACGGTTGATCATCATCATCATCAGTCTACAGAAGTCCACTGCTGGACAACGGTTCCCAGGCAGCACACAAGTCATATAACTGGCCAACAATTTAACCTTATGCAGGGGTAAGCTTTATTATATATGTATAAAAGCTGTGTGTATTGCCAAGTTCTGTATTAAAGTTGTTTTTTGTTATGATAATGCTATTAGCTGAGTTAGTTCTGTAATTTGCCGATTTTATTTCTTAAAGCTGAATAGTCATCATAAATAGACCTGTTACTCAAGAGTTTGTGTAACCTTTTGTATAACACTGGTATAAGATTCTATTATCCAGCAGAGTACTGAATAATTGAGGTTCTGTTCTCTTTTAGCTGTATTACACACCACATCTTGACAGTTACACAGCTGCTGTATAAAGTAGGGTGAGGTTCCTGTTATGAAGCATATAGTTAGTTAACAGAATTTAAGGTAGCTGTTATAACTACTTTATGCCGCTTTAAGTACGAAATTACTGTCATGTGCAGCTAACTGGGGTAAAAGCAAAAGTAACAGATTCTTATGCAGAAGTTGGCTGAGTATTCACGAAAAGTAGACATTTTTTAAGCTAGCAGAACTATTTTGCAATATTTGTCAGCATTTATGCGGCTAGTAGTGTGACATTTCGATTTCGTGCGCGCGCTTTAGGTGTTGTGTAAATTATGCCGCCTATCAAAAAAAATGCTAAAAACATCTCCAATTCATGGAAAAATAGAAAAAGAACAGGAGGCATACGAAGAAAGTGCTTGCGCGAGTATGAAAATATAAAAAAATCTATTTGTGCTAATCCACAAACGACTGAAGGAAGGTCTTCCAGTTCATCTGATCCAAGTAAAAATCAAGTGCGAACACAATCCATAGAAACGGGTTCCGTAATAAATAATTATGAATCTACATTGTGTGAAGATTATGAATCAATTCAGAGGTCTGAAGATAGTGATGCGAGTTCCAATAATTTTGAAACAAGTGAAACGGAATATGAAAAAAATTTAATATTTCGTAATAACTTAAAACAATGGGCCATAAATAAAAACATTTCTCTAGAAGCCTTAAGGGAATTATTATCTGTCGTCAATCACAGATTGCCAGGAGTTTTGCCAGTAGACCCGAGAACATTATTACAGACTAAGAGAAATGTCGTAATAAAAAAAATTGAAGGTGGAGAATACTGGCACAAAGGACTTATTGAACCTTTAAAAGATATAATAAATTTTGTATGGCTGGAAATCCCTGAATCTATACAATTAAATTTGAATTTTGATGGCTTACCTATTTTCAACAGTTCGAAAAAAGAATTTTGGCCAATTCTTTGCAATATCTGCGAAAAACCAGAAATAGAGCCTCTTGTAGTTGGAATTTATTATGGATCAGGAAAACCAAAGAACCTTAGTCAGTATTTAGAAGATTTTGTCGCAGAAACTCAAAGTCTTCTTGAAAATGGAATTCCTATAGTTAGAGAAGGCAAAGAAAATATTATAGTCAATGTAAGAATAAGGTGCTTCATCTGTGACTCTCCGGCTAGAGCATTTATAAAAGGTAAATGATGACTAAACTTGTTACCTACATTACAGACGTCATGCAAAAACTTTTTAGGGTTTTGGTAGCGGTAGGGTAGGGGTAGGGTAGGGGTGGGTTAGGGGTAGGATAGGGGTAGGGTACGTTACACGACATTCATTGACTGGGGGTACGAAGTTCGCCGGGTCAGCTAGTTAATTTATATATAAAAGAGGTCTTGCAGATCCTTACTACAATAAACTACAATCCTTTATTGAAAACATTTTACATTTTCAGGTGTTTGCAACTTCAACTCTAAGCATGGATGTTTAAAATGTACGACTGAAGGAGAATACTCGCATCAGTATCATACTGTCGTTTTTCCATACTCAAGATGTCCTAAAAGAACAAATGAAGAATTCAGAAATAAGAAATATAGAGATCATCTAAAATCTGATACACCCCTTTTAAAATTACCCATAGATATGATCGAAGATTTTCCTATTTCCGATTCATTACATCTGATTGACTTAGGAGTCATGAAACGATTACTCGTGGGATGGCGTGATGGAAATTTTAAGAATCTTACTACAAAATGGCGAGCTGACGATGTGCTGAAAGTAACACAGTTTTTACTCACCTGTAAACTACCCTCCGAAATTCATAGATCTATGAGAGGTCTAGATGAGCTTCATCATTGGAAAGCATCTGAATTCCGGTGATTTTTCTATTATTTGAGTATTGTTATTCTGCCTGACTTTATGTCGAAAGGACCCTATGAACATTTTTTGACTCTTTTCTGTGGGGTAACAATTTGCTCTAGCCTAAAGTACAGCTCAATATTGGACCTTTCTCACGAATTATTATTATATTTTGTAGAAAACTTTAAAAAATATTATGGTAACTACATTACTAGCAACATTCATAATCTGGTACATATTACTGATGAAGTTCGTAAATTCGGCCCACTTAACACCTTTAATTCTTACCCTTTTGAGAACAAACTGTACTGCATTAAAAAAATGCTTAGAGCTGGCAACAAGCCATTATCACAAATAGCTAAAAGGCTTACAGAGAGTGATTGGAATGTTCAATCTAAATTAAGTAAAGCGAAAAATGAAACTAACCAATATCCTGTCATAAAAACAAATAGTAAAAATAGAAAAATAATAGATTTTGGTAAGTTCGTAATTTCTAACAAAAGACAGGATAAGTATTTTATGACTACAGAAGAAGAAATTATAGAAGTGGCAGAAATAACCGATGAACATATCAAAGGGTACAGAATTGAAAATGTATCTGACATCTTCGAATTACCTATTAAGTCTTCATATCTTAATATGTTTAAAACAGGTGTACAAAATGGAAACCGTACAACAGAAATCATAAGTTTCAATAACATTAGCTATAAGTTTGTAGTAACTACAAACAAAAATGAGCTTTATTTCATTCCTCTATTACATACATTAACAATTTAAACTGTATAGACCGTATTCCAATTGCTATGTATTTACTTGGGCACGCTGCTGTTTAGTAACTAAGAACAGTAGGAAGGAAGGAAAGGAATGAAAACCAAGGAAAGAATACTTATCTTGATCTCATGCTATTTATAAAAAGTGTTGGATATTTGACTAAATGTGTAATATTAATGTGAATTGTAATAAAACAATTATTTAAGTCAATCAGTCTTCCTTTTATTTTCAGTACAAAAATCACTTGAGAATACTTAATTGTCCGATACATCACTACCTATTAAACGATTACACTTAACAAAGTACGAAAAAAAAGCAAGTTATAAATCTGATTATTGAGTAAACGCAAGTGTTTTACTCGGGATTCTGTTTGAAAGAACACTTAATAAAATTCTAGTTATAAAAATCTAAATTGTCATAAAGAAATCAACAAAATAGAATTAAACGTATAGCGTTACATCGTCATAAAAAAATCAACAAAATATAATTCAACGTATAGCGTTACGCATTAGGAACGAAACACTTTCATATGGAAACATCTTCTTTCCTTACAAATACTAAAAAGTAATAAAAATAATAAAAATAACAAGACCTCTATTCATTCTCTTCAATTATAGCTTCGTTTTCATTACTTGGATTATTTTCTTCATCATTGTTTTTATTATTAATGCCATTATTATTAGTATTTTCGTCGTTGGGATTATCGTTACCGTCATTATCATTTATATTAACTTCACCATCATTTTGTATATTTCCTTCACCATCATTATTAGTATTGTTTTCACTGTCATTATTAGTATTACCTTAATCATGATTATTCATAACATCTTCGTCGTCATGATTATTAGCTGCACTCCTTTGATTCTGAGGCTTACGTTGGACTCTTTTGTCGAATTTCCTTCTTTTCTTGCTGGACTGACGAATGTTCTTGGATGTTTTCCTTTTAAAAGCATTTCGCAATATGTTTTTGAAAAACTCTTCATTATCTTGCACTGTGTACGTGTTGTCCCAATAATAGACCATTTGGAAAAATAATTTTAATACGTTTTTATATTTTTTGAAGCCTATTTTAAGATCATCTCCACGACTTCCTCCAGTCCAGGAACACTGGCAAAGGAAGTCTTTGGTAAAAATTGAATCTAAAAGTCTATAAGCACAGTTAGAGCCTGATCCTGGTGCCACAGAACATAATATTGCATACTTTTCTAAGTATGTTTTAAGTATTTTAGGGCATGATAGTTCTTTGTCGAGTTTTTCCAAGCTTTCGATGTTATCGACAACTTCCATACACATCCTTTTAGTTTCTGCTCCTTTGGCTTGTGCTAAAGTTGTTACTGTAATATTTTCTGTGCTTTGTTCTTGTATTTCTTGTAACTGAACCGACATTTCCCCAAGCTTTTTCATTATTTTATTTTGGTTGTCCAAAATTGCAGTTTGTATCTCGTATAAATTATTAATTTGGTTTGTCATATTTTGATCATTTGTATAATAATGTACTTCTTGAGGTGTATTTTCTTGCTCTCCGGTGGATACTGTATAAAATGTTTCATCGATAATATAGGAGGGATGCTGGTTGGTTTGAATTGACGTTTCTGGAAATATTTGTATGGTTGGATCTGCTTGTGTGAATGGACTTGCTTGTATGGTTGGACCTGCTTGTGTGATAGGACCTGCTTGTGTGAATGGACGTGCTTGTATGGTTGGACCTGCTTGTATAGTTTGACTTGCTTGTATGGTTGGACCTGCTTGTGTGATTGGACCTGCTTGTATAGCTTGACTTGTTGGTATGGTTGGACCTGCTTGTGTGGTTGAAGTTGGTTGTTTCATTCTTTTGTTTGGGTTCCCAGGTTTAATCTGCAACAATGCATAAAAACCTTTTCGAATTATCCTAGAAAAATCAACTGTAAAGCTGTAAACACACGATAGTATCAAACTGATCAAACGCAGTGTCGTCCTTCCAAAAATGACAGTGTTTGGGGAATTTTACGGAACTGAAGCGAGCCACGGATTTCATTATTTAAAAACAAATAATTCAGATAATTGCTTATAACCAGTTGCGTAAAACATGGGAAACGCGACTGCCAGCTCGATACAACCTCAATTTTCTTAGTTTGTCGTTCATATTTTTACTTGAACTACCAAAATGATGTATAAAACGACAATGGATATGGACATAGAGATTTAAATAAATAGGTAGGTAGGTATTAATTTACCATTATTCGTTGAGCTGCAGCATTCAAATTTAGAACTTTTTGAGGAGGAGTAGTACGTTTGTAGGATCGTTCACCTTCATCGGTATCGTCCGTGTCTGTTTTGTCTAACATTTTTGATAATTCATCCTCTGCTTCTTCGTATGTACTATAGTTTCTTCTTTTCACTACACAATTATAGGTCAACCAATCTGTCTGGGGCTGGGTACTATCATTTTTTGATAGTATATCACCGTACATCTTAGGCCAACGCAATATTCCTTTGACTTCCCATGTTTCGGGCACAGTACATAGTTCTACCTTGCCTTTTCGACGAGTCGACACAATTTTAAACGGCATGTTCCCTGAAAAATATCAATAACTTAATTAGTACGTACTTACTTTAAGTAGGCACATCTGGCCACTTGAAATAACCTAAATGTTTTTTGCAAGGCACAACTTACATCTATCTACATTAGTAGCGCAGCGGCTCAAACTACCTATCCTATGTCTGCCACTTATCAACTTTTTAACCCGATGTCTCTTCTTTCTGACTTATTAATGCGACAACTATCTGCTATACTCCACAAACGGCCGTACGCATGCACTCTGATGGCAGACTGACTGACTATACTGTGTTTTACGGCGGAGCGAGTGGGGAGGCGGGGGGGTTAATACACTATGCCGCGCGCCCGCACCGACCGAACCGAGGAGAGTACCTAAACACTACAGAGGTGTAGTAAGTAGTTAAAACCTACTATACTTACTTATTTATTCTGTACTACATTAATGGTAATGACATTTTAGCCTTTTGAACGAAATAACTTTCATAGAACTTCATATATATAAAAAAATAAAAGATGCATCTCCTATTCATTTTTAATTTACTACAACTTCCTTTTACACACGGTAAAAATCTAACTTCATTTAGATGGTTTTATTGGGCCGGACAACCGATTTACACGAAATGAAATAATTACCGATTAACTAATAATAAATCTGAATATGATTAGAGCTAAAAAAAACAAATAACAAATAGGTCTATACTGTGGGTTTTCATTTATTTTATGACTGAATCCTAATTGTTTGATTTATATTACGAGTGAGTATGATTATAGAACAGTATACGAAAATATAATGGGGGCAGACCACTTTTAACCAGAGAACATCTGAATAAGTGGACACATAAGGTCTGTTATGCAGACATTAGACGAGGAGCCGCTGTGCAAGCAGACTTTATTCAGAATGAGCGTCGCCATAATGAATAACATAACCTATTAAATCATGAGAAATTGTATACTCGAAAACTCAATTATGATAACGAAATCGGTATAATATTCTTGTAAAAAGTATTACAAGATTACTTTTGAACCCTCAAATGGTATAAGAACATGAAAAATATTTCACTCGTAAAAACAAACCAACGACGAAATGTTGTTTATTTCTCAAAAACCTGGCTTATCAGGTAGCGCGTAAAATTTTTGCACGAAATGTATATATGAATACACGGTAAAGTTGCATGCGCACCTACAATTTATTATTTCAAGCACAAATTAAGCGTATAAAATTATTTACTTACCGCTGACATTAAAATTTGGCCATTTATTTTCTGCTGCTGTCACTCACCAAAACAACGCGGCACTTTTAATTTATTTTTGTGTTCGATTATATATGTCAACTTCAAATTTAATTTGAATAAATTCTTGATAAATGTTCTGAAATAAGCTTAAAGCTGTGTATCATCTGAATATCTGAGCTTTGAAGGACTAAGCATATAGTTCATTCATCATTCATTCATCTTCTGGATAACAGAGCTGTAATACTAGAATAAAAGAACAAAATGCTTTTATGCAGAAGATACTCAGCTTGTCGTTCAATTATTCAAAACTTATTCATGTGTTATATTGCTATTACTCAGCTATTAGCGGTATAATTTTGTGCCCAAATTGCTTGAGTAACGTCTGAGTAAGCGCCAAATCAGCTAATTACGGTAGTCTTATTCAGCAATTCGTTTCTGTGACTGCTATTATAAAAAACCTACTCAGAAGGTTTGTGCTGGCTGGGTTTCCTCTCTAAAATGCCACGACGAACTCTCTTGAGCCTGCATCTACCAACTTTCTGCTGATTATAATATCTTTGGTGCATGGAAAGAGGGGTCTTCCTCTACCTTCATCAGGTTTGTAGGTACCACTGCCATTTTTTTTATTTATTTTTTAACTTTGATAGACTTTTGTTTGACCACGATCTCACCTGTTGGTAAGTGACGATGTGGCCGAAGATGGAGCACAAAGGTCTAGAAGGAACCTATTCACTCTAGTCTTGAAGATACCCAGATTATAGTTTTCAGGAAAGACAGACGACGGTAGTGTATTCCACTCCTTAGCAGTTCGCATTATAAAGGTAGAATTGAAACGTTTAGTACGAAAAGAGGGTATACTAATGAGGTAAGGGTGGTACCAAGCCGTGCGCCTGCTCGTCCATGATGAAAAGGAGATAGTGGGATCAGATCATGAAGTTCCTGGGAGCATTCCCCAAAATGTAACCTATATATAGAAGATCGAAAGGCACGCAACCTTACGGCGGTGCTCGAGAGACTCTAGTCTCCGCCGTATGTTGCCCACCTATAAGCCTGAACGCTCTGCTCTCTGAACGTTCGATCGAGTCCAAGGCAGCAAGCTGGTGTTTGGCCGAGCCAGCCATCCCAAACGTGGTAGGAGTACTTCATACCAGCCCGGACTTGTGCTTTGTACAGACTTAGAAGGCTTCATGGAGGCAGTTTTTGCCTTAGACTCGATGTAGGAGCCAAGTTGAGAGTAGGCGTGAGTGAAACGCCTAAGAGCTCGAGGTGATCTCCTATAGCTACAGGTATATCTCGGAAGACAGGAACTTGGAGAAACTTACTTTTTTCGCGGAGAAGAGACAAGCCTGCGTTTTAGAGGCGTTGAACTTGACAAGATTGGCATCACCCCAATCGGAAACAGCCTTGAGAATCAAATTCAGACGCTGCAGCATCTCATCTCTTAACTCCAGAATTTAATTCTGCCTAGCACGCGCATTGGAAACGTATCTCTCCACAACTGTGCTGTCGTCTGCATACCCAATGATACTGGGCATTAGCAGATCATTTATATGAAGCAGAAACAGTGTGGCAGGTAGCACTGACCCCTGAGGTACCCCGGCGTTTATAGCCATTTGATCCGACGAGCACCCGTCAACAACTTACTCGAATGGATCTTTCCCTCAGAAAGTCTGCGAGGCAGGCGCAGAATTTAACTGGCAGTCCGTAAGCAAGAAGCTTGTCAATAAGGCTAGCGTGCCAAACCTGTCAAAGGCCTTCGAGACGTCTAATGAAACAGCCAGTGCTTCACCATGATCTCGATGGCCTCTCTCCAAATGTGCGTGGCATACACAAGAAGGTCCCCAGTAGACCGATTTCGGCGAAATATCCTCGATCCGTCGAGGTATGCAAGGACCTTCCTATTCTGTACACGCTCCATACATTTACATAGTAGGGAGGTGACCTAGATAGGGCGGTAGTTCAAAGGGTCAGCACGACTGCCTTTCTTGGGCACAGGTTGCACGTTAGCGAGCTTCCAAGACTTGGGGACTTCACCAGTATTCAAAGAGAGGCGGAAAAGTTGCGTTAATATTGAAGACAACTCAGGTTCACAGGTTTTTAATACTACGGCCGAGATACCATCCGGACCGCTAGCTTTATTCACGTCGAGACTACGTAGCGTTTTGAGCACTTCCTTTTGCTGGATGCGAATTCTTGCATTGAAGCTTCGCACCGAGGAAGGCTGGGTGGAGTTTCGCCAGAGGCGTCAAGACGCGAAGCCTCCGCAAATTGAGTGGCAAATAAATTTGCTTTCTCAACCGCAGCGTGAGTTTGGGACCCGTCCGGTTTCAGTAGTTGGGTTTAGTGAAGGGCGGCTGAAGTTCGCTTCCACCGACTTAGCCAGAGACCAGAAAGCTTTACTTCCCGCAGGGTATGCGGCAAACTTAGCCCCCAGATAGCCAATCCGATTGAAGCGAGCCTTCTGTAACATCTTCTTGCAGGACTTGGTGGCTTTGTTATAGGCTTTCTTCATAATCCGTGCATCCGAGGTTTAACCGTTTCTTGCGTCAACGCAAGCTAGGTATGCAACACGTTTTTGCGCTTCCGCGCTAGCACACGCGGGACTAAACCATGGGCGAGCATTGCTTGCAGGTGAAGCATCGGAGAATGGAAAAAAATACTCCATTGCTCTATTTATCACATCCGTAACGGCATCAGCACTGACCGTTGGATCACATGAAGAAAAGCAAGTTTGCCGCCAAGGATAAGAAGCGAAGAAGTGTCGCATCTCATCCCAATCTGCCGACTTGTAACACCACACTCGCCTACTACCTCTGGGCGAGGGATCGGGTGGCGAGTATGAAGATACAGACCTCACCACACAGTGATCTGATGTTCCCAAAGGAAGCATCACTGATACCGAGTGGCGATCCGGCTCGTTCGTCAGCAGAAGGTCCAGGCAGTTGGCTGTGTGGTCCTCAACGTCCAGAATTCTGGTTGCCGCATTGACGAGCTGAGTGAGATTAAAGTGAGTGCAAGTTTGCACGCCTCTCTCCCAGCATAGTCGGACAACTGGTAAGGGAACAGCCACTGTTGGTGGTGGGCGTTAAAGTCCCCCAGAATCACCAGTTGGGCATCAGGATAACGTTGCTGGGCCACATCCGCCGCTTCACTGATGTAGTTGAACAACCTGGTTGTCTCGTGGTCTTCAGAGTGACAATGATATAAACCAGCATAGATAATTTTATCTAAGCCGGTGTCCACCAAAGTACATAAAACTGAGAAATCGGGTTCATTGAATCTGCGTCTCCGTGAGGATTAAATAATAAGTGTGGCTTAGCTGTCCCTAGGTGGTGGTGGACCGGATCGAGATTGGAGTGCAGTCCTCTAATGTTTCAGAGGTGAGCTTGAAGCGAGAGGAAAGAAAGAAAGAAAGAAAGAAAGAAAATTTATTTATTTTACCACACGCACAACACTCACATAAAACAAGAAGACAAAAACAAAAATCTACTAAGTATAGGTATAGGTACTACAAGATCTTAGAGAATTGAAAACAAAAATAAATAAAACTGTTATAACCGTTGGTAAGATGATAGGTTGTGTAGGAAGTGCTTCCGCTGTGAGCGCAACTTATTATATGTTGACTTTTTCATGGTTTGGTTTTTGGAGTGATTAGGTTTGTGGGAAAAACGGCTGTTGAGTGAGGCACTGGTCAGTGAAAGCCTAGAGACAAACAGCAGGCTCCTGCGCCAGTGGGAGACTAGACTGGAGACTGAGACCTCCCTCCAGGAATGGCCATCGGGTCCTCTAATCCGGTCGCCAACCGGCACGATGGAGCATTCTGGGATTTTTCGCAAGGCGGCGGGCTAGCTTACTAGTTGGGCCCCCTACAACCTGCAGTCAGCCAGCGGAGAACCGTGATTCGGATCCCGCTACCTTCCAAGCCTAGCCAACCGGCACACTTGCACTGCTGCGGTCTCTAAAACGCACATGCTGAATCCAGTGCACGAACTGCCGTGGTATTCGGGGCCGCATGAAGCCTCACGTGAATATTCACGATTTGCGCAGTAAGAAATCTGCACTCTGTAAAGTTCGGCGTGTAACGCGTATCGCGCAACGCGTGAATTAGATGACACAAATAGGAAGTGAATTGGCTCAAATCACGGTACACAGTGGAACGATTTTGAAAAAAGGTGGACGTAGGAACAAGTTTCGTAATTTCTGTCTAAAAAATTGCAACTGATAGGAAATTGTATGGTGATTAAAAGATATTCTATTAAATTTTCAAAAAAAGACACTCCTTTATAGGTTAAAATAATAGTTCAGAAAAAATGTATGGAAAGATTTATATTATATTGTTTTTCTCAGAAATAAGAAGTTTGTTCAAGAAAAAACCTATAATAGCTTAAAGTAGCTACCGTCTTCTACAAATGGGCATATAGGGTTCTGGACGGTTTAACCCTGCAGCATTGGCAGTTAAGGGGAATTAAACTCTTAAAAAATATTGTTTATTTTGATACGAGCATCTGATAGGAAATGTAGTGCTTGTTAAAAGTTATTCTATACAATTTTCCATAAAAATGAGTCTGTGATATTATAAAAATGTATTTCTGAAAAAATGCAATGAAATATAAATCAACATATTTTTTCTCGGAATTTTAAATCATAAGAAACTTACACTACTTAAGTTCTATACAACAACGAAATATTCGTTTTTGGCTAAACGCTGTTGCAGTGGTGTTTAAATGGGATCAAACTTTACAAATATATGATTTAATGTTAAATGTTAATGGAAAATGGTTCAATTTCTGTCATTCGCTCAGTCTTATCTAAGTAAAATGAATAAATCATAATAAAATCTAGTGTAAAAAACTTCTAAGTCTAACTATTGGCTTCGTAATTATCTCCAAATAATTTGCCAATTTTTCCGATACTCGACATTTCTGACCTTATAGGTAGGTACCCGATACTTTTCATTGCTACAGTTCTTCCACTGAGCATTACATTCATAAAAGTAATAAATCAATATACAATCTAGTGTCAAAAAGTACAAAGATCTAAGAGATTAAGAGATTGTCTTATTAATTATCTCCAAATAACTTAAATAACTTGCCAATTGTGTTGTTATATCCAAAAGGACTTGTAACTTAATCTTTGCCTCCGTTATTTCAACACCTTCTGTAGGGTAGTATCTTTTTTTGGCTTCTAATATCTTGTAGTAGAAGGGCAATACAGATATGCTGGAATCTGATAACATTGTCCTCAGGGATAAGTATTTTCATTTCGTTAGATTCAGCGAAGTTGAAAGAGCAAGAGCACTATCTTCATCAGAGAAATCATCGCATCCAATGAATAAAATCAGAGCATCACAACAAAACTTTACAGATCTGTTAATATGATTTACCCTCTTACCATTTTAAAATAGTCCGGAATTCCCAGCAGCCATTTTTCATAAAACATATGATAGATATTTTAGTATCGATGTAACTAAAATATTTCCCAAATAAAGTTAATAATGACAAAAATCCCCTTAAAACTACAAGCAACCTTCGTAAAACTAGTAATCACTAACTGGAAAGATCCACCAAATTATCAGTAGAACCATTTACCTACATTTTTCTATCATCTACATACATTAAATTCTACAGATAAGTTGGTGGGTCTCTAACAATGAAAGGAATCTAGTACCTTCCTACAAGGTCAGTCATTAGGCTCAAGTATCGGGACCATTATTAATAATACGTGGCAAATTATTTCAAGATAAGTAATAGGGGGCGTTCAAGTATTATGTAAGCGCTTGAGGGGGGCGGGGGGGTCTTTGTTTTGCTTATTTTTGATGACATGGTCGATATCGTGATTACGTCAGCAGTTATTATTTACTTATTTTACACAAATGGCAACCCACAAATTGTCTTTGCTTGAAAATACAACTCACATGTCGGGGATTCCCACAAATAAAGAATACGTTATAGGTACTCGCCTAGAAGCGAGTGGGGATTACCGCGCGCACTTGTCACGTCTAAATTTCTTCCGTCAATCTATTGTTTCGTTTCGATTCGAATGACGATTTGACGTATTGTAAGCAAATCAAAGCAAGTTAATTTTAGTTTTAACCGGTGATCCTTTTTCGCCCAAGCTTAACTGTTTAACATGTCGTTTCAAATAAACAAATCCAAGTAATATCAAAAATTATTCGAAAGTTTTAAAAAATCTCATACAAATACAAAAGTACAAAATGTACAGAAGTTAGTTAAGCCTATTTGCTAACTACTGCTCACGAATCAATAAAAAAACAGAATACATTAAAAGAAAAATGCATATAGGTACCAATGATTAAGTAAGCATGGGAGGGGGGGAAGAGGTTTGCTTACTTTTGCTTACACAGCTTACACATAAGGGGTGGGCATAGTGCGCGTCATGTAAAAAGAACGCTGGCGGTCAAGCTTCTACAGGCGTTCCAGCGTTCTTTTTACATGACGCGTACTATAATGGTACATTATTTGTAGTAAACTAGGCAGGCACTCATTCAATGTATAGGTATCTTAAATAAGTAGAAAAGTAAGTAATCTCTTAAAAAGAACGCTGGAACGCCTGAAGAAGCTTGACCGCCAGCGTTCTTTTTACATGACGCGCATTATAAATAGTTGTAAAAAATCTGCTTACGTAATACTTGAATGGCCCCATACGACAATCGCTAACTTTGTAGTTTTTGTCTCTAGTGACTCTAGAGCCTAGATGATATGGTGATTTACTTTTATGAAAGTAATACTCAGTGGAAGTACTGTAACAATGAAAGGTATCTGGTACTTAACCTACAAGGTCAGTCATTAGGCTCAGGTATCGGAAAAATTGGCAAGTTATTTGGAGATAATTATTAAGACTATAGCGATCTTTGTACTTTTTGACACTAGATTTTATTTTGATTTATTACTATTATGAACGTAATACTCAGTGAAAGTACTGTAGCAATGAAAAATATCTGGTACCTACCTACAAGGTCAGAAATGTCGAGTATCGGAAAAATTGGCAAGTTATTTGGAGATAATTACTAAGCCAGTAGTTAGACTTAGAAGTTTTTTACACTAGATTTTATTATGATTTATTCATTTTACTTAGATAAGACTGAGCGAATGACAGAAATTGAACCATTTTCCATTAACATTTAACATTAAATCATATATTTTTAAAGTTTGATCCCATTTAAATACCGCTGCAACAGCGTTAAGCCAAAAACGATTATTTATTTTTTGTAAAGAACTTAAGTAGTGTAAGTTTCTTATGAAAACCTTTTAAAATTCCGAGAAAAAATATGTTGATTTATATTTCATCGCATTTTTCAGAAATATGTTTTTATAATATCACAGACTCATTGTTATGGAAAATTGTATTGAATAACTTTTAACAAGCACTACATTTCCTATCAGATGCTCGTATCAAAATAAACTTTTTTTTTCAAGAGTTTAACCCCCTTAACTGCCAATGCTGCAGGGTTAACAGAACCCTATATGACCCATTTGTAGAAGACGGCAGCTACTTTAAGCTATTGTTGTTTTTTTTTAACAAACTTCTTATTTTTGAGAAAAACAATATAATATAAATCTTTCCATACATTTTTTTCTAAACTATTTTTTTAACCCATGAAGAAGTGCCTTTTTTTGCAAATTGAATAGAATATATTTTAATCACCATACAATTTCCTATCAGTTGCAATTTTTTCAGACCGAAATTACGAAATTTGTTCCTACGTCCACCTTTTTTCAAAATCGCCCCACTGTGCGGTACCCCGAATACCATAGCTGCTCAAACCCGTCACTTCCACGATGGCTACACTGGACATCAGTCTGAAACACGACAATGTCGCTTCACGGACTGGCTATGTCCATGGGGTGGTGATAAGCCACGGCCGAAGCCTACCACCAGAAATGTTGTTACCCGTTTGACACCACCCAGAGATCACGTGTAGGGACGCGAGGGTATTTTCCTATGGACGCGAGCAACTCCAATCTCCAAATTTCCGAGCGTACTCTTAGATGATCTATATACCTGCACACCAGTACCTTAGATGATGATGATAATGACGACGACGTTGTTAATGTTCATCACCACCGCCATCATCATCATCATCACCACCACCATCATCATCATCATCATCTAAGGTAATGTCGTGCATGTGATGATGATGATGATTATGATGATGATGATGATGATGGTTGTGGTGGTGATGATGATGGTGGTGACCATCACCGCCATCATCATCATCATAATCACCTGCACGCTAATATCCTAGATGATGATGATGATGATGATGATGATGATGATGGTGGTGGTGATGATGATGATGGAGGTGGTGGTGAATATTAACAACATCATGAAGATGGTGATGATGGTGGTGACCATCAACATCACCACCATCACCATCATCATCATCACCTGAACGCCAATACCCTAGATGATGATGATGATGATGATGATGATGACGATGATGATGACGATGATGTTGTTAATGTTCATCACCACCACCACCATCATCATCATCATCATCATCATAACCACCATCATCATCATCATCATCATCATAATCACCTGCACGCTAATATCCTAGATGATGATGTTGATGATGATGATGATGGTGGTGGTGATGGTGATGATGATGGCGGTGGTGATGAATATTAACAACATTATGAAGATATATTATATTACCCACCATCACCATCATCATCATCATCACCTGCACGCCAATACTCTAGATGAAGATGATGATGATGTTAGTGGTGGTGATGGTGATGAAGGCGGTGGTGATGAACATTAAAAACATCATGATCATCATCATCATCATCACCTGCACGCGTGTACCCTAGATGAGGATGATGATGGTGATGGTGATGATGATGGTGGTGGTGATGAACATTAACAACATCATCGTCATCATCATTATCATCATCATCTAGGGTATTGGCGTTCAGGTGTTGGTTCTGGTTCGCTGCGGGCCCTACTGACTACTGAGCCACGCTCGCCTTCGGCTCGCTCGCAGCTTTCGTGGTGATCACTGTTCTCTAGTGTTTTAAATCCATGTTGTACTTTCACTCATTTTGAAATATAAGACTATTCAAAATTCGTAGAATCGTGCATCATACTATCATTGATTCTGGCCAAGTTTTCACGTATTCTTTCGTTGTTTTATTTTTAACACCTCACATAGTAACTTAAAACTTGGGTAGGCTACCTAAATTGAAATAAAGTATTTTCTCGCACTATAATGCTAACGTAGTTGTAAAATAAATTAGTATACATTATTATAAGTACAGTTGGCAACCCTATCAGAACTAGCTCGCTATAGTAGAAATTACGGCCAACTTATAAAAAGTATTGTGTGTTCACACTAGTAACGGTTTGGCAACGTCGCTTTTAAACTTTTGCTGACGGAGCGGCAACATATCAAAGTAAAAGTCAAAAAGTATTTTATTCATTGAAATCACAAGGATCATGTTGAATCGTCTTAAAAAATAAATTTACATTTACTCCTGTTCCAACGCAACCAGACCTATAAGAATCAGGCAACAAACACGGTCTGTTTTTCTTTTGATGATCCTGCTTACTATTAGGTGGGGAGCCCCTGTGTAGAGCCTCGAGAACAAGTGGAAGCTGATTCAAAGAAAAAAAGGAAAATCAACTTAAAAGCCTTCCTTAGGTAGGCAGTCAAAAGTAAGATGATAGAGAAAATCAGCAAAAGTTCATAAGGCAGCACACTCTACGCTTGATATACTCATAAATAACACATATTACAGTCCAGTCGGCAGGTGGTTTCAGATGGAAAAAGGTCAAAAGCTAATGAAACTTTGGGAGGTTGTTCAGGGATAGTTAATTAACATTTTCCCAAGTTTTGGACCTCGAGGACCATGTGCGTAAAGTGGGGGGGGGGGGGGGGGGGGGGGCAATCGCACCCGCAACCACCTGCGTCGCAGGCCAACCTTCGCCCGCCGCGCCACAGAGGTCGTCAATATACTACCTCCAAGCAATTGCTGAAGTGGCGGGAAGTCAACTTGTATCCCACTAATTGGGGGTGGAAGCAGTCTTCTGCAGAGACTCAGTCTTCTCTTCTCAACCCCATCCCCACCACCATGATCACGGCGTCCTCAAATGCCTGCTTCACTTCGATGCTAGCATCCACCATTTGTGTCATCAACATCGAAATGAATGCTCTCATATTGTGATCTTTTGCCAGAACTTTTCTTGTGCTATTGTCACCATAGTAGATGAGGAGAACACGACTTTGGTTGGTGCTTGTAATGCAGACTGGCGAGCTCGTTCTGCTGCTTTGGTGCTTTGATAGCCGGATTTAGTGGGGTATCCATCAAAAACAACAATCACATTGCTACCAAAGTGTCTCTGCACGTAGTTGATGTACTTAGAAAAAAACACACATCGCCATATCTCGATAATCTATTGACATAGAAACATGTTTTATTAGTCCAAATTATAGTAAATTTAACGTTCTACAAAAAAGTAGCTGGTACTTTTGCCGTAGGATGTAAGGGAAAAAAGTTATTGAGAAAAAACCGGCGTAAGGTGCAGTTTCCCGCCCCCTCCTCTTTTCGCACAGGGTCCTCGAGGTCCAAAACTTGTTTTTTTTATTTAACCATCCCTGAACAACATCCTGAAGTTTCATTAACTTTTGACCTTTTTCCACTACTTTACCCCACTTTTTACGACCTGCCGACTAAAACATCACTTTTATTATTTAGCGCCATCTCTATCATGTTTACTTACTATCTTACACAAAACTCTTGTGTTTGAAGGTCAATTTAGCGCCATCACTGTCATCTTTAATTAAACTGGGTGCTCTGCTGCGTAAAAGTATCTCGCTACGATAATAGATGTCCGTGCAAAATAAACTCACACCACAGAGTAAGGAATAATACTAACGTACAACAGAGAGACAATCTTAGTACTACGATCGTTGCCACGATAAGTCGCGCAAGAGCAGCGCCCGTGGCGCGCGCTCGGTACTAACGTACTAATATGCATTCTTACTTGTTTTCTTAACAGCGTACTAGATGGCGCTTCTCTCTTGCCTTCTTTACAGCGCACTAGATGATACTTGAGAAATCAAGCGTATTTCATCACATCATATCATAGAGTAACACGTTAGTATTCTTACTACTCTGTGGAGTAACTATCGAAATATTATCGTATAATTTTATTCTTTTTTTATATGGCAATCGATCGGTTTTATTTCAACGCCATCTAAGTGTTTCTTGACTAAACTTAGAACCTTAGAACCCAATCAAAATGTTTCGGTTAGAAATTGCTAGATGTCAGTAAAAACATTGAAAAAAAAAACTATTTTATAACGATTTTTGTTATTTTATTAGTTAAAATTACATAAAAAGTCTTCTAGAGGTACTATTTACGCAATGCCGTCAAAAAAAGTGAAAAAATAATCTAATTAATGTGTTCAATATTCCTAGCGATACCAGTACTGCCATCTATCGATATTTTGTGTGAACTAATTCTAAAATGTATGGAATTAACCAGACCTGCTCACACATTTGTAAAAATTGTCGTATTTCAAACCTGTTTTAAAAATTCCCTATTGTATATTTTTGTTTGGAACGACCATTCGCGATAACTATTATCATTAGGAAGTCTACAAAATAAGTCAATTTATAAAATGACAATCTGTGGTTTGAGTAACGGCCTAAAGTATTTTGTATGGGCAAGGAAACTTGAACATTCACCTTAAGACTGTCATTCAAGTTTTGTTTTAATTCGTTATCTTTATATTTCAGTATGAGAGTAAACGTAAAAGTATTGTTTTCTTTGACTTATTTGCAGTGACGAAGACAACAACCCACGCGTGATAGTGGACCAAGACGAATTAGACATAGACGTGGCCGCGAACACCCCCGCCCCCTCCGCGGCCGCCACGCTACAAGTCACCAAGCCCACAGAACACATCGCAAGAGCAGCAGACGACGATATAGGCCGGTTTACGAGTAGACCCTCGATGAACATTAACTATGAGAGTAGCGTACCGAGTGGAGCGATATTTGGACGGCGCAGTATGGAGTTGTCGTTGGATAGTGATTATCCAGTCTGGGCGGGCGATTCTAGCGCTAGAAGATCACCGGAAGGTAACTTTGACACTCTTCATTTTTTAACCCCCGACGCAAAAACGACGTGGTGTTATAAGTTTGACGTGTCTGTGTGTGTCTGTCTGTGGCATCGTAGCTCCCGAACGGATGAACCGTTTTTTGTTTTGTTTGTAAGGTGATTTAGTCGGGAGTGTTCTTAGCTATGTTTGATCAGAATCGGTTCAGCCGGTTTATTGCGTTGAGGGTTTTTTAATTTTCACAAAATTAATTACTTGTTTTAATCTACGTGGGTGACGGTACAAGCAGGTGGCCCACCTGATGTTAAGCGGTAACCTCTGCCTTTAACAATGCATTACCTCATAGGTCACTTCCACCTAGAACGCGCCCTATACGGCATTGCACTGCGCCCGCCATCCTGAGACAAAGATGATAAGTCTCATGTGCCTGTAATTTCACCGGCACCCATACCCATTACCCTTCAAACCGGGACACAGCAATGCGAACACTACTGCTTTGCGGCAGAAATAGGTATGGAGGACTACCTAACTGCGTCCGGGACAGTAACTGTCCCGGACGAACTCTAACACAAAAAAGTTCTATTACTACTGAAATTACCCTTTCTGCTGAGCGCGAGTTTTGACGTTGCATGATCCCAGTCTAGCATTCCCTGCGTCGCGGGTATCAGGAACTACAAACCACACCCACACGGTACCACGACACCCAGACTTGGAACAAATATTTGCAGACCATACAAACCTTTCATCCGCAGCGGGAATCGAACCCACAACCTCTTCCGTATGAGTTGGCTAATAGCCCGCCGAGTCACAAAGTTCGTCAATAAATAAGACGACTTTTAGAGTTAATAAAAATAAAATAATTAATAAGTTAATAATAAGTAAGTTTATAATAAATACATGATAATAAAAGTAATAAAGACATCTACGTTTTCTAGATTTTGTTGATTTTAAGAAAAACTGCAAGTAATTTCCTCGAAAAACTAGGTATGATAAGAATTCTTATTTTGTGCATTATAATAATAATAATAAAATACAACTGTTCGATAAATAATTGAATATAATAATAAATAGGTAATCGTTTTAATAATCTGTTTGATAAAATTAGTTTCGCACTACAAGTTTTTTTTCTTGTTTATTATTTTGAAAATGGAACAAATGAGGTTTAATTCCACATACAAACTCTTTCTAAATAGCTAATAGTTTTCAAGCAAATCATTTCGTAATGAAATATCCCTAGAAAATGTTGATTTGGTCAAAAATTACTTTATTAAGTTCAGATTTATAAAACATTGTTCACAGGTGGCGAAGATCCAGAGATCCCCAAGGAACCAGAAAAGGTACCTATTGTTATTTTACGATATTATTGATATTATGGACTGGCTAACAACTGGCCTCCTAGGCCACATCCATTTAGACGTGCCTAACGTGGGATTGCGCCCGCAACCCTGGGCATGTATTCCCGGATAAATCATGTCCACGAGATGATATCACATCTCGTATGGTCCATCTGATGTTAAGCGGCAAACTCTGAATCCTTTAACAATGCATTACCTCATAGGACACGGCCACCTAGGACGCGCCCTTGTTGTGGAATTGCGCTGCGCCACCCTGAGATACAAAGATGAAAAGTCTCATGTGCCTGTAATTACACCGTTCAATCCGGAACACAACAATGTGAGCACTACTGCTTTGTGGCAGAAATAGGTATGGAGGTAGTATTTCCTCGGACTCGCCAAACAACTCTGCTACTACTAAATTACAGGCACATGAGACTTTTGACGACCTCTGTGGCGCGCTTCCATAAGTGTTCCGTTTTTCCAATTTTAATAGTACACTGAAAAAAGAACGGGGATTTTTAATATTTATTTAATTAACTCTGTCTTGTTGGTTAAATTAGTTGCCATAAGATTTGTCCTGGCTGCTAGCTTATTATGGAATGTGTTTATTACTGGAAGAAAGCGTTAGCCGAGTCAATCGTGGGCAGCAATGGCGGCGATGAGCTCACCACTTGTCACGTCTATATTCTCACGATGGTGAATCCCACAAAAAAGAGGCCTTTTTTGCCTTTGGGAAAAAGACGTATGTATATGTATGTATGTGTGTAATTAACCCTTTTTTATATTTGTCATTTACAGACTGAGAAGAAGAAATCTAAAAAGAAGTCCAAGGACAAGGACCGGGGAGATTTCAGCGAAAAATCAGAACGCAAAGAGAAGAAACACAAGCATAAGAAATCTAAGGAAAAGAGTCCGCAACAGGACCTCTTAGCGCCGTCCACCGCAGATTTTGACTACAACGAGTACGATAGCATATAACAGTGTCTTACATAGTTCCTATAGCTATAGGACATACAGATGACATTCCGAAAACAACTTTATTAGTATTATGCAAGGTGGAATATCATCAGCGTGCACACAACGACGATGTCCGTACCATATTTGTTTCTCCACTAAATAGTGACGCAAGTAAGTAAGCCAGCAGGAGAATAGTAAAGTATAGTATAGTCGTAATTTTTCTAAAGTGACGCAAATGTGTGCCGCATCGCATGTGTGGCGCTGTTTGATCACTACTTGTACAGTTTTACCCAAAATATAAGTCGCCCCGATGTACCTGTGCCGTAGACCAATTTCTATAGTGCGGGAACTTTCTTTCTACCAATAGCAATCGCGCACTAAAATCTTGCGCTGTTATTAGTTAATCGATTAGTTGGACGACCTCTGTGGCGCGGCGGGCGATGGTTCGCCTGCGACGCAGGAGGTTGCGGGTTCGATTCCCGCCTCGGAACAAATATTTGTGTGGTCTGCAAATATTTGTTCAGGGTGTTCTAGGTATTTTCTGTGTATAATAAAAAATATCCCTATGTAATGTATCAGTTATCTAGAACCCATAACACAAGCTCTGCTTAGCTTGGGGCTAGATAATGTTATGTGAACTGTCCAGCATTATTTATTTATCGATTTCTCGGCAAGATCGCGGCATCTTGTTCATCCAGTCGACTCTTAGATGTGAGCGGGACAGAGCTTTACTATACGTTCGGCTACTGTCGGATATCAAACTGCGCTTTTCTGTGCAAACGAAAACAGTCGATCGAATTTATATTTTGGGTAAAACTGTACATTTACTTCCTCAAAGCGCCACCGCCAACTTATAATTCAAGTTTGTAAAACTTATTATAGCTTGATTCCCTTCACAGCTGTCACAGTAACATGCCTAGGGCTGGGACGATCTCGAATGTACATACATACATACATACATACATAAACTCACGCCTGTTTCCCGGAGGGGTAGGCAGAGACCACGGATTTCCACTTGCTACGATCCTGACACACCTCTTTTGCTTCATTCACTCTCATCACATTCTTCATACATGCTCGTCGGTTAAGGGTACTCTTGACCTGGCCTTTTTCCAGAACGTCTCCGATCTGGTCTGAATACGTTCGCCGAGGTCTTCCCCTTCCCACTGCCCCATTCACGCTCGTCTTGTGTACCCGTTTCGTCAATCTACTATCGTCCATCCTTTCTAAATGCCCAAACCATCTAAGCATACCTTTCTCAATCCTAGTCACTACGTCTTCTTTAATTTCACAACGCTCTCTTATCACACTATTCCTTATTCTATCTCTCAAAGTCACACCACACATACTTCTCAAAGCTCTCATCTCCACTGCATTTATTCTACTTTCATGTTTCTTCTGCCATACCCAACTTTCGCTACCATACATTAGTGTCGGTACTAACACCCCTCTATGCACGGCCAGTCGTGCCTTCTTGGACACATTCCGACTACTCATAAAGGCGTGAAGTGCCCCATTCACTTGGTTTCCAGCATTTACTCTCCTTTCAATATCATCTTCATGCTTGCCGTCTCTTGTGAACAAAGTTCCCAAATATACAAACTTTTTTACTTGTTCCACTCTTTCTCCACCAATCAAAACATCACATTTCGTCATTAGTTCATCTCTTTCAAAAACCATTACTTTCGTCTTACTTACGTTTACTTTCATTCCTTTCCTCTCAAAACATTCATGCGCAATTGTTACCATCTCTTGTAACTCATCCGCGGACGGCGCAAGTATTACTTGGTCGTCGGCGTAGAGAAGACATTTGACGAGTAACTCATTCATTCTTAACCCACATTCACTATCTTTCAAATCTCGCAAACAACTGTCCATGAATAGGTTAAACAGCCACGGTGACGCTACACATCCCTGTCTAACACCCTTTTCGATGCTAAACCATTCAGTGTATGACCCGTGTATTCTTACGCAAGCACTGGAATCCTCGTAGAGAGATTTCAGAGCTCGAATGAGGTTCCTGTCTACCCCATACATCGACAGTACCGACCATAGTTCATTCCTCATCACTTTATCGTAGGCCTTTTCCAAATCCACGAAAGCGCAATAGACTTTTCGACCCTTAGCCAAAAATTTTTCGGTTATGCATCGCAAGGAAAAGACCTGATCCGTACATCCCATACCCTTTCGAAATCCCGCTTGTACGTCCCATATTTTCTCATCGGTTTCTTTCACAACTCTTTCAATCAACACCTTTGCATACAGTTTGCCGACGATGCTGAGTAGGCTAATACCTCTGTAGTTCTTACAGTCTTGCTGTGAACCTTTTCCCTTGTAAAGAGGTACGATGACAGCTTTGCTCCAATCCCTTGGTACTTGACCGGTGTTCCAGCACAAATTGAAAAGGCGGTACAGCTGACTCGCTACGATACCATGTCCAGCCTTCAGCATCTCAACTGTTATCCTATCATACCCTGCAGACTTCCCTGATTTCATACTTCGTAATGCTTTCACGATTTCATCCATGCTTATACTACTTTCATTATGGTTATCGCTTACATTCATAACTGAGGTAGGTGCCTGACGATCCTCTCTTTCAAACAAACTTTCAAAATACTCTTTCCATCTACTTAATACGCATTCTTCTCCTTTCACTATACTTCCATTCTGATCTCTGATCGAGTTCAGCTCAGAGCCTTGAGTTTTACCTCTAACTGAACGAACAGATTTCCAGAAAAACTTTATGTTCGTTCGGAAATCTTCAGATAACCTTTTATCAAACTCATCTTCCTGCGCATTCTTCTTTCTTTTAACCAATTCTTTCACTCTGCCTTTCAGTCTCTTAAACTCTTTCTTAGCTTCATCTACATCCGCATTCGTTGCCTTCTGCATTCTTTCGTTAGCTCTGACAGCTAGCCAATCCATCCACGCTTTCTTCTTCTCACTTACTACCTTCTGTACATCTTTATCCCACCACACATTCTTCACCTTTTTTCCTTTCCTCCTCTTAATCACCCCACATACTTCAATAGCAACACTCACTACTTCTTCTTTAAATGACTTCCACAATTCTTCAATCTCAGAAATGTCATCGAACCTATCAAACCTTTCAATCAACTTATTTTTATACTCATCTATCACTTCTTCCTCTTGCAAGTTTTCTACTTTTATTCTTTCTAAAACACTTGTAGGCTCACGCACCCGATGTCGCCATCCTTGAAACAGACCACTTATTCGGCTCATTACCAGGAAGTGGTCTGTATGAATGCTGGTCCCACGGTACACCCTAGTGTCTAAAACTTTCTTTCTGATTCTTTCATCCACTATAACAAAATCAATCATACTTTTTCTCACATTCTTCGCCTCTCGCGTATACATATGGATCCTTTTGTGGTTAAACATGGTGTTTGTCACACAAAGGTTCCATTCCAAACATAACTCAAGCAAACTTTTACCATTGTCATTTACCCTTTCGTCACCAAACATTCCTAGAACACTATCAAATCCATCCCGCTTTACCCCCACCCAACCATTAAAATCACCTAACATTATTAACCTTTCATTATCCTTGCGTATTCTCAGAACATCTCTCAAACTCTCCCAAAACTTATCTCTTTCTCCCTGTGCCCGCTGAGACCCACCTGTACCGTTGTCAACAGGAGCATATACCCCTACGACAAAGATACGAGTGAGGCCGACTTTCATTCTTAACCAAAGCAATCTCGCATTTACACATTCAAACTCATTCACACACTCAGCCATTCGCGCGGAAAGTATAACACCAACTCCCTGGCAAGCTCTGGCGGTACTAGGTACTCCAGACCAATATGCCGTGTAGGGTCCGTGCTTGGTGGTGTCACAGCCTTTCCGCTTCGTCTCGTTTACACATAGAACATCAATCTTTCTTTCATCCATCATCTGACACACCTCATTCAACTTTTCTTCCATTCCTCCTCCAACATTCAACGTAGCGAAACGGCTCTCCGTAGACCGCTTTTCGCCCCCGCGGGAAACGAAACGTGACGGGTGGCGGACCGCGTCGCCGCCATGCGGATGATTATTATAATTATATATCTCCATTGCGTTCCCACGAGTAGAAGGGATCTAAAGGTCCACCCCCGCAGAGCCCTTTACGGGGGTAAGGCAGATCTCCGCTGTGCCCTGTGACCGCCAACACAGGCACCCTCCGTTAACAACCAGACTGCCCTCTGGCTACGAATCCCTCGGCACGGGTCGGTTTACACCTTAGATCGGGGTTTTTTTTCGGGTATGCTCCCTGAGTGGTGGTTTGATTTCGGAGTTTTCCTTCTCCTAGACAGGCTGCAGACCAATGCTGACGAGGCCCATCTCCCCGGGTTTGATTTCGGAGTTTTCCTTCTCCTAGACAGGCTGCAGACCAATGCTGACGAGGCCCATCTCTCCGACTCGAATGTACTGTTACCAATTATCATTGATATTTGGATGATTTGTAACTGAATCCAATACTATTTGTATGTATATAAATATATATTTTTGAATTTCAAAAACGGCTGTAACGTATTCGATTAAACTTGGTATGGGGGTTTTTGGGGGCGAAAAACCGATCTAGTTAGTCTCATCTCAGAGAAAAAGTGAATTTCTAGTTTTTTTTATATTTTATTCCCTATTTGCTAATCTGTGTCGGTCAGTACAGAATATTTAATAGTTTTGCTATTCAACGCCCTTATTAGTAAATACGGTTTTACAAAACGAAAAACGCCTGCGAAGCTCCGTCATTATATACAGCTAGTATATTATAATTAAATTAAACAAGAGGAATTAAGATACAAGTTACTTAAAGTTCAATCGAACCGAAATCGAATAAATAAAACTTTTGTAAAAAAAAACGTTGTTGCTATTTAAATAATAATAATAAAATGTTCATCTATATAGATTTACAATTTAACAAGAAACTATGTTTGTAGATTTATTTTATTGTGGTTACGATAACACGAGGAACGTTAATATTCGTACCACCAATAAAGTGTGACTTTGTCTCGCGTACATTTTACTGTCACAAAATACGGAACTTGATAGGCATGATTTCGATCACAGTCACAGGAATCAAGCCATGTTTTACAAACAATATGATACGCCAACCTCTGTGGCGCGGCAGACAAGTAGCCGGCTGAGACGAGGCTGAGGTTGCGGGTTTGATTGCCCCTGCGGGACAAATGTTTACATGATCTGTAAACATTTGTTCGGGTTTGGATGTTGTGGTACTATGGTACTCGTAGTTCTTGATATCCACGAGACAGGGAATCCTATTGTAGGATATTGTCTATGAAACTGGTAATCACTATCAATTACCAGTTTGCAGTACATTGCGCTGTATGTTTGGAATATTTTTATTCTTGAAATGATGCTAAAGCACGCGGCGTAATGTATTGCAAACTGGTAATCGAAAGCGATTCCTCCGATTTGCCTTTAGCAGCCCGTAACCGTGGTGTCTTGTGAGAAAGACTCCTTGTATTCTTGCACGCATTTCTCTGCGCTGAATACTACTATATCACAATACATGATTGTATATTATAGTGTGTCGTAGCCAACTGGTTGAATGACCAGCCATGACCAGCGGTTTAATTGGACGGCTAGCCATTACCAGTTGTTTAAATGGACGGCTAGCCATTGCCAGCCGTTTAATTGGACGGCTAGCCATTTCATTCAACAACGCCATTTCAATCCCAACATTTCCTTATGTCGAGTGGCTAATAAAATAGTAAACAAACTAAAACTGGAACTAGAATCTCACGATGATAATATTATAGCTGTTTTCTCAAGGTCCCAGGATTGATTATGTAGTGAATGGCGTTGTTCAATGAAAGGGCTAGCCGTCCAATTAAACGGCTGAATTCGACCAGTTGGCTGCGACATGTTGATTATTGATATATTGATTTATTATGTATATAATTGTTATGCTTGTATCATTTACCGTTGTGGTTTAGTACATTTTATCGTGTTATTATCGATTCTGTGCTCCATTCTCTAAAGTTAAACAGTGCCGAAATTAAATTGTTGTTTTTTAAGAGTTTCGTACCCAAAGGATCTGAAACGGGACACTATTACTAAGCCTACGCGCCGTCTGTCCGTCCGTATTGTGTCACAGTGGTATATTTCGACCATGGACCTATGCAACATTACTGCCTGCCCAGTTTCAAAACATTTTCGCTTGCAGTGATGATCGTAAACTAACTCCGCCCCTTTTTTTGTTTACCAATGAGACATGATATCCATTGTCTAAGAAAGTCCTTTGTTTTATGTCTTTTACAAATTCTAATAGCTTGTTTGCGTCAGCTGTTGTAGGACACAATGCTGCCTACAGTGAGAGTGGTGTATCCGCAGGACGAAGTCCCGCAGTTCATGTTTATTGATGACAATGTCCTATACACCGCGCTCGCTTGGTTCAGCATTGGATCCATCAACAGCCCGAATCAGCCCGATATTCAAACGGTGCAGTGGCCTTCGCGTTCTCCAGACTTGAATCCTATCGATAATTTATGGGCCATAATGGTTCAAGGATGGGATTCAAGGGCTGAGACAACAAAAGAAGCATTGTTCGGTGCGATGCTGTTATAAACGCTAAATAATAGTAGTTTTTTGTAAATAATAGATAATCTACTTAAGATTGTACTCGTATTTCACAATGGTCATTGTTGTATTATTTTAAATCAGTTCCTGAATGAAAGATACCAACTTATTTTTATTATGTGTTGTTATGAAACAGTAGTAAATCAATTTATAAGACTATTCAGAATGTATATAGTATTATTGTAACATCTGTAATTTATTAGTGAAGTAAGTTTTCATTGATTCATCATAATAATAGCCGTTTGGCAAAGCTTAAATCTGTTTAGCGATGTTACCTTAATCATCATCATCAGCCTACACAAGTCCACGGCTGGACTAAGCCTCCTCATAGAATGCCACGACAAACGATATTAGAATATCTTTGTTTACCGTACTTATGCCAGATGTTTGGACTAGCGCGCAGCGGGGTTTAAACAAATAATGCATATTTTAAGGGCTGTAATAAAATAACAAAAAAATGAGCTTGTTCAATATAACAATAAGCTTCAACTAAGTAGCTAAAACTTTTGTGTTCAAAATATGGTTACAACTGAATCTACAGTAATTATTGTTTAGTAATTTTTTAGTGTTTCTATTGGTGTTCGAAAGGCATTAGGGCGGGGTCCGCGGGGATGACGTCGCTACGACTAGTCACTGTTCACACCAAATTCACCCTTAGCACGGGCAGGGACTTATGTTGCTGATAGTACACAGCCGTAAACCGTCTCGCTCACTCAAGATATGAGAGGCGCACAACGGGCCATGCTTGGCATCTCTTTAATTGAGTGCGTAATACGGAAATACGACGAAGTCAAAATCAAAAGTATTTTATTCATTGAAATCACAAGGATCATTTTGAATTGTCTTATAAAATAAATTTACTCCTGTTCCAACGCGACAAAACCTAGAAGAATCAGGCAACAAACACGGCGCGCGCTTTATTTGATGATTCTTCTTACTACTAGGTGCGGAGCAAACGACGTAGAAAGAAAAGTGGTAGATATTGGTAACCTTATTGTAAACTCAAGTGGATCTGGGCAGGATACTTGGCAAGCGTTGGTGATGACAGGTAACTGGAGTTGGCAGTAAGGCCCTGAGTGGTGGCCCAGAGGATACACGAGAGGCCTTTGCAGACCGGTAGCCAGGTTGGACGGGATGCCCTGCAAAATAACCAGAACAGACTTGGGGGTGGAGGCTTATGCCCAGCAGTGGGTTACTACGAGCTGCCGATAGGAGCACATGCATGGTGTAGTTAAATATACGTGTATTGCGTGTCTTTTCGGAGTGGTGGATTTAGTCCTCCAAAAAATTGGCTTTTCTGCCAACATTTAAATTTTGGGTTATGACTTGATGGAGACTTTTGGATAATTTTATTACAATTATAGGTAGGTATCACTTGATATTGGCGAAATTGCTTGGAGTATTCCTCAGAAGCCATTAAAAGAAGAGAAGAAGATGATGAAGAGGTAGCCAGTGACATTTTCACGGATCATGTGTTGCTGAGCAACTAAGCAATAGTATAGATATCCTGAAATAAAAACTTTTAGGAGTTATGTAGCCAAAACTGTTACCTTGAAAACGCAACCATCATCATCAGTCTATTGAAGACCACTGCTGGACATAGGCTTACCCATGGAGTGCCACAACGAACAAACTTGAGCCGCTTTCATGCACCGACTTCCTGCGACCTTTATATGTCTTTGCCCTATCGCTCGACTCTACTGCGTCGTCCGTTTCCGTACACTGCGTAGGTAATTACCCTATACGCATTTGGCCAGCTTTTTCATTTTAGTCTAGGACTTAGCGTAACTTAGGGAATGTGGCAAAGAATCGACAGCATTGTTTATAATTATACGCTTGTTGTAATAATAAAATATTTAATCTTGCGTACATTTATTTCATTTACACCCTGACTTACAAGAACGACATCAGGGTTTACTGGGATATTCCCGATTTTCATCATAAATGCCTCAGTTCCCTTCAACCAAATTGTTTGTTGATCCTGGAAACGGGTGCGCCATTTCTCACCAAACAGCTAAGAACCATCTCGCAAACATCATTCATACGAAACAACCAGTATTGAAATCAGGACAACCTTTCCAGACCTATGATGCCACACGGACAAACATCCTATGGCCACTATGGCCTCTTTTTAGTCGGGGGTTAAAATACTTGGGCTAATTTTTAGTAGCAGACTGACAGAATACCAACGCACAGTTCATTAACCGTAAGATGGCACCAGGTGAACGAGCTGTAGGTAACCCGTAGGTATTCTATCTTCTATGGTATGGCTTCTGTGAAACATTATCTAAAGCTAAACAGCGCTAAAATAAAGGCGTACCTTTTCATTTCAGACCATTAGAAAAAAGGCCGCGTTAGTTTTAAGTGTGGCTTTTGTGCTGTGATGTGTACCTACAGCCTAAGAAAAATATTTGATCCGTTTCAGTTGGTCAGAGTGGAAGAACAGCCTAAGAATAGGTACCCTTCTGTCTCCGCCCAAGAATGTCGTAAAGGGCAACCAGTTGATGGGCAGCAGCATCCATAATCTAATACCAACTGCGATCACCAATCCGCCTGCCAATCTTGGCAATTCGTGGGATCAGATCGTGTAGGTCCTGGGAACATTCCCCGAAATGTATCCTATAGAAGATCGAAAAGCATGCAACTTTACGGCGGTGCTCGAGACTGGATTTGGACTCTGCCATATGTTGCTCTCCCATAAGCCTGAAAATTCTAGGCTCCATTGCGTTCTATGACGACCTCTGTAGCGCGGTGGGCGTAGGTTCGCCTGCGACGCAGGAGGTTGCGGATTTGATTCCCGCCTCGGAACAAATATTTGTGTGATCTGCGGATATTTGTTCAGGGAGTTCTGGGTATTTTCTATGTATAATAAAATACGAATTATACTAATCTTGGAAGACGAAGCCTCCATATAATTATGACAGAACATCACAAGGCTTGTTCGTTTAATCATTAATAAATAAATAAATAAATAATGCTGGACTGTTCACACAACATTATCTAGCCCCAGCAGTTTTTTTTTTTTCAAGTCATATCAAATCACACCAGAGAAGCTCTTCCGTAAAGTTCCGTACGAAGCAGATAAACAGTCGCCGTGGCCGAAATCGGCCTGGTTGACATCATCATGGGGAGGTCTCGTTCAGCAGCGGACGTCAGCAGGCTGCTGCTGCTGATGATGAAGCTTTAGAGAGATTGCTCCTCAGAAGCGACACCAATGAAAATGTAGTCCAATATAGGTACTTGGTAGGTATATTTCGTGAGTGCTTCCGTTATTCATAGTCATTCCTCGTAACTTTTTCTAACTCTAACTGGACTCGACTCAACCCACTCGAGGATATTTGTATTTGAATGTCAATCATCGAAATTGGAATACTAGTGAGGTTGTATCGAGGAAAGTTGGAAGAACGATTAAGAATACCGGTTTTAGTCTTTCCTCAACTCGAGTCAACCTCGCCCGAGAAATCCTGGTCCAGAAATATGTTATCCACTAGTGTTCGCCCGTGGGTTACTAGAATAAAAAGTAGCCTATAGCTCAATCCTGTTCATAACTAGGGCTTGCAATCCGGATATCCGCTAATTTTCAAATGAGGATAATGATGTCTGCTAAATCCGGATAATTCGGATAGTGAAATTCATCAAAAAAATACGATAAGAATCTAAATTTAATATACTGGGGATCGATTTTTATGTGTCATGTGTGTGTGTGATTTCCAAAAGTTCTTATTTTTGGAAGTCACCGGTGACTAAAATTCTCATAGTATGGATATAAATACGAGTGCCTCTCCACTCGATTTGAAATCACTGTGACTATTTTTGGCACTGACATTTTAATCATATTAGAGTTTTTTTGTGAAAGAGTGCGTCCGGGGAAGTACTACCACCATACCTATTTCTGCCGCAAAGCAGTAGTGCTCGCATTGCTGTGTTCCGGTTTGAAGGGTATGGATGCCGGTGAAATTACAGGCACATGAGACTTTTCATCTTTATGTCTCAGGGTGGCGGGTGCAGTGCAATGCCACATAGGGCGCGTCCTAGGTGGACGTGACCTGTGTAATAATGCACTGTTCATAGGCAGAGGGTACCGCTTATCATCAGGTGGGCTATTTGCTCGTTCCGTCATTCTAAGTACCTAGTATACAAAAATGACTATTTTTTAAAATGAAATAAATAGGCAAACTAGCATACGGCCCACCTGATGCGAAGTGGTCACCGTCGCTGATAGACACCGGCAACACCCGGGGTATTGTCGATATGCTGCCTACCCTGAAGGAATTTATGAACATTTTACTCTTTATCTAATGCTTTGGTACGACCCGCGACCCGTGCACCCACTGCACGCATACACGCATTGATCACAAATTCTCTAAGGATCACGTTGTACTTATCAAAATAGTAGAATAGTTGGTAGACAGAGCAAAAAAACGACATTTGGTAAAAAGTGATTTCGAAGTCATGGATGGCATTTTGTCACTCGGTGACACTCAAAAATCGATCCCGTGATCCTTTCTTTTACATTTTTGTCACATATTCATAAAGTACCTGGGGGACCTAGCTTACCCAGGTGTTTGCAAAATGCGTGAAAACTCGGAAAACCGCGTTTTCAGAGATGAGACCTAGCTAGATTTTAAATGCAAGTTATGCTTTATTGAAAGAAAAACATAGTTATTTCGAGAAGATAAGTGTTAATTTGAATATAAATTAATCCTTTTTAATTTGTTTATGATATTTTATGATGACATTACCTATTATTATGATAGTAGTTTTAATTTTACCATAAAGAGCTACCGAATGGGTTAAAGTGATTCATATTTTAATGGTGGGTGAATGTTGGTTTAATTTAAACATGAATAAAGCTATCCATAACCATCATTTTCTT
Organism: Operophtera brumata; assembly: GCA_932527175.1. Lineage (NCBI taxonomy): Eukaryota > Metazoa > Arthropoda > Insecta > Lepidoptera > Geometridae > Operophtera > Operophtera brumata. Next base: position 8,682,500 of record OW052238.1, read on the forward strand.
TTCTTTACAAAATTTTAAAGCTTTTTTGAAATTATCCCTATTATCCGGATATTCGAATACTAAAGTTCACTACTATCCATATTATCCGGATAGTAAAAGCTTACGGATAATGCAAGCCCTAGTCATAATCTATCTGCATACCAAATTATTTCTTCGAAATCTGTTTAGCCTTGTCGGCGTGAGGATATTTTGTATTCTATTTGAGAATATAAATTTTCAAAAATGGAATAGAGTTAGGTTGAGTCGAATTGAGGAAACACTAAGAATACCGGCCAGGAGGATAACCATGAGCTCTTATAGCGGTTCAGGTCAAAATATCGGTTCGTCGTTGACGTTCCTCATCGTTCAATAACTTGAATTGTAGAAGTCTATAGACCCTCTGCGATTGTGCCTTTAAATACACTTGCGGACATCACGGAGCCGATATTTTGTACTGAATCGCTATAAGAGCTCATGGTTACCCCCCAGCACTCTGTAGCAATTCTCTTATTTATCTTAATACCACACTGAAACTTGACTAAAACAAGACTGTATTGTGAATTGACTGAAAATCTATATTCTGCTCCCTCCTAATAATAATTTAGTCTACTTTCGATTCATGGTAGACTAGAGTAAGATAATGTCATATATAATTGGAAAGAGTGAAAGACACACCTCTATTAAGCTAAAATTATTAGTGAAACGTTCAAGTTTCGGTCACATTTCGTTATATCTGGTTTTTTTTATCTACGTGAATGACGGAACAAGCAGATGGCCCATCTGATGTTAAGCGGTAACCTCTGCCTTTAACTACGCAATACCACATAGGTCACGTCCACCTAGGACGCACCCTATGTGGCATTGCACTGCGCCCGCCACCCTGAGACATAAAGCTGAAAAGTCTCATGTGCCTGTAATTTCATCGGCACCCATATCAGAAACAAACCGGAACACAGCAATGCGAGCACTATATACTAACTCGTAGAACTCGTTCATAAAAAAGCTCTACTAATACTAAATTATTCCCTTTATCTCGCTTCTCAATTCTCACTGTTGTATTGTCAGTCATACCTTATGACGGAGCATTATCCGAACTATATATACGCTATTTTTTACTAAGATAATTGGACTTCAGAATACTACCTGTGGTATGTGCTGCCTTGGGTTCCCACTAATTTGTGGTGTATGGAGTTTAGTATATATTAGAACGGGACATAAATACGATAAAACAGAAGGGGTGATAGCAGTTCAACAAAAGAAGTTTAATAAATAGAGTACATTCTATTTAAAATGTAAATGTACAACCACATCGATATTTTATTGGTTAGTTTATAAAAATTGGACCACCCGGAGTCCATCCAGTAGGTGTAACAATATTACAAACAAAAATCTCTACATAACAGAACTTATAGATATTAGTCAACTTTATTTTATACATACTATAGTACACGATTATTTAACATTATATTCGCCTAATACTATTTATACATTCTATGTATAGTTAGATAATTATTTCTCATTTTGTAATAAGTTAATAAAACTATAAAATATTCTCTTCAGTTATACATTAGGCAGTATTTTTTAAGGCTAATCATAGATGAACTATATTACTACGTGAGGAGGAATATAGTTTAGCTATGGGCTAATGCAGGTAGTCTGTGCGGAGAGAGTACCTACCCATCACGTGGTAACACCACCCAGCCATCTAACATACATACATGCATACACACACGCCTTTTTCCCGAAAGGATAGGCAGGCCTCAATGGGCCTCTTTCATATTTTATTTGTTTGCTTTACTTTTCACTGTGGGTTGCACCATCGCATCGTGGGAAAATAGATGTGACAAGTGGTGAGCTCATCGCCGCCATTGTTTCCTACGAACGACTCGGCTAACACTTTCTTCCAGTAATAACACATTCCTTAATAAGCCAGGACTAATCTTATACCAACGAATCTTACAAACAAGTCCGGGTACTAAAAAGTAACGGTCATATTATTGTGTTTATCATATGGGGAGGTTTGCCAAATCAGCGGATGTCACTGTACTATCAGCAACAAAACTCCCTGACCCTGCTAAGGGCGAATTTGGTGTGAAAAGTGACTAGTCGTAGTGACGTCAGCGCCGCCCTAATGCCTTTTGAACACCAATAGAAATTTACTATTCCAGGCACACCATATTTTTTCTTTAATAATATTTGTTTTGTAAACTTTTAACAAAACACCTAATATTTTGTTTTTGCGCCGCCAGCGTTTATGACAGCAACGCACCGGCTGCGCATAGATTTTACGAGGGTTTCGCAGAGATTCTGACACAAACAATATAAAAGAATTTATAAAAGACTTTCTTAGCCATTGGACATCATGTCTCATTGGTAAAAAAACAAACAACAAAGGGGCCGAGTTAGTTTACGGTTATAGCTGCAAGCGAAAATGTTTTGAAACTGGGCAGGGACTTTTGTAGCTGATAGTACATGGTGAAATCCCTTAGTCGGCTTTTACGACATCCACGGGAGGAGAGGAAAGGGGCCTATTCTATCTATGCCAGACATACCACGGCACTATTACTACTAGTATAATTCAAAATGATCCTTTTGTTGAAAAACACGCTATTGAGTTTGACTCGCTCCGCACAGACCCAAGTGAAATCTATATTTTTTTGGTGATTTTTAAATACAACATGAATTATGTAACTTTGTAATATATTCAACAAATATATTTCATACAAAGCACTTTGTACTTAGCGTTAATAATTTTGTGATTTTGAATGTAAAAGGCTTGATTTTAGAACTTACTAGTTGGGATCAATGTATAAAAAGTACAAAAATTAAAAAGACATTCAAAAACATCAAATGTACATGATTCAGATTGATTAGTTGTTTTTATAAACCATTTGACAGTTTCAACACTGTAATCGATGGTATACCATGAACATTATTGTTTTCCGAATCAAATTGTATACAATTGACAGTATATATACAGGCTGTATGTATGTATGTATTTAATATCCCAATAAGCCCGGGAGGGGGGGTATTCTACACATCATGGTGAATAACTATAGTTCTACGACTTTTTTAATTTCTAGGGTTTACATTTATGAAATGTCTCCAGAAATGTACCTAACAGTAAGAATTTTTTCATCCTCATGTTGTGTTAGGTACTTTTCTGGAGGAATTCCATGATTGTAACCCGGCTTTTTTTGAATGAAAAACTTCGATATTGAAAAAGTCGTAGTTCTAAAGTTGACATGATGTGTAGAATAGCCCCTCCCCGGGAATATTATAATACATATACTTCTCATATAAAAAAAACACTTCTGAAGTTTGTTTTTAATGGTGCTCCCTTGGTGAACTTATTTAAAAGCCGATTTGATAAGCATTTTAATGACACAGTGCACTGATATACACGCACCAGCTTATGCTGCTAGTGTATTAAACATAATAACAATAATGGATTATCACAAACATATTGCATTAAACAGAAAAAAATAAAATGTCATATAACATCGGGAATTCGAAACCTTGTACTACCTACCTACTGTTATCTGTTTTTTTTCCGTTTATTACTATATGTTTCTAATAATCCATTCGAAACAAAAACTTGAGAAGTGGGTCGATTTTTGGATGAGAAGTATATATGTATCTATTACATGGTATACAACACATTGGCTGAACAAATTGTATTGTGACAACACTATTTTTGTAACACATTACAGAGAAAAATTGTTATTTTTTGGAATTCCATGGTAAGAAATGTAGGAAAATATAACAAAACAAAATCAAGAAAACAAATTTATATTTTAACGATCACGGATTTGTGCAAACCGACGAAATCATGAATTTAATGCCAATGTAGGAAAAGCGAATATAAAATAAAAGCTGCTCGTAATGTTTTTGTTAGAAATTAATTACTAAGGGTCAATTTATATTGCCAGAGAAGGGAAGTTTCACACACATTTCCAACTTTATGTCCTTATTGTAACATACAAATTGATACATTTAAAAATGGGTAGCGCGTCTTCCAAGAATTCTTGCAACTGCCGTTTTGAAGAGATCTTACACAATGGAGATAAAATTCAAAATGTATGTGAAATGTATGTGAGCGAAAATTTGATGCGTGATGATTTGTAGCCCTCATAGAAATACAAACAAATGAGAAACGCGTTAGTAAATTATGTACGAATAACGCGGAGCTTCACAAAAATAACATGTTTGTTTAACTTATTCTTGCTACTAAATACAAACAAATATTAATTTAAAAACCAAATTTTGTTAATTTCTTGGTAAAGTAAGCAAAGCTCAACTATTCTTAATTATATTTAGGCTAAGAAACCAATGCTTGGTCGATTTTTCTAACCAAAAAATATGGAAGAATTTTACATCAGCAAGCGAATTAACTGTTTGTAACTCAATCACGCCGTAAGGACTGAACCGATTTCGATGATATTTGGTACACAGATAAATTATGATCTGGATTTAGACATAGGCTACTTCTTATCCCGATATAACGCGAGCGAAGCCACGGGTGGATACTAGTATAGTATAATAATTGAACTGAGCAACGACATAAAAGACACCTTTCTCACTGTGTCCTCAACCATACGCCCTACCCTAATGAACCAACAATATAAGTAATTAATCAATAATTGTCAACAATATCTAAAGCTTCTAATAATGCATGTTTTTTTATAAACAGATGGAGACACTGATATATTCTGAAACCGAGACAATGTTATAAGGAATGTTCAGTTCATTACAACTGCGATTATAACCTGGTTATTTCCCTAAGTAACAATACATAGATAAAGGTGGTGTAATAACCAATTACATTTCAACAAAATTCATGATATAATTTAAATAAATAATTATTTTGGCCTAGTTGAAAACACATTTTGGCATTCAAATAAAGACTTAACTCGTGAGTATGATCCAACAATATCTAACACGATGGATGAATTAACTATTCTTTATAATTATTCCTTAGACATATTTAATAGACTATATCAACTGCAAAATAATCATAATGCATTTCTAGCTTTTTATCTTAAATCTAACTATAGTATTCTATTTACAAAATGTAATTTATAATTGTTCAATCTTAAATACAGCATCACCCAAATGTTCTCCTAGGAGAACTCCTACTTATATGTTTAAAACTTTGTCCGTCATAATAAATAACACACACTGCCGCCAGAAACACGTGACGCGGTCGTGATCGTCATTCAACGCGAGACGTCTCCGACGTGAAGTCGTCCAAATAGCTCTGCAACGTGTGGCTCGAATGCCCGAGATGGGGCCTCAAAGACTCGAAGCTAATGTTTTGTTCTACGAACGTATTGTGCCCTTGGTGAGGAGGTTCCTCGCGATACTGACCGATGCTCCAGGGATCTCTCAAATCCTGAGTGTGTCGCCTCGTGCTGGTATCGAAAGGAGGCAGGCCCGGCCAGGCCTGCGGCGGCGGCGTGTTGAGCATGGAGGGCAGGCTGCCGGCTTGCGGCGGCATCGCCGACGGCTCGCTGGAAAACGACTCCACGCCCCAACCCAAGGATTCGAGCGCCGACTGCGCGGTGTTACAGATCTGGCTAAACCGGTCGGCTTCCCAGTGACCGGCCACCCCGGGCAGCACACTCGTGTTCTTTATGATCTCCGGCGCCTTGGAGACCGCCCGCCCGTACATATCTGATGCCCTGCCGGTGATCACGGACCGCGACGCCACGCCGGCGTCGGGGCTGGGCAGGTGGCAGTCCGGCCGCATCATCGGGCTATAGTTGCCCATGCCTGGACTTTTCTTGTTAGAATACGCAACGTTATCCACGCTCGGCCTCGGCGAGTAGGGACTTTGATGTATGCGATCCTGTCGCGACATGGGACTGTACTGTCCGGGTGTCCTGTTGGGTTTGTTCGTACCAGGGTCGGGACTCGTGTGCGTGGACGGGTGGGGCGAGAAGGGCGCGTGATGTTTGGGCATGGGGCTGTAGTTGCCGGAGTTCCACGCAGCGGATTTCTGGAGTTCAGGTTTGACGATCTGACTGGTGTCGGGACTCGGCTGCGCAGAGTAAGGACTGGGTTGGGATGAGTAGGGGCTCGGTTGCGCAGAGTAGGGGCTCGGCTGAGTGGAGTAGGGACTAGGTTGAGCGGGGCTCGGCTGAGCGGAGTACGGACTTCTTTGAGAAGAGAACTGGTTGTCCTGACGCGGCATCGGACTGTAATTGCCATAGTTCCAGGTGTTAGGATTCTTTATATCCTGCTTCAACGTTTCTGGACTACGTTTATTTTCTAGAGAAGTAGTCGGACTACATTGCTCTATCATTTTACCGTGTTTTAATTTACTATCTAACCTATTGAGAGGACTCGCTTCAGACTTATGAGTAGGCGTAGTTTTGTGATGTCCCATGTTCCATGAATTGCTTTTTATTACTTCTTGCTGAAGATCTGGACTGTTTTGTACTTGGCTATCTGGTTTCGGGACGGGACTGAAGTGTGGGCTATTGTGATCTACTTTGGAAGGATCGGATCTTGGCGTTGAGGAAGAATCAGGTCTGGATTGTGGTAGAGGGCTTAGCAGCTTTGGGGTAGCATCTCTTGATCTATTTCCTTCTGAGATAGTCTTAATTGGTTCTGTTTTACTGTCTGGTGACGTTTTCGTCAGTTCAGACGTTGATGTGTTTTTGTCTTGGATGTTCGTTCCCGGACTGACGATGCTTTTCGGTTCTTGGAATGAGAACGAGGATGACTTATCCTGCGATGGGGACTCAGTCTTTGCGTCGGATGAATCAAGAGAGGTGGGAGAAGATTCTTTAGCGTCGGATTTCGAATCGGCTTCAGTCTTTTTAACGTCTTTGCCTGTTTTCGTATTTTCTTTTTCTTCCTTTTCTGCTTCTTTGGCTTTCACCTTCACTGGGTCTAAGCTGTCTTTGAGGTCTTGAAGCTCTTTGCCTGTATAGAGGCGTTTCATGCCTCTAGGGAGAGCGCGGCAGGAGCTTAAGTTAATTGACTCTATGTGGGGGCACTTGAGGAGTACTTTTTTCACCGGGTCTAGGGATACGGAGGAGCCGCAAAGGTTGAGCGTTCTGCAAGAGAGGTTATGGAAGTTAGACCTGTTACACAATACACACTAGACTTTATTACATAATAAATAGTACATACTTTAGCCTGCTCGTGGTGGAGTCTGCGAGCGCCGAAACAGCGTCGTCGAGCGCCCGCACGGCGGACGCCCACGACAGGTCCAGCTCTATGAGACTGTGCGACCATTTCTCGCATATCAGCTCCAGGCACGCATTGCTTTGACGCGTTACGTTGCAACCTGCGAATTGACAACACACTGTTAGGATATTCGGGTAAAATCCTATACTAAACGAGCAATATTTGTATTTACCTCTGTGGCGCGGCGGGCGAAGGTTCGCCTGCGACGCAGGAGGTTGCAGGTTCGATTCCCACCTCGAAATTAATAATTGTACGATCTGCTGATATTTGTTCAGGGTATTTTCTATGTATAATACAAAATATCTATCTATGTAATGCATAGTATTAAGTATATGAGTAATCTAGTAGTAATGAGTAGTAGAGTAATGAGTAAGCTCTGCTTAGCTCGGGGCTAGATAATGTTGTGTGAACTGTCCAGCATTATTTATTTTATTTATTTATTTTTATTTATATAAAATGCTTATATATTTTGTGATCTCGGAAACGGCTCTAACGATTACGATCGTTATCACGATAATCACACATCGGTATTCTCATTGTGCTATGTTATTGAGAGAAACAATTTTTGTAGATTCGTGATATGAGGCCCGACTCAGCCGCTGCAGCCCTCACAGGTCGAGCAGCCTCAGTCGTATTCTCCATAGCACAGTGTAGCTCGCTAACAGCAGATAGCTGTATAGTGCACTCACCGCCGAGGAACAAGTGCTGTAGGTCCCAGGCAGGCACCCTCACGAGTCCCGAGTTGGTCAGCCGCTGCAGCCCTCACAGGTCGAGCAGCCTCAGTCGTATTCTCCATAGCACAGTGTAGCTCGCTAACAGCAGATAGCTGTATAGTGCACTCACCGCCGAGGAACAAGTGCTGTAGGTCCCAGGCAGGCACCCTCACGAGTCCCGAGTCGGTCAGCCGCTGCAGCCCTCGCAGGTCGAGTAGCCTCAGTCGTATTCTCCGTAGAACAGTGTAGCTCGCTAACAGCAGATAGCTGTATAGCGCACTCACCGCCGAGGAACAAGTGCTGTAGGTCCCAGGCAGGCACCCTCACGAGTCCCGAGCCGGTCAGCCACTGCAGCCCTCGCAGGTCGAGCTGTCTCAGTCGTATTCTCCGTAGAACAGTGTAGCTCGCTAACTGCAGATAGCTGTATAGAGCACTCACCGCCGAGGAACAAGTGCTGTAGGTCCCAGGCAGGCACCCTCACGAGTCCCGAGTCGGTCAGCCGCTGCAGCCCTCGCAGGTCGAGCTGTCTCAGTCGTATTCTCCGTAGAACAGTGTAGCTCGCTAACTGCAGACAGCTGTATAGTGCACTCACCGCCGAGGAACAAGTGCTGTAGGTCCCAGGCAGGCACCCTCACGAGTCCCGAGTCGGTCAGCCGCTGCAGCCCTCGCAGGTCGAGCTGTCTCAGTCGTATTCTCCGTAGAACAGTGTAGCTCGCTAACTGCAGATAGCTGTATAGTGCACTCACCGCCGAGGAACAAGTGCTGTAGGTCCCAGGCAGGCACCCTCACGAGTCCCGAGTCGGTCAGCCGCTGCAGCCCTCGCAGGTCGAGCAGCCTCAGTCTTGTGGCGCCCCGCACGAGGCGCGACAACGCGTCGTCACCCAGACGGTACTCCCCTACGAGCTCGGTGGCTGCTTCGCCGGCTATCGACAGCTCTTCGAGTTGCGACCAACCTTCTACTTCCATCTGCAATTGATTCACGATTATAGATTGAAGGTAAGTGAAGTTAAGAAACTGCTTATTAAGAAAATAACAAAAAACATGGTATTTAAATGTAATTCATAAAGCAATTATGCAAACTTAGATTATGACCTGCTCATACTCTAGTCAAAAATGAGTTGGTTTTCAGCATTCTTAACGAAATTAATAGGTTATCGCGCCATGATGACCATCACGTCTCATACCTGCTGTGCAGTGGTAGCGGAAGCTAGCACCAGCTGTGCGTTCGCCGCCCTGAAGACCCGCATCTTCGGGCATCCTTTCTGCAGCGCCTCCAGAGGGATGGCCGCTGGGTGAGACGTCGCGAGCGCGCCCGATATGTCGAGCACTTCGAGATTCTGACAGTGAGCCTGGATACAGAAATATCACCTTTATAGCTTTATAGGCTTCATACCAAGGTGGCCGCTGCAAGTACAATTTGAGCAAGTGGGGATACACAAATGAGACAGTGCGATTGCGGAGTCTCACTACAAATAATGCTGCACCTACTTTCATGCACGCAGTGCCCTCACACCTGCACACTGAAACTGAAACGAAACGAAGCACTGATAATGCCATAGCCGTGGTCCAAAATAATTTGACAGAGAACCATCGACACGAAAGAGCAAGGTAGTAATAGTAATTCTTACGAGCATTGCAGGCCTCCGTACAGGATGCTCGATGACTAAATTGCACGAGTGCATAAAATAAGCCATTTTATCCGAGACCAGGCGAGGACGGATATTCAAGTCGAGGATAAAATGTGTTTTATAAACGGCTGCACTCTGATTTTCACTTATATTGCGAGGAAACTAAACACTGATATTGTAAGTTGGTGTTTATACAATTTTGTAATCATCTTTCCTGACATATTTACAGTATTTATTTGATTTTGAACTTCACTTGATGACACATTTAAATTCAGTATAATGCAAATTGAAATGACCAAACATTTAAATATCCAGTGGTTTTAGCGTGAAAGCACGACTAACAAACAAAACTACTCCTGCAGCGTGCTGCTCGCCTAGTATTTGATAGCGTTCGTTATTACTCATTAGTACCTGGTGCGACCGAGCATCGCTGTTTTTTTTGAAATTGTATTTACTAAATGTCTCGCTACCCTTATCGTGTTTAGTAAGTGTCTACCGGTACGGAGGTTGCAAGGTGTCTACCCTAACAATCTCTAATGTCCGTCTTCAGCTAGTATTGTCATTTGAGTTTTCAAAATTCGAATTCGTTTGTTCCAAACGTTGTTGTTGCAAACAACTGTGTTAAATATTCTGTGGCTGACACAGATTAACGAATAGCTAATACAAAAACAAAGAAAGATTATTGTGGAAAAACTAATTACATAATACGACATCGCTGCCTCGTCTAGGCACTACCCTGGTACAGTTTTACCCAAAATACAAGTAGCCCCGATGTACGTGCGCCGTAGACCAATTTCTATAGCGCGGGAACCTTCTTTCTACCAATAGCAAACGCGGGCAAAAATCTTGCGCTGTTATTGGTTAATCGATTTCGCGGCAAAATCTCAGCCGGTCGGCTTTTAGATGTGAGCAGGACAAAGCTATAAAGCGGGTCAGAGCTACAGCTCATTCACCGTAAGATGGCACCTGTAAATACTCCATGGCAGGTGCCAACTTACGGTGAACGGTCCGGCTCGTTCACCGTAAGATGGCACCTGTAAATACTCCATAGCAGGTGCCAACTTACGGTGAACGGTATGTATACTATACGTTCGCCTAATGTCGGATATCAGTCTGCGCTTTTCTGCGCAAACGAAAAACATCGATCGGACTTATATTATGGGTAAAACTGCATCAAGTTATGGGAGCTTGGCACGTGCAGCCGTATGACGCAGCCCGCAAGGCACTCACTGCGATCGAGGCGAGTATCTGCGGCAGCGCGCTGAACTTGTTGTTGGCGAGGGTGAGGTGCGTGAGGCGCGCGCCGTGGTTCTCGGCCACTCGCGCCATCGACGACGCCGAGAGGCACGTGCTCGACCCACCGGTCTCAGACTGAAACATAAAAATATCGAGCTGCTTAATGGTGGAACAAGCAGATGGCCCATCTGATTTTAAGCGGTAACCTCTGCCTTTAACAATGCATTACTTCATCCATCTAGGACGCACCCTATGTGGCATTGCAATGCTCCACGAGCCCGGGGCAGTAGTATCAGGGTAACAGCAGCAGAGTATCAGCGCCCTCGCATCGAGTGTAGTTGTAATGTGGTACCGTGAGAGAGAGGTCGATCCGCTGCAGCTTGGGCAGGCCCTGCATCAGGTCGTACAGCTGGTCGGGCGTGACGCGGCTCCAGCCCGCCACGCTCAGCTCCACGAGCCTGGGGCAGTAGTATCAGAGTATCAGCGCCCTCGCATCGAGTGTAGTTGTAATGTGGTACCGTGAGAGAGAGGTCGAACCGCTGCAGCTTGGGCAGGCCCTGAAGCAGGTCGTACAGCTGGTCGGGCGTGACGCGGCTCCAGCCCGCCACGCTCAGCTCCACGAGCCTGGGGCAGTAGTATCAGAGTATCAGCACCCTCGCATCGAGTGTAGTTGTAATGTGGTACCGTGAGAGAGAGGTCGATCCGCTGCAGCTTGGGCAGGCCCTGCAGCAGGTCGTACAGCTGGTCGGGCGTGACGCGGCTCCAGCCCGCCACGCTCAGCTCCACGAGCCCGGGGCAGTAGTATCAGAGTATCAGCGCCCTCGCATCGAGTGTAGTTGTAATGTGGTACCGTGAGAGAGAGGTCGATCCGCTGCAGCTTGGGCAGGCCCTGCAGCAGGTCGTACAGCTGGTCGGGCGTGACGCGGCTCCAGCCCGCCACGCTCAGCTCCACGAGCCCGGGGCAGTAGTCGGCCACGCACGCCAGCACCCACGTTATATTGCACACTTTCCACTGAGCTGTAACACAACAACTTCATGTTATAACATTTAACAAATCTCTGACTGTTTTCAGTATTCCAACAGCACCTCGGACCCCGATATCGTCGACAATGCACATTTTATGCGTAAAGTTGCCAATAGCCGAAGTTCCTTTCAAACAAATGTTCCTAGCTGATGCACCTGGCAATGGCTGCACCAATTTCCACCAAATATTTCTTATTAAAAAAACCGTTTTTGACATCAGAGTAGAGCTTTTTTGTGAAAGAGTTCGTCCGGGAAAGTACTACCACCATACTTATATCTACCGCAAAGCAGTAGTGCTCGCATTGCTGTGTTCTGGTTTGGAGGGTGCCGGTTAAATTACAGGCACATGAGATTTTTAATCTTTATGTCTCAGGGTTGCGGGCGCAGTGCAATGCCACATAGGGTGCGTCTTAGGTGGACGTGACGTATGAGGCAATGCATTGTTAAACGCAGAGGTTACCGCTTAACATCAGGTGGGCAATCTGCTTGTTCCGTCATTTACTCAGTTAAAAAAAACACCGTTCCGGAGCTACGTGGCAACAAAGAAACATGCCATGCAGATAGACAGACAGACACACTATGGGCTCAAACTTATAACACTCGTCTATGAAGTCGGGGGTTAAAAAGGCGTAAATCCACTTAGTTTTTATGACAATTCAATAGTGATCGGGCGATTTAATTGATTGACGCTTGACTTTTTCTTTGCGGTCGCTGCGGTATTCCAAAATGTGGCCTGCAGCGACTGTTATTATTACGCAGTGCGTAAACAATAACTGGTTACCGTCGTCGTTTCGTATGAGGTAGTGCTGGCCTCTGGTGTCAGAGTTTGTCAAGCCGCCCGAAGGCCAGAAAACTAATATCCTTGGAACAGTTGTCTTTTGCATAGAATTTAAACGGCCTGTCGTTTAAATTCTATAGAAAGACACAAAACACGGTGTACTATGAAGGATCTTCCGCATTTCTTTATTAAAACTGCTGTGATGTGTCCGGCCCATTGGCCAGACACACTAATTTTAACTATCCACTACTACTACTAGTTTTTCTGTTTTTCCCGTCCCCACGTGTAATCCCTTAGTCGTCGTTTATGACGGAGGCATCTATTGATGAATAGACGCCTCCGTCCCCTCCCATGGATGTCATAAAAGACGACTAAGGGATTACACGTGGGGTGGGCAGCAGCATCCAGGTGCCAAGCGTGGTGATTAAGGCAAATCCCCCATTGCATTCGATGGGGGAGGCCTCGTGCAGTAGTGGGCATGGCTGGTGATGATGATGATGATGAAAGCAGATAGAACGATAGATTCAACTGTGTACTTACCAATATTCAAAGATTGACATTTCGACAACCTATTCTCTAAAAGCCACACTAGCTTGTAATCCGTTTTGCATTTTTCCGTAGTGTATTGTGCGAGGTCTATGTGTTTCCACAGCTCTGGACTACAGCTTATGCTATGCCATAACTTGCAGACCCTTCCCAATCTGAAATTAAATGATTATCATTAGTTTTAGTACCTAGGCGACAGAAATTAGCTCGCCCTTTTTTTGTAAAGTCGTGTTTTTTCGCGGTAAGGTTATTCGTTTTAGGATAATGTCATAAAGCGCCATCTCACAGAGTTTTGAGGTACCATAATTTCATAGTTCAGAAGGAATTGATACTCATAATTTACCCCTTCGATCTGTATCATAAAAATAGTTTTTTTTAATTTAGCTGTTTGGAGTCCTAGCTTATGCAAGTTTTTTTTTACGAATCTTAAACGAAGTATTATTAACTTTTTCCCTCTATTATGTAAAACTTTCTAAGTTCAATATTTAAAGTCCTTGTCCTCCATGTAGCGTGGCCGTGGGACACACTTTAAATACCAGAATTGCTCGTTGAATGTTATAGATAATAGACAGAGTATACTGTAGCAAGCCGGTGGGTGGTGGCGGCTCAAGACCGTTCGTCGTGGCATTCTGTGTGAGCCTCCTCTTATAAATAACTAGCGACTCGCCCCGGCTTCGCACGGGTAGCCCCCGGTGAACCCCCCCTCACCTCCTACCCCTCCCCCTATGTCAATCTCCTGGTTCTAAGCTACCTCCCCACCAATTTTCAGCCAAATCGGTTCACCCGTTCTTGAGATATAAGTGGTGTAACTAACACGACTTTGTTTTATATATATAGATGTAAATAATAAATAAATAATGCTGGACAGTTCACACAACATTATCTAGCCCCAAGCTCAACAGAGCTTGTGTTATGGGTACTAGATAACTGATAAACTGAATACAATATAATACATTTTTTTTTATTATACGTACAAAATACCCAGAACACCCTGAACAAATATCTGCGATCGCACAAATATTTGTTCCGAGGCGGGAATCGAACCAGCAACCTTATGACCAGCCAGTAGGACGACAAGGGGCAATTAATGTATTTTTTTTTTCTCTTTACTCTTTATTTAGCGGCTTTTGAACATATCAATGTAGGTACTTGAGGTAAATAAAATCGTAGTAGTCTAGAGGAAGTCGACCCTGCATTCCACACTTTTAAAGGTCATCCAAAGGTTTTGGGGTTAAGGGCATGCACCAATGAGTCTTTTTAATGTATGTGCGCTATTTGCACAAAAATGGAACAAACTTCTGGATCAAGAATGCTTATCAACAACAATTCAAATCAAAATCAAATTTAAAAGTAGTAGAGCTTTCTTGTGAAAGAGTTTGTCCGGGGAAGTACTACCTCCATACCTATTTCAGCCGCAAAGCAGTAGTACTCGCATATGTTGGTACCGGTGCAATCACAGGCACGTGAGACTTTTCATCTTTAGGTCTCAGGGTGGCGGGTGCAGTGCAATGCCACATAGGGCGCGTCCTAGTTGGACGTGACCTCTGTACGTTAAAGCCAGAGGTTACCGCTTAACGTCAGGTGGGTCATCTGCTTGCTCCGTCACACAAGCAGTTAAAAAAAAACTTGTTATGATGAAAAATTAAAGAACGCGTTTACTCATTGGTTTGTTAAAGCTGTTTGTAGAGAATGCGCACGCGCGGTTATAGCGCTGCTTATACCGGTAATTTAAGATGCTGTGGTGAGTACGGCCTGAGCATATACCCCTCTGTCTCCTCCCCTGGATGTCTTAAAAGCGGACTAAGGGATTACTCCAGGCGATGGACAGCAGCAGCAATCACCTGAGAAGTTATTCAATACCAAAACTGCAATCACCAACCCGGCTGCCAAGCGTGGTGATTATGACAAATCCCCCCCATTGCATTTTATGGGGGAGGCCTCGGCCAGCCGTGGACGTCTAGGCTGCTGATGATGAAGAGATGAACCCTCAGTTAATGTATAAACCTGATGGTGATATCCATCATCATCATCATCAACAGCCTTGAAACGTTCACTGCTGGATGAGACAGCTCCCCCATGGAATGCAATGAGGAGATTTCCCATATCCACCTTGCTTGGCAGGCAGATTAGTGATCGTAGTATTGGTGTTAAGTATTCCGGTGGATGTTGCTGCCCAGCCCCTGGTTTAATCCCTTAGTCGGCTGTTACGGCATCCACGGGAGGAGACGGAGGGGTCTAAGCCAGACACACCACAGCTACTAGTGATATTATGCTGCCCAACCCCTGGTTTAATCCCTTAGTCGGCTGTTACGGCATCCACGGGAGGAGACGGAGGGTTCTAAGCCGGACACACCACAGCTACTAGTGATATTATGCTGCCCAACCCCTGGTTTAATCCCTTAGTCGGCTGTTACGACATCCAAGGGAGGAGACGGAGGGGTCTAAGCCGGACACACCACTGCTACTAGTGATATTATGCTGCCCAACGCCTGGTTTAATCCCTTAGTCGGCTGTTACGACATCCAAGGGAGGAGACGGAGGGGTCTAAGCCGGACACACCACAGCTACTAGTGATATTATGCTGCCCAACCCCTGGTTTAATCCCTTAGTCGGCTGTTACGACATCCAAGGGAGGAGACGGAGGGGTCTAAGCCGGACACACCACTGCTACTAGTGATATTATGCTGCCCAACGCCTGGTTTAATCCCTTAGTCGGCTGTTACGACATCCAAGGGAGGAGACGGAGGGGTCTAAGCCGGACACACCACAGCTACTAGTGATATTATGCTGCCCAACCCCTGGTTTAATCCCTTAGTCGGCTGTTACGGCATCCACGGGAGGAGACGGAGGGTTCTAAGCCGGACACACCACAGCTACTAGTGATATTATGCTGCCCAACCCCTGGTTTAATCCCTTAGTCGGCTGTTACGACATCCAAGGGAGGAGACGGAGGGGTCTAAGCCGGACAGACCACAGCTACTAGTGATATTATGCTGCCCAACGCCTGGTTTAATCCCTTAGTCGGCTGTTACGACATCCAAGGGAGGAGACGGAGGGGTCTAAGCCGGACACACCACAGCTACTAGTGATATTATGCTGCCCAACGCCTGGTTTAATCCCTTAGTCGGCTGTTACGACATCCAAGGGAGGGCATCCACGCGAGGAGACGGAGGGGTCTATGCCGAACACACCACGGCTACTAGTGATATTATGCTTACCTGATAACAGCAGGTAAGCTGCCTTGTGAAGCCACAACATTTTCGAATATCTTCAAGAGTATCTCAGTAGGCATTTCACTCGCCCATGGACTTTGTGGTCCGGTGTCTTTACTCTCCGCTGCGCTAACCCTAGTTCCTTCAGTCTTTTCAGTTTTTTCTGTGAAGAGAGAGTTAACTTTGTTTATTTTAGCCATAAATAAATAAATAATAAATATTTCTGGACAACATTATCTAGCCCCAAGCTAAGCAGAGCTTGTGTTATGGGTACTAGACAACTGATATACATAACACAATACATTACATAGATAGATATTTTTTATTATATATAAAAAATACCCAGAACACCCTGAACAAATATATGCGGATCGCACAAATATTTGTTATGAGGCGGGAATTGAACCCGCAGAACAGATATAGGATCAAAAGGATATGCATTTTTGTTTTTGTGATTATTTTTAGCTTTTCCTACTGGAAATGGCTAAAAATATGGTGCAGTCAAAGGTTACATTCAAAAACAAGCAAATACAGCTGGATATGTTTGGTTTTATTCCCACAATGGTGCAACCTACAGTGAAAAGAGGCCCAATGAGGCTCTGCAGACGCTTTCGAGGAAAAAGGCGTCTGTCTATGAATGTTAGTATGTATGCACCTACCGAACATTCCAATTGGTTGAACAAAACAGAACAAATATTCTAGTTTAGTTGAATTGACAAAACGACACATAGTCCAATTGATAGTACAAAATAGGACTTATCCTAATTTTGTTCTAACTTAAATATATTCAATGAAAAACATTATTAGGTATTTTCAAATTGAATCAATTAAATCTCACAGCATTATCGTTATTTTAATTGATCCTTGCCTCTTCATAACATTTTAGTTATCATTATAAGTTTTTTATTGAACAATATTTTTTTCCAAACCACGTACATACATACATAGACACACATCTATTTCCCCGAAAGGTTAGGCAGAGCCTCAAATGGGCCTCTTGTCTCCTAGGGTTGCACCATCGTGGGAAATAGACGTGACAAGTGGTGAGCTCATCGCCGCCATTGCTTCCCACGACTGACTCTGCTAACGCTTTCTTATAGTAATAAAACATTCCTTGGTTTTCTAATATTAGCGATCGGAATCGTGAGCTGATCAAAATGAATCTAAACACTACCAGGCTACTATTAATCATCAAGGAGTTCCGCTGTCCACCTTCCGTCTCCATCATCAGATCAGCTCGCTGTCATCATAATATTGCATCGTCATCGGAACTTAACAGTTATGCCAAATTTCAGTTCAATCAGACATCGGGAAGTTGTCGATAATTAGATTCCAAGATTTGGATTACATTGTTACAAGTGAAGCTAATAAAAGCGTGTTAAAAAGATCAATAAAGTCTCGTAAAACGCTTCGTGCATAATAGCTACGTTGTATGCGTGTGAACTTTCTCTTGGTACCAAGTTACGCGGTGAATTGCATTTTGAGAAATGAACATGAACAAGCTTCACCCTTAGTAGTTTGTTGGGGGTGTCTTGATACAAAGTGACGTCACAGTTCAGGGTTCGAAGTGATAATTATCAAGTTGAGACTCTGGGTCCGTGGGGTTCCAGGCCCTTCGCGTTTTCAAGATTATTTCAGGGCATCTGGTCGTAGTGACGCGTGACCCGAGAGCTGGCTCTTATCAGGCTCAACGCATTAGTATTGCCATTCAGCGTGGCAATGCAGCCAGCATCTTAGGGACGCTTCCGTCTCGTAGTGATTTGGATCAGTTGAGCTACCTTTAGATCGCTAGCAGCGGTCTTCAGGTAGCACAACTGTTTCATATGTATTTTGTACATACCTTGTATTATTATCAAGATAAATATAGGTTGATAATTCGACCAAAGTTGGTCGAAGGGATGATAAGTATAATCGAAAGATTTAAGTTGGATTTTGAATTTCAATTCTTCAGATACAGACAATCCCTATCCAGTTAACGCAGGTTGATTAGGATGATATTCCACTCATAAAGTCTGAACTCGGGATTTGCCAGCGAGCCATGGAGCGCAGTGTTCTCTAGGAGTCAGACTGATAGACCGCGTTCGCAACAGTATACTGCGCTCCAAAAGGCAAATCGCGGATTTCAGACAGAAAGCGGGTAAATTGAAGTGAATTTGGGCGGGCCACGTCTGCCGCATGCCAGACGGGTTATGGGCTAAAGCCATATAACAGAGTGGACGCCTCTGAACGAAAAAAACTATCTCGTGGGAGACCGCGGCGAAGATGGAGAGACGGAATAGATACCTATTTAACAGATTGGTCCACAGTGGCCCAAAATAGAGAGGACTAATAGGATAGGATAATGAAAGGATGTTATAGTAATAGAGTTTTTTTGTGAAAGAGTTCGTCCGGGGAAGTACTACCACCATACCTATTTCTGCCGCAAAGCAGTAGTGCTTGCATTGCTGTATTCCGGATTGAAAGGTATGGTTACCGGTAAAATTACAGGCACATGATACTTTTCATCTTTATGTCTCAAGGTGGCGGGCGTGGTGCAATGCCACATAGGGTGCGTCCTAGGTGGGGTGACCTATGTGATAATGCACTGTTCATAGGCAGAGGGTACCGCTTAACCTCAAGTGGGTCATCTGCCTGACGCGTCATACCAAGATTTATAATAAAAAATTAATAAAGTATCTTACCCTTACTCTTAGCAGTTGATTTCCGAGTCCTAGGCTTGGGGTGCCTTGGCTTGGGTGCGGCCACGCTCATAGATGCAGCGGTTTCCCCTCGCGAAGGGTCGTACTCCTCGCCGGAGCTCTCGCTAGGTACCGGCGACGCAGCCCTCTTCTTTTTAGATTTCCTCTGACCGAGATCCGCTATAGACATCGGCACCGGCGCCGGTGCTAACTGTACTTGGTGAGTTACTTGGTGTACCTGATGATGACTTCTACTTCTCTGTGAACCAATGAAGAATAATTGTAATTATGTAACTTTTGAAACTATCATGGTGATGTACATCTTTACTCCCTTAAAGAAAATATCACACTACTTGCGTTCACCAAAAGACAGTTTACCACTTGAAAAACCAGGGGTGTATAAAATTTATTGTAGCTGTGGGAGTTCGTACATTGGCCAAACGAAACGTACGATAGCGTGTCGGGTTAAGGAGCACATACGAGCGGTCAAGAACAGGGACATACATAAATCAGCCATAGCAGAACAACTTTTGGAATCTGGCTCAAATCATTGTATCTAGTTACACAGTCCACAGGTAATCTCAACAGAGCGACATTACATACCAAGAATGGTACAAAAGGCAATTGAGATAACTAAGTACAGAAATATTAATAGAGAAGATGGTTTTCAATTATCTGGAGTATGGAAGCCTGTGGTGAGAATGCGTTATAATCATAAAAGTGTGGTACCTGCTACGCGTCCGGATACCGTTAGTGTTGTGTGTCGAGTTGGGGTGAAGTGTGACAATGAAACCGATGGTAGTGGTATCGTTCGTAACAAAAGAGTGAGAAAGAGGGTAGATCGATATATCTGCCAATAACATCTACTCTCAAAGACTAGTTAGTTCTCCCGTGATCATGGCGCATGCAACTGTGCCGAAATATCGGGAACAAATAAAACTCAAGAATAAATATCCCGTTAATTGTAATATGGTACATAGATCTTGAGCCGGACATGTTTATTTTTAAGACAGTGGAGGATGTGCCTGTTCTAACTAGGCCTAGTTACTGCAGTAATAGGCATAACTTTTAAAGGTAAGGGTACACGTTTCTATGGAGTTTCTTATAGAATATAAGGGATTTTTAACAAATAAATAAAAAAATAAACAAATTCAATCTTGTTATTTCATGAAAGAAAGTAGGCTTTATAGGGAATTTCTCTAATGAATTCCTGATTGAAAACATAGGTAGCTCTTACACCACAGACATAACTAATCAACATTACCGGGTCATTGTCGGGTAGAGTAGTTCCTGTTTGTCCCCGAATCTGTCCCCGTTCAGGGACAGTCAGGAATTGACGATTCCTGTTTGTCCCCGAATGCAATTCCTGTTTGTCTCCGAATTGGGATTAAAGGAAAAACAAGAATTAAAATTACCTGTTACTACAGAATTTAAGTCGGTAGACATAATTAATCTGGTTCAGAGGAAATTATTAAAATTACAGTTTTTTGTATGAAACGTGTCAAGTTAATACTATATTTTCTGTGGTATGCCTGGAATTACCTGATTTTTACTTACGTATTACATTATTGTTCTATGCAAATAATCAATTGAGTACATCAAATAAATGTTTTGCATAGTAACACTTGATCTAATATTGTATGTTAGGTTGAATCTCACAAATACCTAGTATGTTACTGCTGTTGAGGCCTGAAATCAAGTAATTTACGGCTGAGTAATTCCCAGGTGATTTTATAAGCCAGCAATTTGTATTTTTGGCGTGCTAGCGATTGGTGCAGTGTTATTTAGTTCGATACAGGAAAGATTAAATTGACGTATTGTTTTTAAGGGTTCCGTAGTCAACAAGACAAGGAACCCGTAAAAGGTTCGCCATGCCCGTCCGTCTGTGTCCGCGCCTTAGCTCAGAGACTCTTAGTAGGTATTAGAAAGCTGTAATTCGGCATGGGTATGGGTATCACGGCAACACAGGGGTAAAATAAATTTTTGGAAGTTTTTTAGTTTACTATACAAGTGGGGATGTTTTTTAAATCGTATATTCCATGGAGTGGGGTGTCGTTGGATAGGTCGTTCAAAAATCTCCCGCGTGTGAAAAAAACATTTTGCTAATAAATGCGCTAACGATGAGTTTTAAAAAGTTGATGAATCAGCACTACACATCGTTATTTATTAGGGTTCCCTACCTGAACCGGAAAAAAACATTACTTATAGAATTATGTTAGGATTAGCTGGCTATTTGACCACCAATTTCAAAAGCAGCTTTCCTGTACGTTTTTAGTAGAGCTTTTTTTGTGAAAGAGTTTGTCTGGGGAAGTTCTACCAATACCTATTTCTGCCACAAAGGAGTAGTGCTCGCATTACCTCTCACGCACAATGGACCACACATAGAGTTCAAATGACGACCTCTGTGGTGCGTCGGGCGAAGGTTCGCCTGCGACGCAGGAGGTTACGGGTTGATTCCCGCCTCTGAACAAATATTTGTGCGATCTGCAGAAATTTGTTCAGGGTGTTCTGGGTATTTTCTATGTATAATAAAAAATATCTATCTATTTAATGTATTGTATTAAGTATATCAGTTATCTAGTACCCATAACACAAGCTCAGCTTAGCTTGGGGCAGCATTATTTATTTATAATGCGCAAAAGGGAGTTATTTAACATTAACATTAGTAGTGCTTGCATTGCTGTGTGTGTGTGTGGTTTAATGAGTATGGGTGCCGGTGAAATTACAGGCACATTAGGATTCATCTTTAGGTCTCAGGGTGGAGGCTGTTTTTTTGAAGCAGTGAGAGAACTGGATAGTATCTAACGATTTGTGTCTTTGCCAGCATAATACATAATAAGAGGTTTTACACACAGACCAAAAAAAAACGGGGTGTGGCTGTGTCGTAAACACGGCCGTGTGTTTTACGTGAATAGTTTTAGGGTTCCGTAGTCAAAGACAAGGAACCCTTATGGATTCGTCATGTCTGTCTGTCTGTCCGTGTATGTCACAGCCACTTTTTACCGAAACTATAAGAGCTAGGCTGTTGAAACTTGCTAAGTAGATGTATTCTGTGAACCGCATTAAGAATTTCACAAAAAAATAGTAAAAAAACAGTAAATTTTTGGGGTTCCCCATACTTAGAACTGAAAATAAAAAAATAAAAAAAACATCAAACCCATACGTGTGTATCTATAGATAAGTCTTCAAAAATGATATTGAAGTTTCTAATATAATTTTTTTTCTAAACTGAATAGTTTGCGCGAGAGACACTTCCATAGTGGTAAAAAGTGTGTCCCCCCCATAACTTCTAAAATAAGAGAATGATAAAACTAAAAAAAAAATATGATGTACATGAACATGTAAACTTCCAACGAAAATTGGTTTGAACGAGATCTAGTAAGTAGTTTTTTTTTAATACGTCATAAATCGTAATCCATCCAAGAACTATCCATCATAACATAAGATCCATCCATATTATGTTACTTGCTGCTACGGAACCCTTCATGGGCGAGGCCGACTCGCACTTGGCCGCTTTTTTAATACGCAATACGTACTAACGGGTAATACCTACGTACGCTACGGGTAATTTTTCTTTAAGCGTATTATATGTATGTATGTCATTATCTTTTTGGACACTAAAGTCCTTGATACGTTCGTTGATAGTTCTCCCGTGATCATGGCGCATGCAACTGTGCCGAAATATTGGGAACATATAAAACTCAAAAATCATGGTAAATATCCCGTTTCTAGTGAAAATTATGTACATAACCATGATAGTTTCAAAAGTTATATGTACAATAATTGGTGACAAGACGGAATAAATAAATAATTTTGAGTCGTGGGAAGCAATGGCGGCGATGAGCTCACCATTTGTCACGTCTATATCCCACAATGGTGCAACCCACGGTGAAAAGAGGACCATTGGAGGCTCTGCCTACCCTTAGGGCAGAGCCCTTTTTAGGGTTCCGTAGTCAAAGACAAGGAACCCTTATAGATTCGTCATGTCTGTCTGTCTGTCTGTCTGTCCGTGTATGTCACAGCCTTTTTTTTCCGAAACTATAAGAGCTATACTGTTGAAACTTGGTAAGTAGATGTATTCTGTGAACCGCATTAAGATTTTTACACAAAAATTGAAAAAAAATCATTTTTTTTTCATTAAACCTGTACGTGTGAGGTATCTATGGATAGGTCTTCAAAAATGATGTTGAGGTTTCTAATATCATTTTTTTCCAAACTTAATAGTTTGCGCGAGAGACACTTCCAAAGTGGTAAAAAGTGTGTCCCCCCCCCCGTAACTTCTAAAATAAGAGAATGATAAAACTAAAAAAAAAATATGATGTACATTACCATGTAAACTTTCACTCAAAATTGGTTTGAACGAGATCTAGTAAGTAGTTTTTT
Source organism: Operophtera brumata (assembly GCA_932527175.1). Taxonomy (NCBI): domain Eukaryota; kingdom Metazoa; phylum Arthropoda; class Insecta; order Lepidoptera; family Geometridae; genus Operophtera; species Operophtera brumata. Next base: position 8,705,876 of record OW052238.1, read on the forward strand.
ATTGTTGGGGTTCCCCATACATAGAACGGAAACTCAAAAAAAATTTTTTCATCATACCCATACGTGTGCGGTATCTATGGATAGGTCTTCAAAAATGATTTTGAGGTTTCTTATGTAATTTTTTTCTAAACTGAATAGTTTGCACGAGAGACACTTCCAAAGTGGTAAAAAGTGTGTCCCCATAACTTCTAAAATAAGAGAATGATAAAACTAAAAAAAAAATATGATGTACATTACCATGTAAACTTTCACTCAAAATTGGTTTGAACGAGATCTAGTAAGTAGTTTTTTTTAATACGTCATTAATTGTAATCCATCCAAGAACTTTTATATTATGTTACTTGCTGCTACGGAACCCTTCATGGGCGAGTCCGACTCGCACTTGGCCGCTTTTTTATGTTTAGTTACTAAAATTATCCATATATATCTGATACTCTTGACAGTGCAACAACAGCGATAATGCGCCACCTAGCGAGATAAATAAGCAGTGTGTCTCCCCATTGCCTTCCACTATGGAAGCAAATTTAAAGACGTATTCACGTCAATATTAGAGGGAGCATCCTACCTAGTATACAAAGTGAGACAAGGAATGGTAAGATTAAAACTGTGCTCTCTGACTTACTCGCGGGGAAACCGACAGAACGTAGATTCATAGGCCCGAATCTTCTCGTATATCACTTTCTTAGTGTGGAGCCCTCTATCTTTTCTTATTTTGGTCTGAGGGTTCACACCAACTAGGAAGTATATATATTTTAATACATAGTTGAACTATATATATTGCTACAGTGGAATTTATTTGTATCCTTAATATATTCAATGTAACACAACATTACTACTACTTTAATGGAGAGCACTGATGATCTAAGTCACTAGACTCCAACTTCCAATCCTAAGGTAGTGGGTTCAAATCCTCGTTAAGAAACAACGGGTTATTTCCCTAAATCACATGCTCTCAAACGGTGAAGTAAAACATGTTTTTTTTTTTACTTGGTGTATAAGGGAACAAGCAGATGGCTCACCCGATGTTAATTCCTGGGGTTATTAGTAAGTAAGTACCTCTGCCTTTAACAACGCATTACCACATAGGTCACGTCCACCTAGGACGCGCCCTATGTGGCATTGCACTGCGCCCGCCCCCCTGAGACAAAGATGAAAAGTCTCATGTGCCTGTAATTTCACCAGCACCTTCAAACCGGAACACAGCAATGCTAGCACTACTGCTTTGCGGCAGAAATAGGTTTGGAGGTAGTTCTTCCCCGGACAAACTCTTTCACAAAAAAGCTCTACTACTACTAAAACATGTGCATGCAAGGAGCATCTGCGAGGCGCACTGCTTACCTACATACATAGTTATTATAAACTAGCACTAGCCATGGGTTCGCTCATGTGGTAGGGGATAAAAAGTACAATCCACATCATAATCTATCTAGATGTACTGTATCTGTCTCTGTTTAAATCATAATGTGTTCAGTATTTACCGCACGATTGAGTAACAATCATGCAAACATTCACATTTCATGTCATTGTTATCATCAGCAGCCTTTAGATGTTAAATAGACGACGAGGCCTGCCCCCTTAAATACAATGGGGTAAGTGCCATAATGGGGTATGTGACCGTATGTGCCATAGTGCCAGAGATGGTAAGCGCAATAGAGGGCGTCAACAGACATGATGGGAAGACAACCTAAAACTTACAGCTGGACAACACTGGAGAAGGGTAGCACTGGATAGAAGCCAGTGGAAAGTGTTAGAGGAGGCCTATGCCAAGAGGCATGGACTTCCTGTAATTTAATCTGAACTCTCAATATTAAGTACCTACTAAAACATGTAAACCCAAATATTGGAATAAATGGCTTATTATCTTATGTAACATAATCACCATACCAGGCAGGGATCTAGGATTGAGGATTTGAGATCACAGTTTTGGAGTTGAGCACTCAAACTGCTAGTAGGCTTCTGCAGCTCCACAGGAGATGGAGGGATCTATTCTTAGGCCTGTCCAACCGCACCATAGCATTCTTATACGAGTCAGATATTTGACTTCTTTACTTGAGATTAGATGTAAATAAAACAGTGCAGGAATAACCTGAAGGTGAGGAATGAACTGAAGTAGAACTAGGTTCACATCAGTGACTCTGTATTGAGCCAACAGTTAAAGTATTATTCTCTGATAAAGATTAATTTATGCAACTTTTATAAATCAGTCGTGAAATGATAAGTTATCAGAAGTATAATAATTACTTACTGTTTCATGGACACTTGTTCTTCTAATCTTAATCTTCATAATGTTTGTATCTACTATCTGACTCCGATATGTGGCCACACTCACTTCCGACTTCTTCGATTTCTTTTTACTATGAGAGCAGATATCTAGCATAGAGCGCGGCTTCCCGCTACAAGGTATTATAGCATGAGAGTGTTTCTCTTTAGATTTTTTCTCTTTTTCTTTTTTCCTTTTTTTTGTAGATAATTGACTAAGTTCATGACTGTATGGTTTCCCACTCTGGCGTGGCATATTTATTAAAGGTAACTTTACACTGAACTTAAGAACTTCATCGTCACTACTGCTCGGAGCCACTTCCTCCTCAGCTTCCTCCTCATCCTCTGCTTGACATTCACTACTACTCACTAAACTTAAGTTTTTACCACTGTGCACTTTTAAAACCTCTGTACTATTGGTATGAGTCCTATGACGTGAACGCTTTTTCCGCTTCTTCTCAGTGGGAAGATATCCGTTGGCATTGGAGCGCTCGGAGTTCTTCCTCGATCGCTGCTTGCGTCTCTTGCGGCGCGACCGAGGCGGCGACGACATCGTCCCGTTCGCCATCACCTGCTGCTTCTTGATGGCGATCTCATCGATACTCTTCTCGAAGTCAGTCTCGAGTTTGATCGAAGATATCATCTCATCTTCCGAGGTATCGGTCTCGCCAGGCGGTGGCACGTCAGGGAAGAGGTCCTTGCGGACGGTCAGCCGCGCGGCCTCGTAGCCGCCGTTCACGGGACTCGACCGACCAGACATGCCGCCCGCCTCCCGCCGCCCTCACGTACCACTTCTACGAACCACTCACCTGTCCAAGACGTAAACAATCAGTTTGACACATCACATTTTCACTTTTGTGACCAAGCAATACAAAAATCATTTGATGATGGTACGAATAGGTCAATGATTGTTGTTTGACAAGGAACCAAACATCATAATTCCTTCAATTTACACTTTCTGTGAGTTTGTAACATCCTAAAATCTTCACATATTCGCATTTTAGGTCATCCATGTTCATGTAACGTTGTGATTGCGAAAAACAAAGTACAGATCATTTTCGCGGACACTTCAAGTTGTATTTGTGGTAAAGACGCACAATGAGCACAACAATTGGACGTTCGTACATTATAATACACTTATTTTAATTATTTTTGTCTCTATGAGTTGATGAAAACTGTTGACCTTGTTTAGAAGCATAGGTTTCAAATTTTAATCAACAGATGCAGACATTGTCACAAAAAGTTGTTCTCGTTTTGACGCAGTAACCTTTGATGGACGTATTTTTTTGACAAATCACAACTTTCTATTTTCTTATTGTATGAAAAATTGTTGCCCACAAACATTTGTTTTAGAAATGAATCCGAACTTCTACGTATATATACAGTCCTCTAACACTCGTCTTTTGTTGATTAACAGATTAAATTACAAACTAATAAAGTGAATAGAAATGAGAGAATACTACCTCCATACAAACATAGTAAAATCAACAAATGTCAATTTTGTTTATTACACGCTAACCATGAAGGTAATTAATTTTACAAGAAACCCAGAGATGGCAGCACCTGTAGAAAATACAGAAACTAACTAAAGATTTTCGTCCAAGCAGCTTTGTTTTGTTTCTCTTTCTTTCCCTGAATTGAAATCGTTCGTACAAATCTCTGTCAACAGGAATTAGACGCAACAATGACATTTTCACTAGAATTTCTATCATCCTTCGGTTTATTCCATATGAAATGTGTGTGTGAGTGAATAGTGAAGGCGCTTGTTGTATTCCTAAGTGTTGTGTGACTTGTGTGTGACGTTAATCAATAGTGATAATGATAACCTACACGGTCTCTCCGCAGCGAAGTACATAACTGGTGGTGAGTCATAATTAAATTTATTACATCTAAACTTATCGATGATCTCATATACCTATAAAATTGTTTTACTCGCTTGCTCGTGTACTACGTCTGCTGGCAGGTATAGTAGTAGCTACAGAGGAGCGCATTGAAATCAGATGTAGTAGGTACCTAAGTAGGTATATATGGTTTATTATAATAAAATAGCTTTGCCTTTGAAGTAGGTAGGTCTAGGAGTTTATTTAGGAAGTCTAGGAAGGTAGGCGGTAGGAGCACAGAACACTTTATAACTGGCAATGGCAGAAAAATCAGAGAAAATCTGGGACCAGAAGTATGTAGGTACCTCTACCTGCCTACTTAGGTACTTACCTACTTAGTATCTTTAAATAGGTATTGTAAAGGGCTTTCTACTCCCTGGCCCAACTACCTATTTGGGCCAAGCATTTGTGATTTCGTTTACGTCTTTGCCTAAATATTGGGCCAGTGGCAGGGCCAAACGTTGGTCAAATCTTTACCAAAGTAAAATAAGACACCAGAGGCCCAAGTCCGAATTTTGCAAACACCAACGTAACGATGATCGTGATGTCGATCGTCCGTGTATTACGTACCTAGTATCTAGCCATTAATCTGTGTAGTTTCTGGCACAGATTAATGGCTAGTTACTACGTAATACCTAAACGTTCGATAATCGTTACGATGGTTGCTGCAAAACTGTTGTTGGGATACTGGAACGTCACCGCACGGCGGTTGGCCCTACTTCGTGTGAACGCACTGGCGCACGCACTGGCGCCAAGATCATTTGATGCTTGTTTGGGCAAAAAAACGATACTGCACCAACGTCGACCGCCAACTCCAAAACTGTGAACAAGGAGTGGAACACACTAGGTACCTACCTACTGTAACTAGGTATACCGTAAACTATAATCTGGGTCTCTTCACGACAAGAGTGAATAAACCTTCGTGCTCCATCGTCGGTCACATCGTCACTTAAGAACAAGTGAGATCACGGTCAAACGAAGGTCTGTCAAGGTCAAGGAAACAAAAATCTGCGCCAGTACCCTTGTGCAAGCTGGGCCATCCTGCCCACACAGTTGGGCCAGCATTACTTTTACTGTTTACATGTTGGCCCAACTATTGGGCCAAATATTTGCCAATGTAAAAACACGCCAGCCAGCACCATGTCGACGCACGCCCGCGAATTGTACGCTTGGCTATAATACGTTGGCCCACCTACCAGCGTTACAATTTATGTGCTTGGCGTAGTTTTGGCGTTGTCAGTATCGTTGGCAAAACAACCGTGTTGTGTCGATTTTTCATCCACCCATTAAGACGCTATGTTAAAATTTTGGAGTCGTTTCGTTACATGCTCACTCATTATCAGTAAAGGTTACAAACTTGATGTTAATACAGTAATTACTTGAGGATGTAATCTAAATAAATTATAGACTAGAAACACGATTCGCGAAACTTTTCTCGATAGCTTTATTTTTTGAAATTGGCTCTTCTAAAGCCCTTTTTAGGTCCCTCCTTCGACTAGAGAAAGTATTAAGCATATTTTTTTATATTATTCAGTAGGTAATCACATTACTTACATTAATTATAGGTAATTTATTTTTATATTTGCTACTTTAGAAGCTAAACGAAGTTTTATCATTTGTCGCTTACGTCAGTTACTTCCGAGTGGCAAAAATCTATACCTCACCTTTTCCCGGGTTCAAGTGAGCAATAGCGCTGTCACTGTCTTAAAGCTATTGTTTTCTGGCTAGACTCCGCCCATTCGGTATTTTAACATATCGCCTTAATGGATAGCGCCACTACGTTAAAAATCACATTCATAATCACTTATTTCTAAATCACCAAAAATCTTTGACAAGCTTTTTCCTGCGGCTCCACCCACGTTGAATCTAAGTATATACCAATACGTCAAAGCGACGCGTGAACAGAGGCTCGTGAATCTGGCTCTTATCTTATGTAGTATTGCCATTCAGCTTGGCAATGCAACTAGCATCTTATGGACGCTTCCGTCTGGTAGTGATTTGGATCAGTTAAGCTACGAGTACGTTTAGATCGCTAGCAGCGGTCTTCAGGTAGCACAATTGTTTCATATATGTATTTTATACATACCTTGTATTAGTTGTATTATTCTTTCTGTAAATAAATGCTACCTATCTATCTTTTCTAGTATCTACCTACCTACCTAAAACATTCCTCGGTAAATTCCCTACACGGCAGACGGCGAAAACCGCATCAAAATTCGTTCCAGTAGAACACGAGTTCTAAAATTATACGAAAAAGTTGTATGTTGCAGTAGGGGTAAGCTGTTCTAATATCACCTGTTGTCTAATAACGGCCAATTCCAAGAGTTGAAGAAATAAATTGAGCATGGTGTACTTATAGTATTATTTTATCTGTGGCATGGTTGAATGATAACAATTATTAACACAAGCTCTGCTTAGCTTGGGGCTAGATAATGTTGTGTGAACTGTCCAGCATTATTTATTTATTTATTATTCTACGATTATGAGGCCTACGTTATGTCTAGCAGTGGACGTCTACAAGATGAAGAAGATGATGCATATTATATACCTAACGAACAATAGCAATATCAGCAGAAGGGTATTTAAGTTCAGTCTCGCCCGATTATACCCGGGCCAATAACATCTGGCCGTCCACTATTTTTCACATCCCACTAACATTATAAATGTGAAACTTTGATAGTTTGTTTATTGGTTTGTTTGTTTCTCACTCAATCACGCGAAAACAGCTGAACGGAGCTGTTTTTATTTGGATGGCACAAAGATAGATGAAGACCTGGATTAGGGCATAGGCTACTTTTTGATCTGCTTCCTACCGATCATAATCATTGTAAGATATTGGCGTGAGGAGCGAGCCGCCAAAAAATATAGTTTGGCTCAAAGATAGTAAAAACACAACCAAAACATATTTGTGTATAAAATACCGACGAGCGGAGCGAGCCGCTCTTTTTTTGTTCATTGATCTAGAAGGGCCTCTCGATTACACGGATGATACAAGGTAGCGAAGCGAACCTCAAAGAATGTTGCGTTTCAAGAGAAAAGTGAAAGGCACAGTGGACCACGGGGAGATAAGCGAGCCGCGAAAAATTCTGTATTCTAAGCTCGAGTGCAATAAAAGATAATCAAGATTATAATATACCGACGAGCGAAGCGAGCCGTGAAAAAATAAATAGCTCAAAGAGAGCAAAGATACAGCTAAACCATAGAAATCTGATGTAACGAGAAGGTTTGTATTGAAACCGGTGTCGCCGTTTTATGCCCACTATTAGTATAAACTATAAACTAACAAAGTTAAACACTATTTTGAAACTGAAATAAAAATAAAAATGAATAAGTATACGCAAATATATAAAAAGTTATTCATGTTGTGGTTAAATTTTTAGTGGCATTTGGGGCATTTGTAGTGTTTTTTTTTGAGTTCTATTAGTTAGGATATTTTTTGACGAATTTTTCGGTCTTTTTATTCATTTTGGGTAAAAGCCAATCGGATATGACCTTCGTACACCTATTCCTAGTAAGAGATTAAAAACAGAGGCTTTTATTAAGCCTTGTATATGTATGGTCCTATGACTCATTCTCCAAAACAAAACTAGTCCGTGTTTTAGGAGTTTTCCAAACTAGGCGTCGATTTGATTAAAGCAAGAGAGTGCCAAGAGAAGAGTCTGATTATGTACTTAGTTCACTATCACTATCGTCAGCAGTCGGAAGTATAGTTTCCTAAAACATCCAACTGACGCTGCTTACAACATCTCCCATAGATGTTAGAAGGGCCATTTGAGGCTGCGCCACTTCTCGTCAAACAACAGGTGGAGCAATACCTACCAAAGGGTACAACATCTTTAGAGGCGTAGGTTTTAAGCACCCTGTTATGATGCGGCAGGTATCATTCAATGCTACATCGACCTTCTTAGCGTGAGCGGACCGGTGCCATACAGGACAGGCGAATTCACCGGCAGAGAAGGCGAGAGACATGCCAGTTGTTCGAAGCACGACAGACAGATCAGCGCAAGAGACAGAGAAAAATAACTTTTTTGTCTTCTTAATTTGAATAAACGGCGTAACTAGCACATGGCGCACCTGCCACAATGCTACCACAAGCGATATTGCACTTCGCCCGCCCTGTTACATAAACATGAAAAGTATCTTGTGCCTTTAATTTCACCGGCACCCTTCAAATCGGAACATAGCAATGCGAGCACTACTGCTTTGCGGCAGAAATAGTTATGGTGGTAGTACACTTCCCCGGACATACTCTTCCATAAAAAATCTCTACTCTTCCACAAAAAAGCTCTACTATTACTAAAAAAAGCTATTCTGCTGGTGAACGGTTTGGTATGGATAGGTGGTATTTCCTCCGTATAGGTGTCTGTCATCTCTCTCTGATCAAAGGCTGGTCATCTGGACTCGGGCAGGGCACCACCACTCGCTAAAGGTCGCGCGTTATTAGCCTACAGCTCGGCCGTTCCGTAAACGGAACAAGTGACAGTGGGTTGTCTGTCGCACGCCTTAGCGCTCGCACAACACGTTTCCCGCGCAAATATGACGTCGCGTGCATATTGTGCTGTAAGTGGATGCAATAGTCAAAACAAACAAAAAATTATAATTTTTTGCATTTTTATTTCTACGTAATAACAATATTGATAATAACATAGGGTACTTACGTAATTCGTAGTTACATAATATGTATTTTAAAATAAAAATAGGTACAAGGTAGGTACTTTATGCAGGTTAGGTAGTTATTTAGAGCGAGTTCAGTTCATAATAATATGTTTTGGTACTTACGTAATTCGTAGGTACATAATATGAACCTAATATGAAAATGAAAATAGGTACGAGGTACTTTATGTAGGTTAGGTATTTAGAGCGAGTTCAGTTCAGTTCATAATATGTTTTGGTCATAGAGCAAGGTATTTGCTCCATGGTTTTGGTAAACCTGCTGATGTTTTTAAAATAAATCTTCTAGCTGTCATGCGCGTTACGGAGTAACTAATATATCATCTGCGCTACAATGCTGACTACCTGCATAACAGTAGGTTAATTTTATTTTTTATTTGATATGTCGACAACCCTTTTGATTAGCATCACTCCGCGCCAGACAGCGACAGAGTTACGCGTTAGAAGAGAGCGGGAATGTTTAGGTGAATATCACGATAGGCATTGAGCGCTTAATGCGAGCTGAATTGCACTTTGTTGCGTCCCTGCAAGAGTCTCTATTTATATAATTTTTTTCGCTGACTGAGTCTTCTGTACTTGTACTAATATTTATTCTGTGACTCACGACAATACGCATAGATTCAGGATGAGTAGCCTACCTACTGTTTTGCTGCAGAAATAGGTGGTCGTACTTCCGTGGACGAACTCTTTCACAAACAATTAGTTCTACTATTAATGATGTTATTAAAAGTGGTCTACTACTATCAAAATTATTAATTTTTCTTTTTATGTCTTGTTTCAGGTGATCTGGCTGTGAATTCCGTCCTGCTACATCAATAGCTATCTGTATAAAGCTGCGGTTCATAGCATAGGTAGATTGAAACTGGACGCGTTCGTATCGGTATCTTGTTACTAGTTGCAATATCAGGTGTATCGGGTGTCGGTGACTGTATAGGGGTTAGTGAGTCAGTACGTTGTGATGTTATTGTGGTGGAGGTGAGGTGCTATGCCCATCGCGGTGATGCAGAGGCATGGTAGACGCGGCTGCGGAGCGCCGGCCCACCGCCGTCGCCGCGGTCTGCGATGCAGCCTTCAGTATCACCAAGTAAGTTGTTCTGTGTCTTCATTATAAGCTTTTATTTAACTTGCAATGTTTTGTATGTTCCAGTCAAATCATGAAACTGAATTTTAAAGCAGTTATCCTCAACCGATTGAGATAAAATTTTGCATATCTGTCAAGTTCCGATGACAATACAATATTATGGTGTCCGCGAGCTGGTCTGATGATGGAGACAGAAGGTGGACAAAGGAACTCCTCGATGGATAATAGTAGACACTGGACGTGTTTAGGCTCATTTCGATCAGCACACGGTTCCGATCACTAATTTTATAAAAGCTTTTATTGAAAAATATATTTTTCATAAAAAAACTTATTTTATTCATGCCGTAACCCAGCATTTGTGTTGTCTGTTTGAATCTCTTGTGAGTTATCCCACATATGTCCTCTGGTTACCTTATAAGAGCCACTGAAGATGGTTGGTCAAAGAAGTCATCCATCCAGCCCTTTCCACCAATTAACTCCAATGACTTTCTAAGTTCAGTAGTTGGTTCTTGTAGTTAAAAAGTAATTGTTGAACCCCCATAACTAATCTAATACCATTATATGGCTCCTAAACTCCTGAACTAACCGTTGACAACCCACATTGCATGTCAGTATTTTTTGTTTGTAGAATGGGGAGCCACAGGCAAAACTAATCTCAGATGGCGCCACCATCGCTGGTGCTTGTCATTTAGTGGTCTTGTCTTTTTCTCATCAGAATGGAAACGGTGTGTACCTTTATTTTTATACTGAAATGCACTACATAGAGGCATGTTTTATACCAGACTATTATATAATGTTTATTTACTAAACTTATCCATTGGTATTTGGCAGTTTTGACAGTTTTTTTTAAAACATTTATAGACCTTTGTTTGGCTACGAAACCTTTGTTTGGCTACGAAACAACACCAGCGATAATGCGCCACCTAGCGAGATAAATAAGCAGTGTGTCTCCCCATTGGTGTAAATGAACTTCTATGTCAAACAAAAAAAACATTAAAAGAAAATAAAACAGTGTATAAAAAGGATACAATAAATAAAACAATACAGGTATATATCTAATAATAATAAATTAAGGACTTAGAACCATAAGGAAAAAAAGATGCATATTGAGAAGTCGTCATTTTGAGAAAAGGGCATTACACAAAGCGAACGATACATTTTGAAAAGTGGTCGTGTTGAGTAAAAGTTCGGTGTACATTTTGCGAAGGGGACGTTTTGCGAAGGGGACGTTTTGCGAAGGGGACGTTTTGCGAAGTGGACGTTTTGCGAAGGGGTCGTTTTGCGAAGTGGACGTTTTGCGAAGGGGTCGTTTTGCGAAGGGGTCGTTTTGCGAAGTGGACGTTTTGCGAAGGGGTCGTTTTGCGCCTGGACATTAATCTGCCTGTCTCTTAAATTCTCTACGATGAATGTCACGAGCTTCGAATCGCCCGTAAAATAAAACATTGTTGGCATGGCATCGATGTACAAGTCTTTAATTGATTCATTGCTGTTCAGTTCACGAGTCGAGACATTATTGACCGTTGGCATCCCACTGTTGACCTCCGTGTTCTCTGCGATCATTCCATTAAACCTTTATAGATAGGTCATTCGATAAACTAGTTGGTCCCAAACATGCTATTATACATTTTGTATTATTATTGAGGAGGATATAATGCAAAATTACCAATCTTAGATTTGATTTATAACTGACTAAATCAAGAACAGAAAGCCGCCACAGCTTCCTAAAATCCACAGTTGCTATTGACCCATCGAGTGACCCATCTCAAGCCCGACGCGAGCTATGGTTGGAGAAACACCCTCCCCCCCTAAACTATATTGAGCCTGCAGAAAAACTCCCGCCAGGTAAAGACCTCCCCTGGCGCACGTGGAAGTCGCTTAACCGACATCGGACACAGGTGGGCCGCTGCAGGCTCAATATGAGTAAATGGGGCTACTCAGAAGAGACAGCTACAACTTGTCCTTGCTGCGGAACTGATCCTCAAACAATGGCACACCTAATGACTTGCCCAATGTGCCCCAACACCTGAGTGACACATACACTGCAGCTGATAACGCCGTAGAAGTGGCAAAATTGACAAAACAAAACAAGATATAAAAATAGAAAAAACGAAGATCCACCATCGACACGACGAAGAAGAAGAAGGACAATATTCAAAATATTATAAATAGGCGATGGTTACTACATTATAATTCTGAGGGATCACTGTACCAGAATCACGATAGGACAATATTTTCTCGAAAGTAAAAACCCAAAGCTACTTCTAAGTTTCGGCTAGATTCGATTGTTTATTAAAATGGTGCCGATTATTGGAAAACAAACATAAGATAAATAAAATCAATACAACAAAGCCGAGAGTTTACTGTAGGGGTTTTGTAAAATTATCTATATTTAACGAGATATTAAAAAAAACCTGCTTTTTGTCTAAAGTTTTTTGGTAAATCCACTGTTAAAAGAAGCCCATTGAGGCTCTGCCTACCCCTTCGGGGAAAAAGGCGTGTGTCTATGTATGTAACGTTTTTTTTTTATGTTTACTTACATGATGTTCCAAGCTAGAGAATATAAGGTGAGTGTTTTTATTTGAATTAGGTGACAATTAATCGTAATTCGTAAGTAACCCCCAACCGAAAACAAACTTTTCCTGTAAACATAGATTGTCAGTTTGTCAGTCAGTCAGTTTTCACACCACCTGCTCGACAATGTCCAAACATATCAAATGCAACCTCAAGGTAAAGTAAAGCATTATCTCTTGAAGGATATAAAGTTGTATGAAACTCCCTAGGGAATAAAGTGATTTGAATTTGGAACGTCAAATTCGCGTGGAAACTCGTGGAACACTCTGAGGGAAAAAATGCCCAATGGTATTGTAAAGAGGTTTGTTCGAAAATCGAACTGGCCACCATAAGCAGAACTCAAAAAAAAGGTTTACAAAGAATGTGAAACAAAAGACGGTGTTCGGTGCTGTGATTTTCAGTGAATTGTTATTGTCTCGCAGAAGGTGTGAAAAGTAGAGTATGCTCTTCTGGAATAAAGCCTGTCTTCGCCTTGGGCAGCTTGCCCCTCGCTTCACTCAGGACTCTATAAAACTCGTCTCTCGTTACGCTCAGGGTTCAATATGCCGCCCGCGACGTAAGACACTGCTTTATTCCTTATATATTGCATAATCTACTATTGTGGCAGCGCGATGCAACAAGAATAGAGTAAATTATTTTGCTAGAAGTATTTGTAGAGGTAATAAGCGCCACCGCGCAGGCAATTGTTTGATTGGGTGTAACAGGAGCCGGGTACGCAATACAAGTTGGATGTCTAATGAGAACAGTTGAGAGCACTGATACGTCTCGTTGAAGCCGTCACGGAGCGCGTTATCAGGGCCGTGGGCGGCTGTGTGTGCATCGGCAACCCGCCGAGCTACACATGTGTGCGCTTGTAGTAGCGTTTCGAGGAAACGCGAGTATGTTTCTCGGAACCGATTGACTGTCGCGCGTGTTTTCAGCAATGAATGGCGTAGCACCTTCACCAATATATTAAGGCGTGGATATACGTGAAATGCGGTACATTAAAACCTTTTTTTCTACGTTTTCTTCTCTACCACTAACCTACCTCCTAATAAATAATATTTAAAAAAAAAAAAAAAAACTAACCGAACCAAAAAAATAGAAAATAATTTTCAATTTCAAAGAGTTTATATTACAGTAAGTAGTAGAAGATCGAACAAAGAATCAGTTTTTTTTTTTTTTTTTAAGGCGTGGGTTGGTTTATATAGTAAATATAACAATCATTCTGTTGGTAACTATCTATGAGAGGAGAGTTATGAAAAGTAGTAAAATGCTCTCTCTCTCTCTCTTCTCTCTTGGAAATTGGTGAAAATTATGCTCAAAGATTCAGTTACATACATACATACATACATACATACATAGATACAACCCAAGCTAATAAAAGAGTGTTAAAAAGCATCTCCACTACGATAAAAAAAATTGAAAAACCTGTTTAAAATATCTGAAACTATTTTTTTTTTAAATTAATTAATTTTACCCTTTGTTTTCTTACTACTATTTTTCTAATTAGTTTGTTTTTTTTTGTTTTTCGCTTAGTTTTCTTTTCGCGAGCGCTATTTCTGTTACTTTATAGCTTAAGACTGCGATAACCCCCGGCAGAAATCTTCATAGAACAAAAAACGCCTCGCACCACTAGAAAAAGCGGTTTTAATTGAATATCTCGTAAAATATAGATAATTTTACAAAACCCCTGGAGTTAACCCACGGCTTTGTTGTACTGACTTTATTTCTCAAATTTTTTACCCAATAATATACACCATTTTAATAAATAATCGATAAAAGGCAAATAATAGACGTAACTTTGGATTTTTTTCCTATCGAGAAAATATTGTCCTATCGTGTTTCTGGTAGAGTGATCCCTCGGTATTGTAGTATCCATGCATATTTATAATTTGAATATTATACTTGATTTAGTGTGTTAAAAATCTAATCTAAGATTGGTAATTTTGGGTTATTTCCCACCTTAACTGAACTTTAAGGAGTTCGATAGTGACAAAATTTGGCGTCCATTCACGCCTTAAATAAATAACGACCGCCATATCCACTCGCCAGTTGCACGTTGCGCGTTATCTTATCTGCTGGTAGGTATATGGCCTCGTTACTCGCTGAAGTAGAGATCACCTCGACTAGTATTATTTACCTATTTACTTGCCTATAAGTTTGCAATATGTATTAGTTTGACCAGTATTACGAAAGGTGGGTAAATAAAATACGCCGAGCGTACAACTTTGCGGCTGTTTTATGCTTATTTTTGTTCTGCTTTATTGAAACGCCTAGTACCTTGAAATTCCAATTCAAAAGTATGGATCATTTGGAGTTGTCAATCGTTTTAGTTCGTATTACACCTTTTTTTTTTTTTTTATTAGGAGGGGAAAATGCCTTCGCATTTCCCTTCCACCACGGGGGTGACGGAAGGGGGTATGTTCCAAGTTTCAACGCGACTCAACCTAGAAGAATCAGGCAACAAACACGACGCGCGGACTATTAAGTGAGAATAGGATTACCAGATAAAAAAATGAGATTTCCTGACATATCCCTGACTTCCTCACAATCTGGCAAAATATGTTTACAGTAAATGATTTTCACTAAGAACAGGATATTTACCAAGAGGCATTGAGGGTCTGCCTACCCCTTCGGGGAAAAAGGCGTGTGTCTATGTATGTATGTATATTTACCATAATACCCTTCCCGTGATTATGACTTCTAAAGATTTAATTGTTATTTTTTAATAATAAAATTGATTATTATTAGTAACTAGCGACTCGCCCCTGCTTCGCACGGGTAGGCCCCGGTGATCCCCCCCTTCCCCCTCCTTATTACTTATTCTGCTATTCGGAGCGGAGAAGAATCCACCAAAAAAGAGATAACTAACATCGGTCCACCCGATCTTGAGTTATAAGTGGTGTAACTAACACGGCTTTGTTTTATATATATAGATTTTATTAGTACCTAGTTATTTTTCTTCTTAATTTTCCAAAATTCCTGTCAATTTCAAATTTTTCCTTTTTCCCTGACAGAGGGCCAAAATTCGTGATATGTCAGGAAAATTCCTGTCATCGTAACCCTAGATGAGAAGTGCCTGTGTGGTGCCTCGAGAGATAAGGAGAAGATGATGAGTCTACTCTAGTCTATCCTCAAAATTTTATTAATATTTGACGTAGTTATTTAATTAATGAGAAACTACATTTTTCTTTCCGTCGGTCTTTTCGTTTAATTGAATGAAACAAGTCAAAACTTCATAAGGGTACTTCTCATTTTTGATTTAAAAATTAATAAACTAGTGAAAACATCTTTTAGGTATAATTGATGATTGATTTTATTAGTTTTGGTCTTGCTCGTTATGGGAAAAATACTCGCCGAGCTTACAGCCCTTTCAGGACTGAAATATAGGGGATTAAAAAAAAATGCTCTCCATGGGAGTGACCTCAGTGCCATGGATGTGACATTCCCTACATTATCGTAATACATGGAAATTAAATATTACAAAGAAGTGAAACTTTTTCCAAACATAATAATAATATACCGTTACATTATCAAAATCTTTATTTATCTGTAACACACGCAGGTATTTTCCTAATTTTAATTAACAAATGCAGTCTTAGTCAGCCCTAAACTTTTTTTTTTATTTGTGCGAGTAGGTAGGACATCCTCATACATTTTATCTACCAAATAAACATCATTTAATTTGTTAGATAAAATATTTTCACATTTATGTTATCTACCTTCTTTACTAAACATTTTAAAACTTATACGCTTAGAAAATATTTTTCATCTAACTTATTAATTAAATCTCTGTCATCAATTGCCTACCAATTACCTTCAAATTACTAGTTTTTATGGCACGCATAAGGATAGGCTACTTATTGTTTTTTTTTTGTATATTTTAACATCAATTTTGTTAAACATTAATCGTAGAAACAGACCAGAACCGACCAGTGTAGGCTCAATTTAAACAGCCATTACATCATCACGTGGAACAGGGAATATGTAGTCAGGGCCAATCTAAACAAAAATAATGTGATTCTTGATAGATCTTTTCTTTTTTGTGAACGTAACTTTTGGTTCTTCGCCATCAAATCCAATTATTTGACCATAAATATGTTTTTTCATATATTTTTTAAAATAATCTTGTAATAATCCACAACCCTTCTTTTAAAACTTCAGGTGTGGTTCATTTTCATATGATTCAGTCACTGGAATACCCTTTGCATCTGCTTCTGAACTCAGAACACTGTTTTTATCTGCTATAGACCCCAGAATATCTTCTTCATTTATACCAGGCCCTGAAACATCTTTTTCATTTTTGGAACTCAAAAGCTCTGTACTATGTGTATCCAGCCTAAGAATAGACCCCTCCTTATCCTCCTTTGAATGTCGTAAAAGCTGACTAAAGGATTACATCATGGAATGGGCAGCAGCATCCATATGAGTATTTAACAGTAATACTGCGATCCACCCGCCAAGCGTAGTAATGGCAAATCCCTCCATTGTATTCAATGGGGGAGGCTTCGTCCAGCAGCAGACGTAAACAGGCTGATAAAGAAGATAAAGATAAAGCCGTGCATCCGCAAACACACAACATCAATCTACAAACCACAAAAAGCCCCATATCATATACAATAATCACGTCCATGGATCAAAAGTCACATCCATGTGTATATTTTTACCCACGGATCCATAGAAGTGACGTCCACGGAAGAGAATTTTTGCTGTTATAATATTAAAAACTTAACCTCTGAATCAGGAATGAACAAGCAAATTTAGCTAAGTGTTTTTGGTGCAAAAGCGCATTCAAACCACAAAACCGAAGTGCATAATTGAAATTTACATACCTTTGACGATCACCACAGTTGTGACCACTTATGCTTGACGAGTTGTGAGAATAGAAAAACAACACGTATTATCTCGCAGGTGTTACATCGCAGGCAGGAACTAACAACTGAGTCAAAAGATGGTGGATCTACCCTTGTCTATGCCCAGTTACGTTTGGATACACGGATGATATTTTTATAATTTACGACTGGTGTGACACTCATCCATGGAAGGGACAAAAAAATTGATCACAAACTTTATGTGAACAGTTGAAGAATGTTCTAGTATCTTTAGATACATATGTTTTTGTATTTTCGGAGTAAATATATTCAATTGAATATTGGCATTCTTTTTTACACATTTATTCAGACAGATCAACCACAGTAATTTTTTTTCTTTATAAAAGCAGTGTGATCACACACACGGAAGGGACATTTTTGATGTTTTAAAAATTAATAAATAATAAACTATGCATTAAATTTATCCATTTATATACTAAAGTTATAGTATTTTATCTATACTTTATTAACACAAAGCAAGATTACTATATTTAGTTACTAAATGTAAGAAAAATGAAAGTCACAGTGGTTTTTTTCAAAAATGAGAATTACCCATAAATGTTTTGTAGATATAATCGGATAAGACTTAAGATAAGACTCAAGGAACGAGTTGTTCTAGATATTCGAAACAATGAACTAGATTTTATACGAGAGATGCAACGTCCTTATGCCTAAAAAAACGAGGTAGGTATGTCGGGCTACTACCGCTAGTTATTTTTATAAATTCGAAGATTTCCATGGAGGTTTAGTTTATCAGGTTTATTAGAGGATCTCTGCTCCTAAGCGCCATCTAAAGAGATCCCTTATACCTCGCTTCTATTGCAAATTTATTATTAAACTGATTATTATGATTATTATCCATGCATATTTTAATTTTAATATTGTACTTGATAACAAGTAATTAATTTTGTAAAAATTAAAAAATACCCTCAATGCTATGAAACGGCTGAACCGATTTTGATTAAACATAGCTAAGAACACTCACGACTAATTCACCTTTCAAACAAAAAAAAAACCTCGACAAACAAAAATAAAAATCGAAATCGGTTCATCCGTTCGGGAGCTACGATGGGACAGACAGACACACACACATACACACACACACAACACACACAGACACGTCAAACTTATAACAACCCGTAGTTTTTGCGTCGCGGGGGTTCAAAATCAAATCTAAGATAAGGAATTTTGTAGCATACTCGTTGGATTAGTTGGATGAAACATTAATAGAATCCAGAGTTGTCAAAATATGTGGATTTTGAGCCCTTTTGTTTGCTCCTATTTTGGATATTATCTCATCAAACTTCATGAAATGTTGTGCACATTTGTTTGACGACTGAGGTACCCAGCTCTAAGACTCGTTGGATTAGTTGTATGAAACATTAATAGAATCCAGAGTTGTCAAAATATGTGGGATTTTGAGCCCTTTTGTTTGCTCCTATTTTGGATATTATCTCATCAAACTTCATGAAATGTTGTGCACATTTGTTTGATAGAATCCAGAGTTGTCAAAATATGTGGGATATTGAGCCCTTTTGTTTGCTCCTATTTTGGATATTATCTCATCAAACTTCATGAAATGTTGTGCACATTTGTTTGACGACTGAGGTACCCAGCTCTAAGACTCGTTGGATTAGTTGGATGAAACATTAATAGAATCCAGAGTTGTCAAAATATGTGGGATTTTGAGCCCTTTTGTTTGCTCCTATTTTGGATATTATCTCATCAAACTTCATGAAATGTTGTGCACATTTGTTTGATAGAATCCAGAGTTGTCAAAATATGTGGGATATTGAGCCCTTTTGTTTGCTCCTATTTTGGATATTATCTCATCAAACTCCATGAAATGTTGTGCACATTTGTTTGAGGACTGAGGTACCCAGCTCTAAGACCTAGCTAGATAAGTTAGAATGTAATAGGTACGATTACCGTGTTTCTATCTAAGACGGTATCTAAAAGACATGCATGAAGCTGTTTTGCCTCGTGCTTTTGCATCAGTAAAACGGAGTGTAATATATACTTTCACGCTGAAACGGCTGGAAAAGTTGTTAGTAGTAGAGCTTTTTAGGGTTCCGTAGCCACACTACGGAACCCTTATGGATTCGTCATGTCTGTTGTCTGTCTGTCCGTGTATGTCACAGCCACTTTTGTCCGAAACTATAAGAGCTATGCTGTTGAAACTTGGTAAGTAGATGTATTCTGTGAACCGCATAAAGATTTTCACACAAAAATACAAAAAAAAAATTGGGGTTCCCCATACTTAGAACTGAAACTCAAATATATTTTTTCATAAACCCATACGTGTGGGTTATCTATGGATAGGTCTTCAAAATCGATATTGATGTTTCTAATATTATTATTTTCTAAACTGATTAATTTGCGCGCGAGACACTTCCAAAGTGGTAAAATGTGTGTGCCCCGTAACATCTGAAATAAGAGAATGATAAAAAAAAAAAAAAAGAGAGAAAAATAAAATAAATGATAAAATTAAAAAAAATATATAATGTACATTACCATGTAAACTTCCACCGAAAAAATTGGATTGAACGAGAACTAGTTAGTAGTTTTTTTTTAAATATACGTCTTAAATCGTAAACCATCAACTAAGAACCATCCACTAGAACTTTTATATTATGTTACTTGCTGCTACGGAACCCTTCATGGACGAGTCCGACTCGCACTTGGCCGCATTTTTTGTGAAAGAGTTGGTCTGGTTAAGTACTCCTATTTATACCGCAAAGCAGTAGTGCTGGCATTGCTTTGTTTCGGTTTGAAGGGTATAAGTGCCGGTTTAATTTACAGGAGAACATGATACTTTTTCACCTGTATGTCTGAGGATGGCGGGCGCATTGCGTTGCTGCATAGGACGCGTCCTAGGTTGACGTGACCTATGAGGTAATGCATTTTTATAGATAGAGGTTACAGCTGGGCCATCTGCTTGACCTGTTGTTTAAAAAAAAATGTTGGTTTAGCACAAATCATACCTCAGACATCAAGTAATAACGCTTGTTTCCATGGACAAAGGCTTGAAATCCTATGATTCGAAGATTGATGACGAAATTAAGTTTTTTAAATCTTTTGTACCTATTTTTGGCATATATTTTTGTTGTTCGAAGTCAATAATCTCGGCGAGATACAGTCGTCAGTACCTGAGACATCGATGAAGCACTTGATTGACGTGTGCGCATTAGTGAGAATACCTATAGCGATGTCATGCGCCGCAAAGTGCTATGCGCACATTACTTTTAGCATACCTACTAATGAAAATACGAATGAATGCATCGAATAACTATTATTTGCCCCCGGCTCCGCCCGCGTGGAACACAAGTACTTTAACATCATTATTCAAATTAAATGGGTTCATGGGGTCACCCCGGGATTATTCTCAATTTCTAGATAGATAGATAAATAGATTTTTGTTTATTGCACATTTAAAAAAAAGTACAAAGTCGAACTTAATGCTAGAAAGCATTCTCTTCCAGATAACCGTGGAGTATTGCGGAAAAAAGATGTATCGGTATTGCGCACAAGAAGGAAAATAGTGAATAAGTTTAAGAAAATTAACAGAAAATAATAATCATAAATACTTCAATTACTGCCTAATATATAAAATAAACACCTAATCATTTACATCTAAAAATAAAAACAATTCAAGCCAGCCATCGCTTCTATAATTCTATACTAATGAAATTAATACTATTGTTTGCGTTTGTTAAATGGGCTCTGCCTGAAGACTCTGTTTATCTCTCTTCCCTCATAGAACAATGTTCAACTCGGGAGTGACACAACCATAAATAAATAATGCTGGACAGTTAAGACAACATTATCTAGCCCCAAGCTAAGCAGAGCTTGTGTTATGGGTACTAGGTAAATACAATACATTACATAGATAGATATTTTTTATTATACATAGAAATACCCAGAACACCCTGAACAATCCTGAATACCCTGAATATTGTCATCGAAACTTGACAGTTATGCAACATTTTAGCTCAATCGAACGAGGCTAACTGGCATAGAGTTTTTTTTTACAATAGGCATACTGGTTCGATATTCAGCTGCATGCAAGATTTGACGTACACACATACCTTAGCAAGTTAAGAGGAAACACCAAGGGAAATAGGTATTTGTAAAATCTATTGCTGTCGCGCAGACCTCAAACCTCCCCGACCACAGAGCGTGATAGAGACAACTTCAGCTTGGATCGACAATACCTATTAAAAGTACATAAAATCAACGATTCGTAGTCCCCTGATTCCTTCTCAAAAACTTAACCAATTTAACTTTTTTTTTTAATTATAATTAATAAAGCCGTGTTCCTATGTTTTTTTTTTATATAATCTAGTCAAATTTGTTTTCAGGATGTTTGAACACAGCGGAAAATCTGACAATTTTTTTTTTGTTTTTGAATTTTCATATCTCTTTAAATAATTAATTTATAAAAAAGGATAACATAGGGACATGCCATGGTGGCCATAGATTTTATGGAAAAAAAAAATTACTCTACTGGCATTATCCAGGGAAAAAACAGGGGACTACGTTTGTATGGGAAAACGGCCCTTGTGTTTCCTCTTAAGGTGCACAAGGTGTTTCGCTTGTGACGCGAAATTAAAATTTTGTTTTTTTCTGATCACAGCTCATCAACACATTTTGAGATAGTAAAACTTGATATTGCGAAAACTAGGAGAGCTAACACGCATACTTTGATTGAAAACTAGGAGAGCTAACACGCATACTTTGATTGAAAACTAGGAGAGCTAACACGCATACTTTGATTGAAAACTAGGAGAGCTAACACGCATACTTTGATTGAAAACTAGGAGAGCTAACACGCATACTTTGATTGAAAACTAGGAGAGCTAACACGCATACTTTGATTGAAAACTAGGAGAGCTAACACGCATACTTTGATTGAAAACTAGGAGAGCTAACACGCATACTTTGATTGAAAACTAGGAGAGCTAACACGCATACTTTGATTGAAAACTAGGAGAGCTAACACGCATACTTTGATTGAAAACTAGGAGAGCTAACACGCATACTTTGATTGAAAACTAGGAGAGCTAACACGCATACTTTGATTGAAAACTAGGAGAGGTAACACGCATACTTTGATTGAAAACTAGGAGAGCTAACACGCATACTTTGATTGAAAACTAGGAGAGCTAACACGCATACTTTGATTGAAAACTAGGAGAGCTAACACGCATACTTTGATTGAAAACTAGGAGAGCTAACACGCATACTTTGATTGTAAATGTCTCATAATTATCATTAGTTTAGCTACGAATGTCATTCAATGATTTTTACAGGTATTTTTTTGTTCATTGGCGATCGTTGCTAAACTAATATAATTATTGAACACTTTCAATCAAAATATGTGTGTTACTTCTCTTTGTTTCCGCAAAATCAGGTATTGCTACCTCAAGATGTGTTTAATGAGCTGTGATGAGCAAAAACACAATAAAATTTGAACTTCGCGCCGCAAGCGAAACATTCCACCGCTTTAAAAATATTTATTTTCGAAAAAAAAACGACCTCGCATCTAGGATTTTTTCCCCAATACAAGATTTTTTAATATTAGTGATCGGAACCGTGTGCCTAAACACGGCCAGTCTACTATTTATCCATCGAGGAATTCGGCTGTTCACCTTCCGTCTCTATCATCATATCAGCTCGCTGTCACCATCATATTGTATTGTCATCGGAACTTGACAGGTGTGCCAAATTTCACCTCAATCGGATATCGGAAAGACACCCTTATCGCCACCCGTGAAATACTTATAATTGAGTTGTTCCATGGCCATCTCTGGTCTTCTCCATCAGTTCCACTTCATCAAATGGAACTTTCAGAAAGCACATGCTTGACTTGTTGCTGAAAATACCGAAATCGCTATATGTGTGCCTATAATATTTAAGGAGTTCCCTCAATTCCTCATGGATCCCATCATCATAACCAGGTTTTGATGAAAACGGGACCAATCTGGAAGCAAATCGAGTTAGCTAAAAAAAATTTACCAAATCGGTTCATAAATGACGGAGATAATTGAGGTAAAAATCATTAAAAAAAAACACATGAATTTGAGAACCCCTTCCTTTTTTTGAAGTCTGTTAAAAATAAAGTGTGCTTGCAGTATTTTCTTAAATATATTATCATTTTTCCTCAGATCAAATAATAGGTAGGTGATGCGTTGCACTTTATCGTACGATATGAGGATTGTCGATCTGTCTGGAGGCGGCACAGCAGTGCTGTGGTCGAGGAGTATTGACGGTCGAAGAGTATCGACGGCTGCGCTCGCTAATTCCGTCGGTGACTGAGAGGGGCCGCGCTCGTGGTGGGGCGGCCACTCTATTTCCGTCTGGCGGCCACGTTTGGAAAAGGCGAGGTGACGTCACGATCCTCCGCGGCGATGGCATCATCGGCGACGCGAGTGCCGCGAGACACACCGGTCGACTTGCCAAAATATACCAGCACGATCCCCTGCACGATGTGCCACGAATCATCAATATTATTTTGGGCATTGTTCCATGACGGATGTTGCTTTGTGCTTATGAGATGCAATGCACCTAATTAGTGGCTTTGTCATGACGCGTTTGCCATAAGGGGATGTGGATCTGTATATGACAAATCTGAATCCGACTATATGTTTAGTAGCTGCTGCCAGCGGATCCGCTCGCGTAGGTACCTATCGATGCGCAAGGATCTATTATCGCACTACGAGTAATAGCTGTTTCGGGTCACAAACTAAGGTCCATAATATCTATAGCAGTTTATTCTATAAATAATTCTAAGTTTAAACTACTTCAGGGTGTGTCCGGCCTAAAAATAGACCCCTCCGTCTCCTCCCATGGATGTTGTAAAAGCCGACTAAGGGATTACACGGACTTGTTAGTAAGATTTGTTGGTATAAGATTTGTCCTGGTTGCTGTTATATACTGAAATTAAGTGTTAGCCGTGTCAGTTATGGGAAGCAATGGCGACCACTTGTCACGTCTATATATTCCCACGATGGTGCAACCCACGGTGAAAAGAGATCTTTTGAGGCTCTGCCTTCTCCTTCAAGGAAAAAGGCGTGTGTCTATGTGTATGTGATATTACGGGCCTTAGTCATCTATGCAAAGTTTCATCCAAATCCGTTCAGTCATTAGGTACTTGCGCATTTATATAGGTAGTAGGATGTTTTCCTTGCTGAAAAGTAGGTTAAAACATTCAAGTGTTGAAAGACGACTAGTAATTTTGTTGGCAAAAGACGCAAATTTTACTCCAAAAGTGTCGAAATTGTGATAAACATTACTAGTTATCGTAAATAAAGACCAGCACGCCACGTGGACAGCCCAGGTGACGATGGTGGGATGAGCTAGACTCCCGCAATGAGGATTGGCCAGTTATAGATCAGTGGGAAGGGAGGCCTTTGCACTGTAGTCGGAAAATTCGGACTTTATAAACAAACATACATGCATACATAGACTCACGCCTTTTTCTCCGAAGGGGTAAGCAATGCCTCAATGGGCCTATTTTCACAGTGGGTTGCACCATCGTGGAATATAGGCGTGACAAGTGGTGAGCTCATCGCCGCCATTGCTTCCTACGACTGACTCGGCTAACACTTTCTTCCAGTAATAACACATTCCTTAATTCATATTCAAGCTATAAGCTAGCAGCCAGAAAAATAAATAATTACGAATGCTATGAATGTCAGGTCATATATTTGTATTAATATAGTACGTTACAGCCCCGGCCTGCTAGTCAGGTGATATAATGGTCGAACGTAAAAATATAAGCCGCAGCACATAGATAATTTTTGAAAAAAAAAAAAATAACTTGAATGAATTAATTAATTAAAATACTTTATTGTACATCTTACAAACTAGTTAAATATTACACACCTCAATTAAATATAACTAAATGTACAATGTAAAGTAAACTTGAATTGTATAAAGTCTTGTTAGATTCTAATGTGCTGTACTTCTTATATAATTTCTTACTGTTATATTAATTGTATGTTATTTTATTATGTAACACGATTGTATAAATTGTTTTATGAATAAATGAAATGAGTGTAACGTAACCTGGATTGTGATGATTTTCATAGTGATCTTCCCTTTGTTATAAGACACGACAGATTTGGATTTTCATACTAACATTGCCGGCCTAGACCGACAAGGTCGTTTTATGTAGAAAAAGGTCCTGGATAAAATGTATGAACATCCAAGCATGTTTGAAAATAGCATATCAAAGAAAAATAATACAGGTAGAGATTGGTAGAGAATGGATAATATAGAGAGAACATACCAAGCGGATTGATAAGCTGTAAGCCTGTAACCGATCAACATGGTTATAAGTAAGAAAGTAAGAAAGGACAGTAAAGGAAGTAAATACATAATACAATTCTGCGCTGGTTGAAATACTACCAATTTACACCACAAGGCAAGTAAAGTCGTAGAAGAGGTAAAACACCCCCGTTCATTTACTGTGTTCCATTAAAAATGTAAAAACGGAAAACTCTTGGAAGCACATACCACCACCATACCTATTTCTGCCGCCAAAGCAGTAGTGCTCGCATTGCTGTGTTCCGGTTTGAAGGGTAAGGGTGCCGGTGAAATTACAGGCATATGAGACTTTTCATCTTTATGTCTCAGGGTGGCGGGCACAGTGCAATGCCACATAGGGCGCGTCCTAGGTGGACGTGACCTATGAGGTAATGCACTGTTCATAGGCAGAGGTTACCGCTTAACATCAGGTGGGTCATCTGCTTGTACCGTCATTCAAGTACAAAAAAAAAAAAACATCGGATATCGGACTAGATGTCGCCACAGAAAAAATAGAACGCGCTACAAATGCCTCAAATGTGCCTCAGTTCCCTTCAAAATAATAATGATTATCGCCACATCCTTGAAGCGCCTGCCCCATTTCCACCAAACATAACTAAGAACAATTTCGATCTAAGGACCTAACTAAGCGATCATAAAGCTCATAAGGCAAAGCCACGGCTATCCTCTGAAGATCACTATCATTTACTATTATTTATTCTGCGCTATCATGAGAATATTTTCTTGGTTCATACTTTTTAGAGCGTGATTTTTCAGTAGTCGGGTTTTCGTTTTTGAAACTAATTTTTTACCTAAGTAGGCACAAAGTCACGACCGGTAAAATAGTCGATCACAAAAAACTTAAGATCCTAGTGCAACTTAAATTCATATCGCATCTCTGTTCCACCCAAAGGCAGTTCTAATTCTATCGTATTTAACTATCAATAAATTAATATTTTTACACTAAAGAGTAGTTTCTGTTCGATCCATTGAGAATGATGATCCATTGGACTTTGATCGTACCTTTGAAATTTACTGTGTAATATTGATTTAATAATTATGTTTTTCTTCAGTAGTATCGGGAAAATAATTTGTATTAATTAATATTGGTAGTACCTAACCTACCCATACTTACTACACTTTATGGTTTGTTTACTCGGCGTGTATGTTTGCGAAAGGAGTCTACTGAGTGTAGTGTAGCTGTTATCAGCTCCGCGGTTATGGTTTTTTACCGCGTTTGTTTTCTGTCGCCTGTTTGTATGCGGCGCGCAGTCGCGAGGATCGCGGTAACCGGTAAACTAGTGATACAAACACGTGACGACGTAACGTCGTCAGTTTCTTGGTACGAGGTGTAGGGTCGGTTGGCCGCTATCGTTCGCCGGTCACCAGTGCTACGCGATCAGCTCCCGCGCGTGCTGCATGCGCGGCTACAACTGAAACCTTTAGTTTCGCTAATTGAACATACATGCCAGTCTGTTTTCAGTGACTTTGTGTGAGAGAGTTACCGAATATAATATTGGTGGAAAACTCTGTTAAAGGTTGTATTCTGAAGTGAACTGCTCAGAAAATGCAAGTAATTTTCATGTTATTTTCTGAATACTTATGTCTGATCGTGGAACAAATATTATGCTCTCCCTTGCGCCTGCCTCTGCCTATCCTGTTTGAGCGTTATCATATCGACTCTGGAAGGGTACCAATGCTTCTATTTCAAGTATTGATAGGTTGGTGCTTGGTAACTAAACAGGAAACATAAATTATTGTTGTACTCTAGCCAGTAAGTAATATGTATCACTTTGTTTTGTCTACACCACTGTGCCTACCTTCATTGTGCTTAACTGAGAGATATTACCTTCGTCCATACATGTTATTAATTTCGTAATCACTACAATTTTCCAATAACTAGCTAGGTACGTACTGAATAGAATGCTTCCTGTGCCAACTTCGCTATCGTTGACGGCATCATCGCTTTCAATTCAACAGATACGCAGTGCTCAAACGTTGACCTATCTGGCATATCTAATAGTGGATAATGGAGCATACGATACAGTACACTATCTCTGGGCAAATTCATCATGGGTAGCAAACGTTACTTGACTGTTTTACTAGTATTTTATGAGTATTTCGCAGGTGTTTCAGAGGCAAGTTGCATTGCAGCAAATAGCTCTAAACTACTATGGTATCAAGTAAAACAAACAGTCACATAGGCAATATATGATAAATGTATATATTTTGTAGCATTTGGTAGGTGTTGTAAACATAGAGCAACGCGGAACGCCCGGCGGCCGTGTTGCTCTAAGGGTTAGGCATAAATAAACAATTGATTAAAAACAAGCATTGAAGCTGAGCTAAATTGCAAAAATGGTGGGGTAACGTAGTTTCTTATTGTAATAAAACTCGTGCAACTCGGGTAAGGATACTAAACCACTATAAAATATTTTTTCTAATGCAAAATCGTGATTGAGGGCCAGGATTGTTGGCAGCAAGATGACTTCATTGCTGTTTTTATGATCCGGCCTCCTTCATTTGTAGATCTAGGTATAGTTAGCTTTATAACGAAACAAGACCCACTTACAAAGCAACAGTAAGTACCTACTTAGATCTCAGAAATAGCTGTTCAGGAATGAACTTAAAAAAAACTAGCCAAAGTTATGAGCAAACACTGCTTTAACTTACTTATTTAACCACTTTCGATGAGATTTGGGTACACAGAATATTATGACTTAGATTGAGCTAGGTATTTTATCGATTTATTCCCACTAGTCCCTTTTGGCAGTTCGGACATTTTTTCCAGGAACTAGTGGGACATCAAAAAAGGTTATTTTGTCCCTTTATCCCGGTATAACGCGAAAGAAGCCGCGGTCGGACACTTGTGCAGTAATAATTTATGAATTCCAAAGCAGTTGATGTCAGTATCTAACCGATCTGTATTCCATTGATCAGATACCATTCTGCTGTTTTCTTTGTGAATACTAAATTAGCACCTAATTCATAGTAGATAGTGACGTTAACAGATAAGATTATTACCTACCGACACGACTCTAATTCATGCGCTTCAAAGAAATCACAATGGACTTGCGATTTGTTATAATAACTTATAATATTTCCAATTTCCTGTTTCGTAACCGTAAAGATAAAATGAAATGCCTAGCTTGAATCATGACAAAGTATGAGTAATAGATATAGCTAAATATAGTTGGCTATCGACGGGATCAAACGCATTCTCATTTTATTTCTAGATAACTAGTGGTTCGCCCCGATTTGAGACCTATCCCTTGAATTCAGGATCGATTAGGTACAAAATTATAGGTATAAGGTATCGAACAGGACAAGGGTTCCATCAGGAACTGCTCCTCGCGAAAATACGCGATGTAGGTATAGGCTACCCCCATTATTTACCTTTCTAACCGACTTCTAAAAACATTTACTGAGATCAAAATTTCAAGTCCACCTCGAGATAATTTCGCACACATCATCGTAAGAACATTTAAATATAACCAACGGGGCTTAACATACCTATTAATATAAGTAGCTGACGAATTAATTGATAACCTCCTTATGTGAAGTCAGTTATCGTCTCAAAATAATCTAGCAAGTTGTGTTCTTCCAAGTTGACTCAGAGAACTCGCTTCGCTCGTTCAATTATTGTTGTAAGTTAAATGGCTGAGTTGCTTGTATTTCGTAACACATGTCAGAAGCAGTAACAAGAAAAATAAAAAAGCGGCCAAGTGCGTGTCGGCCCACGCGCATTGTAGGGATCCGTAGTTGCTCGTCACAATATGCGGACTTAGAGTTTTCCGGTTCACACATCTAACAACTTCATTTAAGTAATTTTCAAAGAAATTTGTACATTTTCCTTTTTACATTTCATAATTTTTTCGACTATTACTCGTTAACTTGTAAAGCCTACTTAGCTGTGATAGTTTTCCTTTTCACTTCGTTATAGTATAGATACTAATGCCGTGAATTTTTTAACATTATCTAAAAACAACCGTTTAGCTGGCAGGACACTTGACTCTACCAAGAATTAGCTAGCACTTGTTATCTTACTATTTATTAATAATTTTATAATTTATATTATAATATTTTACTTGAATGTACAAGCAGATGGCCCACCTGATGTTAAGCGGTAACCTCTGCCTATGAACAGTGCTTTTCCTCATAGGTCACGTCCACCTAGGACGCACCCTATGTGGCATTGCACTGCGCCCGCCACCCTGAGACTTAAAGATGAAAAGACTCATGTGCCTGTAATTAAAATATTCCTGTAATTAAACTATTTCTCAGATTTCTGAATCGAAAATCGGTTTTCACACACTCGTAATATTTTTGAACACGGGTTTTTATTTTACCACTTTGTCGGCGTGATTGGATATGACGTATACCCATAGCCAAAACCAAATTACAGCTTTCTGGTACACTCTCTCACTCTCAGTAGTGGTCTGTGAGCTAAGCCGCGGACAGACACACGGACATGGTGAAACTATAAGGGTTCCTTATCTTGTGGACTGCGGAACCCTAAAAAGGTTCTAGTTGCTCAATTACTTTTCTCAAATAACTGAGAGTACTTTCGAACAATCGTACAACCTAAACAGCAAATGCACAGCGGTCGATGATAACCTCATAAATTGTCACGACTAGCATTGTGGACACCCCAAAGAGGAACTCTTTAGTATTTGACGGGATGAGGACACAGTGGTTACATTAGGTACCTCACAAAGCACTGCCTGACCTCTGGCCTTCATTGTTAGGAATCAATGTACAATACCGGCTCATAACTCCTCGCGTTTCAGCAACTACAATCGTTCATAAATTGCTGGCCACATCCGCGTCCACATCATGAGATGCCGTTAAACCTGTTTGAGCTAGCTAGATACACTGTGAATTGTTAACGTTTAACGGTGTATAACAAACGATTATTTATCTTGGAACGTTCCTAATTAAAATCTTTTCAGAGTTGTGATGTGTTGACGAAAAAGTAAAAGGAACGAATTGCCAGTGCTCGTATGAGATTGAATTGTTGGGCACATCTCGCCAGAGTCGTCAGTCGATTAGCATCGCATCATGAACTCAACGGCTGGTACACAACAAGTCAGCAACGCCCACGATCTATTCGGCCACCGACACCGCACCGCATCCGTCTCGCGCCGTGATTGATAAACCAATTTGACATCATTGCCGTGGGAAATGTAGGCTACGGAGCAGTAAGGGGATATAATATACTAGCTGCGCCTCGCGGTATTACCCGCATTAGTCTCGAACCCGTGGGAATATCGGGATACAAAATAGCCTATGTGTTATTCCAGGAGTCCAGTTATCTCCATTCCAAATTTGATCCAAATCCGTCCAGCCGTTTCAGCGTGCAGAAGTAACAAACACACGCGCACACTCACACACACTCACAAACTTTCACAAATTTTGGCATACCTGCCAAGTTCCGATGACAATGCAATACGATGGTGACAGCGAGTTTATCTGATGATTGAGACGGAAGGTGGACAACGGAACTCCTCGACGGATAATAGTAGACTGGCCGTGTTTAGGCTCATTTTGATCAGAACACAGTTCTGAACACTAATTTTTAACCCCCGACGCAAAAATGACGGGGTGTTATAAGTTTGACGTGTCTGTGTGTGTGTGTGTGTGTATGTGTGTCTGTCTGTCCCATCGTAGCTCCCGAACGGATGAACCGATTTCGTTTTTGTTTTTGTTTTGTAAGGTGAATTTATCGGGAGTGTTCTTAGCTAAGTTTGATCAAAATCGGTTCAGCCGTTTTATTGCGTTGAGGGTTTTTTTAATTTTTACAAAATTAATTAGTTATTGAAGCATGTACTGAAAAATATATTTTTCCACTCGCATTTTTAATTTTAGTGTGGTATGGTAAAGTTATTAGTCACTAAACTTTGGCATCATATACGATTTATACATTCTTCATCATCCAACTCCAACTCCAACTCTACTGTCGTTCCAATTCTATTCAGTCAAGTCACTGCTGTTTTACTTAGATTCTTAATGAAGGCCACAGTCAATTAATGTTAATTGTCATGAAATTAGTTAATAAGTAGTCAGAGTACCGTGGGCGACACAGCCTTGATCTCTTGTTACAACAGATAATCGATGTTATGGCTACTGATCCAGTTTCCAAATATGGAAGTGGAAATGTTTTTGAAGTCGCCAACTAAACAATTTAAGATTCAAAGGATTCGCGTAGAGTACCTAGTAAGATCCAGTGTTCAATTCTAGTTGATTGGTAAGGGATATTGTTTCACTTAAATCCAGATTTCCAGATCAAATTGTCTATTAAGTCTGCTGGGAAAAAATCCAAATTGGTTGTATTTTGTGCTTTATTCGATAAAAAGGACGGATAGCCTTATTTATCAAGTCGTGAAGAGTAAAGTGAAGTCATACCTTTGAAGTGGTTAAGTTGTAGTGGGGATGGATGACGTCGGATGGAACGGAACGGACCATAGTGAGAGCTTACACACAAAGGGCGGCATAGTACAATAATATGAAGTTGCCGCAGGGAGGGGTATGGTGGATGAAGGTGCGGGCGCGCAGGCGGTGCTATCGGTGGGAGGCAGTCAGGCAGCCGCGCCGGTGATGTAAGATCGGCTCCGGCGGCGGTGATGTCAGCGCGCCCACACCTCGCCTCCGCCTCCCCTCGGTTGACCTGCGGACTGCGGTGCCGCAAAGCCTTCCGTGACCACGCGTTTACATTCTGTAAATAAATTAAGAATACATCTTTTGTTGTCAATTGAAATGTAGTGTGACTAGTGTGTGATCAGCGAACACTGAGCACGATTTATGGATGCTGACGGTATTAATATTAGCTGGACACAACACAGAACTGCGTCGTGGAGAGTATTTGTAACGATGATTGCAGTAATCTGGCAGGGTCTGAAACAAAACAGAATCGTTTGAATATTAGAGTGAGCCACCAATCAAAGTCAAAATTAAAACATTGTTTCAGTTTTACAATGAGGTCAAGTTACTCGAGATCATTATTATAGGTGACGCAGTCCACAGGTGACTTGCAAAATTGGAAGAAAACGTATTCAATAAATTTGAAATTAAAATTAGATCTCGGGATCTGACGATGATCTTGTAAGAAATGTTAACTCAATCGCTTCATTTATTTGAATGTAGTCACCTTGTTGGTATGTGTGCTTTGTACGTGCTGTATTTGGTTAGGTGCTGGTGGTTTTAGGCAAACTTCATTTCATTAATGAACTCTCTCAATAACGGTAGTGCAAGACATAATAATTTCATCACAACTTCGATCAGACATAAGTATCGTCTCATACGAATACACATTTAGTTAGACAAAATTAATAATGTTTCTTTTTCATTTAGTTCAGAAATGAACATTGTTGCCGACAATTCAACAGAAGAGATCAAGTGGCGTTTCTCAGTATATGGAGGTGGAAATTTCAACGAACATTGCTCCTTCAGTGAATCTTTAGACAGCAAGGACTCAAAAATGAAGTCCATCCAAAGTTTAATAATAGTTTTATGAGATACATTTACAACATATAGGGATTACCTTGATAACTCTATGCTGATACCATGGTTTTAAAAAGGTGATCTTATAAAAAGTGAAGTGATCAAAACATGGATACGAGCCTACCTTGAACGAGTGCCGTGAGAGTGGGTTGCCAAAAAGGTGAAGATGGAGGGAGCAGTACTCAGTGTTTCAAACAACAATAGCAGATTTCGTACGCATTTGAAGAATGCTGCGAGTGCCATATGCGCAAGGACTCTGCCGAAGCAGAGGCGCAACGAACCCGCTGCATCGAGCAGTTCTCGGCATCACACATACCCTCGCGCGGCGCCTCCGAAGCGGGCGTCCATTGCGTGCCGCATGGAGCCCCTCGTCAGCAATCCGCCTCAACATGCGGCCATCTTCGAGCCACCAGAACCCGTAAACTACGAGCTCATGGAAGTTCAGATTCCAAACAAACCGAATGGGACCATAAAGCTTAAAGGAACCTTAGCCAGGTAAGAGGAGTTAGCCAATTTTACTACCAGGCAACTACTGATATCTTTCATTGAAATAGGAACTAGATTATTACCAGCAGGCACACATGACACCGCTCCAGAGTCCACTGGTGGATTAAATGGCGTGAAGTTAAGTCTGATGATGAATTTATTTTACTAGTAAGCCAGTAAAGATTAACGAGGAATAAAAAAATATGTACAGCGTCGTTTGCTTGGTATAGCATTAATCTATTAATTAGTAGAGTTCCAGAATACTTGGGCTGACTTCATATGATAAGTAAAGCCGATGTAAGCATTCAATGCCTTAAGCTTTGAATTGACAGAGGTAATCATATATACATTCGAGTAATTTAGGCAGAAATCTGTACCAAGATGACTGGTACATTTTGCACAAATTAAAAGAAATCGCAAACATCTGATTATGATCAGATCAGGCATTCGACCCTCTTGTAGTTGGGTCAACAACATCGGAATGACATCATGGTGACTTGTTTACTCAGGTCGTAGTTATAATTATTTATTCTGTGCCGGGTCGTGGGGTTGAGTGAGGCGATGTTGTTAATTACGCCGTTACGCCAATTGTTGATTTAATGCGCGAATATTTTTGCCTTTATTACTTGTGAGAACGCAGATTTTTTATATAAAAGCTTTGCCTTTTTTTGCTAAAACCACTTTACATTCTACTATCGAAGTTTACATCTTAAGTACCTACTCGTAGGTTCGTATACTGGTCGTATACCGACGAAGAACTACAACACAGAACTAGTGGGAAAAAGCGAATATTTCCACTCGAAAAAATTATGTGCGCAACTACGTGCTCTCAAACGATGAACATCGTGCATCCCTTTACCACACTGGTTCTTTAACCAATAAGCATCATTCACACATTACCATACCCTCAACGCATATGCATGGTCTAACACATGTATACTACTACATGTGATACTCTACATGACTATGTTATTGCTAAAGCCGCGTGGCCTGATGTCGCTCTGCCCCTCGACAGCTAATTCTGGTCACTGAATCAATGTCACGAGAAACGAATTATTAGATGAACTTTAAATGATAAATAATGATTTCGTTTTCATCAATAAATTATTCGCAAAAGTCGCTTGTGGTTGTGAATCTTTGAGTTGAATTTCAAACAAGATATAAAAAACCTTTCTAATGTTATTCGTGAACTTAGTTATACATAATTATGACCTCATGCTTACTTTGTCATACTATTCTATACAGCGCTATGACGAGTGTCTTTATACGGTTATGTAGGATAGGACTTGAACACGGTTTAGTAGAACATCCATAATGGAAGTAAATACACGTAACCTTTGAACTTCGTTTGTCGTGTTACTAAGTACCTTTGAACTAAAAATGACGTCATCAGTAGTAGGTAAGGTATACCTACCAATTATCGAAAAATTACATAAGTTGAGGTACGTAGTACTATTTTGACGACCTCTGTGGCGCGGCGAGCGAAGCTTGGCCTGTGACGCAGAAGGTTGCGGGTTCGATTCCCGCCTCGGAACAAATATTTGTGCTATCGCATATATTTGTTCAGGGTGTTCTGGTTATTTTATATGCATAATAAAAAATATCTATCTATGTAATATATTGTATTAAGTATATCAGTTATCTAGTACCCATAACACAAGCTCTGCTTAGCTTGGGGCTAGATAATGTTGTGTGAACTGTCCAACATTATTTATTTTTATTTATTTATTCTGTGGTTGAGGGCACGAACTTTGCAGGTCAACCAACTTCCTGTGACGTCATACCCAAAAGCTCTCATCCTAAAAGGGCTTTACATACTTTCACCGAACATTGTGTGCCGATTTCCAATGTCGTCTTAACATTGACGACAACTTTGAAGGTTATAACCCCATGAAAGTATTTTATTGTTGAGACATCAACTGATCCTGTTCAAATATTTTGATTTTATTTTTAGACTGTTTTTGTCTAACAAACTAAGTGAGTTGGAAGTGTTGGAACGTACAAAATATTCAGGTTCTTCTAAAGTGAAACATAGCATAATTCTTTAAAATAATAAGCGTTCATTATAATATCTAATTTGGCAAACATGACCTCACACATCGTAGTCGACCAAAATAACAGAGTCGTAAGACCGTTATCCACCAGGAAATAGAGCGTGACCATTTTCGATCACGGACATAATTTGATGTTAGAAGTTAAAACAACGTCAATCATCTCTTTGTTTTGGTGTAATTCGTAATCGACGGCCGACGGTAAATGCCAAATGCACGTTCAAGCTGCGAACAAAATCGAATACGAACGGAGTTAATGCACTCGTGTATTTATAAGCGTTCGTGCGAGTGGAAACGCTAAAGTGAGTCTCATTCGCACACCATGACATCATGGTGTATTTTTGTAGGCACTCGAATGGCTGGGTCGCACGCGCTTTTCGTTTGTAGTATCAGCGGCGTTATCGATACAATGATGTGTGATGCTCTTGTTATAAGGAAACTAATGAGCGGAGTTTGTCGCGCTTTGAACGAGGTCTGATCTACCTAGAACACTGGAATTAATATTTACTAGCGACTCGT
This sequence comes from Operophtera brumata, assembly GCA_932527175.1. Lineage (NCBI taxonomy): Eukaryota > Metazoa > Arthropoda > Insecta > Lepidoptera > Geometridae > Operophtera > Operophtera brumata. Next base: position 8,742,057 of record OW052238.1, read on the forward strand.
CCCGGCTTCGCACGGGTAGTTTCAGGATGAAAAACAGCCCCCCTCTCCTATCCCCCCTGGTAGCCTATGTCACTCAGGATGAATGTAGCTTTCCAAAGGTGAAAGAATTTTTGAAATCGGCACCGTAGTTTTTGAGTTTATTCATTACAAAAATACAAATCTTTCCTCTTTATAATATTAGTGTAGACTAATCCTTTTTGAAGATTCTGCTGTAATGTTGACTTTACCGACCTTCATTCTAATTGATTGAATGTAAAAAGATCTGCTACGTTCCAGTAATTACGACATTTTCAGCTTCTTGTTCTGTTCGGTTTAATTTGTGTGTTGGCTCAGGGAAGATCCACAACTACATAGAACAATATCGCTTTAGATAGCTCAATCGTTTCATTTATATTTTTATTTCATTTTGTATACACCTACTTTTGTATTAGTTTTATTATGCCTACAACAATGTAATTATTGTTTTCTTTAAATTACTATTACTTTTAAAATATTCTGTTGTAGATTTTACATATCGACTTATAATTAAAGGTAAAAATATCTGCTACGTTCATGTAATTACGACACTTTCAATTCTCCTTGTTCTGTTCGGTTCTGGTTCATGTTTTGTGTGTCGGTTCAGCGAAGATCGACAATGGTGTCCTTGATGCAACATTACTTATGTGGTTATTGTTTTCCCGGGTTGTATATAGTATTTTATATTTTCCTTATTAGTAAAACATCCAGAAAACTAAGGAAAATTATGAAATAAACCGTCGATCTCTGAGGGGATTCGAGGTAGGTTAGGTATGCCGGCATTTGTCATATACTTCTCAGAAGTCTCTAACACCAGTTCAAGACCAAAATTTGAACCAGATGAACAGTCACAGACCGCTTCTTAATGTCTTCCGGCTGTCTCTGAGTTGTTTAAACATCAACATATAATTATTTCAAATTTTGAATCACTGCCAGGCTGATATCACCTCTCTTTCTGTTTGGAGAACAATGAACATTTTAAGATTTGTGCAAGGTTTCTCAATTCCCGTTTTAACAGCATGATCAAAATGATGCTGTTGTAAGTTTCGTCATCATAATATCCAAATTTCATGGACGTTTGTCTGAAGTAACAACTAGAACATTTAATTGACTGCATCTGGAGACCCGCTTGCGAAACAAATTATTTATTTGTTTAACTTTATTTAACTTTGTGAATGACGGAACAAGTGGATGGCCCACCTGATGTTAAACGGTAACCTGTGCCTTTACCACATAGGTCACGTCCACCTAGGACGCACCCTATGTGGCATTGCACTGCGCCGGCCACCCTGAGACATAAACATGAAAAGTCTCATGTGCCTGTAATTACATGCCTGTATTTAAATATTTCCTTTTAGATGACGATGAGCTGTAAAAATATTTGTCCATCAAAGTAGTGCAAGTAAGCCTAGCGCGCATGCGCACCGAGGGTTTAGTATATTTCTATTTAAATAAAACGGACTAGTGCGAGCGAGAATCGTGCCATGAGGGGGACGATGCGTATTTTTTGTTAAATCGTCGGTGCCCTTTTAGTGCTACACCAACTTGTATATTTTGAATGCGTGTGAGTTAGTTAAAAAAAAAAGTTTGAAGCTTGATTTTATGCTCACAGATCTTATATTTGGTATAAATTTCAAGTTGATACAAATAGCGGTTCCTGCTAAAAATGGTCTTGACATACAAAAAGACTGACAGAATGACAACAAACTGAGCCCATAATGGTTCCATTGGTACCTTATCAGGTACGGAACTCTAAAAGTGGTAGTCCTGCACGCAAAGGCATAATACCGAATTTCTTCTATGGATCGACATGATGCATAGTTTTATAAAAGTTTGTGCTTGCGAGGTCTATTGTCGCAGAACTATAACTAGTATTTTATCTGGTATCTGCAGTTATCTGAAGGTCTGTACGATATTCACTTAATATAAAAGAAGGCTCCTACGTGCCGCACCTATTTTCAAACATATTTTTATCTGCAGATAAAAATTCCGGTCGGTATCTGCAGATAGATGCTGAAAGATCGGCCGATAACACTTTATCTTAAAGTATATGCATCGTGCGTTTGTGATGAGTTACTGACTTTTTTTACACTCTCATACGGACAGACAACGAAGTCTCGTAGATAGCTTTTGTTAGTAGTAAAGCTTTTTTGTGAAAGAGCTCTTTCACAAAAAAGCTCTACTGCACTCTGCTCTACTCACTTCCTCGGACGCGTCCAGGAAAGTGCTACCACCATACTTATTTCTGCCGCAAAGCAGTAGTTTTCGTTTGGCGCTGTGTTCCGCTTTGAAGTTGCCTGTGAAATTACAGGCCATGAGACTTCATCTTTATATCTGAGGGTGACGGGCGCAGTGCAATGTCACGTAGGGCGCGTCCTAGGTGGACGTGAACTATGTGATAATGCACTGTTCATAGGCAGAGGGTACCGCTTATCATCAGGTGGCCCATCTGCATCTTCCGTCATTCTAAGTAGCATAAAAAAAAACACACACCTACACTACCTACACTACAAAAGCAATAGCAATGTAAAACCTCCAATAGTGTTAGCGTTTCTGCAAAAGAACTTTCAATGTATTGTATCAAGTGTTGTTTGTGTGCGTTAGTATATAGAGACTGTATATCAGCCCCCCCCCCCCCCCCTCCTCATCTGGAGTACAGCGTGAGATTGATATCTGTACATATTTATTACATATATTTGTACGTGACCTGTGAGGTAATGCATTGTTATAGGCAGAGGTTACCGCTTACCACAAGGATCAGCAAGTTCCGTCATTAAAAAAAATATATGATGAAGATCTTAAAATGTTGTCTCATCGAAAGGGAAATTCATCAATAATATTACAGTTGACTTGTCTGAGTAAAATCAATATCAGTAGATATGAACCTGCATGTTCTACCATGTTCTGCCGTTTAGTCACAAGCACGAAGCACGCGTAATCATTTCGTTTGACTGAAGGGAATAGGTAGCTTACTGTACTCACTGACGACTATGGACTGACGGATATATGACTAACAAACGGTCAGTATGAGTAGGTTCTGTTTTTCCTAGAAGAATGTTTCTCGAATGACCAGTAAAGGTTTTTTACGAGGAATTAATATCTGTTACATGAAACTGAACTGCATTGTGCAATATATTCTATGATATTTAGTTTAGCAATCTCACTAGAAGCAATGTATTTTAATTGCGTTCGTAACAAGAAAAAGAGATCAGTACACGGTAACGGTAATATTGTATGCGAAATCACAGAATAAATATTTGAGAAACTTGTTTTATCCTTTAACGTTTATTTTAGTTTTTTTTGAAAATCAAAAACTAAAGAAATATATTTTCAAACAATATTTTCTTTGCATGAAATACTGCTGTTGTGTGTCCGGCCTAAGAATAGACCTCTCCGTCTCCTTCTATGGATGTCGTAAGAGCCGACTAAGAGATTACCCGGACTTGTTAGTAAGATTTTCCTGACTGCTAGCTTATTAAGGGATATGTTATTTACGGGTGCGTCCGTATTGATCCCCATGCATGGATTAGCGTTAAATATAAAAAAAAAGTGTTAGCGAGTCAGACATAGGAAGCAATGGCGGTCATGGGCTCACCATTTGTCACGTCTATATTCCCAGCACGGTAAATAGAGGACTTTTAAGGCCCTGCCTACTCGGGAATATGCCTGCCCTTCGGGGAAAAAGGCATGTACAGTGGTGGCCATATAATTAAGAACGCTGATATAAAGGGAAGATTTTTTCCAACTAAGATGCAAAACTAATTGTATGCATTTGTTTTTATTTCTCTCGGTATCGTAAAACATTTCCATATTACCACTGTATTCATTGATACACATGATTGGCTAAAAATCAATAGGCAAACTTTTTACACTACTTTTAAACAAAGTATTCCTTATTACTGGCTGGTCACGTAATTAAGAACGCTAAGTAGTTTATACCTTTATTCAAATTTAAATAGAGAACACTCAGTCGATTTGTTACTGTTTGTATAATTTTGGCGCCATTACGTGCTGTAAAAGATAAAAGGTGATTGCTTCTTTAGAAAAATCAATGGGAAAAAATAAAAGTTGTGATAAATCTACAAGGGGAGTAATAATAAAACTTCGCCGGAAGAATTGCTCTTATAAAAAGATAGCCGACCATCTGCAATGTTCAAAAACGATGGTTTTCCACGCTGTAAAGCATTTTGCTACGTATCAAACTACTTCGAATGTTCCACGTGTACCTAAACAGAGAAAAACAACTCCTTTAGATGACCGAAACATCGTTCGTATGGCAAAACAAAATCCTTTTAAAGGGTCCAATGAGCTTAGAAAAGAATATTTTGGTGAAAACAACCCTTCAGCAATCTCAGCACGCACTATTCGAAGACGTTTGGTAGAAGAAAAATTGCACGGTAGGATAGCAAGAAAGGTACCCATGTCAAAACTTTGCCACAGGCAAGCCCGGCTTGCATTTGCGAGAAAGTATGAAAACTGGACTTTGCAACAGTGGAAAAATGTACTTTTTTCTGACGAGACGAAAATAAACAGAGTATGTTCTGATGGAAAACGATATGTACGACGTCCCCCGAATACAGCATTCGACCCAAAGTACACGAAAGTTACATTAAAGCACGGTGGTGGAAATGTGAAAATTTAGGGTTGCTTTTCTGGACATGGTGTAGGACCTGTAAAGTTGATAGAAGGTAACATGGATCAGTTCCAATACAAAAATATACTGGAAGAAACAATGTTACCATACGCTGAAGACGTTCTACCGGTCATTTGGACATTCCAGCATGACAATGATCCAAAGCACACTGCACGCACCGTAAAGGAATTTCTTACAGCGTAATTAGTTTCTGTCTTAGACTGGCCTGCTAACAGTCCAGATCTAAACCCAATAGAGAATCTGTGGTTTGAAGTAAAGAAAAAGGTTTCAAATACAAAGTGTGGAAATTTAAGAGAGCTGTATGACGTTTTTTTAGAAGAATGGAACTCTATTTCTCTTGCGAAATGTCAAAAATTAATAGAGTCAATGCCTCGCCGGTGTAAAGCTGTAATTAAAAGCCGTGGATATGCTATTAACTATTAATTTTAGTTAAATATTTATTAAATTTCTTTTTATGTTTCCTGTGCTACATAATATTGTGATTTTTTAAATCTAAGTGTCATACAAAACAATTCCCGAGCAGTTAAATAAATCGTTCTTAATTATTTGTCCAGTTTCAGTACTATTTGAATGTGTTACTTTGATAAAATCAATAAAATGTGCAAAAAATAGGTAGCGATTTCATACTTTATTCTTAAGTCAGGTTGCTCTATTAATGTGACTATTATATAACATAACTAGTTGCTTCTCAGAAGGTACACATCTCTGTGTATGATACGATTTAAATAAAAAACTTCTAGAACTTCAAATCGTTCTTAATTATATGACCACAACTGTATATGTATGTAAATTGTGTTAGTAATATCTAGAAGTGGTAATTTCAAGAAGTGGCCATTTCAAGAAGTGATAATTTCAAGAAGTAGTCTTATATAATTGTGGTCCTTCCGAAACGCAATCAAAATCGGGCCATCAGACGTTCGAAAGTTATCGTCACATACCCCGGTCGTTCAAGTTTATTCAGAGTAGTCGCTTCGCTCCTTCAGCTACGTACTACTGAGGGTTATCGCTGGGGTTAGAACCAAGAAGTGCCCCGTCTGTCTCTCTTTACTGGCGACATTTGTCGCGTCTCATCCAATTACAGTCAACCAACAACTGAATAATAGCAATCCTTATTAATTAACATCAATTTTATGTTCATAGAGCTCTTTGACATATCCATGTACGTAGACGCATCGGTGCTTTCTTGTTGATCATAGTTTTAAAATAATGAATTTTCCAGTTATATTCTGTTTTCGTGTAAGTGTTATTATGTGCTGTGCTTTATCAGTGAATGCATTGTCAGTTAGTAAATGTAAAAACTGTGATCTTCGCCATATAATTCTATCTACGTTGTGCAAGTAAGTGAAAAGTTGAATGACTGGTCATCATCGTACGATAAAGTAATTCTTTATCGTCTTCTTTCACATGAGAACTACTTATCGTCGGCTCGTTCTCAAGTAATTTGATTCCGTGTTTGTCTGCTACTGAAGAATGTGATTTAGTCTACCTCGGCTGGGACAGTAGGTTACGTCTGCTGTTTTTGCAGGTCAGCATAATGCGGTAGACAAAATATAAACACAACTTGTCGAATTATCTTTTTTCGGAGTCAAATCGTTTCATTACAACTTTTTCGGTTTTTTCAAAGTCAATTCATTATTTTGATACTGGTGGCTTTTGTTATCAGAACAAAAATCATTACGTTCTGTTATCTTGTTTCACAAGTCTTTGTTATGTAAAAAATATATTAAACTTCGAAATTTAATGCTGTGGAATACATTTGCCAAGGCCAGTATATTACAAGCTGGAATTATAATAACTTAAATATACATTTGTGTTAATTATAAAATTGTCTCGACAGATTACAGGGAAAATAGGTAAATAACATACAGTTAGCTACATTTGAATTTAAATACGCATTAAAGTTCGAAAATAGGTATAAGTAGTTAGCGATTAGAAGTAAGTCTTATGATATAAAAAGGGGTGTGTAATCTAAAACTAACAATTGTGTTAGAATATTTGAAACGTGGACTTCTCGATAGTGACTCTCTTATCTTTCATTTTGTGATTATTCGTCTTCGAAACTGTAATGTAAGTTTTAATATTGTTTTCGTCACTCCTGCTTGACTTTAGTTATATAAATACATAACTTAATAAGTTGCTTGTAGTATAAAATTAAATACATAACTTAATAAGTTGCTTTTCTAACTAAATTTGAAAATCGCACGAGGCGTTCATCAAAGTTTTTCTGGGAATATGATTAGCAACCCAAGTTTTATTTCAAAAATAAAGAGATTTTAATTTTGATAAAAAAAACAGTAGGTATTGCTTGTACCTTAGATATATATAATTCGTGATAGCCTTAAACACGGTTCGTATTATTAAGCTCGATCGAAAAAATCTTAAACATGAGTCACTTGGGGGTCATGTGAGTCAATACAGATTTTATTTAAACAAAGCCTACTAATGCGATATGAAAAAAATTAATTGGCACCTACTAGTGAGTCAAGGTGCCACATTTTAATTGTTGTTACTTTGAAGTGAAATAAATAAATTCTGAATTTAGGCGCTGTGCCTTTGTCGCGAGCGCCACACTGAAGTTCAAACTGAATTGGTCTTTAAATCTACGTCGTTAAGATCGATGTTTCTTTCAGAACACATTGACCTGCTAATTTTGGGTTACCTTACGCATCTCTTTTTTATTAATTCCAATTATATTATAGCATTATCCTACTTCTTATCTAAAATCGCCAGGAATAAAAAGGACACTAAATTAAATTTAAATGTAACCCAAAAATTCCGTTCCAGCGGGATAAACCTAAATTACTAAGACTAAAATGTTAAATGAGACTAAATTGTTATTTTAGGGGAGGCAAGGGAGCAGAATTCAAATTGTCAGTCAATTCACTGAACCGTTTCGATTCGGTCAACGAGAATTGCCTTCAGGGTGTCTAATTGTTTGTTGTTCCCTGCTTAGGCGCAATTTCGTTATTGAAACAAAAAATACCGCCCGTAGAGCTAACGTGTTCCTTTTACCTAAAGATGCTCTGTAAAGAATAGATTTTCCCGTGTCAATATTTTTAGTCCCTACCTATCATGCTGGGAATGCATTATTACACAGTCTTTAGGATAACTGTATAATTATATGTATCTATCTAGGGATCACACCAGGGTGTGGCCAGCAGTATACACCAGAGTACTTAACACAAGTAGGCGATCACCAAACCGGCTGCCAAGCACGGTGATTATGAGAAATCCCCTCATTGCATTCTATGGGGGAGGGCTCCAGCAGTGGACGTCTAGCAGCTGATGATGATGATGATGATGATGAAGATGATGATGATGATGACTATAAGCAAGTGTACCGGTTTTTCTCAATAATGTTAGAAGTGGTGTTACATTCGGTGTTGTTGATTGTTGCAGGGAAGTGGCGAACGCCTGGGAGTGCCGCGTGGGCCAGCCCAGCGAGCCGGCCTCCGCCGACAGAGTGCAGAGCCTCTTCAACGACATAGAACTATATCCTACTAAGACCCAGGGTAAGCATTGAACTCACTAGTAGTTAGCCCCGAACGTGAGCTCGCGATGTATCGTTTATCGATAAATTGGTATAGGAATGGGACCTCTTGGACCCCCGTAGCTCAAAAACTCCTGTACCGATCAAGCTAATGTACGAACTTACAGATCCACCAACTTATCTGTTGAATGAAATGTATGAAATTTGTATACTAACATCTCATACATTTCATTCTACAGATAAGTTGGTGGATCTGTAAGGCGCATACAACAGCCAAATTCCGAAATATATTTCCAAATTTTTTGATGTTTGTGGAAACCACGAAAATAATTATTTGTCGCGTGAAAAACCATCGCATCACAGAATCATACGCCGCGTTCATCTTAAAGATAAAGTCTTTGCCGACATTTAAGTGAAAGAAAATGTACAAAATTCTAAATCGTTTAGAAGTTGAATCAAATTTTCAGTCGAAAACAGCTGCACTTTGTTATGTTTTTCACATCACTTAGTAGAACATTTTTGTATGTTCACTTTAAAGGTCAATGAGTAACATACCTATATATTTTTTCAGCACATAAAATATTAGTACAAGTAACATAATATTGACTGCTCCATGAGCAGAAGGCTTCCAAATAAGACCAATGACTTTTCAAATTGGTGAAAATTGTCTACCAAAGTTTTGTTAAAACGGCCACTGTTTTACTAAAACGTGACTTGACTGTTACTTTGACGACCTGGAAGTGTAACGTTGCAAATTATATTGAAAATACAATAAATATACTTGAAAATGGCTAATGCCAAAGCCTCGCGACGCCAATTATGACAAAAATAAAAGAAAAATGAGGCGATTAGCTCACCACTTGTCACGTTTACTTTCCACGATGGTGCAACCCACAGTGAAAAGAGGCCCATTTGAGTGAGACTCTGCCTACCCCTTCGGGGAAAAAAGCGTATGTCTATGTATGTATTTAGAAGAAAAAAGCTTTTACCCATAATAACAAATTTATCATACATGCTATGTCACTTACACAAACCCGTGTGTAGTTAATTTTATCGAAGGATGATGTAAGCTCGCGATAACAATTTGTTTTCGTTCAAACAGTTTGATTTGTCATTGACTGAAACGAAATGTCTTAAGTTCTTATTTCATCGTGCATACCTATTTCATAATAGGTGACCTTGTAAATGATACTCGTTGTACTAGTGTTCTCACATTTTAACGTCTAGCTAATGAGTGACAATATTATGATTGATACGCGTGTCTTCGTAAGTTTCGCTGATTTGAGCTCATTTAAAAGCGGTAGAAGAATGTCATGATCACTAAATATTATAATTAAATACCTATTTCTGCCGCAAAGCAGTAGTGGTCGCATTGCTGTGTTCCGGTTTGAAAGGTATGGGTGCCGGTGAAATTACAAGCACATGAGACTTTTGTGACTTTTTGATGTCTTAGGCAGGTATTGTCTTTTGATGTCGCGGGCGCAGTGCAATGTCACATAGGGCGCATCGTAGGTGGACGTGACCTATGGGGTCACGTAATGCATTGTTAAAGGCATAGGTTACCGCTTAACATCAGGTAGGCCATCTGCTTGTTCCGTCTATCGTGGGTATCAGGTATACTACGAGTACTGAATTCAATTCAGTTCATTTATTTCAGGCAACAGTGAAAAATGTACATTGTACCTAGACAAAGGCCCGTAGTAATATATATATACCTTAAAACTAACATACATATAAATATATTTATAACTTGAACCGCTGGAACTTCACCCCTTTCGGCCAGAAGTCAGAACTCAAGTAGATCTTCAGATCTTCCGTAGGAACCCTCACCATCATAGGACGCAGACTCGCGGACTCACGACGCACGGCTCGGTACTATCCTTACCTCATTGGTATACCCTCTATTCGTACAAAACGATTCATTTCTACTTTTATAATGCTAACTGCTAAGGAGTGGAACACCCTGCCGTCGTCTGTCTTTCCTGAAAATTATAATCTGGGTCTCTTCAAGGCTAGAGTGAATAGGTGCCTTCTAGACCTTTGTGCTTCATCTTTGGCCACATCGTCACTTACCAACAGGTGAGATCGTGGTCAAACAAAGGTCTATCATACCCAAAAAAAAAAACATAAATGTGATAAAGCCCACATTATGACGAGAGTCCAACTTCATCACCCTCACGTACTGCTGGTACCACGCCCATCGTGGTTGATAACAAATGGATTTGGATTGTAAAGTCTTAAGTTCCGCTACGTACTCGGTGGTACTTAAATCTAAGGATATCTAGTCCGTAAAGATGTCGAAGCTGCCATTGGCGGTATCGTTAGAGTGAGCTATAACCGATGGCGTCACCATCATAGTAGAATCAACAAAACGCTGTGTCAATATGCTATTAAAATTATTGTTCCGCATTTCGCAAACACATCATAATGACTATATCCAATGATGTATTGCATGCAAGCGAGCGTTTCTTGAGATTATATCAATTTAATGCACATATTGTTCTTATCTTAGATCGAATGTTCAACCGTAAAACACGCCTTAAGGGGGCCCCATTTCGATTTGAACTAAAATCTTGTAGGTTCGTACAATTCAATTTTTGAAAGAGAGGCACTGTGTTCAATGAGAGCTAGTGCCAGATCGTTTGGTTGGAATTCGGAAAATTCCGCTACTTACTTGCGAAACGGCAATAAACGCGCAAAATATTCTAAAACTTGTTGCAGCACGTACGTTTTTTTGAGAAGGTTTTACAAGTTAGTGAATTAAATGCTTGTAATTTAAATTCTAGACAACATGGGCGAGATACCACCGAAGCCCTTTTTTTTACTTTTACAGTTTATAAGTACATTATGAACATACAAAGTTCATGTAACATTGTGCAAATACGCTGATTTTTGAAGGATTATACAGAATTAAGAGGTAAAAGAAAAAAAAAGTTTCTTTTCGTATCTAGATATATTCTTCAAGATACATATTTGTACAAAACATCTGACGAAAAAATTGTTACAACTTCATAATCACGTACGAGCTGAGCACCAGCGTTTTTATCGAAAGTACTGGATTTGGCTGCTCTTAAGGCGCAGACAACAGCAAAACTCCGTCACTATCTAACTGTGTAAAGTCCAGGTAAGTTAGAAAGTGACAGAATAGCGCTCGCGCAACGAAAAGTGAACGATCACGAAAAATAGTATTTAAACAAATAGGTATTTGCCGCGTAATCGAAAATATAAATCTACTATGCCCTCTAAAATAATATTATTTGTTACTTTTATTAATTTTATCAAAGTACCTTGATAGGTAATAGAGATATTTACGTTGTATTTACGTTATAGGTGCATTGTAGAGGTTAATAATTCACGTTTTATGTTTATCGCGAAAATTTGTCGAAGTCGTATTTTGGGCTCTATCATGCTCATAGAAATATGATGAAGTTTTTTTTTGCCATAAACTGTGTAGATTTTGCTAAAAATATGTATAGTATAAAATATAAGCATATTTGACTCTTGGCAGCCTCTTAATGACGCAGATCGTTAGAACTATATACTTATCTGTAGACATTGATTTTATCTATTTTACTTACGGTCACTTACAGGGGAATTTCTTCATTATTTACCTACCTATTGCCCAATGAATGATGACTAACGTCAACATTGTTTACCCTATATTGTGGACAAATAATCTTGATGCGTAATTTGATAGTGAATGACTATCCGATCATAGAAACTGTAAATGCTGTAAGGACGTCAAAAAATATTATGTAATACCCTATTCGTACTTTAAGCGTTTCGGTTCTACCTTTATAATGCGAACTGCTAAAGAGTGGAACACACTACCATCGTCTGTCTTTCCTGAAAACTATAATCTGGGTCTCTTCAAGGCTTGAGGGAATAGGTTCCTTCTAGACCTTTGTGCTCTATCGTCGGCCACATCGTAATTTACACACAGGTGAGATAGCGGTCAAACAAATGTCTATCAATGTAAAAAAAAAACCAGCGATTTTATAATAAAAACACAAAAATATTTTTCTGTGACCATTGTGATATTTTCTCAGTTTTAAAACAATACATGACATCAAATTATGACTTGTGTTTTTAAACGAACATTAAATTATAAATAGATTGTGACAAATTCATCTCTTACAAATTATAACGAGAGCAAAGTTTTGTTCCCCGACCTCTGTGGCGCGGCGGGCGATGGTTCGCCTGCGACGCAGTAGGTTGCGGGTTCGATTCCCACCTCGGAACAAATATTTGTACGATCTGCAGATATTTGTTCAGGGTGTTCTGGGTATTTTCTATATATTATATATAATAAAATAAAAAAACGATGTAATGTGTTGTACTAAGTATGTATATCAGTTATCTAGTACCCGTAACACAAGCTCTGCTGAGCTTGGGGCTAGATAATGTTGTGTGAACTGCCCAGCATTATTTATTATTATTTCCAACATAAAAACCGAACTGCTGTAGGTAAGAAATCAAATCTAGCTACTTGCGAAAAATCGCTATAAAGTGGTGCTAATAAATGGAAAACAACTTTTGATTTGTAACTTTACGTGGAGAAGACATCTGCGAGCGGCAATGTTATCTCAAAGGTACAAGATACGAACCCACTTAACATCTGTCATATAAAACAATTTACGCGTGTGCCACGTCGGCGATGTCCCCTGTTTGTTTAATGTCTATAAATCTTAACTGTAGGAGTAGTTTAATAACCACTAACGGTAATTGAGGAATCCTTGAAGTATCTGAAACATTTAAAAAACAAATTAACAGTGCCCGGGGTCTAAAGTTCGTGTTAAATGTAAAATAAACTAATGGGACTAAAAGTCTCACTAGTTCGGTGTACTACAGCACAGAACTAGTGCGGGAATAAAGATAGTTATTTTTCGATTATTCAGTACTAGTGTTCGCCCGCGGCTTCGCTCGCGTTATACCAGGATAAAAAGTAGTCTATAGTTCAATCCAGTTCATAATCTATCTGTGTACCAAATTTCATGGAAATCGGTTCAGCCGTTTCGGCGTGATTGAGTAACAAACATCCAAATATCCAAACATTCAAACGTAGTAACATTGACATTTATGATATTAGTGGGATTGGTCCAGCCAGCTATTGTATAAATAAAAAATAATACTTGACGTTCACACAACATTATGTTGCCCCAAGCTAAGCAGGGGCCTAATTCTCGATTCTTGGAAATCTCGAGTGCAAAATCTCGCTCATTCCATTCACGCATTTTTTTAAGCAAGATGGCTACGATCATCGATTAATCGGGAGTAAACTATTCGACTATTCGCGAGTATTAATTTATTTTTCCAAAAATAGGGCATAATTATTTTGAAAATAAGGTTTAACAGCATAAATAAATTCATAGTTTTAATCAAGTGCTGATTTCCTGACTAAATCAACCACAAATCACCTCATTCTCGAAATCGTGAGATCGACCTATTCGACTTGATGACGTCACATATATTATCGGCATCTCACAGTTTTATATCTCGAACGAAATTCGTACGAGATACAACGTGTGGTCTTTAGCAAGTGAGATCTAAAAATCATGCGAGTTCTGTCTGTCATTCAAAGTCCGTACTTACTCCGTCAGTCAATCAACTGAAATTAGTGTGTTGTGTTGTGTGCGAAATAAAGTTAACGTGTGTTGTGAAGTGAAATGAAAATAACACAGATTTGTGATATGAGCCGTAAACTTTTCACAAAAAAAATAGACAGATTTGTAGATAGCATTGTATTTTATTTTATTTTATTTTATTGAGGTAAACCAACAGCGTTACAATATATATAGTCCAAATAACAAAATACACAACAATATGACAATAACAATTGTGACAATATTTTGTTTTGATTTTGTGTGGTGTTAGAACTTATGTAAAAATTATGTAATCGCTTGACATTCTTTCACGTCAAGTAACGAGATTTATCCGAATGAGCGAGATTTTTGAATTTGAGATGGGCAAGAAACATGCGAGATCGAAATTATGAGATTGTTATAAATTCTAATTGATTGGTTTAGAGCTAATTTTATTTTGTTACATACACCAAATCGAAAGAAGCAATTTTGACACGACGCATCTCGAATGATAAAACCTATCCCACATGGTAAATACCACATTTTTGTCTGCGAGATACTGAGAATAGCAAAGTAAGTTTTTTAAGCGAGATATGACGTCATCACGCCGTTTTGATCGATCTCACGATTTCGAGAATAAGGCCCCAGAGCTTGTGTTATCGGATACTAGATAACTGATATACTTAATACAATACATTAGATATATAGATATTATTTATTATACATATAAAATACCCAGAACACCCTGAACAAATATCTGTAGATCGCACAAATATTTGTTCCTAGGCGGGAATCAAACCCGTAACCTCCTGCGTCGCAGCCGAACCGTCGCACGCCGCGCCACAGAGGTCGTCAAAATGTATAGGTATGTGTTTTACTATATTTGGATCATACAGAGCTCTACCGGAATTAGTAATACTCTACCAGACAAAACGACGCCCGGACAATTTTATTAGGTACCAGTGGCAGCATAGTGTGAATCAAGTCTTATACAAAACCAACTATTATTTTTTCTGTGACAAACATACCTATTTTTCCATTGATATTTTTTGTCTACATCACCTCAATAGACTAAAATAATATTGAACTAACAAAAATAATGTACTCGTATGTAATGTTAATATTTGCATACCGCATTGTATTGTTATCTATCGGCTAATCGGCGAGTATCAATGATTGAATTAAATCGTGATACTGCATATTATGCGTACTTATGTGATCATCACCTTTCCTTGTCTAGGTACGTTACGTAGTTATGAATCAATATAGGTAGTGTGAGAGTGGTCAGAGTGCTTCAGGGTAACATGCGTAGGACTGGGACCATGTTGAAAATCTATCCCGATTATCTAAGTGTTAATCTATTTTTATGAGATCACGGCCACGCTACATGGGAGACATGTACTTTAAAATATTGAAGTTGGAAAGTTTATAATGGAGACTTTCATTTATATTTTTAAGCACTTCGTATGCTGCATTCAAGGATAAAAAAAAACACTTTCCTAATCCGGGACTCGAACCCGCTAAATTAAGATAAGATACTCAGAAAACGATAAGGTCTTATTTCATAATTTCACGGTGTTCCTTTAATTTGAGATACTATGTTATTGTGAAAGAATTAAACCTTGTAATTTACCCTTTCGATCGGTATCATAAAAACACAGTTGTTTTTGTTATTTTAGCGGGTTCGTGTTCCGGTGCAGGCAAGTATTTTGTAATACCCTTGAATGCAGTATTACTAATTTAAAAAAATAAAGGAGTCTTCATTGTGTAAAACTGCCTAATTCCTAAACTTCTTTCAATATTTAAAGTACTTGTCCCCCATGGAGCATGGCCGTGGGACAAGAATTAGCTAAGATTTTTGACAGTTTATTATGAGCCGTCTATCGAGCCAGTTGGAGCTACTTTTTGGATATTTATCCAAATTGAAAAGCTCTCATTTTTAGGGTTCCATACCCAAAGGGTAAAACGGGACCCTATTACTAAGGCTCGGCTGTCCGTCTGTCTGTCTGTCTGTTTGTCCGTCCGTCTGTCACCAGGATGTATCTCATGAACCGTGATAGTAAGACAGTTGAAATTTTCACAGATGATGTATTTCTGTTGCCGCTATAACAACAGATACTAAAAAACAGAATTAAATTAATATTTAAGGGGGCTCCCATACAACAAACGTGATTTCTCCAAATGTAGGTTAAGCGATGCTCTGCGGGGTCAGTTTTTGGATGCGTGACCACTTTTTGCGTGCAATTTTTATGTTTATTTCTTTACATACCTGTTTATTTTGCCTTTTTTGTAGTTAATGGAACCCTTCGTGCGCGAGTCCGACTCGCACTTAGCCGGTTTTTGTAAATTAATAACAATGTTTTGTGTTTGTAAACAGATTAAGTACCTAGACCTACCTACTGGTAGAGGCATTTCCAACTTCAAGAGGATTTATCATTATGACTGTTTTCCGGAAATAAAGATGAGTCGGCGTGGCATTAAAAGGATAATAAAAATGGCACGGTCCCTCATCGATTTAAATATACGGTCCATAATTAAATCCCCATTGTTTTAATGTAATTAAAATATATCTGTAGTCATAGTACACGTGTACTTGCTTAGTACTTATTCTAAACTAGCTGTTCTGGCGACTTCATTCGCGCGGTACATTCACATCTTCTGTACCCTGAATTTAATGTAAGTTTAATGTAAGTAATAAATTCATGTTTAATTCCTAAAAAAATTATTGGAATCCGTTGAGCCGTTTCAGAGCATACGAGACAATAATTCTAAAAACGGTAATTTATATTTGGTCGTCGTATAATAACAATCGTAATCGTCGTATAATAGCAATAAAAGTTTTCACTTTATGTGATTTCAAAATAAATGCCATGTTATAGCATTTATTTTGAAATTACATAAAAAAATAAAATGGTATAGATAGATAGACGGATCCACAGACTCGCACAGTCATAATCAGCATCATCAACAATCTTTATAAGTCCTCCCATAGAAGCTATAGGCCTTTCCCATAGAATGCTATTTCTGAAGATACCTACCACCCTTTTAAAATTAAAATGCAATTTTAGACTTACTTCTTCTTACATGTTTTAATTTATTAAACATATGGTAACGTATTAATTATTAATTAAGTTAGTGAATTCATCAACAAAATTTAAAAAAACTTGCAAGGTCATTTTTATCTGCGACCAAAATAAAAAAGAATGAACGGGCCTTACCCATACAAAACTTCCGTGAAAAATAAGTCACAATTACAACAGACGTACGTTACGTCACTCGTTGCCGTCACAAAGACCGACTGAAGTGAAGTGCTCACTTTATAAGCTTCAAAACTATCGTTCCCTAACGTCCATACTTTTTTATTTTAGTCGAAGATTTTCATATTATTTTTGTATAGGTACACAAAAACACGATATCAGAGCGTGCGCTCGCCGTCTTCGCCTCATACAAAAAAAATCGTCTAAGCCTTTTTTTTTTTTTTCTAATTCTGTTATAGTTGCAATAAAGTGGCAACCGGATAGTGACGTCATCTGGTGTTAGTCACGTGGTAGTCACGGAGTAGCAGACCTTGTTTTCTTGGATCTTGGTATTATTTACACCGCTAGTTGTCCACCATTGTTGCGGCAGAGGCCCAAGTCGGAGTATTGCAAACGTCATCGTAACGATGATCGTAACGACGATCGTGCGTGTATTGCGGAGTAACTAGCCATTAATCTGCGACGTTTCTGGCATAGATTAATAACTAGTTATTACGATATACACGACGATCGTCGTTACGACGTCGTTTGCAAAACTCCGACTTGGGCCTCAGGTGGTACATCGCACGTGTACGTATGATCTCACCGTTATTGCTCACTGATGTGATGACCAATTACCGCCGAATGAGTTCATGACTCGTATTTTATTACCCATGCTGGGCCCAATTTTTAGGCCGCTCACGTCGGTAATACGATCGGCCGGCCCCGAACTCGGAGCTTTGCGTGAAGTTATTTACCTACTAAGCTGGTGAATTTAAATCTTCAGACAATATAAATAAATAAATATATAATTCTGGACAATTCACACAACATAATCTAGCCTCAAGCTAAGCAGAGCTTGTGTTATGGTTACTACATAGATAATGATATACTTAATATATTACATTGATAGATTTTTTGTTTTATAAATAAATAAATAATGCTGGACATATCACACCACATTATCTAGCCCCAAGCTAAGCAGAGCTTCTGTTATGGGTACTAGATAACTGATATACTTAATACACTCATAGATAGATATTTTGTAAGATACATATAAAATAACCAGAACAGCCTGAACAAATATCTGGAATCGTACAAATATTTGTTCTGAGGCGGGAAACGAACCCGCAACCTCCTGCGTCGCAGGCGAACCATCGCCCGCCGCGCCACAGAGGTCGTCTCATACCTTTGAGGTGCTGTCAGTTCACGATGTTAGCTTAAGTAGCTTACAACAGCCAAATTACGTCACTTTCTATTCATTAAAGTTCAGATAAGTTAGAAAGTGACAAAATACGGAACGAAAAGTTAGTGAAATCACGAAAAACTATTTGCCACGTGAAAAACCGTCGCATCACCAGAATAATTTGTTCAACTTGAAGATAAAGTCTTTGCTTACATTTAGGTGAAAGAAAAAGTACAAAATTGTCTTTTAGAAGTTGAATTAAATTTTGAGTCGCAAACAGCTGCACTTTGTTATTTTTTTCACATGGTTAATGAACAGGTAGAACATGTTTGTACGTTTACTTTACAGATAAAAGGAATGTAACATGGAATGTAAATGAATAACATATATTTTTTTTAGCACATAACATTGACTCTTCTATGACGAGAAAGCCTCCAAATAAGACCAACCAGCTGTGCTGTCTTTAAAACAGTGTATTATTAAATCCCGCGGCTTGCTATTTTCAATTTAAAAGAGTTTTTGCGGCGGGAATCGACTTCACAACACATAAAGCGTTTTTCTTTTTTTTTGGATAGGTGAGCACCGTCCTTTAGGACCATTCGGTTGACTTTGCAGCATGTTGAATTCCCAAAATGTATAATTTCCCTTAAGCGTGTAATTTTTAATTTTTTTAAACCGAGCGTAGCTTATTCTCACTAGATATTAATAAATTATGACATAACTTACAACGAGGCAATTATAATAATAAGTTCACATACTTTGTTTTTATTTTGCACATTAGTAATCCGGTACGACGTGCGCGTGTATTGTAGTACCTAGTGCGACTCATTTAAGTGGTTATATGCCTATGTTATCCTCGTGGAAGCACTCGCAAACATCACTCGCAAGTAATTGATACTCAGAAATATCTAATAAGGTCCAATATTGTGAACCATCTCGAAGCAAATCTGCACTACCTTCCTTCCAAAAATCTTGGAGCACTAATCCGCGCCCAGCAGAAGGTGTAAATTAAATAATAAAATTAAGAAACAGCAGCTATAATTAAAAAAACGAGTTTTTTCCAACCCTGGGCACGGGGCCCCCAAGTAAAGTCCTTTTCATAATTCTCATGGCCATTTGAGGAACTGACGGTTACATATAAAATGTTCACTTTGATGATAGAAACTAGTGCTCCAGCCACGAGAAAATAACTCTACCAGTTGCTTCGTCTTGACTCCCTACAGGGAAGAGCCATTAGAATCATCGGAGACCCCAAGCTCTCCGATACACTAGAACAGTTTAGCCAACGCCGCCGAGAGATCGGATCTCTTTGCTTATTCTATTTCTACCGCCTCTACAACGGGAATGATGCTCCGACGATCTTTTCGACCTCATCCCGGAATCGAGATTTCGTCCATCGGTTTGCCCGACACCGTGACAAAGTTCATCCACACATCATTTTGTCCCCATACTTACGTATAAGCTGTGTAACCATACTATCTGAGGTTTTTCCGCTTATTTATATTATAAGACGGGTCGCTTCAAGATTAAAAATTAAAACATCTTCATTGTTGGCAACGCTGTGACAATGCCTCAGGTGTTGCCGGTGTCTATAAGCGATGGAGATCAATTTATAAGTTTCATAAAATGCTTACTGGGGAATAAATGAGTATAGTTTTTTTTTCTAATTGTAAACCACACTTTATGGATAACATTAAATTTAAATGTAACCCAAAAATTCTGCTCCAGCAGGACTCGAACCCGCAACCTCGCCTGTGATCGGCGATGCCTTTACCAATTCGGCCATAGAACGCTATGACGCTGAAGACGAAATTTGTGGGCACTATCAACTCTGCTATAGCGCCGATGGGAGCCATCTACAGGTGTTTAATTAGAAACCTTCTGTTCAAAGTCCGAAATTAGTTCGAAACATTGACAAGAGATAACACCACTGCTATATCATCATAGTTTTTTTTCCAATTGTAAACCACACTTTATGGTTTACATTAAATTTAAATGTAACCCAAAAATTCCAAAAATTCATTTTTATGTTATCCATAAAGTGTGTTTTACCATTGGAAAAACTATGATGATATAGCAGTGGTGTCATCTCTTGTCAATGTTTCGAACTAATTTCGGACTTTGAGCAGAAGGTTTCTAATGAAACACCTGTAGATGGCTCCCATCGGCGCTATAGCCGAGTTGATAGTGCCCACAAATTTCGTCTTTAGCGTCATAGCGTTCTATGGCCGAATTGGTAATCACAGATCACCATCGCCGATCACAGGCGAGGTTGCGGGTTCGAGTCCTGCTGGAACGGAATTTTTGGGTTACATTTAAATTTAATAAATGAGTAGTTCTCAACTCCGCCGAAAAGGTTGCGATGGGAACTTCAAAATAAATATTATTCGTGTCGTTAAATAGGTGCCTTCATAGGCGAATAAGGCGTTCAAAAGTTAAACCTGGTTTCAAAACGGCTATTTGCAACTGCAACGCAATAAGCAGATGTTACCACAATTGTGGAGTCATACCAATTAGGTACTTAAAATGTCCTCTTATAATTTCCCATACTGACCTGTCCAATTGGAGGCCTAAGGAGGGTTTACACGATACGAGTACCTAACCTACCTTACTTGACTAAATACTCGAAACTGACTACTAGCTTGAGCGCTCGGGCATGACGGAGTCGAAGTGATCAAAGTCCGAATGCAACTGGATGACTGTTTGCTGCTAGAAGCAATAAGCGGCTCTGTGCTCGAACGAACCAACTATCGTTCGTGTAATTTCCCCTTTTAGCTGAGCGTAGCTAAACGCTCCTAACTTATGTTGAAGCCAAGGTAAAGTCATTTATGTTTTGAAAGTTAACTAGTACTATAGTATTATTTTATCTGTGCTAGTACCATAGTGGTATTGTGTGACAAATTATTGTATTAACTCATTTTAAACACGATTTTGCGGCGTAAAATCAGTTGTTTTTAGCAGAAAATCTGTTTTAGAGTAAAGTAAGACTTCTTTGTATTATTTTGTGTTTGTAAAATTGATAATAGTTGAGAACCGGAATAGAGACTCACAAGTTTCTAGAGTTTGATTAGAATATTCAGTAAAAGTTATTAGAACTGTGTTACTTGCACAAAATTTACCACACTTCCCGGCAGCCAGGCAGTACGTCATCGGGATTAAAAACATAGAATCAAAACTCATTTATTTTGTAACCGGATCTCACTTTGGAACAATTTACCTATCTGCTTACTTAATTATGTAGTACAATATACTTATTTTGATTAGATTAGATTAGATATCTTCAATGAAAGTTTGAAATATTGTTTAACTACACGATGGAATTGGGCTACCTGCTAAAATTGCGCTGTTAAAATGCACTTTGAAAATATATATCTGATCAAAATCCATAAAACTCCAGTCCTTTCACAGGCTGGTTTTCGTACAATAAGCTCTAAAGGTGTATCTGCGTTTGTTACCTACTATTGCATAGATTTTGAATTGGCAGGCCGTACCGTAACAGAAATTCCTTTGTAGGTTTGGGACGATCTATCAGCAGGAAACGAGATGCGTTGGTCTATTCTATGCTGTGATTGCAAGTAAACCCAAATTGATCTGAACCTATTGCCAAGAATTGCTGGATTATCTTGTAACGTGTTAGTTACAGTGTGCCATTTTGTTTGTTTTAGTATTTGAAATGCTGGTATGCGCGCGGCAGTGTGCGAGGCGAAAGTCGCTCACGCTCACATTCGGGGAATTCTGCGTGTTTGCCG
This sequence comes from Operophtera brumata, assembly GCA_932527175.1. Taxonomy (NCBI): domain Eukaryota; kingdom Metazoa; phylum Arthropoda; class Insecta; order Lepidoptera; family Geometridae; genus Operophtera; species Operophtera brumata. The sequence continues at coordinate 8,763,969 of OW052238.1, forward strand.
CTGAACTGAGGAGGTGCTCCAGACAGGCGAGGCAGTAAGTTTCTCTAATAACATTTATAATCTTACAGATACATACACAACACAACACACTGATATACTCTTTCCAACTACATAACGTAACTTATAAACGTACCTACCTACATCCACTATGCATCCACGGGTAGTAGTATATAGGGAAGCGCATTCTTTGTTTGTTTGCGATGTCACTGTTAGTGCTAGCCATTTTTTCCAGTCACTCCGATCTTGTGCTATTGCTCTAAGTATTTTAAATAAAACAATGAAGTTTATAGTAACAACACTCTAATAAATTTTCAAATTAGACTATCAATTCCCATTTTATTACAGTTTTTTTAAATTTAGTATGAAGCATTTCATACTATTTTTTCGAATAGTTTTGCATTTGACGAACCCAACCTCAAAATAAGGTGTGGACTTTCGGATGACTGAAAGTGTGACGCGTTTGCTTAGTCCGACATTGAAGTTAGTCAGTTTCATTGGAATTCGACTACACATCCAAGTAATTATCCTCTGGCCTCAATATCCTTCCGCGACATGGCTGACTTGTTCCGGATTCCACTCCTTTTCTTTTTTAACACTCATTATCTGATAATGAGATGTATTTGTATGACTCAAGCTCTTAATCATTTCCCTAGAAGATTAATATTTATCATCGATTGTACCTTTAATAAAACTACTAACGTGTACTATTATTTATTCTGTGCTAACGTTTTTACTGTATCATTGATTGAATTGAATGTAACTTCCTTCATAGTAAAACTAAATGTTAGGGCCGTAGAGCCACAAGTTCTCGTTGAGTAAGTATATTAATTAATATGAGTATGACTAGTCATAATAAATATATGTAACTCCAATGTACAAAATATGATAAAAAACTATATAACTAATCTTATGCTTCATAATATGAGACAACAATTAAATGCAAGTAGGTAATCAAATAGTAAATACAAATACCGAAAGGCAAAGGTTTAGATTAGAACAATGTAGAATTTAAAGGTCATGGATTCGTGAGAGGAATCACGTCAACTTATCGTCGACTATACACGACAACATCCAAGTCAGATGTGTGAAAGATAAATAAACTAGAAAATCATGTTTTACGTTGAAAAAATAATTTATTTAAGACATAGGTACCTAAATTATTATCAACCTAAATTTTATCCAGCTAGTATTATAAACATCTGCACTGGATCAATTAAGTATTAATTGGTGAAAGGTTTATGTAAGTATCCAAATGTGAAATTGATTTACTTACATTTTTAATTAAGTAGATACTTAATAAGTTTTCACTAATCATTCATGATAATACATATAAATAAACGTATGTACATACTCTAGTTCATGTTATTGCCTTTTTGCCGGTGCCTGTGCACTTAGTTTTCCTTTCACAGTGCATTCAGTATAATTTTAACGATGACGTAAAAATGATCAGCCGCCATTTACCCGCTCTTGAACCGTGGACTGGTGCTGGCTGTCGCTGACGCGTGCATTGACCCTTGAATGCCAAACAATGAGATATTTGTCATGAACTGAATCACTACACACGACACTAACGACTTGCAAGTTTGACCTTCTTGTGATTTATCTAAGTAAGTAGCCATTACCATTGCACCGGTCGTATTGTTTCTAATTTGAGCTTTCATTTGCAGGACGCCCAACAAGCCGGAATCGCCAGTGTGGAACATCGATAAGGAACTCCGCGATAAAGAGACCATTTGCAAACATGTGAACGGTAAGATTTGCTCTTGCTTATTGTACATATATGCCCAGATTGACCTTCAGAGTCGACACGGCTCTGTCAAATTGGCTATAAACTTTTTACTGCCTCTAAATGCGATGTCTGTGCCAGACGCATAGCCATAAATTCGCAAAGTTCGTGTGTTCCTCTGTGTCTGATGACTTGAAATTGTGTATTGCGGAAGGTCGACCCGAAGACATAGTGCTGCGATCAAACAAATCGTGACTAACTTTCCGCACGGTACTAATCCAGAAATACATCGGTAGTCCCTCACTATGGCTACACTTTAATATTCTGTATACAAGTAGATAATAAAGTTCTCTATCTTTGTTCACTTCCCACGCATCGTCTGCCACTAACTATGTTGTTCTTGTTCCTGATGCTTAGCACTACTTTAGCGCCTTTCATTGAAGACACCTCTGCTGACCCAGCAAGTTATCGTAACTTCCTTTATTTCTTCCAGACAAGGATCCATATATCTCATCCTCCGCTTTTATTGAAATTCCCGATGTCTATTTATTTTAATAGTAATTCTTGTGGTTTTTCTTTCTAGGTGGTTCTACCTTTACCTCTTGATAATAAACTGTTTAAACTCACTACAAAGTTATAACAAAATATTTGATAAAATGAATGTCGAAAGCTTTCGCATGAAATCACTTTGTTAAATTATTCCTGTGACTGTAACTGATTTATTAAAGATTTAAGAGGTCGGTGCAACTGATGCAATTGTCTTAATTTATCTCTTTCCAATACGTTCTCAATGACTGCGGCCTTCTCCTTTATCTGGCTCATATAACTTATTTGCGGTCTTCCTCTTCCTCTTCTATTTTCCCTTCTATGATCATTTTTATAAAGCTGTCATGTCATGATCAACCATATTTCCCCTTCTACTCTGAATAGTTCTTATTTAGAACTCTTCTTTCGTTTACTCTTTTCATTACGTTATCGCTTGTAAGTTTTTCCTCTCCATTATATTACGTAAGAGAAAGTGTAGTACCTAATTGATAAGACATTTCAATTCTGTGATCTTATTGGTGGATCAGTCCACCTAGGTGGGCTGCGCAGTTCGACCACGGGGAATGAGTAGGTAGGCCAGCATTGACATTAACTGACTTTTATTGATCGTGCTTATCATTCGCGAGCTTATCAGCCTGTCTCATTTCGCCAAGCAGTATTATATTACAGAACACATCCTATTGACATATATTTAAACTCATAGTACTTACACGATTAATAACGTAATTACTTATTTTTGAATTGTTCTACGAGTAGCAACTATGTAATGCTATAAGATCACCGTTCGTATTTTGCACTGAGACTGATGCGTCGGATTTACGTCAATCTCCTGCGCATCTGACTAACGATTAATATTAGCATGAAAGACTTTACACTTTGAAAAAATAAAATGTAAGTTTCCTTTATAAAAATGCTTGCAGTGTTTACCTATTTACAAAGGAAATATATACCTGGCTATCTTTTATTTCAAAGGTAACTTTAAAATATACCTAAAGCGTAGTAACTATTAAGTAATCTGTGCCTAAAGTTCTTTATTTATTGTTTATTGGTTTACGTTCCAACGGGTTCAAAATCCAAAGGAACCCTATTTATGTGGCTATGCTGTCCGTTCGTCAGTCTGTCTGTCAGAGGCTCAGATGCTTCTAACTTCGAAACGAAATTAGAAGACTTAAAATTTATACATAAAATACAAAGCCAATGACGAAACAAGTACTAAAATAATTTTTTTTTAAATGGTCATACTAACAGTTTTTTTTTTCAATTTCTTTGATACGAGCTATGCATTCAGAGCATTTTATGTTTCCGCCTGGAGTGGGGGCATATCAGGTTAAATATATTTATTCTCAATATTTATTCTATTATGATAATATTGATTCACATGGTTAGTTACCAGGTCAAATATCAAATTTTTGCTTTACGTAAGAAGCTGTATACTATAAAACTGTATACCTACTGTAGGTATATACTATACAATCTGTGAACTCCAATAACAAATACTAAAAATCGTTATTTTATAAATATGCAATGGTATAAGATGCGCGAGTTCGACTCGCACTTGGCTGACTTTAGTAAAGGTTAGCATTCCAAGCGAAATGTATCAATAACAATGACAATACGATCTCTGTTAAGATTTACCTCATAGATAGACAAATTAGGTGTTATTAGGTGTTAACACAAGGATGATAATGATAAAAACACTTCACAGAAAGCGGTTCCGTTTTCGCAATTATCGTGTTAAATTCATAAAAGGTAAACAAACCATTGCTAAGTAAATTGTGCGTGTCCTTTCCGTCTCTTCCGTGCCAACTATAAACGGAGCACGGAAGCGTGTGGTACTCACGCGCCTCTTCGTTTCGGTTGTACGCATAACACCCACGAAATGGGTTGGGAGTTGCGACCAACTAAACAAAATAAGATGACACTACTGAGTAATAAACAAGGCTATAGAGAGCAAACGAGCCTAGTTGTCTTATTGTATTGCAAATTTGCAAGCAAAAGTAGACCTTAATTTTCGGTCTAGGATTGAAATGCTAGGACATATAGACAGTGATTGTACTGTGGCGTTGCCTTTTGATGCAATTACCATCATAGTTCATACAGTGCTCATGGTTCGCACCTTCATAGCGAGGATGACAATGACACACTGAACTCCCGCTATAAACGTAAACAAACCGAACCGAGCAAAAACATTTACTTCCTTATCTTCGCGGAAGACTCATTCCTGAATGACAACAATTACAGAACAAAAACAAAGCGTATTTAGATGTCCTTTATACTAATAACATGCGCATGCGATTAACGTATCAACTGGGGCCTAGATGTGTTTGCCTAGTGCCAATATACCTGGTACAGTTCCTAGTGCAGCACATGTTATTTACCCCACTTCAGATTAAATAGGTACAAGTAATACTTTAAAATGAAAATCCTTCGCTTGAAACTACAAAGAGATGAGAATAACGCAACACTTTAGCAGCTTTTTTGTACCCAGATATGGATTTCGAGTAATTTTTAGTCATAAAGTTGTGATAGGTTTAATTTTATCTGTTATTTATCTACAATTAAGAATCATATTCTAAGAATTTATTTAGGAAACGCCGACATTTTACTTGGAAATACTACCTTTACACGTCATCCATTCATCATCACAAAACAACTGAGCTGCGTAGCCAAGTGTTTGATGACTGATCTGACGTCGCTGATCAAATCAACTAATAACTGGGTAGAAGATGAGTTACGGGCTTTAGACACCATCATAACTCCTTGTGCCTTTGTAGTGCTGTAGAGTAACGGAATATTAAAATGCGGAATTGGCTAGTGGTGGAGCGTAGAAGTGCCGCGCACGCCAGTTGGCTGCCGACCGTTCGCGGGTGGACAGCGTGCACGCCAGATCGGCACGATACCTCCGCAGCCATGCCGCCGACCACCATGATAGTACCTTGTGCGTGTCAAAACTTATAACTATCATTAGCTGTAAAGCTACTCACGAATCACAAGTTTATAATCCCAGCAAACCCATTCATAACCGCGTTAAATGTTGAATCTCCGCGCGAAATAACCGCAACAGTAGCTACATAACGCCTGCAATGTTTTGATCGAGTGACGTGAATGTGAGATGTGCATTTTGGATGGTACATGTTGTGTACTTTGAGTTTTTACTCAATGGTTGTGTATTGAAAAATTCACGTAGTTGTGACAAATCCAGGGATATCAATCTATTCGGTGATTTCGGTGGATCATTGTGTGAGTGTGCGATGGAGGTCGAAGCGAAGTGTGTTGACTATCAGCGCGTGTGTGTGTTTACGTTTAAGTTTTGGCATTGAACGAAGATCCCGAATTGGAATGATGTGAGGTATTGGTTGGCTACGTTTTGTACACTCAATGTAAACATCAATGAGTGACAAACTCGCCGGTGTCATTGCATTTTAATGTGTTCATAAACGTCTTACTTTATTTAGGGGATGAGATGAGTGTGATATTTACTGCTGTTGCGGAGCAATGTAACATACTACTGTTGTATGTAAGAGTAGAAATCATAAAGTTTTCATTCATGAAACATTCATAAATAATTAGCCAAATGCTAGTCAAACTCGCGCACTTTCCATACTATGGAACAAGTACCTACACGAAAATATTTTTTAACTACTATTTCAATTCAATGTTTTTATAGTACCTTTTTATTGTTATCTGAGAAGGAATCATGTATACCCAGAGTTGTTTTTAAAAGAACGCTGTTTTGGCTTTTGTTTTTTTATTATTTGCTAAGATTCAAGCCACTACAATACATAATCTGTGAAAATTTGAACTGGCTATCTCATACGGCTGCCGAAAGATAACCCCTGTGACAGACCTCCATCCCAGACATAGAGACGGGCAGCTTAGGCTTAATATCGGGTCCAGTTGGCACCCTTTGGGTAAAGAAAACAATAACAGCTCTACAAGATTTCGCAGCTTCTTAGTAGCATCTATCTCTCATCGAGCTTTTGTAGCTATAACATCTTGGATTAGTGATACCCTCCCAATGGTTATTTATGGATTTGTTTTTATATTTTAATCGCCCGAGCGAACAGCCTTAATCCATGCCCATTAATGGTGATCATTAATCTACAAGTGGGTGTTTAAAGTTGTACGGTGGCGGCCTACATCTTGCTACCTACGCGGTCGATACCTACCTAGTCATCAATCATTACCGATGAGTACCGCCCGTTGAAGAGAACGTGACTACGTCATATAGGTACTTTCTTTTCAATCAAAGGTGTATAAATAGTTGAGATTTCTGTTCTACCATGCATGCTACTTACAAACAGCTTAAATTCATATTCTATTAACGTATCATGATGGATATAATCTTACATTTGCATACGAATACATTATCTTCGTTTTAGGAAGGTTCCTCCGTAATCAACTTCATTGTTTTAACTTCAAGGTTCTACAAATCGTTTTTTGATAAAATTTAATGTATGCATGCATCAACATCAATTGATAATGATTATTTATATCATGATTCGTCCATGATTATTATTTTTAAATAGAGAATGTACGTATTACTTATCTTCGTGCGGTTACAAATTACAGACGAGACACGTTTGGGCCCCTATTCCAAGACCGATACCAGAACCAAACTGACAGTTATTTTTTTGTTTCTTTTTATCTTTATGAATTGCGGTTCAATCAGATTGCCCTCCTGATGTTAAGCTGTAACATCTATCTTTAACAATGCATTACCTCACAGGACACGTCCATCTAAGACGCACCCTTCTTTTTGGCATTGCACTGCGCCCGCCACCCTAAAACATAAAGATGAAAAGTATAGTAATAAAAAAAAACAAATACCTATTATTGAAAAGCATATTGTTTAAAATTTCAAAATTAATTGCATTAGCAAGAGATCAAACCGTCAAAATGAGCCCATACACTGCCATTAATCATCTAGGAGTTCCGTTTTCCACCTTCCATGTACATTATCAAATCAGCTCGGTGTCACCATAATATTGTATTGTCATGGGAACTTGACAGGTTAGATACATGTTGACTTAGCTCAGCCAGTCAATGCTTGAAAAATTGATTACTGAGCCGGAAAGATATATAAGACAAAGCAAATTAAATAAAAGCTTTCAAAAGGGAATTCACAACGTGACCGCACTAGAGTTTAATTATTCGTCTTCTTAATTGTCAAACTCTGGTTTGAGATCATTGGTTGCGTGTCTAACCGCAGTACAATTGTTAACAATTAACAGTAGTTCTTTTGCGTGCCTCCACTTTATCTTAGAAATAGGGTCAACAGTTTCATCATGTATCAACTTCACAAGCAACTGAGTTACATTGCGCACATTACTTCGCATCGGATGTCTTTGATTCCTATGCTGCTTTATTTAAATCTCTGTCCTTTCCTCTTCGTCTATGCTAAAAATATATTTGATATTACTCACGGTGTGTATTGACGTATAAATTACGTTAGATACGATGTTTGTTACGTTTTAAAGCGTAGGTTTCTTCCTGTGTATCTTATACAGGTACCTACCTACGGATAGGATACTCTTCGGTATTTGAACAAGCTAAACAAGCTTTAGTAATTGATCATCTCTATTAACTATCTGAAAAATACTTATATTTTCGTATAGTTTTAGAATGGAAATTGATCGCGCTAAACCCATTAAAATGACAAATACCAATCTGAATTATCATAATGTTGCCATTAAGCCAGATAAACCGCTGCAGAGTGAATTGAGTGAACCTTGAATGTCCATGTTTGTCATTAATTTTATCGATGGTAATTAAACCAATGTCTGGGGCTTAGTACGACAATTTTATAGTATTCGAAACTACAATCCACCAACTTATAAATAAAATGTTATATGAAGTTTCGTTTCCTTCAATACATTTACTGACAGCGTCCTTAGTTTTCTCTCCTCGTTCGCTAGGGGCGCTGCAAGTAAATGTATGGAAGGAAACGAAATTTCATAAAGTTTTGGACCTATCAAAATCTCCCACTAAGCCCCCTTGAAAGTTGTATACCTGTGTATATGTTATCTTGGTGACAATGTTTGACGTATGATGTTGCACAGGCAGCGAGGCGTCACCGCCGCCCGAGGTATTTTTGGGTGGATCCTGCAACCCGACAACATGGAGATCGGACATAGCCATTCCGATGCTGAAGAAAATGGGCATCACATACTTCAACCCGGTGAGTTGACCTTTGTTTTCTTCTTTATAGGTTTAAACATATTTTGTACAATCAATTAGAATAATATCTTTTATTATATCCGCATTCGCATATTTTAGTGTTCAACCGCACCTCTTGTTGACCAGTTTGACTGTCCGAATTCCCATCTGATAAACTTGTAAGGTTTGCCCATGTTTGTAGTACCTTAGGTTGTATTTCTATTATAAGGTTGCATTAATTAAGTAACAGCGCAACATATTATAAAGTTAAATCAGTTTCTTGATTAATTGTGACTAAACTGGCGTAGTTTACTAACAAACTCCTAGACTATGGAATAGTATCGTGGATATAATAATTGATTTCCTACGATTAATTAAAACGACATTCCTTGAATGATAATGTAAAGATAGCAGATAAGTAAAAAAAGGTGATGTGTTGTACTTACATATCTTACATAATTTGATAATAGTTTCGTTATCGGGAAATTCGTAGGTAGTGGATGCGATAGTACATGTTCTTTTGATAGACTATGGACGTGCTTTTTATTATGGTTCTGGAAATTGGATACGACACGTTTTTTTTAATATTTTCTCAATCCCTTACGTGACAATTTCACCTTGATCTACTTTACTTTATCACACGTCACTATCAAAATAATCTAGGTGACAAATTGTATTCTCTCACTCTTGATGTGTGGTTAATAGCCCACAGTATTTGTTATTACAATGTTGTCTGCAAGACAAGTCGTGATTCGTGAACCTCATACGTTACAGTTTCATCACGTTGACAATTATATTTAAGGGGTGCTCTTTCGGTACTAAGCGGTAACCTCTGACTATGTACCTCATAGATCATTTCCACCTAGTTATTTGTTAATTTTTTAGTTATTTTGTGTAATTTTGCCTCATATTAACCAATGTAGCTTGTCTATTAGAGCACAAGTGTAGTGAAATGAAACGGAAGTGCATTGCGTGACTTTTCAAATTGGTGGAAATTGCCGTTTTACTAAAACATGACTTGACTGTGACTTTGACGACTTGGAAGGATTGTAACGTTGCAAATTATATTGAAAATACAATAATTAATCTTGCAAATGGCAAATGCACAAGAAGTGCGAAGCCAATTATTAAGAAAATAAAAAAGTATTTATTAATCACGTTTTATTGATAACAGACAATGTTACTACACAATAGTCTGTTATATATATTTTGTTACATTCGTGTCCTAAAGCTACAAATGTTAGATACCCAGTATATCTTCTTGAGTTCTAGAGCTGACTAGTGCCTCGTGTATTTATAAACTATAGTTTGTGAAACATAACTTGATTTCTGTGACAGCTGTCATCGAAATCACGTCTCTTTCGCATTTTGTGACGGTATAAACGCTGGCATACATTATAGGTCGTACAAATAGTGACGTTCCTCGCGTTATCGTAACCGCAGACATTGGTTTTTCAAATGAAATAAACCGAAAAACCGAAAAACCGTCTACCGTGGTGTGTCCGGCCCAAGACTACCGTGGTGTGTCCGGCCCAAGAATAGACCCCTCCATCTCCTCCCGTGGATGTCGTAAAAGCCGACTTAGGGATTACCCGGACTTGTTTGTAAGATTCGTTGGTATAAGATTTGTCCTGGCTGCTAGCTTATTTATGAAAAGTGATAATACTGGAAGAAAGCTTTAGCTGAGTCAGTCGTGGGAAGCAATATCGGCGATGGGCTCACCACTCGTCACGTCTATATTCCACGATGGTGCAACCCACTGTGAAAAGAGGCCCATTGAGGCTCTGCCTACCCCTTCGGGGAAAAAGGCGTGTGTCTATGTATGTATGTATGTATGTATGTATGTATAAACCGAAAAATATTTTTTCTTTTTAAATTATTATTAACATAGCATATCATAACACAACATCAATTCGTCAAAAAAGGTTTGTATAAAATCTGTAATCATGTTTTTTTTTTTATTTTTTTTTTATTTTATACTACTTGAATGACGGAACATGCAGATGGCCCACCTGATGTTAAGCGGTAACCTCTGCCTATGAACAGTGCATTACCTCATAGGTCACGTCCACCTAGGACGCACCCTATGTGGCATTGCACTGCGCCCGCCAGCCTGAGACATAAAGATGAAAAGTCTCATGTGCCTGTAATTTCACCGCCACCCTTACCCTTCAAAACGGAACACAGCAATGCGAGCACTACTGCTTTGCGGCAGAAATAGATATGGTGGTAGTACTTCCCCGGACGAACTCTTTCACAAAGAAGCTCTACTACTACTAAAAACAATATCAAGTTCAATTTAACTTTAAATAACGTGTAAGTAAATTCGTCTTGTTTGATTAAATTATAATTTATTCAGTTACAAATTATACAAATATCAACGATAATGATTATCCATCAGTCCGAGCTTAAAGGCTATGTTACTCTGTCACCTGTCACGAGAATCAAGCTATGTTTTACAAACGTCGACTGATGGCATATTTCAGAACAAAAACCGGCAAAATGCGAGTCGCCCCATAAATATTTATTTTATCCTGTTTTTTAGTATTTGTTGTTCAACTATCTTAACTATCACGGTTCATGAGATACAGCCTGGTGACAGAAAAACTGACAGACTGACAGACAGACAGACAGACAGACAGACAGACAGACAGACAGACAGACAGACAGACAGACAAGACAGATAGACAGACGGATAGCCGAGCCTTAGTAATAGGGTCCCGTTTTACCCTTTGGGTACGGAACCCTAAAAACAACAGTGAAATGGTTTTCAGGAAACTTGAACGAATATTTCCCATTTCAGAATGTTGACTCACGAAGGGTTTCCGTTCTATGCTCAGACTAATACGGATATTAGGAACAGACGTACAGTGGCTTCACTAATTACTATTATTATAATAACCGTGTCATTTTGAAATTTTCAGTAAACAGGGCAATGGTTTAAAAAGAAACCTTGAAAGGAATGTTAATTGACGAGCAATTTTAGGGTTCCGTAACCAAATTACGGAACCCTTATAGATTCGGCATATCTGTCTGTCTGTCTGTCTGTGTATGTCACAGCCACTTTTTTCCGAAACTATAAGAGCTAGGCTGTTGAAACTTGGTCAGTAGATGTATTCTGTGAACCGCATTAAGAATTTCACACAAAAATAGAAAAAAAACAGTAAATTTTCGGGGTTGGTCTTCAAAAATGATATTGTGGTTTCTAATATATTTTTTTTAAACTGAATAGTTTGCGCGAGAGACACTTCCAAAGTGGTAAAACGTGTGTCCCCCCCCCCCCCCCCCGTAACTTCTAAAATAAGAGAATGGTAAAACTAAAAAACGAAAATTGGTTTGAACGAGATCTAGTAAGCAGTTTTTTTTAATACATCAAATCGTAATCCATCCAAGTACTTTTATATTATGTTACTTGCTGCTACGGAACCCTTCATGGGCGAGTCCGACTCGCACTTGGCCGCTTATTGATGTTGTGGGAATTGTGATTTGACTCTGGCAACGCCCTCGCAGTACTGAAAGAACTTCACTTGAAGAAACGTCATGGATTTATTTTTGAGATATAGAAACGTTTTTATCCGACTACGGTAAAGCCGAAGGGTTATGTTTTTAGCTATGTATGTTTGTATTTACGTATGTACCTAATGGTACCACCGCAGCGCCTAAACGACTCATCATTTTATTAATGGTGTGTCAATCGATTCATCCAATATCGTCCGGGTGTTATAGGCATTTTGTACGAACTAAATCAATATGACGGATGTTAAAGCCAAAAAGGGGGGGGGGGGGGGGGGGGGTCTCTGAATCGAGTGGGAAAAGAGTATATAAAATTCTAGGTTCATTAAGATTTTTATTTACAGTTTGCACTAAGATATGCTTACTTAAAATAAAATGTTTTCGCATATGTAGGTACATAATGTTGTGGTTCATCGTTGTCATATGGAGTTTATAACTTTTTACTTATTGAAATGAATATTTCTTTAAACCGCTTTCAGGAATACCCTAATCTTTGTCAATAAGTATTTTTACTCAAATAACAACTAGAGTAGGGGGAATTAGGTCTACGAGTAATTAGCCCTTACTTTTCACTAGAAACGGGATATTTACCATGATTTTTGAGTTTTCATTGTTGCCGATATTTCGGCACAGTTGCATGCGCCATGATCACGGCAGAACTAACTAAAGTCATTGCGAGTAGATGTTATGGGCAGATATATTCTCAAAACTTCCGGTGTCTATGTAGTACTTAATAGTAGTTTTTGGTTTCCTGCGGCTCGGATTTTTATATTGTAGTTTTTGTCCTTAGCAAGTGGACGATTGGTCCATGGAGCTGGTAGAAGTAGAGCACAGGGCGAAGGCGGCTGCGCGTGCGCTTCTATTTGTATTGGACAGCGAGACGCGAGCCGTAGCAGCGTGCGTGGAAGCGGCTAACTTAGCGGCTGCTCCCAAGGACCTTCTACTGGTGCTGAGGCCGTATACCAGGCACCAGACCATCGGCCACGAGACTATCTCAGACCAGTAAGTTATAGACAGTAATTGATAGCAACAGAGTTACGTAATCCGCTAGCTGATGTTATATATGCGGTAACTTCTGCCTATATAGCAACACAGGTACGTCCACCTAGGACGCGCCCTATGCGGTATTGCATTGCACCTGCCACCCCGAGACATAAAGATGAAAGGTCTCGTGTGCCTGTAATTTCACCGGCACCCTTTAAACCGGAACACAGCAGTTCGAGCACTATTGCTTTACGGCAGAAATTGGTATGGTGGTAATATTTCTAAACGAATTCTTACACAAAAAAAAAACTACTACTAACACCACTACTTGGTAGTGAGGTCAGTTCAGCTTCAAGAAACCTGGGAGCTGAGCTCACCTTCTGTTTTGATGCCAAATGTGACTTTTACGGCCGATGACCCCAATAACTCATGTGCTCATTAACCAGTTGGTCGAACGATGAAGGAAAACTTGGGGAGGAAATTGTAATTTCTTAGAAACAGTACTTTGATGAAGTCAATTGCCAATTAGGTACCTATCATGTTGTGCAATTGTGGTTTACGGAAGGGGCCTGAGTCTCGGCAGGCATATTTCTATGACTGTGAAATTACAAAGAAACGTTGGTAAAGGTACTTTTGACGTAAGAATAGGTAGTATTGTGACAAAGTGATGATGTGATAGAGGTATGACGTGTGTTGGTAGTACTTTAACTGCTTATAAAACAAAGATGAGTTTCAATCGCTTAGTTAGATCATTAGATCAGCCGGTTAGGAAATGAACGACAACTACGCACTATCGTCACACAACCGAGATATTTATTGCGGTGACGCCACTGCATTATCGTCCGGTTTACATACCAATTTCCTTCAGTATTTATCGAGCATAGATAAAGCTACAAGAGTCGATAAACATGGAAGACACGATGCGTTATGTGACGTCACATTTTACACGCATTTGAATCACGACTTGCCTATTGTTTTGAAAGGCTATTCTCATAATCGGAATGCCATCATCGAAATAGTAGGTAATTACCTAAATATTTCCTTTCTCCACTCTTCGGCACAACTCCCTACAACGAACGTTATTGTTTGTTGAAAAACCAATGACGAATTCTCTGATTTCTAATCATGATTACTTTATGACGAATGCATAGGTAGTTCATACACTAGTGTGACATATTCGAAAGCGCAATAATAACGGTTGTATTTTCTCTACAGTGAATACGTGGAACTATCTAGAGCGCGGGCGACGTTACAAGAAGCGGTGGAGAGGCGTGGACTACCCGCATTCACCGACATCCCAGCTGCCTTGCGATGTGCTAGGGCTGTACTCCGGGGGGCGAGGACCCACCCGCGACATTCGCTAGGACACACTATCCTGAGGTACAAATAAACATGCATAGCTTGTGAAGACCAGTGAACACAATGACCTAGTTACTAGAAGCAGTCGAGAGGATATCCCGGACTATGAAGGTGGTGCCTATTGTCAAGAGCAAGACGTGTCTGATAAGAATAACTACCGACCTCATTTCTTTAGCTGCTATAGTCGCGAAAGTGCCAAACCGGCGCGATCAATCGTAAGACAATGGATCGCCACCGTGCACGCCACCGCGGACGAGGACTGATCGCGCCGGTTTGGCCCTAGCTTTACTCCTTCTGAGTAATCCACGTCGTTAAGATCGATCTCTTGGGTTACTAACATGACGCCCGTTCGGGTTTCGTCCCGAGCTGTCAAGTATTACTTCTGTATTATTTCTGTACTTATCTAGGCTTTTTGATCTGGTCTCTTATGATCTCTTATGACAGAAGCTGGAAGAAGCAGGGTTACCACCAGAGTTAATAGCCGATAGGTTTTGGTACCTTCATCAAGAAAACCTCAGAGTGCGCGCGAGCAACAACTGCACCCTGAAAGAAATAGCAAACGATTCTAAAAATTAAGTTTGTTTTATTGAATAGGTTGAAGCGAGCGTACGACGCGGCCGGCGGACGCACGAGCCGGCTGCCGCGGGCGCGGGCTGTGGACGCGCTGCGCGACGTGACGCGTGCGCCGCGCGACCGCGCCGACCGCTGCCTGCCGCCCACCGCCGACGTCGACTTCGAGACCTTCTGCGCCGCGGTCGCCGAGCTCGCCGCCGATGCAGGTCTGTGCAACGATACACATCCACCTCCTCACGGCTGCCTACACCACAACGCGTGGAGACGAACATTCGACAATAAACCGAGATAATAGAGCCGCTGAGCCTGCGCCGAGACATCGGCTGGCTCTGTGTGGTCTATCGACTCTATAATGGGGAGTGCTCTGAGGAGCTGTTCAATCTCATACCCGCATCCAGGTTCTACCATCGCACTTCTTGACAACGCAAGGGAGCTTATCCACACATCATCGACATGTGGGTATCTACGAGATACCCTGCTCGCTTTACGAGATCTTTTCTCCCCCATACGTGCAAGTTGTGCAATGGGGAGCACATTGCACAAATTGCAATGTTCTCAGGTGTTTCAGCTAAACAACAAAATGAGCCGCTTCAAAAAAAAAAAAAAGAAAGAGTCCTTCACGGTTGGCAACGCATTGGCAATGCCTCTGCTGTTGCAGATGTCAATAGGCGACGGTAACCGCTTACCATCAGGCGGACCGTATGACAGTTTGTCGAGGCATTACATTAAAAAAAAAACCGGTGCACTGCATTTCACCGGCACGCGTGAGCGCTCTGCCGCGTGTAGGTAGCATGCACTCGTAATATGTAAGCACAGAAGAATATGGTATAGCTTCCAGTGCGGTGGCTATGCAGCCAACGAGGCATTGCGGCGCGGTCACGCATTGCTGATTGTATCCCATACAAAATAGGCTTTTTGGTACGGCGTGATGGGACTCCACCTAAAGTTCCTTCCTAGCCACATTTTCCTTCCGTGAGTGACTTCGAGAATGTGTGCGTTTTTGACTAGCGTAAGGACAGGGCCGAAGACGTGTGACTGTTAGTTTTTCGATGTCAAAATCAGATTTTAGACACCAACGTGAGTCAATGGTATGCGTCGCGAGTGGTTGTGTTTGGTGCTATGACAAAATGCAACATAAGGTGCGTCCTAGCTGGACGTGACCTATGTGATAATGGGCTGTTCATAGGCAGAGGGTACCGCTTAACATCAGGAGGGCCATCGGCTTGATTCGTCGAAAAAAATTGCAAACTTTGTAGATGAACCGCATCTTGATATGGGTGTCGGTGTCGGGCGGGTGTCTGTTGAAGGGTCGGCGGCGCAGAGTGTCGGCGACGCGCCGCGCGAGGGCGTGGGGGTGCGCGTGCGCCGCGCGCTGCGCTCGCTGCGGATGTTGTTCGCTCCGACCCCTCCCGGTGCGTCCCGCACTCCCCCCTATCTACCATTCAGCGAAGTATAGGTCGAGTAATGAGCGCTGACCTTCAATGCGCTGTAGTAATTTTTTGGGTCTGTATAGCGAATGCGCGAATGTAAACATGAGCAATCAACCCCAATACTTAGTAGTAGTAGAGCTTCTTTGTGAAAGAGTTCGTCCGGGGAAGTACTACCACCATACCAATTTCTGCCGCAAAGCAGTAGTGCTCGCATTGCTGTGTTCCGGTTTGAAGGGTGAAATTACAGGCACATGAGACTTTTCATCTTTATGTCCCAAGGTGGCGGGCGCAGTGCAATGCCACATAGGGTGCGTCCTAGGTGGGCGTGACCTGTGAGGTAATGCACTGTTCATAGGCAGAGGGTACCACTTAACATCAGGTGGGCCATCTGCATGAACAGTCATTCCAAGTAGTATAAAAAAAAAATAACTTTCGCCGAGCGCTCATTACTCGTTGCGCGACCTGTATCACGCTTCCGCCTGTAATCATCCCATTGACAGCTTCCTCTCTCAGTTACTCCATTCGATATTGCTGGAATGTTTATCTTATCATTCATCTCTGCGTTTCTATGAAAGTGTAGTCACAGTTCTCTGAACGCCGTGTTTTTTAGTGTGCGGAACAGTTTGTTTTATTTATTACTTCTTTGTACAGTTTACTTAAGTATGTAAATGTTGACTAATTACACACAGGTAAGATTTGTATACTACATTATAAGTATGACAGCTTATTGCGTATGAACGATTCATACAAGTAAACCGAGTTGAATGCTTGTTTGCACTGACTTGTTTTTAGTAAGTACTAACTTCTAGATAGGTACCTAAACGTAGGTAGGTTATAATGTAATATTCATCTATAACACCCGAGAGCAGGCTCTTATCTGGCTCAACGCATTAGTGGCCATTCAGCGTGGCAATGCAGCCAGCATTTAAGGGACGCTTCCGTCTGGTAGTGATTTGAATCAGTTGAGCTACCTTTAGATCGTTAGCAGCGCCCACCAGGTGGCACAATTTTTTAAATGTTGTACATACCTACATGTTTTAGTTGTATTATACTTTCGGTTAATAAATGTATATTATAAAAAAAAACGCGAACGGTCAAGCTGCATAGAGGTAGTACTGTGTTTTACAACTTATTCCAACAAATCAAAATGATTTGATCACCACCTCAAAATCTATCACATGCGCGTGTGAAGTTGCACTGTATATCGTGAAAGTGACACTCAAACACGCTAAAGTCACTGCAACGCGGTTTCTGTAGCTAAATTCACACAGGCACAGTTTGTTGGATCCATACTGTACCGTACCGTTGGTTGATTGTACTGAATTCTAACTAAATTTTTACAGAAAGTCAAAGGAACGGACCGGAGCCGGCGGACCCGACCGGCACCGGCGTCGGCACGACGTGCGACCGCGTCTCGGAGAATGCGACGCAAGCAAACGGCATGCACGTCTACAACGCGCGGCTGAGGGCGTACGGGAGGAAACTGGGATTATTTATTCCCAAGGTAAGAAGGTTCACAATTAGCAAGTTGAGGTGGCTTTAATAGCTAGCAGAACTGACAAAGGCTGAGGAATAAAGGTTCTCGAGAGCGACCACAAACCTGAGGACGTAGTAAAGGCAAGCCATGAACCAAAGATAGATTGAAGTGGTGGTTTATCGCCGAGGATGTAGACCGGTGGAAAGATTTGTGGGACTGTGTGCCTACTATCTCACCTGCCCCCTTATTCGCTATGACCAAAGGTGACATAACGCGGGCTTGTTACGATATCTGCGTGGAATCATCGTATAGAATACATTATGACGTCACACGTTATTGTCAAGTAATCTCCTATGGTCATAGCGAATAACCCTCCTGATGGAAAGTGACGATGTGCTCGAAGATATAGCACGCTTGTCTTGAAGACAACTGTTTAACTTCGACTTGAAGACTCCTAAGATTGTAATTATCGGGGAAACTAATGTGTTCCATTTATTTGTTTTTTTTTTTTACTTCTTGATTGACGGAACAAGCAGTTGGCCCACCTGGCGGTTACCTTTGCCTTTAACAATGCATTACCTCATAGGTCACGTACATCCAGGACGCATCCTATGTGGTATTGCACTTCCCCCGCCACCCTGAGACATAAAGATGAAAAGTCTCATTCATGTGTTTTAATTTAATCGGCAACCATACACTTCAACCGGAACACAGCAATGCGAGCACTGCTTTGAGGCAGAAATAGGTATGGTGGTGCTTGCCAGGACGAACTCCACAAAAAAGCTCTACTACTGCTAAAAAAAGCTATTCTGCAGGTGAACGGTTTGGTATGGATAGGTGGTATTTCCTCCGTCTGTAGGTGTCTGTCATCTCGCTCTGATCAAAGGCTGGTCATCCGGACTTGGGTGCTCATAACAATACGCATAGATTCAGGGTGAGTAGCCCAACACGCGCAGTGCTCGCAAGTGGGGGCAATCTTAGGATGGCACATTTGGCAAGTTGGTACTGCAGTCTCGCGTCATGCCGAGATGTAGCTGCCAACTCAATGGAGCGATGACATAAACAGCACCATCCTGGACGTATCGCAATGTCACTGCTCACTCAGCCTTTATATGGCGAAGTCGTAAAACAATGTTTAGAATAGAAACCACCAACTGATTTAGCGAAATCCTATAAACTTGTAAGGCAAGTAGGTCAAGCCGGATTTGTCTACACACACCCATACACAGACACAAGCCTTTTTCCCCGAAAGGGTAGCCAGAGCCTCAATGGGTCTCTTTTCACCGTAGGTTTTTTTTTTTTTATATACTACATGAATGACGGAACAAGCAGATGGCCCACCTGATGTTAAGCGGTAACCTCTGCCTATGGACAGTGCATTACCTCATAGGTCACGTTCACCTAGGACGCACCCTATGTGGCATTGCACTGCGCCCGCCACCAGGTTGTACCATCGTGGGAATATAGGCGTGACAAGTGGTGAGCTCATCGCCGCCATTGCTTCCAACGACTGACTCGGCTAAAGCTTTCTTCCAGTAATAACACATTCCATAATAAGCTAGCAGCCAGGACAAATCTTACTAACAAGTCCGGGTAATCTAACAACGAAATCATGAATTTGCTCGAGTGGCGCCCACGAACCGGGCGACGCGATGTAGAAAGACGCCTCTCTATGGACCGAGGACATTCGGTTGCAAGAATTGATGGATGGAAAATACCCTTGATGATATGCCATCATTGTCGGCCATAGCTTTACATCGTCTGCTGTTCATAGGCCGTGCCACACAGTTGATAAAACATTATGTATTGGCCTCGCTATGCCTTACACTTGCCACCTTGATATGCCTCGTCCAAAGTCAGCGCAAGAACCATCATCATCAGCCGGTTGACGTCCACTGCTGGACCTCTCTTGGCTTCTCCCTTATGAAAGTAGTAGTAGAGCTTTTTTGTGAAAGAGTTCGTACGGGGAAGTTTTTTTTTTATACTACTAGGAATGATGGATCAAGCAGATGGCCCACCTGATGTTAAGTGTTACCCTCTGCCTATGAACAGTGCATTACCTCATAGGTCACATCCACCTAGGACGCACCCTATGTGGCATTGCACTGCGCCCGCCACCCTGAGACATAAAAATGAAAAGTCTCATGTGCCTGTACTTTCACCGGCACCCTTACCCTTCAAACCGGAACACAGCAATGCGAGCACTACTGCTTTGCGGCAGAAATAGGTAAGGTGGTAGTACTTCCCCGGACGAACTCTTTCACAAAAAAGCTCTACTACTACTAAAATCCAAATCAAAATCCAAATATCCAAATGTCATCAATAGGAAGGGACCTTTATCGTTTGTTAGTTCTTCGAGGTGTAGAACTGAAAAACTTACAAGCATCATCCTTTTCAGAACGGCGGTACTCGAGTGTCAGATCCAACGGAAGGGAATACCGGTTCTGGCGAATCTGATTCAAGCGTGTTCACGCCTGGCACAGAGCGCGTGTTCACGCCTGGCACAGAGCGTAGGCTGGAAAGGCTACCGGCGATGCTTGGAGCTCCCACCCACGACGCGTATCTCGCCGGATCCTTCCCTGTAAGTACTAACTACTAACGCATATTTGTTAGTCGGATGTTATTGGCCTTGGGGCCAAGCCTGATAGAAAATGCGCAAGGCAAAGACGAGGCGATGACTCGGCGCACTTTTATAGTCCTCTCACACAATAGACATTATCTTTAATTTCGTATTAAAAGCGCGATTATAATATTTTTTTATAAAATTAAATACAAAATGCTATCTTCTAAGTGATTTTTGTATGAAAATCGCGAAAATGCAAAACCTCTGGGTACTTCCAGTAACCTCACAATTGGAAATCAATCAAATCAATTTGGAATCCTGTGTTTCAAAAATAATGGAAGAAGTCTGAAATTAAAGAATTTCGAGCATTATAGTACATATTAGATAGGTAGGAGGCAGCCATAACACACTCAATTCAGATCGCGATCCAGATTGACTGTGTAACGTGTTCTCTATCAATCAGTTCCCAAGTCAATCTGGATCGAGATCACTGATCACGATCTAGGATCGCGATCTGGATTGAGTGTGTAGTTGTATCACTGTCTCTAACAGCTATAGGAATAGTTGATGACGATAGCTAAGATCGATATGCCATATGATACGATACTCGTGAACAAAGACACCAATTTCGATATACAGCTGTAAAGGCCTTAAAGTTATTATTACGTTCGAAACGGGCACACTGTTACAACTTACAAAATTATATTAGTTACCACCTTTATCTACACAGTTATAAGATTAAATAATAACTTACTTCACTTTAGCAAGCCAACCGGTCTGAAGGGAGACGAGTTGCTTACGTCATATATGGCTGTAGGATAGCGCAATACGCGTGGGTACTGCGTATAAATGTTTACTATTAGAATGAATAAGTTTGTTTTCTTTCGCGCACGAATGATGAGTTAGCTAACGCGTGATCCCGAAGTACCTACCTTAGTACTAACCACACATAAAAGTGGATATGTGATTTCATTAATTTCCACCATAGGATCTCTTTTTATTCCTTTTATATCCTTCCTTTTTGTGGCTTCGGAACACTTCGTAACTTTATATAAATACAGCAAATATCTCAAATAAATAAATAAATAATCAAACAATAGATGATAAATCAAACAATCACCTTGATAAAAAAAAATATACAACTTGGTATGACTGATCAAGCTGATGTCCCATCTGATGTTAAGCGGTACCCTCTGCCTATGAACAAATGTTTATATATAACTCATGGTGGGGTTTTGAATCTGCCATTTTTGAAAGAAACGTCGTCATTTTTATTTTATTACATTTTAATGTGTTTTTTCGAGTTATTTCGTGTAATTTCAATAACCGGTGTAACTTGGATAAATGGCACATGTGTGATGTAGTGAAATTTAAGTGTATTGCGTGTCTTTTGGAAATGCTTGATTTTTCCCCGTAAAAACTCAGTTTTTTTTGCCACTATTTGAACTGGGTTATGACTTGACGGAGACTCTTCACGACTTGACTGTGAAAGAAAATATAATAGTATATCACTTGACATTGGCTAAATTGTTGCAAATAACGCACAGAAGCGATTACCTAAGACAAGAAGAAGTAACTCATGGTGATCTATATCCAAAATTAGCCAAACCAAGTTGAACAAAAAAAAGCTGAATATGTTGTCATACTAATTTCTGGCCGAATCATGTCAATCCGTATCACTGTCTCGAACAGCTATAGGAATAGTTGATGACGTAGAAAAGATCGGTATGCCACCTCACTTGATACTCGTGAACCAAGACACCAATTTCGATATACAGCATGTAACAAAAACCATGTGACTCTTATAGGAATGTGTAGGTGTAGTGTTAGGCATACTAGCAAGTCAGTCGTTTACATAATATAGCATAATTAAGGCCTACAGTGCGGTTGATATGTTCTATTCAATTCAATATATGTATTTATTTCAGATATTGCCCATAATTTTGTTAGTAGCACTTATTTTTTTCAATTTGTATGATTTTAATTTTGAAGTTTATGATTCATATTTAAAATGTAATTAAAATTCTCGTAATCATTTATTATGATTCGGTACTTCTGACATGACAATTGTAATCCTATACATTTTGGTGGATTACTCATATTAAATTGACAGAATAATTTTATTTAAGTGGGTATTACCTAGGTACTGTAATGTGATGTTTATAATTTATTTATTAATAGGTGATACTATTTATAACTATTTGTATACCTACTATAAGGGTTGTAGTCGTTTATAAATAAACGAAATTGAATTGAAATTATATATTGACGACCTCTGTTGCGCGTCAGTAGCTGGCTGAGATGCGAGAGGTTGCGGGTTCGATTCCCGTTGCAGAACAAATATCTTCAAAATCCGCTGAAGCGTTAACGAGTTGAGTGGAACTGCACATACAACGCGGGAGCATACCAAGAATAGCAGTCAGGGATAATGTAGGTAGCTTCCTATTAGTGAAATGATTTTCGGAATCGAATCGAATCACTATAAGATCCGGAGATTACCCCTTAACACAGAATACATAATAGTACAGATACAGAAAGTTGACTCCGCAAAATCATTTAAAAAAATAGCTACTCTTGCCCCCACACAATAAAGTGCAATTCAGGTCGCACAGAGTTAATCAACTACAGCTAAATTCGTCTAGTAGTTACCTCTCTTTCTATCGCGTAACTCTTATCTTGTCTGACTCACTGAAATTACTCGACAAGTCGAACCCGCCGGATACTTGTAGATTTATACCTAAAATGCTGAGTGCGCCACACCTGCCCTTACATCCAAACTATCTTCTTTTAATATATAAGTGTAGATAGTATAATAAATAATACTGGACAATTCACACAACATTATCTAGCCCCAAGCTAAGCAGAGCTTGTGTTATGGTTACTAGATAACTGATACATTTAAGACAATACATTACATAGATCTGCAGATCGTACATTTATTTGTTCCGAGGCGGGAATCTAACCCGCAACCTCCTGCGTCGCAGGCGAACCTTCGCCCGCCGCGCCACAGAGGTCGTCAAAATAAGTGTAGATAGTATAATAGGGATCTATATAAACTGATAATAGTATATAGTATAGATTGTTTTTACAATGACTTAACGTATAGCATTGAAACTTGTACAGAGCAACAGCACGCGACCTCAAGACGTGTTGAAACGCGAGGGTTTCACGTACGTGATACCGCGGGCCAACGACTACACGCGCATGTTCTCGACGCCCGCGCGCCGCGCCGCGCCCGCGCACCCCGAGTCTCCGCGGCGAGACAAGAAGCCGAGACCGGAGCCCCAGGGAGATGTCCCAGAAGACGTCCAGCTGAGGGAAAAGACGCCCAGTTTTGAGAGGTCGGATCGACTCAGCGCGTCAGACTTCTACTCCGTCACGACGGATGTCACGCCACAGCCCTTCAAAGGTAAGCTCACTGAGCCGGTATTTCTTACTTTTTTTCATTTCTTTAACGTCTTTCTTTTTACTTTTATTAGCGACGCGTGACCCGAGAGCTGGCTCTTATCTGGCTCAACGCATTAGTATTGCCATTCAGCGTGGCAATGCAGCCAGCATCTTAGGGACGCTTCCGTCTGGTAGTGATTTGGATCAGTTGTGCTACGTTTAGATAGTTAGCAGCGGTCTTCAGGTAGCACAACTGTTTTTTTTTTTTTTTTAATTTTGTATTATTTGTAATATACTTTATTTTTAACTTCTTGTATGACAGATCAAGAAAATGGCCCACCTGATGTTAAGCTGTAACCTCTGCCTTTAACAACGCATTACCTCACAGGTCTCGTCCACCTAGGACGCACACTATGCGGCATTGCTCTGCGCCCGCCACCCTGAGACATTAAGATATTAGTTGTATGTTTTGTAGATGAATTTGGTAGGTTGTTTCTCTCTTATTACAAACTAATAATTGTTTTTTTTTTAAATGGCACACTGTCCACTCTCCGTACACCGGAATCTCCTTCATGCAAAAGCTGAACTTGTTGTAACGTGAAATTGGCGGAATTGTGGTCTACTCCGCAAAACTGTTACTTAATCACACCGGAACGATGATTTTGATGAAATTTGGTACACAGATACCTAGATTGAGCTATAGGCTACTTTTTATCCAAGTAAAACATGAGCAAACCCGCAGGCGGACACTGGTAGCTCATACTAGCTGCGTACATAATGGAAGCTTTTTTTTTCAAATCAGATTTGAACCTTTACTGACATTCAAAACCTGAACAAAACTAACCGGCACTGTTTCGGACAATTTAACTTCGCAAAAACTGTTCCAAGAAATTGCTTCACCTGTGAATGTCATAACAAACCACAAACAAATGCGTCAGACCGTCGTCAGACCTATACCTACCTACCGACTCACACCTACATAAAACATGGCTTTAAAAGAAAAACACTATGTACCTAATAAATGTTATGAATGAACGGCTCAAAAACAAAAACCACGTCACGACAGAAGTACAAACGCATTTTCTTGAAGAGATAAATAACACCAAACAGTCACACATAGCCTCCCACACTACATAACATAACACAGTCACATACATAGTCCTGGGGCCCAATTCTACTAAACCAATTGTATTTAAATTGTTAATGAATTGTCTTATACTTGTCACTTTTGAAATTTTCATCAATGGTTTTTCAATTGCATTAGAATTGTTACCATTTAGAAACAATCGTAAAAACTTTCTTTGTAAAAATTCGTAAAATCATAAAACCAAACTACCATTTTTAATGACAATTGTATAGTATAAGAATGGTTTTTAACCCCCGACGCAAAAACGACGGGGTGTTATAAGTTTGACGAGTCTGTGTGTGTGTGGCATCGTAGCTCCCGAACGGATGAACCGATTTAGTTTTTTTTTAATGTTGAATTTGTTGGGATTTTTCTTAGCTACGTTTGATCAAAATCGTTTCAGACGTTTCATTGCGTCGAGGGTTTTTAAATTTTTACAAAATTAGTTACTTGTTCTTTAAAAAATAGTAGAGTTGGGCCCCTGATACCACACTAGATCCTCTGTGTCGTTGGTATCAGGAACTACAACCACCATGGTACTACAGCAGACCTGGAACAAATATTTGCAGGTCATGCAAACATTTGTCCCGCACCGGGAATCGAACCAGCAACCTTTTACATCTCAGCCGGCTAGTTGGGGCGACACTAGGATAAGCTGTGTCGTGGATGTCAGAAACTACGAGTACCATGGTACTACTAGACCAAGACCTTACAGATTCACCCAAATCCACTTTCTCTTCGCATGTCAGAAAATTATACAGTTGAAATACTGAGAAATCAAAAGCCAAAAATTCTAATCTTACAGAGAAAACATTTCTGTGACCAAATAAGTTGTGTAACCTCATTCACTAGCGCCGCGTGGGAAGCTTTCTTACTTTCACTTTGAAAAGCGACTTCATAGCACAAGACACTCTTACAAACTAATTAAAAATAATCATTATGCCATTTTTTTGCCGCCATAATAATGAAGTGTAGGCGTAGATATAATTTGCATCAATTATTTAGATGTTTATCATTTGATCACTCCATCAGTTAATTAAAACAGAAGTGTTCTGTGTTTTGCTACAGGTGGGTGGGCAGGTTTTAGACATAGGTACCTCCAAAGCAGATACAAAAACAGTTTTGATGACATATTCTTGGTAATTTCCTCGTAACGTGGGCGTCGTCGTAATACTATGACGAGCGAGGGCTTTTAATTTGGTCCAATCTTAAAGAGGCTATCAATTATATTCAGCTATCAATGGTATCGATCTGCGCAGCACATAAGGTGCACCATAGAGCAACACGGTCACCGTTGGTGCACGGCTCTATGGTGCACCTAATACTCAGTGTGCCGCTAGCCTGCTCCATGCAAAACAAAGTTCACCACTTCATTTTGATGTTAATTAATTCAAGTCAATTAAATTTTGTAGATGCAATAGATTAATATTTCGACCTGTTGTGGTTTGTCAGTTACTCATTAAATTGTAATGAATCAAACTGTCATTAGTTAAAGACATTTTTCATAATTGAAAAACGTGTTAACCAAGACTGATTTTATGACTTCGTACAACAATACACAACTTTTATGATATCTACCTGTATAGTGAGTAAGTACTCATACGACACAAACTTTGGTTTTAAGATTTGCGTAATTTGGAAACCATATAATCTCTTAAATAATTGTATATAAGAAAGTTACAAACCACGGATTTGAGTGGCATCATGTGTACAAAATTAGATGTGGTTTGACGAGATAGTATCCAAAACAGAAGGAATCTGTTTGTAACATACAATGTTTGGATGTTTGTTACTCAATGACGCCAAAGAGGCTTAAATTTCGATGAAATTTGGTATACAGATAGATTATGAACTGAAATGAGCTACTTTTTACCCTGGTTAAAAATCAAAATTTATATCTGTTTCAGGAACGTACGACGAAGACCTGTTACTAGGATCCCGTGTATTAGTGTTCTCTATGAGTGCAGAAGCGCCTTGTTTCGCGGCGATGGTGTTGGCGGCTCACTACATGGGCCTGCGACCAACTGCGACCGTCCTCTTAGTGCAACCGATGGACCCTAAGAAGGTCACCAATGTAAGTAGCATTATTGTATGAGTAAGATCAATTGTATGGGCAAGAGGGTTGGGGAGTTCAATTACACTCTACTGGTAGCAGAGTCGGGCTGTCTCAATTCTCATTGGTGACGACGTAGTCTGGTGTTTAACCACGTGATCTCGGAGTAGCATACCTGGCGAAGTATATTATTACTAGCGACTCGTCCCGGCTTCGCACGGGTAGTTTCAGGATGAAAAACAGCCCCCCCTAATATCCCGCCCCCCTGGTAGCCTGTCACTCAGGGTGAATGTAGCTTACCAATGGTGAAAGATTTTGTGAAATCGGCACAGTAGTTTTTGGGTTTATTTATTACAAAAATACACACACACACACACAAAAATACAAATCTTTCCTCTTTACTATATTAGTGTAGATTAGGTAGGACCAAACAACCTCACTACCACCGTACCTATTTCTACCGCAAAGCAGTAGTGCTTGTATTGCTGTGTTCCGGTGAAATTACAGGCACATGAGACTTTCCACTGGTTCTATGTTGTAATTTTGCTCACTGAACTAGTGGGACTTTTTGTCCCATTATTACTGGCTGGCGCAGTGCAATGCCACACGAGGCATTTCCTAACGTATTGCAGTTATAATAAGACAGGGGTTACCACCTAACACCAGATGGGCCACCAGACAGTTTAGT
The DNA here is from genome assembly GCA_932527175.1 of Operophtera brumata. Classification (NCBI taxonomy): domain Eukaryota; kingdom Metazoa; phylum Arthropoda; class Insecta; order Lepidoptera; family Geometridae; genus Operophtera; species Operophtera brumata. The sequence continues at coordinate 8,791,553 of OW052238.1, forward strand.
TTTTGCGGTATCTAGACATATCAACTATCCCATTGTTTTATTTACAGTACAGCGAAGTAGCCGTGAAGGACTACAACCGAGGCCGAACGTATCTCTCCGACCTGGCGCGACGATCCGGGGTGCCCGTCTTCGACAACGTCAACTCCACGATGGAGTACGTAGTGAACAGACTGCGCACTACGCTATAGCCTGCACCTGACCGGTCTGGGCCTTATCTAACTGAGAAGTAACTCGGCGGTAGGCAGCCAGTTGGTTACTAGTGAGAAGTAACTCGACGGTTAGTTGCCAGTCGGTTACTATGCCGTTCAAATGCCAGCTTCGAAGCACGAGGGCGCGCCGGCCGCTTCGCGTCCCAGCGACAGTGTTTGAAACAGCGAATCTCATTGGTTTTTAGTTATACATATGTCGATTGCACCTGTACGTAGGCAGACCACAACTACGTAAAGACATCACAAACGCTATCCATCATAAAGCTACATAGTATAATTATGGCGGGCAGAGTCTCATTTATGCGTGTACTTACTTATATTTACCAAGACGTTTAGTTTAGTACAAATAATGTCTCTCTTTTGTTCATCACTCTCTATTGTGTTATATCTTACGTGTAGACATTTTTTTGAATACGTTTCAAATAGTATGTTAGAGCGAGAATGGATGGTGACGGTTCAAAGGTTTCTTGAGGATATAATCTGTCTCTGTGATGAAGTCTAGGAAATGAATTTCAATGCATAAGCGTAGTTAGAATATGTAGGTAGATACATATAGTTATTGTTACGCAGCGGAAGCAGGATGTAGCACCACATGTGGGCATGTACAATATATACATGACAAATGCATATGTCGGTACATACGTTATACAGGTCATGATTCACTGACGAAGATATTGGTACATTATCAAGAGGGATGTACTACAGTGGGTCTTATTTTAGCCAATTTCTCTCAAATTAGATCTTCTATTGGCATAGTGCTTTTATTATAATACTTACATCACTATTGCGAATCAGCTTAAAAGTACAAATACCTTGCTCATGTAGCAATTTTAAGAATTATTAGTAGTTTTATGTGGACATAATTATTGTAATGCAACGTTTAACTTGTTATATTTAACATTCTTATACTCATTTTTATAGTTATAATAAAATTAATTGTTTTAGTAAAAATCTAATGTACGGAGTAGAGCTTCGAAAATGATATGAAAATGGCGGTAACCGCCTGAATTCCATACCTGAAGTAAGTAGTTATAATATTGGGTGAATAATTAAGATATACCCAATTGACCCACTGTCACTAAAACTATAAAATCATTTTTAATCAAACAACAGCAAATGTTATTTGCTAGTCACACCCCCATTAACGTTGGTTAAGTACTTTGTAATTGAGTGATAGTACAAATATCTAATTTTTAGTAAAATATTTCACATATTAATTGTAATTTTATGTCATGTACGCTTATTTTAAACTAAAACATCACACATTCATGTAAATAAAGAAATTTTTAATTATTTTTGTCTATTTTATTAGTTTTAACAATTTCCCAATTGCTACACACAGGTAACGACAGGGCGAATAAATAAATAAAATACCTATTTGTGATTCATACTATCTACTACAGTTAGTTACTTAAATAAACGTTAGAACACTGTCATTTTAACTTTGTCCTTCCTCTGTTTTTGTTCTCTAGTAATCTGATTCTCTCTGCGTCTGAGAGAGTCTAGTTCTTTATTCTTTTCTGTGATTTGAGCAGCAATACTCCTGTACCCGGGTGTACCCAACGGGTACTTTCCCATAGCACTGTTCAGCTTTATAATATCCCTTTCTAGTTTCTTTACATCCTCAGTTATTTTGAACTGCTCGATATTTAAATCCTTGCTTGTAGATTCTTTTACATTGATCGAAGGAGTGACTGATGGTGTTTCTGAATCGTCTCCTAAAGTCCGATTGATAAAGTTGAAAACATTTCTTCTTTCCCTCTCTTTTTCTCTTTCGTACGCCCTATTATTTCTTTCTTCTTCCTTTTTCTGAAGTCTTTGCAGTCTTTGTTCCACCTGCAGGGATAGGTATAGCAGTTACAAACATGACAATGACAATATATGCAGACCCAAGCAAGCCTACTCTACTGTACGCATTAGTCTGTCCTAACATGTTTGTGAGAGTACGGGCGTAAGTTATTATAGGCTACAATAATAAGTTACACCCAATAAATTGCTAACAAGAATTTGCTAACTCAAGGGAGCGCACTGATAGAAAGAGACAACGCAATCAACTATATGTATCCTTCTCTGTCTAACGTAAATATTCATGCAGCGAACGGCTGCGATGAAATAAAACTGGTGTGTCGTTTTTACAAGCTTTTATTTAACTTGCAATGTTTGTTTGTATGTATGTTCGGGTCAAATCTTGCAACTGAATTTTAAAGCAGTTATCCTCAACCAATTGTGATTAAATTTTGCATACCTGTCAAGATCCGTTGACAGTACAATATTATGGTGACAGCGAGCTGATCTGATGATGGAGACGAAAGGTGGACAATGGAACTCCTTAATGGATAATAGTAGACTGGTCATGTTTAGACTCATTTTGATCAGCACACGATTCCGATTACTACCTTTATTGTTTTTTTTTTTACGAAAACCTAATTTTCTTGTAATATTCAGTATTCTTTGATTAGGGCCTGTTTCACCATTTCAAAATAAAGTAATCCCCCTTTCTAGACATGTGTATCGAAAACTCTGAACTTAAGGGAAAGACGTTGTCCTTGACAGCGTATGTCGATCACTGATGTCATCATTTGAATATGCATGAAGCAAGAAATGAATTAGTAATGTGATGATAACATAACTGGTTTACTAATACATCTCTTGGAGTTCTTCCAATCATTTTCAAAAGTTAGGTAGGGACTTCGTGTTTATTCGGCTGGGTTCGTTCTGTCCCGTTTTCTCTGCAGAGAAAAGGATAGAACGAACTTGGCCGACGGAGCACGAAGTCACAACATTTCTCACTACTATAGTCCGTACCTATCAGGCAAGAAATAACTTTCTAACCAACTCATAAAATACTAATTCACGCATCGTTTCATACCTAATGTAACGTGACAACATGTTTCAATTATAATAGGAACTTTTAGGTATAATTTCTACTCTCATTAATTTCTTTGATGCTTGTGTACGCGTTCGAAGCTGTTACTAATTATGAGTACGTAATTGCACTGTGGAATTTTGAAGCGTGTTGGAAATGTCATTAATTGGTGCTTTAGAAACACTTGATCCTCGTCGCAACCGTGACACATCAAAAGACAAGATATACTTACCTATATAGAGGCTGCCGTGGTGTGTCCAGCCTAAGGATATACCTCTCCATGTTCATGTAACAGCCAACTAAGGGATTACAACGGGGGATGAGCAGCATCCATCTCAACACCAATCCACCTGCCAGGCGTGGTGATTATGGCAAATCCCCCCACTGCATTCTATGGGGAAGCCTCGTCCAGCAGTGGACGCCTTACGGCAGATGGTGGTAGCAGCTTGCTAGTCTGACTTTCCGTTCAGATATCGGCCTGCCCAGACCCAAAACTTGGTAGAAATAAACCAATGTTAACTGCAAGCCGCAATATTTAAATACATCAAAATAAAATATTCCTTATTCCATAGCCACACGGATCATTTTGATACGTCAACTCTTGTCAAGTGCCAAGTAAAAGTGGTGGAGCGGCATCCAGTTTTAGAAAGAAAGAAAGAAAAATTCTTTATTTGGATCGGCACACACAGAATGACACTCGAAAAATAAAAATAAAAAAGATAAAAAATAATGGGTAAAACATAACAAAGTATATTTAACTTAACTACAATTAATTAAGTGTCTCTCAGTGCCATCCACGCAGTGACGTCACAAATTGGAGTCCGACTCAGCATGATGTTGCGTATAGATTTACACATCGCTGATCTTCCGCCGGATCCAGGCGGGTGCGTCACGGAGTCCCAAGTCAAAACATAATATATAAGCCAAGAAGAAGAAAAAAACAAAGATTTTAGATTGGTTTATCTCTACCTAGCACCAGCTGTGAACCGATAGCCTGAAGATATAACTTACTTTCATAGGATCCTTTGCGTTCCGCTCAGATATCGCCATGCACTGGTCGAGACTCTTGCCCACAGGGAGCACTCTCGCCTCAACCGGCACCACTCGGCCCTCGCCCGCCGCGCCCAGACCGGAGCCCGGCACATAGCCCATAGCCAACATTAGCTTTGAGCCGATACCCTGAAGAGGACACGGTTATTGAGCAAAAGATTGAGAAACAGTTTGTTTTTGAGAATAAATATCTTTAAACCGGATTCCATTGTGGTGAAGTTCCGTCGCAGTTCAGACTAGCTAAAGAACTAGCAGATGGCCCATCTGATGTTAAGCGGTAACCTCTGCCTTTAACAATGCATTACTTCATAGGTTACGTCCACCTGCGACGCGCCCTATGCGGCATTGCACTGCGCCCACCACCCTGAGACAAAGATGAAAGTCTCATGTGCCTGTCATTTCACCTGTAATGGCACCAAACCGGAACACAGCAATACGAGCACTACTGCTTCGCAGCAGAAATAGGTAGTCAGATAGTCATTTATTCATACAAAAGGTACACGTCAAACAAATATTATCACGAAAATGAGTGATGAATGAAATGTACACACTGTAGGTACATATCGTAAATAAAAAAAACAAATATACAATAAAAACAACATGTCACATCTAGGATTACCTAGGTAATTAGATATGGATAGATTAGGTATGGCAGTAGTGCTTCCCCAGATGTACTTTCACAAAAATTATATGATGCTGTTTCTCTTAAGTCTGACTTATTGCTAATTTGATAGACTTGTAGGTGTTATTCCACTAATGGGTAACTGGCTCTATGAGAGGCGTTGTATAATGAAAGTAATACATACTCACTCTTGTATGGCGTTCCCATTCCCCCATGGCTGCGCCGTTGTTGCGGAGGCTCTTTTCAACAATCAGAGATTCACTGACAGTTTCTAGTCTAATAGATTTGTTGTCAGGATACTCAGTGTCGCTGAGGCTTCCATCTGATGACGAGCCATCATCGTTTTCAGCTGGAAACAATTATAAAAACTAGTCTTCAATCAAATAAATAATGTAAGCAACCTAGCTTCTATAAAGTACAAATTAATTTGATAGCTCGCGTAACGCATCGCTGACTCCGATGAACATGTTTTTACTTATTTTCTAATTATCACCGATCAGCCATTAAGTAACTATTATCAATTAAATAGTTCGAGACAAAACAATATAGGCAGATAAGCGCGTATTATGTTTATTTCATGGGTATATAATGATTTACGTATACGCTGGAGACCCTTTTAAAAGTGGACATGAAAACCGGCGTGGTTCGTTCTTTATTTTTAAGCAAAGACTTCTTTCTTTTTCTGACCTACAAGTACAATCATGTTAGGCAAGTTAGTGTTGTGGATTAAATGGACTATATTCAATATTCACAGGGTGGATACAATTGTGATAATATTTGTGTCACTAGCCACACTCGTCATTGCTTTGGCTCTGAGCCTTGAGTCGATTTATTTTTGTCCTGGCGACCTGCCCGATCCGACAGAGCCTCTAAAACCTTCAGCCTCGAGACTTCAGGTGTTCCAACGAGCAGCTGTTAACTCGGCCGACGCAACGCTATGCTCAGAAATTGGCAAAAACATCCTCATGAACAACGGTTCAGCCGTGGACTCGGCCATCGCAACCATGTTTTGCAACGGACTTCTCAACCAGCAGAGCATGGGTCTCGGTGGGGGATTCTTCATGACTGTCTACGTAAAAGAGAAGGAGAAGGCGTACAGCATCATAGCCAGGGAGACCGCCCCGGCTGCAGCAACCTATGACATGTTCAACGGGACCTTTGACAAGTCTCACAAAAGTCCACTATCAGTAGCGGTCCCCGGTGAGCTCCGCGGAATGTGGGCAGCCCATCTACGCTGGGGCCAGCTACCCTGGAAGAGTTTAGTGGCTCCGACGATAAATATCTGCAAGAAGGGCTTCGAAATTTCAAAAGCCATGCATGGAAGCTTGCATACTGCTTCTTTGGACAGCTTGAAGAATGATGCACTTTTAAATAAAATGTACATCGACCCGATAACAGGAACTTTCTACGAGCCAGCCACCCTCGTCAAACCGAGCGAGGCTTTGTGTAGGACGCTTACGAGGATCGCTGAGAAAGGAGGTGACGAGCTTTATAACGGGAGCTTGTCTGTGGACTTCCTGAAGGACCTACATCGTGTCGGCAGTATCATCACCGCTGAAGACTTGAACAATTATCAGGTAAGAATCACAGAGCCGTTAGCTGTACAACTCGGCAATGGCGACACATTATACACACCGCCACCGCCGAGCAGTGGAGTCATCCTAGGCAGCATCCTGAACATTCTGTCTGGCTACCGCTTCAACCCAATCAGCATTAACACGACGGAAGATAAGATCCTCACCTATCACAGGATATTGGAAGCGTTCAAGTATTCATTCGCAACGAGGACGAAACTGGGCGATCCGGACTTCCTTGACTTAAATGAGCTCATCAGAAAAGTGACGTCACCGGAATATGGAAACGAAATTCGTCTCCGGATCAACGATACGATGGCCAGTAATGACACGGCAACTTACGGAACCGAGGAATACAGTCATGTTGATTCAGGAACTGCGCATCTGTCCATTGTAGCGCCAAATGGAGATGCCGTTTCTGTCACGAGCTCGATCAACTTCTACTTTGGCGCCGGTTTCTCAACCCTCAGCACTGGTATCGTCATGAACAACGTCATGGATGACTTCTCATCGCCAGGCATCACAAACTACTTCGGCTTGAGTCCTTCCCCTGCCAACTTTATAGCTCCAGGAAAACGACCTTTATCATCTATGAACCCAAGTATTATAGTCGATAGGAACGGAAACGTTAAGATGGTGATTGGAGCTTCGGGAGGCACTAAGATAACTACTTCCGTTGCACAGGTTGCAATGCGTGTGTTGTGGTTTGGTCAGACCTTAAAAGAAGCCGTGGATGAAGCTCGGATCCATCACCAGTTGTACCCGATGAATGCAGAATACCAATTTGGAATCACAGATGACATCGTCAGCGGCTTAAGAAGGAAAGGGCACGGGATGTCCCGCTACCCGGGTCGGGGGTCCACTATGTGTGCGCTATTTAGAAATAGGACTGGTATATTTGCGAACGCGGACTTTAGGAAAGGCGGTGAGGTTGCCGGAATGGATTGACCCTGTAATTTTTACATCAACCGAACACTGGAAGATGTCCACGGTTGGACTTGGACTTCCCCATGAGTGGGATGTTTCATATGAACTAGGTACCTATCAAATGTTTAATTTGTTTTTAAACAAGTTTTTTGGTTGTTTTATTTTCTTCTAATTGAAGGTGTACCAATTTTTTTTTTATGTCCTTGTGTCTCCTCTATCCTTCGTATTCTCGCGACTTTTACATGTCATAAGCACAACAACCTTGCCGTTACACGATTTTTAAACTAGCACGGAAATCTGTCTCATTATTGCTATTTCTGTTAATCGCCACGTCTTTTTTGACGACCTCTGTGGCGCGGCGGGCGAACGTTCGCCTGCGACGCAGGAGGTTGCGGGTTCGATTCCCGCCTCGGAACAAATATTTGTGCGATCCGCAGATATTTGTTCAGGGTGTTCTGGGTATTTTCTATATATAATAAAAAATATCTATCTATGTAATATATTGTATTAAGTATATCAGTTGTCTAGTACCCATAACACAAGCTCTGCTTAGCTTGGGGCTAGATAATGTTGTGTGAACTGTACAGCAATATTCATATTCATTATTCTTCAATACATTTTCTGACAGCGTCCTTAGTTTTCTCCTCGATTTCGCTAGGGGCGCTGCTAGTAAATGTATGGAAGAAAACGAAACTTCATATAGTTTCGAATACTGTCAAATTCTCGTACTAACCCCCCAGAGTATAGTATAACGCCGCGATAGCATTCTTGCTCGTCTATAATATAGTTGAAATTAGTTTTCTCTTTTCGCACAGTCTCTAGCTGTGGCATGACCAATGAGCTGTAAAGTGTAATTTCTGGGAAGCCTCCTCAAAAGACACTGTTCTTTTTAAAATAAATTAAAACTCACTATTCAAAGGGAATATGTCTTCGATACGAACATTGTATTCTTCTACCGTTGCTCTTCTCTTCTCTCCAGACTTCACTCCGTGCTCCAACTTCACAGAACACACTCTCTTTTCTAAGTCTATACTGGTTATTACGGCTCTGTGCCATAGGTGATACTTTTCTGTGCTTTTCTTAGTTAAACTTATATCCTAAAAATATATATATATTAAAATTGTGGGCAAACAAGCAATTAACTTTGTAAAAATTAAAAAAAACCCTCAACTCAATGAAACGGCTGAACCGAGTTTGATCAAACATAGCTAAGAAAACTTAACGACTCAAACCGTTACCATTGTGCTACCGTTCAAAAAATCGTAGCTCCCGCTACGATGCCACAGACAGACAGACACACACACAGACACGTCAAACTTGTAACACCCCGTAGTTTTTGCGTCGGGGGTTAAAAATAATAGCATTGGGCGGCCTTATAGCTAACAGCGATCTCTGTCAGACAACAAATATTTCACAAGGGTATAATAAATCTCTTTAGTGCCGTGGTGTGTCCGGCCTAAGAATAGACCCCTCCGTCTCCTCCCGTGGATACCGTAAAAGCAGACTAAGGGATATCCCGGACTTGTTAGTAAGATTCTTTTGTATAAGATTAGTCCTGGCTGCTGGTTTATTAGGGAATGTGTTATTACTGGAAGAAAGTCTTAGCCGAGTCAGTCGTGGGAAGGCTTGGGAAGCAATGGCGGCGATAAGCTCACCACTTGTCACGTCTATATTACTACGATGATGCAATCAGCGGTGAAAAGAAGCTCATTGAGGCTCTACCTACCCACCCTTTCTGGGAAAAAGGTGTTTGTCTATGTATGATGTAATTTATCGTTCTTTAGTAACAAAATACCTGTACTTGCATAACCAAATACCTAAGCATAACTGTAGCTAGTGTATAGGTATTTAGTTAGTACAGAAAAGGCCTCGTATGGTGGTAAATTACACTTACTTCATCATCAGGTGGTTTCAGTTTCATTAGTATTCTACTTCCTAGTTTGATTCCATCAAAACTAGGTTCTATTGCTTCCTTTAGCGTGGACAGCGCTGTAACCGCACCATGTGAATATCTGAAAGTATACGTAATAAATAATAATAAATTAGTATTTAGGTACTTTTTACTTTTTTTTAATCGAATTTTCGACTACTACCCGTTTTCCAATTGAGCTGAAGTTTGGCATACGTCTCAAGTTTGATGAGAATACAATATTATGGTGACAGCGAGCTAATCTGATGATGGAGAACGACAGTGGGAAACGGTACTCGATGGATGTAGCCTGGCCATGTTTCGGCCGAATTTGGTAGCACATTGTTCCGGTCACTTTGAAAAAGATGTTTTTCATAAAAATAAACCCGCATTTAAGTTAGGATTCATTCATCACACCACAGAAGTCCATGCTGGATATAGAATCCCCCTAGAATTCTTCCTAATAGAACGCCACACTGTTGTGACAAAAAGATGCGTCGCCCCAGGGGCCAAAGTGGGGAGTGGGGACAATAGGACAAAATTATTAAAACCTGCCTACATTTAAGTTTTAAACAATGCATTCAGTAAGAAATCACTGTTTCTTTATTTATTTTGCATGGTTAACAAACAGCTTATTAACCTAGGCATGACACTTATTTTTTTTTTTTTTTTTTTTTTTTTTTTTTTTTTTTTCTACTTGGAATGACGGGTCAAGCAGATGGCCCACCTGATGTTAAGTGGTACTTTCTGCCTATGAACAGTGCATTACCTCATAGGTCACGTCCACCTAGGACGCACCCTATGTGGCATTGCACTGCGCCCGCCACCTTAAGACGTAAAGATGAAAAGTCTCATGTGGCTGTAATTTCATCGGCACCCTTACCCTTTAAACCGGAACACAGCAATGCGAGCACTAATGCTTTGCGGCAGAAATAGGTATGGTGGTAGTACTTCCCCGGACGAAATCTTTCACAAAAAAGGCTAGAGCAATTAAGCCCTAGGAACAGTAATTAACTTAAGCTAATTATGATTTCCTCACAACATTTACTTAATATTCCCACTGAAATTTTGAAATGACTGTTGAAGGCCTGAAGTAAAATAATGAAATGAGAGGTTTGCTATATTCCAATGGTCACTCACCTACATTGTTCATCACTGAATCTACACTCGCCGCCTAAGAAGAAAGGGCAGGGCAACATCTCTGAATGCGTTGGATGTGTGAATAAAACACGCACCTGAAAATTAACATCTAATTGGTCATAATAATTGAACTCACTAACTTGAATTATCAAATCAAACTTTCAAAGCGAGCTTTACCCGCGTTTTTATTACTCCTGCAGCCTGTTTTTTTTCCTTAGCCTATATTGTCCCACTGCTGGGCAAAGGTCTCCCCCAAATTATTCCACTTATCCCAGTCTTTGGCAGTCTCCCACCACTCCTTCTCAAAATTCACAAGATCGTCCTTGCTGCTTGCCTGGTACGTTAGATAAATTCCGGAGACCTGGATGATGACTACTGGATAACGGTCGCCCTCCATTTCACACTTCCAAGGATTGTTTCTCCAGATAAAAAGTATCCTATAGCTCAATCCAAATTACAATCTATCTGTAAACCTAATATCACAGAAATCGGTTCAGCCGTTTTGGCGTGAATGAGTAACAAACATACTGACATCCAAACATTTCCCTCTAATCTTAGAGATATGGCTTTCTCGGTTTTTGTTTTTCAGTGTATTATTGGCCAACGGCTCCTCTGCCATTTCCCACTGCTCTCTATCTCATCCAATTATAATTGTTATTATTAGGCGACCTCTCTGGCGAGGCGGGCGAGTAACTGGTTGAGATGCGAAGGTTGTGAGTTTGACGACCTCTGTGGAGCGGCGGGCGAAGCTTGTCCTGCGACGCAGGAGGTTGCGGGTTCGATTCCCGCCTCGGAACAAATATTTGTGCGATCGCAGATATTTGTTCAGGGTGTTCTCTATGTATAATAAAAAATATCTATCTATGTAATATATTGTATTAAGTATATCAGTTATCTAGTACCCATAACACAAGCTCTGCTTAGCTTGGGGCTAGATAATGTTGTGTAAACTGTCCAGCATTATTATTATTCCTGCTGCGGAACAAATGTTTGTATCATCTGCAAATACTTGATCCGGGTCTGTGTGTTGTGGTACTATGTATTATGGAGTAATCTTAGATCCTTATACCATAATACCCGTAGCTCCTTATACCCACGACACAGGGGATCCTAGTGTGGGATCAGACAGGACTATGTATGTGTGTGTTGTGTTTTATAATGTAATAGCCTGATTATTAAGGGCAGTCCAAATAACCAAGATTTTCAGACAAGAATGATGCAATGGCGATAGCGGGAACGGTCTGCAAACTCCATCTGTGTAGTCTAATTTTGGGACAAACTAGTAACTGTAGACTAGTAACAACAGACTAGTAACTGTAGACTAGTAACTGCAGACTAGTAACATCAGACTAGTAACTGCAGACTAGTAACTGCAGACTAGTAACTACAGACTACTAACTGCAGACTAGTAACTGCAGACTAGTAACTACATACTAGTAACTGCAGACTAGTAACTGCAGACTAGTAACTGAAGCTAGTAACTGTAGACTAGTAACAGTAGACTAGTAACTACAGACTAGTAACTGCAGACTAGTAACTGTAGACTAGTAACAGTAGACTAGTAACTGCAGACTAGTAACTGCAGACTAGTAACTGCAGACTAGTAACTGTAGACTAAGAACTGCTAATAATCCTATTTTTCATGACAAAGCAGGTGAATCATGGGGAATAGACAAGCAATTTACCTGCAGATCTTTGAACTGATCGTCTTCCTCTCTTGGGAGCACAGAACTGACCATTGCATTGTGAAGGGTCGGCTGTCCACCCCACTTGTGGGTGTGGTACACCGCACACTTCATACCTAGCAGGCTTGCTAGCTCGTCCTGGAAGACAAATAATTAAGTAGGGATATGTTCTGGTCTGGAGGTTGGCAGATCAAAATAACTCAAGTATATTATCAAGTCTGCTCGTAACTTCGCTCGCGTTTTTCTGCCAAAAAGTTGCATAAATGTCAAGCCCGCTCATAATCTATATCAATCAGTCATAAAAATCGGTTCAGCTGTTCATTGTTCCAAACCGAAGTTTAGAATCAAAACTTTTGCATTATATATATATAAGTAGGCTACTTCTAGCCAGTATCTCTTCAGATTACCTCAATGTCTTCATTACTTTCGTCATCATCATTGTTCTTGGGAGTTCCTGTAGTATTTTCTGTACTGTTAGGTTCATATGCACCACTCTTAGCCATTTCCTCCTGTAAGTTTTAGGATTATAAATTGTTGATTTTTGTGATATATTTTACCAATGAACTTTGCGTGGTTGATGATTATGATAAATGTTACAAGTGAAAACTTGAATTTAAAGTTTAAAACATAATAATTTCTTAAAATCTCATCTAATAACATACTTTTTGCTTTGAACCTGATTATTATAAATACAAAAAAAAATCTCCTTCATGATCTCCTTCAGGTTTTTTGACTTATTAGAAGCAATGTATTCTGTCTAATAATTAATTCAGAAACCTAAAATATTACACTAAAATGGGATAAAGCACTATATTAGTTAAAGATAAATAAATACATAATAATGCTGGACAATTCACACAACATGATGTAGTCCCAAGCTAAGCAGAGCTTGTGTTATGGTACTAACTAGATAACTGATATACTTAATACAATACAGTAAATAGATAGATATTTTTTATTATACATAGAAAATACCCAGAACACCCTAAACAAATATCTGCAGATCGTAAAAATATTTGTTCCGGGGCAGCAATCAAACCCGTAACCTCATATGTCGCAGGCGAACCTTCGCCGCCAGCGCCACAGAGGTTGAAAGGAGATAAGACATACTAAAACAATAAAACAAATATGAAAACGTTATTTCTGCATATGGGACGTTATATTCGCCTCCTGTAAACTAGCGTTTTTCCACTTAGGCCTTGATACTTCATCGTCGATAATATATAGATGCTGATAAATGAGCAAGAATCAGAATAGAGTTATTGATACTTAACAATAACCCTGTCACATCTAGTAGTCCGTTTAGTCTCATTAAGATTCTACAGCACATCGTTCTTATATGATGTGCTGTTGACTCATAGTAAGTAGAAGAAGAGCTTTTTTGTGGAAGAGTTCGTCTGGGGAAGTACTACCTCCATACCTATTTCTGCCGCAAAGCAGTAGTGCTTGCATTGCTGTGTTCCAGTTAGAAGGGTATGGGTGCTGGTGAAATTACAGGCACATGAGACTTTTCATCTGTCTCAGGTTGGCGGGTGCAGTGCAATGCCACATAGGGCGCGTCCTAGGTGGACGTGACCTATGTGGTAATGCGTTGTTAAATACAGAGGTTACCGCTTAACATCAGGTGGGCCAACTGCTTGTTCCGTCATTAATGTATAAAAATAACGGCCTATTCTGACATATGTACCAGGAAATGCATCTAAGCATCCCCCTTGCTCAAGGGGTGAGCCTCTATGATTCTATAGTAGTCAAATAGGGTTTGAACTGCCTCTATCAAATATAACAAGTAGGTACTTAACATTCCCATTTTTAAATGAATGTTAAATTATTCACAAACAATAAGGGAAAGGCCTGTTTCTGAATTTTTAAGTGTTTACATTTTAACTCAGTTACGTCCTAGCCGATGTCGGCCACGGCGACTGCTATTAACTGTATAGGCATATTTTAAACTCACTAGTTTGTTTTGGAAGGCCTTTGATGAGCTCTATTGTGACCCAATTTTGTTCTTGAAAGTACAATCGCATTTTGTTTCTAAGTCGTTTTTCGATTAAATTTTTCTGTCTTTTTTCCTCAGCGCCCCCTTATGTACACTCCAACCGCATTTTGGGCATGTCAGTACCTACACTGCTGGTCATGTAATAAGTACATAATAAAACTCCAGCTCACCATAAAAAGCGCATATTCATCATCTATTTCTTTTGGTGCTTCTTTCAGTACTTCTGTACTTTCACTGCTTGTTTTTATAGAATCCAAGTTTTCTTGAGTCAATTGTATGAGTTGCTCCAAGTCTGATTGCAGAGTGATCAAAGACTCACGTTCTGTCTCGTCAATAACACTTTCGAGAGCCTGTACTACCATTACACGCTGGAAATTGAAAACATAAACATTAGCAAGAAGATGTACAAAGGGTATTGCTATGGAGATTGAGAAGGGTATTATTTATTTATTTACCTGGTCTTTATACTGATTCAGGGAAGTGTTTAGATCCTCCATATTGACAACAAAGCTATCATCAAGCGTTTATGAAGAAAATTGTATAACTACATCCATGAACGGGACATTGTCCGCCTAAATGAAACTATATTGTAGTTTTTGAATCAAACCACCGCACCACACCGACCATGGAAATCAAAACAAGTAAAAAAAGCTTATATAGTAGTACAGTCCGGCAAGTATAAGTTGGCGGTGGCGATTTTTTTTTTTCTTTTTAATTGGCTCCGCACGGCTTGTGCATTTGCCATTTTCAAGTAATTATCTGTATTTTCACTATATTGTATTTTCAATATATTTTGCAACGTTACACTCCTTCCAAGTCGTCAAAGTCACAGTCGAGTCATGTTTTAGTAAAACGGAAGCCAATTTTACTAAAACTTTGGTAGACAATTTCCACCAATTTCAAAAATCACGCAATTCACTTCCATTTCATTTCACTACACTTGTGCTTTTTAAACGAGCTACATTAGTAAAAATGCCACCAAAATAACACAAAATTACTCAAGAAAACACTAGGAAAAGAAATAAAATAAAAGTAGAAACCTCTCTTTTCGAAAATGGCGGGAAGAGCCCCCGGTGGCGATTTGAGGAACTAAAACAGCCTATTTTTTTTTCATTCTTTGGTCAGTTGAAAAATAGGATTTGAATAGGAAAATCGCACGAGACTCTTGACGATTTGACTATAAAACTATAATAATTATATCACTCGACATTGGCTAAATTGTTGCTAATAATGCACAGAAGCCATTACCTAAGATAAGAAGACATAGGACGGACACTCTCATGACACGACTTTTCTTGAAAACGAGTAAAAGGATTTCAAACTGGGAAATACTTTTTTTGTACAAAGTGGCGCACAGCCGCGCCAAGTTATACTTGCCGGACTGTATGTGTTTCTTATTCTGTGTAACTAAATCACGACAAGCCACGACCACAGAACAGCTCTACAAACAATATATGGTACGGAGGGAGGCCGCAATGCTCTAAGTCATCCGGGGACCTAAATTGTAATTTTTGGTTGTTTAGATTTTACTTCATTGATTTTTGGCTTCTGTGGCTTGTTCTGTCAGTAGTCTGCCAGTGTCCGTTTCATAGGTCATCACTATATAACAAATTTCTCTATGGTCATCACAAAAACTACATACCTATTATACTGGTCATCACTCGGAACAACAAATACAGGTCATCAGCATGGAAAAATCTGAATAAGGCACTGTCTACGATTTCCATGGTCATCAGCAGCTCTTTTTTGAGCTGTGGGTAAGGGCCTCTAACTGGCGTTATTTACCCCAGTTTCTTCGCTGGAAGCTACGACTTCCAGGTCATGGGAAATTGCCCAGATGCCTTCCTGACTTTAGGTGGTCCATCTGTGGCTCTTGTGTTGGACTCATGGCGGGTGCCACATCAACTTCGTTCCTATGGGGAGTCAAGTCAGGTGCGCCCACAATGAGGGGTTTTCACGGACGTTTCAAATCATGCGCTAATAGATGGCGCTGCTATGAAACTAGCTTTCAAAATAAAATGAAATCTTAAAACCAACAACGTAGTGATATATTTTCGTGGTATTTTAGCTCGGAATAAGAACTAACGCATGGAACTAAGGCTAAAAACGAAACGGTATCGATTATACCAGTCTCATTATTTTATATGAATGTATTCATGTTGGAATGAGACAAGCATAAATCTATCTGTTCTTATTTGTGTTAGTCGTACCAGGCCAAATGTCAAATTACTAGTAGATTCATGGTAACAATCTAGGGAGATGTATATGCATGATACCAAAATTCAGGGTACGGAACGGAAAAACGACTGTCGTGTGACAATATATTTGTTTCTCTCTAACATAGGATAGCAAGCTATCTTCTAGGATAGGAGTAAGAAGGAACACTCTATGCTATTTTGTTACCATCACTCAAGAGCACAGACAATGCATTTGTTAATTTTGACAAGCATACTTGAGTCAGCGCCATCTATCGAGCCAAATTGAACTACTTTTATTTATTTATTCGAAAATGGCTTTTCAGCCCTACTTTCACGGGACAAAGGCACAGAACAATAATACTCCTACCGGAGGACAAAGGACGCCAGGGTCTTCGGATGTCAGGAAGCCGCGTGTGCAGTGGTGCAATTGCATTGAGGTGGATGTGGCAGCAGTTGTCGGTGCGGTTATACATACGAAACCCCAACAGCACCACGAAGTCCTTGATGCTGGGGATCTGCACATCGCGAGCTATTACGTCATTCCTGACATAGCGTCCCGCTCCTGTGCAGGCTCGGAGAGCGATGTTTTGCTGCGCCAGCAGTCGCCTCTTGAGCACAGCGCATACCTGGCTGGCTTGGCGCTGCGTAGGTGAGCCGCAAGCGGATGTTAGTTTTATAGACCCCCATCTTGGTCCCCTCAGCGGCAGTCTCGAGCACAGAACAATAATACTCTCTAGCGAGAGGTCTCGATGCATTCATTGCACTTCATACTTACCCAGGGCTGCCAGGTGTAAAAAGGCGCGATCGTACACCGGCCACCGGCTTAGAGCAATGCGCGGAGGCTGCAATGCTTTAAGACACCGACTACTCTGTGCCGGCTACAAAAGTCTTATGCCAGGGAAATATTGAAATGAAAAGATTGTATTATTAGTACTAAAAACATTTTACTAAAAAATTATTAAATATTAGAATTAGGTAAAAATATTTTAAAAATATTTTATTATATATTTTTTATTTTTTTATTATATATTTTATATTTTAAATATTTTCATTTCACTGCTTTGTATACAATGCAGTGGTCATCACTTTTAGTATTTCTTTTGTTGGCTTTTTGTACAGTTTTTGCTTCTTTTTATCAACTGCTTTGCTAATAATGTTGAGTTTCATTAGATAAACTGTTTCTATGTTTTGTTTTGATTAAATTTACTTTGCTGAAAGCCCGTTTACAATACTAAGATAGTAACTTAGCTTAGCTATAGAGCACGTGTGGTAGAACTGTAAGCAAAACTTATAAATAATATTTCTAAAAGAAATCATATTGTTTTTGTAGAGTGTGGGAAAAACGGCTGTTGAGCGAAACACTGGTCAGCAAAACCTAGAGACATACAGCAGGCTTAGTGCCAGTGGGGGACTAGACTGGAGACCGCCGTACCCTCCCAGGAATGGCCATGACTCAAGTTTAATCGAATGATACGTTTATATTATCCATAAAATTGCTTCATTTGTTCATATGTTATTGAGCTACCCAAATTAAGCACTTTACTTAGGTCAATTATATAGGTATGTCCATGTAGGTACCTACTATTTTAATTATTTACATCAAGAACTATTTAGGTTCATTTAGGGCCTTTATGGTAACTTTTTTGATAACCATAGCAATGGTTTTTTTTATTGATTCACCGGAGTAGGTCTCTCCATTTTCGAAGTTCATTGCAACAGCTTGGTATGTGTCATTCATAAGAGATTTTATTTTGCTTTCAATATCACTACCAGTACTGGATGTACTTAATTTTTCGTTTGCTTCAGTTAGTTCCTTCAACAGAATTTTGTTTGTTAAAAGCTCTGCTTCTAATTCACAGACATTCTTTTGTAAAACCTTTGTTTGTTGTTCTTTTGTATCTTTAACTGTTTGGACCTCATTTTGAAGCAATAACACTACTCCATCTTTCTCTTTTATTATATTTTGAAGTTCTTCAATTTTATTTTGTAATGCTTCTTCATTCTTTTGATTAGATTGAGCATCTGATGATGCACTTAAACTATGTGTGCTCATACTAGTTCCCATTTTTTGTAATAAGTCCTCATATTTTTTTATTTTGTTTTCATATTCTCTTAGCAGTTTATGTAATATGTCAGTATTTACATTTGAAGTTCCTTCATTTTGGTCTTTCAGTTCTAAGGTATTTATTTTATTTATTATATGATCAACTTTATCAGTAATTCTTCCCATATTTATTCTGAGTTCACTGTTGCTTATTCTTTGCTCTGTAATAAATAAGTTCATATCATTTCCACTAGGGCTGGTCACAATGGTGGTATTAGCTAAAGGCATTAATTGATCACTTATGAAAGAATTTTTTATTTCTGTTGTGTGTCCAATTCTTGGATTTTCTACATATGAATAAACTTCAACAACTTTTTGGTGATCCAATGAAGACTTGTCTGCGCTATTCCTTTTTATAACTCCTTTGATTGGTTTGTGTCTTACAGCTTTGATGTGATGATCTATAGTATCATTTGTGTCTGAAGAGTCACTAGTTTTATTAGCAGGCATAGCATTTGGTGGAAGTACAGAGTGACCCATATTAGCCATCCTATTTAGAATAGAAGCTTTTGTTTTTCTATTGACTGAAGAATCAGTGTCACTTTCTCTTTCTTGTTTACTCTCTTCCTGGACCAACATCATTTCTTTAGTTTTAACTGGTTCTGGTGGATTAATATCAGTTTCTGTCGATGTGTTTATAGTTACACCAAGCATTTTGAGCAAATCACTGATTTTCTTTATCTCATTTTCTGCACCATTGAGGCTCCAGTATTTTATTTGATCATCATAGTATGAAATATAATTATTGCTTTTTACAATAACATTTAAATTCGTTGTAACACTTGTGTTTGATAGTGTTGTTTTATTTGAGTCATATAAAATAATGTTGTGTGATCCAGTTTTGATAATTTTAACTAAGGCAAAGCCCAATCTCCCTTTCTGAGAGTAGACATTGTTGTGCCTTAAAATGAAAGTAAATAATGTTATTAGTGTATATAGATGAGAATAGACAACATTGTTGTAACAATTACATGTATTGCTGCATATTGATTAATTGGCAGAAATTGTATTACAAGAACTTTGTATATTTCTCTAAATACAAACAGTAGGTAGGTAGTTACCTACTTGGTAGATTTTCAATAGGACACAGGGGAAAAAACTGACTCACCATTCATACCCAACAAGAGCACATGCAAATAAAACACATGATGTAGCTTTGGAGTCCTCTGGTTGCTGCTTTACATTTATTGGTTTGGTAGGTGTGTACTTCAATGATTCATTTTCTGATAACTCATCAGTCACAGGTTTACCAAAAATATTGGCTAGAGAGGCACTGGAAAAGACAAGACGCCGTTTGCTAGAATCATTAAAAGTGACCAATCCGTCTGTAATTTAGGTGCAAAATGAGGAAAGAAGTTTGTTTACCTTGCAACTGGAGTAAAGTAATCATCATCAACTTCTTCTGTTTCCAACATTGTGTTCTACCTCGTAATAATTCCGAGCTAAGAAATTTAGTTACCTATAGCTGCGGCTATTATATAATTATTTTTGTTATATTGTCTTTAATTACTTAATTCATGTTTTGTATTTACTTCTCCCTCGCTCGATACTAATCACATCACAAAACCATACACTGACTGTTTGTAATGAATGAATGTATAGCTGTTTGTCTTAAATTATCTTTGTCTGTCTGTGCCATGCCATAGAAAAAATAATTACACAGTTTACGAGTTATCACGTTATCACGTACACTCTTTGTACGTAGTAATCACTCAGAAAACAAAAAAAAAACCATAGAAAAAATTAAGGTGGTTGCTTTCGCTAGTGGCGCGAATTTCAATTTTCTGCGTGTTTTTTGCTCAACACAGCTCATTATAATAACACTTCTTCAGATAGCGAAAACTAATTTGCTGGTAGGTAATTATAGTAAGTTTTAATTTATAGTATCACATAAATATTATTAGTTTTACTAATATGTGATTACTAAGTGTTTGATTACTAAGTCCATGGATTGTAAATCCAGCCCCAGACAAAAATAATAATCTCTAAAGTCCTTCTCCCATTATGATACGCACAAGCGATTCAAGTATCCTGCAAGTCTCGGAGACTCGCTGCCGCCAGGTATCTCAAATACATTTGAATGCAGGCTCGCACAGTACATATATAAGAAGATGGACTAAAGGCAGAACATATCATGAAATTATAGGATTTACCTATAACTTCATGGAACATATTATAGATATCCATGGTGACATCTTACGGTGAACGAGCTATGTGTGCTCTTTCGTGTGCGTAGCGACCATGAAGTTATAGATTATTCAAGCTTCATGGTAGCGACCCCATGGACTTGTATGCTAAGTCCATGAGCGACCCCCAAATCGATATCAGGGTTTTCTTCAGTTAAAAACATGTATAGCTAAATCTAATGTCGGGTTAGCTGATTGGGCGACACCCGGTATCTATAGAAGTAGGAATAAATTATATGATCTCTATGCGGCTAGGGAATCAATGTTGCATGACCCAAAGTTTATTTTGTATATAAAGAACTATTCAAATACTTTTAAAAAAGTTTGTCGTGCAGCTAAATCATTACATTTGAGAAAAAAAATAGAAAAATCATCGAATCAAATTAAGGCAACTTGGAAATTAATTAATAATGAAACAGGTAAATCTAAGCCACGCAATAAGCAGATCAAATTAAACATAAACAATACAATATTGACAAAAAAGATTGATGTCGCGAATGCCTTTGACAATTTTTTCTCTAATATACCAGTTATTGTAACCCAGTCATTACAATCAGCTGCCTCTGGAGCATCTACTTTATTGGAACTAAGTGTTGCTAAATGTGAGATCGCGTTTAGCTTTAGATACGTAAATGCCGATAGTATTGTTAAGACATTTATGTCACTTAATATTAAAAATACTGAAGATCTTTGGGGAATATCCACAAAGGTGTTAGGTATTATAATTATTGATATTGCTCCATGCTTAGCCTACATTTTTAATAGATGTGTTGACGACGGAATCTTTCCAGATCTTATGAAACATAGTAAATTAATTCCTTTGTTCAAGTCTGGAAATGCAAAAGATCCAGCTAATTATAGGCCGATTTCTATATTGCCCGCGTTAAGTAAAATCTTTGAAAAACTTATTCTTACTCAATTATTGTCACACTTTAACTTCCACAGACTACTTCATAGTCATCAATTTGGATTTACCAAGGGTCGATCAACAGCTGATGCTGGTACCATGCTTTTGGAACACATATTTCAAGCATGGGAAAACTCGCAAGACGCGATCGGAGTATTCTGCGACCTATCCAAAGCATTCGACTGCGTGAGTCATGCTACTCTAATTTTGAAGTTAAAACATTATGGCATCCAAAATCAGGCAATTAACCTTGTAAATTCTTACTTATCCAATAGAGTACAAAAAGTTGACGTTGGTGGTGAAAGGTCTTCAGGATCGTCTATTGTTATGGGAGTGCCCCAGGGTTCAATACTAGGCCCATTTCTATTTTTAGTATACATTAACGATCTCCCTTTTTATGTAAAAGACATATGTGATATAGTTTTATTTGCTGACGATACGTCTTTAATTTTCAAAGTTGATAGGTCAAAAGCTAATTACGATGATCTAAATAAATCACTATCGCGAGTTCTTGATTGGTTCACAGTAAATAATCTGTTGCTTAATGCTAAAAAAACTAAATGCATTAAATTCACTTTGCCAAATGTAAAACATTACCCAACTAATATTAAAGTAAATGGCGAGACACTCAATCTTGTAAACTCTACTGTTTTCTTAGGACTTAATATTGATGCAAGTTTGCAGTGGGGACCACAAATTGAGGCACTTGCGGGTAGACTTAGTTCCGCTGCATATGCAGTTCGTACGATAAGGCAGCTTACTGATGAAGCTACAGCTAGGCTAGTTTATTTTGGCTACTTCCATAGTGTTATGTCATATGGCATCATTCTGTGGGGGAAAGCAGCAGACATCCAAGCAATATTTGTTTTACAAAAACGGGCAATACGTGCCATTTATAAAATGAAGCCACGTGACTCCTTGAGGGAGCGTTTTAAGGAAATTAACATTCTCACCGTAATATCGCAATACATCTACGAAACCTTATTATATACACATAAACACTTAGATAGATTTATGAAAAAAAGTGACGTGCATTGTTTTAACACGAGAAATAAAAATAAACTGAGTATT
Source organism: Operophtera brumata (assembly GCA_932527175.1). Taxonomy (NCBI): domain Eukaryota; kingdom Metazoa; phylum Arthropoda; class Insecta; order Lepidoptera; family Geometridae; genus Operophtera; species Operophtera brumata. The sequence goes on from OW052238.1 coordinate 8,813,997, forward strand.
CCCAAATTTAGATTAAAAAAAGTAAGTGGGTCTTTTATGGGGAATTCTGTTCGGTTCTATAATAAACTTCCAGAAAGTGCTTCTAAACTTTCGATTCGAAGATTTAAATCTTACATAAAGAATAATTTAATTAAGAAAGCTTATTACACACTACATGACTATGTTAATGATAAAGCCGCGTGGCCTGATGTCGCTCTGCCCCTCGACACCTAATTTGTCAATTTGCAATGTCTGTACCTGCATATAATTTATTACTGATGTGTTATTTATGTGTATATCAAGCGTAGTGTGTGCTGCCTTATGAACTTTTGCTGATTCTCTCTATCATCTTACTTTTGACTGCCTACCTAAGTAAGGCTTTTAATTTGGTTTTCCTTTTTTCCTTGAATCAGCTTCAACTTGTTCTCGAGGCACCACACAGGCGCTCTGCACCTAGTAGTAAGAAGGATCATCAAAAGAAAAACAGACCGTGTTTGTTGCCTGATTCTTCTAGGTCTGGTTGCGTTGGAACAGGAGTAACTGTAAATTTATTTTTTAAGACGATTCAAAATGATCCTTGTGATTTCAATGAATAAAATACTTTTGACTTTTGACTTCCCGGCCATTATATAGTGCCCTAATAGTGCCTGTGCATTCCTTAGTATTTTTTTTCTAATGCATGCATTCCCTCATTCCCTCCCGTAGTACCACAGAACACACTCTCTAACGAGAGCACACATCTTCCTAGGCACGACGAGAGCGTGGTCATGAAGTTATAGGTAAATCAGCGTAGTACTAGTACACTGCTACTCTCGCTACTCTGTCTGTGGGCCACAGACCAAGAGTGTACTCTGTTGTTGTAGTTTTTGTTTGTACAATAAATCGTTAATAGAAAAAAGGCGGGAAACATCGAATAGGTCGTGTTTTTTTTTCCCACCTAAATTGAAAATATTGTTTTCTTTTCTCCTCTTTATAGGGATCAGTGGAAATATCTTTTAATTAATTTTTCAGTTATTGTATCTATAGTAGTGTATATATTCCTCTGCATCTGGTAAGTAAGTTATTTCTGCTATTTCTGATGGCAGAGGAGCCACAAGATCCCGGCGGCGGGGGTAGAGTCCCTCCGGCTAGCTGCTATGTAACTTTGAGCAAAAATAGCTTTGAGAAACTTCTCTCCAATGAATCCGCCATGGATACGGACACATCTGTCTACAAGAAATGCCGTAAACGAAGTCGTCTGCACAAAATGTGCAAGCATTGCAATAAAAAGAAGCGGAAACATGGTTCTAGTAAATCTAAAGGTTATCACTGTGATGAAAACGCATCACTTACTGATAACAGTGATAACAATGCCCCTAGTATGAAATCAATTGCAGTTCCAGTTGACATGCCAGTTGTTATGTCGATCCCTGTTACAACATCGACAACTTCCCCAATTTCATCTCCACAGGCGCCGCCGGCGCCGGTCACAAGAGCCCAATATGACTCTACAGATAATGCCCCATACAAAACATTCAATACATTGTACATGTGCAACGTACCTATAACTGAATCCCCGAATGATGGCTCCACTCTACACCCCATTATCTTTGGGAATTTTTTAAAACGCAATGCTATTTACAATGTTGTAAACGGCAGCGTTAAACGGATGGCAGGAATATGATTTCCGTATCATTTTATTTAAAGTCCAATCCACTCTCCTGATCCTTTTTTTTCCCATTTCCGCGTTTTGTAAAATATAATATTTCCCTAATTTTGACTTCAAAAATCAACAAAATAAAAATGGAAAAAGCACAAACCGTGCGACGCCAAAAAAAAAAAAAACAATAACAAATAGAATTGTTTATTTATCTGAGAGAGATTGATTAATTTATTTTATGCAATGCAGGGCAGAGGCAGTTTTTACATAAACGAAAAATGCACGAAAGTTATTCAAGTTGTTAAAGTTATTGTCTACTGCTGAAAAATGTCTTCAAACATTCTAAATACAGTCCGCCAATTTTTGGCTACGCATCATATGTTTGTTTCTAATGATTGGTTATCTGGGTAAGTTTGCAGAGCTTTTATCGAGTTATTTTGACGACCTCTGTGGCGTGCCGGGCGAACGTTCGCCTGCGACGCCGGAGGTTGCGAGTTCGATTCCCGCCTCGGAACAAATATTTGTGCGAACTGCAGATATTTGTTCAGGATGTTCTGGGTATTTTCTATGTAAATACCTATCTATGTTATATATTGTATATCAGTTATCTAGTACCCATAACACAAGCTCTGCTTAGCTTGGGGCTAGATAATGTTGTGTAAACTGTCCAGCATTATTTATTTATTTACAAAGATATTTAATCAATTGAACTGCTTCCGTCTGGTAGTGATTTGGATCAGTTGAGCTACCTTTAGATCGTTAGCAGCGGTCTTCAGGTACCTACCACAACTGTCTCATATGTATATTTTACATACCTTGTATTAGTTGTATACATGTATTATTATTTCCGTACATAAATGTATTACAAATCAATTGAATCTCTGGTTATTTACCATGTACTAGTACGTTACTACGTCCTTTTTACCTCAGTGCCCCCTTATCAACACTGACCCTTTTAGCTAGCTTTTATCCTAAAATTGTTGATGTATTTAGTAAAACCTCCATGCCTTACAATGTTTAGAATTTATAATCATAAAAAATAGGTAGTAATAAATCTTCTCATTTCCCGTTAGCTGTGTGGAATACTTGTGCGAAGATAGCAACAACACAGAAGCTGATATCAAGAAATGTGCTAGAGAACAGTGGTTACTAAATGACTTGAAGGAGATCTGCCCGGGCTCTCTGCCTGCAAATTTGAAGGATCAACTGAAGACAGTGCTCAATGGAAGATTTGTGCTGCAAATAAACGCCGCTATGGATATAGGTACCTGTTCATATTCAGTCTTAAGGGCCACAATCAAGGCCATAATCCGAATCAGGCCATAATCAATATAAGCGCGGTCCAATTCAGCTAAAGCTTATGTAATGAAGCTTATGAGCGCGCTAATATTGATTATAGCCTGATTCGGACTGTGGCCCAGGAATGCCTTATCTCTTTCCGTGTTGAAAATTAGAAGCCTATCTAACTTACTGGGAGTATTATAAACCAAGCAATTTTAAATAATGTTTTCTCATACTTTCATCTACCTCAAGTCCTAGTAATGAGTTGAAAATCAAAAACATACATACATAGACACACACCTTTTTTTTTACAAAAAGGGTTGGCAGAGCATCATGTGGGCCTCTTTTCACCGTCGGTAGCACCATCGCAGCCATTGCTGCCCACGACTGACTCTGCTCTTTCTTCCAGTAATATTACATTCCTTAACTAAGCTAGCAGCCAGGACAAATCTTATGCCAACAAATTTTACAAACAAGTCCATTTAATCCTTTATTCTGATTTTACGACATTCACGGGAGGAGATGGAGGGGTCTAATCTTGGGCCGGATACATCACGGCAAAAATCTTAATCTTACTATAGAGTCTCTATAGTTATAGAGGAAGGTTGATAGGTGCCACTTGTTTGGAACCCGGTTATGAAAATAATAAAGTCTTAAACTAAGCACCACATTTCTAGTTCTCAAGATTAAGCGATGTTGTAATGCTGACTTTATTTTTAACTTAATGATTCCAGGAACTCCTGCCTATCAGCAGAATTTGAAGTTGCAAAAGGTGAATATGGAAAATGTTGAGGCGACCTCTAACTATGAAGACAAGATCTCCAGTCACAGGTAGGAACATACAAATGTTGAGGCAACCTCTAAATATGAAGACAAGGCCCCCAGTCACAGGTAGGAACATACAAATGTTGAGCCGACCACTAACTATGAAGACAAGATCTCAAGCCAAAGGTAGGGACATACAAATGTTGAGGCGACCACTAAATATGAAGACAAGATCTCCAGTCACAGGTAGGAACATACAAATGTTGAGGCGACCACTAAATATGAAGACAAGATCTCCAGTCACAGGTAGGAACATACAAATGTTGAGCGGACCACTAACTATGAAGACAAGATCTCCAGCCACAGGTAGGAACATACAAATGATGAGGTGACCACTAAATATGAAGACAAGATCTCCAGTCACAGGTAGGAACATACAAATGTTGAGGCGACCACTAAATATGAAGACAAGATCTCCAGTCACAGGTAGGAACATACAAATGTTGTGGCGACCACTAAATATGAAGACAAGATCTCCAGTCACAGGTAGGAACATACAAAATATGTTGAGGCGACCACTAAATATGAAGACAAGATCTCCAGTCACAGGTAGGAACATACAAATGTTGAGGCGACCACTAACTATGAAGACAAGATCTCCAGTCACAGGTAGGAACATCAAAATGTTAAGGTGACCATTAACTATGAAGCAAATATTTGTTTAAATGACGTTTTCCGTGATTCTCGTTCACTTTTCGTAGCGCGAGCGCTGTTCTGTCACTTTCTAACTAACCTGAACTTTACTGAGTTAGACAGTGAGGGGATTCAGCTGCTGTGCTGTTGTCTGCCTCTTAAATACCACGACGGGTCTCTTTCTGAACAGGCTCTAGCAATAGTTTTGTATTAATTTCAGGATGATGAAACTGTACTTGACCGATGGAGTGCAAGACATTACTGGCATGGAATACAGACCAATGAGAAATCTTAGCTGCGACATTACACCGGGATGCAAAATACTAATAAAAGGTGGCCTGGTAGTCTTCATGCTTTGCTTACTAGTGCTCGTCGAGAGACATTCAGCGGAGATCATTTTTTTTTAACTCTTTTTTTCTCGGAACTTATGCCTTTTGTCGTCTATGTCAGTTCCATTGTTCTTTCTCCCAAGTCCTTCATATATGGACTGGTAGAGCATGATGGCTGCGTCTGATGTTTGCGCAGACAACATGCTCTGAAACAGACCCACATCGAGCTGTCTAACATTTTTAATCTGGTAAATTTGCGCTCTCATATTTGCACGCCGGAGATAGTCCATTAAGGTGGTTGCTTTCGCTTGTGGCGCGAAATTCAAATTTGTTCGTGTGTTTTGCGCATCACAACACTTCTTCAGATAGCGAAAACCAATTTGCCGGTAATAGTATTAAGTACTAACACACAAGTTTTAATTTATAGTATCACATAAATATCATTAGTTTAGCCTGTATATATTCTTATATATTTGTGTTTTAGCTACGATTGTGCTTCAATAAAGTGTTTTTTGGTTTCAAGCACATTCATAGCCAAACAAACTTATGATATTTTATGTGATACTAAAAATTAAAACTTGTGTGTTTAGGTCATACAATTACCTACCGGCAAATTAGTTTTCGCTATCTGAAGAAGTGTTGATAAGCTGTGATGAGGAAAAAACACGAAAAAAGTTGTATTTCACGCCACAAGCAAGAGCAACCTTAAAAGGCACATCTTCTTTTACTCCACATACTTCACACTCAGAGCTATCCACTTTCCTCATCAAATATTTGAAACTTTTTAAAGGCATATGTCCGGAGCGCAGAGTGTTAGTGCTCAGCTGGCTAGCAAGCTCGATGCCTTTAGAACACTCCGCCGCGCGGCCATAGCAGCAAAACCGCTGTAGTTCCGCCATCACTTGTCAGTTGTACGCCTCAACTAACAAAGAGATTTAAGTATGGCTTTATCTCTTTCGGTGATGTAATCAGAGCCTTGGCACACCTATAAATATGGCGAAAACGCTACCTACACATTCACGAGGAGATGTGAGGCGGCGTCTAAGATAATAATAATATGCATAATATAGATATTATGCACAATTTTAATAAACAATCGAATCTAGCCAAAAAATAGACGTAATTTTGGATTTTCATTTTTCAAAAATGGCCAAAATTCATTAATACGGCTAAACTTAATAAAATCTGATCAAATTATGATTCAAAATGTCATTATTTCTATTTATAATTTGAATAGTGTAGGTACTAAAACAGTTAAAAATCAAATCTAACATTGGTAATTTTGCGGTAATTTAATTTCTTAATTTCATACGAATAATGTCAACGCGAATGTGACTCGCACTTGACCGAGTTCGTCCTTGTCATTGCAGGCCCAGTAGAATGTCGTAGGGGCATGCTCCTGCTAACAGAGGGCGCCATTGAGCTACTCGGAGGAGAAGTGGGAGAGATTACTGTATCCAACTCCCTCGCTGGACTGCTGTCTGCCAAACTAGGCCTGCCCATGACACAAGGTATGGTAAACAAGCTATACACTATATAGGATAACTCATCATCATATTTGACGACCTCTGTGGTGCGGCGGGCGAAGGTTCGCCTGCGACGCAGGAGGTTGCGGGTTCGATTTCCGCCTCAGAACAAATATTTATGCGATCTGCAGATATTTGTTCAGGGTGTTCTGGGTATTTTCTATGTATAGTAAAAAATATCTATCTATGTTATGTATTGTATTGAGAATATCAGTTATCTAGTACCCATAACACAAGCTCTGCTTAGCTTGGGGCTAGTTTTTTTTTTATACTACTTGTTGACGGAACAAGCAGATGGCCCACCTGATGTTAAGCGGTAACCTCTGCCTATGAAGTGCATTACGTCATAGGTCACGTCCACCTAGGACGCGCCCTATGTGGCATTGCACTGCGCCCGCCACCCTGAGACATAAAGATGAAAAGTCTCATGTGCCTGTAATTTCACCGGCACCCTTACCCTTCAAACCGGAACACAGTAATGCGAGCACTACTGCTTCCAAAGATAAAGATAATATTCCATTTGCTTGATAATGTTTGTGAACAGCATTATTTATTTATCAACATCAATAAGCCGTATCTAGTAGTAGTAAAATAAATAAATAAATAAATAATGCTGGACAAATTATACTGATATACTTAATACAATATATTACATAGATAGATATTTTTTATTATACATATAAAATACCCAGAACACCCTGTACAAATATCTGCGATCGCACAAATATTTGTTCCGAGGCGGGAATCGAACCCGCAACCTCCTGCGTCGCAGGCCAAGCTTCGCCTGCCGCGCCACAGAGGCGCGAATTTGCAGACGACAAGCAACTTACACGACCATGTGGTGTACACTACACGGATTTTAGTATGGAGAAATCGAAGAGCGCCCCTAGCGGGCACCTTGAGGACCTCAAATTCCATACTCAAATCCGTGTAGTGTACACCTGACGCCCGTGTAAGTTGCTTGTCAAATTTGCAGACTAACCCCTCTGAGGGGCAAGTCCGAGTTAACACACACCATCGTAACGACGAGCGTACGTGTAATGCGTAGTAACTAGCCATTAATCTGTGACGTTTTTGGCACAGATTAATAGCTAGTTATTATGTTATACACGCACGATCGTCGTTACGTTCATCGTTACGATGGTGTTTGCAAAACTCCTACTAGGGCCTCTGGTTATATTAGTTGCACAGTGTTTTGTCTTTTGCATTGACAAGCTTGATATTGATATAAAAAGCCAAAACTTGGTGTAACTATCCCTCGAATATTCCGCGTTTATTAGTTGCACGGTTAGTCGGCTTTTACGCCATCCAAGGGAGGAGACGGAGGGGTCTATTCTTAGTCCAGGCATACTGCATCATTTGAGAAGCAGTGCATCTGGTGTGCTACTATTCAAATCAGTTTCAAACATTCCGTTAAATTATTATGGCGCATACCAGCGCCAAAGTCCATCACTTTCTAACTCATTAAAGTTCAGGTAAGTTAAAAACTGACAGAATAGCGGTCGCGGAACGAAAAGTAAATGAAAATCACGAAAAACAATTATTTGCCACGTGAAAAACCGTCGCATCACAGAATCATAAGTTCAACTTGAAGATAAAGTCTTTGCCAACATTTAGGTAAAAGGAGAAGTTGAATCAAATTTTCAGCCGAAAACAGCTGCACTTTATTTTTTCCACATGGTTTATGAACAGGCAGAACATTTATGTGCGTTCACTTAACATACTTAACGTACAGATAAAAGGTAAATGAATGACATATTTTTTTCAGCACATAACATTGAGTCCTTTATGAGACAAAAGCCTCCAAATAAGACCAATCAGCTGCTGTATACACCTTAAAATTAACTAACAGCTGTTATACATGACTGTAACAAAACAATTAAATATTGTTGTACAAGCAATTCGCCCCGGCTTCGCACGGGATCAAAAGCAGTCAGTTTTTTTGCGAAAAAGTCTTGAATTTTGAAAAATTATGATTTCAGCTGCCAACCTCAACCCAACAGTCGGCCATCCTCGAAACGCGACGATACCAACTCCACACTCCACACAGATGCCACCGCCCGCACTCATCCACGAACCACCAGCCGACCACCGATCTGTCGCAAGAGTCACCAGCCTACAAGTATCTGGCGCCTTCAGTGATGACGACACAGACATAGACATGGACCAACTGGCAGAAATTGAGGCGCATATAACCGACGTATCAACAAAACGACCGCTCACCAACGCACTGTCAAACCCAGAGAAGAAAATCAAAATCGATCTTACGACCAATGTAAATACACCCAAAATCGATCTTACAACCAATGTGAATACACCCGAAATCGATCTTACAACCAATGTGAATGCACCCAAAATTGATCTTACAACCAATGTGAACGCATACAATATCGACCTTACAACCCATGTGAATGCATCTAAAATCGACCTTATAACCAATGTGAATGCAGCTAAAATCGATCTTACGAGTAATGTGAACACAGTTGAAGATTACCCGGACGATAACGACGTTTTCTTCGACGAGGATGAAGATTATCTCAGAGAAATGGAAGCTAAATTCGATGCTGTAAACAATGAAACTTGTACCAGTATAAATAAAGGTCCGATTCCCCTGTCTGTGGAGCCGTACGTGTATATAAAACAGATCAACGACCTGCCGGACAGTAAACGATTGGGGAGAGTTTTTAAAGTGAAAGGTCAAATAATGAAGCTGCTATCAAAACTGTCCGTGGGCAAAGACGGCTGGACTCTAAAGTGTACGATTGTGGACGGCACCGGGAGCATAGATGTGGACTTTACGAGTCAAGTACTTTCCAAATTGATCGGGTTCACACCACAAGAGATGAATCAGCTGAAGAAACACAGGGCCACCAAACCGGATCTCAATGAGAAAATTATTTGTGTAAGGTTCCGAAGTTTTATTTTTAACTCCCGACGCAAAAACGACGGGGTGTTATAAGTTTGACGTGTCTGTGTGTGTGTGTGTGTGTGTGTGTGTCTGTCTGTCGCCACATAGCTCCCGAACGGATGAACCGATTTAGAATTTTTTGTTTGTTTGAAAGGTGAATTGGCAGGAGTGTTCTTAGCTATGTTTGATCAAAATCGGTTCAGCCGTTTCATTGCGTTGAGGTTTTTTTTTATTTTTACAAAATTAATAACATGTTAGTCTGTTACAAGTACTCGCCAATAGAATGCCACGATAAACGGTGACGGTTACGGCTACGTGACTCTGGCGCGGCGGTCGAGTTGCTGGCTGAGATGCGACTTGCTGTGGGTTCGATTCCCGCTGCGAGACAAATGTTTGTATGATCTGCAAATATTTGTCCTAGGTCTGGGTGTTTTGGTACGTCTACGGACAGACGGACAGCAGTCTTAGTACTGGTGTAGTATTATTTTATCTGTGGTAATAGGGTCCCGTTTTACCCTCTGGATACGGAACCCTAAAAATACATTTAAGGACGTATGAACCCCCTATATACTGGAAATAATCTTTACTATTTTCTTTCAGGCATTAAAAAAAGCAAAAGACAACCTCCAAGTACTGTACTGCATCATAGAGCTGACGATGCTAGAAGTGCCTACAATAACCTGCCTCACACCTTTCAACGCCACACATGCGATGTCGCAGAGACAACGAATAGAAGGCACTGGGATATAGATTGCTGACACAGACCATATATCAAGATAGGCACCGCAAACACGTAAATTTGTATGAAACCAAGCGTGTCGGTTTATTTCGCACGTACTTTGCTAAGAAATATTTCCATTGATGAAACCTTAGAACTTGGATGGAACTTTAGTAGTAGTAGAGCTGTTTTGTTAAAGTGTTCGTCCGGGGAAGTACTACCACCATACCTATTTCTGCCGCAAAGCAGTAGTGCTCGCATTGCTGTGTTCCTGATTGAAGGGAATCGTTGCCGGTGAAATTACAGGCACATGAGACTTTTCATCTTTGCCTCAGGGTTGCGGGCGCAGTGCAATGCCACATAGAGCGCGTCCTAGGTGAACGTGACCTATGTGATAATGCACCTGTTCATAGGCAGAGAGTACCGCTTATCATCTGGTGGGCCATCTGCATGTTCCGTAATTATAAGTAGAATAAAAAATAAAAAAAATGGCTAGCTGATTTTGAAGGATTTTTAGCTCACTATGGCGTAATTAGGCATTTTTCTATTAAAATCCAACGTGATATCGCGAAGACGCCCGAGAGTGAACTGATTTGAGGTTTGCTAATAGGTACATTGCGCCTACTTCGGACAGGCACAGTGACACGCAAAGTAGGTGCACTTGCGGTGTCTATCTTGGTATCAATCACAGACCATAGTCTGTGATTGCTTACATGTTTTGATTTGCAGTTAATTATTGTTTTTGTTATTTATTTTGTCCTTTCTACTTCTAATGGAAAATATTGTTGTAACTTAGTTTTATAGTAGGTACCGCTCGCTTACCACATAGTAAGCTGATAATAATTTTGTAAGATGTAACAACAAAAAAAGTTGAAGTAATTTTTTATGGATAAACTGAGATAAAGTTATACTATAATTTTTTATTGGCCGTGGTGAGCCTGGCCTAAGAATATACCCCTCCGTCACCCATAGATGTAGTAAAGCCGTAGAGTTTGTCCAGAAAGAGAGTCGTCGTGGCGAAATTGTGAACCTAACGCTGATTTCTGGTTATTCAGCAGCATCATAGTAGTAGTGGAGCTTTTTTTAGACATTACCGGTACCAAAATCACGAAAAACAATAATTTGCCACGTGTAAAACAGTTTCTCACAATGCAATTATGTATGTTTAATATTTGCAATGTATGTTTGCTGGGTAGAATCCGGCTGAAAATTCGCAACTGAATTTTAAAGCAGACCGATTGAGCTGAAATTTGGCATACCTGTCAAGTTCCAATGACAATAAAATATGATGATGACAGCGAGCTGATCTGATGATGGAGACGGAAGGTGGACAACGGAACTCCTCGATGGATAATAGTAGACTGGCTGTGTTTAGGCTCATTGTTCCGATCACTATAAGCTCATACTCGCGCTTGTCCCGCCCGTCCTTTGACTTCCGCGTGATAAACCGACACTCGCGGGAGCGTGGGGCTGCGGCAGCGCGAGTGAACTATTTACATTCTCACGTTGCCCACTTCCCTGCCTTGTAGAGCTGAGTGTAAATAGCCCTTAACCTATTTACAGTAAAAATCCTGACCCCAACTCGACGGTCGGTATCCTAAAACTTAGCCCAGATACTGACTGGTACGGATGTCGGATGTACGACAGATATTCGCATTAGGACAGATTTTCAAAAAGACAGAAACGGTACAGATAAACACAACTGAAAACGCACAAGAACTGCCGGGACCCACCTTTCTCAGGGGAGCAGTCGCCTATCTAACCTATCTTTAATGTATGCTTAGCGATCTTTGTAATGACCTCCTTCCTTTTCCTCAATTCCACGAAATAAGAGGAACTTGCGACGGCTCCTACTCTCAACATCATCGCCGAGCGCTGACCCGAGTCACCCGGGTGTGTATAAGGTCAATGGCAAGCTTCATGCCGACCTTGAACTGCTTGACTGCTGCCGCCAGCTGCTCCAGAGACGCTGCTCAAGCAGTACACATCCGCATATCAAATGAGGCCATGAGTGATGCCGATATCCAGTTTGTTGTCAAGCTCCTTTATAGCTGCAATAGGATCTGTAGCGAAGATTCGTCATGCTTGTCAGAGGACATTGTTCAGCAGTGGAAACGGTGCTGTGGCAATGCTAGAAGTAGGTATGAAAAGTGTGGTTATATCATACCCAATGCCAAAACAGTTTGTAATCAAATTATTATTATGTTTATTGCACATAAAGGTTATATAGGTACTATAGTTTTATACGGTGACGGTGTACTGCGGCGGCGAGGCCGCTCTGGGGCCGCCGCCTGCGGCCCTCCTGTGGCGGCGAGGCCGCTCTGGGGCCGCCGCCTGCGGCCCTCCTGCGGCGGCGAGACCGCTCTGGGGCCGCCTCTGTACGTACCTGCCTCTAGCTAGACCTACGCTCAATCGGGCCGCCACTGGGGCCCCCTCCTGCGGCGGTGCAACGAAGGGGGCCGCACTCTCAAAATAAAATGGAATATTTAATGCTATAATAATAATAATAAATAATGCCGGACACAGTTCACACAACATTATCTAGCCCCAAGCTAAGCAGAGCATGTGTTATGGGTACTAGATAACAGATATACTTAATACAATACATTAAATATATAGATATTTTTTATTAGGCATAGAAAATACCCAGAACACCCTGAACAAATATCTGCGATCGCACAAATATTTGTTCCGAGGCGGGAATCGAACCCGCAACCTCCTGCGTCGCAGGCTAACCTTCGCCCGTCGCGCCACCGAGGTCGTCAAATGCTATGTAGGTTGGTCGGAGAACAGCGCTCCTCCAACTCACATCTAAGGGATTACGCCTGAGGATGGGCAGCAGCATCCATCTGAGCGATCACCAATCCGCCTGCCAAGCGTGCCGATTCACAGATAAGGTCTCTGGAGGTGGTGCAAGGGCAGTGGCGTAGCGTGCCTTGTCGGGGCCCCGTATAAATTTTTTTTTGGAGGCCCTTATATGGAGGTAAAGATTTTTCACAAAAGAAAAAAAATATTGTGAGAAGTAATATTTATTTATCACATAATTTACCCATTTTACAAATAGAATTTTAAATATTCACTCTCCTTGCCTTTTTATCGGCAAACTGATTTATTAAATCATTTATGGCTGATGATGATTTTAGTTTTTCTAAAGTTTCTGCCTCTATGGACAATAGTGAGATGTCTGACAGCCGTTCTTGTCCCATCGAAGTTCTTAAGTAATTTTTTATTAGTTTTAATTTTGAAAAACTTCTTTCTGCCGTTGCGGTTGTAACTGGAAGGGTCAAGAATAAAAAGCATGCTGTGATTACCTCGGGAAAACTGGATGCAAGACTATTGAATTTTACTAGCAATAATTCAATGAGTTCTTTAATGGAATATTTTTTTTTAATTTTAGAATTTAAGCATGTTTTTAGAGCCTTTAATTGGTCACAAAGATTAAGTGAGATGTCTTTACTGTATTTAGCAGACAGTTTTCCGGAAGCGTTTAATATCTCTTCGCTAGAAGAAGATAGGAGTTTCTCCGGTTGTAATATTTCGAATATACTACTCAGGTTGCAAAGGCTCTGAAATCTTTCTTTAATTTGAGAAATTAATATATCTAAACAGCAATAGTATACATTGACTTTGAAATAGGATTCCGGGTCGGAAATTCTCTCATCTTGTGATAACTCATCAAAAAAACGCTTCGTTATCTTTCGCCTACTGTTTTTAAAAACAGTTGTTACCCCCCACTTTTTTGCTAAATCTTTGGATTCATTTAGCAAACTATTAAATGAATTCTGATTTCTTAATTGGCACAGTCTATTTAAAAGATTACTTAATAAAATACTAGATTTCTGTAAGTCATTATTTTCATGCTGTAGAGCTTTAGAAACAGGATTAATAATTTCAAATAGTGAAGAAAAAAATGTAACGAGCACTAAGAAATCAAAACTCTCTAAAATATTAATTATACTTTTACATTCTTCACGTTCATCTTTTTTATTTGAAATTAAATTTAAATGGTACAAAGTTTTCATGATTAGTAAAAAAAAAATCTTTACTGCTAATAAAGCGTCGTTCCTAGAAGACCATCTGGTAGGACATACCTTTTTAAGGGTAATCAAATATTTTTCAGATGAATCGTCACTTAGCATAGCCCAGCGTTTTATACTATTGCCAAAAAAAGTATATATTTTTTCTAAATTATCGAAAAAAGTCGATACTTCACGAACATGTCTCGCAGCATCGTTCAAAACCAAGTTTAAAGCGTGCGCAGCACAATGAACATAATCGGCATTTGGAGCATGCTCTTTTATTAGGGTTTGTAATCCTCCATACACACCCGACATAACATTTGCTCCATCGTATCCCTGTCCTCTACATTTAGTCAAATCAATTCCATATTCTTTAGTCAAATTTAAAATGACAGTTTTCAGACCTGCAGCACTGCAATCGGTTACTGCCTTCGACCAAAGTAAAATAAATGGACTGGCCTTACCCATACAAAAAGTCCGTGAAAAATAAGACAATTCGGATTTAGGGTACGGTCAACAAATAAACTATCTATCTATCTATCCAGCCACTGCTGAGTAAAGGCCTCTTCTCTATAGCGCCACTCCTGGCGGTCTTTTAAATAAACTAGGTGAAATTAAATTATTGAACTTCTTAAAAACTGTATTTTTTTAATACTTTAACAGATGCAATGTGTTTTCTAAAGTTATTTCAGTAGGTTTATAGTACAAAAAATCGCCGAAAAAAATGCAATTATGGAATGAAACTTTTACAAAAATACATGGATCCCTTCTGTTTTATGTAGTTACGTATCTATTTTTCAGCTCTCAAACATACACAATATAAATCAATAGAAAAGCAAGTCCACCTAAGGTCTTCAGCTCAATCAATTTGTGAAAAATATATATTTCATCACTCAATAAACTAAGAAAATATCATAAAAATCGTACGGAAACATAAATGTATAAAAATTCCAGTATTTAAGAAACTGCAGAGTGCAGTTTTAAGAATTTTGCACAATGAGTTTTTTTATACTACTTGGAATGACAGATCAAGAAGATGGCCCACCTGATGTTAAGTGGTACCCTCTGCCTATGAACAGTGCATTACCTCAGGTCACGTCCACCTAGGACGCGCCCTATGTGGCATTCCACTGCGCCCGCCACCCTGAAACATAAAGATGAAAAGTCCCATGTGGCCGTAATTTCTTCGGCACCCTTACCCTTCAAACCGGAACACAGCAATGTGAGCACTACTGCTTTGCGGCAGAAACAGGTATGGTGGTAGTACTTCCCCGGACGAACTCTTTCACAAAAAAGCTCTACTACTACTAACCGTTTTTTGGCGTATATAATTCATTGTGTAGAAAATGATCAGAGCTAATACGGGAAAATGTATTCCACTTCCAAAAGTCGTCTGTTCTTGCTCGTCTTATGACTTCTATCCATTTTTGTTTACCTTAGATTTTTTTTGGAAAGCTATAAGGTTAATTAACATGCCATTACATATTATATGCAATTACCTAAAGCGACGTGCTTAGCAATGTTTTGACGTAAATAATGCAAATTACAATTCTAAATCAATACGATACCCCTTAGGCATCAGATTTTTTTGCAGTCTGTACCGGACCATCCGTCATGCGTGAAGTCTTGTCAAATATTTCGTCGCTGTAGTTGGAAAACTAAATAAGTAATAACAACAACAAAACCAACATCGCGAGAAAAACGCGATTTACTGTTTTATTGCGTCAAAAATGGCAATAACTTTTTTATCGTAACAAATTTTTCAGTCCGTGTTTTGATATGTTATAGATTGGTACTGTATCTATTTTCGAATTTAATGATAATACATTTTAGTTCTTTTGATTAAGAGAAAAAAATTTAAAAACGACTATGTATTTTTCCCTCGCCAAAGTTTTGAATAATTGAAATGATTTATTATTTACTTATTTGAATATGACAATCCTATCCATGGGTATAGATTTATATAATATTAAAAAACATTTTAAAATAAAACCAACTTATAATCATTTCTTTTTATCAAGACTGAATATTAGAAAACTACTGAAACACCTACATTATTTTAGCAGACTTATAGTAAGTGACATAACAAACTTATCATACGACTGAAGCTTATAAAATCAAAAAATGAAAAAAAATTGTGGAACACAATAATTCTAAGTATCAAAAAGAAAAAGGTATGTCGAGTAAAATTAAAATTATCTACGAGTATAAACTTGTGTCTGTTAACTTTCATTCAGAGTGGGGAACATTGAGATAATGTCCTGGGGCGTAGTCCTCCTTGTCGCTCGTCCTCTAGAGCAAGACGTGTCCATCGACATGTATGGGCCATCATAACTATGCAATAAAGTCGATTTCGGAAAATGTGTTAGTTATGTAGTTTTCCTACCACACGACGATTTATAAGTTTTTTATCAATTGATGAAAATTATATTACAAAACCTTTACTTACGAATTAAATGCGATGCCTGAAGCTTTACTTGTATTTCTTGTGTTGTTTGCACTTGCAGAAAAGCACAGGAAGGCATTGTATTACCAAGGTATCTAATTTTGGTATTTTTCAGCATAGCTGTCACTCGTTGCCGTGACAAAGACTGACTGAAGCGAAGTATACTAGCTAGGTCTGTTTAGAAGCTTCAAAACTATCGTTCCCTAAGGCCCGTCCATTCATTTTATTTACGTCGATGGTTACTGCTATGAATCCTAAAAAGGACTCACAGATTTTTATTTCTTTAGGCACATTATCATCATTTTCTGTAACCGAGATATATCGAAAAACTACAGATAGTTGGTCAATTTTTGACAAGTCTTGTGTTGTATCCAGAATTATTGTCAGAAATGGAGCTTTTTTAATTTCTGAGATAATACTGTTCCTAACGTTAGTACCAAGCAAACTAATAATTTCGTTTTGAATCGTAGGGCTTAAATAATTTATTTCACCTTTCGGTTTTAGAAAAAGTTATTTTAAAGTTGCATCATAGTTAGATAGCAGACGTGAAATTGCCATAAAATTGCCAGAATCAGAATCATGCCCCCTCAAAGGTAGATTACAAGATACTAAAGTAATTATAACATTAATTATACGATGCAGTACATCTCTCCAGAATGTAATTTTACTATCGATTTCACTTTTCAATAGAGTATCGATGGTATTTCCTTGCAACCAATTATTATAAGAGAGTGAGGCACTAATATGCTGCTGTGACTTTTCATGGTCAAGAATAGTTTGTGTGAAATTGCTTCTTACCGAAACACCGTTAACCCAAGCAGAGGAGTACGATTTGTTTTGACGATCTGCTAATAACCAACAGAAGTGACAGTACGGTTTGTTTAAAACGTTAGAATAACATAACCATGGTCTTATAATTTTTACGCCTGCCTGATTTAAATATGAATAATAATAAGCTGAAAAAGGTCGGTTATTTTCTGAAACTTTTGGAAATGGTCCTTGTGGTTTAAATGGACCCAATTTAAAAATTATTTTTCGTTCGCATTCAGTTAAATTGTCACCAAAATTTCCTCTATCTGATGAAATTATATTACAATCTGCATTATCTGCAGATATATCATAATCGTTGACTTGGGGTTCCTCGATTTCTGGATGGACATCCGATAAAGTATGTGCTTGGCTTTCTTCTATTTCCGGATGGATATGTGACGAAGAACATGCTTCAGAAGAATCTAAAAATAAACGAGTAATTGTTAAAAAATAAATACGAATGCTTTGATACTAAACTAAAAAGAGTTATATATAAATAAATAACGTTACTAAGGGTCACAGTTAGAGAGTGTTCAGTTCAGACGCACACAGATTCTACGCGGATTGTGCTCGTACCTATTAGTAGATACAAAATCACCTGCAGCCCGTCCGTGCATTACTATACACCTGCGTGCTATTTAAACGCAGCGCGTAGTGTAGTGGCCATACAAAACGAGAACCCGAAAGCGAGTCTGCACATCTGAAGTTCTCAACACGCAATTAACGATACGATACGGACTGATAAACAAACAACAAAACAAATCGATCCTATAGATAAGTTAGAATTTTGTTTTTTTTAATCAAGGCACGGAACCCTAAAAACAGTATAATTGTGAAAATCGAGGGGGGAGACAACTTTATGTGACGGACAGATGGACAGACCGAAATTAAAAGATTTCCTTGTTTATCACTACGGGCCCCTAATAAATGGGTTGGGTAGTAGTGTAGTACTTACCTTTCCAATCTAAATCACTCACAGTATCTTGTCTCTGAAAAAATGAAGAAATTTTGGGCACTTTTTTTATAACCTCGTCCTTTTTCTGTTTAATTTTTCTTTTCTCAGCGCCGCTGGGATAATCTCTTTTCCTTTCACTCATTTCTTTTACAAATCGTTACTAATACTGCTAAACCAGAAGAACAATATTGTTTGTACTGAATTACAATGTAATGCACATTTATATAAAGCGCGTAAATAAACAGTGCACTGCACTCC
Source organism: Operophtera brumata (assembly GCA_932527175.1). Taxonomy (NCBI): domain Eukaryota; kingdom Metazoa; phylum Arthropoda; class Insecta; order Lepidoptera; family Geometridae; genus Operophtera; species Operophtera brumata. The sequence continues at coordinate 8,832,323 of OW052238.1, forward strand.
GTGGTTTAACATCCAATGCAAAGTACAACAACGTACACGTACATCGCGATATCGATGAAGGATTCCCGGGGATTCCCGGCTGAGTTGAAGATGAAGTAAGTAAAACGGGGAAGTCCCGCAGCCCGCCATAACGATGTAGTGTTGCCAACTTTTGAACGCACACTTAAGGCGGGAAAAAAAGGAATTGCATTATAGAATTTTGTCATTTGTAAAATAAAATAAATTAGAAAGTTTTTATTCTTTTTCCTTACACACTTTGGGGGCCCCCGTGGCCCGGGGGCCCCGTATAATTGATACGGCAAATACGGCGGTAGCTACGCCCCTGTGCAAGGGGCACGTTTTTTTTTAAATTAACTTTTTACAATGCCATTGCAGTAAATGATCACCAAATCGACAAAGAAAAATAGAACTTAATGATAAACCTACTTGCTAAGATATTTAACAGATTCTATTGCCTCATAAGCTGGCGACAAGTCCGCAGACAAATCTGCGAGTGAATGTATTGGTTCTCGGTTCGGTGCGCGGCTCACGGCTCGGCGCGGCGCTCGTCGTCTGGAGACGAGGTGCGGTGCGAGGCTGGGGCGCGGCGCGGGATTTGTCCACGAATGGGTACGGCTCAGGGCTCGGCTCGCGGTTCGTGTAGTGAATGGTGGGCTTACACGCACGCACACCCGACTTACGAAAACGCAACACAACTAGGTACCTACCTACTTATCACAAATGCTTCAAAATTATGGAGGAACTCCGCCGGGTGATGTGACGGAACTCTTTCTCAAAACAGTCTACCTCTCAATAACTACGTAAGACTATACATAAGTAGTACTGACTAAAGGCCATAAAACTTAAAAGAGGCAAGTACATTTTTTCAAAAAAAAACCATTTTTCTCTTCTCTTCTTTTTTAAAATAAATGAAGTAATATATTGTAGTTTTTGAATTAATGTACCTACAAATGTCAAAAAATTAATGTATCTCAAGAGGGAGTTATACAAATTTCTCTATGAGGGAGTTCCAAATTTTAATTTCACGTAGGTACGTAAAAGGAGGTTAATGGTACTAAGTATAATAAAAAGGCATAATTGCTCAACAATAGTCACATGCACGTGATGCACGTGGTATGTACTGTTAAAAACCACATACTATTAAGCCTTAATAGTATGTGGTTTTTATCGGTACCTAATGGTCCTATGTACCCATGGAGGCCTGCGTTGCTCGATGTATGTACCTATGCATTTCTGAGATGCATACATAAGATCACAGATAATGATAATTTGACAACCACCGAACTACTTTTTTTTAAATTCGATAATGAAAAGTCCTCATTGTCTATGACTAATATTTAGGGGTACGGAAAGTCGGAAAGGAAAAACGACTGTCATGTGACAATATATTTGTTTCGCTCAAAATCGAATTGCCCAATTTTCCGACTGGCGCGGCGAGTCGAATCGGCGTACGTCTGCAACCGGCATTAGTGCCTTCTAGGATAGGAGTAAGAAGCAACACTATACAAAATAGTGGCTATTTTAGCATGGTTTCCATGTATTTCTACTTCCATATACTCGGTAGCAAACTTGAAGATATATTAGCTATATCTTAGAGATGGAGAGGTTAGAGGGAGGATTTCTTTTAGCTACTCTTTTTATGGATTTCTTGTTGAAAATCGAGGTCGGTAATTTGCGTGTCAAACAAATTACAAAAGTCAAAGTCAAATCAAACTTCAATCAAATCAATTTCAGAATAATTTTGCGGCTTTGGTGAAAAAATTGCGTGTAAAGTTCTCTGTGAATTGCGTGTTCAAAAGAGAGACGTTGAAAATTCACCATCAATACATTTTTCAGTATCTTTTGCTGTAGTTTTTCTCTTTTTGTATTACCAAGTAGATCGATTACCAATTAGATCGCTTACCAATTAAATTTCAGTCTGTGATAGTAGATTTTACCTAGCACAATGCCCGATACCTATACTTGTATAACCTGCCAGGTGATGTTTAAAACGCCTGAACTGCAGCGTGAGCACTACAAATTGGACTGGCACAGGTATAATTTGAAGAGGAAAGTGGCTGGAATACCTCCTGTGACTCTCGAAGAGTTTGAACTGCGAGCCAAGGAACACAGAGAGTCTACTCAAAACGCGAACCGTGATGAATCACAGTACTGCAAGTATTGCTCAAAGTTGTTCAATACACAGAATGCCTTTAACAACCATTTGAACAGTAAACGGCACAAGTTACTTGAAGAACAGTACGGTGAAGAAGAACATAGTGGCCCCTCGGACACTGACAGCTATGTAAAAGTTGAGGCGAGCGGTGCACAGCCAGTGGAGCCTAGCAAGTTTGTTGTAGTCGACCCCAATGATGATGGTGAAGATATTGAGACAGATTCTGACATTGAAGAGGTGGGTCTGTAATATGAAGACTTAGAACATTTTTTAGTTTAGTGTTTTTCACTTCTGGAATACCTCACTAATTATTTAATAATTGATGGAAACCATGTTTGACTCTGTTGACAGTGTCATGGTTACAGGAAGGTGGATGGAGGTGGCTCATGACCTTTCATCGTGGCACCTTTTCTATGGAGCACTGCTGGATATGCCGCCTACCTATTACTGCCGCGAAGCAGTAGTGCTTGCATTGCTGTATTCCGGTTTGAAGGGTATGGGTGCAGGTCAAATTACAGGCAACTGACACTTTTCATCTTTATGTCTCAGGAAAGGGTGCAGTGCAATGCTACGTAGGGCATGCCCTAGGTGGACTTGACCTGTAATGTAATGCTTTGTTATAGGAAAAGGTTACCCCTCAACATCAGGTAGACCACACCAAAGGCTTCTTACGTCATATAAAAAAGGAAAAAAGTTGTTTAATACCTAGCTTAAATGTGAATGTTTTATTTCAGCTTGATTCGGATGACTGGGATGAGTGCCGTATCCCAGGCAGTGATTCCCTCATCAAACCCAAACAATGCCTGTTCTGTACCCACAATAGCAAGAATATGGTGAAGAACCTCAAGCACATGTCTGAAGCACATTCATTCTTCATTCCCGATGTAGAGTTCTGTACTGATGTAAAAGGATTACTTTTGTACTTGGGTGAAAAGGTAAGATATTGCGTGCATTACAGAGGTTCAGTTTGAAGAATGTATGCTGGTGAAATAACAGGCACATGAGGCTTTTCATCTTTGTCTCAGGGTAGCAGGTTCAGTGCAATGCCAATGGGCATTTATTTTTTAGGTGAATGTGATCAAAAAGGTATTGCTGTTGTAATAGACTATAGGATTAGCGCTTAGAATCAGGTACTTACTCAATAAAAAATCTTTAGTCTTCCTGATTTTTTTATATAAATAATGTTTTGCTGGGGTAATGATTTTTCCAGTATGTTTATAAATAAATAAATAAATAAATAATGCTGAACAGTTCCCACAGCATTTTCTAGCCCCAAGCTAAGCAGAGCTTGTTTTACGGGTACTAGATAACTGATATATTTAATACAATACATTACATAGTACATTAGTAATATATAGTAATACATTAGTAGTAGTAGAGCTTTCTTGTGAAAGAGTTCGTCCGGGGAAGTACTACCACCATACCTATTTCTGCCGCAAAGCAGTAGTGCTCGCATTGCTGTGTTCCGGTTTGAAGGGTAAGGGTGCCGGTGAAATTACAGGCACATGAGACTTTTTATCTTTATGTCTCAGGGTGGCGGGCGCAGTGCAATGCCACATAGGGCGCGTCCTAGGTGGACGTGACCTACGAGGTAATGCACTGTTCATAGGCAGAGATTACTGCTTAACATCAGGCGGGCCATTTGCTTGTTCAGTCATTCCAGTAGTATAAAAAAAAACCAGATATATATATATATATATATATATATTTTATTATACATAGAACACCCTGAACAAATATCTGCAGATCGTACAAATACTTGTATATGAGTACCAGCCAAGTGTGGTGATTATAGCAAATCTCATCCATTGCATTATATGGGGGAGCCCTCATCCAGCAGTGGCTGATAATACTGATGATTTGTGTTACAGATATCACAGGGCTACATGTGCCTCTGGTGCAACGAGACCGGCCGCACGTTCTATTCCATGGAGGCGGCGCGAGGGCACATGGTCTCCAAGGGACACTGCAAGATGCTGCATGAAGGCATAGCGCTGGCGGAATATGCAGATTACTATGACTACAGGTTACTATTTTATAATAACACCACTAGTCTCCACGCCCACGGCTTCACAACCTTTGGTGTCGGTATACAAATAAGTCCCACCCAGCATACATCTAATATCATCAAAATCCGCTCAACCGTTAAGGTTAATTTAGACGGAGACTATTTTGAGACTCATAAATTACGGCACCAGTGTCTACCGTACAGCACTTCTTCAGACCATTTAGACAATGACTATTTCCAGCCGCCAGTGACCATCAAACCGACACTAGTCGTTTACACGGTGCCTTTTCAGTACCAGTCATTAGCACGCCGCCACAGCCGACGGTGCTAGTTTTTGCGCCAGTCTCCTCAGATCTACATCATTTAAAATTAATTCAGGAGCTCTGAAGTTGAAGAGGCAATGGTGGCGATTCTGTGCAGCATTCTCTAATTTTAAACCGCGCTAAAATTATCGCGGTCTCTTTTATTTTAGTCTATTAGAAAGGGCGCGCGACAACTTTAACGCGGTTTAAATTTATAGAATGCTGCACAGAATCGCAACCAATGTCCGCAACTATCCGCGTTATTACGAGAGGACACACCTAATTTACTTAAATACACCTTAGGTACACCCTAATTTACTTTACGGCGAAAAAATGGCACCATTAGGCGCCGTAATTTAGGCGCCTGTAAATAGTCCTCGTTTAAACCTACCTTTACGCGATCGTAGTCGTGGGTGGGGAGCTAATAAAACATGGCCTATAGCACTCAGGGGTAATGTAGCCTCCTGTTAGTGAATAATTTTCGGAATCGGATCATTACCGGAGATTACTCCCTATATCCAAGTGAACAAATTTTACCTCTTTAAAATATTAGTGTCTAAACTAATATTTTAAAGAGGTAAAATTTGTCCTCGCTAATAACATCAGTGGACTATTCATGAGTCCTCAGGGGCTGTTCTTCGCCTTTGTACGTTCGTCGCTGTGGTGTATTGCATATCTATGGCTTATGTGTGAAATAGTGTTATGTGATTGACTATAATTAATGAGCAAATGTGAGGGTACCTGCTGAAGATGTTTTCTACAACTACCTCAATCTTCAGTCTTGAATAGCCAAGTAAGTTCATAACAGTGGCGAATGCGGAAAAATCGGAAAAAATTGTGTAAAACCAGTGAAAACTTGGTGATATAAGTGTGCATACAATGGCTGATAAAAGATTCGAAACTTTTGATGTAAAAAAGGGGGACTGGGAGTCCTATAAGGAAAGATTTGGTTATTTTCTAACAGCACAGGGGGTGACTGATCCAGAAAAACGAAAAGCGGTATTTTTTGCTTCTTGTGGCAGTGATCTGTATAATTTAGTGAAATCATTGGTTTTCCCAAAGACTGTGAGTGAGGCTACCTTAGTTGAAATAGAAACAAAACTAGACAATCATTTTAGTCCGCGGCCAAATGAGATAGTAGAATCATTCAAATTCCACACTAGAAAGCAGGGTAAAAATGAATCTATGCAAGATTACATTGCAGCACTGAGGAAAATGTGTAGATTCTGCAACTTTGCTGATTTGGAAAGGACTTTGAGAGATAGGCTTGTATGTGGAGTAAATGATGTCAAACTGCAAGAAAGTTTACTGAAGAAGGCCAACCTCACTTATTCAACAGCAGTTCAGTTGGCATTGCAAGCTGAAAAATGTATGGAAGACCTGAAAGCACTGAAAGTACCAGACATTGGAGGTTCATCAAACTTCAACCCAGCGAGTGAAAGCAGGGACAGCGAGGAAGTGGAGCCAATGGAGGTAAATGCAGTGGGAGACGATAAAAAGAAGAAATTATACTGCTACAGATGCGGAGGAAGCCACATGTATCACAAATGCAAGTTTGTTTCTGCTAAATGCAACGCGTGCAGCAAAATAGGCCACATAGCAAAAATGTGCAGGAAAAACAATATTAGTACTGGTGATGTTAAAGAGATTCAAGAGAGGGAAGAGGATTTCATGAATGGATTATATTGTGTGGGAGGAACATATCGTGAACCTGCAATATGGATGGAACTGAAAATTAATAAAAAAAAAGTCAAGTTTGAGGTTGATTCGGGCTGCTCATACACCATCATGTCACGGGAACAAGCAGAAATAATTTGGCCCCATGGACTGCATTTGCAGGAGTGTGATCTGAATTTGCACACCTGGACTGATGGTAAGGTGCAGGTGCATGGCAGGACCGAAGTTTTTATTGAATATAAAAACTTTAAAGGTTACTTGCAAATCCTCATCGGACAGGGGCGAGGTAACCTCCTAGGAAGGAACTGGTTCAAACCCTTGGGGATTTCAGTTCAAGGTATTGATAAAATAAATTCTCTCCAAAATGAAAACAATGAATCTCTGAAAGAAATGCTAAAAAAATATGAAGAAGTTTTTGAAGGACTTGGCGAATACAAAGGACCAGAAGTAATAATCAGTTGCAAGAAAGATGTTCAGCCGAAATTCATAAGGAGCCGGCCGGTACCATTTGCAATAAGAGACAGAGTATGTAATGAAATAGACAGGCTGGTCAGTGTTGGGGTACTGGAGCCGATAGCATATTCAGAGTGGGCTACACCTGTGGTTCCAGTGGTAAAAAAAAATGGAAGTATTCGACTATGTGGGGACTACCGATTGACTGTAAATACAGCAACAGAAACAGATACATATCCCCAGCCAACAATCAACGAGTCACTATCTGAAATTGCAGGTGGAATTGTGTTTACCAAGCTGGATTTGAAAGAGGCGTACACACAACTGAAAGTATCGGATGAAACGGGAATGCTCCTGACGATAAATACTCTGAAGGGATTATATAAAATGAAGAGATTACCCTATGGCTTAAAGGCATGTCCGGGGATATTTCAACGAGTCATGTCAACAACATTGGCTGGTATTAGAGGAGTGACCGTTCTGTTGGATGACATATTAATAAGTGGTGATGAAATACAGCATATGGCAAGACTGGAAAAAGTATTGGCCTGTCTAAAACATGTTGGACTCAGACTAAACCGAAGCAAATGTGAAATTGCTACAAATAAAGTTGAGTTCCTGGGGTATGTGGTAGATAAATACGGTATTACACGGTTTTACAGGAGTAACTGTAAATTTATTTTTTAAGACGATTCAAAATGATCCTTGTGATTTCAATGAATAAAATAAAAAAAAAAAAAAAAAAAAAAAAAAAAAAAAAAAAAAAAATCACCCAAGTGAACAGAAAGTAAAATTGATAACCAATGCAAAGAGTCCACAGAATGTTAAAGAGCTCCAAGCTTTTTTGGGATTGCTGAACTTTTATGAAAGGTTTATGAAGGACAAAGCTACAAGATTGGAACCACTTCACAGACTCTTGGATAAAGATGCCGAATGGAAATGGGGAAAGATAGAAGAAGAAACTTTCCTTGAGGCCAAATCGATATTGTCTAGCGAAGATACCCTAGTACATTTCGACAATAACAGAAAGGTTACATTAACTTGTGATGCTTCAGAATATGGGGTAGGCGCCGTATTGTCTCACACAATGGATGATGGATCAGAGAAACCTATTGCCATGGGATCTAGAACGTTATCGAAACCAGAGCGTAACTATGCTCAGATAGATAAAGAAGCGGCGGCGATCATGTTCGGTTTGGATAAATTCAATCAGTATGTATATGGAAGACATGTGGTAATATACACTGATCACAAGCCGTTGCTTGGGATATTTAGTCCCAATAAAGCTATACCAAAGGTTCTGTCCCCGAGAATGATGCGATGGGCTTTGAAGCTAAATTCACATGACTATGAATTAAAATATAAATGTGGTACCAGTATTGGTAACGCCGATGCCCTAAGTAGATGGCCGATTGAGGCTGAAGATTGGAAGCCCAATACTGAAGATATTGAAGATATATTGTTGCTGTCAGAAACACCGAGCGCTGTTCAGTATTCAGCGAAAGATATTGCGGAACAAACTGGGCGAGATGAAATTTTATCTAAAGTGAAGTTCTGGATATTGCATGGATGGCCTGATACCGTTAACGACGGAAATATGAAACTATATTGGCTAAAAAGAAAAGAGCTGTCCATCACCCATGATTGTATAATATGGGGTACTCGAGTGGTCATACCGCCTCTGATGCGAGAGCATATGCTGCAGGCTTTACATGAGACACATGATGGCATAGTGATATCGAAATCAATTGCACGAAGCTACTTTTGGTGGCCTGGGCTTGATCACGAGATAGAAGCTTTGGTGGCGAATTGTGAAAGCTGCCAGGTAAATAGGAACATGCCAGCAAGTACTGCACATTCCTGGGTCACCCCGACTAACCCATGGCAGCGCTTACACATAGACTTTGCAGGGCCTGTGGACCGAAGGATATATCTGATCGTTGTTGATCCACACTCAAAATGGCCGGAAGTAAAGATAGTACGATCTACGTCGAGTCAGTGTGCAATTAAAGCATTAAGAGAAATTTTTGCCGAGCAAGGGTTGCCAGAAGTGTTGGTATCGGATAATGGCACGGCCTTCACATCCGAAGATTTCAAGAGTTTTATAAAAAGTAATGGAATTAAACATGTTCTGACGCCGCCGTGGAGCCCGTCCACAAATGGCCAAGCTGAAAGATTTGTGCAAACAGTAAAGAATAAATTGAAAAGCTTGGCCGGGTCTGACATGGATATTAAATTGCCACGCCTTCTCTTTGGTTTGAGAGTGGCACCAAGTTCTGTCACCGGAAAATCGCCGGCAGAAATACTGAATAAACGTCGATTCAGAACACGTTTTGATATCATACATCCCTTCTCCACAAAACCGGTTGCTGAAAGACAGATTGAAAGAAACACAGAAGTACCAGTAAGAGTATTTAGACTGAAGGATAAGGTGTGGCTGCGCAATTATGCAAGAGGTGAGAAGTGGGTCAAAGGAGAAATATTCAGAATCAAAGGTCCTGTTCGATTCTTAGTGAAGATGGAGGATGGACCAATAGTCACCAGACATGTAAATCAGCTACGTCGACGCGATTCTGATGAAGTTCCCGGCCCTAGTAATGAATCTCGTGACATACTCGGCATACCGAGCCATGCAACAGTAACATGCGAAGGAGACATGTTACAACGAAACTAAATAAAACAAAATGTATCGGATTGTAAATAATAATATAGTTAGGATAGTAGTGAACTGTTGATTATAATGATTAAGTGACTATGGGGGAAGGTATGTGGTGTATTGCATATCTATGGCTTATGTGTGAAATAGTGTTATGTGATTGACTATAATTAATGAGCAAATGTGAGGGTACCTGCTGAAGATGTTTTCTACAACTACCTCAATCTTCAGTCTTGAATAGCCAAGTAAGTTCATAACAGTCGCTATGGCGTAGTAATAAGACTGGGGCGTCGATCCTTCCTCGTGGTTGTATCTTCGGCAAGATTTCAGCCATAAAACACAGAGTTTCACAGAATGCAACTCACTTCACTAGCCAATTACAGGTCTAGTGCTTAACTGAGTCAGTTCCTGAGGTATGGGAGCGTTACGGGAGGGGTGTTTTCGAAGAAAATACTGTAATAAAATAAAATAAAAGTAGATGACGTCTCCTTGAATAAGGCGGGAAGTACTTTGTAAGTTTATTTGTGTTTCTTTTAATTTCAGTACCTCATACCCTGATCACAAAGAAGGTGATGGCAAAATGGACGTGGACGAAGAAGTGGAAGGCCCTGCGGCCCTCGAGGGAGATGACTTCCAACTGGTGCTGCCCTCTGGCATCACTGTCGGACACCGCTCTCTTATGAGGTAAAAACATCTAAGGCCAAACACGAATATCTTCTTTCTCCTTATAATGGCTTCTGAGGAGTGCTCCAAAAAATTTTGCTAATGTCAAGTCGAGACTACCCGACAGAATACCCGGACTTGTTTGTAAGATTACCCGGACTTGTTTGTAAGATTACCCGGACTTGTATTGTAAGATTCGTTGGTATAAGATTTGTCCTGGCTGCTAGCTTATTTAAGGAATGTGTTATTACTGGAAGAAAGCGTTAGCAGAGTCAGTCGTGGGAAGCTATGGCGGCGATGAACTCACCACTTGTCACGTCTATTTCCTACGATGGTGCAACCCATAGTGAAAAGAGGCTTATTTGAGGCTCTGCCTACCCTTTCGGGGAAAAAGGCGTGTGTCTAATGTATGTATGTATGTCAAGTCGAGACAATCGTAAACGTCAAATATTAACCAATCAAATTATTCCGATGCCAATCCTACTATCCTACTAATATTATAAATGCAAAAGTTTGTGTGTTGGTGAGTGTGTTTGTTACTTCTTCACGAAGAAAAGGCTGGACGGATTTGCATGAAATTTGGAATGGAGATAACTGGACTCCCAGACTAACACATAGGCACATTTTTATTCCGATATTCCCACGGGATCGAGACTTATGCGGGTGAAACCGCGAGGCGCTGCTAGTGTACAATATTTGACATTTGTTTTACCCTCGCTGCCAACTCGTGACTTTGGCGAAATTGTGGGATACTCCGCAAAAGCCACTTGTTCAAGAACTGAACTGAACTGAACTGAACTGAACTCTGTAGCGTTAGTTATTCGTGCTAACCTACACATATAACTGACATGGGTATCCTTAGATCTTGTACGCAAATCCGTGAGGATATCCTCCTAAGGGTAGCCGGAGGTGCCATACGTGACAAGATGCTACCCCCCAAAGAATACTATTAAAACTTTTAATACATGTCTTTGCTACCTACTCATTGATGTCACATGCTTTCAAACTTTGGCACTAGGGCATGCAGGTTTCCTGATGGTATTCCTCTTCTCCGTTTAGCACGTGCTAAGCACATAATTTTTTCTTAAATTGAGTACTGTTAAATAATTATTTTGTGCTAGTCTGTTACACCCGACTACACACGCGTAGTGCCGGGATAATAGAGGCTTCCCCCCCTTATGCCCCCCTGCCTCTCCTGACCCCCTCCTGCCCCTCCTCCTGCCCCCCTAGCAGCCATTCACAGATGTCCTGCCTGATGGTCTTCAGATCATACAAAAATCCCATAGAAAAAAGCACTTTCTGTTTTTCCTGCATTCTACAATTGTACGGGGAAGTTTTTCCTAAACTCGCGCACATGCACTAACTGTGAATAGAACGCTGTATGAACCACAAACGCGCACTACGAATTAACAGTTGATCTTCATGCTCAGGACACGTGTTCAATTACGAATACTTCGTTATCTTTTTATGAATAACTAGTGGACTTCGTCTGCATAGAGTTTTTTTCCATACAAACTTTATCACCCTGGTACATCTCCTTAGGGGTGAATTTAGGGAATTCCTTTCTTAGTTCACAAAAGGAATGTACCCTCCAAATTTCAGGTCTCTAGGACTTACGATTTAGGCAGTGCAGTGATAGTCAGTCTGTCACGATATCATATATATTGGTTAGCAAATTATGTTACCGTCATTACCACTTCAAAAACATAGATAACCCACTAAGATAAGAGTCTGTGCGAAAAGATAACAGGCGCGGCGAAAATCGGAACTAGCATTATTATGAATTTTCACAACATCTTATAATATCATGTTATATATTTCATGTAACATCTTTCCTCTCACTTTCCTGCAATCTGTGGGAGGGAGTGATTTCGTGAAAATGGACTGAAGTGTGTAACATGAATCGTAAATTTTTCCGAGAAATTTGCACTATCATCTAAGAGGTTGGTACTATCAGCCAAGAGGTTGGTACTATCAGCCAAGAGGTTGGTACTATCAGCCATGTTGCTTATAACGAAGTTGAGATGTCAAACGTTACATATTACGAGTATATGCGACTACTGTAAGGCCCGCTCGTTTTTTAACGTTGATAGACCTTAATGTGACCGCGACCTGTTGGTAAGTGACGATGTGGCCGACGATGGAGCACGAAGGTCTAGAAGGCACCTATTCAATCTAGCCTTGAAGAGACCCAGATAACTTCTCGTACTTACTACTCATTCTTGTTGGGCCTTTAGTGTTTTTTTTTAACTATGATATACCCTTGATTGACCGTTATCTCACCTGTTGGTAAGTGACGATGCGGCAGACGTTGGAGCACGAAGGTCTAGAAGGCACCTATTCACTCTTGCCTTAAAGAGACCCATATTATAGTTTTCTGGAAAGACGGACGACGGCAACTTGTTCTATTCCATAGCTGTTCGCATTACAGAGCTGGAACTGAAACGCTTAGTGCGAATTGCGGGTATACTGATGTGGGTCTATGTATGTTTAATTAGCTAAAATCGGCACTGCAGCGCCTCATCGTCCACGCCTATTCTCTTACCGCACAGCCTCTTGTCATTTTCTAAAGACTTAAAACTTTGTTGTGTCGACAGGTACTACAGACAAAACGTGTCACAGAACAGCGTGGCCATAGTGAAGAAGTCTGATCGTAAGCTGCACAGACTGCTCGGCGTGTACCGCGCGCTCGGGTGGGCGCCCAAAGACCAGGCCTTGTCTGCTAAGTAAGTTATATAAGTTACATCAACTGGATCCCAAGAAATACAAAAACAAAAGTGGCCTGTTACCCAAAACCAGCCAACAACTAGTTTACTATTTGTGAAAGAGTTCGTTCTGGGAACTACTGCCACCATACCAATTTCTGCCGCAAAGCAGTTGTGCTCGCATTGCTGTGTTCCGGTTTGAAGGGTAGGGTGCCGGTGAATTTACAGGCTCATGAGACTTTTTATCTTTATGTCTCAGGGTGGCGAGCGCAGTGCAATGTTACGTAAGGCGTGTCCTAGTTCGACGTGACCTATGAGATAATGCATTGTTAAAGGCAGAGGTTACCGCTTAACATCAGGTCGACCATATGCTTGTTCAGTCATTCACGCAGTTAAAGAAATACTTCAGCCTTGTTTATACGGTGTCAGTAGCATGGCAGTACAGTAACCTAGTCCAGCACTGAGTTGCTACTGGGCTTGTGTTGACACTTTTTTTAACCCTGTCCATTAGATAAGATAAGATAATTCGATTAGATATTTTTTATTCCTACCTTCCCAAGTATAGTACAGTATAGTATCATTTTTAACGCCCTCTGTGGCGCGGCGGGCGATGGTTCGCCTACGACGCAGGAGGTTGCGGTTTCGTTTCCCGCCTCGGAACAAATATTTCTGTGGTCTGCAAATATTTGTTCAGGGTGTTCTGGGTATTTTCGTTTTTTTTTTCCTTTTATGCTACTTGAATGACCGTACAAGCAGATGGCATGTATTGTAATGTAATGTAATGAATTGTATTAACTATATCAGTTATCTAGTACCCATAACACAAGCTCTGCTTAGCTTGGGGCTGGATAATGTTGTGTGAACTGTCCAGCATTATTTATTAATTTTATTTATTTATTTTAATAATAGTAATAACTTGAAACAATATAATGTACCTAAAGGAGCGCTGCTGACTTCGCGCACTCAAATCAGTCCAGTTGACTAACCTACTCGTCTATTTTCGAGCCCATTGTCAATAATCCATAGCAAACTGACTTACTGCCGATCCAATCTACATGTACCGTTTACTGGGTCCGAAATTCTGAGTCACTGGGTCCGGTCACTGTCATCGTATAAACCGGTCTTTAGTCGGCTTTTATGGCATCCACGGGAGGAGACGGAAGGGTCTATTCTTAAGGTGAATGCTCACGTTTGCGACGCGACATTCAGTTTTTTTAGTGTTTTTTGCCCATTACAGGTCATCAACACTTCTTCAGATAGCGAAAGTTGAGTTCGCGACAACTAAACACACATGTTTTAATTGATGGTATCTCATAAATATCATCAGTTTAGCTACGATACCCCTAAACAAAAAACAAACACTAAAAATATGTTTTACAGTATCATAGCTAAACTGATGATATTTATGAGATACCATCAATTAAAACATGTGTGTTAAGTCTTTTAGTTGTCGCAAACTCAACTTTCGCTAACTGAAGAAGTGTTGATGAGCTGTAATGGGCAAAAAACACCAAAAAATTAGAATTTCGCGCCGCAAGCGTGCGCATCCACCTTAAGCCTGACACAACGGCGGTACTCAATATTGTGTATTTTGCAGGAAAGCACGTGACATCCACTTTATGAAGCGCGTGCAAGCCAAGTGGCAGATGAAGCTCTCAGTCAGGAGCAACAAGTTTCAGCCGCATTACCGAGCTCAGGTTAACTTTTAAGGTGCTAATCTTTATGTACATAGTAATAAAGAGTGTTTTACAGTAATATTTGTTTCTATTGATTGCTCTTAGTAGTGGCGCGTCCACACTTGCGTGCTGGTGTGGAGCCTAAACCGAAAGCCTAGTCTAGTAACGGAACAAGCAGTGATGGGTGTGTAGTGAACAAGTGACGGATTCTCAAGGCGTCCGCTTGGGGTGCTTTTCGTCAGCACAGTACTACGGCACTTTATCTGGTGGTATCGTGTAACTTTAAAGTAGTGTTGCAACGGAAGTGTCTTTACGGAAGCGGAAACGGAAACAGAAGTTAAAATTAAATTTTAGCGGAAGCGGAATCGGAATCGGAAGCAGAAGCAGAAGTCCTAATACTAAAAAAAAACAATTTTATTTTTAATCTTTTTTATTACCTAGTTTAACTAGAACTCAAAATTAAACAAAGGCAAGTTATATTTAATAAAAAGTATTTATGCCGCTTTTTCACCTTTTAGCCTATTTCTGTGTTCTTCATAAATTAAGCCGGCTCCACTAAATAACTGCTCGCTGGCTACACTACTGGGAGGAGCTGATAAGTACTGGCGAACTTCCGTTTAGAGTTCTGTTATAAAGTTTGCGGAACCGGAAGCAGAAACGGAAGTGAAAAAATTTGCGGAACTTCTGCAGAAGCGGAAGCGGAAGCAGAGGTCCGTTGCAACACTACTTTAAAGGACCCAACGTACCACCAGAGGTACGGCCATGGGTATGGAGGGTTCCCGCAACATCTCGGCTGGCTACTCGCTAGGACAATATTATCTCGATATAAAAAAAAAAAACGTTACGTGTATTTTTGCCTAGATTCGATTGTTTATTGAAATGGTCCATATTATTGGTGAAAAAAATTGATAAATAAAATCAATACAACAAAGCCGAGGGTTGACTGCAGGGGTTTTGTAAAATTATCTATATTTTACGAGATATTCAATAAAATCAGCTTATTCGGGCGGCGCGAGGTTTTTTTTTGTGTATCCGCTAGGGTACTATTTTATGTATTTCTGCCTGAGGTTGGCACAGTTTTACAATGCATTACCTCATAAGTCACGTCCACCTAGGACGCGCCCTATGTGGCACTGCACTGCGCCCGCCACCCTTAGACATAAAGATGAAAAGTCTCATTTGCCTGTAATTTCACCGGCAACCATACCCTTCAAACTGTAACACAGCAATACAAGCACTACTGCTTTGCGACAGAAATAGTTAGGTAGTACTTACCCGGACGAACTCTTTCAGAAAAAAGTAGTACTACTAAAATTAAACTACTAGAATTAGTAGGTTTTAATCTTATATTTATATTTATTTGGATCAGCAACGAAAGAAGCACAATCGTGCAAAAATATAATTCTAAAGTTACTTAAATCTAGTGTTCCTTCAATTATAGGTAACCACAGCGTGCATATTATATTAAGAACTGTGAATACTACTGGGCAAAAACAAATAGGTAATAAAATACATACCTAAGTGTAAAATTTATATAAAATAGAATCTATTTTATGGTATTTATTTCCTTCTCGCTCACTTTATCAGTTATTATATCATTTTCATCAACTCCACTTAGATTCCAAGGTATTTTTATAGGCATCCTATCAATTTTTAAGTTTATTTTATACAAAGGAAGCATATTAATTCTCCCTTTAAAGTACTGCGATATAACTTTGGAAAGTCCTCCGTTGATAACGAACTGGTTGTCCACATCAGGTATCTCGTTGATGTATTTGTTGACAATGTCCCTTACTTTCCCGTCTGCTAGTTCAATTTTGGCTGGTTCGATGGCGTTCGCGAAGGCTATGGTTAGTGTAGTGACAATCTGAAAAGTGAACCATCAAAGTCCGTGAAATAGATTAGCTGGTTATATGAGTGTAAGGCCCGGTTTCCACCAAAGCGGAGAGGAGAAGAGACGAGAGATGTGTTTTGAAAAACCAATCAGATTTCGTTATTTACACATGTCCTCTCCGCTTAGCTTCGGTGGAAATGGATCAAGCGGAGAGATTTCTTATTTTTACAAGCTTTTCATTAACTTGCAATGTATGTCCGGGTGGAATCTTGCAACTGAATTGTTATCCTCAACCGATTGAGCTGAAATTTGGCATACCTGCCAAGTTCCGATGACAATACAATATGATGGTAACAGCGAGCTGATTTGATGATGGAGACTGAAGGTGGACAACAGAACTCCTCGATGGATAATAGTAGATTGGCCGTGTTTAGGCTCATTTTGATCAGCACACGGTTACGATCACTAATTTTATAAAAGCTTGTTTTGAAAAATATATTTTTCACAAAAACTTATTCTATAGAACTTTGTGCCGCGAGCGAGCTAGTGGCGCGGCAGAGCGGATATTAATGTAGCAGGGCGGCGCCCGCGCTCGCGCGCCCCTTTTCCCGCTCTTCCCCGCCTCTTTCGCAGCTCTTGCTTTGCTCTCCACTTTATTGGAAATAACCTGCCAGCTTCGCAGCACATCTCTCGTCTCCTCTCCGCGTTGGTGCCAACCGGGCCCAATGCTGTTGCTGTTTCTGTGCAACGTTAAAAATCATAATCATCAGTCTGTAGCTGTCTGTCTGTAGCTGGACAAGCCTCCTCATATAATCCCACGAACGGTCTTGCGCCGCCTCCATCCACCGACCTTCTGTGACCTTTATAATGTCTTTGGTCCGTCGAGAGAGTTTTCTTACACTGCGTCACTTTGTTCCGTTCTGCGAGCTATATCGCCTGCCCATTGCCACTTACATACATACATACATAGACACACGCCTTTTTCCCGAAAGGGTAAGCAGAGCCTCAAGGCGCCTCTTTACTGTCGGTTTCACCATCGGTTGGGTGCCACTTCAACTTCCTAATTCTGAGACTTCACTGCGCACTCTCCTAAGTATTTGCACAACTGCGTAAAACTTTTTTTTTCTTAACCTATATTGTCCCACTGCTTGGCAAAGGTCTCCCCCAAATTCCTCCACTTGTTCCTGTCCCAGGCAGTCTCCCACCACTCCTTTCCAAAACCAACAAGATCGTCGTAAAACTTTACTGAAGCAAAATTAACCAAGTGGATAGTACACATAAATCTGAAGTATTGAGGATTTGTAAGGCGTGGCGCGTGTCGCCAGCGTTTTAGCAAATTGTACAAACTCTCTTACTCACGTTCTAGTGGGGTTATTATTATTATCAAGTATATACCTACGACGTTAAATTAGCGCAGAAACCATCGAGGGGGTACCTTGTCCCCTTTCCGACTCCATCGCACGCAGACCAGCTTGCTGTCACCAGAATATTGTATACTCAATTTTAACTAGAAACGGGATATTTACCACGATTTTTGAGTTTTAAATGTTCCAGATATTTCGGCACAGTTGCATGCGCCATGATCACGGGAGAACTAACTAAAGTCTTTGCGAGTAGCTGTTATTGGCAGATATATCGATCTACCCTCTTTCTCACTCTTTTATTACGAACGATACCACTACCATCGGTTTCATTGTCACAATTCACACCAACTCGACACACAACACTAACACTAAGAGGGTAGATCGATATATCTGCCAATAACATCTACTCGCAAAGACTATAGTTAGTTCTCCCGTGATCATGGCGCATGCAACTGTGCTTAAATATCGGGAACATTTAAAACTCAAAAATCATAGTAAATATCCCGTTTCTAGTGAAAATTATGTAGGTACATAACCATGATAGTTTCAAAAGTTATATTGTATACTTAGTTATCGAACTTGCAAAATTTGAACACAATTGGAGTACCTATATGCAAGGGAGTTCCATTACCCACCTACCATCTCCAGCATCAGATACCAATAGATAAAAGCGAGCTTGTTGTCACCATAATATTGTACTAACATCGGAACCAGACAGGCATAAAAACCTTAATCGGATAACGGGAACTGGGTCAAAATCTGCATGATTTTAAACAGATGGACAGACATACCTACAAGGCAAGTTAAATAAACGCTTCTAATAACAAGAGATGAAATCATAAGTAGTATTTTTATAGTCAAAAAAAATACTACTTTGAATAACGGAACAAGCAGATAGCCCACCTGATGATAAGCGGTGCCTATGAACAGTGCATTATCACATAGGTTACGTCCGCCTAGGACGCGCCCTATGTGGCATTGCACTACGCCCGCCACCCTGAGACGTAAAGATGAAAAGTCTCATGTGCCTGTAATTTCACCGGCAACCATACCCTTCAAGCTGGAACACAGCAATGCGAGCACTACTGCTTTGCGGCAGAAATAGGTACGGTGGTAGTACTTCCCCGGACGCACTCTTTCACAAAAAAGCTCTACCTACCTACTACTACTAAAACTTACCGAAAGTTACTTACTAGGTACTTACGAAAGTCTTAAACATGATGGTTGCTTCAAAATGTACTAAATAAATGCTGAGATCACATTTTGTGCTGCGCTCGTGTAAATGTAATATCCATGTTGATTGAAAACAATACGATACGCTGATTAAAGCTGAACAATGAAATCATAAACCAACTGAGTAAATTGAGATTGTATTGTTTATTCGTAATTAAAACTGAATTATGAGCACAAATGTGTTTGAACTTGTTGTATGAAACAGTTTGTTTGATTGAGTTATCTCCGAAGAAGGAAACGGTCTAGGCGCCAACGAATTTATTTGTATGAGGCGAAGAAGGCGAGCGCACGCTCTACAGTATTTTTGTGTATAAAAAAACAATATAAAAACGCCCTTTAATGTTTTGTTGAATTGACTATTAATAAGTTACTAAATATTTCAATAATTAAATCGTGTAAGAAGTACGAGTTAGTCTAAAATTAGATTTCAATTTTAAAAAGGTGGTAACTTATGGTACTAGGTAAATTTGTTATTTTTTCATCGATTGAAGTAGGTAATTCAAATAGTGTATTGAATTAATGATTTCACTAGATAAAAGCTTAAGAATACCATATATTTGTTTCTTCTTGGAAACTATAAGAAAACTTACCAAAAACTTAAAAATTCTAGAGCTCTTAGACATTTCGTGAACCTATAGCGCTCGTAGCATTCTAATGGCCATGCTCAGCGGTAGATGATGCTGAAGGAAACAGGGCGTGACTGGCCCACAGCAACATGCGCTGCTTCAGTTTAATACCTTAATCCAGATAAATTATTATTCCCGGGATGGGAATAATAATTGATCGAGCTCTCAAACAACTTGGGCGACTTGGCGTTGTATGATAGTATGTAATTTATCTATGTTTGTTCGAGCATAACTTTCGAACCGTTGATTCGATCTGCATTAAATTTAACAGGTCAAAAGGTTGTGCTATCAGTTTTACAGGTCCTAAGTTGAGCGGAATCGATCAAGGGGTTGTTAAATTACCTACTGGGTTCTAACCTATCAACCATGTGATATTTGATATGTTCGTATGTGTACGAACATATCAAGTCATATATATATGTCATATATAAGATGGATATGTCTATACGTTCCAAAACGTTTTTTTTTAGGATGTTAGTTTATTTATATCACAGAAAACATAAAAATGTAGAAACCAATATAACGTGAGCTCTCTCTGAGGCTTTTCAAGCATGAGGTTGTTTTTCATGTTTTTTTTATCAATCTTGAAATGATTGAACAAGCAGATGGTCCATCTGATGTTACCCTGCCTATGAACAGTGCATTATCTCATAGGTCATGTCCACATAGGACGTGGCCTATGCGGCATTAGCTACATCTGCGTCTGCCACACTGAGACATAAAAATGGAAAGTCTGATGTGCCTGTAATTTCGCCGGCATACATAGGTACCTTTCAAACCGGAACATAGCAATGCGACTGCTTTGCGACAGATATAGGTAGTACTTCCCCGGACGAACTATTTTACAAAAAAGCTCTACTACTACAAGTAAGTAGTAATTTCATGTAGTTTGATGATATAGTATCCATAATAGGAGCACACTTCGTTTGTATGCAGGGGCCTCATGCGCCCTAGCGCCACAGATTAGATAATAGTTACTAACAACAACACACTACAGATTTAAATGATTTTATTCCCTCGATATGGAACGGCAGTTAAAAGAAGTACACTTAACGTTAAAAGTAACCATCTAGTTTAACTGGAACTTTACTGCTTACCACCGCTCCACATGGCAATAACAAAGTATTTAACTTCTAGCAATCTAGCTTTTAAGACGATAACAGTAGCCCAAAATATAATATAAACCTTTCTTTCAAAGACCTTTTTCTCATCCTTTCCTCTCCTCTCTTTTCCCATATTTATTTTATTTATTTATAATGCAAATACTTACTGAAAAAACTTAAGACGTGTAATATAGTTAAAACAAAAAGTTTATTTCTTTTATGTTATCGGTACTTTTTAAACAGAATAAATAATACCTTTTGACAAGAAAAAAGCCTTTTTTGCGTAAATCCTATGATTAAAAGTCCTAATAAATCCAACTGTTTCCAAACGCCTAAAGCGATTTTAATGATTCTTTCACAATATTTAGGTAGGTACTATAGATACTATAGGATTAGAAAAAAAACGAAACAATACATATACTGGGAATAGTTTCTGTTTTACGTGATTTTTGCTCACTTATCGTTTAGCATGCATTATTCTGTCACTTTCCAACTTACCTGAACTTTAATTAGACAGTGACACAATGCTTTTTGAATGTTGTGTATCTATTATCATTTATTCTCCCTATAGGTTCATTCGTGGTGGGTTTGCACAGGCATGTCGCTTCTAGCCGCGGTGCCCCGTCTTGAGAACCCTAGGGCAGCCTTTAGGACGCACATTCCTGCATCCAGCGTTCTCTTGCGATCACTGGTATCGCCTACAGCCGGGTTGATCTCTACAAGGTCCACTGCGCGAAGTCTTCCCGTAGAATATATGATTTCCATCATACTGATCGCTTCCCGAAGTGTGAGTCCACCCCTTACTGTAACAAAATATAATAAGAAATAAGAAATGTTTATTGACCATAACATGATGTTAATATAAAGATGTAGCCCTGCCTCCCGGAAAAGCGTGAGCTGTGGCCCAGGAAACAGTTCTCTCCCGTATGACATTGACTTATTAAATTACAGTCGTTACAAACACTAAAATAAAACTTAGTCTAATATAGGTACAGTTTATTGTGACTATGTAAGAGGTGTGTGTATGTTTGTGTGTGTGTTTGTATGTGCGAAGATAAACATGAAGACACATGCGACTTTCCATCTTTATGTCTCAGGGTGGCAAGCGCAGTGCAATGCCACATTGGGTGCGCCCTAGGTGGACGTGACCTATGAGTTAATGAACTGTTCATAGGAAGAATCTCTGAATTCAGTCATCTAAAGTTGTACCTATAAAAAAAACATTTGAATTTATGTGTGCCAGTTTATGGGTGTGTGAAGAAATAAGCATCTTGTAGGTCGTTTGGCACAGTCACAATCATAAACATCTGAGCAACTCGAGTGGTCAAAGACACCTGCTTATTTACAATTACCAATAGCACCTGTACAACCTAGGAGCCTTACACATAAACTTGTTTTAGTCCTGGAATAAATATTCCGTGTTTAGTCATTTTAATTACTTAGGCTTATCAAAGAAAAGAAGATAATGATGATCTCAAATAAACATATATGAATTCAAATGAAATATCATAATATTATTCAGAAAGAAGGATTATAAAATTTGGCTAGAAAAAGCACAAACAATTATATTTTTGATCGTTAAGTATGTCTTTTGTTTGCTGAGATGCGAGAGGTTGCGGGTTCGATTCCCGCTGTGGGACAAATATTCGAATGATCTGCAAATATTTGTTCAGGATCTGGGTGGTTGTGGTAGGTACCATGATACTTGTAGTTCCTGATACCCACAACACAGGGAATTCTAATGTGGGATTTAGACTATGTTTGTGACTGTTGGATGTTTTGTTTTCTATTGAGAATCATATCCCAAAAACAGGACGTCCCCTACCTTTACCTAATATTTTCACCATGTATTCTTTTCACTATTTCGTAGATATTCCACCTTTATTTGCAAGGGCCTTAATATTCAAAGCTTTCTGAGCATTGAGCAAACAGCATGTTCGAAGCATCTTCAAACGCGAACAACATAATTTATAAAGTCAAGTTTGCCTTAAGTTACTACTAAATTACATCGTTTTAAGCCCCCACGTAAAAAGTTATAGATCGACTCCAATGTCATAAACGCGAAGGTGGACACATGGGTTGCTCAGTTACTTTTGAATGCAAATGTGCCTAGGTATTTATTTATTTAATTCTTTATTGCACAAAAAGCACAAGGAAGTTGCACAAACGGAGGACTTAATGCTGAGCAGCATTTTCTGCCAGTCATCCATGAGGATGATACCTACATAAGGTTGGCGTGCTCAAAACGAATTACAAAATAAAGTTAACAGCAATAATATAGCTTAGAAACTAATTTGCCCTAAAATAAATACATACTTACCTATAACACACATACTTCTAACTTAAATAAATAGATAATCATTCCTAACATAAAATTAATAAAATAGGTACTGCGATTTAAAGTAATAAGTAAGTAAGTAAAAAAAAAACCTATTGATAAAACAATTTGTATGCAAATCGGGCTCCAACACCGGTGGGTTTAACTGAACAATATCCCCTGTAGATTGTTAAAGTTTATTCTTTACGAGTCTTTCTCTTTATTAAAACAGCTATCTGCCAGCTATGTTTCTGGAAATTACAATGGACTGTTGTAGACTACTATGCATTAGCTGCAATTAGGTAAATTGCATTCAACGAGATACAATAGAAGCAAAATATATAGTAGGTTGGTAAGGTACCTGAGGCCTTAACAAATAAACATTCTATTGGCGATGACGCTAGTAGAAAAGCCAACAATGTATGAGATTGACGTAAAATATCGAAATGTCACGTGGTAAATTGTATTGTATTGTATTACGATTGTATAAATGGAATCGCTTCGAAGCGAATGCCGTTTGGCTAGGCCGGCAGGTATGTGCAGTGAACGAAATGCCTACATAGATGAGTACCTATAGTAATGTAATATTGTGTAGCATCCGTAGCACTCCTTACCACTTTCTGTACCCTGGTAGGTACCCTATCATGTCTTGTTACCCGTAGTAGGTAAAGGATCCTAAATTTGGGCCATCGCGTAAATTCGTAGCACTCCGTAGCCGCACACCTAATACAGGTGCGTGTTACACAGATAACACACGAACACACCCTTTTTTTAAAGGAGGGGAAAATGCCTTAGCGTTCCCTTCCACCACGGGGGTGGCAGAAGGGGGAGTGTAGGGCTCGAACCCACTAAAAACCCCTCCGGTGAGCAGTCCTCCGCCGAGTTGGGGCAATATGGGATCGAGCTAATATTCACCATCTTACCCCGGAAACACAAACACACTATGCACCAACGCATTGAAACAGACTTGTGATGAGCTTAGTTTGGATGCATTGTCTGTGAGTGCGTGTATGAGCGTGTTTTCGGCTTCACTTGTTTCCTACGTCGTTTTCTGTCTGAACCATGAATGTAGGGTCTGAACATTCACTATTTGTCTGAGTATTCAGTGTATATATAATAGTACAAGTAGTATTACACACCTGGAGTCCCAGTGCTGGGTGCCTCAAGCGCGTCCAAAGCATCGATATCGAAGCTCACATGAATAGGTTTGTTCTTATAAGGATCCAGCTTTTCCAGTATGAGATTGATAGATTTTTTGATGCCGTATCTGAAAAATTCAGAAGAAGTTACGATTTGTCATTGTGAAAATTAAGAGGTTTCAAAAGGTTCTACTGACGTTATACTTACTCTTCAACATCTTCCATGGCAAATGCTGGAACGTCGAATTTTTCTATCGCCATCCTTTCATATTCATCAACAGATCGGAGTCCGAGGTATCCGAGATTTTTTACTGGGAATCTGAAACATAATGTATAATTGTTCATTGAATCCTTTTAACACTTTCTTCTTAGACAGCTTGTTGCTCTAACCTGGGACCTGCAAAAACTTTTCACTGTAATAATATAAGTGAAGCAACATTATCGCTGATAGCTGTGTTTTATTAGCTTCTGCCTGCAGCTTCCATCGAGTTATGCGTAGTTCCACTCAACTCCGTAACGGTTTAGTGGAGTTGATGCTATTTGGTTTTGAATGGATGCTGGGGAAGGCAGAAGAGGGGGTGTCTGTTTATTGGAGTTTACTCTTTAAGAATAGATTTTCATCAAGGCCTTGGTACGCAAATATGTAGATGGGGAGTAAAATCGTAAAATTGAGCGTTAGCAAAAAGTTAACTCGTTATGATTTTCGTCTTATACTGAACTAAACTGGAGTAAACTCCAGTCGCGCGTCAAAGCTGACACGCAACTATTTTATCCCGACGCACGCGAAGCTGCGGGCAAACATACATACATAGAAAACCGCCTTTTCCCCGAAGAGGTAGGCAGATCCACAATGGGTCTCTTCTCTTTTCACAGTGGGTTGCACCATCGTGGAATATAGACGTGACAGGTGGTGAGCTCATCGCCACCATTGCTTCCCACGACTGACTCGGCTAACGCTTTCTTCCAGTAATAACACATTCCATAATAAGCTAGCAGCCAGGACAAATCTTATACCAACGAATATTGTCAACGCAAAAGACTACCATAGTTCTGTTTTTACTAGCTTTTATATAACTTGCAATGTATGTATGTTTGTCCGGGTGGAATCTTGCAACTGAATTTTAAAGCAGTTATGCTCAACCGATTGAGATGATATTTTGCATACCTGTCAAGTTCCGATGACAATACAATATGATGGTGACAGCGAGCTGATCTAATGATGGAGACGGAAGGTCGACAACGGAACTCCTCGATGGATAATAGTTGTGTTTAGGCTCATTTCGATCAGCACACGGTTAATATCACAAATTGTATAAAAGCTAATTTTATAAAATATATTTTTCACAAAAAAAATATTACCTGGGAACCTGCCAATCCATGCTAGGAAGGTACGGCCAGTAGTCTGACAGCTCCTTCACCAGCAGCGCGACGGGCATGCCGTGCACTGACCCTGTGTCTGAGGTCTTGTTGGTGTTGATGTCTGCATGGGCATCCACCCAGATGAGGATCATGTCTTCGTGCTCTTTGAAGTGGCCATCAACGGAACCTAAAAGGGACCACATATAGATGTAGGTAAACTAGCGACTCGCCTCGGCTTCGCACGTGTAGTTTCAGGATGAAAAACAGCCCCCCCCCTCCTACCCCCCGCATCCATCCACATACCAAATGCCATCAAAATCCGCTTAACCGTTACGGAGTGGAACCAAAATAACGCGAGCGTAGCCGCGGGCGTTAGCTAATAAACCATATCCTATAGCACTCAGCGATAATGTAGTGTATTTTTTGTTTATCCATTATTATTTTATTCTATTATCAATTGTATTCGCAGCGCAAGCGATGTAAAGAATATTTTAGGTAATTTTTTTACACCTTGGGTTACATTATTGGAGCTTTAGTAAGGATCCCTAAATTTTTTGAAAATATAATATAGCCTATGTCTCCTGGGGATACTGTAACTTCCCAACAGTGAAATAATTTTTCAAATTGGTTCTGTATATTTCGGATCCTATTAATTGCAAAGAAACAATCAAATCTTTCCTCTTTATAATATTATAGTATAGATTAGTATAGATATAAATTAGATTAGTATCGATTTTGATTAGTATAGATAAAGGTATTAGTAGGTATAAATAAGTAACGTGTATGTTACTGTATTGTTCTATTGATTCGAGTAAACAAGCTTTCATTGTTATGCTCGTGTAATAAAGGAATCATTATGCGTAAGTAGGTACTTATATGTACATAAGTAGGTACGTACATATGCATTTTAATTGGGTAGGTATGGGCCCGATAATGAAGCATACTTCAACCAAAACTTCAACGGTTAATTGTAAATACTATCGCTAATCAACTATACTCTTAGTCCAGTCAAGTTAAACATAAAAAGTGGGTCGTTCTGAAGGTAGACGTTTGTCTCTTCAGCGCCTAAACCATTGAGAAGAACGAGTAGGTTCACGTCTTATGAGCAAAAGTGGCGGTATTCAACTTTTATTCCACTGATTGGGGGTGGAAGCTGTCGTATCAGGGACTGACCCCCATCCCCAGCACCATGGATCCCGCACCTCCTGCTCTTCTGTTCTTCATGTAAATGCAGTCCTCTGCCTGTCATGCGGTGGCAAATTGTGAATTAACTTCCCGGATGTGGAGCTGAAATGCTCGGACGATGAAGTTGACCCGACTACAGACTGGGCGCCTCTCCCAGCGTCCATCACGGCCATCGAGACACCATCTTCGTGCAAGCCCAAGCCTGGGCCATCTAACATAGAAGATCCTTTTTTGAGAGAATTACTGTACCTACAGGTACCAATTTAGTCTCAAATGAAAGCTAATTAAATTTACTACAACTTCATGCTTATAATATTTGACTTGGGATGCGTATTTTAGAAGATATTTTACAAAATTAATGAACTTTTCGAAAAAAAAAACGCTCTTAGGTAAAAATTGCCTATTTTTGGAGAACTGTATCTTGGGAACCAATGGCTCTATAGAGCTCGCGCTAGTGTTAAATTGTAGCAAATTTAGTCTTCTTTAAAAGTATTCGCAGTAACTGTACCGGTCAGACCCTTCCTTCACTAAGATATAATCATAAACCAACTGAGTAAATTGAGATTGTATTGTTTATTCGTAATTAAAACTGAATTATGAGCACAAATGTGTTTGAACTTGTTGTATGAAACAGTTTGTTTGATTGAGTTATCTCCGAAGAAGGAAACGGTCTAGGCGCCAACGAATTTATTTGTATGAGGCGAAGAAGGCGAGCGCACGCTCTACAGTATTTTTGTGTATAAAAAAACAATATAAAAACGCCCTTTAATGTTTTGTTGAATTGACTATTAATAAGTTACTAAATATTTCAATAATTAAATCGTGTAAGAAGTACGAGTTAGTCTAAAATTAGATTTCAATTTTAAAAAGGTGGTAACTTATGGTACTAGGTAAATTTGTTATTTTTTCATCGATTGAAGTAGGTAATTCAAATAGTGTATTGAATTAATGATTTCACTAGATAAAAGCTTAAGAATACCATATATTTGTTTCTTCTTGGAAACTATAAGAAAACTTACCAAAAACTTAAAAATTCTAGAGCTCTTAGACATTTCGTGAACCTATAGCGCTCGTAGCATTCTAATGGCCATGCTCAGCGGTAGATGATGCTGAAGGAAACAGGGCGTGACTGGCCCACAGCAACATGCGCTGCTTCAGTTTAATACCTTAATCCAGATAAATTATTATTCCCGGGATGGGAATAATAATTGATCGAGCTCTCAAACAACTTGGGCGACTTGGCGTTGTATGATAGTATGTAATTTATCTATGTTTGTTCGAGCATAACTTTCGAACCGTTGATTCGATCTGCATTAAATTTAACAGGTCAAAAGGTTGTGCTATCAGTTTTACAGGTCCTAAGTTGAGCGGAATCGATCAAGGGGTTGTTAAATTACCTACTGGGTTCTAACCTATCAACCATGTGATATTTGATATGTTCGTATGTGTACGAACATATCAAGTCATATATATATGTCATATATAAGATGGATATGTCTATACGTTCCAAAACGTTTTTTTTTAGGATGTTAGTTTATTTATATCACAGAAAACATAAAAATGTAGAAACCAATATAACGTGAGCTCTCTCTGAGGCTTTTCAAGCATGAGGTTGTTTTTCATGTTTTTTTTATCAATCTTGAAATGATTGAACAAGCAGATGGTCCATCTGATGTTACCCTGCCTATGAACAGTGCATTATCTCATAGGTCATGTCCACATAGGACGTGGCCTATGCGGCATTAGCTACATCTGCGTCTGCCACACTGAGACATAAAAATGGAAAGTCTGATGTGCCTGTAATTTCGCCGGCATACATAGGTACCTTTCAAACCGGAACATAGCAATGCGACTGCTTTGCGACAGATATAGGTAGTACTTCCCCGGACGAACTATTTTACAAAAAAGCTCTACTACTACAAGTAAGTAGTAATTTCATGTAGTTTGATGATATAGTATCCATAATAGGAGCACACTTCGTTTGTATGCAGGGGCCTCATGCGCCCTAGCGCCACAGATTAGATAATAGTTACTAACAACAACACACTACAGATTTAAATGATTTTATTCCCTCGATATGGAACGGCAGTTAAAAGAAGTACACTTAACGTTAAAAGTAACCATCTAGTTTAACTGGAACTTTACTGCTTACCACCGCTCCACATGGCAATAACAAAGTATTTAACTTCTAGCAATCTAGCTTTTAAGACGATAACAGTAGCCCAAAATATAATATAAACCTTTCTTTCAAAGACCTTTTTCTCATCCTTTCCTCTCCTCTCTTTTCCCATATTTATTTTATTTATTTATAATGCAAATACTTACTGAAAAAACTTAAGACGTGTAATATAGTTAAAACAAAAAGTTTATTTCTTTTATGTTATCGGTACTTTTTAAACAGAATAAATAATACCTTTTGACAAGAAAAAAGCCTTTTTTGCGTAAATCCTATGATTAAAAGTCCTAATAAATCCAACTGTTTCCAAACGCCTAAAGCGATTTTAATGATTCTTTCACAATATTTAGGTAGGTACTATAGATACTATAGGATTAGAAAAAAAACGAAACAATACATATACTGGGAATAGTTTCTGTTTTACGTGATTTTTGCTCACTTATCGTTTAGCATGCATTATTCTGTCACTTTCCAACTTACCTGAACTTTAATTAGACAGTGACACAATGCTTTTTGAATGTTGTGTATCTATTATCATTTATTCTCCCTATAGGTTCATTCGTGGTGGGTTTGCACAGGCATGTCGCTTCTAGCCGCGGTGCCCCGTCTTGAGAACCCTAGGGCAGCCTTTAGGACGCACATTCCTGCATCCAGCGTTCTCTTGCGATCACTGGTATCGCCTACAGCCGGGTTGATCTCTACAAGGTCCACTGCGCGAAGTCTTCCCGTAGAATATATGATTTCCATCATACTGATCGCTTCCCGAAGTGTGAGTCCACCCCTTACTGTAACAAAATATAATAAGAAATAAGAAATGTTTATTGACCATAACATGATGTTAATATAAAGATGTAGCCCTGCCTCCCGGAAAAGCGTGAGCTGTGGCCCAGGAAACAGTTCTCTCCCGTATGACATTGACTTATTAAATTACAGTCGTTACAAACACTAAAATAAAACTTAGTCTAATATAGGTACAGTTTATTGTGACTATGTAAGAGGTGTGTGTATGTTTGTGTGTGTGTTTGTATGTGCGAAGATAAACATGAAGACACATGCGACTTTCCATCTTTATGTCTCAGGGTGGCAAGCGCAGTGCAATGCCACATTGGGTGCGCCCTAGGTGGACGTGACCTATGAGTTAATGAACTGTTCATAGGAAGAATCTCTGAATTCAGTCATCTAAAGTTGTACCTATAAAAAAAACATTTGAATTTATGTGTGCCAGTTTATGGGTGTGTGAAGAAATAAGCATCTTGTAGGTCGTTTGGCACAGTCACAATCATAAACATCTGAGCAACTCGAGTGGTCAAAGACACCTGCTTATTTACAATTACCAATAGCACCTGTACAACCTAGGAGCCTTACACATAAACTTGTTTTAGTCCTGGAATAAATATTCCGTGTTTAGTCATTTTAATTACTTAGGCTTATCAAAGAAAAGAAGATAATGATGATCTCAAATAAACATATATGAATTCAAATGAAATATCATAATATTATTCAGAAAGAAGGATTATAAAATTTGGCTAGAAAAAGCACAAACAATTATATTTTTGATCGTTAAGTATGTCTTTTGTTTGCTGAGATGCGAGAGGTTGCGGGTTCGATTCCCGCTGTGGGACAAATATTCGAATGATCTGCAAATATTTGTTCAGGATCTGGGTGGTTGTGGTAGGTACCATGATACTTGTAGTTCCTGATACCCACAACACAGGGAATTCTAATGTGGGATTTAGACTATGTTTGTGACTGTTGGATGTTTTGTTTTCTATTGAGAATCATATCCCAAAAACAGGACGTCCCCTACCTTTACCTAATATTTTCACCATGTATTCTTTTCACTATTTCGTAGATATTCCACCTTTATTTGCAAGGGCCTTAATATTCAAAGCTTTCTGAGCATTGAGCAAACAGCATGTTCGAAGCATCTTCAAACGCGAACAACATAATTTATAAAGTCAAGTTTGCCTTAAGTTACTACTAAATTACATCGTTTTAAGCCCCCACGTAAAAAGTTATAGATCGACTCCAATGTCATAAACGCGAAGGTGGACACATGGGTTGCTCAGTTACTTTTGAATGCAAATGTGCCTAGGTATTTATTTATTTAATTCTTTATTGCACAAAAAGCACAAGGAAGTTGCACAAACGGAGGACTTAATGCTGAGCAGCATTTTCTGCCAGTCATCCATGAGGATGATACCTACATAAGGTTGGCGTGCTCAAAACGAATTACAAAATAAAGTTAACAGCAATAATATAGCTTAGAAACTAATTTGCCCTAAAATAAATACATACTTACCTATAACACACATACTTCTAACTTAAATAAATAGATAATCATTCCTAACATAAAATTAATAAAATAGGTACTGCGATTTAAAGTAATAAGTAAGTAAGTAAAAAAAAAACCTATTGATAAAACAATTTGTATGCAAATCGGGCTCCAACACCGGTGGGTTTAACTGAACAATATCCCCTGTAGATTGTTAAAGTTTATTCTTTACGAGTCTTTCTCTTTATTAAAACAGCTATCTGCCAGCTATGTTTCTGGAAATTACAATGGACTGTTGTAGACTACTATGCATTAGCTGCAATTAGGTAAATTGCATTCAACGAGATACAATAGAAGCAAAATATATAGTAGGTTGGTAAGGTACCTGAGGCCTTAACAAATAAACATTCTATTGGCGATGACGCTAGTAGAAAAGCCAACAATGTATGAGATTGACGTAAAATATCGAAATGTCACGTGGTAAATTGTATTGTATTGTATTACGATTGTATAAATGGAATCGCTTCGAAGCGAATGCCGTTTGGCTAGGCCGGCAGGTATGTGCAGTGAACGAAATGCCTACATAGATGAGTACCTATAGTAATGTAATATTGTGTAGCATCCGTAGCACTCCTTACCACTTTCTGTACCCTGGTAGGTACCCTATCATGTCTTGTTACCCGTAGTAGGTAAAGGATCCTAAATTTGGGCCATCGCGTAAATTCGTAGCACTCCGTAGCCGCACACCTAATACAGGTGCGTGTTACACAGATAACACACGAACACACCCTTTTTTTAAAGGAGGGGAAAATGCCTTAGCGTTCCCTTCCACCACGGGGGTGGCAGAAGGGGGAGTGTAGGGCTCGAACCCACTAAAAACCCCTCCGGTGAGCAGTCCTCCGCCGAGTTGGGGCAATATGGGATCGAGCTAATATTCACCATCTTACCCCGGAAACACAAACACACTATGCACCAACGCATTGAAACAGACTTGTGATGAGCTTAGTTTGGATGCATTGTCTGTGAGTGCGTGTATGAGCGTGTTTTCGGCTTCACTTGTTTCCTACGTCGTTTTCTGTCTGAACCATGAATGTAGGGTCTGAACATTCACTATTTGTCTGAGTATTCAGTGTATATATAATAGTACAAGTAGTATTACACACCTGGAGTCCCAGTGCTGGGTGCCTCAAGCGCGTCCAAAGCATCGATATCGAAGCTCACATGAATAGGTTTGTTCTTATAAGGATCCAGCTTTTCCAGTATGAGATTGATAGATTTTTTGATGCCGTATCTGAAAAATTCAGAAGAAGTTACGATTTGTCATTGTGAAAATTAAGAGGTTTCAAAAGGTTCTACTGACGTTATACTTACTCTTCAACATCTTCCATGGCAAATGCTGGAACGTCGAATTTTTCTATCGCCATCCTTTCATATTCATCAACAGATCGGAGTCCGAGGTATCCGAGATTTTTTACTGGGAATCTGAAACATAATGTATAATTGTTCATTGAATCCTTTTAACACTTTCTTCTTAGACAGCTTGTTGCTCTAACCTGGGACCTGCAAAAACTTTTCACTGTAATAATATAAGTGAAGCAACATTATCGCTGATAGCTGTGTTTTATTAGCTTCTGCCTGCAGCTTCCATCGAGTTATGCGTAGTTCCACTCAACTCCGTAACGGTTTAGTGGAGTTGATGCTATTTGGTTTTGAATGGATGCTGGGGAAGGCAGAAGAGGGGGTGTCTGTTTATTGGAGTTTACTCTTTAAGAATAGATTTTCATCAAGGCCTTGGTACGCAAATATGTAGATGGGGAGTAAAATCGTAAAATTGAGCGTTAGCAAAAAGTTAACTCGTTATGATTTTCGTCTTATACTGAACTAAACTGGAGTAAACTCCAGTCGCGCGTCAAAGCTGACACGCAACTATTTTATCCCGACGCACGCGAAGCTGCGGGCAAACATACATACATAGAAAACCGCCTTTTCCCCGAAGAGGTAGGCAGATCCACAATGGGTCTCTTCTCTTTTCACAGTGGGTTGCACCATCGTGGAATATAGACGTGACAGGTGGTGAGCTCATCGCCACCATTGCTTCCCACGACTGACTCGGCTAACGCTTTCTTCCAGTAATAACACATTCCATAATAAGCTAGCAGCCAGGACAAATCTTATACCAACGAATATTGTCAACGCAAAAGACTACCATAGTTCTGTTTTTACTAGCTTTTATATAACTTGCAATGTATGTATGTTTGTCCGGGTGGAATCTTGCAACTGAATTTTAAAGCAGTTATGCTCAACCGATTGAGATGATATTTTGCATACCTGTCAAGTTCCGATGACAATACAATATGATGGTGACAGCGAGCTGATCTAATGATGGAGACGGAAGGTCGACAACGGAACTCCTCGATGGATAATAGTTGTGTTTAGGCTCATTTCGATCAGCACACGGTTAATATCACAAATTGTATAAAAGCTAATTTTATAAAATATATTTTTCACAAAAAAAATATTACCTGGGAACCTGCCAATCCATGCTAGGAAGGTACGGCCAGTAGTCTGACAGCTCCTTCACCAGCAGCGCGACGGGCATGCCGTGCACTGACCCTGTGTCTGAGGTCTTGTTGGTGTTGATGTCTGCATGGGCATCCACCCAGATGAGGATCATGTCTTCGTGCTCTTTGAAGTGGCCATCAACGGAACCTAAAAGGGACCACATATAGATGTAGGTAAACTAGCGACTCGCCTCGGCTTCGCACGTGTAGTTTCAGGATGAAAAACAGCCCCCCCCCTCCTACCCCCCGCATCCATCCACATACCAAATGCCATCAAAATCCGCTTAACCGTTACGGAGTGGAACCAAAATAACGCGAGCGTAGCCGCGGGCGTTAGCTAATAAACCATATCCTATAGCACTCAGCGATAATGTAGTGTATTTTTTGTTTATCCATTATTATTTTATTCTATTATCAATTGTATTCGCAGCGCAAGCGATGTAAAGAATATTTTAGGTAATTTTTTTACACCTTGGGTTACATTATTGGAGCTTTAGTAAGGATCCCTAAATTTTTTGAAAATATAATATAGCCTATGTCTCCTGGGGATACTGTAACTTCCCAACAGTGAAATAATTTTTCAAATTGGTTCTGTATTTTCGGATCCTATTAATTGCAAAGAAACAATCAAATCTTTCCTCTTTATAATATTATAGTATAGATTAGTATAGATATAAATTAGATTAGTATCGATTTTGATTAGTATAGATAAAGGTATTAGTAGGTATAAATAAGTAACGTGTATGTTACTGTATTGTTCTATTGATTCGAGTAAACAAGCTTTCATTGTTATGCTCGTGTAATAAAGGAATCATTATGCGTAAGTAGGTACTTATATGTACATAAGTAGGTACGTACATATGCATTTTAATTGGGTAGGTATGGGCCCCGATAATGAAGCATACTTCAACCAAAACTTCAACGGTTAATTGTAAATACTATCGCTAATCAACTATACTCTTAGTCCAGTCAAGTTAAACATAAAAAGTGGGTCGTTCTGAAGGTAGACGTTTGTCTCTTCAGCGCCTAAACCATTGAGAAGAACGAGTAGGTTCACGTCTTATGAGCAAAAGTGGCGGTATTCAACTTTTATTCCACTGATTGGGGGTGGAAGCTGTCGTATCAGGGACTGACCCCCATCCCCAGCACCATGGATCCCGCACCTCCTGCTCTTCTGTTCTTCATGTAAATGCAGTCCTCTGCCTGTCATGCGGTGGCAAATTGTGAATTAACTTCCCGGATGTGGAGCTGAAATGCTCGGACGATGAAGTTGACCCGACTACAGACTGGGCGCCTCTCCCAGCGTCCATCACGGCCATCGAGACACCATCTTCGTGCAAGCCCAAGCCTGGGCCATCTAACATAGAAGATCCTTTTTTGAGAGAATTACTGTACCTACAGGTACCAATTTAGTCTCAAATGAAAGCTAATTAAATTTACTACAACTTCATGCTTATAATATTTGACTTGGGATGCGTATTTTAGAAGATATTTTACAAAATTAATGAACTTTTCGAAAAAAAAAACGCTCTTAGGTAAAAATTGCCTATTTTTGGAGAACTGTATCTTGGGAACCAATGGCTCTATAGAGCTCGCGCTAGTGTTAAATTGTAGCAAATTTAGTCTTCTTTAAAAGTATTCGCAGTAACTGTACCGGTCAGACCCTTCCTTCACTAAGATATAATCATAAACCAACTGAGTAAATTGAGATTGTATTGTTTATTCGTAATTAAAACTGAATTATGAGCACAAATGTGTTTGAACTTGTTGTATGAAACAGTTTGTTTGATTGAGTTATCTCCGAAGAAGGAAACGGTCTAGGCGCCAACGAATTTATTTGTATGAGGCGAAGAAGGCGAGCGCACGCTCTACAGTATTTTTGTGTATAAAAAAACAATATAAAAACGCCCTTTAATGTTTTGTTGAATTGACTATTAATAAGTTACTAAATATTTCAATAATTAAATCGTGTAAGAAGTACGAGTTAGTCTAAAATTAGATTTCAATTTTAAAAAGGTGGTAACTTATGGTACTAGGTAAATTTGTTATTTTTTCATCGATTGAAGTAGGTAATTCAAATAGTGTATTGAATTAATGATTTCACTAGATAAAAGCTTAAGAATACCATATATTTGTTTCTTCTTGGAAACTATAAGAAAACTTACCAAAAACTTAAAAATTCTAGAGCTCTTAGACATTTCGTGAACCTATAGCGCTCGTAGCATTCTAATGGCCATGCTCAGCGGTAGATGATGCTGAAGGAAACAGGGCGTGACTGGCCCACAGCAACATGCGCTGCTTCAGTTTAATACCTTAATCCAGATAAATTATTATTCCCGGGATGGGAATAATAATTGATCGAGCTCTCAAACAACTTGGGCGACTTGGCGTTGTATGATAGTATGTAATTTATCTATGTTTGTTCGAGCATAACTTTCGAACCGTTGATTCGATCTGCATTAAATTTAACAGGTCAAAAGGTTGTGCTATCAGTTTTACAGGTCCTAAGTTGAGCGGAATCGATCAAGGGGTTGTTAAATTACCTACTGGGTTCTAACCTATCAACCATGTGATATTTGATATGTTCGTATGTGTACGAACATATCAAGTCATATATATATGTCATATATAAGATGGATATGTCTATACGTTCCAAAACGTTTTTTTTTAGGATGTTAGTTTATTTATATCACAGAAAACATAAAAATGTAGAAACCAATATAACGTGAGCTCTCTCTGAGGCTTTTCAAGCATGAGGTTGTTTTTCATGTTTTTTTTATCAATCTTGAAATGATTGAACAAGCAGATGGTCCATCTGATGTTACCCTGCCTATGAACAGTGCATTATCTCATAGGTCATGTCCACATAGGACGTGGCCTATGCGGCATTAGCTACATCTGCGTCTGCCACACTGAGACATAAAAATGGAAAGTCTGATGTGCCTGTAATTTCGCCGGCATACATAGGTACCTTTCAAACCGGAACATAGCAATGCGACTGCTTTGCGACAGATATAGGTAGTACTTCCCCGGACGAACTATTTTACAAAAAAGCTCTACTACTACAAGTAAGTAGTAATTTCATGTAGTTTGATGATATAGTATCCATAATAGGAGCACACTTCGTTTGTATGCAGGGGCCTCATGCGCCCTAGCGCCACAGATTAGATAATAGTTACTAACAACAACACACTACAGATTTAAATGATTTTATTCCCTCGATATGGAACGGCAGTTAAAAGAAGTACACTTAACGTTAAAAGTAACCATCTAGTTTAACTGGAACTTTACTGCTTACCACCGCTCCACATGGCAATAACAAAGTATTTAACTTCTAGCAATCTAGCTTTTAAGACGATAACAGTAGCCCAAAATATAATATAAACCTTTCTTTCAAAGACCTTTTTCTCATCCTTTCCTCTCCTCTCTTTTCCCATATTTATTTTATTTATTTATAATGCAAATACTTACTGAAAAAACTTAAGACGTGTAATATAGTTAAAACAAAAAGTTTATTTCTTTTATGTTATCGGTACTTTTTAAACAGAATAAATAATACCTTTTGACAAGAAAAAAGCCTTTTTTGCGTAAATCCTATGATTAAAAGTCCTAATAAATCCAACTGTTTCCAAACGCCTAAAGCGATTTTAATGATTCTTTCACAATATTTAGGTAGGTACTATAGATACTATAGGATTAGAAAAAAAACGAAACAATACATATACTGGGAATAGTTTCTGTTTTACGTGATTTTTGCTCACTTATCGTTTAGCATGCATTATTCTGTCACTTTCCAACTTACCTGAACTTTAATTAGACAGTGACACAATGCTTTTTGAATGTTGTGTATCTATTATCATTTATTCTCCCTATAGGTTCATTCGTGGTGGGTTTGCACAGGCATGTCGCTTCTAGCCGCGGTGCCCCGTCTTGAGAACCCTAGGGCAGCCTTTAGGACGCACATTCCTGCATCCAGCGTTCTCTTGCGATCACTGGTATCGCCTACAGCCGGGTTGATCTCTACAAGGTCCACTGCGCGAAGTCTTCCCGTAGAATATATGATTTCCATCATACTGATCGCTTCCCGAAGTGTGAGTCCACCCCTTACTGTAACAAAATATAATAAGAAATAAGAAATGTTTATTGACCATAACATGATGTTAATATAAAGATGTAGCCCTGCCTCCCGGAAAAGCGTGAGCTGTGGCCCAGGAAACAGTTCTCTCCCGTATGACATTGACTTATTAAATTACAGTCGTTACAAACACTAAAATAAAACTTAGTCTAATATAGGTACAGTTTATTGTGACTATGTAAGAGGTGTGTGTATGTTTGTGTGTGTGTTTGTATGTGCGAAGATAAACATGAAGACACATGCGACTTTCCATCTTTATGTCTCAGGGTGGCAAGCGCAGTGCAATGCCACATTGGGTGCGCCCTAGGTGGACGTGACCTATGAGTTAATGAACTGTTCATAGGAAGAATCTCTGAATTCAGTCATCTAAAGTTGTACCTATAAAAAAAACATTTGAATTTATGTGTGCCAGTTTATGGGTGTGTGAAGAAATAAGCATCTTGTAGGTCGTTTGGCACAGTCACAATCATAAACATCTGAGCAACTCGAGTGGTCAAAGACACCTGCTTATTTACAATTACCAATAGCACCTGTACAACCTAGGAGCCTTACACATAAACTTGTTTTAGTCCTGGAATAAATATTCCGTGTTTAGTCATTTTAATTACTTAGGCTTATCAAAGAAAAGAAGATAATGATGATCTCAAATAAACATATATGAATTCAAATGAAATATCATAATATTATTCAGAAAGAAGGATTATAAAATTTGGCTAGAAAAAGCACAAACAATTATATTTTTGATCGTTAAGTATGTCTTTTGTTTGCTGAGATGCGAGAGGTTGCGGGTTCGATTCCCGCTGTGGGACAAATATTCGAATGATCTGCAAATATTTGTTCAGGATCTGGGTGGTTGTGGTAGGTACCATGATACTTGTAGTTCCTGATACCCACAACACAGGGAATTCTAATGTGGGATTTAGACTATGTTTGTGACTGTTGGATGTTTTGTTTTCTATTGAGAATCATATCCCAAAAACAGGACGTCCCCTACCTTTACCTAATATTTTCACCATGTATTCTTTTCACTATTTCGTAGATATTCCACCTTTATTTGCAAGGGCCTTAATATTCAAAGCTTTCTGAGCATTGAGCAAACAGCATGTTCGAAGCATCTTCAAACGCGAACAACATAATTTATAAAGTCAAGTTTGCCTTAAGTTACTACTAAATTACATCGTTTTAAGCCCCCACGTAAAAAGTTATAGATCGACTCCAATGTCATAAACGCGAAGGTGGACACATGGGTTGCTCAGTTACTTTTGAATGCAAATGTGCCTAGGTATTTATTTATTTAATTCTTTATTGCACAAAAAGCACAAGGAAGTTGCACAAACGGAGGACTTAATGCTGAGCAGCATTTTCTGCCAGTCATCCATGAGGATGATACCTACATAAGGTTGGCGTGCTCAAAACGAATTACAAAATAAAGTTAACAGCAATAATATAGCTTAGAAACTAATTTGCCCTAAAATAAATACATACTTACCTATAACACACATACTTCTAACTTAAATAAATAGATAATCATTCCTAACATAAAATTAATAAAATAGGTACTGCGATTTAAAGTAATAAGTAAGTAAGTAAAAAAAAAACCTATTGATAAAACAATTTGTATGCAAATCGGGCTCCAACACCGGTGGGTTTAACTGAACAATATCCCCTGTAGATTGTTAAAGTTTATTCTTTACGAGTCTTTCTCTTTATTAAAACAGCTATCTGCCAGCTATGTTTCTGGAAATTACAATGGACTGTTGTAGACTACTATGCATTAGCTGCAATTAGGTAAATTGCATTCAACGAGATACAATAGAAGCAAAATATATAGTAGGTTGGTAAGGTACCTGAGGCCTTAACAAATAAACATTCTATTGGCGATGACGCTAGTAGAAAAGCCAACAATGTATGAGATTGACGTAAAATATCGAAATGTCACGTGGTAAATTGTATTGTATTGTATTACGATTGTATAAATGGAATCGCTTCGAAGCGAATGCCGTTTGGCTAGGCCGGCAGGTATGTGCAGTGAACGAAATGCCTACATAGATGAGTACCTATAGTAATGTAATATTGTGTAGCATCCGTAGCACTCCTTACCACTTTCTGTACCCTGGTAGGTACCCTATCATGTCTTGTTACCCGTAGTAGGTAAAGGATCCTAAATTTGGGCCATCGCGTAAATTCGTAGCACTCCGTAGCCGCACACCTAATACAGGTGCGTGTTACACAGATAACACACGAACACACCCTTTTTTTAAAGGAGGGGAAAATGCCTTAGCGTTCCCTTCCACCACGGGGGTGGCAGAAGGGGGAGTGTAGGGCTCGAACCCACTAAAAACCCCTCCGGTGAGCAGTCCTCCGCCGAGTTGGGGCAATATGGGATCGAGCTAATATTCACCATCTTACCCCGGAAACACAAACACACTATGCACCAACGCATTGAAACAGACTTGTGATGAGCTTAGTTTGGATGCATTGTCTGTGAGTGCGTGTATGAGCGTGTTTTCGGCTTCACTTGTTTCCTACGTCGTTTTCTGTCTGAACCATGAATGTAGGGTCTGAACATTCACTATTTGTCTGAGTATTCAGTGTATATATAATAGTACAAGTAGTATTACACACCTGGAGTCCCAGTGCTGGGTGCCTCAAGCGCGTCCAAAGCATCGATATCGAAGCTCACATGAATAGGTTTGTTCTTATAAGGATCCAGCTTTTCCAGTATGAGATTGATAGATTTTTTGATGCCGTATCTGAAAAATTCAGAAGAAGTTACGATTTGTCATTGTGAAAATTAAGAGGTTTCAAAAGGTTCTACTGACGTTATACTTACTCTTCAACATCTTCCATGGCAAATGCTGGAACGTCGAATTTTTCTATCGCCATCCTTTCATATTCATCAACAGATCGGAGTCCGAGGTATCCGAGATTTTTTACTGGGAATCTGAAACATAATGTATAATTGTTCATTGAATCCTTTTAACACTTTCTTCTTAGACAGCTTGTTGCTCTAACCTGGGACCTGCAAAAACTTTTCACTGTAATAATATAAGTGAAGCAACATTATCGCTGATAGCTGTGTTTTATTAGCTTCTGCCTGCAGCTTCCATCGAGTTATGCGTAGTTCCACTCAACTCCGTAACGGTTTAGTGGAGTTGATGCTATTTGGTTTTGAATGGATGCTGGGGAAGGCAGAAGAGGGGGTGTCTGTTTATTGGAGTTTACTCTTTAAGAATAGATTTTCATCAAGGCCTTGGTACGCAAATATGTAGATGGGGAGTAAAATCGTAAAATTGAGCGTTAGCAAAAAGTTAACTCGTTATGATTTTCGTCTTATACTGAACTAAACTGGAGTAAACTCCAGTCGCGCGTCAAAGCTGACACGCAACTATTTTATCCCGACGCACGCGAAGCTGCGGGCAAACATACATACATAGAAAACCGCCTTTTCCCCGAAGAGGTAGGCAGATCCACAATGGGTCTCTTCTCTTTTCACAGTGGGTTGCACCATCGTGGAATATAGACGTGACAGGTGGTGAGCTCATCGCCACCATTGCTTCCCACGACTGACTCGGCTAACGCTTTCTTCCAGTAATAACACATTCCATAATAAGCTAGCAGCCAGGACAAATCTTATACCAACGAATATTGTCAACGCAAAAGACTACCATAGTTCTGTTTTTACTAGCTTTTATATAACTTGCAATGTATGTATGTTTGTCCGGGTGGAATCTTGCAACTGAATTTTAAAGCAGTTATGCTCAACCGATTGAGATGATATTTTGCATACCTGTCAAGTTCCGATGACAATACAATATGATGGTGACAGCGAGCTGATCTAATGATGGAGACGGAAGGTCGACAACGGAACTCCTCGATGGATAATAGTTGTGTTTAGGCTCATTTCGATCAGCACACGGTTAATATCACAAATTGTATAAAAGCTAATTTTATAAAATATATTTTTCACAAAAAAAATATTACCTGGGAACCTGCCAATCCATGCTAGGAAGGTACGGCCAGTAGTCTGACAGCTCCTTCACCAGCAGCGCGACGGGCATGCCGTGCACTGACCCTGTGTCTGAGGTCTTGTTGGTGTTGATGTCTGCATGGGCATCCACCCAGATGAGGATCATGTCTTCGTGCTCTTTGAAGTGGCCATCAACGGAACCTAAAAGGGACCACATATAGATGTAGGTAAACTAGCGACTCGCCTCGGCTTCGCACGTGTAGTTTCAGGATGAAAAACAGCCCCCCCCCTCCTACCCCCCGCATCCATCCACATACCAAATGCCATCAAAATCCGCTTAACCGTTACGGAGTGGAACCAAAATAACGCGAGCGTAGCCGCGGGCGTTAGCTAATAAACCATATCCTATAGCACTCAGCGATAATGTAGTGTATTTTTTGTTTATCCATTATTATTTTATTCTATTATCAATTGTATTCGCAGCGCAAGCGATGTAAAGAATATTTTAGGTAATTTTTTTACACCTTGGGTTACATTATTGGAGCTTTAGTAAGGATCCCTAAATTTTTTGAAAATATAATATAGCCTATGTCTCCTGGGGATACTGTAACTTCCCAACAGTGAAATAATTTTTCAAATTGGTTCTGTATTTTCGGATCCTATTAATTGCAAAGAAACAATCAAATCTTTCCTCTTTATAATATTATAGTATAGATTAGTATAGATATAAATTAGATTAGTATCGATTTTGATTAGTATAGATAAAGGTATTAGTAGGTATAAATAAGTAACGTGTATGTTACTGTATTGTTCTATTGATTCGAGTAAACAAGCTTTCATTGTTATGCTCGTGTAATAAAGGAATCATTATGCGTAAGTAGGTACTTATATGTACATAAGTAGGTACGTACATATGCATTTTAATTGGGTAGGTATGGGCCCCGATAATGAAGCATACTTCAACCAAAACTTCAACGGTTAATTGTAAATACTATCGCTAATCAACTATACTCTTAGTCCAGTCAAGTTAAACATAAAAAGTGGGTCGTTCTGAAGGTAGACGTTTGTCTCTTCAGCGCCTAAACCATTGAGAAGAACGAGTAGGTTCACGTCTTATGAGCAAAAGTGGCGGTATTCAACTTTTATTCCACTGATTGGGGGTGGAAGCTGTCGTATCAGGGACTGACCCCCATCCCCAGCACCATGGATCCCGCACCTCCTGCTCTTCTGTTCTTCATGTAAATGCAGTCCTCTGCCTGTCATGCGGTGGCAAATTGTGAATTAACTTCCCGGATGTGGAGCTGAAATGCTCGGACGATGAAGTTGACCCGACTACAGACTGGGCGCCTCTCCCAGCGTCCATCACGGCCATCGAGACACCATCTTCGTGCAAGCCCAAGCCTGGGCCATCTAACATAGAAGATCCTTTTTTGAGAGAATTACTGTACCTACAGGTACCAATTTAGTCTCAAATGAAAGCTAATTAAATTTACTACAACTTCATGCTTATAATATTTGACTTGGGATGCGTATTTTAGAAGATATTTTACAAAATTAATGAACTTTTCGAAAAAAAAAACGCTCTTAGGTAAAAATTGCCTATTTTTGGAGAACTGTATCTTGGGAACCAATGGCTCTATAGAGCTCGCGCTAGTGTTAAATTGTAGCAAATTTAGTCTTCTTTAAAAGTATTCGCAGTAACTGTACCGGTCAGACCCTTCCTTCACTAAGATATTGACCAAAAACTGAAAAAACACCCCGAATTTCATGGTTTTTTGGGCACACTGCCGAACGCACAGCACTTGGAAAATTGCAAATCTGGTTTTTTAATGTTGGTTAAGGTCCTAACAACGTATTAAAAAATCAGCGTGACCCGAAGTTTTGCAAGCACGGATGTACATCTTGACTGAAATTAACTCATCTATAAACGCTATCCTTCTAAATGTTTCAGTATCACAACTTTTTAGGGTATCGTTACTTTAACTGTAAAACCATAAAGTAACTTACTTCGTCAAATAGTAATATGGTAGTAGCGACAAGAGGCCGACAATAGTCAAATTCCGTCACTATCTAACTCAAATGATCAGATAAGTTACAAAGTGACAGAATAGCGCTCGCGCAACAAAAAGTGGACAAAAATCACGAAAAACAGTATTTAAACAAATATTTGCTGCGTAATCAAAAATATGAATTAACTATGCCACCTAAAATTATATAATTTGTTACTCTTATTAT
Source organism: Operophtera brumata (assembly GCA_932527175.1). NCBI lineage: Eukaryota > Metazoa > Arthropoda > Insecta > Lepidoptera > Geometridae > Operophtera > Operophtera brumata. The sequence goes on from OW052238.1 coordinate 8,876,130, forward strand.
TTTTTTCAATGTACGTTGTTAGGTAATATAGATATTTACGTTATAAGCTCATTGTAAAGGTTCAGTGCAAGATATATTTTATCGAGAAAGTTTATTGAAATCGTGTTTTGAGCTCCATGAATTTTCTTTTTATGCAACTTAATCTTGATTGTTGTCATCAGGAGGTTATCTACAAATGTACCAAGCGGTACCCTCTGCCTATGAACAGTGCATTACCTCATAGGTCATGCCCACCTAGGACACGCACTATACGTACGGCATTGCACTGCGCCTGCCACCCTGAGGCATAAAGATGAAAAGTCCACGTGCCTGTAATTTCACCGGCACCCTTCAAAGCGGAACACAGCAATGCTACCATTACTTCCCCGGACGAACTCTTTCACAAAAGACACGAATAACATAACAGTAACTTACCAATTCCAATAGAATGGTCTCCGCCAATAGAAACAGCCACTCTGCCGTCCCTGAGGACTTGAGACACGCGTTGCGATAACATCTTGTTGCAAGCTGATACAAGCTGAAGATGGTTCATGTTTTCCACATTCACTGTGACTGCAGTTCCGCCTGCCTCTATATCTCCGTAGTCTTTCACGTCCAGTCCATCTAGAAAAATCGTAAAGTAATCTATGAAGCTGATCAGATGCCTAGAATGAAAACACCGTATTAATAAGGGTGTGTAAACATTATACCACGAAACGGGGAGCCCCTACATAAATTTAAATACTTAAGTTTTTTGCGAAAAATATTATTTACGTACAAGCTTTTATAAAATTAGTGATCGTAACCGTGTGCTGATCAAACTGAGCATAAACACGGCCAGCCTACTATTATACATCGAGAAGTTCCGTTGTCCACCTTCCGTCTCCATTATCAGATCAGCTCGCTGTCACCATCATATTGTATTGTCATCGAAACTTGACAGGTATGCCAAATTTCAGCTCAATCGGTTGAGGATAACTGCTTCAAAATTCAGTTGCAAAATTCCACCCGGATTCGACCCTGACAAACATACATACCTACATTGCAAGTTAAATAAAAGCTTGTAAAAACATTTGGTTAGCCTCCTGTAGCTCTTATTTTGCTTCCTTTTATTTGTGTCCTGTTTTCTATCTTTCTTGTTACTATACCTTACTTGTTTCTTTGTACCTGCTAGTTAATTTTAATTGAAGTCATACATTTTTATTATTTACCTTAAAATTTGCACCTATGTATTTGCTTTTGCCCAGTACCTAGTATTCACAGTTCTTAATATAATATTGCATGCTGTGGTTACCTAACCCGCAACCGTTCGCGTCTCAGCCGGCTACTCGCCCGACGCGCTACAGATACAACTGATTCTTCCAAATTATCACAGAGATGCACATACAAGACATTTTGAGATGATAACTGACTTCACAAAACGAGGTAATCAATTACTTATACTAAATAGGTAGGTATATTTACGCCGCGTTGCTAAGTCCTATTCTAAGGTTATTTCTATGATGTGTAGGACATCATGTGTGTTATCTTTGCAAAAACGTCACACTGAAGGTATGTGCTTGACGGACGGATTGGGGGGAAGGGGGTCTGTTTTTTATCCCAACACCGAGATTACAAATTTAGTAAGGCCTGTTAAAGTACTTACCAATTTCTTGTAGTTGTTCAATGAGCCCGGCGTATCTCATAGCGGCCGGGGCAACGCTCACTCCATACTTTTTCTGCCCCTTCTCGAAAGGCACTCCAATAATTCCCACTTTGCGCAATGGCTCCCATTTCTTACTCTGACTCATATTCCTCACGAAAACCCTGATGAAATTCATTTTTACTGTTATGCTCAAACACTGACACCACACTTAGATCCAAACAACCAACCGCAGTGGACGTTACGAGATAACTTGTGAGACTAAAATACTATTATGTTATCTCGTCCGCTTTCGGGTCAAAGTTTACGATGTGTATGTTTAAATCTTATATCTTAAATTACATCATAAAGATATTGATTGTCTGACTTGGGAAGATAAGTTTTACGAGTTTGAGTCCAGTAAATATTTAAAACCAAGTTTACTAAGATAAAGGTTATGTATTTTTTTCATCCTCAGGGCAGTAAAAAATAGGGTAGCTTTATATTATTTTGACGTAAGATTTATCAAAAGTGAAAAGTGTTTGCTTTCGCTTGTGGCGCGAAATTCACTTACCGTCAACATAATTTTTGCTATCTGAAGAAGTGTTGATGAGATGTGTTTTAAAAAAAAACACGAAAAAAATTGAATTTTGCGCAACATCTTCACAAGCAAAAGCAACCACCTTTTACTTACCACTACCTTTACCACTCTTTGTAACACGTTTGCCTTGTGCAGGAGTTGACAAGTTGTCAAGAGTCACTCAGATGAATACTATTCGGGAGAGTGGAGACAATCGTGTGATCTAGATGAATACTACTGGGAGAGTGGAGTCGATCGTACGCTATCTTTTGAAGTACCTAGGTGTATAGTGCACAATTATCATTTTATACCTCGTTATAGTCACTTTTTACATTCGCATCTGTTTAAAGGAACGATTCGCCACGGTCATTTTCGCTGGCAAATTGGCGCTATTTCCAAGAATTAGCTTTAAAGTTAATTCACTGTAATTCTACTGAATTTCTAGACAATCTAAAAACTGAGGAGGTGGAAAAATAGTGAATCATAGGGCCATAATGATCAAGGAAAAGTACGTGATGTATAGTCGTTATATTTCTGAAATGGAATGTATACAGAATATATAAGACTTAGTAGGTAGTAGTAGAGGTTTTTTGTGACAGTTCGTCCGGGTAGACCATACCTATTTCTGGCGAAAAGCAGTAGTGCTTGCATTGCTGTGTTCCGGTTCAAAGAGTATGGGTGCCGGTGAAATACAGGCACATGAGACTTTCATCTTTGTCTCAAGGTGGCCGGGCGCAGTGCAACGCCACATAGGGTGCGTCCTAGGTGGACGTGACTTACGGTGTAATACATTGTTAGTTACCACTTATTATCAGATGGGCCACCTACATGGTCAGCCAATCACGAAGTTAAAAAAGAAAACAGGTGCACATTTTATTTATTAGCAGTAAAAAAAAAACTACCAATCTACCTTGATTGAGATTAGCCTGGAACGACACCTGAAATGCGGACGCAGGGTCTTGTGCACGAATTTTAGGTGTTGAGCTTACATCGGCCTTCTCTATCCATGGTAAATAGGGTGCTATTACAGTGAAGACGTTATATTTTTCACCGGCCTCACTCAGATATAGTGTTCCGGCGGCGAAAGCCGTTACTCCGACAACTTCGTAGCCTAAAAAAACCGGCGCTCCATTACCGAAATAATTTTCATAAGTTTCTGCAGTATGATTGGATTCAACACCACAAATACAGTAGTACCATCTCGGGCTAGGACATGGCGCTTCATTGTAAATCTCATATTGCAGCACTAATGCACGCGAGCTTCTTATGTCTCCATACCCAACCGTTATAAGCTCTGTATTCTGTAGCTCTGTAGCGTAGTATTTTCCGAATTCAACAGCTTGAATGAACAGGTTTAGCACAGGTCGAACCACAAACACGAGTCCTATGTTACTGTGCATGCGAAAGACGTTCGGTTCATCCGCCATCATTTCGAAATCGTAGTCTACATGCAGTCGGGTGTAAGCCACTTTAAGTATAGAGCTGTTACTTGTTTTTTTACTGAGTACAGCAACTCCGACTGCGACATGTTCAGGATTAAAGTTGACACAGGTTCCTGAAGTCAGCACTGTTCTGTTGCTGATGATAGTCCCGGTGCAAATATAGTCAAGTGTGCTGTTTAGAAGTGCTACAACGTACGGGTTCTCTTCGATTAGGCTTTCAACAGTCGTCCAGTCGTCTGGACTTGCTGATAACTTGTGTATGCTTATTGTTGTAACAAATAACATATAAAACGATCTAAGAAACATAGTACATTTTATAATTGGAGCATTTGTAATGATATTTCTGATGTTTATTTCGGAAACAAATTAGCATAAATAAATTGTCGATAAAATCGTGTTTTTATTTTGACAGTGACAAATGAAATATTGATTTGATGTCATCAGTTTTTCTTGTTCATCATCTTCTTCTTCTCTTCTTATAATGGCTTCTAAGGAGTGGTTTCGGTCAACTTGCACCCAGACGCAAACACTTGAATAAGTTATGAAAAATTAATAAACACTCTGTACGTGCCATTACTTTGAGGATTTTCCTAGGAAATCACTCCCACAGATTGCAGGAAAGCGAGAGGAAAGATGTTTCTCATCAAAAACCTGCAAAATTGATCTCAAAAGTGGTTCAGGTGTTTTTTTATTCGACTTGTAATGACGGATCAAGCAGATGGCCCACCTGATGTTAGCGGTACCCTCTGCATTCTGCAAAGAACAGTGCATTCTCACATAGGTCACGTCCACCTAGGACGCACCCTATGTGGCATTGCACTGCGTCCGCCACCCTGAGATATAAAGAATCCTGACATAAATGCTCATGTGCCTGTAATTTCACCGGCAACCATACCCTTCAAACCGGAACACAGCTATGCGAGCACTACTGCTTTGCAGCAGAAATAGTTATGGTGGTAGTACTTCCCCGGACGAAGTCTGTCACAAAAAAGCTCTACTATTACTAAAAAATGATGCTGGTGCCCATCCCTTGGTGTAATATCCCTTAGTTGGCTTTTACTACGTCCACGGGAGGAGAGGGAGCAATCGGCAGATTTACACATTTATGCTAAAAATGTTTGCTATATTTTCGTATAGCTGAATCAGATAAATGAAGGACGCTCGTGTTTCCAGTTCAGCAGACAGCGGAGAGGGTGTGCTGTATCTAGACGATCTGCAATTGAAAATGTCTCTCGGTGCACTTCACTTCAACTATCTACCCTAATATATAAGTTATGATAGGCGAAGTAAATGTTTAGTCAGCTTCTTGTTGAAATCATCCTTCAAAATTACTGGGAATTTTAGAAACCCTTGAGATAAAATGTTTGACAAGTTTAATATTAAATTTAACCATCGGGAGGTGAAGCAGCGTTAATTGTTCTATGAAGAAAGTTTCGGGTCTAATTTGTGCAGCTCGTTATAAGTATAGGATTGTTCCTTCCAAGTTAATTTGCGCAGCTCATTATAAGTAAAGGATTGTTCCTTCCAAGTTAATTTTAACCAAAAACTTTGTCATATGGACTTAACAGATTTGAAAATATCTTATCGATTACCTAGATGTTATACCTATGATATACCTAGATGTTACGGGAAAATTGTAATCACCGCAAGTTATAATAAATCTCGTGAGATTGTAAACTATCTAATTATTGTAAACAGACCTTTTGATTCTTATTAAAATGCATAAAAAATCGATAGCATTTAATTTCTCCATTACTTGTGTCGCAGGGATATTGTAGCCGTATTGTATTGTATTGTAGCCGTATGATCATAATTTCACTCGTTTTATTATTATTTCTCAGTTCGATAGTCTATTTGACAGTATCACGGGCTAATTGTCAATTTCACTGGACAATTATAGCTGTTTTCTCGTGGCCGTAAGTCTTTTTATCTGGAAAGGCTACTACAACCTGAGTACAACAGTTAACAATAAACCTAATAACCTACAGAGGGACTATCTATCTATACAATAGCACTTGATAATACAGAATTAAAAGGAGACCATTCAAATCTATTGTTCCGAGATCTAACCTTGGAATTATAATGTCACTAGTGAAACCAGGTATAGATAATAATACGGTTTTGACAATAACCAGACTTGTATTATCTGTTATTCCAGAGTTAACAATCTCACGAGATTTGTTATAATCGGTCGGTGTTTGCAATTTCCAAACAGTTATTTATTTTATTTACTTTCAAGAGGAGAATTAGAGAAATTGTAAAATCGAAAAATGATAATGAATGATACTGGACTATTATTTTTTAGTTTAGATCTTTATTTTGACTGTGAATTTAGACCATGATGTATTATAATGTAGCAAACAGTTATTGTAAACGTCACTCATGTTAAAAATAAGGTACCGAATAGCTTTCATATTCAAAGATCTCCATCGTCTTACCGTTTTATATCCTGTTGACATTGACATTGGCAAAATTGTGGAAACTAAAGCCACAGTAGCCACAAATAAAAGAAGAAGAAGAAGGGTCACATTGACTTCATTGCTTGTCAACGCCATCTATTACGATCTTTTATAGTACCTAATGTTTTTTTTCCTTCTTTTTAAGCTGACAGAAAATCCCCAATTATCCGGTGACATAGATACCTATTGTGAAATTTATTTTATCTGTAAAACGTTCCCCACTTTGAGCCGTCGTCGGAGTCAATTTTATTGTAGCTGCAAAGTGGGAATGTGCGCGAGTGCCGCCGCTTGTGTTCCATAAAGTTCCATTTCGATAGTACTCCACACAAAAATGCTAAAGTTTGAGAGCCTCTTGTCGGGATCGGTGCCTGAGCGTTCGCGCCCCATTCTACTTGACACCACTCATAATATTAGCCGGCTTCTAACCTACCTCCTTTAGTACTCGTATGTAGGTACCATTTCGTTATTTTTTTTATTGTGGAATGTTTAAATGGCTGTCGCAAATGTGGCGATGATCATGAGAAAGCAAGACAGGTGTACCGGTGTAATACTTAGACAAATGAAACGTACACAAATACGTACACGTACCCTAAGTAGGCAAATGTAATGTAAAGTTTTCAATAAAGTTGTTTACATTGTGAAGGAACGGAAAGTTTTGGAAAGTCCTTTAACTCCAAGGTTGGGACTATTTAAATTGAAACTTTGAAGTCGCTCATAATAACGAATATAGCCCTAACTCAAAAAACAATGTTTTTCAGTATAGCGTTTTTAATTATCAAAAAATCATATCTTCCAATCTATAATTTTTTATGATATGATTGATTTTTTATTTTGGTAGTTTTTTTTTTTTACCATTTTTTTTCAGTACTTACCATTATTACAATATTACCAACATGAATGATCAAAATTTTTATAGCCTGTTTATCGATAAGCATTAATTGAATATTATTAGGCAGTAAATAAATACTTATGAAAATGTATTCAACAGTATTTTTATAAACCTAAATGACCCAAATTTAATTGAATTGAAAGTTTTTACCTTTTGGAGGATTAAGTACACATCTGAAAGAAAAAAATTGCACACGTGCGTGAGATGTTTCACATAAAATCAACGATTATTGCATACATGTTGTATGCACCTATTTTTTTATAGCATACTAGTTATGTCCGTGGCTTCGCGTGGGATTTCAGGTACGTTCAAATTTGTATAGGTTGTTACAGGTTGCGTAGGTGGTGACTCAATAGATAGACAAATAGCGTGTAGAGGCTCGTCGGCCTCGGTAGAGCCTTGTAGAGACTCACCACTTGATAATGAAGAGAATAATAAGAGGAACTTTAAGAGAGGATTTATAAGGGGATACTCCTTTTACTACTTTTTAGAGGAGGCATTTTTGAGAGGATTTTATATGAAGTAACAAGGTATTTTTGGGAGATTGAATAATAGTTCGATAGAAGTTTGGGATTGAACAGTCGTTATCGATCGTTGATTTACAGGCGCCGAAAATGTCACAAAATTATTCTTAACAACTCAGTGTTTTTGGGTGGAAATCATTGCATGCCCATTTTAAGTATTATCAATAGTAAAAAAAAATAAAAAAGCAAAATTTTGGGTTAGGGCTATATTAATTGTCAAGTGCGAAGTGTTTATTGAGGTCACGGCTGACCTTTTCCAATTTCGGAGCAAACCTTCAATCGTTTCGAATTGTATTTTCCCTTTGGCTTGTATTCAATCATCTGGAATTCCAGTGGTAATGAGAGAGAAATGTCCTGCTTCTTTGATGTCTCATGCGAGAAAAAGATCGGAGCCAATGAAAAAAAGCCATTTCCTGTGGAAAACAAGACATTATCTATTAGGGCTTATTTTGATGTTAAGGTAGTGAAGCAAGAGGGGGAAATTATTCCATGTAGGTAGATGGAATATTTTTCGACCAAAATTGTTTACATGATTTTCTTTCAGTTGGAAAGATTGTTCAAAATGTTTTTATCAAGTTCGTTATCAAGTATTTAACAACTAGTAGTTCTGCGAACAGTAGACCTTGCAATCACAAACTTTTTTGCAACAATTGCATCATGTATAATTACGTCTCGAGGCGGTGCTTGCTTTGGGATACTGGCAGTGAAGTGTAATATGTACAGTTCTCTGTTTGTATGTAATTATTCAATGCATCATGTCTATCTATTCTATTGGTATCTCGACAACCTCTTGACCGATTTAGCTCAGTCACGAAAGAAAAAAAAAAAACTAACGCAGCTTCCGTCCTCCATTATCTATGAAATAAATTGTTAATAATATTACTAAGATTTAATCTGTTGCTCGAAAATTAATTGTTTGTTGTTTCTTCCAGGCTTGCTTAGATGCTTGTTTCCTTTTGTTATAGACATTTCCAGACCTCTATTTAAATAGATGTTTGTTAGTTAATATTTTAATAAGAACACAGGTTATGCCCAATAGAAATGAAAAGCATTTTAGTAATATAATCACATTTAACGACTCAAAAGGATTCCTGAGGGTATATTTCCTTATGAAAAACTGCATTTGCATTATGATGAAATTTTTCCCTAGTCTCTTAGCCTTCCACTGGGAAATAAAACTAAAAATAAAGCTGGGATTTTACAAAAATATACGGTTAGCACTAGGCATTTCCACAATAGCGAATAGCGTTGAAGGCTTTAAAACGGCAGGTATTGAATTTTATTTTATTCTATCTCCAAACGTTCGCACTACGAGGGATGGAAAACAAAAACAGGACAATTTAGTAGAAATTTAACCTTACAATGTGTCGTAACAAACCGAACGCGTTCATAAAACTATTTCACGAGATGTTCTAGTTTGAAAACTATAAGAATCGAGTTGATATTAAACGGAAAACTATTTCACGATGACACATTCTAGTTCCGCAAAATATCAATTGAATCAGAAGTATGTTCTACCCGAAGAAGCTTTCAAGTTTCGGGTGCACAAAAAGGTCCTTTTTATATAGAACACAATGGAGCCCAAATCACAACTGTGCCATCTACGGAGGACTAGGCCCTCGATTGTTCTCCCAACGGGTCGTCCACAAGATTTTCACGGCTTTATATGGATACAGCCGCTCTCCCTCGGGCGCCGCTGCCCGCTTTCATTTGAATCGCTCGACAGATTATAATAACTTCTGCGTCGGACAGAACGTGATAAAACAGGCAAATAATTTAGCAGCCGATATGTTTATTCATGGGGAACCTTTGCTCTTTTATCTAAATGCAAATTCGTGGTTTGATATGCATTGAGACCTTTCAGTCAAATAATAGGGCGAGGGTCGCTTATCAGCTCGTCGTAAAATTAATGTTGTGGACGTATCTTAATGGACGATAAATTTTCTTTATGTTTCTATTTCGATTTACCATAGAAGTCATACAAAATCTTGGAAATACCCCAATGAATAAAGGGAAACAAGTGAGCTCCGAGCTACACTACATAATATCTCTTTTCAAAGTCAAAGTTTCAATACTGCATTCGGAGAACGTGGAAACCCCGACATATTAATTTACCCAACGTTATGTGCCAGGGATTCAGTCTAGATAGTTGGATAGATACATTTGAATGGGGAAGCCGTTAGCTAAAGAATCCGGGATCAAGAGACCGACGGTCGCCTCTTTAACTGGAACTCGTTAAAGAAAAGTATTGGGTCTCGGAAAAAGTGACTACTGAAAAGGTTCAGTAACTTTTAATAGTACCTTATGTAACAATCTATACTTATAGGGTAAGTACACCAGGTCAGCGGGAGGAAATATTACGATATAGATAAAAATATCAATGTGAACCGAGAGAATCAAGATATTCCATTCGAATAATTTTATTCCAATTTTTGATGTGTAACATCTTTCCTCTCGCTTTCCTGCAATCTGTGGGAGTGATTTCGTGAAATGGAATAGAAGTGTACTAATGTAGTATTATTTTATCTGTGGTAATAGGGAGCGCCCATGGGGAGTGCGCTTTTTTCCGAGAGGCTGGTACTATCAGCCATGTTGCTTATTACCAAGGAGGTGAGATGTGAGATGTTACACATCATATGCGACTACTGTAAGGCTCGAGTTAATCACCCGTCATTGGCAAACTCTTGTGGCACCACTACCGGTCCGCTGAACACGCCAAAAAAAGAAGAAGAAGAAGAAGAAGACTCGCTCGTTTTTTTGTATTCTAGATTTTTTAGTCCTCATCTCGTGATCAGGTTCCAGTAATCAGATGGTACTGTTTCGCGTGATGAGATGGGATGTGGTCGATTAAGCGTGATCAGATAGGTATAAACACCGCAGGAGTTATCAGGGAACTCAAATAAAATCTTTACAAGTTAATTTTATAGTTTTTTTAAAACCCTGTTTTGTTTCCATTGTTACAACACCAGTTTTCATACAATACATACTCGTACATGCACTAAAACTCATTTTATCGAGTTTTTTTTTGTTGCAGCGCTCAAAACTATTATAACTAAACTATTGTAAAACCCGTATTACAATCTATTTAGCTGTTTTGGAGATAAATAGTAACAGACCAGCGCACCCTCACATACCATTTTTTTAGGTTTATCATTCTTAATATTTTAGGCATCACATATAACATTGTCTTATAAGTAAGACAATGCTAAAACGGCCATAAGAGACAAAACACCAAAACAAAAGACGTAAGACGCCGCTACGCTTCGTAGACACTTATTACCTCGTAGCAAACAAATTCTGTCAGGTAATGAGACTTGAAAAACGCAACGGAACATAAAGAGGGCAATTTTATCACTGGGTAAATTAACTTCTCGCCTCGAGGGCTATACAAGGCAGGGCTTTATTAGAAGACTCGGCAAGCAACGCTGCCACAGGCTACGAAGCGGCTACGGCGCAGGCCTCATTCACTTGAGTACCTTTTCAAGAGCTACATATTTGTACGTAAGGTTTGTACTAATTTAATTAAGACGGTGTATTTTGTCCCTTTGCGATGTTGCATTTTAATCCCACTAATATCATAGATGTCAAAGTTCAGAAGTTTGGATGTTTGATGTTTTGTTACTAAAGAGGCAGAAAACGGCCAAACTCCGTCCCTATCTAACTCAGTAAAGTTTACAGCTCGTTCACCATAAGATGTCCCCTGCCTTGGTTGGCGTGCCAACCTTGGGTCTTATTACGAAATTAGACCAGGCCTACTCAGACTAGGCTTAAAAATCGACCTTTGGTAAATACTACTTTAATACAATAGCAGATACAGATGGTTTGTTTTGCGAAATCAAGTCGTATAAACCAAAAGCCGATATTTAGGTCTGGACTGGTTACATATTACGGAGAAAGGTCTGTAGCTAAGTTAGAAAATGACAGAATAGCGGATTTTGATGATATTTGGTGTGTTGTTGGATGATGGAGGGGGTGGGGGAGCACAAGGGGGTAGGAGGGGTGGTGGGCAGGGGAGGGGAGGGGGTCTGCTTTATATCCCTATACTACGCGTTCGTATTTAATACCAGTGTAAGAGAGACCCCTGCCTGTTTTTTTTTATAACATCTAGAATGACGGAACAATCAGGTGGCCTAACTTATGTTAAGTAACCTCTGCCTTTAACAATGCATTAGGTACCTCGTATGTCACGTCCACCTAGGACGCGCCCAATGTGGCTTTGCACTATGCCCGCCTCCCTGAGACATAAAGATGAAAAGTCTTATGTGTAACTTCACTGGCACTCATACCCTTCAAACCGGAATGCAATGCAAGTACTACTGCAATGTAAGTTCTGCTTTGCGGCAGAAATAGATACGAAGTTAGTACTTCCTCAGACGGACTCTTTCACAAAAAAGCTCTAAGCAACGTTACTACTATTAACGTTATTTTCATCACCTTGTTATATACTGTACTACACTCCAATAGCAATACTAGGGTTCAAGGGCCGTCTGTCACGTGATCCCCGGGCCGTGATGCAGCGGCGATCACATGTGTGTTAAATTAAGTTAGAAATAAAGTGTTTTTATATATATGTTAGTTTCTAAGGTATTTATGTTTCTATGGGCTTATTGTTAAGTGCAATTCTCAATAAGCCTGAAATAAAGATTTAGAATTTAAATTTGAATACTAATCTAAAACCTCCCATAATATAAAATATCTATTCAAGCAAATTATTTCAACATTTGAAACGCGTACTCTATTAGGCCTCTCGAGTTGAAGCCTTCGGGAGTTCTGCACGGTACTCGTACCGCTCTCACTAGTGCCTTAATTAAGTGAGATGTATGTTAGATCGTGCGAGTCTATGTATTCGCAATTTCAACTCTATTTTTAGAGCAGTACGATCTATAAATAAACAGTGGTCTGAAGCCCGGGTGCCATTAGCATTTGGCTACTGTGAAGTGGCTTTCAGCTTTACGTTTTTGTCATTTTACATTTTGGTGACGAAATAGAAGTGCTCTTGAAGACAATGGGTTGAAGACATGGTTCACTTTGTAACAAGTATGATTCTGATGATGGGACGCTTTTACTTCGTTTTAGAGTTCCGTCCCAAAGGGTGCCAACAGGACACTCTTACTAAGCCTACGGCGTCCGTACGTCGGTCTGTCTTTATTCGGCCGGCAGCCGTAAGAGGAAGCCAGTAGAATTTTCATTTATTTTAAATAGATAGTTGAAATTTTCGGAGTGTCTTCTTTTGCCGCTTTAACAATAAATAATACTGAAAAAAAACTGTCCTACCCCAGTATGTGGGTCATGATTTTATATAACTCATTAAGTAGTGTAAGACTGTATTTTTTATTTAAAAAAGTAATGAAAACAAAGTCTTGAGAGGCTTCAGCATTTTTGCTCGCCCTTAACTATTTTTTTTTGTGTTTGATTTGGCGCCGGCTTCTTTTATGGGTGTATGTCTTCTTTATTTACGTACTACTTTTTAGTCGGCTCGTAGAAGGTGATTCCGTATTTTTAAAAAACGAATTTTTGGCTGTTTTAGTGTTGGCCTAGATTTTACATACAAATAGCACAACAAAAGCACGAGCACCTACAACAAAAGTTTTTTCAGTACAAGCTTTTATAAAATTTGTGATAGGAACCGTCTGCTGATCAAAATGAGCCTAAACACGGCCAGTCTACTATTATCCATCGAGGAATTCCGTTGTCCACCTTCGGTCTACATTATCAAATCAGCTCGCTGTCACCATAATATTATATGGTCATCGGAACTTGACAGGTGTGCAAAACTTTATCTCAATCGGTTGTGGATAACTGCTTTAAAATTCAGTTGTAAGATTTGACCCGAACATACATACTTACATACAAACATTGCAAGTTAAATAAAACCTAAAAAATAGATCACCAGTTAAAACAACTGGAAAATTGAATCAAAAAACAATTGTAAAAGAATGAAAAGACAATGCTTCATTACCTTTATTGTTGTAACTGCTGGAAAAGTAGGGACAAGTTAATGAATAGAAAAATTTACGTCGTAAATTAATATCAAGTTGTAATTATCAATCATTTCGAGCCAGTATCAGACAAAGTTGACCGTGGCGTGTAAAATGACACTATCTCGTCTTCTCTTCTGTTTCTTTGTCATTGCATAGGCATAGGGATGGATATCAGTTAGGAAGGTACTTATTTTTCACACCACACACACGACAATATACAATTATATATCATGCAACCTCAACGTAAACTAAAGCATTATCTCTTAGGGGATATAAAGTTGTATGAAACTCCCAGGAAATAGGTAAAATGATTTGAATTCGGAACGTCAAATTCGAGTGGAAAGTTGTAGATCTAAGTAAAAAAAAACCTATTTGGCATTGTATAAAGAGGTTTGTTCGAAAACCGAAATGGCCACCATAAGCAGAACTCAAAAAAAAAGGTGCGTTTACAAAGAATGTGAAACAGAAGACGGTGTTTGGTGCTGTGATTTTCAGTGAATTTGAATTGTCTCGCAGGTGTGTAAAGCATGTGAAAAGTAGAGTATGCTCCTCTGGAATAAAGCCTGTCTTCGTCTTGGGCAGCTTGAACCCCTCGCTTCACTCAGGTCAGGACTCTAGAGTCCCTCGTTACGCCCAGGGTTCAATATGCCGCCCGCGAAGTAAGACACTGCTTTATTCCCATAGTGCAGATGCTCAGAGAGAGTCCATTGTGAATATTCATTCGCACTCACTGCGTAGATATATTGCGCGCAATAAACATGCTCAACAATAAACGTTTAGCGCGAAACGTCAGCTCGTATAACATCCAAACTCCAGATTCCTGATATATGTCCTTTATAAATCATGGAGTATTTTGCATTTCCATATAAAGTGTTATAAAGCAGAGAGCTGGTGTTAGCCTACGAGATCTGTCATCCGTGTACGATTTATTGCACATCGTTCGCAGGGATTTGCTTGTGCCTCACGCAATATTGCTATAGAATTTCAACAATTCTTCTGATGCCGTATTTTTTCGCACACCCATGTCTAACTTCAGTGTTAACAGCCAACAATTGTTGGTTCCGGGATCGTTCGTCATGTTATATTTAGGTTAGAACGGCGTCGTTGTGACTGGCGGAACGTTTTGATGACGATATTCTTTTTGTTGTAGTTTGTAACTGAAATTATTTCTAGCATCTGTTCATCCTTAGTTTACTCAATACCAAGGTTAGGAAATTTAGTTGTTTCTTTGTTATTCAATGTCGGGATGTTTTTTTATCTCAGTACCACGCGAGAGAAGTTTTTTTAGCGAAGCATTTTCTGTAACGGGTAGCTCAGTAGAGAGCATGAATGTTGTTAAATTTTGGCTATTTTACTTATATTTGAGTAGTTTTACTCTTTTTTTAATGATCGCAGCGTGTTCTCGGATACAACTATGAAGAATTGGCGTTTTGTTTGTATGTCTTATGAAAACTTTCGTACTGTTAATCCGATCTTCATGAAATTTGGTAGGGGGGTAGAATGTATTGGTACAATTTGTGACCAAATTGTTGGGGTTGTTGAGATATCGGGGTCTAAGAGGGGGTAAAAAAACTAAAAGTTAGACAGTCACAAGTGTGGTGTCATGTGAAAGCGCTTTGCTTGGACATTTCAACGCTATTTTTATCTTCTTTTAGACTTTTGTTTTTTGGGATATTAGGGAAAATATAACATGTAAAAAAACAAAACCTCTAGGGTAGGCACATCCAGCCATCCCACAATCCTGAAATTTGGTATGCTTGTAGCTTTTGTGACACAAATACAGGGAAAAGTCGGAATTTGAAGAATTAAGGAACTTGTACCCTGTAAAACAATACCAATATAAGATCCATTGTTGACCTCCCATTTCAACGGATTTGAAAGAAAGTGTATGTCAAATTTTTCGATAGGAAAGTACTTAAAACTTTACAACGATGCTATGGTTTTCTTGCAATACTGCCGTCATGACACACTTGCTAGATTATTTTGAGATGATAACTGACTTCACTAAAGGAGGTTATCAATTAATTCTTCAGCTACTTATTACCAGGTCTGGTTAATTCCATACATTTTAGAATTAGTTCACACAAAATATCGATAGATGGCAGTACTGGTATCGCTAGGAATATTGAACACATTAGTTAGATTATTTTTTCACTTTTTTTGACGGCATTGCGTAAATAGTACCTCTAGAAGACTTTTTATGTGATTTTAACTAATAAAATAACAAAAATCGTTATAAAATAGTTTTTTTTTTCAATGTTTTTACTGACATCTAGCAATTTCTAACCGAAACATTTTGATTGGGTTCTAAGGTTCTAAGTTTGGTCAAGAAACACATAGATGGCGTTGAAATAAAACCATGTTTCGGAGCAGTGTATTATTCGATAATATTTCGATAGTTACTCCACAGAGTAGTAAGAATACTAACGTGTTACTCTATGATATGATGTGATGAAATACGCTTGATTTCTCAAGTATCATCTAGTGCGCTGTAAAGAAGGCAAGAGAGAAGCGCCATCTAGTACGCTGTTAAGAAAACAAGTAAGAATGCATATTAGTACGTTAGTACCGAGCGCGCGCCACGGGCGCTGCTCTTGCGCGACTTATCGTGGCAACGATCGTAGTACTAAGATTGTCTCTCTGTTGTACGTTAGTATTATTCCTTACTCTGTGTTATTACTAATATGTATGTTTACGTCCTGTTGGTTAGTCATATTCAAAGGCCCTTTCGATGATGTGTAGTGTAGGAAAGTATATCAAGGTGGACCCGTGAAATTTTGATCTCAGTAAATGTTTTTAGAAGTCGGTTAGAAAGGTAAATAAAGTAGGTAACCTACCTACATCACGTGTATTCTTGAGGTCTCAGTTCGGGGCGAACCACTAGTATATCATCAAATTAAAACGTGCTTTCACTCAGAATAACTTATATTGCCAAGAAAACTCTGTTTCGCAAACGTTTCAAACATCTCAGTTTGCAATTTCCTAAGCAAAATCTGAAACATCGTTAACTCTATCAAAGAAGTGGTTCAAAGTTTTTATACAATCACACCTTGTCTCACCCTCTCATTCAGTTTGAATGAATTCGCTGGAGAAAAAGCAAATGTTTATTCATGTATCTGTAATTGAATTCTGTGGAGTAGCGCTGGACGCAAATTGAAGTGGACGCGATCACGGCGGCCGCAAGGGTAGCGGTCTCCCTGCTGTTTCAGAGCCAGATTTAGGTCTGGGGATGAAAAATACTTTAAAAACAAATTCAGATCCAGATCAGATCTAAACAATTTCAAACTGTTATTATCAGCGACGACAATCCAAACTTTTAATAAATATATTCAACCCATCCGAACTTTCCGTGACTTTCATGAGCGATATTTTTTTTATATTTGATCGAGCGATTGATGTCCTTCATCTATCCGGATGTAGGTATGTTGGGTATTCGCGTACAGGTCGTATTATTCAACTAATCTTGACGAAACTTGATGTTCTGTGAGGTTCTATTTCATAGTTTGTTTTGTCGTCGGCGATTTTTAGGGTTCCGTAGCCAAATGACAAAGAACGGAAGATGGATTCGTCATGTCTGTCTGTCTGTCTGTCCGTCCGTACGTCACAGCCACTTTTTTCCGGAACAATATGTTGAAACTTGATAAGTAGATACATTCTGTGAATCGCATTAAGATTTTCACACACAAATAGAAAAAAAAACAATAAATTTTGGGGGTCTCCATAATTAGAACTCTCCATGCTCAAATTTTTCTTTTTCATCAAACCCTTACGTGTTGGATATCTATGGATTAGTCTTCAAAAATGATATTGAGGTTTCTAATATATTTTTTTTCTGAATAGTTTGCGCGAGAGACACTTCCAAAGTGGTAAAATGTATGTCGCCCCCCCTGTAACTTCTAAAATAAGAGAATGATATAACTAAAAAAAATATATGATGTACATTACCATGTAAACTTCCACCGAAAATTGGTTTGAACGAGATCTAGTTAGTAGTTTTTTTTGAATACACTATTATTAAAACATCGATCAAAGTTACTACGAACTACAAGAACTTTAATATTATGTTACTTGCTGCTACGGAAACCTTCATGGGCGAGTCCGACTCGCATTTGGCCGCTTTTTTATAGAGTGAATTGGTGTTTTTGTTGGTATTGATTAAAAGTGTAATTTTGGAGTTCAGTGATAATTATATCCCGAACCCCTAGCTCGTAACCATAAACATATCCAACCCATCCAAACTTACCGTGGATTTCATGAGCAAGCTCGTATATCTAAGATACATATCATAACAATGCCATTAGAACTCACCGACTGTAAATTATATCACAAGAAAAAAAGATCCTCTAGATCTGCAACTTGTTTTTTGACAAAGTTTACGCAAGGTTTCCATAGCAAATGATTATTTGCATTGAAAGTTGTTGCCGACTCATGTGTTCCATTAGTATAATTCTGTGATAAAGATATATTAGAAACTTTCAGCATAGCGGGGCCTTGAACAGCGCCTCACGGCGTCAGACGGGGGCTCTCTGTCCTTGCTACGTCTCTGTCAGGCGCAACATCATTATTATATCTTACGATACTTGTTAACGGTCGGATAAGAGCATTGCAGGTGTACTAAAATCCCGGGTAATCCCGCAGACTTATTCTGTGCAATTCAGATCGATTTCGATTTGAAACGCCAGTCCAAAAAAAATGTGTAATAAGTTTTACGTATGTATGTATGTGTGTATCTGTGTATCGGTCCGTGGCATCGTAGCTCCCAAACGGATGAACCAATTTTGGTGACTTGATCGGAAGTGTGTGAAATTTGTGCAGCTGTTTCCAGGATTGAAATATTGTGTTTTAGGCGAACTTAGTCATTTTTGAATATACAACTTGGAATGACGGAACAAGCAGATGACCCTCCTGTTAAGAGGTACCCTCTGCCTATAAACAGTGCATTACCCCAAAGGTCACGTCCACCTAGGATGCGCCCTGTGCGGCATTGCACTGCGCCCACCCTGAGACAAAGATGAAAGTCTCATGTGCCTGTAACTTCACCCATGTTCACCATGTGTATGTTGTAGAGTTTAATTTGGTTTTGCAATACGGACATATTACGGATACATAACTACACACTTAGACACACGCCTTTTTCCCCGAAAGGCCTCAAAAAGGGCCTGTTTTCACCGTGGGTTGCACCATCGTGGGAAATGGAAGTGACAAGTGGTGAGCTCATCGCCGCCATTGCTTCCCACGACTGACTCTGCTAACGCTTTCTTCCGGTAATAACCCATTCCTTAATAAGCTAGCAGCCAGGACAAATCTTATACCAACAATATATCTCGTTGAAAGGGCGCCAGCATCATAAATTAAGTTCTAATCGGTTTCTGATCTGCCAACAGAAGCAATGTAAGCTGATGATATTATCTATGTGATTGCTAAGGGCCTTATGCTAGTAGCGCTAACGTTTACTTAATTATGTGTGTGCCTTTTCCTATCGACCACTCAATTTCAATAAAATGCCGTTGAAACCCCTCACAGAATCGGCCTGCCGGTGCCGGGCTACAATCCAGATGGGATTGGTAACGAGACCGCATACATAAATAAATTTGCAATTGATGAAAGCAATATTTTTCAGACGTTTTCCTTTGTTGGTTATCGTTGACGATTGTGTATCAGTGTTGTGATTTGTAACATCTCGATTCCAGTTACCCGAGTAGGTACCTACTTAATTTTTTATTTGGTGTTCTTTGTGGAATTAGTATTGAGGTTAGATTATGATTACTACTATGACTCTACTCTCCCAGGTATTTTTGAAATTGAAAACTTCCATTATAATCTAGAATGAATACTATTATTTATTCTGGGCCAATACTCACAAATCTTCAACAACAAAACGATCGAAACTTAACTACTCCTAGTTAAGTTTTGATCCGATATAATAGTAATAGTAGCTTAGCTACCTTTGAAAGACCGGAAAATTATGACAATAGTTTACCAATTGTTTGATTGCGAATTCGCCCATATCTTGTTAAAGATTTTGCCTAATGGTTCTACAATTTATATTAAGGTAAGCTCACGCTTGTGGCGCGAAATTCATTTTTTTGGTGTTTTTTGTTCATTACAGCTCATGAACACTTCTTCAGATAGCGAAAGTTGAATTCGCGAAAACTAGGAGACTTAATATACAGTGGTGGCCATATAATTAAGAACGCTGATATAAAGGGAAGATTTTTTCCAACTAAGATGCAAAACTAATTGTATGCATTTGTTTTTATTTCTCTCGGTATCGTAAAACATTTCCATATTACCACTGTATTCATTGATACACATGATTGGCTAAAAATCAATAGGCAAACTTTTTACACTACTTTTAAACAAAGTATTCCTTATTACTGGCTGGTCACGTAATTAAGAACGCTAAGTAGTTTATACCTTTATTCAAATTTAAATAGAAAACACTCAGTCGATTTGTTACTGTTTGTATAATTTTGGCGCCATTACGTGCTGTAAAAGATTTAAGGTGATTGCTTCTTTAGAAAAAACAATGGGAAAAAATAAAAAATGTGATAAATCTACAAGGGAAGTAACAATAAAACTTCGCCGGAAGAATTGGTCTTATAAAAAGATAGCCGACCATGTGCAATGATCAAAAACGATGGTTTTCCATGCTGTAAAGCATTTTGCTAGGTATCAAACTACTTCGAATGTTCCACGTGTACCTAAACAAAGAAAAACAACTCCTCGAGATGACCGAAACATCGTTCGTATGGCAAAACAAAATCATTTTAAAGGGTCCAATGAGCTTAGAAAAGAATATTTTGGTGAAAACAACCCTTCAGCAATCTCAGCACGCACTATTCGAAGAAGTTTGGTAGAAGAAAAATTGCACGGTAGGATAGCAAGACAGGTACCCATGTTAAAACTTTGCCACAGGCAAGCCCGGCTTGCATTTGCGAGAAAGTATGAAAACTGGACTGTGCAACAGGGGAAAAATGTTCTTTTTTCTGACGAGACGAAAATAAACAGAGTATGTTCTGATGGAAAACGATATGTACGACGTCCCCCGAATACAGCATTCGACCCAAAGTACACGAAAGTTACATTAAAGCACGGTGGTGGAAATGTGAAAATTTGGGGTTGCTTTTCTGGACATGGTGTAGGACCTGTAAAGTTGATAGAAGGTAACATGGATCAGTTCCAATACAAAATATACTGGAAGAAACAATGTTACCATACGCTGAAGACGTTCTACCGGTCATTTTGACATTCCAGCATGACAATGATCCAAAGCACACTGCACGCACCGTAAAGGAATTTCTTACAGCGCAATTAGTTTCTGTCGTAGACTGGCCTGCTAACAGTCCAGATCTAAACCCAATAGAGAATCTGTGGTTTGAAGTAAAGAAAAAGGTTTCAAATACAAAGTGTGGAAATTTAAGAGAGCTGTATGACGTTCTTTTAGAACAATGGAACTCTATTTCTCTTGCGAAATGTCAAAAATTAATAGAGTCAATGCCTCGCCAAGTAAAGCTGCAATTAAAAGCCGTGTATATGCTATTAACTATTAATTTTAGTTAAATATTTATTAAATTTATTTTTATGTTTCCTGTGCTACATGATATTGTGATTTTTTTAATCTAAGTGTCATACAAAACAATTCCCGAGCAGTTAAATAAATCGTTCTTAATTATTTGTCCAGTTTCAGTACTATTTGAATGTGTTACTTTGATAAAATCAATAAAATGTGCAAAAAATAGTTAGCGATTTCATACTTTATTCTTAAGTCAGGTTGCTCTATTAATGTGACTATTATATAACATAACTAGTTGCTTCTCAGAAGGTACACATCTCTGTGTATGATACGATTTAAATAAAAAACTTCTAGAACTTCAAATCGTTCTTAATTATATGACCACAACTGTACATGTTTTAATTGATAGTATCTCATAAAAATCATCAGTTTAGCTACCTACGATACCCCTAAACAAAATAAAAACACTGTAAAAATGTGTTTAGGGGGATCGTAGCTAAACTGATGATATTTATGAGATACTATCAATTAAAACATAAGTGTTAAGTCACTTTTGCTATCTGAAGAAGTGTTCATGAGCTGTAATGAGCAAAAAACAACAGAAATAAAAAAAACGCGCCACAAGCTTGAGCATCCACCAATTAACGCACAATTATGGAGTTATTATTTTAAAAATACCTAACTATGTATAATCAAATAGGTGTGGAAATGAAGATTGTGTTTATTTTGATATCAATTTTTACCCGAGTTTCTCTTGAAAAGTCAGGTTTAAAATGTGTAGAAAAGGCTTCAAGTCTCGCTCGTAAGGAGATAAGCCGGCCAGAGTCCTTACATTTCTCGTTATTCTGCTCAACCCCGCCTGTGGTGCCAAGCCGATGAGTTTCTGTACCTAAGTAGATTTTATTCTTCTTTTTGATGATGCACTTTTGTATTTTCAGTCTTCATAAAATTCGAAATTGTTGTTGACCATTTTTATTGCTTGCTGTTTTCAGAATCCAGACCAGACATTATTACAAAGTATTTTGGAAAATGATGTCTATGATTTTGTGTTTTGAGAAAACTTTGTATTGAGAATTCAAATAAAGACATTCTCAAAGATTTCAGTATCAATTTATAAGCAGAATGTAAACTTTAGAGTACATAATATCAAAGTTTAGTAGACAACCTTCGGACGGCTCTCTCCTCTCTTGTGACCTTCAGACCAGACTTGTCAAAGCCTTAGAATATAGAATGAACCAGAACCCATGTCACGTGTAAAAACTGTCACCACGCAAACTAGTCTCAATGAGAAAAATTTCACTCAGTCTGTTTGTGGTCAACCGTACGGCTATAATCGTGTCGAACTGGAAAGATTTACGAAAGATTTTGACGTCGTGTGTCGTTCCCACATGTACACATACTGCTGGGTGTAAAAAGAAAAAGGATTGAATCACATTTCATACATTCACTACGCGGGTGCAAAGTATGATAGGCGCGTCGGGAGGAATTGTGTTTTGGCGACACAGCGTCCCGTACCTTCTGGTTTATTCTATATTCTAAGGTCAAAACACAAACTGATTTCAATCTAATCTAATTGTTCTGAAATTTTTACACGACTGCCACAAAACAAAAGTGTTTTGTTTTCAGGGTTCACGTATGCTTGTATGTATGTATCTATGTATGTTTCTTTATTGCACCATATATTCAAACGCCTGAACCGATTTAGATGAATCTGCACGTGATCCGGATAAGCACAGGACATGTGAAATTTAAAAAAAACAAGGTGTCCATGATGTAAAAATTAAAATGACTAACTTAAAAAAAACTGAAGCTGATCGTGTTTGTAATAATTTTGAATTTGAGGAGTAGGTTCTAAAAATATATAACACTACATGACCCGGTGAACTTCGCACCAGCTAAAATTATTTTTTTCAGCTATTCGTTTGGGTTTCCCTATACCACACCTGTATACAAGCGAACAAAATAAAAAAAACATCCTCTCTTAAACATCACTTTTGATACAATAAAATAGCATTTAAATCAGAGCCGTTCCAGAGCACTGAGGCCACAAACAAACAGAGAGACAAAAACACTATTGCCTCAAACTTTTTTTTTAAGTTCGTGTTTGACGGTACCAGGAGATGGCCCACCCTGCCATTAACAATGCATTACCACATAATTATGTCACGTCCTAGGACGCACCGGCCTATGTTCCCGCTCGGCGCCCGCCACCCTGAGGCATAAAGATGAAAGTCTCATGTGCTTATAATTTCACAGTAAACTTATTTCTAGTCGGGGATTAAAAAATCCTTGTTATATACTACACCATTTTCCAGTGTCAATAAATAATGTTAAAACTCTGGTATCTGGTCAGAAGTTCCAGCCAGTTGGAGATAGCCAGCGGAAAAGTAACAAAGTATACGTCAGTAAATAAACTGCCCGATGGTTGGTTCTTACTTTCGCGGGATCCCGTACTATAATGCCCGTAAAGCTAGCTAAATGCGGGCTCAGTAATCCCGGGATCGCGGGACAGGTGAGGCCGGCATCACTGCTTTAACTTGAAGGATTTGTGGATAGTTTGTAAACAACGTAAGCTTGATACTTTTCTGAGGAAAATTTTGTTGTAAATTCTCACGAGCTCTATGCGCGGCGGGCGAAGGTTCCCTTGCGTCTCAGGAGGTTGCGGGTTCGATTCCCGCATCGGAACAAATATTTGTGCGATCTGCAGATATTTGTTCAGGGTGTTCTGCGTATTTTCCATATATAATACAAAATATCTATGTAAGTTATAATATATTGTATTACTGATATCAGTTGTCTAGTTAACACAAGCTCTGCTTAGCTTGGGGCTAGACAATGTTGTGTGAACTGTTCAGCATTATTAATTTATTTATTATTTATTTATTTATAATTTGTACCAAAGAATATACTACCTATTTAACAATAGGAATTGTGCTTAGTACTTTGGATACGACTTTGTGTTCAAAAACAAGATCCGATCGATCTACTTTGCATTTTGTCATAATACCAAACACCATCGATTGCATGTGAACTTATTCATAGTCTGGTTGTTGGTGTCTCGCGTCCGATTTTGGCACCGAAAAACAGGCAGTAGTTTTATCATGTCATCTGCCCCGTAATTACGCTACTAATTTATATCTTATATTAGTGTCCACCTTCGGCATCGCTCGCGTTTTACCGGGATAAAAGCAGCCTGTAGCTTAATAATATATCTGAGCTTAATAGTTTTCTGATTTCATAGAAATCGGTTCAGCCATTTCGACGTGATTGAGTAACATACTCATAAATATCCAAACATCTACAGACCGTTGACCGTAAGATGGCACCTGCCTTGGTTGGCGGTGATTCAAGGCAGGTACCATTTTACGGTGAACGAGCTGTAAACATACAAACATCGTAACTTTGACATTTGTGATATTAGTGGGGTTCAGTATTGGTCTTTAATTAAAAATCAAACATTTGTAAATTGATTAATCTTTGAAAACTCCAAATTAAGAATTGTTGTTTATTTAGTTTCAGATGAACAAAGATGAATGGCGCGGTACCCGACTACCGATAGTTTGAATTTGTTTCAAAGGACCATGAAAGTTGAACTACAGAATAAATAATAGTTCGTTGAACATGAAAACGAAATGTAATTTCAGTACAGGGTACAGGCCTATTACCTACAGGCAAAACGAGAAAGAGATACTACGCATCCTACAGGCCCTCAGGTGTTGCCAGATGCAACTAATCTGCATATTTCTGAGTTGGTTTGAAGCTGCACCAACTTGTCACAAGTTGTTCGCCACTGCAAGCCGCAACTAAATAATATTTAAGTTGGTATATAGTTGTATCTATACAAGTTTTGTAATAAGTAAAGCTGAAGACGCAACCGCAGAGTGGGATATTGACTTTGTGGCCCACGAATTTGAGTCCCAAATTGTAGATGCGACACTATGGCCCCCATGTAAAGCATACTGTCAATTTATCCCACTTTGTGGTTCCTAACTAAAAGTAGACACAGAATTTTTTGAATTGTCTCCTATTTCATTTCATAATTGACGACCTCTGTGGCGCGGCGGGCGAAGATTCGCCTGCGACGCAAGAGGTTGTGGGTTCGATTCCCTCCTCGGAACAAATATTTGTACGATCTGCAGATCAGGGTGTTCTGGGTATTTTCTATGTATAATAAAAAATATCTATCAATGTAATTATATTGTATTAAGTATATCGGTTATCTAGTACAACACTTGCTCTGCTTAGCTTGGGGCTAGATAATGTTGTGTGAACTGTCCAGAATTATTTATTATTGTTTTACAGACCATTTTTACAAAGTATCATGCTCTTATTTTTACCCCCGGTGGAACGGGTTATGCGTTTAGGGTGAGAGTTTGTGCGTCGAAATGAATTTTCACAATTATCTCCAAAATGGCTTGTCCGGATTCTTTAAACGAAAAATGATGTTTGCGAGATTTTTCTTAGCTATGTTTGGTGGAAATTGGTGCAGCCGTATCAATTACAGGCACATGAGACTTTTCATCTGTAGGCTCAGGGTGGCGGGCGCAGTGCAATGTCACATAAGGTGCGTCCTAGGTGGACGTGACCTATGATGTAATGCATAGGTGGGCCATGATCAGATTGTACCAACATTCACGTTGTTAAAAAAAACAAGGATCATGCTCGCAAAAATGCTTTTGGAAGACATGGAATGACAGCTGAGAGCGTGATCTATTTTTCCTGTGGTGACATCTAGTTGTGAATAGAGTAATTCGCTTTGGAGCCCTATTTTATGCGTACTAGACACCGATGTCCTTCATAAGTCATAATTTTAACTTGTATTTTATTGAAAAAGCATTGACTCCCCATGGGCCCAATCCTACTAAACCAATTGTGTTTAAATTGTTAATGAATTGTCTCATAATTGTCACTTTTGACACTTTAGCAGAATGTCATTTTTTTTGTAATTATTATTGAATTGATGGTTTTTCTGTAAAAGTATGTAGTAGCATTGGGCCGCAGGTCATGCCAACATGAACGCGTCACTACATAATGAAATGATTGTATTCAGTGATTGCAGTTGACATCGTTTGCGGGGAAATTGGAATAATGAAGTCAGATCAAACAGACTGTAACGCTGAAATTGTAAATTATTGGCAATAAATTAATGGCGGCACGGTGCGCTAACCTAGCTAGCAGCTCTAATTTGCAGGAAATCGGCTTGCAACTCGACGAACTCAGCGAAATTGTCAATCCGTAAATTATTACCCGAGGTTACCTTTGATCTAAAACGCAAAAAGGAAATGATGTTGAGTGAGAATCCGGTCGGGGTTGAATACGCCAGCGATTTCAGTTTTTACGATTTGGAGGGAAAAGACGCCGGAACCGACGGAAAATTATTCAAATGAGCCAATTTAGATGAAATGCGCGTTATTCATTTTTCCCAATTGTCAGTGTGTTACCATGCGTTATGTTTGCGGCTCGGATATATTGTCAGTGTGTTACCATGCGTTATGTTTGCGGCTCGGATATATTGTCAGTGCGTTACCATGCGTTATGTTTGCGGCTCGGATATATAGTCAGTGTGTTACCATGCGTTATGTTTGCGGCTCGGATATATTGTCAGTGTGTTACCATGCGTTATGTTTGCGGCTCGGATATATTGTCAGTGTGTTACCATGCGTTATTGTTGCGGCTCGGATAGATTGTTAGTGTGTTACCATGCGTTATGTTTGCGGCTCAGATATATTGTCAGTGTGTTACCATGCGTTATGTTTGCGGCTCGGATATATTGTCAGTGCGTTACCATGCGTTATGTTTGCGGCTCGGATATATTGTCAGTGTGTTACCATGCGTTATGTTTGCGGCTCGGATATATTGTCAGTGTGTTACCATGCGTTATGTTTGCGGCTCGGATATATTGTCAGTGTGTTACCATGCGTTATGTTTGCGGCTCGGATATATTGTCAGTGTGTTACCATGCGTTATTGTTGCGGCTCGGATAGATTGTTAGTGTGTTACCATGCGTTATGTTTGCGGCTCGGATATATTGTCAGTGTGTTACCATGCGTTATGTTTGCGGCTCGGTTATATTGTCAGTGTGTTACCATGCGTTATGTTTGCGGCTCGGATATATTTTCAGCGTGTTACCATGCGTTATGTTTGCGGCTCGGATAAATTGTCAGTGTGTTACCATGCGTTATGTTTGCGGCTCGGATATATTTTCAGCGTGTTACCATGCGTTATGTTTGCGGCTCGGATATATTGTCAGTGTGTTACCATGCGTTATGTTTGCGGCTCGGATATATTGTCAGTGTGTTACCATGGGTTATGTTTGCGGCTCAGATATATTTTAAGCGTGTTACCATGCGTTATGTTTGCGACTCGGATATATTGTCAGTGTGTTACCATGCGTTATTGTTGCGGCTCGGATAGATTGTTAGTGTGTTACCATGCGTTATGTTTGCGGCTCGGATATATTGTCAGTGTGTTACCATGCGTTATGTTTGCGGCTCGGATATATTGTCAGTGCGCTACCATGCGTTATGTTTGCGGCTCGGATATATTGTCAGTGTGTTACCATGCGTTATTGTTGCGGCTCGGATAGATTGTTAGTGTGTTACCATGCGTTATGTTTGCGGCTCGGATATATTGTCAGTGTGTTACCATGCGTTATGTTTGCGGCTCGGTTATATTGTCAGTGTGTTACCATGCGTTATGTTTGCGGCTCGGATATATTGTCAGTGTGTTACCATGCGATAGGCTACCTTTATTTCGGTAAAAAACGAGCGTACACAGTAATTCATAAGTTTTTCTTTTATAAATTGGGTTTATGATGTTCGTAAGTAGTGGGCGGTGCAAAATAAATAAGTAAGTATCATAAAGTTTCCATGAACTGATTTACATAATGTAGATACTTCCTACAAAGTTTCCGACCTAGGTATAATTATTTAGACAAGCTAAATACATTTCACAACCTAAAATGACTAACATTATTCAAACTTGACCGCTCTAAGGACAGTTGATTGTAAAAATGTCGGAATTAGATAAAGTAATCGCACGCAAGGAAATCCATGAAACATTGCGGATGTGCAATTTCTGCATACGTAGAGTAGGTCTATCTTTTATAGACGATATTCCAGTCGGTCTTTATGGTAAACTGAAGAAGAATTTCGCTCTGATACTTTCATCTTCTCTTCTATTTCTGATGTTGATGGGGGAATATGCTTACGTGGCTGGTCAGATGGTGAACTCGGCATCTATCGAAGACTTTGTTGGAAGCTATGTGCATATAGCTGGATATGATACGATGAGTAAGTATACTAGTAGATGTCACCGGGTAATCTTTAGCACCGAAAGTTTATTCTAATAAATCTAGTGAGATTGTAAACTATCGAATTGTAAAATTACGAACAGACCATTTACATACATACATACATAGACACACGCCTTTTTCCCTGAAGGGGTAGGCAGAGCCTCAATGGGCTTCTTTTCACAATGGGTTGCACCATCGTGGGATATAGACGTGACAAGTGGTGAGCTCATCGCCGCCATTGCTTCCCACGACTGACTCTGCTTAAGCTTTCTTCCAGTTATAACACATTCCATAATACGCGCAATAGACGACATCTGTGGCGTGGCGGGCGAAAGTTGGTCTGCGACGCAGGAGGTTGCGGGTTCGATTCCCGCCTCGGAACAAATATTTGTGCGTTCGCAGATATTTATTCAGGGTGTTCTGGTTATTTTCTATGTATAATAAAAAATATCTATCTATAATATAATATCTATATATAATATATATATAATATATTGAATTAAGTATATCAATTATCTAGTACCCATAACATAAGCTCTGCTTAGCTTGGGGTTAGATAATGATGTGTGAACTGTCCAGCGTTATTTATTTATCTATTTAATAAGCTAGCAGCCAGGACAAATCTTATAACATCGAATCTTACCAACAAGTACGGGTAGTGATTTACAGTAATATGCAGGTGTTATTAATAATGTATTAATAATTCCACGGTTAGATTGTGAATGGTCTCCATTTCATTCTCCATATCACGGGCCATATTGTAGATAGTCTATAGTCCCTCGGTAGGTTAACAGGTTTTTTAAACTGTTGTAGTCAGGTTGTAGCCTTTCTACATAAAAAGTCCTGCGACCACGGGAAAACAGCTATAATTTCCTAGTGAAATTGTCAATCTAACCGTGCAATTATAATATATCGAATGAGATTGTAACAAAATGCCTTTTACAAAATCCCCGCGATACAAGTGATGGAGAAATTAAATACTATCGAATATGTATATGTTTTATTGTAAATCAAATGGTCTGTTGACAATGGTTCGACAGTTTATGACAAGATTTATTTAACTTTCGGAGATTAAACATTTTCGGTACTTTTTTGATTCCAGGTTTGGGAAAGCTTATTACAATTTGGTACAAGAGGCACACGTTCAGACAGCTTGTAAGTGAACTGGAGAACATCTGGCCTGTTTCGATCAACGATAAAGAGGAGGCTAATATCAAGCGGGGGAGCCTTTCTGCACTGAAACATCGCCAGTTTTGTATATAAAGTTACTAAAAATATACCTTATGCTGTTTCGGTCCGAATTGATCACGAAATTATGAAAATGTATAAAATGATTGGTTTCAGTGTACGCATTTTGGAATGTTCTTGGAGTGTGGCTTTATAACTTGACACCAATTGGTATACTCGTCTATCAGAGGCTACGAGGTGTGCCTTCGCAATTAGGCTACGTCTGGCAGATGTCGTACCCTTTTGACAAAACTAGGCCAATCTATCACGAAATTGTGTACTTATTTGAAACGTGTTCAGGTAGGTACATTGATATTTGTTTTGAAGAATTGTGTAGTTACATTTTTGACGTGTATTCGATGACAGTACTCTTCATCCGAGCGGGAATTCCAGAAAATTTGCGTTACCAGAAAACGTGTAGGTACTTTTGAGATCTTTGATGTCCTAAAGTTTTAAAGAGTTAGTTACAAAAATGATAGTTATATCGTTGTGAAAATCTATCTAGCGACACAAAAATATATGCTAAATCCCCCATTGACCCCCTCTGATGAAGTCACAGGCCACGCAAGTGGGCATTAAAAATGAGGCACCACGAGGTTACTGCTCTCTAATTCATACTCAAGAATATTATAAATAATTTGACACCATAACTAATAAATTTGCAATAGATATAAATATGTTGTGACGATTTGAAAATAAATTGCCAAGACCAAGAGACCATTTTGAACAGTTCACGGTAAGGGCTGTCTCTACCCAGGGGTGCAAGGAGTGCGGGGCACCCAGGCGCATAGGGGATCTCTTTGGATGACGCTGAGGATCAGCCCCCCCTATTCCCTAACTGAAAGTCACTCAGTGACTAACGTTTGACAAGTAGAATGATCATCAATAAAAAAAAATAACATTAAGAATAGTCAATTGATGGTAATTTTACTTGTCAAACGTTGGTCACCGAGTGACTTTCAAGATAGGGAATAGGGGGGCAGATATCTAATAAACCTGATAAAAATCCTTGGAAATCTTCAAATTCACGAATAATAACTTTTATGTCCGCATTCTATGTTATTATACTATGTCCGTGAAGTCGAGAAACTGTGTCGCCTCGGCGTTCACATGATTTTGAAAACGATTTCATGCAACTCCTAATAAATCATTTAAAATTAATCTCATGAGGCTTGTAATTTATAGCTCCCTTTATTTTACACGTGTTTCATTGCATTTGTTCGTAAAACGTTGAAGATTTCTCTGCACGTATTCCACTGAGTATATTCTCATTAAGGTTTCTGCTTGTACCAAGATTGTAAAGTTAACATTTATCTTGTTTAGTTTCATATGAAAACGTGCGGTTTTGCTTAGTCAAGATGGGTTAGTCTAAGCTAGGTAAGTACATTTCGTACATGTCTAATTAATAATTATGCAAGAAACAAGTGGACAGTCATAAAACTCTATAACCTGACTTCAGTGAACCATATTATCACAATATAGTCAGTAATATGTTGGGCACTTTTTCAATTCTGACAACAGATTCATGTTGTCTGAGCACAAGGACCCTCAGATATCAATTTTGAAAGCCATCGCACAGATTACTTAATAGTTACTTCGGCCATCGGTCCAATAACAAAAAAGTTCAAAATGGCGGCCACTTTTTTCAATTCAGACAACAGATTCATTACTATCAGTTATCGATTTTGAAAGTAATAGATCCAGTTTTTTTTCTTTATATTGCTTTGTATTATTTTCGCTTGGCCAAGAGGCCAGAGAATAAGAGAATAATCTATAATCTAGTTAGTGATAGTAGCTAAGAAGCTACTATCACTCACTAGATCATAGTTAGTTTTGGTGCAGGATCTCTGCACGAGTTTTTGGCTCCATGCTGATTTTTAAACTTTTAAACCATAGAATTCTTTTAATTACTTTTCCTTCAAACCCTTCCCTTATTCGAATATCACCAATAAAACAACATTTTGGTTTTTTAAGACCTTTCAAACGACATGTCACACAATAAGGTACGCGTAAAAATATTAGATAAAGTCACGGTTTTATTGAAAATATATAAATCCAAGAACCACTATTTGCTAAAAACGATAAGAGTATTTTTTGACAAAATCGGTTAAGTGGTTTTCGAGTTCTGATTATTCAACATACAAACATACATAGAAGCCAAACCCTTACACAAGCTATGTCTCGCTAAAGTAGTCGGGCAAAAAGGCCAAGATTGTGATGCAGGATCGTAGGAGTCTTGCAGAGATTTAGCAGAAGAGGTCAAGCTGGTTTACACGGGAACCTGACTGACAGAACACCGTTATTGTTATTTGTAGGTGTGATATCCGTGTGTTGCATGCTGGGGTCCGATCTTCTGTTCATGACGATGGCAAGCCACATAAGTATGCTCTTACGTCTCCTACAAGTAAAGATACGGCACCTCATAGTTCTGGATGAATATGGAGGACATACTTTAGAGCCTATTTTAACGCATAACTGCTACACTGAGATCGTAGCCTTCGTGAAAATACATCAGACACTTATCAAGTAAGTTTCCTATAAGGCTGCGCTAACACCAAACAAAAATCTTTGTACAAAAAAAATGCTTCGCGTCGCTTATTTCGTAAAATATAGATAATTTCACAAAAACTTCAGAGTAAGCCTTCAGCTTTAGGCTGCGTTTCCATTGACGCGGAGCGGAGCGGAGCGGAGCTTAGCGGTGCATGAATTGACCAATCACTATGCTCGAAATCTCTGCTGGCTGCTCGCTCGCCATAGTGATTGGTCAATTCATGCACCGCTAAGCTCCGCTCCGCCCAGCTCCGCGTCAATGGAAACGCAGCCTTATTGTATTGTTTTTATTTATCTAGTTTTTCAACCAAAAATCTGCACCATATTGCGAAAAATTCTTATCTAGACAAAAGTTAGGATAATTTTTATTTTTTCTTCTATGGAGTAAATATTGTCCTATCGTGTTTTTAGTACCTACAGTGATCCCTCGCAATTATAATGTATTATCTATGCATATTTTTAGTCAGAGTTGTTTACTCAGTTAAAAATCAAATCTACCAATTGGAATGCCCCACTTTTAAATTAGGCTACATTTGACAGAAAAATATTGTACTTTAAGCCTTGTGGGACATAGAATAATTATAGATGTTGTGATTTTATTTTTCAGTTATATCTATCATCTGGAAGATGCATTCTCCGTTGTGAATCTCATAAATGTTTTATTGAGCTCGGTTAATATCTGTTGTGTGGTTTTCGCTATTGTGGTAAGTAGCATAATACTTTGCGCTCATACAATTATTGAAAACTTATTTTTCTGGTCACTATAAAAAAGCAATATACAAGTTGGTAATTAACAGTGGATTAAAGATACTGATCTGTGAGGCGATCGTGGTGTTATTATAAGTAAGTGGCGAAGGCTAAACCCAAAACTAGCAGATCAATGCGTTTTGAAAGAATTATCGATCATAACCAGACTAATTCAGTTCGAAGTTCAGAGTGGCGGTCGGTTGTGACAAATGCACAATGTCTGATTTCAGTTGTTTATTGGATTTTAATTCCAAGTAACATTAATAAAATGATTCTTCTTGATTCACTAGAAGGTGCCCATGACAATAATTTGGGTATTTTTTTATATAGCATTAATAGGTATTTTTGAAATAACATCTGTAATGATACACAGTGTTTTTTTTCTCGATTGAGTGAAATGGTAGGTACGTATCGTGTTAAGGGCCCCAACAATCATTAGATATATCCTGAACTTCTATTTTCATCAGAATTCAATTTCATTTTTATTTATTTCACTCTATGACACAGTTTGTCACACTAGGCAAGTCACATAAACATATTAATAAAATTTCAAAGATTCACAAATTTAAATTTAAATTCTAGTAGGTATATAAGTTATATAACTATAAAAATTCAATCTCAAGTTTAATATTTTACAATAGCTACTTACACCAAAACAAACAATAATAAAAATACAAAAGTCAGATAAAAATCAATTAAAATCTAATTATAATCCAAAAATAAACTACCTAGGTGCATCTAAACAAAAAAAAAAACAAAAAAAAAGTACTATAAATCATCATATCACACAATATCGTTATTTAGCAAAAATGAGGAATCTAAAACAGTCATGTTCATAAACTCGTTTATGCAGTAAAATGCATTTACCTCAAAGAAATTTTTAATTATCCTTTTGAAGTCTGATGTGTGTTCCAGATTAGTTATTTTGTTGGGCAATTTATTGTACATTAATATTTTATTATATTCTCCTTGTTTCTGAACCTTTACTAGCCTAACTTTTGGTATACAAAGTTAATCTTTATTTCTTAAATTATAATTATGTATATCCTTTTTTTTTAAGTAACTTTCCCTATTTTCGTGAATTTCTCCTACGCTTTTATGAATGTATAAGGATATTACTGTCATTATTTTATTTTGTACAAAATATTTCCTTGCTGATGTCCTCCTTCTAATACCACATATAATCCTAATAGCCCGTTTTTGACAAATCAAAACATTTTTGATGTCAGAGCTATTTCCCCATACCGTTAACGCATAACTAATGATCGAATGGACATAAGCGTAATATACTGATATCAGAGATCTTCTGTCAATCATAGGTTTTAATTTTAGTAGTGCATAGTTTGCACTTGCTAACTTCTTACAAACCTTATTAATGTGGGCTCGATGACTAACTGATTGATCCATCGTATACCCAAGGAAAACATGTTCCGATGTTCCTACCGTTTGCTTCATATTTCTAGTTTGGTAACGCATTACAATACTTTTATCCTTATTTAAAATGGATCCATTAGCTTCAAACCAATTTTTTTGTAATTTTATGGAACAATCGATTCTTTCATCTAGACGAGATTTTGTATCTTCCTTTAAGCCTATGTGTGTGTCGTCTGCGAATAAGTTAATGAAAGCCCAATCCGGTACACATTTGGCGAGATCATTAACGTATACAAGAAAAAGCACTGGTCCTAATATTGAACCTTGAGGTACACATACACCAACCTGACCCACATCCGAGCTTTTACCATTAACAGTAACAATCTGCATTCTTTTCTGAAGGTACATAGTCATTAATCTAAGCTCAGTTCCACCAAATCCGTAATATCGTAGTTTTTCCAATAAAATGTCATGTCTCAAACAGTCAAAGGCCTTGGACAAGTCACAAAAAACACTTGCACATTTCTGCGCACCATCCAATGCCTTCAATACAAAATAGTTAACATTTCGTATAGCCATTTCGGTCGATTTGTTTTTTCGGAACCCATACTGCGCCGAACTAAACAGATCATTTTCATCAAAGTATTCAACAATTTTATTTTTAATAATCATTTCTAAAATTTTAGATATCGTGGGCAGTATACATACTGGTCTGTAATTATTGAGGTCATTCCTTTCACCTTTTTTAAAAAGAGGTATAACCCTTCCTGCCTTAAGGACATCTGGAAATACTCCTTCCAATAAACATGTATTTAATACACTACAAATCAATTTCAATAATATGTCATTTCTTAAAATTAGAGATTTAATTATTTTACTATTCATGTCATAGATATCTTCAGATTTTTTATCTTTCATACCTTTTACTATCTGTCTAAATTCTGTACAAGTCACTGAAATAAATTTAATTTTATCATGAGGTCTTTCTATATTATTTAAGTAATCTAAAATCATTTTTCTTTGGCAATATTTGTATGTTTAGTTAGATTTCCAGCAATATTACGAAAAAAGTTATTAAACAAATTAGCTATTGTTTTCGGGTCTTTTATTTCTCTTTCTTCTCATTTATCACTTCCTGTATTAATTTATTTTGGGTGCGATTTACATTAATTTGTTCATTTATTATTTTCCACGATTCCTTTATTTTGTTATGAGATAGTTTAATTCTATATTAGTATTGTAATTTCTTCGCTCTTTTCAAAACTTCTAAAACCTTTTTGTAAATTTTTAATTTTAACCTTCTTTTCTCACTCGGAAGAATCTCTTCTAATAGTTCTAATTTTTCCAAGTTAGATTTCGATACCAGTATACCTTTCTTGTCCATTTTTTAAACATAGGTTTTGATGCCTTCGTTTTAGGAAATGCCACATTAAAATAAAACTGTATAGCGACCAATAGAATACTCATCTTTGCATTTGGATCACAAATAGTGTCAATATCAACCTTTAATTTAACATAATCTTGGCTAAATAAGAAGATAAAGTAACCACAATTTTGCTCAGAAAAAAATCTAGTTAAGGGTCTGTCAATCTGTTTTTTACTTAAATATATTTCCCTACCTATGCAGTTCAATTGTATCACATTATGGTCAGATAACTTGCAGTCCAAAACCATACCTTCAACATTGTCAAAACTATATAATTACTATAAAATTGTCAATACACGTAGAACTAGTACCCTTAGTAGTGCACTTGGTTCTAGTAGGCCTGTTTATGACCATCCTGCATTTAAAATTTCCAAGAATACGTTTTAATTTACGTATATTGCTTGTATCTGTCAAAATGTCCAAATTAAAATCTCCAGCTACTATAATATTGTTACCTTCACGACTTATTCTATTTAGAAGTTTAGTTAATATGTCAAAAAATACGTTACGGGGCAGTGGTCCAACTGCTGTGTCCAGTTAGTTGGACTACGGGCCTTTACTATGGGTCGTGGTCCAACTATCTTTGCAGTTGGACCAAGGCACCATAGTAGAGTTCCCAGGTCCAATTAAAACAATTTCAAATAATTCAACTGCAATTATTGTAACCACAGCACCTTTTTAATTAAATAATTAGTTTAACAACGTTTTTAATACAGAACTTAAAGTAATGTCCTTTTCTCTTAAAAAAATAACAAAACAAAACTGGAACAACAAAATATGTTTTTAGGTAATAATAATAATACATTTGCAGTTGTATTATTTGAAATTGTTTTAATTGGACCTGGGAACTCTACTATGGTGTCTTGGTCCAACTGCAAAGATAGTTGAACCACGGCCCCTAGTAAAGGCCCGTAGTCCAACTAATTGGACAGAGCAGTTGGACCACTGCCCCGAAACGAAAAAATAAAGAAAGATCCGTGCCCGCCCTGTACACGCAAACTACGACGGTCTTTCGTTTCCGAAGCTCTATAGCAGCTATCTCGCAGTTCATTTCAAATGATAAATTATTTAATCTTTTCTAACTTTATACTCCATACCTATTCTTGTAAAAATTGCAGTTCCCCCGTGCTCAAATTTTTTCCTGTTGAAGTATGTTGAGAGTTCAAACCAATCTATTTTCTATCCTTGTACTTGTTTTCTTATTTCTTACGAAATTAAACTTGTTTTTGGAATGAACAATTGAGCTAGCCTTCAGAGTAACTTTGGGCTACTAAGACTACAAAGCACCGTCGTAGACCTGGATAAACCGCTTACCGGGATATAATTATTGTAAATGCAATTGCATTATTTTTCTCAGTTTCTCGACCCGTGGATGGAAATGAGCAATAAGTTCTACCTCGGCGCGGCGCTTACTCAGATGGGCATAGTTTGTTGGTACGCCGACGACATTCACCGGCAGGTTTGTAAAGTATTGCAGTGAGAATGCTCAGTTACAAACACCTTTTTGCTCTGAAATAACGCGGTTTAAGGAAATTAATAATTGAAATATGTATCAATAATGATTTCAAGGTAAAATCAAATTAATTAAATTCTTAAAATAAAGAGTGTCTACCACCTTTTTAAAATATAAATCTAATTTGAGAATTAATTCTTACACGTTTTAATGTTTGAAACATTTGGTACCTAGCTTATTAATTAAGTAAGTGAATTCATTAACAGAACTTTAAATGGCATTTTTATATATTTTTTGTACACAAAAACACGGTATCATAGTATGCGCTTACCTTCACCTCATACAAAAATTTTCGTTGATTATGAGTAGGTAGAATAGTTTGCGAGCTTATACTAGATATACTTGCTGGCAACAGATCTCATTGGGGCAACATCGTCCGGCAGAAAGTGATCCATGGAGGGCGTCACGAGTTTACGACCCTCAGCATTGAGGAGTACGACGCGAGGAGGAGAAGATACTTGCTTCAACGTGTATTTTCATAAATACATAATTGAATGTCTATTTCACAGAGTATTGGCGTTGCCGATGCAGTATATGAGAGTGGGTGGTACAAAAGCGACGTTCGATGCCAGCGAGCACTACTAGTTGTGCTTCAAAGGTGAAATATCTGTAAAAACTGCCCGATGGAATACGCCTGTAAAAGTATTACGTCATAAAAACTTTATTCCGTTTTGTTGGCAGGTCACAAAAACCCCTATATTTCACGGCTCTGAAATTCCGTGCGATTACAATGACTACGTACAGTTCGGTGAGTAGCCTGAATCTCTTTGGTCACTACATTATTCCATTATTAGGTACTTACCTACAGATAAAATGGAAAGTCATTGCCTTGTCTGTAGCGCGTCGTACGAGTAGCCGGCTGAGATGCGAGGGGTTGCGGGTTCGATTCCCGCTGCGGGACAAATGTTTGTATGATCTGCAAATATTTGTTCCAGGTCTGGGTGTTATGGTACCATGGTACTCGTAGTTTCTGATACCCACGACACAGGGAATCCTAGTGTGGGATCAGGACTATGTATGTGACTGTTGGGTGTTATGTTATGTTATGTTGTCGACATATGGAAATGAAAAGACTACCAATATCTTTTATCTAGTATTATATTGTTTTCCTCTTAGGGTCATTTTGTTGTATCTCTGCCTATCAAGGCCGTTTTTGCCAGGAACTTGAAATTTTGTACAAATATTGGGTTTGAGGTTGTAGTGCCGTAAAAAAAATAAGCTTCTAACACAATGCGTTAAAAATATGGCAATGAATGTACCTATGAATTACCTGAACTGTGGAATGTATTCTTTATCGTTGTCACTAGAAGTTGTGCACCTATGTCTATTGTTATAATTTATATTTCGTGTCGTAATGTTTGATTAATTAATATGCGATTTTTTATTTAAATAAGGACTTATACATTTTGTATTATATTAATAAATGTTTTGATTAGTATTTGTACCTATAATTTTTGTATTGAAATCGCGGTAACCTTACAAAAACCTTACCTCAGAAAATGTAGAATTGAGGAATTTTGACTTGTCTAGAATGGGATAGTGAAGGTTGTACGAATAGTTCCAGTAGGTACGCTTTTAGAGTATGGAAACTTTAGAAGCCAAATTCTCTTAACTATTTTATAGCTACACTGAAAGTTGACCGAATCGAGACTGTATTGTGAACTGACTGAAAAATTGGTATTCTGCTCCCTCTAACAACAATATAATCTAGAAGTGCTACAAGGATCATTTGGCACGTGGCGCTTTTGAGGAACTATATCTATAATCATGCATAATCTGTTTTTTTCTGGTTTCCAGATCTTGACAACAGCCTACTCGTACTTTACCCTGCTATACACATCGTATCGGCGTGTATGACGTAGCTAGCTTTGGTGTCACAGTCGGTAGGTAATGGGTTCAGTTTCTGTTATTTGGTAGATTGTAGTCAGAATATAGAAAGTACGTAGATATTCAACATGTCAATAAAAATGTCTGATTATTAATCTGGAGTTTTATTTACGATCCTATATACCTAAATGTCATAAAAGCGGGCTACATTATCAACGTGCTGCCCCCTTATTCGCTATGACCAAACGTGATTTAACGCGGGTATGTTGCGATATCTGCATGGAATCATCGTTCAGAATACATTGTGACGTCACACGTTATTGGCAAGTAATCTCGGGCCCTGCTCTTCCTCCAACTTCACCAGGCCGAAGTCGGAGTTTAACAATCGTCATCGTAACGATGATCGGGTCGACGACCGTCTGTGTATTACGTAGTGAGTAGCCGTTTCTGGCTCAGATTATTGACTAGTTTTCTATGGTGTTTGCAAAACTGAGACTTCAGCCTCAGGAATTCAATTTGTCTGTAAATTATGCGGGCGTAGCTGTCGCTCCCGTATCGTCTTACTTACGTGGTAACCTGTTTATCTGTGGTCTTACTATTCATTTACAAATCAAATTCAAATTCAAAATCTTTATTTCAGGCTTATTAAGAAATGCACTAAACCTAAACAATAAGCCCTAAGCAACATAAATACCATAGAAACTAACAAACATATAAAAACACTTTCTAACAAACGTGTGATCGCCAACGCGTTGCAGCCCGGGGATCACGTGACAGGCGGCCTTTGAACCGCTGGAACTTTACCCCTTTCCGCCGGAAGTCAGGGCTCAAGTAGGTCTTCACACTTTCACAATCCCACTCCGGTTTTCTTCCTGATGTACTCTACCACCTCTGCAGCCTTCACGTTGAAGTAGACGCGGGACATGTAGATCTGCGTAGATTTATGCGGGGTGGCCTGCGTATACAATTAATATAATATCATGTGAGGTGCTCCATCATCGAAGCCGCTAAAGCCGAATAACTTGGCTATTGGTTTCAATGAATGCATTGTGCCGCGAATACACATGCTAGTGGCACGGATTATTGAGATTATTATTCCTGATCTTAGATCGTTTCCAGCGGTCAGCGATTGCGGTTTCGTCAAAGACGCCTACATTTTAACCTACATAGTACGTAACTACATTTTTGCTTGAAAGTTCATACGAGTATTACGTAAATACAGATAGGACATAAAAAAAAGAAGAATATGTATGCAAAACTATTATGTATATATAATTGACCAAGAAGAGCAAGGTCTCAAGAGTTGAATTGCAGGATGCGGCGTTTGTGTGTTTGTAAGTATGTGTGTTAATCCGATGATAAATGTAGAACCGTTGATCCAATCTTGATGAACGTTGGTAAGTTATGTGAATATAATTTTTAAATTCGAACATGAGCTGGATCGATACAGGGCGTTTTGAACAACAGGGTACCACGCGAGGTCACGTTCGGGGTGAACAACTAAGTATTTTTGCAAATAAACTTATGGGGAATTCAATCATTTAGTCATCGCGGCTCTTTGCACCAAACAATCTGGAAGTTGCGTTTCGCCGCAGCTAGTAGGGAATGCTGTCAGTGAAGGAAATAACCTTTTTCGTAGCTAGTTATGAAAAACAGTTATTAAAAGTGAACAAAAGGACCATTTTAATAACTAGTTATGAAACAGTGAAGGAAATTGCCTGTTTCGTAGCTAGTTATGAAAAACAGTTATGAAAATGGACCAAAGGGTTGTTTTTAACCTCCAACTAAAATGAGGGGTGTTGTTTGAGGCCATAGTGTGTCTGTCTGTCTGTCTATGGCCTCATAGCTCCGGAACGGCTGCCCTGATTTCAATGCGTTTTTTTTTGTATGACAGATGATGCTTGCTTGCTTCTTAGCAGAGCTATGTTCAGTGGAAGTTAACTTGTGACCGCGTTCGTCTCGTTGGCAGTTTCGCGTCGCGCCGCGTTTGTCGCTTGCGCGGGACACTCCGTGAGGGCTGAACCTCGATATCGGACGCTGTTTAAAGCAAACGCAGCTTCAGCAGCCCAAGAAACAAAAATCAAAGGCCATAAAAATCATGGTGACACCATCAACCCCCATTGGGTTATTATTGTGGTGCATTGAAGGCCATTTACTCTCGTCGAGAGTAGAAACCGAGTATAAGTTATGGAAACATTATTGTCTGACGCATAATTAGCCGTTAGACATCCATTGTTGGACGAGGCCTCCTTAACAGAATGTAGGTAAAGAGGAGATTTGCCTAATCACCACGCTTGGTGGGTGGATTGGTGATCGCAGTATTGGTGTTGAGTACTCAGGTGGATGCTGCTACCCTTCCTCTAGTGTAATCCCTTAGTAGGCTTTTAAGACATCCTCGGGAGGAGAGGGAGAGGTCTACTCTGAAGATGGATACACCACGGTCAATTAAGCTATGTTTTTAGTAGGTTCCTTAACTGGGAAGTAATTGGCATCGAGAGCATATCCAATGCGATGGAAAGATCAAGATCTATTCACGTTAACAGTGTTCTCTGAACACTTTTATTTATTTTTAACTATTCCTGCTCAAAAAGTCCGTCATTGCAGCGCGGATATTATGCAATTAGTGAATAATGGACGGATTTAAAGCGAGGGCCATAGATGAATCACGAGCAAGTGAAGGATTCTAACGACTGAATCACGACCGTAGCGAATAAGCGCGTGATAAGCGTAGCTGAATCACAATCCTGAGCGACGCGAGTCATTCATGGCCCTCGATATAAATCCATTTTATTCAAGAGTTGCATACTATACTTTATACCATGGCTACGAGAAAACGATAGATTTAAGCGAAAATAGCAATCAACATCATAAGTTGAATTAATTTTCAATCGATTTATTATTAAGTACCACTAAACGTTCTGTTCGTAGGTACAACTTACAGTATTCAAAATAGCGCCAATTTAATAATCACAGCAAAGAACACAAAAAAGTTTTTTTTCAAATGCGAAACTCCGTGTCGAAAATGCCGACCGATCAAATCTCGAGGAGTTATTTGCACAAGAAGTTAATAAGTCGAGTTTTCTTTGCACATGGATTTTGTT
Source organism: Operophtera brumata (assembly GCA_932527175.1). Taxonomy (NCBI): domain Eukaryota; kingdom Metazoa; phylum Arthropoda; class Insecta; order Lepidoptera; family Geometridae; genus Operophtera; species Operophtera brumata. The sequence continues at coordinate 8,918,180 of OW052238.1, forward strand.
TTGAGTATTTTTTGCGCAAGGAGGTTGTATAGGAGTTGTTATTGGAGGGTGTTGCATTGAGATGTGGTGTGTTCTAAATTCAAACACCAAAATAGTGATTAAAAGTGCTTTTTATTCACTGTTTTCAGTTCATAAAATAAGTTTTTTAGTGGGGGAATGGTATAACATAGTATTGTATTATAAATATTTGTATTTGTCTCATATTTGCATTTAGAGTTTTTTTTTTAACAAATCGTTTTATCAACAGCCTACAAAATTAATGAATAAAGACTCGACATTTCGATGTTCCATTTTTGTAATATTTTTTATTGAATTTGTTTTTAAAAGTGTAGCATTTCTTGACGATCGTTGGATGTATACGGCAGTAGGTAAGTTAAAGGAATTTAAAAAATCGATCGGTATTGTGTTGCCGCGAAATCTCTTGAATTCAAAATGAGATGAAGAACGTGCCCATATAACTATTTGAGAATGTAATCATGTGAAAACATACCGAGGCCTGCAATGCTCTAACTGTGAAAATGAAGATCTTACTCAGTGAAAAACCAGTGCATTCGTTTGCTGGGGGATTTTGTACCTAGTTATTTTATTTTCTCGCAATCGATGTGAAAAGTAGTGTGAAAAGTACTTAACTCGGGACTAAAGCCCATTCATACTCGATTCTATAGGCTCCCACGCTAATGGGTCGTGTTAGTCCCTCGATGTTTCATCGATGTCGATATCTTCACGGTTTTATACAAAACACACAAAACATGAACTTTAAACACTTAAGTCACTTACAAAAGGAGATCCCGATACTACCCGAGGTGCGAAGCCAGGGCGAGTTGCTAGTACCAAATATAATTAGAAACAATTGTAACTCATTAGAATATGATAAGTTACTAACTCTTTATCATGGTTCTCATATTATCGGTCATAAATATATGTTATTAGAGAAAATCTTTTTGAAAAAGTTTTCGATATGGAATAACTGATAACTGACTATTGTTTGAAACAAGTTATCAAATTAATAATTAAGGTGGAAGAGTTTTATAACTTATCAAGCCATTAATGAGGCTTATTTGTTTTCAAACAGACGCTTCAAGATGGCGGAACACGATAAACGTGAAGCAAGGAAAGAAATCCATGAAACATTTCGGATATGTAATTTCTGTATCGGCAGTATCGGGATATCTATGAGCGATGATATATCTCACCATTTTCGAGGGAGATTGAGGACGTATTTTTCTCTATTTATGACGTCTACGTTTTTGGTGTTGATAATAATAGGACAGTATTCCTACATTATTGGTCAGATGATGACTTTGAATGCGATTGAGGGGTTGATCGGCAGTAATCTGCATATTGCTGGCTATGGACTTACGAGTGAGTATGACGTAGAGACTTACGAGTGAGTATGACGTGGTATATATCCCTTGACCGTTTTTTCCCATTTACTTGGGGTCGGCCTTCCTTGTCCTTTTCCTCCATTTCGCAGTATTGCAGTATTCCATTTGCAGTACGTATGACGGAGAGATAAAAAAAAAGCTGGATAGTTCCCAAAATATTATCTAGCCCCAAGCTAAGCAGAGCTTGTCTTATGGGTACTAGATAACTGATATACTTAATACAATAGGTACATTACATAAATAGATATTTTGTATTATACATAGAAAATACCCAGAACATCCTGAACATTCTGCAGATCGTACTAATATTTGTTCCGAGGCGAGGATCGAACCCGCAACCTCCTGCGTCGCATGCAAACCATCGCGAGACGCGCCACAGAGGTCATCAAAAATAATTTGAAATCGAAAATGGTCGAAGAAATAATTTGTTTATTTTCAAAAATATCATCAGTATCCACACCCTGAAGCAATCCTCTGCTGAGTCGGTCTCTCCTTGGCACTGACATTTGCCATGGTCCTGGGTCCACCTCATCCAATTCCCAGCCTCCTAGGGGAGTAAGGGGATGAGGATCCCGGGGCAATATCGGCCTACAACATTGTCTGCCTATCTCGCTGCTGGCTGGGGTTTCTGTACCCAGTCCATGAGCTGTAACCCAAGTGTTTAAACAAGATGCGACTAACTTGTTACGATGTTGTTATTATTATGCTACCTTTATTGCATTTATTAGATACCTTTCGCTTGAGGCTTTGCACGCGTGGAGTCGGGATTTAAAAAAAAACTGGCCAAGAGCGAGTCGGACTCGCGCACGAAGGGTTCCGTACCATTATCTATAAAAAAGGCAAAAAAACACGTTTGCTGTGTGGGATTAAATATTTGTTTTATTTTAATTTAATCATTTATTTTTAATGTGAATATATAACAAAATATTCTGTGAATATTTAAAGCGACTATCAGTTGCCGTTATCAATATCGAACAAAAACGAGCAAAAAATCACGTTAGTCGTATAGTAGCCCCCTTAAATATTTATTTTATTCTGTTTTTTTAGTATTTTTTGTTATAGCGGCAACATAAATACTGTGAACAACGGCAACCTGTGAAAATTTCAACTCTCTAACTATCACGGTTCATGAGATACAGCCTGGTGACAGACGGACAGACAGACAGACAGACAGACAGACGGACAGCCGAGCCTATAATAGGGTCCCGTTTTACCATTTGGGTACGGAACCCTAAAAACAGACAGAGTTACTTTCGCATTTATAATATTAGTATGGATTAGTGTGTTAATGTGATGTAATGTGATTTACATATTATTAAATTTATTTGTATTTGTTCAGGTTTGGGTAAACTGGTATCAATGTGGTATAAGCGGCACAAGTTCAGGCAACTTGTGGGCGAGCTTGCAGACATCTGGCCAGTGTCGACCAAGGATGAGCAGGAGGCTGGTATCAAGCAGGATAGTTTGTCTGCACTAAGGAACAGTCAGATCAGTAAGTTTTACATTTTTTTACTAGTTTATTAGGTAATAAGTCCAAACTCAAGGTTTGCCAACGGGCGATGGAGCGAAGTAGCCGACTGGATTCGAAACACCATAGGCGCTCCATAACTAAAATCACCAAACCAGGAGAAAAAGCCGACCATCTGGAGTGGAATAGCTGAGCTGGATAGTCTACTATTAGCCATCGAGGACCTCCGTGGTCCACCTTACGTCTCCATCATCAGATTAATTCGCTGTCAACTTATAAAAGTTTGTAAAAACACTGAATATACCTACTCAAACCGTAGATAGAAGTACCTGCCATTTAATTTTACACGTGTACCTACATATTTTATGCTTTTTAGTGTACACCTTCTGGAATGCCATCGGGGTTTGGTTCTACAATTTGACTCCGATCGCTATACTCATATACCACCGAGCACGAGGCGTGCCTTCCCAATTGGGCTACGTCTATCAGCTGTCATACCCTTTTGACAAAACTAAGCCAATTTATCACGAAATTGCGTACGTCTTCGAAAGTTGCGCAGGTAAAGTAATAGCGTTTAAGCCCGTGGTACACGTGCCAGTCACTGGCATGCCCAGTACTACTGGCCAGATTTTTGACGCTCTATACTGCTACCATTGACGGTACTAAAGATACAAAGTTGCGTGACTTGTACCTTCAATGGCACTAGTCAATGGTACACTGACGTAAAGGCGTAATTTCAGGTTAGTAGCCAAGGATTTTTTTATGATGCAACTTTTGCAATTAAATGATGTAGGAAATGACTTAAAAATTAAAAATCTAAAGCTCAGACGCACTGAGATAAAAAAAAAAAGGTAGGCATACGAGGTGTGCCTTTGTTATTGCGCTACGTGTGTCGGCTGTCACAAATACCTTAAATATTATACCTACGTCTTTGAAAGTAGCGTGGGTAAAGTATATGATACACTGCTATTATCACATTATTTTATATCTTGTGAGTTGACCCAAGCCCGTGTGTTTTGTATGCACCAGCAGATTGTAAATCGGTTGAATTATTGTTTGCGAGTGCTCTTTGCAGCAGCGTCGAGTAATTACGAAAATAATCAAAAGTAAAGTTGTACTTGGGTGTATGGCGCCTAAGAACTGGGTACAGAAACATTGGTCGTCCAGCAGCGAGATGGGCAGACGATATCGCATGCGTTGCGGGCCGAACCTGGATGAAACTGGCACGGGACCGTAAGGAATGGTACAGACAAAGAGAGGCCTATACTCAGCAATGGGTGAAGTCAGGCTGTGGATGATGATGACGAATGAAAGTTGTACTTGAGTACAGCGTATGTACAGCATACAACACAGCTAGAGGCAAGTAACATGCTAAGCAACTGGCACGTGTATCACGGGCTTAGTAAGTTCTACGTGATAGGCATTTTCCTGGAAGAGCGTAGATTGATTAATTAAACACGACGTGGAAATGAAATACCAATTAGTGGCTCTGAACCATAGAAATCTGAAGTAATGAGAATCGATAATGTGGCGTGTGCATATTACTTCAGTCGTGGTTTAGTGGGTTTATTGTCAAGTATTTACGAAGTCATTCATCATGATCAAACACAATAAATAAAACGCAAAGTTTGATGATAAAATGTCAAAGATTACGTGGTTATTTTTTCAGTTTTTTGCCTCTTCCTTTTTTAAAGAGGAGAAAGCAGCTAAACACTGAAAAAAACTGCTTGGCGCCGCAATTTACCCGGTGGATGGGCTCGCTTGTGGCGCGCAATTCATTTTTTTTTGGTGTTTTTTGCACATTACAGCTCATCAACACATCTTCGATCTATGGACTGTTTCCGCCATTTTCGAGAGAAAAGAGATGTCTAGTTTTATTTTATTTCTTTTCCTAGTGTTTTTTACAGTTTTTTTTGTGTTATTTTGGTGACTTTTCAAATTGGTGGAAATTGTCTACCAAAGTTTTAGTAAAACGGCCATCGTTTTCCTACAACATAACTTGACTGTGACTCTGAAGACTTGGAAGGAGTGTAACGTTGCAAATTATATTGCAAATACAGTATTCTTGAAAAAGGCAAATGCTCAAGCCGTGCGACGCCAACTATAAAGAAAAAACTCATCTTCAGAGAGCAAAAGTTGATTTCTCGAAAACTAGGAAAAGCAAAATTAACAAACTTAGATTCGATTTTTAACTGACTAAATCAAGTACAATATTCAAATTAAAAATATGCATGGATACTACATTATAATACCGAGGGACCACCCAGACAGAAACACGATAGGACAAAATTTACTCGATAAAAAAAAACACAAAGTTGCCTCTAACTTTTGGCTAGATTCGATTATTTGTAAGTATGGTACAGATTATTGGGTCAAAAATTGGATAAACAAGATCAATACAATAAAACGAAGGCGTTAATTACCTATATTTCACGAGATATTCATTAAAACTGCTTTTTCAAACGGCGTGTGGCGTTTTTTTGTATGAATATTTCTGCCTGGCGTTGGCGCAGTCCGAAGTTAACATTTTCTTTGTATTTCAGGAACCTTATCAGTTTGTATCATGCTGGGATTTGATCTCTTATTCATGACGATGGCGAGCCACATCGGCATGCTGCTGCGCCTTCTCCAGCTGAAGATTAGGAACATAGTAGATGATGATGATCTTATTCAGAGAAACACTGGAACGTTTGATTGCTATGAAGATATTGTTGCTGTGGTGAAAATACATCAACGGCTCATCAAGTAAGTTGTAAAATCTACAATTTTTATACATCTTGAAATGGCGGAACAAGCTGATTTCAAGCCTGATGTTAAGCTGGGGTATAACGCAAAATTACCAATCTTAGATTAGATTTTTAACTGACTAAATCAAGTATAATATTCAAATAAAAAATATGCATGGATACTACATTATAATTATGAGGGAACACTCTACCAGAAATAAGATAGGACAATATTTTGTCGATAGTTAAAAAAACAAAGTTACGTCTATTGTTTGCCTAGATTAGATTGTTTATTCAAATGGAGCATATTATTGGTTAAAAATTTGATAAATTAAATCAATACGACAAAGCCGAGGGTCTACTCTAGGGGTTTTGTAAAATTATCTATATTTTAAGAGATATTCAATAAAAACCGCTTTTTCGAGCGTCTCGTGGCGTTTTTTTTGTATTAAGATTTCTGCCTGGTGTTGGCGTAGTCTTAAGTGGTACTCTCTGCCTATGAACAGTTCATTATCTTATAGGTCACGTCCGTCTAGAACGCGCCCTCCGTGGCAAAGCGCCCGCCACCCTGAGACATAAGTATGAACAATCTCATGTGTCTGAATTTTACCGGCGCGTTCAAACCGGAACACAGTAATGCGAGCACTACTGCCTTGTGGCAGAAATTGGTATAATGGTAGATTTTCCCTGGACGAACTCTTTAACAAAAAATGGTCTACTACTATCAAAGTACATAATGAGTTTTATTAAGGCTTAAGTTGAGACTAAATCCTAAAATCAAAATAACAACGGTGTAGCGCAGCTATTTCAGGATCTTGAAATAAACTCTACCTGTTGTGTGTTTGGTTTAAGAATAGACCCCTCCGTCTCCTCCCGTGGATGTCGTAAAAGCCGACTAAGGGATTACCCGAACTTGTTGATAAGATTCTATGGGATTTGTCCTGGCCGCTAGCTTATTATGGAATGTGTTATTACTGGAAGAAAGCGTTAGCCGAGTCAGTCGTGGGAAGCAATCGCGTTAATGGGCTCACCATGCTAGTCACGTCTATATTGCACGATGATGGAACGCATTGTTTATTAAATTTGTTATTCAAACAAAAGAGGTCCATTGACGCTCTGCCTACCCATTCGGGGAAAAAGGCGTGTATGGTGTAGGCGTATGTATGTTATTATTTCGTCTATATTAATTTTCTATCCAAATTTTATTTTCATTGTATTGTGATTCAGCCCTACCTGCCCTAAATATGTATATATCTTTGTTTTAGCTACATGAACGATTTAGAAGATGCATTTTCCGTGGCTAACCTCATTAACGTTCTCATCAGCTCCGTCAACATCTGCTGTTGTATGTTCAACGTTGTGGTAAGCACAGATAATTTATTTCCAGAAAGCATTACTTTTAATTTCAGTATCGAAAGTCAGTTAACCACTCAAACGTACAGGACAAATGCAATATTCAGGGCCCCGCAATCACGCTACTTAGAACGTTTCATTCACGTAACATTTTTGGTTTTGGTTTTGATTTGGTTTAAGGGGGTGATCCATTGGCAAGCCGGCGAGTTAACGGTATTACTGTTGGCTCGTTGGGTTGTCGACTCGCGTTGGTGATCCATTGGCATACCAAACAGTTTATTATACCGCAGTCTCAGGATTTCAAGCATGCAAGAAGAGCCAACGAGCCAAACCGCGGTTCTGTAGGTGCTTCATTGACGGCCTATACGTCTGGCTCGCAGGCTCGCTGGCGTACCAGCGGTTTTACTCGCCAATGGATCACTGTGGACCGCGTTTTTTCTATATACCTTCTATATACGTTTTTATTCTATATTTTTGCGAAACCACTAAGCCGAAACCACTGGGATCACTCGTACGAAGTCGCTAGCGCGTCGCTAATATGTTATAAATATAAATAATAGGTAACTGAAAATGAGAAACTTAGTTTCAAAGCGGAACGGCTAAGATTTGCTATTGTCCGTACCAAAACTCATTGGACTCATAAGAGCCACGTGTTTTAGTTAGTTGTTGAACGGGATACAAAAACGTAGTTTCGAAAGCAACGATTACACTGCACTGGGATGACGACGCTACAAACACTACTTACGTGCAGTAGGATTATATTGTTTTACTTCAAGCTCCGAAACAGTAGTGCAAGAAAAACAGAACTCATTTTACCAGATGGTACTGTGCTTGTTTGAATTTGTTGGTATTGTTTATATATATGTTAGTGTCTAAGGTATTTATGTTTCTATGGGCTTGTTGTTTAGGTTTAGTGCAATTCTCAATAAGGTTTTTTATTTTTTTATTTGAATTTAATTATATTTGGTACGTGGCTGCTTCTTTTACACTTTCGATACATATCTGTTATCTAAATAATTATGTATTAATTTATATTAATGTTAAAATTGTAACGTTGACGGTATAAGAACATGGAAGTCTTGGACGACACAGGAAAGTGGACAAAGGGATAAAAAATAATGTTCGTTCGTTCGTCTTCTATATGCATTCCGAAACCACTAAGCTGAAACAAGGGATCACGCGAACGAAGTCGCGAGTCGCTGATATTTAGGGGCCAACAAATCTTTAAACAAACATAAATGATGTTATTTTCGCTATTAATCCACTGTTTTTAACACCGACGCAAAAAGAGGGGTGTTATTAGTTTGACCGTTAAGTTTGTTTGTCTGTCTGTGGCACCGTAGTTTATTTTTATTGCTTACAAAGTGAAACGGGTGAACCTTAGATGCTCTTAGACATGTTTTATCAAAATCGGTTAAGCAGTTTAAAAAAAAAAACTTCAATTTTGTATGATTTACCGCAAATAATGAACAGTATAAAAGCCAACAACAGTAATTTTAGTGTAAAATTATATTCTCTTCGCTTCGCCCAACTATGGAAATAGTAATTTATGATACTAGGGTGAAAAGTAGGTTATTACTTGACAAACGAGTAGGTAGACGAATGCAAGCCCGAGACTTACCATAGTCACGAGTTTGTAGAAACCAATTTTCACACGTCTATCATACAACGTTTTTCAACACATTTGCAAGAAAACAGTACAATAAGTAATGATAGAATATTTCTGCGATTCTTCCATGATATAAAATTGTTGTAAATAATTAAATAACGCTACCCCTAATTTGGCGGCCACAGACCTTATTTTTGCAATTTGCGCCTCATTCAAGTAGATTCCATATTAATATCGGATTCCTCGCTTGAACTCATATTATTATTTTGATTATAAATATCAGTCGGAAAGTAGCAACAATTTTTGACGTTTCTAATATGAAAATGGCGTGAATTTGCAAAAGGAGCCGCGTACTATATCTTTTGTCTCATTTTCTCTAGTGAGACAACCTCCTTGGAAGCGCTTTTGCTAAATCAATACGTATTGAGCAAAAGCGCTTCCAAAGAGGTTCGATTATTCAGCTTGAGAAATAATCGAACCTCGAATCGAATTGAGGAGATTTGAAACTCCTTGGTGCAATTCTTAGCTATACCTATATTTTTATATGGAAATAAAAAAAGGAATGGATACGCACGGCGCTATACAACGGAGCGTGCGGTAAAATATGTACTCTCACCTATTTTACCGCACGTTCCGTTGTGTGGTTCGTAATTTGTAAATTTCGAACAATGTATACATGCTTCGTAAATGCAGTTTTTAAGCAAATGTGTTGAAAAAATCATTATATGTTAAAAATCTCACGCATTTAAAAGAGATCAAATACGAATCGAAGCTCTGAACTTGCGAGGTCTGACTCTCTTTTATTTTCAGTTTCTCGACTCGTGGATGGAAATGAGCAATAAGTTCTTTCTTGGCGCGGCGCTTACTCAAATGGGAATAGTCTGTTGGTACGCCGACGACATCTATAGAGCGGTGAGTTAATTGCGAGTCGTGACGATACTGAGACGTGGCCGCTAACTATTGGCCGCATAAGAAAGCTCAAAGTTGCGCGGCGGGCTATGGAGAGAGTCATGCTCGGAGTTTCACTACGTGATCTATCACGTAGTGAAACTCCGAGGTTGCAGGAAGGCGGTGGATGGAGGCGGGTCAAGATCATTCGTCGTGGAATTCTATGAGGGAGGCCTATGTCCAACAGCGGACTTCTGTAGGCTGATGATAATGATGATGATGAAGGTAATCTCTATTTTTTTATACAAGCTTTTTTTATTAATTATTTATGTTTTTAGTTCGGGTCAAATCTTACAACTGAATTTTAAAGCAGTTATCCTAACCGATTGAGTTGAAATTTTGCATACCTACCTTTTAAGTTCCGATGACAATACAATATTATGGCCACATCGAGCTGATCTAATCATGGAGACTGAAGGTATAACTCCTCGGTGGATAATAATAGACTGGCCGTGTTTAGGCTCATTTCACTTATAAAAGCTTGTATTGAAAAAAATATTTTTACAATTTGACGACTGTTGTTCGTTATTATGTCATGCAAACATTGATTATTTCAGAGCGTAGGGGTCTCGGACGCGGTGTATGAGAGTGGCTGGTACAGAAGCGACGTGCGCTGCCGCCGAGCTTTGCTCGTGGTGCTGCAAAGGTGCCTCATTTATTCATACTTCACTCATACATACATACAAACATAGACACACGCCTTTTTCCCCGAAATGGTAGACAGAGCCTCAATTGGGCCTCTTTTCACAGTGGGTTGCACCACCGTGGGAAATAGACGTGACCAGTAGTGAGCTCATCGCCGCCATTGCTTCCCACGACTGAATCTGCTAACGCTTTCTTCCAGTAATAACACATTCCTTAAATAAGCTAGCCGCCAGAACAAATCTTATACCAACGAATCTTACTTCACTAGTCCGTAGTGTTTAGCACGTACGAGTACATACATACATACAAGACACTTTTATTTTGGTCGAAGCATAGACACATGCCTTTTTCCCCGAAAGGGTAGACAGAGCCTCAAGGGGTCTCTTTTCACAGTGGGTTGCACCATCTCGTGTAATAGAAACGAGACAAGTGGTGAGCTCATCGCCACCATTGCCTCCCACGACTGACTCGGCTAAGTAATAACACATTCAATAATTAAGCTATCAGCTAGGACAAATCTATACCAACGAATCTTATCAACAAGTCCGGGTAATCCCTTAGTCGGCTTTTACGACATCCACGGGAGGAGACGGAGGGGTCTATTCTTAGGCTGGACACACCACAGCACTACACAATACAGCTTAGACGGCTCTGTGATGATTAAGAAGTTACGAAGAAAATATCTTAGATGGCCTATATTTTCACAAGTAAATTAAGAATTAAGTTATTATTTTATTAGCTAAATGTGGTTTTGATGTCACTGCGACCTATTATGATCGCCACTTGCTACATACCGCCCCTGGAGAGGGCGTTTACAGTTCACCGCTAAGACCTACAGCTGTTAGGAACTGTATGATTTTCTTAGAGGTGAAGTTATGTGTCATCGATTATTTTTATTTTATTTTTTAAATTAGTGATCGGAACCATGTTCTTATCAAAATGAGGCGATACACTGCCGGGCTATGCGACTGCCACCCTGAGATAAAAAGTCTCATGTGCCTGTAATTTCACCGGCACCCTTCAAACCGCATGTCGTAGAACCTGCCAATCACAATTAACAAAGTGTCTTCTATTTTCCATTAAAAGCATGTTTGAACATTATCAAAGTGCTCCCAAAATACCACTTAGCCTGATAGCGAAGTTTAATATAAGTTTAACATCAAGGGGTGGGTATTGTTAAAATCTTATTTTGATACCACCATGATGTTTATGTTTTACTCAAAGAGATTCAAATTTTTATGAGCTTTTAATTAACTTGCAACTAGATTGTTTAGGTCAAATCGTTTAGCTGAATTAGAACCACTTGTTGACATCCGATTGAGCTGAATTTATGCAAACATGTAAAGTTCCGATGACAATACAATATTATCGTAACAGCGGGCTGATCTAAAGATGTAGACTTATAGATACATTACTTATCAATTAAAACATGTATGTTAAGTCTCCTAGTTCTCGCGAAATCAATTTTCGCTATCTGAAGAAGTGTTGATGAGCAAAAAACACCAAAAAATTAGAATTTCGTGTCTCAAGCGAGCATCCACTTGGTGGTTGCTTTTTCATACTAACGTATTTTATCAAATTTGGGCGAACAAGTATAATTATGACGGTTGTTGGCTTCTATATTGGTTATTATTTGCGACAAATCATATTTGGTTGAAGAGAACAGTGGATTAATAGCGAAAACAACATCGAATGTGTGAAATGTGTAGCTTGTGTGGACTAAAATTTCAATATTATTTTCGCTATTAATCCACTGTTTTCTTCAACCAAATATGATTTGCCGCAAATAATAACCGAACAACCAAAAGCTAACAACCGTTATTTCGGTGTAAAATTATACTCTACTGTTTGCCCACATTTGGTAAAATAAGTTAGTATGAAAATGCAACCACCTTAAGCAGATATCGCATTGCTTACAGGTCACAGAAGCCTCTATGTTTCACCGCCCTGAAGTTCAGCGCTATTACTATGTCTACGTTCAGCTCGGTGAGTGTTTTGAGGGGTTCCGCACGCCAAGGTTCCAAACGGAGCCCCATTGGTCTCGCTTGTCCGTCTCCATCGCAAGGCTCTAGCGGCTAAACCGTTGAAGCTTTAGTCTTCATGTTGCATGTACCGTTGACCCAAAGGCAAATAAATAAGCGAAAAATATTTTGAAATTTTTGTGAGGAGGAAGTGCACGAAATGATAGTTGAAAACAAAAGTGAGCCGAGCATGTTGGGTGTAATTTTTTAAAACTCATTAATTTATTGTATTTTTCATGTTCTAAAGACAAACAAAGATAAACAAACACAAAGAACAAAGTCCTGACAGGCAGAAAGAGTGAGTTTCTTTTAATTTCAATTTGTTACCAAGTTTTTAAAATTTCCTTTGACCTATGAACAATTTTTTTTTAAATATGCTACTTATTATGTTTATATTATGTGTCTTATTATGTTCAATCTCATCCCCGCATCGAGATTTTACCATCGCTCTTCCCGGCACCGTGATAAAGCTCATCCACGTATCATAGATCCCCGGGTTACCTGGAACCTGCTACGCGTCCGGATACCGTTAGTGTTGTGTGTCGAGTTGGTGTGAAGTGTGACAATGAAACCGATGGTAGTGGTACCGTTCGTAATAAAAAAGTGAGAAAGAGGGTAGATCGATATATCTGCCAATAACATCTACTCGCAAAGACTTTTAGTTAGTTCTCCCGTGATCATGGCGCATGCAACTGTGCCGAAATATCGGGAACATTGCAAACTCAAAAATCATGGTAAATATCCCGTTTCTAGTTTCGTTTCGTTTCGTTTCGTATGAGGTAGTGCTGGCCTCTAGTGTCGGAGTTTGTCAAGCCGCCCGAGGGCCTCGATGGTAGCGATGGTAGCCTAACGGTTCCGTTTCTAGTGAAAATTAAATAATAATATATTTGAAAAAATTAAACATTCAAGAATTTTCTAAATTTTCTGTTATCAACAAACTTAAAAAACAAATTTATATTGTCTGCATAAGGCAAGGAATCCTGAATGCGCAAGGTCCAATGCCCTCTTGGCCGATTTATTTTTGTTAGTAAAAAAAAAAAACTGTTGTCTGTTTTTGTTGTTTTTGTTTGTTTTTGTTTTGTTTGTAGTTTTTCTATATAATCACAAATTAGTTGATAAAAGAGTATTGCTGTGTTTCGGTTTGAAGGGTATATGGGTGCCGGTGAAATTACAGGTACATGAGACTTTAATCTTTATGTCTCAGGGTGGCGGGCGCAGTACAATGCCACATAGGACGCATCCGACGTGGACGTAACCTATGAGGTAATGCATCGTTAAAGGCAGAGGTTACCGCTTAGCATCAGGTGGGCTATCTGCTTGTTACGTCATTCAAGCAGGTTATATTTAAAAAACTGCCCTGTTGACCCCGGCCACCTCTATCCACTGACTTCCTGTAACCTATAATATATTTGGTTCTTCCACTGCGTCGTCCGGTTTGTATGTGTAATGTAATCTGTCAACAAACATTGTATTGGGAATACAATTTTTTTGGTGTTACATCTTGGTTTTCTTTACAGGTACTGACGAACTCATATTCATATTTCACTTTGCTCTACTCGTCATTTAAACGGGATTGAAACAGTTTGTAAGATTCGTAGCCCCGTGCTACGAAATGTAACGCACATTTAAACGGGATTGAAACAGTTTGTAAGATTTGTAGACTCGTGCTACGCAGTGTAGCGTACATTCAAAAGAGATTGAAATAGTTTGTAAGATTTGTGGACCCCTGCTACGTAGTGTAGCGCACATTCAAACGAGATTGAAACAGTTTGTATGATTTGTGGACCCCTGCTACGCAGTGTAGCGCACATTCAAACGAGATTGAAACAGTTTGTAAGATTTGAAGTCCCGTGCTACGCAGTGTAGCGCACACTCAAACGAGATTGAAACAGTTTGTAAGATTTGTAGACCCGTGCTACGCAGTGTAGCGCACATTCAAACTGGATTGAAACAGTTTGTAAGATTTGTAGACCTGTGCTACGCAGTGTAGCGCACATTTAAATCGTGTAGCGTGCAGTGTATTATTGTCTACCTAATTAATTCCATAACTTTTAGGTCATTGCTACACGGGATTTTAATTATTGGCACTATATTTGTAAGCCTTGAATTACTTTTGTAGTGGTATTAGTAGTAGTAATAGTGAAATACAATTGTGGATGGTCCAAAACCGTTTACCCATACTTTGAGGATCCAATATTGGTGATATTATAGTTAAAATTTCATCTCTTAAATTGAGCTACCTTTAGATCGCTAGCAGCGGTCTTCAGGTAGCACAACTGTTCCATATGCATTTTTTTAATTTTGTACATACCTACTTGTATTAGTTGTATTATTCTTTCTGTAAATAAATGTATTTCATCACCAGTGGTTTATTTTAAGTAAAAACTAATATTAAAATGGCAAAATCTAAGTTTTATTACATTTTTTTTTTTTTTATACCAAGAAACGATGTGATGATGAGATGATGTTAAGTGGTAGCCGCTGCCTATGAACAGTGCATTACCTCATAGGTCACTTCCACCTAGGACGCGCCCTATGTGGCATTGCACTGCGCCCGCCACCCTGAGACAAAGATGAAAAGTCTCATGTGCCTGTAATTTCACCGGCACCCTTACCCTTCAAACCGGAACACAGAAATGCAAGCACTACTGCTTTGTGGCAGAAATATGTATGGTGGTAGTACTTCCCCGGCCGTACCCTTTCACAAAAAAGCTCTACTACTACTAAAAAATAATGCAATGCAATTACAATGTATATTGTCATATAAATATTCATTTTAACATTATTCGCATTAAAATGTTTTTTTGTAATAAATCTGGAATTTTCCATTTGATTATTCGTTTTAACTTCAAATAAAACACATTGATTTACAGAAAGAGTAAGCGTTACCTTGCCGTAACACAGTTTTTTAACTACATAGCACGGAACGCAAAGTTCTCTTATTTCATATAGGTACTTACGAACATCTTTGAAATTAATGCAAATGTTAATTATGACTTGTTGTACCTATGTTGTTGTAATTATGACTGATCTAAGTGAAATAATATATCTTTATCTTTATCTTTAATATTACAAGTAATACAGGTAGGTAAAGAACAAAAAAAAATGCATATCGAACAGTTGTGCTACCTGAAGACCGCTGCTAACGATCTAACGGTAGCTCAATTGATCCAAATCACTACCAGACGGAAGCGTTCTAAGATGCAAAATTCCCTAGTGATGAAATTAAAATCTATTCTATCACTAACATTGGTTCATAAAAGTTTTGTATGGGAATTGGTTTTGGACCATAGTGTGCTCTTATTACAACACTGCTCGTCTTTTGATGTGCTTATTATTTTCATGAACGTTCACGTTTTTATTCACGTTTCCCAAATAAAAGTATACGCATGAATACTATAGGAATACATATTTACAATTACTTTTACGTTTGTAACAGCGCAACATTTTAATAAAGTCTGTCAGCAGACAAGTTTCTTTGGAACATAAAATGGCGCCAGAGGACATTTTCATTTCAAAGGTCATAAATTATGAACAGCTTCATTTCACTGTAATGGGATTCTTCAGTCGCCAAAAATTACAAGTGTAATAATGAGGATTATCGTTGGATCTTTTGTATTGTGTTTGGCCTCTGGTTTTCACGGTGCCAATTTACTGGAGACGAATTCCTAAAAGTAGCGAGCCAAGTCAAAATACTGCTCTGACTATGGTCGGACAGATGGACAGACATAGTGAAACTATAAGCATTCCTTTGTGATCTTCGAAACCTTTGTCAAAATTGTAGCACATTTCTGAAAGATGAGCATTAGTATTACTTACTTTTAGTATTATTCTTCTTATTTGTTTTCTTTATGTTAGTGTGTTTTTTGTTGTATAGTCGTTGTGAGTAGTTAGCCGCAGCGCCAACAAGTGGTTCGGACGGAAGACCAGCGTTGGTTGCTAGCTTGCTACTCAACCAACTCATGCTGATGCAGAGCCATTCTGTTACTTCGTACCTTCATATCTGTTTCCTCTTAGTCTAAGTTTATTATTTGTTTCTGTGTAGCTTAAATAAATATGTATTCTTTCTTCTTTTCTTTCTTTCTAAAACAGAATCGTCGTGACTATCTCCCTGCGATATATCTACCTACATGGCAGCACTATCGGCCCGGTCGGCGACAATCACTCGCCGCTAATGCCGCGGCCTCCAAAGTTAACGTCCACTCATAAATCAGGCAGCCCATTGCTTCCCCCCATACTACGGAATAATTCCGCACTCAGGGTCGTAGCCAGGGTGAGGAAATTAGGATTTAAAGTCTTTTAAGTGGCTAAAGCGTTCCGAACCTTCAAACTCCTTTCCAAACCCCTCAAGATTATGTCATGAAGAAACTTAAACCCTTGATAGCATTGACCTCTTTTAAGCTCATATAACGCCCTTTAATAGTAGTTTTAGAATAGACCCCTCCGTCTCCTCCCGTGGATATTGTAAAAGCCGACTAAGGTATTACCTGATGGGACTTGTTAGTAAGATTCGTTGTTATAAGATTGGTCCTGGCTGCTAGCTTATTATGGAATGTGTTTTTACTGGAAGAAAGCGTTAGCCGAGTCAGTCGTGGGAAGCAATGGCGACTGACCCGGCGTTGAGCTTATCTCACCACTTGTCCCGTGTATATTCTCACGATGGTACAACCCACGGTGGAAAGAGGCCCATTTGAGGCTCTGCCTACCCTTTCGGAGAAAAATGCGCGTGTCTAGGTATGTATGTATTTTACAGTAGCTAAAACCCCCAGAAACATAGACCCCGTAAGAAGCGTATTGTTATTTATTTAAAACTTTAACCCAAAACAATAGTGCTAGGAGGACTTAATGCTAATAGCATTATCTACCAGTCATCCTAGGCGTGCAAAAAGATGTATGTACCCATATAACTAGTACTTGGCCTTGAACAGCGTGGAAACCTGGCTCAAAAACCCCGGTACCGATCAAGCTCATGATCGAACTTAAAAATGTTAATCACATAAGCTACTCATACCTACCTACCAAGTTTCATCAACATTGGTTCAACAATTCTGCAATTATTGTCGGACAAACATACATACATCCAAAAAAACGCCGCATCCTGCAATTAGAGTTTTTAGTAGTAGTACAGCTGTTTTGTGAAAGTGTTCCACCGGGGAAGTATTACCACTATACTTATTTTTGCCAAAAAGCAGTAGTGCTCGTATTGCTGTGTTCCGGTTTGAAGGGTATGGGCGCTGGTGAAATTACAGGTACATGAGACTTTTCGTCTTTATATCTCAGGGTGGCGAGCGCAGTGCAATGCCACATAGAACCACGATGAACGTTACCTATGAGGTAACGCAGAGGTTACCGCTTAACATCAGGTTGACCATAAGCTTGCAGCCATTCATGCAGTTAAAAAAAAAGAATCCTTGACCTCGCTTCTTACGAATGAATATAGGTAGTACTTAAAACTTCTTTTACCTCTGTGGCGCGGCTGGCGATGGTTCGCCTGCGACGCAGGAGGTTGCGGGTTCGATTCCCGCCTCGGAACAAATATTTGTGCGTTCTGCAGATATTTGTTCAGGGTGTTCTGGGTGTTTTCTATGCATAATAAAAAATATCTATCTATGTAATGTATTATATTAAGTATATCAGTTATCTAGTACCCATAATACAAGCTCTGGCTTAGCTTGGGGCTAGATAATGTTGTGTGAATTTGTCCAGCATTATTTATTTATTTATTTATTTATTTAAATAACCCCCAATATAAAATCCTGGTTACGAGTGCTTTATACCTTATTCACGCGGAATAAATCCCATCACACTAACGACACGCAATTACACTTGAAAAATCCAATAAAATACCCTATCACAATCGAGGATTTAATTAAATTTGGCACCGTAAAAACATCAAAAAGTAATTTCCCCATCACGGTTGAACGCACCGCTCATACGACATGACTATGTTGACGTTCATATTTCATTTAAATTGCACGAATTCTCGTAGAGATGATTTTTATCGTAATCTTGCAATGTGAGTAGAATAGGTTTACTCATTTATTGACTCTGTAGACAAACATGTTTATTTTTGATCATGCGAGCGGGATTGATCATGAGATTGTAATAAGGGATGCTGAAATAAGAGGAAAATGTAACAGACGTAAAAACACGTCAATATATCAGCATCTTGTACGTTATGTGTGTAAATATGGTGTTGTACTATTTAATATAGCAAAAACAGTCCAGTGTGCACGTTACTACAGGTATAGCGCTTAACTCAGTAGCCTCGTGAGGTATGGGAGCGGCACGGGAGGGGTGACATGTGACGTAAAGAACTGTCGGGCTACACACGTGATGAAAATTAGTGAAGATAGATCTTACGATATTTACAAATAAGTACCTAAGTCATTGCGAAAGAGAATATAATACTTGTTCAAATAATTATTATATTTAATAATAATATCAATATTTTCAACTGAACTTTCAATTTATTAGCTTATGTCCATATCGCTACTAGAATCACTGTCAGTATGACTGGAATCACTTTCGTTAACTGAGTCGTCATCTCGTAATCTTATTATAAATTGATCCATTATATCGTCGCTAAGATGGTCGTTTTTGAAATACTCTTCCTCAACTTTTTTTACGTGACCGTCACACTTTTGCCATTTCTCAACTGAAAAATTAGCAAATAACTCTTCTAGTGCTCGCTTTTTCTCAGTTAAATTTGAGTTAATATGTTTTCGTGCCAGCTCGCCCTTGATATCTTCCCATACTAATTCGATCGGGTTTAAATCCGGATGTCGGTGGCAAATAAAGTACCGTATGACCATTTTCTTTTAATATGACATCAATTTTAAATTGTTTTTCTGGTTTATTTCGTTTTATGAATTCTAACAAATCCCTTTTTTTCATAACTTCAGTGTACTCAACGTTATGCCGCTTTAACCAGTCCTGCATTTCCTTTTTCAAGGAGCACGTTGTGGGTACTTTATCCACCTCGAAGCCAATGCACCTCTTTCAGTATCTGATTGCCAACACGCTGGCACGTTTTGGGATTCATTGACATAAGTTTCGTCTTGAAAAAATATTGGCCTCTCTTCCGATCTATATTTTCTTATAGCTGTAATATATTTGCCTCTCCATTGCTGAATTGAATGGCGTTCTATCAACATTTTTCTCTTTTATTGGCATTTTTTGTATCGGAAACCTAATTCATGCAATAAAAGACGCATGTATGTATATCCACATTTGATAACACCATCTTCCTCTAAAACTTTTCTAAGTTTATTGATCGTGGGAATTTCTTTTCTTACTGTATAAAATTCTGCAATCTTTCTTCTTACTACACCTTTACTTAAATCGAAAATTTCTATCTTCTTTTTTCTTGTCTGTTTCGGTTGTCTTGGTGATGAAAACTTCGCATTACTTTCCATATTTGTTTTAGCATTAACAATGCGTCGTACGCTTTGTTTTGACAGTCCGGTTGCCTTAGCAACGGTTTTGAAAATCACCACCCTCCCGTGCCGCTCCCATACCTCAGGAGGCTACTAAGTTAAGCGCTATACCTGTAATGTAGCATTAGAACGTAAAGGTTTTGTAAAGCTTTGTATATATGTAAAAATCACGTTCGCGGAAAGGGGCTTTAACGATTTCCATGAAATTTGCTATATGAGGATTTTTGTGGCCGAAAAATCGGTCTAGCTGGGTTTATCTGGGATCTAGCATTACATGTGGAAAATGGTTTTTCAACAAAAAATAATAATTAACCACTCGCTTTTCGCTAATCTGTGTCAGTCACAGAATATTGAATAGTTTGCTATTCCTCGGCGGAGCGAACGAATTCGAATTTCTATGATTGAAATCTTCGACCAAAATTGTATTTACGTCGATGATTGAAATGACAATACTGGCTAAAGACGGACATTAGAAATTGTAATCCTAACCCTCCCATTACGATACGCACAGGCGATTCAAGTATCCTGAAGGTATCCTGCAAGTCTCGGAGACTGGTCGCCGCCAAGTATCTCACATACATTTGAATGCAGGCTAGTGTGCGAGTCTTGAATCGCCTGTGCGTATCGTAATGGGAGAAGGACTTTACTAAACACGATAAAGGAGAAGATTCACTTAGTAAACATGACGACAAAAACACTATAAAATTTTAGAACCCGTATATCAAGCTTCGTTGATATTAGTTGAAAAATACGTCCTGTACGCGAGTACCAACATTCATACATAGCCACAATTATACCATGCTTGGCAGAAAGGTTGGCAATTGCAGAATTGGCGTTGAGTTCTCAGGTGGATGGTGCTGCCCATCCCCAGGTTTAAGCCCTTAGTTGGCAATTACAACATTCACGGGAGTAGACGGAGGGGTCTATTCTTAGACCAGTAATTGCTATGTATAAAGGCCAGCAGCCGCAGCAGCAGACCGGCAGTTTTTTTAATATAGGACCTTGTATTATTGGCGACCTCTGGTGTGTAGCGGGCGAGCAGCTGGCTGCGATGCAAGAGGCTGCAGGTTCGATTCCTGCTGCAGGACAAATGTTTGTATGATCTGCAAATATTTGTGCTGGGTCTTTCTGATACCAACGACACAGGGGATCCTAGTGTGACCTAAATGAACTACTTTCGTATATACGGGGCTCATTCGGATGGGCCATGCATGAGGTATTCTTTACCTCCCTAATTCCCGTTTTCGGGACAACCTGTAATAGATAGTGAGAACCAATATTCTGGTCCCATAATAGCCTATTAGGTACTGCTATTATTGCGTTGCTATATGTCGGAAGATTAAGGAAAAAGAGACAATAATAATTTACCTATTATTTATGAGGCAAATCGGGAGAAAATAAGAAAATACCCGAAGCGAACGAAAATGTTGGCTTACGGTGGATAACCCTAATCTACGGTACACATTGGTGTTTAGTATGACCTATAGTATTATTTTACCCGTGGTATGACTAATATATTACAGCGAAATTATTTTATTTACAAGCTTTTGTTTCTATCTTGCAATGTATGTATGTTTGTCAGGGTGGAATCCGGGTGGAATCTTGCAACGAATTTTTAAGCAGTTATCCTCAACCGATTGAGCTGAAATTTGGCGTACCTTTAAAGTTCCAATGACAATACAATATGATGGTGACAGCAAGCTGATTTGATGATGGTGACGGAAGATGGAGAACTGAACTCCTCGAGTAGACTGGCCGTGCTTAGGCTCATTTTTATCAGCACACGGTTACGATCACTAATTTTATTAAACCTTGTATTGAAAAATATATTTTTCACAAAAAAAAAATTTTTTTTTCAGGAATATTCCAAGGTTGTCTGGAAGAGAATGTTTTATAGCATTAAGTTCGCCTTTGTACTTCTTTGTTTTATGTGCAATAAAGAATTTTTTTTTCAGGAATATTCCAAGGTTGTCTGGAAGAGAATGTTTTATAGCATTAAGTTCGCCTTTGTACTTCTTTGTTTTATGTGCAATAAAGAATTTTCTATCTATCTATATATTATTCCTCCGCTTATGATCTATTTGTTCCGCCTCGGAACAAATATTTGTGCGATATGCAGATATTTGTTCATGGTGTTCTGGGTATTTTCTATGTATAATTAAAAATATCTATCTATGTTATATATTGTATTAAGTATATCAGTTATCTAGTACCCATAACACAAGCTCTGTTTAGCTTGTGTAAACTGTCCAGCATTATTTATTTTATTTTATTTATTTATCCTACGTCATACTCACAACGGTGAAGGAAAAAATCACTATGTTGAGTTGCATGCTGGTAAAGCTTGCTCACTCTAGTCGGCCAGCACTACCTCATACGAAACGACGACGACTCTAGTCGAGGAGAAGCGGTTTTCCTGTAGTAAGAACATTACAGACTCATTATATTTCTTGCAGTTATGATAACATCTGCAGAAGACTACTGCGGAAACATTGAGTGTTCTAATGTCCTTGAGTATGTCTGTGGCATGGCCCGGGCCTTGGACGGGACTACGGTCATTTCGAAACACCATAACATTTGCCACATGATGTTGACTCGATGCCAGCTCGAATCCATCGTAGGTTCGTTTCGGCATACAAAATATTTTCACCACTCTTGATTCTTTCTACCAACGGACACAAGATAAGTTATCGTAAGTAGGTGAATTCAACATCCTTTGTTTTGGCTGCCTGCTTAAAATAATAACCATTTCACCAAAATAAACGAAACACATAACAGAAACACTCGTCACAAAGACAGACTTTTTCTGCCATATTCTAGAATAAGTATGCTAAACAAAAGTCCTTATTATATGGCAGTAAAAATTTTTAACAAGCTACCAATTAATATAAAAAATGAAACTAAAATAAGGTTGTTTATCGGAAAGCTAAAAACATTCCTTATTCAAAGGTGTTTCTATACTGTTGACGAATATTTAATAGAATAAAAATGACCATTTGCCAACTTTAGCTACCTAAATTACCTTTTATACCTATTCTTAAATTTCCAAATTGATGAATGTACCTAATAACTCTGTAATGTTAGTAACTTTGGATGTTTTATTTGTTGTATTAGTTAACATTTTAGTAGTTAGTTGTTTTAAAACAAAGGTAAACTAGATATACTTAGTAAACTAAGTAGCAGTTTACGCCCTCGAAAAATTTGCGATGCCTGCAGAGGGCAAATAAGTCATAAGTGCTCACTATTTTATAAGACCAAATTGTAACACTTATTTATGCAAATAAATATCTTGTATCTTGTATCCGGTTTTCTTTTTCCCACGTGTGACTGGTTCCTTCTTGGTCTAGCGATTATTGGAAGAAAGAACCAGTATTGTGAAAGGATACTTTTTTCTGTTTTTGAAACTATTCCTTAGAAGTAAGCTAGCCTAACACACTTATATCGCGCAGAACTCTTTCGCGCTTCACACTAATCGGCAACAGAACCCCATTTTTTTCATCAGAGGTCTATAATTTATACAAAGGTAGGTACCTACCAAGTCCTTTAACTAAATTCTAACATGGTTAAAACTGTTGAAGAAATCACTCAAGTACCAGATGAGCTGTGCCACATCAGAAATCAACACAAACAGTACAGTCGCAGTGGCCGACGCCTGAATGACTTCAGCGTGGTCGGGGCCCACCAGGCCTGCAACCACATCTGTCCCACCTACTGCGTGGACACATACGAGCCAGCCTGTGCGCAGATATGGGCGCGGGACATGAAGTCTAAGAAATTAAGGCCGATGATCAACCATTGTCATATTGACTTGCTTTCGTGCGCTCTTGGTGTTAGTAAGTTGCTTTTAATTAATTAACTAGTTAAACCTTTCAGTTAATCTATCATCATATTTAGTGACTCAGGCCTATCGGTATACTCTCGACGGCAAACGGTAAACGGGTCGAGCGTAATTTTTCGAAAGGGTCACTACCGTCCGAATCCTAGACAACGAGCCGTGCATTGAAAAAAATCTCTTAAAACTTAAGAAACCTTTACATTTAAAAGGCATAAGGCAAAAAAGACTTCCACTCTAGAGAATTGTGATTGTATCATGTAGTGAAAAATATAGATAGAAGTAATACCTATCACAAATATTACAGTCACTAGTAACTATCCCCGATTTTGACTTGGACTTTCGAATCAAAACTTATATGTATAACCTATAAAGTTTTTTTCATTTTTTATACCCTTAACTGAACCCAAGCAGTGATAATAAATAGATAATAAAGATTTTTTATACAAGCATATCTACATACAAACACGAAACACATACCCCCTCAGTCTGACAGCCGGGAAAAAAACTGGTAAAATAACTATTTTTAGACAACGAAGTATAATAATATTAATTATTGCAGACGTAACAATCCAGCCATTAGGTAAGTGCTACAAAAATCCAACGGGTTTGCTGTTCATGTCGAATGTGGCTGCCATGAAGTCCCTCAAACTGCTGGACGACGTCCCAGTGGATGTGAGCCAGAACACTAAGCTTGGCGCACCCACGGCTCCCAGGCGGAGATCCAACGATGATAAGGAGTGGCAGATAGAAGACTTGTTATACAACAAATAAACTGTTATGATCGTCAATGGTGCGTTTTAAATGTAATTCGAAAGAACGTACCCATTATTTTAACTTTTTACAAGCTTGTATTTAACTAATTATGTATTAAAATGTATGTTCGGGTCAAATCTTGCTAGCTGAATTAGAACCACTTCTTGACCTCTGATTGTGCTGAAATTTTGCATACCTATCAACTTCGGATGACAATACAATATTATGATAACAACAAGCTAATCTGATGATGGAGATGGAAGGTGGACAACGGAACTCCTCGATGGATAATAGTAGACTGGCCGTGTTTAGGCTCATTTTGATCAGCTCACGGTTCTGCTTAATAATTGCATCATCATCATCATCAGTCGGATGATGCTTGTAAGAAGTCATGATCGGACTTCTAAAAAGATTGTTTTGAATAATATTTTTTTCAACTAAAACTTTGTTGTAACTTTTTTATTCTATTCTATTTTCGAACGCAGCAGAGTCAACTTGAGTGTCACTAAGATATGGTGGGGGGTAAGTGGGGGTGGGAGGGTTAAAATTCAGCCAAATATGTGTCGCGTGATTTACGCCCCCTACCTACCTAATCTCGACGAAACTAATGGAAATAGCTTATCGAGTGACGTATAGTAAAACAATGTTGCTTTATTCTGATAGACAGGTTTGGAAATTGCATTATGTAAAAACCATATGGATCGTGAATGTAATGGCTTTTCCGACCCATGTATTAATCCTTTACAGAGTAGAGCCTTGATGTATTTTTTTAATATCCAATTATTTTACCCGGTTCTTTGTACACAGGTCGCCCAAGGCGAAAACACAATAAGCTTCTTTACTCGACTGAGGAAGGTTATGTTTTTCGGGCGTATAAACCATGTATAATATAATAAAACACACACAAGCACACACACACAACAAACAACAGTCACTAGTCCTGATCCCACACTAGGTTTCCCTGTGTCGTGGATATCAGAAACTACGAGTACCATAACACACAGACTCGGAACAAATATTTACAGATCATACAAACATTGGTCCCACAGCAAGAGTTCTGAACGGTCTTGCACCACCTCCATCCACTGAGATCCTTTGCCGGTTACATAGTCATTGCTTTGGAAGTTGGATAAAAAGGAAAGGAAGGTAAGGATATGTCTCAGTTCGGGGTGAACCCCTAGCACGTAATTATCGCTAGTTTAGCATTGTACAATGTCACTACTGGCATCCGAAACCCATTGCTGTATATGCTCACTAATTTAATATTCTCTATATCCCACTTATATCATAAATGTCAAAGTTTGGATGTTTCATTGTTTGTTACTCAATTACGCCGAAACGGTTGATACGATTTCGATGAATGCTATACAGATAGATAGGTGTAGACAGATAGATACACCTGGATTAAGCTATACACTACTTTTTAACCTACTTCATAAAAAAGGAGGTTCTCAGACTTGTTTTTTTTTTGTTTTTTTGTTTTTTACCTCAGTCATTTATGGATCGATAAAAAAAATTTGTCTCTTTTTACTTCCAGATTGGTCCGATTTTCATCAAAATCTCTTTCTGATGGTGGGATCCATGAGGAATTGAGGGAACTCCTCAAATATAATAGGCACACATGATTTCGGTATTTTCAGCAACAAGCCAAGTAAGTGCATTCAGAAAGTGCCATTTGATGAAGTGGAACTGATGAAGAAGAGCAGAGATGGCAATATCTTGTATTGGTGATAAATTCCTAGCTTCGAAGTCGTTTTTTTTTCGAAAATAATTATTAGACTGGTATAACGCGAGCGAAGCCGCGGGCGAACACTAGTAACATATTGTAAACTTATTATTGGAATACGTCATTCCTCATTGTACTGGAGCTCTAACTTGGGACGTGCCAAAACAGATTATACGCTAAATACGTGTAATCACGGCGATTGCTTTAATTTAGTTTCGGCATGATATTCGGGATGACCAGCCTTAAATCAGAGAGTTGAGCTTAAGGCCGCATTCAGGCATAAAGCAGGCTGCCACCGACTGCAAGCCGGCTGCTGCTAGACTAATTTACATTTCGAGTTAACTTGGGCGTTTTGAAAGTATTTTTCGTATATATTCTTATAGTAACTTGATGGTTATGTAGTGAAAATAAACTCTTTAGATAGATAGATAAACTTTTTATTGCACCAAATAAAAAAATATGCATGGGCTTGCGATATATAAGGCTGGTTTACATTTGCATTAGTTAAGTAGCGAGTTAACTTGCCGGTCTGGCGAGTTAAGTCCTTTTCGTCGTTTGGACACAAATTTACCAGTTAAGTAGTAAGTTGACGATTAAGTTGACAAAATAGAATCGTGTTCTATTTTTTCGGCGAGTCAAGTGCAGGTTCACAACGCCCGCGCGTCTCCCGCTCCCCGCGTGCTGAACTATCTGCGTGTACTGTCTGAGCCAGTTTAGTATAGTATTATTTTATCTGTGGTACAGTGCATAGGTTGACACGTACTTTAAAGACTTGCGACTTTAAAGAATTACTTACTTACGACTAACTGTGGTGTGTCCGGCCTAAGAATAGACCCCTCCGTCTCGTCCCGTGGATGTCGTAAAAGCCGACTAAGGGATTACCCGGACTTGTTGATAGGATTCGTTGGTATAAGATTTGTCCTGGCTGCTAGAATATTATGGAATGTGTTATTACTGGAAAAAAGTGTTAGCAGAGTCAGTCGTGGGAAGCAATGGCGGCGATGAGCTCACCCCTTGTCATGTCTATATTCCACGATTGTGCAACCCACTGTGAAAAGAGGCCCATTGAGGCTCTGCCTACCCCTTCGGGGAAAAAGGCGTGTGTCTATGTATGTCTATGACTAAACTTGCCGGTAAAACGTTTGGACAGAACTTACTACTTGTCGATTAAGTTCTACTTAATCACGCATAGAAAACTGGCTTCAGTTTGCTATAGAGCAATGTTCCGTCTTTATTTCTCTATTTGTCTGTGCTAGTTACAGCTTTTATCTGAACGTCGACAGCACCGAGACAGTCAGTGGCAACCTGCTTTGTATGTGAACGGGCCCTTTTCGGCCTCACGTGATTAATGCCTCACTCCGTTTCGATTTACAGCCCGCGGTTCTCAGGCCCAAATTAGCCTTAACTGGCTCGTAAATTCACTAAAGGTGGCTCTTAAATTGTAAAGTTAAGTTGTATCCTCCTGTAATAAATCGCAGTAAACAAGCTCAATGCGTTCCATATTGATTGGATTGGCTGCAGTGAATGAATGAACCCGGCCAAAACGCTAGAATAAGCTGTCATTTCTGCTTATCGTTGGGGATTTCATGTTAGCAACTTATTTGTTTTTGACCAATGAGACAAGATGTCCATTGTCTAAGAAAGTTCTTTGTTATATGACATTTTTTTTTTTTTCATTCAATTTGGTGTGATGGATCATGCAGATGGCCCACCTGATGTTAAGCGGTACCCTCTGCCTATGAACAGTGCATTACCAAATAGGTCACGTCCACCTAGGACGCATCCTATGTGGATATCCCGCCACCCTGAGACATAAAGATGAAAAGTCTCATGTGCCTGTAATTTCACCGCCAACCATAACCCTTCAATCCTGAACACAGCAATTGCTTGAAACTGTTTTGCAGCACAAATAGGTGTACTAGATGGTAGTACTTCCCCGGAAAAACTCTTTCACAAAAAAGGTCTACTGCTACTTAATCTACTATTCTTGAGTCAGTTGGTCACCGATGACCAAAAAAGTTATGGTGTGCCCCGAAATAGTAAGTTTCTATTGGTGTTCAAAAGGCATTAGGGCGGAGCTGACACTAGTCACTTTTCACACCAAATTCACCCTTCACAATATACTTTTGTTGCTGATAGTACATGTTACTTTATAACACGTTCACCGGAATGTACCACCGGTGGTGCACGGGCTTGTTCTACGGAGAATGACAAATAGAGAAATCAGGGACTGCACTGCGCAGATATCAAGCTTGCACGGTGCGATCAAACTAAATGCCAGTCTTTCTTGTTTTGTGTTGTTTTGTTACCTTTAACCTGTATTCGAAGTGGTTTGTTTTATCATGACCTGGCTTGCTTATAGCCACAGAATAAGGACTAAAGCACTTATAGCTCTGAGGATAGGGTGCACCACGGGTAGCAATACGAAAAATTATTTTTGAAAATATTGTACCGCAATACTAGGGCGAGTTAATTTGGATTGGTATACGAATAAAGCAGAATGTTTGAAGTTATTTTATGCATCGATGTATGTTCAATTATAACCCAACCCAATAATTCAATAGTATGTGTTTTAACCCCCGCCGCAAAAAGAGGGGTGCTATGAGTTTAACCGCTATGTGTGTCTGTCTGTGGCACCGTAGCTCTTAAACGGGTGAAACGATTTGAATGCGTTTTTTTTTAAATTTGAAAGCAGGTTTTCTAGCGATATTTCCTGTACCTACATGTTTTATTAAAATCAGTTCAGCCGTAACATTGCGTAGGGTTTTTTTTTTATTTTTTTTATTTAATGTATGTGTTTTGACATGCACTGATTAAAAAATACCCTTTTCTGAACTGACAGCACCTATGTACTTAGCTAAACCAATGCTCAGTGGTATTCCACATAGATCTGAGGGAAAGTTTTCCCGAACTGTGAGCTGGATGAATAGGTATGCGGGCGGTCGCTAGTTTAGGCGAGTACTGTGTAGGTACCTTAAGTATTCGTACTTACGGTCAGGGACTAGAATATGCATACCCCTTTAAGCTTAATGTCCTACTCACATTCTGGCAATCCGTCAGGTCCCCAATTCAACATTTTTTTAAAGAAGAACCTTTATTGTAAGTACTATGCAATTACACAATTCAATTACAATTGTCATTAAAAATGGTCTGCTAAATTTACGATTTTACAAATTTTTACGAAGAAAGATTTTACGATTGTGTCTAATTGGTCAAAATTATAATGCAATTGAAAAACCATTGATGTTAGTAGAATACCAAAAGTGTAAAAGTGAGACGATTCATTAACAATTTTAATACAATTGGTTTAGTAGAATTGGGCCCCGAACAATATGGCGTCAATTTGATATTAATATATTTTCTCATCCTTGGATCTTCTTATTTTTTTTTCGAGAGCCTTCGTTGTGGTATGCTTACCTTCTTAGTTTGATCATCATGGATCGACATGATGCACAGTTTCTACAAGTTTGTGCTCGCGAGGACTACTGTTCGCAGAACTACTACTGTACTATTTCATCTCTAATAAATAATAATAAAAAAATAAGGCTGGATAGTTCACACAACATTATCCAGCCCAAGCTAAGCAGAGTTTGTGTTATGTGTACTAGATAAGTGCACAAAGGTACTTAATACAATACATTACATAGATATTTTTTATTATAAATAGAAAATACCCAGTACACCCTGAACAAATATCTGCAGATCGTACAAATATTTGTTCCAAGGCGGGAATCGAACTCGTAACCTCCTGCGCCGCAGGCGAACCTTCGCCCGCCGCGCCACAGAGGTCGTTAAAAACATTAGTAATTTTTTTTCTTTTTTTATATACTACTTAGTATGACGGAACAAGCAGATGGCCCACCAGATGATAAGCGGTACCCTCTGCCTATGAACAGTGCATTATCACTGTTGTCACGTTCACCTAGGACGCACCCTATGTGGCATTGCACTGCGCCCACCCTGAGACATAAAGATGAAAAGTCTCATGTGCCTGTAATTTCACCGGCGCCCATAACCTTCAAACCGGAACACAGTAATGCGAGCACTACTGCTTTGCGGCAGAAATAGGTATGGTGGTAGTACTTCCCCAGACGAACACTTTCACAAAAAAGCTCTACTACTATTTAAAACTACTAAGTACTATCTAAAAACATTATCAAAAACAATCGAAAATTGCTCTATATTTCAGAGTCTATATTTCTGTTGCTGTGCCTACATTAGTTAGGCAGTATAATTTATTCTGCGGCCCGGTAGAGATAGAGCCCCGCATTATTCCGACTTCGAAGCCTCGCTAGAGACACAACTACGAACAAACTATCTGTAAAGTCCTAAACTCGGCTGTGACGTCACAGGTAAGACTCGGATTTGTCCTTCGTTGTTTTCGCGTGGGAAGACATCGTAGGCTGTTATCTATCAACTAGTTCGGCAGGTAAAACTTCACTTTGTTTTCTACGAATTTCCTTACATATTTCGTTTCACTTGTTTTCACTTTGTAACGTAGCAGATCATATGTATTTAAATGATTGAATATTTATTTTCAGGGGGATTATTACCAAGTTAATAAGGTAACTGATTGTGACAAGTGGTGTCTTTGGATTCGTGCCATCACTACGCGTGTCATAAGATAAACTTAAAATAAAAAAATAAAAACTGGCAGATTTAAAAAATGTGATCATCTTATTATAATTGGTATCAAACCAAAAGGTAAATTCTAAATATAAATAATAATAATATTAAATAATGCTGAAAAGATCACACAACATTATCGAGCTCCACGCTAAGTAGAGCTTGTGTTATGGGTATAGTTAGAGATAACTGATATGCTTAATACTTAATATAATATATTACTTACATAAATGTTTTTTACAAAATATGATCCTGATCTATGATATGACCTATGTCTATGCTTTTATTTATTTTTAACTAGCTGTCGCCTGCGGTTTCACGAATTACTCCTGCATTCTGCTGCTCGCCTGGTACATTGGATAAAAAGTCTTCGCATTGCTGCAGCGCCCGGCGGTGTTAACCGCATAGGTCTCGATCCCGTGGGAATATCGGGATAAAAATGTGCCTAGGTGTTATTCCGGGAGTCCAGTTATCTCCATTCCAAATTTCATTCAAATCCGTTAAGCTGTTTCAGCGTGAAGAGGTAACAAACACACTCACACACTAACACACACATTGATTTTTGACCTTAAATATCAACGGTATTCGAAGGTTCTCGAATTTTCGAATTGAACCTTTCCGGATTTTTTGGATCTTTCTCGAAAATTCTCGAATTATTCTTCTTCCTATTCAGGAAGGGTGAGGTTGGGGCTACCGTACCGTAAAACTTTCAGGCTGAGTTAGTTTATTTTCGAATTTTCCCGACGGTTCTAGAACTTTCAGAAATTTCTCGAAGGTTCTATAACTTTCTAAAATTTCTCGATCTTTTTCAAACATTTCTACAGGTTTTTGAACTTTTGAAAATTTCTCGAAGGTTCTAGAACTTTTGAAAAACCTTCTTCATGGATGGGAGGGTTGGGGCTACCCTACGGTTAAACCTTTTTTGGGCTGCATTGGTTCGTTTTTGAGTTTTATCGGAACATACCAAGAAGCTTGAATTTGGCCTATAACTTCATGGAACATACCGACATCGACATACCAACTTTCTTTTATAATATATATATTGATTCAATAAACTTGTTCATAGAGTATGGAGTCC
This sequence comes from Operophtera brumata, assembly GCA_932527175.1. Taxonomy (NCBI): domain Eukaryota; kingdom Metazoa; phylum Arthropoda; class Insecta; order Lepidoptera; family Geometridae; genus Operophtera; species Operophtera brumata. The sequence goes on from OW052238.1 coordinate 8,949,792, forward strand.
ACAAGGCTCTAAGAGTACAGGCTATCTATTACTGAACAATACAGTAGGTAGCCTGAATGCAAAAGTTTTGCGCATAAACGCAACCTTACACAATTTAGTGGCAATGCGGCACTATAATTCTCCATCTGACATTAATCCGACCATCGAGCATCGGCTTCCAGGCTATTAATAGTGGTTATCCGGCAGATAATGTAATTTTTCAGACACAAACGTGAATTGGGAAGTATTCTAAGCTAGTGATTCGCCCCAAGATCTCGCGACAGTAGGTACAAGGATCATTTGGCACGTCTAGTGGCCGCCGATGTGACGCTGTTTGAAATTAGATTACAAGATGGCGATGTTAGTTCTGATTTCGGCCATGTGCCAAATGATCCCCGTAGCACTGTTAAAGTAAATTATACCATAGAATATAAAAAAATATAAAAACCATCGTTTTGAACGAGCGAAGCGAGTTTTCCATGTCAACTTGGTAGAATCGGCATTTGTATGTATGTATGTATGTATGTATGTTTGTCCGAGGATAACTTCCGATCTTCATGAAATTTGGTGGGGGTACCTAGATAGTATTAGCACAATTTGTAGGCTAGCACTTCACTTGGTATATTTGCGCAAACATTTGATTTACTTTGTCAAGCTAAGTAGTACTATGTGGGGTTGAACAAATGGTTGATTTAGCCTTGGAAAAATAACGCGAACTTTGCGCCGCCAATACACCAAGTCACAGATAAAATATAATACACCAAGTGAAGTGCCGCCATTACAAGCAAAAGAATTCGATTTCTAAAAATTAAAATGTCAATAGGTACTAATACTGGGTGAAGACGGACATTAGAGATTGTAAGGGTAGACACATATTAAACACGATAAGGGTAGAGATTGACTGAGTATACACGATTTAAAAAAACATGTTCGTCATAATTGGCCTAATATCGTCTAAACCAAGTTAATTAGTAATATTAAGTGTATGTAGGTAGGCCAACGCTAAAATATGTTTTATGAAACGTCAGTTATCCTTTTAGCCACCGTACGTTAAGGTAACGAAGCTCTCGCCCACGTGTGCGAGTTCCCTGAAAAAGTTTACTTTGCAGTATTTTCCATTTGCACCGCTCTTAAATTTTATACCAAAAATTATTTATTCAACGTCAATGGTACTTCAAACAAGGCTCGCAGTTTTTGTTACGAAGGGTCGGGGAGGGCAAACCACGTAAAACTAATAACATACATAGTTGAGTGACCACCTGCCACTAACCGCTGGACTTGCAATATTGTTGAAGAGCTTTAACGCGCAGGTCTGCCTATGATGTTGAACTGAAGGGGTTTATAAATAAATAAATAAATAATAAATAAATAATGCTGGACAGTTCACACAACATTATCTAGCCCCAAGCTAAGCCAGAGCTTTTGTTATGGGTACTAGATAACTGATATACAACTTGATATACAATATAATACATAGATAGATATTTTTATTATATATAGAAAATACCCAGAACACCCGATAAATGAAATGGCCTGCCTTCTATACACACTACAAATATCAATATTGGCGTAGAAATGTGCTACGTTGACGTACCTTTGTGCTATATTGTACTTAGTACCTGGAGAGACCAAGCTTCGCACGTCGTATTCTTTTGAAAAATCTTGTGAGCGCTTAACTGAGCCAGTCCCTGAGGTATGGGAGCGGTACGGGAGGGGTGTTTTCGTCTCTCAAATTATCAGATGACATGAAGCCACGCTTCATTTTGACGTAACAAAAACACCCCTCCCGTACCGCTCCCATACCTCAGGGACTGACTCAGTTAAGTGTTAATTGAATCTCTAGCATATATAAGTCTACCCTTACAATCTCTAATGTTCGTCTGAATTGTCATTTGAATTTTTTAAATTCTAATTCGTTCCCTTCACCGGACTGTTTTTTGTAGAAAATCGCGTTTTCCCAGAGTACCTAGTTAAATTTTTCGCCTCCAAAAACGTCAGACCCTTTTTTGAGAACGTGAGTACAGATCTGTACAGATACATTAAACTCTGTAGCTCGGAACAATAAATACTTCCATGCTCTGTAAGCAAACTTCATAAGATAGCGGCAGCTGTCTTGTGACGGCCGTAATATGTATTATTCGTATTATGTAGGTAGTGGAACGTAAATTACTTCTATGTAAGGTTGTAAATCGCTATCACGCCATGATTTTGCCGTATTAATCCCATGTTTGATTTTTATTTGTGTAGACATGTGATTGTACTAGCTGGTGGCACATCTGATCATAAATACTGCATACCTGCTACGAGGTAAACATATTTTTTACTATACCTAATATTTTTTCTGGCTACAATTAATCTTTGTAACCTGTGCGTAAATTATCTGTGAAACTCACATCCAACCGTTTACCTAACCGTTAAACTGTGACGGGGGCTTTCAATATTTTGATTCCGGGGTATAGCATTATGTCCACTAAAGCACAAGCAAGATTGTTCTAACAATTCCTTGGATGTTCCGAGTTTTTTTCTTCTTTGTAATTGGCGTCGCACGGCTCGTGCATTTTCTATTTTCAAGTAGGTATATTTACTGTATTTTCAATATAACTTGCAACGCTACACTCCTTCTAAATCGTCAATTTAACATTCAAGTCATGTTTTAGTAAAACGGCCACCGTTTTACTAAAACTTTGGTAGACAATTTCCACCAAATTGAAAAGTCACGCAATTTACTACAATTTCATTTCACTACATTTGTGCTCTTTAAACGAGCTACATTGGATAAAATTCCACCAAAGTTACACAAAAAAACACTAAAAGAAATAAAATACTTAAAAGTTGACGACGTCTCTTTTTAAAAACGGCGGAAAGAGTTCACAACTTCCGAGTTTGTTTCCTAGTAGAAATTCTAAAACTACCTCCTGCTTGGATTAGATACTCCATAGATAACCACGTCGAAAGTTTGTTGTATGGGTTGTTTTATTAGTAGCACTGTAAAAGATAAGATAGTATGTGAAATAGAAGCATCGTTAGCTCATATTTGCTTGAGAATAACCCGCAGAAGCAGCTACTATTTGCTGCTCTGAGGCAGAATGAGTTAGTGATTATAATCGAGCGTTGCTTGTGTAACTAATAAACTAATTCGTAGTTGTAGACTGCTTGCCGATTCAAGCTTGTGTTTGTATTAGAATTTCTGTGCTTGCTGTTCGCATAGCGGATAGAATACTAAGGCGTTTCCGTGTAGGTATTAATTATGAAGTTTAGGTCCTTTGTGTGGAGATAAACGATTTATACGGTCTAGATTGATATTGTATTATGTAGCAGGTCATATTACCATAAATGGGCTGGCCGTACATTGGTAGCACAGTTTTATCCAAAATATAAGTCGCCCCGATGAACCTGCGCCGTAGACCAATTTCTATAGCGCGGGAACCTTCTTTGTACCAATAGCAATCGCGCGCTAAAATCTGGCGCTGTTATTGGTTAATCGATTTCACGGCAAAATCGCAGCCTCGACGCACAGCGGTCGACTCTTAGATGTGAGCGGGATAAAGCTATACAGCGGGTCAGAGCTATACTATACATTCGGCTACTATCGGGTAACAGTCTGCGCTTTTCTGCGCAAACGAAAACAGTCGATCGGACTTATATTTTGGGTAAAACTGTAAAATGCATTTTCATGGGAAGACTGATGAGCGTAGATGTAGCGAAATGGGATCAACGGAAGATATTATTTTTTCTCAGGTATCAAACCCGAAAGGCACTTGGCGTGAATAACATGTGTATGTGGAAGTACTAGCTATTCCAAATACACAAATTATTCAGTAACACGAAACAAAAAAACATCAGGTATACAACCTTCTCAAATGTTTGAAAGCATGGAAATTCTGTGTTTAATCACAGATAAAAGAATACTATACTAGTAAGTTTTTTTTAACTTTAAAAATGTCTAAATGTCAGCTTACGTTCTAAACAAATATCCAAAAAAATCAAATATCTTTCCAGTGGCGCGATTATGTAACTCGGTTGCCAACGTTTTCAATCGATTTTAATGCTGTTTCTGTTAGAATTTACGTTCTATCGATACTTAATTTATGCAGTCTAGTTGCAATCAAGCTTTCGCAACAGCGTCCTTTCGGATAGAAACAGCATTGAAACTGATTGAAATAGAGTTACGTAACCCACTAGCTGATCGATTTTAACTGTACTTCACTAAAAAAATCGTCAAGGGATCAATTAGTAATTTGAAAGTGGCCCAGAAAGAACCATGGCGAAACTGAGAACATAATATTGCTGTATCCAAAACTCGAAATAGAGTACACCACTGGTCAACAGGTACTCGTACTTTCAGGTTATCGTAATAAGTTATCCATCATCAGTTTTTGTACAAAACTACGCGAAACATTCAAATTATTTTTTGGAAAAAACTCAATAATGCCATCGTACGGCTGTTTTTACTGGGCCCAATCAATATTTTTATTTGATTTTTCCACGTAGTTTTATAGAAAATTTAAGATGGGAATTTATGAAGCTATTGTCGTACTATCCAAGGATATTAGTTTAATATATATAGTTTCGCAGGCGCGGGTAGGTACACTTTCGCCACTCAATGGTTTTATTAGTAACATCAAAGCCAAGGGATCTATTCAAAATAAGATCGATCGGCGTAAAGCTTAGAGCAATACGGCCTCCGTACCGACGTAAAGTGGTTACCTAAATGCAAGCTTCCGCCAGAGGGGCTAGTCTGCAAATTGGACAAGCAACTTACACGGCCGTGTGGTGTACACTACACGGATTTTAGTATGAAGAAATCGAAGAGCGCCCCTAGCGGGCACCTTGAGAACCTCAAATCCCGTACAAAAATCTGTGTAGTGTTACACCACACGGCCGTGTAAGTTGCTTGTCAAATTTGCAGACTAGCCCCTCTGATCGCCGAATAAGCAACTAGCAGACTGTTAAATAGCTAACCGGTAGTAGCTTTTGCCAATTTAGCTGATTAAAGGCCAGATTGAGCAGCTATTTGGTCGCTTGCCACCATTAATTTTTTCTCAGGTAGTAGAGCTTTTTTGTGAAAGAGTTCATCCGGGTAAGTACTACCACCATACCTATTTCTGCTGCAAAGCAGTAGTGCTCGCATTGCTGTGTTCCGGTTTGAAGGGTAAGGGTGCCGGTGAAATTACAGGCACATGAGAGTTTTCATCTTTATGTCTCAGGGTGGCGGGTGCAGTGCAATGCCACATAGGGTGCGTCCTTGGTGGACGTGACCTATGAGGTAATGCATTGTTCATAGGCAGAGGTTACCGCTTAACATCAGGTGGGCCTCTTGCTTGTTCCGACATCCAAGTAGTATTAAAAAAAAAAAAAAAATATGCCACATAGGGTGTGTCCTGTGGACGTGACCTATGTGATAATGCACTGTTCATAGGCAGAGGGTACCACTTAATATCAGGTGGGCCATCTGCTTGATCCGTCATTCATAGTAGTATAAAAAAAACATTTAGGTAAGTTTCAGAAAGCCAACTCATTCAAAGTCACATTGGTCGTTATGATACCGTTGCGTATATGCATGAGTTGGCATTCTGAAAGTGACCTACATGGTTTTTTTTTATACAACTTGTAATGACGGATCAAGTTGACGGCTCACCTGATGTTAATTGGTACCCTCTGCCTATGAACAGTGCATTATCACATAGGTCACGTCCGCCTAGGACGCACCCTATGTGGCATTGCACCGCGCCCGCCACCTCATGAAAAGTCTCATGTGCCTGTAATTTCACCGGCAACCATACCGTTAAAACCGGAACACAGCAATGCGAGCACTTCTGCTTTGCGGCAGAAATAGGTATGGTGGTAGTACTTCACCAGATGAACTCTTGGATTCTATGGAATCTAAACCTTCACACAACGCTCATGACGTCAGAGACCGTGTTGCCGTCGGGAATGTTTTCAAATCCAGAAGTCGAAAATTTATTAGTTTACCTAACATTTGTGACTACACCGCCAAGTTGGTTTGGTACTCTAGCCACTTTTTAGGACAGATCTAGCAGAAAAACCTGCCTTGAGTGGGCAACAGCGCCATTATCGCTAAACTGGGTCAGTTTTATAAGATTTTCTTACGCTCACGGGCTAGTTCGTGCCCTGTATTAATTATGTCCACCGAGGGATTCCAAGGAAGTTCTGCTACATCGCTCGTGTTATAATTATAGAGTTGCATCGAATAATGTTATGTAGACTGAAATCGAATATTTTCTAGAATATTCGGCGTTGATCAGGCCGAAGAGTTTTTTTTTCTTCTAAGAATCTTATGAGTTTACTTATATAATAAAATCCTTGTAGGTAATGTCAATTAAGTATATCAGTTATACTGGACCCATAACACACGGTGTGGTTAGCTTGGGGCTAGATAATTTTGTATGAACTGTCCTGCATTATTTATTATTAATCTTCGAGTGAATATTGAATCATCATCATCATTAGCCTACAGAATTCCACTGCTGAACATAGGCCCCCTTAGAATGCCACGACGAACGGTGTTGAGTTGCCTACATCCACCGAAACCTAATATAGTAATATCTAGTAGGACAGGGTAGTTCGTCGCAACTCTAGTGAATTTGCATTTGAACGGCCAGCAGCTACTGTGCAGTGGAGCGCCGGAACGTGAGATATTACGCTTAGTGCCCGACATGCATTTAAACTGCCTTATGAAATTTTAAAATTATTATGCCAATTACGACATCCTCATATTGAATGTTGGTGTTGATATGAAAACGCTGACATTAGAAATATTTTAATTTAAAATACATAATTGGCTTGCACCATGCGATAAATACTTAATAATACTGGATAAATACTTTTACTTGACAGAGTAATTTTTTAATAGGAATTACATGCCTACTTTGTAATATTATCCTACTAATATTATAAATGCGAAAGTTTGTGTGTGTTTGTACTTCTTCACGCTGAAACGTCAGAATGGATTTGCATGAAATTTGGAATGGAGATAACTGGACTCCCGGAATAACACATAGACACATTTTTATACCGATATTCCCACTGGACCGAGACTTACGCGGGTGAAACCTCGGGGCGCTTAAATTATATTTTTTATGAAATAAGCAATATTAGAATTAGCATAAGTAATATTTTTATTATTTATGACAGATGGACATTATTTGATTGTAAAGGTTTTTTTACTTTATTCGTAATTTGACATATTTTTTAATTTTAATTTTAATTTACCTTTGTCATAAATACCTGATTATTTTAACAACCGTAGAGGAATATTTGCACGCGTTAACATAACTTTACCATACCTTAGTAAATAAAGATATTTGATTTGATTTGATTTCTAACGCTATCCATATATATAGGCTCTTAAAACAGCCCTTCCCATTTTGAACTATAATCTGGCAAATATTTCATAAAACTAGTTCCACGACGAACATGTTTCTAATAAAGCTTTACTAGTTAGTGATAAAAATGTTTGTCATTTTGAATCTTCATTACATGTGCGAGTTTTTTTGTGGTTTTTTCCATACTTTTGCCATTTATGAGTAAATTATGAATGAGCAAAGTTCAGGTAAAATTTGAGCAAAAAAGCTGATCATCGGAGGCTTTTACTGTTTTTAGGGTTCTGTAGCCAAATGGCAAAAAACGGAACCCTTATGGATTCATCATGTCTGACTGTCTGTCCGTCCGTCCGTATGTCACAGCCACTTTTTTAAGAAACTATAAGAACTATGCTGTTGTAACTTGGTAAGTAGATGTATTCTGTGAACCGCATTAAGATTTTCACAAACAATAGAAAAAAAATAAAAAAATTGGAGGTAAAAAAAATACTAAGAACTGAACCTCATTTTTTTTTCATCAATCACATCTATGGATAGGTCTTCAAAAATATATTGAGGTTTCTACTATCATTTTTTCTAAACTGTATAGTTTGCGCGAGAGACCCTTCCAAAGTGGTAAAATGTGTGTAACTTCTAAAACAAGAAAATGATAAAACAAAAAAAAAATATGATGTGCATTACTAAGTAAGTTGGTTCGAACGAGATCTAGTAAGTAGTTTTTTTTAATACGTCATAAATCATAAACCGCAATTAAACTTTCATTCAATCACCTCAAATATAAAAAAAAGCGGCCAAGTGCGTGTCGGACTCGCCCATGAAGGGTTCCGTAGCAGCAAGTAACATAATATAAAAGTTCTTGGATGGATTACGATTAATGACGTATTAAAAAAAAAACTACTTACTAGATCTCGTTCAAACCAATTTTGAGTGAAAGTTTACATGGTAATGTACATTATGTTTTTTTTTTAGTTTTATCATTCTCTTATTTTAGAAGTTATGGGGGGGGGGGGGGGGGGGGGCACACACTTTTTACCACTTTGGAAGCGTCTCTCACGCAAACTATTCAGTTTATAAAAAAATGATATTAGAAACCTCAATATCATTTTTGAAGACCTATCCATAGATACCCCACACGTATAGGTTTGATGAAAAAAAAAATTTTGAGTTTCAATTCTAAGTATGGGGAACCCCAAAAATAAAAAACTACTTACTAGATCTCGTTCAAACCAATTTTGAGTGAAAGTTTACATGGTAATGTACATCATATATTTTTTTTAGTTTTATCATTCTCTTATTTTAGAAGTTACAGGGGGGGACACACACTTTTTACCACTTTGGAAGTGTCTCTCGCGCAAACTATTCAGTTTAGAAAAAAATGATATTAGAAACCTCAACATCATTTTTGAAGACCTATCCATAGATATAATTTTCACTAGAAACGGGATATTTACCATGATTTTTGAGTTTTATATGTTCCCGATATTTCGGCACAGTTGCATGCGCCATGATCACGGGAGAACTGACTAAAGTCTTTGCGAGTAGATGTTATTGGCAGATATATCGATCTACCCTCTTTCTCACTCTTTACATTGGCCAAACGAAACGTACGATAGCGTGTCGGGTTAAGGAGCACATACGAGCGGTCAAGAACAGGGACATACATAAGTCAGCCATAGCAGAACACCTTTTGGAATCTGGCTCAAATCATTGGATCGAGCTACACAGTCCGCAGGTAATCTCGACAGAGCGACATTACATACCGAGAATGGTACAAGAGGCAATTGAGATTACTAAGTACAGAAACTTCAATAGAGAAGATGGTTTTCAATTATCTGGAGTATGGAAGCCTGTGGTAAGAATGTGTAAGAATCAAAAAAGTGTGGTACCTGCTACGCGTCCGGACACCGTTAGTGTTGTGTGTCGAGTTGGTGTGAATTGTGACAATGAAACCGATGGTAGTGGTATCGTTCGTAATAAAAGAGTGAGAAAGAGGGTAGATCGATATATCTGCCAATAACATCTACTCGCAAAGACTTTAGTCAGTTCTCCCGTGATCATGGCGCATGCAACTGTGCCGAAATATCGGGAACATATAAAACTCAAAAATCATGGTAAATATCCCATTTCTAGTGAAAATTATGTACTTAACCATGATAGTTTCAAAAGTTATATCCATAGATACCCCACACGTATAGGTTTGATGAAAAATTTTTTGTTGAGGATCAGTTCTAAGTATGGGGAACCCCAAAAATAATTGTTTTTTTTTAATTTTTGTGTAATAATCTTAATGCGGTTCACAGAATACATCTACCTACCAAGTTTCAACAGTATAGCTCTTATAGTTTCGGAAAAAAAAGGCTGTGACATATACGGACAGACAGACAGACAGACAAACAGACAGACAGACATGACGAATCTATAAGGGTTCCGTAGTTTTTTTACGGAACCCTAAAAATGCTGCTATGAACCCTTCATGGGCGAGTCCGAATCGCATTTGGTCGCTTTTTTATATTTTTCCTACGGTATAAATCTAGGTGCAAGATACCCGTTTGCAAAAGACATCTAAAACAATGCCATAAACACGTACCAGCTACGTACGAGCGACAACAGCCAAATTCTGTCATTATATCACTCATTAAAGTTCAGGGGGGTTAGTACGAGAATTTGACAGTATTCGAAACTATATGAAGTTTCGTTTTCTTCCATAGATTTACTAGCAGCGCCCCTAGCGAAATCGAGGAGAAAACTAAGGACGCTGTCAGAAAATGTATTGAAGGAAACGAAACTTCATATAGTTTCGAATACTGTCAAATTCTCGTACTAAGGGTACAGGCAAGTTAAAAAGTGACAGACTGCTCCCCCATAGAATGCCACGTCTAACAGTCCTGCCTGACATCACTGACTTCCAATAGTTTATTAATAAGTTTGATAATCAATTTTTCGTAGCAATCTCGTAGCACAAGCTACGAAAAGTAGATCTTAAAATATTCCATCATCGTTCATCCGTCGTGTCACTGGTTCTTTCTAGGTCACCCTGTATTATGTCATCAGATATATTTTGAGGACCATCATCAGTACTTAATAGCTTGAAGGCCTACTCTCGATTATAAAAAAGAAACAATAACCAATTATTATTAGAACACGCCTTTTTTCCCGATGGGGCAGGCAGAGCCTCAAAAGTTTTTATTTCATCGTGGATTGCATCATCCTTGGAATATAGACGTGGCAACTGGTAAGCTCATCGCCGCCATTGCTTTCCACAACTGACTCGGCTAGCACTTTCTTCCAGTAAATAACAAATCTTATACCAACAAATCTTAATAACAAGTCCGGGTAATCCCTTAGTCGGCTTTTAAGACAGAGGTGAATATATATACCACACGTATCTCTAACTAAGTACCTACTAACAAGAATGCTCCACGCTTGATCCCAGAAAGTAAATAAACTTTAATCAAAATCCCATTAAGGTCAACGTCCTGACCGCAAACAATTTAATATCTTGACGGAAATGAACCGCTCTCCAGCGAAGACTATACAAGCTGCACAGTGAATACCCCTGGTGTCATCTCGGTCAATCCAGCGTAATCCCAAAGGGGAAGATAGACGGAAACACTTTAAACTTTTTTAATCTGTAACGAAACTCCCGCACTCAGTGAACAAGTGAGCCAGATTTTTCAGAATAAAATGAGTTTCATGAACTTAAATTTTTAACTGTAAAATTGAAAATAACTTTTGCACGAACTAGTTCATCTCTTTTACTATCTCATTGCACTTTCCGTATTCAGTTGGAACTTTAACTGAGTAGGTTTGAGTTTAAACAGACGGTTAATGATAAGGTACAAAGTTTTACTGTGTAGGCATTTGTTTCTTGAACTTCTTATAAACTCAATGATAAATTAAAAAACGGCCAAGTGCAAGTTGGACTCCCACACGAAGAGTCCCGTACCATCTTACAAGACTTAACTTTATTTATTTTATTTTTAGGGTTTGTTGTTATAAAAACCATAGTAATACACACTCTATGAAGATTCCAAGAATCTACCTATTACGGTTCAAAAGATACAGCTATTATTCCTCCTCGCGTCGTGTTCCTCAATGCTGAGGGTCGTGACCCCCTCCATGGATCACTTTATGCCGGACGATGTTGCGCCAATGAGATATGTTGCCAGCGAGCTGCACGGCTTCGCTAATAATAAGATCGAGCAAAAACAAAACTTAATAAAAATGCTAAATAATATTAAAGCTAAATATGGGGACCCCATTTAATTGTATTTTTATGATTTGTTGACACTAGCAGCACTACTCACTTTTTGAAAATTTCATGTGTCTACTTATACTCGTACAAGTTCAAGTGATACAGCGATTAATGTAGCAAAAAATGTCTGTGTGTCTTTGTGTGTGCTTTTTTTGTCCTAGGTAGACGTGACCTGTGAGGTAATAATGCGTTGTTGTAATAAATCAGATAAATTAAAGAAAACGTTTTTTTACGTAATTGGGAACTAGAAAACATTGAGTCTCTGCCTACGCCTAGAGATTTTTGTTTTGTAACTGCATGAATTACGGAACAAGTAGATGACCCCCAATCTGATTTTAAGCTGTAACCTCTGCGTTTAACAATGCATTACCTCATAGGTCACGTCCACCTAGGACGCACCTGCCTATGTGGCGTTGCACTGCGCACGCCATCCTGAGACATAAATATTAAAAGTCTCATGTGCCTGTAATTTCACCGGCACCCTTCAAACCGGAACACAGCAATCATAATCATAATCATAATATTTATTTTCAAAAATAGGACATACAAAAATTTATGACAAAATTGGGATTCTGGATCTGGAACACAGCAATGCGTGCACTACCGCTTTGCAGCAGAAATAGGTGTTAGTAGTACTTCCCCGGACGAACTCTTTCACAATAAAAGTTGGTTTCAGACAAACAAATAAACAAACAGACGTGTATAAGAAAAGTGTGTAAAAACAAGTTGTTACGATAAATTACGTTAAATTAATGAAACATGACCTATCTCTGATACGTTTTGTAGGTAAATACACCGTATTAATGTATTTTATATCTGTATTAACCTATGTTTCACAATAAATTATATTTGATTTGATTTGATTTAATTTTACGTTCCAAAATTGATCCTAAGATAGGATAGGATAGAGTACAAATCTGCATAAAACCTTTACTGCACCACAAAACCGACACTCCCAAATAAATTGCAATCCGTAAACTTTCCCGTTTGTCAGCAACACAGGAAAGTTCACCCGTTGCACAGTTGACGCCGGGCGCTGTCGGGGGCTAATTAAAGTGTCTCTGGGGGCTTCAATGTTGCGGCTAGCCGCACTGTCGCTCACTCAACTCGTGATAACGGGACAAGCGTGGTTGCCTCGCCCACTACCAACAGTTTTAACTAGTTAAACCGGTAAACTGCAACATTTGTGTGCAGGGTTTCAGAACATAATCTAAGCTAGATAGTTTTGTTAGATTTTAGAGGGTAAAGTTATTCAGCCGCCTGCACTGCCACTAAGTACTCTCAACTCTCGGTAATGCAATGAGCGTACATAGTTGCCTCGCTGACTACCAACAGTTTGAGCGGGCTATTATTTTACAACCTCGGGAAACTTTGCCTGAAAATGTTTGGGATTTAGCTTAGAGCAATGCATGCTCGATGGGTTTTAGTATGAAAGTGCTAGGTATAGCGTCATTTTCCTTCGATGCATCGATATAATATACTATAGAGTTTATTTGCAGCAAAACCGTAATGCCAAAATATGAGAACTTCATACTGTTTCACTGGCTATCTGTTTATTGTCAAGTATTTACGATCATTAAATCAAACACAGAATTTGATGATAAAATGCCAAAGATATGTCTTTTCAGCTATTTTTAACTTCCTTTATTTAACGAGTAGACAGCAGCTAAGAACGGGAAAAAACAGTTTGGAGCTGGGATTAGTGCCGTCTTCTGCCGTGATACCTAGCACAAATCCCTTTAGGACCATTCGGTTAACTTTGCAAAATGTTGAAATCCCAAAATGTATAATTTACCAGAATGTTGAATCCTAAAATGTTAAATTTGCAGAAACTTGAATTCCTAAAATGTTGAGTTTGCAAAAAGTTGAATTTGCAGCATGTTGAATCCTAAAATGTTGAATCCTATCGAAGTCAAAAAGAACATTACATTTGATAGTAGTAGAGCTTTTTTGGGAAAGGGTTCCTCCGGGGAAGTACAACACTAATCAGACTAAAATCTACATCTACATCTAATCTACCTATTTCAGACAAAAATCAGTAGTGCCCGTATTGCTGTGTACCTGTTTGAAGGGTAAAAATGAAAAAAATATAAAAAAAAATTAAAAAAATTAAAAATTAAAAATTGAAATTGAATTGGGTGCCGGTGAAATTACAGGCACATGAGACTTTTCAACTCCATGTCCCAGGGTGGCGGGCGCAGAGTAATGCCGCATAAGGCGCGTCCTAGGTGGACGTGACCTATGCATTATTAAAGGTAGAGGTTACCGCTTAACATCAGGAGGGCCATGCAGCTTGTTCCGTCAATCATCCAGTTAAAAAAATAAAAACAAACTCGTAAGTAAACGAATAAGCTGTTTAGTTTATAAGTGTAAAAAGTAGTGGGACAAAAAACAGACCAGGTAAGCAGTCAAGACCCACCCCAGGCAGCCAACTGCATATAAAACCTTCCGAAAAAAAAACAAAAAAAACTGCTACTTCGATGTCAATTCAAACCAGCCCAGATTCAAAATTAAGTTCAAAACAGGATTTCTATGAAGGTGACAGATAATTAAATATAAGTAGTAATATTCAGACTGTGGTGGTCTCGGCCTAAGAATGGGACCCACCCAACTTCTCGCGTGGATATCACAAGGTGACTATGGGATTACGCCAGCATCACAGTGGATCGGCAGCAGCATACATCTGTTAACACCAATACTGCGATCACCAATCCGCCTGCAAAGCGTGGTGATTATGGCAACTCCCCCTTTTCTAAGGGGAGGCTTCGTCCAGCGGTGGACGTCTGCCTGCTTTGAAGAAGCATATTCAGGCAAGATTAACAACGATGACTACATCGACCCAGAGGTAATAAATTGAGGCTTAAATAGGTGTTTTTATTCAGACATTGAAATGGGTCGATCATACGTAAATACATAGATATACACCTTTTCCCCCAAAAGGGTAGGCAGAGCCTCAAATGGGCCTGTTTTCACCGTGGGTTGCACCAACGTGGGAATAAAGACGTGACGAGTGGTGAGCTCATCGCCACCGTTGCTTTTCATGACTGAATCGGCTAACACTTTGTTTCAGTAAATAACACATTCCCGTAATTTTATATTTATAAAATTATCTGACGTTAATTTTATCTGATATTAATTTCAATAAGATGATTTGTATTTGAATCGTAGTATAATCCTATTGTATTTTTTGTAAGTTTACCTATGTTAACAACTCCACACTGTTTCCCTAGTTGGATGGGTTTTGTTTTTCCTCAATAGCATTATCTTTGCTCTGCTGAAACCGTGTCAACCAGCGCGACATTTGAACGTGTGACACCAAAATCCGGGTGATTTTCATGTTCCTTCATCTGACAGCGATAGCTTAGGGAAGTTGTGACACAGGGCCTGTTTTCAACGGTTGTGAGAGCGTTTATCACGAATACAAGGCGGAGGGTCAAATCCTACCCCTACTTACTTTAAAGTAAACGATAATTGGATCCTTTTCCATTACTACATTTTCGTTGGTTTCAAAGGTAGAATTATCAAATAGAATGAATAATTGGTAAAACAAAATGCTTCGGTATTCGCCTCTATTTATTTTTGTTGTTAGTAGCAGAGCTTTTTGTGAAAGAGTTCAGGGTGGCGGGCGCAGTGCAATGACACATAGGTGGACGTGACCAATGTGGTAATGCATTGCTAAAGGCAGAGGTTACCGCTCAACATCAGGTGGGCCATCTGCTTGTTCCGTCATTGACAATCAAAAATCATCGAATTTTCAGGTCGTCAAATCTTACAAGTTAAAGATCAACTTCCCGGTGTTCGATTAAGCTGAAAATACCTGCAAGTTTCGATGATAATACAATATTATGGTGACAACGAGCTGATCTGATGATGGAGACGGAAGGTGGACAACGGCACTTCTCGATGGATATAGTAGACTGGCAGTGTTTGCGCTCATTTTGATCAGCACACCGTTCCGAGCACATGTTTCATAAAAGCTTGATAAGAAAAATATATTGTTAGCAAAAAATCTTTTTCACCTACATAATTTAGTAGTCTTTTTCCACTTAGCTATATTGAAAACCCGAAGAAATTACGTTACGATTAGGAATAGGTGTCTGAGAATTAATTGAAAGTAGGAACGTGTCCTCAATATAAATTATCTTTATCGTCGCCATTAAAGAAACAGCAATTTTACAGCGTGAGTAATAAAATCCTGATGTCTGCCTACTTAAGAACATTATGACGTGAAATTAAAATTGTAATATCGTGACTCACGGTGGAGAATCTAATACCTACTCACATTAGAGAAACTTACATTTTCACATTGGCTTGCTAGTTTTTTTTGCGTTTGCTCTAACATTCTTCTGGGGATGGTGGTGTGCTCTAAGAAGATATATGCAACACTGCTGTTGCCCGCGGTTTCACCCACGTTATTCCTTTTAGGGTACTCTAATGTATATGCAGATTTTGATCGAGTTGTACACCTACCAAATCCTATTAATATCATAAATGTCACAGCTAAGATGAATGAATGTTTGTATTTTTGTATGATTTTGTGCCATTTTTAGGGTTCCGAGGCCAAATGGCAAAATACGGAACCCTTATAGATTCGTCATGTCTGTCTGTCTGTCTGTCTGTCCGTGTATGTCACAGCCATTTTTTTCCGAAACTATGTACTATGTATGTATGTGCTATAGTGTTGAAACTTGCTAAGTAAGATGTATTCTGTGAACCGCATTAAGATTACCATATAAAATTAAAAAAAAAAAAAAAATGGTGTTCCCCATACTTAGAACTGCTACTCAACATTTTTTTATTCGTCAAACCCGTGTACGTGTGTGGTATTTATGGATAGGTCTCTAAAAATGATATTGAGGTTTCTAATATAATTTTTTTCTAACCTGAACAGTTTGCGCGAGATACACTTCCAAAGTGGTAAAATGTGTGTCCTCTAAAATAAGAGTGTAACTTCCAAAATAAGAAAATGATAAAACTAAAAAAAAAATGATGTACAAAAAAACATCTAAAATTCCACTGAAAATTGGTTTGAACGAGATCTAGTAAGTAGTTTTTTTTAATACGTCATAAATCGTAAACCATCCAATAACTTTTATATTATATTGCTTGCTGCTACGGAACCCTTCATGGGCGAGTCTGACTCGCACTTGGCCGCTTTAGTCAATTGAGCTATAAGGCTTATTGAAATCACTTTAGATTTCTTTGGGCATAGATAGCATAATACAATACTAGTACTTCAGGTATAAAAGTATCTATAAAATCTCATTTAGAGAAAATTATCAGTTAATTTATAAAAATACTGTATAAAGAATCCGATTTTGCTGAAATTGTGCATACACCTACGTTGTAAAGTTTATTTTATTTTTATTTTATTTATTAAGGAAAAACAAACAACTACATTATATATCTAGGTACAATCAGTATTAATACATAAATTTAATTATGTAAGACTTATTAATAATGTAGTCCACAACGTTCTCCACATGTTAGTTTTATACATGATTACAAAAAGATGCAGCTAGAGGGTCTGTCAGATGATTAATAATTATATAAATCTCAGTAGGTAAGTAAACCAAAGAGAAATGACAAAACCCCACTCAAAGAAAAATTACATTAAAAGTAAATAGCAAATAAGAGCAGGTACAGACCATTTCCCGCAAGATGGCGCCTGCTGTGGTTGGCACGCCAACCAAGGCAAGCGCCATCCTTTGGTGAACGGGCTGTAAGTTAATGATACATATTAGGACAAAAAAGATTACAACAAAGAAACTAAGAATGATATTATATGTAAATCTACTCAGGAAAGCGCAGTAATTAACTGATTTTTATATTTATAAGAAAAACAAGAGAATAAATCAATTTCAGTAAAGTAAAGATTATGGGACTCAACCATTCGGCGAATAGGGGCACGATGTCCCGAGTTGGTGCGGCAGATGTTTAAAGCAAACAGTGGACGAGAGCGAGTTGCTCGCGGAGTGCACGTCCTCGGGACGACGTAACACTGTCTACACACTAAGTCTATACAATCTATGTTATTGTGCACAATATTATATAGGGTAACTGCTTCGAGGTATTTACGTCTGGACTCAAGAGGAATAAGTTTATATTTGGAGAGTAAAACAGAGTACGAATATTTGCGGTAGCTGCGCAAACATTTGTAGGTCATGGAACGTAAGTACTTTCGCTGGACCCTCTCAATCGCAACGATATATTTGTTATAAAATGGGTTCCAAACCGGCACTGCATACTCAAGCTGAGAGCGAACCAATGCTTTATAAAGATAAAGAAAAGTGGAAGCACGTCTGAAATCAGCGGACGACCTCATGATAAAACCGAACATTTTAAAAGCCTTATTAATGACATTCTCTACGTGTAGATCCAAACAGAGATGGCTATCAAGCAGGATACCAAGATCCCTCAAAGCCATTACTCTCTTAAGGGACGCATCGCAAAGGTTATATGTGAAAGAGATTATATTAATATTTTTGGTAAAGTTAATGAAGTTACATTTTGGCAAGCTAAGGTGTAGTTTATTGACATTACAGTAATAAGTAAGTCTGTTTAAGTCTTGTTGTAGTAGAATGCAATCATCAATAGTTTTAATAGGTTTGTATACTTTAAGGTCATCCGCGTATAGCAGAAACTTGGAGTTCAGAAAACATTGATCAATATCATTGATGAAAAGAACAAAGAGAAGCGGGCCAAGGATGGAGCCCTGTGGTACACCAGAAGTTACAAGCACGCTGTTAGATTGAAAGCCATTAATTACGACTCTTTGTGTTCTATTTGTGACGTAAGATGAAAACCAACGGAGAAGGTTACCACGGATACCATTGTACGCAATCTTTTTGAGTAAGATATCATGATCCACCTTGTCGAATGCCTTCTTGAAATCCGTATAAACAGCGTCCACCTGTATACGCTTGTCGAGGTTTTCAAAAAGAGTACTTGTGAAGACTACTAAATTAGACGTGGTAGATCGGCGCTTAACAAAACCATGCTGCTCTTGTATTATTATATTATGAAGGGTCGGGTAAATCTCATTATGCACTAGCCTTTCAAAGAGCTTCGACATGGCGGACAATATAGATATTGGTCGATATTGCTCAATGTCGTGCTTAGGGCCTGCTTTGTGTACAGGAGTTATATAAGCACGTTTCCAAACGTCTGGAAAGACACCATGGGTAAGGCATTTATTATAGATAATAGTAAGGGGCATGCAAATACTATTAGCTGAGTTTTTAAGAAAACTGGACGGTATTCCATCTGGTCCAGGGCCTTTGGATGGATCTAGAAGTTTCAGTTCCCTCAAGACACTATTCTCCTCGAACTTAAGACTAGCTAGTGGAACACTACAGTCAGATGAATTGAGTGAATGTTTCCAATGACCTACCGTTGAAGAAGCCGGTTCAAAAACGGATTTGAAGAAGTCAGAGAACATATTGCAAATGGTTTCAGGGTTAGAAGATTTAATATTTTGATATATCATCGAGGATGGGATATTAGATTTAGTTTTCCGGTTAGCAATATATGTCCAAAAGTATTTGATATTAGTAGTAATATTATCTTCAACGCCGCCCATGTAATCCTTAAAACATTTATTACACTTTTCCTTAAAGATGGCCCTATACTCTGAAAACCTTAAATAATCCGAATTATTGTTAAACTTCTTCCATTTAACCCATGCCTTCTGTTTTTTCTTTAAAATGCCGATTAGTGAGTGAGAAAACCAGATAGGAAAATTAGTTGATCTAGGACCTAGTAGGGGTATGTTTTCTTTAATTATTTCATTAATGTTATTATAGAAGGAATCAAGAGTCTCCTCGGCAGTGAGATTACACAGTTGTTCGGCCCAATTTATTTCAGATATTTTAGTGTTAATTGTATTGTAGTCAGCTTTACGGAAGTTGTGTTTGGCTATGGGGGTTTTCCTTAAAGAATGCATAGGCAAATAGAGAGACAGGCATGCAATGAAAGGAGGGTGATGTGGAACGGCATTAACCAAGGGATTAAGCTGAGGCTCAAGTGTGCAAGGCACGTTAGTTATAAGTAAATCAAGTATATTACCAGCATCATTCTTTATATAATTATATTGCAAGGAGTTGAGAGTGGACATACAGCTACTTAATTGAAGACCGCGAGGTGACGAGTCAGTGCAAAAAAGGCCAACAGAGTTAGAAAGATTGCTACTTGGTTGTATTCTGGGGATAATACAATATTATGATGACAGCGAGCTGATCTGATGATGGAGATGGAAGAATAATGTAACTCCTCGATGGATTAGACGGCCGTTGTTTGGGCTCATTTTGATGAACACACGGTTCTAATCACTAAATTCATATAATTTTACTTTGAATAAGTTTTTTGTGAAAAATATATTTTTCAATACAAGCTTTTATAAAATTAGTGATTGTAACCGTGTGCTGATCAAAATGAGCCTAAACATGGCCAGACTACTATTATCCATCGAGGAGTTCCATTGTCCACCTTAAGTCTCCATCCTCAGATCAGCTCGCTGTCACTATCATATTGTAATGTCATCGGATTTTGACAGGTATGCCAAATTTCAGCTCAATCGGTTGAGGATAACTGCTTTAAAATTCAGTTGCAAGATTCCACACGGATTCCACCCAGACAAACATACATTTCCAAGTTAAATAAAAGCTTGTAAAAACATACCTACTTATGTGTTTTTTTTGTATGATTAGTTGGCCGGGTTCCCAGATGAAGTAAGCTTTTTTTTTTAAAAAAAAACTACCTTGTTCTTTTTTTAAAATCAAATGTTTATTTCCTTTAAGTAAAATAATAATCTTTAATTATAATGTAGGTACCTCCAAGTCCCGTTCGTTTTTTCCACCCTTTATACATATATTGTGGGATGGTCCCGTTACAAACTGAAGAAAATGAGGCGGTTTTCGGGTCCACTCTGGAATTTTAATCTATTCCTGTCCCAAAATCGTCATTGAATCACGTAACGTTTTTACATTATCACAGACATTAATCACAAGGGTCGGAGGTAAATAATTTACCGCTGATATCGAACCTTGCCACCATAAATCCTCGTCAGAATCTGTACAGAATTGACACTCACTCGATTATAATCACTGGTAGTGCCTATATATTTAATCAATCGCTTCAAGTAATCGGTATCATTTCCACCACAGACCTATTATATCAAGATAGACACCGCAAACATGTAATGGTAGATTGTTATACAAGGAGCTAAAATTACCCATTATATATAGAAACCGAGTTTTAATGGGTTTTTAGCGCCGTGTTGCCGTGTGCACTCTACTTTTCACTACGATTGCGAGAAAATAAAATAATCAAATATAATATGAAAAATTAATTACGGTCAATACCAATTCAATTTGATTCTAAATATAAAATAAAAATAAATAAATAAATAAATACGCTGGACAGTTCACACAACATTATCTAGCCCCAAGCTAAGCAGAGCTTGTGTTATGGGTACTAGATAACTGATATACTTAATACAATACATTAAATAGATAGATATTTCTTATTATACATAGAAAATACCCAGAACACCCTGAACAAATATCCGCGATCGCACAAATATTTGATCCGAGGCGGGAATCGAACCCGCAACCTCCTGCGTCGCAGGCCAACCTTCGCCCGCCGCGCCACAGAGGTCATCAATATCGCGCCAATGTATTTTTAGGGTTCCGTAGTCAAAGACAAGGAACCCTTATAGATTCGTCATGTCTGTCTGTCTGTCTGTCTGTCTGTCCGTGTATGTCACAGCCTTTTTTTTCCGAAACTATAAGAGCTATACTGTTGAAACTTGGTAGGTAGATGTATTCTGTGAACCGCATTAAGATTTTGACACAAAAATAAAAAAAAAAAACGATTATTTTTGGGGTTCCCCATACTTAAAACTGAAACACATTTTTTTTTTCATTAAACCTATACGTGTGTGGTATCTATGGATAGGTCTTCAAAAATGATTTTGAGGTTTCTTATGTCATTTTCTTCTAAACTGAACAGTTTGCACGAGAGACACTTCCAAAGTGGTAAAAAGTGTGTCCCCCCCCATAACTTCTAAAATAAGAGAATGATAAAACTAAAAAAAATATATGATGTACATTACCATGTAAACTTTCACTCAAAATTGGTTTGAACGAGATCTAGTAAGTAGTTTTTTTTAATACGTCTTTAATCGTAATCCATCCAAGAACTTTTATATTATGGTACTTGCTGCCACGGAACCCTTCATGGGCGAGTCCGACTCGCACTTGGCCGCTTTTTTATTTCTACAGCCGCTACGCATTGCATACATTCTACCAAAGAGATCGCCGATTTTAGTTCCTTTTTCAAAAATAATATGTTTTTCTTTTTTTATAATATCGAGTCTTTATTCATGATTATTCTACTTATGACTAAAGACTTTTTCGCTTTTGTAGGCTCATGTATTATTGTTCTGTGAGGCTCATTGTCTATTTTCAGTTTGGACTGCTTTGGACTCAAAATGTTCATTTTTGGCCTGATGATGACGGAATCATCATGTCTTTCTCCCGCAGAATCCAGGGCCTTAGGACCAGCACACGATGAATAGGATCTAGATTGCAACAGCTGCTCCGATATCAATGCGGTTTTTTGTTTGAAAACTGATGTTGGCACACTGAAGATAGTCAAGGGTTTTTTATTTTTTTAATAAAATTTACTTATATTAGTCATGCTTCGAATAAATTATCCGACTTTTCTCACGAGCCATTTGAATCTTTGAAGAGATAACGTGGGAAAATGTTCACTACACGCAAGAAATTCTTTGATTTCATTCAGTAAAAAACAAAACATTCCATCATCTGTTACCAAAAACGATTACTATGAGATAATAAAAATACTCGAAGCTTTATTAAATAATATTTTCTAAGATGAGAAAAACGATAACATCGCGCCAGCTCGACCTCTATAAAAATTGGATAAAAGTTTTCTGACCTTCTCGAAAAAATAAAACTGGCTCAGAAGTTTTTAAAGGGCACACTCAGAAACATAACGTAGCATCCAACAGTCACATACATAGTCCTAATCCTAAACTAGGATACCCTGCGTCGTGGGTATCAAGAACTACCAGCACCATGGTAACACATCACCGCAGAGGTTACCGCTTAACATCAGGTGGGCCATCTGCTTGTTCCGTCATACAAGTAGTATAAAAAAAAAGACCCGGCACAAATATTTGCAGATCATACAAATATTTGTCCCACAGCGGTAATCGAACCCACAATCTCTCGCATCTCAGCCGGCTACTCGCCCACCGCACCACAGAGGTCGTCCAGTACTTAGGAAGCTGGTTACATAGTTATTTTTCTGTATTAAAGACATACGGGGTGTAAAAAGACGCCTTATACTAAATGTACAGAGCTTAAATGTTTGAAGCTATAATGTAATGTGTATGAGTGTAATGTATAGCTATATAAACTTGCTTTTGCCTGAAACATTAATAGAGAAAAAAAAACCGAGGGTTGCCAAAGCTTTCGCAACTTGCGATGCGACCTCCGTACCGGTTTCGCAAACTGCTGATCGCCACGCTTTATAGTGCTTTTTAATTTTGTTTTAATTTACGTGTTTCTTTATAAGGTAATCGTTTTCCTATCAAGAAAAAGTATGGCAATGAACTGAAAAAAAAAACAAGTAAAATAAAAAATAAAAACTGCGGAATATTTTTACAATCAACGGTCCACATACCAATAGGCACTGTTTAACGGTTTTCGGGACTAGTCTGGTTATCGTTGTATATCTTCAAAGTTCAAACTTAAGAAAACTCCAATGCATATCTACTTAGCAGGTACCTATATTGACGACCTCTGTGGCGCGGCGGGCGAAGCTTGGCCTGCGACCCAGGAGGTTCGATTTCCGCCTCAGAACAAATATTTGTGCGATCGCAGTTAAGGGTGTTCTGGGTATTTTCTATGTATAATAAAAAATATCTATCTATGTAATATATTGTATTAAGTATATCAGTTATCTAGTACCTATAACAAAAGCTCTGCTTAGCATAGGGCTAGATAATGTTGTGTGAACTGTCCAGCATTATTTATATTTATTTATTATTTATTATTCAGGTAAATAGCTTATTCCGTAGTTTATAGTAGGTACTACTTAAAACTTAACGAACTTTGCGCACATGGCAACGAAATAAGCTAGTTATGTATACCTGCCTAATATAGGCAGTAACGTAGTAACCTGAAGTGGTGTTACCGAAGTTACCACTGGTGTGCTCGCAAATTATAGCCGCAGGCGAATGGCTTTAGTAGAACATCTTGGGGATCATTTTGGAGTAGTATTAACCGTCTGAGCTCTGAATTAATAATGATTTATACCTTTCTCTATAAATATGATACCTACGTTGTAAGTGTGGAGTGAAAGCTCTGATATACTTTTGTCTAACAATATTCGATAACTGGCGTCAAAACAAAACTAATACATACATACATACATAAATAAAATGCGTGTGTCTATGTATGTATGAGCCTTTCTGGGTCGAGACTCTGGGTCCTTGGGGTACCGGAGCCCTTCGCGTTTTCAAAATTCTTTCAGGGCATCTGGTCGAAGCGACTCGTATTCCGAGAGCTGGCTCTTATCTGGCTCAACGCATTAGAATTGCCATTCAGCATGGCAATGCAGCCAGCATCTTAGGGACGCTTCCGTCTGTTAGTGATTTGTATCAGTTGTGCTACCTTTAGATCGTTAGCAGCGGTCTTCAGGTAGCACAACTGTTTCATATGTTTTTTTTTTATTTAGTACATACCTTTCATTAGTTGTATTATTCTTTCTGTAAATAAATTTATTTTTATTTACAAACGAGATATATCAATTCTGTAAAAACAAATAACAGGATTATTGGTTTCGCGTCCAATACGTTACTGCGCAAATATGTTCTGTTGAATCTAATTTATGAACGAGGTCAGCAGATCAGCGTGCGACCCATAGAAATACAAAATAACGATTAATTACACATGTACAATTTTTATGACTCAACTTTAATCAATTACAAGAGTTTTAATATCTTTTATGACGGAGCTGCGGTGTTCTGAAGCTATGAATCCATTATGAATGTACTGGCAGAATCTGGTTCTAGATAGTTTGAATGGTAATTTGCCCCCACAATGGATACATTTATTTACAGAAAGAATAATACAACAAATACAAGGGATGTACAAAATAAAATAAAAAAATCATTTGAAACAGTTGTGCTACCTGAAAACCGCTGCTAACGATCTAAAGGTAGCTCAACAGATCCTCACAATTGCGTATTTTCCATTACTCCAAGTTTTTTTTCCATAGTTTAGTGAGGTTTCGGGTTCAACTCATCCAGCGAAAAAGAAATAGGAGTGATGGACTTTTGAACGTTTCGTGCAGGTTTTCAGATGGGTACCTCTACCTATTTTATACGAGTTGATAAAACTATTATCATCATCATCATCAGTTGTAGTCATCCTGAAGCCAAAGGCCTCCCCCATGAAAGGAAATGGCGTTATTCTCCATAATCGCCAACACTTAAAAGGCACGGTTTATTATTTTTCAAGTGTAAACCACACTTTATGGATAACATTAAATTTAAATGTAACCCAAAAATTTCGTTCCAGCGGGACTCGAACCCGCAACCTCGCCTGTGATCGGCGTTGGCTTGACCAATTCAGCCATAGAACGAGCTATGACGCTGAAGACGAAATTTGTGGGTTACATTTAAACTTAAAAGGCACGTTTTATAATTGGTGATCGCAGTATTAGGTTGATTACTCAGCTGGACGCTGCTGCCCATCCCCTAGTGTAATCTCTTGGTCAGCTTTTATGACATCCACGAGAGGAGACTGAGGGATCTATTCTTAGGATGAACCATGGAAGAATAATCTTCCATGAGATGAACATAGATACATAGAAGATAGAATAGTTGTTTATGCAACTGTCATATAAGAAGGGGTATTAAAACACGAGAGTCTGTTTATCGCGCGCGCTTTATATGGGAAGCGCGGGAAATTAAGTTCAAACTACGCATGCGTGCGCCATTTTTTTACAGTTCAAACTGCGCATGCGTGCGCCTTTTTTTTCATATTTAGGTTATAACCATAGACTAGTTCAATGAATTAATTAAAAAAAAGATAGCTGTACTATAATGAGTTTTATGATACAGTTAGCGGTACTATAATGAGTTTTATTCTTAATTTTATGTATATGCGTCTATAAAGTGCGTCTGTATAGAACCGTCTTTGAATTCGAAATTCGAATTTTTTGATTTGAGTTTAGATAAAATACTTTATTGCACACCATAATTTTAACAATTTACAAGTAATTTAACTATGTTGTACAATGGGCGGTCTTATCGCTTAGTAGTGATTTATACCATGCATATTTGTATGTAGGGCTGAACATTGTTTCGTGCTGGGATTGTTTCAACCAACCATCCAACCATTGTATCCATCAAAAGGACCTTTGGATGGATAGGACTGTATAAAATTAACAATCAATGGTTTCCTTGTTTAAATATAGATACGTTGATGTGCACATGAACATACCACGGCATAAACTGATAAAACCATATTGCCTAATAAATAATCATATAATATGTTGAAACAATTCCAGCTCGAAACAATGTTCAGGCACACATACACATATGCATGGTACAGTTACGGTTGGAGCGGCGCGCTCGGCTATCAGAGGCGTTTTCGCGCTCCGCTGGGCGCACTGAAAAGCGTGCATTGCAATCTCCCGGCCATGGATGAACACTTCGCTTGACAGTGCGTGAGTATTGTCTTTTTCATTGGCAGACTGACAATATCTCTTACTGATTATTCAAAGATTTTTCATGCTCTGACTCTGGTGGAAAAGCAGAAGAGTGGAGGGAAAATTCCGCTGATGCGCGTCGAGCGTGATTTTATAGACGGGACAGGCAGTTGGCCCACCTGATGTTAAGCGGTAACCTCTGCCTATAGCAATGCATTACACAAATCAGATTCACCTACGCGCTCTACGTGGCTACGTACACTGCGCCCGCCACCCTGGAGGCATTAAGATGAGTAATTTCACCGTACCCTTCATACCGGAACACAGCAATGCGAGCACTACTGCTTTGTGGCAAAAATAAATGTGGTGGTAGTATTTCCCGTACGAACACTTTCACCAAAAAAAACTACTGCTTACAATACTATTTATACTAGATTTTTTTAAACAAAGCAGTATTTGGTACTTAATAATCATCATAATCACCAGCCCACAGAAGTCCACGGCTGGACATAAGCCTCCCCCATACAACGACACGACGAACGGTCTTGAGCCGCTTTCATCCACCGCATTCCTGCGACCTCTATAATGTATTTGGTCCATCGATGGGGGCATTTATTTTTTGCGTCGTCCGGTTTTTTGTTGCCAGTCGAGAACCTTTCTTGCCTTGCAATAGTAACTGCAAAAGATAGAATAAATGATGTAATCTATCACACAAATTATTCAAAACAAACTGCTCGTTTGTTTACTGGTTCGTTCCGAAGAAGTATTAGACTAATTGTGGGGCATGGGCGGCCGCCCGCCCTCGCATCAATCGTTCGAAATTAGTTTCGGCACCGCACACCGCTGAATTACGATTCCACGAACCCGCGCAAACTTATTTCGATAGAAAAACATATATTTCAACTTTATACAATAGAGGGGAGATAGGACGCAAAAAATATGAAGAATCGCAGTTCGGAATACACCTATGAAAAAATATAAATGGAATACAAAACAGTATTTTTGATTCGTAGCGCGTGCTCGAGTTGATAAATGTGGTTCGTATTTATTTTAGTGTGTTGTTTGGATTCTTTTTCTTAAGCTTTTATTTAACTTGCATTGTTTGTATGTAAGTATGTATGTACAGCGAGCGAAAGACGGTGGTTGAAAACGATAACTAACTGGTACCTCATGGACAAAAAGAGACTAGCTGAAGGCCGCATAAACGATGGAGCGATGACATCGCTAACCCAGCAGGCATTACCTGGAACAGAGCAGCTAGAGATAGAGAGAGATGGAGGCAGATATAGGAGCCTTTTACCGCTCAAAGTGGTACTTACACTGAAAGTTGAGTTACCCGAAAAACGGGAACTAATTAGTTATTTATTAGATATTATGATAAGTAATTATATTGTTACTTTAAACATTAGAAGTGTGAAATAAAAGCTAATATTATATTATTATTATGTGTGTTTGGGCACACAATATATACAGTAGTTTGGGTCAAATCTTGCGACTGAATTTTAAAGCAGTCAACCGATTGAGATGAAATTTTGCATACCTGTCAAGTTCTGATGACAATACAATATTATGGTGACAGCGAGCTGATCTGATGATGGAGATGGAAGGTGGACAACGGAACTCCACGATGGATATTAGTAGACTGGCTATGTTTAGGCTCATTTTGAGCAGCACACGGTTCCGATCACTAATTTTATAAAAGCTTTGTAAATAGTTTTTCACAAAAACTTATTATGTTTTTATTTGCATGAATTTGCAGAATTGTTTTAGTGTCCTATTAATGAAGAAAATTAAATTTTCTACTAATTACCTTCTGGAACCAGACTATCCCATCCTAACGTAATATCATACATTTCAAAGTTGATTGTTGTTTTGTTGGATGTTTTTATCTTCCTTACTCAACCACGCCGAAACGGCCAAACCGATTTTGGTGAATTTGGCAGATATATTATGACCTAGATTACGCTATAGGCTACTTTGTACCCCGATGAAACGTGAGCGAAGCCGCTGGCGGACACTAGTTGATATATAAGATTGTACAAGGTTGACAGGAGGCACTTCAAAATAAAGGTTGATTTATATTTTCATTTTCCTTTACACTCGTTATACTGTCATCTCCTTTCTCAGGCTTTTTTGTGCCCGATGTATTTACATTTTTATTATTTCCCAAGATCCTCCGCTAAAAGACATTTTCGGCCGTCACCGTCAGATGTCTCTAGGCTGTTTTTATTCAATATTTGACGATCATATCAATCCCTAGTGATTTCATCATAGAATATAACCTAGAGATGAAACTCGGGCCGAAACGAGTCACGTGGCGTTGGTTGGTGCTGTGCAGAGAGCTCACCATAAGTAGGGTTCTACGTGGTAGCAGAAAAAGTTGGAGCGGTAGTACTTGACCTGACAGATTATGCAAAAAGCGCTGCCCTGCACAAACCGTGCTACTTATAAAAGCGGAATATCCTTGGAATAATTAAATCGTGTTCTGTCTCTTTCATTCGAATTATTGTCAACGCAAAAGACAAAATATTTCACGTGAAGCGAAGGCGGACGAAGGCGGATGAAGGCGGGCGAAAGTTCGCCTGCGACGCAGGAGGTTGCGGGTTTGATTCCCGTCTCCGAACAAATATTTGTGCGATCCGCAGATATTTGTTCAGAGTGTTCTGGGTATTTTCAATGTATAATAAAAAATATCTATCTATGTAGTGTATTTTATTAAGTATATCAGATATCTAGTATCCATAACACTAGCTCTGCTTAGCTTGGGGCTAGATAATGTTGTGTGAACTGCCCAGTATTATTTATTTATTTAACTTTTCCAAGTATAATTAGTAAAGTTTGAGTTTTATAGTAACACAGAAAGAGTGCTTGTCATGCGTGTTAATTAGTTGCGTTTCTATGCACTAGTTATACGCTAGTATTTTTTGTCTGCCTATAACATGATTCCGTCAAAAGTTTTTTTAACATGCGAAGTTGCGTTTCTATGCACTAGTTATACGCTTGTATTTTTTGTCTGCCTATTCCATGATTCCGTCAAGTGGGTCGGCAGAGCGAACAATAATGCCGGTTTCCAGTTAATGCTCCGATGGATTGGGGGACGCTCACCGATAGGAATTCACGGGAAAACGTTAAATGGAAATTCTCCCGATACTGCTATTTTGGCAGCGTTTGAATTATTTGCAGTCAGTGTCCAATAGATAAATTACTCGTAGGTACATTACGTATGTGGCGTAAGTAAAATTGGCCAAATACCTAATTGGACATGCCTTAGGACATTCGTCTTTTTTGTAATTTTTAAGGTTCCGTACCCAAAGGGTAAAACGGGACTGTATTACTAAGGCTCGGCTGTCCGTCTGTCTGTCCGTCTGTCACCAGGCTGTATATCATTAACCGTGATAGATAGACAGTTGACATTTTCACAGATAATTAATTTCTGTTGCCGCTATAACAACAAATACTAAAAAAACAGAATAAAATAAATATTTAAGGGGGCTCCCATACAATAAACGTGATTTTTCCAAATGTAGGTTATGCAATGATCTGCGAGGTCAGTTTTGGATGGGTGACCACTTTTAGCGTGCCACTTTTTTTTTTTTACAAATGTAACTTTTTTGCCCTTTTTAACCCCCTACTTAAAAACGACGGGGTGTTATAAGTTTGACGTGTCTGTGTGTGTGTCTGTGTGTGTGTGGGTCTGTGTGTGTGTCTGTGTGTGTGTCTATCTGTGGCATCGTATCTCTCGAACGGATGAACCGATTTTTTTTTTTTTTTGTTTGAAAGGTGAATTAGTCGGGAGTTTTCTTAGCTATGTTTGATCAAAATCGGTTGAGCCGTTTCATTGCGTTGAGGGTTTTTTTAATTTTACAAAATTAATAACTTATTATAGATAATGGTACGGAACCCTTCGTGCGCGAGTCCGACTGGTACTTGCCCGGTTTTTTAATATTTAGACATTAGTCGTGCGAAGGATTGTTACTCGTTACGAAGCATTGTTTTTTTAGGATAATTTTATTAATGTTGGAATGTATTTTTTAGGAATGTGTCCGTAGTCCGTATAGCTCTACCATTCAGTTCTACTAGTAGGACTAAACGGAGAAAAACTGCATGGGTATTTTAAACTCTTCTCTTAATTTTCTGTTACAGGTTGGTGTGGTTCGATTATAATGATCGGCACACATGGAAGATTTGCCGATGACATTGTGTTGGTTGCCGAGAATAGCCAGGTCCAGAGCAGACTGGAGGAATGGCGGCAAAGACTGGCGAGAGTTGGCCTGAAAGTCAGCAGAACCAAAACCCAGTACATGTTCTGCGATTGCGGCGGTCTCTCCAATCCTGTGAATGGTAACACGTCAGACGCCCTGAAAGAATTTTGAAAACGCGAAGGGCCCTACGACCCCACGGACCCAGATTCTCGACCCCAAAAAGCTCTGTACGTAAAACTTGCATCTTTTGGGATCATCAGCCGTATTGGCCGCTGCACCGCTAACTGATGTCCCGGACTAGTGCGATGGCACAAGGGTAACAACGCATGGTGAAATGCAGGGTATGGTAAAAGGTAATTTCAACAAGGTAGCTGGTTTAAATTGGTAAACTTTTATCTTTTTCATGGACCCTTCACTTTGTTTCTGAATATTCGAATCAAATACGATCAAAATCTCAATTGAAATCAAAGCCAATGTTACTTTAGGTTCTGCTTTAATTTATTCGAGCCGGAGGCTGTTCAATTGATGAAATTCAAGCAAAAATGAAGTAAGATCGTCTGATTTGCTAAAGGCCGCATTCACGTTGAATGCCTGTCTACCAGCGGTGCAGTTTCTGAACGTCATCGAGTGTTAGTAAAGTTACCGCAAATCAAATCACTGATTTCCAGAAGATCAACTGGAAGAGGCACTTGTTCCTATATTTATCATAGTAATACGAGCTAGCTTTAACCAAAATACACTTTCAATAAAATTATCAAAAAACACTAATTCACTCTGTACTTGATCCGAAATCACTATCAAGTCCTTGATTAATTCGCACTGAAAGCCAATTTACGACTGACCGATCTTCGAGTGAAATCAGCTTATATACGTGACCAATAGAAATCTCGAACGTTCTAATACTATCGAGCATTCTGCTATTCTCCCTAGAACTATCCAAACATGCGTCCTGCTCTAATCGCATTCTAATCCAGTGCGCCTACAGATGGCGCGAGCAATTCTACATTTCGAAATTGGAAATTGGTGATTAACATGCAGACAACAGCCAAGTTCCGTCACTATCTAACTCAGTAAAATTCAGGTAAGTTAGAAAGTAACAGAAGAATAGCGCTTGTGCAACGACAAGTGAACGAAAGTCACGAAAAACAGTATTTTTTGTTGTTATAAACTGTGTAGATTTTTGTTTGCTAAAATACGTTTAAGAGAAGCCTATTTGACTCTTGAAGACCTCTTAACGACGATTATGCTAACATTCAGTCACTCGATGATACATATTTAGAAATCGTACAGTACTGCGATTCAAATAAGATGCCTCGTAAATCGTCGTTCGTGTCTAACTGTCCCTTTTTCACTCACTTGCAATCATATTTCTGTTTCGAGCCGAAGGCGATGTTTGCCGACGCCTCTTACTTTTGTAAAGTAATTTTAATGTAGGTACACTTTACAATATAAAGTGCATATACAGGCATTGAGATGCATTATTTGTTGCGCAGCTTAGTGCCGGTAAGCGGCTTCAACCTGCTTTCTACGTAAATGCACAAACACAAAACAAACGTAGAACCTTAACTCAACTTTATCATTTCTTTGCTCTTTTATCATTATCCGTTGTTTGCTCGGCTTCAATTTACGTAATTGTTGAAAAGAGAGAATACCTAAGTAGAAAGAAGGATCCCTTTGATTCGCTTTCAAATTTTATAGGTTTCGTGGGGATATTTTGTGTCTTAGCATAAAAGCTTTTTTAACTCTCAGGTAGAAATTTAACAGTTCTATTATGATAACTGGGTTTGAAGGTATTTTTCACTCCTCTTGCTCAAAAAGACCGTCATTGTGGCGTACCAGAGCGGAGAAAAAATAGCATTTCTACACCTAGAGTTTTTTTTTTTGCAAATTTTCTGTCGAATGTCATTGAGCCTACAAAATGAAAAAGTCTTTAGTCAAGTAGAATAATCATGAATATCATACTCAACTTATTACTGTTTCTTAAAACAAGAAAAACTTTGTTTCATAAAAAAAAGAAAAAAAAAAGCGGCCAAGTGCGAGTCGGACTCGCCCATGAAGGGTTCCGTAGATTACGATTTATGACGGTTTTTTAAGTTTCAGTTCTAAGTATGTGGAACCCCAAAAATAAAAAACTACTTACTAGATCACGTTCAAACCAATTTTCGTTTGAAGTTTACATGGTAATGTACAGTGGCGGAATGAAAAGGTTCGTCAATTTTCAAAGAAATCCCCTTAGCTTGTCGCGAGCACATATTACCTTTTCCAACTATACTACTGCGCAGACTGCTGTATGGAAAATCATAATTTAATTGTTTACTAACAAAGATCAAATTTGCAAACCTTTAATCAGTTGCTTGTTTATGTTTTGATACAAAACCTTTTTTATTGAGTTGACCAGAAGTTTTGAAATTTAATTCCACAGAGAACTTTTTTAGTATTATTCATTGACAGTGTATGTCATTTGTCTCCATTGTTATTTTCAGTAATATCAAAATATTCTAGATAATTATTCTCATTCTCTATTTGTTGTAATGCCCAGAAGTTTAACAATAGAGCAAAGGGCAGAAATTATTGCTGAACATGAATCTGGCTACAATATTAGCAACATATCGGCTCGCCTTAATATTACTAGAGACAGTGTAAGGTTCTGGATCAGGAGACATGGCGAGGAGGGGGTTTTAACAGATCATCGTCATACCAATTCTGGACGCCGCCCACTTCTTACCGGTGCACAAAAAGATTTTATGAGACAACAATATGAAGAAAACAGTTTCATATCAACAAATAGGTTTGCTCAAATGTTTGAAGTTTGTCCCAGAGTGATCAGAAATGCGTTACACTCTATGGGCCTTCATCACAGACGACACGTCCAAAAAGTTGCTCTGACGAGAGCTCATAAGGAGGCACGCTTAAGATTTGCTCAAACGTATTTAAACTTCGATTGAAGTACCACTATATTTACGGATGAAAAATGCTTTAAATCTAGCCAGCATGGAAGACTTAATTTGTGGAGATATAATGGCACAAGATATACGGAAGAACATAGTGCCCAATTTCAATTCTGGACGGATCTCTGCCAACATGTGGGGATGGATGTCATCACATGGTGTAGGCGAGCTCGTTCTTCTTCCATCGAGGGCAAACGCAGAAAATTATCTATCGGTTCTGGAAGAAAGTATGCTACCAGCTGTCCGTAACGTATTTCCAGCAAACGAATTGCCGCAGTTCAATTATATCCACGACAATTCCCGCATACACACTGCTCGTATTGTGAATGAGTGGTTCAATCGACATCGGTAGGTTGAGGTTATTCCCTGGCCAGCAAGATCTGAAGATTTAAACCCCATAGAGAATCTATGGGGTTTAATGGTCCAGCGGTGGGTTAATAACAATGAAAGGACAAAAGAGGCCATAGAAAACCACTGCCAAACCATTTGGGAAGAGACAAGAGGAACGGACCTATGCTCTCGGCTTGTGGGTTCTATGCGGGAGCGATTGCAGAGTGTAATTAACGCTAACGGAGGTTATACCCGTTATTAAAAATATTATATACTTAGTTGTTTTTGTTATTATCTGCAGTGTAATATTATCTGTAATCTGATGAACAGACGGACAGTCAGACCGACCGACGACAGCGTAGGGTTAGCGATAGGGTCCCGTTGTTAGCACGCTTTGGGTACGGAACCCTAATAATCATTACAGTCTATCGACAACACAGAAAAATTGTTTGTTTGGTGGATTGCTGCTTATATCCGTTGCCATGGTAACTGAAGTTTATTTTCGTAATATTGACACATTGGCAGTTCCGATACAGTACTATGTCGGTAAAACAGTCCATATGAAATACTATGTCGGTAAAACAGTACCTATGCTTTTTGCATTGAACAATCAAAAATACGCTCTAAGGTGACGAACATTTTCATACCACCACTGTACATCATTTTTTTTTTTTAGTTTTATCATTCTCTATAGAGACAGAGAGAACATACTCTCTAGTATGGCTTTGATGGTTTTTTTTTTGAGTTTCAGTTCTATGTATGGGGAACCCTAAAAATATACTGTTTTTTTATATTTTTTATATTTTTTTATGAAATTCTTAATGAGGTTCACAGAATACATCTACTTACCAAGTTTCAACAGCCTAGCTCTTATAGTTTCGGAAAAAAGTGGCTGTGACATACACAGACAGACAGACAGACAGACATGACAAATCTATAAGGGTTCCGTAATTTTTGGTTATGGAACCCTAAAAAGAATTGGTAGTGTCCGTAATTAATTTTTAATATTGTATTGTTATGTTATTTTCTCGCTATCGAATGAATGAATGAATGAATGAAATGAATGAAATGAATGAAATGAATGAAATGAATGAAATGAATGAAATGAATGAAATGAATGAAATGAATGAAATGAATGAAATGAATGAAATGAATGAAATGAATGAAATGAATGAAATGAATGAAATGAATGAAATGAATGAATATGAAATGAATGAAATGAATGAAATGAATGAAATGAATGAAATGAATGAAATGAATGAAATGAATGAAATGAATGAAATGAATGAAATGAATGAAATGAATGAAATGAATGAAATGAATGAAATGAAAAAAAAAGAATGAAATGAATGAAATGAATGAAATGAATGAAATGAATGAAATGAATGAAATGAATGAAATGAATGAAATGAATGAAATGAATGAAATGAATGAAATGAATGAAATGAATGAAATGAATGAAATGAATGAAATTAATGAAATGAATGAAATGAATGAAATGAATGAAATGAATGAAATGAATGAAATGAATGAAATGAATGAAATGAATGAAATGAATGAAATGAATGAAATGAATGAAATGAATGAAATGAATGAAATGAATGAAATGAATGAAATGAATGAAATGAATGAAATGAATGAAATGAATGAAATGAATGAAATGAATGAAATGAATGAAATGAATGAAATGAATGAAATGAATGAAATGAATGAAATGAATGAAATGAATGAAATGAATGAAATGAATGAAATGAATGAAATGAATGAAATGAATGAAATGAATGAAATGAATGAAATGAATGAAATGAATGAAATGAATGAAATGAATGAAATGAATGAAATGAATGAAATGAATGAAATGAATGAAATGAATGAAATGAATGAAATGAATGAAATGAATGAAATGAATGAAATGAATGAAATGAATGAAATGAATGAAATGAATGAAATGAATGAAATGAATGAAATGAATGAAATGAATGAAATGAATGAAATGAATGAAATGAATGAAATGAATGAAATGAATGAAATGAATGAAATGAATGAAATGAATGAAATGAATGAAATGAATGAAATGAATGAAATGAATGAAATGAATGAAATGAATGAAATGAATGAAATGAATGAAATGAATGAAATGAATGAAATGAATGAAATGAATGAAATGAATGAAATGAATGAAATGAATGAAATGAATGAAATGAATGAAATGAATGAAATGAATGAAATGAATGAAATGAATGAAATGAATGAAATGAATGAAATGAATGAAATGAATGAAATGAATGAAATGAATGAAATGAATGAAATGAATGAAATGAATGAAATGAGTGATGAATGAATGAATGAATGAATGAATGAATGAATGAATGAATGAATGAATGAATGAATGAATGTGTTTCGTAAAGTTATGCCCATCTGAGTGCAACTTCATTCATCGTAGATTATTTACTAATATTTACTTTATCTACCCTCAACTTTCCATGTCATCTTCCTGCCACCCATCCAAATACCTGAGGGTAGGAAAGAAAAACACTCTCTCTTGACGTTTCGCCACCGGCCGCACGAGTCGAGCTAGTAATCGCTCCTCATTTATTAAATCAGTGGAACTACCAAATTAAAGAAAATTCATCTCATATCACCGCGCAAATCATCAACGAACGTTAAGTGCAAATCAGCGCCTTCCGCCAACATCAGCACATCATCGGAGTGGAATTCTAGAAGCCAGCGCAAGTGCCGTATCATCCAGGCGTCATCCAGGTATTTCCTTCTCTTTTTCCATTCCATTAACTGGTCCTTCGTAGCCCAATCCTAATAACATCCTATAAATTCAAAAATATTACAAATTTACAATCATACATTTTTCAATTTTTTCGAATCATCATTTTCCTTTGTTCAATGTGCATTCAATTTCTCGTCCGCCATATTGTCTTTCTTCGCCCGCCAATTCGTTCCTTGCATGACTGCTATCTCACCTTGTCTATAATAGAACTCACAATATCTTGCAAGTTGTCTGTGGTTCCCGTAAAGGTTGATCCGCACTTTTACCGGTATACTTCCGGGGGAATCGATTCTCGATTATCAATCACTAGCAAACATTTTAGTTGGCAACTCTAATCATTCATTCATTACGTACATTTATATCTGTGTAAGTTCATTCAAGGTTGTCAAGCAAAGCAAAGATCAATCATCAAACCAATCAAGCTTGTTTTGTTTACATGTTCATACAATTTCTTGTGTTGATTTTCGAGTTGTAAATAGTTAACAAGTAATCAATTGCAATGGCCGATAGCAAGAAATTGCTTATCAAATATGATATGTGCCTAAAAAACATGAAAAGTGCGTATGATTTAGCTCAGGAAATAAGTCACAAAGTGGAAGTTGGCACCACCGAACAGCGACGATTTTTAGCAAGATACAATGACCTGGAGAGGTATCGACTACAAATAGAAGAGGTTTATTTGGCTATTCTTAGTGGTAAACAGGTGCTTGAGGACGAAAAGCTTGCAGAGATAGAAAAATCGTATGAAACTTTCACTGACATGTTTTATAGTGTTCAAGTAGTCCATGGCACCTTCTTTGAGCGTAAACCAAGTGATGTTCCACCAACTGCTTCCACAAGTGTTGTTTCTAAGACTAACGACATCGAGTTTCATCTACCAAAAATCAATTTAACACGGTTCTCAGGCTCACACATCGACTGGCCAAACTTCATCTCAATCTTTAATAGTGTGGTTCATGAAAGTCAGCGACTAACTCCAGTCCAAAAGCTGCACTATTTATTAGGCGTCTTAGATAAGGAACCATTGGCATTGGTGAAACATTTGATCATTTCTATCGAAAATTATAGTGTGGCCTATGATATTTTAACAGAGCGTTATGAAATTAAAAGGCTCATCGCAGACAGGTACGTAGAAAGTATTTTAAATCTTCCTAGCCTGCCACAAGGCAATTTTAAGGCATTAAACAAGTTTGTCAGCACGATAAAAGAAAATATTCAGGCACTTATGGCATTACAGTTCGACGTTCATTCTTGGAGTTTTTTGTTGCTTCATATAATTCTTAAAAAACTAAATATTGACCTTCGCACCATTTTTGAGGCAACTATAGATCCTCATGGTATACCATTGTTTAAGCAGTTAACCAGGTTTCTAGAAAATCGCCTTCGCATTCTAGAAAATGTTGCCGGTTCCACTCTCCAGACTGCTCCTAAATCTGTGAATGTGGTCAACTCGGATTCAAAACTAAATTCTCACTCTTGCATTTGCTGTAGTGCAGGTCACATGATTTATTACTGTCCTAAATTCGAAGCAATGACTCCCGAACAAAGGAAAGAATTTGTAACTCAACATAAACTTTGTTTTAATTGTTTACGCACACATCATGTGTCAAAATGCATTTCACGGAGTGTTTGCCAAGTATGTCGTGGGCGACACCATACAAAGCTGCACCTTCCTAGCTTTCCAAGCAAATCAGCAACCGATGACAAGGTAAGCGAAGTTGCTGTGTCGAACTTGAGTTCCACAGTCCAACCTCAGTCCTTATATGGTATCGAAAATGGGTCGACCATGATCTTAGGGACTGCCTATGTTTGGGTTCAAGATGTCAGCGGACACTATCAAGTAGCTCGTGCATTGATTGATAGTGGGTCCCAAGTTTCAATAATCACTGAACATCTAGCCCAAAAACTTAAACTTCCACGGACCATGTCCGGGACTATTATCGGGATAGGTGAATCAGCTGCTCAGCCAACTCGAGGCATATCAACATGTCACATCTCACCGATGGGGGATTCTCCTCATAGCTTATCTACAGATTGTGTTATCATGAATCGGATAACTGGAAACTTGCCATCGGTGCTAGTAAATTGTTCAGTAGTTCAACTTTGTGCAAATTTGGTCCTGGCCGACAAACATTTTACGGTTCCAGGACAGGTCGACATGCTCTTGGGTGTAGACGTCTATGATCAGATTCTCGATGGCAGGAAACTAAGCCTAGGTGACAACATGCCTACGGCCTACTCGTCCCTCTTTGGCTGGGTCATAATGGGTAAGGCTCCTGCATCATCCCAGCTTGCAAATAGTGTTGTGTCAATTAAATGCACCATCGACTTGAACTGTGCGCTCACGCGGTTCTGTGAGACTGAAGAGCCTCCCAGGCAACCGATTCCTAATCCTGACCACGTTCAATGCGAAAAACATTTCGTTAACACACACAGTCGGGACCCGAACGGGCGTTCTATCGTCCAATTGCCTTTCAAGTTCAACCACACTCTGAGTCCTATACTGCCGCCATCAATAGAGTTCATCATTCTGAGCGCAAACTAACCAAGGTCGCAAATATCCATGATCGCGTCTCAAGCATGACCGACGTCGTGACCAAGCGCGGTGCCCTTTCCAACATCGCAAGGCTTTACGACCCTTGCGGGTTTCTGGCGCCAGTCACTTTCTATTCAAAGCAAATCATGCAGAGGGTCTGGTCTATCGATTGTGGTTGGGATGATGTTCTGCCGTCCAACATTCAAATCTTTTGGTCTAACTTCATCTCAGAGTTTAATCAACTATACAAAATCTATATTCCGCGATGGTTGTTTACTGATCAATCAATGGACTGCCAGCTCCATGGTTTCAGTGACGCATCGGAGTGTGCCTACCTACGTGTTGTAGGGGCCTGCGGTAGCACTACGGTCCGACTTTTACCGGCCAAGTCACGTGTGGCTCCTCTTAAACAAAAACTAACGGTTCCCAAGATTGAACTGAGCGGCGCACATTTGTCCGCCCGCTTGCTTGAACACATGCTTGGGACACTACCAGGCAAAACTAAAATCAGCAGCACAACGGCCTGGCCTGCTACCAACAGCGTGCTAGCATGGCTAAAAACTTCTCATAAGCTGCAGACTTATGAGGGAAATCGAGCGTCCCAAATACCACATGCAGCGTCGAAGCACGTGCTGTCTGCACTTAATCTTTCTGATTCAGCTAGTATAGGCAATACTCCCTCTGAATTGGTGGAACATACGATGTGGTGGTCTCCACCATGGCTTGAGGCTGATGCTTCAACATGGTTTGGGGATATCCCCTCTGTTAGTAAAGACGATCTGCCCGAAATCAAGGCGCCTCCGACTTTGTCCAGTGTCGTCGCCGAGCTCGACGAAGAGCTGCCGGTTCTTACGAGGATCAGCTCATTCCCAAATTTGCAATCGATGATCGCTCCGTGCAAACGTTCCATTCGCAATTCACGCAACCCAACTCAGCGCCGGCGCCGTATTGGTCCATTGTCCGTTCAAGATCTCAGCAAATGCCTACTTCGGGTCGTAAAAGTGGTTCAGTCCACGGAATTCGCTTCAGCCATTGGGTTGGTAGGTGACGACAAACCTCTTAAAGGCAGCATCAGGCTACTGTTTCCGTTCCTCGTTACGCAGGGTGTGCTACGAGTTGGTGGTCGAATTGTCAAATCGGAGCTAGACTACAGCACCAAGCATCCGCTATTGCTACCCAAATCCCACCACGCTACGAAACTCATCATTAACCATTACCATCGGTTGTTTATACATCCTGGTCTAATGGCCTTAATCAACTTGCTTCAGAGCAAATTTTGGATCTTATCAGCTCGCAGAGTAGATCAGTGTCAGCCATCGAGCAACGCAGGCCTGTGTCAGCAGATCTTTCGTTGTCAGCAATGCTACAGCTTGCGCCCAAAATCTATCGAACCTTTTATGGGTGACCTTCCGCCTCTCCGCGTTACGTCGTGCCGACCCTTTCAAAAGGTTGTACCTTGCTATTCTGATATCTAAATTAATATTATTTAACTTAAATTCATCTTTTTAATATTCAACTTAACTTCTTTCTTTGGCTAATCATCTTGAAAATCATCTTGGAAAATCAACATTGAAAATCATCATTAAAAATCATCATTAAATATCAACATTGAAAATCAACATTGATATCAACATTGAAAATCAACAACGAAAACTCAACAAGGAAACTCATCTTCAACATAGAAAATCAACTTTGGAACTGAAACTTCTTAGAAAATCATCTTATCAAATGGACACTCATCCCAAATGTATACTCAAAATGTATAACTGCTTAAATTTTTCTCATCAACTCCATCATCTTTATTTTAACTCAGTGCTTTCTAAAGAGCCTAGCAGCTCTTTCGGGGCCTGTATGTTTCGTAAAGTTATGCCCTTCTGAGTGCAACTTCATTCATCGTAGATTATTTACTAATATTTACTTTATCTACCCTCAACTTTCCATGTCATCTTCCTGCCACCCATCCAAATACCTGTGGGTAGGAAAGAAAAACACTCTCTCTTGACGTTTCGCCACCGGCCGCACGAGTCGAGCTAGTAATCGCTCCTCATTTATTAAATCAGTGGAACTACCAAATTAAAGAAAATTCATCTTATGAGATGAACCATATCACCATATCACCGCGCAAATCATCAACGAACGTTAAGTGCAAATCAGCGCCTTCCGCCAACATCAGCACATCATCGGAGTGGAATTCTAGAAGCCAGCGCAAGCGCCGTATCACCCAGGCGTCATCCAGGTATTTCCTTCTCTTTTTCCATTCCAGAATGAATGAATGAATGAATGAATGAATGGAATGAATGGAATGAATGGAATGAATGAATGAACTGAATGAATGAATGAATGAATGAATAAAATGAAATGAATGAATGAAATGAATGAAATGAATGAAATGAATGAAATGAATGAAATGAATGAAATGAATGAAATGAATGAAATGAATG
The DNA here is from genome assembly GCA_932527175.1 of Operophtera brumata. Lineage (NCBI taxonomy): Eukaryota > Metazoa > Arthropoda > Insecta > Lepidoptera > Geometridae > Operophtera > Operophtera brumata. Next base: position 8,991,356 of record OW052238.1, read on the forward strand.
AAATGAATGAAATGAACGAAATGAATGAAATGAACGAAATGAACGAAATGAACGAAATGAACGAAATGAACGAAATGAACGAAATGAACGAAATGAACGAAATGAACGAAATGAACGAAATGAACGAAATGAACGAAATGAACGAAATGAACGAAATGAACGAAATGAATGAAATGAATGAAATGAACGAAATGAATGAAATGAACGAAATGAACGAAATGAACGAAATGAACGAAATGAACGAAATGAACGAAATGAACGAAATGAACGAAATGAACGAAATGAACGAAATGAACGAAATGAACGAAATGAACGAAATGAACGAAATGAACGAAATGAACGAAATGAACGAAATGAACGAAATGAATGAAATGAACGAAATGAATGAAATGAATGAAATGAATGAAATGAATGAAATGAATGAAATGAATGAAATGAATGAAATGAATGAAATGAATGAAATGAATGAAATGAATGAAATGAATGAAATGAATGAAATGAATGAAATGAATGAAATGAATGAAATGAATGAAATGAATGAAATGAATGAAATGAATGAAATGAATGAAATGAATGAAATGAATGCAATTAATGAAATTAATGAAATGAACGAATGGACGAATGGAATGAATGGAATGAATGGAATGAATGGAATGAATGGAATGAATGGAATGAATGGAATGAATGGAATGAATGAATGATGAATGAATAAATGAATGAAATGAATGAATGAAATGAATGAAATGAATGAAATGAATGAAATGAATGAAATGAATGAAATGAATGAAATGAATGAAATGAATGAAATGAATGAAATGAATGAAATGAATGAAATGAATGAAATGAATGAAATGAATGAAATGAATGAAATGAATGAAATGAATGAAATGAATGAAATGAATGAAATGAATGAAATGAATGAAATGAATGAAATGAATGAAATGAATGAAATGAATGAAATGAATGAAATGAATGAAATGAATGAAATGAATGAAATGAATGAAATGAATGAAATGAATGAAATGAATGAAATGAATGAAATGAATGAAATGAATGAAATGAATGAAATGAATGAAATGAATGAAATGAATGAAATGAATGAAATGAATGAAATGAATGAAATGAATGAAATGAATGAAATGAATGAAATGAATGAAATGAATGAAATGAATGAAATGAATGAAATGAATGAAATGAATGAAATGAATGAAATGAATGAAATGAATGAAATGAATGAAATGAATGAAATGAATGAAATGAATGAAATGAATGAAATGAATGAAATGAATGAAATGAATGAAATGAATGAAATGAATGAAATGAATGAAATGAATGAAATGAATGAAATGAATGAAATGAATGAAATGAATGAAATGAATGAAATGAATGAAATGAATGAAATGAATTAAATGAATTAAATGAATTAAATGAATTAAATGAATGAAATGAATGAAATGAATGAAATGAATGAAATGAATGAAATGAATGAAATGAATGAAATGAATGAAATGAATGAAATGAATGAAATGAATGAAATGAATGAAATGAATGAAATGAATGAAATGAATGAAATGAATGAAATGAATGATGAATGAATGATGAATGAATGATGAATGAATGATGAATGAATGAATTAATGAATGAATGATGAATGAATGAATGATGAATGAATGAATGAATGAATGAACTGAATGAATGAATGAACTGAATGAATGATACATACATACATACATACATAGATACAACCCAAGCTAATAAAAGCGTGTTAAAAAAATACGAAATTGGTTCATCCGTTCGGGAGCTACGATGCCACAGACACGCACGCACACAAACACAGACACGTCAAACTTATAACACCCCGTGGTATCGGGGGTTGATAATACATTGCATTGAATGTCTAATTCTAGCATAAAAAACGCGAAAATAAAAACCTGTAGGGTAGTACTTTAATATTTATTCTATGGTAGTACTTCCAGTGACTTCACAACTCTAAAATTTGGCATGCTAAGAGGCTTTGTGACAAAAATAAAGGAAACAATATGAAATTCGTGAATTTCGAAATTTTCAGGTAAAAGTTTCAGTACGCTTAAAAACGCTATTACAGTCCTGAATCCTCAGAGCCCGAATCTCGCTCGCACTTGTCCTTTCTTTCAAATCAGTGTTCATCATGACAGGATATGCAAAGCTGGAGGCCACCCCCTTGTAATGCCTCGACGAACGCTCTTGAGCCACCTACATCCACCTACTTCCTGCAACTTTTTAAATATCATCGGTCAATGGGTCCAATACCGTTGGCCAGAGTGATGGTTGTCAACCGATAACCTTTATCCCCCAGAGGTTGTTGGTTCTGCGAGCTACTGACTACTGTATTGACTTGCTATTTATTGTGTACATGTGCTTTTGTGTCGATTAGATACGATGTGTTCTGACGTCCATTACGTGTCCAGCAAGTCAATAAATGCCCGATGACGAAGAGCACTAACACAATAAAATAAAAACGGCCAAGAGCGAGTCGGAATCGCAAACGAAGGGTTCCGTACCATCACACACATCCCATACAAGATTTAACATTATGTTATTTTTTATTTCTAGTATCTACCTATTACGGTTCAAAAGATAAAGCCATTATTAGGATTGAGCAAAAACAAATGTTTAGTATATGAAACCCCGTTTAATTTTTAATTTTATTTTATTAATTTTTTTTGGTTGTTCTGGCAGCAATAGTTTTGGTACCCACTTTTTGAAAATTTCATGTGTGTACCTTGTACGCTATTCATTTCATTCAAATCATTCATTTCATTCATTTCATTCATTTCATTCATTTCATTCATTTCATTCATTTCATTCATTTCATTCATTACATTCATTTCATTCATTTCATTCATTTCATTCATTTCATTCATTTCATTCATTTCATTCATTTCATTCATTTCATTCATTTCATTCATTTCATTCATTTCATTCATTTCATTCATTTCATTCATTTCATTCATTTCATTCATTTCATTCATTTCATTCATTTCATTCATTTCATTCATTTCATTCATTTCATTCATTTCATTCATTTCATTCATTTCATTCATTTCATTCATTTCATTCATTTCATTCATTTCATTCATTTCATTCATTTCATTCATTTCATTCATTTCATTCATTTCATTCATTTCATTCATTTCATTCATTTCATTCATTTCATTCATTTCATTCATTTCATTCATTTCATTCATTTCATTCATTTCATTCATTTCATTCATTTCATTCATTTCATTCATTTCATTCATTTCATTCATTTCATTCATTTCATTCATTTCATTCATTTCATTCATTTCATTCATTTCATTCATTTCATTCATTTCATTCATTTCATTCATTTCATTCATTTCATTCATTTCATTCATTTCATTCATTTCATTCATTTCATTCATTTCATTCATTTCATTCATTTCATTCATTTCATTCATTTCATTCATTTCATTCATTTCATTCATTTCATTCATTTCATTCATTTCATTCATTTCATTCATTTCATTCATTTCATTCATTTCATTCATTTCATTCATTTCATTCATTTCATTCATTTCATTCATTTCATTCATTTCATTCATTTCATTCATTTCATTCATTTCATTCATTTCATTCATTTCATTCATTTCATTCATTTCATTCATTTCATTCATTTCATTCATTTCATTCATTTCATTCATTTCATTCATTTCATTCATTTCATTCATTTCATTCATTTCATTCATTTCATTCATTTCATTCATTTCATTCATTTCATTCATTTCATTCATTTCATTCATTTCATTCATTTCATTCATTTCATTCATTTCATTCATTTCATTCATTTCATTCATTTCATTCATTTCATTCATTTCATTCATTTCATTCATTTCATTCATTTCATTCATTTCATTCATTTCATTCATTTCATTCATTTCATTCATTTCATTCATTTCATTCATTTCATTCATTTCATTCATTTCATTCATTTCATTCATTTCATTCATTTCATTCATTTCATTCATTTCATTCATTTCATTCATTTCATTCATTTCATTCATTTCATTCATTTCATTCATTTCATTCATTTCATTCATTTCTTTAATTTCATTCATTTCATTAATTTCATTCATTTCATTCATTTCATTCAGTTCATTCAGTTCATTCATTCATTTAATTCTTTTCATTCATTCATTCATTCAGTTCATTCATTCCATTCGTTCATTCATTCATCATTCATTCATTTGACGGCCTCTCACGGATTTGATTTCCAATACTTTAAAAAAAAACTGTCTTACTCTACTTAATGAGCTCTAAATATTATACATGCTAGTGAGAGTATTTTCACCACTTCGTTTTCTTCTTGTGTTGTGTTATTGTTCCCTTTAATGTTTTTTTTTTATTTTTTTATTATTTGTTATTATAGCGGCAATAGAAATACACACGCTGTGAAAATTTCAACTGTCTACGTATTACGGTGCATGAGATACAGTCCGCTGACTGACGGACGGACGGATAGCGGAGGCTTAGTAATAGGGTCCCGTTGCCACCCTTTAGGTACGGAACCCTGAAAGCACAATTTATAAACCCAACGCCGTATTTATTTGCACGAGCGGATGGAACCATTCATGCACCTGACATTTCCGGGTAACCCGAAACTGGATCAAACAAACATAGATAAAAATACGGGTCGCTGGCACCCACCCAACCTGCAGTTGGACATGGAACTACGTCTGCCATCTGTCGCGGGGAGATAAAGAGCTGGCGACATCAATAGGAGATAGGAGATGAAGAGCTAGAGACATCAATAGGAGATAGGAGATGAAGAGCTAGCGACATCAATAGGAAATAGGAGATGAAGAGCTAGAGACATCAATAGGAGATAGGAGATGAAGAATGGTAGCAACCATGCTATCCGCTCACTTATACTTACCTTGTAACTATCGACTTATCTGCGAATATAGGATACACTTAAATCTACAAAAAAACACATCACATTGATGATGATCACGAAACGAGAAATATAAACCACGAGCTTATAAAAATAACCATACCCCCCCCCCCCCTCTCCCCCTCCTACCCCTACCCCCATTCAATGTCACTAAGCTATTCTCACAACCAAAGCCATTGGCTATTTAGTTACACAATAGAAGAAATTGTCTTTCTTCTTCGTGTCGTTTTTTCTCATAGATAATTAAATTGTTTTAAACCAAAATATTAGCCACGTCGACAGCTTTTTCAGTGCCTACACACAGGCCATTTAAAGTGCACAGTGGACAGGACAGCAAGAGAGGCGTCGTCTGTGGAGTGAACCCACAGTCACATTAAACCTCGTCTGAATACAGAATATATAAGCAACGAGTGAGAAAAAAAAAAGTTTCGTAGCACCCTTGGGGTATAGAACCGTAAAAAGTAGGGTATCTGGTTCAGTAAACTAATTCTCTGGTACTACAAGGGTGCGGGCGGGGTGCGGTTGCATGTGCGTTGGCGTAGATTGTAGCATTTCATCTCTCGCGTGTTTTGAGGAGGGCGGTGTGCCTAACTTTTCCTGCAAAAGACACTGCCGTATTTTCTGGGAAAAGGCAACTACTGTGCACCGGTTGGCTGACAGCAGAGTAATATTAAGGTAACTATCTTCTACTAGTTGGCTGGCAGCCGACTAACATTTAGTTAACTACCTTCTACTAGATGGCTGGCAGCCGACTAACATTTAGTTAACTACCTTCTACTAGTTGGATGGCAGCTGACTTATATTTAAGTAACTACCTTCTACTAGTTGGCTGGCAGCTGACTAATATTTAGGTAACTACCTTCTACTAGTTGGATGGCAGCTGACTAATATTTAAGTAACTACCTTCTACTAGTTGGATGGCAGCTGACTAACATTTAGGTAACTACCTTCTACTAGTTGTATGGTTGCTGACTAACATTAAGGTAACTGCCTTCTACTAGTTAGATGGCAGCTGACTAACATTAAGGTAACTACCTTTTACTAGTTAACTGCCAGCCAACTAACATTTAGGTAACTATCTTCTACTAGTTGGCTGGCAGCTAACATTTAGGTAACTGCCTTCTACTAGTTAGATGGCAGCTGACTAACATTTAGGTAACTACCTTCTACTAGTTGGCTGGCAGCCGACTAACATTTAGGTTTTTAGTTATCATGATACAAGATGAACGTGATAAATTTTTAGAGCGTTTTCATTGCTACTTGTCTAAGGAAATGATAGCTTTTTAAATATATATTTTTCTACAGTGTTTACCGATTGATTTCATAGTTGATAAGATTTATATTTTTCTCATTAGCAAACATAAATTATCTTACAGCAAGCTTTGTTTATAATATTTTAATGAGTTTGATTTGATTCACCAACAAATCAATTAGGGCTGACCACAAATAATGCGATGACACAAACAATAATGGATTATTTGTCTACTGTCCGCACCCGAGCGATAATTTAAGTCTTTGTTTGAGGCTGCGCTTTTGGTGGGTTTCGTAAGCGGATACAGGACCAGCCGTACTATTTTCTAACGGACTGACAATCGCTTTCGATCACGATTTCGCAATACATTACGTAGCATATTTTAGCGTCTTTTCAATATTCAAAACATACTGCGCAATGTATCGTAAAATTGTAATCGACCTCCAGAGATAAGTCTGCTCATCTTTATATGCGGAAACGACTGCAGGTGCGATCATCTTTTTTTTTCATCTTAAGATGAAAAAAAAAGATGACCAAAAGAAGACCAAAAGACTTAAGTCTGTACAATTACACTGCTGGACATAAGCCTCCTCCATAAAATGCCACAACTAACAGTCTTGAGCTGCATCCATTGACCGCCTTCCTTTGAACTCTATAATGTCTTTGGACCATCGAAGGGGATCACGTATAGTAGTGAAACTCTCTGAATACGGGTGCAAACTTCTTAACAACAAATGATTAATTTAGTAAAAATTAAAAAAACCCCAACGCAATGAAACGGCTGAACCGATTTTGATCAAACAAAGCTAAGAACACTCCCATCAAATACACCTTACAAAAAAAAAACAGTTCAGCCGTTCGGTAGCTACGATGGGACAGAAATACACATACACACACACACACACACACACACACACAGACACGTCAAACTTATAACACCCCTTCGTTTTTCGTCGGGGGTTAATAAAAATATCATCCACCGAGTGAGTTCTCTCGCTCCCCGCTACCGCTTCTACGGCTCACTGAATACACAGCCTGTAATACAGTCCACCAAAATTAGGTACAGTCAACCACCGATCGATTAATGTCCAGATATAATGGGTGTGATAATACAAACAATGGTTCTGGTATTTGTCTTGTCCGCTTCCAGTGATAATTGAACGGCTACGTTTGATTAGAGATGTAGATACACTGACCTCACAATATAGATTTGACGACCTCTGTGGCGCGACGGGCGAAAGTTTGCCTGCGACGCAGGAGGTTGCGGGTTCGATTCCCGCCTTGGAACAAATATTTGTAAGATCTGCAGATATTTGTTCAGGGTGTTCTAGGTATTTTCAATGCATAATAAAAAATATCTATCTATATATTGTATTGTATATCAGTTATCTAGTACCCATAACACAAGCTCTGCTTAGCTTGAGGATAGATAATGTTGTGTGAACTGTCGAGCATTATTTATTTATTTGTATATTTATTTATATATTAGATATAGGTAGAGACAGCGATTGAAATAGTAGACGAAAACATTGAAATCTATAGGCCTACAGTTCTGTTAGGTCTAATAGGTCTATATGTGTCACTTTTCTACCTAACGCGCCGATTTGTATGAAACGGGATCGCATGATTTAATAAATTAATTCAGTTCATAATACAAGCTTACTTCTGATATAACGTAACCTGCCGGGCAATTGCGCAAAACCATTGAACTACTCTGAACATCGGTAAAACTTCAAACTTGACATTTATAGCCTAGTCTAGTAATTTTTCTGTCAGTTTCGTATTGTGAGGGGAGAACAGGTAAGTTAAGGTTGGAAGCCAAAAAAATAGGTTCTTGATATTTATCAAACTACTAGCTGTAATCCGCGAATTTGTACGCGTAATATTATTTTATCCATTTATTATATTATCCATGCGTGCGTAATAGCACAGACTATATTATGTTTTTACACTGTGGTAAAAGTATGATCTAGTTGTTGTAGTAATAAAACGTTTAAAGTCAGTCAGTCAGTCACGCAACGAATTTATATATATTAATTAATATCACTATACTAGTTCGTTACTTATCGAACATGGATAAACCAATCACAAAGATAAAATAAATGGTCATTATAAAAAATAAAAAAACCCTTCAATAAACCCGTTTTATCCTGAGGGGGTGCCTAAAGCGGGTAGGGCTTTTGGGCAAATCGGGTAGTACCCGATTTACCCCTACCCGTCTTGCCCAGATACATACTTAGGTTTTGCACACTCATAAACTTGAAACCGGCACAACAGGCGACAAATCACTCCACCGATAAGAATGGCCAACCATAGCAAGATAATATCACTAAACTAGTAAGAACATATCATGAACCAAAATCGACTAATAAGCAGTCATAAAATACATGTTTTTTTATCAAAACCATCAAAATTCTTTGTTGTCAATTAACCTTGCAACCACGTGATCCATTGATGCGGTGAGACAGTCTGTGATTGATCCACGCCTGGGTCCACCTTCTCCATATACATATTCAGTCTAGTGACAGCGGCGCGAAATTTAAAGAGATTACCCGATTTGGGCGGGGTACCCGTTTTTAACTGGTCTCCCCTAACAACTAAATTTTTGACATCCCACTATGAGCCAGGTACTCTGACAGTAGGTTTGGAGTTACACAATAGCCTGGCGGGACGCGCATCTCATTGTAATTTATTGTAATTCAGAGCAATGCTTAGTATATTTGTCTAATTAAATAAAGGGATTATCAATAATAAATTAAAATTATGTTCATTATGGAACTAACTTTATTTTAAAATAATGTTTTATTTGGAATTACGATTTTTTCATGAGAATAAATTGCGGTAAACTGCCGGTATAATAAGTGGAAATAGGGAGAAGTTTTTTTATTTTATGGTTTAAAATGTGGTTTATAATCGACATTGTAGTAAATTATGTGTCAACAAAGATATATGCCTGGTTTATACGATTTTTATTTAAATAAATAAATAAATAAATAATGCTGGACAAGTTCACACAACATTATCTAGCCCCAAGCTAAGCCAGAGCTTGTGTTATGGGTACTAGATAACTGATATACTTAATATAATACAATACATAGATAGATATTTTTTATTATACATAGAAAACACCCAGAACACCATGAACAAATATCTGCAGAACGCACAAATATTTGTTCCGAGGCGGGAATCGAACCCGCAACCTCCTGCGTCGCAGGCGAACGTTCGCCCGCCGCACCACAGAGGTAGTAGTAACTAGACGGGGCCGCGTAGATTACATGACCAATTATGTACAGTGGTGGAAAGAAAATGTTGGTCACCTCAGGGCCTATTTTTGGTTGTTCAATGCAAAAAGCATAGATACTGTTTTACCGACATAGTATTGTATTGGTACTGTTTTACCGACACAGGAACTTATTCTCGCGCTACGTATCGGAACTGCCAATGTGTCAATATTGCAATATTACGAAAATAACCCTCAGTTACCATGACAACGGATATTAGCAGCGATTGAATGACAGATAGTCTACGAATAAAATGACAAAACTTCTGGCTAACTCAATAAAAACTGGCCAAGTGCGCATCGGACCTCACGCATTCAGGTTTCCGTCGTAGAAACTATTATATAATTTGTGGTTCCGTAACAAATGTAGGAGTTATAAATTGCCTAAGTTTAGTAAATCCACACCCAAAATTAAATCTGTTTGTAATAGAAATATGAGAAAATTCTCAAAATGTTTGTATTTTCTAAAATATTCATAATAAGTATGTTGAATATTTAAAAAAAAACTAGTTCCTGGGTTAAATGGAAATTAAATTGAACTTAGTAACAAAAATACAGTCTTATTCTACTTAATAAGCTCTAAAATTATACTCCACATACTAGGGGGGTACGACAGATTTATTTTTCCCTCCCACTTTAACTTGTACGGGAGCCATACTTCAAAATAATTTTTGTTTATTATTTTTGGGTTTGGGTCAGAGGATACATAAATAGTACAAATATGAATACTACTATGGTTTAGCCACTATAGACCCGTGCGATAGAGAGACGGATAGACGGATGGGTGAGGGCAATAGGGCTTCGTTTGGCCCCTTTGGGTACGGGACCCTAAAAAAGTCGTTCTAAACTTAAACAAGCAACTGATCAAAGGTGTGCGATTTCGATCTTTATATTTTATATTTTAGTTATAAAAACAGCGTCTAATTAGGGTTTATTTCTTTCTTTCTTTCTCTCTCTCAGAATAATGAATAGGTTTTTTAATTTTTTTATTGACATTGTTTGTGTATTTCCATTCATTCATTCATTCATTCAATAAACATTTAAATTATGGTGTTCTTTACAGCAGTCTGCTACGTAGAATAGTTGGAAAAGGTAATATGTGCTCGCGACAAGCTAAGGGGATTCCTTTGAAAACTGACGAACGTTTTCATTCCGCCACTGTACATCTGTGCACGTTTCTTTCACACGCATTAGGTATATTATTAACTGAGTAGGTAACGAAGGAGCAGCAAAACTAACTCAATCAGCTCCCATTAACATAACATAACACCCAACAGTCATATACATAGTCCAGGGTTTTATTGCGTTAGACTGAAGTTCGATTTCTATGTTCAGTTTGCTATTCATTGCGCTGAGTGTTTTAAATATTTCTGCTCTTGAAAAAAACTATAAAACACGCAGCGCAATGAACAGAAAACTGGTAATCGACATCGATTAGACAATATGACAACTGATCCCAAACTAGGATTTCCTGTGTCGTGGGTATCAGAAACTACGCGTACAATATGGTACCATAACACTCAGACCAAAAAAAAATATTTGTAGATCATACAATCGAACCCGCAACCTTTCGCATCTCAGCCGGCTACTCACCCGACTCGCTACAGTGGTCGTTAAACCATTAATTCTGAACTTTAAAATCCAGAGCCACCAAGATACCTAGCCCAGTTTGGGACCCACTGTAAAAGCTGTATCAAAGCATGAAAAAATCACTTTGTTTGCTAATATAGCTAAACCTGTGTTTGTTATAAATACAATTTATCTAATCTTAGCTACATAACTAATCTTGTAGATTTACTTCTTATACCTCATCAAAGCATCTCGCTACATCTCAACAAAATCTCTTTTAAAAGTCCTAAAAATCCCCTCTTATTCATAATCAATTTTTAAACGTTTGATAGCTAAACAGCTTTTGTCTTCTTTTGACGTATGTCATTTTACATCAGAGCGAACAAAACAAAAGCTATTTTAACTAAAATAGGTTTATAAAATGATTATGAATAAGGGGCAAAATTTATAACAACACAAATCACACCCAACACTCACATAGTTCTGATCCAACACTAGGATCCCTTGTGCCTTGGGTATCAGGAACAACAGTACCATGATACCACAACACTCAGACCCACAACAAATATTTACAGATCATACAAACATTTGTGCCGCAGCGGGAATCAAACTCGCAAACTCTGGCATCACAGTCGGCTACTCGCTCGCCGCGCCACAGAGGTCGTCAAATCACTGCACTTAGGCGCGTTTGGTAGTTCTGTGAAATATAGCGCTTTATGTCTAGCTCTAGGCGCTTGAATCTATTATATTCTGTGAATTAAAATAGATTGTATTGGGCATTTCAATTTATTTGGATACGTAACATTAAGTTGATTAAAATTCCCAGCATCAGCTTCTATAGAAATACCTATTGAAAACCTGGCACAGAGCCAAATCTCGGTCAAATAACAGAGTAAGTGTGGTCTAGATTTTAGTCAATACATATTATATCTAATCATACAAGAATTTTTGTCGGTACTCACTTAAACGAAAAGCATCTGTTTTTTTTCTTCTATGTAGGTAAAAGAAGGTAGGTACATGCAGATGACCCACCTGATGTTAAGCGGTAACCTCTGCCTATAACAATGCGTTAGCTCACAGGTCACGCCCACCTAGGAAGCGCCCTACGTGACATTGCACTGCGCCCGCCATCCTGAGACATAAAGGTGAAAAGTCTCATGTGCTGTAATTTCACCGGGACCTTCAAACAGGACACAGCAATGCGAGCACTACTACTTTGTGGCAGAACTAGGTATAGTGGTAGTACTTTCCCGGACGAAATAGACGATATAGAACAATCAAACAGTTTAGTTGTTGTGTAAATTCAAGTGAAATAAAAATCAAGTTTTTTCTTTGACAGCCGAAAAACTTCCAACTCGTAGCAGTGCTACGGCTTGCTACGGGTTGCTACGGCTTGCTACGTGGTGCTACTAAAATAATATCAGATTATTTCATAGTCTCTGAATTTAGCATTTATTAGTGGCATCGTAGCCACAGAATAAATTGTAGAAAGCTCCCAAACGGAAGAACCAATTTCGATATAGTTTTTTTTAAAGGTGACTTTGTCAACATTACTTGTATTTTGTCAGCAGACTCCTGGTCTGATGATGACCAGCACATGATGAATAGGATCAAGGTTGCAGCGGGTGCTCCGATTTCAATGCGGTTTTATTTGTATGGAAACTGGTGTTGAAACACTAAAAACCTAATATAAAAACAGTCGGGCTTATCAATTTTAACAAAATTAGTTTTTTATATTATTACTGGAAATTAGTGAGCTACGTTCATCATGTGGCCTATTTTCATATTTTTACTGTAATTTAGTGAGCGCTACGTTCATCATGTGGCCCATTTTCATATTATAATTTAGTGAGCGCTACGTTCATCATGTGGCCTATTCTCAAATTATTACTGTAATTTAGTGAGCGCTACGTTCATCATGTGGCCTATTTTCATATTATAACTGTAATTTAGTGAGCTAAGTATATCATGTGGCCTATTTTCATATTATTACAGTAATTTAGTGAGCGCTAAGTTCATCATGTGGCCTATTTTCATTTTATTACTGTAATTTTGTAAGCTCTACGTTCATCGTGTGGCCTATTTTCATATTATTACTGTAATTTTGTGAGCGCTACGCTCATAATGTGGCCTATTTTCATATTATTATTGTAATTTTGTGAGCGCTACGCTCATAATGTGGCCTATTTTCATATTATTACTGTAATTTTGTGAGCGCTACGCTCATAATGTGGCCTATTTTCATATTATTACTGTAATTTTGTGAGCGCTACGTTCATCATGTGGCCTATTTTCATATTATTACTGTAATTTTGTGAGCGCTACGCTCAGAATATGGCCTATTTTCATATTATTACTGTAATTTTGTGAGCGCTACGTTCATCATGTGGCCTAGTGAAGTCTGCGTGCAAGGCACTGCACTAACACAATTTACTAGATTTACTCTTCAATCTCCGGTTCACTGGCCGGAGCCGGGCGCACTCTCTCTGATGTGGTAATAACTACGAGCCAATTTGTTCCTTATTTTTTGTACCCAATATTTTTTGTAGCTTCTTTTAAAACTTTTCATAATTCTGCGGTTTGAGCCCTGAGATGTTGGATTACGGTGACAAATATTGCCGCTTCTGGCTTTTATCTCCGTTCTAGCTACAAGTTTGGAGAAATTGCAGATAAAACGTATCTGACGAATTGAGTTTGTTTTGTTTAGGCGGAATAAAATCTTGATTTATATTCTTGGCGTCCTCGCCTTAGCAGAGAGAGGAAATTGCTCGGAAACCACTGATGCTTTTCTATTAGCTATGGCCTTATTGTTGAGATAGAAATAAGCACTAAGGTGTAAACCAAACGCGTTGATTCTTAAATGGGTTTTTATTATTCCACAAATATCATAAATGTCAAAGTTACAATGTCAGGACGGTTGGAAAACAGGCTGTTGGCGATGATAATCTATATAAAAGAAAAAGTACTCATTATAACTTAAGAACGGCTGAACCGATTTGACTGAAAATTGATGGGGAGGTAGTTTAGAACCAGGCGACGGACAAAGAATACTTTTTATCCCGTTCCCGTGGAACTTTTATCCCGATATTCCCACGGGATCAAGACTTACGCGGGTGAAACCGCGGGGCGCTGCTAGTATTTTGTAAAGTACAAAGCAAGACGCTTTTGGTCGTAGCTGTACGCAGAAAATTAATATTGATTACTAAAAAAAAGTTCATACATTTAAAATAAAACACTGAAGTAAGTAAGCAAAACGTTTTATTCTTTTATTCAGTAAAACAACACCCAATATTTATTAAGTAACTCAAACAAGCCCGGAACTGTGTTCAGTTTGCCCAAATCTGTGATAAATAAAAGTTGAACAATCGGCGTGCTGTCCAAGACAAACATTTGCTGAACAAATTGGGAAAACTAAAAGTTAGGGAGAGTTTTATTCTGTTCCTTCAATTCAAAGTGTATTTTATGTCAAATGGTAGATTGTGGAACCAATTCGCTAGAGAAAAGCAGCAGTCAACCAGACACAATTGTAAAAAGATATTAGCGTGGTAAATTAGCTTTGGTGGACTGCTTTTCTTTTTCTAGCTTTTATTTAACTTGGTTTCCTATCTGTGAGGAACATATCTGCCGATCGAATTCTCGATATTCGATTCAGCATAAATTTTGGCATACATGTCAAGTTCCGATAACAATTAAATATTGTTGCAACAGCGAGCTGATCTGATGATGGAGATACTAGGTGACAGTGCAACTCCTCGATGATTATCTGTAGCCTGGCAATCTTCGGCGGGCTTTTTTTTATTAGCTCACGGTTCCGATCACTAATTTAAAAAAAACCGTAAGAACTTGTCTGAAATATCCAAAGATGACGATGTATCTAGTCGACTAAATTCGCAAGTAAATCTTTGAATTTGCTACAGACGCGCTCAGATGCTCTGATATATTTTGGTATAGTACAATAGTAACATAAGTAATATGCACATAGCTATTACCAAATTCACCTAATTGAGCAATTAATTGTGGGTAGGAAATTAGGTGAATTTGGTAATAACTAAGCGCATACTATTGTGTACCAGCATAAACCAAAGATTTTATTTAGACTTCGTTTGGACTAAATGGATCGTCTGTTTGGATGGAGGTGTCAAGACAAATATTTTAATGAGTATGCAAATGTAAGCGCAGTGCAGCCAACCGTGGATCCTACGGTATGCTCTGCATTGGGGTAGTGGAGAAGGACTAAGCTGGCTCACTCTTACTGAAGCGTATGAAGACTATCGTTGTATAATCGCTACCTACTTTAAAGGAAAATAACTTTTTTGTTTAAAAATATTGTTTTAAAACTAGTGAGTAAAAGCTATTTTCAAAATATTATTTAAAAAAAAACATGTTTACTAGTATAAGTAATTGACAATTAATTGATAACTTCCTTTTGAGAAGTCAATATAAAAACTAATTTATGGATCTTTAATGTTTCTTCTGTAATTATCATCATCATCATCACCATTATCATCATCATCATCATCATCATCATCACCATTATCATCATCATCATCATCATCATCATCATCATCATCATCATCATCATCATCATCATCATCATCACCATTATCATCATCATCATCATCATCATCACCATTATCATCATCAGCATCATCATCACCACCATTATCATCATCATCATCATCATCATCATCATCATCATCATCATCATCACCATTATCATCATCATCATCTTCACCATTATCATCATCATCATCATCGTCATCATTATCATCATCATCATCATCATCATCATCATCGTTATCATAATCATCATCATCATCAGCAGCAGCAGCAGCATTTAGACTCTTGGGAGAGTAATAGCTGGAAGAGGGGGATCCCCCCGTAAATTACGGTAGGGGATTTGCATTTAACCCACACAAAGAAAACGCTCACTCAAAGAAATGGTCTAAATATGACGATAACCAGGCGTACACTCATGCTTATTACTATCAGGGGTGGTGTGTGAGTATTTGGAGGATAGACCCAGCTGTTAAAACTGCTCTAATAAACTGTGACAAGTGCCAAAGTGTTCCTGTTCAATTTCATTTACATTTCCTCGACACTACTCTAATGAGATACAACTAATTTTGCAGAGACAATTTTGTGAAATGGGCTTGTTACAAATATGAGCATTGTTATAGTTTGTAAAATATTGCATGAGTCCTGTGACAGGTAAAAAAAACGTATCGCACCGATCGAAAAAGCAGTTTTTATTGAATATCTCATTTTGAGGTGACGAAACCTGATTTTGAGAAAATTAGGAGAACTAACACACATGTTTTGTATAGAATGTCTCATTAATATTTTTAGTTTAGCATCGAATGAATTTTTACATTGATTTTTTTGTTCATTGACATTCGTAGCTAAACTAATGACATTTATGAGAAACTTTCAATCAAAATATGCGTTAGGTCTTCTTATTGCCGCAAAATTAGTTTTCGCTACCTCAAAATGTGGTGATGAGCTGTAATGAGCAAAAAACACAATAAAATTTTCATTTCGCGCCTCTAGCGAAACTTTCCACCCTATGTGATGATTATGGCAATTCCCCTTTTGCATTATCCGGGGGAGGCCTCAGGCTGCTGATGTTGATGATAATGATGAGTAAAGAAATATATTTGATCAATAAATACGTTTTTAGCATTTTTTTATTCAAAATTCGTTTGCCAGTATTTTTAAAATCCAATCCAACAAACCATTTATTTATCACAAAACCTTTTGTAAATTGAATTGTAAAAGTACCATGAGTACGTAATATCCATGAGCGGTTCGAAAATCAAATTTGCAAAAATAACATTGATGTAATTTTTCAATTTAAAACGGATTTGATTAAAGTAGGTATTACAACCCCCTAGGCGTCATGTAATACCATCCATCTCTGTTACCGGGAGTTTTCATTATCCGCCAAGAAAAATCCTATTTCGCAACGTTATTATCTTATTATAATTGTATCGCTAAATTAATGTAAGCACCCAGTCCCAGCCCGGGGCAGAAATCATCATAAACAAGTAATTAATTTAAAAAAAAAGACCCTCAACGCAATGAAACGGCTGAACCGATTTAGATCAAACATAGCTAAGAAAAATCCCGACAAATTCACCAAGCAAACAAAAAAAAAAAAAAACGAAATCGGTTCATCCGTTCGGGAGCTACGATGCCACAGACAGACACACACACGCAGACACGTGAAACTTATAACACCCCGTCGTTTTTGCGTCGGGGGTTAAAATAGGTTTTTTATGAAAAAAAACATTCAATACAAGCTTTTATAAAATTAGTAATGGGAACCGTGTGCTGATCGAAATGAGCCTAAGCACGGCCAGTCTACTATTATCCATCAAGGAGTTCCATTCTCCACCATCCGTCTCCATCATCGGATCAGCTCGCTGTCACCATCATATTGTATTGTCATTAGTACTTACAGGTATGCAACATTAAATCGCAACCGGTTGAGCATAGCTGCTCTAAAATTCAGTTGCAATATTTAACCCGAACATACACACAAACATTGCAAAATAAACAAAAGCTTGTAAAAAACGCCTCGCACAGCTTGAAAAATTTGTTTTTATTGAATATATCGTAAAATATAGGTAATTTTATAATTCCCCACAAAACCCTCGGCTTATTATTTATTATTTTAATTATTATTTATTTATTGATTATTATTTTATTTATCTTTTTTTCCCCTCCAATATCCACCTCTCCACCCATCACATTTTCTCCACCATTTTATTAAACAATCGAATCTAACCAAAAGTTAGAGGTAGCTTTGGGTTTGTTTTCTATCCAGAAAATTACGTCGTATAGGGTTTCTGACACAGTGATCGCGTCAGTCTTGATTTAGTCAGTTAAAAATGTAACTACGCCTAGTATAGTATTCTTTTATCTGTGACTACGCTTAGGTTTTTTTCATATAGATGAAAGTTCTCGTGTGCCTGTAATTTGACCGGCAGGCATTTGTAATTTAATTTGTGGCAGAAATAGGTAGTACTTCCCCGGACAAACTCTTTTACAAAAAGCTTTAGTGATGATTCGCTTCGCAGGCCAAGCTTCGCCCGCCGCGTCACAGAGGTCGTCAAAAATGATTAACCGCGTTAACAAAAAGTGAAATTGTTATGTTATCGGTTTGGAGCACGGGGGTCTCATCCCAAAGAAAAAATATATTGTTCTATTTAAATTCAATAGATGGCGTAACAGGTATAGATTTGTTATTGAAGTATGTGAAAAATGAACATTGGGCCCTGAAAAAAATATTTTGTTATATCATAAAATACCCATAACACGGGAAAATTAAATAAATGCCTCATCAATCAAGTTTAATTATTTTTAGAAAAATATAATGATGTCGTTTTCCTAGTGGTAATCATTTGAACTAGGTTGAGGTTTGACACAGTTTGTTTGTAGTACCACATGTAGTACAACTTGATAGATGGCGCGTTATTTTAAAAAAAAAACAGATGACCCGCCAATGACGTCATGCCCAAAATGAAAGAGAAAACTATATAGTATTTACGTTCTATTCTAAAATTTTCTAATAAAATACCAGACCTGTATAGATATCATTGTAACCAAAGACGAACTAGTTATACATAAAAGGCAATGTCCTGACTGACTGACTGACCGAGTGACAACGCACAGCCTAAACCGCTGGTCGTTGAGACTTGGAATTTAGAGGGTGTAGGTACCTGCTATTCCTTTTAGGGTTTAAAGGTCTGCTTAGAAAGGAAAATGAAAAATTCGTATGCTAAGGGTTTCAAAATAGGGTTCACACGTAAAAACAAAAATGCTGTGTATTGCGGAAAGCGTCGGCAGTAGATACCTACCTAGGTACTTGAAATTTTCGCTTCGGCCGTCAAGGAAACCGGGGTTTCGTAACTTGTTCATAGGTAGTTTCCTCAAATAAAATTAACAAACATATGTTTCAGCAATATATGAAAATTGGCACGGGAACGTTGTGTTTGTAAAAAAAAAACACTTTACGATTTAGCCATATTTCAGCGTAAATTCGACCTTGTAGAATATAGTTTCACGATATAGGTAGTTGTTGGGATTCAAATATTTTCAGGAATGGACTCCTAAATTGGAAAACTTGAGTGTTCGTTCGTTTCAAAGGTTGTGTCACGGCGTGGTTAGTTGTTTTCTGCACGCCGCCGGGAATGTTTTCTGACTAGGCGCGGGCAAAGTCGCGAGCGGGTCATCTAGGTGGTTAATGTGGAGTACCGCGAAATTCCTAATCTTAGATTTGATGTTTAACAGGCATGAAGTACAGTATTTAAATTAAAAATATGCATGGATACTACATTATAATTCCGAGGGGTCGCTGTAGGTACCTACCAGAAACACGATAGGACAATATTATCTCGATATAAAAAAATCCAAAGTTACATCTATTTTTTGCCTAGATTCGATTGTTTACATATTATTGGGTAAAAAATTAGATAGGTAGATAAAATCAATTCAACAAGGCCGAGGGTTCACTGAAGGAGTTTTGTAAAATTATTTACGAGATATTCAATAAAAACCGCTTTTTCGAGCGGCGGGCCGGCGGGCGAGAGGCGTTTTATTGTGTATGAAGATTTGTGCCTAGGGTTGACGCAGTCTTAGTAAAGATGTTGAGTTAAAAAAAACATAATCGTCATAAAGGCCCGTCGCACATGGAGCTACAAAAAAATGACGGAACTAATCAGTAGGTAATTACAATTACAAACCACTTAGAAACTGTACCTCGCACACGATGACACGACGCTATATAGATGCTCATGTTGTAAAGTTTCAATCACTTCTTTACTATCGTCAGCTTCAGCTTATAATCTCAGTGATTATTAGGCAAACTATTTTATTACACCACATGCAGCATTACCGTGGCAATGGAATCATAATGAGGTAAATCATTGTTAAAGGCAGAGGTTACCACTTATCATCAGGTGGGCCATTTTTTTTTTTTTTTTTTTTTTTACTTCTTGGATGACGGAACTAGCAAGAGGCCCACCTGATGTTAAGCGGTAACCTCTGCCTATGAACAGTGCATTACCTCATAGGTCACGTCCACCTAGGACTGCGCCCGCCACCCTGAGACATAGATGAAAAGTCTCATGTGCCTGTAAGATCTCGTTAGTATTTGAGTTTGTAACTAGTTCTTTTTGAGTAGCTCTATGTACGACGGGCCTAAGTTTTTTAACAAACGCCATCTGTTGAGTGTATGCGCGTTTTACGCGGTAATTACAGTTGCAGGTGCTAGGGGGCTCTAGCTATCAATTACGCTGCTAGCGGCATCTAGCGTCCAGGTAAGGCAACCAAAATAGCCCGCACAATAGCCCGAGTTATGGCGGTCACGTTTCGTTGTATGGCATGAGGTATCTGTACTAGTATAGTATTATTTTATCTGTGGTTTGGAGTAAACTTCAGTCGCGCGTCGGAGCAGACACACACCATATTTTAAAATCTGTTTTTTTTTCTTCCAAATATTAAAAGTGCCATATTGCGAAGCGTACGGAATCCTTGGATTCCTTTTTTCCTTTCTTTTCATCATCCCAAAACCAGTGTCACAATTCACAATGGAAGAACGATTTTCAAATTTCAAATGGCCCAATCGAAAAAAGGGAATTTTCAAATTGGAACACTTGTTTTTTTTTTATAATTGGCGTCTCACGTCACGGCATTTGGCATTTTCAAGTATTTTAGTAGTTTCATACTATTAATTTGCAACGTGACACTCCTTCTATATCGTCATAGTCTCAGTCAAGTCACGTTTTAGTAAAACGTTGGCAGTGTTACTGAAACTTTGGTAGACAATTTCCACTAATTTGAAAAGTCACGCAATACACTTTCATTTCATTTCACTACGAGCTACATTGGTTAATATGCCAATTTATTATATGGGTCCTAGTTTCAGCTCAGTTTTTAGGATCATATATTTTTTTAGGGTTCCGTAGTCAACAAGACAAGGAACCCTTATAGATTCGTCATGTCTGTCTGTCTGTCTGTCTGTCTGTCCGTCCGTGTATGTCACAGCCACTTTATTCCGAAACTATAAGAGATATGCTGTTGAAACTTAGTAAGTAGATGTATTCTGTGAACCGAATTAAGATTTTCCCACAAAAATAGAAAAAAAAAAAAAAATGGGGTTCCTCATACTTAGAACTGAAACTCAAAAAAAAAAACATCAAAATCGTACGTGTGGGGTATCTATGGATAGGTCTTCAGAAATGATATTGAGGTTTCAAAGTTTCGTTTTCTAAACTGAATAGTTTGCGCGAGAGACACTTCCAAAGTGTAAAAATGTGGCCTCCCCCGTAACTTCTAAAATAAGATAAAACTAAAATATGATGTACATTACCATGTAAACTTCCAACGAAAATTGGTTTGAACGAGATCTAATAAGTAGTATTTTTTTTAATACACTTTTATTAAAACATCGATCTAAGTTACAACGAACTACAAGAACTTTTATATTATGTTACTTGCTGCTACGGAATCCTTCATGGGCGAGTCCGACTCGCACTTGGCCGCTTTTTTATTAAACAAAAAGAAATACTATAATACTTCTTGGTAGCAATAGCGCTAGGAGTTTCCCAAATCACTTGTGTGAATGACATCCAATTTATTTACTGTTGTGTATGACATTGTCCCAGATTAATATAAAGGGGGGTGAGATCGGGACCGTGTGATCGCAGGCAGGTGTCACATATAAAATTAAATTATGTCTCTCAAACAAAAAGGACGACTGTTTATGAATAAAAACAAAGTTAAATTAACTCGATCTGTCCTCGGATTAGGGGTCACTTGAAGGTGAACGAATGAAATTGATGCCTTTTCATTTGGAATGTTTGAATGTTTGAAGTTTTGTTAAAGGGACCGGCTATACCGGGAGCCAGTGATAAATTTCTTGCCATAGTAGGTACTAGTATAGTATTATTTATCTGTGCCATAGTGCATGTACGCACATCTTCTTCTTCTTCTTCTTCTTCTCCTCTTGTATATAAAAATGAATTGCTGTTTGTTAGTCCCGCTAAAACTCAGAAACGGCTTGACCGATTTTGATGTTTTTTTGTGTGTATTTGAGTTTATGATGGATGGTTTAGATTCACATTTGGACCCGGTAGTTGGCGCTGCAGTCAGGTCATCGGGACTACGCAGTCCCATTTTCATCAACATCTGGTTCTGATGATGGGATCCATGAGGAATTGAGGGAACTCCTCAAATATTACATAATATTTGAGACACACATAATAGTGATTTTGGTATTTCCAGCAACAAGTAAATCATGTGCTTTCAGAAAGTGCCATTTGGTGAACTGGAACTGATGAAGTCGTTTTTTTTCGAAAATAATTATATTTACTTAACTTGTTAGTATGTTCTGTTTGGGTCCAATCTTGCTACTGAATTTTACAACAGTTCCAATCATTAAATTCTCTTACCTGTAAATTTCTAATAACAGTACAATATTATGGTGACAGCAAGCAGATTTGATGATGGTGGTCAATATATCTCCCCGATGATTAATAGTAGTAGCCTGACATTGTTTGGACTCATTTTGATAAACTCACTGTTACGATCAGAAACATAAAAGCTTGATTAGGAAAAGATGTTTTCAACAAAAACAAACGAGCGAGCTTTAATAGTTGTTGCATATGATGTGTAACATCTGACATCTCACCTCCTTGATAATAACCTCGGAAAAATGCACGCTAACAACCTCTCAGAAAAATTCGCGCTTCCTGTAAGACACTACTGTCCCTTTTCACGAAATCACTCCCACAGATTTGCAGGAAAACGAGAGGAAAGGTGTTACACATAAAAAAAATAACAATAAGCTTGCAGTTTACATCATTCTAGAGCTCACGCCTTCATGAGGCATTATGTCGATATTAAAATCGTTGCGTGGATACATTACTCCAGTTACGAGCATGCGAAGCTCCACAACATCATTGGAGGCTCCAAATTGCTAGGATTATTAGTCTGTATGTTCCAACTCATACGTATACAGATATTGGCCATACAAACTCCAGGCCATAAAAAAAGTTAAACGAATGTTGTCGTACAGGGTTTGTTTTTAATTTGGATTGAATAACAGAACAAACATTGAGATTAAATTGATTAGTATAAAATTTGTGATAGTTAACCGTGTGCTGATCAAAATGAGCCTAAACACGGCCAGTCTACTATTATCCATCGAGGAGTTCCATTGTCCACCTTCCGTCTCCATCATCAGATCAGCTCGCTGTCACCATAATATTGTATTGTCATCGGAACTTGACAGATATGCCAAATTTAATATGTCAAGTTAAATAATAATATAAAGCTTGTAAAAAAGAAATACAGAATAACTACAAATGTCATCGATGCTTTGGAACTGTTGGTGTCTTCGGATAAATAGAGAGTGGACTGTGTAGAACTGGTTTAATTAATTAGACAATATAGGTATTGAGAACGCGCGCTTATTCGGCCCGTGCTGGCGGTATAGTGCGGCGCGGCGCTGGCCCACTCTCAATGTAGTGGGGCGGCCGGCGCGCGCGGCGATCGGCGTGACACGGCTATAATAATAGGTCGCGTATGTTCCCGACATACTCCCGGGGTTGAATTAGGTAGGCAGGTTCCTGGGTAAACGGCTACACAGCGTCCTAGCGCCCAGCGCAGCGGCGGCAGCGCCTCGTCTTTGATGAGGACTAAGGAACCCAATTTGAGTTCGCTCGACGCAGTAGGCCACTACGTCTTCTGTTGTAGAGTGGTGACATACTTGAGAGTGGTGAGTTGGTGAGTTGGTGTGTTGTTTGACGAACTCAATTCGTTTATATCTCTCTAGGCTCGTAATTCTTTCGGTCACCTGTGGATGTGGAACAGGCACAAGTGGTCACCATATGAGGAAGTAAGCAGGTGTAAGAGGTGTGAAGTCAGATAGGATCAGAGTTTAAGGCAGTGATAGGACGGGAATTAAGAACTGTTTCAATTTTTTTCAGGCATGTATGCCTTTCTTCATACGTGAAATGAGTAAGTTGAAGAAGCCTTCGAAGATGATGTTTTGTGGAACGGACGGCAGATTCTGCCATTCCATTGAAATGGAGTATGTAGTTTGTAATAAAGAGGAAGTCAATTTTATCTTGAGCGGCTTTGAACTAATTTGCGCTTTAAAGTCTTGTAAGAAGCGATTTAATTCGTTGCATGTACCAACAAAATTATTTCCGTTATGAGAGGTAATACTTTGAGGCTTCAAAGATTTAAAGCGGCCATGTATCCCTCTTTGGTGAGGTCTGTAACGAGCTCCAGATGCACGGCTTTACGAGTAGTAGCTAGAACGAGTGTTTCCCAGTGGTCAGATTGGTGGTCAGACTAGTC
The DNA here is from genome assembly GCA_932527175.1 of Operophtera brumata. Taxonomy (NCBI): domain Eukaryota; kingdom Metazoa; phylum Arthropoda; class Insecta; order Lepidoptera; family Geometridae; genus Operophtera; species Operophtera brumata. Next base: position 9,015,782 of record OW052238.1, read on the forward strand.
TGGCCAACGGGAATAACATTGTACAAAACTGAAATGGAAATGGGTGGTTTACGTCGCGCGTATGAATAAACAAGAATTACACAAGTGAATTCAGAAAGTTACAACATGGACAGGACCACATGGTAAAAGGAACAGGGGTAGACCAAAAGAGAGATGGTTAGACGAATAAACAAAACAGCTGGCACAGTCTGGATCAACAAGGCAAAAGATTCAGAGGTTTGGAGCAAAATGGAGGAGGCCTTTACTCGTCGAGAAGTCCCTATTAACAAAATAACAAATTAATAATAAAAAAACAACAAACAAAATAATTCTGATAATATTATGATTTAGAATGCATGAATACGTAATTTAATTTATTTATTTTTATTTTTATTTTTATTTTTATTTATTTATTTTATTTTATTTTAAGTGCGTAGATACCTACTATTGTGTGTGTGAAGCTGCAATAACTAAGCCCGTTACTTAGCATATTTTACATTTTGATTTTATACAGCTCAATAAGAATGCGAGTACCCAGACAAACTAAGGTGGTCGCTTTTCCATACAAACGTATTAGCACAAATATGGGCAAACAGAGTATAATTTTACACTGAAATGACTGTTGTTGGCTTTTATATTGGTCATTATTTGCGTCAACACATATTTGGTTGAAGAAAACAGTGGATTAATAGCGAAAATAACATCGAAATTTTAGTTCATTTATGTCAGTGTGTGAGTGTACACTGACAGTGTCACACACATAGCCGCAGATTAGATAACAGTAACATGTCACTTACACGCGACGTTGTCAGCTCGTGACTTACGCCGGCTAAGCGCTGTTGCCGCTTCGATCTGTCATATCATAATTAGCTCGGATAGAAAATATTAGAAAAACAAACATTTAGGATTGGACATGTGTATGCGAATCAGCCAGACAGCCGGAGGCCGCAATGCATTGCAAGGTCTCTACATATTATTATGAACTTTGTATAAATAATGGGAGAAAATTAAATTACAAACAACTAGACAGAAATTACAGACAAATATAATATTATCTTAATTACGTAAAAATTAAATTAAATACTACTAGCTGATCATAATTACCTATATATTTACGCACAAGGTTTTTTGAACTGAGACCTCACGAATACACACGGTTTAGGTAGGTTACCTTATTTATTTCGAAAAAATATCTATGTACATCCACATGTGGTTCGAAAAGTTAGACCTTCAACGTCGTTAAAATTCCTAGAAACGGGAGGTCAACAAAGAATGTTATACACTGGTTGTTATTTTATAGAGTAGGTACCTACAAGTTTCAAGATTCATAAATTTTAGACTTTTCCCAGTATTTGTATCATAAAAGCTACAAACGTAAAAAAAACAGCGTTGTAGGATTAGTGGAAGTACCCTAGAGGTTTTGTTTTTTTACATTTTTGATTTACCCTAACATCTCAGAAACTAAAATAGTTTTGAAATGTCGAAGCGAGGAACTTTCATATGACACCACATTTGATCTGATATTCTCACTTTTTTTTACCTCCTCTTGGACCCCAATATCTCAACAACCCCCCGACCGATATAGCTCATAACCTTACCAACAAATTGTACCAATACTATCACCTCCCAATCAAATTTCATGAAGATCGGATTAACGGTTCGGAAGTTATGCTCGGACAAACATACATACATTCATACATACAAATGCCAATTCTTCCAAGTTGAATCAGAGAACTCGCTTCGCTCATTCAATATTAAAAAAAAAAAACATAGTATTGCCTTGTTTCAGTCGAAGTCAGTTCTGTGTAGGTAGGTGAAACTACAATCTTCAAACAAATTCGTTGAAATGATTCCTAGGGGTCTTATTCATTATAATTGCCAGTTAGGGTCTTCGGAAGATTCAGATATGCAGGCCCAGGGTGGGTATTGAACATTTTGCCTCCTGCTTAGAAGACAAGAGTTCATCTTACTATGACATGTTATGTCTGTTCGTGTATGTCACAGCCACTTTTTTCCGAAACTATAGGATCTATGCTGTTGAAACTTGGTAAGTAGGTGTATTCTGTGAACCGCATTCAGATTTTCACAAAAAAATAGAAAAAAACAAAAAAAAAATGGGGGTTCAGTTCTAAGTATTAGTACTTAGAACTGAAACTCAATTTTTTTTTTCATCAAACCCGTTGGTGTGGGGTATCTATGTATAGGTCTTCAAAAATGATATTGAGGTTTATAATATAACTTTTTTCTAAACTGAATAGTTTGCACGACAGACACTTCCAAAGTGGTAAAAAGTCCCCCCCCCCCCCAACCCCGTAACTTCTAAAATAAGAGAATGATAAAACTAAAAAAAAAATGTACATTACCATGTAAACTTCCAACGAAAATTGGTTTGAACGAGATCTAGTTAGTAGTTTTTTTTTAATACGTCATAAATCGTAAACCATCCAAGAACTTTGATATTATGTTACTTGCTGCTACGGGACCCTTCATGGGCGACTCCGACTCGCACTTGGCCACTTTTTTTTTTAATTTCCATAATATTATTTGCATGCAATGCATATCAGCCGGCCTAGCCAAAAGACATTCGCTTCGAAGCGATTCCATTCCTTTCTAGGCGCTAGTCCAGATGGTACGTTCCTAAGCACTAATTTATTACTAGTAGGTAATTGTGTTTATACTGTACTAGCCATTTCACCGCAGCTTGGCAAACAAACAAACAAACAAAACAACAAAGTTTACATATTTACAGGGAATTAATTTTGTAAAACTTAAAAAAAAACCGAACGAAATAAAACGGCTGAACCGATTTTGATCCAACAAAGCTAAGAACACTCCCGACAAATACACCTATCAAACAAAAACAAAAAACGATTTCGGTTCATCCGTTCGGGAGCCACGTTGGGACATACAGACACACACACACACACACAGACACGTCAAACTTATAACACCCCTTCGTTTTTCGTCGGGGGTTAAAAAATACAAAATAATAGTGAAGATAAATAAAAAAACATAAAAAAGATAAATATTTTATACATAGTGTAATACAAATTAACAATCTTTTTTTTTAAGGAGAATTAGCCTTTTTGAAATGCAATCCTTTCCCTCATTGTCTCGCAAGTCGCAAAGGCCTCGAAATTAAAAAAAATATAATTAATTTTTATTGAATGGGTTATCCTCTCTTTTAACCCCCGACGAAAAACGAAGGGGTATTATAAGTTTGACGTGTCTGTGTGTGTGTGTGTCTGTCTGTCCCATCGTAGCTCCCAAACGGATGAACCGAAATCGTTTTTTTTTGTTTGAAAGGTTTATTTTTCGGGAGTGTTCTTAGCTTTGTTTGATCAAAATCGGTTCAGCCGTTCAGCTTTGGGGTTTTTTTTTTAATTTTTACAAAATTAATTACTAACTCAACTATAATCTGGACCTCTTCAAGGCTAGAGTGAATAGGTGCCTTCTAGACCTTTGTGCTCCATCTTCGGCCGCATCGTCACTTACCAACAGGTGAGATCGTGCACAAACAAAGGTCTATCAATGTTAAAAAAAAAAAAAAAAAAAACTTGTTGAAAATAGGGTCAACTGCGGATTTCCTCAATGAAGAATTGTTACTTCGTCGGCTTTATTTCTCAAACTCAAGACATCACAATAATGGAAATGGAGCGCGACGAATTATTCCCATTTGTCACACTGATCTGTCCCCCCTAAGGTGACAGTTAGAACAAAAAAGTTGGATCTGTCCCCCTGTTGCGTGATTGGGTGATGGCTGGTACATTTGCGTGTAATTTTAATTTTAATTTTAGATTATTGTATGGAACCCTTCGTGCTAGAGTCCGACTAGCACTTGGCAGTTTTTTTTTTATTTTTTATGATACAAATTGGCAAACTAGCATACGGCCTGATGTGAAGTGGTCACCGTCGCTTATAGACACCGGCAACACTGGGGGTAATTGTCGATGCGCTGCCTACCCTGAAGGAATTTATGACCATTTTTCATGAAATAAAACATGGTTACGTACGACATGTACGACACGGGAAAACCTCAGATGGAAGCTCATTCCATAGTTTATAGGCACAGAATAAATAATAGTACTTTATGGGGAAGAAATGATCTCGAGAAACGAGTCGTTCGAGAAACCCAGGGTTCTATGATGTGCGGATGAGCTTTGTCACGGTGCCGGGAAGAGCGATGGTAAAATCTCGATGCGAGGATGAGATCGGAAAGCTCGTCAGAACATTCCCCGTTGTAGAGGCGGTAGATCACGCAAAGAGATCCGATAGCTCTGCGTTGGCTAAGCGGTTCTAGAGTATCGGAGAGCTTGGGGTCACCGATGATGCTAATGGCTCTTCTCTGTAAGGAGTCAAAACGAAGCAGCTGGTACTTGGGTGCCCCGTGCCATAGATGGGAACAGTTTCTACGTGCGGCCTTACTTGTGCTTTGTAAAGCAATAGCCATTTATGCGGCGTAAAATAAAGTTTCTATGTGCATTATATTATGGGGGAGGCCTATGCCCAGCCGTGGACTTCAGTTGATGATCTATCAATAAAAGCTGTAAGTAAATAAATCTTTAGAAAAAAAAGCGGCCAAGTGCGAGTCGGACTCGCCCATGAAGGGTTCCGTAGCAGCAAGTAACATAACATAAAAGTTCTTGGATGGTTTACAACTTATGATATATTAAAAAAAACTACGTACTAGATCTCTTTCAAAACAATTTTCGTTGGAAGTTTACATGGTAATGTTCACCATTTTTTTTGTTTAGTTTTATCATTCTCTCTCTCGCAAACTATTCAGTTTAGAAAAAAATGATATTAGAAACCTCAATATCATTTTCGAAGACCTATCCATTGATACCCCACACAGGTTTGATGAAAAAAAAATGTGTTTCAGTTTTAAGTATGGGGAACCCCAAAAACTTATTGTTTTTTTCTATTTTTGTGTGAAAATTAGTTTCGGAAAAAAGTGGCTGTGACATACACGGACAGACAGACATACATGACGAATCCATAAGGGTTCCGTATTTTTTTTTTTCGGAACCCTGAAAAACTACTTCATAGCTAGGAATTTATACCCAATACAACATAAATACATACATAGACACACGCCTTTTTCCCCGAAAGAGTAAGCAGAGCCTCTCATGTGCCTCTTTTCACTGTGGGTTGCACCATCGTGGGAAATACACGTGACAAGTGGTGAGCTCATCGCCGCCATTGCTTCCCACGACTGACTCTGCTAATGCTTTCTTCCAGTATAATACATTCCTGAAATAAGCTAGCAGTCAGGAACTACAAGCTAACTACAAGTCCAGGTATAAGACTTAATAAAATTAGTGTGCTGATGAAAATGAGCCTAAGCACGGCCAGTTTACTATTATCCATCGAGGAGTTCCGCTGTCCACGTTCCGTCTCCATCATCAGATCAGCTCGCTTTCACCATAGTATTGTACTGTCATCGGAACTAGATAGGTACGAGTATGCCAAATTTCAGCTCAATCGGATATCGCAGGAGACACCATTGTTGCCACCCGTGAAATATAGTAGTAGTAGAGCTTTTTTGTGTGAGAGTTCGTCCGGGGAAGTACTACCACCATACCTATTTCTGCCGCAAAGCAGTAGTCCTCGCATTGCTGTGTTCCGGTTTGAAGGGTAAGGGTGCCGGTGAAATTACAGGCACATGAGACGTTTCACCTTTATGTCTCAGGGTGGCGGGCGCAGTGCAATGCCACATAGGGCGCGTCCTAGGTGGACGTGACCTATGAGGTAATGCACTGTTCATAGGCAGAGGTTACCGCTTAACATCAGGTGGGCCATCAGCATGTTCCGTCATTCTAGTAGTATAAAAAACAAAAAACATTCTGAATGCAATGCTTGACTTGTTGCTGAAAATACCGAAATTGATATATGTGTGCCTATAATATTTGAGGAGTTCCCTCAATCTTCATGGATTCCATCATCAGAAAAACATTTTAATGAAAATGGCACCAATCTGGAAGTATATCATGTAATTTTTTTTCCTAATCGTTACGTAAATGGTATGAGGTAACAAACATAATAAAAAACTCTGGAATTGATAACCTCCTCCATTTTTTGAGGTCGGTTAAGAATCGAGTACCTACTTTTTGATTTGAAATAAGGACACACCACAACACTCACTTCACAAACATAATATTGGCTGAAGCAGAATCAGTGTATTTTGTAGATCATTACAAAAACATTTATAAAAAAAAAATAGTCTGGTATCGAACCCAGTACTGTGGTTTTAGTGTCGAGAGATCTAGTCACTGGTTCACAAAAAAAAAGTAAAAAAAAAAATACAAAAAATATAGGCAGTATAGAATCGAACGCAGTAACGTGGGTTCAGAAGTTCTGAGTCGACAGTCCAAGCCGCTAGTCCAACTATTTTGAAATTCGCGCGCCGAAATTAGCTTATAGTTCTAATACAATAATATCCTTGACTGTGTGCGTGAGTAGGCTTTCATATTGCTCGGAATTTGCTCGGCACAAGTATGTTAAAACTAGAGACTAAAATAACCTGAAATATAGCTAGGTACATAGCAAATAAACCACCATTTGCGTGAACGTTAGTGTTATGACATAATATGCACATTTTAATTCATAAATACATAAAATACTTCAAAATTTGGCAACAGCGCCATCTATTGACGCTGTCGTGCCTAGCTGACCACGAGGAACAACCTTAGGTTTATGGGTGGGTACAATAAAAAAACTAAAATAAATATTTTTGAATGTTTAAATAAATTAAAAAAAAAACAATTAACTACAAACAGTTACTAAATAAATTGTTATATTTATTATTAAGGAAATAAAAAAGGCTATATTATTATTACTAATTAGCTGATTTTGTTTCCACAGTTTCGATCGTAGATGCACGAAAACTTTGAGCTCACGACCTTTGACGATTAAAAGCTTTAGATAGGAAAGGTTCATTAAAATTATTTAGCATAAGCCACTTTACAGATTGCGTTAGTGTGTGTGAGGTTATGGGTCGGGTCCATTTGACAAGGGTCAGACCCTGAAGGCTGGCCGACATTCGATTTCGCTAACATAAGCACTTGGAGTTGGATTTAAAAGTCACCTATACGATATCGCTCTACTGGATGCTATTCAGTTGGAATACAAAAAAAAACCATTTGATTGAGAAAAATCTATGCATAGGTGTATAACTGGGATAATATCTCTGGATACCCACCCCACATACACAAACACCTACATATACATGCAGCCACACACTTTTATGATCGTGATCAATATGTTTGTAGCTACTAGTATGTTTTGTTTTCTATCCTTTTACCTATCGTAGGTACAACTAAGTAGAATCTTTTATTAATTTTAAGCTGTGTAGACCTTTTTTGGCCACAATTTTGTAAATTTTAAATATCGTAAATTGTATTAATCGCTGTTGGTTTACCGAAATAAATAAGATAAAATAAAATACCAATTACCTATCTGGGTTTTTGTTAGCAAAAGCAAGGCCACTATGTCTATCCGTCTTCAGGACCAGAACACGGATCTTAGCCAATTCCAGAAGTACGTGAGACAAGGTGATGTAATTTCTTTAAAGTTGTTCACCTTTTCATTGGAGGATGTTATCAAGCTTTGAACTGGAACAGGTATGGCATCAACATCAATGGCAAATTACATAACTCACCTTCAATTTGCCGATGATATCGTCATCATGGCAGAATCGCTTTAAGACTTTGGCATTAATGCTCAGGGATTACAACAGGTGGCTCTTAAAATGAATATGTGCAAGACGAAATCATGTCAAGTGCCCATGTCACACCTATGCCAGTACACGTTAGAAACGATATCATTGAAGTTGGTGACCACTATGTCAAATGATGCATCTCGGTAGGTTCATCTGGGGAATGCTCTGACGAGCTTTTCAATCTCATCCCCGCATCGAGATTTTACCACCGCTCTTTCCGGCACCGTGACAAAGCTCATCCACACATCATAGATCCCTGGGTTTCTCGTACGACTCGTTTCTCGAGATCATTTCTTCAGCATAACTACAAACTATGGAATGAGCTTCCATCTGAGGTTTTCCCGCTTGGTTACGACATGTGTCGCTTCAAGAAAAAGGGTCGTAAATTCCTTCAGGGTAGGCAGCGCATCGACAATATCATTGGAACTCCTCAATATTATGTATTTCTCTGGTGGCTTTCCGATATCCTATTGAGCTGAAATTTGGCATACCTCCGATAGTTGGCTAGATATTGTATTGGCCTAGTTCCGTTCATTTTACTTTGGTCGAAGGTTCCGATGACAATAGTGGAACAACGGATCATATTATTGTAGAACCCTCCACACCTCTGGCATGCTTATAACTTCTTACGAACTTGAGACCGTCTTAACTTACACAAACTTTAATTTACTTAATCTAGGTAGACCTTCAAGAACATAACTAAAGACCCAGTGAAATCCCATAAGTAATTTAGACGTCGCAAAACTAGTCGCAAGTAGCACAGCTAGCTGTCACTCATACAATCTGCAGAAAGTACCCCTTTGATACATGTTTAATGAATAGACGATCCTCTGGAGTCTGGAGCATTCATGAAACATTAATACCCTAAAGTTCGTCATGGATGTCGACAGAAAATAGCGGACAAAAGAGTATTTTAATTTTTCAAATTAATAAATCATAAATATGAATTTACTTTGAATAATGGTGTTTGGGGCATCAAGCAAAGAGTGTGAAAAATTACTTTGTCCGGTGAAGTTCTTGATTGCTATGTCCCCATTGATTAATGAATATTAAAGAGGAAATTGTTGGTTAGATTTATTCATCCTCACAAACACCTCTAATAGAACGATGAGTTCAGTAAGTAATCTGTTCCTAAAGGTAGGGATTTCTTACATAAAATACTAGCGACTTCAGGATCAGCCCCCCCCCCCCCCCCCCACCCACCCCTCACATCCATCCACATACCAAAAGCTTAGAGAATTAAAAAAAATTGATAATCAAAGACCAAATCCCATCAAAATCCGTGAGTGGAACCACAAATAACACCAGCGTAGTCGCGGGAGTTAGCTAATAAACTATATCCGCACTTACTCCATATAGCACTCAGCGATAATGTAGTGTATTTTTTGTTAATGCATTATTATTTTATTCTATCATCTATACTTTTCGCATCGCACGCGATGTAAAGAATAATTTAGGTATTTTTTTACACCTTCGGTTACATTATTGGAGTTTTGGTAAGGATCACTATTTTTTTGATAATCATATATAGCTTATGTCACCGGGGATAGTGTAGTTTCCCAACTGTGAAATAATTTTTCAAATTGGTTCAGTAGTTTCGGAGGCTATTCAATGCAAACAAACAATCAAATCTTTCCTCTTTATAATATTATATATTTTAGTATAGACAACTATTCCGGCCGTAATATAGCAGTCAAGATGGCGGCGACTCAAAACCGTTCATCGTTTTCTATGGGTAAGGCCTATGTCCAGCACTAGACGTCTATATGGTGATGATGAAGATGAACATCGCAGCATATTTTGTACTTAAGTTTTAGGTAACTATTTAGTTTCTCTACTAACAAGGTAAAGGAGAACTTATGAATTAATACGTTTGCGTGGGATTTGAGAAAGCTATTCAAAACTTGCGAGTGCCTACCTGGCAAGTTAATTAAAATGTTTAGTGAAGCTAAGTAATCTGCAGAATCTTCGGGATGTAAGGCAGGAAGGTAAAGTACCCAAGCACTCATAACTTAGGTGCTAGAGAACCACGCAAGGTCTAATGACTTGGCAAGATTTGGACCTATATAACGGGATGTTTTAGGTAATAAATAAAAGCTTTCATATAATATATGACCATATAATCATATATATGATTATATGATCATATTATGATTAAATGATCATATAATCTTATTATAATCATATTATGATTCGGTGGGCAGTAGCCTCTCGTATATGGTAAACACGCATAACAGTCCCCGGTGAGTCCACTATTCCTGGTCAACTACAAGTGTAGCAGCCCTGGTAACGTAGTTTACGGTTTAAGTAGTAGTAGAGCTTTATTGTGAAAGAGTTCGTCCGGGGAAGTACTACCACCATACCTATTTCTGCCGCAAGGCAGTAGTGCTCGCATTTCTGTGTTCCGGTTTGGAGGGTATGGTTGCCGGTGAAATTACCGGAACATGAGACTTTTCATCTTTATATCTCAGGGTGGCGGGCGCAGTGCACTGCCACATAGAGCGCGTCCTAGGTGGACGTGACCTATGTGATAATGCACTATTCATAGACAGAGGGTACCGCTTATCATCATGTGGGTCATCTGCTTGTTCCGTTATTAAAAAAAAAAAACGGCGAAGATGGGGGTAGGAATCTCCGGAAGAGATCCAACGCAAAGGAGGAAGGCCAAAGAATGGACGATGGACCAAATAAATTATATAGGTCGCAGAAAAATGATGAACGGAAGCGGCTCTTAATAGCATTCTATGGCGGAGTCCTTTAGCCAGCTGTGGGCTTCTGTAGGTTGATGATGGAAACGACTCTTGATATCTTTCTATGGAGGGGGCATATATCCAGCTTTGGGCTTCTGTGGGCTGATGATGATGATGCAGGCTAAATTTGGGCCTAGCTTATTTCATGGAAGAAGCCCTAATTATATTCTGGGACAGTTTATATCAAAAGTACTTACCGAGCACTTCAAATATTAGACATAGCTACTAAAGTAGCTGTTTTTCTACCAGGAAAAATAAGGTGAATATTAGCAGTAAAGAAATAACGCAAAGGCAGCTTTCGGTAAAGGCGAAGTTTGTATTTGACAGGCTCTCAGGGTGGTCGATGCCCCAAGCTTTCAAACCCGCAAATTCAACGAACAAATACTTGTAGCAGTGGATATAGGGGGCTTTGTTATGTGGAAAATATAATGGTTTGCATAATAATAGCATTACATTACTAAGTTTAAGAATACCAAAATTAAACATTGGTTTTGTAGGATCAACCAAAATGAACACAGTTTTTGACTTATCGTAAGACATAACATAAGTAGCCCGCGTCTCCACTGGTAAGGCAGGTCGCTATGTTACGTCTTATAAGACATTTTAGTGGTAGTAGAACTTTTTTGTGAAAGAGTTCGTCCGAGGAAGTAATACCATCATACCTATTTCTGCCGCAAAGCAGTAGTTCTTGCATTGTTGTGTTCCGGTTTGAAGGGTATTGGTTGCTGATGAAATTACAGGCACATGAGACTTTTCATATTTTTCTCTCAGAGTGGCGGGAGCAGTGCAATTCCACATAGGATGCGTCCTAGGTGGAAGTGACCTATGTAATAATGCACTGTGCATAGGCAGGGGGTATCGCTTAATATCAGGTGGGCCATCTAAAATAAAAAATATCTATCTATGTAATATATTGTATTAAGTATATCAGTTATCTAGTACCCATAACACAAGCTCTGCTTAGCTTGGGGCTAGATAATGTTGTGTGAACTGTCCAGCATTATTTATTTATTTATTTATTTATTTATTTATCTGCTTGAATTCAATGACTGGGTTTTATTACTATAGGTCTATGGAGGCTTTCTGGATTATGACATGGAAGTGCATAGTGCCAGGCACGGTGCAACAGTCATCCATCTAAAACTGATGGTAAGTATGGTTAGTAGTAGTAGAGCTTTTTCTAGAGTTCATCCGGGGAAGTACTACCTCCATACCTATTTCTGCCGCGAAGCAGTAATACTCGCATTGCTTTGTTCTGGTTTGAAGGGTTGGTAAATTACAGGCAAATGAGACTTTTCATCTCTATGACTCAGGGTGACGGGCGCAGTGCAATGCCACATAGGGTGCGTCCTAGGTGGACGTGACCTATGAAGTAATGCACTGTCACATAGGGTGCGTCCTAGGTAGACGTGACCTATGAGGTAATGCACTGTTATTCCATTCCAAGTAGTATAAAAAAAAAACAAAGAGTCAATAGTCGCGGCGGGGATGGAGCGCGGTTGCTCATGGGGCGTATCTTAATCTGAATCTGAATTCTTGATCTGAAAACCTAATCAGGAAAACACATCTGCGGCCAACCTCAGTGAAGCCGATTTCACTCTTGTCAGAGTCTTAAGGCGTGAAATGTGGTGTATTAAAACCTTTTTTCTTCACGATTTTTATCAAAAAACCTACAAAAAATATGTATGTTAATTTCCAATTTACATCATATAAAGCATGCATTCTTATTTTCAATTTAATAAAAAAAAATAACTGAAAACGTAAGAAATAAATTAACATAGCCTTTCGTAGTTACAATCATTTTTCTCCTAAAATATCAATCATAAAATATTTTTATTGCTTTCAGTACATTAAGTAACAGAACGACAAGAGGACCTTGATTTTATTTTTGAAAATTACTTTCCTAATGATATTTAAATTCAATAAAACATAATTTTCGCTCACTTTTCGTTTCGCGAGTGCTATTCTGTCAATTACTAACTCACCTAAACTTAATGAGTTATAGTGATAGAATTTGACGCCATCGAAGCCTTAATTGAACGACTTCTCAACGTTGCAGTGAGCGCCCTGCCTTACGGGCAACATACGACGGTCGCCGCTGACTTAGGAAACCCGGCTTATGACTTCCTCAGAAATAAGTACCTATTTGTTCGTTTTCACTTCTGAAAAATTCTTAAAAAGGTGACGGTAATTTCCTGGAGATTATGCAAAGCAAAAGAGGTTGAATAAATAAATCTGATTTATTTGAAAGCGTTTTCAGAAAGAGGTAGGAGACAATTTAATAATCCGCGCTGCCGGACTTGATAGCGGTCCATTATCTAAATTACCTATCTAAAGGTTTAATTAAATCTGCGGCGAGGGAAAACCTATCTAGGTTTAATAGACCTAAAATAATGTAGTCAATATACATTAAAATAAGCATAATAATCTTGCTTTCGTTTGAGGGCGAAGGAACCCTAATCTAATAATGTTACGGGACCGAACTGGGTTTTGGAACTCATTTTAAATCATAATATAGGGATGTTTTAGGGCTTTTGTCTGCAGATTTCTCAGATCATCATCATCACCAACACAAGATAATTACGGTATTGGCCGAAATAATAATATGGATAAACAAGTGTTACGCCTCTGTTACGCCGCCGCTACGCGGATCAAACGCACGACATGCAAAGTGTTCGCTAACAATCAGCAAACTATCATCATCAGCAGCCCACACAAGTCCACTGCTGGACATAAGCCTCCCTCATAGAATGCCACGCCGTATGGCCGCCTCTGGTCTTCTTCATCAGTTATACTTTACCAAATGATCCTTTCAGGATGCACATGCATGATTTGTTGCGGAAAATATCAAAATTGCTATACAAGTGTGTCTATAATATTTGAAGAGTTCCCTCAATTCCTCATGGATACCATCGTCGGAACCAGATTTTGATGATAATGGGACCAATCTGGAAGTATATCGGAATGGATCGTATATGGAAGTCGGTTAAAAGCCATCAGCCATCCCGCTAGTTATGTTACTTGGAGCTCCTATTCTTCTTCTTCTTCTTTTGGTTATGGCTACTGTGGGTTTAGTTTCCACAATTTAGCCAATGTCAATGTCGTGCATACGTTGAAGCGTAACGGAATTACATGTGTCACTTGGTCTTCTGCGACGATACTTATGGTCGCCTGTCCACATAAGGAGTTAAATATTTTTTTTACAAACAAAACCGACTTCACATGTTACATATATATTAACGGGATCCATCCCCTGACTTTCCTAATTTCTTTGGAATATTTTCTTAAAAAAATCAGACCAACCTCGGGATTTATAATTAACGAATTCAATCAAAAAAATAATTACTCTGATTTGGGGGTAACGCAGCGAAACAGCCATGATTTATCCGTTTCTACGTCCGTTCTCTCCACTGCGCTTTGGTGGACCAACTGCTGCTCTATCCACTCCGCTCATCTCCACTTTGGCGGTCAGGTTGCCTGAGTGACGGGGCCGGGCCGGGCCGGAAACGGTGTGGTGGACGTTTCACTGCAGAGAGCGATTTGTCAGTGTCGTCGGCGACCTCCCGGCGGTGTCATACACACCGGACACTAACCACGCACAATTTAGAGAAACTAATTATTTATGGACCTACACGCTTTTGTAGGATTTGGAGGACTAGTCAGAGACTTCAGTAGCGAGCGTAGACGGCACTATTCTAGCAGAACGTGGATGGAGTCAATTATTAATTCGCTGTCAGGTTGTAATTTGCGTTGACAGATGTCGTACAGGCGTCACCATCACGAGATCTCATAACTAAGTTTTGTCACAGAATAAATAATAGTACAAGTACAAATGACTCGCTGACAGAGCCACTTAACTAATAAACGCAGAATACCCGTCGAGTAGTTACACCGTGTTTTGTCTCTTTCGATTGAATTAAAAACTACTTGTCAATGCAAAAGTCAAAACACTATACAACTTTTCCAATTTATATTAACAAGATAGATAGATAGATAGATAACACTTTATTGCACACCACAAAAATAAAAATAACATTAAAAACAATCAGAAAAATAAGTACCTATGGAAGTAAAATGGGCGGTCTTATCGCTGAGAGCGATCTCTTCCAGACAACCTTGGTGAGACGTGGCCGCCAACTATTGGCCGCATCTCTCTTCTTTGTCGTTTTCTCCATTACTGAAGGTCGTGCCCGTCTTGAAATGCTTTGGTAGAGGAATTGACGAGCTGCTTCCATGCCAGCCTGTCTTCGGCTCGTCTAAGGGCGGTAGTGACAGGGAGGTCAGACGACCACGAGCCACGAGGTATTTTTCCCACTATCTTCCCAGCCACCACCAGTTTGTCTAGGTTGTCTGGTTGCCTCCCAGCGATATGACCAAAGTAGCTCAATACTCGCTGGTAACAAATAGTGAAGAGTCTGGTTTTGATCTGCAGTTGGTCGAGAATGGACTTGTTAGTTCTTTTTGCAGTCCAAGGTATACGCTACATTCTCCTCTCCTCCTCACGGTATCAGTCAGTCATCGGTGCAGTGTGTACGCAGCCTTATACCGACGACGTAGGTAGTGCTAGTGACGTAGATGAACTAATTCTCGACGCGCGCGCAACGAACCTACCGCCGCCGCCGCCGCCGCCGCTGTCCCAGCGAGCTGAGCGCGCGGTTGCACGCAGTATTCGCTGGTCCACCGTCGAACGCGGTCGCGGGCGGTGCTCATGATGAAGAGGCTTCTGAACTCAGTCTCGAAACGTCAGCAAAGTGACGAATAATAGTGGTAATTAGCCGTTTATCTTTTAATATGATTCCCAACCACGATAGTTTCAATTCTAAAAATGAAAACATACATTTTTGCGTCAATAATTTTGTTTTTTATAATTTTGATATACACTCGCGCAATAAGACGCATATCATTCATCAAAATCGGTTCAGCCGTTTAGTAGTTACGAGGGAACTTAGGGACGGACATACACACATACATACATATAGGTCAAACAAATAATTCTCCATTCTGGCTTCGCCGCAGTCGGGTAAGAAGAAACAATTCTGTAAAATGTTGTCTGTCCATTGCTGCTTGATTATTGAACACATTTGAGGGACTAGCTAGAGTGTGAACCGGCGGTGTATCGATCGTTAGAGTTTAAAGGAGCTAAGTGTATGGAATGCTAAGACCATCGTAGCATTATTAGAAAGTCTTTGTACATATATTAACTTACTTGAATAGTATTCAAATTAAATAGTTTAAAATATTTGTGAAATCTGTTAATTGGCCTTGGATACCTTAAAACTCTGTTTTTTAAAGTAACTAGCTGTTAGTTTTCCTAAGAGAATAAAATAAAAAATAAAATAATAATAAGTAAAATTCTAAATAATAATGGAAATCTCGTAGAAAGGATATCTCGAGCCTTGCAATAAAATATTTTAAGCCTGGCTTTTTCAATAGCACATAAAAGATACTCTTCAATAAAGTGATATTGAAATTTCTACTCAACTGAACTTAAGGGATTTCATTCTAGCGCATCTCTTTGGAACAGCCTTATCCATATGAGGCAAATCTGAACCGCACACAAGTTAGTATTATAGGTTCTGTGTTTCCCGAGGTCGCTCCAATCTCATAAATAAGGATGAGAGCAGAACGAACAAAGCCTCAGAAAGCGGTTTCCGAAGATTTTAAAATGTTATCGGGAAGGCGTGATTGACAAAGTCAGAGAGTTGGTGGGCGATTTTGCTGAAGCCTTTTACAGAGCCTCAATCTTCCGGAAGGGATGTGGCTTTCCCTCGATCGTAAAATCCATCGTTACTTCCGTTAAGGCAGCTGCGACTCTGAAAGGTTCTAAATAAACAAAGTACGAATCTTATTTGCGTGTTTGCTTTTTTGATGCATATTGATAGGATAACCGGACCGGGCAAATTGATCCGGAGACTTGAAAGCTATTTGTTTTCGAAAACTCGATATCTTTTATCGGCAGTCCGATTCGATTCAAAATTGGGAAATTAATTTTAAAAGCCCAGGGAGTGTTTTCGTTGAATTCTGAGCGCCGAGGGATTTTCCGGCGACTTATGTAAGTTGAACCTCTCCAACTTAAAAGCGTTAAGTATAGCAAATGGAATGGAAAATATTTATTCACACAATTCATTGTATTTACTTACGGCTATTATTATTCTTAAGATATCGGTACCGTTATTTGACGGCATTAATATAATTATCAATTAGGAACGTACGTCGGAAGTGAGCTATATAATTTCTACATTTCTAAATATCTAATTACACTGATTTATATAATTTCTACCACTATTTTTTATTTATTTAATCATCCAAGTATATTTATGGCCGATGATCATCATGATGACAACATTTGGGGATTAAAAGTTTTCGAATGGTGACTACGAACCGGACGGCTGATAATGTTAACATACCATAACACCCAACAGTCACCTACATAGTCCTGATCCCACGCTAGGACTCCCTTTGTGGTGGGTATTAGGAAGTACGAGCACCATATGGGTAAAGGTGCCGGTGGAATTACAGGCACATGAGACTTTTCATCTTTATGTCTCAGGGTGGCGGGCGCAGTGCAATGCCACATAGGGCGCGTCCTAGGTGGACGTGACCTATGAGGTAATGCACTGTTCATAGGCTGAGGTTACCGCTTAACATCAGGTGGGCCATCTGCTTGATCCGTCATTCAAGTAGTATAAAAAATAAAAAATAAACATGGTACAACTACCAGACCAGGAGCAAATATTTGCAGATCATACAAATATTTATCCCGCAGCGGGAATCTGACCCGCAACCTCTCGCATCTCAGCCGGCCACTCACCCGCCGCGCCACTTAGGTCATCAAACATAGACAGTTAGTAAGCCTTTTTCCCCGAAACTGTGGGCAGAGCCTCAATGGGCCTCTTTTCATCGTGGGTTGCACCATCATGGGAATATAGACATGACAAATGGTGAGCTCATCGCCTCCATTGCTTCCCATGACTGACTCGGCTAACGCTTTCTTCTAGCATTCTAAACATTCCATAATAAGCTAGCAGCCAAGGAAAAATCTTACCTATACTTTTATCTGTGCCTATACCAAGAAATCCAGTAAAAATACATAATCAAATAACTAAATATCTTTCACAAAGGAAAATCTACAACCAAAGATTAACCGCTTTTCATAACATGCTCAAAGGGATGATGTTTTTCCATTTAAATGGCATTTGCGTAGGACGCCATGTGTGTGGGCGAGTCCATTTATAACCAGCGACCCGCTCGCGACTTCGTTCGCGTTATACCAGTGACCCGAATGCAGCGCCACCTACCGGCTCCAGTTGTGAACCAAAATCACCCAGGGACCCACTCAAACACAATACAACATTTATCATTCCCACGATGGAAAGGAGGTCCATTTGAGGCTCTGCGGGGAAAAAGGCGTGTGTATATGTAAATAAATAATAAATAAATAAATAATTGTGGACAGTTCACACAACATGATTAGCCCCAAGCTAAGCAGAGCTTGTGTTATGGGTACTAGATAACTGATATACTTAATACAATATATTACATAGATAGAAATTTTAATTATACATAGAAAATACCCAGAACAACCTGAACAAATATCTGCGATTGCACAAATATTTGTTCCGAGGCGGGAATCGAACCCGCAACCTCCTGCGTTGCAGGCCAACCTTCGCCCGCCGCGCCACAGAGGTCGTCAAATTTATGTTACATACATACA
Source organism: Operophtera brumata (assembly GCA_932527175.1). NCBI lineage: Eukaryota > Metazoa > Arthropoda > Insecta > Lepidoptera > Geometridae > Operophtera > Operophtera brumata. Next base: position 9,033,945 of record OW052238.1, read on the forward strand.
TTTGACGTTGTAAGTTTTTTTTTGTAATTATACTTTTAAATCTTAATAATTAGGTACATTGTAAAATTACAGCGCCCTATTGGGTACATGTGCTTTAATATGCTACTCCTAGACCTAAGCTATAAATAATTATACAAGTTGGCAGTTATCAAAGGCCTTCCTTATCGGTTCCCTACTGCCGAGCTGTACGATAGGTGGGACATCCTGACAGTCAGGAAGCTGTTTCTACTCCAAGTAGTGCTCACTTCACACTCAGCACTTCCCTACGACCCTGATCTCTTAAAGGACAAGAGGAGAAAGGGCAGCATACTTTGCTCTCAATCTTTCCGAACCAGCTTCTCCCACAACTTTATTTGCTTTCTGGGACCTTACATATACAACAAAGTGAATAGCGTTTTATCTATCTACCCGTTACGTCGAACAAAGTGCAAGACAGTAGTCACGAATTGGCTTAGAACACTCTCGTACCAGGAAACTGAAAACCTTTTATCTCCAATCTCGTAAACCCCTAAATATCCACAAATAAACTCAGTTCTTCAATTAACATTTTAATAACTACCCAAAAAACCTTTATGCATTCCCTCACTCGAACACCTAATCAAACATCTGACATACACTGACACATTTAAACATTTTTTACTGACCTACACGCACACACGCACATACACGCCAACACGTGTTTACACCCTCCTAGATCCTCACACAACACACATAGCCACACTCAAACACACACACACACACACTCAAACACACACACACACACTCACAATTACACTCTTATCTGTTAGCCAATGTCTGTCGCTGTATTATAAATTTTTCAGTAATTTTATTTTATATAATATATAGTCTCTCTCTATGTACCTATATCAGATCTTATAGTCAACCTATAACAAGGCATGGTGACTTATACAATCCGTGGAGTGAGAGCACTGGTGACCTGTAATACAGGTTTCACAAACCTATCTCAGGCACCAGTCTCTCATAATACAGGTCTACAGTCTGTCTACCCTACAGAGTTATTATTTATTGTTTAAAAGACCTTTTTTTTGGAGAAAATAAATGTATTTTTTTATTTTATTGATTTATTATTAAATAAATTAAATGAGAAAGTTGTCAAAGAGGACACATATCCGATCACATGACGACCTCTGTGGCGCGGCGGGCGAAGGGTCGCCTGCCACGCTGGAGGTTGCGGGTTCGATTCCCGCATCGGAACAAATATTTGTGCGATCTGCAGATATTTGTTCAGAGTGTTCTGGGTATTTTCTATGTATAATAAAAAATATCTGTCTGTGTAATGTATTGCATTAAGTATATCAGTTATCTAGTACCCATAACACAAGCTCTGCTTAGCTCGGGGCTAGATAATGTTGTGTGATATGTCCAGCATTATTTATTTATTTTTGTTTATATCCCGCTATATTACGTTCGTCAAAAGCTGCCGTTATCTCGCGAACTTACTTCGAAGCATAAATAATGCTAGGTATCAAAAAAACTGATTGCAGCCATCAATCAGGCGAAGCACTCTCGGGGGATAACGGAGGAGTGTGTTTTTGTTTGTTTTACGAATGACCTTTCGCCACGGCGTTGTGTAATCAAACAAAATAAACGGACAAGTCCGAGTGAAACTCGCGCTCTGAGGGTTCCGAATGGCAAAAATGTACTGGAAAATCATTTTTTGAATCGGTCGGTGGTGAAACAGTCAGTACACATCTGAAAGTACTAACAGAAGGTTGCTAAGTTAAAACATCATCAAAGTGAACATATAACGGTCCCATTTTTTCTTGTTCAGACACGGAACCCTAAATAATAAAAATATGATACTTCAGTCATTAACATCAACTTTTCAACTTTTTTTGATAACTAATTAGTGATCAAAAAGTCAACACATGGCACTGCTAATTAGCTGTGCCATCTAGTTCTAATATGTACATCTAGTATTTTTTAATATAGGTAGGTACTCAAACTAGTAATATATAAACCAAAGCGAACTTTGGCTTACAAACACTGGTTATACAAAAATTATTAATAACTAGCTTCTGCACTCGGTTTCACTCGCGTACCTAATAATCCTTTCACCACGCTGCCTAATATTGACGATAGATGGAGTTAGAAGATTAGACTCAGCTTGTTTTTTTTTCTTGTCCGCAATAATTTCCAATCCTTGAAATCGACGAGTTTCAGCCATTTCATAACTAAACTCATATTCATAAACTAGGTATAATCTGGGTCTCTTCAGCTAGGGTGCCTTCTAGAACTTTGTGCTCCATCTTCGGCCACATCGTCACTTACCAACAGGTGAGATCGTGGTCAAACAAAGGTCAACCAAGGTCACAAAAAAGACATCTTAATTTTTACTTGGGGTACTAGTATAGTATTATTATAGCTTAATAGTAATAGTATAGCTTGGGGTAACAATTACGAAGTTCCTCAATTTTAAACATTTTCCTTTATTTGTGTCACAATGCCTCCTAGCATTCCAAAGTTCAGAGTTGTGAGGTTACTGGAAGTACCCTAGAAGTTTTAATATTCGGCAATTTTATTTAAAAAAATAAGTACATTCTTAGCTGTATATATTTAAATATCAAGATGCGGTCGATCTACTGTCTTCACTGTACACATTTTACATGAATCATATATGACGACGATTCCACATGTAAGTTACCTTGCGATGTAGGGCCGATAGCAGCAAACACGACCGCTCGCGTGCGAACCAAGTCATAGACTGGCTGTCGTTGGTGTCTACAATCCGATTTTAACACCGAAAACTGACCGCCATTTTACACGGTGTCCGCCCTGTCCTTGCGCTAGTATTATTATAACAGGTTTATGTTCTTTGCTACTTATATCTTTTCAATGTTTTTGATTTTAAACGACACTATAAGCTTATAGATCTTTATATTTGGTGTAAGTACATTTCATGTTGATACGAGTACCTTTAGCTGTTCCTGAGAAAAATGCTCTTGACAGACAGACAGAAAGACGGCCGACTAAGTGATCCTATGAGGATCCCGTTTTTCCCTGTTAGGAAACGGTACGGAACCCTATAAACGTTACAACAATGTTATTTTCTGTCGTAAAGGACTTCCCTTCAGTTATTGTGTGATAGCAGTCACCCGCGCGTCGCGTGGAATTAGGTTACTTATAAAGATTAGTAGAACTGTCAATTCAGGTCAAAATCTAGCTCTCTACCAAGTTTAATCGCAATTGGTTCAGCTATTATGGCATGATTGAGCAATTAACAAACATCCAAAAATTATCGTTTATAAAATGAGAATACGTTAGAATTTGGCAATAGCTTTTTTGTGAAAGAGTTCGTCCGGGGAAGTATTACCTCCGTAGCTATTTCTGCCGCAAAGCAGTAGTGCTCGCATTGTAGTGTTCCGGGTTGAAGGGCCAGTGAAATTACAGGCACATGAGACTTTTATGACATCTTTATGTCTCAGGGTGCAGTGCAATGCCACATAGGGCGCGTCCTAGTTGGACGTGACCTATCGCTTTCGTTTAATCAGCGGGTGTTTTTTTTTTTTTATGTCATTGTTGATTTATATTTTCAATACTTATACGCAAATATTTGTTTAAATATTGTTTTTAGTGGTTTTCGTTCACTTTTCGTTGCGCGGGCGCTATAGAGTCCATTTGCTTAAATTTCCTCGATTTACACTACTAAGTATGTTTTTTTATTTATTTATTTATTTATTTTCAAAATTTTGGAGAAACTTACAGCTAGGTTTACAAAAATTCAGATAAAATATAAAGAACATGCCTGGATGGACAAGTGCATGTTTATTGACGGCTAATTAAAAGTTTCCACAGATAGATATAAAAAAAAAATAGCATTATACAAAGTAAGTTGACGACTAATTGGAAATAACATATACATAATGACAAGAAAAATACTGAATAGAAATAAAAAACAATTAAAATTAAGTTAAGTTAAAAATACATGTAGTAGCTTACACTTCAAAAAATTTATCACTAAGCAAGCGTCTAAGCTTACTTGTGCTGGTGTTGAATATGTCAACCTCACTGTTTCCATTAACTAAACAATTAAACGAGCAGGAAGCTCTATTAATAAAAGCGTTCTGCCTATAATTGGTCCTTACTTTAGGAACGTAAAGAATGTTCGGTTTTCTCAGTGCAACCGTGCATGTGCGTAGTCCTATTTGCTCAAGGAGTTCCGGGCAATCAACAATGCCGTTTGCTATGTCAATTAGGTAAGTCAAATCAGCTATTTCTCTGCGTTTGTGAAGGGGAAGAAAGTGAAATTTACGGCATCTAGTCTCATAATCTGGTAAATAAATACGAGCTCGATACTGCAGGTATCGTAGAAACCTCTTTTGGATGGACTCAATTCGCGCGGTGTACACATCGTACCTCGGATTCCACACCTGAGAGGCGTATTCAAGGTGACTACGTACGTAGGCACAATATAGTATTTTAAAAGTTTTGATACTTGTAAATTCCGACGACATTCTAAAAACAAAGCCAAGTGAACGAGATGCTTTTTTAACTATAATATCAACGTGTTGATCGAATAACAATTTACTATCAAAAGTTACACCTAAATCTTTAATAGAATCAACTCTAGTCACTGAAATGTTATGAAATTTGTAGTCAAATAATATTTTTGTGAGTTTACGTGTATATGTACTAACGTAGCATTTAGAAACATTTAGGTCCAATTTGTTGGCAGTGCAATAATTTTGGAATCGCGTTAAATCGTCTTGTAAGAAGTGGGCATCATTAATATCCTTGATTTCATGAAATATTTTCACGTCGTCGGCATATAAAAGTATTTTAGAGTTTAAGAAGCAGGAAGCGAGATCGTTTACAAAAACCGTGAAAAGAAGGGGTCCTAACAAGGACCCTTGGGGTACACCAGAAGGGATGTCCATAGACAGAGAAGAGTAGCCACCTAAAACTACTGTTTGACAGCGGTTTCGGACATAAGATGAGAACCACCTAAATAGATTACCCCTTATACCAATTCTTTGAAGTTTTTCTAACAGCATCACATGGTCGATTCGATCGAAACACTTTGTATAATCTGTATATATAATGTCTACTTGGGAGGGTTCAGACATATACCTGGAAAGCGACTCAGCACAAAGCAGAAGATTTGAAGTAGTTGATCTACCACGCAAGAATCCATGTTGATCGAGCGAAATACATTGCTTGAGTGCAGGAAACAGTTGCGAATATACAATTTTTTCTAGAACTTTCGCAAACAAGCATAGCTTCGATATAGGCCTATAATTTTGTACCTGGTTTTTAGGACCTCTTTTGTGAATGGGGGTGATAAAGGCGGACTTCCACAAGTTTGGGACGATTCCTTCCGTAAGAGAGCGACGGTATAGCAGAGAAAGAGGAAGAACTAGACTCTTCGCGCAGTTTTTAATAAATATTGCTGGTATGTTATCCGGACCCGCAGATTTAGTCAGATCTAAAGATTTTATTAATTTAAAGACGTTATCTTCTAAAACTTCCACTGTAGAGATATCAGCTGGTGAGTCAAGATAAGATGAAGAGGTTGGGTCAACCCGGGTGGCAGAGGAGGGGGTAAGAAATGTTGAATGAAAATATTCCCCAAAAAAGTTACATATTTCATCACCTTGGTCAGAAGAGCGATTACCGAATTCCAGCACAGATGGGTACGAGTTCGACTGGTTTTTACTTTTAACATATGACCAAAAAGCTCGGGGGTTTACTTTTAGGAGTTCTTCGATATTTGAGATGTAAGTTTTATACATACTTTCCTCCATCACTCGCGCTCTCTTCCGCAGTAAAATAAATGAGTCATGGTCGTAGGTATTACCGTAAGTTTTAAACTTTTTATGAAATTTAGCCTTTTCTCGTAATAATTTTATTAAGGGTCTTTTATACCATAAAGGGTATTTGCGGGCAGGTGTAACTAAAGCGGTAGTAATAAACTGGTCACGCAAGCTATAAATAGTGTCATAAAAAACGGATACCGCGTCTTCGATACGTCCACTACTAAGCACAGAGTGCCAATCGACGGCGTCCAGGTTGGTACAAATAGCAGTAAAATCCCCAGAATTATACAAGTACTTTGTATAAGCTCGCGGCTTGATTGTGTGCAGTTGTACAAATTCGCAAGTAGTTACCAAAGAGCGATGGTGCGGATCTTCTGGGACAAGCGGACACTCACAAGCTTTAACAAGAACATCATTATTAGAAAAAATCAAATCCAGAAGCCGCCCATGGCTATCATTCACAATATGGTTATATTGTGAGAGACAACCAGTGTTAAAATTATCAATTAGTTGTAACTGGTGGGGACCCTGGAGATTGGTGGGGATAAGAGATATTCCATCATTATTATCGATACTCCAGGAGACTAAGGGCATATTAAAATCTCCAAATATAATTATTTTATCTAATGGGTTTTCTATTATAATTTTTGACACACTAATTGCAAAATTAGAGAGTTGAACCGACATTGCATTACCCTGGTTCTGATCACAGATATACACAACGCCAATATGCATCTTGTACGTGGATCTGGGATTACGGTGCTTCAATGTTAAGGTGACCCATAGATCCTCGGCGCTCGAGGACCACTCGGGCCGACCTTCAGCTGCTAGGTCTCGGCGCACAGCAATCAGTACCCCACCCCCCTTGTCCTGATCCGTCAGCGCATAATTACGGTCACGTCTCCAAACCATAAAGCGATCATCAAAAAGTTCGCTATTATAAAGGCTATCATTTAGCCAAGTTTCTGTGAGACAAACTATGTCATACGAACATAGCGAAAAATTCCTAAAAAATGTGGTAGTTTTAGTCCGAAGACCTCGTACATTTTGATAATAAACTCTAAACGGAATCATTGATAACAGGAAAGCGTATTAGCATAAGAGTAGGCGCAAGAATATTCGAAATATAAATATTGATTGAGGCAGGGATAAAATTATAACGAAACGGCATAGAAGAGGTAATTAGTGAACACAAGATAATACAATAAAAACCATAACAAAATGAATAATAGACAATAGCAATTATTCGACTTACGAGTGAGGGTAGCGATAGTAATAGGCGAACACAAGCAGTTGCACTGAGCAAAGCGTAACCAGTTAGCACGACAGCGCTAGCCAACCGATGACATACAGGGCCCGCTGAAGTTGAAGATAGCATAGTAACATGTATTAAACAGGCATTATAGTAAATTATAACTTTTTTAAATCCGATTCCGATCTAATGACGATCACGGGAGAGGCAGGATTCTTCCTCACGAAGATCTGACATCCTTTCACCCAAGTGAATGCGTAGCCACGTTCCTTGGCCATCGTCTTAGCTTTATTCAGTAACATCTTGTTACCCATCGTCAGATGGTCATTGACGTAGATCCGGTTGGTACCCTGTAGACCGAGATCAGCAGCAGTGGTGGTACATTTCTTAGCAGCAGCAACAAACTCGTCCTTAATGTACCTGCTGTGTACAGCAACCACGATGGTTTTATTCGTTTTGTCATTGCGCATCGGTACACGGGCAATGTAGTTGATCTGGTCTTTCGGCAGCACGTACTTGGTTTGAGCTCCTATATTGGCTATGATGGTAAATAGGTTTTCAGACTGAGAGACAGGTACACCTTTTATCTCTATATTGTTCAGACGTGAGCGTTGTTCATTTTCCTTAAGCTGTTGATCCAGCTTCTCTACACGAAGCTGGAGGTGATCCACATCATGTTTAGTTTTTTGAAGGTGCTGGATATCTTTCTCCATGTTAACGATTTTATCTGAAAGTGCCCCTATCTTATGGTCAATAAACTCGAGGGAGGTCTTAATATCAGATACCTCGGTCTTAATGGCCTTTAGATCGGACAATTCGGCCTTGATAACTTGGATGCTGGCATTAAGTTCAGGTAGCAAGGCTATTTGGACGGACAGTCGCTTAAGCTCCGCCATCACAGCGTCCATGTCTGCTGGAACGGGAGACCTCAGTTGAGGTGGGAGCGGGCTTCCCGATCGAGAGTTCTTACAGGAAGAACACCTCCATGTCGACTTCCTCTCTCCCAGTCTGCGGTATCCCGTCTCAGTGATACCTGCGCATGCGAAGTCGAGGTGTCCTTGGCAAACAGAGCAGAGAACACCATCGCGGAATTCGTTGTCACAACTCTTGCACTTAAACATTGTTCGATAGTTTGTTAGAAACGCGTAATGCGGCCCTCGCGTGAAATTAGTTGGGACTTGCTAAAGTGAGCGGCAGAGCGAAAATAGTCAGTGTATGCGTGCGTGCGGTTCGTCGTCAACCGACTAACTCTCGTTAAGCTTAAAGACGGCGTTCCAACTTAATTATTTGAGAAATAAAAGCTTAATTACTCATTGTATAACAAGACAACTAGAAAGGCAATCTCGTGAAGAATCTGGAATAACTAATTGTTTGCTACGAGCAATGTTTTAATTTACAATGGGATAAATGATTTTTTAAAAGCACATTTTTTAATAGATGCCGATTACAATTTGAGACTTAGGCTGCGTCGTTAATACGCAAACTGTTCGCCGCTGACTGACTTAGCGGCGTATCGGGTTAGTACGCCCTTCCATATAATTGAAATGGAGTGTTCATAGTTCGCTAGTTTTGCGCGTAACGCTGCAAACTGCGTAGAGTGAGCGCAAAACTAGCAGACTTTGAACACTCCATTTCAAATATATGGAAGGGCGTACTAAACCGATACGCCGCCGCTAACTCAGTCGGCGGCGAACAGTTTGCCTACTGGAGAGGCAGCCTTAGTACCTATCTACTAAGCAGAGTGTAGACGCGTATATACCAAAACGAGAATCGCGTGACATGGATTAATTTTACCACGTACTTTACTATTCTCTTGCTGACCTTGTGCTAACAAGGCTCGTACGGAGGCAAATAGGCCATTAAAACAATACATTACTTGGTAATAGTGCCCTTGGAGGCGGGACCTGCTGGTAGGTAGTTCTTACTGTATTGTTTCCGAAATGTCTAATTTAGTTAGCTCTAGAACTTGTCATAAGAGTTCTTATAGTTTCCCAATTTGAATTTCAACACTCATTAAAGAAAAACAAGGATACCACCTTTTTAAAATTGAAATCCAATTTTATACTTAATTCTTACACGTTTAAGTTTTTGAAGCATTTGGTAACTTATTCATTTGCGCTCGTATACTTTAAAGGGTATTTTTGTATAATTACATAAAACATGGAATCAGAGCGCGCGCTCGCCTTCTTCGCCTCATACATTTTTTTTTTGGTGTTCCAGGGCTCTCCAATTCCTACCATGCATTCCTATCTTCGGTGGTCCCCCACTTCTTCTCGAAAACATCGAGATCGTCACGCCATCCTTTTGCAGCCGACCCCTACGTTGCCTTCCATACTCGGCTAAGAAATAAGTGAACCATTTTATTAAGATCCACTAACACTTCAATGAGCGGTTATCCCATAACCACCGGTTAAGATGACAGATGATTTTATAAAATATCTATAAATATCTCATGCTAATTTAACGTGGGATATAACGCAAAATTATCAATCTTAGATTTAATTTTGGACTGACTAAATTAAGTACAATATTCAAATTATAAATATGCATGGATACTACATTATAATTCCGAGGGATCACTGTACCAGAAACACGATAGGACAATATTTTCTCTATAGAAGAAATAACCAAAGTTACAATTATTTTTGGCCTACATTCGATTGTTCATTAAAATGGTGCATATTATTGGGTAAAAAATTATATAAACAAAATCTATACAACAAAGGCAAGGATTTACTGTAGGGGTTTTTTATTTTTTTATACTAAGTACTTGGATGACGAAACGAGCAGATGGCCCACCTGATGTTAAGCGGTAACCTCTGCCTATGAACAGTGCATTACCTCATAGGTCACGTCCACCTAGGACGCACCCTATGTGGCATTGCACTGCGCCCGCCACCCTGAGACATAAAGATGAAAAGTCTCATGTGCCTGTAATTTCACCGGCACCCTTACCCTTCAAACCAGAACACAGCAATGCGAGCACTACTGCTTTGCGGCAGAAATAGGTATGGTGGTAGTACTTCCTCGGACGAACTCTTTCACAAAAAAGCTCTACTGCTACTAAAATTAAAATTAAAATTATGTATGTTTTACGAGATATTCAATTAAAACCCGCTTAATCGAGCGATGCGCGACGCCGCGAGGCATGAAGATTTTTGCCGGGGGTTGGCGCAGTCTTATGCAGTTGGTGAACTTTACCTTTAGTCGGGCTTCTGACATCCCGATCACCGACATAGCTCTCAGAATTAGCAAGTTGAAGTAGCAATGTGCAGGTCATATAGCTCGCAGAACTGTAGTAGGTTTAACTGTTGGAGAACAAATGTTTTCAAATGGCGACCACAAGCCGGGTGACGCAGTAGAGGAAGGGCTCCTAGAGGAGGATGGATCAAAGATATTATAAAAGTCACAGGAAGTCGATGAATGGTGGTTGTTTAAGACCTTACGTCGTCATGGCCTTCTATGAGAGAAGCTTATGTCCAGCAGTGTACTTCTATAGTGATGATGATGATGGTGATTTTGATGATGATGGGCTTGCAACAACCAGGGTTAAGCATAATAACTCAGAGTTAATACAGGTCGCAGTTATATTGCGCTAAGCCATTTTTAACCCCCGACGCAAAAACGACGGTGTGTGTGTGTGTGTGTGTGTCTGTCAGTGGCATCGTAGCTCCCGAACGGATGAACCGATTTAGTTTTTTTTGGTAAGGTGAATTTGTCGGGAGTGTTCTTAGCTATGTTTGATCCAAATCGGTTCAGCCGTTTCATTGCGTTGAGGGTTTTTGAATTTTTACAAAATTAATTACTTGTTAATTCATGTCTTAACCTAGACTAAATTGCTTAATCCTGGTCGGTGCAATTGGGCCTATGAAGTACGTAATGTAGTTATATAATAATTATTTTGGACAGGTACTTTCTATTTAATAAAGGTAGCCACAAGAACAAAGGAACTAGCAACAATACTCTAATCAAAATAGCCTTAATTTAACAGACGGTGGGTAACAGAAGCAAAATGTCTCCTTTGTACAATGTTAGTACAACAACATTTAATTTTACAAATGAATTCAAAGGCAATTTCCAGAACAAAGCAAATTAATACAGAAATAACTCAAAAGCGGTAATTTGTAATACGGTTAATTCAACACAAAGCGATACTCAGTCCCGGCAATTTTCCTAAATCTCCCGTAAGTGAGCTCATACTACTGGAACAAGATTAGACTAAGCTCTGAGAACTGTTTTTCTCTCCACGATTCATTCGAGAGAAGCACGGAGAGAGAAATAAATGCAGATGTCGCCTTTGAGAGGAGAACTTATGGTCGTAATATGCGGAACAGTGCATAACATAATGTAGGTATACATATGTAGCCAAGTAACTACAACATGGGGTTCTTCAAATGGAGTGTTTAGAAATGTTTAAAGGGTCGGCAACTCGCTTTCTATGCTTCTGGTTTTGCAGGCCATAGGATAGGCCGTAGCCTATGGACGCCTGCAATACCAGAAGCACTACGGCCCACCTGCTATTGGTAAGCGGTTGGTTTTCTGCCGCAAAGCAGTAGTGCTCGCATTGCTGTGTTCCGGTTTGAAGGGTAAGGGTGCCGGTGAAATTACAGGCACATGAGACCTTTCATCTTTATGTCTCAGGGTGGCGGGCGCAGTGCAATGCCACATAGGGTGCGTCCTAGGTGGACGTTACCTATGAGGTAATGCACCGTTCATAGGCAGAGGTTACCGCTTAACATCAGGTGGGCCTCTTGCTTGTTCCGTCATCCAAGTAGTACAAAAAAAAAAAAAAAAAAAAACCGTAGCCGCTACGGTAACCGCTTACCAACAGGTGGGCCCGTAGGCTTGTTTGCTACATTGGTAGTATAAATATAAAAATATCGGCAGACTTGGTCACCTAGGTTGTAGTCATGTTTGTGTAAGTGGATGTTATCTATTTTAATATTATTTATTTTTATTATCACACAAATTTATTTAAAATCTCGTTTAAAATAATTTTTTTTACTAGAAAGGAAATACTATCTACAAACTTAGTACTTCCCTGGAAGAACTCTTTCACAAAAAAGCTCTACTAATAGCTTCCTAAATGGTAGAAAAAAAGCATAGAATACAAAAAGTAAGTAGAAGAGTAGTTAGCGTTTGGGTTCGTAGTTCGTAGATCCATTGTAGGTAGGTTTGACGTAATTGGTCCCCGTAGCGTAGAAGACGCATACCACCTCCCACTTGTCTTCCCTACTCCTCGGTGAGAGTGTGCCGGAAATAAATAAAACGAAGCGGGAATGCGAGACAAGAATGAACCCTTAGTGGAAGAGAAATAATTTGCCGGGATATCCCTGAGCCTGCCCTAAGCTCACATAACAACGTAGAAGCATCGCCTGACGGACATTTTTAGTAACTCGCAAGGCTGACGTGAAAAGTCCTTTGTGAAAGGTTACAGAGAACCTTTAGATACATACATTTAACGCTGAAACATTATTATGTGGATTTATGAAGAATTATATGAAAAATTTAACGAGTACGTGTATAAATGTTTATCCTGAATTTTACATACGTACAGAGACACACGCTTTTTTCTCTGAGAGGGTAGGCAGAGCCTCAATGGACCTCTTTTCACCGTGGGTTGCACCATCGTGGGAATACAGACTCATCATACTGAATTTTAACCTGAAATAATATAATACACCTACTTGGTAGTAACAGCTTGTACTATTATTTATTCTGTGGTAATAGGACTTTCTGAATTATCTTTATTATTAAATTAGGAACTATGAATATTTTTATTATGACAACGAGTGTCCGCCTGCGGCTTCGCTCACGTTTTACCAGGACAAAAAGTAGCCTATAGCTCAATCCAAGTCATAATCTATCTATCATAAGGCGTGTATCTATGAATGAAATTCCATTAAATGACAAAGAAATAGTACAATAAATTTTATTATTTTCTCATTAATCTGAGGTATCATTTATTTACAGAAATAATAATACAACTAATACAAGGTATGTACAAAATACATATAAAACAGTTGTGCTACCTGAAAACCGCTACTAGCGATCTAAAGGTAGCTCAACTGATCTAAATCACTACCAGACGGAAGCGTCCCTAAGATGCTAAATGAAATGATGCTAATGATGCATAAATAGGAATCACTTTATATTCTATAGTAATTGCGACACTCAGGTGCACTTTTGTGCTATCAGTTGTGGTTCCTAAGCATTTTTTTAATAAGTATGGTAATCGTAATTACCATACTTAATTACCCTATTTTAAGTTGGTAACTTTAATTGAGTACTATGATAGCTACAAACGAAATCCAAGAACCGGGAAAAATAACGTTTAACAATTAATTTACCAGAAAGATCCTAAATAAACTCCGTATTAAGTTAAGAGGTATCTTAAAATTTAATTACAAGCGCACACTTAACTTTACACAACTACCAGCTTTCGCTCTTTTGTTTTTAAGAACAAAGAGAGTCAAGGACTGGCTTTTACATTAAGCCGTAGGTTCAACATTGGGGACAAGTGGTATTGTACCTAAGTTCTTTGGATATTCAGGTTTTTTCATTGAATTTTTGTCCTTCATGTTTATTTACGAACTAATTTCGCTATGAATTAAAAAGTGGAAAGCTGTTGCTTTTTAAAAAGGTTTTTTTTTTAATACAGAATGAGTTTTTTTGTCGGGGCCACTTAATAAGCGGGTCTGAAACCGTGAGAGTTATCGAAAAATGATTACGGGTTCTATTTTGAAAATAATAAGTTCCATTCAAATAAGTTGAGATTTATTTATACATTTTCTGAAAAAGTAAGATATACAAAAAAACCTGTCTGTATTCTTTATTAGATCATTATGGTTCGACATGATCCATAGTTTTATTTAAGTTTGTCCTCGCAACTCGCAAGTTGCGAGGTCTACTATTCGCAAAGCTACTAGTTATGAATTCAAGTCAATTAAATTTTGTAGACACAATCTAAAGACTCATACTCGTATCTAGGCCTGTGGTTGTCATTGGACTGTATCAACATAGCATGGACTATACAATTTCCTTACAAATATCTGAGCTGGTTTGATTTGGAAACTATAATTTAATGGTGAACTAACAAACCACAAAGTAGATATTATTTTCTGTTCTATAATAGATAGTCTAAAACAAACAGAGTTTCATTTTGACGACATCTGTGGCGCGGCGGGCGAAGGTTCGCCTGCGACGTAGGAGATTGCGGGATCGATTCCCGCCTTGGAATAAATATTTGTACGGTCTGCAGATATTTGTTCAGGCTGTTGTGGGTATTTTCTATGCATAGTAAAACATAATATATCTACATTATGTAATGTATTAAGTTTATCAGTTATCTAGTACCCATTACACAAGCTCTGCTTAGCTTGGGGCTAGATAATGTTTATGAGCAAAAAGAAAACAGTATACAATTTTTTTATTTTTATTATTTATAATATCCAAAACTGGAGCAGACATCGTTAGGACGAAGGTTCAAGCGGGAGCGGTACACTCCTCTTAAGTCCGTAAGTACATGCAATCTGTCGCCATAAAACAAAATATTTGTCGAAAGAAGTTGTTATTTTTCTGCCTGAGGTAATGTTTTCGAAAACAACATTTTTAAAAGATTCCTCCTCGGTTCCTAAAAAGTAAATTTATTGAGACCAATATGTTACTATCAAGGCCGAAACAGCAAGAACCGCATTTATTATACTGGAGTATGGTAAAGTCTCTTGTTTTTTATTGTAGGGTGAATAAGATTTTATGTGTACTCTTATTTCTGAGTTGAACAGCATAAGCGGTTAAAAAAATTATATGTTACACATGCTCTGCTTAGCTTGGGGCTAGATAATGTTGTGTGAGCTGTCCAGCATTATTTATTTTTCTAAAATATCCTAACAATGTCGTGATGTATCCGGCCAAAGAATAGAACCCTCTGTCTCCTCCCGTGGATGCCGTAAAAGCTGACTAAGGGATTACAACACGGGATGGGCAGCAACATCCACCTGGGTACTCAACACCAATACTGCGATCGTCAATCTGCCTGCTAAGCGTGGTGATTATGGGCAATATGCATTCTATGGGGGAGGCCTCGTCCAGCAATGGACGTCTTACAGCTGATGCTGATGATGATGACGATGATGAACGATACAACCCCTTCATTTGTAAATAATATACCTACTGGCGATTCAGCTCAAGCTACTGGAACTATTCGGAGCTAACTTATTAAACATGTAAAAACTTGACCCTATTTTCAGCTGTTCCTACGTCAACGAATAATATTGTGTGAACAATGTTTCTACATAAAGGTGATCCCGATATCCTTAATTCCTATGCGCTCGTACCTGATCCAGCTAACGAACCAAGCTTAAGCCTCATTAGTACCACTTATCTGCTGATGACGTGGCATTGCGCTGTACTCGACGCAGCAAATAGGGACTTATAGCTGCTTGATTGAAGGTATCTAACAAGGGAATTACGGTTATGTTATCAATGAGGATTATTTCGTTTGCATTATAAAACAACGCTTAATCGACGCTCGCAGCCGAAACTTAAAACATAAAAAAGCGGCCGAGTGCGAGTCGGACTCGCCCATGAAGGGTTCCGTAGCAGCAAGTAACATAATATAAAAGTTCTTGGATGGATTACGATTTGACGTATAAAAAAAAAAACAACTTACAGTTTTCGTTGGCAGTTTACATGGTAATGTGTACATCATATATTTTTTTTAGTTTTATTATTCTCTTATTTTAGAAGTTGCAGGGGGGGGGGGGGGGAGGATGGGACATTTTACCACTTTGGAAGTGTCTCTCCCGCAAACTATTCAGTTTAGAAAAAAAATATATGAGAAATCAAAATATCATTTTTAAAGACCTATCCATAGATACCTCACACGTATGAGTTTGATAAAAAAAAAATTTAGTTTCAGTTCTAAGTATGGAGAACACAAAAAAAATACTGTTTTTTTTCTATTTTGTTAGAAATTCTTAATGCGGTTCACAGAATACATCTACTTACCAAGTTTCAACAGCCAAGCTCTTATAGTTTCGGAAAAAAGTGGCTGTGACATACACGGACAGACAGACAGACAGACAGACAGACATGACGAATCTATAAGGGTTCCGTAGTTTTTGGTTACGGAACCCTAAAAAGACAATTTATCTCCTAATGTAGCAATAGGATTTTGGCAGTTGCAAACGAACTGCCGCGACCGACTGATGCGACCCTCTGCCGATGCACTGGCCCGAGCAGACCACGCGCGTCAGTGGCGCGAAACGGTCGCCATAACCTGAACCTTCTGCATACAAAACCCAACCACTATACCTTTGACGACCTCTGGTGCGGCAGGCGTGTTGCCGAGTTGAGATGCGAGAGGTTGCGAGCTCGATAAATCTTTGTATCATCTGAAATTTTTTGCTCAGGGCTAGACCCGTGTTTGTGGTGCCATTGTACATGTAGCTCCTTTACCTACGAGACAGGGGATCCTAAAACGGGATCAGGACTATGTATGTGACTGTTGGGTGTTTTTTTTGATGTAGTGGCTCGACAAACTGACATACGGCTCGCCTGATGGTAAGCGGTTACCGTCTGCAACACCAGAGGAATTGCTAGTGCGATGCTTGCCCTGAAGGACTCTTTATTTTTTAAAGTGGCTCATGTTGTAGTTTAGCGGAAATACCTCAGAATTGAGCTCATTCCACAACATGCATGTATGGGGGAGAAAAGATCTCGTAAAGCGAGCTGTACGAGCTACCTACGTGTCGATGATGTGTGGATGAGCTCCCATGCGTTGCCGAGAAGTGCGATGATAGAACGTAGTTGCGGGATGTTATAGAGCGGTTCGCCGCGACCACTGTCGCTGTTGTCAGGTCGTGGCTGCCGGTTCGCAACTGCCAAGATCCGAATGCTTCCTTTAGAAAAATGAAGTAGTAGTAGAGCGTTTTTGTGAAAGAGTTCATCCGGGGCAGTACTACCACCATACCTATTTATGCCGCAAAGCAGTAGTGCTCGCATTGCTGTGTTCAGGTTTGAAGGGATTCCCCGGACAAACTCTTTCATAAAAAAGTACTACTAATTAAATTTTTTAATGCTTTCGATTTAGATGCGTGGAGTCCTGCAGTAACAGGACAGTACAAACATGAATGCACATAATACACATATAGACACACACCTTTTTTCTGAAAGGGTAGGCAGAGCCTCAATGGACCTCTTTTTCACCGTGCTTTTTACCATCGTGTAAATATAGACGCGACAAGTGATGAGCTCATCGCCGCCATTGCTTCCCACGACTGACTCAAAATTAACGTTCCTAAATAAACAGAGGTATATCTTTTATTAATTCTCTATGTGAATATTAATTTTTCGTGTACTTGTCTAATTATTTCTAGTTAATTAATTCGCCTAATTAAGACGAATTAATTAAGACGCTGACAACAGCCAAATTCCGTCACTATCTAACTAAGTTAAAGCTCGCCAAATTAAAAGTGAACAAAAATCACAAATCACGAAAAACAGTATCTAGACAAATGTTTGCTGCGTAAACGAAAATATAAATCAACTAATAATATGCTTTGTACTCTTATTAATTTTGTCAATGTACGTTGATAGGTAATAGAGATATTTACTCGTTTTCTTTACAGGTACAGGTGAAGTTTTTTTTTTTTAAGTTGTGTAGATTTTTCTAAAAATGTGTTAAGAGAAGCCTATTTTACTCTTAACATCGTCTTAATAACTTTTCTCAGAGCAATATCACATTGTACTAAAACTTCAATTCAGGTGACTCTTTTTCATAGGTACGAGTATCATTTCCAATAGGAACATTTTCGTAGACTGTTTGAGGTCACTACTGCTTTACCAGCGTTTGGCGAGCGCAGATGGCGCTCAACCTGTTTTAGTTGTGTGTTTATAATATTTATTACTTACTAGTTCTTTTTTTTAATACTAATTGGAATGACGGGTCAAGCTCACCTAATGTTAAGCGGTACCTACCGTCTCCCTATGAACAGTGCATTATCACATAGGTCACGTCCATCGAGGACGCACCCTATGTGGCATTGCACCGCGCCCGCCACCCTGAGACATTAAGATGAAAAGTCTCATGTGCCTGTAATTTAACCGGCAACCATACCCTTCAAACCGGAACACAGCAATGCAAGCACTACTGCTTTGCGGCAGAAATAGGTACGGTGGTAGTACTTCCCCAAACGAACTCTTTCATTAAAAAGCTCTACTACTACTAAATTACCCCGCCACTTTAGACAGTATATAGAGAGAGCACTGATGGTGTAGACCTCATACATTCGATCTAAAAGTTCTTCATTCATTCATTCGTTCTAAAAACTTCCAAGGCGTGTCGAGAAACGCCTATGTTAGGGTCCCGGCAGAAGATACGCATCAAATCTAAAGTGTTCATAGAAAGTCTACGTGGTGTTTTGACAAGCGGTGTTCCTTAAATTTAGTTTTATAGCAACTTTGAAGCCGTACATTTTCTAAATAAAGGCGTTTAATATAAATCCCAGTCGCCAACGATGTTTTCCACAAGAAAAATGTATGTGCGCAGTATTACGAGCTCTCAAACATTGTAGGAAAACATCGTGAGGAGCCGAAATGTCCAAGAACCAAAAATTCGAAGACATGCGACATGTGCTGAAAGGAGATTCTTGGAGGCGTACTGAAACCTTTCACCGCACTGGTTCTTTCACCATTTTCTAGGCTCTTTTCCGGGCCACCTCAAGCTGGTCATAGACGTGACGCAGGGTGACCAAGAAAGAACTGTTGACACGAAGTAGTAATACGTTGTTGAAGTCTCTCAATTCCAAAATGTACACATAATTTCTACAGAAAAACAACTGTTTCTTTCACATTTTATGAACGAACACCTATGTATGTGTATATAAGGTTTGTATAAATAAGGTTCAGGATAAAAGCAGGATAAATAAGGTTCAGGATAAAATGTGGTTATCTTTAGAATTTTATAGAGGAAACAAAAAGAATATAAAGGAACCAGTTTCCATATTTTTCTGCGGTAAAGATAAAAAATGTTACTCCTCGTAATGTTTTCCTACGTATTCTACGTAGTAAGTATATAGAAAAAGGTAATATGATTTACTTCGTAATCAATATATACAAAATCGTTCCGTGACTGACTGACTCACTGACTGACTATCACCGCATAAACCGTCTGTAGCCGGGCACGGATAAAATAATACTTTAGGTCCGGGGAAGTACTACCACCTATTTCTGCCGCAAAGCAGTAGTGCTCGCATTGCTGTGTTCCAGTTTTAAGGGTATGGTTGCCGGTGAAATTACATGCACATGAGACTTTTCATCTTTATGTCTCAGAGTGGCGGGCGAAGTGCAATGCCACATAGGACGCGTCCTAGGTGGACAAGAGCTATGTGATAATGCACTGTTCATAGGCAGAGGTTACCGCTTAACATCAAGTGGGCTTTGAACCGTCATTCCAAATTGTTAATAAAAAGTCCTAGAGACCCTGATATTTGGAGGGTACATTCCTTTTGTGGTCCAGGGGTGCACTTAGAAAAGATATTTCAAAATTCACCCCTTGAGAGGTGCGGGGTGTTGAAGTTTGGAATAAACTCCGCGCGGGCGAAGTCGCGGGCATTTCACTAGTTTCAGGATAAATGTGGTTTTTAGGGCAAGTAGGTATCAAAGTATTATTTTCTTTTATCTTTATGAAAAATCTCTTCCTTAACAGACACATATATAAAACAGGTTCACAATATGCCAAACACAATTTAATGGTTTGTATTCTTCTACATGCTAAAAGTGACACAATGACACATGACACTTTTCACCTTTATGGCGCAGTGCAATGCCACATAGGGTGCGTCCTAGGTGGACGAGACCTATGTGGTAATGCATTGTTAAAGGCAGGCCGTCCCAGAAACTTTACAATCTGAACCCACTATCTCCTTATAATCATAGGACAAGCAGGCGTTCTACTCGGTAGGTACCATACTTACCTCATTAGTATACCTACGCTCTATTCGCTCTCAACGTTTCAGTTCCACACACACTAACGTCGTCTGTCTTGTGTGTCTCTTCAAAGCAAGAGTCAAGCCTTCTGGACCTTTGTGCTCCATCATCGGCCACCACCATTCGTCAGATCGTGGTCAAACGAAGGTATATCAATGTACAAAATGGCCTCATTGTGTCTTGGTCCTAGATTTTTGTTTTAAACATAATTTCCTTGCATCCGTTACACCAAAACTTTGGGTAGTAGTATAGGTATATAATAATATTCTTAGGCCTGGCCAACCCAAAATTAACGTCAAAAAAATACAAATGTACGGTAAAGCCAACATGTTTTCAACATCTAAGCGTGATTCTCTCCACTCAGCTTTACTGGATATTGGACCCTATTCACCTTGGCAAAATGTACGCCAGACAAAGTTACGTCCATAATGAAAAAGTTTCTCAATAATATTTCAGTTTCTCCCCATTATGAACAAAACCTTCGGCCCATTGACGTCCGAGTCGGTGCTTGGGGCCTATTGATTAACCAACTCCGAAAACAAGGTAATTAAGTTTATTGCTGCAGACTCGGGGGTAGTTAGTTGGCCATGTCAACTGATATTTGGGATTGTTTCGACATAATAGGGCAGGTGGAAAGTTACAAGTGCCTACCTAAGGGCAGTGAGAGATAGAGATCAACACCAACATCATCATCAGAAGCCTGTAGAAGTCCACTGCTGGTTTTTACACCACGAAGACCTCTATTCAAAGTCAAAGGAAAAATATTTTATTTATTGAAATCACAAGGATCATTTTGAATCGTCTTATAAACTAAATTTACTCCTGTTCCAACTCGACCAAACCTAGAATCGGGCGACAAACACGGACTGGATTTGTTTAATGATCCTAGGAAAGAAGCCATGTGTGGTGCCTGGACAAGGAGAAGCTGATTCAAAGATAAAAGAGAACCTACTTAAAAACCAAGAAGGTAGTCAAAAGTAAGATGTAAAGAGAATCAGCAAAGTTCATAAGACAGCACACGCTACGCTTGATATACATACTTCTAAATAGGGCAATTTAAGTAATTGAGTAATTTAGTATATAAGCACAGATAAAATAATACTATGTATGTATAAGTAATTTTACTAATTTAAGTATGAGGAATATTTTTTGCATCTCAAGACAAGCCTCTAAAGTTTTATAAGTAGATGTTTAATTTATTTATAGGATTATTTGTGAATAAAAAAAAAAATTTAGCTGGACTAATGTTAGTAATAGAACACTCTGCCTAACGTTGTTTTAGTCCAAAACGGTGTCTTAATTTATTTATTTGCGTCTTGGTAAATGGTTCACCTGATGTAAGCGGTAACCTCTGCCTTTAGCAATGCATTATCTCATAGGTCACGCCCACCTAGGACGCGCCCTATGCGGCATTGTACTGCACTCTGTGGTAAGTAGAAACAGATATTTCAAATTGCCATGTTAGCTGTCGAGGGGCAGAGTGACATCAGCCAACTTTCTGCGACCTTTAAAATGTCTTTGGTCCATCGAGGTAATTCCTAAACTACGTCGTCCGGTTCTTGGTTTCCTCTAGTAGTGAGATAACGATGATACACACAAAAGTTTCAGTGTCAACGATATAGTTACTACACTGGTTTAAACACCACCAAAATTACACGATATTTACCAAAAAACATTATAAATTTAAAGTAAATAAAAATCTGACAACGTATCTGCGTCTATTATCTAGAAAAAGGAAAATAGTTATTAAAATCCTACTTATGTATTAAATGTGAAAGTTGGTGAGTTTGCTTTTGAACCATGCACGCCGTGACAATATTCGAATTATGAAAAAACTTGTTACTAAAAAGTTAGAAGCTGTTAATTACGTATTAAATAAAAGTTATGACTTAGGTACCTATTAATGGTTATGTACTTACCGACCTACTTTTTTTTTTTTTATTGGAACTTACTATTATTAATTTTAAATGAACATGTTTTAGTTTGTTTGAATTAATTACATGCCAATTTATTTAGATTTTTTGTATTATTATTTTTGACATGTAACTATAAAGAAACTACATATGAACTATTTACTAGTTAGATTCCACATTTATTTGTTTAAAACATTTCTACGAACATTTCCTTGAACTACACAGCCATACCGAGCTAGCTCTACGAGTGTAGCTATTTGATGCAAGCAAAGTTTTAATGAAGTTGCATTGCTATGTTCGTCCCACAGACAATATATCATGATAGACACCGCAAACACGTACATTTGTATGAAACCAAGTGTGCCGTTTTATATTGTACCTACTATGCTACGAAATATCTCAATTCGCACGGCTAGCTGATTTCAAAGAATTTTTACAGTTCACTATGGTGCAACTAGGCATTTTTCTACTAACATCCGACGTGCTATCGCGAAGACGGCCGAGATCGAACTGATTTGAGGTTCGCTAATAGGTGCATTGCATCTACTTCGGACAGTCAAAGTGACACCAAAGTAGATGCACTTGCGTTATCTAGTGTTATTATAGGCTTCGACCAAAGTAAAATAATGGACGGGCTTTACCCATACAAAACGTCCGTGAAAAATAACACAATTCGGATTTAAAGTACGGTCAACAAATAAACTATCTATCTATCTATCTATCCAGCCGGTAGCACCCACTGCTGAGTAAAGGCCTCTTCTCTATAGCGCCACTCCTGGCGGTCTTGTAAATAAACTAGGTGAAATTAAAATATTTAACTTCTTAAAAACTGTATTTTTTTAATACTTAATACTTTAACAGATGCAATGTGTTTTCTAAAGTTATTTCAGTAGATTTATAGTACAAAAAATCGCCGAAAGAAATGCAATTATTGAATGAAACTTTTACAAAAATACATGGTTCCCTTCTGTTTTATGTAGTTACGTATCTATTTTTCAGCTCTCAAACATACACAATATAAATCGATAGAAAAGCAAGTCCACCTAAGATCTCCAGCTCAATCAATTTGTGAAAAATATATTTTTCATCACTCAATAAACTAAGAAAATATCATAAAAATCGTACGGAAACATAAATGTATAAAAATTCCAGTATTTTAGAAACCGCAGAGTGCAGTTTTAAGAATTTTGCACAATGAGTTTTTTTATACTACTTGGAATGACAGATCAAGAAGATGGCCCACCTGATGTTAATTGGTACCCTCTGCTTATGAACAGTGCATTACCTCAGGTCACGTCCACCTAGGACGCGCCCTATGTGGCCTTCCACTGCGCCCGCCACCCTGAAACATAAAGATGAAAAGTCCCATGTGGCCGTAATTTCACCGGCACCCTTACCCTTCAAACTGGAACACAGCAATGCGAGCACTACTGCTTTGCGGCAGAAACAGGTATGGTGGTAGTACTTCCCCGGACGAACTCTTTCACAAAAAAGCTCTACTACTACTAACCGTTTTTTGGCGTATAAAATTCATTGTGTAGAAAATTATCAGAGCAAATACGGGAAAATATATTCCACTTCCAAAAGTCGTCTATTCTTGCTCGTCTTATGACTTCTATCTATTTTTGTTTACCTTAGATTTCTTTTGGAGGTTAATTAACATGCTATTACATATTATATGCAATTACCTAAAGCAACGTGCTTAGCAATGTTTTGACGTAAATAATGCAAATTACAATTCTAAATCAATACGATACCCCTTAGGCATCAGATTTTTTTGCAGTCTGTACCGGACCATCCGTCATGCGTGAAGTCTTCTCAAATATTTCGTCGCTGTAGTTGGAAAACTAAATAACTAATAACAGCAACAAAACCAAAATCGCGAGAAAAACGCGATTTACTGTTTTATTGCGTCAAAAATGGCAATAACTTTTTTATCGTAACTAATTTTGCAGTCCGTGTTTTGATATGTTATAGATTGGTACTGTATCTATTTTCGAATTTAATGATAATACATTTTAGTTCTTTTGATTAAGAGAAAAAAATAAAAAAACGACTATGTATTTTTCCCTCGCCAAAGTTTTGAATAATTGATGCAGTTATTTATTTTTGCATGTCAATTGTTTTGTTTTCCTTCGTCAATGATCTCCACTGAGGTTCAAAAAGCTAATGATAAGTGCCATTATTTAATTTTCCCATAATAGTGAAATCTTGAAATAATCTATTATTTACTTATTTGAATATGACAATCCTATCCATGGGTATAGATTTAAATAATATTAAATAAATAATAAATAATGCTGGACAGTTCACACAACATTATCTAGCCCCAAGCTAAGCAAAGCTTGTGTTATGGGTACTAGATAACTGATATACTTAATACAATATATTACGTAGATAAATATTTTTTATTATACATAGAAAATACCTAGAACACCCTGAACAAATATCTGCGATCGCACAAATATTTGTTCCGAGGCGGGAATCGAACCCGCAACCTCCTGCGTCGTAGGCCAAGCTTCGCCCGCCGCGCCACAGAGGTCGTCAAAATACATTTTAAAATAAAACCAACTTATAATCATTTCTTTTTATCAAGACTGAATATTAGAAAACTACTGAACACCTACATTATTTTAACAGACTAATAAATTCAAAGTAAGTGACATAACAAACTTATCATACGACTAATGCTTATAAAATCAACAAAATGAAATCAATTTGTGGAACACAATAATTCTAAGTATCAAAAACAATAAGGTATGTCGACTAAAATTAAAACTATCTACGAGTATAAACTTGTGTCTGTTAACTTTCATTCAGAGATAATGTCCTGGGGCGTAGTCCTCCTTGTCGCTCGTCCTCTAGAGCAAGACGTGTCCATCGACATGTATGGGTCATCATAACCATGCAATAAAGTCGATTTCGCAAAATGTGTTAGTTATGTAGTTTTCCTACTACACGACGATTTATAAGTTTTTTATAAATTGATGAAAATTATATTACAAAACCTTTACTTACGAATGAAATGCGATGCCTGAAGCTTTATTTGTATTTCTTGTGTTGTTTGCGCTTGCAGAAAAGCACAGGAAGGCATTGTATCACCAAGGTATCTAATTTTGGTATTTTTCAGCATAGCTGTCACTCGTTGCCGTGACAAAGACTGACTGAAGCGAAGTGTACTAGCTAGGTCTCTTTAGAAGCTTCAAAACTATCGTTCCCTAAGGCCCGTCCATTCATTTTATTTACGTCGATGATTATAGGTATGTGGTTCAACCCCAGATATATATTATTTTCATTTCTATGTCTTAGGGTGGCCGGCGCAGTGCAGTGCCAATAGGGTGCGACCGAGGAACGACCAATAAAAACCAAGAACATTCCAGAACTAGCGAGCAATCAGTAGAAATATCTCGAATAATCCAAAGAGTACAGATGATACATGCATCCCGCTCCAACAACAGATAGAGGTAGCAGTTCTATACCTACTACTCGTCAGCAGATG
Source organism: Operophtera brumata (assembly GCA_932527175.1). Classification (NCBI taxonomy): domain Eukaryota; kingdom Metazoa; phylum Arthropoda; class Insecta; order Lepidoptera; family Geometridae; genus Operophtera; species Operophtera brumata. The sequence goes on from OW052238.1 coordinate 9,059,376, forward strand.
GCGACAGTAACTCTGCATTTATTTATTACTAGCGACTCGTCCCGGCTTCGCACGGGTAGTTTCAGGATGAAAAACAGCCCCCCCCCTTTCCTATCCCCTCCCCTGGTAGCCTATGTCACTCAGGGTGAATGTAGCTTTCCAATGGTGAAATAATTTTTTAAATCGGCCCAGTACTTTTTGAGCCTATTCATTACAAACATACAAAAATAGGTACAAATCTTTCCTCTTTATAATATTAGTGTAGATAGTGCGTCTACTCGTCAACAGAAGGCACTATGAGGGTCTTCATGCATTTAAGACGCAATAGGTTCACACACAGCATGTCTAGAATCTAGCAGCTCCAGAATTTTTAAGATTTTTTTTCTAGAAACTCTAAAGGGCATTTTTATATTATTATTTTATACACAAAAACACGGTATCAGAACCTGCGCTCGCCTTCTTCGCCTCATACAAAAACGTTACTTAATTGAAACTGGTTGAACCTTAAACAAGTCAGCCGGTGTAATATTTGTACCTACTTTATTTCAAGATAAATCGCTCGACCGCATCATATAGACCCACGAATCATTTTTTATTTTTGTCGTCCCAACCCGAAACTTAATATAAAGATTTCTCTATCTATCGTAGATCACTTACCCATGAATGCAGCGGGGAATTCATTCCTAGCCTCGAAAAATTACGGATTCTGTACAAGGAGAAGCATTTTCCTTGGAGACCACTCGACCGTACTATCTACTGCGGTGGAACCCAACCATAAGTTAATATCTAGGGAACTCTATTAGATTATCCGAGTAATAAAAAAAAGCGGCCAAGTGCTAGTCGGACTCGCCCATGAAGGGTTTCGTAGCAGCAAGTAACATAATATAAAAGTTCTGGATGGATTACGATTTATGACGTATTTAAAAAAAATACTTACTAGATCTCGTTCAAACCAATTTTGGTTGAAATTTTACATGGATATACATCATATTTTTTTTTACTTTTATAATTCTCTTATTTTAGAAGTTATGGGGGGGACACACTTTTTACCACTTTGGAAGTGTCTCTCGTGCAAACTATTCAGTTTAGAATAAAATTATATTAGAAACCTCAATATCATTTTTGAAGACCTATCCATAGATACTCCACACGTATGGGATTGATGTTTTTTTTTTTTTGAGTTTCAGTTCTAAGTATGGGGAACCCCAAAAATAAAAAAACTACTTACTAGATCTCGTTCAAACCAATTTTCAGTGGAAGTTTACATGGTAATGTACATCATATATATTTTTTAGTTTTATCATTCTATTATTTTAGAAGTTACGGGGGGGGGGGGGGCACTTTTTACCACTTTGGAAGTGTCTCTCGCGCAAACTATTCAGTTTAGAAAAAAATTATATTAGAATTTGAAATTTTTTGTGTAAAAATCTTAATGCGGTTCATTGAATACATCTATGTACCAAGTTTCAACAGTATAGCAAAAAAAAAAACGAAATCGGTCCAGCCGTTCTGGAGCTACGTTGGGACAGACAGACACACACACAGACACGTCAAACTTATAACACCCCTTCGTTTTTCGTCGATTGAAGTATCTGTCTGTAACTTCAAAATAAATTCAAAATTTAAGGGATAACGGCTATAATAAAGAATGCCTGATCATAAAGTACGGATTTTAGAATTCTTGTCTTTCTCTCTGAAAGTTTGTCTTGAATAGGCTCCGAAACGGATCAAAGGATTTCAATGAAAATTGTAGGGAATAAAACAGAAATTTTAACTAAAATTTTCGTGTATAATCCTTTTGATATCTAACAGGGGTCAGAAGATTATGAATATACCGCGTGATCGAAGTCGCGGGCACTGCTAGTTCTTGCAGCTTCCGAGGTTTATTTCCAACAATTTAGCCAATGTCAAGTCATAATAATTAAATTAAATTATTATTCATATCAAGTAATCATAAATTCCAGTAAAACGCCACTACTACTATTAACTTCTACTACTACTACTACTAGTTGAAGTCGTCAAGAGTCTCCGTCAAGTCATAACCCAGGTACAAAATGATGGCAGAAAAACCAACAAGGCCCTCAAAAAGACAACATCCACCATTCCGAAAAGACTCGTACTACTATCTATCTACACTACATATGGCTCTTTTTATTTTTGTTACATCGGTTAAAATCCCAATAAAATTATAAATATAACAATTTATAAAAAACAATAAAATGAAATGAGTTAAAGAATTAGACGTTTCTTTCATAAATGGCAAATTGAAGTCCGCACAGCGCACAGAAATAGCACACTGAACGTTATTTGATGGTAAAATAAAAATAAATATGAAATAAAATTACACTAACCGTGCTACTAATAAACAGGGAATATACTTTGAATAGTTACACCTTCTTTTGTCTCATTCGAACCAATTGTCAATACAAAAGACAAAACACTGCAACTATTCCAATTAAATTTCGCAATTTATAGTAGCACGGTTAGGTACAAGCGAGCCTACTTAGCTATTATTACAGTTTAGTTTCATTATACAATTTATTAGTGTATCTATAGGTAGCGTAGCTGTATATCTCTAAAAGCACTATACAAATGCGTCCTTCACAGAGCGAGTCTAAGGAAAATAGAAAGAAAAACACGCTTCCGCATTTGGTGATTTATTTTTTGTGTAGCCGAACATCGCGCGAACATAATGCCGGTCTCCAATTGAAAGATTCGCTATCAGGTCAAAGCGACACATTTCTCTGAGAGATCTCGAGATAGTTTACGTAAGGCCTAGCCTCACTACAGGGCGAGTGTGGGATGACACGGTGCAGTGCGGATTAAATACCTATAGACGGTCTTACCAGCACATGACGCTGTTGTGCTGTGTTCGGCATAAATATCCCTCCCAGTCTATCTGTGGATGTGTTAAAACAGACTTGAGTTAAGGCCAAACCAACGCGTTCAGCCCGCGTCCTCAGTGGCGTGCACGGTGGCGATCATACATACATACATACATAAACTCACGCCTGTTTTCCGGAGGTGTAGGCAGAGACCACGGATTTCCACTTGCTATATACGATCCTGACACACCTCTTACTTCATTCACTCTCATCACATTCTTCATACATACTCGTTGGTTAAGGGTACTCTTGACCTGGCATTGGTGGCGATCAATGGTAAGACAATGGATCGCCACCGTGCACGCTACCGCGGACGCGGGCTGAGCGCGTTGGTTTGGCAGGAGTACACCAGGGGATGAGCAGCTTCATCCGTATGAGTACCTACTAAACACCAATACTGCGACCACCAAACGTGATTATAGCATTCTATGCATAGCTGTGCTAGCCGTGAACGTCTGTGGCTGATGATGTATTGGCAGTCGATATAAGAACTAAAACAACGTCATCGTCTTTGTCATCAACGTCATCATCGACGTTATCAACGTTATCATCTTTGTCATCGACGTCATTCTTATAACTGCGCGCTATAGCCCAAACATTCAACCTGGAAAAGATCTGCTCGCTATGGGCCCCCTTTTGGACTGATAGCGTCGTGGTCAGTCCATCTCCGTATGTAGAACAGGGTCAAGGGTTCAATCCCCCCTTCAGTTATTCTTGACATATTATTTAATCTAAGATCTGAAATATTATATGCTATAAAAAGGGATTTTCTGACGTAAAATTATAAATAAATATATATTATATATTATTATATATTATATATATATATTATACGTAAATATTTTTATCTGTGTAAGCACCGACAGGTTAAGAATCGATTTTGATTTTCAAAAAATGTATATCAGGTTACTTCAGCCTTGGAAACTAGAACTGCGTGTACCCAAAACTGCCTTGTACCTATTGAAAGAGGCACTTTGAGGCACTTAGATGGCTACTTCTTATATTCAAGAACTCTGAAGTTTTCATTCGCAAAGGCTTTTTCCGCGGTATCGCTCGCCTGTAAGTCATGCACCCCACGTCTGTCTGGTCAGGGCTCTACAGATCTTTAGATAGTTTACTAGTTCAGCGTAACGCCTCATTCAATAGCATGTGTTGACATCTGATTAATGGCTGCCTTGAGTTTCCTTTTCCGTTGGCTTCCAGATTAAAAGAAACATGACAGTAAAATGTTTTTGGGTATTTCTGCTCAATGTCGTAGCCTCGTCCCAATTTCCTTTCTGCCAACGGTTTTTTGTCTGGTTTAATACCAACACGCCTTATAGACGGCTGTTTTCTTTTTGCTTGCAGAGGCAAGTAAGAATTCAGTAGCCAGTTTTAAATTACGAACTACTTACCAGAAAAAGAAACTCACCCATTTTGACCTTTCGTCACAAACCTTGGAAAGCTTGTTACGTATAGTCATCAGCCGCCTTAGACGTCCACTGCTGGAAGAGGCCTCCCCCATGTAATGCAATGATAGTACTGGTGGATGCTGCTGTCCATCTCCTGGTTTAATCCCTTAGTCAGGTTTAACGACATCCACAGGAGGATACAGTAGGGCCTGACACACCACAGCACACTAAATATCATAAATGTCAAAGTTATGGATGTTTGTAAGCCCGCCCATTGTTTTTTTTTAATGTTTTAATTTGTATGTGGTGTGCAATAAAGTGTTATCTATCTACCTATGTTTGTTACTCAAACACGCCGAAACGGTTGAACCGATTTCGATGACAGATAGATTATGAGAGCTCTAGGTTACTTTCATCCTGGTAAAACGCGAATGAAGCCGCGGGCGGACACCAGTACTATATATAGCATACATGTAGTAAAAGCTGCAAAAATGTATAATATAAAGTTAAATATATATGTAAACGTACATCCATCACAATTTGAGATACGGTAGGTACCTACTCTGTAGGTTGGTATATTGCCTTTCGCGCGTTTCGCCCCTGATATCCAACCAGCGAGCAGTGATTAATGGCACATCCCTTCCTTTAAATGACGTCACACTGGTTTTTTATACCCATGATAATTTTTAATGTGTCTTGGAAAAACTAGTGATGGTTATCGGAGCGAAAATGGATTTAATAGAAGAAGCGAAAAGAGCTTTCCACATTTTTTTTATAATTTATATGCTGTTGTGATCTATGATAAAATCACGACAGTTGGCTCTAGATTCGTCCAAAAATAAAACTTGGTTATGAGATTGCTTAGTTTACATTTATATAGGAGTGTAAAAATATTCCCCAAATGTCTGTATGAGGCACCGTTAGACCATTTTAAGTAGTATTAGAGCTATTTTGTGAAAAATTTCGTCCGGGAAAGGCTACCACCATACTTATTTCTACCGCGAAGTAGTAGTGCTCGCATTGTTGTGTTCTGGTTTGAAGGGTACCTATGGTTGCCGGTGAAATTACAGGAACATGAGGCTTCTCATGTTTATGTCTCAGGGTGGCGGGCGCAGTGCAATTTCACATGGGGTGCGTCCTAGGTGGACGTGACCTATGTGATAATGCACTGTTCATAGGCAGAGGGTACCGCTTAACATCAGTAGAGCCATGAGCTTGACCCAACATTCCAAGTTGCTTTTAAAAAAGAAACCTTTTCCAAAATGTTTCCTCAGACCTGCATAAAACTTACTTATTATAAATAAATGGTGGTGTGTTCGGCATAAGCATAGACCCCCTCCGTCTCCTCCTGTAGATGTCGTTAAAAAGCCGACTAAGAAATTCGGATTTGTTAGTGAGATTCATTGGTAGGTATACATTTTGTCATGGCTGCTAGCTCAGTTTTTTTAAGAAAGCGTTAGCCGAGTCAGTTATTTGAAGCAATGGTGGCAATGAGGTCACCACTTGTCATGTATATAGTCCACGATGGTGCAACCCACGGTGAAATGATTTGAGGTATCTATGTATTTATGTATGTAAATAACATAAACTCAGGAATGTATATTCAAAACAAAACATTAGTCGCTTGTTTTACGGTTTCTGGTCGCGCGGTGCGGTCCTCTGTTTGCTCGACCGCAGATTCGCAGTTCGCGTTTACAAGATAAAAGATTAACGGATTATTTCACCGTCCTTCGGTAAACCAATATTGGGGTGCACAATTCTATAAAACGGACCGTCCTCTCACCATCCGTATTTTCTCGCAATACGAATTATTTACTCAATAATAAAGGTTTATGAAACTGTCACATAACAGGGGTTATTTTGGCGATCACACGAGTTTTTGAATACCTTGTTATATGCAGTTTATCTATCAGTACCTACTAATCTAAACGGCCAGGACAAATCTTATACCAACAAATCTTACAATAGAATAAAATAGAATAGAATATTCTTTATTGCACAAAACAAACAATGTATATAGGCGAACTTAATGCTAAGAAGCATTCTCTACCAGCTAACCTTTGTGTATTGTGGATACATTTCCTGCCTCCTTGCGTCAGTAACCTCACTGCTGAGGGTCGTGACCTTTATGTAGGACCTTGGACTTGATGATCTGCCTCCACCGGCTTCTATCCTCAGCGGATGGCGTCGCTCACGCTGGAATCGAGCGCAGAGCGTATTTGATTGCTCCACCGCATGGGACTCCTTCCCCGCAGCCTCTTTCCTTACAATTTACCATTGACCGCCAGCTTTTCAAGATTGCCACCTTCCTTCCTGGCAATATGGTCAAAAAACTCGAGGAGCCTACGGAGACATGTGGTGGAAAGTCTGGTCTTAATGTTGATTTCGTGGAGGATTGAAACGTTGGTGCGATGAGCCGTCCATGGGATTCGGAGCATTTTCCGCCAGCATACATTTGTTACATAGTGGATACATTTATGTAGATACAATACAATAGTCACAATTACAATAGTCTGGTATTGTAAGATATGTTGGTATAAGATTTGTCCTGGCTGCTAGCTTGTTAAGGCATGTGTTATTTACTGGAAGAAAGTGTCATGGAAGGCAATGGCAGCGATGAGCTCACCACTTGGACGTCTATATTCCCACGGTGAAAATAGGCCTTTAGAGGCTCTGCCTTTCGGGAAAAAAAGTGTGTATCTATGTATGTAATCGTTCCATTACAATTTATCTGGGTTGTTCTGGAAACGGCTGCACCAATTTCTACCAAACACTTTTTCGCAAACACCATCTTTCATACAAAAAAACTGCATTGAAATCAGAGCTCCCGGAGCTATGTGGCAACAAAGAAACAGACAGACAGACACACCATGAATTCAAACTTATAACAACCCTCTTTTACAAGCGTTTATTTACAGGTCGCTTAACTGAGTCAGTCGCTGAGGTATGGGAGCGGTACGGGAGTGGTGTTTTCGTCTCTCAAATTATCAGATGACATGAAGCCACGCTTCATTTTGACGTAATGAAAACACATATCCCGTACCACTCCAGGAACTCAGGAACTGACTCAGTTAAGCACTAGAGACCTGTAGTTTCAACTGTCCCGGTGTCTGTAATCAAATCTCACAAGTTTTTGACCCACTTCCCGGTGTTAGACTGAGCTGAAATTTGGCATACCTGTCAAGTTCCGATGACAATACATTATTATCGTGACAGCGAGCTGATCTAATGATGGAGACGGAAGGTGGACAACGACACTCCTCGATGTAAGCAGTGTTTGGGCTCATTTTGATCAGCACACCGTTCCGATTATAATTTAATAAAAGCTTAATTTTAAACAGACAGATTTCAACAAAGCATTTGTTTAATCAAAAATTCAAAACAACTGAAAAAACCGTAAAATATTTCCCTCATCTGCCACAGCCAGACGCAGTCAGATGCAGTCATTCAAAAGAAACATGACCTTAATGCGACTCGCACGTCGCAGAACAATTGTTGTGAAACAATTTTCACGCTTTAATCGCTTTCCTGAACAATTTTGTGCTCGGATGTCGCGCGCACTCTGCGGACAAGCTTTTGTCATACTTTATTGTATAGCTTCTTTAGCAGCCATCATATTTGAGGGAATTTGTTTGGAAAACATGGACAAATAGATGTGCAAGTAACCTAGTAACATTTATATAATACTTAGAATATAGATATAATATCCTGTATTCCAAAATGTACCTGTTGCTATAGGAGATCACCTCGAGCTCTTAGGTGTTTCGCTCACGCCTACTCTCAACTTTGGCTCCTACGTCGAGTCTAAGGCAAAAACAGCTGCCATGAAGCTAGGCATCCTGAATAAGGTAAAGCGTTACTTCACACCAGGACAGCTTCTCAGTTTATATAAAGCCTTTACATTTCGGTGAATGCTCCCAGGAACTGCACGATCTGATCCCACCATCTCCTTTTCATTATAGGACGAGCAGGCGTACGGCTCAGTACCATCCTTACCTCATTGGTATACCTTCTATTCGCACAAAACATTTCAGTTCTACCTTTATAATGCGAACTGCTAAGGAGTGGAATACACTACCGTCATCTGTCTTTCCTGAAAACTATAATCTGGGTCTCTTCAAGTCAAGAGTGATTAGGTGCCTTCTAGACCTTTGTGCTTCATCTTCGGCCACATCGTCACTTACCAACAGGTGAGATCGTGGTCAAACAAAGGTCAATCAATGTTAAAAAAAAAAAAAAAAACCTAAATAGAGCCTAAGACATGTAAAGGTGAGTATACACTAGAGCATTTGCTTGTAACAGAACATCCAACCGCGAACCGTCACCCTTTCACGAAACTAACATTTCGACGCTTTGTTACAACTTGATTTTACAAACCAAAGAGGGAATTTATGTAACATTTCATCGAGCAAAGGCAACGTGCTACGTGGTGTGAGGTGCGCGAGCAAGACGTCAAATAGAAAGAAATGCTCACTTACCTTATAATTACGTCGATCACAACGTCGAGCTTTCGCAAGAACGTTACATTACATGGAAATGCTCGGGAAAATGCTCTAGTGTATACTCACCTCAACAAGCACGGGCGTGTGGTGTACACTACACGGGTTTTTGTATGGCAATTAAGATTCTCAGGGTGTCTGGATACCTTTCAGTTTATCCTTACTAAAATCCGTGTAGAGTACACCATACGACATTTGAGCCTAAGTAAACGTAAAGTGTGTGTTGCCAGTGATGACGTAAGGCACTGAGATGTGGCCGCTAACTATAGACCGCATATAAAACCTTAAAGCCACGCAGCGGGCTATGGAGAGAGCTATGCTCGTAGTTTCACTACGTGATAGCATGAACATGATGCAATCCGTATATAGAAGAACCAAGATCACCGACATAGCTCTCAGAACTAGCAAGTTTAAGAGGCAATATACAGGCCATATACCTTTTAAAACAAAAAACTTTACTTCTAACAGTTTTTAATAAGGTACGCCATTTTACTGAAATGAAACGATGTTCATGTACAATTCCAGCTACACACAAAAGCCCGAAGCAATCGTTCAAAAATTAACAAGGCTTTTCATCGACACAAAGCACACAACACAATAGCTATTAGTATTCGAAAGTAAAACAATCACTGTACCTACGTATAAAGAGTGAGTACGTATATTAACACCCTAGGGCATTCTCCTGACCCTTTGATGGAAATTGTATGTTGCGGCGGGGCTGGCTGCCAGGGTCGTAGCCAGGCTAACAACGACATCGCATGATCTCGTCCCAAAGATATTTATCTGTCATTTTGTGATTCACTTTATGAATGAATAAGCTATTTATATGCTTAGAATATAGGTATAGTAATTAACATACATGATAAATATACATTGTAGTTTCCAGTACATTCTGCCGTTAAGCGTGCAAAATTGTATCATAAACATACATACATACATTCATACCTTATATTTACACACACCTTTTTCCCCGGAAGGGTAGATGCCCTCTTTTCACAGTGGTGGTTTGCCATCATGGAATATGTGACATCGTGACAAGTGGTGAGCTCATCGCAGCCATTGCTTCCCACGACTGACTCGGCTAACGCTATCTTCCAGCTAGCAAGCTGCGCCTGCCACTCTGAGACATAAAGATGAAAAGTCTCATGTGCCTGTAATTTCACCGGCAAACCGGAACTCAGCAATGCAAGCACTACTGCTTTGCGGCAAAAATAGGTATCGAGGTAGTTGTTCCTTGGACGAACTCTTTCACAAAAAAGCTCTACAATCTACTATTGTAAGGCTCGCTCGTTTTTATTTTATTTTTCTGTTTTTTTACCCCCTTTTCTATACCTGACGCCGACCACACTTCCCATAGCTACAACGCTGCTCTACAATTAATTTCACCTAAATCTCCCCAAAATTGAATAATTCATAGCGACCACTCGCAATCGAAAAAAAAGAACCGACAACATAAAGTAAATACAACAAATTACCAACGAAAAAAATCAATTTCGACCCAGATGAAGTGGAAATTTTCGTTTCGGTTTTCTTTAGCCACGGTATATTATGATTGCTACTGAAATCCTGGACTGAACTTTTGTGAAAATTAATGATAAATAATAGAAATTGCACGATGAAAAGGGTGATTTCAGCTGCAGATAAAGTAACAGGAAAATGGGATTACGGACAAAAAAAATATGCCTTTTATCGTTTATAAATACAGAAAAAGGATAATAGCTGTTTTTATTTTGTAAAATTTTACAATAAATCTTTTTGTTTGTTGAGATACTTGCAAAACTTTAACAGTTGTGATTATATTCAGACGTAATATATATGTAGATAATATTTGCAATGTCTGGACCTACATATAATTTATTATTGATGTGTTATTTATGAGTATGTCAAGCGTAGTGTGTCTTATGAACTTAAGCTGATTCTCTCTAGCATCTTACTTTCGACTGCCTACCTAAAAGGCTTTTAAGTTGGTTTTCCTTTTTTTCTTTGGATCAGCTTCCACTTGTTCTCGAGGCACAACACAGGCGCTCCCCACCTAGTAGTAAGAAGGATCATCAAATAAAGTCAAGCCGTGTTTGTTGCCTGATTCTTATAGGTTTGGACGCGTTGGAACAGGAGTAAATTAATTTTATAAGACGATTCAAAATTATCCTTGTGATTTCAAGGAATAAATACTTTTTGACTTGACTTGACATAACATATTTCTACCATTCTGTTTCGTATTTTTTTACAATTCTTACGTCTTTGCAGTAACTAAGATTTATGATTATTTTATTTGAGATGCTATGTCACGTATATGTGTTCAAATCCTATAAGTGACAAGGTAAACGTAAGGCTTCAACCACTGAATACAGATGGGGGATTTGCGTACACGATGGGTAGTAACCCAATAAATATGTTATCACAGCTAACCCACTATGCAAACAGACGTACAACCAGGCAGACCTAAATGTATATACCATATCTAAATTGGCTACAATCTAATATGGACTGTATCTTACCAGGATAATATTCATTTTCAAGACGTTGAAATTAGACATGTTGCTAGTGGCTGTACCTACATTACATAGGAGACAATAATATTCAATTACGCTTGACATATATAATTATGCGCACATAGCATACAGCGACTCATAGGAGGTTCAAATTAAATTGAATGTGTAGAAATTAGGCGTAGTTTGTCTACAAATTCAGAACACGATGGTTTCAGGGCTCAGATCATAGAAATAAGAGATATGGTAATCTATCGAATGTGGGGAATGAATGCCTGTTATCAATATACAGTGTGTCCCACGGCCATGCTACATGGAGGAAAAGAACTTTAAACATTGAAGTTACCTGATTACTACTCTTATAATGCACCCTGCCTATACAAAAACATTGATTCCAAATTGTGTATCAATCAGTGTAGCAACTACCAACTAAAAGCTATTTTAATTCGATGGTTAGAGTCCAATGACTACTATCAATCTGAGAACTTAATTAATTAGCGCACATACTACACACCCTCTCAACACAACCTGATACACACACCTGAACACTCACCCACACACCCTGGGTTCTCCTGTGATAGCCAGACTATTAAGAGACTGGTGGTAGCAGGAGACACACTCACATTCACCCTCACTTTTCACACAAGCCACACCCACACACCACACACAACACACCCACACACTACACATAATAAACCCTAACTTTCACACTCACTCACACAGTAACACACTACCACACATTTTCATCAAAAAAGAAATGTAAAAAACTGTGTTACTATAATAATTGTGAGAGAACTGTTTCCTGGGCCACAGCTTACGCTTTTCCCGCAGACTGGCTTCAACTTTATCTATGTAACATATTTGGTTAAATAAATGATTATGATTATGATCACGTCCACCTGAAAGGCACCCTACGCGTAGGGTGCCTTTCAGGTGGCAGGTTGGTTCCAGGCGCGTTTTAGGTACATTTAGGGGTTATCTTTAAGACCTTATAAACCACCTCCTAGGTAAGGGGTTGTAGGTAGTCTTTTTTGTAACACCTTGAGTGAAAGTCTCATGTGCCTTTCACAGGCACCTTCAATGAAGCTTAAGTGAATCCATATAGAAACCAAATCCAAAAAAATCAAAGAAATATAGGTTTTGCCTGTGGTTTTAGTAAATGTTTTGCTTATTGTTTGTTTTGTAATATATTATATTTCATTAAATACTATCTTCAAAGTGATCCTCATTCACAAATGATCCACAGAAGCAGGTGGCCTGTTCTTTGTGGCATTATGCTCGTCATCAAATACATTTTATCCAAAAAACAACAACTGAATAAAGCTTTGGCTAGAAAGACACTATACAAGATAATTCATTCATTCCAAGTACAATAAAAACATTATAAAAAATCATAGTAGGTACTTAAACTCATGTTTAAAGCTGTATAGGCAGTATTTAGTCCATCCAAAGGTTGACTGGAAGAGATCGTTTTTAGCGATAAGACCGCATATTGTACATTTAGGTTTTATTTAATTGTTGGGTGTATTTTTTTTTTACTAGTTTGTAAGGTGTGCAATAATGTATTTTCATTCATTCATTCATTCGCCAAACACGCGTTAAACCATAAGCATTGTTTAGTAGTAGTTTAGCTGTACCACAGATAAAATAATACTATTATACTAGCTGTACTGATAAATGATGTTTATGTTTTTTGTCGAGAGTCACTGAATATTTGATATGTAGCATTCAATACGTCGTGTATTTCGATTATTTCGAGGCCTACCTTCCTGCTTCCGCGATCTCAGTCCGTACTATTGGAATTGGAACCCGGATCACGCCCGGGACGAGTATTATCATTCCATTACAGAATCCCGCAGAACGGTGCGGATGGCTTAGCGGTAATTACAGAACGCACGTGCTCGGGAATTCCTCATGTTTGCTTTTACGGGTTATTTAATTAGGACGATTGTCAAGTTCTGTTTTTACCACTTACCATCTTAAGCCAGTTTGACATGTTATGACACCCATAACAGTCGCATATATAGTCCTGATCCCCCACTAGGATTATTTGTGTCGTGGGTATCAGGAACTACGACCACCATGGCACCACAACACCCAGACTGGGAACAAATGCAGATCATACAAACATTTGTCCTGCAGCGGGAATCAAACCCACAATTACTCGTATCTCAGCCTGCTACTCAAAATTGCGCATCGGGCTATGGGTAAGCTATATGCTTGGAGTTACACTTCGAGATAGAATTTGAAATGTGGAGATTCGTAAAAGAACCAAGATCACCGACATTAGCTCTCAGAATTATTAAGTTGAAGTGGCAATGGGCCGGCCATATAGCGCGCAGAACTGGTAACCGTTGGGGAATAAACGTTCACGAGTAGCGATCACGAACGGGATGCCGCATAAGAGTAAGGCCAACGACATTATAGAGGTTGCAGGAAGGCAGTGGGTGGAGGCGGCACAAGACCATTCGTCGTGGCATTGTATGGAGAAGGCCTATGCCCAGTAGTCAGTGGACTTCAGTAGGCTTATGATGATACTAATAATGACCTAGTAGTTCGCCTCTGGACGTGGCACAATGATGTAAATTTTGCATTTTTGTTTTTTTTTCCTTTCATCTAATAAATTACTTCATGAACTACTTAGAAACCCCGTAGCACAAAACCCTGTACTGAAAAAGCTCGAAATTAAAAAATGTATTCGCGTTCTATCAGTCTGACTCCTAGAATACTGCGCTCCATGGCTCGCTGGCAAACCCCGAGTTTGGACTTTTGTTGATCAGTCAAGATATATAATAAATTAATAATAAATTGTGTATATATATATAAGCATAGAGCACAAATAAACTAGTTAATGACGACCTCTGTGGCGCGGCTGGCGATGGTTCGCCTGCGACGCAGGAGGTTGCGGGTTCGATTCCCGCCTCGGAACAAATATTTGTGCGTTCTGCAGATATTTGTTCAGGGTGTTCTGGGTGTTTTCTATGCATAATAAAAAATATCTATCTATGTAATGTATTATATTAAGTATATCAGTTATCTAGTACCCATAATACAAGCTCTGGCTTAGCTTGGGGCTAGATAATGTTGTGTGAATTTGTCCAGCATCATTTATTTTAAATTATTTTTTAGTTAAGTTTATTGGGATTGAAATTTATATAAAAAAAAACTTTACTTATATAACGTGGAATTGATGTACAAAATTCGTACAGTTGGTATAAACATTAAACTTGAAAAAATGAAGTGTATATTTTTGATATCCCGATGAAATCTCGTGACTCGTATAAATCAAATTTACGACATCGTTTTCAATAACACTCGAGGGGTGGTGTCACCCATCGTAAAATGTAGGCACGCGGAAGGATTAAAATTATTATCCCTTTACACCTCCGCGCTCATTTAGGCACAGGGTCCACTGAAGCGAGCGTCCCACATTGACACATTTCCACTTTCCACTGATGCGTAGTAGCGTGATACTAACACACAACAGTCATATACATAGTCCTGATTCCACACTAGGATTCCCTGCGTTGCGGGTATAGGTCGCGCAACGAGTAATGAGCGATGACCTTCAATGCGCAGAATTAATTTTTTGGGTCTGTATAGAGAATGCGCTAATGTAAACATGCGCAGTCAACCCCACCACTTTCGCCGAGCGCTCATTACTCGTTGGGCGACCTATATCAGAAACTACGAGTCCCATAATACCATTACACCCAGAACCGGAACAAATATTTTCAGATCATACAAACATTGGTCCCGCAGCGGGAATCGAACCCGCAACCTTTGACATACAGACGCGCTACTGAGGTCGTCAATTTATGCGTCGTAATTATGCTAATATTACATACAAAGGAAAAGGGTGGGCAGAGCCTCAATGTGCCTCTTTTTACCGTGGGTTGCACCATCGTGGGAATACTGACTCCCCATAACTGTCAAAATGCAAATCATCACATGGACGTTTCTTGAACGTAATACTGCTACGGTAGGCATTTAAAACAAGCTGGTTTTTACAAATTTTTAAAATAATTTAAAAAAATTACGTTTATGTGGCATCGCTTGAGTGTACATTGGACCTTACCACCCAGGTATTGGCCGATTTCAGCTCGAAATCAAGAAGAGAATTTACAAAGGAAGGATAAAAGTTTGCAGGAAAGGTTGGAAATTTTTGGGACCAAAGTGGGGTCCGAAACTTTCGTTGAGTTATAAGGAATGTAGGTACACACACGTGTGTCAGATGGCAGAGAGTGTGGAATTTAAAGTTTTTGAACAATTTTGCGATAGGACTCTTTTTTTATAGAACAAACCGTAGTGTATCTTTCAAATGGGCTAATGCTATGGGATTCATACCCTTAAGCTGGGAACAAATTATCGGACGCGTCCGTCAGCCGCGGCTGAGGGACGCGGCTTAGCGGTGTGCACGGTAGTCGGGACGGCGTCTTTGGACGCCTCGCTTTGGTCATTCCAAGGTTTGTCAATCGATAATTGGTTCGCTTGTGACACTCGAAACGTCCGCGGTCCCATGCCCCGTTCACACCGTCCGCGGACGCACAAACATCCAGCCGGCTAGATTCTGTTCGGACGTCTGAACGCTCAAGGTCACGTCCTCGTCTTACAACCGATGGTTTGCACGGTGTAGAATTAAATTTACTGGCTAGATATCAATAAGCCGCGTCCCTCAGCCGCGGCTGACGGACGCGTCCGATAATTTGTTCCTAGCGTGTGTACTATTATGTATGCTTCCTTGCCGTTGTTCCAGCTCTATTTGTCCGTACATGTAAATATTTTAAGTGAGGATTTTTTAAACAAAACGATATTGTCTCACAACAAGCGACACATCGCCTGCTCAACCTTCAAATACTAGACCTTCGTACCATGCTCTCACTGGACAATGTCTCCTGAACAAACACCTCTATAACATCGGAGCCACAGACAGCCGCAGGGGTGAAGATCGCAGGGGTGAAGACCGAAGATTAATTAAGCCCACGTAGTTCTGGAAGGCAAGGGAGTAGCAGCTCAACGCGAACAAATCCTCAAAAACCAGAGGTCACCACGAAGCCTGCGAAGACCCCAGGAAACTTCAGTGCTTCTGGACGGAGTCAGGCTGACTAACTACCTAGTCAGACAACTCTCACACACAATGGACCACCCATAGAGTTCGAATGCGGAAAAGGGTTTTTTTTTTAACTCTGTGAATAAAGGTACAAGCTGATGGCCCACCTGTTAAGCGGTAACCTCTGCCTTTAACAATGCATTATCCCACAGGTCACGCTCACCTAGGATGCACCCCATGTGGCATTACATTGCGCCCGCTACCCTGAGACAAAAAGATGAAAAGTCTCATGTGCCTGTAATTTCACCGGCACCCATACCTTTCAAACCGGAACACAGCAATGCACTACTGCTTTGCGGCAGAAATAGGTATATGGTGGTAGTACTTCCCCGGACGAACTCTTTCACAAAAAATCTCTACTACTAGCAAAGAGTTCTTTAACATAAACATCAACATTAAACAACACGATACTATATACAAACTTCACCCTGTACATTTAGTGATAGAGAAATCAAAATGCCTCAATGTTGTCTTTTCAACTTCTTTGAGTCAAAAATTATCCTAGCTCTTTCGGGAACTGCGTCAAAATCGTCTTATATTTATTTGAGCAATAAAACACATTTACCTGATAGGTTAACTAAAATAATTCATGCGTGTACAAGCACCGGTGAACAATTCAACTAGCCTTGCCAGAAATTTAAATGCTTGCTTGTGGATATTTGCTTTTGTCCGCTAACAGGCGTTCGAATTCAAAGTGAACCCGGCGCCAGGGGAACACAAACGTGGTGTTATAAAATAAATACTAGGTAGGATGTTGTGTTTCAACATCCAGGAAGTCACAGCAAACACACAAGTTTTATTTGCTCAGGAAGCTATATTATGGAATAATTTTAAGGCTACTTAAAGTTATGTTGTACACGTAAAATACATGTGAACTACGAGAGAATTGAATTTCATGTTTATGAGCTTACACTATGTACCTATGATAAAATGGTATATTATGCACTGAGGGATAAAGCAGTGTCTTACGTCGTGGGCGGCTATATTGAACCCTGAGCGTAACGAGGGACTATATAGAGTCCTGAGTGAAGCGAGGGGTCAAGCTGCCCAAGACGAAGACAGGCTTTATTCCAGAGGAGCATACTCTACTTTTAACACCTTCTTTTTCACCTTCGTTCTTCTTTTAGCACGATTCAAATTCACTGAAAAACACAGCACCAAACACTGTCTTTTGTTTCACATTATTTGTAAACGCACCTTTTTCTTTTTGAGTTCTGCTTATGGTGGCCGT
This sequence comes from Operophtera brumata, assembly GCA_932527175.1. Lineage (NCBI taxonomy): Eukaryota > Metazoa > Arthropoda > Insecta > Lepidoptera > Geometridae > Operophtera > Operophtera brumata. Next base: position 9,076,960 of record OW052238.1, read on the forward strand.
TCGATTTTCGAACAAACTCTTTAAAATGCCATAGGGCGTTTTTTTACTTAGAGTTTTCAACGAGTTTCCACACGGATTTGACGTTCCAAATTCAAATCACTTTATTCCCTGGGGAGTTTCATACAACTTTATATCCCTTAAAAGATAATGCTTTACCTACTTTACGTTGAGGTTGCATGATATTTAATTAGACATTGTCGAGGAGGTGGTGTGAAAATAATATTATGAAAAAAAAATACCCACGATCTGTTTCAGTCTTCCAACACTAGTTGTAACCGGTTTGTCCGTTCAGTCAGAATGCAACGTTTTTTGTACGACAAACATAACTAGTTCCTAGCTAAATTACATAACTTATTTATGTATTTACCTATTTTAAGCGGTGAAGAGGATACTGAATTACAGAGTAAGATTATGTATTTATACCTAAGGAGGTTTGTATGCACTCTGAACAAACCCATAAGGGTCTTTTGAGTGTATAATACTTTGTTTGTGTTAATTTTCTAAGAGATAATAAAAAAAAAGGTATTCATATAAAATGCGCTAAAACAAATTTTAACGAGCGGAAAATGTATTTTACGACGCCCACCATAGTGCGTATCTATAAGAACAATTGCTGAACCCTGCTAATTTTTGCAATTCATAAACCCTTTACAGCAACCATATCTAAATCGGTCGATTGTTTTGGATATAAATGGGAACATTTGTTTGCACCAGTTTACACACACACAACCTCTCTCCCTAAACGCATACACTTCTCTGTTCGGTCGTGGGTAAAAAGTAGTCGGAATAACTAGCTAAAGTTAGTATAGTATTATTTTATCTGTGCTAAAGTTAAGCTCATAGTATAAGTTTAGCTCATGGTTTCAAACCTCAAGCCAATCAAGCCTCAAGTGATCTTCCCAATCTTCAGGTCTAGGCACTTAAACGACGTGGATGAGACTAAAAGGTGCACTTATAGCGAGACCAAAGTAAGGCTTCTAGATTACACGAGGTATTTCAACGTAAGTTTAATGTACAACCTACACTAATGGAAGCTTTTTACCCATCCTCCCCGTATTATTCCACGATGCTCTTGAACGGATTTTTACCTTTAACTAAATAAACAATAAATATAATAAAAAATAAAATAAAAAAACACTTTCTTAATGGGTGGCGCTTCAAAATGAGATTCTATTGTAGAACAAAAATGCTCTGTATTTCAGAAACCGTTGGTAGTAGAACCTGGAAATTATACAAGGAGATTCTTCAAATAAAATTAATAAACACGTGTTTCAGCGGTACCTGAAATTTACCTGAAAAACGGCACTTTACGTTACCGTGACTAATACGTTTTTTCAAATGTGGTCAATAATCAAGAACTTGTCAGAATTGTTCCACTTTATGAGTTTCGTCTCTCTCTTGGTTCAACACTTTTTGAGCGCTGACCCAAAGTCCATTTACTTTGAGGTCAGTGCGTTGGTACAACAGCGTTGGATTGAAGTAAGCGAAGCTTATACAAAAACCTAATTGATGTTATCACTCCGGCGGCTATTTTATAACTGAACTTCATATCTCGTGTCCGCTTTGCAAGGTTGTAACCGCATGGAAGGGCGGAGTCCTCTCCTCTCCTCCTCCTAAATCCATCTCCCTCCATCCGGTCGTCATCGCTGCGACAGGCGACACCGTGTGTGATGCGCTTAAGTTTTAATAGACTTTAATATTTTACGTAGATAGTCTAATAAATCAAAAAGTAATAAAGAAAGAAGCCAAAAATGTTGTATTAAACTTTAAAAGGTTTTTTCCGCGCATCAGATTAAGAAATTTATGGTTATTGTAAGGCTTATAAAATTGGAAAAGTCCGATCTTATAACTATTAAAAGTTCTGAGAGGTCTTTTACGTTTAACTTTCAATGCCCAAACCACTAACTTTTAAATCTCTCCTGAAACTAATGAGCACTTAACTTTTACTGCACTTTTTGTATTAATAATGGGACTTTGAATTTTCCTTTAAAATTGGGACCATCTATGTTTTTGCAGACTGACTTCCGGCCATTGATGTGACTTGTTACAAATTATCGTATTTAAAATGTGTAACAATAATTATACCTATTTTATAGGACTTCGTCTTGCGAGATTAGTAAAATTCGTAGTAACACGTATTCTCGCCATTTTATGACACTAATCTCTTCAGACGAAGCCTCCATATAATTATGATAGAACATCACAAGGTTTGTTCGTTAAATCATTAATAAGTGCTGGCTACCGCTATATTTTAGCCCTGTATTTTAAAGTCCCTTTTATTACGATTAAGACCAAGTAGTTTTGGTGCTACGTCTAGTAGTCGATATTATCTAAAGAATCCCACATCTGTGCATATTCAACCGTCTTCTACGTCCTTAACAAATCATCTTAATAATCAGCCTTTACAAGTCCACCACTGCAATGGACTAGGCCACCCTTATGTCATTTCTCAGGCATCTGCCACGACGGACTTTTTCAAGCCGCCTCCAACCACCGACTTCCTGCGACCTTTAAACATACAATTGTATCTGTAAAAATATTTACAAATATGTATTTTATAGCACGTATTTGCGTTTGTGAGTAGGGAAAATTTAAGAATTAGTTAGCATTATATCTGTGATCGAAGGGATTAACTATTCATTGTTTAGTTAAATTGTAAATTGTTTTTTCATGTAAGACTGGTAGGTACCTACATCAGACCCACTATTTTGGAATAAGCCTTGCACTCTGACTAGCCTATTCGACCTAGCCTAGACTAGACGACCACTGAAGCGCGTCGGCAGTAGCCGGCTGGGATGCGAAAGGTTGCAGGTTCGATTCCCGCAGCGGAACAAATGTTTGTACGATCTGCAAATATTTGTTCCGGGTTTGGGTGTTATGGTACCATGGTACTCGTAATTTCAGATACCCACGGCACAAGGAATCCTAGTGTGGGATCAGGGCTATGTATGTGACTGTTGGGCGTTGTGTGTTGTGTCACAGATAAAATAATACTAAACTAGTAGGTGTGTATTATTTTTTAACAAGGAACATACCTGCTCTTTTGAGAGGTTTTTATTTACAACCATGCCATAATTTTCTTTACTCTGTTGTTTGACATCCTGTATTTTTATTATTTCTGTACCTTATACTGCGATTACATTTCACATAACATGTATTATTTACTGTTCCGGACCCCTATACCTCGAGGGCAACCATCCCTTGCGTACCCTTTATCGTAATAGCATCGAAAGAAATATTTCAAAGAATGATTACACCCTGTAATAAAAATGTCGTTAGCGTAAACTGTAATATTTCAACATTGAATTGGAAATTCTCTGAGTAAATGTATCTGTAAAAACAAAGGAGTAATCATACTTACAATCTTAAACCCACACGAATATTTACTTATCCAACAGTGTGTGTATATGCATTTTGTGATCTTTAGGTTATCAATAGGGCGCGTCCTAGGTGGGCGTGATCTATGAAGTAATGCATTGTTAAAAGCAGAGTGTACCGCTAGTTATCAGTAAATCCAGAGAAAAAAAAACTCCATTTATACAAACAAAGATACATACCTTTTCCCCCGAAGAGGTAGGCAGAGCCTCAATGGGCCTCTTTTCACTGTGGGTAGCACCATCGTGGAATATATACGTGACAAGTGGTGAGCTGGATGAGACTGGCACGGGACCGTAGAGAATGGTACAGGCATAGATAGGCCTATACTCAGCAGTGGGTGAAGTCAGGCTGTGGATGACGATAATGATGAAGTGGTGAGCTCATCGCCGCCATTGCTTCCTACGACTAACTCTGCTAACGCTTTCTTTCAGTAATAACACATTCCTTAATAAGCAGCCAAGACAAATCTTATACAAACGAATCTTATCAACAAGTCCGGGTAATCCCTTAGTCGGGTTTTACGACATCCACGGGAGGAGACGGTGTGATCTATTCTTAGGCCGGACACACCACAGGAAAACATGTACCTACCTATACCTATGAAAAAAAAAAGGATTACAAACCTAACTCCATAACTATTCGAATATCAGTGCCAATAAAATGAAACTTATTCCACTTTCCTCGTAACGACTCTACCTATCTCTTCTTACCATAAGCAAACATTACTCCTTTTTATTTCAATGGTAATGTACCCGGCAGTAATTTCACCCGGCCGTAAGGCACGTAATACACATGCAAGTTACTAGCTCAAAAGCACGAAACGTATTTATTTAATATATTACAAGCAGCGCCCCGCGGTTTCACCCGGGTAAGTCGCGATCCCGTGGGAATATCGGGATATAAATGTGCCTATGTGTTATTCCGGGAGTCTAGTTATCTCCGTTCCAAATTTCATCCAAATCCATCCCGTAGTTTTTACGTGAAAGAGTAACAAAGATACATCCTTATAAACTTTCGCGTTTATAATATTAATAGGATAGGATAGGATATTCATGAAGTGAATGATGTGTCTATATGCATGCAATTTATTTGTATGGCAGCAATCTTCCAAGGAACGCAGGGGTCTCGCAAGTTATTTTTTTTATTTTCTATGTATAATAAAAAATATCTATCTATGTAATATATTGTATTAAGTATATAATTTATCTAGTACCCATAACACAAGCTCTGCTTAGCTTGGGGCTAGAAAATGTTGCGTGAACTGTCCAGCATTATTTATTTATTTATTTATATATATGTAATCTCGTGACTTCGTTCACGTGTACTTTTCCATACAAACTTCAACACTCCGCTGCACCCCTTAGGGGTTGAATTTCTGTTATTCCTTTCTTAGTGCACCCCTAGACCACAAAAAGAACGTACCCTACAAATTTCAGGACTATAGGACTTACGGTTTAGGCTGTGCGTTGACAGTCAGTCAGTCAGTCAGTCAGTCACGCAACGATTTTATACATATTGACTGATGGATGCCACCTAGTAGGATCGTATTTATCTAATCTAGCCAGTCACTAACATGCCATAGAAGAGTAGCTGGCGTGCTAGTATCTGGCTTGTGTACCAGATGCCTTAGTCAGTCTGAATGTAGCACAGATCGAAACGGGGGAATTTATATTAATGCGGGTCGAGCGTGGAATAAAACCTTTATAAGTGATGCCAGCAAACACCATAAATAAGTATTCAGTAGATGTGTATTCCTCTGTCGAAGGAGTAGGTGGTTTTGATATTAGGATTCCATTCGGTTCTATCATTACAAACAGTAATGCAAGGGCTCGTACCTATAGAGCTACGTTTAGAATCCATTTTGATGTTTGATAGCTACTTGCATAGTGTAGCTACTTGAACAGTTAATTATTGTGGGCCCAATAATGAAATGTCAGAGCCCCATGTTAGGTGCCATTGTAAAGGCCCACCAAGCATCAGGAAAAGTTTAGAATTAAATAATTACGACCTCTGGGGCGCGGCGGGCGAAGCTTGGCCTGCGACGCAGGAGGTTGCGGGTTCGATTCCCGCCTCGGAACAAATATTTTTGCGATTGCAGATATTTGTTCAGGGTGTTCTGGGTATTTTCTATGTATAATAAAAAATATCTATCTATGTAATATATTGTATTAAGTATATCAGTTATCTAGTACCCTTAACGCAAGCTCTGCTTAGCTTGGGGCTAGATAATGTTGTGTGAACTGTCCAGTAGTATTATTTATTTATTTATTTTATAATACTGTATTTAAATACTGTAATTAATTTAGGAGTAGTACCTACTACCATACCTATTTCTGCCGCAAAGCAGTAGTGCTCACATTGCTGTGTTCCGGTTTGAAGGGTATGGTTGCCGGTGAAGTTACAGGCACATGAGACTTTTCATCTTAATGTCTCAGGGTGGCGGGCGCAGTGCAATGCCACATGGAGCGCGTCCTAGGGGACGTGACCTATGTGATAATGCACTGTTTATAGGCAGAGGGTACCGCTTATCATCAGGTGGGCGAACTGATTGTTCCGTCATTCTAAGTAGTTTAAAAAAAAAAACAATATTGAAATGTCAGAGCCCCGTGTTAGGTGCCAATGTAACGGCCGACCAAGCATTAGGAAAAGTTTAAAATTAAATACTGTAAATGGCATTTGAAATGGGTCAAAGCTATGTTGAGACTTGAGACTACAGATATCGAAGAATACTTTTCTATAATGTTTCTCTACTTTGAGAGTCAGAATTCTTTGGCAAATCTAGTTCTAACGACCTGTAGTTTTGACGACCTCTGTAGCACGTCGGGCGTAGCTAGCTGAGACGCGAAAGGTTGCTGGTTCGATTCCCGCTGCGGGACAAATGTTTGTATGATCTGCAAATATTTGTTCCGGGTCTGGGTGTAGTGGTACCATGGTACCTACTCGTAGTTTCTGATACCCACGACACAGGGAATCCGAGTGTGGGATCAGGACTATGTATGTGACTGTTGGGTTGGGTGTTATGTTATGTGTTAGTTCTTGCTATGAAAAAACGTAACCCAGAATTTTTTTCTGGTTTTTGTCAGTAAGGGAGTCTGAAATGATAAAACACTGGGTGTCATTATTATATTTCTATATTAGAATCTTAGGGGTTTAATTTGTATCTAACTAATCATTCAATAATAATTAAATTAAATACTACATATAATGTACAAAAATCGATTTTATATACACAAAATAACTGATAATTACCATGCATTCGCTATAGTACTAATGGTCTTAATCTAATTGGTAGGTTACACAAAAATGTACAATACATTCAACATCTAATATGTTCGAAATCGATAATTTGACACAAATAAGAAACTTTATAATATTAAAATTTTATTTATAAACTTGTTAATCATAAATATGTATAACCTACTACTAATAATAAACGAACATTGTCTTTAACCTGCTTAACGATTTTCGCATTAATTTAAATTGACGATCATTCATTTTATAAATTCTTAAAGATACGAATTCGTTTGACAAAAATCGTAAATATAACGCGAGTTCGATTACTCGGAATAAAGAATGATCTTATAAATTGTTATTCGGGGGAGCGGAGTTCCGTAAACGACGGCTTACGTAATTGTCTCCGGAACCCCCGACACAATGATTTCGAGAGGAGCGTGACATGCAATCGAGTTGCCACAATATTGGCACCCTTCAAAAATAATATGAATATGTAAAGTATTAAGGTTCATATTTACACACACGGAGAACGAACATTTTGGCACAAAGAGGCTTTTCACGCTCACACGCTGCCACTGCCGCTCCACTACAGGTTCTGAGCAAATATAGGTATGTAGGTACAGAGATCTACAGTAACAGTGACTTCGCCTACGAATCGTCTCTTACAATAATGGTGAGAACTTACGCTACTTATTTACATCTCACAATCAGTCGTAAATATTTCATATTTATTTTGGCAGACAATTTTATTAAAACTATTTGTTTGATTAGGTATTTAATGTTTAATACGTAACGCAAAGTTACCTCTTGGATTGGCACTGTAAAGTTCTAAATAGGCCGGACTATAAGCTGATAAAAATATAATGCAAATATAAAATCGTACAAAGTTCTGAAATTCAAATCTAAATGATTAATTTTACAATGATAAACTTATTTCACAACCTGTTACTGATGTTAAGATTGGAACACTAAAGTCGATGCGCTACAGTTAAATCTAAGATCGAGGTTATGAGGAGATATTGTCAAGAGTGTTTTAAGTCTCGGTTAGAGAGTTCTAGAAAGTTCTATGGGTTCTAGAAGTTGCTGTCGTAGTCCGAGCGTCGCCTGGAGTAGTGTGAGCGCGGCGCCGGGTATTCCCCTGTGTAGCCGTACACTTGCGAGCCGCCACCGCCAGTCTGTCCGTACAACTGCGACCCGCCATATCTGTCGACAAAACAATCCATCAATATCCAAAGAAGGTGGGCAACCGCACACCCAGGTCAAAAATAAATGAACCAGGGCCCCTTAATGGAAGTAAGTAGTACGGTTATAAATGTTGTATTCTGTAAAAAAAATGAAATTCTTATTTTTAGAAGTTGGGAAGCAAAAGTTGTATTTCTAAATAATTAGATAAAACAACTCATTGCATTTACGTGAAACAAAACGCAAGAAGCTTCATTACTTTCCCACAACATCTACGCATGAAAATAAATTGGCTTTTTCATTATCTTACCATATATTATCAATAACCAAAAGTATCGCAACTATAGGTTACGTTAGTCAAAAAAGTTGGGTCAAACAAGAATTCTTGAAATTGTATCGGTAGTTCCAGAGATCACCCCTCGGTGATCTTTCGAAACCCTTTCATTTATTAGGATATAAGTGTTTTAGATGTTATTTCACAGTATATTGTACAACTAGTACTTACAGTGTGATGATTTTAAAAAGATCCTGACAGAAAGAGAGAGAAATTAAAATTAAAAAATACCTCACGTTGGAATAAAAAATATATAATTTTTGGCCAAGTTACAATTTCACAGTAGGTATATATATCTCTTTTATTAATCAACTGATTTATATGAATCAAATAATAAATTTCAATCCAAGCTTGTCTATAGATCACTGAAAAACGCATCCGAATCGAAACTGTTGTTTTATTTTAGTCTTCAGTAGGTAGCACTGACTTTATAAGTACAGGCTCATCTTTTCTACAATTTTATTACAATAATGTAACGTTTTTTACAAATCTCTTTGATTCTCTTATGGTGGACAAGTGTAATGGTAAACTGTAGGTAAACATTATTCGTTGGTAACCCCACAGATATCGATGCAGTGAACATAAAGATTCCCAATTGTTGAATTCTGGATATGGTCCAACAAAATGCGGATATTACTTTTAAGTTAATCATCATTATCCTCGCTTTGAGTACACTGAGCCGAGTTTTATTATACTCCGTGCAATTATGCAAATCTCCATTCCGTTTGTGTCATTTTTCTCGCAAGGAAATAGAGAAAATGGGAATTGAATGCCGCTTCATTAGAATAAAAATAAACTGATTTTTCTTATACGTCCCAATCTACCCAATATGCAGCAGAGTGCCGATCTAAGAATACAGACCCTCCGTCTCCTCCCATGGATGTCGTAAAAGCCGACTAAGGAATTTAAACTAATGCAACATCCACCTGAATATCCATCGACGACTTCTGTGGCGCGGTGGGCGAAGGTTCGCCTGCGACGCAAGAGTTTGCGGGTTCGATTCCCGCCTCTGAACAAATATTTGTGCGATCTGCAGATATTTGTTCATGGTGTTCTAGGTATTTTCTATGTATAATATAAAAAAATATGCAATGTATATCTATGTGTGTATAAAATGGATTGAATAGCAGAGCTTTCTACATTTTTTGTATTTGTATGCAGTGTTTTTTGTGATCTATGATAAAATAACGCTAGCTCTAGATTCGTCCAAAAATAAAACTTGGTTATGAGATTACTTAGTTTACATTTAGTTGACGACCTCTGTGGCGCGGCAGGCGAAGCTTGGCCTGCGACACAGGAGGTTGCGGGTTCGATTCCCGCCTCAGAACAAAAATTTGTGCGATCGCAGAAATCTGTTCAGGGTGTTCTGGGTATTAAGTAGTAATAAAAAATATCTATCTATGTAATATACTGTATTAAGTATATCAGTTATCTAGTACCCATAACACAAGCTCTGCTTAGCTTTGGGGCTAGATAATGTTGTGTGAACTATCCAGCTATTATTTATTTATAGAAAAAATACATTTATTTATTATTACTCAACTTGATAACAATATGAATGACATTCCAGGCAAGTCCTATCGACAATTATTGTATTGTACACCTCCCTCCATGTCCTCTACTAAGTCAAAAAGTCTCAAGTCTTGTACTAATATTTTCTACTACGGAAGTTACAAGATGTAGCTGCAGAATGCTGCTTCTCTGCAAACGAAGCAGCATTCTGCTCCGCAAAAGAAGATATGAATTTTAAAGGATATTGTACCCATAAGCAGCTCCATAAGTCTGCGAACCCCTGCCTGAGTCTGGAGTGTAGTGCTGCATATATTTCTGGAGCTGGGGCGTCCACTCCGACCGCCAGGAGTCGCCAGGGTTAGGGTATGCCAGCTGCTCAATAAATGCAGTTGACATACGCTGGAAATAACGGAAAAACATATTAAAACAAAGTTTGGAGTAATGCTTATTAAAATTTACATTTACATCTATATCTTCTTTATCTATATCTTCTTCTTCTTCTTCTTCTATCTATATTTTCTATATCTATCTATACTAATAATAAAGAGGATAGATTTGATTGTTTGTTTGCATTGAATAGGCACCGAAACTACGGAACCGATTTGAAAAATTATTTCACTGTTTCTTTCACTATCCCCAGGTGACATGGGCTAGGTGTAATATATTTTTAAAAAAATCAGGGATGCTTACTAACACTCCAATAACGTAATCCAAGGTGTAAAAAAATGTATCATAGGGGGAATAACTTTAGCAGGTTTTTGTATCTGGTGTGTGGATAGATGGGGGTTGGGAAGGGGGGAGGGTTACGGGGGACGGGAGGGAGGGGAGATCCCGACACTACCCGTGCGAAGCCGAGTTTCTAGTCTATAATTTAATTAAATAGCTTGTTGGCTTGTTATCTTTCGTAGTATACTGAGAAAAATCAAAGCAGTCATTTTCGGACCCTATTAAATACGTTTGTCAAATGATTATCAAAAAGCTACAGCTCATTCACCGTAAGATGGAGCCTGCCTTGGTTGGCACGCAAACTGTAAATTCATTTTATCATGCCAATAAACCTTCTCAAACTTCAGTTGTGGTATTGCATGCATGATGATTGCCATCTAGCTAGCCCGTCCGCCCCCATTCGGCCGCGTTTCCGGGCCAGTATCCACCCAAGTGGAGATTTGCCTACCAAAAATGAGAATTACCGGGACAAAACAACTAACAGGTTATCGATATTCCCACATCTCTCCGCTCATCTTTAGTCGAAAAGGTCGAACGGCGATCTTTTTCGCTTTCCAGCTTTTAAATTGGGATGTTGAATTCAAAAGAGAGGCAGTTTTCTTCAATTTCTTTAAAATTTTATAAAATACCTAGTCATTTTATTATATTGGGTTTTTTTTGTATGTTTGGAGAAACCGCCATTTAGTTTTGGCCAGTATATTACGAAAAAGCCTATGCTCTCGCTAATGGCGCAAAATTCAAATTTTTTGGTGTTTTTTTGCTCATTAAAACTTTTTCAGATAGCGAAAGTTGATTTCGCGAGAACTAGGAGATTTAACACACATGTTTTAGTTGATGGTATCTCCTACGACACTCCTAAACAAATATTTACAGTGTTTTTTTTTGTTTAGGGGTATCGTAGCTAAACTGTTGATATTTATAAGATACCATCAATTAAAATATGTGTGTTAAACTTCTTAGTTATCGCGAAATCAACTTTCGCTATCTGAAGAAGTGTTCATGAGCTTTAATGAGCAAAAACCACCAAAAATATTTAATTTCGAGCCTCAGGCAATAATGCTCACGTTCCAGTTTGTATGCAGGTGGCGGTAAAATTACAGGCACATAAGACTTTTCATCTTTGTCTAAGGGCGCAATGCAATGCCAGTTCATAGCCTCGTAATAGTCCAATAAAGAAAACAAGAGCGTCTATTTGGAGTCCAGTCTTGTCCTTCCATGCTATTCTATCGTCATAAAGAGAGTAATCAGTATTCAGTTTCTGAATGATTAGAGTGATTGATTGCTATGGAGTCGAATCAGGAGTGAAATTTCTAAGTCAATGAAAGACATGCTCAGACTTTAGAGCGGCATTCTGAATATACAGTTGACTCACTGTTCATGACTTTGTACTATAGAAGTCTTAACTATTGTTTGAAGGATAGTAGATATTACCTTGCCAGATGGTAGATATGGTAGATCTCGTTCTTTCATTGGATGCAGATCCTCGAATCCTCCCATGTGACTCTTGTCTAAATCTCTAAGCATCTCTTCACTCAATGGAATAGGCTGCTTTGCTTTGGAACTCTTTTGTCGGTTCACTAACTGAAAATTACATAATATTTCATTAACATATGCAGTTCTAGTTGCTTAAAATTTGAAGAATAATTGGTATATACTCACTACTGTGACTCCAAATATGACAACAAAGAGTAAAGAAGCCAAAGCAATGACGATAACAGCGATACCCCATTGAGGCAGGAATGACTCTTCTTCAGGCACAATCAGCGTTGGTTCCTCGCGTTTTGGCAACACTGTAAAAAAACAAGTTGTAAATAAAATAGACTTTAATAAATTCATGGTTTGCTAGATTAAATTATACTCTATCCTTACCAATGAATTCCGTATAGGCTGGATCCATAATGAACTTCCCGATTTCCAGTTTTCCAGCCGATTTGTCAATAGTTTTAGTCATTTTCTCGTTACTCTTCTTCATTCTCTCTTCCTCAGGCTGGTCTCCGAGCATCGCATCAGGATCAAAAACCTCCTCTTTCGGTCCGTCAATCGTCTCCATAACGGATCCAGGTTGAGCCTCATGGAGAGATTTGTGGAACATCTTCTTCAAGTCTAAAGTATCAATTCTTTCTTCAACGTTATTCAATTCGATAAAATAGTCAACCAGCACAGATCCTTTGGTAAACCCATCTATACGAACACCTTTAAACCATTTACGCAGACTGTCTGATTTGGAATACACTGAGTTGATCTGAAAATTTATATAATTATAGAGTTTGGATCTCCAAACTATTGCAGATTTACAAAGAGGCTACTTCAACTAAACATACCTCGTCTTTTACTTCTTTTGCTAAGCGTTGCCATTCATCAGTATGGTGGTCCAAAAGTTCCGGTACCCATTTCACTCCTAAAAATATAAAAACAGTATCAGAAAAAAAGCTCATAGCAAAGGCCTACATTCAGGGCCCACGATGGCGAAATAAATAAAATAAAATATGTACCTGATACTATTTTGATAGTAGCTGCAATATCACAATCTTTTCTGCACACTCCAGGAGTAGTAGGAGGTGGTGGCACTGGCGTGGTCGTGCTCGTTGTAGTAGTTCTCCTTGTCGTGCCTTCAGTAAAGTCAGGTAATGGACTCGTAGCAGTTGCATTTCTTTGAGCTTCTAACAGTTTTTCAATAGAGAACGGGGTAGTAGATGGAGACGGCCATCCAGTGAATTCAGTCGAAGGCCTAAAATGTATAGGATTAAATTAGCTTTCGAAATACTAACATAAAAAAAGTTATATATTATAATAGATCTTAATTACCTCGTAGGCCAGCCTTTCTGAATCGTTTTCGCAAGAGGAGGGGGACCCATTGGTTTCGTTGTAGTTGTTTTCCTATTTACTTTACCGCCAGGCCTTGATGGGAACACCAACTTGATACCACCTGGAGATTTTGTAGTACTTGACGGAGCTTCCATAGACGGTGGTTCTGGTGCTTCTGCAGTCTCGGTGTCGTTAAGTTTGAAACCAGGAGGCAGCAAACTTGAAACATCAGCAACTTTAATTTTATTTAGAAGACTTTCTTCTTTTTCTGTGCTATTCAATTTAAACCCAGGGGGTAGTAAAGCTGTGATATCTACAGGTATTGCTAGAGCTGGTAATTTAGTCAATTTAATTTTAGGTTTTTCAGTAGAAGTCACACTCAGGTTAAATTTCTTAGGCAAGAACGCTGATATATCAACTTGTTGAACCTTTTCAAATATATCTGTTTTTGTCGTCTCTTTCGTTTCAGTAGCCTCTGATGCCGGCAGCTTGTATCCAGGAGGTAGCAACTTGCTGAAATCATCCTTTTGTAATTTCGTCAGAAGATCTTCTTGAGATTTCTGTTCTTTCGGTCTGTATTCTCTGGGAAGTAACGATTTGCCGTCGAGAACTATGACTTTGTTCTTGGAGCTTATGCCAGATGACCGTCCTTGAGTTTCATTGATGATGAGTGGTATTTCACTTGTGGTTGTTGGAGCTTTCGTGGTAGTTGTTGTAGTACTTGTGCGTTTATCTTTGAATGATAATCTTGGTTTGTAACCAGGTGGTAGCAAGCCAGTCAGATCATCACTAACAGTTACTAGAGAAGACTTTTTCCTAGGCTTGGGCGTAGTGGAACTAGTACTGGTACGATGAGCGAACTTTTTAATTTGTACCGGTAATGGATCTGGTAAAGATCTTTCCGTGAATGATGCAGCTGTCGTACTCTTCAATGTGAAGACATTCGGAGGAGAAGGAGTAGTAGTAGTTGTGGTGGTCGTGGTGGTACTAGTAGTGGTAGTACTTGTGGTGGTCGTACTTTGTTCCGTAGTGGATTCTGTAATAAGTTCAATGTTTTTGTTATCCTTATCCAAAGATCCTGAAAATACACTGCTCGATAATTCAGACTGTATGCTGTCCAACTTGTCATTTATATTCTCTGTTGAGGCTAAAGAGCTACTCTTCTCTTGATGTGGGTCTTTGGTAACAGGTTTATCATTGTCTTCTTCTTCTTCTTCTTCTTCTTCTTGTTCGTCTTCGTCAGTCAAAACTTGTTTCTTCTCTTCTTGCTCTACCGTTGGAAATGGTAGGAACCGAGCACCAGAAACACTTCTACTTGTTTGAACAGATGCAACTACCCAATTCTCGGTTGTGGTAGGAATAGATCCATCATCAGTGTCATTTAAAGAATATGCGTTTTCTACCTCTGTGCTAATTTTTTGGGTACTTGGTGCATACGTAACTTGTGGTATAGAAATGGTTCCATTAACAACACTTTTAGTTGTAACAACGGATACAACCTCTTTTCCTAGAATAGAAGGTATTTCTATAGAAGTAGAATCTTTTTCAGATGAAGTAGGTTCTGAAACAGAAGTAGGAAAACCTTTTTTCAAATCTTCTGTCTGATCTATAATGGTCGTATCAACGAACTGCTTAAAATCTTGTACAGTTTTGTTTCCTGGTTTCATAACTAAAACGTCAAAGTTTTCAATTTTTTTCGATTTAGATTCTTCTGTTGTGTTTTCTGGTTCTTCTGTAGAATCATATTCATCGTAGATATCATCATGTTCCGTGGAATATGATTTCGGTGGTTGAGTAGTATGATTATCATCGCTGCTTTCATAATCGTCATAATATTCAACATATTCTTCTTCATTCCCATGGCCTGTTTCAGTGTCATGATGGATATGGGACGTTGTTGTGCTCGAACTCGTTGTTGATGTTCGTTGCGTGGTTGGTGTCTCAACAGGTATTTCTTTTAAGAAATTATCAGTGTTCATTGAGCTTGCATCAGGCTTACTATCATCCGCAGATTCAGAATAATCAGTTTGATTTGATTTTATGACTTGTACATCAAAGGAACCTTGTTTGTTCTTCATTAGTTCTCTAAATGAGCCGATGTCACTAATTTCATCTTCGAGTAAAGGTTCTAAATCTAATAATGCTTTATACTCTGTAGAAGAACTTTGATATACATTACCGTTTGTTTTGTGATCATTAAAGTTATTCTTTGAAACAATATTAGCTGTATCCCGAAAATCTGGTTTTTCACCACCTGCTGATGTATAAGGAGATAAGAGTGACCCAGTAGGCTTAATATTCAGTCTTTGCTTACCAGAAAATTTGTTAGGATTATATGTAGTCACTCTATGATTGACTGACTGATCAAATAGATCCTGGTTTTCATTCTCAATGACGTCATCGTCATGTGTAATGTGGCCCGTTTGGCCATTACTTTTTAGGCTATTGCTATCGAATGGTAAATTTTTAAATCTGCTATTTTGAAGATAATCCATGTCTGGATTATTCAATGTTATTTGACCCAAAAATGTTTCCGGTTTCGAAGGATCGTTTTGATAGGCGACTGAATGAATTTGCGAGACATCAGGCCTTTTCGTTGACGCCGGGTGGACTAGTTGAAAGTTATAAGGTAGAGCCGGCTTGAATCTCTGTCGTTGTGATGTAAATTCGGGTTGGTTTACATAATAAGACGAGCCAGACTGACTCCTGCCAGTAGGCAATTGAAATGGTGAAGGATTCTGATTGTAGTTAGGACTCGGAAATCTAACGTGGCCCTCGGTGTACAGCGGTTGCTGCGGTTGCTGTGCTGTTCTGAAGCTGTCGCCGCCATTCTCAATAAATGTCGGTCGTCGATTATTTGGATATAGAGGTGGTTGAACTTGAGCAAAACTTCTTTCTACCGGTGTGTAATAAAAATCATCGTCTGAAACAAAAATAATGACATATTAGTACTGCAATAACTACAACTTAATAATTATTAAACATTTAATAAAAAACATGCTTACGAGATAGGAATGCAATAATGTTTCTGTTTTGATAAACGCTCTAACAAATGCATCGGATGCAATAAATGTAAGTGTGTATTAGTGTAATGTATTAAAGTGCTAGTGAGCTACCTAGAAAATAATTTAAAAAATATGAAACCCGACTGTGAAATTTGTAGTAGTTTTTCCATCTGTTATCTTAAGAATTCCATCATCTATTGCAGCGTAACTTTTTGCAGCAAAAGAATATATTTATTTTGTCATAAAATACTGATAACTAACCGAATAGTGTGACGAGCAGACTGCGCCACAGAATATTAGTAATAATAGTAATTTTGAGTTTCACCGAGCGAAGAACGGGTATTCAGCTAGTATAAAATAAAAGGAACAGAATTAATTATGTTTACACGGGAGGATACCCTCGCTAATATCATTTTATCACCGTACCAGTTTAATAAATACCTGCGAGCTACAAACAAGCCGCGAGTTTAAGGAAGTGTGAACTTTGCTGATAAAATCACTCACAGAGCTTATTACACAACTCTTTCACGAAATACGAAGAATCTTATTCCATCTTATCTGATCTTATCTTATCTTATTCTGTCTTACAGGAACTCCTATTAAAAGCCTCTTCAATAAAAAAAACATAAATTTTTCGATCTCATAGTTCAACCCTTTGGTCGAAGGTTCAACCTATCAACCACACATTATTATTTAGTAGTAGTAGAGCTTTTTGTGAAAGAGTTCGTCCGGGGAAGTCCTATTTCTGCCGCAAAGCAGTAATGCTCGCATTGCTTTGTTCCAGTTTGAAGGTTAAAGTTGCCGGTAAAATTACAGGCATACTCTCATCTTTATGTCTCAGGATGGTGGGCACAGTTGCAATGCCACATAGGGTGCGTCCTAGGTGGACGTGACCTATGAGGTAATACATTGTTAAAGGCAGAGGTTACCGCTTCGCATTAGGTGGGTCATCTGCTAGTTCAGACATTCAAAAAGTTAAAAAAAATACGCTGCACGCTGTTAGGGTGTGAATTTTCGAAATTACTTTCTTAGTGTATCCTACAACAGAAACGTACTATTTCTGGTCTCTATGAACTACGGTTTAGGCTGTGCGTTGATAGTCAATAAGTAAGTAAGATAATCACACAACGTACATAAAATGTAATGATATACGTAGTGGTAGTCCACAAGCTTAAGAACAGACCCCTCCATCCACTCCCATGGATGTAGTAAAAGCCATACTAAGGGATTACAACATAGGATGGGCACCGCCTGAGTACTTAGAAACTGCGATCTCGTATCCTCCTGGAAGGGTGGTGATTATTAATACTGTCGTTGCATTCGATGGCCTTGTCCATCAGTGGACGTATGCAAGGTGGCGATGATGATGATGATTATAATTTAGTTTTTTTTAAGGTGTTTAGTAAAAAGTGACTAAAGTGTGAAACGGAGTCCAATCTTCAGATGTTTTCATCAAATTTTTCCTAGTTAGATACTTACAAAGATCCTCGCTCTATCTATCCAGAGGGTTACTATATAGCTATAATAACTCCGAGAATATTACACCCAGTGTAGCCTTCACGTCGTTCGAGAGATAATCTCAGGGAAATTACTTTCTTGCGGATCATATCATGTCTCTAATTAAGAATGGCGGTTCTCATCACTGCGTACGGTAATAGGAAATCGATATTATGTTGTCATAAACTACAGGAGTTAGAAGTTATCAAGGGATGGAATGTTCAAAGCATGTGGGATAAGTTAGAGGGTAATCTTGTACCAACAACCCTGAAACTGGGTAGCGTTTGAAGTACGTATAGGACCACAGAAAGACCAATTAGTGCAAGCTTATGTGGATGCTCTCGCTTCTTCGAAATTCTTTTTTTTGTGTTTTTTGCCCATTACAGCTCATCAACACTTCTTCAGATAGGTAGCGAAAGTCGATTTAGGAAACTTAACACACATGTTTTAATTGATGGTAATTCATAAATATCATCAGTTTAGCTATAATCCCCCTAAACACATTTTTACAGTGTTTTTTTTGTTTAGGGGGATCGTAGCCAAACTTATAATAAGCTGATGAAGCGAGAGCATCCACCTTATCTTATGTCTGCTTCATTGGGTTTCGAGTATATAAAACAAGTTATTTTTATTAATTAGTTGTATTTTGTATTTTATGTATCTAGACACCATTACAGTTTTTTAACAAGGGAGTTGCCAACACTAAAATCTAAAAACATTCTGTATAGTGTCTGGGATGCCGTTACATAAATTACAATGTTTATCATTTGCGATTTGCAGTCCTTCAGGAAACTTGCAATTATGCATACATTACTGGGCCATTAAACAAGGGTAAAAAATCTGAGTATTTACCTACCTTCTTTTTTGATTGTATATTGATCTATATTAATTTATTTTATCAAATTATTAGGTACTCAGATTTGTTTTATTTATTTTTAACTCTAGTACACTGTCATTCGTCGTCTACACGCAGAATGTTTCCGTTTCTGCTTAATTATTTATGTCAATCCAAAGGTTGTTTGGGAGAAGTTGCTTTGAGCGATTAGGCCACCCATTTTACTGTGAGCTTATTGTATCTACTTTTTGTTATATTTTCCTAGTGTACAATATATTGCACATCTATCTATCCATCTATCTGGCGTCTCATTCAAAACTTGGCGAACGACTCGATGTAAAACTGATTTCATATAAGTTCAGTTAGAGTTTACTCGATGGTCGATGGAAGAACGAGTCAGTGACTGAGTCTATGTAAATGAGTCATAACCATTCCGCGATAGATGTAACTGCAACTAACATTTCCTGCAACAGCATAGTTTACTGTATAACAACGCAATAAATCACAGGAAGTACCTAACTGAATCCAACATTTGCATAGCTAGCTCATTACGTGTATCTTACAACATTCATTTTGTATTGTTCATTTATTACGATGCAAATGAAATAAAGTATGAAGTATAATGACATATGTATTCTCCCCATCCTCACCTACGGCCATGGAGCTTAGTACTTTAAGTCAGAGTGATAGACCACGTTCGCAATAGTATACTACGTGAAACGCAAATAGTGGATGTTGGACCGAAAGCGGGTAAATTGAAGTAGAATTGGTCTGCCGAATGTCAGATGGGTTATGGGCTAAAGCCATTACAGAGTGGACGGCGGAAAACTAATTCTTTGGCAGACTGCGACGAAGATGGAAAGACGAAATAGATACCCAACCAAACGCTTACTGGACAAACCGCGACTTGGACTAACTGCATGTAGGACGAACGGCTAACAAATCATTTAAAGGATTGTTCCGCAATGGCCCAAAATGGAGAGAACTGGGGTGAAGGCAGACTAGATGGGAAAATTTGATTTTCCACAAAAAACATTAGTTTTTTTACGATCCGCTATTCGCTAATCTGTTTCAGTAGGTATTTAATAGTTTGCTACTCCTCGGCGAAGCGAATTGTAGGTGCTCCATTGACGGCCTATAGCTCTGGCTCACAGGCTCGCTGGTGTACCAGCGGTTTTACTCGCCAATGGATCACCCCCTTTACCAAACACGATTAGAGTAGTAGTGATACAATTAGTAAACAAGATTTTAAAAAAGAATACTTTGAGCGTAGCTTGGTCGCACCAGGTACTTTAAAATTATGATTGAAAATATAAACCTGTCTAAAAGGAACTGTAAGCGTGTCCCTGCTGTAGTCAGGTACACGTATTTATTTTATCGGAGTAATAACACTTATCCTTGGACCTATTGATCAGGTTTCACCTGATTAAAGAAATCTAGTTCGTGCTCCAATCCCACTTCGGAATAATGATACAGGATGCTCACCAATAGTCTTACTGATTTTTTATGTTTTTTGACGTGAAATAATATCTTAATAAGGTATTTCTTCCCATAATACACAGGTTGCAAAAAAAAAAAATATCTAGTTTCTAATTAAATAAGGCCTTGATTAAATAAACTTAAAAACAAGATTTTTACTAAGAACAAAATATCCCATCTCTAAGGTTGGAAAATTAGGGGGTCAATGCCGTTTATTGAAAGTTCTGTTTTTTTTTATATCTGTTTTATCTTTACGCTTTCTTATCGCAGCTATGCTATAAACAAGTTTAAACTATGTATAGTTGAAATTTATTACCGTGCTACTAATAAGCGAGGAATACCATTGGAGTAGATACACCTTGTTTTGTCTCTTTCGATCGAGTTTGGAACTGCTTGTTAATGCAAAAGACAAAACACTGTGTAATTATCCCAACGATAATCCGGATTTTATAGTATCACAGTTAGTATTTTGTCAAAAATCGATACTTACGTGTTGCAAAGATCTAACCTCGAGCGCACCCTGTACGTATCTACCCACTTTTTCTGATTAACTTGCTTTCTGTGAAAAGCTGAAATTTCCCTTGAGACGTGGTCGAATTTCGCCGCTAGATCGCGGTGTCAATGTTTGTCGCCTGTGTTGATCTGGGCTGAGTCAAGTAGGAGCCTCTTTTAAAGTGCCCTTGACAGTAATGTGCCGCTCTAGTAGGGGTGAGAGATTATGTGAAGATGAAAGTGCTTTTAATAAAGTACCAAACACAGATATTGAAGATTAAAAATTATCCTTCTTATTATAGCAAATAAGGAATATTTAGTTTCCTTAGGGCAGTGGGGGACGTAAGGATGAGGAGGGGGAGCTGGTTTTTATTTTGACACCATGCGTGTGAAACCGCTGTCAAAAGGCTAGGCTTTATATTAATCCGAAACCCACGAAAGTATATAATATCGCTGATGCATGATCTAATTTGATATCAAAACGAAAAATATATGGGTAAGGTAGATTACGGGCACGAATCTAAGTTAAAAAATACAGCAGGTAAGCACTGTAAGCGCGTTCATTACAAAGTTCAGCGTAAAAACACGCGGTTTCCATACAATAACTTGTAATTAATATTAGGACGGGCACATGCCGTAAATCGCGGGTAATTAGGCATGCGCATTACCGCCTCGAGCCTGCGCGTGAATATGTGATAAGGGCTGTGCTCTACTGAATGAGGAACAGTTGTATGAAACGAGAAGAGCGTAAGATGTCCACGGATGTACGCTGAGCCTGTCCCGTGCTGTTTTACCGCGTCACGCTCTACTAACTTCTTTCTATTATAATCTAACGGGTGATTAATTTAGTTTAGAGGTATTTTTTTAATGATAATGTATTGTTAGAATAAATAGTTTTTTTAAACAAACTTTTGTTATATTTGTAATTGGAAGCTAATGAGGGGTTTTCACGGCCGTTTCACATCATACTTAAAGCCTTGAAAATAGATGGCGCCAGCTCTGTACTTAACTGTCAAAATAAAGTCAAAGTCAACAACGTAGTGATATATATTCGTGGTACTTGTTACTATCGCATAAAAGCACAGACAATGCATTTGTTAATTATGACAACCATCAGCCATCAGCGCCATCTATCGAGCCAAATCGAAATACTTTTTTATTTTATTCGAAAATGAAAAGCCCTGATTGATCGAATTGACTAAAATGATCCCAAGCACTTCGAGGCTACTACTAATCACTGAGGAGTTCCATTGTCCTTTCGCCTTAATCATGAGATCAGCTCGCTGCCACCATAATATTGTATTGGCATCGATTTTATACGCAAATAATAAACAGTTTCAAGATTTTACCACTTTCTAACAAGTTAAGGCGTATACAACAGCTGATTGGTCTTATTAGGGAGGCTTTCTCCTCAAAGAGGAGTCAATTTTATATGCTGAAAAAAATATATGTCATTTATTGACCTTTTATCTGTAAAGTGAACGTACAAAAATGTTCTACCTGTTCATTAACCACGTGAAAAAAAATAACAAAGTGCAGCTGTTGTTGACTGTAAATTTGATTCAACTTCTGAACTTTTTCTTTCACATAAATCCTGGACAGCTTGCTTAATGACGTAATGCTGCGACACGTCCACCTTCACGATGCTCAGTTCGGTTTTAGGGCTGGGCTCTCGACGGAGAGCGCGATCTTGTGTCTTAAGCAGGCTGTCAGGTACTACACGGAAAGGAAGACACCGGTATACGCCTGCTTCCTCGACCTGTCCAAGGCTTTTGATACAGTTCTGTATAATAAGCTTTGGTGCAGGCTGGGGGCGACGGGTATGCCAGCTGATAT
Organism: Operophtera brumata; assembly: GCA_932527175.1. Taxonomy (NCBI): domain Eukaryota; kingdom Metazoa; phylum Arthropoda; class Insecta; order Lepidoptera; family Geometridae; genus Operophtera; species Operophtera brumata. The sequence goes on from OW052238.1 coordinate 9,099,275, forward strand.
TGTCTCCTTACTGAAAAACTGGTATCACTGCCAGCGAAACCAGGTGAGATGGGCGGGGGCATTGTCTGCCTCATACGGCATGGAGTGCGGTGTGCGGCAGGGCAGTATTACATCTCCTCTGCTGTTCAATCTCTATGTTAATGATCTCATCGGCGAGCTCAGCAGTACCCACACAGGTTGTTTTGTAGACGGAGTAGCGGTAAATAACCTGAGTTACGCAGATGACATGGTGCTGCTGGGACCGTCGGTGGGATCTGTTTGTAAACTAGTAAAGATATGTGAGGCTTATGCGGCTGAACATGGACTGAGGTATAACTCTAAAAAGAGCGAAGTCCTCGTATTTAAGAGTGGTAGAGTTCGACCGGTCCATGTTCCGCCTATAATGCTCAATGGTGCGGCTCTAAAAGTAGTCAAAAGTTTTAAATATTTGGGGCACATTGTCACCGAAGATTTAAAAGATAATGAGGACGTTGAAAGGGAGCGCAGAGCGCTGGCAGTTCGGGGTAACATGCTTGCACGCCGTTTCGCTCGCTGCTCGAGAGAAGTGAAAATCACTCTGTTTAAGGCTTACTGCCAGTCCTTCTACTCGAGCAGCCTCTGGATAAACCACACCCGGCGGGCTGCCAGCTCACTGCGAGTCCAATACAACAATATCTTCAGGATGCTGATGCGGCTGCCTCGCTTTTGCAGCGCATCGGGGATGTTCGCGGAGGCGCGCACGGACGGCTATCAAGCGATTATTCGCAAGAGAGTCGCTTCCTTACTCCAGCGTGCGCGAGGCAGCGGCAACGGCATCCTGAAGATGATTGTAGCGCGGGCAGACTGCCCCATCCAAAACAGGTGGATGCTAATAATGATGGGCTCCATCTGATCAAATTTTAACCAGTTCAGTTCAGTTTAGTTCAGTTCAGTTTTTTCACAATTCAATTCAATTTAATTCATATTATAATTCACAATTCAATTTAATTCATATTTTAATTTCGTGTTGTCCATTTTGTGTAATTTTATTTTAATTTGTAAATTTTGTGAATTTTGTAGTATTTCTGATTTATTGGGTTGTGTGTAGTAGTTTTAAGTCTATTGTGTTTTGTGATATGGGTGTATTTATAACCTGAAATAAATTAATAATAATAATAAATGTCGGCACAGACTTTATCTTCAAATTGAACGTATAATTCTGTGATGCGATGGTTTTTCACATGGCAAATAATTGTTTTTCGTGAGTTTCAATTACTTTTAGTTCCGCGAGCGCTATTCTGTCACTTTCTCACTGACCTGAACTTTAATGAGTAACGGACTACTAAAGTACGGGGTACTTTAAGTGACGGAATTTGCCTGTAGTATGCGCCTTAAATAAAAGCTTGTAAAAACGGTCATGCATGCTAGTTTGACGTGTCACGCTGGCGCCGCTATCGCCCCGCTCCTTGTACGGCAAAGGCTTTACAAAGCTTAAAACCACTTTGTAACGAAGGTACTTTTGAACCCCGTTCAGAAATAAACATTTTCTTTTTTGTGACCGTAAAAGATACGGAAAAATTTTACTGCGCCGAATAAAAAAAGGGAAATGTGGGATCCTTCGGCTAAATATTATCATATGGGTTGCGGAAAGATTATTATCGCGGGTGGTTCAGTGTCTTCAGGTGAGATGGGCCTGTTAAATATTCGGGAGCTTATTTTATTTAGGACATAGTAGGCGGGCTTTGTTTTAAAACGGATACCTTTGTAATCTGAATACGCTTACTTGCTTTACAGATCACTCAAGAAAAAAAATACCTGTAAGCAGAGAAATCACCAACAGCTTCTCTTTATTTGATAGGCACCACACATGGCGCTTTTCAACAAGTAGTAAGAAGCATCATATACAAAAAGCCATTTTTGTTGTCCTAATTCTTCAAGGTTAGCTCGCGTAGGATCAGGAGTAATATTAGTTTATATTAGGTTACAAAATGATTTCAATTAATAAGATACTTTCTACTCTTATGAGTTACATTACGTACCTACCAACCTAAAAACGGTTCATAGTTCGCAGTAATATTATATGTAATATTGGTCAGGCGCGCCACTCTGTTTAGACCAAGCTTCGCTTGTTTTCTAATCGGAGGCCTGCAATGCTCTAAGTTACTAATATAACATTTTCCTATATCGTGTTTACAAGACCGTTCACCGTAAGATGTCTTTCGTTGGTAAAGAAGTTATGAAGAAGTGGGCAAGGGGTATTTTTTTTCATCCTGACACCAGGCGTGTGAAGCCAGAAAAGGCTAGTGTAAGATAATTGCAAATTTGATTGCACTAAAAGCAGGCAATTACGCGGATAGTATCGGCAATTTTACAGCTACATGTATCGACTAAAGTTTACTTTGGTTGAAGGGTACATGCCAGCAATTGGCCTATTTTAGGCAAAGTACGAGTACGGGTGCCATAAAGTGTGCACGGCGCCGTAAGTGCACGAGCCTTGCGGAGGCTTACCATAATAAACACTACCCATATAAATTTGGAAAAGGATCACGTTCTATAGGCATTTATCTCCGATAGGTATCCAGTGCGGTGGATATTGGGAGAATGTTTTATAGAAAGGATCCTTAAAAAATCGATTCTACGTGCTAGGTACTCTGAAAGTTAAGTCGAACTTGGGATTATTTACTACCACGATAAACTAAGGTTTTCAAATAGTGTTATTTTAACAAAGACTTAGCTCGTGTTTTATGTTGAACATCTTACATCTACACAGAATTTCTAAATATATCAGAAATACCCTCAGAAAGATTTAGCAAAGTCATTCGTGAGAAGCAATGGCGGCTATGAGCTCACCCCTTGTCACGTCTATATTCCCACGATGGTGCAACCCACGGTGAAAAGAGCCCTATTGAGGCTCTGCCTATCCTTTCAGGGAAAAAGGCGTGTGTCAATGTATGTATGTAGATCTTGGAAACTTACATATTGCTGATATTGAAAAGGTTCGTAAAGTACAGTTTTACCCAAAATATAAGTCCGCTCGACTGTTATCGTTTGCGCAGAAAAGCGCAGACTGATGTGATATCCGACAGTAGCCGAACGTATAGTATAGTTCTGTCCCACTCACATCTAAGAGTCAACTGATGAACAAGATGGCGCACGACTGACCGCGATTTTGCCGCGAAATCGGTTAACCAATAACAGCGCAAGATTTTAGCGCGCTATTGCTATTGGTAGAAATAAGGTTCCCGCGCTATATAAACTGGTCTAGGTACGGAGTAGGTACATCGGGACGACTTATATTTTGGGTAAAACTGTAACCAGAAAGTGACAGTTATGTTATTATAATTTGACTGCAAAGCGATTGGATTTTCAATAGTTAAATCCGCTCAATTTACTAGGATCCACAATCAAGCTCCACATTTGGATCCCTGGTTAAACTTTCCGCCTCTTCGATCCCCATCTATTATATCAAAGTTATCCACGAATTTCGAATGTTTAAAAGTTACCGACGTAATGATCATTATGCTTCGGGTGTACGAGACACGAAGGTGCTTAAATAGCAATTTGTTATACTAAAGGGGTAAAAAGGGGTAAATGAGCCTGAAATTTAAAAAAAGGAAAGTAACCACCATTAGCGCGAATGGTCGAGCTGGGCGAATGTAACATTAGGATCCCATGTTTTAGGTTAATGCTTCATTAAGCTGCTTTCTTCTCTACGATATACAGCCTTTTTTATACTCAGGCGAAGACGGAAGTTATAAAGTGAAAAAGTTTTCAATATTCCTGCTAATGTAAAAGTTTTAGGCCAGTCAAAGAGTGGGCGGGGAGTTTTTTATGAAAATCGAAGTCGTTTCTGGTGGAATGTTGAATGTCAATTTCGCAGAATACGGTTCCGGAATCTTGGCTTATTTTATAACTAGTACCCGCTCGCGACTTTGCTCGCGTATACCTTTACAAAAAGTAGCTAATATCTCAGTTTAGATTACCTATCCTGTTGACGACCTCTGTGGCACGGCGGGCGAAGGTTCGCCTGCGACGCAGGAGGTTGCGGGTTCAATTCTCGCCTCGGAACAAATGTTTGTACGATCTGCATATATTTGTTCAGGGTGTTCTGGGTATTTTCTATGCATAATAAAAAATATCTATCTAAGATGTATTAAAGATTGTATTGTATTAAGTATATCAGTTATCTAGTACCCATAACACAAGCTCTGCTTAGCTTGGGGCTAGATAATGTTGTGTGAACTGTCCATCATTATTTATTTATTTATTTATTGTATTAAGTAAATCAGTTATCTAGTACCCATAACACAAGCTCTGCTTAGCTTGGGGCTAGATAATGTTGTGTGAACTGTCCAGCATTATTTATTTATTTATTTATTGTATTAAGTATATCAGTTATCTAGTACCCATAACACAAGCTCTGCTTAGCTTGGGACTAGATAAAGTTGTATGAACTGTCCAGCATTATTTATTTATTTATTTTATTTATCTGTATACCAAGTTTTATTGAAAGTTGTTCAATTGTAACGGCGCAAGAAACATGTACTATTGCGAATGGATGTTTTATGGAAGGCCGTAGAGATGCTTTGCTGTGTCCGCTCTAGTATACCGCTCCGTCTCCTCCCGTGGATATCGTAAAAGCCGACTAAGACATTACACCAGGGGATGGGCTGCAGTACCTTAAGAGTATTTAACAGCAATACTGTATTATGGCAAATCCTCCGTTGCATTTTAAGGCGCTATATGTTCAACCAGTTGCAACAAGCATTTTTGTATGAGGAGAGAAGGCGAGCGCACGCTCTGATACCGTGTTTTTGTGTATAAAAAATAATATAAAAACGCCCTTCAGAGTTTTGTTAAATTTCGTTCATGACTTCACTAACTCAAATAATAATTAATAAGTAACCAAATGTTTCAAAAATTACCTCATAGCTAATGCACTGGCGCGTCCTAGGTGGATGTTCCACCTAGGATGCGCCCTATGTGGCATTGCACTGCGCCTGCCACCCTGAGACATAAAGTTTAAAAGTCTCTTGTGCCTGTAATTTCAACAATACCCTTCAAACCGGAACACAGCAACGCGAGCACTACTGCTTTGTGTCCGAAATAGGTATGGTGGTAGTACTTCCCCGGACGAACTCTCTCACAAAAAAGCTCTACTACTACTAGGATGATGATGATGATGATTTGTGTTTTTTATGTTAATGGACCTTTGGTATTTACTTGAGGTACTTATGTTTGGCTCAGCATTGAGTCACTTCAGCCCTAATTAGAGCGAACCCTCACGAACACCTCTCCAAATGTTTGGACAAGGGACTCTCGGGACCATATTCATGATTATAAACATAACGGTAAGCCAAATTGATTATTGTACACAAACCCGGGGGTAGATTGAATTTTGTTTGGCAATCGTTTATTGAAATGAACGTGAATACTCCTCTCTCGTCCCTATTGGTGAGATTAGGGCAATGAGATGACCCCATTTATGGAAAATATTAGGAATGCTCTTTTGGGGATTTTGAAGGTTTCAAAAAATTTCGTTATGTTTTGTAAAACCGTTTTTAGGGTTCCGTAGCCAAAGGGTAAAACGGGATCCTATTACTAAGACTCCACTGTCCGTCCGTCCGTTTGTCACCAGGCTGTATGAACCGTGAATACAGCCTGGAATACAATACGTGAATACAATACGTTCTCATGAACCGTGATAGTTAGACAGTGGAAATTTTCACAGATGATGTATTTCTGTTTCCGCTATAACAACAAATACTAAAAAACAGAATGAAATAAATATTTAACGGGGCTTCCATACAACAAACGTGTTTTTTTGCTGTTTTTATAGATAATGGTACGGAACCCTTCGTGCGCGAGTCCGACTCGCACTTGGCCAGCTTTTAGTGTTGGCGTCACACAGAACTTGATTATTGAGAAAGCTAACACCGAAATCACGCCTAAAGCTTTTTAATAAACTAACACATGAACTGCGGAATACAGATCAAGCCGATTTTGGTACTTATGAAATTTAGAAATATACATATATATACAGATTCATAGAGACACGTCTTTTTCTCCGAAGGGGTAGGCAGAGCCTCAATCGGCCTCTTTTCACAATGGGTTGCAACATCGTGGAATATAGACGTGACAAGTGGTGAGCTCATCGCCGCCATTGCTTCTCACGACTGACACTTTCTTCCGTAATAATAACTAAGCTAGCAGCGAGGACAAATCTTATACCAACCAATCTTATCAACAAGTCAGAGTAATCCCTTAGTCAGATTTTACGACATCCACGGGAGGAAACGGAGGGTTCTATTCTTAGGCTGGACACACCACTTTACTAGTGGAAAAATCATATTCGAAGCACTTGATGATGATCTAAATATACCATGATTGTATCAGGTACTATTTTATTTATTAACTTAGTAAATGTTTTTTTTACTTTAGTAACTTAATAATAATGTGTACAGGTAGATATTTGTTGGTTGACTGTACTAAACTTCATTGAAAAATCCTTGATGGATCGATCAGGAACAAAAAACTAATTAAAATAATTATTTTAAAATGATCCATTGGAGACAGGATCGATCAGGAACAAAACTACAGGTATAATGGATCGACCAGGAACTATTCTTATTCTGTAGTTGTTTTGTGCTGCCATGTAAGTAGGTACTTTCAAATTGAAATAGTTTCATTATGTATTCTAAATAGTTATATTTTTTATCAGAAACTGTATTGTTATAACAAGCCAAGCGTACTTTAAATATCTAAATGGAATGAATGATTCAGATTCAGATTCCACTGATGAAATAATGAACTAAGTATAATCATAATGGAGTAAACCGCGTACCTATTTCATTTCGATATTTTCCACGCCACCAACTCTCCGCTCCACAATAAATTGTTTCTCAAGATTGTGCTCAGTGAAACTTTCAAGAAATAATATCAAATTGTTTTGTGAGATCTATTATTTATCATTCATTTTGTTTTCTTTTTCGGAGCCTAACTTAGCAGGCATAGTACTAAAATCATATCGGTATTTTTTTTTTCTCATTCGTGCCGTGTTCAGTTTACTTTATATTATGAAAACGTAAGGGACTATTTACACACGGCGACTTTCAGCAATAGTCTCGCGACAACAGTGTTCCGGTGTGTATTGTATTTGACGACCTCTGTGGCGCGGCGGGTGAAGCTTGGCCTGAGACGCAGGAGGATGCGGGTTCGATTCCCGCCTCGGAACAAATATTTGTGCTATCGCAGATATTTGTTCGAGGTGTTCTGGGTATTTTCTATGCATAATAAAAAATATATATCTATGTAATGTATTCTGTTAAGTATATCAGTTATCTAGTACCCATAACACAAGCTCTGCTTAGCGTGGGGCTAGATAATGTTGTGTGAACTGTGCAGCATTATTTATTTATTGTTTAGGTTCAATGAATCTGTGACCAAATGCAGTTGCTCTGCTTAAGGTGATTAGTAACTCATCTAAAAACAAGTTCATTCTAAAAACAAGTTTTTTTCCGTAAATGGAGAGATTTAAATTATAAATAAAAAACATGATATTATCTAATGCTTGCAGATGCCTTAAACAAGCCACGTATTATTTCGCTCGATTGAAATCGATCTGTAATAAATCAGTTCAGTTTTTATACGAATAATGCCTACCAATGCGTTGAAAAAATACCCAAAATAATGTAATTAGCACCTGCTAGTGAATCAAGGTGTTTTTTTTTATTTATGCAACTAGGTAGCAAAATAAAATTTTATAATCCAATTTAATCTAAAATCAGGTGCTGTGCTTTTTTCGCAAGCGCCACACTGAACTTCAGTTTTTTATTGATCTTTAACTTATAATTGTGGCAGTGCGGTATCCATGACGAGAAGATATAGCGAGTTTCCCGAACGCTGCCCATCCAAGTTGGATTTGTTGGCGGACCTACCTGGTAGAATCATTTGGCCCAAACAGTAATAGTGGTCAACAACTTGGATTCATAGGTGTGACATGGTAGATGTTCATCTTGCCCATGTTAAGTTTAAGACCTACTGGGTACATCTGTTGGGTACATCGCATTAGTAGGTGTTGTACAAAAAAACTAATACTTATGTAGTAAATAAAGTCCCAAAACGACTCACGTTTAAGTTCTTTCGATATAACTAAATAATTAGACTCGTGTGTTTGGGCCCCTTATAAAGCCTTAGATAATATTCTGACCATCTAGGTATATGTTTTCAGATTTTATACCTAAATTATAACGAAATAGAGCAGGTTTTTGAAATGAAATTTTGAACGTCACCATAAAGTCACCCAGTAAACACTCTAAGGCCAAATGCGCCAACGAGGGTTAGTATTTTAACCTTAGATTTATTATATAACTCCACGATCACACAGCACAAAATGCCTTCGCAGATATTTAGCTCGATGTAAATTTATGCTAAACCTAGTTGACGCAATTACGCTTAAGTGTATTTCGATAACGAGGACGGGAATTGGGTTTTAATTGCGTGTGTTAAAATATTTGCGTAGGCAAATCCCATTTTACACACTTGTTTTACATAGAACTCGACCATTAATTATACAATTTCGTACTTAGCCTGTAACAACATTTTAAGTACAATGTAATTTTTGATGAACAACAAAAAGGTCAAGTACGGTTTGGACTCGTGTAGAGTGGGTTCTGTAAAAGTAGGCTACCAAAGTAACCACTAGACCAATTGAACTTATTAGATCTCGTTGAAATTAATAAACACAGCGTTAACAGAGTCAGACGTATTAGCAATGGCGGCGATGAGCTCACCACTTGTCACGTCTATTTCCCACGATGTGCAACCCACTATGAAAAGAGGTCCATTTGAGGCTCTACCTACCCTTTCGGGGAATAAGTATGTACATATGTATGTATTTTACACGTATTTTTCTGCACGAATATTTTCCGTATCGTGTGGGTTTTTAAAAACCGTGGTGTGCCTATGTATGTATGTATATGGTAGAAAACACACGGAACATGTTTCAAATGGACAAGTCTGCGTTCTACTTGAATCTCGTATACATTTACACCCACATGAAAATACTTACGATCGGTGGTTGTTATTCGCGACTAAGCTATTATAAACTAGTGTCCGCTCGCGCATTCACCCACGTTTTACCAAGGTTAAAGGAGCCTATAGCTCAATTTATAGTCTATTTATGTACAAAATTTCACCGAATGTTCAGCCGTTTGGGCGTGATTGAGTTACAAACTTCCAAACATCGTAATAATATGAGTGGTATGGGATAACTAAATAGAGCATGCAAAACAATCCTTAGCACAACGGATTCTTATTATAATAAGAATCCGAGAAGAATTATTATGATCAATTATGTTATACCTAGAAAACAAAATCTCCCCAATTCCTATTAGCCAATGGAATTGACCCAATTATCGTTCACGAAACAATACAGTTTTATGAAAAAAAAACGACCATGAACGGTGTTACAATAAAATTGGAAGCATATCGGTGTGTATAGGCGTTATAACGAAGCTAATTACGCTATTCTCGACTAGATGGCGCCACAGGTAAAAATAAAACACGCTATCAGATGTCATTCCCTGCAGTTAAAATAAATAAATATATAATGCTGGACAATTCACATAAAATTATCTAGCCCCAAGCTAAGCAGAGCTTGCTTGTCGCGGCTTTCAAATGTCTTCCAAAACCAATTTTTGCGAGCTGATATCCTGGAAAAGGCTGCACCTATTTCCACCAAACATAGCAAAGAACCATCTCGTAAATACCATCTTTCTTAAAAAGAACCCGTATCTAAGTCGGTCAAGCCGTTTTGAAGATAACTGTTTTTTTTTTGCAAACATCTAACTTTTCGCTATAATAGTTCAAGAAAAGGATACATGTCCAGTCGGGCCTTTCCGTTAGGTATTTTTTTAATTGATTCGAACCTGTCTAATCGTACCGTGGTGAGCCGGGCCACAGCCTAACAAATAGCCTTATATCTCTTCTCTTTTCTGGCGGTGGTAAAAATGCAATGAATCAAAGCCAAACTTACAGAGAGACAGTAGTAGTAGTAGAGCTTTTTTATGTAAGAGTTCGTCCAGGGAAGTACCTACCTACCTATCTATCTATTTCTGCCACAAAGCAGTAGTGCTCGCATTGCTGTGTTCTGGTTTGAAGGGTATGGGTGCCGGCGAAATTACAAAGCACATGAGACTTCGTCTTTATGTCTCAGGGGGGAGGGCGCAGTACAATGCTGTAAACATGTAATGCATTGTTAACGGCAGAGATTACTGCTTAACATCAGGTGGGCTATCTGCTTCGTCATTCACAAAGTAATTAAAAAAGTAGTATGAAAACTGAGATCAAATGCAAACACGTATAGTAGGTAGGTAGTACCTACCTACTATAGGTACGTGTTTTGCTAGGGGTCTGTACGTGGGTGACACGCTACCCACGCTCTACTTGTATGGGCTTTTATATCATTTTGATTAGCTAGTCTTATTGTCGTTCAGTCTATATTGTGTACAATACAAGGTCCAGCTGCATATTTGTCAAATAAAAAGAGTGTTAGCTCTTTATTCTATTGTGTCTCAAGGTTGTTATTGTTTGGATGTGAAATATTGATGTTGGAAGTGAACTATCTTATGGTCCGCTGTAGTTCGAGGTAATCAAAATATATGTCTTTGTTTGTTTGGTTTGAATGGGACAGTTGGAAGGGGAAGACCTCGGCGTACGCATTCAGACCAGATCGGAGACGTTTTGGAAAAAGGCCAGGTCAAGAGTACTCTTAACTGACGAGCATGTATGAAGAATGTGATGAGAGTGAATGAAGCAAAACAGGTATGTCAGGATCGTAGCAATTGGAAATCCGTGGTCTCTGCCTACCCCTCCGGGAAATGGGCTATTTTTTAAAATTAGTCTTTTTTTTTTAATGTACCTATTCCACACTTATAAGGAGCACAAATGGTACTTATTTAATTGCAATGATTTAAGTTATTTATTGAAAAACACGATTTCCACGACTTTAAAATAAACACAAAACAAAACTTCTTTTTTTGTCTCTTTTAATTGGATTTTAAAGTCGTGGAAATCGTGTTTTTCAATAAATATATTGAAAAACACGATTTCCACGACTTTAAAATCCAATTAAAAGAGACAAAAAAAGAAGTTTTGTTTTGTGAACTACGTGCAGTAAATACCTAAGTGTTATATATTTTTTTAGAAACTACTAACCATGTTCTATAATCTTCAGTTTTTTTTTTAAGTTTGGTGTTTTAAATTTGGACATCCTGGTAACTCAGTATTTTTTTTAAATTTCACGTATCCAGTGCGTATGATCGTAATCATAATCATTTATTCACAATCGGGATAACATGCAGATTCTAATCACATTAGTGGGAATTATATGATCTCTACTTGTTGTCCCTAATAGGGGCTGTCATGACATCGTAGTCCCATGAATCTAATGATTAGAGTCGAAAAACTGAAAAGCGCCCCTAACGGACACCTTGAGAAACTCAATTTCCATACAAAAATCCACGTAGTGAGACCACGCACCCTTGTAGTTGCTTGCTACATTTTTAGGCTAGGCTCTAATCAAGAATAAATAATAGCACAAGTACTGATACCCTATTTATATCGTATTCTGTGCCGTCTGTGTCGTGTATCTTGCCTCCCTATGTCATGTTACAGTAATTACCCTGCCCGTCCGGAGCCTAATAATGCATGTGAATTCCCAATTACGCCAGAAATAGGATGCTGGTACATCTGAATACGAAATGATAGGACATGCAATTTGCACCGACCCCTAACCGTCATGGCGTCATGTTCTGTAGTTTATGTCTGAATAACAGTTGGAAATGTACACTGACAGCACTAAGTAGGTACAGTTAACATCAGAAGAAGTTTATTCATCAGCGTAGACATCGACTGTTGGAGGAGGCCTGCCATAAAGAATAGGTAGTAGTTTTGTAGTAGTATAGAGCTTTTTTGTGAAAGAGTTCGTCCGGGGAAGTACTACCACCATACCTATTTCTGCCGCAAAGCAGTAGTGCTCGCATTGCTGTGTTCCGGTTTGAAGGGTATGGTTTCCGATGAAATTACGGGCACATGAGTCTTTTCATCTTTATATCTCAAGGTGGCGGGCGCAGTGCAATGTCGCATAGGGCACGTCGTTGGTGGGCGTGACCTATGTGATAATGCACTATTTATAGGCAGAGATTCAAAACATCAGAAGATGTTTATTCATCAGCGTATATAGATATCGAGTGTTGGAAGAGACCTCCCTTAAAGAATAGGTAAGTTAGGCCACGGTCCGAATCAGGCCATAATCGGCCATAATCGATATTAGTGCGGTCCGATTCAGCGAAAGCTTAGGAAATAAAGCTTATGAGCGCGCTAATATCGATATGGCCTGATTCGGACCGTGGCATAAGTAAGTAAGAAGGCGCTTGATCCCTCTGCATACAAACGCATATTATCTCAACAACCTCCATGAAATTTTGTCAACAAGTCCTATACACTACTATCTACAGACCGTTCACCGTAAGATGTCCCCTGCCATCTTACGGTGAACGGTCTGTAGGCCCGTTGTTTGTCAGCCTCTTACAAAATTATGTGGTTTTCAAATGAAACCGACTTAAAGATGTGTATTGAAACCCCAAGCTTGTTTGATTCTGACAAACCACAGTCTTTATTCTGTGTCTTCAAAATTTCACTGATTTTATTTTTAACCCCCGACGTAAAAACGAATGTGTGTTATAACTTTGACGTGTCTGATAGTGTGTGTGTGTGTGTGTGTTTGTCTGTCTGTCTGTCTGTCCCATCGTAGCTCCCGAACGGGTGAACCGATTCCGTTTTTTTTTTGAAAGGTGAATTTGTCGGGAGCGTTCTTAGCTTTGTTTGATCAAAATCGGTTCAGCCGTTTCATTGAGTTGGGTTTTTTTTAATTTTTCAAAATTAATTACTTGTATTAACATCCAAATGAAGAGCAAACTTCGGTTTATACGGAGCAGGCTAGCGCAGCAATCTTAAACACTTGATAAAAGCTTTGTCAACCCTCTTCATTTATTAAACCTCTTAAGGCAATTAATCAGATGTATTTCTATACTCCATTTATACAACAACTTTAATTTCTAGAAAGAATAACCCGCTGAGACTCGTAATTAATGATGTCTGGCACCAAATATAAAAAAACTACACTCTAGAACTGAAGTATTATCTCCATTATTCTCGTCACAATGCCGCCGCAATGCCTCAAAACGGAAGTCTGCGTGTTGCCAGTTATGACTTACAGCACTGAGACGTGGCTGCCAGCCATTGGCCGCATAGGAAAGCTCAATGCGCAGCGGGTTATGGAGAGAGCTATGCTCAGAGTTTCACTACGTGATATAATCTGAAATGAGGCGATCCGTTGAAAAACATATTATAACATAACATAACACCTGATCCCACACTAGGATCCCGGCGTCGTGCGTGTCAGGAACTGTGAGTACCATATACCGCAATACAGACCCGCAACAAATATTTGGTGATCATACACACATTTGTCCCGCAGCGGGAATCTAACCCGTAACCTTTCGCATCTCAGACGGCTACTCGCCCGCCGTGCCACAGAGGTTGACGAGAAGAACCAAGATCACCGACATAGCTCTCAGAATTAGCAAGTTGAAGTGGCAATGGGCATGCCATATAGCTCTGATAAATGTTGGAAAATAACGGTTTTCGAGTCGCAAAAAAACAGCACGACGCAAAAGAGGAATGCCCCCTTTCAGTGGACAAAGACATTATAGAGGCCGCAGGAAGGCGGTGGATGGAGGCGGATCAAGACCGTTCGTCGTGGCATTCTATGGGGTGGCAGAGCCCAGCAGAGGACTTCTGTGTTGATAATGCTGATGATGTCTCTTTAAAAATGAAACTGTGCGCGTATAGTAACATAAGTATAGGGTTCTACGCGGAAAATTGTGTGCCGTACAAATTTTAACCTAATGACTGTGAAAATATGAATTTTAAATGAAGAGTGCGTCCCTACTTTACATAAGATGCATTTACGCATGATGCAGGAACTGAATTGTCAGTCTACCGGCCGGCTCTCAGCAGCCTTTAGACGTCCACTGTAGGACGAGGCAAAGGAATTAATACAATTTGCGATAATCACCACGCTTGGCAGGCGGATTGGTAGACGCAGCATTGGTGCTGAGTACTTAGGTGGATGCTACCCATCACCTAGTGTAATCTTTCAGTCGGCATTTACGACAATCAAGGGAGAAGAACCCCCCCCGTTCTATTCTAAGGCCGGATCCACCCTATCAAAGAATTCAAGTGTTTAAGTTTAATAGTAATTAGGCAACAAGCAATTAGTTTATAAAACAAAAAAGCAGCCAAGTGCGAGTCGGACTCGCCCATGAAGGATTCCGTAGCAGCAAGTAACATAATATAAAAGTTCTTGGATGGATTAAGATTTATGACGTATTCAAAAAAACTACTTACTAGGTCTCGTTCAAACCAATTTTCGTTGGAAGTATACATCATATTTTTTTTTTAGTTTTATCATTCTCTTATTTTAGAAGTTATGGGGGGGGGGGGGGACACACTTTTTACCACTTTGGAAGTGTCTCTCGCGCAAACTATTCAGTTTAGAAAAAAATTATATTAGAAACCTCAATATCATTTTTAAAAACCTATCCATAGATACCCACACGTATGGAATTGATGTTTTTTTTTTTTGAGTTTCTGTCGTAAGTATGGGGAACCCCAAAAATCTATTTTTTGTGTAATTCTTAATGCGGTTCATCTTAATACATCTACTTACCAAGTTTCAACAGCCTAGCTCTTATAGTTTCGGAAAAAAGTGGCTGTGACATATACGGACAGACAGACAGACATGACGAATCAATAAGGGTTCCGTAATTTTTGGTTACGGAACCCTAAAAACACGACTGGCTGAACTAACAATTCGTCTGTCGATCTCCGAAATGTTACCAATTCAAGCTCTGCTTAGCTTGAGGCTAGATAATGATGTGTGAACTGTGTTCAGTATTTTTATTTATTTATTTATATACTTACAAGCATATAATATACAAAGATACGCACGAAATACATAACCGGGCTGACCTGTCGGTCATCCGGGAAATCGCGACATCGGTCTCAAGACAAAACAGCCCGTACTTTTCTCTTTGCATTAGATTTGTATGGGCCGCGCATAGCGTTAGAGCTCGTACGGGTTGCCTTCGCTGGCAACCCGCAAGCCGGCCGCCGGTATTCCACTTTCTATGTGAATGTGGCCTACCTCATACCAAGGTTAAGTGTATATTGCTACACTCTTACTATAAATTATGCGTTTGTGTTGTGTTATACGATATTATTATTGAAGTGAGAAGCATATGGCATAACTAACTGCGTGCTTCGGCGCTCTCTGCATAACATTACCTACATATTTTGAAGAAAAATGTTTACCTATCATAAATTGAAACTTACTTTTTCGTGATAGACATAAACCTGGTCCTTTTTTTGAGAAACTAGTGCTATTGAGAACGAGTTTGTTACGCAATCGGCCGCGAGACGAGAGACTAAAAGTTTCCACTCAAATCGTCGCTAAAATTAAATCTGTTGGATTTAACATCATTGCAAGGGTATAAAATCACCAGTTTTTTTTTTTATTTTTTATTTATTTATGTCATTTATCATAGAATTGAAATAACCGTGGCTTGGTGTCATAATAGAAAAAATACGACTACAACGTCAGCAGGAGAATCAGTAAAGTACGTGTTTTTTTTGTAATTAAAATAAATTATTAGATATTATTTACAGCCTCAATATTGTCCCACTGCAGGGCAAAGGCCTGTATACGGTATATTTGTTTGTAATAGGTAGTAGGTACAGTTTAAACCTTCAGAAACGATTTAAACACAGTTCCCGTTTGATATTTTGAGTTACGGTTCCAATGAAAATACAATACGATGGTAATAGCTAACTGATCTTGTTCAGGTTTAACTGAACACAGCAAATGTGTATTAAGCAACGTCTGCATTTAATACGCATTTGCCAAAACTGAGCCAGTACGCGATCACCAGCCCTTCGGGCATCGCGTGCACACATAAAATCATACCATTAATGTACCTACCACAACCCACATACCATTAATATACCGTAAAATCATAGTTATATAATTATTAGTGAGTTAAGTAATATTGTGACTCTTAATACAAACCATTTACCATCTTATACAAGACTTTTAAATACCTCAACCATACCACAAACTATACAGCTAGAAAGAGTGTCCTAGGGTCACCATACCACCCCAAAAGGATCCCTCTTTTTACATGGTCCTTCGAACATTACCTACCAGTGCCTACCAAGTGAAACAGTGAAAAAGAACCAGTTGGATTAACCAGGTCTAAGGGAACCATTTACATTTACTTACCTACCAATTTTTACACCAAACCAAAATGGAGAAGATTGAGAAGCAAACGATTAATTTTAAAGCTCTCATGAGAACCGTAAGTAAAATAAATTTAGACCAGTATGAGAGCAAGTGGCAGTTTGAGAATGCCCTCAAATCTCTTGACAGTCGTTGGAGTACCATTGATACCCTCCATTGGGAGATAGAAGGAGTGCTTGGTGGAGAAGACTGCCGATACCAGGCCGAATTCACCAAGCATGAAAAGCTCCATGACGAATTGACCAACACCATAAATACCAAGATGTGGTCGGTGTCGCACCGAGAGAAATATACACCAAAAATGGAGATTCCAGCATTCGATGGTAATTATAACCAATGGACTTCTTTCAAGGATCTATTCAATGAGGTCATCCACAAGAGTTCTTCACTGTCGAATGCCCAAAAGATGCAGTTTTTAAAGGGAAAGGTAACAGGAGAAGCTGAGCGTCTGATCCACCATCTTCAGATCAGCTCTGACAACTACGAGGTGTGTTGGGAGATACTGAAACATCGCTACGATAACCAGAAGCGGAACTTCACATCACATATCAATATTCTACTCGGCCTTCCCAGCATGCAACAAAAGTCTTTGTGCATGATCAAAAAACTACACGATACTACCAAGGAATGTCTCCACGCAATTCAAAACATGGGAGTGGATACAACCACATGGGATCCCCTCCTAGTACATTTATTAGCCCAAAAACTTGACAATGAGTCGTTTGAGGACTACATGAAGTCCATCAGAAAGCCAAGAGAACTACCCATTTTAAAGGAGTTCCTCAACTTTTTAGAAAGAAAATTTACCGCCTTAGAAGCGTCTCAACGCAAACCAGAACGCGCCAACCAAAGGATGAGCAATACAACTCAACCACAACCAATCAACCAGAACCAAAGGAGTTTTATCCAGCCAAGTAATCACCATACAGAGGAAGACAATTCAAATATATATAAATCATTCCATGTTTCGCGGCATTTCAATTGCGCAATGTGTAATGCTGACCACGAACTATGGCGATGCCCTAGATTTCGACACATGAAATCCGATCAGAAACTGAAAAACATTAACCAGCTGAATTACTGCAAAAACTGCCTTATTAACCACGAAAATAAAGAATGCTTCTCAACAAAGCGATGTGGCAAATGCCTAAGTAGGCATAATACTTTGTTACACGAGGCATTTATGAAGCAAAGACACAAATTAAAAACAAAACCATATTATTATTGCAACATTGCTCTTCACAATCCTAGTAATGGCCCACATAATATTTGTGATAAAGAAAATAAATTGCCAGCACCAGTGCAACGTGGAAGATTACGAAGAATGTCAGAGAAAAGTATAGGTATCAACCAGAAACCAAGATTCCATCAACCAAAAACCAATACCAACAACCAGGAGAAAAATATTAACAGACATAACCAAAACCATGAGTTATGGTGGAGAGGCCCGTTGTCACGGCCTACATCATTTGAAAACCAACAGAAACCAAACCAAGATAGAAGCAACAAAATATTATTTAAACTGTAAATCTTACAATACCTACTACTTTGTTAATTACAAGAATCAAGCTTTCAACCTTAAGTAGGTAGGTATATCATGTGGCACAAATCGGTCGCCACGCAAAAATGCTGACCAGTGCACTGTCGATTACACAATACCTACCTAACTACCAGTGACCATCAGAATGATTCAAATTAACATTGAATTTGTTTAAAAAACCAGACGAGAAGTAGAAGATGACAGACAAAGCAGGATAAAGAAGACTGCCATCTCTTTGAAACCATTAAAGGAAAAATAAAATGGCATAAAAAAAAAAAAAAAATATCATCGACCAACAATACCTACCATTGAAACAAGATCATGGGTACCACAGTTACGGCAAGAGTTCTATCTACCAAGAACTTGCAAGATAGAAGAACACTGCGATGCATTTGTGCTGTCGCATCGTTTTAGTGTCTGCGTAGGTACCTACTCTAGACGTGTCGGCGCCTATCTCGTCTTACAAACGGGATAGGCACCAGCTGACAGTTGATTGCGCATCACCAATAAAAAACACCACAACAGATCTTCAGTAGTCTTACAAGCTACTGCAAGTCAACGAGCTGCTTCTATGTGATGGAGTAGCCGTAGTCTTTCCGCTCCCGAGTCCTGACTCTCGGTGCCGCGGGGAGGCTCACCGCCGCGCGTGCCGCGGTGCCATGCCTGTGTCAGCGGAAACGCTTCCGCGCGCCGGCGCCGGCGCCACCCGCGTCATGACCCGCACGGCCAACCAACGAACCAATAGTGAAGTGCGCGAAAACACAGCTGATCGTAAGCTGAGTGTTTAAGTGAACCAAGTTTGTGTGTGTGTGTGTGTGCTTAGTGCGTTTAATCGGCTAAACATATAGGATCAATTGACTTAACTTTTGAGAAACCTTTAATTTAACTTTGTTATCATTTTACCATGTACCATATACTTACCATACCATGTTTAATCTACGTGTGCAAGTACGATCTTTAACCATTATTAGATTATAATTTTACCATTATTTTATACCAAGTTTGACCATAATGATGTTGTAGATTTAAATGATTGTATCATATTTTCATCTCATGCATCTTCATCTCGTGCTCGGGAGTATGTTCAGGTTTTAACCGAACACAGCAAATGTGTATTAAGCAACGTCTGCATTTAATACGCATTTGCCAAAACTGAGCCAGTACGCGATCACCAGCCCTTCGGGCATCGCGTGCACACATAAAATCATACCATTAATGTACCTACCACAACCCACATACCATTAATATACCGTAAAATCATAGTTATATAATTATTAGTGAGTTAAGTAATATTGTGACTCTTAATACAAACCATTTACCATCTTATACAAGACTTTTAAATACCTCAACCATACCACAAACTATACAGCTAGAAAGAGTGTCCTAGGGTCACCATACCACCCCAAAAGGATCCCTCTTTTTACAGATCTGATGATGGAGACAGAAAGTTCCAAATACAATTTTTATCTAAAAATCACCATAGAAGCTAGTTTCTAAATATATTTTTCAACAAAAATAACTAGTGACTGGCTGTTTGTGTGGCAAATCTCAGAGATAACTATCTTCTACCGATGCTTTATGATGTAATTCATCGAACGCCGTTCAACTAACGTGTTACACAACTAGAAGGGCAATGTTGAGATACTTCCGAGCAATGCGATAGTGCGCGTACCGCAATAAAAATTACCAGGGTCAAACCACGCCAAGGCCTCGCACGTCAGTGACGTACACTATCGCAATGCTCACAAGTGTAAATAAAAGTGTTAAGCCGCACCTTGATCCTGCACGTTCTTTATAACAAATAAAAGGGCAGCACCCTTGAGATACATACTTCCGAGCAATGCGATAGTGTGCGTCTCAATAAAAATGGCCAGGGTTAAACCGCGCCAGGCGCGTCAATGACGTACACTATCGCAATGCTCGGAAGTGTAAATAAAAGTGTTTAACCTCACCTGTATCCTGCGTGTTCTTTATAACAAATAAAAGGACATTATTGATACTTCCGAGCAATGCGATAGTGCGCGTCTCAATCAAAAGGGCCAGGGCCTCGCGCGTGAGTGACGTGCACTATCGCAATGCTCGGAAGTGTAAATAAAAGTGTTAAGTCTCACCTTGACACTGCGCGTCCTTTATAACAAATAGCAGGAACGCCGCGATGGTAACGACCCTCCAACGTCGTCGGCCCATTTTATATCATTAATTTATTCTCACCGTATCATCGATACGATTCGTCTACGTCATCAAGAACTTAAAAAGTTATTCGAAAGTCCCATGAGTATGGATCGCCATTTTTGGCAGCGGAAAAATTGGCACATCGATTCTGTCTACGCCATATCGCTGTCACATCTGAAACAAGCAAAAGAAAACGTTACACTTGTTAAAATAATCCGGCAAAACGCATATAAATCTTGTTAAACTTCAAAATCAAGTTGTAATTTTTGTGTTACAAACGAATCTCTCTCGAAAGCCTCGACAATCGCCGTAAGGTTGCATGCCTTTCGATAATCTATAGGTAGCATTTCGGGGAATGCTCCCAGGAACTTCATGATCTGATCCCACCATCTCCTTTTCATCATAGGACGAGCAGACATACGGCTCGGTACCATCCTTACCTCATTAGTATACCCTCTATTCGTACTAAACGTTTCAGTTCTACCTTTATAATGCTAACTGCTGAGGAGTGGAATACACTACCGTCGTCTGTATTTCCTGAAAACTATAATCTGGGTATCTTCAAGGCTAGAGTGAATAGGTAACTTCTAGACCTTTGTGCTTCATCTTCGGCCACATCGTTACTTAACAGGTGCGATCATGGTCAAACAAAGGTCTATCAATGTTAAAAAAGAAAAAAACAAGATGTAATTTTTATGTCACTGTCGAATCCACTTGAAAAGTAGTAAAGAGCATCACACAAACTATGTAGACAAGGAATGAATATTTCAGACGTCATACCCACCTCGACCCGAAGAGAATGAGAACTATTGGGACCATTTGGGAATTGGGACCAACTGGGAATGTGACCAAATACAAGATCCTCTACTTTTTTTTTTTTACTATTTAACCCGGGGTTGTTAAGTACTGGTTCAATATAGACCTATCTCGACTTAAAGAGTATTAGAATCATTGGGAACATTTGGGAATTGGGACCAACTGGGAATGTGACCAAATACAAGATCCTATTTAACCCGGGGTTGTTAAGTACTGGTTCAATATAGACCTATCTCGACTTAAAGAGTATTAGCATCATTGGGAACATTTGGGAATTGGGACCAACTGGGAATGTGACCAAATACAAGATCCTATTTAACCCAGAGGTTGTTAAGTAGGTACCTACTGGTTCAATATAGACCTATCTGCACCCGAAGAGAATGAGAATCATTGGGAACATTTGGGAATTGGTACCAACTGGGAATGTGACCAAATACAAGATCCTATTTAACCCGGAGGTTGTTATGTACTGGTTCATTAGAGAATATTGATGCTATGAATACCGAATAGTTTAGACATAAAATTATGACACCGAACAATAGTAAAGATACTGAGAATGGAAAGAGCACTCCAATGATGACTGATGACGACGCCGTCCTTTTTTTATACAACTTTAGATGACGGAACAGCAGATGACCCACCTGATGTTAAGCGGTACCCTCTGCCTATGAACAGTTCATTTATCTCATAGGTCACGTCCCCCTTGGACGCGCGCTATGTGCCATTGCACTGCGCCCTGAGATAAAGATGGAAAGTCTCATGTGCCTGTAATTTCACCGGCACCCATACCCTTCAAACCGGAACACAGTAATGCGAGCACCACTGCTTTGCGGCGTGGTAGTACTTCCTCGGACGAACTCTTTCACATAAAAGCTCTACTACTAACAAAACCTGACAGACCCTCCGACATATTTTTATATACTCGTAATAATGGTCACAGAACACCTTTATTATTTGCTTAGTTCATGTCACTCATAAACTGTAAAAACGGCTACCTCTTGCCGGGATATACCCCTGAGACAGAGACAGACAGACATAAAGACGGACGGACAGTGTGTAACGCAGCTGCTGTGCCAGACCGACAGCCGGCTCCTGTACAAAACCTATCGAAGCAAAAGTAGGTTACCAGCCGTATGTAACGAAAGATACTGAAACCATAATTGCACACTATCATTATTACGTTGAAGAATTTCTTATAGAAACTGGATGTGTCATATTGAAGTTTTATAAGAAAGTAAATCTCCACGATACAGGTGTGCCTAGTGTGTAGATCATTAGAAGTAGATTTAATAGGATTATAGCTCCTCTGTATTAACACACAACTTTTTTGTCATTTTTATTTTTATTTAGTACTTAACGTAAGTATTCCAGTGTGTTTGTACAGCAATTTAAAAAAATAAATAAACAGTTAATTTTTTTTTTTTTTACATTGATAGACCTTTATTGGCCACGATCTCACCTGTTGGTAAGTGACGATGTGGCCGAAGATGAAGCACAAAGTTCTAGAATGCTCCTGTTCACTCAAGCCTTGAAGAGACCCAGATTATAGTTTTCAGGAAAGACAGACGGCGGTAGTGTATTCCATTCCTTAGCAGTTCGTGCGTTTTCTTTTTTTACGAAATTTCTTATTATTTTAATGTGGTTTAAACTGTTTAATTACTAAGATGTTTACAAACCGTTCAAGTGAAGTAGTTATTGGCATCCTATCCAAACCTTAACTTTGATTATTCAGAAAATTTACCAAAGCAAATAACCCAGTTTCAGCACTTTGTAGATAAGCTCCTTAAAGGTAATCAATAAGCCCAAAATTGAGTGCGCCCAATCAAGGCCCAACACTGAAGACGAGGTGTCAGGTAGCGGTAAAACTTTGCTGATTAGTTCGGCGAGGGTATGGAATAGGCAAACTACCCTATACGTAGAAATGTAACTCGTTTTTTTAATCTCTGTGCTGAAAATCATGAACGAAGAAAACGAGGTCTGCTACGCTGAGACTAACATCAGATGACGTCACAATCCAGCTGCCACTTTATTGCAACAATAACGGAATTACGGAAAATAAGTTATATTTTCAATACAAGCTTTTATAAAATTAGTGATCGGAACTGTGTGCTGATCGAAATGAGCCTAAACACGGTCGCTCTACTATTATCCATCGAGGAGTTCCGTTGTCCACCTTCCGTCTCCATCGTCAGATCAGCTTGCTGTCACCATCATATTGTATTGCCATTGGAAATTGACAGACATGCAAAATTTAATCACAATCGGATTACTGGAATCGGGATTACTGTTGAAAACTACGCGATACTGAGATGTATCGCGGCCTTGCATTCGCGAGGAACAAGTAAATTCACGAACTTGTTCCTCACAGACAAATCGTACCTACCTTAAACGAAATGAATACCTAACTAATGCCCGTTAAAAATTAGCCAATCACAGCTCGTGAAATTGATCCTCATTGTAGATTTAAGCAGTATCACTTCTCGTAATCGCTGAACCCTTCCTAATTGTCGATTATCTCTAAGTGGGCAAAGACATTTACTTAGCGGTAATGAACGAATTTGATGTTTCGTCAACATGGGTCAGACCGAGAACAAAAGGATCTTCAACAGCTTTGATATTTTGTATCTCGCTTCTAAGCAATCTTGACCTATGACATCAACGCCAGACTTTTTTGAGTGTGAACTTTTTGGTTGACAAATTGTCAAATTTTTACTGCATTAGTTAAGTATCCATTACATATAAATCAAATCAAATCAAATCAAATCATTTATTTGCTAAATAGGGTTAAAGAGGTTCTTAAAACATTTATACACAGTACCATTCTATTTCACCATTCTAGGTTAAGCAAATTACAGTTTACAAACACATTATTGATTAAAAGATTATTAATTAGATATTATTAAACACACAATTAATTAATTAAACACAAACAGTTAAAATCCAAAAACTAATTAAACACACACATTAGGAAAACTTACACATGTCAACAACAACAAAATACAAAAACTATGTGTACGCTTACCTACTCTTATAAGATAGTTAAGATATATTGTGTGGTCGTTAGTTTATAAATAAGACAATTAAAAATAATCCTTATGATTTTATTTAATGAACTATAGCGAAACGACTCACTACGTGTCAAGATATTAGTGTGTGGTATATCTGTGAACAACATTTCATCGAATTTGATGAAAACATTAATTATATCAAAAGAAATATGAGCATTATGTTGTTGATATAAGGGTAAGTTTGCTATAATGACGCTTCGATGCGCTTCTAGTCTGCGCTAGCATGGACTCACCCTAATAATCATGTGTTTGTTATCTGCCTACTGGTAGTTTCACCTCTAGTCGTACTTTGGGGCGGTACCATCGTGCGGAGCAATGCTGCTAAAGATTATATTCTAACAATATCCTGGGATAAGTTTCGACGCGCTCAATACAAACTTTATGTGACGGCTCAAAACTTGATCCGGTCAAAAGTTGAATAGCAGCTGCTGTAAGCTGAAAGTCACTTTGGAATGTCTATGAACTAGGACTTAATCAGTTTCAAAGTACCCAAGTTAAAGACTGACTGACTGGGCGTCTAGCCGGCTGAGACGCAAGAGGACGCGAGTTCGTTACAAATGTTTTCATGATCTGCAAATATTTGCTGATCATGTTGCGGTACCATGGTACTCGCAGTTCCTATTACCCACAACACAGTATATCCTAGTGTGGGATCAAGACTATGTATATGACTGCTGGGTGTTATGTTATGTATGTTGTTTTAATAAAATCGTAGAGTCATATTTTTGAATTTTCGGTATCATCATCTGTAGACTGTAGAAGTAGACTCTGGATTGGCCAACCCATAGAATACCGCGACAAACGGTACGGTTTCATGTGCTACCTCTCAAATGTGTTCGAGAGGGAAAACCTTTATGATAAAAAATTGTGTGTCATCTCCGATGCGCTACTGGAATTTCCCCAGTCCAGTTCAATATTAGATGAGCAGAGAAACATAACGGATTTCACTTTTAGTTAACGCTCGTTTTACGATTTCACTCCCCATCTATATGCGTACCGTGGGCTTTATATGAAAATCGTTTCTTAAGGAGTAAACTCCAAAAATCATGGAGTTTAAATAAATAATGCTGCACAGTTCACACAACATTATCTAGCCCCAAGCTAAGCAGAGCTTGTATTATGGTTACTAGATAACTGATATACCTTATACAATACATTACATAGATAGATATTTTTATTATACATAGAAAATACCCAGAACACCCTGAACAAATATCTGCAGTTCGTACAAATATTTGTTTGCGAACCTTCGCCGCGCCACAGAGTTATCAATGTTGTTGATGGTATGATGCCTGTGCCGATCGTCTAATGTAGCATATGTTACCTAACCAACATCTATTTCGCTGTCAGCACGTGTGGAAGCTCAAGCTGCACTTCACAAGGCGCTGCCGCGGTCGGAGCCATTTCTATGCAAACCTCCTGCATCGCAGGCGAACCTTCGCTCGCCGCGCCACAGAGGTCGTCAAATGCTCGGAGAGTTTTATGAGACAATATTCAAACAAGTAATTAATTTTGTAAAAATTTATAAAACACCCAACGCATTGAAACGGCTGAACCGATTTTGATCAAACATAGCTAAGAACACTCCCGACTAATTCACCTTAAAACAAAAAAAACAAAATCAAAATCGGTTTATCCGTTCGGGAGCTACGATGCCACAGACAGACTCACACACACACACGTCAAACTTAAAACACCCCATCGGTTTTGCGTCGGGGGTTAAATAGAGTAAACTTCGTTTGTATGCCGAGGGCTGTACTAGCAGTTTTGCGAGTATATCGCTTCCATTCCACGCAGCTCCATGTGCGCATATCGGAGGTAGTGAAACGTGTCGTGACGTCACGGCGACGTCACACGTGCACCTCGAGAAAGCGCGTTCCACCTCGCCGGCCAGTTTCTAGACGCATCGCCATACCACGCTGATGCGGCATTCTGATCTCGATGAAGCGGATCATATTAACTATGTAGATCTCCTACATCTCATAACCTCTTAGTTCCAGACCCTAATCCTAATCTAGATTATGCAATGTTTTTTTTAAATATAACAGAATAAACAGGGCGAAGGAAAAATGGTGATCTAATTGATCAATTTAACGAAAAAATACGGGTGGTGAGTACAAATAATAAATATTATAAAACACGACTTCCATGATTTTGTAAACAACAAACAAGTGTAAAAAAATAGTTTTTTCTTGAGAACTTAGGTATTTGCCTGGTATATTTTTATTTAACCCACAGTGAAAAGAGGCCCATTTGGGGCTCTGCCTACCCTTTCGGGGGAAAAGGTGTGTGTCTTTGTATGTATGTATATTTTTAAAGTTTGGTTTTGTTTTTTTTTTAATTTGGTCAGTAAAACTAACAAATATTAAGGTGGTCGCTTTTCCATACAAACGTATTAGCACAAATATGGGCAAACAGAGTATAATTTTACACTGAAATGACTGTTGTTGGCTTTTATATTGGTCATTATTTGCGTCAACACATATTTGGTTGAAGAAAACAGTGGATTAATAGCGAAAATAACATCGAAATTTTAGTTCATTTATGTCAGTGTGTGGGTGTACACTGACAGTGTAACACACATAGCCGCAGATTAGACAACAGTTACAAGTCTCTTACACGCGACGTTGTCAGCTCGTGACTTACGCCGGCTAAGCGCTGTTGCCGCTTCGATCTGTCATATCATAATTAGCTCGGATAGAAAATATTAGAAAAACAAACATTTAGGATTGGACATGTGTATGCGAATCAGCCAGACAGCCGGAGGCCGCAATGCATTGCAAGGTCTCTACATATGAACTTTGTATAAATAATGGGAGAAAATTAAATTACAAACAACTAGACAGAAATTACAGACACATATAATATTATCTTAATTACGTAAAAATTAAATTAAATACTACTAGCTGATCATAATTACCTATATATTTACGCACAAGGTTTTTTGAACTGAGACCTCACGAATACACACGGTTAAGGAAGGTTACCTTATTTATTTCGAAAAAAATATCTATGTACATCCACATGTGGTTCGAAAAGTTAGACCTTCAACGTCGTTCAAATTCCTAGAAATGGGAGGTCAACAAAGAATGTTATACACTGGTTGTTATTTTATAGAGTATAGGTACCTACAAGTTTCAAGATTCATAAATTTTAGACTTTTCCCAGTATTTGTGTCATAAAATCTACAAACGTAAAAAAAACAGCGTTGTAGGATTAGTGGAAGTACCCTAGAGGTTTTGTTTTTTTACATTTTTGATTTACCCTAACATCTCAAAAACTAAAAAAGTTTTGAAATGTCGAAGCGAGGAACTTTCATATGACACCACATTTGATCTGATATTCTCACTTTTTTTTACCTCCTCTTGGACCCCAATATCTCAACAACCCCCCGACCGATATAGCTCATAACCTTACCAACAAATTGTACCAATACTATCACCTCCCAATCAAATTTCATGAAGATCGGATTAACGGTTCGGAAGTTATGCTCGGACAAACATACATACATACATACATACAAATGCCAATTCTTCCAAGTTGAATCAGAGAACTCGCTTCGCTCATTCAATATTTAAAAAAAAAAAAAAAATTGCCTTGTTTCAGTCGAAGTCAGTTCTGTGTAGGTAGGTGAAACTACAATCTTCAAACAAATTCGTTGAAATGATTCCTAGGGGTATTATTCATTATAATTGCGAGTTAGGGTCTTCGGAAGATTCAGATATGCAGGCCCAGGGTGGGTATTGAACATTTTGCCTCCTGCTTAGAAGACAAGAGTTCATCTTACTATGACATGTTATGTCTGTCCGTGTATGTCACAGCCACTTTTTTCCGAAACTATAGGATCTATGCTGTTGAAACTTGGTAAGTAGATGTATTCTGTGAACCGCATTCAGATTTTCACAAAAAAAATTAAAAAAACAAAAAAAAATGGGGGTTCAGTTCTAAGTATTAGTACTTAGAACTGAAACTCATTTTTTTTTTCATCATTCCTGTTGGTGTGGGGTATCTATGTATAGGTCTTCAAAAATGATATTGAGGTTTCTAATATAACTTTTTTCTAAACTAAATAGTTTGCGCGACAGACACTTCCAAAGTGGTAAAAAGTCCCCCCCCCCAACCCCGTAACTTCTAAAATAAGAGAATGATAAAACTAAAAAAAAAATGTACATTACCATGTAAACTTCCAACGAAAATTGGTTTGAACGATATCTAGTTAGTAGTTTTTTTTAATACGTCATAAATCGTAAACCATCCAAGAACTTTGATATTATGTTACTTGCTGCTACGGAACCCTTCATGGGCGAGTCCGACTCGCACTTGGCCACTTTTTTTTTTAATTTCCATAATATTATTTGCATGCAATGCATATCAGCCGGCCTAGCCAAATGACATTCGCTTCGAAGCGATTCCATTCCTTTCTAGGCGCTAGTCCAGATGGTACGTTCCTAAGCACTAATTTATTACTAGTAGGTAATTGTGTTTATACTGTACTAGCCATTTCACCGCAGCTTGGCAAACAAACAAACAAACAAAACAACAAAGTTTACATATTTACAGGGAATTAATTTTGTAAAAATTAAAAAAAACCCGAACGAAATAAAACGGCTGAACCGATTTTGATCCAACTAAGCTAAGAACACTCCCGACAAATACACCTATCAAACAAAAACAAAAAACGATTTCGGTTCATCCGTTCGGGAGCCACGTTGGGACATACAGACACACACACACACACACACAGACACGTCAAACTTATAACACCCCTTCGTTTTTCGTCGGGGGTTAAAAAATACAAAATAATAGTGAAGATAAATAAAAAAACATAAAAAAGATAAATATTTTATACATAGTGTAATACAAATTAACAATCTTTTTTTTAAGGAGAATTAGCCTTTTTGAAATACAATCCTTTCCCTCATTGTCTCGCAAGTCGCAAAGGCCTCGAAATTAAAAATAATATAATTAATTTTTATTGAATGGGTTATCCTCTTTTTTAACCCCCGACGAAAAACGAAGGGGTATTATAAGTTTGACGTGTCTGTGTGTGTGTGTGTCTGTCTGTCCCATCGTAGCTCCCAAACGGATGAACCGAAATCGTTTTTTTTTGTTTGAAAGGTGTATTTTTCGGGAGTGTTCTTAGCTTTGTTTGATCAAAATCGGTTCAGCCGTTCAGCGTTGGGTTTATTTTTTTATTTTTACAAAATTAATTACTAACTCAACTATAATCTGGACCTCTTCAAGGCTAGAGTGAATAGGTGCCTTCTAGACCTTTGTGCTCCATCTTCGGCCGCATCGTCACTTACCAACAGGTGAGATCGTGCACAAACAAAGGTCTATAAATGTTTAAAAAAAAAAAAAAAAACTTGTTGAAAATAGGGTCAACTGCGGATTTCCTCAATGAAGAATTGTTACTTCGTCGGCTTTATTTCTCAAACTCAAGACATCACAATAATGGAAATGGAGCGCGACGAATTATTCCCATTTGTCACACTGATCTGTCCCCCCTAAGGTGACAGTTAGAACAAAAAAGTTGGATCTGTCCCCCTGTTGCGTGATTGGGTGATGGCTGGTACATTTGCGTGTAATTTTTATTTTTATTTTAGGTTATTGTATGGAACCCTTCGTGCTAGAGTCCGACTAGCACTTGGCAGTTTTTTTTTATTTTTTATGATACGAATTGGCAAACTAGCATACGGCCTGAAG
Organism: Operophtera brumata; assembly: GCA_932527175.1. Taxonomy (NCBI): domain Eukaryota; kingdom Metazoa; phylum Arthropoda; class Insecta; order Lepidoptera; family Geometridae; genus Operophtera; species Operophtera brumata. The sequence continues at coordinate 9,128,958 of OW052238.1, forward strand.
CCCAATTCTCTTAATTATTTTATAACCACACTGCAAGTTGACCGAAACGAGATTGTATTGTAAATTGACTGAGAAATTGGTATTCTGCTCCCTCACAATAACAAGATAATCTACTTTCGGTTCTTGCGACCATATATTAGAGTAGGATAGTGCTATATAATAATTGTAAAGAGTGAAAGAGAGAATTCTCAGAACTTTGAAACATTCAAGTTACAGTCACATTTCGATATAATCACATTCCGTGTTGTATTGTCAGGTGAGCAGAATACCATTTTTGACGTTTGTGACATAGACACTCGATCGTAACATGATCCGAACTTTAATTTGACTATTTTTTATTACGAGAATTGGCTTTCTGATGTGAAGTGGTCACCGTCGCTTATAGACACCGGCAACACCGGGGGTAATTGTCGATGCGCTGCCTACCCTGAAGGAATTTATGACCATTTTTCATGAAATAAAACATGTCGTACGTAACCAAGCGTTAAAACCTCAGATGGAAGCTCATTCCATAGTTTGTAGGCACAGAATAAATAATAGTACTTTATGGGGAAGAAATGATCTCGAGAAACGACTCGTTCGAGAAACCCAGGGTTCTATGATGTGCGGATGAGCTTTGTCACGGTGCCGGGAAGAGCGATGGTAAAATCTCGATGCGAGGATGAGATCGGAAAGCTCGTCAGAACATTCCCCGTTGTAGAGGCGGTAGAACACGCAAAGAGATCCGATAGCTCTGCGTTGGCTAAGCGGTTCTAGAGTATCGGAGAGCTTGGGGTCACCGATGATGCTAATGGCTCTTCTCTGTAAGGAGTCAAAACGAAGCAGCTGGTACTTGGTTGCCCCGTGCCATAGATGGGAACAGTTTCTACGTGCGGCCTTACTTGTGCTTTGTAAAGCAATAGCCATTGATGCGGCGTAAAATAAAGTTTCTATGTGCATTATATTATGGGGGAGGCCTATGCCCAGCCGTGGACTTCAGTTGATGATCTATCAATAAAAGCTGAAAGTAACTAAATCTTTAGAAAAAAAAGCGGCCCAGTGCGAGTCGGACTCGCCCATGAAGGGTTCCGTAGCAGCAAGTAACATAACATAAAAGTTCTTGGATGGTTTACAACTTATGATATATTAAAAAAAACTACGTACTAGATCTCTTTCAAAACAATTTTCGTTGGAAGTTTACATGGTAATGTACACCATATTTTTTTTTTTAGTTTTATCATTCTCTCTCTCGCAAACTATTCAGTTTAGAAAAAAATGATATTAGAAACCTCAATATCATTTTTGAAGACCTATCCATTGATACCCCACACAGGTTTGATGAAAAAAAAATGTGTTTCAGTTTTAAGTATGGGGAACCCCAAAAACTTATTGTTTTTTTCTATTTTTGTGTGAAAATTAGTTTCGGAAAAAAGTGGCTGTGACATACACGGACAGACAGACATACATGACGAATCCATAAGGGTTCCGTATTTTTTTTTTCGGAACCCTGAAAAACGACTTCATAGCTAGGAGTTTATACCCAATACAACATAAATACATACATAGACACACGCCTTTTTCCCCGAAAGAGTAAGCAGAGCCTCTCATGTGCCTCTTTTCACTGTGGGTTGCACCATCGTGGGAAATACACGTGACAAGTGGTGAGCTCATCGCCGCCATTGCTTCCCACGACTGACTCTGCTAATGCTTTCTTCCAGTATAATACATTCCTGAAATAAGCTAGCAGTCAGGAACTACAAGCTAACTACAAGTCCGGGTATAAGACTTAATAAAATTAGTGTGCTGATGAAAATGAGCCTAAACACGGCCAGTCTACTATTATCCATCGAGGAGTTCCGCTGTCCACGTTCCGTCTCCATCATCAGATCAGCTCGCTTTCACCATAGTATTGTACTGTCATCGGAACTAGATAGGTACGAGTATGCCAAATTTCAGCTCAATCGGATATCGCAGGAGACACCATTGTTGCCACCCATGAAATATAGTAGTAGTAGAGCTTTTTTGTGTAAGAGTTCGTCCGGGGAAGTACTACCACCATACCTATTTCTGCCGCAAAGCAGTAGTCCTCGCATTGCTGTGTTCCGGTTTGAAGGGTAAGGGTGCCGGTGAAATTACAGGCACATGAGACGTTTCACCTTTATGTCTCAGGGTGGCGGGCGCAGTGCTATGCCACATAGGGCGCGTCCTAGGTGGACGTGACCTATGAGGTAATGCACTGTTCATAGGCAGAGGTTACCGCTTAACATCAGGTGGGCCATCAGCATGTTCCGTCATTCTAGTAGTATAAAAAAAAAAAACATTCTGAATGCAAATGCTTGACTTGTTGCTGAAAATACCGAAATTGATATATGTGTGCCTATAATATTTGAGGAGTTCCCTCAATCTTCATGGATTCCATCATCAGAATGAAAATGGCACCAATCTGGAAGTATATCATGTAATTTTTTTTCCTAATCGTTACGTAAATGGTATGAGGTAACAAACATAATAAAAAACTCTGGAATTGATAACCTCCTCCATTTTTTGAGGTCGGTTAAGAATCGAGTACCTACTTTTTGATTTGAAATAAGGACACACCACAACACTCACTTCACAAACATAATATTGGCTGAAGCAGAATCAGTGTATTTTGTAGATCATTACAAAAACATTTATAAAAAAAAATAGTCTGGTATCGAACCCAGTACTGTGGTTTTAGTGTCGAGAGATCTAGTCACTGGTTACAAAAAAAAAAGTAAAAAAAAAAAATACAAAAAATAAAGGCAGTATAGAATCGAACGCAGTAACGTGGGTTCAGAAGTTCTGAGTCGACAGTCCAAGCCGCTAATCCAACTATTTTGAAATTCGCGCGCCGAAATTAGCTTATAGTTCTAATACAATAATATCCTTGACTGTGTGCGTGAGTAGGCTTTCATATTGCTCGGAATTTGCTCGGCACAAGTATGTTAAAACTAGAGACTAAAATAACCTGAAATATAGCTAGGTACATAGCAAATGAACCACCATTTGCGTGAACGTTAGTGTTATGACATAATATGCACATTTTAATTCATAAATACATAAAATACTTCAAAATTTGGCAACAGCGCCATCTATTGACGTTGTCGTGCCTAGCTGACCACGAGGAACAACCTTAACAAGACTAACAAAAATTTGTATTTTTCTATACGTGATATGGAGATGGAAATGAAGCGATTTACAATATCAAGCTGCAATTATAATATCACTATTAAAATTATAATCTCACTAGTGAAGCTATAATATCACGAGTGATGTTATAAATTCACTAGTGATATTATAACTTCACTAGTGAGATTATAACTTTAATAGTTGCAGCCTGATATTGTCAATCGCGTCAATTATCTTTGTCAATAACCCTGTGACTTATATATATATATTGATTTAGGTATACAGCTAGGTTCTTATATTAGCTGCTAAATTCTCATCTAATGCCGTTCATATAACTAGAATTTTAATTCATTTTACGGAACCAGTATTGCATAAATCACATTATAATTAGCCATTCATTATGCTAATGTTATAAACAAAACAATGTCGAATTCGGTAAACCACAGTCGGTGTGAATTTAATGTCGTAATTATAATAACAAGGTTACAAAATTGAAGAACTTGATAATTATAGAGCTGAATTGTAGCTAAAATATAATTAACCTCGACAGAATGCATTAAGTTTTTAGACTTATTTTATAATCTAGTAATTATTCCATACATAAACTTGGTTAACATGTTTGCAGTTATGTAGATACTTTATTACCTATTTCTTTTCCGAAATACAAATATTTCAGCTCATTCAAATTTTAAGATCTTATCAATAACTTCCATTACTAGTAGAAAAGGTCTTAAAAAAATTACAAGGAAAACAGTAAATTTGACTTAAGGTGGTTGCTTTCGCTTTTGGAGCAAAATTCTATTTTTTTTTGTGTTTTATGCTCGTCACATCTCATCAACACTTATTCCAGAAAGTGAAAACTGATTTTCCGGTATGACCTAACACACAAGTTTTATTTTATAGTACTTATCAATTAAATATCATTAGTGTAGCTACGATTGTGCTTTACATTGTTTTTTTGTTTCAGGCACATTCATAGCCAAACTAGTGATATTTATGTGATACTATAAATTAAAACTTGTGTGTTAGATCATATAATTACCGGTAAGCAAGTTTTCGCTATCTGAAGAACTGTTGATGAGATGTGATGAACAAAAACCACGAAAAAAAAACACACCACAAGCGAAAGCAACCACCTTAATAGGTCTTTCAGATGCCAAATGTTGAATTTTCCATTTCTAAAATAGCTCCATTTAACGTGGGATCCACCTGAGTCAGGTGACCTGACATCTATATCTATGTAGGTCAGGCATGTTTTCATCCTTAGAGACAAATATTATTAAAAGTTTGCCTAGAAATTGCGAATGCATTAAAACAACGGAAAAGTTTACTCTCAGTGGTTCTGCAAACAATAGATTAGATCCATATGCAGAAGCGTAGCTACTATTTGTTATCTTTGTGTGTACAAAGTTGGTGTGTACGGAACACACACAACTTAGTCGAATTCGTATGGCTATTATAAAACAAAAGCAAGACTTGCATGCACATAGGTACGTACTTAAACAGAACAGCTAGTTCAATATAAACGAGTGCTTCTTAATAAACATAGAAATAATAAACATAGAAATAATAAACATAGAAATAAACATAGAAAGAATAATACAAGTTATGTACAAATTACATATGAAACAGTTGTGCTACCTGAAGACCGCTGTTAGCCATCTAAAGGTAGCTCAAGCTGATGATGCTGATCTCAATAAAAGGTTTATTTCTATCAAGTAGTTCCCTTCGAACATGACATGGTGATGTATTTATAAATTGGTATGAGTTGAGTCAGGTAGGTATTTTTGGGGGGCCATTTGGACCCCGGTATCTCAAAAACGACTGTACCGATCAAGCTAATGTTTGAACTCAAAAATATATTTCCATAACCTACCTACCTACCAAGTTTCATAAAGATTGGATCAACGGTTCGGCAGTTATCGACGCACAAACATACATACATACACATAATGCATTCATGCAAACGCCGCATTCTGTAATTAGACTCTGAGACCTCGCTTAGCTTAGGCAGGTCCTCTATTCACGACTAGATGTCGCCACTAGAACAAATAAAACGCGCTATCAGCTCCCATTCCGTGCAATTGTCTTCCAAAAGCATTTTTGTAGGCTGACGATCCTGGAAATGGCTGCAGTTTCTAACAAAAATATTCATCTCGCAAACACCATCTTTCTTACAAAATATGACCGCATGGAAATCAGAGCAGCCGTTCGGGAGTTACGTAGCAACAAAGAGCCATGCATAAAGACGTACAGACACACTGTGGCCTTAAAAAACATCCCTCTTTTTAGTCGGGAGTTAAGAATAAAGAAAACATCAGTGTTCGAGCGTAGTGTTGCGAACTGTGTACACACCGGAATACCAAACCTATTTCCTTGTTATTCTACGGGTATATTTTTAACCCCCGTATAATAAGAGAGACATAACTGTCTGTTTGTTCATCTGTAACATCAAAGCGCTACGTAGAACTTTATTTTTCAAAAGCTGATACTATCAGTATATTTCTTAATCCAAGTTTTATTCTTTTGGTCTCCCCCCATACCATTTCTTAACCGTTTTATCCAGAATCTGGCAATAATAATTCCCCGTGTATGTGGCCCTCTTGTGGTACTCACATTTATTTTAGTTTTTGTGTTAGTAGTAGAGCTTTTTTTGTGAAAGAGTTCGTCCGGGGAAGTACAACCACCATACCTATTTCTGCCGCAAAGCAGTAGTGCTCGTATTGTTGTGTTCTGGTTTGAAGGGTATGGGTGTCGGTGAAATTATAGGCACATGAGACTTTTCATCTTTATGACTCAGGGTGGCGGGCGCAGTACAATGCCACATAGGGTGCGTCCTAGGTGAACGTGACCTATGAGGTAATCCATTTTTAAGGCAGATATTACCGCTTAACATCAGGTGGGGCGTCTGCTTGTTTAGAAAATCACACAGTTCAAAAAAAACACTCCACTTGTCCAAAGTCTTGTCTTCTAGTACCTGGGCCACAGTTATCCATAGGCGTTGCGGTTCACGCATAGTAAACTGGATATTACCTTCACCAGCTGTGTAATATAAGTACAAGCGTGTCTGAGGTAGATTTAAATTGCCTCTATTGTAGAGGTTACAACACATTCTCACGGCCAAGTATTGTTAGATTGTTTTCGTGTGTGGATAACGAAACACACGTTGGTATAGTCGCCATCAGAAGTAGCTTTACAACTTAGGCTATGAAAACAGCCCGACGTTATCATTAAAGTTTACGACGTCTTGTGTTATGTTGTAAAATGGTAACTTACAAATAAACTTCTGATGACGACTGTACTATACATATTCGTACACTTGTTAATAGATAACTTAAAATGTAGTTTCGCTAACGACGTGGTTCATTATGAGTTTTATTAAATCATGTTGCAATATTTTTGTCAGCAAGGTTGTTTTGTGGCAATCAGAATTTATTTGTGTGAGAATGTTAATTGATTTATCTGACCAAATGCTGCATGTTTCTTAATAAAATATACATACCTACATAGTTTTTTTTTTGCCTTTTTCCCCAAAAGGGTAAGCAGAGCCTCAATCAGCCTCTATTCACAGTGGGTTGCACCATCGTGGAATATAGATGTGACAAGTGGTAAGCTCATTTCCGCCATTGCCTCCCACGACTGACTCGGCTAACGCTTTCTTCCAGTAATAACACATTCCGTAATAAGCTAGCAGCCAGGACAAATCTTATACCAACGAATCTTATCAACAAGTAATCCGGGTAATCCCTTAGTCGGTTTTTACGACATCCACGGGAGAAGACGGAGGGGTCTATTCTTAGGCCGGACACACCACACAAGTATTGAAATAAAAAATTATAAAAAATGCCATTTATTGCTTGTTCGAAGTCCAAATACAAGGGACGAGACATATCCAATAAACGTAGTGTAAAGTTTCCGTGCCCACGTAATCTTCTAGTCGCGAACTTGCGATGTTGCGACCATGTTTAAGATAGAACTTCACCTACTTTCTGATAGTATCCAGAAAGGAGGTTTCGGATAAAGAAACCTCTTCATGTAAAACAGAACCTTTTTTAACACACTTTTATAGTGTTAAGTAGTAGTGTTCTGGTGGTGACTGGTAGTGATTTGGATCAGTTGAGCTATCTTTAGATGGTTTGCATCGCTCTGTACGTAGGTCAACTGTTTAAATTGTTTTATTTTGTATATATCTACTTGTAATTGGTATATTAGTTACTTTTCACTAGAAACGGGATATGATTTTCGAGTTTTAATTGTTCCCGATATTTCGGCACAGTTGCATGCGCCATGATCACGGGAGAACTAACAACGGGGTATATAAGTTGTATAATTATTTCTGTAAATAAATATATTCTTAACATACGATAATTGTTTAACTTAAATTTGATTAGGTATATACTTAGCTTTGAGACTGTGTCAAGGATTGTAAACAGGTAGTTACAGGTACCTGATCCATCAAACTATCTGATCAAACACCCTGACAACATGATCCTAATGATTATGACATTACGATAAATTAACATGAGAGAGGACACATCAAGCATTACTGATTTCAAGGTGTAATTATGTGTTAATAGACAACGAAGGTCCAAATTGACACTATATTTATGTGGTGGCTAAATCACGATTTCACATTATGATAGCTAGATCGTATTCAACGAACCAATGCTGTCACTTTTCAAATTGTTGAAAAGCCCCGAAAGTATACAATCGAACAACAAACGTCCCATCATTGTTTTTAACCCCCGACGCAAAAACGACGGGGTGTTATAAGTTTGACGTGTCTATGTATGTGTGTGTGTGTCTGTCCCATCGTAGCTCCCGAACGGATGAACCGGCTTAGTTTTTTGAAAGGTGTATTTGTCGGGAGTGTTCTTAGCTATGTTTGATCAAAATCGATTCAGCCGTTTCATTGCGTTGAGGGTTTTTTGAATTTTTACAAAATTAATTACTTGTATAAAATAATCGTGCTGCTAATAAACGCTGATCATCGTCGGAACAGTAACACCGAGCTTTGTCTCTTTCGATCGAATTTGAAACTGCCTGTCAATGCAAAACCATCCTGATCAGGAAGTGCCTACTTACTTTTTATGATGACAGTTGTCAAATATGTAGAAATCGACATAACAAAAAGAAAGCGCCCCACAGAAGGAGTAAGCACAATTTTATGAAAAAAACAACTCATATTTGAAACAAACTATTAAGAAGTGTACATCCGACTGATAATGATGATGATAATGATAAAATCAGTAAGCCGAATCGGAAGCTGATCAAAATAAGCCCTAAACCAGTCTATTATTAACCATCGGCGAGTTCCTTCTATCACCAGCTCAGCTCGCTTTCGTTTCTTACCCGTGGCCTACCGACGTGGTTCACCTAGGTGATATACGGGTGCCTTTTTGTACCGGTATAATATTAATTATTAGCCGAAGTTTATCTCAATTGGGTATTGGGAAGATATCAAAAATTCGATCGGTAGATTTGATTCCAGACATACAAACAAACAAACGAACAGACCATCATCGTCAGGCCGTTCGTTATTGCTTCCCTCATCCAGAGGTTGCCTTGAAGAAATTGCTTTCAGCGATAAGGCCGTCTATTAAACTGTAATTTTATTTAGTTAATGATTTTTTCGTGTGCAATAAAGTGTTGACTATCTGTCTATTAGTCATCTATCTATCTAACAGACGTGAAAGTGGATTAAAGAAGTGTCATATTTTATTGTATTGCGTTCAGGTTCTTGGTACCTTATGCGAACATAAGGAACCTTTTATTTATTATGTGGTAGGACCATAGATCTTGGAGGGCCTAGCTTATCTAGTACATAAGAGGACAAACTTGTTTGTGAACACAGTAGGATACCTACCTTAACCGGACTAAATGCAGGTCATACCGCTCTGTTCCATAAAATTACTCCACAAAAGCTTCTATTTCATAATTAAATACTATTCCGATGACCTAATACAACAAAACGCAATATTTGTACGACTGAGTGCGCATGCACATAACTGGAGCGTAATAAATTCTTGATCGCTTCTAGTAATGCGGATAATATTTCTTCACTAGCTCTCTGACTGTCTCTGTGTGGCTTTCGGCTGTGCAATGGGTATTTTGATACAATAAATCGGGTATATAGTAGAAAAATAAACGATTACTAAGTAAATAATTTTTCCCTCTGGGTTTAAAAACTGTCCTTAAGAGTCATATTTTATGCCATTTACTGAGAGTGACACTGTTAAAATAATAAATGTATTCTTATTCAAAATCAGTTCGATTCTGTTTGTAAAAAAGTACCTACACTATTATACTATACCTAGCCTCTAGTATTCAATCTAAGTGAACTTTTTGCACATATAATGAGGGGTGTTATAGTCTGAGGTGTGTATCTGTGTATGTCTCTGTAGCATCTAGCTCCTAACCGGATGAACCGATTTTGATTTAGTTGTTTGTTTGAAAGGTGACTTGATCGAAAGTGGTTTTAGCTATGTTTGGTGGAAATTGGAACCCAGGCATTTGTTTGGAGTGACAGCTGATATCGCGTTCTATTTTTTTAAGTGATGATAAGTCGTGTTTTTTTTAAAACTAGTTTAGGGCCCACCTAATGTAAAGTGGTCATCGTCGCTTATAGACACCGGCAACGCCAAGCTTATTAATAATTAATTAATTATTTTCGAAAATTTGTATTTTATTGTTGGTAATTTACTGTCGATACCTTGAAGGAATTTATGAAAAAAAATCTTGAAGCTTCACATATCGTTACCAAGCGGGAAAACCTCAGATGGATGCTCGTTCCATAGTTTGGTTTGAGAATAGAGTAATTTGCTTCGGGGACCTATATTATGTGTGCTAGACACCGTTATTCTTACATAAATATTTAGTTTTTCTAATTTTAACCGCTTTGAATTTTGTATAAAAATTACTTATTGTCAATGTAACGTACGTGTAAGTGAGAGTTCAAACATAATTTCTAGGAGATAATATATCTCCTATAAATATTTTATATTTTATTAAAACTTAAACGATAACTTTGAATACTATGGTAAATCATTTCCAACGTTTAATCCACAGTAATAAACAATACCGTATCACCATCGTATCGTATATTAACCAGATAGATCATTTGGCAAGCTTGGCTTTCGATTTCAAGTACATGAACAGAAGCCAAGTATGAAGTGCTCAAACATCCGAAGAGTGACACTGCTGGCACTGGAAAATATAATCAATAAATAGTAATACGACCACGAGTAGGTAATACAATATACCAATAGGACGAAATAAAACAAGCAATAAAACGCCTATTTCAAAAACAACTACAGTTTATTAATAATTAGTCGTAATGCACCTTCCTTTAGGTTATTTTTCCCATACCCTATAACATAACTTTCATAGGTGACGTTTAATAAAAAAAAAATTAGGACCTCAAAAGACGCAAATATGAATGTCTCGACAGAGCTTACTTATGCCTTTCGCGGTCGGGCTCGAGACTCTAGGTCCGTATAGAGTACCAGACCCCTTCGCGTTTTCAAAATACTTTCAGGGCGTCTGGTTGAAGTGACGCTTGACCCGAGAGCTGGCTCTTATCTGGCTCAACGCATTAGTATTGCCATTCAGTGTAGCAATACAACCAGCATCTTAGGGACGCTTCCGTCTGGTAGTGATTTGGATCAATTGAGCTTCCTTTAGATCGTTAGCAGCGGTTTTCAGGTAACACAACTGTTTCATATGTATTTTTTTTAATCTGGTACTACCTTGTACTTGTATTAATTGTATTATTCTTTCCAAATAAAAAAAATAAAATCATTGATTATCAATGCCTAGGATACCTATAAAAAAAAATAAAAAAAAATGGGCTAGAAATACATTTAAATAACACATTGGAAGAATTATTGGATTATTTGATTGAAAGGGGTGAAGTTCCGGCGGTTCAAGGGACGCCTGTCACGTGATCCCCCGGGCCGCGACGCGTCGGCGATCACACGTGTGTTAGATTAAGTAATAAATAAAGTGTTTTTTTTATGTGTATGTTAGTTTCTAAGGTATTTATGTTGATATAGGCTTACTGTTTAGGTTTAGTGCATTTCTCAGTAAGCCTGAAATAAAGATTTTGCATTTGAATTTTAATCGAAGATTAAGATTTTAATCGATTTTACTAACTTTTAATACAATGATTATAGGCAAAACATTACTATGATTGGTTTATTAACCAACATGTATTTAATCCTTTATGCCCATTTCTACACATAGCATAACCAAAATAATAAACGTGAACAGTAGCTGTGTGGAACACTCAAACATCCGGCGAGTGATATCGCCGGAACTGGATATGACCTTAATTCAAGAGTAACTAGTAAGTATGTAGGTTAACTATTAAATATGGCTCTCTGATATGATTAGACTAATTTATTATTATAACAACTTTCAAAGCTACACACGAATTAATTGAACTTGAAACGTTAGTAACAGCTAATAAGGTACGTGTTAGATATGGTGATTTTTTAACTTTCATCAAAATTTGAATTCAGTTATTAAAGTCACGGAAGAATAATAGGGGAACATTAAATGTTCCCCGATTATTGGCAGACGCCTTGACCGATTTGGAAAATTATTTTTTTGTATGAAAGTGTATATTTTCCTGGTGGCCCCATGGTCATCATGTCAGGATTTGATGATGGGATCCCGGAGAAATCTAGGGAACTCTTCCAATTTCATAGGCACACTTGAAGCTATTTGTTATTGGAAGATTCAAAGTTGTTTTTTTTTTGTAAAATTTATGCATGTTACAAGGAGGCAAAATGACAAATCGTACAAGCAGCAATTTATGGCTAAACATTTACCATGATGATTTTAAAGATATTTTTAAACGCACATTTTTACAGTTTAGTAGCTTAATATAATCAGTTTTAGTAGTAGTAGAGCTTGTTTGTGAAAGATTTCGTCCGGGGAAATACTACCTCAATACCTATTTCTGCCACAAAGCAGTAGTGCTCGTATTGCTGTGTTCCAGTTTAAAGGATATGGATGCCGGTGAAATTACAGGCACATGAGACTTTTCATCTTTATGTCTCAAGGTGGCGAGCGCAGTGCAATGTCACTTTGGGTGCGTCATAGGCGGACGTGAACTATGAGGTAATGCATTGTTAAAGGCAGAGGTTACCGCTTAACATCAGGTGGACCATAAGCTTGTCCCGTCGTTCAGGCAGTTAACAAAATATGTTTATGTAATAAGCAAGATTATTCATCAAGATTGACGGATCACGGAATGTTCTCACGACAAAATTACCCTGCCTTTACGTCTAAGCTCTCTGCACAGCACACAACATCAAATTAAACCTGACGAGATGACAATCATGTGTCGCCTCGCCAATGGCACCATACATCACCGAGTCATTAAGCCAGCTAATGCAATCCTTATTACTTATTACTCAACGTGTTGTTTGGCACGTCTAGCTAGGCCGGTTCGCAACCTTGCCACCTCCCCCCACCCCTCGCAACGCCCTCGATTTTACTTTCACTTGAGTCGGCTTCGCTCGGCCTTCTTCGGGCATCTCCGGTACTCTGACATCTATTTAAAAATACTAAATTATTGTTGTATCTATTGTGTACAAAGAAAACATTTTTATTACGTCAGTGCAATTACAATTGTAATTAAAAAATTCGGGGTCTTGACACGGGAAATTATAAAATTGAATACAATGAATTAGGAAGTTCAAGAAAACATTGTCAATTCCGTTTTTAAGTATTTAATTTTTATCGTAGCGAAACTCGTTGATGTCTTTTATACTGCGGTAAAGTTTTCGTAGCGTAGTCGTAGCAACGATTTAATATTAAAATGGATTTATTAAAAATGAAATTAAAAAAATGTGCCAAAGTTATTTTCTGTTTTCCAATAGACAAATATTTCGTAACATTTAATTGATTCGTACCTCATAAAGTTGTTTATTGCTTTATGGCTAAAATCAGTCGTAACATCATTTGACTAAATGTTTTTACCTTTGGTCTGAAGGTTAACTATTAAAGTTTTATAGTGGTTTAATTGCGACGATTAATTTTGTTTTATAATTTTTGTTTGAACGAAACAGGATATACAGAAAAGATGTGTGTCAGTTCCGATTCGCCACTGGACTGACGCGAATATGTTGCGCAGAGGGAAATTATAACGACTTCACTTTTTGCTAACGCTTGATTTTATAATTTTACTCTCCATTTATTTGCAAACCGTGGTCCTTATTATGAAAGTTTATTCTTGAAGTGTAAACTCCAATAATAATAAAAAACAATTCGCAAGATACAAAGGGAGGTAAAAAAATATTTATTGCATAAAATAAAGAATAAAATACACAGGCGAACTTAATGCAGTGCGAACTTAGTATAGTGTAGGGTAAAGGTCTTAGTATAGGGGTAAAAATAGCTTTAACATACAATATACATACATTATAGACACACGCCTTTTTCTCACAAGGGGTAGGCAAAGCCTTAATGGGCTCTTTTCACAGTGAGTTGCACCATTGTGGAATATAGATGTGAAAAATGGTGAGCTGATCGCCGCCATTGCTTCCCACGACTCGGCTAACGCTTTCTTGCAGTAATAACACATTCCATAAAAAGCTAGCAAAAAAAAAAAAGCTTTAAGTTTTATTATAATCTGACATTAATAAAATTAACATGCAAGTGTCCGAGGCCCGTGACCCGTAGTGTGATGGGGCACAAAAATTCAAAATGGCGGTACATGGACCGGTTCATGCAAATGCCACGAAATACAACCTGCGGAAGAGTTTGTGTTAAATGTCACTTGATCACCTTCTTGGGTAGAAACATGTGTCATGTCTAATAATACTAGATGTTTTGGCTTTCAGGTTTATGAACACACATTTTAGTTATTTATATTATTTAAACCATTTTATTAAAACATTAAAATTTAAAACTTAAAACATTATAATTTTAATTTAAACATTTGCATGCACCCATATATATATTTTTATACTACTTGGATGACGGAACAAGCAAGAGGCCCACCTGATGTTAAGCGGTAACCTCTGCCTATGAACGGTGCATTACCTAATAGGTCACGTCCACCTAGGACGCGCCCTATGTGGCATTGCACTGCGCCCGCCACCCTGAGACATAAAGATGAAAAGTCTCATGTGCCTGTAATTTCACCGGCACCCTTACCCTTCAAACCGGAACACAGCAATGCGAGCACTACTGCTTTGCGGCAGAAATAGGTATGGTGGTAGTACTTCCCCGGACGAACTCTTTCACAAAAAAGCTCTACTACTACTACCATATATTCTATTCATTATTAATAATTTATAAACATGCTATACCTAAATCAAACAGTTCCTCAAATCCTTCTAATTAAACTAAGGTTTAAAAAAAACATAATAGGTTGGTATATAATATTAATTCAATTGTATTTTTTATTTTGTTCTCTTCTGTGTTCTTTTGTTTTCTTCTTTGGACATAGGCCACCACCACGGACCACGGCACCATAGGCGGGACCTCCGTTTTCCTTCTACACATGATTATTTATCTTTATCGGTATTAATAAGACATTTGTTTTATTTATGTTCCACTTAAAATTTAGTTTAGTTAGCCCCGTGGGGACTATCCATTTTAGTGAGAAAAAATACTTGTTGACTTATACTATTTAGCATCCAAGTTAGAAATAATAATGTAGCCTCATCAAAGAAACAAATGTAAAACCTAACTAGTTTTGGTTAGTCTCTATTTACGAGAAACGCTACATTTAAATTGCAAATGAGCAGTGCTTGAAGAGTTATCTGATCCCACAATTCTCATTCCACTGCTAAGTGTGTCTATCAGTCTATCTGCAGGATCAGTCAATGTAAGAATGGAAAAATGAACAAGCTCTTTATCAATAAATGTTGGATAAGCCTTTTATTTTGTAGGTATGTAAGCTTTGAACTGCTAAAGGTGCTTATACTTAAACCAAAACACGCAAATTAATTAAAACTATCAGGCTTTGAGGTTCCCCATCACAACAGGACTGCCAAAATAATTGACACAAACTCGTGAACTCAATGACGAGCGCTCATCTATTTGTTACAGTCGCAATTTATGTAAACTTGCCAGTTATCAAATTAACGTTTCCCGGGCTCCAATTAGCGGGATAACCACGGTTTGCGAAACCTCATTCACTGGATTCGCGCCAATATGAAGGTGGAACCTATTCACGGATCCTCCGCAGACTTGATAAATGGAGATTCGAAATAATGAGCTGAGATGTTTGCTGAATAAAACATGTTATAAAAGTGTACCTTTCAAAAATACTAAAATGATATAATGATGAATGCTTTTACATAAATAGTTTTAGTTACCTTAGAAACTAATAGCCGACCTCTGTGGCACGACGGGCGAGTAAACGGCTGAGATGCGAGAGGTTGCGGGATCTATTCCAGATGCGGAAAATGTATGAATGTGCTGCAAATAATTGTCCCGTGTCTGGTACCATAGTACTTGTAGGTACCTGATACCCACGACACAGGGAATCCTAGTGATCAAGACTATGTATGTGACTGCTTAACGCTATGTTATGTCATTCAAAAACATAAAATATGTGGTCACTGCCTAGGTGGAAGGAACGAGACCATTGGGGTGGAACCCCATGCGTAGAAGTCATCAGATTCGCTCAGCACTCAAATCTTACGTGAGCGACTTCCATGGAGATACAGCACATACCAAAACCTGAACTTTATGCCTATATAAAGGTCACGACCCTCAGCAGTGAGGATATCGACGCAAGGAGGAGGAGAAGCTATTAGTCCTGGGGAGATGGTCCTCATTAGCATTGGTTTTTAGCCCGTCTAGGAGAAGTAAAACTCCAAAATACAACCTTCAGAGCCTGGTATAGATTATCGTTTTATGAGATCGGTCCTCTGATAGGATATCAAGTTGTGGTATGGCAGGCCTTGAGCTGTGGTGTAGAACGCACAGGAAATCACCCCATATTAATTGAACTGATGCAAACTTGTGCAAATGGTTTGCATTTTTGGCCTTGACGTGAGCAAGTCTCGTAAGTAAATACTAACCATTGAATAAAATAGTAAAAGACAGTACGAGCAAAAACAGTGATGTAATTTCAAGTTAATAGCAGACCGTCTGCTTTTTAGTGCCTCCAAGGACCAGAACTCTACTGCTACTGTGATCTCTGTAATGAAATCTGTAAAGAACATTTCTCTGAAATTTATAACTGGTTGAATATTAGCTAAGTTTTAGAGTTATAGCCGCGTAAGAAAACTTTTATATCCGCCCTCTCTAACTTGCTGTCGGCGACGAAAATCGTTATAAATCTTTTGCCATTTATGTAGCGTCGGGAAATATTTTTGGCAAGTTGAGCGAGCTACTTGAGGTAAAATCGTCTGCTTGCTAACTTTGATATGAAATAGATGAGGTAAGTCACATGTAGTTGCCAGTGACGTCACGTGGCATGACGTATTGTTATGACGAAAGCTGAGCAAATATAGCATCACATGTGAGATGTTTTTTTTTTAATACAAGCTATTTCAAATGAGTGATTGGAACCGCGTGCTCATCAAAATTAACCTAAATACGGCCAGTCCATTATTCTCACATAACACAGGCTCTGCTTAGCTTGGGGCTAGATAATGTTGTGTGAACTGTCCAGCATTATTTATTTATTTATTATTATTATTTTATTTATGCATTGAGGAGTTCCGTTATCAGATCAGCTCGCTTTCACCATAGTTGTCATCGGAACTTGATAGGTACGCAACATATCAGAAGCCCAATTCTCGTAATAAAAAATAGTCAAATTAAAGTTCGGATCATATTACGATCTAGTGTTGATATCGCAAACGTCAAAAATGGTATTCTGCTCACCTCACGATACAACGCGGAATGTGATTATATCGAAATGTGACTGTAACTTGAATGTTTCAAAGTTTTGAGAATTCTCTCTTTCACTCTTTACAATTATTATATAGCACTATCCTACTCTAATATATGGTCGCAAGATCAAAAGTAGATAATACTGTTATTATGAGGGAGCAGTTTACCAATATTTCAGTCAATTCACAATACAGTCTCGATTCGGTCAACTTACAGTGTGCCTTTAAAATAAATAAGAGAATTGGGCTTCAGATCAATCGGTTGAGGTTAACTGGTTCAAAATTCGGTTCCAAGATTTGTCCCATACCTACATACTAACTCACTAACAAACATGCTAGTCAAGTTAAATAATAACAACTTCATCGTCGTCGTCGTTGTTTCGTATGAGGTAGTGCTGAGAGTAACTCTAGATACCCACGTAGAGCTAGCACCAAGCTGATTTTATTAACACAAAAACATAGAACTGTAGCTTTCCGAGGTTATTTTCGTTTCGCAGCCTCTCGCTGCTGGAATGATCTGCCCCCCCATTACGTGCCACTAATTCATTATATATATTTAAATTTAAGCTAAAAAATAAACTATTATTTATTCAAAAAAGTTCCTAGGAAACTAATATCTACCTATGTCATGTTCTCTATAATGTGTATATTTATAACCAATTATATTATTATGTTACATTTCTATTACTATATTAGCATGCTATTCTAACTCAAAATTACACCTACCAAATTTACTTATATTTTTCCATACCTAATATAATATTTGTATTTTATTATCCATTCTCACTCAGTTGTTTCTTATGTATTGTTTATTTGTTTACCTGTAGACTGTTACTCGTAACGCGACGTCACCCAGTCTAGGTTCAGGCTGAAAACCAGCGTCGATATCGTCCTCGGTCGGTATCGTCATTAAGCTGAGGCTGGACCTGTTTAGCCGCACACGTAGGGAAAGACCAATTTTACGCATTCCATTACGAAGGGTCTAGTTTTATGTTTATGTTTAAAACCATATGGTTTTTTTTTTTTTTTTTTAATTCTTTTTTCTATGTAATATTTCTTTGTTTTTTTGTTTACATGCTATTATTATTTTTATTTGTTATTTCTCTTAAGTGTGTGTGCTACAAATAAATCATTCTTTCTTTCTTTCTTCTTTGCTGGCCTCTGGTGTCGGAGTTTGTCAAGCCGCCCGAGGGCCTCTGACATGGCTTATCGACTGCTATTAATCAATAACAGCTGGGACTGACAACTTCAAGTAAAATATAAGTGTTACTTTAAAATAGTTACACAGTGCAATTTCGTTTGCATTGTCAAGCAGTTTCTGATACGATCGAAAGAAACAAAACACGATGTAACTATTCCTACGATATTCTGCGTTTATTATTAGCACGGTTAATAGTTCTGTATTTTATTTGTTATTTTATTCGTCTGTAGATTTGAGGTATCAAAAATGAGAGGCCAAAAATGTTGGCCTGCCAACATTTTTGATGCAACTGATGCAAGGAAGTTATGTTTAAAATGTAAAATCTACGGCTCGGACAAACTGAGCCTATTTATTTTTATCCTAACAATTTTGTCTTTTCCCTTTGAAATCTCATGGCAGACTGCAATTCCAAAACGAATCGATCATGGCCGATTGTCTTTTTCTTTGAACCCGGAATAGAAGATAACAAGCGTAGCATCATCCGCTACGTGACCATTGTCGTGTGAAAGCCCCGTGCCCGTACTGGGTCAGCGTGAAAATCGTGGCATACACTCGCTTATCGAGAGAAGAAATACGATTATGCATACGAAGAACAGTCGATGAAGAAGCTTCTTAAAAATACATGTTGTGGGAATTGCGGCATGCCGGCTGTCGTGTTGTTCGTGTAACGGCCCTAGCAGCCGGCACCTTTATAACAATATTATACCTGTGTAAAAAGGTAAACTGCTAAGTTTGCGTCGTTTTACTCGAGGGTAAATGGTGGAAAAAATTACGCCCTATTTCCGAGGAAAATGAAACGTGAAAAATCAAAATAGACGATGATGGCCGCTTATTATAACATTGTATTTATATTTTGTTCTGTATCTCTCAGCTATTGTATAAAACATTTTTATCCTGGACCTGCCGCCTGGGTTAGGCCATCTTTCGTATTTAGACTGTCTCAATTTATTTGTGGATCGTGAAGCCCTTCTTTGTGGGGTTCGCCATAATCACCACGCTTGGCAGATTGGTCATTACTACATTGGTCATTATTACATTATTGGTGTTAGTACTCAGGTGGCTGCTGTTGTCTGATCTCTGATGTAATCACCGTATTCGCCATTTAAAATCCACGGGAGGAGACGGAGGGCTTTATTCTAGGCCGGACACACCATGGCACACGTGGTGTATCCAGCAACTTGGGAATCTATGGGGGAGGCCAAAACCTCTACAGGAAGCCTTCTAACATTTGTTTTTCATGTCTTTGCAGCTTTTAAGTGTTTTATGAGAGGGATTTTCAAGAAAAGGAGACCATCGTTCATCATTTGTCATCAGGGAAATCTGTCGACTCACGGAATTATAAATAGTTTTACCTTCTGCGACAGGAAAAGGGTAACTCATCCAAGAATTTCTTCCTGTTCAAGAACACTCCTTGCAAGCTAACAGCACGTACTCGTACAAGTTGGCCCTCTAATTATAAATGTTGTCTCAAACAAGTTAATAGACCAGAAATAATATATAAGCAGCTCTAATGGAGCACATCCGATGTATAAACTAATTAGCTTAGTTAGATGGTAAAAATATAAAATAAATGTTGGTGAATATTCCATTTCTAATACTTACTTAAAGGTCGTCACTTTGGCACATTTAATTAAAGAGACACTACAGTAGGTTTTCAATGTTTATAAAAAAACTTCCAGTCTTCTACTTTCTTGTTTATATTTTTACAGAAGCTTAAATATATTTTCAATGCACCTACAATAGGTATATTTACACAATAATCAGAAAAAAAGAAGCTAATTTTATGGACATAGAAAAACTACAGTAGTAATTCAATGTGCCAAAATAATGACCTATGTATTAGAGTTAAATAATAAATAATATAATAATAAATAATGCTGGACAGTTCACACAACATTAGTTGGAATGATCACCAATATTTTAGGCACAAAAAAGGATAAAGGAGTGTAAAGACATTGCGATAGGGATATTGACTTAGTGGCCCAACATTTGAGTTCAAAATTCTTGATGCGACACTGCGGCCTACATGTTAAACGTACGACAACACCGAAACTATGACTTTTATTTTCAACATTAGATATTTATCGATAAAAAAAATATGCGTTCCACTGTGCCAAACTAATGCCAATTGACATGGCATATTCTGTAATACCCGCAAAAAACAAGTTTACTTGCCGCTGCCTTAATGGAGCATACTTTCAATTTTGCTAGCAGGCGACCTCGGCACCACCACGCCTAGCCAGTCACATGCCATACTGGGCTGGCATAGAGTCATAGTGCGCTGGCTATATAATAACAGAACGCGTCTATGATCTGACTAACGTTATTGGATCTATAGTGATTCGTTACTAAAACTTGGCTCCATAGTGATTTTGCATGTTAGCGTTTTTTTAGCTATAAAACGCATCTATACATACAACCTGACTTTTTAAATTGGGTCTACCAAAGTTTTAGCAAAACGGCCACCATTTGACATTTGACGACTTTGAAGGAGTGTAACGTTGCAAATTACTTACTTTGAAAATACACTAATGAAAATGAAAAATAACTTGATAATGGCAAATGCACGATATGTCAACGACTAGCATTATTTTCTTATAATTTATAACTGAAACTTGGTGTATCGTGAGTTTGAACGTCTTTATGATGACATTTGACCCGACTAGCATTATTGGCTCTATAGTGATTCTGAAGTAGCTTTATTTCTTCTTGAGTTGTCCTCTACCGTCAGTCACCGCATTAATCTAGAGAAAAAACGTAGCGGAACAACCACACATAGGATTTGTCACACGGGATGCGTTCTGCGGTCTGCGGTCAGGTCAAATCGAACGCAGCCCGCATCATGTATGAACAACGTTGTCGGTCGACCGCCCCGTCGCACCAGTATGCGTTCTTTGCTTGTGCTCGCACGGTCAGATCGCATTTTATACTAAATATATTGAGATCGGCAATGTTGTTCATACATGATGCGGGCTGCGTTCGCTTTGACCTGACCGCAGACCGCAGAAGTGTGACAAAACCTTCACCGGTTAACCGCCCGTTTATGTTCGTGAACTTGGGCCGTCCTCTCCGCTGTTCACGGTTGCCATAAAGTGAGTTAGCTTTCCAATACTCAAGCTATATTACTCCGGCCGGTCTGGTCTTGATCTAAACTCGCTTGGAAACCCGCTCGTAATCGAATCACATTGCTCACGCGAACAATTCTGATTACAATGTTGTAGGGAGACTTTACGTTTTGTTTGCTTTGCCAATTACTCGACCGCACTAAAGTCATTTCCATTATTTATATTGAAAACAAAGCAAAAGATATAGCAAAGATACGAGTAGGCTGGAACCCGTATATTTATCTGTAAACCCATGTATTACAGATACAATGTTGCCTTTACCTATTAATCAATATTGTTATATATGATGGCTATACTACGTTTATTTGTAAGGCCCTATATAGTACAAGCTTTTATTGATTGAGCTTCTTTTCCTGTTGTCTGTGAGGGATAAACCTGGCGACTGAAATTAAAACAGTTTAAAATTTTGCATTTCTGTCAAATTCCGATGATAATACAATTATGGTTACAGCGAGCTGACCTGATGATGGAAACGGAAGAGGGACAACGGAACTCTCGGTTCTGATAACTAACTTCATAACAGCTTGTTTTGAATAAGATATTTTTCAATAAAAAGGTTATTATTTCTAAATTACAAAGGTTCTTTACAAATACCAAATAACTTGCGTTAAAAAAATAAGACAAAGAAAGCTGAAAGCTTTGTCTCAACAATTCAAAACAGAATCCAAGGTTTCAATCAACCTGAAATATAAAACTCATTTTGCTACTTAAGGTAAGAACCTCAAAGATTCTAAGAACAGGCTAAAAATGAGAAATATTTCTTCATTCGCTCAAAGCAGTATTATTCTAATTTCGTAAGCTTCTCTAAGTAAAATAGGATGTGCATCATCATCATCATCATCAGCCTACAGAAGTCCACTCCCACGATGAACGGTTTTGAGTCACCTCCATCCACCGCTTTCCTGCGACCTCTATAATATCTTTGGTCCATCGAAAAGGGGCATTCCTCTTTTGCGTCGTCCGGTTTGTGGTCGCTACTAGACAACGTTTCTTCCCCAACGGGTATCAGTTCTTCTGGAACACTGTGATTCTGTAATCCTCCTGGATGGTTCCTAGCGGAAGATTGGCGTTGTGTTGTAACAATACAACAAATGCTGAGCTGGAAGTCAATTTTGTGACAATAATACGTAGACAGTGCTCATTTTATTTTTATTTGTACCTATTTTTTTGACAATTTATTTATAGGTTAGATATGTTTTCATCTATGTTCTATGTGTGTGTGTCTCTCATTTCCCATTATCATGAATAAATTATTTTTAGGATTCCGTACCCAAAGGGTAAAACGGGACCCTATTACTAAGACTCCAATTTTGGGTTAGTGTGCAAAGCTTGTCATTTGTCATCACCGAAGCAGGCAGTATGTAGAGCAGAATTAATTTATTTAGTTGGATGTTTTCACGCAAAGGCTGCTATTGTATATTTCCGAATTTTTAGTACCTACAGGTGGTATTTTTGGGGCTATTTTTGTACTCTCCAATCAATTTCCCGCTGGTCCGATTGTTCCAGTAACTTGAAGTCTATGATGACGAAAAAGAGCGTAGTCACGCTGTCGGCTCCGATGCTTCTAATAGCAGTATTTACGTAAAAAACAGGGTGCCAGTACGTGTTCATAGGCAGAGGGTACCGCTTATCATCAGGTGGGTTATCTGCTTGTTCCGTCATTCTAAGTAGTAAAAAAAAACTGTTTCCTACGCTTAGTATGAAGTCACGCACAACTATGGCACTAACACCAATTTGCACTAAACATAAGAATAGCCTAAGTTCTTTCCTAACTTGTTTAGACTACTCCTAACGATAAATTTGCTTGCACCAGCCCTAAACCATTCCTTAGTCCACTTAGGCTAGGCTAGGTATCTTAACTAGGACGATCTTAACCTATGTATAGTGCAAACAGGCATGTGTGTAAGTTTGTACCAGTAGGGTAAAACCGGGATAGATGCCGCAGCGGGATAGGTGCCTCGATGTCAAAAAACCTAACTTCCCAAAATCGTAACAGAGAATTAATAGGTTCAAAAGGAAGCGCAGGTGAAACAACAGGTCGAAATGTAAGATAAAACATTAAACTAGCTATATTCATTACAAAAATTATATCTATCCCGGTTTTACCCTACGAGCTGATATATGTCGGCGGTATCCTGCTTCAGACGTGAATGCTTCCAATGTCATTAACAACATGCGGAGGCTTCGCCCACGGGTACAGCTCTTTGTGGATTTCTCAATTCGTCACGGGAACGTACAGTCAACGACACAAGTTGGTTACCAACGTAGAATCATTGACCTACCTATGTTATTCTATTAAAAATTCGTGCTTGCGAAATACACTTGTAGTTTTTTTGATATGGACGACAGGACGGACCCTTCTGTGAAAAGCGCTTTTCTTGTTGACTGTACACTAGCAGTCACTGGCTAATGGGAAGCGCTTGACAATGAACGAGGAAATTCCGGTGAGCGGCACCTGCCTCTTGTCCAATTATTTTCGCAAATCACCGCTGCCGGTGTTGTCCATTTGTGACTCTTCAATAAATTTGAATACAGGTTTCTTTCTGATTGAAGTTTTTTGAACAGTCCATTAGTAAGAATGATATTAACGGAAATAATCAGCTTTCAGTTTTTTTTTCCTTTTCAGCTCTACAGTACGGAACTGAAGTTCCATAAACACGTTACTCGGATCGTCTATTACATGTGTTACTTTACCATATAACATATATTCTAATTACACAGCTATGACCCAATTCATTTCAGCTTTTAGTAGTAGTAGAGCTTTTTTGTGAAAGAGTTCGTCCGGAGAAGTAATAACACCATACCTATTTCTGCCGCAAAGCAGTAGTGCTCGCATTGCTGTGTTCCGGTTTGAAGGGTAAGGGTGCCGGTGAAATTACAGGCACATGAGACTTTTCATCTTTATGTCTCAGGGTAGCGGGCCCAGTGCAATGCCACATAGGGTGCGTCCTAGGTGGACGTGACCTATGAGGTAATGCACTGTTCATAGGCAGAGCTTACCGCTTAACATCAGGTGGGCCATCTGTTTGTTCCGTCATCCAAGTAGTATAAAAAAAAATATAGCTGATTTTTGTTTCAACACCTTTTAAACCCTAATCGACTTTCCACAAGCTTTTTAAAAGATTATTCCTGAATGGTTGTATTGTTTGTCTTTTAAAAGTTGAAGTGGGTAAGAGACAAAATTTCCACTTTTAAATATTTAAGTAAAACCACATCAACTTATCAAATGTTGGAAGCACGAAAGGAAAGAAAAGGCTAGAATAAAAACGAAAAAAATTAAGAAAGTAATATAGAGTACCTACGTAAAGTAGGAAACCGAAGTCCATAACTACACTTGGGCAAAAGCATATTTCAGAACAAACTCTTAGCTACGCCGACACTTTTAGTTTTAAAACACTCCTTGAAAGGTTTTTAACTAAATTAGGCGTTCGCACCTGAAGAAGATAAAGTTTAAAAAGCTCGACATTAGCTTGAGCTACATACTTCTTTTAAAAGCTACTAGCTCTGCAAAACACAAGCCCTGGAATATTATCGTGACCTCTGAAATTTGATTTAGGCCACAATATAATTTTTCGAAGCGTCTCCACTACGCCACATTTCGGCAAACCTTTGTATGATCAATGTCTCGTGTTCCACTTATACACAGTTATATATAATCAACCTAAGGACACAGTCAAATTTTATTATAAAAAAATATAGAAATTTTATGAGATTCTTTAATTGGTGTAAGTGGGTTCATTCCTTATCATCATCAACCCACACTAGTCCACTGTTGGACATAGGCCTCTCCCAATATGCGCCACTGAGCCCGGTGTTCGGCTTTTCTCATCCACTTTCTGCCCGCCGCCTTTCGTATGTCATCGCTCCACCTAGCCAGAGGGTGCCCCACGCTATGTTTGCCAAGACCCGGCCTCCACTCAAGAACTCGCTTACTCCAACGGTTTGTCTTTTCTTCGGCATATATGACCAGCCCATTGCCACTTCAGCTTGCTAATCCGGGTTCATTATCTGGCCAAAATGTTGTAATATGCCGGGGTGTGTTCGACCTAAGAATAGACCCTCCTCCTCCCGTGGACGTCGTAAAAGCCGACTAAGAGATTACACTAGGGGATGGGCATGCAGCATCTACTACACCACATCACCACTGCAATCACCAACCCGCCTGCCACGTAGTGATTAAGTCATATCCCCGTCATTACATTCTATGGGAAAGGCCTCGTCCAGTAGTGGACGATTATGACGATGAATGTTTCGCGACATGTGAGACACTTATTAAGAAAAAAAAACTATTATCATCATAAATGTGTCTCCATTTTTCTTTACATGGAGCACATTTACAGAACGTGACATAAAAGTTGTGGCACAAAGGGTAGGATTTCCGGGGAACAATTTCCTCCGAGATTTTTAGGACATTCCATTAGTGTAGGGACGACGGCAGAGACAGGTATTCTTATCAACGTCGTAGTATTCACGTGGTAAATGTAACTTGTACCAGATAAACTAACAATATTTGAAGTAGGTTGTGTTATCATTGAAGTTCTTGTAAATTCAATATACTGGACAATATAATATAAAAGATTTCCTTTCATGAAAAAACACTTACTGTAATTCAGTATGTCTATGAACCTCTTTGCCTTCCTCTCTTCTAACCAATAGTGCAGTAGATCTAACTAACTATAATGTCTAGGTACTTCGCCCTATGACTAATAGTCATAACGTGACTTTCCCTCTAAGCAAGTACTCTAGTTAAGTGCTCTCAAACGCTTGAACATTTTTTAAACCATGTATTTTAAAACTATGCAAAAGTTATATTTGTACTCCTAATAACCAGAATTCCCTTTCCTATATATAATATGTATTTAAAATGGATTGGCTCAGTTATGTAACATGAAGCAATTCACATTTTTTTTCTTTTTTTTTCTGGTTGCCCCCAGTTATTATCCCCAAAATTTAAATACGTTTACTTATGCTACACATACGTGATGGGTCGCCTAGTTTATGTGCCAAATTTCATCTTTTTTTGCGTAGTAATGCTTGGTTCAAATAGGCTTATGACAGACGAATAGACGCTATCGTGGCTGTCTGTTCGTCTGTCATAGCCTATATGGTTGCTATTCAGGAACGGAACCCTAAAAATAATAATACTCAAAGCTACTTTGCATTTCTATACATTAGATAAAAGTTTGCTAAAGTAGTACAAGGTAAGTAAACTAATTAAATTGCTGAATATTTTGGTCACACTGTCATACCCGAAGCTAGTTTCGCATTCCTAAGCAGATGCTGTTTTCGAAGATGACTCAGTTGACCTTGCTTAGTATAAATGCGTAGTTTATTAACTTGCTGAATGTGCGTGACGTTATGGGCTTTTACAGACACTCATCTCACATAGCATTGAACTAATAGCTCCTATGACCCATGAGTATTTTCTGAATGACTGATTCTTGCCGTGCCGATGCTTCTATTCTAACCTCTAACCTTCTATATAACTCAGATTATATTTTCTTTACTTTCTTTACTTTTTTACTTTACAGCAGATAGCCCACCTGATTTTAAGCGGTAACCTCTGCCTTTGACTATGCATTACCTCATAGGTCACGTCCACCAATGACGCACCATTGCACTGCGCCCGCCATTCTGAGACAAAAAGATGATAAGTCTCACGTGCCTGTTACTGCACCGGCACCCATACCCTTCAAACCGGAACACAGCAATGCGAGCACTACTGCTTTGCGGCAGAAATACGTATGGAGGTAGTACTTCCCAGGTACAAGTTAGAGTACAAAGCAAATACACAACACAGAACCATTTATCTGCAGATATTTGTTCCGGGTGTTCTGGGTATTTTCTATATATAATAAAAAATATCTATCTATGTAATATATTGTATTAAGTATATCAGTTGTCTAGTACCCATAACACAAGCTCTGCTTAGCTTCGGGCTAGACAATGTGGTGTGAACTGTCCAGCATTATTTATTTATTTATTTATTTACCTTTTCTTTTTTTATACTACTTGAATGACGGAACAAGCAGATGGCCCACCTCTGCCTATGAAAAGTGCATTACCTCATAGGTCACGTCCACCTAGGACGCGCCCTATGTGGCATTGCACTGCGCCCGCCACCCTGAGACATAAAGATGAAAAGTCTCATGTGCCTGTAATTTCACCGGCACCCTTACCCTTCAAACCGGAACACAGCAATGCGAGCACTACTGCTTTGCCGCAGAAATAGGTATGGTGGTAGTAATTCCTCGGACGAACTTTTTCACAAAAAAGCTCTACTACTACTAAACCAATACTACTAATAACGTGATATAATAATATTGATAGTGGTGATAGCTTTGAATAGTTATGTAAACAAGAACATGTGCCGTAAGTGTGTCCTAAGAATAGATCACTACGTCTCCTGGAGGGGTAGGCACAGACCACGGATTTCCACTTGCTACGATCACATTTAAATTTAAGATTTTAAGTTGTTTTATTTGTGATGAAATTTATTTACATGGCGGAGTCGTAAACAGAGTGTTCAATGGAATCCAGGTTCCTATATGTAATGCTCAATACATGTCTGGATTATCGATATTGAATGAAACTAAAGAATTTTAATATCATTTCGAACCGTCGACTGCTGGATTGACGCGGAAATTACGAGCACGACATTTTCACATATCGAAACGAAGCAGCCTTGGTGCCTTGCCTTATGAGAAATGTGGAACGAAATTAATTTTTAATATTTCACAAGCCACTCGTAGTATGAGCGTAAAATACTTAGCTAGTACTCGCGTAATGAAACATTGCAAAATTATAAATTGCCTGTGCAGTATGGCATTTCTACATCTAGTAATGTAACAATTGAGAAAGATATATTTCGGAATAGTAGTAATTATATTTTGCAAAGGGTGGTGACTACATTATTAGCAGAAAGAACAATACAACCGATACATCGAAGTATGCAAAAACTTCAATTGAAACAGTTTAAATCTATATTAGATTGTTGAATCTATAGATAGCTCAACTGATCCAGATCAGCAGAAGAATGTATCCCTAAGGGCCGTAAAAGAAGTTTAATCTTAAGCCATTGCTGTCCATTGACACAAATAGTTTAAACTTAGCATCAGAGGTTAAAATGCTATCGATATTACGGGCCTTAGACGCTGCATTGCAGTACACTGAGCCAGATAAGAGCCAGCTCTCAGGCCCTACAACAAAACGCGAAGGGTCCGCTTCCCGACGAACACGACTATTGACCCCGAAAGGTTTAAAGGGTCACCTTTAGTATAAAACAGACTGAATACAGCTTGATAGTTTCCACCAACAATGTCGACGTTAAAACATTTATGCAACATGGTGTTACCCTAATGCGCCAGTGTGTATTCCGCTGCGGTCGAATTCCGTGGGACAAACCGCGTCGCCGGACGATCCTTTAAAAATTCAAACTACCCGCTCTAATTGCTTTATTTCTGCATTTGCATAATTATACAACGTTCTATGCTCGTGCCAAAAGCTCTGTAGCAAATTGTTTGCTTAAATTATTCAGTTTAAATATATTTGCACACGTGTTACGAACCATTATTTTGGTAATTTTGCTGCAGAGCTTGTGTTTCTTAAGTTAACGGCAGCCGTCATACGGCGGCCATAACATGGCAGAGCCACCACAGTGAGGCGCGGTTTTCACAGTCGTCTCATATCATGCTGTCGTTGAAAATAGATGGCGCTGCACTATGGGTACACTGTCAAAAGAAAGCTGACTTTGTGACATTGTGACTTCTTTAAACAATAAAAATAAACCATCTATGACTTTTTGACATACTATTTTCAGTCAACACCAACGAATACAACTACCTATTAAAATAGAGTTAGCGCCATCCATCGAGCCAGATGAAACTACCCACTTCTTTATTTTTATATCGAAAATGAAAAGCCACGAATGTTGCCACATTATGTTGGGAAGTTGACTTTCTGGCCCACGTTACGTGGCCCAGTGTCACCGCGTCCCATTTAGCAATATTTTCTTGTTGGGATGGAATTTAATGACGCGGTGTAGTAAGTAGGTATCTCTTGATGGATCGAATTCTATCCATTTGGAATATTAAATAACGCAGGAAGTCAGTGTATGAAGGTGGCTCAAGACCTTTCGTCCTGACTATTGGGAGATTTATGCTCAGCAGCGGATTTTTACAGCCAAGTGATGATGATGTTATAAACAGCGGAGCCCGCTATATTACGTCCGTCTAATGATATCTGCCGCATTGTTAGGTAACGTCATTACAGTCATTTTGATAGTGTTGTGTGCAACAAGCAGTAATAAAATCAAACACCGCTCCAACGAGGAAGTACGAAAATTGCCATTATGTAAAACTGTAGTTCAAAAAAGTTCCCGCACGTTTATTGTTACTTGTTTGGAAACGTAGAGGTGTAAAATATATTCGGTAGTCCCATAAAATTGCAAAACTTTTAATCAACCGCCTGTCAGATTAAATTATATAATTATGCGGTTGATAAATTGTTTTAGGGCTCCCAAATTATAGATAGGTAGTGAAAGTGAGTGGACAGGTTAGAAAGTATTTTGTAAGAACTATTGATATTTGCATTAGAAATCTGTGAAACAACACAAGTGATACTTTCTCACACGGAGATTCATCGCGTCACTTAGCATAGCTATTTTTAAATTCTCGTATATCATAATGCGAAGGTTTTACTGACAACAATTACTGTAGAGTAGTACTAAATATTTTGTAGAAGAATTTTGACTTTCTTGGATTAGGAACTACGAGTACAAACAACGGTACCACAACACCCAGACACGAAACAAATATTTTCAGAGCATACAAACATTTGTCCCGCAGTGGTAATAGAGAACCAGCGACCACTCGCATCTCAGCCGGCTACTCGCTCGCCGCGCCACAGAGGTCGTCTAAGATGACTAATAAGTTATGATAACTACAGTACATACTTTGCTGAGGAATATAAAAGCGTTGAATATTCCCTTTTCTTTTATTAAAGTGATCTCAAATCCTTATCAATGAATGGACTTGGACTTTTATTTAAGGCATTTCTCTAATGTTCTCTCAGCCAACTTCATCCAACGAATTGATGTCCCTCGGGATACAAACAAAAGATTCAGGAGAATGGAGTTGTGTAGGAAGTGTCCTCACGAACCATGCCTTTGAATTTTTACATCAGCATTTGTTTCTTTGCGGTTTGTAACTGCTATTTAAAATTCATCTCTCGTTTAATCCGTTTTCAACTTTGCGAAAAGTTTTGTTGAAGAAAGTATTTAATTTTGTATTGTTCGGAATTTTAAAGGTCCTGGCTTTGAGTTTGTAATTTTATAACCACTTATAGGCTTTTCAAATTTGGACATTGTAAATTTGGCAAAGACTCTCACAAAAATTTGGGTTGGATACCGATTTAATTTATTAAAATAAATGTTATTCGAAGTCAAAATGTCATTCATTAAAAACTTTATCATTTGAATTATGCTGTGGAACAAATGTTTGTATGATCTGTAAATATGTGTTCCGGGTCTGGGTGTACCAGGGTACCCGTAGTTCCTGATACGCACGGCTATGTATGTAACTGTTTGGTGTATGTGTGTGTGTCTGTGTGTGTGTGTGTGTGTGTGTGTGTGTGTGTGTGTGTGTGTCTTATTCTTCTTAGTAGCAGAGGCACAATTTTATCGGAATATACGTAACACTGGTGGAATTTAGGACACAATCCTCATAGGGCATAAACAGAAAATTAATTCACAATAATTATTTTGAACTTTGATTCTATTCCTGTGAGTATAAAACCGTGTGGATGACCCTATCCCAATAAATTGTAGGCCCTTGCGTAAACAATGCTATAAAACTCTTGCAAACTTCTTTCAAATGATTGAATCCGAGACCATACTAAATTAACGCTACCTCATGGAATTAAAAATGTGGAGTACTGTCTTCCGCAAATAAATTAGCTTTGCTTTCAAGTGGCGTTTATTGCCTTATCTCAAGGAATGATAGCATTAAACCCTGAACAAAAAAAGTTGTCTCATGTCTTTGAACCTTGGCAAGATATCTTGGGCCGGAGCCAATGTCGTTGCGTGAGGCGAAGGCTTTGTAAAAAGACATTAACGTAAAAAAAACTTTACGTTTTGTTGCTTAGTTGAGTTTAATTAAGAAATGAAAAGGTTCTTTGGGTTTTTTTACCATATTGTAGGGTTTCAATTGTTTAATCAAGAACTTTATTAACAATACTCTGTTCCTTAATTACTTAACAAAAACATTTTGCTTGTGATCTTTTTAGAGCGCTTTTTATTATTTATTCTTTCATACTTTCCTGTTCTATATCTATCTTTACCAGTTTTTTTTTTTAAATTCTCAATTGTCTTTACAGTTAAATTTTAATAAATTTTTGAAGCACTTGCTGGCATCCGATTGAGCTGTTTGGCATACCTGTCAAGTCCCAATAACAACACAATATTATAATGACAGCTAGTTGATCTTATGATGTAGACATGTATGAGGTGGACAACGTAACTCCTCGATGATTAATACTAGATTGTCATTGATTGGGCTCGCTTTGATTAAGAACCAACTACCTCCGATCATTACTTTTATACAAGCTTGCTATGAAAAGATTCATCAAAAAACTGATTTATAGCGCTGTTAACTATTTTTGTATGCTAATTTTACTACCGAGTAGTTTACTACTACATTCCATGAGTTTTTTGTAACCGGTGATGTTTCGTTGCGGTATTTTCATACTCTATTTGCTATCGAGGTAGGTAGATATTATAACAACATGTAATAGATTACTCGATCGAACATAGTTCAACTCTCCTTAGTTTTATAAAAATGACAATTGCACACCACGTACTTTCATTCTCCTTCTAACGTTACTTCGATAATTTACAGGCCTTCGTGAGTACCAAGTTTTTTTTTTTTTTAATCTATCAGAATACATTTATTTACAGAAAGAATAATACAAGGTATGTACAAAATACATATGAAACAGTTGTGCTACCTGAAGACCGCTGCAAGCGATCTAAAGGTAGCTCAACTGATCCAAATCACTACCAGACGGAAGCGTCCCTAAGATGCTAGCTGCATTGCCACGCTGAATGGCAATACTAATGCGTTGAGCCAGATAAGAGCCAGCTCTCGGGTCACGCGTCGCTTCGACCAGATGCCCTGAAAGAATTTTGAAAACGCGAAGGGCCCCGGAACCCCACGGACCCAGAGTCTCGACCCCGAAAGGCTCAAATAAGTAAGCTCTGTCGAGACTTGCATATTTGCGTCTTTTGAGGTCCTCAGCGGAATCTGCCGCCGCACCGGCCCTAACTGATGTCCCGGACAGATGAGATGGCGCAAGGGTATCAACGCATGTAGCGTCCCACACCAAAGGCCTACCCTTCTCCCACGGAACAAGAGTCATGCCGTCAGGCCGCTTACCATCGTCACGTAGCAGACCATTCGGTTCTAGAATGGCTGGAATGTTAACGCTGGTAAGGGCCCGGCGAATGATATCATTAAGGCTAGCGTGGCGGGAAATCCTACCGGCAGCCCTGGTGCACGATAATCCGTGGTGACCAAGCTGATCAACAGCAGTACCGCACTGGCAGTGATGAGGGGCACAGCACCCTGCACCCAACCGCAAAGAAGTTGCAATACGGAAAGAAACTGGATCCATTAAAGTACCAATATTGTGTGATGGAAGTGCTTGCAACCAAAACCCTGACTCCCATTTGGAAACGGCCAGGAGACGAGCACGATCTGTAGAGCTTGAGCACGTTTGTAACAGACAATTCCGCGTCAGCTCGCACAGAGGCCCGTCCCATTGCCGTTGAGACGAAAGAGATTTGGGGGGAGTTGTATTGGGGCAAGCACTATGCCAAGCATTTCGAGCCTCGTCTAAGTATGAAATTTTGAGAGTGTTGCCAGAAAGAGCCACAAGAGAAGGAGATAGAATTTTATTAACCAAAGAACAAGTGCTATAGACGGAAGACAAGAACGCTGGTAGGGCTACACTTGAAATTTTACGAATACCTAAGCCTCCTAATTTAACAGGCAAGGAAGCTTGCGACCACGCCCTGTCATCTAAATCGATATTCAAAACCGACGATAACGTGTTCTTTATTATGTGGTCCAAGCCTTCCACCAGCTCACTGTGTTTCCACAGTTGACAACATCTTAAAGCATATGTAAATTTTGGCACAAAAAGGCAAAACTTTATAATTGTAAAAGCCATATGGGCGTTAATTTTGAGCAATCGGTCGGAAGTTCTCATAAAACATAAATCTATCATGGTTATGTACATACTGTTCACTGGAAGCTATTATTTATTCTGTGCCAGCAACGGGATATTGTTAACGATATTTCGGCATAGTTGCATGCGCCATGATCACGGGAGAACTAACTAAAGTCTTTGCGAGTAGATGTTATTGGCAGATACATCGATCGACTCTTTCTCACTCTTCTATTACGAACGATACCACTACCATCGGTATCATTGTCACACTTCACACCAGCTCGACAAACTGTGCCGAAATATCGGGAACAATCAAAAATTCAAAACTCAAAAATCATGGTAAATATCCCGTTTCTAGTAAAAAGCAAGTAATTTAAGTCTATGAATTTAGTGTTGAAATCGTACTTTATCATCATCATCATCATCGGCGGCCTATGTCCACTGCTGGACAAGGTTTCCCCATAGAATGTAATGGAAGGATTTGATAATCCATCATCAGGTGGATTGGTGTTTGCAGTATTGGTGTTCGATTCTGTAAATGCTGCTGCCCTTCGCCTGGTGCAATCCTCTATTCAGGTTTTACTACATCTAAATAATGAGAGGAGGGGTCTGTTCTCTGGCCGGACAAACCACGGGTACTACTTGCATCGATCGAAATAGCATAGAATAGAATACATTCCTCTAATTTTAGCCAAACACAATATTCAATAACGATTTAGTCAATAAACCAATAAATTCTCGCCCCAATTCAAATTATATCAAAATGTTTGTAAGGATCTTGCATTTTTCTGTCTGGACATACCTACCAATATAATTGTTATAGGCTTGTGGTATGAACCTGGACTAAATTTTGGGATTGGAACGGACAAAAAAAATTGTGAGATGAGTACGGCCTACATTTTGGTTAGAATCCGGAAATAAATATTCGTGGGATGAATCCATGTGATCAATACGGATGCACCCTTCATTCGTGTTGATATAGGTAGCAGTGTAAGTACGTTAGTACCTGCCTGCGGTACCACCTGCCGCAATCAAGTGACCAGCCAATTTATGCGTAAAGTAATTAATCACATTCCACTCACATTCCGGCTCTAGTAGGTACTGTTCACTAACTGAAAGTAGCCCACGTAACAAAGGAACGGTAACCTAATACGTGACGAGAAATATGATGTAGATGCGTTGTGCTGGCCCATTTACGACTAGACTGTGCCGCGGCCGACTAATTGATTCTGATGGCTGAATAGTTTAGAAGCAACTTTAATTTCGCCTTTTGGAACACGAGTGACTGACAGTGATTGGAAAAACTAACGCTAGGTCTAAGAACAAACACAATACAATCGTAGTTTATTATTTTTCAAGTTTGAAACACACTTTATGGATAACTTTAAATTTAAAAATGACCCAAATATTCCGTTCCAGCGGTACGCGAACCCGCAACCTCGCCTGTGATCGGCGATGCCTTTACCAATTCAGCCATAAAACGAGCTATGACGCTGAAGACGAAATAATAAACTAAACTTTGATGAAATAGCAGTGGTGTCATCTTTTGTCAATGTTTCGAACTAATTTCGGACTTTGAACAGAAGGTTTCTAATGAAACACCTGTAGATGGCTCCCATCGGCGCTATAGCCGAGTTGATAGTGCCCACAAATTTCGTCTTCAGCGTCATAGATCGTTCTTTGGCCGAATTGGTAAAGACATCTTCGATCACAGGCAAGGTTGCGGGTTCGAGTCCCGCTGGAACGGAATTTTTGGGTTACATTTAAATACAGTACAATCGGACAATATTTGTGAACGAAAAGATGAATAAGTTTAATCGAGGCAATTTTGAAACTAGTGATAGCAATCGTGATCAGATCAGAAATAAGCCCATACACTGCCAGGCTACTATTAATCATTAAGAAGTTCCGTTGTTCACTATCAGATCAGCTCGCTGTCACCATAATGTTGTATTGTCATCGGAACTTGACACAATGTAAATCTTCAGCTCAATCGGTTGGGTAGAACTGCCTTAAAATTCTGTTACGAGATTTGACCACAGTCCAATGGATCATTATCAATGGATCTAACAGGAACTACTTACATGCTTGACCGTCCACGACTGACGAGGCCTCCTCCATAATATACAAAGGAGGGAGGAGGATTGTTATTCATGCTGAGCACTCAGGGGACGCTGCAGCCCATCCTTTGGTGTAATTAGTTTGCATTTACAACATCCACGGGAGGAGATGATGTGGTCTATTCTTAGACCGGACACACCACGGTAGACGATATTTTATATTAAATTCAACTTGATACCTTTACCTGTTCCTGAGAAAAAGGGTATTGATACACGGACGGACAACAAAGTGATGATATAATTGGTATCTCTTGAGGTACGCAACCCTAAAAACAGTTGAATTCTGGTATTACCAGTGAAACAGTAAGATTATCCTAGCCCGCCAATTTGCGGTGCGTATGCGTGACAAAACCTAGCTTTCCACATTGCTATCTACTAGTGGTTCGT
The DNA here is from genome assembly GCA_932527175.1 of Operophtera brumata. NCBI lineage: Eukaryota > Metazoa > Arthropoda > Insecta > Lepidoptera > Geometridae > Operophtera > Operophtera brumata. The sequence goes on from OW052238.1 coordinate 9,165,016, forward strand.
CAGGTGAAAACAGGTTCCGCTCATTTGCACGCGTAAACTGCTAACCGAGCGCACATTGATAGAGTAACTCAATAAATTGAGCTATGAGTTTACGCCAGGGATGGTTTTACCGAGCGGGGAACAATTTTGGTAACGCTGGCTACTGAGTGAAAGTCCCCGGATGATAAAGACTCAGGATGTTATACGTTGAAAGGGGAAAATCCTGTGTACTGAGGGCTTAGAACAACGGAATAAAGAAATACAATAACGAACTACCTAAGAATAGACCCCTCCTTCTCCTACCGTGGATGTTGTAAGCCTACTAAGGGATTACCCAGACTTGTTGATAAGATGCGTTGGTATAAGATTTGTCCTGGCTGCTAGCTTACTATGGAATGTGTTACTAGAAGAAAGCGTCAGCCGATTTAGTCGTGGGAAGCAATGGCTGCAGCGATGAGTTCACCACTTGTCATGTCTCTATTCCACGATGGTGCAACCCGCTGTGAAAAGAGGCCAATTGAGGCTCTGCCTACCCCCCTTCGGAGAAAAATTCATGTGTCTATTTATGTATGTATGTTATACAATAACACAAATATCAATTAATTTAAAAATTTAATAAAATTAGCGACTTTACAATTTTTTAAAATAGGTTAGTCGTTGGTGAAATAATTATTGTATGTTGGTATCTAGTACACACTTTACTTAGGTACTTAGATAAAAGATGAAACTCACTAGAGACGCGATTTATAAAAGATGATGATACATTTAGAATGTGCTCATCAATATGTTTCTTCTAATACCCAATATGATATTATAATCAAATTTTTTCATACAGTTTGTGACAAAAATATGATTTTTAGATATTTTTTATATACCCAGTGACACTCGTGCAATTAAGACGAATCTATACCATTGTACCATCTTCTTGTTTGAAGACATACCATTTATCCAAATCGGTTCAGCCGTTTAGTAGTTACAAGGGAACATAGGGACGGACATAATACATACATAAAGAGCCAAATACATAACCCTGCTTTTTTGGCTTCACCGCAGTCGGGTAATGTGTTAAAAGAATGGCATGCTACAGAGTTATAAATTGTGTAGTGTCAAAACGTAACTCACTCGAGAATGTTTTCCTCACGAGTGTCTTGTCAAGTCACGAACTTTGTCAAACAAAGTCAGTCGGTTCTTTCACAACGATAAACGAAAGTGGAAATTACTATCTTTCTAAAAATCTTGTCTCAAAAACCGTCACAACATAATTCAAAGCGAAAATTTTGTAAAGCAAACAGAAAAACAATATGAACCACTTTTAAAATGGTAAAATAGTCCTTCAGGGCAGGCAACACGTCGACAATGGCCCTTTTATTGCAGATGTCACCATCAAGCAGGCAATTGGTCGAGATAAGACACATAAATCTACTTACGGTGAACGTTCTGGCTCGTTCACCGTAAGATGGCACCTGTAAATTCTCCTTGACAGGTGCCAACTTACGGTGAACGGTCTGTAGCTATCTTCAGAAACAAAAACACTGTATACTATAAAAAAAGTCATCTTCAGACAAAAAAAGCACGCCACACCGCTCGAAAAAGGCATTTTAATTGAAAATCTAGTAGGTAAATTTTAGTCGTGCAAATCAACAAAATATAGATAATTTTACAAAAACCAGCACGACTTACAAAGTTTTATTGTATTGAATTTTCTATTGAATTTTTGGCAAATTGACAATTTTCTGCACCATACTAAGAAATAATCGAATCTAGCCAATAGTTAACTTCCTCTATTGTGTTTTGGTTAGGGAACCATGATGTAGCTAGCAACCACATATTTGTAAACTGAATATTGTTAATAATTAGAAAATCACATATACGATTGTCACTTTGCTCTACGCGCAGCCTTAACTCCGTGATGGTAAATGGTGACTCGACGTTCACTTCAATCCACTTGTGTCACTTACATAAAGCTCTGTAAAGTGAAACTTTATGTATCTAAGCGTGTTTGCGTTCAGCTTTCAGCATCGAGTGTAAACACGGTTTTGTAGATATCGTGAAAAAGTTTTTTTATGACGTATTCCTTTTATACGATCAAAGTCCTCGGTTACTATAAATAATAAAAAAAGGCTTAGCCTGCTCAGAGTCAAGGTTTCGCGTAATCTTTACAACGTACAAGTTGTGGAATGAGTTACGATGTCCTGCTTAGTTGCTACAAGGGCTGTTTCAGGAAAAAATATTAAATAAAATTCAAGGTATGGTATCGAAAATGCACTCGGTGTTGCCCCTGTCTATAACCAATTGCGAAGACGATCAGATGGACTGACAATCAGTTTCACAAACAAATATAAGAACAGCAGCTGAGCCGTAGTTTTTTTTCGTTTAAAACGTCATTTTGTTACATCCGTTGCATACAAAATATGGTAACGAAATTACCGTATGTTTTTTTATGTATCTGCATGATTGAACCCTCGGCCTTTAACAATGCATTACCACATAAGTCACATCCACCTAGGACGCGCCCTATGTGGCACTGCACTGCGCCCGCCACCCTGAGACATAAAGATGAAAAGTCTCATGTGACTGTAATTACACCGGCATCGGCACCCATACCCTTCAAACCGGAACACAGCAATGCGAGAACTACTGCTTTGCGGCAGAAATAGGTATGGTGGCAGTACATCTCCGGAAGAACTCTTTGACAAAAAAACTCTACTACTACTAAAGAGGACTACTAAAAAACAACAAACAGTTCTGATAACATACTGATTATTTCTGTTAGTTCCGTTCAAATAACTGAATAATAAACTGTTCATAAAAGCCTTGCTCTCACGTCAACATCTAAAACCTTAGCACGCGCTATGGTGACAGTCTTTCTCAAACAATTATCTATAAAAGTTCTTGGAATCATAATATATTTGTAGAATAGAAGTATTTTACGATGTAACGAAGTTATAGGTTGGGAGGCTTCAGATGAAACAATAAAAGCGATAATAATGATTGACGTAGGAACGTTGTTAGTTTGCTGCGAAACAGACTTTTCATCCCTCAACGTTAGTAGGTAAGCACTATTATATATTCTGTGTCAGTATGATCGTAAATAAAAATACAAAAGTATTGTAAAATAGTGAAACGCCCACGACTTCGTCCGCATGGAGTTTTCCATACGGAGTTTCCGTATGGAAAACAGTACGCAGTACTCTACGCAGACAGTAGCTTCTAACTTCAATACCCTGCTGCTCAGGGGGTGAATTTAGGAAATTGGTTTCTTAGTTCACCCCTAGACCAATATACCCTTAATTCAGGTCTCTATAGGATTTACGCTGTAGGTTGATAGTCAGTCACTCAGCCAGTAAGTCACGCATCAATTATATATTTTATATTTATTTGATATATACCTATTGATATTGATCATTCAACAAAATGTGTAAAGTTCTAAGTTTATTTGAAGTTTAAGTTTACTTATTTAAAATGTATGAGGTCAGCAAAGAAGTCCAGGTTACGTCATCGCCAAAACATAGCTAATCTGCGTGCATTCGAAGGCGGATGCTGAGCGACCTCGAATCAATTTCCAAATGAGTCACTCGAGTAAAGTTAGATACTCTTGACTTAGCTATGGTGAAGTCCTTAAACAAAGCAATCTGCCCACCGCTATGAGCTTTGATCGCTACAAAGTCAGATAAGGTGTAATCAGCGCCTATTTTGGGAACAATACGGGGTCTTCTCCATCTAAGAAAATGCTTTGTATCAAAAATCCTTACTCTATGGGTAGAATTTTCGTGTAAGTCGGTCACAGTCAAATAAAATAAAATAAATAAATGATGCTAGACAGTTCACACAACATTATCTAGCCCCAAGCTAAGCAGAGCTTGTGTTATGGGTACTAGATAACAGAATATTTGAAACAATACATTACATATAGATATTTTTATTATACATAGAAAATACCCAGAACACCCACAAATATCTGCAGATCGTACAAATATTTGTTCCGAGGCGGGAATCAAACCCGCAACCTCCTGCGTCGCAGGCGAACCTTCGCTCGCCGCGCCACAGAGGTCGTCACAGTGTATCAGTTGTACCTACATTTTACACAAATATTTATGAAGTAGCTTACTGGGAGTTTATATGTCAAGCTTGATAAGGGATTTAAATTCGAAAGTTCCTAAGAGATTCGAGTATCGTGCAATTCCTGTTCCAGTTTGAAATTTAATTGTTTCGTTTCGTTGATCAGTGTTCGAGCCACCTGGTTGTGAGTATTGAAGGACTTATTAATTTGAGGTGTTTTTTTTTACTAGCAGCGCCCCGCGGTTTCACCCGCATAAGTCTCGATCCCGTGGGAATATCGGGATTACAATGTGCCTATCTGTTATTCCGGGATTCCAGTTACCTCCATTCCAAATTTCATGCAAATCCGTCCAGCCGTTTCAGCGTGAAGAAGTAACAAACAAACTCACACACACACAACCTTTCACATTTATAATATTAGTAGGATATTATTTATTCTCTGCAAAGTCACGGCGCGCGTAGACGCCCATTGACAGTTCATGTGAACGGTTAGCGAATTCAAAAAGCATATTATGTATTAGTCATACGCTGCCACCCTTAAATTTACAATTCCTCTACATTTTCTTAGCGTAGTCGCATTGTAGTCGCAGTACGTTACATGATGTAATCTAGAGGCATGCTACTACTATAATAACATAACAAAATGTTTCCAAATTAGCTATAACGAATAACCAATTAAAAAAGAGCAAAAAAGACTGGGTACCTACCTATCTCAAATAATGGCTGACCTACAAAAACTATGCTGTCTCGATAGGTACAAAATATCGTGATTTAAATTCTGTTTGGAGGTCGATTCTCACAAAAAATAAGATTTCTCAGTTGCAAAATCAAACAAAAGTTGCATCTTTGAAGGCGCGTAGCCGTATTAGGCTGCGCTCGTAGGCTGATACACGAGAGGGTGTAGGTTCGATTCCCACTACTGGTAATGTTAGATCTGAAATATTTTTGATTAGTAAAAAACGTTTCATAACACCTTGTTTTTTTCCATAAACTCCCATGTAGTTACATACGTATTCTCAAAATAAAAAATAGAACCTATCTGAGATCCTATCTTTGTACATTGAATATGTTTTGATAAAGTCGCGTGTGACAGATGGACAGACAGACGCTGAAGTAGTACCGTAAGTGTTCCGATTTTCTAATTTTAGTCTGAACATGTTATGTTACTCATATTTCACAAACAAAACTATAATTTAAGATTAATTGTTTTGAAAATTATTACGATTAACGCTACACACAACTTCAACTTCATTAAAAAATACGAGATTCTCAAAGAATTCTTGTCGTAGCCGGATCTAAGAAAAACAGGTTTAATTTATTAGGGTTCCATAACACAAATGTAAAAAAAAAACCTTATTAATAGGATCTTATTCTGCTTCTCTTAACGAGGAACGGCCCGAGGACGACGTAAAATCTTAACCTAGTTAAAACGGTGGCAGAAATGACTAAGTTTTTTGGATGACAATATCCACCCATTTAACAAGACAATACATTTACATTTAAATACACCAAACAGTGCTCTTTAACTAAGTTACCCGGGTTAAAATTACACGATAAAGAACATTAAAGTGAAATTACTCGTAAATAAAAATTATGACGTTTGTTTTCAATAATGGCGGATTGAGCCCCTTTATACTAAAAACGGAAAATTTTGAGTTTTCACCACCCAAATTGAGAAAGTGAAGTTTGTATGGAAAAAATCTCTACTAATTCTAGGCATAATTATAATAATTATTTTTTACGGAAACTTCAACCTGTAAGTCTTACTCACTCTTGTCCATTTTTATTATTTATTAAGTCAAATTTACATATTTATGCCGATGTAATCGTTATTTATGAATGTATGCTGTCACTCATTTAATAATCATTCAAGCCCAACTATTTTTATTACAACATCGTACAGAAAATCGTGAGATTCTTCGAGTTGCGAAATGAAGATGATGATGATCTATAGTGTTTTTTATTTATTTATCTTTGGCCAAAAACATCGTTTTATCGTTTTAATAGCACTCGTGGCTGCCGAGCCCGGTTGCCATCAATGAACGTTTACGTTCGTAAAATGTATTATATGCAATTTACGTTCTCTAAACAGAGAGAAGCATTTTTTTTTTAACAAGATTGTCCTTAGTTTGTCCACGATCTCACCTGTTGGTAATAGACGATGTGGCCGAAGATGGAGCACAAAGGTCTAGAAGGCACCTATTCACTCTAACCTTAGAATTTAGTTTTAATTTTTGTCCATAATTTAAAAAAGCGGGCATTTTCGAGTCGATCTCGCCCATGAAGGGTTCCGTAGCAGCAAGTAATATAATATACAAGTTCTTGGATAGTTTACGATTTATGACGTATAAAAAAAACTACTTACTAGTTCTCGTTCAAAGCAATTTTCGGTGGAAGTACATCATATTTTTTTTAGTTTTATCATTCTCTTATTTTAGAAGTTACGGGGAAGTTACAAACATTTTACCACTTTGGAAGTGTTTCTCCCGCAAACTATTCAGTTTAGAAAAAAAATATATTAGAAACCTCAATATATTATTTTTGAAAACCTATCCATAGATCGGGGGGACAAGGATAAGATTGATGTTTTTTTTTTAGTTTCAGTTCTAAGTATGGGAACCCCAAAAAACAATTGTTTTTTTTCTATTTTTGTGTGAAAATCTTAATGCGGTTCACAGAATACATCTACTTACCAAGTTTAAACAGCATAGCTCTTATAGTTTCGGAAAAAAGTGGCTGTGACATACGGACGGACAGACAGACAGACAGACAGACATGACGAATCCATAAGAGTTCCGTTTTTTGCCATTTGGCTACGGAACCCTAAAAATAATATGTAATCCCATAAATACTCAGGTAAAAATCGCATTACACATAAAAAAAATCTATATTATAATTTATTAGTGATAATTTATTAATTTAATTAATTTGATTTAATTGCATGTTTTAATTTAACTTCGGCATGTCCTAAAACCAAAAGTTCGAAGTCACGTGACATGTGCATGAAAGGAGCTCTTCGAGTCGCACTGACTACTTTCACCACACTGATTATTTCACCATTGTTCACTTGGCCCTTTTCAGAGACACCGTAGCTGCACTCTGGCGTAACGCAGAGACCAAGAAAGAACCGGTGACACGACGTAACAGAAATAGTATGACCTAAACAATGTCATTTTAAAAAAATTGGGAATTCTGAAGTTTTTTATAATAAACAAAGCCAGATACTATTTTTATTTACAGAACTAATCTATTCAGTTTGATTAATCAATTAATTATTTCAAAACCGTTTGTTGTAGATGAGTAAATGGGATAATGAACAATTTGTTGACTTTCATTGTTTGTAAACTTGTTGATAGTATACACGTTTTTGTTCTTATTTCTGTTCTGTGTGGTTCTCTAACATCTGTGACATCACCGATATTTATTTCGAATTCTACAGATGACATAACATAACGCAACTCCCAAGAGGCTCATAGTCCAATCCGACACTAGGATTCCCTGTGCCGTGGGTCTCAGGAACCACGAGTAGCACGGTACACCTAGCACGGAACAAATATGTGCTCAATGGCACAGCGTGCTATTGAGTGTTCGCACTATGCACTCCTCCATAGAACTTAGTTTTCAGAAAATGGGTTCTGACATATGCTCTTGTCTATATATCCTTAGCATACAATTCGCAGCTTGTGCATGATTCAAAGCAGTTCCTAATTCCAAAATCAATGCCATAATTCCTTTCAATAGTTTACTGGGTATGATATAGATCTGACTTTTGATATAATAGCCTCATGTTTCCGTCCTAACAAAGCTCCTTTGGATATTTTTAGATTCCCCTTAAATCAGCATAACATCTTCTGCCCTACTAAGAGGGTGAAATATCCCTTGCCATTTTTTTCATAATAATTTGGGCTTTGATCCAGTTAAGCAACCGGAATCTGCTATTTTAATTGGGGCATATCAAACAAGACTTGAACGACCTTTTTGTTCATTTAAAAGACAAGATCAAACCGTAGTCATTTAAAAAAAACCCTTGTTCTCTATCCGGTTTCGACAGTCGACGGGCGGTGCTCTATAAGGTCAAATTCCATACACATGTAAGCTACCTCCTGCAATTTGCAATAGGAAGGTTGCACTGCATACCTAAGTGTTGCGCAGTTTCGTCGTCATAGATATCAGACGTTACCTAGTCTATCATAGAACCATTTATCTTATATCTGGCATGACTCGGTAATATATAAAAACTACGGGCGTTTTATTTATAACGTCCTCAAGAAACTTATTAATAACGTGTTTGTGATTACTGATCACCCTTAATCTAAGAGTCAGGTAGACCCTTTATCCTATAATATTATTGGGGCCACTTAGCCATTTTGACATTATTTTACTTGGAATATTTCTTCAGTTCATTTAACAATGTTTACCATTAGTAAAATTATTTATACTATAACTAACTATAGTTCCACCCAACCGATTGAGTCGAAGTTTTGCATAAACCTGTCAAGTTCCTATAACAATACAATATTATAGTGAAAGTGAGCTGATGATGGAGACGAAAGTTGGACAACGGAACTTACCTACATAATAACATGATAAAGTATCTGGAATCAAAATAGAGGCTCGTAGAATTTGCTTTAAATGTTTTTGAAAACAAAGATTACCTACCATTCCAATTAAACAAAATAATTTATTGCTGATACTGTATTTTTCCAAATGATTGGGCGTTTCAATCAATCTTTTCATTAAACATTGGCTTTCTCATTAAGTAGGAAACATTTCTCCGCGTTTGTGTCCATTTGTGACGGAGTAAAAGTGTAACGATGTTTTTCAAAAATTTCTTAGTCTTGTGGTTGTAATACTAATTGCTACTTTGCTTTTCAAGTGAAGACTAACTCATTTTGTTTTTCTGCCATATACCTATAAAACCCACCAACCAATTTTAAGCCTATTTCCGAAGGCTCTTACACCTTTTGTGTAAACCAAACATGTAAATAGTTTGTGACAATTATTCTTATTATTCATAAATGTATCCATGGAAAGTAAAACTCAAACCATAAATGGTTTACATGATCAATACGGATACGACTACGAAAGAATGTGATATGAATTCCTTTAGAGCCGCGAATACTCGATGAAAACAGGAAAATAGTTTTCGCATGCCAAGGATAACGCAGCTTCAAACAAGTTACATAAGTAACCACGGTATGGCCTACGAGTAGAAAGTTGACTGCATTGCAATGTTTGCAGAAAATATTAACTAGTGGTGATAAAAAGAAGAAAACACAATATGTAGAGAAGCTTTGATGTTTCAAAGAAAATGTAGAGTTGATTTTGACTAGAACAGATGGCCCGGCCCAGTGATAAGTTCAGAGTGGTTCTATTGATGTAAATATTTAGCAAACAAAAATAATCGTGTGCTCGGAAAAAATAATTGCTGATAAGATAAATTATGCAGCAAATCAAATTATAAAATAAAACAACAAAAACAAATAATAAACAGCATAGTTTTACACATTATAACATTGAAAATTGTACTCACCAAAACTTAGTGACAATCCAATTAGACGAAAAGGAATCACAAACAGAACACTGAGGTAATACAGTTACACCACGGGCAGGGTTAGGAAAACAAATAAAATAAAATCACCAGGGTCAAACAGGATTACACAAATTCAACCAAAACGCGAACACATGCACTGAGCAAGTCCAGGGTCCGAGGGAAGAATGCTGCGGCTCTCTGGCGGCTATAGACGTTTCATAATCAATGCGTGAGTGTTGTAATATTTACGTAATTTTTTTTTCAGTCTGTCAGTGTAACGCCGCGAAGTATGCAATACCACCAAGTCTACCGCTCCCGGTGAACGCACGGGCCGCACTGCTTGCCCATAACGGCAAAAGGTCGTTCGTTACCCACATTCTCTTTCCGCGCAAGCCTTCTCAAGCTAGAACGAAACAGAACACCCAAGGCTCCCAGGAATATGGGAGGGAACGAGACGGCTATAGCACAGCCTCAGGAAAACCCGAACTCGGCTTCATAGTTCTTGCTTAGCTTTGTGAATTATTTGAAAGGTATACTTGCTCAATCGTTTATTATGTGAAAATGAATAGACAAAACCTTATAATTGTTATATGAATGTTTGCTAGTGCTTTGTGCTACGTACAAATGACATCTGTCAGTCTATGGTTCGTATATTGGAATATGCTTTTGTGGAGCGTATAGCGTATCGGAATTCTATTCCATCGATGTGTTGTCATCAAGTATGCATGTGCGGATCTTGTTACTTTTTATGATTCTTTGCGGATTTTCCCACGACTCATCCAACGAATATGTTAAAAGGAACATGTTAAAAGGAATGCCAAAAAGTTTATTATTTACTTTGTATTCTGGGAGTGCGTAGGTATAAATTTGCGTGTTCCACCTCGATTCCGAAAATTGATTATCGACGTTTGCAAGATGGAATGTTGTGACTTTTGTGAATGAATGATTAGGTAGTTATTAATTGAAGCAGAAAAAAAAATACGAACGCTAATAAGCTTTTCGGCTTTGATTTCTTATGTGAAGTGGGATAATTTTCCTCTTCGAAAGCTAAGAGTTATGCCAGATTACGTTTTTTCCTTTTTCCTGTGATGATAGATTGTGCGTGATACGCTCAGCTTTCTTGGAAATCAGAGCTAGTTGAAAGATCTTTTTGTCTTTTTATATCATACCAAAGGTCACATGAGGTTTCCATCCTCGTTATGCTACCAAGGTAACTGAATTTCGGAATAAAATACTCTATTTAAATCCAGCTTTTTTATTTGAGTTTCTAACGAAGCTGCCATGTTATTTCCCTGGTGATAAGCGGTAACCCTTGCCATTACCCCTGCAATACAGTCACGTCCCCCTATCTAGGACGTGCCCTAAATGGCATTGCACTTCGCCCGCCACCCTGAGAGGTCTCAGTGCTTGTAAATTCACAAGCACCCTTCAAACCAGAACACAGCAATGCAAGCACTACTGCTTAGCGGCAAAAATAGGTATGATGACAGTACTTCCCTGGACGAACGCTTTCATGAGGAGCTCTATTACACCACAAGAAATTTAAAAATTTAAAAAACGAAATTGAATCTTCTTTTTTTTTATACTACTTGAATGACGGAACGAGCAAATGGCTCACCTGATGTTAAGCGGTAACCTCTGCCTATGAACCTATGTCTCGGCTAAACCGATGTTGATAAAACTGTCTAAGAAACATCGCTAGAAAAACTGCTTTCAAATAAAAAAAACCGCATTCAAATCGGTACACCCGTTTAAGGGCTACGACTACTCTACGGTGACACATACAAACACGAAGACAGACTGACAGACAAACACACACACACACACACACATAGCTGTCAAACTTATAACACCCATCTTTTTGCGCCGGGGGTCTAAATCAATTTAAATTGATCTTTGCATGAAAATCGGTGCATCCAATTTGGAACGTAAGTACAAAAAAAAAATTACTTTTAAATATTGATTAGGTGGGATGTAATAACACATACGAAATCACTGGAAATGTTTATTGCATTATTTAACTTGAGACAATCCCCAGTTGTGTTTAATAACAGAAACAAGTTGGTAGATATTTTTGGCTATGAATACATTAAAAGCTTTATAATAAGCCGAGCTCCCGTTTATCTTCATTCAGTGTTTAGTCACATATTCAAATCCCCAATTTGGTATTTTGGGTAAACAGAGTCAAGAGTCTGTTGGCCGAATAATAAATAAATAAATAAAATAAATAAATAATGCTGAACAGTTCACACAACATTATCTAGCCCCAAGCTAAGCAGAGCTTGTGTTATGGGTACTAGATAAATGATATACTTAATACAATACATTACATAGATCGTTTTTTTTTTAAATACCCAGAACACCCTGAACAAATATCTGCAGATCGTACAAATATTTGTTACGAGGCGGGAATAGAACCCGCAACCTCCTGCGTTGCAGGCGAACCCTCACCAGCCGCGCCAATGCTCCCTTTTCAACGCACGCGCGTTTATCCACGCTATATCACGCCCGCGCTAGCGAGGCTCCTGCACAAAATGTAGTTTTTTATATCTGAGAGTGAAAATAAAGACTTTTTCAAATAATTAAGAAGCATAATGCCTTCTTTATATCTAGTTCAATTATCATGTCTCAGGATCTTAAAACATTCTGTGGTGCGACCTCTGTGAAGCTTGGCCTGCGGGCTGCGACGCAGGAGGTTGCGGGTTCGATTCCCGCCTCGGAACAAATATTTGTGCGATCGCAGACATTTGTTCAGGGTGTTATGGGTATTTTCTATGTATAATAAATAATATCTATCTATGTAATATATTGTATTAAGTATATCAGTTATCTAGTACCCATAACACAAGCTCTGCTTAGCTTGGGGCTAGATAATGTTGTGTGAACTGTCCAGCATTATTTATTTATTTATTTATTTATTTATTCATTGAATACTAGCGATTTATTTTACAATTTGGCTCCAAATTGTATATATCACGGTGCAATGAGGAAAAATTCGTCCAAAATCTAGACATTCAAAAAGCATGACGTGTAATTTACAAATTTTCGACCATACGCTGGATTTGGGTTCGTTCATCTCGCTCGCCGAGAGTGCCTGAGAGAGCAGGCAGTCAAAGCATCACTAGGACTGCGCCAACACCAGGCAGAAAACTTCATACAAAAAAAACGACTCACGCCGCTCGAAAAAGCTGTTTTTATTGAATATCTCGTAAAATATAGATAATTTTACAAAACCCCTGCAGTCAACCCTCGGCTTTGTTGAATTGATTTTATTTATCTAATTTGTTATACGCACCATTTTAATAAACAATCGAATCAAGGCAAAAATTTATTTGTTTTTTTTTTCTATTCAGAAAGTATTGTTTCTGCAGTGATCCCTTGCAATTACAATGTAGTATCCATGCATATTTTTAATTTGGACTTTGTACTTGATTTAGTCTGTTAAAAATCAAATCTAAGATTAGGAATTTTGGTGCATACCCCACCTGATGATCATGTAATTAAAAGACTATGCTTAATCAATGATTATTACCATTATTTATTTATTCTCAGAATCAGCAAGTTGAAGTGGCAATCATCATCGTCATCATCAGCCCACACTATTCCACTGCTGGACATAGGCCTCTCCCAATACGCGCCACTGAGCCCGGTGTTCGGCTCCTTTCATCCACTTTCTGCCTGCCGCTTTTCGTATGGCCTCTGATTAAAATCTATATATCTCAAATTTTGCCAGTTTCAAGTATATTCAGAGTTCAAGTCGTTATAGTCTCAGTCAAGTCGTGTCCTAGCAAAAAGGAGGCAGCATTGTCAAGACAATGGTGGACAAATTTTACCCATTCGAAAAGACACACAATACACTAACATTTGTTAAACAAACAAAAAAATAAACAAAGCCACATTTTAGTGCACCGGTTAAAATTACACCAAAATTACACGAAGTTATAAGTAGGCATCTTAAATGCAAGATGTAAATAAAAATCTCAATGAACACAGAATTTTCTCCTCTTTCATTTGACATCCCACTCGAAACAATACCAAAAAAAATATCAGTGTCCCCCACTTTTTTTTTATTTTTTTTTATGCTACTTGAATTGCTGAACAAGCAGATGGCGCACCTGATGTTAAGCGGTAACCTCTGCCTATGAACAGTGCATTCTCATATAGGTCACGTCCACCTAGGCCGCGCCCTATGTGGCATTGCACTGCGCCCGCCACCCTGAGACAAAGATGATAAGTCTCATGTGCCTGTAATTTCACCGGCACCCATACCCTTCAAACCGGAACACAGCAATGCAAGCAATACTGCTTTACGGCAGAAATAGGCATGGTGGTAGTACTTCCCCGGGCGAACTCTTTCACTAAAAAGCTCTACTACTACTAAAAAGCCACCAATTTCTTGGATATAACATCCGTCATATTAATTTTGTTGTGCAAAATTATGTAACCTATATCACCCGGACTAAAGTAACGAATCGATTGACATCTAATTTATCAAAATCCGATGAGTAGTTTAGGCGTAAGGTAGAACATACGTAAATACAAACATACATACATATTACATAAACTGCTAAAAACATAACCTTTCCTTTTGGCTTTGCCATAGTCGGGTAAAAATAAGGTATATTTTGTAATAATACCTACTTCTTATTTAACTAGGCTCGTCTCTCCCCATCGACCTAGATATCCCACTTACGCCCTTTCATGCATGGTTTTCTTTTTAAGGAGCATACAACAGCCAAATTCCGTCGCTCTCTAACTCATTAAATGAAATCATGGTATGGTAATGCATACCATACATGCATCAAATGGTATGTTAGAATGTGACAGAATAGCGTTCGCGGTACGAAAAGTTAGTGAAAATCACGAAAAACAATTATTTGCCACGTGGAAAACCGTCGCATCACAGAATCTTACGTTCCACTTGAGAAGATAAAGTCTGCCGACATTTAAGTGAAAGAAAAAGTACAAAATTCTAAGTTGTTTAGAAGTTGAATCAAATTTTCAGTCTAAAACAGCTGCACTTCAGTTTTTTTTTGTACATTCACTTTACACATAAAAGGTCAATAAAAATAATTTTTTTAGCACATATCTTTTACTACTCTATTAGGAGAAAGTCTCCAAATAAGACCAATCAGCTGTTGAATGCGCCAAGTATGCGCCTTAAACTTTAACCTTTCCTCCTAACTTAGCTATAAAAAAAACATTTTAATATAACTTGACATGGCATGTTGATTGACACGACTTTAAAGGGAGACCTTTTGTCCTGCAGTGAGAAACTACAGACTTAGAAAAAAATACTTATAGCTAACTTCAATTGAATGAAAATGAACAAACATAGTGAAGTTCCGAACAGTTATAGTCTGTGGGATATGTTGTCCTGTTTTCAATTACAGATTTGTTTAATATCGCTCGGCAAAACGATTCATCCTTGCAGTGAAGTTTAGAGAACAGTCAAGTTTTTGCTTTGTTTAAGTGAGTAGGTGCTTGTAATTTTTTTATAACAAAGGGAATAATATCCTATGTTGTTGGTTATTTAAGCCTGCTCACTTTACTCGTGATTTCATCAGTATTCTAAACCTATTTCAGGATATCGCGTTGACTGCCCAGAGTCCACGAATCATCCTTATCAAGTTCGACCCACTGTGACTATTTATAACCATTTTAATACTACAAGGAAAAGGTAAATTTTTATTCGAATAACTCCTCGTTAGAATAGAAACTTGCGTATTTTATTTACATTTGCCTTTGATATGTTTCAGGCACAATGTCTCAAACTTTGTCTTTAGGTGACTCATGCGCCCCCATAACTGTGCATGCTTGGAATAAAGATAGAACTCGTAAGTAAATTCATAAATAAAACATAAAATTACGAAGCTTTGGTATTTTCTTGAAAGGCGTTTATTTTTTTAACTGCATGAATGACGGAAGAAAAATTTGGCCCACCTGATGTTAAGCGATAGGTACCCTCTGCCTTTGACAATGCATTACCACATAGGTCACGTCCACCTAGGATGTGCCCTATGTGGCACTGCACTTCGCCTTGGGACATAAAGATGAATAGGCTCATGTGCCTGTCATTTAACTGGCACCCGTACCCTTCAAACCAGAACACAGCATTGCCAGCATACTGCTTTGCGGCAGTAACAGGTATTTATGGTAGTAGTACTTCCCTGATTTTATGGTAGTAGTGCTGAACTCTCACAAAAAAGTTCTACGAGTACTACTGCTAAATAGTAGTAGAGCTTCTTGTAGTACTGATAACTTTGTTTTCTTATTTTTCAGAAATAGCATTCTCCCCTAACAACAATGAAATCCACATCTACCAAAAACAAGGAAACGATTGGAAAAAAACTAACAACCTTGTACAGCATGATCTGAAGGTTATGGGCATCGACTGGGCCCCCAACACCAACCGCATCGTGACTTGCTCCGTGGACCGGAACGCTTATGTCTGGACCCAGGGGGAAGACGGCAATTGGAGCACTACGCTTGTGCACCTCCGTATCAACCGCGCAGCAACTTGCGTCAAATGGTCTCCCATGGAGAACAAGTTTGCCGTCGGTTCTGCAGCAAGACTGCTCTCCATCTGCTACTTTGAGAAAGAAAACAACTGGTGGGTTTCCAGGCATATTAAAAAGCCCATCCGATCCACTATTACTTCTCTTGATTGGCATCCTAATAACATGATGGTGGTAGCAGGCTCTTCTGATTTCCAAGTAAGAGTCTTCTCTGCCTACATCAAGGATATTGAAGACCAACCTGAGGCTACTGCTTGGGGCTCCAAGCTGCCTTTAGGACAACTACTGGCTGAATTCCCCAACACTCCATCAGGCGGTGGCTGGGTTCACAGCGTTTCATTCTCTGCTGACGGCAACAAGGTTGCATGGGTGGGACACGACAGCTCCGTAAATGTAGCTGATGCTTCTCAAGGAAGAGCTGTCTATAAACTAAAGACTAAATGTCTACCATTCCTGGTATGCACTTGGATCACCAATAACTCCCTCATTGCAGGGGGGCATAGTTGCATTCCAATGCTGTACAGCTATAATCACGCAGAAATAAAGTTGATAGCCAAAGTAGAAAATTCTAAAAAGAAGCAGACTGAAGGATTATCTGCTATGAAAAAGTTTCAGAGGCTCGACAAGCAGGCAATAGACACCGATGACACCTGTCTTGAATCTGTCCACCAGAATGCTATTACATGCATCAACATGTTCGGAGGGACTAAAGCTCAAGTCAAGAAGTTTAGCACCTCGGGCCTGGACGGTCAATTGGTCATCTGGGATATTGACACACTGGAACGCTCCATGAAAGGGCTGAAAGTGGTATAAAGAAGAACCAAGACATGTACAGACGGCAAAGCTAATTCGCCCCAAAGTGCGAAAAAAAAATTAGAATTTATTTTATTCATATTTGTCTGTACTTTTTTATCGCCAGTTGTGTAAAGAGACACCCCGCAGACTACAAGCTTTCTAGTTTTATATTTTATAGTTGATAGTTTGTTCGGGCTTTTAATAAGTATGCGAATATACAAGCGCGCACTGATAATGCCTTCAAACTTATCTGTCAGCAAACCATCGGCGGATAGAAAGTCTGTAGTTTACGGAGGCTCTTACTACTATACTATAGTAAAGTGGTAAAAAATTTAATGCTATAAAAAAATATTTATTGGCACTTGGATTAGTTACTATTATTTAATCTGTGACGCGGAGGTAACCAATTAGCTTTGACATCTGTACCTAATACCTATTGTGATTTATATTTTCACGAATAAGTATTTAGCCTTTTATCTATTAAGGATATGATATGACTGTAAAATATAGTTACATAGATCACTTTTAGCCGCATTTTTTGTAATGTTTATCTATTTTGGTATTACTCCATTGTTTTTTAGTTTCACATCGTTTGTAGTTGGCAGGCGTCGTCATGCATACCAACCAATCATATTTCCGTTGCTTTGTTCCGTTTGTGAGATAAAGGTCAAGTCTTTATCAGAATATGGTACAAAAAGTTTTTAATTGACTACCTATACCTAAACATATCATATGTACATAACACCCAACAGCCACATACATAGTCCTAATTCCTAATTCCACAATAGGATCTCCTGTGTCGTGGGTATCAGGAACGAGTATCATGGTACCACAACACCCAGACCCGCAACAAATGCAGAACATGCAAACATTTGTCCCGCAGCAGGAATCGAACCCGCAACCTTTCGTATCACAGCCGGCTACTCGCCCGACTAACCACAGAGGTTGTCTACAGCTGCCTGCATCCACCGACTTCATGCTATCCTCAAGATGCCGTGGTTGCCACCCTTATTCTCCAATGTTTGGCTGGATATTGTTATCATGTTTTTTTTAATTGAATGTTTTACTGAAAATTGACGTAATTAAGTGTTCTCTGTGATCCTAAGGTATAATAAATATATGAATATGAATATGAATCGAATCAATACATAGTATAAACAAAATCGCATACCGCGTCTGTCTATCTGTATATCCGCTAAGTCCTCCTAAATCACGCAACGGATTTTGATGCGGTTTTTACCATCAGTTAGATAATGTTTCACAGAAGATTTATAAATATGATATATAACCAGTGGCCCGCCCCGGCTTCGCACCGGCAGTAACATTTTTTTCAAAATTACGTGTCGCTATTGTAATAATTATAGTTTTTACACCACCAGCTCGACAATGTCCAATTACATATCATACAACCTCAACTTAAAGTAAAGCATTATCTCCCAGGGGGTATAAAGTTGTATGAAAGTCCCTAGGGAATAAAGTGATTAGAATGTGGAACGTCAAATTCGTGTGGAAACTCGTGAAAAAATCTAAGTAAAAAAATACCCATATGGCATTGTAAAGAGGTTTGTTCTAAAATCGAAAAAAAGTACGTTTACAAAGAACACAGACCAAGAGTGTACTACAAAGAATGTCAAACAAAAGACGGTGTTTGGTGCTGTGATTTTCAGTGATGTTTTATTGTCTCGCAGAAGGTGTGAATAAAGCTCCTCTGGAATAAAGCATGTCTTCTTCTTGGGCAGCTTAAACCCCTCGCTTCACTCAGGACTCTATATAACTCTAGAGTCCCTTGTTTCGCTCAGGGTTCAATATGCCGCCTGCGACGTAAGACACTGCTTTATTCCCATAGTGCATAATCTACTATTATAAACCTTGAGTCACTAATCCATTTATAAGCAACATTGAATTAGTTCACTATAAGGTAGTGAGTACCTATTTGTGTGCACGTAGTAAACACAACATTTTAAGGCTTTCAAATCCATCTGATCTTATTTTTCTATCATTTATTTATGTTTAATTTATTTTTTAGAGATTGCCTGTATTCTAACATTGAACATGGTAACTATTATATCATTAGCATTGAATATTAGGAGCATTACTCACGTGTTAGTTAGTAAGTAAAACGTGAGTAGCCTAGCTAGATAGTAATAGGTACTTTACTAGATGGCTTTGAAACTCACAAACTTACCTAATTAATAATTTTGTTGCGTATAATTTGTGTAAATGTTTAGGTAACAGAACAAGCTGTAACTTTAATTGTTTTAATTGAAATTGGTATGTACAAAACTTAATTACAAGTAGGCAAGTATAAGAAATTATTATGAAAGGGCCTTGCGCAACGATGTGAATTCGTGGTCACGGAACTGGTTGCAGCTAGCAACCTTGTAGTTGTAGCCATAGATAGAGTAACTGTATTGCTCTATTGTACAAATTAAAAGGCAGACAACAGCCAAATTACGTCACTATCCAATTCACTAAAGTTCAGGTATGTTAGAAAGTGAAAGAATAGCGCTCGCCTAACGAAAAGTAAACGAAAATCACGAAAAACAGTATTTACAAATATTTGCTGCGTAATCGAAAATATAAATCTAATATGTCATTATATATTTTTTGTAGTCATAACCTGTGTAGATTTTGGTAAAAATATGTTACGGCACGTTACTATTTGACTCTGGACAACATCTTAAAAAAATTAAAAACCCCGAAAATTTGTTCAGTTTTTCATTCAAATTAGAAAAACAGCACATTGGTGTCTAACACGCATGATGTAACGCCCAGAAGCTAATTACTCTATTCGCGACTAGATGTCACCACAGGACAAAATAGAACGCGCAATCAGCAGTCATTCCTTACAAGTGCCAAAGTTGAAAAAAAATTGCGAGCTGATGATCCCGGAAACAGCTGCACCAACTTCCACCAAACATAGCTAAGAACATATTTTTCACTAGAAACGGGATTATTACCATGATTTTTGAGTTTTGATTGTTCCCGTTATTTCGGTACAGTTGCATGTGCATGTTCATAACCCTGATGGTTCAAAAGTTATATAGCTAAGAAAAGTTTCAACCAGTCACTTTAAAAAAAAAGTGATCTACTCTGCCACATAAAGCACACATTGCCACATTACAAATACATATACACGTCAAACTTATACACTCCTCTTATTGGTCGGGGGTTAAAAATGAGTCTACTTACACCTTGATCAATCCTTTAACACTCAGGTTCTCAATATTGCCTGGCTTATTGGATTGCTAACTACTATTAGTAACCGAGGACAGGGCCTGACAACCTAAGCTCAAGTTGCGGAGGAGGAATGACGAATTTTCGTATATATTATAAAAATAAACTAAGCATTCAATATAAAAAAAAAAATGTATTCTCATAACGAGCCATTGCAATTGAATGTCACAGTTTGTTCCCAGAATCAGGATTTATTTGTTTACGCTATTCGTCCTTGATTGGTGTCATCTAGCTCTGTATTTGTACCAAAACTTTTTTCAGACGCGCTTTCTACGTAGGCAATTTGTGTTTTTTAAATTAAATACAAATACAAATACAAATATATTTATTTTGCCAATGACACAAAAACTTACAACTAAAACATTATCCAATTAATTAAATTAGCAAAAATTAATTACTTGTTACAAGCTTTTATTTAACTTGCAATGTATGTATGTTTGTCTGGGTGGAATCTTGCAACTGAATTTTAAAGCAGTTATTCTCAACCGATTGAGCTGAAATTTGGCATACCTGTCAAGTTCCGATGACAATATAATATGATGGTGGCAGCGAGCCTGATCTTATGATGGAGACGGAAGGTGGACAACGGAACTCCTCGATGGGTAATAGTAGTGGCTGTTTATGCTCATTTTGATCAGCACACGGTTACGATCACTAATTTAATAAAAGCTTGCATTGAAAAATATATTTTTCACAATAAACTTATTTCTCGCAGTAGTTTCCGAGAGAATATGCTGTGACAGACAGACTCACGTAAGAGTTATACCACTGTGATACTATAATAGATCCGTTGGTATATTTTGAGAAACAAAACACTGAAAATACGTTCTTCCATTAACCGTAGCATAATTATTTGTTTTTTCTAAAACTTGTGATCGATACTTGGGTTAATTAATAATGGGTTAATGGGATAATTTATACCAGTTACTTAAACTGCTATTTCAGTAACCTCTAAAACTTAAATTACCCGTATGTATCTAGCTTTAATGATTCAATCGAAATCACGGCAAGTTCAATCCATTAATCTAAAGTAATAAATAACTATAGTAACGAATTCGACATAGTTGGTGATTATTGTCAAGCTCTATTCATTTGGGATTCGAAGCAGGTGGGTTGGTCAAACATTTCGTTCTTGGACGCAAAAACAAAAACTCTACTTCTTACACCATTACACCCATATTCTTAGTCTTCCCTCGAACCTTCCTCTACTCCACTCAACCTCACTCAAGGAAATTTAATAATCAATTCAATGAAGATTTTGAAAATGGAATACAATATTTACTGAAGTGAGGCTGAGTCGAGTCGAGGAAAAATTGAGGAACGACTTCAGGGAGTCACACCTTTTAGGGAGTGAATTTCGATGATTACTTTCTTAATGCACCTCTAGACCACAAAAGAAATGGGTCTCTAGGACTTGATAGTAAATCAGTCTGTCAGTCAGTCAGACACGCAACGATTTTATATAAATCAAATGAATGAATTCACAATGCCCTTGAAAACGTCCACGTTTCTTTTGCCTACACCAAAAAAGATTGCCAGTCACTACGTATACTTTCGAGTCAATCTCTGGTCTCGTAGCTAAACCACTCTAGGTTACGGCCAAACGAAAGCGATCGAGGGCATGCCAAGGCTTCTCAATTTTTCCAATGATCTTATAGCACGACTTCGAAATTTATCTGTATAGTCACGTATTCTGTAAGGGTTCATCTGTGATCTGAATCCATAATGATTCAATACTTCCTGTTCCTGCTTACACAGACTTACTTCTACTTAGGTACCTACGTGCGGCATTTTAGGAGAAAAAAATGATCTGCCTTTTTTTAAAGTACTTTGATGTTATTGGCGATGTCATTCTATGTTATGTTAATTCGATGTCTTGTGGCGAACACAAAACTGTAAATTATAGGAAATGGTTCAAAATTATTATTCCGTAAATAATTCCACCTTTGCCAAGCAGTGGGACGAAATAGGTTAAAAAAAAAATTGCAAAAGAGGGTCGTCATCGATTTCAACGACTAATATTTAGCGTTTAGGTTGCGCGGACGGAGAATTGACAGCCGTAATTTTGTTTGGCGAGAATTGCAGTACGTTCTCAACATTAACATTTTCAAACAATACCTATACCTACATAAAAGTTAAACTGGACTGTTTTTGAGTATTTTTCTTTGTCTATCGTTCTTTCGGCAAAACAGCAGGACATATTATTTTCATGTTTTTTTTTCTCACTGAAATATTGTACATACACTAAAAAGATCAACATAGGTTACTTTTAATCCCGAAACACGTTCCATCTGAGAAAAATTGCGGGTGACGCAGCGTGCGACAGCTAGTGTATAATAAAATGTATGAATTGAAGTTTATTAGCGGAACTTTACAGAGTTGAAACAAAACTTTTAACGAATCCACACGAAGAAAACCAGAAAGCTTTTAAAATAAGTATTTATCTTATTCTTTCTCTGCTTCCTAGTGACGTCACTTTTACGGCGAGAGCACACTAGGGCACTATTTACAGGACATCTGAATACGGTAGACCGCGGTCAATGTAGCACTGGACCACATCTGCGGGCCTACAGGTCTACAGGATACCCGTCAAAGTAGCGGGCGGCGCACGGTAGCATGAGCTACTTTATATAACTAATAAATAAATAAATAAATAATGCTGGACCGTTCACACAAAATTATCTAGCTAAGCATAGCTTGTGTTATGGATACTAGATAACTGATAATACAATTTTTTATTATACATAGAAAATACCCAAAACACCCAGAACAAATATCTGCAGACCGCACAAATATTTGTTCCGAGGCAGAAATCGAACCTGCAACCTCCTGCGTCGCAGGCAAACCATCGCCCGCCGCGCCACAGAGGTCGTAAAAAAATATCGTATATAAAATGTTCGTATCATTTTACATCCGTACCTCGTCCGCACGTTGTCCTCGTGTCACGGCCCATGGCTCCGGCTAGCATAAACCATCCTTACTCAATGGCACGACCCAAATCGGCGATACTTCTTTGGCAACTTCTTTGCTAGTGTAGACGAGGCTTAACAAAATTGTATAAACTTTGAGGAACTTTCCTCTTGATTGATTGCTATTTTTGTTTTAAAAGAGATGTAGGTTTGGGCGTGGGAAAAGTTAATATTGAGTTTGGCTTCAATGAAGCCGGTTTATATTTCAACGCCTACGGATTCGCCAGCTCTGAAAGTAACATGAAACTGTTTGGGTTTTATAATAGCTTGTTGAAATAAATATAAAACAACGTTAAATTTATAAATAGCCAATTTACACACATACATATACATAGACACACGCCTTTTTCCCCGAAGGGGTAGGCAGAGCCTCAATGGGCCTCTTTTCACAGTGGGTTGCACCATCGTGGAATGTAGACGTGGCAAGTGGGGAGCTCATGGCCGCCATTGCCTCCCACGACTGACTCGGCTAACGCTTTCTTCCAGTAATAACACATTCCATAATAAGCTAGCAGCTAGGACAAATCTTATACCAACGAATCTTATCAACAAGTCCGGGTAATCCCTTAGTCGGCTTTTACGACATCCACGGGAGGAAACGGACGGGTCTATTCTTAGGTTGCATACTTGTGACTGTCACACTAATGACCAGAGGGGCTAGTCTGCAAATGTAACAATCAGCAAACAGGCCGTGTGGACTACATGCCGTAGGACATGTACGTTACGACATGTACATGTACTTGACGACCTTTGTGGCGCAGCGGGCGAAGCTTGACCTGCGAGGCAGGAGGTTGCGGGTTCGATTCCCGCCTCGGAACAAATATTTGTGCAATCGCAGATATTTGTTCTGGGTGTTCTGGATATTTTCTATGTATGTATTATAAAAATGTAATATATTGTATTAAGTATATCAGTTATCTAGTACCCATAACACAAGCTCTGCTTAGTTTGGGGCTAGATAATGTTGTGTGAACTGTCCAGCATTATTTATTTATTTATTTATTACTACATCGACTTGGGGCGCTCTTCGGTTTCTCCGTACTAAATATCGTGACCACGCGCCTGTATAGTTTCTTGTATATTATAATGTTTTTTTCCATCCCATTCCAGGAGCAACAAATAACATTCCTTAGCTTTAGACATTTCCGTTTCGTAGTGGCACAAAGTCTCCTAGTATTCCAAATTTCTGAACTGTGAGGTTGCTGAAAGTACCCTAAAGGTTTTGGACTTTTGCTATTTCCATACATAAATTAGACAATCATTCCATTTCTGTATGCATTGATAAGCTCACAGACTTTTACATTTGGTATAAGTTTCAATTTGATTAATTTCACCCGTTTCTGAGAAAAATAATCTTGACAGACGGACAAGCGGACAACAAAGTAATCCTTAAGGGTCCCGTTTTTCCTTTTGAGATAAAGAACCCTAAAAATAACTAGTTTATATCACTATAATTAAAAAACACAGCGTGCAAAGCACATCATGATTAGATACCTAAGAATTTATTATTTATCTTTAGACCCGAGAGCTGGCTCTTATCTGGCTCAACGCATTAGTATTGCCATTCAGCGTGGCAATGCAGCCAGCATCTTAGGGACGCTTCCGTCTGGTAGGTAGTGATTTGGATCAGTTGAGCTATCTGTAGATCGTTAGCTCAGCAACGGTCTTTATGTAGACTGTTTTATACGTATTTGTTAACAATTAGTACTGTTTTTTTTTTTTTTTTACAGAATGTATTACAAAGTATTGGAGTTTGAAGGAAGTAATGAAAAACAAGCAGATAAATATAAGTATTAAGAAAAAACTCTACGAAATATCACTACTTTCAACCCTAACATACGTTGAAGAAGGAGGACGAAAACAAGTTAGCCATTTGCCAAAGAAAAATGGAAAGAAGTATGCTGGGGATAAGACAAAAAGATAGAGTTAAAAATAAGACAATCAGGAAAATAACTAAAATAAAAGACGTAGTAAAAATTATAAAATCACAAAAATGGAAATGGGCAGGACATGCATGTAGGATGAATACCAGTCGATGGGCTAAACGAATATCAGAGTGGATACCAAGGGACGAAACAAGAGGTAGAGGTAGAGACTGGAAAAGAGATGGGAGGATATTTTCATAGAGATAGCTGGATCAGGCTGGATTTCAAAGGCCAGAGACAGGGAATTGTGGAAGGAAATGGGGGAGGCCTACGCCAAGGAGGCGACTATTACTGAAGAATTAATAAAAGGAGATTAGTATAAGTAATATTACAGTAGTAGAAGTAAAGGCTCATTTTATTTTATTTTATTATTTATTTTAATACCAGTACGATACGATCTAAAGGGTCATTTTATTTTATTTTATTATTTATTTTAATACCAGTACGATACGATCTAAAGGCTCATTTTATTTTATTTTATTATTTATTTTAATACCAGTACGATACGATCTAAAGGTAGCTCAACTGATCCAAAACACTACGCCGGCTGAGATGCGAGAGGTTTTGGGTTAGATTCCGGCTGTGGGACAAGTGTTTGTATGATCTGCAAATGTTTGTTTTGGATCTCGGTATTCTGGTACCATGCATGGTACTCGTAGTTCCTGTAACCCAAGACACAGGGAATCCTAGTGTGGGATCAGGCATGTGTATGTTACTATTGGGTATTATGTTATATTATTATTTCTGTATCAATTATTTTTATTATTTCTATAAATAAAGATTATTTTTATTATTGTATTTCCTGAAAGATGCTTGAGTATGCCTATGCCGTTTTCGGTAGCTATTCAAACGTCTTATTTCTGCTCCCATATAATTAAGAGGATTCCGCGACCTTAATCCCTAAACGTTCAGTACAATACACGAATAGGCTTCAAAGGAATCAAATTATCTGTTTAACGTTGCGCGAACTGCTCTCATTCCCAGGCAAGGAAACCAAATACAAACGTGAAATTAATTTTGTTAATTTGAAATTGGCCTACCTGAAGTACAGACACGTAAGTATCTACATACTGTGGCACATCGTTACAAGTGTTTGGTTAAGCTTGGTTGTGTATAGCGCCATCTGTAGAGGAGTAATTTTTACAAGCTTTTATTTAACTTGCAATTTATGTCCGGGTGGAATCTTGCAACTCAACTGCTTGAGATGATATTTTGCGTACCTGTCAAATTCCGATGATAATGCAATATTCTGGTGACAGCGAGCTGATCTGATGATGGAGACGGAAGGTGAACAACGGAACTCCTCGAGGGATAATAAGTAGACTGGCCGTGTTTAGGCTCATTTTGATCAGCACACGGTTACGATCACTAATTTTATAAAAGCTTTTATTGAAAAATATATTTTTCACAAAAAACTTATTGTACGCTGCAGTTACTTTTTCTGCGGTACCATCTATGTCTACCGCGCGGATATACCCGTGTGAATAAAAATCGAGGTAGGTAGATATCGGGCTATCCGTGAATTTTTCGTGAATTCGTGATTTCCAAGGACGTTTATCAGGCTTATTAGATAATCTCTTTGGATGGCACCTGATGATGGATAATCCCTGATACCCCCCGCGTCCATCTACCCTACACCTTGCATCCCCGGATGGAGACGTGTTTGACCATGGGCTGATCAAAATGAGTACCTACTACTATTAATCATCGAGAGTTCCGTTGCCACCTTCTGTCTCCATCATCAGATCAGGTTGCTGTCACCATAATATTGTAATTTCATTAGAACTTGACAGGTATGCCAAATTTCAGCACAATTGGTTCGATGATTGGGTGGAACTAGATTTAAATTAAATTGCTAGATTTGATCAGTGCTCACACTCTCGGTCTATGACGTCATCGCGGAGGCTGGAGGGAGGTCAAACATATATCTTTGTATTGGCGTCCGATGTATCTTCATAACGATATAACTATATCTTCTGTAACTTTTATACTTTAGGAGTATGATGCTTTCAAAAGTACAGTTTTTTAACGCATTTTTTTCTGGAATGCTCGCTTGAAGACGTTCATCGAATTCACGTCAAATGAGAAAATACTTAACAGAACCAAGTAAGAGTGAGGCCACACGATGCGTTGCCGGTGCGTTGCGACGCCTGAGCCACAAAATATACAGGTATCTCAGCGTTGAAGCTGCGTTGTTCTACATAAAAATCATAGTGACATACCACACGGTGCACTGTGCAATTCTGCTGAGATTTGCAACGATATTTTAATATTTGATGCTATGTTGATTTTACCTGATGTTTTTGTATAGTTTTTTGAATGTTGTTGCAAATATGTATACTATTCTATTATATATATCTGTTTTCATGAATGTACCGCAGTAACAGCCAGGAACTATACTTATTCAGTTAAAGTATGTGGGTGTAAGATTTGTGTAAGCCTCCTCGTTTTTAGTACCGCGCGTAATATTATAAGAACCGTAAAGGAGGTGGGCAACCGCTGAACCAGGTCAAAAATAATGAACCCTTCATGGAAGTAATTAATACGGTTCTAAATGTTGTTTTTTTACAAAAAAAACTACAGAACTTGTATATTTTTAGAAGTTGGGAAGCAAAAGTTGTATTTCTAAATAATTAGATACATCAACTCATTGCATTTGCGTGAAACAAAACGCAACAAGCTTCAATACATTCCCAAAACATCTATGCAAAAAATTAAATTAGCTTTTTCATTAACTTAACATATATTATATATATATATATTATATATTATATATTATATATACATATATTATCAAAAGCCAAAAGTATCTCAACTGTACGTTACGATAGTCAAAAAAGTTGGATCAAAAAATGTTCTTTCAATGTACAAAAAGCTAAATTTTCCAGTACAATTATATTCAAAGTAAACAGTACACGTTGAATCTAATCAAACACTATGTTTCTTGCGTAATATCCAGGCTTTCGGAAAGTTATTCACGGAAGACTCCTAAATTCCTCATATCCTCTAGCTCACGTTGCTCAAGAAAACGCTTCAGTGAAGTCTGTATCACGCTCCCGATCACTATAAAGATGTTGATTGGAAAACCGAATTGTCGAGGCGCTGTGACCCGGAAACTATAAAAACTTTACGGTCTATTCTGCGGAAACTCAGTCACTCCTCGGTTAGTGGCGTTCCCTGAAATATTGTACCGACAATCCGATCTTATTTGTATTTTTTATTCCAACATATAGATAATCCACTAAAACTTCATGTATCGTAAAAATTGCTTGAGCATTTCAATCTGAAAATTTCTTCCCGGTAAAACCCCAAGAGTCGAGTGATCCAAAATTATTTAGGTAGTTTATCGAAGTCTCGCTGGTTTGTGTTGTGGACATAAGCTGGCATCGAATCCTATCAGATAGGTCCTTCTTTTAGTAATATAGATATCAATGAGTAAATTTTAGAAATCTTGCGTACACGAAGCGTGACATCCAATCACAGCGAAGCATTACACGAAGAGCACCATCCTGTTCCACCAGATCACCGACATAGCTCTCAGAATTAACAAGTTGAAGTGGCAATGAGCATGCCATATAGCTCGCAGAACTGATAGCAATTGTAGAAGATATGTTATCGAGTGACGACTACAAATTTGAAGACGCAAAAGAAGAATTCCTCCGTTTCGATGGCCCAAATACATTATAGAGGTCGCTGGAAGGTTATGGATGGAGGTGGCTCAAGTACCTTCGAAAAGCAGCGGACTTTTGCAGGCTGATGATGATGATCCTATTCCACGAAGAGCATCTATCAATATTTTCAGTCGGTGCCGTTCGTGGAATAGAAGCAGGCTTGTGCGGCTTTGGCGTAGCGCACCGGTTACGGTGATCAAGAAGCGCTCGACACAGATATTTCAATTCTATTCCGTCCAACCAAATTGCCTGATCACATCGTAAACAAAATCGGAATGTCCGTGAAGGGTTTTACTCCGGGTGTCCTTTTTACGACCAGATTAAGATTAAATAAAAAACACAGTTTATAACTCACGATCTTCCGTTGTCTCAGAGCACGTAAACAGGAGACTCATAAAGCTCGGACAGGAAGGATGCTCTAATTTAGTAGACCTTCGGCGTTCAATGTTTCAAGAAGGTAAGTTTTCTGCTGACAATTGATCGAATTTGGTGAATGAACGACTTCTTTGGTCTGCAAAACAGAGTGTGTGAAGTTCAGTTTATGGCTGCATTTCCACCAAAGATGTGCGAGGAAAAATTCCACCAATAGGATTACTTCATTTTCCCAGCTTAGTGGATATTGGTGGATTTTTTTAAGAAAAAATCAACCAATAGGGTTACTTAATTTTCCTGGCCAGCCTATGCAGTATAGTTTATGTGAATGCTGGCACAGCAGCTCTTTGTAGTCGCAATGTGGCTGGCCGCTTGCGCTCGAATGCAGCGAGTGGCTGCGAATGTGGCTGCAATGTCGTCAGCATTGACCACACGTTTGCGACCGCAGTTGAATGCTACTA
This sequence comes from Operophtera brumata, assembly GCA_932527175.1. NCBI lineage: Eukaryota > Metazoa > Arthropoda > Insecta > Lepidoptera > Geometridae > Operophtera > Operophtera brumata. The sequence continues at coordinate 9,194,535 of OW052238.1, forward strand.
CAAAATGTCGTACGTGAGAATGGAAACTACACGTTTTCATAAGGGTGTGTCCACCACATTTTTGCCACTGTGGTGCGGTTATGGTTGTGGTGCGTCTGAAAAGTTCCTGAGGGTAGAAACACAGATCTTGTACAGATTGTAACAAGAGGGGTGAATCTTCGGTGGCATGGGGTAGAAGACCCTATGGCACATCCGAATCACCGGATGTGTGTTCTACAATTTTGGATAGTTAAGGAGTTTTGGTTAGTTAGTTAGTTAAGTTCTCGTCTATCCCAAGGCTTGGGGTGTCGTTGGATAGGCCGTTCAAAAATATTGCGAGTGGGTGATGACCATTTTTAGATTCAGGGATTCGTTTGCGAAATATTAAGCTTTAAGCTATTTTTTTGTTAGAGTCAAGTGTCCTCCGCACGGTTCTATTTGGATATTTGACAAAATTCACGACAATAGTCTTGTAATCCTTCCTACTTAATATTATAAACGCGAAATTTTGTAAGTATGGATGGATGGATGGATGGATGGATGTTTCTTACTCTTTCACGTAAAAACTACTAGATGGATTTGGATGAAATTTGGAATGGAGATAACTGGACTCCATAGGCACATTTTTATCCCGATATTCCCACGGGATCGCGACTTACGCGGGTGAAACCGCGGGGCGCTGCTTGTAGTATATATATATATATATATAACGAAGTTAAAAGGAAAAACTTTACAGCTAAGAAGGATTTACAAGTGAACGAGTAATAGTCGAACAACTTATAACATGTACTTGGAGAAGTAAAAAGGAAAATTTCGTACAAATTCCAATGAAAATTATAAGTTGTGTAAACAGGAAAACCCCTTCTAAGTCCGCATATTGTGACGGGCAACTACGGAAACCTACAATGGGCGTGGCCTGACTCACTTGACCGCTATTTATTCTCAATTAAATCATACAAAAATATTTCATAGCGTTTTACCCGCGGCTTCACACGCGTGGTATCTTGATAACGGTACTCTTCCCCCATTCCGCCCCCACTTTAAGACGAGAAAATGATCTAGCTAATGACCCATAGCTGAGAACAAACCCGCAGCTAGGAAAAACTAGTTGTTTGGTCCAAAGCAAAGCTTGGTCGTCAGATATTATAATATTGGTAAAATTCCACAAATCCTTTGATGTGATACAGTATTGATCTCGCAGCAAACATTGCCATAGAACAAATAACAGTAGGCTACAACCCCGCTACAAAGAGACCGCCTACGCCATTTTACTTTGTTGTTGATAAGTACTTACAACGAAAATGCTTTGTATGGTTTTGTGATTATATTACAATACCGTATTAAAATTGTATTTGGGTTGGCTTTCTTTTATGGATTATGTATTAGAATTTATATGAAAGAAAAATGTTTTTGTGAATAATCACTAATCCTATATTTAGAGAAAGATTAATACAAATACGAAAAGAAAAACTTACCGTAATATTATACAGCTCAATATAGGAACACGCAGTGTATAGTACTGTGTATTGAGGCCCCTGTTGATGGTGGATGGAGGCAGTTCAAGACTGATCATCATCATCATCAGCCATTAAACGTCCACTGATGCTGTACGAGACCTCCCCTACAGATTGCAATGTGGGGATTTGCCATAAGGTGATCACAGTATTGGTGTTGAATACTCAGGTAAATCCTGCTGATCATCCCATGCTGTAATCCCTTTCATTAGGTATTAATTATATAATAATAATATATATTATAGATAATAGGTTTTTGTAAAAAAAAACAAGCTTTTATGAAATTTGTGATCGTAACCGTGTGCTGATCAAAATGAGCCTAAACACGGCCAGTCTACTATTATCCATCTAGGAGTTCCGTTGTCCACCTTCCGTCTCCATCATATGATCAGCTCGCTGTCACCATCATATTGTATTGTCATGGGAATTTGACAGGTTTGCCAAATTTCAGCTCAATCGGTTGAAGATAACTGCTTTAAAATTCAGTTGCAAGATTCCATTCGGATTCCACCCAGAAAAAATACATAGGTACATTGCAAGTTAAATAAAAGCTTGTAAAAGTCGGTTTTTACGACTTCCACTGGAAGAAACAGCGGGTATTCTTTGGTTTTTGGGTACCTATTGTATTCTTAGGCCACACCGTGGTGTAGGAAGGAAGTCAGTGGAAGGAGGTGGTTCAAGACCGTTCGTATAGGGAGGCTTATATCTAGTAGTGGATTTTTCTAGTAGTAGTAGAGCTTTTTTGTGAAAGAGGTCGTCCGGGGAAGTACTACCACCATACCTATTTCTGCCGCAAAGCAGTAGTGCTCGCATTGCTGTGTTCCGGTTTGAAGGGTTAGGGTGCCGGTGAAATTACAGGCACATGAGACTTTTCATCTTTATGTCTCAGGGTGGCGGGCGCAGTGCATTGCCACATAGGGTGCGTCCTAGGTGGACGTGACCTATGAGGTAATGCACCGTTCATAGGCAGAGGTTACCGCTTAACATCAGGTGGGCCTCTTGCTTGTTCCGTCATACAAGTAGTATAAAAAAAAAAAAAAAAAAAAAAAAAAATTATAAGCTGATGATTTTCAGTTACGCACCAAATATTTGTTTTAACACTGTTTTTCGTTATTTTCGTTCGCTTTTCGATTGGCGAGCGCTATTCTGTCACTTTCTTACTAACCTGAACTTTACTGAGCTAGATATTGACGGAATTTGGCTGCTGTCTACCTCTTAATCATCCAAACTATAGGCTGATATGAGCATAGTCCAAGGAAGATATAATTAATTATCTTACAAAGTTACTCATGAAACCAAGGTAGGCATTCGAGGAAGGATCCTTAAAGCGGATTCGGATGGTAATGTCCCAAAGCTGTTGTATATAGTCACAGTAATGACTTGCCGGCTATTATCCAATCAACTGTCCCTGTCTAAGCTGCGTCAGACCGCATGATATTGCGTCATTGAACCAAGCTGACACTGCAGTGCACCCCTATAGGTATCGTAATCCCATTGATAAACTATTATTTCTAAAAATAGTTTTTTTAAACATATAAGCTGAAAACGGTTTTTGTCTAAATTAAAACCTGTGATTCCCCTATACCACAATGCCTGAAGAAGAAAGTCTTCAATCAGTGTGTCCTACCCGTAATGACCTACGGTGCCGAGACATGGACACTCACGGTGCGCCTGGTCCATCAGTTCAAGGTCGCTCAGAGTGCTATGGAACGAGCTATGCTCGGAGTTTCTCTGAGAGATAAAATCCGCAACGAAGTTATCCGACAGAGAACTAAGGTCATCGACATAGCTCTAAGAATTAGCAGGCTGAAATGGCAATGGGCTGGGCATATTTGCCGAAGAACCGACAACCGCCGGGGTAAACGTGTTCCACGTCTTGGTAAACGTAGGCGCCCCCTGGCTATGTGGAGCGACGATCTGCGTAAGGCGGCTGGTAGAAAGTGGATGGGAGAGCTGGAAATCGGTCTAAATGGTGAGCATTGGGAGAGGCCTATGTCCAGCAGTGGACTGATACAAGCTGATGATGATGACGATGATGAAAACCTATGATTAATTTTAAAAAAGTCTTCGTGTATGTTGGGATAAATATACCTAGAAAATTTAGAGGTTTCAATTGGTCCCGTTTGCCTGTAAAATGCAAATCTCTGTTTATAAGAGGTGTATTTGGTAATTTTTTATCTGCTATAAAAGTTAACCAATGGTGAAATGCTACTACAAAAAAAAGACGGTGATATGAAGAATCAGGCCACCAAATATCACTCATATTTTTTGTAATGAATGAGAAAAATCTAGATCCCACAAAAATTTCCAAAGCGTCATCTTAAAATGTGGCATCTAAGGTTAACAATACTCGTAACAATGGGAGAATCACACACAACATTAGATATGAGTAAAAAGTAGGCTCAGACTGCACTGAACGGACACATACAAAGCTTTAAAAATACTTATAAATAAGTTCACAAAACACTTATTATGATTTAAAATGTTGCATAAAACCGGACTAATCGTATGATAGACTTCAAATGACATTTACGGATGAAGGCACTTCTAACCCTGGTATAACGAATTTAAGCGCGGCCGACTAACTTTGAGGGATGAAGAAAGAAGTGGGCGCTATTTGACGGCTGTTACGAAAGGAAACGTGCTAGCAGTGAAAATAATAGGCCAATTACATACTGCAGATTGGATCGGGAAGCGTTCACGAGATTCTACACGAGCATCGTCGCGTGAGGAGGATATTCTTGCGCTGACTGCCGCACTACCATACGTATGCTCAGAAGAGTGTCAGAGGCGGATTTTAAAAAGTGTATCATAAATTGGTTTAGATATGAAACTTTGTATAGATGCTCGTGGAGAGTTCTTTGAAAAGAAGTAAAAATAAGTATTTTCGAAAAAAAAAAAAAAAAAACGAGGCTTGGATTTTTTCCCCAATACAAGATTTTATAATATTAGTGATCGGAACCGTGTGCCTACAATGAGCCTAAACACGGCCAGTCTACTATTATCCATCGAGGAGTTCCATTGTCCACCTTCCGTCTTTATCTGATCGTCAGATCAGCTCGCTGTCACCATAATATTGTATTGTTATCGGAACTGTAACATGCCAAATTTCAGCTCAATCGGATATCGGAAAGTCACCCTTGTCACCGGTGAAATACTTATCATTAAGTAGTTCCAATGGCCATCTCTGGTCTTCTTTATCAGTTCAACAGGTACAAAAAAACACGACTTGAGAACCTCCTCCTTTTTATGAAGTCGGTTAAAAATAACTTTACCCTTAGAACTCTTTTTTTAGTTTCGTAATACTTTCAGTGTGCCTACGCATACCTAAGAAGTAAGGCTAGATAACAACGTAAGGCTGCTTTTACTATAAAAAGCTGAAGCCGGAAGCTATTGAATATCGGGATATCGATATCAGGTGAGACGAATCCTCCAGTGAGGAAGCAATAAGGAACACTCTAGAACGACTCTGGTGAGGGTTGCGTGTCTTTTTGCGGACGAGTCCAGAGTTTACTCCAGACGGAACGGAGTTGAGTATGAGTATGTGTTTAGAGTAGGTTGTGTGTTTGTGTGTACAAACGAATGTTCACAACCTAAAATGCTTTGACGAATTTTGATGCGGTCTTCTTTACATGAAAGATGGTGTTTGCGAGATGGTTATTTGCTATGTTTGGTGGAAATTTGTGCAGCCGTTTCCATTCAAAACAATGCACATAAAAAATAATATTCCCATTATTATTATTTTTATTTTTATAATGGTTTGACCGATTTAGATTCGGTTTTATTTATAGGAAAGATCGTGTTTGTGAGATGTTTAATAGCTATGATTGTTGAAAATTGGTGCATTCGTTTCCACTCCAGGATAACCAACCCGCAAAAATTTACATATATTTGGAACCCTATCAATCTCTTGATTTTGATACCTATGTTTATGTCATAACACCTTTTTTGACAGTTATTTTTGCATTTGGTAGCCACTATGATAGATTTTTTAACATTTGTGGTACCCCATGGCACTGTCGGGGTCAAGACAATTCTAATGATACATCAAAATCCATCCAGCCGTTCGGGTGCAACACGGTAATATACATTTTTTGCCGCATACACATGCATATCTAAAGAGATACGCGCGAAACACATGACGGTACCAGAGCAAGGCAGAGAGAAGCATCTGCTTGTACCGCCATTAACGTAGATAAAAAAAACTGTAATCATGTAAAACCATAGTTAGTATCGTATGGGCTATTTAACAGTTTCAAAAGAGGAAGACGAGTGACGCTCTAACCAGTCGTTATACTATTTAAACTGGGTTATGTATGACTTGAAGGAGACTCTTGACGACTTGACTATAAAAATATATTATTACCTATATCACTTGACATTGGCTAAATTATTGCAAATAACGCACAGAAGTGCTCTTCCCGCCATTTTCGAAAAGAGACGTTGTCTACTTTTATTTTATTTTTTTTCCTAGTGTTTTCTTGTTGTTATTTTGTGTTATTTTGGTGGCATTTTAACTAATGTAGCTCGTTTAAAAATCACAAGTGTAGTGAAATGAAATGGAAGTGAATTGCGTGACTTTTGAAATTGGTGGAAATTGTCTACCAAATTTTTAGTAAAATTGTATAGTTTGTATAGTATAGTTTGTAATTGTATAGTAAATAGTTTTACTAAAATATGAATCGACTGTGAGTTTGACGACTTGGAAGGAGTGTAACGTTGCAAAATATATTGAAAATACAATATAGTGAAAATACAGATACTTGAAAATGGGAAATGCACAAGCCGTGCGGCGCCAATTATAAAGAAAAAAAAATAATTAAAAAAACGCACAGAAGCCATTACCTAAGATAAGAAGAAGAAGAACTTGGGCTCCGGTTGATTCGGGCCGGCTCGGCTTCGCACGAATGTCTATTGTCTGGTTCGGAACTCTACGGCTGTAGTAGTCGACTGTAGTCCCCATATTACTATCTCGCTCTCTCAAATATGGCGATGTGGTCGGTATTTAATCAACAGAGTCTATATTTTTCAGCTAAATAACGTTTTTAACCATACTAACGAGTGGAAAGTAACTCCTTGAGATATATTTTTCTTAAAGAACTATTCAAATACTTTTAAAAAAGTTTGTCGTGCAGCAAAATCATTACATTTGAGAAAAAAAATAGAAAAATCATCGAATAAAATTAAGGCAACTTGGAAATTAATTAATAATGAAACAGGTAAATCTAAGCCACGCAATAAGCAGATCAAATTAAACATAAACAATACAATATTGACAAAAAAGATTGATGTCGCGAATGCCTTTGACAATTTTTTCTCTAATATACCAGTTATTGTAACCCAGTCATTACAATCATCTGCCTCTGGAGCATCTACTTTATTGGAACTAAGTGTTGCTAAATGTGAGATCGCGTTTAGCTTTAGATACGTAAATGCCGATAGTATTGTTAAGACATTTAAGTCGCTTAGTATTAAAAATACTGAAGATCTTTGGGGAATATCCACAAAGGTGTTAGGTATTATAATTATTGATATTGCTCCATGCTTAGCCTACATTTTTAATACATGTGCTGACGACGGAATCTTTCCAGATCTTATGAAACATAGTAAATTAATTCCTTTGTTCAAGTCTGGAAATGCAAAAGATCCAGCAAATTATAAACCGATTTCTATATTGCCCGCGTTAAGTAAAATCTTTGAAAAACTTATTCTTACTCAATTATTGTCACACTTTAACTTCCACAGACTACTTCATAGTCATCAATTTGGATTTACCAAGGGTCGATCAACAGCTGATGCTGGTACCATGCTTTTGGAACACATATTTCAAGCATGGGAAAACTCGCAAGACGCGATCGGAGTATTCTGCGACCTATCCAAAGCATTCGACTGCGTGAGTCATGCTACTCTAATTTTGAAGTTAAAACATTATGGCATCCAAAATCAGGCAATTAACCTTGTAAATTCTTACTTATCCAATAGAGTACAAAAAGTTGACGTTGGTGGTGAAAGGTCTTCAGGATCGTCTATTATTATGGGAGTGCCCCAGGGTTCAATACTAGGCCCATTTCTATTTTTAGTATACATTAACGATCTCCCTTTTGATGTTAAAGACATATTTGATATAGTTTTATTTGCTGACGATACGTCTTTAATTTTCAAAGTTGATAGGTCAAAAGCTAATTACTATGATCTAAATAAATCACTATCGCGAGTTCTTGATTGGTTCACAGTAAATAATCTGCTTAATGCTAAAAAAACTAAATGCATTAAATTCACTTTGCCAAATGTAAAACATTACCCAACTAATATTAAAGTAAATGGCGAGACACTCAATCTTGTAAACTCTACTGTTTTCTCAGGACTTAATATTGATGCAAGTTTGCAGTGGGGACCACAAATTGAGGCACTTGCGGGTAGACTTAGTTCCGCTGCATATGCAGTTCGTACGATAAGGCAGCTTACTGATGAAGCTACAGCTAGGCTAGTTTATTTTGGCTACTTCCATAGTGTTATGTCATATGGCATCATTCTGTGGGGGAAAGCAGCAGACATCCACGCAATATTTGTTTTACAAAAACGGGCAATACGTGCCATTTATAAAATGAAGCCACGTGACTCCTTGAGGGAGCGTTTTAAGGAAATTAACATTCTCACCGTAATATCGCAATACATCTACGAAACCTTATTATATACACATAAACACTTAGATAGATTTATGAAAAAAGTGACGTGCATTGTTTTAACACGAGAAATAAAAATAAACTGAGTATTCCCAAATTTAGATTAAAAAAAGTAAGTGGGTCTTTTATAGGGAATTCTGTTCGGTTCTATAATAAACTTCCAGAAAGTGCTTCTAAACTTTCGATTCGAAGATATAAATCTTACATAAAGAATAATTTAATTAAGAAAGCGTATTACACACTACATGACTATGTTAATGATAAAGCCGCGTGGCCTGATGTCGCTCTGCCCCTCGACACCTAATTTGTCAATTTGCAATGTCTGCATATAATATATTACTGATGTGTTATTTATCTGTATATCAAGCGTAGTGTGTGCTGCCTTATGAACTTTTGCTGATTCTCTCTATCATCTTAATTTTGACTGCCTACCTAAGTAAGGCTTTTAATTTGGTTTTCCTTTTTTCCTTGAATCAGCTTCAACTTGTTCTCGAGGCACCACACAGGCGCTCTCCACCTAGTAGTAAGAAGGATCATCAAAATAAAAACAGACCCGTGTTTGTTGCCTGATTCTTCTAGGTCTGGTTGCGTTGGAACAGGAGTAACTGTAAATTTATTTTTTAAGACGATTCAAAATGATCCTTGTGATTTCAATGAATAAAATACTTTTGACTTTGACTTTGACTTCCCGGAGTGAATGAAGCACTTTTTAAATACACAAGAAGGCATTTTGATGCGTTTTAGGTTTATACCTACTAGAACACAAGCATTCTCGACGATGTTCCAAGGAAGGATTGAGGAAGTAATCACTAGTGCGACAAATTACGGGTGTGTCAGCAGACTCAGTTGAGTAGGACCAGCCCAGAAAGTTTGTCACTCGTCTTCCTCTTTTGAAACTGTCATTGCTATTTAATGAACAAAAGAACAATGTTACAATCGTCAGTTCGAGGAATTTTTCAGCCTTTGAGATAAAAAGTCCGACTATATTTCGCGAAATGAGTCTGACATTTCTGGAGTTCATCTTTCCCCTAACACGGTCCCGTGAACTCACAAGTCTCGCAACTTGATTGTTCCACTGGGATGCTGGCCCTCAGTGCTTGTTTCGCGGCAGATAAACTGTTATTGGTTTTGTGTACGTGAAAGAACTTCGACGGTGTGTATTTATGTACCCAAGTTTGTCGTCCGCGTTGGATATTTCGTGAGTCTCTGATTTGTTGTTGTTCCTGTTTTCATCAAGTGGATTTTATCAGGTTTTAAATGAAAGTGTTAGTATACTTTTACTACTCGTTACTAAACCAGGTGAATAATCTATTTCTTACTAGTGTTTGCAAAAGTCTATATCACACGGTGATGACTTACGGGCTTACGGCACTGATACGTCGGTAGCTATTGATCTCATTCACAAGCTCAAAGTCAAAGCGGGCTATGGAGAGAACGGCTTTGAGTACCTACTACGTAATAGAATCAGAAAAGATGAGATCCGTAGAAATACCAAGATAGATAAATAAATATTGCTGGACAGCTGATACAACATTATCTAGCCCCAAGCTAAGCAGAGCTTGTGTTATGGGTACTAGACAACTGATATATGTACTTAATACAATATATTACATAGATATATATTTTTATTATACATAGAAAATACTCGGAACACCCTAAACAAATATCTGCGGATCACACAAATATTTGTTCTGAGGCGGGAATCGAACCTGCAACCTCCTGCGTCGCAGGCGAACGTTCGCCCGCCGCGCCACAGAGGTCGTCCGCAGTGAGATCCTCCAAGACCTCAGAATTATAAGTTGAAGTGGCAATGGTCAGGCCATATAATTGATTTTTGTATCTAAATTCTCGATTTAATTATTATGTGTTAATTTTAATGTACCTATTTTTATGTAGATACCCTTTAAGTGTAACTGATAACTGTTTGTCGTTCTAATTAAAGTAAATATAAATATATAAATAAATAAAATATATATAGCTCGCAGAACTGACAGCCGTTGGGGGAATAACGTTTCTTGAGTGGCGAACATGAACCGGATGACGCAGTGTAGGAAGCACGAAATTATTGCACGATTTTCTCGCGTTAAATTCATGCTGACGTGACCATAGATTTAGTATATGTACTAGATCTACAATCAGAGATCGAAGATGGAACCAAAAAAAATATGTGCACGTGTTGGTGAAAGTCTATGTCCGAGTTAAAAATAGTGTTGTCCTCGACCAACACTTTTACATTGTCGATAGAATTCATCATCCGTCCGTGATGTGTATGGTAGATAAATACATCTTAATGCAGATTAAGTCTTTCATGAATAACACAGTTTGGCAGATTTGACGTCATAAAGAGAATTTTGAATACAGTTAATAAATAAACCTTTATTATTTATTGACCCCTAAATATTACAGTTTTATTTATAGGTGGGATCTTAGAGTTTCCCTTTTAAATTTAAACTTAAAATGTTTGCTGCATATACCTAGTGGAGTTCTTATTTGAGTCCATCCCACTCTTCTTATAACCGATAACCATTTTTCTCGTAGCAAAGGATTACTTGGAAATCTGAAAGCACAAAAACATTTTATATCAGCCGTGCTACGCCCATATAATTTTTCTCTCTTTATCTATAGACAATTTGTTACCCCAAAGTTTATTATTTTTCAAGTGTAAACCACGCTTTATGGATAACATTAAATTTAAATGTAACCCAAAAATTCCGTTCCAGTGGGACTCGAACCCGCACCCTCGCCTGTCATCGGCGATGCGTTAAACAATTTAGCCATAGATCGAGCTATGACGCTGGAGACGAAATTTGTGGGCACTATCAACTCGGCTATAGCGCCAAGTTGATAGTGCTGTATCTACAGGTGTTTCATTGGAAACCTTCTGTTCAAAGTTCGAAAGTAAAGGCATCGCTGATCACAGGCGAGGGTGCAGGTTCGAGTCCCGCTGGAACCGAATTTCTGGGGTATATTTAAATTTAATTTGTTACCTATTATTTTATTAAGCAGAAATAAACAATATTTATTTATAAAAAATAAAAAATAAATATACCCTTTCGGGATAAAGGCGTACAACAACGTAATATTTACTATTTAATATTTTTAATATTTAAATATTTACTCCAAAATATCTACTACACAAACTGCAATAAAACACCCGTGGTGCTTTAAAGTTACCTTTTCAATAGTCAATACAAAAACACACACCTCAATGTCCACCTGGAAATTATAGATTTTTTTTAAAAACGGTAAAATGTTAACAGAGCACACATATTTACTCCAAACAAAGTAAACCTCCATTCTAGGATGGACAAAAATTTAATTTATAGTTAGGTATAGTGCGCTTCATGTAAAAAGTAGTAAACTAGGTAGGCACTCATTGAATGCATAGGTATACATCTCTTAAATAAGTAGAAAAGTAAGTAATCTCTTAAAACGAACGCTGGAACGCCTGAAGAAGCTTGACCGCCAGCGTTCTTTTTACATGATGCGCATTATACTACGATATAGACTGCAACAGGACTATCGATATTTCTGACGTCATCTCTTGGTCAAGCCCTATCGTAATCAAACATTTTTATATTTTACATAAAATATTGTTTATTTCTAGGTGCAGCAACGAAATATTATTAAAAAATATAAGGGAAAGTCCTAATCTACGAATGAAACTGGTTTTTAGGCCATTTACTAAAGCAGAATTGATAAAATAAGCAATACAATCGAACTACCAATAATCTCTTATTTACCTGTGAAACGTTTATTTTCCCGGATAATTACGTCTTGTATATTCACAGTCACAAACTGAACACGACACCATTGTCATACAAAGTAATATTTGTTATTTAATAGTAAGATTACTAAAAAAATTACGAAATTAGTTAAACTGCACAAGAGACCGTCCGGTATGGGCATGTACTCAAGCAAAACATGTCAAATTCAATACATTGTTGCTGTCACTTTTCTTCTTGCACGGGGTACATTTAAAAATGACTTCTCTCTCCCACGCTTCGTTTGTCTATTTAGCGTAGCGAAAAAATTCTACGTCTATGGACGTGACACAGTAAATTTTCAATTTGCCTCCAAATCGTAAAACAAATGACAAATGAATGAAATACTGTGTGAAATACATACACAATAACCACAGATAAAATAATACTATACTAGTAACAATAACATTGGCATAGAGTTCCATTTTCAAAATTTGAAAAAAAGCATTATTGCATCGTTTACAAGTGGCCAGTTATAAAATTGGCATAGAATTCTATTTTCAAAATTTTACCTTTTTTTTAATATATCGATTACAAGTGGCCCGTTCTAAAACAAACTTCGTGCAAAAGTAGCACCCTACCGGTACACTCGTATGCATAAACAATTGGTATAGGTATAGGTAGGTTAGGCACCTTCACAAACGTAGTCGCAATATTGTTACAGCGTTCAGCTTCAGCTCCACGCTTCAGAAGTCATCTGTCATCTCGTATCATTCGCACGTGCGCCTCTAAGCAAGTTCACTGCTATTGTTGGAGCATTTGAATTTGCTTTTATGGATATAGCCTGTAATCTAAATGCACCTTACGTATTCCACATAAGGTTGAAAATATGGTACTGTCGCTCCACATTTGAATTTGCTCGATTATAGCAAGAGTCTGTAATATTTTTGCACCTTATGTCCTGAAAACAAGGTTGAGAAGATTTCCGTATTTATAAGGTTGTGCTTAGCCGACGAATTCTGTGAAGATATATGGAAAGCACATCAATCAACAAATTTAGGGCAGGCACCTATCACAGTCATAGACGTTCTCGTAGCAAAATCAAAGCCCGGTTTGAAAGTCGAGTGAAGCCATAGACAATTTTATTGTGGTTCTACCAATGTTCTTTGCATCTTTTGCTTGTATTGGTAGGTTATTTAATCTTATTAACCGACTACGGCAAAACCAAAAAGAAGAATTATGTTTGTGCAGTCAATTTTTAAAAAAGAGACGACTCCTACTTCTTTTTAATTTCCTATTGTTTTTTTTTTAGTTATTCTGTGTAATTTTGGTGGGACTTGAACCAATGTAGCTAGTATAAAGAGCACAAGTGTAGTGAAATGAAATTGAAAAGTATGGCATGAATTTTCTAATTAGTGGTAACTGTCTACCAAAGTTTTAGTAAAACTACCACCGTTTTACTAAAACGTGACATGACTGAGACTTTTTTATTTATTTAGAATGTGTTATTTACTGTAAGAAAGTGTTAGCTGAGTCAGTCGAGCAACGGCGGCGATGAGCTCACCACTCGTCACGTCTATATTCCACGATGGTGCAACCCACGGTGAAAAGGGGTGGAACGTTGCAAATTAATAAAATAAATTCTTGAAAATGCCAAATGCACAATCCGTGAGACGCTTATTATAAAAAAAACATCGAGCACAAGGAGGGCTGCAATGCTCTAAGAAAAAAAACATACTTTTGATATAACTTTTGAAACTATCATGGTTATGTACATAATTTTCACTAGAAACGGGATATTTACCATGATTTTTGAGTTTTATATGTTCCCGATATTTCGGCACAGATATCGGATATTTTTATTTGTTTCATGGCGCATGCAACTGTGCCGAAATATCGGGAACATATAAAACTCAAAAATCATCCGTTTCTAGTGAAAATTATATACCTACTTTTGATAGTTTATCCACAAATTGTACTATTATTTATTCTATGCCACAATGCAGTAGTATACAATATATCCATATATATTATATATTATATAGTAGTATCCATCTATTTTCAACACTGAAATCATGTTTCGAGACAGCCGTGAAAACCCTTAATAATTGAAAGTACCCAGAACTTAGCTTTTATAAGTAAAGGGTATACAAGTATTTTGTTCTGTCACTTGATTAGGTACTGAGTATAGGTATGTTCAAGGAGCGATAGGTAGGTAGATACATTTTGAGGGAAACAGTAAATTTACAACTTTTGAAACTATCATGGTTATGTACATAATTTTCACTAGAAACGGGATATTTACCATGATTTTTGAGTTTTATATGTTCCCGATATAACCAAAATATCGGGAACATATAAAACTCAAAAATCATGGTAAATATCCCGTTTCTAGTGAAAATTAGTAAATTTACATGTCACAAGTCATTACAAAGAAGACTGATTTTAATGAAGACTGTCTGAAATAACGAATGAAGAATCTTATTCAATCATTTTATACCTTCTCTGGGGTAGGAATTACCGAGCCTTCGGGAGTGAGTAATACTCCCAGAATTTGATATGTGGTGACATCATTAAGTTAATTAATGAGAAGCTTGAGGCATGGATGCGTATTGTTTGACAAAGTTAACTAACTTTCTTCGCTCTTACGAAAAGTTCTGAAATAGTACAATATAATATAAGTCAGCTAATTTGGACATCATTCAGTCGAGTGCAGCTCGAACTGAAAGTCGAGCGCGCAATAAAAGTATCTGTACTTACCAATGCTCATGCGTTTCATACGTTTTTCAACACACTTGCGAGGAAAAAGGTATATAATATCCCGCCAAATACCTATCTAATTTTTCTTCAAATAAATTCAATATCTTCAAGTCGATGTTCTCATTTATAAAACTCCTTGGTAATCAAGTCATTTACTGGACTGACAAAATTAAAGAAATTAAGGAGCATTTAATCGAAAAAAAAAATTGACAAAGATAGTCTCGAACATTCAGCTTTTAGAATTTTAACAATAAATAAAATGATAAAACACTTATGCGGTAATGAAATACAGTTTACAATCATTTTAATAAATTTTGTAAATTAATTGCGTAGTTTTACCTATTAGGTATTTATTAAAACCAAAGAGCGAGCCTTACAGTAGTCGCATATGATATGAACATTTGACATCTCACCTCCTTGGTAATAAGCAACATGGCTGATAGTACTAACCTCTCGGAAAATTGCGCGCTTCCTGTTACACACTTCCGTCCCTTTTCACGAAATCACTCCCACAGATTGCGTTTCCGGCAGCGCGATCTAGGATTCGGACATTATATTGCAGCGACATCTAGTTATTTAGATTGAACTAAAGTTCCTTTACAAAGAAGTTTTAAATACAGAAAGTACTGGATGAAAATAATTTTTGATTGGCCACGACGGCGATAAGTTTACGAAACAAATTGGCGGGAATCGAGTGAATTTTAGTGTAAAAATATAATATTTTTTTATTATTTGGCTTCACTTATTTTTTTTATAAACTTTTGCTTTTTTTGAAAGGAAAATAGATTGCGATCCTCGGTTAGGGTGACATTCCGCTCGGTGCAACAATCTACTATTGTTTCCGCTTTCATTTGTAATGCTGTCAGAAAGTACTTAACTAAGGCGTTGATGTAAGATCCGATATGGTTTACGTCTGCCCCTTGACTGCGCCAGCGCTGATAGTCTGGTTGAGTTGGTTTCGTCTGATGGAATATGAACTATCAAGCTCCGACTTTAAGTGTCAGTGTCGCTTGTACCTTCAATATGCGTGCCATCGATAGGAGTAAAACTTGTGACTGTGGCACTATGCTTTATTCTGTGACAGTAGGGTAGGCGGTGGCGATGCGTGAATTCTTCCCTAATTGGATTGCTGACTTTATCTTGTGTTATTTACATACATTATGCAGGTTCGCATGTCTCTACTTTGAAACAGATTTTTAACATTTATTTTAGTTTATATCTTTTTTAAATGGGATGTTTACCAAAATAAAATTTAAAAAACAATTTTTTTTTCAAAATAAATAATTCTTCATTGCAGACAGAATGATCCATAGTACTACTTAAAACTAAAACACAGGTCAAAACAATAAAATAATAAAGTTGACGTAGCTCGGAAGCTACTCAGGTGGCAATCTCCAACCAGCGTCGGTACACACTCGTCTGCATCAGGTTATAACTTTTTTTAGTTGTTATCTTATAGTCATCATCATAATCATCAGCCTACAGAAGTCCACTGCTGGACATAGGCCTTAACATAGAATGACACGACGAACGGTCTTGAGCCGCCTCCATCCACCGCCTTCCTGCTACCTTTATAATGTATTTGGTCCTCGAGAGTCGCCACTTGAGAACCTTTTCTCCAACGGTTGTAAAGTATATTTCAGTGCTGTAAGTGCCTAATATCATAATATTTATTCTGTGCTAATATTTCGTATCTTGTAGTACATTTTATTTAATCCTTCTGTGCTCGATGCTATTCTTAACTCATCTATGAACGGTGAAATTACAGGCACATGAGACATCTTTATGTCTCAGGGTGGCAGGTGCAATGCCACATAGGGTGCGTTCTAGGTGGGCGTGATCTATGAGGCAATGCATTGTTAAAGGCAGAGGTTACCGCTTAACATCAGGTGGGCCATCTGCTTGTAACGTCATTCAAACAGTTAAAAAAAAATCCATAATGTTTTCTTTTTGATCCTCTGCAGCCCTCATACATTGCTAACTGATGCAGCATCGTTCATTTTCGGCTGCCATTTTGCTCTTAGACATCTCTTAAATTACCTTAACTATGAATATGGTGACTGTTCATAAAGGTCCTGTCAAAGGTTGCTGGAAAAAGATCGCTTTCAGCGATAAGACCGCATATTGCAAGTATCAGTGATTTGAAAATGATTTTTTATTGTTTCATTTGTATGGATTACATTAAAGATATCATGGTTATAATTGACTAATTAATTATCCGGCCTAGAATAGACCCCTCTCTCTCCTCCCGTGGATGTGGTAAAAGCCGACTAAAGGACTACGCCAGGGGATGGGCAGCATCATCCACCTGAGTACTTAACACCAATACTGCGATCACCAATCAGCCTGCCAAGCCTGGTGATTATGGCAACACCTTCCCAATATGGTAAACACTCGTGGCATTTTCTGGGGGAGGCCTATGTCCAGCAGTGGACTACAGTTACTGTTAGCTGATGATGATGATGATGATGATTATGAATTGACCAATTATGTACCTACTTCAGTACATAGTTTTTAGGGTTCCGTACCTCAAAAGGTAAAACGGAACAATTAATACTGGCAGGTTTTTTGAATGTGAGAAAAGTTGGTTTGGTGTGTGGACACACGGCTTCTACAATCTCCCAGAAGGTAATTAACTCCACCTACCTTTCGACTGGGGGCAGCAGGTTGGTCCAGGCATGCACGGCACGCCACAGAGTCCAGGAGATGATGATGAAGAAGATGCAGGGCCCACACACCAAGTAAAATGTCTATTTGTTTGACACGGTCAAGAATCGCTGATAACACAGAACGTCTGTTTATCTTGGCGTACAAAAGCTTTCTGTCGACGCGGCTCTGCCGTGTCGTATCGGTCAGTGGAGATTTATAAACTACCCTCAAGTTAACAGCAGAAACCGAACATAGGATCACTTTGTTGTCAGTCTGTCTGTCAAGACCCTTTTGCTCAAGAACGCGTGAAGGTATCAAGCTGAAATTCATATCAAAAACTCAAGTCTACTGTCCCTTGGAGGTGTGAAAATATCAAACTTCTAAGCCAACGCAATCAAAAGGTACAGCCGTTTATGCTGCAAGGGAATCAAACCTACAGCGTACTTCCCGTGAACTCAGAATCTTGAAATTTGGTACGAAGCAACGACTTATAGCACAGATAAAGGAAAAATTGCGAAAAGTATACATTTTTAGTTAAATCATTTAGTAAAAATATTTTTATTAATTTTACCCCTTTCCTCATGATGATTTCATTTAGCAATAAAAATACCATAACTTTGACTTATATACCTACAAGTTTGTACGGAACCCTCGGTGCGTGAGTCTGACTCGCACTTGGCTGTTTTTTTTTAATTTAGAATAATATCTACCACTAATATCATAAATGTCAAAGTTACAATGTTTGGATGTTTTTATGTGTCTCAATCACACCGAAACAACTAAACTTATTTCTATTAAATTTGGTGCACAGATAGATTATGACCTGGATTGAGCTATAGGCTACTTTTTATCCTAGTAAAACGCGAGGGAACTCGCGAGCAGACACTAGTACCTAACACATAAATTCATTTTCAAAAAATCATTCGTTCTATTCCACAACTCGTTGACCGTAAGATGGCACCTGTAAATACTCCATGGCAGGTGCCAACTTACGGTGAATGGTCCAGCTCGTTTTTTTTTTTTTTTAACACGTATAGACCTTTGTTTGACCGGGATCTCACCTGTTGGTAAGTGATAATGTGGCCGAACATGGAGCACAAAGGTCTAGAAGGCACCTATTCACTCTAGCCTTGAAGAGACCCAGATTATAGTTTTCAGGAAAGACAGACGACGGTAGTGTATTCCACTCCTTAGCTTACCTTAAGATAGCACCTATAAATACTCCATGGCAGGTGCCAAGTTACGGTGAACGAGCCGTGAATAAAACCTACCTAGGTAATAGTTACCTGTGAATAAAACTAAACATTAGGAATAATAAAGCAAGGTCAACTAAACTTTCTCTGAAATAACGATGAGACAGATTGTAAAGCTGGTAAGAACATTCATGCAGAGAAATAATTAATATTCCTTTTGCCTAAGTAAGACACAACTCGTCTTAAAACTCCAACACTTTGCCGTATTTCAAAAGATAAAAGATTTCCCATACGTGATGGTGACTGTAGAGTCAGCAACAGCAGTCAACCAAAATGTAAACAGCCTAGTTCAGAGCAGAGTCGTTTTAGATAAGCTTTTTATGTTATTAGGTACCGACTATAGCGTTGACTGCTAGGGGTGACGCCTGAATGAAAGGAAATTCAATTAAATTTATTTAAATACCTAGGTACCACAGATATGTCCACATAAAGCAAAATCTTTAACTACTTTTAAGTATACCTAAGTTGGAAAAACTTGATGGAAGAACATTAATTAGGTACTTACCCAAACTAGGGTAACCTGCAATAAGGTGTATTAAAGCCCTCCACCAGACGATGTCGTAAATTAAATAATTACTAAAGACTAGAGAATAATTAAATTAAAATAAAATAAAAAACACGATGAAAAGAGTCCCATTGGAGGCTCTGCCTACCATTTCGGGGACAAAGGCGTATGTATGTATGAATTTATAATAAAAAAGTAAATAAAAACTTAAAATTAAGCATTTTATTTGTATATAACTGACTTCAAGAAAGAGGGCGATATAACTTCATCGGATATGTTATTATTATTGTTATTTTTGTATACGACTTGAACTGATGGATCAAACAGATGGCCACCTGATGTTAAGCGATACCCTGAGCCTATGAACAATGCATTATCTCATAGGTCACGTCCACCTAGGACTCACCCTATGTGGCATTGCACTGCGCCCGCCACACTGAGACATAAAGATGAAAAGTCTCATGTGCCCGTGATTTCACCGGCATCCATTCCCTTCAAACTAGAACACAGCAATGCGAGCACTACTGCTTCGTAGCAGAAATAGGTAGTACTTCCCCGGACGAACTCTTTCACAAAAAACTCTAGGTAGATACTACTCATACTACTGCTACTAAAAATGTCTAATACCACAGATAAAATAACACTACACTAGCTAATACGAACGTCTATTATCTACACAGATTACATCGCGATGAATAAGTGGTATCGAGGTAGTCCCAACCAATACAAAAAATAGCGAGTTTTTTTTTACATTTTCTAATCTGAACCAAAACTTTCGAAACCTTTTTTATTGTGTTTCCCCGAAAATAGCCCCTTTTAGGTTGTAAATGAATATCCCGAAAATGTGCCTTTTCTGTGAACCGTCTACTAAACTGGCAACACAGGTGGCTCGGCAGTTCGGCAACTGTGCGGCGAAGTGCACAACTCGTAAAATCTTTTAATATACGAAAGAGGTTCGATCCGGCGAGCTCGGCCTGTGGTCGTTATTTACATACAACTACTAGTCCCAACTTGAAAAGTCGTTTTATTTGTACCTAGATGTTGTGATTTTAGTTGAACGAGTTGCGAGAAGTAACCGCTAGGACGCTTGGCTTGAGTCCTCTGCATACAAACGAAGTCTCATCAAGTTTGATTAATACAATTTAATGGGGGCAATTATAAGATACAGGTCTAAATATTATTCTCTAGGTTGTGCCTACAAAATGTCATTCTCTATCCACATGGTGTATACGTGGTGTATCCGGCCTAAGAAGTGATCCCTCTGTCTCCTCACATGGATGTCGTAAAACCCGACAACGGGATTACCCGGACTTGCTAGCAAGATTTGTTGGTATCAGAAATGTCCTGGCTGCTAGCTTATTAAAGAAATGTGTTATTGCTGGAAGAAAGTGTAAGCCATGCAATGGTGGCGATGAGCTCACCACTTGTCACATCTATATTCCAACGATGGTGCAACCAACAGTGAAAAGAGGCATTTTGAGGCTCTGCCTACCCCTTCGGGGAAATAGGCGTGTATCAATGTATGTATGTATACTCAAAAGTTACTTTGTAGGTAATTCAAATAGTTAATTGCATGAATTGATCCCTCTTCTCTTTCTTATTTTTTATTTTACAATCAGTATATACTACTACTACGATTATATTCTATAGAAGCTCCGGTACGGAGGCCGCAATGCTTTAAGATCAGAAATAACATTCAAAACGCTTTTGCTCATTTAAACTCGGCCCTTTCATTCAAGCAAGCAAGCTGAATAGCAGCCACCACAACTAGAGTAGAATATATTTGCCTGGCAACACTGCGGATAAAGCACCCTCTATTCAATGATTAATCGTGATTAGTGTGTGCCATTGATTTCGAACTACGTCTATAGTGGATGGAAGTGGTAGGTATATACGTGTGTGGTCGTTTTCATCCACATGGTCTGTGGTATTTTTTTTATAACTTTTAATGTACTCTATGTTAATTTGAAAATAGAACTAATTTATTTTGCCAATTTTTATTTTTTAGACTTCGAACTGGCCAGCAAGAATGGAAATATTCAAAACCGTAAACAAATGTAAATTAGCCAAAAAAAAAAAAAAAAATCTTGTTCGCTTTTTGAAAACTTTAAAGTTATATTAATTTTGTAATAATTTAACATGGGCATAAATTATCCATTGCACCCTCGAACTATAAGTGCCCTCGCTTTGCTGGCTCGTACTCACAGATACCTCGAGTGCAATTGTTACTCGTACAAACAAACTATCACCTACTGCATTCTAAAGCCCTATCAAATGAAATAACACAATATTTGAGTAACCTTTCTCCTTTATTTTTGATGTTTAGGTTTCCCGTTGGCTTTTTTATCGATTTACAGTTTTCTTTTTAGGGTTCCGTAGCCAAATGGCCAAAAAATGGAACCCTTATGGATTCGTCATGTCTGTCTGTCTGTCTGTCTTTCCGTCCGTATGTCACAGCCACTTTTTTCCAAAACTATAAGAGCTATGCTGTTGAAACTTGGTAAGTAGATGTATTCTGTGAACCGCATTAAGATTTTCACCCAAAAATGGAACAAAAAAAAATTAGGGTTTCTCATACTTAGAATTGAAACACAATTTTTTTTTATCAATCGAATACGTACCCATACTATGGATAGGTCTTCAAAAATGATATTGAGGTTTCTAACATATTTTTTTTCTAAACTGAATAGTTTGCTTGCAAAGTGGTAAAATGGAACCCCCGTAACTTCTGAAATAAGAGAATGATAAAACTAAAAAAAAACTTTACCATAAAAAAAAAAGTAGTGAAAATTCTAGTGAAAATTGGTTTGAACGAGATCTAGTTAGTAGTTTTTTTTTAATACGTCATAAATCGTTAACCATCCAAGAAGTTTTATATTATGTTACTTGCTTCTACGGAACCCTTCATGGGCGAGTCCGACTCGCACTTGGCTGCTTTTTTTATTATGCGCTCGTGTCGATTATAAGTAGGCATGGGTAAAGACAACAGTTTTTTGTGAAAGAGTTCGTCCGGTGTACTACCAACATTCCAATTTCTGCCGCAAAGCAGTAATGCTCGTATTGCTGAGTTCCGTTTTGAAGGCTGCCGGTGAAATTACAGGCACACGAGTCTTTTCATCTTTGTATCAGGGTGGCGGGTGCAATGCAATGCAGCATAGGGCGTGACCTATGAGGTAATGCAATGTTATAGGCAGGCAGAGGTCATATGGTCATATGCAGAGGCGGGCCATATGCTGTTTAGTCTTAAAATTCAATTAAAAAAAGACCTAACTTTAAAAAACAATGACAAAACAAACGACCTTCAATTATATATCTACCAATAAATGGTGACAATGGCAAGTTTTTTTTAACATTGATACTTTGTTTGACCACGATCTCACCTGTTGGTAGGTGACAATGTGACTGAAGATGGAGCACAAAGGTCTAGAAGGCACCTATTCACTCACCCGCTCCTATTTATTCAGCTTTTCACTTCCACTTAGGTACCTAATTTCTCAATTCCTTGACTTACTCTGAGCGTTTGTAATCGTAGTTAATCCAATTTATAGCAACTCTGTTTGCGTAGACGGGCAAACTAATTGACTAGATATTGGCGGAGCGAGAATAATACCCAAGGCAATTTATTCATTTCAATAGATATAGGTTTCATGAAATTTATGGAATAACTTGGAAATTGGAGGGCAAAGTCTTTGCCACTTAGGCTGCGGTTGCGGACGGGTGCGCGCCAGGTGTGGGCCTGGTGAAATCCGGGTGCGCGCCGGTGCGGGGTAGGTGCGCGCCGGGTACTGGACGGGTGCGCGCCGGGTGCTGGACGGGTGTGCGCCGGTTGAAGGCCTGGTAAAAGCCGGGTGCGCGCCGGTGCGGGGCGGGTGCGCGCTGGATGCTGGACGGGTGCGCGCCAGGTGTGGGCCTGGTGAAAGCCGGGTGCGCGCCGGTGCGGGGCGGGTGCGCGCTGGTACGCGCCGAGTGAGCGCCGGGTGTGGGCCTGGTGAAAGCGTGCCGGTGCGGGGCGGGTGCGCGCCGGGTGCTGGACGGGTGGATGCTTCATGGGCGAGTCCAACTCGCACTTGCCCGCTTTTTATTTCACTTAATATATATCTCGGTAATTATGAAGCTCACGGGTCTACAGAAAAAGTGAGTATCATTTTCAAAGTTGATATTATAAACGTCTTCTTGTAAAAACTTTCGAACAGTTCGTCATGTATTTAAATTTGCAGCTTTCTGCATAGTGACTATTATTATGTTATTTTTCCAAGGCAAAATCTACCATGCGTCCGTAGCTATTTGGTACTAAATGCAATTTTTTTCACAAATACGCCAACTGTTGTTCTAGCTAGAAAGATGATAGCTGATGGCTGGTCGCGTTGGTGTTGGTAACATCCATCGTTAAACCCCACACAAAGCACCCGCACCCGGCCCACACCCGGCCCGCAACCGGCCCGCACCCGCAGTTGGGGCGCCAGACGCCATGTGCTCATTTCAATTGAATTAGGTTTCTTAAAATTGGTGGATTAACTTGGAAATTTGTGGGAAAGTTGGATGTTTTGTTATAGGGCGGATTTTATGTAATAGCTAATTTATAGCCGGAAGGAAGCTAATTTATATTGGAAAAGGTTTAAGAGTGTCTTCAGGAATAGCTACTGGACCTTTTCCACTTATTCTTCGGTAACGATTTTAAACGTTTTTTTTCCTTTGAATATAATGAGATTAATTTCTGTGTATTCTTTTTAAAAATACAGACAAGTGCAAGTAAGACTCGCGCCCTGGCTTCCGTACCGTTATTACGGTTTTCTTTAAATTCACTTTGCCTCCCTAATTCCCTCCGTAGAACAAGACATGTTCTTGGTGATCCTGATGACCCTATCACTACCGCTAATGCGGTAGTAAAGTCATCCAGTCAAGACAGAGACAACACTCTACCTTTGCACCGACCTCTAAGTACCTTCTGTACCTTACGCCTAAACCGGTACAAGCATGTTCCGGGGTGTTTTGCCCGTTCCTACCAAACCGGCAACAGCCCAAGCCGAGGTCCGTACCTAAATGGTGCCCTTGTGCTAGTTACCCCAGCCTAACTTTGCAGGTTGAGCGCCATCTGTGCTCACCAAAAGCCCGGTAACGCAGTCATGGCCCCAGGCGGTCAATTGCATTAACACCCATTCGAAAAAAATAAAAATTGCCTCCCTAATGGGGATTTTCATGAGGAATAATCGAATAAGCTTACGTACTTGTCATACCATATCGAACTATAGTGATTTTGTAGAGTTTTTTTTCTACAAACTTCTAAGGGTAAACAATTCGAAATTTCTCAATTTTAGACCTTTTAATATATTTCTATCAATAATCCTCCTAGCATCCCAAATTTCAAAAATGTGATGTAATGTGAGTACCATTTCTTACGATTTCGATACAAAGATTAGACATTAATTACAAAATATTTTTAAAACATTCATTCAGTTAGAAGCGTTTACATCGTGTTTACATCGTTCGTTTTTCACGGCAATGTAAGCTTACACAGACTTCTTTATATTTGGTATACCTAACTACATTTCAAGTTGATACCTTGCTGTTTGTAAGAAAAAGCGTCTTGCCTGACAGACAGACGGACAACAAAGTGATTCTATAAGGGTCCTATTTTTTCCAGTTGAGGTGCGACCCCTAAATACTCACAATTAATGGCATGACATCACAAACAGCTTCTGATTACGTCATCGTTTAAAAATGTAATTTCCCCTCGTCACCGCTATGTAAAAATGTGACAAGCAATTTTCGTGTGCATCCACTCGTAAAAACATGAATGCTCCACACTCCACAGTCGCAGTATACTCCGATCCGTGAATACTTTCCACTATACTCACAGACTAAGAAAACAAGTTTGCTCGCCATGACCAGAGATACCGAATGTAATATATTCTGCAGTGGTACAAAAGTTTGCGATCTATTTGTTCCCATGGTAGAGTACGCGTCATGTAAAAAGAACGCTGGAACGCCTGAAGTTGTATGACCGTCAGCGTTCTTTTTACATGACGCGCATTATACTCGTGTTAGTTCCTGATACCCACGATAATTTATGTGCGGAACAGGAGGCCAATTCTCGGATTGTAGAGATTATCTCTAAATTAAAGATAATGTCGAAGCATGAATGTCTACAAAAAATGACACGAAAATGTCACAATAACCATCAAATCGTATTAGATTTGAATGATTCTGGTCGACTTATGTCTATTGTAACCATAGACGTAGAATTTTTTCGCTACGCTAAATAGACAAACGAAGCGTGGGAGAGAGAAGTCATTTTTAAATGTACCCCGTGCAAGAAGAAAAGTGACAGCAACAATGTATTGAATGTGACATGTTTTGCTTGAGTACATGCCCATACCGGACGGTCTCTTGTGCAGTTTAACTAATTTCGTAATTTTTTTAGTAATCTTACTATTAAATAACAAATATTACTTTGTATGACAATGGTGTCATGTTCAGTTTGTGACTGTGAATATACAAGACGTAATTATCCGGGAAAATACACGTTTCACAGGTAAATAAGAGATTATTGGTAGTTCGATTGTATTGCTTATTTTATCAATTCTGCTTTAGTAAATGGCCTAAAAACCAGTTTTATTCGTAGATTAGGACTTTCCCTTATATTTTTTAATAATATTTCGTTGCTGCACCTAGAAATAAACAATATTTTATGTAAAATATAAAAATGTTTGATTACGATAGGGCTTGACCAAGTGATGACGTCAGAAATATCGATAGTCCTGTTGCAGTCTATATCGTAGTATAATGCGCATCATGTAAAAAGAACGCTGGCGGTCAAGCTTCTTCAGGCGTTCCAGCGTTCGTTTTAAGAGATTACTTACTTTTCTACTTATTTAAGAGATGTATACCTATGCATTCAATGAGTGCCTACATAGTTTACTACTTTTTACATGACGCGCACTATACCTACCTATAAATTAAATTTTTGTCCATCCTAGAATGGAGGTTTGCTTTGTTTGGAGTAAATATGTGTGCTCTGTTAACATTTTACCGTTTTTAAAAAATCTATAATAACCAGGTGGACATTGAGGTGTGTGTTTTTGTATTGACTATTGAAAAGGTAACTTTAAAGCACCACGGGTGTTTTTATTGCAGTTTGTGTAGTAGATATTTTGGAGTAAATATTTACGTTGTTGTACACACGCCTTTTTCCCGAAAGGGTATATTTATTTTTTATTTTTTATAAATAAATATTGTTTATTTCTGCTTAATAAAATAATAGGTAACAAATTAAATTTAAATATACCCCAGAAATTCCGTTCCAGCGGGACTCGAACCTGCACCCTCGCCTGTGATCAGCGATGCCTTTACTTTCGAACTTTGAACAGAAGGTTTCCAATGAAACACCTGTAGATACAGCACTATCAACTTGGCGCTATAGCCGAGTTGATAGTGCCCACAAATTTCGTCTCGAGCGTCATAGCTCGATCTATGGCTAAATTGTTTAAGGCATCGCCGATGACAGGCGAGGGTGCGGGTTCGAGTCCCACTGGAACGGAATTTTTGGGTTACATTTAAATTTAATGTTATCCATAAAGCGTGGTTTACACTTGAAAAATAATATACTTTGGGGTAACAAATTGTCTATAGATAAAGTAACAGAGTGAAAAATTATATGGGCGTAGCACGGCTGATATAAAATGTTTTTGTGCTTTCAGATTTCCAAGTAATCCTGTGCTACGAGAAAAAGGGTTATCGGTTTTATGAAGAGTGGGATGGACTCAAATAAGAACTCCACTAGGTATATATATGCAGCAAACATTTTAAGTTTAAATTTAAAAGGGAAACTCTAAGATCCCACCTATAAATAAAACTGTAATATTTAGGGGTCAATAAATAATAAAGGTTTATTTATTAACTGTATTCAAAATTCTCTTTATGACGTCAAATCTGCCAAACTGTGTTATTCATGAAAGACTTAATCTGCATTAAGATGTATTTATCTACCATACACATCACGGACGGATGATGAATTCTATCGACAATGTAAAAGTGTTGGTCGAGGACAACACTATTTTTAACTCGGACATAGACTTTCACCAACACGTGCACATAATTTTTTTGGTTCCATCTTCGATCTCTGATTGTAGATCTAGTACATATACTAAATCTATGATTGTAACATTACGAGAATAGCAAATTAAGATTTTATTCGACATTCGCCATCTTTTTTCGACATATGTCTAATTCGACTTAATCTCTAAAGCACGAGAATTGCCCTCCAGAACGGAAACACGACTTTGCTGTGTCATGTTTTTGGTTCAACGCGGTATTTTCATCATTACTATTATTATTGGTATTCACAAAAAACTCTACTACAACTTTACTACTCTAGTGCCATCCAGTGGATCCAGCCACTTTGCAGTTAAACTGTATGTAATCTAATTTTCACTAGAAACGGGATATTTACCATGATTTTTGAGTTTTATATGTTCCCGATATTTCGGCACAGTTGCATGCGCCATGATCACGGGAGAACTGACTAAAGTCTTTGCGAGTAGATGTTATTGGCAGATATATCGATCTACCCTCTTTCTCACTCTTTTATTACGAACGATACCACTACCATCGGTTTCATTGTCACAATTCACACCAACTCGACACACAACACTAACGGTGTCCGGACGCGTAGCAGGTACCACACTTTTTTGATTCTTACACATTCTTACCACAGGCTTCCATACTCCAGATAATTGAAAACCATCTTCTCTATTGAAGTTTCTGTACTTAGTAATCTCAATTGCCTCTTGTACCATTCTCGGTATGTAATGTCGCTCTGTCGAGATTACCTGCGGACTGTGTAGCTCGATCCAATGATTTGAGCCAGATTCCAAAAGGTGTTCTGCTATGGCTGACTTATGTATGTCCCTGTTCTTGACCGCTCGTATGTGCTCCTTAACCCGACACGCTATCGTACGTTTCGTTTGGCCAATGTACGAACTCCCACAGCTACAATCAATTTTATACACCCCTGGCTTTTCAAGTGGAAAACTGTCTTTTGGTGAACGCAAGTAGTGCGATATCTTCTTTAAGGGAGTGAAGATGGTCTTTACGGAAAACTTCTGCAGGACTTTCGCAATTTTGTCCGTCACCCCCTTAACATATGGCAGAAACGCTGGCCTACGTTCTACTCTGCATCTGTGGGGTCTTGGCCTAGGTCGGGATGGTAATGACCGAAACTTATATCCATTCTTACGCAACACATGCTGGACATGAGCTAGCTCACTTTCAATGTGATTCTCATCACACAGGTCAACTGCTCGGTTGGTGAGAGATGTTACCACTGAATTGAGCTGCCGAGGGTGGTGGTGCGAATCAGCATGAAGATATCGGTCCGTGTGTGTAGGTTTTCTGTAAACAGAGTGGCCTAACCCACCATCTTCTCGGACCTGTACCAATACGTCTAGGAAAGCCAAACGTCGATCACATTCCATCTCATACGTAAACCTCATCTTCGTATGTACTCCATTAAGATGTGCCAAAAGTAGTTCTATTTCTTCATTCCTTCCTTCCAAAATACAGAAAATGTCATCAACATACCTCTTCCACAATTTAATCGGTAAGGGGGCAGTCGAGATAGCCATATT
This sequence comes from Operophtera brumata, assembly GCA_932527175.1. NCBI lineage: Eukaryota > Metazoa > Arthropoda > Insecta > Lepidoptera > Geometridae > Operophtera > Operophtera brumata. The sequence continues at coordinate 9,223,208 of OW052238.1, forward strand.
CTCGAAATACTCCATCCAAATATTTGCCACTACGGGAGCAACTGGACTTCCCATAGCTACCCCATCTATTTGGAGATAGTAATTTCCCTTGTATACAAAATAATTTGTGGAGAGTATATGATGCACAAGCTTGGCGTACTCTGATGGGTATCGTTCGTAATAAAAGAGTGAGAAAGAGGGTAGATCGATATATCTGCCAATAACATCTACTCGCAAAGACTTTAGTCAGTTCTCCCGTGATCATGGCGCATGCAACTGTGCCGAAATATCGGGAACATATAAAACTCAAAAATCATGGTAAATATCCCGTTTCTAGTGAAAATTATGTACATAACCATGATAGTTTCAAAAGTTGTATGTAATCTGTCTTGGTCCAATATAAAATTTGTACGTATGTATGTACAAACTATATAAACTTTCGCGATCAGAATTCATTTTTATGGATATTATTACGGGTATTTATCGCGCCATACCACTATTGTTGCAACACAATCGAAACGTCGGGGAAAATAAATAATAAGGTAATACGCGATAAATACCCGTAATAATATCCATAAACTATATAAATATTGTAGGCCAAAATTTACATTATGTAGACCCATGCAGATCAGCGAGGCAGCGGCGCCGGCGGCATCTCGACAGACCACGAAGAAGGTCGCTGATCTGCACTTCCTAATACTGACTCTGCTAACGCATTTTTCGAGTAATAACACATTCCATAATAATCTAGCAGTAACGACAAATCTTAAACCAACTTAGTCGGCTTTTACGACTTCCAAGAGAGGAGACGGAGGGGTCTATTATTAGGCCGGACACACCAATACGCGTTTATATAATTAGCTGCCCTCTTTTGCCTCTATCCGAGTGCGACGTAGTTTGTTTTTCTCTGTGGTTATGCTGTACCGGCTATACTGTCCGTGATACAGACGTGACGAGCCTCTTTGTAATTGGAACATGGCATCCATATTGGTTTGTAGAGCATTTTGCATATTTCATAGCTGGATTCGGACCTTCTTTTGGGGTCTTTTTGCAGGAAAATGGGAATGTAGCTGGCGTCCGTTTGGTATTTTACTAGTAGTGGTAGAGCTTTGGTTTTACTCTGGTGTAAGTTCAGCAGCGACGATTTAGAGAAAGTAAGTCGTAATCTGTTCCGAGGATATTTCGCGTTTCATGGTAGCACGGTATATTGATAACTATATTAAAAAACCGGCCAAGTGCAAGTCGGACTCGCGCAAGAAGGGTTTCGTACCATTATCTATAAAACGGCAAAAAAACACGTTTGTTCTATGGGAGCCCCCTTAAATATTTTTTTATTCTGTTTTGTTGTATTTTTTGTTGTTGCGGCAACATAAATCCATCATCTGTAAAAAATTTAACTGTTTAACTATCACGGTGCATGAGATACAGCCTGGTGACAGACAGACGGACAGCCGAGCCTTCCTTTTACCCTTTGGGTACGAAACCCTAAAAATAATAATAAATAATGCTGGACAGTTCACACAGCATTATCTAGCCCAAGCCACGGATAAAATAATACTATACTAGTCCCAAGCTAAGCAAAGCTTGTGTTATGGGTACTAAGATAACTGATATACATTACTTAGATAGATATATTTTAATATACATAGAAAATACCCAGAACACCCTGACCAGATATCTGCAGATCGTACAAGTATTTGTTTCAAGGCGGGAATCGAATCCGCAACCTCCTGCGTCGCAGGTGAAACTTCGCCCGCCGCGCCACAGTGATCGTCCTATGCATTAGGTACCTATCAGCTATTTCCTTTAATTATTTTCTTTTCTGATCCTGTAGTATCAAGATGGGACTTCAGAAAGCTAGCTAAGTACATCATCTAAGAAGCGCTTATTAGAATATTAGTCTATCTTGCCTACTCAGTCACCTGCCGCCGTCCATTATGGTCCCATTATTTTGGTACAATTAGATTTCGCCCGGCACATTGATCGGATCAGCCAATATCGCCCGAAAATTATTTTGCGAGCGGACGATAATTTAATTAGTAAAGATTCAATTGTAGTCTGCTCTGGTTCAGATCATAATGATCATGAACGGGCATTCTATAAAGTAACTCTGTAATGTTTGTCCTAGGACAACTAGTTTATCACACATAGGACACGCGTAGGATAAACAAGTTTCGCATAGGCCACATTTTATATGAAATTTAAAAAAAAACATTAATTAGAAAAGAAAAAAGAAGGCGGGTACCTTAAATATTTTGTTTGCTATCGTATTAAGTGTGCCAAATACAAGTAACTAATTTTTTCAAAATTAAATATACCCTTAACGCAATGGAACGGCTGAACCGATTTTGATCAAACATAGCTAAGAACACTCTGACTAATTCACCTTTCAAACAAAATAAAAAAACAAAATCGGTTCATCCGTTCGGGAGCTACGATGCCACAGACAGACACACATACAGACACTTCAAACTTATAACACCCAGTCGTTTTTGCGTCGGGGGTTAATAAGTGGAGGAGTTCATTGGGTTTTTTATTTATAGATTTTTATTAAATAATTTAATACATTTATATAGTACAACTAATATAAGTATATATGTACAAAATATATTAGATTATATTAATATAAGTTCACCTGAAGTCGGGCTATAGTTTTTATTTGTTTTGAGCGTAGTGTACTAGTAAAACACGTCTACACTGATTTGTTTATTAATGGATTCCCGGCCTTAACTTTCAAAGTAAACAAACCAACTTTTTAATTACGAGACTCTTGGAGTATTTACCTACCCATTAATGTTCCTTTTGAGTTTTTTTTTAAACGATTTTAATTAGTTTTTCTCGGAGGTCACTTTGCCTAAGCAATCGACATCAAATTGTTTAGCTACGTAGAAATATGTCATCATCATCATTTATAATAAAGTTTATCAACACTCGTTTAGTAAAATCCTGAATAAGAACTTAAAAACTATTTTTTTATATTACTTTCGAGCAAAAAATAGTACAACGTAGTCAACAGAAACAATAATACAACTTATACAAGGAATGTACAAAATACATATGAAACAGTTGTGCTACCTGAAGACCGCTGCTAGCGATCTAAAGGTAGCTCAACTGATCCAAATCACTACCAGATGGAAGCGTCCCTAAGATGCTGCATGGCTGCATTGCCAGGCTGAATGGCAATACTAATGCGTTGAGCCAGATAAGAACCAGCACTCGGATCACGCGCTGCTTCTACCAGATGCCCTGAAAGAATTTAGAAAAAGCGAAGGGCCCCGGTCCCCACGTACCCAGAGTCACGACCCCGAAAGGCTCAAATAAGTAAGCTCTGTCCAGACTTCCATATTTGCATCTTTGACGTCCTCAGTGGAATTTGCCGCCGCACCGGCCCTAACTGATGTCCCGGGCAGATGAGATGGCGCAAGGGTATCAACGCATGTAGCGTCCCACACCAAAGACCTACCCTTCTTCCACGGAACAAGAGTCATGCCGTCAGGCCGCTTACCATCGTCCGTAGCAGACCATTCAGTACTAGAATGGCTGGAATGTTAACGCTGGTACAGGCCCGGCGAATGATATCATTAAGGCTAGCGTGGCGGGAAATCCTACCGGCAGCCCTGGTGCACGATAATCCGTGGTGACCAAGCTGATCAACCGCCGTACCGCACTGGCAGTGATGAGGGGCACAGCATCCTGTACCCAACCGTAAAGAAGTTGCAATACGGAAAGAAACTATGGATCCATTAAAGTACCAGTATTGTGTGATGGAAGTGCTTGCAACCAAAACCCTGACTCCCATTTGGAAACGGCCAGGAGACGAGCACGATCTGTGGAGCTTGAGCACGTTTGTTACAGACAATTCCGCGTCAGCTCGCCACAGAGGCCATAATGACCTATTTTCGGTTATAGGTTTGTATGACATATAATTTGGCATTGTCGATCAGGTAGTGGGTATAAAGACACAAAATAACTAATAGCACAGATAAAATAATACTATATATACTAGATAATAGTATGGTAATCCGAAAATAAATATTTTCAGAACTGGAATAATTACACCCAAAATAAGCACGAGCCCAATCTGTTTCAATATTCGATTCGATGTCGAGTTCTTACTTTTTAATAAAATACCTAAGTAGTCTAGTAGCACATTTTATTTTACAAGAGACAGTAATTTAATTATAGTCTCACTTTATTTCTCGATAGAATTTCAGTAGATTGAATCACATTGATAAAAAGTAGTACCTACTTATACTTATAAAATCGCGACACTCGCACAGAGAGTGCTAAATATTGTCACAGCTCAGAAAATTGCACTAGCTCAATATGTATGTATGTATGTATGTACATACATTGAGTCCTTCAATCCACATTTGGCAACCTACGTGGCGCGGGGAGCGAGTAGCCAGCTGAGACCGATCACTCGGCAGCTGAGACGCAAGAGCGGTGGGTTCGATTCCCAGTGCAGGACAAATGTTTGAATAATCTACTAATATTTGTTCTGGGTCTAGTATACTGTCCACGCTACTCGTAGTTCCTGATACCCACGACACAGGGTGATCCTAATGTTCGGTCAGGGCTGTAATATTATAATATAATGCTGGACAGTTCACACAACATTATCTAGCCCCAAGCTAAGCAGAGCTTGTGTTATGGGTAGTAGATAACTAACTCGACCTCTGTGGCGCGGCGGGCGAAGCTTGGCCTGCGACGCCGGAGGTTGCGGGTTCGATTCCCGCCTCGGAACAAATATTTGTGCGATCGCAGATATTTATTCAGGGTGTTCTGGGTATTTTCTATGTATAATAAAAAATATCTATCTATGTAATATATTCTATTTAGTATTGCCATTCAGCGTGGCAATGCAGCCAGCATCTTAGGGACGCTCCGGTCTGGTAGTGATTTGGATCAGTTGAGCTACCTTTAGATCGCTAGCAGCAGTCTTCAGGTAGCACAACTGTTTCATATGTATTTTGTAAATACCTTGTATATTCTTTCTGTAAATAAATGTATTGTCTCAAAAAAAAAGAAACAAAAAGTATATCAGTTTTCTAGTACCCATAACACAAGCTCTGTTTAGCTTGGGGCTAGATAATGTTGTGTGAACTTGTCCTGCATTATTTATTATTAATTACATTACATTTTTTTTTAAATTATAGTTTACATAGAAAATACCCAGAACACACTGAACCGATCGCACAAATATTTGTTCCGGGCGGGAATCGAACCCGTGACCTCCTACATCGCAGCCGAAGCTTACCACAGAGGTCGTCAAAATGTATAATGTGTTGCGTGTTATTTATTTAATGAATTCTAATTAATTCATGTACCATTCTACATGAGGGCCTTGAATGGTGCAACCGCGTTGTACGGTTGGTTTCACTTAGACTAAGAATACACAAAATTTTACTAATTTTTCCAGAGATCTGAAACCTCTTTGGATTTATCAATCAATGTACGAATCAACTAATTATTCCCACTTGTCTCGTTGCAGACTCAGTATGCAGAGTAAACCAGCTGTTTCCTATAATAGCCGTTATTATTGTTAATTATCGTTAGAATAAACAAGTTAATCGTTTATTTCATTAACTTTCAGTACCAAGGGATCCCTAAAATATATTTTGATATTAAAATGTAAAAGGTCTACTTACCAATTAGCTTTTGTACATTTTACGAACATTATTTAAGAAAAATTCTTAGAGTAAGTTGTAATTTTCATTGAAAATACTTGAAGAAGGCCTTTATTTCACTTTTATAATGTGATTTTTATTTAAATGAGTTTGGTGAAGATGTAAGAGACTTGTTAATAAGATTCATTGGTATAAGATTTGTCCTGGCTGCTAGCATTATAAAGGAATGCGTTATTACTGGAGGAAAGCATTATAGCCGAGTCAGTCATGGCAAGCAATGGCGACGATAAGCTCACCACCTGTCAAGTCTATATTCCCGCGATGGTGCAACCCACTGTGAAATGAGACCCATTGAGGATCTGCCTAATACCCCTTCGGGGAAAAAGGCGTGTGTCTATGTATGTATGTTTATAAGAAAATTATTTTTATCTTCATACTCGTATCCCACGATAAAGGCGCGAACCTATGGTGTTAAAAATCCGCAAATGCTTGATCATTAATGACTCTTTAGGTTTTTTGGGATAATCTTAGATAACAAGCTTCAATGGGGCCCACACATAGATATATTGTCGAAGTTCTGCGGCAAACGCAGTTATAAAGATCCGTTCTTTGCAGAAGTAGATACAGCTTGACTGATTTACTTTAGCTACTTTCACGTTTCATGTGCCTGTAATTTCACTGGCACTTATACCCTTGAAACCGGAACACAGCTACACGAGCACAACTGCTTTGCGGCAGAAACAGGTGCGCTAGAAAATCCACGGACGAACTCTTTAAAAAAAATACGACCAAGTGCGAGTCGGTCTCACCCATGAAGGGTTCCGTAGCATCAAGTAACATAATATAAAAGTTCTTGGAGGGTTTACGACTTATGACGTATTCAAAAAAAACTACTTACTAGATCTCGTTTAAACCAATTTTCGGTGGAAGTTTATATGGTAATGTACATCATACTTTTAGTTTTATCATTCTCTTATTTTAGAAGTCACGGGGGGGACACCCATTTTACCACTTTGGAAGTGTCTCTCGCGCAAACTATTCAGTTTAGAAAAAAAAAATTAGAAGCCTCAATATTATTTTTGAAGACCTATCCATAAATAACCCACACGTACGATTCGCCCCACGGGTTCGATGTTTTTTTTGTTTCAGTTTTTTTTCTATTTTTGTGTAAAAATCTTAATACGGTTCTCAGAATACATCTACTTACCAAGTTTCAACAGCATAACTCTTATAGTTTCAGGAAAAAGTGGCTGTGACATACGGACGGACAGACAGACATACAGACATGAAGAATCCATAAGGGTTCCGTTTTTTGCCATTTGGCTACGGAACCCTAAAAAGCTCTACTACTACTAAAGCTACTACTACTACCTACTACTACTAGGCTGCTGATGATGATGTAACTATTTCAAGCAAATAAATATATTATTTTCTATTCTATTCAAAGTCATTCATTTTGTAGGGCAGAACCCTACAATAAAATATGTGTAGCCTCCTAAAGGCCCTAATGACCTGACATGGCCAGTAGCTAGCCTGTATTTAACCAATAAAATACATTGTGTGTGACGATAAACAACACGTTTGGGAGGACGGGTTAAAGGCACAGTTTCTGCAGAAACAGCTAGACCGTGAGCTCAACAAAACACGACAGGGTTGTACGCCAAACTGCAGAGTGAAAAACTAAGGCCCAGATTTAAAAATAAAACAGGTTTAGTTAATTATTGTAAGTGTACCCGCTGACTGTAACGAACTCGGATGGTAAGCCCTGCAAATAAAATCTTGGCGAGTTGCCCAATTAAACACGATTAAAAGAAACAAAGACAGAATAATAGAGCACGGCTTTGCACGCGTGGTGTCGGGATAAAAAGCAGTGCTCCTTCCTGCCCTGGACAGGATCGCGGGAACTACTGAAACTGAATCTTCAAGAGAGTTCAAATATCAATAAGACTAGGTATAACATGCCTTTCTCCCGTAGACTCCAGCGTCTGATGATGAATAGGATAACTAGGATCTAGAGTGCAAAGAAGTGTATGCTAGTGTTCCTTTTTAAAAAAATTAAGCGAACACCGAATACGTTCTGGGAGTTATTTTTTTATAAAATTGACTTGTTGCTTTATTTAAACTGACGAGAAACATGAAACACGGTAAAACGTTAAAATGAAATGAAGTCCTAAGTCCAGTACTGAGTCTATTGATATGTGTGTGACACAGAAACCTCGCGCACATGTACACATAATTTAGTATAATTCCTCCAAGACACAAACCACGTATTTATGTTACTTTTAATATTTGTATTAAGTAAAGTTAAGTTAAAACACTTTTGTAATACTGTTAAAAACCTCGCCACTCACTCAACTCACTCGTGTTTTAATAACCCCTGTTATGTGGCAATGAAATAAACAACTATTATAGTATTATTGTTAATTTAAGTTAGTTTGTTTATTTTGTTTGTTTCGTTTGCTTTCATTTCTTCTGTATGTTCTTTATATCTGTGTGCTGTCGAATAAATGTAGGTATTGAGTGTATGAATTCTTCTTTTTTTTATCTTGTCCTCTTCGGACTGTACAAACTCCGTGTGGCAATTCAAGTTTCATCTGCAGTATGTTAGGACATTAGGGTGGGTGTTCATTTTATTGCGGTGTCCACAGCCCGCAGTAAACTACCCCTTAACTCACGCTGGACACGCGGACACCACATATTACATTTGTAACAGAATATATTTGCGACAGTTTATTTCTGGAAGTTTCCAGGAATGTTTTGTCGTGGCAATGTCTGCAGTGGAATTTTTATTTCTTCTGAAATGTACTTTATATATGAGCATTGGTTATAATATGAGAACAACTGTCTCTAAATGAAGGAGACGATGAAGAGTGTGAGATTGTGATGTCTTAACAAAAGGAGTGAATTGTTTAGCTTTTTTTCTTTCTTTATAATTGGGTTCGCACAGCTTGAGCATCTATTATTTATTGGTAGGTATAGGTAGTTTAATATAGTATTTTCAATATAATTTGCAACGTTACAATCCTTCCAAGACGTCAAAATCACAGTCAAGTCATGTTTTAGTAAAACGGTAGCCGTTTTACAAAAACGTTGATAGAGAATTTCCACCAATTTGAAAAGTCACGCAATACAGTTCCATTTCATTTCACTACACTTGTGCTCTATAGACGAGTTACATTGGTTAAAATTCCACCAAGATTACACAAAATAACTCAAAAAAACACTATAGGAAATGAAATAGAATAAAAGTAGACGACGTCTCTTTTTGAAAATGGCGGGAAGAGTCATTGTTAAGGTTATTAGTGATAAGTTAAGAAGTACTCGCGAAATGAAAACGTATCTAAAATCTTCGACCAAAGTAAAATACTTTGGTCGAAGTCTAAAATCACGAAAAACATTGCATCAACTCTACAAGTAAATTATTATTTAGGAAAATCTAAAGTTTTTTTATGAAAGTATAGAGAGCATTTAATATTGTGAAAGAATCTTTAACCTCTTCCTTAGACACCCGTTGTAAATTGGAATGAGGATCCCATCATCGGGATCTAATAAAATAAAACCAATACAATTTATTTATTTGTTGTTCTTGCCTTCTCGTTCATAAAATAACGAGCTGTAAACTGTTCCACGCAAGTTTTACATGTTTATTTTTTAATTGTTTGACTTTAGGTTGAGATAAATAAACGTTTCTTAGCACGTACGTACCTACGTACCCTGAGTTCGCTTTTTTTTTTAAACTACTTTTGAGCTGGAACAAGCAGATGGATGGCCCACCTGATGTTAAGCGGTACCGCCTATGAACAGTGCATTATCACATAGGTCACGTCCACCTAGGACACGTCCTATGTGGCATTGCACTGCGCCCGGCACCCTGATACAAAGATGGAAAGTCTCATAAGTGCCTGTAATTTCACCACCCTTCAAACTGGAACACAGTAATGCGAGCACTACTGCTTTGCGACAGAAATAGGTATGGTGGTAGTACTTCCCCGGACGAACTCTTTCACAAAAAAGCTCTACTACTACAGCCTCTATCCCTCTCTAGCACGCGTGATTTGACATGTGTGAAAGTGACAGGGATAATGCTAAGCATTAGTACGTGCTAAGTAAGATCTATTTATCTCAGCCTTAGTTTGATCACGATCTCACCTGTTGGTAAGTGACGATGTGGCCGAAGATGGAGCACAAAGGTCTAGAAGGCACCTATTCAATCTAGCCTTGAAGAGACCCAGATTATAGTTTTCTGGAAAGACAGACGACGGTAGTGTATTCCACTCCTTAGCAGTTCGCATTATAAAGGTAGAACTGAACATAAATAAATAATGCTGGACAGTTCACACAACATTATCTAGCCCCAAGCTAAGCAGAGCTTGTGTTATGGGTACTAGATAACTGATATACTTAATACAATAAACCTGACATACACATACATAAATAGATATTTTGTATTATACATAGAAAATACCCAGAACACCCTGAACAAATATCTGCGACCGCACAAATATTTGTTCCGAGGCGGAAATCGAACCCGCAACCTCCTGCGTTGCAGGCTAACCTTCGCCCGCCGCGCCATTGAGGTCGTCAAAACATGTAACTCTAATGCGTGCATTTCTTATATTACCTACTTACATGCGAGCATTTCACGTTCATTGCCCAACTAGTCCAACGCCCTACGCTCCAGTAAGTAGCCAATACTGTTAAACAATCAAAGAACATATACATATATATGATAAACAATCAAAGAAAATATAATAGGGCCTTTCATACATCCGGTCGTATCTTTCAGGATTATCCTACCGAATAAAAGAGGGCAAAATTGAATCTGACCCGTGTAGGGTGGCCAGTTGGTGATTTGTAAATCCGGATAAAATGGGTTTATCGGTAAAAGCCGGACCTTTGCTTGCATTCAAACTCCAGAGATAATATATATAACGTAAGCAAAGAAACGCTGATATTAAAGTTACTAAGTTTATGTTCTTAATATTTTTAGAAAAAACCCTGCTATTGGTTATATTACAACCAACTGAGTTGCTTGTATTGGTTGGAACTGAAATAAATTAGGAAAACTGCAACAAAAACATCTGAAATTTGATTACACATTGTCCTTACTTTTTTATACAAAATTTCCAGTGAAAAAAGTGTTCCAATACCATTATCATACAAAAAATCTGCTAGGATTAATTTTAGCGAGAGTTTTTTATTGCAGCGCCCTCTTGTAAGTTAACGTCATAATACCTATAAAAATCATCGCCGAGGAATCACAAACCCTTTACAGAAAACCGAATCTAAATTTGTCAAACCGTTTTGGAATTAAATGGATAATTATTTTGCCCACACTAACAACCTCTGACTCTCTCTCCGTTCCGTAGTGGGTACAAAAATATGCAGAATTTTAGCTGAAAAAGATGTAAAAAGCCGGTGTTCTGGGCCCCTCCCGTGATTGGGCGCTGAACAAATAGGTCAACGGTGCCCGCTCGTTGAAAGCTCACCAATTACGTATTCACCTTTACTTCGTGGTTGATTACGCCATTCATTCGCAGACAGGTAGGCATCTCTACAGCCAACCCGCTTCAATGACTTCATCAATTGCGTAGCACATCAATTGCATTGTACTTCTTCTTGTATAGATGATTAGAGAAATGTTACGTTTGGGATATAATTCTAATCAATCTTGGGCTGCGTTTGTTTTTCAGTTTTGTTTTATTGCTAAAAATGGTTCCTTTAACCCAAAATTAGCAGGCCAATACGTTTCGACAGAAACATCGCTCTTAGTTGCGTAGATTTAAAGAACAATTCAGTTCGAACTTGAGTGTGCCGGTTGCGACAAAGGAGTCTGATTTTAGATTTTTATTGGTTATTAATTTTTATTTCTCTGCAAAGTTATATAAATTAAATCTTTGAACCTTGATTCACTAGTAAGTGCCAATTACATTATTTTGGTTATTTTTCATACCGCATTAGTAGGTTTTTTTTGCTAACCTTTTGTGCTCCACTGCCGGGCAAAGGTCTCCTCCAACATTTTCCAGTCAGACCCATTTATCTCCAGTATTACTGAAATAAAATCTGTATTGACCCACAAAATTACCCATGTTTTTAAGTATTTTCGATCGAGTGAAATAATAGGTACGAACCGTGTTTAAGGCACCTACAAGCATTAGAATATCCTGATATTCTACGTATTTTTTTTTTGATAATTTAAATCTCTGTAGGTACTAATGAAATAAATTTGTTTTCAAAATTAACTACGGTGATTAGTACTAAAAATTTTAGGAAAATGGCACAAATTTTAAATTTTATTGTATTTTTGCTTATCATAACTTCTTGAGATAGCGATAACTGATTTAGCGGAAACTAGAAGATCTAATAACACAGGTTTTAATTAGTTTAGCTACGAATATCCTTCAATTAAATTTTTTGTTCATTAACGTTCGTATAGCTAAGCTAAAAACTAACCATAGAGACACTATCAATTAAAATATGTGTGTTATGTCTCCCAGTTTTCGCAAAATCAGGTTTATTTTTCTCATGAAGTGTTGATAAGCAAAATATACAATATAATTTAAATTTCGTGGTAATAAAGTAATTCATCATCGGCGTTATTCCTTTCTGCATTCTAGTTCTAGGGGTGATCTCATCAGCAACATGAACGGGCCGTCAATATTGTCTGTGACGTAGCCCCTGCTCACTAACGTCCAGTAGAGCTTGAAAATACTAAAAGCGATAATAATAAAGAACTTATACTAATTATAGTCGTATTTGGATTCGCCCACACACATCGCGTCCTACGCAAATCCCATTGAAATGGAATAACATCATCCCTTTGTGCATGTTATGAAAAGCATTTAATCTTTCATTGCAGATTTACCTTTGTAAAAGATTTAGTTATTTGATTATGTATTCTTACTCTTGTTGGTAAGATTCGTTAGTACAAGATTTGTCCTGGCTGCTAGATTATTAGGGAATATGTTATACTGGAAGAACGCGTTAGCACAGTCAGTCGTAGGAAGCAATGGCGGCGATAAGCTCACCACTTGTCACGTCTATATTCACATGATGGGGTATCCCAGAGTAAAAGAGGTATTATACTTTTTCTGTAGAAATATCGGAACGTTATTTTGCTTTGAAATTAAGTTAGAGCTCAAACGCTGTGACCTCTTCATTTGAATCAAAATATTTACTTTGCCAAGATTCAATTACAATCCAAAAATATATTCAAAGGACTGTTTGCATTTAATAAATAGGATTTCATTTTGTAATTACGCTTAGCTAGTTTATTTTCGTTTCAATTGGATTTTCTGGCAAATCTCAGAATTGAATTCATTAGCCGACCGTATGTGGTGTCACATTGCCATTTTAGAGACCTTTGGCACGTAGATGTATGACATGAACTATAATCTTCTTACTAGTGCAAAGGTGGTATACGGGGCGGCATAGCATCCAGCCCTCCCAGAAACACGTCGGGGCATGGTGAACTCACCCTAGTGACATATGAATGACACAAAAACCCGCTAAGACGCACTACCCAGACTTTTTTTAAGATTGAATATCTGTAAGTGGTGTTATAAGGCTAAAAAAGCTTGCTCGAATAAAAATACGCCTAAGGAAAACGGCCATCAATCCTGTCAGCACCACTAGTAGGAGTAAGGAATCATCTGACCTTTTTTTGTGATGATGAGGAAATCTGCTATAGATACCCCACCACATTGAGGGTGTTGTAGGGTTATGTGAGGTTCACGTGTCCATCGAGGCCAGTCACCGGGGGGGGCCCGGTGACTGGCCTCGATGCCCGTCAACGGGCTCCAGGATCTCCATACGGAACGCACCGGTGGGGGCACCGGGACCGGGCTCCACAGGCAAATGCGAGAGGGGTCTCGCATTTGCCTGTGGAGCCCGGTCCCAGGAATTACACCCATTGTCACGCGTGGACCCTCGCAGGTGCTCACAGCGACAACTTGCCACAAGTTGCCGCCGCCTTCCCGGGATCCGTAAACAGGTAGTCAGAGCCCTCACTCCGACCACCCATGGACCCGAAAAGATCCTTGCTCGCCAGGGGCTACCGCACACCCATTTCACAGGGGGACAGGCGGCGCAGGGACCTAACCTAACCAAGGTAGGATTGTATTTTTATAAACATTGGTTCACATGGGTAAGTAAGAGCCTTCGCGCTAGTGCGTGTCGCAACCAAGTAAAACACGCATACAATAACGAATTTCCTAACATCGCGTGAACAGCGATTGCGCACTTTTAATTCCACAAAACGCATGCACTCGAAAACTTGACTGAGACCTTATTCAAACTCTTATTGCTAAACAATGGTATTTACTGGCAATGTCAAGTCCAGCCATTGTTAACTTGGACAGTTATTTTGTTTTAATTAAATATTTTTGTTTCGGGCCCGACAAAGGACGAGTTGTGAAATTAATTTATAGCAATGATGATACTGTTTTTAGACATGAGAAAAGTGCTTTTGTTTGTCTCAGTGCGAAGTGTAAATTTATAATGACTGGTATAAGTTAAGGAAAAATTACTTTATACAGAAAGAATAATACAAATAATACATGTAGTACCTACAAAATTAAAAAAAACACAATTGTACTAGGTACCTTAAGAGAAAACCAAACGATCTGAAGGTAGCTCAACTGATCCAAATCACTACCATACGAAGCGTCCCTAAGATGCTGGCTGCATTACCCGCTCAATGGAAATACGAATGCGATGAGCCAAATACCTAGAGCTAGCTCTCGGGTCACGCGCCACTTCACCTTGAAAACATTTTGTAAACGCGAACGTGGGGTAACGGGCACACCGTTACCCCAAAGACCCTTTTCCTTTGAAAATATGAAATTTTTCTTCCAATAATTGTGTGAGTCAGGTATTGTTTTCATATTTCCCAAGGAGCTAGCTGTCCCTCCCAAATTGACGTATTGACGGCGACTACGCTGAATCGAAACGAAAGGCAATTTATCTGGAGAGATACGGCACCAAGGGTCAATCCATTAGGTGTAGTACCTACACCGTTGTGACAAATAGTATCCCTTTGCCATTTACAGATGGAGGATGAGGCGGCTGCCGTTTACCACAGAGTGAATTAGAACAGTAGCGACACTAAGAAGCAAGCAGCGTATAGTCGCATTTCGCATTTGTGTTTTAGGAACATCAAAAATGATGAAGGCAAACATCGAATCTGAAATATTGACATATCACGAGTTTTAGGCGTATCTGTCATCATAATATTTGGAGTGTCGCTACTGGTTGTTTATTCTATTTTTACACTGTGCTTTTATTTTCTAAGCACACTGTCGCTCGCAGATTCATATTTTATGTTGTAAAGATTTCAGCAGCGTCCAGTTCCAAATTGGAATCAGGATTGCTCAAAGGAACCGTTCTGCCGCGCTCAGCTCACCGTGGCTCGAGGAAATGGAAGACGATCACGAAACTCCTTCAAATATCTACGAAATATGGAGAATAGATTTCAATTAAGATTATGATTGTGGATACAAGTAAGTTTTTTGTTGAAATATACATATTTCAGAACAAGCTTTTCTGAAATTAGTAATCGGAACCGTGCATGAGCTGATCAAAATGAGCCTAAACACTGCCAGCTACTATATTAATAATAGATAAATTTTGTTGTCTACCTTCCATCTTCATCATCACATCAGCTCGCTGTCACCATAAAATTGTATTTTCGTTGGAACTAGATAGGTATGCCTTTCAACTCAATCGGATAACGGAAAGTGGTCGAAAATTAAATCACCAGATTTGTCCCCCACAGACAGTTCCATCATTAGATCAGCTCGCTGTCACCATAATATTGTATTGTCATCAGAACATGACATGACAGGTAAACAAATACAATAAAAATACAAATATTTTATTTCATTAAACTTAATCTAGGATACAATAGCATTGGTGGGGAACCCTCTTTTAAGTAAGAAAAATACCTGTGTTAGAGGGTCCCGCTCTTCCGTAATACAGGTTACTTTGATTAAGTAGTAAAACAAAATTTTGATGATATGAATTAATGTAGGTTAAGTTAGCTTAATAATTTGAAGTTAGGGATTCAGAAATATATTTGCCTACGTTGTTTTGTTAGTGTGTGCATTTATGCGTGTAGTGTACGGTGTGGGTGCTTCTGATCACCAGTCATGAGCTATGAGCGTGGGTACTTCAGTAGAACCCAAAATGCGAAAATGCGGCGGTATGCCAAATTTAAGCTCAATCAGATATCGGGAAGTGGTTGAAAATTCGATCGCCAGATTTGTCCCCTCAGATAGGAAAGCAAGTGTGGATGCAGCAATGATGGAGTCCTAAGTTTTATATAGATAAAGTTTCGGCTGTAGCAGGGTCAACGCATTGCGAAACTAAAGGATAGATTACAGAACGGAGAGTGTTATTTTTTTTTATTTTACTGGCCTGCAGAAATATTGTCGTTTTCAAAGAACGACGTAACAACCCTTCATGTGTCTCACCACATTTCTTTCCACAAATCGGGCCCAGGCCATATTGTCGAATAAGGTAAAAAGATTTTGTATCCCAAATCGTATGTGTGCCTTCATCGTCATCATCATCATCAGCCTACAGAAGTCCACTGCTGGACATAGGCCTCCCTCCCCCAAAGAATGCCACGATGAACAATCTTGAGCCACCTCCATCCACCTGCCTTAGACAACCTGAAAAGTGCTAAACAAATGCGATAACGTTGACAGTGTTTGCCGAACGCTTTCCACATTGCTTGGTGTGTTTGTATAACGCTAACGCTTTGATTGCTATGTTTCTAAGGGGGCAGTTTGTTAATTTGTTGGTAATCTCCACGCTTAGTTGTTACGCTGTATATTGTATGTTTATGAGTGGAGTAATAGCAGGAGCGGTGGCTTTAATGGGCTGTAAATGAAAAACGACGCAATTGTTGTAACTGAGGCCGCGATGGCGCCGTTAAGCTGCCCAGGACCCACTAAGCCTTTATGATCCATTGTATCGGCAAAACGGCCGTGCCGAAATTATATTGAAAAATTAAATCACCAAAATATCCATCTATTTCGGGGACAAACGGGAACTACTCCTCATTTGGAAGAGAATGGTCCACATCCCCTGTTCAGTGAGATAGAGTATGTTTGCATAAATTTTCTTTAAGAAAGAAGACGATACCTCGTGCGTACATTCTAAATTGGAGTTAAAAACATGCCTACCTCTACTACCATAGAGCAACACGGAACGGAGGCCGCCATCTACAACTAGGGATCCGCAAAAAGTATCGATACCTTAGTAGTATAGATACTTTCTCGTCGATACCTAGTATTTTTGTACTCGATACTTTTATTCCAATACTTTACTAGGTATCGATACTTTTTCACATACTTTTGTCTCCTCACTAGTGTAGTTTTACGCAAAGTCACAATTTATCTTTCTGATGAGTAAAGGAATCCATCTCGCTCTCGGTTTTAAAAATAAATTTTAGTTTCTACTGTATAAAAGAGTATAGGTACATGCACTCTAAATCAGTATTAAAACACTAATATTTTGGCCTGCTATCTGCTCTCCGACATAAAAAGTAATTTTGATTTGATTGATTTAAAAGTTAATGATAATTATAATGGTAATTTTGTATGTTTTTTAAATAAATTATAATTACTTGAGTATGTGCTAGTTTATAACTGTTTTTATGCGATTATTTACAGTTTCTAAGTTGATCAAAAAAGTACTCGATACTGAGTAGTATCGATACTTTTGGTTCGATACTTTTATTGGTATCGATACTTTCTTCTGCGATACCGGAATCGAGTAGGTATCGATACTTTTGAATTTTTGCGGATCCCTATCTACAACATCAAGTCTTCTTTCCCAAATCCAAAATGCCTGACTTCTCTCTCAAACATAAAATACCTATTCTTTCTCTCTCAAAAATCTAAAACTACTTTGTATGGCTTCACTCTCATGCCCTCTATCTATCTATCTTTCTATGCTCAAAATGGCTAGCGTTGAGCTACACGGGCGACTTTGTTTTTTTTTGTGCCTGAAAACATACAATAGAGTCCGCGCCACGACTGAAGTCCGGTGACTGGAGCGCTAGTTTCTATGCGCAAAAGTGCATAAGCGAAAATCTACCTCTGCTATCCGTTAGTTCCTCAAATGGCCGTCGGACTCCAGTCGTGTTGCGGACTCTAGGTAGGTACTTACGAAAAAAGTTATAATCATTTGAACATGTTACTGGCAGGTTATAAAATTGCACGGTATTTAAAAAAAAGTACGTTATTATTGTTGTCTGATGAGGCTGTATTTTTTGCTACATTTTGTTTGCGCGAATTCCCGATAGTTAATATCGACTCTAAATAACTTTTAGTCAATTTTTACTGAATTATCTCATGTCCTTGACATTTATAAGTAAGTTATTCAGTGTAAGTTATAAGTAAGTAAATAAGTAGGTAAGTATTTCTTAAGTATAGTTATTTCTGTTAAGCGGTCTCGAAAATGGCATATAAAGTGATAAAAGCCAGCAAAATGATTGCGCTGCTTGAGGAAGGTTGCAACCAATGCTACGTGCCTCAGAGGCTAAATGTGAGTCGTTCGACAGTCCGAAGAAAGCCATACCAAACCACGGGATGATCGTTTTATGGTGAGTCGTGAGTCAAGCGTTGAGAAATCGCAAATCTTCATAGGTGGACCTCAAGAACAACCTCGAAGAAGTAATAAATGTGCAAATTAGTCTATGGACGGTCAGGAGGAGCTTTGCGCTGCCTATATACGCAGCCATTGCCCGGCCCGCGGCCCTAAATTACTCCGTGAGCACCGAGTTGCCAAGCTTAGCTTCGCTCTTAATTGTGTGTCATGGACTCAAGAAGACTGGGATAGGGTATTGTTCTTCGATGAAGCCAGGATAACTCTGTACGGTGAAGGAAGTGGCGAGTGCTACGAAGATGAGAAGAATGCCTTACAGAGGCATGTTTTGACTAAATTACATCTAATGATGGGGGATGTGTTACATACGTGTGTGTTGTCATCACACTTCTCGACAACGCAAGGGAGCTCATCCTCATATTATCGACACGTGGGTATCTCATACAGCTCGCTTTACGAGATCTTTTCTCCCCCATACGTGCAAGTTGTGGAATGGGCTCCCTTCTGAGATGTTTCCAATAAACAACAACATGAGCAGGTCCAAAAAAAATTTAAAAAGAGTCCTTCAGGGCAGGCAACGCATTGGCAATACCTCTGGTGTTGCAGATGTCAATAGGCGACGGTAACCGCATACCATCAGGCGGGCCGTAAGCCAGTTCGTCGAGCCATAACATATAAAAAAAACACATAAAATCTCATTTATGTTTTGGGCGTTGTCTTACAGAGTTGGTCTTCATTGAAAACGGCATAATTACTAGACATACATAACGAAATTTCTAATTAAATCCTCTGCTAGTCAGTAATTCCAAGTTGTAATTTTTTTTTAAATGCACATCCATGCGTATTAAACCCGGTCTTATGACTGTGTAGTTTCTGTTCTCAAACTTCAGTTGGCCTCAAAGTCAAGTAAGTACACAGTAAGAAATAAAATCATTTGGCAACAAAGAATACTTAGAGTTGAATAATAGTTTTTCCTTATAAAATGTATGGGAAAAGTTTTTGGTGATTTCTGTCATTTCTAGTACCTAGTAATTTCTACCTCAGTCGGTCCAATAGAGACTTTTGATCCTTATTAGAAACAATTGGCATTCAAAAAAGTTTTTGTGTAAAAATACCATTTTCTTGCTGACTGTACATTTTTTCCGAAATCTGTGAATGTTGATCAGAGTATCTCAAAAAGTTATGGATGGTCTCCTAGGAACGTTTTCCTGTAACTGTAACGGCTAAGGTACCTGCCCTTACTGTCCCGTCTCAACAATCCATCCTGTATATTTATTTAGTATTAATAAAATTGGTTCTTTGCTTGGGTGCCCTTTTTTACAAAAGAGTGTATATCACTCTAATAAACTTAGTAATTAATTGGAGCACTCGGACCTTTATAATCTAGATAGATTTACCTACTCAATGAGATTGCTCGGTCTGATGAATTATTTAGCGGAAAACTTGAACATCTGTGCCTAAAGTTCCAGATAAATCTAAATGAAAATGTATCGGAGACTGATTAGCATAGAAACTGTTCCCTAAGATGAATAATTTAGGACTGATTTTATTTAGAAACGAATAAGTAGGTAAGTACATTTCGTGACTGTTGGCGACACTGATGTTGCCCTGTGTTACTTCACTTTGTAGAGCATTGCTTCTACTGAATAAAAGTATAGGCGCTTATCTTTCTTCTAGTCGGTAATTTTTGGTAGATTTATGATCGTCTCACCGTACCGAAACGAACCTGTACACCGACCAGTATATAACAAAACCGATCAGTCCTATCCACAATCATGTGCCACAGCAAGAGTCGTTACTCTAAGTACTTTTCAGTGAGACTTGGTTTCTAAGCCGAGTCTCACTGAAAAGTAGATGAAGATATCTTTACACTGCAATTTCCCAGCTCTGCTTTTCTCGATTCATTTTGGCTCCATTCTCCATTAGAGACTATTGTGTGAACTTCGAGAATTGAATTTGTTTCCTGTGATAAAAAAATACCGTAGAGCTTTGAGATTTAAGTTTGTGTCTGAATTGTTTTAAGTTAGTTGGGTATCTAATAAGGCACCATTATGTAGTAGAAGATTAAGAAATCAAATCACTATGCCCGCGCATAAAACAGCTCTATGTTCGACAAAAGTACTCTGGGTATGGCACCAAAACTGTTTCGTTCAATAAAACGCCAAAATCAATTGCAGAAACCTTCGAGCACAGGTTCTGTATCTGTGATCGAAGCCAGAAAAAAAAACAGTAAAAAAAGAGGCTTTTTGAGTTTATGGCCAATTTGATCTATGATTTTTTTTGAACAACTTTTACAGTAAACTTACCTACACAAATAGTGGTTTCCCAGATAAACATTGTTCAACTTGGCCAATCTCTATCACAGTTATTCTGACACAAATGACCTCACACTTTTCCGCAAACATTGCAGGTGGATTGGATTCTATGAGATAATAAAGCCTCCAGGGAGTTCTTAATAAGGAAGGAAATCCCAATTTTTGCTGTAAAATTTGTATGTTTTCCGGCGGAGATCATTAAAAGGTTTTAATAAAAGTCTGGTAAGCCACAAAAACTCGCCTAAAATGTTTTTAATTGAGTTGATGAAGCAGTTCTTGAACTCATGACCTCGGGACTATGTTAAGCTGATTAAATCATTGTGTAAAATAGATAAAAAAAATGTTTTATCACATGCTTTTGGCTAGAATATCCAAACCACTAACCCCAAACAAATCCTGATACATCGAAATGATCCTTTTTTTTCTTCTTTTTTATCGGTGCTGCACGGCTTGTGCATTTGCCTTCAGGTTGAACGTTCAGGCTATATAAAAATGTATAGCCTGGACAGTCGAGCGGCTACAATTCCTATTCTGCTATATATAGGTATCCTACTAACCTATGGCTTAAGTTTGATAGGTACGCGGATAGATTATGTACCACCGGTGACCGGTAGTACTATACCGGGATGAAAAGTTGCCTAAGCTATAGATTTCAGGCTACTTTTCATCCCGGTATAGTGTGAGCGAAGCCGCGGATGGATGGATAAAGTAAAGATACGATAAAGCTTTCATCGTCTTATTGATAAACTTGATTTAGCCCTTGGCGAAAAGAGTCCATTTTGGTAGTCAACAAGCTGAAAATGCTAACAATATAAAAAAGAAAATGGGAGATTTAGAACGAAAACAGAAGAAAAATTAATAGTTAAGTAATTTGTTTTCGGAATTTAAAAAGCATAGATATATTTTGGTATGATACCTTGACTTGACTTCTTGGTTTTTGGTACCTATAGATCCACCAACTTATCTGTTCGGTGAGAGCGTCGCTCTCACCTCTCTCCACGCCAGTGGAGCCATTTCGCTATCGTCATTAAGAAATTTAACAAAAAAAGGGAGTTAAAATACAAGATATCATCATGTAGAACTATAGAAAAGGTCAAAGTATAAAAGTATAAGTTTTTGTTGTGTAATTTTGGTGTATAAATTGTAATCGGCTTTAGTCCATTTAGTCCACCTGAACAGATAAGTTGGTAGCAGTGTACAGATCCACCAACTTATCTGTAGAATTAAATGTATGTAGTTTTCTATCATCTACATACATTTCATTGGTGGATCTGTACAGTACTTTGTACCTTCTTTTTCTTCTTTTCTTCTTGTAATGGCTTCTGAGGAGTGCTCCAAACAATAAAACGATTCCGCCGCAAATGTCAAATATAAGAAATTACAAGCCATGACTTCGATAAAGGAACTACATAATTTTTCGAAGAGCCATGACATCTTTATAGGATGGGACTGAGAGAAACTGGTGCTAGACCACCGAAAGGGTCCTTTTTAGGGTTCCGTACCCAAAGGGTAATTTAAAATAACTTGGTGCCGCGTTCTAATAATATAAATAGATTAAATAAGAAATAATTGCGTAAACTTCCCTCATCTATCATTCATTTTGTAAAAGTCAGTTGAAATTGTCTCCGAGAAAATCGAATGATAAATTATTCGCAGAACTAATTGGCTACTGGGGTCGAAGTTTGTCTTTCTACCCCGAATCGAAGTTGACAAAATAATTTATAGGGCGGTACAAAATGCAATAAAAACGGTGGCCTCAGAAATACTTTATGGATCTTATAACTTCTTACCTAAGTGGGCCGTAACTTAGCTGTCATAAATTATGTTTCACTTAGCTTGGTGGGTACCTGTTTGTGCTACTTTTAACCATTAAGCTGCGGGGTTCCAGGATGTTTTACGTGATATTTCGCTGTTGACTGAAAGAATGAACTCCGATTTTAATTATATTTATTTATAAGTATATCAAGCCCCTTCGGCCGTAGTTTCGTAACTGGTTTCGATTAAGGTTTTTTTTTTCCTTGCACGGAAGTAGTTTCGATGGAGGAATTATTCTTCTATCCACGATACCACGGTTACGTACCTACAAGCAGTTTTTTTAGATTTTGTATTGGTTAGCAGTTACGTGTAAGTAAGAATAATTCCTTCATCGATCCTAGCGATGTAGCAAGCGTAGCGTGTGCTGTCTTATGAACTTGCGAAACTTAGTTACTGTTGGTTCTCTTTGTATCAGCTGTTCTCAGGGCACCACACAGACGCTTCCTACCTAGTAGTAAGAAGGATAATCAAATAAAGCCAAGCCGTGTTTATTCTTCTACGCGTCGCGTCTTCTTAGTCGCGTTGGAACAGGGTTAAATTTAGTTTATAAGACGATTCTAAAATGATCCTTGTGATGACAGATGATCTTGGGTGACAGATGGACGGACGAACAGCGGAGTCTTGGTAATAGGGTCCCGTTTTACCCTTTGGGTACGGAACCCTAAAAACACATGAATTTAGAACCTACCGTACCGGCTAAAACCATCATGCACTGTGTTCGTCAGGTCACCTTTATTCGGGACAACGGGAACGCCACCTCGGGGCCTATACTATCATCAGCAACCCCTAATAGTAGATTAGTAGCCAAGGGCTGTAAGGCATCAATTGCAGCCCGAGATATTTAGGCACACGAGCGCAGCGAGGGCGCCTATAGTTCGAGGGTGCCATTGATGCTTACACCCGAGCTAACTACTCTGCTTTACATCTCGATTGTGAGGTAAGTAGAAAAAAACCGGCATTACAAGAATAAATAATCTTCATCACTTGCAGAACTCATGTTTTTTTCCTAATTAGCACGTAATTATAAAAAAATCACAAAAACAAACAATATTTAAAGTAAAAGTTTTCTATTCCCGCCTTTTTTCATCTTTTTTTAAAGAATTTTTTACAAAAACGAAATTGAGCGTCGCCGTTCGATATTTAAAATTGATGACTATTATACTCATACGAAGACAAGGCTGAATAGCGAAGCGACCTCTTTTGTCATTGGACTGAATGCATGATGTCTATTGCCAGTATGATGGTTAGATGTACGCGAACATTTTTAAAGAGTGAAGTTTTTTTTAATTACTTACCGCCCTTGGGTTTTTTTTAGCTACATTATTACCCTAGAGCGCTAATTGGTCACCTACAAGCCCCATTTGGGGGTAATAAGGACCTACTTACCGAATATGAGAGATGTAAAAATACCTTACTCAACTCATACTAATTTATCAATAAATTCATCAGTTAACAGTGAATTCGTAAGGTCAGGTTCCGGGCGAACGCGTTCCTGCAATGAGACTCTTCGGTAAATTAAACAAAGCTAACGCCACATTAAAAAAATTGCAGAAATCAACATTGTGTTTAAATTTACAAAGTAACTTTCCTTTGGTAAAATTTCAGCAAAAATACGAGTATATTTCCTTTCCTTGCGACATTGCATCTCGCTGTTGTGCCAAAGTGTCACTCACATTTTAGTGCTGACTTGGATTTTTCCTTGCTTAGCTAAAACATTTCGTACAAGTTTAAAAGAGTTGATATTTTCAGGTAAGTTCCTAGATAGAGAAGATTGAGCAGCAATGTCTATTGAATTACGTAATAACTAGCATCCGCCTACGCTTTCGCTTAAATGATGCCGAAATAGAAGAATAGAATAGAAGTACACAACTCGGGTCATATTCCATCTCTGTGCCAAATTTCATCGAAATCGGTTCAGCAAGCGTGATTCAATAACAACTACTCAACAGAACAGGTGGGAATAGACGGAAAAAGAAAAAACTATCGTTGTTATAATATTAGTAGGATGCCACAATTTTTTGCTTGAAACTTACCGACCTATTTTATCTTGGTAACCTATTTGTTCGTCTACACGAGTATATAGTGTTTGCAGCCATTTTGGTACCCAAATGCTCTCTCTTCTCTAATTCTTATAACGGCTTCTGAGGAGTGCTCCATAGAATTTCGCCAATGTCAAGTGATGTATGCCAACCATGGACTTAGAACGGACTATTTCTATCTAAGCCTACGTCATCTGTCTGTCCGTCTGTCTGCCTGTCTATATTCTGTCACAGGGATATAATTATCTTGGCAACCGGAGTAGCCACAGAACTGTCAGAAGAAAGTTTGACTTTCTGACATACAGTGCTACAAGGATGATTTGGCACTTATTGTGGCCGTCCTTGTGGCGCTGTTTGAAATTAGATTACGAGATGGCGGTGTTAGGTCTAAATTCGTCCACGTGCCAAATGATCCTTGTCGCACTGTAGTGACTTTGATAGACCCGTACCCGGTACCGAGGCCTGCAATGCTCAAGGATAGACCAGCTAAAAATGTTTGACACGGAATTATCGAGCCAGTAGGAACTACTATTTTTTATGTTAAATGAAAAGCCCTCATTGTAAAAAACTTGAATATCCTTGATTAATACTTTCAGAGTTATGGAGCATGAATTGCGACATGACTTCGGGACCTACACTAAGTGTTCTTCGAGCGGAGACCCATGGACAATTTATTATTTGATGTCCACAGAAATGGCTTCATTTTGTACCCGCCGCAAATATTAAAGCATCACTTCCCTGCAGCTATAACCCACCCGGGCATTGTTTCAATCAACACCACCCGAGCCAGTGATCCCTTTGACTACGCCGCTCAGTAATTCATACTGTGCAAATTGTAGGCCGCACTCGCCGGTCCAATTTGTGGCTTCACGTCACAATGTTAGACTGGAACTATACAGTGAAGGGTAGTATTTGTAGCGTTGAAGTGTGTCCGGTCTTAGAATATACCCCTCGTCTCTTCCACTGGATGTCAAAAAGTCGACTAAGGGATTACATCAGGGGATGGGAGCAGCACCCAACTAAATAATCAACATCGATACTGCGATCACCATACCGCCTGAAAAGCGTGGTGTTTATGTATAGATAATCTCCCAATTGCTTCTACGTGGGAGGCCGCGTCTTGCAGTAGACGGCTTTAGGCTGATGATGATGATGAAAGCTAATCTTCATCATCTTCATCATCGCCATATATACGTCCAAGGCTGAATTTGCTATAATCACCCCGCTTGGCAGGCGGATTAGTGATCGAAGTTTGGTGTAAAGTACCAGATGTATGCTGCTGCTCATCCCAATCCTTTAGTAAGGCTACATCCACAGTAGGAGACGGGGAGGTCTATTCATAGGACGGACACCTCGGCAAAAATAAAAGTTAAATTATGAAAGCAAATAAATTCGCGGTAACCACTTGTCTTTACAAGTTTACACAGAAATGTTCGACAAAACTACCTATTTTTCCCAAGACGAAACAACATCCACTTGCATGCAAATTGTGAACAAAAAATGTAGGTAAATCTTGGGGCATCGGCGACCGCCTGAATATTACAAGGAATTTGGCAAGTGAAGTTACACGCGCGCCTTGTCACCAGCCGAGTGCGAACGACGTCGGAAGCTTGCATAGCGTGAATGAAGTGACAAGACGGAATTACTGAATATTTGAGTGGCTTTGAACTTATCCACAAACCTGATGGATAACTTATCCACAAATATGACGGTGTGCTAAGCAACGGCTAACTAGTGGTTCGACCCGAACTTAATTAACGAATCCTTTATAAGAACGGTACTATTCGGTGGTTAATAGGATGGATAACGGGAGTGTTTAAGCTCATTTTGATCAGCAAACCGTTCCAATCACTAATTTCAGAAAAGCATTTATTGAAAAAAAACAAAATAGAGATGTGAGATATAGGTATGAAGCGATACTGCTTATAGGTAAACTATACGCTAGGAAATACAGCTTTAATTTTACACAGCACAAAAACATACATAAAAGTTCATTGATGCAAAAAAATTATTTCAAAATGATAAGTTTTTTTTTTTTTTAATTCAAGTTTTGAAATTTTTGTGTGAATAAAACCTTTATTTTCAGAAAGAATATACAAATAGGTAGGTCCTTTTTTATTTTGGTCGAAGCAAGAAGGTATGTAAAAAACAAATACAATAGATACAGTGTTGTATTCTTGATCGAAGGATACAGTAGAGCTAGGTACCTAAGACCGTTGCAAACGATCCAAAGATAGCTTAACTGATGCAAATCACTGCCAGACGGAAGCGTCCCGAAGATGAAATACCATACAATTTAATAAGTATCGTAGTATATTAAAGCATTGCTAACTATATATATGCATTATCTTCAGAACCAAAGAAGATGTGTGATCATCAGATCAGATATTGGGAAGGGATCGAAAATTCAATTGCCAGAATTTTCTCCCACAGACTAAAATACAAGTTAAATAAAAGCTTCTATCAAACTTGTGCATTTGTGTAACAACGAGAACCGAAAAAGAAACTCAATATCACTATAATTACGCTGTCCCTTCCAGGCGCAGCCTTTTCCCTATTATCCACGCACGGGTAGACCATACTAAAAGTCATGCTTCATTATTACTTCGCAATACATTAATTGTGTGTCAAGACTCTCGCTCACACTGCCCTCTTTGTGATCCTAATGACAAAAAGATGTGCCCTCATCTCTCCTTACACGCTTGGAACTTAATGTGGGGATGTGTATCCATTTTCCTCGATTAAATATAACATGAATAAGATTAATGAGATCAATGGTTTCGGTAAGCAGCCTCGTTATATACCTACCTACCTATATAAATAAGTATGTACATTAACACCTAATGGTTACATCTAGTGAAATAAGTACATTTTAACAAAAATAATAATACTGATGTTGGCGATCGATTGGCGTAAACACATAGTTAGAGCCTTTTAGTGCGAGGGGACGTTCTGTAGGAAATGTGGAATAGCTGCTGGCGCTATCTGATTACGAGTAGACGCAGAATTTCTGGCGCCATCTGTTGTCGAGTGGACGCACTGCGTGATTAGACAGAGGTTAGTGGTTAGTTCGAGAATATTTAACAAAAGTTTTACTCATAGACTTTAGACTTTTAACTCATATATTTTAGTAGTAGAAAAATCTCGGTTTCTATTGCTAACGTATACATATAAGCATGGATTAAACTGTGGCTCGAACTAGTACCAAGTTTACATCTTATCTTAGCTTAGTAGATTACCTACTAAGGACAATTCGAGCGAGCTGGTCTGATGATGAAGACGGTGGAAACGGAACTCCTCGATGGATAGTAGTGGTCGTTTTATAGTTGACTGGCCGTGTTTAGGCTCGTTCTGATCAGCACCAGGGTCCGATTACTAATTTTATAAAAGCTTGTATTTTTAAATATTTTTCAAAAACTTATTTTATGTGTAAACCTAGCTCATAACAATACCTACAACTGTAATTATAGCTATCCAAGTATGAAGGTCATCGACATTTGCATTATTAGCTCTCAGAACTAGCTAATTGAAGCAATTTGTGGGATAAATCCATGGGAAGAAGATATAATGTTTATTG
Source organism: Operophtera brumata (assembly GCA_932527175.1). Lineage (NCBI taxonomy): Eukaryota > Metazoa > Arthropoda > Insecta > Lepidoptera > Geometridae > Operophtera > Operophtera brumata. The sequence continues at coordinate 9,251,178 of OW052238.1, forward strand.
ACTGTACCAAAAAATCCTTAAAGGATCTATCAGAAACAAAAAAAACATTTTAAACTGATCATGTGGAGACAGGATCTATTAGTAACAAAACTATTTTTTTTAAATCTTAAATAAGTAACGGTTGGCTTCTGATGGGAAGCGAGGATGAGGCCTATTTAAGCACGCTCGCCTAGAAGATGCATATTCACTCTTCGTTTGAAGATAGATACCCAAGTTATATGATAAAGGGAATAAAGAAGCCGGAAGAGAGTATACGGGATCTATCGGTACAACGGATCAAAGCCAAGGGATCTATTAGTAACTATTCAGAATAAGTACTGTCTCGACAATGGGCAAGCCCCTCGCAGAAATGACAGCCGTTGAGAATAAATGTTTCTGGAGTGGTAACCTAGAACCGGACGACGTAGTGTAGGACTGCAAATTCCCATTTGGAACCCATCCAATATAAACCGAGATATGAGAAAAGACATGATAAATATAATTTTTCAACGTCTTGTAGAGCATATCAGTGAAAACGTAGCAATAACATTAGATCATAACAGCAGCAGGGCCATTCGAGGCAAGGATACCGACGCCATGTTGCTTCTCGACGCTTCCGTAAAGGAAATTGTTGCTCCCCCAATACTCTCCCACGTTTCATATATTAAATCTCAGCCAAAGTGTAATATCATACGTATCTTGAAAGGAATGTTTACAGTTAATTTATATTAACCAATGCTAATAAGTGTGAGCGAGACTCGTGCCCTGAGGGCTCCGTATACTGTAAAAGCGTAGGTACTGGAACTTTGAACCTACTAATTTCATCATCCCATTCTAGGGAAAAACAGTCAAACTTCCTAATTTATAGACATTTTGTTAATATTGTGTCATGAGGCACTATAGGTTCAACGGATTTTTTCTATATAAGGCGAAGGAAGCGAGCGCACGGTCTGATACCGTGTTTTTGTGTATGAAATAATAATATAAGATTTGTCCTGAATGAATGTGTTATTACTGGAAGAAAGCGTTAGTTGAGTCAGTCGTGGGAAGCAATGGCGGCGATGAGCTCATCACTTGTCACGTCTATATTCCACGATGGTACAGAATAAATATTGATCACGTACACGATGGTGCAACCCACGGTGAAAAGTGTCCCAGTTGAGGCTCTGCCTACCCTTTCGGGGAAAAAGGTGTGTATGTATATATGTATAACTCTCCAATCGTGCCTAGTGCCTGCTTGAGACATGATTTGCTTAAATTGTGTTTTGGTAGGTAGTTTGAGTCGTATTAACTCTACCACCGGATGTTTAAAAAAAAAAATGATAAATTTTTAATAGTTTCCGTACTATATTCTAAAACAACAATGACCTAAGTTATCCGAAATAAATTGAGTGCCAAGGATATTATAATTTCGACTAAGCACTGTGGAACTGCATTTCCTAGAAGTTTCACAATAAATCGCTCAGCTTCAAAACGCTTTCGTTCAGCAAACAAAAGAAGTGGCTGTCTGCGAAGGGCTGCGGATGCTCAAACCGAGAAATACGTCGACAGACTTGGGGCTGCGAGCTCGGAGCTTGGAGTACACGAAACTTTCGCACGAGTGCCGCTGCGGGCGCTACACACAACCAAATTAAACCAGCAAGTTTTTAAAGTGTCAAGAAGCTAACATAACATTACACACGCAACAGTAACATGCATATTCTTTACCCCACACTAGGATTCCCTGTGTCGTGGATAACAGGAAATATGAGTACCAGTACCTACCACAACACCCAAACCCGGAACAAAAATATGCAGATTTTGATGTTCCGGGTTCGACTCCCGTCTCGGAACAAATATTTGTGCAATCTGCAGATAATTGTTCAGGGTGTTCTGGGTATTTTATATGTATAATAAATATCTATCTATGTAATGTATATCTATGTGTGTATATCAGTTATCTAGTACCCATAGCACAAGGTCTGCTTAGCTTTGGGGCTAGATAATGTTGTGTGAACTATCCAGCTTTATTTATTTTATTTTATTTATTTTATACAAACATTTTACTGTTTTGTTTGAGTAGGTATCTTCATCAGCCATAAGACGTCCAGTGCTAGACTTCCTATAGTTTTTTTGGGGGGATTTATCATAATTACCTGGCTTGTCAGGCGGATTGGTGATCGCAGTATTATTTTATTTTTATTTTATTTAAATTCAACTGCTTTCTGCACTTATTGATGTCGAGTACTCAGGTTGATGCTGTTCTCATCCCTTAGTCGTCTTTTACGACATCCACGGGAGGAGTTGGAGGAGTCCTGTTCTTAGGCCGAGATCACCACGGACATGGTATTTTTTTTTTGTAATAGGGATTATATGATGAAGATTACAGATATAACTTTTATTACTGCTTTAGTGAGAAAAAGTGGTTTTGAACGGCTGTTTTTTGTAAATATTTGTTTATAATTATTAACAGACAGTGTGTCAGATGCCATGAAGAACGTCCCTTAATCCTCAAGCAGAGTGCAGACGAGCGCCAGTGACAACGCAGCGCGTCGTCTCGAGTGAACTCCATGCTTTCATCAACTTACGCTCACTCAACTATACTTGACGTCACGAGTCCATGTACAATCTATGTACACACACAACAAAATCTACAAGAAATTACGATTTCTACATGGCACCGTGAGAATGTATACTATGAGGTGTGTGAAGTAATGTTTTAACTTACACCGCTCTCATGGATGCGTGTCCAGCCGGCCTATTCCGTTAGGTATTTTTTAAATTAATCCGAGCCTGTCCAGTCGGACCGTGGTGAGCCAGGCCGCGGCCATTTTTTAAAATCTAAACTACTCATCCGGTTTTGATTAATAGGGGGGGGGGGGTTAGGTAAAAACTAATTACAAAATAAAATAAAAACAGTTTTATTATAAAAATAAAATTTTAATAATTACATATTTTTTTAAAGCTTACAGACATTTATTTTAACAATAAGTTTTAAAATGTGTTCCTTGTAATAAAACTGTAGTTTTTACTTAAAATAAAACACTAGTCATGAAATTATATCCATTCTACCACCACCGTTATTGGTTCCTCAAAGTTTTGTATGGAAAACTGTTTTGGAGCCACCTTCAGCAGTCGTATCTAAATAGGGTTACCATATCTCAGGATTTGTCCTGAGATTTCAGAATTTTTCGACTCTTCTCAGGATTCCGGCCGGATTTAGCAAATCTAGTGATAAGCTCAGGATTTTCAATAAAACACAGGTTACATTTTAAAGATCTCTCTTATTAAACTACTAAAAATAATTTTCTTTTGGTAACGATTGAACAGTTCAAATCAATACTTATTTATCAAAGTAAAACATACTAAAAACAATCTTCTTTTGGTTACAATTGCAGTTAAAATCAATACTTATGTATTAATTTAAAACAAACTTAAAATAATCTTCTTTTGGTAACGATTGCAGTTAAAATCAATACTTATTTATCGAAGTAAAACGAACTAAAAATAATCTTCTTTTGGTAACAATTGCAGTTGCAGTTAAAATCAATCCTTATTTATCAAAGAAAAACAAACTAAAAATAATCATCTTCTGGTAACAATTGCAGGTAAAATCAATACTTATTTATACAAATAGGTACTGAATTAGTTTTGTCGTATTTAATATTTGAAGAAAGTTTTTTAAGTAAGTTCTTTTCTTTGATTATTGATTTATAAAATGCCTCACAAGTTAAACTCTTCAAGTTATATTGGACTAAAAGTAGAGCTCGAACTGAAGACACGTTTAGTCGGTTTCTTTCTTTCGACCATTGAGCTACCATGATAGAAAAAACTCTTTCTACGTTTGCATTCTGAGCTGTTATTGCAAATATATATTGACAAATACGCAGTATCTCTGGCAATCGTGAAATACCTATTGTCTTGAAAATGTTTGCCCACAACTCATGAAGCATTACGTCAAAAAATGCTTCTTCCTGTTGGCGCCCCCCTCCTCCCTCCACCCCGCTGTTTTGAGTGCGATGTACATACAAGCTTTCAACGCGTCGCGTAAAACGCGTGCGCAAGATAATAATACGTTTTTGAGAGAAAATTCTCAAGCTGTAGAAAATCTCAGGACTTTTCCATGGAAATCAGGCCTTTTCTCCGGACTTTTGGTTTTTTCATCTGGTAACCCTATATCTAAACCAATCGGAACGATGCGTTGTAGGACTAACTCCGTGTCGTGGCGGACGAGCAGCCGCCTGAGATGCGAGAGGTACATGTTCGATTCCCACTGCGGGGCAAATGTTTGCATTATATGCAAATATCTGTTACGGGTCTGAGTGTTGTGGAACCATTGTACTCGTAGTTTCTGATACCCACGACACAGGGGATCCTAGTGTGGGATCAGGACTATGTATGTGACTGTGGGTGTTATGTTGTACACGTACATGTAGAGCAATAGAGAACACAATGGGTGTTTTTTAAACTACCAAGGTAGCAAACGGCACACCTGTTGGTAAGCGGTTACCGTAGCCTATGGACGCCTGTAATACCAGAGGCATCCACGCACGTTGCCGACCATTTAAAGTTTTCCAAACACCCCTTTTGAAGAACCCCATACTGTAGTCACTTGGGAAAACTCTGCAGGGAGATCATTCCAAAACCTGAGTTATTTTTTTTGTATACTACTTGAATGACGGAACAAGCTGGTGGCCCACCTGATGTTAAGCGGTAACCTCTTGCCTATGAACAGTGCATTTCCTCATAGGTCACGTCACGTCCACCTAGGACGCACCTTATGTGGCATTGCACTGCGTCCGCCACCCTGATACATAAAGATGAAAAGTCTCATGTGCCTGTAATTCCACCGACAGCCTTACCCTTCAAACCAGAACACAGCAATGCGAGCACTACTGCTTTGCGTGCGGAAGTTCCTCTGAAACCACACAGTCCGGGACCACCCTGGCTATAAGGATTGTTCGTGAGTGGGGGGGTTCGAGTATCCCGTGGGGTGGTTTACCTCCAGACATTATGTTTCTGACACCCCATAGGAACCTTCTGATTAAATTACACAAAATCTTCCGTAATGTTCCGACCGACACTGAAATATAGCACCTTAATCGTTTTAATTTATTTATACCATTAAGATACCGGGAACCACAAAATATCAAAATATTATAAAATAAGGCTTCACTCCGCTAAAGATCAGCTAGCGCCTCTTGACTCGATTCAAAGATGAGCTGTGAGAATTGTCGACGATCCTATGCTCACAAACGGTATTGAACCATTGAGTTTCACAGGAGGGACTTTTCCATCCTTTGTGTTTTTTACCGTTTGTATAATGGGTTGTGTTCTGAAGAATTATTTGAACTAGTGCCTGTGGCTCCTTTCTTTCAGTTCCTTTTTCTCTTCTTTCTTTCTTTTTCTTTCTTTCGCACCGCTTTTCATAGACAGGGGGATTCATTCTCACTCTTAGAATAGAATAGAATAGAATATTTTTTTATTTGTAACAACACAGATATAAACAAAATAAAACATGAAAATACACAAAATCTTTGGAGCTAATGTGGTCGCTCGCCGTGAATTTCTTACCACGATCGCTGAAGTTGTAGATGGATACCCCTGTCGAGTGCTTATTTACCCAGTTGTATAAAAAAATAAGATCATAATAATAGTTAGTAGGTTTAGGCTTCTTCTTTCTATAGACGACCTCTGTGGCGCGGCGGGCGAAGGTTCGCCTGCGACGCAGGAGGTTGCGGGTTCGATTCCCGCCTCAAAACAAATATGTGTGTGATCTGCAAAACAAATATTTGTGCGATCTGCAGATATTTGTTCAGGGTGTTCTGGGTATTTTCTATGTATGATAAAAAATATCTATCTATGTATTGTATTAAGTATATCAGTTATCCAGTACCCATAACGTTAGCTCTGCTTAGCTTTGGGCTAGATAATGTTGTGTGAACTGTCCAGCATTATTTAATTATTATTATTTTATTTGTTTCTCCTCTGAGGAAAGTCTCCTCAAATATGCCAACATCAAGTAAGTATATTATTTTGATAAAATTAGAACAACTAGTTAAAATCCCAGTATTTTCTACATATCTATCTGTCTAAAATTACACGATATTACCCAAAAACACTATTTATTGAAACCAAATAAAAATGAACGACGTCTCTCTTGTAAGAAACTGAAAAAAGCCTGCAAATGGCTTCATTTTGCACGAATTTTTGCACGAATTGGCAAAATGACTTTGATAAATTAACAAGTAGAACCACTCTATCAATCAACTCACATTATACCCTGGCTTCGGGTATAATTCCAAGTCAAAGTGTTATATAATATCTCGGCCGGATATTACAATCAGAAGCGGAATAATAAATGAAGCGATTGTCGCTTATTTACACGAGAGCGAAACGCATACCGTGCTGCTAATAAACGCGAACCATACCTTGAACTTAGAATATAGAATAAACCAGAACCCGTGCCACGCGTAAAAACTGTCACCACGCAAACTAGTCTCAATTAGAATAGTTTCACCCAGTCTGTCTGTGGTCGGCCGTGCTGCTAGTCGTGTCGAACTCGAAAGATTTTCTTTTGAATATGTCTTTGTGTGTCTTTTCCCACATGTAAAAATTCTGCGAGGCGTAAAAAGAAAACGGATAGAACCATATTTCATACTTTAGCATTTTTTTGATTTTTTTGATAATTAATTTTGTTTACCATTCATTCTTTGGAAAAAATCAAACGTCCATCTTTTCATTGTTGCCAACATCACCAAAACATTGTCCCCTACTGGTGGGAAGTAAGAGAGGCGCGGGTAGGCATTGTTTTTTGGCGACACAGCGCCCCGTATTATATAGCATCGTACGCACCTTCTGGTTTATTCTATATTCTAACACTTTGAATAGTTCTTTCTGTATAAGTAATTGGCGTCGCACGGCTTGTGCTTTTGCCATTTTCAAGTATATTTATTGTATTTTCAATATAATTTGCAACGTTACACTCCTTTCAAGTCGTCAAATTAACAGTCAAGTCATATTTTAGTAAAACAGTGGCCATTTTACTAAAACTTTTGTAGACAATTTCCACAAATTTGAAAAGTCACGCCATTCACTTTCATTTAATTTCACTACAATTGTGCTCTTTAAACGATCTACATTGGTTAAAATGCCATCAAAAAAAAAAATGGCGGCGGCACTGTAGACATGCGTGCACGTTGTTATTTGCTCCGAATATTTTAATCGAATTTTAATGTAAATAGTAACTTTTAAGTGCTGTGCTAAGTGTAATTGTGTATTACAAAATTAATACTGTGTTTTAGTGCATGTGACATTCTGGGACATTCATTACCAGTGAGTTATCAAACTAAACATTTTCAATCATTAATTTTTGACTCGCACGCACACTAACAAACCGCGGTCGCGCGTGTACGGCGCATACCGGCGCGAAGGCAGCAAGGAGCTTCCTCAACACAGTCAGCGCTTTAAAGCTTCATCGAAGCGCGTGTCTGTTAGACGCAACAACTCGCTTTCGTCACTTTTTTGCCTTTACAACTTGAATGAGCTTTGCGCTGCGTATGCAAGATGTCGCCACGTGCTAACAAAATTTGCGCCAAATGTAAACAAATGGTGAAAGGCAGAGCTTTCCTATTCTGCACGGATTGCAATTTACACTTCCACATTGAGTGCCAAGGCTATGAGAACCGCTATCATCTCCTAGATGCTGACCGAAAGGCGAAATGGAAATGCGAGACATGTCTTAGGAAAAATTATTTAGCCAAAAATAAAAATACTGCACTAGGATCGTCGTCAGTACTACCTAGTTCCACATCGAAGCCAGCACAAAGACCTGAAAACTGTAAGGCGCCCGTTGACTCCAAGGTAATTCCACCTTTTAGCCCCCCTGAAGGCGATGATCAGGTCATTGATCCCTTTCAAAATGTAACACTGCGAGGAAATTCTCGAAAATGCGATAATGTCTGTTCCGATGATATTTCATCTATTCAAGGTGATTCGGCACTTGAAATAACCACTGCTCTAAAAGAGTACATCACAAAGCAGATGTCAACTTTAACCCATCAGTTGCTGAGCAAAATAGATACCCTCGCTTTGTCCATTGAGAAGTTTACTAGTAGATGTGAGGAAATCGAACAGAGGGTATCTACACTTGAAATGCGCCTCGATAATAAGGACAAAAAGGTCAATGAGCTCGTGGTAACCGTAGATCAGCTGAAAACTGAACTCAACGACAAGGAACAGGAGTTGCTTGTAAACGAAGTAGAGATTTCCGGTATTCCCGAGATTAACGGTGAAAATCCCATCCATATCGTGTCAGTCGTCGCCAACAAGCTTGGAGTGAAGATCGCGGAGAGCGACGTGGTCAGCGCGGTGCGGGTGGGGGGCGCCCGCCGCGAGCCCGTGGCGGGCACCCGCGCCCCCCTCGCTCGCAATGCGCCGCGCGCACCCGCCGGCGCCGCGCCCACCGACACCGGGCCCGGCACCCGCGCCCCCCTCGCTCGCAATCCGCCGCGCGCACCCGCCGGCGCCGCGGCCACCGACACCGGGCCCGCGAGCGCTACCGCCGCCGGGGACGAGACCGGGCCGCGCCTGCTCGTGGTGCGCCTCCTCCGTCGCGTCCAGCGGGACGAGCTCCTGCGAGCGGCGCGCGTCCGCCGCGGTGCCGACACTGCGGGGTTCGGCCTGCCCGGCCCCGTGCGCCGGTTCTACGTGAACGAGCGACTCACTCGCGCTAATCGGCTGCTCTTCCGCCTTGCGCGGGAGAAGACTCGTCAGCTGGAGTGGAAGTTCGTGTGGACCAGGGACGGTACGATTCTCGTACGTCGCGAGCATAGGGAGCCTGCGAAACGAATTCGTTCAGAGAACGACTTCGAGAAGGTTTTTGGTGCTTAAATTGTTAGTGGTTATTAATTTTCACCTATCTCTACATAACACAATAGCTTTAAATTTATTGAGTATAATTCTAAAATGGTATAATATCTCAGTTATCTTTGTAACTTTGTTACACATTGATCTCAGAAACTACTTTACTTCCATTATTGCACATATATTTTACTTTGATAGGTTTTTTGTAGGTATCTTTTTCTCAGATTACTTAAATAATGTTCAGGTAATATTACTGTTTGATTTTATTAATTATCGTGTTTTACATCCAAAGTGGCGTAATAGTACGAAGAAGCAAAGCTGCCGTTATATACACATAGTAAGGCTATCTATGATATTATTTATTCTAACGGAAGAACGCCACGTCTCTCTCCTCAGACTGGTTTTGTTAAATTGTAAGTATGATCAGATAATTTATTCGTTCGTCATACAATTTATTAAGGATAAATATCTATCGCTCGGTCTCTTGAATCCTGGGTCTCTAGGTAATAAACATGATGAATTCGTGGTAGCAATGATGCGGCATCCGGTGGAAATAATGGCGATAAATGAGACATGGCTGCGCGAGGGTGGGGAGGCGCGCGCGCCCGTACTGCCCGGCTATCGGCTGAGGCACGCGCCGCGAGACTCGGCCGGCAGCGGCGGAGGCCGCGATCGTGGCGGCGGCGTTGGTTTCTATCTCAAGCGCGGCGTGAACGCGCGCCTGATCGCTCATCCTCAGGCTCCAATCGATCAGATGTGGCTCAGTCTCACTCTAAATGGGCTAAAGCTGGCCATCGGTACCGCTTATCGTCCACCGTGGCAGAATGTAGATACTTTTTTAGATGCGCTTACGGAATCTGTAACTTCACTCCATGCGTTTGACTATATTGTGCTAACAGGGGATTTCAATATAGATCTTCTAGAACTTAACGCTCCTAAAACAAAAAAACTCTTGGACTTTTTAAAATGTGCGGGTCTTGACCAGTATGTCACTGTTCCGACTCATTTCACGGACCACAGTGAAACACTAATTGACTTATTGTGTTCAAATATTAAAATAACGGATATCGATGTGGACCATATACCTGACCTGAGCCGCCATTCTTTAATATCTTGTAAACTTCGTATTAAGAAAGACAAACCTGTACCTAAATGGATTGTTTACAGACCGATCAAAGACATTGATTCTGAAAAATTTAACCATGACCTTAATGATATTAACTGGAACAGTATAATTTCTAGCGACGTAAATAAAATGGTAGAAGATTTTAGTTTAGCTGTCTTGGATTTATTTGAAAGACATGCACCATATAAAAGAGTTTTAATTAAGGACCAGTCGTATCCCTGGATAACATACAATATCAAGGAAATGATGAAGACTCGCGACAAAGCTCACACTCGTAGCCGCCTGTCTGACACTGAGTCGCATAAAAGATATTATAAAGATTTAAGACATCAAGTAAATATGGCCCTATATGCCGAAAAAAAGTCATATTTTCAATACAGCATAAACTTAAACTCGAATAAACCGCGTACTTTGTGGAAAAACATTAAACGAAATGTGGCTAACTTTAAACCAATAAAAACCGATCTACCATCACATTTTCAGGATCCAAATGCTATAAATATAAATTTTCTGTCGCTACCTGGGAATAATGCTATAAACATCTCAGATTTGACTTATTTCGAGTTTCATAGACATGGTCCATCTGTTTTTAGCCTTCATTCCGTAAGCGAAACTGTAGTAGGTGAAATCATAAGATCTTTCTCCACAAATGCGATAGGTGTCGACGGTATTTCTATGGATATGATTTTGTTAACTCTACCTCAAACGCTCACTGTAATAACAACCATAGTTAACTGTAGTATTGATACGGGAATTTTTCCTTCGTCATGGAAAACAGCCATAGTAAGACCACTTCCCAAAACCGATCACCCAATCAACTTAAAAGATTTGCGCCCGATTAGTATTTTACCATTTCTGTCCAAAATCATTGAGAAGGTTGTATGTCTACAGCTCACTAGTTATATGGAAGAGAACAAAATTATGCCTAAAAAGCAATCAGGTTTTAGAAAAGGGCACAGCACAGCAACGGCTCTACTGGATGTTGTTGATGATGTTCTGGCTGCTCAAGATGCTGGCGAAGGAACTATTTTGACACTCCTAGACTTCTCACGTGCATTCGATACAATTAATACCACTCGTTTACTTTCAAAGCTTACTTATTACGGGCTTAATAGCGTAGTGACTAGATGGTTTGCGAGCTATCTCAGTGAACGATCTCAATATGTCGAACTTAAAAATGCAGACGGCTCAGGCTCTGTTTCGGCTGCCATGTCCGTGACTCGTGGAGTTCCCCAAGGTTCCATTCTTGGCCCAATACTTTTTGTTTTATATTGCGCAGATATAACCTCACAAATAGAAAATTGTAAGTACCACCTTTACGCTGATGACCTTCAGTTATATGTGTCTTCCAAGCCTGATGAGATCAAAGTTGCTATCAGTGGGTTAAATAAGGATTTGGATCGTATAGTCAGATGGAGTGAAGCAAATGGCTTAGTTTTAAATCCTGACAAATCAAAATTTCTGATCCTGGGATCTAAACATCAAATTGATAAGGTTCTTTCTAACGATCCCAAAGTATACATCACAGGGGCATTGATTAATCGCGTTACTGAAGCCCGCAATTTAGGTTTGCTCATGGATGGCTCACTTAAATTTGAAAAATACGTGCAAGAAACAGTTCGTAACTGTTTCTATAGGTTATCTGTTTTGTATCGGATGCAGGAGTTCCTCAGCACTGATCTACGTATCAAGTTGTGTGATTCGCTCATTTTGTCTAAACTTAATTATGTTGACAACGTATTTGGTGAGTGCTTGCTAGCTCGTTCACTAAAATTAACTCGTATACAAAACGCCTGTGTGCGATTTTGTTTTCCGATCCCGCGACGAGCTCACATCTCCCCTTACATCAATCAGAACGGTTTATTGAACATGTCATCGCGCCGATATCTTCATTTTGCGACTTTGCTTTTTGGTATTGTTAAAAATCAGCAGCCTTTGTATCTATACGATAAGCTCGACTTTTCAAATCGACATATACGTTATGCCACTCGCTTAATTTGTCCACACCACAGAACGACTGCCTTTCGTGGCAGCTTCCGGTATGCTGCCACGAAATGTTGGAACAATTTGCCGCCACCAATTAGAAATTCAAAATCTATTCACTCCTTTAAAAACACACTTAAGAAACATTTATTACATTCACAATTTTTACCATCCACAGGTAGTCGTTCTGGGCCTAAATTTAGTTTAGTTTAATACAGCATAAGTTTCACAATGGTCTCTCTTCTCTTTTGTTTGTTTTGTTATTTGTTTATTTTATATAATATAATAGTTATAGAATCATAGCTCTACCACGATTGCATTTAATAATATTTCATCTTTTCTTTTCTGTGTAAAACGTGTGTCGCAGTGCTGCCCAACACACTGGCGTCACGTAAAACCAGCGCTGCACAGCGTTTGCGCTGTCGCAGCATACGCTGAGTGACGACCATTTTTGCTAATTTAATTAATTGGATAATGTTTTAGTTGTAAGTTTTTGTGTCATTGGCAAATAAATATATTTGTATAAAATAACACCAAATTACTCATTGAAACTAAATAAAATAAAAGGAGACGACGCCTCATTTAAAAAATGACGGAAAGAGTCCCTTTGAATAGTTACACCGTGTTTTATCTCCTTCGTTCGAATTTGTCGTTTGTGTTTGTCGTTTTTTGTTTATCTGCATCAAAAGACAAAACACTTTTTAAGTATTCCAAGGATAATTCAAACTTTATAGTGGCAGGGTACTGGCTTACGATCAATCTCCTCGACGACCTCTGTGGCGGGGCGGGCGAACGTTTGCCTGCGACGCCGGAGGTTGCGGGTTCGATTCCCGCCTCGGAACAAATATTTGTGCGATATGCAGATATTTGGTCAGGGTGTTCTGGGTATTTTCTATGAATAATAAAAAATATCTATCTATGTTATATATTGTATTAAGTATATCAGTTATCTAGTACCCATAACACAAGCTCTGCTTAGCTTGGGGCTAGATAATGTTGTGTAAACTGTCCAGCATTATTTATTTATTTATTTATTTATTTAATCAAAGTCATTACTTGAAGTAAGTAATCAAAACCAAAAATTATGTATAAAATATTTTTTTTAAAATGTTTTTGGTATTTTTTTTTTTTAATTGTTTGCGTGGCATTTCCTTCCTGGCTGAAGACCAACGCCTCACATACCTACCGTACCCAGGTCAGTATTTGACCCCATACAACACTATCATCATCAACCTACTGCAGTCCACTGCTGGACATAGGTCTCTCCCATGGCACGCCACTGAGCCCGGTTTTCGGCTCTCCTCATCCAGTTTCTGCCAGCCACCCCGCACAACACTATCGATGCATACAATTCAATTAGGCACATTATTTTCTTATTTAATAATTTTCTCTTTTTATGTAGGTACGTGCCTTTTTTCATGTGTCAGGGAGTGTCTTTATTGAAGTACGTGAATGATGGAACTAGCACATGGCCCACCAGATATTAAGTGGTAACCAATGCATTACCACATAGGTCATGTCCACCTAGGACGCGCCCTAGGTGGCATTGCGCTGCGCGCGCCACCCGGAGACCTAAATATGAAAGTCTCATGTGCCTCTAATTTCACGGCACCCATACCCTTCTTACCGGAACACAGCAATGCGAGCACTACTGCATTGCGGCAGAAATAGGTATATGGTGGTAGTACTTCCCCTGACGGACTCTTTCACAAAAAAGCTCTACTACTACTAATGTGTTGTTTTGGCACAGTATAAGTAATAGGTTTTGGGAAAAGTAAATAAATGTTTTTTTTTTGTCTTTCTTTTCTTTCAATTTTGATGAAAAGTCTACAAAGTAGCTCTATATTGAAAGGATAGAGTGTCAACGTGATTGGCATAAAGGCTACTTTTCATTCCAGTATTACACAGGTGAAGCCACAGGCGGATGTATATAATTTTTAAAAACTTTCTTAACTTTGATACCCGCCTCCCGTTGCAAAGAAACGGTGTAATTACTAACTGTAACAATGCTTAATCACAAAGCGCCAAGCCTATTACGAGTTTGGAAGACTTTCCTCAAACACTCTTAACCTTAAAATAAAGACGGCCAAGTGCTGGTTTAACTCCAGCGCTAAGGGTTCCGTACATTTTTTTAGTGTAAAAAATCCTTCCAAGCTGAATTTCAGCATTCTGTAAAGATTTTTCCATACATCTTCCGATTTCAGGGGTACAGAAAGTAAAAGTAGAGTCCAGAATTTGAGGCCCGTATTCCAGAACTATGCCCAAGCGTGAATCGATACTCAAGCACAGATTTGGTGACAGTTTTTCTTTGAAATCTGTAAAAATCTATCCTTGAGTCTCGATTCAGTTTATGTTTAATTTTAGAATACGGACCTAAGTTTCCTTTTTGTCATGTGATCTTTATATATATTTTTTTATTGTTTAAAATGTACCTGAATCTGATCGTGTTTGTAATGTGTAGTCTCAGGTATTTACTGCACGTAATTCTCAAGAAAAAAATTCGAAATTATTAGTCAAAATCATGGCAGTCGTGTTTTTTTTAATATTTTTAATTAATGTAATCGTTGAAGTCTTACGTAAGTACAGAACCCTAATTATAAATTCGTTTGACTAATTTCATTTTGTAGAAAGTTTTCAGGACAGGCTTGATGTAATAAAATTTATGTCGATCGAAGGAAAACTTCTTAATTAGCGCCGCGGGTCGATAGAAAGGGCTGACAAGCGCCCATTCATCTAACCACTGGACGTTTTCAATTCGTAGCCATTTAAGAACGGTTATATCCAGATCTAGATATTGTCTATCTTCTCTGTAAGATATGGATGTTTTATTGAATCGCCGAACGGGTTCCGCACCTCAAAAGGTACCAATGGAATAGGATAGTGTTATCAAGGTGATATAAAGGTGATTAGTGACCCCAAATTCTGTCTATAACTCAGTAAGGTTCCGCTTACCATCAGGTGGGCAGTAAGCCAGTTTATAGAGCCATAACATAAAAAAAATAAGAAAAAAAGGTAAGCAAAAAAGGGACAGAATAGAGCACGTAAAGCAAAATGACAGCGAAAATCACGAAAAACCGCAACTGTCTAAAGTTACTGATTATATCCAAAAATCTAAACATAAAGTTTTATAAATTGTTATTATTGTAATTGTTTGTTTATTTACCTATAAATTGCCTTATTGTGAAATAATGATTAAAATCGCTTTTTTTAACAGAAGTTTTTTTTTTTTCACTTATTTTTTTTTTCTTTTGTTTTTTTTTCTAACAAACGTACGAATTACTTAGAGAAAATAAACATGAAGAAATATTTTTGATTATATTAGACGTCCATTGTATATTTTTTATAGTATTTGGATAATACGTTTGTGAGAAGTAGGCTTTCAAAGAGAGGTCTTTATTGCAGTTTGGGGTCTATTATCGCCTTAATACCAAATACTAAAATCTACAGCCTTCTATCAAAACAAGACCAATGTTTTCATGCAACTCGCTGGCTGACTCATTAAAACTTATAGGGTACTGACCGTTGACCTAGAATCTTGATATTTGGCATGAAGGAAGGTCATAGCACAAGTTAAGACAGCGCTCCAGCAGGGCAGAAATCTTCATACAAAAAAAACGCCTCGCGCCGCTCGAAATAGCGGTTTTTATTGAATATCTCGAGAAATATAGATAATTTTAAAAAACCCCGTGGGTAAACCCTCCGTTTTATTGTATTGATGTTATTTATCCAATTTTTGAACCAATAATCTGTTCTATATTGACAAACAGTCGAATCTAGCCAAAAGTTAGAGGTAACTTAGTGTTTTTTTTTACCGAAAAAATTTTGTCCTATCGTGTTTCTGTCTGGGTGAATTTGAATATTGTACTTGATTTATTCAGTTAAAAATCTAATCTAAGATTGGTAATTTTGCATTATACCCCACCCATTATACCACTACCCCGAATAAATCGGAAAATTATGAATTTATAATATTATAAGTAGGTACTGTATTTGTTTAGCCGACTACCTGCAACGCAAAACGAATTATTGAAAAGATATTCCCTGAATTTATCAACATTTTGTCGTATTTTCAGGAAACTAGGTGGAAGATAGGTGCTCTTGTCTGATTGAGCCAAGCAAGAGCAAAAAATATCGCCGCAGAGCTCGGAAATAGTATTAATGTGCAGCGAAATGGACGTTTTGAAGTGAAATTAATAGCTTAGCTGGCATGATAGCTCTTAGCTAGGCCAAGAGCTAGAGCCATTAGATAAAATATTGCGGTAAGTACCTACCTACATGCCTATCGTTTTATTACATTTTAATAAGTCAAAGAGGGGAAGGAATTTGCGGAATCTTCGGGAGTAAATTAGGCTAAATTATAATATTCGCTTTTATTAGTTTCACTTGTAACTAATAAACAGTATAATCAAATCTTGGAATCAAATTTTTTACCACTTCCCGATATCCGATTGAACTGAAATTTGGCTTACCTACCTAGACACACGCCTTTTTCCCTGAAAGGGTAGGCAGAGCCTCAATGGACCTGTTTTCACAGTGGGTTGCACCATTATGGATAATAGACGTGACAAGTGGTGAGCTCATCGCCGCCATTGCCTCCCACGACTGACTCGGCTAACGCTTTCTACCAGTAATAACAAATTCTATAATATAAGCTAGCAGCCAGGACAAATCTTATAACAACGAATCTTATCAATAAATCCGGGTTATCCCTTAGTCGGCTTCCACGGGAGGAGACGGAGGGGTATATTTATAGGCCGCACACACCACAGCATAATTTGACTTAGCTGTCAAGTTCCCATGCCTATATTCTTTGATCCCATGATAGTATAACAATATTATGATCTAATGATGGAGACGGAAGGTGGACAACGGAACTCCTCGATGATTAATAGGAGCCTGGCAGTTGGCCTCATTTTGATCAGCTCATGGTTCCGATTAACAATTTTAATCTAGTATATAATAAAAAAGTCGGTATATAATATATAAGCTGAGTCAGTGGTGGGAAGCAATGGCGGCGATGAGCTCACCACTTGTCACGTCTATATTCCACGATGATGCAACCCACTGTGAAAAGAGGCCTATTGTGGCTCTGGAAAAAGGGAAAAAGGCGTGTGTCTATGTATGTATGTATAATAAAAAACTGCATTTAATTTTCCTCGCTCGTTCCTTTGTTGATAATGATGGTTGTATCCTCTTCAAGACCGCCTACACTTGTGTCACGCTACCCTTTATTATTATAACCATGCTGTCATTGTTAGCTGATGCATAAATTATTATGTGATCGATACGGAGTGCCTCACTCAGTCACATTAGTCTCTATCCGGCTCGCGACGAGTGCGCAGAGACATAGACTAGATTATAGCTCCCAACTGCAGCAACTGTGAAACTGCGATTGGGTGGAATTCTAATGTACTTTAATTTATTTTACTGTCCGCTTCGCATCTGTTTTATTGCTTCTGAACAAATTGGTACTTTTAGAGATTGGAAGGAGCTGTGGAACGTGAAGGATATCCTACGGTTTCATTACCGCACATTAAAATTAAAACAAAACGATTTCGTTAAAAGCTAGCGTATTTAATTTTATTTTTCTTAAAGTGGTTTGTCTATTGCCTTTTCATAAACAAAACTTTGAGGAACCAATGTTGGTGAAACTCAAAATAAAACACCGAAGGTCACCCAAAATCTTCCACTTCTCCCTGTCCTTGGCAGTCTCCCACCACTCCTCATAATTATGCTCATATAATGCTTTCTCGGCCGCCCCCGAGGTTTTTTAAAACTACTAATAATTTCGGATCAAGCAGGCGGCCCACCTGATGTTAAGCGGTACCTACCCTCTGCCTATGAACAGTGCATTACCTCACAGGTCACGTCCACCTAGGACGCACCCTATGTGGCATTGCACCGCGCCCGCCATCCTGAGACATAAAGATGAAAAGTCTCATGTGCCCGTAATTACACCGGCAACCATACCCTTCAAACCGGAATACAGCAATGCGAGCACTACTGCATTGCGGCAGAAATAGGTATGGTGGTAGTACTTCCCCGGACGAACTCTTTCACAAAAAAGCTCTACTACTACTACTATCCAGGGTGTGCTGATATTCGCCCACCTATTGGAAAGCATTGGGCTGACGTGCCCTGCCCAATTCCCTTTGAGCCTGGCCTTCTACATCGGCAATGCCAGTCAAGAAACTCAGGGTGGTTTTTTTTTTTTTTTTTTATACTACTTGGATGACGGAACAAGCAAGAGGCCCACCTGATGTTAAGAGGTAACCTCTGCCTATGAACAGTGCATTACCTCATAGGGCACGTCCACCTAGGACGCACCCTATGTGGCATTGCACTGCGCCATTGTCTTGCTGGTGTTCCAACATGGTCGAAAAGAAAAAAGAAAAACTAACCACGAATTGAGAAACTCCTCCTTTTTTTGAAGCTGATTAAAAACTTTTCAAACAGTTGGTTAGGTACTTAAAAAACCACAATCCGACCCTTGTTTGATTAATATTACAGTATAGTGTCAACAAAAGAGCACTTTATGTAGTACCTACTCCTATGTGATCATGTTTCTGGGGACAGTCACGGATCACACATTAATAATGTGTGGTGTCCGAAACATTCCGCCCTTGGAATAATAAGCGACTGCTGACGATAACGGAACAATGAAATGTATGAAATTCACCGATAAAAGAAAATACATGACGCGCGTAGTTGCGTATTAATTTGCGAAATAGGCCTCAATTCACTATCATCAGAAGCTTTTAGAAATCTAATACTGGGCGAGGTCACCCCCTAGAATTCAAAGGGGAGATTTTCCATAATCACCACGTTGGCAGGGGGATTGTGTTAGTTTTCTTGCATGTAAGTTCCATTCGACTAACTAAAATCAATTTACATAATTTTCATCATTTTATCTCTTGAAGAGACTATACCACCCACCACAGGGAATCCTTATGGATCCTTATGTTGTGGGTCTTCATCTTACCTACTGTTTCAAAAGTGTTTAACTGTCTTTTTTTTAATGTGAATTATCTTTTGCTTGTATTTATGTATTTTTCTTCGAGTGCTATAACAACTATTGTTACAAAATACATACAGCAAACACAGCTAACTAAGAATTCTTAACATTGAAGAAAATTATAATTGCGCTATTATAATATAGCAACGAAACTTTTATCCAAGTTTTGTGCTCAAAGGATTCAGAAACAAAAGAGGTAAACGGACAATCTGTGTTTGAGACCGCTTTTACAACTGCAATCTGAAGTCGCTAGGTTCTCGCAATCTTTGATAAAGGAAAGACGCTTAAAAACAACTTCTTGAAATCAAAATACAGTTAGATAAATAAGACTCCACCTCGTTGCGTAGCTCAGATCTGCACACGAGAAAATAGGACATTGCTGTACTCATAGTCAACAAGTCTATTTTAGATGTACACTTACACTTACAAGCTTCCTCGAAAAATCAACAACTAGAACATCCTACAATTGTAACCAAACGTCAACAGTAGCTTATTTCAACTTTCATTAACCTCGCCAGTTAAAAGTTAAATTGAAAACAGTTCCACAGCTACACTAATTGCTCGTTACCCGCTCTCCGGGATAAGTTAGAGAACCAGAGTTTTATAAATAGTTATATTGTTTCTATCCTCTCTACTCCGTAACAAGGTACTATGCATGGCAATTGGGATGTTATTACAATTGCATGCCGATCAAAATTTCCCAAGCAACGGGAATTAAAGAGACGATTTAAAAATCAAATATATTAAAATAAATAAGAATAAAATAAATGTAAGATAAAATTGGCTATAAAATTGGTTATGGGTCTATTGGGTATAGTCGTTAAAGAGACGGTCATGTGTTGCACTCTTCAATATCTATTCTGTCATTGTGGTTCAGCTTATTTTAGCATCCACCCTCCAAATCAATTTATCAGCGAGCGGATTACGCAACTCCGTTGCTATCAATTTCAATCAGTTTAACTCATAGAGCAAATACGAAGGCCGTGTTGCTTTAAGCTTCCAGGCGACCGTTGACAGCCGTAGAGCGGCAGGCGAATAGCCAGCTGAGATGCCAGAGGTTGCGGGTTCGATTCTCGCTGCGGGACAAATGTTTGTATGATCTGCAAATATTTGTTCCAGTCCTGGGTGTTATATGGTGCCATGGTACTCGTAGTTCCTGATACCCACGACACTGGGAATACTAGTGCGAGATCAGGTCTATGTATGTGACTGTTGGAAGTGTTATTAGTGTCCACCCGCGGCTTCGCTCGTGTTTTACCAGGATTAAAAGTAGCCAGCTCAATCCAGGTCATAATCTATCTGTGTATCAAATTAGGATCGGTATCAGTTAAATTTCGAACAATAAAACAGAATTTTACTGTTTCTTTTTTGTTTTTTTTTTTCTAGTCATTTTGTTTTCTACACTTCATAGTTTGGATATTCCAATTGGATAACACATTCATAAAAAAAATCTAACTAATAAAATAAAACTATGACAGAGCCCATTATGTCATGTTTCACAAAAGTGCTCTTCCTACCAAGTATAATACAGTACTAGTCTGTTTCGTTCCTTTTCATTTTCGTTCCTTTATTAACATAGCATTTGGAAAATAACAAAAATTCCGTAGGTAGTGAAATTGTGTCTCTGCTTTGAAGTAAACAGTTTATAAGAAACATTTCTGTCGGCCATTTCCGATAGAGCATTGTAACGCCCGCGGCGCCCGCCGGCTGCCAGCTACCCTAATTGATATCAATTACCAAAATCTCTAGAATCTCTTTCAAAACATCGTTTGAGAGAGAAATATTCGGACTTTCCACCTCTCCTTGAAATATTGAAATCATCTAAGTTTGATAACTGCATTTGGTTGGAGCCGGCTGGGAAATATCAAAATTTTGAAAGGGAAGTGTACTTTTGCTGTTGATTTGGAATATAAATAAATAAAAAGTGGCCATGTGCGAGTCGGACTCGCCCATGGTAATGTACATCATATATTTTTTTAAGTTTTTTCATTCTCTTATTTTAGAAGTTACAGGGGGAAGTTACACACGTTTTACCACTTTGGAAGTGTCTCTCGCGCAAACTATTCAGTTTAGAAAAAATATATATTAAAAACCTCAACATCATTTTTGAAGACCTATCCATAGATCCCATAGGGTTGGACTTTTTTTTTTTTTTTGAGTTTCAGTTCTAATTAATACAATAAATATTTATTGTTTTTTTTTCTATTTTTGTGTGAAAATCTTAATGCGGTTCACAGCTACTTACCAAGTTTCAACAGCATAGCTCTTATAGTTTCGGAAAAAAGTGGCTGTGACATACGGACGGACAGACAGACAGACAGACATGACGAATCCATAAGGGTTCCGTATTTTGCCATTTGGCTACGGAACCCTAAAAAGGAAATGCTTTTCATTGATAATCGCATCACTTGGAAAAATTTACCGCAAAATTGGAAAATTCAGGAACACTGAAGGAGCGCTTCTTCTGTGTGTTTTTATTCCAGGTTGAGGCATTGGGCAACAGGTTTTGACGTCAATGGTGCGTGGATTGATGCTTGGGGAGGGGGAGGGGGGGAGTTGTCGTGCGAAGCCGCGGGCAAAAGTTAGTTGTGAATACATTTAAGAAAAAAAGGTCTTTACCCCCGTTTCTAATACGATGTAATGTAATGTATGTGTCGAACACAATAAAGAGGTGATTAAACTGAACTACCGCAGATTATGCTTTTAGTTTTGAATTGTACTTAATTTAGTTGCAAGTTTACAAGACATTAGTATGTTATAATTAACTTATTCGCACTAACCATGTTACCTAACCATTGTAACCAATATGGAAGTACTACACCACTAGGTATTGATTGATTAAGTAATAGTTCTTTACTATTATCACTTTTAAATAATATCAACAAAAAAAATAGCTATGCCGTAGACCCTCTACGAGCATCTACGAGGAGAGATGGTTGGCTGATAGAAATCTTCTGAGATAACAATGGCTCATGCCTACCAATACTATTTATTTATTTATTTCATTTTATTTTAGGAATACTGACAGCCTAAAAAACATCGTAAATATAGGAAAATTTTGAATCAAAACGTTAATTACTTACAGTCTTCAATCTTAAAAAACAGAATGTTCTATCACTATTGAGAAGTCCGTAAAACCCCACGAACCATCCAAAGACGACAGATGTATACATTCATCCTGCTCTAATCACGCAGTGTGTCTACTCGTCAACAGATGGCGCTAAGAGGCTCTCTAAATTAATTTACGCCAATCGGTCGGCGTAACAGTACATGAAGCATCCACATAAATGTTCAGTTGCCCTTAGCCATTTGTTTCCAAAAGTAGGTGCGATCAAGTATTTTATTGTCCTGCTAACAACCACTTTACGGGGTCGGCCGGTTACGGTAACTTTGGGGCACTTGCTCTTGCACCTTTTGGGGTTTTATTTGAGGTTATTCGCGCGTTTACGCAAACTAACATTTCAACATGGTGAATTAGGTACTTACCTATATTTTGACACAATTAAGCGGCAGCTTGGTCTGCTTGGTGGCAGTTTGTTGTGTACGTATTATTGCGGTTTAAGTCTGTATTTTGATGTAGAGTCTGATGTTGAGACAACATAACACTTACTGTGATTTGTATTTAATAATATTGAGACGTACGTAGTGGAGTTTGACTGAGTAATTTTGTTAGTGTTTTCCATTATTGCTTGATAGGTGCACACGCGCTAAGATTTAATATCACTCAGATATTCGTAGCAAAGAAAAACGCAAAATAAAACGTCACGCTTGGTTTCATACAAATTGTGGTATATCTTAATTATGTGATCTGTGCTGCTGCACTAGCATTTTATTCATAGATTTTATACCTATAAAGTTATTTTATTTTCCCGTAATCCAAGTGAATAGTAGAGTGTATAACTCGGGACTAAAACCCATTCATACTTCAATGGCTCGTTTTAGTCCCTTTTTGAACAATCTACCTTGGCTATCCAAGGTATAAACCTTATAGGTACCTTTACCTTTTTTTCTAAGAAAGGAAAGTTTAGGTCAACTTGTTTTGGATAGCGCTAAGTCCTTGCTAAGACTCTCAAAATGATCCCCATATTTGCGTTCCTCATGGCCATTTGCTACCGCAATTGGGTTGGCTGTTGGCACAGTTCAGCAAGCACTCTTTTCCCAAATAAAAAATAACTGTTGATTAGGTACTTCCTTGGGCTGATGAGTCCTATTACTACGAACACATTCTCGTCGTACTGGTAGATAAATAGATTCAGTTGCCCTTAGCTCTGCTTCGCTAGATAGATAATGTGGATAATCCATTCAATTAGTTAAGGATTACTCGATTGGGATAACGAGAACCGATAGTTTCCAGTTCACTGCGCACCTCCGCTCAACTATTCACAGATTTGCGGTACAATATAATTATATATATATGCCGCAGCCAACTGGTTGAATTCAGCCGTTTAATTGGACAGCTAGCCATTTCATTGAATAACGCCATTCACTACATCAAAAATCCTGGGACCTCGAGAAACCGAATGCTAGGGAAATGCTGGTGAAATTACAGGTTCATGAGACTTTTCATCTTCATAATTTTCCATTTTATTACCATTTATATTTACCATGTATTCTGAGATTTTTGAATATCCCGTTTCTAGTGAAAAATATGTGTTTAACCATGATAGTTTCAAAAGTTGTTTTCATCTTTATGTCTCAGTCTCAGGGTGGCGGGCGCAGTGCAATGCCACATAGGGTCCGTCCTAGTTAGACGTGACCTATGTGGTAATGCGTTGTTAAAGGCAAAGGTTACCAGCTTAACATCAGGTGGGCCATCAGCTTGTCACTTCATTCATGAAGATAAAAAAAACTACATAAATAATAAATATCATCGTGAGATTGTAGTCCCCTGATAGATTCGTTTTTTTTAAACTATTTTATTAGCCTTTCTACACCAAACATGTTGGGATTTAAATGGCGTCTGCCTGGGGTTTGCGCAGCTAGCCGTCCAATTAAACGGCTGATTCAACCAGTTGGCTGCGACATAGACACTATATAAGTTAACCTAATAGTACAGTAGGTACCAAAGTAGGTACTATTGTAAGTCATGTCGTATTCACGGCTTTATAGTGCAGTAAATTCAGCTGTAAAGTTTATGGGCTACAATTTTGACTACAGCTGTATGGGTAACTATATTAAATGAAATACAAGTTACTTATGGGATTTATAAACACAATATGTAGGAATCTATTACGTACTGGATACCTTTGCTTATATATAGATACACGTGTGATCTACCAATGTTCACGGTCAGCGAATTCATAGCAATACTACATAGGTATACCTACCTTCTAACTACACACATCAAAGTCAAAGTCAAAATTCAAAAAGTATTTTATTCATTGAAATCACAAGGATCATTTTGAATCGTCTTAAAAAATAAATTTACATTTACTCCTGTTCCAACGCAACCAGACCTAGAAGAATCAGGCAACAAACACGGTCTGTTTTTCTTTTGATGATCCTTCTTACTACTAGGTGGGGAGCGCCTGTGTGGTGCCTCGAGAACAAGTGGAAGCTGATTCAATGAAAAAAGGAAAATCAACTTAAAAGCCTTACTTAGGTAGGCAGTCAAAAGTAAGATGATAGAGAAAATCAGCAAAAGTTCATAAGGCAGCACACTCTACGCTTGATATACTCATAAATAACACCTCAATAATAAATTATATGTAGGTACAGACATTGCAAATTGACAAATTAGGTGTCGAGGGGCAGAGCGACATCAGGCCACGCGGCTTTATCATTAACATAGTCATGTAGTGTGTAATACGCTTTCTTAATTAAACTATTCTTTATGTAGGATTTAAATCTTCGAATCGAAAGTTTAGAAGCACTTTCTGGAAGTTTATTATAGAACCTAACAGAATTCCCCATAAAAGACCCACTTACTTTTTTTAATCTAAATTTGGGAATATTCAGTTTATTTTTATTTCTCGTGTTAAAACAATGCACGTCACTTTTTTTCATAAACCTATCTAAGTGTTTATGTGTATATAATAAGGTTTCGTAGATGTATTGCGATATAACCGTGAGAATGTTAATTTCCTTAAAACGCTCCCTCTAGGAGTCACGTGGCTTCATTTTATAAATGGCACGTATTGCCCGTTTTTGTAAAACAAATATTGCTTGGATGTCTGCTGCTTTCCCCCACAGTATTATGCCATATGACATAACACTATGGAAGTAGCCAAAATAAACTAGCCTAGCTGTAGCTTCATCAGTAAGCTGCCTTATCGTACGAACTGCATATGCAGCGGAACTAAGTCTACCCGCAAGTGCCTCAATTTGTGGTCCCCACTGCAAACTTGCATCAATATTAAGTCCTAAGAAAACAGTAGAGTTTACAAGATTGAGTGTCTCACCATTTACTTTAATATTAGTTGGGTAATGTTTTACATTTGGCAAAGTGAATTTAATACATTTAGTTTTTTTAGCATTAAGCAACAGATTATTTACAGTGAACCAATCAAGAACTCGCGATAGTGATTCATTTACATCATCGTAATTAGCTTTTGACCTATCAACTTTGAAAATTAAAGACGTATCGTCAGCAAATAAAACTATATCACATATGTCTTTTACATAAAAAGGGAGATCGTTAATGTATACCAAAAATAGAAAAGGGCCTAGTATTGAACCCTGGGGCACTCCCATGTCAATAGACGATCCTGAAGACCTTTCACCGCCAACGTCAACTTTTTGTACTCTATTGGATAAGTAAGAATTTACAAGGTTAATTTGCCTGATTTTGGATGCCATAATGTTTTAACTTCAAAATTAGAGTATCATGACTCATCATCATTAGGTACACTTGTCACAAATGCTCAAGGGGGACTGTCTGACCACTTAAGAAGAGAGACCTGTAAATATATAATCCTATGTGCCTATAGGTACTTTTGGGTAGGTACCTTGGGTGGCAAAGATCACACTCAGCGATAAAACCGCCCAAAGCATTGCCATTTTAGTGTAACAATTTTGTATTGCTTCTTTGTGAAGATAAACAGTTCACCTTTAACTATCTACTTGATTTCCTTATTATCTAGACCTTAGGTATACCTTTTTAGTAGTAGTAGAGCTTTTTAGTGAAAGAAGAGTTCGTCCGGTGAAGTACTACCACCATATCTATTTCTGCCGCAAAGCAGTAGTGCTTGCATTGCTGTGTTCCGATTTGAAGGGAATGGTTACCGGTGAAATTATAGGCACATGAGATTTTTCATCTTTATGCCTCAGGCTGGCGGGCGCAGTGCAATGCCACGTAGAGTGCGTGCTAATATTTGCAGATCACAAAAAAAACCCGCAGCTGGAATAATATTTATTTAACATAACTAACATTTTTCCCGCAGTGGGAATCGAACCCGCAACCTCTCGCATCTCAGCCGGCTACTCGCTCGCAGCCCACAGCGTTCTTAAAAAAAATAAAAGGTGCGAAAGTAGAGTTAAATTGGCTGAAATTTCTGAAGAGTTATCAAACAAGCTTGCTTCAACGCCTAACGAGCTAAGCAGAGCTGGTGTAACTTTTATTTCCTTCTTATGACAAATTAAATTACGCATACTGCAGAACTGGCGCTGGAGTGAAGTGGAGCTTTTATGCTTATTGAAGAGACGCTTGAAATTCCGCCATATTCATTTCTTGGCTTTAGTTAAGTTTATTGCTCCACTTTGAATATAACCTACCTAAGTTTCTGACGAGACGTTCCACAATGAAATAACTATAATACTTAGTAATAGACATGGCTGACATGGACGTTGAGGTGATAAGTTAGTTACTTTAAATTATATATCTGTCTAACTCATTAACACAACATAACACCCAACAGTCACACACATAGTCCTGACCCCACACTAGGATTACCTGTGTCGTGGGTATCAGAAACTACGAGAGTACCATGGTACCATAACAACCAGACCCGGAACAAATATTTGCAGAGCATACAAACATTTGTCCCAAAGCGGGAATCGAACCCGCAACCTTTCGAATCTCAGCTGGCTACTCGCCCGACGCGCTACAGAGGTAGTCATTATAGTTCAGGTATGTTTGAAGGTGACAGAATAGCGGTAGGTATTAACAGGTTTTTTTGTAGTTTTATTGGTTTATATTTGTGATTTCGCTTCCAAGTAACAAACATTCAAATGTGGCCTTAATTCACTAGTATGTGCCAATTACCTACATTATTTTGTGTATTTTTTCATATCGTATTAGGTATTTCTATTATTCAAATAAAGTCTGTATTGACCCACAAAATGACAGGGTAGGGTTGATTTTGGCTCGAATTCCGCGTAGGTAAACTTTCACTCGATAAAATAGTGAACCTTTCCTTTCAGTATTTCGCTCAGAAAATAAAATTTTATTTTCCCTCTTGATTAAGCGCCACTAAAAAGGATCTGTGTCGACTTCGGTGGCAACTAGATTATCACCATCGCTGACCTGATTATTATAGAAAATGGGAATAGCGAGCATACCTTTCAATTGGGCTCTTTCAAAGTAGTGTTAGTGGTAATAAGGCAATATGTAATTTCCTACTTACAACCACAATATTAAGGCCTGTCATCCTACTTACTTTTGTCATAGGAGTAAATCGTTATAGTTTGTGTACCTATTCTCTATCCCATGAGCTCGTGGCATTAGCAAGCCTCATCTGCATGCAAATCGACATTAGCTAGGTAGGTACATTAGGAGGAGAGACGTAGGTAATCCCCTCAGCCTAACCCCAAATGTATTCAAAATACGGTCTGTCCGTAATTAGGAACAAAGCATAAGTGAGTAGGTACGGTAAGGTAAATAAGTAATCAAAATAAGAATGAAATTTGGAAACTTATAACAGGTACCTACATACATTCTATGGGGGGGGGCCATGTCCAGCAGTGGACTTCAGTAGGCTGATGATTATGAATCCATACAATTAGGAGACCAATCTATGAACCATTTTTTTCTCGTTCTCCACTGCTAGAAAAGTTGTTTTTTTGTCAAAGGGTACCTACGCCTGATTATATTAATTATTTATCTTACCTACCTTTCTTGATCGCTTAGTTACTAATCATAACTGTGCAGTGGCAGGCAGGAGCCATCTCTGTCAAATTATATTTCGATTAATATTAATTTCCAATATAACAACGTGTTTTTTTTGCCGTTTTTGTTGATCAAAATGATCAAATTGTAATCAAAATGAGAATGAAATTTGGAAACTTATAACAGGTACATACATTCTATGGGGGAGGCCCATGTCCAGCAGTGGACTTCTGTAGGCTGATGATTATGAATCCATGCAATTAGAAGACCAATCTATGAACATACATGGGTGAGATTTTAATAATGAACCCTTCGTGCGCGAGTCCGACTCGCACTTGGCCGGGTTTTTTTTTTTTAAGTCGGTTAAAAATAAATTTAGTTGGAGTTATGTCGAACAATAGGAAGAGGTAATATACGAGTACAGTTTATTGTTATCATACATTTACATACTTACTCATGTTTTTATTTGTTAAACAGTCGAATGAAAAATGTCGAATAAATAATCTCAAATGAAAAATAACGATTCAAAAATCTTGAATAAAAATGACGAATGAAAATCCCGAATTAAATTCGTGAATTAATATCGAATGAAAAATTGGCCCTGTGTCCTACATAGGATGTAAGTAGTACCTACCTACTAGGTTATAGAAGCCAGCCACAATCTCATTATGCTCTCAATATTTCGCGAACGGAAGTGCGCGGCTCTTCCGGTTTCAGTTTCATTACCGATATTGATACGTAAGCTCCTTCGATTCAATTTCCTCGATATTGAATCGAAATATTTTGTATGCTTACATCCCTCCTTATAGAGTGATTGGTAGCTTCCCGAAACTGTCACATGAGTGAGATTTTGTAGACCTATTTCTTTGCAAAATATGAAGTTAGGTAACAAAAAACAACACGGGCCGCGTCCTAAGAATCCTTCGTCGTCTATTGCATCCATTTGCAGTGCCCCCTAGTAGTAGGTATGAGGCATTCATACATAGAGCACTGATCCCTGTCTTCTGATCCTATGTCCAGGGTTCAAATCCCGATCGTGCCCCAATGGATATTTCCACACAAAAATATATGTGACGCCATAGGTACTTATTACTTTTTTTTATCCAACTTTTAGGTTATATTGTCTCTGAGAGGCATGGTCTTTTGCCACCTACGTGCCCTCGAGCAGTGAGGAAAAACATCGTGAGGCATGTCCAAGAACCAAAATTCGCATTATTCGAAGACATGTGACATGTATGCATTGAAGAGCCTCTTAGAGGTGCACTGAATCCTTTCACCACACATGCTCTTTCACCATTAGCGACCTTTACAGGGCCACCATACCTCAAGCTGGTCTCTGACCTAACGTAAAGTGACCAAGACAGAACCAGTGACACGAAGTACCTAGTAGTAGCAGTATTAAAACTTAGCTAAGAGCCTTCCTCGAAGTCATACTCGTACAGCTAATAATTAATTTGTGGTCATACATTCATCTAAAACCGTGTCTTGATAAGTAACAGACTTGAGAACATCTTGAGTTCCCAATTTTTTTAACACACGCAAGATTGTTCTCAGACACAAGATTCCACAACAACCAACAGTAGATAGATAATAATTATGTACAGGTCGCGCAACATGTTAGGACTGTTAGGAGCGTTTGGCGTAAGTGATGGGGTTGATTGCGCATGTCTACATACGCGCATTCGCTATACATACCCAAAAAAAATACTACAACGCATTGAAGGTCAGCGGTCATAACTCGTTGCGCGACGTACCCAAGTCTCCGTTCCGTCGAACGAGGCGCGCGGAAAGGTCTTTCTTACTTTACCTACTTGCCTTATATCTAAGAGTTTTCAAAACATGAAAAGTGTGCGATGTGAACGCAGTTATAGACATATTCCTTAGCCGGACGGACGGACATGTCCGGCTTTTTGTCTGCTTGTTCGGACATTGGATTCTGCCCTGTCCGGCTTAGCCAGATTTTCAAGCTAACTCGTTTGTATTTTTTTTTCCATATTTCGCTTTTTCCTAAGACAAATAAAGCATTTTTTTAATGAACAACAGAATTGGCACCAATGTTTCTCAACAAATATTTAGGATCTTTACCTTTATTATAAAATTGCCTTCATGTTTCTGAACGAAATGAGGGTTGACATGAAAGGCTTCGTCGTAATTGCTGTTTGCGTGTAAACTCTATTATTATGGCTCTCGCGCGTAACAAAGGCCCATTATACAGAGCGGTATGGAGGCGTAGGTACCTGCTTACATATATAAATCTAATACGTATCAATTGTATCAACCAAGTAACCTACTTATACAAGGAATATACTGCAAACACCCGACGCGATGGACGCGTGTTCACGTTTCTGCAATACTAGGACGACCTCAGTGGCGCAGTGGGCGAGTAGCCAGCTGTGATGCGGATGCGATTCCCGCTGCGGGACAAATGATTGTATGATCTGAAAGTAATTGTTACGGGTCTGGGTGTTGTAGTACCGTACCATGTTCTTCTTACCTGATACCCAAAACACAGTGGATCCTAGTGAGGGATCAGGATACTATGCACGTATGTGTCTGTTGGGTTGTTAGTTAGGTAGGTATGTGTATAAACCAAGTAGGTAACCTACCTTATGCTAGGGATATACTGCGAACACCCGACGCTAAGGACGCCAATTTTCACGTGTTCACGCTTCTGCAGTAGGTAGGTACTAGGTTCTGTGAAAGTGTGCACAGTACGAACACATGATACCACGTCAGGCCAATATGCTCGCCTTTATAGAAACCAGTAGGTACTTCAGAGAACTTGTGATGATGAAAGTGAGAACACATCATCATCCTACAGAAGTCCACTGCTGGACATAGGCCTCCCCCATAGAATGCCACGACGAACCAACGATTCATTAAATATATTGTCTATGACAGGCACGGTCTTTTGCCACCTCCATCTACTGACTTCCTGTGACCTTTATGTCTTGGTTGTGTTTTAGAATGCGTCGGAACGTCGTGTCGGGTGTTCGCAGTATACTTATCTCTAGCATAACACGACGCTTGTCCCGTCACAATACACTCAGAGAATTGATTTACGGCCGCTAATAAAGCCATAAAGACAGTCAATCACTCAAAAATATTGAAACAAATACTTAAAGCGATTCGAACGATTAATGTTAGCTAAAGTAGGTACCTACATCATTATCGATTCCTTATGTTCCTAACGGATGTGTGAGTACCTTCTTTTACGTACCTAGGGTATTTCATTAAGATGGGTCGGTGAGGGGAAATCCTTAACGGTAAGAGATATCAAAATATGCTGAAAGGATTCCACCGATTTTGATACAAACACACGAAATTTTAAAAGCCCCTTATCCCAATTAAACGGCTGAACCGATTTTAATAAAACATGTCTAAAACCCTACTTTCAAATAAGGAAAACCGCATTCAAATCGGTTCACCCGTTTAAGAGCTAAGGTGCCACAGACAGAGACACAGACACACATAGCTTAGAATTCCATACACTATAAACGCCAAAATTCACCTTTGAAAATTAAAATGCTGACAAATGAGTTCGATACACTCCCGGTTCATACTCTAGTCCTTCTAATGTGGTAAATAATCAATTAGCAATGGATGGATCAATTAACATGGCAGAATTGTCCCTCTCTATGCTTTTTATCTCCCTTTTGGTTCGAACACTTTTTGGCGAATGTTCCCGAGATCTTGAGCGCTGGCCTGAAGTACATTTACTTTGAGGTCTTTGGCCTCGGGAATCAGACTAACTCCTGACCCCCTCCTCCTGACGACCTCTGTGGCGCGGCGGACGAGTAGCCGTCTGAACTTTCCCGCTGCGGGACAAATGTTTGTATGATCTGCAAATATTTGTTCCAGGTAGGTGTTGTGCTATGTGTTGCGGTAAGTACCTACTATGTTACTTGTAGTTTCTGATATCCACCACACAGGGGATCCTAGTGTGGGATCAGGGACTATGTGACTGTTGGGAATGTTGTTGTGTTTTGATGTTAATAAAAAGTCCGTGTATGGAGTAAGTGTAGCAAGTATATTTTAAATAGGTACATGTGAGCTCACTGGAATCCTATAAATAAGTAAACAACTCGGCATCAAAGCAAATAAGGTAAATAATAATTTGGATGCTTTATCCTCGGCTTTATCAGCAACCATTTTGAAAACGTGTGCACTTCACTGTACCACGTGGCCAATAGTATGCTAGCACCGGGACTTTTGGCTTGTGAAAGATTTAGCTCCTTGATATCTTGATAATGCTTCAACTAAGTTACATTTTAATATTTTACTTTGCTTTTCATGATTTAAGTTTCCACAGAACGTTTAACACGTGCTTAGATCGAGAATAAAGACTTTTTTATATATTAATTAATTATATATCTGGGGCCTAAATCTATCACAAGTTACATTTTAAATCTACTACCAAAACTCGTGGTGCTAGCTTACTCCTTGTATGGAAACGGTAGTCACGTATTAATGTGAAGTGCAACCATAAACAGAACCTACAGAAGTTTATTTACTTTGTCTGATGCTAATTTTAAATTTAAATGCTAATAAAGATTCTTTAAACCGAAATAATGGTTACCTTTTTAATAATAAGTTATGATGTCACGAGACGTTATTGGTTGGTCCACAACATTATATTACTTATAAAATAAAAAATAAACACTGGCAAATTCCTGAGAAGTAATATAGGTATAGTAGGTAACAGTACCTACGTGACCTAATTAGGTGTAGGTAGATACTTATAAAAGTTTATGTAACACTCACATTCTATAGTTAGTAGTCATCACATCTGAAAGGCACCATCTAATTTGACTGTCTTCATTCAAAACAGAGTACCTACAGCTTTCTCAATCGATGCTGTCAGTGCTATTACTAATTTTAACAGTCATTTTACACTCAATATAACAAACTATTGCTTTTTTAATAAACCAATTATTTTAAAGTTCTGTAAACTAAACTCATTTTAGATAAATACTATAAAACATCAAAATGTAAACCAAACACACAATTTCAAGTTAACACAAGTATTCCACATCTTACTGACTAGCTTTGATAAACATAGGCTTCACTTACAAAATCTTATTCACTATGTATTGCTTTTTTCTCCCTACTTCTGGAGTATATTTTTAGTCACACGTTGGGGCAAAATTTGTACACCTAGAGATCAAAAATCAGTGCAAGCCTTTTTAAAATGGTGCTAAATATTAAAAACATTAAATAATTAAAGGCACAAAATCATTTAGCCGAATTGTGCAAATATTGGCAAAAATAAAAAAACTCGAAATGGGACACCATCCACATTCTATCTTAAATCTCTTTGAGGCCCATCTAACACGATCGTAAACATTTTTCCACAAACAGTATTAGAAATCATAAATCATTGACCGTTTTAGTAAATAGTGAACTAATTTTAACTTTCAATAAACATCTTAAATTATAGTGATGCATAAGAGGAGTATTACCGCATCACAGTATATTCTAAGCATGCTAACATAACATAGCCACATAACATCAGTACATCGGATACCTAGGAGTCCTTAGTGTTCAATATACAAACATTGATCCTATTATACCTACCAATTGAGTCAAACACCCAATGGCAACGCTGGTTTGAGCCAATACCTAACTACAGTACACAGCCAATTTGTATACATACGTGTCTCAAAGCATAGTTCACTCAACAAAAGGGTTTCCTGGTCCGTAATTTACTTGGAGGTCACTTCTAATTCACACACATCTGTGTTGTCTTCTCGCCTTCTGAAATGTAACAATAACATAGATTAATAAATAAATTAAAAAATGTGTAGGAATAGAACCATATTTATTATTATTATTTTGGGCCAGGTGGTATCCCACTGCAGGGCAAAGGCCGCCTCATCCTCTTCTATTTATCTCTATTGTTGGCTATCTTGGACCAATCCTTCAAGTAATCATATCAATGAGATAACTATACTATATCTATAGAAAAATACATACCTGCATACTGCAGTAAAATGTCACGCCACAATGACCTTTATTGTTCTGTCGATATTACTTCTGCACATCGGACAACTATCCATGTCTTTGACGGAGCAGGGCTGGCAGCAGCACATGTGTCCACATGGCACAAACACCACTTCACATCTGGCATCCATGCAGATGACACATTCTGACTCCATTATAGTTACTTCAGTCTCATTATTACTTACTACTCCTGTACAATTTTGTTCCTCTACATCCAGTATTTCTTTAGACGGGGCATTAGGCTCCATACAGGTAGCCACCTCATAGTTATGGTTCTGGCTCTTGGCCCCCACATACCACTTTATAGCTTTAATTATTCCCTCTCTATCAGAGGTCAAGGTCACTCCATTTGCTTTTAGCTTTTCATGGGAAATTTCCATCAGAGAATCATCTGAAAATATGAACTTAACCAAAAATGGTAAGCAGTGAATGACTCCCTCTTGTAAAAGATAATTTGCGAGCACAGGGTCCAGGCTTTTGCCTACATCCAGCAAAGTCCTCGGTGCAGTGTCTATCAACCTTTGGTAACTCTTCAGCCAAAAGTCGGAAGATCTACTCGATTCAGTCTCCATTTCTTTGAGGGTATCAACAAGCTGCATTCTTCTCTTATTTTGTTGACTAAACAGATCATCTAATAAATTCACTAAATGCACTCTTTGTTGCAGCAGCTCATTGTAATTATATCCAATGTGTAGCTTCTTCTTTTCTTGTTCGATAACACTGAGCTTAGCTAGGTGTGAAGATATCAACGATATTTCTTGGTTCAAACTCCAGCTTCTAGTATCGACTCTTTCAAGTAAAGAAGCTACCAAGGCTTTTTGTATGTCTTGATCATCAAGGAGTTTCTCAACGAGCAGTGTGCGTGACTGATCCTTAGCCTTCAACAACTCTTCCAACTTTTCTGCTCCTTCCAAGTCTTGTGTCAGCAAACTCTGTTTCATATTGTTCAAGTGATCTCTGTAACGTGTTGTAGAGTCTTGCATGGTGTAGTCTTCAACCATAAGTGCTTCTATACTTCTCATGACATCAGCCTTTCTGAGGTTATCATAATTTTGCCGTACAATTTCCAGCAGTCTGTTGTGTTCTGCCTGTTCATATGCTAGCTGCTGTTGTACCACTTCTGGTCCCAAATAATCAGACTGGATGAAGTTTTTGACCAGACACTCAATATCCTTTTCATCATCTTGAATAGCTAAGATTAACTTCTGTCTCTCGACTTCCTTTGCCTCTTGAACTTTAAAAATTTCATTGTCCAGTACCAACTGGTTTTGTATAATGTTTGACAAGAACTTTTCTCTCTGCTCCTTGGCCACTTGATGAAGTTTGTTCTCCTGCTCCATCAAAGCAGCTTCTTGTTCTTCCCAGGTCATTGTACTGCTTCTTATGAAAGGATTCTGAATTGAACTTGGGGTGTGGCCTGAGACTGGGCTGGAGACTACAGTTACTGGTGCAGAGTATTCTACGTCCATGGATTTACACAAATATCTCATGATTGCTTCCGTTCCTTGGCTACAAATTTCTGACGAAGGAAATTTAAATTGGTTCCCATCCAACTCAATCTGCACAATGTTGGCAGCCAGGCAAAGTTCTGAGCA
Organism: Operophtera brumata; assembly: GCA_932527175.1. Lineage (NCBI taxonomy): Eukaryota > Metazoa > Arthropoda > Insecta > Lepidoptera > Geometridae > Operophtera > Operophtera brumata. Next base: position 9,286,769 of record OW052238.1, read on the forward strand.
AAGTTCATCGAGGTCTGTATTATCAGATATGTCTAGTTTTCTCAAATTTTTCAACTTACCAAGTGAAGGTGTAAGATTTCTTAGTTTATTTGAAGATAGATCTAAAACTTGTAAGCTCTCCATGCATTGGATACTGTCAGGAATGATTTTGATGAGATTGTTCTGGATGTGAAGCTCAGTCAGGTTTATCAAATACCTTATATCATGAGGTAGCAGCGATATCTTATTAGAACTCAAATTGAGGACTTTGATAAGGTACAAATCTGAAAGCTGTCCACCTCCTTCCAGAGATTGCAATTTATTGTCTTGCAGATACAATAATTCTTTTCTGTATACTTTACACAATGAGTACGTACCGGACGGGACTTGTTTTAGCTGACAATCAGACAAATCGAAGTCTGCTTCGGGCGACTCTTTGGCAATGTACAGTTTCCTTTCCAATTTAGCTCGTGAGTCTGTTTCATCAGCCGAGTGTCTTCCGAACAAAGACATCGTTGCGTTTTGTACGCAGGATACTCCACAACCCATGAAAATAATGTAAAAATATGATTCTTGTTCTAAAACAAACGGTCACCGACACCGGTAGAACATTGCAAGGAAACCCTTACAATCTAGATCACCAACAAGTATGTTAGCATATCATTACAATCGGACTAACACTGATATTCGCTGATAAATTGAGCTAATCGACAAAAACAAATATTATATTTTTGTACATATCACAATTTCTTTTCCTGTTGCGTAGTCGTACGTAAACCAAACAACATCATGTTGACATTGACTTGACTGCATATTTTATAAACTATAATGACAGAACTACTTGACACTAGACATTGACATAGAGAATTTGAAGGTAATGACTCCATGGAAGTAATTAGTAAAAGCCATAGTAGCCACAAATAAAAGAAAAAGTAATATGTACTAGTTGTACGTAGGGGTCCCTATATTGTACAACACGATAATGTACAGCATGATTATGCACGACATGATTTTACACGGCCAATTTTCCAAAACATGGATCCCAATGATCATGCTGTGCTTAATCGTGTCGTACAAAACTGGCTGTACATTATCGCCCGTGAAAATTTTGTACGGCCGATTTTGTACACCATGATTATACGAATCCACCAGTAGCTGTCTAAACGATGCCTCGTTTTCATCGTTTTTTTCGCTTCCAAGGAGCGAGTGCTGTGTTGCCAGTCAGTACGGAATTTAGTAAAATAATGTTCCCATTTAGTTAATCTGTAGTTTGTTTGTTGGTTCCTTGGATCTAAACATAGAGAAAATTTACCTAAACTCAATGTTTACTTACAAATGCATGCAATACACTCAGCAGACCATAAAAGAGGTCTAAATCCGTTGCAGATTAATAAAGTGCTCACCAAAAATTAGCTGAAAAGCTTATGATTAAATAAAATAAAATGGACAAAAAGTCATTGCCCATGGAATGACAAAGCCGACTCCTTAGCAAAGAAAGGAGCTAAACTCACACTAACTCCTAAAGACATCAGCTCATCCAACCCACCAACGGTGGAAATTAAAAACAGGCTTAAACTTAACTCCGAAACGGAACACCAGAATATATGGGAACGTAGACAGGACTGTGAGGAAACAAAGTCGATGCTCCCAGCCAAGAACAAAAATATAACAAACACATTGTTAAAGATGAAATGCGAAGACCTACGGATGATGGTGGGCTGTGATCTCAACTACCATCTGCTAAAGACAGGGGCCACGGACAGTGGTCTGTGTCGCAGTCGCAGCTGTCTTCAGGACGAAGACAATGCACAATACACCCCAATGCGAGACGTCAGTGCAGATCTTATCCAGAATTAGATGCTCAGTGGTTGGTTTGGTTCATAAAATAGTCAGTGTGAAGTGAAATGTGTAAAGAATTTCATTCAAATTAAAGAACACAACATTAATAGCATTTGATTCTTCATACGAAGTTTAGTATGTTTAAAATCTTTACTGAATTAAACTCAGGCAACAACGACTGAGCCTTCACCTGATCAGGAGACAAACTATCCAGAAGCACTCAGTGTATTCATTCATCGTAAACATCTAGATTGGATACCTATCCGATCCCAACGGATTGAAGGAACGAGTTAAAAGAGCAGGACTTTAACTGAACTAGAAATGAGGTATTTATGCCTGAATGCAGAGCCAGGCAGTTGTTTCAGGTCATAACAGAATATAGTAAATTAAGGTACCTAGTTGCTTTTTCATACTAACCAACGTATTTTACCAAATATGGGTAGAGTATAACTTTACACTGAAATGACTGTTGTTGGCTTTTATATTGGTCATTAGTTGCAGCCAATGGTTATTTGGTTAAACTGGATTAATAGCAAAAATAACATCGAAATGACTTACATACATACATACATAGACACACGCCTTTTTCTCGAAAGGGGTAGGCAGAGCGTCAATGTATGGACTAAAATTTAGCTTAAAAAGCATCGATATAATATACTACTACAGTAGTACAGTAGTAGTATATTATATCGATGTTAAAAAGCAACCATTAATAAAACACTTTTGACTAAAAGAAACCAGCATAAACAAGCAATATGATTTAATGTTATGTAGTTGTAGTGAATCCTATCAGAGAGGTATAAATTTCAAACAATTATAAGACACATTTATCTTATTTATTTAAAACATTATATTGTTAGGTAAGTAGTTAAACAAAACAAGTAAAATCTACATCGGCAGAAAGTTGTAGGTATCTACAAAAAAAACACAGCATAAAAACTCTTGGACTTTCAGGCATAGTGGACCGAACATAGAGTTCGAATGCGGAAAAGGGAGTTCTTTAACATTAAAATTAACTCTTGGACTTGGGATCATCCAGGAATAAGCCCTTTTTATTCTACGTAGTTTGTACAATTATTTATTCTGTGATGTAGGTACATTTGGATGTATGTACTTCTGTCGCCCGTGGGGTTTTATCGCAGGTTTTGGTAGGTACCTGTACCTTCATATGTTACACCTATTTCACTACCAAATTTCATCAATTGGCTCAGTCTTTTTATAGTGATAGCATGAATTAATAAACAAACAAAACTACTGCTGCCTGCCGCTCGCCTGGTGTCATGACATGAATGATAATGTGCTAAATGAAAGTATCCTTTATTGTGTAACAAACATTCAAAGTTTTGCATACTTATAATGTTACGGTTACTGTTAGCCTGAATCATCCCATTGTTGGGCAAAGGCCTCCCCCCATATCCTCCAGTCATTACGATCCTATGCTATTGTTTGCCAATCTGCGATATTTGTTCCGGGTGTTCTGGGTATTTTCTATGCATAATAAAAATATCTATCGATGTAATATATTGTATTAAGTATATCAGTTATCTAGTACCCATAACACAAGCTCTGGCTTAGCTTGGGCCTAGATAATGTTGTGTGAACTGTCCAGTATCATTTATTTATTTATCTATTGTGGATCTATCTATCTATTGTATTATCCATGTTATAAATGTAACATTATAACTAATGTTATAAATGTTAAATAAAGTGTCTGTTATGTACCTACCTTTTCACACATAAACCACTAAACAGATTTCGATTCAATTTTGAAAGGAGATAGATTGCATTGTGGGTAAGGGCATAGGATACTTGAAACATTCTGATAATTAACTGAATGCTGATGAGCACAGTCACAGAATAATAAACATTTGGGTTACACAGTAGAGAAACCGATACAGAGTGTGGCAAGCCAAAGTCCAATGACAGCCATTTAAAAGGTGGGTACAAATCTTCTTTTACTCCACATACTTTACAATCAGGACTATCCACTACCCTCATCAAATATTTGAAACTATTTCAACAGCATTTCAACAGTAAGGTGGGCATGCTGCAAAATTCCAAAACGTAGATTTGATTTTTAACTGACTGAAGCAGCCCTCCGTTTCAGGGCCTGAAACATGGTGTTCCTGAACATGAGAACAATATTTTTATTATTTGAATTCAATTCACTTACTGGACCAACATTTCGTCACTGTTAGGGTTTATCAATAGGACATTATTTTAAATCCAACAAAATTAGACTTTCATTAAAAAATAAATAAATAAGACAAGCTTTTATAAATTAGTGATTGGAATCATATGCTGATCAAAATGAGGCTAAACACGGCCAGTCTAATATTATCCATCAAGGAGTTCCGTTGTTCACCATCATCAGATCAGCTTGCATCAGCATAAATTATCATCATTAATAATTACTACCATTGGATCTTGACAGGTATGCCAAATTTCAGCTTAATCGGATGTCAAGTGGTTCTAATTCAGCTTGCAAGCTATGACCTAAACAAATAATCTATCATACAAACATACATTGCAAGCTAAATAAAAGCTTGTAACGAATCTTGGACGGGCAGCATTTAGCAAACTGGACAACGTTCTTAAATTGTAGGTTTATTCTTTTTTCCTCAGTGCCCCCTTATCTACACTGCTGAGCTATAGTTGATGTATACAAAATGTAAATATGTATGTGTCTGTTTATTTTTTACATTGATTGATATTCGTACATGATACTGACACAAAACTATACCTTTGTAGCTTTTTTTGATATTCGTACACGATACTGACAGAAAACTATACCTTTGTAGCTTTTTTTTTATATTCGTACACGATACTGACACAAAACTATACCTTTGTAGCTTTTTTTTCTCTAAAATTGGCTTGTAGTTGTACCTGCGATTGATTTTTAGTTAAGTATGAACTCATTGTTTACAAACATTCCACATCCAAAATGGCTTTGTTTACATACATTCCACATCCAAAATAAGCATGAGATTATTTGCTCTCATACTTATTCACCGACCATGATGTACCCATTTATAGATGATACCTACCTGAAATTTGGTTACTTAGTTGACACAGCTCCTTGAACCTGGCGAAGCGCACTTCATAAAGTTTGTGTAGGTATAAAGAAACGTGGATTCTCAAAGTCAGGCAAGCGCAAAACCGACCGCCACACTGCAGGGCCCTGGCTGACATAGACCATGGCACACCAGCTTCTCATCTCAACGCTTCCCGATCCCGAGCTGCCAATCTAATCAATCAAATAAAACTCTACACTTCACTTCAACTTGATTTCTCGCTAGAGAGTTTATTTGAACTGTGTGAATTACTGACCAAGCAGATGTCCCGGTTGGAGTGTACATAAGGGGGCGCTGAGGAAAAAAGACTTAGAAAAATTTCATCGAAACTTCGAAAATGTCCCACCTGATGTTAAGCGATAACCTCTGCTTTTAACAATGCATTACCACTTAGGGTCAAGACCACCAAAGACGCACCCAATGTGGCATTGCACCTGTCACCCATAGTTCTCGCTAGAGAGTATTATAGTGTTCTGTGCCCTTAGTCCTGAGACATAAACAGGCAATGTCCCATGTGCCTGTAATTTTACCCATACTCTTCAAACCGGAAAACACCAATGCGAGTTGCGAGCCAGCACTGCTGCTTTACGGCAGAAATAGAATAGATACATATTAGTACTTCACAGACGAACTTGCACACAAAATTCACAAAAATTATTTACGAACGAAAACCCCTTGTTTTTTTGCGATTTATTGTGATTCGTTCAAAATCTTACATCTGTTCCTTTCGGAAAATTACTTATCATAGAACATTGCAGGCCTCCGTACCGATGGTTTTTTTTTGTTTTTAGTTGATTTTAAATATTTGTTTCCACTCTTCAACGCATGTATATCTTCTTCAATTAGAATTGCTAAACCTTATCTAATATATATTTCATTTTAGTTCAAGTTCGTCTAGTTTCAGAACGAATTGTAGTAGACTCACTATTATAGGCTGTGGAACGCAAAGGTAGCCGTCCACCATGGATGTAGTCCGTCCACTAAGGAATACTAATACGTAGTCGTCAATTGGAGGAACACGTCAAAAATGGCATGATTGGCTGGCTTTTGGTGGATTCATACACATTATAACTTTTGAAACTATGTACATAATTTTCTCTACTTTCACTAATTTTCATAATCCATACTGAGTAAACAAAAGCGAGTTGTCTGGTAGGATAACTCACTGACAACTCGAACAGTCATTAACTTGTCCCAGAAGGTTTTGAATGACTCTGCTCCATGGACGTAGTATACAAAAGGACGGAGCGCTCTAAAAAATTATAATACCGAAACAAGACCTTATTCCATTAGGTTAAGACTCAATTTAGATTACCGTCATAGATAGAAGAAAAACGAGCCAAGAGAGATAGTTAGAATACAGGCAGTTTGTCCCTTTCTAACACTTGAAATGATAGCTTTATGATAGTAGTGACCATGACCATTGTATAGGTAAATACTAAGAGATCATCGTTACTACAAATTTAAAAGTTGGCCGTCGCGGGACGGACGCAGACGAGAAACATCACGGCATGGCTGCGTCACGAGTCACGCCGTTTGCCGACACTGAACACTCTGTAAGTAATGAGTAACAAGGTTCGTTATTACTTTCTGTGATACATACATACATACATAGACACACGCCTTTTTCCCCGAAGGGGTAGGCAGAGCCACAATAGGCCTCTCAGTGGGTTGCAGTGATATTAGGAAAAAAACGTGTTTCCTACAAACCCAAGCCCAGTCACAGAATATATACAGTAAAGAAGGCTCACTTCACGAACAAATTTATATAAATACCGACTCTTGCTGGGACGCAACAAAGTGCAATTCAGCTCGCATTAGCGCTCAATGCCTATCGCGATATTCACCTAAACATTTCTCTCTCTCAAACTCGTAACTCTGTCGCTGTCTGGCGCGGAGTGACGCAGATCGTAAGGGTTGACGACTTGTCGCTTACTATAACATGATTATCTAATGCCATAGGTACGCTAGTCCTCGGAATAAGAACTAAAGCATGGAACTAAGGCTAAAAACGAAACGGTATAGATTATTCCAGTCTCATTCTTTTATATGAATGTATTCATGTGATGGAATGAGATAAGCATAAATCTATCTGTTCTGATTTGTGTTAGTCGTACCAGGCCAAATGTCAAATTACTAGTACATTCATGGTAACAATCTAGGGAGATGTATATGCATGATACCAAAATTCAGGGTACGGAACGGAAAAACGACTGTCGTGTGACAATATATTTGTTTCTCTCTAACATAGGATAGCAAGCTATCTTCTAGGATAGGACTAAGAAGGAACACTCTATGCTATTTTAGCACTCAATCCATCTTCTACTACATTCATGCGCTAGTCTGTACATTGTCAATGAAACTAAATATCTCTTTTAAGTGTAGGTAGGTATCAAATCTGGAATTAAATACGACGCTAACAAAATAGTTCAAGAGCCAACACCCAACTATCATAATGTTGGTTTTCAACTATTTATCTTGATTCGCGCAAACTATATAAAGTATAATACCTACCTATAGTTCATATTTCCCTGAATGATTATAGTATTATAGTGTAGTAGAAGCTGGCCGGGGGATTTGTACTTAACCTAAAGGCAGTAATGTAATAATTTACTTGATTGTAGCCATGGTAAGTATGGGTAGCTAGCAGATTGTCTAAAAATGCATAAATATTCCAAGCCCTGGCTCTTGGTCTATTATGTAATACACACACTGGCAAAATTAGGGGAACACGAAAGAAAAATTATTTATTTTTATTTACTTGGGTATTTCTGTAATTGATTTAGTTTTTTGTATGGCTAACCTCTTAGGAAATAACATTATGATAAATAATGGTGTTCTCTTATGTTTAAATAAAAGTTATTACTCTCATATGTGTTTGTTAACATTTTTGCGATCTTAATTGTTTTCACTAAGAGTATTGTTTAAATGGTTTTTGTGACTCCTGGATCAATCTACTGTTAACTTTTGAGGAGTTCACATTGTACTGCATACAAAATGAGTGATTTACCTGCAACTGAAGTTGCCAGAGCTGTTACAGTGATTGAGGAAGGTCACACCTACCGTACAGTGAGTATTGCATTGGGTGTGTCGGTATCTGTGATCTGTCGCAATGTGCAACGATACAGGCAGACGCATTATTACTTGCGGAGACAGGGACAAGGCAGAAAGAGGGCAACAAATGCCGTAGATGACCGTTTTATAAAGGTGCAAACTCTGAGAAACCGACGCCAAACTGCAGTTCAGACACGAAATGTCTTAGAAAAAGTGCGTAACGTGTGTGTAAGTGAACGAACAGTGAGACGACGACTAAATGAAGTCATACGTGCCAGACAAGGCACCGAAGCTCATGGTAGGTATGTCATCGAGTAGCCAGATAAGAGTTTGCTCGACAGCACCGTGATTGGACAGAAGAGTGGAGGCGAGTTTTATTCACAGATGAAAGCCGCTTTTGCGTAAATTTCGAGACGCAGATTCTATGTCCTGCCGATACAGCATACCTCACATACTCAGGCATACTCTGGAGCACAACTTTAAACCCAAAGCTGGTATTTGTCTATTTGTCCGGGAGGACATTTGCTGTCTGCGTCTTCGTGACCTTGGATGGATATTTCCGTTTTATGGACTTTGGTGGACACCGGCTTAGATAACATTATCTATGCTGGTTTATATCGGTCTCACTCTGGAGACTACGAGACAACCAGGTTGTTCATCTGTGAAGCGGCGAATGTGGCCCAACAACGTTATCCTGGTGCCCAACTGGTGATTCTGGGGGACTTTAACGCCCACCACCAACAGTGGCTGTTCCCATACCAGTTCACTGATCATGCTGGGAGAGAGGCGTGCAAACTTGCACTCACGCTAAATCTCACTCAGCTGGTCAATGAGGCAACCAGAATTCCAGACGTTGAGGACTACGACGAGGATGACTCGCTACCCGATCAATGGGTGATGGGTGATGCCAATCTAGTCAAGTTCAATGCCTCTAAAACGCAGACTTGTCTCTTCTCGGCAAAAAAAAGTCAGTTTCTCCAAGTTCCTATATTCTGTGATGTACCTGTAGTTATAGGAGATCACCTCGAGTTTCACTCACGCCTACTCTCAACTTTGGCTCTTACATCGAGTCTAAGGCAAAAACAGCTGCCATGAAGCTAGGCATCCTGAATAAGGTAAAGCGTTATTCACACCAGGACAGCTTCTCAGTTGATATAAAGCACAAGTCCGGGCTGGTTTGGAGTACTGCTGCCATGTTTGGGATGGTTCGGCCAAATACCAGCTTGCTGCCTTGGACTCGATCGAACGTAGAGCTTTCAGGCTTATAGATGAGCAACATATGGCGGAGACTAAGATCCAGAGTCTCGAGAACCGCCGTAAGGTTGCATGCCTTTCGATCTTCTATAGGTTACATTCGGGGAATGCTCCCAGGAACTGCATGATCTGATCCCACCATCTCCTTTTCATCATAAGACGAGCAGGCGTACGGCTCATTACCATCCTTACCTCATTAGTATACCTTCTATTCGCACAAAACGTTTTGGTTCTACCTTTATAATGCAAACTGCTAAGGAGTGGAATACACTACCGTCGTCTGTCTTTCCTGAAAACTATAATTTGGGTCTCTTCAAGTCTAGAGTGAATAGGTGCCTTCTAGACCTTCGTGCTCCATCTTCGGCCACATCGTCACCAACAGGTGAGATCGTGATCAAACAAAGGTGTTAAAAACGTTAAAAAAAACGGTGGATGGAGGCTGCTCAACACCGTTCGTTATAGCATTCTATGGGGGAGGTCTATGGCTAATGTGGCCAGCATTGCACTTGGGCTAATGAAGTTGTGCTTGAAAGCCATTTCTACTACCACTATTTCTGTTATTAAAGGCTATGGTGCCACAGACATACACACAGCCACACAAGCTACAACAAAATGTGGACAAGTCCAGTCAAGTCCAGCTGACCAGTTAGTATGGCATCGGCTAATGCCACGCCGCGCATTCAAGTTTTGCGCTGACTGCGTCTGACTATATCAGCCTGTAGCAACAATGTAGCCCGTAGCAACCGTAGCAATTAGTGTTGCTACGGGCCGATATAGTCAGCCGCAGTCATCGCAAAACTTGAATGCGTGGCTTGGCATAAATCAGCCGATGCCATACTTCGATTTGAAAGCAGGTTTTCATAGCGATGGTTCTTAGACATGTTTTCTAAAAATTGCAATAATTGCGCATGACTTTACTTACTGGTAGTTGGAGCACGAGGTAGCGTAGGTAGGTACTCCATGCTTCACCCAGGTAGAGAACCTAGGGTGAGCACGGGTCTTTACCCATTTAATGAGTCCATGAGTTTTTTTTTCTTTATAATTGGCGCCGCACGGCTTGTGCATTTGCCATTTTCAAGTAAGTATCTGTATTTTCACTATGAGTTAGGCCACAAGTCCACAACACCCTGCTCAAATATTCCTACAGAAAATAAATGGTAGGTTCCGGAAACTCAATATATATTATTTATATTGGTCACCCTAAGTTAAATAAGTTTGAACTGTATAGTGCAAACGAGGCATGACTACTCCTTCGTGTTAACCAATGGGGGGCTAGGGATTAGATAGACTTTCGACCAATCACAAGGTGGTCACGGAAAACGTGCTGTACATAATCAGGTCGTACAAAATCACCATGTGATGAATAGGTACAGGTGATTTTGCGCAGCCGAGTTTTGCACAGCCTGATCATTCGTGCCACTGGCTTCCAATGATCGGGGTGTACAAAATCAGGCTGTGCATTATCATGCTGTGCATTATCGTGTCGTACAAAATTGTCTCCCGTACGTAGTACTTATTATTACAAGGCTGACTCCGACTTGGGCCAGACCATGGAGCATAGTGGGAATCTGTCTGCCATTTTTGAAAGAAACGCCATCATTTTTATTTAATTACATTTGACTATTTTTTCGAGTTATTTCATGTAATTTTGATGGCATTTAATAAAAATTGTAAACCAGTGTAGAGTAAAACTATTCTAAGATTGCACCTGCGTTATACTCTTAGTCTGTGTCCGTGCCTTGGGAATAGTACCAACCATAGAAAATTTAATACTCCTTGGCATGTGCAATCTTACGGTGAATGGTGTAACTTTGCTAAATAGCACATGTTTAGTAGTGGTGGTAGAGCTTCTTTGTGAAAGAGTTTGTCAGAGGAAGTAGGTACTACCTCCATACCTATTTCTGCTGCAAAGCTGTAGTGCTGGCATTGCTGTGTTCCGGTTTGAAGGGTATGGGTGCCGGTGAAATTACAGGCACATGAGACTTTTCATCTTTGTCTCAGGGTGGCGGACGCAGTGCAATGCCACATAGGGCGCGTTCTAGGTGACGTGACCTATGAGGTAATGCCACAAACTACTAGGATGCTAACGCAGGTAATGCATAGTTATGGACAGAGGTTACCGCTTAACATCAGGTGGGCCATCTGCTTGGTCCGACACACAAGTTTATATAACAATGCGGGGTTTTCCCGGCCGTTTCACATCATGCATAAACCCTTGAAAATAGATGGCGCCAGCTCTGTCTCTCAGCCAGCACTTAACCATCAAAATAAAGTGAAACGTCAAAGTCAACAACGTAGTGATATATTTTCGTGGTAATTTGTTACTACACACAAAAGCACAGACAATGCATTTGTTAATTTTGACAAGTACATTTGAGTCAGCGCCATCTATCGAGCCAAATCAACTACTTTTATTTTTTATTCGGAAATGAAAAGCCCTCATTTAATATGTACCACTAGACATTGGCGAAATAGTATGGGGCACTCCTCAGAAGCCATTATATGAAGAAGAAGAAGAAGGACCATGGTGTGATAATGTTATGGTAATCTACCGTTAAAACATAACATAAAACCATATACTTATAAATCTTTGCATGAAACAATTAAATGAGCACAAACAAGACTATTCTATTGCAAATCGTTGAGGTCAGTTATTGACACTTTCCGATTCCATCATCAGATCTGGTCTTCATTATGACGACCTCTGTGGCGCGGCGGGCGAGTGGCCGGCTGAGATGTGAGAGTTTGCGGGTTCAATACCCGCTGCGGGACAAATGTTTGTATGATCTCCAAATATTTGTACCGGGTCTGGGTGGTGTGGTACCATGGTTCTCGTAGTTCCTGTTACACACAACACAGGGATCCTAGTTTACCTACCTATAAAATACAGCTACCGAAACCTTCCTGGAACTGTGGTTTTTGCCCAGAAGACATGGAATAGCCTACCTTTTTGTCGCCCATTTAGGTACTAGGTAAGTAGTTAACAAGGTTTCTTCGTAAGCAGTAAGCGTGAGAACAGCATAGGACCGGAGAGGGATGATACTAGAGACGATGTTAGGGCTTGTGTTGGGTTCTCCTGCCGGCGGTCACCCTGGTGTTTGTTTAAGCCCCAGTTGGATCTTTAAAAGATATTGATGATGATAGGTTGGACACATTTTATTTTTAATTTCTTATATTTTAACAAAAGTAATGACTAAAATTACATTAATGTAACTACAACAATAGTTAAAATAATATATTAACAAAGCTACGCCGATCAATCCCCCTTTCTTCATTATCTGTCTTCGTGAGATGCTGAAACTTCGTCTGAATAAGACTGTGTGTCTTCCGGGTTTGAGTGGCTAGGCTTGTACCAGCTGTCAGTCAATGGAACTGGGGCACCAAAAAGTGAATACGCCTGACTTTTCTCCGGCGACTCTGTACTATTTTCATCGTCATATTCGTCAGATGTATACTCCTGACTTTTCTCGGGCGACTCTGCGCCTTCACCGTAATATTCACCGGAAATGTACGCCTGACTTTTTTTTGGTGGCTCTGTACTATCTTCGTATTCGGCAGAACTAGGGCGTCGTGAATGGTCATTACTTTTATGTTCCATCCTCTCATCATCTGTGTATGAACGTGTATTATAAACAGCAGGACTTTGTTTCAGGGAATCCTTTTTGTACCATTCATCTTCAGTCAATGGCTCACCTTGGAATGCAGTGTGTGGTCCTTGCCGAGTTTGTTCGTCATTCACTCTGGGAGAGTATAAATGGCTATAGTTGTGTCTGTCTTTGAGATATTCCCGGGTAGCATATTTGGGAGTTTCTGTCTGCTCATATGCGCTATATGGCTTTCTAATTGGTAGTGACGTTCTGTAGGAAGAGTCAGTGTCTTCATATTCTTTGCGATGACTTGGTAATTCCATTGTTCGATGTCCATCTCTCTCATTTTGATATCTATCTTGTGTAATTCTAACAGGTTTTCTAGCTTGAATATGAGTAGGAACATTGTTAGTTTTTCCGAACCTTTCGTCCAAATCTTTTATTGTATCAGATCCTTTGTAATTAGGTGGGTCATAAAACTCGCTGTAGTCCTTATTGATTTTGAAAGCGAAGTCCCTACTTTCAGGGTACACTTTTTGTATGACTGTTTTAGCAAATCTATCATACACTTCAGCTAAACCTTCATCATTATGATCAGATGTTGGGTTATTTTGCTCTGCATCTGCGGTTGAATAGCTAGGAGTCCCCCAATGTGCTATCTGTTTATTCCTTTCTTCTATTGACGCAATTTCATCAGATTGTTGTGGGGTTTCCATGTTCAGTACAACAATAGCATCTTCATCGGGTGTGTCGCCTGTATCTTGCATTTTGTACTCTGTGACATGATTCGGTGCGTGGTAAGGATACGCTACTTCTCCGTATAAACTAACTTCAGCTTGCGGCGACGGCACGGCTTGCGGCGTTTTACTAAAATAATCAAACGAGTGAATGGTTGAAACATCTGGCAACTTAATACTCTCCGATGTAGGTAACTTGATAACCACTGTTTTACCTTGATGGTATCCTATGCCGTGACCTTCGAAGGGTTGGTTCTTGGGTTTTTTCTTCTTTTTGGGTTTCGCTGGTGTATCGTTTGCCTCGAAGTTATTAGAGTCAGCATCGCAGTACATTTTGTTTAGTTTTTGAGTGTCCTTGTCGGAGAGTCCTACTCTTTGACCGATTGAAGCTCCACGCTGAAAATATACAACATATTTTTTTTACTTAAATCATTGACCAAATCATTCGTTGTATTCGTAGCTAAACTGATGATATTAATGAGATACTAATCAATTAAATGTATGTTAAGTCTCCTAGTTTTCGCAAAATCAACTACTTATCGCTATCTGAAGAAGTGTTGGTGAGCTGTAATGAGCAACAAACACCAAACAAATTGCATTTCGCAACACAAGCGAGAGCATCCACCTTAAATGAGAATGATGTTGTGAACCGGTTACCTGTTTGGGCACGAGCGTGTCCTTGCCATTGGAGGAGAAAGCTCGCCGGCTGTAGTGCAGGACGCTGTCATAATCGTAGCCCACGCCGAAGTCCGACACGGCGAACGAGTTGTATTTGCGAAAGTTATGGCGCGCCGCTGCGAATAAACAAGTCAAGTTATCAGCTACTAGCTGCGCCCCGCGGTCTTACCCGCATAAGTCCCGAACCCGTGGGAATACCGGAATAAAAAAATGCCTATGTGGTATTCCAGGAGTCCAGCTATCTATTATACTCACTATACTATTATCTATCTAGCTATATATTTTTGTAGTAGTAGAGGTTTTTTGTGAAATAGTTCGTCTGGGGAAGTACTACCTCCATCCCTATTTCTGCCGCAAAGCAGTAGTGCTCGCATTACTGTGTTCCGGTTTAAAGGGTATGGGTGCCGGTGAAATTACAGGCACATGAGACTTTTCATCTTTGTCTCGGTGGCGGGCGCAGTGCATTGCCACATAAGGTGCGTCCTAGGTGGACGTGAACTATGTGGTAATGCGTTGTTAAAGATAGGGTACCGCTTAACATCAGGTGGGCCATCTGCTTGTTCCGTCAAACAAGTTGTAAAAAAAAACTCTATTCCAGATTTCATCCAAATCCGTTCAGCTGTTTCAGCGTGAAGAAGTAACAAACACAAAAACTTTCTTATCTATAATAACCTTCGCATTTCCTAGTTTAAACTGGGTCAGATACAGGGGTAACAAATCCATCCTAAGAACTTTTTTTATGTTTTAGGAAAACTTTCTAGGTGTCAGTAATATTATTTATTTACTTGGTGGGTACATTATAGGAAGGTTTACTAAGTTGCTACATGTACCTACTAGGGATTGCAATCCGGTCCGGCGGATCCGGTAATCCGGCGGATCCGGCGTGTTTTTGGACCTACCGGATCCGGTGAGTCAGCGCCGGATCCGGTGGCGGATCCGGTAAAGCAAAAAATACGCGAAAAACTGTACTGTATGCAACGAAGCGCGCGCGCGCGACGTTGCCAGATCGCTAGACGTGCCGCGGCACTGCCGCCGCCGACACCGGCTCTGTCTGCACTTGTTTGTCAGTCGCCACTTGACTTGACCTTTGACATCAAAGTATCGAACGAAACTAATCGAAAAGTGCGTGAGTGATTGATTAGATTATTCATGAAAATGTGACAGAAACAGCAGACGAGAATATAGATTCCGATTCTGATTCCATGTCATTATGGCCAATAGAAAAAAACAATCTTCTTAGATCGTTTTTTCAGGCAAAGAAATAAAATTCACTTGCATTTTGCATTGCAAAAAATAAATGCTTCTTGTTTTATTGTTTCTTAGGATTATGAACTGAAGTTGATTTTATAAGTACAAATTTAAAAGACTGTTTTGTTAACTTAAGTCTGTGTAGATTATTAATAAGAGTTTAATAGTATTATTACTTAAGTACTTTCAGATACTTACATCAATAAGTGAGAGTCAGACTGATTACTTATTTTATAATTTTGAATAGTTTCATACACAATAGTACAAATAGTACCAAAAATTACAATGAATACCAAAAAATATAATTAAAAGTGATTTTATTTTCCATAAATACGTATTTTATTTTTATTTTTATGTAGGTATTAATATCAAAACTAAAAATCACTAAATACTAGGCCCTAAGTAACTTTAAAATCCGGCCGGATCCAACCGGATCCGGTCGTATTGGCGTCAATCCGGTGAAATCCGGCCGGATTGAAAATGATACCGGATTGCAATCCCTAGTACCTACGCTGATGCTGATGGCCTATTATACGTTTACGCAGACATGCATGAATGAGTATTGAGTATGTATGTAAGAACGGTAGACGACATAATAAAACAGGTAATAAAGTTTACCTACAATAGGTCAACCTGTTGTTGTGTTGAATAGACTACAACAAGTTAGCTAACATCGATACATCAATTATGTTCGGTTCTTTAATAAACTTAGGCCAACTTTGGCCAAAGCGTTCTGTAAGCTAATTTAATTGTCTTAAAAACTAAACACATATGGGAATAAGACAAACGACTGATGACTGTCAAATTACTACATTGAGTTAAAAAACTAATAAGTACACATATAGACAAATTAGGCAGACATGTATGAAAACATCTACCTCTTGCACCTGGGTAATCATTTAAATCCTACATGAAGACATATTAAAATACAATCTACATGACCATGTTAATGATAAAGCCGCGTGGCCTGATGTCGCCCTGCCCCTCGACACCTAATACAACAATTCGCAATGTCTGCACCAACATAATTATTTATTATTGGTTTGTTATTTATGACTATATAAAGCGCAGCGTGTGCTGTCTTATGAAATTTTGCTGACTCTCTCTACATGTTACTTTTGACTGCCTACCTGGCTTTTTAGCTGGTTTTCGTTTAATCTTTGAATCAGCTTCCACTTGTTCTCTAGGCACCACAAAGGCGCTCCCCACCTATAGTAGTAAGAAGGATCATCAAATAAAGCGCGCGCCGTGTTTGTTGCCTGATTGTTCTAGGTTTGGTCGCGTTGGAACAGGAGTAAATTTATTTTATGAGACGATTCAAAATGATCCTTGTGATTGCAATGAATAAAATACTCTTGACTTTGACAGACAGACACACATTAAGGTCTCAAAATCATAGCACCCCTCTTTTTGGTCGAGGGTTAAAATGTTGTGAAATAGATGTTTCATAATAACGTATTTTTTTGCTGACACTCTTTACGTTTTAGATGTAGGTAGGTACTTCTAGGTGGGATAAATACAGACTCCAAAACTTACGTGGTATGAATCCGGAATAATTGTTATTACTTGTAGCTTGTGGGATGAATTCCTGGGATCAATACGGATGCACCCAATAAATTGAGGCATAGTAGGATTCGCTAGGTACTTACGTTGCACAATATTCTCCCACATAACATTGATGTAGTCGTCTCTATCAGGGCTGCTTTGCATGTGGTAAAAGCCGAGTGTGTGCAATAGTTCATGCACCACGGTTCCGTGGCGGAAGCACCCGCGGCCGGCCGGATGTCGCCCGGAGAGGTTCAACACTTGGAAACCTCCTTGGTAGCCCACTTGTGCGAAACATCCTCGCCTACTCCCCTGTTAAAGAAAATATTTAAATAATTTTTGTGAACTATATAATTCATTTTGTAATCCCGCGTCCCGTTTATCATCCAAGAGCTGAGAGCTAAACGGGACGCGGAGAGAGCGTTTCGTATCGAAAGGACATTTAAGCAGAACGCCCTATTAGCAGAACGTCCTAAAAGCAAAACGGCATATTAGCATAACCTCCTATTAGCAACATGACCTAGTAGCAAATGTAAAAAACCTACGTCTCATTCACACTCTTTTAAACTGTCGGTGCCTACACCGATATAACGGTACCTACGTGAGAAACTAGTGTTTTTTAATAATTAAAAATACTTACATATATTATATAGGTTTTTTCAACAATATAACACAAAACAAAGTTTGTTAGTGTTTTTTTTTTTTTATATTACCTGAATAACGGAACAAGCAGATGGCCCACCTCATGTTAAATGGTAACATCTGCCTATGAACAGTGCATTACCTCATAGGTCACGTCCACCTAGGACGCGTCCTATGTGACATTGCACTGCGCCCGCCACCCTGAGACATAAAGATGAAAAGTCTCATGTGCCTGTAATTTCACCGGCAACCATACCCTTCCAACCGGAACACAGCAATGCGAGCACTACTGCTTTGCGGCAGAAATAGGTATGGTGGTAGTACTTCACCGGACGAACTCTTTCACAAAAAAGCTCTACTACTACAAAAATACTAACTACTACTAAGTGTACCTGTATAACGACAGCATCTCGATCTCCTTTTATGTAAGGGCGGAACTTGACGCACGAAGCTCGCGCTAGATCTTCTATGCCGCTTTCAATCGCTTGCACTTGATCACTGTCTGAAACATGAGAGCATAATTGATATTTAACAAGTATTTTTTTGTCTACACTCTTATCGTAAAATCTTCATTACATACATACTTACATACATAAACTCACGCCTGTTTCCCGGAGGAGTAGGCGGAGACCACGGATTTCCACTTGCTACGATCCTGACATACTTCTTTCGCTTCATTCACTCTCATCGCATTCTTCATACATGCTTGACCTGGCCTTTTTCCAGAACGTCCCCGATCTGGTCTCAATACGTTCGCCGAGGTCTTCCCTTGATTAGGAATCTTGAATTGTGTTTTATTCAATGACATGATATATATTCCTATCGTCTCTATTAAGAAAAATATAAAGTGCTGTTTTTTTAGGAAAAACCGTACCTACTTAATATAACTTTTTTTCATTATAGTACACCAGACCAGGCCAAGGTTTTATTTTATTTTTAATTGTTTTTGTTTTTTTTAAATAGTCTATGAACTATGGCTACGCGTGACATGGCATGCCCGGTACAAATTTGTTTTGTTTTTTTTACGTTAATACGTTTGGCGCCGTCATTATATTTCTTGTTGTGCTTTAGTGCTCAAACAAACATTTTATTGCATGAGTTTCGTTATAGTAGTGTATGAAACTGCATATAACTCACACTCGTTTTTTAATAACACCTGATATAACAGTTTCATAAACTAGGTAGGTACCTACTATTAAAACCCCGACCATTTTCTGTGGTCCATTAAATTTGGTTAAATTAACACTTATGGAAGCACATCAGTATTTAGCACGCATAATGTAGGGCCCGAAGCTTAGGTAGGTACTCTGTCCACAACTAGATGTCACCTCAGGTAAAAATAGAACGCGCTATCAGCTTGCACTCCTTGCAATTATCTTCGAAAAGCATTTTTGGGAGCTGATGATCCTGGAATGGAAACAGCTGCACCAATTTACAACAAACATAGCTAAGAACCATCTGGCAATAAATATATTTTCTATAAAGAAAACCGTATCTAAAACGGTCGAACAATTTCAAACACACGCAAACACACAATCTCTCACCCTAAACGCATATACCCGCTGCGTTCCGTAGATAGCTATTAGATTCTTACTGAAGTGTTCCTTCTGGATAAAGTAGATGAGTTCATTGTTAGGCCACCGTTTCGTACTGTCTGTAAGACCGTTTCTGGATAGACCCTCCACGTTTTCCACTATGAGCCGCCGTTGACGATCATTCAGAATCAGATCTCCCTCGAATTTGCCACTGTCTTCCCACGCGTGATCTGATATTTCCTCATCTTCGTCGAAAAGACCATCGTCTGGTCCCGCACCTTCTAAAAAAGACAATCAATGAAATATCTTTATTGATATGTAGGTATAGTCAATCTGCAGAGAAGTGGCCTAATTTATCTCCTCATGCTTGCATTGATTGTTGTTCTTACTGAGAAAAGAAAACACAAAAATGCAGACAGCCTAAGCCGGTAATCAAAATATGAAATATAAGGGGAAGATAATTATTACGGGGGTTCGTACTCACTTTTGACACTCAGGTCCAACTGAGAAGTCTGGTGTAAGAAGTCACTAAACTCCTCCAATTCATTCCGTGTCATCGCCGAGCACCTTATCACACAAATAACAAACACTATCCACACAAACCTCATCGTAATATCAACTTAAGCCTACTTTTAATAAAAAATATCCTCCTTAAATGCATGAGGTATTGTCTGTTTTCTATTCAACTCGCACGTTTCCTATTAAAGTGTGTCATATTAACGGAACGATACTTTGAACAATGTTTCTAATTTTATTCAAATTCGCATGGAATCGATAGCTTTTACCAACTCTCGCGGTTGATTTTTTGTGTAGGACAAAACGTGCCAGGGTGGGGCGACGTGTAATATAGCTTCGGAGACGACCATTTCACAAGGTGTTGGTCCGCAACTGCGGCTTGCGACAGCAGCGACACCGCACCACTACCACTGCAAGAGCAAGTTGCTTCATTTACCGGACGTTATTCTATTATTTTGGTACTACTTCAATAACTCAATTACTGCAGGTGCAATAGGCGAGAAAGCAATGTTCAATGGCTATGCCGAAATCAATACAAATGCAAGCACTCTCCGCAAGTTTCCAGGTAATAAGGAAACCTATCAGTTAAGTTATTAATAAAGGAATAGGATGTTATTCTTAAAAGCTATGATTTAAGCAGAGGTAAATATGTGGGATGATATAAACTTCCAGTTGTTGCCGTCGGCAGACCCTAGGTTTAAATTTTGCTTTTTGCATCGAGTAACTAATAAAAAAGACAAAAAAAACCGTGGAGTAGAACTTTCTAGAAATCATTTTCAAAAGTTCTGAGTAGCTTGTTAACATATTGTTTGGATGAGCAAACTTTGTACTAGTTACAATTTATTAGTTGTTTTATATGTAGTAGGTACTTAAGTAAGAAACTAAGTTGCCGTCAACAAAATTGCGATGTCTGCAGAGGGCTAATAAGTCATAAGTGCTCACTAGTTAGATAGTAGACCAATTTGTTACACTTATTTATGAAAATAAATATCTTGATCCTTACATTACCTTATTACAATTCAGTTACGTTTGAAATTTCCACTTGATCGACCATCTGATCAAATGTTTCATTAGTTGACCAATCTTATTCAATACAATTTATGTACTACTGGATGTTGGCAATTGCTCCAATTGTTCAATGCCATTGTCAGCTCCAAAAAAACTGAGGCATTTAAAGTAATAAGTAAATTTTAAGCCACTATTATTGCAGCCATTACTATGACTGTTCCTCTAGCTAGTAAACCCGTTTGATTGTACTCTGATAGAAAACACCTTAGTGATTTCAGTAGGAATAGTAGAGCTTTTTTGTGTTCCTGTTTGAAGCGTGTGGGTGCCGGTAAACTTACATGCACATGAGACTTTTCATCTTTATGTCTCAGGGTGGCGGGCGCAGTACAATGCCACATAGGGTGCGTCCTAGGTGGACGTGACCTATGAGGTAAAGGCAGAGGTAACCGCTTAACATCAGGTGAGCCAGCTTGTTCCGTCAGTAACGAAGTAAAAATAAACTTTTCATCTGTTTTACAAATTATTCGCTTCAAGAAATTTTCGGCCTATAACGCTGAAAACTAATCTGTAAAGTTCTGCAGGTCTACTTTTGCCAAAAATATCTTATTTCAGTTTTTAAACTATCCTATATTCCACGATGGTGCAACCCACTGTGAAAAGAGGCCTATTGTGGCTCTGCCTACCCCTTCGGGAAAGGCGTGTGTCTATGTATGTATGTATGTATTGAATAGCAAAATTTTGCATTTCGTATACAACTTTGGATTTCGCAGCAAAACGCTGGCGTTTGCTTGTGACGTCAAGATTTTGTAATCAAAAAAAAGCTAGCGAAGTAAATCTGTACTTTTGGTACACGTTTAGCACTTTCTTGAGGGCCTGGGGCTCTGATTGGCATTTCGCATAACATCGAGATATCGTCATATTTTGTATTTTATTTTTATTAAAAATCATAATAATCTCGCTTTTAAGGAAAAATTTTAGAATTCTTTGTACCTATTTTCATTTTTAAATACCTAATTAATTCTACTTGTTTTTAGTTACTATACCGTCATCACGCCTATTGGGTAGCTAAGTACAAAGGTACCTGACCCGTAAGATGGAAGACCTGTGAAAATATACGAGCATTGATTTTTTTCTTCAGAATTAGGTAATTTTCGCTAAAGTTTTGCATAATTAAGTCAGTTTCCTAAAAAGTCTGTTTTATGGTCTCTGGTTAAATTCAAAGATAGAGACGACGGCCACGGAAGGCCTAGACGGAGATGGCGGGATGAGCTAGACTCCTATTTGAAGTTTTGGTCACAAATGACGACCTCTGTGACGCGGCGGGCGAACGTTCGCCTGCGACGCAGGAGGCCTCGGAACAAATATTTGTGCGATCTGCAGATATATAGATAGATAAAACGTTTATTTGCATCTCCAATCACACACGTACATTCAAAACAAATAAAAGACAGTGCACTAAAAACTAGATAATACAACCATCGTTACACAAAAACAAAGCAATGCACTAAAATTAAAAACCATATAAAAACTATAACTAAAAGTACGTGTGTGTTGCAGCATCACAAATGGGTCATAGCTCAGCGAATTAACTTGCTCAAAGAGAAAACACTGATTTTCAGCTAGTACCCTCGAGGTGACAAGTCGAGACGAGCGCCATACATGTACCTACATTTCAGTGTGGGAACTCCTCCGATAACACCAGTCTCAAAAGAGTCCGGGTACCAGAGGAGGCCCAAGTACGAGAGTAGGGTATTATTATTTATTCAACCCTAATTCGCGTCCAAAGTACAGTTAATAAAAATTACTGAGAGGGTGTATCTATGCGAATCAGTAAGTGGAAGGGTGTATTTGAATGTGCGAATAAGAAGATATGTGAATGAGAAGATAAGTAAGAGTGGTTGTATGCTGCAAGTGTTACGAGAACCATTCGATCTGTAGCTAACCTACCGTTGGCAAACAAAGTGTTTAGGAATTCCTAGTTTTTGGTTTTCTAAAAGATAAGTTTTGAATTTTATTTTAAAAGTGAATTTTGAACAGGAATTTCTAATGGGTGGGGGAATGTTATTCCAACACTTCGTTGCCAAATATCGGAAACTACCTCTAAATGCCGCGTTTTTATGACTGTGATAAAGAACAGCTGATCTTATGGATCTCAGTTGTTTTTTAGAGTTTAGATTCGTAAACTTAATTTTCGCATGCAAGTACTCAGGTTTTTTGAACTTAATCACATCAAAGATAAGCCCTGATAAATGCAGCTCTCTACGCGAGTACATATTGAGCAAAGACGCATTGTTTAAGAACGGAGTAATATGACTTCTGGCAGGGACATCAAAACAGAACCGACAACATGCATTTTGCACGCGCTGTACCAACCGCTGACTCTTACTGAGTAACCGCGGTCCATAAACAACATCTCCGTAGTTAAGCCTGGATAAAATTAACGACTCACAGAGAGTGATACGCGATGGTTCCGACAGTAGGTTCCGGATTTGATACAAAACCTTGAGACAAAAAAAACAGTTTTTAACCATACAAAGCACATGGTTTTCAAACCTCAAATGGCTATCAAAGATTATGCCAAGGTTCCTAGCCTCATCGACACGGATCACTGGTTCACCATGTATCTTGATATCCAAGTCAGCACGAACTTTATTAATTTGCCCCTTGGTACCCATGACCATATACTTTGACTTCGTAGGGTTTAAGACAAGAGCATTTTGTATAGACCAATCAGCATTTTTATCTAAATCCTCATTAAGCCGTGATACAGCCCGCGGTGTACAATGTGGAGAATCAGACAAGTACACTTGCACATCGTCAGCGTAGCAGTGGTACCTACAATGGCTGATAACCTTGGTGAGATCAGCACTGTAAATAATGAAAACAAGCGGACCAAGTATCGAGCCCTGGGGGACACCACGATTGAGGAGTCTCGTATGAGAACAAAAAATAGACCCATCACCTTTTACTAGGTTAACTGACTGAAATCGGTTGCTCAGATAACTACTGAACCACATGACTGTTTTTTGTCTAGGCCGTAATAGGATAGTTTGGAGAGCATGAGGCTGATATTTAAACAGTCGAAAGCCCGGGAAAAGTCCAACAATACAAGAACAGTACTGTGGCCAGCATCTTGTTCCGCCAATACGTTGTCCGTGACATCAAGTAAAGCCTTCACGGTACCACGTCCCTTGCGAAACCCAGATTGTAAAGGAGGCAAAATGTTGCTCGTTTCCACAAATTTAGTCAACTGTTCGCAGACGGCTTTCTCTAAAAGCTTCGAAAGGAATGGCAAAACACTAATAGGCCGTAGGTCTTTCAGCACGACTGGGTTGTCAATTTTAGTTATGGGGGTTACTAGTGCTTCCTTCCACTTTTTCGGAACTATAGCTGTCGTAATTGACTTATTTACTATAGCTGTGATTGCATCCAGGGTACAGGGAAGCGAGAACAAGACCATGTCCCTGCTAACTCCGTCATGCCCAACAGCATTTGATTTAATGGACATAATATATTTAGAGATATCAGTTGGACTGACCGGAGCTAATTTAAATTCCTCTGCATTGAATTTATTACTCTCCAAAAACGCCAAATCTGCACCAGATACTACATTATCACCCGGTATATTCAAAAAGTGGTCATTAATTTCATTTGGGTCATTGAAATGGGCAGGCAAGCACTTACCTTTACAGCAGAACACCTTGCTGTTATTAGCTTGCGAGTTCACTAAGTCATTGAAGTAAGCACGTTTCTCACCAGCAATACCTGCTAAAACTAGCCCTTTTAGTTCCTTATAATACTTCCTATCTTCTTCTAACCCAGATTTTCTATAAACATTGTGAGCCACATTACGCTCATCGATCATCATTTTGCAGACATCTGTCACCCATGGCAGCGAGTGATTATTTCTCACTGTAATGGTTTTCGATGCTGCATGTTTGTCAAAAAGCGATTTAATCATAGAATTAAAATTATCCACCATCATATCCACCGTAGGTAATTTAGCTATTTCATCCCAGTTTATTGCATACAAATCACTATTAAAGTCATTTAAAGTTATGTAATTTATTGGTCTAAAAGTGAATGTCCTTGGGAGGTGTTTTAACTTTGTTTAATGACAGCGTCACATTTACCATTGCATGCCCATTCGAACCCGTTATATTATTAACAGAGACATCACGCACAGGTGCATTACTACATACGAGATCTATAAGAGTTTCGGTATGCAATGTATAGTGTGTGGGCTCACTAACAACTTGACGCAAATTCATGTATTCAAGAAACTGAGTAAGCTTAATAGTACTACCATTACTAAGCACAAGCATGTTAATGTTAAAATCACTAAATAACACAATGAAATCATATCTAGAAAAATTATTAAGTGAATCAGTAATTGCGTCAATAAACGTGTCAACATCCACCCAATGCGGTCGGTACGCAGTCCCTACAGCCAGACTATAACCATTTACGCGAGTCGAAAGCCACATTTGCTCGATAAGATCATTAGGCCTGGTCAAATAGCGCACATTATATAAAATGCAAGACCGCCCCCCCGGCCGCCACGCATGTGCTGCGGGCGCGGGGTAGCTCGCAGTCTGTAGCCGGGAACGGCCGGGGCGCGCGCTTCTTGACCTCTTGGCAACCAAGTCTCATTAATTGCGACTAAATCTGCACCATAACGAACCATGGCAATAAGGAAATGATTATGCCCAGTATTTAATGATCCCGCATTAAAAAGACCTAACTTAAGTAACTTTAACTCAGGACCTGTTAAAACGTAAAACACCTAATTGATAAGTACTATAACTGTTCAGGTTTTAACCGAACACAGCAAATGTGTATTAAGCAACGTCTGCATTTAATACGCATTTGCCAAAACTGAGCCAGTACGCGATCACCAGCCCTTCGGGCATCGCGTGCACACATAAAATCATACCATTAATGTACCTACCACAACCCACATACCATTAATATACCGTAAAATCATAGTTATATAATTATTAGTGAGTTAAGTAATATTGTGACTCTTAATACAAACCATTTACCATCTTATACAAGACTTTTAAATACCTCAACCATACCACAAACTATACAGCTAGAAAGAGTGTCCTAGGGTCACCATACCACCCAAAAAGGACCCCTCTTTTTACATGGTCCTTCGAACATTACCTACCAGTGCCTACCAAGTGAAACAGTGAACCAGAACCAGTTGGATTAACCAGGTCTAAGCGAACCATTTACATTTACTTACCTACCAATTTTTACACCAAACCAAAATGGAGAAGATTGAGAGGCAAACGATTAATTTCAAAGCTCTCATGAGAACCGTGAGTAGAATAAATGTAGACCAGTATGAGAGCAAGTGGCAGTTTGAGAATGCCCTCAAATCTCTTGACAGTCGTTGGAGTACCATTGATACCCTCCATTGGGAGATAGAAGGAGTGCTTGGTGGAGGAGACAGCCGATACCAGGCCGAATTCACCAAGCATGAAAAGCTCCACGACGAATTGACCAACACCATAAATACCAAGATGTGGTCGGTGTCGCACCGAGAGAAATATACACCAAAAATGGAGATTCCAGCATTCGATGGTAATTATAACCAATGGACTTCTTTCAAGGATCTATTCAATGAGGTCATCCACAAGAGTCCATCACTGTCGAATGCCCAAAAGATGCAGTTTTTAAAGGGAAAGGTAACAGGAGAAGCTGAGCGTCTGATCCACCATCTTCAGATCAGCTCTGACAACTACGAGGTGTGTTGGGAGATACTGAAACATCGCTACGATAACCAGAAGCGGATCTTCACATCGCACATAAATATTCTACTCGGCCTTCCCAGCATGCAACAAAAGTCTTTGTGCATGATCAAAAAACTACACGATACTACCAAGGAATGTCTCCATGCAATTCAAAACATGGGAGTGGATACAACCACATGGGATCCTCTCCTAGTACATTTATTAGCCCAAAAACTCGACAATGAGTCGTTTGAGGACTACATGAAGTCCATCAGAAAGCCCAGAGAGCTACCCATTTTACAGGAGTTCCTGGATTTTTTAGAAAGAAAATTTACCGCTTTAGAAGCTTCTCAGCGCAAACCAGAACGCGCCAACCAAAGGATGAGCACTACAACTCAACCACAACCAATCAACCAAAACCAAAGGAGTTTCATCCAGCCAAGTAATCACCATGCAGAGGAAGAGAATTCAAATATATATAAGTCGTTCCATGTTTCGCGGCATTTCAATTGTGCAATGTGTAATGCTGACCACGAACTATGGCGATGCCCTAGATTTCGACACATGAAAGCCGAGCAGAAACTGAAAAACATTAACCAGCTGAATTACTGCAAAAACTGCCTTATTAACCACGAACATAAAGAATGCTTCTCAACAAAGCGATGTGGCAAATGCCTAAGTAGGCATAATACTTTGTTACACGAGGCATTTATGAAGCAAAGTCCAAAATTAAATACAAAACCATTTTATTATTGCAACATTGCTCTTCACAATCCTAGTAATGGCCCACATAATCTTTGTGATAAAGAAAATAAATTGCCAACACCAGTGCAACGTGGAAGATTACGAAGAATGACAGAGAAAAGTATAGGTATCAACCAGAAACCAAGATACCGTCAACCAAAAACCAATACCAACAACCAGGAGAAAAATATTAACAGACATAACCAAAACCATGAGTTAAGGTGGAGAGGCCCGTGGTCACGGCCTACATCATTTGAAAACCAACAGAAACCAAACCAAGAAAGTAACAACAAGATATTATTTAAACTGTAACTCTTACAGTGCCTACTACTTTGTTAAATACAAGAATCAAGTTCGTCAACCTTAAGTAGGTAGGTATATCATATGGCACAAATCGGACGCCACGCAAAAATGCTGACCAGTGCACTGTCGATTACACAATACCTACCTAACTACCAGTGACCATTAGAATGATTCAAATTAACATTGAATTTGTTTAAAAAACCAGACGAGAAGTAGAAGATACTGTAAAAAGAGGGTTCCTTTTGGGGTGGTATGGTGACCCTAGGACACTCTTTCTAGCTGTATAGTTTGTGGTATGGTTGAGGTATTTAAAAGTCTTGTATAAGATGGTAAATGGTTTGTATTAAGAGTCACAATATTACTTAACTCACTAATAATTGTATAACTATGATTTTACGGTATATTAATGGTATGTGGATGTGTGCACGCGATGCCCGAAGGGCTGGTGATCGCGTACTGGCTCAGTTTTGGCAAATGCGTATTAAATGCAGACGTTGCTTAATACACATTTGCTGTGTTCGGTTAAAACCTGAACATACTCCCGAGCACGAGATGAAGATGCATGAGATGAAAATATGATACAATCATTTAAATCTACAACATCATTATGGTCAAACTTGGTATAAAATAATGGTAAAATTATAATCTAATAATGGTTAAAGATCGTACTTGCATACGTAGATTAAACATGATATGGTAAGTATATGGTACATGGTAAAATGATAACAAAGTTAAATTAAAGGTTTCTCAAAAGTTAAGTCAATTGATCCTATATGTTTAGCCGATTAAACGCATTAAGCACACACACACACACAAACTTGGTTCACTTAAACACTCAGCTTACGATCAGCTGTGTTTTCGCGCACTTCACTATTGGTTCGTTGGTTGGCCGTGCGGGTCATGACGCGGGTGGCGCCGGCGCCGGCGTGCGGAAGCGTTTCCGCTGACACAGGCATGGCACCGCGGCACACGCGGCGGTGAGCCTCCCCGCGGCACCGAGAGTCAGGACTCGGGAGCGGAAAGACTACGGCTACTCCATCACATAGAAGCAGCTCGTTGACTTGCAGTAGCTTGTAAGACTACTGAAGATCTGTTGTGGTGTTTTTTATTGGTGATGCGCAAGCAACTGTCAGCTGGTACCTATCCCGTTTGTAAGACGAGATAGGCGCCGACACGTCTAGAGTAGGTACCTACACAGACACTAAAACGATGCGACAGCACAAATGCATCGCAGTGTTCTTCTATCTTGCAAGTTCTTGGTAGATAGAACTCTTGCCGTAACTGTGGTGCCCATGATCTTGTTTCAATGGTAGGTATTGTTGGTCGATGATAGTTTTTTTTTTTTATGCCATTTTATTTTTCCTTTAATGGTTTCAAAGAGATGGCAGTCTTCTTTATCCTGCTTTGTCTGTCATCTTCTACTTCTCGTCTGGTTTTTTAAACAAATTCAATGTTAATTTGAATCATTCTGATGGTCACTGGTAGTTAGGTAGGTATTGTGTAATCGACAGTGCACTGGTCAGCATTTTTGCGTGGCGACCGATTTGTGCCACATGATATACCTACCTACTTAAGGTTGAAAGCTTGATTCTTGTAATTAACAAAGTAGTAGGTATTGTAAGATTTACAGTTTAAATAATATTTTGTTGCTTCTATCTTGGTTTGGTTTCTGTTGGTTTTCAAATGATGTAGGCCGTGACAACGGGCCTCTCCACCATAACTCATGGTTTTGGTTATGTCTGTTAATATTTTTCTCCTGGTTGTTGGTATTGGTTTTTGGTTGATGGTATCTTGGTTTCTGGTTGATACCTATACTTTTCTCTGACATTCTTCGTAATCTTCCACGTTGCACTGGTGCTGGCAATTTATTTTCTTTATCACAAATATTATGTGGGCCATTACTAGGATTGTGAAGAGCAATGTTGCAATAATAATATGGTTTTGTTTTTAATTTGTGTCTTTGCTTCATAAATGCCTCGTGTAACAAAGTATTATGCCTACTTAGGCATTTGCCACATCGCTTTGTTGAGAAGCATTCTTTATGTTCGTGGTTAATAAGGCAGTTTTTGCAATAATTCAGCTGGTTAATGTTTTTCAGTTTCTGCTCGGCTTTCATGTGTCGAAATCTAGGGCATCGCCATAGTTCGTGGTCAGCATTACACATTGCACAATTGAAATGCCGCGAAACATGGAACGACTTATAAATACGTAGAAATATTATTTAAACTGTAAATCTTACAATACCTACTACATAGGATTCTTTTCAAAATCATAATGTCTTTGTCCACTAACGCTATGGGCATTGATGGAATATCGATGGATATGGTTTTATTAACTCTCCCAGAAACACTTAGTATTATTACAGCAATAGTGAATATTTCGATTATAACTGAAACATACCCTTCATCCTGGAAAAAAGCTATAGTTAAACCTATACCCAAGAATAACCATCCACAAAATTAGTCTGACCTGCGACCAATCAGCATACTGCCGTTCTTATCAAAGATTCTTGAGAAGGTTATCAGCATTCAACTATATAATTATTTGGAAAAAAATCTAATTTTGCCTAAAAAACAATCAGGGTTTAGAAGGGGCCGTAGTACTGCTACTGCGCTAATGGATGTAGTGGATGATATCCTGACTGCTCAAGACGTTGGACACGGAACTATTCTGACGCTTCTTGATTTTTCACGCGCTTTTACACTATAAACACTACACTCTTGCTTTCTAAGCTTACTTACTATGGTTTTGACATCACTGCTACAAGTTGGTTTGCCAGCTACCTTTCTGAGCGCTCCCAGTTAGTAGAATCAAGAAAATATAATGGTACAAGTGTTTACTCAACTACATTACCAGTGACTCGTGGCGTTCCTCAGGGATCTATTCTGGGACCAATACTCTTTATTCTATACTCCGCCGATTTGACTTCCAATATCAAGGATTGTAAATATCATCTTTATGCTGATGACCTTCAGCTCTATATATCGTCAAAACCGAATGAAGTAAACAGTGCAATTAGTGGGTTAAATCGAGATCTAACGCGTGTAGTAACTTGGTGCGAGTCGAACAGTCTGATCCTTAATCCTTCTAAATCAAAATTCCTAATTTTCGGATCTAAAAACCAGATTGATCTGATAACATCGCAGGAACCTAAACTGTTTGTTAATGGAGTTTCTATAGAGCGTGTGTCAGAAGCTCGAAATCTAGGTTTAATAATGGATGGTACACTGCACTTTGAAAAATATATCCTTCAAACCGTCCAAAACTGTTTTTACCGGTTGTCTGTCTTATACCGTATGCGAGAACATCTAAGCGTTGATCTACGAATCAAGCTGTGTGACTCACTTATACTTTCTAAAATTAACTTTGCTGATAACGTATCTGGAGAATGTTTACTTTCCCGGACAAAGAAGCTTACTCAGCGAATACAAAATGCTTGTATACGTTTTTGTTTCCCAATCCCTCGACGGGCCCACATCTGACCGTATATCAACAATAAAAATTTACTGAATATGTCGTCTCGCCGAACGCTTCACTTTGCCACATTACTGTTCGGGATTATCAAATACCAGCAACCAGATTTCCTGTATGAGAAGCTTCAATTCTCTAGCCGCCATATACGTTTCGCCATCCGCCTTATTTGTCCGAGGCATAAAACGGCTGCATTTCGTGGTAGCTTTAAATATGCTGCCACGAAATGTTGGAACAACCTACCACCGCCTATAAAAAACAGTAAATCCGTTTATTCGTTTAAAAAACAATTAAAGAAAAATTTGCTAGAATCCCAAAAACTACCCACGGACAAGGCTGGCAGTCGTTTTAATCCTCAATTGTAATTGCTGATAGTGAAGTGTGTTTTTAATGAGAGTATCTCACAACAAGCTGACAAGATGACAAGTTTATATTATTTAGGTTTATAGTATAGTATAGTAAAGTAAGTTATTTAATAGTTAATGACATTGTTTACCGCAGCAGCCACTATGCGCTCGTATGTGCGGTCACGGAAGACCAGCGCTATGGCACTAACTCTGCCATAGCACATGCTGAGTGGTTGCCTTTTTTGTAACTTTGATTTGAACGCCTACTTTAAATATTCGAATTTGTTGTATTTGGTTACGAAATAAATATATTTTTATCTTTTTATCTTATCTTTATCTTATAAGACTACATACAGGTTTGGGAAGCCTTAAGCGCTCCCAACCATATTTTAAAATTAATCAGGGGGTATCGCATTCCATTTCGAGTGAAACCCCCCCCCCACTCCAAAACCCAAATTTACTAAAACACTTTCAAACGCCAACAAGCTCGTCTATGTCAGAACAAATAATAACATAAAAAAATCAAAAAGTTTTGATTCCAGTAAAACTAGCAACACCAAGTTTTGTCAGTCCGATGTTTTTAATAAAAAAATCGGATTCAAGCAACCGTCCAATTTTCGATCTGCAGAGTTTATTATTATTATTATACCACTCATTTATTAAAAATCTCGTAAAAAAATCTATTTTTCACTATAAAGGAATACTATCTACAAAAAATAAATAGTAAAAAACATTATAGTAAAAAATATAAATCAAAACGGGGAACCACCGACCGCGGAGCGAGGCCCAAACAGTCGGGGGCTAGGGCTGCAGAGAGAGGAACCTCCTGACTATACGTGCCGAGTCCAGGAGTACCGCCTTCTGAATCTGACCCTTGATCCAACTATTTAGCGAGAGCTTTTTAAGGTACTGGTCGAAGCTCTTCGCAATCAGTCTATTCACTGAAACGACTATCGGGACGATAATCGTTGAATTCACATCCCACATGGCGGTAATCTCTTGAGCCAAGTCAAGGTACTTGCTTAACTTGTCTTTCTCGGCCTTCAAGAGATTAGCATCATGCGGGATAGTGACATCAACAAGTATCGCCCGGCGTTCCAACCGGTCTACCAGCACGATATCAGGCTTATTGGCAACAATAGTCCTATCCGTGATGATAGACCGGCCCCAGTAGAGCGTGGCACGGCCATTTTCAAGAACCAGCTGAGGCACGTACGAGGGCAAGTTGCTGGTGAATGATCCTGGCTACTTGGTTTTGTCTATGCAGATACTCAGAGTAAGCAAGATGCGAACAACCCGAAAGCACATGCCTGAGGGATTCTCCGGGACGGTGACATGCTCTACAGATATCAACCGTCCCATCCTTCAAGCTGAACAAAGCTCGAAGCACGAGAAGTTGCTTGCAGTGGTAGAGGAGTTTCGTCTAGCCGTGGATTTTCTGGTCCAAAAAAATGAGTCATTGCAGACTCAGGTAAATGGACTTGAAAAAGAAAGAACGGTAAACTTTCAGTACATAAGCTCCCTGGAGAGCAAGGTGGATAGCTTTGAACGGAGTGCTAGATCCACATGTATTGAAATCAGGAACCTTCCTACATCTCAGCCCGAGACGAAATCCTCACTCGTAGAGAATTTTGTTCAGATTGGCAAAATTTTAAATGTTCCTATGCTGACCACGGAAGTCAAAGATATCTTCAGGATCAAAACAAAAGATCCGGCCAATAAGACAGTAATCGTTGACTTCACTAGCGTGCTATTAAAGGAGAGGTCCGTCTCCAAGTACAAGAAATGCAACAAAGAGAACAACAGATTAACAACTGAAAAATTGAGAATCTCAGGGCCGTCAAAACCTATTTTCATATCAGAAAATTTGTCAACCAAGTTAAAAAAACTGTTTTACTTGGCTCGCGAACATGCGAAAGCCAATGATTTTAAATTTTGCTGGGCCTCTAACGGCAAAATATTCCTCCGCAAGCGGGAAGGAGGACCCCTCGTGAGGGTGAACAACGAATCAGACCTCAAGATCTCTTCTGATAACCAGTGACTAGGGATCGGCTATCGTTCCCTACATCTTATAATAACTAGCTTTTTCGTTTTGTTTGTTTATAATAATAATATTTGTTTTGTCAAGTCCCTATGTAACAATACTGAGAACTCACACAAACTCCTTCACTACACTTACACACAAAAATTTACACAGCTATATTTCAACCCACATAGAGGTATTTTATTGAGTTCTGATGTCTGTCAATTATTAAAACATCCGATTCCTGATAAATCATGTCAAAGAACAATTTATTATAATGCTCCATTGTTCTTGATCCCCCTTGATTGCTAAAATGTAAATCTCATTATGGATGAAATTGTTTCCCTAACACGCGATATTGAAAACCTTAACTTAGCAGACTCTTTCATTTGCGCTCCTGAAGATACAGGGCAGTATCTTAGGTACAGTAATAATTCCCTTAAGTTACTTCACCTCAACATTAGGAGTATAAACTGTAATTTCGATGGTCTCCTTCTCCTTTTGCATAGAATTCAATCTCATTTGGATATCATCATTCTGTCCGAATGTTGGTTGAGTAAATGTCCTTCCCTTCCTTCTCTTCCTGGATTTAGTTCATATGCTTCCGATTACAAATCTCAAAATGAAGGAGTGGTTGCATATGTAAGGGTTGAATTATCTTGCGACGTCGTCTTCCCAACGTTTGATGATGCCAATTGTCTTTTGCTAAAGATTGACGACAAAATAGCTGTGGTAGCGCTTTATCGCTCGCCGTCGATCAAAAACATTGACAGATTTCTTAATAGTTTAGACAATACACTAAAACAATTAAATTCCTTTTCTACCGTTGTCATTATAGGGGACATGAATATCAATATTGTTCCAAATTCCAAAGATCCTAACTCAGATGATTACCTGAATTTGACCGCTTCTCATGCTATGCTTCCAGCTTATGTATTACCGACTCGCCTTAATAGCTGTTTGGATCATGTTATTTTAAAATCTCCATTTTCAGCAGTATCCTTAGTCTTAGATTCATTGATTACCGACCATGCTCCTATCCTCTTTTGTATTGCTATGTCTACTCGACCTAAATCCCTTAAATCCACTACTATTCAACAAGACATCCCTAGTATGATCCAAGAAATTGATAAAACAGACTTTTCTTCAATTCTATTACTCACCGATGCTAACTATGCTGCCCTCATACTTGTTGATTTACTAGCATCAATTGTTCAAAAACATACCCGAAAAGTGAATATCCCTAACAAAAAACGTATTATAAAGCCATGGATCACCCCTGGCCTTCTGAAGTGTATTCGCCACAGGGATAAACTCTTCAGAAGACATAAAAAAGAAAATGACAACAAAATCCTCAAAATTACCTTTATTCGCTATCGTAATTTTTGTAATAACCTTTTAAAAAGAGTAAAGCGTGAGTATGAACGTAGTGAACTTCATAAGGCCAAGAATAATCCTAAGGCTACTTGGAACCTTGTTAAAAAAATAGCCAATCTTAATCGTAAACAGTCTCCGACTGAGGAATTGCTCAAATTAGCTGATACCCCTGAATTATCAGTCAACATTGCCAACAAATTCTTTGCGAATGTGGGAAAAAACCTAGCTTCAAGCATAAACCTCCCCGCCAACTCTACTACTTCCCTTCGTAGTTCCGTATCAGATATACATATAAACTCTTCCCCCCTGGGCTCTATGGCTCTCTTGCCTACTGATTGTAAGGAAATTGAACATATTATTCTTAACCTCAAGGATAATTGCGCTGTAGGCTGGGATGGAATCCCTACCTCAGTCATCAAGGGTGCCAGAAATACTTTGATTCCAATTTTAAATCATATTTTTAATCTCTGTCTCTCAACTGGTACTTTTCCGTATGTATTCAAGAAGGCCTTAGTTCGTCCCATATACAAAAGTGGTGACAGACACAGCATAAATAATTACAGACCGATCTCTGTTCTGAGTGTTCTGTCAAAGGTTCTTGAAAAAATTATAAATAGGAGGCTTGTGAATTTCTTAAATGATAAAGATACTTTATCAAGTAATCAATACGGATTTAGGAGTGGCAGATCTACCGAGGATGCAGTCATTGACCTCACAACTACGATTGTCAGGAACTTTGATAGAGGGCTTAAAACTGTGGGAATCTTCCTTGATCTCTCCAAAGCGTTTGACACTGTCTCGGTCCCCATCCTTCTCGATAAACTAGAAAAAATTGGTATAAGAGGCAATGTCAACCACTTGTTTAGTAGCTATCTATCCGACCGTAAGCAGATAGTATTCGTTGACAATTTTTCCAGTGATGAAGAGCTGATAACTTTTGGTGTTCCTCAGGGAAGTGTGCTCGGCCCCACTCTTTTTCTTGTATATATCAATGAACTTTGCAAACTATCTATACCTAACTGTAACATTTTTACTTACGCGGATGATACAGCACTTCTCATTAGTGGAGATAATTGGGAAGAAGCGCAATCAGCCGCTGAGAATGCCCTCAATGTAGTTCTAAGCTGGCTCTCCTTGAATCTTTTAACTCTTAATGTCAACAAAACTAAATTTATCACTTTTTCCCCAGCTTTACGTTCCCAACCTACTTCTATTTCCCTCTATGCCCATACTTGCCTAACTCGAGATCCCAACATATGCCTTTGTCAGACTCTGGAGCGCTCACTCACAGTTAAATATCTTGGTATCTACATAGACAGTACTCTCTCTTGGTCTACTCATATTGAATCCACAGTGTCAAGAGTGCGCAAATTAATTTTTGTCTTCAAAAATCTGAGAAGCGTCGCTGATTTTAACTGCCTAAAGACTGTCTACTTCTCTCTTGCGCAATCGGTTCTATCCTATTGTATCAGTGCATGGGGCGGGTCAATAAAAACCCAGATGTTAAGAGTGGAGCGTGCACAAAGGGCAGTTTTAAAAGTTATGTCATCTAAGCCGAGGCGTTTCGCTACTAGCCTGCTGTACTCGCTCAGTGGAGTTCTTACTGTTCGACAACTATTTGTCCTAGGGACTGTTTTACGCAGGCACTCTCGTTTGCCTTTTGACTCAAACCTTAGTGCGGTAAAGCGTCGCTCTGACTTAGTTTGCAAAGTTGTACCACGTAGAACAGCTGTGGCGGGCCGGCACTTCCATTATTTGAGTTCCTCGCTTTACAACAGAGTCAACAAAATTTTAAATATATATCCTCTCCCATCACACAAATGCAAATTAAAATGTTTAACCTGGCTCCTATCTCTATCTTATGAGGAAACAGAGAATCTGCTGATCTCTCCCAAATAGGTTTGTTTGGCAATCATCCACTCATTCACTCACGATGGTTACTACTGCGATACCCAGACTCTTACGAGACTGGCAGTAGCAGTAGAACTCTTTCACTCACTCACACCTACACCCTCACAAAACAAAACATACTTCCCATGCACCCACTTATACACTTACACACACTTAATGGCTGCTCCTGTGATACCCAGTCTCCTTGAGACCGTGGTAGCAGAAGAGCCACACTCACACAAACACACACGCACTAACACACACGCACAAACACACACGCAAACATTTTCACCTACACACATCTACACACACCTACCTCACATTTCTCTCACAACTCTGTTTCATTCTTTTATTTTTATTTTACTTTTATTTTTAGATTTAATTGTTTGTTCTTTCCTATTATTTTATTCTTACGTACATAGGTTAAGGAGTTGGGCGCTGATGCTGCTACACAGTTTTATTACTTAAGCAGCATCAACGTTTAAATATGTATCTTGCTCACATTGTAAATTTACTCCGAATAAATAATTTTGACTTTTTTTTTTTTTTTACTTTCGATAGTTGTTCGTCTTGATGACCTCATCCATAATCGCACTGGCAAAACCCTCGGTTTCCCCAAAGAGGTCACCGAAACGTAACCAGTTTACTGAAGCGAGCAGATCCACATCGGGCCCTGTGAGGGCCTTGTAAAACCGCCCGTGCAGTTTCTTGCTCTCCCATACGGTCTTGCGTTCCTGAGTGCTCAGGGCTGATGGTTTACGCCAGTTCTCTTTTGCTAAGGAGAGCGGGGTAAAGTTCTTATCAACTGCAACGACATCGTGATGCATCCCGTACTCGGCGTGGAGGTAGTACTCCCTGAGATTGCACACCTCGCGGTTGTGGAGAGTCTTGGCATTTAAAAAGCCTCGACCTCCATCCTTCCGCGGGATGTACATTCTCATAACCGACGAACGAGGGTGTCGCATGCGATGAGTCGTTAATAGTTGACGAACTCTACAATCCAGGGCATCTAACTCTGTCTTATTATTATTATTATTAATATATAGACGAGCAGCTTTCGCTGATGTGTCTACGTCACAGTATTAGAATTTAAAATTTAGTCGAAATATTGTCTCTTAGTTTTGGTAGATTTTTTTGAGCACTGATTTATTTGTTCGAAGCCAGATGTCGAGTTAATTTTTGAATGCATTGACGGAAGTAGCAGTAACGTCATCTGATAGCGCGTTCCAATTGTGAAGATCGCTGAAGAAGTGATGAGCGGCAAGTGAGACGGCGGGGTTACGGTTTAACTTCAGCTGGTGACCACGTGTGGATCTTAGATCTTCTTTTTTAATAAAAATGTCATGAAAGTTTGGCAGGTTGTAATGAAGGGTCATAATCTTGAACGACTATGTGTCGGTAGTAAAGTTCCGTCTTATAAATGTACAGATACAGAGGGTACCAACATTTTTACAAGCAAACGACTGGGTAGTAAAGATAGATTTAACTCCGGCCTATTTCCATCTCCCAATCGCCCAGTCGCATCAGCGTTATCTACGGGTCCTTTACACACCCGAAACTACCCGAAGGCCAGAACTGTTGCAAATAACGTGTCTTCCGTTCGGCCTATCGTCCTCGCCCAAGGCATTCGCAACGGTATCGAATTGGGTCGCACACCTTCTTCGAACCAAAGGCCTACGAATAAATGTCTATCTGGACGATTTCCTGATAGCCCATCAAGATCGTCACATGTTACAGGACCAAGCTGCGGAAGCTATTCGTGTCCTAACCTTACTGGGGTGGATGGTAAATTTTCAAAAGTCAGTTATGAATCCCACCAAAGTGATCGAATATTTGGGCATTTCATGGAATCTCCACATGAATTCCAAACAATTACCGATCGACAAAGTACTGAGGATCTCTGCCAGAATCCTAGGTTTACTAAGGGACAATCGTTGGAGTGTCAAACAAGCCCAGTGCATACTAGGTATTTTGAATTTTGCTGCCTTCGTCGTACCCAGAGGTCGACTAGGCTGCCACCCTATTCAGATGGCTTACAACAAATTGCCGAAACACGACCCTTTTCTAAAGTTCCGAATAGATCCACAAGCTGCGACGGAACTCTCATGGTGGCACGAAACGCTAACGCAGAGCACGCCGATACATCAGCGTCAGGTGTCACATCACATCACAACCGACGCCTCTGGCAAGGGCTGGGGTGCACTAGTGGACAATTTACCGGGCAGCGGGATATGGAGCCTAGAACAAAAGCTTTGGCACAGCAACCTAAAGGAATATGTGGGCTTTGATACAAGTAATAGCAATATACAGACTGCATTTACAGAATTTCACAGTTAGAACAGTTTCACAGTTTCAGAATTAGACAACAGAAGTGTGGTAAGCTACATAAGAAACGAGCGCGGCCTGCTATCAAAGAAACTCTATCAACTAACTCGGGAACTGATCCAACTATTAGACAACCACAACATTCATCTGATTAAACAGTACATCCCAGGAAGGTTCAATACCGAGGCAGACGGTCTGTCCCGACACAAACTAGCGGGAGAATGGTCGCTAACGCAACAAGCATGTCAGAGGGTATTCAGACGTTTCGGCGTACCCAAGATAGATTTGTTCGCCTCCGAGAGCGCACACGTACTCGCGCGTTACGTCTCGCGAGACTGCAACGACTCAAACGCAGAATATCACGACGCATTCAGCAGGACATGGTCGTACACCCTGGCCTGGGTGTTTCCGCCACCGCACCTGATGCCGCGAGTCCTCACACATCTGAACAACGCGAGAGGCCATTACCTGATAGTGGCCCCGCGCAAGCACAGAGTTTATTGGCGTCCGGATCTGAAGATGAGAGCAGTAAGTGCACCTTACACAATAATCAATCTACGCAATTGTCTGTTCGATACGCGAACGCTCTTACCACCGCCTCAGGTCAACCAAGTTCACCTGGAAGTTTGGTTAGTCAAAGGTGGTCCCAACATTTAGATAGGTGGTCACAAGATGAGCTTCATTTATTAAATTCTAGCTGGAGGCCTTCTACCAAAAAGATGTATTCAGGTATCTGGAAGAAGTGGCATGATTGGTGTTTATCTCATTCATTTGATCATGCGAACCCATCTAGTGCTCAATTAGCTAAATATTTGGCATTCCTACATTTACAGCAAAAGTTATCTTATAAAACTATTTTGGTGTATAAATCTGCTATATCCACCCTAGTGTGTTCACAAGCAGAGAAACTCAGTAATGACCCCCTGGTACACAGAATACGACCCCCCCCCCCCCCCCCCCCAGAATAATAACAATTTATCTAATACATTTGAAGCGGTGTAAATGTTATTTTGTAATAATTATACATTATAATTATACTACCTAATTATATAATATAATTATATACTCAGGGTGGCGGGCGCAGTGCAATGCCTACGCGCACCTGGTGCGTCCTAGGTGGACGTGACCTATGAGGTAATGCACTGTTCATAGGCAGAGGTTACCGCTTAACATCAGGTGGGCCTCTTGCTTGTTCCGTCATCAAAGTAGTATTAAAAAAAAAAAATGCAGAATATGAACATAGACATAATTATTTGTGATCATTTCTTTGAATTGTGATTATGGTATGTGTACCTATGTGTGAAATAAAAGAATGATTGATTTACTGGTCAATTTTATGTCATTATTTTCCTAACTAGTTTCATGCGGTCAGCAGGGAACTCTAGCACCCAACCTAGTAGTAGTAGTAGTCA
Source organism: Operophtera brumata (assembly GCA_932527175.1). NCBI lineage: Eukaryota > Metazoa > Arthropoda > Insecta > Lepidoptera > Geometridae > Operophtera > Operophtera brumata. Next base: position 9,327,098 of record OW052238.1, read on the forward strand.
TGGGTGGCTAATAATTTTTTTGTTATACTTTGTAAGCCTTATCTAAGTATTTGTCCTCGTCTACAAATTACTTACCTACTTGTCACACTTTGGCATACTGAGTTACCTTTAGCTTGCCATCAGGCGATAATAAATAGGTCTCATTTGTTGTAGGTCTCGAATAACGGTTCATAGCATATAATAGAATGTTTTACCTGAAAATAAAACAATTATTATATGCGGAACCTTATTCGAGACCTACATTTTCAATCCTGGCCCTTAATTATTTAGCCATCTTAAGTGAGAGGCAAAGTGAGCAGAGAAGTCGCCTCAAGGGCAAGCTGCATTCTACCCCCCTCCACTCGCTCCAGAGGGGCGGGGCGAGGCGTGCGTGGGGACGGAATAGGAAGTGACGTGTTTACCGGAAGTCATGTTATCTCATTTGTTGTAGGTCTCGAATAAGGTTCCGCATATAATAATTGTTTTATTTTCAGGTAAAACATTCTATTAAGTATATCAGTTGTCTAGTACCCATAACACAAGCTCTGCTTAGCTTGGGGCTAAACAATGTTGTGTGAACTGTCCAGCATTATTTATTTATTTAAATAGCCAACAATATAGACCAATGGAAGGAGGGAAGGGAGGCATTTGCCCTGCAGTGGGACACCACAGGCTCGTAATAATAATCAAGTATGAAAGAAAGGATAATTATTTAACTATCGACTAATTTTGAAGTAAAACCAATATTTTATCATCTTATGTACAATAATTTCTAGTCATTCTCGGAAGAATCCATTTTCAGTAACTGTTTCTTCACAATACATTTTATTCAGCTTCAAAATGTCTCGTTCCGACATTCCTTTTCTTTGGCCGATTTTTACACCCTCCTGTTAAAAATAACGACAATATTATCTACATTGCGAGTGTTCTAATATTCAGACACCAATGACGGAACAAGCAGATGGCCCATCTGATGTTAAGCGGCACCCTCTGCCATGAACAGCGCATTATCACCTAGGACGCACCCTATGTGGCATTGCACTGATGCGCCCGCCACCTTGAGACATAAGATGAAAAGTCTCATGTGCCTGTAATTTCACCGGCAACCATACCCTTCAAACCAGAACACAGCAATTCGAGCACTATTGCTTTGCGGCAGAAATAGGTATATGGTGGAAGTGCATCCCCGGTCAAACTCTTTCACAAAAAAGCTCTACTACTACTACTAATTAAATTAACAAATTGCGAATTTTTGCAAGGTTGCGAGTTCAATTCCCGTTGCGAGGCAAATGTTTGTATGATCTACAAATATTTGTTCCGGGTTTGTGTGTTGCGATAACCATGGTAGTCGTAGTTCCTCCACCCACGACACATGGAATCCTAGTGTGAGATGAGTGCTGGGTCTATGTTTTGACAAACTTTTGCCACGGTTGTACGGTGCACCTAGTATACTTAATGCGGATTTTTGTATGGAAATTGAGGCTAGCAAAGTGGCCTAGCTAGTGTGTGCTAGTGTGTGCCCCTAGCTAGTGGCTAGCTAGGGGCTCTTTATGAGTGTCTCCATACAAAAATGGTTGTCAACACTCATAATTACATGTGACTGTTGGTTTTATGTTATGTTATGTATGTATAAGGTCGCGCAACGAGTTATGAGCGCTCGGCGAAAGTGGTGGGGTTGATTGCGCATGTGTACATTCGCGCATTCGCTATACAGACTCAAAAAATTACTACTGCGCATTGAAGGTCAGCGCTCATAACTGTTTGCGCGATCTTACCTATGTGTGTATAACATACCTTTAGTGGAATGATCGTTTTATTTTCATTCTTCGAGAATGCTTTGTCAGGATAATGCATGACGCTCTCAAAATCGTATTCCACTCCGAAATCTGTCACGGTGTCGTTGTTGTACTTCGCAAAGTTGTGTTCGTGCCCTATAAAACAGTTTTATATGAACCTATCTTTTTACATTAATAGTAGGTACGTTGGCCTTGATCGCACCTGGTTGATAAGTAACGATGCGGCTGACGATGGATCACAAAGGTCTACAAGACTATTCACTCAAGATTACTTATGCTTTTCCCAAATTGTAGTTAAATTAATATGAGTAGTAAACGGGTTCAGTGTCGATTGATGCTTTAGCATAGCTACTAGTATAGTATTATTTTATCTGTGGCATAGCTAACTTAGTAGAGTCGGCTCAGTTACCTTGGTATTACAATGTAATGTTCACGGAAGCTAGCTAGCGTACCGACCTTTCGCCCCCATAGGTGAATGAACAGATCTTGGTGCTGATATAATCATGTCTTTGTGAGCAGACCGAGAATAAGGGAAGAAAAGGGAAGTTTTCTACATACATAACATAACATTTTGAACTTTATGTCCATTGTGTAACATACAAATTAATAAACGAGTAGCGCGTCCTCCCGAGAATTCTCGAGCATCCTCGAGAATTCTCGTGCCGTCTTGATGAGATCAACACAATGGAGATAAAGTACAAAAATGCTCTGCAAGTGTGCGAAATATCCTTTCTCTTCCGCGGCAATGGCAGGTGCATACCTATTCCTCGAATTCAATAATAAAGGTACAAACCAGCGGAAATATTTTCCCAGATAATTTCAACGTAATCATCTCTGTCGTATGTGCTCTGCATGTGAAAGAACCCTATGGTGTGGAGCAGCTCGTGCACTATAGTACCATGTTTGAAACAACCTTTGGCTAGATTGAGAACCTGTCTCACATCGCCATCCTCGTCCGCAGCGCTGTGACCGACGCTTGAGAAACACCCGTTTCCTGAACCCTGGACAAAGAAAGCAACCCATTTATAACCTCCCGAAGTCCCGAGCTTCAGGATTAGGAACTTCCATTGGACGAGGCCTGTGCAATGGGGGGATTTGCCAGAACCATCGCGCTTGGCAGGTGGATTGGTGATCGCAGTTTGGTGTTGAGTTCTAAGGTGGATGCTGATGCCCATCCATGTAATTCCTTATCAGCTTTTACGATATCCAAGAGAGGAGACAGTGGGACCTATTCTCTGCCGGACATACCACGGCAATAGGCCCAAAAACACCTCACATAAGGGGGAGAATCGATGTCGTAAAACCTATCTATTGAAGCTGGGTTACCTGAATAATAACAGCCTGTTCCTCTTCTTTTCGTTCACAGAAAGTAATACAACTGTTATTTGCGATGTCCTCCATAGCGCCTTCTATCATTTTCACCTGTTCCTCATCTGCGATAGTCAAAAATAATAAAAACAGAGGTGCTTCAAGGTAAATTTATTTCCCATGCTCGAAAAAAATTCGTTTTAGAAATACAAACCAAACTCATCCTCGTTTATGTGGAAAACCACAGTTCTATTGGGCCACCGTTTGGCCCCGCCTCTCAGTCCGTTCCTTGCATTCAAGGCTGCAGATAAAGCGCGTTTTTGTTCCGCGTCCAGAATCATGTCTCCTTCAAAATATTCTCCAAATTCTCCAGAATCTGGTGCTGGAATTAAGCAGTTACACAGAAAAAAGTATAGATCTGTTCGCTTGTAGAGGAGATAAGTAGGTAGGTACCCATTATTTTAATTTTCTGATGTACCTACCTATTCATTAGTCTTTGAAGTTGTAGGTAGAGTCACATAAAATAATACTATACTAGTAGTAGGCTAAATCTAGAGAAAATTATAATTGTTATTAAATTAAAAAAACTCGAAATATAAATAGTTATTTATTCTTCGGTGCATTTGTTTATTTTTTAGATTTTTTCAGTTACAGTTTTGTTGTGAATTATGTGTACCTATTTGGAACAGCAATGTCTATTTAATATTATTATGACCCTGTAACGTCCCACTGCCTCCCGTTAGTTGTAGGTGAAGTAAATAAAGCAGAACTACAGGAAATACAAAAAAAATGTGAGTGCTTTGAGATGAAGGTCTGTCTTTGAAGATGTAGCTAAAGTAAAAAAGACAAGTCTAGTGGAATGAGAAAAATAATAGGTTGAATGGATATAAAATGAGTGCTTTAAGATGTAGGTCAACATGTAGAAAGTGTTTTTAATGAATTTAAACGTTATAAATACCATGTTGTAATGGGTTTAATCGGCTGTGGTCACGCAAACGGCACGAGACAAACTATAGTTGAAATATGGTAGATACGACTATACGATTGGTAGTCAATATTGAAAGCGAATTGGCCACTTAGTATTCTGAACTGATAGGTAAGCAAAGCGGAATAAAATTATCATGGGAAATGTATTCCAACGTAGATAGACAAAAGGAATTTCAATCAATTCACTTACCTCCAATTCCGAACAGAGGGAAGAGATTCTTCTCCTCTTGAGCATCCTGAATGGGGGCCGAATTCGCAAAAACCAAACAAGCGTACAAGAAAATAGCAATCATTTTACGTGAATACTTCAAGACTGTTTCGACCAACTACTTAAATACGCACAAAACATACTGAAGAGCGAGGCGACGCTTCGTGCATTTATAGGGGCAAATGAAAAAACACAACGGGATACTTTATCGCCTAGGTACCTAATTAGTATTAGTATACCTACCTACACGACTATGTACTTAGGAAAGTAAGTGGTTTGAATTATCTTTGATCCCCACTGCGTCTTCATCAGGAGCTTAAGTGGTTAACAGTGTTTGTAACTAAGTCGATGGCACCTTTTGAAATACCTAACTACATATAAGTAGCGCTTGACCTTTCAAAAGATACTCGACGATAATTCTAGGTACTATTAAAAAAACATTTCGAGAAAACCGGACAAGTGCGAGTCGGGCTCTCGTGGAGAGGGTTCCGTAGAAGTAGGCTACCATAGTACAGTGTTAGATGCTTCGGCCCTTGGAAATATGATGAAGATTAACATATTTATTTTGTGTTGTCATAAACTGTTTAGGTTTTGCTAAAAATACGTTTTAGAGAAGCCTATTTAACTCTTGACAGCCTCTTAACTCTGTATACTTATGTCCAATTTTATTTATTCGTACCTACTTTAGATTCGGAGACAATAGGCAGTGACAGACACGAAAGTGAATGTATAATGCTTCCGCTCGTAAATTTTCAGGTACGGAACCCCAAAAACACTGAGCTTATTCGAAGGTTATATATCCGTCGAAGTATGTGCTTGATGGCTATATCATAGGACTAGCAATGTGTTAGGGCCACTAGATTGTTACATACTGCTACTGTTACTGGACGAAAGCGTTGCCGACAGTCGTGGGAAGCAATGGCGGCTATGAGCTCACCCCTTGTCACATAGGTACATATTCCCACGATGGTGCAACACACAGTGAAATGAGGACCATTGAGGCCTGCCTACCCCTTCGGGAAAAAAGGCGTGTGTAAATGTATGTATGTATGTACGTGCATTTAGGCTCTAATAATAATTAGAGTAATCCTTCTAATAATTAGAGTAATCCTTCTAATAATTAGAGTAATCCTTCTAATAATTAGGTTAGGTAAGGTGCCTCATATAAAAAAACAAGATATGTTGTAAATATCGTGCTATATTTAATTTACAAAATAATTACAAAAGAAATCGACACACAAATGTAAACTGTACAAGCATGCAATTCAGATTATAATGTGAATCTATATAAGTATAATAAATCATATACAATAAAATAAACAAAGTGAATAATCATATAAAAAATTTACTTACAACTAATAATTAATAATACAATAGTTGAAACCAACACATAAAATAAACATTATATACTGTCTTACCACAAAAAATAAATAATACACCTTTTAAACACGTGTTTAGTTAAACAGTGTCTAAGGGATAATTAGTGCTTAAACAAGTGTTAACTCAAATTTAAACAATGTCTAAGCCATGTCTAACCCTAAACAACAGTTAAATATGGTTTTGTGGTATCACTTTTGCTAAACCACTGTTTGCTAACATGTGTCTAAGGCGTGTCTATGTGTTTTGTGGTAAGACAGATATACTTTATCCATTTCATACATTATGGCATTTTTTACATAATACTGAACTTGCTAATACAACAAAAAATATGTACGCTGTTCACGTTTTATACTAATAACTATGATAGTGCATAATATAAGTAAATATCAATCAACGTTGTGACAAAATAATGTCCAAAGGCTATTTTCGCTATGAAGATAATAAAATAAACAATATTTCATTAATGTAACATGTCAATTACACAGAATAATTAATTTAGGCAGTCTTTAATATATTTTTAATCATATCAAACCGTTACACAAATTCATAATCCACTAAATAAATAATAATACCAGACAATAATAATGGTAACATACCCTACAAGTTATCTATCAATCAAAATATCTATACATAAAAATACAATACAAGCACATAACTTCAGTAAAGCACTGTAAAATGTTCTAAATATTGGTCTAGTTACTTATTGCGTGGGACAAGCCCCTTTTCAACGACACACATACTACCAGATCGATGCAATCATTATATTATTAAGCCTGTATTGCTTTTAGTATATCGATTTAAGAACAACACTCGCTATTCTACGTTTGACTAATGTAACCGATTAATGCCGTTTGTAATATCGCTCGCTAACATGATTGACACAGTGTAACACCGACCTTCGCGAGATTAAATGGGGTTTATTAACGCCTACCTTAACACCACTATTATATAATTGCCTACGCATAGAGGACGTCAAAAGACTCAGTAGTAAGCGGCACTCTACATGAGAATATCACAAATTGTGCAGCAAATCTACGAACGAACGATTAAAAATGTATTGCTACTGAAATCTCTGTCAATAAGGCAAATCAAATACTATGAGTTTCTTCATAAAAATAAAATTTATTCGCAATGAAGAGACTGCTAGCAGAGTAACGAGAATAAATTTTATTTTTATTAGAAAATTGGAGTTTACATTTTCCTATTGCTATTTATTCAAGACGTCATAATCATAACACTATTAATCGAGTGAATTTTATTTTATATCTATACGATACTTAGCTACGGCTTCAAATGCCTGCGATGAAAATCTAAACCTTACGATAAGAGTAAAATCACGGAAACAGTGATAGATCTCAAAAGTACTTCATTAGTAAATCGTTTGCTTCCTTGCAGGTAGCAACCCATACGAAAAATATAGATTATGAATATCAAAAATAAAATTACGCAATCAATCTAAAAATGTTTGAGAGCAATAATTGTATATCGTAATGCTGCAAAATATTTGCACATAATGCATAATTTCATCATTTTGCTTCAGGTCGGCTTCAAGTAGACGACAGATAAAATTATCAGTTTTTAAAGAAGTATATTTTGTTATCCGATTATACCTTTTCTTTGATTCAACTGAATGTATTAACTTTTAACCAACGGCGAAGAGGGATACCATTAATGCATCTAGTCATAACATCGTATAGCCTTACTATAGTTTATTTGAATGAATAGATCATTCTGACGGTAATTTCAAGGCAACAACGCGGTAAGAATCCGAAGTTTTCTTTCAATAAGTTACCGTGCTACGCATAATGTGTACAGAATAGCAGTTGAAGTTCTCATTTCACTACAATGAGAGTGTTGTCTAATAAATACATACTTTGTACTTATACACAACTCGTAAGTTTGCTCTTCGTATATCAAAATGGGACATTTCTGTGAATGGTATTTGGCACACTCTTATTGATACGTGTGAACTCGTTCGCGTTAAAACTTCTGTATAAAAATATCATTTTCATTTAAAAATGAAGGCTGCGCTGGGATTTTGGAAGACCGACAAAAAACTCCATTTCATTTTTCTATGCATTAATTATTTAATTGATTCATAAATATAATAATAAATAATAAATTTAATAGAAACTATCCCATTTCATATAAGTAGGCACTTACACGAATGTACGTTCATAAATCACTCTAAAATAGTAAATAACGTTACTAGCATTATAATCGAATACGTTTAAAATGCTTAACAATCGACTAATTTACGTAAATCAACTGCATTGTAACTACCAATTCTAAGATTTCAAAAATGTCCTTCCTAATTCGATGTATCGAGTGTTTACTTTCGAAGCTTGCTTACAATAATGACATCAATGGCATTACAACAACGAGAAGAATCAAGTGTAAACCTAACACTCAAGGCGTCGCTCGTTACTTTAGAACACTATGCAAGTCACATGCTGATATGTAAAAGACGACAGTTACTCGACTCAAATACTGATACAGAATATTTGGCTTGTACATTAGATAGGTATAATATTGCTGAACATGGAAAGCATTGAAACCGTAAGCGAGTAGAACGCACCACTCGTCGCTTTCTCGACTGTTCCACACATTACATTCACTCCGGATCACAGATGAAGACGCACGATTACGAATAAATACACTAGTTTTAATTAGGCCTTTTTAGGACAGATAAATCACAATTTATCTTACTTACAATTCCTTCTCCATACGTTCAATCGCATCGATTCGCTTATTCCGATTATTCTTTGGATTTCTGCCTGGAAATACAATAAATCTATATTTATTACTGTGAAATATTATGAGAATGTGAGTGAAGGAGCAAAAACATATAAATATATCAGATTTGTCATGGCATTAAAGGCGTTAAGACTGAGTTTGATTGGTAAACCACAAGCATCAATACAAAAATGTGAGGTTTGGTGTGAAACGGGTCAGATTTTGATGCTTCCTTGTGACATTGCATATACAAACTTATGGTTTGTTTTCTCTGTCCGTCTACAATTTACAAGTACAATTTATATGAAACTGTTCACATTTAGACGGATTCGAGAAAAAGAACGGATGATGGTCTTTAAACGGACGTATTGTCACTGCGATCCTCCGTGTAAACGCGGATCACCCCACAGACATAACGTCGGCGTCTGCGCTCGTGCAAAATGGATTCTATTAAATATGGACCAAATTCCAACAATTTCGTCGTCCATCGTGCGCTCAGGTCTGACCTGAGTCTCCTGTTTTCTTGTCAGATCCGGTCTAATGAGAACACCTCTGTCCGAGACCCGATTTCCGTCAAAATCACAACTCCGGCGTAGTGGGACCGAGCCCTAATAAGTCACGGACGTGATATATAGTCCGAAGCGGCGTCCGTGGGCGTCGGACCAACTGTGCACACTGTATGACTCGCGGCTGTTAGGTCACATCTGACAATGTTTCTGGCTTTACGTGCGCGCTCTGGGGGCGTCCGCAAATTAGCACTGTTTGTACTTACGTTTAGGTTCGCTCGCCGCTAGGCAGCGGTCTGCGCGGAGGCAGGCGCGGGCACGGGCGCGGGCACGGGCGCCGGCGCGGCGCGCGTGCGCCCGCCGCGCGGCTTGATGCTCTCCGAGACCTGCCACATCGCCTCCTCGCTGAGCACGTCGTCAAACTCGTTGAACATCGCTTGGATCCGCTCGTTCTTCTTGAACTTGTACTGTCTGCTGTCGGGTGAAAATGTTTCATCAATTTCTTAGATGTTTTTCAAAGTAATCCAAAATTTTGATTAGTTTACAGTATTTGCGTTGTAGCATGGTGCAAATGATAGCCCCAGTATCACATGACTAGGGAAGTGACAATATTCAATAGAATTTTATCGATGATGGTTCACAGAGCAAACGTCTCAATTATTTTATTTTAAAATACCATTAATACAACTAATTATCATGTTTTATAATCAATTTAACTACAAAAACGCATTTAAACGTAACGAGTCACATGGAAATACTATAAGAAAATAGAAATGTCTTTATTTGTGACAATATTTTGCCATGTGGCAGCGACATCAATTTAACTATCCGACAGTAAACGTCGTGCGCGTCACTTTTAACTCTGTGAACACGGAACGCTGAACTCGGGACACTGTGGGATCGGCGCCTTACGAAACGGGGTGCACTAAATGTCACCCACACCATGTTACAACGCAAACACTGGCTGTGAGATAGATACATCATCAGCATCAGCGAGGACACTGTTAGCAAGGCTTTGCATGATTTCATAACTAACTTCTTTACACCTCCTTGTGCTCTGTCTTCTAACTAAATATACTGATTATACATACTATGATTATACTGATTTCTTATCCATTCAGAATCAGATGGTAGCACACGCTACAGATTCCCTGTTTAGGGCTAGTATAAACGCGCGTTTAGTGTGACGCTGACCGAGCTACGCGCGTACGATGATCGCTGAAGATACGCGCTCATCGCCGCCGCGGTAAATCTCTTGTCTATCACGTTTAGTGCACTCTGACCTTTATAATTCCAAACATAGATGTCCTAAGTGATAAAAATGGTTAAATAAATAAAAACAAATAACACGCACTCTTTGTGGAATCTCTTCATGTTCTCCATAATGTGGTACTGCTGCCATCTCTTGGTGAAGTTGATGCTACCGTCTTGCAGTAAATCTGGGTTGCCGATGTGAACGAACGTCAGATCTTGAAGGACTAGACCACTGTAAAAAAATATGGGGACATTTAGTTAATTGCTATGCCAAAAGGTGCCTGACCTCACTCATATAGCAGGAAGCCTGATTCACTAACAAATGGGAAAAGATTACTTGAATACACACATATAGGGAATCCTAGGCGCCTAGTATCCTAAATCGCGCCAGTCTATATGATCTCATAGATGAATGTAAGATTGCTAACTTTATTTACAGACTCGAGGCTCTAGTCTCAACTTAATTGCCATCTATTATTTCGCCGTGGTGAGTCCAGGCCAAAGATTAGACCCTCCGTCTCCTCCCGTGGATGTCGTCATAGCCGACTAACGGAATACATCCGGGGATGGGGCAGCAGCACCCACCTGAGAACTCAACACCAATTCTGCGATCACTAAACCGCCTAATCAGCATGGTGATCCTATATTGTATGGTTCTGGTGTAACGGCTCTAACTCACATGTAGGGGATGCACGGCGGCTGCGTCTCCGCCAGCGCCAGCCTGTACGTCCTGAAGGAGGACGAGGAGTCGATGATGGTGCAGTAGTCGTGCAGCGTGTCGACGATGGAGCGCGGCCAGCCGAGCCGGCGCACCGGCGGCGAGTCCAGCGCGGATACCAAGGCGAGGTAAGAGTTGAAGTTGTTCATCTTGCGTAGCGCTTTCATCACTTTCAGGAATTTGCTGGCATATTTCTCGCGTTCCCGAGCTTCTTCCTGTGAAAGTACAAGCAAACAAGATTGCTGTTGAGATATATCTTTTTGAAAACAAGCTAAGAACTTTCATCGTGGCATTGTTTGGAGGAGGCCTATGTGCACTACGTCCAGCAGTAGACTTCTACCGGATGATTAGCTATTAGCCTTACCGATAACAGATGGTAATAAAAAGAAACTTCTTTTCGTAATTACATAGTTAGTTTTTATCCATCAGTTCCGCTAGCAAAACAACGGTTTCGTCAGATCAGCTTGTAACAACAAGTAATAATAGAGTAGGAATCACGTAACCCCTGTCGCCACACCACACCATCATATTCCATGGTCTGGTTCACTTTTATGTCGGAATACTATCACAGTTTTCATCATTTATTTGAAATCTATGGAGTGGCCCAGGCTAATCTGTACCTTAAAGAGGTAAAGTTTGTTTGTTTATATGTAGGGGGTAATCTCCGGAACTACAGATCCGATTCCGAAAATTAGTTCACTAACAGGAAGCTATATATTATCAACGCGTATAATAGCTCTCAGAGATAATGTTACGTTTTGTTAGCTTCCGCCCGCGGTTCCGTTCGCGTTGTGTAGTTTCCCCTCAAATCCGTATCGGTTGAGCGGATTTTGAAGATATTTATTTGTTCTTTAGTTTTTATTCCGATATCACGTGAGCGAAACCGCGAGCAAAAGGCAAGTGTGAGTATAACAGTGAAACTGGCCACATGCGTGACGAACCATGCATAGTGTAGGGTTCCGAAGTCAAGTAACAAAATTTTCCTCCAGAACTCTAAATCAAAAAATATCTGAGACAATGTTCGGTTAAATCCACTTAGTTGGGGAATTACAAGTATCTACGGTTTAGAAATGGCAGGGAGGGGAGTGGGGGACCAAATTGAAAACCATTTTGGCGGGGAATATCTCGCTGACGGTAGAGCAACTCAAAAAAATGGTATATGAAAACAATGCCTCATTTAACAGGACCTTTTTAACATTGGTTCATAACTGCAAGTTTTAACGCTGTGGCCGACTGGGACGGACGTGAGGACGATGAGGCGGCCCGAACGATCTCATAAGACCCACGTCAGACTCGCAAAAACCTAAACACATATTTTTTTTCTGTGGAAGATAAATCTTGCAACTGAATTTTAAACCAGTTACAATATTATGGTAACAGCAAGCTGATCTGATAATGGAGACGGAAGGTGGAAAACGGAACTCTTCGATAATTAATTGTAGCCTGGCAGTGTCTGGTGTCATTATGATTAGCTCACGGTTCCGACTACAAATTTCATGTTTTTCAACAATGCTGTAGATTTTATGAGCGTCCTCATAAAGCGTACCCAATAGTCGAATAGCGTCATTTGTTCGGCGACGTATAATTATAGCACAGACATACCTGTTCCAATATTCTCGAGCGCGCCCAATAGCTCATCTTATTGAAGTGTTCAGTGAATCGCGTGAGGTTGGGATTGCTCTCCTCTGATTGGTCCCTCGGCCACGACAGGACTTCAGCGGTGGTGATTCGAATGAAGAGCTCGGAGTCTAGTAGCGTCATCTGTTCGGCCAGGTCACCTGCCTTGAAGTCCAGGAGGGTATCGCGACGGAGCGACACGGAACCATAGCACGGGTTATCGTACTCATAGCGGTTGTTTGTCTGTTAAAACACAAAATAGTTGAATGAATGTTGTGATCAGGTACAATATCATGAACGATGAATGCAAGGGCGCTGGTAGTAGTAGCTGGGCCAGATAAAGGTAACAAAAGCTGTAGTGGGCCAGTGGGTACCGAACCCTTCTGAGTCACTTATTTTACAGATCAAGTAATGTTACCTGTTGGAAATGTAACTGCTTCTGTTTATCGACTAGAATTTGTCGCAGTGCTTTGGCTATAGGAAGTTCCTCGGCATCGACCAGCCAGTAGATGAACTCCATTATCTCTTGCATCAACGGACAGTCCAGATCACCCATGCTGAAATATAACAACAGGACAATTTAACATTCAATATTGATTGGAAGTGGCTAGTGACCCAACAGTGGCTTTTTCATAAATAGGAATATATTGATATTAGTACTTATAAGCTTTAAAAAAAAAACTTTAAGGTAACGCAAAATTACCAATCTTAGATTTGTTTTTTATCAGACTAAATAAGGTACAATATTCAAATTAAAAATATGCATGGGAATACTTCCTTAAAAATTTCGAGGAATCACTGTACCAGAAACACGATAGGACAATATTTTACATACAGGAAAAAAAATCCAAAGTTAAGTATTTTTTGCCTAGATTCGATTGTTTATTAAAATGGTGGATATTATTGGATGAAAAATTAGATAAATAAAATCATTACAACAAAGCCGAGGTTTTATTGTAGGGGTTTTGTAAAATTATCTATATTTTACGAGATATTCAATAAAAACCGCTTTTACGAGCGGTGCGAGGCGTTTTTTTTTTATGAAGATTTCTGCCTGAGTTTGGCGCATTCTTAACGCAAAGTGATAGGGTTAAATTTTGAATACACGTACTTTAGCGTAGTGAGTATAGTTACTATAGTGGCAGACTAACAGAAAAAGCTATTTACCACAAGATAGATCATTGAAAAGAGTTATTTATTGCAGTTAACATGTTTACCTTCTTATCGGTATTGCAGTGAAGTTAGCAAATTTCTCATGGTCCCAATTTTTTTGGTCTAAAATCGTTTTAAAAAACCCGGGGTGGGGCGTGGTCTGGTTGCCAGCGGGCACGGCCTGATTGCCAGCGGGCACGGCCTGATTGCCAGCGGGCACGGCCTGATTGCCAGCGGGAACAGCCAGATTGCCAGCGGGTATGGACTGATTAGAAGTCTGGTATTCTCAAACAACGCAGTTTTATGTATACTTACGTCAAGTCATTGACGACTCTCGTCAGCAAACTGAGGGTGGATCTCAGCTCGTGCGGCCGCGGCTTGAAGTGGTTGGCGCGCCGCACTAGGCACGCTACCAGAGCACTGGGCGAAACCCATGTTCGGTAGGTAGCGAGGAACGCCTCTTGGTACGCGAAATCTGCATCAGAGGACACTTGTTTAACGTTTGAAGGCAGAATCGGTAAACTACTTGATTGTGAGTGCTACTAGACGATACTTCAAACAGATTTTATATAATATTGCTCTCAAACAAGCCACAACAAGTTTGGCACAAGTTTTTTTAATAATTACGCTATTTTTATAGCAGCACTCTCAATAAATAGTTTACCAACCAAGCCAAATATAAGCTGGTAACACATTCTTGAAGGCTGAATTACATAGCCTCTGTTTTAGAACTTCAAAAATCGTTCCAAAGTGCTGTGCAAAGCAGAGAATTATATTTGGGTACATTTCTATCTTACTTCAAATCCGTGCCATTCTAAGACTTTTAAGATAATGCCTAGAAAAGTGAAAAGAATTGCAAGTGTCAGAAAGAAGAGGTAAGTTGTATATCAACAAGCAAAGCGTGAATTTTTGCTGCATTTAACTGTTTTACTACTTTACTTAATATTTTTATTGTTCCTTATTCAACCACACTGGAGCTTACTAGGAGTAGGGAACATTAAATATGATTATTTAAAAAAAATAAGGAACCGCCTTCAAAGAACTAAGTAATAAAATTTATATTGGGTCACTTCCGGTGATGCCGCAGGTCTATACAGAAAGATTTTTCTACAAACCAGCAAAAGAACCATCAAAATCGATTAATATTTGAACGGTGTACCGAGTAACATACACACAAAAAAATCATTTAGGCACAGTCCGTCCAACACGCAATCCATCCAATTTATTGAGAACCTTTACTTTTTTGAAGTCGTTAAAAAATAGCGGGTCCGTATTTATTGCCGCTCGCGTGGATCGGGCATTAATTCACTATAGCAGCTATAGTATTACTCACTCTGTGAAAATTCTAACTGTCTACCTATTACGGTTCATGAGATATAGCGCGCTGACAAACAAACCGACAGCGGAGGCATAGTAATAGGGTCCTGTTGGCACCCTTTGGGTCCGGAACCCTAATAATGGCTAATAATCTTTATAAGGGGGCTTGTTCAAGACGATTTCAAGTAATCCTTAAGATTACAATGCCTCTGACTTTAGAAGTTTTTCATATAGCAAGCAAGAGAAGCAAGCCAACAAAAAAGTATTAGTAAAACAAAACCAGCATATCTGTCAGCCCAAACGAGAATGATCAACGACTTACACTCGTCCGTTTCTGGAAGAAAGCATGACAGGTGACAGGTTAGAAGCATTGTCAGGACATCATTATTGTAAAATATAAGTGGTAAATGGTATTATCGGTAGTGCAACCACATTCCGATGATTCAATATTGACCATTCAGTATTTTGTTAGAGCTTGTAATTGATAGAATTGTAAATGGGCGACAACTGACGAAGTAAAACATGCCTGAACAAATCGTTACATACAGCCCCACAAACTTATCTGGCCCGCTGATGGCGGCGCTAATAACAAATTTATTGTTCGAATAATAATAAACTACCTTATTCGCTAACCAAACGTAACATAACGCGGACTCGTTACGATATCTGCGTGGAATCGTCGTTTAGAATACATTATTACGTCACACGTTATTGGCAAGGAATCTCCTATTATGTCTTAGCGGTTAAGGGCCCTGAGTTAAAACGGGGTTTATTCCACGTTTAGACACCGGGAACTTATTTATCCAAGTGACGGCGCCATTGTAATCAAATTATTTGATGAATAATCTGATTTTAAAAGTTCGTGTTTAGTTCCATTTTTGGCCACCGGGCCAGATAAGTTTGTGGGGCTCTATGTAAAGAGATTTGTGATGACATTTATGGTTTAATAGTTCCCTCATCCAAAAAAAACCTATCATATTAAAAATGGATTAATTTTAATAATAAAGCAGAATATCTTTTGGCAGCATTGACAACCATTTACAAGTAAATCTAACACTTTTATAAAAAAAGCATCAATAAACCGATTTTCAATATTATCCGTCACTCTTGTGGAATATCCATAAATGAAGTCATAGAACGAGATATTCTGTTTTATAAATAAAATCACCCTACGACAATGTTCTTGTTACTATTTTCCCTCATCCATACAGATGTTTTAAATATGACAAATAAGTGTATGAATATTTTACCTTTGGTAGCTTTAGTAGCAAGTACGATGAGAGCGTCAGGATGCCCCCCTCGCACTTCGGGGCCTTCCTTACTGGGCCCCTTGAGGACCAGCCACTGGCTGATATCGGTTTGCAGGATGATATCGTCAGGGTCGGCTGGGGCTGGGGTCTCCTCTTCTGTGGTGGATGGAGGCGGCTGTTCAGCGCTACTTGCGCTTCTCTGTGGATTATAAAAGTTATCTATTGTGCATTCTGAACAACAACCAACCTTGGCGATCTCTGTGGCGCGGCGGGCGAAGGTTCGCCTGCGACGCAGGAGGTTGCGGGTTTGATTCCCGCTTCGGAACAAATATTTGTGCGATCTGCAGATATTTGGTAAGGGTGTTCTGGGTATTTTCTATGTATAATAAAATATATCTATCTATGTAATGTATTGTATTAAGTATATCAGTTATCTAGTACCCATAACACAAGCTCTGCTTAGCTTGGAGCTAGATAATGTTGTGTGATCTGTCCAGCATTATTTATTTATTTATGTATTTTTTTGTTAATATTGAGATAATACCGCCGGGACTATAGTGACTACGCGAATAATTAAGGTGAAGTTATTTTTCTACTGCTTGAATGAAGGAACAAGCCTCACTTGATGTTAAGCAGTAACCTCAGCCTTAAAAAATGCATTACCTTTTTACCAAAATATAAGTCGCCCGATGTACTGCGCCGTAGACCAACTCCTATAGCACGTGAACCTTATTTCTACCAATAGCAATCGCACGCTAAAATCTTACGCTGTTATTGGTTAATAGATTTCACGGCAAAATCGCGGCCGGTCGTTCATCAGTCGACTCTTAGATATGAGTGGGCCAGAACTAGTAGTTTTTAGTTTAGTTTAGTTTAGTTTAATACAGCGTAAGTTTCACAATGGTATCTCTTCTCTTTTGTTTGTTTTGTTATTTGTGTATTTTATATAATATAATACTTATAGAATCATAGCTCTACCACGATTGCATTTAATAATATTTAATCTTTTCTTTTCTGTGTAAAACGTATGTCGCAGTGCTGCCCAACACACTGGCGTCACGTAAAACCAGCGCTGCACATCGTTTGCGCTGTCGCAGCATACGCTGAGTGACGACCATTTTTGCTAATTTAATTAATTGGATAATGTTTTAGTTGTAAGTTTTTGTGTCATTGGCAAAATAAATATATTTGTATTTGTAACTATATTATACGTTCGGCTACTGTCGGATACCAATCTGCGCTTTTCTGCGCAAACGAAAACAGTCGACCGGACTTATATTTTGTGTAAAACTGTACCTCATGGGTCACGTCCACCTAGGACGCACCCTATGTGCCATTGCATTGCGCCTTACCTGCGAGGGTACGGGAGACGGTGTGGGCGGCTGTTGGACTAGCATCTCCAATTCATCCTCCAGGGGGAATTTTCCTGGCGTAGTCGCACTTACATACGAGTCGTCGGAGTGCTGAAACATAATACATAATGTTCATTATCAATCTGCTTGTAGCAACTAGTAAGTTTTGTTTGATATATCGTACTAAGTAGAATCTTTTGTTAATTTTAAGCTGTGTATACCTTTTTTGGCCATAATTTTGTTAATGTTAAACATAAGTAATATTGTATAAATCGCTGTTGGTTTACCAAAATAAATAAAATTAAATAAAATTACTATACCAGCACTAGAGCAAGATAATTGGAGTACTTCACATTGCTAAGGCACTGGTCCCACCACCGACGAGTAAGCGATGAGCTATCGGCGATTGAAACGAACACAAGATAATCGCTCCCGTGCAAATAAAAGAGAGAGCATCAACATCGCTCAAGCGATTAACTATAAATATAATCTCTCTCTTTTATTTACACGGGAGCGATTATCTTGTGTTCGTTTCAATCGCCGATAGCTCATCGCTTACTCGCCGGCGGTGGGACCAGTGCCTTAGCATGATCCTGTTAAATGAACAATACTGCAGCATTTACTTTGTAATAAACAAGTACACAACAAACAATTAGTTTACGACCTCTGTGGCACGGCGGGCGAAGGTTCGCCTGCGACGCAGGAGGTAGCTGATTTGATTCCCGCCTCGGAACAAATATTTGTACGATCTACAGATAATTGTTCAGGGTGTTCTGGGTATATGCTATGTAAAATAAAACTATGTAATGTATTGTATGAAGTATATCAGTTATCTAGTACCTATAACACAAGCTCTGCTTAGCTTGGGGCTAATGATAATGATAATGTTGTGTGAACTGTCCAGCATTATTTAATTATTTTATTTATTTAGTTGAGGATAGTTGTACAGTAGTTAGCAGTAACTAAGCACTATGTTAGTCGAAAACTCGATTCCATAAAACTTTATTGATGGAAAATATCACAAATTTGCCTCTAAATTGTACAATAAACAGTAGTATTCAATTTGGTATTCCAATTTGGTATTTAGTATTTCAATTTATTTCAAGTAACAACTTAGGCTGTTGTCTCCCTCTTAAATAGGTATGTGATGTACTTACAACATTGTTCATGACAGTGTCATCAGTGGAGCTGTTGTGTGAGTTGTGAGAGGAGGGCCGCGGGGAGGGCGGGGGCAGGAGTTCATTGCTCGAGTTCAATATGATCTTAGTCTTCAACTTGGGCGGCAGCGCGGGCGGTTCAATGGGTATGGGACTAGTACCGCTGGAGGTAGTCATGCTGACACTGTCTTCAGACCCACTGTAAGCAAACATATTATTACAGGTCTAGCGCTTAACTGAGGCAGTCCCTGAGGTATGGGAGCGGTACGGGAGCGGTGTTTTTATCGTCGTCGTCGTCATTATGTCACATGTCATCTGATACATTTCAAGTCATTTGAGAGACGAAAACACCCCTCCCGTACCGCTCCCGTACCTCAGGGACTGCCTCAGTTAAGCGCTAACCTATACAAGCTTTTTTTTATTTGAATAAATGGCGGAACAGGCAGATTGCCCATCATTGGTAACCTCTGCCTATAACAATGCATTATCCCATGGGCCACATCCATCTAGGACGCGCCCTTCGTGGCATTGCACTACGCAACAACAATGATGACAAGTCAAATGTGCCTGTAATTTCACCGGCACTCATACCCTTCACACAGGAACACAGCAATGCCAGCACTACTGTTTTGCGGCAGAAACAGTTATGATGGTAGTACTCCCCCTCCCCCTCTTCCCCCCAAAGCTTGTCAGGTTCGGTCATGAATACAAGCGAAAAATCATGAAAAGGTGTGTCAATACGGTACCCTGCGATTTGGTCGACGCTACGAATGATTCCGATTCCTAGGCCCGCTTTGAAAGTCTTCATCAGAAGCCCAATTAATTCCCTTAATTATTTTATAAACTGGTCGGACTGAACTTTCGGTTCTTGCGACCGTATAGTAGAGTAGGATATAATAATAATTGTAAAGAGTGAAAGAGAGAATTCTCAGAACTTTGAAACATTCACATTTCGATATATAATAACATTCCGCGTTGTATTATCAGGTGAGCAGAATACTATTTTTGACGTTTGTGACATAACCCGAACTTTAATTTGGCTATTTTTAATTACGAGAATTGGGCTTCAGGTCTCACTGTGTAACAACAACGCAGTTCTTTACGGGTCGTCGTCATCCAGCAAAGAACATAACTACCTACTATAAAGTAGTCTTGGAACTGTCCTCATGTATACTAAAATATTTGATTCGTCTATTCCAACATGTTCAACTATTTGGATAGTTACGAATAGGGTCAAGACTCAAGATTACCTTAGAGGTGGGTTGCCAAAATGTTGCACTGTGAATGATGAGGCCAACGATCTCTGGACTTGGCGCTGAACTGTTATTGCTCCGGAGTTTGTATGTTGTGCACTAGAAAAAACAAAACAGGCGAAATTAATTCTTGTCTGCTACGGATAAAGTATTCTTTTGAATAAACAGCTACAAGAGGCATTCAGTGCCAAATCGATGCAATCAATGAGTGCCACTTTCGCACTTGGAACTTTCTCGCCTTATAGAACTTGATGGCTGTAGTTTTACGACAGGCATGGTTGTAAGTAGAAAATAAATATTACCCGGCCAAATTGTATGTGTGGATGGAATGCCGGAACATATCCGGAGGAGCCGCGTTGTGACTGCAGTTACCGAACATTTCCATGTACGCCATTACTGGAATAATATTATACTGTCATATCATATTTCATGCAATAAATTATTATTTCATTATTTCATTTCATTTCATTATTTCATTATTTCATTATTTCTGTCTTTATAACGGAGTACAACATTTTAAGCACTTTGGTGTAATAAAATTAGAGTTATTAGCTTTGTTTAAAACTTGAATAAGCTTGCAGGATCAAAGTATTTGTTCCTTTACCAACGGCCACAAGGCCCTTTTCAGGGTTACAATATGTACCTCAAGCAGTGAACATGAAGAAGCCGAAGCGACAATGTCAAGCAAAAAATACTCTTATTTTGCGTACATTAACACAAAAAAACTGCAGAGTGACCGATTGCACAAAGGGTTTTTCAGAAATGTCCAAAAGAGAGGCCCCTCAAAAATACAAGAACCAATTTTATCACACCAATATTTTGTTAGTCAAATGATAAAACACTACTAAGCAAGGCAAAACATATGCGTCTCTCCAGCCGTCGAATTAACGCGAAACAACAAGGAAACGTGATCGAGATGAAGCGCTAACAGCATTCATCATCTGTGATAATGATAATTAACAGCACCGAGCCGCGTTCCAATGTTGCTAACCGCTAGATGTTGGTGATACACTCGCAAATATTCAGATTTATTGACTGCCTAGCCGCAATCGCACAAGATGGGCAATCTGGATCGATACTGTGTAAATTGTGCCAACTATTTCGGCAATTTATTTTGGAGTCGCTCCATATTTACCTTTGAAATCTAGGGAATAATAAAGCTTTAAGCGTATACGACCTTAAAAAATATAGTATACGAAATAACAGTTTATGAATGCTTCGATCAAACGCCGTAAATCTAATTTACAAAGAGTTGTATTCGATTGGGCTGGTGAAGATAAGCAAGCTCGGTATCTACCATGACATTGAATCGACAATGAACTTAAGTTCACGCGTGAGTGGTGCTAAATAAGGATGCGAAAACCCTAGAAGGTAACAATAAAACGATAACTTTATTATTTCCGCTGTAGAGATGTTAATTCTGCTCGCGTTTCACGGTCAAGAACATGCAGATGATCTTGGAAACAATCGAGATAGCGATAAAATCTTTTCCTGTCATGGCAGACACAATAGTCGACAATGAGAAACATGGATGTTCTGTGACAAAGCTGTGATTCTGATGAGCGCTAAAGCACGCCTATTTATGCGCTATCTACTCAGGCTATGATCTTTTAACATTTCGTCAGAATACTAGTAATGTGGTGAACTAGAATAAGCAGTCTACGGACAGCCGATGAACTGATGACACTATAAAAGTCGCGGGAAGTCATGTTTGCTTTTTTCCTTAACTTAAACGATTTGATACTCTAATGTTTTGGGTATACGACTGACAAATCATCAAAATACCATAGCCTCAGCGAACAGACTGTAATGAATGAGACTCCAACAAGTCTTGTTCTAGGAGTGGACTTGAGAATTCTGAAACACAGGTGTTGATACAATTCGAGCGGTGTTTGAGCTAAATAGCGCTTCATGCAAACCACTCACCGCTGTACGCGACGCTTTGGAACACTGCCGCGCCGCACCGGCACAACAGACAAACATGCCATTAAACCCCACAATATTCAACATTTCATACCAAGCACAATACAAATCAAACAGTAGGGACACCAGAAAGAAATGGGATTTGTTAGCCCTGCCCTGTCCTCGCAGAGCACACTGAGCAGTCCCGCGTCTCGCAAACAGCGTCAGGCAAACTTTCCACGCAGGTGACGAACAACCTTCGTTAGTTATCCGCACGCTGGAAAATATAGCGTTCGCTCGTTGTCGTACCCCACATCGAACACAATATTTTCCAATGCGTGGATAATGGCTGAACGTTTATTTGTTCGTAATTCACGCAGTAACTTCGTTTGTTCGCTTGGCAAGCCCGTGGGATAATTCAGAATACCCAAAAGAGCAGGGCAAAGTTTTAAATATTAATTTCTTGCTAGTGACCATACTGCTTGATGTCTGTGTTGTGACCCAAGCCTCCCAAAATACCACAGAAAAGTGATAGAAATAGACATGACATTTAAGTGCAATAGTTTATATATCATACATTTTCATAGCCATAAGAAACACATAACATACATTTGCCGCCACTTTGGTGTGCAAAATCAGTAAAACTGCATTGTTAAATTCCACTTTCCAAAACTTTCATTGAAGTCCATACCATGCACAAGACATTCACGTATGATGGATTATATATTCGCTGCAGTCGTTTTTGAAATTGATAGTAAAGTTATTGTACAGTTGAAATATTTCACCAGTTTTAGTAAGCTTCCCGAATTAAATGTGTTAAAATGTGTGCATCTACCGAATGGAAGCGATACTAATGAATTTAGAAGCTACAGCCATGGTTTGGGTAGCCTGATGGGGACCAATATTAATTTCAGACCCAAGGGGGATTGAATAAGGTAAAGGACGTTCATGTTTTTCCACCAAATTCTCAAAACAGTGAAGAATCACGGACCAACCACTCGAAGGTCCCAGACATCCCACTAACTGGCATTATGTTCCGCGTAGTTTTTTCAGTTTACTTTCGCTTGTCGAGAGTAGAAGACCGGGGGGCATGCAAAAAATACACATATGATTAACTCAAAGCTAAAACTTTCTGAGAAGTTAAGCCAATGTTATAAAGAACAGGGCAGCGCAATTATAGCGGCCCGAAAGTGTCGGTGTTGCCATGCGCAATATTTTTCGTGACAAAAAATTATGGGTTAAAATAAAAAGTAACGTTACAAACCTGTAAAGTTCCGAACTTTACAGGTTTATAATTTTACTTACGAGATATATGATACGGTATGGCACATACGTATTCGTATTCGAGACATTAAATATATCTCAAAAACATGCGTATGACACCAACGCCTAAGGGCCGCCATACTTGCGCTGCCCTATTTTTTTATAGCACTGGCTAACTTCTCTTTAACTTTGAACTAACCATACGTGTTTTTTTTTGCTGGCTCCCTCACTGTAAGGCCAAAGAACACTACACCAGCAAGACGTATGGTGTAGTGTAACGTGAATTTTGTATAGAGACGCCAAGGAACGTGAACTTGTGTTGTCTATATAAAATTCCGTGTTACACCACACCATTCATCTGTGTCAAGGGATGATGTATGACCGTAAAGTGGGAACTAAGCTAATGACAATGATAGCTTATTTATAATCAACCCTATTCCATTCGGCAGGTAATACCAGCAAGGTGTCGGTGCTAGTTGGCGTAATACAAAGGCGCTAACTAAGTATGGAGATGACATAAGCGATCGAAACTCCGTGTGCCCTGTTTACCTACAAGCCGATTGTTCGCTAGTTAGCGCCTTACGCCTTCGCTTGTGTACGATGGTCTACGCAGGTTAGTGATTAATACTGACTGTGTTTTTTCTTGAGCGGCAACGGAGGCGGCCGCGGCGGGTGGTGGTCTGCGAGCGTATGCGGACGCGCCTCGCCGTGCAGAGAACAGATGGGAGCCGCTCTGTGGATAATAGTCAAAAAATCAAATCAAAATCAAGTTTATTACATTATCAATGATTGTGTAGGTACATAACAAAAGTAAAAATTTATTTAAAAGTTAAGCATGCAAAATTAGGTCCAAGTTCACATAGCCACCAAACGGGCGGTTTCGGTAACAAACGTCCATCCTGAAAACAAGTTAAGGACACAACCGTAGTTGAACTGCCCGCTCAATGAGCCAGTGAACTTAGCCTAAGCAAAGGTACATACACATTTTTAATTATAGGTTCGTTGGGAGTCGGACGAGATATAATGTATCCCGACTCTCAGAATCCTCCTTCGGACTACAATGTGAAATCAATTTATAACAAAGTGAATTCAACCTCGTCCTGGGTATGTTATTTAAATTTAAATGTCATGTCATGTAAGTCATTACAAATTTTACATAGAACAACCCTATTCAAGCCATGTTTAAAATAAACCAATATAGAACCATAGCAACGTTATCCCACTAATATTATAAATGCGAAAGTTTGTGTGTTTGTTACTTCTTAACGCTGAAACGGCTGTACGGATTTGAATTAAATTTGGAATAGAGATGGCTGGACTCCTGGAATAACACAGGCTTTTTTTTATCCCGATTTTCCCACGTATCGATACTTATGCGGGTAAAACCGCGGGGCGCAGCTAGTTTTCCATATAAGTAACTACGTTACTATGGTAATATTGGTTATAAGATTGAAAATGGCAGCTAGCTGAGGCAATTGACAACGTTAAATCGAAGCGCTAAGAAAATGTATAGGAACCGATTAGCGCTGCTACTGTCAGTATCATCTTCATACATTTGCTTGGCTCTTTGATTTTGTTTTCGATTGCCACTTTGCTACAGGGCTGGGCCCTTATTCGCTATGACCATAGTAGATTCCTTGCCAATAACGTGTGACGTCATAATGTATTCTATACGATGATTCCACGCAGATATCGTAACGAGCCCGCGTTATGTCACGTTTGGTCATAGCAAATAAGGCCAGCCCGTCACCAAAATTCTTCATTGTAAAACTTAAAGCGATTAGTTACAATTTATTACAGTTATTTACTGACGTACTGGAGCATAGAACACCTTAAGATAGACGGTAAACTTCTGGCAAAAACAACTGCAATACCACTTAAGACGTGGTCTACGTGGTATTGCCTAGAGTTCATCATCACTCAAAACATAATTCAAAAGTAATATTTTAATCCTGGAAACTTCACACGAAACTGAATCATTATATAGAAGCAAGTCTTTCCTGAAAACTATAATCTGGATCTCTTCAAAGCTAGAGTGATCATCTTCGGCCACATCGTCACTTACCAACAGGTGAGATCGTGGTCAAACAAAGATCTATCAACGTTAAAAAAAAGGCCTTTCTGTTTGGTAATGTCCAGCACCATCAGCCGAGATGTACAATGAATGGGGCCTCTTACCCTACCCGTCCAACCGGAGAACAGTACTGTTAAAATCACTACATATGTCATTTCTTGATCTCTAACGATAATTTAAAACGTAAATTAAAACAGCAACAGACTCAAAACCCATTTGTACCACCGTTGATGCAACATAATTATAGCACTTACAATGCGTGTAATTACAATTACAACTAGAGATAATAATACCGCAGCAACAAATTTCTACTCAAGGTCGTGTGTGGTAACTTCAAATAACCCACCAGATTTTATAGAACCTTTCGTAAGTACAGTTACCGACAAATGTAGGTAAGATTATTAACGTGATGATAAAGTAATGCGATTTCTTTGAGGCGATATGTTAAAATATCGAATGGGCGTAGTCTAGCAAGAAAACAATAGCAGCAAGAAAGTGAAAGCGCTATTGCTCACTTGAACCCGGGAAGAGATGAGGTATAACACAGAAGCCATTACCATTATAAGAGATGAGGTATAGATTTCTGCTGCTCGGAAGTAACTGACGTAAGCGACAAATGATAAAACTACGTTTTGATTCGAAAGTAGCAAATATTAAAAAAACTCTACTATTAATCTAAGTAATGTGATTACCTACAGAATAGTATAAAAAATTCCGCTTAATATTTTCTCTAATTGAAGGAGGGACCTAAAACGGGTTTTAGGAGGGCCAATTTCAAAAAATAAAGCTGTCGATAAAAGTTTCACCAATCGTCTTTTTTGTCTATGATTTATTTACATTATTACAACCTGAAGTAATTACTGTATTAACATCAAGTTAACCTAACCTTACTGAGTAAGTAACCTTTACTGTTACTGAGTAAGCATGTAACGCAACGACTCCAAAATTTTAACATATCGTATTAAACTCAAATATTTGTAGAATCAGTCGGTATCTCTTTCCGACCTACGTTTCAAGATCAGCCCTATTTGCTAACTACACAACAAAACAAAAGTAAACGTAAACGTAAAGTAAACGTTGTTTTATTTTGCAAAACAAAAAACAAACAAATCTAAGCAAATCCAAATCTCAGACTGTGAATCTACTTTTGCCGCTGACTGTACTATAGCTCACCTGATTTCGACAGTGGGGAAGTTTTGTTGTACGTCCGCGCGAATGTTGCGCCGCGTCTTGGCCGGCAGTTCGGGCGGCGTCTCGCTCTCGTCTGACGTTATACTCGCCAGTCTGTGCGACGTAAATAAAGTTACAAAACAGCCTATTGAGAGACGTTAACGCCAAAACAAACAACTGGGGTGGATCATGTCTTACTCTACGGCCTTAGATTAAGAGGCTAGCATCTTGCATCTGTAATACAACGAGAATATCGTATCATTGGGATCCACATCAACTCGGTCCTTGGTTAGTTATAAGTACCTGTTGATTCCTTCCTCAATCTTACTTACTTACTAATTAATTACTCTTTGAAAGAGGCTAGCTATTCACAACACAGGGTATTCTATGTGAGAGCTAGTGTCCACTTATATCCATTACGTAGCATATTTTTCCTCCTCCTACGCCTACCTAGTGATACCCACCAGCTACTGTAAGTACCTATTATAATCACCATACTGGTAGAGGCAGGCTCCTCACGACACAAATTGGCAACTTCAATCTAATCAGTTGGAATTTTCACAAATTATGTTTTTCTGTATGATTAAATAAAGTTCGGAATCCTACACTATCCTTGGTGCACTTGGAGAATATTTTTTTAACAGGTGGGTCACCTGATGTTAAGCTGTAACCTCAGCCTATAGCAATGCAATACCTCTTAGGTCACGTCCGGGACGCGCCCTATATTACATTACGCTGAGCACGCAAGCCTGAAACAGAGATGAAAGTTTCATGTGCCTGTAATTTCACCGGCACCCATAACTTTCAACCCAGTTTATTTATCTTTAATTTCTAGTTTATGCATCAAAAAAACCAACACCAATTTAATCTAAATTATGTTTTTAAACCGTGCTTAAAGTGCTATCAGTTAGTACGTACAAGTGGTTGTGCAGGAAAAAAATAACAAGAATCGTGATTAAATCCTGTGACTATTTGTGTGTTTGAAGCATTTTGCACTATGAGTATGTTAGCCAATGTCACTCACCAAGAGTTAAAACAACAATAAACATATAACAGCTTTAATTTGCAGTCTCAAGTTTATGCGTGTATTTCTCCGTATCGAGAGTAATTTCCTCTCGCATCAATCAATTATCGACAAAAGTAGCAATCACTGTCACGCAAGGCAAATTCAAACTGCTATAACAAAGTAATACAGTTAGCTAAGTAAGACACGTGATAGTTTTTGATACATGCAGTGCTATCTATTGATTTATCTATGGATATGTCGCAGTCAATTAAATAGCCGTTTAATTGCACGGCTAAACGGTAAACTATAATCTGGGTCTCTTCAAGTCTAGAGTGAATAGGTGCCTTCTAGACCTTTGTGCTCCATCTTCGGCCACATCGTCACTTACCAATAGGTGAGATCGTGGTCAAACAAAGGTCTATAAAAAATAAACTATTCAACCACACTCCTAGTTTGGTAGTTGAATAATGGTGTTTAAAACATTCAACATCACGGTTGACTGAAAAACAAAGGTCCCAGGTTTTTTTTTTAGAAAGGCTAATAAAATAGTTTAAAAAACTACCCTACCGGGGGACTTGAACCCCACGATGATAATATTATAACTGTTTTCTCGAGGTCCCAGGATTTTTGATGTAGAAAGGCCAATATAATCGTTTGGGTGGATGCTCACGCTTGAAGCGCGAAATTCAATTTTTTTGTTGTTTTTTGCCCATTACAGCTCATCAACACTTCTTCAGTATGCGAAAGTTAATTTCGCGAGAACTAGGAGACTTAACACACATATTTTAATTGATAGTATCTCATAAATATCATCAGTTTAACTACGAAACACATTTTTACAGTGTTTGTTTTTTCAGATAGCGAAATCTGAAGAAGTGTTCATGAGCAGTAATGGGCAAAAATCACCAAAAAATTCAAGTCCTCAAGTGTGAGCGTCCACCTTAAGAAAAACCTAACCTACCGCGAGATCAGAATCCCACGATGATAATATTATAGCTGTTTGCTCGAGGTAACAGACCTTTTTTTAGAAAGGCTGATAAAAAACTAACCTACCGGGGTAATAGAATCTCGCGATGATAATATTATAGCTGTTTATTTAAGGACCCAGGGTTTTTTAGTGTAGAAAGGCTAATAAAATTGTTTTAAAAAACTAACCTACCTGGGGAACAGTACTCCACGATGATAATATTATAGCTGTTTTCTCGAGGTTGGGGACCACAATCTCACAAATTGATATATAACCAGTTAGCTGAGCGTCGTCTAGCTGTATTGATGAACGTTGTGTTCAGCCACTCGGCTAATCAACATTTAGACGTGTGGTTGTTCAATGAAAGGGCTATTAAGCGCTACCCGTGCAATTAAACAGCTATTATTTCACAGAACTAAAATACACAAAATGCTTATAGCAACAACTTTTGGCAAGTATCAAAAATGTATCGCATGTTTGTTGGGCAACATCAAGTAAAACAATTTAGACCTTATCGACTTGCGATAACGTTCAAATTGCCTCAAGTGATGAACATTTAACATAAGAGTAGTAAGACGGAACAGATAGGACACTCACTTTGAAAGGTGCGTTGTTACATTGTTCATATTGGTTACATTCATGCGGCTCTCAAAGCTCTGTACTGTGCACCTGACTTCGCTCACACAGTCTGTACTGTTAAAAGTACTGCAAAAACAACACATGAAGCTTTGAGATGAAATGTATTAGATATACTAGAGTAACAGTGGTTTGGAAAAGTTGCATTCGAAGTTAAAGCGTTATTCACGGGTGGAAAACGTATGGTGGGTAAGATAAGGGCGCTGTCCCGTTCATTCGTCGTCCTACTTGTTATTTCTTGTTCCCCTTACGTCCCGGCATGGTGGTGGCCTTGTGGTGAAAGATTCAGTGCTCCTTTTTTTATACAATTTGGAATGGCTGTACAAGCAGATGGGCCCATCTGACGTTAATCGGTACCCTCTGCCTATGAACAATGCATTATGTCATAGTTCATATCCACCTAGGACGCGCACTATGCGGTATTGCGCTCACCACGCTGAGACATTAAGATCAAAAGTCTCATGTGCCTGTAATTTCACCGGCACGCATACCCTTCAAACCGGAACACAGCAATGCTAGCACTACTGCTTTGCGGCAGAAATAGGTATGGTGGTAGTACTTCCCCAGACGAACTCTTTCACAAAAAAGCACTACTACTACTGAATTTCATGGACGTTTCAGTCTCCTAATTTTTGGTTCTAGGGCATGCGTCTGTAAATGTTATCCCCATACATTTTCGATAGCGAATTTCGCTTACGCTTCGATTGCAACTTGACTATCCCCGCAGAAGACAAATTGTCACGTCCATAGTAAATCCAATAAATCTGTGATACAAATTCAATTCATCAACTATTGGTGATTATTTAAGAGGAGACGCGAGTTGTAATATATATTTATATATTCTACATCCATTTTTCATGATCGTACCCCTGCTTTCCCCTCCAAAACTGGACCGATTAACTTTTTTTAAAGAATTTATATATTAAGGATTTTATCCATGCCTGTGTGTTTACATTTTAACCATAGTTTTTTTTAAATACTTATTTAAAATAAAAATAAGAAGCATGGCAGTAGTAGATAAAGATTATATGGTAAAAAATATTTGCTCTAGTGTCATTATCCAGGGAGGAAACAGGGGAACTAGTTTGTATGGAATAAATACCGCCCGCATTTCCTCTTAAAAGGTTAATAAAGTGCAAATCAGTGTAATGAAAAAACAATATACAACACAGAGGAACAAAACGTCAGAACAGTGATAGAAACAAAAAACAAATTACCTATCTGCATGGCTGGAATAGTGGTGAGAAGAAAACGAAGATGTGAAGCTGTGTTCTGTGGAAATCTCTGCGTGACCCACAGACACAAACCCAGACTCGTTGGAGAAACTTAAACAAAGCAAACAGATTAAATAAGACACAAGAGTAAGGGTCGACATATACCCGTGAAGCGAATTCGCAACGTCGAAATTTGTGATGCCACTCTCTGTGCTTTCGATGGAACGATTAGGCGTTGCGAGTTCACATCGCGTGTAGGTATTGCCCCTAAAGCCCGATATCCACCGTAAACGAAGCTTAGGCCAGAATTATGAATATACGCAAACTCGACACTGGAGCAACAATTTTTTATTTATTTTTTTATAAATTTGAACGTGCTTAATTTTGTTCTGAGTTCGATTAATTCTTTTTGTTCTAGCTGAAACCTAGAGTTTCTTCCTGGCTCTTGTACCAGACATAACTAAGACAAAATAAACCCCAAATATTAAAATACATAGTCCTGATACCACACTAGGATCCCCTATGTCGTGTGTATCAGGAACTACGAGTACCATGCTACCACAACACCCAGGCCCAGAGATATTTCCCTACACTCTCGAAAAGCATTATCTCTCTCTCTCTCTCTCTCTCTCTCTCTCTCATTGCTTCCTCGTATCACTGGTTTTGTCTTGGTCGCTTTGCCTTAGAGGAGAGCCGTTGATTGTTATTGTTGATTCATAGAAGGAACCAGTATGGAGAATGGATTCAGTGCACATCACATGCCCGATTTCCATGTAGCCAACCAAGAACAGCGGTCAACAGGCATTTCATTGGTCAGAAGACCATCAGTTTAACGTTTCAATCTAGTGAAATACCTGCTGACCAGTGAAATATAACCTAGTAAATCTGGCATCAGGGAGGTTTCCATGCACAATTTCTTTTATTTAGTTTTTGACATCTGTGGTGTGGCGGGTCTGCGACGCAGGATGTTGCGGGTTCGATTCCCGACTCGGAACAAATATTTGTGCAATCTGCAGATATTTGTTCAGTGTTTCTGGGTATTTTCTATGTATAATAAAAAATATTTATCGATGTAATGTATTGTATTAAGTATGATCTAGTACCCATAACACAATCTCTGCTTAGCTTGGGGCTAGTTAATGTTTTGTGAACTGTCCAGCATTATTTACTTATTTATTTAACTCTTCATGATGTGGCATTTGTCTGTTTCATACATTCGAGCTTCGCATAGATCACGAGGACATCGCGCTTAAAAAATAAACAGTTTGGAAAGCTTAGAAAAGAGAGCAAGCCAAAAAATTCTCACAAAATATGCAAAAAAAAACATACAGTGGACAGAAAAAATATCAATAATTCCTCATTTAACTATGAAGAGGGCCACACGGTGAGGCTTTCTTTGAAGAATTAAAACAGCGCTTGTGGGATTCATAATTATAATCTTGGGAGCACAGTTACATTACGGCCAATCTCCTAGCAAGCCTCTTGTAGGACCTCCACCCTTTGGTGGTTGAGTTGGCAACCTTGCTAGGAATTGAATTGCTAGGGCGTTTGGATACGCCACAACTGCATTATTGGTGGATCAGTTGTTCTGTATTTTCTTTTAATTTAAATGTTATCGTTTATAAATCAACCTTTACACACAACGGTATTTTTTTCCAGTTTCCTTGCGATGTAGTCTAACTTTATAACAAAATTGTACGTTTGGCGCTGGAATTATTTTAAAGTAAAACTCATACCGATTGTGGTTCGATTGCGTATTGGCATGGGTGGAGTTCATGTGCGACTCGTGAGAATCCACCGAGGCTCGCAACTCGCCGTTATTGCAGCTACAGATACCTGAAAAA
Organism: Operophtera brumata; assembly: GCA_932527175.1. Taxonomy (NCBI): domain Eukaryota; kingdom Metazoa; phylum Arthropoda; class Insecta; order Lepidoptera; family Geometridae; genus Operophtera; species Operophtera brumata. The sequence goes on from OW052238.1 coordinate 9,359,144, forward strand.
TAATAACATTTTGTTAATATACAATAGCCGATGGAAAAACGCTGCCCAGACTCGTCCCCGTAGGTAGGCATGCACTGAGGCCCAATCCCAAGGGTACAATTTCCTGAATCAATGTATGCAAAAGATATGGCATCAATGCGAACCACTGTTGCAAAATGTTGGTTTCTATAATCCGAACTAGACAAACGAAATAGATTGAACATTGAATTAACTATAGTGAGACAGATATTAACAGAATTAACTGAGTTTATCTTTTGGGCAATTTGGAATCTTTTGAATTTGGAGAATGGGTCCGCGGGATACCGGGTTTCTACGTATCTTCAAAAAAAAAGCGGCCAAGTGCGTGTCGGACTCGCCCATGAAGGGTTCCGTAGCAGCAAGTAACATAATATAAAAGTTCTTGGATGGATTACGATTAATAACGTATTAAAAAAAACTACTTACTAGATCTCGTTCAAACCAATTTTGAGTGAAAGTTTACATGGTAATGTACATTATATATTTTTTTTAGTTTTATCATTCTCTTATTTTAGAAGTTATGGGGGGGGGGGGGGGGGGGACACACTTTTTACCACTTTGGAAGTGTCTCTCGCGCAAACTATTCAGTTTAGAAAAAAATGATATTAGAAACCTCAATATCATTTTTGAAGACCTATCCATAGATACCACACACGTATAGGTTTGATGAAAAAAAAAATGTTGAGTTTCTGTTCTAAGTATGGGGAACCCCAAAAATAAAAAACTACTTACTAGATCTCGTTCAAACCAATTTTGAGTGAAAGTTTATATGGTAATGTACATCATATATTTTTTTTAGTTTTATCATTCTCTTATTTTAGAAGTTACGGGGGGGGGACACTTTTTACCACTTTGGAAGTGTCTCTCGCGCAAACTATTCAGTTTAGAAAAAAAAATATTAGAAACCTCAACATCATTTTTGAAGACCTATCCATAAATACCCCACACGTATAGGTTTGATGAAAAAAAAAATTTGAGTTTCGAATTGAATTAAGTATGGGGAACCCGAAAAATAATAGTTTTTTTTTAATTTTTGTATAAAAATCTTAATGCTGTTCACAGAATACATCTACCTACCAAGTTTCAACAGTATAGCTCTTATAGTTTCGGGAAAAAAAGGCTGTGACATACACGGACAGACAGACAGACATGACGAATCCATAAGGGTTCCTTGTCTTTGACTACGGAACCTTAAAAAGGCTTATGGTCGAAGCTACCTGTATTCCCAAGAGCTGCCTCTTTTCTGGCTCGACGCATTGGTATTGCCATTCAGCGTGGCAATGCAGCCAGTACCTTAAGGACGCCTTAGTCTGGTTGTGAGATCGTTTTTAACGTCTTTAAATAGCTGTAATTTGTTTAATTTGTATTTTATAAATGTTCCAGCCTAAGAATAGACCCTTCCGTCTCCTCCAATGGATGTCGTAAAACCCGACTAAGGGATTACCCGGACTTGTTAGTAAGATTTGTTGATATAAGATTTGTCCTGGCTGCTAGCTTATTAAGGAATATGTTATTTACTGGAAGAAAGTGTTAGCGGAGTCGTCAGTAATGGCAAGCTATGGCGGCGATGAGCTCACCACTTGTCACTCCTATATTCCCACGACGGTGCAAGCCACGGCGCTAAGAGGCCGTTCGAGGCTCTGCCTACCCTATCGGGGAAATAGGCGTGTGTCTACGTTTAAACCAATTATATCAGTTGTATTATTGTTTCTGTAAATAAAGATATTTAACAGCAAAGCTGAAGTTAATCTAGGTATTGTCGATATTGTTTGAGAGTGTTTCAGAGTATTTTATCTTGTCCAAATTCAAATGAATTATTTATAGGCAAGTGCATAAAGCTCATTAAGGCTTTGTTTCACAATCAATAAGTAAAGTTCTAAGTAAGCTACTTCAAGTATAACTGCTCATTAAACAAGTATTTGCGTTTCACAATCCCTCAGTAATCACCACTATATGCTCAGTAAGTTAAAAGTTAATGAAATAATTTAACCTCTAAATAGTTAACTCACTGATTAACTACTTAAATCTTTACTTATTGATTGTGAAACAAAGCCTAAGTTTAGTAGATAGTTATTTGAGTAAAATTATTTACTAATTTATTAATTATTATTTATTAAATTTTTTTTTCCTTTTTGCTGAACCGTTTTTTTCAAACATAGCTAAGTACACTCCTGAAAAATTTACCTTCCAAACAAAAAAAAACAAATCGTTTCATAGTTTTTGGAGGTACGATGCCACAGACAGACACACACACAGACACACAGACACGTCAAACTTATAACACCCCGTCGTTTTTGCGTCGGGGGTTAAAAAGAAACTTACCGAGTATGTCAGAGTTTGGCGGGGTTGTGAACACGTGATCATGGTTGGAGTCGTGCATGTTGGAGTTGCGATCCTCATCGTGCAACACGTTCAGCATGGAGTCCAGGGAGCCGCTGCTGTGCTACTGTAGGGACAGTAACTTACCGAGTATGTCAGAGTTTGGCGGGGTTGTGAACACGTGATCGTGGTTGGAGTCGTGCATGTTGGAGTTGCGATCCTCATCGTGCGACACGTTCAGCATGGAGTCCAGGGAGCCGCTGCTGTGCTACTGTAGGGACAGTAACTTACCGAGTATGTCAGAGTTTGGCGGGGTTGTGAACACGTGATCGTGGTTGGAGTCGTGCATGTTGGAGTTGCGATCCTCATCGTGCGACACGTTCAGCATGGAGTCCAGGGAGCCGCTGCTGTGCGACTGTAGGGACAGTAACTTACCGAGTATGTCAGAGTTTGGCGGGGTTGTGAACACGTGATCGTGGTTGGAGTCGTGCATGTTGGAGTTGCGATCCTCATCGTGCGACACGTTCAGCATGGAGTCCAGGGAGCCGCTGCTGTGCGACTGTAGGGACAGTAACTTACCGAGTATGTCAGAGTTTGGCGGGGTTGTGAACACGTGATCGTGGTTGGAGTCGTGCATGTTGGAGTTGCGATCCTCATCGTGCGACACGTTCAGCATGGAGTCCAGGGAGCCGCTGCTGTGCGACTGTAGGGACAGTCTGCAACGAACAAACATACACGTTATTCTACATTAACTTATTTTTCTCGAACATGCATGGAAATATTGTCATTATCTACGAAAAAAGAACACGCGAAGTATCGTATTTACGGACAAAGAAAATCAAATCCATTGCAGGAGCGTTTTTTGAATTTGGAACATTACACTGCTCCTGCAATGTTGTATGAAACGGCGTGCTGGGGTTATTAAATACTTTTTTATTGGATCTTTTTTATCATTATTGACATACCAAAGTACTTAAACCTCTTTGCTTAGTACAATCTGCGTTCACGTGGCTGTATAGATAAATCCGTTTGCCGTTTTACTTACTTAATGAATATAAATGTAATAATTAAAATGAGTTCCAACGGTTCAGAGAGTGAAATGGAGATTGATTGTATATACTCCACCAAATTTAAGATCAGAAGCCAAATTGGCAATGGATAACCTGCTTTCAGCGAAGTCAAAAGAAAAATACATGAAAGTATATGAGTTATGAATTGGAAAAACGAGAAAAAAGTGAACCTTTTCTCTGAAATGGTATTTAGTAAACAAGATGTAATGATTACATACCTGTCAATGGACAAGCCCAATAGGGAGTTGTTGGCGGACTTGCGCTTCGGCGGTAGCGCTGGGGCCAACTCGATTTTCCTGTAACAGATCGCACTCTCACTTAGTACATCAAATAAAAGTGTACAGAACTGAAACTCCCACACTTGAAACATAACATATCAAACAACCCAACAGTCAAATACAAAGTCCTGATCCCACACTATTCCCTGTATCGTGGGTATCATGAAATGCGAGTGCCATGGTACCACATCACCCAGACCAGGAACTAATATTTTCAGATCTTACAATCATTTTTCCCGCAGCGGGAATCTAACCCGCAACCTCTCGCATTCTAGCCGGGTTCTAGCCCGCTGCGCCAAGGGTCGTCAAAGCAGTCTGATTTTGCTCTCGCAGAACGTAGCAAAATGTTCGGCTACCTTTGGTTTTAAACAGCGTTTCTCTATCGCATGCTCGATAACACATGACATAGCTGACCCTTACGCAATAGAATAAGTTCTTTGCAAAAACTATATTTTTCGAGCTTTTATAAAATTAGTGATCGGAACCGTGTGCTGATCGAAATGAGCCTAAACACGGCCAGTCTGCTATTATTTATCGAAGAGTTCTGTTGTCCACCATCTCCATCGTGCGATCATCAGATCAGTTGCCGTAATATTGTATTGTTATCGGAACTTGACATGTATGCAAAATTTCATCTCAACCGGTTCAGGATAACTGCTTTAAAATGCAATTTCAAGATTTGACCCGAACATACATACCCATACAAACATTACAAGTTAAATAAAAACTTGTAAATAAAATAAAGCAATGCAAGTTAAATAAAACTTGTTATACCACAAAAATGAACTTTACCGAACAAGTTTGTCACACACAACCACCACAACACAAGCTCTGCTTAGCTTGGGTCTAGATAATTTTGTGTGAACTGTCCAGCATTATTATTATTTATTATTTTATTAATTTTTCTGTACCTGACCTATTCGAAACAGACATCTCTGTCTTGAGGAATAGCCTGCCATAACTGCACATGCTAATCACAAAACTTTATCATTATGGATGAGCAATTAAGTTGCCTGCGCGGGAAATATATAGGAGTTTCGTTTCTATACACGTTTCATTATTTATTTTATGCTTGTTTGCAACCTGTTGCTGGTAGAAAGCTGCTGGAAATGAGTATTGCTTTGAGTAATTTAGCAATATAATTCGTATAGCCAGTTAGATTAAACGTTATGGGCTTTTAGTCGCGGTAGGATGGATTTCCTGTTTAAGCGAAAGTTGTTCGAGTATGCACTTTATATGGCTTGCTGTGGGATATACCGGATAAGTTAAGATAAAGGTATGGGTCTCTCTAAAGAATATGCTGCTGCGAAAGTAAATGAATGGCATTGGATGAAAGTTCCATAGCATACAAGTACATATACAGGGCGTCCCAAGACTATGCGAAATGAAAGGAAAGTATCTTAAACATTGTAACATGTTAGCATTAAGTTCGCCTATGTACTGCTTTTTTGGCTATCTATACATACATAGAAACACGCATTTTTCCCCGAAGGGATAGGCAGAGCCTCTTTTTCGCAGTGGGTTGCTCCATCGTGGAATATAGACGTGACGAGTGGTGAGCTCATTGCTGCAATTTCTTCCCACGACTGACTCAGCTAACGCTTTCTTCCAACACATTCCTTAAATAAGCTAGCAGCCAGGACAAACTTTATACCAACAACTAACTATTCAATCATATTTAACTAGGAGGAGTTCTGTGATTTTTAATTATGTTATACACTGATATTTTGCATGCGTTAAACGCCGATTATGGCTGAAAATTTAACTGTAACCACCTGTTACTAACCCATAAATATCGCAATAAATGAATTTGAATTTGATTTTGAACGAATCCTACAAACAAGTAGCTCCATAGCAACCAATTCAAAACTGTATTGTAACTTCTCAGAGCTGTTATGCAATTTCCCGTTAGAAAAGGCCTGAGCCTTGAAAAAAGGCCTTTTATTAATAGTTTTTATTAAAGTCATTGTTATTTATAGTTGTTATTGTTATTGTGGTTGTTATAGACATTTACCGCTTTGTATCGGTCGACCAATTAACGTCGCCGATTCAAATAAATAATACTACTAATAGGTACATAAAAGTTAAATAAATGATGTTATTGGTTGTGTATCTTTATCGTGCTTTCACGCTAAAACGGCTGGGCCAATTTTGATGAAAATAGGTACACAGATAAAAACCAATTATTTATTTATTATTATTATTTTATTATTATTATTGGATAAAACATAGCATACTTTTTGGGAATACAATTCCCACAGGCAAAAACGAGCGTATTGCCGCGGGCAGTTGCTAGTCAAAAAAGGAGCAACGTGTTTTTGAGGCATTCTATGAAGAGCAATTTGTTTGTGCATACCGCTCGGCGCTCGATGAATCTATTTTGATGAAATTTACATGATTGGTGTTTAGAACGATAATATGGTCTAGGTAGGTCTAGAAAAAATCTTTATATACAACTTCATATGACTGAACAAGCAGATGGCCAACCTGATGTTAAGCGGTACCCTCTGCCTATGAACAGAGCATTATCACATAAGTCACGTCCACCAAGTACGCGCCCTATGTGGCATTGCACTGCGCCCGTCACCCTGAGACATAAAGATGGAAAGTCTCATGTGCCTGTAATTTCACCGGCACCCGTACCCTTCAAACCGGAACATAGTAATGCGAACACTACTGCTTTGCGGCAGAAATACGTATGGTGGTAGTACTTCCCCGGACGAACTCTTTTACAAAAAAGCTCTACTACTAACATCTACTACTAAACCTGTTGTATGTTAAATTACCTATCAAGGCTCTATTGTCTAATATTGATTTATATACCATAAATTCCCTAGTGCAGTATGAATTTGTTTAAAAGAAGTTATCTCGACTGTAGACTAAATAATCTTTTTCACACGGAAGTCATTATTACATGCTTAATTTATACGAAATCGATATGGTAAAAAACCGACCGGTTATTAATGTTATGCCACATTAATAAAGTAAAAGTGTGTTTTTAAATGTAAGAAGGTCAAACAGAAATTACGACTTGCTTGGTGTTAGAACTCGCGCTTACGTGAAAGCTGTGTTCTATGCATAGTCGTGCGTTAAATCACCGTGTCCATATCACGGGCGGTAATTTCGTGAAATATGACAATATTATGCCTTATATGCAAGAAAGCGTTAACAGTCAGTCGTGGGACGCAATGGCGGCAATGAGGTCACCCTACACACTGATGTAACTCCTACATTTCCACGAGCACCCACGGTGAAAGGAGGCCCATTGAGGCTCTGCCTACCCTTTCGGGGAAAAAAGCATGTGTCAGCTCTTTTTGTATGTTCAAATTTACTGTTAAAGAGCTGCTAGAGAAGTGACATTCCATTTTAGAACATAACTTATTATTATAATAACACCCAACAGAGTGAGTGTAATTTTATAAGTTATGTTCCCGCCATTTTCGAAAAGAGACGTCGTTTACTTTTGTTTTATTTGCTAGTGTTTTTTTTTTTAGTTATTTTGTTTAATTTTGGTGGCATTTTAACCAATGTAGCTCGTTTAAAGAGCACAAGTTTTAGTAAAACAGCCACTGGCCGTTTTACTGGCTAAGTTTGTTCGCACCAGGCATTTGTTATAGATAGTTATGTTGAGTTACCGGTTGGGTCTGGCTGGTTTCGGCGGCGGCGACTCGGGCGCGTACAGCACGGACTCGGAGGAGTGCGATGCGCGTACGCCGCCCGACTCCGAGCCTGGCTCGCCGTTGAGGAGCGACAGCTCCTTGTTATAGATAGTTATGTTGAGTTACCGGTTGGGTCTGGCTGGTTTCGGCGGCGGCGACTCGGGCGCGTCTAGCACGGACTCGGAGGAGTGCGATGCGCGTACGCCGCCCGACTCCGAGCCTGGCTCGCCGGTGAGGAGCGACAGCTCCTTGTTATAGATAGTTATGTTGAGTTACCGGTTGGGTCTGGCTGGTTTCGGCGGCGACGACTCGGGCGCGTCCAGCACGGACTCGGAGGAGTGCGATGCGCGTACGCCGCCCGACTCCGAGCCTGGCTCGCCGTTGAGGAGCGACAGCTCCTTGTTATAGATAGTTATGTTGAGTTACCGGTTGGGTCTGGCTGGTTTCGGCGGCGGCGACTCGGGCGCGTCTAGCACGGACTCGGAGGAGTGCGATGCGCGTACGCCGCCCGACTCCGAGCCTGGCTCGCCGGTGAGGAGCGACAGCTCCTTGTTATAGATAGTTATGTTGAGTTACCGGTTGGGTCTGGCTGGTTTCGGCGGCGGCGACTCGGGCGCGTCCAGCACGGACTCGGAGGAATGCGATGCGCGTACGCCGCCCGACTCCGAGCCTGGCTCGCCGGTGAGGAGCGACCGCTCCTTGTTATAGATAGTTATGTTGAGTTACCGGTTGGGTCTGGCTGGTTTCGGCAGCGGCGACTCGGGCGCGTCCAGCACGGACTCGGAGGAGTGCGATGCGCGTACGCCGCCCGACTCCGAGCCCGGCTCGCCGTTGAGGAGCGACAGCTCCTTGCTATAGATAGTTATGTTGAGTTACCGGTTGGGTCTGGCTGGTTTCGGCGGCGGCGACTCGGGCGCGTCCAGCACGGACTCGGAGGAGTGCGATGCGCGTACGCCGCCCGACTCCGAGCCTGGCTCGCCGGTGAGGAGCGACAGCTCCTTGGGCGTTAGGGGGATGTCTGCAAATACAACAGATTAATGATAAAATAGCCGTTAAGTAAAAACCGCATTAAAATCAGAGCACCCGTCCGGAGCTACGTGGCAACAAAGAAACATGCATACAGACATCTAGATACGGGCGCCCCAAGACTATACGACATGAATGGAAAGTACCTTAAATGTTGTAGATAGGATATTTTGCTCAAAGGAGACTATTTTATTTTTAAAACTTAGTAATACTGCAATCAAAGATTTTCTAATAATTACTTGCTTCGTCTGGGAAGCGAACCTACTTAAATGTGAAAAAAAACAGCGTATTTTTATGATGCCAATAGAAAGAATGGCTAAAAATAATAATTCCTCTTAAGTTACATAGTATCTTACAAAAAAAGAATAATTTATTTTTATTTTATTTATTAAATTATTTTATTTATGAATAATTTATTTTACTTTCACACAAGACAATAGTGCAAGGAGGACTTAATGCTAACAGCATTATCTGCCAGTCATCCTGGACGTGCAGAAAGATGGGTAAAAAAAACTATTAAACGGTTCGGTGTTCCGTTCGATTCCCAAGCGAAGCAAGTAGTTTTAAAAAAAACTTTGTATGCAGTATTACTAAGATTTATTAATAAAATAAAGTCTCCTTTTAAATATCCTATCTACAATATTTAAGGTACTTTCCCTTCATGTCGCATAGTCTTGGGACGCCCTGTAGGTATATTAAATCGTTGCGTGACTGACTGACTAACTGAATATCAACGAACATCCTAAAACGTGAGTCCCAGAGATCTGAAATATGGAGGGCACATTCCTTTTGTGCTTTAGGGGTGCACTAAGAAAGGAATTTCCGAAATTTAACCCCTGAGGGGGTGCAGCGGGTGTTGAAGTTTGTGTAAAACTTCACGCGGACGAAGTCGCGGGCATTCCACTAGTACACATTATAGCCTCAAACTTTAAGGTGGTTGGTTTTGCTTGTGGCGAGATATTCATTTTTTTTCGTGTTTGTTGCTCATCATAGCTCATCAACACTTCTTGAGATAGCGAAAACTAATTTGCCGGTAATTATATGACCTAACACACAAGTTTTAATTTTGTTCACATAAATATCATTAGTTTAGCTACGATTGTGCTTCAATGGTTTTTACAGTGTTCATAGCACATAGTGTTCAAGCACATTCATAGCCAAACTAATGATACTATAAATAAGAACTTGTTAGGTCATATAATTACCGGCAAATCAGTTTTCGTTATCTGTAGAAGTGTTAATGAGATGTGATGAGCAAAAAACACGGAAAAAAATAAATGCGCCACGAGCGAAAACAACCGCCTTAACAGGCTCTTTTTATCCGGAGTTTAAAAATGATTCAATTGAATAGTTTAATTCAGAGCACTCAAATAGCTTTCAATGTAAGTGCTTTTTGCTCAAGGGCGCACAACTTAGATACAATTTTACTTCATTTGTTTTAAAAACATTTCAAAACATGCAGTTGGGTACCTAATGTACAAAATGTGCCGAATTAGCAACGCTTATATCGCAACACAAATGCAATAACAACAGATTAGCCACACATCATTATGGGACAACACTGTAGAGATCGTATCTACGCTTGCGCAATCGTTACATGTGTCGCGTTGTGAACGCGACCATTCAACAGGTTAAGAGGCTGTCGAGAGTCAAATAGGCTTGTCTTAAACGTACACACGTACATACACAGACACACGCCTTCCTCCCCGAAAGGGTAGGCAGAGCCTCAAATGGGCCTCTTTACACCGTGGATTGCACCATCGTGGGATATAAACGTGACAAGTGGTGAGCTCATCGCCGCCTTTGCCTCCCACGCCTGACTCTGCTAAGACTTTCCTAAACGTATTTTTAGCAAAATCTGCACAGTTTATGACAACAACAAAATATATTATAGGTCTAGCGCTTAACTGTGTCAGTCCCTGAGGTGTGGGAGCGGTACGGGAGGGGTGTTTTCAAATTATCAGATCACATGAAGCCACGCTTCATTCTGACGTAACGAAAACACCCCTCCCGTACCGCTCCCATACCTCAAGGACTGGCTCAGTTAAGCGTTAGACCTGTAATTTTCATAATATTTCTAAGGGCATGATATAACCCAAAACACCATTTCGCAAAATTTTCTCGATAAATAATATCGTGAACTAACCTCTACAATTCGCATATAACGTAAATATCACTATTACCTATCAACGTACATTGATAAAATAATTAAGAGTAACAAATAATATTATTTTAGAAGGCATAGTAAATTTATATTTTCGATTACGCAGCAAAGATTTAAATACTGTTTTTCGTGATTTTCGTTCACTTTTCGTTGCGCGAGCGCTATTCTGTCACTTACTAACTTACCTGAACTTTACTGAGTTAGATAGTGACGGAATTTGGCTGTTGCCTGCCTCTTAACTAGTATTTGTAAATGTTTACCGCTTTTAATTTGTAACTTCCTCTTCATAGCAACAACGCAATTTATGTAGTTTAATTATTCCAAGTGCGCAAGAGTTACTACGGATTATGGCAAATCCGAATGAAAGGCGCCCAAGAACTGGGTACGGAAACGTTGGTCGTCCAGCAGCGAGATGGGCAGACGATATCGCATGCGTCGCGGCAGAACCTGGATGAGACTGGCACGGGACCGCAAGGAATGGCACAGGCAAAGAGAGGCCTATACTCAGCAGTGGGTGAAGTCAGGCTGTGGATGATGAATGATGAAAAATCCTCCCATTGCATTCTATGAAGCCTTGCCCAGCAGTTTGTTTCAAAAGTAGGATGATCGTTCATCCAGTATCAGTAGATCAACAGTTTTTTTTTTTTTTTTTTAATGCTGGATGGTTCACACAACATTCTCTAGCCCCAAGCTAAGCTGACCTTTTGTTATGGTTACTAGATAGCTGATATACTTAATACAATATATTACATAGATAGATATTTTTTATTATACATAGAAAATACCCAGAACACCCTGAACAAATATCTGCGATTGCACAAATATTTGTTCCGAGGCGGGAATCGAATCGAACCCGCAACCTCCTGCGTCGCAGGCCAAGCTTCGCCCGCCGCGTCACAGAGGTCGTCAAAATTACAAAATGTAAGGTAGCTCACCAGGTAAGGAGTTTCTTTGGGTGGAAGCTCTCGGGGAGACGAGCGGCGGTCGCGGCGACAACGCTGGCCTCGCCATATGCTGCTGAGCCAGCGAGGCAACTTCTTCCACCGCCGTCGTCACCCCCTTCACGACTGAACTGACGTGTTCTGGTGAGAGCGCCGCTACAGACGTGTCCAGCTCTTCATTTCCTGCGTCAGCTCGCAAGCTGACGGCGGTGATCTCGTCGCAGAGACGGATCAGCATCGCCAGCGCGGCGCAAAGCCGCTTCACAGCGCCGGTCAGCTGCGGCGACCGACAGCAGTAAGGCTTTATTGCTGAAAAACAGAATTAACTATGTCAAAAGCGTTATAAAACTTTCGTTTGTACCAGTGACTTAATTATGAAATCAACAAGTCATCGTCCAGACGGACAACGGTTAATGGAAAAATAATAGATTTCTAAACGACGAATTAACCTCATATTTTAATGGTTCGTCATACTTGTCACTTTTGGCTATATACTGTGGTTTTAAAATGCTCTATTTCCTTGCCGCAAATGTATGACTGACGGAATCGTTAGCGTGCACGCACAAGTGATTATCACGCATCTATTGACGCGGTTTATCCTCATGCCCAATGACGATTGGCGTGATTTCAAATGTCAGTGTGCGATTAGCCATTAAAATACCGAATGGGCGGAGTCTAGCAAGAAAACAATAACTGCAAGAAAGTGACAGCGCTATTGCCCACTTCAACCCGGGAAAAGATGAGGTATAGATTTCTTCAGCTCGGAAGTAACTGACTTAAGCGACAAATGATAAAACGTCGTTGTCTAAAGTAGCAAATATAAAAAATAAATTATCTTTAATTAATCTAAGTAATGTCGTGACCTACTGAATAGTTACAAAAATACGCTTAATATTTTATCTAATCGTAGAAAGGACCTAAAACGGGTTTTAGCAGGGTCAATTTCAAAAAATAAAGCTGTCGAGAATAGTTTCGCCAATCGTGTTTCTTGCCTATGATTAATTTAGATTACATCCTCAAGTAATTACTGTATTAACATCAAGTTACTGATGTTGATGTTGTACACCTTTACTTTTATTGAGTGACCATGTAACGCAACGACTCCAAAATTTTAACATATCGTCTTAAGAGTCTGTACTACCTCACATTGCTTAGCATGATCCTCGTCCTCTGTTAGACTTTGTAAGAAACATATGGTGACGTTGAAGATTACTGCAGCAGTTAGGCCTCTAAAGTTGCCTCTAAGTTGTGCAACAAACGACAGTTGTGTACACTAATACTTTATATAAGATCTTTTAGTATTTGCATGATAATTGAACTAGATATAAAGAAGGCATCATGTTTTTATTTTTTTGTAAATGTCTTTATTTTCCGTATGAAACAAAAAACTTGATTTTTGTGCACCTCTAGTGCAAGAGAGATGGCGCGCGGGTTACTGCGTTCGTCGAAAAGGGAGCCTAAATTGACGTTGCGTAGACTCTTAAATGCTTTGTGTATTTACCTTTATGTATATTTGCGATGGATTCGAAAACAATGGTGCCATTGTCGGGGAGCATTTCCAGTTTTCTTTTGGTAATGACATCGGAAAAATGTTTTAGACCGAATGTCACCTGCAATGATGAATAATGAGGTAAACAAAACGTAGCGTCATCTCAGTATATAGCATTCAACAGTCATAAACATAAGTTGTGAAACAGGCCCTAATTTAAAAGAAAACTGACCTCTTTCACCAGTCTTTCCAATTCTTTGGCAGGTGTGATCTCTCCCTCGTCATTTGCGTTAGTTTTATTCCCCATGTTCCGAAGTTTCGGACTAAGTGGGGAGTGTGATCTGAAACAACAGAAAAACAAGCTACAGTCCCAGTAAATTCAACAAGCATTACATAAAAACAAGTTAAACATTAGTTGTACAAACCTAGAAGGTATCAAGTGCAAATGTTTGAGATGATCATAAATTTCGTGAGGCTTCCTGGCCAAGCCATGTAACTTCAAATTACAAGGTACTTTAGACATCTGGACTACAAATGTTTGCTGATTTTTGGGGAATAACAATATTTTATACGAACTTCCTGTAGGTATCGTGTTTTAGAATAAATTAAAGCACTGTCCTCAAACCGCTTCATTACGAAGCTGGGTTTAAACTGACTAATTTGAATAGCAGTACAACACACCCCGGCTGCGTCCCTCGGTGACTCTAACTACGTGCATTTATTTAATCATCGGTTAGTTCCCCTGTAGGTATACAACGTAGCTAAGGTATTTATTTGCTGTGTCAACAGTAGGTATAGTCTGTTTCCTGTTGCGTTGTACTGCGATTGGATTTGAGGAGGCTAGGATCCAAAGCTCGTTTATCCATTTTTGGTCAACTGGATAATTACAACGTTGTTTTGTCTTGTTTTTATTTATTTTTGTTTTACCAAAGTCTTCTGAAAAATGCCGTTTTCGTGTACCTAAATGACTTTTCTAATTGCAATATTAATATGTGCCTATTGAAATAAATGGAATTGAATTGAATTGAATGTTTTTAGGGGTCCGCACCTCAAAAAAAACCGACGGAACCATTATTGGATCACTTTTTTGTCTGTCTGTGTGTCTATTTAGCCCCTTTTTCACAGGTCAACTACAAGTTTCAGCTACAGGTAACAACTTTGAATTGATAAAAAATTTATTTACGATGTATGGATCCTCAGCTCCTAATTTAGAACAGGCACGTAGTAGGTTACAGGGAAACACATGACCTCAACAGGACTAGCTAGGTACGTCATTATTCGTATAACGACGCAATATTTTGTTACCTGACTGACTACTTTAGTGAGGCATAGCAAAGTTATGTCTCTCTGCAATAGGAAGGTTAATGAGATCAGCGTCTACGTATGTTTGTATGTTTGATATATGAACCTTCAGAACTCAAAAAAACACGGAACGAATTTTGACAAATGAGGTGTCAATAAATTTTTCTTCACCATGGTGTGGTTTTTGATTAAATATTTTCATATAAAAACAAAATGACGGCCGAGTCCTTACATAAAAGCATGGTAAAATAATATACTACATAAAAGGAGCAAAGGAGGAAGAATGTATAATTTCTAAATCAGCGTGGAGCCTGGAGCTCGTGCGTAGATTCTGCAGCTAAACGAATTCACGAGACTGGCGGACAACAAACAACGATTAACGAAACATATACGGGTGGATCCCTTTGATCAACCAATCACAGAACACGAATCTGTGTCAGAATTTAAAAAGTGGCCGCATTTTGAACTTTTTTGTCACTGGACTGATTGCTTCCAAAATCGATATCTGAATGTCCCTGTGATCAGAGCAAAGATTTCAATATCGTAGATATGCCCAGACCCCGAAAACTGTTGCATTGTATTTGAATGTGTGCGTTAACAAAGTGCTGACGCACTAGTAGACGCACACATACTTAAAAATCGTGATTTTGTCTATTAACTTAACTGTTGATATTACCATTTAATGTGCAATCATATTGCACACACTTTTGAGAACAAATAAACGTCCTCTAAGTCCTGAAATTGAAAATATGTGTTGTTGTCTAGAAAGTGTGCAATCTATGTATGGTCAGCAAACTCATCAGATTACAAGCAAAATAATAGTAATTAAACTGTTAAAAGTTGTGGAGTGGTAAATAAATTAAAACACGTTATTTACAAAGAATGCCTATTAATTGGCAGAGAGATGGCGCTGCCATACGTGTAAACATTGAGCTCCGTTATTTTCGTTACAAATAGATAGAAAAAATGCCTTTTTTACCATTAAACTCATTATAATCGAGAAATAGTAACGTGTATCGAGTGTACAAACGTTATTTTATACTAACTTTACTGATAAACAAAGATTTTGTACAGATAAAGACAACAAAGTGATGTTGAACAATGAAAAAGTTATTTGATTTATGTCTTCTTAACACAAAAGACAGTGAACGTAGTAAATAGTGTGCTAAATATACATAAACTTTATATCAGTGAAAAAGTGCATCAAATTAACAGATAACAATATTTTTGTTGTGCTTAAAAATACTGTTGACGGCGCGCAAATACCTACCTACATTAAAAAATAAATAATTGTATGTCGATCTTGGGCCCCTAGTTCCAATCTCTAAGAGGTTAAACTTTTTGCGCTCAAAGAAAAATATATAAATGAGAGAATAGCAGTAAGACACGCTACCTCCGTGCCTAAGTGGTGTCTTTGTGCTAGTTGCCCTATACTAACTATGTAGGTACCTGCAAAGATAACAAAAAAAAAATTTGCTCAAGCGCCTTCTGCGCTCACCAAAAGCCCGGTAACTCAGTCATGACCCCAGGAGGACAACTGAATTTAAATCCATTCGAAAAAAAAAAAAAAAAGACACGCCGCCTTTAGTAAAATTATCTAGCGGAAATCTAAAATATTAAATTAAAACAAATGTATAAAATATTTAAATTATTTATCTTCTAAAATATGTTTTTTTTTTTATCTATTACGCATTTATTTTGTGGTTACCACTACCAATATTGCATGCAATAAATTAAAACTCAATGACGCGGGCGCGAACGCGGACGCGGCGCAGGCGGTGACTACGCTCTTGAATCGGCTGACGCTACCGAGCATATCTCTATATCCATTGGTAGATGATCCCTTATAAAGCGCAGCCTCAGTACACCCGCGTGTCTGTATATATTGGTTTTATATTGCACTGTGTCTGTTTTAGAATGCACCGAGAAAATAGTGTCGTATCTTTTTCTCCTGAAGTGGTTGTTCATACTACTGTCTCTTTCATGCAATTTGCGTGCAATCGTCATATTAACTTGAATAATTTACACACCGGAAAGAAAAAATAGTTATTTAATTAAATCACAATACTTAGAAGTGAAATGTTACACCTTTGGCTTTATTTGTGTTTTTGGAGTTGTTGTTGCACTTGCGAAATGCACACGATGGCATTTTGTGACACATCTCATAGAAAAACGTCAACATTACAACACGACCAGCAGGCACTGTGTCTAGATGTGCACTGAGTCCAAATGAGCGAGCTATCTTATTTCACGTGGAAACATTTCGGCGCGGTCACTCAACGGTAAGGGCATATCTACGGTATTTAAATCGTTGGATCAGAGAACATGAATCTGTTATCAGTTTTTTTTTTTTTTGGGATGTATATTTGACGGAACAAGCTGAAGGCCCACCTGATGTTAAGCGGTGATGATGTACTTACATACTTTCCTAATGGTGTGATTCACCGTATCAGAGAATAAAGTTTTTTTTTTTACTTTGTACTTGTTGTTTATTTATGTTTACCCATGCCATGTCATCACAAAGGATACATATAAAAATGTCACTGGTCGGAATTTATTGCATTGCAAAAGAGGCTGCTTTGCATTCAAGCCCACACCGCGCTACCAATACAAAGGCAGGCTATGCAGCTACTAGGAGGTCCCTATTCGCCTCACAAACAAACACAATCATTGATATTATCAAGAATAACAAAACAATAATATGTACCTATACCTACCTAATCGCCTTTATCACAGTTCTACGAATATCAAAAACTAATTCCGAAGTAGCTATGTTGATATTTACAAACCCGTTCCGATACTTTTGAAGCGATCAACAGTTTGGTCAGATGTTGAACCGGTTAGGCCGAATTTTATTTATGCACAAGTAGGTACAGACATAATAAACGACCTTGCGCAACCGCCAAGCAAGTGCGCAAGGACGTAGGTATGTTCTCTAAAATTCCTACAGGCCAAACAAGTCCGATGTGTGATACCCTGGGTTTACAGAGATTTTATCAAAAAAGTTGTGACCTCGGGCGTTGCACTTAACATCCGGTGTTGTAGGTATTGTTCATCACGTAACAATTAACCAATTCGTACCGTTTTCCATTGTTAGCAAATCTCCTGTGCAGTTTGTATGTGCGTTTGTTGAACCAATCACCGACAGGCGATCGCAGCCGCACCGCGTTCGCCATTTAAAGCAAACACTTGAAAAACCACGCCTGCACCTTAAAGAACACTTGGACTGACTAGCCGGACGTTTTCACAGTCGACTACTTTCGAACCAGCTCACTCGGTGGCAATAAAAAATACTCAGCAGCACAATAAATAAAAAGCAATACTGACTGTCACGGTGACAGACATCGCGCCGACACTAAACTGTAATCACTTAACATTGCACGCACTAAACTAATGAGATTTCAGCGGACAATGTACTAATGAGTGCGACAGTAACAGGTCGCGAACGTGACTCACAATCAGAACCACCTTTAGTGCAATGTCCACGTTAACGACATCAAAACAATATGTTTTTTATTCACACTTTGTTCTGAATTCCACCAACGACGTTGCAACATCGAAAACTGATAAATTTATACGTGACCAGTGCACAAAATTAAATTAAATACGAAACAACACAATGGTATTGTTGAAGCACCGGCGGTCGAGATAAAACTGTTAAAATAAGCGTCAATTTCTTAGCAGTTGACAGTTAAGATAGCAGAGCTATGTATGTAAATTTATCAATATAGATAAGAAACAATACACTTCGTTGAAGATTTCATCGTATATGTACACAACTTACTAGATAACGTTGTTTTACGAGAAATATTCATAGAATATTACGCGCTCTGTATGGTGTCGTATTAAAAACCGACAAGCGTGCCTACGTAACACATCAAACAATTTGAAAATTTTAAGTCTATAAGACCAGGCGTTTGAGATGCGCTGAACGAGGATACTTCGAACATGGAATGAAATATTATACAAAGCCAGGAACCTGACTGCGGATGACAGATGCAGAGGACGTTGTGAAGGGATTTGCATGTCACTATAATATTCTCTAGTAACGTTGACATTGAAGAAATTCGCAATGGATCCATACGAGGATGAGACAGGACTACAGAGAAGATTTATCGAATGCAGCTCGGTGGGTTGGAATATCAAAAGATTATATAGTCTGGGTAGACCTGAATAGGGTGTTTTTATACCGGGGTTCGCATTTTGGAAACGTGCGAACAAATCGGAGTAGATGAGTTCAATCGAAGGTGTCAACGTCTAAACTTCTGGGGTTCCGTAGTCGTCAAGACAAGGTACCCGTATAGTTTCACTATGTCCATCCGTCTGTCTGTCCGCGGCTTAGATCAGAGACTCTTAGTACTAGAAAGCTTTTATTATTAAATGTGTAATTTAGCCTGGGTCCACATATTAATCAAACCGGCTCAGTGGTAAAATAAAATCTTGAAAAAAAACACGAAATGTAGTTTTTTTCTCGTCTATCCCATGGCGTGGGATGTCGCTCGATAGGTCCTTTAAAAACATGGCGAGTGTGTGAAAACCATTTTTCGATATTCAAGTGTCGCCCCCTCACCCCGTAAAAAAAACCCCCAATTCAATGAAACGGCTGAACCTATTTTGATAGAATATGTCAAAGAACAATCGCTAGAAAACCAGCTTTCAAATTAAAAAAACCGCATTCAAATCGGATCACCGGTGCCACAGATAGACACACAGACATACATAGCGGTAAAACTTATCACGCCCCTCTTTTTTCGTCGGGGACTAGTAAAATGTACTTTGAGAAGTAAAAAGAAAAATTTCGTATAAATTACAAATAATTTAAATATTGATCAAGTCCTACTTAGATGAAGTTGTTGGTTGTGTAAAACAGGAAAGCTCTAAATGCGCATATTGTGGAACGCTATACAATGCGCGAGGCGACACGCACTTGGCCGCTGCTAAACGATAATAACCTGAGCGCAGAGGACAGATGCGGAGGATGATGTTGGTGCGCCGCCGCCGGGGAGCGCATGTTGGAGATGCGCTCGAGCAGGTCGTCCTTGAAGGAGCGCGCGCGCCGCGCCAGCTTGTTGGCGCCGCGCAGTGAGCCGCGGTGCCCCGACCCACTCTCGCTCGAATCGTTCTCTGCAACAAACAAACAATACCACATTGGAAACAGGAAAACATGCAACGACTGTTACCGATCTGGATAAGGTAGCCTATGCAGTTATTTCCGGGACTACTGCGTAATCTCCTGTTTGTAGAGAGATAGGTTTCTAGACAGATCTTACGATCTTATTAGGTTGATAGGTTTACGGGAAAGGTTCAGTAGGAATACTAACTTCTAACTAAGCAAATAGCCTGTAGTGACTCGTGGGGAATAGTCATGTGTGGTGTATTTGTTGTTTAATTCGGTCGTTCGTCATGTCACTGGTCTCTGTCTTGGTGGTGCCATGTTAGTGACCTGGGATACCTAACATGGAAATTATTGATTGAAAGGATTCAGTGCGCCTCGCGGAGACAGAACCCTTTCATTCTCATGACACATGTTTTTGTTTTTTTTACATTTATTGACCTTTGTCTTCTGTTTTGTAGACATGTCTTCAAGTCATGCTGATTTCCATCACCGTTTGAGAGCACGTAGTATTGCACACAAATTATTCGAGCGGGAAATACATACCCACATATATAAGGTACTTACACTACCGGGATTCGAATCCAGAACTTTAGATTGGAAGTCGGGGTCATTAGCCAGCCACTACAACACTAGTGCTCTCAAATTAGAACATCTTGTTCAAGGTAGGACAGATTCGTTTTACTACAGATATATAAATTTTAACCAGTTGCATGTATTTGCACAAATAAAGCGTACAAATATAAGTACTTATTTAATTGTTAATGACTTAAATCCTTATACCTGTATTTGCACAACAAATATTGATATCATCAGGGATTTTCCAATGAGGTAAGTGATAGAAGGTATAAATAGTAAGTAAACTTAACGGAAGAAGAGCGAAACGCATGTGATAACAGCACTGATGACGCTGTGGAATATGAAACATCATTGAAGAGCGAAACGCATGTGATAACAGCACTGATGACGCTGTGGAATATGAAACATCATTGAAGAGCGAAACGCATGTGATAACAGCACTGATGACGCTGTGGAATATGAAACATCATTGAAGAGCGAAACGCATGTGATAACAGCACTGATGACACTGTGGAATATGAAACATCATTGAAGAGCGAAACGCATGTGATAACAGCACTGATGACGCTGTGGAATATGAAACATCATTGAAGAGCGAAACGCATGTGATAACAGCACTGATGACGCTGTGGAATATGAAACATCATTGAAGAGCGAAACGCATGTGATAACAGCACTGATGACACTGTGGAATATGAAACATCATTGAAGAGCGAAACGCATGTGATAACAGCACTGATGACGCTGTGGAATATGAAACATCATTGAAGAGCGAAACGCATGTGATAACAGCACTGATGACGCTGTGGAATATGAAACATCATTGAAGAGCGAAACGCATGTGATAACAGCACTGATGACGCTGTGGAATATGAAACATCATTGAACAAAATATCCATGGATTCAATCAGAAAAGGCCCGAAGTGAGAAGATAAATAAATAGACTTCAATGTGAGAAATGTTCAGGAATTAATTTATTTTATTTTTTATTTTATTTGTATACATGAGCTACACGGAAACACGTATTAAACTAAGAAGAAACAGATATGAAGGTACGAGGACTCAAGTAACAAAATGGCTCTGCCTCAGCATGAGTTGGTTGACAGCAAGCTAGCAACCAACGCTGGTCTTCCGGCAGAACCACTTGTCGGCGTTACGGCTAACCACTCACAACGACTATACAACAACACACTAACATAAAGAAAATTAATAAAAAGAATAATACTAAAAGTAAGGTATGCTCAAATTTCAAAAATCTACTTGACAAAAATTTTAAAAAGCGGCCAAGTGCGAGTCTTGTTCAAACCAATTTTGAGTAAAAGTTTACATGGTAATGTACATCATACTTTTTTTTAGTTTTATCTTTCTCTTATTTTAGAAGTTACGGGGGAGGGGGGGGGGGGGGGGGGGGCCACACTTTTTACCACTTTGGAAGTGTCTCTTGCGCAAACTATTAAGTTTAGAAAAAAATTATATTAGAAACCTCAACATCATTTTTGAAGACCTATCCATAGATACCCCACACGTATAGGTTTAATGAATTTTTTTTTTTTGAGTTTCAGTTCTAAGTATGGGGAACCCCAATAATAATTGTTTTTTTTTTTTCAATTTTTGTGTAAAAATCTTAATGCGGTTCATAGAATACATCTACCTACCAAGTTTCAACAGTATAGCGCTTATAGTTTCGGGAAAAAAAAGGCTATGACATACACGGACAGACAGACAGACAGACAGACAGACATGACGAATCTATAAGGGTTCCTTGTCTTTGACTACGGAACCCTAAAAAGGTAAGAAAGTAAAATAATAGTAATAATAATAATCATACCAACGATAAAAAAATATTTTAATGAATGAAAGACGGAGTAAGACTTATGATAAGCCATTTAAAACACAATAAACTGTCACTGTTCTTCTAATGGGTGACATTGCGAACCACCGGTTATGGCACAGAATAAATAATTACTACGTAACTAATAGCTTGGAAGAATTCTAACTAAGCAGACGCTGAGGCCTTCGGCGTAACGTAATGGCACTTCTGTACAAGGAGACGATAAGCATTTATAGAGGCGTAGGTAGGAACGAGCTAAATATTAATGAAACTGTATAATTTAAAAACTAAGCCGAATAGATAGACAGTGGCGAAAAGACCATTCCCATCCGTTTCTTTTGATCCAGGAATTCGAATGAAGCCCTCTTGATATGAAATAAACATGCAAAATCGTTTACTGGATGGGACATACAACAACGGCATGCAGAAGAATCTTAAGGCGCTATAGGTTCAACGAACATTTTTGTATGAGGCGAAGAAGGCGATCGCACGCTCTGATACCGTGTTTTTATGAATAAAATTTTTATTTAAAAATGTCGTTCAAAGTTTTGTTTAATTTTGTTGATGAATTCACTAACTCAAATAATAACTAACATGTAACCAAATGTTTCAAAAATTAATACGTGAGAGAAGTGAGTGAAAAATAGCATTTAAATTTTAAAAAGGAGGTATCTTTGTTATTTTTTTTATCGAGTGAAGTAATTCAAATATTGTATTGAATTATTGATTTCACTAGATAAAAAGCTCAAGAATATCATATATTTTTTTCTTCATAGAAAACTATGAAAATTCTTATCAAAAACTTTAAAATTCTAGAGACATTTGAGAACCTATCGCGCGTTTTAACAAGCTCTACAACACCAAATATATGTTGCGCAGAAGTAACCTTGTGATAATTCATACATTTGTCTAAATACCAATGTATCACGAACGTAACAAACAAAGAAACCGATATCAGGTTCATGTTAAGTAATATTTTCTTGTATCTATTAAAGATGAACTCAAGAGTCGTTAATAATTTCCTCATACCAGTATCAAGTTCAATAAGATTAGATATACGTCCCGTGTTTCAAAAAAAACCGTGAAAGAATTCAGGTGGACGAGTGAGAAAAGAAGCCTGACTAAACGTTGCAAAATAAGCCGAAACTATAAAGGACTGCATTAAATACAACAAATCAAAATATGATGAGGTAAAATTCTTGTGTGTGAAATGGAAAAACAAAACATACGGAGCTAACTCTATTTTGGCTTTATTTTGGTGTTTGTGGTTTATGTTTACTAAAATCGGACAGAAAATAAATCAGCATTTATTATAAAGTAGGAGGAAAAAAGATGTAATGATTCTAGTTCATTTAACTTATCCTCATAATGTGTTAGGTAGTTTAAATGTGTTATTTGTTGTATGGTATTTATTCTTTACATGCCTTGAGTAATCCTTGTTACATTATTAAACTTAGATTTTATTAGTTATTGCATAAATTTAATTAAGCTACGTTTTAAACCTTAATATAATCGAAATGGATGTCGAAAACAGTATTCTACTGCTTTGATTTAGAAGTAAAATGTATTTGAAACATACCTACCAGGACAATGACGTAATGCAGCAACTAATTCGCACTAAGAAATAGTACAATTGGAAGTTCTTGATGACTACAACATAATCACAAATTCACCAATTCACTCACAGTTGAGACCACATATACAGCTATAAAAGTATTCCAGACACTGGAAGATAGTGGATCCCTATTAGTTTATCGATATGCAGTTAATGACGCGCGAGTTTATAAATATAAACTGAGGCGACAGGGGGACGCGCCCAAAGTCGCGATGACGACTGGTGACCGAACCACCACCAGTGAACCTCCGCTCCGTGCACCGCGACAGACGGACGCCTCGCCTACCTACCTAACCGAGGGTCATACTCGCTTCTCAAGCGAGTGCGTCATACGGACAACACATACACAAACGGACTTATCATAAACACACGCACACGATATCAACAATTACTTAGCATGCAGCCCCAGCGGTATGTCCTCTGCAAGAGTCCCTATATGGAACCTATTTATAAAAACTTTACGAGGTAATATCACGAAAAACACTTGAAATAATACAAGAAAATGGTATACCTAACCCATAAATAATCCTATGTACAACGGACAAGTGAAGTATGTGAATCAGACCGAATCTAAAACATGCAGAGCAAAATATGAAGATGATGTCAAAAGACAGTTGTGGAAATCGAAAGTTTATCTAATCTGAATCAAATGGAGATCAATGATATATCACTACATCACATCTATGGAAACCGAAAGTTGTCACCACGCGTGCCTATCGGCATTAAATTAATTCATAATGGTAGGCTCTAGCAAATTACTTTCGGAAATACAAACGCATAGAAATGACATGATTTATTTACTACTTTACCATCGAAATAAACATTCTATCGCAGCAGAATAAAGCTACGAGCCAGTTTTTGTTAGCGGCCTTAACATTATAACAACAATAGATACAATTGCTGTACTGTTCCCGCGCCTCTTACGTCTTGTTATACAATATCAAGTAATTCATTAGATGTACTGACATGCACAAGGAAGGAGAATCGAAAGCTTCAGGTGCAACGACTCTTCCGTTTCGCTTTGTGGAAATGGGACATAGGGATCTCGTTACGTTCAACTTTCAATTTTGTAACATGACAATGAAACTTGCTATCATATTACAATTACCATCCATGGAAATAGAATCTAGTTCGATCGAAAATATCAAGTAACTCCAACTTCCATAACATTCGACTCTACATCGGACTAATTTATTCAGCTCTGTTTTGCCATTATGATAACCATTGGGAGGTGTATTTAAAAGACTCGAATACTTTTCACCTCTCTATAACCTCTCTATACATATTTTTAGCAGGACAGTATCATACCATTAACAGTTTTTTTGCAGACGCCTTCGTTGCTTATTTGCCGGTAGATTCCTACTCCTGGGGCGGGAGTACTTTGCGATCCACAGCGCTGCATCGGTCGGCATCGTGCTTCTGCCACGGAGTATGAGTTCTTCGTATCATCTCTACCAGCATGCAAGCGATCCTCCAATGGCGAAACGTAATACTTCAAGGTTTCTTCATCCAGTAAGTTTTGTAGGCTGGCTCCATTCCTCATTCTGTTTCGAAGCGATTCTTTTTTCTTTCCATTCTTCAATGTTAAATTGTCGAGGCTTTTACAAGGAGTCAGTGGTGACAGATTATTGTTCCGAAGATCATAATATTTGTTGGGATCAAATACACTGATTTGCGGATAGTGATATACGATAATGTCTGGAGTTTTGTATTTAGTGGTATACAAAATCTGGGAACCATTCTGCGAATAAGGTTTATAGAGACTACCACGCTGTTTTATGTTTCTGATGTTTCGTTTGAGCGCTGTTTTCCCTCTTTCTTCAAGATCATGTAACACTTCCGTTTTTTCTATGAAGCGTCGAGGGTTTAGGCCATTCTTGTAAACGTGATAGCTTCTCTTATTCTTTCTTTGATTTTGATTATCGTCATAAATAAAGCTCTCGTCGTAATGAGGCATTTTTCTTGCTTAATAAATTATTACACTTCCGATTTTCTCATTATTCTCATATGAGTATTCAACTTATAATAATAAAACCTGAATTCACCATCTCATAAAATAAAGATGAAGCTGGGTCACGCGGGCTGCTGACATTTCCATAGAAACCGGAGATCACTGCTCAAGGCGGATGCTATTGCCATCGTCGAAAGGAGGCCCTTTAGAAAACGTTGAAAGTTGGCACAGCAGCAACTTGTTTTTCCTTTCACCACTGCACTTTTTAATTTAGTAAACTTTGAATGTAACAACTTGATTGATCAGCAACACGTCGAAGACTAAGGTCAATATCAAAAATAGCGAATCAGTACACGCAAGATACAATTAGATCACTGTTTATTTACAGTAAACGTTCGCGCTGGACGTGTCGGTTCGGGACTCGGGACGTCACGTGAATATCACGTGTTCCACATCGACTGATGTCCAGCCCGCTCTGCTAACCTTGACACTACTGATCCAAGCAAATACAGTCTAAATTTATACAAGCTTGTACAAATAGAACATTATCTGTCTTGTCCGTACACACACCCAGAATGTCAATAACACTTGTATCATCCATCAATGAAGTCACTACCTGCAGATGCAACACTTCAGTTTCAGAGAACACGACAGTCATTAATCAGAGTTCACTCACAAATGCATAATGAAATAGGTGGGTACTCAAGTTGTTTAAAGTCACGAATGTATTCAAGAAAGTTACGAAACCAAGACGTCTCGATAAACATTTACACTAAGGCGAAACTTGAATTTTATGACTTTCTCTGTGTGACCGAACACCGATTTTTGACACTACTATTTCACAAGGTCGTAAAATTCGATTACGTATTCCACAACACAAAATTTTCGTTAGGACGTTGCCAATGTATAAATAAAACCAAAACAAATTGTAAATGCACCGAAATGAGCAAACTGCGAAAAGAGTTGGTTTTCACGATTCAAAATATCTAGCAGAGCATAAAGCGCGCGAGCTCATGCGCAGCGGAGCATAGTATTGACACAGGGTGTCGATCAGACGCGGAGGTAGGTCTCGAGAGCCGGGCGGTGGTGCAGCCGGCGGCAGCGATGGACGGCGCGACACCACTGCAGAGCCGCGGTCGCCAGCGCCCATGGCAAGCCGACGAGAGTGAAAGTGCTGCCTCCGCCGCGCATCTCTGCGTCTACGGGCACACCTGTTTAACAAGTGACCGATTCGCCGTTGTGTGCGATTATTACCTAACACCGGCAATATCTTCCTCCAACCATCCATATAGAAACACCTGGCATGGCAGGTATGATGAAGAATATGCGTGTGAGTGTATCAATGTTTATAAATTACAAAAACAGCCAATGCTGGTGAGTTCGAAAAGTAACTCAATGATTCTTTACAACTATAGGTATTATTAGTATTAACTATATTCCTTATTCCGTGGTAGACGCCCTCATCTCAGCCAGGATCAGCGCCTCTAAACATAACCAGCGTCAGACTCTTTAACTAGCTAAATAAAGGGCTAGTTAGGGAAAAATAGATAATCTCCATGCTAATTTAACGCCACGCTAACTTTCAAGTAAGTTTTTCAGTACAGGAGAAATATCCTAAGCGATATGAACTCTTAATTATAGTATGTCTTGAATTATTATCTCGTAGGTATCATCATGTGATGAGAGCTTTATAAAAACCATCATAGAAGGGAAAGGAGCAAGAGGAAGACCGCGATTAAGTTAAATGAGCCAGATAAAGGAGACGGTCGCTGTCATGACGTTTAAGGAGACAAAAGAGACCGCATTGGAAAGAGTTAAATGGAGGAAATTGCATCGGTTGCACCGACAAAAGCAGAGCTCTTAAATCTTGAATGAATGAGGTACCATTACCTTTACAATCTTTAACCCATTTACGCAATTTACGTTATCTTGTGTGTCCATGAAATCATACATACATACTTTTATATGAAAAACGAACAATACAAAAACATACGTACCTACAACAACGACACAGACCACCTGCCTTTTCGGTCACCGAATTGTACTAGTAACTAACCTACAAAATAAACAACATGCCGACTAAATCAACCACCAGGTTACATGATCCATGATCATTTAATGTAATTTAATAATCTGATGAAGAGCATAATAGTTAGATTTACTTGCAAAACTAAATTTAGACACAGTATGGGAAGCAGCAACTAAATAAGCACTGCACTAAAAAATGCAATGCACGAAGGTAATAATACTAAAATCTGTGTCACTTGACCATACCAGGGTCTACGTGCAAAGAAATCTGTTAACGGTCTGCAGTGAATAACATTTAACTGCCATGTCATGTCCATGTAGCACTAACCGAGACTTCATTTAATTTGAATGCCAGTATGTCATGCCAGACATGCATGATGTACCATATATACCACTTTTGATAATATGATAATTAATGTGACAAATTAACGGTTTATTCCCGATGTCCACGTTAACTCGCGATTCAAAAGCATTAGAAATTAATCAGGGATTTCCATCTGCGAAGTTGTCCGATTAGGACAATTTTCCAAGTATATAGGTACGCTCTGGCACCACCGGCCACGGTGTGCACAGGCAGCTCGCTTTCCAATAAACTAGCCGCGATCGTGATACCTAGCCTAACGGGACCATACACTTCTAGGTGGATTGGCCGATCATTACACTCGGTACGTAATGTAAGACACCGCATCCTCTATTCAAAGACCCTATTTTTTGCTCGATTGTATTCCATTTCCATTACGGAGAGAATTAAAATACGATATCATTGCGAGAGATGAGTATAAATACTGTAATTTAGTGCTGACACCATTCCGATGTGATGTAATTCTGTGCATTACATGTGTTTTGTATTCTGGCCGTATGAGATCTCTACCGTTCGGTAGAGCAATTACATACTCGCGTACTCGATTTCTATGTTCGTTTACCTAGTTAAAAGTGGGCAGAATATCGCTTGTATATCCATATTCGTCGTATAAGACTCTTCTATCAACAACCATTCATCTTGAGGACTTGCAACAAAAACTCTGATGGTTTCGGAACCTGAGCCCTACGAACTTGTCGAGATTTGTATGATGACAACATTACGAAATCCAGTCACCACATCATGATGGCGGACTCTTTTAAAATTGCGGTGACAAATCATCTCATCACGACTTTTTCAACAAAACCAAGAACCGTTGTATAGATGGATTGCATTCAGACTCATTTTTTTAAAGATACTGCGACATAAATACATTGCTCTACATTTTTTTTATAGTAGTTAGTATCGATTTGGTTCAAATACTTTTGAAATTTTGTTCAATAACTAAACACATCAAAGCTGTTCTACTCTACATTTGATAAAGGCGCGTTTAAACTTGAACTCTAAACAATATTATCTACCGATCGCGGTTCAACAGATAATTCTCATTCAAATTAAACCACTTCAATCTGTACATGTAACTAAGCTGAAGGCCGAAAACCTTTCAATAGCAATTTGTCAATTGGTATAATTGGACAAAATCGGCGTAACGCACGCGAGATTCTCACGGCTTTATGCTACGAAGAAGTACGTGCTGATTATTTGGAAGTTAAACACGTGTTGCGAGCTTCCAAGATAGAGACGAGCCGAGCTGGAAAAAACGTATTATTAAAAAAATGGATTATAGAGTGCCTTGACACGGGCACAGAAGGAGTAATCGTACGAGCTGATAGATAGAGCACACAATTTCCCAGTGGAAACCGTTGACCAACAGTAACAACAGCATCAGTCTACTCGATCCATACTTCGAGCTAAAATTATGCAGAACATATTCATGAGAAGCAAATGGTCTATAGTAATATACTTGTGTAAGTACTTAATTGAAAAAACAATTTATCCATAAGGTCAGATTTTAAAACTTCGGAAACATCGACCTTCTGTAGTCACGCAAAGCTGTAATTGGTATGACTAACGGATCATGCAGGCTTGCAGGTTCACTAGATACTAGATACCATGTCTAAAATCTAAAGACTCATTATGCGATCCTTTCACTTTCGTCACATCACAAGCAAGTCAAGATGAACCACAAACAAAATATGGTCCTATAAGGCTACTTAACGACTCAAGGCAATCGAGCATCGCGGTATGACAACTACCACCACCATCGATCACCAATTGAATTGGCATAAGCACTCAAAGAAACATTAGCATAGATGTTATACTATGGGAATAGCGCTGTAATCGAGGTAACATGTGGCAAGTGCAAATGGGCTCTACATAGCGGGACTCTATATTCAGAAAAGCATTACGAAATAGCTCAAATAACTGTTGAACACATCTCTAAATCTATAGATACAATACGCAGTATACAGTAGTTGCCGTGATGTGCCCGGTCTAAGAATATACCCCTCCAACTCCTCCCGTGGATGTCGTAAAAGTCTACTAAGAGATTACGTCCACCTGAGACTCAACATGAACACTGCGATCACCAATCCGCCTTCCAAGCGTGGCGATTATGGCAAATCCCTCCATTGTATTTTACGGAGGCGGCCTCGTCCAGCAGTGGACGTCTAAAGGTTGCTAATGATGATGATGATACGCATTAAAGACATTTTCATAAATGAATCAAACACTTGCGAAATTGTAATGTTTAAATTGTAATGATGATAGATGTAAAGAAAATAAATTACCTTTATTTACAAGCTTTGGGCGTTATCACATAAAGTTTAATTTCACAAGAGAATTGTGCAAGTGGATTATCCAAGCTTTACTTTATCGATGACGTAATCTCGGGCGGTATTTGATGATAAAGTGAAGCGATGTTCGATGTAACAAGTTTTAATTCTGAAATATATAAATCTTTAGGTGGGTTTACCAGCTTCTAAGCTAGCTAATGGAACAAGCACCCATGCCACGGACTTGGCATTCAAATACGACGCACGGGAGGCCATGGTCCCGTTACAGCCTTAGTTCCGCCGATCGACGTCGAAGATGAAATAGAACTAGCTGCCGGTAAACAACCGAGTATTTTCAGCTAAAGAGAATATACTGCTAATTAAGGAATATAACAGTTTCTGTAGCGGAATTCCTACAACGCAGGGAGATTGGACGACCGCGATCACGTTCAGCCAGCCTCCGTGACTAAGGAGCGGGCAGCAATAGCAACAAAATTAAAAAAAAAAAGTCTAATCAAAAAGTAAAACATGAATTCCTAATAGTACGGTACTTTGTTTGGTCTTTATAGTGATTATGTGTATCTTATAAACAGTGAAAAATTTCCACTATGATCATAGTACCTATCGCAGTAGGTATAGGGTGGATTTTTGGGACGGGGTAGGAAGGGTAGGTACCTAAACCGTTGTAGCTACACGAAACATATATTTTTCAAAGAATAAGTAAAACAATTTATTTAAAAAAAATACGGAACTACCTACAACGAGATAACTAATAAGTAAACTAAAGTTAGTTCTCCCGTGATCATGGCGCATGCAACTGTGCCGAAATATCGGGAAGAACAGAAACTCAAAAATCATGGTAAATATCCCGTTTCTAGTGAAAATTAGACATAACCATAACCATGGTAGTTTCAAAAGTTATAACTAAAAAGTAGTAAAGTAAAAATATGATTCCCTCAGGAATAAAATTTATATTTTTATATGGAACAATGTCGGGCGAAAGAACAATCAGAATCAGAATTTCTTTATTGTAATAGCTGGTTCAAAATTCGTAAATTTGTAAATAATCAAAATTAGTTAACAATTGGCGGAGATATCAAGTAAATTATACACACAAAATACAGACGAATTGAGTACCACCTCCTTTTATAAAGTCAGTTAAAACTATACAGTCATCAAGGAAACTGATAATTTAAACAAAATCTTTTTTTAACCCCCAAGTGTAAAAACGAAGGGTTGTTATAAGTTTGACGTGTTTGTGTGTGTGTGTGTGTGTGTGTGTGTGTGTGTGTGCTTGTCCGTCCCATCGTAGCTCCCGAAAGGACGAACCGTTTTTTTTTTTTTTGTTTGAAATGTGTTTTTGTCGGGAGTGTTCTTAGCTATGTTTGATCAAAATCGGTACAGCCGTTTCATTGCGTCGGGGGATTTTTAATTTTTACAAAATGAATTACTTGTAAGCCAATGGATCTTGTTCTTATAAGGATCAAAGGGCCAAGCTAAGTGCACTAGAAATGTCAGAAATAGTTAAAACTTTTCCCAAGAAATCATCGCAGCTTCGATTACTTTACACAACGTAAGTACAAACAAAAATAATAAACTGAAAACGTATAATCATTCAATTTACATAGCTGGTATGTATTATATTCTTATGTTTGTGCTCTACGATACTAGGTCATTGAGTTGAACTACCTATTATTAAAGACATCAATGTTTTAGGTGCTCAAAATGGTCTCTGTTTTGTTGGATGCATAGGTCCTTACTCTGTTTCGGGTAGCTAGGCAGTCGATTAATTCCACTCTACTCTTAGTCTAGCCTCAATTGGACAGTCTTTTGATCCATATAAGAGACAGGACCGACTGTTTTTTTTTTTGTCAATTGCCCTTTGGTGTAAATGTATTTTATCACATTGTATACACATAGTACAATATATATACACATAGTATAAAAAGTCGCTATATGCGTCTTGCTGTCTGTTTGTCCGCTTGGTTCCTCTAAGGTACGCAGCGGCTTTGATGCAGTTTCCAATATCATTCAGAGAATTTCTTCCCGATGGTTTAAAATATATGTAATAGCAATGTGGATTCAGTAATATATTATGTACTCTGTATTATGTCAATAAAGATTTTTTATTATTTTTATTATTATTAGCTTTTCGTGCGAAGCCGGGGCGGGTCGCTAGTATATATAAAAAAGAGAATGTGAATTTCTTCCTTTCTTTGCCCCAAAACTTTCCTAAACCACGTAGCCGATAGCGATGAAACTTATGGTGTGGTGTCTGCACGCTCGGGGAAGGTTTCAGAATAATCCTGGGACCACGCAAACGAAGTAAACCGCTAGTATATTACATTTTTTATTGGGTAACGCTTATATATTTTAATACATTAAATTGTGTGATTGACCTCTCGCTACTCAATAATTCTTCATTTAAATGTACCGAAGAGTTGCTTAGTTGGTTAAGCAATTATGTATAGTTTGTTTTGTAGTACCTTGGCCTGCCTTCCAACTTAGAACACTGGATCGGCGAATAGCCGGCTGAAGACGCTGGTTGAGGTTGTGGGTTGGATTGCTAAACAAATGTTTGTTTGATCTGCAAATATTTGTTCCGGGTCTGTAACTTGTGGTAGCAATGGTGCTCGTAGTTCCTGATACCCACGACACATTGTCTTCTATTGTGGGATCAGGTATATATGTATGTGACTTTTGTTATGTAATAATAAAATAATCAGATGACACGAATCAACGCGGCCGGCGGCGCCGTACGTAACGATTTCGCGTCTACAACTCCGGCACAGGAATGTCTAATTCAAATAACCCTTAGTATATTGAGTGTGCGCGCAGTCCCGTTACGAATTCCGTACTGGATTCGGGTCTGAGTTCTCTTTGCGACTATACCTAAACAAATACACCTAGGTAATAGAGCTAAAGTTAATAAAAAACAAAGAAACCAATGGAAAGTCCTACAGCTGGCTGAAAATAATAGATATTACTCCTTCCATGATTGGTTCGGTTAAATTTCACTTCACGGCCAATTTGAGTGAAGTAGGAAACGCGAACTTTCTCAATTTGTGAGAAATTCTTGGGTTCTGTCTGGAACTTGAAACTTTCTTGTAGGTTAGGGACTACAATATGTGTTAGGTAGGTTTCTTGTAGGTTAGGGACTACAATATGTGTTAGGTAGGTTTCTTGTAGGTTAGGGACTACAATATGTGTTAGGTAGGTTTCTTGTAGGTTAGGGACTACAATATGTGTTAGGTAGGTTTCTTGTAGGTTAGGGACTACAATATGTGTTACGTAGGTTTTTTTTCCAGGGGTTTTTTCTTTTTGTGCTAGGCGTAAAATAAGGGGTGTACATTAGAAACTAGTTTCAAAATTTTGGTGTCGAGGTTGGAGAGAGGGGAGGGAGGGGCAGGAGGAGGCTAAACCCCCCACCCCCCACCCTTTTCAGGGATTTATTTTATTTATTTATTGAACAAAATCCACAGCCCTTTATAAAAACAGTAACTTTTACTAAGCTAATCTTAAGGCCAATAGGGATCATAATATAAGTTAATCGTAAACTGGAATCAATAGAAAACCTAAAAAATATTTAAAAAATATAATTATATAAATAGTCTCATGCTTGAGTCGCAATTTTCGAATTTAATCTATAGCATTATAATAAAATCTGCCTGTGATTTCCAAATAAACGCCATAAACTGAAAACTGCTATTTACATGATGCTATTTATTTATCCTATTTATATGATGCCTTACATAAATTACAATTTTTAGAACTTAAGTCTCTCTGTCTGAATGTTTGACGACCTCTGTGGCGCGGCGGGCGAAGGTTCGCCTGCGACGCAGCAGGTTGCGGGTTCGATTCCCGCCTCTGAACAAATATTTGTGCGGCGATATTGATTCAGGGTGTTCTGGGTGTAATCTATGTATAATTCAAAATATCTATCTATGTAATGTATTAAGTATATCAGTTAACTAGTACCCATAACACAAGCTCTGCTTAGCTTGGGGCTAGAACATGTAGTGTGAACAGTCCAGCATTTAAAAAAAAAATCTCTGATACGGCTCAACGTAGTTCAATTAAAATTTTAGGGATAAAAACAGGAACTTTAACTGAATTTTTTTTATATGTTCCGTTTAAATATTTTGTACCATTCAAATCGGGTTTTTGACCATTTTGACCAATCTCTAATTTGACTAATGAATTCTGGATTTGATGTCTGCGAAATCCCCACAGAAAGTAGCAACCACCAAACTGAGTGCATAAGTTAGCCAATCAAAATTTTACATGTTAAAAAAGGCTCTGCCTACCCTTTCGGGGAAAAAGGCGTATCTTTAATAATCTACATACATACATAAACACACGCCTGTTTCCCGGAGGGGTAGGCCGAGACCACAGATTTCCACTTGATCCTGACACACCTCTTTTGCTCTTTTTCCAGAACGTCTCCGATCTGGTCTGGTCCATAGGTACTTATTTTTCTGATTGTTTTTAATGTTATTTTTATTTTTGTGGTGTGCAATAAAGTGTTATCTATCTATCTATCTATCTATCTGAATATGTTCGCCGAGGTCTTCCCCTTCCCACTGTCCCATTCACGCTCGTAAATAAAAACACCCGACCAGTTTCGTCAATCTACTATCATCCATCCTTTGTAAATGCCCAAACGATCTAAGCATTCCTTTCTCAATCCTAGTCACTATGTCTTCTTTAATTTCATAACGCTCTCTTATTACACTATCCCTTATTCTATATCTCAAAGCTCTCATCTCCACTGCATTTATTCTCCTTTCATGTTTCTTCTGCCATACCCAACTTTCACTACCATACATTAGTGTCGGTACTAACACCCCTCTATGCACGGCCAGTCATGCCTTTTTTGTCACATTCCGGCTGCTCATAAAGGCGTGAAGTGCCCCATTGACTTGGGTACCAGCATTTACTCTCCTTTCAATATCATCTTCATGCTTGCCGTCTCTTGTAAACAAAGTTCCCAAATATACAAACTTTTCTACTCTTTCTCCACCGATCAAAACATCACGTATCATCATTAGTTCATCTCTTTCAAAAACCATTACTTTCGTCCGCGGACAGTGCAAGTATCACTTGGTTGTCAGCGTAGAGAAGACATTTGACGAGTAACTCATTCATTCTTAACCCACACTTATTATAGATTTAATAATCTATAATAAGTGTAATAGTGTATGTAATAATATTATTTGAACACAAATATTTTATAAACTAGGTATTTAAAGATTTATGGCAAATTAATGTAGCTCTATATGAGCAGACAACCATTGTGGTCAACAAGTTCTTGAGTGGAGAAAGTGACTAGGTTACTTACGAAAGGCGGCGGGCAGGAAGTGGATGAGAAGAGCCAAACACCGGGCTCAGTGGCGCGTATTGGAAGAGGGCTGTCCATCAGCGGACTATTACGGTTTTAGCGTATTATAGATAGTCTACATGATGATCAATGCTGTCTGGACTCTATTGTACATTCTAAGCAAGTACATAGGTAATTACATTTATCGACAAAAATACTGCTAAATTGAGACGATAATCTAGGAGACGACTAGAATCTTTGTTATTATCATTGATGTATGAATATTAGGATATGAGTTGGACACTGTCTATGTGCTAAATGAAAGTAAATAGTGAAGTAGTGAACAATGGAATGGACATGAAGAAATTTAAAGAAATAAACGTATCCTGCAATATTGAATAATTCAGCTTTTGAAATAATTATAGCTAAACGAAGTATATAGGTATTTAGCTACGAAGACTTTTTAGCTGCTACAAGTCAGCAAATTAAACTTACCTTGTCCGCATTTCTCAGTCTTTGGGGTTGAAGTCATTATAATTGAAGCTGGAATCACTATTACATATTATCACATGTATAACAAACCACAACAGCCTAAATAAGTTGCAGATTCACAACAACAATCTCAAAATATATCATTAGTCCCGACCGGCAGCCATGTTTGGGAAACAATTTTTTATTATTTTACTTAACTGTCAAAAGCAAGCAAGTAGGCAAGTAGGTACTACCATCTGTTGGATTTACTATTAAACTCAATGAATAACACAGCCATGCATAATAGTAGATACTACTACGCACGTATAGACCATGGACTTAATATACAAACAATAAGTCCATGGTATAGATGTATAGTTTTTTTTTTTTTATAATTGTAGACAATTTCCACCAATTTCAAAAGTTACGCAATTCACTTCCATTTCATTTCACTGCACTTGTGCTTTTTAAACGAGCTACATTAGTTAAAATGCCCCTAAAATAACACAAAATAACTCAAGAAAACACTAGGAAAAGAAATAAAATAAAAGTAGACAACGTCTTCTTTCGAAAATGGCGGGAAGAGCCAGATGTATAGTTATCAATGACTAAAGAAACTGATAGATATAGATGTAATATGCACAGAAGAAGTAATACAACATCCATGGTAATAAGTGTGTATCATGGACTTTGTATATAAAGTGGCTATGAATGTGCTTGAAACAAAAAACACTGTTAATACCATTGAAGCACAATCGTAGCTAAACTAATGATATTTATGTGATACTATAAATTAAAACTTGTGTGTTAGGTCATATTATAACCGGCAAATTGGTTTTCGCTATCTGAAGAAGTGTTGATGAGCTATAATGATCAAAAAACACGAACAAATTTGAATTTCGCGCCACAAGCGAGAGCAACCACTTTAAGTACTCGTTGCCTAGCTACATAGAGCAGCACGGAGGCTGACATGCTCTAAGCCCGACTAGGTACTTTAGCATAGCCTTGGAGGAACTCCTCCAAATCCTTCCCACTCAATCGTAGCTCCCTCTTTACACTTGTCTAATGGTGCACCGATTGGGGTTCTCTTCTCCCATTAGGCAGCCTGCAGCCTGCCTTTCCATTCCACAACTGATAGATTAAAGTCTAAGTCGACAAGTAACAATTAAAGTAAAACTGGAGGAAACTCGAATATTGTCTCGCTTCCTTCAGTGGGGCAGCGTAAAGAGTTTAGCGTCTATGTATGTTTGCATGTTCGATGTATGAAAATTCAAAACTCGAAAACCATTGAATTGGTTTTGATAATTAGGTGTCAATCGCTTCGTTGTTACCATGGGCTGGTTCTTGGATTTAAATACTTAATACCGCGCCACAACTAAAGTGCGACGGCCTTTTGAGGAACTAACGGATAACAGAGGTAGATTTACGCTTTTGCACTTTTGCGCATAGAAACTAGCGCTTCAGTCACCGGACTTCAGTCGTGGCGCGGATTCTAAGCTCAAAATGTAGCCTCGTGGTTTAGTGCATGAAAAACAAAAACAAAAAAAAAAGTTAAATTGCGTGCGGTAATGCCATGGTAATGCCGCCACATGACAGTATACTTTAGCACAGAATAAACATTAGCACAAGTAACTTTAGTCCAATCCACGGGTCCGGTTATTGTACAACCATGGAGTGCACGACCTGGGATTACACGACCATGGAAAGCACAGCCAGGATTGAGCAGCCCGGGAATTCATGTACAAATGGACACGTAATCCATGGTTGTGCATTCCCAACACGTGCTGAGATTGCGCAGCCTGGGATTACACAGCCATGGAATGCACAACCTGGGAATTGGTGGCCAAACAGTACTGAAATCAATGTACACCATTCCATGGTTGCGCATTCCCAGCACGTGTCAGGAATGTACAGCCATGGAAAGCACAACCATGGAATTGGTGTACATTGATTCTGATTGGTCGAAATCCTATGCTTCGTTTAGATGGAACTACAGAGTAAAAATTGTACTATCCCGTTTCATGATTATAGATACCACAGATTATAGATGAAATAATTAAACCCAGAAACACACTGGTACACTGGTTCGAAAGCACTAAACTTGTTTTATCCTTAAATGCTGGATTTTATTACACAGGCTATTTGACAACATTAAAAATATACTAGAAATTGTGGTCATCCTATCAGATAATAG
Organism: Operophtera brumata; assembly: GCA_932527175.1. Taxonomy (NCBI): domain Eukaryota; kingdom Metazoa; phylum Arthropoda; class Insecta; order Lepidoptera; family Geometridae; genus Operophtera; species Operophtera brumata. Next base: position 9,397,146 of record OW052238.1, read on the forward strand.
CGTAATAAAACATATTTCAGTTTATTTTAAACTAAAATAAGTATATTTTTTGCAAGTGACACGAATACAAATATAATTATTTTTGAAATTTAATCTGTGCCGGGACGCCCTGTGATGTGTAAGTTAAAAATAGTGTTGTCCTCGATCAACACTTTTACATTATCAATAGAATTCATCATCCGTCCGTGATGTGTAGGGTAGGGTAGGTAGATAAATACATCTTAATGCAGGTTAAGTCTTTCATGAATAACACAGTTTGGCAGATTTGACGTCATAAAGAGAATAAGGTACTTATTCCAATTTTAAATAAACTAATTTGTATTCTTATTTTTAAGGGATCGTTTGGAGAAATAAAACAGTTAATAAATAAAACTTTATTGTTTATGGACCCCTAAATATTATAGTTTTAGTTAGGTAGGATCGGCTATAGCGCCAAGTTGATAGTACCACATCTACAGGTATTTCATTGGAAACCTTCTGTTCGAAGTCCGAAAGTAAAGGCATCGCCGAAGGTGTGGGTTTGAGTCCCGCAGAAACGGAATTTTTGGTGTATATTTAAAGTTAATTTGTTACTTATTACTTTATTAAGCAGAAATAAACAATATTAACATTTAAAAAAAGTATACCCTTTCGGGGAAAAAGGCGTGTGTCCGCAATGTAAATATTTACTCCAAAATATCTACTACACAAACTGCAATAAAAACACCCGTGGTGCTTTAAAGTGACCTTTTCAATAGTCAATACAAAAACACACACCTCAATGTCCGCCTGGTTATTTTAGATTTAAAAAAACGGTAAAATGTTAACAGAGCACACATATTTACTCCAAACAAAATTAAACCTACATTCTAGGATGGACAAAAAAATTATTCATAGGTAGGTACTACGATATAGACTGCAACAGACAGGACTATCGATATTTCTGACGTCATCACTTGGTCAAGCACTATCGTAATCAAACATTTTTATATTTTACTTATAATATTGTTTATTTGTAGGTGCAGCAACGAAATATTATTAACAGTTATATGGGAAAGCCCTAATCTAAGAATGAAACTGGTTTTGTAAGAATGAAGAATAAGATTTTGTAAGAATGAGCTGTTTTACTTTGATTGACCGGAACTTGACCTTGCTTGCTTGCTTGCTTGAGCTTGAACTGTATGTACTCGTACTTACATAGGCTACGTATTTAGAAATAGAACGTGATAGGTACTTCTGTACCAACTTACAGTGTACTATTACATACATAAGTAATCCGTAGGTACCTACTCAACTATGTGAATATATAGTACCTACCTACCTAATGTGACATATTCTTCTTATTACGTATTTCTGTAAATAAATGTATATTTTATAAGTAGTTAACCTACCTAATTTAAATAAATATATTGCTAGGTAGCATTATTTTCAAATGATTTGTTTATTTAATAATCAATCTAAATATAATTCCTGTGTAGTAATAAGTAGCTGAATAGTTAGCAAACATGACATTATATTAACATATTATTAAAGTCTCCGACATTGGCCAACTTACACGGCCAAGTTTTCAAACTAAATTACTTTGAAATCTTTAATATCTATATCTGTTTGATATCTAAATATTCTATATCATGAGCAGTGATGGTTACGCTGCTCCCGCAGTTCATTGGAACCATTGGAGCTACACTGGAAAGTTTGAGCCGTTTTGAGCTGTTTGAGCTGCAGTTCAGCTCCGGCTCTATGAAATTTGACTGAGTTACCTATCTCTAGCCATGACTCATTAAATAAACTAATAGACATGCCGTCAAAATTATGTATGAATAGGCATGATGACAGTAACTAAGAATCACTAAAATAATGTGTTTATTGAATGAGATAGGATTTATAGATATATATTTTTTTATTTTTTTTCACATCTAGGGCGAGATTGATAATATATTTAATAAAATAAAAGTACCAAATACAGCAGTCGGCCATGATAATTTGAACACCAATCAGAGTGAATTACGTCACAAGATTGTAAATATTGTAAACGTCACTTTGTTTTGTACTAATTTCGATTAACTCTGCACTTTTTAATTGTTTTTACCTGTTTCGACACTTTAGATAGTATAATTTCGTAATTTCCATCGATCAGTAAATCGTTCTCAAAACATGGAACAAGGATTTACCAAGGCAAATAGCTCTAATTTGCCTAGAGTTGATTTGTTGACGCTGGGGGAGTTTTTGGCATCAAACAAAGACTTTTGTTCAGCAGAGTTTAGAAATGTGAAAACTACAATGTAAGTATAATATTTATCACTAAAAATAATATAAAAGTTCACAACCCGTGTAATCAGTTCTAATAAAAAGCACTGCTTGATGGATTAGTATTAGGTAGAGGTTATGGTACTAAAATATTATTTTTATTAAATATAACATAAACTTACAAATTTATTTCTTTGTTTAAGATCCTCCAGGCCATCTTATGGGGATGACGCTGTAAGCTACGTTCAGCTTAAACGCGATGGAAATCTGTGCATAATGAAAGCTAAAATATGCCCAGAACACAAGGTCCACGCAAAGTTATATGGAGTGACGTTAATAATCGACGAAGTGGATGAAGCAGTTAAATCAGTTGAATGTCATGACTGTGTTGCTTCACAAGGAGGCTGCAAACATGCCATAGCATTTCTTATGTGGGTCCATCGCAGGAGTGAAGATCCATCCTGTACATCTGTTGAATGCTACTGGATGAAGTCTAAACTATCCAGGGTTGGAAATACCCTAAAATATATAACTTCAATAGACTTATCTAATGGTAAGCCTAGCTTGCCATCAAATAGTGGAGTATTTGAAAAATTTTTAGAAGAAGGGAAGAAAAAGAAACTCAACGATTGCGAGTTATTAAAATATCAGAAAGACTATGTTTGTGATACATTAGAAAGATTATCCATGCACAAATTGGTGCTGAAGTACAAGGAAAAGTCCTGTGACACATTTTTGAAAAAAATTGTGTTGACTGATGGAGATGTTATAAAAGTTGAAGAAGAAACAAGAGACCAACACCAAAGCTACCTTTGGCATGAAATAAGATACGGCAGGGTGACGGCTTCACGAGCATATGAATTTAGTAGGTGCAAAACCAGTGATGGCACGCTGATCGCTTTGATAATGGGAGGAAAACTACCAGACACATCGGCCATGAAACGGGGTAGAATGTTGGAGGATAAAGTTAGGAAAACTATCAGTACCAGACTAGGGAAAAAAATTCAAAAATGTGGCCTAATGCTCTGTAAAAAATACCCCATGCTAGCAGGATCGCCCGATGGGATCTGTGAAACCAACGTCATAGAAATCAAGTGTCCAATAAGTGAAAAGACTTTAAAAAATTATGTACAAAATGGGAAACCAACCCAGAAGTTTTATGTGCAGATGCAGCTACAAATGTATTTGACAGGTCTTCACAAAGGTTACTTCTGTGTAGCTGATTGCAACTATAGTGTTAATAAAAATGTAGATATAATAAGTGTTACATTTGATGACAAATATGTATCAGATTTTATTAAAGTTTTAGTCTCTTCATGGAAAGACAATGTGTACCCATTATTGTATCAAAGTGTTTTTTAATATGTGAGTAGGTAAATAAAACACATATATTATTATAGTAAAATTGTAGTTTTATTTAATTAAAGAATCTTGCAAAGGAGAAGTCAAAAGTGGTATAATATTCCGAGAAAATTCCATCAGTACGAAATATATCTCAAAAAAAAGCTTATTTATTGGGCTACTCGAATGTATTAATATTATATTTTATAGAATCTCCGTTTCCGAGAAAATAATAACAAAAATCATGAAGGGAAAAAATAATGAAACAAAGATGCCCCAACCACACGTGTGTAATTGTGTAGTCTATGCAATACTTCCAACATACCTACTTTGAGGTTTTACTAAAACGAAGTAGGTACGGAAAAATCACTCAAATCAAGCGCGGGAAGATATTTAATAATAACGCGACAACACGGTACGAAGGTAGGATCATAGAGGAAAGTAATATATGAGGGGTAGGATAGCCGTATGAAAAGTTATCTGTGGTCTTCTGTCTGCCGCCAAATTCAAGCTTCTTGCTGCCGCCTGCATAGACGTAGTATACCGCCTGCATACTACGCCTGGGCGTATGAATACCTCGGAATAAGAACTAAAGCAACATTCATGATGAATACCAAGTCCATGTCCGCCTGTCTCGCTAGCTAGAGAGTATCAAAATTCAATAGTCTGCCTGCCAAAGAGAATCAAGTTCACCTTTTGGGAGTGTTGCATGTTCTAAACTTTTGTTTGCACAACACAACAGTTAAATCAGGTTTGAAAAAAAACGGAGGTACCTTTATTATTTTTCATAAGTTTAAAAAATAGCCAAATAATATGCCCTTTCTCCGTAAATAGCTATTATGTTGATAAGAATTTCGAGTTATTTTTATACCGGCCTCCATATATTTTTTGGACATCTCCTTTATTAAACCACAGGCAATGGTAATAACATCATCAAGTACTTTGACTAGATTATGGTTTACACATGCATGTGGCTTTAACATACTAAATTCTCTCAAGCGACGAATGACTCTCTCAACATGTATTCTTAAACTGGCAATTTGCTTGGTTACCCTTGCCTCAGTTTTTGATAGCCTAGCCCCAGTTGTAACACTTGGAGGTCGCACTAGTTTCACTCCATGTTTAAGTAAATATGATTCTACATGCTTGAAACCCCTATCAGCCATCACACACATACCTGGTTGCAAACATTTCATAAAATCACATGATTCGACCAAACATGTGTCTGTAATTCTTCCCCCATAACCTGGTGATATATAATTTACTAAACCGTTTGGTGTACAGGATACAAGATGCTTGATAGTGTTAGCCTTTTTATATTCTGACCATGAGAGAGATTGATTCAAGGCGTTTGAAGGCTTTTGTATCTCTATCTCTAGACAGTCAATTATGCAACTTACATATTTATATTTATGCCTAAAAGCCATAGGCAAGTTATTGTTTATGGAATCTTTATTTAAATTTACAATAAAAGGACGCATTACACTAGCTAACACAGGAATATTTTTTAAAAATATCTTGCTAGCATAAGTTGTTGTAATTGAAAAATCATCAGCGAGCTCTCTAAATGGGTTGTTTAATCTAATTTTTTTTAAACACATAAGTATATGAGTAGCAGAAATATTTGTATTTTCTTCAATTATACCTATTAAGTAATAACAGTTTTTAACAACACCAATGTAAGAACGTGGATCCTTGATAATTTTAAGTAATGTATACTTCAGAATTTGGGATGCCTCTTGTTTTTTATCATCTTGTATCAACTCACTGGAATCTGCAGTTGATGGTGATGATTCTCTGTGCATTACAGATGGTGGATATGAAATATCACTATCAGATTGGTCTTCTATTTCTAATATTTTCCTTGAAGGATGGTGTAAGTTCGATGAAGATGGGCTGGTGGTGGAACTGCATATTGCTATCTTAAATGGTGATGTACTAATGGATTGGAGATAAGGTTTGAAGGGTGACGTCATCTGGTTTACTAATTTAATTTCCGTCTGAATGGCTTTACTTCTGAACTTGTGTGTCATGTGTACTTGGACTAATTTATCCGCAGTTTTATATTCTTCTTGCGTAATATTTTCTTGTTTTCCATGCGGAACTGAAAATAAAAAACCACGTTAGATATAAAAATAAAAAATAAATATCAAGTACTCAATAAAGACAAATTATTGAGATTGGCACTTATTTTACAAAGAATGGGTCACTTAGCAAAGTAGTATTTTTATTCCCTTGCAATAATTTGTCATCAATATAAATCTTTAAGTAGGCCAAGATACTGAATGCCCGGCAGATGTGAACTATAGTAGAATTAAAAAACATCACGGTATGTATGATCATGCCGTTGTCCATCACGGCATATGAGTCAGTTTTACTGCCAAGTCTCGCCAAAATATTTTCACTTCAATAACAGATAGCTATGTTGTTCACTATAACTATACATATTATGTGCTACTGTTTACTTTTGTATCATTATAATAAGGCGAGGTACCTAATAAAAAGTTCATTTCCATAATATAAACTTGATTGAATATAAACAAATAGTACCTGAACTTCCAGATGAAGTCTCTCCAAGCTCCAAATGTTTCGTATCAATACTTCTTTCTTCTAAATCGTTTATACATACTTCAACTAATGTCTTTCTTTGTTTCTTGTTAATATATAGTCGTTCTGTAGTATTAGACGTTCGTTTTCTTCTATCTGATTGGCACTCAAATTTTGTGGGAATACACAATGGTTTCATTCGGACTTGCGACACAGACCCCATCACATGATACTCCATAAAATTGACCATATCATTTGGCAACTGGAAAATGAATAAAGTACACATTAAGTTAAAAAGTGGTGAATATATTCAAGAGACGAAATCTAACCACAAAAATGGTAAAATGTATTACATAGCAAGATAAACAAAATCGTAGGTAAATCATTTTAGAAAATAATATAAGCAATAAGCTTAGATGATCTATTGATCATCCTAGGCAATAAGGTAAAAACTTACGTCAAAATGATCTTCACAGAAATAAATTGGAGAATTTAGACTTATAGCTGTTGGATCTCGCCGTGCAAGACTAAGCCATTTATTTCGCATTGTTTTGTTGCGTGGAACGTAAATAAATAATTGGTTAGGCGTTTTTATTGATGTATTAGGGCACTGAGGGACCGCACACCACTTATACACTTTGGAATTCATATTTAGCACGCAAAATAACTGGTTTATTGCATAATGTCACTTTTTCTTCAGGCGTCTAAGGTCTGTTTACATACCCGTGACGTCACAAGCAGACGCCATGACACCGGCAATCGTTTTGGAACGAATTTAAAACTTCAAATTGAAATAGCATTTTTTTCCTAAAAAAACTTTGTGTCCTGCAGAAATAATATATTTTATGTAAATACTAGATACTCTAGAATAGCATAGGACAGTTTTTCAAAATCAGTCATCATGCCTATTCTATCTTTTTTTTTTAGATTTCATATATAATACGTACATTTTTCGAATTATCGAGCCTCGTAGTAATTACTAAAGCAAAGATAATTAAAATAAGTGAACGCACATCACACGATGAGCAATACATATTTCATTTCATAATCCTCCCAAACCAGATTCAGTCAGAAACTGAACGAAAACAAAATTCCTACCTAGGTCTGAGAAAATTCCAAAGGATTGATTCCATATCTTTTCGTTATATTCGGACAGTAGTGACCGAAATGAACTAGAAATACAAAAGATAGATACGTATCTTGTCGATCAATAGATATATTACATCTCTCTTTTCTTTTCAGTGATCCATTTTGCGCATGTCTATAATCTACAGACCAATACTAAGAGACATAAACATACATTGACAGTGACATTTTCATTCTACGCACTCCGTTTTGACAACTGGTACCAGCTCGACTGAAGTTCAATTCAAGTGAGTGTAAACGAAGCATAGGTTATGACGTATCCGTGGCATCCAATTCCCAGGTTGTACATTCCATGGCTGTGCATTCCTAGCACGTGTTGGGATTGCCCAACCATGGAAAACACAGCCAAGGACTGTACAGCCTGGGAATTGGAAGCCAATTGGACGCCTATTCCATGGTTGTGTATTCCAAGGCTGTACATTACTTTGCACGGCCTGGAAAGCACAACCCGGGAAAACACAGCCATGGAATTGGCGACCATCGATGTACACCAATTCCATGGCTGTGCATTCCAGGGTTGTGCATTCCATGGTTGTGAAATCACGTCTCCCCAATCCACAACGTAATGTACATGTAAATAAGAGCCTTTTTAGCATACGCTTAAAATTATAATTTTGTTTTGAATTTGATTTAGTAACCGTCTTGATAGATTAAGGTAGTAAGCAAGTAGTAAGGCTAAGGTAGTTATTACACAAAGAATACACTGCTAGTTATAAGTTTTGTTGCTTCAAATGCAGTGGGCCAATTTGTTTTAAGTTTACTTTTTAGGTAGGCTAGAAAGGAGAGTCCTCAGTAAAGTAAACAATCACCTGTTCCTGCCTGAGAAGGAGAGTTCGGTTCGCTCGCTTGAAGTAATCATGTCGGATCCACTGAGTTTACTTCGCCGATACATTACAAACAATGAAGAAATCATCGAACGTGACAGTGAAATTATATTTGGAAAAATTTCTTGGCCTAAAAATGTTAAGACAAACTACTCTGTGTATTATGGGTAAAATAACACTGTCTTATTGGTAGGTAAATTACAACTGTAGTAAGTAGACCCATTTCTTAAACTGACCTATCTTTCAGGAAAAAAGGAAAGTCTGGTAATGAAGGCAGTATCAAAGAATATTATACATTGGAATGCCTTCTTTATTTTATCAAAAATGTCCAGCTGTTCCATCCTGAATATTGCAAACAGGCAGCGGTATGTATAAAAGTTTGTACTGTAACTCATATTTGCTTTCCTGTTTTTAAGATAGAACTATTGGTTTTCAGACTGACAAAATACAAGCTGTACGCCGTCCAGATCGTAAACAACTGTTGGCTTATTTGCGTGGAGAAATGGCCACAAGTTCATCTATCGTCAAAGATGCCCCTTTCGAAATACCAATGCAGGTGAGATGGTATTCAATAACATTTGGTTATTTTTTTGCTGGTCATCAATCATAACGGTGTACCTTATTCATCAGGTGAAACATGAACACAACCATGATTTTGGTGAATCGGCAGCAACTGGTATAATTCACCAGGTGAAACTGGAACATGACCATGAGTTTGGTGAATCGGCACCAACTGGTGTAATTCATAAGGTGAAACTAGAATATGACCAAGATTTTGGTAAATCGGCAGCAACTGGTGTAACTCATCAGGTGAAACTAGAACATGACCATGATTTTGGTGAATCGGCAGCAACCAGTGTAATTCATCGAGTGAAACTCGAACATGTCCATGATTTTGGTGAATCTGCAGCAAAGAAACCACGCTTTAAAGAGACTCATAAGCAGAAAGTTAATGAAGAACCGGCTGCTCATATTGATAAGAAGTTAAGATTAAGGAACCATCTTTGAAGAGACTCGAGTGCAGAAAGTTACTGAAGATCCGCTGCTCATCTCGATTAGAAGATAAGACTAGGGAAGCATCTGTCATAGTTGATAACATGTATTAAATTTTTGTATGAAATAATTCTTTCTTTACTAAGTATAATCAATCGGTACCGCTTCAAACACTCATGGCCATTGATGTGATAATTAAGGAATTAAAATGTAAAAATTAAAATGTGTAGGTATTAAAATGTAAATGAATTATGTGTCTACAGTACAGTAAACTTAAAGCATGGACCTACTACCTAAAACTCATGGCTACTACATAAAGTAGGTAGTATTTTATCTGTATAGCTACTTGGGAATCGGGTTGATTGATCTTATCAAAATTGGCCGGTAAATGTCGCCGCAGCAAACTTCTTCCCATTTTGGGGGAAATACACCATACACTAAACATAGTGTTTTTTAGAAATTAAATTCTCACACATCCTCCACAACCTCACATCCATCCAATCAAAAATAACATGTCAAAAAAAAGTATATAGGGTCCGTCATCCGCATAATAGTACGTATTACACTGTTTTGACTGTTTGTCTTGTCAAAACAGGTAGATCAATTCTATCCATGGATGAATCAATCCATGGAAGTAGAAATGCATCAACAAATCTTTTTAAAAAACGTGTGAAACTGTTGTGTTGTGCCGCAAAAAATCTACGTCTATGGTTGTGCCAAGGCCGGCCACTTAAACTCGGAATTTCGAAATGAAATATCGAACGCAGGAAGTCCATAGTCTATCTATCGTTTTTTTTTTTTTCGATTCGTATTTCCGCATGATGGCCTGACATTCGGAATGCAAAAAAACCCAAATGTGTGGCGTCTGTACGGAATCCCGCGAAGTTATGGTATTCCGAGTGTATGTCGAGGGCCTTAGATTGTTGTGCTACCTGAAGACCGCTGCCAACGATCTAATTAGTTGTATATTATTTCTGTAAATAAATGTATTTATTTACATACAGTAGGATGTAGAATGTCTAAGTAGATGTAGATTCTAGGATTCTACATTCTACTTCCATGCGGATTCCATGCTCTTGTCTGTTGACGGCATAGAGCAAAGAGTATTTAAACACCTACGTTGGCGGCATAGAGATACACATATTCTCTTTGAGTACGTAGAGTATATATCTGTATAATCGACATAATCGTAGTTTGTCTGTGGAAATAATATTACGTTGATTGGATTGTTGGTGTGCGTGCTTTGATTTCGTTTCGCGTAGAAGAATTTGGTGCTTCATTTCAGCCTTATTTGTTTGAATAAATATACTTTTTACGTGGCAAAAGTCTGAGAAAAAAACAATCACCTGGCTGTTCCTGAGGATAAGTGAGATTGCTCGGTAGCACGAAGTAATCATGGCGGATCCTCTGAGTATACTTCGCCAATATAACGTAAACAAAAAAGAAATCATCGAACGTGACAGCGAAATTATATTCGGCGAGTTTTCTTGGTCTAAAAATGTTAAGACAAACTACCTTATGTATGGGTAAGTTATACAATCGCTCTCTTATTTGTTGGCAAATTACTTTTGTGGACCCATCTATTGACCATTAAAACTGACCTATCTTTCAGGTCTGGTAAAGAAGGCAGTATCAAAGAATACTATACATTGGAATGCCTTTTATTTATACTAAAAAATGTCCAGCTGACCCATCCTGTTTATGTTAGACAGGCAGCGGTATGTATAAAAAGTTAATACTGATGTAACTATTGTTGTTTTACCAGTTTTTAAACTAGCACCAATGATTTTCAGGCTGCCAACATACCAGCTGTACGCCGTCCAGATCGTAAAGAACTTTTGGCCTATTTGAATGGAGAAACTGCCACCTGTGCATCCATTGATAAAAGTGCTCCTTTGGAAATACCAACACAGGTCAGATGGTATTCATTAGTGAATGCTCAAAACTTTTTGTTATTTCTGTACTGGTTTTGAGTTATCATAATACTGTGTAATTCATCAGGTGAAACGCACACATGACCATGATTTTGGTGAATCTGCGGCAAAGAAGCCACGCATTGAAGAGACTCATGTGCAGAAAGTTAGGGAACAGCTGGCTGCTCGTCTCGATGCACCTAAGGAAGCATCTGTCACCGTTGATAACATAAAGTAATTACTTCTTACATAATTTCATTCAAGTATAATTAGGGCACCTTTACTCGCTTATGGCTATTGCTATAGTTACCTAGTGAATGGCGGACTAACTGCTTCCTTTAATCACTGGGTTAGCAGTTGAGCCATTCATCTGCAACATTTTATCTTGCACCGCTTCCAATTTAAGAAGAACATTGAAGAACATAATTTTATTTTATTTTATTTTTTCCCTTACCTATATTGTCCCACTGCTGGGCAAAGGTCTCCCCCAAATTCCTCCATTTGTCCCTGTCTGGCAGTCTCCCACCACTCCTCAAAATTTACAAGATCGTCCCTGTTGTAGATCCACTTCATGTGGGTACTTTAATAAATCAGTTGTTGTCTAGCACTCGAGTTGTTTCATTCTCCACAACATGGTGGCAGCGGTTTTATAAATATTTGTGATTTATAGTGGCCAAAGTACATTGAATTTGCGAGAAAAGGTATCAAATAGTGTCGAGTGATATCAGATACTGTTGTGAAAGTGATATCACGCGTATATTACGGTGATTTAAAATGGAGCACGCGCGACCGCCATCAGAATTAAGTATGGATGGCGCCGGCGGGCCGGTAGGCCGGGCCGATGCTTGGAAAAAATGGAAGCAACAATTCCTCCTGTTTGTTAAGGCATCAGGAGTACAGACGGAACCCTCGAGTGTTCAAGCTAGTTTATTGGTGAATCTTATTGGCCCGGATGGATTCGATGTGTATCAAACTTTTACTTTCGAAAAAGAAGCCGAGCGTGACGATGTAAATGTGCTTGTCAAAAAGTTCGATGAATACTTCGGTACAAAGTCCAATGTTACGCTCATGCGATACATGTTTTTTACTCGCAAACAAGAGGACGGTGAATCTATTCAACAGTACGTCACGGCACTGCGTCTCCTCACTAAAAAGTGTGAATTTTCGACTTTAGAAGACGATCTCATCAAGGATCGAATTGTGTGTGGTATTCGTCAGGCTACGGTCAGGGACCGTCTACTGAGAACTGAGGAGCTGAATCTGGATAAGGCAATGAAAATCTGCCAGGCGGTGGAAGCGTCACAGGAAAGTGAGCTACAAATGTGTAACTCGAGTGGCGTCGGAGGCGCCGCGCACGTCGACGGTGTTGCCTTCAGAGGACGCGGCCGGGGGTCGCGCCCGTGGGCGACGCGCGCGCCGCCGGCTGCCTACGCGGGGCGTGGGCGCGGCCGGGGCGGCGCGGGCGGCAGCGCGCGCCGCGCACCCGACTACGGGGCGCAGGCGGCGCCGCGCGCTCCGTGTGCGGGCTGTAGCTCCGCGCAGTGCGACGGCGGGGACGAGTGTGCAGCGCGGCGCGCCACCTGTTTCACTTGCGGTAATCGAGGACATTTCGCGCGCAATTGTAAGTCAAATCATTCTAATAGTTACAGTGGTCGTAACAGAGTAGATCGCGTTTACGGAGTAGAGTGTGATAATAGTAATTATTACGATGAATCGGAGGATGATGCGTTTTATATATCGACCATCGGGGTCGAGGATAGAAGATGTGAATCGGGGGACTGGTTCCAGGAACTTTCATGTACGAATGGAACGGAAAACTTTAAGCTCGATACGGGAGCCGATTACAACATCATGTCTTATCGCAGATTCTGTGAATTAGGGTTTAATGAGGCCCTTATTGTTAAAAAGAAAATACCATTGCTGTCATACACGCATGACGTAATACCAATAAAAGGGCTTTGCATTTTACCATGGTGTTATAAAAATGTCATGTACCAGTTAAAATTTGCGATAGCGGATATGGAATGTAGCAGTGTGCTGGGACAGAAATCATGCGAGTTTTTAGGACTAGTGAAACGCATAAGGTCAGTTGAAATGACGAGTTACGATGATGTATTTAAGGGGTTAGGATGTTTACCCGGGAAGTTTCACATAGTAATAGACCGATCCGTTCCACCCGTCATATGTGCATCGAGGAAGGTTCCTCATGGGTTACGAGACCGCTTAGAGGAGGAGCTAGGTAAAATGGAACAGTTGGGCGTAATCAGAAAGGTCACTCATCCTACAAAGTGGGTACACCCACTGGTGTTGGTGGCCAAAAAGAATAACGGTATCCGTGTATGCTTAGACCCGCGTGAACTGAACCGCGCTGTTCAGCGCTCACACTTTCAGCTTCCTACAGTATCTGAACTGGCGGCACGGTTACATGGGGCACGATTCTTTTCAGTTCTGGACGCCAGCTCTGGGTTTTGGACAATTGAATTAGATGACGTGAGTGCTGATTTATGCACTTTCAGCACACCTTTTGGGAGGTACCAATTTAGGCGTTTACCATTTGGAATTAACTGCTCATCAGAAGTATTCCATGGAAAGCTACATCAGCTCCTGGAAGGCCTGGAAGGGGTAGAAAATTACATCGATGACGTAGTTGTTTGGGGTGAAACCAGGCAGATTCACGATAGGCGATTAAAAGCACTGTTAGAGAGATCTAGGGAGATCAATTTAAAGTTTAATAAAGAAAAGTGTAAAATTGGGGTCCAGGAAGTTATGTATCTAGGGCATGTGTTTGATGCGAAGGGCATGAGACCGGATTACGATAAAATAAAAGCGATCAAAGAGTTGCATTCACCGAAGGACAGGAAAGAGTTAGAGAGGTTTTTAGGTGCCGTTAACTACCTTTCTAAATTTATTCCACATTACTCTGAAATAGCTATTCCTTTGACGAGCTTGCTAAGGAAAGGTAGCGAATGGCGTTGGGAAGAAAGCGAGTGCGCTGCGTTTGAATTGTTAAAGGAAGCCGTGACCGGTGCGGGCGTGCTGGCGCTGTACGACCCAGCGCGTCCCGTGGTCCTATCGGTGGACGCGTCACGTGACGCCCTGGGCGCCGTGCTGCTGCAAGACGGCCGCCCCGTCGAGTATGCGTCGCGCACGCTCACCGATGCGCAGAGACGGTACGCGCAGGTGGAAAAAGAAATGTTGGCAATCGTGTTTGCTTGTGAGCGTTTTCACCAGTATGTTTATGGTCAAAAAGGGGTGGTTGTGGAATCAGACCACAAACCTTTAGAGAGCATTTTTAAAAAACCATTGATGTCTGTCCCAGCACGCTTGCAACGTATGCTTATGAGAGTTCAGGGCTACGATCTAATTGTTACATATGTGCCTGGTAAATATATGTATATTGCCGATATGTTGTCTCGTGCGGCCCTTCCCGATTTGTATAGTGATGAAGTACATAATAATGTTGTGTGCCAGGTGAAGATGGTGGTAGAAAACATACCGATATCAAATGACAAGTTAACCTTAATAAAAAGGGGAACCAAGCGCGATCCCGACCTGCAAATTATATTGAATTATATAAATATAGGATGGCCAGACCATAAATATAACGTGTCTAATGAAGTCAAATTTTATTGGTCTATAAAAGATGAATTATTTGTGGTTGATGAAGTTATTTTTAAAGAGGATGTGGTGTTAATACCGACAAATTTAAGACAAGATATGCTAAGGTTAATTCATGAGGGTCATTTAGGCATTGATCGATGCAAGCGACGTGCGAGACAAGTGATGTTTTGGCCGAACATGTCACGTGACATAGAACTGTATGTAAAGAGATGTCACATGTGTCAGGAGCACTCAAACGCACCCTCTAAAGAACCCATGCTACCGATTGAAATTCCCGAGCTGCCTTGGCATAAAATAGGATCAGATATATTTGAATTTAAAAAGAAATATTATCTCATTATGATAGATTACTATTCTAACTTTGTGGAAGTCTGTAAGTTGAATAATCTAACATCTAATGCAGTAATACAGAACATGAAACAGGTATTTTCGCGGCATGGCATTCCGAGCGTACTGATAAGCGATAATGGAACGCAGTACACAAGTCGAGAATTTAAAAGTTTTGCCAAAGTGTGGGGATTTGATCACGTGACATCATCCCCGAACTATGCTCAGTCCAATGGTAAAAGTGAACGCGCTGTACAAACTGTAAAAAAGTTGTTGATAAAATCAATCCAAAGCAACGGTGATTTTAATTTAGCGCTTCTGAATTACAGAAATACACCCAGGGACGGTTTGAGTTCTCCAGCACAACTATTGATGGGTCGAAGGTTACGTTGTCAATTACCTGTACATCCTAACATATTAAAACCAAAACCTATCGATCCATCAGAACATCACACAATGATCAACAAACAAAATAATGTAAAGAGATATTATGATCAGCACTGTAAAGTGTTATCAAATCTAAATGATGGTGACTCTGTCATTTGCTTAGATGGAAAGTCTAGAAGTAGAGGAAAAATTGTGAGCCATGCTAATTCTCCGCGGTCCTACATTGTGCAAACTAATACAGGTGGTAGGTATAGACGAAACCGTCGTCATCTTATCAAATGTGAACCTGATATTGTTTCGTCTAAAACGAGTTTAAATAATGATGGACAGGAGTGCAGTGATGCGCACGAAGAAGTAGGCATGAAAGAAGACAATATCGATTCAAACGGTAACAAAAATAAGGAGGATGGTAATGATTCTCAAATTACTAGAACCTCCCCACCGCTCACCCGCAAAGCTAAAAAGTTACGTGAGCAACGTATGGCGAAAGAGTTATAAGTAGATATATACGCCGCTTAAGTTGATAAATATATCTGCAATCAGTAGGTACCTTTAATGTCATTTGTCAAACAGGTACTGATTTTGTTTTTCTAGTTGTTTCGTTCAAGTTATGCATGTATATGTTAGCATATAATAGGTATCTAGGTTAAATGATGGGGTAATTAGGGATAATCATCCTGTGAGGAGAAGTATTACCTGTCGGCACATGATGCTTTATTAATAGATACCTACCTATACTTTGTTAACTTTAAATTAATCTTTTTAAGGGAAAGATGTTGTAGATCCACTTCATGTGGGTACTTTAATAAATCAGTTGTTGTCTAGCACTCGAGTTGTTTCATTCTCCACAACAGTCCCGCCAATGCTTTCTTGGCCCCAAAGTCACCTTCCTTCAGGTAACCAGGGTGTGCTGATGTTGGCCCACCTATTGGGAAGCATTCGACTGACGTGCCCCGAACTGATGTGTAAATAACTTATAGATATAGTCAATCAGTCAATTAAAGCTGTGCAGTTAATACATTTTTTTTCCGAAAATAAATAGATTTAAAAAAAAAACTCATACTCACATGTATGGGATCAATCTCGAGTAGTAATTCTTATTATATAAATCTATAACAGAACACCCAACAGTCACATAAAATAGTCCTGGTCCCACACTAGTATCCCCTGTGTCGTGGGAATCAGGAATTAAGACTACCATGGTACCACAACACTTAGACCCAGAACAATTATTTGCAGATCACACAAACATTTGTCCCGCAGCTAGAATCGAACCCGCAACCTCTCGCATCTTAGTCGACTACTCGCCCGCCGCGCTTCAGAGGTTGTCAAAATATTACCAATACATATAGGTAGGATCTGTAGTGATATGAAGTTTTTGCCTTAATACACTAGACACTAGACAAAATGTTACGGACCAGTAAGATTGAAGATGTATATAAAAGCAGTCTACCTAGTGCTTAAC
Organism: Operophtera brumata; assembly: GCA_932527175.1. Lineage (NCBI taxonomy): Eukaryota > Metazoa > Arthropoda > Insecta > Lepidoptera > Geometridae > Operophtera > Operophtera brumata. Next base: position 9,413,936 of record OW052238.1, read on the forward strand.
ACCTTTAGTCAGATTATCTCCAATATGAAATAAGTTCTAAAAATGTAATTGGAAATGTTTTTAGGTCTCTATCAGAGGCTATGTCAGTTGAGAAGATCGCTGCCATCAAAGCTAAACGCTTAGCCAAAAAAAGGACGACAATCAAAAGCAATGATTATGCAGACACGGGAGTAGTGGGTTCAGACTTGAGAGCTATCTTGGATTACGATGTGGATCTTACCAAAGATATTATCAGTCGGGAGAGGCAGTGGAGGACTAGGACAACAGTATTACAGAGTACTGGGAAAGTAAGTGCACTATTTTTTTTTATTTTTTTTTTTCTATTTTGAACTTGGTATGACGGAACAAGCTGATTGCCCACCAGATGTTAAGCGGTACCCTCTGCCTATGAACAGTGCATTATCACATGGGTCACATCCACCTAGGACGCACCCTACGTGGCATTGCACCGCGCCCGCCATTCTGAGACATAAAGACGAAAAGTCTCAGGTGCCTGTAATATCACCGGCACCCATACCCTTCAAAAAGGAACACAGCAATGCGAGCACTACTGCTTTGCGGTAGAAATAGGTATGGTGGTAGTACGTCCCCGGACGAACACTTTCACAAAAAAGTTCTACTGCTATTAAATATTACGATGATATCTACTGTTGTCATCTTTATCATAAGTGTGTAAAGTTCTATACTGGACATAGGCCTCACTCATAATGCCACAACAAATGGTGTAGAGCCGCCTCAACAACAAACAACTGATCAATTGAATGTTGTTAGTCCGTTGAGATGTGCGTCCTACACTGCGTCGTCCGGTTTGTGGTGGTCGCCACTTTAGAACCTCTATTTCACAACCTCTAGAACAACTCAGTTGTCGTTTTTGCATGCTATATTGCTTGCCTATTGCCTCTTCAACTTATTAATTCCATGAACTATGTCGGTTATCTTAATTTTAAAGATCAACAAAGTCCTAAGTCAACAAGACAAGGAACCCTTACAGTTTCGCCATATCCGTTCGTCTGTCTGTCCGCGGCTAAGCTCAGAGACTGTAATAAGAAAGCTGTAATTTGGCATGGGTATACGTAATTAAGCCGAGAAATTGGTAAAGTAATACATTGAAAAACAGTTTTTTAGGTACCTCCCCTCGTATGTGGGAATGTTTATTTTTTAACGCAACAACAATAGTTGTGGTCATATAATTAAGAACGATTTGAAGTTCTAGAAGTTTTTTATTTAAATCGTATCATACACAGAGATGTGTACCTTCTGAGAATCAACTAGTTATGTTATATAATAGTCACATTAATAGAGCAACCTGACTTAAGAATAAAGTATGAAATCGCTAACTATTTTTTGCACATTTTATTGATTTTATCAAAGTAACACATTCAAATAGTACTGAAACTGGACAAATAATTAAGAACGATTTATTTAACTGCTCGGGAATTGTTTTGTATGACACTTAGATTTAAAAAATCACAATATTATGTAGCACAGGAAATATAAAAAGAAATTTAATAAATATTTAACTAAAATTAATAGTTAATAGCATATCCACGGCTTTTAATTACAGCTTTACACCGGCGAGGCATTGACTCTATCATTTTTGACATTTCGCAAGAGAAATAGAGTTCCATTCTTCTAAAAAAACGTCATACAGCTCTCTTAAATTTCCACACTTTGTATTTGAAACCTTTTTCTTTACTTCAAACCACAGATTCTCTATTGGGTTTATATCTGGACTGTTAGCAGGCCAGTCTAAGACAGAAACTAATTGCGCTGTAAGAAATTCCTTTACGGTGCGTGCAGTGTGCTTTGGATCATTGTCATGCTGGAATGTCCAAATGACCGGTAGAACGTCTTCAGCGTATGGTAACATTGTTTCTTCCAGTATATTTTTGTATTGGAACTGATCTATGTTACCTTCTATCAACTTTACAGGTCCTACACCATGTCCAGAAAAGCAACCCCAAATTTTCACATTTCCACCACCGTGCTTTAATGTAACTTTCGTGTACTTTGGGTCGAATGCTGTATTCGGGGGACGTCGTACATATCGTTTTCCATCAGAACATACTCTGTTTATTTTCGTCTCGTCAGAAAAAAGTACATTTTTCTACTGTTGCACAGTCCAGTTTTCATACTTTCTCGCAAATGCAAGCCGGGCTTGCCTGTGGCAAAGTTTTAACATGGGTACCTTTCTTGCTATCCTACCGTGCAATTTTTCTTCTACCAAACGTCTTCGAATAGTGCGTGCTGAGATTGCTGATGGGTTGTTTTCACCAAAATATTATTTTCTAAGCTCATTGGACCCTTTAAAAGGATTTTGTTTTGCCATACGAACGATGTTTCGGTCATCTCGAGGAGTTGTTTTTCTCTGTTTAGGTACACGTGGAACATTCGAAGTAGTTTGATACGTAGCAAAATGCTTTACAGCGTGGAAAACCATCGTTTCTGAACATTGCAGATGGTCGGCTATCTTTTTATAAGACCAATTCTTCCGGCGAAGTTTTATTACTACTTTCCTTGTAGATTTATCACAACTTTTATTTTTTCCCATTGTTGTTTCTAAAGAAGCAATCACCTTTAATCTTTTACAGCACGTAATGGCGCCAAAATTATACAAACAGTAACAAATCGACTGAGTGTTCTCTATTTAAATTTGAATAAAGGTATAAACTACTTAGCGTTCTTAATTACGTGACCAGCCAGTAATAAGGAATACTTTGTTTAAAAGTAGTGTAAAAAGTTTGCCTATTGATTTTTAGCCAATCATGTGTATCATCGAGCAACACGGAATGGAGACGCCATCAAAGGCATTCCCCGCTGTAGTTCCCCTCTAAATTGAATGCCCTCGAGGGCATACAGCTTATAAAAAACTAGCTGTCGCCGATCGCTCTGTCAGACTGAATCGACTCGCGTGGGAGATAGTGCTCTAAGAAAAATGCCGAATTGTTCAGTTTTATGCTGTAAAAAAATGATTGGATCATCAAATTTACAAAAAGATAGTGTTTCCTTTCATATGTACCTGAATTTCAATTAAATTATTATAACTTATTGCATGAAAATTGACCAAGTAAAATTAAGCCGCATAAAAACAAAAGTGGCCATCTCAGATTTTGTAATTTTTGAGTTCGTGTTCGGGGTAAAATAAAACTGAACGGTTTAACAAAACAAACCGTGAATATTTTATTCAATAACACTGGTTCAATCTTCACTGCGACTGCACTTCAGTACACTGGTCATTCATTACTCTAAAATCACTACCCAGTTACGTGATTTATTCGCAATGAAAGCCAATTCCCTTACGACTGCCCTGCTCGCTCTTCAATCGAGCTCCACTTAATCGTGTGACACAGGGGCGACATAAAAGTGACCAAAAGCGTAGATATAAATGTGTATAATACATCAATGTGTTTCAGGATTTATTCTGCTGGCGTAAACATGTATATAACGTGTAATGTCAGTAAGCCAAGATGTGGATGATTACTTAATATCCTTGATTACTAAATACTATTCATTAAACACGTTCGACATCATGTGACATGTGGAATAACGTGTATTTGTATTTGATGGCTATGTAACCACTAACTAACCGGTAACTACTAACTACTACTACTTCGTGTCACGGGCTCTTTCTTGGTTCACTGACCAGCTTGAGATATAGTGTCCCTGAAAGGGGCCTAGTGACCAATGGTGAAATAACCAGTATAGTGAAAGGATTAATTGTGCCTCGCAGAGGTGTATGATGATATGTCAACGTAAATGTCATGTGCAACTATATTTAAAGAAATAGAATTAAATCACACTACTATTAACAACAAGTGTAACATGAAAAAGTTTGTACATTTGGGAACTTTGATTACAAGAGATGGCAAGCATGAAGATGATATTTAAATGAGAGTAAATTCTGGAAACCAGGTGAACTTAACGCCTTATTATCAGCCGGAACGTATCCAAAAAGGCACGACTGGATGTGCATAGAGGAGTGTTAGTGCCAAAACTAATGTATGGTGGTAGCGAAAGTTGCTAAGGCAGAATAAACATGAAAGTAAAATAAATGCACTGAAGATGAGAGGTTTGAGAAGTATGTATGGTGGCCTTTGAGAGATAGAATAAGAAACTGTGTGTTAAGAAAGCATTGTAAAATGAAAGAGCACGTGTATAGTGACAAGGATTGAGAAAGATATGCTTGGATGGTTTGGGTTATTGGTTAAAGGATGAATGATAGTAGATTGACGAAACTAGTTCATAAGATGAGCATGAATGGGACAGTTGGAAGGGGGAGACCTCGGTGAAAGTATTCAGACTAGATCAGGGTCGATCTGGAGCATGGCCAGGCCAAGAGCGCCCTTAACCAATGAGCATATATGAAGAATGTGATGTGAGTGAATCAAGCAAAACAGGTATGCCAGGATCGTAGCAAGTGGAAATACATGGTCTCTGCCTACTTCTCTGGGAAACAGGCATGAGTTTACGTATGTGTGTATGTATGTAATATTATAAATGCAAAATTTTCTAAGGGTTGGATGAAATTTAAGAACGGCGATAGCTGGACCACTGGAATAGTTTTAAATTTTAATTAGATGTTCCCACAGGATCAAGACTTATGCGATTGAAACCGCGGGTTGCTTCTAGTTTATAATAAGAATAAAACTGCGTGGTTAATTTGATCAAAATCGGTTATATTGATCATACTTAAATAACTTTACTCTTTTCAGTAAAAAGTAAATAAAGATGCTTTAAAAATATCGTTGATCGCCAATTGTTAGGTTACTGTACAATCTTCGCACGTTGTGTTTGCCTATAATGAGGGGTTTTCACGGCCATATCAAATCATCTATAAACCCTTGAAAATAGATGTCGCTGCTGTGTACTTAACTGTATAAATAAAGTGACATGTAAAAGTCAACAACGTAGTGATATATTTTTGTGGTATTTTGTTACTATCACACAAAATAACAGACGATGCATTTGTTAATTTTGACAACCACAGTTGAGTCAGGGCCATCAATTGACCCAAATCAAACTTCATTTTTTTTATTTGAAAATGAAAGGCCCTTATTGGTTTCTCCTGTAGCTAAAGATAGGTATATAGTTTGTACCTCATATATACATGTGTAGACTGTTGGTAACCATAATAAAAAATAATTAAATAAGCAACTGCTAACAATAACAATAACGTTAGCTGAGTCAATCGTGGGAAGCAATGGCAGGGATGAGCTCACTCACTATTTGTCACGTCTATCTCCCACGATGGTGCATCCCACTGTGAAAAGAGGCCCATTAAGGCTCTGCCTACCCCTTCGGGGAAAGAGGCGTGTGTCTATGTATGTATGTAACAATAACAGCCTCAATGCACACTGAAATAGCTTTGTGCTCATTTAACAGTTTTTTTTTATTTCTCAAAAATTCCTGTATGTAAGTTGCCCGTGTTTTCTTATATACTACTAAATTAGTGATGTGCCTCAATAATAAAGTAGATTTTTTATCGATAAAATAAATGCTCGTTTATTATGTTTTACAAACTATTGAAATTTGATTTATATTATTCGGGAGACGCCATAGCCTAACCTAACCTAACTTTCTAACCGTTAATCCAATCACCATGAAGGTATTGGTATGTAACAAGGTAGGTAACTGTTATGATTTTAATTTGAAATTATTCATTTTATGCCATAAATTAACGCCCTCTGTGGCGCGGTGGACGAAGGTTCGCCTGTAACGCAGGAGGTTGCGGGTTTGATTCCCGCCTCAGAACAAATATTTGTACGATCTGCAGATATTTGTTCAGGGTGTTCTGGGTATTTTCTATGTTAATACAAAATAAATATCTATGTAATGTACTGTATTAGGGATATCAGTTATCTAGTCCATAACACAAGCTCTGCTTGGCTTGGGGCTAGATAATAATGTGTAAACTGTGTCCAACACCAAAAAATAAAATAAAAATAAATATATATTATTGAGAACTGGTGAAAACCAAGGTGAAAAGAAGCCCATTTAAGGCTCTGTCTACCCTTTCGGGGAAAAAGGCGTTTGTATATGTCTGTATGTATGTAAATATATATATAATGAAATTCACTTAGGTACAATGTGAAAGAAAGCACCATCTTTTCGTAAATTCGATGTTCCAGACCTTGATTTACAGCAGAAAATGTAACGATTCGGCATTTTAGTATTTGTAGCACTGTCACACTTTTTACTCTATGCGTCACACGATCGATTCAGTCTGACAGAGCAATCGGCCCATCATGATACAATTTTATTACTAGCAAAAGCAAAACATGCTTGGTGAGGGCTAGCAAGCTTCTTTTCCTTGATTTTTTATATTTAAACACAGACATGAATTTAAATTACTATGTTAAATTACAACGGATAGTTTTTAAAACAGTTAGTAAAACAGTTTTAGTAACGCGTATGCCCAAATGAAATTGTGCATAGCCAGAGGGGAACGCCTTTACTTGATGTCGCCCCCCGCCGCGACCTCCTCGTGTCTCTCTCGTGTGACCTCCAGCGGCAGCCGTGTTGCTCCAAGATATTACTAGCTAGGCTTGCAAGGGCTTCCAAGTTATTTTTACTAGTTTTTTCATGTGTGAACTTATCTAGACATGAATTTAAATTACTATGTTATATTACAAATCTAGAGGTGTGATAGTTTTTCGTAAAAAGTTGCATGCCTACCTGGGTTGTGGGATACGTGATCACGATATATTAACAAAAGCATTTCCCAGTTTGAACTCGTTTACTCCTTTTAAGAAAAGTCGTGTCATGAGTGTCCGTCCTGTGTCGTGGGATTTTCCTATTCAAATCCTATTTGATTGACAAAAGAATGAAAAAAGAATATAACTAGGTATAATTTTTTCAACGCGATATTCTGTTCTCTATATATATAGCGCTAAGTATTACTTTACCGACCATCGTTTAGCATCAACATAACTTAACACACCCAACACATACCTACATAGTTCTTATCCCACACTAGGATCCCCTGTGTCGTGGGATAATCATGCCTGAAATAAAAAAAAAACTATTCATAAATTTTAATGACTAATCTAGTTTTTTGGCACTTAGGATCATGATTTTTGGTTTTTGGCAATAACAGTGAATGACAGATATATATAATACATTGTATATTTCGAGGCCAGAACCGTCATGGATTATGTAGGTTAGTAGGAAGACGGGAGCTAAGTAAAGCGTTTTTCCCTTTTCTTTCCTTTCGTCACTTTTGACTTGCCAGCCCATAGTTTTATGAAATTATTGTAAGCTTTGAACAAAATTCTAATTCAATTTTCCCAAGAACTAATCATCTCATGAGTTGTTGTAAAGTAAGGTTGTACCTGGGGTACTCAAAATTTTCTTGATTTTTCTCTAAACTCTAAGTTTCCGCGTATACCCCCTCTCTCTCCAGCCTACTACTACCTTTTACTAATCTAAAATATCATAGTTATCCACAAAATGATCTCTATGCTATCCTCGTAAAGTGGGGCGGTTCCGCAACTCCCCCTTCACAGAGAGCGTTCAACCCCTCCCCTCATCCCTAGCCGCCCTTAAATCCTTTAAATGACCCTTGGTGGTAGGCAAAGTAAGTTCTTACCAAAAAGTTATCGATACTATTCATTTATCGACTTGAGTGCTGGAAGTCCCTAGAACGGATGTTACTGTCAATTTTGTGACATAACATGATGTTTGTACACAGAAAGCATCTATGTGTGTATAAAGATTTTTGATGTGTTGCTGTTTATAGATGTGTGCGTTTATAGCGATAGAACAACTGGTTACAAAAGTGTGCATTAAAGTGTAAGTGAGTGCGTGAAGCCCCCCCCAAATATTTCTGAATAAATATGTATCGGTTGACAGCTCTATGGCGTCTCCCCTCCGGTACGGAGGCCTGCGTTGCTCGATGATGTGTATCAATTAATACAGTGGTAATATGGAAATGTTTTACGATACCGAGAGAAATAAAAACAAATGCATACAATTAGTTTTGCATCTTAGTTGGAAAAAATCTTCCCTTTATATCAGCGTTCTTAATTATATGGCCACCACTGTATATAACTAACAAGTTACAAGTTAACAAGTAATAATCAAATAATGACGTATTAACGTATTTATGAAATACTTTAAAAGACTCGAAACGGGTCGAAACTATGTCGGTGCTTACATCGATTTAACGGTACGTGAAAATTTCCCGTTTTTATAAAATAATTTTCTTTAAAAAGGTAAATTTTGTACAATTTCCATTGAAAATTACTTAGATGAAGTTCTTAGTTGTGTAAAACAAGAAACCCCGCATATTGTGATGGGAAACTACGGAACCCTACAATACCCTAGGCCTGACACGCACTTGGCCGCTTTTTTATTCTACTAATTTTCTAATTTCGAATTTTATCACTTTATATTAAATTAGAAAATTCTAATATACATCATGATTTTTCTACATATGAAAAATTTATCAAATCATCCTAAAATATGCTATATGTATTTCAATTAAAACACAACCTACTGATTTTGAAACATTTTAATACTTTTCCAGACGTTTTCGAAGAGCATAACAGCACTATTAAGCAGTATTAAAGCGCGTGAAGAAGGCAGACCTGGGGCTCCGAGACCACAGCCCATAGTGATGCCACAACCTACGGCCCTGCCCCAACAGCAGACACAGTACAACAGATATGATCAGGAACGATTCATCAGGCAGAAAGAAGGTAAGCCAATAAATGCCCGTGATAAGGATAAGGCCGACTAAGAGATTACCCAGACTTGTTGATAAGATTCGATGGTCTAAGTTTTGTCCTGGCTGCTAGCTTATTATGTAATGTATTAATACTGGAAGAAAGCGTTAGCCGAGTCAGTCGTGGGAAGCAATGGCGGCGATGAGTTTACCACTTGTCACGTCTATAATCCACGATGGTGCAACCAACTGTGAAAGGAGGCCCATTGAGGCTCTGCCTACCCTTTCGGGGAAGGAGGCGTGTGTCTATGTATGTATGTAAAATATAATAATTTTAAATCATGTAGTAGTGATCCAGGACTTTAGGGTTTCATTTCTCTGGAAATATAACAAATCTATTTAAACAAATTGCAAGAGAAAATCTAAGAGGTCCTTAGACTTTTGAAAAGGTAGACCTTTGTGCTCCATCTTCGGCCACATCGTCACTTACCAACAGGTGAGATAGTGGTCAAACAAAGGTCTATCAATTTTAAAAAAAAGGTGACACATTTCTACTCGTCTAATTCTAGCTGTATATCGTGCATGGATATTATTTGATTACTAATATTGTGTCTAATCTGATGTAATTTTTTCTTATCCGCATTTCAGAAACGGAAGGTTTTAAAATCGACACAATGGGAACATATCACGGAATGACGCTCAAATCGGTGACTGAAGGACCGAGCGTGTCGGTCGCAGCGCGCGCTCCGCAGACGCCGAACCATCCTCGACAAATGCAACGTAAGTGACTTTGAGTATTCAGAGTTCTTAGCTTTTATGGGCCTTGTACACGCTGGCTCAAGGGTGCCTGGCATAGTTTTGGCGTTAGCCCAGCGTCTACAAGGATGCTTGGCGTAGTTTTGGCGTTGGCCCAGCATCTACAAGGATGCTTGGCGTAGTTTTGGCGTTAGCCCAGCTTGTACAAGGATGCCTGACGTAGTTTTAGCGTTGACCCAGCGTTTACAGGGGTGCTTGGCGTAGTTTTGGCGTTAACCCATCGTGTACAAGGATGCCTGACGTAGTTTTAGCGTTGGCCCAGCGTCTACACGGATGCTTGGCGTAGTTTTGGCGTTAACCCAGCGTGCACATGGATGCCTGACGTAGTTTTAGCGTTGGCCCAGCGTCTACAGGGGTGCTTGGCGTAGTTTTTGGCGTTAACCCAGCGTGTACATGGATGCCTGACGTAGTTTTAGCGTTGGCCCAGCGTCTACAGGGGTGCTTGGCGTAGTTTTGGCGTTAACCCAGCGTGTACAAGGATGCCTGACGTAGTTTTAGCGTTGGCCCAGCGTGTACAAGGGTGCTTGGCGTAGTTTTGACGTAGATCCAGCGTTTACAAGGATGCCTGATGTAGTTTTAACGTTGGCCCAGCGTGTACAAGGGTGCTTGGCGTAGTTTTGCGTTGGCCCAGCGTGTACAACGATGCCTGACGTAGTATTGGCGTTGGCCCAGCGTTTACAAGGGTGCTTGGCGTAGTTTTGGCGTTGTCCCAGCGTGTACAAGGTTGCTTGGCGTAGTTTTGGCGTTGGCCCAGCGTGTACAACGATGCCTGACGTAGTTTTGGCGTTGGCCCAGCGTGTACAAGGGTGCTTGGCGTAGTTTTAGCGTTGCTCCAGCGTGTACAAGGGTGCTTGGCGTAGTTTTGGAATTGGTCCAGCGTGTACAAGGATGCTTGGCGTAGTTTTGGCATTGGTCCAGCGTGTACAAGGATGCCTGACGTAGTTTTGGCGTTGGCCCAGCGTGTACAAGGGTGCTTGACGTAGTTTTGGCGTTGGCCCAGCGTGTACAACGATGACTGACGAAGTTTTGGCCAGGGACTGAATAACCCAAAAAATTAAGATACCATGCTTACAATTACAATTGAACTGAACATCAAAATCAAATGTTTAACAGAAAACGGGGCGCTATCTTCCGGCACGCCAGGTCGCCGGGAGCTGTTACCGGTGGCGGCGGCGAGGCCTCCACCCGGCGGCGGCGGCAGCAAGAGACCTTCCAGGACGCCCATCATCATCATACCGGCCGCGGCTACGTCTCTCATCACCATGTATAATGTCAAGGATATGCTGCAAGACTTCAAGTAAGCAAAGACAAACCCCGGTACTCGTAATCATTCCTCCAACCTTCTTCCACTCACACACTACTACCCATCATCATCAGCCTTTAAAAGTCCACTAGCTGGGGACACGCGCTTCGCGCAGGTTCTAGAACTTTCAGAAATTTGCCGAAGGTTCTCGATCTTTTTCAAACACTATTCGAGGATTTTGAACTTTTGAAAATTTCTCTTTCTGGAATTTTTTGAAGGATCTCGATCTTTTTCATACACTTCAAGGTTTTTGAAATTTTGGAACTTTCTCGAAGGTTCTAGAACCTTCGGAAATTTCATGAAAGCTCTTGAACTTTTTCAAACTTTTCTAGAGGTTTTTGAAATTTCAGAAATTTCTGGAAGGTTCTAGAATTTTTGGAAATTTCTCGAAAGTTCTCGAACTTTTTCAAACCTTTCTGGAGGTTCTCGAACCATCTAGAATTGCCTTGAACTTTCCAGAACCTCCCCGAAGTTTTCGAACTTCCTGGAACCTTCTAGAAGTTTTGGTTGAGTTTCAGGTCAAGTTGACCTCATTTTAATCAGTTTTTCTCTAAACCTTAATCGCGCAGCCCAAAACCCAAACCTTCTTCTGAACCGTTTTTCTCTAAACCTTAATCGCGCAGCCCAAAACCCAAACCTTCTTGTGAACCGTTTTTCTCTAAACCTTAATCGCGCAGCCCAAAACCCAAACCTTCTTAATGGATGGGAAGGTTGGGGCTGCCCTACGGTTAAACCTTTCTTGGGCTGCATTTGTTCGTTTTTGAGTTTTATCGGAACATACCGACATACGACATACCAACTTTCTTTTATAATATATATATTGATTTCTGGGCATAGGCCTCGCCCCATGGAATGCCACAATGAACGGCTTGAGCCAGCTCCATCCAGTGACTTTCTGTCAACATGTCATTTGTCTCTGTAATCATCATAACAATTTGAAATAATTTATTTATTGTAAGGTGATGTGTCTGATCTAGGAATCTCTCTATCTCTCCCTCTCTCTCTCTCTCTCTCTCTTGTAAATTTAACAGACATTAAAGTGTCTCGTCCTGGTGATCTATGGGCTGGAAAATTAGTTCAGTCCATAACGTATCCCAACGGTGTCCTAATTGTTAAGTGAATTGGAACCTGGCTCAGAATTTTATGTAGATTTTGGTTTCTATAATAAACACAATGTTGGCGACGCTCTCATACAATTTTATTCATTACATTTTTCTGTATTCAATTAGCAAAAATGGAGGGTAGTTTAGTGGAATGCAGGGCTAGTAAAAATATCCATGTAACGAGAGTGCCACGAATTTGGGAAAATAAATCTTTAAAAGTGTCTACAGTGCATTTTATGTTCGACACCAGTCCACAACAGCAACAAATGGTCATTCGAGACGGATTTCATGATTCGAACACCTGCCGCAACGCGTAATATGGTGAGAACACGAAGTGTTGCGCGGCGCGAACATGCTCGCGACGCGGCGGATAACCGTGCACAAGATGGCGACTTTCCACAAGTGAATCTCCAGGACCCTATACCTTCGACATCAAATACTACCGAGGTGAAAGATAGTGCAGTGATCCAACATCCTATTTTGAGCCGAACAGCAATGCCAGCTAGCAATATCAAGTCGGAGCAGCCGCCGCCCGCGCCGCCCGCATCACACAAAGGTGAACGCAGGAGCTTGAAGTCCATAAAAGGCTCCACTCCCTCAATGCGGAAGAAAAGGCAGCAGCTTATTCTGGAGGCAGAGACTAAGAAGGCACAAGTACGCATGGAACTTATAGATAAAAAGCTAGATGCCGATCTAGCTAGCCTAGACGAAGAATACAGTTCACACGATGGAAGCGAAAGCCGTAGTCGCGTTGAAAAATGGATGGATCGCAGCTATCTGGAGCTGAACAAAGGCCTGCCTGCCCCCGAAGATGGTCATTTTACGGGTGAGCAGTGCCTACAAGCTGGATCGCCGGCGGCGTCCCTAAACCCGCCGGCACCGAGGGCGCAGGCGCCACACGTGGCACCACCCGCGCCTAACCCGGATGGCCCGCCTGCGCCTGTGCCGGCGCCGGCCGCCACCGCCAGCACAAAAGGTACAGTCCAGATGCTAGCCAGTGCGTTGCGAGACCTCGCCGCTGCTTCCGCCAGTCACGCGCCGGGCGCGCACCTACTCAGCCGCATGAGCACGCCCCGGGAGCTCCCACAGTTCTCCGGCGACCCTATGGAATGGCTGCAGTTCAAAAACGCGTTCGAAGAGTCTACGGAACTGTGTAGTTTTACACCGAAGGAAAATATGTGGAGATTGAGAAAATGCCTACGTGGAGCTGCTAAAGAAGCCGTTTCAGCTCTGCTCGTGAGTGCGTCATCTCCTGAAATTATAATTTCAACATTGAAGTTAAGATTTGGTAATCCAGAATACATCTTATCGAAGCTGGTGTACGACATCAAAAAGTTGCCACCAATGTCTCAAGATTACCACAAAGAAATTGTGTCCTTCTCGGTCAAAATACAGAACTTCACGGGAGCTGTGCGTGCCGTCAGCCGAGAGGAATACCTACAAGGTATGAGTGTTGTGTCGGTGATATTATCGAAACTACCTACGGTTTTACTGTCCAGGTGGACAGATTACAGTTTCATACCGATTACGGAAGGCAAGGAGTCACGACTGGTCTTATTATCAGACTTCTTGAAGGAAGAAGCTGTGAAAGTTTCTACTACATCGAATACCTACTTTGTACCTACGCGCAGCGATCAACATAAACATAAAAATAGTGAGTACACACAACCTCGCTCACAAACAACATTGATGCACACAGCTAATCAAGATTCTACTAAGTGCCTATTCTGTAAAACGAGTGCACATACTAAGATAACAGCCTGCAATAAATTTAAAAAGGCTCTTCGTAAAGTTCTATGGCAATTTGTGAAACGTAGCGGCCTATGTTATAAATGCCTACTTTCACGTCACGACCGAGACACCTGCCTAGCCCCAGTCTGCGATAAGGATGACTGCGGCCAGGCGCATCACTCACTACTCCACTACCCCGTGTCCCTCGAGCAGCGCAGCGAGTCCCAGCTAGCGCCGGCGCCCACGCCGCACGAGCGGCAGCCGGCGCCCGCGACGACGCCGGCGCCTGACATCACCGGCTCTGGGGCGGAGATCGTGTCGCATGTCAACGCGAGGGATAGTGAGTACCAAGTGCTACTTAAAGTCGTGCCTATACGTATACATAGCGCTAACGGTATTATAGACTCAAGCGCGTTACTCGACGATGGATCAACGATTACGTTGATAAGCGATGGACTAGCGCAGCGCGCGGGTTTGCGCGGCCAGCCTAAGATTATACGCGTCCGTGGTGCCTTTAGTGAAGAACTATCTTGCGAATCAATCGTCACGAAAGTGAACCTTTCAGGTATGGACAATAAGGTTTATTCTATAAGAGCTCGTACTGTAAAGAATTTAAACTTACCTGTGCATAGTATGTCTGTTGTTGATTGTGATAGGTATAAAAGTATGTCAGACATAAAACATTTGTTATGTACTACCGATTTGAAACCGGAAATATTAATTGGACAGGATAATTCTCACCTATTAATACCTATAGAAATTAATTTAGGTAGTTCAGTTGAGCCGTTCGCCACACTTAGCCCCCTAGGTTGGTGTGTCCATGGCAAGTGGCACATGCCGCGGAGAGCTTCCAGGTGCGCCCCCGCAGCCCATGCGACGCTGCTCGTGTCGAACACGGCGGCGCCCGCCCCCTTGCCGCTCGCCGCCCGCCAGCAGGACCAGCAGCTGCATGATCTACACGAAGAGGTAAGGCGCTCCTTCGCCTTGGACTCGATGGGTGTATGTGGTAAGCCTCGGCAAAATAAAAATGACTTACTAGCAGTAGCCAAGCTGGATAAGACCGCCGAGCTCGTCGACGGTCGCTGGTGGGTAGGGCTGCCATGGAAGAACGAGGACTGCCGGATGCCGGATTCCTATTCGACCGCTCTGAAAAGGTTAAAAAGTATAGAAAGGAAGATGGAAAAGGATGAAGGTTTCTCTGAAAGGTACAGGGAAAGGATTACACATTTGCTAGAAAACGATTTTGCTAAAGAGCTAACAGACACTAGTTCTACTGCAAAATCGTGGTACTTGCCTCATTTTGGGATCGCCAATCCCAACAAGGAAAAGTTGCGGCTGGTATTCGACTCGGCTGCAAAGGTAAACGGTTCATGTCTCAATGACTACCTAAATACAGGTCCAGATTTGCTGTCATCACTGCTTGGTATAATGCTGCGCTTCAGGGAAAATTCAATTGCAGTAACCGGTGACATCAAATATTTGTTCATCAGGGTGAAAATTCATCCGGACGACCAGCACGCCTGGAACGATTCAATACCTGTAGATAGCTACGATAAATCGTGCAAGTGGATAGACTTGCTACCGGTAGTATATCACATACGCATACCTAGGTGTTACCATACGACTACGCGCGGAAGCGAGGCTGTCGTTGAAGTAGCTGGTCCAGCGACCACACACCCCGCTCACCCGCCTTCCCCGCAGCCCGCTCCCAGCGCGTCATCAGTTGTACGTACGACAACAGCTGTCAGTTCACCTCCCGGTTATAGCTACCTACAGTTGCATGTTTATAGCGATGCCTACTCTAAAGCGATGAGCGTCGTAGCATTTTGGCGCTGCATAGATAAGAATACACGTTCATACAAAGTATTTGAGGCAAACCTGTTATGGGAAATCGATAAGATGACGCGCATGCATGAATGGAGGTATGTACCTAATACATTAAATGTTGCGGACTTGGCCATACGAAAGGACTTTGATCATGCCGTTTTTAAAAGTGAGTGGTTTTATGGACCATCATTTTTAAACCAGGATGAGTCATCGTGGCCCGCTGATATCTGCCAATCTGAAACAAACGAGTCAAACGCTGAGAACGTTATGTCTACAAATAACTTACCTGTTATAAGTAACTTACCGGTTCCGGATCCTCTCCGGTTTTGTTCGTGGCTGAGGCTGCTGCGGAGTACGGCGGTAGTTCTGACGTTCATTGACAGGTGCAACGGCCGTACCTGTGTACTGGACTGCTACACAATGGAGAGGGCGGAGCATCTTCTTCCACGTCATGCCCAGGCCGAGACCTTCGCCAAGAAAATAGCTGCTGTAAAAAAAGGTAAATGTTTACAAAGTCCAGCAAGCTACTTACCTTGTCTCCGTCCCTCGAAGAGCACGGTGTACTCCGTGTAGGCAGCCACATCGACGCCGCCTCCAACGTGAGCCTGGAAGTCAAGGGACCGATGATTCTTGACGGCAGGAACCAGAATAACAGGAACATAGCTCACCTGATTGTCCGACACTACCATGTCAACGCAGCTCACGGCAATCAGGAGAATGTAGTCAGTGAGCTGGAACATAATTATGTTTAATTAGGCTTTAGCCTACAATTAAAAGTGGTATCATTGCACGCTGGGTAAAATACGCAAAACTATACCTACTTACCTAAAGAGTACGACTTACCTCAGACTCGCACGACATCAGCGCCCGTTTACCTTCTATGCGCTGGACCTTTCTGGACCCAT
This sequence comes from Operophtera brumata, assembly GCA_932527175.1. Lineage (NCBI taxonomy): Eukaryota > Metazoa > Arthropoda > Insecta > Lepidoptera > Geometridae > Operophtera > Operophtera brumata. The sequence continues at coordinate 9,430,286 of OW052238.1, forward strand.
GGAAGCCGCAGTCAGTTGTTCGTAGCAGTGGAAAAGGTAGGTGACTTAGTGTTAGTAGTCGATCCTGACTCTCCCCGGAACATTTGGCCAAAGGGTGCCATTCAGCAGGTCTTTAAATCTAAAGACTGTTGCTCGACAGGACAGGTATTCGGCGGCGCTCTGCGGCACGCGTCGCTCCTATCTCGTAGAGTGATGAGTGCTGCATCAGCACTAGGGGTGGGTGTTGGCGACGCTCTCATACAATTTTATTCATTACATTTTTCTGTATTCAATTAGCAAAAATGGAGGGTAGTTTAGTGGAATGAAGGGCTAGAAAAATATCCATGTAAGGAGAGTGCCACAAATTTGGGACAATAAATCTTTAAAAAAGTCTACAGTGCATTTTGTGTTCGATACCAGTCCACAACAGCAACACACAATATATACATATTCTATGTATAAACACCGGTTAAATTACATACAGCAGACAAAATAGTTTCCTGAAACTGTGTTTATAAATAATTGATGATACTTACGGTAGATTTTGAACAAAGGTTAGTTTAATGTAATAAATTAATTGTTCCAGGTTCATCTCTGTGGAGCAAAAGAAGTCTGAAGGCGCAGCGCGAGAGAACGAAGTGTTACTGCAAAGGCGGAAAGGACCAGTTGCTGATTCCGTGCCCAACAACGCTACAACAATCACAGTAAGGGTCCTCATAAACAAACCACTTCCGTCAGCCACGAGTGGCCGCGCATGTGTGTACGGCGGTGTCACGCGCTCGCTATGACAGTAGGGCAGGCAGTACAGACAGGGCAGGGAGGGCCAGCTGCTCCCCTTAGAAGAGCGGGCGTTCGCTGGTAAACTGTAATTCTGACGAGCTTCATAGCTTGCGACGCTTCTTATGAGACCTAAAAAAGACCAACAATAAGGAATGTGACCACAAATTTATTTTTTACGTCGTTTCTTACTCTAACAAATTTCACTTATAACGACATGGGTAGTGGAGTTTATTTTTGTTATAGAAAAATAAATCGTAAAACGTTCAGTGAAAACACAAAAGTTTTTATTTTAATTACTACCTCCACTGCTCATTTTAAACTCACTTGTTAAAAACAACGATCCAATCAATGTAATCTAGGATTTTCTTTGTCTGCTCCCCGCCTATATACAATCCTGGCTACGCCCTTGCCCACAAGCATCCAGGGACAAGCTGCGGTTTCTCCTTCGTCGTTAAACTCTTGGCAGAGTGGTCGTGGTCGTCATTTCAGGGGCCTGGGGCTCGCTTTACAATTCCTCGTCTCGCCTTCCTGGTGCATTCATGCAGTGGACCGTCCAAAGCTGCCTGGATTTGGTCAGTCCATCTCATGGGCGATCTGCCCCGAGCTTGTGTGCCCTCAACTCTACTCTGTAGCACAAGGCGTTCAATATACACGTCAATTCGATTAAATCTCCGCGTCGTGACACGTGTCCGATGTTAGTGAGGATGCGAGATTGCACAGTAGTTTATTTTAACAATGATGTACCTTTATTTTTCTGCAATCTCACCTGTTGGTAAGTGAAGATGCGGCCGACGATGGAGCACGAATATCTAGAAGGCATCTATTCACTCTTGCCTCAAAGATACCAGTTGATAGTTTATCACTTTTCATACATTTTGTAGGGACTCGCTCAATGGAATGAATGGGGGAACTCAATGGAACATGACACAGGAAAAGTGTTGGTGTGGTCGCTGGACCACTTCTGCTGCAAGCCCGACTACCCACACTAAACCTGCACCCGACTACCCACCTAACTATGACTGATTGCAGAAGAAAACAGAAAAAAAAAACCGGCCAAGTGCGAGTTGGACTCGCGCACGAAAGGGTTCCTTACCAATCTATAAAAACGGCAAAATAATCATGTCTGTTGTATGGGAGCCCCCCTAAAATATTTGTTTAATTTAATTGAATTGTTTATTTTTAAAGTGAATATATTATAACTAAATATTCTGTGAATATTTCAAGCGTCTACCTGTTGCCGTTATCAATATCGAGCAAAAACGACCAAAAAAATCACGTTTGTTGTATAGGAGCCTCCTTAAATATTTATTTTATTGTTTTTTTGTATTTGTTGTTATAGCGGCAACAGAAATACATCATCTGTGAAAATTTCAACTGTCTAACTATCACGGTTGATGAGCTTCAGCCTGGTGGCAGACGGACAGCGGAGTCTTAGATTACTAAGGGTCCCGTTTAACCTTTGGATAAGGAACCCTAAAAAGTATGCGGTGTGTGCTTGTTCCAGGTACCTTACCGCGTGGTGGACAGCCCTGGCCGGCTGTCCGCGGCGGAGTGGGAGCGCGTGGTCGCGGTGTTCGTGCAAGGCCCCGCCTGGCAGTTCAAAGGGTGGCCCTGGGACGGCAACCCCGTGCAGATATTCGATAATAGTAAGTCATTGCAGACTAGCCTTGTGACCGCGGCTTGGCACGCGTGGTCTCAGGATAACGAACACTCCACCTCTGCCACCCCAGCATCCATCTACATACTAAAACCCTCCCAACCATTACAGAGTTGAGTGCAATCACACATATACATACATACATACATACTTAGACACATGCCTTTTTCCCCGAAAGGGTAGGCAGAGCCTCAATAGGCCTCTTCTCACTGTGGGTTTCACCATCGTGGAATATAGATGTAACAAGTGATGAGCTCATCGCTACCATTGCTTTACACGACTGACTCTGCTAACGCTTTCTTCCAGTAATAACCAATTATATAATAAGCTAGCAGCCAGGACAAATCTTATACCAACGAATCTTATCAACAAGTCCGGGTATTTTATCCCTTAAAGCCTTTCTCATCTTCGACCTTTGGATGGACAGGCAAAAACAAATAAGCATTTTAGAAGTTTAACTCTGTTTGCAGTGTGTGCTTTTCATCTGAAGTTCGACGAGTTGAAACTGGACGCGAACGTGGCGCGCTGGGCGGTGACCGTGCTCAACCTCAGCCGCACAAAGCGGCATCTCGACCGCGCCGTGCTGCTAGGCTTCTGGGAAACTTTAGACAAGTAAGTGTAAACTGTACGCAACGTGGCGCGCTGGGCGGTGACCGTGCTCAACCTCAGCCGCACGAAGCGGCATCTCGACCGCGCCGTGCTGCTAGGCTTCTGGGAAACTTTAGACAAGTAAGTGTAAATCAACATTTAGATCAGGGGTTCCCGAAGCGGTGCCGCGAGCGTATGCCGAGGGTGCTGCGAGCGTATGCCAGGGGTGCCGCCCGCGAATGATCACAACAAGGGTGCCGCGGTGAAAAAAGTTTGGGAACCCCTGCTTTAGATAAGCTACAGTGAATCTTAGTGAGTGCTACCCATCTAAAATTCGACGAGTTGAAACTGGGCAGCGGGCATATTTTGACTACATGTTTTTTTTAAAGATTTCCTATTATTTTTGTCCATGATATTATTCAGCATTTGATAAGTTACTTATAAAGGAGGTAAGTACATACGTACTTACTTCAACGGATGGTTATCATAACTTAACTAAAGTCGTTCACAAATTCATACTTATCTCTTTGTTTCAGGCATATGATGAAGAATAAGCCCCATCTTCGATTTTAAGGCTGTTATACATAGAATATAGAATAATGTTCATTTTCACCAGCCAATTCTTGTTTTACGGGATACTTCACGCATGACATTGGCAGGATTAAATTAAAAACTAATAGGTTAGTCGTAGTCATGATTGTTTGGTGAAAATGAGCGTCATTATCGTATAGTTAATTGAACCGTTTGTAAATAGAGGCAGGGATTGATTCGGAATACCTTGTATTAAGTTTCACTCACAGATACCTTATAATACCCCATAGCCTAGAAACATTCAAAAAAGACTACAAATAAACGTTATCTGGTATATTGGTTAAAATTATTTAATAAAATAATATAGAAATAACACTATTGTATAATCAAAGATTTAAATCGTTAGATACGCCCTTACCGTTGAGTGACCGCGCCGTAATGTTTACACGTGAAATAAGATAGCTCGCTCATTTGGACTCAGTGCACATCTAGACACAGGACTTAGAGGACGTCTATTTTTTCACAAAACTTCGTGCAGTATGAGTGCACAATAAATGGTAATATCAGCAGTTAGACAAAATCACCATTTTTGTCGACCACTGTGGCGCGGCGGGCCAACGTTCGCCTGCGACGCAGGAGGTTGCGTGTTCGATTCCCGCGTCAGAATAAATATTTGTGCGATCCGCAGATATTTGTTCAGCGTGTTTTGGGTATTTTCGATACATAGTAAAAAAATATCTATCTATGTTATATATTGTATTAAGTATATATCAGTTGTCTAGTACCCATAACACAAGCTCTGCTTAGCTTGGGGCTAGATAATGTTGTGTGAACTGTCCAGAAATATTTATTTATTTTATTTTTAACTATAAACTAGTGTTCGTGCGTCAGCACTTTGTTAACGCACAAATTCAAATACCATGTAACAGTTTTCGGTGTCTGGGCGTATCTAACGATTTAAAGCTTTGGGTATAATAATATACGTCGCCAGGTATGCTATTCCGAGACTAGCATCCGAGGGCGTTGGAAACACCCGCCTTCGTCCTCACTAATCAGAATTGAGACAGCCCGTTTTTGTGCTACCAGTAGTAATCTAACCCCCGACCCCCCTGGATTACCGGTTCGATCCGAAAAATCCACGAGGTTATTTTGCTAAAAAATTACGTTAATTCTCTAGCTTGATTGTTTCAATGGATAAGAGAAACAAAATTACAACTAAAATGTATCTTAGAATGATCTTGAAAATATTTCCTTAATTCCCTAATTGTAACAATATAGTGGCAACTGAGTAGTGACGTTATCTGGTGTTAGTCTCGGAGTACCAGACCTCGCAAACAGTCATACATAGTCCTGACCCCACACTAGGCTTCGGGATGTGTAGGGGGAACTACGAGTATCATGGTACCATAACACCAAGACTGAACAAATATTTGCAGATCATTCAAACTTTTGTGGTGCAAGGGGAATCGAACCCGCACCTTTTGCGTCTCAGACGGCTACTCGTCCGCCGGGCTACGGAGGTCGTCGAAAGTGATTGTAAACTCTAGTTGCTCGTAAAGCTGGCCACACACGATCACTCCATCGCGTACAAATGGTTCGATCTACAGCCAGAATTTAATATAGTCGGAAGTAGTTGAGTGTCAAATCTTAAAGCGAAATTTTGGTGCGATTACAAACCTTGAACTTTCAGTGCCCGCCATAATCCATAGCCTCACGCCATTTGGCATCACGCACAGCCCGTGAATGTGCGAAGTCAGATCCGTTTGTGTTAATTCCGCTCGAAGACGTAAGATTAGCAGGCCGTGCGCTAACAATGAAAGCCATTTGAAGTGAAGCCGTGAGTGGCCTTTATTATTGGCGTCCATCCATTTTACTTCATTGGATTGGGGGCACGCCATTGGCGTGACCGTGAGTGGCCAACTTAAGTCCGCAATATTACGACACTTATATAACGTAACTTATATTAGCCAAGGTCAATCCCCGCCGTAACAGTTGCCTTGTAAAAGAAATAGTTAATTGATAGGCGTGACTTTGCGGAAATCCATTCTAAAATATTTAATAGACAATGAAATATTTTGTACAAATTCCGATAATGTGTTCCTAGAGTCATGACAAAATACAGTTCGCATACCACACTCTTTCTTCCACATAAATAGAGTTATCAGGCAAGTGCGTGTCGGACCACGCATATTGTAGAGTTCCGAAGTAAAGTGAAAGTTTTTCTTTATGCGTCGAAATGTCTTCATCACTGGAAATCCGAGATATTTATTTAAGGGGATATTAATGAAAATGTCAGAGGCCCTCGGGCGGCTTGACAAACTCCGACACCAGAGGCCAGCACTACCTCATACGAAACGAATGAAAATGTGTGATGTTTTTGCGATCTAAGTATATCTGAAGTACCTATCCCAGTAACAAACTTCATGCATTATTCGTTATTGCTATGATACTGTTATTGCCGGGACGGACTAACCGAACGATATCCTAAAAAACTCGAAAGCAAGCCTCTTTTCACCGTGGGAATATAGACGTGACAAGTGGTGAACTCATCGCCGCCATTGCTTCCCACGACTGACCCATCAGTGTCCATTAAAATTTATCTGGATTATCCTGGAAATGGCTGCACCAATTTCCACCAAACAAAGCTAAGAATTATCTCGCAAATACCATCTTTGATAAAAAAAACGCAGTGAAATCAGAGCACCCGTTCTGGAGCTACGTGGCAACAAACAAACATGCCATACAGACAGACAGACACACTATGGCCTCAAACTTATAAAACCCTTGTTTAGTCAGGGTTTTTTTTTAATCTCTTGTTTAAAGTTGTCGTCGCACGGCTTGTGCATTTACCATTTCCAAGTATATTTACTGTATTTTCAATATAATTTGCAACGTTACACTCCTTCCAATTCGACAAAGTCACAGTCAAGTCATGTTTTAGTAAAACGGTTGGCGTTGTACTAAAACGTTGGTAGTTTCCACCAATTTGAAAAGTCACGCAATACACTTCCATTTCATTTCACTGCACTTGTGCTCTTTCAATGAGCTACATTGGTTAAAATGCCTAAAAAAAAACAATAGGAAAATAAATATAAGAGTAGACAACATCTCCTTTCGAAAATGGCGGAGAGTCCCTAGTCAGGGGTTAAAAATGACTCTGCGCGATAGAATACAAAATTATGAACAACACAGTAAAGATTAAGCGACAAGATGCAGCAAAAGAAAGAGAGAGAGAGAGAGAGAGAGATATATCGGAATTTCTGTTTTGCCTGTGCGGGCGGTGCGTGATGCATGCATTTAACATTTTGTTTAGACTCATTAGAATTATTACTGAATATTTTAATTGTCTATTGTATTGAATATACATTATATTTGAAAAAGCAATTCTAAGTCAATAATACCATTGTAAAACATTTTGGCTAATCTGTAGCTATACTTATAACTGTGTTTTATAGATATCATCTGTTTTTTAGTAGGTATTAACTTAGCATACCTAACTATGTCCAGCCATTGTGTGTAAAAGGGTGTATAAAAAACCGACCAAATGCGTATGGTGGGGAACGCATAGTGTTGGGTTCCGTTTTCAAGTCATCTAAGTAACTCTAATAGTTTTTATCACATGATATCTTTATTGTTCGCTTAGGGGGTTGAACGTGAGGAGGTGGTTTCATACCCCGACAACATAATCATACAATTTGAACATGTCAGTGCAAGGCAAGGCACAAACCTTTAGTCCATCTTCCTAGGCAAAAACGTATTTTTTACTTTTTTTTTGGAAGGCAAATGTCAGTTGCCCTCTCAACCAAGAGGTCGCTATACAGCGCCATCTGTGTACATTTAATTGAAGCTTGCCGGATTAACGGCTTATCGGCCTTGCTTTGGGAACGGAACCCTAAAAACTTGCGTTCATTGATTTGAAAGTCGAATGTATAATGGTGTGAGTGCAATATGCGCTGTCGATATTATTACTGTAGGTTTTATTCTGTCTCGAATTTGTGTTCTCGTTTCGATTAGGTTTAGAAGTTGATTCAATACTATTTTGTCAACCCAATATTTTAAATATATATTAATATTGATCTAGACTCAATAATCAAATCAATCACGTTGATTAAATATGTACGTCATTTGAACGTTAGGCTTGGTAATAGGGAATGCAAAACCCGTCAAAATTTAAACCCGGGTTTATTTTCGAGTTCTATTTTTAAAAACCCGGTTTTCGGTGAAATCGGGTTTAAAACGAGTTTTTTTGTAAGTTATTTTTTATATAAACTACATGGAAACGAATAAAAAATCGTGATCAAAGGAAAATAACTTTATTTTATTTATTACAGAAACTAGGAAATAGTTAAGAATCAGTCTTACAATAATCAGCTTTAGACAAGTAATTCGCTGAATAAACATATTATCATCATGTTGATAGAACAGCTAAGATATTGAAATTGAAAATAACAAAAACACTTATAAAAATTTAAATCTCAACATACATAATATATCGAAAAGTGTACCTTCCTACCTACTTCGAATAAAATATTTTCATTTTCATAAACATTGCTTAAAGAATATTTTACTTTTTAAAGTATTTGTAGTGATACAAAACAATTTGAAACCGCATACAAAACTAGTAAAATACTTAGAAAAACACCTGTACTGCACGATGAACACTTGAATTGTACGATAAATTTACTTTAATTCTATATTTTATACTTTGAAAATAGCTAAAACTTATTAAATTATAAAAACAAACATCCCTTTTATGAAAATTATGATGACAATTGAAACGGTAGGCGGTTTTAAAGCGTTTCGTTTCACAAATGTCACTTTGACAGTGCTATAGTGTTGACATAAAAAAAAACCGAAAACACCGAAAAACCGGAAACGTGGCAAAAAAAAACGATTTTTTATCGTTTAAAATATCACAAAAACCCGGGTTTTCGAATTACGGTAAAACCGGTTTGCATTCCCTACTTGGTAAATCGTCAGCCACGAAAACTACCAAACAATTTAAAACATTGGCAGAGGAAAATATTTGATTTCAAATATAATAGAAAACTTTTTAATAATTATATAGATTTTCCGGTTATTTATTTATTTTTATTTTATTTGATAGATTGACGGAATATCCTGATGTTACGTGGTAACATCTGCCTATAACAATGCATTACCTCACAGCTCACGCCCACCTAGGACGTGCCCTTTGTGGCATTGCACTGCACCCGCCTCCCTGAGACATAAAGATGAAGTCTCATGTGCCTGTAATTCAAACCTGAACGCAGCAATGCGAGCACTACTGCTTTGCGGCAGAAATTGGTATGGCGTAAGTACTTCCCCGGACGAACTCTTCACAAAAAAACTACTTACAGAAGTAACGTTAACGGTTAAGAGGTAACGCGGTTTGTTATACATATTTATATATTTTCCATACATTTTTCATGATCGTCTGCTTTCTCGTTCAAAACTGGATTGATTTTAACTTAAAAATTATTTTTCATTTGTTGTATGTACCTAACCTGGAATAGATAGCTAGTAGAATATATTTTTTGCTAAAACTGAGAAAAACAACGCTAGAAGTAGGTACCGAAGGTTCCGGTCTAATCCATGCATTGAACTATATCACTCAAAACAAACGAAGTTTGTACCTAAATTGGATATGAGTCAAGCAAAGTTAAACACAGTATTGTCTAGACTACTGTTTTTTGTAGGTATTTTTTTTAATGTAGTTACTTTACTGTAGTAACAATTATATCAATTTGTAAATCAACTCGCCAAAATGTTTTAGATGGTATTGAACGGTTGAAAGATCTGTGATCTTTTTGATTATGACAACAATAAATATTGTTAACCTTTTTTCCTGTTTCATTTAAATGTCTAAGATTCTATGAATATTTTTTCTTCCAACTAGGAAGTAATTTCTTAATTGTTTACTTTAAATTCCAGCATAAAGCAGCCTTTATATGCAATGTAAAAAACTGTGCAGGAACGTTGTATGAAAATCCATTATTGCCCGCTCGCATCCCAGGTAGCAATTTTACGTCAGATCGACGTCCACTTACCGTCATTTTCGACGTATATGACGTCATTCTACTACGTCGGGCCCACCCACAGATGACGTCAATTTGTCACAGCCCTAAGACGTTATTGACGTCAGTGACGTCCTGAGGATGTCATTAATGACGACTTTTGGACCGATCCACCGACCTAGAATAACGTACTTGTTGGTCAATAGAGACTAATTTGAGACTTAACAAATGATGCTATTATGACGTCCGTAAAACGTACGTTATTGCGTCCTAAGGATGTCATTAATGACGAATTTTGGACCGGTCCACCGACCTTAGAAAGACGTACATAGTAGGTCAATAGACTAATTTGAGACTCAACAAATGACCATATAATGACGTCCGTAAAACGTACGTTATTGCGTCCTAAGGATGTCATTAATGACGAATTTTGGACCGATCCACCGACCTTAGAAAGACGTACATAGTAGGTCAATAGAAACTAATTTGAGACTTAACAAATGACCATATAATGACGTCCGTAAAACGTACGTTATTGCGTCCTAAGGATGTCATTAATGACGAATTTTGGACCGATCCACTGACCTTGGAATGACGTACATAGTTGGTCTATAGAGACTTATTAGAGACCTAACTAATGACCCTACAATGACGTCCATAAAACGTACTTTACTGGGTGATTTAAACCCTCAATAGGGGGAAGTTAAATAAAAAAAAAAGAAATACGTACAATAATGTAGTTTATTACTTAAAACTTAAAATTTAATCATCATACAATCACCTTAAATAAATTTGTCGAACCGTAACAAGTAGGTAGGTACATTTGAATAATGTTATCTTAAAGGTACCTTAGGTATAACTAATTATGGAGTAATGGAATACTTACACTATAGCCCTCGTCAGGAATAACCACGCATTTAGTAGTTATTTCATTGATAGGGATTAGTTTAAAATTTGAAAGTGTTTTTACTTCCATTATATCAATAGTCACAGAATTAAATGGATATTCAAAAAATGACTGGTAGCTTAAAAACTCACGTCCATAGACAAATAAACAATCGTTTTTAAGGATATTAAATATCTTAAACACTTTCTTATTCTTAATGAGACAATAACAATCAGCTTTACGAGATGATGCAACATAGAATGTGAATCCATTGTATATTAATCTCTTAAAACATTCAAAAACATGCTCCTCAGGAACAGGTCCAGAATCATAACGATCATAAACAGATGTTTTTGTTACACAAGTGTATACTTTTGGGGATTCCATTTCCTTCAATCTTTTAACAATCTGCTGCAAGGGCTTATTAGGTGATCGTACTAATTTCTTCAAGGTATTTAAAAAGTTTTCAAATGGAAATGCTGAATATTCATCTAGTGTTCCAAAGATACGTGCATCATCTCCTACATGACACAACATGTGAACATTGTACACTAAAAATTGTAAACCATATACAGATTTGGAATGATTTATAAACATGAGTAATAGTTCTTGAGCAACATCTATACCAATTTTATTTATATGTTTCTTTGAACAAAGCACAGTGATAGCTGAATGAAATAATAAGAAGTTTTCATAAAGAGAACGAGGTAAGATTTGTTTTAAAACAATCGGACCAACATACAATAAGAACATTCTATATTCAGTTGCTTTCCATCGAGCCAGTTCAGATAAACTTCGAGGTTTTCTATTGAATTCAATTGGTATAAATGTTGAGCAATAAATCAGTTTTTCTGAAATGGTATGAACTGAACGACTTCGTAAACGAACACTTAAATCTCCACTGATCCAAACATTTAAAAGTTTACGCATTACTCCCAGACAAACATTATGCATATATTCAATGGGAAATAACGTTATCATGTCGATGGGGAGAGCTAAGAGTGGTGACTCTCCAACATGGTGGTCTTCATCTAATTTTGAACGAAATGATTCATCAGTTCTTTTGGGTGCTTTCACACTTTCATAAATAACTCTGCCCCGGTATTCACCTTGCTCGATACATTTGTCGCAGGCTGAATAACCACCATGTTGTTTTGTACACTTAATGAAAGCTCGCGCCGGCGCGTCACAAATGAAACTATGGACTTTAACATTGTAATGAAAATCCTCAAAACTAAATCCATCTTTAAGTAAGATGGCTAATTCGTCTATGAATTGCATTAAGTAATCACCTAATGGTACAGGTTTGCTTTTCCCGCAAAAAAGAGCAACAGCAAATGGTTGAGCATTAGGAAAAATTTTAACCAGGGCTAATATTGGCCACAATTGAGTGTTAGAACTTTTAAAAAGTGGCAGTCCGTCAATGTTAAAACTCAAATTAATTACTCTATTCTCAGCATTAGAACTAAATAATTTAATTTGTTTTTTAATTTCAGAAAGTAAACCCAAATAAACCATCTGCCCAGTGTCTAAATGTGTGATTTCTATGTTGATTGGGGTTTTTAATAACGTCTTACTATTTTTAGGCAAATCAGGGTGAAAAGGTTTCAAAATTGTAAGTAGATTATCTACAGCATTATGCGGTATTTGATGCTGAATAGTTGCCCAATGTATCAACTTTGATTTCAAATCATTATCCCTCCTTGCTACATTGGAATCTGATACAGACATTACCATTACATTATTTTCAAAATAAATATTGGGATCTATATGAGAATTGGAATAATCCCTTACATGTTGTGCTGAAGTTTGGGGAATTACATTATTAAAAGATGTAGATGGCAAACTACTTAATGATGAGTACGGATGTGTACTAGCTGTACTTCCTTGTATACCTGAAATTAGACTCAACTCTGCTTTCTTTGCTCTTCTCAACATTTGACGTTTGCCAACTACATCCTTTGGTGTATATTTTATTTTCTCTGTCATAGTATCAATATCTATTTATTCATTTTCTTCACTCTTTCTGGGGCATGCTTAAGCCAGATTTTAATGCTATCTTCAACTTCTTTTTCTGTACATCGAGATGTCGAGGTCACAACGCCTTCTATAAATAAAAAAAATAATGTATAATTTGTTTGTAGTTAGTTACTTCTAGTAGTATTCAAATCATATCTAGTCTAACCATAAATAAAAAAACCGGTTAAGTGCGAGTCGGACTCACGCACGAAGGGTTCCGTACCATTATCTATAAAAACGGCAAAAAAAAACAAGTTTGGAGCCCCCCTTAAATTTTTATTTTATTCTGTTTTTTAGTTAGGTACTTGTTATAGCGGCAACAGAAATACATCATCTGTGAAAATTTCAACTGTCTAACTATCACGGTACATGAGATATAGCCTGGTGACAGGCAGGCAGGCAGGCAGGCAGGCAGGCAGACAGCCAAGCCTTAGTAATAGGGTCCCGTTTTATCCTTTGGGTATGGTACCCTAAAAACTCCTAAGGTCTCCTCCCATGGATGCCGTAAAATCAGACTAAGGGATTGCACCAGGGTGGGCAGCAGCATCCACCTGTACCTACTCAACACCAATACTGCGATCACCTATCAGCCTGCCAGAGTGGTGATTATGGCATTCCCCCCCATGTATGATTATGTTATCTTCCCCCCTGTTTGAAGGGTAAGGGTGCCGGTGAAATTACAGGCACATGAGACTTTTTATCTTTATGTCTTAGGGTGGCGGGCGCAGTGCAATGCCACATAGGGCGCGTCCTAGGTGGACGTGACCTATGAGGTAATGTACTGTTCATAGGCAGAGGTTACCGCTTAACATCAGGTGGGCTATCAGCTTGTTCCGTCATTCAAGTAATACAAAAAAAAAAAAAAAAGTATTACATGGGGGCGGCCTAGTATAGAGCAGTGGACGTCATATGATTCATTTTGTTTGTGGTGTGCAAGATTATTTGCATGTAATATGAATGACTCGAGATTATAAAATTTTAATTACTTACCAACAACACAGTCACGGAGGCGCAGTTGGCAAAAAGGCTTTTTGTTTGATCGTTTCCCGTAGAAATTATACTGCTCAGCTATATGATCAGTCAGTGCCCATTTCATAATGCGATATACTTTAGTTGATACATCTCTGCCACCAAGAATTTTGATATATGACACCTGTAACACAGATGAAATAATAACTATACCCTGTAATAAACAAAATAGGTACCTACTTAATATATTAAAATTATAGGTAATAACAGTAATAACTTGTTTGTAACATTTGTTGGTACAAGATTTGTCCTGGCTGCTAGCTTAATAAGGAATGTGTACTGAAAAAATGCGTTAGCCAATGCAATGCGTAAAAGTCGACTAAGGGATTACACCAGGGGCCTTAGCCCCTGGTGTAATCTGGCTATGAGTTCACCACTTGTCACGCTTATATTCCCACGATGGTGCAACCCACGGTGAAAAGAGGCCTTTTGAGGCTATGTCTACCATTTCGGGGAGTATTTATGTATGTGTGTGTGTAATTACACATTGTATTGTCTTTTACATTGATAAACAGTTTTGTTAGTAGTAGAGCTTTATAGAGTTCGTCCGTAGTAGCACTACTACTATATCTATTTCTGCCGCGAAGCAGTAGTGCTCGCATTCACCACTTGTAAATGCGCGAATGGTGAACTCACAGTGAAGAGGCCCATTGAGGCTCTGCCTACCCTTTTGGGAAAAAGGAGTTTGTCTAAGTATGTATAGCCACAGATTATATACTAGTTACTATAACACCCAATGGTCACATACATCCCACACTAGGATCCAGAGATTCTACATGACCCAGGGGTCATGGATATCAGGAACTTCGAGTACCATGTTATATACCACACACACAGATCCAGGACAAATATTTTCAGATCATGCAAATCGAACCCACAACCTCCACATTCAGCCGGCTACTTGCCCGCCGCGCCACATACGTCGTGATATTATGTAATATATTATGTATTATATTGGACGACCTCTGTGGTGCAGCGGGCGAACGTTTGCCTGCGACGCAGGAGGTTGCGGGTTCGATTCCCGCCTCGGAACAAATATTTATGCGATCTGCAGATATTTGTTCAGGGTGTTCTGGGTATTTTCTATAAAAATATCTATCTATGTAATAGGTATGTTACCTAGTACCCATAACACAAGCTCTGCTTAGCTTGGGGCTAGATAATGTTGTGTGAACTGTCCAGCATTATTTATTTATTACAGTTATCTTCATGAAACAAAAATATTTAAATTAATTTGATTTAAAACATACCAGTAAAATGTGTAAAAACATACCAAATTATCGTAGTTTTCTTTAATATTTCAGTTGCACTCAAGTCCTCAGCTGTTTTTATGGGAAATTTAAAATCTGGTTTCAGAGCAGCTTGACAGATTTTATTTTGATTAAACATCTGTATGATTTGATCATTTTGAGTTTTAATTACAGCCAATAACGATAGCACTTTTGATTGGTATCCTAAAATAAAAAATACCTTTTATTCATCATACATTTTGAATAAGTAACGTTTGACGGAATAGTATCCCCGCCCTCGCTTTCGATCGCGTGGTGCCAGGATAAACAGTCTGTGCCCTCCGCATCTGAGTTGATCTGTTATGGATAACTTGGCACAAGCCCAATAATTGGCCTACTTACTTGATAATTCAGTGGTTGCAGATCCTGGAATATCAATATCTTGGCTTTTTTCAACCTCTAGTTCCAAACCTGCAAATTATGTTTAATTAAAGCACATATTAAGTAAATTTTAATAATAGCATATTATTGTTAGCGACGCGACCGTAGGTACTTAGAGATACATTATGATAGTACCTTGCAATATACTGTCAGGTAAAACTGGAAGATCAGACACAATACTCAGATTTGATACAATATTTTCTTCAGTGACGTTTGACTGGATACCTGTGAAACAAGAAATTAAAATTTTAATATGTTTTATGTGAAAATTATATTTTACAATACAAGCTTTTATAAAATTATTAATTGTGACCGTGTGCTGGTTAAAATGAGCCTAAACACGGTCAGTCTACTATTATCTATCGAGGAATTCCCTTGTCCACCTTTCGTCTCCATCAACAGATCAGCTCGCTGTCACCATCATATTGTATTGTCATCGGAACTTGACAGGTATCCAAAATATCATCTCAATCGGTTGAGGATAACTGCTTTAAAATTCAGTTGCAAGATTCCTCCCGGACAAACATTGCAAGTTAAATAAAAGCAAAAAAAATAGAAATAGTTAAATTAAAAAATAGTTAAATAAAAAAAAAAATATCCCCATCGCTAAAAAAACTGCTTTCAAATAAAAAAAAGTGGCCAAGTGCGAGTCGGACTCGCCCATGAAGGGTTCCGTAGCAGCAAGTAACATAATATAAAAGTTCTTGGATGGATTACGAAAAATGACGTATTAAAAAAAAACTACTTACTAGATCTCGTTCAAACCAATTTTGAGTGAAAGTTTACATGGTAATCTACATCATATTTTTTTTTAGTTTTATCATTCTCTTATTTTAGAAGTTATGGGGGGGAGGGACACACTTTTTACCACTTTGGAAGTGTCCCTCGCGCAAACTATTCAGTTTAGAAAAAAATGACATTAGAAACCTCAAAATCATTTTTGAATACCTATCCATAGATACCCCACACGTATGGGTATGATGAAAAAAAGTTTTTTTGAGTTTCAGTTCTAAGTATGGGGAACCCCAAAAATAAAAAACTACTTACTAGATCTCGTTCAAACCAATTTTGAGTGAAAGTTTACATGGTAATGTACATCATATATTTTTTTTAGTTTTATCATTCTCTTATTTTAGAAGTTACGGGGCGGGGGGGGACACACTTTTTACCACTTTGGAAGTGTCTCTCGCGCAAACTATTCAGTTTAGAAAAAAATTATATTAGAATCCTCAACATCATTTTTGAAGACCTATCTATAGATACCCCACACGTATAGGATTGATGTTTTTTTTTTTTTTGACTTTCATTTCTATGTATTCATGGGGAACCCCAAAAATAATTGTTTTTTTTTTCAATTATTGTGTAAAAATCTTAATGCTGTTCACATAATACATCTACCTACCAAGTTTCAACAGTATAGCTCTTATAGTTTCGGAAAAAAAGGCTGTGACATACACGGACCTTGTCTTTGACTACGGAACCCTAAAAACACATTCAAATCGGTTCACCTGTTTAAGAGCTACGGTGTGACAGACAGACAGACAGACAGACAGACAGACATACACACATAGCGGTCAAACCTATAACACACCTCTTTTTGCGTCAGGGTTTAAAAAAGGGCAATATGTATATTGTCATAAAATGTACCTAACAGTGAATAGCTAATATTATCTTTTGAAACAGTATCTACTAATTTTTTTTACTACTTGGAATGACGTATCAAGCATAAGGTCCACCTGATATTAAGTGGTAACCTCTGCCTATGAACAGTGCATTACCTCATAGGTCACGTCCACCTAGGACGCACCCTATGTGGCATTGCACTGCGCCCGCCACCCTGAGACATAAAGAAGAAAAGTCTCATGTGCCTGTAATTTCAGCGGCACCCTTACCCTTCAAACCGGAACACAGCAATGCGAGCACTAATGCTTTGCGGCAGAAATAGTTATGGTGGTAGGTAATACTTCCCCGGATGAATTCTTTCACATAAAAGCTCTACTACTACTACTACAACATGCTGATAAGTTTCCATATATTTTCTTGCAGGCAGCATCCTATGAGAACGTGACATGTGAGGTATAGATTGTTATAGACAGAGTTTATCTATTAACATTGATCGGGTGGACCTATTGATTGTTGGTTGTTCAGAGAGTCATCCGGGAAAAAACATATATTTTGGTTAAACACAACGGTTACCGTTGTTAGTGAAGGTTTGAATCGTGCGGCACGAACTAGGCAGTGGGGAGTTTTATTTCTCGAAAACTACGAGTTTCCGCATTTCTTCCCCTATAAGGGAGAGGTCTCCCCAGCCTCCCACTCCTCCCCCCTTCCCACCAAGCTCCCTGTAATTTTCACTTTGTAGCTCAATGCAGATTTTCATACTTAACCTGAAAATTAACTTTTTTTTCACTTAAGCTATTAGTTTCCGCACTTCCCCCTCTAGGGGAGGGAGTCAAACCCCACCGCCTAATTTGTACCACACGATTCAAAACCCGACCAGAGTTATTGCTTGGTCTGAGATATTGGGCTTGTCCTGATACACTCAAAAATATGTATTAAAAATCCTACTTCTGCTATCATTAAGGTAGGTACTCTAACACTAACACCCTCCATCGGTTGCGAAAGGGTAGTGAGAAGGAAATAGCTAAGTGGAACAAAGTAAAATAGTCTTTGCCCTTCCACTATGGAAGAGTTTTACGGAAAACTGGTACCTATTTGCCTTCCATGGCAAGCTCGTTACACGATTACGGTGGTAGCACTTCTATCTAGCAAGTTTTCTATTGGTTGTTTAGTCTGCTCTGATCAGTCATACATTATTAGTGGAAGCACTTCTATTAAGTTGGCTTTTGAGAGTCAAACGGAGTCCATACTGAGCCTGCACCACTCGAAGTAAAGAAGGGCAGTTGAGACAGTTTGTCAATGAAGCATGTGAGGTATCTCATAAAAGTATTTGATAACTTTACCTTGTCCTCCAAACTGTTTTTTCAAGGGTGGTGGCCTGGGAAACTTGTCATTGTTGTCTTCATCGCTACTGTCAGTATATCTTTTTGTCTTCTGAGGTTTACGTTTTGAAACTTCAGTTTCCTCTTCCGTTTGTACATCTGAAGAAACCTCCACCAACTTAAGCTTCCTTTTAGCCTTTTCTAAATCGTCTAAAGCCAGCAAAAACATGCAGTCACACACACAACAATAATAGATAAGCACAAGCATTAAACAAACACAAAGAAAAATTGTAGTACAAAGAGTAGACAATCCAGTTATATCTTGGCTGCCCTGAAGTTACCTATTTAGCTGTGCAACGGATTTATTAGGGTAAAGAGATAGTAAATTACACAGTCAAATGGCTATCTTTGAGACTACCAAGATTCATCTGCCGTTGTTAGCACCATCTTCAGACCCAATAAGTAACAACAAATTTGGCCAAAACTAACTTTTAGATTTAGAAATAGGTAGTTACAACCCGGTCACAATATCTGTGCACCTGACCTCGTGACGTCATATCGGCGGTCTGGGTACGGTGTGTACGGCGCCGCATTCCAGCGAGGTGCACAGAGGTTGAGGAGAGGGTTGTAGTTGTTCTGTGGGTTAGACTATCGTTACCTATACCTACCTAGCTATGTAGGTAGGTAGGTACCAGACATACACAGCACATGAAAGTACGTTAAGAGGAGACTCAAACGTTTAAGAGAAAAAGGAAAATACGTACCAGTCTCGTAAAAAACTCTTTGAACGCCGCAGAGTTTCCATTTCTCATCGGGCGATGCCTGCAGACTAAGATATCGATCAAATGCTTTTGAGCCTTTAGCTGGTGGCCAATATACCTCACATCGCCTAGGAGTTAGCCAGTGCCTGTTGACGACCGACACAGAACCTCCGTGATTGTCCGTGAATTGAATCACTGCAAACATCGTAGGTAGGTACCTTACCTAAGAAAAATGCACAGATAAAGCTACGTATTAGACGATGCGCGTAAATAACACTCACAAACAAAATACCTAGGTACTTACAATAATAATAGGTACAACAATAAGGGGCCAGGTCAAAGCAACAAATTTTTTTTTTAGTTTTTTTTGTTGCTTATCGTTTAGCATTTCTTTCAGTCGTCAATTAATGTTCAATGCATTTTTTCTATACGACTTACCGTTTTTGAGATATGAACTCTGAAAAGTTTTCAAGTTGCCGTACGGAAAAAAGTCATAAGTGACATAATTACGACGAAAAGCAACTCTACACGATGCGCATATAAAAACAAGTTTTTTTTTTTGCGCCCCTTCATGTAAAATAGCACGGCGAAGAAAGACTTAGAAGATTTGTCAAAAAACTTTTTTTTTTGTTTTTTTTTTTGCTTATCGTTTAGCATTTCTTTCAGTAGTCAATTAATGTTCGATGCATTTTTTCTATACGACTTACCGTTTTTGAGATATGAACTCTGAAAAGTTTTCAAGTTGCCGTACGGAAAAAAGTCATAAGTGACATAATTACGACGAAAAGCAACTCTACACGATGCGCATATAAAAACAATTTTTTTTTTTGCGCCCCTTCATGTAAAATAGCACGGCGAAGAAAGACTAGAAGATTTGTCAAAAAAAATTTTTTTTTGTTTATTTTTTTTGCTTATCGTTTAGCATTTCTTTCAGTCGTCAAATAATGTTCAATGCATTTTTTCTATACGACTTACCGTTTTTGAGATATGAACTCTGAAAAGTTTTCAAGTTGCCGTACGGAAAAAAGTCATAAGTGACATAATTACGACGAAAAGCAACTCTACACGATGCGCATATAAAAACAAGTTTTTTTTTTGCGCCCCTTCATGTAAAATAGCACGGCGAAGAAAGACTAGAAGATTTGTCAAAAAAAATTTTTTTTTGTTTTTTTTTTTTGCTTATCGTTTAGCATTTCTTTCAGTCGTCAATTAATGTTCAATGCATTTTTTCTATACGACTTACCGTTTTTGAGATATGAACTCTGAAAAGTTTTCAAGTTGCCGTACGGAAAAAAGTCATAAGTGACATAATTACGACGAAAAGCAACTCTACACGATGCGCATATAAAAACAAGTTTTTTTTTTGCGCCCCTTCATGTAAAATAGCACGGCGAAGAAAGACTTAGAAGATTTGTCAAAAAACTTTTTTTTTTGTTTTTTTTTTTTGCTTATCGTTTAGCATTTCTTTCAGTCGTCAATTAATGTTCAATGCATTTTTTCTATACGACTTACCGTTTTTGAGATATGAACTCTGAAAATTTTTCAAGTTGCCGTACGGAAAAAAGTCATAAGTGACATAATTACGACGAAAAGCAACTCTACGCGATGCGCATATAAAAACAAGTTTTTTTTTTGCGCCCCTTCATGTAAAATAGCACGGCGAAGAAAGACTAGAAGATTTGTCAAAAAAAATTTTTTTTTGTTTTTTTTTTTTGCTTATCGTTTAGCATTTCTTTCAGTCGTCAATTAATGTTCAATGCATTTTTTCTATACGACTTACCGTTTTTGAGATATGAACTCTGAAAATTTTTCAAGTTGCCGTACGGAAAAAAGTCATAAGTGACATAATTACGACGAAAAGCAACTCTACGCGATGCGCATATAAAAACAAGTTTTTTTTTGCGCCCCTTCATGTAAAATAGCACGGCGAAGAAAGACTTAGAAGATTTGTCAAAATGTCATTTGCATTTGTATTTATATTAGTCTCTTGTTTGCTCTCCTCCTGGCCAATAACATCTATACTTTCTTCGAAAACATCCTCATTGACCATTGAACTATTATTACTAGCATCGACTATGTTCCTGTAGTGTAACTGTAAAGCTTTATCCGGCGGGGTGAAGGCAGAACTGGTTCTCCTATGCTTCTTTCTTTTTCCTGATACTGGTGTTATACACTTTATTTCCGACGAGCCAACCTTTTTGTAGAGGTCGATTATTTTGTGACATTTTTCTAACTCAGATTTTATCCGGATATTCTCAGAATTTAAATTATCAATTTCATGGTTCGCACTTTGCAGTTGGGTTGAGAGACTATGAATTTTTTCATTTAACTCGTTATTAATGATGCTTTCCTCCAATGATGTGTTGGGAAGACTCATAACGGTGGTGTCAAATAAAGTCGAACTGTCGTTTGATGTTTCAGACAGGGAATTTGATAACTGCTGCGGTTTTCGTATTGTTATGTTATCCGTATCCATTTTTCGGATAGTGAAATTCATCAAGAAATTACGATAAGAATCTAAATTGAACGTACTGAGGATCGATTTTTGAGTGTCATTGAGTGACTAATAGTCAACTAAATGACTATTAGTCACCGATTTCCAAAAGCTCGTATTTTTGGAAGTCACCGGTGACTAAAATTGTCATAGTATGATATAAATACGAGTGCCTCTACCGACTCGATTTGAAATCACTTCGTGACTATTTTCGGCACTGACATTTTAATCATATTATGAATAGTAGTAGAGCTTTTTTAAGTAGGGGAAGTACTACCACCATACCTATTTCTGCCGCAAAGCAGTAGTGCTCGCATTGCTGTGTTCCGGTTTGAAGGGTATGGATGTTGGTGAAATTACAGGCACATGAGACTTTTCATCTTTATGTCTCAGGGTGGCGGGTGCAGTGAAATGCCACATAGGGCGCGTCCTATGTGGACGTGACCAAAGTCAAAAACAAAAGTATTTTATTCATTGAAATCACAAGGATCATTTTGAATCATCTTTAAAAATAAATTTACATTTACTCCTGTTCCAACGCAACCAGCCAGACCTAGAAGAATCAGGCAACAAACACGGTCTGTTTTTTTTGATGATCCTTCTTACTAATAGATTTTCTTACTACTAGACCTATGTAATAATGCACTGTTCATAGGCAGAGGGTACCGCTTATCATCAGGTGAGCTATCTGCTCGTTCCATCATTCTAAGTAGTACAAAAAAAGCCCTATTTTTTAATGAAATAAATAGGCAAACTAGCATACGGCCCACCTGATCTGATGTGGTCACCGTCGCTTATAGACACCGGCAACACCCGGGGTATTGTCGATGCGCTGCCTACCCTGAAGGAATTTATGAACATTTTACTCAATTTTACTCTTTATCTAATGCTTTGGTACACGCACGAATACACGCATTGATCACAAATTCTCAAAGGATCACGTAGTACCTATCAAAATAGTCGAATAGTTAGTAGACAGAGAATGACTCTCAAAAATACGACATTTGGTAAAAAGTGATTTCGAAGTCATGAATGGCTTTTTGTCATTCGTTATTTTTAGTCACTCGGTGAAACTCAAAAATCGATCCCCTGATCCTTTCTTTTACATGTTTTTCACATATTCATAAAGTAGGTACCTAGGGGACCTAGCTTACCTAGTTGTTTGCAAAATGCGTGAAAACTCGGAAAACCACGTTTTACCAGAAATGAGACCTAGCTAGCCAGATTTTAAATGCAAGTTTTGCTTAATTAAAAGAAAAATATAGTTATTTTGAAAAGATAAGTGTTAATTTGAATATAAGAAAAAAGTTTGTCACTTTTATTTTGTTTATGATATTTTTTGATCACGTTATTATTATATATATATATATATATATATATATATATATGTTCTTTATTTCAGGCAAAAAAACCCATAAATTACAAAAAGTTACAGTCAAATTAAAATTAAAATAGGTATACATAAACAAAATAAAATAAAAACGAATACAATAAAAAATACCTATTATTTCCTGTTCCCGCTCTGGTGCACAGAGATCCAAAATCTGTACATGGGGCTATATAAGCCTTCAGCCATACACTGTAGAATGCCGTTTTTGGAACTCCTCAACCCACTCCAGAAGGACGCTATTCGTGATCTTATGATGGAGAAGAAATCCGGAACCCGTGCATCAGCGAACATGCTCGACGCGCTACAGAACGGACGGCTTTTTCATAAGGATGCGATTATGATAGTAGTTTTAATTTTACCTTGTGGTCCTGAAAATATTTTAATCTCTACAACAACACTGTGAAACGACCTTTGAAATGGCACCATACTCATGTTTTTCTTTTTAGGGGTCCCATTTTTAATAGAGGAATCTTCTTCTTACATTTCAACGTTCTACTATTAACGGTTTCCGAAATACAGACCAGTTTTGTTTTACGTTAGAATACTATTTTGAACACCTTAGCATGCGAATTTTCAAAATTCCTTTTCTTAGTACAACCCTACGCATTGAAACGAACACACACACCCTCCAAATTTCAAATCTTTACGACCAGCGGTTTAGGCTGTGCGTTGGACCTCTATGAAATATCAGTACTTTCAAACCTTAGAAAATTTATAGACTAGATAGAGTTTCGTCCTGTAATCACTACATTAGAAAAAGGCACAGATAAAATAATACTATACTAGTACAGATACCTCATGCATGCCATACAAAGAAACGCGACCGCCATAACTCGGGCTATTGTGCGGGTGTATTGTGTAAACACTCAGATAACTGGGCGCTAGATGCCGCTAGCAGCACAAGAGGTTAGCGCTACTGGTTTTATTTAAATAACGCCATCTATCAAGTCAGTACTACCTGTGGTACTACAAACAAACTGTGTCAAACCTCAACCTAGTTCAAATGATTACCACCAGGAAAAATACATCATTCGATTTTTCTAAAAGAAGAAGAGGCATTTATTTAATTTTCCCGTGTTTTGGGTATTTTTTGATATAAGAAAATATTTTTTTTAGGAGTTAATATAAATTTTTCACATACTTCAATAACAAATCTATACCTGTCACGCCATCTATTCAATTTCAATAGAAAAAAATATTTTTTCTTTGGGATGGGACCCCGTGAAACAGGGCAGCCTTAAACGAGTACAACCTGTGTGCGTGTTTACCTCATGGACGTAGTTCATATTCTATCTACACACACAAACGTGCGCGCAGCTTTGTCGTACACTCGCGTAGACTCATTATAATTATATCTGTGTGCGTGCGTAAAGATAACAGCTAATGGCAAATTTCCCTATTTCACTGCTTGCGGAGTCGCCAATTAGTCTGTGAAGTGTTTCCTTCGAGTGTGGTCGTGAGTCTAATTGTGAGTATTTTTTGTTTCTGATAAATATAACTTTATTCCTACGACGACGCCAATGGATCCGAGGCAATTGATTTTAGATAGAAATTTCAGGTTTTAAGAGTATGCATCTGTTATTTCTAACGAGGTTTATGCGAAACAGGCTGCTAAAGACTGGTTGCTTGTGCCTAGTAGGACACAGAGGTGTCCGAATTGTAGGAATCTTATGACTCAAGAGTTGAAGCCTAGTTATAAGCTTGGCTTTCGCTGGCGTTGTCGTAGGGGAGCTTGCAATGTCACTTTAAATCCGTTGAAAAAGACTTTTTTCGAACGTAGTCGCGTCGGTTTTTTGGAAACCTTGAAGTTGGTTCTACACTTTTTCCGCAGGGACAAGGTAACACAAGCCGCAATAGACGCAAGAGTTTCCAAAAAAACGGCGATACAGGTGTATCATTTTCTGAGGGAGGTGTGTGAGGTAGCAGAAAGTCATGACCGTGAAATGATCGGCGGTGACAATGACGTCGTAGAAGTTGACGAAACGCATCTCTACACGCGTAAATATCACCGTGGTAGACTTCTACAACGTCAGACATGGTCGTTTGGGTGCATGAGCCGACTGACTAAAAGACTGCACGTTGAGCTAATCCCTGACAAAACTCGCTCCACTTTAGATGGGATTATTGCAGCAAACGTGCGTCGAGACACTTTTATAATGTCGGACATGCACCGGTCATATTTGGGCGTTGATGTACGCCTAGGAATGCGTGGACACAGAACAGTCAATCACAGCCAGAGTTTTGTGGGAGGTACCGTCTCAATCCCGGTTCACCCATCCCTAGGCGTTCCAGTTCCTGGCACTCCTAATGTATCAGTGGTCGTTCACACCAATACAATGGAGCGACTATGGCTGGAGTTGAAACGTCACTGTCGCACCTGCCGCAGTGACCAAAAATTAAAGTGGTACATGGGTGAATTCATGTATCGCAATAACATTTTGAAAAACTTACCTAGTGATGCCGCTCGTTTTCGTCGCTTTCTCCGGGATATTAGTAGAGTTTATCCCGGATTGGGAAAGCACGGCATCAGACAAACCAATTGCCGTTGTCGAAATTGTCAAAGACGCTAAATAATTCACCCATGGATGCCTTTACTTGCTTTTTTGCTTTTTATTAAGGGGGGCCAGGAACGTTCGTCGTGGCATACTAGGGGAGAGGCCTATGTCTAGCATTGGACTACTGCACACAACACACCTCCCTCAGAAAATTATCATTATGTTTTTAACAGTCTGTGTACCACATGCCAATACTTATCATATTGTTATGTGGTAAATGGTATTCTATAGGGTAGGCCTATGTCCAGCAGTAAACTTCTGTAGACTGATGATGATTATGATTTGATTTTCAAAGTTATAAATATTTTGATTGTTTATCGTTGTAAATATTTATTTGATTGTTTATGGTTGTAAATATTTATTTGATTGTTTATCGTTGTAAATGTTTATTTGATTGTTTATCGTTGTATATATTTATTTGATTTTGTAACAGAAATCATCGTAAATAGTGATGTTAGCCATAAATTACTGTACATAATGATGATACCACCTTTTTAAATACGCCCAATTTACGACAGTGTGCTAAAATTAAAATAACACAAATATTTTGAAGAAATTTACTTTAAGGAAAACAAATAATTTTGTGTTAATTTTTGAAAATGTTGTCGTAATTTTGACCGTCCTAAGCCGGGTTAAGAGTATGAAGGGAAAGATGGATAAATCTACATTGATTTGCTATGATGGATTTATCAATAATATGAAATTAAAAAATTAAAAATGGCATAAATTTTGAAACTATCATGGTTATGTACATAATTTTCACTAGAAACGGGATATTTACCATGATTTTTGTGACGAAATATCGGGAACATTTCAAACTCAAAAATCATGGTAAATATCCCGTTGCTAGTGAAAATTATAAAAAATGGCTTTGAAACTTAAAAATCATGCTTATACTTTTACTGATTTATTACCTATTATTATTTTACCATGGATTGATTCTTTATTATACAAGTAATATATTGTAATAAGTAGGTAATCTAAGTATTTTCGTAGTTTCGTGATGCTTGTTCTTGCAGGTCAGTGTAGTTTTTACTTTTGTTTGGGAACAGCGGATAGCTACCGAGTATCATGGCTGCTGTAACGACAGCAGCATTCTAAGGCGAGGCAGAAAAACAGCGTGGCTGAGCCCTCGACCTTTTCTCTTACACTAGACTAAATATTATTTTTATGCTTATATCCTTTATTTGTTAGTACAGTCTAATAATAAAAGCCCTTTTTTATTAAATGCTTGTACAGATTCGAGATTGCACCAGCACAATTCTTAGAGGTGCTATTTTATTTCGTGCGACGTCCTTATCAAATGATTTTCAATGATGGCTTAAGCCGACCGAGGTATCATGGTAGTCCCGTTGTGGCAATCACAAAAGTTGTCTCACAACTCTGGTACCCGACGTCTCAGATGTTATTGCATTCAGCCCTACCTAATGTAATGTAGTACGTGTAATCTTTCATTCGTTGTTTCATGGAAAAAGCTCGCATTCTTTGTTCATAATTCGAACGAGTTAATTAAATTGTAATTTGTCTTTTATAATTAAATACAGATAAGATTAATGTATCTTTTTTAAAAGCAACCGTTGGGAGCGGCCTACGTATTTTGTAGTAACATCTAGCATTGTTTATTTATTTTACTATGAATTAGAACACCTGCTGTCTCGCCAAAAGTAATCTGTCAACATGGTAATAAAACCGGTGGACTTCTAGGAGCTTGGGATTTATGGCGCACCTGTGTAAACAATTAGTTTTTTTCTAGGTATAGTTGTGTATGAATTTCACACTTCGTTTTCATTCATCGACGATTTGCGTAATAAAATATGTGATGTTCACGATTTCCGTGAATTATACCTTGTAGCTCGAGTTGATGCATCGGCACTATATATGTAATTCATCACTATTTTAAATTCCACCTTTTTAATACCTTTTACAAATCTTCTAAGTCGACCTTCGCCGTGCCATTTTACATGAAGGGGCGCAAAAAAGAAACTTGTTTTTATATGCGCATCGTGTAGAGTTGCTTTTCGTCGTAATTATGTCACTTATGACTTTTTTCCGTACGGCAACTTGAAAACTTTTCAGAGTTCATATCTCAAAAACGGTAAGTCGTATAGAAAAAAATGCATTGAACATTAATTGACGACTGAAAGAAATGCTAAAAGATAGGCAAAAAAAAAAAGAAAAAAAAGTTTTTTTTGACAAATCTTCTAATTCTTTCTTCGCCGTGCTATTTTACATGAAGGGGCGCAAAAAAGAAACTTGTTTTTATATGCGCATCGTGTAGAGTTGCTTTTCGTCGTAATTATGTCACTTATGACTTTTTTCCGTACGGCAACTTGAAAACTTTTCAGAGTTCATATCTCAAAAACGGTAAGTCGTATAGAAAAAATGCATTGAACATTAATTGACGACTGAAAGAAATGCTAAACGATAAGCAAAAAAAAAAAACAAAAAAAAAAGTTTTTTGACAAATCTTCTAAGTCTTTCTTCGCCGTGCTATTTTACATGAAGGGGCGCAAAAAAGAAACTTGTTTTTATATGCGCATCGTGTAGAGTTGCTTTTCGTCGTAATTATGTCACTTATGACTTTTTTCCGTACGGCAACTTGAAAACTTTTCAGAGTTCATATCTCAAAAACGGTAAGTCGTATAGAAAAAATGCATTGAACATTAATTGACGACTGAAAGAAATGCTAAAAGATAGGCAAAAAAAAAAAGAAAAAAAAAATTTTTTTTGACAAATCTTCTAATTCTTTCTTCGCCGTGCTATTTTACATGAAGGGGCGCAAAAAAGAAACTTGTTTTTATATGCGCATCGTGTAGAGTTGCTTTTCGTCGTAATTATGTCACTTATGACTTTTTTCCGTACGGCAACTTGAAAACTTTTCAGAGTTCATATCTCAAAAACGGTAAGTCGTATAGAAAAAATGCATTGAACATTAATTGACGACTGAAAGAAATGCTAAAAGATAGGCAAAAAAAAAAAGAAAAAAAAATTTTTTTTTGACAAATCTTCTAATTCTTTCTTCGCCGTGCTATTTTACATGAAGGGGCGCAAAAAAGAAACTTGTTTTTATATGCGCATCGTGTAGAGTTGCTTTTCGTCGTAATTATGTCACTTATGACTTTTTTCCGTACGGCAACTTGAAAACTTTTCAGAGTTCATATCTTAAAAACGGTAAGTCGTATGGAAAAAATGCATTGAACATTAATTGACGGCTGAAAGAAATGCTAGACGATAGGCAAAAAAAAAAAAAAAAAATTTGTGAAAAAAATTCTAAGTCTTTTTTTTCCCTCAGCGCCCCCTTATGTCCACTCTGACCAAACACTCTCCTGATCGGCAACCACACAAAGTAGAAATAAATTTCGATTAGGACGACACAAATCTTTACTAGCACACGCACGACCGACGCACTGACTGACTGAACGAGGAAGGAAAGGAGAGGAGTTAGTTAGTGAACTTAGTGATACCAACAACAATTTTGAAATGTCGTTGCATTTGTTATTTGATGGTGTCAAAAACCAAACCAGTAAAAATATTTTCTTCCGTCATAAAAGGCGTTGAATTTTGAATTTTGAACAAATTTTGTTCGAAAAATCAAAGCACTAACATTTTGAATGCGTTCGAATTTCGTTATCTAAGCCGCCACTTTGAAGCATAGTGCAAATAACTAATCTTGGTACTTGAAGCTTAGGTAACATTATTTCATTCAATTATCTGGCAAAATTTATGCAATAGTATTTGAATAATATATGCAAATATATATGCAATATTTCAAACATTAAATTTCTGTCCTTGTCACGAGTGGAGGACTATGGCACTGCCTCCCAACTTTCCCCAGTGGGCCAGATTGGTGGGAGACGCTGGCAATAAATGGTTTCGGAGCTATGAGGCCACCGAAAAACACATTATGGCCTCAAACTTTTAATACCCCTTTGACTTAGTCCGGGGTTTTTTTAATGCTGGACAGTTCACACAACATTTTCTTGTCTCAAGCTAAGCAGAGCTTGTGTTATGGGTACTAGATAACTGATATACTTAATACAATATATTACATAGACAGATATTTTTTATTATACATAGAAAATACCCAGAACACCCTGAACAAATATCTGCGATCGCACAAATATTGTTTCCGTTCCAGCCGTTTTTGGGTTACATTTAAATTTAATGTTATCCATAAAGTGAGGTTTACACTTGAAAAATAATGAACTATAATTAATGAGATGTTGTGAAATTTTGCCAATTTTCAAATCGAAAAAAGAGACTGCGGGCAACACTGGAGCCAGATGATTTGTATAGGGCGGTCGTGTGATAGGATGAGGTGTATTGCCTGGTAAAACTATTATCCCCGCTTTCAGGGTAATTTCAGAGATTTTCCCCAAAAACATGAAAGTAGAAATAATGACATTTTGAATCAAATTTTGACTAGGTCTTGTATAGAAGCTCCATGCAAAGAAAATATAAAGAAAATTAAAGAACATTTAACCATTTTGGTTGCTCTTAGCTGGCAACACTGGGAGCAGATGAGGTTTGTGTTTTTCGGGTCAGATTCCACATTTGGCAAGTAACCAAATTCAACCAAAGTTGCTGAACAAAAATTTAGAGTATGCCAAAATGTTGCCAGTGAACATGCTCAAAATCGTAGGATCTTCGATTTTTTAATTTAAAGATGGCGGACGGTGTTGCGGCCGTTTTGTAAAATCATGATATTTTTCGAATTTTAAATTGAAAAAGAGACTGTGAGCAAAACCGGAGCAGGATAACTTGTATTTGGCGGTCTTGTGATAAGACGAGTTGTATTATTTATTATCCTCCCTCCGTAGACCAAGACATGTCCTTGGTGATCCCGATGACCCTATCACTGCCGCTAATGCGGTAGTGACGTCATCCAGTCAAGACAGAGAAAACACTCCACCTTTGCACCGACCTCGCCGGCGAGGTCGAAGAACCTTCTAAGTACCTTCTGTACCTTCGCCTAAACCGGTACAAGCATGTTCCGGGGCGTTCTGTCCGATCCTCCCAACTTGGCAACAGCCCAAGCCGAGGTTCGTACCTAAGTGGTGCCCTTGTGCTCGTTGCCCAAAACCTAACTTTACAGGTTGAGCGCCATCTGCGCTCACCAAAACCCCGGTAAAGCAGTCATGGCCCCAGGCGGTCAACTGCATATAAATCCTTCCGGAAAAAAAAGAAAAATTATATTTTTTTATTTCGGTTTTTGCACCATATTATGTTAGTAAAGAATTGTTAGTATTATCACACAGTATTATTAGTTTATAGTATTGCCTGGTGAAAGAATTTTCCCCATTTTTAGGGTAATTTATCATTTGAATACGTACAAATTTATCTTATAACAATTTGTTTTAGTTAACATAAGAGTATAATAAAACTTAATAAAAATTATTCATTATGCTTAATTTTTACATGTATAAGAAATATTCATGCCCATTTATTAATTTTGTTTTTTATAAAAGGTAAATAAGATTAATTATGGCACTCTACCCCCACAACCATTATTATTGTTTTATTTTATTTTCATACACAATATATTTTAGACAGTTAATTGTTATTGTACCTTAAATTATGAAAGACACGACTGGAAAAAAACTAAAAAAAAACGTTAAAATGTTCGCCTGCTGGTAGAATAAATTTAAATTCAACAAAACTAATTTTTTTTTTTTACTCCCATGAAACCCGTCAGATCTGACGGGAATCTTTTAAGATGGCACTAATGAACACTCACAGGACGCGCGCGCGCTTTTAGCGCTGCACGTAGCGCATGCAACCGTTAAAAATGGAGGGAAACTAAGTATATTGTCTACTAATTCTTGTTGTTTGAGGAACTTTTAATAATTTAACATTACCTGTTAGGTAACATTGTAAACCTAATAAACTTGTTTTTTGTTTTAATAAACCTACTGTGAATATCGTTCGAATGGAGTTTGTTCCAGAGTAATGCAACTGTCATACCCAATTTCTACTGCCAAGCAGTCAAAGACTTATATTACAAGTCTTTGCATTGCAATCAGTAGGTAAAGTAAATGATCACATTGCTGATTTGCTGAGTTTCCGTCGGTTTGAAGGATATGGTTTCCGGTGAACGTACATTGACCCTAAATTAACGTGACTAGGACGTCTTATTCATGACCAACACAAAGCTTCACAGAATTGACTTTCAATGATCGTCGCCAGGACGTATTTTCCATTACCTACACAGAGCGTCACAGTTTTGGACCTAAAACGACGTTAGTATGACGTAAATTTTCGATAGAGAAAGGACGGATCGTAAAATCACCTTTGCATAATTTTTTCGTCTAGGTTGAATGTTGCTACCCTAATTATTCAATCGCGTCGCAAACCGTACCTATCTAGTCTATCTACGTTAAGTAATTGTTAGAAAAAAAGTTAAGGATTGGTTTGATTGGTGCAAATAACGACGTACCTAACAATGACGTATGAACAACGGACGAACAGAAGAGGTCGCCAAAGCGACGACACAACTACGAGATGTAGGACTGAGGTACCTACGCTAAATTGACGTCATTGTAATATACTTGATCGACGATTATAGTAACCTACCTACTAACGTTGCTAGGACGTCTTATTCGTGACCTACACGGGCGTCACTGAATTGTAACTAAATTGACGTTACTAGGTACCTTCGTCTTATTCATGATCAACAAAGGGCGTCACGCAATTGACCTTATTGGTCGTCGTTCACCAGGACGTATTTATCAGGATCTACACGGACGTCACAGAATTGGATCTAGATTGACGTTGCTAGGACGTCTTATTCATGACCTACACAGGCGTCACAAAATTGTACCTAAATTGACGTTGCTAGGACGTCTTATTCATAATCAATAGAGGGTGTCACATAATTGACCCTAAGTTGATGTCGCCAGGACGTATTTAGCATGATCTACACGGACGTCACAGAATTAGATCTAGATTGACGTTACTAGGAAGACTTATTCATGACCTACACAGGCGTCACAGAGTTGGACTTAAACTGACGTTGCTAGGGCGTCTTATTCATGATCAACACAGGCCGTCACAGAATTGAACCATGATAAACACAGGGATTCACAAAATTGTACCTAAAGTGACGTTGCTAGGACGTCTTATTCATGATCAACAGATGGCGTCACAAAATTAACCCAAAGTGGACGTCGCGAGGTAGTATTTTTCATGATCTACACGGGCGTCACAGAACTGGATCTAAATTGACGTTGCTAGGACGTCTTATTTATGATCAACACGGGGTGTCACTAAATTGTACCTAAAGTGACGTTGCTAGGACGTCTTATTCATGATCAACAGATGGCGTCACAGAATTAACCCAAAATGGACGTCGCCAGGACGTATTTTCATGATCTACACGGGCGTCACAGAACTGGATCTAAATCGACGTTACTAGGACGTCTTATTTATGATCAACACGGGCCGTCACAAAATTGTACCTAAAGTGACGTTGCTAGGACGTCTTATTCATGATCAACAGATGGCGTCACAGAATTAACCCAAAGTGGACGTCGCCAGGACGTATTTTCATGATCTACACGGGCGTCACAGAACTGGATCTAAATTGACGTTACTAGGACGTCTTATTTATGATCAACACGGGCCGTCACAAAATTTTACCTAAAGTGACGTTGCTAGGACGTCTTATTCATGATCAACAGATGGCGTCACAGAATTAACCCAAAGTGGACGTCGCCAGGACGTATTATTCATGATCTACACGGGCGTCACAGAACTGGATCTAAATTGACGTTGCTAGGACGTCTTATTTATGATCAACACGGGGCGTCACAAAATTGGACCTAAAGTGACGTTGCTAGGACGTCTTATTTATGGTCACTTGAGAGCGTCACAGAATTGACCCTAAATGGACGTCGCCCGGACGTATTTTTCATAACCTACACAGGGCGTCACAGAATCGACCCTAAATGGACGTCACCAGGTCGTACCGTCGAGTACCAGACCTAAAACGACGTGAGTATGACGTACATTTTTGACGAATAAAGGACGGACCCTAAAATTACCTAAGGATGACGTCTTTTTTCCGTCTAGGTCGGATATTGCTACCTGGGATGTGGTCACCATCGCATTGTGCTCGCAATCGCATGTGGGATTCTATTTGTAGAATCGTCGTGTGTTTTCGTCAGCGCGATCTAGGCATGAACTAAAGTTCTTTTACAAAGATTTAAAATAGATTATCTTCATAATCGGCCTATCGGTCTACTGCTGGACATAGGCCTCCCCATAGAATGCTACGAAGGTCTTGAGCCACCTCTATCCACCGACTTCCTGCTACTTTTATTATGTCTTTGGTCCATCGAGAAGGGGCCTTCTTACCCCTCGTTTTCACCAAGGTATAATACATGTATAATACATAACATTCCACAGGCATTCTTGTATTATACATGTATTATACCTTGGTGAAAACGAGGGGTTACAGTGCATCATCCGGTTTGTCTTCGCCAATCGTGAACTTTTATTCCCAACAGTTGTTAGTTCTACGAGCTTTAGGTATGGCCTGCCCATTGCCACTTCAACTTGCTAAGTCTGAGCTATCTTGTTAATATAATTCTTTATATCTTTATCAACTTATCTCGCTGTAGTTGAAAGAAAAGCAGATTGCGAACCTCGCTCAGAGTGACTTATTGTTGCAGTCGTGTTTTTAGAGTATCCGTACTTGCCGCGCGAACGCGCGATGCAACAATCTACTAAGTATTAAACATGTTAACATCAAATGAAACATTGAGGTTTTATATTATGTCTTTATTTAAAATTTATTTCAATGGTAGTATATTATTATAACAATAAATAATTCTGTCTCTTTCAGAGATTAAGTGTACACACATAGATTATTTTAATATTGTAGTATAAGTATGTATTTTTGACACGTATTATACACAAAAATAAAACCATTTTAACTGTAACAATATCACATCTTTAGGTGTGTACTTATTGTGTGCCCGTTATTACATTCATTTTAATTCACTTTAACAAATTGAATACTTGCAATACAAAAGATATGCAAAAATATCGATATTTTAAGCCTTACGTTTTGTTGGGCTCACTACACGTCACCTAAAAATGTAAAAAAAAACAATTGGAGCAAACTGTACGTTGAGTTAATATCGACGGTGTCGCTTTGCCCCGGTAAGGAATGATAGGACCAATATTTACCGATCACAGAACTCGACCGCCAATTAAATTCCAATAACTACTTCTTAAACACACTTAAGTCTTTAAAAGGGGATCCTCGTCATCACTTGATGATTATTTATTAATGTTGTTTTATAGTTAATTCGAAACAATCAGTATTTTCTCTCATAATTCAAGACTCACTAATTTAGCAGAATCTGAAGCCTAATACATAATCTATATTTGCTTGTATGGGTTTTCTTAGTGCTACGTTCTAAGTACAAGTCATGGATGACTCAAGACTCGCTACTGAATCCCATTGCTTGCATTGGCAAGTATCTAAAATATCTTATATTAACAAATCGATTTATTAAAATAAATCCAAGTTGCTACACCAATGTCTAAAATGAATAATGAGCTATTACTATGAGTTTAGCACAATCACTCATAGTGACACGAATAGGGCGGCAAGTTTTGACAAAATCAGCCTCAAAATAGGCGATAGCAATCTTTATTACAATATATCTAGAGTTTTAATTGCACTGTATTTGTGAAGCTACTCATATTTCTACAGACGTAGGTACTGAAGAATTTGTCTGACAGCGGCTCTGCGCGTGATGGAATATTGTACGGTCTACAAATAAATCTCTACAGATTGACGATATCTGATGCGAGTACTTTATAAATAGAAGTAGCATTTGAGCATAAATCATTCTTGCCGTGAACTACGTAGTGTTCAATTATCTTGGGTGAACGTAACGTCGCATACAAAATGATACTCGGGTTGCTTCCTGTGGACGGTCTTAAGACCGTCATATGAGTAGGTACCTACAGATATCTACCTATGTAGGTGAGTACCTACAACATTTTACATGTGTAAAGGCAAGTTTATATTGAATTTACTAAAGAACAAAGATAATGTAAGTAGGTATCACAAATCGTCACTCCTTAGAAATCGATTTTACTTCGATACCGTTCGACTGAGCTATAACTACATTACTTAGATTGCTACAGCCCATACAAGTGGTAACAAAGTGAAAGAGTATGTCGCAAAACTATTACCCCACAGGGAATGATTCGTGCAAACTAACGAAATGTACGATGAAACAACTAGAACTAATTTACTTCAAAAGTATTGCCATTGATTAGGCTAAGCACGCCATTGTTGGCTTACTAAAAGGCTTAAATATTCGAATAACAACCAAGTTCGCATTCTATGGTAACTACAACATATTAAAACTCATTACAACATCTTAATGACATTTTTGAGTTTTACAAATAAGTACGTTGGGTTCGGTAAAATCTTTTCTCAGTTTAAGTACCTACGTTAGTAATTCAGTCAAAAAATATAGGTCTTATAAATTTATAAAGGTTAATTTCACTGCCTTCGTTTTAATATATTTAATTGATAGTTGCAATAAATATTATACTAGACAAACTTGGATTTTACCATCTTATTATACTAAAAAATAGCGAAAACGATCTTATAAATAATGAACAATAAGTACATACTTATCAAAAACCAAGTACATAATGAATACCTCAATTATTCAGATATGGTAAAAAATAACGATTCATAATTAATTTTGTCACAAATGCTTCATTAAAGTCTAGCACAGACTAACACCCTTTTAGTACTCAAATGTCGTTGAGGTCGGCACCACCTCCAATATCATTTGTAGAAAAACAGTAATTTTACCTGAAAAGAGAAATAATATATTTACTATAGTAAATTATATAGTACTAGCTGCCTACCTACGCCTAGGAAATAGGTACACGCACCTAGGGTAACCAGATGACAGGATGTTTCCTAACATTTCAGGAATTTTGGCCTCTGTCAGGATAACAGGAAAAATCAGGAATTGATAGGAATTTTTGAAAATAATTGGGTAACCAACTACTAAGAAATTATAATATTTTAGCTGTTTTATTAACATAAAATAATAATTTATTTTTATGGAGCTGAGTTATATCTATTAATAATGATTTGTATATCCTCTGTAAACAAAAATCAGGAAATCTAGTGAAAAGTCAGGGATTTTGTCAGGAAATCTCATTTTTGTATCCGGTAACCCTACACGCACCGAACCTCCAAACAATCGCTATTTATACCCTTAATGGCTAAATTTCTTAAAACTTTCTTAGTGAGCACCTAGAAGCCGAAAGGAACACTAATTTCAAAATCCACGTCTCTAACTTGAAAGACATGGGACTTTCATACAAATTTTCACACACCTTTTCAACCCCTTGGGGTGCGAGTTTTCGAAAATAGTTTTTAGTGCGCGCCTACACCCCTCAATGAGTGCTTGTGCCAAATTTCAGACCTCTCGGCCCAGTAGTTTCCGTGATTTCGTGAGTGGTCAGTCAGTCAGTCAGTGAGCAATGAGTGGACTTCTCTTTTATTAACTGACTTCATACATAGCCCGGATCCCACACTAGGATTCCCTGTGTCGTGAGTATGGTACCCCAACACCCAGACCTCGAACAAATATTTGCAGATCATACAGAAAATTTACCCGCAGCGGGAATCGAACCCACAACCTCTCGCATCTCTGCCTCGCCCGCAGCGCCATAGAGGTCGTCAAATAATGCTACCAAATTAAAAAATATGGACGAGGCTTGGGAAACGATAGGTTTGAAGCTTATTAAAGTGAGTGAGCTCACTCACTTCGCTTCAGTCGGTCTTTGTGACGGCAAGGAGACGTAACGTACGTGTGTTGTAATTGTGACTTATTTTTCACTAGTATATAGGTAAGGTCCATACTTTTGTATTTTGGTCAAAGGTCAAATATGAGACGTAAAAGTGCAACATACCCATGAATGGCAAAGAGTACCCCCACTTGACAAATGGCAGGTAAACCAGCATTCCGGTGCAGATGAACGCAGCAGCGTACAGGTACTCCCATTGCGGCTTGTCCACGATCGGAGCCACCACCAGGTACGTCGACACGAACAGCACGATGTACGGGATTATTATCGGCACCTGGAACAAGGAATACAATTACAGTAAATTTTATTTTACTTATTTTATTTTATATTACACTAACACATTCAAAAAACAAAACAAGGTCTTAATCTTAGTGTTCCCGTAATTATAGGGCATCACAGCGTGCGCAAGAAATACAACATTAACAGCTTATTACAGGGATATATAGTAAAATATAGGATAAGAAATATAAGATAGATAGAATATAATATAGGATAGAATACTTATTACATAATACTAAGATAAAGGATAATAATTTATAGAAATAATACTTAGTTTAGGCTAGAATTATCGAATATTGCGGTATAAAATTTAACTATTTGTCTAACAAGTAGGTTACAAAAATGTGTTAAAAATTTCACAAATTACTCAAGACATGAGTACTTTTAAATGTTTTCTAAATTTAGGTAATGGGTCAGATAATTATGTCCAAATCACTTGTTTTTGTAATAGTAGGTATTATACTGCTTACAGAGCCTTGGCATAACGGAGTGCTGACCGAGATTCGTTCTCGAGTACGACAAACTAAAGAAGTTATATGCTCTTATTCTAGGTAATCGAGATGGTGCGGTAATACTTAAGCTATTTGTTAGATCAATACAGTCTACGTTACTATTAAAAACTTTATGTAAGAAAACCAGAAAAGAGATCGATCTGATCTCTTTTCTACGGTTATATAGAATAATCAGAATAAGAAGAAGAATAGACACCTCTGTCTCCTCGCGTGGATGTCTTAAAAGCCGTTTAAGGAATAGGCAACAGCATCAACCTGACTCAGGTTGATCCCATTCACTAGAGTATTCCCTTAATTACTCCTTACGTACTCAGGTTACCTGAGTATTTAACACCAATACTGCGATCATGGTCACGTCCTTCTAAGGTGCGGGCCAGACAGAAAAGACGTAAGACGCAGAAGGGGCGCGAACATTTGTCTCTTCCGCGTCCCTTTCATACAAAATGTATTGAAGCGTCGCGACGCAAAACATACAGAATCGCGCCTTTTTTTCAAAACACACAGGAGAGACGGGGCGCGGAGGCGAGGAGCGGGCGCAGGTTAGCGTGCCTGCCGGGCGGGACTCGCTCGCTCGCACAGTTAACGTTTACCGTCGCGTCCGCTCCCCGTCTCTTCTATATAATTTCAAAAGTTGCGTCCGTTTCTCGTCTCCGCCCTGTCCGCGACGCGTCCTCGCCTTACGTCTCTTCTATCTGGCTTGCGTCTTAGGACGCGCCCATGCTGCATTGCTCTGCGCCACCCTGAGACAAAGATGAAAAGTCTCATGTGCCTGTAATTTCGCCGCATAAGTGTTTATTGAACTCACCTTATATGGTCGTGGTGCATGGGGCTTAGTGTGTCTCATGACGATCAGAGCGAGCATCGCGCCGCCGTAGAATATCCACGCCGTGAACGAGAAGAAGTCGATCAGAGAGTCTATCGTCCCGTACAGGACCATCGCGACTGCTATCAGAGACTGGAACGAAAGAAGACAATATCAAAAATCGATCGCCAGATTAAAAAAAAAGGAGCGAGCCTTACAGTAGTCGCTTATGATGTGAATCATTCATGAATTTTTGTGTAATAAATCCATGATAACATCCACACCTGGTTTGCCCATTGGTCAGCACATTCACCTGTCGGCTAAGATCGGTGATGATTTGGTGATCAGGGCTTACACACCGGTTTCCAGTGATGAAGAGAAGGGCTGTGTCGACTTGGTGGTTAAAGTCATGAGCAAATGCTGGTTAGGACAGTTTGGCAGTGGACAGTAGTAGTAGAGCTTTTTTGTAAAAGAGTTCGTCCGGGGAAGTACCTGCTACCACCATACCTATTTCTGCCGCAAAGCAGTAGTGTTCGCATTGCTGTGTTCCTGTTTGAAGTGTAAGGGTGCCGGTGAAATTACAGGCACATGAGACTTTTCATGTTTACGTCTCAGGGTGGCGGCCGCAGTGCAATGCCACATAGGGTGCGTTCTAGGTGGACGTGACCTATGAGGTAATGCGCTGTTCATAGGCAGAGGTGGGCCATCTGCTTGACCCCGTCATCCAAAGTAGTATAAAAAAAAACTCTTTTGGAGTGCATGTTCACGCAAACTTTTAAACTTGTAGCCGACGACGACTGTGGAAATCACAGAGTACTACATCATCATTTAGGTTTTCAAGGAGTTTATGGGTAAAAAGATAAGATGAAACACTTGCATGGAATATCAGTCCAGGGGCCGGAGTGAAGCGGCGGACGTGCACATACGACAGAATATCCAACAGGTGACCCTCTCGTGACGCTGCAAAACACAACCTGCAGAGAAAAGCCGATGAGAATCATTCGTACCTAAGTGACCAGGCTCTTTTTATACAGTGAAAGCAAGATTGGGACACTCAAATCTACGAACTGACTCTATGCACAGTGGTGCAGTGGTGATTGTGCGATTGGAAAACTTTATGATCTTTAGATTTAATAAGTTTATGGTGAAAAATATATTTTTAACCCCCGCGACGCAAAAACGACGGGGTGTTATAAGTTTGACGTGTCTGTGTGTGTGTGTGTGTGTGTGTGTGTGTGTGTGTCTGTCTGTCGCCTTGTAGCTCCCGAACGGATGAACCGATTTAGTTTTTCGGGGTTAAAAATTAGTGATCGTAACCGTGTGCTGATCAAAATGAGCCTTAACACGGCCAGTCTACTATTATCCATCGAGGAGTTCCGTTGTCCACCTTCCGTCTCCATCATCAGGTCAGCTCGCTGTCACCATCATATTGCATTGTCATCGGAACTTGAAAGGTATGCAAAATTTCAGCTCAATCGGTTGAGGATAACTGCTTTAAAATTCAGTTGCAAGATTCCACCCGGACAAACATATTCCGCCCGGACATA
Source organism: Operophtera brumata (assembly GCA_932527175.1). NCBI lineage: Eukaryota > Metazoa > Arthropoda > Insecta > Lepidoptera > Geometridae > Operophtera > Operophtera brumata. The sequence continues at coordinate 9,470,583 of OW052238.1, forward strand.
CATTGCAAGTTAATATATGTAAAGCTTGTAAAAAACTCATAGTTTATTATTTTTCAAGTGTAAACCACACTTTATGGATAACATTAAATTTAAATGTAACCCAATTGGTAAAGGCATCGCCGATCACAGGCGAGGTTGCGGGTTCGAGTCCGCTGGAACGAAATTCTTATAAAAACTGTTTCATTAGATTTTGACTGACTAACAATAGGCATATACACACAGCAAAAATAACTGCAAGGATTAACGTTTCGTGGTGGAAGGGTGCTCTACGGAATTAATTCTCGATACTGAACCGCCTAGCGGTGTAACGGAAAGATGGAAGTTTGTAGAATAAAACTTAACGTTACACTTGACTGAAAATTGAAATTTGAAATTTATTTATTTTGGAAAAGTTTTTACACAAGAGCAGTATACAAAAATATGGAATGAAAGAAAGAAAATACATTTATTCACCAAAAATCAGCCAGTTAAACAAAATGATTACATACAAAAATACAATTTTAGAAAAGTAAAAATGAGAAAATACGAAACTGATAAAATAAAATAAGTTATTTGGTGAAAAGGCAACGACTCAGCTTTTTGTGCCTAGTCCGAAAACCAGACGCTTTAACGCGTGTAGACGCTGTGTGTTTGGAATGTAATGAAGGAATGAAATTACCACTAATAAGCTTTCGGTATCTTAGCTAACTATAACGATAGAAAATGTAGAAACCATAGTTACCTTCCCGCAACAAACAGCGTTCCGTTAGCTGATCCAAAGGTCGAGATCGTCACTGCAAGCGGCATCAGCCACGCCAGCGGCCCCAACAGTCGGTTTCCGAACGTGACCGCCACAGCCTCGCTGTCTGCCATCTCGCTGACCGACATGACCGCCAGGTAGGAGACGTTCACCAGAGCGTAGCATAGCGTGACAAGTGGAATTCCGATAACTATACTTAGTGGCAGGTTCCTAAAATATCAAGGGAAAATTACACCTACAGTTGTGGTCATATAATTAAGAACGATTTGAAGTTCTAGAAGTTTTTTATTTAAATCGTATCATACACAGAGATGTGTACCTTCTGAGAAGCAACTAGTTATGTTATATAATAGTCACATTAATAGAGCAACCTGACTTAAGAATAAAGTATGAAATCACTAACTATTTTTTGCACATTTTATTGATTTTATCAAAGTAACACATTCAAATAGTACTGAAACTGGACAAATAATTAAGAACGATTTATTTAACTGCTCGGGAATTGTTTTGTATGACACTTAGATTTAAAAAATCACAATATTATGTAGCACAGGAAACATAAAAAGAAATTTAATAAATATTTAACTAAAATTATTAGTTAATAGCATATCCACGGCTTTTAATTACAGCTTTACACCGGCGAGGCATTGACTCTATTAATTTTTGACATTTCGCAAGAGAAATAGAGTTCCATTCTTCTAAAAAAACGTCATACAGCTCTCTTAAATTTCCACACTTTGTATTTGAAACCTTTTTCTTTACTTCAAACCACAGATTCTCTATTGGGTTTAGATCTGGACTGTTAGCAGGCCAGTCTAAGACAGAAACTAATTGCGCTGTAAGAAATTCCTTTACGGTGCGTGCAGTGTGCTTTGGATCATTGTCATGCTGGAATGTCCAAATGACCGGTAGAACGTCTTCAGCGTATGGTAACATTGTTTCTTCCAGTATATTTTTGTATTGGAACTGATCCATGTTACCTTCTATCAACTTTACAGGTCCTACACCATGTCCAGAAAAGCAACCCTAAATTTTCACATTTCCACCACCGTGCTTTAATGTAACTTTCGTGTACTTTGGGTCGAATGCTGTATTCGGGGGACGTCGTACATATCGTTTTCCATCAGAACATACTCTGTTTATTTTCGTCTCGTCAGAAAAAAGTACATTTTTCCACTGTTGCACAGTCCAGTTTTCATACTTTCTCGCAAATGCAAGCCGGGCTTGCCTGTGGCAAAGTTTTAACATGGGTACCTTTCTTGCTATCCTACCGTGCAATTTTTCTTCTACCAAACGTCTTCGAATAGTGCGTGCTGAGATTGCTGAAGGGTTGTTTTCACCAAAATATTCTTTTCTAAGCTCATTGGACCCTTTAAAAGGATTTTGTTTTGCCATACGAACGATGTTTCGGTCATCTCGAGGAGTTGTTTTTCTCTGTTTAGGTACACGTGGAACATTCGAAGTAGTTTGATACGTAGCAAAATGCTTTACAGCGTGGAAAACCATCGTTTTTGAACATTGCAGATGGTCGGCTATCTTTTTATAAGACCAATTCTTCCGGCGAAGTTTTATTATTACTTCCCTTTTAGATTTATCACAACTTTTATTTTTTCGCATTGTTTTTTCTAAACAAGCAATCACCTTTAATCTTGTACAGCACGTAATGGCGCCAAAATTATACAAACAGTAACAAATCGACTGAGTGTTCTCTATTTAAATTTGAATAAAGGTATAAACTACTTAGCGTTCTTAATTACGTGACCAGCCAGTAATAAGGAATACTTTGTTTAAAAGTAGTGTAAAAAGTTTGCCTATTGATTTTTAGCCAATCATGTGTATCAATGAATACAGTGGTAATATGGAAATGTTTTACGATACCGAGAGAAATAAAAACAAATGCATACAATTAGTTTTGCATCTTAGTTGGAAAAAATCTTCCCTTTATATCAGCGTTCTTAATTATATGGCCACCACTGTATCTGCTCGAAAACAAGAAAGTATTTAAGGATTTTAAGGAAGAAGATTCCCCCTTAAGGAAAACAGGAGAGGCACCTAAAAGAACTAATTGTATCATCGTCATGAACGATCAAACTTGTACCTACTCAAATTATTATGTGGTGGGAAAGTCCACCGACTATCGCAGTAATCACGTCGTTTGCAAATATGGTAGTCACTATGTTACATACACACATAGACAACGCCTTTTCACCGAAGAGTAGGCAGAGCATCAATGGGCCTCTTTTCACCTGCACTATCGTGGGAACACGTGACAAGTGGTGAGCTCATCGCCACCATTGCTTCCCACGTTTTATATAACACGGCTAACGCTTGCTTCCAGTAATAACATATTTCTTAGTAAGCTAGCAGCCAGGATAAATCTTATACCAACGAATGTAACTAACTGTTTCCGGCCCAAGAATAGACCCCTCCATCTCCCAGAGGTTACCGCTTAACATCAGGTGGGCCCCTTGCTTGTTCCGTCATTCAAGTAGTATAAAAAATAAAAAATAAACTCCCGTGGATGTCGTAAAAGCCGACTAAGGGATTACCCGGACTTGTTTGTTAAGAGTCGTTGGCTGGTTACCTATAATTGAAAGAACACTAGATTTGTAACTTTAGAATTATATTTTTGCAAGATTGTGCTTCATTCGCTGGAGATCCAAACAAAAATAAAAAAAATGGCCTGGCTGCTAGCTTACTAAAGAATGTTTTAAGTATTGGAAGAAAGAGTTAGCAGAGTTAATCGTGGTACGCAATGGCGGGGATGAGCTCACCACTTGTCACGCCTATTTCCCACGAAGGTGCAACCTGTGCAACCCACGGCGAAAAGAGGCCCATTTGAGGCTCTGCCCTTAAACGTAGTGATTATTTTTCTATGGCTCTGCCTACCCTTTCGGGGAAAAAGGCGTGTGTCTATGTATGTATGCTATGAAATTTTGTACCTAGTTGTGTTGTTCGGTAAGAATGGTTACTTCACTCACAACAGCTCGTATTATGAAGTCTCATCGGTCCGCATTCAAAATAACCTAGATTTGCATAAGTGACTGGATGGCATCATTACTAATCCTGCTTCGTGTTCAAATTGATGTAACAAGCAAAATTGCGTTGAATTCACACACACCGTGGCGCGGTGCCAGAAATCAGCTATTTAGACTTTATCATCACGGACACTCAAATTTTCTTCAACAGGTACTCAAATAAGTTTGATTAAAGGAGAAGTATCCATACACACACCAAGTATCATCATAATCCGTTCAACCATTACGGAGTTGAGTGGAAATACACATAAACCAAGCGGAACCGCGGGCGGAAGCTAAAAGAATACTCTAATATAGCTTACAGTAGTGAAACAATTTTCGAAATCGGATCAGTAGTTCCAGTGATTAGCCCTATATCCAAAAAGCTCGCGAAGTTCTTTTTTTTCTTAACCTGTATTTTCCCACTGCTGGGCAAAGGACTCCCCCAAATTCTTCCACTGGTCCCTGACCTGGGCAGTCTCCTCAAAATTAACAAGATCTTGAAGAATTTTACCTCTTTAAAATATTAGCGTATAGATTTTATCGAAGGAAAATATTAATGTATCTTTGGTAAAAGGTAAGGAGTGACGAATAGCAAGTTTTTTGGGAATCATATACAAAAAAGCGTATTCGGAACTTTCAAAGCAGGGATGAAGAATGCTCTGATCCAGTTACACCAGTATACATTGTACCTGTGGACGACCTCTGTAGCGCGTCAGGCAAGTAGCCAGCTGAGATGCGAAAGGTTGCGGTTTCGATTCCCGCTGAGGGACAAATAGGATCTGACAAGTATGATCTGCAAATATTTGTTCCGGCCGTGTTACGGTGCCGTAGTAATCGTAGTTTCTGATACCCACGACAAAGGGAATCCTAGTGTGGATAGGACAATGTATGTGACTGTTGGGTGTTATATCTACTAAACTCATAGAAAATACATAAAGTGGGGTGTAAAGTAATAAAATGTGTAATTGAATTGGAATTAGAAGAGGAGTTAAAGAGTGTTCACTTACTTGGATGGATTCTTTATTTCCTCAGTGACATAGTTGAGGTTATTCCAACCGTCGTAGGCCCACAGGCCCGTGTAGAACGCAGTGGCTATGTTGCCCAGAGTCGCCGTACTTGAGGCGAAGTTAGGCTCCTGTAAATGTCGCGTATTACCTGCACCATACGGACACATCTCCCGTCAGTTGCTATATATACATCCCATATGATAATGAGCTTTTATGGCGTGATATGTTAGGAATTTATGAATTGGTCGATCGAGAATCAGATAGCTTTCAAGCTAACAATTGAAATAAAACCCCTCATAAGTTGTAACTAACATCTATACAATTATAATTCGAGCAAAATGTTAGGTATCCAATCCAGGAATCCTTCTGAGAAGTGACTAAGTATTTAATATTCTAAGATATCTAGCTAGATACCTTGGTATAGGTCGCGCAACGAGTAATGAGCGCTGACCTTCAATGCGCAGAAGTTATTTTTTGTGTCTGTATAGGGAATGCGCTAATGTAAACATGCACGCAGTCAACCCCACCACTTTCGCCGAGCGCTCATTACTCGTTGCGCGACCTATATGGAATTTATGATGGAGAATTGTTTATGAGGTGTACCTAATTTTTCTCGTCGTTCATTACCTTGTATCAATTTATACGCTCCTCCACACACAATGATGGCAATCGCCACCAGCTTAGCTGCCGTGAAGATGTTTTGAACGTTAGTTGCCAAATTCACACTGTAGCAGTTTACCGCCAATATCATCACTGGAACATGAAAAAGACATGTAAAGTTAGTTATGCGTCCGGTCTAAGAACAGACCCATCTATCTCCTCCTGTGGATGTCATACAAGTCGGGTAAAGGATCACACAAGGGGTTGGGCAACAACATTCACCAATCCGCTTGCCAAGCGTGGTATGGTGGTTATGGTAAATCCCCCCATTGTATTCTATGAGAGCCTCCTCCTGCAGTGGACGACTGAAGGGCTGATGATGGTTATGAAAGTACATACTTTTCATTAGAAACGAGATATTTGCCATGGTTTTTGAGTTATGATTGTTCCCGATATTTCGGCACAGTTGCATGCGCCATGATCACGGGAGATCTAACTAAAGTCTTTAAAGTCTTAAGTATTTAGTCTTAAGTTCAAAAACCATGGTTAATATCTCGTTTCCAGTTAAAAGTATGTACATAACCATGATAGTTTCAAAAGTAATATTATGAAAGTAAGTGAACAAATAGCAGTTCCATATGGCTTCGCCAAGTAGACTACCTCAACGGAAGACGTGAATTTGTTATTTTTGCAAGGGACGGGCGGGACTCACGATGCAAAGTCGAGCTCAACTCGCTCTGCCAGCTGTGGAACCAGATGACACGAAATTTTATCCACATTGAGATTATCCTACACAGTGAACGCAAAGCTTTGTCGGAAGAATACGTTTTGAATACCGTGGATGGTACTTTATAACACAAAGTCCCACTCTCTCCGCGTCTGTTTCTCCGTTTGTCCGCTTAGTTCTTCTAAACTACGCAACGGATTTTGATGCGGTTTTCACTATCATTTAGATAATTTATTCCGGAAGGTTTATATGCAGGTGCACCTACCTAACTATGCTTAATAACTTTTCTTGCGAAACCTGGGCAAGTCAATGTGGCGCAGCAAAAATAGCCGGATGAGATGCGAGAGGTTGCGGTTTCGATTTGAGCTGCGGGACAAATATGTATACCAGGTCTGGGTGTTGTTGTAGCATGGTACTCTTAGTTGCTGATACCCACGACACAGGAACTATGTTTTTTTTATACTACTTGAATGACGGAACAAGCAGATGGCCCACCTGATGTTAAAAGCGGTAACCTCTATGTTGTGTGACCTTTGGATGTTAAAACTCGAAATAATTTTCGGAATCTTATCCAGTAGTTCTGGAAATTAAATACAAACAAACTAACCTCTAGTGTAGATTCATAAGTTGTAACAAGAAGTTACCAAGGTGGAGATCTTACTAAGTACAGAACTACTAAAACAACAAATACTAAAGACCACCCGTACACAACACTCGGAAACTATTCATCATCGAAGCTAGGGACCCAGCAAGTCGAGTCCATTGTAAACAGCACATGGCATATAAATACAACCCAACAATTTACAACTACACATTGACCTCAGCTCCACTCGAAATTATTTCAATTGAGATGCAACAACGAAATATTTAAGTAGGCGCCTAATTATAAACTCGCTCTGTCGCCGGGCGAGATAAATTGAATTGTTAGATTCAGTGGGCGCTTGTGGGGCTCAGAAAATAGTCTAATGAATACCAAGACGACTTGAAACGCTCATTAGCTGTGTAAATATTTGAACCGAATTCAAAACAACCACCCAGCATAATAGAGACACAATAGAATAGTTCATAATAGTAGTAGTTCTGTCATGATACAAAATCACATGTAAAGTTCGTTAATATGGACTCTAGCAAAAATCAATAAAACTGATGACTTGGGGCGTTTTGTATTGTCCCCTTTCTTAAACTATCAAAATCATCAAGAGAAACCAGAAAGAACACATCTAAAATCCGAGAAGACCGAAAGGGCAACCGTTTCTTTCAGTTTTTATATTATCTCAAACTCGGAAAATTTTACGAAATTCCTGGATATTCTTGGACCGTCAATATCGTTTTAAATTTTACTCACCAATAGATATGACCGCCACAAGTTTGACCAGCGAGTGAGGAGGCTCGCACTCCGACACGAACGGTTCCACCGCATATTTCGCGAAGCTCAAACAGATTATAGCCATTTGTGACGGTTTCAGCACCAACGTCGATACCTGGAATAAACACCTCTAGTTAGCTAGTTTTATGAACTATCGAGCTATTATGTAGCACAACACTCATCATCATGATCCCCTTGCCCTTATCCCAGTTAAGTAGGGTCGGCACAACTTGTTTCTACAACCTTTCCTACGCACATGTCGTCTTTCACACAGTGCATCCATCTCTATTTAGGCCTGCGCATCTACTCTTGTATCCATTCACATTCAACTTCATCACTCTTCTTGTTTCATGGCTTTCATGCCTGCGCATAACATGCCCGTACCACGCTAACCTCCTAAATCTTTTCTGTTACTGGCGCTACTTTCTTATCCATTCTTGACACTCCACTCATCCATCACAACACTCACTCGTAGGTATCTCAGTGGCATGCTCTTCTTTCATCAGTCGCCTTGGTAGCCCAACACTCGGACCAGCACTATGATTTTGGATTCGCTATCTGATTCAATCATTCAAGTCCCGTAAAGGTGCTTGCTGCTGTTCTGATATATTCATATTAATTCAATCAGAGTTTGAATTACGTAGTAAGAAGTACCTAAAAACTACGTGTCGTAATCGTAGTGTTGTATCTAGCTCGTTAGGTACCTCTCACAACATCAATCAAAGAACTAAGTAGTTGTGGTTAGTCAGAAATTATAGTACCTAGCGACTAAAATAGCACTCTGCTAATACCGGATAACCCACTTTAGTTTTCCTTGAAGCTGTATTTTGCACACCTCGTACACTTTGATCAGGTTTGATATTGGTACTGGCTGGCATATTCCTGACATGTACCCTGTGCTTTGCTTTGCACTGAGCGGTTTGTGTAACGGTCTTACGATACTTTACCCATGAAAACAGGAATGCGGGTGGTCCCCCGAACGCGTCCATAAAGTAGGCGTACTCAGCCCCCGAAGACGTGTTCATAGTTCCCAGCTCCGCGTATGCGAGCGCCCCTGTCCAACAAACCATCGATTAGGAATTAAAAAGGTTTTCTAAATAAAATCAGTTCCTTTTAGATACAACATAGTACTTTCTGTTGTTCGCGACAGACATCAACAAAGCTCTTTAGATATTCTGAAACAAAAGCACTAAATTATACCCGTTCATTATCCTCATAGCGTGAACGGGCAACAGTGTAAGACACTTTGAAAATATATTTAGTTTTTGCTATTGATTTATTTACTGGGCTGTTGAGTGACGCTTACGCGGCTGACATTGACTAGTCAAATATATTTGGCGTGAATATACAATTAGTCTTATAAGTCGAAACCGGGAAAAAAATGGGTAAAATGACCCTTCAAACTTACCAAGCAATGAGAGCAGGCCACATGCCATCCAAATGATGAAGCTTATGCCCACTGAGCCTGTGCGCTCCAACAGCCCAGAGGGCGAGACGAATATTCCAGATCCTGAAATAAATTATTGATTTATAGCCCCCATTCAATTAGTCCTGGCTGCTGAATCCAGGATATCTTCCTATTGGTGCTATAATTATACTAAAACACAAAAGTCGGATTCGTTGGATGGAGACCTTGTTAGATGACTCAGAAGTACGGCTCGAACACCAGGCGTGAGGTGACTTTTGGGACCGCTCAAGATACTCATAACCAATATCCCAAACACACTGTGTGTGTCTTTAGGGCAATATTTAGGACCCGATCCAACAATATTTTTGGGTATTTTCAATGTAAAATTATTTATTCTGTGACTTAGTGAAGAATAATCTATCATGATTACATCATCCATGAGGTTGGCGGATTCACAGAAATTCATTTATGTATTTTGCATTGCACATAACTAGTTAAATGTTTTGACTAACTGCGTTGTGTAAACATTTTTAAGATACGAGCATTTCGGAGTTCCGCTGTGACGCAAAACCAGTGCGAATTTAAACAAGCACGTGATAAATTACTGCAGCATGGTATGGGATCATTGTAAATATTCATATCGGTTTGGTCATGTGCGAGTCAGTCTAGTTCTCACAATGTTTATTTACCTATGGTTTAGAAAAAGAAACGTCTTGCCAAACTTGTGGAGATAAAAAAGTTGACGTAGAGATAATTGGTCCATACCTATAATCTAGTTTTTCCACTTATCTCGGTTTTGTGCCAACCATCCACACAAAACATTGCACTATGGAAAACGTATCAGGCCAGCATTTTTGACCTGCTTCAGTGCCATGTTCTATGTACAGGGGGTCTAGAACCAGTCATGACCTTCGCCCTCCTTTGCTGGATGCATTCAGATGACTGGACCCGCCCAATCTTATTTTAGTCTAGCAGCCGATTGCCATTGTCAGAGATGTCGGTTTTGGAGTAAACGAAAGATAACGGAGGAGGTCTTTGCACAGCAGTTGAACAGCATAAATAGACATAAGGGAAAAAACTATAGCTCATAAAATTGAAATAAGTAAGACCTTTATTCTGCAGTGGGACTTAACTGGCTAATAACAATAGAAACGCTTGCATTAGCCGTGGTATGTCCGGTCTGAGAATAGTCCCCTCTGTCTCCTCCCAAGGAATCCCAATCCTGACTAAGGGATTACACCAGGTTAGCGGCAGCATCCACCTAAGTATTTAAGACATTGCAGTCACGAATCCTCCTGCCATGCGTGGTGATTATGGCAAATCTATTCCATTCTATGGGGGAGGGCTCGTCCACCAGTGGACATCTAACGGCTGATAATGATGATGATGCCGAGACCCGCATGGTCAGCCTGTACTTTATTTGTATACAGATCCACTATCAGTACCGCAATCATCCAAGCTCTTTGAAATAACGGAGAAACGAAAATGTAGAGTACTTAGTGGTAGAGTCCAGCTAAAACCGTACTATCGTGATGTGTTTTGATAATAAATAACAAATTTCATGTTGGCTCAGAGAACTCACTTCGCTCGTCTATAAAGAATTGGTAAAATTGCTATACGTTGTTGCATTTATTTAGCTAGATTAATCGGCTAGATTAGCTGGCTGCCTGCCTAAATATTCTATTTACTAATACGTACTATAGATAAACTGTAGGTACCTACCTATACTAGAACACTACTAAACTATGTAGGTATATTTTGGCATTGTAAAAGGAGTGACTATCTACCAAAAATTTTGAACCTCATAAATTGCTCAAATACAACGTACTCAACAGTTTTATAAACATACATACAAACATAGACACACGCCTTTTTCCCAGAAGGGATAGGCAGAGCCTCAATGGTCCTCTTTTCACATTGGGTTGCACCATCGTGGAATAGACATGAGTGGTGAGCTCATCGCTTCCCACAAATGACTCGGCTACCGCTTTCTTTCAGTAATAACATATTCGCAGGACAAATCTTATACCAACGAATCTTATCAACAAGTCCTGGTAATCCCTTAGTCGGCATTAACTACATCTACGGGAGGTGACGGAGGGGTATTTTCTTAGGTGGGCGGGACACACCAAAATTTTACTTAATTACTCAGGCTATACAAAAAAATAAGTATAGAATGTACGTAGTTGGTACAAATTGTACTATTATTTATTCTGTGCTAGTACCTAAAATAAACGGATGATATTAAAACAACAATGTTTCTCTACGGCGTACGTAGGTACATATCTGAACAATGGAGCTATTCAGATTTGTTTAACGGTCCCGGCCAATGTTTTACACTTTTAAATCCTAGTAAAACACAAGTAAATGTTGTGTAAGTATGGATAAGTACTACATCCATTGTCACAACGTAAAATTAAATAAAACAAATCCCTCCAAGAGTTCTAAATTGCATTCACGGTAAGAAAATGGTTGAACGAACGAAGGGCTCTCTGACGAATCGGCGTAGGGAACAAAAGGTCCATTTTAATAACTAGTTATGAAACAGTGAAGGAAATTGCCTTTTTCGTAGCTAGTTATGAAATACAGTTGTGAATATGGACCAAAGGGTTTTTATTTATGGTAGTCTGAGGATAACGCGAACCTTTTATACGATTTTCATGTAATTTAGTACCTATCTAGATAGTAATGATACAATTTGTAAGGTTATGAGCCAAATCGGTCGTTGAGGGGTTGTTGAGATATTGGCGTCCAAGGGGGTACAAAATAAAGTGGGACAATCAGGCTAAGTGGGATGTCATATCAAAGGGATTTGCTTGGACATATTAAAACACTCTCGTGTCTGTGTGTCAGTCTGTCAAAGCCTGAACCTACTGCCATATCTGAAAAAAGTCAAAATTGGTATGTATATAAATAGAGATAGGTCAGTCACGTACGCGGCAGCGTTAATACCTAAACGAATTCAGGTTTTTCAGGGAACAAATATAAAAAAAACTGTTTTTCATAAAAGTTTTGTTGAATAATGTTTAATCAGGCTGATCGACCAATCACCCCTCCCCCTCTTCTCTCCGAAAATATGTGGTCTAAAATTTTAAAACTATATACAGTATATAGGTACTATAACTGAGGCCCTATAATATGCCTCAGTTATAGTTTCGGGGCGAACCACTAGTTATTGAACATAAACAAGTGTATACTAAGTCAGTTTTGTAGCCGCACTAAGAACGTGTAAAGCTACAAGCGCCGTCGTGTCGATGTGAGTTATCGAGGTAAAACACCAGCTAAAACTATATATATAAATAATAAAGTTACCTATCATGGTACCGACGATTAGAGCCACCCCACTGAAGAGTCCCACCCGTCTCTTGAGGTGAACAGGGTCGTCCGCAGCTGCGCTCGACCCCTCCAACTGGAACAACACAAAAGTAAGGACTCACCTTTTCCTCAAAATTAAATAACTTGAATATTGTCAAGTGCATCGTGTGACGAATCAAGTGAAAGGACTCGTTATGACAAACGTATCGTTATAGCATGGTTAAGCCATCTCGACTCAACCCAAATTACCATTTTCTCAACCTCTCCATTTCGAAAATTGACATTCAGTTATAAAGGGCGCTCCAAATTTACGCGAGAATCTCGAGAAAACGCGAGAAACGTGAATGTGGAACAGATTCACATAATCTTCGCAGGTTCTCGCCTTGTTCTGTGGTTTTAGTCGGTTTTTTGGCGCGAGACAAAGAGAAGAACGCGAGAACAGACGAGAACTTGTATTGACTCCACACTCGCATATTTCTCAGTAGCGACAGTTGTGCGTGGTATTTATTGAGCATCAATATGAGCCGGATTTGGACGAACATCCTAAGAATATTTTCAAGCAGAACCGATTTTGTGAACTATAAATTTAAAAGATTATATAAATAAACTAACAAACCACGATGGAAACGTATTTATAGTAACTTGATGGTTAATGGTAATTGATGAATTAAAAAGAAAATGCAAAGCAATAAGCTTGTCGCAGCGGTTACTTCTGCGTCCATCGTCATCGAGCGTGAGAACTTTATTGAGAACCTTGCGAGTGTGTACCCAAAAAAGTTCTCGCCGAGATTGTCGCTGAGATTCTTGCCGAGATTCTCGGCGAGGATCTCGCGTGAATGTGGAGCGCGCTTAAACTAAATATCAAGTGAGGTTGAGTCGAGTCGAGGAAAGTCAGAGGAACTGCTAAGAATACCGGTATTAGCCTAGTTTTTCATATTCTTACGGCATTTCCTAAATATATGTCTAAGCTTTTATCAAACAACGATTGTTGAAGAGTAGCATCTCTACGTTCGTTCAAAACTTTACATCTAAATTATTATTTTTCCCAATTCCTTTTGTTCTGCGAGATCTGGCGAGATAGACGTCAAAGCATTTGAAATACTACTACTTTAAGCACTGAATATCTCACTGCAAACGTTTTCCAGTAAACTTCACGCAATTTCTTAGGATTTGTTTATCAACAAGATCTTGGAGAATATATGAATGAACCTACAATTTTAGTTAGGTCAAGAATGGTGTCATCTTATTTATAGTTATCATCGCATTGATAGAGAAAATGTTCATCTGAGCTTCGTATAGATGAACATTTTCTCGATCAATGCGATAATAGCTATAAATAAGATGACACCATTCTTGACCTAGGTAACTAAAATTGTAGGTTCAGTCATAGATTAATTTAGATGTAAAAGTTTTGAACGAACGTAGAGATGCTACTCTGCAACAATCTTATACCTTTTTAGGGTTCCGTAGTCAAAGACAAGGAACCCTTATAGATTCGTCATGTCTGTCTGTCTGTCCGTGTATGTCACAGCCTTTTCTTTCCGAAACTATAAGAGCTATACTGTTGAAACTTGGTAGGTAGATGTATTCTGTGAACCGCATTAAGATTTTTACACAAAAATTAAAAAAAAACATTATTTTTGGGGTTCCCCATACTTAGAACTGAAACTCAAAAAAAACCTATACGTGTGGGATATCTATGGATAGGTCTTCAAAAATGATGTTGAGGTTTCTAATATCATTTTTTTCTAAACCGAATAGTTTGCGCGAGAGACACTTCCAAAGTGGTAAAAAGTGTGTCCCCCCCGTAACTTCTAAAATAAGAGAATGATAAAACTAAAAAAAATATATAATGTACATTACCATGTAAACTTTCACTCAAAATTGGTTTGAACGAGATCTAGTAAGTAGTTTTTTTTTAATACGTCATTAATCGTAATCCATCCAAGAACTTTTATATTATGTTACTTGCTGCTACGGAACCCTTCATGGGCGAGTCCGACACGCACTTGGCCGCCTTTTTTTGTTTTGTGAAAATCTATCCAGTAGGTATGTCACTGTACCCTTCAAAAGCTTACCATCGTTAGAGCTACATTTAGTGTTAGTGTAATAAAATCTTATACCAACTTTTAAATGTTCGAGCCTCATGATTTGCTGCTACCTTTCCAAATCTGCCGTGAAAGTAGATCTTTGTATTACTTATGTACGTGATTTAAAGTATTCCTTATAACAGTCTGTACCCGCAGCGATAGTTTCTTAAGCAACAGAATAGGTTGCGATTCAGTCGCTAATGTATTACGCCAATTACCCCAAAGTGGCTTGAAATGCTGCTAAAACCTACTTAGTAATATGACTAGTCGATATCGACATTGTGACGGCGTTACGGCAGTTTTGATAGGCTAACAAACTCTTACTGGGTAAGCAAGGGTACCGGGGTCAATCCTCGGATTATCCAACCATATGAATTTGATATTTTCATACAGGACTAATGCAAAACAATGTTTTTTATCCATCCAAACTTCAACAACTGCTTAGGAGTGAATTTCGGAAATTAATTTGTTAGTGCACCCGTAGGTAGACCACAAAAAGAATATAGGTACGTCAGTCACGCAACGACTTTACAACGATTTTATGCTAGGTGTATCATAATATCCGTATAAGCCTGGGGAGGGAATATTTATTCTACACATCATGGAGAATAACTTTTAATTTAGAAGTTTATCATTCATGAAATGCCTTGCAAAAATCCTGAAATTCCTCCACAAATTTACGTAACACAACATGAGGCAGCTCTATGTATTGATTGTGTCAAAGTTCTGTCAAAACTGACAGATCTCGTATATAAATGTAAAAGAGTCATAGCGGAGGCGTACCCGCGCTTGCGAAACTACATAAAACTAATATTCTTGAATAGTACCTACACGAATAGTTTAATAAATTCCCATCATTACATTTTCTATAAAACTACGTGGAAAAATCGAATTAATTTTTGAAAATATTGTTCGGGCCCAGTAATGACAGCCCGTCAATGGCATTATAGAGCTTTTTCAAAAACTAATTAGATTTTTCCCGGAGTTTTGTACAAAAACGAATGATGGACAACTATTAGGATAATCTCAAGGTACCTGATGATCAATGGTGTATACTCTATTTCAAATTCTGGGTACACCAATGTTCTCAGTTTCGCCATGATTCTTTGATATTATGTCTACAATCCGAGATATGGGGTGCTCGAGCTCACCTTGTCTCCTGGGTTGGCGTTCCCATCGGCGAGCGCTCCCGCTGCGCCGCCGTCTTCGGCGTCGCAGCCGGCGGAGCACCCGCGCCATACCAATCCGCCTTCGCGTGCGCTCCCTGGAACAACACACAGCTTAAATAACACATGTGCCCAAGGTTCACCTACATTTTCACATACGGCAAACAGTCAAGTGAAGAACAACAGCGGCGCGCGGTAGTTCATAAAAACATGATTACTGCCTATAAAAACTTTCGTGAACTATCTCATTAATTTTGTAAAACGGGAATTTTTCACGTATATACCTGCCAGTATATCGGTGTAGGCACCGACAAGTTTCGACCCAAATTTCGAGTCTTTTCAAGGTGAGTTAACGCGACGCACCTCTCTGCGACCTCTGCGTCCCGCTTAGCACTGTAGCGGCTAAGTGCCGAAGGTAGTGCTAAACCTTTTAAGTCGAAACTTGCCGGTGCCTCGATATACCGGTACGTGAAAAATTCCCGTTTTTACTTAATGAAAATTACTTTTCTTCAAAAACATAACACCCAATACTAATCGCACACTAGGATTCCCTGTGTTGTGGGTATCAGGAACTATGAGTACCATGGTACCGTAGTACCCAGATCCAGAAAAAAATCAGTTGCAGATCATACATTTTGTTCGCGCGGCGCAGCGGGAATCGGACCTTTCAACCTCTCGCATCTCAGCCAGCTACTCGCCCGACGCGCTACAGAGGCAAAGATTTAAATCTTTCTACAGAGGTCGTCGAAAAACTGGTTCTCACTGTACAAATTGACTCCGCTAGCTCTGCGGAGCTACTATGGTCACCCTGACTAATGTTGGTTAAGAGCTTTATGAACAAAACTAATATTTTTACATCACATTTCATACGCTTCAAATAATTTAAATAAAACAAGTCAAATTGTTATTCAACAATCTCCTAAACCTGGAGCACATCACAGTCAATGAACTGAGCTAAGTACGCAGAGTAGGTACCTTATCAAACGAATGCGGTACACAAATATAAATATGGGGATTTCAAAGTGTTTGTACCATCCTTAACCTTTCCAGCGAGCAGCCAAACAGAAAAGGCCCATGCGCGACAGCGATTACGCTGAAAATACGAGTACATTCAAATAATATCCCGAGTACATTTTGAACATAAATTACATCATCCGCTTTATAGAGGTGATTCTAAATACCAACTTCCTTGCAGAAAAGAATAGATAGAAAGAATACAGCAAGGGAGGCTATTGAATCGAGTATGAATAGGTTTTAGTCCTGAGACCAAGGACGTTAGTAAAAATTATACTTTAGTCGAAGCCTGAGACTATACTTTTCACTTCGATTGCGAGAAAATAAAATATAAACTAGAGATTTAGCGGCAATACTTCTTCTTTTTTTTTTTCTTTTTGGCAGGCTCACTGACGCATACATCCTACAATCGCCAAGAAATAGTGCAGCAGTGTAGGTCGCATTCAGTTCCAAATTCAAAAATAAATTAGAATAAAAATATTTCAAAAATGGAACATTGAAAAGTAGTCTTTATTCGTTAACTTTTGATAGAAGCTAACCCCTACGAACGGTGCTACGACGCGCTACGAACCCTACGTGTAACCCTATCCTTTTTGTATCGCATACCTAAGAACTTTTCATAAATAATGTTGATAAGATGCATTTTTTTTTATATAGTTTTATTAGAACTTTATGCCAATACCAATAGGTACCTTAATTCAAAGATGCACAAAACATCTAAAAACACGACTTTTTTAATAACAGAAATATTAGAAATGAGGTTAGTTAGTTATATGAGTTATATATTTCCAAAAAAAAAACTTATTGAACAAGAAGATTTAAGATTTTTGTACTTATTTCAAGTTTTTTTTCGGATCTTCTTTTGACGTTACTTTATTCATCGTTGAAATGTTGTCCCAAATCTTATAATAAGTGTTATTATTTGCTTATCGATGCAGTTACTTAACTAGATCATTAGGTATTGTAAATGACGAATCAGCTTTTAGGTGTATTGTTATGATTCGTTTGCACATACAGTGGTGGCCATATAATTAAGAACGCTGATATAAAGGGAAGATTTTTTCCAACTAAGATGCAAAACTAATTGTATGCATTTGTTTTTATTTCTCTCGGTATCGTAAAACATTTCCATATTACCACTGTATTCATTGATACACATGATTGGCTAAAAATCAATAGGCAAACTTTTTACACTACTTTTAAACAAAGTATTCCTTATTACTGGCTGGTCACGTAATTAAGAACGCTAAGTAGTTTATACCTTTATTCAAATTTAAATAGAGAACACTCAGTCGATTTGTTACTGTTTGTATAATTTTGGCGCCATTACGTGCTGTAAAAGATTAAAGGTGATTGCTTCTTTAGAAAAAACAATGGGAAAAAATAAAAGTTGTGATAAATCTACAAGGGAAGTAATAATAAAACTTCGCCGGAAGAATTGGTCTTATAAAAAGAGAGCCGACCATCTGCAATGTTCAAAAACGATGGTTTTCCACGCTGTAAAGCATTTTGCTACGTATCAAACTACTTCGAATGTTCCACGTGTACCTAAACAGAGAAAAACAACTCCTCGAGATGACCGAAACATCGTTCGTATGGCAAAACAAAATCCTTTTAAAGGGTCCAATGAGCTTAGAAAAGAATATTTTGGTGAAAACAACCCTTCAGCAATCTCAGCACGCACTATTCGAAGACGTTTGGTAGAAGAAAAATTGCACGGTAGGATAGCAAGAAAGGTACCCATGTTAAAACTTTGCCTCAGGCAAGCCCGGCTTGCATTTGCGAGAAAGTATGAAAACTGGACTGTGCAACAGTGGAAAAATGTACTTTTTTCTGACGAGACGAAAATAAACAGAGTATGTTCTGATGGAAAACGATATGTACGACGTCCCCCGAATACAGCATTCGACCCAAAGTGCACGAAAGTTACATTAAAGCACGGTGGTGGAAATGTGAAAATTTGGGGTTGCTTTTCTGGACATGGTGTAGGACCTGTAAAGTTGATAGAAGGTAACATGGATCAGTTCCAATACAAAAATATACTGGAAGAAACAATGTTACCATAGGCTGAAGACGTTCTACCGGTCATTTGGACATTCCAGCATGACAATGATCCAAAGCACACTGCACGCACCGTAAAGGAATTTCTTACAGCGCAATTAGTTTCTGTCTTAGACTGGCCTGCTAACAGTCCAGATCTAAACCCAATAGAGAATCTGTGGTTTGAAGTAAAGAAAAAGGTTTCAAATACAAAGTGTGGAAATTTAAGAGAGCTGTATGACGTTTTTTTAGAAGAATGGAACTCTATTTCTCTTGCGAAATGTCAAAAATTAATAGAGTCAATGCCTCGCCGGTGTAAAGCTGTAATTAAAAGCCGTGGATATGCTATTAACTATTAATTTTAGTTAAATATTTATTAAATTTCTTTTTATGTTTCCTGTGCTACATAATATTGTGATTTTTTAAATCTAAGTGTCATACAAAACAATTCCCGAGCAGTTAAATAAATCGTTCTTAATTATTTGTCCAGTTTCAGTACTATTTGAATGTGTTACTTTGATAAAATCAATAAAATGTGCAAAAAATAGTTAGCGATTTCATACTTTATTCTTAAGTCAGGTTGCTCTATTAATGTGACTATTATATAACATAACTAGTTGCTTCTCAGAAGGTACACATTTCTGTGTATGATACGATTTAAATAAAAAACTTCTAGAACTTCAAATCGTTCTTAATTATATGACCACAACTGTACCTAATTCTTACATTACCTATGTACGTACCTACATCATTATACCTAAATGCCTGGTTCAGCTGTTTTGAAAAGCAAATATAAATCACACTATAATATTATAAATAACAAAGTGTGGATATTTGAATGTTTGTTGCTCAATCTCGCCGAAACGGCTGAACTGATTTAGGTGAAATTTGGTATATAGATAGATTATGACCTGGATTGATATGAATGCCATAGACTACTTTTTATCACGGTAAAACGCGAGCGGAGACACTGGTGGACACTAGTATTTTATAATTATCTCATCAATCATTCTGCACAATTCTGCATAAACTCACGTCAGAAAAACTACAGTTTTTTTTAACAGCTCTCTTTGTCTCTCCTATGCTCACTCACTCATCTTATTCATGGCCTTCATATTCATTTCAAAACTAGCGTCCACGCGGCTTCTCTATTGTGTTACTATTTACAAAATACCTTTTCAATCATAAAAAAGTGGCCAAGTGCGTTTCGGACCACGCGCATAAATAGGGTCTCGTAGTTGCCAGTCCACATATACGGACTTAGAAGGGGGCTTTCCTGTTTTACACAACAAACAACTTAAGCAAAGTAATTTTCAATTAAACTTGTAGTTACGATATCCGTTTTACTTCTCCATTTTATGAGTTCTTCGACTATTACTCATTAACTAGTAAAGTCTAATTAAGCTGTGATAGTTTTCCTTATAATTTCGTTATATAAACTACTCTGCCGTGAATAGGGGAGGTACATTTGACTCTAACAACATTTTTGCACTTTAAAGCTTAATATTTCATCACATGGTTCAGCCGTTCCATCACGTCGTAGGGTTTTAAAATTTTAAAATTTCTTTTTGTATAATATTTCAAGAGAAAATAGGAAGAAATTAGGGGAGGCATATATCCAATATTGAACGGAAAGATGTACCGTACCTACAATGATAATGATGATGATGACAATATTTCAAGGAATCAAAAAATAGTTCAACTTTCCAAAGTGTTCACAATCTTTTTTTGATGTGTGCACGTGGTGTACAGCCGCAATTATAATAATAAAACAAATTACTCTTAGAGACAGTAGCATCCATAACTGTTGAATATCTCCCCGCGACTTCAGCAGAAATATTAGAATAATGATCATGAATAACAATAACTTGTTCACTTCACAAACACTGAACCACTAAGTAGCTTTACACATTTTCACTAAACGTCTGCGCACGTTGAAATGTAACACGTTAATGCCATTAATTGCGTTCGCCGCCTTATTTACCTACGCAAGGATAGGTATAGGTAACATCACGTGTAGGATGTGCTAGTGATAATTTGTATGAGTAAGAACTGGGATTTTTGTGTAGCTACACAATAAGCTCGACTGACACACCCATTTCACGTCACTGAAGGATTCCTACTGTCCGAAAACACGAATTTAAATACCAGTATGTTATTTTTAACATCTTAGCTAAATTCAAAAATAAAATCTGTTGGCGTTACAATGGATATTGTCAAATAAATTTTATATAAATCGTCGGTTTGGCGCTTTTATCGTTTGTATTGTAGATTTTGCCAAAGTTTCCACTCAATAACAGAATACAAGAGACGTCTCTACTTCGTAATTTACCTAGGTACCTAACTACATCGTTTACCACATTTCTTGTTAGCAAGAAATTAAAATTATCTCAATCCATAAAATGTGTAAGGAACAGCCAAATTTTCGTAAAATTTCATCATCTTTCCTACTTTTTAATAAGATTTTACCATGACTATTGTTTCCAAACATAGAATATCAAAGTCTTATATTAACTTATTACTTGCCTTCAAAAGCACTTTATGGTACCTTATGTGTACTATACTGATCTCCCGCAGGTCATAAGGGTAGGTTGGTGTCGCGGAAAATCGATTCAAGGGCGTAATGTAGGTCCAATATAGAAAAATCGATTGAATGCATGCTATATAGGTATTAAATTGTCAAGCCGTGGCGTGGCATAATTCCGCCTAGTTTCACGTATGAAATTGTTCCAATCGATTTTCGAGCCTTGAACAAAAGCTACGAAAACGTTCAACACAGCAAAACATTTTACTTTTGCCTCTTCTTATTTTCTCTTCAACTGTTTTTTCTATAGGTCCTTTCCATTTGCTATAAATTTTGCCAAGAACGCACAAAATGATTACTTAAATCCATAAAACGTTCCAGTTGGCTCTACACAAAAATTTCCAAAATTTTGCCCATAATTTCCCCATGTGTCCGCGTAAAAACGAAATCTACATTTTTACACCGTCAAATTTTGTTTGACTGTAACTCTATCAGAATAACGGAAAGAGCAAGGAAAGAGCGATCTTCCAAAGTTTATTTTCACATTATATCAGCTGATTATGAAGTGAAGTTCTGTTATGGAAAATAATTCTAGAGCAGCACTTGCATCAATATTAACGACAATGATAGCCTTCACGTTTTGCCATGACTCTTTGACCTGACCTTTTTGTTTTTTTTACCGACTTATAAAAAAGGAGGATGTTCTCAATTCGACTGTATGTTTTTGTTTGTTTATTATCTCATATCTCCTGAATTTATGAACAATATGGAAAATTCTTTTTTTATTTGAAAGGATAATATATATTTCCATTTTCATTAAAAATGCGGCTTTTTTGAACGAAAATAACGAAAATTACATCAAACTGGCACGCACAAGTGACACTATACATATAGTCCAGGAACTTTAGCATTTCACTTCGGAAAAATTCCAACCAAGCTGAAAATTTGTGTACACGTACCTTTTAGCTCCCCAAATAACCTCTGAAAAGTCCCACGAGTCCAGAGGTGTGCATAACTTTTGACAGCTAAAAAATGGTGTATTTTTTTCCTTTTTTCTGTTTTTTGCCAATATCTTCGTTCCTGTCAATCTTATCGCTATGAGGTATATATATAAAAAA
This sequence comes from Operophtera brumata, assembly GCA_932527175.1. Classification (NCBI taxonomy): domain Eukaryota; kingdom Metazoa; phylum Arthropoda; class Insecta; order Lepidoptera; family Geometridae; genus Operophtera; species Operophtera brumata. The sequence continues at coordinate 9,492,717 of OW052238.1, forward strand.
GATACGTGTACACAAATTTTCAGCTTGGTTGGAGTTTTTCCGAAGTTTGGCTCATTTTTCGTCTAAAGTTCCTGGACTAATATATAATATATGTTATGTACTGTTTATTTATCGTAGAACGGATACGGCAAATATAATTTTTAAGAAAAATTCTGCCTAAAACAATATCTTACCGGTAGTCATTAGTTGACAACCGTTTATAGGAATACAATATCACTACTCGTCACAAAAACTTAGTTAGACGAAACAAACACAAATTAACTGAAATGTCATGCTAATTATTATTTAAATAACGCTGCCGACTGACGAGGTTTTAAGACTTCTCGGCCGCAATTGTGTGGTTCGCACCGAACTAAGAACTAGCGTATCTCAACGAATCCTTTACCGACAGACAGTAAAGTCAGACGGTCTTTTCGTAATGTACTGACAATAATCAAATGGCGGTATCCCCAACCATAAAATTACACTAAAATACACAAACTATCTTCCAGATAAAATCGTCCATATTTAGGTTATCAATTCAATACAATAAAAACTACCTCGCTTTTGAATTCGATATCCGAATTTAAATGCGGAATCCACAAAAGCTTAAGTTCGTGGTTGAGCTGTAGAAACGAACGCCGTTTGACCTCTTCCACTAAAGCGGAGCGGAGAGATGTGGGAATATCGCTAACCTATTAGTTATTTCATGTTTGGTGCATGGATACTGGCTTGAAAACAAGGCCGGGTACCGCCCGGTAGAGAAACAATCATTATGCACATGAGAAGAAATTTAGATTTTTTATGATAAACATCTGACCAACAAACAGTTTCATAAGGCGATAATAGACACCAAACTGCAATAAAGGTCTGTCTTTGAAAGCCTACTTCTAAGAAACGGAATATCCAAATACTACATATAAAAAATATACAAAGGACCTAAAAAAATAAAAAACAATACAATCAAAAATATTTCTTTGTTTATTTTTTTTAAGTAATTGGTACCTAATTTTGACAGGAATTCAAACAAAGTTTCCTATGATTTAGGCAAAAAATAAAAAATAAACTACTGCTTCCAAATGATTATTTCACAATATTAAAGGCAATTTATAGGTTTATTAAACTTTATGTTTAGATTTTTGGTAATAATCAGTTAGTACTTGAGACAGTTGCAGTTTTTCGTGATTTTCGCTCACATTTTGTTTTGCGTGTTGTGTTCTGTCCCTTTCTCACTTACCTTTACTGAGTTAGATAGTGACATAATTTGGGGTTTCTAAAGGATTAGGTGAGATAGGTACGCGAGCTCTCAGTTCGGGACGAACCACTAATTTATATTGGTCCTGATTTCAAATTCATAAAATTAACAGTAGCAAAGTCAAATGTAGATCAGTGAAACCATCAACGTATTCAAGTGATTCAATCTAGAAGGTAGGTACTTAACTTACATATTGTCACAGTTTTTTTTGTCCATGATTAAATTTAATAAAATAACTGACTCAAGTTTATCTTATCTTTCAACACGACGATAAATAGTGTTAGCAAAGCAATCAAACTGCTTAATCGACGATTTGGATGACCTACTAGTACTAAGACGTATTTATCACATCAGCAAAATTATCTTCTAAGTACCTGCCTAATTAATGTCATGGAATAGGTATTCACGATTGATTTAATATTATCATCTTTCCGGTCATAATTATGTTCGTGTTGTCCCCGTCCGTAGAGTAGATGCCTCCGTCACCTCCAATGGATGTAGTAAAAGCCGTACTAAGGGATTACAACAGGGTACGGGCACAGAATAAACTGGAGCACCATCCACCTGAGTAGGTACCTACTTAGCACCAATAATGCGATCACCAGTCCGGTGACCGAGGTGATAATGGCAAGGCTTACAATGTGGGAGGCCTTGACCAGCAGTGGACGTCTAAAGGCTGCTGATGATGATGATGATCAGTAGGTATATAAACGTATCTCATCAGCAGAGTAGTCTTTTTTATGGCTTCTTAGGAATATTCCCAATAATTTAGCCAATGTTAAGTAATAATAAATTCAAGTGGTAAAAACTATGTCAAGTCGTCAAGAGTCTCCGTCAAGTCATAAGCCAGGTTAAAATGATTCCAGAAAAACCAAGGTTTTGAAGGACAAAATCCACCATTCTGAAAAGACACGCAATACACTTCTACTAACGCCACACATGTGCCCTCTAAATAAATGCCACCGATAGAACTTGAAAAAAACACAATTAAATTAAATTAGATGAAAATTAAGACGTTTCTTTCAAAAGTGGCGGATTGAATTCCCCAAAATAGTCTTCTTGTTATTTTGAGCACAATCTGACGTTGAATGTTTCTTTAAATAGGGTATTCAATATTCATGATTGAATAATAAATATCATCTTTGTAGTCATCCTTCTGAGCTTGTTCTCATTCCGTGGAAAATAATGAAATAAAATGGTGCGTTTTCACTAAGCTAGATCATTTTTTTCCCCCAAAACACAGATTAAATATTAGTTGCTAAAAACTCCTATACTTAAATAGCAAGTAAATCGTTAAAGCGGTTTTCGAGATCGATTTTTATATATATTGTATATATCATAATACGAGTATAGAACAAATATTATCAAATATTATATTATTATTATTAATTGTATCGGCAACCCCGAGGACGAGGAAGACCCCGAATCACATGGATGTCATTAGTAAATAAGAACCTTAAAGAAGCCCAAGTTAAAAAAGAGACGACCCAGGACAGAGTTGCCTGGAGACGCATGATACGGAGGGCCGACCCCAAATAAATGGGAAAGGGCCAGGCAAAGAAGAAGAAGAACAAATATTGCCCGGTTAATAGTATAGAAAGGAAGTTGACTGGAAGAAAGCGTTCACTGAGATGAGTAGTCATATGAAAGCAATAGCGGCGATCAGCTCACCACTATTATCGTCTATATTCCTACGATTTTGCGATCCACTGTGATCCACTGTCTATTAAGGCTCTGCCTACCCATTCGGGGAAAAAGGCGTGTATTGTGTATACATAAAATAAATTTAAAAATTTGAATTTAAGAGAAATTGTGTCTGCTACAGCTTTCTACGAAGCTTAATAACCTGCCTTTTTAGGCCTTCAGCGCCAGGCAGGGCAATTATCATAAAACTCACTTGGACAAAATTTACCTATGGTCATATTCATAAAATTGCAGTAAGTAGGTACCTATGCTTACTTAGTACTTTTATGAATGACCTCAGTGATCTTTCAATGCAATTTCATGAGTATCGCCACAAGTAGGTATGTAGGTTATAGCGAGGTTCTGCTGTCTGGGTATGTACTGGGTATCAAATTCTTACTTTTGTATCATCATGTGACACACCGGACACATTATTTACGCTTATTCAAAACAAAGCATGCCTCAGCTCACGTATACCTACTTAAACACCTCTCGATTTTTCCTTAATCCCACTATTTGTCAAAGTTACGATGTTTGGATATTTGTGTGTTTATTACTCAATCACTCCGAAACGTGTCAACCGATTTCGAAGAAATTTGGTACAAAGATAGATTGAGATTTGGATTGACCTATAGGCTACTTTTGATCACTACTACTACATAAAAAAACTTAAGAACACCATACATATTTTTATTCTTGGAACTATAAAACTCTTATCAAAAACTTAAAAATTCTAGAGCTCATAGAGTTTGAGCTCAAAATGTTAATTTTGGACGACATCAGCCTCTGATGTTAACCATCCAGATCACTACCATGGATCTAGGGTTCCTCAATCCAGACGTACGAAATAACGTGAACGGTTTTGGGTTTCTTTTGGTAATAACGTACAAAAGTAGTCAATCTTGAAATATGAGCTCAAACTTCAAATTACGATGACGTGACGTTTTCCTCCCGCAGACTCCGGGCCTGCATACGACCAGCATACGATGAATAGGATCTATGATCTAAGTAACGGGTGCTCCGATTTCAATGCGGTTTTATTTGTAAGAAAACTGGTGTTGGCCGAAAGTTAAGATTTTTATTTTTTATAAAGATAATTTGTTTACAAATAATGAGATTAGAATATTTTTGTCCAATAAGTTGTATGTGGTTAGTTTAAGTGATAGTAGAAGTTAAAGGTCGAAATTATGGCTTAAAAATCTCTTTCAAATGTCAGTCGCGCCAACCTCTAAAACACAATATGAACACAATAGTTACAGACATCAGAAAATATTTGACATATGGTCGGGAAAATACAAGAATAGTTGCGGGAAAATTATATTTTTCGTGTCAAGCATTTGTGCAAATACCAAATAGCAAAAATTGGAAATTACGCTAGGAATCCACACCGGTACGCGAACCCTTATATACACTTCATTACTTCAGATTTATATTATGGTTGAAGCTAAATTGTTTTTACCATTTAAAAAACAATAACTGTAAAATAAAGAGTTGAATATGCTATTTCGTATACGCCTAGGTAATAGACATGTTTACGATACAAAACCTGGCAAGCATGTTTAGATAAACTAACTGTTAACAAGGGCAATGCAACATTTAAGGATAATCGTCTTGATTACTAAAAGCTCGGTTCACGGTAGATGGCGTGGAAACTTATTGTATTACTTTTTTATTTTTTGTGCTAAATTCGGGCGTCTTTCGTGTTTTATTTTATCGTTCGCGGCTAAGTTGTAGTTGTAAGAATTTAATTCAGTATGAATTTCCTTTAAACAGTCATTTGAAAGTTCAAATTACCTAGAAATAAGATCGTTCACTTTTCTGATGTAATTACACGCACGCACACATACATATTCACTGTTTTGGTTTTCATTAGATGGCGTTGTTATTGTCCAAGAGCATTGGCATGGACGTTAGATAGATGGCGTTAAATAAATAGCTTGGTATCTGTTTATAGATCGCGTTGAATAAAATTGTTAGAATGATAAAAGGTATTTCAGAGAAAAACTCGGAAAATTATTGTTTACAAGAATAAAACTTATTTTTCTTATGTCCAAAATGTACACGAATGTAAGTAACTGACCTGCATTATTGCAGTAGGTAGGTAGGTACCCATAATTATCATAGTTTGCCCCGTGAACCCATGACGGTTTTTCATTATCATCAGCCTACAGAAGTCCACTGCTGGACATGGACCTCCCCATAGAATGTCAAGACAAACGCTCTTGAGCAGCCTCCATCTACCGCCTTTCCGCAACCCCTTCTGTGGCGTGTCCGGCAAGATAGGATGTTGCATAAGAATGTTTCGTTTTACAGAAATGAACAAAAAAAAGAAAAAAAGATTATAAATTGTTTTATGTTACAACTTCTGCTTACACTAGAAATATTAGGTATACAATAAAAAAACATCATCAATAACTAAATACATTTTGCCTTCGTTTTTTGTATTCATTGCTCGAAGATTCTGTACCCGTACCTAAATCCGAAACATCCGTAAAAGAACCAGGATCATATAGCTTTATGTCTAGCCCATTGCCACTTCAACTTGCTAATTTAGAGACCTATGTCAGTGAGCCGGTGGACTTGGATCTACAGGCTGATGTTTGTACCACCATCCATTTAGAATGCGTAGTACGAATAGATAGGTACCTACTCTAGGTAGGTACCTACTACCTATTCTACGCGCGGACATTGTTCAGCTAGTCTAATATAAAACCATTTTACTGACTTCAAGCCAATGTAGACGGTTGATCATCATCATCATCAGTCTACAGAAGTCCACTGCTGGACAACGGTTTCCTCTCTAAAATGCCACGACGAACTCTCTTGAGCCTGCATCTACCAACTTTCTGCTGATTATAATATCTTTGGTGCATGGAAAGAGGGGTCTTCCTCTACCTTCATCAGGTTTGTAGGTACCACTCGAGAACCTTTATTCACATAATATGGTTGTTAGTTCTGCGAACTATAAAGCCATTTTTTTTATTTATTTTTTAACTTTGATAGACTTTTGTTTGACCACGATCTCACCTGTTGGTAAGTGACGATGTGGCCGAAGATGGAGCACAAAGGTCTAGAAGGAACCTATTCACTCTAGTCTTGAAGATACCCAGATTATAGTTTTCAGGAAAGACAGACGACGGTAGTGTATTCCACTCCTTAGCAGTTCGCATTATAAAGGTAGAATTGAAACGTTTAGTACGAAAAGAGGGTATACTAATGAGGTAAGGGTGGTACCAAGCCGTGCGCCTGCTCGTCCATGATGAAAAGGAGATAGTGGGATCAGATCATGAAGTTCCTGGGAGCATTCCCCAAAATGTAACCTATATATAGAAGATCGAAAGGCACGCAACCTTACGGCGGTGCTCGAGAGACTCTAGTCTCCGCCATATGTTGCCCACCTATAAGCCTGAACGCTCTGCTCTCTGAACGTTCGATCGAGTCCAAGGCAGCAAGCTGGTGTTTGGCCGAGCCAGCCATCCCAAACGTGGTAGGAGTACTTCATACCAGCCCGGACTTGTGCTTTGTACAGACTTAGAAGGCTTCATGGAGGCAGTTTTTGCCTTAGACTCGATGTAGGAGCCAAGTTGAGAGTAGGCGTGAGTGAAACGCCTAAGAGCTCGAGGTGATCTCCTATAGCTACAGGTATATCTCGGAAGACAGGAACTTGGAGAAACTTACTTTTTTCGCGGAGAAGAGACAAGCCTGCGTTTTAGAGGCGTTGAACTTGACTAGATTGGCATCACCCCAATCGGAAACAGCCTTGAGAATCAAATTCAGACGCTGCAGCATCTCATCTCTTAACTCCAGAATTTAATTCTGCCTAGCACGCGCATTGGAAACGTATCTCTCCACAACTGTGCTGTCGTCTGCATACCCAATGATACTGGGCAGTAGCAGATCATTTATATGCAGCAGAAACAGTGTGGCAGGTAGCACTGACCCCTGAGGTACCCCGGCGTTTATAGCCATTTGATCCGACGAGCACCCGTCAACAACTTACTCGAATGGATCTTTCCCTCAGAAAGTCTGCGAGGCAGGCCTTCGAGACGTCTAATGAAACAGCCAGTGCTTCACCATGATCTCGATGGCCTCTCTCCAAATGTGCGTGGCATACACAAGAAGGTCCCCAGTAGACCGATTTCGGCGAAATATCCTCGATCCGTCGAGGTATGCAAGGACCTTCCTATTCTGTACACGCTCCATACATTTACATAGTAGGGAGGTGACCTAGATAGGGCGGTAGTTCAAAGGGTCAGCACGACTGCCTTTCTTGGGCACAGGTTGCACGTTAGCGAGCTTCCAAGACTTGGGGACTTCACCAGTATTCAAAGAGAGGCGGAAAAGTTGCGTGTATATTGAAGACAACTCAGGTTCACAGGTTTTTAATACTACGGCCGAGATACCATCCGGACCGCTAGCTTTATTCACGTCGAGACTACGTAGCGTTTTGAGCACTTCCTTTTGCTGGATGCGAATTCTTGCATTGAAGCTTCGCACCGAGGAAGGCTGGGTGGAGTTTCGCCAGAGGCGTCAAGACGCGAAGCCTCCGCAAATTGAGTGGCAAATAAATTTGCTTTCTCAACCGCAGCGTGAGTTTGGGACCCGTCCGGTTTCAGTAGTTGGGTTTAGTGAAGGGCGGCTGAAGTTCGCTTCCACCGACTTAGCCAGAGACCAGAAAGCTTTACTTCCCGCAGGGTATGCGGCAAACTTAGCCCCCAGATAGCCAATCCGATTGAAGCGAGCCTTCTGTAACACCTTCTTGCAGGACTTGGTGGCTTTGTTATAGGCTTTCTTCATAATCCGTGCATCCGAGGTTTAACCGTTTCTTGCGTCAACGCAAGCTAGGTATGCAACACGTTTTTGCGCTTCCGCGCTAGCACACGCGGGACTAAACCATGGGCGAGCATTGCTTGCAGGTGAAGCATCGGAGAATGGAAAAAAATACTCCATTGCTCTATTTATCACCTCCGTAACGGCATCAGCACTGACCGTTGGATCACATGAAGAAAAGCAAGTTTGCCGCCAAGGATAAGAAGCGAAGAAGTGTCGCATCTCATCCCAATCTGCCGACTTGTAACACCACACTCGCCTACTACCTCTGGGCGAGGGATCGGGTGGCGAGTATGAAGATACAGACCTCACCACACAGTGATCTGATGTTCCCAAAGGAAGCATCACTGATACCGAGTGGCCATCCGGCTCGTTCGTCAGCAGAAGGTCCAGGCAGTTGGCTGTGTGGTCCTCAACGTCCAGAATTCTGGTTGCCGCATTGACGAGCTGAGTGAGATTAAAGTGAGTGCAAGTTTGCACGCCTCTCTCCCAGCATAGTCGGACAACTGGTAAGGGAACAGCCACTGTTGGTGGTGGGCGTTAAAGTCCCCCAGAATCACCAGTTGGGCATCAGGATAACGTTGCTGGGCCACATCCGCCGCTTCACTGATGTAGTTGAACAACCTGGTTGTCTCGTGGTCTTCAGAGTGACAATCATATAAACCAGCATAGATAATTTTATCTAAGCCGGTGTCCACCAAAGTACATAAAACTGAGAAATCGGGTTCATTGAATCTGCGTCTCCGTGAGGATTCAATAATAAGTGTGGCTTAGCTGTCCCTAGGTGGTGGTGGACCGGATCGATATTGGAGTGCAGTCCTCTAATGTTTCAGAGGTGCGCTTGAAGCGAGAGGAAAGAAAGAAAGAAAGAAAGAAAATTTATTTATTTTACCACACGCACAACACTCACATAAAACAAGAAGACAAAAACAAAAATCTACTAAGTATAGGTATAGGTACTACAAGATCTTAGAGAATTGAAAACAAAAATAAATAAAACTGTTATAACCGTTGGTAAGATGATAGGTTGTGTAGGAAGTGCTTCCGCTGTGAGCGCAACTTATTATATGTTGACTTTTTCATGGTTTGGTTTTTGGAGTGATTAGGTTTGTGGGAAAAACGGCTGTTGAGTGAGGCACTGGTCAGTGAAAGCCTAGAGACAAACAGCAGGCTCCTGCGCCAGTGGGAGACTAGACTGGAGACTGAGACCTCCCTCTAGGAATGGCCATCGGGTCCTCTAATCCGGTCGCCAACCGGCACGATGGAGCATTCTGGGATTTTTCGCAAGGCGGCGGGCTAGCTTACTAGTTGGGCCCCCTACAACCTGCAGTCAGCCAGCGGAGTACCGTGCTTCGGATCCCGCTACCTTCCAAGCCTAGCCAACCGGCACACTTGCACTGCTGCGGTCTCTAAAACGCACATGCTGAATCCAGTGCACGAACTGCCGTGGTATTCGGGGCCGCATGAAGCCTCACGTGAATATTCACGATTTGCGCAGTAAGAAATCTGCACTCTGTAAAGTTCGGCGTGTAACGCGTATCGCGCAACGCGTGAATTAGATGACACAAATAGGAAGTGAATTGGCTCAAATCACGGTACACAGTGGAACGATTTTGAAAAAAGGTGGACGTAGGAACAAGTTTCGTAATTTCTGTCTAAAAAAAATTGCAACTGATAGGAAATTGTATGGTGATTAAAAGATATTCTATTAAATTTTCAAAAAAAGACACTCCTTTATAGGTTAAAATAATAGTTCAGAAAAAATGTATGGAAAGATTTATATTATATTGTTTTTCTCAGAAATAAGAAGTTTGTTCAAGAAAAAACCTATAATAGCTTAAAGTAGCTACCGTCTTCTACAAATGGGCATATAGGGTTCTGGACGGTTTAACCCTGCAGCATTGGCAGTTAAGGGGAATTAAACTCTTAAAAAATATTGTTTATTTTGATACGAGCATCTGATAGGAAATGTAGTGCTTGTTAAAAGTTATTCTATACAATTTTCCATAAAAATGAGTCTGTGATATTATAAAAATGTATTTCTGAAAAAATGCAATGAAATATAAATCAACATATTTTTTCTCGGAATTTTAAATCATAAGAAACTTACACTACTTAAGTTCTATACAACAACGAAATATTCGTTTTTGGCTAAACGCTGTTGCAGTGGTGTTTAAATGGGATCAAACTTTACAAATATATGATTTAATGTTAAATGTTAATGGAAAATGGTTCAATTTCTGTCATTCGCTCAGTCTTATCTAAGTAAAATGAATAAATCATAATAAAATCTAGTGTAAAAAACTTCTAAGTCTAACTATTGGCTTCGTAATTATCTCCAAATAATTTGCCAATTTTTCCGATACTCGACATTTCTGACCTTATAGGTAGGTACCCGATACTTTTCATTGCTACAGTTCTTCCACTGAGCATTACATTCATAAAAGTAATAAATCAATATACAATCTAGTGTCAAAAAGTACAAAGATCTAAGAGATTAAGAGATTGTCTTATTAATTATCTCCAAATAACTTAAATAACTTGCCAATTGTGTTGTTATATCCAAAAGGACTTGTAACTTAATCTTTGCCTCCGTTATTTCAACACCTACTGTAGGGTAGTATCTTTTTTTGGCTTCTAATATCTTGTAGTAGAAGGGCAATACAGATATGCTGGAATCTGATAACATTGTCCTCAGGGATAAGTATTTTCATTTCGTTAGATTCAGCGAAGTTGAAAGAGCAAGAGCACTATCTTCATCAGAGAAATCATCGCATCCAATGAATAAAATCAGAGCATCACAACAAAACTTTACAGATCTGTTAATATGATTTACCCTCTTACCATTTTAAAATAGTCCGGAATTCCCAGCAGCCATTTTTCATAAAACATATGATAGATATTTTAGTATCGATGTAACTAAAATATTTCCCAAATAAAGTTAATAATGACAAAAATCCCCTTAAAACTACAAGCAACCTTCGTAAAACTAGTAATCACTTACTGGAAAGATCCACCAAATTATCAGTAGAACCATTTACCTACATTTTTCTATCATCTACATACATTAAATTCTACAGATAAGTTGGTGGGTCTCTAACAATGAAAGGAATCTAGTACCTTCGTACAAGGTCAGTCATTAGGCTCAAGTATCGGGACCATTATTAATAATACGTGGCAAATTATTTCAAGATAAGTAATAGGGGGCGTTCAAGTATTATGTAAGCGCTTGAGGGGGGCGGGGGGGTCTTTGTTTTGCTTATTTTTGATGACATGGTCGATATCGTGATTACGTCAGCAGTTATTATTTACTTATTTTACACAAATGGCAACCCACAAATTGTCTATGCTTGAAAATAAAACTCACATGTCGGGGATTCCCACAAATAAAGAATACGTTATAGGTACTCGCCTAGAAGCGAGTGGGGATTACCGCGCGCACTTGTCACGTCTAAATTTCTTCCGTCAATCTATTGTTTCGTTTCGATTCGAATGACGATTTGACGTATTGTAAGCAAATCAAAGCAAGTTAATTTTTGTTTTAACCGGTGATCCTTTTTCGCCCAAGCTTAACTGTTTAACATGTCGTTTCAAATAAACAAATCCAAGTTATATCAAAAATTATTCGAAAGTTTTAAAAAATCTCATACAAATACAAAAGTACAAAATGTACAGAAGTTAGTTAAGCCTATTTGCTAACTACTGCTCACGAATCAATAAAAAAACAGAATACATTAAAAGAAAAATGCATATAGGTACCAATTATTAAGTAAGCATGGGAGGGGGGGAAGAGGTTTGCTTACTTTTGCTTACACAGCTTACACAGAAGGGGTGGGCATAGTGCGCGTCATGTAAAAAGAACGCTGGCGGTCAAGCTTCTACAGGCGTTCCAGCGTTCTTTTTACATGACGCGTACTATAATGGTACATTATTTGTAGTAAACTAGGCAGGCACTCATTCAATGTATAGGTATACATCTCTTAAATAAGTAGAAAAGTAAGTAATCTCTTAAAAAGAACGCTGGAACGCCTGAAGAAGCTTGACCGCCAGCGTTCTTTTTACATGACGCGCATTATAAATAGTTGTAAAAAATCTGCTTACGTAATACTTGAATGGCCCCATACGACAATCGCTAACTTTGTAGTTTTTGTCTCTAGTGACTCTAGAGTCTAGATGATATGGTGATTTACTTTTATGAAAGTAATACTCAGTGGAAGTACTGTAACAATGAAAGGTATCTGGTACTTAACCTACAAGGTCAGTCATTAGGCTCAGGTATCGGAAAAATTGGCAAGTTATTTGGAGATAATTATTAAGACTATAGCGATCTTTGTACTTTTTGACACTAGATTTTATTTTGATTTATTACTATTATGAACGTAATACTCAGTGAAAGTACTGTAGCAATGAAAAATATCTGGTACCTACCTACAAGGTCAGAAATGTCGAGTATCGGAAAAATTGGCAAGTTATTTGGAGATAATTACTAAGCCAGTAGTTAGACTTAGAAGTTTTTTACACTAGATTTTATTATGATTTATTCATTTTACTTAGATAAGACTGAGCGAATGACAGAAATTGAACCATTTTCCATTAACATTTAACATTAAATCATATATTTTTAAAGTTTGATCCCATTTAAATACCGCTGCAACAGCGTTAAGCCAAAAACGATTATTTATTTTTTGTAAAGAACTTAAGTAGTGTAAGTTTCTTATGAAAACCTTTTAAAATTCCGAGAAAAAATATGTTGATTTATATTTCATCGCATTTTTCAGAAATATGTTTTTATAATATCACAGACTCATTGTTATGGAAAATTGTATTGAATAACTTTTAACAAGCACTACATTTCCTATCAGATGCTCGTATCAAAATAAACATTTTTTTTCAAGAGGTTAACCCCCTTAACTGCCAATGCTGCAGGGTTAACAGAACCCTATATGACCCATTTGTAGAAGACGGCAGCTACTTTAAGCTATTGTTGTTTTTTTTTAACAAACTTCTTATTTTTGAGAAAAACAATATAATATAAATCTTTCCATACATTTTTTTCTAAACTATTTTTTTAACCCATGAAGAAGTGCCTTTTTTTGCAAATTGAATAGAATATGTTTCAATCACCATACAATTTCCTATCAGTTGCAATTTTTTCAGACCGTAATTACGAAATTTGTTCCTACGTCCACCTTTTTTCAAAATCGCCCCACTGTGCGGTACCCCGAATACCATAGCTGCTCAAACCCGTCACTTCCACGATGGCTACACTGGACATCAGTCCGAAACACGACAATGTCGCTTCACGGACTGGCTATGTCCATGGGGTGGTGATAAGCCACGGCCGAAGCCTACCACCAGAAATGTTGTTACCCGTTTGACACCACCCAGAGATCACGTGTAGGGACGCGAGGGTATTTTCCTATGGACGCGAGCAACTCCAATCTCCAAATTTCCGAGCGTACTCTTAGATGATCTATATACCTGCACACCAGTACCTTAGATGATGATGATAATGACGACGACGTTGTTAATGTTCATCACCACCGCCATCATCATCATCATCATCATCACCACCACCATCATCATCATCATCATCTAAGGTATTGTCGTGCATGTGATGATGATGATGATGATGATGATGATGGTTGTGGTGGTGATGATGATGGTGGTGACCATCACCGCCATCATCATCATCATAATCACCTGCACGCTAATATCCTAGATGATGATGATGATGATGATGATGATGGTGGTGGTGATGATGATGGAGGCGGTGATGAATATTAACAACATCATGAAGATGGTGATGATGGTGGTGACCATCAACATCACCACCATCACCATCATCATCATCACCTGAACGCCAATACCCTAGATGATGATGATGATGATGACGATGATGTTGTTAATGTTCATCACCACCACCATCATCATCATCATCACCACCACCACCATCATCATCATCATCATCATCATAATCACCTGCACGCTAATATGCTAGATGATGATGATGATGATGATGATGATGGTGGTGGTGGTGATGGTGATGATGATGGCGGTGGTGATGAATATTAACAACATTATGAAGATATATTATATTAACCACCATCACCATCATCATCATCATCACCTGCACGCCAATACTCTAGATGAAGATGATGATGATGTTAGTGGTGGTGATGGTGATGAAGGCGGTGGTGATGAACATTAAAAACATCATGATCATCATCATCATCATCACCTGCACGCGTATACCCTAGATGAGGATGATGATGGTGATGGTGATGATGATGGTGGTGGTGATGAACATTAACAACATCATCGTCATCATCATCATCATCATCATCTAGGGTATTGGCGTTCAGGTGTTGGTTCTGGTTCGCTGCGGGCCCTGCTGACTACTGAGCCACGCTCGCCTTCGGCTCGCTCGCAGCTTTCGTGGTGATCACTGTTCTCTAGTGTTTTAAATCCATGTTGTACTTTCACTCATTTTGAAATATAAGACTATTCAAAATTCGTAGAATCGTGCATCATACTATCATTGATTCTGGCCAAGTTTTCACGAATTCTTTCGTTGTTTTATTTTTAACACCTCACATAGTAACTTAAAACTTGGGTAGGCTACCTAAATTGAAATAAAGTATTTTCTAGCACTATAATGCTATTGCAAAGTTTAAAGAACGTAGTTGTAAAATAAATTAGAATACATTATTATAAGTACAGTTGGCAACCCTATCAGAACTAGCTCGCTATAGTAGAAGTTACGGCCAACTTATAAAAAGTATTGTGTGTTCACACTAGTAACGGTTTGGCAACGTCGCTTTTAAACTTTTGCTGACGGAGCGGCAACATATCAAAGTCAAAGTCAAAAAGTATTTTATTCATTGAAATCACAAGGATCATTTTGAATCGTCTTAAAAAATAAATTTACATTTACTCCTGTTCCAACGCAACCAGACCTAGAAGAATCAGGCAACAAACACGGTCTGTTTTTCTTTTGATGATCCTTATATGAGGACATATGAGGACGCCGTGATCATGGTGGTGGGGATGGGGTTGAGAAGAGAAGACTGCGTCCCTGCAGAAGACTGCTTCCACCCCCAATTAGTGGGATACAAGTTGACTTCCCGCCAGTTCAGCAATTGCTTGGAGGTAGCATATTGACGACCTCTGTGGCGCGGCGGGCGAAGGTTGGCCTGCGACGCAGGAGGTTGCGGGTGCGATTCCCGGAACATTTGTTCATTTTGTTCATAGGAACAAATATTTGTGCGATCGCAGATATTTGTTCAGGGTGTTCTGGGTATTTTCTATGCATAATAAAAAATATCTATCTATGTAATATGTTGTATTAAGTATATCAGTTATCTAGTATCCATAACACAAGCTCTGCTTAGCTTGGGGCTAGATAATGTTGTGTGAACTGTGAATACATCACTTTTATTATTTAGCGCCATCTCTATCATGTTTACTTACTATCTTACACAAAACTCTTGTGTTTGAAGGTCAATTTAGCGCCATCACTGTCATCTTTAATTAAACTGGGTGCTCTGCTGCTTAAAAGTATCTCACTACGATAATAGATGTCAGTGCAAAATAAACTCACACATTTGTAAAAATTTTCGTATTTCAAACCTGTTTTAAAAATTCCCTATTGTATATTTTTGTTTGGAACGACCATTCGCGATAACTATTATCATTAGGAAGTCTAAAAAATAAGTCAATTTATAAAATGACAATCTGTGGTTTGAGTAACGGCCTAAAGTATTTTGTATGGGCAAGGAAACTTGAACATTCACCTTAAACTTAGAATTATAAAGAACTAGTAGAATGCCCGCGACTTCGTCCGCGTGTAATTTTCCATACAAACTTCAACACCCCGCTTGAATTTCTGGAATTCCTTTCTTAGTGCACCCCTAGATAACAAAAGGAATGTATATACCCTCCAAATTTAAGGTTTCTAGGACTAACAGTTTAGGCTGTGCGTTGATAGTCAGTCAGTCAGTCAGTCACGCAACTATTTTATATATATTGATTAATAAGAATTATATTACGGGCCTAAGTCTCTAAGTACACCAACGCCTTAGAAACCTAACCTCAGAAACAGTGTCCTTACTGTTCTTAGAGAATTTATAACTGGCGTCGTCGTCGTCGTCGTTTCGTATGAGGTAGTGCTGGCCTCTGGTGTCAGAGTTTGTCAAGCCGCCCGAGGGCCTCTGACATGGCTTATCGACTGCTATTAATCAATAACAGCCGGGACCGACAGCTTAACGTGCCCTCCGAAGCACAGAGCGATGGAAATCCACACATAACTTAAATAAGTCATTGGTGCGGAGCCTAGGATCGAACCCGGTATCGTCAAAGTTACTGTCATTATGGAATGGAAGTATGAGCAATAGCGCTAATCTATGTTGTGGTTTGTGGCAGTGAGTACTTATAACACGCATCTCATCGCATCGCATAAATGCAATTTTTACCATCATTGCAACTTTGCAAGTGATAAGAGAATCGTGTTCCCTTCGTCTGAAAACACGATTGGAACTGAAGGCGCACAACAGTGTTATGCTATTATGTAATCTGTTTTGTGCTGTTTTCTACGAGCGCTTCCATAAAGCTTTGCAGCAACGCAGCGAGTTGTCACGCATCTCATCGCAAAATAGTATTCTTCACTATAAAATCGTAAAGTCAAGTGTTCTATGAACTGAATTGCTTACTCTTATACCGTTCTGGACCGTATTCGTAGATAAGGTTTATAATCTGCTTGACTTTACGATTTTATAGTGAAGAATACAATTTTGCGTTGAGATGAGTGACAACTAGCTGCGTTGCTGCGAAGCTCTATGCAAGCGCTCGAGTAAGGAATTAAATACTTACTCTAATCTATAGTTTTTCTATGTTGTATCATACAAAGTGTTTGCACCGTGTTTCGATTCACAGAAACACACAAATGTATGTTATCCAACAATGTAAAATCAAAAAGTAAATACATTATTAACTAGTGTCTGCTTGCGGCTTCGCTCGCGTATTACCAGCAGGATAAAAAGTAGCCTATAGCAATTGAGCTATAGGCTACTTTTTATCCTGCTGGTAAAACGCGAGCGAAGCCACAGGCCATAATCTGTGAACCACATTTCACCGAAATCGGTTCAGCCGTTTCGGTTTGATTGAGTAACAAACATGAAAACTTTCGAAAATGTGATATACTAGCAGCGCCTCACGTTTTCACCCGAGTCTCGATCCCGTGGGAATATCGGGATAACAATTTGCCTGTGTTATTTCAGGGGTTCAGCTATGTCTCCATAGCTAATTTCATCCAAATCCGTCAAGCTATTTCAGGGTGAAGGAGTAACTAACACACACACACACATTCACAAACTTTCGCATTTATTACAAGCTTTTATTTAACTTGCAATGTATGTATGTTTGTCTGGGTGGAATCCAGGTGGAATCTTGCAATTGAATTTTAATGCAGTTATCTTCAAGCGATTGAGCTGAAATTTAGCATACCTGTCAAGTTTCGATGACAATACAATATGATGGTGACAAGAAGCTGATCTGATGATGGAGGCCGAAGGTGGACAACGTAACTCCTCGATGGATAATAGTAGACTGGCCTTGTTTAGAATCATTTTGATCAGCACACGGTTACGATCACTAATTTTATAAAAGCTTGTTTTGAAATATATATATTTTTCACAAAAAACTTATGACTTTAAATATTGTTATACCTAGTGTGATTATTTATGACAAACCTGCGTCTGGGAACACAAGCATGGAATCAAAGGCGCCATTTTGTAATTTGTCCGTGTTGTGGTTCGCTGGCGCTTGCACCGAGCTTCGCAATAACGTAGCGAGTTTGTCACGCATCTCATCGCACATGCGCGCTCACTTCAACACACCTCCACGCGGCGCCGGCGCCGTCCACCGAAGGCCAACCAAAGGCCAACCGAACACAACTGTACTGGTAATTCCACGCGGTAATCAACTGTACAGTCCTCAGTACATAATTTTATATAATTAACTGTACACTATCGCGAACGCTTTTATACAATGCAGCTACACTAGTGCAAATCACACAGAATTGTAACACAACCTAAAAAGCGCCTATCAAATTGCTTACGTTATCACAGCACGTTTATTTTATGCCTTCGACCGCGTACGTGATTTAAAACTGTGTCGAGTATTGTTAAAAATCGCGTGGGTTTCAATGTGTTTGCTAGATTTTTACGATGATAAAAGTTTGTGGAAACGCGTGAGATGTGAGCAAAGACCAGTTGCGCGGCGAGGACTGTCTATTCCGGGAGCGAGCGAGCACGTGGGTGCCGCCCGCCCTGCCGCCACCGCGCCGCCCGCCCACCGATCAGTGGACACGAGATTCGATATCTCGGCTCTATTTCATTATATTTTTTTGGTGTTTTAGGAATTTCACTAACCTACTTAAAAAAATTATTAAATTGCGTATCAAAATCTTTTGTACTTAAAGATTTCAGTTTTGAAATTAAAAAAAACTGCTTACGTACGCTGTAATGTAGGTATGCCAATAAATTAAACTATCTCAAAGCTAAGACATGAGAAATATTCTGCGCTCGACAAACAATTTAGTTTCGGAAATCATGCTACGTTTTTCGTAGCTCCAGACCGCGATCGTAGCAATGGGTTGTCCATACTATTATTTATTCTGTGCACTGGGTGAGCGGCGCCGGCGTAGCGCGTAGCAGGGTCAAAGTGTAGGTACATACATACCGCACTCTTGATTTCAGTAACATTTGAATTTTGTTTATGCTCACGTGTAAACAATAAGTTTATTGTTTTTTTTTATTGTAGACAGTCTAACTTCCCGTCCGTTTATATGAGAACGTCACAATTTCTTAGGCACGGTAAACTCGGCAGATTTTGGGACACAAGATAGATATCGAATACCGACACAGTATGTGCGACATACAGCACATCGCAAAATTCAGTGCACTCTTCAATCCTGTTTTAATCAACTGTAAACCTTGAAACAAGGCAATAAAGATAAAGATAAATACGATAGTGGCATTTTAAAATCGCATTTGAAAATAGGCAGCGTTGCTGGTGAAATAGCATGACCTTGTAAAATATTTTAATAAGGTAAATCATAGCTCAAGTCCAACTTTCATGTACAAACAGTATTGTGTCAAAAGGGACATTACCGTCCGAATCCAAAAATACGAATTGTTAGATTAATCAATTAAGTTTGTGTGTTGGCCGTAAAGTGTAAACCCCTCCTCCCGTAGATGTTGTAAAAGCCATCTTAGCAGCATCCACTTGAATACAAAAAAAGCCATGCGATCACCAATCCACCTGCCAAGCATGGTGATTATAGCAAATCCCCGCATTCTTACATTCTATGGGGGAAGCTCATGTCAAGCAGTGGACGTGTAAAGGCTGCTGTTGGTGATGATGATGATGATGCAACAAATCGTGCATATTATTATTATTATTAGTATAAATGAAAGCTTGATGAGTAAAGTAAAGCTCGTTCACCGGAAGATGGCACCTGTAAATACTCCATGGCAGGTGCCCTCTTACGGTGAACGGCCATATTACGGTGAACGGTCCGGCTCGTTCACCGTAAAATGGCACCTGTAAATACTCCATGGCTCGTTCACCGTAATATGGCACCTGTAAATACTCCATGGCAGGTGCCATCTTACGGTGAACGGTCCGACTCGTTCACCGTAATATGGCACCTGTAAATACTCCATTGCAGGTGCCAACTTACGGTGAACGGTCTGTACATATAGATCCACCAACTTATCTGTTATTATAACCATTTACCTAGATTTTGCTATCATCTACATACATTTCATTCTACAGATAAGTTGGTGGAGCTCTTCTAAAAATATCTATACCACACTATTATGAAGTAATTCACTAAAAAGTTGTACAAAAATAAAAGCTTAAACCCAAAAGAAGTACAAAAGCTGCAAACATGTGTCTAAATGTTGTTGATGAAGGCCAAATCCACGATTACAGGCCTCTATAAATAATATAGGCCTTTTTAAATAAAAATCATGGATCAGGTTTTTAAATCTTTTTGTTATCTCTCTGTTGCTTTGGCCATGGACAAGTCATAGTTATAGCACCTAATCTGTTACCATGTGGCAATCGTCTTCTATATTGTATGTAATGTATGTCATAAGTCAGTGAACTATCTGATAATTTCGCGTTGTGTTGTATCGGGGGTGTAGCTCAGATGGTAGAGCGCTCGCTTAGCATGCGAGAAGTACGGGGATCGATACCCCGCACCTCCAATGCTTTTTGCGTCATTTTATTTTTGTACTATTTATTATAAAGAAATAAAATTTTAATATACATAGATTTAAATACTTGTGTTCTTTTTGCATTTTCTCTAATATTTGCCATGATTTTGAATTTTCCAATTTAAATTTTTCCATTTTTATTTTGTAATTATACAACAAAGAAATAACATTTTAGTATCAATTTAATCGATTTTGGATTTTATTACTTGTGTCTTTTTTCCATTATTCATTTTATTTTTGTATTATTTAATACAAAGAAGTATCATTGAAATGTAAATTTTGAAATGTAATGTAGATTTTAATTATGATAAGTTCTTGTGTTATTTTATTTTCATATTATTTTTAGCAAAGAAATACAATTTAATCGTCGATTTAGTAACTATATTTTAATACTTTTTTTTTATGCTGGACAGTTCACACAACATTCCCAAGCCAGCAAGCATTCCAGTCCCAAGCTAAGCAGAGCTTGTGTTATGGGTACTAGATAACTGATATACTTAATAGAATATATTACATAGATAGATATTTTTTATTATATATAAAAAATACCCAGAACACCCTGAACAAATATATGTGATCGCACAAATATTTGTTCCGAGGCGGGAATCGAACCCGCAACCTCCTGCGTCGCAGGGCAAGTTTCGCCCGCCGCGCCACAGAGGCCGTGTGAGGACGTGTTTTTGTGCCGCGTATTTAATTTTTTAGGGTTCCGTAGTCAAAGACAACAAACCCTTATAGATTCGTCATGTCTGTCTGTCTGTCCGTGTATGTCACAGCCTTTTTTTCCGAAACTATAAGAGCTATACTGTTGAAACTTGGTAGGTAGATGTATATTCTGTGAACCACATTAAGATTTTTACACAAAAATTTAAAAAAAACAATTATAGGCTTCGAACTGAAACTCATTTTTTTTTTTTCATTAAACCTATACGTGTGGGGTATCTATGGATAGGTCTTCAAAAATGATGTTGAGGTTTCTAATATCATTTTTTTCTAAACTTAATAGTTTGCACGAGAGACACTTCCAAAGTGGTAAAAAGTGTCCCCCCCCCCCCCCCATAACTTCTAAAATAAGAGAATGATAAAACTAAAAAAATATATGATGTACATTACCATGTAAACTTTCACTCAAAATTGGTTTGAACGAGATCTAGTAAGTAGTTTTTTTTTAATACTTCATTAATCGTAATCTATCCAAGAACTTTATATTATGTTACTTGCTGCTAAGGAACCCTTCATGGGCGAGTCCGACTCGCACTTGGCCGCTTTTTGATTTTATAAAACGACCCTTTATCTAACTTCAAATTACGTAATAAAAAGTTGTTTTTTGTAAATATTGTCACAGATAAAATAATACTATACCTTCTAGTACTATACTTTAATTCTAACCCCATGATAAGGTTCGGGTTTGGTGATTGATTAGGTAGAAGTATCTTTCAACATAATCCACTTTTTTGCTTGAAAAAGGCTCAGACTAGTAACGTAAGGTATCACACTATCCCAGCCCACAATTTAATTAGCTTTGTGAACATGTTCTAGCGCCTAGCCTAAAATCTAGGCTTAGGTATATTCATTTAGTTAGAACATACTTCAGTAGGTAGGTAGGAAGGTAGGTAGGTAGGTAGTTAGTACCTACACAAAGAATCGACCTAGTTTATTTGTTCAGTTGTTCATATTGCCGGCACCAACTTCGGAACACCATTAGCTAATCCTAGTTCGTGTGTAGACACTATAACAATACCATACCTACGAAATACGCCAATATTGTAACATTCTATTAATAAATTGCCCTAGAGATGTAGGTACCGGTGAACAACCCTATCAGAAAACACTGTCAGACTCTGTGTCGCCATCGCACCCGCCCTCACCCTACGCGCCCTTAAAACGACCTTCACAACTCGACCTTCCATTTTCCCCCTCATTCCAACGGTTCCCACTATCTGAACTATCACCATCTTCTGTGGTTCCCCTCGTAGGTAGTCAAAGTCAATTTTGGGTATTCCAAGACTAAAAATAGCACATCTGATCATATCTACGTCAGGTCTCAGGACGGTCAGCTTCGTCATCAATTTTCGCCTTATCTCTATCCACTTCTGGCTGACTGTCTGTTACTAAAACAATGTTGACAATATGACGGATGTTACCTACAACCGAAACAGTTTTTTTTAAATACTTTTTTTTTGCTATCAAATCGAGTGGGGTGTCAAATGAAATGAGTTATATGAGATATTTATTTATATTCCTACATTATAAAAATATGTTTTAAGTACTAGTGTCCGCCCGCGACTTCACTCGTGCTTTACCAGGATAAATAGTAATCTATCTGTGTACCAAATTTCATCGAAATCGGTTCAGCCGTTTCGGCGTGATTGAGTTACAAACATCCAAACATAACACCCAAACATTATTAAATTTTCACCTTTTTGTCATAAATGACAACATTGACATTTATGATATTATATACAGGATGGGGCAAATTTTTGGCCCTTAAGGGTAGCTACCTTTTCTTTTGTAGTTAGAAGGTTTTGTTCTTAGGAACCTTCTATTTTATTTTGAAGAAAAAAAATTAGCATTGTTAGATTTTTGAAAAAAAGTACGGTTCACCCTAAAAATGACATTTGTCAAAAAAAAACAAGTTGGTCTTATTCGACTCTATTTCCAACCAAGAACACTTTTCCCAAAGTAACATACCAAATCAAATCGTAAGTTTTGACAATAATTAAAAAAAACCATTCCCATACATTTTCTATGAAAAAACGTGTTAGTGAAAACAACAATGTCACTCATTCAATTTTGAAGACTTATGTCGCTACCTATGTTCGCTCTAACGACGTTGGTTTATACGTAAAAATGTCTCTAGACCAAAATAAGGAACATAGATAGATAGATAGATAGAAAACTCTTTATTGTAATCACCTTAAAAATAAAATAACAGCATACTTATATTTACTTACAACTAGTTCACGGTGATACAATGGGCGGCCTTATCGCTAAGAGCGATCTCTTCCAGGCAACCTTTACAACAGGCAACATACCTACCTAGTTACTTGTTAGTAGCAAAACACACCCATTCTATTGATTTAAAATAAAAATAAACTTGTTTGGTAAGTAAATAAATTGATTTATAATAAAAAATAAAAAATAATTAAAAATGTAATTCCAGATATGTTCAATGTGTAGACCATTTACTTGACTACACAGATTGGCACGCGTTAACACACTTTGCGTAGCAGCCCTTACCTTCATGTAATGCATATTTTGCAATGCACTTAGAATGCCGTCTTTCAGTTCGGTGGGACTTTCGAAATGCCCAGCGTATACCTTATCTTTTTGGTAACCCCATAGAAAAAAACCGCAAGGGGTAAGGTCGGAAGGTTTTTATAACTTTCTTGTCAGGTAGTGGTATTTCTTCATTTTTTCTACGAAATTCTTCCAACGCTGGTTGAATACGACAGTTGTTTTGAAAATAAGCTTTTATTAAGCTTAGCCGCTGTTGATTCGTAAGAGACATTTTGAATTTAAAATTAAAAAAAAAAAACGCGCCAATTTTTTCTAGCGGTATTGTCATTCAATGAGGTGGTATATCATTCTACCAAGAAGGTTTAATAACAAATATCAATAAATAATTTTAATTTAGAACAAATTGCTTTCCGTTTTCGAATGGTATGCATGACTTTGTTGCGGCGAATGGCGCTTCTTAGAAAAATGTATGGAAATTGATTTTGTATAATTATTTCCAAAAATTACGATTTGATTTGGTAAGTTACTTTGGAAAAAGTGTCCCTGGTTGGAAATAGAGTCGATTAAGATAAACTTGTTTTTTTTTACAAATGTAATTTTTTGGGAAAACCGTACTTTTTTCAAAAATATAAATATGGCAATATTTTTTTCTTCAAAATAAAACAAAAGGTTCCTAAGAATAAAACCTTCTAACTACAAAAGAAAAGGTAGCTTAAGGGGCCAAAAATTTGCCCCAGCCTGTATAAGTGAGATGGGATTAATGTCACCTGCGTCTAATGTCGTTTAGGTGTATCCATTCTTCAAATAATCTTGAAAGACTAAACAAGGATTCTGTTTTTGCATTCGGAGGTGTCCGTACCCTAAAAACTCAAGGTACTCAATTCTGTAGAAGAAGTACAGTGTAGCATGTAATTGTATGCTATGGCTGCTTACATAGAGGTGAAATACTATAAGGTTGAACAATAGGCACTAAACGCCTTCATGTAATTTGGAGTCGTTCACACTTTACAAATTACAACCGAATGTACGAGTATAGGTACGTACTACCATACTCTACCGACGTTCTTCGTGTAATGAGCTTGTTGACACCTCGTTTAACTACGTAACTAAATTCGTTGTTTTTTTTATATATATTTTTATTTTTTATACTACTTGAATGACGCAACAAGCAGATGGCCCACCTGATGTTAAGCGGTTACCTCTGCCTATATATGAACAGTGCATTACCTCATAGGTCACGTCCACCTAGGACGCACCCTATGTGGCATTGCACTGCGCCCGCCACCCTGAGACATAAAGATGAAAAGTCTCATGTGCCTGTAATATCACCGGCACCTTTACCCTTCAAACCGGAACACAGCAATGCGAGCACTACTGCTTTGCGGCAGAAATAGGTATGGTGAAAATACTTCCCGGGACGAACTCTTTCACAAAAAAGCTCTACTACTACTACGCTGAGGACCTCAAAAGACGCAAATATGCAAGTCTCGAAAGAGCTTACTTATTTGAGCCTTTCGGGGTCGAGACTCTGGGTCCGTGGGGTACAGGGGCCCTTCGCGTTTTCAAAATTCTTTCAGGGCATCTGGTCGAAGCGACGCGTGACCCGAGAGCTGGCTCTTATCTGGCTCAACGCATTAGTATTGCCATTCAGCGTGGCAATGCAGCCAGCATCTGAGGGACGCTTCCGTCTGGTAGTGATTTGGATCAGTTGAGCTACCTTTAGATCGCTAGCAGCGGTCTTCAGGTAGCACAACTGTTTCATATGTATTTTGTATATACCTTGTATTAGTTTTATTATTCTTTCTGTAAATAAATGGCTTTTATTAAACAAAATTATAATTAAATTATTTATTTATTTCCACATCTAGTAGGTAGTACTATCTAAGTTTTTTTTAAAACTATTTACGTGAATGACGCAACAAGCAGATGGCCCAGCGCGGTTTCATAGGTCACGTCCACCTAAGACGCGCCCTATGTGGCATTACACTGCGCCCGCCACCCTGAGACATAAAGATGAAAAGTATCATGTGCCTGTAATTCCACCGGCACCTTCAAACCAGATCACAGCAATGCGAGCACTAGGTATTGCTTGGCAGAAATACCTATATATGGAGGTAGTACGTCCCCGGACGAACTCTTTCAGAAAAAAGCGGCCAAGTGCGAGTCGGACTCGCCCATGAAGGGTTCCGTCATTCCGTCCAGTAAGTAAGATAATTATATATAAAAACGGGAAATTTTAACGTACCGTTAAATCGATGTAAGCACCGACATAACATAATATAAAAGTTTCGTGGATGGATTACGATTTATGACGTATTCAAAAAACTACTTTTTAGATCTCGTTCAAACCAATTTTTGTTGGAAGTTTACATGGTAATGTACATCATATTTTTTTTTTACTTTTATCATTCTCTTTTTTTAGAAGTTGTGGGGGGGGGGGACACACAGTTTACCACTTTGGAAGTGTCTCTCGCGCAAACTATTAAGTTTAGGAAAACAAAAAATTAGAAACATCAATATCATTTTTGAAGACCTGAATACCCCACACGTATGGGATTGATGGAAAAAAAATTAGTTTCAATTCTAAGTATGGGGAACCCCAAAAATTTCTTTATTTTTTTCTATTTTTGTGTGAAAATCTTAATGCGGTTCACAGAATACATCCTTACCAAGTTTCAACAGCATAGCTCTTATAGTTTCGGAAAAAAGTGGCTGTGACATACACGGACCGACAGACAGACATGACGAATCTATAAGGGTTCCGTAGTTTGGTTACGGAACCCTAAAAAGCTCTACTACTACTACTAAGTTAGATAAATATCGTTACGTAGGTAACTATGGTTTTATTTGAGATCAAAATATTACTTCACCCAAAACATTTTCTTACGATGTTTCGGGCTTTTCAGTTCGCGTAAGATTTTAGTCGACTTTACTGATTCAATAAAACCCAAAATATCTATCTTATTTGTTTTGGATACACAGACGGACAGCCGAGATCTGTATACTTAGGTAGATATAATTAGACGCGACGGTCAGTTATTCTGAGATTGCGAACGATGTCATGTGACTATGTGACCGAGGATGGTGTCAGGGTGTCTATAGTCACAGATTATACGCGAGGAGCGCAGCGACGTGCACGGGTTTAATACTGAACAAGTGAACAACGTGGCGAGCGAAGCGTGCCGCTGTTGACGCCTGCGAGTGACGAAAACAAAGTATTTTTGTAGATAACTAATTTAAACAAATGGTTTGTTTGTTGTTTACAGGTTTATAGATGTTGTTATTAACAGAGTGCCCATTCGTTCTCAAAATGCTTTTTAATATAAACCGCTGATAGCTCGCAAAACAAAATGCGGGACAGAAATCACTTACCACCCAAAATCTGTTTATGTAGAAAATCTATGACGAGTATTACTATTTATGATGTACGGATGCTTAGAATATAGAATAAACCAGAAGGTGCGAACGATGCTATTAGTACGAGGCGCTGTGTCACCAAAACACAATTCCTCCCCCCGCGCATATCTTCCTCGTACTTCCCACCTGAGTAATGAATGTAGGTATGGATTGTGATTCCATACTTTTTCTTTTTACCCCCTGTAGAATTTTTACACGTGGGAACGACGCAAGACAGCAAAATCTTTAGAGTTCGACAATACTAGTCGCACTGCCGACAATAGACAGACTGGGTGAAACTATTCTCATTGAGGCTAGTTTGCGTGGTGACAGTTTTTACAATTGACATGGGTTCTGGTTTATTCCATATTCCAAGTATGGATGTGTGTCACGCCGACACGGCTGATTGAAGCCGCGGGCGGACACTAATATGTAATAAATACTTAGCGTTGTTTGTTAGTGTACCTAATTAATTTGTTAGCGTCAACGTTACCCATTCAAGAAAAACCTACCTACCTACTAGGTTTACAAATAGGTACACTATTCCCCTTCTACGCTATATCTTCCACACAGTCATGTCCGTTTCATAAGATACTTTTATTGCTCAAATATTTTCCGTGAACAGAATAACAAGGGTCCTCTTGTAGTCTCCAAATTGGCAATTATCGTCTCGATGTTGGAAATGGCCCATAACAGAGAATTTGTTGATTCATAATCTAGTAGCTATCTGCAGAAAAAACAACGCTTTAAGCAGTGATTATTTCTTTAATGCTATTTACTGTTTAAAACTTGGAGCATCCCGAGTGGTCCCGAGAGGAGGAATCAACATCGCACCAATCGATACATTCCACGCATGCGTCACGATGAGTTGAAACGTCTCGAATAAGAGCGTGGGCGTCTGACGTAGGTAGGTACTCTTATGAAAAGTTGCATCAAAAACACTCTCATTCAAACAAAAACTCCTATGATAAAGTTACAACAAGCTTAGATAAAATGCCATGCTTCCAGATCGTTCGTTCCCGCTCTAGGCTCTACCAATTGAAATGTCCTTAACCCTACCCACTAAATCATTCGCTCATTTAGCTAATCAAGAATGGTCCGTCCTTCCCTTATAGCCAATTTTAATAAAGATTGCTGTAGTTTTTGCTATAGGTACCTACAAGTTAGACACTCTGAAATATATGTAGCGTATGTACTTACCTATTTATGTACGCGAAGCGTCATGTCATGCTTCTTTGGTCGAAGATGTCATGTATAAAGAACGCTGGAACGCCTGACCTAGTATTATTTTATCTGTGGCCTGACCAGGCCTGACGAACCTTGACCGCCAGCGTTCTTTTTACATGACGCGCATTGACATGCGTAGCGTTTACGTAGTAACTATTAGGAAATCTGTGGTAGCGTCCTCTCGAATCACGCATTATGTAGGGGTCCGAAGTTTACTCAATTCTAAACTAGATGACGTGACTGGAAAAATTAGAAAGCGCGCTGACATTCCTATACTTAAGTTGGAGACATTAAACTATACGTAGTTATTACAACTCACTGGTCGGACGGAGACGTCTTTGTACGGGGACTGTCTAAGGGGGACCGCGCATTTTTTTTTAATTATATGTACCGGGTTCATTTTCATTCATAGGTACATACAATACATTCATAGACACACGTCTATTTCCCCAAAAACAGGAAGACCCTCAATGGGCCTCCTTTCACCGTGGGTTGCACCATCGTTGGAATATAAACGGACAAGTGGTGAGCCCATCGCTGCCATTGCTTTCCACAACTGACTCGGCTAACGCTTCCTTCCAGTAACATACCTACATTCCGTAAGCTAGCGTTAGGCTGAATTGTGGCAGTGGGTCAGCTTTTATGAAACGTGTAGCGAAGGAGCCAAACTGAAAAGTTAATCATCATTATCATCCTTTAGAAGTCTGCTGCTGGACGAGGCTTTCCCCATTGAACGCAATGGGGGGGATTTGCCATAATCACCACGCTTGGTAGGTGGATTGGTTCTACTTCTTTCGTGTCGATGGTTTTTGTCAAATTATTTTGGACCAGTATTAGGCTATGGCTTTATCAGTGGCTTCGTAAAGGTCTTTCAGTGTGCAGGTGTGAGGGCACCGCGTGCACGAAAATAAGGACAGCATTGTTTGTGGTGAGACTCCGCAATCGCATTTTGTCTCATTTGTGTATCAAATGAAACTTGCTCAGATTGAGCTTGGCTCTGGGAACCAATTTGGATGGCGCTTGCCTGGGAGTGCCCCAGGGTTCAATACTAGGCCCATTTCTATTTTTAGTATACATTAACGATCTCCCTTTTTATGTAAAAGACATATGTGATATAGTTTTATTTGCTGACGATACGTCTTTAATTTTCAAAGTTGATAGGTCAAAAGCTAATTACGATGATCTAAATAAATCACTATCGCGAGTTCTTGATTGGTTCACAGTAAATAATCTGTTGCTTAATGCTAAAAAAACTAAATGCATTAAATTCACTTTGCCAAATGTAAAACATTACCCAACTAATATTAAAGTAAATGGCGAAACACTCAATCTTGTAAACTCTACTGTTTTCTTAGGACTTAATATTGATGCAAGTTTGCAGTGGGGACCACAAATTGAGGCACTTGCGGGTAGACTTAGTTCCGCTGCATATGCAGTTCGTACGATAAGGCAGCTTACTGATGAAGCTACAGCTAGGCTAGTTTATTTTGGCTACTTCCATAGTGTTATGTCATATGGCATCATTCTGTGGGGGAAAGCAGCAGACATCCAAGCAATATTTGTTTTACAAAAACGGGCAATACGTGCCATTTATAAAATGAAGCCACGTGACTCCTTGAGGGAGCGTTTTAAGGAAATTAACATTCTCACCGTAATATCGCAATACATCTACGAAACCTTATTATATACACATAAACACTTAGATAGATTTATGAAAAAAAGTGACGTGCATTGTTTTAACACGAGAAATAAAAATAAACTGAGTATTCCCAAATTTAGATTAAAAAAAGTAAGTGGGTCTTTTATGGGGAATTCTGTTCGGTTCTATAATAAACTTCCAGAAAGTGCTTCTAAACTTTCGATTCGAAGATTTAAATCTTACATAAAGAATAATTTAATTAAGAAAGCGTATTACACACTACATGACTATGTTAATGATAAAGCCGCGTGGCCTGATGTCGCTCTGCCCCTCGACACCTAATTTGTCAATTTGCAATGTCTGTACCTGCATATAATTTATTACTGTGTGTTATTTATGTGTATATCAAGCGTAGTGTGTGCTGCCTTATGAACTTTTGCTGATTCTCTCTATCATCTTACTTTTGACTGCCTACCTAAGTAAGGCTTTTAATTTGGGTTTCCTTTTTCCTTGAATCAGCTTCAACTTGTTCTCGAGGCACCACACAGGCGCTCTCCACCTAGTAGTAAGAAGGATCATCAAAAGAAAAACAGACCGTGTTTGTTGCCTGATTCTTCTAGGTCTGGTTGCGTTGGAACAGGAGTAACTGTAAATTTATTTTTTAAGACGATTCAAAATGATCCTTGTGATTTCAATGAATAAAATACTTTTGACTTTGACTTTGACTTTGCTTAAAAGTGCCGATTGGGGTGTCTCTGAAAAGGGCCTCTGTTCAGAGTCCTGGGTGGAACCGTATGGGAGAACCATCGTGGTGTGATGATAGCCGTTGACGGGGTGCGCCGGGCGGATTGGTGATAGCAGTTGATTAGGTACTCAGGTGAATGCTGCTGGCCATACCCCGGTGTAATCCCTTAGTCGGCTTTTACGACATCCACGGGAAGAGACGGAAGTGCCTACTCTTAGAACGGGCACGCCACGGCATGCTATGCTAGGCAGGCTAGTACCTACCTACGTAACTAGGTAGGAAGGTACATAATAAATCTGATCCTCCACTACAATACGCTTATCATAGTACTACTGTGGGTACGCTGAACTGATATGAATGGATTTCGCATTAGTTTATCAAAACAAACCGCTATCGTAACCTCTAATAGACTTTCATGGTACGATAATGCTAGAACAAGGGCTCGTATCTGACGATTATCTTATCAAAAAAATTGTGAACTTGTCAGGAAAATAGTGATGTTCACTAGGTTCAATAAAATGATTCATTTTATCAGGAAATCGAAGTTCAATCATGAATAGTCTAGCTAGCGGCTAGAGTCATGCTCTACCTTTTTAGGGTTCCGTACCCAACGGGTAAAACGGGACCCTATTACTAAGACTCCGCTGTCCGTCCGTCTGTCTGTCTGTCCGTGTGTCACCAGGCTGTATCTCAATGAACCGGATAGTTGAAATTTTCACGATGATGTATTTATGTTGCCGCTATAACAACAAGTAATACAAAACACAATAAAATAAATATTTAAGGGGAGCGCCCTTAAATATCAAGACGTACAACAAACCCCATACAACAAACGTGTTTTTTTACTAATTTTTGCTCGATAATGGTACGGAACCTTTCGTGCGCGAGTCTGACTCGCACTTAGCTGGTTTTTACATGTTCGGGTCAAATCTTGAAACTAAATATGTTAAATAAGTTTTGTAAATAGCTTTGGGCTAATTTTGATCAGTACCTATACAGTTCCGATCACTAATTTTTAAAAAACTTTCAGGTGTTTAAAAATACCGTTTTCACAACAAAAAAAAACCCTAGGTTGTTATATTTTCTTAAAGATTTAGGGGAATGAAAAGATTTGGATATGAATATTTGAGTAAACTTATGAGTAGGTAGGTAATATAGCTTAGGTAGGTACGTGGCTGAAGGCACATTAGAGTAAACTTATGAGTAGGTAGGTAATATAGCTTAGGTAAGTACGTGGCTGAAGGCACATTAGAGTAAACTTATGAGTAGGTAGGTAATATAGCTTAGGTAGGTACGTGACTGAAGGCACATTAGCATAAGCTATTTATATTTTACGTGTCTTACGGAGCGTCTCGCTATTATTGTAGAGTCCAATGACTGTCTATTAGAGTCGCATAACATAATGAGGTGGACACCTTCACTTTCGTAGGTCCCGATACCCAAAGGGTGGCAAGCGGGACTGCCTAACGCTGTCCGTCTGTCTGTAAATATTCTGTCACAGGGTTATATCTCGGCAGCCGTATGAAGCCAGTATATTTTCCCAGATGATGTGTTGTTCGGGCATGAAACTGAACCCTGTGCAAATATATATAAAAAAAGCGGCCAAGTGCGAGTCGGACTCGCCCATGAAGGGTTCCGTAGCAGAAAGTAACATAATACAAAAACTACTTACTAGATCTCGTTCAAACCAATTTTCGGTGGAAGTTTACATGGTAATTACATCATATATTTTTTTTAGTTTTATCATTCTCTTACTTTAGTAGTTACGGGGGGGGTTACACACATTTTACCACTTTGGAAGTGTATCTCGCGCAAACTATTCAGTTTAGAAAAAATATATATTAGAAACGTCAATATCATCTTTGATGACCTATCCATAGATACCACACACGTATGGGTTTGATTAAAAAAAAAAAGAATTTCAGTTCTAAGTATGGGGAACCCCAAAAAGTTATTGTTTTTTTGCTATTTCTGTGTGAAAATCTTAATGCGGTTCACAGAATACATCTACTTACCAAGTTTCAACAGCATAGCTCCTCTAGTTTCGGAAAAAAGTGGATGTGACATACACGGACAGACAGACAGACAGACAGACATGACGAATTTATAAGGGTTCCTTGTCTTTGGCTACGGAACCCTAAAAACCTGCGAGGAAAAACAGAGAAAGTCCAACGTCCAAGTCAAATTTTACTAGACATCTAGATGTGATGTGACTGACTTTGTGACTCTCCAGCGTGGTTCCTTAGAGCATTGCGGCCTCCGTACGCTACGCATTCATGTCTAGTTTATTCAAGATCGCCGCGGTACCACTGATTATCCCTCGATATATCGGGGGTGTAGTGTAGCTCAGATGGTAGAGCGCTCGCTTAGCATGCGACAAGTATTAGTACCCATAACACTTGGGCACAGATAAAATGACGACCCCTGTAGCGCGGCGGGCGAAGGTTCGCCTGCGACGCAGGAGGTTGCTGGTTCGATTCCCGCCTCGGAACAAATATTTGTGCGATCTGCAGATATTTGTTCAGGGAGTTCTGGGTATTATCTATCGATAATAAAAAATATCTATCTGTGTAATGTATATTGTATTAAGTATGTCAGTTATCTAGTACCCATAACACAAGCTCTGCTTAGCTTGGGGCTAGATAATGTTGTGTGAACTGTCCAGCATTATTTATTTATTTATTTTATTTGTTTATTTATTTAAAATAATACTATATGGGCTAGATAATGTTGTGTGAACTATTCAGCATTATCCATTATTTATTTATTACACCGTGCTACCTTAGATGTATATTTTTTTATTATATTTTATATTTTTTAAAAATATAGATAGGTAGGTACCTACCTATAACAAAGCGGCCATGTCCGAGTCGGACTCGCCCATGAAGGGTTCCGTAGCAGCAAGTAACATAATATAAAAGTTCTTGGATGATTTACGATTTATGACGTATTACAAAAAACTTCTTACTAGATCTCGTTCAAACCAACTTTCGGTGGAAGTTTATTACTTAGTACATGGTAATTAGGTACATCATATATTTTGTTAGTTTTATCATTCTCTTATTTTAGTAGTTACGGGGGGGGGAGGAAACAAATACCAAGTATGGGGAACCCCAAAAAATTGTTGTTTTTTTTTCTATTTTTGTGTGAAAATCTTAATGGTGTTCACAGAATACTTCTAGGTACTTACCAAGTTTCAACAGCACAGCTCTTATAGTTTCGGAAAAAAGTGCTGTGACATACACGGACAGACAGACATGACGAATCCATAAGGGTTCCGTTTTTTGCTATTTGACTACGGAACCCTAAAAAGGCTAAACCCTAAGAATCCTGACTGACTGACTGATCGAGTGACGAGGCACAACCTAAACCGCTGGACCAAGAGACTTGAAATTTGGAGGGTGTGTTTGTCTCGATGCGAAGGTTTGTAAATATATATGGAATTTTGAAAATTCACATCCTATGGGGCTTAAAAACGGTTCTTACATAAAACAAAAATGCTCCGTATTTCGCAAACCGTTCGGAAACCTGAAATTTTACATGGAGATTCCACATGTTTCAGCAGTATCTGAAATTTTCCTGTACTTAAATAAAGGCACGGGAACGTTTTCGTTGTAAAAAAATACACTTTAGGTTTTAGCACGATTTCAACGTATTTCGAAAAGTTTTGAAGAAAGTAAGACGTAGGTACATAAGACGAGCGTGAATGGGACAATGGGAAGGGGAAGACCTCGACGAACGTATTCAGACCAGATCGGAGACGTTCTGGAAAAAGGCCAGGTCAAGAGTACCCTTAACCGACGAGCATGTATGAAGAATGTGATGAGAGTGAATGAAGCAAAAGACGTGTGTCAGGATCGTAGCAAGTGGAAATCCGTGGTCTCTCGGGGCCGCCGGGAAACAGGCGTGAGTTTATGTATGTATGTATGTTAAAGTTAGTTTCACGATGTACCTAGGTACCTAGTTGTTTTGAGATCAAATTTTTTCAATTTTTTATTGCACAAAGTATGTTACGTAAATATCATATAAATAAATAAATAAAGCAATAAATAAATCAAATAATAAATAATGCTGGACAGTTCACACAACATTAGGAATCTAGCCCCAAGCTAAGCAGAGCTTGTGTTATGGGTACAAGATAACTAATATTAGGTACTTACTATAGGTACTTAATACAATACATTACATGTTTTTTTCTTTATTACTTTTACATAGAAAATACCCAGAATACCCTAAAAAAATATCTACAGATGGTACAAATGTTTGTTCCGAGACGGGAATCGAACCCGCAACCTCCACGTCGCAGGCGAACCTTCGCCCGCCGCGCAACAGAGGTGGTCAAAGAGGTAAAAAGTACCTTTATGAAAAGACAAACTATGCAAATCCGAATTTATGTAGGTAATTTTCTCCTGAGATTTAAATCAGTTGGTTATGTTATGTTAACTAGGTATGCTTAGTACGTTCGTTGGGGGTTGAAAGGGTTATTTATATTAGTACTCTCTACCCCTTTCATCCTGATAAGATTTTAAGTATGTTGATAGGGTAAGATCCCGAACGATAGTGTCTAGTAGAATAGGTAGGTACCTACATGTTATATAGATCGTACCTACACGTAAGTACCTACCTAATTGAAACGAGCAATTCTGCAACATGATACAGATTTCATACGTTTTGCATGAGACGATAGAACGCTCGGTGTTCAGGCACCAGGCAGTTAGAATATGATCTCGTTCACTCACCGTTACATGCATTCCCTGTCGGCTGTTCATGGTGATGCATTGCTCGAAGCACCGTGATAAGTGTAAAGAATCGCACCCTTTCATGTCACAAGCGAGACTGAAGCGCACAGCGGCCAGCGAAGCCGGCTGAAACACTGAGCCGGCCCCCGCCGCGGCCCGCGCCCTCCCGCATGCGCAACCTGACATTCTACTTCTGAGCACCTTGCTAATGAATGGCTCCATCTAGCCAAGTGAAATAAATACGTACTCACTTGCCATGCCAACAAAGTGACAAATTACGGCTCACTCCATGAGCTGAATGAATGCTTTTCCCATATGGGAAACATTACGACACCGCCCAAGAGATTCTTACCTAGGTCACCTGGATTTGCTTGCTTTCACATAAAATTCGAAGCCTTTTAGAAAATCTTTGTAACCTAAGACAACCTTCTTTTGGGCACTTCGCTTAGAACCGGAATTAATATAAAACAAACAAATTGATGACCTTTATTTATTTATTGATATAAAATTAAAAGCAACCATTATTACAGCGTACATTATTAGTTACCTTTCTATATCTTAAATTTATTTTTCGCGAAACTAAAGTATGATTAAAATAAACAAGTATAATAAGTATATGTGTAGTGAGATGTGAGAATTCAAAGGTATACATGATATTCAAGATAAATAACACAAAATATATAGTACAATAAGATCTTGTACACTGCAGATACACAGTAGATACAGTCACATTTGTTTGATTCAAATCTTGCAGTGTTAACAATATCTAATAGAGGCAAGAGCAATAACTTCAACGTCAACTTTAAATCCACAAAAAAATATCCTGTTTGTAACACTTATCTTGCACCACTTAGGTAATAACAACTGGTGCTAACACTGAATTTTAAGATGACACTCCCACACCTCAATAGGTATTAAAAGCAGTATTGTAATAGGCACTGCATTTAACATACACTATGATGGAAGAGAATATTGCATAATCTGATGTCATGTTAAGAGTCACACAGTACAATGTTGTTAGATTGTTTTGTTCTCTCCCAAGACACCCTTGTACACTGAGTAATCTCCAATAACATTAACTACCTAAAACTAACAATTTAAATCCAAGTATATACAATACGCACTGAAGTCCAGATTCATGATTTTACTGTAAATTGATTAAAAAGTAAGCATGAAACAGAGACTTAATTTTATATATTACTGTAATTATACATTGTTATGGAAGTATATATAAGATCATATAATTTCGACAAAAGATAAAATCAAAATGAAAACAAACATATCACATTTTTACCACCTACCAAATAAATATACTGAACACACCATGTTGCTACACAATTTATAATTAATTTAAATGAATTTGTTGTCACCAAGGCCAAGATGGCCGACTAAGTAATTCAATATTCAAGCCTCAATTTTAAATAAATATTATTTTTGTTACTACACTAGAATGCAAAAATAATGTAACAAGTGTGGATCATTCCAGCTAGCAATTTTATGAACCGATTAAAACTTTTAAACAACATAGTATTCGCATACACAAACTACCTAACAATTTATTGCTCTGAATTTTAACAAAGATCTGACAATATTGAATTAAAATACTGTAAAAACTCAATAATCTGGCACCACTTGTTATATTGTTTAGATTGTTTTAATAATTGAAATTCTCAATTACAGGAGGTTAATTTGTGTTTACTGCTGGACTATAAAACTAGATAGCTGGGTTTAGAGACCCATAGAAAGGCCGATCAAATGGATGTGCTGGATTAGTGAGTGCGAGACTATCGAGCTTCTACTGTACTGCCTTGAAACAGTAATTGAAAATACCAATTATTGTATATTTTTTAACAATACAAACAGATAATGTGCATAACAAACAATCATCCCAAACAGTGTGATACCTAACATATCTATACATTTTTACACGATAATATAAAAGGAAACATTTCTTAGACATAATGTTGAATGTATTAACTTTATAAAATTCCGTATCTATCAAACCGCCAGCCCTGTTGCATTTTATGGCCTAGCATGCACAGTTGTCACCGTCTCTGTTGCGTGCATTGTCATTGGCATTTAGCTTGATTTGGTCCGGGAACTCGTTATAGAGCTCGGCCTCTGTCTCCTGGGCTAGTGCATTGCGAGCGATAGTCTGAAACGCTAATTCAACATTCACTGCTTCTTTGGCACTGGTTTCGAAGTATGGTATGTCATTCTTGCTCTGACACCACTGCTGAGCTCGCTTGGCTGAGACTGCACGGTTGTCCAAATCCACCTTATTGCCTAATATGACAAAAGGGAAGTTGTCGGGGTCTCGTGGCGACGCCTGAATCAGGAACTCGTCTCTCCAGCTTTCCAGAGACTTGAACGTGTTGGGGGCAGTTACGTCAAACACTAATACGCAACAATCCGCCCCACGGTAGAACGCCACCCCCAACGACTGGAAACGCTCTTGACCAGCAGTGTCCCAAATCTGCATTGTGACGATTCTGTCGTCAACGATTACCTCTTTCGTGAGAAAATCTGCGCCTATTGTTGCTTTGTACTGATTGGAAAATTTCTTGTTGACGAACTGGTTCATGAGCGAAGTTTTGCCTACTCCGCTATCACCCAGGATGATCACCTTCAACAGCACCTTTTTTCTTGAGGACATCTTGCACAAAAATTTAAACAAACGTGGAAAAATACAAAATAATCACACTTTTCCTTCTTTGTCTGCACTTTTTTTTGACATGCGAAATTGATAAATGCGTCACCTGTTTTTCGGGTTACCATACAGAAAAAAAACGAATGAAGAATCAACAATCACCCCAACACAAGAATAATTTTGGTGGATAAAATAACACATAAAAACAAGAACTAACATAATATAAAATATACTGCATCACACTTAGAGCTTGCTTGCTTCAGAGTTCTGACCCAGTTTCTGATTTTTGTTATTTCTTTGCATTTCAGTGTTGTGGCAATTTTTTTGGAATTATAGACAGTGACGGTTCAGCAAAATGCACAAGCTGCGCGGTGTCATTTAAATATAAAGAAAAAAAAATAGGACCAACTATGGACCAAGGTTATCCAAACGGACAAACAGAGAGACATCGGACTATTTTTTTCTTCCTCCTTGCTGTTTTCTCAGAGTAAGGACTAAACCTTATTCCTCAGAACAATGAGGGATTTTCATTACAGAATAAAAATAAAAACAGTAGTTCGATTTGGCTCGATAAATGGCGCTGACTCAATAAACTTGTCAAAATAACAAATGCATTGTCTGTGCTTTTGTTTATGCGAAAATATATCACTACGTTGTTGACGTCGACATTTCATTATATTTTGACAGAGCTACTTTAGCTTGTACAGAGCTGGCGCCATGCAATAATGCACAGAAGCCATTACGTAAAATAAGAAGAAGAGCTGGCGCCATCTATTTTTAACGCTATAAACATGATGTGAAACGGCCGTGAAAAACCCTCATTATTACCTTATTCTGTGTCTATATTATTCGTACCTGCTGCTGTGCATTCTACTCGTACATGAAGGCCTATAATGCTCTTAGTACGCGTACCACTTCCAAGACTATCACCACCACAACGGCCTTCGTTTCTTTGCTATAGGTAGGACAATATCCTGTAAGGGCTGAAACCTGAATAGATTGAATCATTTTTTATTAAGAGCATTGCAACCTCCTCCTTACTTACTGTCGATGTTTTTTTACCGCCCGTTTTCATTGGAAATAAATTATATTCTAATATTAGGTTTCTACATTACCGTATTTTATAATTTTCAAGAGATGTTTGGTTTAGTATTTTTTTTCTATATTTATGCCTCCAAGGTATTTATCTATCATTGTTTTTTGGATATATACTCTATTCAACAACAAATAAAACAAATGATCATTTCTTTTGAATTCATTCATTCATTCATTCATTCATTTTGATTTGTGGCTGGGTGGTGTGTCTCGCTAATTTTTGTGTGATTCATGAATTTTACTGAAAATTATTCTAATTCATTTCACAGTTTATACATTTTAGAGTGCAAAATGAAGCTACAATAAAAGTTATGATCTCTTATCTATTTGAAAAAATAACCACGTAATTATTTACGGAAAGGAAAAAAGGTGAGGGTTTAATAAAAAATTGAATAGAAAAAGTGATCCGTTACTTCATAATAATGTTAACTTTGCTTTAACTTTCTATTTCTTCCAGATGGAGAATAACTTGAGCCGTAGCGGCAGCCGATCTAGCTCGGTCTGCGAGCTTGAGAAAGATTTTAGCGATATTGAAATAATGAAAACTAGGACGAACCGACGTAGTGTAATGCACCGAGCGCAACCAGCGCGGAAAGCAAAACGAGTCAGATTTTTTCGAAACGGTGATAAATTCTTTTCGGGTGTTATAATTCCAGTCTTGCCAGAGCGATACAGGTGGGTCGAATTTTTCTAATCACTTTCCAACTGAATTCCAGTTAGAACTATTCTGGCACTTTCACTTTTACCCATATTTTACTTACCTACACCTACCTGCTGGTCTATGATATTATGTATAGATCTTTTGTGTTTCATGCATACAATAGTACCTATATTTGTACTGGACTGGTATTTCTTTATTAATTGAATGCCAGTTAAAATCTAAACCAAGGATGTTTCTCCCTAGTGCGTAGTGGTCTAAAGAATAACATTAGTTCGGTCACTCGCCGGCCACTGACTGAAACCTTGCACTGCTGGCTAGGTTGATCCCCATAAATACAATGCCCATGGCTCTTCGCAACCTATTTGCTGATCATCTGAAAATTGTTCAGGAAAAGAATGCAACTGCCCCCCCCCCCCCCACCCTCCCCTCTCTCTCCAGTGATAAATCCTACAACATTCCAAGGAGCTTAGTAACTGAAGCTGAAAGAATTGATGGTAAATGTTGAAGATGTAAGAACAGTATTAACCAAATCTTCACCAGCTGTTAGATATCCACTCTTGGATGTGGCCTTCCCCATAGATTGCAAATTGTTTGCCATAATCACTATGCTCAGGCGGATTGGTGATTACAGTATTGGGGTTGAGTCCTCAGGTGGATGCTTCTGACCATCCCCTGGTCCCCCCTCTGCTCAACTCCTTAGTCCGTTATACATAATCCATAGGAGGAGATGGAGGGGTCTATTCTTAGGCTGGACACACCACATGATTACTCCAGGGGATGGGCAGTAGCATCCACCTGTGAATCAACATCAGTAATGTGATCCACCTGCCCAGTGTGCCGTTGCATACAATAGGAAAGGCCTCATCCAGCATTGGAAGTCTAAAGGCTGTGGATGATGAGGATGATGATTGAACACTGTCACATAAACATTTACATTTAGGTATTTAACACTAAACATAGCAATAAATACACAGGATATGATAGGGTCTATCTACTATCTTTCTGCTTTCATTTATACTATTATAATGATATCATATGGATATCCTTCCTTCCAACACAATTATAACTAGATAAATTTATAATTTTGTTGCTGTACTGATACTATCTTGGGCTCAGGGCCTCGGGCTTATGATATGGGATCAAAGAGTATGCAAACTGTGATCTTGTTTACTTGAAAAGGAAGCTAGTTTCAAATAAGATGCTTGTTTCAGGTCTTTCGATAGCTTGACAGCTGATTTGACAAGAGTCCTCGTAGATAATGTTACTCTGC
Organism: Operophtera brumata; assembly: GCA_932527175.1. Lineage (NCBI taxonomy): Eukaryota > Metazoa > Arthropoda > Insecta > Lepidoptera > Geometridae > Operophtera > Operophtera brumata. The sequence goes on from OW052238.1 coordinate 9,533,410, forward strand.
CAAGCGGCGTACGGACAATATACTCGCTTGAGGGTAGAAAAGTAAGTAGTCATGGTTATTGGTAAGTTAATAAGCCACACTTATCAAATCAATGTAATGGTTCCCAATTTTGCTAAAGCACCAATTTTTTGGGTAGTATATAACTGTAAATGAAAAATCTACGTTCTGCATAAAAAAAAAATACCTCCATGTGAAATATTGATTGCACAGCAATATAATTATCTTAAAATATTATTATTCAAGCAACGATTTAAGTTCGTAACGCATCGCTATTTATCTAGTTGAATTAGAACCGGGTCCCCTAATTGGAAGTGTCTCCGGTATGGGCTCTTGCTAGTACACTCGTGAGGTTGCTCCTGAGTGGAGTTAACTCTGTGCAGCATTCTCTGAGTCTTAACAGTGATAAGATATATTATGGAACTGCGATAATGGAACACAGAATCAACGCTACCCCCCGCTACTTTACTTCTTAAAACCTTTGATCATTGAAGATATTTTATCTTGCAGATAGGTAAACTTGATGATCTTGAAGATGGTCAGTCATACGTGTGCAGTGGATTCGGCGAACCTTTCAAACGCATAGACTACGAAGCGAGTGCCGTGACGCCCCAGTCCTTCAGACTGAGCGGTCCAGAGTCCCTCAGTGATGGTGCCAGTCCGTCCCCATTGCGAGCCAATCACAGGCTGTCCCGAATTATGCAGGTAATTTGATTTACTCTATTTATTCCAATCATCACTATCACCGGACTTGTTTGTAAGATTCGTTTGTATAAGATTTGTCCTGGCTGCTACCTTATGAATGTGTTATTACTGTAAGAAAGCGTTAGCAGAGTCAGTCGTGGGAAGCAATGGCGGCGATCAGCTCACCACTTGTCACGTCTATATTCCACGATGGTGCAAACCACAGTGAAAAGAGGCCCATTTGAGGCTGCCTTTTCGGGGGAAAAGGCGTGTGTGTGTATGTATGTATCACTATCATCTGACTATGTTATTGGCACAGATACCTCCTTGTAGGATCGCACGGATCTAAATGAGATCTGAGGAAATTCTACATGCAGATTAAAGTTGTGTGTGTGAGCATAAGTATCTATGTATTGTTGTTGGGTGTTGTGGTACTCTGATACGAAATAGGGAATCCTAGTGGATCAGGACTATAAGATATCCCACTGCTGTGGTAAGGCCAATTCACTGTAGGCCATCATGATAGAAGTTCCTCCTGTTTGACTTTGACTCTCTGCACGCAGATTATTAGGGCTCAATGACCAAATAAATCATTCAATTTCTTTTAGGCCTCGTCCCTATTGTTCAGTGTACGATCATACGATGATGGCCAGGGGTGTATTTATGCTAGGGCCACGGGGGCGATAGGGCGGCAGGCTGGACGCTTTTCATAATATTTACCCGTCTTTTATGGTAGTCTTGCTGGCTGCTCTCGCTTCTAAAACACTGAATTTTCGCAGAACAAAGCGAAAATTCTTACGACCAATAATGAAAATATTGTTCCGATCATGCTCCGTCTAGTGTCGATGCCATAAATGTTGCAAATGGTATTCTACTCAACTGATATTACAACACGGTAATGTTATTGTAACGAAATGTGACCGAAACTTTTATTACTTTTATTACAGTTTTGACTAAATTCGGCGTTTTATGCTCTGCTAACCTAATGTTACGTTTGTATGGAAATGTTGGTCTCACGTGGGTCCGTAAAATTGTGTCGTAACGGAGAACGGTCAAGGGCGGCAGTTTTATGATTCCCCTCCTCGAAAAACCCCTAGATCCGGTACTGGTTATGGGGCGCAAACCTCAAACCTGGACTCAAAGGTCTAGGGCGCGAAATCATAAAATAACGCCTGTGATGATTACACTGCATTGATCGTACCAAAACAACGTGCCTTCAAACATACTCGCCCTAATTGATGATCATGTGTAATCGTATTGTCTGATCATACGATCTCGCTGGCCAATTACGGGGAGACCTTACAATTTGCTCTTTTTGGGGAGAGTGTCCGCTAGGGCGCTTGAGCGCTCTGCATGAAAACGAAGTTTGCTCCTATTTTGGATATTATCTCGTCTAACTCCATAAAATGATGTACACTTGATCAATCCGTCAACCAATCAACCCTAATATCTACCCGTGGTTTGTCAGTTTCTTGAATGTAATATGGTATCCAAATCACACTGACTTCAAAGATTTGTACGGAAATCTTAAAATCCATGCTAATTTGATTGTACACAATTGAATAGGAAACTGACAAACCACAGGAGACATGATACACTAGATATGAGTCTCTGGATTGTGTTACGAAATTCCAAATAGGATCAAACTACGTTTTGTATGGAGGGTCTGGCTATACATTTCTGGCCTAGCTTGGCAGTAGCCTGGGCTCGCTGTTTCTTGATGCTTTTATTGAAATTACGCCTTTTTTCAGTCAAATGGTAGTGGAAATGCTACCGGCAACGGGACAGCACGAGTTAGCCCGGCCGGGGATAACGTTGTTCGGCCGCGAATAGTTACTGTTATAAGAAACGGAGTTAAACCTCGCAAGGTAACTATTATTTAATTTTCTTGTTTTTTTTTGCTGAAGATAGTTTGTCTAAGGCTGCGCACACAAACCTGTGATGCGATATCGCATCGCCAAAATCTGCGACATTATCAGAACCCCCCCTCTATAGAATGCCACGACCAAAGGTCTTGATCTACCTCCATCCACCGTTTTCCTACGACCTTTATAATGTCTTTGGTCCATCATTAGCCTAGTTATTCCCCAACGGTTATCAGTTCTGCGTGCTAAATGGCCAGCCCATTGTCACTTCAACTTGCTAATTCTGAGAGCTATGTCAGTGATCTTGGTTCTTAATTTCATGTAGTGAAACTCCGAGCATAGCTCTCTCCATAATATATATATATGCTATAGGAAAACCATTCTCTTCATTAATCTCGGAAACATCAATGCAAATACGACTGATGTTTACTCGGAATTTGCGTCAAATGCGCACACATCGCGAGGTGATAGGACAACACAATTCAATGTGTTAGGTAATCAGTCTGTTCCTAGCCGTTCTCAAAAGATGCACGTATACAATACTATGTTTATAATAAGGTCACATAAAACGGTGTACGTATCTAAAATGAAACATGTGTTTTGTCAGATATCTCATTGAATTACTGAAAGAAATCATAAAACAACGCTGTCATCAAAAATAGCTCATATGACGCGACCCAATTTTCACTCACGGTCAACGACCGATTCACTTCTGGGTGGTAATTGCCACACCTCATTTAACTTATTAGTAGGAAGGTAACTAACTAGATACCTTACGTAATAAATTATTGTAGATAGACCAGGTATTGCAGGTCGTCCCAAGACTATGCGACATGAAGGGAAAGAACCTTGTGAAAAAAAACATCTCTTATTTTTTATGATGGCAATCGAAAGAATGAGCAAAAAACAATAATTCCTCTTATGTAACATAGTATCTTAAAACAAATGAATAACGTAAAATTAATCATTTGAATTTTTTATTTAAGTTTGTTCGATTCCCAGACGAAGCAAGTAATTTTTAGAAAATCTTTGAAAGCAGTATTTGTAAATTTTAAAAATAAAATAAAGTCTCGTTTCTGCAAAATATGCTATCTAAAATATTTAAGGTACTTTCCCTTCATGTCGCATAGTCTTGGGACGCCCTGTATATCCCGAGTTTTACTGAATGAATATGTAAATAAATAAATAATAAATAAATAATACTTTATATCAGACACAATATGATCCATAGAACATTACCAAAAAAAATAAAAACACAGGTCAAAACAATAAAATAAAATAAAGCCGTGCCGTGTTTTGTCCTAAGAATAGACCCTTTTATCGCCTACCATGTAATTACAGACAGATGAGAATTTTCATCTTTATGTCTCAGGGTGGCGGGCGCAATGCGATACCACGTGGGGCGCGTCCTAGGTGGACGTGACCTGCGAGGTACTGCATTGTTATAGGCAAAGGTTATCGCTTAACTTCAGGTGGGCTTTTTGACCTTATTACTTAACACCAACGCTTAGTTGTTTGTTAAGTATTAGAGGTTTTTCTGTGAGAGTTTGTCTGGGGAAGTATACCTATTTCTGCCGCAAAGCAGTAGTGCTCCGGTTTGAAGGATATGGGTGCCGGTGAAATTACAGGCGCATGAGACTTTCCATCTTTATGTCTCAGGGTGACGGGCGCAGTGCCGTGCCATATAGGGCGCGTACTTGGTGGACGTGCCCTATGTGATAATGCACTGTTCATAGGCAGAGGGTACCGCTTAACATCAGGTGGGCCATCTGCTTGTGCCGTCACCTAAACTTGTATTTACACCAAATACGGTTATTATATCAAATAATAACCCGTAGAACGCAATTTGGTAGATGTTTACTGGAATTCCCGAGCTGAGATACTGTATGTTGGAAACTCTTATTACGTAATCAATAGGTATCATACAATCTTATTTTATGACTGAACTAACAAACAATTCCAAGAACGCCTAGAATGCTTGACACATTTACCTAGGTACTGGGGACTGTGGTTAGCATCGAGATGTTGGTATCAAGTAACAATTATGTACCTACTCTTACAGTGCTACTACTAGTAGTTCTAAAAACAGTAGACTTTGCGAGCAAAAACTTGCATAAAGCTATGCATCATATCGATCCATAATAAAATAAATAGATAATGCTGGACAGTTTACACAACATTATCTAGCCCCAAGCTAAGCAGAGCTTGTGTTATGGGTACTAGATAACTGATATACTGAATACATTACATAGATAGATATTTAGATATTTATTATCATACATAGAGAATAACCAGAACACCCTAAACAAATATCTGCAAATCGTATAAATACCTATTCGTTCCGAGGCTGGAATCGAACCTGCAACCTCCTGCGTCGCAGGCGAGCACAGAGGTGATAATGATCAGACAAAAATCCCAAAAAGGCAAAAAATATGTTCATAAATAAATAGTTCCAAAAATTATATAGTCAAGACGATTGTTTTTTCCATCTTTTTTTTATTTGGTTGAAAGACAGCACTTGTTGTTAAGATGCATTACCTCATAGGTCAGGTCCACCAAGTACGCGCCCTATGTGGCATTACACTACGCCCGCCACCCTGAGACATAAAGATGAAAGTCTCATGTGCCTGTAATTTCACCGGCACTCATACCCTACAAACCGGAACACAGCAATGCGAGAACTACTGCTTTGCGGCAGAAATAGGTGTGGCCAGTTTAATAAAAAAACCTAGGAAGATGTCATCTTCCTAAGATTTGCTATCTTTCTATGACATAATGTAACTATATGGTTGATGCGACCAACGGTCACGGACATCATTTATTGGTCTACAATGAGCGTACTAGTGGTACTAGCCTTACAATGAAGATATTTGTATGTATGTATGTATGTTCGGGTCAAACTTTGCAACTGATTTTTAAAGCAGTTATCCTCAACCGATTGAGATGAATGAAATATTGCATACCTATCCAGTTCCGATAACAATACAATATATGGTGACAGCGAGCCGATCTCATGATGGAGACGGAAGGTGGACAACGGAACTCCTCGATGGATAATAGTAGAATGGCCGTGTTTAGGCTCATTTCGATCAGCACACGGTTCCGATCACTAATTAGGGTTCAGTGCCCAAAGGGTAAAACGGGACTTTATTACTAAGGCTCCGCTGTCCGCCTGTCACCAGTCTCTCATGAATCGTGATAGTTAGACAGTAGAAATTTTCACAGATGATGTATTTCTGTTGCCGCTATAACAGCAAATACTAAAAAATAGAATTAAAAAAATATTTAAGGAGGCTCCCATACAACAAACGTGTTTTTTTTTTTGCCGTTTTTATAGATAATGGTACGGAAGCCTTCTTGCGCAATTCCGACTCGCACTTGGGCGTTTTTTTATAAAAGCTTGTATTTTTTTTTAACAATATCTCTTTTATGTTATCTCACGTATTCAAAACAACTTCGTCTTTCAATAAAATCACGTTCTTATGTATTACTAACCTACCAAGTACCAACCTTGTAGGTACTGTTTTCCTGTAGCTCCATAACGTCACAAAATATACAAGTATCTTTTGGTATACCGTTCTACTCATTGCCTGTCGTCGTCGTGTCCTAATCGGTTATCCTGATGACGTTGTTTGCGGAAAGTCTAATAGCACTCATGTGACGCACGGATAGTGAACCTTATTATATACTATTATATACTAGTGTCCGCCCGCGGCTTCGCTCGCGTTTTACCGGGATAAAAAGTAGCCTTAAAGCTCAATCCAGGTCATTATCTACCGAAATCGGTTCAGCAATTTCGGCGTTATTGTGTAACATTTCCCGGACTTGTTGATTCGTTGGTATAAGATTTGTCCTGGCTGCTAGCTTATTATGGAATGTTATTACTGGAAGAAAGCGTTAGCCTAGTCAGTCGTGGGAAACAATGGCGGCGATGAGCTCACCACTTGTCACGTCTATATTCCACGATGGTGCAACTCACTGTGAAAAGAAGCCCATTGAGGCTCTGCCTACCTCTTCGGGGAAAAAGGCGTGTGTCTATGTATGTATTTATGTAAACATACAAACTTTGATATTTATGTTATTAGTGACCAGTGGAAACTTCGCGACTTCGTCCTCATGCAGTAGTATTTTCCGTACAAACATCAACACCCATTCTTTTCCTAGTGTACACGTAGACCACAAAAATAAAATACCCTGCCCAAACGGGGCTCTAGTACATACGGTTTAGGCTGTGCGCTGATAGTATGTCATGCAAAGATTTTATGTATATTTATTGATGATAGTTGCCAAGCTTGAGTTGGAAGGGGGAGTAGGAAAAGGGGTAAACAGGAAAACCAATCAAATATCACACCGAAGCCACTTTTCCAGGCAGGCAACGTTATCGACTTCATAAATCTCATTAATATACTATGAGGTGGTTGGTACTTCAGTAATCAGTCAGTTCAGTATTCAGTTTCAGTCAGTTCAGTCTTCAGTTTCAGTTTAATAGTAGTATAGCTTTTTTGTGAAAGAGTTCGTCCGGGGAAGTACTACCTCCATTGCTGTGTTCCTGTTTGAAGGGTATAGAAGCAGGTGAAATTACAGGCAAATGAGACATTTCATCTTTATGTCTCAGGGTGGCACAGGGTCGCAGTGCAATGCCACGTGGGATGCGTCTTAAGTGGCGACCTACAGCCACGGCGACAGAACAATTTCGAGTCACAGGTCAGAAAATGTTGCCAGATTAGGCCAGTTTTGACACAAAAATGTCGTCTATTTTAGTAACGGCTTCTTAAAATTGCTATTATGGGCGATGTGACCTATAAGGTAATGCATTGTTAAAGGCAGAGGTTACCGCTTGACATAAAAAAAAAACTAACAACCGATCTAACGTTTACCTTCTAATTTACCTTCTACTCATACATTATCGACGGAATGACCTATGCGCGTTGCATAACGTAATGCGTCGTAATGTCTCTGGCCTTTCTGCTCCCCAGACCAGAACAAAACAATGCCAGTAGTTGTACCTTACTTACCAACTTAACGGGACAAAATGAGGGCACATGTTGTGACGATATAAATGCGATGTAGTTTTGGAGCATAGTCCGATGCTTGCTTATCAGTGGCTCAAATGTGAAATGAATAGATATCAGACAATTTGCCTCTTAAAGTAGGGCATAGAGGGACTTTTATAAACAGTAGGGACACGCAAGGCGAGGCATTGTTGCCTTGTTGTTGAAATTAAGAATGTCACAGAAAATTTACAAATTAATATAAAATTACACAAAATGGACAACATGAAATTAAAATATGAATTGAAATTAGATCAAACCCTCATCTGTCTATACGTGTTTAAAGTGCTGCCCGACCAACCTTTCGGTTATACGCGGTAGCGCACTTTACCTGGCCGAGGCCAGGACCAGTTGCGGTAGGTCTTGCCGCCAGTCTTGCTTACAATCCGGGTACTCATGCGAATTGCTCGTGAACTTTGCATAACACTACCATTTGTCCAAAATGGTATCGGAGCGGTCATGGTCGCTCACCACCCGCACCCAGAAAAGGTGAAATTAGATCAGTCAGATAGAGCCCTTTATTATTTGCATCCACCGGTTTTGAATGGGGCAGTCTGCCCGCGCTACAATCATCTTCAGGATGCCGTTGCCGCTGCCTCGCGCACGCTGGAGTAAGGAAGCGACTCTCTTACGAATAATAGTTTGAGAGCCGTTCGTGCGCGCCTCCGCGAACATCCCCGATGCGCTGCAAAAGCGGTTTTAATGATTGCAAGTTTTGTTGGGCAGGTATGCAGATTACTTCTAAACAAGCGCAACAGCCCGACCCTAGAGCACGCGCTAGCCGCCATCACAGAATGCATCAAGCTCGACACGGGGTGCGTGCGGAAAGTGTTCACGCAATCCGGCAACGCGTTGACGGCTCTTCACCAGTTCTTTCAAGATGAAGATGTATTCTTCGCATACGGGAACGAAAGGTAACTTACAGTAGAGCCTAGTCTAGAAACACTGAAGTTTTTCTTTTTGGTAAATCGAAGTTCTACGCCTTTCTGTTATTCCATACTAAAATTCGTGTATGTACACCACACACCGTGTAATTGCTTGTTAAGGTGGTTTATTTCGCATGTGCCGCGTTTTTTTTTTCGTGTTTTTTGCTCATCGCTGCTCATCAACACTTTCCAGATAGCGAAAACAAATTTGCGGGTATTTTTTTTTTATGCTAATTACTTGAATGACTGAACAAGCAGATGGCCCACCTGATGTTAAGTGGTACCCTCTGCCTATAAACAGTTCATTACCTCATAGGTAACTTCCACGTAGGACGCACCCTATGTGGCATTGCACTGCGCCCGCCACCCTGAGACAAAGATGAAAAGTCTCATGTGCCTGTAATTTACTATTTGCTTTTTTTATACTATTTGAATTACTTCACTCGATGTAAACGAAATACAAACATACCACCTTTTTAAAATTGAAATCCAATTTTAGGCTTACTTCTTTCACGTTTTAATTTAACGCAGCGAGAGTCGAACCTGCAACCTCTTGCATTTCAGCCGGCTACCCGTCGCATCACAGAGGCCGCCGTATGTCCAGAAGTTAGTTTTCGTTAGTAGAAGAGCTTTGTTTTGTGAAAGAGTTCGTCAGGGGAAGTACTATAGGCCTAGCGTTTAACTTAGTAGCCTCATGAGGTATGGCAGCGGCACGGGAGGGTGGTGATTTTCTTATGTCAAATTTCGCGAGACGTCACTTGACGTCAGTCGGGCGGCGATCTCGCTGCCGTCAATACGTGTTATTTGGACTGGCCGCTTTAGACAAGACGCACACGAGATTAGCAACCGAAGATGGGTCCTCTCATTAGAGCTCAAACTAAAGATGTTGTTTATAATGTATATAATTTTTTCAAGGTTAGGAAATCTGATCAAAATTCTGCCGAGCATGAAATCGATATAAACGACTCAGATAACGAAAGTGATTCCAGTCATACTGACAGTGATTCGAGTAGCGATATGGACATAAGCTAATAAATTGAAAGTTCAGTTGAAAATATTGATATTAGTATTAAATATAATAATTATTTGAACAAGTATTTTATTCTCTTTCGCAATGGCTTAGGTACTTATTTGTAAATATCGTAAGATATATCTTCACTAATTTTCATCACGTGTGTAGCCCGACAGTTCTTTACGTCACATTTCACCCCTCCCGTGCCGCTGCCATACCTCAGGAGGCTACTAAGTTAACGCTAGGCCTATACCACCATACCTATTTTTGCCGCAAAGCAGTAGTGCTCGCATTGCTATGTTCCGGTTTGAAGGGTATGGGTGCCGGTGAAATTACAGGCACATGAGACTTTTCATCTTAATGTCTCAGGGTGGCGGGCGCATGCAATGCCACACAGGGTGCGTCCTAGGTGGGCGTGACCTGTGAGGTAATGCATTGTTAAAGGCAGAGGTTACCGCTTAACATTAGCTGGGCCATCTGCTTGTTCCGTCATTTACAATGTTAAAAATAAAAAAAGAAGTGGAAATTTATCAGCTGGTCATGATGATAGCCCAAAGATAATTTTCAAAGCTGGTTCTTATCCCAAAACTACGTTTTCATTGCCTTAAGTTATTAAATATTCTTAAAATAATTGTCCTCATTTTCAGAGTGAACCAAGAAGACTTCGAGCTTGAATTCGAGGAGAGCAAGGCTGTGCTTCAATGTAGGAAAACACCGATCACAAGAAACTCTAGGTAACTTAATTGATAAAAACTGCTTTAGCAGATTTTAATGGTATTTGGTGTGTGGATAGAGGGGTTGGTTTGGGGGTTTGACTGCTTTTCATTGTGCAATACACGTGCTAGTATTTTAATAAACTGCCAGATGAGATAATAGAGCCTACATCCGACGCCATATTTAGGAATAAACTGAAAACAGTTTTACTGACTTATTCCGTTACTGACTTCGTAGAAGATAGGTAAACTATAAGACCACCCATTGTGCATTTCTTAAGTTTTTGTAAGATTTATACTCAATGTATAATTTGTGTACATGATATTTTGTCAGAAAATAATTTTTATCTGGGTAAAAGAGATACGCATCTTTTAAGCTTAAGTTCTTGAAAACTTTGAATCGTTGAAGTTTCCGTTTAATTTTGTTATGCTGACATTTCAGGACGGGGCCGAAGCCCCGCATGCCCGTGAAGGAGCGAGGCGGCGCGGCGCGCGCGGCGAGCGTGGCGGGTGGTGGCGCGGCGGGCGACGCGGCGGAGTGCGCGGCGGCGCCGCAGCTGCCGCAGCCGCTGCGCCTCAAGTACAACGTGGGCAGTATCATCGGTCAGTACCTTTCTGTATTCACACAGACAGGTTTCGCTATTAAGGCTGCATTTCTCAGACCTATGTGTCACACAAGACAGTTACCTAATCCGCGGTTATGCTATCTTCACGCACCCACGTGTCACACAAGACAGGCCCACAATCCTCGGGTAAGCTATCTTCACGCATCCAAATGTCACACAAGACAGGCCCACAATCCTCGGGTAAGCTATCTTCACGCACCCACGTGTCACACAAGACAGGTCCACAATCTGCGGGTATGCTATCTTCACGCAACCACGTGTCACACAAGACAGGTCCACAATCCTCGGGTAAGCTATCTTCACGCATCCAAATGTCACACATGACAGGTCCACAATCCGCGGTTATGCTTTCTTGACGCACCCACGTATCACACAAGACTGGTCCACAATCCGCGGGTATGCTATCTTCACGCACCCACGTGTCACACAAGACAGGTCCACAATCCGTGGTAATGCTATCTTCACGCACCCTCGTGTCACACAAGACTGGTCCACAATACGTATGCTTATCTTCACGCACCCACGTGTCATACTAAAAGACAGGTCCACAATCCGCGGGTATGCTATGTTCACGCACCCACGTGTCACACAAGACAGGTCCACAATCCGCGGGTATGCTATCTTCACGCTCCCACGTGTCACACAATCCGCGGGTATGCTAGCTATTAAGGCACATAACCATCATTTTAATATAAACTATGTAGTAGACTCGTACAGCGAGTGTTGGCTGTAGTTTCAAAATATAACATGTCACAGATTCAGCTCCCCAATATCTTTACTTCTATAAAGTTAAGTTTCAACATTTTTCTACCCAAATACTTGTTAATTATCCAACAACATGATAATCGTGTGCATAATTAATAAGTACGAAACAGTCATTAAACACAGATTTGACTAAAATAGAAAGCAGTCCGTTAAAAATCACTTAATTCAGTAAACCACTATTTTTGTACCGTAGGTGAAAATCTAGCTAATGAAATATTAAAAACTGTATAAAAGACAGAAATTCAATTAGCAAATAATATTAAAAAAGTCCCTTTACTACATGCATCCTGCGAGTCGTTCTTTCTCTTGCCAACTGATGAAACAGAAATTATTCAAATAATAAGTTCCTCAAAAAGAAATCATCCTCAGGGCATGACAACATTAATAATATCATTCTTATAAAAGCCAAATATGTCTTGGCTAGTCCCATAACTTTCTTATGTAATTTAAGCCTAGAAAGCGGGACAGTTCCCAATAGCTTTAAACTAGCTAACGTTACCCCAATTCTGAAGGATGGTGATCCTACTGTCCCATCCAACTACAGGCCGATCTCTCTCCTCAGTTGCCTATCTAAACTGTTGGAAAAATTAGTTAACAAACGGTTGTTGAACTATCTAGAAGCTCACAACCTCTTGTCTCCACAGCAGTTTGGTTTTCGTCCCAACAGATCGACTGAGGATGCCGTGACATTATTATGCGACCTTGTTGCCAGCAAGCTCGATAGTGGACTCAAATGTGCAGGAATCTTCCTCGATCTTGCTAAGGCATTTGATACGGTCTCACGGCACATACTGATTAGGAAATTGGAGCTATTGGGAATACGTGGAATCCCACTGATGTGGTTTACCTCATATCTAAGCGGCAGAAGACAGCGCGTTCGCGTAGGTGAGCTACACAGCGAATGCTTGGGGGTGGACTTTGGTGTGCCCCAGGGTAGTGTCCTAGGTCCAACTCTATTCCTGGTGTATATCAATGACCTTTGTTCTCTAAGCATTACCCAAGGACAAGTCTTCACCTTTGCGGACGATACTGCAATCATTTTTTACGGTGAAAGTTGGGAATCTGTGGAATCGATCTGCCAAGAGGGTTTGAACACAGTTGGAACGTGGCTACAGATGAACTTGTTAACCCTAAATGCAGCCAAAACTAATTTAATACCTTTTAGTATCTCGAAACGGACAAAACCATCTCATCCACTCCATTTGGTTGTTCACAAATGTCCACGAATTAACCTGGAAAATTGTGGATGCCCTAGTTTAAAACAAGTTAGTAACCTCAAATATCTTGGAATCATACTTGATGACCATCTCACCTGGGTGAACCAAATTAACGCACTCACAGGCAGTGTTAAGAAGCTTATGTATATCTTTAAAAGACTTAGGACGATTGCTAGCACGGATATTCTCAGACTCGTGTATTCAACGCTCTGCCAATCTATTGCAAGCTAATGCATTGTAGCATGGGGAGGCGCTTGCAAAACTCACCTTTTGAAATTGGAACGTGCCCAAAGAGCAGTTTTAAAAGTTGCCTATAGGAAATCCTTCTACTACCCTACAATAAAGCTGTATGAGGAATTTGGCCATCTTACCATAAGACAGCTTTTTATTACCTCTGTAATTTTAAGATTCCATAGAGTTGCCCCTTCGAAGATGATCATTAGTTATCGCCACATACGTTGGAAACCCCCGATAAGAAAAACTAAAATTTTCTGTAGATTTTTCGCCTGGATAGGACCTTTTTTATACTCGAAACTTAATAGAAGTCTATGTGTCTTTGCACATTCAAAATGGTTTTGTAAAAAAGCTCTTACAACATGGCTACTTAAAAAGGACTACAACAACACCGAAATGGTGTTACTGTTTGACAAATAAGTCAAACACTATCTAGATACTCGTGTCCTCCTTGTGTCCATATATAGGTATACACTTATTATTATCTACCACTAGGTAACCAAAGTTTTTTTTTTTTTTTTTTACATACATTCCTACTAATATTCAATCAAGAATAGATAACTATACTATTGGCTTACAATAAAAACTGAAATTTGCGATATTACGTATCTTACTATTGAAAATTTAAACATACTAAAACATACCTACAATATATTAACATACAACATATATTCACACGTGACAAAATTCGAAATCTATCATCTAATTAGTACCTACCTATGTTAAAGTAACTATCAGTTGTCAATACTTACCTATGTAACTAAAAAACGAACTTATGTCAAACTTATAGCTTAACTTTACTTACTATCAAATTATAACATGTGTTAATTCTTTTACCTATCAAATCGACATATACTTATGTAGGTGCTTACCTTCTAATTAAATTTAACAACTAGGCTAGTCAACTGGTGTAATAACATACCGACCTAACTATAAAACTATACCTACATATCTACTTACCTACCAACAACCTGATTTATTTTTACGCAAACCGAACACTGCACAGCACCACTCAGAACTACAACATTATTATATCACAAACAGTTTTTGATCTTCACAACACAGGGAATCCTAGTGTGGAGATCAAAGTTATTCCAAACAACACTTAATTAATAACCTAAAATGTGTATAAATAAAAATACAAATAATAATTACTACCTACCTACCTATTATAAAATAAAAAGGCACAAAAAGGCCTTATCTTATGTTATCTTAACATAACAGTTTAAAACCTTAAAGTGTAGTACCTACCTACTTTTAAGAACATAATTTTATTGGTGTTATTTTTGTATTTTTTCTTGAGAATAAATAAACATTACTATTACTATTAAATATTGTCTCACCAATATCCATAACGTACGTTCGTATTATACGGTATACTAATGATACATTTTCCCTATATTCGCTCGCACGCAATGTGTGGCAATGTCTTGTGTTATATAACCGTATTACTACTTTTAATAGTATGACACATTGTTCTATATACGTTAGAACTTATGAATGAAACGGATGAATCATTGAATGACAATGAACGACTTAGTATATAATATGTATAGTAGATTACTGAGTACTACCACTATACCTACTGCTACCGCTAATAACGCTCACAGTGCTGTGGTACACTCTGAATGGTGATGGTGAAATTACACCACATAAAAATGCAACTCATATATCGTACCGTGCTACTATAAAACGCGAATAATCATTGGAAAATTCGCTGAAAAAATAGAAAACAACTGTACTTTGTTATTTTTTTCACATGGTTAATGAACAGGTAGGACATTTTTGTACGTTAATTTTACAGATAAATTTCAATGAATGATATACCTATATTTTTTTCAACACATAACATTGACTTCTCTCTGAGGTGAAAGCTTCCAAATAAGACCACAAAACATCAGAAAGAACTGAAAAGAAAAAAAAAGAAAGATTGGAAAAAAGCCACAGTAGTGCTATTGAGAAAACCAGCTAAGGCAGACTACACACCCAAAGTCATATAGGCCCATTGGATTATGACCAATAATGCAATCAGCTGCTGTATACGTGTTAACGAGTCTATAATATTACCTCACATTGCTTAGCGTGATCCTCTATACTAACAATACTGCAGCATACAACTATAATATGGTAAAGTTGAGGCGGAATATTATTGTTACGAGCTAGGGTTCAGGATAAAATAAACTCTTAAAACACCGGTGAACAAATTAACACTTTTTAATAAAACAATCCAAAAAGCACAAATTCACACTTCCGTTAACCGCACTATTCAAAATTATCACTCTCACCACTTTACTTGCACTATACTACGCTGTTCTAAATTATCCCTCTCAGGTCTCTTGATTACTTCACACACTTAGCTAGTAGTCAACTGCCTCCACGAATGAATTTACGACTTTATATACGAGCGTCTTAGAGTCTCGAATATTCTAACAATTACGAGCAATCTGTAGAAACGTCTACCATAGTCTAGAACTATCGGGAACTATATCTATCCTGCTCTAACAACAGGATAGCAGGCTCTCGCTACACTTCTCTGACACATCCTTACTCTATGGGTAGAGCCACAGGTTCAGCTATTCGTCAATAGATGGCGTTAAATGTGTTGCCGAATTACTTTATCTGTGGTGCCATATTCATTCTGTGTTGGCGCGTAACATTGCCCCCTCCTTAGACGTGCTCGTCCGGAGCATCGTTAGACCCATAATATCGCGCCAATCTATCTACATGTACAATCTTAGGTGTACCTCGCAGCCCCTTCTGAATTCGGTACGTGACATCTTTAATCCTGGTCACAACACGGTATGGTCCGTCCCATATCCGGACCAGGTCTTCCTGGTAGCGCATCCGCGTTACCATCATGGTCTTGTGAGATCAAAATTCTTGGGGCTCTTCTAAAACCGGCCAGCACTCGCCCCGCAGTACTGGCGTTTACTCGTTTCCCTGCTGGTTGTAGGTGGAGGCCAACCACCCGGTCTTCCTGAGATCGAACTTTCCTTTCGATCACCCGTTTGGGGCAACTAGACCTTAGATGACCCTTTTCCCCACACACGTAGCATCTAGGGCTAAATTTCGGACGGTTGTCACGGTTAGGAGACGCCACCATTTCACTGATGGGGTGCGCTCGATGGTCCTGACGTACGGCCTCCACCTCCAATGCATGCGCCAATGCGTTCTTCAAAGATTCGTGGTGCCCAAGTCTCACAGCAGCCCGTACTTCAAGATCACGTATTCCATCGACAAAGGCTTGGACTAAATTACCGTCGATGAGTACAGATGACGATTGATATGCCTTTCGAACCAGCTTTTCTATTTCGAGAGCCCACTGCTGTAGGTTCTCAGAATGTCGCTGCGCTCTCTCCTTTAATTGAGCGCGGAACACGTGCTCCAGATGTGCATCACCATAGCGGGATTCCAATGCTTCGAGCAGCTGTTCGTAGCTGAATTCCTTTCCGAGGGCCTCTAAAATGGTAAGCGCCTGGTCACGAAGGCCTAGAGTAAGGGCAGTCATGGCCTGCGCTGTGGTCCATCCGTTGGCCTTGACAACGGCCTCAAACTGGATCTTGTAGGCTGACCACGAAGAGCTTCCATCAAACGTCGGCACCTTGAAGCCTCGGACTGTAGGTGTAGCAACCACTGAAGCCACGTTTCCATCTCCAGACTTCAGCACACCCAGAGCCTTTTTAACATCGGCGATCTGGGTTTCAGCGTTGGAGATGCGACTCTCTTGGTTTTGTACCTGATCTTTTACATCCCGGAGTTCTTTCCCAATAGTCACGTACAAGTCCCTTATGAGGCGAGTCTGTTCCTCCTTATCGCGGCGCAGTTGCTCCTCAAGGCGTTGAACCTGCTCCTCCTGCCGACGGGCCTGCTCCTCTTTATCACGGCGCAGATACTCCTCAAGGCGTTGAGCCTGCTCCTCTTTATCACGGCGCAGATGCTCCTCAAGGCGTTGAGCCTGCTCCTCTTTATCACGGCGCAGATGCTCCTCAAGGCGTTGAGCCTGCTCCTCCTGCCGACGGGCCTGCTCCTGAAGCATTGCCATTAAAGCAGCAAAATCAATTGAAGCGGGAGCTTGGACCGCTGAAGGTGGTGAAACCCCGGATGATCCAGCAGCTGGCTCCACCATTGGGTCAGGAATCTGGCGACGCACTTGTGATGGTGAACCTTCAAGTCGCCTGACATCCATTTCCAACTGCCGTTGACTGCGCGTCCTGATACCTTCCGTATCGTCCTTTGGAAGTACCGGCATTATTTTATCCCGACTTCTGACACCAATTTGTTACGAGCTAGGGTTCAGGATAAAATAAACTCTTAAAACACCGGTGAACAAATTAACACTTTTTAATAAAACAATCCAAAAAGCACAAATTCACACTTCCGTTAACCGCACTATTCAAAATTATCACTCTCACCACTTTACTTGCACTATACTACGCTGTTCTAAATTATCCCTCTCAGGTCTCTTGATTACTTCACACACTTAGCTAGTAGTCAACTGCCTCCACGAATGAATTTACGACTTTATATACGAGCGTCTTAGAGTCTCGAATATTCTAACAATTACGAGCAATCTGTAGAAACGTCTACCATAGTCTAGAACTATCGGGAACTATATCTATCCTGCTCTAACAACAGGATAGCAGGCTCTCGCTACACTTCTCTGACACATCCTTACTCTATGGGTAGAGCCACAGGTTCAGCTATTCGTCAATAGATGGCGTTAAATGTGTTGCCGAATGACTTTATCGGTGGTGCCATATTCATTCTGTGTTGGCGCGTAACATTATTATTCTTAGCGAAAACACAACACCATGGAAAAATCTCAATGGAAAATATTACAAAGTTGGCTGCAAATTATACAATAAACAGCTAGTATTCGATGATTACTTTAAATAAGATCTTGTGACTTTGCATGAACTAAATTTGTTTTTGCCGTAATATATAAAAAGTACATTTTTGCGCACGACCCCCATTAGTGCGAGGGTGATAGCGCGCGGGTTACCGCGTGGGTTGAAGAGAGTGCCTAAATAGTCGTCCAATAGTTTTTTTTTATACAACTTTAGATGACGGAACAAGCAGATCCACCTGCTGTTAAGTAGTACCCTCTGCCTATGAACAGTGCATTATCTCATAGGTCACGTCCACCAAGTACGCGCCCTATGTGGCATTGCACTGCGCCCGTCACCCTGAGACAAAGAAGGAAAGTCTCATGTGCCTGTAATTTCACGCGCACCGAGAGACGATTCAAAATGACCCTTGTGATTTCAATGAATAAAATACTTTTTGACTTTGACTTTGACCCATACCATACCTTCAAACCGGAACACAGTAATGCGAGCACTACTGCTTTGCGGCAGAAATAGGTATGGTGGTAGTACTTCCCCGGACGAACTCTTTCACAGAAAAGCTCTACTACTAGCTACTACTAGACTCTTGACAATTGGGCCACCAGCCAGTCATCACTAGTTGTGATTGTGTCCGCAGGTGACGGGAACTTCGCTGTGGTGCGGATATGCAAAGACAAGACCACGAGCAAGGAATACGCTCTCAAAGTAATCGACAAGGCGAAGTGCAAAGGGAAGGAGCATTACGTTGAGGCTGAGGTAAGTAAAACCACAATATTACAATGGGACGGTGGGAAGGGGAAGACCTCGGCGAACGTATTGAGACCAGATCGGAGACGTTGTGGAATAAGGCCAGGTCAAGAGTACCCTTAACCGACGAGCATGTATGAAGAATGTGATGAGAGTGAATGAAGCACAAGTAAATAGTTTTGTAAAAATTTAAAAAACCTTCAACACAATGAAACGGCTGAACCGATTTTGATCAAACATAGCTAAGAATACTCCCAACTAACTCAAATTAAAAAAAAAAAATGTTCGGGAGCTATGATGCCACAGACAGACACACACACACACACACACACACACACAGACACGTCAAACTTATAACACCCCGTCGTTTTTGCGTCGGGGTTTAAAAAGAGGTGTGTCAGGATCGTAGCAAGTGGAAATCCGTGGTCTCTGCGTACCCCTCGTTTCGGATGTCCTCGTTTCGGATTCTATCACGTAGGGAAACTCTGAGCACAGCTCTCTCCATAGCCCTTTGTAATTGGAAAGTTACTATCTGTTAACAGGTGCGAGTGATGAGGAAACTGTGCCACCCGCGCATAGTTTCACTGATCGAGGAACAGGACAGCCCCGAGTGGCTTTTCCTGGTCATGGAACTTGTCAGTGGTAAGTTTTACTACTTTAGTTGTATCTAACCATCAATTAACAATACTTTTAGAGTCCATTTTTGCTTGAACAATCTAATGTAACTAAGTGTAAAGTGAGTGTTATCGGAACAGTGTATAGCAGCTCACATAGGACCACAGAATAGATAATAGTACAGTACAGAAGGTTGACTCCGCAAAGTCATTTAAATAAATAGCGATTCTTGCCCCAAACAATAAAGTGCAATTCAGGTCGCACAGCGCTAATTACCTACAGCTAAAGTCACCTAGTAGTACCTCTCTTTCTATGTCGTAACTCTTGCAAGTACCCGCTACAAGTGCCCAGCGGGCTCGACTTGTCGAGTCATTTCAGTGAGTCAAACAAGATAGAAAGAGAGGTAAGTTTAGCTGTAGGTAATTAGCGCTGTGCGACCTGAATTGCACTTTATTGTGTGCGGGCAAGAGTCGCTATTTATTTAAATTATTTGTGCAGAGTCAACCTTCTGTATTTGTACTAATATGTATTCTGTGGTTGTATTCTCAATATTCTAAAGGAAAGTGTTAATAATGTTATAGGTGGCGACTTGTTCGATAGTATCGCGGCCGCTTCCAAATTCTCTGAGCCGCAATCGCGTTTGTTAATCGGCCACCTAACATCAGCTATCGCCTATCTACACTCGCTTTCTATCGTGCATCGTGACATCAAACCTGAGAACCTATTGGTAAGACTAACAATACATTTTAAAACATTTCTTGATTTCGCATAACATCACAAGTAACATTGTATGAATACTTCAGCTATGGCAAATGCACAAGCAGTGTGAAGCAAATTAAAAAACTTCAGCTCCTTTAGTAATAGTAGAGCTTTTTTGTGTAGGAGTTCATCCGGGGAAGTACTACCACCGTACTTCCGCAATGCAGTAGTGCCCGCATTGCTGTGTTCCGGATTTTGGGTGGCGGTGAAATTACAGGCGTATGAGAGATCTTTATGTCTCAGAGTGGCGAACGCAGTACAATGCCGTATAGAGCGCGTCCTTAGTTGGACGTGACCAACGAGGTAATGCACTGTTCATATGCACATGTGCCTGTTATTTCACCGGCACCCATACCCTTCAAACTGGAACACAGCAATGCAAGCACTACTGCTTTTCGGCAGAAATTGGTATGGTGATAGTACTTCCCCAGAGATGAACTCTTTTCACAAAAAAGCTCTGCTAACACAGAGTTACTACCCATATATTAGATAGCTTCAATACTTGTACGACAGACAGATCATCGCTAAGCTATATGCCTCCGATAACGTGTTCAAATCCATCTTTCTTTACCATTCGTTTTGCATCGGATTGATTTATAACAGAATGTTGTTATCATGGTAGAAATCACTCTTTGCTAGGGGATGCTGGTAAAGTTTTCCAAGACAGACCCAGCTACAACTCTGTCGATGGACCTTAGCAGAGTTGAAGTTAGCCATATTGCTGCGCAGTAGATCTAGAAAGTATTTTGTCTATGTGCTTCGTAAAGGCCATCTTTAGCTCAACCAAGATCAATCGACAGAAATGTACATATGAAAAAATAGTATGTACAAAATATCTGTTAGAAATACCATCAAAAGGTATTGTGTACTCTGCTAATTTTATATTGAATGTTAGGTAGAGGTAGGTCCAGACGGCAGCATACGAGGGCTCAAGCTGGCTGACTTCGGCCTCGCCGTGGAAGTGTGGCGGCCGCTGACCGCCGTCTGCGGGACACCCACCTACGTAGCACCTGAGATCCTGCTCGAGACGGGATACGGTCTAAAGGTAACCTTTACTTGATCGTAATAAGGTCTTGATTGCGTAAGACTGCTCAAGCTGGCTGACATGGGTCTCTCCGTGGACGTGTGGCGGCCGCTGACCTCCGTCTGTGGGACACCCACCTACGTAGCACCTGAGATCCTACTGGAGACGGGATACGGTCTAAAAGTAACCTCTACTTGTATAGTAATAAGGTCTAGATTGCGTACGAGGGCTCAAGCTGGCTGACTTCGGTCTCGCCGTGGAAGTGTGGCGGCCGCTGACCGCCGTCTGCGGGACACCCACCTACGTAGCACCTGAGCTCCTGCTCGAGACGGGATACGGTCTAAAGGTAACCTTTAGTTGATCGTAATAAGGTCTTGATTGCGTACGAGGGCTCAAGCTGGCTGACTTCGGCCTCGCCGTAGAATTGTGGCGGCCGCTGACCGCCGTCACACTTCGGCCTCGCCGTGGAAGTGTGACGGCCGCTGACCGCCGTCACACTTCGGCCTCGCCGTGGAAGTGTGGCGGCCGCTGACCGCCGTCACACTTCGGCCTCGCCGTGGAAGTGCGGCGGCCGCTGACCGCCGTCACACTTCGGCCTCGGCGTGAAAGTGTGGCGGCCGCTGACCGCCGTCTGCGGGACACCCACCTACGTAGCACCTGAGATCCTGCTGGAGACGGGATACGGTCTAAAGGTAACCTTTACTTGTATAGTAATAAGGTCTTGATTGCGTACGAGGGCTCAAGCTGGCTGACTTCGGCCTCGCCGTGGAAGTGTGGCGGCCGCTGACCGCCGTCTGAGGGACACCTACGTAGCGCCTGACATCACATTCTACACGACACCTAACACTACACATACACAAACGAGGTACCATGCAACTGTTGATTCTGGGTAAATGCTAATTCATATCCATTGTTTTAAAAGACACTCCCACTATCATACATAATGAGTTTTTTGTCCTCTCATGAACTTGAACTTGATGTGTATGTTGATCCATCTGTTATATAAGATTAGTAAACAATATCGCAAAATTGTTTCCATTACAGTAAGCACGTTGCTATGGTAATTAATCTTGCCACCACAAATTGTCTTCAGCCACCTCCATCCACTGACTTCCTGCTACCTTTGAAGTGTCGTTGGTCCATAGAGTGCAACACACACATACACATCACATCTCATCTCATCTCGGTCTACATTGCGTCCGGTTCGTGGTCACAACAGAACAGTTATTCTGCAGCGATTGTGAGTTCTGTGAGCCATGAGGTTGCTGATTCAGTTAAGGTGATCATTATGAGATCTTCCAGAGACTTTCCAGATCATTTGGATTTACTATCCAAATTCTGTCACTATCCAACTCAGTAAAGTTCAGGTAAGTAAGAAAGGGACATAATAGAGCACGCGAAACAAATAGTGAGCGAAACTCACGAAAAACCGCAACCGTCTCAAGTAAATGATTATTTTCAAAAATTTAAACACAGTTTTTATAAACTTATAAATGGCCTTTAATATTGTGAAAAATATCCTGAAAGACCTTTACAGAGAACCATCGACACGAAAGAATATTGTGAAAGAATCATATCCGGCGTTTGGAAGCATTAGGATTTTTTTGTGTACACCATAGGAAAATTTGGTTTTTTTTTCTGTCAAAAGTAACAAAAAATAAACAAAGAAACGAAAGAGAAGTTTTGACTATATTAGATGTCCATTGTATATTTTTGGCAGATCGATGTGTGGGCGGCGGGCGTGATCCTGTACATCCTGCTGTGCGGCTTCCCTCCGTTCTCGTCCCCGGACGGCGACCAGGAGAAGCTGTTCGACGCGATCCTGTCGGCGCGGCTGGAGTTCCCCGCGCCGCACTGGGAGCGCGTGTCGGCCGGCGCCATCGACCTCGTCGCCAACATGCTGCGGCCGCAGCCCGAGCTGCGCTTCGCGGCCGAGGACGTGCTCGACCACGCTTGGATGGCGGTAATAGACTAGTCAAAAATTCTAAAAATCGGCTTCGTTTTTGTTTCAACGGCATTTTGTGAGCCATTTTGGCAACATGACTTTTCCTTTGTAAAAAAGCCTGCTAAACGTTGCCAATCCGAATTTTGGCTCTTCTCCCCCCTATCCCCCTTTTTTCCTCGAAATATGTCTCTAACCGCGGTTTTTACGATTTTAACCAAAAAGTATTGCTGTTAGAAAAAAAGTGTCAAGGACAGAAAGGATCTCTATAACATTTTCTATAACATGGTGCATACACTTTTGTTGGTAGGGCTTATGGTTTGTGAGCAATATCTTCCGGAATATCATGTTTTTTTATAATTTTCATAAACAAAATCATTTTCAAATTCAACGGCATTTTATGGGCCATTTTGGCAATGTGACTTTTCCGATGTAAAAAAGCCTGCTTAATTCGATTCTGAATGTTGACAATCCCAATTTTGGCTCCTTTGCTCAAAATTCAAGATGGCGGCCAAAATGGAACCCTTGCTGAAAATCCATATTATAACTCGATTCTAGTCGTGTGAGGTATCCTGTAATAGGCTCTGGGGGTAGCTGAACTCAATTTTGATAACCGGAAGTCCGTCCGGGTACCGGAAGTGGGCAAAAACAAGATGGCGGCAATTTATAAAATTTAAATAATTTTCTTTGACTATTGAATTCCATGGAGCCGTGTCAACTCCAATCGACGCTGGAAGTACCTCCGGCTCGGTAGCTTCACTTACGGTTAAAGTGAAGTCTGTAACGTGTATAGTTTGTGAGCAATATCTTCCCGATCTTATTTTTTTTTATATTTTGATAAACATACAAAAATATATTTAAAAAACACGGAGGGGGGGGGGGGGGTCCTACGTGTTCCATGTGTTTTTTTAAAATGTCTCTTGATTTTTATCAAAATAATAAAAAAAAACAAGTTCGCGAAAATATTGCTCACAAACTATACACGTTACAGACTTCATTCTAACCGTAAGTAAAGCTACCGAGCCGGAGGTACTTCCGGTGTCGATTGGAGTTGACAAGACTCCATGGAATTCAGTCGTTAAAGAAAATTATATAAATTTCCTACATTGCCGTCATCTTGTTTTTGACCACTTCCGGTACCCGGACGGACTTCCGGTTATCAAAATTGAGTTCAGCTACCCCCAAAGCCTATTCCAGGACACCTCACACGATTAGAATCAAGATATAATATGGCTTTTAAGCAAGGGTTCCATTTTGGCCGCCATCTTGAATTTTGAGCAAAGGAGCCAAAAGTGGGATTGTCAACATTCAGAATCGAATTAAGCAGGCTTTTTTACATCGGAAAAGTCACGTTGCGAAAATGGTCCACAAAATGCCGTTGAATTTGAAAATGATTTTGTTTATGAAAATTATAAAAAAAACATGAAGTTCCGGAACATATTGCTCACAAACTATAAGCCCTACCAAAAAAGTTTATACATAATGTTATAGAGAATTTTATAGAGATCCTTTCTGTCCTTGACACTTTTTTTCTAACAGCAATACTTTTTGGTTAAAATCGTAAAAACCGCTGTTAGAGACCATATTTCGAGGAAAAAAGGGGGATAGGGGGATGGGGAGCCACAATTTGGCTTGGCAACTCAAAACCGAATTCAGCAGGCTTTTTTACATCGGAAAAATCATGTTGCCTAAATGGCTCACAAAATGCCGATGAACTTGAAAATTTTAATATATGAGTTACCAGTCTATAAGGGGACACGTGACACTACCCCAAACCCGGACCGGCCAAAGCCACTAGATGGTGAAAACAAATAACGGCGTTTGTCGTTGTCTCCCACGAACCTATATCTAAACTGGACATCGCAGTTTATCAATAAAAACGTGCCGAGCACGCATGCATAATGGACTGCCCATAGAGTTCGAATGCGGAAAAAGGAGTTCTTTAACGTGCTGAGCGAGAGGCTCTGAAGTCGTAGTGTATCTATTTCTGTATTATTTAGCGTTGGCAACTTGCGAGACATGGACACTTTACGACTTTGAAGCTATCTCACCTGGCTTGGTTTTCTAGTTTCGCATGTGTTAAAATATACCAAACCTTAAGTTTACGGATTAGAGTCTAAATTTGTATTGATAGTATATTGAAGTGCGCGATCCAGTTGTAATACATCATGTTGTGTCCATACTTGCTACCAACTGCAGTGTGTCTCGGTACCTTCATTCAGTTTTCAGTTCTACTTTCTTTAATACTATTTGTGGTCATCATTTTGATTGTTCATATAAAAACTATAAAATCAATAGGAAACTTGTGCAACCAATCAAAAATTATCTAATGGCATCATCATCAGCCTTTAGAATTCCACTACTGGACGAAGCCTCCTCCATAGAATGCCATGGGGGGGTTGCCATAGCCACCAAACGGATTGATGATCGCAGTGCTGGTGTTGAGTACTCAAGTGAGTGCTGCTACACATCCCCTGGTTCCTTTGACAACTTTTTCGACATCCACGGGAGGAGACGGAGGGGTCTATTCATAGGCCGGACACAACACAGCAAATCTAAAGTATATTATTGTTTTCAGGATGATTACGATGAGACCTGCGACTTCCGTACGTGGTACGATGAAGACTCGTCATAGCGGCCGGACGGCGGCCAATCGGAGCCCGACTCGTGACGTCACCGTCTCTCGAGCCTCCCCTCGCTGCGGCTTAGCGGATGCTGCGCTGTATGCCTTCAATAACACCAATACCAAAGCTATAGGTACTATGTTTACATACTGCATTAATATTACTGTATTGTTTTTTGGTGCAAACTCCGGTGCAGTATTATTTTCGGTTATCGGTTTTCGGTATTATTTCGGACAACCCCTAAATTTCGACCTGGATTAGCAATATTGATTGCCTTTACAAGTGACTTCAATATTGAGTATAGGAATAGAGCGGATGGCTGCTGGTTTTTCACGAGAGTATCCATCCTATCTTTTTCTGTCTCCTAAAATGGCAACAATATTTTCTAAGATCTCGTGCTTTCTAATTGTTTTTGTGTTTAGTAAACTTAGGTTAAACAATGAATTCTGATATTTATAACAAATGTTTTTTTTATTACTATTATAACCTATGTAATATACGAGTAATATATATTATTTAATTATTTTAATGAATTCACACAATATTATTTACAAGAGCGCAAGTTTATAATAAGTTTTGTATAATATGAATTGCTTTTAGGTGTACAATTGCTGCTTTAGTGTTACTCATGCGATTTTTCAGACATTCCCTTTCATGTAGGAATTATACTTGCAATAATACCCAAATTGGTGCTTCCAACAGCAATAATTTCTCTAATTATTTAGTATAATAAATTATCCATTCAATTACTGATAGCAACAGTAACTAGGATTGCTGTGATCACCAGTGATAGCATAGATTAGCGCATGCTGACGCTTTCGGCACATTATAACCATTGAATTGAATTTATAATATTTAGGTAAGTGCCAAAATCAGTTCATTATCATGCTTAACACGGCAGCAATTAAAGTTCCTCTCGAATAATGTAGCAAATATAATTATGTTTTAATTTCTGACGAAAGTGGAATCTGCCGGATGTGGCCTAAATCCTTAAAACTAGCTATGATAAGTTGATTTACACATAACATGCAAACCACTACCTATTTAGAATGATTTCTTATACATACATTCCTTTCACTTTGCAGTTAGTTTCTCTGTTAAAATATTAAAGCCAAGACAATGAGTGTCCCATTTTGTACAATCAACTTTGTGGTCAATGTTATTAATAATATTAATGAGAAATTTATATCAATTTAAAATTGTGAGAAATTTAACATCGATTTAGGATTTAGATTTAATGTTGTGAAAAACATAAGTTCACTAGGGACTTAGCCTGAGAAAATATTTTATACAAACGCAATTCATTGCATGTCACACATGTTTCATAAAATTTTATATAATGCATTTAGATAGAAATGGTATGTTCATGAGTAAAAGAGATGAATAAATTTGTAAAAAATAATTTTAATTTGTTTCATTTACACAATTTTACTACAAAAACTAGAAACTACTTTAGGATGTATCCTGACAGTATAAAACCACTTGCTCCATTCATTGCAACTTCTGGGTGGGTCCTTTCTGGTAAAACCTGAAACAAAACAAACAAAAGTTGCACATGACTGTGTCCATCCATTGATTGAATTACATAGTGTAAATGTAGTGTGCTTATATTATGTGTGGTGAAAATCCTAAATCTACCTACTTAATCCTACCAAACAATTTGAGTCTAGGAGTTAAGTTGAAGCATGTTACATCTTAGACTACACCATAGTTTTTCATCAAGTGAGAGTGCTTGCATGGCTATTAAAAAAAAAAGATTACAGTTAAGTAATCCTCTTTTGGATCAACCTTTTATACAAAACCTCAGAATTGTTTTAATGCTACTAGCATTAAATTCGCCTATATGCAGTCCTCTTTTTAGTTGTGCAATAAAGAACTTTCATAAGGGAATGTTATAATGAACTAGCCCGTGGCGGTGGGATTACCTGATAACTTCTCATCCAATTACAGGTAAGTTTCAGAGCAGCCACATTAGGCCGTGGTTTCAGATTTAAGTATAAATTCTGCAGTGGTTCAGCCACAGGAAAGAAAATAGCAAATGGTCTGCCAGGCTTAACAAAATTCACCAACTCATTGAAAATATTCTGAGGATCTTCTTTACAAGCTATTACTAGTGAATCTGCTTTGTTTTTCAACAGTTCCGCTGCAGCTATGTTATCAAAGTGCCATTTGGGTTTTTTGGGCTCTGGTAGTTTATTTTCCTCCGCAGGTATTTCTTTTTTTAAAGATTCTTCTGTTATTTCATTTTCATCTAAAGATTTTTGAAACTTTACTTCATTTTTGGAATCTGAGTCTTCAAGTTGTACAGTTTCACTAGATTTTTCTATGTCACTTATTACAGTTATGGTTTCTGAGACCTCTGTCTTTGCAACTTTACTTTCATGCTCTATTTCATCATCATTTTTCCTCTTCAGACAATTAACTTCGTTACTTTCTTTTCCATTTGAGTTAGTATCACAGCCTTGGTACAACTGCCTCAAAACTGAATACACATTGACAGAAATGCATCTCTGGAGTTGATTTTCACTGAAGTTCATCGCTAGTAATGCCTGCTTCTGAGACATATTGCCCGGATGCATATGAACTAGTCTGCCACTGGTACTGTCTCCAATAGCA
Organism: Operophtera brumata; assembly: GCA_932527175.1. Classification (NCBI taxonomy): domain Eukaryota; kingdom Metazoa; phylum Arthropoda; class Insecta; order Lepidoptera; family Geometridae; genus Operophtera; species Operophtera brumata. The sequence continues at coordinate 9,561,674 of OW052238.1, forward strand.
CTCATCAACGCCGCTGCCAGTAAACCATTGGACCCAGAATCATAAAGTAAGTGGACACCATCAGAGCTAATATTGGCTATGGTTATCAGTTGGGACATCGTATCTATTCTTAAATGCTGTATTTTAACTGGCTCTAATTTGTACATTATTTCAGCAACCATTCTCAGATTTGGTTTCAGAATTTGAATGTACTCACAATACTTCTTGGCTTTTTTATTTAAATATTTCTCTTGTGAGAATTCAGTTTTGTTATGGAAAGTATTAGAATTAGTGATCAGTGTTTCGACTATGTCTGAAGCTTTGCTCGAGTCACTTTTTAAGATCTGTATATCAGCAGCAGTAAGTTTCTGTGAGCGGCCGTCATCAATAATGTTACGATTATCGTTTCCTGATGCTTTGATATCTATTTCATCTTTCAGGGTCACAGGTTCCTCTGTGAACTCTACTGTAAACTCTCTATTTCTCTTAGTATTCTTGGATTCCAATTTGAAAAATGAAAAGTAGGAGCGGCCTTCTATTCCATTCAAGTTGACAGTATCCCTTCCTAAACTGATAGCGGAGTTTGGCTTATTGAATTTGTGCAGTTTTCTATAGTTCTGCTTCTGTATAACTATATATTCACCGATTTTTATAACTTCATTGTTAGTGTTTGTCATGATGTTATTATAACTTTTATATATAAATTCTTGATAAAGTTTAAATGTAAATAGTTATATATTTTATTTATTATTTATGGATCATACCAAACAATTCATTTTAATTAAAGAACAATTAATATAGTATAGGAAAAAAAACTACTGAAATATAACCTCACTTCAATTTGTGGTGGTAATGTTTTTGCCAAAGAGGATACAATAACTACGTACTACGTAAGATATTTGCCTTTTTTTTTTTACTTGGCGTCGCACAGCTTGTCATTTGGCATCTTTTTTTTTATGCACGGCTTTTGCACTAATGGCAGCAGATCGTACAAATATATGTTCCGAGGCGGGAATCGAACCCGCAACCTCCTGCGTCGCAGGCGAACCTTCGGCCACCGCGCCACAGAGGTCGTCAAAGAAAAAGAAGGGTTCCGTCCGTCTTTTCTTCAAATAATCAGTCGGGTCAGTGCTGCCAACTGTTTTATTGAGCGCCCACTATGCTTGTGTAGTTCACGTACGAATAGAATGATTAGGAATTATTTCCCACTATTTAACAAGAACTAACTATTCCTCGAGATCATCCCTATTAGTTAAATAGTACTATTACAATAGCTCCTTCCGCAAAAGAGTAAACGCGCGAGCACATATATTTGCTCTTTATATAAGTTACACCGGTTAAAATGCCACCAAGATTACACGATTTATGTATTGACATCGGTGAATTCCTCAGAAGCCAATAAAAGAAGATCGAGTGGGTAAGGGACTCTGGCTTGTGCTGTTCGCCTAGCATTTAACACGAGCCGTGTTTCTATAAAACGTGGAATATCCTAGGAATAGTTACAGTGTTTAGTCTTTTGCATAGACAAGTAATTTTCAACTGGGCTGTACAATACATTCATTGGTTGGGTTTTCCATGGTTGTACAACCCCGACACGTGCTGACAATGCAACCTAACTTATCCTAAAATGCAATGGTGCCCTCTAGCTTCACTGGAATTAACTATTATGTTCAATTCTTTCTCGACAGAGGGCACTGTCTAGAAAGCAGTGGTGCTCGCTAGCTACACTATCCTTACCTAAAAAGCAGTGGTTCCCTCTAGCTTCACTGGAACAAAGCTGAAGAATGTTCCAACTCTTTCACGAGAGATGGTGCTGTTCTGAAAGCAGTGGTGTCCTCTAGCTTCACTGGAATAAACTATTAATATTCCAACAGTTTCACAAAAGATGGCGCAGTTCTAAAAATTGTGGTGCCCTGTAGCTTCACTAACCTAACCTACAAATTGTGGAGCCCTGTAGCTTCACTAACCTAATCTACAGAACAGTGGTGCCCTCTAGCTTCACAGGAATTAACTAATATGTTACAACTCTTTCACGAGAGATGGTGCTGTTCTAAAAGCAGTGGTGCCATCTAGCTTCACTGGAATGAACTATTATGTTCCAACGCATTCACGAGAGATGGCGCAGTCCTCAAAGCAGTGGTGCCCTCTAGCTTCACTAACCAAACCTAATTGATTTCAGTACTGTTTGGCATCGAATTCCTAGGTTGTGCATTCCTAGGCTGTGTAATCTTGGGCTTTGCAGTCTCAGCACGTGTCAGGAATGCGCAACAATGGATTTCGTGTCCTATATACATGAATTACCGGGCTGTGCAATCCTGGCTGTGCTTTCCATGGTCGTGAATTCCCAGGCTGTGCTTTCCATGGTTGTGCAATATAACTAACATCTTCCATGGACCCGATTGATTGATTGAAGGACCGGCAGTTTTACACGTTGTAAGCGCGTGAATTTATTTCGCAAAACAAACCTTCTGTTAATGTATTAAAGTAGTATTTACTATTTATTTACCGGCAGGAGGCCCGTATGCTTGTATGCTTCCTTCGTAGTATAAAAAAAAGTCAGCTTGGAAGAATCGGCGTTTGTTTGTTAGGTCGGCAGATCGTATAAATATTTTTTCCGAGGCGGGAATCGAACCCGTTGCGGGTTCGATGGTTTACATTTTTTTTGTTTAGGGGTATTGTAGCTAAACTGATGATATTTATGAGATAGCTTGTGTGCTAAGTCTCCTAGTTCACGTGAAATCAACTTTCGCTAACTGAATGAAGGTAGTGTTCACGAGCTGTAATGGTCAAACAACACCAACAAATTTGAGTTTCGCGCCTCAATCGAAAGCATCCATCCGATCTTCATGTTTGGTAGGAGGGGGTAAGGGGTAGATAGTATTAGTAAAATTTGTATGTAATTCTATGAGCCATATCGGTCGGGGGGTTGTTGAGATATCGGAGTCCAGGAGGTAAAATAAATAAAAGTCAGTCAGATCAAGTGGGGTGTCATGTGAGAGGGCTTTGGTAGGACATTTCAAAGCAATGCATGTTCATTCCCTGTTTTTAGTGTTCTGTGCTGTTTTCGCTCCCTGCTTGGAATACTACAGAGGGGCTAGTCTGCAAATTTGACAAGCAACTTACACGGGCGTGAGGTGCACACTACACGGATTTTAGTATGGAGAAAACGAAGAGCGCCCCTAGCGGGCACCTTGAGAACCTCAAATTCCATAGGGGCGCTCTTCGTTTTCTCCATACTAAAATCCGTGTAGTGTACACCACACGGCCGTGTAAGTTGCTTGTCAAATATGCAGACTAGCCCCTCTGATCGTTCACAAAAGCAAGGCACTTATTTTGTGTATTGGCAGCACTGCCTGCGGTGCTGCCAACAATATATGTAGCATTTACTCCACTTGGTGATTGGTGGTCGCCGACAACGTTATCTAAACTTTTATGTACCCACCACAGATTAATATGATTTACTTGCATATTTTTAAATAATATACAGTTATAAGACTAGTAAACAACAGAACAGAACAGCGATACAGCGGAACAGGATAGAACAGCGTGGAAGAAGCTCGTCAGCATCTCTACTAAATCCTTTCAAGACGGGCACGACCTTCAGTAATGAAGAATACGACGAAGAAGAAGAAGACTAGTAAAGTTGTAAATGATGACACCACAATATAAACTATTTATTTATTTAGTTTTTTCTGACAGTAATTATGGTCGAACGGAACTATTCCAGACAGATCACTTGCATAAACGTCATCATCATCCGTCGTATCCGAATCTGTGCTGCTGGCATATCCTAGTTCAATTATCAGTAATATAATCCATCCGGACATCAAGTTCATAAAATTTGTCTTCTAAATTTTTTACGTGTTCACTGTTTTTGCCTATCCTGGGGGGGTTATAGATGAAATAGCTTCTTCAGTTAACTTCACGATATTCCCAGCTTCTTGGCCGACATTATTGCTAGCTACTCGTCTCTTTAGAAGACTCCACATATAAACTCAATTGCATTTAAGTCGTAGTGGTAGGGGGTAGAGTAGAGTGTTAGAAGCAGCAACTTCACCTTCTTTAGATATTCTACTCACGCTTCTCTCCGAAATGCCTGAAATAGACACAAAATTTGTATCATCATAAAATTAAATATTTATAAAAACACAAGCAAGGACAATATCTTAAAGAAATAAATTAAATACAGTGAGATTATGTACTTCTTTATTTTAATTCGTTATGTTAGTTAGTAAGTTCTAATTACCCATACTAAAGACATATTCTCGGAAGCTGGTATCCCTATTTTACTAACCTGTCATATGATTGCGTGGAATTAACGGGGCTTTGTTTCCCTTTTCTCTCTTACAAAAGGCACGCACCTTCAACAAAATCTCTCTTGCATTGCTTCCAAATGGCTTTGGCATGATTAATGCGAAAAATATTAAATATTATCACAAAAACGACCGGAGCAGTCTATGACAATATGCCCATTTGACAGTATATATTAGTTTTTGTTTGACAATAACAGATTGACAAGCTTTTAGTGCCGACATTACGGCGAAAAAGTGCCTTGCTTTTGTGAACGATCGTACATTAGAGGGTAGCTACCTTTTCTTTTGTAGTTACAAGGTTTTGTTCTTAGGAACCTTCTGTTTTATTTTGAAGAAAAAAATATTGCCATTTATTGATTTTTGAAAAAAGTACGGTTGGCCCAAAAAATTATATTTGTCAAAAAAAAACAAGTTGGTCTTAATTGACTCTTTCCAACAAGGAACACTTTTCCCAAAGTAACATACCAAATCAAATCGTAAGTTTTGGCAATGATAAAAAAAAACAATTCACATACATTTTTCTAAGAAGTGCCATTCGCCGCAACAAAGTCATGCATACCATTCGAACACGGAAAGCAATTTGTTCTAAATTCAAATTATTTATTGATATTTGTTATTAAACCTTATTGGTAGAATGATATACCACATCTTTGAATGACAATACCGCAAGAAAAAACTGGCGGGAAATATTGTTTAAAATTTTAAATCCAAAATGTCTCTTACGAATGAACAGCGGCTAAGCTTAATAAAAGCTTATTTTCAAAATAACTGTCGTGTTCCACCAGCGTTAGAAGCAATTCGTAGAGAAAATTAAGAAATACCACTACCAGACAAGAAAGTTATAAGCACGATATCCCGACCCCTTGCGATTTTTTTCTATGGGGTTACCTGAAAGATAAGGTATACGCTGGGCATTTCGAAAGTCCCGCCAAACCGAAAGACTGCATTCTAAGTGCATTGCAAAATATCCATTACATGAAGGTAAGGGCTGCTACGCAAAGTGTGTTAACGCGTGCCAATCTGTGTAGTAAATGGTCTACACTTTGAACATCTCAGGAATTAAATTTTTACTTATTTTTTATTTTTAATAAGAAGCTATTTAATACTTACCAAACAAGTATTTTTTTTATTTAAACTCAATAAAATGGGTTTGTTTTAGTACTAACAATGAACTAGGTAGGTATGTTTCTTATTTTGTCTGGAGACATTTTTACGTATAAACCACCGTCGTTAGAGCGAACATGGGTGGGGACATAAGCCTTCAAAATTAGCCTACCTACTTAAAAAAGTAGTTACATACGAATTTAAATTAAGAACCATTGAATGAGTGACATTGTTGTTTTCACCTACTCGTTTTTTCATAGAAAATGTATGGGAATGTTTTTTTTTTATTATTGCCAAAACTTTCGATTTGATTTGGTATGTTACTTTGAGAAAAGTGTTCCTGGTTGGAAATAGAGTCGATTAAGACCAACTTGTTTTTTTTGACAAATGTAATTTTTTGGGTTAACTTTACTTTTTTCAAAAATCTAAAATTAGCAAAAAAAAAAAACTTCAAATTAAAACAGAAGGTTTCTTAGAACGAAACCTTCTAACTACAAAAGAAAAGGTAGCTACCCTTAAGGGGCCAAAAATTTGCCCCAGCCTGTATATATATTTGTAATCACGTTCTCGAAAACGGCTGACATTTGATGACATTTTCTATAAGGGGGTTTTTTGGGGGCAAAAATCTATCTACATTATCTAGGTCTCGTCACTAGTAAAAACAGTTTAGCCCACAAAAAAAATTTTTGTTTCCTATTCGCTAATCTGTGTCAGTCACAGAATATTGAATAGTAGGCACTTACTAAACACAATAAGGGTAGGTAGCGAAACAATTAGTAAGCACCATTTAAAAAAAAAAAACGAGCGAAGCTCAGTCGCGTCAGGTACTACTTAGGAATAAAGAGCTGTTGCAACTACTTAATTTGAGGGCCCTGCTTATAAAAACTGGGACATTACTAAAACGATGTATTCAGCAATGATAAAATATATTAAACAAAAATATAGCTCTGTATATTTGTATGTACCTAACCACAAACATGAACATTTAGGATATTTATTACTCTTATCACCGAATTTAAGTTTGATCATTTGCATATTTCAATCATTTTTTCTACATCACAAACTTTTTCCCTGGGTTTACCTTTCGCCTTACCCTGTTCTATTTCATATTTATCAATCTTCTCCCAATGTTCCCAATTGATTATATCACTGTTTACTGGCGATATCACTTTACTAACTTCTTCAAAACCACCTCTTCTTTTTGTGAAATCCATAGTTTTTAAATCTTCACAGACAGTCTTGGCAACTTGGAATGCATTTCCCATGGTATGCAAAATTACACCAACAGGCCCAGTTCCCAGCCAGCCTGCTACATAAAGCTTTGCTAAGTCTTTTGAATTGTCAACTACACTTCCTCCATCATTAGCTACTAATCCATTAGTAAATACAAGTTGTTCGTCTGCTTTTACACTCTTATATCCTATGCTCCTGAATGCTAAGCCGCAATTTATGATCTCCTTTTCATCTGTAGGCATACATCTCTGCTCTTCAAACTTGTCACCCACCAGCTTGTTACAAATGAGTTCTATTCCAGTTAAGTGCCTTTTATCATCAACCAAAAACTTATTAGGGCTTCTAAAAAATACTGGCTTGAACAAGTTCTTTCCATCACTGCTTTGTTCCTTGCTTTCATTGAAAGATTTTAACATAAGTTCAGTTAGCCTTTTCCTAGGTCTCTGTAGGGTAGGAACCACATCACTGACGCCTTCTAAGTCAGAATCTCTCCAGATTGTCCTACAGTTTTTTAGTTTGAGCTGCTCTCGTAATTCCTTTATAGTGAATGCTACTTGTAAAGGACCTCTTCTTCCTATTAGGTAAAGTTCTTTGACTTTTGATTCAGCTAATGTGTTCAGAGCATGTTCAGTTATGTCTGTTTTTCTCAGCTCATCCACAGGTGATAGCAGTATTCTTGCTACATCCAATGCCACATTGCCTTGTCCAAGAACGGCTGCTGTCTCACATGATAAGTCTATCTGAAATCAAAACATGTACATTTATTATTTTGTGTCATTTTATTAAAAAAAAGATATTGAGCATTATCTATCACTCTTTTAAGAAATGTTGTAATTCTAACAAGAATCTTGTGTATTGCCTGCCAATTAGAAAACTCAATCTAACATAAAAACCAAACCAACAGTCACATACATAGTCCAATCGCGCTATTTTGAAACATTTCAAATGTTTGAACATAATAGTTTTGGTTTAGATATCCTGCTCCAGAAAGCTGTTGAGCATTTGCCCGTATCGTTTCTACTACCAATACCTTGAGGCCCTAGTCCCAATTCACTGCAAAACAAACAACATACATTTGTTACCGCAGCGGGAATCAAACCCGCATCCTCTCGTATCTGACGCTCTACAGAGGTCGTCGGTAAAGGTAATATTGATTATTCATGAATTAATTCACAGGTCTCAGGGAATTGATCAACAAAAGAGGGTGCAGCACTATATCGTGGCATTCTTTGACAGAGGCCAGCATCTACTAGCTGATGATGATAAATTCTCACTTACTTTCAAATCTTTGTCACTGGGAAGTCCATTATACCAGCCAACAAAATTCCTTGCTGCCACCACATTGAGCACATCTTCATTTTCTATCCCCAGAGTTTTATCCTCTTCAGCACCATAAGTCTGGAATGAACAAAAGAATTACAGATTCAAATTTATTCTGAAAAATATGCTAAGGAGTTTCAATATTAAAATACAACTCTGTGTTCGCAATGTCGGGAACGGACTCTAGAATTTTCATTTCCATGACTTAAATAAATAATAAATAATGCTGGACAGTTCACACAACATTGTTTAGCCCCAAGATAAGCAGAGCTTGTGTTATGGGTACTAGACAACTGATATACTTAATACAATATATTACATAGATAGATACTTTTTATTATATATATAGAAAATACCCAAAACACCCTAAACAAATATCTGCAGATCGCACAAATATTTGTTCCGGGGCGGGAATCGAACCCGCAACCTCCTGCGTCACAGGCGAACGTTCGCCCGCCGCGTCATAGAGGTCGTCATGTGACAAAAACAACCTTGTATGCATGAATAACGTAGGTATGAATGGCGTAGGCACCTACTAAAAAAGTTTTTTTTTAACTTTGTGAATGATGGAACAAGCACCTGATGTGACCTCTGCCTTTAGCAATGCATTACCTCATAGGTCAAGTCCACCTAGGACGCACCCTATGTGGCATTGCACTGCGCCCGCCACCCTGAGACATAAAGGTCTCATATGGCTGTAATTTCACCGGCACCCAACCCTTCAAACCGGAACACAGCAATGCATTGCAGTAGAAATAGGTATGGTGGTAGTACTTCCCGGATGAACTCCTACACAAAAAAGCTCTTCTACTACTACACCATTACCAATTAGAAGAAAGAAGAAAGAAAGAAGAAAGAAAATATTTTATTTGTAACTCAATCAATAACTATAACTAAACTAAAATAAAATAGAAGACAATGCTAAATTTTTGCATTGTGTCACAAAATGGTCTCTGTCTCAGCATGAGCCAGTTGTAAACACGTTACAACCAACGCTGGTCTTCCGACAGAGCCATTTGGTGACGTCACGGACAATAACACACCTGACATAAAACAATAAAAAATATAACAAAAAAAAGAAACATTTACGACAACAGTTAACAGACACAAGATAACGAAACGGGCATTACCACACACACTGCAAGAACTCAGGATAAAAATTACTATTACCAATATAACTGCATCGTAATGTTGTCTCAGCTGGCTCAAGCTGATATCCCTCCCTAGTGTGACATTGCCATAGAAATTAACATTGGGCTTTTGAGCTACTTTTGTGAACTGATTGATGACATTTTTGACTTCTGGATGGTCTGGGGCCACTCCGTATCTGAAAGAACATTTTGTTATTAATTATCGGGTTGGCTTCAGTATAATCTATCTGATTTAAGAGTGGAGGGGTGGGGAAGGAGGAGGGGATCCCCCTGTGCCATCGGTTCTTGACAAAGATGTGTGGGTTTTTTATTGATCAAAAAAAGGCGCCTCTGTGTAGGAATTTATGAAAATAAATAGCTAAGTTTTGGCATTAAGTTAGGGCCACAGTTATTTGGGGTAACTGAGGGTTGCATTTGGTAGGGGTTGGTTTTCTCTAACCCATGGTACCTTTTTCTAAGCTAAGAGACGCGTAGGTATATCTTTATAAAACGAGTACCTTATCAAACCAAAAGGAACGGGCAGTTTCTCATAGATATCTACATTTACTGCTCCAAAGTTTTTGGTGATGTGCATAGCAGCATAGAAACCGGCCGGACCTGCTCCCACTATACATACTTGAGGAATTCTTGAAGAAGTTGTTGAAAATGTTCTTCTTACAACATTGAACAGTTTGAGAGACATTTTCACTGACACTGTAAAAGCTTAAACTTATTGTCAATGATTGTGCGACTCAATTCCTTGATTTAGATTATTTGAATTTTAAATCAGGTTTTAGACAAAAATATGAATTAATAAGGTCCCTCGAGGGCCTCAAAGACACACTTCGACGTGATGAGGCAACTTGGTTTTGTATATTATGTACATAATAACTTCATTTACAGATACACATATAATTACATTTATTTATACAATAAAACACAGCTTTCTGAGCGCAAGTTTCAACCATAAATGTTTTTAATGTAATACAAGACAATGCAAGTTTTGCTTAAGCTAAATAGGTAGCAATATTCTTTGATTGAATTTAAATAAATTGATCGCAATATTCACAAATTTTGTAAATAAACTCAATAGAATAAACCACAGTCAGAACACTACAAATGCGTTAGCATCCTAGTAGTCTGTGCACTACAACAAGAACACTAGGGAGTATTATTGTTCTGTGAACACTAGTCATTCCATGGAGGTATAATAGAGTCATTCATACATAGTTGCTGGAATATAAACTCACTTCCTTCCACAGACTATTAAGATATAGTCTAAAGCATAGACGTAGAATTTTTTCACTACGCTAAACTAAGTCTATGGTCTTAAGATAGGTGTGTGTGATACTCAGGGTGCGTTCCGAGTCCCGCTATAATCGATGTGATCGCTATTATTAGCGTTCCGAAACGCTGTGAGCGCGACTACGATATTGCGTGTGACGTCATGAATGACGTCATTAAATCCGCCATATTGCGATTACACTGACCATGCCCCAAACCGATATTACTGTGAGCTCTACTGTCAAAGTAGACTAGCTAGTGTCAGACTGCAGAGGTTATTGATAATATCGTCTACAAAGCGTTCCGAATCACGTCAACGCTCAAACTGCCATAAGCGCGATTTCTGAATCGGAACGCAAATTAGCACTGTGATCGCTCACATCGATTTTATCGTGACTCGGAACGAACCCTCACTCAACTTCACTTCATATCATTCACTTCACTTCTTAGTTTACAGCATCTGTAGCCAAAAGTTTTTTTTTTTTTTTTAAAACAAACGTTATTTAATCTGTAGAACATGGACAGTATACAAATAGGACTGAGCGCTCTAAAAAATTATAATACCAAAACAAGACCTTATTCTATTTAGGTATTAAGACTCAATTTAGATTACCGTCATAGATAGAGGAAAAAGAAAAAGAGAGATAGGTAGAATAGAGTTAGTTTGTCCCCTTCTAACACTTGAAATGATAGCTTTATGTTATGATAGCAAAGGTGACCATGACCATTGTATAGGTAAATACTAAGAGGTCAACGATACCACAAATCTAAAAGTTGGCCGTCGCGGGACGCCCGGCAGACGAGAAACATCACGGCATGGCTGCGTCACGCCGTTTGCCGACACTGAACACTCGGTAAGTAATCAGTAACAAGGTTCGATAACATTTCCTGTGATATTAAAAAAAACGTGTTTCCTACAAACGCAAGCCTAGTCCCGAGTCATCTATTAGGGGCGGTTAACATTTTATTTTACGAAATTAACTAAAAGTGTTAAAATCGATCCGTGATAAAAAAATAATAATAAATAATGTTTGTTCCACTCCATGTACCAACCTACCGTACCTACCTACATAAGTGTCTCTGGAAAAAGTTTCCTGGCATGTTTTTTTTATGGTCACCGTATTAGAAAGAGACACACTGTCTCTATAGTACATATCTTGCTCGGCTCGTTTTTCAGCTGCGAGCGCTCAGTCCTTTTGTAAATTACGTCCATGATTACTACCTCGCAAAGATAATCTTTGCTTGTAAAAAAACAGGCAGGACGGAGCTGTCGGAGTTTTGCATTGCAGCAACCATCGTTACGATGATTGTGACGACGCTCGTCTGACGACCTTTGATTATTAAAATTTATAGTCTTTAAATAATCAAAGGTTATTTGATTAAATACTAGCCATTATTCTAAATACAAAAATCTATGATAAATTCTACGTCTATGGCCAAATCAAACAAACGCGATTGAGATTTTTTCTCACGATGACGACGCGACAAGAAAGAAGTCATGCGTGTTGGAGTTCATTTCAGTTTGAATGAGTGCCGCTGTTTACACGCTTCACATACGATTCATTTCCGATGAATGTAACCGATGAAATACAAATGCTAATGAAACCTAGCAGGTGGCTTGGGACTTCAGACGCAAAAGGCACATCAGCGATGAAAGATGAAAGTCCTATTATTTAGATACTTCATTTTCGATGCTTCATCGATTACGTAGGTCTGTTTGTCTATGGGTTCGATGAAACATCGAAAATGAAAGTAAAAATTAATCGTCTATTAAATGCTTCCGTTCCTCCCTTTTCACGAAATCACTCCCACAGGCACAGGACAGATTGAAGGAAAGCGAGCGAGAGGAAAGATGTCACACAGTTACACATCAAATAATCCTTTCTCTACGGTATCTTGATACGACATACTATATACTACTACTACTACTACTACTACTAATACTACTGTGAATGGACTTTAGTTACTCTTTTAAATTACCTAACTTTTCTACCTATTCTACCTATACAGGCACAGAATAAATATTACAGGCGACTACAGATAAAAATAAATTTATTTGATTTGATTTTGATAGTTCGCGTTAATTTAGTAGATTTATGAAACGCTAAGAAAATGTTGTAAAAATTGCATTTAATGTTACAAGAGACAATTGTATGCAGAAAAAATAACATTAATTGCATCTATTACTACACGCACTGTTACAATGTCTCACGTAACGGATGTGAAGTTTCTTTTTACTAGGTTATTTTCTTTAAAAAATGGGTAAGTTACAATAATTGTAATTTGGTATTCTCCACATATTTTGACCCCACCTACTCAACAGTTAATCCATTACATCAGTAAATATACAACTATTTCATCATCTAATGGTCAAGTTGGAATGGAGTGCTATTCGTGCCCAACCTAGTACCTACTTGAGTAAATATTCAACAATTTCGTCACCTAAAGCTTAAGTTGAATCGGAGAGCTATTCGTGAACTATTAAAGCTGAATGTACAACCTAGCCCAACCACAGTTTTGATATATTTAGGTAGTGTACGTACGGCGCGATTGTCACCTTAAGTGGTCTATTACTAGACAATTCATTTTCCAAACATCAACAGATTGCACGCACCAAGATGGGGCATAAGGAAGTTCAGTCAGGATATTGATAAGGCACAGCAACCTTTATGCAAGGGCAGTGTGACTCCTCTACCCCCTCTCTCTGAGCCTATGACCAACCTCCCTCCTGTTACGTACTCTTCAGTTAAAGGAGAGGACGCTCTTACAGAAGTCACTGTTCTAAGTAATGGCCTCAGAGTAGCTTCTGAGAAGAAGTTTGGACAGTTTTGTACTGCTGGAGGTAAGTCAAACTTTTCTGAATTAAATCAAAAATCAATTAATCATCTAAATTGTAATGTAATGACTTTATTTTATTTTTCAGTTGTTATTGACTCTGGCCCAAGATATGAAGTAGCATATCCAAATGGTATCTGCCACTTCTTAGAAAAACTTAGTTTTGGTGTAAGTATACTTAGACATAACACTATGGTGTTCAAAGGGTTCACATCTGCCTTGGTTCATCTGACAAATGATGATCATAGTCTGATGATGAAACCGGGTGAGGTTCAACAGACCTCCTGAATTGGTGACAGTAGGAGTTTAGGGTCTTTTGAATTGTTTTTGTGAAATTGTTGACAACAATATAAAAATCAACACATTTCGGACGGATTAAACAGGGAATATTAAAGAGTCTTCTAAGTAATTGTTAGCTGTAAAGTAACTTTTGGCTCAACACATAATTTAATTCAATTCAGGCCACACACAAATTTGCGACAAGAGATGTCATGCTGCGTGAGTTGGAGAGACATGGCGGCATCTGTGACTGCCAAGGATCCCGCGACACCACCGTTTATGCGACCAGTGCTGACTCTAGAGGATTGGAAGCAGTTACCCAGGTATTTTTTTTTTCTTTTTTTGTTTACCTGCGTTCAGTCTTCAGACTATGAGCAGGTTTGGTGTGGATAGACGGGCTTGTAAGAGAAGTGGTCCAGCAACTTTTTCTCCATTTCTTAGCATCATGTTCTGATGAGTTCCATGATGTGTTATCTATCTGCTATTCAGTTATTTTGTAGACAGTCGCTTTTTATATGAGAGCTTAGTGAGTCGCTGTGCCAGTTGATTGGGACGGTTTCTCAGTTTTTCCTGGTAGGCTTGAGCACTAGTTTTGATTTCTTCAGATACCGTGTTGACTTTAAGTATTTCATGCAACTCAGTGTTTCTTATGAACCAGGGTGCGTTGGAGATATATTTAAGCAGGCCATTTTGGAAGTGCTGAATGAAATTTATATTGGAGGTGCAAGCTGATCCCCACATTTGGATGCCATAAGTCCAGACTGGCTTCAGGACAGTTTTGTAGATGAGTAGCTTGTTATCAACTGACAGTTTTGAGGTTCTCCCAAGGAGCCAGTAGAGTCCTCTGTATTTTAAGCCTAGTTGATCCCTTTTTGTTTGAAGGTGTTTCTTCCATGTCAGGCGGCGGTCCAGGTGCATGCCTAGGTACACTATGTGGTAGCGGGTGGTTTCCTAGGTTGACCGGGGACAATCTCCTCTTCTCAGTGTAAATGTTATATGGACTGACTTTGAGGCACTTGTCTTAATCCTCCATTTTTTAATCATTTGTAAATCCTGCATTACCCAAATAAATTAAAATTTATAAAAATCCAGGAAAAGTTATATTTTATTGTATTAGTATTTTTTAATTTGTTTGTTTATGTAGTACCTATTTTAATTTTAATTTAACTTTTTTTTGTAATTTATGGGTTTTTTTGCCTGAAATAAAGAATATTATATATTATTATTATAACAAATATCGAATTCTAATAATATTGTTTTTTTTTTATCTTAATCTGTTCAGATTATTGTGCACTTATACCTTTCACCACACTGATTCTTGAAATATCGGTCACAAGACCCTTTTCAGCTCCGCCAACCTCGGCCAAGTCACTAACCTTACGCAGGTTGATCAACAGAGAGCCAGAATCACATAGGACCAAAGTTTTAGTGTTCAATGTTTTTGAATGATATATTGCAGGTTCTGGCTGAAGTGACCCTGAGACCACTGCTGTCAGCAGACGAGATGGAGTCAGCAAGGCAGGCGGTCGCCTTTGAACTGGAGACTCTCTCCATGAGGCCTGAACAGGAGACCATTCTCATGGACATGATACATTCTGTATGTATTAAAGTATACTATTATATAAAATTATAGACAAGCAGCTTTCGCTGATGTGTCTATTTCAGAGTGTTAAAATGCCTTGGTTCCACTCTCTGCACTGATGACACTTCAATGTCTTTTAATATTAACAGTTTGTTTGCAACCAGTTATCTAATTTGTTTTTGAAAGCATTTATTGATGTGGCAGTAACAACATCTTCTGGTAAATGATTCCAATTATGGACTAATATTCTGTTACTAAGTGCTGTGCAGTGTGTGTATTGGATGGTCCACAGGATATTTTACAACTATGCTCTCCCAACGACATTGAGCTTTCTTTTAAAATATAGATTTAATGCAACCCACTGTGAAAAGAGGCAATATAATTGGAGGTGTTCTTCCCAATAAATTCTTCAAAAGCTTAGGGTGATTTTTGGAAGAGCAATAAACTTTTTAATGCTATTCCAGACTATAATTACTAACACTTATTTTTCTTCTAGGCTGCATATAGAGGGAACACCCTTGGATTACCAAAGATTTGTCCCAAAGAGAATGTTAACAAGATTGACAGAGGAATCGTTCTGAACTACTTGAAGAATCACTACACTCCTGAGAGAATGGTCGTGGCTGCTGTGGGAGTAAGTATTATACCCCATTTATCTTAAAAACCTATCCACTGTAGGATGCAGGCTGCTCCCTTTACTACAGTGATGTTCTACGTCTACGAGACGTCTGAGGATATAATTAACTTTTTTGTTGCTACTGGTTGTACAACACGTCTTTCCGACGTGATCGGCGGGAAAGTCGCCGCACGCGGGGCGAGACGATGTATTAAATTGCTGATACAAACATTCTGTGCATGTTTTTCGCCGTAAGAACCACATCAGTATAACCGCAATTCGCACTAAGCGTTTCGGTTCCACCTATGTAATGCGATCAGCTAAGGAATGGAACAAGTTGCCGTCGTCGGTCTTTCCTGAAAACTATAATATGGGTCTCTTTAAGGCAAGATTGAATAGGTGCCTTCTAGACCTTCGTGCTCCAACGTCGGCCGCACCGTCAATTACCAAAAGGTGGGATCGCGGTAAAAAGAGGGACTATAATAGTAAAAAAAAACTGAATTTTTGTGAACGACGCCCTCTAGCGCTATTGATATGGCGCGCGGTTTACCGCGTGGCGGTTTACCGCCTAAATCGTCATCCAACAAGATTCTGGTTATATTTTGTAAGTACTTAAATAAAAAAAAACTTACTTCAGGTCGATCACGCGCCGTTTGTGGAGTTTGTCCAGAAATACTTTGTGGACATGAAGCCCACGTGGGACTCCGAGGACAGTGGGACATTCCAGCCTGTCGTGGACAAATCTATCGCACAGTATACGGGAGGAATAGAACAAGTAATTACATTCTCTCAAACATGCTTGATCTTCATACATATTTTCTTCGAGATACATCGACCTGCAGGCCTGGGTTGGCATTGTTAGTTAGATTTTTTATATTATTACAAATGACAGAACAACCAGATGGCCCACCTGGTGTTAAGCGGTTCCCTCGGCCTTTGAACGGTGCATTATCTCATAGGTCACCTAGGACTCGCCCTATGCGGTATTGCACTGCGAGAGAAAGATGAAAAATCTTTTATAGTGCCTGTATTTCACCACCAACCATACTATTCTAACTGGAACACAGTAATGCAAGCACTACTGCTTTGTGGCAGAAATAGGTATGGTGGTAGAACTTCCCTGGACGAACTCTTTCACAAAAAAAACCTCTTCTACTAACACATATCTGTTATATATCTGACTTCAAATCACAAAGTGAATTTCACTGAAAATCTAGAACATGAAAGTTCATCATGTTTTATAATATGTATATATATAACTAAACTATCATGTTTGAAACAAATTGTATACAAGCTAAGGCCGTAACTATATAGATGTATAGAGTTGCGTCTGTGTGCGGCCCACATTCTTTCATACGCCTGCCTACCTTGGCGACCGCTGCAGAAATGTAATATTTTGCTTTGTAGATCAAATCAAAATCAAATCAAACCATTTCCTTGCTCGTGATCTTATGAGTTTATTAAAATAAATATTACCTTTTCAGGAAGAATGTGAAGTACCACTATTCCCAGGCTCGGATTTACCCGAATTATCACACGTCGTCATTGGATTGGAAAGTGAGTACTTTTTAATGTTTATAATTTATCCCCCTCTCTCGCTGCCCGCCAGGTTTCAACTTATTGCTTTTTATTATATAAATCTATGCCTGTGGTATTAATAATAAGTAGAGTGCGCGGCACCATAGGTCCATTACTGGTAGGACGCACTGATTGAAGACTAGTCTTGGTAAATGTAGCGTGGGGCGCCCTCTGGGTAGGTGGAGCGATGACCTACGCGGCGGCAGAAAGTGGATGAGACGAGCCGAACACCGGGCTCAGTGGCGCGTATTGAGGCCTGAGGCCTATGTCTAGTGGACTAGTGTGGGCTGATGATGAGTGCGCGGTACGCTGAGCGATGAGCGGGTATGAGGAGCGATGATGGGGGAATGAGAAATAATTGACTATAATTAATGAAAAATAGACTGAAAAATAATTAATGAAAAGTAGACAAATAGTACAAATTAATGAAATTCAAAGCGAATCGGCACCTATATCCTGCGGGGTCCCTCAAGGATCAATTCTAGGCCCATTGTTATTCTTAATTTACATAAATAACATCCATCAGTTAGGTCTACATGGAAACATCACACTGTACGCGGATGATACATGTCTGTTCTACTTTGGAGCCTCCATCCACGATATAATACCACGCGCTCAAGAAGATTTGAACACACTTTATGACTGGTTCCAATATAATCTCTTAACCATTAATATGTCAAAAACATGTTTCACGATTTTCAAGGCAAAAAACAAACATGTCCCGTCCTATGACCCCCTTAAAATGAACAATGTAGCTTTACAAGAGAAAAACAATGAAAAATACCTAGGCTTGCATTTGGATAGCTATTTGACATGGAACACACATATAGACCATATTAAAACTAAACTTTCATCACGTATTGGATCTCTGCGTAACATTGTCCGGTGTGTTCCGCGTCAATTACGCTACACCATTTACAACTCACTCGTAAAACCGCATCTATTATACCTAATAGAAATTTGGGGCAACGCCGCTAAAACTAGATTATCTGAACTGCAAATTCTACAAAACAAAATTATCAAATTGCTTTTTAATTATCCATATTTAACATCAACTAAAAAAATCTACAAAGAAACTAAAATTATGAACTTAAAACAGCTATTCATTTATAATACATGTATTCTCGTGCGAAAAATCCTCAAGAAATTGATCCACACTAATATAACGTTTACTATTACAAGGGAAGTGTCAAAGCAAAGTACGCGTCGCGCTAGCTTTCTTGTCTTGCCCAAGTGTCGTACGAACTACGGGAAAAAAACGGTAGTTTACGAAGGCGCACAGCTTTACAATAACTTACCCTCAGATATAAAAAAAATTAAATACATTTAACGCATTCAAAACTAAACTTTCTCATCATATTATATCAAATGTTTACTAATAATTTTATGTGTCATAATGTGTTGATTGAGTTCCTATCTACATTAACTTGAACGACTTAAACTATTTTTTAATATGTATAATTGATTCTCATGTAAGTGATAATAATTATCTTTTTGAGAATAAATGATTATTAAACTGAAAACTGATAATTTTTCACGTGCTAAATCGCAGTAAAAAAAGAAAAAAAACACAGAATTACCTATAATTATTTGAAAGTAACAATAACTTCCATGCGTAATTCACAGCAAGCCCCCCATAGTTTAGCTTTTAGCGGTAAGACCGTCCATTGTCACTTTATTTTGTTAGAGGTGTACAATAAAGAGTTTATCTATCTATCTACCATAGTTTGTGTTGACACTGTTTGCAGGCTGTTCCCACGGAGACCCTGACTTTGTGGCGACTTGCGTCCTCAACATGATGATGGGCGGCGGCGGGTCCTTCTCGGCCGGCGGGCCCGGCAAGGGGATGTACACAAGACTATACACTAATGTATTGAACAGGTACACAAGCCAACTCAAAATAATAAGCCTAGCTATTATTGAAAACTGATCTCAATTCAGAAAGTGATTTTGCAATTCAGACAACTTTCAGTTTGGTTTTAAAATAATTATAAGAATTAACATAACTTAACACCCAACAGTCACGCACATAGTCCAGATTCCACACTAGGATCCCCTGTGTCATGGGTATCAGAAAGCACGAGGGGTGTGCATTAGAAACGGGCATCCCGATTTGGTTAGGGAGGAGAGGGGGCTACCCCCCGATACCACTGCCCGACCTAGGACGCGTTTAGTTTATGAGATATTTTTTTAAGAAAAGTAAAGTTTTGAGGTTAACTATGAAATAAAAAAAATATAAGTTTTAAAAAGATTGGTGTGGGTTAGGGAGGATGGTTTGAGGAGAGGGGTATGACGACACTTCCAGTTATAAAATTTCATACTTAACCTTAAAAATGTCTTTATTGTTTTTCTCGAAAACTATAAGTTTCCGCGTTTCCTCGCTCACAGGGAAGGATGTCCTCCCCTCCCAGCTTTATCAACACTTCAAGTTTGAAAATTTCATACTTTAACGTTGGGGAGTGAGTGGTAGCCCCTAAAAAAACATTTTTACAAAAAACTTACTGTAAATAAATTACCAATCCATTTCTTCTTCACTTTTACTAACCAAGTTTAATACTTATTTTCCTAACACAATCAACTGTTTTGAATGAGTAATAAATGGTTTGATTTTGAACCAATGTTGTTAATAGGTACCACTGGATGTTCAATGCGACCGCGTACAACCACGCGTATGGCGACACGGGCCTGTTCTGCGTGCACTCCGCGGCGCCGCCCAACCGCATCTACGACACCACACTGGTTATTGCGCGGGAGCTCGCCAATATGGCGGGGAAAGTTGGAGAGATGGAACTGAAGGTACATAGACTTTTTGATAAAACATGTCTAAAAACCATCTCTAGAAAAACGGCTTTGAAATAAAAAAAAAGAATTCATATCCATTCATAGCCAAAGACAGACACACATAGCGGTTTTCTTTAACTTCCATTTCACCTAGAAACAAAAATATTTGTAAATATGCTACTTATTATGTATATTTGACTACTAGTATAGTATAGTCCATAGGCAGAGGGTACCACTTAACATCAGGTGGGCCATCTGCCTGATCCGTCGATTGAAAGTAGTATAAAAAAAAATAGTATTGTATTATCTGTGATTTTACCAACAAATTATAATATTTCAAAAAACTTGAAACATTTCAACAAACGTAATTTTGTGTATGGAATATGAATTAACCTAGGAAAATTCCTTGGGATTACCTAAATATTGGGTACAATTTATAACTTTAACATTTGGTACGGAACCCTGAATGTGCAAGATCTGACGCGCCTTTACCCAGTTTTTTGAAGTCCGTTAAAAATATATAATATTTTCAGAGGGCGAAAACACAGCTGCAGTCAATGCTACTCATGAACTTAGAAGCGCGGCCCGTCGTGTTCGAAGACGTCGGCCGGCAAGTGCTCGCCACTGGCAAGAGGAAGCCTCCATCCTTCTTCATCAACGAAATCGGTGAGTGGCCCGAAAGAGATCGTTTTTTTTATGCAACTTTAGATGACGCGGTGGCCCACCTGATGTTAAGCGGGACCCTCTGCCTATGAACAGTGCATTATCACATAGGTCACGTCCACCAAGTACGCGCCCTATGTGGCATTGCACTGCACCCGTCACCCTGAGACAAAGATGGAAATATAACTTAATACGTTAATCTCGAGGGCGGTCCCATCATCATCCACAGCCTGACTTCACCCACTGTTGAGTATAGGCCTCTCTTTACCTGTGCCATTCCTTCCGGTCCCGTGCCAGTCTTATTTAGGTTCGGCCGCGACGCATACGATATCGTCTGCCCATCTCGCCGCTGACGACCAACGTTTCTGTACCCAGTTCTTGGACTCCATTCAGTTAGCGCCTTACTCCACCTATCGTCACCTCGTCTTGCCAGGTGCCCAACTCTATTTAAGTGGAGTTAGGTAGGTTAAATTTAAATTAAAATAAAATATTCCAAAATACTAGGAAAATTAGAGGATTAATCCCTAGCTTTGAAGTAGTTTTTTTTGGAAAAAATGACGTATTAGGTAAATCTGCTTCGTCGTTTCGATGGTGGATCTGTTTTTTCTGTTTTATATCTTGTTTTGCCACTTGTACGGCGTTGTCAGATGCAGTGTATGTGTCACTCAAGGTACAGGTGTTGGGGCACATTGGACAAGTCATTAGGTGTACCATTGTTTGAGGATCTGTTCCGCAAGGACAAGTTGTAGCTGTCTCTTCTGAGTAGCCCCATTTACTCATATTGAGCCTGCAGCGGCCCACCTGTGCCCGAAGTCGGTTAAGCGACTTCCACGTGCGCCAGGGGAGGTCTACCTGGCGGGAGTTTTTCTGTATTAGTTAAATACAATATAGACTTATCTATGTGTTATATTGTTATTTCCCTCGGAAGAAGAACTAAAGCATGGAACTAAGGCTAAAAACGAAACGGTATCGATTATACCAGTCTCATTCTTTTATATGAATGTATTGTGGTGATGGTAGCCTAACGGTTCAATAGTGCAACTCAGAATCCAACGATACCGGGTTCGATCCTAGGCTCCGCACCAATGACTTTTCTAAGTTATGTGCGGATTCCCATCGCTCTGTGCTTCGGAGGGCACGTTAAGCTGTCGGTCCCGGCTGTTATTGATTAATAACAGTCGATAAGCCATGTCAGAGGCCCTCGGGCGGCTTGACAAACTCCGACACCAGAGGCCAGCACTACCTCATACGAAACGAACGACGATATGAATGTATTCATGTGTTGGAATGAGACAAGCATATATCTATCTGTTTTTATTTGTGTAACTCGTACCAGGCCAAATGTCAAATTATTACTACATTCATGGTAACAATCTAGGAAGATGTATATACATGGTGCCAATATTCAAGGTACGGAACGGTAAAAAACTGTCGTGTGACAATATATTTGTTTCTCTCTAACATAGGATAGCAAGCTATCTTCTAGGATAGGAGTAAGAAGGAACACTATGCTATTTTAGCACTCACTCCATACTATTATACCTCCATGTTATTGTCCAGAGAAAGTGACAGCAGAGGACATAACCCGCCCTGGCGGGAGTTTTTCTGCATTGTAGTTAAATACAATATAGACTAATGTATGTGTTATATTGTTATTTCCAGAGAAAGTGACAGCAGAGGACATAACCCGCGTGGCTGCGCGCATGCTGGCGGGCCGGCCGAGCGTGGCGGCGCGCGGGAAGCTCGCGCACCTGCCCAGCTTCGAGGAAATCCAGGCCAACATGAGCCTCAGCAGGAGCGACGCGTCGGGCCAGGGCCGCCGGCTCAATCTATTCCGGGCTTAGATTATGATACTAGAATAATGCGCTTGTTACAAATTAAAAGTATGTCCGTATTGTTATCTTGTATCTTTTATTCTGCGTACATGTACCGTGGTATGTCCAACGCGCGCTCGATAGAAACGGCACAGAGACCATACAGTCAGGGGTTCTCGATATTTTTGTATACTATGAAAGACTCCCGTTTTAAAAGTTGTAATTTTCTTGCGACGCTCTTCTAAAAGAAGATATATGTGTGTATATCTCTCTCGCTACTCTCTTCTGACTCTTTAACACCTTTTCGTTTTTAGGGTTCCGTAGTCAAAGACAAGGAACCCTTATGGATTCGTCATGTCTGTCTGTCTGTCCGTGTATGTCACAGCCTTTTTTTTCCGAAACTATAAGAGCTATACTGTTGAAACTTGGTAGGTAGATGTATTCTGTGAACCGCAATAAGATTTTTACACAAAAATTGAAAAAAAAAACAATTATTTTTGGGGTTCCCCATACTTAGAACTGAAACTAAAAAAAAAAAAAAAAAAAAACTATACGTGTGGGGTGTCTACGGATAGGTCTTCAAAAATGATGTTGAGGTTTCTAATATCATTTTTTTCTAAACTGAATAGTTTGCGAGAGAGAAACTTCCAAAGTGGTAAGAAGTGTCCCCCCCCCCCCCCCCCATAACTTCTAAAATAAGAGAATTATAAAACTAATAAAAAATTATGATGTACATTACCATGTAAACTTCCAACCAAAATTGGTTTAAACGAGTTCTAGTAAGTAGTTTTTTTTTAATAAGTCATAAATCTTAATCCATTCAAGAACTTTTATATTATGTTACTTGCTGCTACGGAACCCTTCATGGGCGGGTCCGACTCGCACTTGGCCGTTTTTTTATTTGAATAAAGTTATACATTTTAATACGCGTAAATTAAATAGGTAGGTAGGTACTTGAATCAACGCTTGTAATTGACGAAAACAAAAGAGTGGGGAAACGGAAGAGCGGGGTGTAAGGTGATAAGTTACGGTGCAATTTTCCCAGAAATTCCACTGGTGGGGCAAATATCTGTAATTTTTAGAATTTTATGTAACAATTATGTATAATATGACTTTTCCTAGTATACAATAATTGGTATCAAGACGGAATAAATAATTTTGAATTTGAATTTGAATTTGAAATCTAGGGATATTTGGTTACATCAATCTGGAACAGTTAGCCAGGTTCTATGATGGTTGTAGGCTCGAACAGCGCACTGTTTAACGCACTATTAACATTACACACTGCTACTTTAGACCTTTTGATTAGGAGGGCACTCGAGAACCTTTATCTTCCAACAGTTACCAGTTCTGCGAGCTATATGGCCGGCCCATTGCAACTTCAACTTGCTAATTGAATGCTATGTCGGTGATAATGATTCTTCTCTTCTACACACTTTAACCTTTACCTCTTTATAATATTAGTATAGAAGTATAGACAAGAAAACAACCAAAAATGGATCATCTTTTACACTATATTGATCTATATACAAAACACTTAAAAATAACAATATACCCTGAAAACATAACAATGATAACCTGTTTGTCCCAATTCATAAAAAGTGTTAGCAAGATTTCAGTCTTCACTATTTTCCTTGTTAGTACTCTGTTAAAATCACACTTAAAACTAAATGAACACAATAAAATAATCAATTCATAAAAAAACATTTACCTCAACTGAAAATGTTGAAAAAAAGATATTGCTTACATGGAGACATGCAGGAAGTATTCAATTTCTAATATCAATATTACCTTTTGTTATTAAACCGCAATGGAAGCCCCGTATTTTACTAACAGCTCCATAAAATCTCAATATTATTACAGATACAGACCTACAAGGATCATTTGGCACGTCTTGTGGCCGCCGTTGTAGCGCTGTTTGATATTAGATTACAAGATGGCGGTGTTAGTTCTAATTTCGGCCATGTGGCAATTGATCCTTATAGCAGTCTATCTCTCTACATAGCACCAAAACCAAACTAACGCGGATTGATTGGTGTTGATTCGATGCAACATTATCGCCGTCCTTTTCGATTCAGTCTATTGGAAAAGGACCGCAATATTGTTTAACGCTCTTTTGTTTTTTTTTTCTGCACAGAATCGTCACATTGTCATGGATTACTTATTGGGCTAATTTAACGGCTGTTCTCGCTGCCTCATCAGCATCATTGATGATTGTGAGCGGGAGTTTGGACTCTTCTAGAATTTTCCTTGCTTCAGTGGCGTTTGTCCCCTCTAATCTGATAACTAGGGGGTGTTTCGGTGGGTTCAATTTGCATGCCGCGACTATACCATTGGCGACGGTAGCACAGTTGACGATACCTGAAAAAAATATTGAGTTATACACCGGTATTCTAATTAGTTCCTCCAACTTGACTAGACTCTGCCTCACTTGAGGAAATTGTGTGTTCCACTTTCAATATCTTCATTGAAATATAAATAGAATAACAAACCTTGAGTGAGGTTGAATGGAGTAAAGGAAGGTTCGAGGAAAGGACTAAGAATATGGGTGTTAGTCACCTTTCCACGACCGACTCTACCTCACTAGTATTCCATTTTCCAGTATGTGTTGATGGAAGATAAAATTTGGCTGATAAGAGAAAACTCATAAAACAGATTTCGTGCTTCACACGAAAAAAAAACTAGATAAAACTAGTAATTGGTAGAATGCGTAGTTTAGAAGTACTAAGCGAACAAACAGACAGACGCAGAAGGCGACTTTGTTTAATACTATGTACAATGATCATCAAAATATGTACAATGATAACAACTATATTTTTCTTCCTTCCATCTAATCATAAGGCTTCTTCATCTAACACTGATTAGTTAAGTTACACTTACCAGCAAAAACATTGACGAAAATGGTCTTCACTTTAGGATCTGACTCCAGGATCTTCATAGCAGCTGAGACCTGGTCTTGGCCAACTCCACCTCCGAGGTCCAAGAAGTTAGCCGGCCTGCCTCCATTCAAGTTAATGATATCCATGGTGGCCATGGCCAAGCCAGCACCATTGACCATACAGCCTATACTGCCATCCATCTCAATGTACACCAAGTTCAAATCTGCGGCTTCTCTCTGAAAATCATAGATGAGTTTTTCAAGATCTGAATCACAAAATCACATTGCCAGGTATTATGGGGCCTCGTCTGTAACCTGTTAGGAGAAAATAAAACTCCTATTAGCCTCTGCTGAAGCTCTTTTTATATTTCTATGAAGTTAGTCATCATAAGCAGCCTTTAAGGCTTCCCCCATAAAATGCAAAGGAATAATTCACCTAAAGTAACCTTACTTACCTATGTTCTACCTTCTAGCCCAGGGGTTCCCAAACTTATTTTATCTAATGCCCACTTTGAGAGTAAATTATTTTTAAGCGCGCCCATTTTGTTGTGAGCTATATTAGCGGAGATTAAACATGCACAAATCGGGTAATTTAACAAAAACTTGTTAAAACATGATTGCCCGCGGTCTATTATCTACGAAAATGACCTATCTAGGAATACTAATAACTATTAATATAATAATAATTAATAAACAAATAATCCTGGACCCAGTTCACACAACATTATCTAGCCACAAGCTAAGCAGAGCTTGTGTTATGGGTACTAGATAACTGATATACTTAATACAATATATTACATAGATAGATATTTTTTATTATACATAGAAATAGTAACTTTGTAACAACAACTTGTAACTGAACAAATATCTGCGATCGCACAAATATTTGTTCCGAGAAGGGAATCGAACCCGCAACCTAATGCGTCGCAGGCCAACCTTCGCCCGCCGCGCCACAGAGGTCGTCGAATATGCGAAAGTGTGTCTGATTTGACTCCCCTATTTTTTTCTGGGTCTCTTACCGCCCCCCTTTAGGCCTGCAGCGCCCACAAGGGGGCATTATCGCCCACTTTAGGAACCCCTGTTCTAGCCGATTGAGCTTAATTTGATTCTTTTGAGAAATATCATCTATCAGGTTCCCATTTTGTTTCTGAGAACTGTTTGTTCCTGAGAAATGTTTCCTGAGAACAATCCTCTCTTACTAGGACAGAAAACAATAAATAAATGCTGGACAGTGTGATGGTACCCTGGTTCCCATGTATGTTGCATCATCTGGCAATACTTTTGAAGTACCTGAAGTTCTGTATTTATTCTGAGAGCGAGGGTTCTCGGAATATCGAAAAGAAACTTAAGCACAGAAGTATATGCTTTGCCAGGTTCCACAGGAACTGTTAAAACTAAGGGGAATCTTGTGCTGAGCATATAAGGTTCAAAATAGAAACTACTTGGTAAATTTGTTGATTTCAGTACTGGTGAAAAGAGATGTCTCGTCTCTGTCTAACGGGGCAGAGCTGCTATGGCAACTACCTCGCTCGCACCCGTGGGAAGCAAGCCCTTGACACCGAGTACACGATGAAAACGGAACCTTATGGCCTAGATATTAAGAGCGATTATATAATAAGCGATAGTATTGTGTTCAAATATGTAATTATTAGAGATTTTTAACTCACTCGAATTTTGGCTACGAGACCGAATGGTCGATGCATTGGAATCTTGGATTTAAAAATAAACTCTACAATTAATTGATAAATTGTACATAAAGAAACACTGATTGGACGAGTTTAGCAAAAACGCCAATCTGTTAAAATAAGCCTTGTGAATAAACATTATCCAAGTTCAAAGTTAATAACACAAGCAGTTCTTAATACATACAAAAGTATGGTTTTAAATTCGGAACGAGTGCAGATACTGGAATACTTAAGTTAAGTCTTATCTATAATTAAATAATGTGTCTTCTATAACCTAGATATCAATATAGATTTCTAGACCCTACAGGTGACCTGACTCGGAGCCTAAAAATCAGCATAAAGGTATCTAAATGCATCGCATTTTGATAACTCGCAGATTAATCTAGCTCGCTGACCAGACGACGTGACGCTCTGTATATAAATATACAGGACTGAAATATGCATTATGGGTAATTAGCATCTGACTAATTCAACGATACTGTTCTAGCCAAAAGCACATAATTACAACGTGTAATTATGTACTAGCTATGGTTCAGGGGAGGGACGACAATTGATTTGGACTTACCAATTGTTTGAAGCGGAATTTCTAATACATTAAGGTGTTAGTTGTATGTACCTAGACTAAGCTAGCTTTAATCAACCCGAGGGGGATTTTTTATTTGTCCTTGATTCATTTTAACCTCCTCATAGGATGGGTTAGGAACTAAATCGAGGGTTTAAGATCTTGCTTATCAGTAAGACTTAATCTAATTAATCGAGTGTTTCGTTAGACTTTTTTGCGAGTTCTAAAAATACAAAACCACATGAATTCGCTAACAGAAATTTATTGAAACCTTCCTACATCGTCCCATTAACTCATAGGTAGGTAAATCAGTAATACTTTACCAGCCAACATTAAATACAGATTTATCTCAACTAGGCTTAAGCCAGAACACACCTTGTTTCTAGACTAACCCAGGACTAAGTACCTTTAATTGTTAATGAATTTAACTCGCTTGTTAAGTTTGCGGAATTGGCCCTAAGGCGTTCCGCTAAAAAACTTTGATCCCTGAAAGATATAAGATACCTGTACCCTATAAGACAGGCTATACCTGAAACTTGAATGGAGTCAGCAGCAGTGATGTTGAGAAGTTGATGATCTGAGATACCTAACTCTTGATTAGAATTGAAACAAGTTGGCCTATAAATATTTATTGCAAACTGATTAAATCAATACAGTTGGTTGGCATATGTATTACTACTTGCTATACTTTTAAACATACATAGAAGTGTATGAGATTAGTGCGGCCCTCACAAGGCTATAAAGCACAATCGATCTAATTAAATTATTATCAATCTATGCTATAAAGAGCGGGACGAAGCGAGGAGTGGGGGAGACAACGCAAGGCGAATCCATAACATATGGTCCCTGTTATACAGCGTTCATGTTGCCGCTTCAGAGTTGCTATACGCAGTTCTTAAGTCTAGGTTGAATACCTGAGGCTCCAGGCTTTCATCGGCCTGAATACATTATACATGGTGTTGGACAATGCAGACAGATATACATGTCATGCATTTTTGCATTGGATAAGTAGAGCAGACTCGACATTTATTGTTGGGTGCTTTCACCACTCCACATACGCAGAGCAAGGAAGGAAGGACTCGCGAGCGAGCGAGCTTGCCACAGCTTGCCATATAGCGTGTCAGCGCCACATAGACCCAGACCTAGCCACGCAGACCTAGTCCAGCCAGAGACAGAGAGCGGAGTCCATGCACAGAGCACCGCACAGACAGAGCAGCGCGCGCACAGCGAGGGGGCCATCTCATGTGTTGCCTTGACCGAGGATCTAGTCAATAGGTTATTGCATAAGGCTTTAACCACTAGAAAAATTATCTGAGTTACTTAAATTTAATTCATTCAAATTCAAAACACAACGTAGAATTCATAATCATTTTAAACACATGTCAATTTAAAATGAACCAACTTAGACGATCATTTAAATAAGTTTACCAAAGAAGTAACAAAGGCAAAACCTTTTGGCAAAACCCATTGTCCAAAGATTGTATTGTTCATATATTTTGTTGGTAAGGTTTGTTGGACAAATAAGCCGACAATACTTTTATTGCAAGTTCCAAATAAATTCCGAATACCATGTTATTTTAAAAGGCAATAAAAACAAAAGGGATTGTTTCTTACAAATAGAAAGGAAAAAAAAAAACTACAGCCACATGCTTCGTTTAGAAATCTGGGAGAGGCGAATATCTTTACAACCGGATGCAAAACGGACAGTAATATAAATTGTATTTATTGTGTTTTTGTGTCATTCCACAGGCTAAAATATATTAGGGGATTTTAGGGGTTACAGTTAGGTAAATTTTAGTTACTAAGAGTGTTAGGATATTTTATTATTAAGAATATTACTAAATTAGTTATAAGTAGGTATTAGATAGGTATCTAGTAGATTATTTAGTTATTGCGTGTTAATTTTAGAATAATGATGTCAGGACGGGTTGCGAGTAGGCAGATGCGAAGGCAGGCGAATAGTTTAATGGCTGGGGCCGAACCGAGAGATAAGAAACAGGTAGAAAGTCGAGAGACACTTAAAGACCACGCGAAATCAACATGCACTATTAATAATATCACACGGTTTGATTTTGCTCAGATAAAACCCTAAATACTTAGGCAGGCTTATCAAATACATTTAGCACTCAGATAGTGCATACAACAGCTAAGAATAAGTAATTTTAGCCTGGATCCCGAGAGAGCAGATGCTGAACGTAAGTCATGAATATGCTAATTAATTAAAAATATATTTAATCCTTAAATAGGCTCTGATTGTTTGCACAACGAATTCCCGCTATAAGCGAAGGTGGTTACAAGCGCTATATAAATATCTAAGCGATCTAATATCGGAGGCCTCCGTTTTACAACAACATCAAGATCAGCTACTGCAGACACGAGTTGTCTTAACCACGCATAGGACCAGGAACAAGCTTGTCCTGAAGAATCCACAGATGCTGACTTAGGACCTGGTGCCATGTCGAACCGTTCACCATAGAGGTCATCAGGCGGAGGAGACGATCACACAGAACTGATAGCGGTCCATAGAAACCTGGCTGAGGTACAGCTCGATAATCACCAGCAAGTATCCATAAAAGTCAAGTCTAGAACCCTGGGGGCCCGATATTGATCGATCTAGCTCTCAAAGGTTCATAGACTTTCGTTAGAGTGCATATACAGCAGAAGTCCGGTTCTAATCTCTAGAAGGATGGGTTTTTTATAAAGATCAACAATTCACAAAACCAACTACGGACTCAAAAGACTCAATCCGGACAGAATTGAACCTTGTTACTAAACACATGACTAGCGGACACACACTGCCTTAAACATATCAATTTCAAGTAATACCAGACTGGTCCAAATACAGAGAGATATATATATCCGTTTCTATTCTAAGCTAAAAAGCAAGTTGTAAGTAAACCGTTCTGTTCAGGCCAATTCATGACCAGCTCTGTTCTGGTGAGCTAAGGTCAGCAGTCTACTGAGAGAGAGAGAGGGGAGGAACGTTCAATTGCTCCACTAGGGTCTAGATGGTATCTAGACCGATACTAGGTAAGGAGGGGGAAACGTCACATTTGGCGTATGTGTCATACGACCAACGAATGCTAAGCCGATGTTTAACGGTAAAGGACAGGTCACTCCGATGAGATTTTTAAAAACGATTGAAAAATTATATTAATTCGTTGAACGCACAAGACACAGTACAGGTTGCTTTAAGCTGTTTAACTGGGCCAGCACTTACAATATTGGAGTTATTTAGTGATTCTTGGAAATCGTTTGATGACTTTGAAGTTGATTTCCGTTTAAATTACTGGGCGGAATCACACCAGGAAATTGCTAGAAATAAATTAATAAATGGCGTTTATGATGAAAGTAAAGAAATGTCTATGAGTGAACATTTTGCGGATCAAATTGATAAAGTATATTTACTAACGATAGCTATGACTGAGCGAGAAAAGGTAAATTATGTTATGAGACACTTTTCTGTTGAAATTCAACGACTATGGTTTACTAGTTTGGGAGAGGTCACTATATTTAAGGCAGCTACGTTCCTTAGAAATATAGAACAGAATGTAAGGAGTGAACATCACGGAATTCTGAATAATCTGAATGCATACGAAAGTCCAACAACGCAGTCTAAACTCAAGGGAGTTTCTAAAATGAGTCGTAGAACAATGAGGAGACAAGGTCGCTATAAGGCAATTTCTAGAAAGTCCATATAATAAGACTTGATGTACCAACGAATCTAAATTAAAATTAATAAATTCGTAACTTACTCTCTGACAAACAACGGTTTAAATGCATCGCATTCCGAAATGGGACCTAAGCTTATAATAATACCAAATAAGTAATAAAAACCGAGGTATGCGGGTCGACTCTTTAAAGAGGGACAATAGTTTCACTTTCAAAGGATGAAAGTTACCATTTCGACGATAGTGAGAGTTATAATGCAGTTTACCACGAAAGAACCAGTGACATGATTGATTGATTCATGTAAAACCTACACTATTCATAAGGTTGCGAGGAGGAAGCCAATATAACATTAAATAAAAATCGAATATAAAATTGTAAGAATTAACACAGAGACACACATTCCACAGACGAAAAAAAAAAGGTTTGCTATGCGTCGCGAGGGCGGATACTTGCGAACCCAAGTTTTTTAGGTGAAGCTTCGAGCCTGCTGTTAACGAATTTTAAAATGATGTATTCATATGAATAACGTGTAATTATTTATTCCAAGGTTGATAGATAAAGGGGGTGTTTATTCGGACGGAATAAAGAAGCAACAATGGATTGATTGGTTTTAAATGTTCTACAAATTTAAAAATGTATTTGCATGCAAATATAGTGTTTTCAGCTATGGTAATAAATAGTATGTTTAAATGTATGAAGGAGACACATTTATCTTCACACCGTCAGTAGTGTGAATAAGCGTAAGCAATTACGTAATGATGACGATTATGTTGGATGCAAACGAATAGACGTAAGCAATTGCGAAAAATCGAGGACCTCTACATTTTGATGATGATGATTATAGGTGAAATGGTATCCTGAACGATGACTGATAAGTTATTACGAAAAATCGAGGACCTCTACATTTTGATGATGATGATTGTGATAATGCAAGCTAATAAGCGTTAGCGATTACATAAGAATCGAGGGCCTCTACAAAACCAGACGTGACTTGATGGTGATGATAATGATGATGATGATGAAGTTGATAATGGAATCTACTGTTGAAAAACGAAAGTTTTCGTATTGGACATTTACTTTAAGATGAAAAGTTGAATAAAATTTTTCTTGTTGGAATCTTTTAAACATAGGCATAAGGGAGCTGATGGAATAGAAATTTCCTAAAGGAGTCATATCAGATATTGAAGAAATATATAGTTGCTTACAACTTTAAATGTCTTCAGGGAGAGGAATGTGATGGTACCCTGGTTCCCATGTATGTTGCATCATCTGGCAATACTTTTGAAGTACCTGAAGTTCTGTATTTATTCTGAGAGCGAGGGTTCTCGGAATATCGAAAAGAAACTTAAGCACAGAAGTATATGCTTTGCCAGGTTCCACAGGAACTGTTAAAACTAAGGGGAATCTTGTGCTGAGCATATAAGGTTCAAAATAGAAACTACTTGGTAAATTTGTTGATTTCAGTACTGGTGAAAAGAGATGTCTCGTCTCTGTCTAACGGGGCAGAGCTGCTATGGCAACTACCTCGCTCGCACCCGTGGGAAGCAAGCCCTTGACACCGAGTACACGATGAAAACGGAACCTTATGGCCTAGATATTAAGAGCGATTATATAATAAGCGATAGTATTGTGTTCAAATATGTAATTATTAGAGATTTTTAACTCACTCGAATTTTGGCTACGAGACCGAATGGTCGATGCATTGGAATCTTGGATTTAAAAATAAACTCTACAATTAATTGATAAATTGTACATAAAGAAACACTGATTGGACGAGTTTAGCAAAAACGCCAATCTGTTAAAATAAGCCTTGTGAATAAACATTATCCAAGTTCAAAGTTAATAACACAAGCAGTTCTTAATACATACAAAAGTATGGTTTTAAATTCGGAACGAGTGCAGATACTGGAATACTTAAGTTAAGTCTTATCTATAATTAAATAATGTGTCTTCTATAACCTAGATATCAATATAGATTTCTAGACCCTACAGGTGACCTGACTCGGAGCCTAAAAATCAGCATAAAGGTATCTAAATGCATCGCATTTTGATAACTCGCAGATTAATCTAGCTCGCTGACCAGACGACGTGACGCTCTGTATATAAATATACAGGACTGAAATATGCATTATGGGTAATTAGCATCTGACTAATTCAACGATACTGTTCTAGCCAAAAGCACATAATTACAACGTGTAATTATGTACTAGCTATGGTTCAGGGGAGGGACGACAATTGATTTGGACTTACCAATTGTTTGAAGCGGAATTTCTAATACATTAAGGTGTTAGTTGTATGTACCTAGACTAAGCTAGCTTTAATCAACCCGAGGGGGATTTTTTATTTGTCCTTGATTCATTTTAACCTCCTCATAGGATGGGTTAGGAACTAAATCGAGGGTTTAAGATCTTGCTTATCAGTAAGACTTAATCTAATTAATCGAGTGTTTCGTTAGACTTTTTTGCGAGTTCTAAAAATACAAAACCACATGAATTCGCTAACAGAAATTTATTGAAACCTTCCTACATCGTCCCATTAACTCATAGGTAGGTAAATCAGTAATACTTTACCAGCCAACATTAAATACAGATTTATCTCAACTAGGCTTAAGCCAGAACACACCTTGTTTCTAGACTAACCCAGGACTAAGTACCTTTAATTGTTAATGAATTTAACTCGCTTGTTAAGTTTGCGGAATTGGCCCTAAGGCGTTCCGCTAAAAAACTTTGATCCCTGAAAGATATAAGATACCTGTACCCTATAAGACAGGCTATACCTGAAACTTGAATGGAGTCAGCAGCAGTGATGTTGAGAAGTTGATGATCTGAGATACCTAACTCTTGATTAGAATTGAAACAAGTTGGCCTATAAATATTTATTGCAAACTGATTAAATCAATACAGTTGGTTGGCATATGTATTACTACTTGCTATACTTTTAAACATACATAGAAGTGTATGAGATTAGTGCGGCCCTCACAAGGCTATAAAGCACAATCGATCTAATTAAATTATTATCAATCTATGCTATAAAGAGCGGGACGAAGCGAGGAGTGGGGGAGACAACGCAAGGCGAATCCATAACATATGGTCCCTGTTATACAGCGTTCATGTTGCCGCTTCAGAGTTGCTATACGCAGTTCTTAAGTCTAGGTTGAATACCTGAGGCTCCAGGCTTTCATCGGCCTGAATACATTATACATGGTGTTGGACAATGCAGACAGATATACATGTCATGCATTTTTGCATTGGATAAGTAGAGCAGACTCGACATTTATTGTTGGGTGCTTTCACCACTCCACATACGCAGAGCAAGGAAGGAAGGACTCGCGAGCGAGCGAGCTTGCCACAGCTTGCCATATAGCGTGTCAGCGCCACATAGACCCAGACCTAGCCACGCAGACCTAGTCCAGCCAGAGACAGAGAGCGGAGTCCATGCACAGAGCACCGCACAGACAGAGAACAACACACAGGGGGGGGCCATCACAACAGTTCACACAACATTAGCTAGCCAAGCTAAGCAGAGCTTGTACTTAACCTGAGAGTCCTATTGTCTTGCCACACTCTGTATAATACTATAAACATTAGCTAGCCAAGCTAAGCAGAGCTTATACTTAACCTGAGAGTCCTATTGTCTTGCCACACTCTGTATAATACTATAAACATTAGCTAGCCAAGCTAAGCAGAGCTTGTACTTAACCTGAGAGTCCTATTGTCTTGCCACACTCTGTATAATACTATAAACATTAGCTAGCCAAGCTAAGCAGAGCTTGTACTTAACCTGAGAGTCCTATTGTCTTGCCACACTCTGTATAATACTATAAACATTAGCTAGCCAAGCTAAGCAGAGCTTGTACTTAACCTGAGAGTCCTATTGTCTTGCCACACTCTGTATAATACTATAAACATTTTCTAAGGAATACTTAAATATATATCCGTTTTATGCAACAAATCATGATTTAAAGTTTGTCATGCATGACTTGATACATAATCTTAACACCAACCCACATTATGTGAGGTCAAGTCAATAATCAAGTTTTCAAGACTTGATTATAAACAATAAATATTGTTACAAAATTATCTTGCAATAAAAATAAATGGTTAGATATCTACAGCAAACTGGCTGAGGAGATAAGAGCACAGTTATTTGTAAGAAAATGAAAACTAATAAACAAGGTATGATTCCTTTGTGGTTGTTCTTGTTAAAGTCCAAAGATAAAATTATGTTGATAAAATTATGTCATTTCTATCAAGGAATTACTATATCCACTTGGAGCCTTGATCAACTGACATCTGTTATTAGTTAGAATCTCATCAAAAACTTATGGAAACCATAAGATAATGAACTTATGGAAACCATAATATAATGAACTTATGGAAACCATAAGATAATGAACTTATGGAAACCATAATATAATGAACTTATGGAAACCATAAGATAATGAACTTATGGAAACCATAAGTTTTAGGACATGCATGTGGCTTGGCATAAAATTTTCTAAAGACTAGCTTCAGATATGATAATGGCATACAATACTTTAAGAAAAGAAGAAATTATCTCTTACAAGTTTTACTCCCACACCGAACCTGCTCACTCAATGAGGAATGATTGCAGATGACAGAAGATCAAAAACGTATCAAACTAATTCACGATGGATGTAGACAAACTCACCTCCCTTGGGTCAGATTCTGAGACATCATCCAGAGCAAAAATATCCTCTTGCCTGAATTTGGCGTTGTCATCAAAGTTTATCTTAGCGTCCACTGCTATCACTTCACCCTTGTCTGTTTCTACCAGAGGGTTGATCTCCAGCTGGGTGGCATCCACCTGGAATAAATTCACCAGTATTTTATAAGTAATCTCTCATTAAGCGACCACATATCCTTCCAGAAGAAATTCTCTAAGTGATAGTGAGAACTAAGGGGACAAACAGACAGACAGGATAGTGACTTTATTGAATACTATGTATAGATGTGAATTTACTCCTGTACCATGTGTATATTTCTGATGGTTCTACAGTTCTCCAGACCCTCCAATGTCTCAATCATAAACCAGTTGGAAACACAAAATCTATCATAGTTTATAACAGGAAACCACTTTCAAATAAGGTACTGTAACAAAAAGTTACCTTTGTGAATAGTTCCCACAACTTCTTAATTTCTTCAGCGCATTTCTTCTTCAATGGCCCTTTGAACTCCAAAAACTCGGCCACCTCATTAGCAGTTTTGTCTGTGATGCCTTCATAGATATCTACTGGAACAGTTTTAAGTAATTGAGGTGTCTTTTCTGCCACTGCCTCAATATCCATCCCCCCTGCCGGAGATGCTACAATAGCAGCACCGTTGCAAGACCTCTCCATAACAATGCTGAAGTAAGTCTCCCTCTGTATGTTCACACTCTCAGCGACCATAACCTTGTCCACCAATATTCCTTCTTTAGGAGTCTGTTTCGTAATCAGTTTATGTCCAATCATACTTTTTGCAAGGCCCATAATATCTTCAGCTTTCTTGGTTAGGTGTACTCCACCTTTGAAGCCATTATCGAAGTGACCTTTGCCTCGGCCACCGGCCAAGATCTGGGCCTTCACGACATATTCATCGGCTTTGAAACCTGATAGCGGCTTCGAATCTAGATCAGAATCTATGATGCGAAAATCCTGGATCGACACCTGATGTTTTCTCAACAAATCTTTACTGTGGTATTCTTGTAAGTTTAGGTTTCTTCTAGAATTCACTTGAGGGCAGTATGTTGGCGATAACACTGCCAGGGTTCTAAAGTTTTTGGTGTTTTTCAGCGCAGCCATAGCGAACTTTGTACACTTCATGAAACAACTTAGTAAGTAGAACAACGTGAGATATAACTTAAATAAATTCTGTTCTAGAAGAAACAGAGTGCAGCAGTATTCAATTTATAATCTTTGATAGGATTTTCAAACCTCCAAAAAAGATTTATTGAAATCGCCTTCGCCAATCGCCAACCAACATGAACCGGAAGAAATTCCACTTCCACACCAATGAAAGAATATAAACTACGTCTACGTGTTCCACACCACAACCACAGACTAATAAGCTAAAATAAGAAAGAGATGGATGACGCCTGTGTGTATTAAAACTCGGAATTGGCTAAATGTTACATCTATGATTCCGGTTTACAGCGTTTTTGTTATCTGTGCCCGTTCCTCATTGGCATTAGCAAAATCATTCGTTCGTCAAAAAAATTTTGTAAAGCTATCGAGAATATTTCCCAAAAGATTGATTGCCAACATTTAGAAAAAATATTCTTTGCAGTCTGTGACACCAGATTACAACTTCCTTTTTCTCGTGTTCTTTTGACAACACGAGGTTATAATTTCTATTCCTCGATAGAAAAGTACGTAATTTTATCAATAAAATTGTTGATGTGGATCGTAAATAGTGCATTTTAGTATAGTAATCGTGTTTTTGTTTCGTTGTAGGACCCAGCCATGACTGAGGAAAACTGGAACGATGATGTTGTCGAAGGCAGCATGGCAATTGACTCCGCGCCACTGCCGCAACCGGCTGACATTCCCGAAATCAAACTCTTCGGGCGGTGGAGTTGCTACGATGTTCAAGTGTCGGATATGTCTCTGCAGGATTACATCTCCGTGAAGGAGAAGTATGCCAAATACCTCCCTCACTCCGCGGGCAGGTATGCGCACAAACGCTTCCGCAAGGCGCAGTGCCCCATCGTGGAGCGTCTCACCAACTCCTTGATGATGCACGGACGCAACAACGGCAAGAAACTGATGGCTGTACGTATTGTGAAACACGCATTTGAGATCATTCACTTGCTCACCGGAGAGAACCCCCTGCAGGTTCTGGTGACAGCTATCATCAACTCTGGACCCCGTGAGGACTCCACTAGGATCGGTCGTGCTGGTACCGTTCGTCGTCAAGCTGTTGATGTTTCACCACTCCGTCGTGTGAACCAGGCTATCTGGTTGCTGTGCACCGGAGCCCGTGAGGCCGCCTTCAGGAATATCAAGACGATCGCCGAGTGCGTGGCTGATGAACTCATCAACGCAGCCAAGGGATCATCTAACTCCTATGCCATCAAGAAGAAGGATGAGCTCGAGCGTGTTGCCAAGTCCAACCGTTAAATAATTTTAAGATTTCTATCAATTAAAACCAGAAAACTAACTTTAGTGCTTTTATTTCACATCCATAGTTAGTTTACCAGTTACTTTGTGTAGGCTGCTAAGAACATGGACTTTAAGATCCATTTCTAGTTTCAGTTAGGCTGGCTCTCTTGTCTAGATTGATTTTAATGATGCTGTAAATTTTTCATACATTAATCACAACATAATTGTTTGTAGCTTTGGTATCAAGAAAAATATTTATTAAATCAGTTAATAGCCAAGTGCGAGTACTTAGGTTTCTGTACCATGGAACAAGCAAAAGGATTTAATTTTATTATTTTTGAATTTTAATCTGAAAACTAGGAAACTTTTTTCACATCCTAATTTGTTGGTGACCTATTAGGAAGTTGGGAACATGGATTTTAAAATCCATTTAATGTGTAGTTTCAGTTAGGCTGGCTTATTCAGGTTGAGTCACAGAATAAATAATAGTACACAGTTGATTTAATATGATTATGCAGTAAGATTTTGATTAAGTACATTAATTACAAAATAAATCTGTTAGTAGCTTTGGCATCAAGAGAACTACTTAATCAATAGTAAGCCAAGTGCGAGTTATACCTTTTTTTTACATAAAGCTAGCTTTGAAAAAGATTTTATTCAACAAATAACTTATTCATAACCATTGTGGTATTATGTACTATATTAAAAACAAGCTGTTATTAAATTAGTAACTGGAACCCTACCACCAAGGAGTTCCGTTGTCTACAGCTTGTTCACTGTAAGATGTCACCTGCCATCTTACAGTGAACGGTCTGTACCGTCTGTCTTTATCTTAGAGCATTGTAGGCCTCCGTTCCGTGTTGCTCAGTGGTCTTTATCATTAGTTTTGCTTGCTGTCAGTTACCATAAGATTAATTTATTGATATCATGCTTATTTATTCCACTTACGAAATAAGGAGGGGTTTGCTTATAAAATTGATTTAATACAGTATTGGAACCCACGCATGACTATTTAAGGCGAGACTTATAGCTAACAACCTGGTGGTAACCTGGGAGGTACAATTCAGTAAATTCAGCGTCCACAAAGGACATCTTTGGAGAGCGGTTGATACATAGATAGTACTCTTATTGTACACAATTATCACACAGAAATACAAAACATAACTATTACTATTACCTACTATTAGCCCATACTGTCTCATTGTTGGGCAAAGGCCTCCTCCCACTTCCGCCAGTCACCATACGGTCCTATGCAACCGTTTCCCATTCCCTCTCATAGGCGTCCAGTTCATCCCGCCACCACATGCGTGGTCTGCCGCGACGCCGCCTGGCTGTATCAGGGCTCCATGCCGTGGTGATTTTGGCCCAAAGTTCGTCGGGCATGCGGCAAATGTGACCGGCCCAATCCCACTTCAGCCGCGCGGCCTTCTCTCCCACATCGGCGACTGGTTTTGGAGTGCTGTATGGTGTTTCGGATGCGTTCAGTTAGTTTAACGCCCAAAATACTGCGCTCCATTGCCCTTTGGTACTTGTACTATTATTTATTCTGTGCCTTTGGCAAACCTTGATTTTAGATTCACACATACATAACAAAATAACAGAAATGCACAATGGGCGGTCTTATCGCTTATAGCGATTTCTTCCAGACAACCATAGGATGGAGAGGAATATTTGGAAGAATGGGACAGTGGTGTTATCACCATGACAAATACACATATCATTAAATATATACAAACCTACAATATAATAAATAAAATAAATAAATAAATAATGCTGGACAGTTCACACAACATTATCTAGCCCCAAGCTAAGCAGAGCTTGTGTTATGGGTACTAGATAACTGATATACTTAATACAATATGTTACATAGATAGATATTTTTTATTATACATAGAAAATACCCAGAACACCCTAAACAAATATCTGCGATCGCACAAATATTTGTTCAGAGTGCGGGAATCGAACCCGCAACCTCTTGCATCGCAGGCCGAGCTTCGCCCGCCGCGCCACAGAGGTCGTCAAAAAACATAAAATAAAATACATAAAATAGATAAATAATAAAAAAAACACAACATAACAACAGACAAGAATAATAAAAACTCAACAGGAGAAGAAGGCTGCTGGACATACAAGTAAATAATTTTGAAAAATTAAAAAAAACCCTCAGTTCAATGAAACGGCTGAACCGATTTTGACCAAACATAGCTAAGGACACTCCCGACAAATTCACCTTTCAAACAATATATAAATAATCGAAATCAGTTCATCCGTTCGGGAGCTATGATGGGACAGACAGACACACACACACACGTCGAACTTATAACACCCCTTCATTTTTGCGTCGGGGATTAAAAACAGAGGTAGTCAGAGGCAAGTCCAAACAATGCGATTGGTACATATTTTTTTTTTTTTTTTTTATATTTGGCGCCGCACGGCTTGCGCATTTGCCATTTTCAAGTATCTGTATTTTCACTATAATGTATTTTCAATATATTTTGCAACGTTACACTTCTTCCAAGTCGTCAAAGTCACAGTCAAGTCATGTTTTAGTAAAACGGTGGCCAATTTTACTAAAACTTTGATAGACAATTTCCACCAATTTCAAAAGTCACGCAATTCACTTCCATTTCATTTCACTACACTTGTGCTTTTTAAACGAGCTACATTAGTTAAAATGCCACCAAAATAACTCAAGAAAACACTAGGAAAAGAAATAAAATAAAAGTAGACAACGTCTCTTTTCCAAAATGGCGGGAAGAGTCCGATTGGTACATATACTTTTGGTAACCTATGCCTTCAACAATGCATTTGGTAGGTACGTAGGTACCTCATAGGTCACCTCAACCTAGGAAGCACCCTATGTGGGCGGGTCTGTGTTTATCCATTAATAGTTGCTGCGGCCTAGCTCCGGTTTTGGATAAATGCAGGCCTTCCTTGCCCACTCAAGAGTGAGTTGGCAAGGAGGCGAATGGTCTTGGGAGGAGTGCGGGTCGCTGAGATCCCCAAGGCAAGTCTGATGGTGATCCTTCACGTGGTTGCTGCCTGTTTTTGGTCTATTTTTTCTGAAATAGACGTAACTGAAACCATCAGGCGCCTTCACGGTCCACTAGGGACCGTGTTGGTGTAGGTGCCCACTGTACTGTTGATGAGGTGTCGTTTCGCTCAGTTCCCGCGAGCCGGCTGTATGGATCAGTTTTCTTGCGGGATTCTGGGTGGGGTAGCGCCTCGTCGATGGTTTGGTGGGTAGGTAGGTAGGTACCCCTGTTTGCGACTGGCAGTGAACTCATAACCCTCGTGAGTTTGCTTCCACTTGCAAACGGGGAGGCGTTTCCTTCGTATCCTCTAGGTGTACTCGGGTTATATCTGGAGTATACGAAGGAGGGAAGGCAGGCAGTCCCTCTCCAGATCACTGCATGGCAGATCTCTGCAGTGAAAGGGAAAGAGACCGCCAACGGGATGGAGGGTTGGAGTTAGGGTGGTGGTGTGTTGGCTCTGTAACTTGCGAGGAGTTGGAGAGTGGGCCAACCATCGCACTGACCCCAACCTTAGGCGTTCCCCCCATTTTTGGGGCGGGAAGGCAGCTGGACCTCCGCGTGTCCCTCTGACTAGCAGAGGGCCGGTCAGAGGTGCCCGATGGGCGAGGTGGAGTCCCTTGTTTGCGACTGGCGGCACATTCGATCCATCGAGCGTGACGCCACTCGCAACTGGGAGGAGCTGCCCTCTCATCACCCAGGCGGAGTGGCTCCCTACTATACCTGGATGATGAGACAGCAGGGAAGGTCTGTTTGTTCCCGCGTTTGACTTGGGTTAATCCAAACTCAAATGTGGGAATAAACGGCGAAAAGATAGTTTGCCCTCTCTACCTTCCGGGCGTAGCTGGTGCCACTCCCGCCGAGCTATGTTTGGAGGATAGATGATGGCCAGGTAGGATGATCTCCCTCTTTCGCCACGATGACACGAGCGCGTTTTCGTGGTGGATGAGATAAATATCACTGGGCTCGCGTGGTGGTCGGAGTGAGGGCTCTGGCCACCCTCCTACGAGCCTTTGGACGGTGGCAGCACAGAGTGGACCCTGTGCTGCCACATTTGGAGGGAGTGTTTGTGGTTGGGTTTTTGGCCAACCACGGGATGGGCCCTGTTGGGTGTCGCGCGAGATGGGCACCGGTGCGTTCCGTAGGAGATCCCGGAGCCCATCGACATGCGCAGAGGATGGCCACCGGGGTGTTTTAGTGAGTCCACGAGTCCGTGAACCTCACATAACCGTATTGCACCCTCAATGCAATACGGAATCTGTTTGCAGATTCTACCTCGACAAAACACACCAGAGGCCAGCACTACCTCATACGACACGAAACGAAACCTCGACAAAAAAAAATAGGGCACCCTATGTGGCATTGCACTGCGCCCACCACCATGAGACTTAGAGATGAAAACTGAAAAGTCTCATGTGCCTGTAATTTTACCGGTACCTACCCATACGTACCCTTCAAACCGGAACACAGCAATGCGAGCATTACTATATACTAGGTACTAAAATGCCCATTTTTGTGAAAGAGTTCGTATCTTCATACTATTTCTGCTGCAAAGCAGTAATGCTCGCATTGCTGTGTTCCGGTTCGAAGGCATAATATGCCCGAAAATTTGATTTTATTTCTTTAAACTTTATAAAATACCTTTCAATATATAATAAAACATTCTGAAAATAATTAAAATACCTACTTAGTTTTGGAAACCGTAGCTAGCACAATCCAAGAAAGGTCATCGTAGTAGAAAGGTATTCAGAGGTAAGTCCAAACAATGCAATTGGTACATCCATTTTTTATTTTTGCACAATCCTCCAAGGCTAGGCACATCATATGCCCATTTTGGAACAAGGTGCGTCAGCATCCTAGTAGTTTGTGAGAACAAGTTTTGCGGAAACCGTTAGCTAGCACAGAAGTAGAAAGCCCAATACTTTGCTTTGTATGCCATGTACAATAAAAAATAAAAAATATAACCACGTCAACTTCTCTTGTCACGCTCAACTTCAATCAATGTCATTTCTCTCGGCAATTGTTGTCAAGAAGAAGAAGTTAATAAAAAAAAACTACAATGTATACTTGAAAAACAACATATAATTTGAATTGAATAAAATTAAAATCAAGTTCAAACTCAACCCAGTTAGCAAGATAGGAAAAAGATGATACACAGTTTATTCATAATCAACCCTTCAGGGTATGTATAACTGTTTTTTTTAAGTACAATCAAGGAAAATATTTACCTACATTCTAACTTTCTCTCAGCTAGTTTATTTTCGCTATTAAATATCCTACAAACTTAGATTTTTCGTTTGAGCCCACAAATAAACTTCAAATACCTTAGAGTACGCATTTCCAAGACCTTTGCCATGCCAACTCTATAATGATAGGTATTCATAATGATTTCAGGGATGTATTCCTTGAAAAACACTGGAGGAGCGTCATACCAAGATCAGTATGTGATTACTATTTGGAGGCACAAAGGGCTTCACCTAATGTAAGTTTTTTCTTAAATTCCCAGGGGCAAGAAGGTCTGAGAAGGTATATTAAAGCATATATGCTTTGTATCTTACTAAATAGTGTCCTGAAATGGATTTGAAATCACTCAGCTGCTATGTGTTTAAGTAAAGAACATTGTTAACTTAGGCGGAAAAAGAAAATGAATAATGTGCTGTGCCCAACTAAAACAAGTAAAAGTTAGTGCACTGTACTTACACTTAGTTGTTGCAGTGTATAAGTCTAGTAGGACCTATATTATTCAGACCATAGTTCAGCAGTAATGCTGCTGCTATTCCTATCTGATTTAGAAATGGATAATGTCACTGCCGATAATTTTTCTGTACTATGGCCTGTGATTGAGCTGTTTTCTCGCTGTCCTAAGAATGGTTGTGTAGTAGAGCAACCATAGAAGATAAAAAACACATCTCCTGCATGAACACATGGTCCAGGGGGATCTCTGGCCACAGTCACCCACTCCTACCCCCAAATCAGGGATAACTAAAGCCCACCCCACATATTTGGTGAATTTTAATAATTCATCATCATGCTCTAGCC
Organism: Operophtera brumata; assembly: GCA_932527175.1. Classification (NCBI taxonomy): domain Eukaryota; kingdom Metazoa; phylum Arthropoda; class Insecta; order Lepidoptera; family Geometridae; genus Operophtera; species Operophtera brumata. Next base: position 9,606,155 of record OW052238.1, read on the forward strand.
CTTATTCCATATTGTGATACTTGTTTCCTTGTGTTTCAGGATGTCGCCCCAGTGCTGGCCGCTCCCCACCATTACTTGATCTCCATACAGAGAGGGGGGGTGGCCTTAGTGGCAGTATGCAAGCAGGAGGTTGCTCCTCTGTTTGTGATTGAATTCTTGCACAGAGTTGTTGATACATTCCAGGTAAAAAAAACACTTGTTCCGTGCATAATTACTGTACAATGCATTTTAAAACATGTCTTTGGTTTATATTGGTGGATTATGTACGTTAGTTCCTGTACACTAGTGTCCGCCCGCGGCTTCGCTCGCGTTTTATCAGGATAAAAAGTAGCCTATAGCTCAGTTCATGTCATAATTTATCTGTGTAGGTACCAAACTTCTTCGAAATCAGTTCAGCGGTTTCGGCGTAACTGAGTAACAAACATCCTAACTTTGACATTAGTATTGTTTTTTTATTAGTGAGATAATGTATAATGATATTGGTTCTTCTAAACCCTATGTATTTTGTCTTTTCAGGACTATTTTTCAGATTGCACAGAAACTATTATAAAGGAAAACTATGTTGTTGTTTATGAGGTAAACATCAATTAATGTTAATTTTATTTTAAACCATAATATTTAAAAATGAACAAATAGTAAATTAAATTATATTTAACTGTTTCAGCTGTTAGATGAAATGTTAGACAATGGCTTCCCGTTAGCAACGGAAAGTAATATCTTGAAGGAATTAATCAAGCCACCCAATATTTTAAGAACTATTGCTAATACAGTTACTGGGAAATCAAAGTAAGAACAATTTTATTTTTTATTTTGTATGCTACTTGGAATGACGGATCGAGCCTATGGCCCACCTGATGTTAAGCGGTACCCTCCGCCTATGAACAGTGCATTATCACACAGGTCACACCACCTAGGACGCACCCTATGTGACATTGCACTATGCCCGCCACCCTGAGACATAAAGATGAAAAGTCTCATGTGCCTGTAATTTCACCGGCAACCATACCCTTCAACACAGCATTGCGAGCACTACTGCTTTGCGGCAGAAATAGGTATGGTGGTAGTACTTCCCCGGACGAACTCTTTCACAAAAAAGATCTACTACTATTAAAATATAATAATATAAAATACAGCATCAGGATAAAAAATCCCCATATTGATGCATATTTATTGATATATTTCAGTGTTTCATCGATCCTGCCGTCTGGCCAGCTATCGAACGTGCCTTGGCGGCGCTCCGGCGTCAAGTACGCCAATAACGAGGCCTATTTCGATGTCGTAGAAGAAGTGGACGCGATTATTGATAAAAGCGGCGCTACCGTGTCCGCGGAAATACAGGGATATGTAAGTGATATTATATCACCCAACGCATTTCTTTGAATGCGTTATAGAAGTATCATCATTCATCATCATCCACAGCCTGACTTCACCCACTGCTGTGTATAGGCCTCTTTTTGCCTGTGCCATTCCTTACGGTCCCATGCCAGTCTCATCCAGGTTCGGCCCGCGACGCAATGGCGCCTGCCCATCTAGCTGCTGGACGACCAACTTTTCTGTATCCAGTTCTTGGACGCCATTCAGTTAGCGCCTTACTTACTTATAGAAGTATGTCGTAGTATAATTTATAGATCCACCAACTTATCTGTAGAACCATTTAACTACATTTTTCTATCATCTACATACATTTCATTTACAGATAAGTTGGTGGATCTCTAGTCGCGCTGTTGTTTCTAGGCTACTAGTAGCTATGAGGATGACATCTATCATCACATAGAAGAACTACGTAACGCAAGCCGATACTGTCATGAAGTGGCTTAGCGCTATTCCGATAGATGGCACTGTAGCCAAGAAATCACAGAAAGATCTGAATCGCTTAATCGGAATAGTTCTGGAGTTTGACCTTAGTATATAGACCCTGGACAAGTGGATAGTACTCTCTCCGTATACCAAGACATGTTCTTGGTGATCCCGATGACCCTATCACTACCGCTAATGCGATGATGTCATCCAGTCAAGACAGAGACAACACTCTTCTTTTGCACCGACCTCGCCGGCGAGGCCGATGAACCTTCTAAGTACCTTCTGTACCTTACGCCTAAATCGGTACAAGTATGTTCCGGGGTGTTTTGAACCGGCAACAGCCCAAGCCGAGGTCCGTACCTAAGTGGTGCCCTTGTGCTAGTTGCCCCATCCTAACTTTGCAGGTTGAGCGCCATCTGCGCTCACCAAAAGCCCGGTAACGCAGTCATGACCCCAGGAGGTCAACTGCATTTAAATCCACTCGAAAAAAAATACAAGTGTATAGTCCGGATGGAAAATCTTCTCTTGGAGGACATATTATTTCCAATGTTGCTTTCTTTACTGATGAACCCATACATATATTTTTACGACCTCTGTGGCGCAGCGGGCGAAGCTTGGCCTGCGACGCAGGAGGTTGCGGGTTCGATTCCCGCCTCGGAACAAATATTTGTGCGATCGCAGATATTTGTTCAGGGTGTTCTGGGTATTTTCTATGTATAATAAAAATTATCTATCTATGTAATATATTGTATTAAGTATATCAGTTATCTAGTACCCATAACACAAGCTCTGCTTAGCTTGGGGCTAGATAATGTTGTGTGAACTGTCCAGCATTATTTATTTATTTATATATGATAGGATACGTCATACCCGGTGCAGCGGGGTGTTTAAGTTTGTATTGAAAAGTACACGCGGACGAAGTCGCGGACATTCCACTAGTAATACCTAAAATATTAGCAAACTTCGTTAGTATGCAGAGATCACAAGTGCCTACTCTCTTAAAAATCGCGGTACACTCTTTAAAATCAAAACTTAGCATATTTTAATTTAGGTATATGTTTCGACCAAATTCTATAGAAATCGGTTCAGCCATTACAGTGTGGTGTGCAAGAAAAATTCATCCAAACCTCCCTATCAATAACATTAATGTGATTGTCTACGTTTCAGATTGACTGCTGCATTAAACTGAGTGGAATGCCAGATCTGACACTGACGTTTATAAACCCGAGACTATTCGACGATGTGTCATTCCATCCGTGTGTGAGATTTAAGAGGTGGGAGGTAAGTCACCCATTTATTTCATACATATCATCATCATCATCATCCTGTATACGTACACTGCTAGACGAGGCCTCCATAGAACGCAATGGATGGGATTTGCCACCACGCTTGGCAGGCGGGTTGGTGCCTACAATATTGGTATTAAACACATAGGTGGAGGCTGCCGCTCATACATATATACATACATAGACACACGCCTTTTTCCCCCAAAGGGAAGGCAGAGCCTCAATGGGCCTGCCGCTCTCCGTGGGTCTTGGTGGGAATATAGACGTGAGAGAGAAGTGACGAGCTCTTCGCCGCCATTGCTTCCCATGACTGACTCGCCTACGCTTGGATCCTGGTGGCCTCACTCTTTCTTACAGTCCCAGTCTCGAAATCTATATAAATTAAAAACAAATGGTGGACATTTCACACAAAATTATCTAGCCCCAAGCTAGTGCATAAGCAGAGCTTATGTTATGGGTACTAGATAACTGATATACTTAATACAACATACATAGATACATATATACATAAATAAATATTTTTTATTATACATAGAAAATACCCAGAACACCCTGAACAAATATCTGTAGATCGTAAAAAAATTTGTTCCGAGGCGGGAATCGAACCCGCAACCTCTTGCTTATGTATACTATCTATTTGAAATAAGTTAATAATTGGTTGGCCTTCACCTAGTTTTTAGATCAGTAGGATTGGTCGCATCTGATCCAAAATGTCCTGTTATATGTATGCTATTTATTTAATTATTTATATATATTATATTATATTAGGTATTTATATAGCTAGTTATTTAGAGTAGGTATTTAATTATGTTAATCATTTAATCTCATTCTATATTTATTTTTGGTAGCACTACCACCCACTCTACATTGCACAAAGGTTAGCTGGAAGAAAATGCTAATTAGCATTAAGTTCGCCTATGTACTGCTTTTTGTCTTGTGCAATAAATAATTTTCTATCTATCTATCTATATTGAATGTAAAGATCGTGCGGTAAAGCTTATTTTACATTGAAGCTAATGCGAACACCGGCCTGTCTATCAACGCTTGACCAAAATAAACTAATCTGTGCTAAGGCCACCCACACAATCTTGCGCGTTTCGTCACGATGATGTAATCAGTATGTGGGTAGCATGTGTTCCGTCGTTCGCGGCCCTCGTCATAGCCTCTGTGGCCCAATGGATAAGGCATCGGCCTCCTAAGCCGAGGATTGTGGGTTCGAGTCCCACCAGAGGTACGCCTTTTTGTATTGTGTGGGGAAAACTGTAGAAGCGTAGATGTCATTTAAAAAAAACTTATCACTACATGTCGTACACGACAATGCCCTTGCGCGTTTGTCTGCTTCTGTCAGCTTATAGTGGAAACTAATGACTGCAGTTAACGCAGTTTTAAACTAACGTCTATCTACTGAAGGCTCTAAAGTATGTCCGGGAAATTATCGTCAAAAAGTCATTTATTTTGTAATTTTTCCTTCAGCCGGAAATTCCTGGTCATAAGGTTTCATCGCCTAAGAGTCAAGCTACAACACTACATCAGTTTAATAATCATTTATTCTCAAAAAGATAATTACTATCACTTACATGAGAATCAATTTATACATAGTAAAAATAGATTAGGTCGTTCAAGTTAAGGTAGATAGGAAAGCAAACACATGACGCATAAAATAGTTGAAAAATTTAAATGGTAGTAAATATTTGATATGATGAGAAAGTTTCGTTTTGAATGCGTTAAATGTTTTTTTTTATATCTGATGGTAATCACACTAATATTATAAATGCGAAAGTTTGTGTGTGTGTGTTAGTGTGTAAGTGTGTTTGTTAGTGTGAGTGTTTGTTACTTCTTCACGCTGAAACGGCTGGACGGATAAGCATGAAATTTGGAATGGAGATAACTGGACTCCCGGAATAACACATAGGCACATTTTTATCCCGATATTCCCACGGGATCGACACTTACGCGGGTGAAACTGCGGGGTGCTGCTAGTTTATTATAAAGATTTGCCTTCGTAAACTACCGTTTTACTTAGAAGCTAGCGCGACGCGTACTTGACACATACAATCATCGTGTATGCTTGTGGCCTACAAGCGGAATGCGATCGCACGCTTACGTATTGGCGGTGCGATCGCGTTCCGCTATCATCCTATACAAAACAAACACAAATGTGTCATGACAGCCCTAAAATGCGGCTCCACGCGGTGTAATAAATAAATAAATATTGCTGGACAGTTCACACAACATTATCTAGCCCTAAGCTAAGCAGAGCTTGTGTTATGGGTACTAGACAACTGATATTCTTAATACAATATATTACATAGATAGATATTTTTTATTATATATAGAAAATACCTAGAACACCCAGAACAAATATCTGCGGATCGCACAAATATTTGATCCGTGGCGGGAATCGAACCCACAACCTCCTGCGTCACAGGAAAACGTTCGCCCGCCGCGCCATAGAGGTCGTCGTAATGTAGCTCGACCTCGCTGTGAGAAATTCGTGTCGTATCTTTCTTGCATACTGCTATTTACAAGCAACTGTGTTTATTTTTTCGCAAGATTTACATTCAAAATTGTTTTTTGTTTCAGTCTGAACGAATCCTCTCTTTCATACCCCCCGACGGCAATTTCCGTCTAATGTCGTACCACATCGGGTCTCAAAGCGTAGTCGCGATACCGTTGTATGTGCGGCACAACCTTACACTAAGGAACAACGGCGACCAAGGGCGGTTAGACTTGACTGTGGGCCCCAAACAAACTATGGGCAGGACTTTGGAGAGTGAGTATACACTATACAGGGCGTCCTCAAGACTATGCGACATGAAGGGAAAGTACCTATATTGTAGATATGATGTTTTGCTGAAAGGAGACTTTATTTTATTTAAAAAAAATATTAAGACTGCATTCAAAGATTTTCTAAACATTACTTGCTTCATCTGGGAATCGAACCGACTTAAATGTGAGAAAAAAACACCCGTATTTTTATGATGCCAATCCACAGTGTTTTTTTTACCCCAAAAAAGTGACATCGTTATTTTATTCATAAAATCTATTGAGCTTTGCATTTAAAATGTTAGAGTAGAACACCCGAATATCAATTCCGCTTCGTTTACCCAAACTGATTTTTTTAAATTTCCTTGACCTTGACCTAGAAAATTGCAAATATATTTTTATAAAAATACACACAATACACAAACACAATTTGTGGTTTAATGCATCACAGATCTTTGAAGCAACTTTTGGGGAATATTAAACCGTTTTTATTTCTGTTTTAGACAGGATATTAACGAAGCTAGCGTGGTTTTTCATATTTTCAGTTTTAATTTTTTTTCGACATTTCTAGGCTGAAGTAGAGTTTCTGTCCAAGACAGAAATATACATTAAGCTAAGGCCTATAACACATAAAAATATTACCGCACGACTACAAACTATTTATCAGAAATTGAATTTCGAAAAAACTCTTTAGGGTTGCCACTGTAATTGACCTTTAAAGTTATCACTTTCTATTGAGGTCATTATGAACTTAGAGAATACAAAAACTAATAAACTAATAAACTAAAAACTAAAAAACTAAAAAAAAAAAACTCATAAATAGTTTGTAGTCGTGCGGTAATATTTTTATGTGTTATAGCTTAGCTTAATGTATATTTCTGTCTTGGACAAAAACTCTACTTTAGCCTAGAAATGTTGAAAAAAAAGGATAACTGAAAATATGAAAAATCACGCTAGCTTCGTTAATATCCGGTCTAAAACAGAAATAAAAACGGTTTAATATTCCCCAAAAGTTGCTTCAAAGATCTGTGATGCATTAAACCTCAAATTGTGTACGAGTATTTTTATAAAAATATATTTGCAATTTTCTACGTCAAGGCCAAGGAAATTTAAAAAAATCAGTTTGGGTAAACGAAGCGGAATTGATATTCGGGTGTTCTACTCTAACATTTGAAATGCAAAGCTCAATAGATTTTATGACTAAAATAACGATGTCACTTTTTTGGGGTAAAAAAAACACTGTGCAATCGAAAGAATCGATTTAAAAAAAACCTCTTAAGTAGCATAGTATCTTATAACAAAAGCATAACGTAAAATATTTGATTCCGTTAAATGTTCGTTACGATTCACAAACGAAGCAAGTAATTTTTAGAAAATCTTTGAATGCAGTATTGCTAAGTTTTAAAAATAAAATAAAGTCTCCTTTCAGCAGAATATCTTATCTACAATATTTAAGGTACTTTCCCTTCATGTTGCATAGTCTTGGGACGCCCACTATATAGATGTGGTATGCTGCAATATAGCTAGCTTGAACGTTGGATTGAAGGTCCTTTTACTCTTGTTTTCGAGATTAAATTAACTGTATCCCAGTAGTGGTAAATCTTTTGGAAAAGTTTATTTATTTATTTTATTTTATTTGTACAATTTTAGAGAAACTTACAGCTATGCACAAACTATGGTATTTATATATAAAACTAGCTGTAACCCGCGACTTCGTGCGCGTAATATTGTTTTATCCATAACTCTGCGTAATAGCACAGACTAATTATGTTTTACACTGTGGTAATAGTATGTTCTAGTTGTTGTAGTAGTAGAATGTTTGGTTTTCCACTTGTGGTATCCTACCTATGCTAATTGTAAGTTAGCGCGCCTCCCCCGAACGTATGCACATTGCCCGCAACCGTCACAAGAATTATTTCTAAACCAGCATCCGATGGTCCGGTGCCCCTTTCCGCACCGCCAGCAAGGCTGCTCCACGCACTGCACATCGCCCGCGGGTCCGGCGGGAGCGCGTGCTCCCGCTGCGCTGGCGCCGCTGCCGACCCCTACGCGGCCCGCGTGCGCTGCGCCTCCCCCAGCCCCGCTCCCCCCTTCACCCCCCCAAATCAGGTGTCTTTGTGACTTGTAACTCTGATTTAATTGTAGTGAGCGCCATGAACTGTTCCACGCGTCGTAATATCACTTTTTACTCGAAATATCGAATTGTTCGATTTTACCGATCGGCATTTTATTGCCGATGCACAAAAACACAATAAATAAGCAAGTGGTGGTATTTTTTCGCGGTTTATCTCGTCGCCAGTGGGATTTACAGGTAGGATACCACAGTTTATAGGTATTTACTTGAGGACTCAATCCACCATAGCGTAGCAGTCGCAGCGGTAGCTGAATTTTTAGTATGATTTTTTGCTTGACTGGTTATGCATTAAGTGCGTGTCTCGATTTTTTCTGAATGTAATTTTTTGTGCATTAGCAGCCGCTGCGGTAGCTGGTTTTTTTTAACTGGTTTTTGCTTGACTTAGTGTGTGTGTTTTTATGTTCTTCTAAATTTTTTGAACATCAATATTTATAGCGTGCATAGCAGTCGCTGCGATACCTGTTTTTTTTAACTGGTTTTTTGCTTGAAAGTGTGTGTGTTTTGATGTGTCTCTAATTTAAGTTTATGTGTGAATATTTATAGCGTGCATAGCAGTCGCTGCGGTAGGTAGATTTTTTTAACTGGTTTTTTGCTTGACTTTAGTGTGTGTGTGTTTATATGTGTCTCTAACTTTTTTGAACCTCAATATTTATAGCGTTCATAGCAGTTCCTGCGGCAGCTGGTTTTTTTTTAACTGGTTTTTTTCTTGACTTAAGTGTGTGTTTTTTAATTTGTCTCTAATTTAAGTTTATGTGTGAATATTTATAGCGTGCATAGCAGTCACTGCGGTAGCTGGATTTTTTTACTGTTTTTTCTTGACTGTCTCTTATATTTTGTACGATACCGTCAAATGACCTTTGAAACGACACCATACTTAATTAGTTCTCCCGTGATCATGGCGCATGCAACTGTGCCGAAATATAGGGAACATTAAAAACTCAAAAATCATGGTAAATATCCCGTTTCTAGTGAAAAGTACCATACTTAAGTTTTTCAATTTAGATTTTTACAAACGTAAAATGTATGCGACACCTTCAAATGACCTTTGAAACAACACCATACTCAAGTTTTTCAATTAAGGGTTCGCATTTTAATCTTGAAGTCTTGAAAATGTTTTGATCTCAACAACGACACCTTCAAACGACCTTAGACATTACACTATTCTTATTTTTTTAAATTAAGGGGTCCCATTTTAACCTTGAGGTCCTGGAATATTTTAATCTCAATAACGACACCGTGACACGACCTTTGAAATGACACCACCCACCATGGTTTTCAATTTAGGGGTCCCATTTTAACCTTGAGGTCCGTAAAATATATATCAACAACGACTCCATCAAACGACATTTGAAACGACACCATACTTATGTTTTTCAATTTAGGGGTCACATTATAACGTTGAGGTTCTGAAAATATTTTAATCTCAACAACAACACGTGACACGACCTTTGAAACGACACCATAGTCAAGTTTTTTCAATTTGGGTGTCCCATTTTAATCTTGAGGTCCTGATAATGTTTTAATCTCAACAACGACACCGTGACACGCCCTTTGAAACGACACCATACTCAAGTTTTTCAATTTAGGGGTCCCATTTTAACATTGAGATCCTAAAAATATGTAATCTCAACAACGACACCGTCAAACGACCTTCTAAACGACACCATACTCAAATTTTTCAATTTAGGGGTCCTATTTTAACCTTTAGGTCCTGAAAATATTTTGATCTTAATGACTTCACCGTGAAACAAACTTTGAAATTGCCGAAATATGCTGAAATCTCGCTAAAACCTAAAGTGTATTTATTTACAAAGAAAATGTTCCCATGCTTTTTTTCAACAAAATTTCAGGTAGTGCTGAAACTTATGTTGGCTATTTTTATTAAAGGAATTACCTTGTGAATTTTCTTGTTTCTACTACCAACGGTTTCCGAAATACGAAGCATTTTAGTTTTATATTAAAAGCCATTTTGGACCCCCTACAGGGTGAATTTTCAAAAATCCTTTCTTAGTACACCCCTACACCCAAAAAGGAATACATCCTTTAAATTTCATGTGTCTAGTTCCAGCGGTTTAGACTGTGCGTTGCAAAACGCAAAGTGTATACGTTAAAAGCCCTTTTTGAACCCCTAAGGGGGTGAATTTTCCAAATTCCTTTTTAAGTACACCTTTACACCCAAAAAGGAATACACTGTCCAAATTTCAAGTCTCTACGATCAGCGGTTTAGGCTGTGCGTTGTAAAAACTAAAGTTTTTTTATTTTTTTACATAGAAAACGATCCCCTTCCTTTTTTCAGGAAAATTTCAGGAATCGCTGAAACACGTGTTTATTTATTTTATTTGAGGAATCTCCATGTAAAATTTCAAGGTTCTACTGCTAACGGTTTCTGAAATACAGAGCTTTTTTGTTGTATATTAAAAGCCCATTTTGGACCCCTTAGAGCGGGAGTATCGAAAATTCCTTTCTTAGTGCACCCCTAGACCACATAAGGAATGTACCCTCCAAATTTCAGGTCTCTAGGACTTACGGTTTAGGCTGTGCGTTGATTGTCAGTCAGTCAGTCAGTCAGTCAGTCACGCAACGATTTTATATATTTTGATAACATGTTTAAACATGTTAAAAAGCAGAAGGCTAATTAAAAGTTTCTAACTTTTCTAGCTTTTAACTTCTTTTTCAGATGTGGCACTCGAGGTTTGCATGCCGAAGTGCGTTCTCAACTGCTCTCTGACCGCGAACCAGGGTAAATACTCGTACGACCCGGTCAGTAAGGTTCTTGTGTGGGACATCGGACGTATTGAACTGCCGAAGCTGCCTAATATCAAAGGAACTGTGAGTATCACGAACCTTCACCACTATGCGTTCTTTTTGTTGAGAAAATTCGTCGATTTGTATGGCGTAATGTGTCCTTAACTTCTCTCTGACTGCGAATGGTAAAATACTCGTATGATCCGGTCAGTTAGGTTCTGCTGTGGGACATCGAATGTATTAAACTGCCGAAGCAGCCTAACATCAAAGGAACTGTGAGTATCAAGAACCTTCCCACTATGCGTTAATTTTATTGAGAAAACTAGCTGATCTGTATCTCTAAGGTTGAGATAAATAGACGTAACTTAGCACGTACTAATGCTTAGCATTGTCTCTGTCTCTCTTTAGCACGCGTGATTTTACATGAGTGTGAATGTGACAGGGATAATGCTATGCATTAGAACGTGCTAAGTTAGATAGATCTATTTATGCCAGCCTAAGTGTGTTCTTATCTGCTCTCTGACCGGGAAACAAAGTAAGTCAGTTTGGTTCTGCTGTCTGCATTGAATGTATTCCTTCCTTCCACTCGACACCACCAAAACGACACCATCCGTGGTGTCGTATGGAATCTCTAGTCCATACGACACCACCCTAGTGATGTCCAGAAACGCGTGTTTTTGACTAAAAGTTCCCAGTTCATTAAAATAAATAAATAAATATCAGACAACATCACATACATTGATCCGACCCCAAAGTTATTATTTCAAGTTATCTATAGTTAAACGATAATTAATAAAACAGAGTTTATGAAATATTATTTTTTTATTTCAGTGAAGTAAGTAGTTATGTAGGTATTAAAGAACGGACCGGAAAACTAGTCTTGCAGCGTGTCCACAATTGTTGTTACGTGCTTGTAATAGGCCTTAATGAACTTTTCTTTAAGTGTGTCTTTTCCGGGAAAAAACTTTCAGCCAACAATTTTGCTGTATTTAATACAAATTTTCGATACAAAATACAATAATTTTCGATGTAACGTATAAATCTGGTCATTTTTATATTATTAATTCTATAAATTTGGGTTTTGATATAACTCCCATCCTTCTGAAGTACATTGTGGTGGCAAGAGCGGTAAGGCCGCTGTTAGAGAGACAATTCTTTTTTCCGGTTTGGTTTCATTATTTTTAAACTTTTTGTCATTTTTACTAATATTTTTGCACCAGTGATAATAGCAGCCTTTTATTATTACATTTGGATATTCTTCTTTTATAGCGTTAATTGCTGCGCACTCACAGTCACAATGTACTTTATAAGGTTTAAATTCTGGTAATTGTGATTGAATCATGTGGAATAATAACTCATAGCTTTTCTGTTTTCGATTAGTCATAAATGCACTGATAAGTGGTACCACTTTTGTTTCTTCAAAAGTGCTGCCTATGTCACCAAGAATATTGAAAATTTGTTGGAAGGGAGTCGGGCAGACTGCAAAAGTTCCATCAACGAAATACTCAGTGATTTTACAAATCATTACACGACAACGTTTGGGACAAAACACCAATATGCGAGTACCATCATAATAGTAATCCGCTAATATAGACTCGCGAAATCTTACCGGTACAGTGACCTCATTTATAGATTTAAAAATTGTAGCGGGAACTCCAAGTTCTTTATTTCTTGCATCATAAAGCAATTGTTTAATACTTTTAAACTTTGGACTTTCATTCAGTAAATCATGACCTTTTTCTTTCAATGTAAACACATTATCTTCATATAAGGTTGGTATTGGTTGGTCAGATGGTCTTATTTCGTAATGCGTTTGTTACCAGCAAACGGTCATTTGCAAAGGCGTCTCTTCCGCAAGTGTGATCTTTGGTCTTTGAAATTATGTCATTCTAAAAAGTAATATTAAAATTTATTCTAGTAAAATAAGTAAAGGCTATGGAATACTCGAACAAATGACAAATGAAAAGGATACTTACCATTATAGTTATCGTACCTGGACACTTTGTTCTTTTGAAGCTAGTGCATCTCCATAACACTGAGCCGTTTTTATATCCCTTGTGACGGTGAAATTTATACGTTTGCCAGAGCAAAGCTGTTCCGCCATTAGTTTTTATGTATTTTATGTCGTCAGTATTAGTATCCATGTCCATTGTGAAAAATTAAAATATTCGGACGGAAAGACAATAATATGCAAATTGCAATTAACAATGTCAAGATGACCATTTGAGTGACAGATAAATATAAACTTTATCAAATGACATACCTCATTAATGAAACTGCTTGAACTTAATTGGAGTTTTCATATCAACAACTTTGTATGTAGGTAACCTCACTATTAGTCGGTGGTGTCGTATGGACTAGTGATTCCATACGACACCACCGATGGTGTCGTTTTGGTGGTGTCGAGTGGAAGGAAGGAATGTATTGAACTGCCGAAGCTGCCTAATACCAAGGGAACTGAGTATCAAGATCCTTCACCACTATGTGTCCAAATGATTAAGAAAGCTCGCTGATTTGTATGTACAAGTGCGTTCTTAACTGGTCTCTGACCGCGAAACAGAGTAAAATACTTGTATAATCCGGTCAGTTAGGTTCTGCTGTGGGACATCGAACATATTGAACTACTGAAGCTGTCCAATATTGAAGGCAGGATTATATGAGCGCAGTAATGTGATAGTAAACTACAGTAACTCAGTCCAGCGCTGACTTGTATCTGGGCTCGTGTACACACTAGTTTCAATCCAGTCCAGAGCTGACCTCACACTTTCAAGTCAGTCCAGTCTATACCCTGGTTCAGAATTCGAGATATTTTTTGTAAACAAACAAATGTCACCGTCAAAGAGACAAGACAGTGGTAAAAACATTTTTTTGCATGGATTATATTTTAAAGTAAAGTAAAGTAAAGTAAAGTAAAGTAAAAGTTTATTTTGATAAAAACCATACACGGTACAATTTATAATATAAACTGTGCCGTGTATAGTGCTGTCAAAAAGGGTCCGTGCTCAGCATAATGCTGCAGTACTACACTGCAGCTCTGGTTTTCAGCACGGACCTCGGTTGACGCACGGAAATGGCACGAAACAACAACACAAAAAAAAAAATACATATGTACATTTTAATGTAAACACAATATGTAGATATTATTGAAAATATTGCCTGTGATTGTGGGTCTTTAACACTACTACCTAGATACCTTAAAAAAGGGTTAATTTACATTGATTTACTGAAAGAATAACAAAAATAGGTATATAATTTCAATTTTTAAAATACAAATCAAACAGTTCGCAAGGTTATTAATTACAAGAAAACTATTCAATAAAGTTAAACTACTTTTAAATAATAAAAAATATTAAAAATAAAGTAATAAAAAAGATGTTAGGTAATAAAGTCTGGGTAAGGATCTGAGGTTAGTGTAGATACCTTCTTACATTTAGGTACCTATTCACCTTCTTCTGTGGTTAAGTAAAAAACATACAACAAATATTCGGTTCCAAGTTCCAACCATGTAGTACCTACAAAACTATAAAAAGTGTTCAAGTAGGTACTATTATGTGCTTTGAAAAACTTTGGGCAGGTCTTCTGCAGTGCGAATACGGTTTGCCGGCAAGCCTTCTTCTTCTCGGAGATAGATGCGACCACCCTTGGTCCAGCAATATCTCCATTTGTGGTGCTGACATGCCTCTCTAGCCTTAGCGAACAGCTAAGTACTGACCCGCGGCTTTTCCTACGGTATTAAATTTTTGTAATATCCGCCAGCGGGTTCGTTCGCGTGGTATGTACCAACAATTTGCGGCAAATAAACATAAACCCACTACCTAACTAAGTTTATCTGACGAGTCAATGTGTAAACGGCAAAATGTTATATAATTATAACCCTTACCTATTGCTACAGTATGACCATTCCATTGTAAAACTGTGCGAAAAGCACATTCGTATTCGGCAAATGAGGAGAAACGAATGAAATTAACAAAATGGGGACCGGCTTTCAAAACAAAGCCCATTGTTTAGAATCTCTGTAGTGTTCCAAGTAACATGAAATATTTTCTACTAACAAATATATTTTTGCTTGATAACTTTGTTAATAAACGAAATAACTCAAAAATATATACAACAAAATATTGATTACTTTATAGTTTATCAGATCTGAGTTAGAATAACATGCCCTAGCCTGTTTATTAGCCTAATTTAATAAACTACGATAGAGCACCTATTTTGTTGCTATGGTATCCCCTTAGTTTACAAAAAATATCTCGAATTCTGAACCAGGGTATAGAGGGCGTTACAGTAGGAAGTTAGTATGTGGTAGTAGGTAGTAGTAGAGCTTTTAATAGGCATAATAGTTATTTATTGATAATTTAAATTATTATAAGTCAATTTGAAGTTCTAATTTTATGTGATAGACTTCGATTCGCATTCGATTAGTTAATAATGCTGTGGTCCGGTTTGAAGGGTATGGGTGCCGGTGAAATTACAGACACATGGGACTTTTCCTCTTTATGTCTGAGGGTGGCGGGCGCAGTGCAATGCCACATAGTAGGCCATCCTAGGGGGACGTGACCTATGAGGTAATGCATTTTTAAAGGCTGAGGTTACCGCTTAACTTCAGGTGCCCACCTGATGTTAAGCGGTAACCTCTGCTTGTTCCGTCATTCACATAGTAAATAGCGTGTGTTATTGCAGGTATCGGTGGCCCCGGGCGCCGACACGGCGGGGGCCAACCCCAGCGTGAACGTGCACTTCACGATCGCGCAGCTCGCCGTGAGCGGGCTGCGCGTGAGTCGGCTCGACATGTACGGCGCCAAGTACAAGCCGTTCAAGGGAGTCAAGTATGTCACGAAGGCCGGCAAGTTCCATGTGCGGATGTGATCACCCATGTGGTGATAGCTGGCAAATTAGGCGCTGGTAGGCTGTTTGTCCTCGGCAACAGACAACGACAACCGATATGTGGGTTCAAAGTCAAAAGTATATTTATAACATGAATGAGTACATGGATTGAGTGCTAAAATAGCATAGAGTGTTCCTTCTTACTCCTATCCTAGAAGATAGCTTGCTATCCTATGTTAGGAGAAACAAATATATTGTCACACGACAGTCGTTTTTCCGTTCCGTACCATGAATATTGGCACCATGCATATACATCTTCCTAGATTGTTACCATAAATGTACTAGTAATTTGACATTTGGCCTGGTACGACTTACACAAATAAGAACAGATAGATTTATGCTTGTCTCATTCCAACACATGAATACATTCATATAAAAGAATGAGACTGGTATAATCGATACCGTTTCGTTTTTAGCCTTAGTTCCATGCCTTTAGTCCATCTTCCTAGATTTAAAAGTTTTTATTTCATGCCGGCCACTCACGCTCAAGTTCACCGTCAAGTTTGCAGCAGACTTGAAGCCGCGTCCAGTAAACTTGACGGTGTATGGCTAATCAAGTAGACTTGTCATGCAAACCTATAGCCATACACCGTCAAGTTTACTGGACGCGGCTTCAAGTCCGCTGCAAAGTTGACGGTGAACTTGAGCGTGAGTGGCCGGCATTAAATAAAAGCTTGTAAATATACTTTTGACTTTGACAAAGAAATTTTTCGGGGAAAAGTGAAAATTTAGTTTCGAAAGTGTATGTAATTATGATTAAGAATATTGTTTGTGTATGAACTTGTGCTTAAAACACATAACCCATAAGGACATTCAGGTAAAAAAAACTTTTTACTGTTTTCTATAAATTAGGGAAAATACGTGTAATATTCTAAATATTTCTCTTATTTTTAAGTCTCCGAAAAAATATAAAATGTGTAGGCATGTAAAGTCATTTGTAAATGTTGAATTTTTATATTGTCTATCTATAATTAAATAAAATTAGCAAATAACATTATTTTAATTGTAGTTTGGCCTCCTGCGTTTTTACTTTTCACTAGAAACGGGATATTTACCATGATTCTCGAGTTTTACTTGTTCCCGATCTTTCGGCACAGTTGCATGCGCCATGATCACGGGAGAACTAACTAAAGTCTATGAGTAGATGTTATTGGCAGATATATCGATCTACCCTCTTTCTTACTCTTTTATTACGAACGATACCACTAGGTTTTTTTTTTTATCCTGCGTTTTTATTTCATGGAGCTATCCTTCTGCATAACAGGGAGGTCGGCCTTACGGTGTCTGCTGAAATATCGCTGTGTGAGGACAGACATCAATGCTGGAAACTCCTTCTTTATTCTAGCATCAACATCACGTTCCTGAAATTAATGAAAATGGTTTTTAGGTCCTGATACCCAAACATGCCAAATTAGCCCCTATTGATTTAAACTACACTTTTACCCGTGGTCCCTTCCGTAGTCCCTGGAAGGTTGGATCTGCAAATATTTGTTCCGCGTTGGGTGTTGTGTTACCATGGTGCTCGTAGTTCCTGTTACCCACGACAGGGGATCCTATTGTGGGATCAAATCAGGTCTTTGTATGTGACTGATGCGTGTGTTATAAAAAAATACGATTCTGTATACCAGTTTTAGGTTACCTAAATTAATTTTATCAGCAGTTTTACATGTAGGTACTAATCTTGATTGAAGGGTGGTATTCTAGCGATTCTGTGCCCATTTGGTGAAAATAAAAATTATCCAAGCTTTTTAGAGTCTTATAATAAAAAAGAAATATGAAATAGACCAAATATGAATAAATATGATAGAATATGAATATATATATGGCCTATGGAATAGAGTGGCAATCTCACCACGAAACACCAGTTGGATAGCGTCCATCTCGCATGCGCGCCTGCCTGTTTACACGTCTTCGCCCGAAGCCAGTCGATGACGCTGCCCACTCCGGTTGCCGTCGGGATCAGGTTGAATGGCGAAGGAAGAGCCGTCTGCCACATGTAATCAATGTATACCTGAAAAATATAATTAGTACCTACTTAGGTACGCATAAGGTATAAGGTAATACGTACTTACGCACGTAATTAAGGACAAATAGATGGTACCTACCTATTTATTTAGGATCTTTCCCAAAAAACCCACCAGCAAAACCAGTGGGTTTATTGGGAAAATTTAAAAGGTTCTCCCATTTCCTCCTCGCGCGATCAGTGACAACGAGGAGTTCCGTTGTCCACCGGAACTCCTCGAACTTAACAAAATAGCATCAACTTAAAAAAAACATAGCAAATACGAGGGTGACACTGAAAGTTTTTAGAACTGGCCACTTGTAAACGATATAGGTAGGTACATAATCAAAAATTAAGTTCAAATTTTGAAAATGGATCTCTTTGCCTATATTATTTATTGTGTATGTATTTCATTCAATTGTCATTTGTTTTACCTACGAACTGGCGGCAAATTGAAAATTATCTGTGGCACGTCAGCATTAATTTAACGCGAGACGTGCAATGTTTTTTTGACTTTCGATGTCAACAAGAAAGATGTGATAGACTTCGATTGGGCTTTCACGATGAAGCCCCATCTCGTGCCACGTTTACAACTGGTACCTATAATAAGTTGAAACGTGGTCGCACTAATCTCACTGTTTTTTTTTTTTTTTTTACTACTGAGTGACGGAAGAAGCTGATAAGCGGTAACCTCTGCCTATGAACAGTGCATTACCTCATAGGTCACGTCCACCTAGGACGCACCCTATGTTGCATTGGACTGCGCCCGCCACCCTGAGACATAAAGGTGAAAAATCTCATGTGCCTGTAATTTCACCGGCACCCTTACCCTTCAAACCGGAACACAGCAATGCGAGCACTACTGCTTTGCGGCAGAAATAGGTATGGTGGTAGTACTTCCCCGGACGAGCTCTTGCGTTATATGCGTTGATATGCGTGAGGGACGGCCTTCTACGGGGACGACTGAAGATAACATCAGTGTCTTGCGGCGTATGATAGAGACTGACAAAAGAGTGACCTATCAGCAGATTCGGACAAGCTTAGGCATCGGTATGAGTCAAGTGCACAAAATCTTCAACTAACTTCTGTCTTCCCGCAGGTCCATTCTATAGCCACATTGTCGGTAACCCTTTGAAATGTGTTGGACATGGTCGCTATTAGCATATTCAATACTACGATCACAGATATCACTTCGAAACCTGCAATTAAACAAGAAACTCGTTAATCATTCAAACGAAATAGGACCAGAACCTCCCTACATATTGAATGTTCGCCCAAACATGGAGGCTTCCGTTAGATAATTAATAAATGAGCTAATAATTTATGAATAACTTATAAATTATAGAAGCTCTATAATTTCACCGCACTTGGTGCCATCTACTATAATGGCCAATACGTAGCCTTGACCTTGCTGAATGGAGAAACTCATTTTATAAGACGTGATGCTCGATTTCTTTGGCATAAACGCTGTAGCTTTTGAAACTCCTTATAGCACATGGAAAAAGTTAGTTGATAATCAAAAAGCCGATTTTCTATAGTTAGTAATCAGAACCGTGATCTGATCAAAATGAGCCTAAGCACGGCTAGTCTACAATTATCCACCAAGGATGATCACGGAGTTCCGTGGTCCACCTTCCATCTCCATCATCAGATCAGCGGCTGTCACTATATATTTTTTATGGGACCTCCTCGGAATCATTCTCTACACGGGAAAGAAAAAACATCCAAACAGGTACAAAAATTAAGGAGAAAAAGCAAAAAAAAAACGGAGGTATTAAAAAAACAGTAAAATTTGAGAAACTCTTATTTTTAGAAGTCTGTTAAAAAAACGTCTGTAGCTGAACTGACGCCGACGTAGCGCGCCGCGTTGATGTCTTTTGTTTCAATTGTTCCTTGTAAAAGCTTACACCCAAAACAGAAGTATCCAATTCGCTCCGTATACCCGTGTCGGTTCTCCTGCGCTTTCTGCACTTGCCGCGAGCTCCTTGTGTTCTCCAGCACAATATCAGCGCTCTCCAGTGGTGCCATGCAGAAAAGCGCCCAAAACAGCGTGTTCAGTGTGTCTGAGAGACTGGTGAAGGAAGACACCTGAAATACAAAATCATCTAAAGTGAGAAGGAAACTAGGGAAGTAGATTGATGTAGGTACCTTGTGTCAGATAGGTAGTGCCAGATGGGTAGATTCAGTTGATTAGAGTCAGGTTGATAGCGTCACAAAGATTGAGTCAGATGGGTTTTGTCAGATGAATAGAGTCAGATGGGTAGATTCAGGTGAGCAGAATCAGTTGAGTTGTGCTAGATGGGTAGTGTCAGTTGAGTAGGTTCAGAACGCTGCTGGACTCTGTCTACGGCAGAATCAAATGAGTTATGTGAGATGAGTTATGTCAGATGGGTAAATTATGGGTAGTGTCAGTTGAGTAGAGTCAGGTTGATAGCGTCACAAAGGTAGAGTCAGATGGGTGTTGTTAGATGAATAGAGTCAGATGGGTAGATTCCGGTGAGCAGAATCAGTTGAGATGTGCGAAATGGGTAGTGTCAGTTGAGTAGGTTCAGAACGCTGCTATACTCTGTCTACGGCAGAATCAGATGAGTTATGTCAGATGGGTAAAGTATGGGTAGTGTCAGTTGAGTAGAGTCAGGTTGATAGCGTCACAAAGGTAGAGTCAGATAGGTGTTGTCAGATGAATAGAGTCAGATGGGTAGATTCAGGTGAGCAGAATCAGTTGAGATGTGCGAAATGGGTAGTGTCAGTTGAGTAGGTTCAGAACGCTGCTATACTCTGTCTACGGCAGAATCAGATGAGTTATGTCAGATGGGTAAAGTATGGGTAGTGTCAGTTGAGTAGAGTCAGGTTGATAGCGTCACAAAGGTAGAGTCAGATGGGTGTTGTCAGATGAATAGAGTCAGGTGGGTCGATTCAGGTGAGCAGAATCAGTTGAGTTGTGCTAGATGGGTAGTGTCAGTTGAGTAGGTTCAGAACGCTGCTATACTCGGTCTACGGCAGAATCAAATGAGTTATGTCAGATGGGTAAAGTATGGGTAGTGTCAGTTGAGTAGAGTCAGGTCGGTAGCGTCAAAAAGGTAGAGTCAGATGGGTATTGTCAGATGAATAGCCAGATGGGTAGATTCAGGTGAGCACAATCAGTTGAGTTGTGCTAGATGGGTAGTGTCAGTTGAGTAGGTTCAGAACGCTAGCGTCACAGGTAGGATCAGATGGGTATTCAGGTGAGCAGTTTCAGATGGGTAGATGGCCTATAAAAATGCATTACGTCACAGGTCACGCCCACCTAGGATGCGTCCTACGAGGAATTGCACTGCGCCCGCCACCGTGAGACAAAGATGAAAAGTCTTATGTGGCTGTAATTTCCCCAAATCCTTCAAACCGGAACACAGAAATACTGCTATGCGGCAGAAATAAGTACCTATGATGGAAGAACTTTTATACAAAGTTAAAAAACAATTACCTACCTGAACTGTTTTCATCCCAAACTCATCTTCATACACCATGCCGCTATAATATTGGTAGAAGCGGGCAAGTCCCGCTGCAAATGCGCTTATTATTATTGTGAACACTATGATGTATTTGTAGATATCAATTGTCATTTTTCCCAATGATACCTGAAATATAATTATTTTTATTTGACTAGTTTTGAAGAACCTTAACTTATACAGTGTGTCCTGCGACATGGAGGTAAATTTAGGAAGTTTTACATAATGGAACCTTTCCTTTATTTTTTAAAGCCAGTAATACTGCATTCAAGGATATATAAAAAGTCACTTGCCTAAGCCGGGACTCGAACGCGCTTAATTACAAAAAGAAAAACATTCCGTATTTTTATGATATCGATCGAAAGAGTAAATTAAAAAGATCAAATCAATAACATAGTATCTCAAATTAAAGGAACACCATGAAATTATGAAATATGACACTGAAACTTAGAAATAAATTATCAGTCTTTTCTTATTTCATAATTTAAATGAGAACTCATTTATTTACGCTATACCTACGTCTGTGATTGGGTCACTTAAGCATGTACGAAATTTATTTTGTAGTCCAGTTGATTCAGAGGAAATAAACTGTGACAGACATACAGACACGAGAGTGATTCTACAATCGTTTCGTTGTTACCTACCTTTTCAGGTACGAAACCCTACAAATCATAGCAAAGCAGTAGGTAGGTATATATATAAAACAGTAAACGGTGGTTCCTAAGCTATTCTAACATAACATTAATTCCCAGCGTTGAATAGCAATTGAACATTAACATACCTGTAGTGGCCCTAAATGGTAGTTCAGTTGGCACAGAAACATCAGTCGGAAGAAAGCGAAGATCGTTGCTAAGCAGAATGTGCCCTCCGCAACCAGTGTCGGGTCGTATTGATCCCAGTGTTTGCGCTCTGTCAAATCATATTGCATTTATTTTAAGGTGGTTGCTTTTCCATACTAGGTAATGTATTTTTTCATTTAAATATATTTGTTTGAAGAAATCACTGGATTAATAGCGAAAATGACATCGAAATGACTTGTATGGACAAAAATTTCGATGTTATTTTCGCTATTAATCCAGTGTTTTCATCAACAAAATACGATTTGCCGCAAATAATGACCAATATAAAGCCAACAACAGTTATTTCAGTGTAAAATTATACTTTGTTCGCCCGTAGTTGGTAAAATACATTAGTGTGGAAAAGCAACCACCTTAAGCTGGAGAATATCGAAAGGTTAACAAATTGGGAAAACAATGACACATTATTTATGTTTCAATAGTTTTTTATTGAAATCGGTCAATTATTTTCCCAGTTATGACTAACTAGCAGCGCCCCGCGGTTTTACCCGCATAGTTCTCGACCCCGTGGGAATACCGGGATAAAAATGTGCCTATGTGTTATTCCGGGAGTCAAGCTATCTCCATTCCAAATTTCATTCAAATCCGTCGAGCCGTTTCAGCGTGAAGAAGTAACAAACACACGCACACACTCACAAACATTCGCATTTATAATATTACAAGCAGCGCCCCGCGGTTTCACCCGCGTAAGTCTCGATCCCGTGGGAATATCGGGATAAAAATGTGCCTATGTTTTATACCGGGAGTCCAGTTATCTCCATTCCAAATTTCATCCAAATCCATCCAGTAATTTTTACGTGAAAGAGTAACAAACATCCATCCATCCATACTTACAAACTTTCGCGTTTATAATATTAGTAGGAGTAGGAAGTAGGAGTAAGTTGACGAACTATGTAGCGCGGCGGGCGAATGGAGGTTGCGGGTTCGATTCCCATTGGAGGACAAATGTATGAATGATCTGCAAATGTTTCTTCTGGGTTTTCGTTTCTTATGGCGTTGTGGTACCATGGGTACTCATAGTTCCTGATATCCACGACACAGGGGATCCTAGTGTGGGTAGTTGTGGAATTCTTAAGGAGGCCTAAGCAGTGTCTTCCAGATGATGAAACTACCTCAAGAAGTGAACAATAGGTACCTATATCCTCTCCATTGGTGATCGCATCAACTGCCGCCATCATCCAAAAGAAGAAAGTTATCCAGAATAGACTGAGCATAATAATTTCTGCCCAGTTCCACATGACAGTGAGGAACCGTCGAGGGCCCTGCATCAGGCACATGCGCAGAGCTGACCACGAGTAGCCTAGCACGTACAGAATCAGTGGTCCTTCGGCACCTGTCAGGTGTAGGTATGAAAAAGTGTAGATCAAGTTGGTGGTAAAGATTTCATAAATAAATAAATAATGCTGGACAGTTCACTGAACATTATCTAGCCCCAAGCTAAGCAGACCTTGTGTTATGGGTACTAGATACCTAACTGATATAGATACATATTTTTTAGGGTTCCGTAACCAAATTACGGAACCTTCGGAAATTACCAAATTCGTCATGTCTGTCTGTCTGTCCGTCCGTATGTCACAGCCACTTTTTTCCGAAACTATAAGAACTATTGTGACGTTTCCCCCTCCTTACCTAGTATCGGTCTAGATACCATCTAGACCCTAGTGGAGCAATTGAACGTTCCTCCTCTCTCTCTCCCTCAGTAGACTGCTGACCTTAGCTCACCAGAACAGAGCTGGTCATGAATTGGCCTGAACAGAACGGTTTACTTACAACTTGCTTTTTAGCTTAGAATAGAAACGGATATATATATTTCTCTGTATTTGGACCAGTCTGGTATTACTTGAAATTGATATGTTTAAGGCAGTGTGTGCCCGCTAGTCATGTGTTTAGTAACAAGGGTCAATTCTGTCCGGATTAAGTCTTTTGAGTCCGTAATTGGTTTTGTGAATTGTTGATCTTTATAAAAAACCCATCCTTCTAGAGATTAGAACCGGACTTCTGCTGTATATGCACTCTAACGAAAGTCTATGAACCTTTGAGAGCTAGATCGATCAATATCGGGCCCCCAGGGTTCTAGACTTGACTTTTATGGATACTTGCTGGTGATTATCGAGCTGTACCTCAGCCAGGTTTCTATGGACCGCTATCAGTTCTGTGTGATCGACTCCTCCGCCTAATGACCTCTATGGTGAACGGTTCGACATGGCACCAGGTCCTAAGTCAGCATCTGTGGATTCTTCAGGACAAGCTTGTTCCTGGTCCTATGCGTGGTTAAGACAACTCGTGTCTGCAGTAGCTGATCTTGATGTTGTTGTAAAACGGAGGCCTCCGATATTAGATCGCTTAGATATTTATATAGCGCTTGTAACCACCTTCGCTTATAGCGGGAATTCGTTGTGCAAACAATCAGAGCCTATTTAAGGATTAAATATATTGTTAATTAATTAGCATATTCATGACTTACGTTCAGCATCTGCTCTCTCGGGATCCAGGCTAAAATTACTTATTCTTAGCTGTTGTATGCACTATCTGAGTGCTAAATGTATTTGATAAGCCTGCCTAAGTATTTAGGGTTTTATCTGAGCAAAATCAAACCGTGTGATATTAAATTCAGTATTGGAATATTTTAATCATTCAAGCACACACACACAAATCAATGAAATACAGTAAGACGAGTCAATCCCGCATACAGGTTTGGCTTGTAGGAAATTAAATCTAAGACAAGCCTCTATATTGCATTATTAAAATGCGGTTAATAATACCACCACTGGTGCGATATGTTAGTTATCTTTCATAATACCTAGCATTACGCGAAATAGCTAACATATCCAGCTTTCCCTCAACTGAAAACAGATTACTCGCCTCAGGTAACTAAGGACACCAATATGCCATTAATTACCCTACCACTACCAACCGGATTTTACTGGTGGGAGAATCTTTAGCGTTAAGTAGCTATTTTTGCTACGGCCCTTAATAAATTAGGCTCTGAACAAAAGGACACGTCTTTATAGACGAAATCTGCAATATAGAGGTATATATATGTCTGAAATACACGCACAAATTGAGATATATTACTAATCCAAATGTTCTAATCACATTTTTATATGGAGGTTAATCAAGGCACATATATGATGCCAATATTTACTGAGATTTAATAGGTCATTAGGTCATTTGGATTTCAGATTTGGACAGTAAAACTTAGCTTTTTAATGTTCTTGAAGGCTAGCCACTTGATTCTATTATTATAAACACTGTCTTCTCTGAGACTTAAACACTTCTTTAGTTACGACCCCGTCAGACGACACTGATTTCTAGTACACTCTCTCGTGCTTAGCGAAACTAAACTTCCTCCTTCCGCAGTTCAAAACTCAATGAATGCGCTCCCCGTCGCAACACTATCCTTCATTCTAACGGCATTTCCTTTTCGTAGCGTAACACGCCCCACTGCTGTTACGCCATTGTTCCATTGTACATCTTCTGGGTGACACGTGATTGGTACATCTTGTCGTCACCATTGCGTAAGAGACGCAACTTTTCGCGCCAGATTCAAACTCAGCGTGCGGGCCCGCAAGCCTCGCATGATGTCGCTCCGCTTTTTGGCGCCAACTGTCGCGTTCGCGCGCATTTCAGGTTGAGATATAGTCCATTGTTTCAATCTCGGTCTCCCAACATGAAAAACAAGTAAAGTAGGTACAGTGTATGTGAATCCGCAGATTTCAGTGTCCATTCGCTGAAACGCTACACAAATTAGACTCATATCTAGTTATATAACTGAAATGCAGAATCTAGTTATTTCCTAGGTTCGTAAGGTGTTATTCGATAAGTGATCTAGTCATGTCTAGACGTCTCCTTTCATGACGAAATAACTCATCTCAACTAATTACTCGAGATTTCTACAGATCAGTTATAACCAAGGTACCAAAATTCCCCAAGCACACGCATTTTATGCAAGGAAGGTTTTTTTCTCCATCACCCATTGTCAGGACATCTGCTTGCCCCATCTGTGACTGTGAAGAAATCCTAAAACCATTGTCGCTCATCCAAGAATCCTAAAATAACAGCTTTCTATATTGGACACATAGAATTTTAATATCCTGGGAACTTTAAATTCTATTGAATATACAGGAAGCAATCAACTCCCTTTGTTTCACTTCGGACAGTAAGAAACGAAATCTTACTGTGATATAAAAAAAAAATATTAAACAGATGTTTTGGGACACGGGTCCATCACACTATGCTGTTGAAACATTGTAAGTAGATGTATTCTGTGAACCGCATTAAGATTTTAACACAAAAATAGAAAAAAAAACAATAGGTCTTCAAAAATGATATTGAGGTTTGTAATACCTATAACTTTTTTTTAAAGTGAATTGTTTGCGCAAGGAAAACTTCCAAAGTGGTAAAATGGGGACATTTTACCACTTTGGAAGTGTCCCCCCGTAACAAAAAGAAAAAAAAATAAGAGAAAAATAAAACTAAAAAATATATGATGTACTTCCATGTAAACTTCCGACGAAAATTGGTTTGAACGAGATCTAGTAAGTAGTTTTTTTTAATACGTCATAAATCGTAAACCATCCAAGAACTTTTATATTATGTTACTTGCTACTACGGAACCCTTCATGGGCGAGTCCAAATCGCACTTGGCCGCTTTTTTATTATAGGTACATAGAAAATACCCAGAACACCGTGAACAAATATCTGAAGATAGTACCTACAAATATTTATTCCGAGGCGGGATTCGAAACCGGAACCTCTTGCGTCGCAGGCGAACCTTCGCCCGCCGCGCCACAGAGGTTGTCAATGAGAAATTGTGACGAGTAAAACTAGAAAGAAGAGTACTTAGTATAAGGGGTATTCCCTGGACTCCCCTTACACCCTAACAAACACATTTTACCTCTATAACATTACTACAGTCCGTCCGCGGCTTCGCTCACATCTTACCAGGATAAAAAGTAGCCCATAGCTCAATCCAAATCATAATCTACCTGAGTACCAAATTTAATCGAAATCGATTCTGCCGTTTCAGCGTGATTGAGTAACAAACACACAAACATCGTAACTTCGAAATTTATGTGATACTAGTGGCCGCCCGCGGCTTCGCTCGCGTTTAAACCAGGATAAAAAGTAGCCCAATCCAGGTAGGTAATAGGTAATGTAACTATGTACCAAAGTTCATCGTAATCGGTTTAGCAGTTTCGGCGTGATTCAGTAACAAAGATACAAACATCGTAACTTCGACATTTATGATATCAGTGGGATATCATATTGTAGGTAGATAGGATTATTTATTAATTTTATTTTAGGAAGACTAACAGCACAACAAAACGACGTAAATATAAAGAAAATTTGAATCAAAAGACCAATTCTCTCATTATTGGTAATTTGTCATAGTACCCATAACACAAGCTCTGCTTAGCTTGGGGCTTGTGTGAACTGTTCAGCATTATTGATTTGTTTTATTTATCGGTAAAGGTAATAACAATCTAATTTAACACTTTCAAATACTCCACGGCTATAATTCATATTAATCGGGGTCAGCATCTAAAGGAGGCAACATCAAAATATTTGCATGAGGCCGTGTATTTTTGAGAAATATTAATTTCCGCAAACGGAGTGCTTTTCGCAGAGCAGCTCGTGTAACCCGTGTAATTAATTGCTATAATCTCGGCGAAGGATCTCATCTCATGACTCTCGTAAGAATGTGAGTAGCAGTGTTGTACTGAACGTCCGGAAATATAGACCATATTTGATAGTACCGAAATTTTCGAAATGAGCTGTAGACTTCGGATCCTGTACCCAGAAGTGTTCTTAGGTGTTGTTTTGCGGTATGTTTTTCCAATCATATTCTTAAATATTTTAATAGAGTACGCTCGCAGTTTCGCTCGCGTTAAAAAATTAGCCTATAGTCCAATCCCGTCAAAATCTATATGAGTAACAAATTTCATCGAAATAGGTTCAGCCGTTTTGGCGTGATTAAGTAACTAATAAACATCCAAACATTATATCTTAGACATTTATGATATACGTAGGATTCTTTCCAAAATATAACAAGCCCATCTGTTCTGACGAATTTTGAAAAAAAAACATTCATCTATTTTTGGTGACCTCTGTGGCGAGGTGGACGAGTAGCTGGCTGAGATGAGAGATGTTGCGGGTCTATGGATGATCTGAAAATATCTGTTCAGGGTCTAGGTGTTGTGGTACCATGGTACTCGTAGTTACTGATACCCACGACACTGGGAATCTTAATGTGGGATCTTGACTATGTATGTATCGTGGACTATGCAGGATAATTTAATCTCGACCTATAATTATTCTCAATAGCACTACCAACCACTCTACATTACACAAAGGTTAGCCGGAAGAAAATGCTAATTAGCATTAAGTTCTGCTTGTTTGTTTTATGCAATAAATAATTTTCTATCTATCTATCTATCTATGTATGTACCTAGATCTGAAATAATGGCTCTGTAATTGTCTCTGTGGTGTGTTATAATGTTTGATTTATCCTTATTTTCCGCGGCATACGGTTGCTGAATATTGTACGGCTATATCCGTAGATAGCTACATCACTACTACAATATTAATAAACCGCGGACCTGTATCTGGCGGACCACGTTTCAGCCTGCTCTTATCTTGATTGGAGACGTAGAAGACCAGCGCCAGGAACACGAAGTACGCCGCTGAGTGAGTGATCAGTTTGTTCAACGGAATCTGATAGTACTTGAGGAGACGATGTCGGGGCAATATCTGTCAATAGATTATTACAGTAGAAAGAAGTACTACTGTTAAAGTAAGAATTTGGAAGAGCACTTATAAAGTAAAACAATAAGCATATTAACAGTAAGCTATGTGTAAACGAACAGGCACCCACTAAATATCTTGACGACCTCTGTGGCGCGGCGGGCGAAGGTTGGCCTGCGACGCAGGAGGTTACGGGTTCGATTCCCTCCTCGGAACAAATATTTGTGCGATCGCAGATATTTGTTCAGGGTGTTCTGGGTATTTTTCTATGCATAATAAAAAATATCTATCTATGTAATATTGAATTAAGTATATCAGTTATCTAGTACCCATAACACAAGCTCTGCTTAGCTTGGGGCTAGATAATGTTGTGTGAAGTGTCCAGCATTATTTATTTATTTATTTAATATCTTAATCATAATAAAACTAATATCTTTATTGTTTAGTTTTTGTCGTCTACTGATTTTAATTCTAATTTATCTATTTAGTAGTATATTTGCGGAAACCTTTTATTAGCCTTCAGCTTTTTAACATGTGTTTTGGATGTTATTTTATATATAAATACTATATTGTGTTTGCATAGCTGTAATGCAAGTTTTCCTAAATTTTTTAACATAATAAATTATATAACGAAAATCTACAAATCGACAAAATAACGCGACAATGGATACGAACCAAAGTGCGTTTATCTGCTAACGACAACAACCTATTTAACTTCACGCATGTGGTCAAATCTTGTCGTTAGTGTGTGCCTAAATCTTGTAAGTTAACCGAATTTTATAGCAGTTCCACCCAACCTGGGCTCAAATTTTGCTTCCGCTGACAAAACAATATTATGGTGACAGTGAACTGATCCGATGATAGGAGTGGAAGGTGGACAACGGAACTCCTCGATTATGAATAGTAGCAGTGTTTGGGCAAATTTTGATTGGCTCACGGTTCTTATCAATACTTTCAATAAAAACTTATTCAAGTTCTCGATCTATGAGTTCGCACGTACGGACTTACAGTAAGCTACACATGCTAGTTTGGAATGATATTATGTTCTCAATAGCTCTATTATAGCTTGCTTCTCTGAGGTCACACCAATGACTAAATTGGTAAACGAATAACCCACTTTCATTGTAGCATTTCTAATAGTCATTGTTGTTGATTCACAAACTAAATTTGAGGTCATGGGTTATGCTTGCAACGGGTCATTTTTATTGTTCGTCCGAAATTGATGTTTCAATTGGAAGGTCTACAGGTAATGGCAGCCATGGTCCTGAATTAAATATAGATCTTGTAGATCTAAGACAATGCAACGTAGACAACCGGCATTTAACCCCCGACTAAAAAGAAGGGTGGTATAACTTTGAGGCCACAGTGTCTGTCTGCATGGCATGTTTCTGTGTTACCACTTAGCTCCAGAACGGGTTCCTGATTACAATGCGGGTTTTTTCTACGAAATTTTTTATTTGTGAGATAGTTTTTAGCTATGTTTAGTTGAAATTGGATATTTAGTGGAAATTGGTGCAGCTTTCAGGATATTCAGTTCGCAACAATTTCTGTATGCATGTTTGTTTCATTGTTGCCACGTAGCACCGGAACAGGGGCTCTGATTTCAATGCGGTTTTTTTAATATGAAAGATGGTGTTTGCAATGACGTTCTTAGCTATATTTGGTGGAAGTTGGTGCAGTTTCCAGGATCATTATCTCCCAATATTGTTCGAATGAACCCGGGCATTTTTGCAGCTAGAACCTTTAGTTTGAGCTCAAAATTATATCATTTTCAACGACATCAGGCTCCAGAGTCTGAACACAGCACAGAATGAATCTAGGATTTGCTGTTTTATTTGTAAGTTAAAACTAAAACTAAAACTGGTATAGGAATACTGAAAATACGAGTAAGTAGTAGATTTTTTATAAAATTAACTAAGCTCAAAAATGCATCTATTCCAAGAGGTTCTTCTTTACGGTGAAGTAGAACTGTTTGGAATACCTACATTGAAAAACACACGTCCGAGCAGTTCTACTATACAAAGTAATGGCAAAAAAAAAAACAAGAAAGAAAGAAAACCAAAAGAGTAACCAAGTAGGTTTAATGATTTCATAGCTGTTACGGGTGTAATCCTCTCCAGGATAGCGGTAATCTATTTAGCAATATAACTTACCATGCTAAACAGCAAAATCAGTGGTATGACGAGAATTCGACACAGGAAAACCATAGCTTTTCCAAAACACGATTTGTTTCTCCAGCTGTGCCAATCGCCCAACCAGTACGACTCCAAAACCTAAAAGTTACCAAGCAAGATGTAATGTATGTAAGCATGTAATGGCTGAGTTTTTATAAATCACAGTTCAGTTCAAGAAGCAACTTATAATGCTTAAATACATTGAACAGGTGTTTCAATTGCAGTTTATGAACATGATAATGCATTTCTCACTTTTGGTACTTGTGATATTATTTATTCTGTGCTTTTGGCTGAATGAATGCATGTAGATTGAGGTCAAAACAATTCAAATGATTTTAGAGTAACGTTGTACTTATTGAGTACCTGTTGAGTATTCGGATGGGCCACGAATTCCGTCTGTTTGTAGTTGACAGCCATGAGTAGACGCGGCAATACAAAATGGCGACGACCCTCGCATCCAGAGACTTGTTTCAGGATTACTTCCACTTCGTTAGAGGTACGACAGCAACCTAGACAAAACTCAGGTACTAGAGATTTATACTAAAATGCTCCACTACTTCATTAAGTCTTTCATTTATCCAAGGATATATATATAAGTTATCTGTACGTAATATGTTTAGGTATGTAAGTAGATGTATATAGATAGATTTTGGTAAGTTGATTGTCCACTTTGTTTTTGATTGGTTTCAATAGTGTTCCACCGTCCACTCTCCATATACAGGAATCTTCTTGAACTAAACTTGCTTTCTACGTGACATTCGCGAAATAGTGGTTTTAAAAATCCAAAAATCAAAATCAAATCGAATACCTTTATTTAGTAAAGTCACAGAATATATAATAGTACAATAATTAAAGTATGGTAAAGTTATGGGTAGGTAGTAGTACATAATTTACTTACTTTTGTTTTACATCGTAAAAGACACATATCCAAGAACTGAAATCTAAAGGTAAGCTAAAGCTGTATTTTATAATTCTTGAATTTATCACAATCATAATTTTGAAATCTCTATGCGTATAAGCGCTGTAGGGATGCAACATTTTTGTTATTACGACCTCTAACTACGCCGAGCTTTAAGTCAAGGCATATCAAAATCTATTAAATATTCACAACAATTGAACTATGTCAAATAAAGCTAAGGCCAAACCAACGCGTTCAGCCCGCGTCCGCGGTGGCGTGCACGGAGGTGATCCATTGTCTTACCATTGATCGCTACCATGCACGCCACTGAGAACGCGGGCTAAACCTGTTGGTTTGGCCTTAGCTTAACTAGTAGTCATTGAAAGATCTTTAACGTTAATGTCTCACCAATAAGTCCAAGAGCAAAGGCACTGACTTGATCCCTCAGTTGCAAATAATCAGTAGCCAAATGTCTGTACGCGGCTGCGTTCGCCGCCAGCTCTTCAGTCAGGTAGAACGCTTCCAGAATAGGGTCCGAAGTAACATGCACCAGATACGCAGGCGAGGACACAGCTCGGTACATCCACAGGCGTGCACAACTCGCGTGCAAAGCGTCATCGTTCACAACGGAGTTTCTAAGAAAATACACATTAAAACGCTAACGGTGCGCTGTGAATCAGATCTCGGAAACAACAGTGACATGCCGGTTGCACCTATTAGTACCAACCGATGGGTGTGGAAGACAGACGTGGTCATTACAATTCACCTACAATCTCTACAACATATCCATTAGATACATTCACAGTATTTTTTAACAGCGGTCAACAATTTGAATGCATAACACGATTCTTTTTAACATTCGAGTACGCAAATCGATTGTGTTGAAAATTATCCGTTTAAATTGAACGTGTGAATGTAATGTGTAGTTAACCGGCCGTTCGGCACACATTTTGGTAATGCGGTCACAGAAATGGTATTATTTCATACCTACACACTAACATACTTGCGCTAAACTTAAGCCATTGTTTTCTTTTAGTAACATCGTGTATCTCATTTGTTCAAGCAATATTTGTTCTATAATATAAAATATATTTTGTGATCTCGAAAACTGCTCTACCGATTTCGATAAAATTTGCTAATGGGGGGGTATTGAGAGCAAAAATCAGTCTAGTTTAATATCTGGGAAAACGCGTTTTTCCGAGGAAAACGCGGTTATAACGCAATATACATACATACATAGACACACGCCTTTTTCCCCGTAGGGTTAGGCATAGCCTCAATGGGCCTCTTCACAGTGGATTGCACCATCGTGGAATATAGACGTGGCGAGTGGTGAGCTCATCGCCGCCATTGCTTCCCACAACTGACTCAGCTAACGCTTTCTTCCAGTAATAACACATTCCATAATAAGCTAGCAGCCAAGACAAATCTTATACCAACGAATCACACAAACAAGTTCGGGTATTATAACGTAACGCAATATAATGTGCTATAAACGAAGAAGATAAACTAAGAAATCGGTATGCCAGGAGTATGGACTGAACTTACTTGCAAATAATGCAGGGACAATTTGACGAGTGCGGCCGCGTGACTGTATGCCCGCGAGACATTAGCAGATTTACAACTTCATAGTTATTCAAATGAGCTGCGAGAATCAGCGGTGTTACGTGTGTGGGGTATATTGTCGAATGCGTCGCTCCAGCGAACTCTAATCCTGGAGACGTCTTCTTTAAAGCGTCCAGCAATAAAACTGTAAGTGGATAACATCTGAATTATTTTACTAAATAAGTAGCAAGTTGGCGAGTGAAAGTAAGATTTTACCCAATATATTTGTACTGTTATCTCTTATGGCGTGCAACACAGTGTCACCAATTTCCACTTGCGGATATTTCAAGAGAAATTCTACCATTTCTTCGGATCTGTTATTCACCGCGATATGCAGAGCCGATATGCCCTAAATAGAAGTGTAAAAGAGCCTGTTACTTTATCTTTATACAATCTTGATTATTATGATAAAATTAAGTAAAGAATCTGACCTGGAAGTTGACGCAATTTATATTCAGAGCTGGGTGATCTTGGAGATAATTTTCGACCGAGCTTAATATGTTCTCGGTCACTAATCGTAAAAACTCAACCTCATCTGGTAGCAACTTTGGTAAGTAGATGCATCCTTTTGGGCCTTTTCCATAACATGTTCCTTCATCTGGCTTTTATAATAAAAAATTGAGGTCAAGTTGCTTACATATGCATTGAACAAATGGAAAGTATAGAGTGGGTAAACTTACCAGTTCAATTTTGCAGTAGTGCGTTCTCAAACTAGGTGTGTAAAATCTCGCTTTGCTGTGCACATAAGACCTCGATTTACGCACATTTGGATCAGCGCTCATCTCTGACATTCTGCTGTAGGTCGAGGGTGAATTCCCGAAGTTTCTATGTTCAAACACCTTGAGAACTGCATATTCATTGATCTTGTTCAGTTCAGGTGTTTTTGTATGTTTTGCTAGTGGAGTGCTGATGAAAGATTTTTGAGAGTTCAATATATTCGAGAAGAATTTGTCGCTGTTGATAGAGTCTGGACTTCGGTTCTGTTTATCGAAACTTTCATGTTTGTTTGAAGACTTCTCTGGTGATTTCCGTGTCGCTGGAATGCTCGGCAAGCTCTGTTTCTCGATGGAGTCAGTAAGGAATGACACCGATGATGACTTCATCGCTGGGTCACGCCGCACTATTATGGTAAACTCAGTCCCGTTGTGTTTGTTTACTGCCTATAAATGCCTTTTATAAGTGCTATCCGAGCCTTATAAAATTATATTTATTTTACGATAACTTGTTTTAAACTAGGACAAACACTGATTATTCAAAATTCGCTACAATTATGCTAAAAAGGTAGCCACCAATAACTTTATTCTATAAAGAAAATAGCGTAACTGACAGTAAAGATGATGACACTATTAAAGTCAAATATGTTAAAAAGTTTCATTTAATTTCAAAAAGTTTTCTAAAGGTGTTATAACAGGATTTAAATTATAACGATGTAGTAAAATAGGGTGCGTTGTGGGTTTATTATGGTTTATCCTCTAGTTTTCGCTATAAATTGTATAAAGTAGCGCAAAGTACGAATAAGATCTTGTCAGGATCTGCAAAGAATAAAAACATGTAGTTTCAGTTTACGAACGTAAAATGGTAAAATTGTGAAGTTATTTTCCAACAAAACTTACTGAAGTGTAAGTGACCAGATTCATATTCATAAAATTCATAGCAGTAAATGCAATGGGTTTTTGAGCTCTGTAATAAAAAAAATGTAAGTAGATTAATAATAATAATAAATAATGCTAGACAGTTCACACAACATTATCTAGCCCCAAGCTAAGCAGGGCTTGTGTTATGGGTGCTAGATAACTGATATACTTAATACAATACATTACATAGATAGTAGTTTTTTATTATACATAGAAAATACCCAGAACACCCTGAACAAATATCTGCAGATCCTACAAATGTTTGTTCCGAGGCAGGAATCGAACCTCAACCTTCTTGCATCGCAGGCGAACCTTCGCCCGCCGCGCCACAGAGGTCGAAAAGTTGGAAATATTTTGATATGAATGTAGATACAGGCATGTACAGCTTAAGTTAAAATAAGTTAGTGTACTCACCGCTTGATAAGAAACATTAAAGCACGACGACATCGAGGATTAGTAACGTACCACCTGCTATTGTACGCTGCTTTGGACACATCTGCATTCTGTAACAAACGATAGATGAATAGTCGTGGATAGACCACTGAAATAAAGTCCTTACAGCCGCAACATACCGCATGAAAGATGTCATCTGCGTACCAACAAATCAACCCAATTTGTAGCAGGGCTGAACCCAGGAACAGCTTATTGCTCACTGCCATCAGAGGTTCCAACAACTAGAAAAAACGGGTGGTTTAAACCTTAAAAAAACATTCCTATCTACAGGCTATCAAAATCTATTGCAAATTCCCCAAAACCTGAACTGCTTTTACACACTTATAGAACTAAACTCAAACTAAATCAAGGCTCGAGCATAGTTCTAGAATACATGCCTTAGATTTAGAATTAGGTTACCTACTTATTTGTCATAATATTCGCCACCTAGCGAATAAATATCCAATTGCTGTGATCTATCACGTTCGCTATAAACTCTTGACTCTAAATATATGTAGACCAAACGGAGCTGCGTGTACAGTTGTTTGAATCACTCTGTACTCTGTCTCTCTATGTAAATAGATCACAACAGCTCTATTCTGATTAGATATACGTAAAGTAGCGTAAAGGCACGTTAAATTGGACATATATTAATTGAAAACGTCCTACTGTCTGATGTACTAGAGATAGCCTACAACAGGTGATTCCAGATGTCTGTACTTTATTTGCTTACACTAGGCTAGGCTAATAGGCTTATACTAAATCTAGTAATATAGTTAGGTGCTTCATTTTGTACATCGTAAAATTTTCACGTACGTGAAGTCAAAATGTAATGTTTTAATGTATACCATTAAAATTACCCTTTTTACAAGCTTTTATTTGTACCTGTCCCGGTGTCTGTGATCAAACTGCCCGGTATTTGATTAAGCTAAAATTTGTCATACTTTTCAAGTTCTGATGACAATAGAATATTATGGGGATAGCTAAGCTGATCTTATGATGGAGACGGAAGGTGGACAACGGCACTCCTCGATGGATAATGGCAGACTGGCCGTGTTTGGACTCATTTTGATCAGCACAAAGTTCCGAGCACTAATTTCATAAAAGCTTGTTTGAAAAAGATATTTTTCAATAAAAAACTTACTACAGAAACGATTCATAAGTATAAAAACAAAAGATATTTTAGTAAAATAGGTAGGTACTGACCACAATAACGAACACGACACAGCAGATGTTCACTGAGCTGAACACTACATTGACGAGGTTGGAAAGGGAAAAGGCATCTTCCAAATCGTTACAATACCTGTAACAAAATTTGATAGTAGACTGGACATTCCTAGGGTAGTAACAAAGACTTTTAAAATAATAGTTAAGCTTGTTAAATCAATTTTTTTGCTGATTCTTCTTCAGCTTAGTATTCGTCGCTAGGAGTATGCGTAAATTCACCTATTTTATTAGAAATATTAAAATATTCTTGTCATCATCATCATCATCAGCCTATATCAGTCCACCGCTGGACATAGGCCTCTCCCAATGCGTGCCATTTAGACCGATTTTTAGCTCTCCCATCCACTTACTAACAGCCCGCTTACGCAGCTCGTCGCTCCACAGCCAGGGGACGCCCCACACTATGTTTACCAAGACAAAATAACAGCAATATTTTTGTAATTTCAATAAATGTAATGTTCGCTACAAAGCGATAAGACCTACTACCATTATTATTTCTGCGGCAAACCAGTAGTGCTCGCATTGCTGAGTTCCAGTTTGAAGGGTAAGTAAGGGTGCCGGTGAAATTACAGGCACATGAGACTTTTCATCTTTATGTTTCAGGGTGGCAGGCGCAGTGCAATGCCATATAGGGTGCGTCCTAGGTGGACGTGACCTATTTGGTATAGTACTGTTCATAGGCAGAGGGTACCGCTTAACATCAGGTGGGCTATCTGCTTGTTCCGTCATTACAAGTAGTATAAAAAATAAAAAATAAACGCGCATTTTAGGTAAAACGTAGATAGATTCGCTTTTATTTGTAAAATTGTTTAATAGTCTTGTATGAAATAATTTCAATTATATATGAATGCTTTTCTAGATTAAGTTTTCAACACTGCAAATAATTCTTTTGAAAATACCCTGTTATAAAGATTTTCAGATTTACTATAAAATTCCGTTAAATTAAGTTATATTTTACTCAAAATATAGGCACCTATCGAAAAAGTTTGTATATTACTTGATAAGCCGTTGGTGTAGTTTAATATTTCCCTTGATTTCCTCATACTGGTCTACATCAGACATAGGGACATCCCCGATGCACTCTAGGCGACGTTGCAACAGTCGCAGTAGGAGCCCGATGTGGCTCGCCATACCAGAGAACAGAAGGTCTGTGCAGACCATAATCCACACGCAGATTTGACCTGGAAAATATTCAAATCAAATCAAATCAAAATCATTTGTTGCGTTATATGGGTTTGTTACAGAATACTTTATTATTTTTCAAATGTAAACCACACTTTATGGATAAAGTGTTTTTTTTTTCAAATCCCGATGGAACGGAATTTTTTGGTCACAGAATAAATAATAGTACAGGTACATTTAAATTTAATAGTTACAGAATGGTTATTGAAACAGTATGTACAGCCATAATCAGCGTTTCTCGCATGCAATATCTTGTTGGTTATTTCTATTCTTGGTCAGTTTTCTAGAGGGCCTTTTCAGTGTCTGGTCATTTTTCTAGTTGGCCTTTTTAAAACTTCGACGTTTTTCCAATTGGGCGATTCCATAGTTGGGTATCATTAAGGTGGATGCCCACGCTTGTGGCGCGAAATTATTATATTTTAGTGTTTTTTCTCATTACATCTCATGAACACTTCTTTAGATAGCGACAGTTGATTTCGCGAGAACTAGGAGACTTAACACACATTTTTGAATTGATAGTATCTCATAAATGTTTTCAGTTTTTTTATATTAGTCGTGCAAATCATATTTATTACCTACTAGCAGCGCCCCGCGGTTTCACCCACATAAGTCTCGATCCTGTGGGAATATCTGGATAAAAATGTGCCTATATGTTATTCCGGGATTCCAGTTATCTCCATTCCATATTTCATCCAAATCCGTCCAGCGGTTTCAGCCAGCGTGAAGAGGTAACACACACACTCACACACTAATACACAAACTTTCGCCTTTATAAAATTAGTGTGATTCAGGTGACATCTTAATTAATTTCACACGAAAAATTAAAAAAGGTAAAAGATCATTCAGCTGTTTAGTAACTCTTCAGCCTTTTTCTTTCGACTAAGGCAGAAATTCGATAAACACTCATGTAAAAACAGTTTTTGTCTAACCCAAACACAATCATCCTAATAATAATGCTGCTTTATAATAACATACGAGAAGACAGTGAAAGTCGTGATGATGATAGGTCCACAATCAGAGAACACATTAACACATTGAGGGTAACATTATAGTTGAGTCTACAAGTAGCAATTAATCCAGTTCAAGCATCTGATTACAGGTTTCTTAAGCATCCAAGAAACTCAAATTGGAACATAATGACCGTTGCATGATGAACTAAAAACAAATACCACTTTACAGTAACCACTTTCGTTAGTCTGTGAGTGCAGCTATCTTAAATGGGCAAAAACGACGGAGAAAACATGAAGACATGACTACCTATACGACATTGGGTTTCACCTTGCAGCTTAGTTTTTCTAGAAACTGAAATCCACCTAATAACTGAGTGATTTGTAGACCAAGTCACAAGTGTACAAGATCTAAATTTGTATAATTTATCTATGTTATGAAAATCAGGACTTAATTCAAGTTTAATTTGTCATTTTACCGGTCTCAAAGTATCCTAATACAGGTTTCTTAAATAAATGCAGTCCTAGGTCCGTGTGAACGTGACGTATGAGGTAATGCACTGTTCATAGGCACAGGGTGCCACTTAACATCAGGTGGGCCATCTGCTTGATCCGTCAGTCATAGTAGTATAAAAAAAGCAGTGTTACCAGCAAACATCTCGAAGATATAGACGACAACATGCCCCAACGGCTCGTGCTTGTCAAACGGGTACCATGCCTTCCATACGTAGCCGACTGAGGCGTCTTCCTTCGTCCAGTAACGTTGGTACAAATAAACGGCTATAGGCGTGATGTTGTAGAACCATACGCCCATCAGATTCAGCGCTAAGTAGCCTGCAACAACAACTAAGTTTTTTTCAGAAACGCTTGGATATTCAACAATTTTAGTTCGCTCGAATTAAAATTGTTGAATATCCAAGCGTTTTTTAAATCGACCTTGAAATTAAGTAATTCGGTTTTACATGCCCTTTATCGAATGGGCACCTATAGACAGGTAAAGCTACTAACAATAAGTGTAGCATAGCTTGTAAATTTTATGGTAAGTGAGAGAGGGTGGTAAACAATAAAAAATAAATGAGCCCAAACACTCCCAGGCTACTTATTAATAATTAAGGAGTTCCATTATCCACCTTCCATCTCCATCATAACTAGTAGCCACTAGTGCCCATAACCAAGCTAAGCCAGAGCTTGCTCTGGCTTAGCTTGGGGCTAGATAATGTTGTGTGAACTTGTCCAGCATTATTTATTTATTTATTTTATTTATTTATTTATCATCGGATCAGAGGGGCAAGTCCGAGTTTACACACACCATCGTAACGATGATCGTAACGGCGAGTGCACGTGTATTGCGTAGTAACTAGCCATTAATCTGTGACGTTTTTGGCACAGATTAATAGCTAGTTATTATGTTATACACGTACGATCGTGTTACGTTCACCGTTACGATGGTGTATGCAAAACTCACACTCACCCCTCTGCTCGCTGTCACGATAATATTGTATTGTCACCGGAACTTGACAAGATCAATCAGTTCAATCGGATATTGGGAAGAGGTCGAAAATTTGTTCGCCAGATTTGCCACCCACAGAGTGAAAAAATAAAATCCTGTAAAAAATTGACTAAGTATATCAAATTTTGGTAGGAAGTTTTGTATAGAAAAAAACATAAATCATAAATCATTTATTGTTTGTGAATCCAGGTAAATCATTGCTAATTAAATAAAAAAACTAAAAAAAAAACTGTAATTTCGAAACCCTCAATCTGAACAGATTCTCACGCGCGGCCATTTCATATATCCAATTGTTTTAGCAGCTTAACAAGTATGTGAATTTTCTGCGTCACAAAACGTATTAGAAATCCGTCATCATCATTATCATCGTCTTCATCATCATTTTCGTCATCATAATTACCATAGAAATTTAAAGTGGGTAGTTGATTGTACTTACATAACATAACACCCAACAGTCACACATATAGTCCTGACCCCACACTAGGATTCTCTGCTTCGTGGGTATCGGAAACTACGAGTACCATGGTACCATAACACCCAGACCAGGAACAAATATTTGCAGATCATACAAACATTTGTCCCGCAGCGGGAATCAAACCCGCAACCTTTCGCATCTCAGCCGGCTACTCGCCCGACGCGCTACAGAGGTCGCTAGAGAGATTGTACTTAGTACTGTGTGCGAGAAACACATTGTGGACAGACAGACAAACAGACAAAGAAGTCTCACTATCCGAGGTTATTTGAAACTTTTCGGTAACGAAACCGTGAAACTACAGTAAACGAGTACCTACTTACATCGATGTGCAAGTGACAATGCGCTGAGGCTCGTAGCTTTGATGGATTGATACTCATCGTCCAACGGAGGCATGGGCCATATTTCAGAGAGCTCGTTCAGGAGCTGTCCAAATACGTCTATTTTGTACCACAACACGAATACTTTTGCAATACCTGAGGAAACAGAACGACATTACACAGTAAAGGCGCAAAGTTACTATTAATCATTAAGGGGTTCCGTTGTCCACCTTCCATCTCCATCATCAGATCAGCTCATTGTCACCATAATATCGTTAAGTCATCAGAACTTGCCAGGTATGCCAAATTTCAGCTCAATCAAACTCCAGGAAGTGGGTCAAATTAACTTGTAAGATTTGATACACCGGGACAGGTGAAACTAAATAAAAGCTTGTGATATACGATGTTTCTTTTAGAAAATAGCGGAAGAAGTCCATGTGGAGGCTCAAAGCTGAGGGCATCGCCATTACAACTGTCATATTATATTATATTATATTATATACAGTAGTAGTAGAGCTTTTTTGTGAAAGAGTTCGTCCGGGGAAGTACTACCACCATACCTATTTCTGCCGCAAAGCAGTAGTGCTCGCATTACTGTGTTCCGGTTTGAAGGGTAAGGGTGCCGGTGAAATTACAGGCACATGAGACTTTTCATCTTTATGTCTCAGGGTAGCGGGCGCAGTGCAATGTTACATAGGGCGCGTCCTAGGTGGACGTGACCTATGTATGAGGTAATGCACTGTTCATAGGCAGAGGTTACCGCTTAACATCAGGTGGGCCATCTGCTAGTACCGTCACCAAGTAGTATAAAAAAAAAAAAAAAAACTATAAAACCAGCTCTAGAAAAAAACACCAGCTCGAAAAAAACAAGGCGAATTTTGTTTAATTCCAATGTATTTATAGATAAGTAGTCAACTATAGTCACGTCTAGACAGGGAAAAGCGTAAAAGTTACTTACTTAAAGCACCATAACCAAAAGTATGCAAAAGTGGCACAACATCTTCGACTCGTGGCGAATCAGACAACGTGAGGCCAATGTAGACAACGTCACCGAAAACGTGGTAGCAAATACTGGTCATGGAGAGTACGAACATAGCTTTCTGTTTCCAGTACTCGGATTTAGTCTTCGGCTTCAGAAATGAAAGGCCGATGCGTCGCATGCAGAACCCGCTGAGGATCAGAGACTTGTGGATCTCGGCTCTAGCTTGCTCTACCTTTTCAGACATCTTTGCCGGTGTTTAGGATTCGATTCCACGATGTGAAATGAACTCATTGCGTCCGTTCTGTTCTATTTAAAAGGAGAGTTTAAATATTTGATTGCATATAGTGATGGGCGTCAACCAAACTAAAACAAAGTTTACGACTCGAGCTGATAGCCTAATCATAGCTTCTCGTATAAACTAGCTGTATAATGAAATGAAGTTTCACACGAGTTATTGACATGGCATTTAACAAGTGAGAATTTAATCTCGTTAATTGTATAAAACAGTGATTTGAATGGAAAATCGATCGGCAAATACCGTTCTGTGGATCTCATGGGGCGCATTCACGGTTGCCTCAGACCGTCTATTTTTAGATCTGCCAAACTAAGCAAGTTGCCTCGGACAGTTTATTTTTCGATCTATCGGACTAAGCAGGTTGCCTCAGATTGTCTGTTTTTAGATCTGCCTAACTAAGCAGGTTGCCTCAGACAGTTTGTTTTTCGATCTATCGGGCTAAGCAGGTTTGCTCACACTGTTTGTTTTTCAATCTGTTGGTGCTCTTTGTAAAAAGTTCCTTGTACTGGTGCTACCAACACTAATGCCAGGGATATACTGCCAACGCTCACACGTAAAAATACACTTTTATTTTGTACTAGCAGCTCGTTTGCGACTGCGTCCGCGTGGTCCGGGTGACGCGAATGTAGCGCCACCTATCAAGTTCGAAATGAAAACCTTGTCCTGACAATAACTAACACTACAAAAAAGAATTAGTGAAATCGGTCCAGACTCCAGCCGTCCACGCGTGATGCCGTGACCAAAGGAAACTTTTATATATACACAGATTAATGTTTTTTCCTTCCTTCACAATTTCTCTCAATTCAGTTTTAAAACTTCTTGTACATAACATTAGAAATGTTGAATGTTATTTTTTATTTTTATATTTTTTTATAGTGGGAGAATAATGTGAGCCAATTTTACCAATGTTAATGTGTATTTTTCAAGCAAGTGAAGTTGAGCGGTAACTTAAAACAAAAAAAATAGTAACTCTGATGCGAGCTACTGACCTATTCAAATCGCACATCGGTCACACAGTGCCAGTAGCTACACTTCAGCTGTAGCTGACTAGGCCAGCTCGCACGCTAGCTTGTGTGTGTGTGTAAGTTAGGCAGTCACACACTATTTGTTATTGTGTCAAATAGTCAGTTCGTAGTGTTACAGTCAGCGGGAACCTGTTTTCTACGTGATTGCGCCCATAGGTTCGAGACGCGAGTGCCATGGCGTGATCTGATTGGATTGGAGTCTGCTCTTCATTGTAGCGGAGCCAATGTCGTTAAAGACACGCGAACTTGTTAAATTAAAATGGGAAATGTAACGCCGTACAATGCACCCCGTCGACAGCGGCTGCGCGGGTGTAGCTAATAGTTTTATTAAAGACAAGAAATTAATTTTGTAAATATTAAAAAACCCTTAACGCAATGAAACGGCTGTACCGATTTTTATCAAACGTAGATAAGAACACTCCCGACTAATTCACCTTTTAAACAAAAAAACTAAATCAAAATCGAT
Source organism: Operophtera brumata (assembly GCA_932527175.1). NCBI lineage: Eukaryota > Metazoa > Arthropoda > Insecta > Lepidoptera > Geometridae > Operophtera > Operophtera brumata. The sequence goes on from OW052238.1 coordinate 9,650,033, forward strand.
TTATCCGTTCGGGATCTACGATGCCACAGACAGACACGTCAAACTTATAACACCCCGTTGTTTTTGCATCGGGGGTTAAAAATTACACCCCCCGACTATTAAACTAATAATCAGTGTTTTTTTGACAACCTCTGTAGCGCGGCGGGCGTAGTTTTGCCTGCGACGCAGGAGGTTCCGGGTTCGATTCCCGCCTCGGAGCAAATATTTGTGCGATCTGCAGATATTCATTCAAGGTGTTCTGGGTATTTTCTAGGTATAATAAAAAATATCTATCTATGTAATGTATTTGTGTTAAGTATATCAGTTATCTAGTACCCATAACACTAGCTCTGCTTAGCTTGGGGCAATTTAATGTTGTGTGAACTGTCCAGCATTATTTATTTATATTTATTAAATTTGGAAATAGGGACATTTACGGAAACACATCGGTGTCTAGCATAATGTAGGGCCTGAAGCTAATTACTCTATTCACGACTAGATGTCGCCACAAGAAAAAATAGAACGCGGCATTAGCTGCCATTCCTTGCAATTGTCTTCCAAAAGCATTTTTGCGAACCGATGATCCTGGATTGAAAACGGTTGCACCAATTTTCACCGAACCTAGCTAAGACTTCAAAGGTCCAGACTCGAGGTGTGCCAGCGGGCTATGGAGCGCAGTATTTTAGGTGTCCGACCACAGTCCGACTAACAGACCGAATTAGAAATTCAATTCTGCGCTCACAAACAAAGGTTGACGGTGTTTTCAAAAATCAGCCCAGCTCAAGTGGGATTGGCCCAATTAGATCTTCCGCATGTCGGAAGATCTATGGGCAAAATCCACTACTGATTGGATTCCTAACGCAAGACAGACCACCACGGAGATGGCGCGACGAGTTGGATGTGCGCCTACCAGACTGGCCCACTGCAGCAAGGGACAGAGAGAACTGGAAAAAAGGGAGGGAGGCAGAGGCCCTACAGTGGGACAATATGGGTTGAAAATAAAAAAATAAAATAACTAAGACTCTGTCGGAAAATTGGACTTGGCTTAAACTTTCTCCCACAGTAATACCTAACACATTCTATAATAAGCTAGCAGCCAGGACGAATCTTGTACCAATTAATCTTTCTAACAAGTCGAGATAATCCCTTAGTCGGCTTTTGCGACATCCGGGAGGAGACGGAGGGGTCTATTATTATTGAGAGACAAGAAATGGCTGATTTAAAATAATGTTACGGATGTAACAGTTTAAATCCATTCGAAGCTGTTTCAAAGGGCACATCTCACATTTACTACACCGATGCAAACCAGAACTAGAGCGGCCCTTCCAGTAAACAATACAAGTCTAATGGCAAAACGAATTAAGAGCGAGTGTATCCCGCTAGAGATCGCCGTGTTTCGGCAAATTTAGCACGAGCCCGCCGTCCGTGGCGGCTTTACAGTTCGCCACCGTTACGCGGCGATTAGGCTGCGCACGCGCACCTTATTCCGCCACGCCAATGCACTTGTCATCCGATATAATTGCGCCTTGCATAAAAATTGTTACGGGAAATATGCTGTAAGAAAAGCCTAGCGTTTCCCGCCGTGTGTTCTACGACCGTGAGAACGATGGCGTCCATGCCTCCCTACAACCCTGATTAACGTGATAACTCTTTGAAAAATGGTGTTTGTTAGCGACGTACGACTGGAGTTTACTCCAGCCCAGTTCAGAAAACATAACGCGTTAACTTTTTGTTAAAGCGGGAAAATATAAGCACGTTTTAGTATTTTACTCTCCATCTATTTGCGTTCGGTGGGCCATATATGAACAACTCCAATGAACAGCCCAATAAGTCTTATGTTCAGGATAGTACATAATAGTTGACTTGAGAAGATCTTACACCGTACTCTAAGTCGTTCCACTTGCTTTCTTCGACTCGACTCAGCGTCTCTCGTGGAAATTTTGTATTCCATTTTCAAAATTTCTATTGAATTGGAATAACAAACGTTCTTTGTTTACCCATATTATTTTATTATTTTATCTGTGTTCAGGGTGTTCTGGGTATTTTCTATGTTAACAAAAAATATCTATCTATGTAATGTATTTGTCTTAAGTATAATCAGTTATCTAGTACCCATAACACAAGCTCTGCTTAGATAGTATTATTTTATCTGTAATAATGTTAATGATAATGTTGTGTGAACTGTCCAGCATTATTTAGTATTATTTTATCTGTGCCCATATTCTTAGTCGTTCATTCACTGAATAGCAATCATTCATCTATTTTTGTTTTTAGCGGGATTTCCTTCAGAGCGAATGATTGAAAGTTAGTAGAATATTACTGCGAAAAATGCATATTGTTTGTAAGTAGGTAGACTTAATTGCAAAAACTCATGTCTAAAGTTTGAAATAAGATGCTTTGTTGTTTATTTGTTCGTTTTTGTTTCCATTATAAAATACGCGACCTAATTATTAATTCTCATCACCGATGAAAAATTATTGGAAAGTACAGCTAATATCAATATTTTAATACGTTTATTTAATTGTTTATGAAATCACCAAGTAAAAGTGCTGTGTATTATCAAAGTTTGAACGGACGACCCAGTTCTATTGACAAAGTGATCTTTCGCAAAAACTTCTATCGAGATCTCGGGGTTCCAAATAAAAGACTATAAAAGGCGGCGCAGCGATCAACAAAAATGGTGGAGCATTTTACGATTGAACACAGACACAACAGTATTTAGGTTATAAATAAATTCAGCCAAGAGCGAGTCGGACTCACGTACCGAAGGTTTCGTTGTCTTTATAAATAATCCACGGCTAAATACTAACGATCGCCCCCGGTGTCCCCGGCGTTATTCTCCCGAGGGAACAACATTTTCGGACAAAAAGTATCCTATGTCACAGAATATATAATATACTAGTGTCCACCCGCGGCTTCGCTCGCGTTTTACCTGGATAAAATGTAGCGTTTAGCTCAATCCAGGCCATAACATATGTGTATACCAAATTTTACCGAAATCGGTTCCTGCGTAATTGAGTAACAAACATCCAAACATCGTAACTTTGACATTTATGATATTAGTGGGATGGGATTCTCTTTTCTGCCTACTCCAGTCCATCCAAAGGTTGCCTACATGTAAATTTTTAATCTACCCATCTGTGTAGGTACCGTATTGCGTTCAAATTATCCTAGCAGTTTTAGCGTGAAAGCACGACAAAGTACAAACAATACAAAAAATAGTTAACGTTTTACTTTAATATTAGGATTGCGAGGGGAAGAATGTAATTTATTTCTAGTTTATCAACTAATGTTGGAAATTCGGGACACTTGTTAGAATAAGGTGTCTGTTCGAAACACGCGATTTCTGTTATAAAACACATTCAATATTAAATTTTGAACGTACATAAAAAATTGCGCAATCATAGGAAAAATTAATACCACTTACACGGAACTTAACTCAACATACTCCAACTTATTCGCAGCCGTGGAAGTGTTCACAATTACACCAGCGTTTTATGACTAGCCCATAATAGAAGGATATCACTTTTAAATACCATTCAATGAATAATAATTGTTTGGATCCGATAAGAAAATTATATTTGAAGTTACGAGGGCAAGCTATAGAGATATTTGTCAGAATGTAATTTTTCCACTGCAAACAACCGCGGTGGCTAATAATCTATAGTGTCAGTCAATAATGGAGCCCCCACCAAGGTGTGGACGTATTGCAAGCTGAGCTGAAAACTATGAAAGTCCAGTCTATACCTTCGTAGCTCATGGATTTTACAGTTAGGGCAATAAAGGAAATTTTTATGACCTATCATGAAAATTTCCTATATTGCTCGGTTCGCAACGCGACCAATTGACCAATACACCTCGACCACGTTGTAAAGACTAGAAATACTTTTATTAGGCCTAGGCCTCGTTCGAAGAAAAACCACCAAATTAAAAGAATACATACAAGTAGCACGTTTTTAGGGGTCGTACAAATATAACTATGACCGCAATATTGCTAATAGAGCCTAGTGGCGACGCATCGCAAAAGCCGCTACTCAAGCAAGACCGAATAACCACGCAGACTCTGCAAAGACTGTATCTACCACTAAGAACAGAAATAGAAATAGAAAAACGTTTATTTGACATAAGATCACAAATAAATATAAAAATACAAAAGAATGAAACACAAAATAAAAAAATAAAAAAACAAGAACCTAAAAACTAGTACCTAAAGTAGGAAGTATAAATCGACTCATATGTCTGTGAAAGAAGAGAGAGAAATCTCAACAGGAAAAAACGGGACCCTTATAGGAATTAGAAAAATTACGACTGTACACCACGTACTATACTGATTTTTCACGTGAGTGTCCAGACAGGGCTGAGCGTGCGGAGCGGCGAAGCCAAGCTAGTTCCCGTCTCACGGCCTTCGAGCTTGGTCGCGGTCGGTGCACATGCAGAAGGACCTATAGATGGTCAACGAAACGTCAGCAGGAGAATAGTAAAGTACGTGGTGTATAGTCGTAATTTTTCTAAAATGTTACCAAGCCACGGTTTTTTCAATTCCTTATAGGATTACTTGGTTGTCTGTCTGTCTGTCTGTCAAGACCCTTTTTCTCAGAAACGTAGTAAGCTTAATAGTGCACACACAAAAACAAGTGTCTAATACAGATATGACAATTAAAGTCTAATTTTGTATGGAATCAGCGAATAAAAACCTCTAGGATTAACCTCTAGGATACGTAGGTATTTCCAGTGACCTTGCAATTCTGAAATTTGGAACGCCAGGAGTCTTCGAGATACAAATAAAGGAACCCATTTGAATGGGATGGGTAGGTAGGTTTGTAGGGAAAAGCTCTACAAAATCACTATAATTCGGCTTGGTAGCAAAACAAAATAAAAGAAGCATCAGGAAGCAAGTCAAACTCTCACGGTCCGTATTTATTATAAGCAACAAAGCTTTGTCATTAACCAAAGATTACATTTCTTTAGTGAAGCAGTTCCAAGGAAGCTTTCCTCCATTTGCTAGCGACATTCTATAAACCTAATGCGCGATCGTGGTGCTGTAATGGATTAAGTGCGGCTACATTAACACAATAACCCAGATAAAGTGCATTATACAGCGTGTCCAAGAGGAAAGTTAACTTTTGCTTTGCCAATATTTTTGAAATGAATAATGAGGGAGAATAAATTAAAAAAAAAAATTGTTTCATTTATCCGTAGCGAACGTGTTAAAAACAAAGTAACTTCAGGACATTCGGTCCGGGTTCGGTCCAAATGCTGTCCAGAAATGAAAGTACATGCAATGGATACCTTGTACTATTTTATATCATCACCCAAAATATAAAAAAAAGCGGCCAAGTGCGAGTCGGACTCGCCCATGAAGGGTTCCGTAGCAGCAAGTAACATAATATAAAAGTTCTTGTAGTTCGTTGTAATTTTGATCGATGTCAAAGTGTGTGTGTTTGTGTTTTAATAGTGTATTAAAAAAAACTACTTGCTTGATCTCGTTCAAACCAATTTTCGGTGGAAGTTTACATGGTAATGTACTTTTTTCTTTTTTTTTAAATTATTTTCTGATTTTAGAAGTTACTGGGACACATTTTACCACTTTGTATGTGTCTCTCGCGCAAACTATTCAGTTTAGAAACAAATGATATTAGAAACCTCAATATCATTTTTGAAAACCTATACATAGAACCCAACACGTTTGATGAAAAAAAAAAATTTGAGTTTCACTTCTATTTATGGGGAACCCCCAATAATTATTGTTTTTTTTCTATTTTTGTGTGAAAATCTTAATGCGGTTCACATAATACATCTATCATAGTTCTTATAGTTTCGGAAAAAAGTGGCTGTCACATACGTACGGACAGACAGACAGACAGGCGACGAATCCATAAGGCTTGTTTGTTGCCATTTGGGTACGGAGCCCTAAAAAACAGGGTTTACTAAAAAATACATATTTATTTTTAAGGATGACATTTGAAATTCATCAGTTCATTTTTTTTTTATATATTTTTTATCAAAGCCTACTATGGTCCAGGATAACTACAGGTCTAGCGCTTAACTGGGTCAGTCCCTGAGGTATGGGAGCGGTCGGGAGGGGTGTTTTCGTCGTCGTTGTCGTCATTATGTCACATGTTATCTGATAATTTGAGAGACGAAAACACCCCTCCCTTACCGCTCCCATACCTCAGGGACTGACTCAGTTAAGCGCTAGCCCTGTAGTTTAAAATTCAGTTGCCAGGTTTGTCCCTAACATACATACTTACATAAAAACATTGCAATATAAATATAAGCTTGTGAAATTAATAATTCCAGTAGTGAAATTTTATCTTGGACATACTGTATACATACGGAAAATTGGTCTAGAGACCCGACCGAAAACTGATACTGCACTTACATACTGGTACGTATAATGACAATAGTTGTAGTTTATTGAGTGTATAATTTGGGTACAACTTTCATTGCCATGAATATTATAGTGAATGTATTTTTACAAATAAGACTCACTTTTTGAAAGTGCTCATTCGTCATCTAGTACAATAGACTCGATCATTTCTTTTGAGTTCCTAAAATGGAGGAGCTTTTGCTCATTTATTTATTTTATGCGTGGTTATATTTTTATGACTTCATCATATTGGTATGTGCTAGGTAGATAGATAGATAGATAGAAAACTATTTATTACACAAGACAAAAAACTGTACATAGGTGAACTAATTAGCATTTTCTTCCAGCTAACATTTGTGTATGTAGTGGGTGGTAGTGCTATTGTGAACCACTATTTAGGTCGCTAAATAACTAGATATATAAATACCTGGTGGTAATATTGGTTCCGACCTAAGAATAGACACCTCCGTCTCCTCGCGTGGATATCGTAAAACCCGACTAAGCCCGGACCCGGGCCGGATTGTTGATAGTATTCGTTGGTATACAATTCGCTGATATAAGATTTGTCCTGGCTGCTAGCTTATTATGGAATGTGTTATTACTGGAAGAAAGCGGTAGCCGAGTCAGTCGTGGGAAGCAACAACGGCGATGAGCTCACCACTTGCCCCGCCTATATTCCACCCACTGTGAAAAGAGGCCCATTGAGGGTCTGCCTATCCCTTCGGGAAAAAGGCGTGTGTCTATGTATATATGTATTATAATAAATATATAAAAATAATTCAATATATAACATAAGTGCTCAATTTTGTTGGACATAAGGTCAGGTGCAAATGCAACGTACGATTAAGTCAGGTGGGGTAGGTGCAGCTTAGTGGGGTAGTACGATTTATCTACGTCATATTGCTGAAGAACAACGTGGACTGAAACAAGTGGTAATACAAAGCACAAGCTTAACGAAGGTATACCGCTAGCCCACTCCATACAAAACGAGCTTTGATCCTCATTTCGATATTGATTAGGTAGGTACTTCAAGTAAATTAAATTTTGTAGATAATCTAGTGACTGTGGTTTGTCAGTTTCCCATTACATTATTAAGTATCAATCTAGTATGCATTAGACACATGCCTTTTCCCCTGAAAGAGTAGGCAGAGCCTCAAATGGGCCTCTTTTCACCGTGGGTTACACCATCGTGGGAAATAGACGTGACAAGTGGTGAGGTCAACGCCGCCATTGCTTCCCACGACTGACTCTGCTACCGCTTTCTTCCAATAATAATACATTAAACTAGCATCGGTTATAAAATTTGTATGCAAAGCTGAGTCAGTATGATTTGGAAACCCATAAACCATTTTTTTTAAATATGACAAACCACGGGTTTACTACGGGTTTACACGGGGTATCTTAGTGTAGGTACCTATTAATCATGTGTACAACATTTTGATGAGATCTTATGATCTTATGTATGTGAGACGTTAGTAAGCAATGAATTACAAGCTACTGGTCTGTCCGGCTTGTCATTAGCCAACGAATAATTGAATACACAAATAAAAGTAAGTACGATGCCGTGTGCGATTTTCATCGCGCAAGATAATGAAAGCCAATACGAAAGACTTTCACTGCTGTAATGCTGATATCAACATTGACCTTAAATCCTCTTTTATGAAACCGCAGGAAGTGTAAAGAGGTTGTTCGTTTGTTTTTATTACTGGACAGTTACCATTAGGCTATAATTAAGCATGGAACGAAGCTGTTTCATTAGCTTTTAGCACTTGAGGATCTGGAATGACAATTCGATCAGAGAATGTACTTATGGTAATGTGGGAATTGGGACTTTTAGCTCTCAGAAAATGTAGTGAAATCAATTCAATGAACAGCTATTTTGCTTTTAGTTAAACTGATACATAGGTACGTCGCTTTTATCCATGTCAGTAACAATGATCAAACTAATATCATTAATGCGAAAGTTTGGGTGTTAGGATGTTTGCTACTTAATCACGCCGAAATGGCTGAACCGATTTCGATGTTTGGTACACAAATAGATTATGACCAGGATTGAGCTATAAATATGAAGGCTACTTTGAACGTTGTTAAAAAGTAAACGAAATCACGGACGGACACTAATCGGATTAAATTGCACGCACGAACGTGGATGCATCAGTCCACGGTCTAAAATTCAGAAAGTTTTATTTCTTCCCTATATTTCAGGAAGGCTTTGTTCAAGATGTGCAACTGTCAACATCCGAAGAGGTTGTTGCTTTCCGTTCACGTTAGAATAAAGCTTTTCCAAAGCTCAAATCTCGATGGTCTCGAAGGAATGTAGTCCCTAGTCCGTGACCCGTGACGCCACACCCCTTGCCATTTCGCGTTCCGTTGTCCTGTCACCTCGTTGGGCAGAACCTAAGGTTTGCGTTAGTTCTGGCAAATTGCAGCATAGCTTGGGGCGCTTTATTGAAAATTCGATATATTTGTTACATTGAGAAGGGTCGGGAATAGAGCGAGAACTATGTTTTATGCGTGGGTGGTAAGGTTTACAATCGCGTGGCAGCGTCGTCCCGAGGAGTCCGTTATCCGGCGTCAGGTTACGGCCACGTCTATATAAGACCCTGGCGTCTTCTTCACCATTTCATTCCGTTTGCGACGCTTGGCCGGTCGCGTGTTGTCTGTCGCCAGGCCCGAATCAGTTCGCGCCGCGTTCGTCTAGTCTAGTTCAATCCCGTTCATTCATTCAGGGTCCAGTGCTCATTCCCGGACTGTTCAGTTTCATGTGAACACTTGAACATTTTCTCGTGAACCTCTACTTACAGTTGAAGTGAAGCCGGCTGTTGCGCTCAGGTATTTTCTATAAATTGTCTATATACTAGTTCTAGATCTAATAAAACTTCTTCAAAGGAAGTTGCACAGATAACTAACAGGATGTTCATCTCGCCTATGGCATGTAGTTAATTGGATAGACGTACAAAATAGGAAAGTTATATTAATGGTTGATACTATCTACCTCAGGAAGAAAATTGTATAATAAATCATTGGCTCTTGAGTGCGGAAAATTGCCGGATATAGGTATGTTGCCAGTTTGCTGACGGCCGTGTTGTCCGGTTTTCTGAGAACTGATGATGGTGTTGACATTCAGCTACGTTGGAACTAAGATAGAAAGCTTAGGTAGTTATGAATCCTACTTAGTTCACTCAACATAATGCAAGTCCCTGCTACTGCTTAGACCAATCTATGAATTTAGGAAACTCGGTCAGTTTAGTCTATCCACACAAATGTATTCCTTGTTATCTGTCTCCCTGTAACACAGAGTAGATATATAAAAAACTTAATAAATAATTTAAAAAAAGTTATAAAAAAATATATGGAGAGTATATATACAGAGTAGAGTATGGTAGAGCAGATATTGTTTTACCATACAATCTATATTTACAACTGCTGTACCAAAGTGTTTTTAAAACATTTTTTTTTGTATAAATACAGATGTACTGCTCGCCTAATTATGTAAAAACCTCTTACTAATTCTTCTAAAAAATCGTTCCAGTTTTGGGAGAGAAAGCAGGGGAATACGATCTTGAAAACTGTATGAACAATAAGTATATATTTTACTAATATCACGAACAGAGTTTATTCATAAGTTATCAAAAGATCATACTTTATGAATGTTTAGGATTGAATTTGAAATAACAAAGACATATAAAGAGTGAGTTATTGATCAAATTAGCTAGATTATCATTTAAGATCACTTTATAATGTTGGTAGTGAGATTTATTACCCATCTGATAAAATGGCATCTGAAATATCTGATAAGTACTCGAACAACATGTATTTAACGGCTACATAATATGATTTAACGTTGGTTTATAAAGTTCATTCACATCATTGAGGAAAAGTTATTTTTATTTTTTACCGTAACATCTTTTAACTTGCACTTTCTTATCAAGCTTATTAGCGATATTAGCGTAATTTGCATGAGTATATAAAAATTGGTATGCATTTGGTCTGGAAAGCGCACAATACTTTACAGATAAATAAATCTAGTTGAATAGAGTTTAAGTCCGCTTGATATCCATAAATAATAATTATATCTGACTGTTTTATTTTTAAATTTAACAAAAAAGGTGTTACTTTTGTAACAAGGAATGGAAATGTGCATGAAAGGAGCATCTGCGAGGTGCACCACACTGGTTCTTTTACCATTGGTTGACTACCTCTGTGGTGTGGCGGGTGAGTAGCCGGCTGAGATGCGAGAGGTTGCGGGTTCGATTCGCGCTGGAGGACAAATGTTTGTATGACCTGTAAATGCAGGGAAAGCTAGTGTGAAATCACAGGTATGTATGTGACTGTTTATGTGTGCTGAGTGTTATGTTATTGGTCACTAGGCCCTTATCAGGCTACCAGTAGCTCAAGCTGGTCTCGCAGCGCAGCGCACGTCCCCTAACGCAGGGTGACCAAGAAAGAACCAGTGACATGAAGCAGTAGTAGGGAAAGTAACAAGCGGGTAATCTCAAAAACAGGGAAATTTATTGGAGAGTTGTATAGACATGGTAGATTATATATATTATTTCCACAGTTATTTCCACGGTGCATTAAAATTGCTTAGATCTCGAATTTCCAACGCATCGTAATAACCACATCAATCTACAGGAAATTCTCTTCCGACAAAAACATATTACAATCCTTGGAGGTCTGTCACGCATTTCCACCATCCACCATCAACTAGCATTAGAATCAGATACGTAACGACCATGCTAGTAATAATAATGACTAAATTACCTATGTCATCCAACTTTTATTCGCACGGCTTGCAAACCCTTTCCTATATGTACATACCTACGCTGTACTTACGTATTGGTAGATGATAAAATGATTACAGTCATTACTTGGGAATTACACGTACTCGTCTCAGTCGCCTGCTAGATCATTACTTGCATTCACGTGAGATACCTTGTGCACAACCCCGACCTATTGTTTTATTTTACCACAAATTGCGACTGCTACCATTGAACCTTATTATTAAATCATACTCATATCGGCGCACGCAACTCATGGAAGACCATCCATTAAGGTGGGCAAAATTACCAATATTAGATTAGATTTTTAACTGACTAAATCAAGTACAATATTCAAATTAAAAATATGCAATGCAATACGATACTACATTATAATACCGAGAGATCAACCAGACAGAAACACGATAGGACAAAATTTTCTCGTTAAAAAAAAACACAAATTTACCTCTAACTTTTGGCTAGATTCGATTGTTTGTCAATATTATTTATAATATTATTTGTTTTCTATACAATTCAATGCAATTCAATTCATATTTTAATTTCGTGTTGTCCATTTTGTGTAATTTTATTTTAATTTGTGATATTTTGTGACATTAATTTTATATAATTTTATAATAATATCTTTGATTTATATTTTATTGTATTAGTTTTAATGTTTTTTGTGTTTTAATGGGTTTATATAGATTTAATTTTATGGGTGTAAATAACCTGAAATAAATGATTAATAATAAAATGGTACAGATTATTGGGTCAAAAATTAGATAAATAAAATCAATACAATAAAACGGAGGGTTTTTAAAATTATGTATATTTCACGAGATATTCAATAAAAACCGCTTTTTCGAGCGACGCGTGGCGTTTTTTTGTATGAAGATTTCGCGACCTATTTCACCGCGTGAGGGTAGATACGACGTGACCCGTAATCTGGTTCATGTTGTAGCTTATTCGTGGCTCTCATCCTCCTGCTTCTCTTCTACCTTTCTTTAAATTAAGTCTCTTTTAACACAACATTTCAAATGCATCTAACCTTCAACCTCTATTTCTCCGTGTCCACGTCTTATACCTATACAACGCTGAGCTCCAAAAATGTTTTTGAAACATATCGTAAATGTAATTAATTTAATTGTTTCCTCATTAGATTTGAATCCTTTATCAGATATTTCAGAAAGTTATTTAGAGTCTGTTCAAAAAGAGAAGCCTCGTGGGATTGGAGGGCGCAGCTGTGCTTATTTACCTTTTTTGTTTAGCGGGCAATAGAATAGCGCGTCTGTTCCATTTTGATCATTTTACAACTGTAACTATTTATTTAGTGAAAAATTCAAAATGCCGACAGTTTGAATCCTAGGCTAAAGAAATAGTTGTATAAACTAAATAAAACGTTAGTTCACAATTTGGCCACGACGCTTCTCTTTTTGAACAGACTCTACAGGTGATTCAATGAAGATGTTGATTATGAGTGGTGAGAGTAGGTATCCTTGTAGTAGGAGTTGGTATCTATGTCTGATTTTAGATTTTTCTCTTTTACTTGCTTTCTGTATCATATTAACTAGAAATTTCCTGTCTAAAAATTATTCGAATAAGCTTCAATTTTTTTTTTTCAAAATTACTTGTGAAATGCCTTTTATAAGTCTACAAATGCTATGTGACAACATTGCTAACAATTTCAATTTCAAGTCAATGGCCACCTGAAAATCTACAACGAAATCTTGACTTCATTGTCAACATGTGCGTCATAAGAAAGCATAAGAGATCATAAAATAAGGTATCGGAATGCTAAAAAGCAAATAATAGCAAAAGAAAGGCAAACATATTCCCAGAATATTTGAGTCGTGCTGCCTTGTAGATGCACATAAAGCCTAAGCGAGGCTGTTATATTTTGTCTGGTTTTCGAAATGCAAATGCAAAATGCTTTCTTTGCCCATTGGAAAAATTGCGCGTTCATGAACATAACTCTCCTTTAATGTCGTTCAATAAATCAGTTTTATGATAAACAAGGAGTTTACGAGGTCTTTTAAAGAATATTTAGCGCAGCTAAAAAGTGGCGGGTGTTTAAGATAATAATTGGAAATCTATTTATAACAGTCCTTTCTATATTCACGTTTTGCAAAGAGCTATCTATATGCATAGGTTAGTTGTTAGTTTGAAATTATATTGATTTATAGTGCCGCAAAAACTGATAGCAGTGTTGCAAGAATTGTTTAAGATTTAAAGGCTTCATTTCCTTAAAAGCGGCGACCATCTAATGACCGCAATTATGTTATAATCTTCTTAAAAATTAATGAATGAATGATATTAAATTTAAATGTAACCCAAAAATTTCGTTCCTGCGGGTATAATGTACAAGTGTGGTTTTCACTTGAAAAAGAATAAACTAGAATGAATGATAGTTGAAAATCGTGCTCAAGACTATGTTACGGCCGTAATATGACGACAGCCAACTCTTAGGAAAGGCTAAAAGCAACAGGAACAGGTTGTCTTACTACGAACATATCTTTTAGTACAGGATGCTCGTTATTAAATTTTAATCACACTATCTATAAACTAAGACGTGTAATATTGTAAAAAAAATTTTTTTGTTCATTTGAATTAGTGAGTATTAGACCAATTTACATAGAGGATAATGGGCAAAGTCTATGCAAAGGAATACATTTTTTTTTCTCTTTCTAAAAAATAATGTCTTGAAAATTGGTTGTAGTTCAAACATACTCTAAAAGTCTCTAAATTATAAGAAAAATAAACCAAAAAACTTAATACATAAAAAAAAAACAATATAAGAGATAGCTCTCATACTAAATCAATTAAAATATTTTAGTTTTTGATCTAATTCAGCTTAAATGTTTTGGCCGTGAATTTATTCAAATCGTTATATGACTTTATGTAACAATGTAAAACAAGCCCATTCCACCCTTCATACATGTATTCCCAGTTGCAACACCTACTCGACTTAATGAGCTAAGCAAAAAGCTTCTACGTAGCAACAACAACCAGCCATTTTCCCTGACCCATGACTTCACTTATCTGCACCTAGTTAGAGCAAATCATAGGGGTTAGGAACATGGGCAGCGGGATATGTAATGCCATGTCATGGAGAAAATAAATAGGAAATTCTTAGAATAGAGAACCCTGCGACAGAGACTTGCAACTTTGTCATTACATACCATAGACACAGAGCATTACAAAGACATGAAGAAAATAAATAGGAAATTCGTAGGATAGAGAACCCTGCGACAGAGACTTGCAACTTTCTCATTACATACCATAGAGCATTACAAAGTCATGAACAAAATAAATAGGAAATTCTTATGATAGAGAACCCTGCGACAGAGACTTGCAACTTAGTCATTACATACCATAGAGCATTACAATGTAATTGAAATATCTTTACAAACAGTTACAAAGATTTAAAGGAAATCCTAGGATTTGTTTCAGCTATAGTTTTTTTGATGATGTAATACTTTACTCGATATAACACAATACCTAAAGCGTTGAACTGTATATCACTCGTGTTCATCGTATGGACCATAATACAATGAATTTAAATATTTGTTGTTGATGTCTTTTCAAATTAGTTAGGCTCAGTCGGCGTAAATTGCGTAAATTTTGCGGTCGTTCAACTAACACGTAAAAAGGCATGACTTTTTATACAGATAGTTTTCCCTATTAGCGTCAGACAGAGTTCTGTAGTGTCCTCTAGTTAAATTAACAACTAACGTTACAGGTCACAAAAAAGCTATCAACGAACGCTGTTGGCTACTCTTTGGTGGGCATGTCGCAATTTAAAAAGCTTCTAAAATTCAAAACATTATACACGGACTTGTTTGTGGGATTCGTTGGTAAAAGAATTGTCCTAGTTAGCTGCTAGCTTATTTAAGGAATATGTTATTACTGGAAGAAAGCATTAGCAGAGTCAGTCGTGGGAAGCAATGGCGGCGATGACCTCACCACTTGTCACGTCTATTTCCCACGATGGTGCAACCCACAGTCAAAAGAGGCCCATTTAAGGCTCTGCCTACATTTTCGGAGAGAAAGGCATGTATCAATGTATACGTATGGTATGAATATAGACGCGAAAAATAGTTTCTTAAAATAAGCCCTTGACGCACACTACCTACGAATTAATAAATTACCTAATTTTCAGAGCTGTTTTGAGTAGCAGCTTTGTTTCTTAGGGTCTCGTACCTCAAAAAGTACCAGTGGAACCATTACAGGGCCACTCTCGTGTATGTCAGTCTGTATTTTATCTGTATCACCTGAAAGAATTTTTGACATATAGAAAAAAAATTGGTACATATACAGAATTCGGCGACCCAATCACGGATGTATAGGGTAAAGAAATTAATTCTGATTGGGGGTTATTTTTGGAGGCAAACTAGAAATTTAAAACAATAACTTTCATATTACACATGGAAGGGCTCGTTATGAGAAATATATTTTTTTCATAATATTTTTTGTTATTTCATCGTATTCTAAATTTAAGTTTGTTTCTTTGGCAAAATAAATATTTTAGTAATTTTAATCTATATTTTTGAATTGCTTAGTTTAATGTTATATACGACATTCAAGCATTACCCTTATCTTCGAAATTCCAACCCTAAAATTTAGAAAAAATACGCCTTCACTCATAGCAATTATTTGTTCTGTGTTCATATGTTATTGGAAAACTTAAACGATAATCTTTAAATCACAACAGAAATATTCGTGAAGAGAAAATGTGTCGCTTGATTACACTAAGAACTAATAAAGCATAAGTTCAATTTTGGTATATTTGTTGGTAGTTACTTGTACGGCACCTTCTGCACGTGAGTCCTACTCGCGCTTGACCGTTTGTTTAATTGTAGACAAAACCTAACACATGACCGCAAAAAGCCGACTATGATACCCAAATGTGGGCGCATAACCTGTTGTTTTTTGCGAACAAGTGCAAGTGGCCTTGACTGAACAGCTCCGCCCAAATACATCAGCGAGTATTGGCCCACATTGAAAAGAAATTGCATATGCTCACGTTTGTTTGTAAACGTGCTTACAGACTACACGGTTTTGTCCTTACGTTTATGTCAATAATATCTTTGAAAGAAAGTTTAAAAGAGTTCTTACATCACTTTTTTAACGACTTCTTATTATTTTTTTAAAGACATTGGTACTCACGTTATTAAATAACTGTAGAAAGAAGGAAGAAGCTTTTCTTAGGACTGCTATGGTGAATCTAGACCACTCCTTCTTCTTTCGGTAGTATGGTTTGGTGGTGTTAAATGTAGTTAAAAGTCTTGTATAAGATGGTAAATGGTTTGTATTAAGAAAGTCTATACAATTACACTGAATCGGTATGACTATGAATCTATGGTATATTATTGGTATGGTTTTATGAGAGTACGCGATGCCTGTAAGGCTGGTGTTCGCGAACTGAGCTCAATTTGGGGTAATCCGAGCAAATGCGTATTTTGTGCATACAATGCTGAAACACACATTTGCAGCGTGTTCGTTTATATGCTTATAACTCGAACATATTCCCGAGAGCGAGATGAAGATGAAATCGCATGAAATGAAATGATGGTACAATTATAAAATCAATTCAAGCGAAACAATAAAAGCAAACAATAAATCTTACTGGTTAATGGTTGACGTTACTTATAAAACATTATAAACATAAGATAAAATAAGCAAAATATAAAAGCACATGGTAGCATAAAATATCTAATAAAAACGTGTAAATGTTTCTAAACTTAACTAAACTATCGAGTTTTCGAGAGCCATATTGTCATTTGGTACACCCGGGTCCGTCTTTTTATCTCGTTTAACCGCACTGTAGTTCGCGCTTGCCACGTTTGGCATAATTATGTAAACGAAAACTGATATCACTTTTATTGTTTAATTCACTTGCACTAAGCACTTCACTATGGTCTGGTTCACTGGTTGACCTCAGCGGCGGCGGAGCCATCACCGACTCCTGCCGGCGGTGGCTCTCGCGGCGGGGCTGAGGTCTTGGAGGCGGCGGGGTCGCCGCAGATCTCTGACGGCGGCGACCCTCGCCGCGGCGCGCAGGAACAGCTCCCTGGTGTAGACAGCATTGTCCGCTCCTCCATGCTTAAGCTGCTGCTGCACACAGTGCGCCTACTGCCAGCACATAGCTGATCATGGCTCGTCATCATTTTTTTTTGAACTCTGCTTCAATTATGGAAGTATAGTATTTCCATAAATTAGACAGATGTTTTTCATTTGTATGGTTGGTGTGGTGTATGGTTTCAATGTCCTTGACATAGTGATCTGCGAAACGTGAGTCTAATACTCTGAACAAGTCATCTGCTAGGTATCCGATATCATTTGCGAGTCCCCTTCGGCGCCGCGCTGTCTGCTCCACAGTGCGCCTAGCGTCAACGTTAAAATGCAGCGTTAACAAGAGTTCATTGTAGTATTCTAGTTCCTGGTAATCGTGCCGGCCTTGCTGCACGATCGTATTGCAATCGTATCATTTGTCAATGGTTGAACACAGTTTATCAAAATAGGTAGATATTTTGTCATAGGTAGGTACCTATACCTGTCCAGTGTCTGCCATATGGTACATGACTAAAGGCTATTTGTCCCTGATAAGTTGTATTTTGTTTATAGGATCAAAGTAGACTGTCGGTTGTCTCTTGATAACTGTTTTATATCGTTCAAGCCGTAGGTAAGTTGGTAACAACGGCATCATGAAACTAAATAATACTGTTTATATTTTCGATCTTAAATTTATTTCTTGGTAATATGTTCGTTGTTATTTTTCTGGTTCTGGTTTTGGTAATGTCTGGTCTGGTGCGGATTCGTTGACCTGGTTAACGGGCAACACTGAGAGCTTTACAATCGGGCGCTTTAGGACACCGTTCCTGGTTTTTAATGAGACCGCTCTGGTAAGGCCTTCATCCCCTGGATGCGTGTCGATTACCCGCCCAAGAGCCCACTTTCCTGGTGGTAGATTATCATCATGGATCACCACTAGATCCCCAATATCGATGTTTTTCTGTGTCTGCATCCACTTGGTTCTGGATGACAGTTGTACAAGGTATTCAGACTTCCACCTTTTCCATAAATCTTGAAATAGTTTAGATGTTAGATGCCATCTGGTTCGAGCATCTTGCTCCGTTTCTATTATAGTTGCTCCTGGTCTTCCTGATAAGAAATGAGCTGGTGTGAGAAAATTGAGATCATCAGGATCCTCTGATAACGCGCAAAGCGGACGAGAGTTCAGACATGCTTCCAGTCTGGTCAATAGTGTGGTATACTCCTCGAAGGTCAGTTTCTGTTGGCCAATGACTCTCTTAAGATGATGTTTAAGGCTGCGTACTGCTCGTTCCCATAATCCCCCGGAACTAGCCCATTTTGGTACTGTATAGTGCCATTCCAGCCCCATCTCCGTTATCTCAGTTATGAAGCCTTCACTGAATACTTGCTGAAGTTGGTGAAATTCTTCTTGTAACATTCTATTCGCTCCCACAAAGTTAGTTCCGTTATCGCTATACATGTGTCGTGGAGCTCCCCTTCGGGCTGCCATCCTGGTAAGCGCTGCCAGAAAGGCTGAACTGGTCAAGTCTGACACGAGCTCTAGATGAACAGCCTTTGTCACCATGCATACAAAAACAGCTATATAGCCCTTTGTGGTTTTAATTCCTCGCCCTTTGTTTGCTTTAACCTCGACGAAACCCGTGTAGTCTACACCACAGTGGTGAAATGCATTTTCTGGATTCACCCTCGATGATGGTAAGTCTCCCATGAGCTGGTACTGCTTAATAGGATCCTGTCTTCTACATACGACGCATTTTCTAATAAACTTTTTGGTAGCCATGTATCCGCCGATAATCCAATACTGTTGCCGAAGATTCGCTAAAGTGAGACGTACTCCACCGTGGAAAGTCAATGCATGTGCTTGGTCTATGAATAGCACGGTGATCCGATGATCATGAGACAAGATGATGGGATGCTTCATTTCAAAACTTATGTGGGCATTTCTCAGTCTTCCACCCACACGTAAAATGCCATGCTCGTCTATGATTGGATTTAAATTCAATATTTTACTTTTACAATGCACCTTTCCATGTCTATTTATAGAATCTAAGTCGTTTGCAAATTCTGTTTGTTGAATGGTTTTGATTATCAGCAGTTTTGCACGGCGTAGTTCATGTAATTCGAGGTAAGGTCGGCGAACTTGTTTCTTGGTAGGTAATCGCAGTATCCATGCCATAATATGTATGATTTTCGTAATAGAGCTAAATTTTTGTAATAAGTAATTAACTATACTCGTCGTGGTTGATTCTTTTTGCTCTGTTAATACTGCGTTTGCGTGTCTCAAAATAGAAGGTTTTATTTCGAGATTGGTTTCATATAATATGGTTTGTTCAGTTTTTTGGTTTGTGTATGATGGCAGCCATGACGGCCCCTGCCACCACAATTTGTGGTCTTTGAGTTGTTTGACGGTCAATCCACGGCTTGCGCAATCAGCTGGATTATCTGTGGTCTTCACATATTGCCAATGCTTTGATGGTGTAGTTTTGGTAATTGTTGTAACCCGATTTGATACAAATGGTTTCCATCGGGCTGGATCTCCTTGAATCCATCCCAGCACTGCAGTAGAATCGGTCCAGCAGTACACGTCCGTGTGGTAATCTGACCAGCAACCTTGAACTTTTTGCATTAGTTGAGCTAAAAGATGAGCGCCCATTAACTCAAGTCTAGGTATCGATATGACCTTGTTTAGTGGCCCTAACCTTGCTTTACCCGCAACTAATGTTATGGTTGTTTTTTCGTTCTTGACGATCTTGCAGTAAATTACACATGCGTATGCCTTGTTGGATGCATCGCAGAATCCGTGTAATTCAATGTTTTGGTTTTCTCCCATTCCAAGCCATCTATTGACTTCCATTGTGTTTATGTCTTTTAATTCTTGTTTCAATTTGGTCCACTCGCAGTCAACATCTTCTTGCAGTTTTTCATCCCATTTTAACTTTGACAGCCAGACATTTTGAAACATTATTTTCATGGTAGTACTCAGAGGGGTTAGCCATCCAAGTGGGTCAAATAGCTTTGAAATGTCTGAAAGAAGAGATCTTTTGGTCGCAATAGATGGTGAATCACATTCAATCTTTGAGTTGAAGATGAAATTATCCTTCAGCGGGTTCCAACCGAGTCCCAATGTTTTGGTGGAATCGGTCTGTTTAAACTCGTACGTTGACTGGTTGCATTGATCTTTATCTAAGTCAGTTAAGAGCTCTGGTTTGTTCGAGGTCCATTTTCTTAGATTAAATCCTCCCAGATGTAGCAATTTTATAAGATTTGATTTCAGTTTATTGGCTTTTTCTATCGTATGACAACCTCCACAGTAATCATCCATGTAGAATTT
This sequence comes from Operophtera brumata, assembly GCA_932527175.1. Lineage (NCBI taxonomy): Eukaryota > Metazoa > Arthropoda > Insecta > Lepidoptera > Geometridae > Operophtera > Operophtera brumata. The sequence continues at coordinate 9,670,527 of OW052238.1, forward strand.
ATCCTCCAATTCTTTTGCTGCGTCAGGGAAATTATGCCCTTCATCAGCCGCCAATTGCTTTAAACACATCATCGCCATAAATCCTGCTGGTTTGGTTCCGTAGGTAAGCGTGACGAGTTGAAACGATTGAATAGCTTGGTTTGAGTCTCTCCATATTATTTTCTGGTAAACTTGGTCTTCTTTATGTACTTGTATCATTCTATACATTTTTTCAATGTCAGATGTATATACAAATTGATATTGTCGCCATTTCAGAATTAGCTCTTGAAGATCTTTTTGTATATTAGGACCTCTGTACATTACATCATTCAGACTGTATCCTGATGATGATTTTGCCGAGGCATTGAAAACCACTCTCAGTTTGGTGGTAGTTGATTCAGCTCGAGTGACTGAATGGTGAGGTAGATAGCACTCAGGCGTCTGGTTATTGGTTGATGGTATCATATGATTTAAAGTTATATATTCATTCATGAACTTTTGGTAATCTACTTTAAATTCACTGTTCTTCTCCAACTTTTTCTCCAAGTTTCTAAATTGAGCTAGAGCTTGGGGTTTGGTGGCACCCAATTTTTCTTTGAGGGCCGGCTTAAACGGTAGCCGCACCTGGTACCGGCCGCTATCAAGTCTTTTAGTCGTTTCTAGGAAGTATTGAAGACACTCATGGTCATCGTTAGACATCTCTATTTTCTGATTTATGTCTTCGTTTTCCCAAAATTTTAGTAACTCTTCTGTGTTGTTGAGAACAACGTTACAATGGTAGTATGGTTTCATAGATCCAACGAGCAGCCACCCTAATTGCGTCTGCTGCGCGATGGGCTGCTCATCCTTGTCTCCTCTCAAGATACCTCCTAACATTATCTTGCTATAAACATCCGCCCCGAGGAGCAAGTCTACTGGTCGGCTTACGTTAAATTCCGGATCAGCCAGGTTAATACCTTGGATGTGATCCCATGATGATGGTTTGGTAAATGTTTTGTTCGGCAGGCGTTTAATTAGATTATTTATAATAATAACGTTGGTCGCGAAGGAAAACTTGCTATGCGTCGATTGTATAGCTATCTCTATCATGCCTTTAGAACTGTTTTCTTTCTCTCCTACGCCGTAAATTTGACCCTTAAAATGAGCCCTCTTCAATCCTAAGATCTGGGCCGCATTCTCATTGATCAACGACAGTTGAGAACCCTGGTCGACCAAAGCTCTCATGGTGTGCTGAGTGCCATCAGACCCCGTGACCTTGACTACGGCAGTAGCTAAAAGTATCTCTGACCTGTCATCCCAGGACACGTGTGATGACCTGAATGTATTTTCTTTTGTTGCTTCGCTATTGGTTTGCTTAGCGTTTGGTTTTGCAGAAGTAGTTGTACTTTGATCCACTAAAGCGTCATGAAGTAAAGTATTATGTTTGCCTAAGCATTTACGACATCGTTTGACCGATATGCACGGTTTCTTGAAATGATTGCATAAACAGTTTTGACAAAAGTTTAATTGCTCAATCTTTTTTGATTTTTGCAAAGGCGTCATTTCTAAAAATGTAGGGCATCGCCACAATGCATGCTCAGTATTGCACAATGCACAGGTTATCGACTGCGAAACATGATATGCACTCATGTTAGGCTTCGAATAATCTTTGTTAAATAATTGGTTATTTCGTTGAAAACTTTTCTTTTGGTTTGGGTTGTATTGGTTAGATTTTGATGGTTGAGGTAGCATGGTTTTCAGGTTATTTGGTTCTTGTTTACGCCGGGACGCTTCTAATGCTGTAAATTTCCTCTCTAAGTACTCCAGGAACTCCTGTAGAGAGGGTAGCTCTCTGGGCTTCTTGACGGATTCTATATATTCAGTAAAAATCTCCTTATCGAGCTTTTGCGCTAGTAGGTGCACTAAGAGTGGATCCCATGTTGAAATATCGACTCCCAGGTTTTGTATAGCGTAAAGCGTCTCTTTCGCTACGTCATGCAGCTTTTTAATCATGATCAGCGATTGGTGCTGTATGTTGGGAAGATCTAGTAAAATGCTGATATGGGATGTAAAAATTAGTTTCTTGTTTCCATACCGATGGTTAAGAATCTCCCAACATACCTTATAGTTATCAGAGCTTATCTGTAAATGGTGAATGAGGCGCTCTGCCTCTCCTGCTACCTTACTCTTCAGAAATTGCATTTTTTGCGCATTGGATATCGAAGGGTTTTTGTCAATAGCCTCGCTGAACAAATCCTTAAACGAAACCCAATGGTCATAGGTTCCATGGAACACGGGGATATCCATCTGAGGAGCTGACCTCTCTCGATGTTTCACCGACCACATCTTAGTGTTGATGGTCTCCGTCAACTCGATGTACGTTTCCTCGTGCTCGCAGAATAGTTCTTGGTAGTTGATATCTTCACTTCCATTTTCGCCTTCAATTTCCCAATGAAGTTTGTCAATCTCTCTCCAGCGGCTGTCCAGTGATCTTAAAGCATTCTCAAATTGCCACTGGTTCTCAAACTTGTCGACTTGTGTTTTACTCATAGTTCGCATGAGCGCTTTAAAATTGATGTTCTGCTTTTTCATCAACTCGTCTAGCTTGCTGGACCCTCCCGCTGATGGTAAAAAATCATCTCGCTGCGGGGCAAATGCTGGGCCTGGTTGTGGTTGCGTAGCCCCTGCTTCTAACCTACGTTGGCTAACGCTCAGCTGCTGCTTAGTGCGGATATCTGGTGATGGTTGGGCTTCCCCCGCTTCTGGTCTGCGGGGACTAACGCCTAACAGCTGCTTTATGGTCTTATCAATGATCTCTTTGATATTGGAGTAGACTTCCTCTACTGTATCAAAACATCCCTTTTTGAAGTAGACATGGTCGAGCTCTGCAAACTCACACATTTTTCTATGGTTCTCCTGGTATTCTCGCCAGTAAACTTCCAGCATATCTGCCTTCCGCTTGTAATTATCGATGGTTCTCCGTTCGGACCCATCTTTCTTGATATTGGTTAAAAATTTGGTCAGAGTCTCATAAAGCTCTGTCTGGTTTATAAACATGGAGTCAGTATCCATGTTTAGTGCTTTTATGATTGATTTTTAATAGATAATAAATGGTTCGCTCTGACCTGGTATGCTCCAAAAACGACAGCCACTGCAGTCCAACTTAATTTAAATCACTGCAATCCTCTGGTTATGGTGTCACTGTATCACATGGTAGGCACTGGTAGGTAGTTTTTCGAAGGACCATGTAGAAAGAAGGAAGAAGCTTTTCTTAGGACTGCTATGGTGAATCTAGACCACTCCTTCTTCTTTCGGTAGTATGGTTTGGTGGTGTTAAATGTAGTTAAAAGTCTTGTATAAGATGGTAAATGGTTTGTATTAAGAAAGTCTATACAATTACACTGAATCGGTATGACTATGAATCTATGGTATATTATTGGTATGGTTTTATGAGAGTACGCGATGCCTGTAAGGCTGGTGTTCGCGAACTGAGCTCAATTTGGGGTAATCCGAGCAAATGCGTATTTTGTGCATACAATGCTGAAACACACATTTGCAGCGTGTTCGTTTATATGCTTATAACTCGAACAATAACTATGATCCGTTGTACTGCATGATCTCTTATGCCTATAATTTAGTTTCTGTAGGAATGGGTCACCTCTGGGAAAATTAATCCAATGCCTATAATTTAGTTTCAGTAGGTTCCACCTCTGGGAAAATTCAATTAACAAAAAAAAAAACTATTCGCTAATGTGTTAGTCACAGAATATTGAATAGTTTGATATTTCACGGCGCGTCGCGTCGGAGCGAACGAAATTGAATATTGAAAATTAAAAAAAAAACTCAATAGTGTCTGAAGACGGACATTAGAGATTGTAAGGGTAGACACTTACTAAACACGATAAGGGTAGCGATACACTTAGTTATTGTGAAACTGACAAGTTTTTTTTAAAGTTATGTAATATTGTACCTATCTGACGCCAGTAGATGTAGATGTATCAAATTATTTTGTACCTATCCTAAATAGGTACCTACATAGGTCATTTTACATAGTTTTAATTTTACATAGTTTACGAATAAATAAAATGAAATTAAATGAAATAGTGAACACTATTTTAAAACAAGAAAATGCTGAGTGAAGCTCGGTCGCAGCAGGTTCTATTCAAAATAGGAGCAAACTTTGTAAGCCTACAAAAAGGCTCAAGCCCTAAAGGTACAATTCTCTTAAAATTACTATTTTGTTTATTTTTGTTACTGTATAATCCAGTATGAATTTTTCAGAGATGTTAACTAAAGTCTAAAAACCAAAAAATCTACTCGTAAAGAACGCCCTAACATAAATCATCGTACTACTGGATGCCCATGGAATTTCAAAAGTTCAAATTCACCAGTCGGCATCTTCGCACCTTGATGTTTTAAAGATTAATAGGTGTTTTGTTGAGATCATCATGTAAGAAGCTGATTTGATTGATAGACACATACATAGTTTTCAGTATAACGAGGTTTATCAACAGATCGCCAAGCGTGTAACCGTTACGGTAGTATGAAGTCTGCTGCTGGGCTTCTATAATTTATTGTTGGTCGGTTGAATTTTGATGTTTATCTTCCAATAGTTTTTTTGTATGTATTTTAATAACTAAATTGGCTTATGAGCAAGGGCTTATTCGTAGAAGAACTCTCCGATTCTACAAGCTAAGGCCGCTACAAACCCGCGGTGCTATAACATTTTTGATCTGTAACATCTTTCCTGCCGAAATATCGGGAACAATCAAAACTCAAAAATCATTGTAAATATCCCGTTTCTAGTGAAAAGTATCTTTTCTCTCGCTTTCCTGCAATCTGTGAAAAGGGACAGAAGTGTGTAACGGAAGCGCGCATTTTTCCGTAAGGTTGGTAGTGCGCATTTTTCCGAGCGGTTGGTACTATCGCCATGTTGCTTATTACCAAGGAGGAGAGATGTCAGATGTTACACACCAAAAGCGAGTACTTTAAGGCTCACTCGTTTTTTTGATTCGTTCGGAATATTAAAAAATATGCTAACCGCCCTACATTCCTATGAAGTAGGAATTCTTTTTTGAGACTGGATTTTATTTCAGGAGATGATACAATTAGGTTTAATTTAAATTTTCGATATTTACTGGGCAAAATAATATTTTAATTAATCCTGGTCATCGTAAATGCACGGACAAAAAGAAAGGGATGCATAACTCATCGCATAAGACAGCCGGGTTCCGGTTTACGTGACTTTATTTCCAATTTCCTTTGCAGAGTTTATTTGCGTCGTTTTGCCGGTCCTAAACCATCAATCAAATAGTGCAGTATTATTTTGATCGAATAAGGAGTACTTTTTCAAACTTTAGTGCAACTATTTAAAACGAGCAATCCCTATCACTGTGTGACAACTGTAGAAACAAAGCAAGAGAGTGACTGAGACAGTAACGCTCAGTCAGTGAAATTACAGGCACATGAGACTTTTCATCTTTATGTCTCAGGGTGGCAGGCGCAGTGCAATGCCACATAGGGTGTGCCCTAGGTGGACATGACCTATGAGGTAATGCACTGTTCATAGACAGAGGTTACCACTTAACATCAGGTGAGCCATCTGCTTGAAACGTCATTCCAAGTAGTATAAAAAAAATAAAAATAAAAACATACACAGAAAGTGATTAACTAGTAGTACTACTCTTACGAAAGATGGATTAAGTCTAGACTTAAATATCGACCTTTGATATACGACTTTAACGCAAAAGCAGATGGTTTGTTTTCTGGAATCGACTCTCAAGCTAGATAGTCTGAGGTTATGGCTTCATATTCTAAGTATGTAATCATTCACTTTTGGACATACGTTAAATGAGCAAAACTAAAACTATATCTATAACAAGAACGACCTACATTTAGATTATTATAAGTTTATATTGTTCTCATATAAGTGACATTTGTCTTCTTGAGAATAAATTATTTAAACCTAACCTTATGCCAAAAATCATAAAACCTCGGACCATCTCTGGTTTTTCCCAAACCATGCCTCCTAGTTTAGCTTACAATGGGAGGCACTGATCTACATTGTCAGTTTATTGCTTGTTTGAGGATTTCGTCATCTCGATTGTGGTCGACTCTTTTATACAAGAATCCGTTAGTTCGACACGTACGAAAGTGTCTTGGGTTAAAGTAAAAAAAAAACAGTTTAGCCAAAGAATATATAATAGTGGTTTAGTAAAGGTTGATATTTAAGCCTACACACCCTGGTCTATGTTCAGGCTTAGGCCTGAGAACGTAATCACTTGGTTGACGTATGACCTTACATTTTTGGTCTATTATTGAAAGGTGAAATGCTGTTTTCCCTTATAAACATTTCGGTATTCAGCCGTAAGCTGGCACCAGTATATGTAAGTGTGTCGCATGCACTATGCAAGGCCCCACTACTTTCCCCCGACCCAGTGCCCTAAGACGCCGACCCACAACATACAATTCCGTAATGTCTCGCATTTTATTTAGAGATTTTCTGTGGCTTATTACTCGTACTGTTATAATGTTACTGACCACTGTGACATATCTTGCGGTAATAGGTACGTGGTAGTAGGTACTTTTATGGTCGGTTTTGTCACGATGTTGTGGTTTTACTTGGGTTTAACGGATTTTGGTAAAGTTTTTTTTTTGGTATGACAGTTTTTTTACTTATAATATATGTACGTTTTGATTATTTAGGCTGTACCGATAACTCATCGAAGTTACTTTTACTGTGTAATTTTATAAGGTATTATTAGACTTTTTTGTTGAAATTATTGAACTTCCGAAATGAACGATTTATTAGAAGTCAAAAGACTCTTTATTGCTCTATCCGCATCGAAACTTCATTATTTTTACAGTAACAAAGTTATAGATCAATTTAAATGTACGTGACTGTCTTGCACGAGCTATGAGAGCTCACGTGCGCGCGTGCATCTCTAGAATATGCTCTAATAGGCGTGTAATTCAATCCAGTAATATGCTACGGCCACGAAAAATTCGCTGATAGAAAAACACTCCTGAAATTATCTGAATGCTCCTGACAATACTATCAGGATTTGTGCTGCTGTTGCAGTATGATTTTCAGCCTTGAACACACACACACACACACACACACAGATTCATTAGTGTTTTTACTAGATGTTTCTCTTTTGTTTATAACGCTGGTTTATTAATTAATCTCGATGTTTTTGAGGCTGACATTGGCGCTGAGCCCGCAGATTGAATTCTCTCGGAGCTTTATTTATTTGGTTTCATGGCCCTACAATTCGCTTGCACTTGATAATATAATTTTGCAACAATAAAACTGTCGACAGAGCTGATGACTTTGATTACGAGACAGGATAAGTTACAAATTGAATAAAAGTAATGCAGTACATTTTCTGGATCCAATTCGCAATTTGTGGTCGAGATTAGCATGGGTCTTAGTTACAGTAATTGCGATGGTTTTCATAGACTCGCTATTTATGAATGAAATAACTTGTGTTTTTTATGATAGAATAATAAAGGTAATAAAGTGAATAGATAATGTAAAGGCACGACTTTCTAATCCATCTTAAAATTACACCTGTATTAACTTTCCTTCACTCGACTCAACCTCACTCGAGGATATTTTGTGTACTATTTGAATGTCAATTTTTGAAAATGTAATACTCGTGAGGTTGATTCGAGACAAGGAAAGCTGGAACAAAGAACCGGTATAAGGCCTGTAATATCAATAGCAGTAATCTATAAGTACCTGGTGAGCATCACTCGTAGTTTTATGTTTTGAAAAACATCTTGTTTACGAAGTGAATCTCTACCCTTATCGTGTTTAGTCAATCGCTTATGTTCGTTTTCAGCCAGTATCGTATTTTTTGAAATTCGAAATCATTGGCTCCGCGGAGGAATAGCAAACTATTCAATATTCTGTGACTGACACAGATAAGCCAGAGAATAAATGATTAATTTTAGAAAAAAGAATTCGTCTACTTTTATTTTATTTCTTTTCCTAGTGTTTTTTCAAGTTTTTTTGTGTATTTTCGTAGTATTTTTACCAATGTAGCTCGTTTAAAGAGCACAAGTGCAGTGAAATTAAATGGATGTGAATTACGTGACTTTTCAAATTGGTGGAAACTTGACTGAATGGAAAATGTCAAGCCATGCGACGCCAATTATAAAAAAAAGGTACCGTGAAAATGTTTTTTTTTTTTGGGGAAAATTGCATTTTCCCAGAGATGAGACTAGGTAGATACTACAGTACTAGCCTGACTTCTACCTACCTCGTTTTATCTATCTTTTCACGTATCTCATCAATGGGAAGAAGCGTCGTCGCTCGGTCAAAACTATCTTGATGCATCTTTCTTTATTCAAAAAGCCGCGTCTTGTTCTTCAAGTGTGGACTATAGAGTAGTAGAGTACAGTTAGACGAAATTTTTGTCATTCCACTGTGAGTTATGCGTGTTTAGCATAGTGGGCGTATCCTTCCGAGACGCATGAAACAAGCGCTCAAACATTTGCACATACATTCAAGTGAAATGGGTTTTCCAATTGCATTTGCGGATTTGTATGCGGTAGATAAGAGTTGTAAATAGTAGAACGCAATTTTGCTTTCAAAGTAGGTAGGTAATTTGTTTTGATGCTTGTCCTGGTTTTCATTTTGAATGTTTATGTGAATCCAGATTTAAATATGAATGATCGTCTCTTTCTGCATTTAGTGAATTACGGTGTTAATCTCTTCAATGGCGTATAAAGAATGTAAACATAGCAAAGTGCATTTTCGTATAAATTCCTAACAATAGTGGCGTCCGGCACATAACGGTTGTTTCATTTGACAAAAACACGAATGTTACTTTCACTGACAGTTCGGATCACGTAGCTGTTGGAAACATTAGTGCTGTATTGTGAGATGTAATGGATTAGCGTCCCGGCGCGTGCGATCTTATGCACGTCGACTCGCGACCCACTAAACTGATGATGATGAATACGCGAGAAAGTGTACAGCCTCTACTGCTGTTGCACCTTATGTTCTCTGCAGTTGGGTCGAAGTTACAGTTGTAGTGGGTTAATGCCCGGTTGCCGGTGGATTTACTGAGCCATTCAACTGTGTGCGCCTGACCCAAAATGAAAGGAACCACGCGGGTTCCTTATTAAGTCAAGAGGACACCGTGTCGAGTTGGTTTATGGAATGTGATTTTAATGCTTTCTTTTGGAAGGTCAAGATTTAATTATATTCATCGGTTATACAACAGGTTTATAGCTACAGAAATATGTATAAACGATTAGAAAGACCACGTAGATTTATTGAAAATGATTCGTCTCGGTGGATTTATGACTTTGGAATTATATATGGTTATCATAGTGTAATAGTAAATCATCGAGGAATGTTCTGTAGTCTGTGTCCGTTTTATCTTCTGTATGACAGTACTCATTGACTGTTAATTATCAATTGATTCCACGGCATCAAGGGGTTTCTCTTTATGTGGAGTAGTGTGACGCTCACACGGCGAGTTATTCGCGCGTGGCTCCTGAGAACCAGGCCGAGCGGCCTCGTGGCCTTCCGCGACCGGCGCGCGACACTCGGCGACAGTGGTGCGTGACGACGCCTGACGCCCGGCTACGCTAGGCGACTGACCGCAACACGGACCAAGCAACCAAGAAGGCAATAATGAAAGTGGCTTGGCTTTGTTTTGGTTTTAAACCCAGGAGTACGATTCGTACTGCCCCCTGGGATCCGGGCGGAACGGCCTAAAGTGGCTGTGTGATGAGTAGACGATTGACGTCCAGTTGTGACTGACACATGCACAATGGTAATGCCACAAGTTTAACGATAAGAGAAAAATGTCTCAAAATGAACCAAAACATACATACTTATATATATAGACACACGCCTTTTTCCTAGAAGGGGTAGACAGAGCCTCAATTCGGGCCTCTTTTCACAGTGGATTGCACCATCATGGAGTATAGATGTGACAAGTGGTGAGCTCATCGCCGCCATTGCTTCCCACGACTGACTCGGCTAACGCTTTCTTCCAGTAATAACACATTCCATAATAAGCTAGCAGCCAGGACAAATCTTGTAAAAAATTACAGAGAATGCGTTGACAATTCAGATAAGGCCGTTAACTTGATAGAGGGTCCTGGCCGAAGCAGTCTTATTCTTACTCATCGCCCTTGCAGTCTTTCACGATACTTATATCAGTGACGTTAGTGCACCACGCGCAATCAAGCAGCCGATCGCGATATGAACCAATCATCTTGTATATAATGATAATGAGGCCAAGACAATGCAGAGAGATGATGTTAAATTGGTTAAAAGTTGATACTGCTGGAATCGTTTACCAACTTAAAGGTGCATAACCTTTTATATATCGGTGGGACTTCCGTGAACCCCGCCGGACTGGCTCAGAGCGCAATTGTGCATGACGGCCGTTTAGGCGACTGACCACGGAAAGATAAAACTTTTCACCGAAGAAATATGGGTGCATCCGTATTGATTCCAGAAATTCATCCCACGAGCTATTAGTAATAATAATTATTCCAGATATGAGTGGTTTTCGAATTAAAAGTGAAGAATACGATAGGGTAGGACTTACTAGACTTTGTTCTAAGATTTAAAAAAAAGCTATCAGCTATGACATATCGATACTGCAGAATCTGCCGAGTAGCGAATCTGCTGAATTACGAATCTGTCCAATCCAGAATCTGTCCTACCCTAAGCGCCTGCTTTCATAACACATGAAAATTAATCATGTGTTAAATTTGTGTATATTTGTTACTCAATCACGCCAAAACGGCTGAACTGATTTCGATAAAATTTGTTACAGAGATAATATGACACGGGGTCGTACGTATTGCGTAATAGACTGAAGTTAGATTTAGATGTTCAGTCTGCTATTCAATGCGCTGCGTATTTTAGATATTTCTGCGTTTGAAGAAAAGCTAAAACACGAAGCGCAATGAACAGCAAACTGATAATCAACATCGATTCGTCAATATGACAGCTAGGCTACTTTTATCCCGGAATAACGCGAGCGAAGAACCTAATATAATAAATCTCATGAAATAGCACGCTCAATGAATTTCAATAACGTGTGTCTATTCAATAAATAATGAAAAGGAAACTGTCAGGTAAACGGTTGTTTTTGGATGTGTGGAAAAAACCACGGCAGTATTATACGGGCCACCAAAATACAGGCTTCGCCTAGTTTTGGATCTGATGGAATGTCATTAGGTAGTAGATGTCATCAAACATTAGTTATTTAAACATTATATTCAGTACATGCTAACCTACTCATTGTAAATTGTAATATCTATGTATAACTGAGTTTATTGATGCTTTTATCTATAATACGAAGTAAAATGAAAAAAATTACAAATTTCCAACAAATTCCATTAAAAATTACTTATATGAAGGTGTTAGTTCTCTAAAACAGGAAACCCCCCTTCTAAGGCCACAATTTGTGACGGGCAACTATAGAACCCTACAATGAGCATGGCACGACATGCACTAGACCGGTTTTTATAAATAAAATGGCCTGACGGTATTCTTTAGATGAAAAGATCTTCTAAATATAGCAAGATTCTACAGTAATAAATCATGTTTCCATTTCAATCCAATAGATGTGTCATATCACATTAGATATAAACATACGATAAAATCTCTGAGTCAATGTACTCAGTATGTTGACTCATCAACCGTGTCATCATTTGAACTCAAAGGTGTCACAAAAGATACGCAGCAAAACAATCATATTATTATTATCATCATCATCACTCATTTAGTCTATGGTTTTATGATGTAACAATCATAACAGCGTTCGATATTCAAATGAAGTGGAAAGATGGCGGCGCGGCTCTATAGCAACCGAATAGAACCGATTACAGACTTGATAACTTGTCGAGCGATTGAAGCTCTCGATTACAAATTGAATTTGTAAATCGACTGACATTTATTTGTTTCTCATATAATTATCTAAAAAACAGTTACCTAGAACTTTGAACTAAAACTAAAGTCTTTCCTGAAAACTATTATTTTAAACTCTAAAACTAACAGCTAGTTACATAAAACACATTGTATTATGGAGTAATCTTTAATCTGGGAAGGTTTTAATCTGGGTCTGTTCAAGACAAGAGTGAATCTAGATCTTCGTGCTCCATCGTCGGCCGCATCTTCACTTACCAACAGGTGAGATCGCAGTCAAACGTAATAATATATTTAAAAAAAAAAAAAAAACTGTTTTGTGATTCGAAACATATCATTATATCGCAGAAGTATCCTATATTTCACAAAGTATTAAAAAGTAGTACCGCACTGCCAGTGCGGTACTGCTGTTGATCAGCTTGGTCACCACGGATTATCGTGCACCAGGGCTGCCGGTAGGATTTCCCGCCACGCTAGCCTTAATGATATCATTCGCCGGGTCCTTACCAGCGTTAACATTCCAGCCATTCTAGAACCGAATGGTCTGCTACGTGACGATGGTAAGCGGCCTGACGGCATGACTCTTGTACTGTGGGAGAAGGGTAGGCCTTTGGTGTGGGACGCTACATGCGTTGATACCCTTGCGCCATCTCATTTGTCCGGGACATCAGTTAGGGCCGGTGCGGCGGCAGATTCCGCTGAGGACCTCAAAAGACGCAAATATGCAAGTCTCGACAGAGCTTACTTATTTGAGCCTTTCGGGGTCGACACTCTGGGTCCGAGGGGTTCCGGGGCCCTTTGCGTTTTCAAAATTCTTTCAGGGCATCTGGTTGAAGCGACGCGTGACCCGAGAGCTGGCTCTTATCTGGCTCAACGCATTAGTATTGCCATTCAGCGTGGCAATGCAGCCAGCATCTTAGGGACGCTTCCGTCTGGTATAGTGATTTGGATCAGTTGAGCTACCTTGCAGCGGTCTTCAGGTAGCACAACTGTTTAATATGTATTTTGTACATACCTTGTATTATTCTTTCTGTAAATAAATGTATTGTACATTTGTATAAAAAAAAAACAAAGACCTCAAAAAATAATCGAAATGGTTAGGATTTGATCAAATTCTAATGTACTAGGTACGCATGTAAGTCACGCATGGTTTGATATGAGTATCGCATGCACAAAATTGTTCTGATCATGACACAGTCTCCCATAACCTTTTCCCACACTAATTTTTATGGTAGATCATTACAGCGTTTTTTTTTAATATACCACACGTAAGATGCAGTTCTTAGCATATATCTACTGCCTCATGTTCATTCGTATCATCTTCCTATTAATCTCAGTCTAGTGGTCGGGATCGAAGCAGCATATTATTTTTTATTACCTATATAATAATTGTGGGGACGTCGTGCTGTGAGGTCTGTGACCCCATCGGGATAGCTACAGCTTCCGATCCGCTGGCAAAACAATGATAAGATTATCCACGCAGTCAATGATCGAACAGCTAAGACTACGGCGAAATAAGTCACGTCGCTATGAAATTTTGACGGACATTACCCCCTTTAGCACGAAAGCTCGTTTAAACTTTCTATAGATTACGGCAATCAAAGTTATTAAATTGTAGAAATCGCGCAAAACAACACATTAGAGCGGAGACTTGAGAGCGATAGCAAAAATATAAAGAAAAGATTACATATAATTTTTGAAACTATCATGGTTTTAACATAATTATCAGAAAATTCAGGATATTTACCATTATTTTTGAGTTCTGATAGTTTCCCGATATTTCAGCAGAGTTGCTCAAAAATCATGATATAAATATCCCGTTTTTAGTGAAAATTACATTAGTTTAGATTTTTACTACAACACATCTCCTACACTTTGCGAAGTAAAAATGTGTTCATGTGGTTGTTATTGTTGTATAAAATCAGTCAACATCATCAGCAGCCTTTAGACGTCCACTGCTGGACGAAGAATTCCATATAAAGCAATGGAGGAGGCCTTGCCAGACGAATTGGTGATCGCGGTATTGGTGTTGAGTACCTGATGATGCTGCTGCTGTAATCCCTGTTTTAGTAACATCCAAGGGAGGAGACGGATGAGTCTATTCCTAGGCAGGACACACCACAAAATATTAACAGAAATAGCAGAACCAAAATAAAGATTATGCTACGAAACGCTACGCGCTATATACAATCAAAGTTCATGTATTAGACATCAACGCGCTCCCGGCACTACGGACGTGCACTGTTCGTACGTTACGTTCTTCTCTACCAGTCTTCTCTCGAAATCAGCTATCAGTCTAAAATAAGCTTTACTGCGATGTTTTTAGATTCAGTATAGCTGGGATGTGGGCTATACAAATGAATAAGGATTCGTTATTATATTCATACTACCAAAAAACCGTCTCGCTCTGAAAAATTCAAAATCCACTATCAATACTACAGATGCACTCATATTGGAGTGAAAATTGTCTGTTTCCTACTATTATTTCTTCTACATTTGTAGCTTTGTTAAAGCATTGTTCGTTCCTCTTCTCACGAGTTATCACGAAACATGCGTAGCGGATAAACTTTTGAAAGAAAAAAAACTGTTCAAAACACAGATAATGCGGTTTTTCTCCAACAAAGGCATAACAGTTTTTGTTAGCTCTTTGCGTGCAACCACACCGTTTCTACGCTGGTGCATTGTCCAATGACGTCTGTGCTTTACAACTACCAAATGTTATGGAGCTTAAATAATGGTTCCGCTTACAAAATGATTAATTATTATTCTGAGGTTGATACTAATTTTCTACACGGACCGGAAGACACAGTGTAGGAAGCCTCTCGCTTAATTAAACTAAATGTTGATGTTGTGCCTAAGGTATATGGCCCATGGACACTGCGACCCATTTTTTTTACATTATTTTATTTAACTGTGTGGCCCAAAAAACAGGGACTAGGTATCAGTAGCCAAAATAACGGCGACATTTAAAGGTTGCAGAAAGTGGATGGTGGCAGCTCAAGTCCATTTATCGCAGCATTCTATGGGGAAGGCCTAAGTCCAGCAGTGACCTTCTACAGGCTGATGATGATGATACTGAATACTTCATAGGTTACTGGACCCGTAAATATTACAATAAACAATATTGCTATCTTTATGCAGAACCGACATTATAAGTCCCGTCATCCCAGTGTGTAGGTAGACCTTCTTAAGGCATTGTAGAGATGACCTCATTACTGGTAAAAGAGATAGCAAATTCATAGTCAAACAAAAGAAAAACCAGTCACAAAATAAAAAGAAATTAACGTACCACAAAATATTTCATTGTATTTACTAGTCGCCCCGCTAATTTGTACGTAAAGGCGTTAAATTAGATATAATGGTATATCTACCGTGTCCATCGTTCGCGAAAAGAATGTTATAACATACAGGTAGAAAACCGGTTGCCAGCGTTTGTATACTGGCGATAACTGGTACAAACTCAATACGTCAATACTCAATAGAATGAGTACTTTCACGTTGTAACTATTAGTTGTTAAATAAATAGGTTGTCTCACATGAACTCATCAACATTGGTTATCAAAAGATAGGCATACCGTGCTTCTAAGACCCATTTTGGGGACAAGCTAAATTGTATTTAGTTGTCGGTCGTAGGTAATCTTGATGAGTGTTAAGTAGGCATTTAATAAGGTAACTGGTAGGATATTTTATATATTATTAATTTTGTATTATTTTTATTTACCTTTTTTATATTTTATATAATATTTTTAGGGTTTTAGTACACAGTCAATGTTCGTTTCTTCTCCGTGCCTGTAGGTATAGCTATGGAATGAGATACCATCAGAGGTTACGACATGTGGCGTTTCGAGTAAATGTTTTTAAACAAAAAGGCTAGGCAACGCATTGCCAATGCCCTTGGTGTTGCCGGTATCAATAAGTGACGGTGACCAATGGACCGTAAGAAAGAAGAAGAAAAAAAAACCATTTATTTGTGGCAACGAACGAAGATACAGATTTAAAACGCAGAAACAAAGATTAGCAAAGATCGCCGGTAAGCAGCATGTCTACCTGCTTTTTACGTAGACTGGATCTAACGGACCCGCGTCCATGTTGGTCACTTCACTTGTTAGATACATCCGATCTCGCCTAGATATAAGATAAAGCACAAAGAATGACCGACGCGACGGACGTCGTTATATTGCATTACAGCTAGCATTACAGATACATGATAAAAGACGGCGACTACGAGCAATGAAAATACGATAAAAGTTACCAGAATTCAGGTTTATCCAACTCCTAATATGGTCATTTGATAACATCTTTGAATTCTACAGCAAGTTCTAAGCAATTTTTTTATCGCATTGCTATGTGCCCGCCAGAAAATCACCAAGGTTTTGTAGATATTTTGTCGAATCAATCAAATTAATAGAACATTATAACTGCATTTAAATGGCATTGCACTGCACCTGGCAGACATAAAGATAAAAGGTTTCAAATGCCTGTAATTTCACCGGCCTTCAAACTGGAACACAACAATGCGAGCGCTACTGCTTTGCAGCAGAAATAGGTATGGTAGTATTACTTCCTCGGATGAACTCTCACTAAAAAACTCTACTACTACTAAAATATTATATACTCTGTACTGTATAAGTCATCTTTGCAAATAGGTACTTAGTTCCACGAGAGTGGAGCTGCAGACAGGTATTACTTAACCATAACTACCATGGTTGTCTAAGTATGTTGTTAAGCTTCCGATCTTGGCACAACCGGATGCGTCATGATCACGGGAAACATAAAACTTTTCTCAAATTAATGAATCATTTGTATAAATTACGCTAGAGAAGCATAATGAGTTAATTCACTGAGGCTATATAAGTGGGTATTTATGGTGATTGCGAGATAACACTGTGAACATTGCACCCGGAGTGAACGACGCATTTTGCAGTGAAATCACAATTCAACTCTTTTCATTGTTGTTATTGTTTCATATCTCAATAAGTCCTGTTATACCTGCAGAGTGGAGGGTAGTTATTTTTTAATAACAACGAACGTATTTTTATTCTTCTCTCTGTAACATTAAACGAGAACAACATTTTCAAGAGTTGAACGGTGACATCGGTTATCGGCGTCATTTTACGTGATAGCGGTGAAATTATTTTTAAATGTCAAATATGTTTAAACTAGGCTAGTTTTGCAGAGTTAGATATTATATTCTATCGAAGCCTTTGTCTGTTTTAGCAAATGAAAAATTTGCTTTTTCTTATTAATTGAATTTCATAAAAATAATATAGGTACTTATTTTCATGTATCATTTATAAAATATTGTTTTGTTGCAATATAGATTAAATAATTAGCCTAGGTCATAAGTTGATTAAAGAAATATGAATCGTAAATACCTCTTCGGCGCCAACCGAACTACACTCGCGTTCATAACTGCATAAATGCTTATCTATCGCTGATACAAAGCAAGTATTCCCAGGGATTAGCATCAAGACAGAAAGAACAGAAAACTGTTTTATAGTCGCGGGAACGCTTGATAGAACTAACGGTTGAGTCTCTTAATTGCACGTACGGACGAGCAACGGAATTTTTATGTTGAGTGTACTTTCGTTGGCAGAATGTTGCAACAGGTGTTTCGATGTAATCTATGGTGGTGCCATGCACATTGCAGGGTGCAATGACACGGAAACTACATTTATAGGAAAAAGATTCTAAGCACACTGCTACGCCTGAATTGTCACAAATACAAACTCCTTCAAAGAAAGTTACAAGTTTTTTTTTTGTGGTTTTTTTTATTTTCAGAACAATCTTTTAAGAAGTGTATCGGTACCTAACTGATGATAATGATGAAAATAGTAAGCAGAACTGTGAGATGATTAAAATTAGCCCAAACACGGCCAGTCTACTATTAACCATCGAGGAGTTCCGTTGCCTACCTTCCGTCTTCATAATCAGTCCAGCTCGCCGTCACTATATATTGTATAGTCATCGGAACTTGACAGGTATGCAAAATTTCACCTCAGTCGGTTGTGGATAACTGCTTTAAAATTCACTTGCAAGATTTGACATAAAAAAATTGCAAGTAAAATAAAAGCTTGTAATAAAACGGACAAGTGTGACTTCCATCCTGAGGGTTCCGTTTACCGTAATCCGTAAATTATTTGGAAATCGTCATAGGCCCTTTTCGAGTTTCAGCTACTTTTTTCTACAATCTTCACAATCCCATTTCAGGGATATAAAATCAAAATTCCTAAATTTTAGGCAATCTCTTTTATTTGTGTCACAATTTAAATTGTACATTCCGAACTTCAGAATTGTGAGGTTATTTGCAAGTATGTTGCGCGCAAGAAGTATCTTGCTAAATTAAAAGCAAAATATCAGCATGAACTAACACTTTCTAGCAATATCCTGAGCTAACAAGGTCTGTTGAGTCATGTGAGAAGTAGTCGCGATGTTTAGTGCTAAATTCCTACAAAGTTCGGAATTTACGACTAAGGCAGTCGCTACATTGTCATACGGATGGCGGACGGTATACAAGAGGCTACTAACGGACAAAATCACTTTGAAAATGTACGGAGATGATTTTATAAATCGATAAGTAACACTTCTTTAAAGAAAAATCGTCAAGTACGAATTGGACCATTACTCTACCCATTTTCTCTTTTTGAATATTTTCCCGTTTCCCAAACAAATGGACAAAGATTTTCGTTCGATTTTCCTGTAAACGACGAGTGAAGCCATTTCTCCCTTTTTCTATTCTGTTTTTTCAAAATTGTGGGCTTTGTTTTTTCGTAGATAAGGGGAAGGGTATGGTTGATTTTTTATATTTTGTTTAAATAACATTTAAGCTATGAATTTAAACAACTTAAATATAAATAACATAACATAATAGTATGTCAAATGATGCTTGACAAAAGTTTTTTTAAATTTTCAAGTTTTCCCCGTAAAACATATTATCTGGGCATACTCGATGTCGTAGTCAAAGCATCTGATGATACATGTATAGGTGCAGGATAGACACACAGCTTATGTAATTCAACACTCTGGATAAGGCACGACAAGTCCCGACCTGGCCTAGCAATTATGCGGCATAACTGACGTAATAGAGACCGGTCCCTATTAGTTTATTTAAAGTGCGAGTTCCATGTCACGTTGAGGCAGATCTTGCTGACAGTTTCAACAAAAAGAAAATTGTTGAGAGTTTTTGTGAGAGATACGATTCTCAGGGCCTTTCTTACCAAGCACTGTTAAGTGGCAGATATGACTAAAGCTTATTAATATTTCTTAAACTAAACACAAAATTAATTTATGTCATTTGCCTTTAACGCGTTCATTTGAAACTTTTTGATCGGTGTTTCATACGTTATCTATTAATTATAAACAATTGGTGAGAAAAGTCCTCAACACGGTAAGGAATCTTTCACACACTCAATCAAGTCTAGCATCAGTGCACTCTGTCATCTTAGATCAATGCCTATTTAAGGACGATTTATGCCAGCCCAACCCGGGTCCGACCTGGGTCCGAGCCGTGGCACGTACGGACGAGACACGGATGTAAAATGATTCGAACAGTTCAGTTCTTGAACAAGTGGCCCTTGCGGAATAGACCACAATTTCACCAATGTCACGTTTTAAAACAAGGTTTCTGACGTTATCGAATCCCTAGCGAGATGATAGTCAATGTCAAATATTAACCAATCAAGTTATTAGGATTTCTAGTCATCCCGATGTCATTGGCCAATATTTGACATTGACTATCGTTTCGCTAGCGTCTCGCTAACGTTTATTATTCGTGCTTGCCACTTTCGTGTCGCCTTGATGTAGTTGGCTGAACTTGGGTTTGCAGTTCACTGCATAATTCTAAAGATAGGTACTTAAGAACCGGAATGCTTACATTGCTGGCAAAATAAGAAGAATGATGATAGGCCTATTTGTTAGACATTACACTAAGTGGAAAAATAAATTACAGAGATGGCTATGTAAAACCAAAAATGAACTGGAATACAAGGCACTTGTTTTAGTAAATATAAAATAAATCGTATGTAAAACAGTGAATGTATTTTGTTTCCATAATGTTCCAGATTGGATCGACATTAATGCACATTTGTATGCAATGCAGTTCGAGGTTTCTGTGTTTATAGCCACCATCTGGTCTGCGACATTGCTATTTATAACTTTTTACTAATCTATCACCAGAAGCTTGTGGGAAATATAACTAGTACCACTTTACTTTTTTTATTATCGTTGGCACATAGTTAGATACAAATTAAATACAAAATTAAAAACAAGCGCAACTCTCATTTTTCATGTTTACTTGCTATAACTTTACTGCAAATGTTAGCCAAGTCATTTTAGTGTTGCTAAATAATTACTTACTTAATAATTTTACCCACAACGTTCTGCATGCTCACTGTTTATTATATATAGAACGTAAGTTTAATGTAGTAATTTCTCATGTAATTTCTTTTGAGAATAAATATCTTTAACCTGTTTATGGAAAGCTTTTGGTAACGTCACCTAATGTTTACTGTTTTTTTGGGTCAACTCAAAAGACGGACAAAACAGCGAATGCTACACTGAAATCGTATTTCCTGCAAGACCAGACGCAAAGAATGCAATGACGTTGTTATGCAGAAATGGGTCGTACTGAGTTGCGAACACTCAAGTCACAGAAATGAAGTCTGCGTAGGCGAAGCTCTCAGCAAACAATTCCTACGGACAATCTCGTTATGTGTGTTTATGTTACGCTTCGTGGACATTTCGTCCATCGGCGTGGGTATTATACCAATTTGGAGTTGAAACTGTTTCTGGGTAAACTCGTGGTTTTCCGATTATTTTGGAATCCGTTATTTTAGGTGCCAATTTGCTACTTCAACCGAGCACAATATCTAGTACACGGCCTTAAGCATAGTTAGCGTTGCTTGTACGATTACTGTACCTATTTTTATGTTAGTAAACCTTCTTTAGCTACGATTTATTTAAGGAAAAGGCTTGGTTACGTTAAGTATCATTGTCTTCAAGTGTGTTTTGAATCTAGGTCAAAGCTAGCAAAGTTGGACACAAAGTTGCTTTTAGGAATTCTTGTTAAAAACCGATCTATGTTTACTCAGCTTGTTTGCTCTATGTTCGTTGTATGTTTTACGAGAGGTTATTAACCTAGTTCCAACGATCCGTTGTAGATATTGGAAGTGTTTGAGTTTGCACTCAAAAGTCATGTTCTACAACCGTATCTATTACATAATGGACTCGTCGATAGAGCAGGTATTCAGACAGATATAGCACGGCTAGAGCTATATACTTTACGTTATCAGAGGCTCCTAAAACATAATATATATTTATTCAGTTTATTTTATTCCTTTTTAGTAGTAGTAGAGCTTTTTTGTGAAACAGTTCGTCCGGGGAAGTAGTACCACCATACCAATTTCTGACGCAAAGCAGTAGTGCTCGCATTGCTGTGTTCCGGTTTGCACAGACACATAAGACTTTTCATCTTTGTCTCTGGGTGGCGGGCGCAGTGCAATGCCATATAGGGCGCGTCCTAGGTGGACGTGACCTATGTGATAATGCACTGTTTATAGGCAGAGGGTACCGCTTATCACCACGTGGGCCATCTACTTGTTCCGTCATTACAAGTAGTTAAAAAAAAATACAGCCGAGAGCACCAAGGTTTCGAATAAATCCTTCTAAAGTACATTCAATATTTCAGGATACCGCACAAAAAGTATATTGACCAGTTATCGCACTTTTAGCTGTATTGAATAGGCATTGTGAGTTACAATGTGATCGATACGCTTTGCTATTACCTTGTAATTTAAAGGAGACTGGGATAGGGAGAGCCTTCGGAGCAGGCGGAATGCGCGGGCAAGGTCGTTCCTCCCTGCGCGGTCATTCCCTTCCCGGCTTAGCTTCCCTCCCCCTGCTCCGTCCAGAGCACATTGTCTAGCGCGATCAGCTGCGGATAAAGGGGAGCCGACTGGACCCCGATAGTAACAATTCCCAATGCGAAATTCACCTTTTATTTTGCGTTCAAAGCACGACTGACCCCGCGGCGCTATGGCGCCCGGTTCTAGTCTAACGCCATTTTCTAACAAAGAAGGGGGTACCTACAAGTATCGTGCCGTGGTTTATTTGTAATGCGCCCGCGCACTGTATCCCAGACCACATCTTGTTCTAATACCAAATGAATTTAAACCGACATAATATTTCGCTTATTCAAAACTTGTATTATATAATAACACTTATATTAAAACTGCACAGATTTGTAGATATTTTTTTTTGCATATGAAATAAATTTGAAATGGTCACTACAATAATAAGTTGCAAACATTGTTTTTTTTATAAATAATCTTGTTGTTGTATTTTATTTGTACATACTATAAACAACATTCAAAAAGTCTATACGTATTATTTAATTTGAGGAGTGTCAATTATGGGCAATAATTTAGAGTTTTTATACCTACTTATGATTTTGCTAACAATAACACTTAAGTATTGTCAATAACTTTACTTTTATCTGAATTGTATTATAAAAAGTTTTGTTGGATAAATAAAACCATATAAACTACATGACCTTCATAAAACTATCACTTTTATCCATTAAATGTTCTCTACTATTCATTGAATTTTAAATACTACCTAACGCACATTACAAATTGAAAGTAATTTAACGGATGCTAGATTTCACTTGCTATACTAATGATTAATGGGGTGTTAAAATTCGCAAGTCAGTGTGCCAGATGTGAGCCGAATGAATTGAAGAGTAATTACGAACAAGCTATAGAACACTAACGAAAACCGAGCGTGGACTTCAAATAAGTTAATATACTTCACCGAAACCTGAGGTACAAAGTGCCTATATTTGTTTGTGAGCTTGTTGTGAGCATCTATATTGATCCTAGAATATCCAAAACTGAGTATAGGTACTTACTTCCTTATTTTTCCTATTTATGACGCTGTTTTGTCTCTAGATATGGAGTGTTTGGACACGGTGATAGCTTTCAATCTTACTCAGGGCTCACACCATAGCCTTCATTTTTAAGATGAATATTACCATCCATATCGTTAATAAGATGGGTCTCTCTCTCTCTCTCTCTCTTCTCTTCTTCTTATAATGGCTTCTGAGGGGTCTTTAATTTGGCCAACTCCAAACAAGATTTGTATCTGTCTCTGTCAGTATGACAAAATAAGAATATCTGTTTATTACCTCGTATATTGCCCATTGTGCATACCCATATACGTACACTGATGGGTAGGTATACCCAATACCCACTGACTAACGTTAGTAGGTGCCTACCAAAGTATCTGCTCGTTTAGATCAGTAATCATAAGCACAAACATAGGATTACCTGCTGCCTAATTAGACAGCAAAAAAAAATAGTTTGTTCCCTAAATTTTTCCTCTATGCTCAAACCTAAAAACCTGTTTATTAGCCTTATGTTCCTATTTCTAAGATTTTATACATATATTTGAATCACCGTTGGTTTCCCAAAAACAAAATATCAATATTGATCGTAAATATTGATTGTCAAAACGGAGCCTTAGACAAGCGTTCCTTACAGCTTGCTTATTTTTTCTCCAAGTGTTGACCCATGAATTGATGTTGGTCATTACTAAAGGAATGGGTCGTGGCGCCGATATCTTGATAGAGTTACAAATGCTATCAAGGATTTTGCATCGACTACCGTCGTCGCGTCGGTATGAATATTGATGACCAAACTTAGCGCTTACGCACGATTTGTTTAATAATCCCATTTGTATCGTTTTTTTATAATTGACAGCTCAATTTGGAACGAAGAAAGTGTGCGTGTTGACTTTTGCACCAATTGCCGCGATGTTTAGCAAACATTACTAAAATTAATAACGGTTCTAAGTCGTAGTTAATTGAGATCTAACACTTTCTGTTCGTGTTCGCATGATGGTGTTTGTTTGTTAGAATATAATACTTAGCTGTACATGTGGATTGGTACCTTTGTTTATAAACACGATATGAATGTTAACATGAAACCATTATTGTTACAGGATTGGAGGCCTGAGACGGGAATACGAACACTAATTACTCACAAAGCGGGTAAGTTACAAACATTTTTTCAAGCAATATTTATTTCTTTTTTATATGTTAGATTGTTTGTTTTGGTCGAATCTTACGCCTGAATTAGAACAACTTCTTGACATCCGATTGAGCTGAAATGTTTGCATACCTGTCTAGTACCGATGACAATAAAATATTGTGGTGACAGAGTAGGTGATAGAGACGGAACAACGGAACTCCTCGATAGTTAACAGAAGACTGTTTAGGCTCATTTTGATTAGCACACGGTTCCGATTACAAATTTTATAAAACCTTGGACCTATTGAAAAATATATTTTGCACAAATAACTTAATTTTTCCTTTGGGTTCTTACTAATGAAGTTACTATTTCACTGACGTTACTGAAAATATACTATTTCAAAATAATAATAAATAAATACATTTAATTATAGAAATAATAATAATACTAGCTACAAACAAAAAAAATGCATATTAATAAAAAAACATGCAAGGGATAATAAAAAAAATAAGTGAGATTAGTTATATCAACAGTAGGTAATGCCAACTTAATTATACTGAGCGTAAATTTATTTGATTCAGTCTTTATTTTTCCTTAAACAATGTCAGTATGTTGGTATATACAACAATAGCACATCCGTGGGACGCGAGTGAACTCGAGTCGATCACTCTTTTTGTGCAGCCAAGCGTTTGAATTGCACATTCGAGAGACAAGATTGCACACTAGAACACACGTTCCAACCGACCAATGTATCCCGACCTTCCAGGCCAACCCTACAGAGACCATAAGGCCAACTGTGAGCTAGAGCGAACGATGCATAAACGCGTTCACTACATTCGCTTCCTACAAAAAAAATATGTACCTAGTACAACAGCTCTACACCAAGTTGCTATTGCGGTTTCTGTCGGCAATGACAAACGGCTGCTGCTACATGCATAACTTCATGCATGCGTCTAAGCAGCGCAGCTTCAGTGGACAGTGGATCCCATTTTATGATTTCTTTATAGCGTCATTGTTTGATTGGTCGGTACAAGACAGAGTCGCATGGGCGGCGAAACACGGCTTCTATTGATCGTCAAGATTTATCACCATTGAGCGCGCGCAGGTGATTCGTTTGTAAAGTTTGATCGATCGGAATGAAAATACTCTCCGATACTAAAGGATTTTTTAGTGAAAGTGGTATAAAAACCAACAATGGACTGGACTATGAATATTCAAATGAAATCGCTTGACTGTTCGAATAGCTAGGCTATGAATGTTAGGCTAGAGTGAATTGGTGTCTTCTAGAACTTTGTGCTTCATCTTCGGCCACATCGTCTCTTACCAACTGGTGATATCGTGGTCAAACAAAGGTCTATCAAAGTCATCATCATCATCATCATCTTAGCCCGGAATCACCCACTGCTGGGTATAGGCCTCCTCTCTCTTCTGCCAGCCTCCACTGTTCTCTGCGTCTCTCAACCAGGTATTACCTGCGATGGATACGATGTCGTCGACCTATCTGGCTTTTGGATGACCCGGATTTATTCGGACTATTGTGAATTTGGCACGTATTTTCAAATAAGATATTGATGAAAAGATCTACTAAAAAAGTATACTATGACAGCAATCCACTTCACCTGTGCAAAGGTATAACATGGGTTTGTAGACAACACTGAGCAAACGTGAATGGCTCAACAGCTAATAGACTCTCTGTAGCAAATAAGTATGGCTATTGAGATATAACAGGCTACTTCAAAGCATGAGTGACAGGCATCGCGAGGTAGTTGTATGCCCGGGGTCAAAGGAATCGTAGGTACATCCATGGATGAGTGTTTCCCGAGAAATGGACTGTAATACCACATAATGGACAATCTCATAATTGACACGAACAATGCCTGTAACCCGCTGTTTCTGAGGCGTAGGTCGTCTAATAGAATAAGCGAAGTTTTTTTAGTAGTTTTGTATTTATGTGTATTTGTTTGAAATTATTTAAAATCAATTTTATCGTAATCGTGTTTTGGGTTCTATCATGCCCTTGGAAATATAATGAAGATTAACATATATTTTCTTATCATAAACTGTGTAGATTTTGCTAAAAATACGTTCAAGAGAAGCGTATTTGACTCTTGACAGCCTCTTAAGGTGTGATAGTTTCATTAAGGATCACAAGTTTGTACGAAAGGTTATTAAAATTCCTGTAGGTTGGATGTTGGACAGTGAATGCGTGACTCGCTATGCGGTCCCTAGTCTCCAGCTCTCAAGGGCCTTGCTTCCTTGTTAGCGTCCTGCAGAATGCTATATTGTCCGATACAATGTCTGTCTGGGCATAAATTTACATTTAGTTACGTTCGTTTTGTTTAGTTGAATCCTCTTCTCTGTCACAGCTAAATAATTGTATTCAGATTCTAGTCTAGTCTCTATACACTCGCTCAGAGCTTTACGAGCGATGTGGACTTGTGAGTAATGAAGAAAGTTATTGATGTGCGCATTAAGTGTCCCCAATGCATGCAATGAATAATGTGATATGCTTTTGTACGAGTAGGTAACTACGTTTAAATCGATATCA
The DNA here is from genome assembly GCA_932527175.1 of Operophtera brumata. Lineage (NCBI taxonomy): Eukaryota > Metazoa > Arthropoda > Insecta > Lepidoptera > Geometridae > Operophtera > Operophtera brumata. The sequence goes on from OW052238.1 coordinate 9,696,967, forward strand.
TACTAATTATTGAATAGGTTGTTTCTATCGATTACACGTACGTTTGTAAATAAATGTAAAAATGTGGTGGAAAATTATTTGAAAAGTTTTTACGAGATGTAACTTTTTTAAAGGAATGATGGAACTAACCTATGGCCCATCTGTCTACAACAAATACCTCACAGAATACGTATATCTAGGACGCGTCCTATACGCAAGTGCATTACACTGCGCACGCCACCTGAAAATTAAAAGTCTCATGTGCCTGTAATTTAACCGGCACCCACCTTTCGAACCGTAACTACAGATTAATTATTGCCTGAACACAGCAATGCGAGCACTACTGCTTTGCTGCTGAAATACGTATACCTAGGGGTGTACCTAGGGGTGTGGTACGGTAATCCCCGGACAAACTCTAATACAATATAAATCAAATATATAGGTACTTAAACCACCATTTGCTCTTTTACTACTTTTTCTTTTAGTAATGTTATTATGTTCCTATGCACGAGAGCAACAAAATTATAATTAAGAGCTTTGGGCCGATGCCGCGTCAGTGTAGTTTTTACATCGATATAATATACTAGTATCGATGAGTTTTTATGACAAAATAGGTGGTTTACCTGAAACCACAATAACTCCAAGACGTCTTACGCGGTGGCATTCAATACCGTTGGCTTTTCTCAGAGTTTAGTAGATTTATTATTTCTATATCAAGCTTAACACCAGGTGGTAAGGTTGATTATATCCTCTAAAGCTGATCGATTGTTCTTGATTGCAGGCTCTGACCGCGAAAGTCTAACCATCATATAAATGAACCTTAAAACATGGTGACAAGGTCGAATTCTTACTTATATAGATAGTTCATGATCGTCAGCATAGGTTTGGACCACGAGTGTCTGACGACATTGCATATTTTACTATCGGAAGCAAGAGTCATTTGTTTTACTTATTTCCGGCGATTTCAAAACAGTGGTAATACGAGTAAGCCGTTTATTCCCAACAACAAAAGTTTCAATTCTATAGATTTCAATCCGTTTTTATTAACAAAGGTAGACAAAAATAATAAAAAATATGCTCACAAAAATTAGCTATTATTTGTCATACTTTGATGAGTTTACTCGTTCGTCTCCTTGAGTTCAAAGGTGCCGTGGTGTATCCAGCCTAAGAGTACGCATACCCCTCCGTCTCCTCGTGTGTATGTCGTAAAAGTCGAGTAAGGGATTACACCAGGGGATGGGCAGCAGCATCCATCTGATTACTCAACACTAATACTGCGATGACCAATCCGCCTGCCCAGCGTGGTTATTATGGGCAATCCCCCCATTGCATTTTATGCAGTGTCATCCAACATACGGGTGGCTGATGACATTGACGACGAAGCTAGCCCCTAACATGTTCTAAACACCTCTTTCTGCTCCAAAGCAGTAGTGCTAGCATTGCTGTGTTCTGGTTTGAAGGGTATGGGTGCCGGTGAAATTACAGGCACATGAGACTTTTCACCTTTATGTCGCAGGGTGGCGGGCGCAGTGAAATACCACATAGGGCGCGTCCTAAGCGGACGTGACCTTTGAGGTAATGCATTGTTAACGGCAGAGATTACTGCTTAACATCAGGTTGGCCATCTGCTTGTCCAGTCCTTTACGAAGTTAAAAAAAAACATATTCTTCCCTAGCATTCTCCGCAGCCGTCGCTCGCTTGATAACGTTATAAATAGAAGCATACATAAATGAATATGAATTCCATGGATAAAACTATCTCCATTTAGAAATGTCGCTATCACTCGTGATTTGTACCAGCATGGGGCTGGTTGCTAGTGGCGACAGCGACAAGTCATAGACTTCGCACACCGCGCTGGATAAACACGCAATGCCAGTTTACAAGAAGCATCAAATTATGTTCCTGACGCTAAATATAGAGTAAGGCTTGCAGCTAGTTTGTAGAAGTATTAAAAAAACAATTTGCGTAGAGAGTATAGAGCGTAATTCAACGCAAGTACGTATAAAAGGAATGTAAAAAATGTAGCTATAAATAAGCTTACGTGTAACGGGTACGGGTAACCCGATTAACAATTACATTGTGACTAAGGCGCACTCAGACGTCAAATTCTGTTACTAACTCACTAAAGTTTTCTTCTTGGAAACTATACTCAAAGATTCTAGAGCTCGTTATAAACATTTAGTGAACCTATAGCACCTTAAGTGATTCTGAGAAAAAAAAACGCGTGTAGATTATTTTATAGTACAATACGTACATTGTCCATAGGTACATTGTAGTGCGATATATTAAAGTTTATTAATGAAGCTGTACAGCTTTCATTAAGGGCTATAATGTTTTACAATGCCAATAAACTGAGAACTGAGGTACTTAGGTTTTAGAGGGGCCAGCCCTCAATTATAGCCTCTAGTCAACCATCTAGCTAGCCGTATCCTAGCGTGTATTTTTACTTTTTTCACATAAATCGGGTGTTTCCGTCCTAAGAATAGACCCCTCCGTCTCCTCCCGTAGTTGTCATAAAAGCTAAAGATTACCCGGACTTTTGATAAGATTCGTTGGTATAACATTTGTCCTAGCTGCTAGCTTATTATGGAATGTGTTATTACTTGCGGTACTGAGCTCACCACTTGTCACGTCTATATTCCACGATGGTGCAACCCACGTGAAAAGAGGCCTATTGAAGCTCTGCCTACTCCTTCGGGGAAAAAGGCGTATGTATGTACATTTGTACGTGTGGTTTACCCTCGCTTTCAAACTTTCGTTTAATTTGCTCTTGTTATCACTGCCAGTGCGGTACGGCGGTTGATCAGCTTGGCCACCACGAATTATCGTGCACCAGGGCTGCCGGTAGGATTTCCCACCACGCTCGCCTTAATGATATCATTTGCCGGGCCTTTACCAGTGTCAACATTCCAGACATTCTAGAACCGAATGGTCAGCTACGTGACGAAGCGGCCTGACGGCATGACTCTTGTTCCGTGGGAGATGGGAAGGCCTTTGGTGTGGGACGCTACATGTGTTGATACCCTTGCACCATCTCATCTGCCCGGGATATCAGTTAGAGCCGGTGTAGCGGCAGACTCGGCTGAGAACCTAAAAAGGCTCAAATATGAAAGTCTTGACAGAGCTTACCTAAGCCTTTCGGGGTCGAAACTCTGGGTCCGTAGGGAACGGAGGCTCTTTACGTTTTCAAAATACTTTCAGGAAGTATGGTCGAAGCGACACGTGACCAGAGTGCTGGCAGTTTTTCTGGCTCAACGCATTAGTATTGCCATTCAGTGTAGCAATACAGGCAGCATCTTAGGGACGCTTCCGTCTGGTAGTGATATGGATCAGTTGAGCTACCTTTAGATAGTTTGCAACGGTCTTCAGAAAGGTCATCTGTCTAATTTGTATTTTTTTACTTTTTTCTATTAGTGTTATTATTCTATCTGTAAATAAATGTTTTAAAATACCTGTTCTGTATGTATTTGTATGATTGAGTTGTACTTATTTATTCTGGGGTTTGGTTAAATCTCCTTCGCCCACCAGTGGGGCCCGGGCGCCTTGTTGGTGCTTGTCGGAAGCACCCGTCCGATCGAGCTAAACTGCCGATGACAATACAATGAAAGTGGACGATTTGATGCCGGAGACGGATGGTGGTCAACGGAAATCCTCGATGGAAAATTAGACTGGCCTTGTTTGAGCTCAATTTAATCAGGTCATAATTCAGATAACTAATTTGATCATGTTAATCGGCCGATTTGTTTCAAACGACTTATTTATTATAGGTGAATACACTACCGCCGTCTGTCTTTCCTGAAAACTATAATCTGGGTCTCTTCAAGTCAAGAGTGAATAGGTGCCTTCTAGACCTTTGTGCTTCATCTTCGGCCACATCGTCACTTACCAACAGGTGAGATCGTAGTCAAACAAAGGTCTATCAATGTTAAAAAAAAAGCTTCTCATACTCTTCTTGAATTAGGTCTTCCACACCCTGCTGTTTGCGTATAATTGACTCTTATTAAAATCAATAAATACTCATTTAAACCGTTGCATGACTGACTGATTTACTGTCTCACTGACTGACTGACTATCAAGTCTATCAACGCACGGCCTAGACCGTAAGTCCTAGAGACCTGTTTTGAGGGTACATTCCTTTTGTGGTCGAGAGGTGCACTAGGAAAGGAATTTATGAAATTCACAAAAAGGTTCAAAAAGGGGGTGCAAAGGGGTGTTGAAGATTGTATAGAAAAAACTCTACGCAGACGATCATGGTAGGAGACGGAGAAGTCTATTCATGGGCCGGACACACCACGCAGGTACGGAACCATAAAAAACACTAGTTCACGTCTAGATTAGGTTAGAACTCAGAACCCACGTCTAGATAATACATGATAATACAAGATTCACTGAGCTAGCATGACTCTCTAGATCAGTAGACAAAACAAACATAACATACACATCTTAATTCACATTCTTCACACGAAATTGTAATTGTCCATATCCGAAATCCATGGGAACTTCCAAAAAGACATGAATTCGCGCGTGAAAGTATAAGCATTTCACACGGCTATGAGGATAGCCCAGTTGCGGGATAATTGGGTCAGGCGAGCAACCTGTCGGCGCACACGCATTGTCTCCGGTACCGTTACCGCTCGGTCAAGTTCGGCCATTGTCGGCTACCCGGCATTGTGACATACGGATCCGTATCAGGCATTCATCCACTCGTAATAACTTGGGTACAGTCAGCAATAAAAGTAGAATATGATTTATCTTTTCTATGTGTGGCCCCACACTCAAAGACATTAAAATAACTGGTCAATGCCCACACTCAATGAACCGATGACATTTTCATCATGCATGTTCTATCGCCTCTTAACGCGGAATGCACCGAAGAGATTTTTAACCTCATTCCGGCATAAAGATTTTACCATCGCTCTTCCCGGCACCATCACAAAGCTCCTCAAATTCAAATGAATTTTTTTCATTGAAATCATGAGGATCATTTTGAATCGTGTTATAAATGAAATTTACTCCTGTTCCAACGCGTTTTAACCTAGAAGAAACCTAGAAAAAAAAACTATGGAATGCTCTGAGTTTTTCCCGCCTAGATACGTTATGGCCTGCTTCAAGAAATTTCTTCAGGGTAGGCAACGCATCGGCATAGCCCCAGGTGTTGCTGTTTTCTGTAAGCGACGATGATCACTTTACCGGACGCGCTTTTTTATACACTTTTTTTGGGCCGTAAGCTAGGTCGTCGCCCTGTTTATTCATAAAATAAAATATAGCAGTAGACGTTCAGCTGATGATGATGGATGAGAAAAAGGTAACTTAGTTTGCAAATAAGTAAATAGCCGCCAAACATAGCTCTATTTATATATTTATTTCGACGGAAACACAGGTTTCACGTCTAAAAATATCTTAGCTCAATAACAAAGCTTAGTCAAGATAATAAGTGGAAACCTGCATTATAAGAAGTACAAAATATAATAATTTAAATACTTATCAATAAATAATTATCTTTTCAACCGTTGTCTGGCTGAGTTGACGCCCATCTGATGGTTCCACAAATATTTCAGTTTTTTATCGTCATATAACTTTTGTCGGCGACTTTAGTGAGAGACGCTCATTATAAAGTAATGTATAGTACCAACGTTACTACTACAAACAGTTACTAGGTACTAGGAGTTAAGCTTTATGTGAGAAATATAGCTTTTTATTAGAAAATACTTTGTTTAATGTGCGTTAGTTTATCAGATAAGCTGCCTTTGGACGAGCCGCTGCAGTCGTTGCACGTACGGGAGCACCGCTTTATGGTCAAAAGTTGCATAATTTTGATATTTTAACGACATTTTTAGGTAAATTCCGTCATGTTTCACACATTACCATCCGGTAGGTAACTTTAATTCACTACTATATTTTAGAAGTCACCGTCATGCCCCTGCTTTCAACTGTTTCATGTTTTGACCTTATGAAAAATAGCTCCGCAAGTTTTAGAATAGTATCCTAGAAAGAGTAGGTACGTAAAGATAATCCAAACTAAAATTTAACGCCCCTCCGCTGCCTATTGGCACTTGACACAAGCTTGACGTATCAAAATGATTACAATACCTGAACATAATATGATCATCAGCCCACACTAGTCCACTGCTGGACATAGGCCTCTTCCAACACGCACCACTGAGCCCGGTGTTCGGCTCTTCTCATCCACTTTCTGCCCACCGCCTTTCGTAGGTCATTGCTCCACCTAGTCAGAGGGCGCCCCACGCTACGTTTGCCAAGCCGCGGTCTCCACTCAAGAACTCACACCAACGGTTGTCGATTCTTCGGCATATATGACCAGCCCATTGCCACTTCAGCTTGCTAATCCGGTGGGCTATGTCAATGACTTTAGTTTAGTCGGATAATCTAATTTCGGATTTTATCTTCAGATAAACTCCGAGCATAGCCCATTCCATAGATCGCTGTGCAACCTTGAACTGGTGGATTAGCCCTACCGTGAGTGTCCACGTCTCGGCACCATAGGACGTACTACTTTAGTCTTCAGGCATTGTGGTATAGGCTAGGTTCATAATATCATAAATTCTTAAAGTAAAGAAAACTTAGATCTAAAATCTTCGTCCATGTTATGTAGATTCTAAATAACAAACATTTTTATCATAAACTAGTAAGGCTTTATTAAAAACACGTACGTCCTGGAATAAGTTTGATGAAGATTTTGCGCATTTATTGCCGTTTCGCAAGTAAGCAGCAGAATTTTATGAATTCCAACAAAGGGCTGTGGTACTGGTTCTAATTGTTCACAGTGCCTCTCTTTCAAATATTGCATTGGAAGAACCAAAAAGATTTAAGTACAAGCTGGGAAGGGCTCTCTTAACTGTCCCACTGCAGGGCAAAGGCCACCCCTCCTTATCGCCAGTCCTCTCTAATTTAGGCAACTGAGAAATTTCGACTGAATTTCGTCTCTCCATCTCCGCCGCGGTCTGCCACGATATCGTTTTCAGTTCAGAGGCGTCCACTCTGTTGTTGCTTTAGCCCATAACCCGTCTGACATGCTCCAGCCGTGGCCCGCCCAATCCCACTTCAATTCAGTCCAACATCTGCGATTTGCGTTGTGGATATTTAGGATTGGTAATAGTATAGTATTATTTTATCTGTGGGATTGGTAAATAATATTGCATACGAAACCGTACGATATCGTTTGTACGAAGGTAAACCACGGAAATAAAGCCAAGATACAAGATTTACTAGCTAGTTGTGTGATTATCTGAATCTAATCGTAGGCGGTCTAGCACGTGCGCGTCTAACCCACGGCCGACATCAAAGCAGCATCTTGCACCGTAAATTGTGCATAGTCGTAGGATGGTACGAGCTATCACGGAGCGTTCAGAGTGACCTCAGACCCGTTGGAGATGTATGATGTCTAGTTTTAGGAAGAGCTATGAATTCTTATCGGCATTGTCCACATACAAAGTTGTTGTTTGAGTCGTAACTGTCGATGTTAACATACCAAAAATGTTGCTTGAACTTCGAGTTTGATTTCTAGATAATAGACAGCGTAACTTAAAACTGAACTTCATGTTTATACCATATTTTTATAATGCGTTGTTAGTTTAGCTTGGGTGTCAATTCACCGGTAGGTGATTAAATAAGTGGTATGTGGTGATTCACCTACCAGGTGAATTGACACCCAAGCTAAATTAACAACGCATAAATATACCCTTAATATACATGAAGTTCAGTTTTAAGTTAGACTGTATATATCTACTTATAGCTAAGAAATAACTTATTATTTGTGACGTATAATCTTATATTATCTTCACAATACTTTTTTACAAGCTTTTACTTACTTTACTTCTTTTTTTTTTTATTTGTGTAGCCATAGTTTAAATTTATAAATTAGGTAGTAATTTGTTATATTTATTTATTTTAAATTTTATAGATTGTATTTTAAGCCACCGTTCTATGTCGTGCAAATAATTCCAGTCCATCCCAAGGTTGTCTGGCAGAGATCGCTTATAGCGATAAGACCGCCCATTGTACTTCCGTGTTTAGTTTAATATTAATTTGTAATTAGCTTATTTTCTGTGTTGTGCAATAAAGTGTTTTCTATCTTCTATCTATCTTCACCTGTATTTTTTCACCTTCACCTGTTTCACGGTCAAATCAGTTTTACACATTCGATTGAGCTGAAATTTTGCACACCTATCAAACTCCGATGACAATACAATATTATGGTGACAGGTAGCTGATCTGATGATGCAGACGAAGGTGCACAACGGAACTCCGGCAGTATTTGTGGTTATTTTGATCAGCCCGCGGTTTAGATCATTAATTTATACACTTTCTTTTGAAAATATATTTTTCAACAATGAACTTTTTTTTACTACAAAACATAAAAATTGGGAATTTATAGTGTAAGTCTTTAGCGATCAATACACATCAGCCTCAGCCGTTGAAAGTAAATATTTAGTGGACCAAGTCACGGTACATAATGGTTTCCCACAAATTGGATAAGTCATCGTCCAACAATTAAGCCATTTATTGTTCTGGACCGGTAAACGCCTCTCCGATGAGTGGTCGGTTTACGAACATGATTGGACAAAATGGCTTTGGGTCAGGGTCGCTTTCTTGGACTCTAAACAAACATATTTAGTAAATTTAATGACTAGACACGTCTCAATACGGTATACCTAATTGATTAAAATTTTATTTTACGGAGTAGAAAGTTGGGTCTGATTTTATTTTAACAACTGAAATTCCTTAAAAGACATGATCAAAGTATCTATTTTCCTTGAAAATACCATTATGTACCAATATTATGCATTTAAGTGGCATTTACGTGTTAGTACGACAAAAATAACGGTAAATGTATATAAGCCTATTTTTATTAAAAAAATTATAGGTACCCTACTACCAATGTAGCAAAAAGCACCCTGTTGGTAAGCGGTTACCGTAGCCTATATGGACGCCTGCAATACCAGAGGCATCACAAGCGCGTTGCCGACCCTTTAAAAATTTCCAAACACCCCTTTTGAAGAACCCCATACTGTGAATGCAGTAAACTATCAGATCTCTATGTCAAATAGCCGTTTCCCTCAGCTATTTAATTGTGAGATTCGAAGGGAACCTACGAAAAGAAGAATGAGTGTGTGTGTATGTGTTAAAATTATATTGTTCTACAATTTCTATATGAAAAGCTAAGAAGGCCTGTTCCAAAGGTAGGTTTAAGTAGAACTAAGTAGATTATTATTTTCTTACCCATATTATTACAAGCTTTTTTTATGTTGAGCGCTTTCTCGTTTAACAAAAAGGTAGTTCCAATGCCTAGTGCTTTATTTTATAGGTTATTTCCGTAGAAATGTGCATGTACTGTGTGGGAATACGCCTCGCGCCATGCGACTGTTCCCACGTACCTATCAAAATGTTGCTCTACATTTACATTTCAAGCTTTATACTTGTGGGAAAAATCATGAAACTGAATTTTGAGCCAGGATTGAGCTGAAATTTGCATACCTGTTAAGTTGATGACAATACAATATATGATGACAGTGACTTGATCTGATGATGGAGACGGTAGGTGGACCACGGAATTCCTCGACGGATAATATACTGGTTGTGTTTAGGCTCATTATACTCACTTGGTTCTTGGTTGGTTGGCACTTGGTTTCGATCACTAACTTTATAAATGCTTGTATTTAAAATATATTTTTCATAAAAAACTTATTAGTGGTTAGTTTTTCAAAAATCTAAAACACTTTACACTTTTAAGCCTTGTCAGATTATCTAAAAAACAAAGATCTGACTCTTAGTTTTTAAATTTATAAGAAATTAGAGGAAGTCAGAACGAAAAAACTTAATTTCGGAGTTGAAGCGTAATTCCAGTAGAAAAATTCAATGAAGTGTAAGTGGGCGTTTCAATAACTACAGGTCCAGCGCTTAACTGAGTCAGTCCCTGAGGTACGGGAGCGGTACGGGAGGGGCGTTTTCGTCTCTCAAATTATCTATTCATTTTGACGTAACGAAAACAACCTACGCCGGGCAAATCTATCTAGTATCATCTAGTATCTCAAATAATCTATATAGCTTAGCTATATAGTCTGCCCCTTGGGTATAAACATCAGTCCAACATATTGTCCAACAGGAAACATAAACTTAACCACAATTTACTTGTACATTAACGAGAATAACTGTCGGTAATAATTCTTAATCTAAAGGCCTACGCTATGAGAATACTAAGCCATTGTGTATTTTATTGAAATCCTTTATTCATGCTTGATTACACGTTGATCCCTGCTAATATGTAATCACAGCGAAGTGCATTACAATGATGTGAACTTGGAAAGGTAAGTTTATGAAGATAAAATAAAAAATAAATAATAAATGAATAATGCTGAACAGTTCACACAATATTATCAAGACCCAAGCTAAGCAGAGCTTGTGTTATGGGTACTAGATAACTGATAATACTTAATACAAATACATTACCTACATTGTTTTTTTTTTTATTATACATACATACATACATAGACACACGCCTTTTTCCCCGAAGAGGTAGGCAGAGCCACAATAGGCCTCTTTTCACAGTGGGTTGCACCATCGTGGAATATAGACGTGACAAGTGGTGAGCTCATCGCCGCCATTGCTTCCCACGACTGACTCAGCTAACGCTTTCTTCCAGTAATATCACATTCCATAATAAGCTACCAGCCAGGACAAATCTTATACCAACGAATCTTATCAACAAGTCCGGGTAATCCCTTAGTCGACTTTTACGACATCCACGGGAGGAGACGGAGGGGTCTATTCTTAGGCCGGACACACCACAGCACACCTATGTATTTTTTATTATACATAGAAAATACCCAAAACACCCTGAACAAATATCTGCAGATCGCACAAATATTTGTTCTGAGGCGGTAATCGAACCCGCAACCTCCTGCGTCACAGGCGAAACGTCGCCCGCCGCGCCACAGAGGTCGAAATGAACCTTTCAGATAGGCGGAGTGAACCGGTAGCCCACTTGAGACCTCTACATACAAACTAACTTTGCTCCTATTTTCGATAATAACTTATCTCCATTAAATTTTTTAGGCACAATCTAGACTCTAATATCTAGATCTGTGATTTGTCAGTTTCATAGCTTCCAAATCACTCAGCTCAAATATTTTTATGGATTTCTTATAGCCCATATGCTATTCTGAATCTGTACAATTGAATGGGAAACTCATTTCACTTCGCGCAAAAGCTCAAAGTTTTGCAGCAGGCTATGGAGAGAGCTATGCTCTAAGTTTCACTACGTGATAGAATCCGGAATGAGGTATCCGTAGAAGAACCAAGATCACCGCCATAGCTTTCATAATTAGCAAGTTGAAGTGGCAACGGGCAGGCCATATAGCTCGCGGTAATGATAACCGTTGGGGAAGAAAGGTTCTCGAGTGGCGACCACAAACGGAACAACGCAAAAGAGGAATGACCCTTTCGATGGACCAAGGAAATTATACAGGTCGCAGGAAGGCGGTGGATGGAGGCGGCCCAACACCGTTCATCGTGGCATTCTATGTGGAGGCCTATGTCCAGCAGTGGACTTCTGTAGGCTGATGATGATGATGATAATAATGAAGATGTTTTATTACAAATTCACTCGATTAGAAAATGATGTAAAACGTATCGGCAAGCTAATGTACTAGTTTGTATCATAGATGAGCCTTTAAGTAATGAAACACTTGAACTTGGTAATGTCTATCATAAACTAAGTGCTAAGAAGCTTAAACTAAGTGTTGTAGCTCACTGCGACTCTGCAATAAAGTGGCACTATCTGATCAGTGTGCGACTATTTCTAATGAGAGCTTACATTGTTAATGCCATTTAAGTTTTAGAGGCTTTCAAATGAACATCGTTAAGAGGCTCGTTATTAAAGTAGTAGGTAATTAAATTCAATTAAGAGGGCCTTTCCCGGTTTGGGCTAAAAGCTTGTTGCGTCCAATGCATTGTTTGAATGTGAGGCACTGTGAAAATTGAGAGCCAGTGCCAGATCCCTTGGTTGGAATTTGGAAAATTCTGCTATTTACTTGCGAAACGGTAAAAAATGCGCAAAATAATCTTAAAACTTGTTCCAGGACGTACGTGTTTTTGAGAAAGCCTTACTAGTTTGTAAGAAACATGTTTGTCATTTAGAATCTACATAACATGGGAGTGTATTATTATTTTATCTGTGGCATGGGTGAGGTCCCTCGGACGTCTTTTTTTTTCTTTTTTATTTTATTAGTAACTACATTATGAACATCCAAAGTTGTGGTTAAAATTGTGCAAATAACCTGATTTTAGAAGGCTTATACCGAATTTAGTGGTAAAAAAAATGTGTCTCGAATAACCTAGATATTTTTTTTAAGATATATGTTTGTACAAAACATCTGACGAAGAAATTGTTACGACTTCATAATCACGTAAGAGCTGAGCACGATCTTTTGGATGGAAAGTATTGGGGTTGGCCTTTTCCCGGTTTGGGCTAAAAGCTTGTTGCGTCCAATGCATTGTTTGAAAGAGACGATCACTGTTGGTTTCACAATAAATAAATAAATAAGCCCCCAGGGCATTTGACATGATGGTCGTCTCGCCCATGTTCATTTAAGACCCACCAGTTGGGAGACGGTATTGAGGTCCCAGAGTATTGTGCCAAGGTCTTCCAGCGATTCTGCCATGATGACTATATCATCGGCAAATCGAAGGTGAGTGATATATTAGATATTGCTATTTCAGTCCGAAGCTTGCAATAAAACATCTTATAGGTATGTAAAACATGTTCTACTCGAGCACCACAGTCAGATCCGCAACATCTTTATTGATAGCTCAGCAATGATCTACACTGAGAAGGGATGCGTAGGATGCTATACGACCTTAGACATTCCTTCTTTATGGTAGGGTTGAGATGAAAAAGTCTTGAGTTTGCATTTAGTAAATGTGATAACAACGTCACAGACAATTTTTGAATTTTTAAATGACGGAGATATGAGGTAACAAATATAATTTTTAGGACATTATTATTTTATGTACATTATTCTAACAACCCAAAAAAAAAAACACTAACTGATAACCTCCTCGTGTTTTTGAGGTCGGTTTAAAATGGTATGGTATGGTGGTTAATCAATTTATGGTTTTTAATGGTACGGTTTGGTGGTGGCTCGAGCACGCGAAGTCTCAAAGGAGATAAAACGCGAACTAGTCAAATTTTGGGTAATTCGAGCCAGTGTGTGTATGGTAATGCAATGCAGCAATGTGTTCGTAACAACACGATAAGCACTGTGAAAAAAACGTAGAGTGGTTTTAAAATCGCTGTCTTTTCTGTCATTTAAAACTAGGTATGTGATACCATTATAATAATGTCTATGCTTTACCGTTAAATTGGGCAATTGGAGCGCACAGAACGGTGGCTGCGCCCCGCTGCGCCACGCTGCGCATCGTGATTTAACTGTTACAGGCATTATGTGACATATGCGTCACGTCATTAGCACACCTACATTTGCACACGATAATTGATTTAAATACAAAATAGCCTGACATGCGAATTACTGTTTTTATACTTAGGTATACGGTAGAAATGATAGTTATTGTGACTAATTTTTCTTGGTTTATTTTTGGTCTCGATAATCTTACGAAGCCAGTTTTCCAACAGGCATATTTAATGTCATAAGTTGTCTTGGATGTAAAAATAAAGTATAATGTCACTTTTACCAACTATTTGTGGGCCACTTCACGCTTATGAGACACTCGTACAAATAACACAAGCTCTGCTTAGCTTAGGGCTAGATAATGTTGTGTGAACTGTCCAGCATTATTTATTTTATTACATAACGTTGTCAACTTAGTTTCGAAGTGAAGAAGTGTCCCGTAAAATAAGAATTGATGACGTATTGGAAATTAATTTTTCTCAGCAATTACAAAACATATGAAAGTGATATTTGGTGACCACATATCACTGACTTACACGATTATGTTGCATTACACGATTGGTTATATTTATAACAGAGCTAAAAAATAACAAATAAATCTCTATTAAAACAGAGATTTACTTTTTACAGGTAAACGGGACCGATTGAAGCCCTACATTTTTTAGGTAGATTCGTCCAAACAAAACCTTATAAAAATTATTTGTTGATTTTAATTTAATTTAAACGAAAACTCCGTTTTGTCGTTTACGAGCTTTTACAAAATCGCATATGAAATAATAGTTTATCAATTTATTACTTTTTTCGCGCGAGTAAAAAATCTGTCCACTGCTTTTCACTAAAAACGGGATATTTACCATGATTATTGGTCTCCCGTGATCATGGCGCATGCAACTGTGCCGAAATATCAGGAACAAACAAAACTCAATAATCATGGTAAATATTCCGTTTTTAGGGAAAAGTATGTAACCCTGGTAGTTACAAAAGTTATATCTATCCACTGATATATAAAATCTCTGTAAAAGATGCTACGTACATATCTGCCTCGGATAACTTCCATAACAGTATAAGCCGCCTTATTGAGAACAAGCCCCGTAAATTTATTATAGTTCATTGTTGAATCGCGGTGATTGGTGTAATGTTCCGCTGTAGATATCTGTGCTAAAAGTGCTGTATAGGTGAAATAACTGTATCGCTCACTCCTTCCGTTGTTTTACCATATTCAGCCATGCGAGCTGTAAATGTCACGATCGTAAAAGCCTTTGTTTTGTTTAGGGACTAACGGTTACACACCGTGATATGTAGATAGCGCTGGAAATACGAGTATTTATTATTACATACATACATAGACACACGCCTTTTTCAGCTAACGCTTTCTTTCGGTAATAACACATTCCATAATAAGCTAGCAGCCAGAACAAATCTTATATCAACGAATCTTATTAACAAGTCCAGGTAATCCCTTAGTCGGCTTTTACGACGTCCACGGGAGAAGACGGAGAGGTCTATTCTTAGGCCGGACACACCGTATTGTTATTATCAGAATATATAGTAGAAGGTTTCGGAATCAACCCTTCTGCACCGCACATCCAAAGATTATATGTGTATAACTTTAGATATTTAAAAAATATTAAACATGTCGCAGCCAACTGGTCAAATCAGCTGTTTAATTTCCCGGCTAGCCGTTTCATTGACCATCGCCATTCAACCCCAAGATTTTATATTTACACATAAAATTCTTTAAAAAAAAACAAATCTACCTGGGGTCTACAATCTGACGATGATAATATTATAGCTGTTTCTCGAGGTCCCAGGATTTTTTTATGTAGTGAATAGCGTTGTTCAATGAAAGGGCTTGCCGTGCAATTGAACGGCTGATTCGACCAGTTTTTTTATACTTGGAATAGCCGTTCAACCAGCTGGCTTTTATCTGGCTAAACACATTGGTATTGCCATTCAGCGTGGTAATGCAAACAACATCTCAGGGACCCTTCCGTTGGTAGCAGTGAGTTGGTAGAGATTTGGATCAGTTGAGCTATCCTTAGATCGTTGTTATGCTGCTGCCACTCGGTCTGCCATAATAATTTGCAAGATAAATACATACTACTGACTCCATATTAGGGTTCCGTGTCGTGGGTATCTGGAAATACGAGTACCATAAATGCGTACCACAACAGCCAGACCCGCAACAAACATTAGCAGATCATGGAAACATTTATCACGTAGCGGGAGTAGAACCCACGCCTCTCGCGTCTCAATTGGCTACTCGCCCGCCTCGCTACAGAGGTCATCGATCGATCGTCGAAATGCTTCTAGCAGCCCAGAGATTCGGGATTGACATGACAGGGCGTAAGGGACCGCAGCGCAATACACCAAGACACTGGTGCTCATATTTCAAAGATCTGCTATTTTTCATACTTTATTTACGTAAACTAGTATAACAGCACCATAAAACCCATAAAAACTGATTAATAACTGATCACTGATTTAATCAGCGATGCATACATTTTTGAACTTGAGTACTGAGTTTTGCAAATTGTACGAATTCGTTCACTGGCAGTAGCTGCTTGTGTGTGTGTGTTGGTGTGTGTGTGTGTGTGTGTGTGTGTGTTGGTGTGGTGTTTGCTTTACCTACTAGTCTTGCTCTGGAACTACGAGTACAAAGTCCCTGCCCAATTACCTGCAGTGAGTCTTGTTAATCTGACTAGCAAGTTAGTTGGTTAGTTCAAAACACTCTTCAAGACACCTTTCAAATTATATCATTCATAACTAGAAAAAGGAGTTGGTATATAGCTTGCAGGGATCGCAATCGCACTCACCCCGATAAAGACCCAAGATAAGGGTTGAAACCAGTTGGCCATCGACATAACGGTACATGAAAATTTCCCGTTTGATCTTTTCTGTACAAAGTAGAGTAACATTTATTACCAGAATTTGTCTAACACTAGGTCTTGCTCTTGCTTCAAACCGGTAGATACATCAATAGCCCTTAGCAATATACACTGAATGTTCCGCTGATTCTGTCGATACATCAATGTAACCGGATTTCCATAATAAAGTAACTTTTAACCAAGTGTCTCTTGAGAAAGCAACCTAAATTAAAATAGCGGTATGCCTGTAAGTGCAATTTGTATAATGAATTTTATGGACTCGTACCTACATCGGATGCATTTCTCTTCTCTGATTGCTTCCAAAAAGTTTAAAGCAATCAATTTAAACATTATACGTATCTAAACATGCAGAAATGTTATGAATAAATCGAAAGTCGTTCGTATCACTGAGCATACACAAAATTATTTCAGCTGTTGTAGATATAGAGAGTACCTTCTACGCAACAATGTTGTACTTTCACATTTTACAATCGGTCATTCATTCTGATAAAAAGATTAGTGAAAGCGATATTGTGATGCAAAAAAGTAAATGAAAATTCGTGTCACTGACTTTCCTATTGCTTTCGAGGAACTATGTTGCGATTGTCTGGCTGACCCCCTTGCCGGCCATGTAATTAACGTTACATGTTTTTTATGCATTCTCTTGGAGTGGTTGAGCCGCAATAAAGTTATTATCATGCCGTATTGATTGGAGTATTCGGTACGTGCTCGGTTCAGATGCTAAGACAAATTACTCTAAATTCTAGCCTATGTAAGTGGATAATAGGACTTTGCACATTACAATTTGCCGGTGATACGCTACTTGACCGGCTTTCGATTTTGTTCATTGTAAAGTAGGTACGATTCTATGACGCGACTTTATCAGTTAGAGTACTGATTCGTTACCAAAGAGTGTTTTTGTAGAGCTTTCTCAATCGTTTGTGTATATTTTTTCAGCGTACACGACCCGCGGGTCATGTCATGCTGTCAATAGTCTATCGTGCTCTGAATTTTATTCATGAGCTTTACATTTTTAAATTCATTGAACTTGGTATCTAGTGGATGTAATTCTATATTTTTTTCGTTGTCTTGTTTCAGGAAGTGGCTTTGTCGGCATGAGGGGCGATTCGCTGCGCTTGGCGCGGCTAGCGCTTTTCTTACTGCAAGCTTCTACTGTGCTATGTAAGTTTAAATAAAGCTACTTTTTTGATTGGTATAATCATGTACAGGTGAGTCAGTCCCTGAGGTATGGGAGCGGTACGGGAGGGGTGTTTTCGTCTTTCAAATTATCAGATGACATGTTACATAATGACGACGACGATGACGACGAAAACACCCGTCCCGTACCACTCCCATACCTCAGGGACTGACTCAGTTAAGTACTAGACTTGTAGGTCAGTGTACCCGGTAGCACCTTTTTACATTTTCGTATACTAAAATGTATTAAATGAAAAAGTTTGTGCAGAAAGCTTACCAAAATATCAAATAAAGTTTTATTAATGTCGTAGTATTCGTCAATTACACAAATAATTGTATAGTATAACGAACCAAGGCCATCTCTTTCATAAAAGAAAGAAGACTTATGGTATATTTTATCTATTTTTCAATCTCGGAAATTCTATGGACAGTTTTCTATTTAATTTAACCAGGTTTAATTACTTTAAACAAATCACTAAATCAAATAATTTTACGACACATTTGTCGAAGCTTAGAAATGTATGATCATTTGGATACGTGTCAGGTTGCTAGCATCTAACTTCCGGTGGCTTTACTAAGAAACATGAAGGGTTCTTGGAGTCTGTCTCTGTAAAACAAAATCCAACCATAATATTTGAAACCAGGTCGAATGGCGTTCGAGAAGCTCACAGACCTGGACTTTACTGGAACTGCGTACTACACTGTCCGGAACTTGTCGCTGTACGAGTGCCAGGGATGGTGTCGGGAGGAACCAGACTGTCAAGCTGCATCTTTTAGGTGAGTAATAATTTAATACAAGATGTACAGGGTCGTACGTAACAAGAACCTCAAAGAAACTTGATTTTTCCCATGGGTTACGACGATTCACAGTGATACTCCTTGCAACTTTTTTCCGCGTCGCTGGCACCAGCTAGGCTTCTATAAACCCGGCACTTATTTAAAGGCACAAGGCTCAGTACCATCCCAGCCTCATTCGTACTAAGCGTTTCGGTTCCAACTTTATAATGCAAACTGCTAAGAAGTGGAACTAGCTGCCGACGTCTGTTCTTCCTGAAAATTACAATACGTGTCACTTTAAGGCAAGAGAAAAAGGACCTTCTAAACTTTCGTGCTCCATCATCAGCCTCATCTTCACTTACCAACAGGTGAGATCACAGTCACATGAAGGTGTATCATTCCTAAAAAAAAACTTCAATAAAAAAGCTTAACAAATCAAATATCACAAAGAAAACAACACAATAAAATCAATAAATCAATGATAAAAAGCAATCATTAATTAAAACTAGAAGCCGAATATAATTAATGCTAGCATTGTTCCACACAATTCGCATCACAAATCACATCAAGCTCATCATCCAAGAACATTTATTTTCATACAGGCAATTAAACTAGTGTAGTTTTATAGAAGCGCAACTCCTTTGTGAATACCCCGTGCCGTCAAAATACATACCTATCCCTGCTATTCCCAATAAGGCCACTTACTTGCGTGACGCATCAGGCATGTACAAGGAAATGTAATTCTCTTAATAAAAATGGGCAAAATATAGTTCGGATCCAGCTCCGATCTAGTATCGATGTTATAAATGTGTTTCTATCGAAATGTGACCGAAACTTGAACATTTTCTGTAAATTTTAACTTAAGTCTTTTTTCACTGTTTCCAATTATATAATTACAGCACTATTATATTCTTCTCTAGTATGGTCGCAAGAATCTAAAGTAGACTAAATTTTTATTATGAGGGAGTAGAATACCAATTTTCAGTAAATTCGTAATTCAGTTCCAGTCAACTTTCAGTGTGGTTTTAAAATAAATAAGAGAATTAGGAAGGCACCAAAAGTATCGTAATTTGTATGCAGAAACGAGTTTCACTTCTATTAGTAGGTGTTATGTGACGAGAATAAAAACAATCGATGTACTACTCGTATCATCTACATATCTAACCCAAATATCCGAGATACCAATCGACGAGTCGCGAAGATCTACTAAGTCAAGAATGACGTGACGAACCAAGAGAAATCAGATGAAAGATAACCTTAGTTCGAACTAATCATTTGCCATTCAATGGGCGTCAATTGACGTGATTGCACTTGATAATGGAGATGTGGACTTGACAGAGGACTATTGGGATGGGAAACTGGCACAAAAGGTCATAATGAGAAGACATGACAAGTTAATTTTGATACAAAATTAAAAACCCCAACTATATTCCGTATTCGGATCAGTTCTACCTTTATAATGCGAACTGCTAAGGAGTGGAATACGCTACTGCCGTCTGTCTTTCCTGAAAACTATAATCTGGGCCTCTTCAAGGCTAGAGTGCCTTCTAGACCTTTGTGGTAATAAAAAATATGCCATACAGACAGACAGACACACTATGGCCTCAAACTTATAACACACGGTTTAGTCGGGGGTTAAAATAATATTAAGGCTCTATGTAGTCTGATTGTGGATTTGAGTGAACGAAGGGGTGACAGACAAAATCAGCCCTTGCAATACTTTGGTATACTAATATAGCCTAGACACATTAATCTACTTAAACTCATTTTGCATGCCGTCTAATAGTAATTGGAATACGGTTGCGTAGGTTTATGTTGTTCTTGCGCTTACATCCATCAACTTTTTCGCATACAGTTGATTGTCCTGTCTCGGCATTGGCAGTGACACGCCGCAGGTCGCGTACGTGCGGCAGTGAAGCCACTGCGGCTAAGGTCGCGGAATGTGTGTCAGTCAGTCACACGCAGACGTCCGCAGTGCCTCACTACCACAGAACTACGACCCAGGCATTCCAATGACACGCTCTTGGTTAATAACAATGTGTCTCTGCGTTCGCTGCCCACAAACCGTGTAAAAGCGGAAACCGACCTCACCGCGCTCTAAATTGGATAACAGTTAAAATGATCGCATACGTCTTAAAATGGATTATTGCTCGCCGCACTTTGAAGCGGATAGTTTTCATGACTATTGGCGGTTTTGTGCGAGTGATTTAATTTATTGTTATTTTCCGGTTTGTATTGTTCGTATCGAACCAGGATTTGTACCTATATTTGATTGTGTATAATATAAAAAAACATTCGTTGAAGTAATTTTTAAGGTTACCTTGATACACAAAGTATCAAATAAACGGTAGAGATTACCTCATAAATGTGCGATATAAAGAAAAATATATGATTAACAGCTTTACGAGCTTATATAAATTAAATTAGGATAATTGTATCATTTGCACATTATCATGTGCCTATGTTGAATAATTAAACACCTAAATTGAGCCCCAGAACCAGGGGGCTAATTGTCTAACGAACTGGTAATCGCTTTCGATTATGATTTTAGAATACATTAAGCAGTATGTTTTGTATAATACTGTTCTTGAAAAGAAGCTGCGCAATGTGTAGCAAAATCGTGATCGAAAGCGATTGTCAATTCGTTAGACAATAGGAGGGCAGAGGGCAGAAGAAAAATTACATATATGAAAGTGTCAGAAACTCGCGCGAACATTTGCAATTGTGTTATCAAAGCGTGGACGGGAAATTAAAAAAAAATACTAATTGAATTAAACAGAAGCAAAGCGTGTAACAGTATTACAACGCTAGTTAGATTCCTCGAAATCAATTTGAACGGGATCGAACCAAAATCAATTCGGCATTCAATTACGAGACGGAACTTTCCCGCGCTTCTAATCAAGCATTGTACACGGCTACCTATCTGGAATCAATCAGTCCAAAGAAATAGCGATCTGACAAAAGAATGGCAGCGTGGATGCGATTCTAACAATCGGTAACTGTGCACGCGGTGACTGCGGTGCCACCTCGCTCGGGAAATACGGTATTCGGGAGCAGACGATCACCGATACCGCTCATCTGACAAAATCCAATACCTATCTGAGACGTAGCAGGATCACGACCTCTCTATCAGATGCTGTCATACCGATAAAATCTCAAACGACATGCCCCATAACTGTGAGGCATATTTCAAATTGTATTTGGGCAGACTTTCTACCGCGAAAGAATCTCTTCGCGTTGTTTTCAGCTTAATTGGGCACGAAAAAACGAACAAAAGTTTGATGTACGCAATAGTGAACTTTCTCCGGTCGCAAGCGCGATCTGGTCATTAATTCTGCCATCAAAATATTATTAAAAGTGTATTAATATAGAGTGAGATGGTAAGCGAGATATGATTCACGTGTTGCTTTCCGATTTCCACCGCTTGTGATTGATGGCATAGTTAAGAGAATAGGTGTGCTTAGGCGCCTGCACGCAATTGCCGTCGCAGCTTGAAGAGGGCAGCTGGCAAACGAACATGGCATTAGCACAAGCTTCCTCGCACTTAGAACATCCAAAATAGAGCAAAATTCGCTGCTAGATTGAAAGGAGAAGAAGTGCACGAATTTATGACCTTTAGGTAGTGTACTCGTAGCAGCAAGTTTGCAAGACTTAATATACTTCAAATTCACATAATCAGCACATGATTGGCTCTTTTATATTTAACCACATAAAGTCATGGTTGTCCAAATCGGTCAAGATGGGCAAATTGTAGGTAAGCTCCCGAAGCTCAAAGCTTAGGCTAGAGAAGAAATTGTCCGACATCGGTCTTAACAACATGGGAATAGCTCCAGAATGAGGCAGCTATTTTATCCCCAAGCTGTGCTGTCAGCTAACGGGCAGATAGTGGCTGTTGGCGATCAGATCTGACTTCAGACAATTTTGTCATAATCGTAAATCGTCGAGGTTGCTTAAGTATAATGGATTAAGCTTCGTAACGGGATGATAAGCCGTGTAAACAGCTCGACAGTTAAGTCATTACATGCCTAATAGATGGTATAATAGTCTCTTTACTTTGTAAGGTTAGGAATGCGGTTAAAAAAAATATTATTATTAAATTCATGCACTTTTCCTGTAGTATATTTAGACGTATCACCATTACGTACGCTTTTTTTATAGAAAAGTTTTTCTTCACTCTTAACCTCTTCCTTCATGTAACTGGTAGATTCACCGTTTTCTAAAAAAACAGTTTCTCAATTCGCCTGTATCTTTTGTGTATGTTACTCAATATCTCTGCTAATTGTTAACCGATTTGATGATTATTTTGCGGGTTTATAGAGAATTGGCTCGGCGATGATGAATCAGTCAGTCAGTCAGTCAGGTTAAGTTATTTTATAGATGTAGATGACCCCAAGGTGATCCCATATATTTTTTGACAACTATAAAGCGTTAAAGGTTGTTTCGTATTTTAAATATAAATTTGCCTGAAGCATTTGACACTGAAAATACTTTTGCATTTGACCTTTAAAATAGATTAGGGCGCATCACAATTCAACACCTCAGCTAGATCGATTTTGATCTTATCGAGGTACTCGTATTGCTGTCTGCTCGTTTTTTGAGTAGGGCTTTATTATGATTGTGTCTAGGTCCAAATTACACAGACCTCGGTGGAGGTACAACGCAAACTAAACGGTGCAACATTCTTCCAAAATAATTGACGTCACAGCACAACGCCTCCTCAAGCTGCGTCACACAACCTGTCAATCATGTTATCGTTAAGCTTAGCCTGGAGCGGGACGGACCAGCTTTCTATAGGTTGCTTATTAAATAACAACTACATAATACCTACTACGTGATGCGACACGTAAGAATAGCTGCCGGCACAACCGGTGTTTAGTATTAGTAAAAAGACAAGCTTAATTCGAGTGGGGTAGGACGTGGGATGTGCTAGAGCTTTGCTCGTTTTAGCTCTAATTATGCTCTATTTCTAGTTCGTATTGAAATTATGGTTTATACGTATCTCTTTTTTTAACATAGGTCTATTAATGTATTATTAATAGACCTATGTTAAAAAAAGGAACATATTATTGACCTATTGTATATTTATTTGACCACGATCTCACCTGTTTGTAAGTGACGATGTGGTTGAAGATAGAGCACAAAGGTCTAGAAGGCACCTATTCATTCTAGCCTTGAAGAGACCCAGATTATAGTTTTCAGGAAAGACAGACGACGGCAGTGTATTCCACTCCTTAGCAGTTCGCATTATAAAGGTAGAACTGAAACGTTTAGAACGAATAGAGGGTATAAAGGCGAAAATAAAACAAGGGTGAAAAGGAGATGGTGGGATCAGATCATGAAGTTCCTGGGAGCATTCCCCGAAATGTAACCTATAGAAGATCGAAAGGCACACGACCTTACGGCGGTGCGGGCTTACGGTTTCACTCGCGGTGTACCGGGATATCAAGTAGTCTGATGTCATGACATTGACACGTCAAAAAAGATTATGACATGTCATTTTCTTTGTAAAGTATTTATTTCACCGAAATCGGTTCAGCCGTTACGCCAATAAGCAAACTTTCAAATTTATAAATAGTAGTATTAGGATTTGCAAGCCTCGATTTCAACAAGTGTGTTAGTGTTATTTCGAAGCAATTTGTTTGATTACCGCAGACAGAAACGTGTTTGAAACTTGCGTAGGTAGGGTAGTTGGAGTTTGAGGTAATAACCATTAGTAGTGAAGTATATTCATGCTATTACGGCAAGTCCCCGACTGTCTACTCTTATTTTTGTGAGCAATCACAAACTCTGGAATGACGAAGGTTGGGTAGTGTTTCCAAGCGCCAACAGCCTAAATACTGATAAACTAAATAAGTGAGCTTCCATTCAGCATTTCATGTTACGAAACAACAACATGTATAGTAGTATGTAGTAGTAGTAGAGCTTCTTCGTGAAAGACTTCGTCCGGGGAAGTACTACCACCATACATATTTCTGCCGCAAAGCAGTAGTGCTCGCATTGCTGTGTTCCGGTTTGAAGGGTGCCGGTGAAATTACAGGCACACGAGACTTTCATCTTTATGTCTCAGGGTGGCGGGCGCAGTGCAATGCCACATAGGGTGCGTCCTAGGTGGGCGTGACCTGTGAGGTAATGCACTGTTCATAGGTAGAGGGTACCACTTAACATCAGGTGGGCCATCTGCTTGACCCGTCATTCCAAATAGTATTCAAAAAAAATATTTTTTAAGATTAATGTTGTTGAAAATTCATGAAGTCAATGAATTAATGATTTCATTAATAAGTGAAAAACGATCATCAAAATTCTTCTCACTGACACTAAAGAAGCTGAACCGGATGACGGTACAAAAAACCATCCAATAATTAGCAAGTTTAAATCGTCGACACGTGTTTTGCCTCACACGAGTCGAGCCCCGGAAATGTTGACTTACTTTTTGGCTTCTTTTTAATAATGATCATGATTTAAAGTTAATCAACATGGATTCAGAAATTAGCCACCATTTGTTTTGCCAAAGATTTTCATCTACTAACACGCTGCCTCTGCTCAGAAACAATATCTAATTATTAATGATAATTTCACATACCTATTTATTTTTAAATCTCTCTTGCCATATATGCCATTTACTTGCTTCGGTGAAAACAAGACAACGAAGACTTTGTTGGAAATTATCCCGCTAATTAATTGTTAATTAGTGTTTAACCTCCGAACAAAGTAAAAATTTATAGGTTAAACCCGATATTTATAGTTGGTAATTTAAAACAAAAACTTGTATAAGATAAGATAAGATAAGATACGATAAGATAAGATAAGATAATTGTTTATTTTCAGATTTCACACATTTAAAAATTCACATGTCATCCATTTTGTTAATAAATTAAACAAATATATCGGTTTGTTATTGTTGTTCCATTTTGTTTATCCAAGCCTTCATATTTTTAAGTATGATTATAAAATCGAAACTGTTTTCAGCATAATAAGTCATACATTAATCATAGTTTAGATATTTTTTATGTTTATGACTACCGAAACATCGATTAATAACATAAAGGTATGTAATTTGTCAGTATGTTTGTGGCTAACTTACACACCTACGTGAGTCTCGTAGCAAATAGGTACATATGTAACGCATTAATCTATCCTCATTAGTGAGGGCGGATAGAACGCATTTGTAAAATACGAAATAAAATATGTATGTAAATAGACATATTAACAAATTGAGGTCATCGTTTTGCATTTTATGATTCTCATGCATTGCTTTCTCTATTTATTATTTTCACTTCAATTGACTACGTTGATACACGTATCCGGCGGAAACGTAGGAATCGGGCCTTTCCTTTTTTCAAGCATAATTATTAAACCCCGACGAAAAACGAAGGGGTGTTATAAGTTTGACGTGTCTGTGTGTGTGTGTGTGTCTGTGTGTCTGTCTGTCTGTCTGTCCCATCGTAGCTCCCGAACGGATGAACCGATTTCGTTTTTTTTTTGTTTGAAAGGTGTATTTGTCGGGAGTGTTCTTAGCTTTGTTTGATCAAAATCGGTTCAGCCGTTTCAATGCGTTGGGGTTTTTTTTAATTTTTACAAAATTAGTTACTTGTTTTAATTAATGATAACGATTTATTTTCCTGAAATGCCTCTACATAATTTATCATCCAGTGGTTCGCACCTTGCCAATTCCTATATACACTCGTCTACGGGCTTGTAAATAAAATTGGGTTTTTATATCACTTTAATTTTGTACTTTTTCTTATATTTGTGTCAGTTGTGATTACTGGAAGTACACCGAGGTTTTTTGACGAAACCTCTAAAAATCTACTAAGATAAAAAAAAACTACTTCTGTGGCGCGGCCGACGAAGGTACGCCTGCGACGCAAGAGGTTTCGGGTTCGATTCCCACCTCGGAACAAATATTTGTACGATCTGAAGATATTTGTTCAGGGTGTTCTGGGTATTTTCTATGTATAAACATCTCAATGGTCACTAGTTTAATTTTTAGATAAGTAAATAGTTTTTAAGTACTGTTTGTTTTCCGAAGATAATAAAATAAAATAAATAATCAAAAATATTTATCAATGTAAGATATCAGTATTAAGTATTTCAGTTATCTAGTACCCATAACACAAGCTCTGCTTAGCTTGGGGCTAGATAATGTAGTGTGAACTTTCCAGCATTATTTATTTATTTATTTAAATGCTCAAACAGAGCCCTTTTTGATAGGATTGCCTCACTTGTATTTTTTACGTTCTCTAGAACACCAATATGTTAGCCGATAGTATGTTATGTCTCGACCGAATCAGCTTTTAAACCTTTACCTACAAATTGTAGTTATAGGGGTAGGGGTAGGAATGGGGGAAGGGAAAGGCGATCCCTTCATCACCATTTCATAGTACCTATTTTAAAATCACTCAAATCAAGTCGACTAAATTTATATTTCACTGAACTAGTCTAGTAAAACTCCCTAGTAAGTCTCCCTAGGGAAACAGAAACCGAATCGAAAACACGATGCTCGAGGTAACTTTACTAGTGAAATTACCATCTCACTGATTTGACTATCTTACTGCGACATACATACAAACGCTTTTATGTATGTATTCGTCCAACTTAACTCGGAAAACTAGTTTCACTGTTTAAATAGATATTTATTCTATAATATAGTAAGAGCCTTCACAGTAGCAATAAATACAGCCTGCTAGAGTTAAACGGGCCGGCTCCTGCAGACGGCTTATGATAATAAACAACTAATACGCTGGTTAGTAACCGTTATCCAGGTGGATAGCAGTTTTAGAACGGTTTTAATAAAATAATTATGAGAGGGGTGAATTTGAAGAGTTACACAAGCTTCACATTATTTATATTTGTTATACCCACATTTGTCACTCCCACAACCTCTCAAGCATAAATCTATCAAACATTTTAGGCTAGTGTCAAACAAATATACATACATACATACGTACATACATACATACATACATACATACACACGAAATACATAACCCCCCATCTGGCGTAGTCGGGTAAATACAGGACACATTGACACACATAACACACGTTATTAAACAATTCAAGGATTTAAGTTTGTAAGAGAAAAAGTAGTGGAAAAAAACGGTACTATCGGTTTCAATACATACAAAAGAGCATACAATAATCCACACACATAACATAATACTTCTACTTGCTTCATGTGATTTCTATGTACCCTTAGAGGTGACTTCTGCCTTAATGGAACACCCTACACGTACTTTACGTTAAGTAAGTCTGATAGTTTCTTTGACAAATGGACAGTTTTCTTAATGCTTTTAAAAAAGAAACGAGATACAGGGATTTTTGTTGAAAATGGGACCAATCTGTAACTGTATACTTTCAAATACAAAATATTTTTTCAAATTGTTACATAAATAACGGAGTTATGAGGTAACAAATATACAAAAACATACAAGCGTATTGAGATCGTCCTCCCTTTTTGAAGTCGTTTAAAAACACTTGAGTGAGAGCTCTGCATAATTATTACTCTTACATTGTCTGTGTTTCCAGACGTTATTTTATGCATACATTGCATTTGAAAGTTCTATAAGGTTATACCAGCGCCTACTTCATAGATAATGCATCGACACTGCCTATAACTATGCAATTATTAAGTAGCTGCTGCCCGGCGCCTCTTCAATTAAGAAACAGAGAGATAATCATAGTACTGAGCCTTTTAGGCCATTAAAAAGCAGTATCTTTCAACATTATAGTCGTCTGGCGTACAGCTTGTTCAAAAGTGTGGTTCAGTTTTGTTTTGTAAATTATAAATTGTAATTGTAGAGGCCTGGCCTGCGAATGAGAGTAGAGTAGTTATGTGAACTGAAAAGTTTTATTTTAGGTTTTTGTTCTACATTTGTGCACTAGCATAGATCTATGTATTTGCCTGAAATCGGTTCATACGTTACGGCATAATTGAGTAACAAAAAAACATCCACATAAATTTATTTCGCATTTATAATATTACTAGGATTCATATTATCAAGATAAACTATGTGTCCTCTCGAACTACGCCTATGGCTTCCAAACTCAAGTCACACTCCCTCCATAACTCGAAAAGTATTTATCACAGCACAGGGGCTAGCCGGAATATTTTTTGATGAAAATCACTCAATTTGATCAAACAAGAGGAAAGTTTACTCGACTCAAGATTAGATGTCGCCAATAGCTATTGGTTTTATTTTTTCCGGGTAAATAGATTTTTGGGTAGGGATATACACATTTTATACGAACAAAATCATTATGACGGATACCAGGTGGTTTCTGGATTTTTTACTGTCTTATCAGGTGGAGTTTCAGATGAAAGAGTAGAAAATTCTCAGTTCATTGATATTTTTTATTAAAATATTACTTACATTTAGTACAATATTTTTACCTACCAAATGTCGTTAATGTACCTAATATAATGCGTTCATCGTAGTCGGGCTATTGGTTTTTTATAACTTTCAACCAGATTTTTCCATTTCTTCCAGACAACCGTTTATATGCTAAACTTATATTAAGGAAGCTAAGCTACATGCAAAAACAATGCTATCGATAACGGAGTTGTATGGCTTGGATATTCACCAACCCCTGAACTAGTGTTAAACTGTATCTCAGGGGTCAGTTTCAATCCTCACCGAGCAGTCTTCGTCATCACGTGGCTCAGCTTTTTACGCACATTCACAAGTGTTGGCAGTTTATTTATGAATAGTAGAAATGTTCAACGTAATTGTAGTGCGCTATCATATATCATAGTCCTCTGGACGGCAGCCAGGAGTCGCCTTCCCGGTGCAATGCACTGCGGAGTTGTCAGAAGAGTGAACTACTTCCGGCAAGTCCGACTGGGGTGAATGATAACAATTATGAAAGAATAAGAAAAATACGGGAAAGCTAGGTACATTTTTACTGGGAAAAAATGAGCGTATCAATGTCCCTCAAGATAAGAGTTAGCTAGATTTTGGAAACCTTTTTACCTTTTATTTTTTTAGGTAAAAAGAAGGGTTGTAAGTTTGACCGCTATGTGTGTCTGTCTGCGCACCGTAGCTCTGAACCGGGGGAACCGATCTGAATGCTTTTTTTATTTGAAAGCAGGTTTTCTAGCGATGGTTCTTAGACTTGTTTTATCGAAATCAGTTCAGCCGTTTCATTGCCTTGTGGTTTTTATTTTTTTATAAAATTGACTTTTTCTAATTCTATACCAAGCATCGAGCAACGCAGGCCTCCGTACCGGAGGGGAGACGCCATAGAGCTGTCAACCGATACATATTTATTCAGAAATATTTGGGGGGGGCTTCACGCACTCACTTACACTTTAATGCACACATTTGTAACCAGTCGTTCTATCACTATAAACGCACACATCTATAAACAGCAACACATCAAAAATCTTTATACACACATAGATGCTTTCTGTGTACAAACATCATGTTATGTCACAAAATTGACAGTAACATCCGTTCTAGGGACTTCCAGCACTCAAGTCGATAAATGAATAGTATCGATAACTTTTTGGTAAGAACTTACTTTGCCTACCACCAAGGGTCATTTAAAGGATTTAAGGGCGGCTAGGGATGAGGGGAGGGGTTGAACGCTCTCTGTGAAGGAGGAGTTGCGGAACCGCCCCACTTTTCGAGGATAGCATAGAGATCATTTTGTGGATAACTATGATATTTTAGATTAGTAAAAGGTAGTAGTAGGCTGGAGAGAGAGGGGGTAAACGCGGAAACTTAGAGTATAGAGAAAAATCAAGAAAATTTTGAGTACCCCAGGTACAACCTTACTTTACAACAACTCATGAGATGATTAGTTCTTGGGAAAATTTAATTAGAATTTTGTTCAGATTTTTGTTTTATGCATTTCATAAAACTATGGGCTGGCAAGTCAAAAGAGACGAAAGGAAAGAAAAGGAAAAAACGCTTTACTTAGCTCCCGTCTTCCTACTAACCTACATAATCCATGACAGTTCTGGCCTCGAAATATACAATGTATTATATATATCTGTCATTCACTGTTATTGTCAAAAACCAAAAATCATGATCCTAAGTGCCAATAAACTAGATTAGTCATTAAAATTTATAAATAGTTTTTTTTTATTTCAGGCATGATTATCCCACGACACAGGGGATCCTAGTGTGGGATCAGAACTATGTAGGTATGTGTTGGGTGTGTTAAGTTATGTTGATGCTAAACGATGGTAGGTAAAGTAATACTTAGCGCTATATATAGTGAACAGAATATCGCGTTGAAAAAATTATACCTAGCTATATTTTTTTTTTCATTCTTTTGTCAATCAAATAGGATTTGAATAGAAAAATCCCACGACACAGGACGGACACTCATGACACGACTTTTCTTGAAAAGGAGTAAACGAGTTCAAACTGGGAAATGCTTTTGTTAATTTATCGTGATCACGTATCCCACAACCTAGGTAGGCATGCAACTTTTTACGAAAAACTATCACACCTCTAGATTTGTAGTAGCACATAGTAATTTAAATTCATGTCTAGATAAATTCACACATGAAAAAACTAGTAAAAATAACTTGGAAGCCCTTGCAAGCCTAGCTAGTAATATCTTGGGGCAACACGGCCGCCGCTGGAGGTCACACGAGAGAGACACGAGGAGGTCGCGGCGGGGGGCGACATCAAGTAAAGGCGATCCGCTCTGGCTATGCACAATTTCATTTGGGCATACTCGTTAGTAAAACTGTTTTACTAACTGTTTTAAAAACTATCCGTTGTAATTTAACATAGTAATTTAAATTCATGTCTGTGTTTAAATATAAAAAATCTAGGAAAAGAAGCTTGCTAGCCCTCACCAAGCATGTTTTGCTTTTGCTAGTAATAAAATTGTATCATGATGGGCCGATTGCTCAGTCAGACTGAATCGATCGTGTGACGCATAGAGTAAAAAGTGTGACAGTGCTACAAGTACTAAAATGCCGAATCGTTACATTTTCTGCTGTAAATCAAAGTCTGGAACATCGAATTTACGAAAAGATGGTGCTTTCTTTCACATTGTACCTAAGTGACATTTACATACATACATACATAGACACACGCCTTTTTCCCCAAAAGGGTAGACAGAGCCTTAAATGGGCTTCTTTTCACCTTGGTTTTCACCAGTTCTCAATAATATATATTTATTTTTATTTTATTTTTTGATGTTGGACACAGTTTAAACATTATTATCTAGCCCCAAGCCAAGCAGAGCTTGTGTTATGGACTAGATAACTGATATCCCTAATACAGTACATTACATAGATATTTATTTTGTATTAACATAGAAAATATCCAGAACACCCTGAACAAATATCTGCAGATCGTACAAATATTTGTTTCTGAGGCGGGAATCAAACCCGCAACCTCCTGCGTTACAGGCGAACCTTCGTCCACCGCGCCACAGAGGGCGTCAATTTATGGCATAAAATTAATAATTTCAAATTAAAATCATAAGAGTTACCTACCTTGTTACATACCAATACCTTCATGGTGATTGGATTAACGGTTAGAAAGTTAGGTTAGGTTAGGCTATGGCGTCTCCCGAATAATATAAATCAAATTTCAATAGTTTGTAAAACATAATAAACGAGCATTTATTTTATCGATAAAAAATCTACTTTATTATTGAGGCACATCACTAATTTAGTAGTATATAAGAAAACACGGGCAACTTACTTTCAGGAATTTTTGAGAAATAAAAAAAAACTGTTAAATGAGCACAAAGCTATTTCAGTGTGCATTGAGGCTGTTATTGTTACATACATACATACATAGACACACGCCTCTTTCCCCGAAGGGGTAGGCAGAGCCTTAATGGGCCTCTTTTCACTGTGGGTTGCACCATCGTGGGAGATAGACGTGACAAATAGTGAGCTCATCCCTGCCATTGCTTCCCACGACTGACTCAGCTAACGTTATTGTTATTGTTAGCAGTTGCTTATTTAATTATTTTTTATTATGGTTACCAACATTCTACACATGTATATATGAGGTACAAACTATATACCTATCTTTAGCTACAGGAGAAACCAATAAGGGCCTTTCATTTTCAAATAAAAAAAATGTAGTTTGATTTGGGTCAATTGATGGCCCTGACTCAACTGTGGTTGTCAATATTATTAAATGCATCGTCTGTTATTTTGTGTGATAGTAACAAAATACCACAAAAATATATCACTAAGTTGTTGACTTTTACATGTCACTTTATTTATACAGTTAAGTACACAGCAGCGACATCTATTTTCAAGGGTTTATAGATGATTTGATATGGCCGTGAAAACCCCTCATTATAGGCAAACACAACGTGCGAAGATTGTACAGTAACCTAACAATTGGCGATCAACGATTTTTTTAAAGCATCTTTATTTACTTTTAACTGAAAAGAGTAAAGTTATTTAAGTATGTTCAATATAACCGATTTTGATCAAATTAACCACGCAGTTTTATTCTTATTATAAACTAGAAAAAACCCGCGGTTTCACTCGCATAAGTCTTGATCCTGTGGGAACATCTAAATAAAATTTAAAACTATTCCAGTGGTCCAGCTATCGCCGTTCTTAAATTTTATCCAACCCTTAGAAATTTTTGCATTTATAATATTACATACATACACACATACGTAAACTCACGCCTGTTTCCCAGATAAGTAGGCAGAGACCATGTATTTCCACTTGCTACGATCCTGGCATACCTGTTTTGCTTGATTCACTCACATCAAATTCTTCGTATATGCTCATTGGTTAAGGGCGCTCTTGGCCTGGCCATGCTCCAGATCGACCCTGATCTAGTCTGAATACCTTCACCGAGGTCTCCCCCTTCCAACTGTCCCATTCATGCTCATCTTATGAACTAGTTTCGTCAATCTACTATCATTCATCCTTTAACCAATAACCCAAACCATCCAAGCATATCTTTCTCAATCCTTGTCACTATACACGTGCTCTTTCATTTTACAATGCTTTCTTAACACACAGTTTCTTATTCTATCTCTCAAAGTCCACCATACATACTTCTCAAACCTCTCATCTTCAGTGCATTTATTTTACTTTCATGTTTATTCTGCCTTAGCAACTTTCGCTACCACCATACATTAGTTTTGGCACTAACACTCCTCTATGCACATCCAGTCGTGCCTTTTTGGATACGTTCCGGCTGATAATAAGGCGTTAAGTTCACCTGGTTTCCAGAATTTACTCTCATTTTAATATCATCTTCATGCTTGCCATCTCTTGTAATCAAAGTTCCCAAATGTACAAACTTTTTCATGTTACACTTGTTGTTAATAGTAGTGTGATTTTATTCTATTTATTTAAATATATTTGCACATGACATTTACGTTTACATATCATTATACACCTCTGCGAGGCACAATTAATCCTTTTACCATACTGGTTCTTTCACCATTGGTCACTAGGCCCCTTTCAGGGACACTATATCTCAAGCTGATCAGTGAACCAAGAAAGAGCCCGTGACACGAAGTAGTAGTAGTAGTAGTTAGTAGTTACCGGTTAGTTAGTGGTTACATAGCCATCAAATACAAATACACGTTATTCCACATGTCACATGATGTCGAACGTGTTTAATGAATAGTATTTAGTAATCAAGGATATTAAGTAATCATCCACATCTTGGCTTACTGACATTACACGTTATATACATGTTTACGTCAGCAGAATAAATCCTGAAATGCACATTGATGTATTATACACATTTATATCTACGCTTTTGGTCACTTTTATGTCGCCCCTGTGTCACACGATTAAGTGGAGCTCGATTGAAGAGCGAGCAGGGAAGTCGTAAGAGAATTGGCTTTCATTGCGAATAAATCACGTAACTTGGCAGTGATTTTAGAGTAATGAATGACCAGTGTACTGAAGAGCAGTCGCAGTGAAGAGTGAACCAGTGTTATTGAATAAAATATTCACGGTTTGTTTTGTTAAACCGTTCAGTTTTATTATTTTACCCCGAACACGAACTCAAATATTACAAAATCTGAGATGGCCACTTTTGTTTTTATACGGCTTAATTTTACATGGTCAATTTTCATGCAATAAGTTATAATAATTTAATTGAAATTCAGGTACATGTGAAAGGAAACACTATCTTTTTGTAAATTTGATGATCCAATCATTTTTTTACAGCATAAAACTGAACAATTCGGCATTTTTCTTGGAGCACTATCTCCCACGCGAGTCGATTCAGTCTGACAGAGCGATCGGTGACAGCTAGTTTTTTATAAGGTGTATGCCCTCGAGGGCATTCAATTTAGAGGGGAACTACAGCGGGGAATGCCTTTGATGGCGTCTCCATTCCGTGTTGCTCGATGATACCAAGCATAGATAGAACAATAGTATGATTGATAAAGTTCGGCGTTTAATTTTTTTAATGTGAATTATCCTGTATCATACATACATAGACACACGTCTTTTCGCCGAAAGGGTAGGCAGAGGCTAAATGGGCCCCTTTTCACTATGGGTTGCACCATCGTGGGAATGTAGACGTGACAAGTGGTGAGCTCATCGCCACCATTGCTTCTCACGACCGACTCGGCTAACGCTTTCTTCCAGTAATAACACATTCCTTAATAAGCCAGGGCAAATGTTATGGTGATTTCTATGATGACAAAAATGCTGTCTGTAATATAAATGACTTACGTGGATAATTAGCAATTATCTTTTGACTCCGTCCTCGTTGATTCCAACATTATTCTCTTACAATGTTATTGTATTCTCGTAAAATAAATTGTCCTTTGTGGAACAACATACTTAACATAACAACATACTCACATAATAATATAAATTACTCACGTGGATAATTAGCAATTATATTTTGACTCCGTCCTCGTTGATTCCATTAAAATTACTTTACATGTTATTGTAACTTGCAAAATAAATTAACCTTTGTGGAACAACATACCCTGTGAATTCCGAAAGTACCTCCTCAATTTCATTCAAATTTCTAATAATAATATTCCTTTGTTTTGTTGATCAAACGGTGATTGCAGGAATAAAACAACTGTTACAATCCGTTAACAATTGTGTGGTCATAAAAATTGCAGAGTTACATTGCAATTAAACGCTTTCTTTCGAGCGGTGGCCGACTTCCGACTTGTGGTACAACTTGTGTGTGAACCACTTGTGGTATTGATGCCTAATTGAATGTACCGTTATATGATTGTTCTTTGAATGCAACTGCAATCTTATTTTGTAAATGTATAGTGTGTGTGTGTGTGTGTGTGTGTGTGTGTGTGTGTATTCAGGACGCTTATTTAAAAAGATCAGTAGCAAAACTAGGCGGGTATTGTAGAAATAAGCACATAAAGACACGCCCATCAGTCACATAGGTAACTTACATAGTCCTAACCCCATACTAGGATTCCCTTTATCGCTGGTATCAGGAACTAGGAGTACCATGGTACTGCAATACCTAGATCCGGAACAAATATCAGATCATTCGAATCAAACCCTTATTCTCATTTTAATTACAAAAACTACGTGTATCCCAAACTAGCTGCATGTTTATCATAAGTGTTAGTCGGGGTACAATAATCCTTTACAAATCCCTCAGTTCTGTCAATAGTAAGGTGTAATGTAACATGTAAGTGACTGAACTGAACACAGGCCATTCCTGATCATCGTCTTATTGTCCAGTCAATCAACGCCAACTTCAGTTTCTCAGCTTAGATAGTCTTCACTCGATAGAGATTAGTTGATACGAGAGATTGCGTACATTTGTGACATTTCCAACCTCATCTTGTGGAGATCTTGTCTAGTGGTCCTTTTTATTGCAATTAACATTGTATTTTTTGTTACAGTTTCGTGCTAAATCCACTGACGCCGGTACAGGAAACACGTTGCTTGCTGCAGAATGACACGCAAGCTAACAACCCGAATGCCATTCCACAGGTAAACAATCCTGGTTATTTTAATGTGCTACTATGTAATTTATGATATGAATATTTTCACAACCACAAGTTTTCTTGATCTAAGAAGAAACTTGCTTGAAAGTTTGACAGGTATTGGTGGAGTTGTAACTGACAATGTTTTTAAGAAAAGATATCTCAAGATCCTCAAAAATTGAATGCAGGAGAACACTTGAAATAACTTGAAATAAATACAAGTCTTCTACCCACTAGCAATCTATTATGCTGAAGGTTTATCAGGAAATGTAATCTGTTGAGGCTACGTGATTTGTCTATATCGAAATACAAAGCTCCATCCTTGTTTACAGCGACCATTATTTCAAGGTTCATGTCTCAGGAGCCAAGACCAAAGCAGAGCCAGCTAATAGCCAAATAAATCTATTCAAAGCCAAGATACTGCCAATTAGCTTGATGATGCTGAGATAGGATTAACAATTCAGATTAAATCGACCAGCTTAGGAAATCTAACAAAACACAGTCAGGATAATCAGCACTAGTTGGATCATTCTCTATCCTATCGCTGAAAAGCCGAGTTTCGTACCTGAATATTCTTGCGTGGGATCGCTACCAGAAATGTGTTTAGCGAGTCGAATGAAAATATGTACCTACCATTGCTGTGCTACTAGCGCCATCGAGGTACTTTGGCATAACCAGCAGATTTGTAATGCATGTCGAGGATTTTTTATATTTAAGAAATTATAATAAAAATACGATTCTTTGGTCATCTCAGCCCGCGGGCCAAAATGTCCACTACGAAATTTATTTATATTTTTTTATAGTCGACTCAGCCCGCTGGCTATATCTACCCCTTGAAAATACAGTCTCGTGTCTTGTGAACGGCTTTTCATCCCGACACTACCAGTAATAATCTAATTATATAGGAAAGCATACTCTAGATGACAAGGCTAGAGTGAATAGGTGCCTTCGAGACCTTTAAGCTCCATCGTTGGCCAAATCATCACTTTCCAACAGGTGAAATCAGGGTAAAACGAAGGACTATAAAATAAAAAAATAAAAAACATATAAAATGTCGCTCTGCCCCTCGACAGCTAACATGGCAATTTACAATATATCTGTTTCTACATTTATCAGATTGTTATTTATAGGAAACTCAAGAGAAGGGTTTGCTATTGCTGATTCTCTCTTAAGAATATCTTCTTGGTTTTTAAGTTGGTACTCTTTTTTTCATTGGATCAGCTTCTCTTTGTTCTTCAGGCACGATACAGACACTTTCCAGCTAGTAAAAAGTAGGATCATCAAATAAAGCCAAGCCGTTTTTATTGCCTGATTCTTCTAAGTTTTGTCGCTTTGGAACAGGAGTAAATTTAGTTTATAAGACGGTTCAGACTGATGCTTGTGATATACTTTTCACTAGAAACGGGATATTTACCATAATTTTTAAGTCTTGATTAATCCCGATATTTGCCGTTTCTAGTGAAAAGTATGTGCATAACAATGATAGTTAAAAAAGTTATATTATGTTTGTGATTTCAATTAATAAACAATTTTTGGCTTCGTCTTTAATACTACCTACTATTTACAATTTGATGGGTAATGGAGGCTACTGTTTACCGTTTCTAAGCTCTATAAGTAACTCTGAAGTAAAGTAATCATGATCAGAATCTCATAATGTAGGACTACGGACTGATACATTTTTGGTTTCCAAATTGAGATGTTGAGAAACTTTTGGAAATATTTGAACTTTTATTTTCTCTGACAGCGTTCTGTGAACACATACTACATGGTGAAGCTGCAAGTGAGGTCCGAGAGTGTCTGCCTGCGCCCTTGGGCCTTCGAGCGAGTGCCCGGCAAGGCTCTGCGGGGCCTCGACAACACTATCATCTACACATCTACCAAGGAGGCCTGTCTCGCTGCGTGTTTGAACGAGGTTGGTATACCACCACATCGTTAACTTTAACTTGCTTCTTGCAAAACTTCTTCAAGAGAACGTGTAACTGTAAGGTAGATAGATATCTCAGATAGGTAACAAGCTTTGTCGACACTATCTAGATACTAGGTCTAGACTTGTGGTGGCAATTTCCCATAAAATTGTCCAGAACATTTGTACAAACCTCAGTGCCATTTGGAAACGCTATAATTTTATAAGAAACTGGAAAAGCACGGGTATAGATAATAGTGTAGATCATGTATAAAAAACTAAATGATCAGTCATTAAAAGTTGTAAAAAAAAAATAACTTCATGGAATTTGATGAGATAATATCCAAAATAGAAGCAATCTTGGTTTGTGATTATAGTTAAGCTAAGACCAAACCAACGCCTCCAGCCCGCGTCCGCGGTGCACGCCACTGAGGACGCGGGCTGAACGGGTTGGTTTGGCCTTAGCTTTAGGTATATACACTACACTTCCGTAAAAGTTGCATCAGTTGGTTTACGCCGTGAGCAATGTTTTATCGGCTAAGAACATGAGGAATTATGAATCCAGATCTATATTTCAATGAATTAGTTTAGTCTTAGCGCTTTAGGGCGAGTCGTATTTTGACCCTGTCCTTTGATATCATACTCTAAGCAAAAAGGCTGATGAAAATCACTTCTGGACTACGAATATTGAAAGACCATAACCATATTTCCGTAAACAATATCTGATCTTGGTAAAAACTGTTATTTACCCAAAGGTTCAGTACCTACAGCATTATGGTACCGTCTCAGTACCGTTTATCTATTCAATTTATATTTTATGGATTCACCCCAGTTTTGTTATCTAGGTAAAGGCAAAATGACGGGGCATCTATATTGTAATTGATGACAGTGTTATTGAAAACCTTGTATAGGTACTCTAATCCATGTGAATAGGTATAATAGTTGTGAAAAAAGAGGTTTGGGTGGACATATAATTTCTTATTGAATTCGGGCCCTGTTTGTTCTGTTTGCGTTGCCTGTAAGGGGGTGCTCAGCTACCATGTAAGACAAAATTGTTACCCTTATTTGTTCAAATATACAAAACACGGAGTGTCAGAAGTGTCGGAGTGGATCCATTGATCCATATAAAAACAAAGAAAAAAAATCAGTTGATTCATATGTCGATCGAAGCCATGAAATCAAATCAGGATTCACGGCAAAAAAAATACAACAGATCCAAATGTGGATTGATGGGGTGGAAAATGTATCCACGGATCCACATGTGGAGCTTCATTGTGGATCCTAGTGAAAAAGGCGTGAATTTCAATTGTAACGTGCTTGTGGTAAATGTTAGATCTCCCACTAACTAACCTATACACTAGTTTTCTAGATAAATGGGATACATTTTATATTGTTTTTTGACGACCTCTGTGGCACGGCGGGCGAAGGTTGGTCTGCGTCGCTGGAGGTTGCGGGTTCGATTCCCGCCTCGGAACAAATATTTGTGCGATCGCAGATATTTGTTCAGGGTGTTCTGGTTATTTTCTATGTATAATAAAAAATATCTATCTATGTAATATATTGTATTAAGTACTAGCTGACACGCTCGCGACTTCGTCCGCGCGTAGATTACCTAGGTAGTAGGTACATAACTACTCGTACTATGCATTCTGTAAATAGTTGCTGGTATAAATATCAGCCTGTAGGTATAAGTCCACTGCTGGCCATGGGCCACCCCTATAGAATGCCACAATGAACGTCCTGAGCCGCCTCCATGCAACGACTTCCTGCGACTTTTAACATGTCGTCGGCCCATCGAGGAGACATTCTACTCGTCCGGTTCAAGGTTGCCACTCGAGAGCAATTATTCCTCAACGGTTGTTGGTTCTGCCACAGAATAAATAATGTTCTGCGGGCTTTATCATCTGCCCATTGCTACTTCAACTTGCTAATTTAGAGAGCCTGTCAGTGGTCCCGATTATTCTACGCATCTCTTCGTTTCGGATTTAGGTATTTGTACGGAATCTCCGAGCACAGCTCTCTCCATAGCCCGCTGCACGATTTTGAGCTTTTGTCATGCTTAAAGTTGATAATCACATCTCACTACCGTAAGTCATCACTGGCAACATGCACTGATAACAGACTTTAATCTTGAGGCTCTCCAGTGACTGTGATGTGAATATATAGCGTAGTTTCCTGAAAGCTGCTTATCTGAGTTGGATTCGTCGGCTAACCTCATCATAAAATTAAGATCCAACACCTTCCTAGTTGAATCGTATACCCAAGTAGACATAGTGGTCTAATGCATCATAGCAGAATCCCAAATGAACATTGGCAAGATACTAACAAACCCCCAAAAACAGCCAAAAATACAGATCCTCAAAAATAAACTAATTATTCCCCCTTAAAACTGTCACAACCTAAGAAGCCTTACAAACATCTAAACAGCCATTCTAACTCATAAAAACACAGGGTAACACAGGGTACCCTACCCTAACTCCTTAGATTTCATACAATGCCTTAAACTCTGAGAAACCCTTAAAACCTCGTACAAACCCATACAACCACATTACAACGGACCTTGCTCAGGCCAGGAGTCTTCCTTGGGAGTCTGAATTTTCACCAGCTGAGGCAGGAACCAAGATAGAACGTTTTCTCTGCCTTAAAACTCCTTGTGAAACTCCTATTTTTTTTACAACACCTACGAACCCTAGAATCCCGCACAAACCTATATGACCCCATTTTAGACGTTATAGAACACAGGACTTTACTCATGATTTGATTTTTATTTTTCCTAGTGTTTGACTAAGTTTGAACGGTTTTATCGGCCTCTAAACTCCCTATCCTACCCTATCCTATTTCGTCAAAATTGCAAGAGCAGTATTTCGAGATAATTTGTACAGCCAGACAGACAAAGAAACAAATAAATTATATAAGTACAAACGTAACTCGAACGCATTGATCTTTTTCAAAAAACTTCGATAAAAAAAAAAAACTAACAAAATAAAATTCTAATTTCGATATAAAATATGCAAGTCCTTCTAACAACACGCCTGGTTTGCCTTCTCCGTCAGATTTATAAATATATCACCAACCGATCAAAATTTTCAGAACTAAATAAAGTCAAGTATAGGTAAGTAAGTAGAGTAGGTTAGGATTGTCGACGCACCCAAAGTTACCAGGGATCTATAGAGCCGTTGAGCGTGCGCCAAGATATTGGCTCGCTTAGCGTCTTTTATAAGATTTTTAACAGGGATGCTCTGAGGAGCTGTTTGAACTAATCCCAGCTTCGCATTTTTATAACCGCACATCCCGCCATCGTCAGCGAGCTCACCCGCACATTTTGGATGCGCGGCGGTCTCACACAGTGCGTTTTATACGCTCGTTTCTCCCGCGTACCTGCAGGGCGTGGAATGAGCTCCCGTTGGATGTCTTCCC
This sequence comes from Operophtera brumata, assembly GCA_932527175.1. NCBI lineage: Eukaryota > Metazoa > Arthropoda > Insecta > Lepidoptera > Geometridae > Operophtera > Operophtera brumata. The sequence continues at coordinate 9,738,429 of OW052238.1, forward strand.
ACAGGGCTACAATATGGGTAAATTCAAGAGAAATATCAATAGGGCTCTTAATGGTAGGCAGTGCGTTTGGAATACCGTGGGTGTTGCAGATGTCCATAGGCGGCGGTGACTGCTTTAAATCAGAAGCCATCATAAGAAAAGAAGAAGAAGAAGAGTATTGCGTGTCTTTTCGATATGGTTGTTTAAAACCCGGTTTTTATGCCACCATTTAGTGCACTAAGCCATTATATGAAGAAGAAGAAGAAGAACGGTACATTGACGATTTTTTTTGAGCCCTCCTCAGCAGCCATTGTAAGAAGAGAAGAAGAAGTACGTTAATCCTGAACGCTTGACATGTTTGTATGTCAAAATAACGTAACTATGGAATTGTTTGCATGTCAAAATGTCGTAACTATGGAATAATATAAAATTAATAAAATTGTAATTTAAGTATTTTCCTCGGGTACGTATTAAAATTCATAAATTCAAAATACATACGATTAGAATACATAAGTTCAAAATCCATAAATTTAAAAAACCTAATGGTGAAAATCAATAAGTTTTATAATCGATAAAGTTCTATATGTACAATGGTCGAAATGCCTAAAGCCATAATCTCAAACAAATATGCATGCCAAATTTCAAGTTTGTACTGGAGCCTTCAAATTTGACACTTTGACGTATTTCAAACATTATAAAAACCGTACAATAGGGATATTCGATTTATTTATTTGAACGTATCAAAACATATAAGTTCAAAACACATAAATTTAAAAAACCTAATAGTGAAAATAAATAAATTTAAAACCCTTAAAGTTTTTTATTTATAAAGGTCGAAATGCCTGAAATCAAAATACATAATGATTACAATGTATACGTTCAGAATACCGAAAATAAATTCAATATCCTTATTGCACGGTTTTTGAAAGTGGGTGAGAAAAATTGGAGGGAGAATATTTTATTTATATCTATATTTAGGTGAACTATGCAGGTTCTATTCAAACTGTGTCAGAGGTGAGGTTCCAAAATCAACCTTTCGATGGATCAAAGACAAGGAACGCAGTGGATGGATGCGGCTAGAGACGCCAATGAACGCGAATGACGAGGAATGAACGCGTTGTGGCCACTATTATGCTATTTAGCCATTATTAATTACAGCTGTTATGTGTTGTTGACATTATGTTTTTCAAACTTCGGTATTTCGAACTTCGTTATTCTAAACTTATATCAAATGAAATTATAAATTTTAAACCATTAAGTTTTTTAAATTTATGTGTTTTGAACTTATGAATTCTAAACGTATGTATTTTGAATTTATACATTTTGATACGTACCCATTTTCCTCGAAATTTTTCCATTTTTTCTCACCTTTAAAACCTTCCCTGAACTTCCACAAATATTTCAAAACTAAAATTAGCCAAATTGGTCCGGCCATTCTCGAGTTATAGCGGGACCAGAAAAAATAGGGGTTGATTTTTATATATATAGATAGATATCAGTTATCTAGTACCCATAACACAAGCTCTGCTTAGCTTGGGGCTAGATAATGTTGTGTGAACTGTGCAGCATTATTTATTTATTATTATTTATTTATTATTTATTTATAGGTACCCATAGTTCAAGACTATCTTGTAGGAGCTTGTAGGGCTATCTATGGGATTTATCTATTGATTAGTAGTTAGTGGTTAAACAGTAAATCGATCGTGAGATTATTGGTACAGAAGCTCAATCATTTTTAACGATCTACTAAACTGTTTATCGGTTAGAGATTGATCGAGTTTCGGAGCTCTTTTAAGATAGTCACAATTACTGTTGAATGTCTTGGTAGGTTGATAGCCAAATTGGGGCGTTCTAACTTTGGTCGATGTTTTGAATACTTAAAGCTGTTTTGATAAATGTACTACCACAGACAAAGTAATACTATACTATTAGTACTACTAATATTGATTTTTCGTTTAGAAACCGGTTCATCTCAGAAAATACTATTCTAAAGCGTTACCATTTGCAAAGCTCAATTTATTTAGAGGAACGGTGGATCCATTTCGCCTAACTTAAGAGCAAGAGCCTAATTCCGTACACCTATTTTGGATTTAATATGTTATTGTATCCCGCACATGCCGTGGTTTGTATATTATATGTATGTTAAACCACTCAAAATATATGCAATTAGCTGATTAGTTGTTGTATCATAGGTTTTTTATTAAATTATTTTATTATGAGCGTGTTTCGTCCCACTGAACCCCACTGCAGAGCAAAGGCCTATTTAATTGATTATATCAAGAATCAATTCTAAATTAAAATTCATGTTGTTAGGAATCATATTATCTTCAAACGTGGCGTTTGTAAATGTTTCTCTATGCTCGTTTGTTCTCTATATTTTTCGTCTGGGGAAGTACTACCAACATACCTATTTCTGCCGCAAAGCAGTAGTGCTCGCATTGTTCCGGTTTGAAGGGTAAGGGTGCCGGTGAAATTACAGGCACATGAGACTTTTCATCTGTTTGTCTCAGGGTGGCGGGCGCAGTGCAATGGCACGTAGGGCACGTCCTAGGTAGACATGACTTATGAGGTAATGCATTGTTAAAGGCAGAGGTTACCGCTTATCATCAGGGCCATGCTTGTTCCGTTATAAAAGAAGTAAAAAAAAAGATATTGTTTAAGGGTTTTTGAGGAAAGACGAAATAATCTCCTAGATTTAATCACCTCGGACATGCGCCATGTACATAGGCTCTTCGGATAGTCAACGAATTATGACGGACGCTGTTGATTTATTTACGAATTCATTGAAAAAATTCACAATAGAAACTGTAAAATATCTTAGCAAGTGGGTTTATCTTTAAGTCCTGTTTTTCTTTATCGATTTGGTGTTAATTACTGTAATGACATTGTAAAAAGTTACTAAAAGTTTTTTTTTTTTTTTTAAATGTACAGAAAAAGTTCCCTTGCCGATCGGCTGAATACGAATACGGCAGCATGCGATGCGCGCTCAGCGACTCCGATAGGCGCACCGCACAACACTTCGTGCAACTCGTCGACACACCTGGGACTGACTACTTTGAGGTAAGAACATTTTAATAAACTATTGCTTAACTCCTGGTGGTGAAGACAGGAGGTCTTTGTCCTGTACGCAGGTACTTATTGGAGGTAATGATGTGTGCTAACGAGCAAGCATCCACACTATTCCTGCACTGCGCTGATGATAATTATGTTCTGACCTCTCCAGTAAAGGTTAGACCTCTCCCTCGTGGCTCCAAGCCTCACTACGACTTCACTGATAATATTCTTATAGATATGTTATGATCATCGAGCTCAACTCTTGAAAGCTTATTTGAAAAGCCTCGGTAAGTTAATTTCTATGACTGCTATGAAGTATCTATTCATTTTCTGCAAAGGCGTAGCTCTGTCAGTTCAGATAATTTGTTACTTTGGCCTTATCACTGTGCGCGACTTTCTATCACGTCCTCATTAAACAGCATTCCATTTACATCGAATATCGGCGTTACATTGTGTTACAAGTAATTTATAGCAGAGACAACGTATCATTTACTTGCAATTTTTAGAGCGTATTTACATGTAAAGCAGGCTGTCGCCACTGCCTGTGCTGCGGTTGCCTATCGTGCCGGTAAGCGCCAGCCGATGCAGTGGACAGTCCATGCACGTAGCCTTCGACCAAAATAAAAAGTACACGAAGCCATAGAAATCTGAAGTGAGAAGTATTATCCAGGCTGTTTTGTATTGAGACTAATATCGCCGTTTTTTCCCCACTACTTTTACGATCACAAAAAACACATGAATTATTTTACTTACGCGTGATATGTGATTCAATGTGTCCTGTATTTTATCATATGACTTCAATTTTAAAAATCTCGGCACAAGACGGCATTAAGCCGCTAACCAGATAAATCGCGGCATCAAGCTGTTTTTCCCGTTTTTATCTGCTTTCTCCTCAATAAATAACGGAAGTTGAAAATAACTGTAAAGTTACTACCTTTGACATTTTATCATCAAATTCTGTGTTTGATACGTCGTAAATATAGATCCACCAACTTATCTGTAGATCCATTTACCTACATTTTTCTATCATATGTGTACATACATTTAATTCTACAGATAAGTTAGTGGATCACAATACACCCATTAGACCGCGAGTGAAAGAGTATGAGCGATTTGCTCATAATCTGGCGACACGCACCACGCTTCCTTACCAATTCTCTTTAGTTCAGATTTCTATGTATCAAGCAGATTGCCGTCGACCGGTGTTACCGGCACGAAGCGCGCTCTCTAGTGGCATTGTGCCTGAGTGCGTGCTATCAAGCGGCAGTAGACAGTCCACAGAAACCTGTTTTGTACGTAAATGCGACATACCAACCTATTTCATAGCAATCTCAGCCAGAAGTGTACATTTCGCGGAAAGCAATCGCTTCTTATTGCGGTACGTTAGAACGTTTGTAAATAAACAAGCACTTGGTTAGTGTAATGACTATATTTTGTGTTATTTAATGAGTTCTCTGTGTGTGGTCCTAGAACCTGTGCCTGAAGGCGACGCAGGCGTGCAAGGGCCAGCGAGTGTTCACGGCGCCGAGAGTGGGCGTGGCTGAGGATAAGGTGGCGCAGTATGCCGGCCTTCACTACTACACCGACAAGGAGTTACAGGTACATTACCACTTTACCGACTCAGCTGAAGTATATCCACGACGGAAAGGAAGGTTATGTGTTTAGCGTGAGAGGTTGTGTGTGTGCAAACGAATGTCCCCATTTTAGATCATAGCACACATATCAACTCGGAAAGGGATCGTCACCGTATCAACTCGAGCCGTTCAGTATTCTTTGTATGAAACTCCCAACTGCAACGCACACTAATTGGAATCGTACGTAACGTAATAATCGCCTACGATATGTGTGATATGACCTTTATCTCTAAATTACAGTACAAATTTCAATTCTGTATGCGTTTAGAGTGAGATCTTGTTTTCGAGTTTGTGCCTGCAAGCGAATTGTTCCCAATAATCTCCAAAACGGTTTGACCGATTTGGGTACGGTTTTCTGTAAAGAGTTTGTGATTTATCTGCGAAGGTTCTTACATACCTCTGTGTCAACTTGTTAGATTAGTTTTGGCACATCTTTGTATGAAAACTGGTGTTGGAACACATATAGTCGTGTTTTTTTAAATGTTATTCTCTTGTCGACTCACAAGTTGAGATTAATTACCTAACAATTTCAACCATTGGCGGCATTTTACCCGGCGTCAGTCAATTTGTGATCCCATGCAAATTGCGGACTTATAGTCACTGAGTACAGGAAAGAAGGTTGACTCCACGAAATCATTTAAATAAATAGCGACCCTTGCCCACACAATAAAGTACAATTCAGGTCGCACTTGACTGCGCTATTTACCTACAGCTAAATTCACCTAGTAGTTACCTCTCTTTCGAATCCGCCTTGCCTATATAGCTATATGTATTTTTGTATTATTGTTGTATGATTTTTAATAGAAGTAGAGCTTTTTTGTGAAAGAGTTCGTCCGGGGAAGTACTACCACCATGTCTATTTCTGCCGCAAAGCAGTAGTGCTCGCATTACTGTGTTCCGGTTTGAAGGGTAAGGGTCCCGGTGAAATTACAGGCACATGAGACTTTTCATCTTTATGTCTCAGGGTGGCGGGCGCAGTGCAATGCCACATAGTTTTAGTAGTAGTAGAGCTTTTTTGTGAAAGAGTTCGTCCGGGGAAGTACTACCACCATACCTATTTCTGCCGCAAAGCAGTAGTGCTCGCATTGCTGTGTTCCGGGTTGAAGGGTAAGGGTGCCGGTGAAATTACAGGCACATGAGACTTTTCATCTTTATGTCTCAGGGTGGCGGGCGCAGTGCAATGCAACATAGGGTGCGTCCTAGGTGGACGTGACATATGAGGTAATGCACTGTTCATAGGCAGAGGTTACCGCTTAACATCAGGTGGGCCATCTGCTTGTTCCGTCATTCAAGTAGTATAAAAAAAAAAAGTGAAGTCACGATAAAAGCTTGTAAAACCTTTGGTCGAAGAGTAAAACATTACTTACGCACCTGTATAATTGCTTCGAGCAATTAAAACAGCAATGCAATATATATGTTGAATATTAAATAGCCTAGTTAAGATGAGGGTCTGATGACGGCCGGCCATTAAAGTGACGACTTGTATTACCAAATGTTGTTTTTAATTACAAGGCTTTGTTTCAAACATAAATCCGACATATGTTTTTAATTAGATGTTGTATGAAGATATTGTTTGTTGGTTAATTGAACTCTAGCATCCGCCCGCGGCTTCGCATGTTACCGCTATAAAAATCGATGTAACTATTAATACATAGACACACGCCTTTTTCCCCAAAAGGGTAGTTAATGGGTCTCTTTTTGTTGAATTGTTTCCACCGTTTCTTTTTGCGCCATCGTGGGAATATAGTCGTGACAAGTGGTGAGCTCATTGCCGCCATTGCTTCCCAGGACTGACTCGGCTAACGCTTTCTTCCAGCAACAACAAATTATATCAGACAGCAGTTAGCCAATTATTATACTACCATAAGTAAACCTATATGGCCCACAATGTTCTCCCGGTAAATATACTAATAAACATACAACGTATAAATAAATAATAAATAAATTATTAGTAGTAGGTAGCAGAGCATTTTTGTGAAAGAGTTCGTCCAGGGAAGTACTACCTATATACCTATTTCTGCCGCGAAGCAGTAGTGTTCGCACTGCTGTGTTCCTGTTTTAAGGGTATGGGTGCCGGTGAAATTACAGACACATCAGAGACCAGAACTTTCAGAGAGATCAAATTTCATCTTTATGTCTCAGAGTGGCGGGCGCAGTGCAATGCCACATAGGGTGCGTCCCTGGTCAACGTGACCTATGAGGTCATGCATTATTAAAGGCAGAGGTTATCGCTTAACATCAGGAGGGTCATGTATATGCTTGAACCGTCATTCATGTAGTTAACAAAAATAAAAAATTGTTTAGTCCTTGCAATTAAGCCAAGAACAATATTGCGCCACCCAAGTGACCATAAATTGCTGAGCACGATTTTAACCTCTGCCTCGAGGAACAAGGAAAAGCGCTATGGGACCGTTCGAACGACGAGCGAAATTGATTACATCTAGCAATTACCTAGGAACATGCTACAAGATAACAATATTTGTTTGTTACTCAATCACGACGTCACGTGAACATATTTCGATTGAATTTGCTAGGAAGATAGATTATGAAAAGTAAAAGTAAAAAAATAGTAATTTGCTTAAAAAGTATATGATACATAGGTTTGTTTAGGTGAGCTCGAACTAAGTTGAAGCAATACAATGGGCAGCCTTATCTCTGAAAACTATTCCTTTCAGGCAACTTTTAGAACTTTTTTTTTTACCTTTGGTATCCATACTAGTTACTTGGCTAGTTCTATGTGGGGATGTGTTAAGACCCACTTACGTCCCTCTGTGGGTTAATTAAAATAGCTTAATAATCAACCCTACTAATATAAGAAGTTTAAATGTTCGTGCCATGACGTTTCGATAAAATTCGATAAATGATAATGATAATGATTGGTTATGATGGATTGTCATATAGCCACATTTGTATCCCGTCACCTACATAACAGCGAAGCCGCGGGCTGGTATATAAGTGGTCATTATAATGCTAGCAATATTTGTATCCCGTCACCTACATAACAGCGAAGCCGCGGGCTGGTATATAAGTGGTCATTATAATGCTAGCAATATTTGTATCCCGTCACCTACATAACAGCGAAGCCGCGGGCTGGTATATAAGTGGTCATTATAATGCTAGCAATATTTGTATCCCGTCACCTACATAACAGCGAAGCCGCGGGCTGGTATATAAGTGGTCATTATAATGCTAGCAATATTTGTATCCCGTCACCTACATAACAGCGAAGCCGCGGGCTGGTATATAAGTGGTCATTATAATGCTAGCAATATTTATTTCATTTAACTACTTCGAAAAATAATTAACCCTCTAAAATAACGCGCCAATTGTCATTTCATGTCTCCAATTTGATGACCAAACAATTTGAATATGCTGCTATGCAAGTATTTAAATTATCTGCTTCTTAAAACGTTAAAAAGTTTTTCAGTGTCCGTTATCTTATACATAAAGTTAACTTAATGTGCTATTAGTGTCCAAGGATCTGGAAATTCAACTATAAACTGTTATCAATATTTCAATAAACGACTAAGTTCCATTCACTAAAATATTACCATATCCAGGTATGACCATATTTTTTAACGCAAATAAACCCAACATTTTTATAATAAGCTTCATGAACCAGTTTGCGATCCTAACTTGTTGCTATTTTTTGCCTAGAAAATTACTTCGGTAAGGTTACTATCCACTAAAGAGCTTTCTGTACGCCATGTTGCTACTTCAATAATAATTGTAATGTGGTCGTGCGATTGCGTATAATTTGTAGTCTACGCAGCCATGCTTCAGTTGACAGTGTGCCTTACTTGTTGCTATATTTATCTTCAAATTGGCGTTGGTGGTCGACAGGACATCGATCGATTAATATTGATGCTGTCAATGTTGCGTAATTGATGAGACATGAATCACGTTACAATCTGCGCAGTTATTTTCATAGCAGGTTGCCGACTGCCAGCGCTTACCAGCACGAATGAACACACGATGTCAAAGAACTGTTTCGTGCCGGTTAGCGCCAGTTCAGCGTATTCGGGAACCTGCTTTAAGCTCTAAGTATTCGTGAATCCACCTTTTGAGTTCCTAATTAAATATTCGTCTGACGCAGGTGACATCCGAGGCTGCGTGTAGACTCGCATGCGAAATAGAGTCCGAGTTCCTGTGTCGTTCGTTCCTGTATATGGGGGCGCCGCATTCAACGAGCTACAACTGCAAGCTGTATCATCTCGATCACCACACCCTGCCTGATGGACCATCCGCGTACCTCAACGCTGACAGACCCCTGATTGATGATGGAGAGCCTATTGGGAAATACTTTGAAAACTTCTGCGAGAGTGAGTAACTTTTTGATACATTTCGAACTAATCCTTTGGGCGGATCAATCAATCAATTCGGTCGTCTCAGTTCTCTGTGGTGCCTTCCTGCCTTGCAGGTTACTTCTCTGAGCTTTTCGTCTGTTATTATGCGGCGTAGATCTTGGCATGACTTTTTTTTTTGCTAGATTTTATACGAGAAGTCTAAATATTGGCCAATGACAGCAAAGTAGTTTAAAATCTTTGTGATTTGATTGGTTAATATTTGACGTTTACAATCTAGGGACTTGCTTATAATCGTACCTGTGTGCCTTGCTGTGCCTACACCCACGTTGTACTTCATAAGACATGCAACTTAATGAGCTCAGTAAAGTTCAAGAGCAATAACAATATACAAGGGATGCTAATAATGACTATACTTCGCACTTCACATAAAGTAAACCAAATCAATAAAAGATCCTTAATTAGTTCGTTATTATCAGAAAAAATGGCCGCAGCAGTGACATTAACATTTATATTTTATATTTTTACTGCGTCGTTACTGCAAGCCGCTCTTTGATAATGGGAAAATAATATAGGTTATAAATTAACATCTTGGATGAAATAACTTTATGGAGGTTAATAATTACAAGAATAGTGGCGCCTTCGTTCTCAACGGCATTAAAATGTGGCTATCAATAACATAAGTGGGCACAAATAGCACACAGCATCGAGATGAAAGATCACTTTATGTGAACTATGAAACTGACATAAAAACTGGAATACGTGCATTCAATCAGAAAAAGGCATTTAAATTAATAGTTCTTCAGATTATCGTCAGTTCATAAACTTGGAAACAAATCATCAAAACTCAGTCGCATCCTCAAGGTTTACTTCTCATATCACCGGCCCCGGTAAACCCATGTTGTTGAGTTGGTACCTTACCTTCCTACGAGCAATAATTCAGTTGGCAGACATGCTACGCTAGTCAGGAATAATATAAGGAAGAAATTACAAGGGCATTATCGGCGGTATCGATCGGCAATATTTTTACTTGATAGCGCCATATTTTCTCCGCTATTTCTAAGGTTTTATAATGATGGAACTTCATCACTTTGATTAATTATGAGTTGTTTTTGACAAAGTATAATAAAGTATTAACGTGCTACTAATAAACACGATACACATACATAAAATCGTGGCATGATTGACTGACTAGGTATTCAGGAAAAAGTAAAGGTCCTTTTATTTGTATGGGTTTAACTTAAAAAAGTAGAAAGAATAGAAGAGAGGCTTTCTTCGCTTTGCAATGGGAATTAGGACCCAGTGGATCGAAAAGATAAGATTTCTAAAAAAACTTCCCGTATGCGTGTTTTCAAAATCTGTGTTATGAGACAACACCAGATTAGCATATCATTGTACTGAACTCTTCGCTAAGCAGTCGTACAACGCCAATTTCATTAGCACCCTGAATGAAAAAAGAACCTTAATAACCTTCCTAGTGACTAAATATTGATTATATTAGGATGTTAGGTTTTTCTTGTGTAGTTTTGTTTAATGGTATCAGATTTTGTCCAACATAATATTTTATTAGCGGGTGGGTGCACAATATGTTGCAGCTAAAGTCATAGTATATAAGACTTTTCAGTTAGTTTCCACATCCTTTAATTAACCAGGCGAAACCAGCTCAAAACGGGAAAAAACAGCTTTGGTTGAGATATCTCCGGTGAGCGGCTTAATGCCATCTCGTGCCGTGATACTTTGCAAAAGTCAAAACTCGGACACATTTAATTACATAACACACTTAAAGTAAAATAATTCAAGTGTTTTTTGTAAATGTAAAAAAGTGTGACAAAAAACGGCAACATCGGTTTCAATACAAAACAGCCCGCGTAAAACTTTTCCTTACTTCAGATTTGTATGGTTGCGGCTAACTGCTAACTCGTTCACCGCTGGCTCATACAGAATTTGGATACACGCTTCCCGTATCGCTATAATTGTAATGGAAGAATTCACAGAACAATGACCACACTTTCTACTAAATTGGCTTCTGAGCTCTAATTATGAGCAGAACAAATAAATGGGATGATGCAGCATCAGTAATGTGAGCTGTACTCCTCAATTATACAAAGCTAGTCACTGAAGTGGCTGGTGCGAAGATGCCAAGTTTCATAAATTAATTCAACAAGTTAGAGATATAGAATAGTGTGAGCAAGTAATAAGTTATAATAAATATTAGCCCGACTACGGGGAAGTACCTACAATATGTACTAACTTAAAATCCTATCCTACTAATATTATAAATGCAAAAGTTTGTGTGTGTGTGTGAGTGTGTTTGTTATTTCTTCACGCTGAAACGGCTGGACGGATTTGCATGAAATTTGGAATGGAAATAGTTGGACTCCCGGAATAATACATTGGCACATTTTTAACCCAATATTCTAACGGGATCGAGACTTATGCGGGTGAAACCGCGGGGCGCTGCTGGTGTAAAATATAAATAAATACTTATATTATAAATGCGAAAGTTTGTGTGTGTGTGTTTGTTACTTCTTCACGCTGAAACAGCTGGACGGATTTGCAAGAAATTTGGAACGGAGATAGTTGGACTCCCGGAATAACACATAGGCACATTTTTATCCCGATATTCCCACGGGATCGAGACTAACGCGGGTGAAACCGTGGGGTGCTGCTAGTGTTAAATATAAATAAAATTGACAGTGAACTCCCCCCCACTTTCATTTGAGATCGCACTCGATACCTACGATGGCAAAAATACATCCTTTGTATAAATTCTTATTTGGATGTTACATCCGTCTTATTGATTTTGTGCGATTTTGTCATATTGATTGATTTATGCCTATGCATATGCGGTGTCTATCTCCCTCGGTCCATAATACCGAATCGATTAACACCTCATTCATCAAAATTGCATGAGTACAGACCGTTCACCGTAAGATGTCCCCTGGCTTGGTTGAGTGTCAATCAAGGCAATCAAGCGACATCTTACGGTGAACGGTCTGTAGTTTAGGCGTTACGGTGGAACTTACGTAAATACAAACATACATAAGTACCTACACAGGCTAGTAAAAACATAACCCTTCCTTTGCCGTTGTCAGATAATAAATATATATTAGGTGAAGCTATTAGGTAGCAGCACAAACACATTAAGCCAGCTACTAGCAGTGCCATTAACTGGCTTACTTTGTGGCACATGTTACTGGCAAGAAAGTGCGTTCAACCAACTAAATGACTACATAAATGTGAATATAACTAGTAGATACCCACAGAGTACATTATATATAACTGGTAAATACTATTCATAATTCGCATGCTAATCAGGATGCATCTATTGTGCTGTCAAAACTTCATCGTAAAACCATCAAACAGTGGCTATGTGTTGGTATCTCCTATTAAATCGCAAAGAGGATGTGATTAAAAAAAACCACACGTTTGCAGCTCCTTAGAAGCGAAGACAGTGACGTGAACGCAATTTGTATGTCTCTCTCTAGCTTTTTCATTCAACTATCTCAGCAGACAGTTTTAAACGCTCAGATCTTACTACGATCGTTTGTTGTGCATTGAATAAATCGGTTTATCCAGTGATAAAATCATAACCCTCGTTTTAATTAGCCATAGATGGGTAAAAAAACACAGCTTTCATCGACACTTATCTTTTTCAATGAACGCCTTTTTTTATCAGTTTGAATGTTCTGATAAAATTGCCAAAATTAAAATGTGCATAACTGCGAGGCGCACTAAATCCATTCACCACACTGGATCTTTCTTTCAACGACCACAATCAGGGTTATCAGAATGCCTCAAGGTGACCAAGAAAGAAAATGACAAAAACATTTTCAAAGAGCGCGTTGAAGTCTTTTCTATGGAAAAGTTGTCTACTTAGATCGTCTTAACTTATTTCAAAAGGAAATAAGTTAACACTATCACCACATATCAAATTACCCAATCATTTACAACTCCAGCTACTGTGCACTTCGTTGTGAGCACATGAGCGATCATGTAATGAATTACCTGATAATATCTGCAAGAGTTGCAAGTAAATATCGTTAGCCATTGTATCCATCTCATAATGGAAATTGTTATGAGTTAGCGATAGTCCTAGCCTGAGAGCTAGCTGTGGTGTGTCAACATTGTTCCGAACCATCGTTCGAAGATCATCAAGCACCGAACAGTAGTAGTGGGGTTCTTCAAAAGGGGTGTTTCGAAATGTTTAAACAGTCGGCAACGCGCGTGTGATTCCTCTGGTATTGCAGGCTTCCATAGGCTACGGTAACCGCTTACCAACAGTTTGGACCGTACGTTTGTTTGCTACCTTGATAGTATAAAAAAAAGTTGCAAACACAGATCTTAAGTTCTCTGTTCAGTCGCGTTCCAGCTCCTTCGTAGTCTTAGACGCTCGCTCTACCAATACAGCCCTATCGATGTCGTCTGTAGCCCCTTTAAATATATGGAGATACGCATAGCTGAGCTTACGTCCAATTTCGGTTTAACATGGCTCGAATGCGCCATGATAAACCTAATAATAACGATGTAGATTAATTTGTCAAAGCCTTTTCTTTGTTTTTATTTTTTTATTTTATGCGGCCTTAGGCTTAACCCTTGTTCAGAAAGCTAGGCATTGGTGTAGGACGCTACATACCCGTTGCGCCCTCTCATCTGTCCGGGACATTGGTTAGGGCCGGTACAGCGGCCGATTCAGCTGAGGATCTATAAAGACGCAAATATGGAAGTCTCGACCGCAGCGCTTACGTATTGACCCTTTCGGGGTCGAGTCCTTTTTTTATGACACCCAATAGTATAGTCCTGATCCCATACCTAGTATCGTCCTGCATCATGTGGAACTACGTGTACCATGGTACCACAATACCCAGACCCGGAACAAATATTTGCAGATTATACAAGCCTTTGTCCCGCAGCGGGAATCTAACCCGCAACCTCTCGCATCTCAGCCAGCTCCACGCACGCGCCGCACCACAGAGGTGGAGTTCTTGGGGTCTTTCGCGTTTTCAAATTTCTTTCTGGACGTCTGGTCGAAGTGTCGTTTGACCCGAGAGCAGATATTAGAAATGCAATGCATTGGTACTGCCATCATTCAGCGTGGCAATGTGCGGGACACTGCCGTCTAGTAGTGATTTGGTTCAGTTTATCTATCTTTATATCTTTTGTAAAAGTTTTTAGAGTACCTACTACTACTACTACTGTTTAATTTACCTTTGTACCTACTTGTAATATTCTTCCTATAAATAGTTAATATCATTAACATTTGCTACAAGATTGGCTATAGGATACAGCTTTATCCGTGGGGTGTTAGCTTCTGCTATAGTTATGTTTAAATGGGGCTACCGAGCACATCGATAGACATAGCTTTAGGCCCGTAGGCCACGGCTTGAACCCGTTTGTAACCACTTGCTACAGGGCTACAGAACAGCTAATCTACTGCATTGGCGACGCATGCGCAGCACTTTTTGCCGCGACGCAATCAGCGCAACACGCAGTACAGTTACCTGATGGGATACTCAGAGAAACAGTTTTTCTATGCAAATGCCTCAATTCGTCTATTTTGGGCAAGAAATTCAAATAGTTTTGACAATCAAATATTTATATTTTGCTTTTTAATGATTCATCAATCAGAGGGGCTAGTCTGCAAATGTAACAAGCAACTTACACGGGCGTGAGGTGTACACTCAGAGGGGCTAGTCTGCAAATTTGACAAGCAACTTACACGGCCGTGTGGTGTACACTACACGGAATTTAGTATGGAGAAATCGAAGAGCGCTCCTAGCGGGCACCTTGAGAACCTCAAATCCAGTACAAAAATCCGTGTAGTGTACACCACACGGCCGTGTAAGTTGCTTGTCAAATTTGCAGACTAGCCCCTCAGGTGTGTATTTTAGTATGGAATTTGAGGTTCTCAAGGTGCCCGCTAGGGGCGCTATTTGGATCCTCCATACTAAAATCCGTGTAGTGTACACCACACACCCGTGTAAGTTGCTTGTCAAATTTGCAGACTAGCCCCTCAGTTCAGTAAATATGGATGCTCAATATTCTATGATCACATTTTGCAAGAGTGCTATTTTAACTAGGATCTACTGAGGCTAAGCAGTGAAAATATCAAGTTAGAAAGGATTTGTCATCTATCAGCATTAAAATTAAACTCATTCACCAATTGTTGCTTTGGGGCTATTTTATGATGTATATCAATAATATTTTCGTACTGAGAATTTCCCCTTTTATAATTATGGGGAAGTGTGGCAAATACTCGTAGCCGTACTAAAACATGCCTGTCATAGATACTGTGAAACGTCCAGTTGCACAATCCTCGGCGGTGGTCTACGTGTAACGGATCGCACGGCTGGAGACGCACTAATAGATGCGATTGTGGTTGATAGTTTTTATTTGCTGCTAGAAAAAATGCCTTATACAATGTAGCAATCTTATCCGAATCGAAAGGTCTATCATTTACCAAATTTTACTGCAGCGACAAAGTGTAGATATGTTAAAACCTTTATTTCTGCTTGGAAAAGCCATAAAAATACTCAAAGTAGGTACAAAACTAACTTCGTAAAACTTAGACATCAATGCATGAAAGCCACATGATTGTATTTTATTACTGCGTTTACTGAAGAATCATCATTAATAGCCTTTAGCCTTCTAGTGCTGGACGAAGCCTCCCCCATATAATGAAAGGGGGGGATTTATCATCATCACCACGCTTGGCAGGCGGGGCGGATTGGTGATCGCAGTATTAGTGATAAAAGTGGTGGATGCTGTTGCCCATCACCTGGTCACCATAAGTTGGCTTTTACGAAATCCACGGGAGGAGACGGAAGGGTACATTCTATCTTACTAAAGAATAACATGAATTCAAAAATATTTAGATACCTATGATGAATGAGGCAATAGTTCCATGATAGAGCTTTTTTCTGAATCATATTATGATGTTGTAACCGGATTCGACAAGCCTGTTGAAAACCTAGTATTACTGCATTAAATACACCTTAAATCCATATTAGTTTATAATTTAAAACAATAAAACGATACAAATCTTTGTAATTACGCCATTAGTGCTTGGTAAATCAACGGAAGTTAATTGTTAGACCTCCGATTATAAGTACCTTCTCACCTCCCCTTTAGCCGTGTGAAGCTGGTACAAAGAAGCAAGTTTTTGCTTTATCAGATTACTCATTGAATCGAAATGATGTGAGCAAAGCACACAGGCTTCGGTAAAATTTACCGCAACTCAATTAGAATAAATAGGTACAGCAAAGACTCGCAAAGACTTCTCCCGTGATCATGGCGCATGCAACTGTGCCGAAATATCGGGAACAAACAAACCTGAATAATCATGGTAAATATCCCGTTTTTAGTGAGAAGTATGTACATAACAATGACAGTTTAATAGGTACCGATTCCACAACTTTTATCCTATCTACCTCAAAGCTCTATATTTCATTATCATCAGTCTATAGAAATCCAATGCTTGACACTGCCTCCCCCATAGATTGGCGAACATAAGGGGTTTGCCATAATCACCACGCTTGGCAGGCGGATTGGTGATCACATTATTGATCTTAAGTACTCAGGTAAAAGCTGCTGCCCATCACCTGGTAACCCTTATTCGGTTTTAAAAGATCCACGGAAGAAGACAGAGGGGTCTACGCTAGGCCAGACACACCACAACACCACGACTTTATATAACTTACTTAATATGATTAGAGAGGAAGCCAGATCAAATGAAGGATGCCTGTCTTATATGTTGTAAGGAAATAATCTAATAACAATTTATCGACGGGTCCATGTTTAATCGAGAGCCAACTAAACGTAAATAATCGAGTCCACTTTGTCCCAGAGTTGGGGTCAAAAGCTCTAATTCTAACCCCAACGTGAGAGTACGGCGATGCAATCTATTTGCGGGCAGACAAAATTAACAAGGACAGCGCTCGTTTCTCAGCCCGATCGAGGCAGGATTGTAAAGAAAAAGAAAACATGTTTAAAGTTTGAAAAATATTATTTAAAAATAAACTTTTTTGAAATTAGTGACCGGAACCAAACACTGCCTGGCGTCTATTGACCATCGAGGAGTTCTTTTATCCACCTACCGTTTTTATCATCAGATCAGCTCAATTTAATCATTACCTATATTGTATTGTCATCGGAAATTGATAGAGGTAAATTATCTTATTAAGTTATAGGTATTTTAGCTTAATCGGTTAGGTGGAACTGGTTTAAAATTCAGTTGCAGTATAAGACCTTTAGGTGAAGTTTAACAAAAGCTTGAAAAGTGCTTGGCATGCAGTGATATCTATAGACCCAGCCCTAAAAAGTTTTGTCAGTTAAAAGTTTCTAGCTTTTTTAACGCGAAAATTAGAATTCAAAATCAGATATTTAGAATATCAAAGAAGTAAAATCCTTCCCAAAGTTATACCCAAGTGTATCTAATTATGAGCATTTATAAATATTTCGTTTCCGAAATAGATAGCTTAACTGTAGTAAAATATCGAAGCATAGTAGATTAATATGGCTACTTACTACGCGAATATAATCATTCATCATTTGCAAAAACAACAGCTAGCAAACAAACATCAGTGGCAGCGATATGAATTATTACCTTCTATAAATGGCTTGTTACTAGTTAAAGGCGATCTTGGTTCCGCTATAACCGGGATGCCTGCTACTCCATTACGAGAGGCCGGCCAGAGACCGCAATCAAATTGCGAATATGAATTGCGCCAATGCAATATGGATTCCAAGATGCAGGCATTTCACATGGTCTAATTTCACAAATATTTGCGTTAAATCCATCAAAGCAATTTTTAGCGTAAGTAGTCAATCCGCGCGTGATACGAGTATTCATGGCAGGTTCCTCTTGGATAACTACGTGTGTTATCCTAAATATTTGTACCTAATGTAATAAGTCATTACATTAGCCTTAAATATTTAGGATTACCTATTATTTACATTACTAATGACATAACTTTACTGTATAGTATTTAACATTTAACACAACTGCATTAAACGTGAATGCAATGTGTGTAAGATTATGTTAAGTTTAATTATATTACCTATCAGCATTGGGCCAAGGAACCGTTCTTTGGTGCGACTAATATGTTTAGACAGCCAGAGGCCTTGTTCGTTCGAATGTTTATTACTATTTTCAATACAGACTGATGCTTCCCAGAATGTTTGCTAGCTCTATTTGAATACCCAGGGATTTTACATGTTTTTTTTGCGGTCTTTAATTTGGATGAATCACACTTCTGTTCGCGCTATTGGCACATAACTCGCGCTTCTGAACAGGGTGTTCCAGTAGAACAGGATTGTAAAGAAAATACTTAGACTAAACACTGGACTAATAAAAAAGATTGCCATCGAAGCAACAGGTTCATTTCATTGTAGCCAGCAAAACATACATGCTTTAATGAACCATTCAGATATTTTCCCGTACTAATACCGTTGGTTGCGTTCAAATTCAATCCTCAACATTTCCTTGTCCATAATGGTTGGATAATTATGTAGGCTGCGTTTATCTTATGCTAATCAAGATTATATTTAGAGTTGTCGGGTTACTCCTTTGTACGCTGAAAATTGCATTGCTAAATCTAAGTTGCCTTATTTTTAATGTTGCTCGGGGGTTTCGTCGTTTAGATTTCAACTTCAGTCTTTTTCGGTTCAACTCTTTTCGTATAGGGTTAGCTAGATACCATCTTAAGTTTTTAAGGCTTCCTTGTTTTTCATCTTCATTTACCATATATCTTATTATAACTAGGTCCCACTAACTGAGAAAGGCGTCCTCACCCTTCATTTGTAATAGGAATATTCAGCCACAAAATGATTGCTACGATTAATTATTTTCGTAGAGCGCGATGGTCCAGTATCTCACAATAGCCATCACAAATTGCCCAAGTGAAACTCCAAGCCTTATTAAATTACTTCGGTAATTTGATGTGTTCACATTGAATGGAACGATATCGCCGATACGTGTCGGTGTAATTTGGTTAGTTATGTTTACAATGCGATGAATCATGAACAGACTGCTGCGTATACTGTGTGCGGT
Organism: Operophtera brumata; assembly: GCA_932527175.1. Lineage (NCBI taxonomy): Eukaryota > Metazoa > Arthropoda > Insecta > Lepidoptera > Geometridae > Operophtera > Operophtera brumata. The sequence goes on from OW052238.1 coordinate 9,757,451, forward strand.
TGCATTTCAGTGCAAAAAGTCACAATAGCAACAAAGCTTCCTTTATTGTCGGTCGCCGGCGCCGGTCGTGCGTGCCTCGATAACGGTGGTAGTACCTACACAAATTGAATCTTTTTTTTTTCAGGGTTCAATCGTGATCCAGTCCCAATTCAGATGTAATTGAATAAACGCGATAAATGTAGTACAATGTCGTAAGGAACGCAAAGACGTTGCTGAGGTAGAGACGCTCGGCTCACCTTCATCTGCTGGGTAGGCCTCCTCGTTCTCTCTCTACTTTAGCCGGTCCTGTGCCAATCGCATCCGTTGTTGAGACGTCAGTGACCACCAGGCTGATAGTCTGCCTGCTGGTCTGCGCCCTTCGCATGGCCACCACTCAAGTTGGCTGCGTCAGTCCATATTCCGTCTTACAATCTTGCCAAGGGTTCCACTTACTCCTTCTGCTGGTTGATCCTTTTACCCAATTATTTTTTCAAATTTAGGAAATGTGGCCCAGCATAGAGATACCTAGCATGGCACGATCCATTGCTCTATGACTACATTTGCATTATTAAAATGCTCGTTTGTGAGCGGCCATATTTGCGCGCCGTAATTAAGGATAGACAGAACAAATTGTTTGAAAGCTTTTACGAAATTTAAGATCTGAAGACGGTCTCTAGAGTGTCAAAGATACTGTTTATAGTTTGGTGCGGGCTCTCGTATATCTAAGCGAGGTAATCAAGGCACCATAATATATATCTAAAACAAAATCTTGCCACGAAAAGTATGACGATAGCCTTGAATTATCTCCAACGGTATACAGTGTACAGTGATTGCAGTTTATAATAAACAATAAACCAATCGATTTACTAAGTAAACTAATCAACGAGAACGGTTAGAAACTATAATCTGTTTAAAGATTCTCCTGCGGTCAGAAACAACATTAGTTCCGATGTTATTAATAACGTAACTAGTTGAATAACGGCCTTGGCCGGCCTTGCCTTCGGCGTGTGTAACGTAGGTCAGTGACTCTATATTGCGAATCCATGTCGAGTTCATATAACTAAATTGCCACTTAAGAAAATGTCACTTAAAGCTCACTTTATTTACCTACGTAGATAATCTGTTGACGTTATTTATAAACAAAATTTATATTTGCATTTTAATGAGGTTCATAAAATCTTCTATCCATTCGGATAACGTTTTTGGCGTGTTATTTTGATGGGAAAAGGTAATTTTAATTATAAGGCACGGATTTATGTTTGAAGTTGAATTAACAAACTAATGACACACTGTTTTCAAAACCGGAAATAGGCCACCTCCTTTCAACTTTCAATTAATTTATTTTAGCAGGCTGTTTATATGTTTATTCTATTTAAATGTTCGTTCGAAAAAAAATACGATACTGGTAGGAACTTAATACTACTTGATACTTTAGCAAGAACTAGTGGACAACCCGTGGAGTTTTTTTCCATAGTCACGCAACGATTTTATATTTGCATACATTTTTATATGTAAGTAAGTTGCAAAGCAGGAAAGGAGCCACATAATTTCAAGTAATTTTAGTTATAGAAAGTCTTCATTCCAAATCACAAACGAAAAGAAGATTTTTCGTAAAAATCCCTATCTAAAAACATTATCTTTATTTCCCGGATATGAGTACCTATACAGGGAATCAAATTATTGTTGGAATAAAACGAGTTCAGCTTACACCGTTCCCAGTTAATAGGTAAACGACTTCTTTGCAGGCATTAGATATCCAGTGGCCGGGTAACGGCATAGCATGGCATCTCATGATTACACAGGGAACCCTATCGGACAGAACCGTTACTCCTTGTGCGGACACTTCCGACCACGAGGCAAGACGGACTAGACCCGTTTTTAATCACCTGACTCTTAAAATATACCATCCTTCTTGGCTCGACGTTTATTGGAAGCTGTTAAATGATTTCCGATAAGAAATAGCCGGTAATGCCCTTTCCCGTTTGAACCATACGTAATAATTTAAACATAAAATCTAAAGATGAAGACATTTGCTTCCTTTCTCACGAACTATCTTATATGCTTGTAAGCCTTGTAAAGGTTGTATTCATACAAATAGATAACTAAAATAAAATACTCATAGCTATATCGATGAAGATCGACACCAAGACAAAAGCTGGGTAGTTTTTTATTAGAACTCAGCGTCGTTTATCGCGGCCACATCCAATCTCTAGCGGCAAGTTATGAACAAAGTTACCAAAAAAACTGAATCAGTCGTAGTACTTCTTTTTTGGTAAAAGATATAATAGGAGCACAAAAACTTGGAAGCGAAGCCTACTTAGAAATGTAGGTAAACTTTCGGAGAAAACCACTCTGTAGAGTTGTAGAGTAATGAATGAGTGATACAATTTTGTAGTTCATCGGTATACGAGTACGTATTCAATTTATTGTTTTCATTTTAGGTTTGAAAGGAAATTAGTACGAATACAAAATCGTTTATTCAGTTACATCATATGAAATACATGTACCTACATTAATTTACTGACTACATGCCAACACAGTTTAAGAAACGAATACTGAGGATTAGAATTTAAAAAGCTATATTGGGTCAGCATATATAGCTGCCTATGTAAAATTATTAGAATTTTTAAACAAGGTTGCCTATTTTTTTTTCATTGTTTGTATACGGTGTTAAAGTGATGGAGCATTGTGAGATGCACAACTCTTCAGGCGATGTTAAATTACTTATTTGTCCTTAGACTAAAAAAGGATGGATACACCTACAAAGGAATAAGAAAAAAAAACCCGTTCAATGAATCTGACACTTCGTAACAACTTAAGCCCAACAAAAGCGAGGCAGTAAAAAAGCATAACGCATATCGATTAGCAAATCGTCCTGAGCGTGGGAATTCATAGATAATTTCTTACAATTCGTTGGAGCGTTGCAAATATGCTAGACGATGGTGCAGCCGAGTCAACGACATCGTAGGAACGAAACACAACTGGAACTGAGCATCGTCGGATTTACGCATTTTAAGTGTTTTTACTTGTACTTTAGCTGCAGAAACCAAGACTCGATGCTATAAGCGGATGATGATGATTGTACAAGTACAACAATACAAAACATAGGAAAGGAACAAGTTCTTTTCTGCACTGGCATTGTAAAACTAATGACAAAGCTCATTCGATGTCACTGCCGTGGGCCATTAATCATGTTGCACGTCTAAATACAAATAGCATGTCTCCCGCTCATGATCCTTCGGGGTGTCATTACAGTAATAGGTTAGGCATTATGGAGTAAATTATGATAGACAGCTAAAATAGATGCGTGGACTTGTGGATACAGAACCTTTTGTTCTAGAAAAACTAAGGTTTAGACGAAAACTAGTTCGCTTTTTAGGGTTCCGTACCCAAAGGGTAAAACGGGACCCTATTACTAAGACTCCGCTGGTCTTCCGTCTGTCCGTCTGTCACCAAGCTGTATCTCATGAACCGTGATAGTTAGACAGTTGAAATTTTCACAGATGATGTATTTCTGTTGCCGCTAACAACAAATACTAAAAAACAGAATAAAATAAATATTTAAGGGGGCTCCAATACACATGTTTTTTTTTTTGCCGTTTTTATAGATAATGGTATGGAACTCTTCGTGCGCGAGTCCGACTCGCACTTGGCCGGTTTTATTATTACTTTGTTGGCAATTGCAGCATTTGCGAGTTTTGCACATATTTTATGCACAAGACCCCAATTTTATAACAAATTGATTTCGCCTATATTATGAAACTTCAGCTTCACTCAGGTACTTTAATAGCAGCATGGAAGAATGGCCCGCACTCTAGTCATGCCATGTTTTTAATATGTATATGAAAAGCTACCAGTCATATCTAATTATAGGAAGCCGCATCACGTCTTTCGATACCATAACAATGTTGCTATTGATAAATGTAACGGACCACCCACCTAATATGATGTTTTATCAAAGACTCTATACTTCAAATGAGGTTAAAAGGAATAGATCAAATTATCAATAACTGGCCAAATGTGTGTCGGACCACTAGTATAGGTTTCCGAAGTCAAGTCACACATGTCACACTGTAAACCACTTTGGTATATCTTACTTACAGCAGAACTTATAAATAATTGTTGTAGGCAAACACAGCCTCATTTAACAAGAGCTGTTTTACAATTTTGGTACATTAGGTACGTAGGGGCCCAAGAATAGGCCCGTCCTTCTGTCTTTCCCGTGGATGACGTAAAAGCCAACTAAGGGATTACACCAGGGATGGGCAGCAACATCCACCTGATTACTTAACGCCAGCAAGGTTGCATTAGCAACCCGCCTGCTAAGGTTGTGATTATGGCAAATCCCCTATTGCATTCTAGCCAGAAGGCCTTATCTAGTCAGTAGAGGCTGATGATGATGATGAAGACCCCTCAAAATGAATGATATTACACTTGCTTAAACTTGAGATATATCTTATCGAAATCCCTGCAACAATTTCACGCATTTTGATTCTTAACTGTGAAGGTTATGACGCTGTGATAGACTGGGACGGACGGACGGCCCGAACGATTTTAGAAGGGTTATTTTTCGGACTCGGAAGTCGGAATCCTAAAAGTAACAAACTTTTGAAAGGCAGATCATAAACGAGACCGACACATGCATACGAAACGTACTGGCAAACAATTGTAGGCACATGATGCTCGCAGATGATGGAAAAATTTGGAGGAAGCCTTTGCCTAGCACTGGGATTCAGGCCTTACTGTGCCTACCTTGCTATATACATAACATCAAAGGTATCTTTAATGTTCAGTGAATGGTTTGTTTTCAGCAAACAAACCACCTGATGTTGTATTAAAATAGTATTTACCAAAGGTCAATATTTAAGCCTAGACTCAAAATATACAAGTTACAAGCTACGAGTGTGTTGGCAAGGTTACGCATGATTTCCCTTGACAAAATAATAATGTTACCATAGCAGCATACTCCTAATTAGTAGCTTGTAAGTTTTAAGAAATGGGTCCCTGGTTTAAACTCAGGTTTAAACCATATATCGTAATGAGATCGCAAGGTTTCAATTCATTAATACGCCAGTCACACAAAAGTTCAATGTTTTCAAATGACCAAAGTAGGCTTGTCACCAACATAGGAATTCAGTGGGCGAATCCGACTCTCCTTTGTCCAATTTCGGCGGTCAACGTCCTAATCGTCAGTTTAAGTCACCTTATTATCGCCGGCCGGTGCGGTGGGGGCAACGGTCGCGAATGTGTCCAGTCCAGACGCTGGCACTATGCTAACGAATCGATTAGGAACGGTTCACCACATTGACTCATTCTAATAACGCTCACCTCTATTCAGCTGCTGACATTGTATTCTTATTCCGAAAACTTTCTATTGTTTCCGTTTTAGACAGTTGTTTCATTGATTTCTTTTTACAAGTCTACTTACTTCTTGACTCGTAGACTTGTAAAAAGAGCAATTAGAGTACATCTGTATGGATAAATAAAGTTAAAATTGCACGGTGGTCAGACAATCTACGCTGAAAGATGTCTCCAACCGTTACCTATCAAGTCGTCCAAACAGCGTGCATTTCCAAGTATTAGACCACGTTCTGCATCTACGAGTATCGGGTGCGTGTGAACACTAGACTGCCCCAAGCGGTGAGCTTTGCGCTGTTACTGTAATTGCAGTGGACACTAGCTATGCCGTATTTAGAATCAAGCAGTAGTTACGTTTCGCTGCAATTTTGTATCTATTATTATGATACGTGCACACACATCTAACTAATCAGCGGTTCAGTGGTAAATAGGAGCGCGTACCCTCGATTCATAGATTAGTTCGGGGTTATTAGGTAGCTCTGTAATTTACTTTGAATAGGAATGCTATTACGCCACTGGCTTTGAAAGCAACGTGCACTTATTGTGTCTTTTATTTGTTCTAGAGCCAGCGACCAATCCGTCAGGCGAGCTGCCGGTTACGATCGATCACCAGATGGATCCGAACCCGTCTAATAATCTGACTAGAAACGACGCCAATTGCGACAAGACCGGCACTTGTTACGACGGTAATTGGCATTATAAGAACCAACCTTTTAATTTTATCGTCTGTAATGAACAACGCATTAATTCTGGCTTATGTTTTTTGTTCAGTTGCTGTCCTCTGTAAGGATACAAGGATAGCGATACAGGTTCGCACAAATAAGCCATTCAATGGACGTATCTACGCGCTGGGCCGCTCGGAAACATGCAACAACGATGTCAACAGTAGCAACTTCTTCCGTTTGGACCTCACCATGGGCGGTCAGGATTGTAACACGCAGAGCGTTGTAAGTCTTTACGCCATCATCTCCCGAACAATAGTTTATTCTCATCACAAACATGATAATATTGGAACTCTTCTTTCAGACCGGAGTGTACTCCAATACCGTCGTCCTTCAACACCACAGCGTGGTGATGACTAAAGCGGACAAAATCTACAAAGTCAAGTGCACATACGACATGAGTTCTAAGAACATCACCTTTGGAATGGTGCCCATCAGGTTAGTGGGTCAACATTACAATTTAAATTATTGCCACAGCCGTACAAAGAGTGCCATTCACGAAGACTAGCACAGCATTTACCGTATAATTTATTCTCGTTTGCAAGAACCGAGACGTTACGTGATATGGTTACAGTACCTACATGAAAAACGGAGCTATTTTGACATGCCTCCGTGATCCATGAAGAAACGATTTGGAATTCCATCGACCCAATATCGAACTTGCTTTGTAAATGGAGTAATTATTCAAGTTCGGTTCATAAACGTGATGGGAAACTTGAATTACGTGTGAATAATTTATGATTCACTGATAACGATCTTACGATCGCGATGAAAATTAATCGAAGTGATTTTAATCTACCTTTACGATCAAAGACGGACTGGACTTCGTTTATCTGCGCGTATTTTACCGAAGGGCATACAAACTAGTAACGGCGCAACGTTTGAACCAAGATAAAAGGAAAAAACACTGAACACTAAGCCATTCTTGTGCAGTAAATAAGACTTGAGAAGAGAATAATATAAGATTTGTTAGAAGACATCGATTTAGCGGCGTTTCTGAGAATAGCAAAAACCAAGGACAGGAATATTTAAACTAGAACAAGCTCCGACTCAAAAGCAATTAGCAAACCTTGTTGCTCGAAATTCCTTATTTGCCGATTTGACCAACATCCATTTTGCAGAGATCCTGACATGATTTCCATCACTGCTGCCCCGGAGGCGCCAGCTCCCCGTATCCGTATTTTGGACGCGCGCCAACGAGAGGTCGAGACCGTTCGCATTGGGGACCGCCTTACGTTCCGTATCGAGATTCCAGAAGACAGTAAGGCTTTTCATAGTCTCGCAACGCAAATGCTGGAGCTCCGTCTGCGTCTATCGTGACCATTATAATCAATCAATCAAATGTCTTTTCGCAAGAATATAATCGTCACGGTAGACGCCAATACGGCCCCAGTATAGAGATATTGGTGCAAGAGTACCATACGGCACAATGTTTCGAGCGCTTTTGTACATACTTTTTGTTTTCTTTTGCATTGAATCTAAATCCGATTTTAAAGATGATTTAATTTCAGCTCCATACGGCATCTTCGCTCGCAGCTGTGTCGCCATGGCCAAGGATTCGAAGACTACAGTTAATATTACAGACGAGCATGGGTTAGTCAGAAAAATTTAACTAACTACCGTAGATATATTATGATATTGTTGTTACTTCAATTTTTGTTCCGTTTATCCAGAGTCCATTATTGGTTCTCTTAAGATGATGCATCATTTGGGGCTATTCTAATCTGGGTTTGTCTTTGCAGTTGCCCAGTGGACCCAACGATCTTCCCTGCTTTCGTACCCGATGGCAACGCGCTTCAGTCTGTGTATGAAGCCTTCAGATTCACCGAGTCTTACGGAGTCATCTTCCAATGTAACGTTAAATACTGTCTCGGACCTTGTGAACCGGTGAGCACATCTTTTGGGTTTTACTCAATGGCCATTTGTAATTGTTCTCGTGAGGCGGCACAAGTAGGACTCACATCTTTGTGCCGTAGCAACAGCATTGTTCTTGTAAGACAGCACGAGTAGGACTCAAACCTTTGAGCCGTAGCAACAGCATTGTTCTCGTGAGACGGCACGAGTAGGCCTCATATGTTTGAGCCGTAGCAACAGCATTGTTCTCGAGAGACGGCACGAGTAGGCCTCATATGTTTGATCCGTAGCAACAGCATTGTTCTCGTGAGACGGCACGAGTAGGCCTCATATGTTTGAGCCATAGCAACAGCATTGTTCTCGGGAGATGGCACGAGTAGGCCTCATATGTTTGAGCCGTAGCAACAGCATTGTTCTCGAGAGACGGCACGAGTAGGCCTCATATCTTTGTGCCATAGCAACAGCATTGTTCTCGAGAGACGGCACGAGTAGGCCTCATATCTTTGGACCGTAGCAACAGCATTGTTCTCGAGAGACGGCACGAGTACGCCTCATATCTTTGGACCGTAGCAACAGCATTGTTCTCGAGAGACGGCACGAGTAGGCCTCATATCTTTGGACCGTAGCAACAGCATTGTTCTCGAGAGACGGCACGAGTAGGCCTCATATCTTTGAAACGTAGCAACAGCATTGTTCTCGAGAGACGGCACAAGTACGCCTCATATCTTTGTGCCATAGCAACAGCATTGTTCTCGAGAGACGGCACGAGTAGGCCTCATATCTTTGGAACGTAGCAACAGCATTGTTCTCGAGAGACGGCACGAGTAGGCCTCATATCTTTGGAACGTAGCAACAGCATTGTTCTCGAGAGACGGCACGAGTAGGCCTCATATCTTTGGACCGTAGCAATAGCATTATGTAGGATAACATGTTTCTTTGTAGACATTTAGACAATATACTGAAATTGGCCACACTTCGAGATGCAAAACTAAAATTAAATCATAATGTTTCAGGCGGTGTGCGAATGGGAGAACGAGAGCGTGGAATCTTGGGGCAGAAGGAAGCGTTCCTTGCCTAAGAACGAGATCGAAAACGCTCAAGAAGAGGATATGAATATCTCCCAAGAGATCCTCGTTTTGGACTTCGGCGATGAGAGACAGAGCACCGACTTTTTACGTTCTGACAAGCCCGGCGGCAGCGCTTCGGAAACCAACTTCGGAGGTATACATCGATTTACCTTTAAACATTTACTGGTTTACCATTATGAGCCACGGACGTCAACTGCTGTGGTAACGCTTTATGCAGGCTTACCACGACTATACCTACCAAATCGCTTTGGACCATCACTGGTTTTCTCATGCAAAAACATAACACGCAACAGTCACATACCTATATACTCCTGGGTCCCAATCACGCCAATGTTGAACGTTATTACCAAAACAAAACCAGAACCGTTCACGTGATTTCGCACGGCTAGATTGAGGGATACTTGCTTGAGTTGGCCTGAAACTCAGCGGATTAAGGGCATTACAGCTCAAATTAAGCAAGGATGCCTCAATCCAGCCGTACAAAAAAGCGTGAATCATGCTGGTTTCGTTTGGTAATAACGTTTAATTAGAGCGATTGGGGCCCAGACCCCACACAAGAATGCCCTGTGTCGTGGATATCAGTAACTACGAGTAGGTACAAACCTAATTGGTTTTTTTTTTTTTTTTTTTTAACATTAATAGACCTTTTGTTTGACCACGATCTCACCTGTTGGTAAGTGACGATGTGGCCGAAGATGGAGCACAAAGGTCTAGAAGGCACCTATTCACTCTTGACTTGAAGAGACCCAGATTATAGTTTTCAGGAAAGACAGACGACGGCAGTGTCTTCCACTCCTTAGCAGTTCGCATTATAAAGGTAGAACCGAAACGTTTTGTGCGAATAGAAGGTATACCAATGAGGTAAGGATGGTACTGAGCCGTACGCCTGCTCGTCCTATGATGAAAAGGAGATGGTGGGATCAGATCGTGCAGTTCCTGGGAGCATTCCCCGAAATGTAACCTATAGAAGATTGAAAGGCATGCAACCTTACGGCGGTGCTCGAGACTCTGGATCTTAGTCTCCGCCATATGTTGCACACCTATAAGCCTGAAAGCTCTACGTTCGATCGAGTCCAAGGCAGCAAGCTGGTATTTGGCCGAACCATCCCAAACATGGCAGCAGTACTCCATACCAGCCCGGACTTGTGCTTTATATAAACTAAGAAGCTGTCCTGGTGTGAAGTAACGCTTTACCTTATTCAGGATGCCTAGCTTCATGGCAGCTGTTTTTGCCTTAGACTCGATGTAAGAGCCAAAGTTGAGAGTAGGCGTGAGCGAAACACCTAAGAGCTCGAGGTGATCTCCTATAGCTACAGGTACATCACGGAATACAGGAACTTGGAGAAACGGACTTTTTTTCGCCGAGAAGAGACAAGCCTGCGTTTTAGAGGCATTGAACTTGACTAGATTGGCATCACCCCAGTCGGATACAGCCTTGAGAGTCAAATTCAGACGCTGCAGCATCTCATCTCTTAACCCCTGAATTTCATTCTGCCTAGCTCGCGCAGTAGAAACATATCTCTCCACAACTGTGCTGTCGTCTGCATACCCAATGATACCGGGCATTAGCAGATCGTTAATGTGCAACAGAAACAGTGTGGCAGATAGCACTGACCCCTGAGGTACCCCGACGTTAATAGCCAATTGATCCGACGAGCAGCCGTCAATAACTACTCGAATGGATCTTTCCCTCAGAAAGTCTGCGAGCCAGGAGCAGAGTTGAACTGGCAGTCCGTAGGCAGGAAGCTTGCCAATTAGGCTAGCGTGCCAAACCCTATCAAAGGCCTTCGAGACGTCTAATGAAACAGCTAGTGCTTCACCGTATTTCTCGATGGCCTCACTCCAAATGTGCGTGGCATACACAAGAAGGTCCCCAGTAGACCGGTTTCGGCGAAATCCGTATTGGCGATCACTGAGGAGGTCGTTACCTTCGAGGTATGCAAGAAGCTTCCTATTCAGTACACGCTCCATACATTTACAAAGTAGGGAGGTGACCGAAATAGGGCGGTAGTTTGAAGGGTCAGCACGACTGCCTTTCTTGGGTACAGGCTGCACGTTTGCGAGCTTCCAAGATTTAGGGACTTCACCAGTTTTAAAAGAGAGGCGGAAAAGTCGCGTTAATACTGGAGACAACTCAGGGGCACAGGTTTTCAACACTATAGCCGAGATACCATCCGGACCGCTAGCTTTATTCACGTCGAGTTAGGTAGCGTTCTGAGCACTTCCTTTTGCTGGATGCGAATTTCCTGCATTGAAGCTTCGCACCGAGGAAGGCTGGGTGGAGTTTCGCCAGAAGTGTCAAGACGTGAAGCCTCCGCAAATTGAGTAGCAAATAAATTTGCTTTCTCAACCGCAGCGTGAGCTAGGGACCCGTCCGGTTTCAGTAGTGGAGGGAGTGAAGGGCGGCTGAAGTTCGCTTCCACGGACTTAGCCAGAGACCAGAAAGCTTTACTTCCCGCAGGGTATGCGGCAAGTTTAGCCCCCAGACGGCCAATCCGAACGAAGCGAGCCTTCCGTATCACCTTCTTGCAAGACTTGGCGGCTTTGTTAAAGGCTTTCTTCTTAATCCGTGCATCCGAGGTTTTACCGTTTCTTGCGTCAACCCAGGCTAGGTAAGCCACATGTTTTAGCGCTTCTGCACTAGCACACGCGGGACTGAACCATGGGCGAGCATTGCCTGAAGGTGAAGCATCGGAGAATGGAATAAAATACTCCATTGCTCTTTTGATCACCTCCGAAACGGCATCAGCACAGACCGTCGGGTCACAAGAAGAAAAGCAGGTTTGCCGCCAAGGATAAGAAGCGAAGAAATGTCGCATCTCATCCCAATCTGCTGACTTGTAACGCCACACTCGCCTACTTCCTCTGGGTGAGGGATCGGGTGGCGAGTATGACGATACAGACCTCACCACACAGTGATCTGATGTACCCAAAGGAGGCAAAACTGATACTGAGTGGTGATCCGGCTCGTTCGTCAGCAGAAGGTCCAAGCAGTTGGCTGTGTGGTCCTCAACGTCTGGAATTCTGGTTGCCTCATGGACCAGCTGAGTGAGATTTAGCGTGAGTGCAAGTTTGCACGCCTCTCTCCCAGCATGGTCGGTGTGCTGGTATGGGAACAGCCACTGTTGATGGTGGGCGTTAAAGTCCCCCAGAATCACCAGTTGGGAATCAGGATAACGTTGTTGGGCCACATCCGCCGCTTCAGATATGTAGTTGAACAACCTGGTTGTCTCGTAGTCTCCAGAGTGAGACCGATATAAGCCAGCATAGATAATTTTATCTAAGCCGGTGTCCACCAAAGACCATAAAACTGAAAAATTAGGTTCTTCAAGGTCACGAAGACGCAGACAGCAAATGTCTTCCCGGACAAATAGACAGATACCAGCTTTGGGTTTAAAGTTGTGCTCCAGAGCATAGCCTGGGTATGTGAGGTATGCTGTATCGGCAGGACATAGAATTTAATAGGTTACCCTGGTGCAGGTTGCGTCACAGATTATATTAGTTACTTATTCCGCGTACTATGCCATGGTGTGTCCAGCCTAAGAGTAGACCCCTCCGTTTCCTCCCGTGGATTTCGTAAAAGCCGACTAAGGGACTACAGGGGAGGGGCAGCAGCATCCACCTGAGTACTCAACACCAAGACTGCGATCCCAATCCGGGTGCCAAGATAAATAATGCTGGACAGTTCACACAACATTATCTAGCCCCAAGTTAAGCAGAGCTTGAGTTATGGGTACTAGATAACTGATATACTTAATACCTTCGACCAAAGTAAAATAAATGGACTGGCCTTACCCGTACAAAACGTCCGTGAAAAATAAGACAATTCGGATTTAGGGTACGGTCAACAAATAAACTATCTATCTATCTATCCAGCCACTGCTGAGTAAAGGCCTCTTCTCTATAGCGCCACTCCTGGCGGTCTTGTAAATAAACTAGGTGAAATTAAATTATTGAACTTCTTAAAAACTGTATTTTTTTAATACTTAATACTTTAATAGATGCAATGTGTTTTCTAAAGTTATTTCAGTAGGTTTATAGTACAAAAAATCGCCGAAAAAAATGCAATTATTGAATGAAGCTTTTACAAAAATACATGGTTCCCTTCTGTTTTATGTAGTTACGTATCTATTTTTCAGCTCTCAAATATACACAATATAAATCAATAGAAAAGCAAGTCCACCTAAGGTCTTCAGCTCAATCAATTTGTGACAAATATATTTTTCATCACTCAATAAACTAAGAAAATATCATAAAAATCGTACGGAAACATAAATGTATAAAAATTCCAGTATTTAAGAAACTGCAGAGTGCAGTTTTAAGACTTTTGCACAATGAGTTTTTTTATACTACTTGGAATGACAGATCAAGAAGATGGCCCACCTGATGTTAAATGGTACCCTCTGCCTATGAACAGTGCATTACCTCAGGTCACTTCCACCTAGGACGCGCCCTATATGGCATTCCACTGCGCCCGCCACCCTGAAACATAAAGATGAAAAGTCCCATGTGGCCGTAATTTCATCGGCACCCTTACCCTTCAAACCGGAACACAGCAATGCGAGCACTACTGCTTTGCGGCAGAAACAGGTATGGTGGTAGTACTTCCCCGGACGAACTCTTTCACAAAAAAGCTCTACTACTACTAACCGTTTTTTGGCGTATTAAATTCATTGTGTAGAAAATTATCAGAGCAAATACGGGAAAATGTATTCCACTTCCAAAAGTCGTCTGTTCTTGCTCGTCAAATGACTTCTATCCATTTTTGTTTACCTTAGATTTCTTTTGGAAAGCTATAAGGTTAATTAACATGCCATTACATATGATATGCAATTACCTAAAGCGACGTGCTAAGCAATGTTTTGACGTAAATAATGCAAATTACAATTCTAAATCAATACGATACCCCTTAGGCATCAGATTTTTTTGCAGTCTGTACCGGACCATCCGTCATGCGTGAAGTCTTGTCAAATATTTCGTCGCTGTAGTTGGAAAACTAAATAAGTAATAACAACAACAAAACCAACATCGCGAGAAAAACGCGATTTACTGTTTTATTGCGTCAAAAATGGCAATAACTTTTTTATCGTAACTAATTTTTCAGTCCGTGTTTTGATATGTTATAGATTGGTACTGTATCTATTTTCGAATTTAATGATAATACATTTTAGTTCTTTTGATTAAGAGAAAAGAAAAAAAAACGACTATGTATTTTTCCCTCGCCAAAGTTTTGAATAATTGACGCAGTTATTTATTTTTGCATGTCAATTGTTTAGTTTTCCTTCGTCAATGATCTCCACTGAGGTTCAAAAAGCTAATGATAAGTGCCATTATTTAATTTTCCCATAATAGTGAAATCATGAAATGATCTATTATTTACTTATTTGAATATGACAATCCTATCCATGGGTATAGATTAAAAATAATATTAAAATACATTTTAAAATAAAACCAACTTATAATAATAAATAAATAAATAAATATATCTGGACAGTTCACACAACATTATCTAGCCCCAAGCTAAGCAGAGCTTGTGTTATGGGTACTAGACAACTGATACACTTAATACAATATTAACATAGATATATATTTTTTATTATATATAGAAAATACCCAGAACACCCTGAACAAATATCTGCGGATCGCACAAGTATTTGTTCCGAGGCGGGATTCGAACCCGCAACCTCCTGCGTCGCAGGCGAACGTTCGCCCGCCGCGCCACAGAGGTCGTCTTCATAATCATTTCTTTTTATCAAGACTGAATATTAGAAAAATACTGAAACACCGACATTATTTTAGCAGACTTTTAAATTAAAAGTAAGTGACATAACAAACTTATCATACGACTATTGCTTATAAAATCAACAAAATGAAATAAATTTGTGGAACACAATAATTCTAAGTATCAAAAAGAAAAAGGTATGTCGACTAAAATTAAAACTATCTACGAGTATAAACTTGTGTCTGTTAACTTTCATTCAGAGTGGGGAACATTGAGATAATGTCCTGGGGCGTAGTCCTCCTTGTCGCTCGTCCTCTAGAGCAAGACGTGTCCATCGACATGTATGGGCCATCATAACCATGCAATAAAGTCGATTTCGCAAAATGTGTTACTTATGAAGTTTTCCTACTACACGACGATTTATAAGTTTTTTATCAATTGATGAAAATTATATTACAAAACCTTTACTTACGAATGAAATGCGATGCCTGAAGCTTTATTTGTATTTCTTGTGTTGTTTGCACTTGCAGAAAAGCACAGGAAGGCATTGTATCACCAAGGTATCTAATTTTGGTATTTTTCAGTATAGCTGTCACTCGTTGCCGTGACAAAGACTGACTAAAGCGAAGTGTACTAGCTAGGTCTGTTTAGAAGCTTCAAAACTATCGTTCCCTAAGGCCCGTCCATTCATTTTATTTACGTCGATGCTTAATACAATACATTACATAGATAGATATTTTTTATTATACAAAGAAAATACCCAGAACACCCTGAACAAAACCTGAAACCTGCAGATCGCACAAATATTTGTTCCAAGGCGGGAATCGAACCCGCAACCTCCTGCGTCGCAGGCGAACCTTCGCCCGCCGCGCCACAGAGGTCGTCAAAATGCAATTGCCCAGCAGCAGGAATCGAACCAGCACCTCTCGCGTCTCAGCCAGCTGCTCTAATTTGACGTTTTTATTTTTTGTTTTCAGAAAAAACAGTAACGATCGTCGAGCCATGCCCCAGCAAAGCTTCGGTCCTTCTTTTGGGAGTGGCGTGTGCGTTGTTAGTGATCCTGTACATCGCGACCATTTTCTGCTACTACATGAGGAAGTGGCTTGCACCGCCCAAGCATTGTTAGATGTTCCATAGAAATCATCTAGGTAGAGGCTGATTGTGTCTCAATACATAGTTAGTTCGTTGGAACTTGTGATACAAACGACTGATGACCAACAAATACAGTAGAGAAAATCCGTCCATACAATTCTGATAGTTAAATCAAATCGTGGTATAAAATTGGGAAACCCGTCCAATGTTTTTGTAACCACCGCGTGTTTTGCATTTATTTTAGTTAGTAATTTATTGCATTTAAAAGCATTTACTAATTGATAAGTATAATAATTTAAGAATTAGAAGAATAGGTATTGAAAATAATTTCAAGGAATGTAGGCATATTAACGGACTTTTTTGTAACAAAGCCATATGTTGCCGAAAAGCTTTTCAAATTAATGCATTTTTCACATTGTCGTGAGTGCTTTCATGCCTTGCCACAATCTGCACATTATTTAAACGCTGTATCCCAATTTTCGTTTATTCAACAGATAATGCATTTACTAGTTTTATGTTATTAGACTAGTTTTGTACAATTTTTCAGTACTTAATGAATAAGAATTATAATTAAAAAAATTGGAATAGTCCCTGGAAAATGTATGTTGATGAACCATTTATTTTAGGGGATTATTCTGAATCATTTAGATTGGTATTAGTGTGTAAGCAAACTCCATTATTGAATTTAAGAATACAATATAAGTTTTTTTTAATATTTATGGAACTTTTATAACATTTTATTATTTTTAAAACATTAGAAAAATCAGGAATAGTAAAATATTGTAAATATTCTTAGATCCTTTTTTTACAATTGAATTAAAACTCTCTATGAACTTTCAGTTGGGTTTTGAAGAAACAAATTAATTTATCAATAAAAATGTACCAATTGTGCATCTCTATTTGTTACTCTTAACCCAACTTGAGATTTCTTCTTTATTTATTTAAATAAACTTAATATTTATTTTTTTATTATGAATAACAAATTAAATAAAATTGTACAAATTTTTCTCTGTTTCATTTCTTTTAACACTACATATTTATACATTTTACCTAATTACTAAATAAATTTTATATTTTATATGTTACGAGCAATTTGACTAAACTTGTGACTGTAAATAATTAGGTACATTTCACACTAAGCACTTTGTTCGTGAGTTAAAAGCGAGTTGTAGACACCGCTTAATATTTCCTCCTGAATTTTCGTATCCAGTTCTTCATTGGTCTTACAGTCAAATACTTTGTTGAAACAACGTAGGAACATAGGAGTTACCTTTTCTATAGGGAATTGGATGCCTGTCTCCTGAGTTAAAGAAGTGACACCCTTATCATCAAAGCCACAAGGGTCAATATGGTTGAACCAAGATAGGTCATTATCACAGTTCAATGCTAAGCCATGAGTTGTAACATATCTGGTTGCATGAATTCCGATAGCAGCTATTTTGTTGTTGTCGACCCACACTCCCGTATGTGGAGATCTGTATGCTTTGATACCTTAAAGAATAGAAAAAAACATTTTGAGGTTTGCCCATAATAATTGTAGTAGAGACTACGACAACAATGATATAGCTAGGGCTAGTTATGAGATTACTGTTGTAAATAGTTTATTCATATGTGAATAGCTCTTCTTTAAAATATTGGTGTTGATTCTGTGCAAAAGTTAGTATGTTCTTGAGAGAAAGCTGCACAAAATCAACACCACATTAAACTTAAAATTGACTAAATCACAATGACAAATTCATGAAGGCACCAATGGACATCAAGTACAGATAATATAAATGAAAGTCTTACCTAAATCATCACACAATGTGATGACTGTTTCTTCCAAGCTGTTCACATACCACTTTACGCTTGTCTTGAAATGCTTCAAGTTGATGACTGGGTACACAACTAGCTGTCCTGGTCCATGGAACGTGATGAGACCTCCTCGGTTTGTCTTCTTGAATTCAGCTCCAAGGCTACGGAGTCTGAAGATTTCTGACTCAGGCGAGTCATCTCTGATCCCTGATAAATGAACAATCAATCAATCAATCAAATTGTTTATTTGCTACAAATAGTGTTACAAAGATGTTATAAATTAGTAAAAAGTACCAGCTATTTCTACCACTATAGGCATGCAAAAATTAAATTTTAAAATATATTATTAAATTCCCAATATATTACTTATTTAGTTATTTTACGAATTATTACTAAAATCTAAAGACATTATATTCACAAATACAAAACAGTAATAAAAATCTGCAAGTTAGTGCTCCCCAGAAATGATTCGAATAAGATCCTTGTATGGTTTGACACTTATTTTGCAGCACCTTTGCAGTTATGAAAAATCAAGTAAAGTCCCTTTACAAAATAGAACATTATCTTCATTATTGGCCTATTGGTCTACCGCTAGACATAGGTCTCTCTATAGAAGGCCACAACGGGCTAGACCCACCTCCATCCACCGACTTCCTGTGACTTTTATTATATCTTTGGTTCATCGAGAGAAGGGGCCTTCCTACAGTGCATCGTCCAGTTTGTGGTCACCACTCTAGAACTTTTATTCCTAACAGTTGTAAGTTCTATGAGCTTTATGGTCTACCCATTGCCAGATGAACTTGTTAATTCTGAGCTGTTGTTAATAGAATGCAACAACCGCAATTTTTTTGAAATAGTCTACCACGTTTCCACTTATTAAATTTATTTCAAATCCAAATTCTTTATTAATGATCAACTTTTCTCACTGTGGTTGAAAGAAAAGCAGATTGCTAACCTCGCTCAGAGTGACTGCTTGTTACACTCGTGTTTTAGAGCCCTCACTAACGAACGCTCGGGCTCCAAACTAACACTCGGTGCAACAAGAAGTCTCTTTTCGCTCGGTGCAACATAATTCCCATGCAATCCCTCCAAGTCACAATAATTTATTCATGTACGTACTCACCAACTGTGAAAACTGGCTTGTGCTCCACTAATAGCAAGGTATCATAATCAACATCTATACCCTTCTTCATTGCATCAAGGTGCTTTCTGGCTAAGGCCACTTGGATCTTCAGTGCTGTGTCGTAGCTCGACAGCCCAAGTTTCCACACTTTTACCATGTTTATGTAGTTTAAGACGAAACGTAATAATTACCTGAATTTACCAACAGTACAATTTTTAAATTATTCCGCTATGATATTTGTATTTTTTTTCCTAAATTTTCTTTTATTTTTAAAAATAGCACATTATCTAAAACAAAAAACAAATAAATAAATGAATGACATTATAATGACATGACATGACTGACACCTCAGACCACAGAACAGCTCTATCTATATCAAGGAACATATTATAAGTTCCTTGATCTATGATACATGACGACTGCTTGAATGGGATGCATAGTACCTATCCCTTATTGGTCTGTGATTGTGATTGGTTGTGAATTTTTTTATGTGATTGATTGGAAACACTGAGAAGTGAGAAGGTAATCACCATCTAAGAATGTAATAAATAATCACTACGTTTATTAGTAATACCATAGATTTAGTATAAGCGTAGCGAAAAAATTCTACGTCTATGAGTAATACAAATATGCGTAGCATCCTAGTAGTCTGTGTCACAGACTACGATACAAACAAACTGTGATACAAACAAATTGTTTGTAGCCCCGGTAATATTGCAATAATGTAGTTTTTGGATTGTAACACACTCACCTCAGCTCACTAAATTGTAGTTTTTGCCTCAGGCCTCAGCTCAGAGGAGAGGAAGAAAAGAAGAGAAATAAAATTATTAAAAATGCCGGTCCATAAGGAGTTGTAAGTAAAATATTCTCTTGGTTACGAAAAATGCATTAGCAAATCTTATTTGTTTTCATATAAGCCGGGTATACACTGTTTTGAAACAATAATACGTTCTAGTGTATATTGTTTTAGAAACGGCAATTTGAAGAAACCTCTCTCGTCTGCCCAAGGACGGATGAGTTCGGCAGAGATTGCAGAAGCAGCACCCGACGTACCCCAGGCGTCGCCGCCTGCACCCGGATTATCTCCACCGTCATCTCCGATTGAAATTGGTGAGTACTATTGGTGTAAATCAGAGTTTACATGATATCATTCACAGAACCAACAACCGTTGGATAATAAAGGTACCTAATCGAGTGGGCACCATAAACTAGACGGCAGACACAGTATAGGAAGGCTCTGACAACATATTAAAGTTTAACTTTTGAAACTATCATGGTTATGTACATACTTTTCACTAGAAATGGGATATTTACCATGATTTTTGAGTTTTGAATCAAAAATCATGGTAAATATCCCGTTTCTAGTGGAAAGTATATTAAAGTTTGCAGGAAGTCTGTTGTTAGAGGTATGATGGAGGCACTTAGTATGCTTGATATACTTGTAAATAATAAAATGTTAGCGTTGCTATAGATAACCATAAGGGAATGTAAAATATAGATTGATTTGTGGGAGTTTTGATTGATATCAGACGAATAAAGTGGTAATTATGGACTTCATTTTAAATGATGTTCAGTGAAACGGCCATCTGAATAAGTGTATTTACAGGCAGAGCAGTGTTTTGATTGCAGAAGTTCAGATCGTCGGAAGGATCTATGCTAAAATACAGCCTATGTGAATAAATAAGTGTAATTATGAGCCGTAATATGTTACGTAAATTGCTAACAAAACCAATAATCATAATGTAGGAACAGACGTTGCAAATTGTCATATTACTTTTACTTGTTGAGGGGCAGAGCGACGTCAGGCCACCCGGTTTATCATGAACAACTAGACTGTAATATGCTTTCTTAGTTAAATAAATAAGTAATGCTGGACAGTTAACACAGCATTATCTAGCCCCAAGCTAAGCAGAGCTTGTCTTATGGGTACTAGATACCTGATATACTTAATACAATACATTACATAGATAGATATTTTGTGAATAGATTGTACATAGATATACTTACATAGCAAAATACCCAGAATACCCTCAACAAATATCTGCAGATCGTACAAATATTTGTTCCGAGGCGGGAATCGAACCCGCAACCTCTTGCGTCGCAGGCGAACCTTCGCCCGCCGCGCCACAGAGGTCGTCAAAATTTACATTAGTTGTCGTAGTTAGATTATTCTTTATGTAGGATTTAAATCTTTGAACCTGAAGTTTAGATGCATTTTCTAGAAGTTTATTACAGAATTGAATTTATTACAGAATATCCAGCGAATTCGCCCGCAGTGAGTGTGCCTCACCGGCGCCTTGATATGACGCCGCAGCAGAGGCGTGCTCGGGGTCGCCGCTCGTTACGCCGCGGAACAAACGCGGCCCCAGGCCATTCCAATGCCACAATGGCCCAAATATTACTGAGGGCACACCAGGACCACCGCAATTTTGAGCGGGAGAGGTGGGAGAGGGAAGATGAGAGGGAGAGATGTCGTACCGCTTTGAGGGAAAGGGAGCTTGTCATAAGGGAAAGGGAGTTGCAGTTCAAAGCAATACAAATTGAGATCATGAAGCAAATTGGAAACAGGGTCTTGGATTTGGTTGAAAGCTACATCAATACACTATAATGCCTTGACTAATTTTGTTGATCATATGCTTCATGGTCTTGATCTGCGTTGTATTCAATTAACATTGTCTTCAATGAACATAAACATACATAGTCCTGATCCCACACTAGGATGCCCTGTGTCGTAGGTATCAGAAACTAGGAGTACCGTGGTACCATAACAGCCAGATCCGGAGCAAATGTTTGCAGTTCATACAAACATTTGTCCTGCAGCAGGAATCGGGCCTGCAACCTTTCGCATCTGAGCCGGGTACTTGCCCGACGCGCTACAGAGGTCGTAAAATTACATTACTTGAAGGAAAATATAAGGAAACCGGCATGTCATAGAGCCAAAAATTCAAAGTAAAAAAAAAGAAAAAAGCCCACGAGCGAAGCGCACTGAACGCGTGCAGTAATGTCAAATCCCCTTCAGCCAACGCTTTCATAATATTGTGGTTAATTACAGTGACTGTAGCGCGGCGGGTGAGTAGCCGGCGCATACGTGAGAGGTGTGGGTTAGATTCCTACTGCTGTACAAATGTTTGTATGATCTGCAAATACTAGTTCCATGTTTGTTTGTTGTGGTAGCAAGATAGTCATAGTTACTGATACACGACATAGGGATCCCAATGTGAAACCTGGTCTATATATGACTGTTGGATGTAATGTTAATTGGTTGTATATTCTTTGATGTTATGTTATGGTATGGTTTGCCTGTTTAAATGGTAAACATTCACCTTGATCTCTCCACTGTCAAATAATTTAGACTCTTAATTAGTAATCGTAAGGTTTGTTTTATTTTAACACGTGTGAAAGTAGGAAACTGAGCCAGGTGGGACAGCTTCAAAGTCGTAAAGTGCCCTTGTGTCGCAAGTTGCCAACGCTAAATAATACAGAAATAGTTATAGATACACTATAAAGAAAGAGATACACTACCACTTTGGATCTTGCTTGGCTCGATTTATTGATAACATGCGATGACCAGTTTTGATACAGGTTCTGATCAAGATTCAAACAGGCTTAGACCGTCAGCTTAAAATAACAGTTATTAAGTTGTTATTTTCTACTTTAGAACTGTTTTTGTTAGTGTTAAACCCGGACTTGTTGATAAGATTCGTTGGTATAAGATTTGTCCTGGCTGGTGGCTTATTATGGAATGTGTTATTACTGGAAGAAAGCGTTAGCCGAGTCAGTCGTGGGAGGCAATGGCGGCGATGAGCTCACCACTTGTCACGTCTATATTCCGCGATGGTGCAACCCACTGTGAAAAGAGGCCTATTGTGGCTCTGCCTACCCCTTCGGGGAAAAAGGCGTGTGTCTATGTATGTATGTATGTTTGTTAGTTTTTAACCCCCGACGTAAAAACGAAGGGGTGTTATAAGTTTGACGTGTCTGTGTGTGTGTGTGTGTGTGTGTGTGAAGTGTGTGTCTGTCCCATCGTAGCTCCCGAACGGATGAACCGATTTCGTTTTTTTTTTGTTTGAAGTGTGAATTTGTCGGGAGTGTTCTTAGCTATGTTTGATCAAAATCGTTTCAGCCGTTTCATTGCGTTGGAGGATTTTTAATTTTTATAAAATTAATTACTTGTATAAGAAATATTGTACCTCAAACTAACAAACTATGATATAATTATGACGACTGATTGGTAAGGTTGTGATATGTCTTAGAAAGGAGGTGGGTAACCGCTGACCCGGGTCATTAGAACTGTTTTTGTAAATTTTTACACAACTGCCCCAAAAAAAGGAGTGTGTTGTTTGCAGGGTTCTTAAACGAGTATGTATGTTCCTTTATTCCGCCACATCTTCTAAACGCCCTAACCGACTTAGATGATTGAGGTATTATAATCTGTCCGTTTTCCCGATGCGCACTGGATACATACATACATGACACACGCCTCTTTCCACGAAGGTGTAGGTAGAGTTTCAATGGGCCTCTATTCACAGTGGGTTGCGCCATCGTGGAATATAGACGTGACGACTGGTGAGCTCATCGCCGCCATTTATCCCACGACTGACTCAGATAACGCTTTCTATCAGTAATATCACATTCTATAATAAGCTAGCAACCAGGATAAATCTTACTAACAAGTCCGGGTATGGATATGTGAAATAAAAAAGTACTACCATGATGTATGGTACCATAAGTACCATGATGTCCAAATTAAGAAGGCCATACTTTAAAAATGTATCTGAAGCTGATCATAGTTTTAATCAATATGTAGAACTTGGAGAATGGGTTCTAAAAATATGTAACACTTAGGTATTTCCTGCACGTAAGAAAAAAGCTTCGAAATATTTGTCGAGTTTAAAATCGTGGCAGTTATGTTATTCTTTTTTTACTTCTCATGCTATAAAAGTGTTTTTAGTTAAAAGTCGTTTTTGCTAAGCGTAGGCGAACTGAAGTGTATAAGTTAGCCTCTAGGTTTTTTTTATTTGTTTTTGTTATTTTCAACAGCCTACAAAATTAATAGGTACATATTCAAAAAGTCAAGTTTTCGAGATTTCATATATGAAATGAAAAACTTGACTTTTCGATCTAACATTCGATCTAACATATTTGAAATACTTTTATTAGAATTTATTCTTTAATAGCGCTATCGCTTTCTTGAAGCCATTGTTTTGTTGCTGGACTCCGCCTGTTCGATATTTTAACATATCGCCTTTATGAAACAATGCCTATATTCTGCTCCAAATTAAGCTCTGTGCACCTGTGACAACTAGGTACTTACATGAAAATCCGTTTCAGTAGCTTTGGAGATGTGCGCGAAGCGAACAAACAAACAGACGGACAGACAGAAATAATTCTGAAATCGCTGATTTGTGTTCTATTTCCCCCCCTTGCTATTTTTATTACTTATCTAACTCACCGGCCGAAAATGGGTTCTACTGTTTTATTAGGTACTAGCGACTCGTCCCGGCTTCGCACGGGTAGTTTCAGGATGAAAAACAGCCCCCCTCTCCTATCCCCACCCTGGTAGACTATGTCACGCAGGGTGAATGTAGCTTTGAATGGTGAAAGAATTTTTGAAATCGGCACAGTAGTTTTTGAGTTTATTCATTACAAACATACACACAAAAATACAAATCTTTCCTCTTTATAATATAAGTGTGTATAATATAATATAACTCTTTAAAATATTACTATGCTAGTCTATAGCATAGTAATATTTTATCTGTGGTGTAGATAAGTATTGATTGATTGACATTTCGGTTTAGGTTCCCTATTTTTGGGTTTGATTATATGTGACTGAAGTTGTGTAGTTTTGTAGAACATTGCAACTATGTTTGTTAGTTATTGTTAAGCAGTGTTGTACCGTTGTGCCTTATACTAAGGACAAGGTTATCGAAATATAATGAATAAAAAATATAAACTGGATACCCTGATAATGCATTCATTTCATAAACCTATCATTGTCAGCCATTATACGCCCACTGTTGGACGAGGTCTTCCCCAAAGAGTGCAAAATAGGGGAAATGGGAAGCCACAGGAAAAACTAATCTCAGATGGCGCCACCATCGCTGGTGTGTCTTTTTCTCATCATAGGGGAAACAGGTGTACCTTTATTTGTACACTGAAATGTACTACACAAAGGCATGTTTTAAACCAGACTATTATTTAATGTTTATGTACTTACTAAAACTATTCATTGATATTTGACACTGTTGATGGTTTTTTTATTATTTTATTTTTAACTTTGATAGATCTTTATTTGACCGCGAAACAACACCAGCGATAATGCGCCACCTAGCGAGGTAAATAAGCAGTGTGTCTCCCTATTGCAATAATCCACGCCTGTGACGCCTGGCAGGAGGATTGGTGATCGCAATATTGTTGAGTACTCGGGTTCATTAAGATTACGAGTCGTAAATCGTAATGTACCCGAGTTCTCAACATTATTACGACTACTAGTATAGTATTATTTTATCTGTGTTACGACTTTATAATGATTATTAGTTAAAATAAATACAGCTAGATGGCGCAGTTACCTTAAGGCTGGATCTTATGTCTGATCGTGCATTCCATCATTCTGTAGAAACGGGGAATACAACCTCCAGGCACATAGTAGTAGATAACAAGGGATCTGAAATAGTTTTCAATTATTTAAATTATTTTAAAATTGGTAGAACAGTTTGTAACATTTTTCATAATGGAAATGTACTTGAAAAATTTGGTGAGAGCAACATTGACATCTATTTGCATTTGTGAAAAGGTTCATCATAGTAGTAATAGTTCTATAAGATGGCGGTGTTGTCTCTACATTAGTTTAGCTACTCAACGCTAGATGGCGCGGTTACAGAATTTTGACTAAGCCTTGCGTTCCTTTTGATTCCGTATCACGAGTGGAGTTGAACTGTGGAAGAACTTTTTTTCTCATCTCTTAGTCAGTTCAGTTTTCGGTGTTCCCTGACTGGCAGGGTTCGTTACGTAAACGATTTGAAAATATAAACACTGGCCTTATTGGCTAAATAAAATCAATTTAATTGGGTTTCTGTGATAGCTGTATTCTTTAGGAGTTTCTTTGTAAAAGTGTGTTGCGTGCGTTCGTGCCCTTTGCAAAATATTTACCGAGCAGTTTCAGTTTAATGAAAAATAACTCTTATGGCATCGTCGACAAAGCTGTTGTACTTATGTCATGTTTGAATAAAGTGTTTGTGAAAACAGAGATGTGGTGTTCCCGCAAACGATGACAACTGGGGTAGGTTTAGTTTTTTCTTTACCGGTTGTTACCTAGACCCATTAGACCTAGATTTTATTAGGGGAATATCAGCTAAATTGACTAGATTACGTTAGTACCTAGGTACCAAATACCAAGTTATAAAATGTAAGGTAGAGCATAGGTAGATAAATAGGTATTATATGAGTTACATAAGTAAGTAAATTAAGCAGAGTACCTAGTAGGTAGACCTTATTTAATGTTGCCTTATTACAAAGAAGATTTTAAGCACCGGTGGATTAGATACCTTGGCAGGTAGGTAACTTATCATGTAAACTGGTAGAAGTAAGTAGGTAGGGAGTTGTCTATGGGATCTTCTAAACCAAAAGTAATTACAGAAAAAAATTAATACGACTATAGACCATTCATATGTTACATTCGAAATTGCAATAATTGCGGTAAACTTGCTTTTTTGGTATGTTGTTTGGTTCCATCTAGATAGTATTTACCTATCCAGATTTGTAGCATTCCAAAATGTAAGCGCGCTGAGTTATTGTTAAAAAACCGCAATTCTTATTCACTGCTTTTAGTTTTGTGCAAAATAAACGACATAGGAAGGCTCTGGCGAGAAAGGTCGCTATTACTTTTTTAAAGTATTCAAAATTGCTGACAGTTTGAGCCCTAATACAATTTTCTAGGTCATATAGGGAGATATTCTCCCAAGATACAGGGTTCCCAATGTTCTCTAATTTTTGAGATCGAGAGTGCAGGCGATGCATTTTTAATTGCTCTGTACCTATGGCGTTTGGTCGAGTTGGAACAGGAGTAAATTGAGTTTATAAGACGATTTGAAATGATTCCTTGTGATTTAAATTAATAAAACAGTACCTACTTTGTCTAATAGTGAACAGTTTATATCGATGGCTTAGCGGGAGCCAGTATTGTGGTAGGTTCTCTAAGTAATGTCACAATAGATAAAATAGATATATATATATTGATATATATAGTTAAGTTTGTTTCTTTTTGTTTGTATTTTTAGCTATTAAGGTGTACAATAAAGTATTTTCTATCTTTCTATCTATCTAATAGATGTTTCTTAGCACTTATAGAGCTTATCCATTGTAGGTCAACACCCTGTATCTGTTTGTGTTTAAAACCGCCGCTACCGTAAACACACTATAACTAGGTAATAGTTGTGGAAGCCATAATGTTTCCTGTGACTATTTATAGGGCGAGGGGAGGTGCACTACGTCTTCTAAAACAGGTACAATTATAAATATGATACGAAAAGCTTCATTTAGTATTATCTAATCTATGGTATAGGTACCTACTTGTTACACGTTAATATCATAGATGCTACCGGTTAATATGCCTAATCTTTCCAAAATACTCGTATAAATACAAAACATACCTACCTGCACAAATAACAAGTAAATAGTAGTTTATGCACTATGGAAATAAAGCAGTGTCTTACGTCGCGGGCGGAATATTGAACCCTGAGCGTAACGAGGGACTCTATAGTTAGTCCTGAGTTAAGCGAGGGGTCAAGCTGCCCAAGACGAAGACAGACTTTATTCCAGAGGAGCATATTCTACTTTTCACATCATCTGCGAGACAATAAAAATTCACTGAAATTCACAGCACCAAACACCGTCTTTTGTTTCACATTCTTTGTAGTACACTCTTGGTCTGTGTTCACTGTAAACGTACCTTTTTCTTTTTTCTTTGAGTCCTGCCGTTCTTCTTCCGAGGTCCTGCCAGGTTTTTTGTTTGGTGGCCAGTTCGATTATCGTACAAACCTCTTTACAATACCATATGGGCATTTAGAGTTTTCCACAAGTTTCCACTCGAATTTGACGTTCCAAATTCTAATCACTTTATTCCCTAGGGAGTTTCATACAACATTATATCTCTTGGGAGATAATGCTTTACTTTACGTTGAGGTTGCATGATATGTAATTGGACATTTTAGAGCAGGAGGTGTGAAAAAGTTATTATAGCCCTACTACGGTGAATCACAACATCACAACATTAAGTAGGTGGGTACCTAAGTAAGTAGGTACAACATTTTTATAAAGTATATTATGATAATGCAAAAATTTAATAAAAATATTAATGAACTCTGTATTTTCTCCTCTTTTATTTGACATCCCACTCGTTAAGAGACGGTCAAGCAAAAAAAAAACAGTGACCCTTTTTTGGATGTAACATCCATCATATTTATTTTATTCGTATAAAATGTAGCCTGTCACTGGGACTACCATTGATTATATGCGCCAGTTAATTTTTTTTAATTCTCTAAGATAATAACGAATCGATTGACACCTCCAAAATCGGATGAGGCACCTTGTTAACGAAAAATAGCGTGCCGGCCGTCACAGGTGCCGCTTAACGGTGGAGCTACGGTGAAACGTATGCAAATAAACATACAAAAATACATACTGCTAAAAACATAACCCTAGATTTTGGCTTTGCCATAGTCGGGTAAAACAACACAAGCAACGATTTGATAATCTACTCCTTTTTTGAAGTCGGTTAAAAATGGAAACATATTCTATAGTTGCTATAGCATAGTATTATTTTATCTGTGCTATAGTTTAGAAAGATTTACAATAAGGACAACATAAAAGTGTAAATTCCTGAAAGTTTTACGGGGCCCTGAATAGGACTCGGGAGCGTCGCCATGGCAACGGCGCAGTAGGCCTGCAGCCGTGCTGCGAATCTCAAACAACGGATCGATGCCGCCACGCAGCATTCGTAGATTCACATCTTATATCTGAGTCCTAGGTGAGAGCGATGCGATGCGATGCGTACTGTCACCAACTTCTATCAGTTGGACAATTAATAGCGCGATCGGTAACTTCATCATTATCATAATTATCCGACGTTCACATTTTTATTTGAACGTTGATAGGCCTTTGTTTGACCACGATCTCACCTGTTGGTAAGTGACGATGTGGCCGAAGATGTAGCACAAAGGTCTAGAAGGCACCTATTCACTCTAGCCTTGAAGAGACCCAGATTATAGTTTTCAGGAAAGACAGACGACGGTAGTGTATTCCACTCCTTCCACACTGCTGGACATGGGTACTATACCTTTAGTATAGTAGAGTTTTTTTATAAAAGAGTTCGTCCGGGGAAGTACTATCTCCTTACCTATTTCTGCCGCAAAGCAGTAGTGCTCGCAATGCTGTGTTCCGGTTTAAAGGGTATGGGTGTCGGTGAAATTACAGGCACATGAGATTTTCATATTTTTGTCTCAGGGTGGTGGGCGCAGTGCAATGCCACATAGGGTACGTCCTAGGTGGACGTGACCTGTGAGGTAATGCATTGTTACCGTTTAGCATCAGGTGGGCCATCTGTTTGTTCCGTCATTCAAGTAGCTAAAAAAACACATGGAATTGGGGAGGAAGGGGGATGGTTGCCATTATCACCACGCTTGGCCTGGCTGGACATTAAATTCCATTAATTATTTAATTTATCCATTAACACAATATTATGCACTTAGGCCGGTATATCAATAGCAGTTTTATCTATTATTCTAAGTTTAATCTATAATTCTAAAAACAAATTTTTGACCATTGACAGAAATAGTTTAGACTTAGAACGGACTTGTGTCCTGGTTGCTAGCTTACTTAAGGAATGTATTATTACTGGAAGAAAGCGGTAGGAGAGTCAGTCGTGAGAAGCAATGGCGGCGATGAGCTCACCATTTGTCACGTCTATACCCCACGATGGGGGCTATGACGTATAGTATGATTTACAATTCTAACTCACGTGCTGTGGAGTCGAAACCGGTGCATTATGATCCTTTCACTCTCGCTAGTATAGCACGCGGCTTCATTTTATAAGTGGCTCGTATTGCACGTTTTTGTAAAACAAAGATAGCTTCGATATATGCTGCTTTCCCCCACAGTATGATACCGTATGACATAACACTATGGAAGTAGCCAAAATAAACTAACTTAGCTGAAGCTTCATCAGTAAGCTACCTTATCGTACGAACTGCATATGCAGCGGAACTAAGTCTACGAGCAAGTGTCTCAATTTGTGGTCCCCACTGCAAACTTGTTTCAATATTAAGTCATAAGAAAACAGAAGAGCTTACAAAAGTTTGAGTGTCTCACCATTTACTTTAATATAAGTTGAGTAATGTTTGGCACAGTGAATTTAATGCATTAAGTTCTTTAAGCAAGCAAGTTGCTGAATAGCAACATATTTTTACACCTAACGTGGATGAAGCCGATCAATAATTAAAAATTAAATTTTATTCAGCTAAAGATTTAGCCACAGCTTATTCAAATACCATCATTCATTCAAATATTAATTAATTTATTCATCATCATTATTAGCAGCCTTTAGACGTCCACTGCTGGAAGTCGCCTCCTCCAATAGAATGCAATGGATTTGCCGTAATCGCAACGCTTGGCAGGCGGATTGGTGATCGCAGTATTAATGTTGAGTAATCGGACGCTGCTGCCCATCCCCTGGTGTAATCCCTTAGCCAGATGTTACGGCATCCACGGGAGGAGATGGAGTGTCTCAGGCCGGACACACCATATGGCAAACATATCAATGACGTCATTGCGGAGGGTGTAGGGAAGGTCAAACATATTTTTGTGCAGGCGTCTATTTTCTAACATTTAAAATGTAGGAGTATAGGAAGCTTTCAGTAGTAGGTATAGTTTTAAGTCGTAATTTTTCTGAAATGCCTATCGGTACGACGAGGAAGACGTTCATCGAATTCAAGTCAAAATGAGTTTTTCTGAATTATATGTTTTTCAATACAGCTTTTATAATTTAGTGATCGGAACCGTGTGCTGATCGAAAAGAGCCTAAACACGGCCACTATTACCATCTGTCTACTATTATCCATCGAGGAGTTCCGTTGTCCACCATCATCAAATCAGCTCGCTGTCACCACATTATTGTGTTGCCATCGGAACTTGACATGTATGCAAAATTTAATCTCAATCAAATTGAGGATAACTGCTTTAAAATGCAGTTGCTAGATTAGACCCGAAACATAAATACTTACAAACATTGCAAGTTAAATAAAAGCTTTGATCTTCGTTTTGTGGAAATAACTGGATAGTTTGTAAACAATTCGGTCGTTGTCAGTTGCAATGGATGTATTTGGAATTGGAATTGAAATAGCGACCATGTTTACAGTCAGTAGACTAAACAGAAGAGAACAGTGAAAGTAATGTATGTAATGTACCTACCTAATTATAGGCACCGCGACACTGCACCTTGACTAAATTGAAAGTATCGTAGAATTGTAGATGCTCTAACAAGACTGCAAGAGAAGTTGCGAATCGTTAGCGTGAACGGGGTGTTAGCAAACAAGAAAGTCGTAGTTTCGTAGATACTCTTACAAGACTGCAAGAGAAGTTGCGAATCGATAGCGTGAACAGGGTGTTAGCAAACAAGAAAGTCGTAGGCTCGTAGATGCTCTTACAAGACTGCAAGAGAAGTTGCGATTCGTTAGCGTGAACAGGGTGTTAGCAAACAAGGAAGTCGTAGACTCGTAGATGCTCTAACAAGACTGCGAGAGAAGTTGCGAATCGTTAGCGTGAAGGGCGTGTTAGCAAACAAGAAAGTTGTAGGCTTGTAGATGCTATAATAAGACTGCAAGAGAAGTTGCGAATCGTTAGCCTGAAGGGCGTGTTAGCAAACAAGAAAGTTGTAGGCTTGTAGATGCTCTAATAAGACTGCAAGAGAAGTTGCGAATCGTGAGCGTGAAGGGCGTGTTAGCAAACAAGAAAGTTGTAGGCTTGTAGATGCTATAATAAGACTGCAAGAGAAGTTGCGAATCGTTAGCCTGAAGGGCGTGTTAGCAAACAAGAAAGTTGTAGGCTTGTAGATGCTCTAATAAGACTGCAAGAGAAGTTGCGAATCGTGAGCGTGAAGGGCGTGTTAGCAAACAAGAAAGTTGTAGGCTTGTAGATGCTCTAATAAGACTGCAAGAGAAGTTGCGAATCGTGAGCGTGAAGGGCGTGTTAGCAAACAAGAAAGTTGTAGGCTTGTAGATGCTATAATAAGACTGCAAGAGAAGTTGCGAATCGTTAGCGTGAAGGGCGTGTTAGCAAACAAGAAAGTTGTAGGCTTGTAGATGCTCTAATAAGACTGCAAGAGAAGTTGCGAATCGTTAGCGTGAAGGGCGTGTTAGCAAACAAGAAAGTTGTAGGCTTGTAGATGCTATAATAAGACTGCAAGAGAAGTTGCGAATCGTTAGCCTGAAGGGCGTGTTAGCAAACAAGAAAGTTGTAGGCTTGTAGATGCTCTAATAAGACTGCAAGAGAAGTTGCGAATCGTGAGCGTGAAGGGCGTGTTAGCAAACAAGAAAGTTGTAGGCTTGTAGATGCTATAATAAGACTGCAAGAGAAGTTGCGAATCGTTAGCGTGAAGGGCGTGTTAGCAAACAAGAAAGTTGTAGGCTTGTAGATGCTCTAATAAGACTGCAAGAGAAGTTGCGAATCGTGAGCGTGAAGGGCGTGTTAGCAAACAAGAAAGTTGTAGGCTTGTAGATGCTATAATAAGACTGCAAGAGAAGTTGCGAATCGTTAGCGTGAAGGGCGTGTTAGCAAACAAGAAAGTCGTAGACTCGTAGATGCAAGTTTAGTGGTAGTAGAGCTTTTTTGTGAAAGAGTTCGTCCGGGGAAGTACTACCACCATACCTATTTCTGCCATTGCTGTGTTCCGGTTTGAAGGGTATGGGTGCCGGTGAAATTACAGGCACATTAGGCTTTTCATCTTAAGGTATGTTTTAGGATGGCGGGCGCAGTGCAATGCCACAAAGGGCGCGTCCTAGGTGGGCGTGACCTATGTGGTAATGCATTGTCAAAGGCAGAGGTTACCGCTTAACATCAGGTGGGCCAAATGCTTGGTCCGTCATAAATGCAGTAAAAAAAAAAAAAAAATGCTGTGCCTAACAACACTGCGAGAGAAGTTGTGAATCGTTAGCGCGGGTGTTAGCAAACAAGAAAATCGTAGACTCGTAACCGAAATGAAAATAAATAAATCTTTATAAAAAAAAACAACTGATGCCGCTTGAAAAAGGTGTTTTGTTTGAATAGGTATCTCGTAAAATATTGCTTGTTCTTTATAACCATCTTATGTGAGCGGTTGTACCTACCTATTCGCAAATTTTTGACCATCTGCTGATCCCATTATATTGAAAACAAAACGAAAAATAGCCGAAAAATTAAATTTTGCTAAATGCGCAGCCTTTATTGACGTTGACACATGATCAGCACCTACACTAACATTAAAACCAGTGGTGAGACAGTTTCTTATTTTTGTTTTTTATTTTTTTATGATTTGGTAACCATATAATTGTATATGTTAGGGACGCTTCCGTCTGGTAGTGATTTGGATCAGTTGAGCTACCTTCAGATCGCTTGCAGCGGTCTTCAGGTGGCACAACTGTTTCATATGTATTTTGTACATACCTTGTATTATTCTTTCTGTAAATAAATGTATATTGTATAAGAAACTAACGCACCACGGGTCTAGCATATTAGTGTACTGGTGTACGTACTATTATTTATTCTGTGGTACTGATCATGTGTGCAAAATTTCCTGCAGTTTGCTAAGATAATAGCCGAAATAGAAGCAAACTTTGCTCGCGTACAAAAGGGCGTAAGCACTTAACTCTTGCTAACCCGGTGTGATGCAAGCCTGACATAGGATAGCAAGTGTAGACTAGAAAACGTAGCCCCACATAGCTACCCTACAAACTCCTACAGTTGAATATCAAAACACAACTAGGTAGCTAGGTATTACAGTATCTACTACAGTCGGTCACTTTCTAGCGTATTCTCACTATTAGGCACTAACTATTAAGGTTTGCTATGAAGCCGGCACTAGCTTGCACTTTAGATAATTAAGTTGATAGGTAGTCTGCTGTGAGCGAGATAGTTTTAATGCATGGCTGCCCAATCGTTTTGTTGCGAACTATTGGCGTCATGCACAGGGGCAAAGTAGCGCAGCGGGCTATGGACAGAGTTACGCTCGAAGTTTTACTACACGATATAATCCGAAATGGAGAATTACGTAAAAGAACGAAGATCACCAACATAGCCATTAGACATATAAAATAAATAAATAATGCTGGACAGGTCACACAACATTATCTAGCCCCAAGCTAAGCAAAGCTTGTGTTATGGGTACCAGATAACTGCTATACTTAATACAATACATTACATGGATGGATATTTTTAATAATACATAGAAAATACCCAGAACACCCTGAACAAATATCTGCAGATCGTACAAATATTTGTTGCGAGGCGGGAATCGAACCCGCAGCCTCCTGCGTCTCAGGCGAACCTTCGCCCGCCGCGCCACAAAGGTCGTTCAATTTAATATATTATAATGATATTGAATTCTATGAACATATGTCTCAGAATTAGCACTTAATTGCTAGTTCTAGCTGTGTCGGTGATCTTGGTGAAGTGGCATTTGGCAGACCACATAGCCCGCAGAACTGACAACCGTTAGGGAATAAAGGTTCTCGAGTAGTGAATACGAACCGTATGATGCAGTGTAGGTAGCACCCTTTCGATGAACCTACGACATTAATGGTCACAGGAAGTCGGTGGATGTAAGCGGCTCCAGACCGGACCATCAAGCACTTGATGGTCTGGACTTATGCAGGCTGACGATGGTCACTTTAAATAAGGCCCACTTGAAAAATCGGTTGAGAAGAGGTCTTGTTAGTGAATTAGCTTTCGGTTATCTAGAGCTATTCGAGCTAAAAGTACGTTTGTATGGGTTTATAAGGGAAGTTGGAGGTCAGAATGCGTTAGCAAATCTGGCTATATTGTCAACACCACTTCATATTGTCACTTTGGGGAGAAGTCCCATTTTTAACCCTCGACGCAAAAACGACGGGGTGTTATACGTTTGACGTGTCTGTGTGTGTGTCTGTGTGTGTGTGGCTGTGAACGGATGAACCGATTTTGTTTTTTTTTTGTTTGAAAGGTGAATTAGTCGTTATTGTTCTTAGCTATGTTTGATCAAAATCGGCTCAGCCGTTTCATTGTGTGGAGGGTATTTTTAATTTTTACAAAATTAATTTCTTTTATAAGATTGGTTTTTAATCGTTTTTGTCTGGTGGCTCGGAGAAAAGGCACTTACATCATCTTCCTACAGATTACTTACATACAGACATATGTCTTTTTCCCCGAAGAGGACGGCAGAGCCTCAACGGGCCTCTTTTAATTGTAAGTCCCACAATCATAGGATCTTAGACGTGGCCAGTGGTGAGCTCATCGCCTCCATAGTCTCAGGACCAACTCAGCTATCGCTTTCTGCCAATAACTGGCCAATAAAAAAAAATAATAAATAAAAAATGATATGATGATTGTTATAATTCCAGTCTATCTACTGATGAGATAATGAGATAATGTGCTATTGCACTACAAAGCTATTACTCTGTGCTCACCTATAGGTAGGTACTCAATACCATTTTGTTATTCGTGAGCCCATTTTTGGTAAAAATACATTTCCTGCAGCTAGCTTTCTGAAATAATATTTAGGCTGTAACATTTCGGAATAGCGAAATGCTCTACAAAACGAAGGTTTATCTCACGGAAAACATTCCAGATTTTTCAGTCGTTTTGCTGTTGTGAGGCGAGTGCAATGTAGGCTAAATACACCCTGTTCCACACGACTATCGACAAACTGAAAATGTGTTTTGTGTAGCAAACTCTTATTTTGTGTGGAGCTAGGATTTTTTTATGGGCAACGTTTTACTACACCTGTTCACCTCTCAAGTTTTTATTTAATCTTTCAATCGTGCTCTTCGCAGAACGACTTATCACGCTATACCTACCATTGCTCTGTTGCATCTTTGACTTTACCAGCTTCGTAAAGCTTCACTATTATCTGTGACGGAAAATATAGTGAGGAAACTGGACATATATGTCACATATTCGAAGATATGTGGCATGTGCATGAAAGAAGCCCTAGGGCCACACTCCTCGCACTGAATAATTCACAATCGGTCACATCACCTCAGGCCATGTCAGGGCTATTTTACCTCAAGATGGCCTCTGACCTATTGCAGGGTGACCTTAAAAGAACCGGTGATATAAAGCGGTTATCACTTCACGCTACGGATTTTGCTCCCTTTTATTCACTATCACCAGGTTCTACATTTTTTTTTACGAAAATCATTTACGATTTTTCTATACCATTAATTATTGTACATTGTGGACATGTTATGCGTCACGTAGATATGCCATAACCTACTATGAGTAAGAATGAAAGCCACAGAGTGAGAAGTTGCAGGATCCATGTCCTAGCAACGAATGCGAAGATCAATGAGTTTCCAGTTCATTTCGTGACTTAATTCCCAACAAATACAAGGTCCAAAATTGTATCTCATCGGTAACAGAAGTTGCAAACTCAAAACGCGAAACCACTCGAAGAAGTGAGTGCAAATTATTAAATAGAAGCGCACCAGATGCCGTCGTCCTGAAGTGGCTGAAACTTAAGCGGTCTCATGAATAATTAAAAGCGGGTCTGACGGCGATAACTCAGCCGCTGTCACTGAATAACACTTTTGTGACTGACCCTACCACGGAAACATGAAATAAATATGGTTATTTTATTGCTTGGACACATAATGAGATTTGGTTTGTCTGATCCCTATTGGGTATAGCCATCGAGCAAAACGGAAACGGAGGCCTGCAATGGCCTTAGAGCATTGCAGGCCTCCGTTTTCGTGCTATGGCACACCACTAAAATCGAGTAGTTACGTAGGTACTGCAGGATTCAGTGGCTTGTATTCCATGATCCGACTGCCTATAATTTAGTTACTGTAGCATGCATAGTAATCTCTAGTTAATTTGGTAACCATTCATTAATTCATACAATCATTCATTCATTCATAATGTATAAATGTTTCATACTAATAAATAAATAAATAATGCTGGACAACTTCACACAACATTATCTAGCCCCAAGCTAAGCCAGAGCTTGTGTTATGGGTACTAGATAACTGATATACTTAATATAATACAATACATAGATAGATATTTTTTATGATACATAGAAAACACCCAGAACACCCTGAACAAATATCTGCAGAACGCACAAATATTTGTTCCGAGGCGGGAATCGAACCCGCAACCTCCTGCGTCGCAGGCGAACCATCGCCAGCCGCGCCACTGAGGTCGTCACTACTATGTTTAGTATGTATTATTACCATGAAAAATCTTGTGCCAAAATATCAGGAACAAACAAAACTCAATAATCATGGTAAATATCCCGTTTTTAGTGAAAAGTATGAAACAATAAAATATACTACCTATATAAGTATATGTATCTGTACTTTATTTATGTGTTGACAGAACATAAATTCTTATCCTGCGTGTACGAAGCATCAGACCATGTAGTTATTTCATGTAGTTTTAAGGATACATTCTCAACATTTCTTTCTAAACTTCATAATGAATTGTGAGTGTTGTCCCGTGTTGTCTGTGGAACTCTGAATGTTCTGTGGATCTTCATGGCCCTTTCAGGCTCATGGTAAGGGCCCTGAGAGAACGTTTTTATGGCTTAATTAGTTACATCTCGCAGTAAAGGTGGAATGGTATGCGGAAATGCGTCTTTTATTGTTCTAGACGAAATTAAGTTAACAAGAGGCGTGAAAAATGCCTTTGTTTTCAAAATCTTTATCCCAATGCGAGAAACAAGCTTGGATTCTTTTTCACTGAATGAAACCATATCCGGCGACTTCTAGATCCTGTCCAAGACTCATTCAATGACATTTTTGAGGCCCTAATCCATGGGGTAGCGGGGCCTTTCATCATTATCATCATAATCAGCTGTTAGAAATCCTCAGCTGGACGAGGCCTCCCCCATAGAATGCAAAGGGGGATTTATAAATTGTATTGTATACCTAGGTAATTGAATTTTAGGTATATGTTACATTATGGAAT
The DNA here is from genome assembly GCA_932527175.1 of Operophtera brumata. Classification (NCBI taxonomy): domain Eukaryota; kingdom Metazoa; phylum Arthropoda; class Insecta; order Lepidoptera; family Geometridae; genus Operophtera; species Operophtera brumata. The sequence goes on from OW052238.1 coordinate 9,795,377, forward strand.
TTTATTTAATCATTGAATTTTATTACTAGTTTTTAATGTTTATATGTATTTGATTTTTAAAATTTTAGTTGTTTTAGTTCGTAAATTTTATTTGTATTTTATTTTATTTTATGTTTTTTTGTTTTTTTTGTAATGATGATATTTTATAAAAGTGACTTCCCTAGTGTAACAACCATTGTTATTGAAATAAATGAATATGTATATGAAAATGATTTGCCATAATCACCACCCTTCGTGGGCGGATTGGTTATCGAAGTATTGTTGTTGAGGTGGATGCTGCTACTAAAACCCTGGTGTTATCCCTTATTCAGATTTTTCGATATCCATGGGAGGAGACGTAGAGATCTATTCTTAAGCTGGACTCACCACGCCAAACGGGCACCGGAGCTCTTCATGAGTTCAAAATTCAGGCCATCTGGTTGAAGCGACGCGTGACCCGAGAGTTTGCTCTTATCTGGCTTTAAGAATTGGTATTGCCATTCGTCTGGTAATGGTTCGGATCAGTGGAACTGTCTTTACATCGATTGTAACGATCTTTATATAAATAAGTAAAATAAATAATAAATAATGCTGGACAGTTTACACAACATTATCTAGCCCCAAGCTAAGCAGAGCTTGTGTTATGGGTACTAGATTACTAATATACTTAATACAATATACCTACATATTTACATAGGGTATTATGTATTAGGTATTTTTTATTATAAATAGAAAATACCCGGAACACCCTGAACAAATATCTGCAGATCGCACAAATATTTGTTCCGAGGTGGGAATCGAACCCGCAACCACAGAATAAATATAAGTACAAGTACCGCAACCTCCTGCGTCCGAACCTGTGCTCGCCGCGCCACAAAGGTCGTCTTGGTAACATATTTAATAACATATCTGTTGTTTTGTAGATGTGGTCGCCGCTCTCTGGGCTCCGGTGAGATGCGCTCAGTGGCGACCAGCCGTAGCTACTCCTACGATGAGACGATACAGGTTAGTAGACGTACCTGGTAGTAGCCATTGCTTCCTATGACTGACTCGGCTCAAACTTTCTTCCAGTAAATAACACATTAATTTATAAGCTAGCAGCTAGGACAAATCTTATACCAACAAATCTTACAAATAAGTCCGGGTAATCCTTTAGTCGGCTTTTATGACAACCATGGGAGGAGACGAAGGGGTCTATTCTTACTATGAATATAATTTGTCCTTTACATAGCCCGTATCTATAATATATCAAGCTGGTCTAACGCAGTGACCAAGAAAGAAGCGGTGACTCATTCTAGTAGTGTCCTTGCTGGAAAGGTGTAAGTTCCTCACCTTAGACACTTGCCCTTACGCTAAAAGGACACTAATAGGTAGTTAAGTGACTTCCCCATTGACCCGAACATCACGCATTGGAGCAATGTTTCCGCCTCAAACCTTGTACCACATTAATAAATGTAGGAGCAAACGTCTCGCCTAATGTGTCGTTATGGCCCTCCTGAAAAACTTCTTCAATACCCTTGATATTATCACCAACAACCCAAAAACAGCTCTTGGATCATACAATTATGATACAAAATTCAGTGAGGTTGATCCTGAAATCGCATTTACCGGAAACATGAAGGGCCTGCAGCTTTAGCACTTTATCAGCCACAATTCAAAACACACTCTATCACCGCACACTCGAGTTCTTATTACCTTGAGGCAGCCTAATTCGATCGTGGCAATGTGTGTAGTCTGCGGCGCTGAAACTACGTGGCTTAGCGAAAGTGCTGAAAATACGAAATAGCAGTGTTCCCGTGTATTTACCTAGGAAAACACGGTTTTAATGCATTCTGGGTGCATAAACTTTAATCTAGACTTTATCTCGCAGGAGCCTTGAGAGTGGTTAAGTTTAGACCATGTTAATTAAAAAGATATCTCCTCAATCTTTTAGAGTCTAAGATTAATTTACTATATATTTTTAACCCCCAACGCAAACACGACGGGATGTTATAAATTTGACGTGTGTGTGTGTGTGTGTGTGTGTCTGTCTGTGGCATCGTAGCTCCCGAACGGATGAACCGATTTCGTTTTTTTTTTGTTTGAAAGTTGAATATGTCGGGAGTGTTCTTAGCTTTGTTTGATCAAATTCGGTTCAGCCGTTTCATAGAGATGAGGATTTTTTTTTATTTTTACAAAATTAATTACTTGTTAATTAGGAGGAATGTGTGCTCTAATAATTATGTGAGGTTATGGCGGACAGTGGGTTCAGTTTACCATGTGGGCGTTTATACAATGAAACTTTGGGCCAGATTCACATGTTGTTATTACTAGCCTACACTCAGGACGCAGGAGGTAGCGGGTTCGATTCCCGCCCAGAACAAATATTTGTAACATAATTTTCACTAGAAACGGGATATTTACCATGATTTTTGAGTTTTATATGTTCCCGATATTTATTGGTAGTGGTATCGATCGTAATAAAAGAGTGAGAAAGAGGGTAGATCGATATATCTGCCAATAATATCTACTCGCAAAGACTTTAGTCAGTTCTCCCGTGATCATGGCGCATGCAACTGTGCCGAAATATCGGGAACATATAAAACTCAAAAATCATGGTAAATATCCCGTTTCTAGTGAAAATTATGTACATAACCATGATAGTTTCAAAAGTTAAATATTTGTAAGATCTGCAGATATTTGTCCAGAGTGTTCTAGGTATTTTCTATGTATAATAAAATATATCTATCTATGTAATGTATTGTATTTAAGTATATCAGTTATCTAGTACCCATAACACAAGCTCTGCTTAGCTTGGGGCTAGATAATGTGTAAACTGTCCAGCATTATATATCGCCTTTGTAGCGCGGCGGGCGTAGGTTCGCCTGTGACGCAGGAGGTTGCGGGTTCGATTCCCGCCTCGGAACAAATATTTGTGCGATCTGCAGATATTTGTTCAGGGTGTTCTGGGTATTTTCTATGTATAATAAAAAATATCTATCTATGTAATGTATTGTATTAAGTATATCAGTTATCTAGTACCCATAACACAAGCTCTGCTTAGCTTGGGGCTATTTAATGTTGTGTGAACTGTCCAGTATTATTTATTTATTTATTTATAATACTGTTGTACTGGTGTTGAATACTCAGGTGGATGCTGCTGCCCATGTCAATCCCTTTGTCAGCTTTTAGCACATCTATGGGAGGAGACCTAACCTTGAAAAACTGGTAGTAGTGGGAAAAGTGGATGGAAAAATCCCGCGCGGCCTATCTCCTATTCGCTGGTCTGATCAAGTCAAGGCACTCACTGGTCTCCATCACCGCTGGCCTGAGACAAGCCGAGGATAGAACAGCGTGGAAGAAGCTCGTCTGCATCTCTACTAAATCCTTTCAAGACGGGCACGACCTTCAGTAATGAAGAATACGACGAAGAAGAGAGAAGAGAGAGATGGGACGAATGGGTCTATTATTGGGCCGGACACACCACAGCATATTCCCCAGGTAGCAAATGCCCAACCAAAACATGTGTGCCATTCATGATAATGCACCTCCACTTTATTAAAACCCCGACATATTTATTACATGAATAGCAATGAGATTATCCCAAAAAAAGTTTATAACTGTCGTTTACCATCTTAAGTGTTCGGATTTAATTCGGCCCCTTATCTTGTGGAAGCTTTATTCCGCGACTCCCTGGGGCGGCGGACATTTATCAGGAGCGACCCACATTGGCTCGACATCTGCCTCAAATTTTGTAAGCTAACACTGCGAAAAGGCGCTCGAAGGCATTTTCCCGATATACTGAGACATACTCCCTTAGACTTCTTTGAAGGACTACTATGTTCTAAATAAAAAGTTCTGTGACGTAGTTCTTTCTCGGAGTTATTTACATTGTTCTCGGAGTTCTTTACATTGTTCTTGGAGTTCTTTACATTGTTCTCGGAGTTATTTACATTGTTCTCGGAGTTCTTTACATTGTTCTCGGAGTTCTTTACATTGTTCTCGGAGTTATTTACATTGTTCTCGGAGTTATTTACATTGTTCTCGGAGTTCTTTACATTGTTCTCGGAGTTCTTTACTTTGTTCTCGGAGTTCTTTACATTATTCTCGGAGTTCTTTACTTTGTTCTCGGAGTTCTTTACATTGGTCTCAGAGTTTTTGTAAACGGAGATCTTTGACCGCTAGTTACAATATTTTTTGTTTGTCTTATTAAATACTAATAAGTGAAAATAAATAAAAGCTTTTATAAGATTTAAAGATTTTTAAATAAAATCATGGTCTTATTTGTGGGATTCATTGGATAAGATTCATCCTTGGCTGCTAGCTTATTTAAGGAATGTGTTATTACTGGAAGAAAGCGTCCAACAGAGTCAGTCTTGGGAAGTAATGGCGGCGATGAGCTCACAACTTGTAATATCACGTCTATTTCCCACGATGGTGCAACCCACAGTGAAAAGAGGCCCATTTGAGGCTCGGCCTACCCTTTCGGGGAGAATGGCGTGTGTCTATGTATGTATGTTTGTAAAGAGTAATTAATTTTGTAAAAATTAAAAAAACCCTCAACGCAATGAAACGACTGAACCGATTTTGATCAAACATAGACAAGAACACACCCGACAAATTCACCTTTCAAACAAAAAACAAATAAAAAAAAACGTTTCACCCGTTCGGGAGCTACAATGCCACAGACAGACACACAGACACAGACAAGTCAAACTTATAACACCCCGTCGTTTTTGCGTCGGGGGTTAAAAACAAAGTCGTATACATATTATGAGTAATGTAATTTGGTACCTATGTTTTGTTATATCCCCGCGATGTTGATCGTATTCAATTAGGTACGAAAGAAGCAGCACGAAGACGGTATTGTCGGCACTGTCTGGTTTAAAGCAAATTTTGGTCTCTTTTAAAGACCATCAGCTTTCTAAAAGCGCGTAAATATACAGTTGTTGTTTGGCAGTGCCTTCATATTGGACTCGAAACAGTACTGTGAGAAAGTAGAGTCACCATATTGCGCTTATCGTTTTTCGATTCTGCTTGTATTTTGATCATGCTTTGTAGCAACAGTATGTAAACATACCGAAAGAACTACATTTATTTACAGAAAGAACAATACAACTAATACAAGTTATGTACAAAATACATATGAAAAAGTTGTGCTACCTGAAGACCGCTGCTAACGATCTAAAGGTAGCTCAACTGATCCAAAGATGATGAAAGATGACTTCATTGATACCTGTATTATGACCATCACACTCAGGATAGTAAGTTGTCTATGCATACCAGTTGTATTATAGGGTATTACATCCTCAATATAGTTTTTTGTAATTTATAGTACTACTATGCCGTAGTGCGCCTGGCCCAAGAATAGAATCCACGCCTCCACGGGAGGAGACGTCCCGTGGATGTCGTAAAAGCCGACTAAGGGATTACCCAGACTTGTTAGTAATATTCATTGGTATAAGATTTTTTCTGGCTGCTAGCTTACTAAGGAAGAATGCGTTAGCCGAGTTAGTTGTGGGAGACAATGGCGGCGATGAGATCACGTAAATATTCCCATGATGGTGGAACCCATGGTGCAAAAAGGCTCAATAAGGCTATGCCTACCCTTTCGGGGAAAAAAGGTGTGGTCTATGTATGTATGTTTTAAAACTGCCAAGATGCATAAGGGCCCAATTTTACTAATTTTTAAAGAAAAACTATTCTTATACTATGCTATTACAATACAATTACAATTGTCATTAAAAATGGTAATCTGCTAAATTTATGAAACACGGTATCAGAGCGTACGCTCTCCTTCTTCGCCTCATACAAAAATGTTCGTTGAAACTAGTTGAACTTAGGGCGCCTTAAATTGACATGCCTCTAGTAAAAATGATTCCAATAAGTGTCTCTTAGGAATCAGTAAGTGGGAAAGAATGATTTTACGATTGTTTCTAAATGGTCACAATTATAATGCAATTGAAAAACCATTGAAGTTAGTAGAATACCAAAAGTGTAAAAAGTGACAAGTATGAGACAATTAATTAACAACTTAAATACAATTTAGTAGAAATGGGCCCCTGTTGTCAAGCTCACTATAACACAGATAACATAACACTTGCTATAAATTTATTTAAATTTTGCACCGGTACAGACAGAATAAAGTTATATAGAACGTTTTCTTTCCATTTGGGGATAGCCAAGCCGATCTAGGTCACCTGAACCATTCCTATTTCCAGTACTCACTATATTAGAACTCAGATCGGCCAGTCGGATATCGGATGTCCCTCATTCGATTGCCCTATCGCGGCGATATATTGTGATTTCGCTATCTACATTGCCGGAAATTGGCTTACTGAATTTGATTAACGCAATGTTTCCGAAAGGGTTGGGCACGGCCCACTTTCGTTCGTAATGTGGACCACAGCACATTAAGGAGGCGCGGGGCAGAAAATCGAATTTTCCGCTCTTATGGGCCCGCATACCTTTGTACCTTTGTCGAGTTTTTCAGAGCGTGTCGTATACACAAACTTTAGCAATTTTCCCCGAGCCTGCTAGTTCGGGGCTTTTGTGGCTCTTTGTGTTTTTATAACGTTTACACTGAATTTACTCTCAAACTCTCAAGTAGGTGTGTTAAAGCCCCTGTGATACGCCCGTGTTCAGTAAATTTCGGGTTTTTATGAAAAAGGGTCGTTGGATATTTTTATGATGCCTATTTTACAAGGTCGATATGAATGTGCCCTTGGGTCAGGGTAATCCCGGTGCTTTACAAATGTTATCGTGCTAAAAGTTGATATCACTTGAAGTACCTATGAAAGGTAATATTTGTAACCGTATTTTTTCTCAGAATGGTCCGTAGGTATGTCGGGATCGTCTTATCTTAAATAGAACTCCCCACTATTAATTTTAGTAGTACTAGAGCTTTTTTGTGAATAAGCTTGTTCGTCCAGGGAAGTAATACCTCCATACCTATTTCTGTCGCAAAGCCGTAGTGCTCGCATTGCTGCGTTCCGGTTTAAAGGGTTATAGGTGCCGGTAAAATTACAAGCACATGAGACTTTCCGTCTTTACGTCTCAGGGTGGCGGGCGCAGTGCAATGCCACATCGGGTGCATCCTAGGTGGACGTAACCTGTGAGGAAATGCATTGTTACCGCTTAACATCAGGTGGGCCATTTGCTTGTTCCGCCATTAAAGTAGATAAAACGTCCAATTAAAATATTCCTTATTCCACAAGGATCGTTTTAAAACGCCCACCTTATGGCAAGGGAGGGCGTTCAGTTTTTACAAGCTTTTATTTTCCTTGCAATGTAGGTACCTATGCATGTCCGGGTGGAATCTTGCAACTGAATTTTAAAGCAGTTATCATCAACCGATGGAGCCGAAATTGGCATACCTGTCAAGTTCCGATGACAATACAATATGGTGTTGACAGCGAGCTGATCTGATGATGGAGACGGAAAGTGGAAAATGGAACTCCTCGACATATAATAGTAGACTGGCTGTGTTTAGGCTCATTTTGACTTTAACTTTGACAAGGTTACGATCACTAATTTTATAAAAGCTTGTATTGAAAAATGTATTTTTCATAAAAAAACTTATAAAGATTAGATGTACTCTACTAATAGTATAGACAGTTTACCCTGCAGACGTCACAGTTATCAAAGCGATGACTTCTGATACTGAGTCATTTCTCAATGTCATCCCTCGGGATTTCGGACACAACTAATATTAACGCACCAGCGAAAACATGGACGTTACTAAGATTATATTTTGTATAGCTGTGCACGCGACTTCGTTCGCGCGGTAGATACGTATCTTCTGAACCCTGCACGATATCGAAATGGAACATAAACAAAATTTTTAGTTAAAACCCAAAGTTTCATTGAAGTCCATTGAGCCGTTTCGGAGCCAATTGTAGACAAACTATCAGACAGACATAAGTTCCAAAAACGTCATTTGTGATAAACAGCACAGATTCACTTAAATTTTGTCATTTATTTTGAAATTATAAACAGACACTTTAGTTTTATTAAATTGCTTTGCTTATTATACGTATTTAAATGTCTAGAAGACATTAATCTCTTGGAGCTGTAATTATATATCATCAGGAGCAATGCAGAAAAAAGCTCTTCCTTGTGACTTTTCCATCATGCGAGAAAGAGAAAAAGCCATTTGTTTTTCTGTTCTTTCATGATTCGCAGATTAGCATAGAAAACCAGTAACCCACTTTCCTATAATCCGAGTAAACAGCTAGGTACCAGTTTCAGGAGCCGTTCAATTAGCGCGCCCCAACAGAATCGGCAGGGGCCGATTTTAATTCCGAATTCAAATTTTACGAAAGATAAAGTGACGCATGTTTATGGGCTTAAAACCATTGCTATATTTGGTAATGTAGGAAGTGAGGAAAGTGATTATAGCCACCAACGTGAACATAGTCATAGTCAAGTCCCTGACTCACACTACTGATAATTATTAGTAGTGTGAGTCAGACTGAGCTACCTAAGTGAGTGTTAACTTGACTATGATGACTATGACGTGACTATGGCTATCCAAGCAAGTGAATGCGCACAGGAAGTAAGCTGGTGGAGGTCTTGCAGAGTTTCTTTGAAGATTTTATGTACCTAAATTACTAGGTAATATCGAAGGAGATAAGCTCGGCGTTTATTCTTTAAAATCGTGTTTACTACTACCCATAACGTGTTACCATTATAACCTCTATAGTCCGTCTTCAGCCAGTAATGTCATTTGAATTTTCGAAATTCGAATACGTTCGCTCCACCGCGGAACAGCAAACTATTCAATATTCTGTAACTGATACAGATAAGCGAATAGCGAACTGTGAAAACACAGAGATGCGACATTGCTAAACCGATTTTTTGCCCCTAAACCCTCATATAGCAAATTTCATCATTAAAGCTGTTTTCGAGAATGTGATATAGGATTGTATAGGATAGGTTGGTATAGGATTAAACTAATAGGTAACGTTGGTACACGACTCAAGTTCATCATCAGCTTTACCTATATGCCCCGTAGAATATAATTGGGGAATTTGCTATAATCACATAATTGGCTGGCAGATTGGTAATCGCCATATTGGTGTTAAGTTCTCACGTAGATGCTGCTGTCGTATCTCCTGGTGTAATCCGTTAGTCAGATTATATCGGAAAAGACGGAGAGGTCTATTTTTAGGCCGGATACACCTTGACGACGGATAATTGAGCTAATTTTAATAAACCACACAAGCACTTCTCCAATTCAAGTATGTCTACCTATTCGTTTTGTAAAATTATAATACAATATTACACATTCACCAACCAATTAAAAAAAAAACGTTATATCATGCTTATTGAGAATTGTATTAAACCTAAACAATAAGCCCATATAAACATAAATACCTTAGAAACCGACATATATATAAAAACACTTTAAGTATTTATAACTTAATCTAACAAGTCCAAATACCAATAGTTACTAACATTGTTTAGTTAGATGACTAGATGATCAAGGTAAAAATCTATTATGAAATAAATTCAACGAAAATTCGCCTCCCAGTTAATTAAAAGCTTCCGCTAGGAAGTCTTTATCAGGATTCAAATTTTCCGAAAGATTAAACTGCGGGCAGGAGGTTTACGATCCCTGAGAGCCTCCGAAGCCTTACAGGGTAGCTCTCTTTCATTGCAGAGCACTAAAGTTGCAGTAGGTACGTATAGCATAACCGCACGGTATTGCGGAAATTAAATGGCAAGGTTAGTTCAACCAAGTTTTATGGATTACTCTAATGTTCTTCTTTTAATATTTTGTACGTATTAAGATTCGTATGGCTTATTATACATACACACGCCTTTTTCCCCGAAGGGGGGTAGGCAGAGCTCAATGGGCCTATTTTCACAGTGGGTTGCACCATCGTGTATATAGACGTGACAAGTGGTAAGCTCATCGCTGCCATTGCTTCCCACGACTGACTCAACTGACTATTTATTCCAGGAATAACACATTCCATAATAAGCTAGCAGCCAGGACAAATCTTTTACCAACGAATCATAAAAACAAGTCCGGGTAATCCCTTAGTCAGCTTTTACTGCATTCACGGGAAGAGACGGAGGGAGGGGTCTATTCTTAGGCCGGACATACCATTTTGGAGTGTATGATTACTGGTAGAAAGCGTTAGCCGAGTCAGTCGTGGGAAGCAATGGCGGATATGAGCTCACCACTTGTCATGTCTATATTCCACGATGGTGCAAAACACTGTGAAAAGAGGCCCATTGAGGTTCTGCCTACCCCTTCGGGGAAAAAGGCGTGTGTCAATGTATGTATGTAGGTATATGTATTTTTATATAAATGGGACTTCTATTTCGTCCTTCGACGTAAGATTACAATGAGTCTTCTAAAAATGCATTGTAAAAGCAAACGATTATATTATTGTTTCCTTCACATTACAAATCACACACGTTTTGTTTGGTATCGCGCCATCTGCCTATACATTCCTGAAGTCTACATAAAAGGGCGGCGGAATAGGGCTGCATTCTACTATATTTTATTACCTCTACTCGATACTAGATGGCATTAAACAATAATAATAGTGAAAAGTATATGACCTTGGGGTAAAGCCCTATGACGGCTTGCCCATACTATCTACCCTGTATAAGTATAGAGTATAATCAAGATTAGGTGTTAGGCAATTAACTATTTAAAATGTTTGTTTTATTTGATATTATAGGTAACTTATTATTAATGAGTTATTTCCGTGGTGTCTCTGGCCCAATAACAGACCCCTCCATCTCCTCCCGTGGATGTCGTAAAAGCCGACTAAGGGATTACCCGGACTTGTTTGTAAGATTTGATGGTATAAGATTTCTCCAGTGTTATTACTGGAAGAGAGCGTTAGCACTCTGAATCAGGGAAGCAATGGCGGCGATGAGCTCACCACTTTTCACGTCTATATCCCGCGATGGTGCAACCCATGGTGAAAAGAGGCTCATTTGAGGCAGAAATATGGTAGTACTTTCCCGGACCAACTCTTCCACTAACAAGCTATACAACTACGTATCTGCTCTGATGATGACGTATGTTAATTTATCTATTTACAGTTATTTACATCAGATATCAGCAATTCGGAAGCTAACTGGGCCATTATTTGTTGTTCAGTGACCATTTGTCGTAATTAACAGGCAATGGTTAATCCTGCCTCTGGCAATCCCCTCCAAGGGTCAGGGCTGTATTGAGGTGGGAGTTATGGTTCGAACCTACCCATTCAGACTCGGCAAGGTTAGATTTTGTAGATAGTATCTTAGTGGTCAAATAGGATGAGAATGATAATGTTGGTTTTATTTGCTGGAAGCTTTTGTCTTTTTTTTTATTTTATTTGTATATCGGAACCAGCTGATGGCCCACGATTTCAAGCGGTAGCTATGTGTACCTCATAGGTCACATCCACCTAAGACGCAACCCAAGTTGCATTGCACTGCGTTCGCCACCCTGAGACATAGAGATGACAAATGGGTATGGTGGTAGTACATGGCTGACGAACTATTTCACATAAATATACAATATTTTGATACAGCCAAGTAAAGATATTGAGATTATACATCTTATCTGGAGTGTATCACCATCATCAGATATAAACAGATATAAATAATTTATTGATAATTTGACAATTATACGTCACATTATATACATATTACATTATCAGATTAATTTACAACAAATATAACCATTATTATAATAATTAAGTAGGTACCTGTTACAAAATAGAATAGAATATAATTTTTAATTGCCATAGGTGATAGCACAACATATATGTAAATACTTAAATAAGATGCACAGGCAAAAAATTTCATCAAAAATGCTCTAAATATACACTGTTTATAAGAAAGTGAACAAAAGTAAATAAAAAGGTACAACAAACAAATAACTGTACAAATAATGTCCTCATCTCGAAACAACAAATACATCTTCCATGGTCCACATTGTGTTCTCGGAATTCATCAAAACTATAGAACACTTTTTCAACGAGCCTGTTTTATAGCTTTTGTTTAAAGTTAGATAAGCTTGGTGCGTCCTTTACCTTGTCATCATCATCAAATGATGGTATAAATACATTTATTTACAGAAAGAATAATACAAGGTATGTACAAAATACATATGAAACAGTTGTGCTACCTGAAGACCGTTGCAAGCGATCTAAAGGTAGCTCAACTGATCCAAATCACTACCAGACGGAAGCGTCCCTAAGATGCTGGCTGCATTGCCACGCTGAATGGCAATACTAATGCGTTGATCCAGATAAGATCCAGCTCTCGGGTCACGCGTCGCTTCGACCAGAAGCCCTGAAAGAATTTTGAAAGATGATGGTTACAAGCAAGTGCCCCATTTGCCCATCCCTAAGTACAGCCACATCGATGGGCCGAATGCCGCTGAACTCGGTGTCGCGCCATCCTAAATCACCACATGGCATGCTGCAGCGCGACAGTTACTGTAGTTCTTGCTGCATTGCATTTTGTATGAAAGGAGGTCAAGTGATTCGTTGATAAACGGGTGAACTGATTTATGAGGCCAGTTTAATAAAGCTCTGTGAGGCAATTAATTTTAGGTTGTCATTTCCACGCGGTCACCTTTTAAAACTCATTAAACAAACGCGAATTTATTTTTCACTCCTCTTGCTCAAAACGACCGTCATTGTGGCGTACCAGAGCGAAGAAAAAAATAGCATTTCATCATGCAGGGGAAAAAGTTTTTTTTTAAATTTATCTTTAAAAATAAAACGAAAAAGTTTTTAGTCATAAGTAGAAAAACCATGAATAGACTCGACTTATTACTGTTCCAAAAAAAAAGAACATTATTATTATTTTTGAAAATGGAACTAAATTCGGCGATCTCTTTGGTAGAAAGCATGCAAGCGTTGCGGCTACAGAAAAAAAAGACATTGGCGCGAAATCTTTAGAATTTTTCTCTAATTGCTTATTGAATTTGTAGTGACCGTAATTAATTTTTCATATTGTATTGGATTATTTTATTTTCTCGCAATCGTAGTGTAAAGTAGGGTGTAACACACGGCGCTAAAAACCCATTAAAACTCGGTTTCTATTTACTCCCTCACTAACTACCTGGTATATAATGGGTCATTTTAGCTCCTTGTATAACAATCTACTATTAATCGCATAGATAAGGCAGATGTGGATTGCCCAAGGCAATATAAATATGCACTGGTAGAAGCTATAAATGGGAACCTCATTTTAAAGGGATCATTCCTCCTACCTAAGGTATCAGCAAAAATACCGTCGTTCGTCGTGGCATTCTATGGTAGAGGCCTATGTCCAGCAGTGGACTTATACGGGCTGATAATGATGATGATTTCATTAGTCAAATATTAATTCGTTAACATAATAGTAGATTATGCACTATGGGACTAAAGCAGTGTCTTACGTCGCAAGCGGCATATTGAACCCATATTGGTCCATATTGAACGGACTCTAGCGAGGGAATTATACAGAGTCCTGAGTGAAGCGAAGGGTTCAAGCTGCCCAAGACGAAGACAGGCTTTAATCCAGAGGAGCATACTCTACTTTTCACACCTTCTGCGAGACAATACAAATTTAATGAAAATCATAGCACCAAACACCGTCAATTGTTTCAAGTGTAAAATTCTTTGTAAACGCACCTTTTTCTTTTCTTTTTTGAGTTCTGCATATGGTGGCCAGGTCTATTTTCGAACAAATCTCTTTACAATGCCATATGGGCATTTTTTTACTCAGAGTTTTCCACTAGTTTCCACACGAATGTGACGTTAAAAATTCAAATCACTTTATATCCTAGGGAATTTCATACAACTTTATATCCCTTAAGATATAATGCTTTACTTTACGTTGTGGTTGCATGATATGTAATTGGACATTGTCGAGCAGGTGGTGTGAAAATTATATTACAAATCAAATTAATCTGGATCGACGAAGTACCAAGTCCTAAGTATCACAAGGAGTAAAAATTGTAACCCTAGTGTATGTCTGACTCAACGATGGCGTAGTACAAAATAACTGCTGACCCAGATGCGCGTGGCGCAGAGGGCCATCTAGAAACGAAAGGCGAAGCCTACCTGAAACTTCAGAATTCACAAAAGCCTCATTCATCATCATCATCATCATTATAATCATCATCAGCAGGCTTTATACGTCCACGGCTGGACGAGGCTTCCGTCCATATAATGCAATGAGGGATTTGCCATTATCACCACCGAGCCAGGCGGATTGGTGATCGCAGTATTGATAGCAGTACTCAGGTGGATGCTGCTGCCCATCCGCCGATGTAATAACATAGTCGGCTTTTACGACATCCACGGGAGGAGACGGAGGGACGGGGAAGGAAACACACATGCACCACTTTGTCTAAAATCGCTAGTATTATTGTACATAATTATACTCTAGATAACATGTATAATCTCTCTAAATCATCTCTTTGGCTGTATCAGTAGTAGTAGTAGAGCTTTTTTGTGAAAGAGTCCGTCCGGGGAAGTACTACCACCATATCTATTTCTGCCGCAAAGCAGTAGTGCTCGCATTGCTGTGTTCCGGTTTGAAGGGTAAGGGTGCCGTTCAAATTACGGGCACATGAGACTTCATCTTTGTCTCAGGGTGGCGGGCGCAGTGCAATGCCACATAGGGTGCGTCCTAGGTGGACGTGACCTATGAGGTAATGCACTGTTCATAGGCAGAGGTTACCGCTTAACATCAGGTGGGCCATCTGCTTGTTCCGTCATTCAAGTAGTATAAAAAAAAAAACATTTCCCTCATCCCTCCCGGAGTTCCCGATTCTTCGATCAGATCGAACATAGCTAGATGCGATTATTCACACGATAAGCCAGTGATGCTCAATCGTAGGGACAATGCTGCGTTTACATTGTCAAGTGCGTCGATAGAACGCTACGACTGCTACGATAGAGCGCTACGACTGCTACGATAGAACGCTACGACTGCTACGATTGTGCGCTACGAAGACTACAATATGACGATATTAAACGGAAATTAGTTTTTTGTGCTGATTTAGCGTTAGCTAAGAGTTTATTTTAATTATCTATGTTTAGTTATTTGTTTTTTAGTTTAATTTTATATTATTGTATTCACGGGACGATGTTGTCGCTCAGTGACAAATTCCTTTTAATAAATAATAAGCTTTTTCAATACAAGCTTTTATGAAGTTAGTGATCGTAACCGCGTGCTGATCAAAATGAGCCTAAACACGGCCAGTCTACTATTATCACTCGAGGAGTTCCGTTGTCCACCTTCCGTCTCCATCATCAGATCAGCTCGCTGTCAACATAATATTGCATTGTCATTGGAACTTGACAGGTATCATCATCACAAATATCATTTCAATAGGTTTAGGATATTTGCTTTAAAATTCAGTTTGCACATATTGCAAGTTAAATAAAAGCTTGTAAAAATAAACTAAAACGCGTTCTTTTTACTATAATTTATTTTAATAAAAGCTAGTTAATAAACCGTTTGAGAAACAGTTGAGGGGCAAAGTTTTGTAATTCGTTGAATAGAAAAGGAAATAAATGATCCCCTCCTTACAACACTAATCCCGAAAGTAGATGGCAATGTGGCGAAATATATATACAGAGTGTTCTAAAGCCGTCAAAAAATATTCAGCTAAAATTAAAATTACTTCAAGGTCTTATTTAAGGTTCTTTCTATGCTTAAATGAAATTGCTTTGAAACAAATAAGCAGAAGCTCCTTTCACTGTGGTAACGTACAATCGTAGGAACATAGACATGACCAGTGGTGAGCTCATCACCACCATTGCTTTCCTGCGACCAATCCGGTCAACACTTTCTTCCAGTAAACACACATTCCTAAAATAAGCCAGAAGACGCTACAAATCTTATATCAACAAAAAATTACCTACAAGTCCCGGCGTATTACAAAATATCTTGCTTAATAATGCTCCCCTTTAAAAGGGGATATTTTTAAATGCACATCTGTATAATTATTCAGCACACCAGGTTACTCCACTAATTAACTGAATGCATACCAGAAAAATGAATGCTGTGCAAAAAAAACAATTGATTAACTAAACATGTCCTGCAAAAAAAACAAAAAAAACACACAAACGAGATGACCTTTTTATCGAATTCACACCAAAAATGTGGTGTGCCCGTACATCAAAAATACTAACTTGCACTCTAAATTATAGGCAGAACAGACACGGAGCACCCCGACTCCACGTGGTCTTGTGCGTCACGCCCCTAGAGTGTATATAAAAACGCGGGGCCAGTAGCTCGCGTAAGAGATCTTGAGTGGAGTAAGCGAAGCCGAGCAGAGCGAAGGGGGGAGGTGGCGAGCGAAGCGAGCCGGCGACCTCCGTAGTGAAGCGAAGGACGAGTGGGTGAAGCGTCACTCAAGGGCGACTTCGCGAGAGTACTGGCGAGAGCCCTTACCGAAGTCCGAGATCAAAATTTTCCAAGCTATTTTAAGTAAAACAGTTCTGCAAATACCATTAAACAGTATATTTAATTTGATTTATTTAGTGAGCATAATTTGTGTGCAAGTCAGTATTTTTGGTTTAACTTTGAAATATTTTGTTCGAAAAAAGGGAATATACAGACATCGGTTCTTTCGTTTTGTTTCGTATGAGGTAGTGCTGCTGGCCTCTGGTGTCGGAGTTTGTCAAGCCGCCCGAGGGCCTCTGACATGGCTTATCGACTGCTATTAATCAATAACAGCCGGGACCGACAGCTTAACGTGCCCTCCGAAGCACAGAGCGATGGAAATCCACACATAACTTAGAAAAGTCATTGGTGCGGAGCCTAGGATCGAACCCGGTATCGTTGGATTCTGAGTTGCACTATTGAACCGTTAGGCTACCATCGCTTTAATATATCGATATCGGTTTAATGGGGAGACACACTGCCTTTTTATCACGCTAGGTGGCGCATAATCGCTGGTGTTGTTTCGTAGCAAAACAAAGGTAAGTGAGTAAGTAA
Source organism: Operophtera brumata (assembly GCA_932527175.1). Lineage (NCBI taxonomy): Eukaryota > Metazoa > Arthropoda > Insecta > Lepidoptera > Geometridae > Operophtera > Operophtera brumata. The sequence continues at coordinate 9,812,297 of OW052238.1, forward strand.
GTAAGTAAAAAGTTTATTTTGAGACACCATACATAGGTCAATCAATGTTAAAAAAACTGTCAAAAGTGTCAAATATCAATAAATAATTTTAGTAAATAAACATTAAATAATAGTCTGGTATAAAACATGCCTCTGTGTAGTGCATTTCAGTGTAAAAATAAAGGTACACACCGTTTCCCTTCTGATGAGAAAAAGAAAAGACCACTAAATGACAAGCACCAGCGATGGTGGCGCCATCTGAAATTAGCTTTGCCTGTGGCTTCCCATTACAAGCCCTTTAAAAGTAGCTCAAATATTGATTATATATCTCTATTCTCATGTTGGTACTCTACCTACAAAATTCCTACTTGTGGCGAGTGAGTAATAATTTTAACAACTTAGGTAAGCAATTTGACCTTGTTTTATTCTGCACAAGTGTCAGCTCGGCTAGGCGGCTTCTCAGCGGAGAGTTTTTTGGCGCCAATGATGATAATGTTGAGGATAAATGTTTAGTTTGTTTTTTTTTGTAACTTTGAATACTTAAGTATTCAAAGTTGATGTTGCATGTAGATGATATTATGTCCATAGTCTTTTTTATTATACTATTCCGCTACCTATCCGTGAAAAACTTCAATAAGCTTTCTCATCATCAGCCCACGCTAGTCCACTGCTGGACATAAGACTCTCCCATAACGTACCACTGAGCCCGGTGTTCGGCTCTTCTCATCCACTTTCTGCCCACCGCCTTTCGTAGGTCATCGCACCACCTAGCCAGAAGGTGCCCCTGCTACGTTTGCCAAGACGCGGTCTCCACTCAAGAACTCGCTTATCCCAACGGTTATCGGTTCTTCGGCATATATGAGCAGCCCATTGCCACTTGAGCTTGCTTATCCGGTTGGCTGCTTTCTGGTATTTATCAATTTGTATTTGGTTTTCCCGTAAATAAATATAAATATAAATATTTCGGGCCACCCCGTATAAGCGATGCACCGGTGCACCGAGGGGCGTATTGTGCACTGCAAGATCGGCGCCTTAATCAAACCGAAGCAATTTATGATCGCCACACGTCGCGAGGGGTATTCTGCACGTTACATTTATTTTGATGACGACACTTCTTGTGTTTATTTCGTTATTCGGTCGTTGTAATAGTGGTAGCTAAAATAAGTGGTGTAAGGCTCAATTCAAACCAAGATAAACAAATAAATAAATGATGCTGGACAGTTCACACAACATTATCTAGCCCCAAGCTAAGCTGAGCTTGTGTTATGGGTACTAGATAACTGATATACTTAATACTATACATCACATAGATAGATATTTTTTATAATGCATAGAAAATACCCAGAACACCCTGAACAAATATCTGCAGATCGCAAAAATAATTGTTCCGAGGCGGGAATCGAACCCGCAACCTTCTGCGTCGCAGGCGAACCTTCGCTTGCTGCGCCAAAAAGGTCGTCAGTATGGCTGTAGCGTGCAGCTACTGCCATCTTGTGCGTGTGCAGCCGCGCGTCAAGTATCGTATTGTAATAATGAAGGTAAAGTTTAAAATTCTGTTTAAATTGAGGCTGACGTGCCAGCCGCTGCCATTTGGTTGTGAATAGTAAGGTCATAATACTGAGATGATGGCTGAAGGAATGGAAGACGAAATCATGTGGCACCGACTGAATGAACCCATCTACATCCAATACGACCAATCCAGACGATCTCTGTGGCGCGGCGGGCGAAGGTTGGCCTGAAACGCAGGAGGTAGCGGGTTCGATTCCCGCCTCGCAACAAATATTTGTGCGATCGCAGATATTTGTTCAGGGTGTTCTGGGTATATTTCTATGTATAATAAAAAATATCTATCTATGTAATATATTGTATTAAGTAGGTATATCAGTTATCTAGTACCCATAACACAAGCTCTGCTTAGCTTGGGGCTAGATAATGTTGTGTGAACTGTCCCGCATTATTTATTTATTTTATTTAATACCAAATTCAAAGAATCACTAAGCATCAAACGTGTGTTTATAAAAATAACAAAGACTGAAGACTTTTGCTCCAACCAATTGCTTACGAAAAGTCTTACAGAGGGGCAAGTCCGAGTTTACACACACCATCGTAACGATGATCGTAACGGCGAGTGTACGTGTATTGCGTAGTAACTAGCCATTAATCTGTGACGTTTTTGGCACAGATTAATAGCTAGTTATTATGTTATACACGTACGATCGTGTTACGTTCACCGTTACGATGGTGTTTGCAAAACTCAGACTCACCCCTCAGGTGACATGTTATACCTATGAAGCTGTCACGTTTACAAAATGGCTGTATATATGTAGGCTTAGGTTCGGGTCTGTTAGTGAAATCAGGCGCTACGTACGAGTAAATGGACTTTGGGTCTGCGCTCAAAAAGTGTCCGAACCAAAAAAGAAACAAAAAGCGTAACAAAAAGTAATTTAAAAATTTAAAAAACCCCCAGCACAATGAAACTGCTAAACAGATTTTGATAAAACAAGTCTAAGAACCATCGCTAGAAACCTGCTTTCAAATAAAAAAACTGAATTCAAATCGGTTCACCCGTTTAAGAACCACAGACAGACAGACACATACACACACATAGCGTTATTTTTTTTAGCACCGCTCTTTTGCGTCGGATTTTAAAAATAAACAATTATATCAAGTTTTACCCGTGCATTGCTGCTTGACTATTGAACACATTTGAAGGACTAGCGAGTGAACCGGCAGTGTGACGAGCCCATTTATCATCGTTTGAATTTTCAAAGGTTCCTTATTTTGGCGTTTATTAGTATACCTACCAATGGAATGCGAAGTCCATCGTAGATTTATTAGAAAGTCTTTGGGTACTATTAAATCAGTTTAAGGTAATCCGCGTTGAGAATGCCCCGATATCACATTGTATCTTAAGTTGGAGGGCGGCGCACCCCCGTCGGAACTGCCTACATTAGAACATACCCTTATGGGACTAGCAATATCCCTGCATTGATAGCGAAAATGTAACGTTTGCAGTTTGCAAGAGCTGGCTTATAAGATACGTCATTTTACAGAGAGCACTGAAGGCGTAGGGCTGGTGGGACATCCGAGCCAAATGTTGTGGGTTCAAATCCCAATGGATTTTTATACTCGAAAAATTTATGTGCATAATAACTGCTCTGAAATGGTGAAGAAACCAGTCAGCGCTCAAAAAGTGTCCAAACCAAAAGAGAAACAAAACGTATAACAAGAAGAAAATTTACAATTTCAAAAACCCCGGATCCGTTGGAACGGCTAATCCGATTTTGATAAAACATGTCTAAGAACCATCGCTAGAAAAGCTGCTTTCAAATAAACTGACATGAGAAAACCATAAGAAAACCGGCATGTCCAAGAACCAAGAATTTTAAGAAGGATTCGAAAACCTAACATATCCTAGTGTAACATTTGCATGAAAAAGAGCCTAACGAAGAATTGCTCATTACAAATCAGCCCGTAACAATACTGAAACTAGCTCATGAATATAATGTCCTACCACATTAAGGATGACCTCACGATCGTAATCAAAAGTTGCTTATCACTAAACTTCCTTAATTACCGCCTCTACGCCTGAAGTCATAGTTACGCCTGAAATATTTCAGTACAATTATACGAAGCCACAGAGTGTAATTCAGTTACTATAGCCCTCTTTCAAGAGAACAAACCCATTAAAATGTGCATTCAAAGAGCAAGTCATGGCGAGTACGTACAGTCAAAAGCAAAAGTCATTAAAATGTTTTTTAAAATAAAATTATAAAAGTGTAAAGAGTGAGCGTCTGAGAGTACCAATTAGTTTTTAAAGAATGTGCATTGTGCACAGACGAAAATAGAATAAAAATCACATGCGAATCACATACTAAGTCCTACTTACGTATTCAATTCTCTTTCATTCGTATCTGCATCGCAGACAATAATATTGCATTTTGCTTTGTTTTCTATCTGGGATTTTCGGCTTTTGACTTTTATTTTTACTTTTGAAGTGTGTAAAAGAGTATTGCGAAAAAAATAAAAATCCTTTGCATTTGTTGATCAATATTATTAAAAAAGACTAGCAAAATGTTGGTTAAATCGTGAGATTGTGTGTGGCCTAACTCCCAACATCACTGATCGAACCAGCACTTCTTGCATTTCAGCCAGTTACTGACCTACCGTGCCACGAGTTATCGACAGCGGTAGAGCATAAATGTGGCTGACGCTAATGTTCAGGTTGATTAATAATGAAAGTGTTTTTTTAATTAGTGCTCGACCGACAATGAGCGCTTACTAAACGCGCGTATACTAGGCGTGTATATCGCAATAGTGCGTCAATCGACCCCCGAGCTCGACCGACGGTTTTCGTAAGTGCGACGTAGCGTACGCGCGTACTTAGCAATTCTTCAGCACTGCACAAGTTCGCATGTGTTTAGTGATACAGCTTCACTCCGACCGATGTCAGCACTCCCCCATGGTCGAGCACTAAATCCAGCAGGATCAATGATGGAAAATAATGTTGTGTAAGCTCTAACGCGCGACTGGAGTTTACTCCAGTCCAGTTCAGTAGGTAGTAGTTGCGTGAATATGTTGCGCAGAGAGAAAACATACGGAAAGAATTTTTGGCTAACGCTCGATTTTACTATTTTACTCCCCATCTATTTGCGTACCGTGGGCCTTATACGAAACTCCAATAAAATACCACTTTTGTCGTCGTTGGTACCTTGTTTAGGGGTTGGTGTTGCACTTCTAATTTATACGACTACCGATGCGTAAAAATGGATGAGTATGCGGCAACTACTTCAATTAAGGGAGACTTTTATGCCTAAGGTGTTTGTGTTAAACATTCTTTGAGTTTGTATTGCTTTGTTTAAGTTTATATTAATGTTTTCAAAACGCTCTTTATAGCTTAAATACTTGTATACATACATAAAAATACGCCTTCTTTCCCCAAAAGAGTAGACAAAGCCTCAATGGTCCCCATTTCACTGAACATTCTATAATTAGAAGCACCTACCTGTAGTCTGTGTATCCGCTACTTGTGTCATTAGGTGCTACGGCGTAGACCATAAGTTATAGTTTACGAGCTACGAATACCTATTCGTAGTCTAGAAGGAATTATTGCTCGACTGCGAAGATGAAGTAGGGTAGGCTATTACTTAGCGCCTAGCGAGGCAATGACCATTCATCACATAACCAGCAAACTCTCACTCGTAGCTAACAAATCTACTAATACAAACAAGAAATAATTTATTTACAAACAAAACTGGCTTTAAAGCCTGTACAGTTTGAACCAGTCTAAGATCCAGAGTCTCGAGCACCGCCGTAAGGTTGCATGCCTTGCGATCTTCTATAGGTTACATTTCGGTGAATGCTCCCAGGAACTGCACGATCTGATCCCACCATCTCCTTTTCATCATAGGACGAGCAGGCGTACGGCTCAGTACCATCCTTACCTCATTGGTATACCTTCTATTCGCACAAAACGTTTCAGTTCTACCTTTATAATGCGAACTGCTAAGGAGTGGAATACACTACCGTCGTCTGTCTTTCCTGAAAACTATAATCTGGGTCTCTTCAAGTCAAGAGTGAATAGGTGCCTTCTAGACCTTTGTGCTTCATCTTCGGCCACATCGTCACTTACCAACAGGTGAGATCGTGGTCAAACAAAGGTCTATCAATGTTAAAAAAAAAAAAAAAAAAAAAAAAGAACTACTGATTACTGTGCACTTTGAACGCGGGATTTTACCATTAAAATCATATAGAGCCAGAGTGCATCTCATGACTATTCCAATAAGGCCAAACACGGCAAGGATACATTGTTTTATGACGGACTTCCGGTTTTGACCAGTTTCATCATCAGATCAGTTCTATGGTACCATTTTCATAAGAATTAATTGTTTAAATCTGCTTCGTCATAGTTGATTAATCTCAATCAAGATATCTTCCAAATGAAAAAAAAAACAAGTCACTTATCAAATATTTATAAATGACGGAGTTATGCCATAGCAAACATTAAACAAGTAATTAATTTTATAAAAAAAAAAACATCGCAATGAAACGCTTGAACCTATTTTGGTCGAACATAGCTAAGAACACTCCCAACTAATTCACATATCAAACAAAAAATAAATTTACAACCCGTCGTTTTTGCGTCGGTTAAAAAAACAAATTGGAAACCTTTTTTTTGAAGCCGATTAATAAAATCTGCCAAAGCATGTCCCTAAAATACGGAAAGTTTTAAAGAACCGATCGCATTAAAGAGTCTCTATTCATCTTTACGTACTTTGACACGTTAAGTACACAATCTTTGGGTTGGAAATTCAACAAAACACCAATATCCCCCGTTATCCTTGGATCGTGCTTAGCTTAACTATTCTAGTTTCAGAAGTTCCATAGTATCTTCTATTGTTTATTCTGGAGTTTCGTGCAAGGCTGCATTTACGTAGAAGGCAGATTTCCGAAGACTACAATTTTTGACGTTTTAAAGGTCTGTAATTTTGGATTGGTAGCCAGGGCAAAAATATGCAACGGATGCCAGGAACGAAAAATCTACGGCTCGTACACACTGAGCACATTTCATATTTTCAGGTTGCAGGTGTACAATGAAAACAAATAAACAGTAAAAAAAATAAGCAATCATAAGCTAAACATTTATATGTTTAGTATTATTTACCTGAAACCGAAGACTTTCTAATAACTTGAGGTAAATGCCTGAAACAGTAAAAAATTCAACAAAGACAAGCTTGTGCTTGGAAGGTCTACTGTTCGCAAAACTACTAGTTTGATTTTTATTGTAAATTGTTTTATATTGTGGTGTGCAATAAACTCTATTTAAGTATCTATAGGATAGGATTTTGAGCTTCAAGTCCCATTGCCACAAAACCAAGCTCAAGGTTGGTACGCGCAACAACCTTCTCCGCCGCCTCACTACCACCAAATGGGGATTAGCACCAGATGTGCTCCGCACGACCGGTATGGCACTATGCTTCTCCGCAGGCGAATTTGCGTGTCCTGTTTGGCACCGGTCCGCACACGCCAAAGTTGTCGATGTTGCGCTGAACGACACCTGCCGCACCGACCCCTCTAAACATGCTTTACCCGTTAGCAGGCATTGCTCCACCTTCCATCCGATGGGATGTCGCTTGTGCAACAGAGAAGGCGAGACAAGCATCTGACAACCGACACCCTCTATTTGGACACCAAATCCCGAGAGCCCGGCTGAAAAGCCGTAAGAGCTTTGTCCGCGTAACTCAAGCAGCACAAGATCACCCGGCTGCCATGAAAGTCAAAGCATGGAAAGAGACGCACCCACCACCGGCTGATTTTATAACCCCGCAGGAACACCTACCCACAGGTCATGAACTGCCGTGGCCGGTCTGGAAATCTATGAACAGGCTCCGGACCCAAGTTGGCCGCTGCAGACAGAACCTCTGCAAATGGGGGATGCGAGACTCCGCCCGGACTGAATGCGACTGTGGAGCTGCCATTCAGTCCATGAATCACTTGCTCACCTGTTCCTTGTGTCCCACCACCTGCACAAGGGAGGACCTTAACAAAGCCACAGAGAATGCTGTAGAAGTGGCTACATTTTACTCTAAAATAGTTTAAACAAAAAAAGGTAAACCGTTGATACGATAGAAGAAGTATCTATCAATCTATATGTTGTTCTTTGTTTTTTTGTGCAAGTTTATTTGTGCCTATTAGTACTAGTGTAGTATTATTTTATCTGTGCTATTAGGTAGGTACACTTTTCTTTATATATTGGTACACCCCTATCAATTTCCATATAGGTCTATCTCCTCTTCATCCAAAGGTTGTCTGCAAGTGTGCAATAAGTATTTTCATTCATTCATTCGTTCATTAATTCCTCCATTACATCATTCCTTCATTCCTTCATTCCTTCATTCTTTCATTCGTTCATTCCTTCATTCCTTCATTCATTCATTCCTTCATTCCTTCATTCTTTCATTTCTTCATTCCTTCATTCCTTCATTACCTCATTCCTTCATTCCTTCATTCCTTCATTCCATCATTCCTTCATTCCTTCATTCCTTCATTCCTTCATTCCTTCATTCCTTTATTTCTTCATTCCTTCATTCCACCATTCCTTCATTCTTTCATTCTTAATTTCTTCTGTGCTTCGGAGGGCCCGTTGACCTGTCGGTCTTGGCTGTTATTGATTAATAGCAGTCGATAAGCCATGTCAGAGGCCATCGGGCGGCTCGACAAACTCCGACACCAGAGGCCAGCACTACTTCATACGAAACGAAACGAATTTCTTAAATCCTTCGTTCATTCATTCACTGTCAGTACAGCCTGTGGCAACCTAATTACTATGTGAATGTATCCTATGGATCCGGGCAAGATCAAAAAGGCATCCCGCTTTAAGATGTCAGTTCGAGTTATAGGCAGACGTGACTTGACCCCGGCTTGTTCCGGGGAATATTTAGTTTTATAGTATTTCTCTTGTATTCTTGTTGTAAGTTGGGATGTTAGGATGTTATGTGTAGTATGCTGTTTTTGTATGATAGAGAAGCAATTTATAGTTGTCTTAACTAGCGATCCCTCACAACATTATTGATTCAATACGCGCCTTCGTGTTTTAAAATAAACTTATCTCATTTAATTCGTACACCGTTTGTTATTACTGTCATTACTGTCATTATTATCTATCTATCTAAAATCTTAATTCGTATAATTTACGAACTAATAAAATCTTACCAAAACAAAAAACGAGCGAGCCTCGCATATGATTTTAACATCTGACATCTCACCTCCTTGGTACGAGCAACATGGCTGATAGTAGCAACCTCTTGGCTGATAGTACCTCGGAAAAATACGCGCTTCCTGCGTCCCTTTTCACGAAATCACTCCTACAGATTGCAAGAAAGCGAGAGGAAAGATGTTACACACACAGAAGGCTACATCTATGGTTACACATAAATAAATTTTAATTTACGTTTCTTACACACACCTTTAAGACTGCGCTAATGCCAGACTGAAATCTTCATACAAAAAAAACGCCACGCGCCGCTCGAAAAAGCGGTTTTTATTGAATATCTCGTGAAATATATATATTTTTAAAAAACCCCGTGGGTGAACCCTCCGTTTTATTGTATTGATTTTATTTATCCAATTTTTTACCCAATAATCTGTACCATATTGACAAACAATCGAATCTAGTCAAAAGTTAGAGGTAACTTAGTGATTTTTTTATGTGTGATCTAGCCAGAGGGTGCCCTACACTACTTTTGCCTACAACTGGTCTCCAATCATGATTTAATTAAATTAATTCTTCAGTGACCACCATCAACGCATTAGAATTATTGCCATTCAGCGTAGCCAGCATTTTAGGGACGTCTGGTAGTGATATGGATCAGTTTAGCTACCTTTACATCTATATATGTAATGGCAATGTATGTATATGCCAATAACATCTACTCATAGACTTTAGTTAGTTCTCCCGTGATCATGGCGCATGCAACTGTGCCGTAATATCGGGAACAATCTAAACTCAAAAATCATGGTAAATATCCCGTTTCTAGTGAAAATTATCTTTAGATTGTTTGAAAAATAAAAACTTAAAACTTAAAACCTTTAAATAGACCAACTGTTTCATTTCTATTTTTTTAATGTTGTTTAGACCTACTTGTATTAGTTGTAATATTCTTTCTATCGACATCTACATCTACACTAAACTTGAAGACCTCTGTGGCGCGGCGGGCGAAGGTTGGCTTGCGACGCAGGATGTTGTGGGTTCGATTCCCGCCTCGGAACAAATATTTGTGCGATCGCAGATATTTGTTCTGGGTGTTCTGGATATATATGTTATGTATAATAAAAAATATCTATCTATGTAATATATTGTATTAAGTATATCAGTTATCTAGTACCTATAACACAAGCTCTGCTTAGCTTGGGGCTAGATAATGTTGTGTTAACTGTCCAGCATTATTTATTTATTTATTTATATAATATTATAAAGAGGAAAGATTTGTATTTTTGTGTGTGTGTTTGTAATGAATAAAATCAAAAAATAATGTGCCGATTTCAAAAATTCTTTCACCATTGGAAAGCTAGAATACATTCACAGTGAGTGACATAGGCTACCAGGGGGAGGGGGGGGGGGGAGGGGGGGGGGGGGGGGGGGCTGTTTTTCATCCTGAAACTACCCGTGCGAAGCCGGGAAGAGTCGCTAGTAGTAAATAAAGTGCACTTAATTTTCAGTAGATCATTAATAAATGATATTGCAGACACATGAGACTCTTCATCTTTATGTCTCGGGGTGGCGGGCGCAGTGAACGTGACCTGTGAGGTAATGCATTGTTAAGGGATCGATTGTTTTGGAGATCGAAGTTACCCGCGTCTTTAGGAAAATACCCTTGCGTCCCTACACGTGATCTCTGGGTGGTGCCAAACGGGTAACAACATTTCTGGTGGTAGGCTTCGGCCGTGGCTTGTCACCACCCACTGGACAAAGCCAGTCCGTGAAGCGACATTGTTGTGTTTCGGACTGATGTCCAGTGTAGCCATCGTGGAAGTGACGGGTTTGAGCAGTTCATGCACTTGATTCAGCATGTGCGGTTTAGAGACCGCAGTGGTGCAAGTGTGCCGGAAGGCTAGGCTTGGAGGGTAGCGGGATCCGAAGCACGGTTCTCCGCTGGCCGACCGCAGGTTGTAGGGGGCCCAACTAGTGACTTAGCCACTCATGAAAGGCTGCCCCGCCGCCTCGCGAAAAATCCCAGAATGCTCCATCGTGCCGGTTGGCGACCGGATGAGAGGACCCGATGGCCATTCCTGGGGGGGTTCGGGCGTCCCCGCAGTCTCCAGTCTAGTCTCCCACTGGCGCAGGAGCCTGCTGTAAGTCTCTAAGTTTTCGCTGGTCAGTGCCTCGCTCAACAGCCGTTTTTCCCACAAACCTAACACTCAAAAACCTATATGAAAAAGTCCAGAAATAATAAGTTGTCTTTACAGCGGAAGCACTTCCTCTCGCTTCAAGTGCACTCCTCCAATATTCGAGGACTGCACTCCAATCTCGATCCGGTCCACCACCAACTAGAGACCACTAAGCCACACTTATTATTCCTCACGGAGACGCAGATTCAATGTCCTCCCGATACAGCTTACCTTACATACCCAGGCTATGCCCTGGAGCACAACTTTAAACCCAAAGCTGGTATTTGTCTATTTGTCCGCGAGGACATTTGCTGTCTGCGTCTTCGTGACCTTGAAGAACCCGATTTTTCCGTTTTATGGACTTTGGTGGACACCGGCTTAGATAAAATTATCTATGCTGGTTTATATCGGTCTCACTCTGGAGACTACGAGACAACCAGGTTGTTCAACTACATCTGTGAAGCGGCGGATGTGGCCCAACAACGTTATCCTGGTGCCCAACTGGTGATTCTGGGGGACTTTAATGCTCACCACCAACAGTGGCTGTTCCCATACCAGTTCACCGACCATGCTGGGAGAGAGGCGTGTAAACTTGCACTCACGCTAAATCTCACTCAGCTGGTCAATGAGGCAACCAGAATTCCAGACGTTGAGGTCCACACAGCCAACTGCTTGGACCTTCTGCTGACGAACGTGCCGGATCACCACTCAGTATCAGTGTTGCCTCCTTTGGGTACATCTGATCACTGTGTGGTGAGGTCTGTATCGTCATACTCGCCACCCGATCCCTCGCCCAGAGGTAGTAGACGAGTGTGGCGTTACAAGTCGGCAGATTGGGATGAGATGCGACATTTCTTCGCTTCTTATCCTTGGCGGCAAACCTGCTTTTCTTCTTGTGACCCGACGGTCTGTGCTGATGCCGTTTCGGAGGTGATCAAAAGAGCAATGGAGTATTTTATTCCATTCTCCGATGCTTCACCTTCAGGCAATGCTCGCCCATGGTTTAGTCCCGCGTGTGCTAGCGCAGAAGCGCTTAAACATGCGGCTTACCTAGCCTGGGTCGAAGCAAGAAACGGTAAAACCTCGGATGCACGGATTAAGAAGAAAGCCTTTAACAAAGCCGCCAAGTCTTGCAAGAAGGTGATACGGAAGGCTCGCTTCGATCGGATTGGCCGTCTGGGGCTAAGCTTGCCGCATACCCTGCGGGAAGTAAAGCTTTCTGGTCTCTGGCTAAGTCGGTGGAAGCGAACTTCAGCCGCCCTTCACTCCCTCCACTACTGAAACCGGACGGGTCCCTAGCTCACGCTGCGGTTGAGAAAGCAAATTTATTTGCCACTCAATTTGCGGAGGCTTCGCGTCTTGACACCTCTGGCGAAACTCCACCCAGCCTTCCTCGGTGCGAAGCTTCAATGCAGGAAATTCGCATCCAGCAAAAGGAAGTGCTCAGAACGCTACGTAGTCTCGACGTGAATAAAGCTAGCGGTCCGGATGGTATCTCGGCCATAGTGTTGAAAACCTGTGCCCCTGAGTTGTCTCCAGTATTAACGCGTCTTTTCCGCCTCTCTTTGAAAACTGGTGAAGTCCCTAAATCTTGGAAGCTCGCTAACGTGCAGCCTGTACCCAAGAAAGGCAGTCGTGCTGACCCTTCAAACTATCGCCCTATTTCAGTCACCTCCCTACTTTGTAAATGTATGGAGCGTGTACTGAATAGGAAGCTCCTTGCATACCTCGAAGGTAACGACCTCCTCAGTGATCGCCAATACGGGTTTCGCCAAAACCGGTCTACTGGGGACCTTCTTGTGTATGCCACGCACATTTGGAGCGAGGCCATCGAGAAATATGGTGAAGCACTGGCTGTTTCATTAGACGTCTCGAAGGCTTTTGATAGGGTTTGGCACGCTAGCCTTATTGGCAAGCTTCCTGCCTACGGACTGCCAGTTCAATTCTGCTCCTGGCTCGCAGACTTTCTGAGGGAAAGATCCATTCGAGTAGTTATTGACGGCTGCTCGTCGGATCAATTGGCTATTAACGGCGGGGTACCTCAGGGGTCAGTGCTATCTGCCACACTGTTTCTGCTGCACATTAATGATCTGCTAATGCCCGGTATCATTGGGTATGCAGACGACAGCACAGTTGTGGAGAGATATGTTTCCACTGCGTGAGCTAGGCAGAATGAAATTCAGGAGTTAAGAGATGAGATGCTGCAGCGTCTGAATTTGACTCTCAAGGCTGTATCCGACTGGGGCGATGCCAATTTAGTCATGTTCAACGCCTCTAAAACGCAGGCTTGTCTCTTCTCGGCGAAAAAAAGTCCGTTTCTCCAAGTTCCTGTATTCCGAGATGTACCTGTTGCTATAGGAGATCACCTCGAGCTCTTAGGTGTTTCTTTCACGCCTACTCTCAACTTTGGCTCCTACATCGAGTCTAAGGCAAAAACAGCTGCCATGAAGCTAGGCATCCTGAATAAGGTAAAGCGTAACTTCACACCAGGACAGCTTCTCAGTTTATATAAAGCACAAGTCCGGGCTGGTATGGAGTACTGCTGCCATGTTTGGGATGGCTCGGCCAAACACCAGCTTGCTGCCTTGGACTCGATCGAACGTAGAGCTTTCAGGCTTATAGGTGAGCAACATATGGCGGAGACTAAGATCCAGAGTCTCGAGCACCGCCGTAAGGTTGCATGCCTTGCGATCTTCTATAGGTTACATTTCGGTGAATGCTCCCAGGAACTGCACGATCTGATCCCACCATCTCCTTTTCATCATAGGACGAGCAGGCGTACGGCTCAGGACCATCCTTACCTCATTGGTATACCTTCTATTCGCACAAAACGTTTCAGTTCTACCTTTATAATGCGAACTGCTAAGGAGTGGAATACACTACCGTCGTCTGTCTTTCCTGAAAACTATAATCTGGGTCTCTTCAAGTCAAGAGTGAATAGGTGCCTTCTAGACCTTTGTGCTTCATCTTCGGCCACATCGTCACTTACCAACAGGTGAGATCGTGGTCAAACAAAGGTCTATCAATGTTAAAAAAAAAAAAAAAAAAAAAAAAAAGGGCTGAGGTTACCGTATACCATAAGATGGGCCATCTACTCTTTCTGTTAGTCAGAATTAAAAAACCTGCAGGTTTGCACAGTTGCACCGTGGTGTAGACCCCTCCATCTCCTCTCGTGGATGTCGTAGAAGTCGACTAAGGGATTACACCAGGAGAATGGCAACATCCACCTGAGTACTAAACACCAATATTGCGATTACCAATCTGCCTGAGCGTGGTACATACCTACATAGATACACGCCTTCTTCCTCGAAGGAGAAGCAGAGCCTCCAAAGGCCTATTTTCACCGTGGGTTACACCATCATGGGAATATAGACGTGACAAGTGGTGAGCTCATCGCCGCCATTGCTTCCCGTGACTGACTTGGCTAATACTTTTTTGCAGGAAATAACACATTCCAGCCGCCAGGACAAATTTTATACCAACAAATCTTGCAAACAAGTCCAGGTAATCCTTTAGTCGCCTTTTATTACATCCATGGAAGGAGACGGAGGGATATATTCTTAGGCCCGACACACCATGGCGATTATTGCAAAAGTCCTCCATTGCATGCAATGGGGAGAGTCTTCGTGCAGCTGTGGACTCTATAGGCTGATAATGATGTTATTATTATTATACCACTCATTTATTAAAAATCTCGTAAAAAAATATATTCTTCACTATAAAGCAATACTATCTACAAAAAAATAAATAGTAAAAAACATTATAGTGAAAAATATAAATCAAAACGGGGAACCACCGACCGCGGAGCGAGGCCCAAACGGTCGGGGGCTAGGACTGCAGAGAGAGGAACCTCCTGACTATACGTGCCGAGTCCAGGAGTACCGCCTTCTGAATCTGACCCTTGATCCAACTATTTAGCGAGAGCTTCTTAAGGTACTGGTCGAAGCTCTTCGCAATCAGTCCATTCACTGAAACGACTATCGGGACGATAATTGTTGAATCCACATCCCACATGGCGGTAATCTCGTGAGCCAAGTCAAGGTACTTGCTTAACTTGTCTTTCTCGGCCTTCACGAGATTAGCATCATGCGGGATAGTGACATCAACAAGTATCGCCCGGCGTTCCGACCGGTCTACCAGCACGATATCAGGCTTATTGGCAACAATAGTCCTATCCGTGATGATAGACCGGTCCCAGTAGAGCGTGGCACGGCCATTTTCAAGAACCGGCTGAGGCACGTACTTATAGTACGGCACCTCAGGTCCCACAAGGTCGTATCGGAGGCCAAGTTGCTGGTGAATGATCCTGGCTACTTGGTTGTGTCTGTGCAGATACTCTGAGTTAGCAAGATGCGAACAACCCGAAAGCACATGCCTGAGGGATTCTCCGGGACGGTGACATGCTCTACAGATATCAACCGTCCCATCCTTCATGATGTACTTTCGATAGTTGTTCGTCTTGATGACCTCATCCATAATCGCACAGACAAAACCCTCGGTTTCCCCAAAGAGGTCACCGAAACGTAACCAGTTTACTGAAGCGAGCAGATCTACATCGGGCCCTGTGAGGGCCTTGTAAAACCGCCCGTGCAGTTCCTTGCTCTCCCATACGGTCTTGCGTTCCTGAGTGCTCAGGGCTGATGGTTTACGCCAGTTCTCTTTTGCTAAGGAGAGCGGGGTAAAGTTCTTATCAACTGCAACGACATCGTGATGCATCCCGTACTCGGCATGGAGGAAGTACTCCCTGAGATTGCACACCTCGCGGTTGTGGAGAGTCTTGGCATTTAAAAAGCCTCGACCTCCATCCTTCCGCGGGATGTACATTCTCATAACCGACGAACGAGGGTGTCGCATGCGATGGGTCGTTAATAGTTGACGAACTCTACAATCCAGGGCATCTAACTCTGTCTGTGTCCACCTTAATATGCCGAAGGTGTATATGAGCAGAGGCATAACCCAGCCGTTAAACGCGCGAACCTTGTTGCCTCCCGACAAAAGACTGTTAAGTACTTTTGTCAAGCGGCAAAAGAAACGCTCCTTCACCGACTGCTTTATGTCCCCATCTACCATGCCTAACGACTCCGACATACCAAGGTATTTGTAGGTTTCGACTTCGGAGAGAGATCTGAGTGACATTGTCTCAGAAAGCTGCAAGTTCGTGGAATTTACAACTTTCCCTCGCTGTACTTGCATGACCGCACACTTATCTACACCAAACTCCATACTGATAGCGTTGCTGAATACCTGTGTGATATTCAACAACGCTACCAGCTCCGGTTTTTTGGTGCAAAAAGCTTGAGGTCATCCATGTACAGAAGGTGAGAAATGATCTCACCCTCTCTTCGAAGTCGATAGCCTAGACCTGAATCCTTCAGTAGAGTGCTGAGAGGATTCAGTGCTAGGCAAAACCACAAAGGACTCAGACTATCGCCCTGAAATATACCCCGCTCAATCCTTATTAGGTCTTGCGGAGCAGAGGGATCCAATCGGCTACCTGGATGTTGAAGGACTGTTTTCCACTGCCTCATACATGATCCTAGGAAGAATCTTAGAGTTGCATCCACTTTATACAATTCCAAGACCCTCTCCAGCCATGTATGAGGCACCGAATCGTAGGCCTTCTTATAGTCAATCCAGGCAGCCGAGAGATTCCCCTTGCTCCTCCTGACCTGCTGGCTAATGGCCATGTCAATGAGGAGGAGCTCCTTAGTACCGCGGGACCCAACCCTACATCCATTCTGAGCAGGAGCCAAAATATTATTCGCAACAATATGCGAGTTAATTTTTACGGTCAGAATTGATGTAAGGAGCTTGTAGATGGTAGGCAAGCATGTGATGGGTCTATAGTTCTTAGCTTCCGCGGTACTACCGGACTTATGGAGCAGGAAGGTGACACCTGTAGTTAGGAAACTTGGAAGAGATCCCAGTTCGAGGGCTTCCTGGAATTGCTTGGCGAGCACCGAGTGTGAACACCGAAACCACTTAAGCCAAAAGTTGTGTAATCCATCCGGCCCAGGACTTTTCCAGTTCTGAGCTGAACGGATCGCACCACTTACGTCCAAGGGGCAGATGGTAACAGCCTCCATGGTTTCAATCGGTTCACACTCGGCCCTCACCACACTCATCCAGTCACCCTCCGTGTGTTCGACGGGCGCAGACCAGATGCCTCGCCAGAAGTTATTCGCGACTTCAGCGTCCGGCATACCCCCGTCGTGCACACTTTGGTCCGGTTTCTCCCAACTTCGGTACACCTTCCTTTGGTCACTTTGGAAGTTGCGATTCTGCCAGTATCTATCCACACGCTCTCTATAGCGGCGGATACGGCTTGCCCACGCAGAGACTTTCTGCTTCAGAAAGTCGATGCGCTCAGTGACACAGGCCATGTAGTCCTGGGGCCGTGTTTCAGTCCCTGCATAAGCCTGAGTCACGAAGCGCATCACTCGGGGGCGATGGTTACCCCCTTTGAAGCAAATTAGTTTTGCAATGAGGGTCCTGAACGTACTGATACGTCTCTCGATCCGTAATTGCCAGGGGGGTGTGCTAGCGGCAGGTCGCGGCACTCGGTCAGTGTCCGGGAACTTGACGCGAGCAACGCGGCACGCCGCAATGGCCCCACAGTACAGGATCGAATGGGTATCAGCTAGGTCTTTGCTAGTCAATAAATATGGGACTAGCAAAGGGTTCAGGGCCCCAATTAACACCAAATTCCGTCTATACGTGGGCAAGCGAGGTAGACGGTGCTTCTCCTCGAGAGGTGCGGACCGATACGACGAAATCGCATCCCCCAGAGCCCTCCTCAGTTGCTCATTCTCCTGGGTACTCACACTGGTAATCTCACAATCGACGTCATCAGCTACGGGGTCCGCCTGTGTAATCGCCGATGCTGAAGGTGTTGCAACCGACGGCGAGACAGTCGGGCCTCGTTGCGAGTGGTCAACCACAAGAGCACTCAGCGTTTCGGAGCGTAACCGATCAAGCACAGTGTCATCCAACAGTTTCAACCGTTGGATGGCACGTACCTGATCCGACAGTCGCTGTGCAGTGACGGACACAGTTGGTTCAAGGTCCTGAAACAAAAGAAGCATCCGGACTCGATACGCGGTCAGGTAGGTTCCTGCCTGTGTAGCCCTATAAAATGCGCGCATGACGTTTTCATTGTGTTGTGTTGTCCATCTCATGCGACGCACTATGCCGTCGACTGCGGAGGCCGGGCGCGGGGCAGGCTGCCCCGCAGGCCCCAAGCAAGCCGACAGCGGTGGCCGCCCTCGTCGCGCAGGTGGTCGCGGCGGCGGAGGCGGCTGCGGCTCGCCCTCGTCGCTCGACGCGCTGGTATCCGGGGGGGTGCCGTACTCCTCATCCCCGGACGACGACGCGGAGCTCGACGAGGCGAGCGGCGGTGGTGGTGGGCGTGCGCTAGTTGTTTCCGCTCTTTTAGATCTCGTTTGCATTTAATTATTCCTGTTTTTCAATTGGTGAAAATTTTCCTTTATGGTCCATGATTGACAGAAAGTATATGTCATTGATTTCATCGTGAAATTCACAGAGCACTTTTAGTATGTAAATATATGCCGGAGAAAAGGTAAAAATAGGCGATTTTCGAAAAGTAGATGCAGGTAAATGAATCTGTTGTTAATTTTCTTATATTGCACTGGGATAAATTGAATAAAATAAATAATTTTAGAAAATCTCGGATAAAATCCGTGTGACATGAGCGGTGTCAGTTTTTTTTTTATTATTATTATTATTATTTTAAATTATGGACAAGCAGCTTTCGCTGATATGTCTATTTCAGAGTGTTGAATAGTTTCACTCGCTGCACTGATTACAGTTTAATAAATAAAATAAAATAAAAAAACCTTTATTAATAAAATAAATAAATAATGTCTTTTAATGTTAACAGTTTGTTCGTTCGCAACCAGTTATCCAATTTGTTTGTGAAAGCATTTATTGATGTGGCAGTAACAACATCTTCTGATATATCATTCCAATAATGAACCACTCTGTTAATAAGGAAGTGCTGTGCAGTGTTTGTATTGGATGGTCCACAGGATATTTTACAACTATGCCCTCTCAACGACATTGAGCTTTCTTTTAAAATATAGATTTAATGAAATTCAGGCAAATTGTAAGTGCCAGAGAGGATCTTGAAGGTCTCGATGAGGTCGCCGCGCAGACGCCTTTCTTCTTGGGTAGCGAGGCGTAATGCGTGGAGTCTCTCTGTGTAGGAAATACGACGCAGGGCTTGTGGAAACTTCGTGGCTTTTCGTTGTACGCTCTCAAGTAAGTCTATATCTTTCCGAAAGTAGGGGCTCCAGGCTTGAAAACCATACTTCAGGGCCCTTATTCGCTGTTACCATAGGATATTACTTGCCATTAACGTGTGACGTCACTATGTATTCAGAACGATGATTCCACGCGGATATCGTAACGAGCCCGCGTTATGTCACGTTTGGTCATAGCAAATAAGGGCCCAGTAAGGGCCTTATATAAGTTTTGTTATCTACACAGTTATAAGACAGCCTACGATAGCAAGCCCCGAGCCGCTGTCAGGCGCCGCAGGAAGCCCCCACAACGCGGCGGGAATCTGGAAGTAACACTTATCGCAAGTTCCTGAACACATAAATAGCTTCCCGGACGCTGATAGTGCCATTTTTGTGTTTACCGTTGTTTACATAGAATAACGAGTCGTAATGAGGATTGAATGAGTTAGTTTAACGAGTTTAATGGCAATGGAAATTAGAAGGGCATTGTTAGGTTCATTGGTTTTCTAGATTTTTTCGCAAAAATCTGCTGCAGCAGGTTTTTCTAGGTGATCGATCTAAATAGGTACTACGAATCCGTAGTCAATCTATACCAATATAATAAAATTTAAAGTATGTGATATCAAAATAAATGGCATAATATAAATCTGCTTTTTATACGATTTTTAATAATCTTTTTTAGAGTTTTTGTCTTTCTGTCTGTAAGTTTGTCTGGAATGGGTTCTGAAACAGTTCAACGGATTTCAATTTAATGACTAAAACAGGAATTTTAACTTAAATTTTCGTGTATGTTCCATTTAGATATCTCGCAGGGTTCAGAAGATATGAATGATCTCTTATGAAAATATTATAATTTCCTCTAAACATTTTTTATACCCTAGACCTTTGTCCGTGTAATTGGACATTTAATCAGCATCAAAGTCCCAAGGCACAAAAATGAAGTAAAACTGCAAGTGCGCATCCGAAGTGGGGCGGGGGGAGGCTGCAAGGAAAGTTGTTTTCCCGAGCTAGGGCGGCAGTGCGCCGCGCGACCCGCCGCGACACGCGCGCCCCCTCAAACCGAAACTCGGTACTACGAAGCCGGGGCGTAATGACGTTATCTACGCGAGCGTACGCGAACGTAAAGTGAAAATTGTATTCAGTGTGCATACAGCTTTATATCGTGAATTATACGCATTGTGAATTTGTGACACGTTTTGCGGATGTGATATGACTTTTTAGTGTTTTTTACCTTTTATTAGCATAGTGTAACTGCATAGTGTATACTGAAACTTTTCAAGCTTTTTAGCTGAAACTCTAGTTTGTAGTTTTGCGGAAATTTTTAGTGGAAAGTAATGCCGTGTAATTTAAATTTTAAATGGATTCAGTGGAACATCGACTAACGGCTGTATTTATGTGGGTCTCATGATATTTCTTTAGAGTTTTCCGCCTTCGCCTTTTTTACGGCTGAAATGGGATGAAGGGATATCTTGGAGTTTGCAGTTTTGTGTTTTATGTTATTGGATACTTCTGTTACAGACATTAAGTATGTCTGTAACAGAAGTATCCAATATATACCTATAGATAGATATGTATCTGTTTTGTGTCACGAAGTCGAATGTTACGTACAGTCAACCTTAGAAGAAGTAACTGTACGCCTCAAATCTAAATATATAAAAGAGAAGTCCTCACACTCACTCACTCACTCACTGACCAATCATCATTAAATCTCGGAAACTACTGGCCGAGCGGTCTGAGATTTGCCACAAAGGGGCGTAGGCGCGCACTAAGAAACGATTTTTGAAAATTCGAACTCTAAGGGGTTGAAAAAGGGTATTAAAGTTTGTATGAAAGTCCCTTGTAAACTAATGTAGCTTAACACCATATACCTATATTACATTAGATAACGCAAGTGCACCTACTTTGCGTGTCACTTTGCCTGTCCAATATAGGTGCAATGCACCTATTAGTAAACCTCAAATCAGTTGGCTTTCCGCCGTCTTCGCGGAAGTACATCGGATTTTAATAGAAAAATGCGTAATTGCGCCATAGTGAGCTTTAAAATATCTTCGAAATCAGCTAGCTGTGCGAATGGAGATATTTCGTAGGAAAGTAGGTACAAAATAAAATAGCACGCTTGTTTTCATACAAATTTACGTGTTTGCGGTGTCTATCTTGATATATGGTCTGTGCTTAGCACTCAAAATATTAGGAATTTTAGCTTTTTACAAACAAAGTGCTCACAGCGCATCAAAAGCATATTTACATACAAAACATTATATTGGGAAATGTGTAAAGCTACTTTAGACCAGCTTGGTGTTCAGAATGTTTGATAGTGATAACATACATACACATATACACACGCTTTTTACCCCGAAATGGTAGGCAGAGCCTCAATGGGTCTCTTTTCACAGTTGGTTGCACCATCGTGGAATATAGAGGTGACAAGTGGTGAGCTCATTGCCGCTATTGCTTCCCACGACTGTCTCGGCTAACGCTTTCTTCCAGTAATAACACATTCCATAACAAGCTAGCAGCCAGTAAAAATCGTATACCAACGAATCTTATCAACAAGTTCGGGAAATCCCTTAGTCGGATTTTACGACATCCACGGGAGGAGACGGAGGGGTCTATTCTTAGGCCGCACACGCCACATTTCTGATGACGGACATCGGATCTAGTACATAAACTACCACACAAATAGTTCTACGACTATTTTTTTATAAAAACGGGAAATTTTCACGTACTGTTAAATCGATGTAAGCACCGACATTGCTTAAAAAAAATTAATGATATGATTGAAATAAAAATAAAAAACAATTAAAAATAATAGAAATAATAGATATGATTCACGAAAGTTATTATAGTAAAAGTTCTACGACTACTCCGGACTGTATTTTCACGGATTCGCATCGGACGTAGTGTGAAATCGCTCTAAAGCTAAGGCTAAACGAACGCGTTCAGCCAACATCCGCGGTGGCGTGCGCGATGGCGATCCACGGTAAGACAATGGATCGCCACCGCGCACGCCACCGCGGGCTGAACGCGTTGATTTGGCCTGTGGAGCTCGGGCCGTGAAATAAAAGTGACAAGTCATAAGGACCTAATGCCATTATGATAGATGACTGAGTCGGCGTGAGTCACCGTGAAAGTGGTTCAGTTATTCATGTTCTACGTAAGGTACGTTACGGTTCGTAGGTACGTTCAACTAGAAACAACTTGCTTAATCTAACTTAGGATTACGTTTTTTATTGGAGTTTATTGGAGTTTACTCCATAAGAATTGATTTTCATATAGCCCACGGTACGCAAACAGATGGGGAGTAAAATCGTAAAATCAAGCGTTAACAAAAAGTGAAGTCCGTTATGTTTATGATTGGAGTATGACTGGAGATGCGTCAAGGCTGACATACACCAGTGCTGTAGTAAATAAGACAACGAATCCTTATAGTTTTGGCATGTTTTTTTTTGTCTGTCTGTCCGCGGCTTAGCTCAGATACTCTTAGTACTAGAAAGCTGTAATTTGTCGTGGGTATACATATTAATCACACAGACAAAGTGCTAAATAAACTCTGGGGAAAAAAAAGGTACCTTCCCTACCCGTAAAGTGGGGATTTTTTTCCCGTGGCGTGGTTTCTCGTTGGATAGGTGGTTCAAAAATATTTCGGGTGTGTGAAAACCATTTTTTTATTCAGGGATCAGTTTGCAATTTTTTTATTGGTGTCTAGTGCCATTGTATGTTATGTAGGGATTGTATGGATATTGAATGGATTTTCCATTCAACACGCTTGGCAGGCCGGTTGGAGATCGCAGTATGGGCGTTAGGTACTCAGGTGGATGCTGCTGCCTATCTCCTGGTGAAAGGCTCTTACGAAATCCATGGGAGGAGACTCAGAGGTCTATTCTTAGGCTGGACACACCAATGTACTTTAGAAGCTCTATATGCTATTCTAATAAGATATGTCGTCTATGTAAATGTAAGAAATGTAATATAAATCCAGCTTATTAGATATTCTCGCGAAAATTGAAGCAGAAGATGAGTCAGAATTATTGTGTAGAAACGTGAGCGGCTGCCGTGAGCAGAATAACAACACACGTGACAATCATTTTGTACGAGACGTACAAGATAACAAGGGAATAAATCACTGTTATTTTTTGATAACATATTGTTTGTTGACGACCTCTGTGGCGCGGTGGGCGAAGGTTCGCCTGCGACGCATGAGGTTGCAGGTTCGATTGCCGCCTCAGAACAAATATTTGTACGATCTGCAGATATTTGTTCAGGATGTCCTTGGTATTTTCTATGCATAAGTAATAAAAAATATCTATCTATGTAATGTATTGTATTAAGTAGGTATATCAGTTATCTAGTACCCTTAACATAAGCTCTGCTTAGGTTGGGGCTAGGTAATGTTGTGTGAAAAATTTATCTAAACTTTATCTTTGACTTTGCTCTAACGACGTGTATCATTTTGTATTTATATAAGATTTTTTCCTAAAAAACTGCGATAATAACAAAAATATTATAACTATTTCCTAATCTGTGTCAGTCAATACAGAATATTGAACAGTTCAAGGAATCAATAAGCAAACATCTAAATTCGAATTTCGAACATGGTTATTATGAATTTAAAAAGACAATACTGGCTGAAGAGGAACATTAGAGATTGTAAGGGCAGCCTAACCGCAAAAAAACGCGATATAAAAAAAAATGCAGAGCGAAGTTCTGTTGCCCACAGCTACACAGCTAGTGTTAATTATTATAGCCTGAAAATCAAAAGTACCTAATAACAGAAAATTTAGTAAAATTTAGTTAAAATGATTGGCTGGAGTCAAAGTCAAAGTCAAAGTCAAAGTCAAAGTCAAAGTCAAAGTCAAAGTCAAAGTCAAACTCAAAGTCAAAAGTATTTTATTAATTTATATCACAAGGATCATTTTATATCATTTCATAAAATAAATTTACTCTTGTTCCAACGCGACCTAACCTAGAAGAATCAGACAACAAACCAGGCGTGCGCTTTATTTGATTTAAGACACGACTCCTCCGTAAACCGGATAACACACGTGACTTTATTTTGAAAATAACAATCGGAAATTAAAAAATCTGATCGTGCTTCATTCTACAGGTTATCATCATCATAATCATCAGCCTGTAGAATTCCACTGATGGACATAGGCGTCCCCCATAGAATGTCGTGACGACTGTTCTTGAACCGCCTCCATCCACCGTCTTCCTCTTCCTACCCTGTGTCGTCTAAAAGTACAAATCTACAAGGCATTTTTGTGGCGGAGGCATAGGCACCATTAAAACTAAGCAATAATAACATAGAACAATTTCGCGAAAAGAGTCTCTTTGCTTTGTGAATTAGGACGCAATTTTGATCGCAGTTATCTGAGATGGAAATGCAGTCAAGATTTAACAAATTTTTCACTCCTCTTGCTCAAAAAGACCGTCATTGTGGCGTACCAGAGCAAAAAAAAAAAACATTTGTTCAACTAGGGTTTTTTTTTTTTTTAAAAAAAACTTGTTCATCTAGGGGAAAAAGTTTTTTAAAAAAAAAAGCTGTCAAATGACAATGAGCCTACAAAAACGAATAATTATTTAGTTCTAAGTAGAATAATCATGAATAAAGACTCGACTTAAGGTGAATGTTCAAGTTTCCTTGCCCATACAAAATACTTTAGGCCGTTACTCAAACCACAGATTGTCATTTTATAAATTGACTTATTTTTTAGACTTCCTAATGATAATAGTTATCGCGAATGGTCGTTCCAAACAAAAATATACAATAGGGAATTTTTAAAACAGGTTTGAAATACGACAATTTTTACAAATGTGTGAGTTTATTTTGCACTGACATCTATTATCGTAGTGAGATACTTTTAGGCAGCAGA